>CM060909.1:754401737-764401737 GCA_030737875.1 Allium sativum
TCCTCCGACCGGTTGCTTCTAATCAGGACGTTTCCCCAGTGAGCATTTCCATTATGCATCCTAATATATCCTAGATTCCTGATGAGCAATTATCTTGGAAGCACTGGGAGGATTACTGTTTATATATATTACCATGTTTCAAATGATAACTTTTTCTTTAGCGTTCGAAGGAAAGATTCGAATAGGAACCATTTTGAGGATTCTTCTTGGGGGCAAGAAGCACATTTGCTCTAGGGAATCTCCACACTATGTACCTAATTTTTTTAGCCTGTTACTTTTCTGGGTGCTTAGATGTTTCAGGACCCTCTCCCACTACTGTGAGCGAGGGAGGACCTTTCATCTTTCGAGGTTTGAAAAGCTTTGTTTAGTTAGTGAAGCATGTATGCTCAAACATGTAATGTCTTTGTAAAGTAGATTGGCACTATATATAAAATCACTCTTAGTTGTTATGTGAATGTGTAAAATACATGTTCTTTATTTAGTAATAAAATATATAACGATCACTATAAAACTGGTCGACTGGTTGGCTTTGCTAACAAATATTAGTTAAAATATTATATAATAAACGCACACCTAAAAATAATTATTTATTTTTCATATAAAATTATGTCTTAATATTTTTTCTTATTAAAATATAACATATATGTGTTTGTGTGTGAACATATTCATATGAATTATTACTAAATAAGAGAATGTTACTTTTCCTCAAATTGTGCATGTGGAGATTTAGTGTGTTGTTTGTTTCAATGTGTCCTCTTGGAGTACCGTTGTCCCCTTAAGAATGACTGTCTGCTCCTTCTCTTCATGTTGTGTTGGAAATGTTTTACAAACATTATGTGAATTATTAAAAATGATTGAATAAGTGTATGAATGGCTCCTATGTTTGAGTAGTCCCACATCATGGGATTATAGGGAAGAGGCAAGGATTTATACTTGTTTCTAAGAAGTCATGTTGGGGCCTTGGGCTTCCAATACATGCATTGTTGTGAGGAGGGAGACCATGCATCATGACCACCACACACGCGCGCGCGACCGACCGACTCGACTCGACCCGACCCGGCCCGGTTCGGCTTGGTTCGGGCTCAGGCTTGGGCTTGGGCTTTGTGGTGTAGGCACTTATATTTTTGGACCATAAAACTTAGTTGTTTTCGAACCGTTTTTTATGGAAAAATTATTTTGCGCACCGATATTTATTCTGCAACGGAAAAGTTTTGCAACGGTAAAATAATTAATCCCCCCCGAAATTTTAGCAGATCCGATATTTTCTCCCAAAACCTAATTCTCGTTCTATATATACTATTTTATCTGAGACAAGAATAACACCGAATTTTATATTCTCTTCTTCTCAGCCGCCATTAAAACTTCTAAGAAATTTCGAGCAGTATTTTTCCCGAAAGTGCAAATATGCACTGATTTGTTTGTGCAAGCAAATCAGTTACTATTTTAGAGGCTGTTTTATCCTAGAGGCGGCGGCGAAGGAACGAATTGGTTTGCACCTCTGACCAAATCGCCGAATCGTCTTCAAGAAAGCGACCTAGTCCGCGACTCAGCCATTGTTTTCAACAATTTGAAGACGAACTGAAACAATGGCCTCCAACTCAACCATGGACGATTCTGCTCCTCCCTCTGCCTTTCACGGCCCTCTGGTGACTGCTGCTCCTTTCAAGTTCGAAGGTTTGCATTTCAAGCGCTGGCGTCAGAAGATGGAGTTCTTTCTCACGATCAGGAAGGTGGTGGCTGCTCTGACTGCTAAAAAACCGCAGCTACCAGACAAGCCTGACGAGACTGATGCAGCAAAGATGGCATCATGGACTGAACAGTCAAAGCAACTGCAGACCTGGACTGAACAGGATTACTTATGCAAGAATTTTATACTGAATGGACTGAGCGATGATCTGTATGATTATTATAACTCAGATGAAAAGACGGCAAAAGAGATCTGGGAAGCACTAAAGAAGAAATATGACACAGAGGAGGCAGGGGCAAAGAAATACGCTATAAGTCGCTACCTAAAGTATTAGATGACTGATGATAGATCGGTAGAGATGCAGTCTCATGAGCTTCAGAAAATAGCTCATGAGATCATCTCCGAAGGTATGGTCTTGGACGAACAATTTCAAATTGCTGTTATCATTGACAAATTACCCCCTAGCTGGAAAGATTTTAAGAACACTTTGTGACATAAGACTAAGGAATTTTCCTTAGAGAGCTTGATTACACGCCTCCGTATTGAGGAGGAAGCACGCAAGCAAGACCAGAAAGAAGAGGTGCTGATTGTCAATAACAACAGCACTAAGAAGACCACTCCCGCTGTTCTGAAACCAAATCAGAAATCATTTAAGAATCAGAACAGGCGCAACAAACAGAATGGGAATCCGCAAGGAAACCCAAAAGGACAGCAGAAACCAGCCCAAAAGAATGACTCTGGACAGTTGTTTCTATGTTACAACTGTGGAAAACCAGGTCATATGACACGAAAGTGTCGGAACAGGCCAAGCTCTGCACCGCAGGCTAACCTGACCGAGGAGCCTCTTTCGGCTATGGTTACTGAGATTCACCTTGTTGGTGGATCAGAGGGCTGGTGGGTAGATACTGGTGCTTCACGCCATGTCTGCTATGATCGTGCCTTGTTCTCTACATACACGGCTGCTGAAAATCAGAAAGTGCTGTTGGGAGACTCTCACACCACTACAGTTGCGGGGATTGGAAACGTGGAACTCAAGTTCACCTCTGGAAAAACTGTAATTCTGAAAGATGTTATGCACACTCCAGAGATAAGTAAGAATCTGGTCTCTGGCTTCCTCCTTAATAAGGCTGGTTTCACTCAAGTTATTGGGGCTGATTTGTACACTCTTACTTATAAGGGAACTTTTGTGGGAAAGGGTTATGCTTGTGAGGGTATGTTTAAACTGAATGTTGAATCTAATAAAGTGACTACTTCTGCTTACATGTTGTGTGATTTTAATATCTGGCATTCTAGATTATGTCATGTTAATAATCGAATTATTCGTAATATGAGCACCCTAGATATGATACCTAAAATGACAGAATCTGAATCTGATAAATGTGAATTCTGTACACAAGCTAAAATCACAAAGAAACCTCACAAATCTGTTGATAGAGTTTCTGAACCATTAGACTTGATTCATTCTGACATATGTGAACTTGATGGCACTTTAACTAGACAGGGACATCGTTATTTATCACTTTTATTGATGACTGCTCTGATTTCACATATGTATATCTTATGAAAAATAAAAGTGATGCTTTTGACATGTTTAAAACATTCAAAACTGAGATTGAGAATCAAGCAAATAGAAAAATTAAGAGACTTCGTAGTGATAGAGGAACAGAATATGAATCTAATTCTATTCTGGATTTCTATAAACAACATGGTATAGTACATGAGAGAACTGCACCCTACTCACCTGAAATGAACGGTAAAGCAGAAAGGAAAAATAGGACCTTTACCGAGCTAGTAGTTGCCATATTATTAAATTTTGGTGCAGCAAAACATTGGTGGGGGGATATTTTATTGACTGTATGCTACGTTCTGAATAGAATCCCTAAATCTAAGAATAAATTTTCACCTTATGAAATTTTAAAGAATCATAAACCCAATGTCTCATACTTTAGAACTTGGGGTTGTTTAGCATATGTTCGCATTCCAGACCCTAAGAGAAGAAAATTGGCAAGTAGAGCATATGAATGTGCATTTATAGGCTATGCTATTAATAGCAAAGCATATAGATTTTATGACCTTAATGCACATAATATAATTGAATCAAATGATGCCGACTTTTATGAAACTAAATTTCCTTTCAAATTAAGGAATAGTGGGGGCACTTCAAATATGCCTATTAGAACAGAACTTAATGAAAATTCTGAAGCTGAATCTAGAAGAAGTAAAAGAGCAAGAACCATAAAAGACTTTGGTTCAGATTTTTGTGCTTTTACTATTGAGGAGGATCCTATAAACCTCCAAGAAGCCTTATCTTCTTTAGATGCCGATTTCTGGCAAGAGGCTATAAACGATGAGATGGATTCATTAGAATCCAATAAGACTTGGCACTTGGTAGACTTACCCCCTGGTTGTAAGTCTATAGGCTGTAAATGGGTACTTAAAAAGAAATTAAAACCTGATGGCACTATAGATAAATACAAAGCACGACTAGTAGCTAAAGGTTTTAAACAAAAGGAAAATATAGACTTCTTTGACACTTTTTCACCTGTAACTAGAATAACATCCATTCGGGTATTAATCTCACTTGCTTCCATTCATAATTTACTTATACACCAAATGGATGTTAAAACTGCTTTTTTGAACGGTGAATTAGACGAAGAAATTTATATGGACTAGCCTGAAGGATTTGTAGTACATGGTCAAGAACATAAAGTATGTAAATTGGATAAATCATTATATGGTTTAAAACAAGCACCTAAACAATGGCATGAAAAATTTGATAACTTAATCATTTCAAATGGTTTTAAAGTTAATGAAAGTGACAAATGCATTTATTACAAATCTGAGAATGACATTTGCACTATTATATGCCTTTATGTAGATGACCTACTCATTTTTGGGTCAAATATTCATGCCATAAACTCAGTCAAATCCTTATTAAGTGTCAATTTTGATATGAAAGATCTAGGTGAAGCGAGTGTAATCCTTGGTATTAAGATTACTAGGTCAGAAAAGGGAATTTCTTTGGACCAATCTCATTACATTGAGAATATACTAAAGAAATATAATTACTTTGACTGTAAACCTGCAAGTACGCCATATGATCACAGTGTAAAGTTATTTAAGAACACTGGTGAAGGTGTAAGACAGTCTGATTATGCGAGCATCATTGGCAGCCTTCGGTATGCCACTGATTGTACTAGACCCGACATTGCCTATGTCGTGGGATTATTGTCCAGGTTTACCAGCAGACCTAGTATAGAGCACTGGCAAGCTATTGAAAGGGTAATGAGATACCTTAAACGAACCATGAACCTTGGATTACATTATGAAAGGTTTCCAGCTGTACTTGAAGGATATTCTGATGCAGACTGGAATACCTTATCTGATGATTCTAAAGCGACCAGTGGCTACATATTTAGCATCGCTGGAGGAGCTGTTTCTTGGAAATCCAAGAAACAGACTATTTTGGCTCAGTCTACTATGGAGTCTGAGATGATAGCACTAGCTACAGCTAGTGAAGAGGCAGAATATTTGAGAAATCTGCTAGCTGAGATTCCCTTATGGGAAAAACCGATACCAGCAGTGTTGATACACTGCGATAGTACCGCGGCTATTGCAAAAGTTCAGAACCGTTACTATAACGGTAAGAGACGACAAATACGTCGTAAGAACAGCACTGTTAGAGAACTACTTTCCACAGGTACCGTTAGAGTGGATTACGTACGTAGTGAGGAAAATTTGGCAGATCCTTTGACGAAAGGACTGTCCAGAGAGAAAGTCCATAACTCTTCTAAAAGAATGGGACTATTGCCCTTAGATTGTTGAGTCACGCACAATGGTAACCCGACCTAAATGACTGGAGATCCCAAGAACTAGGTTCAATGGGTAATAACAAGTTGTGTAGTGATTTGAGTTGAACATGCTATTTAATAAACCAAGAAGCATGTATTCCTGAAGTGATTAGAGGATGAGTTAATAGAAACTCTTAATGAGATCTATACTCTATTTGGAGTGGAGTACCTACCTTCAGGAGTGCTCTTGATAGACTCACCTTTGTGAATGTGGAAATGTGGCGGTTTCCTATGGAGTTTGGGCAAAACTTCTAGAGCATTCACTAAACTGGGATAGACGTGCAGGGCCATAAATGCACGGGCTTATCTGATTGCACTATAGAAAAGGTTGTGTGTGGTTTGATGTCAGGAATAGAGTTCAGGACTACGTGTCACTCTAGTAAAAACTGAATCTTACTCACTATGCAAAGGTTCAAGTCCTTGGACACCTTTGTTTATGCACAATCTTATGTTTTTAAGAAACTGCTCGAAAATATTTTTAAAAATTCAAGTGGGGGATTGTTGGAAATGTTTTACAAACATTATGTGAATTATTAAAAATGATTGAATAAGTGTATGAATGGATCCTATGTTTGAGTAGTCCCACATCATGGGATTATAGGGAAGAGACAAGGATTTATACTTGTTTCTAAGAAGTCATGTTGGGGCCTTGGGCTCCCAATACATGCATTGTTGTGAGGAGGGAGACCATGCATCATGACCACCACACACGCGCGCGCGACCGACCGACTCGACTCGACCCGACCCGGCCCGGTTCGGCTTGGTTCGGGCTCAGGCTTGGGCTTGGGCTTTGTGGTGTAGGCACTTATATTTTTGGACCATAAAACTTAGTTGTTTTCGAACCGTTTTTTATGGAAAAATTATTTTGCGCACCGATATTTATTCTGCAACGGAAAAGTTTTGCAACGGTAAAATAATTAATCCCCCCCGAAATTTTAGCAGATCCGATATTTTCTCCCAAAACCTAATTCTCGTTCTATATATACTATTTTATCTGAGACGAGAATAACACCGAATTTTATATTCTCTTCTTCTCAGCCGCCATTAAAACTTCTAAGAAATTTCGAGCAGTATTTTTCCCGAAAGTGCAAATCTGCACTGATTTGTTTGTGCAAGCAAATCAGTTACTATTTTAGAGGCTGTTTTATCCTAGAGGCGGCGGCGAAGGAACGAATTGGTTTGCACCTCTGAAAAAATCGCCGAATCGTCTTCAAGAAAGCGACCTAGTCCGCGACTCAGCCATTGTTTTCAACATGTTGCTTATACGAAGAAATGGTTTCGCCCACTGTTTTAAAGACCCAACCCAACCTCGGTTCGACCATAGTTAAACTTCGATCTTGAAGCGTCACGACTTTGAAAATGAAATAAGCTTGCACATGCACAGACCCGCGGTTTAACCTCAAAACACTATGAAAATCTCTAGTCCGGTCTCTTTGAACCTCATGGTTCTTTAAATTTACGAAAAAATAATTGTTTTACTCTTTATTTTTTACTATTATAAATTTAACAAATAATTTCATAGCAATTGTTATTAAATTTTAGATGATATAATTGATTATTATGTACATTTTACAAACTATTATTGAACTAATCCTCCTTCACTATAAAAAATTAGTAAATTTACAACTTTGCTATGATAAGTTTTTTTTGAGGAAGACTTTGCTATGATAAGTTGGTATATAATTATTCCAATTAGGCAGTTTGGACTCGGATGTTTGTAATAATTGGTTAAATTTTATCTATGTTTAAAATAATTTTACGTTTAAATCAGAAAAATAAAAATAAATTATCAGCGCGGTTCTCACGGTCTGACCGGTTGAACCACGAAAACCTTAAACTATGCACTATCACGGCTTGACGTACGATTCGATCTTCACAACTATGGTTTCGCCAACAATTGGTATGGTGGCCAGGTATGCAAGTATGAAAAGAAAAAAAAAATGTTGAATTATATTGGAAGCTATTCAATTTATAGCTGAAGGAATGCCCTTAGTCTCTGTTGTCAAACAATGACTAAGTCGCGGACTAGGTCGCTTTCTTGAAGACGATTCGGCGATCTAGTCGGTGGTACAAAACCAGTTCGTACTTTCGCCGCCGCCTCTAGGATAAAACAGCCTCTCTAAAATAAATAACCGATTTGTTTTGCACAACAAATCAGTGTAGATTTGCACTTTCGAATTTAGCTGCTCGAAAATTTCTGAAAGAATATATTTAATGGCGGAGGTAGAAAAAATAGAATTTTTCTATATTAATCTCGTCTACAACGGAAGATAATATATAGGGAACTGGGCAGTGGAAGAAAAGTAGGATCTGCTAAAAAACCAAGTCAAAAGTTTACCGCTTCAAATTAAAGTCGGCTCATAAATATCTCGCTTCAACATAAAAGTCGGTTCAGAAAAAATCTCGTATTTAAAAACACAGTTCGAAAAAATGCAGATTTTTCTGGACCAAAAAATATAAGTGTCTACACCACATAGCCAAGGCCCAAGCCCAATCCCGAGCCGAGCCGAGCCGGGCCGGGTCGAGTCGGTCGGTCGCGCGCGTGTGTGGTGGTCATGATGCATGGTCTCCCTCCTCACAACAATGCATGCATTGGGAGCTCAAGGCCCCAACATGATTTCTTAGAAACAAGTATAAATACTTGCATCTTTCTTATAATCTCATGATGTGGGACTATTCACAAATAGGAGCCATCATAAACTTATTTCATATTTTAAATAATTCATAAAATTTCCAACAATCCTCCACTTGAATTTTTAAAAATATTATCGAGCAGTTTCTAAAAACATAAGACTGTGCATAAACAAAGGTGTCATCCGACATGAACCTTTGCGTAGTGAATAAGATTCAGTTTTTACTAGAGTGACACGTAGTCTTGAACTCTATTCCTGACATCGAACCACACACAATCTTTTTTATAGTGCAATCAAATAAGCCCGTGCGTTTATGGCCATGCACGTCTATCCCAGTTTAGTGAACGCTCTAGAAGTTTTGCCCAAAACTTCATAGGAAACGACCACATTTCCACATTCACACAGGTGAGTCTATCAAGAGCACTCCTGAAGGTAGGTACTCCACTCCAAATAGAGTATAGATCTCATTAAAAGTTTTATTACCTCATCCTCTAATCACTTCAGGAATATATGCTTCTTAATCTAAAATTTAGCATGTTCATCGACTATCACTACACAACTTGTTTTTACCCATTGAACCTAGTTCTTGGGATCTCCAGTCATTTAGGTCGGGTTACCATTGTGCGTGATTCCACAATCACAGGGCAATAGTCCCATTCTTTTAGAATTATTAAAGACTTTCTTTCTGGACAGTCCTTTCGTCAAAGGTTCTGCCAAATTATCATCACCTTATATGTGATGTTCTCTAACAACACTGTGCATACGACTATCATTTCTTACCGTTGTAATATCGGTTCTGTTTTTCTTTCAATAGTCGTCAAATTTTTCATCACTATATATGTGATGTTCTTTTACGGTATTGTGCTTACGACGTCGTTTTTCACCGTTGTTATAATGGTTCTATACTTTTTGCAATAGCCGCGGAACTATCACAATCGATTACACTACTGGTGTCTATTTTTCCTTTATAGGGATCTCAAATAGCAGATTTCTTTAGTTCTCTGCTTCTTAACTAGCTGTAGCTAGTGCTATTATCTCAGTCTCTATAGGAGACTGAGTCGAAATAGTCTGTTTCTTGGGTTTCCAAGAGACAGCTTCTTCAGCGATGTTAAATATATATAGCCACTGTCCTTTAGAATCATTAGATAAAGTATTTCAGTCTATATCAGAGTATCCTTCAAGTACAACTGAAAACTTTTCATAATGTAATCCAAGGTTCATAGTTTATTATAGGTATCTCATAACCCTCTCATTAGCATGTTAATGCTCTATACTAGATCTACTGATAAACCTGCATAATATCCCAACACATCGGCAATGTCGGGTCTAATACAATCAGTGGCATATCGAAGGCTGCCAATGATGCTCGCATAATCAGACTGTCTTACACCTTCACCAGTGTTCTTAAATAACTTTACACTGTGATCGTATGGTGTATTCGCAGGTTTACAGTCAAAGTAATTGTATTTCTTTAGTATCTTCTCAATGTAATGAGATTGATCCAAAGAAAGTCTCTTTTCTGACCTAGTAATTTTAATACCAAGGATTACACTCGCCTCACCTAGATCTTTCATATCAAAATTGGCACTTAATAAGGATTTGACTGAATTTATGGCATGAATGTTTGACCCAAAAAAGAGTAGGTCATCTACATAAAGGCATATAATAGTGCAAATGTCATTCTCAGATTTGTAATAAATGCATTTGTCACTTTCATTAACTTTAAAACCATGTGAAATGATTGAAGTTGTCAAATTTTTCATGCCATTGTTTAGGTGCTTGTTTTAAACCATACAATGATTTATCTAATTTGCATACTTTATGTTCTTGACCATGTACTACAAATCCTTCAGGCTGATCCATATAAATTTCTTCGTCTAATTCACCGTTCAAAAATGTGGTTTTCACATCCATTTAGTGTATTAATAAAATATGAATAGAGGCAGGTGAGATTAATATTCGAATGGATGTAATTTTAGTTACAGGTGAAAAGTGTCGAAGAATTATATATTTTTTCTTTTTGTTTAAAACCTTTAGCTACTAGTCGTACTTTATATTTATCAATAGTGCTATCAGGTTTTAATTTCTTTTTAAGTACTCATATACAGCCTATAGATTTACAACCCGGAGGTAAATCTATCAAATGCCAAGTCTTATTGGATTCCAGAGAATCCATCTCATCATTTATAGTCTCTTGCCAAAAAACCGGCATCTAAAGAAGATAAGGCCTCTTAGAGGTTTAAGGGATCCTCCTTTATAGTAAAAGCACAAAAATATGAACCAAAATATTTTACGGTTCTTGCTCTTTTACTCTTCTAGGTTCAGTTTCAGAACTTTTATCAAGTTTTACTTCTTCTAGGTTCAGTTTCAGAACTTTTATTAAGTTCTGTTCTAATAGGCATACTTGATGTGCCCCGACTATTCCTTAATTTAAAAGGAAATTTCGTTTCATAAAAATTGACATCATTTGATTCAAATTATATTATGTGAATTTAGATCATAAATTCTGTATGCTTTGCTATTAACAGCATAGCCTATAAATACACATTCGTATCCTCTATTTCCCAATTTTATTCTCTTAGGGTCTGAAATGCGAACATATGATAGACAACCCCAAGTTCTAATGTATGACACATCGGATTTATAATTCTTTAAAATTTCATAAGGTGAAATTTTATTCTTAGATTTGGGGATTTTATTCAGAACATAACATACAGTCTATAAAATATCCCCCCACTAATGCTTTGCTGCACCAAAATTTAATAAAATGTCAATTACTAATTCGGTAAAGATCCTATTTTTTCAGCTTTACCGTTCATATCAGGTGACTAGGGTGCAATTCTCTTATGTGTAATATATCACATAAAAAATCCAGAATAGAATTTGATTCGTATTCTGTTCCTCTATCACTATGTAGTCTCTTAATTTTTCTTATTTGCTTGATTTCAATTTTGAATGTTTCAAACATATCAAATGCATCACATTTTTAAGAATCAATGTTTTTTCAATCATATGCTTAATTTTCATATTACCAGTCTCTACAGCTTAAGTGGTGCGAGGATCTCACAACACACTTTCTGATCGTCAGCAATCGTGTATATTGTGAATATATCACGATCATAGCAAACATGGCGAGAAACACCAATGTCTACCCACCAACCCTCTGATCCACCAACAAGGTGAATCTCAGTAATCATAACCATTAGAGGCTCCTCAGTCAGGTTTGCCTGCGGTGCAGGGTCTGGCCTGTTCCGACACTTTCGTGACATATGATCTGGTTTTCTACAGTTGTAATATAAAATAACTGTCCAGAATCATTCATTTGGGTTGGTTGCTGCTGTCATTTATGGTTTCCTTGCAGATTCCATTCTCTTATTTACTGACCGGTTGTGGATGCTTACTATTTTAAATGTCAATATGTTTGAAAAAATTGTATTTTCTTACAGAAAAATATACGTAAACCCAGAGACTAACAAAAATTAATTACAGAAAATATCATTTTCTGCATTTTTAATTATCAATCTTAATAATTACTTAGAACTCAATCTTGATCTAAGCCAGAAAATCAAAATCTGCATGTGCATTCTTTACGCTATGTTCTGTCATGCAATATTCATTTGCATGTTTTAACGGGATAAAACATATGTCAGCCTAAATAAGCTACACATTCATGCAATGAAACTTTAATTAAATACTGTAAATATCATAAGCATACCTTCTCCATGAGATGCATTCTCTTCCAATATAAACTATACAGCTCACGGATCTGAAGCTTGAATATGCTCTCGTGATGAAGCATTGCTCCTTTTAACCATGCATGCAATTAGTCAGTGCTCAAACCCGGCACATCAGCTCGACTTCGTTCAGGTAGAACTTTCTCTTTTTGCCAGGCAATCCTCCAGCATAAGGCGAAATCAAAGTCGTCCCTTTGATAATCAAAAACCCTCCACTGTTCCAGCTAAAGACGATCCAGATCGCTCCAATTAGAGGAATAACACCCCAAATTAATTCAATTAAAATTCGCAGCCCTTGCCGAATCCAGTGCAAGACATCACATAATTGATCCTTGTCCCAATTTACGTCTGGGTCCAGCAATTTGGGGAATTTGAATGAGTGAACGTGGCCATTTTTGCTGCTGATTATTAGGCTGTGCTTTAGCTACTTTCGATTTCTTGTTTCCGCCATGGCGAGAGTTTCAGTTTGCTTCAGTCAAAAGTATGAGGGAGAAACCAAATCGCAAATCCCGTATTTCTGAGGCTGTATTATGTTTTCTACAGTTGATCGATTATCCGATTCACTGTTGTCATCATTTGCGTTTCCTTGTAGCTCGTGAAAGATCAGATCTGGAAGGCAGAAGCAGCGTCGTACGGAATTGAGTCGAAGCCATTGTTTGATAATCGTCTTCAAATTGTTGTCAAACAATGGCTGAGTCACGGACTAGGTCGCTTTCTTGAAGACGATTCGGCGATCTGGTCGGTGGTGCAAAACCAGTTCGTACTTTCGCCGCCGCCTCTAGGATAAAACAACCTCTCTAAAATAAATAACCGATTTGCTTTGCACAACAAATCAGTGCAGATTTGCACTTTCGAATTTAACTGCTCGAAAATTTCTGAAATAATATATTTAATAGCGGAGGTAGAAAAAATAGAATTTTTCTATATTAATCTCGTCTACAACTGAAGATAATATATAGGGAACTGGGCAGTGGAAGAAAAGTTTATCGCTTCAAATTAAAGTCGGCTCATAAATATCTCGCTTCAACATAAAAGTCAGTTCAGAAAAAATCTTGTATTTAAAAACACAGTTCGAAAAAATGCAGATTTTTCTAGACGAAAAAATATAACTGTCTACACCACATAGCCAAGGCCTAAGGCCCAAGCCCAATCCCGAACCGAACCGAGCCGAGCCGGGCCAGGTCGAGTCGGGTCGTTCGGTCGGTCGCGCGCGCGTGTGTGGTGGTCATGATGCATGGTCTCCCTCCTCACAACAAAGCATGCATTGGGGGCCCAAGGCCCCAACATATTTTTTTAGAAATAAGTATAAATACTTGCATCTTTCTTATAATCCCATGATGTGGGACTATTCACAAATAGGAGCCATCATTAACTTATTTCATATTTTAAATAATTCATAAAATTTCCAAAAGTCTCCACTATATCCTCTAGCTTCCAAAACTTAGTAAAGCACCAAAATATGCCTACCTATGGTTGACCCTATGTATTAAACCAACCTGATTAAATATTCCTTCTATTCCTTTTTGCATCTTTATATGTTCAGTTAATTATAGCTTTAAAATCGATCAAACCATTATCCGACTTTAATATTTCAACATTTTGAATTTAACGCCTTAATAAATAATCAAGATTGCTCGATAATATTAATCTAGCATATGTATTAATTCATCGCTGGTTCATAACATTATTTTAATCCTTGGTTGATTTTGGAAATAAATAATAATGTCACTACATAGACTTTCTAATATAAAATTTACCTACAGTCAATATTTAAATGATTTTAATATCTTTTATGGTTTTTGCTGAAGCATGGTATATGATCAAGTTCAAAACAAGCAGATTACTTAGTCAAAGTCATTTTTTGGTATAATACAAACTCATCTACTAGTGATAGTTTATACATGTATTCTTTGCGTTGTGGCTATATCTATTATATTATATGAAAGCACAATCCTTTCTCAAAGTCCTTTCAGTTCCACTTTTATCCAAAAATACATGATGTTGTCGCCTGTCCTATGCATATCATCATTCGGCTGCAATTTCGCCATGGATAGAATAACAGGCGTTTCAATCAATCGTTTGTTTCTTCCGTCTACACGTTCATACAACATCAACCGGTTACCGGTCCCCTTCTCTTCTCTTTTTACCCACGTCTCTTTTGCCCAAATATCGCACCCCTTCCTTATTGAACTGGAAAATCGCTCCCCTCCCCTTCTCATTGCCTACGCCGCAGCTACTAGCCCTCCCACCTTTTTTTGTGCAGCTAGCCCTCCTCCTACCTCGCTATAACATCGAATTTACTACGGGTACACCATCGTCTCCTCTATCAATTTTTCATCCTTCAATCCTCTACGCTTTAATAGATGTTTTTGCTATAGCTGCACAATCTAATCGATTGACCTAATCCGCGGCTTCTCCGATTCGTCGCTGCTGGGCTTTGCTTCATTTGGCGCTTTGTTTCCTATAACAACTCTACAATGCCATGTCTTTTGATTTCATTTTTGTTTTATTTAGTTGACATTTATGCATTCTATTTTGGGCTACACTGTGACTGCATCAGTCCTTATTAACTCTTTGGTATGCAGTAGCTCAAGATTCTTGATTTCTTCAATTGGTCCAGCCTAACTCGATGTTCTGATATGCCATATGGAAAGTGAAAGTTTTATTTCGACCATTTAGGTATTGTTTCCATTTAGTTTGGCTTTCCATATTTTGACATTTTATATCTTTTGCAAGGCACAGTATTTGTTTGGCAATAAATTAGTGCTTATTACTAAACATGTTTTTCAATGGTAAAGCTGCACCAAGTGTGCATTGGCCAGTATGAAATAAATGTGTTATATCATAAATTACACATCCACTTCCGACGGCTGTTCTGTATCATGATTGCCTACTGTTCTGCCTTCTTATTAAGTTTCAACTTTGGGTTCAGGTCATTTTGACTGTGCCATTGAATTTGGATCTATTATACTATGCTTTCTGCCTAATGTACGCAATTATTTTAGAAATAGTTTGGCTTATGGTTTTCTTAATGTATGAGTATAAAGTAATCTCATTCCTATCTTATTTACTTTCGCATACATTTGATTTTTTTGCTTTCCACCATAAGCTAACATCAACATTTTCATTATTTTGGTCTTAATTTGTACCGTTGTAGCTAAATCTTAATTTTGTATTCAATGCTTATGTGTGCGTGCCATAGTTTTAGTTTTGCTTTATGGTGTTCATTTATATTGTTAGATGGATGGCTAAATACCAAAGACTTTTTAATTATTTTGAATTATACACATCAAAGGAGCTACTTCAACTGTTGATCAATTGTAGATCGCTCCAATCATAGGACACCTTCTTGACTTAAAATTGCAAAGTTGGTTTATTTATAAATATCATGTTTTTTCTAGGTTTTAAACTATTCAGCAATGTTGTTTAATGAAGCATAATATATTAAGTAACAAAAGGTTCCCAAAAACATAGTAGTTAAGGTGCTAAGGCGCAAAAAGGCGCAAGGCTTGAGCCCGGGGCTTTTTTGAGTCTTGGGCTTTTTATGCGATTTTTTAAAAGAAGGTGCACTGCATATATTTATTAAAAAAAAAATCTGCAGCAAAGGAGAGGAGCCGCGGCAGAGAAAGAGGCGCGGAAGATGCTGTAGCGGTGGCGGAAGGGTGTAGCGATGGCGACATAGGCTGTTGTGTTTTTTTTTTTTTTTGAGTGTCGAAGTCGAACTGTAGAAGCTTGAAAGCTGGAAACCCTAAAATCGAACGAAGTATTTCCATTTTTCTCGAGGCGCGCTTTTTGAGCCTTGGCGCCTCGAAGAAAAGCGCACAAAGGCACGCCTTATGTGCGCCTCCCTTAGCGGAGGCGCCTCAGTTATTGGCAAGGCGCAGACCTTGCGCCTGCACCTTAAGCGCGCCTAGGCGCGCGCCTTAAGCCCTTAACTACTATGCCAAAAAATATGTATATGACTGGTATTTTGATTCCAACTTATATAACCACACCTTATTGCTTGGTTTAGTAAACAGTAACATAAATATTTTAGTAAGTGAACTTTGTGACGATTATACGGTTTAAAAATGACTTACTGTTTTTATTCGATTTGCTGTAAATTTTATGTATTTCAATATGGTTTCTTGCAAGCTAATTAGTATTTAACAAAGGTGAATCTTATCTTTATTATTGTCCATTAAACATAGAGGAAAGCAACTAATGTATATTACTTATCATAGCGGGTATTGTTAATTGTTTGTTAGGACTTATTTCATGACTCATTCGATTAAAGATGGATTTGGATCGAAGAATGGTTTTAATATATGCACTTTAGGTGTAAGTCAGTTTAAGAATATTTTTGATGTTTCTATACTATATGAAAATTAGAGCATGCTAAAAGAATGGATTATAACATAAATTATTTGATTATGTGGTTACTTTGTTATTTCTGTACGATAATTACCATAGTACATGTTGTACCCCATGACTTAAGTAAAACGGTTGCAAAATTTGTTAATAAAATTTTGAATATTGACGGTTAAAACTTCCTAATTATGGAAAATAGTGCAACTGGTTCTATATTATGCGTATTCTCTCTCTCATGTGCGCGCGTGCACACACACACACACATAAACATATACATACATACATACATACATATATACATATATAATATATATGTATGTATGTATGTATAGTTAGATAATGGCCGTCTGTCTTATCTTACTTAATGACCTTCTTTATTTTCTACTCAACATTTTGTTATTAACTCATCCAGGAATAAATATTCCCTCTGTTTTTACTAAGGTGGTACTTTAAATGGACATGTGATTAAATGTTTAGTGCTCATTTTTGTAAAATAAGTTACCACCAACCAAAATCCTTCCTTTTTTTGGTTCAAAAATACATATTTTAACTTAATAGTAACTGCATTGTCGACTTCAAACTCTTTCTACTTTGGAAGTCGATGTGAACCGAGTCAAATTATAGTATGAACTAAAAGTCGTAAATTATGTATCTGCTATTAGTATAATGCTTTGTTAGGTTGTGATCTTTCTTTTAAAATTGGTAATTGAAAAGGACAAATTTGTATTGTTAATTATTATTGAAATGTGGTAATAGTGTTTTTTCTACATGGTAACTACGCTATATATAAGTTATTAAATATGCACCTATCAGTCACACATTAACATATTTTAGCATATACATGACACTTTTTTTAATTGTTATCACCTAAGTAGTATTGAGTAAGAATATTTGATATGTTGTTTGTAAGATATGACATGTCTGATCTGTCATCTAAATGTTGAAACTTTGTATCAAGCAAGGGAAAAATAGATTACATTTTTTAATTTCAATTAAGCTGGTAGATGCATGCATCGGTAAATGATGTATGCAAGAAATATCATTAGGGGCCTTAGCTTTCTAGCTAAACACTGCCAGACAAATTGGTGGTACCAAAAATTACATGCCATACATCAAGATTTATAATTAGGAATTGGAAAATACAACCAGTTTAGAAATACTAATTGGTTTATATGGTATTAATTCTATAGTTTATAAAAACATCCTAACTTCATCATGTGATAAATGGTTGGGCTAAATGCAGACAAACCATTCCTTGCTATGGACATAAACTTCTAATTGTTGTCTGCAAGAACTTAGATTTAACTCGCAGTCGTAATTCACATTATGGTACTCAACTGATTCTAATCCTATTGGTCCAACTGTTAACGCAGGCAAGGAACATTGCAATTCATAATTTATAATAGTTGGTTTTTTCCGTGGAGACTTTATAGACAACAATCAACTATTAGAATATACCTTCAAATAATGTAGCAAACTCCATCCTTCATTAGTTATGAAAGCAGACTAACTAAAAATCAAATCATTCATATTTCAATCTTTCGTGCACGAGTTAATCACAGTATAATTGAAGAATAACAATCTATATATTTGTTTTGTTTACATTCATCTGCTTAACAGCTTATCATTAAATTAAGCGTAGTATAACTGCCACAAACATCAAATTAAACATACCATAGTTCCATTATATTGAAATGTTTGTTAACTCTTTTTTCCCAACGTATTGGCAAAGAAAATCAAACTTGAATATTTTCAAATATTCATTAATATTACGTTGTATTGCACAATTATTGTTTTTGTAATAAAACGATTACAACTTCATATGTCACTGCGTAATCAAGAAAAATATATTTAAACTTTGAATTAGGAAGAAATAAATCAACATCACATGTTAATTATATCGAATAACAAAATACACTAGTGACACGATATTACAACATCACACTATCTTATTTGATCTTAGCAATATATAAATTTCTGTTAAGACAAAATTGGCCATCCCTAAAATTACTTAAAAAAAACAAATAAAAAACATATTTAAGCTATGTCAAATGAGTTAACCCCGTTGAAGTAAATAATTTCCGTAATAGTCGTCCCAATTTCAGTTTTTTGTTTTTGTTTTGAAAACTGGTATTTTTGTTTGTATGGCATAAATTACAGTTAGTTGTTATTTTTTCAGTTTTATTTTAATGGTTGAAGAGAAGGAATTGAAACAATATAGGTTTGCATATAAAGCTAGAATTATTTGGCTGCCTTGAATTTGACAAGAACATGATAATTTCTTACTCCTACAGCCGCCTTCTGCTTAGCGTTGACATGAGGGGCTACAAATTTACCTTGTCTATTTTTTCTTATCTTATCAGATAGCGTTGACATGTTCAGGTTGGACTGTTATCTGTAGAAAGAAACATTATTCAACCTAAGTGATCATATGCTTTTAGGTACGAATTGTGCAGTGAACTACCGCTAAACTACTACAAATCAGCATATTATTAGTAACACAAGCTACTGATATTTATACCACAAAATATATTATATGAATTAAATATTTTTGCAACCACGTGGTTACAAATTTACCTTGTCTATTTTTTCTTATAGTAATCTGTTTATGCATGAGTTGGCTAAAGAATGTGCGTACCATAAAATTTTCATGTTTGTGTTTTAAGATTGACCATGTATTAGTTGAACCTTCTTGGTAAAGCTGAATATTCACATGAGGGGCTTTCAGGCTCCAACTAAAATTGTTGTCTGAATGGGAAAAATATAACTGATTATATGGTCCTTCATACTAACTATACAACATGCCTATTTTCTTATGGTATTCTGGACTATCATATGTAAACTTACCACGCATTGTTATTGATTTTAACATTATATATAGAGTGTAGATGGATCTGATGTCAACCGAAGTTGGGGAACAAATACAGTCTGGATCAGCTTTCACAAACATGCACAAAAGGATTGTTCATGCTGTAGTGGCTAGCCAGTTAAATCAGTAATAAATGACAAAAAAGTGTGCAATCATTCATGGTATGTCTACTTGATGATACTATTAAAACTTGCTACTTTCCAAATTTAAATTTGCTGATGATTTGATGTTAATAGTGAATGTACAGGTATGTACCTTACATAACAAGGCATATAATTGTACTGAAATGCATGGATATGAAAACCTATTGGTTGTATAGTTTCACAAACTCATACTGATTTGTTTTACAGGATTTTTATAAGATTTTGCCAACTAAAACTACTTGGTCTCCTTATATACTTCTTTTAGTCAGATTTATGACATTAATTATATTAGTTCTTTCGTCTATTTTCCCGCCAGCGTTCATTGTTACATAAAATCTTTGTCCGGATTACACATTTCTATTTTAATATATTAGCTTAGTATAGATACGCATGTGAATTAAAATCCTAATCAATGAAGTGTCTGATATGATCATTCAGCTTGATTGTATTAAAATACTCACTGCTTTATCAATAATTTTAGGTGGGCATCTTAAACCAGTAATCTATAAATCATCATCGCATAGATGCTCATTTTCAAATAACCAGGAATACATTTCATCGACACATATTATGTGCAAAAGATAATCCATAACAAATGTGCCATAAACAATTACAGTTCATTCGCTTTTATGTATACTGTGTGAGTCTAGCCACTAGACAATTATAGTACAAGAGAGAGAACAATAGTGACCTGAACTGTAAAAAACATTTTCGAAGTTGCAATTTTAGTGAAAGGATCTAATTAATAAACCATTTAACAAAAAACCAAAACAATGAAAATAAGGATAATAGTAACCAATATAGTTCTCTGTCTATGTGCATAGCAAGGGTTCGCACTAAGATATTTACCATTGATTGATGCTTAAGGGCTGTCGCCTGTTGACGCTCACCCATCGGTCAATTTGGGTTCTAACTCCATAATTCTCCCAGATCTCGATGCTAAACTAGCTGTCGGCACTTGAGTTTGAAACTTCTGATGTTGCAACCACCAGTTGACTAAGGTTCCAATTCTAAGCTTCTTCGACCTGCCAATGCTCAACTGACCACTGCGGCCTGAGTTAAACACGAGCTGAGTTTCAAATTTTGGCTTTCTACTCCACAATTTGTATCGGTCCAAACACTGGTACGTTTTTCGTTCTTCGCTACCTGCATTGTAGGTGATTTTATTTCTAAGGTAAAACCATTTATTTCTAAGGTAAAATCAAGGAATGAGTAAATTAGCAATACCTCAATCGAGAAAAGGTGACTGAAAGATATTTATTGTGTGGTTATTTACATAGAGCAGTGATATTTGAAATTTGTAAAATCTGAATGATGGGTTTGATATAACCATCATAAAATATTTGGAGTATACAAAGCAAAACTGGATTTGCAAAGAGAATAGATAAGCATATTGACTAAAGTTTTGAAGGAAAATCTATTTGGCAATTACATATTTTTTTCAAATACACTGCCAAACGTGTTTGGGATTACATGAATATTTGTTCCCCAAGGGTCGAGAAGAGTAGACAGACAATAATTTTATGAACTATTGTAGCATTCAGTTACAATTCAAATGATATTGGGCTAATGAGTTACATATTATATATCAAACAATGTATTTTGTAAATGGTATGCAAAGTTATGGATGTAAAATAGAGAATGTCACAATATTATCGAATTTTAGATCAGAATAATATAGAACGTTCTCCCTGTGTATTCACAATGCCGCATATTCGTTGAAGGATGTAACAAAGTATGAAATTTTCGCTATAGCCTATAGACAACTTAACATTCGTTGACTTAAAATGCTACCAATGAACAAAATATGATTACAAGTATTCCCCACATTACGGCTCATGGAATCTATGAAGAACCTGTGTTCTATGTTACCTATATCATACTGTTCAAACTTAAGAGCTTCTATAGCTGTCTCCTAAAAACCGAAGGAGGAAAGAGCAAAAAAATGAGGGAATGCACCGCTTTATTTATTTATAAACTTATAAACAGGAATTAGTCTCCTGTTTATATTAGGTATTTTTGCTGTTTAGAAACTAAACTGGAATCCGATCCCGTTTAACAACCGTCGCTTAAAAGAAAAATCAGGGAACACCACGTTTCAATTTCTTCCACACACAGATCGCTGCCGCTGTGGCATGAGGGAAGAAAATCGTGTGGCTTTCTCCCCTATTTTATGATCTTTAAATACTGCTAGAGATGCTCTAATAAAGAATTAGTGTCCATTTTAAATAATTAAAAGTTGTATAATGCCTGCACTATTTAGTAAATGACTTATTTAATTCATGGTCAGTTCATTAATGGTTGTCTCAACATTTGTACAATATTAAGTTGGCTAATGGCTTTTGATGATTGTATATCTTCCATTGCTACATACTAACTTATGCTCTGCTTTCTACAATGAAATAAAACTGTGGAGCAGATAATGCTGAAGGCCAACAGTTACACCAGATCCAAATATAGATTTCGTAGAAAGTTAGAATTACATTGTTTTAAATTTTTTCCTGAAGTGTGTCTGGGTTTCAAGATTAATTTTATACTTGTTGTTGTGGATATTGGTTACATTGTTATGTTGAAGTCTGCAGGCAGTAGTTAACTATGCAACATTATTAGCTATGTAGGCATGCCTTTTTCTTTCAAAATTAATGCTCCTTGAATGAGGAGCTGACTTCCTCCTATGTTTTTATGTACCTGTTTGGCTATTTCTAGGCCTTTGGATGATGATATATTCAATTAATCTTCATGAAGTTTTTATCTCAATTTTATTAGTTCTGTAACATCATATTCATGTTATACTGCAACAATTTCCATATTTTTTTGCAAAAAGGCAACAAAAAACTATTATATAGGTAGGTTTTTTTCTCGAGCACGATTTGGCCACTTGAACAAACATTTAGGAACTACAATCTAATAATAAAATTTATATGTAAAGATGGTTTTTGGGACTATTTATTCGACTTTATATGGTATATTAATGAAATTGGTGTTGCCGGGTCCATCCAATCAAACTCAAATTTTGAAATAATGCATTTTTAGAATTTTAAATATCTAATTAACCCAAAGTAAAAGGATTACTTATGAGAATATTATTGTATGACATTTTCTTATAAAGTAAATATAACTGTAGCCCGTGTGCATAGCACGGGTTCGCACTAGTTATGTAAAATAACTAGATTTTGGCCTAAGGTTAAAAACTCTACCAATATTATTATTAATTATATAAGTCATTTTAAAGTTTTTGGTTAAATTTATTGATATTTATCAGTTAATTAATTGATTTGCTCTAGTTAAAATTTTGAGTTTAAGTTGACTTACCAAATATAGTGATACATACATAACGATGGATATTCATATCCTCTTCTTTTTCTCTTAAATTAGGTCATGAATATAAAAAACTATTAATTTGTTTTTGAACTTATTATACATACACACTCATATATATTTTAATCAATATATAGTTATATTTACAAATGCTTATATATACTAATTTAAAATAATTATATTCATGCTCTAGCCATGATTATGTGTATGTGTTATTAACATCTTTATAGTTTTAATAGCTTCTTCCATAGCTCCATTAGCCTTGAGGTAAGCTATAATTGAAAAATTCTTGACGATGCTATTTCAGATATGGATTCTAGTAAATTATTTGCGGCTAAAATGAGTTCCAATGTCGAATTCTATCTTATAAGGAATTTCGAACTTACTAACAGTACTCTTAATCACGAATTTAAGGACTTTTCCCAAAGTAATATTTGATAGCAATTCAACTTTTTCCCATTTTGTAAAATAATCAATAGATAGCATTGCATATTTATATATGTAGTGAACCTATTAAGCTGCACATATCGAAAGGCCATGGGCTTTATATCGATGTCAACTCACTTGGTGGTAGATGTGAAAAGAACCTTTGGCATTTTTCAAACCTCTTCACACAGTCTACAGAATCGCTCGTCATTTGAGGCCGATAGAAGACTTATCTTCTTGGCTAGCTTAATACCATTAGATTGGTCTTCACAAAACCTTTCATAAGAATCCTTCAATAACTTTGACCCACTTTCTGGACTCACACATCTTAAATAGAGCAGATAATATCCTTCTTTACTATGTAGTTCATTCATCATAATGAAAAGCTGGAGCTTGATTCTTTATTTTTTTGTACTACCTTCTTGTATTTTGGTAATTTTACATTTAATCAAATACTCAACAATGGTTGTCATTCTTTCATATTAATTATTTTCTCTAGAATTAAAAGATCTTTTTAGATTCCATTTCCATTATCCTCCTCTGTATGTGTTAGAGCTAACGTCCTGGTTAATACTATATATTTATTTCCTAATTCAAATGGCTTCTCTTCAATACTAGTGTTTGATTGATAGCCAACTAGCATAATTTGGTTTTTGGTGCCTTTCGAGTGCTAGCTAACTTAGATAATGAATCGACATGACAATTTTTTCCTCTTAATTCTTGATGTATTGAGAAATCCTCAAATTCGGTCATCATTTTAAACATTTTCTTGAGATATATGACCAGCTTAGCATCTTTTATTTAACATGTTTCATTTAACTAATTTACCATCAATTGAGACTCATTGAAAATCTTAATCTTGGAAATTTTCAATCGTAGGGCCAAAATGAGTCATGCTATTATCTGTTCATATTCTGCTATGTTATTAGTAGATGAAAACCCCATTTCATTGTGTAATGCAAATAGCCATCCGGGAGTTAATAATAATACATTCTACTCCAGCTTCTTGCTCATTCAATACTTCATGTAAAAAAATTAAGCTTCAGACCATTTGGTTTTGTTGATTGTTCTTTGATGAATCTATAAATTCATAAAAATATTCGCTAGAACTTGTGCCTTTAATTGCCACTCTAGGTAAAAATTCAATATCATATCGGCTAAGTTCTATTTAGCAATTCACGATCTTCCTGAATCTTTCGGTTTTGCTGAAAACTTGTTTAGGTGAAAAGTTGGTCAAGATCATAATCAGATGAGCTTGAAAGTAAGCCCTTAGTTTCCATGCGTTGAGCATTAAACAATATGTTAGCTTTTCCAAGATTGGATATCTATTTCTTACATCTTTGAGCATTATGTATGTATAATACACTAGAAGTTGAGTTCATTTTTTCTTTTACTAGACAAAGCTAACTACATATTTAGAAACTCATATACAAAAAAAAAAGTTATCTCCTTCTACAAGACTAGAGAAGATTGGTGATTTCTTAAGATGCTATTTTATCTATTGAAAGGCCTTTTTGACAATCCTTGTTGGAAAAATGATTCAATTTTTTATAAAGATGAATTATTTAAAAAATTGGATAAGTGTGAGGTGACTCATATATGAATAGTCCCACATCATGAGACTATATGGAAAAGAAAAAAAAAATCTCCAAAAACAAAATCAGAACGAGTAGTTAAATTTAAATCGAAAGTACAAATCTGAGTTGATTTGTTGTGCAAGCAAATCAATTATTTTTTCTCAGAAGGCTGTTTTATCCCAGAGGCGACGGCGACAAGTACAAACTAGTTTGCACCACCGACCAGATCGCCGAATCGTCTTCAAGAAAGCGACTTAGTCCGCGAATTAGCCATTGTTTCCCAACAATTTAAAGACGATCTCAAAACAATGGCTGCAACCCTAACTTGTTTGAAGGTGCCGCCATCTTCCTCTATCTACTCAACGCTTTGAAATACTCAATGCCTTGAAATCTTACTCAATTTGTTACTGCGACTCTTTCTACTATCTTCTTTGGCAATGAGATATCGAGCAAGTGGAAACTGGAACATCAAAGAGGAATCGATTAACTACAGCCAACTCAAGTGCTTTGAAACTAAGTAGCGAACTTCTTCGCATGTTTATTACTGGCGTCAGAAGAAAAAGTAGAAAGATTTGATGTGAAATCCGTATTTGTCGTCATCTACATGAAATCAGGGTTAAAAGGTGGACAATTTGGTAGGCATGGAAGGTGGCTTCACGTTGCAGTTACGTAGTAGCATCATGAAATCCAAGTTCATGAGAAATGGATCGATGGGCTGCAATATTCTTTATTGTTGTGGCCCCCACCAGGATGAGCATCAGAGAAAGGTAATATAATTTTTTAAACCCTTTCTAATGCATGCTTAAATTGATAGCTGATTGTGCCTGGTATTATGGAAAATTCACTAGAAAGGTATCAGGTATTAGGTAATTAACATATTCTATTTTGGCTTGTAAAGTACCAACATAGAGGTTTCTTGGCTATGCCTTTTTTTTCCAACGAGCTTAAGTCACCTTCTGAGTTGCATTTTAATCAGAATCCTTTAGAAAAAGAAAAATAGAAGCAAAAAAAAGGAAGCTTATATGTATGAATTTCATTGGACATAGAATGATACAAACTATAAGTTACTGTTGGTTGTCATTGATCCCATAGCCTTAAAGAACTATAAGCATGTCATCTTTGTAGTTGTAAAATGGTAGCATGGTGGAAACTGGTTTATAAAACTTTGAAAATTGATAACTAATCATGAACCCTGCTCACTATCTTGTACTGTAGTTTTGGGTCACACTAATCACTTTGCTTGAGTCCTAAGAGTGTGCATTATTTGATTGGAACAATGTTAACTGACTGAACCTAAGTATTTTTTAAACCTAAATGTTTTGATACCTTGGTTTACGTAGTCTCTATATGTGATGATTAAATTTACAATGTAAGTTGTTTACCATTAATATAGTCCACAAGTGTGGTGAAATGGTACAAATGCAGAAAATAATATTTTATGTGAATAATTTATGTTAGTCTATGAGTTTATGTATATTTTTATATCAAACAATAGTAAGCCTCCACAGCCGGTCAGTTGAGAATAGAATGAGAATCCACAAGGAAACCATAAAGGACAATAGCAACCAACCAAAAAGAATGATACTGGACAGTTGCTTCTATGTTACAACTGTGGAAAACCAGGTCATATGGCACGACAATGTCGGAACAGGCTAAGCCCTGCACCGCAGGAAAATCTGACTAAGAAGTCTTTAACGGCTATGACTACTGAGATTCACTTTGATGGTGGATCAGAGGGTTCGTGGGTAGACACTGGTGTTTCTCGCCATGTCTTCTATGATCGTGATATATTCACAATATACACGGCTGCTGATGATCAGAAAGTGTTGTTGGGAGTTCCTCACACCACTGAAACTGTGGAGATTGGTAATGTGAAAATAAAGCTTACAATTAGAAAGACAGTGTTTCTTAAAGTTGTGATGTATTTGACATGTTTGAAACATTAAAAACTGAAATCGAGAAATAAGAAAATTAAGAGAATTCATAGTGTCAGAGGAACATAATATGAATCTATTTTATTCTGATTTTTTTTATAAACTACATGGTATATTACATGAGAGAATTGCACCACATTCACATGAAATGAACGGTAAAGATGGAAAAAAATAGGGCCTTTACCGAATTAATAATTGCCATTTTACTAAATTTTGATGCAGCAAAACATTGGTGGGGGGATATTTTATTGATTACATGCTATGTTTTGAATAGAATCTCCTAATCTAAGAATAAAATTTCACCTTATGAAATTTTAAAGAATTATAAATCCAATGTGTCATATTTTAGAACTTGGGGTTGTTTAACATATGTTCGCATTTCAGACCCTAAGAGAATAAAATCGGCAAGTAGGGCATATGAATGTGTATTTATGGGCTATGCTATTAATAGCAAAGCATACCGATTTTATGACGTAAATGCACATAATATAATTGAATCAAATGATAACGATTTTTATGAAACAAAATTTCCTTTTAAATTAAGGAATAGTGGGGGCACATTAAGTATGCATATTAGAACAGAACTTAATAAAAGCTCTGAAACTGAACCTAGAAGAAGTAAAAGAGCAAGAACCGTAAAAGACTTTGGTTCGGATTTTTGTGCTTTTACTATGGAGGAGGATCCCTTAAACCTCCAAGAGGCCTTATCTTCTTTAGATGCCAATTTTGGCAAGAGGCTATAAATGATGAGATGGATTCTCTGGAATCCAATAAGACTTGGCATTTGGTAGATTTACCTCCGGTTGTAAATCTATAGGCTGTAAATGGGTACTTAAAAAGAAATTAAAACCTGATGGCACTATCGATAAATATAAAGCATGATTAGTAGCTAAAGGTTTTAAGCAAAAAGAAAATATAGATTTCTTCGACCTTTTTTTTACCTGTAACTAGAATTACATTCATTCGGGTATTAATCTCACTTGCTTCTATTTGTTATTTATTAATACACCAAATGGATGTTAAAACCACGTTTTTTAAACGGTGAATTAGAAGAAGAAATTTATATAGACCAGCCAGAAGGATTTGTAGTACATGGTCAAGAACATAAAGTATGCAAATTAGATAAATCATTATATGGTTTAAAACAAGCGCCTAAACAATGGCATGAAATTTTTTAATAACTTAATCATTTCTTATGGTTTTAAAGTTAATGAAAGTGACAAATGCATTTATTACAAATCTGAGAATGACATTTGCACTATTATATGTCTTAATGTAGATGACCTTCTCATCGTTGGGTCAAATATTCATGCCATAAACTCAGTTATATCCTTATTAATTGCCAATTTTGATATGAAAGATCTAGGTAAGGCGAGTGTAATCCCTGATATTAAGATTACTAGGTAAAAAGTGGGATTTTCTTTGGATCAATCTCATTAAATTGAGAAGACTCTAAAGAAACACGATTACTTTGACTGTAAACTTGCATGTACACCATATGATCCTAGTGTAAAGTTATTTAAGAACACTGGTGAATGTATAAGATAGTCTGTTTAAGCGAGCATCATTGGCAGCCTTCGGATGCCATTGATTGTACTAGACCCGACATTACCTATGTCGTGGGATTATTATGCATGTTTGACCTAGTATAGAGCATTACCATGCTAATGAGAGGGTTATGAGATACCTATAATAAACTATGAACCTTGGATTACATTATAAAAAGTGTTCAGATGTACTTGAAAGATATTCTGATGCAGACCGAAATACTTCATTTGATGATTTTAAAGGACCAGTGGCTATATATTTAGCATCGCTGAAGAAGATGTCTCTTGGAAACCCAAGAAACAGACTATTTTGACTCAGTCTACTATAGAGACTGAGATAATAGCACTAGCCACAGCTAGTTAAGAAGCAGAGAACTAATGAAATCTGCTATTTGAGATCCCCATATGGGAAAAACCGACACAAGTGATGTAATCAATTGCGATAGTACCGCTGCTATTGCAAAAAGTATAGAATCGTTATTACAACAGTAAAAGACGATGTCGTAAGTACAATACTGTAAGAGAACATTACATACATAGTGATGAAAATTTGACGACTATTGAAAGAAGGACAAAACCGATATTACAATGGTAAGAAATGACAGTCGTATGCACAATATTGTTAGAGAACATCACATATGAAGTGATGACAATTTGACAGATCATTTGACCAAAGGACTGACCAGAAAGAAAGTCCTTAATGATTCTAAAAGAATGGGACTATTGCCCTAAGATGGTGGAATCACGCACAATGGTAACCCGACCTAAATGACTGGAGATCCCAAGAACTAGGTTCAATGGGTAAAAACAAGTTGTGTGGTGATAGTAGATGAACATGCTAAATTTTTGTATTAAGAAGCATGTATTCCTGAAGTGATTTGAGGATGAGTTGATAGAAACTCTTAATGAGATATATACTCTAATTGGAGTGGAGTACCTACCTTCAGGAGTACTCTTGATAGACTCACCTATGCGAACGTGGAAATGTGGCCGTTTCCTATGGAGTTCTGGGCAAGATTCCTAGAGCGTTCACTAAACTGGGATAGACATGCATGGCCATTAATGCACGAGCTTATTTGATTGTACTATAGAAAAGGTTGTGTGTGGTCTGATGTCAGGAATAGAGTTCAAGACTACGTGTCACTCTAGTAAAAACTGAATCTTATTCACTATTCAAAGGTTCAAGTCGGATGACACCTTTGTTTATGCACAATCTTATGTTTCTAGAAATTGCTCGAAATATTTTAAAAAAAAAATTCAAGTGGGGGATTGTTGGAAAAATGATTCATTTTTTATAAAGATGAATTATTTAATAAATTGGATAAGTGTGAGGTGACTCATATATGAATAGTCCCCCATCATGAGACTATACGAAAAGGAAAAAAATCTCCAAAATAAATAAATTAGAACGAGCAGTTAAGTTTAAATCGAAAGTGCGATTCTGAGTTGGTTTGTTGTGCAAGCAAATCAATTATTTTTTCTCAGAAGGCTGTTTTATCCCAGAGGCGGTGGCGACAAGTACGAACTGGGTTGCACCACCGACCAGATCGCTGAATCGTCTTCAAGAAAGTGACCTATTCCGCGAATCAGCCATTGTTTCCCAACAATCCTCGCCATATTCAAAGTTTTTCTTCTTAATCATTTCATAGAATAGTATGCATTTATCGGTGGCATTAAATATGAATCCATTCGATGTCATTGCTCCCATTTATGTTGATCACATCTTTACTTGTTTTAGGGTTTTCCATATTTTTAATAACTAAATCTATTCACGGTTGAATTAAGTTCCCTGAGCACTATCAAGATAGCCTAAGAAGTTCCCACACTAAATTCCAAAGGAATATTTCTTAGGGTTAAGTTTCAACGTACACATCCCCAATAGCCCTAAAATATCTTTTAGACCATTTAAATGATTTCTTTCCTCTTAGGATTTAACTAGCATATCATCCATGTATAACTCCATGTTCTAGTTGTTCTATTCTATGACCATTTTATTTACCAACTTTTGGCATGTTTCTCCGGTATTATTTAATCCAAATGGCACACTTCTTTGCAATATGTTCCTTTATCAGTTATAAAGTTATGTTTTCCTCATGTGGCTTGAACATTAAGACTTGGTTTACCCAAAATGGGCATTCATAAAAGATAGCAGCTTATTTCCACTCGACCAAGTGGTTTTTCCTTGGATGCATAGGGGTAGCAACATTTGGGGCTTGCTTTGTTTAGATTGACATAATCAACCAGGTTCTCCACTTTCCATTGAAATTTTTGACTATCACTAGGTTGGCCAACTATTTTGGATAAAGCACTTCTTTGATAATAAATTTTTTGATAGCGTCTTGACTTCCTCTTTCAAATAATTATCCTGAACTCATTTAAGTTAATTCTTATTTTATGGAATGGTGTGATATTCAGATCTATATTCGAAGCATTGACACATAATGGTTAGGTCTATTCCAGTAAGGTCCAAATAGGTCCAGACCAATGTTATCATGATCGGACCGTCAATCGAACTGTGATGTCCCAAGGTTCAAGGTTTTCGAGGTCCGACCGGTCGAACCGTCAGAACCGTACATGTTATTTTTTGATAAAAATTGAAAATAAAGGATCAATACATGGACGAATATGCAATTAACATAGTCATAACTGACACATGAAAAAGTAAAAAATTAGCTGACATTTAGGAATGTAAAAACTTTGCAGGTAAATATTGATGAGTCCATATTTCAATGAACAACCATGTTTATTTCAAAATTTGATTAAAACAATTGTAACTTAAAGTCTCCCTTCAACCCATAAGCATTTTGTTTGCAAATCTAGTATATATCAAATATCAGAATTATCATTTGCAATTGCAGCGTTGCTGCATGAGCATGGATTTAATCAAAATTATTGTTTGCAAAGTTTCAGCATCAGTTTGGTTTTGATATGTTAGTTCTCTTTTGTCATGTTGTTATATCCCACATCTTAGAGCAAAGGCGGCAGTACCTATCTTCTCCACGTATATAAATAAATGACATCCTACAAGAATAACCAGCAGCTATGTTGTTTTGATTTGGGCCTAGTCTATTGGGCCTTTGTAGTAATAGAAATTTTTGAAGGTATCGGTTGAATTCTTGTGTAAAACCGACCTTTACTCACGGTTGAAACTTGGTTTATTCGGTTTTGGTGGCCAAACAGAATAAGCACGGTTTTTGGGCTTTTCGGGCCGTAATGGACTGTGGTTTGTGGTTATTATGGTTGGACTGGGGGCCTGGTCTGGTCATGACAACATTGGTCCAGACAAACACATCTCTCTAGACTTAGGAAATTGAACTAATTCTCGTCTAAGTATACCAACCAGCTCTCTTCCAATTTTCACTATCTTTGTTACATGGAATAAATCCAAGCATATCTCTTTAAGATACTCAATATGCTTATATTTTCCCGTTCACTTCTATATCTAGTTTAGTGATGATTTATTCACCACCTATTTCTTCATCCATCGAATTTGTTTCGTTCTTTTTCCTCTTCTTTTCAACAAAGTCAAATCTTCTTGATGCATGCTTAGTTTTCTTAGTGAGATCCATTTTCTCCTTCGATAATCGGCTTAAAGAACCCTCATTCAAGGGTTTTTGGATATCAACTTTAATTGATTCGTCTTTTTTCGAGTCATACCAAGAAATATTTTCTCATTTGTATCAATCAAGAATGGAAAAGTACTATTTTTGAAAGCTGAATCGCTCTCTTCTTATGGCTTCATATTTTCTTTTGGTCAAAAACATTAGCATCGAGTATTTTAGTGAAATAAAGCATAGATTTCATCCAAAGTGAACCTCCAAAAGAAGGCATTGCAGTAAGAAGCTTGTCCATAATAACAAATTGAATCTCAAAGGTCCTAGAATACGATGGAATTCTCATTTGTACCATAAGGGTGTGTTTGAGTGAAACAGTAGCGGGGTATTTTAGTTAGTAGAGAATGTGTTTGGGGCTTTAAGTGGATCATTTTTTTTGTTTTTAAATTTAATTAATTTATATTTTAAACAGAATAGTATCATTAAAACAAAACATTATCAATAAAGCAAAATAAATTAGTAAACCAAACAGAACATAAATATGCAGAAATACAACAGAAACTGAAAAAGCAGTAGAAATCCTATATGTTGCCCCCCTCCTTGGTTGACCAGATAGGATTTGTAATCAGCAGAAACACGATCGCGGCGTGTCTCATGTGACAACCTTACTTTTGCATCATCATCGTTTATGATGTTAAATATATTTGTCTTGTTGGGTTGGGTAACAATGTGTAAAGCTTCACTCAAACTAAAAGCCGCTCCTTCACTCAAACGTTTAATGTGTGCTACCAAATCTGTGTAACTTAAAGAATTCCCTATTGATCATACACTGTTTGTGTTCGAACTATTTGAGTTTAGACTTTCTGTAGTTATAGACTTTTGCACTTTTCGAGCGTGGATGTAATCGACGATATCATCCATCTTCTCGTCTAATTCACCATGACGTTTTCTGAAAACTCCCTTTTGACTTGAAGATGAACCAACGTGTCGATTTTTCTATATGGAATTTCCCTGAATAGGGGGTTGAGTTGGCAGTTCATGCTTCCAAGAAGGATTTGATGGTGAATTCAAATTTGATATACTACTTTGCCCTTGTTCTTCTGTATCATTTAGCTGACTTTGAAATCCATCAAATGCCTATGGATTTGCATATAGTCCAGGCACAAGAGTAAATTGTTGTGGTTGCCTCCTTGAGTAAAAGGTGGCATATAAGTTGGCATATATCTCGTATTTCCAGTTGCATGTGTTTCTTGAAATGGTTGTTGTAGATCCAAATGCTTAAGCGATGTCCTTTTATATTTCATAATACTTAGATCAAATTACTATTAGAAAAACATTTATTACTAACGGTTTTATTAAAAAAACAAAACAACGCTTATGAAATATACCTTTAAACGACTATCCCACCGTTCCTATGAGCATGAAATAGTCTGTCGAAAAGGATCCTAACCAGCTCCAGTTTTGTTGTTCAAGCTTTCTCATTTTACCCATTCCCTTCTAAAACTATCTTGTTTATGTTGAACTTTGTTGTCATCAATCATTTTCAGAAAATCATTTGTTCTTCATCCATTGATTTCAACCGCTGCAGCATTATAGCCTTCCGTCATGTCTTTGTGAACCCTCTTTTGTTGTTATCACATTTATCTTATGTAGTAACGGCGCATTTCAGCAAAAGTCTAGTTGTCTCACTGGTCTAATGATGTTTTGGTTGTCTGTTTGATATTGTTTTCAGAGGGAGTGAAAAGAATTTGGTGTGGAAGTTGAAATGGAAGGAGGAGTATATGTCGAGGGGGAAGGAAATTTCCCCGTTAGCCCAACGGCCCAAAATGGAGCCGTTGGGCTAGTGGGCAAAAATTCCTAGTAATGTCACGTACGCGTTTGTGACGTTAACTGGGAATTTTTTGCCCACGAACGCCCCCTAAGTTTTATCAATCCTATTTGGGTTGTTCCTTTACTATTGAACTCAAAAATAGGCTAAAAAATTGGATCTAGCTTTTCCTTTGAAATTTCTAGTTGGTCAAAGACATGTTTAAAAATCACATTGACCAACTTCAATATCCTAAGAATTTAGTTAATTACCGTGAGTTTGATTTGTGTATTCATAAGTGAGTCATTGTATGGTTGATGAACCCGTCTCGGCTTCTGTGTGGTTATGGTCAATTGTGCATCTCGATTTGAAATCTTGGAATTCTAAGTGGTAGCTCTCGCTAGATAGGGAAAACCTCAACTCTGGCATATTAAGATGGAGACTTTGAGCTCCCCTGATGTTTCGCGCTAGATGTGGGCACTTATGGATTACATCAACTTTTTCGAGGAGCAGAATGAAATCTGGTTGAGCATCATTATTTTCGAATTTGCAGTATTGTATGAGACCCTTTAGTTACTTTCCTTAGGCCGAAAAAGCTTCTAATTTTCCTAAAGGGGCTCCTTTGTCCAAGATGAATCATGATTTGAATTATACCTACCAACACATGACATTCATCCATCATATGTCTTTTTGCCTTGTTGTTGGCACAACAGTCTCCTCTTCTTCTCGACTTAGGGTTGACAAGAAAGTTGGCATTTTCTTTTCCTATAGTGAAGATGTTGGATATCAACCTGTTCAAAGTAACTTAATTAATATTTGGGACCCCCTCCCATCTCAACTTTTTATTATTATAGTTGAACCTCGATTTACTGTTCCTTTCTTCGTCTGGGCTTTCTTTTTAGCGTAGTATACTTTTATCTATGCAGATGAATTTCTCAACTTGAAAATGTATGTCCTCGAGATCCCTATATCCACGAATATAAAGCTCTCGCTAGAAGTATGCATGTTCAATCATTACTAAGCGTACTGCAATTATAAGTCTGTATATTCTCTTTCAGTGCCTCCACATTGAACTTTTTTTAGATGCTAACATAACATCTTCTTTCCAGTTTCTGCTTGATGTTAGCCAATTCGATTAAGTTTGTCTAAAGTTTGAGCGCGCTACAAGTGTTGAATCAACATTTGACTCATTTGGAGCGATTTGATGGAGAAAATTTCACTCATTGGCAAGAAACAATGAAGTACTTTCTGATCATCGTCAAATTTTTCTACAGCTTGGAAGTGGTACCAAAGGAAACCAATAAGGATAATGCCTCTCAAAAGGAGAAACGTGCATAACTCAAAGAGGAAGATTTTTTATGAAGAGGGCACATCCTAAATGCATTGTCGACTCCAATCTACAACACTCACGGACCTTGAAAACTTCAAAGGCGTTCTGGACAACATTAGAGAGCAAGTATCGCATATCCGAGGCAAGTAATAAAAAGTTTCTTATTTTTAATTTTATAGATTTTAAAACGGTCGCAAACAAGCCCATAGTTGGACAAGTGAGTTAAATTTTACTGTTGGTGAATCAACTTAAAGATGCCAGAATTGATCTCCCTAAATCTTTTGTTGTTAGAGTTATTATTTTAAAACTCCCGAACTCTTGGAACGATTATAAGAAAAATTGAAACATGTGGAAACGAATTATGATTTAGATGGTTTACAACGTCATCTTCACAATGAAGAGGGTTCTCGTAATTACAAACTAGATGATAATCCGCAAACCGAGTCTCAATCTAAGGCAAATAATGTTGAAACTACTAAAAAGTTAAAGCCTAAGAATGATACACGGTTTAAGAAGAAAAATAATTCCAAGAACAACAAAAAGAAGGGTGTTTGTTTCTTTTTTAACAAACCTGACCACCATGCTCGAGACTGTTGTCTAAGGAAGAAACAAAAAAAGTGAATATGGTTGAAGAAAAGCTTGCGGCTGTTGTACAAGAGGCGAACTTCGTTAGTGGCATTGATAATGATTGGTGGTTTGATACTGGAGCAACCATTCAAATTTGGAAAGACCTTAATCTGGTCAAAACTTACGAAGAGAATAATGGGGAATCTAGCGAAGTTACAGGTGCAAAAAAAGTTGCAAGCAAAGTTCTGGGGAAAGATAAAATTGAACTTACATTCACCTCTGGGAAAGTTCTTACATTAGTCAATGTATTTTATGTAACCGATATGTGTAAGAATTTGGTTTCTGGATACCTTCTTAATAAAGGAGGATTCAAGATGGTGTATGAGCCTGATAAGATAGTGTTGTCCAAGAACAGCAAATTTATTGGACAGTGATATTCTTGTAATGGCATAGTTAAGTTGAATCTAATAAAGAAATCTTCTGCTTATATTATGGATTTTGTTAATTTATAGCATGGTTTATTCAGACATGTTAATTATAAATCTCTTAAAAATATGTGTAAATTAGGATTAATTTCTTATGTGATTTCGATTCAATCTCTAAATGTGAAATATGTGTTCAAGAAAAAGTATACATAAAATCCTTTAAATTTGTAGAAAGGAAAATCGGTTTGCTTGATTTGGTATATAGTGATGTGGGTGACTTAAAAAGTCATATCACCTATAGTGGTAACCAATACTATATAATATTTATTGATGATTATACTAAATATGCATATGTATATTTAATAAAATCTAAAGATGAGGTTTTTAATAAATTCAAAATTTACAAAGCAGAAGTTGAAACACAATTAGGAGTTAAAATTAAATTGTTACCTACAGATCGTCGTGCTGAATATTTTTCAAATGAATTTACTTTTTTTGCAAACTACATGGTATAATTCACCAATGTACCATCCCCTATACACCACAACTAAATGATGTTGCTGAGAGGAAAAAATCGAACTTTAGTAGAAATGGTTAATGTCATGCTCATAAGTTCAAATTTACCTTATAACCTATGGGTTGACGCTATGCTATCTGCATATTACATTTTAAATAGAGTACCACTTAAAAAGAATAATATTTCCTCTTATGAATTATGGTTTAATAGAAAACCTAACCTTGCTAGAATTAAAGTTTGGAATTGCTTAGCATATGTTAGAAAACCAGATCCTAAACGACCAAAGTTAGGTAATTGGGCTTCAATTCTGTTTTCATAGGATATTCTCTTAATAGTATAATTTATAGGTTCCTAATTCTTGACACCTTAGAAGTTATAGAATCCATAGATGTAGAATCCTTTGAAAATCAAGCTATTGAGAATTCATTGATATCATCTAGTCCAGAACCATCTATGACTAATGATATCAATAACGATGAATATGCTCCTACTCAAAACAGTAAGGAAGTGCCAGTACTAGATAATAGTACTGAACACAGGAGAAGTAAAAGAGTGAGAATAAAGAAGGACTATGGTCTTGACTTCATAACATATCTCATAGAAGGAAATAAGGAAGACGTCCTTAATGTGACAAGATATGAAATGGACATCGATGATGATCCCAAAGTTATTCTGAAACTATGAGTTCTAGAGATTCTAATTTCTGGAAAGAAGCTATCAATGATGAAATGAACTCCATTATATTAAATCAAACTTGGGTTTTAACTGATTTACCTTCTGGTGCTAAAGCTATAGGATGTAAATGGATATTCAAGAAAAAATTGAATACAAATGGATTAATTGATAAGTTTAAAGCCAGATTAGTTGCTAAGAGATATAACCAAAGACAAGGAGTAGATTATTTTGATACATATGCTTTGGTTGCTCGCATATCTTCTATACGCTATTTACTAGCACTTGCAATAATTCATAATTTGGTCATACATCAAATGGATTTAAAGACAACTTTTCTAAATGGAGATTTAGAAGAAGAGATATATATGGAACAACCTGAAGGTTTCATAACCTCAGGCCAAGAAAAGAAAGTTTGTAAATTAATAAAATCTCTTTATGGCCTGAAGCAAGCTCCCATGCAATGGCATGAGAAGTTTGACAAAGTTGCACTGTCATATGGATTCATTGTTAATGATTCTGATAGATGTATTTATAGCAAATTGGATAACAATAGTTATGTTACAATATGTTTACACGTTGATGGCATGCTAATATTTGGTTTCAATATATCTTGCGTGAATGAAACTAAGAAGTTTCTATCTTTTAAATTTGATATGAAAGATCTTGGAGAGGCTGATGTAATTCTGGAAATTATAATCATTTGGAAAGCGGGGGAGTTATTATTAACTCAATCTCATTACATTGAGAAGTTTCTAAAGAAGTACGGTCATTACAATGACAAACCAGCACTGACTCCTTTAGATCCAAGCAACAAATTAGAAAAGAACACGATAAATACCATTTCCCAACTGGGGTATTCTAGTGTTATTGGGAGTCTTATGTATGTCATGCATTGCACTAGACTAGACATCGCACATGCTATAAGTGTATTGTGTCAATTTACGAGTAATCTAGGTTTCGCACACTGGAAAGTTTTTTCCAGAGTTTTAGCTTATTTGAATGGAACTATCAACTATGACTTACCTTATAAAGGATATTCTGTTGTAGTAGAAGGATATAGTGATGCAACCTGGAACAATGTAGAATCCAAGTCTAAGTCTACGATCAGATGAATATTTACATTAGGAGGTGTTGTTGTGTCTTGGGCTTCCAAGAAACAGACCTGTATATCAGACTCAACTACGTTATCAGAATTGATCGCATTAGCAGATGCATGTAAGGAAGCGGAATAGCTTAGGAATTTGTTAATGGAAATTCCATTGTGTAAGTGGCCATCTCCAATAGTCTTGGCTAACTGTGATAATTAAACAACGATATATAATATCTCTAATAAGTTATATAATGGAAAGTCTAGATATGTGAGTCTAAGACATCAAATGGTAAGAAAGTTACTCGAAAGTGGAGTTCTAACTGTTGACTACGTAGAAACAAAGAAAAACTTGGCTGACTCATTTACAAAATGTCCTCCAAAGGCAATGGTTTCTGTAAAGTCAAAAGAAATCGGACTACGGTCTGTGAATGAAGATTGATCATTCTTAACATAAACCCAACTTATGTCTTGAAAAGGAGAGACAAAGTTCAATGGGTACCAACAAGTTAAGAAAATGATTATGGAACACTAAATCAACAATCCCATAACATTTACTGTAAGAAAATGAGTATTTAGTTACAGAAATTCGTTGCATTCAAATGTAAACATAACCAATAACATGTTTAATCCCGATGTAACGGCAATAAAATACTTCTCGCCCGCCCCCGCCTTATAAAAATTCCACGACGTAAAGAAATTTATTCGCCTTTGTTCTGTCACGTTTCCTTCCTTTTCCATAGACAAAAAAAATTCCTCAATTCAGTTTTCCTCAATCTTGAGTTTCCCCTCTTTTCACCTCAATAAAATTGCCTCACCTATGATTCTTTAGTCGTCAGCGTCCTCGTGCTAGCACTCTTCTATCGTTGTCTCCGCACTAGCCCTCTCCTTCCTTCTCGACTATTTCAATCAGATACTATGTATCGATATTTCTACATAAACCCTAAACTGGTATGAATTTTATTTTTCAACTCAATTTTAATCTGATGTTGCGATTCCACTCTTTGATGACTTAACTTTTTAGGTTATATAGATTTTGTGCAAAAATGGTTCCTACAGTGTAAATTTCTAAAGTTTAATTCAAAATGGATTTGAATCAAAGTTCGGATATGAACTAGAGCTAGAATTTGAAAAGATTCAGTTAGGTTTTGATTAAAAAATTATGAGAAATGGAGTAGGGTTTAAGATTCAGGTATAAAGATTTTACTTAATCGTGGTCCTGGAGTTGATGAGGTACTTTGATATGTACATACATAATTCTGGATGCTGAAAATTGTACCAGGTATTTACCATATGGCGCTGTCTTCTTTAAACTAACTCCGACTATTTTATTTGCTCTGCTTGTCAGTTTTGCATTATATTACTGTTCATTATACTTGTGTGTTTCTAAAAATTCCTTGAACAATATATAAAGTACAAACTTGATAAACTAAAGTATATTCATTTTCATATTCTACCCCAATTTCTGTTAGAAAGCTTCACATTACAGGTTTCATACAAAATTAACTTTCACTGCCAACTGTAATGGTAATTATATGAGACAGACTCTATTGTTTTTGTTTTGTATTATTTTTTTCGTTTGTGTGTGCACGGTTTCTGCTTTCTGGAGACCGTTTTTGTGAGCCGTTGGAGAATGACTAGATTCTCCCTTTTTGTTATATTATTTATTATTAAAAAAAATGAGATAGACCCTGAGCCTATAATTTGTTCTAATATAAAATTTGAAATTCCATTGTGAACATGTTCAAGATCTATGCTTAACCTTATATTGTTTGTTCATGTACAATCTACTTTTTTGGCATGTCATCTTAAAATTTTTACTGCCCAACAGCTCGGTGATAAATGATATTTTAGGAAGTGTGCAGAGTTTCCCTGTGAGCAATGCACTATTGAAAAGTGATCCTTCGATGACTTTTCGTCCATTGCGTGATCTGCTAGCTAAAAGCGAAGGCTTTTTCAAAGTTATAACAACTTTGTTTCCTTTGTATTTTAGAGATGTATGTCGATCTCCCCAACTTAATCTAGTCGCTACTGTAACACGCAACTAAAATTCTGTTTTATATAAGCAAAAACAAAAGGGAAATTTTAACATTAGGATTCATGGAGGATAGACATCTAGCAATCCGATTATGAAATACATTTTAATAGATGATCTAATTTTTGGAAACTAGACATCAAGCTTAACTAGATCTAAGTTTAAAGGTTATGGGACTTAGTGTATAATTTTAGATCAAATATGTTTAGTTAACACAATAATATAGGAATGACAAAATATCACCATCTAGGCAATTTTATCTAATAATGTATTATAGGTATGTATATTTTTAAAAGTTGTTTGTTATAGCATGTTTTTGTTTGTTGAGAAATTTGCAAGAATGCCTTAACTAATGCTTCCTTACCCTGTGTCCATAATGCAACGTCACATGATGGTGTTACCCTACATGTCTATGAAAAACACGTAGGTGTTATTTTCTCGGCTTTTGTTTGTTATACAATGCTTTATTCATTTGATTCATGTTTTTTGTAGGTTATGATTGATGATGAGATATTGCATCCTACTCTGTCAAAGCCTAGTGGTAACGTTACTGGAATCAATTATAATTATGTTGATAATTTGATGGAAGTTAATGACAACGAATATAATGGAGATTATGTACTTATTATTTTGTAATGCATCCATAAGTTTGCATTCCTATTTAAGCGTACTGCTCTAGCAGAGCAATTTAAAAATAAAAACAACACGTTTTTTTTCTCAATGAAACATGGAGGACTAGCTTCGGATGGTCGAAGAACGGACTGAAGCTTTGAATTTGATTCCTAAGTGACACTTTTCAATATAATGCGATGAAGATGAAGTTTGCTTTAACTTTGAATATTCTTTTCAAATAGATTTGTTACGAGGAATATGTTCTTGCTAAAATCTTAGTTATTTTCTTTTAGATACACTAGAATCCATTCTGTAACTGATGGAGAATGATGAAGGGGATAGAGCATGATGTATTTAAGTTGCATTATAACATTTAATTTGTATGTGCTTGAACTCTTAGCTAAGATTTTACATGAACATACAAGAAGCATATAAATTGTCATTTGGTTTTACGTTAAGAAACATATAAATTGTCACTGAGTGTTTATATAAAGTTAATATATTTGGTTTCTTTATATCATGTACCAATTCCAAGTTAAAATCCTATATTTTGCTGTTATCTAACCTGAAACTGCACTTTGATGATAGGTTCTCGGATGTTGTTTGATGCGAACCTGAAAAAGTACAAACCTTTGATCTGTGAATGAACTATTTAAGTCTTGGTTTTATATGTTTACTTCATATATCGTTGTTGATTTGCCTTGTCTAAGATGCAAAATTTCTTTTGCTTGTTTTTTCTCTTTCCTTTTTTACAGGATAGAAGGCACAACTTTTAATATAATCCACGAAGATGGTAATTGAGTAGAGGTTTTATTTGTGCATGTGTGCATGCACGTATGTGCGTGCATGTCTATGTATATGTGTGTGTGCATACTATGTATATGTATACACACTCATTAGAACATGCTGATAAAAAAAATGGCCAGCAACCACTCATACAATGGCAACACGGTTCCTTTTTACCACTCTCCATTGTGGTCTGCGGTCTTGGTCCATTTGTCATCATTTTATTTTTTAGCTTCTACCCTATGTCTATATCATATAAGTCTAATTCATGATATTCACCTAGTTATAAGGAGTTTCAATATTTTCTGGTTCGCATAACTTTACCTGTTTTCTAAAGTTTATTATGGGAAAACTTATTGCCTAAATTCTTCTTCTTTTTTGTTGCTTCCCTTATTTCTTATTGTTGCCTCTCAAAATGAGACCTCCTTAGCTTTTTAGGTGGAGTTATTTTGATTCATTTTGTCTGATTCATAGTCGTGAAAACCACTCCTAATACAATGGGTTATCTACTACAAGCCTCTGCACCTAATAGATTATGTCCCTGCTCATGCTCCTCTTTGTGTGTGAGATATAATTCTTGCTAACATACCTTTTTTCTACCTCTTCATCTTTCTGAGTGCTTGGATATAATTCTTGCTAACATTTGAAACTCTTCGCTTATTTGCCAATTTCTTATGCATGCTTGTACAGAAAGAGGCTTTGATAGTCTTTGGTTCTCTGAATTTCATTTTCTGCTTATAGTTGGATTGACCAATTTTCAAAATGGAATTAATATCTAGCAGTACGATCTTCCAAGGAGGGGCTTTTTATTTGCCATGCCTCTTACTTTCCTGACCTCTCTAGGAGCGAGTGTAATTTCTCGCTATTAAATTGGGGTGCTAGATCATTTGATTCCCCTTTAATATTTCAAGGATGTACTGTATATAGTCATGGGATAATTATTTTTATTTCTTAACTATAGGTTCATGGTGCATAGAGGCTCTTCAGGTTTTTACTTATATGGCATCTTCGAACATTTGGAAGGATGGCCTGATTTTGACATAGCGAAGCTACGAATGGTATTCAAACCTAGAGAAGACATGTAATTTCTCATTTTATTTTCAAGACTTGCATTTATATGGCATGTTGCAATGTCAATAGTTCAGTAGATTATTCTTATGTTGCAATGGACGAGATAACTGTGATTGAAGAGTGAGCATTTATATTTAGTATATAACCCATGATTTTTTTTCTAACACCCAGTTATATTAATCAGATTAAACAAGGACATGTCTGGCTGCACTTGGCCCTGGGTTTGCGGCTGGTACCACTGATGGTCCTGGTGCTTTTTGTTTTCAACAAGGAGATGCTAAGGTTAGTTATAAGAAATAAAATTACTATGTTGAATATACACACACACACACACACACACACACAAGTGCGAAGCCGCACTACGCACACGGGTTTGCTTCATTATTTTTTTGTGTTGTTGTTATTTGTTAGCGGAAGCATGATATTCAATTGCTAAGTCAGACTATGTATAATGTTATCATACATAGAATGTTTGTCTTGCTTTGAAAACAGGTACAACTTCACAAAAAGGCCAGGGACGGCTGTTAAAAAATAAGAATAACAGTGGTAAAGAAATATTTTGTAGGCTAAATTAGAATGAATAAATTGTTACATATATTTTAAGGAAACCTGCCAACCACAAAAGAAGTATCATATACCAGTAACTCTTAAATCGAATGGCGAAATTTTATAACAATAATGAATGCTGATGAAAACATCTAATAGCGAGGCATGAGGCACACGTGGTAAAAACAAAACGAAACGTGTAACATCCCAGAATTTTAACTATGTTTGATTTGGATTTTTATTTATTTAATTTTTGATTTTATGAATATAAATAGATTTTATTAGGTTTAAATATGAATTTTAACTTTGTATAAGTATTTTTTTTATTATGATTTTTTTAAGAAAACTTATTTTGAAAATTTTAATTACAAGATTTATGTTTAAGTAATGATATTTTCTGATTTTGATAATATTGATTGGTAAAAATATGAATTTGGTAAATGATAATTTATTTTATGATTTTACAAGAATGATTGTTAATAAGTTGGATTTACTGATATTATTTGTTGTTCGATCGGATTTGTCAAAAGATAACATAAATTAGTAGCATTAGTATTATGCGTTGCTCTTTGTTTTCATAACGTTTAAGGTAAATGCTACCAAAAACACATTCCTTCTCCTTTTTACAAGTGTTAAGACACTTGTAATTTTGCATGCAACATTCCATGCATGTAATACACATGTCCTATGATGTGTCACTCTCTCCTTACTCCTCTTTTCCTATAAATACCACCCTTTCCTTCCACTTTTTCATTCATTCTCACTTCTTTTCTTTCTCTCTTCTTCTTAAAGCTTATGGCCATGGTTTCCATGGCATAAGTCTTCCTCCTTTCCACCACCACCTTGCCAAAGTTCGTCATTTCTCCTCTTCCTCCTCTTATAATAAAGAGAGATTAGTGTATATTATATTATATATTTTTGTGAAGAAGACGTTGCGCCGAAATACTGTCCGACGATTCACTCAACTAGGCTCACCTACCGTGCAGATTTGGAAAGCTGTTAGGTGAGAACTTCTAATTTAAATTTTATTTAAATTAGTTAATTTTAATTAGCTGAGATTAATTATAATTTGTTGATGATGATTGTGTGATGGATGTTGATGTTTGAATGGTTGTTCATGAATTAGATAATACACTGAACACTAGTAAGCGTTATTGTCTGTAACGCTTGTGCACAGTTTAATGTTGTTGTGATGAATGAATTCATATCCATTTGATCGTATAGTTCATTTGGATAGATATGATTGCATTGTATGATCACACACACACAAACACACCGTGGTTGTGGAATATATGGGTGATCGATTTAGATTCTCCTTCATATATATGATTTTATTTAATTATTAAATAAGATTTAAAAATTTTGGTTTTGAATTTAATATCAACTTTTAAATATTGAATTAGGAGTTGGAAAATAATTTAAATTATGTATTGATTTTGTATAACGATCTTTATATCTATGCAAAACTGGTTTTGGAAAAAAAATATTTTCAATTTAAATTCGAAATGAGATTTTTAATTTGAATATGGTTTTTATATAATAATGATATAATATACACCAGAACGTTCTAGGATGAAAGAGATGATAGTGTCTAGGCTTGGGTTTGGAAAATCAGTTTCCTGCTCTCCCTGGCTATCCCTAACTGATCCGACGGATGGGATGGTTAAATAAAAATCTAAATTGAAATTATTTGAATGGTGGTTTAATTAGAAAAAAAAAAGTTGTGTTTTAAATCCAAATAATTTGAAAAGTCAATTTAAATGATTTATATAAGTTTATAATGATTTTTAAGGTAATTTGAAGTATTTAAGAAAAATGATTATTTTGGTCAAAATTAGAGCTTGTTGCATTATGGCAATATGTGAATGCTTATAACTTTTCCAATTTAAATCGGATTTCCACGAAACGAAAAACGTTTGACTCCTATTTACGAGAGCTTTCAAATGAGTGAAAGCAGATTTTAATTTCGGGTTATAGTTTTCAAGCTATGTTTAAAACCGTTTTGGAAAAGATCGTTGTAAGGGCATAGTTTTGTAACACTTTTGAAACGTTGTTGTAACGCTTTCATTAAAAGCAATCTATTTTGAAGTTTTAACCCGCAAAAAATTTTCCGAACTATGAGAAATCATTTTTAAATGATTTGTAGGATGTTTTCAAAGGTTTAGAAGTATTTGAAATATTGTATATGGGAGTTAAATTGATTTATTTAAATAGTAAAATAAGTTTTCCAATTTTGAATAATTGGATATGGTGGGAAATAAATCTTCGATGTTTAATGCTAATTCAGTAGATGATGACTCTTACTATTTGAGGAATTTAAAAGGTAGTTCATCGTTATTCCGCTTATAGTATGAGTTGGATACGGAGGTTAATATCAAGGATAAGTTGATGATATTTTATCCAGATCTAATGTCAAAGAGTTGGATAAATCTTTTAATTATGATACAAGTCCCTAATTTGATTAAGATAAGTTGGATAGAAATAATCTTCGGATATTTGATATGAAACTCTGTGGCGTAAACGTATACTATTTGAGGAATTTGGAAGATATTATTATTATTATATCGATATTCCCCTTATGGTGTTCGTTGATTATGAGAATTGATATCGAATATAAGTAGATACAATTTCTGTGTAACTTATGATACAAAAATCAATTTGACTTGGGTTTTGTCGTGAATCATATCTTCAATAATATCATTCTTGAAACCGATGAGATTGAATGGTGGAAATTCATATCGTAATTGGGGATTTAACCAAATCTTTGATTCGAGGAAATTAAAGATAAGAAATTAAAGCGAAGGTATAATCTTTGATTTCAAAGAAGAATTTAAGATGATAATGAGATGTATGAAATTATAGAAATTCAAATCCTTAGTTGTAAATGAATTGATAACTATGTGGAAGGAGATTTGAATTGAAAAGCCTATGTGAACCATAGCTACTGTTTAAAGTACGTTTATTACTTGGAAGGACCGGGATTGAGCATATGTTCGAAAACCATTCCAAGTAATAATACGACGTTATGAAGCAATTCAGGACTTGGTAAACAACGAATGAAGACCGGGAATATTTGAATTGTTTAGATTGATTGTTGATTAATGTCTCGGTTGGGTAGGCCACCCGATACGAGATGTGAGTTGCATGAGACCTGAACAAATTTAAGTATTTTCAGGTTGTTCCGTTCAGACCCAGAACGGTCTTGTATGGATGGTGTGTCTGACATTGAAATTGACTGCATAGCACTGATTTCCGTTAATGAATATCGGATTTGTGGCAATATATTATCCTCGTCTCTAAGTCATATGAACTTAGAGGGTATGCATTGATTGAAATCAGTGATATGTCGTGAATTGTCAATGTGACATACCCAAGTTAGGAAACGAGCTAGTGATGATCAAAGAATGGCTTATCGAAGCATAGCTTTGTGTATGACGTGACATCGACAAACCTCATACCCCGGATGATGAGAAACTGGCGGTCAGGTTGTGTATATATATGAATTGATGATGACCGCTGCAGCAGTGGGAAACCACTTATGACTTATGGAATAGGGTATGTTCGGGGGGCCGCGTCTGGTCGAAAACCGTTGATCTGCCTCGCGACTTGTATTGGTGTCCGCGTCTGGATGAAAAACCCGTGATTACATTTCGCTTGAGTTCCGATTGACCTTTCATGCCAGGAATCATCAAGTTGGAAATCTAAATCCCCAATACGAGCCAGACGATTTTTATTGTATATATATATGGCGACATATATTATGGGGTATCATGCCGTCTAGGATTAATACATTTAATTGCGAAATTGATTTCCACACTATATGATAATATTATAAGAGGATTTTCCCGTATTAAAGCATGTTTGGTTATCATAAGATGAAACTCGCCCATCTGGTGTGTGCTTGCATTGTGTGATGTGGGACGAGCTTATGATAGTTTCATTTTCCAAAAATCATCGCGAATTTACATGCACGGGTGTTCACTTGGAGTAAACCTGTTCCGCGTTAGCGGCGTGGTCCGGTGAAATTCCCAACTTTAAAATGAACCTAATAATAACTGTTTTGAGTTCTCACACCAGTCCCACGACTGACCTGGAGTTTATTGTTCCCTCACCTAAACTCTGGGTGCCCATAATTTTTCACGGGCAGCTAGTAGTTTAGTTTGCAGTTATAGATCGTTGGAGCAGGATTCAGAGTGCTTTTAGAGTTGGAGTTCATGCAAGAGATGGGAGCTTCCGCTATATCATACGATTTTCTTCCGCTGAGAGTATATTTTCTTTTCTTCCGCTGTATGTGTTGTAACTCTGATATTTTATGTAACTCTGATGTAACATTGTATTTCGCAATGAAAAATTCTGTTATTTTGTTCAATATATGTATGCACCCATAACAATTCGTCTTTTTGAACGATTTGAGTCGGTTTAATTACCGGCAAGAATTGGGCTAAAAGGCGGGTCGTTACAAGTTGGTATCAGAGCTTTGGTTATACAAAGCTATCGGGTACGACATATTTTGAACAAAGGATATGACTCATCAGAGCTATAGTATCTCATTAGAGATAGGGTTAGAAATGCCCTAGAATAAGATTTCGGGATATTATGATGAGAGAGCGTATTTTTGAAATCTATATAAGGTATTTTTGTACAAGTAAATCATTTTTGAAAATAATAATTATTTGAAATAAAATATTTTGAAGAAGATTTGAAAATAAGATTTTTAAAGGAAATACTTTCAAAATAAAAAGGGCTCTTTGTGATAAAACTTCGAAAATCCAGCGTCGATCTGTTCGGAGTTATCGAGAAATAAGCGATTAATGAATTGGCTTTAATAAGCGTATTGAAAAAGAAACGTCGAGCTTGGAATGAGAATTTCAAAATATTTTGCAGCCTATATATAAAGGATTGAGATAAGAAGATCGTTAATTCAAAGCTATAGATTTGAAAGATAATCAGCGTGTAATAAAAACGGTTGCGAGTATTTATTTGACGTCAAGGTTGGACGATCAAGTATGTAAGGATTTTGCATATACGCCTAGCTAACGTATATATGAAATCCAATATATACTAGATGGATATAGAATCACATTCTAGTCGCTTGGGGATAATTCTGGTGATTGATCGATCATCATCAGTCTTATTTTTGGGTTTCGAAAGTGGGATGACTATATGTTTCTGATCGAGACGTCAAGAAGTACTTAAAGCTGTATAGATAAACAATCGAAAGTGTTTTGCGATGTCCTCACAATTGTGAAATTGATTTTACAAATGACTTTCGAAGTATTGAATGTATTATGTTATGAAATGGGATATGCGAAAAAATGAATTTAACATAAGGTAGTTAAGTTAAATGCATACTTAACTGATAATTAGAAGCGTGAATCAGACTATTTTGTCAAAACTGCAAGGATATATTTTAGAAACTAATCTCACTTGAAGAACTGAAAAGTGAAAATTTGAAAATGCATGTAAGCGAGCTTGGTTCACCCCATATTTCGATTTTGCCGATACAATTTAATAAAATTATGGTAAATGTCTTTAGTGGGGGAGAAGACCGATTTTCCCACCTGAAGCTATACCGAATTTTGAGAAACAAGGTTAATATGATAAAATGAGATATGTATTGAACAAATCGATTGAATTTTATATTTTCCCTTGTTAAGTGAAACTGGCATGAACGAGTGGGTCAAACGAAAATTTCTCAACAAGTATTCACTTGAAACACAAAGGAAGAAAATGAAGTTGTTAAAGTAAGATTTATTCAAGAGGAAAATTATGAAAATTTAACGAGTATCCCATGATTAAACTGTTAGAATTTGTATCCTTGTTTGCATGTGAGTTCCCATCTTGGGCTAGAATGTCCATTTAAATTCCAACCATCTGCTATTGAGTAGTGTCATCCGTACCATGGTATCATGTGCATTTGGCCAAGTATTTGATTCGAACCGTTGCACCTATTGATGCTCAGTAGATGTTGAATTTCTATTCCAAACTCATGAAACTTGATTTTGTCTATGTATACCTTTCATGCACAAATCAGCATGAAACTTCTATGCATCTTTACTTGACTTGAGCACATGGAATTTTGACTTGATCTATGTATGCCTCTTTGTGCCATGTGAAACCGTGTCGATAACTTTAATTTGTCCAAGATATTTTGTAACAAAACCTCAATAAATGAGCTTTCTTTGAAATATAGAATCCAACTTATGGAAGAAAAAATTTGGATTTTTAAATATTAATTTTGAGGAATTGGTTCCGGAAATTTTGAAGTCTATGTTTTGGGATGTTTTACCAATACTAGTTTGAATATACGCATAATCAGAGTGCGCAGAGGAAGCGTGATGGTATTTTTAAATAAAACTGTTTTAAGAGATTGTACGACTAGTTAAGTAAGAAAATGTTTCTAAACAAGACATGATATTTTAACAAGAATGAAAAAGAGATTTTATTTTAAAGTTCGATTAGGTGAATATGAAAACACAAATTTGAATATTAAATGAGTATAAAAGTTAACTTATAAATGGGTTAATCTGGAAACGATTGAAATAAAAATTTGAAATAGATTGAGTATTTCGGAAATATAATTCTATCTCTTCCCTTGTCGCTGGGTTTTGCTCAACCCATTGTCATATTTTGAATATCACCCCGAATTGTCATTATTCAACTTTATTTTGGAATTCTTCCTTTTTCCCTGCTCAGATAAAGCATTGGACAAGTGAACTAATTTAGATTTGGAACCAGTATTTTGAATTATCTCTAAAATTGAACTTGATTTGTGTTGAGAGCGATAGAATTTCTAATACTAAATTTAGCCAAGATGTTATATTGCAACATAATTGAATGATTAGGGAAAATTTTATTTGAGAACTTGGATTTAAATTTCTAATTTGAGCGTTTAGTCTTATAATTGATAAGAAAACATGGGTTCCGTAAAAGTAAGTTAGAAAGGCAATTTCTAAACTTTAAATTTTTAGGGTCATAGACATCTAAGTACTAGACAGTATCTATCCCAGTTTCTCTTTTGTGGTAATGGTAGCGGCTCTGGATCTAACTCAGATAATTTGATTTTAATTATGACCAGTGACGACCCTAGTAATCACGAGATCATAGAAGTTTCCTTAGACTCTACCTTAAGTGTAAATTAGAATGATATGAGCCGTAGTTCTGACCATTACATCTCTGATATATTAAGATAGAAATGGGAATTTAAAATTGGTTAAGGAGTATGAATTTACCCAACTTCCTTTTCGAGGACGAAAAGTTTCTAAGGGGGGGTGAATGTAACATCCCAGAATTTTAACTATGTTTGATTTGGATTTTTATTTATTTAATTTTTGATTTTATGAATATAAATAGATTTTATTAGGTTTAAATATGAATTTTAACTTTGTATAAGTATTTTTTTTTATTATGATTTTTATAAGAAAACTTATTTTGAAAATTTTAATTACAAGATTTATGTTTAAGTAATGATATTTTCTGATTTTGATATTATTGATTGGTAAAAATATGAATTTGGTAAAGGATAATTTATTTTATGATTTTACAAGAATGATTGTTAATAAGTTGGATTTACTGATATTATTTGTTGTTCGATCGGATTTGTCAAAAGATAACATAAATTAGTAGCATTAGTATTATGCGTTGCTCTTTGTTTTCATAACGTTTAAGGTAAATGCTACCAAAAACACATTCCTTCTCCTTTTTACAAGTGTTAAGACACTTGTAATTTTGCATGCAACATTCCATGCATGTAATACACATGTCCTATGATGTGTCACTCTCTCCTTACTCCTCTTTTCCTATAAATACCAACATTTCCTTCCACTTTTTCATTCATTCTCACTTCTTTTCTTTCTTTCTTCTTCTTAAAGCTTATGGCCATGGTTTACATGGCATAAGTCTTCCTCCTTTCCACCACCACCATGCCAAAGTTCGTCATTTCTCCTCTTCCTCCTCTTATAATAAAGAGAGATTAGTGTATATTATATTATATATTTTTGTGAAGAAGACGTTGCGCCGAAATACTGTCCGACGATTCACTCAACTAGGCTCACCTACCGTGCAGATTTGGAAAGCTGTTAGGTGAGAACTTCTAATTTAAATTTTATTTAAATTAGATAATTTTAATTAGCTGAGATTAATTATAATTTGTTGATGATGATTGTGTGATGGATGTTGATGTTTGAATGGTTGTTCATGAATTAGATAATACACTGAACACTAGTAAGCGTTATTGTCTGTAACGCTTGTGCACAGTTTAATGTTGTTGTGATGAATGAATTCATATCCATTTGATCGTATAGTTCATTTGGATAGATATGATTGCATTGTATGATCACACACACACAAACACACCGTGGTTGTGGAATATATGGGTGATCGATTTAGATTCTCCTTCGTATATATGATTTTATTTAATTATTAAATAAGATTTAAAAATTTTGGTTTTGAATTTAATATCAACTTTTAAATATTGAATTAGGAGTTGGAAAATAATTTAAATTATGTATTGATTTTGTATAACGATCTTTATATCTATGCAAAACTGGTTTTGGAAAAAAATATTTTCAATTTAAATTCGAAATGAGATTTTTAATTTGAATATGGTTTTTATATAATAATGATATAATATACACCAGAACGTTCTGGGATGACAGAGAGGATAGTGTCTAGGCTTGGGTTTGGAAAATCAGTTTCCTGCTCTCCCTGGCTATCCCTAACTGATCCGACGGATGGGATGGTTAAATAAAAATCTAAATTGAAATTATTTGAATGATGGTTTAATTAGAAAAAAAAGTTGTGTTTTAAATCCAAATAATTTGAAAAGTCAATTTAAATGATTTATATAAGTTTATAATGATTTTTAAGGTAATTTGAAGTAATTAAGAATAATGACTATTTTGGTCAAAATTAGAGCTTGTTGCATTATGGCAATATGTGAATGCTTATAACTTTTCCAATTTAAATCGGATTTCCACGAAACGAAAAACGTTTGACTCCTATTTACGAGAGCTTTCAAATGAGTGAAAGCAGATTTTAATTTCGGGTTATAGTTTTCAAGCTATGTTTAAAACCGTTTTGGAAAAGATCGTTGTAAGGGCATAGTTTTGTAACACTTTTGAAACGTTGTTGTAACGCTTTCATTAAAAGCAATCTATTTTGAAGTTTTAACCCGCAAACAATTTTCCGAACTATGAGAAATCATTTTTAAATGATTTGTAGGATGTTTTCAAAGGTTTAGAAGTATTTGAAATATTGTATATGGGAGTTAAATTGATTTATTTAAACAGTAAAATAAGTTTTCCAATTTTGAATAATTGGATATGGTGGGAAATAAATCTTCGATGTTTAATACTAATTCAGTAGATGATGACTCTTACTATTTGAGGAATTTAAAAGGTAGTTCATCGTTATTCCGCTTATAGTATGAGTTGGATAAGGAGGTTAATATTGAGGATAAGTTGATGATATTTTATCCAGATCTAATGTCAAAGAGTTGGATAAATCTTTTAATTATGATACAAGTCCCTAATTTGATTAAGATAAGTTGGATAGAAATAATCTTCGGATATTTGATATGAAATTCTGTGGCGTAAACGTATACTATTTGAGGAATTTGGAAGATATTATTATTATTATATCGATATTCCCCTTATGGTGTTCGTTGATTATGAGAATTGATATCGAATATAAGTAGATACAATTTCTGTGTAACTTATGATACAAAAATCAATTTGACTTGGGTTTTGTCGTGAATCATATCTTCAATAATATCATTCTTGAAACCGATGAGATTGAATGGTGGAAATTCATATCGTAATTGGGGATTTAACCAAATCTTTGATTCGAGGAAATTAAAGATAAGAAATTAAAGCGAAGGTATAATCTTTGATTTCAAAGAAGAATTTAAGATGATAACGAGATGTATGAAATTATAGAAATTCAAATCTTTAGTTGTAAATGAATTGATAACTATGTGGAAGGAGATTTGAATTGAAAAGCCTATGTGAACCATAGCTACTGTTTAAAGTACGTTTATTACTTGGAAGGACCGGGATTGAGCATATGTTCGAAAACCATTCAAAGTAATAATACGACGTTATAAAGCAATTCAGGAGTTGGTAAACAACGAATGAAGACCGGGAATATTTGAATTGTTTAGATTGATTGTTGATTAATGTCTCGGTTGGGTAGGCCACCCGATACGAGATGTGAGTTGCATGAGACCTGAACAAATTTAAGTATTTTCAGGTTGTTCCGTTCAGACCCAGAACGGTCTTGTATGGATGGTGTGTCTGACATTGAAATTGACTGCATAGCACTGATTTCCGTTAATGAATATCGGATTTGTGGCAATATATTATCCTCGTCTCTAAGTCATATGAACTTAGAGGGTATGCATTGATTGAAATCAGTGATATGTCGTGAATTTTCAATGTGACATAGCCAAGTTAGGAAACGAGCTAGTGATGATCAAAGAATGGCTTATCGAAGCATAGCTTTGTGTATGACGTGACATCGACAAACCTCACACCCCGGATGATGAGAAACTGGCGGTTAGGTTGTGTATATATATGAATTGATGATGACCGCTGCAGCAGTGGGAAACCACTTATGACTTATGGAATATGGTATGTTCGGGGGGCCGCGTCTGGTCGAAAACCGTTGATCTGCCTCGCGACTTGTATTGGTGTCCGCGTCTGGATGAAAAACCTGTGATTACATTTCGCTTGAGTTCCGATTGACCTTTCGTGCCAGGAATCATCAAATTGGAAATCCAAATCCCCAATACGAGCCAGACGATTTTTATTGTATATATATATGGCGACATATATTATGGGGTATCATGCCGTCTAGGATTAATACATTTAATTGCGAAATTGATTTCCACACTATATGATAATATTATAAGAGGATTTTCCCGTATTAAAGCATGTTTGGTTATCATAAGATAAAACTCGCCCATCTGGTGTGCGCTTGCATTGTGTGATGTGGGACGAGCTTATGATAGTTTCATTTTCCAAAAGTCATCGCGAATTTACATGCACGGGTGTTCACTTGGAGTAAACCTGTTCCGCGTTAGCGGCGTGGTCCGGTGAAATTCCCAACTTTAAAATGAACCTAATAATAACTGTTTTGAGTTCTCACACCAGTCCCACGACTGACCTGGAGTTTATTGTTCCCTCACCTAAACTCTGGGTGCCCATAATTTTTCACGGGCAGCTAGTAGTTTAGTTTGCAGTTATAGATCGTTGGAGCAGGATTCAGAGTGCTTTTAGAGTTGGAGTTCATGCAAGAGATGGGAGCTTCCGCTATATCATACGATTTTCTTCCGCTGAGAGTATATTTTCTTTTCTTCCGCTGTATGTGTTGTAACTCTGATATTTTATGTAACTCTGATGTAACATTGTATTTCGCAATGAAAAATTCTGTTATTTTGTTCAATATATGTATGCACCCATAACAATTCGTTTTTTTGAACGATTTGAGTCGGTTTAATTACCGGCAAGAATTGGGCTAAAAGGCGGGTCGTTACAAAACGGAAGATACCACGATACGAAAATCTTAACCACAAAGCACGAACATAGCATAAGTCTATTTATTAAAGTAATACTGCATTTTGGTTTATAAAAGAATTTGGAAAACATTTACTTCATGATAGTTTCTCAATGATAGTATTCATACGGGACACCCATGTGCCAAATAATATCTCATTTTATATATACTAAAAGCACATATATTTTTATTGAAATAATTTTGTACATTGTTTGCTTCAACCTTGTATTTCCATGAAAATTTAATGCTAAGGATGAACCCATGCGTCGGCGAACATGTTGCAGTATTATCATGCGAATGTGAAAGCAACAGAAAGTCCATATTTCAATGAACTATTTCTCGCTCAATATTTAGGTAGATCTATGGTAAATTGTAGTCAGTAATCATATTGAAACTGTAATACTGAGTATGCGATAGTAAATGTGTATTTGAGAACCCAAAGCTGTAAATGTTGCAACGTTAAATGAATCACAACTATATCTTTTCATGTGTCTTAGAAAACCTATCAGAGAGGAATCATGTTTGTCGGTTTGAACACAGACTCCATTGAAAAAAAGAATAAAAGTAGGATAAATGGGCACCAATCAATCACATGCAAAAGGAGACATTGTCTCAGAATCAAATAGGCAATAGAAATGTCTTTACTACAAAAAGGTAAAAGGAATACTATTTTGCATCTAACAAAACGTAAATGAAGCAAAGTAAAACAATGATGGTTGAATTCAAGAACGTAAATTCTTTAGTTGTTCATATAAAACTTGGTAAAAATGTTGTAACTAAATGGATATTGTTTGCCACATAAAGCAATCCAAAAACATGAACCCCAAACTCACCATTCAGTTTGTCACCATTAGACCTGTTGCTGCAATTAATTTCAAGCAAAAATGTTAATTACATCGTATAGGCTCTATCATGGAAACTTAGGGTGATAAGGCCAATTGTATGGTAGTTGGTATATTGGATATATGTATACTGCGATACAATTTCATATTTTCAAACATCATTGGTTCTACTATATAATTTGATGTACAATGGGCATGAAATGAGTTTATGAAGAAAAAATATGAACTGAACTATATTGCCAGATTTTCTGTCCGTGAAATGTCAAAGTGAGTTAGATTGCAAGTTAGGCAATGATTGATATTTTAATAAAGTATGTTTACTATCGGATAATGGTCATGAGGTTAGAGAACTATGGTTGTAAAAAGATAATTTCGCTGCTAAAAAGAAAACCATCAGCTGTTAATCCATTGTCTAATCTTGCCAGTTAGGCTATATCATCAAGTTTGGAGTCAAAATTGTATGGATCACTCGCATAAATAGCTGTCGTAGAAGTCTTTGTTGGCATTTTTTTATTTATAACTTCAAAAGCTATATAGTTTGTTCACAAAACCAGTTGGTTAATGTGAACTATAGTTCAGGATCTTAGTTGATTATTTCCCGATGTGGGACTATTATTTTCATCACTCTCCCTTCACGTGTGGCGTAGTAAATTTTTTGCATTGGCTCTAATCCTAAGCTTTGATACAATGTTGGAATTTTTTTTTATTTATAACTTTAGAGAGCTATATAGTTTGTTCACAAAACCAATTGGTTAATGTGAACTATAGCCTCTTAGTATTTATTCAGGATCTTAGTTGATTATTTCCCGATGTGGGACTATTATTTTCATCAGTCTTATCTCTAAGTTAATCTAAAACCTAATTTAGTAAAGCAGATGATCACAGAATATGTAGTTGGTAATAAAACCAAAAGAGCTGTTATGTGAATCAAGTTATGAGAATGCAAGCAATAAGGGAACCATTTTCTATTAAAGTACGAATCTGGAACAGCCGAGCTTTCAACACATATATTAGAATGCGCGCGCGCGTGCGCGCGCACACACGCACATATATATACACACACATACATACATACATACATACATACATACATATACTGAATTATTTAATACTTGCGCAGGCTTAGAAGAAAATAATTTCATGTGCACCACAGCTTAGGAGATACCATGCTATGCATAATCTCTGACTTAATATTGATCCATTCACGTGCATGTTTTAGTTATGTTAATTTCCGATAGGTCACTAATTTCTTTACAACTAAACATAGCAATAAATAATAAGACACATATTAAAAATTACCAATTTTGTAATTGGAAAGAGAGAGTAGCCATTGACTTTATTTTCATTAAAAAAACATTTTTTGCTAAATGTAAATTTTTATTTTATTCTCTTATCCGTGATGAGAAGTGGAATAGTTTATGCACTGGATGGGCTGTTGATGCAGAAAAAAATAGAGTTTGAAAGAATTTCAATAGGGTCATGCAGTTCTTTTAGCAACACTTGGTATGATATGATTTCAGACAAACCGGAAAATTCAGAAATGATAAACTAAGAATACGTTTATGCAGGAAAAAAAATTTAATTTAATGAAGTAACGTGCTTCGTTTGTTAGAAATTTAACCTGAAATGAAATGTCACATATGGAACTGTGAGTTATGATGGCAGCAATGGTGAGATGCAAATCACCTAATACAAATGGCCCCCAGCTGTGCATCATTAAAACTTAAGCTCCACACGTGCAAAGCTCTAAAAAGACACTACAACGAGTTTATAGTTTGCATTATTCTAACATATTTTCATGCAAAGAACACAAAAAATGGTAGCACAGCTTACTTTTAATGATGTTTTGTGTCTTCCTATTCTAATGCATGCATTTTATTTCGACAGAACCTAAATATTTGAGAAGTCTAGTCTTCTTTTTAAGTACTAACTAACTTGACTTGCTCTGAAGTTGAAATATGCGTCCAAATATCAAATTTAAGCCCAAGACAGTCATAAATTATTGAATTATAAACTATAAGTAACTGCAGCAAAAGGTGGAAAATTATAATGGGAAATTATAAATTCAATTCACCTATCTAGATTTTAAGGGTTGGGAAACTAATCATACTTCCACTGCTTTTTGGTAATTGTAAACACATGTATTTCATGTACACTTTTAGCAAATAGGTGTCTGATCTATGAAAAATGCAAAATTGAAATGTAGAATATATAGTAGTGGCAGGCGAAGGACCGAGGGAGGAAGTAAAAGAGACATTGGTCCACAACGACAATGAAGATTTGATGGTAGTGCACAAATTGTGATAGATGGTCTATCAAATATGTATTTTCAGTACTTCACCACATCTGAGGAATACAAACAACAAAGATATGATGTAATTTTAAAACCAATTATGTCATGTCACAGCCTTAGCATTGAGAAAAGAAGTATGTACCCCTATAAGTGGATTCTTTAAAAACATAAACAAAATACAAATAACATTGCTGCATTTAACAAGTAACATGTACGACTATGGTTCTCACAAATGCTAATGTGGAAATTAAATATTGACATCTGAATTAATGGAAAAAATAACTATGTGTAAATGTGGGATGGTTCACATTAAAATAGTGTTGAATCTAGTTTTCTCTTTTTGATAACCATCTATCTATAGGAGGCATTGAAAGTGAAATAGAGACTCAATGCGTGGACAGAGTGTGCTAATTATTTGCACGACACTGCTAAGAAAATTGCAAAGGAAGTATAGATAACAATCAAGTAACTTGTGGGTTTTGAAAGTTCGGTGCTATACATTTTTCTATCAGTTTTAGTATAAATAAATACTTTCGAAGACAGACAACACTGTTTATGAAAATATAAAGGGACATTACCAAATTACTTAAGTATGCTATAAGTTGTACAATTTATAACTTGTATAGGTTTAGAACTTGGAAAAATCAAAATTAAATGATTCGCTGAAGGCGGAATTTATGTTCAATTGCTAGAAAGTTTAAGAGGGTGTGATGTGTTTCTAGTGCAGCCAACATGCCACCAGCAAATGAAATTCTCATGTAACTCTTGGTGATGATTAATGCATGTCGAAGAGCATCTGCTAAAAATATCACTGCAGTTATACATTATTTTGGATTTGCTGGAGCTGATAGAAAGGTAAACTTTTGTCAGCTCTCTTGTTCCAACTAAATATGTATTAACCGACTCATTCTTATTTAAGATTTTGTCTTTAACTGATTACTCAGTTCACTTTTTATGTTAGAAAGGCTTGCTTCCCTGATCTGCAATATGCCTCTAATATTTAAGCAACATCAAAAAATATTTTTGTTTGCTAAGTTGGAGTTGCTTCCCTAGTTTTGTTTTCCTGCACTGATGATTTGCTGTGCAGTTGGCAAAATTATAATCTAGGCATTCTATACTATTTGTGATCGTCAAATTTTTTTATATGCAAATTAATGTTGCCTTTTATTATCTACTGTTTAATATAGCCTTTGAGTTTTTTTATTTTATTTTATTGTATACCAGGCTAATAAGAAGCAAAATTTGTCATGGGAAAACATAGTCTTACAAAGAAGAGTTCAGATAGCAAGGCATCACCTTTTAAAATCATTGATGATGATCAGTTGAGTTCCAAGCTAGATCTTAACAGACTTGAGGTGAGATCTCACCCACTGCAATTTTTGTGTTTAAACCAAATGAGATCCAGTGTTTTTTTCCAAAAATTCCCTTTTCGAAGAAAAAAATGAACAACCTCCAACATTAATTAAGAAAATGGTTTACAGAGTATTTACTTCTACATTTTGTACTATATACTTCTCAATTTGACTTTAATAAACCATGCACACCGTTAACTTAACGTGCTCAAATTATTTATAAATTTGATCATACTCTTCTTGGAATATATTTTCTTGGCATATACACGGCTGAAGAAAACAGTAACTAAAAGCAAATATGTTAGTTAAAACTTTTTAATAGTATCAACCATAAAGGGTTATTATTATTCTGCTAAGCTTTAACACTGTAATTACATTGCTAGGCGAGAACATGGGAATACAAGTATAGAAGTCCCGTTGACAATCATTTATTTTTTGAATTAAACGTTTCAAGAGGCTTATGCTTAATGAATTCAATATATGATCATGAAAATACGCTGGTTTGCTTGTTGTGATGCTGTATACTAGTATCAGCTCATTAATTGCTGACTAGTGGTAAACGGAAATATCTCAAATGAAAAGTAGAATCAAACAGGGAATCTGTTGCTTGAAATGATAATTTAGGTGCAGCATAAAGTTTGTGGTATAACATTAGCATTTGATATGCTTGTAAATTTATATGGTTAGGTGTTTAACTTCATTAGTGTACACATACAAACATGTTTGCTGCAATGAGTTGCACCAATTTTCAGTACACACACACTAACAAACTCACATTCATATAGGTGCGTATATTTGATAATGTCAATGTCTGCCAGTGGATATTTTATTTCGTCTTACATCTAGAAGCAAAGTACTTGTGTAAACGAAAATACACATAAAATATAACTTGGTTTACAGAGTAGATATTAAATTAATTATGTATCGTTGTATTCCCTACAAACGAATGCAATGTGGATATAAATCAATTATGTGTTTCCATATACCTGACATACACATGTTAAAATTTTCTCTTAGTACCTTTGAAATACTCATTTGTCTTATCCACATTTATGATCATTTAATGAAATTTCATGAACTATAATTAGGGAAATAACCTTTTGTGTGTGCTTATCTTATGAGATGATTTCTTTGTTAAACTTAGGTTGAATATATTGTTTATAATCTATTGGGGTAATTAATTACTTGACTTTGTTGGTTTTACTATGTAATTAATTTCATTGTTAATTACTTGACTTCGGCCATATGTAATTCATGTCAATTTTTTATTGTTGATTGTTAAATTCATCTACAGATAATTACTTTCTTCGAAGTGAAGACTAGCGACGACAAAGAATTATGGCTAATCAAGCAGTGAAACAAATATGGTTTTAATTATCATATGTACTATGGTATTTTGTTAGTACTATTTGTGTAAACTTGTCTTTGAATGATGTGAATTATTTTCCCCAAAAACTTATTTGTTTGAATTGAATAATTGTGTGATTAATTGTTTGTTTGAATGTGACCATGATGTGATTGATCATTCGTTTTTATATCAATATTATGTAAGTGATTATTGCAAATCATACAGACCATTGACGATAAATAAACATATAAAATATGCTGTAAAACCAACCAATAACTTTTTGTAGCGTTTTAAAAATGCTACAAAAAATAAAAAATATATTTAGGTAAAAATGCAACTGAAAAGTGTAAATTTTGGTAGCGTTTTATAAATCCAACATAAACTATTTTTAGGTAGCGTTTACTGCAACGCAACAAAAAGTTTTAGACTTTTAGTTGCATGTCGTATCGCAGCGTTTACTAAAACGCTACTACAAGTTATGGTAGCGTTTTTTCAACGCTACCAAAAGTCTTTTCTGGTGTAATCAGTGTTAGATTATGCAAGAACAAAGGATGGATAAATATCCTTAATATGTCTACAAACCTTAAAAGGTGTATCGCAGAAACACCTTAAAATATTACCTATACGAGTATGGAAATCAGGTCGTTTCCAAGGAAAGTAAGAACGCTTTCTAAAGTAGACTCATGAACCAGGATTAAAAGCCCATGGCCATTAACATGCCGAGCAATATAGAACACTCTAACTAAGGAAATCAACATGCGTGATTGTTCCAGTTTTATCGTTAAGGGATACTTGGTTCAAGATTCGTTCACCATAGAATCTCGATAGAACTTTGAATGGTTTACACTAAGTAAAGGTTCAAATCCAAAAGATACCTTTTATTTATGTGTTGTTTCCACGATGATGCAAAACTTGATCTTAGAACCACATAGGCCCGATCCCACTTGGGTATGTAGGAAGTCACACTAGTGATCAGCTATCCACTTTATTTATTTTCTTATTTTAAAAATTGGTGGAGATTGTTGTAAAATTTTCAAAGCATTTGGGGTTTGTATTGAAGAGGTAGAAAGGAAGGACGGATGTGGGAATTAATCCCACATCATGATAGTCGAAAAAGCTTTCATGGTACTTAAGGTGTTTCTTAGAAGTGTGTTGTAGCCGTGAGGCTCCAGCAAACAATTGTTGTGAGGGAGACCATGCATCTTTACCGTACACATGTGTGCCACCGCCGTCTGACCGACCGAACTGGGCCGGGTAAGGGTAGGGGGTTCGGGTTTTGAATTCAATATGAATATATTTGAACCAAGATTTTAAACTGTAACGGGCCAAATTCTACCCCTTAAGAATCTAGACCTGAAACTGCATTTAAAAATAAGGCGGGAACATTTCTTGCAACACTTCAGAACGTTACAAACGAAAGGGTGCGACGGTTGTAGTTTGTAACGTTTCCGAACATTACAAATGAAGGGATGCGACGTTTTGAATTAAAACGGAAATGACTGTTGCAAACGGTCGCGTTAGTTCATGAAGAGGCATATCCCTCTGCTGGCTATAAATATCAAGGCCAGAAAACTGTTTCAATCATTCCGAAATCAATTCGCATTAGTTCAATAACCGTTTGTGCCTAATTGGTTGAACCATTGTCTGAAAGAATCTATTCTATAGATCCTTGAAGTCTGAAGTACGACAACCATCTTCCACTAATAGTCTCAAACCGCAAAATTCCTCAACACAATAGTGGTACTTTTGAAAAAAAATTCACGAGGAATCCATAAGAAAATTACATCCGGGAGTAGATAGTCCTTTCACGGTAATGTCTGTACCACTTAGTTGCTACAGCTTAAAAGGTTGCATGCAACATCCATCGATGCACAACTCTAAAAGTATTATGAAGGTCCATCTGACTTTAAAATTCCATTAGTTGGTAGTCCTAGTCACTAGTCTCGTGGTATCTTAATGGTGGAATTTTAATGTGAGATATGATCGTTGTGAACATGACCATGTTTGTGAATGGAGCTTCTCAGAAGTTAATGCTGACTCTTGCATTAAGGGTTCTTTTCCCTTTAAGGTTAAGCATGTTATTTGTTATCTTTTCAAACATGTCTCTTGGATAACCTTCATCACTATGATAATTGCTCCTGTTAGGCACTTACTCCCCCAAAGAATTTAACTTCCTGATAGTTCATTGGACCTCTCTATTATACATCCTTTATAACTTTCTCTAACTTTATTGTTTGTTTGTGACTTAAGGAAGAATTCTTTAGATCTAGCCTCTTGTTCTCTTTTTATCTTCTGTAGGGTTATAATATACTTGCTTTGTCCTTAATTTCAAGAAACAAGGCATTGAGATTTCGTTCGGGAGATTCAGCTTCCTTTTCCCTAGTGATTTGCATTGTTTTGGACGATTTGTATGCAAGGAATTGTTACATTAACTCCTATATAATTATTAAGTCTTGGATCTTGACTTTACTGTAATTGGACTTGCACTGATGGTTGTCCTTTTTTAAAGAAAAAGGGAGAATCAAGCCATTCTCCAACGGCTCACAAAAACAGATTTGTAGAAATGACTACAAAATCTGTGCACATACAAAAACAAGAAATAACAATCACAAATATAGACACCAACTGAGGACCATCCTAGCCCATGGCAGTGGCCAATCTAAACGGACTCTGACAAGCCTCTCACCAATCTCTATGACAACGCCATAGCCTCCACTTCTCCCCACAGATATAGGGAAGAGATCCAGGAATAGGTCGAGCCAAGCTTAAAAGCCAACATGCGAGAACAATCCACTCCATCTGAAAGCTTCAGCTTCAAAATTGCTCCTCCAACAACTAAAGGACCTCCAGTAACTAACAGATCTAATGATACTTGATCCAATAAGTACCTGTAAATCCAGGCCCTACAGTCCCAGAAAACAACATCAGAAAAATGAGGGAGGATTGGGGAGGAAAGTTAGAAAACGGGGAGGAGCCCGCTCACATACAACAAATAGGTTCAACCAATCCCCGCTCTAGAGGGAGGCGGTACTGAGGTAACACCAAAGATACCAGACATCCTCCTTGAGCGAGAGCCAATGTAACAACCCGTAAAATCTGGGCCAGTTTAAAATTTTTATTTTGGCAATTTTAGCGAATTTTGAATATTTAAAATAGATTATTTTAAATAATATCGACGAGAAATTTATTTTGAATAGAATTCGAACGTATATATTATACGCGTCGTCGTTAGAATATATAATAATTATATATAATTATAAAAGGAATTGAAAATGGCGCGGTAGTTCGAAAATTTGATTTCTAATTTCAAATGAATATACAGAATTCAGTATAAGTCAGAATTGAACGAAACAAGAAATATTTGAATCTGTATAACTATATCTTTGTAACGAAGTTAACAAACTGGGATTTCATCTTAGAAATGATAAGATATGTCCAGTTTAAAATTAGAAATAGTCGCTGTGGAATTTATATATATTTTTATATATATAAGGCCCTTAAAAATGGACATTTTGCAAACGACCTTGGAATTCGACGAAACCAGTTTTGTTGGGTCCGTGATGTTAAGTTATTGCTAGATTTCAAATTTCATAATTTTTCGAATCAATATGTGAGCGTGGCAAAAGAAAACGCGTTTGACCAGTTTCAGTTGATTTTAATCGACTGAAAAATGGCCATTTTTCCAACGGCCTCAGAATTCGACGAAACTAGTTTTGTTAGGACCGTATCGTCAATACGAAACTAGAAAATATTTTTCTGGAATTTTTCTAGTTAGTATGTGACCCCGGTAATTTGAAATGTACGTTTAAAATTCAATATAGTGATTTAAATGTAAATTCAACGGAAACTAATTCAAACGATCGAATCAACTTGCGATACATATCCCATTGTGTTCGGAATGGGGGTAAAACGCTATGGACGACAGGCGGTGGACCTCGTTTAGAGGTCGTTTGTGAAAGTCAACTTTTTTGCAATTAAAAATAAATAAATTAAATAATATATATATATTTTTTTATATACCCCCCTGGTTCCCTTCCCCATTCAGAATCGAAATCATAAAAAAAAAAAAAAAAAAAGAGCAGTAGAGCAATCCGCCGCCGCCCCTAGGGCTTTGCCGCCGCTCCTCCGTCGAGAGGCGCCGACCATCGCGAGGACCCCCCCCCCCATCCTCCAGCTCCTCCCTCCATCGCGAGCGAAACCCACGCCCCCTTTTTCCCCTGCGCCGCCGCGAAGTCAGACCCCACCCTGCTCCTCCTCCTGCTGCCGAAGTCGACGCCCGCCTTCCCCCGAAGCCCTCCGACGACCTGCTAACCCCCCCCCCCCCCCACGTAAGTCCTCTTTTTTTTCTTTTTTTCAACTGATTATTTTATTGTTTTAAAAACTGATTATTTTATTGTTTTAAAAACTGATTATTTTATTGTTTTAAAAACTGATTATTTTATTGTTTTAAAAACTGATTTTAACATAACTTAGAAACTGATTTTAACATAATTTAAAAACTGATTTTAACATAATTTAAAAACTGATTTTATTTTGAGTTATAAAAGATGTGATTTTTGAGATATAAAAGATTTGACCTTTTTTTTTAAAATGATTAGAGAATAAAGATAGGATTTTTATCTAAGTAAAAGTTCATATTTTCGTTTAGAAAAAGGATCGTAGTTTTGATTTAGGAAAAAAAATAGATTTGTTTAGAAATAAAAATAGGTTTGTTTAGAATAGAAAAATAGCATTGTTGTAGAAAAATAGCATGGTTATAGAAAAATAGAAACCTCTTTCATTTGAAAACAAATACATACATTGTTTTGAAAGAAAATATATTTTAGTTTTTTTTTATATTTGAAAAGCTAAAATCTTTTTATGTAAAAAGACGAGATCTTTATATAGAAAATAGAGTAGTAAAAATATGATCTTTATATTTTTAAAGTATTAAAAATATGATTTTTATATTTTTAAAGTATTAAAAATATAGTCTTTACTATATAGATGATGTAAAAATATGATTTTTGGTTAGGTAGAGAATTAAAAATATAATTTTTACATCATAGGAATATTAAAAATATAATCTTTATATTAGAAAAAAATTCGATTTTTATATATTGAATAGCGAACTAAAAATTCGATTTTTATATATGGAATAGCGAACTAAAAATTCGATTTTTATATATTGAATAGCGAAGTAAAAATGTGATTTTTACGTATGTAGTGAAAGCAGCAACGAAGGTGACAAAAAGGCGAAACGACGAAGACTTCTGCAAATGAAGAGCCGTGGAGCTTGGATAGCTATAAGTGAGAATTTCTCACCTTTCAATTTCTTTTTTAATTATATATATACTAGGATGCAGACGGTGCTTAGTAGCACCCGACACAATCGTCCACAGACCATGGACTTGTTTGTTTGGTTGCATAGATTAGTTGAATTATTTGTTTGAATTGAATTGTTTGGTGAGATGAAATTGATTCGATTGATGTGTGAATGGCGTGGGCCTTCACTAGACCGGGGATAAGGCTAGGCCTTGTCCCGTTTCTAGTATCGTGCCGTTATGCCGCCGAAATTTTCTAAAATATGTTAGAAAAATAAAAATATCATTTTATTTAAAGAATGAACTGAATAGAAATTCATATGTTGGAATAAAATGTTTTATCGTTAAAAATATAATTTTTAACGTGAAAGTGAATAAAATAGAATATTCATTTACAAACCAGACGGTTTGTTTATGTACACCTATTTGAATGACATTGATTGGGACGATAAATTTTACACATCGCCCAACTGCACAAATAAAATATTTGTTTGATTGTTTGAAACCCTACACGGGTGTTAGGATGAAATATGCAGTTCACTCATCCTGATTGATTAAATATGTCGATCGATTGATTGACAGGCTGTTATAAGCGTTAGATCTCTATATTTGATGCTTATACAGTGTAGTGCACTTTGGTTGATGGTTGATTATTTTTCAATGCTATGATATTCATGTGTTGTATGAAAATCCATATAATGAACTTTATATGGTAATTGATTGGGCCTCATTCCAATTTGAAAAATAAAGAATATAAAAAAATAAAAGTTCATGTGTTGACAGTACTCATCTATTGAGATTGGTCATGTGTTGAACGAAATATTTTAATATTAAAATTTACGTCTTTATCAATATAAAATAAAGTTCATGTGTTGACAGTTTCATTCATTGAGATTGGTCATGTGTTGAACGAAATATTTTGATAATAACAACGATTTTGAAGAAGAAATATTTGAAATAGAATATTTGAAAATAGAAATTTGTGAAGCCGTGTTGGTTAGATTGACGCCATTTTGACGTAAACGATATTTATATCGATTTATTCGATTTCGAATAGAAATGAATTGAAAACGATTTCGAATAGAAATGAATTGAAAACGATTTCGAAATGAATTGAATTGAAAACAATTTCGAAATGAATTGAATTAAAAACGATTTCGAAATGAATTGAATTGAAAACGATTTCGAAATGAATTGAATTGAAAACGATTTCGAATAGAAATGAATTGAAAACGATTTCGAAATGAATTGAATTGAAAACGATTTCGAAATGAATTGAATTGAAAACGATTTCGAAATGAATTGAATTGAAAACGATTTTGAAATGAATTGAAAATGAATTCAAATTGAATTGAAATTTGAATTGAATAGAAATGAATTTTGAAACAAATTTATAAAGAAGAATTCAATTTTGATTTGAATTGAAATGGAAGTTGAAATTGCTTTTGAAACGAATTTAAAACTATTAATATAATTCGTTTTAAATAGAAATAGACGAAATATATATTATATATATTATATATATAATATAATGGCCTGAATAGAACGCGCCGCGTCGCGGCAGTTCGCGAATTTCGACCATTTATTTCGAACGGACATTACGGGAGATCCGACCGTCGGATTCTCCTAAAACCGGAACCGTTGGGTTCGTATCGAAAAGAGCTTTCTAATGAATGTTAGAAATTTGAAATCTAACGGTTGGATTTGGAGATACGTCCAAATCAAATTCGAAAAAGGTCGCTGTAAGTGCAGTTCGATGGCCGTTGATGGAAATCGACTGTACGGGCCTTGATAAAATTATTAAAAATAGTAATAATTTGTGTAAAATCATAAGAAATGATTTAGAAAGAATTGGGATGAAAAACTCCATATTTGAAAAGATAAAAATAGATTTTTATCGAAATGAACTAGTTTTGAACTAGAATTATAATTCTATTTATTTTTAAATAAATAAATTGAATTTAAAAAGGGTTTTAAAAATAACCAAAATTTCCAATGAGTGCATTGGAGTGGATTTGAATCGAAATTGTCTTCGGAATATTTCGATGTTGGAATTCGTGATTATACAGGTGTTGTTATGGAAATTTGAAAGATATATATATTCATATCGTTATTTCCAATACGACATTTGTTAGTCGTAGAATTTGATATTGAATATAAGCCGATATATTTTCTATTCAGAGCCTTGTATTGAATATCGAATGTGATTTGGGTTTGTCGTGAATGGTGTCTTCACTAACACTGTTCTTGAACCCAGTTGAGAAATGATTAAATCTTTTTATTTAGATTTAATGAAGTGTACCAATTAAATAATATTTAATTGGAATTGAATTGATATTGATTTTTGGGTTTATCGTGAACAGTGTTTTAAATAACACTTGTTCTTTAACCCGATAATTAATGAATGTGATTTGGGTTTGTCGTGAATGGTGTCTTCACTAACACTGTTCTTGAACCCAGTTGAGAAATGATTAAATCTTTTTATTTAGATTTAATGAAGTGTACCAATTAAATAATATTTAATTGGGATTGAATTGATATTGATTTTTGGGTTTATCGTGAACAGTGTTTTAAATAACACTTGTTCTTTAACCCGATAATTAATGAATGTGATTTGGGTTTGTCGTGAATGGTGTCTTCACTAACACTGTTCTTGAACCCAGTTGAGAAAAGATTAAATCTTTTTATTTAGATTTAATGAAGTGTACCAATTAAATAATATTTAATTGGAATTGAATTGATATTGATTTTTGGGTTTATCGTGAACAGTGTTTTAAATAACACTTGTTCTTTAACCCGATAATTAATGAATGTGATTTGGGTTTGTCGTGAATGGTGTCTTCACTAACACTGTTCTTGAACCCAGTTGAGAAAAGATTAAATCTTTTTATTTAGATTTAATGAAGTGTACCAATTAAATGATATTTAATTGGAATTGAATTGGTATTGATTTTTGGGTTTATCGTGAACAGTGTTTTAAATAACACTTGTTCTTTAACCCGATAATTAATGGAATGTGATTTTGGGTTTATCGTGAATCGTGTTTTTAAATGACACTGATTCTTTAACCCAGATAATGATTAAAACTAAGTGGAGTTTTAATGAATCTTTAATTAGATTGAAAAGATCGAGAATGGAGTATCACCAGTTTTGCTCCAGGCGATAGTTAAATCTTCAATTAGATTTGAACGTGAAATTTAGAAACTAACTGTCGGTTAGCCAAGCAGAATGGTTTTCTGGATATTGATCTGATGTTGGTTTCGGCCTTCGGGGTTAATATTTGGGGAATTATTCTCTTGATTAATTTACGGTTAGTGACTAATGAATTGGAATGAGGCGTATGTTGTGTTTGTGTAACACTTATTTAAATATACGCGAGTTATTCGGAAAGACCGGGTTTATCCCATTCTGAATAACTGATACGACGATAAGTCGAAGATGAAGACGATGGTCGAAGACCGGAGGTCTTCACGTCGTTTGGGTGATAACTGATGATCTTGATTGGGCTGTACACCCAAGAAGATGGAAACAGTTAGTGATCGTCCAAACGTACTTGGAGATCGATGGATATGCGGGGTACTAGGTGCCTCCGGTTTCGTTCAGACCCAGAATGGACTTGAAAATGGACTGTGTGTCTGACATCGGATTTCATTCTGTGTGACTGATATCGGTTGCATAGGATGGTTTGCCTGTGTGGCATGCTAAGATGTAAATGATCAAGGCTTCTGTTGAAAAGCAAAGTCTTGTGATGATGATCAAAGCACGGCCTTTGTGGCGTAGCTTTGTGTAACGTTTACCTCGCGTGTTTCACACCCGGTATGAACCAAAAACGGGAGACGGACCTCAGGGAGGACTTGCGTTTCTTTCTAGCTAGAAGTGGCGTCAGTGGTTTTACACGCCCTGACGAGTTTGACTTATGTGGTTGTTGCGGTTGCGAGGCGCCTCGGTTATATCGGTTTCGGCCGAATGCATTCTGGTCGGCTGACGGACCAGACTTACACCCCATAGGGTGGGGAGACGTAGTGTTCAGGCATTTTAATCCACATCGGTGGACCGGCCCTGTCGCTCCAAGGCTTGACTGAGTACTTGCCTAGACATGGGCTAGATTGTCTGAAATCGGTTGAGGACTATCTTTTGCCTCGGTTCATAGACGGAAATCCAATTTCCAAATACGTGACATTTGCGGTTTTATTTGTAAACCTATATATGGCGACATGATATATGGTACCCATGCCGCCTATGATTGATACTTATGATTTGAAGTTGTTTTATACACTATGCACTTATTATAGTATCAAATGATTTGTTTCAAACGTATCAAGCATTCTTTGGCTGTTATAAGGGAAAACCCTATCCTCGGCTGCGTTGCATTGTGTGATGGGACCTGGGTCTTATAACAACTTCATTTTTCTTTATCTAGCATTGCGCTGTTTGTTTTATGCACAGGTATTCTTGGGAGGAAACCCGTTCCGTGTTATACGGCGTGGTCCCTTGATTTACCTAACTTTAAAAATAAAGAATAATAACTGTTTTAGTTCTCACACCAGTCACATGACTGACCTGGAGTTTATTGTTTTAACCTAAACTCTGGGTGCCCTTATTTTGACACGGGCAGCTAGTAGTTTTGGTTTTGCAGATTTATATTCACAGGATCCTGGTTTACAGCTGGAACGATATCCGGAAAGCTTTGTATCCGTATATCTCTTCTAGTTGTGTATTGTATTATTTTCCGCTGCTATGTATTTAAATGTAATTTAAATCTCTGATATTTCTGTGTAATATTCATTTATACTCTGTATATTCTTGTAATCTGATGCATTGTTGTAATATACAATGAAATGTTCTTCAGTATGCGTTCTGTTGTGGTTTGTTCTCGAACTATCCGACGCTTTCCTTTACGGGGAAGTTGCGGGTCTTCACAGCCAATAGTACCCTTAAAAGGCCTACTACGAAACGTAAAGAAAACATCATTCCTTACACTTCTGATGATGGTAGGAGCGTCCATAGACACTTCCTCAAATATTGCCTTATTCCGCGAGCACCAGACACATCGACAGATAAAACAAGGTATCAGATGAAATAGGATCGAACAAATTGATTTACCTGAGATGTCGTCCCACCGGTATCTTAGTAAATCAGAAAGAGAATTGACATTACCTCCGAGACCAACCAAGTTCCTGAAGTAATTCCAAACATCTTTGGCAGAATAATCGTGGAAAAACAAATGTGCAATGGATTCCAATTCATCAGTTCTACAGCATCTGCAGCGGGACATGAATGGGATGTCGATCCTCTGTAGGTTCTCATTGATTAGTGATCCAACATGAAGGGTTCTCCACATAAAAAGAGAGACCTTTGGAGGAATTCAGACATCCCAAATGAAAGAAAAATATGAAGTTGGGGTCCTCGCCAAATTCCACGTCGCCTTAATCGAGAAAGGACTGCCATCCCATCCGGACCTACCACCATGTGAATCAGAAAAGGACTTCATGGATTGCATCTATTTCCACGTCTCACTAGCGTAGGACGGGACACCGGTGTAACTAACATCCATAAGCTTGTGGTACTTGGCATGGAGGAACGTCGCCTAAAGGTAATCATTCGCTACAAACAGTGCGGCCACAATTTGCAAGCAAAGGCAACACATATGTCCTTTGGATTTTGGAGGTGTTACTACCAAAATCAAATCCTAAAATGACTAACAGTGAAGGGGTAGTGGATCATCATCAATACAAGAAATGGCTTTGAAAGAAAAAACCAAATAACCAAATACTAGAAAGAACCAAGAGCATGAAAGAATGATCCGAAAGTTGCATAAACCGACACATTCTTAGGGGAAAGGAGCTCAAAATCTATGGAATACCAGTAGGGTATATCTGGCAGGTCATGCCCGGCGGGGGTTCCATAACAAAGGATCACCTAGGACATAAGACTAGCAAGGAAAATCCAAAAGGACTCCGCTTATCAAAACCCAGAAAAACGGAAGGACTGTCGGTGTTAACCTGCTTAACACTGACACATCAAGAGATAAAGGCATCAAAGATAACAAGCTTGAAGCACCTAATGGTAATCCGGAACTAGCCCCCAAAAAAACCAAGCGCCGGGAGGTCGTCCTATTAAACAATAGTTAAAACACCGGAAGTAACCCTCCGGAAGGCTGGACTTCATCCGAAAGCACCACCGAAAGGCAAACCGAAGCCCAAAAGGGAATACATGCTATCCTAACTAAGCTGCTTAGTACCGACACCAACAGGGGTTCCAAACCGACAACTATTTACATACATCACGAGGGCAATCTCCTCTAAGTATTCATGATAAAACCGGAAGCCTACACACGAAAGCTACAACCAGGAGCACAAATGCCTTCCAAAAATCATTTACATCGACAAACTCATATTAGTCTCGAAAAGCTTCAATTGACCGGGATCCTCACTTCGAAAGATGTACTCAGCACCACAAAGGCAGTCGGAAGCTAAACATCCAAGACCAAGGAGAAAAGCGGCCGATAGAGGCTTCTATAGGCCCAACAGCAGAAGTGGCCCCAAATTCTCTACAAATAAGACGGATCACATTTTGAGGACGATTTTTTCATTTAAGAATTTTATTTCTTCTTCTTTGAGGAGCAAACCCTAATTTTCAAATCGGATTGGGGATTTCTTCAACTCTTGTAATACTTTTACAGTTTATGAATGGAGAAGTCCGAGACTTAAACATCTTGTGATTTGATAATCATGCTGTGCCATTTATGATGAAACAGGAAGTTAACACTAACCTTTCGTGTGATAGAGTTGTTCACGACACCTTCATAAAGAGGAAGGGCTTCGTGGAATACCGAAGCCTTCCCCCTTTTATCTCGAGGGTTGGCAACGTGAATCAACCCTCTCATAATGAGCCTAATGCTACCCAATTCCGGAATACAGGCTTATGACTCGATCACTAATGCAACCAAGGCCCTTCCGGATGGCTCGATGTGGAAGGATCATTTGAGTTAATAAGTGTTGTAGTACCCTTACCGTTCGAATATCGGGAAGCATTAGTATGTTTTCCTCTTATCACAATGTATATTATTTTACCCATGATCTAAGGGGTAACTGACTGCGTAAGGCTTCAGCTATGCCAAACTAAATAAACCCTTCTTCAAGGTACTTTGAAACTCCATAGTCCTGTAAGGGTGATACTCACTCCTTAAGGGAAGAATAACTAATCTTCAGAACAAAGATTTTGATACTTAAGAAATGGTAGATTTAGATAAGGTACACTGATCCTTGGTTGTCTTTCAATAATCTTAGATCGCGGCTGCACCAATTTTCCTAAATACATGTTCTATCTGACTTATTCAGCTGTTGACAGAAAATATCGTTAACATTTTGGCGCTAGAGGGAGGGGTTGAACCTCCAACCTTGCGGTTAATCCATCAAAAATTAATTTGTAACTTATTGCTCTGTGGTAGGAAAGATAAAATCAAAAAGATTGGTAGAGCGAAATAAGGAACCATCGCAAGAATTATGGCCTTGGAGATGAAACTCCAAGAAATCCATGCTCAAATGAATGCTGCTCAAGTGTAGAAGTCTTCAAGACTTACCAAGTCCTGTCAAAGAGAAACGAATGAATCTCCAAAATGAAAAGCTCCCATTCAATACTCTAAAGTAAAAGAGAAGCTTAAAGCAACTTCCTCTAAGAATAAATAGTCCCTTTTGATGGGAATAGATCATCAAGAAAATCAATGCGAGCAAGAGCAATCCGGGAGTTCCACTTCCAAAGGTTATGACTCTAAAAGAGCAAATTACGACAATACAGAGGCTTATCTTAAAGACATTGCTCATAAGACTCTTAAAAACTTGTTGGGGAGCAAGGGGAAGAGGACCCAGGATGACAGGGTTAATGACAATGAAAGAGTAGCTCCTTTCATCGATGAAATTATGAACACCATAATACCGTCTAGGGTGAAGGTTCCAACCATAAATATCTTGGAACAACTGACCTTGATGATCATCTAATGGCTTTCGACAACCAGATTGATCTCTACAATGCTTTAGGAGTCGTCAGATATCTTCTTTTCCCAGTGACCTTTCAGGGGGCGGCAACAAAGTAGTATCGTCTGTATAGAGAGAGCATCATTACTCGTGGAAACAATTCTCCCATGAGTTTTCCGCTCAATTCTGCATCTGCAAAGATCCGACAGTTGACTACACAGTCATTGCTAACATTAAACAGAGGCAATGGGAGTCTCTAGGAGATTACCTGAAAAGGTTCAACATCGAGGCATTAAAGGCCAAGGATATGAATGACTACGACAAGTTGATAGCCTTGCATCCAGTGTTAATTGAAAATGCCCCCTTCTGGAAATAACTATACATTCATGGCTATAAAGACTTACAAGACATTCACTTCCAAGATGATAAGTTTATTCACATGGATGAATTGTACTTCACAAAGAGAAAGTCCGGACCTCGAGGGGAAGGACGAAGATTGAACTTCGGATGAAAGCCTCAAGAAAGAAACCAAAAGAAATCAAGGTGGGCAGATTCCATTGCCAACTCTGTTGCTCTAAGTAAGACCATCTCTTTCGTGTATGCTGTGGCGAAAGAAAGGATTAATAACTTCCTCATCTCGTTCAAATCCAAGAATTTCCCTAAACCTTATTCCGGTGGTAAATATTGCAAATATCACAAAACCAACGGGCATAAGACCGACGAGTGCAAGGTATTGGACGGGATTATTCAGAAGCTAATCCGAGAAGGACATCTGAAAGAGTTTGTTTTGAACAAGACAATATCCGCTCAGCATACAAATGGACAACAAAAGGTTTCAACAAATGCAATAGAAGCTACTATGGAAGAAGGCCACCTATACTTGGGTCTGCCCATAAATCGAATCAATGTGATCCATGGTGGGTCTCACCCTACTAGAAATTGTCCAGGGGCCAGGAGTCAATATCTGAAGGAAGCTGTAGGAATATTCTCCATTCGAGTGGAACCATCATCAAAGAATGCACGTTATGCTCTTAAAATACACAACCTAGTGGTTTCTCCAGATGAGATGAAGAAAGGGGTCCGCCATCCACATAATGATCCCCTTATGATAACAGCGCAGATTGGACTTCTGTCATTTCCAAGATCCTTGTGGACAGTGGGAGGGCAATCAATGACATCTTCAAGCATGCTTTTGATCAAATGGTAATTTCTGAGAAGAAATTGGAGCCAAGCAACGAACTGATCTTCGGCTTCAATAACAAGGGATCAACTCCGGTGGGGCAGATCAACCTTCTGGTTCAAGTTGGGTGTCTCCACTCCATTGGACCTACGAAACTCTCTTTGTTGTGATCGATAAACCATCCTATTACAACGCCTTCGTTAGGCGACCAACTTTGGAGAAGATGGATGCTTTTGTCTCTTCCAAGTATCTTATGTTAAAGTTCTTAACCAAGAAGGGATGGGTACCTTCAGAGGAGAACAATTTAGTTCTCGCGAATTATATTTCACAACAGTTGACAAATACAAAAGGGAGTGTTCTTCGTACTTTGATTCTTCTACTATTTTTATACCATCGGATAAGGGATTCTTACATCCAACATTCGAAACTAAAGTAAAAATTAATAAAGCAAACAAGCATGCAATTGTTAGGTACACTTCTTTGAAAAGAAAAAGAAAGAGAGCCGATGATGTAAACTTGGTTGAAGAAGGAGAAATTGTCATAGGTTTGGATTCTAGAGGGGGTATTGAAAGAATGAAACCAATAGAGGATGTGGAAGAGGTAAATGTTGATTCAAAGGATAAGACAAAAGTTGTCAACATAGGGAAGAGGCTAACAGAGCCCCTTAAGAGCGACCTAATTCAGTTCCTGCAACTCAACAAAGATGTCTTCGCTTGGACCCATTCAGACATGGTCGGGATCAACCCTTCTTTTATGAGTCATGCCTTAAACATTGATCCTTCAGTAATCCCGATTCGATAAAAGAAGAGACAATATAATAGAGACCGATTAGAAGCCTTAAAGGAGGAAGTCAAAAGGTTAGAAACAAACGGGTTTTATCCGAGAAGTTCTTTACCCAAAATGGTTAGCCAATCCTGTGCTAGTAAAGAAGTCCAATGGGCAATGGAGAACATGTGTTGACTACATGGATTTAAACAAGGCTTGCCCAAAGGATTGCTATCCTCTTCCGCAGATAGACCAGTTGGTCGATGCAACAAGTGGCCATGAGATACTGTCCCTTATGGATGCTTACTCGGGGTATAACCAAATTCCAATGCATAAACCCGACGAAGAGCATACAAGCTTTATCACTGATTGGGGAACATATTGCTATAAAGTAATACCCTTTGGATTGATAAATGCGGGAGCAACATACCAAAGGCTAGTATATAGATTGTTTCAAGAACAGATATGGCGCAACACGGAAGTATATGTGGATGACGTGCTAGTAAAGTCCATCAGAGCAGAAAACCGTTTGAAGCACTTAGAAGAAATGTTCAATGTCCTAAGAAGTTACCAAATAAAGTTAAACCCACAAAAGTGTTCTTTTGGAGTTCAATTTGGAAAGTTCCTTGGATATGTGGTAAGTGAGCAAGGGATTGAAGCTAGCCCTGACCAAACCCATGCCATAAGAGACATGGAAGAACCTAGAACGAGCAAAGAAGTCATGAGCTTGAACGGAAAAGTAGCAGCCCTTAGTAGGTTCATTTCCAAAGCCACTGACAAATGCGTTCAATTCTTCGATGTTATAAAGAAAAGGAAGAACTTCAAATGGAATGAAGAATGTAGAAAGGCCTTCCAAGAATTGAAAGTTTATATGGGAATGCCTCCGATTCTATCCAGTCCTGAGAAAGGAGAAGATCTATACCTATATATGGTTTTTTAGGATATGCGGTAAGCTCAGTGCTTATAAGAGAAAGTAATGGAACTCAGCACCCAATTTACTACGTTAGCAGAAGGCTAAAGTGTTAGATTTTGTGCCCTAGAGGCAATCAGTTAGATGTGAATAATAATAACATTGTATATGTTATGTCATGTTTTGTTTGGAATAAGAGTTTCTATTATGATTATATTTACTGCGTGAAATAAATATTATCGTAATGGAAGTCCTTAGAATAGTAATACGGTATTATATAGTTCGAGTAAGACTGAACTTGATATTATATGATAAGTTAAGTATTATAATTCTTAAATGTCCCTAGTCGAGTTCTATTGTTTATAGGACAACAATAAAGCATTTAGACTGGTATATTGATTGACTGATGATCACATCTCATTGATCATTAATATACGTGATATTAAAGTCAAGATGTAAATACGTATTAGAGAATAATGTATTGGGCTGACCCACCATGAGATAATTCTATGGAGTATAATTTACAGTATCACAAGTTGTTCTCATAGTGATAGTGATATAATGATCCTCAGACCTGAAATCATTGTAATTTTAATCGAGGATGTTTGTATTTTGATATCATCTAAAGTTATTTCGTAACAGAGTAATGATAACGATGATTATTGGATATATCTGGAATCGAATATAAATTATGAATGATCTAGATGGAATTTAACCCTACGATATATTCGTAGTGATATCCATGGGCCTCTTGATTGAGTGAGACTGTGAAATGCATGGCCGTGCTCAAATATTGATTTGTTCTGAACAGTCTACTCATTGATCAAGAAAAACAGATTAAATTAAAAGAAGATGATACGATCCATGCCTTCTGTTTAATCTTGGATATAACGGTTAAAAGGATTAAATTATATTGATACACTATTCACAAAGGTCGTATCGAATCATAGATATTGTTGTAGTTTGGGTAGCAATGATGTATTACTAGATGCCACTCGTTGTTTACAATTTAAATGTTTAAATTGTTGCCAACACTATTACAACCTATCGGGTCACACTTATTGGCGTTGCAAATGGAGAAAAATATTTAAAATAAAATAGTATTGACTATTTCATTGTTTTGAACGGGTTTGAACGGATAAAGGGGAAAACGGATATCTCGGATTGTTTTCATTATAAAACAATGGTGAATGTGCTTCACCGATACCACCGAAATACAGAAAACCCTAGATCCAAATTTAAAGCCCCAGATCAATTCGATTTTAAGTTGGCTAGTACCTCCTCTCCATCCTCGTTTTGATTGTCATCTGCGAGAGCTTCACCAGTGGATTTCCGATAGAGGCGTTTTGATTTCAAGCGCTTGATTCAAAGAAGATTTGTGATCTGATTTAACAATTGAAGGCTAGGGCTTCACTCGATTCTACTAAATCAAAGGAGAAAGGTACTTGTTTTGATTAATTTCTGTCCGATTCGTTAATTAGGGTTTCAGATCTGAATGATTCCGCTGCTAATTCAATTCCCAATTAATCTACAATGGTATCAGAGTAAGGTTAATTGATTCAAATATAAGTTAGGCCCTAAAATCGTAGCTAAATTATGCTGATTGATGTTATGAACATCGAAAACAATGAGATCTGGAATATTGCACTCATTCGATTATAAACTAAAACTGTTTTATGACAGACAAGATTCGGTCTTGTTTATTTGAATGAATTTGAATTGATATATGATATTAAATTATATATGAATGTTTGAAATTCCAGCTCTTATGAAAGTATAATTGGGTTTAATCTATATTTGAATCTGTTTTAGATGGAAATAAGATGTTATTTCTTTTCTGTAATTGTTACAGAAACTGAATATATATTAGATTGATTTTGAATCACATCTATAAAATATATATTTAAATTATGTTCTGTAGAAATCCATGAATGAGATTAAAACCCTACATAGATTATAATTTGTATGTGCTTGGATCTGAATACCTTTATAAATGTAACAGATTCATTATCAAGTCTAAAATATGTGCTTTATAATGTCCTGTTTTCACTAGAAATCGACATCTGTTATTGTATTACAGATCTGATCTGTAGATAGTGATTATCCTTGAATTTATGACATGCTAATATCATACATTCTAACTAAGAACCATCTGTTAAAATTTGAACTAAACATGACACTTACCCTGGTTCAAATTCTTATGAGTTCAGAATCATTTGTACATTTACAATACTCTCAGATTCTTGATAGAAAACTATTTCTATGACATATGTTCATTAAGATCTTGACAATTATAAATACTGTTGTAAGTTATAAGGCTTAGTATCTATACTGTTATGTATTAAAATGACAATATAGTATATTCTCATAAGTGCTGATATCTGGAATGTGTGTATACACACACACACACACACATATATATATATATAAAACTATATACCTTTGGCTGCTATAAAAGGAAATTATTATATGTTTGACATATAAGAAAAATCATGTGATGTACAAACAGAGAAATAAATGTCTTGATTTAATCAGATTTGATCTGATTGTCTATGAAAATCAAAACAGTTAAAAAGCATCCAATATGATTTGATGAACTCTGTCTAGATATCACAGTAGTATGCATTGTAATGAACTAAAATATAAATACATTGGATTTGATCTGATTATAGTTCTACTTTTCAGTAACATGTAATGCTGTGGTACAAATATCAGATATGATCTGGTTTATTCCTTCATGTGTTAAAGACATGTGTATATATATATATATGAATGAGACAAAGATTATCACATCATATATGATATGATCTGTCTTATATTACTCCAGATATATGTATATACATGATGAACAGCAACGGATATTATCAGATGCTGATCTGACTTCCATGGTTCATGTTCCAGCTGAATCTCAGTACTGAAAATGATGAGGATAAAATGCATTTGAACTGTTATATAGTCCTTAGAGTATATGCATATATTAGATTATTGTGTTCTATGTGATATACTCTGATATCTCCCTGTGATATTGTAATTGTATTCATATAACTGTTTTGAGAATTCATATATTTCATTTTGGCTTGTAATAATCATTCTGAAATGGCTACATGTGTAATGATAATAAGCTGAAATGTTTCTCTTGCTTTGATTATTATATTATATGTGAACATGTTTGTGAGATCAATTCGGTAATCTCACATATGTATGTATGAAATCTATGTACTGTATCATTAGAATGCATGTTCCATTTATTTTATTTTATTAATAACCAGTATGTGATACTGGGCAATCAGGTCAAACTGGGCCTAGTTTTATTTAAATTCTGGGCTTGTTTTAAAAATGCTGGGCTAATTTAACTTGGTTTGGCAAAAGGGGTTTTGATTTATTTTATCTGGCTGAAACGTATCAACCTTTAAGGTTTTAAAATAGCCCACATGTTTTAACATTTCTATTTCCTAATGACACTAATAATTTAAATGTATTTGTGTTCTTTAATTATCGAATTAAAATTCCTTGTTTTAAAATATTGTATTTTAAAATCGGTATAAATAAATTGTTTGACCTATTCAATTTTAAATCCCTGTCAAAACTAATGTTTATATTAAATCATGGTGACGTCTTCCAATGATATACTCATCACTGTCCAAAATTATTGGTTGTAACTAACGGCAAAGCGTTGTGCACCTTTTAATTTTGGTTATATGCGATGGAGTAAGATGTGGTGCTCCAACCTATTATTGGGTCTGATTTAACTAGGCTGCATAATACGATTATGGCCTTAGAGACAAACAACATGATTTATTCTATATTTTGAGCAACAGAATAATACAGAACAAAATGTTCGACATGCGATCCAAAAATTATATAAACGATATAATTGACACAAGATGTCTACCTAAAATGTTATGTTTTGAGTTTAGCCAAAGCTAGGTCAAGGCATGATTAGATGTGGATTTTGGAACACCAAATATATATACAATTATATATATTAAAATAGGGATGTTGATTTGAGTGGGAGCATATTTATGCACACATTAATTTATTTAGCCATGATTATTGTCGTTTTGATTGTCAAAGTTATTTATTTCAATTTATTGTCTATTGTAGATTCTAAATGGCTAGCAACACCAACAATAATCTATCACTTAGGTCTGTTCTTGAAAAAGAAAAACTGAATGGAATAAATTTCCTAGACTGGCACCGTAACTTGAGGATTGTCCTCAAGCAGGAAAGGAAACTGTATGTACTTGATGGGCCTACTCCAGAGGCGCCACCGAGTACTGCACCCCGTACAGAGATTAATGCTCATAAGAAACATCAAGACGACGCTCTTGATGTTAGTTGTCTTATGCTGGCAACGATGAATCCTGTGCTTCAGAAGCAACACGAATTCATGGATGCCTACAATATGATCGAGCACCTTAAGAAGTTGTTCGAAGGGCATGCTCGTCAAGAAAGGTATGGCACGAGCAAAGCACTATATCACTGCAAGATGGGTGATAAGGAACCCGTTGGTCCACACGTTGTGAAGATGATTGGTTATATAGACTATCTCGAGAGGTTAGGGTTTCCTTTGACACCGGAAGCTCAAACCGATCTTGTGCTCCAATCATTGAACAGTAAGTTTTCTTCATTTATTATGACCTATCTCATGAATGAGATTGAGAAGCCCTTGACTGAGTTATTGAGCATGTTGAGAACTGCTGAGAATAACATGAAAAAGGTAGAACCGACTGCCATGATGATGGTACAGAAGGAGACTGCTAAACCCAAAGGCAAGGGCAAGAACAAGAAAAAGCAGCTTAAGAAGACTGCTAATAAGACCAATTTCAAAAAGGCATCAAAGCCTAAAGGAGGGGTTCCCAAAGAGGGTGATTGTCACTACTGCGGAAAGCCAGGTCACTGGAAACGTAACTGTTATGCTTATCTAGAAGATCTAAAGAAGAAGAAGGGAAGTTTGACTTCGCACAATTCAGGTATTAATGTTGTATACGTCAATTTGTCTACTTCTGCATCATGGGTATTAGATACTGGATGTGGATCACATATCTGTGTCAATTTGCAGGAAATGCAAAGGAGTAGAGATTTGGTAGAAGGAGAAGTGGACTTACGTGTGGGAAATGGAGCAAGAGTTGCCGCATTAGCCATAGGAAGCTGCCACTTGTCCTTACCAACTGGATTAGTTTTAAAATTAGAAAACTGTTATTTTGTTCCTTCCATTAAGACAAATATTATTTCTGTATCTTGTTTGGACAAGCTAGGATTTTCATTTATAATAAAAGACAAATGCTGTTTATTTTATTTGAATGAGATATTTTATGGAAGTGCACACTTAATTAATGGTCTCTATGTTTTTAATTTTGACATTCCAGTTTATAACGTCAATACCAAAAGGATTAAATCCAATGATTTAAATCCTACGCACCTCTGGCACTGTCTTTTAGGCCATATAAACGAGAAACGCATATCAAAACTCCATAAAGATGGAATTTTGGATTCATTTGATTTTGAATCATATGAAGATTGCAAATCCTGTTTATTAGGCAAAATGACAAAAGCTCCTTTCACTGGACACAGTGAACGGGCTAAGGATCTATTGGCCCTTGTACATAGTGATGTATGTGGACCAATGAGTACATCTGCTAGAGGTGGGTTCTATTACTTCATTACATTTACCAATGATTTCAGTAGGTACGGATATGTATATCTTATGAGACACAAATCTGAATCCTTTGAAAAGTTCAAAGAATTCAAGAATGAAGTTCAGAATCAACTTGGTAAGAATATAAAAACTCTTCGAACAGATCGAGGAGGAGAATATTTAAGCCAAGAGTTTAATGACTATCTGAAAGAATGTGGAATTGTTTCACAACTCACTCCACCGGGAACACCACAATGGAATGGTGTTTCTGAAAGGAGAAATCGCACCTTATTAGATATGGTACGATCAATGATGAGTCATACAGATCTTCCGATAAGTTTTTGGGGTTTTGCCCTTACAACAGCTGCATTCATACTTAATAGAGTTCCCACTAAAGCGGTTCAGTCCACACCATATCAGATATGGACGGGAAGATGTCCTAATGTCTCTTTTATGAGGATTTGGGGATGTGAGGCTTATGTTAAGCTTCTTAACTCTGACAAGCTCCGACCCAAATCCGAAAAATGCTATTTTGTGGGGTATCCAAAGGAAACAAAAGGATATTACTTCTACAAACCCTCTGAGCATAAAGTGTTTATTGCTCGAACTGGATTTTTCGTTGAAAGAGATCTAGTCTCTAATAATATCAATGGAAATAAAGTAGAACTCGATGAAATTCGAGAACCACAAAATATCACTGAACCTGAATATGAAGTTGAGGAAGAACCACAAACTGTTGTGGAATCCGAACCTACTCAACTTACACAAGGCGTTCGTAGATCTGATAGAATACGTCATGAGCCCGATAGATATTTTGGATATCTAGTAACTCAAACAGGAGACGTAATGCTCATAGATCAGGATGAGCCTATTTCCTATCAAGATGCTATGAATGGACCTGATTCTGAGAAATGGCTTGAAGCCATGAAATCTGAAATGGATTCCATGTACACCAACCAAGTATGGACTTTGGTTGATCCACCTGATGGGGTAAAACCAATTGGGTGTAAATGGGTTTACAAGAAGAAAACCGACATGGATGGTAAAGTACAAACCTATAAAGGTCGACTGGTGGCGAAAGGTTTCAAACAGATTCAAGGAGTTGACTATGATGAAACTTTCTCCCCAGTAGCTATGGTTAAATCCATAAGGATTATGCTTGCAATTGCAGCCTATTACGATTACGAAATCTGGCAGATGGATGTCAAAACAGCATTCCTTAACGGGAATCTTATTGAGGATGTGTACATGACACAACCTGAAGGTTTTGTCAATCCAAAGGAAGCCAGAAAAGTATGTAAACTGCATCGATCCATATATGGATTAAAACAAGCATCTCGGAGTTGGAATCTTCGCTTTGATGAAATAGTCAAAAGGTTTGGTTTCACTAAGAACGAAGATGAACCTTGTGTATACAAGAAAATCAGTGGGAGTAACATTATATTCCTAGTATTATATGTGGATGACATATTACTTATTGGGAATAATGTTGAATCATTACAAGCAATAAAGACATGGTTGGGGAAAAGTTTCTCAATGAAAGACTTAGGCGAGGCATCCTATATCTTAGGTATTAAGATCTATAGAGATAGATCGAGAAAATTAATATGCCTAAGTCAGAATACATACATTGATAAAGTGCTGAAAAGGTTTGGCATGCTAGAGGCAAAGAAAGGATATGTACCCATTTCACATGGTATATCACTTTCTAGATCTCAATGTCCTAAATCATTAGATGATAAGGAACGCATGAAGAAGATCCCTTATGCTTCGGCAATTGGGTCAATCATGTATACAATGTTATGTACTCGCCCAGATGTCTCATATGCTTTAAGTATGACAAGTAGATTCCAATCAAATCCGGGTGAAAGTCACTGGACAACCGTCAAGAATATTCTTAAGTACCTGAAAAGGACTAAAGATTCATTTTTGATATATGGAGGCGAAGAGGAATTAATGGTAAAAGGTTACACAGACGCTAGTTTCCAGACTAATAAAGATGAATTCAAGTCACAGTCAGGTTATGTGTTTTTCCTGAATGGTGCTGCTATTAGCTGGAAAAGTTCAAAGCAAGAAACAGTCCATGATTCGACCATGGAAGCTGAATACATTGCTGCTTCAGAAGCTGCTAAGGAAGCTGTTTGGATTAAGAAGTTCATCTCTGAACTTTCTGTTGTTCCATCCATTGTTGATCCAATAGATCTTTATTGTGACAACAATGGAGCCATTGCTCAGGCTAAGGAACCTAGATCACATCAACGATCCAAACACATACTTCGGCGATACCATCTCATCCGTGAAATTGTTGATAGAGGAGAAATACATATCTGCAGAGTCCCAACGGACAATAATATTGCAGACCCATTGACTAAAGCTTTATCACAACAAAAGAATGATAGTCACACTAGTTTCATGGGTATTCGATACATGAGTGATTGGCTCTAGTGCAAGTGGGAGATTGTTAGATTTTGTGCCCTAGAGGCAATCAGTTAGATGTGAATAATAATAACATATATTTTATGTTATGTTTTGTTTGGAATAAGAGTTTCCATTATGACTGCATGAAATAAATATTATCGTAATGGAAGTCCTTAGAACAGTAATACGGTATTATATAGTTCGAGTAAGACTGAACTTGAGATTATATGATAAGTTAAGTATTATAATTCTTAAATGTCCCTAGTCGAGTTCTATTGTTTATAGGACAACAATAGAGCATTTAGACTGGTATATTGATTGACTGATGATCACATCTCATTGATCATTAATATACGTGATATTAAAGTCAAGATATAAATACGTATTAGAGAATAATGTATTGGGCTGACCCACCATGAGATAACTCTATGGAGTATAATTTACAGTATCACAAGTTGTTCTCATAGTGATAGTGATATAATGATCCTCAGACCTGAAATCATTGTAATTTTAATCGAGGATGTTTATATTTTGATATCATCTAAAGTTATTTCGTAACAGAGTAATGATAACGATGATTATTGGATATATCTGGAATCGAATATAAATTATGAATGATCTAGATGGAATTTAACCCTACGATATATTCGTAGTGATATCCATGGGCCTCTTGATTGAGTGAGACTGTGAAATGCATGGCCGTGCTCAAATATTGATTTGTTCTGAACAGTCTACTCATTGATCAAGAAAAACAGATTAAATTAAAAGAAGATGATACGATCCATGCCTTCTGTTTAATCTTGGATATAACGGTTAAAAGGATTAAATTATATTGATACACTATTCACAAAGGTCGTATCGAATCATAGATATTGTTGTAGTTTGGGTAGCAATGATGTATTACTAGATGCCACTCGTTGTTTACAATTTAAATGTTTAAATTGTTGCCAACACTATTACAACCTATCGGGTCACACTTATTGGCGTTGCAAATGGAGAAAAATATTTAAAATAAAATAGTATTGACTATTTCATTGTTTTGAACGTGTTTGAACGGATAAAGGGGAAAACGGATATCTCGGATTGTTTTCATTATAAAACAATGGTGAATGTGCTTCACCAATACCACCGAAATACAGAAAACCCTAGATCCAAATTTAAAGCCCCAGATCAATTCGATTTTAAGTTGGCTAGTACCTCTTCTCCATCCTCGTTTTGATTGTCATCTGCGAGAGCTTCACCAGTGGATTTTCGAAAGAGGCGTTTTGATTTCAAGCGCTTGATTCAAAGAAGATTTGTGATCTGATTTAACAATTGAAGGCTAGGGCTTCACTCGATTCTACTAAATCAAAGGAGAAAGGTACTTGTTCTGATTAATTTCTGTCCGATTCGTTAATTAGGGTTTCAGATCTGAATAATTCCGCTGCTAATTCAATTCCCAATTAATCTACATAAAGGACGCAGAAACCTGATACCCAATAATGGAAAAACTAGCATATTGCCAAGTACTTACCGTATGAAAACTCAGAGGATACTTCCAAGCTCACCTCGTTAAGGTTTTAACTAGCTTTCTGCTTAAACAGGTGTTCAGTAAGCCAGAAACCTCAGGAAGGTTAGTCAAATGGGGAGTTGAACTTAGCCAATACGAATTGAGTTTCATCCTCAAGCGGCAATTAAATGACAAGCTCTCGCAGACTTCGTGAACGAGTGCACAAGCTTCATTACAGAACAATCAGCTAAAGAAAATGACTTAAAGGCTAAGTGGCAACTTTTTGTAGATGGAGCCTCAAACGAACAGGGAGCAAGGGCAGGTTATAATATAATTACCCAAGATGGACACTGCTTGCACTACGCCATGAAGTTAGGAATCCTAGCAACTAACAACATAATCAAATATGAGTCAATGAAGGCCGGTTTGAATTTGGCACTGCAGTTGAAGATACCTCGAATAGAAATCTTTAGTGATTCACAACTAATGTTAAACCAAATAAAGCAAACCTATCAAACCAAGGATGCACGGCTAACCCTATATGTGAAAAGGATATTGAAGACGCTTTCCCGGTTTGAGGATTTTTCAATTCATCAAATACCCCGAGGAGAGCATACCCAAGCGAATTCACTAGCCAAATTAGCCAGTTCCCGAGGGCCCTCGAAACTCGAATAATTCCCGTGGTTTATCAAGAAAGAACTAGCATCGAACATGAAGAATCAGAAACAGGAAAGGAGTTGTTAGTCCTAGCTAGATCCCAAGCCTTGACAAGGGGAGATGAAATGGACAAAGAGGAAAACTCTAATGTAGAACCTCTTTTAACAGAAACGAGCCGCTATCGAAAAGATACCTGGATGACTCCCATGGTTGATTACCTCCTAAGCGGAACTTTACCCCCCAGTAGACAAGACGTAAGAAAAATAAAACACCAAGCTTCTACATTTGTGGTTATGGATAATATACTCTATAAAAGAGGACATTCACTTCCTTACTTAATATGCGTAAGCTTCGAAAATGGACTTAACCTATTAAGAGAGGCTCATGAAGGATCATGTGGAGACCATTCCAATGGAATTAAACTAGCTAAAAGAGTCATGCGACAAGGCTATTATTGGGCACAGATGGTTAATCAATCGATTGAGTATGTCAAAAAGTGTGAAAAGTGTCAAAGGTACTCTAAAATACCTCGGTTTCCCCTAGCGAGCTAACCACTATCTCAAGTCCCTGGCCATTTGATGGGTGGGGATAGATCTAATTGAACCCTTACCAATCTCCAAAGGTGGAGCTAAGTATGTGGTAGTAGCCATTGATTACTTCACTAAATGGGTGGAAGCGGAACCCCTTCCAACAATCACATCTAAAAAGGTGTTAGGATTCGTAATAAAGAATATTGTTACCCGCTTTGGAATCCCTTACAAGATCATATCAAATAACGGAACACAATTAAAGAGCGAAGAATTCACTCGGTTTTGCGAGAAAAATGGGTTTATCAAAAGTTTTTCCTTGATAGCCCATCCAAGGGCTAATGGAGTTGTCGAAGCTGCCAACGAAACCATAAAGACAATTCTTAAAAAGCGCCTTAACCAAGCCAAAGGAAATTGGGCCGAAGAGTTACCCTTAGTACTTTGGGCATATAGAACTTCCACCAAAATAGCAACAAGACACCCCCCTTTTCCTTGACATATGGATGCGAAACCATGCTTCCGGTTAAGGTTGAAATACCATTGCATAGAAGGGTAGCTTATGCTTTTAATCGCAATCAAGAGTTAAGAAAAGAATCCCTAGACCTAATACAAGGATTGAAAGATGAGGCTGCAATCAGGATAGCTGAATATCAAAGGAAAATCATGAAATACTACAACACAAAGGTTAAGACTAGAACCTTCACAAAAGGAGAATTACTTTTACGAAGAGTAATGGCTAATACAAAGAACCCAATGGATGGCCCGCTTGGCACAAATTAAGAAGGACCCTTGGTCGTCCATCAAGAAGTTATGCCCAAAACATATCGATTGTGCAGACCCAATAGTGATCTCGTCCCGAGAACATGGAACTTGGAACAATTAAGACCATACTTCTCAATGATAAAAGAATAAAAGAAAGTTTTCCTCCAAGGATGATCATATAACTAAGTGCACGGAAACCCTTTCAAAGCTTAAGGAAACACAAAATGGGTCAAACCACAAATGGGTCGAATCCCTTATCATCACCAAAATTGATCAGGATGAGGCATCCACCGGAGGGGGATAGTGTGTTAGTCTTTCTCCATGCCCAAATCAGAGGGGGCTAGGTTAAAGTATCAAAAGTGTAAGCCTTCGTTTCACAATAAAATGGTCGTGGCAGAGCATCTAAAATCAGCACGACCTGCTTCTACTCGCAGAAGAGTATGCCCTGCCTCTGCTATGAACTAAGCACGTCCTACCTCTGCTCGTAGAAGAGCACGTCCTACCTCTGCTTATGTTCCGTGTTACCCGTAGAAGGGAACGCAAACCCCTATCATTGCCTACGATGGTCAGGATATGGAACCACTTGGAGGGGGTGGTATGTAAGCCTCTATCAGTACCTACGATGGTTAGTATAGAGCATCAAAAGAGTAAACCTTGACTCCATGTCTACAATGGTCCGGTTTAAGTTCTAAGACCTTATCATCACCTACGATGGTCAGGATAAGGCACATCCTGGAGTGAGGTCAGGTAAGTCCTTGGGCCCTGCTTGTGGATAAGTTAGCCAAGCGCACCGGATGCACAGGCCTAGAGAGTAGCCAAAGAGCACGTACATCCTCTACTTTGACATCAAAAGCCCAGAGAGTGGCTCAAGAAGTACATAAAACCTCTTCGTCACAAATTAAATCCAAGGGGGATACCAAAACATTAATTCCAGAAGAAGATTTCTGGTCTTCATTCTTTAATTATCCGAGTAAGGTTTGGTTCGGGACTTCTATTAATACCAGAAGTGAATTTCTGGTCTTCAATCTTTAATTACCCGAATAAGGGTTTGTTTGGGACTTCTATTAATACCAGAAGAGGATTTCTGGTCTTCAATATTTAATTACCCGAATAAGGGTTGACTCGGGACTTTTATTAATATCAGAGGAGGATTTCCGGTCTTCAATCTTTAATTAATCGAATAAGGGTTGGTTAAGAACTTCTATTAATACTAGGAGAGGATTTCTGGCCTTCGATCTTTAATTACCCGAATAAGGGTTGGTTCGGGACTTCTATTGACACCAAAAGTGGATTTATGGTCTACGGTCTTTAAATTACCTAAATAAGAATTGATTTAAAACTACTATCAAGACAGGGAATCGGTTATTAGCTTTCAATTTTTAATGGTCGACTAAAGACTGACATGGAAGTAGTACCCTAGAGGTTTCGTTATGCAATCCAATATTAAAGATAACTGAAAAATAAAATGAGAAAGAATCTCGAAAGAGAGGTTTGACTTGGAAAGTCGTAAACACCCCTTCAATATAGGGAGAAAATGTTACTACCAAAATCAACTCCTAAACAGACTAACAGTGAAGGGGTAGTGGATCATCATCAACACAAGAAATGCCTTCGAAAGCAAAAACCAAATACTAGAAAGAAAAGAGCATGAAAGAATGATCCGAGAGCATCATAAACTTGCACCTTCTTAGGAGAAAGGAGCACAAAATCTATGGGATACCGACAGGATATATCCGACAAGATATATCCGACAGGGCTTGCTTGGCGGGGGTTCCATAACAAAGGATCACCTAGGACAGAAGACTAGCAAGGAAAAGCCAAAAGGACTCCGCTAATCAAAACCCGGAAAGATGAAAGGACTCTCAAAAGCTTCTTAACATCGACACATCAAGAGATAAAGGCATCAAAGATACCAATCTTGAAGCACCTAAGGGTAATCCGGAACTAGCCCTCGAAATAACCAAGCACCGGGAGGTCGTTTTATTAAACAATAGTTAAAACACCAGAAATTACCCATCAAAAGGCTAGACATCATCCGAAAGCACCACCGGAAGGCAAACCAAAGCCCAAAAGGGAATGCAAGCTATCCATACTAATCCTCTTAGTACCAAACCCGACAGGGGTTCCGACCTGGTAGCTATCTATATACATCACGAGGGCAAGCTCCTCTAAGTATTCATGAGAAAACCGGAAGCCTGCACCCGGAAGCTACAACCAGGAGCACAAATGCCTTTCGGAAGTCGTTTACATCGACCAACTCATATCAATCTCGAAGAAGCTTTGATTGATCGGGACCCTCACTTTGGAAGCTGTAATCAGCACCACAAAGGCAGCCGGAAGCTAAACATCCGAGACCAAGGAGAAAAGCGGCCGATAGAGGCTTCTGTAGGCCCAATAGCCCAATAGTAGAAGGCCCCCCGAATTCTCTATAAATAAAAACCCGGGGTCACATTTTGAGGACGATTTTTTCATTTTTTAATCTTGTTTCTTCTTCTCTGAGGAGCAAACCCTAATTTCCAAATCGAATTGGGGATTTCTTCAACTCTTGTAATATTTTTACAGTTTATGAATGGAGAAGTCTAAGACATAAAAATATTGTGATTTGATAATCATGTTGTGCCATTTATGATGAAACAGGGAGTTAACACTATCCTTTTGTGTGAAAGAGTTGTTCACGACACCTTCATATAGAGGAAGGGCTTCGTGGAAACCTGAAGCCTTCCCCCCTTTTATCTCGAGGGTTGGCAACATGAATCAACCCTCTCATTATGAGCCTAATGCTATTCAATTCCAGAAAGGAGGTTGACTATAGGCTTATGACTCGATCACTGATGCAACCAAGGCCCTTTGGGCTGTCTTGATGTAGAAGGATCAGTTGAGTTAATAAGTGTTGCACTACCCTTACCATCCGAATATCGGGAAGCATTAGCCTATTTTCCTCTTATCACAATGTATATCATTTTACCTATGATCTAAGAGGTAACTGGCTACGTAAGGCTTCATTTGTGTCAAACTAAATAAACCCTTATTCAAGGTATTTCAGAACTCCATAGTCCTGTAAGCATGATATTTACCCCTTGAGGGAAGAATAACTAATCTTCAGAACAGATATTTTGATACTTAAGAAATGGTAGATTTTTCTAAGGAGCACCGACCCTAGGTTGTCTTTAGTAATTTTAGATCGCGGCTGCGCCAATTTTCCTAAATACATGTTCTATATGACTTATTCCGTGCGTTGACGGAAAATATCGTTAACAAGAGGCCTAACCCACTAACTTTTGGGATGAAAAATGATATCCCTAGAAATCCAATGGTGACGATTAAAATTGTCATTTTTACCCTAGATAAAGGACGATGCCAACGAACAATAGGATCGAAAGAAGGAAGAAGTAGAAATCATAGCATCAAAGACATGGGATCCTATAGAGTCCAGAATAGACTTTATGAGAACCGGTCCACATGCTTGAGAAAGAAGAGGCACATTCCATCGAATGATCTTTCCCCTGGCTTTGTTAGTCAAGAGATTAAAAATGGCATTGAGTTTCTGAACTCTGTATAGTACAATACCGAGGTAAGGAAGGGGAAGGGAGGTTGCCTTTAACCGGTAAAGGCTTCGATCCAAGAAGATCTAACCGGAGACAAGTCTTTTGCTGGGATGAAGCAACTTTTAGCAACATTAACGAGTTGTCCTGAACAACTCTCGTACTGCTGAATGTGGCTAAGAAGACGATGGATAGAGCGACGACTACCATTAGTAAAAATGATAATGTCATCAGCAAAAGATAAAGAAGAAATAAGGGTGCAACCCGAAGGGATGCAAAACCTCTAAATCTGACTTGTTATCGTAAGTGATTGCAACCCAGGCACAAGTGCCTCGGCTCCTAGACGAACAGAAAAAGGAAAAGAGGGTCTCCCTGACGAAGTCCCCTTCTCGCCTTAAAATACCCTTGGCCGACTCGTTAATGAGATCAGAAAACCAACAATTGGAAATGAGCCTCCAGATAAGATCGATAAGAGATTCCGGAAAGCCGAAAACCCACAGAACCTTAATGAAAGAAAACCATGATGTGCGATCGTAAGCCTTTGCCATATCCAACTTGATGATCATATTTGAACCTCTGACATTCGGATCGATCTAAGAAACCAGCTTCTGGTCCAAACGGACGTTATTCGTGATCAAGCATCCTTTTATAAACCCCGCCCGAGAAAAGGAAATAATATGGTCCCGAAATGGTGCTAGTCGAGTGGCGAGGACCTTGCAGATGACCTTGTATGAGAAATTACACAAACTGATCAAACGAAAATCCATGCACGAACGAGGATTTCTACATTTGGGGATGAGAACCAAATTGGTGGAAGTCCATCCTTGGTGGGAAACATCACCAGAAAAGAAAACCCGAATAGCATGACAAAAATCTACTTGGGTGATTATCCAAACACTTCAGGATCCCATCAAAGCCGTCAGGCCCACTAACACTATCCTTACTAAGTGCCAAGACGCAAGCATGTATCACTTTCGAAGAAGGAGGTACGACAAGACTGGCACTCTCCGAAGGAAGGACTAACCTAAGAATAAAAGCTAGTAGGGCGGGATTAGAGACCAACACTGAGGGGTAACCAAGAAAGGATTGGAAATGAGATAGAGCAGTCTCTTTGCCTTCCTTTGGCGTGGAAGCCACAGAGAGATCAGGATGCAGGATCTGACGAATCATAAGAGTATCATTCTTTTTACGAATTAAAGAATGAAAAAGCTTGGAGTTCGTATCTCCTTCGACAACCCACTTGGCCCTCGCCTTCTGGAAAAGATAGTTGTTCTCAATACGAAGTTATAACAAAAAGGCCAGCTGGGAAAGCACCCAGGCCTCCTTGTCAGCGGACGACGGGTCCTCATCGAAAGAGGATTCTGCTATAATGATTGATTCTTCAACCGTCCTAACACGATCAAAATATTCTTTAAAACTTGCGTATTCCAAGCCTTAATACAAGCCTTGATACGTTTTAGTTTACGAGAAAATACAACTAAAGGATCGCCAAAAGAAGGAGAGTTCCAGAAAATTTCCACAATACCATGAAACATGCGGTGGGATCTCCACATACTCTGAAATCGAAAAGAAGAAGGACCAAAAAGGGAAAAGGGGGAACACCGTAGAATCATCGGATCCTGATACGAAAAAGTTTGGTGAAGGTAAGAGATAAAAAAGGAGAAAGGTAGGTTAAACCAACCTTCTAATCCAAACACTCTATAGAGACGAGTTAGGATTAAGTTTAGCCCTTCTTGGTTGTTACACCAAGTGAAAGACGATCCGATGAAAAAAACTTCAGAGAGACCAGAACTAATAACAAACGAGTTCAAATCCCCTACTACAGCCCGGTTAATAGAGGGACCTCCATGTTTCTCGGCTTAGAAGGTGACGATATTAAAGTCGCTCCTAATAACCGACTTTGTAAAACCGAGATCGGACAGAGAGAGGATATTTGACCACGGGGTTTACCGCTCAATCCGATCGCACTTCGCATAAACCACCGAAAAGAGGAAAGAAGAAGAAAGAGAAGATAAAAAGCATGCCACAGAGAACAGCTGATCCGAATTGAAAATAGGACGGACTACAACGGATTTGAACCAAAGAATCCAAATCTTGTTGGAAACTTTGGCTAAAGTGACACGAAAGCCAAGGGAGAGGACATATCTATTTGTCATCTCTAGACCCACAAAATGCTCCAGAAGCGCTGGTAGACAAACAAAATGCTTCTTGACAATACGTGAAAGCCTAGATAAGGAGGCATTATTACCTATGCCACGAACATTCCATACCAAAAAACTCGCCATCCAAAATTGGTGTGTAAGAAGAAAAGGAGCAAAAGAGAACCACTCAATCAAATAAGGTAAAGCGTAAATCGATACGATCTGACGATCTGCTCAGTTCCCACTACAGAGCGAGTACAGATATTGCGGGGAGTGCGAGGCACAATCCTCGGTCTCCCATGCAAAGAGCAAGGCGGAAGAAAGACATGCCAGTCTACCTCTATAAGAATCTTAGAAAAATCCGAAGATGCCCCAGATAGAAGACGGTGAGAAGAAGACGACGAGGAACTAGCTCTGGACGGGTAAGAATTCTAAGAGACATGAGATGCGATCGTTAATGATCGCTATCTCTTCCTTACTGAGAAGAGGAGGGAGAAAGAGCTACAAGACGAAGGCTCCATAAAAACAACTGAGGACAGAGACAGATATAATGAAAAGGTAGGAACAAAGAGACTCAATAGACATGTAGAATCTCCCCTCGGGAGCGACCCCAATCGATGTGCGGAATTAACCAGAGCCGAGTTGTCTTTAAATTGATAGCTTCGCAAGATAGGTGATGCCCGACAACCGGAAGAGGACCACTCCAAAGAGAGACATCGGTCACGAGTCCTCAATAATAAGCCATAGGAATGAACGACATAGTGAGGCAGTCTCCAGAGTATCATGTATAAGGACCCACATCCGGGATCACTGTACGACTACATCTAGAGGTTCGTGACAACCAAAGTAACACATCCTAAAGGGCCAACCGATAAAAACTGAATTCGAAAGCAATCTGAAACCGAATTGCAAGAGTCGAAAGCGACACAGTAGAGGCCTCGCCCTGACTCGATGCACCAACAAGACCTGATTGAAAAAAGGAAACCAAAGAGTGCCCAACACAAAAAAGATGGTTGTGTGCAAGCACATGAGAGAACAAGGAAATAACTTCGCAGTGATTGCAAACAAATCCCAGTGCCCTAATATCACAATAACAAAGGCAATACCAAACACGATGTGGACAAGTGGATATACAGAAAACAGAAACAACCGAAAACTCCGTAAAAAGAAAGATCAACGACAACTAAAACAGTGGTAAGTGGGTCAACAACTAAAGCTGTAGAGCAGGGAGGTGAAGAGCTAAAGTCGACAAAAACAATCTTAACCCACGCATCACGAGGCAACAACATAGAGATGAAACCATATGCCGAAAAGGGGATAAGAAAGTTAAAACTCACTTGCCTTTAGAGTTGTTCGGCAACTAATAAGCACAAATTTCCCACAACTACATCCAGGCTGACGGAACAAAGTCCATTCTATATTGCCATGCCAAGAGAGTCAATCTATGACTACATATAAAGATTGGAATAAAACATCCGTTTCGCCGAAGCCAGACCAACAACCTTACGTCAAAGCCTATACTGAGCACCCCTCAACCATCCTTTGCCATCAACAAGAACCAATGAACCAACAAGTGGCAATGGAGAATCCACAGTCACACCACCAAGAAGATCATGCATCGCCCCATTACTTGAAAAAAACTGCCCGAACCATCTGAGCCAACCATTTCATCAAACAATCCGGACCTAAGTGTCTGAAAACAATTCGAAAGAGCCACTGAGAAGCAGAGTCTGCACTAACAACCTCGATAATAACACAAGAGACGAGATCACCCCTACCACAGAGAGTGAAGATGGAATGAATTTCTCTACATGTTTCGAATACCATCGATGACGAACATGCTTCGATAGTCATTCAACTTTTCGTAGTTGGGGGTCCTGAAGAACAACCACTATCATATAGAGGCAACTACGGTGAACGCAACTGCTGTGAAAGGCTATGTGTAGGGGGTATTAATTCCCCTGCACTATGTTCCTCCCCACTAGCACTGACGGTGCCAGTGCACCAACCATCACCAAAGCAATAGAACCAACAACAAAACCCAATTCCGGCATAGAAAACTTACACGAAACCAAACCACTAAACAATAAACAGGGTGTAAACTGGGTGGTGAAATCCCCTTTGCTCCTACTCAATGCCGACACACCACTAGCCTGTAGTCCCAAAGCAGATACAGAAAGTCGCTTCGTCCTCTCTGGATACAGAGGTGGCGTCCCCAACGCACCCAAATAATCGGGGCCAACCTCGAGAAAAGAACCACCAACAAGAAGGAATCGTTTCCTAGTAATGGCAACGAATGCTTCCAGCGAGTCCAATCTAGTAGTGAAAGATGAGCCATCAAGATCCAAAATAACAACCGACCCTATGGCGACCGCCGAAATCGCGGCCCCAATAAAATGAACAAAGGGGCACGCTTTCCAAAAAGAGCCACAAACCATAAAATCGCGACTGCGGTGCCAACAATCCATAACCCTAATCGCCTAAAGAAACAGTGCAAACAACCCAATGATTATAGAAATAATTAGCAGTCGCTAATCGGTAAAGCTCTGATTAAAGAAAAGAGGTCGTAAAAGCAAAGAGCAAGAAAGATGGAAAAATCGCGAGGAAGGTTAGTGAGAGGAAGACATGAAAGAGCAGAAAAGTGCCATTGAATTTTTTTTGCACTTTGATTCATGGTTGTCTTTCTTATGCAGTATTGAACAACCCACTATGTAACAGGCCTAAACTTCAATTCAGAAAAGATCCATCATATAACAGGCCGAAACATTAATCCAGAAAAGTCCAATCAAAACTTAAGGTCATTCCAAAGTTAACTGTTGGTTGATAAAAATAAAAAATATAGAATTATCTATCTATTCTTTCAGAACTCGCAATTAGATTTATAAAATATGGTAAAGATAATATCCCTTTATTTTAAATCAATTCAAATTTGCAAGATATAACGTCGGTTTGTTCAAAAGTACATTCTATGGGTATAATCGAAAACTATATATTAGATGGATACTAATTACCATAAGCATTATTCCTTCCATATCCAAGCATAGCCAACTCTTTCTCTAACATGTATTATAATGAGATGGGAGTAAGAACAACAAGTATCTGCTAAATAGAAACCTCAGGCCTTACTTGAAGAGTGCAATTTAAATAAGAAAATGTCTTATAGATATTTTTAAAACAAGTTAATACTTCATGTAATGATAGGAGGTGGCTGCTTAGACAATCACTTAATGACTTCCATTCTCAAACCACCCATTCATGAACATGACCCAATGTCATAAATAACTAACAATATGAGAGACAATACCCAAGTCATTTAATATCTTAACTGAAAATAGGTTGACTCTGACCATTTAGGACCTCAACCGAGGTCAATCCCTATAATATAATATCTATTACTAAGGAAAACTACTCATAGGTATTCATCTAACTAATATTATATGAAAATATCTTAGAGCTTCTTTTAAATATGATGGGGGACCCTATAGCTACTAAAGACCCATCTGAAACAAACTCTTTACAGTATACCTGTAACAACCCGAATTTTATAACATGTTAAAACAAGAAATCAGGGCAGAATTAAATTCTAAAATAAGAATCAAGCGAAACGGGTTGTGCCGTTGCGTTCGTCTCGGAATTATGGTTGGAAACGAGTCCGAAATTTCGTAAATCGGAGTCCGTATGACCAAGATATGGCCCATAGAAGATTTCAGAAAATTCAAAATTCAGCCCGAAATTCAAAATCAGCTCAAAACAGATTGGACGGGAAAATTTCCCGCCCTACCCCAGGTCGACTGGGGAGTCGACCTGCCCCCCCCCCCCCCCCCCCCAGGTCGACTGGGGAGTCGACCTGGGTGTCGACCTGGGGGTCGACCACCCTGGTCGGGCCAGGTTAGCCTGGTGCACCTGCTTGCTTGTGTGGTCTGGTGGGTTGGCCTGTGACGATTTTCAGTGGTTCAGATCTAAACTAGGGTTAATCTAAGGGCCTAAACTAGTCCTAACTCCTATAAAAACACCCTAAGACCTAACCTAAATCACTAAAAATCATTCTAGCAACTAAGTGCTGCCAAAATCTCTCTTGATCATGGCCTCCATCTCCAACTTCAAAGGCTTGAGCTTTCAAATTAGATCCATGACAAAGGAGCAAGCTTTCTACATCAAATCAAGGAAGTAGAGCATCATGTCAACACCATTCTAAGACGATTATTGCTCTTAATCCTCTAGCCACGATTTGTAAGTTCTAGATGCTTTTAGATTGAAACGATAACATGAATATGACATGTGATAAAGTTGAAATTGGATCTATGCATGATATTCAATCCATGTTCTTTCTTGTTCATTTTTGATCTTGACTTTGGGGATGTTCCTATAGCATTAATTTGAACCTATGCATGTTGCAAATCACTCTTTCATGTCCTTAGCATGCATGTAATGATGTTTTTCTCTCGAATCTTGTTTTATGCAAAGTTTCTACCTTCCCCTATTTATTTTCTTTTGATGAACCTTGGTCGATTTCGGACCTATGCCTAAACTACGATTTACATGCGATGTGTATACGGGGAAATTTGGGGTATTGCCAATGTAATTTGCAAGTTTGGGCATACATGAATTGGCATATGAATTAAATCTCGGGTTTTGAGACTATGCAAGTTAAATCAAGGGATTGGGCTTATGTAAATTATGCATAAGTGGGATTGGAAACATGAACCATGATTTGGGTTTATTTGGGCATGAACTTGACAACATGTAACTTTGGTAGAACTTGATAGGGTTGGGATGTCATAAACTTGGCATACATGCAAATAGGCGAGAATTGGACATATGTAAAGTGGCTAGAATTGGGTACATATTTTCATGGGCATGTAAGTGGAACTTGGGCATATGTTTAGTAATATGAAAAATGGGGATTTTGGCTTAGACGACACATATGTAATTAACAATCTAACGGATGTCTTCGACACGAGGTTAGACTTGAGTTGTGGTGTAATTCTGCTAGGCACTGCCCGGCATATCCAGTGACCACAACATTAGTAGTCTAATGTGAGAGGTCATAGGCAAAGATTAGATTGTGGAAATGCATGAACCCGAGGTTGGAATGGATTTGCGGTGTAATTTTGCCCGGAACCGCCCGGCATATCCAGTGACCGCAAATAAGTCCAATGTGAGAGGTTGATGCATTAGTAAATAATAAAAAGAATATGACATGGACGGGTGGGTTAAGTAACTTGACTAGACTAATGACACTTAACCAATATGACATGGACGGGTGGGTTAAGTAACTTGACTAGACTAAGGACACTTAACTAATATGACATAGACGGGTGGGTTAAGTAACTTGATTAGACTAATAACACTTAACCAATATGACATGGACGGGTGGGTTAAGTAACTTGACTAGACTAATAACACTTAACCAATATGACATGGACGGGAGGGTTAAGTAACTTGACTAGACTAATGACACTTAACCAATATGACGTGGATGGGAGGGTTAAGTAACTTGACTAGACTAATGACACTTAACCAATATAACGTGGATGGGTGGGTTAAGTAAAACCGGACTTGATTTCTAGATGACACTTAACCATATAACACAATTAGAGGATGGGTTAGTTTAACCTGAATGGGTCGATAACACCCGACTAGTATAACGCGAGGCATGGTAAGTTTAAGTAAACTCACAAGGGTAACACTTAACCGTTATAATTTGACTAGTGGATGGGGTTAGGTTAACATATACTTAACCAATCTAACAGGATAACTTGATGGGGTTAAGTCATGAATCGCTTGAATATACTTAACCAATCTAACATGATAACTTGATGGGGGTTAAGTCATGAATCGCTTGAATATACTTAACCAATCTAAACATGATAACTTGATGGGGTTAAGTCATGAATCGCTTGAATATACTTAACCAATCTAACGCGGTAATTTGATGGGATTAAGCTTGAATATACTTAACCAATCTAACATGGTAAATGGATGGGGTTAAGCTTGAATATACTTAACCAATCTAACACGATAATTTGATGGGGTTAAGATTAAACATACTTAACCAATTTGACACGATGATCTGGATACGGTTAAGTAATGAATCGATGGAATACGCTTAACCAACTTGACATGTGATTCGTAGGGCTAAGTCATGGACTTGAATGACAACACTTAGCCAACCTGACATGACATGTAGACGGGTTAAGTCACGAACTGGAACGACCATACTTAACCAACTTGACATGCTAGACTGATAGGGGTTAAGTCTTGAATTTAGATGACAACACTTAACCTGCTAGACGAAAACCCTAGTTACGCGGTCCTTTTCAGCAGTAACCCTCTCGGATGTATCACGATACTTTAGGGACTAGGCTAGGGTGGGGCACGATTAATGGGCTGATTGTAAGCGACCAAAACGACGGCTGAGTTTTGTGCGCCATTGTAGATTCAGGCGGACTATGGTCGTGCACGTAGTCCGGAGTTGAAAAAGCAGGCATGGGCACCAGTAGTTTTACACTGTGCGTGCTTGGAATAGTGTCAGTGGTTGACACCCTAGGACTTGATACACCCTAGGGTGGACCTAGCACAGAGTAGCTACATTCGTGATTGGGCCGTATGACACCGACACACGACGAGCTAGGTCTTGTAGGGAACCGATCGACTAAAGCGTGACGTAGGGCGTTGTTCGATAGGTAGCGTAATCCCTAGTGGTCCTAGGTGGTATAAACCCTAGTCAAAAACGTCCATTAGGTAGCGTAATCCCTAGTGGTCCTAGGTGGCATAAACCCTAATCAAATCTAGAAATTGTTCAATAGGTAGAATAATCCATAGTGGTCCTAGGTGGCGTAAATCCTAGTTGAACACACGATAATTCATGATAAGGGAATCTGGCCAGAACAAGGATGACAGTCCGAGCGACTTCAAGGATGGTGACTCTACGTTGTAGTAGTATAGAATAATGTGATGGAACCCATACGATGTACGGCAAGGGTCTATACATATACATGGAAGGGATGATACGAGTTAGGATGCTAGTACGGTTGGTGCAGAGGACGTTAGACATGCGATGCTATTCCGAGTTTACCTTGGTTATCCTTTTACCTTGGTTATCTTGTTACTTGAGTTTATCCTGTTATCTTAGTTTGATATGTTTACCTTGTCATCATGCTTATATTTACTTTCGGTTTATACATTTCATGTTACTCTTACCTGTTTTTAGGCTGAAAGTCACTAGGACTTACTCAGTCTTTATGACTGACCCTGTTTTGTTTTGCCTCTTTTTCTTCCGTTCCCCCCCTCCCCCGGGTTTACAGGGAGGAAATGTTGCTACTTAGTGCGGATCTTTCTGCTTCAAGATTATCATCTATGGCTTGGACATTCCTTGGCTATGGCTATTTTACTGCTTTACTTGGGGAATAATTTATGACTATGGTTTTATGCTTCTTTATTATTGCAAGACAGGTTTCGATGTAAGTAATTTAATGGCACTTTGATGTAAAAGGTTTTAAGTAATGAAATCATGTTTTCTTCCGCTGTTTTTATATGTTGTCTTGTAATATTTCTGTGCATGTTTACCTAGATAATACTCCACCAAAGCTAGTGCATTACCTTTGTGAGTGACCCTAGCGAAGGTGGGGTGTTACATTTGGTATCAGAGCAGAAGGTTACCAGACTGGGCAAAAGTTTTAAAACCTTCTGAAAACTATTTGAAAGCCGTTTACAAAGAAGTATTTTTCAAGAAAAGTTTTAAAGAAAAAGGCTATTCCCCAAAAAGCCATTAGCACTATCCTGTGATCGAATCTCTTTTCCTTTCTTTCCTCCGCCTGTAGTCACAGTAGTTTTAACTGTGACTAATCCTTTTCTAACTACGTAAATGTTTTCCGTGCGATGGAGGAAGTTCTCAAGAGACCTTTTACCGCGTTATACAAGAAAGGATAGGAGTGGTTAAGGCGAATGAGGCTCAGAACAAGAAGGTAGTTAAGTACTATAGGACAAGGACATGGCCAAAGAACAAGATCATGGAAAGGGCAATTGTATGCTCTCACTACTAGCGTGCCTAAGAGGGGTGGTAACGTTTCGGGTAAAAGTTTAGATTTTCCTTCCTATCATCCCATTAGAACTTTGTTCTTGTACATCGCATCCTTTTAAATCCTGCTTCGATAGTTGAGTCTCTGCACCTTAGTACTAGCATAATAGAGGGTCCCGTTTTTGTCTCAAATCCTGTTGGGGGATCGTCCCATTTATTCATGACTTGTTTGGATTTGAGGACATCTATAACTTTTGGGAATAATGCTTATGTTTTTGAGCTATGGATTGATTCTAGGAATGAAGTGGTCATCCCGTAAGGGTGCCATTCTCAGGTCGGAAAGGAGGGTTGTTAGACTCTTGGCTCGCCTCGGTAATACCCTCGAAGTCTCGTGTGACCTTTAGGGTTCTGTCATGATTGGTTACCTAGAATCTCTTGATGCATTTGTTGGTAATCCATTCTAATAGTGTTCGCCACTAAGGCGGATGGTTCATTTCGCTTGTGCATGAGATATGGAAATCACTCTAGTAAGTACACTTGGTAACATAGTTGGCATCTATTTGTTTTCAAGAGATAAGTTCTTCTGCGTGGAATGCCGTAGAGCAAGAAAACGAGATCCATGATTCACTAGTGAATTTTGGAGAGCTTACATGAAACCAAGAGTACACGAATATGGTTGAGCCAAGTATACTAGAGGGAGAATAAGTAAAAGTGGAACGAGAGGCGACAATGAAGTGAGTTCCAGCTCATATTTGGAAATAGGAGTTAAGAGGCCACGAAATCATGAAGTTAGAGACAGCCAAAGCACAATGGAGTTAAGCTCAAGGAAAATGCGACTTAGAAGATTGAAGACTAGAGACGCGCATCATATCTCTTTTTAAGAGTATATCCTTGATCCCTGTTTTTCTGTAGAGCTTACTCGCATGCTATCTTTTATGCATATCCTCTCGGTCCTATTCTCGATCTTATTTCTGTTACAAACTCCATAAGGGGTATGACTCATCGGTTAATAATACATGTCAGAATTTGAAGGTGTCAGTTAGGTTGACTAAACCTTTTGGGCTTTATAGGATATGGGTTGGGTTTAGAAAGGGATTTCTTGTAATCCAAAAAGGAGTTTATCTTGCTTATCTTCTCGATCCTATCTTGAGGACCTTAGGTAGAACCCTATGGATGCAAACATGTATTTGAAACATGTTATGATTGATGATTGCGAAATGGTTGCAAGTGGTCACAAGTGGTTGCTCGTGGATGCATGAATACACATTAGGCACTAGATCGGCTCAGACACATTTTCATGTTGCATATGCATGAGTATTTATACTTGTTTATGGATGAAATTGAATGTGTTATCATGTGGATATTGCATATGGATGAATGTTTGTGCACACATATGGTGTTTATGTGACTAGGACTATTTGCATACATGTGGATTCATGGCACTAAACATATTTTGCATTTAGAAGATCAATCAGGCCTGATCATTTGCATTAGATAAGGAACATATACACACACTTTCTGCATATGTTCATACAGCATTAGAAATCTTTTAAGGACAATGGTTGCTTGTGGATGATGTTTTGAGTAGATGGATGATGGATGGTAAGATACGTTCTTCCTAACTTAGAGATTTCGGGGACGAAATCCTTTAAGGTGGGGAGAATGTTACAACCCGAATTTTATAACATGTTAAAACAAGAAATCAGGGCAGAATTAAATTCTAAAATAAGAATCAAGCGAAACGGGTTGTGCCGTTGCGTTCGTCTCGGAATTCTGTTAGGAAACAAGTCCGAAATTTCGTAAATCGGAGTCCGTATGACCAAGATATGGCCCATAGAAGATTTCAGAAAATTCAAAATTCAGCCCGAAATTCAAAATCAGCTCAAAACAGATTGGGCGGGAAAATTTCCCGCCCTACCCCCGGTTGACTGGGGGGTCGACTGGGGAGTCGACCTGCCCCCTCCCCCCCCAGGTCGACCTGGGTGTCGACCTGGGGGTCGACCTCCCTAGTCGGGCCAGGTTAGCCTGGTGCACCCGCTTGCTTGTGTGGTCTGGTGGGTTGGCCTGTGACGATTTTCAGTGGTTCAGATCTAAACTAGGGTTAATCTAAGGGCCTAAACTAGTCCTCACTCCTATAAAAACACCCTAAGACCTAACCTAAATCACTAAAAATCATTCTAGCAACTAAGTGCTGCCAAAATCTCTCTTGATCATGGCCTCCATCTCCAACTTCAAAGGCTTGAGCTTTCAAACTAGATCCATGACAAAGGAGCAAGCTTTCTACATCAAATCAAGGAAGTAGAGCATCATCTCAACACCATTCTAAGACGATTATTGCTCTTAATCCTCTAGCCACGATTTGTAAGTTCTAGATGCTTTTAGATTGAAACGATAACATGAATATGACATGTGATAAAGTTGAAATTGGATCTATGCATGATATTCAATCCATGTTCTTTCTTGTTCATTTTTGATCTTGACCTTTGGGGATGTTCCTATAGCATTAATTTGAACCTATGCATGTTGCAAATCACTCTTTCATGTCCTTAGCATGCATGTAATGATGTTTTTCTCTCGGATCTTGTTTTATGCAAAGTTTCTACCTTCTCCTATTTATTTTCTTTTGATGAACCTTGATCGATTTCGGACCTAGGCCTAAACTACGATTTACATGCGATGTGTATACGGGGAAATTTGGGGTATTGCCAATGCAATTTGCAAGTTTGGGCATACATGAATTGGAATATGAATTAAATCTCGGGTTTTGAGACTATGCAAGTTAAATCTAGGGATTGGGCTTATGTAAATTATGCATAAGTGGGATTGGAAACATGAACCATGATTTGGGTTTATTTGGGCATGAACTTGACAACATGTAACTTTGGCTAGAACTTGATAGGGTTGGGATGTCATAAACTTGGCATACATGCAAATAGGCGAGAATTGGACATATGTAAAGTGGCTAGAATTGGGTACATATTTTCATGGGCATGTAAGGGGAACTTGGGCATATGTTTAGTAATATGAAAAATGGGGATTTTGGCTTAGACGACACATATGTAATTAACAATCTAACGGATGTCTTCGACACGAGGTTAGACTTGAGTTGTGGTGTAATTCTGCCCGGAACCGCCCGGCATATCCAGTGACCACAACAACAGTAGTCTAATGTGAGAGGTCGTAGGCAAAGATTAGATTGTGGAAATGCATGAACCCAAGGTTGGAATGGATTTGCGGTGTAATTCTGCCCGGAACCGCCCAGCATATCCAGTGACCGCAAATAAGTCCAATGTGAGAGGTTGATGCATTAGTAAATAATAAAAAGAATATGACATGGACGGGTGGGTTAAGTAACTTGACTAGACTAATGACACTTAACCAATATGACATGGACGGGTGGGTTAAGTAACTTGACTAGACTAAGGACACTTAACCAATATGACATGGACAGGTGGGTTAAGTAACTTGATTAGACTAATAACACTTAACCAATATGACATGGACGGGTGGGTTAAGTAACTTGACTAGACTAATAACACTTAACCAATATGACATGGACGGGTGGGTTAAGTAACTTGACTAGACTAATGACACTTAACCAATATGACATGGACGGGAGGGTTAAGTAACTTGACTAGACTAATGACACTTAGCCAATATAACGTGGATGGGTGGGTTAAGTAAAACCGGACTTGATTTCTAGATGACACTTAACCATATAACACGATTAGAGGATGGGTTAGTTTAACCTGAATGGGTCGATAACACCCGACTAGTATAACGCGAGGCATGGTAAGGTTAAGTAAACTCACAAGGGTAACACTTAACCGTTATAATTTGACTAGTGGATGGGGTTAGGTTAACATATACTTAACCAATCTAACATGATAACTTGATGGGGTTAAGTCATGAATCGCTTGAATATACTTAACCAATCTAACATGATAACTTGATGGGGTTAAGTCATGAATCGCTTGAATATACTTAACCAATCTAACATGATAACTTGATGGGGTTAAGTCATGAATCGCTTGAATATACTTAACCAATCTAAACATGATAACTTGATGGGGTTAAGTCATGAATCACTTGAATATACTTAACCAATCTAACAAGGTAATATGATGGGGTTAAGCTTGAATATACTTAACCAATCTAACACGGTAATTTGATGGGGTTAAGCTATACTTAACCAATCTAACACGGTAGTTTGATGGGGTTAAGATTAAACATACTTAACCAATTTGACACGATGATCTGGATACGGTTAAGTCATGAATCGATGGAATACGCTTAACCAACTTGACACGTGATTCGTAGGGCTAAGTCATGGACTTGAATGACAACACTTAGCCAACCTGACATGACATGTAGACGGGTTAAGTCACGAACTGGAACGACCATACTTAACCAACTTGACATGCTAGACTGATAGGGGTTAAGTCTTGTATTTAGATGACAACACTTAACCTGCTAGACGGAAACCCTAGTTACGCGGTCCTTTTCAGCAGTAACCCTCTTGGATGTATCACGATACCCTAGGGACTAGGTAAGGGTGGGGCACGATTACTGGGCTGATTGTAAGCGACCAAAACGACGGCTGAGTTTGGTGTGCCATTGTAGGTTCAGGCGGACTATGGTCGTGCACGTAGTCCGGAGTTGAAAAAGCAGGCATGGGCACCAGTAGTTTTACACTGTGCGTACTTGGAATGGTGTCAGTGGTTGACACCCTAGGACTTGATACACCCTAGGGTGGACCTAGCACAGAGTAGCTACATTCGTGATTGGGCCGTATGACACCGACACACGACGAGCTAGGTCTTGTAGGGAACCGATCGACTAAAGCGTGACGTAGGGCGTTGTTCGATAGGTAGCGTAATCCCTAGTGGTCCTAGGTGGCATAAACCCTAGTCGAAAACGTCCATTAGGTAGCGTAATCCCTTGTGGTCCTAGGTGGCATAAACCCTAATCAAAATATAGAAATTGTTCAATAGGTAGCATAATCCCTAGTGGTCCTAGGTGGCGTAAATCCTAGTTGAACACGCGATAATTCATGATAAGGGAATCTGGCCAGAACAAGGATGACAGTCCGAGAGACTTCAAGGATGGTGACACAACGTTGTAGTAGTATAGAATAACGTGATGGAACCTGTACGATGTACGGCAAGGGTCTATACATATACATGGAAGGGAAGATACGAGTTAGGATGCTAGTACGGTTGGTGCAAAGGACGTTAGACATGCGATGCTATTCCGAGTTTACCTTGGTTATCCTGTTACCTTGGTTATCTTGTTACTTGAGTTTATCCTGTTATCTTAGTTTGATCTGTTTACCTTGTCATCATGCTTATATTTACTTTCGGTTTATACATGTCATGTTACTCTTACCTGTTTTTAGGCTGAAAGTCACTAGGACTTACTCAGTCTTTATGACTGACCCTGTTTTGTTTCGCCTCTTTTTCTTTCGTTTCCCCCCTCCCCCAGGTTTACAGGGAGGAAATGTTGCTACTTAGTGCGGATCTTTCTGCTTCAAGATTATCATCTATGGCTTGGACATTCCTTGGCTATGGCTATTTTACTGCTTTACTTGGGGAATAATTTATGACTATGGTTTTATGCTTCTTTATTATTGCAAGACAGGTTTCGATGTAAGTAATTTAATGGCACTTTGATGTAAAAGGTTTTAAGTAATGAAATCATGTTTTCTTCCGCTTTTTTTATATGTTCTGTATTGTAATATTTCTGTGAATGTTTACCTAGATAATACTCCACCAAAGCTAGTGCATTCCCTTTGTGAGTGACCCTAGCGAAGGTGGGGTGTTACAATACCCTTAGCCGTACCTACATCAACTCCCGACCATTTAATATTTCATTTAAGAGAGAGAGGCGGATTCTCAAATAACCACATTAATACCTTAAAACTCCAAAAAGATCTTTTTCATATGACCAATACCCATGGAGATATTTCACACTAGTCCAATTGTTCTTCGGAATAGATAGTCATATTAGCTAGGCAGTTATACCTTATAGAATTAGGACTAATCACACATCATCCGTAGTTACTTACCATAGGATATATCTCCATGAATTAGTCATATTTAATACACTAAACATGCATATATATAAATATATATATATATATCATAGTCATAGTCTACCATGTCCATTAATTGAATTATATAAGAATTCGTTCTTATTTTGTCTTAATAATAAGTTACTGTCATTAACAATTAATATATAATTAATTAAGCAACAGATAAGGTATAGTTATACATTATTACACTAGTTAATTTATAATTAAATATGCATTTTTTATTTTTTTTATGCAGGTGAAGATTGCGCTCTAATTAGCGTAAAATGTTATTTATTTTTGACCATGTTAACACAAGTCATTTCCAATGTAACACCCCGCGTTTAATATAATAAAATTATCAAAATAATTAAAGGAATAATGTGCGTAAAAGAGCGTGATAAAAAGAATTAAATCAAGAAAGGGGAAGTAATTAATATTAAATTGCAACGTTCCATTCACTGACAATGAGCATCATCAATGGCATTAAAAGAGAAATAAATGGAAATAACGTTAATGTTGAAAGCAGAGAATTAATTATAGAAGGTAACACGCATGTGAACACATCTATATGTTTATTTCATACAAATACAAATACAATATATATATATATATATATATATATATATATAGACATAAATTTCAGAAGTAACGTGCATTTGTATTTGAAAACAGACGCGCATCACAAATGGAATTAATCACATAATAAAGGGGGATTTAATGACGTTAGTTAAGTAACGTTCTAATTTAAAATAAGTATGCACATAATAATTCTAGAAATGGTGCCTGTTTCAAATTAAAATTAAACGCGTGTTAAAAACGGAAGAAAATTAATGTGTAGGGGATAAAACAAGAAATAAATATAATGCTAAAAATAACATTCGAAATTTTGTGTAAATATACGTAAATAAATTTCAAGATATATGCATATATTAATTATGTATTGGAATTTGAACGCATGCCAAAATTGAAGAAGAATATAGTAAAATTGGAAATTTAAGAGTAATGATCGAAGAAAAAAATAAGCTCAAAATAAAAAGGATAAGAAATAAAACCGAGCACATCAAAACGTGCTTGGGTCGACCCACGCGTGGTATGGGTCGACCCAATCATGGTATGGGTCGACCTAGGCCGCGTGTTAACAACGTAATATTATTTGTTCGACAGTTTGGATTTAATTATTATATATTGTACAGATACAGTTAGTTCGAACATCTATAAATAAACCTATAAGGCCGAATATCAAACTCATATTATCTGAGAGGGCGCTGAAACCCTGCTCCCTTTCTCCTCCAAAATCTTAAAAAATGTTATATTTAGGTCTTTTGATTCGAGATTTAGAGGAATAAGCAGTGGATTAAGGATTTATATGTCCAAACTTCTCGCAAAATAGATCCATAGATTTGAACATAAAAGATCATGTAAAATAAACCTAGATCCAGACCTTATAATGCACTACAGGTGAGTGGATTTAAATTATATTTTTATATAATGGTATATGATATAGGTTGATTCCTGTAAAATCTTTGGTAATTAAGAATTGTCTAATTACGGTAATATATTCCCTATACGGTTTGGGTGTAGTTCTATTCTAGTTCAATTCTTACTTCAAATCCTATTAGAATGACATAAGAAGTTGGCACGCTAAAAACTTGTAACTTGAATCGTAAACCTAAGAATCCCCATTTTCGTTTGTTAAAGCTACGATTTAAATCTTGAATTGGGTAAATATCTGAATATATTAGGAAGGAAAATTGGGCATAAGCATAATTATATTTGATTTACATAAAATATGCTAATTTCAGGGAAGTGAACTGGAAAACGTGAATTATCATATACTTTGGTAATGAAAGGTTAGGGATAACCTAGATTGATTGGTTAGGAAAAAGGGAATATGTTTTCATAGTTTGGTCTGAAAGAAAAATGAGAAACAGAGTTGAAAGCATAAGAGAAAACAAAAACGTGGATTAGTGAGAAATAAGGATTAGTTGTATCGTGAACTATCCGACAACCTAAAAATAATAGAAGAAATGTCTTTCAATTATGGATTCCTATTGCAGCAATTACCATAAAGTATGAAAATAAATTTTATGTAGTTTTAATAACCAATGAAGTAGGAATGTACCTAATGTTCTAAAGAAATAAATTTGCAAAGATGGGAGGAATAAAGGAAACATAATTAAAAGATGTTATGTAAGAGAAATAAAATAAGAAAGGCTTATTACAAACTTACAATTGTAAATTTAGTTTAATAAGCGCAGTTCTATGGGAATGATGCATAATTATATGGCAATGGTTCTAAGGTGAAAGTAAGATTATAGAAAAATTTATAATTAAAAGTGAAAAGAAGGCTTATTATGAATAAACTTAAAAGTGTAAATTAAGTTTAATAAGCATAATTCTATGGGTATGGTTCTATGGTAAAGGTAGAATAATAGCCTGAAAGTTTTAATTAAAAGTGAAGTGAAATAAGAAGTAATATTATGGATAAACTTAAAAGTGGGAATCAAATTTTATAAGTGAAATTCTATGGTGGCCTTGTGATTATGGAATTTTACAGTAGCCTTGCAATTAGGCGATATTCTGTGGTGGCCTTGTGATTAGGCGATATTCTATGGTGGCCACGAGACTAGGCAATTCTGTGGTTATTAAATGGTTCTATGGTAACTAATAAAGTTGATTAACAAATAGTGAATATTCGTATTGAACGGGTTAATTTTTTTTCAAATCAATGAAAATAAAAGTAAATAAAATGCATAATGGTAAACTAGATATAGGGTCTGTTAAAATAGCGATAAGTGTTTGGTCTAGTCTGAGAGATGAAGAGCTTAACAGGGAAAATCATCGTAGGTGTCCGGAGACACACCGGGAGAACGTCCAACTTATTATCTGACGGGACTAGAAGGAAATGCAAGACTTCTACGGGACGTGAGGATACTCTGAGATGGCCCTCTGTGGTAGTCCTAACGAAGATGTACCGCAGAGGAAGGTCTGTATGGTTCCATCCATGGAGTATGCATTGGCTACATTTATGGTTTAGCGTAGCTAAAAGACTAATAGTATAATATTTAGGAGCTGGAGGTTGCCTCATCTCCGAGATCAGGCTTCATGGTCGGGACCCAACAAGTATAGTAGGTCATCAGATACCTATCATCGCCAGTCAGAGCGAGTACGAGAAAGACTGGAGCTAAACCAACAGGTAAACGATCTCTCATTATCAGGACATTGCATGAGGGACAATGCCAAATTCGATGCTTAGATTGTTTGTTATGGGCAAGGTCACTTAGCTCTTTGGATGGTCTTTCATTAGTTAGGGAGGCCGAGTGGGGCCATAGCCATCGAAAAAAGAGACAAACCAGTCTATGGACATTTGTATTGTAGGCCTAAAAAAGATGTCCTTTATAGAAATATAAATCCCCCAACTGAGTTCTGTAGGGGAACTTAGGATCAGGTCTCTTTCGTAGAGCGAAAAGATGGAGGTTTATTCACATTCATTGCTTAGCCTAGTACGCGTTTGTAGCATGGAGATGGAGATTTAGTGCATCTTCATAGTTTGGTCTAGTATGCTTTCATAGCATGGAAATGGAAATTTAGTAGGTTTTTGCTATGCGATGATGGAGACCACTCAAGATTGGTACTATAGGGAGTACCTCGATATATTGGGCATATAGCTACATATATGATTTATTATGTTAATTTACTTAGGAGCAGATGGGTACGATTCATGCATAAAACCAAAGAATGTTATATGCAGTGAACCTAAATAACCTAATAAGTATAAACTAGTGCTAGAATGATGTGTGTGTATATATATATATAGTGTTATTTATAGAATTATAACTTATCCATTCATCAGAACTTTTGTTCTGACCCCCTCCTCATAACATACCCGTAAGTTATACAGGTGGTAGAGATTTTACAGCTCAGAGACACTTGTTTGACATTATCATTATTATGGTAAGTATTTACATACTATTATATTTTATTCGTTCCGATGTAAGACATTTTATCGTGAGCTCTGATATATTTATGTATGCCTTTCTGCATGATACCAGGCAAACCAACTCAAATTTAAGTGGACGTGGATTTTTGCATTTTGCAAATTAAAACCCGTTGAAATTTGGGTTGTTACATCCAAGTTATCAATAATGCCTAAATTTCAATATTCATAACAAGCACTACTACAAATAGCAGTCATTGCTTCACATCATTTGCGCTAGTTGTATTAACAACCAGTGCAAATACTATTTTTGTGTTGGTTCTAGAATAACAACTAGTGCAATTGGTATGTAAAAAGTAGATAGGAGAAAAGTAAGTTGCTTCGGTTTTAATTGAAAACCGATGCAAATAAAAAGAAGCAAATGCCTTTATTTGCAACAGTTATATGTGCAACCTGTGCAAGTATTATATTTGCATCGGTTTTCACTTGATTCACACGAACTGGTGCAATTTGAAATTATTTTGGGCTCCCGGTCCTAATATAATTGCCAATTCGTGGTCTACATTCACTTTACTTTTCGTTCCCACCTCTAATTACTTTCTATCGCTTTACTTCCCAAAAAAAAGCGCAGCCCCATAACCTTGTTCGCTCTAAAGAAATCAAACTCCAACACAAACACGCCTCCCTTATTTTATTTTTCTGAAATCGATGAAAATCAGGTTATTGGGAATTCGGTTCTTCAGATCGAATTGGGGTTGCTAGTTTGGGGTATCGAATCGGCTTATATGGTTAGTGGGTTTGGGTTTGCTGCTGTTTTCATTGACTGTTGGAAGTTTAGGTTGATCGGTTTTTGTTTGCTACTGTAGTGCATTCTAGTGATAGAGAAGCAGGAGCAAAGAGCGGTTATGATATGGACAATAAAGTTGTCGGTATTTGGACTGTGACAAAGGTCATAGATTTGAGAAGGGATAAGCTGTGCTATCTGAAAGTGATTTTTTGGGGATTAGGGTGTTTGATTTCGATGGGTTCACAGGATTGATATTGTTAATCATGGTAGGCTGAATTATTAGTTGAAGTTGGCTGCAATGGTGAAGTAATAGGTGATGGAGGTGGGAACTGTTGAGTTGTGGTGATGAACGATGGTGAATCGATTGGGGTTATGATGTGGCTCGCCCAAGGAGATGTGTCATTGAGACTATTATTAAAATCAAAAGTGTTATTTTATCATATTTAAATCGTATTTACTTGTAGAGATGGGTGGATTGCATTTGAACCAGTAATTATTACTTCTTTAGAGAACTAATTTGTTCCATCAACACTTTTTGCAAGAAAATGCATAGTTTAAGGAGGAATGGTCTAGTTTTGTAACTGTGCGAATATCAATTTTAGCATGAGATAAGAAATTGAGAAGACTGAAGAGGTAAAATTACTTATTTGGCTTACGTCTGATTCAAAGTTCAAATAAACATGCATATCTTATTTTTTACGTGTCAAAAAAACTAAAATATAGTGCAGCCCCCCACACTCAGACACACACATAGAAAACAATGTCAAGAAATTGGGCTCATAGAAAGGATCATGGTCAGGAATTCAATTTGTTACTTTAGATTAGAGTTTTTAAGTTTTCTTTCTTGGTTTATTTCTTTACTTTGCATCAGAGTTTTGTAGTTCCTTTAGTAATTTCAAATCCTCTGTTTAAGTTAGTGCCATGATCAAACGATAAAAGTGACTGATATGTGGTACTACTATTTTCATAATACTTCATTATAGTTAATTCTTCAACTGATATGTTTAATTTGTTTTTAGAATTCAATTGAAAGTGGGACCAATGAAATATAATATATGAGACAAGTTTTCCTTTAGTATATTCATTTTTTTTAGGCTACATATAAAACCTCTATAAATAAGTATTACGAAAATAGCAGAATGACTTTTAGTACCCTTGTAACACCCTACATTTTTAACTCAAGATAATAAAATAAGAATAACTTAATTAAATATTCAAAATTAAGTAAAATGGACTGTGTCATTGCGTCCGTCTCAAAACTCTGGTCAAAATAGACACCTGGTTTGCGTAAATCGGACACCGTATGAAGAAGTTATGAGCATTAGAAGTTTGTACACATATAAGGAGCTTATATGTATATATATATGAAGTTTGTATACATATAAGGGGCTTATATGTGTGTGTGTATATATATATATATTAAATAAATATATCTAGAAAATTTGAAAATCATTTCAAAAATCAAAATTCACGAGCGGGAAAATCTGGAGGGAATTTAGACCATTGGGAGTCGACCTGGGGGTCGACCCACAAACAGGGGGGTCGACCTAGGGTGGTGGGTCGACCTACCCACAGATCTGGAAACTTCTTCTCTGACGTGGATGATTCTGATGGCTTTTGGTCCAATTTGAGGGTCCTGGTTGCTCCAATACTCCTATAAATAAGACCCTATACCTAACCCTAAATCTCATAATTCGGTAGCTACGCCGGAGCTCCGCCATTACATTCTCTCTCTCTTCACAATGTGAAAATTAAAATATTAGCCTAGGAAAACTATGAATCCCGATCTAGAAGAGAGAATCAACATTAGTAAAAAAACTATTGACTCATGAAAGCAAGGTGCGTTTCAGATCCGATCTATTCAATTTTTCCTCCCCTTTCTTTTCCCTTTTCTCTTTTAGTAAAAATAGTAAATCCATGATTATTAGGTTCTGAATTCAATTAGGGGAAAATCATGGAAGATTAGATCTGGACCAGATCTACGATTCGGAAAGCTAACGAGGTGAGTGGGTTTAAACCATATTATTTTAGATAATGGTACATTACCGTTTAGCATTCCCCATTATGGCAAATTGGAATATGACATGTTAAGATATTGTCCTAGGGATACACCACCCAGCAGACCGAATTTTTTTCATAATTCCAATCTATCAAAACTAGTAAGGGAATAGGATAACTGGTGAATTGAGTTAAGGGACACTTAATTGTAAATTAAGTAATCAGAAAAAGGGGAAAACTTGAAAGCAGTTAAGAAAAGAGGGAAAATATATTGTACTTAATTATAAATTAAGTAATCCGTAAACTAGGAAGTCTGAAACCCGCTAATAAGAATAGCATGTTCAGACTTGTGCTAGGGATAAGGGGAAATTATAGCGTAGGTTATAATAAATGGGTAGAGAAACTTATTAATGGGCCTTAGTTAATAGAACTAAGTTACCACGTAAACAACGATAAGTTGTATTGACAGTGTAAGGTGGAATTATGAATAAATGAGAAAGGATGAAGAAGACTTATGAAATGAAATAAGTTATATTTAATCATAAATGGTAAGTGACATGTTAATTGGAAAACATGTGAACTAAGAGATACTTAATAACATATTAGGTATAACATGTTATTGTGACCTTGAAATCAAACAAGAATATAAAAGTGATTGTGGATTACATACCTTGGGCCATAATCTGGAGAATAACATGTTGTAGGCTTATTAATAAACTTAAATGGGTTAAGCTATAACTGAAATTAATAAGCAAGAGAAACTTGGTAATTTGAATAAGAATTCAATGTGAATGGGAATAATCAAGTTAAAAGGAAACCTGGTAAGGAAAAGCAAGCACGTAAAAGAATGTTTAGACATAGGGTCTAACAACATAGTAAAGTGAGGCGCTTGGACCAGTCCGTACATTTGAGGGTGGGTAACCCAACGAGGTAGATCATCGAGGTATTATAAGGCACGAGGCGAGCGTACATTCATCTGATTGTTCTGACCGCTCCAAAGGACTGGAAGGGGAAGCAGGCGGGTTCCTGAGGTACGTATGATGCTCCTAGTAGTCCTCTGTGCGGTGACATATGTCTTAGGCTGTGCTCGCAGAGGTTGGGTCTGCGCGTAACTACTAGGTGGGTAGGCCTTGATTACAGAAGTAGTTACGCAGTCAGATTTCTATGACGCGGTGACACCAGGGTGATTCGGCGGTTGCCTCAATAGGGAGGCGGAGGGTCACAACAAACAAGGATAGCAGATCGTCGGATACCCGTCATCGGCAGCCAGTGAGATGCGAAAAGACTAGAGCTAAACCCAAGATACCATTCACCCTTCACTATCAGGGTAAGGGGTTGAGGGGAGACGCCAAATGGATGTTTAGATTGTTTGCTATTAGGGGCAGTCGCTTAGCTCTTGTAGTCTTTATTAGTTGAGGGAGGGGCCGAGGTGGGGCCATAGCCACCGTGAAAACATACTCTAGGTATATCTGTATATAGAGGCTCTTAAAAGATGGACCTGTACAGATATGGAAAAGCACGTGACGGAGTTCTGTGTTTCTTGTTTCGCCCTGCCATGGAACTTAGTACACATTAGAGGACGTGCGATTGAGGAATCAAGCTACAATTGAAGATACGTATGGTGGACAGTCTAGATACATGCATGTCGGCTCTGGGTGGTGTATCGTAGGCTTGAGGGCATTACTCCGGTATGAATTCAGATTCGAACAAAGGTGGTAGTCCGTACGTTTGTGTAGAATAGTAATGATAGATATGTGTGGAACGTAATATTGTTACCTGTATGTCACTATGGCGTAGGATGAGGGATTGCGTATATTTCGATTGTGTTACAGTGGAGACCGTGCGAGTGGGGTACCATGGGATTTACCTTAGTATTGGGGGTAGCTAATATACACTGTATTAGGTTAATCAACTGGGAAGTAAATGGGTGCAAGGTATGTGTAAGCCTTGAGTGCTGTTAACCCAAGTAACCTAATAAATAAGAAAATATGATTGAACGGTATATGCAGGATTATCCAAAGTGTATAGTTTAAATCCAATCACTAGAACTTGTGTTATGACCCCCTCCTCATAACATACTCGCAGTTTAGATTTGTAGCAGGGGCATGATAGCCTTGGATACTGGTTAGGAAGTATTAATAATACGGTAAGGCTACATTTTGATTATATTATATTTTATCCATTTCACCGTGAGATAATTTCTGAGCTCTGACATGTTTTATGTCTTTATTTTTTCTGCAGGATACTAGAGCAAACCAATCCGAGTTTCGATAGATTGGAATTTTAATAAAAATTCGGCCTGTCAAAATTCGGGTTGTCACAACCCTCTTTTGGTTACGCCAAATGTTATATTATTATGGAAATACCTCTATATCAGGTACTCTTTTCATTTCTTCTAGAAAAAAGTTCATATTCTTCAAAGTATCACTTTTATTAGTTGCAATATAATTCCACTGCAAAAATGCATGAGTTTAGTTTCCCTTTTAAGTGTTGTGAAAGAGAAAATACTTGAAGTTATGTTGTATTTAACTACAGTTTATTTTGGTTTCCCATTTATGTATTTAACTACAATTTAGTTTGGAACAAACCAAGTATATCATTGAATTTTCCAATAATTACAATACTATGACGATTTTATCTATTTTTTTAATATTAATTTGTTTAGCAATGGCGGATGTTTTTCACAGTTGGATTTGTATTTGTAATGTTGTTGTGTCCAATTTTGTTTCTTCCTTCTGTGATTTTATCTCATGTTATGTTGTGGACCTATTGAAGTTGAAGTGGTAGTGGGTAAATCTTGTTGCTAATATAGCAGTGGGTAAATGAGCTATAATACATTCTAATTTTGTTATTCTTGTACTTTCTTTATTTGCATGCAGGACTTTGGAAGAAGGCTGAAATATATTTGTTCTTTTGTTATCCATGTTAGCAGTTGTAAATGTGATTATTCCTCCTCAGAAAATCAAAACCCCTATATCCTCTTCAACAAAGAGGTCGATATTTCTTTCCATTGCCTATTTACACAGAAGGAAGGTTATTTGAAAAAATTAAAGGTAAGTTTTCTAAATCTATCCATGATGCTATATGAATTTTCAATATACAATTATTTTTATATAGGTGTTTGTTATACAACAGCTAAACTTGGTTAGATTCGAAAGTGTTGGAGCAGCTTAATTGATTATCTGTTGATGGTTACTTAATAAATTATGCGCTTATTCTATTTTTGATGATTTAATTTTCGATCCATACATAATAATTCATACTTTATTTTCTATTTCTGTTGGAAAAGATTAACTAAGAGATATATTGTGCAATTCAACAATAGTACATGGTCCTGAATTATTCAATTTTTGGAATCTAATTTTGACAGATTTTTAACTGAACTGCTTATGAATGCTTAGGGCTTAGAATACAGAAATTTAACTGCAAAGATGTTATAGTTCATTGTTTTGACTTAGCACTAGTTAAATAACTTACATCAGGTATTTTATATTGTATAATATAGAATATCTATTTTACATCTGATATTTTATATTAGTACTGTTTATGCGGCTCCTTACTATTCAATGAGCATTTATATTTGGTTGTTTATTTTTTTACATCCCTTTACAATGGACTGACTGTTTTGTTGAATACTCTTGTTTGGTTAAAACTAGAGGTTGAAGTCATCCAGGCTTTTATCCCAAGGTTTAGTTAATCAAATCAGTCGGTTCATTTTATGGCATACATCATGACAAAAAGGGATTCAACCATAACATTTATAACCACTGATTCATTATTCTAATCAAATTGTTAGTTGCAAGGTTTTCCACTTATATAGTTCCAAAATAAAACCTTTTAACCCAACAACAGCTGCCTACAAGCTAAGTTTCAATAGCCCATAATTTTGCTCCCTTTGTACACATGTATCTATCACAACTGCCTAAAAGCATTACAAGTTAATATTAGTTTGATTGTTAAGTCTACATATCATCGTATATTCAAAGTTAAGTTAAAACACCCGTAATGCTTGCTTTCATCTATTATTTATACTTGATTACATGACCAACCAAATCTGTGTTGCCCTAGCATAACTAACAGTTGTGTAATGTATAGTATAGAATTGAAGGATAAAAATACCGGTGTTATTACGATTGTTCTGCATATCTTTTCTTCTTCAAACGCAGTAGTATTTCGATATTCATCTATGGAAGAATTTTCTACTCACTTTCATTTTGATACTCATCACTGAAAGAATTTGCAAATTCACATTCAGAATTAAGAGTGGCAGATATTCTTTGGAATGTTTTAATTCTTCCACTAAATTTGTTATGAGGTTCAGTAAGGGGAACCCCATGATTATTCTCTTCTTCACAGAAGCTGCTATTAGAATAAGGCTTCACAAAAATGTTATGTCTTTTTTTCAAATTTTTAATAAGTTGTTTCATTGGAACATAGGAAGAGCTTGGATTTTGCTTCTCACACTCTGCCTTATCATCAATTTCAATGCACTCAGATATCTTGCATTGAACTTCAGAATCCTCGTCACTTAGGCAAGTTTTCATATCTTTGGTATGCATATACTTTTCATTTGAATAACCGATTGGTGCATCTTTATCTCCATTCTGCATAAGGACAAAACAGGATGTTTAAGTAGAAAATTGACAATAAGGTACCAAATACATATATTATAAGAAAAGGAAACCAATGGAAGCGATTCACAAGGTTTTCAAGTAAATTTAAAATAAATCATACATTTAAATATTAAATTGAATGTAAATCAAAACCATAGACAGAAGATTCAAAAGAGTTGCAATGATGTTAGAAATTCTCTAGGCAATAATTGGAAAATATTTATATATGAATGGAAGAACTCCATTTTCCATTATCTTTATAATATAAAATTTGAGTTGTCATACTTCTTATTTCACCATGGCTTAAATTATTATTATTTCCATTGCTGCTTGGACTGAGTTTTGGACCGAAATTTATGATTCGAATTGTAAGAATTCACTTAATGCACATACTAGTTTGGTAGAAGAATGATCCTATTGTTTCCTCATGGTACGAAACAAATCCTCTACTAAATTTTTGTATAAGTCTCTCTGATGCATCAAACCCTTTATCAAACTCTTTATTTGTCAGTTTTGTTGAGATTTTCATAATGGAAGTGTTCAGTCTCAAACGAAGATGTTGTATGAATGTTCCTTGCTCCTGGCTTCTCTGAATATCAAAAATGAAAAGTATTGCTCTTTGCTTTTATACCTTTTTCTAGTTTCAGGTTTTGGAGTTATTCTTGTCTAGTTAGTTGAACATGACTCAAATATACCTTCTTTAGGTTATGACATGTGTAATTTGAATATTCTTTACCTTTGTTTCTAGGAATGGATAATTGGTTGTTTCTTTTTGTACATGTTTTGAAAATTTGTCCAGTCTTCCTATATTTTAAGTTTGACATTATGTTTAATTTATTCATTTATCTACGATGAAACAAAAATACTACTATATTCAATATATTAACTCCAATTGCATTGTAACAACAACCATATTAGTGGCTATTTTGAAACCTTACACTTGCTCCACCTAGAGGAAGGGGTCGAGGCATCAGAGGCGGTTACAGAGCATGAGGTTAATGGAGTAATGCAGCAAGTGCTGACATCTTACTATACGAAAGTCTAGTGCCTAGGAGGCAATGATATTATATATGGGTTCCGAAAATGTTGCGTGTAACAGTTTATTGAGGTGCAAGTGATGTAAAAGTAATTGCGCAAGTCCCTAAATCATGGTTGGTTATTAAAAAAGGATGTGTAAGTGATATAATGATTGGTGGAAGGGTCAAGATTCGGTGCAATGGTTGGTTATGAATGAAACAGAGTAGTGAATGTCTGTTACAAACCAAAAAACATTTTTTAACTACATTTCCATCTGCACCTGTTGTATTAAACAACCAGTGCAAAAAATAAGTTTTTTTGAGCCAAGAGCATTTCACACCAGTTTTACTAAAAGCCGGTGTAAAAAACATATCTTTTGCACCGGTTGTTACAAAAAATCGGTGCAAAAAACACCAGTTGTTACTGCTAATCGGTGCAAACAGCCTTTTTTGCACCGGTTCTAAAACTGGTGCAAAAGGAAAATGTTTTTTGCATCGTCTGCATTCGAATCAGTTGTAGAACCAAAGCAGCATGAGGGTAAACAACTGGTGCAAATGACATATTTTGTAGTAGTGAAGGAAAGCTAATATACGCACCAGGTATTCAAAACTCATATCAAAAATAGAAATAAATAGACTTTGTATATATAATCTAAATCACATTTATCTCATACTAAAATGATGGAAGAAACCAAAAAATAAAAACTTAAAGCTTGATCACTTCCATGCTTTATTCAGCTTCTTTTAAATAAATTCAAATAAACGGAATTACATCATATTTTATAAAAATAGGAAATATAACCTATGAATAAATATTTCTTCTTTAAACACCATATGGAGAAAAAGAATAAGGAGTGGCATAGATTGAAATAGACAAAGAATTAAAAATCCATAGAACTCCACTATTTTAACACAAAACAAGTATGGCTCTAATCTAATAATTGACATTCCGCTTTAGGAGGATCATTCATGTGCTATTTTCATGGTTCAAATCTCCCTAAGATATATATCAACTCTAATTGTACTACTCAACTACTAAAATAGAAAAATTAAGATTTTCATCCATGGTTGGTCCTTTAGCTTTTCATTTCTTTCCTGTAGATCGAAAATATCTATCATAATCTCGTTTAGATCTCTACTTTTTTATATGTATTACAAGGGACATGTATATATATGTCAATATAGAAAGGTTAGAGGATAAGAGGTATAGAAGTCAAATAGCAAAGAAATATTGATACATGGGATTTCTTGCCCAAAACCCAAATGAAAATTTCTAAATCTAAGAAGCGACAAAACGAAAGAACTTCATTGATGTTTCCAAAAGAATTGTGTATCAACGTGAGCGATATAGGAGCTTTACTAAAGAGTTTGAAACATACTAGAATCATATTGAAACGATCCACGAATTTTGACCAATTTAAAACCAGATTTTTGGATATAAAAACTAGGATTTTTTAATATAAAATGAATTTAAATATGAATTTGGGTTAAATATAAAATAAATTTTAATTAAGTTTAATGTAAATATGTTTTAATAATAAGATAGATTTTTAATTTTGTCAAAATATAACAGTTTTAATCTTAGTAAGAATTTATCAAGTTTTTGTTACAATAAATTTTCCAAATGCGTATTTATAATATATTTTAAATGTAATCTTTTCTGGTTAAAATAAACATATTTAAATATAAATAATAAAACTAAATAATCATTTCATTCAGTTTTGATAATATAGATCGTCGGTTGTTTAAATAGTTAAACGATAATCTAGAAATATAATTTGTAACATACATATAGTGTTTCAAATTCACAATGCTTTTAGGTGTGAAAAAAATGTTACAAAAGGAAATAATGTGCAAGAACATGATATTAGGAAGCCCTTGTACCATCCTATATAAGGAGCCTTATACCCTCCTATTTCATTCCATCCAAACCTCCTTCTCCTTCTTCAATTTCAATTTCTTCTCCTTCTTACATTCATGACTTCCTAAAGCCTTTTCTCCTTGCCCTTTTTCCCTCTCCTTCCTTCCTTTCCTTTCTCTTCTTCTCCTCCTCCTCTTCCTCCTTCCCTCCCCTTCTCCTCCCTTCTCTTCTTGACCTAGCCCACCTACGACAAACACCCATGGCCAACCACCTTTTCCTCCACCAACCCACAGCCCACCTCCACCACCCACCACGGTGAAGCACCCCCAAAGCCTATCTCCATGCATCACCACTCCTTTCATCTCAGCCTCCAACCCCAGCCTACAAACATCCACTTCCAGTGGCCATAACTCCTATAAAAATAATCCAAATCATGCAATTTTTTTATTCAACTCATGCATTTTTCCAATGGCTAGAACTTTCTATTGAGCACTATTTCTATTTTTAAGCCTAGCTATTCCAAAAATCCAAATCTTTGAGCATCATATTTTCTGGCTGTATTTTATTAAATCCAAAAGCACCTCCACTATTTCGACCATATCTCATTTACAAATAGTCCAAATTGTGAAATTCCTTTTTTTAACCATAGAGAAAAGAAATTCGTACAACTTTGTAGCTGGACACCGTTTCTAATTCAAAGAGTAGTTAGTCCTGAAACCCAAGGGAAGTTGATTTATTTTCAAAATCAGAAAAACTACCGCGCGTTACGTTGTCCGTCGATTCTGTCAAGGTCCTACAATAAAGTTAGGTGGAGTGGAAATACTGGTAAGAACTCTTCACACTTACTTATTTATATGTATAAATATAGTTGTTATATATATATATATATATATATATCTGTGTGTGTGTGTGTGTGGGTGTGTGTGTGTGTGGTGCTAGATGAATGGTTGTATAGTTAGTGACATTTGTACACTGATAAGCGTTGATTATTGTAATGCTTACACGTAGGTAATAACATTGATTTATGATATCATTGATCGATGTTCGTATATTGTTGATTACTGCTTGTATGTGATCAAACACCTACCACACCCCCATTATGGAATTATATAGGTGATTGGTTAGGTTTCCTTCTCAATGGGAAATATAAACGATTTTTATATTAAACTGGTATTGAGAATAATGTATAAAATAATGTTTTGAATTCCATACCTGAAATGATATAGAAATGAAATTAAAGTATATACGAACAACTTTTGTAAAAGTGGAAACGATATTGAAAAAGGTTTTACTATAAATGGCTAATTCACTTTTGAATTCGATTTTGAATAATATATTCGAAAGTGAAGTTGAGTTAGGTATATAAACGATAGTTTAAACTCAAACCAATTATTTCAATAGTTTTATATAATATTTAAATTGATTTTTTCAAAGTTTGGTATTCAAAGGATTACTTTTTTAAAAAATGTATTATTTTTCTAATATTATAGTATTATAATATTTAATTTTGAATTTAAATTGAATTCGAAATTTAAAATTGAAAATATTATTTTCAAATGAGTTTGTAAATGTTCATAAAGGTCTATAATAACATTAGAAGTGAATCAGACAAATTTTTATTATAAGTCATATTATGGTCTGAATAGGACTAGTCGCGTGATGGCAGTTCACAAATTTCAGCCATAAACTTTAATCACTTATAACTAATACAATTTAAATCGAGTTGACGTGAAACAAAAAACGTTTTCTTTCTAATAATAATAGATTTCAAATGGAAAGAGAATTTTTGAATTCCAACAGATATATTTCAAATTATGTTTAAATCTATGTTTAGATAGAATTGCGGTTTTACACTTTAATGATCGTAATTAAAAATCGTAGGAGTAGGCATAAACCGCACCGCCATACGGAAACCGCCCACACCGAACCGTAAAAGCGGTGTAGAAAACCGAAGCGATAGTTTAAAATCAAACCTATTATTTCAATGGTTTAATATAATATTTAAATTGGTTTTTGCAAAGTTTGGTATTCAAAGATTACTTTTTTTAAAAAAATGTATTATTTTTCTAATATTATAGTATTATAATATTTAATTTTGAATTTAAATTGAATTTGAAATTTAAAATTGAAAATATTATTTTCAAATGAGTTTATGAATGTTCATAAAGGTTTATAGTAATATTTGAAGTGAATCAGACAAATTTTTAATATAAGTCATAATATGGTATGAATTGGACTAGTCGCGCGATGGCAGTTCATGAATTTCAACCATAAATTTTAATCGCTTATAACTAATAAAATTTAAATCGGGTTGATGTGAAACGAAAAACGTTTTCTTTCTAATAATAATAGATTTCAAATGGAAACAGAATTTTTGAATTCCAACGGATATATTTCAAATTATGTTCAACTATATTTTCAAATAGAATTGCGGTTTTACACTTTAATGATCGTAATTAAAAATCATAGGAGTAGGCATAAACCGCACCGCCATACGAAAACCGCCCACACCAAACCGTAAAAGCGGTGCAAAAAACCGAACCGAATCTTCTCTTTAAAGCATGTACTCCAAACCAAACCAACTCGGAACGATACGGTCCGGTTGCGGTTTGAGTTGTTGACCCAACCGTATTAAACCGGACCGAACCGAATAGTTGCACTAGCAATCTTATGATAAAATATAGCTAATTCCTATCTAATTATTGATTTTAACAACATATATTTATGTTGTTGTTAAACTAATAATAATTTTTATCACAAAGGAGAAAGCTATAGTTTTAGTACAATAGTTTCTATATCTTTTTTGGATAAGTGCGAGTTATAATCTTATTTGAGTTAGCTTACTGTTTATGCATTGATTAAAATTGATGTTTGTTTAATGTATTAAAACAATCTCACTTGTCATTAAAAGTAAAATTGAAGTATTCATACAGTTAGAAACCAATCTTTCAATTTTTAATAACATTATGTACTTTACCCTTTAAGTTACACTACACGGCACAGTTGTAAATTGATTGCTGATGAGAGTAATTCTCTAATTTCATATTTAATACGGGTTCAAACTGGACAAAAACCAAATTAAACCATAATGTATTAAAACAGAACCGTTTAAAAGAGTAGTTGTAACACCCCGCAAATTCTATAACTGTGAAATTCACAAATTAAAGTATAATTAATCCGAAATCAAAGAACTAAGGGAAACGGGATATGCCATTGCGTTCGTCTCGGAAAAATACGCGAAATAGAGTCCGGGTTTTCGAAAAACGGAGTCCGTATGAAGAAGATATGGCCTTCGGAAGTTTCTAAATTAAGTTTAAAATTCGAACAGAATAAAACAGTTTAAAAATTAAAAACCGGGCCCAATTGGCCAAGGCGGGAAAACTGCCGCCTAAGACACCCAGGTCGACTGGGCTGTCGACCTGGTCTAACCAGGTCGACAGGGCTGTCGACAGGCATGTCGACCTGGTCCAGAGACAGGTCGAACCCAGTCCAACCCGGCTGGCCTATTCTATGTTGGTCGATTTTCTGTGGTCTGCTTTGTCATTAGGGCTAGGTGGCAGGCTCTAATTGGTCCCTCTTGCGAATGAATGGCTACGATCAATCCAAGCAACATCAACGGTCCTAATCAGTTCATAAACCCTATAAAAATGGCCCTAGACTAACCCTAATCTATTCATTCAAAAATAAGAACAAAGCCGCCATGTTGCTGAGGAACGACTAAGAGTAGCCACCAATTGGAGAGAGGATTAGGAGGCAAATTCTAAGGCATAAAGCAACGTAAACAAATCAAATCAACAAGGAATCGCATCTCCAAATCCCTAAATTGGAGAAATTCGCCACACCATTGTAAGTAGAGTATTATTTTGGTATGAACAAATAATTGTGTTGGTTTGTATACTTGATTTGTGGCGATAAAGTAATTCATATTTGTGCGTTACTATCGATTTGGAATATTGTATACGTTTGGATATTCTCGAATTATGTTATTCAATTATGAAAAACTACATGCGGTAGTTTTATGCAAGAAAACATGTGGAATATTCGCAAATTATGTAATCCATGTTGAAGCTACATGTATGTAGTTGATTAATTGAAATTCATGCAAGTTTGGGATTTTTCTACTATGCCATCATAATGTGTATTTTTATACAAACATCATTTTTGTGAAGTAATTGGAATAAGTTTGGGTTATCATAATCCATGTGAAATTATGTTGAAAATTTGGCATCATGTATTAAGCCATGCTTTTGTACTAGGAAACCTATTTGCAAACTTATGAATATGACTAGGCTATGATTGATATTTTGCATAATTGAAATCCATATTGTTAACAAGAATTTTATGATGACATATGTGGTACATAGCTAGGTTAGATTCAAAAATCCCTTTTGCAAGTTTGCATGACTAAAGTAAAAATCATGATTTCATGTTAGAAATATTTATGCCATAGTTATGAGAATAGATTAAGTTAAACTATACTTTTGTAATTAACAAAAGTAAGTACCTTTGTAAACATGTAGTAATCTTATGGACATGATTTGCTTATGTTTGACATTATGCCTAAATAAAAATATAGGTTCATGTTGTAGTTATGACTATGTGTCAATAATGATATCCAATTTAGATTCTTATCTCAACTACAAGTCTACATGCTTTGATTCATGTCACCTATGCTTTATGACCAAAGTATATGTTACCACTATGCAAGTACACCAGTTTCTATTTTGTAGTTCCAACGTTATGTTGCAAGTTCATGCGCTCACATTCCCCTTTTTGTGTATGTAATCACGCTTTAAGCCTCCCCTTCTTCTCATGGCTAAGTTGGGCTTAAAAGCCTAAGCCCAACATATATTATGATTAACGAACGTATTAAACGGGGGAAAATAACGTTGGGTTAAATAAATTAATAAATGAAAATATAAAGTAGAAGGGCCCAAATTCAAGTATGGGTTGGGCCCATGATTGGTGTAACCTTTACACCATTAACTTAATAATGGGCCGCAAATATTTACATATAAGAAAATAAAGAAGAAAGACAAAATATGTAAATGTAGAACATACGATGTGTTTAACCCGAGGTTGGATTGAGTTGTGATGTAAACCTGCCCGGAACCGCCCGGCTGTCCAGTAGTCACAACAATACCTATCCAATGTGGGAGGTTAAACATGGAGCCCAATAAGGACCCGAGGTTAGACTGAGTTGTGGCGTAAGACTGCCCGGAACCAACCGGCAACAGGCAGCCGCAACAATACCTGTCTAATGTGAGAGGTCAAGGCTTTAATAAGACAATTTAGGGCTGAGTCAGGATTATTAGGATTAAGTGAACTAAAGACTTAATCAAAATGGAACATGCTAAACTAAACGGACTGGTAGGGGTTAGGTTAGAAAACACTTAACCAACTTAGCATGTTGGCTAGAGATAGAAAACCTAGTAACGGGGGACCCTTTTCAGCAGTAACCCTAGAAGGTGTATCAGGATACCCTGAAACTAGGCAGGGTGGGGCACGATTACTGGGCTGATTGTAAGAGGTCAAATCGACGGCGGTGGTGTAGCAGTGGAGGTTCTAACGGGGTGCGGGCGTGCACACACTCCGGCGCAGAAAAATAAGGCACTGGACACCAGTAGCATACCTGTGCACTCTAGGATTGTGTCGGGCCGCCACTATGGGACTTGATACACCCCATGGTGGGACCAGCATAGGTAACTACAACATCGGGGGCCGTAAGACACATGTAACTATGCGAGTAGGAGCCGATCATCATAGAACGGATCACATCACCCTGATTATGGGGTGCCAGTTGGGAACTAGTTTATATGGGTTCAGAGATTAACATGGGGTACGATAGTATATTCGACCCTAGACAACATAACCAAGTTTATAGTGCTTGCCCACTTCTTGTTTATACTTATCATACCCAGTTCTTTATTCATAGACAGAATAGTACTAGACTTACTCAGGCTTTATGTCTGACTCTACTTTTCTTTCGTCTTCTTTTCTTCCGATTCCCCCCCCCCCCCAGGTCCACAGGGAGGGAACACAGCAGCTTGACCAACCGTAACATCCAGCTTGAAGAGGAGAAATGTATTGCTTGGACCTTTTCATTTTGAACTATGGCTTTGGACAATCCACTATGGGGCTTTTGCAGTTTATCTATGTTTTATTTATGCTTCTTTAAATAATGTAATCAAGACAGATTATGAAGGAGTTATGTTATGTTTTTGGAAAGGATGTAAGACAATCATGGTGATGTTTTGTAACACGTATTTGCTTTTATGAAATAAAAGTTGTTGTTTTTCCGCTGTTTACAAATATGTGTTCTTATATCTGTCTTGTATATCTGTGACTTATACTTAAAAACCTCCACCAAAATTAGGGCATTCCCTTTGAGAGTGACCCTAACGGAGGTGGGGTGTTTCACTTGGTATCAGAGCATAGGTTTACCAGATAAGATAAAAAGTTTTGAAAATTTATTTTCAAAAAGGAAATTTAAAGAAGCAATTTTTAAAAGAAAAATATTATTTTATTTTAAAAAGGCAAAGTCCACTCCCAAAGCCATAGGTACTATCTCTTATCCTTCGTTTTGAATCTATCCTTTTTGTTTCAGCATGTCCGAAGATCTTAACTTGCCAGAATGGGTGCCAATACCTGGTTGGTTTAGACGGTTCTTAGAGGCAAGGGCCACTCAGCCAGGTCCTACCGTTCCTCCTCCCCCAGCTGCAGGAAATCATCCAGCTGCAGCGGCACCTTTTCCTCCACCCCCTCCTCGGGGAAACACGTTTGCTAAAATATGTAAAGATTTTAAAGCTATGGGAGGAAAGGATTTCCATGGAACTGAGTCCTACGTAGCAGCTAGAAATTGGCTGAAAGAAACTGAGGACCTATTCATCATCTTTGTGGTAGAAGATAGACAAAAAGTACAACTGGCGGTATGGCTATTGAAGGGCGAGGCTTCCTACTGGTGGGAAGTCACGAATGCTGAAAGACCAGTGGAGACATGGGAGGACTTTAGGGCAAGGTTTGAGACTAAATTTCTCTCAGATGCGGAAAGAAGTTTGCAGTTGGAAAAATTCTTATTTCTTAAGCAAGGGGACAAGACAGTCAGAGAGTATGTGAATCGGTTCGATGAGCTGGCTAGGTTTGGGCTTGACCTAGTCAACACCCCGCACAAGAAGGCTCTCCGTTTCGTCAAAGGGTTGAATGAGCCATTACACAGTTTAGCCATGACCCATACACCCATGGGAGCCACGTATGAAAGATTGGTGCAAATGGCATTGCTGAATGAAGAGGATAAGGGCAAGAAGGAGACAAAGGCAGAAAGCTCTCAAGGGAAGAAAGAGGGTTTGCAGCCTAAGAAGACGGACTTTAAGAAAGGCGGGAAAGGCAACAAAGAGAAGAGGGAGTGCAATTTCTGTGGCAAAGTGGGGCACTTAGTTAAGGACTGCCGGAAAAAGAAGGCCAAGGAGAATGGTGGGTGCTTTTCTTGCGGTGAGACAGGCCACAGGGCTAAGGACTGCCCAAAGAAACGAGGACAGGGGCAGAGGGCTGGATCCACCCCAAGGGCACAGGTTCATGTGCTGGAAGCACCACCTCTGCAACAGCGAGGTATAAATACTTCTGTAGAAAGTGTAGTTTATCTTTATGATCACCCCGTTCGCACTTTATTCGATTCTGGCGCATCACACTTCTTTATCTCGTCCGCTTTAGTAGAATCTCTGCACCTAAAAACTAGTATGGTAGAGGACCCCTTAATTGTTTCAAACCCAATTGGGGGCCCAGCTCATTTGTCTATGATCTGTTTGGGGTTGAAAATTTCTATTCTAAGTGTAGAATTTCAATGTAGTGCCTTTGTTTTGGGCTTTTCGGGTTATGGTTTGATTTTGGGTATGGATTGGCTATCTAGTAATGGGGCCATCCTTGATTGTGAGAAAAGGGTTGTTAGGCTCCTAACCCAGCTCGGTAATGCTTTGGAAATTTCTTGTAATCCCTCGTATGCGGTTATGCTTAGTTATCTTGAATCGCTAGATGCCTCTGTTGAAAATTTGCAGTCAGTTAGAGTGGTCCGGGAATATCCGGATGTCTTTGAAGAGGTGAAGGGCTTGCCTCCGAAGCGGGAAATAGACTTCCACATATATCTTGTAGATAATGCAAAGCCCGTTGCGTTACCCGTTAGACACATGGCTCCACGGGAAAGGAAAGAGCTCAGTAAACAGATTAAAGAGCTTCTAGAAAAGGGGTTCATTAGGAGGAGCATTTCAGAATGGGGCGCTCCAGTGGTGTTCGCTACAAAGGCGGATGGTTCACTCCGTCTATGTGTTGACTATAGGGAGCTCAACAAGCTAACGAAAAAGAATAGGCACCCTCTCCCTAGAATTGACGATTTGTTTGACCAGCTTGTAGGAGCGTCTGTTTTCTCCCAACTCGATTTAGCAACCGGTTTTCATCAGCTAAGGGTGGCTGAAGATAGCATCGATAAAACGGCGTTCAGAACCCCAGACGGCTTCTTTGAATGGCTTGTCATGCCTTTCGGCTTGACAAATGCACCTGCTTACTTCGTGGACCTGATGAGTAGGGTATTTAGAGATTTCCTCAACAAATTCGTAGTGGTCTTCGTAGATGATATCCTTATCTTCTCAAAGAGTGAAGAGGAACATGCTCAACACTTAAGGGCAATCATGGAAACTTTGCGAGTCCATCAACTAAAAGCCAAATTCTCCAAATGTCACTTTTGGAGAGAAGAGGTGAGGTTCCTTGGGCACATAGTATCCAAACAAGGGTTAGCAGTGGACCCTGCTAAGGTAGTGGCGGTACAGGATTGGAAGACACCAAGGAATGCGACTGAGGTCCGAAGCTTTCTAGGACTAGCAGGTTTCTATCGAAAATTCATAAGGGATTTTGCGAAAATCTCAGCTCCGCTCACGAAATTGACCAAGAAGAATCTAGTGTTCAATTGGGATTTGGATTGCGAGTTTGCTTTCTAACGACTGAAAAGGGCTCTTACAACAGCCCCAGTTTTGACGCTGCCAGATGGGAGCAAGATGTTCACTGTTTATACGGATGCATGTGGGACAGGGCTGGGCGCCGTCTTAATGCAAGAAGGAAGGGTAGTAGCTTATGGCGGGAGGCAGTTGAAAGTGCACGAAAAGAACTACCCAACCCACGATCTTGAGTTAGCCGCCATCGTCTTTGCACTCAAGTCTTGGCGACACTATCTCCTAGGTGAGAAGTTCGAACTTTACATTGACCATAAATCGTTGAAATATCTTTTCTCGCAGAAGGATCTTAACTTGAGGCAACAAAGATGGATGGAGTTCCTTGCCTCGTACGATTTCGAAATCTCCTACACTCCGGGCAAAGGCAACGTAGTGGCAGACGCGTTGAGCCGAAAGAAATTGACCCTAAGCCCGTTGTTTGTTGAAAGACAAAGCCTAGAGTTTATAGCCAGCTTCGACTTTAGGCCTTCCTCCGATTTCGTACCAAGCTTGCTAGCATCTCTCGAAGTGCGCCCAACTTTAGTGGATTTAGTAGGGACAGCACAACGCGAAGACCCTCAGCTTGTGGAAATAATTGATAGGCTAATTAGGGGTGAGACTTCAAGTCACCTCAACAGATACTCCATCGACGATAAGGGTTTGCTAAGGCGAGACGGAAGACTATGCGTCCCACAGACAAAAGATTTAATAAAGAAGGTTCTCGAGGAAGCACATCACTCCAAGATGACGATACACCCAGGCGGAGATAAAATGTACAAAGATATAAAAAGGACTTTCTTCTGGAACGGCATGAAAAAGAAAGTGGCAGAATTCGTTTCTAAGTGTATGGTGTGCCAACAGGTTAAAGCGGAACAGAAAAAGCCTGGCGGACTGCTACATCCTCTGGAGGTCCCGCAGTGGAAGTGGGATAGCATATCAATGGACTTTATCGATGGGCTGCCTAGGTCTAGGAGAGGCAACACTAGCAATTGGGTAATAGTGGATAGGCTTACTAAAAGCGCCCACTTTTTACCTGTCAAAAGTAAAAGAACTGCCTCATCCCTAGCATCACTTTACCTCAAAGAAATCGTTCGACTCCATGGAATACCATCTAGCATTGTTAGTGACCGAGACCCCATCTTCACCAGTGAGTTTTGGCGGAGTCTGCAAGAAGCAGTAGGAACGCAATTATGCTTAAGCACAGCCTATCATCCCCAAACCGACGGCCAAACAGAGAGAGTGAACAGAGTTTTGGAAGACCTCTTAAGACTATGCGTCCTTGACTTCGGAGGGACATGGGAAGACCACCTTCCTTTGGTGGAATTTGCCTACAACAACAGCTATCAAGCAACCATCGGAATGGCGCCCTTTGAAGCTTTATATGGAAGGCCGTGTCGATCGCCCACTTGTTGGTGGGAGTCTACTGATAAGCTCATACTTGGACCAGATATGATCCGAGAGACATCAGAGAAAGTAGACTTAATACGAAGAAGGATGAAGACGGCCCAAGACAGACAAAAGTCCTATGCCGACAAGAGAAGGACCGACCTTGAATTTGAGGTTGGAGACAGAGTTTTTCTCAAGGTATCACCGCTAAGGAACGTTGTTCGTTTTGGAACCACAGGAAAACTGGCACCAAGGTTCGTAGGGCCATTCCCTATCATCGAGAAAATTGGGAAAATGGCCTATAGATTAGAGCAACCCGAGAAGTTGGCCGGAGTCCACAACGTTTTTCACGTTTCACATTTCCGAAAATGTCTACATGAGTCTGCTGAAGTGGTAGAGCCAAATATCCTCGAAGAGGCCGAAGTGGAACGCGAAGCAACCATAAGAAAAGTTCCAACCCGCATCTTAGGAACGGAAGTGAAGAAGCTACGCAACCGCGAAGTCAAGCTCGTTAAAGTTCAGTGGAGCGACGCCGAGGGAGACGCGACTTGGGAAACTGAAGCTAGAATACGCACTGCCTACCCTTTTCTGTTCGAGGGTACATCCTTGATCTTTCCTTTTCCTTAAGTTGCGCTTTTATCTATCTTTTTAGGTATATTTCCTCGACCTTATCTCTTAGGTAGAAACCCTTTGGATGGAAACATGTAGTTGAAAAATGTTATGGATGATGGTTGCAAGTGGTTGCAAGTGATTGCTAGTGGTTGCTCGTGGTTGCATATACACACACAATCTAGGTTTTAGATCGGCTCAGTCACTTCATATTGCATATGCATAAATGTTTGCATTCGTATATGGTTGAACATTAATGTGTTGTCATATGGATGTGGCATTTGTATTGAATGATTGTGCACTCATGTAGAATCAAGAATAGTAAAATTTGCATACATAATGGATTCATGGCACTTACATAATTCGCATTAAGGAGGTCAACTGAATCAGTAGACCGCCTGATTTTGCATTAGATAAGTACATGTACACACACACTTCGCATTTGATCATGAAGCATTAGAAGTCTTTTAAGGACAATGGATGCTCGTGTTTGATGGATGAGTAGATGGATGTTTGGATGTTAGGATATACATTCCTCCTAACTTACAGATTTCGGGGACGAAATCCTTTTAAGTGGGGGAGAATGTAACACCCCGCAAATTCTATAACTGTGAAATTCACAAATTAAAGTATAATTAATCCGAAATCAAAGAACTAAGGGAAACGGGATACGCCATTGCGTTCGTCTCGGAAAAATACGCGAAATAGAGTCCGAGTTTTCGAAAAACGGAGTCCGTATGAAGAAGATATGGCCTTCGGAAGTTTCTGAATTAAGTTTAAAATTCGAACAGAATAAAACAGTTTAAAAATTAAAAACCGGGCCCAATTGGCCAAGGCGGGAAAACTGCCGCCTAAGACACCCAGGTCGACTGGGCTGTCGACCTGGTCTAACCAGGTCGACAGGGCTGTCGACAGGGCTGTCGACAGGCATGTCGACCTGGTCCAGAGACAGGTCGAACCCAGTCCAACCCGGCTGGCCTATTCTATGTTGGTCGATTTTCTGTCGTCTGCTTTGTCATTAGGGCTAGGTGGCAGGCTCTAATTGGTCCCTCTTGCGAATGAATGGCTACGATCAATCCAAGCAACATCAACGGTCCTAATCAGTTAATAAACACTATAAAAATGGCCCTAGACTAACCCTAATCTATTCATTCAAAAATATGAACAAAGCCGCCATGTTGCTGAGGAACGACTAAGAGTAGCCACCAATTGGAGAGAGGATTAGGAGGCAAATTCTAAGGCATAAAGCAACCTAAACAAATCAAATCAACAAGGAATCGCATCTCCAAATCCCTAAATTGGAGAAATTCGCCACACCATTGTAAGTAGAGTATTATTTTGGTATGAACAAATAATTGTGTTGGTTTGTATACTTGATTTGTGGCGATAAAGTAATTCATATTTGTGCGTTACTATCGATTTGGAATATTGTATACGTTTGGATATTCTCGAATTATGTTATTCAATTATGAAAAACTACATGCGGTAGTTTTATGCAAAAAAACATGTGGAATATTCGCAAATTATGTAATCCATGTTGAAGCTACATGTATGTAGTTGATTAATTGAAATTCATGCAAGTTTGGGGTTTTGCTACTATGCCATCATAATGTGTATTTTTATACAAACATCATTTTTGTGAAGTAATTGGAATAAGTTTGGGTTATCATAATCCATGTGAAATTATGTTGAAAATTTGGCATCATGTATTAAGCCATGCTTTTGTACTAGGAAACCTATTTGCAAACTTATGAATATGACTAGGCTATGATTGATATTTTGCATAATTGAAATCCATATTGTTAACAAGAATTTTATGATGACATATGTGGTACATAGCTAGGTTAGATTCAAAAATCCCTTTTGCAAGTTTGCATGACTAAAGTAAAAATCATGATTTCATGTTAGAAATATTTATGCCATAGTTATGAGAATAGATTAAGTTAAACTATACTTTTGTAATTAACAAAAGTAAGTACCTTTGTAAACATGTAGTAATCTTATGGACATGATTTGCTTATGTTTGACATTATGCCTAAATAAAAATATAGGTTCATGTTGTAGTTATGACTATGTGTCAATAATGATATCCAATTTAGATTCTTATCTCAACTACAAGTCTACATGCTTTGATTCATGTCACCTATGCTTTATGACCAAAGTATATGTTACCACTATGCAAGTACACCAGTTTCTATTTTGTAGTTCCAACGTTATGTTGCAAGTTCATGCGCTCACATTCCCCTTTTTGTGTATGTAATCACGCTTTAAGCCTCCCCTTCTTCTCATGGCTAAGTTGGGCTTAAAAGCCTAAGCCCAACATATATTATGATTAACGAACGTATTAAACGGGGGAAAATAACGTTGGGTTAAATAAATTAATAAATGAAAATATAAAGTAGAAGGGCCCAAATTCAAGTATGGGTTGGGCCCATGATTGGTGTAACCTTTACACCATTAACTTAATAATGGGCCGCAAATATTTACATATAAGAAAATAAAGAAGAAAGACAAAATATGTAAATGTAGAACATACGATGTGTTTAACCCGAGGTTGGATTGAGTTGTGATGTAAACCTGCCCGGAACCGCCCGGCTGTCCAGTAGTCACAACAATACCTATCCAATGTGGGAGGTTAAACATGGAGCCCAATAAGGACCCGAGGTTAAACTGAGTTGTGGCGTAAGACTGCCCGGAACCAACCGGCAACAGGCAGCCGCAACAATACCTGTCTAATGTGAGAGGTCAAGGCTTTAATAAGACAATTTAGGGCTGAGTCAGGATTATTAGGATTAAGTGAACTAAAGACTTAATCAAAATGGAACATGCTAAACTAAACGGACTGGTAGGGGTTAGGTTAGAAAACACTTAACCAACTTAACATGTTGGCTAGAGATAGAAAACCTAGTAACGGGGGACCCTTTTCAGCAGTAACCCTAGAAGGTGTATCAGGATACCCTGAAACTAGGCAGGGTGGGGCACGATTACTGGGCTGATTGTAAGAGGTCAAATCGACGGCGGTGGTGTAGCAGTGTAGGTTCTAACGGGGTGCGGGCGTGCACACACTCCGGCGCAGAAAAATAAGGCACTGGACACCAGTAGCATACCTGTGCACTCTAGGATTGTGTCGGGCCGCCACTATGGGACTTGATACACCCCATGGTGGGACCAGCATAGGTAACTACAACATCGGGGGCCGTAAGACACATGTAACTATGCGAGTAGGAGCCGATCATCATAGAACGGATCACATCACCCTGATTATGGGGTGCCAGTTGGGAACTAGTTTATATGGGTTCAGAGATTAACATGGGGTACGATAGTATATTCGACCCTAGACAACTTAACCAAGTTTATAGTGCTTGCCCACTTCTTGTTTATACTTATCATACCCAGTTCTTTATTCATAGACAGAATAGTACTAGACTTACTCAGGCTTTATGTCTGACTCTACTTTTCTTTCGTCTTCTTTTCTTCCGATTCCCCCCCCCCCCCCCAGGTCCACAGGGAGGGAACACAGCAGCTTGACCAACCGTAACATCCAGCTTGAAGAGGAGAAATGTATTGCTTGGACCTTTTCATTTTGAACTATGGCTTTGGACAATCCACTATGGGGCTTTTGCAGTTTATCTATGTTTTATTTATGCTTCTTTAAATAATGTAATCAAGACAGATTATGAAGGAGTTATGTTATGTTTTTGGAAAGGATGTAAGACAATCATGGTGATGTTTTGTAACACGTATTTGCTTTTATGAAATAAAAGTTGTTGTTTTTCCGCTGTTTACAAATATGTGTTCTTATATCTGTCTTGTATATCTGTGACTTATACTTAAAAACCTCCACCAAAATTAGGGCATTCCCTTTGAGAGTGACCCTAACGGAGGTGGGGTGTTTCAGTAGTATAACGGGCTGTATTTTTGATCAACCGTTCAATGTGATGCGGAAGCGGATTGAACTCGAAACCGCACCAAACCGACCCGTGCCCACCCCTAAAAAATCGAATTAAAGGGCTTTATAAGAATTATTAAAAAATTTAAAAATTATGAGAAATCATAATTAATTATTTAAAAGTGATTTGAATTGAAAACATTAAGTTTTGGATAATTTAAAGGCTATTTTGATTAAACTAGCTATTTAGTAACACTTTTGCAAGCTTTTGAAACATTTTCTGGAAATATTATATTTTGAAACTTTAAACTTATTAATTACTATTCGAATCTTAAAGAATTGTTTTTATATGATTTATGGAATATTTTTGGAAATCTAGTATTTAAACATATTGGTTTTAAGTAAAATCTAGTTTACCTTAGGATAAAACGGTTTTCCAATTAAAAAAATTTGGAAATGGCTGGAAGTGATGTTCGAATATTGTTATTAATTCCATAGATAAAAACTTATTATATTTGGGGAATTTAAAAGGTAGATTTACCGTTTTTCCGCTTATAGCATCGGTTGTCTATATGAATTGACATAAACATGAGCTGATATAATTTCTTCCCAATTCTTATATAGAATGGTTATGATTACTCTCTTGATTAAAATAAAAGCTTTCAAATTTAAATAAGATTGGTTTGGATAGAAATAATCTTCGGATATTTGATTTCAACCCGGAGTTAAACTTAAACTATTCAAGTTTAAATGGTTTATATCGTTATTCCACTTATTGTGTTTGTTGAATGTGAGATTTGGTATTATATATAAGTTGATCCAAGTTTCTATACAAATTTTATATTTGATATCAATCGGTTTTGGAATTAAATAATTCTAATCAAGAAGGTTTTGAATATATTGGTTTAAAGTGAGTAAAGTCATCAAGCCATACAAGTCCTAATCACCCATGGTTTTAAAAGGTATGTTTTTAAGGGAAGATTTATGAAATAAATCTTTAAGGAAGATGGATTTAAAAAGAGAACTTCGGTTAAGCTTTCAATTTACAAATTTTAAAAGGAATGAAGCTTGGATTGATAAGTTATTAAATATAAACTTCGCTAAAAGGATAGAAAAATTCGAGAATGGTTTGAAAGTAAGAAAGGTTTCTATAACAAAATTGTAAGTGAAGGGAGACTTGATTGAGATCCAACATAATCCATAATTGTTTATAAATTGTATTAATTATACGAAAAGACCGGGATCAGATCTGTATCTGCAAACCATTCCGAATTATTATATGACGTAATGGAGCAATTGAAGACTTCTTGAAGACCGGGAAACTTCACATCAAATGGATTACTCGTTGATGTCTCCGTTGGGCTGTACTCCCAATATGAGGTTACCTATAATAGTGGTCCAGACATACTTGTAGATTTTTCGGATTTGCAAGGGCCTCTCTCCATTATGGATGAGGAATAAGGTGCCTTCGGTTTCATTCAGACCTAGAATGGACTTGTATGGATATGTGTTGAAAGTGTATTTTGTAATGTATCGATTGATTTCTACTAAACATATTTCTAATTAGTGGCAGAGAATATATTCTCTTAGCTTAATAGCCATTTTTGAGACGTAAGAGCTCAAAGGTTATATGCTTAGAAATTATCAATTATATTTACACAATGACAGTGTGGCATACCAAGTGATGAGCTATTGATGATCAAAGCATGGCTTAGCATAGTTTGGTAACAAGACTCCGGCAAGCCTCACACCCCGAAAATGGCCAAAATAGGAAAATTCATTAAGGATATAGGATGTCATCTCTTTCTAGATAAAAAGTGTACCATGGTATGGAGCCCAGGTATTACTTATGTGGCAACTTCGACTTATGTGGATGTTGATGTTGCAGGCACCTAGTTAAAGGTTGGTAACAACTGAGAGATGGCATACTTAGGAGTGCTCTAAGTTATCTAGTTAAGGGATAACCCGAACTCGCATTTGTAGAGAGCCAGTGATTTCTTGGGGCATCCCTTAAGAGGTGTATCCATCGGTAAGGAAGTTCCTTAGCCTAGTCATTTGTTGGAAATTCGTTCTCCACTATGAGCCTGTACGATTTTAGTTGTATACTACTACTTCAACATAATGGGATGCGGAATTATGCTAGCTAGGATTGGTACATTTACTTGCGAAAGGATTTTTCACACTATGCACTAACAATAATATTAGAGGATTTTCTATGTATCAAGTGTTTTTGGTTATCATAAGGAGAAACCTCGCCCAATTCTGCATTTGCATTGTGTGTGTGCCATGAGACCTTAAGGTAGCTTCATTTTCCAAAAAGCATTGCGAATTTTTTGCATTGGTGTTCACAAGTGAAAAATCCGTTCTGTATTATATGGTGTTGTCTTATGATTAACCTCACATTAAATTAAACCAAAATATAATTGTTTTAGTTCTCCTACCGGTCCCATGACTTACCTAGAGTTTATTGTTCCTTGACCTAAACTCTGGGTGCCCACCATTTTCCATACAGGCGGCTAATAGTTTGGTTTGCAGATTTAGACTTGGAGTCAGTTAGAGCAAATTCTGGATTAGAGCTAGAGCTATATCTTGGATCATTATCCTTCCACTGAGAGTTTTATATTTATTTCCACTTTGTATCTGTTGTACTCTGATAATTATTGTAACTCTGATGTAAAATTATTGTTATAATAATGAAAAGTTCCTTTATTTCTATTCCAATGTGTAAGTATTCATAACAATCCATCTTTATGAATGGTTTTAGTCGGTTTAGTTACCGGTTAGAACCAGACAAAAAGGCGGTTTGTTACAATGTGGTATCAGAGCTTTGGCTTACACAAATCTTTGGGATACCACTCATTCGAAAGAAAGGAAAGGACTCATCAGAGATATGATTAGTAATATTCTATAATGAGTAACTAATTAGAGATAAAGTTAGTAATACCCTAAATGAGTTTTTGAGAGTAATATGCAAGAGAATGTCTTTTCATAAAAAATGGTTTTGGTTTTGAAAAATTATACGTTTTGAATATAAAAGAATTTGATTTGAAATATAAATATGTTATGGCTTGGATAATTATAAGACCAAAACTATTAAAATATGAGTATTTGTGATCTCCAAAAAACTAGTTAAGATTGTTAAGAACAAATATGGACATCTTGTGACTAGAATTTCACAGTTTGATTAAGGTTGTTCATATGGAGTTGTAATTAGGATAAATAATCCATGAATGAAAAGGTAGAATAGTTTGAATAACTCAAAGGAATGATTAGAAACAATAAATTGCCTAAACTAAAATATTTAGGTAAGATGAGTTATAAATAATCTGACTTTTCCATCAATAGTAATTTCAGAAATTGAAAGGGAATAAGTTTTCACAAACCTTTACATTCGAAATAGTTAGCAAGTTAAGATTAAGGCCTAAGAAAACGATTTCTAAATTTCTTTCCTTAGGAGTGGTAAATCATTGAGTGTTAGGCAGTATTTGGCCAAGTTTATTACTAGTACCAGCAGTAGCAGTTCGATGACCCAGACATGGATATTTGTAGAGATATGACATTTCGGCTGACTATAGTATGTTTGCTCTATTGTTAACTTATATGTGTTAGAGTTTCTACCTCATTCCATTGAGAGGACGTAATTTCTTTAAGCAAAGATTTTATCCAAATTTTTGTTTGAAAATTTATAAATTTTAAATAAAGGAGAGAAAATCTTAATTAACCCAGTTTCTTGTACTGGGACAAAAAGTTTTTAAGGGGGGAGAGTGTAATGATGAAGGAATTTTTACCAATTTAAAACCGGATTTTTGGATATAAAACTAGAATTTTTGAATATAAAATGAATTTAAATATGAATTTGGGTTAAATATAAAATAAATTTTATTTAGTTTTAATTTAAATATGTTTTAATAATAAGATAGATGTTTAATTTTGTTAAAATATAACAGGTATAATTTTAGTAAGAATAAATCAAATTTTGTTACAACGAATTTTCCAAATACGTATTTATAAAACTATTTTAAACGTAGTCTTTTATGGTTAAAATAAATATATTTAAATATAAATAATAAAATTAAATAATTATTTTGAAATGTTAAATAATATGATAACATCGTTTTGTTTTGATAACAAATATCGTCGGTTGTTTAAACGGTTAAACCATGACCTAGAAGTAGTAATTTGTGACATACATATAGTGTTTCAAATTCACGATGTTTTTAGATGTGACAAAAATGTTACAAAAAGAAACCATGTGCTAGAACATGGTATTAGGAAGGTGGTTTTGTGTGATGGCTTCATACATGGAAATGTAGCCTTAAGGAGGGACATGTGCCTATGTACGCATTTCCTAAAAAGCCCTCGCACCATCCTATATAAGTAGCCTTATACCCTCCCATATCATTCCATCCAGACCTCCTTCTCCTTCTTCATTTTAAATCTCTTCTCCCTCTTCCGTTCATGGCTTCCTAAATCCATTTCCCCTCTCACCTTCTTCCCTCTCCTTCCTCTCATTCCTCCCCTTCCTTTGCCCACTTCTCCTCATATTCCTCCTACCCTCCCCTTCTCCTCCCTCCCCTTCTCGACCTAGCCCACCCATGGCCAACCACCTCCCCATCTCCTCCTCCATCAACCCATGAACCCATCTCCTCCTCCACAAACCCACGACCCTACCTCCACCACACACCTCGACAAAGCACCCCTAGACCCACACCTCGATGCACCACCACTCCTTTCATCCAGAACTCCACCCCCAGCCCACACCAACAACTTCAGATGTTGTAACTCCTAGAAAACAGATCCAAATCATGCAATTTTTTTCCTCAAATCAAGTATTTTCCAATGGCTACGACTTTCATGTTGAGCAGTTTTTCTAATTCCGAGCCTAACTATTCCAAAAATCCAGATCTTTAAAGGCCATATTTTCTAGCTACATTTTATTAAACCCAAAAACACTCCGAGTTGGGAAATTCTTTTTTAAAACCATAGAAAAAATTCCCACATCTTTTAGTTGGACACGTTTTTTGATTCAGAGAGTAGTCAGTCCAAAAATCCAAGGTAAGTTCGTCTACTTTAAGAATTAGAAAAAACTATAGCGTGATACGCGGTTACGTTGTCCGTCGGTTCGGTGAAGGTCCTACACTAAAGTTAGGCGGAGTGGAAATACTGGTGAGAACTCTTCACAATTATTTATTTATATTTTTAATTATAGTTGTCAAATATATATATGCATAATGTTGGATGAATGGTTGTATAGTTAGCAACACTTGTAAACCGATAAGCATTGATTATCGAAACGCTTGCACGTAGGTAATAATATTGATTGATGATATTGTTTATGGATGTTGTGGATGTTCGTATTGTAGATTATTACTTGTATGTGAACGTACACCTATCACACCCCAATTGGAATTATATAGGTGATTAGTTAGGTATCCTTTTGAATAGGAAATATAAACGATTTTTATATTAATTTAATATTGAGAATAAGCTATAAAATAAAGTTTTGAAGTTGATATATGAAATGATTTGGAAATGAAATTAAAGTAAATACGAACAAATTTTTTCATAGGTGGAAACGACATAGAAAAAGGTTTTGACTATAACTGGCTAGTTCAACTTTAAAATCGATTTTGAATAGTATATTCGAAAAGTGGGGTTGAATTAGGTATATAAACGATAGTTTAAACTCAAACTGATTATTTCAATAGTCTTACATAATATTTGATTTGGTATCTTCAAAGTTTGAGGTTCAAAGGATTAATTTTTTTTAAATGTAATTTTTTTTAGTATTATAATAATTAATTTTGAATTTAAATTGAATTTGAAGTTTAAAATTGGAGATATTATCTTCAAATGAGTTTATATATGTTTATAAAGGTTTATAATCATATTAGAAGTGAATCAGACAATTTTTTAGCATAAGTCGCTATATGGTCCGAATAGGGCTAGTCCTAAGGCTGCAGTTCACGAATTTCGACCATAAACTTTAATCGTTTATAACTAATACAATTTAATTGGATTGGCGTAAAACAAAAAATGTTTGCTTTTTAATAATAATAATTTTCAAATGGAAAGATAATTTTTGAATTCCCACAGATATATTCCAAGTTATGTTTAAATCTATTTTCAAATAGAATCGCAATTTTACAATTAGGCAGTGCTCCCAATATGAGGTTGCCTATAGCAGTGTTCCGGACGTACTTGTTTATTTTAACGTTTTACAAGGGCCACTCTCCATTATGGACGAGGAACAAGGAGTCTTTGGTTTCGTTCAGACCCACAACGAACTTGTATGGATGTGTGTCTAACAGTGTATTTTGTAATGTATCGATTGGTTTTACCGAACATATTTCTGATTGGTGGTGGAGAATTTATTCTCTTATGTTAACACCCTTCTTTGAGACATATGAGCTCAAAGGTTATATGGTTAGTAATTATCAATTTTAAATTATAAAATTACAATGTGGATACCAAGTGATGAGATATTGATGATCAAAGCCTGGCTTAGTTAAGTGTAGCTTTATGTAATGAGACTACGGCAAGCCTCACACCCTAGAAATGGCCAAAATAGGTAAAAGCAGTGAGGATAAGGGGTGTCATATCCTTCTTTATAAAAAGTGTAGCATGGTATGGAGCCTAGGAATTACTTATGTGGAAACTTCTACTTATGTATATGTTGATGTTGTGGAGGCTAAGTTAAAGGTTGGTAACGATCAGGAGATGGCACACTCAAGAGTGCTCTAAGTTATCTAGTTAAGGGATAACCAAACCTCGCGTTAGTAGAGAGCCAGTGTGTTCTCGAGACATCCCTATAGAGGTGTACCAATTGGTAAGGAACTTCCTTAGCCTGGTCATTTGTTGGAAATCATTTCCACACTATGACCTATATGATTTTAGTTGTATACTATTACGTCAACATAATGGGACGAGGCATTATGCCAGCTTGGATTGATACATTTATTTGTGAAAGGATTTTTCACACTATGCATTAACAATAATATCATAGGATTTTCTGTGTATCAAGCATTTTTGGTTATCATAAGGAGAAACCACGCCCAAGTCTGCTTTGCATTATGTATGTGTCAGAAACCTTATGGTAGCTTCATTTTCCAAAAAACATTGCAAATTTCTTGCACTGGTATTCATAAGGGAAAATTCATTCTGTATTGTACAACGTGGTCTTATGATTTACCTTACTTTAAAATAAACCAAAATATAACTGTTTTAGTTCTCACACCAGTCCCATGGCTGACCTGGAGTTTATTGTTCCCTCACATGAACTCTAGGTGTCCATTATTTTCCACACGGGTGGCTAGTAGTTTGGTTTGCAGATTTAGACTTGGAGTCAGTTAGAGCAGATTTTGGATTAGAGCTGGAGATATATCTTGGATCATTATCCTTCCGCTATTTAATTCCGTTATGTATCTGTTGTACTCTGATAAGCATTGTAACTCTGATGTAACATTATTGTTATAATAATGAAAATTTCTTTTATTTTTGTCCTAATGTGTAAGTACCCCTAACAATATGTCTTTATGAACAGTTTGTGTCGGTTTAATTACTGGTTAGAACAGGGAAAAAAGACGGGTCGTTACATATATAATGAAATTAGATTAAAAACAAATAAATGTGAAATGTTTATAATGTCAAAAACCCTAGCCTCCACTAAAAGTAGTAGTCAACTAACATGTATATACCAGCCGATCGCTAGTGGTCGACCAGGCTGGGTTTATAAATTGATCATTCTAGTTGTTTTAATAACACTTATTGTACCATTATTATTAATTTATATTACTGCTTGAGTGATTTTAACGTTAATTGTTGACCTTGATGTTTAATTTACCCCCAAGTCTAACAATAGTTTATTTTAAATTTCAATTTTGAGAACCAATTTTTTTTTCTGAATTTGAATTGTATTTAAATTATTTTAACCTATAAACTTCAAACAATTATAACTTCGTTGTTCGAGCTCCATTTCCAGCATATTATATATGAAAATTGATCAAAATTTCATCTTAAGCACAAGGTAAAATTTCCAATGTCAAATTCAAACTGTGACAACCCCAAACTTCCGTGGTGCGAAAGTAAGGATAATCATAGGAGTATAACATAATTACAACAATAGCAGATCTCAGATAATAGCATAACACATAATTCATTGCAGCGGAAATAGGAATGTCATCACAACATAACATCAAAGACATCAGAGTACGCAGTTACAGGATACACTTAGCAAATAGAAGTCTCGACAAAAAAGAGAAATAAGTATCAACTCCATCAAATGCATTAAAGATCAATAATGTCTAAATGTCTTAAGTAGTAGTAAAAAGATAAAAGGAAAATGTTCTTCATCTTCTTCCTTAATCAAGCTCCAGTCCAGAATGCGTCCATACCTAAACCTGTCATTTGGCTGCCCGTGTGGAAAGAGGGCACCCGAATTTGCAAAGTGAAACAAACTACGAGTCAGTCATGAGAATGGTATAAGAAATCTTTCTTAACTAACAATATGGCTAATCAGGACCACGCCGCTAATGCGGAACGGGTTTACTCCATTGGATTACCAGTGCATATGTTTAATAAATTTCAAAAACAACGCAATGCTTTTTAGAAAATGAAATCATTATAAGACTCAAGTCCCATCACAGAATGCAACGCAAACCGAAGGATAGAGTTTTACCTTATAATGATCAAACATGCTTGATATGTAGAAAATAATAATTTAATATTATTATTAGTGTCTAATAAGTTTCAAAAATACTACAAAGTAAATGTATCAACCCTAGACGACATAACTACCATATAGTATGTCGCCATATATAGGTCTACAATCAAAACCGTAATGTCGTATTGGAAATTGGGTTTCCATCAAGAGTCAAGGCTAGGGACGATCTCCTTACCGATTCGAGATCCTCTAGCAATGTCTCAGGATTCCCCGCAGTGAACCCTTGGATCCTGCAGGGCCGGTCCACAAAAATACCTTACTGGATTGGCAATTTCTGAACACAAGTTTCCCGATCCTATTGGATCTATAAAATGGTCACTATCGACCAATAAATATGAGGCGCCTCATTCCATCAACGACATAAGTAAAATGTCAGGGCTTGAAAACCCTGATACCACTTCTAGCTAGAAAGAAACGTGTGCACTCCCTACGTTCCCTTGTCCCGTTTCTGACTCTTACCGGGGTGTGAGGCTCGCGAGGTAACGTTATACACAAAGCTATGCCGAAATAGGCTATGCTTTGATCATCATCCACAAGGCTCTGCTTTTCAACAAAAGCCTCGATCAATTGCATCTTGGCATGTCACATTGACAATTCACGCCATGTGATCGATAACTACCAATATATAACCTCTAAGCTCATGCGTCTCAGAGAAGGGTGTTAAGCAAGAGAATAAATTCTCTGCCACCACAGATATATTAAATAGAAATCAATTTAATTTACATGGAATGAAATCCAATGTCAGACACACATCCATTTACAAGTCCGCTCTGGGTCTGAACGAAACCGGTGTCACCTTATTCTTCGTCCCGTATGTCCAAAACGGAAGAAAGGTGCTCGCTTATCCGGACAATCAGCAAGTACGTCTGGATAACTACCACTTTAACCCTTTACTGGGAGCTAACAAATACCGGGCATCAGTAGTTATCCTTTCGATGTGAAGATCGTCGGTCTTCAATCGCCGTCTTCAATATCTTCGATTTAAATCGTCGTATAATCATTTGGAATGAGATTGAACTTGTTCTTTTCAAATGATTCTCGCATATATACAGTTTAAAAACATTTCGTATCATTAATAGTATTTAATAACGATTTATCGCTATTTTTATTTATATAAAAATAGCTAAATTAATTTAACGATGCATCGGGTCATTAGGCGGCCCTGGCGCTGTTTTTATCAAAATTAGATTTACACTTACCTCGAAATCTAATCGTTGGATTTTAACAAAGTTTATATTTTTGGAAAGATCTTCCCAAATCGGTCCTAACGGTTTCAGTTTTGGGAAAACCCGACGGTTGAATCTTTCGGTATAATCGTTTAAAGTTACGATTCCGAAACGCGAACTACCATGTGTGATTCGTTTAATTTTAATTTATATATATATATATATAATTATATATAAATATAAGCCATTCGACGATTCCACTAACGTGCTTATCATGCCAAATAAAAGAATGTTATTATTGGCATATCATACCTATATCATGTCAAACAAAATATATTTCGTTTACATGAAAATTGATCCAATGACAAGTCAGCTTGGAATATAAATTCTAATATATGCAATGTAAATATAAATATAATTTTAACAATGCATATAAATTCTAATATATGCAATGTAAATATAAATGTAATTTTGAAAATGCATATAAATTCTAATATATGCAATGTACATGTAAGTGTAACTTTAACATTGCATATAAATTATAATATATGCAATGTAAATATAAATGTAGTTTAACATACATATTTTAATGTTTTCAATTTGTTAATAGTTCTATTTTTAAACAACATGTTTGAAAGCGATGTTTTCATTTTCCTCCTTCCTAACATGTTAAAAATAATGTTTTAACATACAAATGTTCTCTAACATATGTATTCTACCGAATCACTTTTATATTAAAAATGAAATTTTAATGTTGTAACATTTTTATTCAAACAGTCAATATTTCCAATAAATCAAACTTTACATTAAAAATTATGATTTTAATGTTTCAACTCTTTATTCAGCTATGAACAATTTTTACATGAATCATTCTTTTATAAAAGTGAATTTTTAATGTAAAACATATTTTATTTTAAAACATGAATCTTTGTCTACACTCTATTAATACATTAAAAAGTGAGTTTTTTAATGTAAAACATGTTTTCATTTTAAAAATGAATATTTGTCTACATTCTATTATTACATTAAATGTGAGTTTTTAATGTAAAACATGTTTACATTTTAAAACATGAATACTTTTTCTATATTACATTAAAAGTGAGTTTTTAATGTAAAATATGTTTTCATTAAAAAAAAACATGAATCTTTTCTATATTTCATTATTACATAAAAAGGTGAATTTTTAATGCAATACATGTTTTCATCTTAAAACATGAATCTTTTTCAATATTTCTATTATTACATAAAAAGGTGAATTTTTAATGCAACACATGTTTTCATCTTAAAACATAAATCTTTTTCTGTATTTCTATTATTACATAAAAAGGTGAATTTTTAATGCAACACATGTTTTCATTTTAAAACATGAATCTTTTTTTATATTTCTATTATTGTTGAGAACAAGATTTTGATCGATGCCAACATATAAAGTTGCAGTAAAGATCATTTCATAGAGATAACGTTATATATATATATACATACACATAGAGTCGTGTTAGAAATATGTTAAAATCTATCCTCAAAGTGTAACACGAATGCACAAAAAGTTATATCATATCTTCGTTGCTGAAATCTGTATATTTGAGAAATTCAAAAGTCATAGAAAAAGTCCAAACGGTCCAGGCTTCAACCGGGAAAGAGAGCAGAGCAATCTAGACTGTGGACCGAGGTTCTCCGGTCCACAGCCATAAACCGGTCGATCAGTCCAAATATGGGCAGTCGACCAGTCTGTATGTTTTTGCACATAACGGCTATTTTTCTGGAAGTTTTAATTTTAATTAAATTCAACCAGTCGACTGGTGATTTTTAACCTGTCGACCGTTTTTAAATAGCAAGCTTTTTCTGAAAGTTTGCTTCTATTTGTGAAGAGATTTCTATTCAATAATCAAAGGAAATGGACATAACTTTTTAGAGAAACTCTTCATAAAGAATTACTACCTTTCTACTATTATATAAACAACTTCAAACTTGTTTTATAATCACCGAATCATTCTATATTCTCTCTAATTTCTGAATTGCATTTTCATACTCTTTGCAAAACAAAGTCTCCAAATTTAAACACTTGTTGAATCCTTGAATCAATTTAATATCATTTGATTCAAAATCATTCTACTTCCTTAAATCTACGCATTCAAAGTATATACTCGAGGATCAGATTATAGGAAGATTGTACTCAAACTATTGACTATCCGTGTTGAATCAAGAACACAAAACAGAAGTCAAAACCATTGTATTAGTTGAAGTCCCGTGTGTGATCAGGCAAGTGTTGAAGTCCTCAGTGTTGTAAGAGGCAAGTGTTGAATTCCTCGTGTTGTTTGAGGCGTGAAATCCCGTTCGATAGCTCGGGTGTTGTATACCTATTCCTCCCGGTGAAGTGAGGTGGTTGTTAGTGCAAATCCAGAAGGAAGTCTGGGACTGGACGTAGGACGGTGCTCCGAACTGGTATAAAAATCCCTGGTGCGATTTTTCCTTTTTGCTGCATTTACTATTTTATATCTGTGATTAGCTATTATTTCATATTTGTATGTTATACACCATATTACACGATCCTTGTGTACTATACTAGCACATACGCACGTACGCATTTTCATTTGGTATCAGAGCACGGTCATCTTATAACCGTAACACAGTTATTTGATATATTCTTGTAATATGACAAATAACCCAAGTTCTAGCACTCAAAACACCACTTACACAGAAGGCCAATCAACACAGACCTCCATTCTTCAATGGCCTTAATTATAGCTATCGCGCAACACGTATGTCATTTTACATCCAATCAAATAGCTATAATGCCTGGAATGCTACACAAAAAGAAACAGTGATTCCAACAACTGATTATTCAGAATAGACACCGGCTGAGAAAACAGCAGCAGCTGTAAATGCAAAAGCAATAAATATGTTGTTTTGTGCATTAGATCAAAATGAATATAACCGTGTTAGTATCTGTACCACCGCATATCAAATTTGGCAAACGCTGAAAACCACTCATGAATTTACTAACAAGGTTAAACAAGCCAAAATAGACATGCTGAAAAGTCAGTTCCAAAATTTCAAAATGAAACCGAATGAAACAATCAATGATATGTATTCACGGTTTCAAACTATTCATCATGCACTTATTGGTTTAGGACAAAAATATTCAGATTTTGATGTAGTCTCGATAGTCCTACATTCTCTGACTAGTGAATGGGAAGGAAAAGTATTAGCGATTGAAGAAGCTAATGACCTTTTTGTCATGAAGCTAGATGAATTAATAGGAAATCTAATGTCCTATGAAACAAATTTGCAGGCTAGAAAGGAACAGAAAGAAGAAAAGAATAATGTAGCATTTCATGTCGGAAAAGATGAAGATGAATCAGAATCTGAAGATGAAGACTTAGCTTTTATGGCAAAAGTTTTCAAAAAATTCCTGAAACAACGAAAAGCTAGTCGATATAACAAAAGGAAATCTTGTTCAAATAAGCCATCATCATCAGTTATAGAATGTTTTAACTGCCACATGAAGGGGCACATGCATAAAGATTGTCCGGAGCAAAAGAAGTCAGAAAACGAAAAGTTCAAATACAAAAAGGACAAATCAAAGAAACGGGCATTCTCAGTAACATGGGATGATTCAAACTTGTCTTCATTAGAAAGTGAAAGTGACACAGAGAATGAAAAAACAAATATTTGTTTCATGGCAGCAAAAGATGAGGTACAAATTCCTGCATTTGATGAAGTACTTGATATTAATGCTGAATTGGTAGTTAAGTTTAAAGACATGAAACGACAATACAAAGAAGCCAAAGCTGATTTGAGTAGAGCAGAGTTTGAACGAGATATGTTAAAAGACGAGAAGAAAGTATTAGAAGAAGAACTTGAAAAACTTCAAGAATCATCATTTAATATTGATTCTCAATTATCTCTTTTGAGTCAAGAAATTGAAACTCAAAAAAGAAAAATGATGCTCTTACTACTGAAAATCATGAGCTTAAGGCAAAATTCAAAATTCTGGATCTAGAAAAAGCTAGTTTACAAACAAATTAGATGATATTACTCAAAATGTTTCTAACTTCAAAAAAGGTCGAGAAAATTTGACAAAAATCATTGGAAGTTCACAACCTGCTTCAAATAAACAAGGTTTGGGATATAAGAAACAAGAAACCAATCATACAAATAGTACTAGATATGCTTTTATGTACAATAAGAATATCACTGCTAGTACTAATGCACATCTAAGACCCAATTATTATAGAAATTCGAATACTTCTCTGACTAGCGGTATTTATAATAAATATAGAAGTACGAAAAGGAATATCACTAGAGATTACTTAAGTATTTGGGTTCCTGTAAGTTGGAAAAACAGAGAAAAATATATCGATGATTATTTTGATTCAGTAGTTAATAATGAAAATTTTATCTTTAAAGGTTCCATTAAACCCTCTTGGGTATGGTTACCTTCCATCTAACCCATGGACCCAAACAAAGCAAGTGGGTACCAAAACTATATATGTCATATTTTTTGCAGGTACACCACAACAAAGAGGAGGTTATTCGGTATCTCTAAATATCTTTGAAAACTCAGCTCATCAAAAAAAAACATGATTCAATATCTCCTAAAGGTGCTATAATTATTTGTATTCTCTACTACTCTCGATTACTATGTTTATTATGGTATTTATTCTTTTTAATCGATGACAAAGGGGGAGAAATATTTCCTCTCATGATTCATGTTACATATATTATCATTTAACATTATGTGCTTAACATGTTAATAGTATATGTGTGCTAACATTTATTAATGCAGGAATCAAAAGGTAAGATTATTTATAATATGAACTAACAAATGTTGCAGAAATTTAGGGGGAGCTTTATATTTAGAGAGAGAAAATCCAAGGTGTTGTCATCAATCAAAAAGGGGGAGACTGTTGAGAACAAGATTTTGATCGATGCCAACATATAAAGTTGCAATAAAGATCATTTCATAGAGATAAGGTTTTTTTATATATATATACATTGAGTCGTGTTAGAAATATGTTAAAATTTATCCTCAAAGTATAACACAAATGCACAAAAAGTTATATCATATCTTCGTTGCTGAAATATGCATATTTGAGAAATTGAAAAGTCACAAAAAAAGTCCAAATAGTTCAGGCTTCGACCGGGAAAAAGCGTAGAGCAATCTAGACTGTGGACCGAGGTCCTCCGGTCCACAGCCATAAACCGGTCGACCGGTCCAAATATGGGCGGTCGACCGGTCTGTGTGTTTTTGCATATAACGGCTATTTTTCTGGAAGTTCTAATTTTAATTAAATTCAACCAGTCGACCGATGATTTTTAACCTGTCGACCGTTTTTAAACAGCAAGCTTTTTCTGAAAAGTTTCTTCTATTTGTGAAGAGATTTCTATTCAATAATCAAAGGAAATGGACATAACTTTTTATAGAAGCTCTTCATGAAGAATTACTACCTTACTACTATTATATAAACAACTTCAAACCTGTTTTATAATCACCGAATCATTCTATATTCTCTCTAATTTCTGAATTGCATTTTCATACTCTTTGCAAAACAAAATCTCTCTAAATTTAAATACTTGTTGAATCCTTGATTCAATTTAATATCATTTGATTCAACAAGCATTCTACTTCCTTAAATCTACGCATTCAAAGTATATACTCGAGGATCAGATTATAGGAAGATTGTACTCAAACTATTGACTATCCGTGTTGAATCAATAACACAAAGTAGAAGTCAAAACCATTGTATTAGTTGAAGTCCTGTGTGTGATTGGGCAAGTGTTGAAGTCCTCAGTGTTGTAAGAGACAAGTGTTGAAGTCCTCGTGTTGTTACAGGCGTGAAATCCCGTTCGGCTGCTCCGGTGTTGCATACCCGTTCCTCCGGGTGAAGTGAGGTGATTGTTAGTGAAAATCCAGAAGGAAGTCTGGGACTGGACGTAGAACGGTGCTCCAAACCAGTATAAAATTCCCTGGTGCGATTTTTCCTTTTTACTGCATTTACTATTTTATATCTGTGATTAGCTATTATTTCATACTTGTGTGTTATACACCATATTACACGATACTTATGTACTATACTAGCACATACGTACGTATGCATTTTCGATTATTACATAAAAAGGTGAATTTTTAATGCAACACATGTTTTCATTTTAAAACATGAATCTTTTCACTAATTTCTAATATTACATTAAAAAGTATTTTTAAATGTAATCATGTTTGGATTTTAAAACATGAACACTTTCTCATTTTTATAACATTACATTAAGAATGTTAATTTCAAGGTAATCATGTTTTTATCCTAAACATTAGCATTTTTCTTTATTTCATTCTTGACACTAAAATATGAATTTTTAATGAAATCATGTTTTTATTCAAAACATGAACATTTTCTATTTTTTAAAAATGTAAATTTTTAATGAAATCATGTTTTTATTCAAAACATGTACATTTTCTATATTCTAACATTACATTAAAAATGTGAACTTTTTAATGTAAAGTTTTTATTTTCTTTGAAACATGAACATTTCTATTTTTATAATAATTCCATAAAATGATAGAAATTTATATTTCATTTTTGTTGAAAATTCTAATTCAACAAAATCACAAAATTTGATATTTCATTTTGATTGAAAATTCTAACTCAATCAAATAACAAAAGTGTATATTTCATTTTGATTGATAATTCTAACTCAATCAAATAACAAAAGTGTATATTTCAATTTGATTGATAATTCTAATTCAATCAATTAACAAAGGTGATATTTCATTTTGATTGAAATTTCTAATTCAATCAAATAACAAAAGTGATATTTTTCATTTTGATTGAAATTCCTAATTCAATCAAATAACAAAAGTGATATTTTTCATTTTGATTGAAAATACTAATTCAATCAAAATGACAAAAATGTATGATTCATTTTTGTTGAAAATTTTGATTCAACCAAATGTATAAAAGGGAATATTTCATTTTGATTGAAAATTCTAATTCAATCAAAGTGACAAAATGTATGATTCATTTTTATTACAAATTTGATTCCAACAAAATATAATAAAGGTGATACTTCATTTTTGTTGAATATTTTGATTCAAAAAAAATAACAAAAATGTTTGATTCATTTTTATTGCAAATTTAATCATAACACAGTATCACCAAAATAATAGATCTACATAACACATCAAATCACGTAGCATAGCATGTAGAAATTTACAGCGGATCGATGATAATACAATCAAGATTAATTTTAATTATTTAAAAAATAAATAAAAACAAAATAGAATTCTCACAATCGTTTGAATATGAATGGTTCAGATCTGAAATTTGATCCAGATTTTGATCTGCTTAGAATTGGTTCTATTCAATCCAGAAGCGTAGATCTCGGACTCACGATCATAACGGATCTGAAATCGTTCAAATTCGAGTTCGTATGAGTGAGATACGGACTAATTTGTATTAATAACATTTTAAAATTAAATTAAATAAATAATATATTTTCAAAACCACATTCTTCTATACTCAGAAACCTAGGCCGACGGTTTTACCCATTTGTTCAATCCTAGGGCTTCCATTTTCTTCCAAATCACTCAGCTTCGTCTCGATCCAACCACACCATGTCGAGGAGTGCAGTGTGGCGCACCAGGGGGAATCCACGTGATGGAGCTCGATCGGCTCCTGGTGGTGCGGCGGCGCTCGAAACCATAGGTGTTTGGGGGGCTGGAATGCGTCGGTTATTCAAGGACAGGGGGTGTTGTCCGTACCGATTTGAAGAGGGAGAGGAGAACTTCAATATTGTCAAAAGGAGGAGGGGGTTTTATTGTGTGGATCCGGTATTATTGAAGGGAAACGGATCGAGCATTCCTGGCCATGAACGGGGAGGATGGCAGCTGCTTCAGGAATTTAGGGTTTGGAATGAAGACAAAAATGGATTTTTATAATATTATATTTCTAATTTTTACAAATAAACCTGTAAATCCTTAACTCCAATTTCAGTCCAACAGGAGTTGTTTCTACCTAATTGCCCCTATTCCGGAATCAATGGGCTAGGTCCCGTTAGCCTAAATGATTGGTTTTGGTCTGATTTCTTCAGCAACGGGCAGTTTGGCTTGATGTGCCCCTTCTGGTGACAATTATAGCACCCCCTCTTATCCTGAGAACTTTAACTAGGCCCAGACTCATTTCTCCTTGGACTCTTGGGAGCTCAGCATTCGTAGTCGAAGTGCCCCATCTTCTGGAAATTGAAGCATTTTACCTTGGATTTGTCTCTTTTCTTTTTCCCTTGGGGCTTGGCGGCTGAAGAGCTGCTCGCCTCTAGTTTCTTGTTAGCTTGCTTTCTTTTGTTATTATTCCGATTCTTTTCACGCTCCCGCTGTGCATTTCTATCATTCTCCTCATAGTGGCAAGCCATCTCGATCACTTCATTAAAGGGGAGCTTGATGTGAGTAGTGACCCTGTTCAGATATTTCTTGGAGAGGCCATTGATAAATCTCTTGTTCTTCTGCACTGGTTCCTGAACTAACTCAGGGGCGTAGCGTAAGAGTTCCTCGAACTTCCGCACATATTCTGAAATAGTCATTTCTCCCTGCTGCAAATTGGCAAATTGATCATGGAGCCGCTCTACTTCCTACAGAGGGATATACTTATCGTTGAAGAGTTCTTTGAATCTGGCCCAAGACATGTCGGCCACATTATTGCCAATTTTGATGTATCCCACCAATTTTCAGCTTCGTCTTTCAATAGCCATATTGCCAAAAAGCGCTTGCGGTTATCTTCCAATTCCAGGCCTTCAAATATTTTCTCGCGGTTCTTTAGCCATGCCTATGCCTCAATCACAGTCTCTCGCCCGGTAAAGGATACGCCCCCTAAATTTCTGAACTTCTTGGACATTTTATCCAAGTCAAATGGCTGCAGGGGTGGAGGTGATGTTACAGCCTCTGGAGTGGGCTGCCCTGAGCTGTGGGAGTCTCACCTCTAGCTGATCCTCTAGCCCCAACTCTGCCTCGGGCTCTAGCTCTTGCTCTAGTGCTCATTTTTAGTTAGTTCTGTACCATCAAGGAAAGAGTCTGACTAACAAAAATGATAATTTTAAATGAACGGTTAAAAGTAGAGACATATGATAAGATGATAATGATGTAATGACTGATTAATATGTTCTATTTTGCTGTGCTAATTCTAGGATATTACTAATCCTATCTCTAATGAGCTACTCGCCTTAGAATACTATTGATTCTATCTAGACAAATTGTCCTAAAATTGTTATACTCTGAAGCTAAGGTTAACCTTTAGCTCTGATACCAACTATATCAACCCCAAACTTCCGTGGTGCGAAAGTAAGGATAATCATAGGAGTATAACATAATTACAACAATAGCAGATCTCAGATAATAGCATAACACATAAATCATTGTAGCGGAAATAAGAATGTCATCACAACATAACATCAAAGACATCAGAGTACGCAGTTACATGATACACTTAGCAAATAGAAGTCTCAACAAAAAGAGAAATAAGTTTCAACTCCATCAAATACATCAAAGATCAATAATGTTTAAATGTCTCAAGTAGCAATAAAAAGATAAAAGGAAAATGTTCTTCATCTTCTTCCTTAATCAAGCTCCAATCCAGAATGCATCCATACCTAAACTTGTCATTTGGCTGCCACTGTGGAATGAGCGCACCCGAGTTTGCAAAGTGAAACAAACTACGAGCCAGTCATGGGACTGGTATCAGAAATCTTTCTTAACTAACAATATGGCTAATCACAGGGCCACACCGTTAATGCGGAACGGGTTTACTCCATTGGATTACCAGTGCATATGCTTAATAAATTTAAAAAACCATGCAATGCTTTTTAGAAAATGAAATCATTATAAGACTCAAGTCCCATCACACAATGCAACGCAAACCGGAGGATAGAGTTTTACCTTATAATGATCAAACATGCTTGATACATAGAAAATAATACTTTAATATTATTATTAGTGTCTAATAAGTTTCAAAAAAAATACTTCAAAGTAAATGTATCAATCCTAGACGGCATAGCTACCATATACTATGTCGCCATATATAGGTCTACAATCAAAACCGTAATGTCGTATTGGAAATTGGGTTTCCATCAAGAGTCAAGGCTAGGGCGATCTCCTTACCGATTCGACACACTTTAGCATTATCTCAGGATTACCCGCAGTGAACCCTTGGATCCTGCAGGGCCGGTCCACAAATATACCTTAGTGGATTGGCAATTTCTGAACACACGTTTCCCGATCCTATTGGATCTATAAATGTCATCATCGACCAATAAATCCGAGGCGCCTCATTCCATCAACCACATAAGTAAAATGTCAGGGCTTGCAAAACCCTGATACCACTTCTAGCTAGAAAGAAACATGTGCACCCCCTGCGTTCCCTTGTCCCGTTTCTGACTCTTAACGGGGTGTGAGGCTCGCGAGGTAACGTTGTACACAAGGCTATGCCGAAATAGGCTATGCTTTGATCATCATCCACAAGGCTTTGCTTTTCAACAAAAGCCTCGATCAATTGCCTCTTGGCATGTAACATTGACAATTCATGCCATGCGATTGATAACTACCAATATATAATCTCTGAGCTCATGCGTCTCAGAGAAGGGTGTTAAGCAAGAGAATAAATTCTCCGCCACCACATATATATATATATATATTAAATATAAATCAATTTAATTTACATGGAATGAAATCCAATGTCAAACACACATCCATTTACAAGTCCGTTCTGGGTCTGAACGAAACCAGAGTCACCTTATTCCCGTCCCGTATGTCCAATACGGAAGAGAGGTGCTCGCTTATCCGGACAATCAACAAGTACGTCTGGATAACTACCACTTTAACCCTTTACTGGGAGCTAACCAATGTCGGACATCATTAGTTATCCTTTCGATGTGAAGATCGTCGGTCTTCAATCGACGTCTTCAATTTCATCGATTTAAATCGTCATATAATCATTTGAAATGAGATTGAACTCGGTCTTTTCAAATGATTCTCGCATATATATAGCTTAAAAACATTCTTCAATCGTCGTCTTCAATATCATCGATTTAAATCGTCATATAATCATTTGAAATGAGATTGAACTCAGTCTTTTCAAATGATTCTCGCATATATATATAGCTTAAAAACATTTCATATCGTTAATAGTATTTAATAACGATTTATCGCTATTTTTATTTATATAAAAATAGCTAAATTAATTTAACGACGCTTCGGGTCAATATGCGGGCCTGGCGCTAATTTTATCAAAATTTGATTTACAATTATCTCAAAATCTAACAGTTGGATTTTAACAAAATTTATATCGTTGGAAAGATCTTCCCAAAACGGTCCTAACGGTTCCAGTTTTGGGAAAATCCGACGGTCGGATCTTTCGGTATAATCTTTTAAAGTTACGATTCCGAAACGCGAACTACCGTGCGTGATTCGTTTAATTTTAATTTAAATATATATATATATATATATATCTGTGTATGTATGTATATGTATATGTATATAAACCATTCGACGATTTCACTAACGTGCTTATCACGCCAAATAAAAGAATGTTTTTATTGGCATATTATACATATATCATGTCAAACAAAATATATTTTGTTTACATGAAAATTGATCCAATGACAAGTCAATTTGGCATATAAATTCTAATATATGCAATGTAAATATAAATGTAATTTTAACAATGCATATAAATTCTAATATATGCAATGTAAATATAAATGAAATTTTAACAATGCATATAAATTCTAGTATATGAAATGTAAATATAAATGTAACTTTAACAATGCATATAAATTCTAATATATGCAATGTAAATATAAATGTAACTTTAACAATGCATGTAAATTCTAATATATGCAATGTAAATATAAATGTAGCTTAACATACATATTTTAATGTTTTCAATTTGTTAACAGTTCTATTTTTAAACAACATGTATTAAAGCGATGTTTTCATTTTCCTCCTTCCGAGCATGTTAAAAATAATGTTTTAACATACAAATGTTCTCTAACACATGTATTCTACCGAATCACTTTTATATTAAAAATGAAATTTTAATGTTGTAACATTTTTATTCAAACAGTCAATATTTCCAGTAAATCAAACTTTACATTAAAAATTATGATTTTAATGTTTCAACACTTTATTCAACTATGAACAATTTTTATATAAATCATTTTTTTATAAAAATGATATTTTTAATGTTAACATGCCTTTGTTTTAAAAAATGAACATTTTCTAGTGATTAATTCCTTTCATTAAAAACAAAGTTTTTAATGTAAAATAAGTTTTATTTTAAAACATGCATATTTGTTCAACTTCTATTATTACATTCAAAAGTGAATTTTTAGTGTAAAACATGTTTTATTTTAAAACATGAATCTTTGTCTACACTCTATTAATACATTAAAAAGTGAGTATTTTTTAATGTAAAACATGTTTTCATTTTAAAAATGAATATTTGTCTACATTCTATTATTACATTAAATGTGAGTTTTTAATGTAAAACATGTTTACATTTTAAAACATGAATCCTTTTTCTATATTACATTAAAAGTGAGTTTTTAATGTAAAACATGTTTTCATAAAAAAAAAACATGAATCTTTTCTATATTTCATTATTACATAGAAAGGTGAATTTTTAATGCAACACATGTTTTCATCTTAAAACATGAATCTTTTTCTATATTTCTATTACTACATAAAAAGGTGAATTTTTAATGCAACACATGTTTGCGTCTTAAAACATGAATCTTTTTCTATATTTCTATTATTACATAAAAAGGTGAATTTTTAATGCAACACATATTTTCATTTTAAAACATGAATCCTTTTTTATATTTCTATTATTACATAAAAAGGTGAATTTTTAATTCAACACATGTTTTCATTTTAAAACATGAATCTTTTCACTAATTTCTAACATTACATTAAAAGTATATTTTTAATGTAATCATGTTTTAATTTTAAAACATGAACACTTTTCTCATTTTTATAACATTACATTAAGATTGTTAATTACAAGGTAATCATTTTTTTATCCTAAACATGAGCATTTTTCTATATTTCATTCTTGACACTAAAATATGAATATTTAATGAAATCATGTTTATATTCAAAACATGAACATTTCTATTTTTCTATTCTTGTCATTAAAAATTTAAATTTTTAATGAAATCATGTTTTATTCAAAACATGTACATTTTCTATATTCTAACATTACATTAAAAATGTGAACTTTTTAATGTAATGTTTTTATTTTTTTTAAAACATGAACATTTCTATTTTTATAATAATTCCATAAAATGATAGAAATTTATATTTCATTTTTATTGAAAATTCTAGTTCAACAAAATGACAAAATTTGATATTTCATTTTGATTGAAAATTCTAACTCAATCAAATAACAAAAGTGTATATTTCATTTTGATTGATAATTCTAACTCAATAAACTAACAAAAGTGTATATTTCATTTTGATTGATAATTCTAATTCAATCAATTAACAAAGGTGATATTTCATTTTGATTGAAATTTCTAATTCAATCAAATAACAAAAGTGATATTTTTCATTTTGATTGTAATTTCTAATTCAATCAAATAAAAAAAAGTGATATTTTTCATTTTGATTGAAAATCCTAATTCAATCAAAATGACAAAAATGTATGATTCATTTTTTTTGAAAATTTTGATTTAACCAAATGTATAAAAGGAATATTTCATTTTGATTGAAAATTCTAATTCAATCAAAGTGACAAAATGTGTGATTCATTTTTATTGCAAATTTGATTCCAATAAAATATAATAAAGGTGATACTTCATTTTTGTTGAATATTTTGATTCAACAAAAATAACAAAAATGTTTGATACATTTTTATTGCAAATTTAATTCCAACAAAATATAATAAAGGTGATTCTTCATTTTTGTTGAATATTTTGATTCAACAAAAATAACAAAAATGTTTGATTCATTTTTATTACAAATTTAATCATTAACACAATATCACCAAAATAACAAATCTACATAACACATCAAATACTTATCAAATCACGTAGCATAACATGTAGAAATTTACAGCGGATCGATGATAATACAATCATGATTAATTCTAATTATTTAAAAAATAAAAAAAATAAAACAGAATTCTCACAGTCATTTATATCTGAATGATTCAGATCTGAAATTTGATCCAAATTTTGATCTGGTCAGAATTGGTTCTAGTCAGTCCTGAAGTGTAGATCTCGGACTCACGATCGTAACGGATCTGAAATCGTTCAATTTCGAGTTTGTATGAGTGAGAAACGGACTAATTTGTATTAACAACATTTTAAAATTAAATTAAATAAATAATATATTTTCAAATCCGCCTTCTTCTATACTCAGAAACTCAGGCCGACGGTTTTACCCATTTGTTAAATCCTAGGGCTTCCATTTTCTTTTAAATCACTTAGCTTTGTCTCGATCCGACTACACTACGTCAAGGAGTGGAGGGTGGCGCACCAGGGGAATCCATTCGGTGGAGCTCGATCGGCTCCTGGTGGTGCGGTGGTGCTCAAAACCGTAGGTGTTTGGGGGGCTGGAACGCGTCGGTTATTCAAGGACAGGGGGTGTTGTCCGTACCGATTTGAAGAGGGAGAGGAGAACTTCAATATTGTCAAAAGGAGGAGGGGGTTTTGTTGTGTGGATCGGGAATTATTGAAGGGAAATAGATCAAGCATTCCTGGCCATGAACGAGGAGGATGGCGGCTACTTCAGGAATTTAGGGTTTGGAATGAAGACAAAAATGGATTTTTATAATATTATATTTCTAATTTTTACAAATAAACCCGTAAATCCTTAACAACTCCAATTCCAGTCCAATTGGAGTTTTTTCTACCTAATTGCCCCTGTTTCGGAACCAATGGGCTAGGTCCCGTCAGCCCAAACGATTGTTTTTAGCCTGATTCCTTTAATTTAAAATTTAAATCCTTTATTAAATTAATTCGATCGTACATTTAAATTCGTCGGGCCACATAAGGACTTCGAAAATTCCCGAAAAATAAATCTAGCTATGTTTTGACGAAACGGTCCTAAAAATTAATTTCGTCGAATTTGGAGACCGTTTGAAAAATGGTCTTTTTAACGGTCGATTAAATTCAATAGAAACTATCGAATCAATGTTTAATTTACTACACTCACAAATTAATTCCAAAAATTATGGAAAATTAAACTTAGCAATAATTTGACATTCCGGATCCGACAAAAGTGGTTTCATCGAAAACGGAGGTCGTTTGTATAATGGCCTTTTATACGGGCTATAAATTATACTGTATTCCATAGCGACTATTCAGAATATTCAACTGGCCATAACTTTTTATTCCCGCTATGAAATTTTGATTTTTCGGATTCTTTGGAAAGATATTTTTAAACAGATTTAGATATTTTTGGTTTCACTAATATCCATTTAATTTTGAATCCTGTACATTCAGTCAAAGTTCAGATTTGAATTTTCAAATTACCGTGCTATTTCTAATTCCTTTAGAAATTAAAATAAATATATTTGTTCTAACTTCGATTTAAATAAATTTTTAATCATTATTATTTAAAATAATTTATTTTAACTACTCAAAATTCACTGAAATAGCCAAAATAAAAAATTTAAATTGGTTCTAAATTTCCGAATTGTTACACAAACTTCTACAAAATTTTATTTTTTATCCTTAACTTATTTATTTTAAATTATTTTGCTTATTTAATTTTTTACTAATTTACATATGATGAATTTCATATGGTGTTACAAGTTTTAGATTGAAATTAGAAGTAATATTGTCCTGTTACATTGTTCTTTGTGTTGCTTCCTCATCGAATTTCCTTGGTTGCACCATTTTTCTTGAAATGAAATTTTCACCTAACTAGTTCATAGATAAGGCTTTAGAGATGCTGGGGTTCTTGCCTAACTTCGAGAGTGAAAATATTTTTCCCTAAATTGGTATGACACCCATGATGCCAAGCAGAGAATCAAAACCTACTTTTAACTTCCTTGATGACATGAAGTAGATGATATAAAATGATGCTAATGAATCAAGACTTTTTCCAACAGTTAAGGCTTGGTATAAAATGATGTCATCTGGAAATGGCTTCATGATGTCCGTTAGCTTTTAAACGAATTATATTAAGGCTCATGTAACATGTTCAAGGGAGAGAAAGAATAAGTTGTGAATATGTTCAATAGTCCATAAAGCATGATGATGAACTAAATAAGCAATCCTTATTATTTGTAATTTGTAATTTGTCTTCCATTTGCAGTGAGCAAAACAGTGATAGTGTATATAAATACTTGTTTAGACTATATCTTATATGATTTCATCCGAGATGAAATCAAGATAAGCTCAGAGTCCAAAGAGCTTTATTATATGCATGTTCGTGTTCAACAAAGGTCTTGTTGCACAATTAAGGTAGAGGAATAGTTATAGATAGTTATCCAAGTCCTTGCTCATATAAAACTGCAAAGATTACAATCAATTTGAGATTTTTCCAATTTTATTTAGGATTACAATTGTTTGATTTTAAGAAGAGGGAAAAGAAAATGTTTTCCCCTTTCTCAATGCTCTTAGGTAAGTATTCATAGGGGTAGAGGGACGTGACAAAACTAATGACGGTTAACTTCACGATGCTTAGTTTTCGACAACAATGGTTATCTCAATGGCTCTAGGCATCATGGTCTATTTTAGAGATAATCAATGTCTCTTTAGACGTTGATGAATTACGACGTTAGGCTTTTACATTCGACACTCAGAATCACTTTTATAGGTCTTCATATTTCCTTGGAAAGTAATGTCCTTTGACTTCCTCCGAAGTTGATGGCTTTCGGTATTATGTTTCAATATTGCCTTAGTTGGTGAAGTTACGACATCAATAAAATGTGGCATCAGAGATAGGCGATGTTGGAGAGATGTAGCATTGCTTAAGAGGCAACATATATGAGAGGTAATTATGACGAGATGTAATATTTCTTGGAACGCGACATTAAAGAGATATGATATTAATGGGATTTGACACTCATTTATTCAATATTAGTCCATGTTTCAATGAAGCATACAGTATGTTTTTCTAATGGTTTATGATATGCAATATCGATAATACTCCATGTCCCCTTTATATCAATGGGCTATGATATTTGATGCCATAATGATGACATGCGATATCTTTTTCAGTTGTAAAATTTGATATGGTGCAATAACCATTTCCCTTGTAAGGCTATAACACTCTTTTGATAACATGCTCCTAATATTACTTCACTATTATATCTTTGGCATTATTCATTACTCGATTCCTTTAACTGCATTGATGATACGTGATATCCATAAAGTGTGGCATCGAAGATTCTTCTTAGGGCTTTATTTTCTTTTTGTTGTTATCATAAATTGTTGTTTGTTGTATGAGATTGAAATGCTTTATCTTTATGAATTCGATAATCTCATGGACTCGACACCATCTGTCTCATGTAAACCTTGACATCTGATACTTCCTTTTATGTAGTAGTGCGAGAAGCTTAGTAGCTTAATATCTTTATTTGTTAACAAGTTCGATATTGCTTGTTGGTAATCTTTTTAGGTTCATAAGCGTGATAACCTGCATCGCTTCCAAATTCTACATTGCTTCAGCTTCGACATTCTTATTCCTACTATAATTGTAACAACCCAGATTTTGGAACCAATTTAAAATTTTATTTCAATTGATTTATTGGATTTCAAGAATTTAAAATGATTTTTTTTGAGTATTAACGATTTAAAATTTATTTAAATCGAAGTTAGAATGTAAGAATTTAAAATTTAATTAAAACTAACTCGAAATGGCGTGTTAGTTTAAAAATTCGATTTTTAATTTCAATTGAATGTACAGAATTCAAAATAAATCAAATTTTAGTAAAACAAGAAATATTAGAATCATTTTAATTATATCTTTCTAACAAATGTGAGAAATTAAGATTTCACTTTATGAATTTTAAGTTATGTCTAGTTTAAAATTTAGAATAGTCGCTATGGAATTAATATATATTAATAATATATATAGCCCTTAAAAATAACCATTTTGCAAATGACCTCCATTTTCGATGAACCACTTTTGTTGGATTTGGAATGTCCAATTATAGCCAGGTTTAAATTTTTACAATTTTTGGAATTAATATGTGAGCGTGGTAAATTTAAACGCGTTTTCAATTTCAATTTGAATCTAATAAGCCAGTTAAAAGGCCATTTTTCAAATGTCCTTCAAATTCGATGAAATTAATTTTGTTAGGACCATATCGTCAAACCATATCTAGATTTAAATATTCGTAATTTTGGACTCAGTATATGGCCCTGGTAAATTAAAATGTACGTTGGAATTTAATATTGACCGTTATATTTATTTATATTTTAGTTTTAACAAAAACTGATCGAAACGGTCGAATTGGATTACGAAACATACCCCATTGTGTCTGGAATGGGGGTATTTGGTTAGGAATGATAGTCGTGGGGTTTGGTTTGGAGTTCGAATGCAAAATCACACTTTTACGAATTTAATAATATTAAATATAAATTATAAATACCCTAGTTTAAATCCCAAACCCTAAATCCTCCAACCTAGAGAAAAGCGCTGCCGTTCTTCAGTTTAATGGCCGATCTCTTCCCATCTTTCTCTCAAATTTTCTCCAAATCGAAGCCTCCTTAGCCAATATATTCAAAACAAAAATTAAAGAACATGATAAGATCAATGAACTCAACGGCCAAGTTCGGATTTACTTCTGTGTATTGCTAGATTTTTGGTGTCAAAAGCCACTAGTTCAAACACGAATCCCGAGCAGATGGGGGGTCGAGCGTCGAGTGGTTCAGGGTATAGGGAGGCGGCGCGATGGAGGACGGTGGGGTGATAGTTGATCGAGGTACGGCGGGGTCTGGCGAGCGTGGCAGTGGAGAGAGAAGAATGAAGGATGGGCGGGTTTTTTTATTCGAGCTCCAGAAAGAAGAAACGGGAGAGAAAGGATTACCGGGAAAAATAAAAAAGTAATTAATGTTTAATTATATTAATTAGGGTTTAATTATTTAAATAAAAGATGATAGCTTAAATTGTTAATAACTTGAGCGTATATTATCAGAATTTAACTATTTCAGATACGTTGGAATCGTATCAGCGAGCACTACAGCCTGGAACTAACAAGAATGGAATTGGAGCAAGTTGAATTTTTAGCTAAATTAAATGCTCCTTTAATTTAGTTTGAAAATAAAATCTTCGAATAAAGACTGACAGAGTGGAAACCAATGTGAGAATTCTCTCACTCAAAGATTTGTACAATTACTTATTTTATAACTGAATGTAGCGATTGCCAGTATTGATTTTTATCATTATCACAAATCTTGTACGGTGCTTGTTAGCTCACTTCATAGTTGTTTGAAAACCCATGGATGATCTGATTGACTGTATTGTGTAGTGACTGTGATATTTAACATATTAAAAATAATTTAATATTATTTCATGGTACGTAGTTGAAATTTGATACAAATATTCATTTATAGTTTTGAACAGTAAAAATTAGTTAATTTTGAAAATAACTCGAATTGAGCTATTTATGATTAAATTCATTATTAAGTAATGAATTTAAATTTATTTTTATTGTTTGAAAACCCCACACGGGTCTGAGGATGATAATTAATTCACATCTCCCTTGGATTTGACTGTATGTCAACCGGTTGATTGATAGACTGTTATAAGCGTTAGTTAAATATTTAATGCTTATACAGTTGTGAATTGCACTCTGCTTGTGAATAGAATGTTAATAGTTGTTTATCGCTATTTTTGAATACATGCGATGTATGGAATCCATATAAATAAAATTATATGGTAATTGATTGAGTCTGATTCCAATTCAAAAATAACGAATATTTTAAATTAATATTCAGTGAAAAATCAAAATATGATTTAAATGTCAAATTTCGGGTGGACACGAAAATATTGAAATATATGAAGCCGGGTTAAGTAGATATATGCTATTTTAACTTGAACGAGATATTCTATCGATTTTATTTATTTTATAATGAATATCGGAACGTTTTGATTTCAAAATATGATATTTTGAAAATATTATCATTTTAATATTATAATGATATACAATATTCAATTTTGATTTAAAATTAAAAATGAAGTGAAATCGTTTTAAAATGAATTTATAAACAATTTATAAAATACGTTTTAAATGGAAATCGATGATATATATATTATATATATTTAAATGGCTTGAATAGAACGCGCCGCGCAACAACCGTTCGTGAATTTCAACCATTAACTTCAAATTGGCATAACGGGAGATCCAACCGTCGGATTCTCCTAAAACTGGAACTGTTCGGTTCGTACCGAAAAGATCTTTGCAATGAATATAAGAGATTTAATTTTGAATGGTTGGATTTCAAATTATGTCTAAATCAATTTTAGAAAAGGTCACTGTGGATGCAGTTCAGTGGCCATTATTGGAAATCGACTGTAAGGGCCTTAATAAAATTATTAAAAATGTGGAAAAATTATGTAAAATTATAACAAATGATTTGGAAGGATTTTGGATGAAAAATTCCGAGTTTGAAAGGATAAAAGATATTTTTATCTAAATGAACTAGTTAATAACTAGAATAAAAATCCAATGATTTTTAGAGATAATAAATTGGATTTGCGAATGGGTTTTTACATAACCAGGAATTCCATATAAATTGGAAAGGATTTAAATGGAAATAATCTTCGGAATATTTTGATATTGGATTCCGTGATTATACAGATATTGTTGAGGAATTTGAAAGATATAGATATCGTTATTCCCAATACAATATCCGTTAGTTTCAGAATTTAATATTGAATTTAAGTCGATATAATCTTTATTCGGAGCCTTGTATTTAATATCAAATTGGATTTTGGGTTCTTCGTGAATGGTGTCTTCAATAACACTGTTCTTAAACCCAATTGAGAATAGAATAAATCTTTTACTTAAGATTTAGAGAAGTTTACCAATTAATTAATTTAATTGGAATTGAAATAAAAGTTGATTTTGGGTTTATCATGAACAATATTTTAAATAACATTTGTTCTTTAACCCAATTAACAGTGAAGTTATGATTTGGAATCTATAATCTTTTAATTAAGATTAATGGAATTTTCCAAAGTAAAGTTTCCAATTTAATATATTGAATTGGAATTAAATGGAATTCGATTTAATAATCGAGATGAGCTTCTGTGAATGAAGACCGTTACTATTTATGGAATTTAGAAGGCCTTTGTCGCTATTCCATTTATAGTATTGATTTGATATGGAAATTTATATTGATTATATACTGTTATGATTTCCATAAAGATTCCATTTTGATGGAAGATGATTTTGGGTTTATTGTGAACTTTTTTTTAAATGACATTGGTTCTTTAAACCAGTTAAAAGCAGGATTAATTTCCTAAAGTTTGAATAATCATTAAGAAATGATTTTTGATATTAAAACCGAACTAGAGTTTTAATGAATCTTTAAGTAGATTGAAATGAGAATGGGATAATTAAATTTATCAAATTCATGAAATGATCGAGAATGGAGTACCCCCAGTTTTACTCCAGGCGATAATTGAATCTTTAATTAGATTTGAATGTGAAATGGTAATTAAATTTACCGATAACACCGTGGGTGTTAGATATAGAGTACTACCAGTTTTTCTCCAGAGGATGAATAGATTGGGATTGGAAATAAAATAAAATAAATGATTACTTTGGTAAGACTCAATAATCCCGACTAGTTAATAAACCTTAATTTGGTTTAGAATTGTTAAAGGATAAAATAAAAATTTTTGAAATTGATATCCAAAGGAAGATTAAATAATGAGTTTAAAAGAACTTATCTTTTATAAAATTAATGGGAACCTTTCCCATAAGATGTGAATATTTGAATAAAAGAATATTCTGAATTGGAATGAGGCGTATGATGTGTTTTTATAGCACTTGATTATTGATTATAAAATACGCCAGTTATTCGGAAACACCGGGTTTAACCCATTCTGAATAACTGATATGACGACTAAATGTCGACGATGAAGACGGTGGTTGAAGACCGGAGATCTTCACATCGTTTGGATGATTACTGATTTCTTGATTGGGCTGTACACCCAAAACAAGGTAATAAGTGGTGATCGTCCAGGCGTACTTGGAGATCGATCGGAAATGTGAGGATCTCTCTCCTGTATTGGACATATGGGACGAGGAATAAGGTGCCTCCGATTTCATTCAAACCCAGAACGAACTTACAGATGGATGGTATGTCTGACATTGTATTCTTTTATACTGTATTTGTTGATCTCTACTAAATATATATCTGTTTGGTGGCGGAGAATTTATTCTCTTGCTTAACACCCTTCTCTGAGACGTACAAGCTTAGAGGTTATATATTGGTGGAAATCAGTGGTACGGTATGGATTGATAATGTGGCATGCTAAGATGCAAATGATCAAGGCTTTTGTTGAAAAGCATTGATTTGTGGATGATGATCAAAGCATGACTTTAATTAGCATAGTTTTGTGTATAGCGCTAATTCGCAAGCTTTACACCCCGGTATGAACCAGAAACGGGATGAGGGACTGCATGGAGGTCATGTGTTTCTATCTAGCTAGGAGTGATGTCATGGTATGGAGCCCAGACATTTTACTTATGTGGATGTTGGAAAGCGAGGTACCTTGGATTTGAGTCCCTAGTGGCTCTTGATATGGTCAACATACTGACTAGATTTTATGCCCCATAGGGAAGGGGAACGTATTGTTCAGGAATAACCGATCCACTAAAGTAAGTGTGGACCGGCCTTGAAGATCCCAAGTGCAGTTGCGGCTGAATCCTGAGACATAGGAGGCTAGTTGTCTCGAATTGGAAGGAGAGATCCCATGCCTTGGTTCATGATGGAAATCCAAATTCCAGTACGACATTTTTCGGTTTTAGTTGTAAACCTATATGGCGATATAATATATGGTACCTATGCTATCTATGATTGATACATTTATATTTGAAGTTGATTTCTTCACTTATAGTAATAATAAACGATAAATTTCGCGTACCAAGCATGTTTGGCCACTATAAGGTAAAACTCTATCCTCTGGTTTGTGTTTGCATTGTGTGATGGGACCTGAGTCTTATAATGGCTTCATTTTTCCTTTTAGCATTGCGCTTTTGATTTTATGGTCTTCTTGGGAGAAAACCCATTCCATGTTATATGGCGTGGTCCCTTGATTTACCCAACTTTAAAATAAAGTTTATAATTGTTTTAGTTCTCACACCAGTCCCATGACTGACTTGGAGTTTATTGTTTCTACCTAAACTCTAGGTGCCTATATTTTCCACACGGGCAGCTAGTAGTTTTGGTTTTTACAGATATTCTTTTCATTGGATCCTGAATTACGGCTGGAGCTATATTTGGAATGCTTTTGCATCCATGTATTCCTTTCAATTGTGGTAGTTGATGTTTTTCGCTTTGCATTATATTTATGTATATATATTCCGTTGTTTTGTAATTTGTAAATCTATGATATTTATTTTTCCGCGGTATATTATTTATCCGAACTCTGATATATTCTTGTACTCTGATGTAAATTGTTGTAATAGCAATGAAATGTTCTCATGTTTGTGTTCTAATGCTTCGTGTCCTCAAAACAATCCGGGCTCCTCCGTCTCCTTGGGGATCGGGGAAGTCTAGGTTGTTTCAATAATATTATTTTGAAAGCCTAGTTACATTCATTGATTCCACATCATATTCTTTTTCCTTCATTTTTGTATACACGCTATAAAATAAGAGGAAGTGGATAGCACTAACAACATATTTCTATACGATTCAACGAAAAAATTTAATGATGTTTTCATTGTTTAGTATATTAGCATTTAACTTTACTTCAGGTGTTGATCACAAAATTGGGATCAACACCAAGATTACTAAGAGTACTTCATAATGTACTTGAGAATAAGAGATGCAGAGCCGCTTCAATAGAAAAAATGCAAGTAAAAGAAGACACAACGTTTTATAGTGGTTCGATCAAGTGCGATCTACATCCACTTTGAATGACGATTTCATTATAGCATTTAGAATTAAAAGATAAGCAAGTCTTCTCATTACATCCTTCATTACACACTCTTAGAACTTGATTAAGGAAAATCGATGAGAATCTTCAAATATGGCCAACGGTAGATCGGATCTAGATTTCCATATGGACTTTGATGAATTTTCGCATGTTCATGATGAATTTTTGTGTTGGATCTTCACTTTGAGATGATTAGAGATGATGAAATCACAAAGTAAGTGTTAAGAATTGGATTTAGCAGCCCTTCGGGGTCTCCAAAAGTCCTCCCCCATTAAAGTGGGGTTAGACGTCTATTTATAGGAGTGGAGAAATGGAGTGATATAGCTTTCAGAGCCACTGGTCAGTCGGACTTCATTTACAGAATTTCCAATGGCCAGCCTGACAACAACTGTCCAGAAGCCAACCTGTCAACAGCTGTCTGGAGGACCGATCGGCCTGGAACAGGACCGACCGATCGGTATGTTTTCTCTTCTTCCTTGCGTGGGAGACCTGGTGTGGGCTTTGCATTATGGCCGGTCGGTCGTTTGCTCTCTAGACTGACCGGTATGGGAATGTCTGAATTCAGCACCTTGTTCCAGGGGCGACTGGTTGGTGTACTTTTGCTTCTGACCGACCGGTGGGTGTGTTATATGTTTCTTTTCACCTGGGGTTGTTCTGCTATGGAGTTGCGACCGACCGGACGTTATGCTTGAAGTTAGACCGATCGGTATATCTGGATTCAGGATGACTGGTATGCTTTCGTTAATGGCATTCAAGTCGGACTTCTTTCCACATGCTTGATCTATTAATGTGTACGATATTTGCGGAGTAAACATCTGCCCCTCGAAGTTCGCAATTTTCTGCTTGGGAAAATTGTGATCCTCGATATGAACGCTTATATCACACAATTGATAGATCATCCGCACGAGCATCGCGTTTTGGTTAGCTTATGTATATATTTGAAGTGGTCAATTACACGACCGATCGGTGGATTTTGATTGCTTGGCAGGTGATCGGTCGGTCCAACGTAACAGGCTCTCTTTAGCTTGGCCGATCGATGCATCATTGTTGGGCCTGGTGGATTTGACTCAGCCCTTGACCGATGCGACACCTTTCTCTCTCATGGCGGTTGAGTTTCCCAATGCACCTTTATATGATGTGGCCCTTTGAGTGGTTATTTCCTCATTATTTTACTTTCATCATAAAGAAAAATTAATGGCAGACAAATCCTAATCAAAGAAAACCAAAGACGGAGCTCTCTCTTTCTTTTAGATTTCTTGTTACTCCACCTCCTTCCTTCGAGCTTCGAGTTGAATTCTCAGCCGCTAGGTTCTCTTTTAACTTTGTTTTATTCTCCATCGATCTATTTTGAAATGCCATTACTGCTTTAATTTTGCAACACTTGATTAGATAATTATAGAACCGCCATTTAGTGTAGAATCAGGCCATGGGGAAATGATTTGATCATGTTGCTAGCTAAACAAAGAATTTGCTTTGACTTGTTGTTGTACTATGCCGATTCTAAATGCTTAATTTTCTTGTTTCGCCCAAAGTTTTGCTAAAGACCTGAATCTATGCACTTTGATTCCAATGCCCATGATTGATGTCAGTAATAGCTACGGATTCCAAAATTACATCAGTGCTGGTCGCTTTCCTTCATGAGGAGTCAATCGTGCTGCCCGATCGGCTCTGGATACTGGTTGGTCCGTATTAAGTTCCTGCGGGAGTGGAGGCACCGGTCGGTCTGTATTAAATACCGACCGGTTGGTTCCATTCTCTTGGGAAGTTAATGGTACCGACCAGATTGTCTCAGGTACTGGACAGTTTTGTGACTCTTTGGTATGTGACTAATACTGACCAGCCCGTTATTTCTGTTTTTCTAGGTGATTCCTTGGAGGAACTGGTCGGCCTAGGCTAAAATCAATACCGACCGGTTGCTTCTGAAGGAATCCAGCTGCTATCTTATTCTTGTTCATTTTAATGATCAGGAAAATGACAAACAGTGTTTGAGCACTTCCCTTTTCATGCAGGATGGAACCATCTTCTGAAGAGCTTAGGGCAAAGAGGTTTTTTAATCTGGACAGTCAGACAACCAGTCAGCCTTCGGTGAACTCTCCTGCACTCGTCAGCCCTACCTATCCAGAGCTTCAGACAATTGTGAACAAGCCTCGCTATACTCCAGGAGCCTGCAATGCCAAACTTGTCAGACGACTCCCGGGCTGGAACTTGCAGGGGGTTTCCTTCAACCTGAATCTATCCCCCTCCGATCGTCAAGTGACATCCAGTGACATTATTGTCGCCAAGTCTAGACTGCTCAGTTGCATGGATGATACCATGCATCAGTTTGAGAGACGGATGGATTTTCTCAAAGACCAGACCGCAAGGAAGCTTTAGAACTGGCACACAATGGCTGGAGATCTATAGAGACTCCAAGAGAACCTTGAGTGCATTGCGGTTCTGGAAGCTGATAAGGCGAAACTGTTCCATGCATTGAGAGATCGGGATGCTGTCGTTGCTGCCTTCCTAAGGGAGATGTCGAGCTGGTGGGTTCACCTGGTAAGAGGCCAGCTTCTGACGCTTCCCTATCAGGCTCTGTTCTGATGAAAAGAAAGGTGGGAAGGCCTGGACTCGAAAGTACCCGAACACGTAGCTCTCCCCTTCTGGTATTTGACAATTCTTAGCATTATGAACTCTGTCTTTAGACCGGTTGTACTTAAGCGAGTCCGGGTCCTCGCCTTTAATCTCTATGCTAGTTTATGTTGACATACTGTGACTGTTGTGGCTACTATAACTGTTGTGACTGTACTTGTTGACTCATTTTGATGATAATGGTATGTTGATCACAACAATCAATGCTTAATTAGTCAGGTTACTTAGCTCTCAGCTCATTTTCTTTCATGTGTTTTCACTCGACATGCCTTGTACTTTACATCAGAAACCATTCCGTTGATATTGACGTGTGATTGCCCCAGCTTTAACTCGGATCTTTTCGTCATCACAACCTGTTTTGTAACAACAAAAACACTACATATTTCTAGGTTAATTATTTTGTCATTGATTGCCCATGTAACAACCCGTATTTTTGAATAACATGTTATAACATAAATGGAGGCAGAATTAAACTGTAAAATCTGAATCAAGGGAAACGGGCTGTGCCATTGCGTTCGTCTCGGAAAAATACGCGAAATAGAGTCCGAGTTTTCGAAAATCGGAGTCCGTATGACCAAGATATGGCCTCGCGAAGTTTCACGAAAAATTCACAAATTAAAGTATACTTAATTAAGTGAAATGGGTTGCACAGAGAAATATATATATATATTGATATATATATATATATATATATATATATATATAATTGAAAATTAAATAAATAAATATGCAAAAATGTTCAAAACAGCGAATTGGGAGATGGGAATAACCGAACCGGCCGATTTTTGAGGTCGACCCGAGCTCGCTGGGTCGACTAGGGGTTAATCCAGGGTGTTTGGCTGTCAACCCGTGGGCCGATTCGCTCAAATGCAGATTTTGCATTTGAATGGTTCTCATGGTTCAGCTTTAATCTAAAGGCCCTAGATGGTTCCTACACTTGACTTCTTCCCCAAGACATGCTTTGATGGCTTGGATTGAATCTAGGGTTAATCCTATGGCTAATACTATCCTAAAACTCTATAAAAAGACCCCTAAACCTAGCCTAAATCACCATTATTCAATCCTACAACTAAACTATGCCAAATTTGTTCCTCTCATGGCCTCCACTCTCATGCTAAAATTTCTAAGTTAATTTCTATGAGAGATTTTGAGTTCATACAAGTGTTTTCAAACTTGTATGAGTGTTCTTAGCTTGCATTCAAGTCAAGTTGCAACATTTCTATTTCAAAGCAAGGGTTTTTATTGAATTAGCTCAAGGGTTTTCATTTGAAGCTTGCATATTTGGGTTTTTGGTGCTTGCATAAGGGCTTCGTCTCAATCTTTATAATAAATAATTATTTGTGTCTTCATAGCATTGTAAGCCCTTTTCTACTTTCTTTCTTTGAACTCTAAAGTTAAATGAATGATGCAAGTTTGGGGTTGATCATTATATGCAAGTTTGGTTGATCATTATATGCAAGTTTGGTTGGTCATTATATGCAAGTCCGGTTGATCATTATATGCAAGTTTGGTTGATCATTATATGCAAGTTTGGATGATCATTATGCAAGTTGGTTTAATCATTATGTATGACACATGTTGCTATGTTATGCAAGTTTGGGTTGATCATGTTATCATGTTATGCAAGTTAAACTTGAGGTTTTGAGCATAAAGCTCCAAGCTTTATATTAAAGGTTGCATTTTGGCAACATGAAAGTTATCATATCCCTTATGATAACTTGCATGTGAGGCAAAATGCGAACTTCTAGCAACTTCTACATGTCATTTATCACCATGTATCACTCATATGCTAAGTTTGATTTTATGCATGCTTTTGAAGCCTAATAATGCAATATGCAAGTATATGAACATATGTACATTTCATATGCCACCATGTTAAACTTGTGGCTTCAACACCTTTATGTCATGGTTATGCCAAGTTCCCTATTTTATCCTTTATGCGTTGTTGCGATTATGTAAACGATGGGATTACGTTGGGGTTGGGTAACATAATGACATGAACATGATTTTTGTAACATGACGTGATATGTTAACTTGTAATTATGTTTTGGAAACATAATGGACATGACACTTAGAAAATATGAGTGTGGCCAACTCGAGGTTGGGTTGAGTTTGTAGCATAAATCTACCCGGACCCGCCCGGCTTAACTAGTGGCTACAAACAATAGGACCCAATGTGAGAAGTTGGTCATGTTGTGCTGGAACCCGAGGTTAGACCTAGTTGTGGTATAAAGCTACCCGGACCCGCCCGGCTTAACTAGTAACCACAACAACGTCTAATGTGAGAGGTTAAAGCGCATTAAGTTAATTAATGCCTCCTGATTAGGGTTAAGTCATGGTCCACTTAATACTTAACCAATTTGGGCTTGATGGATTAATCGAGGTTAAGTCAGGAGCCTTGGGTACTCTTAACCAATTTAATCCACGTGTGGATCGGGTTAACCACATTTAACCCGTTAAGAAACCCTAGTTGCGTGGTCCTTTTCAGCAGTAACCTTCTAGGTAGTATCATAAGACCAGGACTAGGCTAGGGTGGGGCACGATTACTGGGATGATTGTAAGAGACCAAAAGAGACGGCTGAATGATGCCCCGGTTGTTCAGGCTGACCATGGTCGTGCACATCAAGTCCGGAGTTGAACACGGGCAACAGTAGGTTTGGACTGTGCATCATGGTATGGTGTCTGAGGGTTACACCGTAGGGCCAGATACACCCTAGGGTGGACCCTGCACAGTCAACTACATTACATGATTAGGCCGTATGACACCGACACTTGACGAGTTAGGCTTATAGGGAGCCGATTGACTAGACCGTGTAGTTGGACCTTGATTTAGGTCATCTCATGATGTTGGGCCAAGCTTGGGCCAAGGGATCAATTCTTGTTTTTACTTGACATATTAGAATGCTAGTACACCCGTGGTGCAAAAATTAACCTTGATTATGCGATGACACCTTTATCTACCTTGTTAGTTAATCATCATGCCAGTATGTTATTATCCTTATGTTCATCTCAGCTTCTCATGCCAGTTAACTTTACTAGTTCATAGACAGATAGTAGTAGGGCTTACCAGTCTTTTTGATTGACCTGTTTCTTTCGCCTCTTGTCTTCCATTCCCCCCCTCAGGTCCTCAGGGTGGGAACATTGGAGCTTAGCTTGGATCTTTCTAGCTTGCTTACTGGATTCGCTCATGTACCGGTTTGGACATTGAGCTAGCTATGGTTTATCACTTCACTTTAGGGATAGTACTTTATGTATTTCAGTTTTTCAGTTTATGCTTTTGTCTAGACTTTGTTTGTTGGAAAATAATGCTCAAGTACTTTGTTGTAATATGACTATGGTTTTGAAATGCTAGTTTAATCCGCTGCTTTACTACTCTGTTTTACTTATATGTTCTGTCTTGTGATATCTGCATGCATGTTTACCTTGTTTAAACGCCCCTCCAAAGCCAGTGTGCTTGCAAGAGTGGCACTGGCGGAGGTGGGGTGTTACAGCCCATATCTATAACAGATCAGTTGTTTAGTTGTGGTGAATTTCTGTCATGAACCAAATGAAGTATCTTTGCAAACTTGTTTTATTTGACAATTTTAAAACTTATCGAACACTGTTTGTCAAAGTACGTCATTCTAGTTTGAATTTGAATTTGTATTGACATTTGATAATTAGCTAGTTGATATAGCCTGACATGTACAATACCATACGTTATTTCAAGATAGAGAAATATGTATCTATGATTTGCCATTCGCTTTCTATTTGAGAAGCTTTGATATTCGTTCCCCAGCTTGGGGTCATCATTAATCCAACATTCGTCTTCTTCAGTTGAATTGTTTCGCAGTGCAAACTTCCGTGAGGTTTGGGTGGGATCGCATCGATCCGTAGAGCGAACATCAATCATCGGTCGAAGTCACTTAACTTGGTAAGTGATTGCTGCTCGACTGATGTGCCCTGGACTCCCGCGATCCATGAGGTAAGGGTTAAGGTTGATCCATGGAGCGGGCATCGGCCTTCGATTGGAGCTCACTTAACTTCGGTAAGTGATCGCTGCCCGGCTGAAGCATCCTGGACCTCCATGAACCATGAGGTTAAGGTTGATCCATGGAGCTGGTGTCAGCCTTTGATCGGAGCTCACTTAGCTTTGGTAAGTGATCGCTGCCCGGCTGAAGCATCTTGGACCTCCATGAACCATGAGGTAAAGGTTAAGGTTGATCCATGGAGGGGGTGTCAGCCTTCGGTCGGAGGTCACTTAACTTTGATAAGTGATCGTTGCCCGGCTGAAGCATCCTGGACCTCCATCAACCATGAGGTAAAGGTTAAGGTTGATCCATGGAGCAGGTGTCAGCCTTCGGTCGGAGGTCACTTTAATTTGGGAAGTGATCGCTGCCCGGCTGAAGCATCCTAGACCTCCATGAACCAAAGGGTTAAGGTTGCATCGATCCACAGAGCGAACCTCATTCATTGGTCGGAACCACTTAACTTTGATAAGTGATCGTTGCCCGACCGAGGTGCCCTAGACTCCCGTGAACCTTTGGGGTATGAGGTTTTGAATCCGGGGCTGCTTGCTACTCTATTGAGCGTTTGACTTATCGGGACTTTCTCGATCTACCATTGAATATGAGTTACCGGAGTTGTCTCACTTAGTCGGGTTGTGAGAAAGCAAGTGCCCGTCGAATAGCCTGTAACGAAAAATTGTCTGTTAGCAAATTTTCATGTATTTCCGGCAAGTCAAAGATTTATACAAGCAAGTAATACTTCATTCGTAGTGCTATTGTTCGGTACAATATATGTAAATCATCACCGACTATTTACAAGAAAGTAAATCGCAGCAAAGAGTAAAGTAAATGTGATAATGTTCGTTTATTTTGATTCGCAGATATTAGATCATCTGCGGTCCTCAATTGATTATCAGCCTCGGCATAGTGTGAGCAGAAGCTACATTGTTTGGACCGAAATGGTCATTTGATGCTTCTTGGCCCTTGGTAGTAGCAGAAGGGTTTGCATCCTTAGAATTTTTCACATATTGTTGCAGACGGTTCTTTTTAATCAACTCTTCAATCAATGACTTCAGCTGCCTACACCTGTTGGCGTTGTGGCCTGGTTGATTATGGTACCAAAAAAATTTCCCAGATTTGGTTAGATGGTCATTCATTTTTATTGGCCGAGGCACTGGATAATCTTCTGCATCCTTTGTGGCAAGGTAAATGTTCTTAGGAGTATCATTCAGATGTGTTAGATTAGATGAGTCAAAAGGACGAAACTTTCTATGAGCTTTGTTGTCGTTTCCGCTGTTAGTTCGCTCCTGTCCCTGAGTACTCTTCTGATCAGGTCGAACAGTTGCACCCTTAGGAGCTTCCAAGAGTTGGTTACCATCAATGATCTAAAGAGGTAAATGATTCTCATCCACCCTCATGTACTCTTCCGCTTTCTTATAGAACTTGTCAAGTGTAGTTGGTTCCTTCATTTTTATCCACTTCCCGAACTCTCTTGTCTTGTCTATAGCATCGAGTAAAGCCATGAGAATTATGCATGGCTCTGGATTCCTTACTTCAAACAAGGCAACATTGAATCGACTGAGGAAGGCTTTGACAGTTTCCCCGGGCTTCTGCTTCATGGCAGAGAGTGTTATAGCATCCTTGGCCTTGGAAGCATACAAGCGGAACTGCTCTTTGAATTTTTTGGTTAGATCAGAGAAACGGTCAATGGATTTAGGCGGTAGCTTTGTGAACCATAATGATGCAACACCTTCTAAGTAGAGAGGAAAATCCGTGCATCTCATTTCATCGGTCGCTTTAGCTGCGCTCATATGTGTAACAACCCGGAAATTATGAGCCAATTTAAAATTTTTAATTTGGTTATTTTAATGAAATTGGAGCAATTGAAATAATATTTCAATAATATAATGAGTTAGAAATGGCGCGGCGGTTTGAAAATTTGAATTCGAACTTTGACTGACTGTACCAGATGCAAAATAAAACGGATTTTATTGAAACCAAAAAAATTAAAATCTATTTATGAGTATCTTTCTAAGAATCTGAAAAATCGAAATTTCATAGCGGAAATCAAAAGTTATGGCCAAATGAATTTTCAGAAAGGTCGCTATGGAGTTTATACAGGCCTTGAAAATTGACATTTTGGAAACGACCTCCGTTTTCGACGAAACCACTTTTGTTGGATCCGGGATGTCAATAGATTGCTATGTTTCAAATTCTATAATTTTTGGAGTAAATATGTGGGCGTGGCAAAGGAAAATGTGTTTGGTTGATTTCAGTCAAATTGGATCGACCAGAAAATGGTCATTTTTCAAACGGTCTCAAAATTCGATGAAATCAGTTTTGTTGGGACCATATCGTCCCGACATAGCTAGATTTATTTTTCGGGAATTTTTAGAATCAATATGTGGCCCCGGCAAATTAAAATGTACGTTCAAAATAGAATTTGAATGTTTTACTGAAGAATAACTGATTGTAACAGTCGAATGGGGCTACGAAACATATATCATTGTGTCATGGATGGGGGTATTTAGCTAAGGGCGACAGTCTTTGGGTTTGAAATGGAGTTCCTATAGAGAAACACTAATTTTTGAAATAAAATATATATGGACCAATCAAATTAATCCATTCATTAATTTAAAAATAAAAATATCTCAAAAAAAAACTCGATCCCTTCACTCTCGACGGCGGTGGTCTTCCCCAACTTCTCCTTTATTTTCCTGCGAATCCCTTCGCTAAAACCCACTGCTCCTGTTCAACATTCTGAAGTCCATCTCCCCCTCTTCAAATCAAGACAAGTAGCACCCCCTCTTGTCGCTCCAATCGAGAGAACCACCTGCTCAAAGTTTTTGCCTTCGAACCGCCGATTCTCCCCAGCCCCGCCACCGAACTGAACCACTCCACCCTTGTTTTGCGTGCCTCTCAACCCTTTTCGAGGTAGCGCAACCTGATCGAGGCAAAACTTCACGGATTTGGCGAGAAATCAAAACCTAGTTTCGAGCTATTTCAGAAGGTATACGGCAGTGGGCTTTCGAATAGAATGTACCACTTTTAAGTGTTGTAAATTTTGATTTTCAAATAAAAATCGTATCTTTTTGCTATGTTGACGTAATTCGATGAAACAGGAAACATCGGACTTGTAGCAACATCATCTACATTCTAGAAGAGGATAGAACGTGTTCCGAGCTCGCTGCAAATTTCAGAAGGATTAAAATCAATGTGAAACATCTAAATTCAATATGAAATGGAAATGCGTTGTATAAGTTATATGAGCGAAATATAAATTATATATGCATTGTACACCTCATGTATGAGCGTTGTATAAGTTATATGAGCAATGTATAAATTATACATGCGTTGTAAAAATCATATATGTGTTGAAATGGAAGTAATATATATATACACTCCCCTCGTCCACAGACCATGGACGATATGAAATGTTTGTATATGACGTGAAATTGATTGATAATGCGAATGGTTGAAAATTAGTTGAAATGCGAATGGTTGGAAACATTTGTTTGTGGTTGAAAGAGATTGTTTGTGGTTGAAACAATGGGAATTATTGTGGAAAATTCATACGATATGAAATTGATCTTAGATCATTTTGATAAGCCCCTTATGGAACGCCGCGAGGCCTAAGGTAGTGCGAGGAGTCGTACTCGGGACGGTGCCGGTTTTTAACCCCCTACTGTTATGCTGCCGAAATTTTCAGTAATATCTATGTGTTTGAATTATTTTCATGCGTTGAATTATATTCATGTGACGAATAAATTGCTTAGATAATAAAAATCACATTTTTTATTACGCGTATAAAGTATAAGAGATATTCGTGTGTTGAATAACATTCATGTGTTAAATAAAATTCTATAAAGGTAAAAATCTCATTTTTATCAAAATTATAGACTATAAAAATATACATGTGTGAAATAAATATTTTGAATGATAAAAAATCATTTTTATCATGTATACGACTCGCTAAAAATATACATGTGTGAAATAAATAATTTGAATGATAAAAATATCATTTTTATCATGTATACGACTCGCTAAAAATATACATGTGTGGAAACATATTTTTGTTCGTCAAAAATATCATTTTTATCTATGTATGATGTGTTAAAAATAGCCGTGTGTTGAAACTAACATTTGTTTGCTAGAAATATTAATTTTAGTTTAGTTCTGCATAGATATACATGTGTTGAATAGGAATATGGAATAGCTGTTGAGTAAAGAATATATTTGCATGCCCGAGAAATAGGTAAGCCTTAATGAGTTGGCCGCGCAATTTTATTATTATATAAACTCCTGTGAATGCCATTGGATGCGGAGTGCTGATTGTTCTGTGTGAAATAATAAACGTCGCCATAGGATAGTAACAATTAATTTTGAACTACACTACATGACATGCTTCTTGAAGATAGCATACCCTATCATATACCACATAAGCATTTGGAGCTTATGTGATGAGGTTGAAGGTGTGCCATACAAACGAGAGGCTTGTATGGCAATGACTATTCTTCAGATTGAACGGAAGATTAATATGGACTATATAATTAACGATAAATTGCCAGATTAATAAAAAAAACCACGGGTCTAGAGATGACAATAAACACGTCTCTCTAGTCATTAGGACACAAAAACCATTTATAAGGTGACGAGAATTTATTCTCTAGAGTTATAATCTATACAACTCCCCTGTGGACACTGGAATATATCATTATAAATATGTGCATGCTTTTTAGGATTTATTGGGCGCCTAATACGGCCCAATAAATTTCCAAACCCCTCCCCATACAAAGGAGGTTATGGCGAAATTTTCCGAAATTTAAAGGCGTTAGTGAAATATTTGAAGTGAAAAACGATATGGAAATCGTCGAATGAATTATATTTATATATAAAAATATATAAATAAATTACATAAACGAATAACGACGCTGTAGTTCATGTTTTGGAATCGTAATTTTAAATGATTATATAGAGAAATCCGACCATCGGACTTCCCCAAAACCGAAACCGTTAGGTTCGCCTTGGAAAAATCTTTCCAACGATATGAAATTTGTTAAAATCTAACGGTTGGATTGTGTGAAATATTTAATTCAAATCCGAATGAAAACAGCGCCAGAATGAATTATATATATATATATATATATATAATAAAACGAATAACAATGCTGCAGCTCGTATTTTGAAATCATAACTTTAAATGGTTATATCGAGATATCCGACCGTCGGATTCTCCCGAAACCAGAACCAGTGGGTTCGCTTTGGAGAGATCTTTCCAATGGAATCAACTTTGTTAAGATCCGACGGTTAGATTTTGAGAAATATGTAAATCAAATTTAGATAAAAACAGCGCCAGGGCCGCGTTATGGCCTGAAACGTCGTTTAATTTAATGGCACTATTTTTAAATAAATAAAAATAGCGAAATATCGTTAGAAAATATTATAATCAATATGGAATGGAAATAAACCGATTCTACTTGATTTGCTTGATATTTGATGGTTGAATGTGTTTGACATTAAAATTGTATTAAGAACGTAAATGTGGATGTCGAATAATTTAACCATGGACAGAATTGATTTGAATTCTAATAAACGCGAATTATTTGAAAAGGCCGAGTTATTCTCATTTCAAATAATTGATCGATGAATGAATGTCGAAGATATGAAGATGGTGCAAGACCGGTGATCTTTACATCGTGTAGATTACTACTGATGCCTTTGAGATGGGTAGCTCCTTTGACGAGGTTACAGTGGTAGTAGTCTGAACGTACTTGTTGATCGTCCGGGTATGCGAGGGCCTCTCTCCTGTATTGGAAACACGGGAGCAGGAATAAGGTGCCTCCGGTTTCGTTCAGACCCAGAACGGACTTGTAAATGGACGTGTGTCTGACGTGTATTCTGTGCTGTATTCGTTGATCTCTACTAAATATACATCTGTTTGGCGGTGGAGAATTTATTCTCTTACTTAACGCCCTTCTCTGAGATGTACGAGCTTAGAAGTTGTATATCGGTAGACATCAGTGGTACGGTGTGGATTGACAACGTGGCATGTAAAGAAGCAATGATCAAGGCTGTTGTTGAAAAGCAGAGTCTTGGGGTTGATGATCAAAGCACGGCTTTATAGCGTAGCTTTGTGTATAGTGTTGATTCGCGAGCCTCACACCTCGGTATGAGTTAAAAACGAGATAAGGATTGCAGGGAGTGCACGACGTTTCTTTCTAGCTGGGTGGTGTCAGCGTTTTACTAGCCCTGACATTGTTGATTATTATACCCTTGTGGATGTTGGAATGCGAGGCGCCTCGATTATATCGATCTCTTCAGAGCCGATGGATAGGTCCGATAGGACCGGGAAACGTGTGTTCAGGAATTGCCAATCCACTAACGTAAGTGTAGAACGGCCCTGAAGATCCAAGGGTTACCCAGAGTGTGTAGTCCTGGGGCATTTGCTAGAGTGTCCCGAAGCCGGTGAGGAGCTTGCCCCTTGCCTCGACTCATGATGGAATCCAAACTTCCAATACGAAATCGCGGATTTGATTGTAACTTATATATGGCGACATAGTATATGGTAGCTATGCCGTCTAGAATTGATATTTATGATTGAATTTGCTTTTGAAACATATATGCACTAGTAATAATATCAAATGATTATGCTTTACACGTATTAAGCTTATTTTGGCCCTTATAAGGTAAAACCCTATCCTCCGGTTTGCGTTGCAATGTATGATGGGACCTGGGTCTTATAATGGCTGCATTTTTATAAAAAGCATTGCGTTGTTTAAATAATTTACCTTATTTAATGCACTGGCAATCACTGGAGTAAATATGTTCCGCGAAAGTGGCGTGGTCCTATGATTTGCCTCGTTATTATTGTTGTAACCAGTTAAGTAGATTTCTCATACCAGTCCCATGACTGACTCGTAGTTTGTTTCACTTTGTAAACTCGGGTGCCCTTATTTTCACACGGGCAGCCTAGTGACAGGTAGCATGATATATTTTGGCTTTTGCACTACAGCATGGAGTGCATCTTTTGGCTAGTATGGCGAGGCTTGACTTCTCGGTATTTTGGCTATGTGATATTCCGCCATTAGTACTATATGTATATCATTTCCTCTTATCGCGATGTAGACAGATTTATTCCTATTATGTATTTATGATGTATATGTACCAGTGATCTCGATGTTGACTGATCATTTACTTTTATGCACTAAGTTGTATCCTACACTGTGCTACTCTGATGTTGTTACATATTATGATTCCGCTGTCATATTGATGTAAATTATTCTATTTTTTGTTTATGCTATTATCTATTCTCTGTTAATGATGATTAATGGGTTATATTCTGATGATTATCCTTAATTCCATGGTTCGGGGTTTTGAGATCGTCACATTATGCCACTCGTATTTGAATAGGAAGTAGTTGGGATCAACGAGGCCGTTGTATAGGGGAAAAGTAGGAGGATTAAATTTCTTTGGACATTCCGCTTCTAGGATTCTTTCGGTGAATGGAGTTCTGTCTGGAGAGAAATCCCATTCTCTTTCATCGTCTTTGCTAGCTTGATTCCTTTTCATGACTCGTTCTATCATATCCAAGATGTATTCCTATGTGTTATGATGCTTTGTGAAGCTGAGCTCTTTACCAAATGTTCGTCTAGGCATATTATCTCGATTAGAGAGCCTTGGTGCTTTGCCTTCTCTATGAGGGGATGCCCCAGTGATTGGGTTAGCGATCTTTCGAGCATCTACTTAAGAATGATTTTTAGCTTTTGGCCTCAGTTTTTCGATATTAGCTTCATCTCTATCGCCTGCCCCATCATAATCGTCTTCCATGTCGTTATTGCGGTTATGATCGGTAGCGGGCGATTTATCATTTCCTTCGAAATCTACATGCACCTTTGGAGGAGCTGGATTTGATCGAGCATTAAGAATGGCATTGAGTTTCTCCATCATCATTTTAGTAGAGGCATCCATTCGGTTGTTTACGTTGGCATTAGCGGCTTTTAATTCATTTCTGGTCACACCGGCTCCGCTTTCTGAATTTTTGCCAACTTCAAAGCGGTTTGCGAGCGATGTTTCTTCATTGGCAATGTCGCCGGCTTCTACCATGGTTTTGCTAACGGTTTTCTTAGACTTAACTATGATTTCGAAGGAGGATGCGGTTTAGAACTTCAATTCCAAGGCGTTCAATCTTGTGAGAGGAGGTAGGAGGTGTGAACGCGGCCCCACGATGGACGCCAAATGTTGATCTCAAAATTGGGATCAACACCAAGATTACTAAGAGTACTTCACAATGTACTTGAGAATAAGAGATGTGGAGCCGCTTCAATAGAAAAAATGCAAGTAAAAGAAGACACAACGTTTTATAGTGGTTCGATCAAGTGCAATCTACATCCACTTTGAATGACGATTTCATTATAACATTTAGAATTACAAGATAAGCAAGTCTTCTCATTATATCCTTCATTACACACTCTTAGAACTTGATTAAGGAAAACCAGTGAGAATCTTCAGATATGGCCAATGGTAGATCGGATCTAGATTTTCATATGGACTTTGATGAATTACCGCATATTCATGATGAATTTTTGTGTTGGATCTTCACTTTGAGATGATTAGAGATGATGAAATCACAAAATAAGTGTTGAGAATTGGATTTAGCAGCCCTTTGGGGTCTCCAAAATCCCCCCCCCCCCCAATTAAAGTGGGGTTGGACCTCTATTTATAGGAGTGGAGAAATGGAGTGGTATAGCTTTCAGAGCCACCGGTCGGTCGGACTTTATTTACAGAATTGCTGCTGGCCAGCCTGGTAACAACTGTCCAGAAACCAACCTGTCAACAACTGTCTGGAGGACTGATCAGCCTGGAACAGGACCGACCGGTCGGTACGGTTGCTCTTCTTCCTTGCGCGGGCGACCTGGTGTGGGCTTTGCATTATGGTCGATCGGTCGTTTGCTCTCTAGACTGACCGGTATGGGAATGTTTGAATTCAACGCCTTGTTCCAGGGGTGACCGGTCGGTGTACTTTTTCTTCTGAATGACCGGTGGGTATGTTATATGTTTCTTTTCACCTAGGGCTGTTCTGCTATAGAGTTGCGACTGACCGGCCGGTATGCTTGAAGTTAGACCGATCGGTATATCTGGATTCAGGCTAACGAGTATGCTTTCGTTAACGACATTCAAGTCGAACCTCTTTCCACATGCTTGATCTATCAATGTGTGTACAATATTTGTGGAGTAAACATCAGGTTTAATGTCTTTCAGATTTCCGTCTTTCTTTATATGAGTAATATTTTATAATTACAAGAATATCTTTTTCGCACCATCAATTCTACCTAAAATTATGCTGAACTCGATGCGTAGAGAAATGTTGTTTTTTCTTCGGTTGGAAATTATTTATCTATTATAATAAGGAATATGTACATGTTTTAGTTACCTACTAACATTTTATTTTGTTTGCTAATTTTGATTGTTAAACGATAATTAATTGGCAAATGTAATGAAAGCTGAATATCAGCAATCAAATAACAATCGAAATCGTATAATTCAAGTATATTTTATTCTAATTTCTTTGAAGGAATGTGTAAACAAACAGAACCTCTTCTTGAATGATTTAAAAGCGTAGAAATTTATCATGTATTTGATAAGTTTACACCGTAGGAAGATCTTTAAGAGACTCTATTATGAATGTATATGGAAGAAGATGCACTTTTAACAAACTCGCATATGCTTGCATTTTTTTCCATCAAGCGCATATTACTTGTGATTAATTAGTTGAGATGACATGTTATTTGAAATTGAATATATGTGCATCTGACATAGATTTGTACTAGCGGTTTGCATAATAGGTCCTTATTTCTTAAGTCATCATAAGAAAAGCCTATGTAGTAGTGAATTGGTAGTTTTTTTAATTAGAAATTGCAAACTAATTTGCATTTTTTCTCTTATAAAATGTAAGTCAAATCATGTTTTCGAAAAAATATTTCAAAATTTGAAGAATCAAATATTTTTGTATATAAGTAATAATAATTGCTATTTAAGTATAATTTTAGTAAATAATTATATTTTTTCACAATTACCGAATTTCATAGAATTTTATATTTTTTTCTGAAAGTGCATGGTATCCCTTTCATTTCTATCAAAGAATTGCAAGATGTGTTTCTCTCCTATACAACTACTATTTACAGATGTAGTACACAAAAATACCTCGGAAAAGTCGAATGTCATTGAATAAGTTGAAGGGAATAGTCCATCCCATTATCCTCTACAACAGGGGTCGGTACAATCTAAGGGATCGACATCGATTCCTATCATAGGGATCGATACTGATCCTTCATGAATAGGAATTCTCGGAGTGTGGCTCATTGGGGGCCTCGTCTTAGTGTTTGTAGTTGGGCTCTATGATGTTTGAGCTAGTTGCCCTGTCGTTTGAGAGATAAGGAGTGACATAGGTTGAGCTTAAACTTCCAACTGGTTTGTCGCGTAGTTATAATAATTAGAGCACAGTTTTATGTTGATCCCTCCGATAGTAAGCTCTTAGTTAGTGTTGTACAATGTTCACTCGACCGACGTCTTATAGTGCAATATGTGTCTGACTTCTAGACCTTATGAACATATTTCTATGCGATTCGCCTCAGTAATCATTAAGTCGCGCCGATCTGCATGGATGAAAGTGGTCGGGTAAATTTTGTCCGTCAAAGTACATCTTATAGCAAACATGACATGCTTTTAACTGAGACATGTTCTAGCTACTGGAATGGATTTCTTTTTTCTTTTTTTATATGTTCGTTATCCTTCCATTAAGTTGCATGTGCCAAGTAATGTGTCGTTTTTGAATAGTTGAGTTGAAAATAGATTCTTTTTTTTAATTTGAAAGAATGTGATGGGCAAACGATTGGAATTATTACCACATGTAGTGGATTACCAATCCACTTCCTTGATCCATTAGGCTATGATTGGTCAACCTGTAGTCATATAAATGTGTGACTTCATCTTGTCAATAGAACAATTTACTTGATTTGTTTAGCCTGTCAATTGGTTGGTCGTATTTTAGCAATCTGAATTGGAAACCTCTATAATTCACACCTAAACACCCAATCTCTACCGAATCAGTAAGTTAATTGCTAATCATTGACTCTTAGGTACACTCAAGTGTAAATAAATTGTTGTCGGTGAGAGTCATGCACACAGTCACATGCACGTATGTGATACCACAAGATACATCTGGAATTTTCACGCACGAAGTATATGAGGACACGTAAGCATATAGGAATGTATAGCAAGGTGTATTACATACAGGTGAACATAATCAAATATGTATGGATGCATCACGCACAACACAAACATGTCATAATTCATATTATTATTATTTTGAGTGTGAAGGTTTGGTACCGATCCCTATAGAGGGATCAATTCAGATCCTGAACTTAATGATTTTGCCAAAATATTTTAGGGATATAAAGGATCGGCTGCCTATATGCATGTATATGTGTGTGTGTACACACACATATACATATATGTGTATCACTTTGAAATATGATATGATCCAAGCCGACAGGCTATCTTTTTCAGTCATGAACTTTGATCCAACTGTAAGTTTAACCTCGCGAACCCCTCTCACCGTCTCGACCTCTGTTGAGTTTCGGCATTCCCAGCGTACCGTGCGCGCTTCACGGTGTCTATCCGAGGTCAACGGTCGAAGTCTCCTATGCCGACGTCCCGATTGAACATCCCATCGTCTCCCATCGAGCATATAATTTGATATTGGCAAGCACTTATTTTAACAAAAAGAATCTCCATTGTTACATGCCACCAATACCATATATATACCACGATCTTTCTTAATATCTTGCGATGTGGGACAATTCTCCCGTTCAATCCACGCACCCACTCCAATCCAATGCGAGCCACACCTAACAACCTCTGTTATTCATCCCCCTTAATTTAAATTATGTCATGCCTTTGCTCGAAAAGATGTGGCTCTTCAAAATTTTATAAATGATTACTTTTAGTCATGATACTCATAGGCGAGGACGAGGGACAAGAGGAGGTGAGCAGGTAGAGGAAGATACGAAAGAAGACCGATAGGGTTTGGGTTAATTGTTCTGGCTTGACGGAATAGGAGGTCGGCTTGACTCTACGGGAAAGAGATAAAGGAGAAAAGATGATCAAAAAAGTAGATCGATAGTAAGGCATAGGAAGGATCGAGTTGGTAGAATTTTTGAAGATTTGGATCAGCTCGTCGCCTAATATTTGGAGAAGAAGTCTATTTCTCGGGTGTAATCCCTGATATCAAGGATTTTCCAAACTCTATTTTCTATCGCGGCGACGATCTTCTTACCAAGCATATGAAAACAAGCCCCTGTATCGATATATGACTATAAACACACATAGAGGATTAGAGCATAAACTCTGGACATATGACTGAAAACATAAGATTCTGAATGTCGATATACGATCCTGAGATTCTATGAAACTACACGATCACTGATCCAAAAGTTGGTGAGCAGGTTAGTGATAACAATTGTCCCCATTGAAAACTAAATGTCACCAACACTTTTCGTTTAATTTCTTAAATTGCATGTGCATGCATGACACCACATGTACTTCACTAGACTACACTAAAATGTGGTGGGTACAAGTTAATTATGCTAACTAAAATTACTTATGAGTAAAGAAGCTTATGGGTCCAAGATGATCATATCCTATCAAAGATTTGGAATCTGAACAATCGTTCAGGACTTCTTCATCGAGCCAGTCTCAAGATAATTCTAGTGGAGTCAATCTCATAATTAGCATTTGAAGGATCGAGCCTGGTTCAAAAGATGATATATCCCGAAAGGCCACAATATATAAATGAGAGCCCATAAGAGGCTTTAGAGGCACAATCAGAAGATACACCTTCGGGTTCAGATACATTAGAAGAAGTTGCAACTTTAGGAGATAAGATCAGTTCGGTCTCGTCGAAAATCGACGGGCTAATGCTGAGAAAGATACACATAAAGCATAATATTCCACATAAAGACGAGCGTGTTCTCGATCAATAGGTAGAGATCGCACAACCCCCGAAGGAAACACTACATGCAATAAAAACATGTGCACAATAGGGTGCACTCTACCATCAACCGCTTCATAAAGAAGATGTTATATTATATTAGGTTGTCTCCCATGCACTGGCTTCCAGATAGCAATGTGTTCCTACTTCCTACTAGGCACATATATGTTATATTTGGAGAATTTTTTTCGAGAATCGACAGGAGACGATATAAGATATACTATAACTTCAATCACCAAAAGATTTCTCAACTTTGATATTTTTGAAACGTCACTCAATAGTCATGTTGATATCAGGGCATGGAACAAAGTCGGTAACTTCAAACACGATTGGTTTTAAGTGTGTTGTCCTTTCAGAACCACGCAATGCTGGAATGAAGGATGCAAGCATTGAGCACTTTATTATGTGATTCCTCGTTAATTTAATTGTAATCTCAAAAGTAACATAATAGTTGGACTGTACTGACAATCCTTCAAGGTCTATCGACCAGGAATGTCTTTATATGGTGATTACCCTAACGGAGGTCGCCCAAGATATCTCGAGATGTTATGTTACTGATCTCTAATGATCTCCTCCATGCCAACGGTTTATTTGACGATAATCGAATGATTGGTCGAGATGGTGCTAAGGAAGAGGAGATTGCAGCTAAAGCAGAAGAAGGAGAGAAAGAAGAAGGTGGCGATGAGGCTCACGCTTTCTCCGCCCCAGTTATGGAAGAGGAGATGGAGATTGTTTAGAGTGACGCTGGAGGTGGAGAACTGGCTAATGGAAATAAAGTCAGGTAAGAAAAAGAAGTGTCACACTCCTCGTCCTTCCAGGGTTATTAAGCTCAAGAAGGAGCAAGCTTCAAAGTCTCTATCCTCCACTTTAGCAATTGAGAAGTATACGACCCAAGAAACTAAGCAATTACACAAATTGCTCAAAGATATCCCTCTCAACACATCCATTTTTTTATTTTGGCAAGTCAATGAGGAGAGATTATTTCCCAAAGCTCAGAAGGTCATCAATGTCAACAAGCACACCAGGGAGATTGCTACTTCAAACAAATTGAAAACTGGTATGTCGGAGGAACATCCGGACATGCGCACAAATGTTAGGAATATTTTAAAGAGAGAGGAAAAGTAATTTTTGAGAGAGTTATTTTAATGAAGAGAAAATTTTCATTGTTTTCCTTTTGATTACAAATTTTGATTGCATACATACACCAGCTTGATTGCCTTGCTTTTATAATGCAGTGCACTCTCTAGAGTATTCTAGGAATGCATTATCAAGAGAATATAAAATAGGAATTCTAGATTTTTCCTTTTATTCAATTCATTAATACAATTGCTAATTTAACAATACAATTAATTATTTCCTAATAAACCAATATTATTTCCAATATTCCCCCGTAAGCTTGGTTTTTGAACTCCAAGAAGATCTCGCAATCTTTTAAAATTATCAGGCTTTAATGCTTTTGTGAAAATATCAACAACTTGATTATTTGTTTTGCAAAAATTCAACTGCACCTCTTCATTTTCAATTGTTTCTCGAATGAAATGATGTTTGATGGCTATATGCTTTGTTCTTTCATGATGGACTGGATTCTTAGCTATAGCAATGGCTGATTTGTTGTCACAATGGATAGTCACAGCTTCTTGTTTCTCACCAAAATCATTTAGTATTTTCTTCAACCATATTGTTTGTTGGGTAGCTAGATCCAACGAGCAAAGGTTGTTACGTCGTATGGAAAAGACAGCTGAAAACGCATTTCAGTCCAAACTCACCACTCAATGCAACAATGACAAAACAATAAAACAAAATAATGGCGAGTCTTCTAGAGGTGACAGATTTGGCAAAGGAAGAGGAAGAAATTCACGCGGAAGAGGCCGAGGCATCTATGGCGGAAGAGGAAGTGATGAAGTAACAAATAAATGGTGTGAAATTTGCAAAAAAAGCTCTCATGAAGAAAGTGAATAACAATGTAGTTATTCAATTATTCTATGTTCAATCTCTCTCCTCCTCTCTAGATCCAATTTTAACAACAAAACATAATTATTGCATGACATAACATCAATTCATGTGTTATTGAAATGATTCTTGTGCAGTTACAATGGAAGGAGGGAAGTTCGGTGTAAGAAAAGACTTAGGCAGCATCATATCGCCCTTCTATACCTTGCGCCGTAAGAACTCAAATTATCGATGGCGATATTGAGAACGTAGAGGTGATAAACGACGTGGTTCTGATTCCGAGCGCTTCCCTTGACTGAAGTCTCCACACTAAAGAGAACATGATAGGCTGTCAAGTCGGTATCGTAAGTCTAGGTGCGCAAGGTAGTCTGTAGCGCCCCTGTCCTCTCCTCCAACACTTCCTTTGATACCACCACCAGTTCAAAGAGGTCATAGCCATTCCTGAGAAGGCTCGGATACCTCTAGGAAAACTTAATGCTCGGAGAAGTCAAAAAAGAAGAGTTGATAACTTGTAACTCCAGAGTCAACCGCTACTCCCAGAGAGCAAATGCTAGGGCTTAAAGCCTTGTTCCCTAAATGTTAGTTTGATAAGTCTATGTTTATGCTGAGATTGCACCTGATCCAGAGAGAAATCGAAAGAGAAACAACAGATCATGTGGTCAATGTGTATTTTCAATATAAGGAAACAATGAATTATGCAGAGAGGTTGTCTAAAAAGGTGAAAAAGGAGCTAGAGGTTGAATCGGAAAATTCTATGCTTGAAGCTGGCGTTGGCAGAGAGTGTCGGAATAAATTAATTTTGCATTAAATGTTGCCTTAATTGTAGGTTTTTTATTTGGTATGAAATTATCCTTATACTTATATTCTTGTGAAGAGGATAAGGATAAGGATGATGTGTTGGCAAAACCTTACTATTAATTTGATGATGTTATTTGTATTAATAAGGGCATGTATCTGTTAATCATGCAATTAAGAAAAAACAAGCAATAAAATTTTTGTCTTCCCAAAACTTTTTATCTCTTCCTCTCCAATTAATTTTCTAAAAATTCTTTCCAATCAATTTTCTACAAATTGGTATCAGAGCTTTGTTCAATCAGAATGAGCAATTCTATTCCCCTCGCTTATATTCCTCAATTAACCAAAGAAAATTACGGTAAATTGAGTATCTAAATGAAGGCCTTTCTTGGATCTCAAGAGGAATGGGATATAGTTGAAGATGGGTATGAAGAAGTTGAAAACGAAGGAGAATTAACAAATGCTCAAAAAGAAAATCTGACAAAGTCAAGGAAGAAAGACAAAAAGGCCTTGTTATGGATCTACCAAGGAGTACAATCATATGAAGCTGCTTGGGAGAAAATAGAAGCTGCTACAATAGCAAAGCAAGCATGGGAAATTTAGCAAATTCATTTAGCGGAGATGAAAAGGTAAAAAGAGTTCGGTTACAGACTCTTCGAGGGGAGTTTGAAGGCTTACATCAAAAAGAGTCAGAACCTGTTTCGGAGTATTGTTCACGGGTATTATCTGTAGTAAACCAAATAAAAAGGAATGGTGAAACTATGGATGATATTCGTGTCATTGAAAAAATTCTTCGTTCTCTTGATTCCAAATTTGACTACAAGGTGGTAGCCATTGAAGAATCCAAGGACTTGGACGCCATGACTATTGATGAACTCACAGGCTTATTATAAGCTCATGAAGAGAGGTTAAACAAGAATAAGAAAGAAACAAGTGTGGAGCAAGCACTCCAATCAAAGTTATCTTTAAATGAGAAGAATGAAGAATCCAAAGATCAAAGAAATAGAGGTCGTGGTCATGGAAGAGGAAGAAATTTTAGAGATCGAGGATCATATGCTCGCGGAAGAGGTAATTATGGAAGCAATGAAAGCAGCTTGAATCAAAATTTCATAGGTTCTCAAAGAGGAAGAGGACAAGGAAATCAAAGAGGAAGAGGTCATGACTATTTTGAATGTTATAATTGCCACAAATCTGGTCACTTGGCAAGTGATTGCTGGTTCAAGGAGGAAGAAAAGCATGAATCAAACGTAGTGCATGGACATAAAAATGAAGAAAATCATAATCAAGAGACTTTGTTGCTCGTATCTCATGGCGAAAACTTTGATGAAGTTTGGTACATAGATAGTGGAGCCAGCAAACATATTACAGGTAACAAAAAAGTTATTTTCAAATTTACTCGAATCTGATCATGGAGAAGTTAAAGTGGGAGATGGAAAGTCATATAAAATTAGCAGTGTTGGTAAGATTGCTTTCATCATGAAAGCTGGAAAAATGGAGAAAATGGGTGAAGTATATTTTGTCCCTGGCCTTCAAAATAATTTGCTCAGTGTAGGTCATCTCTTAAAAAAGGATATGATGTCCCATTTCATGATATGGCATGTTATTTGTGAAGGAGAAATCAAGTTATTGCAAAGGTCGAAATTGCCTCAAATAATCTTTTCTCACTCAATCTTCAAAATCAAAATATTTCTTGTTTTGCTGGTGCTGATGAAGGAGTTTCAAGGCCATGGCATGAAAGATATGGCCACCTAAATTATGGAAATTTAGAGATGCTTTCAAGTAAGATGATGGTCACTGGTTTGCCAAAAATTAATCATCTTAACGAAGTTTGTGAAGCATGTCAGTTCGGAAAGAAACACAAAGATGCATTTCCTTCACAATCTGCATGGCGAGCAAAAAGACCATTACAACTTATTCATTCAGATCTTTGTGGTCCAATGCCTGTGACATCTTTGGGAGGTAATCGTTATTTTATTTCATTTATTAATGATTACTCACGAAAATTTTGGGTGTATTTTGTTAAAGAAAAATCAGCAGCTTTCCAAAAATTTAAAGATTTTAAAGTAGAAGTGGAAAATTATACTAGGCTAAAAATCAATACGTTACGGACTGATCGTGGAGGCGAATATATTTCAAATATGTTTGAAAAATATTGCAAAGACAGTGGCATTCGACATGAAATGACAGTTCGCCATACACCACAACAAAACGGTGTGTGTGAAAGAAAGAATCGAACAATTATGGAGATGGTTAGATGTTTGCTTAAAAACAAGAGGATGTCAAGAAGATTTTGGCCTGAAGCTGTTTCTTGTGTTGTGTACCTCATTAACAAGTCACCCACAAGGGTCCTAAAAAATTGCATGCCACATGAAGCATGGTATGGTAAAAAGCCTAGTGTTCATCATTTGAAAGTACTTAGGAGCATTGCCTACTCTCATTTCCTAGATTCAATGAGAAATAAGTTAGAAGACAAATCCGAAAAATGTATTTTCATTGGCTACAGTGAAAGAAGTAAGGCATACAAGCTGTATAATCCCATGACCAAGAAGGTTGTGATAAGTCGAGATGTCCGGATTAATGAAAACTCATTATTTGAGGACACGGAAGTTGAAAAGGAGAATTTGCCTTTTTTTCCTTTTGAAATAGAGGCAGAAAATATGGAGGATGACATTGTTGAAGAAAATGTTCCTGCTTCCCCAACTTATTCAAGCAGCACAAATTCCTCACCAGGTCCACCAAGAAAGATGAGAGATCTTCGGAAGTTGTATGATGTAACCGACGAAGTTGAACAAGATAACGTTGTATATTTTGCCCTTATTGCAGGAGAAGAACCAATTTTTTTTGAAGAAGCACGTGAGAAAGAAGTATGGAAAAACACCATAAAAGAAGAAATTTGCTCGATTGAAGACAATGATACATGGGAGCTTACAAATTTGTCACCACATTTGTCCCCACATAAGCATTCTAGTGGAGTAAAACGGGTGTACAAAACAAAGATGAACCCAAATGACTCTATTAAGAAGCACAAGGCAAGATTGGTTGCAAAAGGGTACAAAAAAAAAGAAGGAGAAGATTTTACAAAGGTGATTGCTTCCGTTTCAAGAATTGAGACTGTTTGCTTACTTACTTATCAAGTTGTTCAAAACAATTGGAAGTTGTTTCAAAAGGATGTAAAATCAACATTCCTAAATGGTGTTCTTAAGAAAGAAGTTTATGTTGATCAACCACCTGGATTTATCGAGAAAGGAGAAGAGGATGATGTAATCAAATGGTCGATATTTTGATAAAGACACATAGCGCACAAGTCGTCAAAAGAAGTGCAGAAGATTTGAGAATAAAAAGCAAGTTTAATTTAGAGGAGACATTGTTGGAATAAGTTAAATTTGCAATAAATGTTGCCTTAATTGTAGGTTTTTTATTTGGTATAAAATTATCCTTATATTCTTGTGAAGAGGATAAGGATAAGGATGATGTGTTGGCAAAATCTTACTATCAATTGGATGATGTTATTTTATAAATAAGGGCATGTATTTGTAAATCATGCAATTAAGAAAAAACAAGCAATAAAATCTCTGTCTTCCCAAAACTTTTTATCTCTTCCTCTCCAATCAATTTTCTAAAAATTCTTTCCAATCAATTTTCTACAGAGAGGTTGTCTAAAAAGGTGAAAAATGAGCTAGAGGTTGAATCGGAAAAATCTATGCTTGAAGCTGGTGTTGGCAGAGATAAGATGAAACACATAGGTAATCAAACTGCCGACTAGAGGCATTAATTAGTTGAAATTCTAAAGAAAATCGTTGGGCCAATGGAAGAAGCTGAAGCAACACGAAACCAGTTCTGCAAGGAGTTGGATCATGCTTCCCTTAGGACCATTTCTTTGTAAGATGGTATTATGGTAATAAACTTTTTACTAATAAGAATGAGAGGGTTCTGAAGGAAAATGATTAGGTAACCTTCCTGTAACAACCCGAAAATCTGGGCTAGTTTAAAAATTTTATTTTGGCAATTTTAGCGAATTTTGGACATTTAAAATGAATTATTTTAAATAATATCGACGAGAAATTTATTTTTAATAGGATTCAAACGTATATATTATATTCGTCGTCGTTAGAATATAAATATTTATATATAATTATAAATAGAATTGAAAATGGCGCGGTAGTTCGATAATTCGATTTCAAACTTAAATACCGGGTGCAAAACAATCCGGATTTTAGTGAAACCAAAAATAATGGAATCTAATTGGGAATATCTTTCCAACTAATCCGAAAAATCAAAATTTCATAGCGGGAATCAAAAGATATGTCCAGTTGAAAATTCTGAATAGTCGCTATGGAATTCAGGCCCTTAAAAATGGGAATTTTGCAAACGACCTCGGATTTCGACGAAATCACTTTTGTTGGATCCGGGATGTCAAATTATTGTTAGATTCCAAATTTCATAATTTTTCGAATCAATTTGTGAGCGTGGCAAAGGAAAACGTGTTTGACCAGTTTTAGTTGATTTTAATCGACTGGAAAATGGCCATTTTTCCAACGGTCTCAGAATTCGACGAAACTAGTTTTGTTAGGACCGTATCGTCAATACGAAGCTAGAAAATATTTTTCTGGAATTTTTCGAGTTAGTATGTGACCCCAGTAAATTGAAATGCGCGTTCAAATTCAATATATAGAGTTATATGTTGATTTTGGCGGAAACTGATCGAAACGATCGAATCAGCTTACGATACATATCTCATTGTGTTCGGAATGAGGGTAATTAGCTAAGAACGACAGGCGGTGGGTCTCGTTTTGAGGTCGAAAATAAAAGTTGCTTTTTGGTGGGAAAAAAAACCCTCTCCTTAAAACCCGTTGGCCCCCCCCCCCCCCTCAGTTAAATTCAATCGATCGAAGCAGAAGATAAAAAAAACCCTCTCCTTAAAACCCGTTGGCCCCCCAGTTAAATTCAATTGATTGAAGGAGAAGATTAAAAAAACAGAAGGGGGGGGGACGCAATCGATCGCCGCGGCTCCCACCCCCCCTCCCCCGATGAGTCGTCGCGCCCTAGGGCGGCGCGGCCACCACTGCCGCCGCCTCCCTCTCTTCTTCTTCCTCCTCTCTTGCCTCCATCTCCTCCTTCTTCTGCATAACCCCCCCCCTTTCTAAACCCTAAGCCGTCGATCCCTCCGCCACCACCACCAGCGACGGAGAAGACACCCCCCCCCCCCCCTCCCGGCCTTCGATTTCGACTGTAAGCCCCCTTTTCCTTATTTACTTTTATTTTAATTCTTTTTTTCCTATGTAATTGCTATTAGCAAATTATAAAAAATCAGTTTTTTTATATAGCATGATAGAAAAGATTATATTTTTAAAATAGAAAAGATTAGATTTTTAAAATAGAAAAGATTAGATTTTTAAAATAGAAAAGATTAGATTTTTAAAATAGAAAAGATTAGATTTTTAAATATAAAAAAGATTAGATTTTTAAAATAGAAAAGATTAGATTTTTAAAAATAAAGAAGATTAGATTTTTAAAATAGAAAAGATTAGATTTTTAAAATAGAAAAGATTAGATTTTTAAAATAGAAAAGATTAGATTTTTAAAAATAGAAAAGATTAGATTTTTAAAATAGAAAAGATTAGATTTTTAAAAATAGAAAAGATTAGATTTTTAAAATAGAAAAGATTAGATTTTTAAAATAGAAAAGATTAGATTTTTTGAAATGGAAAAGGCGAAATCTTTATATTTGAAAAGGCGAAATCTTTATATTTGAAAAGGCGAAATCTTTATATATAATAGCGTTGTAAAAATAGAATTTTTATCTATATAGTATCGATGTAAAAATAGAATTTTTATCTATATAGTATCGATGTAAAAATAGAATTTTTATCTATATAGTAGCAATGTAAAAATAGAATTTTATCCATATGGAGTAATTATAAAAATATGATTTTTATATACATAGCAACAAAGTAAAAATTCGATTTTTATATATTGAATAGTGAAGTAAAAATTCGATTTTTATATATTGAATAGCGAAGTAAAAATTCGATTTTTATATATTGAATAGCGAAGTAAAAATTCGATTTTTTTATATTGAATAGTGAAGTAAAAATTCGATTTTTATATATTGAATAGCGAAGTAAAAATTCGATTTTTTATATATGTAGTGACTACGGGCAGTGAAATTGGCAAAAGGCGAGAACAACAAGATTTTCTACATAGAAAGAGTCGAGGCGTTTGGATTGACTATGGGTGAGAACTTCTCACTCTAAATTTCTTTTTCTAGTTATATATATATATATATATATATATATACCATGATGTAGACGGTGCTTAGTAGCACCCGACACCCGTCATCCACAGACCATGGATGGCTTGTTTGTTTGATTGATATGTTGTGAAAATTTGTTTGTGAAATTGATGTGAAATTGATAAAGAGATTCATGTGTTGAAATAAATTAATTATCGTTAAAAATATAATTTTTAACGTGAATGTGAATAAATAAATATTTATAAACAAATCGGCCGATTTGTTTATATACACTGATTTGGATGATATTGATTGGGATGGTAAATTTTACACATCGCCCAACCGCACAAATAAAAATATGTGTTTGTTGAGTTGAAACCCCACACGGGTATTGGGATGATATTTGGCATACACTAATCCCAATTATTTAATTGTATGTCGATCGGTTGGTCGACAGGCTATGTAAGCGTTAATTATTTATATTTGATACTTATGCAGTTGTGTGGAGCACCTTGGATGATGGTGGATTGTTTATCATTGCTATTATATACATGTGGTGTATGGAACCCATATAATTGACGTTATATGGTAATTGATTGGGCCTCATTCCAATCGGGAAAATAATGAATATTATAAAAGGAAATTCGTGTGTTGAATATAAAAATAGTCATGTGTTGTCGATGTTCATGAGTTGAAACTATTTATGTGTTGAGTAAAATATAAATAATAAAATTTACATATTTATCATATTTAAAATTAGAACTACTTTACGGTTGATGTGACGGCCCGCCCCGCACCAACCGGCATTTACTCCAATTGTGCGCTGTACACATGTCCAATTGGCATGGGACGGTCGCCAAAGAAGAGAAAGAAAGAAGATGAACCAAATAAAGAACCTGTAATATGTCTCACAGCGCATGGGATAAAATATAATAACCAACATATACTTGACATAAAACAGATGAGACAGTGCATAAGCTGAAAACTTGAACTAACATCCTCAGAGTAGCAGAAAATCGAATACAGCTTATTACAACTTCAAAATACTGTCTCTAAGATAAACAAAATAGGTATGCTACTAATGCCCAAAGTAGATACCGATCACGACAAAGGGAGAATAACTATCTAGCATACGTGGAGCCTCCTGCTCGTCCTCAGTCCATCTACTCGCGCACTACCAGCTATCCCTGTCTCTAGTCTGCTCGTGTGAGCACCCAGAGTAATAAGAAGAAACATAAAACTCTGGGTCAGACATTAGTCTGGTATGAGTGGTAGCAAGCATAAACAAAAGGAATAACAAGTATACTAAGTCATACCTGAACCTGGACCTGCAATCAAAGAGTTAGTACTACACGGTACAATACTCTAAGATGTAACTAACATATGGTGTGTAAATATACGGGGGTGGGGATGTGTATGTCAAACAATCAAGCATAGCAACCATCCTCACATCTCTCACTCAGTGCGTAAAGCATACGACATCCACTTCTTCGATCACTAGAGCACTTTACTAAAACGACAGAACTCGACTTTGTACGACTATGTACACTCCTACTACCACCAACGCCATACCTATGGGATCACGCCCAACGTTTCCATGACCCCACTCCATTGGTAGGTAGCTCCCTAGTCGCACCATATCCAAAGCCCGAGTTTGTCTCTCTACCTCCAACACCTAGTGATCCAAAGTCATAGACATCGACAACTCCTTAGCACACGTCCCGCAGCAAAGTCCAATCATGAAGTGAACTTATTACCAACGCTAAGCACAAATCCATTGGTAAGTGGTTCTAACTTCCTTTTGTACTACCTTTGCATCTCGGGTTATTGGTCAATACTGGTCGGTTCGGTTCTTCCTTCTTTGCTCTTGGATTCGGTTCGGATCCATGCTCATTCATCGTCATCGGTTCGGGTCGGTTATCCTAAGCTACGCCAGTTCGGGTCGAAATCCTTCAGGTTGCCCCAGTGTACATCGGGTCGGGTCGAGCGTCTACTCCGGGTCGGGTCGAGTTGCTTCACCCTTCTATTCTTCGCTCCAGCTTTGGTTACCTTATCTGGTTCCGTCCCCCTATGCCAATCCGATCCGATCCTATTTCCTATATTCCGGTCCGTTGTTTCCCTCCGATCCGATCCCAATTCCTGTTGCCCTGTTCTGTTCCGTCCCCTATTCTAATCCGATCCGGTCCCTTAGTCCTACTCCGATCCGTTCACCTTGCCTCCAGCCGATCCGATCCAGTTCCACACACATGGCCTTCCTTTTTGCCAAATGCGTCGCACCAATCTCCGGTTCGGTTCGGAGTCTTTGCCCAATCGTCATTTCCGATCCGAGCCCCTCCTCCGATCCGCTCCGAAAACCTGCAGTTTTCCTAAGACTTTCCAACAAGTGTTTATACGTCTCTCGACGACGTTTCCGACCATTCTAACTATTGAAATCAATCATAAAGCATACCAAAGAGTCATAACAACACATACAAGTGACCTCAAACACCAAAACAACCATATGATATGATAAAATAGATCAATCATGCCCAAAACCCCATGTTTTCCCTTAAGCATATGTGAGCATAACTAATGACATGATTAGCAAAACTTAACCAAATTAACCCAAACTCATATTAGAGGTCTAAAACATTATTTATGAATTTATAAACATTTTTCCAGAATTTGTTTTCGTTTAAAAACGCTAATTAGCACTAATCACCCCGAATAACCATAATTAGTGCAAAAAGCAAGCTAATCACTCACCTTAGCCACAAATAAAACAAGATCCGAAATAAATCTCTGATTTGGTGAAGATAACAAGGTGTTGTAGCAGCTCTAATCCCGATTTGGTATTGATTTGCCTTGATTTGTCGTTGCTAATCTCTTTTCTTCAAGTTTGGAGTGGTTTGGAGTGATTTAGAGGTTGGAGGCCATTAATAGGGTTCTATGAAATGAAGTGGTGGCTGGAAAAATGACTAAAAGGATGTTCTCTAACCCTAATCAGCCCTTATACAGCCCCAATCCCGAAATCCCCTTATGGGCCCAATTGCTAACTACCCGGTTTAGCCCAATTATGCAGTTTTTCACCCTCCAAACCTTGTTCCAGCCATATCTCCCAAACGGTAAGTCCGTTTGGCTATTATGACCACTCTACGGGAAGAGAAACCATCAAACGAATCTAATGGAAGTGGTTTCAGGTCAAAATTCCTTCCCTATCAAAAGTTATGGCCAAAACAGTACTGGCTAGGGGCAAAATGGTCATTTAAAAATCGACAAAAATCATGAACAGGGGAAATGACTCTAATAAATGTTTCCCAAAGTTACATGACCATATGACCACAAACGAAGAAGAAATAAATATTCTACGATCCCCCGATACGTAGAATACGGGTTGTTACATTCTCCCCCCTTAAGAAATTTCGCCCCCGAAATTCCCTAATCAAAACACACACAAGGGTCCCGCATGCCTATCAATCATAAAACAATCATCAAACATGCAAAACAAGCAAAACAAGTCTATCCTAGCATGCGGAATAACTAAATCGCAAAGTAAATCTTACCAGGCAAAGAGTTCTGGATGAGCCTTTCTAATGCTCTCCTCTGTCTCCCAAGCACAATCATTTTCGTCCTCGCCCCACTGAACTTTGACTAGCTTCACCGACTTTCTTCGAAGTTGCTTTGTATCATGCCCCACAATACGAATCGGCTTGCGGTTCTCAACCGCCTCAGGTTCTACTTCGAAGTCCTCTAACTGATCAGGTGAAATAGTCACATTTGAGTCGTGAACGAACTTCCTTAGTTGGGAAACATGAAACACATTGTGAACTCCTGCCATTTTCTCTGGTAAGCCAACTCTATACGCCAAATTCCCAACTTCCTCGAGAACTTGGAAAGGACCCACAAATCTTGGTGCCAACTTGCCTCTCCTGCCAAATCGTATCACGCTTTTCAATGGAGAGATCTTGACAAACACCAAGTCACCAACGGAGAATTTCAAGTCTCTTCTCCTCTTATCAGCATAGCTTTTCTGCCTATCCTGAGCAGCTCCCGTTCGTTGTTGAATGATCTTGATCTTATCTGAAGTTTCTCTCACCACATCTGGTCCAAGCACAAACTTCTCGCCAGTCTCTATCCAACATGATGGTGAGTTGCACGGTCTTCCGTACAAAGCTTCATATGGAGCCATCCCGATACTGGATTGGTAGCTATTATTATATGCAAACTCCATTAGATGCAAATGGTCATCCCATGCTCCACCGAAATCCAATATACAAGCCCTCAAGAGATCTTCCAATATCCGATTCACCCTCTCTGTCTGACCATCGGTTTGAGGATGATATGCGGTACTGAGATGTAATTTTGATCCTAAAGCCTCTTGTAAGCTCTTCCAAAATCCACTAGTAAACAACGGATCTCGGTCGCTCACAATGCCTTTGGGTACTCCATGAAATCTCACTACCCACTTCATATATAGTTCTGCTAACTTAGCTGCCGTTCTGTTCGACTTAACTGGTATAAATCTTGCACTCTTGGTCAGTCGATCCACAATTACCCAAATGCTATCATGTCCCGATCTAGTCCTCGGTAAACCATCGATGAAATCCATCGAAACTTGTTCCCATTTCCATTCGGGAATTTCTAATGGTTGCATCAACCCACTAGGCTTCTTTTGCTCGGCTTTAACTAGCGGGCAATTTATGCATTTGGATATAAACTTCCCAACGTCTCTTTTCATCCCTTCCCAGTAGTAAGTCTGTCTCATGTCTCTATACATCCTATTACCACCGGGATGTATAGTCAGTTTTGAGTGATGACATTCTCTAAGCACTTCATCTCTCAAACCATTCACATTGGGCACAACTAGTCTTCCATTCTTCCGAAGCCATCCATCTCGATCAAACCCATACACATTCATCTCCTCTTCAATACCCATCTCTAACTTGGAGATGATTTCCAATAGGTTAGGGTCGTTCCTCTGGCTAGAACCAATCCGCCCTATCAAAGTGGGTCTGATCGTCAAGCTAGCTAGCATAACTGGATCCAATTCGCACCTTGGTCTGAAATCAAACCCCGCGATATACTCCAGCTGCTTCCATTCAAGAAACATTGCCCCTAAACTGGCATGTCTCCTACTCAAGGCATCGGCTACCGCATTACCCTTCCCAGGTGTATACGCGATATCAAAATCATACGAAGCCAAGAACTCTAACCATCTTTGCTGACGGAGATTCAGATCTTTCTGAGAGAAGAGATACTTTAACGATTTATGATCGGTAAACAGCTCAAATCTTTCTCCCAAGAGGTAATGTCTCCACATCTTCAGCGCAAATACAATCGCTGCCAATTCCAAATCATGGGTAGGATACTTCTTCTCATGTGGCTTTAGCTGTCGACTAGCATAAGCTACAACCCTACCTCCTTGCATCAATACCGCACCCAGTCCGGTACCACAAGCATCCGTGTATACCGTCATCTCTTCATTTCCCTTAGGAATGACCAACACTGGCGCATGCGTCAACTTTTCCTTTAGACTCTTGAATGCATTTTCACACTCTCCGTTCCAAACGAAGGCTTGATTCTTCTTAGTCAACTGAGTCAACGGTGTCGCTGTCTTGGAGAAGTCTTTGATAAACTTACGATAATATCCAGCTAACCCCAAGAAACTTCTTACGTCTGTTGCATTCTTGGGCGTAGACCAATCTTGTACCGTAGCCACCTTTGCAGGGTCCACGGCAATACCATTCTCTGAAACAACATGGTCCAAGAATCTCACTTCTCTCCTCCAAAAATGACACTTAGAGAATTTCGCTTTCAGTTGGTGTCTTCTCAACACCTCCAACACAATTCTCAAATGTTCCTTGTGTTCCTCTTCTGTCCTCGAGTAAACAAGGATATCGTCTACGAACACAAGAACAAACTTATTCAGTTGGTCTCTGAATACTCTATTCATAAGATCCACAAAGTATGCTGGTGCATTGGTCAACCCGAATGGCATGACCAACCACTCATAAAACCCAGACGGCGTCCTAAATGCCGTTTTAGCTATACTATCAGCTGCTACACGGAGCTGATGAAATCCTGTCGCGAGGTCCAACTGGGAGAACACTCTCGCTCCTTCCAGTTGATCAAACAAATCATCTATTCGTGGTAGAGGATACTTATTCTTCCTCGTCACCTTATTTAACTCGCGATAGTCCACACACAATCGAAGGGAACCATCTGCCTTAGTGGCAAACACAACTGGTGCTCCCCACTCGGAAACACTTCTTCTAATAAATCCCTTCTTCAAAAGATCGCTAACTTGCACCTCGAGCTCTCGCTGTTCTCGTGGTGCCATACGACGAAGTGGCATCACTATAGGTCTGTCATCTTTCACTAAATCAATACGAAACTCAATCTCTCGGTGTGGTGGAAGTCCGGTCACTTCCTCGAAGATGTCCAGGTACTGGCCAACCACGGGCAAACCTGATAACTCATCATGCGAAATGTCGAGGGAATTTACAAAACTAGCCATTACCCCATCACAGGGTAGATTACCAAACACCACCCTCCGCCCATCATCCGCCCTAACTGTCACCAAAAAGCCCTCACAGTCCACCACCACCCCATATCTTTGGAGCCAATCGACTCCCAAAATAATGCCATACCCAGTAAAGCCCAAAACAAAGCAATCACAAACAAACATACATCCATGACTCGATAAGACCACATTACGACAGATCATACTGAGGTTTGTTGAACCACCAAACGGGTTCGTCACAGCTAATGGTCTATCGACTAACTCGGGTTCCAATCCCAACCTATCTACCAGGTCACTAGATATGAAGGAATGGGAAGCCCCGGTATCAAACAAAACTCTAACAGGAAGATCATAAATGGAAAGCATACCTTGAATAACGACTCCCTTTCCTTTCTCCGCCGCAGTTGGGGCATTCGACGAAGAAGGAACAACATTGATGGCATATGCTTTCACAATCTGATTCTCCTTCAGAGGTTGCGGGCACTTATCCTTAAAATGTCCCTCCTGGCCACAGTTAAAGCACTTCTTTCCCACTGTCTTGGCCCTACATTCCCTTGCATAATGGCCCTTCTTTCCACATTTGAAGCACTCGACTTCTTTCCTGCTTTTCTTCTGGCCATCCTTAGCTTGGTTCTGCTTCCTCTTATTCTGAGAGTTATTCTTGCCTCCACCGCTTGCTTGCGGCTTTGACTCTTCAGCAGATGCAGCAACAACTCCAGTCTTCGACTTAGGGTAAAGGCTTTCTGACCTCAAAGCTTTTCCCACGATCGACTCAAATGTCTCATCGATGTGATTAATCAGCCTCTCCCCTAAGTATTCATCCAAACCAGTGATGAACTTCTCATTTTTCTTTTTGGGAGTATCGATTAGAGATAACCCATACTTCGACAAAGTGTTGAACTCAGCAACATAATACGATACTGCCCTTCCATTCTGCTTAAGCTCCAAGAACTTCCTGAACAATTCAGACTTCTGTGCAGCTGGGATATACTTGTCGCTAAAGCGAGCTTTAAATTGATCCCAAGTAACTTGATCTTCTGGTGTGGCTGCCCTAATAGCATTCAACCAATTCATCGCTCGTCCTTGCAGCTGACGAGACGCTAGCCTTCTCTTCATCGCATCCTCGATACCCAAGTCATCGAAGATCCGATCACAGCTATCCAACCAATCCTGAACATCCATGGCCGACTCTGTTCCGTGAAACGGCTTTCCACCAAGATTAGTGTAATCCTTACTCAGCTTGGCGAAATCGACCCTAGGCGCTTGCACCGCTGCACCTCCAGCATTGGCAACATTAGGAGCTGCCCTCTGAATATCCACAAGCATCTCTCTCATGAGGTTGGTAAACATAGCCCTCATGTTAGGGGGATTCCCGTTATTGGCCCCTCTACCAGCACCTCTTCCTCGGCTCATCGTCAAATCTGTTAAAGAGAAAACGATTAACCATCTCCATAGTGGTGCCAGTGCAATGCAATGCGACTTCACTCTTAAACATACTAATACTATATATAGATATAGCTCTTGAAAACCAAAATAATCACAAATACGCGCTTTCATATACGTACTATCTCTCCCTAGTGTCTTTCCCTAGGTGAATTACGCAACCTAGAGCTTTGATACCAAATGTGACGGCCCGCCCCGCACCAACCAGCATTTACTCCAATTGTGCGTTGTACACATGTCCCATTGGCATGGGACGGTCGCCAAAGAAGAGAAAGAAAGAAGATGAACCAAATAAAGAACCTGTAATATGTCTCACAGCGCATGGGATAAAATATAATAACCAACATATACTTGACATAAAACAGATGAGACAGTGCATAAGCTGAAAACTTGAACTAACATCCTCAGAGTAGCAGAAAATCGAATACAGCTTATTACAACTTCAAAATACTGTCTCTAAGATAAACAAAATAGGTATGCTACTAATGCCCAAAGTAGATACCGATCACGACACAGGGAGAATAACTATCTAGCATACGTGGAGCCTCCTGCTCGTCCTCAGTCCATCTACTCGCGCACTACCAGCTATCCCTGTCTCTAGTCTGCTCGTGTGAGCACCCAGAGTAATAAGAAGAAACATAAAACTCTGGGTCAGACATTAGTCTGGTATGAGTGGTAGCAAGCATAAACAAAAGGAATAACAGGTATGCTAAGTCATACCTGAACCTGGACCTGCAATCAAAGAGTTAGTACTACACGGTACAATACTCTAAGATGTAACTAACATATGGTGTGTAAATATACGGGGGTGGGGATGTGTATGTCAAACAATCAAGCATAGCAACCATCCTCACATCTCTCACTCAGTGCGTAAAGCATACGACATCCACTTCTTCGATCACTAGAGCACTTTACTAAAATGACAGAACTCGACTTTGTACGACTATGTACACTCCTACTACCACCAACGCCATACCTATGGGATCACGCCCAACGTTTCCATGACCCCACTCCATTGGTAGGTAGCTCCCTAGTCGCACCATATCCAAAGCCCGAGTTTGTCTCTCTACCTCCAACACCTAGTGATCCAAAGTCATAGACATCGACAACTCCTTAGCACACGTCCCGCAGCAAAGTCCAATCATGAAGTGAACTTATTACCAACGCTAAGCACAAATCCATTGGTAAGTGGTTCTAACTTCCTTTTGTACTACCTTTGCATCTCGGGTTATTGGTCAATACTGGTCGGTTCGGTTCTTCCTTCTTTGCTCTTGGATTCGGTTCGGATCCATGCTCATTCATCGTCATCGGTTCGGGTCGGTTATCCTAAGCTACGCCAGTTCGGGTCGAAATCCTTCAGGTTGCCCCAGTGTACATCGGGTCGGGTCGAGCGTCTACTCCGGGTCGGGTCGAGTTGCTTCACCCTTCTATTCTTCGCTCCAGCTTTGGTTACCTTATCTGGTTCCGTCCCCCTATGCCAATCCGATCCGATCCTATTTCCTATATTCCGGTCCGTTGTTTCCCTCCGATCCGATCCCAATTCCTGTTGCCCTGTTCTGTTCCGTCCCCTATTCTAATCCGATCCGGTCCCTTAGTCCTACTCCGATCCGTTCACCTTGCCTCCAGCCGATCCGATCCAGTTCCACACACATGGCCTTCCTTTTTGCCGAATGCGTCGCACCAATCTCCGGTTCGGTTCGGAGTCTTTGCCCAATCGCCATTTCCGATCCGAGCCCCTCCTCCGATCCGCTCCGAAAACCTGCAGTTTTCCTGAGACTTTCCAACAAGTGTTTATACGTCTCTCGACGACGTTTCCGACCATTCTAACTATTGAAATCAATCATAAAGCATACCAAAGAGTCATAACAACACATACAAGTGACCTCAAACACCAAAACAACCATATGATATGATAAAATAGATCAATCATGCCCAAAACCCCATGTTTTCCCTTAAGCATATGTGAGCATAACTAATGACATGATTAGCAAAACTTAACCAAATTAACCCAAACTCATATCAGAGGTCTAAAACATTATTTATGAATTTATAAACATTTTTCCAGAATTTGTTTTCGTTTAAAAACGCTAATTAGCACTAATCACCCCGAATAACCATAATTAGTGCAAAAAGCAAGCTAATCACTCACCTTAGCCACAAATAAAACAAGATCCGAAATAAATCTCTGATTTGGTGAAGATAACAAGGTGTTGTAGCAGCTCTAATCCCGATTTGGTATTGATTTGCCTTGATTTGTCGTTGCTAATCTCTTTTCTTCAAGTTTGGAGTGGTTTGGAGTGATTTAGAGGTTGGAGGCCATTAATAGGGTTCTATGAAATGAAGTGGTGGCTGGAAAAATGACTAAAAGGATGTTCTCTAACCCTAATCAGCCCTTATACAGCCCCAATCCCGAAATCCCCTTATGGGCCCAATTGCTAACTACCCGGTTTAGCCCAATTATGCAGTTTTTCACCCTCCAAACCTTGTTCCAGCCATATCTCCCAAACGGTAAGTCCGTTTGGCTATTATGACCACTCTACGGGAAGAGAAACCATCAAACGAATCTAATGGAAGTGGTTTCAGGTCAAAATTCCTTCCCTATCAAAAGTTATGGCCAAAACAGTACTGGCTAGGGGCAAAATGGTCATTTAAAAATCGACAAAAATCATGAACAGGGGAAATGACTCTAATAAATGTTTCCCAAAGTTACATGACCATATGACCAGAAACGAAGAAGAAATAAATATTCTACGATCCCCCGATACGTAGAATACGGGTTGTTACAGTTGAAGTCTAATTAAAAATCAAACGATAGATACCATAGTTTTATAAAATATTTTACATAACAAAAATAGTGATGTGTTGACAGTACTCATGTGTTGAGATTAGTCGTGTGTTGAAAGAAATATAGAATCATGTGTTGAATAGAATAAATATTCATTTGTTGAATAGAATAAAGAAGTTTTTGAAAAATATAAAGCCGTGTTGATTAGAGATGCATTAATTTGACACGAACGATATTTATATCGATTTTATTCGTTTTATAATGAATATTGAAAAGTGATTTCAAAATATAACATTTTGAAATGAAATTCAAATTAAATTAGATTAAAATTCAAATTGAAATTTTATTGAATCAATTTGAAATGAATTCGAATCGAATAGAAAATGAATTCGATTCGAATTGAATAGAAAGTGAATTTGAATTCAAATCAATTAGAAATGAATTCAAATTGAATTAAATTGAAATTGAGTTAAAAATGAATTGAAATCGTTTTGAATGAAATTTAAAACAAACTGAAATTGAATTGAAATCAATTTGAAATGAATTCGATTCGAATTGAATAGAAAGTGAATTTGAAATCAAATCAATTAGAAATGAATTCAAATTTAATTAAATTGAAATTGAGTTAAAAACGAATTGAAATCGTTTTGAATGAAATTTAAAACAAACTGAAATTGAATTGAAATCAATTTGAAATGAATTCGAATTGAATTAAATAGAAGGTAAATTCAAATTGAATTGAAACGAATTAGAATTTGAGTTGAATTGAAACGAATTTGAATTTGAATTAAATAAAATTGAAATGAATTCGAATTGAATTGAAATCAAATCGATTTGAAATTGAATGTAGCGTTGAAATGGTTTTGAAAACGAATTTAAAACGATTTATAAAATACATTTTAAAAGGGAATCGACGAAATATATACATATTATATATATATATATATATATATATATATAATAGCCTGAATAGAACGCACCGCGTCGCGGCAGTTCGTGAATTTCGACCATTAACTTCGAATTGACGTTGCGGGAGATCCGACCGTCGGATTCTCCTAAAACCCGGAACCGTTGGGTTCGTATCGAAAAGAGCTTTTCAATTAATATTAGAAATTTGAAATCTAACGGTTGGATTTGGAATTATGTCCAAGTAAAATTTAGAAAAGGTCGCTGTAAGTGCAGTTCGATGGCCGTTGATGGAAATCGACTGTACGGGCCTTGATAAAATTATGAAAAATATCTATAATTTGTGTAAAATCATAAGAAATGATTTGGGAAAAATTGGGCTGAAGAATTCCACATTTGAAAGGATAAAAATATATTTTTGTCGAAATGAACTAGTTTTGAACTAGAATTAAAATCAATTTATTTTTGAAATAAATAAATTGATTTTGAAAGTGATTTTAAAAATAATCAATATTCCCAATACGTGGATTGGACTGAAGTTGAATAGATATTATCTTCGGAATATTTCGATATTGGATTTCGTGACTATACCGATATTGTTACGGGAATTTGAAAGATATATTTTATATCGTTATTTCCAATACGATATTTGTTGGTTTCAGAATTTGATATTGAATATAAGCCAGTATATTTTCTGTTCAGAGCCTTGTATTTAATATCAAATGTGATTTGGGTTTATCGTGAATCGTGTTTTAGATGACATTGGTTCTTTAACCTAGTTAAAGGCAGGATGATGATTTTTGAAAAGATTAAAACTAAGTGGAGTTTTAATGAATCTTTAATTAGATTAAAAATGTGAATTGATAATTTAAATTATCAAATTTGAAAGGTGACCGAGAATGGAGTATCACCAGTTTTGCTCCAAAGCGGTAGTTAAATCTGTAATTAGATTTGAACGTGAAATGGTAATTAATTTTACCGATAACACTGTGGTGTTAGGAATGGAGTATCACCAGTTTTGCTCCAAGGAATATATAGGTTGGGATTGGGAAATAAAATAAATAATTACTTCGGTGTGGTTCGCTAATCCCGACTAGTTTGAAATGATATCCAAAGGAAGATTAAAGAATAAATTTAGAAGAATTTATCTTGGATAAAATTAATGGGAACCTTTCCCTAAGAATGTGATTTTGTGAATAAAAGAATATTCTGAATTGGAATGAGGCGTTCGTTGTGTTTGTGTAACATTTGTTTATTATATACGTGGGTTATTCAGAAAGGCCGGGTTATACCCATTCTGAATAACCGATTCGATGAGATGTCGAAGACGAAGACGGTGGTTGAAGACCGGAAGTCTTCACATCGTTTGGGTGATTACTGATGATCTCGATTGGGCTGTACACCCAAGAAGAGGGAAACAGTTGGTGATCGTCTAGACGTACTTGGAGATGGATGGATATGCGAGGAAAGTGCCTCCGGTTTCGTTCAGACCCAGAACGAACTTGTAAATGGATTGTGTGTCTGACATTGGATTTTATTCTATGTTGATTGATCTCTATTAAATATACATCTGTTTGGCGGCGGAGAATTTATTCTCTTGCTTAACGCCCTTCTCTGAGACGTACGAGCTCAGAGGTTGTATATCGATGGACATCAGTCGCATGGAGTGAATTGCCAGTGTGGCACGCGTAAGTGGAAATTGATCAAGGCTTCTGTTGAAAAGCAAAGTCTTGTGGTTGATGATCAAAGCACGGCCTGTGTGGCGTAGCTTTGTGTATAACGTGAATTCGCGAACCTCACACCTCGGTATGAGTCAAAAACGGGAGACGGACCGCTGGGAGAGCACGACGTTTCTTTCTAGCTAGGGTGGTGTCAGTGACCTACCAGCCCTGACATTTATACACTTTTCACCTGTGTGGTTGTTGGAATGCGAGGCGCCTCGGATATGATCTGTAAGGACCGGGAAACGAGTGTTCAGGAATTGTCAATCTCAAAAGTAAGAGAGGACCGGCCCAGCCGATTCCAAGGATCAAAGTGGGGTCCTGAGGCATTTGCTAGAGTGTCTCGAACGCGGAGAGGAGCTTGCCCCTTGCCTCGACTCATGACGGAAATCCAATTTCCAATACGTGATATTGCGGTTTTAATTGTAGAACTAGTATGGCGACATGATATATGGTACCCATGCCGCCTATGATTGATATTTATGATTGAAAATTGTTTTGACACTATACACTTATAATAGTATCAAATGATTTGTTTTGACGTACCAAGCATGTTTGGCTATTATAAGGGAAAACCCTATCCTCCGGCTTGCGTTGCATTGTGTGATGGGACCTGGGTCTTATAATAGCTTCATTTTTCTAAAAAGCATTGCGCTGTTTTGTTATATGCACTAGTGTTCTTGGGAGGAAACCCGTTCCGTGTCATACGGCGTGGTCCCTTGAATTACTCTTCTTTAAAGTTAAAATAATAACTGTTTTTAGTTCTCACACCAGTCACATGACTGACCTGGAGTTTATTGTTTTAACCTAAACTTTGGGTGCCCTATTTTCCACACGCGCAGCTAGTAGTTTTGGTTTTGCAGATTTATATTCACAGGGTCCTGATTTACAGCTGGAACGATGCTCGGAAAGCTCTGTATCCGTGTATCACTTCTAGTTGTGCTTTTGTATTATTTTCCGCTGCGATGTATTTAAATGTAATTTAAATCTCTGATATTTGTTGAATGTAATTTATTCAGTTATACTCTGTATATTCTTGTATCTGATGGAATTGTTGTAATAACAATGAAATGTTCTTCCGTTTGCGTTCTATTTTGTCTTGTCCTCAATTCTATTCGGGCTTTCCTTACCGGGGAAGTTCGGGTCGTCTCACCTCCCAAGGAAGTGGCCAGTCCGAAGGCTAAATAGGAGGCAATTCAGAAAGCCAAGGAAGAAGTTAAGGATGTAACTCTGATAATCATAAATGAAGTCGTGGGCATTAGGAGTAAGCGTGAATGAGAACTCAATGAGCTTAGAGAAAAATTTAATTAGACGAAGGAGGAAAAAAAATAGCTTGAATCCATGCTAATAGGATTTTATGCTCATTTCATTTGTCATCGGACTTGTTCTAGCCCAAGAGCCAATTGAGGGCATTCTATATGGCTTAGGAGTGATTTATTTAAGATGAAATGTTCTATTTGAGCACTGGGAAGTTAATAAGGAGAATCTTATGAACAAGTACTTAACGATTGACGAAATTTTTTGAGGAAGGTCGACACATGATGAGGGAAGAGGAAGAAGAAGGAGCAGTATTGTTGGATTTGGAAAAAGGAAGACTATAGTAAGCGTGAATGTTGTTGTTGCTCATGAGTCTAGCTTGACAGGCCAATCTTCAAGCCAAGACTCTCTATTCAAATTTCAGTCGGGCCAAATGATGTTTCTAGGAGTCCCTCGTATCAATTGACTTCCATTGATTCGGGATATGATCCCGAGAATCCTAACTTCATAACTAAAGCCATTCTAACACCAATTAAAGAGGGCAAGACTTCTATTGAAGACAAAGAACATGGTACCAAAAGTATATCGGCTCTCTCTTCGGCTTTTGAATGTGCACTTATTGCTTGCGAATAAGCCATAAGCTCTCCTTTGAGTATCCGTAGATGAAAAATAAACTAACTATGCTTGATATCTATGCCATAGGTACTCAAATTATCTTGGCTATTGGACCATTTGGTCCATTAGCTGATGCTTCAATCACGAAGACTTCATGGGATGCTGAGATGTTAGAAGCTTTGATGCGCGCCAACACCAAAGGCTTTGATATTTACAAGGATGAGATAATTGAGATTAGAGGTGAAGAAGTATCCGGCTAGCATAGCTTTGAAGAAATGTCTGAATAACAGAGAGCACGATTATCAACAAAGAAAGAGAATGCTAAGGTCACCTCTAAACCACCAACTATGGTTGCTCTAAGTAAACTTAGGCATGCAGAGGAAGAAGAGAACAATTCTGATAATCTCTTACTTCGATGGTCATGCCTAAGAAATGAGCAAGAAGGGGAGTGGGAGTAGTTCCAGCAAGAGGAAGAGAACGACCATCAAAAGGAAGTCTCCAAAGAAGAAACTTGAAGAAGTGAAATGAGATGATAACTAATGGTATTTTGCTTTTGTACATATGATTTTTTGTCTTTATTGTTAGAGTTTGTGTGAGTACGATCCAAGTTTTAGTTAGTGAAACATAAAACTTGTACATGTTCCAAGTTTTTGTTTGTGAATAAAATTTGGATTCCCTTTCATTTTCAATTCTAAATGTTTGAGTTTTCATATTTATCATTTAATGTAATTATACTTAGTCACTCGTCATTACAGTTAAATTTTGGAACATCGCTCTAGAATTGGAGTGTAGGTTCAATGGACCATTCTCGAAGCCTCCGTTCAGTCGTGGCTTCAGGTCGTGTGGTTCATAGTTAGAAGTTCCTATCTCGTTGTCCATAACCTTAAATCGTGTTGGAATAGAGTGTTCCACTCTCTAGACCTCCCTTCGATTGTGGTCTTAAGTCGCATGGAACTTGGAGTTTGGAGTTCCACTCTCAAGACCTCCTTTTAATCATGGTCTCAAGTCGTTTGCAACTTGAAATTGAGGGTTTCACTCTGGGGACCTCCTTTTAGTCGTGATCTCAAGTCATGTAAAACTCGAACTTAGGAGTTCCACTCCCAAGAAATCCTTTCAATCATTGGTCCCAAATAGTGTGAAACTTGGAATAGGGCATTGTAGTCATCCCCTTGAATTTATACTCACTCGTCATTGGTTCAAATTCAAGCTGTGGACGTTGTTGATTCATCCATTAAACTCTTTGTTCTTTTGTTTATGTTAGAGTTGAGGGAATCATCTGTTCCCTCATTGTGTTTATACTCTCATCAAGATTCTTAGTATTGGAGTTGGATAAGTGAATGGTTGGTATCACATTCACTTAAGCATAGATTGGTTGCCTCTTTGTTCTGAGATAAAAGGTTGGTTGTCGATCCCTTAATTCATGAGCGTTGGGATTGTCTATACTCGGCTTTATCATTTGTTCAAGACTTGAATTAGTGTGTTGGTTTTCGATTAATATCCATGGTGTGGGAGTCCAATGATGGACTTTTGCTGCGTTGGTTAATGCCAAGCTTTAAGGCACTGTTGTTTTTTGTGTTTTTTACGGCCAGTATGCAAGTTGGTCGTATTGTAACTAACTAATACACATAATTAAGAGACATCATGAGCATGAGTTACCAAATTATTTTATTAAAGAACTAAACAAAAGCAGGAGTAACATCTGCCTTATTACATAGCTTGAAAAAAATTCTAACTAAAATGAAATTGTACAAAATAAAGGCTACGTAAAATAGCATCGTAAATGTCTGTTATTTCATGATCTTCATAGCTCAGCGCCACTAATGTAGTTAGATTTAAGGTTCTACCTCTGACTGATGACACAAGGACCTTTCAAGCGAGGGCCCAGATTAGTCGACATGGAAAAAAAATCAAGATGAGGTCGACGGATTCAAAATGTCTTGGCAGATTTTTGCCTTGTAGTATCGGGCGACTCGATGTTCGTAAGCGGCTGCTCTAAGTTTAGCCTCTTCACGCTTATTTTCTCTTATGTATAGAGATTCCAAAAGGCGATCTCTATTTATCTTTGGATCAAAGTGGGCAACTCGATGAGAATGGATCGAGTTCAACTGGGATGGCGGATTTAGAGTCGTATGTCCGGGAGAATGGAGGGTAGTCAATCATTAACTTTTGGGTTGTTTAATATACCCATAAGGCTAATGGAAATTGTAACACCCTACCTCTAGACTCACATTAAAGAAAAAGCATTACTAGGTAATACTGCCTGCTAGTGCTCACAATAGGGCTGGTCAAGAGCGATCATTCATAAGCTTTGTCTTAAACCAGTATTTAATACGTCTATTAGATGCTCAAATTTTCTTACTTACCTTATGCGAATTGACATACCCGATTCAGGTTTTAAAACAAAATTATGGTAGCTAAGGATTTATTTATAAGAAAATATAACATCACAAATAAAATATCACATAACAGAATACACATATATACAGACAGTTGAAATACAACATCTCATGTGCTATATAAATGAATGGTTCTTATGAACCATATACAAATACAACATGTCTCAACAAAATGAATATACATAAAGATGCAACGCTCAAATGCTAAAATTAGGGTCTAACATCAAATATGATAACCCAAGCAATGTAAAGCAGGAAACTACATTAGATGAGTAACCAGAAATAACTCAGTCTAACCTGAGTCCATAAAATATACTGGTCAATCTAGCTTAAACAAGATGATTAGAACATGATAAGTGAAGCATAATGACAGATGAGTAGTAATTCATTTCAATAGAGAAGGAATAATTAACATAAATACGAAGCAATATAAAGTATATAAGACAAGTCAATCTAAATAACCAAGAGTAAAGGCTCTCCAACAACAACATAAATGTTTCCATTAACAACAAATGAATTTAGGCTCTAAGGCCAAGCTATAAGAAATCTCAAAATTCGTCGAAATAACAAGATGAAATCCAATAGCATATCAACATATAAAACTCATTTAAGAGTTAAAAGAACATAAATGAAATCACCATATTTAATCTTCAGAATAACTCTAAGGCTATAATAGAATCAACATCAAAAAGTGATTAAGGCATTTGGAAGTCAACAAATTCAAGAAATAAAAAACAATGAAATCTAGATACAACATAAAAATGGATCATATCACTGGTGGAGAGCATAAGCTATGTCGTACGTACATCAACAGCAAATAACCTAAGCCTACCAAGTACTAACAACAATGATGGCTCCCAACACCTGACCCGAAGATCCAACAACAGGCCGGAAACCCCTATGCAGATGAATCGAAGGTTTAACAACCGACCTATGCAGTTAAAGCTCCGCAAAATCCCAGCTATAGCCTGTAGCGCTCTCCAGCCGCTACTCCATTTCAATTTAGCGTTGATGAACAGTAGTTTCTCCTTAATCCCCGCTATTTTCCGCTGCACCCTCTAAATCAATGCTATGTAGCACCCTCTTTAGCAATATTAATATATATAGTATAATTTGACTAGTTCTATTTTAAAATAAATCAAAAGAGCTAATTCTAAGTCATAAGTGCCTTATATAAGATAACTATATATAGTACTCCTCGAATACAGATGATGCAAGAATGATAATTAATTAATTTAAATTATACAATTTTACATCTAATTTACATTTTTGCACATCCGTTATAGCCCCGCTATTACCCTGCTTTATCCCCGCTACACCTTTTTACACCTCTACTGCTATAGAACCGTTAAGCGCTTTAACTACACAGCAACCGGCTGAAGCCCAATAGTTGACCCGAAGGTCTGGTGCTGGTAACAATAACAACGTGTGCTACAAACTTCCGATAGTAACCCAAATAGGTATAATAGTGCACCATATACTACATGCTCTCACTTATCGGTTTACTACAAGTAGTTAATTCCACACTTGTGCAGGTTCAATTGAAGTTATTGAACAATTCTGGAATTAACTGATATAATAGATAAATGTGTCTCATACCACGTATTTTATTATATCATTCAAGTCACTTTCTTGTTCTCTCGAAGTGTGAAAAAACATGTGATTTTATAGAGAAATGGTTATTCGAGAAAATGAGTTTAAAAACTATTTTTGAAAACACTTTGGAAATTGTTTATAATGAAATCTCTTTATAATAAAGATTATATGTAAAATAGCTTGAAAATAGTTATATCTTTATAAATCAATTTATGGAATATTTATTTTGAAATCTGGTTTTGAATCAAGAATTCCTTTGAAATCATTTTATAAAACACGTGAAGGAAATCATCAAATTCAAGTAAAAATTCAATGAAGTCTACATACAAAACTTACATAAAAATTTATCAATTCGAAATACGAATCGACGTTAATATCGGTTCTCTAATATGTAGGAACAAGTCTTTTGAAACCAACACAAAATCATTCAACAGAATCATCAAAAGTCTCTCTAGGAAATTCAGAAGAAAAAAAAGCAATAAAGCTTCAGAAATGACACAAGAATAAATGGATAGACCTGGCACTAAATTTTCAAGTTCCATGTTAACCTATCATATAGCACAGGTCAACCATAGGGTCGACCTGACCATGCTAAAGGTCAACTTGTAGGTTGACCCTACTAAAACTTACCTTAGGGTAGCGTTTTCTACAGGCTTGTTCGCCTGCTTCGTACCGATTTTCTAAACAAAATTTGATATGGTTTCAACATGATTTTGAATATGGTTTTCAATATATAGAGATATCAATACACGGGCTATAATCCGAAACCATTTTAATATGGTTTCAATGCAAAATCATGAATCAACGAATTCTCAAAGATCCATTCACAACAGATAGTTACCGTAAACTTTAAAATTCCAAACTTTTTTTATAATATATAGAAACAAGCAACATAAATCAATAGATTATTGACATGCAAGGAAGTTTAAGCAAGATGTGTGAGTGAATACTCACCTTAGATTGTAATTGCAGGGATTGGGTTTGCAAGGATGCAGCTTTTGGCCTTAAGGATGTTTCATATATCTGTATAAACGAAGAACAGAAACATGTAAACACAGAAAGAGAAATTGCAGCAAAACTCTTCTCAAACATTCAGAAATTGAGAATTAAATCTCTAATTTTGATATGGAATACCTAATAGAATGAGATTTAACAATGTTCTCGAAATTTAATTTAAAGAGGCTTTGATTTGTAAGCTTGAAGAGGGATTGTTATTCTTTCAGCCGAGAACTTCTCTGAGAAGAGGAAAGATAAAAGGTAGAAAATGAACGTAATTTCTCTCCTTCCTATCTCAAAATTACTCAAAATTGGAAATGGGATTGCATTTAAACCCAATTCTTACCCAATAGCCTATATGTTAATAATTTAGCCGAAGTGTAACATTATTTTAAGTTAATTAGGTTTAACCGTGTAATCTTCTCCAAATTATACATAAGCTTTCACTCTATTTAACACCAAATTCACAAAGTAAAGAATTTTTACATTTTCTATACTTTTAAAATATAATTCTTCTTGTTAAAAATCATATATATTTATTTAAACATGATTTCGTAAATATTAACACATGTTAAAATTTTGCATTTACATTTTGTTTAAAACTAACATTTTTAACACTAAAACTTACAAAACATTCTTTATCTTATTTAAAAGAACTTAATAACCCATTTTAAAATATTTTTATACTTAAATTTTCATTTTTGATCAATATTTCACCTATTACATTTTACAATTACAACTCAATTAAATTTAAAAAATACACTTTTACAAGAAGAATTCACCATTAGCAATATTTACTGCATAATTGCATTTTGACAAATAAGATCTTTTGAACTGTTTTTAAACTCAAACCAACATAATAAAGTTTCTAAAAATTTATTATATTTATTTCACACTTTTTTCAACAAATAAACGTTGAATCAAGTTCATTTATCTTTTGTTTGAACTCTATTGCTACCAAACCAACAGAAATCCATGTATCAACTCAAAACCCATTGTTAAATCAACTTAAATAATTATATGAATTCTCCATTTTAAATTCATGTTTTAGTTTTTCCACTTTTAAATTACAAACAACATTATAATTTTTTCTTAACAGGATGATCAAAACCTGGGTTGTTGCAGAATTTTATCTACCTATTTGCTTCCCGCCTTTTACACACGCTTCTTCATGATGATATAAATGATTTTGTTAATTTCTTCAACTTATCCACTGGCTTAAAGATAAGAAACTGTCTAAAATCATTTTTCAATGCAATGGTGTTGATAGAAGTCTTTAAACTCAAAGTTGTTTAATTGGGTCATGTTGTTAGAATGATGGTTTTGGGAACACCGCCTTTAGTGTGCGTTGATTGAAATTATGGTAAAGGGCTCGGTTCAGCCCATTTAGTGTGCGTTGATGGCATGTCTCGCACCGCCTTTAGACAACAACAATGCACAAACGATATCAATTCCCCAAATTTTGAATGGCCATGGATTGATCATTTGACTGAGTAGTACCGGTTGGGCTTCTGAAATTTTAGCAAACCTCTTCCATTTGTCACAACATCGGGAATAGTCAACTGCATCTCGATTAACAGTTGGCCAAAAATAACTGCAACGAAGTATCTTTTTCACCATAGTTTTGTCTCTTGTGTGGTCGCCATACTCGCCTTCATGTACTTAATGCAACACTTATTTGCCATCGTTGTGGGCTACACACCGAAGTAATGGGACGAAGAAGCCTTTACGTATAACACTTCTTAAATTATGTAGCATGATGTTATTTAGAGGAGTGATCATTTTTTATTTTGGCTTTCTGATATGATTCCCCATTGCAAATAGTTTATGATTGGAGTTATCCGTGACTCCTACTCGAGCTCCGTTGACAATATCTAGTTAATTTCTACTTAGTCAATACTTGGGGATACTAATACTTAAATTGGGATGATTCTCATGAGTTAAGCATCCATGGAGCTAGCTAGCCTAGCTAGAGAGTCTGAATTTTTGTTTGAATACCAGCGAAATTAGTGATAGTGTAATGTTGAAGTCATTAAGAAGTTCATGTACCTAAGTGTGATAAGGAGCCAATCACGTTCCTTAGCCTAAAACTTCCTTCATACTTGGCAAATGACGAGTTAGGACTCTAAGAAAATCCGAATGGCTTTTATTTCCAGCTCTTTTGCAATTTTAAATCCGACAATCAGGGATTCATATTCAGCATTATTATTGGTATTTAGAAAGGCAAGTTTTATTGTATAACAAATAGTGCATTCCTCAAGAGTCATAAATATTAGTCCTATGCTAGAACACCAATTGGTAGATAATTCATTCAATACAATTTACACTAGATGTCTGGTCATTAACTATTTTTCGATAGGTCATCGAGAGCAGTGAATACAGCGATGAAGCCCTTCGAGGGACGAAAGTGAGGTCAAACTAGCTCGGTTTGATATTTTATTTCAAGAGTCTTCTGAATGCCTTAGGTTGTCGAAGGACCTATCGTAGTTGCTGGTCAGTACAAATTTTATTAGGAATATGGGTAGAGCTTCCTGGAGGTGATTGATAAGCCGTATGCAAGATTTTCAACTCTAAAATAGTTTCTTTTTGTGCATGTTAATCTCTATTTGACGTAGTATACATGCCTCTGGGTATGATTCTCCTCGTGCAAAAGCGCAAAATTGATAGCATACACAAAAATAGCTTGATAAATGAATAGATCGAAATGATGAGAGGTCTCCCTAAATGATTCATCAAGTGTTGGAACACATCAACACATTCTTATGTCCAAGCGAAGCTTTGTTTCTACCTTTGTATTAAGTCAAAGAAAGGAATGCATTTGTCATAGCTTAAGAAATGAATCGACTTAGGACGGCAACATTCCCATTAAAACTTTGAATATTTTTAATGTTTTCCGAAACTCTAATCTTCCATACAACTTCAATCTTTTCGGGGTTGGCTTCAACTATATGAGAATTGACAATGAAACCCATAATATTTATCTTCGCAACGCAAAAGGATCATTTCAAGGGATTAAGTTTCATGTCGTACTTGCATAGAACATTGAACGTCTTTGCAAGATCATAAATGTGGCCATTCGACCACCATGACTTCACGAGCATGTCATCCACATATACTTCCATGGATCTTCCAATCTGATCTTTGAAGATTCTGTTAATGAATCGTTGGGAGGTAGTCCCAATAGTTTTCGATATGAAAGGTATGGCAACATAGCAATACAACCCAAATTCAATAATGAAGCTGGTGTGTTCTTGGTCAAGAATGTGATATTTTGTTTTATCCCAAATACGAGTTCATGAACGATAAAAATTGATGGTGAGTTGTTGAGTCGACGAGCGAGTCTATCTTTGAAAGAGGGAAGTTTTCCTTAAGGCATGCTTTATTCAGGTCGGAATTATTCAAGTCAGATTAACATGTATCGTGGATGAAGTCTTTGTTCAGTAGCATATCCACCTTCTCTTTGAGTAAAGACAATCTCTCTAACCCTAAAATTTTGCACTTCCGTTTGACCGGAGGGAACTTCCGGTTAATGTTTAAGGTATGACTCTTGATTCCTGGCATGCCGTCACATATATCAGCATGATTCCAAGAAAATCTTAAAGTCAGACTATAGAAAGGCATGTTCCTTCATTAAAGAAGGTCTGAACTATGATCCTATCTTTAAGACCTGAGAAGGCTCATCATGGATGACAAAATATCAAATGTTTGCTCAACAGATTTAGCTCTTTCATAATCAGATTCTTCATCTTTTCTTGGGTCGTTCTCTTGAAAAATGGCTATGTTTCCCAATCTAGGTATCAACGTTGGTTGTTATGAATTGAGGTTCTTGGGGCAGAGTGAAATCTTCACACCTTTTCCTTTTTCTCAATGGTTGGCATCATAACATTCCACCATATAACATGATGTCCCATGCAGACTACATACAATTTTATGAGTATGCATCATATTGCCATGTAGATTCTGAAGTGGATAAAGTTCGTTAGGTCCAAGAAGGTATTATACGGAGAGCAGATGTCGATAATGAGGAAGGAGACAACTCGGACTCTTTAATGGTATCCAAGTTCGACCGGTAGGTCAACGATTTCCATCGGTTCATTAGCAATACCATCGAAGTCATGGATTCCAGCAGTACATGGATTCAAGTTTCTAGCCTTAAGCTTCATTTGATTGTTGGCCTTTTTGAATAAAATATTGATGGAACTTCCACGTCAACAAGATTTTTTCGTACATGTACAAGACTTATGACAGTTAAATCGACGAGAAAATCAGTAGTTGGGGCATTCACCTCATTGGCCTCTCTTTGCCTGAACACGATGTCATTATTCATTGTCCTTCGTTGTTTGGCTAGGACACTCTTGTCTGCAACGAAGCACTTTTCATATTCAGCATGCTTGATTAAGCTGACATACCCCTTCATTTATCTCCAACTTTTGTTAGTTGAATAACAGCCGCCACAAATGGTATTCATAACATTTGCCCATTGAGGATTTCTCTGATTGACACCTCTAAGTGCTACCTAACCTTGACTAGGATCCAAAGGACCCGATGCCTCGTCTTGTGGGGCCTGAACATACCGCTCTGATCATTTCTCACAAAGAGCTTTTTAATGAAGTCTCGTAGATATCGACAGTCATTAGTATTATGGTCAAACATTTCATGAAATCTACAGTACTTTCCGAATTGCTTCTCCTTCTCTATGGAATCTTGTGGATTAGGTATTTTTTATTGGACGATAATACATGTTTCTACATAAATGGTATTCAGTTGAGAATCCAGTGGAGTGCAGTTATTGTAGGAGGGGAATTGTTGACATTACTTTGATTCCTTCTTTTCGGGACTATCAACAACGTTGCTATCATATTCAGGTTTGTTCTAAACATTAACATAAACATTTTCCGAGCTTTCTCCAATCTGCTTGATAGAAACATCAATATCGTGTTGTTGTTTATTAAGGTATCCCGATTCGCCATATTACTGCACGCTTCATCCAAGCATAGGTATCAGTTTGCCTTTTCATTAAACTATTTCGGCATCTTTTGAGGTTTCTGGTTGACCCATTTATTGAAATTAGTCTCGAGATGAATGCCCCAAATGAGTGTTATAAAATGATGTCCTTTTGTGGGTTGTCAACCTTCTTTATGGAATGTTGAAGCATTCCAAAATGAGTTTTGATGATTCTCCAGCCCATTGGAAGATGTTGGATATAGACATGATATCCTTCGATTTGGGGTGCATGCAGAAATGTTCCACCAGTTTTTAAGAAAGTTGTTCAAAAGTCGATATGGTTCTCGGTAGAAGTCGAGAGAACCATAATACACTCACACCTTCGAGAAACATAGGAAATCATTTATACTTCACTACATCGGTTGGGCGGGCTAAAACCATATGTCGTTCGTGTTTATTTAAGAATTTCCAAGGAGTGGTTTCTCCCGAATAGGCAGGTATAATTGGTGTACTAAAGTGCCTTAGCCATTCGGCATTCAAAACAACTTCACTAAAAGGATTTCATCTTGAACTAGTTTCCCAATCGTCGTTAGCTCATCCTTGAGACTCTTTTATGATCAGTCGGATCATGGCGGTGTGGTTAGGAGTTGTGATCTGTGTTGATTAGCGACGTTCGCTATCTAACTTTGAGTGATATCTTCGGGGTGGCCTCCTCGGTTGAACAAGTTTATTATGTTCATTTCTTGGAGGTTATGTAGGAGCGGTTTGGTTCCAACAGATAGCAGGAAGCCAGGAACCAAATTCTAGATGGTGGTAGCGTGTATGCCCCTGTGAGGAGGATCGAGGCCAACCCCTTGCAAGGGTTCAATACCGACCCCGGGATGACTATGTGGGTTCGTTACCTTCTGTGATAGAGACACCCACGCCATTGTTTATTCTCTCTCATTGATTCAGGTTGCTTTGTTGCGATGAAGATGAGGAGCTTTCTAATATGTAGTTAGCAAGATTTAGAATCCTTTTGTTTCTTTCAAGTTGATTAACATTAAATTGAGTCGTGCGTTGCAGTTGCTGCATGAGATCAATATTCTATTGGATTTGAGTATTGAGTTGTCACTGAATCTCCGCTAATTTTTCATTGTGTTTTCCAATCAAACTCTGGTTACCGGAGCATCTTGGTTGGAGGCAGTTGTCACATCAAGGGCGGCAGGATTTTGATTGTTAGAATGAGACTGTTGGATAGAAGCACCGCCACGATGTTCATGGGTTGCAGCAGTAGCATCAGAAGAAGAAGTCTTCTTTCTGGCCATAAGTTCAAGCTTCCTGTGTAGATCTTAGAAAATTGTAAGGTATGAAAACTTGGGGGAGTAGAATGTAGAGAATTTCAAGTTGTTCTCGGTGAAAACACCAGAATATTAACATCAAAAATTGGCACAAACACCTAAGAATTCTAAAGAGAAAGTAAATGAAAAAAAAAAAAGAGAATTAAAGTAATATAAATGCAGTAAAACCGAGACATAGAAGTTTACAATGGTTTCACATTGTTTGATCTTCGTCCACTTTGAAGGTTATGATTACCTTATTACTAAGTTAAAGAATGTGATGTCTCGGATCAGTAGGGATTTGAAGCGTACAAAATAAAATAAAAAATTAGTCAAACGATCCATTTCTTTCCTAAACAAATGGTATTTTTAGATGTATCTCATCAAAAATATCCCAGAAAAGTCGGATGTTTTTGAATGAGTTATAGAAAAAGAGCCCAGCCCATCAGCCTTCTATGATAGGGGTACCGACTCTACGATAGGGAATGGCACCGGTTCCTTATGATTAGGGATTTTGGAGTGCTATCCTTTGTGGGGCCTCGTCTTGGTATCTATAGCTTAGTCTTGCGATGTTTTAGATGGTTATTTTATCGTTTGAGAGATATGAAACGATACTGGTTGAACCTAAACTTCGAGCTGGTTCGTCGCATATTTATACCGATTGGAAGCATAATTTTATGTCAATCCCTCAGTTAACGAACTCCTGAATGGTGTTGTGCTATGTTTGCTCGATCGTCGTCCCATGGTGCTATCTGCATCTGATGTCATTAGAAGCTGTAACCTATAACATTAGAAGCTGTAACCTATAACATTATTTTTTTGTCTTAAACCCTCCGTGATGCAGTATAACAATTCGGATGAGGATATAATTTGAGAAATGGATATATGCATCAGGTTGTCTAGATGCAGAACAAATCCATTAGCCCATCCAGAGTTCAAAACAATAAAACAATAGTCAAACACACTGATTCAATCTGATAATGCCTAGAGAAATTAAGTATAGTTATCCCCACTGCAACCCTGACCCATGATTTGCTTATCTCGAAAAAAAAAAAAAAATTACCATTATTCTCACGCTTCCACATAATTCATGTTCCCATTACACATCATTCAAGCTTAAGTCATTTCAGACACGTTCATTAATCAACTATGAAATACTACGCAAATCATTTCCAAGAACAGAATATTGACCATGCAAAGTACACATAAGTAAATTAAAATTTCACTAAAAGACACCAAAACTAGCAATAAAAAAACCAAGTAACTTTGCCCTCACCACAATTTTATGGTAGACCAGTTAACTCACGCACATACACTTGAAAGATTACAAAAAACACATGCCATGCACGACCACCAAGGAAGAAACAATGATCCAAAATCTAAAAACACTTGGACTTAACACTAAACTACCTAGATGAATGCAAATGCACATATTGATTCAATTACTTATTGACAATTCGAGCTTTTACCAGGGCCACCATAGTAAAAATAGCTGCCCCAGTCGCCGTTGTTACCGGTTTTTACGTCGTAGCAGTTGGACTGCTCCATGAACGACCCTACATCTTTTGGAGATTTCAGGTTATTGGACTCGTCTACAACTTGTATGTTTCGAAAATAGCTGGCTTTGCCGAAACCTTCCTCCGGGAAATGACCGCTACCCATTTGGGTAGAGGTGTGCTGCCCGTTTGATTGGGAGTTTACCACCTCACCTCCCCATTCTATTGTCGATGCACTTTCGGCTAAGTATGAGAAAAGGAATGATGGCCAATAGCCTAGTACATAATCGTCTCCAAATTGCATCCACCAGTTTCCTTGGTTTGGGTCCTACAGTCATAAATTCGAAAACAACAACTCTTAGAATAAGAGGTGCGTGCTATCTGTAAATTTCAAACTCTGTAACACTTCCCACATTTTAAATGCTAAAGTAGAGCATCAACATCATAACATGTTACATACTATTCAGATGGACCTAAATTGTCATTGAAAACTGACCACTGCACCTTTAGTTTGGCAGTGGTTTAAGTTCATTTTTCAGGATTCAATCGTACAATGGAAAATATCACCTTGATGGAAAAGAAATGTAATTACTATAACATATCACCATCACTCTTTTATCTTATTGTTTTTGTGGGTAGAAAGAGCCATGTATTCTGACACTAAATGAATTTGGATGTATGCATAGAACTTGCATTATTGCCATTTCAAAATCACATGACTACTTTTTTTGTCTTTCTTTATGCATGCATCTCTTGCCAAACCAGATATCATATGCAAGTTGTATGGTTCACAAAAAGCCATACCAAGAACATTCCAGTAGCTATGTTAAATGTAATTATAGAACAAACGGAGCAGGTTCAAAAAAGTGCTTAGTATCATTGTTATAATAACAAGCAATCAAAACTTAAAGTTTGAAAATTGCAAACATATGCGTCTTTAGGGTAAAGGGCACTTTGAGGAGTATATAAGCAAAAAGAAACAAGAGCACTTATGCAAAAAAGAAGAAAGAAAGGATAACACATGTGTCAAAGATTCTCTTCTTCTCTGAATACTTTCTAATAAATCTTGATGTATGCATGTGAGTATGGTGGTTTTTGTTTTGATTATTACCTTCCAGATTAAAATTTTGATATCATACTGTGACCCGCCATAGCCAGAAATGGGAAAGATGCTTGCGCCCATTGCCACCTCACTATTGACCTGTATGAATCCTGAGCATAGCAGGTTATAGCAGCCTGTTGCTTGGTATGCATCACTCTGCTTCCAATAACAAATACAGTGAGCCATAATGTACTATTTTACTGCAACAATTTAACTTTTATATCATTAACTTACAGTCCAGTAGGTGAACAGCCTTGTATGGTTATCGCCATATAAATCTGGACTAACCTGTTTTTCCACCATAAGAGTATGCAAGTTAAATGAGATTTTGATTACATTTCACCGTTTACATACAGGTAAACTTATTCCAAACTTTACCTGCCAACCGGCTTCGATGCTATTAAGATCCTCTCCAAACGAACCACCTAAAACCCAAAGCTGAGATAAACTAAACTCGTTTACTTGTTCGATCTTTGGTTCCCAAACATTAATTGTAGCTTTAGCTCCATAATACTTTTCCCCTTCTACATAAGCAATCGCATGCTGCACAAATGGGAAATACAAAACTCAGGTAGCGTCACAAAGAGTTGAGCATTGTATAAGCAAAAAAAATATGCCTATAGTTTGTGTCATGATATTTGCAAACCATAAATTATAGAAAACCCTAGAAAAAGAGAGGAAAATCCATTTTTACGGCGATGAAAAGGAACAAAACCAAGTGCATAAAGCTCCTTACTATTGGAACAGTCCTTATAGAACTAGTCTTTCTTGAAACATAAAATAGTTGAAGGGTCAACAACCGTGGATATTACTGGAGGCTTTGGGTTCATTCCTCCAAATTTACATCATAATCAAGTTCAAGAAAATAGTAAAAGGATCGCATAAATTAATCAAGAAAATACACAGAGTTGCCTTTACCACTAAATAGCAATACAAAAGAAAACAAAACTTTCAATTGTTAAAGGAGTTAAATCAAGCTTAATCATTGCTCTAGAGTGGTGCTTGACGATAGGAAAGGAAGATAACCACTTTATTCTAAAGCTAACTTTATATTAGTGGAATTTCAACTAATATACCTGATGCCCACTTTGATTAATCAAGTCAGGGTCAGCCGACATTGGCCTTGTAATCGCCTTATGCTTCTTCTTTCCATATCTCTTAACCGAACTAGCTCTTAATACATCTTCTCTCTTCGTCCTTCTAATCGGAATTGTATTCTCAGGGCATTTGCCGTTCAAATGCCACATTTGAGTTATTGATTTGGGTTCCTTTTTCGATGCAATTTTGTTCTCATCATAAAGTCCTTCCGGATGATAGTTAGGCCTCATCTACATTGTTTTAAAGTTTTCAAAAGATCAAATAAAATAACTAGTTAAAGCTCATTTTTTAGAAGGAAGAGAAAGCGATTTGAAAGCAAAGTGAACCTGAACGGTGTGGTTTTTTAGAAAGGGGTGATCGAATGCAGGTTGATGCGCTAGATGAACACAATCTATTATATCTCCATCTGGACTCTGTAAATTATACAAAAAAAATTATTAGAGCACAACTAGGTAGCCAAAAATGATAAATATAAAATTTTCTATGTCCTGATGGAAAATGTACTGAACATTGTGAAATTAAATGGTACAAACGTGGACAGTTTAGTACTCAATCAGCCAATAAAAATAACGATTCTAGCACCAATTTACAGAAGAATGAATATTAAAATTAGTATCATATGGAGATAAAATGTACAGCCAAGAATTTCGGTTGAACTTTCCAAAGTGTTTTCTTCTAAAGCTATTTAAAATAGAGAAAATAAAATAGATGATGCAAGACAAAATAAAATCCAACAATAAATAACATAGTTTGAACAATGCACTCATGCACGCCCATTATAACAAATTGATCACAGCAACTAAGATTTCTACTGAGCAAACAACAAGCTGAAAGAATGAAACCCAAAAGACATCCAATGATAACCTGAATTGATTTGACAGCTTGTTTATTCAACCGCTTCAAATGCTTTCTCACGGCAAGTTTCTGCTTAGAAACCACGTCGATTCTAGCTGCGGCGCAGGGTAAGAGGATTAGTAGCAGCAGTGAAAAAGCATGAAAACATTGCTTTGCGTCGACGGCCGCAGCCATGGCCAGTAAAGATTAGCTCAACTGATTTTTGCTGTAAATAGTAGGACCTCGTATAAGAAAAATTAGAACTTGGGTCTGCTTAGAATGGAAATCTTCACTTGTTTAAAACTTTATGTTGATAAAATTTCACTTGGAATGGTTTTAGTGTGGTTGATGTGTGTAATTTGGGAAATTAATGAGACGCTTGGCAGCAGTGCGTCGGTTTGTGGGAGAAGAATCAGTTGCTAGTTTCCCTTTTTTTCCTTTACTTTCCCCCCACTTTTCAGTTTTGCCTTTCCACTTTACCTTCTGAATTTATTATAGGCAACAATACATAAAAGAATTTAAAATTGAAAAACAGGGACAACATTGCAATATTGTTGCAAATTAGAAAATATAAAAGTCATTAGAAAATGAAATGGAATTTTTTTTTTATTCACATCGGATCTGAATATACAATACACGATGAAAACTCAATTTAAATGTGACATACAAACTAAAATTACAATTGTACTCTTATAACATTAGAATATTCACCTTTATGAATTTACATATACTATAATATTCTTTCTTGAATGTGCATTTTTAAATTTTTGGATGTTCATGTAATAGCTTGAAATTATTTCTTTTAAAACGTATTTAATGATTCCTCTCCTTTATCATTTCTTCCTTTCATATATTTATTCAACAATAAAGATATTATTTATTGCCTCATTAAAAAACTAATGTTAAGAAAACTTAATGGGAAGAACTTTAACAAGAAAATGAGTATTACTTCTAAAATTTTAGATATCATATAATAATGATATTCATTATAAATAGTTTGATACTTTAGGAGCAGAATAATACATCACTAAAATCTTATAAGAAGATCAGGTAGGAAAAATCATGATGAAAACAAAATGTACAATAACATATTTTAATATATTATTTCACCAAATAAAAAGTTCGATACTTTCAAATCATGGTAATGTCTCGTTTAAAACGTTACTAAAGAAAACTTAGTGCGAAAAATATTAGTGAAATAGAGTAAATATAGTATCACATATTTGTATAGTTTACTGATCGAATGATGTTTAATATACTAGAATAAGATATTGCCTCGTTAAAACCTTCTTAGCAAAGAAAGAAAGTACAATATAATATGGTATATTTCAATAATTGACTATATCAAATGCAGTTTGATACTTCTAAATCAATGTAATGTCTCGCAAAAATCTTACTAAGAAAAATCATTTGGGAAAAATTATCGTGAAGGAAAAAGAATACATCATGGTATACTTATATATGCTCATCTGATTTTATAAATCTTCCTTTAAGTTTGAATACATATATTGACAACTCAAATCGGCTACAAAAACTTTTGATCAATATAACTTAAAAAAGCGTCAAGAAAATCAAAACAAGATAGTAGTTCTGTTTTTCTTTCCTTACATGCTGATCATTTAAAAGTAATACAATCAAAATTACCAAGATTATTTCTTTTAAGCATTATTTGCATTTTATGCATTTTGTTTGCTACTTTTATGGAAAATACTTAGTTGGCACTTTATATCGGTTTTGCTTATTGCCATTGCACACTTGATGGATATTAAGAGTTTTAATGCAACAATATTCAAAAGAGAAAAGAAATCCATTCATCATGAATTATATCAAAAAATTTGTTTCAATAGCACTAAAAAGAAGGCTGTAATATTCGCAGGTTATTTTTTGCATTTTTTTATAGCTAGAAAAGTCATTTATATTCTTCCTGTATCCATTTTTTGACATGATTTAACTAGTATTTATACCACTAGAGCAAAATGTTTTAAACACTTTTACTACTTTAGACAAATTAATAATTTCCAAAATTTTAGTCACGTAAACATTTAAAATACACTATATATGCTTCAATAATTTCATTGTATTTTTATCATTATATATATATATATATATATATATATATATATATATAGACATATATACATATATGGGTGTGTGTGTTTTTTTTTTTTTGTGTGTGCGCGCGCGCGTGTGTGTGTAGGATACTAGGACTATAGTCCATATTTCTCATTCGGGGAAATTTGATGATGGTCGGCCATGGTTTTCTCTAATTTAAGATCTTAGTCTATATTTAAAACAAAATGCCACTTTATTTTTTAAAAATTTATTATCAGTGTACTTGTTATTAGTTCTATACATGATTTATAAAATGTGCTCATGTTTATATAGTCAAACAATCTTCAGGTTATTTGTTAGATATTTATATATACATGTACACACACAGATATATACACACACACATACACACACACACACAAATATATATATATATATATATATATATATATATGTGTGTGTGTGTGTGTGTGTGACGAGCATTCAATGGAACCCCAAATTGTGCAGCACCCCAAAAGCCCCCTGATTTCCACCACGAGTTTCTCCCTCTCTCTCCTTCCACTCATTCTCTCTCCCTCCACTACATTATTCTAATATAAACGAATGGCTATAAATGAGGTGAAAATGGAAGGCTAGAAAATAGGGGTGCCACTGAACCTGCATCTCTCTCTCTCTCTCTCTCTATATATATATATATATATATATATATATATATATATATATATATATGTATATATATATATATATGTATATGTATATATATATATATGTATGTATGTATGTATTACATATATATTACAGATTTGCAATTTTTTTCCATTAAATTTGTGATGTTAGAGCAAGCTGTTACATTGATACGATCTGTTAAATTTTCAGGTTTATTAATCAATGTCAATGTGAATCCTTCAAGGCCACGTGACAATGTCTAAAACATCGGCTTTGGAATCATATCGAACTTCTTATTTAAACAAGTTATGTACACGACTTCAAGTTGTTAAGTTTCAATCTTCAATTATATAACAAAATATAACTTTTAAACGTTAGTCGTCGTTATTTATCAGAGAATAATACAAAGTTATAAATCCATATAGATATCTCTGTACATCTCTTTTGGAGATTTCAATAAGTAGATATACCCATAAAATAATAATTGTATATAATGGACACCTAAAATGTTATAGAAATATGTTATTATATTAGTTGATCTTCTCAAGATATTATTTATAGCTTTTGTTGAGAAAATGATATAGCATATAAATTATCTTTTCAAGAGAATACAAATATTTTGCTTCAACAATATTTATGCATAAGATAGTAAATTCATTGCATATTTTTAGAAAGGAATAAATCATATATTATTATCTATTATCAATTTTTCTAATGGAGTAGCCCTTCCATCACATTGGTAGATTGAAATTCTCTATTGGAGCTACAAATCCATTTTGATTTATAAATTCTTTGAGTGATGTATTATCATGTCACTTCTAAATATGCAAAATCATATTTGAAAGTATTTCATATGAATGCTTTTATAATGCTATTTAAAGAGATGATATCACTTTTGGAGAAATTTAATAAACACCGCTTCTGTCATGTTACATATCTCTTCTAAAGGTGCTATTTATGCACCATTTTTGGAATGTCATCATTATTCAGTATATTTTTTACATAAGTAAATAACATAATACAAATAAAGAAGAAGACGAACATACCCTCAACGTCAGTGTTAGGAAAAGTAATGTACTTAATACATTATCATCTTCTTATAAGAAAAGTTTAAGTATATTTTATTTCATTAACATCACATCATGTTTTTACTTTAAATTTTATTTTAAATCAAAGCGCTAAAATCATAATTTAAAAGGGTACATTAACTTATTAATCAAGCAAATATCAAATCAAGATATACATATGTGTATTTAAATATATATTACTTGTTTTATTATTAACTATCTTGTAACAACCCGTATTTTTGAATAACATGTTATAACATAAATCAAGGCAGAATTAAACTGTAAAATCTGAATCAAGGGAAACGGGCTGTGCCATTGCGTTCGTCTCGGAAAAATACGCAAAATAGAGTCCGAGTTTTCGAAAAACGGAGTCCGTATGACCAAGTTATGGCCCAATGAAGTTTTCAGAAAATTCCAAGCCCGAAAACAGTTCAAATTCGAATTCAGATTTAAATTTCAACCAAGGCAGAATGGGCGGGAATTTTCCCGCCCCAGGCAGGGTCGACACCAGTGTCGACCCCCCCCCAATGGGTCGACACCCATGTCGACCTAGGGGTCGACCCCCCCGGTCGGACCAGTTTTTCTGGTGCACCATTTTGACAGGTTAGGTCCTGCTCTGGAAGTTTCTGACGGTAGTTGATGGCTCAGATTCGATTTAAGGTTAATCCTATGGTCTAAATTAACCTAATCACCTATAAAAAGACCCCTAGACCTAGCCTAAACACTCATTAATCATTCCTACAACTAAATGATGTCCAAATATTCACCAATCATGGCCTCCATCTTCTTCATGAGAGCATAAGTGCCTCAAATCAATCTATGTCATAAAGGAGCCATCTTTCTTAAGTAAAAGAGCCTTCTTTCTTTCTCGTTGGAGTTATTACTTCTTGTTTCAAGGCGTTTAAGTGGAGCTTATTATTTTCTTTGCGGATTTTGCTTGTGGCTTCGTCTCAATCTTTATATATATTGATCTAGATCGCATAACCGCTCATTGTAAGCCCTATACTACTCTTAGATTATAACTATGAAGTTAAATGTGATATGTTGCAAGTTGAGTTTGGGCCTAAGTATGATATATGCTTTGATCTTATCATGTTATGCATGAATATGTTCTATGCATGTTTGTAAACCTATGATCTTATCATGTTATGCATGAATATATTCTATGCATGTTCGAAAACCTATCACCTTGACCTTGTGGGCTAAAAGCTATAAGCTTTATGTTGAAATGTTGCATTATATAACATGAGAACTCTTATAACCTTTATGATAACTTGCATATAATGCTATATGCGAACTTTTAGCCATCATCCTATGTCATTCATAATCATGTTTCATCTATTTGCTTAAGTTGATATTATGCATGTTTTGAGGCCTATGATGTAATATGAAAGCTTATAAACCTATTTATGCCTCATATGCCACCATGTTTAACTTGTGGCCAACCTTATTACCTTATGCCCCTTTTTGTCATGCTTTTGCCAAGTTCCCCCTTCTGATCTATGTTATGTTATGCGAAACGTGCATGCGATGGGAATACGTTGGGTTGGGTAATATTAATGACATGAAACATAATTTTAAATATGACATGAACATTGACTTGTGATTGTGTTTGTAAACATAATGGTGGACATGACACTTAGAAAATATGAGTGTGGCCAACTCGAGGTTGGGTTGAGTTTGTAGCATAAATCTACCCGGAACCGACCGGCTTAACTAGTGGCTACAAGCAATAGGACCCAATGTGAGTAGTTGGTCATGTTGCACTAGAAACCCGAGGTTAGACCAAGTTGTGGTGTAAAGCTACCCGGACCCACCCGTCTTAACTAGTAACCACAACAAGGTCTAATGTGAGAGGTTGGGTGCATTAAAATAATTAAGGCCACATGATAGGGTTAAGTCATGGACCACTTGAATACTTAACCAATTAAACATGATGGGTTGACGCGGCTATGTCATGAACCTTGGGTACACTTAACCAACTTGATACTTGATTGGGTAGGGTTAACCACATTTAACCCGCTAGAAACCCTAGTTACGTGGTCCTTTTCACCAGTAACCCTCTTGATTGTATCATGATACCCTAGGAACTAGGCTAGGGTGGGGCACGATTACTGGGTTGACATGTAAGCGACCAAAATGACGGCTGAGTAGGTGCGCCGGTGTAGGTTCAGGCGGACTATGGTCGTGCACATGGTCCGGAGTTGAAAAAGCAGACACGGGCACCCGTAGGTTTAGACTGTGCGTGCTTGATCTGTGTCCGTGGTTGGCACCCTAGGGCTTGATACACCCTAGGGTGGACCTAGCACAGTTTGACTACACTTCGTGATTGGGCCGTATGACACCGACACGACAAGTTAGGCTTATAGGGAGCCGATCGACTAGACCGAGAAGTTGGACCTCGATTTAGGTCATTTCATGATGTGGGCCTGCTTTGGGCCAAGGGATCATTTCTTGATTATACTTGACATGGATTGGAATACTAGTACACTCCTGGTGCAACTTAATCTTGTATATGCGATGCCACACTTGATCTATCTTGTTAACTTTTCACCATGCCAGTTATCACCCTACATCTCATCTCTGTTTTACATGTTCAGTTAACTTTATTAGTTTTTATACTAATAGTAGATAGGACTTACCAGTCTTTTTGACTGACCCGTTTTCTTTCGCCTCTTTTCTTCCGTTTTCCCCCCCAGGTTTGCAGGGTGGGAACACTGTTATCTAGCTGGATCTTTTGCTGCTTTTCTGGATAGCTCACGTATGGTTTGAGCATGCTATGTCCTTATGCTACTTTGGGGATAGTTCTTTATGTTTCTTTTTCAGTTTTTAGTTTATGTTCTTGACTTTGTTTTATGGGAAAATAATGACTAAATACTTTGATGTAACTTGACTATGGTTTTGAAATGCTAGTTTTATCCGCTGCTTTATTTACTCTGTTTTTACTTATATGTTCTGTCTTGTGATATCTGCATGCATGTTTACCTCGTTTAACACCCCTCCAAAGTTAGTGTCCTTGCAAGAGTGGCACTGGCGGAGGTTGGGTGTTACATTTGGTATCAGAGCATAAGGTTTACAAGATTTGAGCAAACGGTTTTTTTTTAGACTTACATTTTGAAAAACTATTTTTCAAAACCAATTAAGTATTTTCCAAGAAAAGTCTAGTTATTTTAAAAGACTATTCCCCAAAATCCATTAGCACTATCCTTCGTTTCCTTGTTCTGAATCTATCTTTTCCTTTTTCAGTATGGCCGAACTTAACCTTCCCGAGGGAGTGACCATTCCCGGATGGTTCCGGAGGTACTTGGAAGCTAGGGCCAACAATGTGGGCCCAGCAACCACCCCTACCGTAACTGAGGTTCCTCCTCCTCCTCCTCAGAATCCGCATGCAGATTTCGCTAAGATTTGCAAAGACTTTAAGGCGATGGGTGGCAAGAATTTCATTCGGACGAAGACTTTTGTGGAAGCACGAAATTGGTTGAAAGAAACTGAGGATCTCTTCGCTATCTTTGATGTGGAAGATCATAGAAAGGTTTTATTGGCAGCATGGTTATTAAAAGAAGAGGCTGCTTATTGGTGGGAGGTCACCAATGCTACGAGGCCTATAGAGACTTGGGCCGACTTTAGGACAAGATTTGGGCTTAAGTTTCTATCATCAGCTGAGGCGAATATGCAATTGGAGAAGTTTATATCTTTGAAGCAAGGGGACATGACAGTGAGGGAGTATGTGAATCAGTTTAACCAGCTCGCTCGATTCGGTTTGGACATGGTTAATACCCCCCAGAAGAAGGCTTTACGCTTTGCACGAGGGTTGAATGAGCCATTACAAGGTTTAGCCCTATCTCATATACCCATGGGGGCCACTTTTGAAGGACTAGTAGACATGGCATTGCTTCAAGGAGACGATAAGAATGGCAAGAAGGAAGTCAAGGCTAATGAGACTCAAGCCAAGAAGACAGACTCCAAGTGGGGAGGGAATCAGAGCAATCAGAACAACAAGAACAACAAGGGCAACAAGGCCAAGGCAAAGGACCCAAGAAAATGCAGCTTCTGTGAGATTGTTGGGCACATAGCCAAGGATTGCAGAAAGAAGAAGAGGAAGCGGGGCGAATGCTTTCATTGTGGAGAGACTGGACACTTTAGCAATGATTGCCCCAAGAAGCAAGGGCAAGGGAAAGGGCAGAATCAGCGTGCAGGACCTTCTGGAGGTCAAGTGCGTGCTCTCAACACTGCTCCAGTTCAGGACCAAGGTAGTATTTCTGTAGAAAGTCTTGTTTATATTTCTGATTATCCTGTTCGCACCTTATTTGATTCTGGCGCATCGCATAGTTTTATTTCTTCTGACATTGTTGAAAGTTTGCACCTAAGTACTAGTCTAGTTGAGGATCCCGTTTGTGTTTCAAATCAAATTGGGGGTTCCGCCCATCTATCTACGATTTGTGTGGATTTGAAGATTTCTATCTTGACCGTAGAATTCACGTGTAATGCTTATGTTCTCGGGTTCACGAGATACGGGTTGATCTTGGGCATGGATTGGTTGTCCAATTATGGAGCCATTCTCGATTGTGAACATAGGGTGGTGAGGCTCATGACTCGCCTCGGTAATACCCTAGAAATTTCTTGTAACCCTAGAGGTCCCGTCATGTTATGTTATCTTGAATCTCTTGACTCGTCCATCGATGATCTGCAATCTGTAAGGGTGGTCCGAGACTATCCTGATGTCTTTGAAGAAGTTAAGGGGTTACCCCCTAAACGAGAGATAGATTTCCGCATTTATCTAGTCGATAATGCCAAGCCAGTATCATTGCCCGTTAGGCACATGGCCCCACGAGAAAGAAGAGAGCTCAGTAAGCAAATCAAGGAGTTGCTTGAGAAGAATTTTATTAGGCGAAGCATTTCTGAGTGGGGTGCTCCTGTGGTATTCGCTACTAAGGCGGATGGTTCGCTTCGTCTATGTGTTCATTATCGAGAGTTGAACAAGCTGACAAAGAAGAATAGACACCCGTTACCGAGAATTGATGATCTCTTTGACCAGCTTGTTGGGGCTTCTGTTTTCTCTCAGCTCGATCTATCCACTGGATTCCATCAGCTTAGAGTAGCTGAGGATAGTATCGATAAGACTGCGTTTAGGACTCCAGATGGATTCTTTGAATGGCTTGTCATGCCATTCGGTTTGACTAATGCACCCACCTACTTCGTAGATTTGATCAGTAGGGTGTTCAGGGAGTTCCTTAACAAGTTTGTTGTTGTTTACGCGGATGATATTCTGATCTTCTCAAAGGATGAGGAAGAGCATGCTAGGCATCTCAAGGAAGTGATGGATACGCTTAGAGCACATCAGTTGAAAGCCAAGTTCTCCAAATGTCATTTCTGGAGAAGGGAAGTTCAGTTTCTTGGACATATAGTTTCTAAGCAAGGCATAGCGGTGGATCCCGCGAAAGTGGTTGTGGTTCAAGACTGGAAGACTCCTAGGAATGCAACCGAAGTAAGAAGCTTTCTCGGTCTGGCGGGCTACTATAGGAAGTTCATCAGGGACTTCGCTAAGATTTCGGCCCCTCTTACTAAGTTGACGAAGAAGAACTTAGTCTTTGCATGGGATTTGGAGTGTGAGCTTTCTTTTCAAAGGCTCAAGAGGGCCCTTACTACCGCTCCAGTTTTGGCATTACCCGATGGCGGTAAGATGTTCACCGTGTACACAGATGCATGTGGCACAGGGTTAGGTACTGTTCTAATGCAAGAGGGAAGAGTGATATGTCATGGGGGTAGGCAACTGAAAGTTCATGAAAAGAACTATCCCACTCATGATTTGGAATTGGCGGCGATCGTCTTTGCACTCAAATCCTGGCGCCACTATCTTCTAGGCGAAAGGTTTGAGTTGTATACTGATCACAAGTCACTCAAATACTTCTTCTCGCAGAAAGATCTGAATCTAAGGCAGCAAAGGTGGATGGAATTCTTGGCATCTTATGACTTCGAGATAGCTTATACCCCTGGCAAGGGTAATGTTGTGGCGGATGCACTAAGCAGAAGGAGGTTGACCTTGAGTCCCTTGTTTATTGAGATGAAGAACTAAGAGTTCTTGGCAACCTTTGATTTCACGACGACTGTTGAGTCGATGACGGGTTCATTAGCATCCCTTGAGCTTAGACCCACACTTCTTGATCAAGTTGGGGCTTCGCAGAAGGAAGATCCGCAGATAGTCAAGGTCATGGATAAGTTGATTCGCGGTGAGAAGTCTAGTCACCTTGCTAGATATACTATTGATGACAAGGGTTGGCTAAGGCGTGATGGAAGGTTATGCATTCCACAAGTAGGAGACTTGGTGCATAAAGTTCTCGAAGAAGCACATCACTCGAAGATGACTATACATCCGGGAGGAGATAAGATGTATAGAGATATGAAGCGCATTTTCTTTTGGGCCGGAATGAAGAAAGATGTGGCAGAGTATGTTTCAAAGTGCATGGTGTGCCAACAAGTGAAAGTCGAGTCAAAGAAACCAGGTGGGCTATTACATCCATTGGAGGTCCCGCAATGGAAGTAGGAGAGTATTTCTATGGATTTTGTGGATGGATTGCCTAGGTCAAGGAAAGGGAACACGAGCATATGGATCATAGTTGATAGACTTACGAAGAGTGCTCACTTCATTCCTGTAAAGAGAAAAAGGACCGCATCATGGCTAGCATCTATTTATCTCCGAGAGATAGTGCGGTTGCATGGAGTTCCTTCTAGCATAATTAGCGATCGTGACCCAATTTTCACTAGTCAATTCTGGAATAATTTGCAAGAAGCGATGGGTACGCAATTGAATCTGAGTACAGCCTATCACCCCCAGACGGATGGCCAAACCGAAAGGGTGAATAGAGTGCTAGAAGATCTTTTGAGGCTTTGTGTTCTTGACTTTGGTGGTACTTAGGAAGACCACCTTCCTCTTGTAGAGTTTGCTTATAATAATAGCTATCAAGCCAGCATAGGGATGGCACCATTTGAAGCTTTGTATGGGAGGCCGTGTAGGTCACCATCTTGTTGGTGGGAGACAACAGATAGGCTTATACTTGGGCCCGATATGATACGGGACACATCCGAAAAAGTTGAATTGATGAGAAGACGGATGAAAGTGGCCCAAGATAGACAGAAATCCTATGCTGACAAGCGAAGGGCAGATTTGGAATTCGAAGTGGGAGACAGGGTTTTCGTGAAGGTTTCTCCTTTGCGTAATGTGGTACGTTTGGGAGCAGTTGGGAAGCTGGCACCAAGATTCGTAGGACCCTTCCCTATCATAGAGAGAATTGGAAAGATGGCCTATAAGGTAGAATTGCCCGAGAAGCTAGCCGGAGTACATAATGTCTTTCATGTCTCGCATCTCCGAAAGTGCCTACATGAGTCCGCTGAGGTGGTTGAACCAAGCATTCTTGAAGACATTAAGGTAGAGAAAGAGGCAACCTTGAGAAGAGCTCCGATTCGTATTTTGGGAACAGAGATCAAAAAGTTAAGGAATCGAGAAGTCAAGTTGGTAAAAGTTCAGTGGAGTGAAGCCGATGAAGATGCAACTTGGGAAACCACGGAGAAGATGCGTGGGCTTTATCCATTCCTTTTTGAGTGTACATTCTCAATTTCCTTTCCTAAGTAGCATATCTTTCTTTTTGCTATCCGTGTTTATCCTGTTTATCTTGTTATCTCGTTAACCTTGTCATGAGAACCTTAGGTAGAAACCCTTTAGATGAAACATGTATTTGAAACATGTTATGCTTGATGGTTGCAAGTGGTTGCAAGTATTTGTAAGTGGATACTCGTGGATGCATGATACACATTATGCACTAAGATCGGCTCACACACTTTCATGTTGCATATGCATGAGTGCTTATACTTATTCATGGATGAAACTTGTTATGCTATCATGTGGATGTTGCATATGAATGAATGTTATGTCCACTCATGTAGAGATTATAAATTATGTTAGGAATTGGCATACATATGGATTCATTTCACTAACTTACTTTGCATTCAGGAGGTTTACTGAATCAGTAACCGCCTGATATTTGCATTAGATAAGTACATATACACACACCTTTGCATATGATCATACAGCATTTAGAATCCTTTAAGGACAATGACTGCACGTGGATGATGTGTTGAGTAGATGGGTGATGGATGGTAGGATACGTTCTTCCTAACTTGGAGATTTCGGGGACGAAATCCTTTAAGGAGGGGAGAATGTAACAACCCGTATTTTTGAATAACATGTTATAACATAAATCAAGGTAGAATTAAACTGTAAAATCTGAATCAAGGGAAACGGGCTGTGCCATTGCGTTCGTCTCGGAAAAATACGCGAAATAGAGTCCGAGTTTTCGAAAAACGGAGTCCGTATGACCAAGTTATGGCCCAATGAAGTTTTCAGAAAATTCCAAGCCCGAAAACAGTTCAAATTCGAATTCAGATTTAAATTTCAACCAAGGCAGAATGGGCGGGAATTTTCCCGCCCCAGGCAGGGTCGACACAGGGGTCGACACCAGTGTCGACCCCCCCCCAATGGGTCGACACCCATGTCGACCCAGGGGTCGACCCCCCCGGTCGGACCAGTTTTTCTGGTGCACCATTTTGACAGGTTAGGTCCTGCTCTGGAAGTTTCTGATGGTAGTTGATGGCTCAGATTCGATTTAGGGTTAATCCTATGGTCTAAATTAACCTAATCACCTATAAAAAGACCCCCAGACCTAGCCTAAACACTCATTAATCATTCCTACAACTAAATGATGTCCAAATATTCACCAATCATGGCCTCCATCTTCTTCATGAGAGCATAAGTGCCTCAAATCAATCTATGTCATAAAGGAGCCATCTTTCTTAAGTAAAAGAGCCTTCTTTCTTTCTCGTTGGAGTTATTACTTCTTGTTTCAAGGCGTTTAAGTGGAGCTTATTATTTTCTTTGCGGATTTTGCTTGTGGCTTCGTCTCAATCTTTATATATATTGATCTAGATCGCATAACCGCTCATTATAAGCCCTATACTACTCTTAGATTCTAACTATGAAGTTAAATGTGATATGTTGCAAGTTGAGTTTGGGCCTAAGTATGATATATGCTTTGATATTATCATGTTATGCATGAATATGTTCTATGCATGTTTGTAAACCTATGATCTTATCATGTTATGCATGAATATATTCTATGCATGTTTGAAAACCTATCACCTTGACCTTGTGGGCTAAAAGCTATAAGCTTTATGTTGAAATGTTGCATTATATAACATGAGAACTCTTATAACCTTTATGATAACTTGCATATAATGCTATATGCGAACTTTTAGCCATCATCCTATGTCATTCATAATCATGTTTCATCTATTTGCTTAAGTTGATATTATGCATGTTTTGAGGCCTATGATGTAATATGCAAGCTTATGAACCTATTTATGCCTCATATGCCACCATGTTTAACTTGTGGCCAACCTTATTATCTTATGACCCTTTTGTCATGCTTTTGCCAAGTTCCCCCTTTTGATCTATGCTATGTTATGCGAAACGTGCATGCGATGGGAATACGTTGGGTTGGGTAATATTAATGACATGAAACATAATTTTAAATATGACATGAACATTGACTTGTGATTGTGTTTGTAAACATAATGGTGGACATGACACTTAGAAAATATGAGTGTGGCCAACTCGAGGTTGGGTTGAGTTTGTAGCATAAATCTACTCGGAACCGACCGGCTTAACTAGTGGCTACAAGCAATAGGACCCAATGTGAGTAGTTGGTCATGTTGCACTAGAAACCCGAGGTTAGACCAAGTTGTGGTGTAAAGCTACCCGGACCCGCCCGGCCTAACTAGTAACTACAACAAGGTCTAATGTGAGAGGTTGGGTACATTAAAATAATTAAGGCCACATGATAGGGTTAAGTCATGGACCACTTGAATACTTAACCGATTAAACATGATGGGTTGACGCGGCTAAGTCGTGAACCTTGGGTACACTTAGCCAATTTGATACTTGATTGGGTAGGGTTAACCACGTTAACCCGTTAGAAACCCTAGTTACGTGGTCCTTTTCACCAGTAACCCTCTTGATTGTATCATGATACCCTAGGGACTAGGCTAGGGTGGGGCACGATTACTGGGTTGACATGTAAGCGACTAAAACGACGGCTGAGTAGGTGCGCCGGTGTAGGTTCAGGCGGACTATGGTCGTGCACATGGTCTGGAGTTGAAAAAGCAGACACGGGCACCCGTAGGTTTAGACTGTGCATGCTTGATCTGTGTCTGTGGTTGGCACCCTAGGGCTTGATACACCCTAGGGTGGGCCTAGCACAGTTTGACTACACTTCGTGATTGGGCCGTATGACACCGACACGACGAGTTAGGCTTATAGGGAGCCGATCGACTAGACCAAGAAGTTGGACCTTGATTTAGGTCATTTCATGATGTCGGCCTGCTTTGGGCCAAGGGATCATTTCTTGATTATACTTGACATGGATTGGAGTACTAGTACACTCCTGGTGCAACTTAATCTTGTATATGCGATGCCACACTTGATCTATCTTGTTAACTTTTCACCATGCCAGTTATCACCCTACATCTCATCTCTGTTTTACATGTTCAGTTAACTTTATTAGTTTTTATACTAATAGTAGGTAGGACTTACCAGTCTTTTTGACTGACCCGTTTTCTTTCGCCTCTTTTCTTCCGTTCCCCCCCTGCCCCCCAGGTTTGTAGGGTGGGAACACTGTTATCTAGCTGGATCTTTTGCTGCTTTTCTGGATAGCTCATGTATGGTTTGAGCATGCTATGGCCTTATGCTACTTTGGGGATAGTTCTTTATGTTTCTTTTTCAGTTTTCAGTTTATGTTCTAGACTTTGTTTTATGGGAAAATAATGACTAAATACTTTGATGTAACTTGACTATGGTTTTGAAATGCTAGTTTTATCCACTGCTTTATTTACTCTGTTTTTACTTATATGTTCTGTCTTGTGATATCTGCATGCATGTTTACCTCGTTTAACGCCCCTCCAAAGTTAGTGTCCTTGCAAGAGTGGCACTGGCGGAGGTGGGGTGTTACATATCTAATCATGATTTTAAATTAAAGAATATTCATTTGCTTATTTTATTATCAGGCATCAAATTACATTATATAATATAAAATATAAAATTTCAAAACTTAATCAATATGTAAATAAAGGTTTAAACATGAAATTATATATTCAAAATCTACATATTTAAATCTTATAATTATTATGAAACATAACATTATTTTATAAAAAACTTATAACGTTGAAATCTTCTTGCAATATCATATATACATTAAAATACATTTTCAAAATAAATTTCTACTTTAAAACGTAAATGTATCAATAATAGAAATTGAGTTTTCTATTTTAAATTGTATAAATTTTTGAAAGGCTACAAAACCATTTAGAACTATTATTTGAAAGATTACAAATAATTTTTTTATCATTAACCAATCATTTAAAATGGAATATAAATGATTAAAAACACAAATTGAATATTTAAATAAATTAAATATATACAAATTGAATTGATAAAATACCGGGTTATTACATTCTTCCACCCTAAAAGGAATTTTGTCCCTGAAATTTCACCCTCATCCCATCTTAGAAAATCATTCCAAATTTACTTAACAACCAATTTTATTCATCAATTTAATAATTCCATATGATGAACACAGATCATCCATATATAATATTTGACTCGATCAATGTTTCACATATATAACTTCTCTTCCGAACTAGCGTCGCTCAACGTTTCTAGTGCTGACACTGATCAAGTTCCTTGATTAACAACTCCAATTCCTCTTGTGTACCCAAATATTATGATGGAGAATTTTAGTTTGATGCCAGGAAATCTCACTAAGTGTTCACCGTCAAGAATTGAGTGGTTAATCCTTATTCAAATCAGTGTGAAAACACCTCAAAGTCATATACTTAAATCTTAAATCAAAACAGAATTGCGAACAAATCATCAAAGTACAACTTACGTATACTTGTCTCTATTGTTTAGTATTATATCAAATTCTATTTTCAATGTCTATAAGTTTAATCAAGTTATTTCAACTTAATTCCTCCTTATTCATAAACATTTAGTTAAATTCAAATCATCTAAGTACAACTTACGTACTTGTCTCTATTGTTTAGTATTATATCAATTTCTAGTTTCAATGTCTGTTATTTTAATCAAGTTATTTCAACTTAATTCCCCATTATTTGTAAACACTTAGGTATATTCAATATTTAACTTGGAAATCTTGAATGTCCAAATTATCAATATTACCTCTTCATTTTATCTTATAAACTAGCAATCAGTTCATCACACAAGATGCATACCAATCCTAATGAATAGGAGGCCATATGAGTCATTGTAATTCTTAATCCAAAATTCAAGAATTCAAACACCCGAGCATTATTCAACATAATTTGGAATTATACTTCATATATCACTTCAACTTGGTATATTAAATCCAAATTTGATTTTCAAAACAATTATCCAAATTTTCCAATGGTAACAATTTCCCACTTAATTTTTTTTAATGAAAACAGACGATGCCCCGTGGTCATCAGCGGAATTATTTCCTAGCGAGTGGAATGAATTCAATGTCTTTTTTTTCTCAAAAATCAATTTTAGAGTATCCAAAACATCAAATAACATCATTATTACTGAAACATTTGAATTTTTTTCAAACACTGGGATTTAATTATCAAATTATTAGTTTATATCCATTTTCAATTATAAACCATACTTTATAATGTATTATTTAAAAATTTAAATTTTTGCCCAATATCGATGTCAAATACCTTTTTTTCAAATCGTGAAACTGAATTCACAAGGTATTCACTTCAATGTCTACTATTGTCTATAGACTCATGCAAAAAGAGGAAATACGCTCTTAAAGTACATGAGTGAAGAAAATCAATCAACTAATGATAATAATTTAATATTATCGTTCCTATCAAACAAACATCTCATAGATTTATATAATAATTTAGAAAATATTATATAAATTATATAAATATAGATTTTTGTAAAATTATTTCATTTACCAACTTTTTTTAAAAAAAAATATGTTGATTTGCCTTGTTCAAGTGTTTAGAAATTCCTATCGGCAAAGTCGGCCAAAATAGAGTCAGATTAGAATTTATATGCCACTCAACTGATAGAAAAGCGAAATAAAAAACATTTTATAACACTAACAAGTACACACTCTTATATATATACACTCAAACTCATAGCATGGCACTTCATTACCTTATATCTTACCGAGTTTATCCCACAAAGCCAAGGTTATCGATCAACCTTCGGATCTGATAATAAAATGTAACGACCCAATTTTCTGAACCTCAGAGTCAGCACTAATAAATCCATTGAATTAACATATCCAACATCTAAGTGCCAAATAAAATAATCATTGGGGTTAAAGAAAAAGAAAATAGAACATAATCTCACAATCACAGTGAACAACATATAATATATAACAACTCATTGTAAATTAAAAAACTTTATTACATAACAAATATAAGAGTAAAGAACTAATACTATCCTGGATACTTATAATAATCTGCCCAAATTAACTCGGATAACACAAACAACACTAGCACAAAGGAAATACGTCTTGGATTAATCTCCTCTCCTAAGCTCCAAGCATTTAATCTAACCTGCCAAACATGATCAGTCTAACGAGCATTATCGTATAATAATTTCTAGATTAGTATGGAAAACTAGCATGAAAAAACTAAAGTAACAAGAAACTTAATTCTTTTTAGGTTATGAAACTTTTTTGAAATAATTAATGTATCGGAAGACCACGCCGTACATAAACACAGACGAGTTTTTACCTTACAATAACCAAAACACTTTATGGAAAATCTCGTGATATTATAATAGTGTCTAAATACAAATAATTATTTATCTAGCCGGAATTATTACATTTATTAAATTCAAGCATAATAGGTAAACAACTAAAATCATAAAGGAACTAAATGGATTTTGGATTCCATATGATGACAAGGCAAAGGACTGCCTTCTGATTAGTACACCTCTAGAAAGAGTGAACCAGAGGTTCAATCTATGACCCTCTACCAACAAAAAACCGGCCTATCACTCAATTGATAGTATCGAGCATTTCAACAAAGCAGTTTTGATCTATAACTGCACTAAAGCATAAGCAATCAAAAAAGGTGATTCAATATAAAATTGGTGTTGACAATACCCTACTTGGGTGCAACCCACTTAGACCTGTTGCATCTTCCTTGTTTAATCCATTCCTGGTTTAAGGCTACGTTTTAACCTTATTTCAACAAATTTCACTTCGAATGTTCATTTCCCTCTAGTGGCAGTGTTTTGACAACATCCATCCATATAAGTCGTTCAACAACAGAACATACCAAAGGCGTTACCTTTACTATATCCATACATTTAGTTGCAAGTAACCCTTGCATTCTAACTCTATCTTGATTTCTCCATTTCAATAAATAACACATTCGTCGGTCAATTGGATTGAAGTGGCTTTTGGATAACTTAATCCAATCCTGGTCTCTTCGAAACAACTTTCCATAATTTACGGTAAACTATACCTCGATCTTTAGAAAATAAACAGCAAGGATAGGAACATAGTTTACCTCTTAACCATTGGCAGACAAATTTCCTTATCCCTTGTACATGGTGTACAAAATAATTTTTATACGTACAATGAATAATTAACAAGGATGATAGTGTTGTATAACTCACCACTACACCATAGTGGGCATTTGGCAACTCTTATTTTTTTTCAACTGCCAACACTTATATGTATTGTAGACTAGTGACATTAATATGTGTTGCTATAGTAAAAATGTGTCACCAAAAATGTGCCAACACTTATTTGGGTTATATGCCTGGTCAACTTGAGGGCAAAATGGTAAGTTCTCACCCATAACCTAATAGTTGACTCAATCTCTCTCCCTCAACGCTTATTCCGAAGACGGCCGCTTCGTAAGCGATTAAACATAAAAATGGACTTCAAAGAATTTATATCAGCAATCTCTCTCTAAGCGATCTCAATATCAGCAATAGGGATTTTGGATTTCTCAAATCGGTACTCTCAAATCCTCTCTCTGCCCATTTTTCAGTCATCGAATTCGAATTAGGGCTTCAGAGACTTAGGCTTCACAAATTCGGGGAAATCAACTTCGTATTCGTCTTGAAAACCCAAAACTCATCAAGATTACGAACGCGTTCCAAGCCCTGCTTCTTTTTTTCGACCGTGGATTTCGAATTAGGTCGTAAAACCAAATCGCCTACTTCTTCCAATTTTATTCCAAAATCATTCAAAATAAGGTGATTTCAGTTTTAATCTCTTTGTTGTATCAGTTTCTTCAATCTTAGGTCCAGCGCAAATAATCTTAGGTCCAGCCCAAAACTCAATTGCTAGTTTGTCTTTACCAAAACTATGTTTTGATTAAATGCTTCATATTTTCTATCTTCTTCTAGTTTTTGTGGGGAAAAAAGATTCCTTTACTTTTTCTCTTCAGTTAACAGCAATATAGTTGAGTTTTTTAATTCCAAGTTCATGTTTATTAATTCCAAATTCAGTTTATAGCAATACACATGCATTTTTCAGTATTGCTATTTTTATGATATTGTGCATTTCTGAAACGGTTCTTGGCTTCATATTTACTCCGCTTATTCGATAACTTGTTATCTATAGGTCCAATTTTTTTGCAGAATGAACTGAAATTTATAATATCTCACTTTGATGCTCTGGATACTTCTGATATCTCTTCACGCCATACAAATGCTACACATTTTACTAATTAGATGTTTTAAAAAATAAGTTATGTTTGTATTGATTTAGAATAAATCATAGGGTGGAACTTGTTATCTTGACAAGATTATTTTGTTACATATCAATTTCCGTTAGGAGGCTCGGAAAATGTTGTTGAAATAACTGGTAGAAGGGGCATACTTGTAAGGGCTTCTGGTGGAAAAGGAGTTGTTTATCAGGCGAGAAGCTCGTAAGTATGATTTCACTTTTACCAATATCGTTATGATCATATACGTTGCTCATATCATGTTTTTTCATGTCAGTAGTAAAGAAGTGGCTATGTAGATGGTAAATATGAATGAAAAGCAATTATTTATGGATGGCAAAAAGATGGTGTCCATTATATCTGAAGCTAGTTTAGCTGGCGTCTCACTGCAAGCTGACAAAAGAGTATTAAATCAGGTATACATAGTTTTATGCAGTCCTTACTATTCTGTTATCTTTTTCATTGATGAATCGTCCTTTCGTTATTCATATGCTTAGAAAAGAAGGGTGCATATAACCCTTGAGCTTCCCTGGAGTGAAGATCGTGCAATTCAACAGTTTGGCAGAACTTATCGTTCTAATCAAGCTTCTGCACCTGAATATAGGTACTTCTTTTTGAAAAATTGGTTCATCTGCATAACCGTGATTTTATTAATGCCATCCATATTATATACATTAAGCAATATAATATCATGTTATATTGTATTATATATATATATTATAATTATCTTTGAAGGATTTCAAAGTTTACATCTCACGATAGTAATTGATTGGTTAGGTTAATGAAAATCAAGACTTAATTGTTACACTGATGTATGCTATTTAGCCAACTTTCTAGTCATCTCCTTTCCTCTGTTATATCTAAAATCTAGAGACACACAACAGCAGTAGCAGAACATCTTAAACATTATAAATTCCTTGTGTTTGACTCAATAATTTGCTTGTTTCCGACGATACAATTCGAATAGCATCAACCAAAGGAATGTTTTGATCCTTTGTTCTGAAATATATTGCATTATTTGTATTTTTACCATTTATTTTAGCTACATATTGGCATCAGATGCCGTGTTTTGTTGATATATGATCATTTATAGATTTTTTTATCTTTTATACTTATGAGAATATAATTGAGGACCATTGTGCACCACTCGTCTAGTTAGAATCCTCTTTTTCTATGAAGTCAATTAGAAATCTATATCTCCGACGTTTCTTTCAATGATAAGAACGAGTTTCTTGCTTTTCTTCCCTTTTTCTCAATAATTAGTGTAGAGTGGTAAAATTAAAACCCCTTTTTAATTTTGACTACGTACTTTTTTTTTCTAGGCTTTTGTTCACAAACTTAGGTGGTGAACTTCGCTTTGCATCAATTGTTGCCAAAAGATTAGAATATCTTGGTGCTTTGACTTAACTATGTTTTGATTAAAGGCTTCATATTTTCTATCATCTTCTAGTTTTTGTGGTAAAAAAAGATTCCTTCACTTTTTTTCTTCTGTTAACAGCAATACAGTTGAGTTTTTTAATTCCAAGTTCATGTTTTTTATCTTCATCAGTTAACAACAATACAGTTGAGTGTGCAACTCAGTTTTGTGCGCACTTCTAAACACAATTGCTGAATATGTTGCAAGCAACTCAATCTTTACGATGACTACTGTTTTTTCATGTAAAAATGAATGCATTTATATTTTGTAGGTATTTGTGCGAGAGGAGGAAAAAAACAAGATTTGGTATGTAACGGCAACGAGGAAGAAAACACGTTTCGTCTTCGTAATATCTAAAATTCTATGTATCTTCGATAAAATTTTGTCTTGCTTTTTGTAGTTTGGACAAGATATTATGGTGTTTTGAAATTGGAAGCATGTAGCTCATATTTGAGTACTATGTGAATGTAACTTTGTTGAATATGAGATATGGAAGTGTACTCTCATGATTCCAACATTTATGAGATATGTGAATGTGACTTTGTTGAATATGAGATATGTGAATGTGACTTTGTTGAATATGAGATATGAAATTGAAAGCATGTATTATGGTTCCAACATTTATAAGTGTTAGCAATGAATATGTTTGTAACACTTATAAGTTTTACCATATCTTCTGGTTCCAACATGTATAAGTGTTAGCAATGAATATGTTTGTAACACTTATAAGTGTTAGCAATGAATATGTTTGTAACACTTATAAGTGTTAGCAGTTACTCTGTTTGTAACACTTATAAGTGTTACAAGAAATTTCTCACAGGCCGTTGGTGACACTTAAAAGTGTTATAGAAATTATTTATAACACCTATGCTTGTTGGGAATTCCCCGTTTTGGTGTAGTGCACGTGTTTCCCAAGAAATTTCCAAATTAAGATTTATGGTCAAAATTTGACTAGTCAGTTTTTCAATATCAAATATCACACAAAAAATAATCATTCATTGGTATTGATTTCTCATAGCAATCTACTAAACCTCCCTTAATTAATTTCTTATTAATTAAATTTCAAGTCTTTGATCTCGAAACATTGACATACTTAATCCTCTATAAGTACATATTTCAATACCAACTAAGATGAGTTTACATTTCTAATTTATCTTTCGTGGGTTATTAGAACCCAAATCACTTCAATTTACTTGTAAGACTTTTGTATTTTTAAGTGGTGATCATTTAGAAATGATGATTTAAATTCCAAAATTAAATCTCGATCTCAAACTGACATTATTCCTTGGATAACAATGAAATCGTTCAAGTTATGATATTTACACAGACCTTGACTGGACGTCACCCTCATCTTTGGAATATTAAAAGTTTATTGTCTTGGGTTTTCAAAAAGTCTAATTGAAATTGAAAAAATTCAATATGGAATTTATTTTTAAGTAAGTTCTATAATCCATGCTATCGTCCCCTTTACGAATTCATATCGCATTTATTTTAATTTATTTCACTAAAATTAATTATTTTGTCATGATCTACTCCTGAGCTTTAAATCCTGTTTTCCAAATTCAATACTAAATTCAATGCTTATTCTGAAGTTAATAGAATTAACTTGAACCTTTTGGTTAGTAAATTAACTAAATTAAACAATAACTTATCATGAATGCATTTAATAAAATAATTCATTTATGTTTAAACATCATTATGAATAAATAAAGTATTTTTTAAATCAGGAAAATATTCACAGGGGCAAAATTGAAGGCTTTTTTTACCATAAGGACAACCGACTAAAATTTTACTCAAAAGGATAATACAATTCTTTTCTTCTTCACGTGCGCTGATTTCTTCTTCCTAAACAATCGAAATCGTGCAAGTTTCTCGATCTCCTCACTAATTTCCAACGTGATTTCATCATCATATTCAGAATTTGTCGAGCTCCTCATTTTACTCGATTTGCCTAATTTAATCGTCTCAAAAGCTTCATCGATTCATGAAGATGACGTGGATTTTGATTCGTTTGGCAGTAAATATGATTTCGTGATTTTTTGATTTCGTGAATTCGTCGTAGAAAATCGAACGAGAGAGATGAACGAGAAAAAGTTCGTTGGAAAATACTTTTTTTATGGTGAAGTTAGTAGTAGTTTTTACGTATCAGTTTGCTATTTTTTTAGGTATCAATTTTCGTGTTTTAATAGTGTTATCCTTTTGTGTTTATACTTTTGGTGCTATATTAGTTTTCTACATTAATTGTTGCATTAGCTTTGCAACTCAATCGAAATTATGTCATTTTAATCAATTAAACTATGATGTAAACATTTTTTTATTAGTTTTCTTTAAATATCATAGCAGTTTTTAGGTATCGGTTTTATATCTTTATAAGTATCAGTTTTATATTTTCTACTTGAATTTACATCATAGCAGTTTTTAGGTATCAGTTTTATATTTTTTAGGTACCAGTTTTATATTTTCTAGTTGAATTTACATCATAGCAGTTTCTAGGTATCATTTTTATATTTTTTTAGGTATCAGTTTTATATTTTCTAGTTGAATTTACATCATAGCAGTTTTTAGGTATCAGTTTTATATTTTTTGGGTATCAGTTTTATATTTTCTAGTTGAATTTCAAGATTATGTGGGTATAAGTTTCGATTGTGTATGAAATACTTGCAGATACTGCATGCTGCTGGAATTTACTTGAATTCAAGACTGGATTGAGTACAAGTAAAAGTAAATGCATGAATGCATGCTTGGAATGAGGAACAATGTTATATGTACTTAGATTGTGTTGGAAAACAATGTATCATATTAAATCAGTTATGTATCATTGTAGGTATCATATGATACAAGTGGGTATTATTGTGTATAACTGAGAAAATATCATTTCTGTGATAATTGAATTAAATTGATTGCTATTATTTTTTTAATCAGTAGGTATTATTGAGAATAAATATTATTTCTATGAGATTTGAATTGAGTAGGTGGGTGTTTTTTTTATCAGTGAGTATCAGTTAGAATTAATGTTGTGTATCAAAAAAAGTCAATTACCAAAGCAAACAACACAAATCTACCTACTTGCCATAGTTCTCATACACTAAGCCATAAAACTGATACCAACACAAATCTACCTACTTGCCACAGTTCTCATACACAAAGCCATAAAACTGATACCTAAAAAATATAAAATTGATATCTAAAGACTACTATAATATTTAATGACAAAAGTAATACAGAAAATGTTCGAATCACAATTTGATTTTTAAAATGAAACAAATTCATTTGAGTAGCAAAACTAATGCAACAGTACAAGAACAAAAGTAAAATAATACCAAAATATAAACAAAACAGCATAACACTATTAACACAAGAAAACTGATACCTAAAAAAATAGCAAATTGATACCGTAAAACTGCTGCACTGTTTTAAAACTAAAACTAATGCAAAAAATGTTACATTACAGTTTTGGCTGATTATAATGAAATAAGTTCAACTGTAATACAAAGATAATGCAACAACACAACTACAAAATAGATGCAACATTAAAAACCCAACAAACGAATATAAAACAGTGTTAAATAAACAAAAATGATACCTAAAAAAAATATAAAATTAATACCCAACTACTGAATAACCAATCATTAAAATTGGAGAACAAAAAAAAACCATGAATCACCTTGGGAAATAAAAAACCTAATTGGCAAAAATGAACATAAAATAATTATTAATATAGCAGAAAAAATATTCAGTCGAGGTTGATTTTTGAGATCGATTTTGTGATGAATTTTGCTGTTCCGATTGATGTTTGGGGTTCGATTATACAACATGCCCCGGATTTTGATTTGGTTGCTATCAAAAATGATTTCGTGAAAAATGATTTCATGATTTTGTAGTAGAAATTCGAACGAGATGATGAACGACGAGAGGGATGAATGACGAGAAGAAGACAACGGATGAAAATTGAATGGGAGTATTACAGTGCATTGTCCTTTTGGAAAAAATATTAGGCGGCTATCCTCATGGATAAATTTTAGTGGGCTTTTGTCCTTGTCATTAATTGTCCCTTTTTAAATCACCTTTAGAAAAGTAATTAACAAGTCTAATCCTTGATATCAAAAGATTAATTAGTTTAAATCCCTTATTTAAAATAATTAATTCCTTTAAAAAACCATCAATTAATAAATTTATTAACTTAAGATAATCATTTACAAAAATAAAATCAATTTGATCACTTTCTAAAATAAGACAATAATAATAATCTTAAACAATTATTAATAAATAATAATTAACTATCAAATGATAATTAAACAGTTATCAATTCTTAAAATAAGTAATTAAAAATTTAATTAATCTTTAAATAAATAATTAAATAATTTTTAATATTTAAGTAATTAAATATTTATTTAATAATAAATAATAAATGAAAACATTTATTAATAATTAAATAAAAAATTAAAACAGTTTTTAAATAAATAACTACTCTTAGACTTTAAACAAATAATTTAATATTAATTTATCCTTAAATAAATCATTAGACCATAATTAAACTTTAATTAATTAAAATATTTATTATTAAATTCTTAATTTAAACTTAAGTATAAATTATATTTAAAACATCATTACTAAGTAATTGTTAATTGAATATCATTAGTAAACAATTCTTAAGCCTTAACCATCATTAGTCAGTAGTTAATAACTCTAACTCTCAACTATTAAGATTAATTTGAATAAATCAACTTAAACGTGTTTAAGAAAAATTAAATTTTTCTGAAATCTTCGATATGAAATTTTTAAACAATCTTAGATGAAGTATTTAACTATTAAATCAATTCTATTTAGGAATTTAAACGACTAAAAAACAGATTCAAATTTGAGGCTTAACGAACACAATGGTGCTTAAATAAAGTTATTAGACATTTTATCCTAATAGGTTCATATGTTAATGTCATAAATAATATGACTAAGTTACGAAGGTTTTGAAAATCAGTTTTTCGCAAATAATAGCTAAATTACTATTCAATCCATAACAATAAATATTGATAGCAATTAATCTCGCAATTTAAACTATCACTTAGCAAGCATATAATGGGTTTTTATCATGCTCAATAAATGTCAATAATAATCTGCACTACTCAAATTAACTTGACACTATTGTATTTGACCAAATAATCAACATAGGTTTAAGTGTGAAACGATAAATGACTTTATTATTTAAAACAACGTCATTTAATAGTTTTTCATTTTAAAATGTCATAAATTTCTACTTGTCAAAATCTACAAACAAACTACACGCCGACATTGTACTTATTTATACTAACCAAATGCAATAAACGACGTATCAATTGGGTTTCACATGGATGAGTTATGGCAATTTCAAATCTGCACATTCATATATATAATTGTTATATGTTAAAACATAAAGTAATCTTACCTCCACATATAACCTACATGTGCAGTGCACGAGTTCGTGCACTTAACACCTTGCTACGACCATCAACCCACCCAGAAGACCACACCATCAACTCTACTTCCTCAAGTTCCTTCTGACCGCGCTGTCGACGCCACCTTCCCCTCCCCCGATCGGAATCTTACATCCTCGTGTTCGAAAAATAACAGAAAACCTATGAATCTTCTTGATCGAGTTCAACCAAATTAAATAGAAAAAATTATTGGTTGTCACAAATCGTATTGTCGCTTCATATACGGATCAACCAAATTAGCCACCTTCCTACTTGGCTTAATGTGTATAAATCTTGCACTCTTGATCAACTGATCGACTATGACTCAAATGTTATCATACCTACTTGAGTCCTTAGTAGTCCGTCAATGAAATCTATTAACACTTGTTTCTACTTGCACAAAAGAATCCCTAGTGATTACATCAACTTGCTAGGCTTTTTCTGCCCTTCCTTAACTAGCTAATAGTTTGTGCACTTCGAGATCAATGCTCCTAACATCCTTTTTCATCCCTTCCCATTAACAAGTCTGTTTCATATCATGATACATCTTACTTCCACCTGGATGTACATTCAATCTAAAATGCCAACATTCTCGAAGCACTTTAGAACTCAATCTATTAACATTTAGGACAAAAAATCTCCCTTTCTTATGGAACCAACCATCTTGATCGAGTCCGTACTTCTTTGCCTCCTCAAACCCCCTTACGCCTAATTCTTAGTGATATTCTTAACCAACTTTAGATCGAGCCTTCGATAAGTTCTAGTCATCTAAATAAAAGTAGGTCAAATAGTCAAGATCGCTAACATCTCTGGCTCTAACTCACATCTAAGTTGGAAACTACGATTAGCAACATATTTTGACAACCTCTACTATAGAATATAACTCCTAAGCTACAATGTCTCCTATTTGGGGCATCAACGACTACATGGTCCATTCTAGGTGTACGCATAATATTGAAATCAGTGGAAGCTAGGAACTCAAGCCATCGCTGCTGACAAAGGCTAAGACTCTTCTATGGAAAGAGGCATTTAATGATTTATGATCAGTGAAAACTCATACCTCTATCTAAAAGATAATGCCACCATATGTTAAGCACAAATATAATCGTTACCACTTCTAAATCATGATTAGCGTTAGCCCACTTTGTGAACTGGGCAACACAAAGTCGAGAAGTGAAACGTTGAAGAACTTAGAGAGCATCATAGCGGATCAGATCGGAGAGATGTAGCGGATTGGATCGGAGAGATGTTGCTATTCGGATCGGAGGGCAACCTACTATCAGTCAGATCGGAGGGCTACCTACTATTAGTCAGATCGGAACAGAGCAGAGCAAAGTGGATAAAGATTTAGTTCTAGGTTAATCCGGGTCGGATCGGATACCCCGATCCGAACCCCCTCTGCAGGCTCCTCCGAACCGAACCAGTAATCCACATCATTTCCCCCCACAATCGCCTGAAGATGCGGAGCGGTTATGACTAGTTCCTACCCACTATAATCTCTGTTCTGATGCGCTGTCAACACTGGAGTCCATCCGAACCCGAGGACGATGGGATGGAAGACACGTGGCTCCGATCTGGATCGGGTTCTGACTAAATTTTCACCTATAAATACCTTGCCTGGAGACAATTAAAGGATCTTCTTTTTGACACTTTGAGAGTTCAACCACTTTCATAAACCGAATTCCAGCACTCCCAGATAATACAAATCATCTTTCAACATTTGTTTTGAGGCAATTGAGTGAATGTATGTGAGTTGTGAGTGAAATTGAGTGAATATCTCATTGTAATTGCAACTATATCATCGAGAATAGTGATTGACAAGTGGACGTAGGCTTTTCAACGCCGAACCACTATAAATTCTGTGTCTCCATTTTATTTTTGACCTTGTTTTATTCTGATTTTAGTTAATTTGGGTGTTAGAACCACTTTTTGGTGCTTTCACTGAGAATCATCTGAATTCTCTGTTTTTTCGGGATTATCGTTCTACTTTTTGGACCGTTGAGTTCAAAGAAGTTAATCCTCAAGTTTCGACGCTCTTGAATATTTGTTGATTGATTGTTGAAGAACTATGGCCAAAGGAAAAGGCAAGGAAGTTCAAACTAGTCGAGGAAATGGAGTTGGTGAAGATCAGCAAAATGCGGTTGTGACAAGGTCTCGTGGGCAGAGCTCGGCAGTGGAACAAACTGATACAGGAAATCCGAACCGCAATCAAGGGGAGAGCTCCGATCCGATCCGGGTAGGAGAATCTGAAGCAGTGCACTCCCCCAACCTGAACCGACCCGAGCAACTCGCACTACACCGACCCGAACAGGTTTCCCAGCTCCGACCCGAACCAGTCTACCAGCTCCGACCCGACCTGATTGCAAATCTCCGAACCAACCCGACGCTTGCCGATGTTGGAACCTCTACTCGAGCCCCTTCAAATGCTCGACTCCAGCCACCAGGGTCAATGATCAGGTCAATCCATCCGCGCCTATTACTCAAGGAGATTTCTCGCGCCTACTTGACATGCTTGAGAGTACTAGGGAGGCTATGAAAATCCACGAGCGCACCAATCTCATGATGCAAGAAAACATGAGACTCATGAGCAGGGAAATTAGCGAACTCCGTAGACAGAGAACCCCATCCTCGGTTCACCATACACCAATGGATCAGTCTTCTTCTTCCGAGGAAGAACGGCCCCGTGAAAGAAGGCCGCTCGAACGACCTCAGAATTTGGAGCAGCTGACGTTCGGATCTTTGGGGTCCCGCGAGGATGCTGCACGAGTACTAGGACCCAATGATCCAAGCTTGAGAGACCCTAACCTTACCAATCCCACTCAGGGGCAGATGCTCCAGCCCCCTCCTCCCGAGATCGACCGGGAGCGTAAGGAACGAAGCAGAGCAGAAGCAGCTCAAAGAAGAAGGGCATCTCCTGAACAAGAGCCCAGAAGGAACCCGGATACCAGGGCTAGGGAGCCTGAATGACCCCTGACTAATGCTGACGTATGGGCGATGTACGCCAGATTATGTCTGAAAGCCGGAACTACACCAATGAAGATTATGGCATTGAGCGAAGCCATACTCCTTTCACTGATGACATCCTCAATTTTCAATTTCATTGACGTTTTAACCTGCCGCAGATGGACAAGTACAATGGGAGAACCGATCCGGGACAGCATTTGATGCGATACTCATGGCTCATGAATGCTGCTGCTGCCCCTGACGCAGTGAAGTGTAAAGCATTCCCGATCTATTTAGAAGATGTGGCGCTATTATGGTTTACCCGACTTCCCCCTCGTTCGATATCGAATTATAGGGAATTGAGCGAACGTTTTATGAATCAGTTCCGACTCCATACCCGAAAGTCTAAAAGTGTTATTGAATTATCAAGAATTAAGCAGGCACCGGGAGAGTCTTTGAGGTCATATCTCGACCATTTCAACTTAGCTGTGACTGAAGTTAGTGACCCGCACGAGCCCACCATCTTGATGGCTTTGATGGAAGGAGTCGATCCTGACTCCGAGTTTGGAGATTACCTTTCTGGGAAGCCACCTCCCATGAGAGACTTATTTTATGAAAAGGCCGATATTCAGTTAAGACGAGAGGAGGCCAGGGAAAACCGAAAGAGAAAGTCTGGAGCGGCTTCAAAAGAGAATGTTCAGAGTAATGTCGCCGTGAAGCAGTCTGGAGAAAGTTCCTGAAAAGTTGAGGTGAATGTGGGAAACAAGAGTGGAAACGACAATAATGGAAACGGGGGCAACAACAACCGTAATGCGAACGATAATAGAAGAAATAGAAATAGGGGAAGTGATCCTAATAAAAGACCCCGGTTCCAGACTTATGAGAATTATACACCGTTGAACGACACTTTGGAGAACATTTATTTGGATACATACAATGTTTTGCAATATAAAAGACCGCCACCTCGCGATTCAATGGAGAAAGAAATGGCAACTGGAAAGCTTTGTTTGTTTCATGGAACTCATGGGCATTCAACCAATGAATGCCGACATTTGAGAGACGTGATTGAGAAGCTGCTACGCGAAGGGAAATTGGATGAATATAAGGTTGCCCCGAGAGACAGGGGGCAAGGAGAACAGGCTCCAAAACAGATCCAATCTGCTCCCAAGCCTACAGTGCAGCAGAAAGGCAAGGGAATTGTTATCAACTCCATAGTGGGTGGACCTCACCCAGCGATCCACAGTTTTAGAGCAATGGATCAATATGTAAATGCAGCTAAGCACGTAGATGTGGATGAATGTGATGATTTGGAAGATATCGCCCCATAAAGCAACAGAAGACAATGTTTGACGACGTGGTATTCCGTAGTAGAGATAATACCGGGATCCAGTCTCCCACCGACGATCCGTTGGTCATTACCACCACCATTGGGTCGGCATTGGTTCATAAGGTGTTAGTAGACAATGGAAGCTCTGTTAATATTTTATTTAAAAAGTCATTCGATCAGATGAAGCTTGAATCTGAAGATTTGAAGCCATGCGAAGGTTGGATCCGAGGCTTCAACGGAGCATCGACAGCTCCAATGGGGTACATAGAATTGCCCGTAACCTTGGGGCAAGGAGAATGCCGAAGAGTACGGATGCTTCAGTTCATAGTATTGGACGTAGATTCGCCTTATAATGCATTTTTTGGGAGGCCTGCCCTTGCTGAGTTCAGGGCTTGCGTCGCCCCTTGGTTTTTATTGCTTAAGTTCCCAACTGAAGCCGGAACCGGAGTAATGAGAGGAGATCAAGTCTCCGGACGTGCCTGCTATGTTGCTGAATTAAAGATGTTGATGAAGGGACCTAACATCGAAAGTAAAGGTGCCTCTCCTCCTCCAAAGGAGGGCTCAGCGTAGCAATTAGAGGGATCGGCCCCGAAGGAGTTGCCCAAAGGAACGCTTGAAGACCTGGATCCTAGAAAAGACGAGGAACCAGAGACTGGAAATGCAACTCCTAATGAAGCGACAGTGGACATCCCCATTGATGAAGCTGATCCAACAAGAGTTTTGAAGATTGGATCCCAGCTGGATCCACGTTGGGCCAATGAACTAACTGACTTCCTGAAGGCAAACTTGGACGTGTTTGCCTGGACCCACGCCGACATGTGTGGGATATCGCCATCCGTCATAAGTCATTCGCTAAATGTAAACCCGAAACACCCGCCTGTAAAGCAAAAGAGACGTATGTTGGGCCCAGAGAGGTCGGCCGCTCTGAAAGAAGAAGTGGAGAAGCTGAAACAAAACGGATTTATTAGAGATTCGACATATCCCGACTGGATATCGAATCCCGTCTTAGTAAAGAAGCCGAATGGAAAGTGGCGGACTTGCATTGATTTTTCAGATTTGAACAAAGATTGCCCGAAAGATAGTTTCCCATTTCCCAGGATTGACCAGCTTGTAGATTCGACAGCGGGACACGACCTTCTTTCTTTCATGGACGCATATTCCGGGTACAACCAAATTCCTATGCACGTGCCAGATCAAGAACACACGAGCTTCATTACAAATTTGGGGTTATACTATTACGTGGTCTTGCCGTTCGGATTGAAAAACGCTGGAGCCACTTATCAGCGCTTGGTGAACAGGATGTTTTATAACCAAATAGGGAAGACTATGAAAGTTTATGTGGATGATATGCTTGTCAAATCGAAACAGTCCTCCAGCCATATGCAGGACTTGGCAGAAATGTTCGGTATCCTGCGAAAGTATCGGATGAAGTTGAATCCTTTGAAATGTTCATTTGGAGTGGCATCGGGAAAGTTTCTAGGCTTCATTGTGAGCTCCCGAGGGATTGAAATCAAACCCAACCAAATAGCAGCGATAAGAAACATTGAAGAACCGAGGAGGATTAAAGATGTCCAAAGTCTTGCGGGGAAAGTAGCCGCGTTGAGTAGGTTCATCTCCAAAGCCACGGATAAATGCGTCCCATTTTTTGATTTGATTAAAAGGGGAATGGAAACTTTGAGTGGACTTCGGACTATGTTGAGGCCTTTCAAAATTTATTGGAATTGCTAGAAAAACCGCCGATTTTGTCAAAGCCAGTGGATCACGAAGAGTTATTTGTTTACTTGGCAGTTTCGGCTCACGCTGTTAGCACAGCCTTGGTTCGAGAAGAAGACAAAGTGCAAAGGCCGGTATATTATGTTAGCAAGAAATTGGCAGCGGCAGAACGCAACTACCCAAAGATTGAGAAGCTCACTTACAGCCTCCTAATCGCCTCCCGAAAACTTCGTCATTATTTCCAAGCTCACCCAATAACCATATACACTGACCAACCTCTAAGGCAGGTGTTGCAGAGACCCGAAGCATCGGGACGATTGATCAAATGGAATATTGAATTAAGTCAGTTTGATTTAAATTTTCAGCCGCGGAGGTCGATCAGGGGGCAGGCTCTAGCTGACTTTATAGCAGAGTTCACAATCCCAGAGGAGGAAATAATCGATGACAAAGTGGTCAAGTCCGAAGATGAGTTAAAATTAGATCCCTGGAAGCTATACACTGACGGAGCCAAGAATGACCAAAGGTCCGGAGCTGGAATCGTCTTAGTCACTCCTGAAGGACGGTCGTTATATTACGCTCTACGATTAGAATTTTCGGCGACTAACAATGACTCTGAATATGAAGCCCTGATTGCCGGGCTAAAGCTTGCTAAAGACCTCGGAATAAAAAACATTGGACATATTCTGCGACTCCAAAATCGTTGTTTTCCAAGAGCGAAAGGAGTTTGTGGCTCAGGGACCTCGACTTATCGCCTACCTCGGGAAAGTGGAAAAGCTATTGAGCAACCTGGAACGGTACAACATAAAGCACATCCCAAGAGCCGAGAACCAGAAGGCAGACTGGCTGGCAAAGCTAGCTAGTTCCGACAACCCGGAAGAAACTGAAATAATTCCAATTGAAACATTGGAATCGCCAAGCTTTGAGTCGATGGAAATTGAGTTCGCTTTCGAAGCAGAACCGGAAAAGGAGTCGTGGATGATCCCAATTAAGAACTTCCTTAAGAATGGGACACTCCCATCAAAGAAGAGTGAGATACGGGCTGTAGTTCGCAATGCTACCAGATACATTCTTCAAGATGATACTCTTTACAGACAAGGGTTTTCTATGCCCCTGTTATGATGTATAGCACACGACGACATCAAACGTGTACTAAGAGAAGTACACGAAGGTGAGTGTGGAGATCATATAGGAGGTCAAACTTTAGCAAAAAAGATATTGCAGTATGGATACTTCTGGCCCACAATTAATAAAGATGCGGCTGATTATTCACGACGCTGCGATAAGTGCCAGAGATTTGCCAAAGTCCCCAGAGCACCGTCAACCCAACTCAAATCGATGGTGAGTCCTTGGCCTTTTGCCATGTGGGGAATTGATATCATCGGAGTTCTACCAATTGCTAAAGGAGGAACGAAATATGCAATAGTCGCTGTGGACTATTTTACGAAGTGGGTGGAAGCTGAGCCTCTAACCAAGATCACGACAAGAAAGGTGATAAGTTTTGTGGTTCGAAATATTATATGCCGATTCGGGATCCCAAGGACTATTATAACTGATAACGGAACCCAGTTCGATGGTGTTAAATTCAGAAATTTCTGCCAGAAATATAAGATCGACAAACGTACACTGCGGTTGCCTATCCGCAGTCGAACGGGCAAGTAGAAGCAATAAACAAAATTATAAAATCCATCCTCAAGAAACGGTTAGAGCGCGCAAAGGCAAAATGGGTTTAAGAATTTCCCTTAGCTTTGTGGGCATATCGAACAACGTTTAAGACAGCTACTGGTCATACTCCTTTCTCTCTCTCTTTTAGTTCAGAAGTAGTAATTCCAGTAGAGCTTGAGGTTCCCTCCCACCAGGTGACGTATTATGACCCGATGACGAATCGGGCACTCTTACTCGAGTCTCTTGATGAAATCGAAGAAAAAAGGGACGAAGCAGATTTGCGCGCGGCAAGACATCGATGTCAGATGGCACACTATTACGACAAAAAAGTTCGCCTTAGGATTTTTGAACTAGGAGATTTGGTGCTAAAGAGATTCTTTCCATCCCTTCCTCACCTCGGTCCAAAGTGGGAAGGACCCTTTGTCATCCAACGGAAACTTGAAATAGGAACCTTCAAGTTAACGACCGTAGATGGCAAAGAGGTACCAAGAGCATGGAATGCCCAACACTTGATGCAATATTTGGATTAGAAATGTTGTACTCTTTGCTATTTTTCTTATGAACTCTGTAAAAAGGCACGAATTGCCTTAGGAAATTATGATGATATGAATAAAGAACTATAAAGTGGATGTAGGCTACGACTTAGCCGAACCACTATAAAAATATCGTGTGTCATTTACTTTCGTGCATTATATATATACCTTCATCTACTATTCTGTTGCGATTATGGAATATAAGATGATTTAAAACCTGAAAGGTTGAGAACAGTTTATACGCAATAAAAAGCACAACGACTACTTGTGCGATAAGACATAAAAGAATGGGAAGACGACATTCTTAACTCTAGCTCTCGGGAATTGAGAGAGAGTATAAAGGACGGGAAGACGACGTCCTCTGATGCGTGAAGGTGCACCCACACAAGAGACCGCCTCAGTAAGAACTCTAACCTGAGTATAAGACAGGAGAGTATAAAAAATGCCGGAAAAAACAACAGGCATTGACGGTACAGAGAATGCATTCCCGTCGAAGAATCGGGGACATTCAAACTACTTGATTAAGTCTTGAATAGTTTTTTAAGATTGACTGGGGGCATATATGTACACACATATTTCCCCACCATAACTTCATTACACAACTATAGTAAGACATGCATTCTTACATAAGTGCAAAACTAATGACTAACAGACATTGCAGAAAATGAATTATTTTTTATTTACAAATGAATGAATTTGTACAGGAAAACAGTCAAGAAGAATGTGCAAGAGCCACCCTTATAGCAACAATTATTGGTCAACCAAACGCTAAAATAACGCAAGACAACCCACTATTTAGACTTCGAGGGAGGCTTGGACTTCTTGGCGGCTTTCTCCGCATCCTTCGCCTCTTTCTCGGCCTCCGTCAAGATGCGCTTTGATTTTTTCTTTCCTGAAGCTGTGGTGCTGGAATCGGTTGACTTCTTCCCGGAGGGTGGAGCGCTGGAATCAAGAGAAGACTTTTTATCGAGTTCCTCTGTAATAGATCTAGTTGAAAGCTTAACAACTAACCTTGATCCCGCATCCACAACTGCAAGGGGCTTGAGGCTTTCAGGGTCTAAGTCTTCATCTTTTAATTGCAAGCATTTATCTTGGTCAGCTTTCAGTGCAGCCAAAGTAACATCATCTGCGCTTTTCGACTCCCCGACTATTGCCATCTCTGGATCTTCCTCATGTCTTCCGTCGCCCCAATCATCCTTTAAGGCATCTATCATTTCGTCATCACGAGGTGTGTCAGCCTTAGACAATTCGCTTCCTTCTCCCAAATCTATGGGCGCAGCCTTGTCCTTTCCCCCTTTTGCCTTCTCCATAGGCTCCGCTCCAGAAGCGGTTCCCTGGGACACATCTGTCTTTCCGGATGGCTCAATACCTACAGAGTGAGAAGCAACAGTTATCAGCTCAGGAGAAAATAATGGGTTTTTCATCGATTGCTCAATCACGTGGCGAAAGTTAAAGATAGCCTTGATGAATTGAGGTGAAAATGTAGAGATACCTTCCGAAGACTTCTTGGCTGGGGTAACTGCTGTCTCCGATGCCGTTTCGGGAATAAGGGATAACAGAGTTGTTCGAGGGATCCCCGAGTTTTCAGGATCATATCCCTCTACTTCAGAAGTTGCGGGGGCAGTAGAAGAGGAACCAGCCTCGGGAATGTTCTTTTACTTAGTCCTCTGCCTCTCTTCATCCATAGCAGCAGCAATGAGGCGGCGCCCTTCAGCTAGGCGTTCTGGCTCATCATCCCTTAAATATTTATCCATCAGCTTGTCCTCGTCAATGGAATCAACCTTGAGCTCCTCTTTCTCCCACTCAACAATCTAACTCCATACTTGGACTAGAGTTGATGGATAATCTTCAATCCAAGAAATGTTCCGGCGACGGATGATATGCACAAAAAATTCAATCATTAATTCGCCGAAACCCTGAATCTCTCCCTCAGCCTCTGATAATTGTTTGCGGGCCTCCTCAGCGGATTTGATAGCACATTCGACGTTACCCTCCGCCAGGGCAGCTCTGTTCTCCGCCTCCATTAGCTTAAAAGCCAAGTCAGCATTTTTCTTTTCTAGTTCAGCATTCCTCCTTGCTAACTCGGCATTTTTCCGTTCAAGGTCAGCGTAAGCAAGGCGCGTTTTAGCGGCATCTGACTTAGCATCTTCGGCTTGCTTTTTTAACTCAGAACGCTCTTGAGTATGAGATTCAAACAAATCATGGTAACGTTTTTGCATATCTTCAAATTGTTGTTTGAAGCTGGTAGCGTCCCTTTGAGCAACAGCAAGCTGGGCCTGTGTGTCCTCCAAATCTTTTCCTTAATTCTTTAAAGCCTTTGCATCGTCTTCAGCGGTTTTTTTCATCGAGTCAGCATTCGTTATTAACGTGCGGATAATTCTGGAAAGGTTGCGTGAGTACTTGAACATTTCAGAATACTGTCTCTCGACCGCGTCAATCTTCGCTTTGGCCTCATCTGCCCACCTTGAAGAAATAGGCTCAAGAGCAGGTAAAAAAGTCAGATTTTCGAAGTAATGTTTGGGAAATTGCTCCTCCAGATACGCCCGCTTAACTGCAGTTTCAGCATCTAGTGGTGGAGGGGCGGGGATCGTCAGCTCAGTATCCCTGTGCGTGGAGGATTCAATAGCCTCTTTATCTGTTCTAGGCCGTTTAGCAGAGACCTTGCGTTTGCTTCGCGACTCAGTATCTTTTGGCGGACTCCTCTCCCTGCTGCGCTTTTCTTGAGAAGAGGTTGAGTCTTTTGGTTGCGACCTATCCTCTTCCCGACGACCTTGGTAACCTTTATATTTCTCTGGGTCCGTCCGGACAGGAGAGCGAGAACGCGAGGTTCGAGGGCGATAGGGTTCATAGGGCCTTCTCTCCTCCCTACTACGATCGTCGCGGCGATCATACTCAGTATCATAGGGTGGATTGGACATGCTGCGGCGGAGTTTCCTGATATCATAGTAAGATCGGGACATCGTGCCTGCACAATAAAACAAATGAAATTCAAAATCAATATTTTCACAAAGAGAAAGTTGCAATGGGTTGTAATGTTATTGTGTAAAGTGTGTCCTAAGTGGTGTTTTCCCCCCTAACCAACCCGAGTCCGAAGCTAGACTAGTACGGGCGGGCTCTTTGGCCTTAGCAGGAGTGGTTTCTTCGGAAGAAGTGGAAACTAAAGGATTCTTCCTAAAATCCTCTGAAGTGTAAATGGTTTCAGGTAAGGGGAGATCCCCCAAACCCTGAAACAGTGGGTCATCAGTGCTAGGGACATCTCCCTCAGAAGCATCAATCGGAGACTCTTTAGAAGACGTTGACTGTTCTGGAGAAATGGCATCCTTGGGAACAATATACCCTTCGCGATGCTTTTCGGCCATTTAGCCAATTCATCATCTTGGGTAGAAGAAGGAGAGGGTGAAGCTTGAAGAGGCACTGTAGGAGATCTCGAACTTTCGCCCGTTTCAGGAATTACATCCATTGGGGGAATATATACATATGGAGCCGTCCCATGACCAATGCTATGAGTAACAGATAGCAACCCATGAAAACGAAGATATTCGTCCTTAAGGACTTCATCAATAGTTAAAAACTTCTGATCGCCATTAAGGAGCTGGTGCATCCGGTCAAAGAATATTTGGTCTGATATTTGTTTTGGGTTATCGACTGCATACAAAAAGAAAAATGAGTTAACGCGATGGCTTAAATGTATAGAGTCGAGATTTAGAAAACCAGTGCTTTACTTGATTTCGTCCACCTCCTAGCACACCCTGGTTGTCGCTTCACATAAAACCATTCCAGCCTGGAATCCCCAGCTTTACTACTGAATGGCGCTGGAATTATTTTCCTCTTAGGCACAGACTCAAAGTAACAGAAAGAAGGAGTCTCTCGAGTCCGATGCTTGAAGTTATAGAAGAAATGAACTTCATCGAAGGTGAGCTCTATGCCTAAGATATCATGGTACGCTACATATAAGGTGTGCAAGTAAGCATAAGAATTAGGGTGCAGCTGCATGGGGGCAATCCGCATTTGTCTTAGAAAATCGACGATGAAAGGAGAAAATGGAGGGATAGCCCCAAGCATGCACATCAACCGAGTAATTGCCATATATCCTTCTGGAGGGTTGTGGGGACGGTCAGTTCTCGAAGGCACCAGGGTGTCCCTTTTTAGTATCCCGTATTTTAAACAAATTCGGATAAGTCTGTCGTCATCGATCGTCGATTCAACAGAATCCTGGGGTGATTCCAATATGATAGCAGATTCAAGCTCATCAGGAGCTCAGTCGTCACCAATCCCTCCTTCCTCTTCAAAACCTAGGGAAACTCCACCCTCCGAAGACACATTGTCGCTTTCGCGAGTTCCAACCTTGTAGTCTGAGCCCTCATCATTCCATTCTGGATCTAAAGAAGAAGATTTGTCCTCAAGAGTAATTTTGTTGGATGTCTCCGGGGCCTCCTTCTTCCCGGCTAGTCTAGAAGAGCGTCTGGGTCTCATGGTCACAAAACTATTGAAGAAGCAATAGCACAAATTAGAGTAAATTAGCCTGTATCCCCCGTGCATGTGTGCAAACTAAAGTGTAAACAGTGTATGCGGAAAGTGTAAAGTTAATATTTGAAAGTGCGACGCAAAATTTTGGCAAAGTAATAAGGATCAAGGCGGTTCTTGATGTCCAGTTATGTTCACAAGGCACTATCCTAACTATCCATTAAGTTGAAGATTATGCCAAGAGTTGATTGGGCCAGTTAAACGAGTTTTTATGCCTTAAGATGGACTGCCTTTCGGTTCGGTTCGGACGCATTCATTGGGATCGGATCGGGGGCGTAGCTCGGATAAACATTGAAGCTCAGAAATCAAAATCGGATCGGCTCGGAAGTAGATTCCCCGAACGGTTCGGGTCGGATCACGTAGTCATGCCTTACAGACCAGCCCGATCTGGTTAGGTGAGCTCCATTCCCCCCTTTTTGTAAAAACCCGCAACTTCCCCGTAAAGGAAAGCGTCGGATAGTTCGAGAACAAGCCACAACAGAACACATACAGAAGAACATTTCATTGTATATTACAACAATGCATTAGATTACAAGAATATACAGAGTATAAATGAATAAATATTACACAGAAATATCAGAGATTTAAATTACATATAAATACATAGCAGCGGAAAATAATACAATACACAACTAGAAGGGATATACGGATACAAAGCTTTCCGGATATCGTTCCAGCTGTAAACCAGGATCCTGTGAATATATAAATCTGCAAAACCAAAACTACTAGCTGCCCGTGTCAAAATAGGGGCACCCAGAGTTTAGGTCAAAACAATAAACTCCAGGTCAGTCATGTGACTGGTGTGAGAACTAAAAACAGTAATCTTTATTTTTAAAGTTAGGTAAATCAAGGGACCACGCCGTATAACACGGAACGGGTTTCCTCCCAAGAATACCAGTGCATAAAACAAACAGCGCAATGCTAAATAAAGAAAAATGAAGCTGTTATAAGACCCATGTCCTATCACACAATGCAACGCAAGCCGGGGGATAGGGTTTTCCCTTATAACAGCCAAAGAATGCTTGACACGTTTAAAACAGATTATTTGATACTATTGTAAGTGCATAGTGTATAAAACAACTTCAAATCATAAGTATCAATCATAGGCGACATGAGCGTCCCATGCCACTATGTCGCCACATATAGGTTTACAATCAAAACCGCAATGTCGTATTGGAAGTTGGGTTATCATTTATGGTATGAACCGAGGCTAGGGGCAAGATCCTCTACCGATTTGTGACTCTCTAGCCCGAGCCACCGGAACACCCGCAACTGCCCCTTGGATCGTCAGGGCCGGTCCACCGATGTGGATTATTATGCCTGAACACTGCGTTTCCCCGCCCTTTGGGGCGTAAGCCTGGCCCGTCAGCCGACCAGAAGCATCGGCCGAAACCGATATCACGAGGCGCCTCGCTTTTCAGCAAGTAATAATAAGCAACATCCACATGAGTCAAACTCGTCAGCCAGTTCAAGCACTGACGCCACTCCTAACTAGAAAGAAGCGCATGTCCTCCCTGATGTCCGTCTCCCGTTTTTTATTCATACCGGGTGTGATACTCGCGAATCAACGTTACACAAAGCTACGCCACAAAGGCCGTGCTTCGATCATCAACCACAAGACTTTGCTTTTCAACAGAAGCCTTGATCATTTGCATCTTAGCATGCCACACAGGCAATTCACTCCATGCGATTGATATCCATCAATATATAACCCTTGAGCTCGTACGTCTCAGAGAAGGGCGTTAAGCAAGAGAATAAATTCTCCGCCGCCAAACAGATATATATTTAATAGAGATCAATCACACGGACTAAAATCCAATGTCAGACACACAGTCCATTTACAAGTCCGTTCTGGGTCTGAACGAAACCGGAGGCACCTAGTACCCCGCATATCCATCGATCTCCAAGTACGTCTGGAGGATCACTAACTGTTTCCATCTTCTTGGGTGTACAGCCCAATCAAGATCATCAGTAATTACCCAAACGACGTGAAGACCTCCGGTCTTCGACCATCGTCTTCATCTTCGACTTATCGTCGTATCAGTTATTCAGAATGGGATAAACCCGGTCTTTCCGAATAACTCGCGTATATTTTAAATAAGTGTTACAGAAACAATACATGGGCCTCATTCCAATTTAGAAAATAAAGAATAATATAAAATAAAGGTTCATGTGTTGACAATACTCATCCATTGAGATTGGTCATGTGTTGAAGCGATTATAAAAATATGATTTTCAAATTGAAAGTGAACAAGTAAAAATATGATTTTTATATATTGAACATCGAAGTAAAAATATGTTTTTTATATATTGAACATCGAAGTAAAAATATGTTTTTTATATATTGAACATCGAAGTAAAAATATGATTTTTATATATTGAACATCGAAGTAAAAATATGATTTTTATATATTGAACATCGAAGTAAAAATATGATTTTTATATATTGAACATCGAAGTAAAAATGTGATTTTTATATATTGAATAGCGAAGTGAAATTAATTTGATTGATGTGTGAATGGCGTGGGCCTTCACTAGACCGGGGATAAGGCTAGGCCTCGTCCCGTTTCTAGTATCGTGCCGTTATGGCGCCGAAATTTTCTAAAATAAGTCAGATAAATAAAAATATCATTTTATTTAATGAATGAACTGAATAGAAATTCATATGTTGGAATAAAATGTTTTATCGTTAAAAATATAATTTTTAACGTGAATGTGAATAAATAAATATTCATTTACAAACCAGACGGTTTGTTTATGTACACCTATTTGAAGGACAGAAATTCATATGTTGGTATCAGAGCTTTGGTTTACAGAGCTCGAGAACAAGACACATTAGAACCATACGAAAGAATTCATCAGATATTGGATTAGTAATATCCAATTAGAATGACTCGTTAGAGATAGGATCAGCAGTATCCTAGAGCGAGTGTGAAGAGTATATTTTTCAAATGAAAACAATTTTGTTTTAAAATTCAAATCGCTTTATACGTATTTGATTATCTATTTATTTTGAATATGGACAATCTAATATATAAAGGTTTTGTATATACGCATCATGAACGTATATTCGAAATTTTAATATATTGGATAGATATAGAATCACATTCTAGACACCCGGAGATGGTTCTGATGATTGATCGATCATCATCCGAATTTATGTTCGAGTTTCGAAGGTGTGATTTTCTATATATTTCCATTAGACTGGTGTGAGAACTAAAACTTATATAGCGAGAACACATTGTTGTGAATTGGCATCAAAAACATGATTTTTTGTATATGTATCAAAATTATGAATTTGAAACTCTAATTCACTAATGGATTGATGTTTGTGTTGTTTGTTTATTTGTTTGATAATTTCGAACCATTATGCCTAAATGCATCAAATATTGAATTGTATTGAAATTGCTTTTGAAATGAATTTTAAAACTATTTATATAATTCGTTTTAAATAGAAATCGACGAAATATATATTATATATATTATATATATAATATAATGGCTTGAATAGAACGCGCCGCGCCGCGGCAGTTCGCGAATTTCGACCATTGACTTCGAACGGATATTGCGGGAGATCCGACCGTCGGATTCTCCTAAAACCGGAATCGTTGGGTTCGTATCAAAAAGAGCTTTCTAACGAATATTAGAAATTCAAAATCTAACGGTTGGATTTGGAGTTACGTCCAAATCAAATTCGAAAAAGGTCGCTGTAAGTGCAGTTCGATGGCCGTTGATGGAAATCGACTGTACGGGCCTTGATAAAATTATTAAAAATAGTAATAATTTGTGTAAAATCATAAGAAATGATTTGTGAAGATTTGGGATGAAAAACTCCATATTTGAAAAGATAAAAATAGATTTTTATCGAAATGAACTAGTTTTGAACTAGAAATATAATTCTATTTATTTTTAAATAAATAAATTGAATTTGAAAAGGGTTTTAAAAATAACCAGAATTTCCAATGATTGCATTGGAGTGGATTTGAATCGAAATTGTCTTCGGAATATTTCGATGTTGGAATTCGTGATTATACAGATGTTGTTATGGAAATTTGAAAGATATATATTTATATCGTTATTTCCAATATGACATTTGTTAACCGTAGAATTTGATATTGAATATAAGCCGATATATTTTCTATTCAGAGCCTTATATTGAATATCAAATGTGATTTGGGTTTGTCGTGAATGGTGTCTTCACTAACACTGTTCTTGAACCCAGTTGAGAAAGGATTAAATCTTTTTATTTAGATTTAATGAAGTGTACCAATTAAATGATATTTAATTGAAATTGAATTGGTATTGATTTTTGGGTTTATCGTGAACAGTGTTTTAAATAACACTTGTTCTTTAACCCGATAATTAATGGAATGTGATTTTGGGTTTATCGTGAACCGTGTTTTAAATGACACTGATTCTTTAACCCAGTCAAAGATTAAAACTAAGTGGAGTTTAAATGAATCTTTAATTAGATTGAAATGATCGAAAATGGAGTATCACCAGTTTTGCTCCAGGCGATAGTTAAATCTTTATTTAGATTTGAACGTGAAATGGTAATTGAATTTACCGATAACACTGTGGTGTTAGATATGAAGTATTACCAGTTTTACTTCATGGGCTGAATAGGTTGGGATGGGGAAATTAAAATAAATGATTACTTCGGTAAGGTTCGCTAATCCCGACTAGTTTGAATTGAGATTCAAAAAAAATAGAATAAAGAATAAATTTAAGGAATTTATCTTGGATAAAATTAATGGGAACCTTTCCCTATGAATGTGAAATTTAGAAACTAACTGTCGGTTAGCCAAGCAGAATGGTTTTCTGGATATTGATCTGATGTTGGTTTCGGCCTTCGGGGTTAATATTTGGGAAATTATTCTCTTGATTAATTTACGGTTAGTGACTGATGAATTGGAATGAGGCGTATGTTGTGTTTGTGTAACACTTATTTAAAATATACGCGAGTTATTCGGAAAGACCGGGTTTATCCCATTCTGAATAACTGATACAACGATAAGTCGAAGATGAAGACAATGGTCGAAGACCGGAGGTCTTCACGTCGTTTGGGTAATTACTGATGATCTTGATTGGGCTGTACACCCAAGAAGATGGAAACAGTTAGTGATCGTCCAGACGTACTTGGAGATCGATGGATATGCAGGGTACTAGGTGCCTCCGGTTTCGTTCAGACCCAGAACGGACTTGTAAATGGACTGTGTGTCTGACATTGGATTTTAGTCCGTGTGATTGATCTCTATTAAATATATATCTGTTTGGCGGCGGAGAATTTATTCTCTTGCTTAACGCCCTTCTCTAAGACGTACGAGCTCAGGGGTTATATATTGATGGATATCAATCGCATGGAATGAATTGCCTGTGTGGCATGCTAAGATGCAAATGATCAAGGCTTCTGTTGAAAAGCAAAGTCTTGTAGTTGATGATCGAAGCACGGCCTTTGTGGCGTAGCTTTGTGTAACGTTGATTCGCGAGTATCACACCCGGTATGAATAAAAAACGGGAGACGGACATCAGGGAGGACATGCGCTTCTTTCTAGTTATGAGTGGCGTCAGTGCTTGAACTGGCTGACGAGTTTGACTCATGTGGATGTTGCTTATTATTACTTGCTGAAAAGCGAGGCGCCTCGTGATATCGGTTTCGGCCGATGTTTCTGGTCGGCTGACGGGCCAGGCTTATGCCCCAAAGGGCGGGGAAATGCAGTGTTCAGGCATAATAATCCACATCGGTGGACCGGCCCTGACGATCCAAGGGGCAGTTGCGGGTGTTCCGGTGGCTCGGGCTAGAGAGTCACAAATCGGTAGAGGATCTTGCCCCTAGCCTCGGTTCATACCATAAATGATAACCCAACTTCCAATACGACATTGCGGTTTTGATTGTAAACCTATATGTGGCGACATAGTGGCATGGGACGCTCATGTCGCCTATGATTGATACTTATGATTTGAAGTTGTTTTATACACTATGCACTTACAATAGTATCAAATAATCTATTTTAAACGTATCAAGCATTCTTTGGCTGTTATAAGGGAAAACCCTATCCCCCGGCTTGCGTTGCATTGTGTGATAGGACATGGGTCTTATAACAGCTTCATTTTTCTTTATTTAGCATTGCGCTGTTTGTTTTATGCACTGGTATTCTTGGGAGGAAACCCGTTCCGTGTTATACGGCGTGATCCCTTGATTTACCTAACTTTAAAAATAAAGATTACTGTTTTTAGTTCTCACACCAGTCACATGACTGACCTGGAGTTTATTGTTTTGACCTAAACTCTGGGTGCCCCTATTTTGACACGGGCAGCTAGTAGTTTTGGTTTTGCAGATTTATATATTCACAGGATCCTGGTTTACAGCTGGAATGATATCCGGAAAGCTTTGTATCCGTATATCCCTTCTAGTTGTGTATTGTATTATTTTCCGCTGCTATGCATTTATATGTAATTTAAATCTCTGATATTTCTGTGTAATATTTATTCATTTATACTCTGTATATTCTTGTAATCTGATGCATTGTTGTAATATACAATGAAATGTTCTTCTGTATGTGTTCTGTTGTGGCTTGTTCTCGAACTATCCGACGCTTTCCTTTACGGGGAAGTTGCGGGTTTTTACACTTTTCTTTAACTACTTGCCCCGAACCGATCCGACCTTCTGGACTTCTTTTCATTTTCCCTTTCTCTACTTGCCCCGACCCGATCCGACCTCCTAGACTTCTTTTCTTTTTCCCTTTCTCCACTTTCCATAGTCCACCGCCCGAACCGATTCCCTATGATCTTCTTCTTCTTCCTCTTCTTTAGTCTTAGACCCATTATCATCTCCAGCGCCCTAGTCATGACCGAATAAACTACGATTTCCTCTTCCAACGACTCGAAGCAGCAACGAAGCCACCAACGACAACAACGAGGGAAGAAGATGCTGTAGCGTGGGAATCGCATTCAGATCGGTCGAATTGACCATGAATTTCAAGTAAAACCTATTATCATGAGGTCGATCAGGGATTTAGACCTACCAAGGTGGATGAGCTGAAGATTCGCACGAGAATGGTAAAGAGTTTCTTTTTCTCTTTTGAATTATGGAGTCTCCGAGCAGAACTTGTAAAATGGTAAAGTAAAAAGAAAGTGGGAGGAAGATGAAGGCTGAACTTATATAGAAAAACAGGGTGACTATTCGTCTCCCCGTTCGAACCGGCTCGAAGGCCCAGTAGCGTAGCCTGGCCCACTAGTCCAGTGTGCCATGGAAGAAGAAGGGGATCCGTTCGGGTCGGAATCCGAACCGAACAGGATGTCATATCTCAGCTTGGCCTATGTATTAAATTAAAATTTAAAGAAGAGGATGAAAGCACGAGGAAAGTCAAAGGAAAGATTACCTAGAAGGCGATATGCAATGATAATCAAAGCATGCTCCGTTTACAACAGGAGCATCCTTTGAGGGGGCAAAATGTTAGCCCACTTTGTGAACTGGGCAACACAAAGTCGAGAAGTGAAACGTTGAAGAACTTAGAGAGCATCATAGCGGATCGGATCGGAGAGATGTAGTGGATCGGATCAGAGAGATGTTGCTATTCGGATCGGAGGGCTACCTACTATCAGTCAGATCGGAGGGCTACCTACTATCAGTCAGATCGGAATGGAGCAGAGCAAAGTGGATAAAGATTTAGTTCTAGGTTAATCCGGGTCGGATCGGATACCCCGATCCGAACCCCCTCTGCAGGCTCCTCCGAACCGAACCAGTAATCCACATCATTTCCCCCCACAATCGCCTGAAGATGCGGAGCGGTTATGACTAGTTCCTATCCACTATAATCTCTGTTCTGATGCGCTATCAACACTGGAGTCCATCCGAACCCGAGGACGATGGGATGGAGGACACGTGGCTCCGATCCTGATCGGGTTCTGACTAAATTTTCACCTATAAATACCTTGCCTGGAGACAATTAAAGGATCTTCCTTTTGACACTTTGAGAGTTCAACCACTTTCATAAACCGAATTCCAGCACTCCCGGATAATCCAAATCATCTTTCAACATTTGTTTTGAGGCAATTGAGTGAATGCATGTGAGTTGTGAGTGAAATTGAGTGAATATCTAATTGTAATTGCAACTATATCATCGAGAATAGTGATTGACAAGTGGACATAGGCTTTTCAACGCCGAACCACTATAAATTATGTGTCTCCATTTTATTTTTGATCTTATTTTATTCTGATTTTAGTCAATTTGGGTGTTAGAACCACTTTTTGGTCTAACAATTAGGAAATTTCTTCTCATGTAGTTTCAACTATCGATGCGACAACCTTACCGTTTTACATCAATACTGCGCCCAATCCACAACCATAAACATCAATGCATATCCTCACCCCATCTGAGACAACCCAGATTTTAATATAGTATTATTTAATTAATTTAAAATGATTAACTATGGAATCTACTAACTTAAATTTAATTTAAAAGGGAATTTGAATGTCAAATTTACTTAGAATTGAAAACATTGAGTATAAAATCCAATTAACTTTATTTTGCAACTATGTAAAATGCTATTTTAATATATATGATGATAATAATTTATTATCAATGAATTTGAGAGTTTTGAAATTGAATAAGTATAAATCGATTTTTGTTAACATGTGAAAATAGCCCTTTTTCAAACGATCTTGGAATTAATTGATACCAGTTTCACCGGATTCGTATTGTAAATCATTTTAAGGTTTTAAGTTGCATATCAGTTGGAGTTAATGTGTGATCGTGCATGATATAAACGCATATCTGTAAATGATTTGAAAATTTTGATAATTTATAGTTTGGTTTTAAGAATAACCTTTAAATATGTCAGAATTGGCAATTGAAACTTGTTTCATTGAGTCCATAGTATGGATATTTAGCTATAAATGACCATGGACACGCAGAGTTTGAGAATTTTTTTTGTTATTAGCATGCGTAGTGTCTATACAATTGATCATATCCCTTTATTTCATCAACCATAACTCTAAAATTGCACAGCTGCCACTTTTTTTTAATACCACCATCAACGGCTTGCATTCACCTTATCGATCGAAGGGGAATCAGACCTTGCCTCCAGTAACAATCTTGTGCGCCTGGCCTGAGCATGTTGATCGACGCTTTCAAATCGTCGACGAGAACAAGGTGGAGGCAATAAACCAGCGTGAAAGTCACGTAGTTCACCCGTGTTTTTTGGCTAATAGTGATGAACTAGTAGGCGAGGCCAGTAGCGTAGGGGGGCCTAGAGTCACGTCGAGTTTCGCTCGTGACTGGGAAGGGGTCATCATGTGATATTCAGTGTGGTTAAGAGGTAGCTAATTACCCCGATGATAGTGATTGGTGTGAAACATATTTAAATTAAATCTCGTATAGTTTGTAACTGTGATATATATTTCATAGAGGTTAAATTTGAGTGCGAAAAATTATGTTGTACTCGTAGGACTGAAGCCTACGTTCTGGGATACAATTATTCATATTTTGAGCTATTTGAAATGTTGTCTATTATTGAACCTATGTTTGAAACTAATTAAAAAAGACGTGAAACAGTCGACTGAAATTAGTTGGTGAGTTAACTATCTCACTTTCTTGAGTATTGTTGTAGTACTATATAATAATATTCATTGTTGATTTTATATCAAATATGTGTTGGTTGTCTGGATTATTCACTAGCTATTTAGCTGGTTGTGTTAATGTATTTTCGCCTATAGAGTGAAAAACTTCGAAACTACCTACTTTTAAGCAGAAGATTCATCTTAAATGAACTAGATTAGATTATCTGATTTATTTGCATATATTTGTTGACATATGAGCTATGATTTAATAGAAGGACAGGTCGGAAGGATCCAACAGGATTCCTCAATGTTTTGGATGTTACTTGCTTTTATATTATAGACATATAAACCGTGTAACCCAAGTAACATTGAAATTTGATCTAGATGATGATTATTGAATAAAATTTAATGTTGTAATTTATTTAATCAATTAAATGTACTGGTTAAGTGCTTGGCGGCAGATGGCTTAAATTTCAAATTTCAAAGATGTTGATTTGTTGTAAGGCTACTAACTTGAAGTTATAAAATTTATTTTTATTACAAAAGTAAGATTTTGAAGAAATTTTTAAATAATTTATGTAAAATAAAAGTTCTATAAATAAATAAATATTTATAGTTGGAAATTATAATTAAATTATAAAATGAACTGTGTAATGAAATTCCTATTTTTTAAAAAAGTTTTATAATTGGATTTTTTGAATGCTAAAGCATAACCAAGTCCTATAAATAAGTTGTAAGAAGTTATCAAATCAAGTTTTGCAATTAAGTGATTTCAACTATTTTGAACAAGTTTAATAAATAAATTTATTAAATAACTTGTATGTGAATTTTGACTTCATAAAGGTAATTTGTAAAAAGGTTAAATTTTTGTAAAAGAATTAATAAACAATTTAATCTGATTTTCAAGGTAACTCATAAAAAATTTGATTTATAATCAAATAATACTTAGTAAGATTCGAAATTTTCTAAAGAAATAGAAATTGAGTTTTAAGATAATATTTTTTGAAGTGAATTTTTATGAAGGATTCTATAAAGAGAATTTTCTAACAAAATCCAAGTTATTTAAACAAGGTTTATTAAAAATAATTATGGCTAATAAGATGGTTTTGAATAAGGTTTTATTTAATAGTGAATTTAGTTAAAAATGATTATATTGCAAAGAGATTTTCAAATGCAAGAAATGGTTTTTAAAACCTTATTTATTTGTAATTTGGTCTATATAATTTAGACATTAGTATGTGAGTTATTATACTTCAATTATTTCAAAGATGAGAGTAACATTGAGCCAAGGTTTGAGATGTAAATAAAATACCCCAACTTGAATGACTTCATTGTTACTTGAGGGATGGTACTAGTTTGAAAACGAAAGTGGATGTTGGAAATCAAATTATTATCTCCATAAAGGATACTAAACTTTAATGTGAAAAGTTTAAAAGTTTAATAGGGTTTATAGAAAACCATATATCACATGAACTGTATTATTCTATATATGATTTGTAAATATACTTATACCATTTGATTAAGTAAATAGTGTTAATTTCTAAGCAGTGAAAATAATATGGTTTTGTGAATACACTTGTTCCAAAGTGGTAAGTGTATGGTTATTGTTTTCGAAGTAATGAAAATAAAAGATTTGGGAATGTTCTTATTCCGTTGAGATAAGTATATGGAATTGATTTCAGAATAGAAGAAGTGATCATAACGAATGATTCAATTAAAAGGGGATGCGTTGCAATGTACTTAATGGTACAACTATAGATTGATAGTTAAAGAATCAATTATCAATAAATTCCCTTTTAACATATAATGTGTTGGTTCGAGGAATCGGGATTGGAACTTGATCCAAAACCACTTCGAACTGGCTTTGTATTCGAAAAGGGAATTTGCAGGTACACTTTATGCTTATGAAGGTGATTTAATAGACCTTTAGAATGGAAAAGACTGTGTGTTGATGTCTCTAGTTAACTACCATGACCATCCATGTAGTAGTAATCACTACATTTTGGGTTTGCATAATGTAAGGACTTCTTGTTACTAATTTAAATTATTTCCGATAGGACGTGTTGAAAGAGTACCATTGGTTTTTCCAGTTCTTGGACAGCTTTTGTGGACAGATGTATGACATTGCATTTCTTAGATCACATACATTGATTTTTACAAACGTGCATTGATTTTTACAGATGTATGAGCTTGAAGGTTGTATTTTTATGGACTTAAATCAGTGATTGATGGAATGACGATGTGGCATCCAAGGATGGGTATGTGCTATGTATGAAAGGTAAAAATGTAGCCTCTAGCCTCATCAATCGATAATGACTAAAACAAGGAAGATGCTTCAGGACTAAGTGGGTAGTATGCAAGCAGGGTATTTCCACCACCCAATCTAGATCCGATGACACTATGATTTGGTATGTTGCTATTTAGTTGTTGATCATAACCAAGCGGGTGAAATATTTTGCACAATCCAAAGTGGGATTGGCCAATCCTTATTCGTAGGGAGTCAGTGTGTGGCTCTATGTAACAACCCAGAAGTTTAGCAATGAATATTTAATTAATTTAAAGATTTAAAACTGTTAGTTTTAAGAGTTAATGACTGGAAAATTTATTCAAATAAGAATTTTGTATGTTGAATTAACTTGAAATTGGAAGTTTTGAGTTTACAATCAAGTGAATTTAATTTGAAGCTATATAAAATTCTACTAGAATATACACGATAATAATAATTTATTATAAACGAATTGATTGTTTTTAAATCAATGTATAATTTATCGATTTAATTTAAAACATGATAATAGCCAATTTTCAAATGACCTCAGATTTCAATGAAACTAATTTTATAAAATCCGCAATGGTTAGTTGTTGTAAGACGACAAGTTTCGTGTCAATCTGAATTGTATTGTGATTGCGAGCAATATAAACGCGTATCGATTGATAGTTGAAATTAGTATAGTGCTTTTGCAATCAATCTAGGAATTTGATGAAACCAGTTTCATCGAATCTGGAATATAAAATTATTGTATGATTTCAAATTTCATAGCAATTAGAGCTTATATGTGGTCGTATGAAAATGAAATACTCAATGTGATTATAGTAGAATACAATAATAAAATAGCTTAACATTTTTCCTATAATATCCAACTTTCTTTCCTTAAAACCTAATTCCTTATCGCCTGTTGATGTCAAAAGGAGGCCCCCACTCATCGGTTCTTAAAACAATTAAATCTCCATCTTCACTTCATGAAATTGCATTACAAATGATCCGTTGAGCTCGTACAAGTGCAAGCTTAATTCTGGTACCCTTTGTTTTTGGTGCGTACGCTCTTTGGGGATTTGGGGTTTTTCCAGTGTACCTAGGGCTGGGTCACGTCAGCTATCTAGGTGACAAGGGATGAAAGTGATGGGTATTTGGGTTCGCGTTGGCAAGGAGGGTCGGGTTGCAGAGTTTGGTGGTATTATATGAAAATAAATGGCATATGTTTTATAGATAGGGCGCGCTGCTGTGTCGAGGTCAAGTTTTGAGGAACGAGGCTGAACCTGGTATGGCGGTGTTGGCAGCGAAGAAGAGACAAAGTGGATGTGGGGAGGGTTGGTTCGTTGAATGGTCGATCGGAGAGTGGGAGTGTGGCTATGCAAAGTTCGGCCATTGTAAAAAGGCAACAAGAGAGGGTTTATGTGAGTTTGGAAATAAGAGAGAAGGATTAGTAACTTAGTTAGGGCAGTTAATTTGTTAATGATATTTTAGTTATTTCAAATATATATTTAAAACTTGCAATATCAATAACTTATTCATAAATGATCAGAATTCGACGTAACAAGATCCGTTGGAATCATATTGGTGAACACTACGCAAATGGCCTGAATTAGAGTGATTTTGAGCTCACTGGAATTTTATCTAATTTTAAACATGTTGATGCCAAAAAGTAGGACTCTTGACTTTCAACCCCCAAAGTATGTAATCCACACACTAATCACAAAATATTCTCACAGTCTCAATTATATAATGCAAGAAAATAGACAAACACAAGGAACATGCAAGATTTTTTATAGTGGTTCAGCTAAATCCAAGCCTGCATCCACTTATAATCTCTATTTATACTATGATTATAGTTTATGATTGCTTGATTTGTAAGAAAGTAGAGGAAGATGATGAATTGTACGAAATCCTTGCATTAAAGTTTGACACGATTCAGAAATGGTGCAACAGCCTTGTGGCTGAATCCTTGAGCTCGAAAAAAGATCCTACCCTCATCTTTTGAATCGAGTATTTATAGTCAAATCCTAGGTCGGCTCGATCTGCCACGTATAAGCTATCCCGGATCAGGTCAACCACGTGTTGGGTGATGCCGATAATAAAGAATACCCGACCAAGTCTAGTTTTCACATGGGTCATTATGCTCCTCGTATTGCGTAGCACACATGTAGCTCGATCCAGAAATTATGGAGGTAGAGTAGGTCATAGTTGACCAGGAAAAGTGCCTCGAGGACTTAGCTTTTAGCCTTTGAGAATTTCCTGGCTTCGAGTTGGTGTGGGTCGGCTCGGTATTACAGATCCAAGAACTTTCAACCCATAAGTTTGATGGAGGAAGCAAAGAGCCATGTCGACCTGAGTCAGGCCAATCCGATGAATCTTGAATCAAAGTGAACTTTAGTTTCAAGGGATGGATGTGTGAATCTGCAATTATTACATAAACAAAACACAACCTGATTGGCTTATCATTGACCCCAGAGCATGCTTATGGACTAAATCTTAATTTCGTAAGTGTGTATTTTAACTTAGACATTTATTCATCATATGATTTTATTGTTGAGAATGAAGTATGTTCAAGGATCAAATCCTAATCCCCGTCCATATTCGAGTTGACATAGTCATCCGGAGATCAAATACAGTCTCACACATGTCTTATTCTTATGAAAGAGGAATCCATGGTGATTTAATCCAGATCAACTAATAAAGATCCTGTAGTTTCTTGGTCCTGGATCACTCCCATTCCGAGGAGCATGGACGGGTGGCAGTGCCGGTGTAGGCGCTATTTATTGTTTGACATGTTTGGGCAACTCTCAATATCTGATCTGCTCTTCAATAAGGTCACACAAGTGCTTGCAGTCATTGATGGCATGGCCTGCCTCATCACAAAACATGCAATGTAACCCAGATTCCCGCTCCTTCTGAGTCAGCTTCCTCTTGGGAGGCTTAGGGAAAGGAAGAGTTCCTCGCACATCGAGGTATATATCTAGTAACGAAGAATTGAGCTTGGTATATTTGTCGTACTTGGGTTCTCTTTGAAACCGCACATTCCTCTCATTCTTCTACGTGGCCTTTCCCTTACCTTTGCTCTTTCCAAACTTGGATGATCCACTATCCTCTACAAAGTAAACATCGAGGTCATCCACCTCGATATTAGCATCCTCTTGCCGTAAAAACCGGTCAACCTCTAAGAAGAATTCACCATGGTCTCCGGGTGGATCTCGATGTAAGAAGATTTTGAAATCCGTCTTGTCTAAGATGTCGGAGTCGGCTTCCATGAGCACCAAGGAAGGGTCTAGTCGATCCACTAATGCCATCACCACCTTAAATCTTTCCAAATACGAGCGTAGGGTCTCACCGGACTTTTGTTTTATGGAAGTGAGGGTCATGAGTTCTTAGGCCGAGATACTTGGACCCTGAATTGCTCTATGAAGTGAGCCACCAATGCGTTCCAGTTGCTGATCGACTCAGACTTTAGCTATCAGAACCACATAGCAGCGATGTCGGTTAGGAACAGGGGGAAGAGCTTGGCCATGACGTCATCTAATGCCAATAGCACTTCCATGTAGTGCATCAGATGCATTGTGTGGTTGGCCCTACCGTTGTAGGGGTCCAAAGATGGAAGCTTGAAGTCAGGCGGGTTGCGAGAGTTCTGGATTTCCCGCATGAAGGGGCAGCAATTGACGTTATCCACGCCGCTTTAAGATGTGTTGCTGCCTTTAGAAAATCGCCGAATTAGACTGGCAAGCTGGCTCTCATCTCCAAGAAGGTGCTGCAAATTGTGCAATCCAGTGTAAGGGGCTTCAGCGTGAAGCTCAGAATATGTTGGAAGTATGTCTTGCGCAACCAGGTGTGCCTATTATCTTCCCCTAGATCTTGGGTTGGTATGACCAACCGACCCGGGTCAGCCTGATCGACCCGACCTCGGATAGTATTTCCAGTCCTCATCTCTAAGTCGCCCTCTACCAAGGCGATATTAGCATGGTTACATTAGAGTTTTACTCCACAACACTGGGATATGATGTGGTATTTCACTACCACTATGTCAGAAATCGAATTAGATGACAAATATCCACCATCGCTTGATTTCATATCTTTCTTTCGTTAAATCTCGTGTCATCTCATTTTACATCAGAACACAGATATGACTCATTGTCTGATTTGAGTTAGAGTGACATGTAGAAACATAGTCATGTGTTGTCTGAAGTAATGTTCTTGTTTTGCAGATAGTTGTGATGAATATTAATGTTGTCTGAAAGTTAGTAAAATAACCATTCTACGTTATCTTAACGAAATGAACATTTCCACTAGTTTTCACAATCGTCTTCTTACAATAGATAAATGTTTTTTAAAGCAATTAACATAACTCAAATCAGTTTTTGTATGTGTTAATCCTTCTCAAACGAAATGACATAAAGCAACTCAACTAACACAGGGCAATTCAGATAACATGATAGTTCAGATAACACAGAGTATTTCAGATTTCTATTGCATATAACCAATATTAAACAATATCAACATCGACACCAAATCCAAATACATCCTACAAGCATTTGTTCAACATGAACTACATAAACTAGGCAACTAAACCCATGTGTACACAAAATTCAACAAAACCAACATTGGCAAAGCTGATAAACAAGGGTTCAATTGGTAGTCACATATAGAATTTAGGTGCTATGATTATATAAAGTTGTATACATGTGTAGCCCATTCCACCCGCATGACATTAATATCCTTTTGTGAAAAATTACTGCTTACACTCTTCTCCCACTACAACAAATAAAAAATGTAGAGGTTAACTTTACCCGACATGTATCTCGATATATGCCTATATACAAGTATGGTAGTGCATGAGTTTTAAACATCCTAATACAAATGTTTGAGGAATGCCCAACTAATCATGCAACAACAATTTCAAAGTATCTAACAAGGCTTATACAATGAGACTAGAGACACATGAAAATGTTCGTGACCAGTCAACAAGGAAGTAAGCAAGTAAAGATTTGTGCTAACAACATATCATAAATGAGTAGTACAATGGACAATAGTGCATATAAGTGTTGTAAATAGTGGTAAGGTCCGAGCAACAAAGAGAATGAGTAAATCATATCATAAACATCACGAACAACGTAGGGCATATAGAGTTCAAATGCCTTCCTTGTGGTTCTCATGCTTAGTTAAACTCCAGTTGATACTCTAATCAACTATTTGGAAAGTCAATTGAGAAATTCATGTATAGAATCTCATATATGAATGGTTTCTGATATATTGTATCCTCCCTTAATCATTGGTCCTATAGTGAAATTTTACAATGCATAAATGGAAAGTGATTGATGTGCATCTTAATAAAAACCCATTTTGGGATGACAAAACTCAACTTTCAATTACCTATATAGTTATCATTTTACCTTGGAAGAACCAGTCTAAAAGAAAGCCTACTAAACTTGTGAGCTAGACAACTGAATGGAGATGGACAATAATGGAACACATGTCATGTGAATATTATTCTAAACTAAATCCTGAGTGCTCGTATATATAGCAAGAGTCATATGAATTAGTGCATGTAAAGTTATCAGACCTGTGCCTCTAACGTGTATAAACTGCAAAGCTATTGTAGGTTACATTTATAAATATATTTCTTTGATTTGTATAGGATTGTGTGTCTGAATTTGCTAAAATTTGTTACCAGGTTATACCCAAGATTGAAATCTAAAAATGGGGAAGTCAAACATTGGTTAAACTGCACATTGCGTATTGAGTCTTTTGATTCAGAAATTTGTTTCAAGGGTAATTCACACTTTGACTGTCCATAATGAAATACGAAGTTAATCGTTCCTGGCGATTTTCGTTGCATCATAATTAGGTTGAACTTTATTTACATATCGCTGAACTAAAATTGTTGTAAATAATTAATGATTGTCTTGCAAGCAAACAAGATTTTCTTTTATGAAAGAGAGATGAGAATCAAATCCGAACGAGGAATGATTCAGGTAATTTGTAATAGGGGTATACTGACAAACACACAGCATCTGAGAAAAAAAATTAGATACTAAACATGCGTACATGATTTCTTATAAAGAATTTGCTAGTCGAGACTGTTAACAAAAGTTATGCTTATTTTGGAAAGGGTAATTTGTGAGTTGGTGATATACTGTGTGTTTTGCAGCATTAAACCAAGCATACATATCAACATCAGTAAAAATGGATGGTCATTTCTTGGCTATGGAAAGTAGAGAGACTCTTTCATGCAATTTGAACTTTCTAGCGAGGGCTGCTAGAAATATGCACTAATAAAAGTTCTAGATGATAATATCACAAGAATGGATAAACAACACATCAAAATAATCAACCTTTCCCTTTAAATAGCATCAGCAACATATAAAAGCTTGTTGAAGCGACCAAGTCGAAGTAGTGCTGGGTCAATAAGGTCAGGCCTATTGTTTGCACCTATAATAAACAGGTCCTGTGATATTTATAGGAAAAAATGCAATAATATTAACAAATTGAAAATTCTAGAAAAATTATAATGAAAGCACATGGTATGATTCACTTAAACCATCAATTTCTACAAGCATCTGTTGAAAATATAAATATAAAATTATGTAAAAATAATTGCATATCTAATGCAGTTACACATGTGTGCGAATATGCATGTAGATGTTCATGCAAGAAAATTAAGGAAAAAATGACATCATGTCATGCCTTCTATGTTATAGAATATACTAGCAATTTTAATGTATGCAACTGTTTAGTAGCCATCTCATTTTGTAACCATTACACTAGTTTGATTAGCATTGATTTAATCTAATTTTACTTCGTAGATTTATTGACATGCATGATGCAATTATAAATATCATTTTTCAGAGAGTGATGATATTGAGACTTCAGTTAAAACTTAAATAAATCAAAGAATAAAACTATAGTGGCGTCATCCTTGTCCAAGTGCATCCCCTATGCTGCGGGGAAGCGACCGATCACCCTCGGTTGCTGCATTAACGTGAAGAGTCTTTATTCGAAAAGAACAAACTTAAAGATTAAAATTGATAAAGCAAGAAAAAGTTCAACATATTTACTTGAATTCTAGAAAAAAGTTCAACCATATCTAAGAATAGTCTTTATTGCAATTTTATTTTTGCTCAAAGCTTCTGCAAATTCATCGTTCTTCATTGGTTCAGTGGAGAATCAGGGCTAAGCACAGAGATGGGAGGTACAATTGCTGGCTGCCAGAATATATTTTATTTGTAGGGGCGGCTATAATACTGAAAATACAAATATATATATATATATATATATATGTATATATATATATTAAATGATAAGAAATGAATTGGATTGGATTTTTGTTCCCATTGATTGTAGGACTCGGTAATAGGAATCTTCCCAATTTTTATGTTATTCAACTCTAGCCTCATTAATATCAATAATCGAGATTGCAAATACTATCCAGGTTCAACTTGATCATTGATGGCCTAACACAAATTGTGCCAAAAGGAAGCTACAAGAAATTATGCAATCTTGATTATTGATATCAATGAGGCAAGAGCCTAAAACAAAATGTCTTCGTCCCCTTGTACTGAGCATGTATGGAAATTTTTATGATATGTATTAGTCATATAACAATATAGTCATAAACTTAACATATTTTATACAATCCTTGTAATGTAAACTGATGTAACGCTTGTATGAACATTTTTATGATAAGTGCGACATTTTTTTGATTTGTAACATTATGCACATTAGGGAAAAAGGCACAGCAAGGATAAAATTTTGAAGATCATGAAATTATTAAGTAGTACTGCTAGAAAGTTTATTTCAAAACCATGTCGACGAGGTGTAACAACCCGTATTTTCAGAACCAATTTAAAATTTAGATTTAAGCTTTTTTTACGAATATAGGAGTAATTTGAGAATAAATTTAAAATTAGTTTTTATATTTTATTTGACTTAAAAATAACTCAGTAAAATTATTAAATTGATTTATAGGCCTTGTATTTGAAAATTTTGAAAATTTGATTTTTAAAATCATCGCATAGCCTTTAAATAATGAAATTTTGCTAGCGAGCTTAGAATTCGAGGAGAGCAATTTTTTTGGATTCAGAATAATAAGTCATGGTTTGATTTCAAATTTCACGTGAAGAGAAGATAGTATGTGGCCGTGAGAGGCAAACTCGTTTGGGGCAAAACTAACAATCAGTTTACAAAGGAACATTATTGAGATGATCTCTGTATTCGATTTCACTTTTTTTCTGGATTTGTATCGTCAAATAATGATAGAATCCAAAATTTCATAGCATGTGGGCGTAAAGAAGAAAGTGTACGCAAAATTCGCATTTTTAAAGCTAATTTGAGCATATTTGAGAAATTAAACGGAAGGTCAAATAAACTCGGAATTCGATGAAACTTAATTCGTTGGATTCGTAATGACGCATATTATCTTATGACCAAATTTTATGGCAAACGGAGATCGTTTGCAATTGGACGATTGGAGAGAAAGAGATATAAAATCTCTTACTTGAATCTCTTTACTTCCTCCCTTTTTAATTTTCCTCCTTCCTTTCTTTTCTTCCTCTTTCTGAAAAAATGGTGACCTCCCCCTTTGCACCTACAGCCGCCGCAACCCCCAACTACCGCCGGCCGTTGGTGCACCCCCTCCTCCTCCTTCTTCCCCTCTTCCTCTTCTCCTCCTTCCACCTCTCTCACTCTCTCTTTCTTACAAACACTTCCCGCCATCAAACCACCTCCCCCGGCCCCACCACAACCACAACCACCCTCCACTCCGACCTACCCCCGCCTGAACCATCACATGCAACCTCCTCCCTCTGGTCGTGAGCCCCATTTCACTAAAATCCCCTCTTTTACAAAAAATCCGTTTTGCAAATAAGTCCCTCTCCTTCTTCACCCAATATCTTCTTATAAGAGCATTTCTGGCCAAGGCTCCATACACGAAAGTCAAAGATCTCATTTTTCTCTATGAAATGCACATATCATAACAAAATTTTGGAGTTCAGAGCTACTCTAAAAGCAATTGAAGTTTTCTGAACTGGAGCCTACTTGGCGATTTCCTGCAAATCCTTGCGTTTTCGGGAGAAAGTCCACTAGGCAAAAGTTGTCTGGAATGACATTTCCGTATTGGTGACAACGTTTGGGGAAGTTTAAAAGTCTCATGGAGTCTGTATAGCCAGAATGATGAATTCGAGTTACGGAGAGCGATAACGGTGAGTGCGCGGCGAAAATCCAACATAAGAAGTGTCGTAGCGTTTGGTCTAGCTATTGGATGAGAACACTCTCACTCAAACTATTTTTACAGTTATTAACTGTGACTTAATATATATTGATTGCCTGTGACTGCAATATTTGTTTGGTGATTGATGGATTTTTACGGTTTTACTGTTATCATTACTAAACTGTGATTATAAGTGTTGATAAATAAACCATTTTTATTATGGATTATTAGGGATGACAATTTACCCATCCGTCTCCCAAATAATGGATAAGTTCACATGGATTGTGATGTAAACCCCACATAGGTATTGGGACGATAATTTCACACATCGCCTAAGTATACAAATAATATCTATTTGTTGGTTGAACCCCACACCGGTTTGGGGACAATATTTGATTTACACTAATCCCAAGTGTTTAGATTGGATGTTCATCGATTGATTGACAGACCGTTATAAGCATTATTTAATTATTTAATGCTTATATGATTATAGATGCACTCTGGATGTGAATTGAATGTTTAATAGTTGTTTATAACTACTTTTGAATACATGCGATTTATAGAATCCATATAAATAAAATTATATGGTAATTGATTGAGTCACATTCCAATTAGGAAATAACGAATATTTTAATATAATATTCAATGAATGGTTAAAGTTTGGTGATGTCCGGTTTTGGATGGACACGAAAAGGGCCTATTTCTAAAAATATAGAAAAATTATGTTAAATCATACAAATGATATGGAAATATTTTTGGATGAAATATCCACTTTTGTAAAGATAAAAGATATTTTTATCCGAATAACCTGTTTATCAACTCAAGTAGAGAACTGAAAGGAATTACATGGTTTTAATATAGGGTCCATTTGGCCCAGGTCCATATTAAGTTTTAAACTTAGGCTCACATTTGGTCATAAACTTATTGTAAATTTAGTCCCTATTTTTCGAAAATTCAGTAAAAAAATATGTAAATTAATATTTAAATTAAACATGCACTTGACAAAAAAATTTAGATAAAAAAAATTAGACAAGGCATAAAAAACGAAAAAAACAGCAAAAATGCAGTAAAATGCTTAATGGTATGCAAGTATTTGAAATTTCTTGCATACATCTGTGCATGTTTTCATGTCATGCATATGTGTTTGATTTACTTGCATACATCTGTGCACTTATTGCATAATTCTAGCATAAAAGTGTGCATTAATTCGCAGGCTAAATTTCACTTAAGTTTTCTTCGCGCCAATACATGCATACACGTGTGCAAGTATTTCAAATAGTTGCACACATGTATGCAAGTTTTTGTTCAGATTTTCAGGTCAAAAACAGCTTATGCAATAGTTGCACACATGTATGCAACTATTAGTAATAGTTGCATACATGTATGCAACATTTTTTTTAATATCTGTGGACTTCCGAGAATATTTCCAGATTTTAGCAATTTTTTTTTCACTCATGAGAGCTTTTTTTTGGCCAAAAAATGAAAAAGGCGAAAATATGAAAAATAGGGTGCGGGTTTACATTTAAAACATAGAAGGGATGTAAGCCTAATGAAGTTTCAAAATAGGGACGTAAGCCTAATATTCACTTTAATATAACCAGAATTTCCAACGTATGAATCGAAAAGGATTTGAATGGAAATAATCTTCTGAATATTTCAATATTGTATTCCTAATCATACGGATACCGTTGAGGAATTTGGAAGATATAGATATCGTCATTCCTAATACGATATATGTTGGTTTCAGAATTTGATACTAAATATAAGTCGATATGATTTATATTTAGAGCATTGTACATTTAATATCAAATCGTATTTTGGGTTCGTTGTGAATGGTGTTTTAAATGACATTAGTTCTTAAACCCAATTAACGATGAAGTTATGTTTTGGAATTTATAAATCTTTTAATTAAGATTTAAGGAAATTTTCTGAAGTAAAGTTTTCCATTTTAATACATCAAATTGGAATTGAGTGGAATTCAATTTAGTGATAATCGAGATGAGCTTCCGTGAAGGAAGTCTGGTACTATTTATGGAATTTAAAAGGCTTTGTCGTTATTCCACATATAGTATTAGTCTGATATGGAAATTTATATGATTATATACAGTTATGATTTCTGTAAAGGTTTCATTTTGATGGAAGAAGAGTTTGGGTTTATCGTGAATTGTGTTTTAAATGACATTCGTTCTTTAACCCACGTAAAGACATGATTTATTTCCTAAAGTTAAATAATCATTAAGTAATGATTTTCGAGATTAAAATTAAGTGGAGTTTTAATGAATTTTTAATTATATTGAATTGAGAATAAGGTAATTAAATTACTGAACTCAAGAAATGTTCGAGAATGGGGTAACACCAGTTTTACTCCATCCGACAGTTAAATCTTTAATTATATTTGAACGTTAAATGGCAATTAATTTATTGATAACACAATGGGTGTTAGATATGGAGTACTACCAATTTTTCTCCATGGGATGAATAGATTGGGATTGGGATAATAAAATGAATGATTACTTCGGTATGGCTCGATTAATCCCGACTGTTTGATAAACCTTAATTTGGTTTAAGTTGTGAAAAGATATTATGTCTCTTTTGAAATGATTTCCAAGAATATTTGAATAAAAGAATATTCTAGAATGGAATGAGGCATATAACATGTTCAGATTTCACATGATTATAAGATATGCGAGTTATTTGAAAAAAACGGGTTTAACCCATTCTGAATAATTTATATGATGATTAAAAATCGAAGATTTGAAGACGGTGGTTGAAGACCAGAGATCTTCACATCGTTTGGATGATTACTGATGTCTTGATTGGGATGTACGCCCAAGACGAGGTAATAAGTGGTGATATCCTGGACGTACTTGGAGATTGACCGGATATGCGATGGCCTCTCTCCTGTATTGGACATATGGGACGAGGAATAAGGTGCCTCCAGTTTCATTTAGACCCAGAATGAACTTGCAAATGGATTGTATGTTTGACATTGTATTTCGCGCTGTATTTGTTAATCTCTGCTAAATATATATTTGTTTAGTGGCGGAAAATTTATTCTCTTGCTTAACACCCTTCTCTGAGACGTACGAGCTTAGACGTAATATATTGGTGGACATCAATGGTACGGTATGAAATTACAGTGTGGAATGCTATGATGCGTCAATCAAATCTTTTGCTGAAAAGCAGAGCTTTGTGGTTGATGTTCAAAGCACAGCTTAAAATATGGTAGCTTTGTGTATAGCATTAATTCGTGAACCTCACACCACTGTGTGAACCAAAAACGGGATGAAGGACAGCAGGGAAGGCATGCGTTTCTTTCTAGCTAGGAGTGGTGTCATGGTATGGAGTGTAATGACCCGTATTCTACACATCATAGGATCGTAGAATATTTATATCTTTCCCATGTGAAGTCGTATGGTCATGTAACTTTGGGAAACATCTATTAGAGTCATTTCCCATGTTCATGATTTCTGTTGATTTTTAAATGACCATTTTGCCCCTAGTTGGTACTGTTTTGGCCATAACTTTTGATTGGAAAGGAATTTTGACCTGAAACCACTTCCATTAGATTTGTTTGATGGTTTACCTTTCCGCAGAGTGGCTACATTAGCCAAACGGACTTACCGTTTGAGAGATATGGCTGAAACAAGGTTTGGAGGGTGAAAAACTGCTTAACCGGGCCAAATCGGGTGATTAGTGAGTAGGCCCATAACCCATTTCGGGATTAGGGTTATGGGAGGGCTGAAATGAGATGGAGAATCATTCCATTTCAGTTTTCTAGCCTCCACTTGTCACCAAGGAACCCTGAAAATGGCCTCCAACCTTTAAATCACCTCCAAATCACCTTTTGGTCAAGGAATTGGCTTAGCAACCCCTAATCAAGGAGGATCTTCACCAAATCAACATTGGAGCTGCTGTTTAGCATAAAGATTCACATCAAATCATAGATTTATTTCAGATCTTAGTTTATTTTGTGGCTAAGGTGAGTGATTAGCATAGTTTTACACTAATTATGGCTAATTAGGGGATTAGTGCTAATTAGCGAATTTAAGCATGATAAAATTGGGGGAAAATGTTCATAAATTCCTAAATGATGTTTTAGACCTCTGATATGAATTTGGTTTAATTTGGTTAAGTTTTGCTAATCCTATCATTAGTTTCACCTAAACATGCTCAAGGGGAAATATGAGATTTTGGGTATGTTTGATCCATTTTAACCTATGATATTGATGTGAATGATGTTTGTGGTTGATTATGCATGTTGCTATGACTGTATGAAATGCTTTGTGATTGATTTCAATAGTTAGAATGGTCGAAAACGTCGTCGAATGGCGTAAACACTTGCTGGAATAGTTTCAGAAAATAGTGCAGGGTTCGGATCGGATCGGATAAGGGGGCTCGGATCGGATATGTTGAACTGAGCAAAGGATCTGATCGGATCGGAACCCAACACTGGGGAAAAGTGGCAAAAAGGAAGGCCACGCTAGCGGAACTGGGATCGGACCGGATAGAGGAAGACGGATCGGATCGAAGAGGATGGATCGGATCGGAAATACGAAGGCGAATCAGAGCAGGAGCACGAAAGCGGATCGGATAGGAGCATATGAAGGAAGCATGGAGACGGATCGAAAGCGCAAACCAGAAAGACACCCGACCCGACCCGAAAGGAAGCACCGACCCGACCCGAAGAAGAAGCATCTGACTCGAACCCAGAGGAATGCCGACCCGAACCGCACCAAAAGGGGGACCCGACCCGAACGGATGAAGAACACCAACCCAAACCGATAACTTGAGGAAGAACCCGACCCAGTATTGACCAATAACCCGAGATGCAAAGGTAGTCCAATAGGAGAAGTTAGAGCTCAGGATCCCGGAACCAGTTGGGAACCAAGGAGTTCACTTCATGGTTGGACTTTGCTGCGGGACGTGTGCTAAGGAGTTGCCGACGTTCATAACTTCGATTCACCACCAAGAATGAGTAATGGCTACTTATCAGTGCAGTAGGGTCATTATGACCTGAGGGGCAAAGTGATGGTCGCAAGACTACGTTATTAGTGCAGTAGGGTCATTATGACCCGAGGGGCAAGGTGATGCGTAGTAAGACTATGAGCCAGTGCAGTGGGGTTCTTGTGACTCCATGGGGCAGAGTGGACATAGTAAGGATTAGTAAGGCTATGAGCCAGTGCAGTGGGGTTCTAGTGACTCCATGGGGCAAAGTGGACATAGCAAAGGATTAGTGGCTACGTTATCAGTGCAGTGAAGCCATTTATGACTTCATGGGGCAAAGTGATCATAGCAAGGAATGTTGGGTGATCGAAGTGGTGAATATCGTATGCTTTATGCACTGAGTGAGAGATGTGAGGATGGATGATATGCTTGATTGTTTGCCATCATTATGACATGCACACCTCCCCCACCTCCGTATCTTTACACTGTTTGATATGATACCTTAGAGTGTTGTACATTATGTAGTGCTAACTCTTTGGTTGTAGGTCCAGGTTCAGGTATGTTTTAGTCTACCTGTTACTGTTCACTTTAGATGCTTATCGCTCATACCAGGCTTTATGTCTGACCCAGAGTTTTATGTCTCCTCTTATTACTCTGGGTGCTCACACGAGCAGACTAGAGACAGGTTAGCTGGTGATGCGCGAGTAGCCGATTCGGAGGCGAACAGGAGGCTTCCACATATTATATATATACACAATCTCCCTGTGTCGTTGGTGGTCGCTACTTGGGCATTAGTAGTGTACCTCATTTATCTTATTTTGCTTTGAGACAGTTTGAAAGTTGTAATAAGTTGTATTCTGAATTTCCGCTGCTATGATGTTTAGTTCTGATTTTCAGCTTATGCACTGTCTCTCTTGTTTTATGTCAAGTATGTTGTTATTATACTTTATACTATGCGCTGTGAGACATTCTACAGGTTCTTTGTATGTTCATTTCCTTCTTCCTTTTCCTTCGGGCGACCCGTTCCGTGCTAACTGGACATGTGTACATCGCACTTTTGGAGTGAACGTCGGTTGGTGCAGGGTGGGCCGTCACACTTGGTATCAGAGCTCTAGGTTGCGTAGTTAACCTAGGGAAAGACACCAGGGAGAGATAGTACGTATATGAGAGCGCGTATTTGTGATTACTTTGGTTTTCAAAAGCTATGTATATATATACTATTAGTAGTATAAGAATGAAGTCGCACTGCACTAGCACCACTATGGGGTCATTAATCGTTTCCCTTTTTCAGATTAACGATGAGCCGAGACACGAGAGGTGCTGGTAGAGGGACCAACCAAGGGAACGCCGCTGACATGAGGGCTATGTTTACTAACCTCATGAGAGACATGCTTAGAGATGTGCAAGGGGTAGTTCCCAGTCCCGGAGTTGGTGTTGGCCCAGTAGTGCAGGTGCCTAGGGTCGATTTCGCCAAGTTGTGCAAAGATTACACTAACCTTGGTGGTAAGCCGTTCCACGGAACGGAGTCGGCCACAGATGTTCAAGATTGGATGGATAGCCGTGACTGTATCTTCGGTGACTTGGGTCTCGAGGATGCGATGAAGAGAAGGCTAGCGTCTCGTCAGCTGCAAGGGCGAGCAATGAATTGGTGGAATGCCATTAGAACAGCTACTCCAGAGGATCAGGTTACGTGGGATCAGTTCAAGGCTCGCTTTAGCGAGAAGTTTATCCCAATTGCCCAGAAGTCAGTGTTGTTTAAGAGGTTCTTGGAACTCAAGCAGAACGGGAGGGCAGTTTCTGATTATATTGCTGAGTTCGACACTTTGTCGAAGTATGGACTGTCTCTCATTGATACTCCTGTGAAGAAGAATGAGAAGTTCATTACTGGTCTAGATGGGTACTTGGGGGAGAGGCTCATTAACCACATCGATGAGACTTTTGAAGCGATCGTGGGGAAAGCTTTGAGATCAGAGAGCCTTTACCCTAAGTCAAAGACTGAGGCTGCATCTGCAGAAGGGCCAAAGCCGCAAGCAGGCGGTGGAGGCAAGAATAACTCTCAGAATAAGAGGAAGCAGGACTAATCAAAAGGTGGCCAGAAAAAGAGCAAGAAGGATGTTGAGTGCTTCAGCTGTGGAAAGAAGGGCCATTATGCTAAGGAATGTCGGGCCAAGCCAGCGGAAAGGAAGTGCTACAACTGTGGTCAAGTGGGACATCAGAAGGATAAGTGTCCGCAACCTCTTAAGGAGAAGCAGATTGTGAAAGCATATGCTATTGATGCTGTTCCTTCTTCGTCGAATGCCCCAACTGCGGGGGAGAATGGAAAGAATGTTGTTATTCAAGGTATGCTTTCTATTCATGATATACCAGTTCGAGTTTTGTTTGATACTGGGGCTTCCCGTTCCTTCATATCTAGTGACCTGGTAGATAGGTTGGGACTGGAACCCGAGATAGTCGATAGACCATTGGTTGTGACGAACCCGATTGGTGGTTCGACTAGCCTTAGTATGATTTGCAGGAATTTGGTCTTATCGAGTCATGGATGTATGTTTGTATGTGATTGCTTTGTTTTGGGCTTTACTGGGTATGGCATTATATTGGGAGTCGATTGGCTCCAAAGATACGGGGTGGTGGTAGACTGTGAGGGCTTTTTGGTGACAGTGAGGGCGGATGATGGGCGGAGGGTAGTGTTTGGTAGCCTACCTAGTGATGGGGTTATGGCTAGTTTTGTAAATTCCCTCGACATCCCGCAGGATGAGTTGTCAGATGTGCCCGTGGTTGGCCAGTATCCGGACGTCTTCGAGGAGGTGACCGGGCTTCCACCACACCGAGAGATTGAGTTCCGTATTGATTTAGTGAAAGATGCCAGACCTATAGTGATGCCACTTCGTCGTATGGCACCAAGGGAGCAGCGAGAGCTCGGGGTGCAAGTCAGCAATCTTTTGAAGAAGGGATTTATTAGAAGGAGTGTCTCCGAGTGGGGAGCACCAGTTGTGTTTGCCACTAAGGCAGATGGTTCCCTTCGGTTGTGTGTGGACTATCGCGAGTTGAATAAGGTGACGAGGAAGAATAAGTATCCTCTACCACGGATAGATGACTTGTTTGATCAGCTGGAAGGAGCTAGAGCGTTCTCCCAGTTGGACCTCGCGACAGGATTTCATCAGCTTCAAGTAGCAGATGAGAGCGTTCCGAAAACGGCATTTAGGACGCCGTCTGGATTTTATGAGTGGTTGGTCATGCCATTTGGGTTGACCAATGCACCAGCCTATTTTTTGGATCTTATGAATCGAGTATTCAGAGATCAGTTGAAAAAGTTTGTTCTTGTGTTCGTGGATGATATCTTTGTTTACTCAAGGACAGAAGAGGAACACAAGGGACACTTGAGGATAGTGATGGAGGTGTTGAGGAAACACCAATTGAAAGTGAAGTTCTCTAAGTGTCATTTTTGGAGAAGGGAAGTGAGATTCTTGGGTCATGTTGTTTCAGAGAGTGGTATTGCCGTGGACCCTGCGAAGGTGGCTACGGTAGAGGATTGGCCTACGCCCAAGAATGCTACAGATGTAAGAAGTTTCTTGGGATTAGCTGGATATTATCGTAAGTTTATCCAGGACTTCTCCAAGATAGCAGCACCGTTGACACAGTTGACTAAGAAGAATCAGTCGTTCGTCTGGGACGAAGTGTGTGAGGATGCCTTCAAGAGTCTAAAGGAGAGGTTGACGCGTGCGCCAGTGTTAGTCATTCCTAAAGGGAATGAAGAGATGACGGTATACACGGATGCTTGTGGTACCGGACTGGGTGCAGTATTGATGCAAGGAGGTAGGGTTGTAGCTTATGCTAGTCGACAGCTACAGCCGCATGAGAAGAAGTATCCTACCCATGATTTGGAATTGGCAGCGATTATTTTTGCGCTGAAGATGTGGAGACATTATCTCTTAGGAGAAAGATTTGAGTTGTTTACCGATCATAAATCGTTAAAGTATCTCTTCTCTCAGAAAGATCTGAATCTCCGTCAGCAGAGATGGTTAGAGTTTTTGGCTTCGTATGATTTTGATATCGCATATACACCCGGGAAAGGTAATGCGGTAGCCGATGCCTTGAGCAGGAGACATGCCAGCTTAGGGGCATTGTTTCTTGAATGGAAGCAACTGGAGTTTATCGCGGGGTTTGATTTCAGACCAAAGTGCGAATTGGATCCAGTTATACTAGCTAGTTTGACGATCAGACCCACTTTGATAGAGCGGATTGGTTCTAGCCAGAGGGACGATCCTAACCTATTAGAAATCGTCTCCAAGTTAGAGATGGGTATCAATGAGGAGTTGAATGTGTATGGGCTTGATCGAGATGGATGGCTTAGAAAGAACGGAAGATTAGTTGGGCCCAACGTGAATGGTTTGAGAGATGAAGTGCTTCGAGAATGTCATCACTCAAAACTGACTATACATCCCGGTGGTAATAAGATGTATCGAGACATGAGACAGACTTACTACTAGGAAGGTATGAAAGGAGACGTTGGGAAGTTTATATCCAAATGCATGAATTGCCAGCTAGTTAAAGCCGAGCAAAAGAAGGCTAGTGGGTTGTTGCAACCATTAGAAATTCCCGAATGGAAATGGGAGCAAGTCTCGATGGATTTCATCGATGGCCTACCAAGGACTAGATCGGGATATGATAGCATTTAGGTAATTGTGGATCGATTGACTAAGAGCGCAAGATTTATACCAGTCAAATCGACCAGAACGGCAGCCAAGTTGGCAGAACTGTATATGAAGTGGGTAGTGAGATTTCATGGAGTACCCAAAAGCATTGTGAGTGACCGAGACCCGTTGTTCACTAGTGGGTTTTGGAAGAGCTTACAAGAGGCTCTAGGGTCAGGATTACATCTCAGTACCGCATATCATCCTCAGACCGACGGTCAAACGGAGAGGGTGAATCGTATATTGGAAGATCTCTTGAGAGCGTGTATATTGGATTTTGGTGGATCATGGGATGACCATTTGCATCTAGTAGAGTTTGCATATAATAATAGCTACCAATCCAGTATCGGTATGGCTCCATATGAAGCTTTGTACGGAAGACCGTGCAACTCACCATCATGTTGGATAGAGACTGGCGGGAAATTTGTGCTTGGACCAGATGTGGTGAGGGAAACTTCAGATAAGATTAAGGTCATTCAGCAACGAATAAAAGCTGCTCAAGATAGACAAAAGAGTTATGCCGATAAGAGGAGAAGAGACTTGAAATTCTCCGTTGGTGACTTGGTGTTTGTCAAGATTTCTCCGTTGAAGAGCGTGATTCGATTTGGCAGGAGAGGCAAGTTGGCACCAAGATTTGTTGGCCCATTCCCTATTCTTGAATTAGTCGGGAATTTGGCATATAGAGTTGGCTTACCAGAGAAGATGGCGGGAGTTCACAATGTATTTCATGTTTCCCAACTAAGGAAGTTTGTTCACGACTCAGATGTGACTATTTCACCTGATCAGTTAGAGGACTTCGAATTAGAACCCGAGGCGGTTGGGAACCGCAAGCCGATTCGTATTGAGGGGCATGATACGAAGCAACTTCGAAGGAAGGCGGTGAAGCTAGTCAAGGTTCAGTGGGGCGAGAACGAGAATGATTGTACTTGGGAGACAGAGGAGAGCATTAGGAAGATGCATCTATAACTCTTTACCTGGTAAGATTTACTTTGCGATTTAGTTATTCCGCATGCTAGGATAGACTTATTTTGCTTGTTTGCATGTTTGATTGTTGTTTTATGATTGATAGGCATGTGGGACCCTTGTGTGTGTTTGGATTAGGGAATATCGGGGGCGAAATTTTTTAAGGGGGGGAGAGTGTAATGACCCGTATTCTACACATCATAGGATCGTAGAATATTTATTTCTTTCCCATGTGAAGTCGTATGGTCATGTAACTTTGGGAAACATCTATTAGAGTCATTTCCCATGTTCATGATTTTTGTTGATTTTTAAATGACCATTTTGCCCCTAGTTGGTACTGTTTTAGCCATAACTTTTGATTGGAAAGGAATTTTGACCTGAAACCACTTCCATTAGATTCGTTTGATGGTTTACCTTTCCGTAGAGTGGTTACATTAGCCAAACGGACTTACCGTTTGGGAGATATGGCTGAAACAAGGTTTGGAGGGTGAAAAACTGTTTAACCGGGCCAAATCGGGTGATTAGTGATTAGGCCCATAACCCATTTCGGGATTAGGGTTATGGGAGGGCTGAAATGAGATGGAGAATCATTCCATTTCAGTTTTCTAGCCTCCACTTGTCACCAAGGAACCCTAAAAATGGCCTCCAACCTTTAAATCACCTCCAAATCACCTTTTGGTCAAGGAATTGGCTTAGCAACCCCTAATCAAGGAGGATCTTCACCAAATCAACATTGGAGCTGCTGTTTAGCATAAAGATTCACATCAAATCAGAGATTTATTTCAGATCTTAGTTTATTTTGTGGCTAAGGTGAGCTATTTGCATAGTTTTACACTAATTATGGCTAATTAGGGGATTAGTGCTAATTAGCGAATTTAAGCATGATAAAATTGGGGGAAAATGTTCATAAATTCCTAAATGATGTTTTAGACCTCTGATATGAATTTGGGTTAATTTGGTTAAGTTTTGCTAATCCTATCATTAGTTTCACCTAAACATGCTTAAGGGGAAATATGGGATTTTGGGTATGTTTGATCCATTTTAACCTATGATATTGATGTGAATGATGTTTGTGGTTGATTATGCATGTTGCTATGACTGTATGAAATGCTTTGTGATTGATTTCAATAGTTAGAGTGGTCGAAAACGTCGTCGAATGGCGTAAACACTTGCTGGAATAGTTTCAGAAAACAGTGCAGGGTTCGGATCGGATCGGATAAGGGGGCTCGAATCGGATATGTTGAACTGGGCAAAGGATCTGATCGGATCGGATCCCAACACTGGGGAAAAGTGGCAAAAAGGAAGGCCATGCTAGCGGAACTGGGATCGGACCGGATAGAGGAAGACGGATGGATCGAAGAGGACGGATCAGATCGGAAATACGAAGGCGAATCAGAGCAGGAGCACGAAAGCGGATCGGATAGGAGCATATGAAGGGAGCATGGAGACAGATCGAAAGCGCGAACCAGAAAGACACCCGACCCAACCCAAAAGGAAGCACCGACCCGACCCGAAGAAGAAGCATCTGACTCGAACCCAGAGGAATGCCGACCCGAACCGCACCAAAAGGGGGACCCGACCCGAACGGATGAAGAACACCGACCCGAACCGATAACTTAAGGAAGAACCCGACCCGACCCAGTATTGACCAATAACCCGAGATGCAAAGGTAGTCCAATAGGAGAAGTTAGAGCTCAGGATCCCGGAACCAGTTGGGAACCAAGGAGTTCACTTCATGGTTGGACTTTGCTGCGGGACGTGTGCTAAGGAGTTGCCGACGTTCATAACTTCGATTCACCACCAAGAATGAGTAATGGCTACTTATCAGTGCAGTAGGGTCATTATGACCTGAGGGGCAAAGTGATGGTAGCAAGACTACGTTATCAGTGCAGTAGGGTCATTATGACCCAAGGGGCAATGTGATGCGTAGTAAGACTATGGGCCAGTGCAGTGGGGTTCTTGTGACTCCATGGGGCAGAGTGGACATAGTAAGGATTAGTAAGGCTATGAGCCAGTGCAGTGGGGTTCTAGTGACTCCATGGGGCAAAGTGGACATAGCAAAGGATTAGTGGCTACGTTATCAGTGCAGTGAAGCCATTTATGACTTCATGGGGCAAAGTGATCATAGCAAGGAATGTTGGGTGATCGAAGTGGTGAATATCGTATGCTTTATGCACTGAGTGAGAGATGTGAGGATGGATGATATGCTTGATTGTTTGCCATCATTATGACATGCACACCTCCCCCACCTCCGTATCTTTACACTGTTTGATATGATACCTTAGAGTGTTGTACAATATGTAGTGCTAACTCTTTGGTTGCAGGTCCAGGTTCAGGTATGTTTTAGTCTACCTGTTATTGTTCACTTTAGATGCTTATCGCTCATACCAGGCTTTATGTCTGACCCAGAGTTTTATGTCTCCTCTTATTACTCTGGGTGCTCACACGAGCAGACTAGAGACAGGTTAGCTGGTGATGCGCGGGTAGCCGATTTGGAGGCGGGCAGGAGGCTTCCACATATTATATATATACACAATCTCCCTATGTCGTTGGTGGTCGCTACTTGGGCATTAGTAGTGTACCTCATTTATCTTATTTTGCTTTGAGACAGTTTGAAAGTTGTAATAAGCTGTATTCTAACTTTCCGCTGCTATGATGTTTAGTTCTGATTTTCAGCTTATGCACTGTCTCTCCTGTTTTATGTCAAGTATGCTGTTATTATACTTTATACTATGCGCTGTGAGACATTCTACAGGTTCTTTGTATGTTCATTTCCTTCTTCCTTTTCCTTCGGGCGACCCGTTCCGTGCTAACTGGACATGTGTACAGCGCACTTTTGGAGTGAACGTCGGTTGGTGCGGGGCGGGCCATCACATGAAGCCCAGATATTTTACTTATGTAGATGATGGATAGCGAGGTACCTCGGATATGGCCGACTAAAAGGCCATTGATTGGTCGACACTGACCAGAGATAGGACCGGGAAACGTATTATTCAGGAATTGCTAATCCATAAAACAAAGAGTGGATTGGTCCTGCATGATCCAAGGGACACATATTGCGAAACCCTGGGACATATGCTAGAGTGTCCCGAAGTCGAATATGGAAGATCCCTTGCATTGATTCATAGATGGAAATCCAATTTCCAATACGAGACTGTATGGTTTTATTTGTAAACCTACATGGTGACATAGTGGCATGGGATGCTCATGTCATCTAGGATTGATACATTTACAGTTGATGTTGATTTCTTCACTTATAATAATAATAAAAGATAAATTTCGTGTATCAAGCATGTTTGGCCGTTAGAAGGTAAAATTTTATCCACTTGTTTGTGTAGCATTGTGTGATGGGATCTGGGTCTTATAATAGCTTCATTTTTCCTTTTAGCATTGCGAGTTTGTTTTATGGTATTCTTAGGAGAAAACTTGTTCCGTGTTATACGGTGAGGTCCCTCGATTTACCTAACATTAAAATAAAGTTAATAACTGTTTTATTTCTCACACTAGTCCCACGACTGACTCAGAGTTTATTGTTTCCCACCTAAACTCTGATGCCCCTATTTTCCACATGGGCTGCTTGTAGTTTTGGTTTTCGCAGATATTTCTTTACACATGATCCTGGATTACGGCTGGAGCTATATTCAGAATGCTTTATATCCGTGTATTTCTTTTAGTTGTGGTAGTTGATGTTTTCCGCTGCACATTATATTATGTTTTATATTTTCCGCTATTTTGTAATTTAAATCTCTGATATTATTCCACTGTATATTATTTATTTGAACTCTGATATCTTGTACTTTGATGTAAATTATTGTAATAACAATGAAATGTTCTCCTGATTTGTTCTGAGTAGTCATGTTCTCAAAGTAATTCGCCTTCTTGTTCGGTTCACACCGGCCAAGAGGTGTGGATCGTTTCATTTTGCTTTCAGAGCTTTGGTTTACAAAGCTCGAGAACAAGACATGTTAGAACCGAACGAAAGAATTCATCAAAGATAGGATTAGTAAAATCCTATAAGAATGACTCGTTAGATATAGGGTTAGTAATACCCTAGAATGAGTTTGAAGAATATGAAATACATACATACATAAATATATATATATATATGTATAACATGAATTTAGTTCTGAAAATTCTATCTTATCATGAACGTATATCTGAAGTCTCAAATATACTTGGTAGCTATAGTATCTCACTCTAGTCGCCCGGGGATAATTCTGGGGATGCGGCCGTATCATCAGTGTTTATGTTCGAGTTTCGAAAGTGGGATATCTATATGATTCCATTTGACTGGTGTGAGAACCAAAACTTTGTTAGAAATTATTGTTTGGGATTTGGCATTGAATTTTTTTTGAGTAAATAAAGGTTATATATTTGAAAAGCTAGTCAACTAATTGATGGCTGGTTGTAATGGATGATTAGTATAACTAATAAAAATATTGGAATAATAAAACCAATATGAAAATGAAAAGTAAAATAAGCCAAATCAAATATAAAATAGAATTGAAAATTATTTCGAAGTAGACATATATATGCATATATTTGTTAAGAAGGTAATTGATTTGATGCCGAGTAAAGATATAAATTTGCGTGCCTGACAAATAGGTGCACCTTTATGAGTTAGTTGCAAAATTTTATTATTTATTATGACAACTGTGAATGATTTGGATGCATTGTGATGGTTTTTCTGTGTGAAATAAAACATATGCCGTAGGATAATAACTAATAAATTATGAACCACATTGCATGACATACTTCTTGGAAGATAGCATAGCATAGCATATTCCATATAAGCATTTTGTGCTTATGTGACGAGGTTTGGATTACTATATGAGCAGGATGCTTGTATGGCGAGGACTGAATTATAGGTTGAACTGAGGACTGATTGTGGACTTAATAACCTATAACGGTAAATTTCAGGATTTAATAACAAACCCTACATTGGTCTTGAGATAACAAAAATACACACATCACGTCTCTCTTGTTTTAGTTAAGGCACATGGGCATAAGGGGAGCAAGGTATATAAATCATAATGGGTGTGCACAATTGATTTGTATGCGATATATTGATTTATTGGGTGCCTAATACGGGCCAATAAAATTTTTAGATCAACCCGTAGAAAGGAGGTTATGGCGAAATTTTTCAGAAATCTAAGGTGTTAGCCAAACCCGTAGAAAGGAGGTTATGGAAAAAAAAATTCAGAAATCTAAGGTGTTAGCCAAATTTTAGAGAAATTTAGACGTTCTCAGAAACTGAAAAGTTAAAGAACTCAAGCCAAAATGAAAGTTGTGTTGGTTAGTTAAACAACATTCAGCTCTGTTCTTTTTCGAGGACGAAAAAGTTTAAGTGGGGGAAACTGTAACAACTCGTACTTTTAGAACCAATTTAAATTTTAGATTAAGTTATTGTAAACTTATTAAGGAATATGGGAATACAAATTATTTATTTTTGCTAATTAAAATTTGAGAATAATTTTAAAATTAGTTTTTATATTTTATTTGACTTAAAACATACTCAGTAAAATTATTAAATTGATTTATAAGCCTTATATTTGAAAATTCAATTTTTAAAATCATCGCATAAAACTTAAATTTTGCTAGCGAGCTCAGAATTCGACAAGACCAATTTTGTTGGATTCGGAATAATTATTGATGGCGAGATTTCTAATTTCACGCGAAACAGAGTTAGTATGTGGCCGTGGGAGGCAAACCCATTTGGCGCAAAACTAACAGTCAGTTTATAAAGGAACATTATTGAAACGATTTCAAAATCAGATTTCACTTTTTTGGGGGATTCGTATCATCAAACAAGGGTAGATTCCAAAAATTTATAATTTTTGGAGTTAGCGTGTGGGCGTACAAGAAGAAAATGTAAGCTAAAATTGCATTTTTGAAGCTAATTTGAGCATATTTGAGAAATTAAATGAAAGATCAAACGAACTCGGAATTCAAAAAAACTTGATTCGTTTAATTCGTAATGATGTGTATTATCTCGTGCTCAAATTTCATGGGAAACGAAGATTGTTTGATGTCGGGCGATTAGAGAAAAAGAGGGATAAAATCTCTTACTTAAATCTCTTTTCTTCCTTCCTTCTTCATTTTCCTCCTTCCTCTCTTTTCTTCCTCTTTCTAAAAAAATGGTGACCTTCCCTTGTACTCGTTGTCGCTGCAACCCCCCACTGCTGCCGGGCGCCACTGCACCCCTTATCCTCCTTCTCTTCCTCCTCTCCTCCTTCCTCCTCTCTCTTTCTTACAAACCCTTTCTTCCACCAAACTACCTCCCACGACCCCACCACAACCGCAACCACCCTCCACTCTGACATGCCCTAGCCTGAACAATCGCCTGCACTATCCTTCCTCCGGCCGTGGGGCCCATTTCACAAAAATCCCTACTTTTACCAAAAAAATCCATTTTGCAAATAAGCCCTCTCCTTCTTTGCGCAATAACTTCTTATTAGAGCATTTCTGGCCAAGGCTCCATGAAAGAAAGTTTTAGATCTCGTTTTTCTCTACAAAATGAACATAACATATCAAAATCAAATTATGTAGTTCAGAGCTACTCTAAAGCGCGATTGATGTTTACAGATCTGGAGCCTATTTTGGCGATTTCCTATGAATCCATGCATTTTCGGGAGAAAGTCCACTAGATAAAAGTTTTCCGGAATGGCGTTTCCATGTTGGTGACAATGTTTGGTGAAGTTTGGATGTCGCACACAGTTTGTAGAGCCAGAATGGTGAATCGAGTTGTGGGGAGCGATAACGACGAGTGTGCGGTGAATATCCTACATATTAAGTGTCGTGGCGTTTGGTTTACCTATTGGGTGATAACTTTCTCACTCAAACTTTTTTTACAGTTATTATAGCTATGACTGAATATATATATTGATTGCCTGTGATTGCAATATTTGTTTGGTGCTTGATGGATGTTTACAGTTTTAATGTTATCGTTATTAATGTAATTATAAGTGTTGATAAATAAACCATTTTTATTATGGATTATTAGGGATGACAATTTACCCACCCGTCTCCCAAATAATGGATAAGTTCACATGGATTGTGATGTATACCCCACACAGTTATTGGGACGATAATTCCACACATCGCCCAAGTATACAAATAATATCTATTTATTGTTGAAAACCCCACTCGGATATTGGGATGATATTTGATTTACACTAATCCCAAGTGCTTAGATTGGATGTTAATCGATTGATTGATAGACCATTATAAGCGTTATTTAATTATTTAATGCTTAAATGGTAGTAGATGCACTCTGGATGAGAACTGAATGTTTAATAGTTGTTTATAACTATTATTGAATACATGTGATGTATGGAATCCATATTAATAAAATTATATGGTAATTGATTGGGTCACATTCCAATTAGCAAATAACGAATATCAGTATAATATTTAGTGAATGGTTAATGTTTGGTTTTGATGTCCGATTTTGGATGGACACAAAAATATTAAAGTTTGGTTTTGATGTCCGATTTTGGATGGATACGAAAAGGGTCTATTTTTTAAAATAGAGAAAATTTATGTTAAATCATAATATATGATTTGGAAAAAAATTGGATGAAATATTCCACTTTTGTAAGGGTAAAAGATAATTTTATCTGAATAAGTTGTTTATCAACTTAAGTAAAGAACTGAAAGGAATTATATGGTTTTAATATAAACAGAATTTCCAACATATGAAATGGAAAGGATTTGAATGAAAATAATCTTTGGAATATTTCAGTATTTGATTTCATGATTATACAAATACCATTGAGGATGGAAGACATACATATCGTTATTCCTAATACGATATCTGTTGGTTTCAGAATTTGATACTAAATATAAGTCGATATGATTTCTATTTAGAGCATTGTATTTAATATCAAATCGTATTTTGGGTTCGTTGTGAATGGTTTTTTAAATGACATTAGTTCTTAAACCCAATTAACGGTGAAGTTATGTTTTGGAATTTATAAATCTTTCAATTAAGATTTAAGGAAATTTTCCAAAGTAAAGTTTTTCAATTTAATACATCAAATTGGAATTGAGTGGAATTCAATTTAGTGATAATCGAGATAAGCTTCCGTGAAGGAAGTCCGGTACTATTTATGGAATTTAAAAGGCTTTGCTGTTATTCCAGGTATGGTATTAGTCTAATACGGAAATTTTGTAACGACCCGCATTCTACTTATTGGAGGATCGTAGAATATTTATTTTATTTTCATACGAAGTCATATGGTTGTGTAACTTTGGGAAACGACTATTGGGGTCATTTCCCACATTCACGATTTTTATCGAATTTTAAATGATCGTTTTGCCCCTAGCGAATCTTGTTTCACTTATAACTTTTGATTGGTAAGGAGTTTTGACTTGAAACCACTTCCATTGGATTTAAATGATGTTTACCTTCTCGTAGAGCGATCACATTAATCAAATGGACTTACTATTTGGGAGATATGGCTGAATTAAGGTTTGGAAGATGGAAAACAGCCTAATCGGGCTTGGGTGATTAGCAGTTAGACCCATAACCCATTTTGGGATAAGGGTTATGGGAGGGCTGAAAGGAGTTAGAGAATGGTTCCTTTTCACTTTTCTAGCCGCCACAAACATTCCTCTATCCCTAGCAATGGCCTCCATCTTCTAAATTACTTTTTTGTCACTAGTTAAGCAAAACTACAACAAATCAAGTCAAATTAGCATCAAATCAGAGATAGAGCTACTGCTACACATAGGAATCCATGCCAGATCAGTGGAGTTTTCAGATCTATAATTTATTTGTGGCTAAGGTGAGTGAGTTGCACGTTTATTCATTAATTACGGCTAATTAGGAGTGATTAGTGATAATTAACGAAATTATACATCTGAAAATTCTGGAAAAATATATGAAAATTCTAAAATATTATTTTATGTCGATGGTATAAATTTGGGTTAATTAGGATTAAGTTTGCTAATGCTATTGTTAAATACGGTTAAACATGGTTAAGGAGAAATTCATGGTTTTGGGCATGTTTGATCTAAATTAACATATGAAATTATTATTTTGATGTTTTTGGTTGATTCTACATGTTACTACTGCTTCTTGGTATGTTTTATGATTGCATAGGAAAGTTAGAATGGTTGAAAACACCGTCGTTTGGCGAAATTAGCTTGCTGGAAAAGCTGTAAGATTTTGGTTCCTGATACTAGCCATGGGGGTTACGAACCGCCCCAAGATGAGGTCACGAACCGCTCCAAGATGATGGTCACGAACCGCTCCAGGATGATGGACCATGAACCAGTGGGAGGGGGCGCGAACTGGGGACCATGAACCGAGGGAAGGCGGAAGGGGGACCACGAACTGCCTATGAAGGGGGACCATGAGCCGTCCAGGGAGGACCATGACCCGACCTCGATGATGACTGCGAACCGAGACTTGATGGTGACTCCGAACCGAGCTGGATTTGAATGTTTACCATGCGACGACGACCGTGAACTATTTTGAAGATAAATTCCAATCTAACAAAAAACCCGAGATGCAAAGAAAGTCCAAATCTGAAGTTATTACTCAAGATCCAGACGGGAACCAACGAGTTAACTTCTAGAGTTGGGCTTTGCTGCGAGACGGGTGCAAAGGGGTTATCGATATCTATAACGTTGGTTAACAATTGAGAGAGTGGATATGTAGACGAACTAGAGCCAGGGAAGTGTGGGCTGGTTGGCCCTCAACCTAGATCCAGGGATATGTGGATCGGGTAGGGTTATTGACTATAGTACAGGGAAGTATGGTCATAGCAATAATTGTACGGAGTGGGACTCTGTCATAGCCTCAATAAACTTGGTGATCAAAGTGGTGGATAATCATATGCTTTACGCACTGAGTGAGAGATATGAGGATAATTGTTATCCTTGATGTTTGCTATCACTATGACACGCACACTCCAAATTTTTATACTAGTTAGTGTTACCTTAGGGTATTGTACATCCTGTTGTGCTAACTCTTTGGTTGCAGGTCCAAGTCAGATATGATTATCTACACCAGTTATTGTTTTATTTTGCTGCTATTGCTCATACCAGACTTTGTATGACCCAGAGTTTTATGTCTCTTCTTATTACTCTAGGTGCTCCTAAATGAACAGACTAGAGATAGGTTAGGTGGGTACGCACGAGTAGTAGTCCGGAGATGAGAAGGAGGCTTCCACGCACTATATACATATATTCTCCCTGTGTTGTTGTTGGTCACTGCTTTGGGCATTTGTAGCGTACCTCTTTTATTTCCTTTTTAGAGACAATATTTTGAAGTTGTAATAATGGTTTGGATCATAAGCTGCATTTTGGATTCTGCTACTCTGATGGATATGGTTTAGTTTTCAGCTTATGCACTGTGTCGCCTGTTTTATATCAAGTTAGTTATTATTATACTTTATTCCATGCGCTGTGAGATATACTGTAGGTTCTTTGGTGATTCATCGGTTCAAAATTTTATTTCGATTATATACTTTTATGATCTCCGTGAAGGTTCCATTTTGATGGAAGATGAGTTTCAGTTTATCGTGAATTTTTTTTAAACGACATGCATTCTTTAACCCACGTAAAGACAAAATTTATTTCTTAAAGTTAAATAATGATTAAGTAATGATTTTTGAGATTAAAATGAAGTGGAGTTTTAATGAATCTTTAATTAGATTGAAATGTGAATAAGGTAATTAAATTTATCGAATTCAAGAAATGTTAGAGAATTTAGTACCACCAATTTTACTCCATGTGATAGTTAAATCTTTAATTAGATTTGAAATTAAATGGTAATTCATTTACCCATAACACAATGGGTGTTAGGTATGAAGTACAACCAGTTTTGCTCCATGGGATGAATAAGTTAGGATTGGGATAATAAAATGAATGATTACTTCGGTAAGGCTCGTTAATCCCGACTAGTTGATAAACCTTAATTTGGATTAAGTTGTGAAAAGATATTATGAATCTTTTGAAATGATTCCAAGAATATTTGAATAAAAGAATATTCTGGATTGGAATGAGGCGTATGATGTGTTTATATTTCACATGATTATAAGATATGCAAGTTATTCGGAAATACCGGGTTTAACCCATTCTGAATAACTGATACGATGGCTAAAAGTTGAAGATTTGAAGACGGTGGTTGAAGACTGGAGATCTTCACATCATTTAGATGATTACTGATGTCTTGATTGGGTTGTACACCCAATATGAGGTAATAAGTGGTGATCGTCCTGACTTACTTGGATATCGACCGGATATACGAGGGCCTCTCCCCTGTATTGGACATATGGGACGAGGAACAAGGTGCCTCCAGTTTCGTTCAAACTTAGAACGAACTTGCAAATTGATTTATGTTTGACATTGTATTTCGCGCTGTATTTGTTAATCTCTATTAAATAAATATTTGTTTGGTGGCAGAGAATTTATTCTGGCGGAGAATTTATTCTCTTGCTTAACACCCTTCTCTGAGACGTACAAGCTTAGAAGTTATGTATTGGTGGAAATCAATGGTACGTTAAGAAATTACAATGTGGCATGCTGAGATGCATGGATCAAAGCTTTTATTGAATAGCAGGCTTTGTGGTTAATGATCAAAGCACAGCTTTAAATATGGCAGCTTTGTGTGTAGCGTTAATTCACGAGCCTCACACATCGACGTGAACCAAAAAGGGGATGAAGGGCAACAGGGAGGCAATGCGTTTCTTTCTAGCTAGGAGTGATGTCATGGTATGGAGCCTAGACATTTTACTTACGTGGATGATGGATAGCGAGGTACCTCGTATATGCTAGCAAAAGCCCTTTGATTGGTCGACATACTGACCAGAGATAAGTTCTATAGGACCAGGAAATGTATTGTTCAGGAATTGCCAATCCAAAAAAGTAAAAGTGGACCGGCCTTGCGTGATTTAAGAGACACATGTGGTGAAACCTAGGGACATATGCTAGAGTGTCTCGAAGTCGGATTAGGAAGAGCCCTTGCCTTGGTTCATAGATGGAAATCCAATTTCCAATACGAAACTGTACGGTTTTAGTTGTAAACCTACATGGCGACATAGTGGCATGAGACGCTCATGTCGTCTAGGATTGGTACATTTACATTTGAAGTTGATTTCTTCTCATGTAATAATAAAAGATAAATTTCGCATATCAAGCATGTTTGACCATTATAAGGTAAAGCTCTATCTTCTAGTTTGTGTTGCATTGTGTAATGGGACCTAATTCTTATAATGGCTTCATTTTTCCTTTTAGCATTGCAAGTTTGTTTTGTCGTATTCTTAGGAGAAAACATGTTCCGTGTTATATGGCATTGTCCCTTGATTACCCAGCATTAAAATAAAGTTAATAACTGTTTTAGTTCTCACACCAGTCCCACGACTGACTCGGAGTTTATTGTTTTCCACCTAAACTTTGGGGGCCCATATTGAAACGGCCCGAACTTCCCCGTGAAGGAAAGCACGGATTGAGTTGAGAACAAGCCACATCAAAACATAAAAAGAAGAAAATTTCATTGTTTATTACAACAATTCCATCAGAATACAAGAATATACAGAGTATGAATAAATAAAATACATTCGATAAATATCAGAGATTACAATAAATTACATAGCAGTGGAAAAACAATGCAAAACACAACTGAAAGTAATACACGGATACAAAGCTTTCCGAGCATCGTTTCAGTTGTAAATCAGGATCCTGTGAATATAAATCTGCAAAACCAAAACTACTAGCTGCCCGTGTGGAAAATAGGGGCACCCAGAGTTTAGGTTAAAACAATAAACTCCAGGTCAGTCATGTGACTGGTGTGAGAACTAAAACAGTTATTTAAACTCTATTTTAAAAGAGAGTAATTCAAGGGACCACGTCGTATAACACGGAACAGGTTTCCTCCCAAGAACACTAGTGCATATAACAAAACAGCGCAATGCTTTTTTGAAAAATGAAGCTATTATAAGACCCAGGTCCTGTCACACAATGCAACGCAAGCTGGAAGATAGGGTTTTCCCTTATAATAGCCAAACATGCTTGGTACGTTTAAAATAGATCATTTGATACTATTATAAGTGTTTAGTGTCAAAACAATTTCAATCATAAATATCAATCATAGACGACATGAGCGCCCCATCCCACTATGTCGCCATACTAGGCTCTACAAATAAAACTGAAATATATCGTATTGGAAATTGGATTTTCGTCATGAGTCGAGGAAAGGGGCATGCTCCTCTCCGCTTCGAGACGCTCTAGCAAATGCCTCGGGACTACACACTCTGGGTAACCCCTGGAATCGGCTGGGCCGGTCCACTCTTACGTTTGAGGATTGGAAATTCCTAAACACACGTTTCCCGGTCCTTACAGACCTATAATCGAGGCGCCTCGCAATCCAACATCCACATAGGTATAATAATCAACGATGTCATGGCTAGTAAGACAGTGACACCACCCATAACTAGAAAGAAACGTCGTGTTCTCCCAGTGGTCCGTATCCCGTTTTTAACTCACACCGATGTGTGAGGCTCGTGAATTCACGCTATACACGAAGCTATGCCACGTAGGTCGTTCTTTTATCATCAACCACAAGACTTTGCTTTGCAACAAAAGCCTTGATCATCTACCACATAGGCATGCCACATAGGCAATTCTTGCCATGCGATTGATATCTATCTATATATAACCTCTTAGCTTGTACGTCTCAGAAAGGGCGTTAAGCAAGAAAATAAATTCTCCGCCGCCAAACAGGTATATATTTTATAGAAATCAATCAACACAGAATAAAATCCAATGTCAGACACACAATCCATTTACAAGTTCGTTCTAGGTTTGAACGAAACCGGAGGCACCATATACCTCGCATATCCATTGATCTCCAAATACGTCTGGACGACCACCAACTATCTCCCTCCTCTTAGGTGTACAGCCCAATCAGGATCATCAGTAATTATCCAAACGATGTGAAGACCTCCGATCTTCAATCACCATCTTCATCTTCGACTTATCGTCGAAACAGTTATTCAGAATGGGTATAAACCCGGCCTTTCCGAGTAACTCGCGTATATAATAAACAAGTGCCAAAAAACACAACGTACGCCTCATTCCAATTCTGAATATTCTTTTATTTAAATATTCACATCTTTCGGGTAAGGTTCCCATTAATTTTATCAAGGATAAATTCTTTAAAATTTATTCTTTAATCTTCCTTCGGATATCATTTTAAACCAAAATATGGTTTTCCAAACTAGTCGGGATTAGCGAACCATGCCGAAGTAATTATTTATTTAATTTCCCAATCCCAACCTATTGATCTCCTGGAGCAAAACTGTTATCACCCCATAACTAACACCATGGTGTTATCGGTAAATTTAATTACCATTTCTCGGTCAAATCTAATTAAAGATTTAACTATCGCCCGGAGCAAAACTGCTGATACTTCGTTCTCGATCACTTTAATCTAATTAAAGATTCATTAATACTCCACTTAGTTTTAATATTCCCAAAAATTTATATCCTGTCTTTAACTGGGTTAAAGAACCAATGTCATATAAAACACGGTTCATGATAAACCCAAAATCAATTTAAATTCAATTTCAATTAAATACTAATTAACTGGACAATTTCACTAAATCTTAATTACAAGATTTATTCTTTTCTAAACTGGGTTCAAGAACAGTGTTATTTAAGAAACCATTCACAACGAATCCAAAATCCAATTTGATATTAAATACAAGGCTCTGAATAGAAAATATATCGGCTTATATTCAATATCAAATTCTGAAACCAACAAATATCGTATTGGAAATAATGATATAAATATATCTTTCAAATTTCCACAACCATATCTGTATAATCACGAAATCCGACATCGAAATATTACGAAGATAATTTCGATTCAAGTCCATTCCAATTCGTATATTGGAAATTCTGATTATTTTCAAAACCATTTCAAATCCAATTTATTTTTCAAAAACCATGGATTATAATTCTAGTTCATAATTAGTTCATTTTGATAAAAATATATTTTTATCCTTTCAAATGTGGAATTTTTCATCCCATTTCTTTCCAATTCGTATATTATGATTTTACACACATTATTAATATTTTTAATAATTTTATCAAGGTCCGTACAGTCAGTTGTCAATAACGACCACCGAACTGCACTTACAACGACCTTTTCCAAATTTGATTTGGACATAATTCCAAATCCAACTGTTAGATTTCAAATTTCTAATATTCGTTGGGAAGCACTTTTTGATACGAACCCAACGGTTCCAGTTTCAGGAGAATCCGACAGTCGGATCTCCCGTAACGTCAATTCGAAGTCAATGGTCGAAATTCGCGAACTGCCGCGGTGCGGAGCGTTCTATTCAGGCCATTTAATATATATATATATATAATATATACTTCGTCGATTTCAATTCTAAACGTATTTTATAAATCGTTTAAATTCGTTTTTAAAAATGATTTAAACTTCATATTCAATTTTTAAATCAAAATTGAATATTCCATATCATCAATATATATATAAATGGTAATATTTTCAAAACGTTATATTTTGAAATCACTTCCTTTTACGTCTTCACTATAAAAATGAATATAATCGATAGAAATATTTTTTGTGACAAAATGGCGCATATCTAACCAACACGGCTTTATATATTTCAATAACTTCATTATTCTATTCAACAAATAAATATTTCATTCAACCCATGAACAGTTTCAACACATGAATAGTTTAAACACATGAATATTCTCAACACATGAGTATTCTCAACACATGACTATTTTGTTATTTAATATACTTGATAAAATTATGATTCTTATCATTTAATTCTTAATCAGACTCTAACCGTAAATTAGTAAGAGAACGATTCCCTAAATATTAACCCCGAAGGCCGAAACCAACATCAGATCAATACCCAGGAAACCACGCATCTTAGCTCGTTTCCAGTTAATTTTTAATTTTATATATGATAAAGATGTAAATTTTGTTGTTTAAATATTTTTCTCAACACATGAATTTTCTTTTATTCAACACATGAGTATATATTTTATTCAACACATGAATATATATTTTATTCAACGCATGAATATTTATTCTATTCAACACATGAATCTTTATTTTATAATATTCTCTAATTTTCCAAATTGGAATGAGACCCAATCAATTACCATATAATGTTAATTTTATGGATTCCATACAACACATGTATATAATAGCAATGATAAATAATCAACCATCCTCAAAAGTGCACTACACAACTGTCTGTTAACCTATCGATTGACATACAACTAAACAATCGGGATTGGTGTACGTCAAATATCATCCCAACACCCGTGTGGGGTTTCAAATCAACAAACACTGGATATTATTTGTGCAGTTGGGCGATGTGTAAAATTAATCGTCCCAATCAATATCCTTCAAATAGATGTACATAAACAAATCGTTTGATTTGTAAATCGATATTTATTTATTCACATTCACGTTAAAAATTATATTTTGAACAATAAATAATATATTTCATTCCACCACACACAATCAATTTTCACAGCAAAGTCAATCAAACAAACAAGTCGTCCATGGTCTGTGGACGACAGGTGTCGGGTGCTGCTAAGCACCGTCTGCATCCTAGTATATATTTTAACTAGAAAATTTAAATTAAAAGTAAGAAGTTCTCACCTTTTGGTTCCACTGCGCCGTGTTTTACTTTTGAACTTCTGAACCGTTTGGATTTTTTTTTGAAATTCCAATGCAGTCCTTAACACGCTGTTCATAATAAAAATTATACTTTTATTGCGTCATTCCAATAAATAAAAATCACATTTTTATTTCTACTTCATATATTTTTATGACGCTTCTTTCTATATAAAAATTATATTTTTATATTCCTACTTCTTATATAAAGATCGAATTTTTATTTCCCTTCATATATAAAAATCCCGCCTTTCTATATATAAAAACATCGCCTTTCTATATATAAAAACATCGCCTTTCTATATATAAAAATATTGTCGTTCTATATACAAAAATATAAAATATAATCTTTTCATTGCTACTTCATATATAAAAATCGAATTTTTACTGTCTACATAAATAAAAATCATATTTTTATATCTTTTATATAATAAAAATTATATTTTTATTATCTATATAATATAAAAATCATATTTTTACTTTGCTATATATATGATAAAAATCACATTCTTATATTGTCACTTCATATATTTTTACGCCACTAATGTATTTGTAAAAATCATATTTTTACATAACTAAAAACTATATTTTTATCGCCTAAAAATCATACTTTTTATATGGCTAAAATCATATTGTCATACAATTTAAAAACTATATCTTTATATTTACAAATTAAAATCAAGTCTTTTCCTTGTAAAAAATCAAACCTCTGTGTAAAAATATAAACTTTCTTGTTTTAAAATCAACATGAAAACTAATTACACCATAATATATCATTAAAGGGGAAAAACTCACCTTTTTAATTCGGTTTTCATGTAGAGGGAGCCCCGCAGCGGAGATGGTGGTCAGAGGAGGGGTGGTGGGGTGCTGAAAGGTGGTTGTGGTGGTACTGGGGCAGCGCAGGCGGGGTTAGGGTCTCGAAAAGGGGGGCGGTGGTCTCATGGATTGGAAGGGGAGTGAGAAGCGAGCGAGGGGGAAGGAGGGCAGAAGGGGGATCGGAAGAGAAGGGGGGCCGTTGCGCTGGCGGCGACGCTCCAGAGGGCGCGGCGACGCGCTGCTGGGAGGAGCGCGGCTCCTCCTCCCTTTTTTTCTTGATTTGAAAAGGTTAACCGGGAGGCCTGAGAGTGTATAAAGAGAGAGAGAGGGATATATTTTTTATATATATATATATTATTATTATTTAATTTCAAAAAGTACCTTTTTTAACTCGAAATCGAACCCATCGAATATTGTCCCTAGCTAATTACCCCCATTCCGAACACAATGGGATAAGTACCGTAAGCCAATTCGGCTGTTTCGACCAGTTTTTGTCAAAATCAAAATATAAATCTATATATCAAATTTGAACGCACATTTCAATTTACCGAGGCCACATACTGACTCTAAAAATTCCAGAAAAATTATTTCTAGCTTCATATTGATGATACGGTCCTAACAAAACTAATTTCGTCAAATTCTGAGACCGTTTGAAAAATGGCCATTTTCCAGTCGATTAAAATCAACTTAAACTAGTCAAACGCGTTTAACTTCGCCATGCTCATATATTGATTCAGAAAACTACGAATTTTGAAACCTAGCAATAATTAGACATCCTGAATCCAACAAAAGTGGTTTCGTCGAAAACCGAGGTCGTTTGCAAAATTTCTATTTTTAAGGGCCAAAATTCCATAGCGACTATTCTGAATTTTCAACCGGGCGTAACTTTTTATCCCCGCAATGAAATTTTAATTTTTCAGATTCATTGGAAAGATATTCTCAAATAGATCCTAATATTTTTGTTTCGCTAAAATCTGGTTTATTTTGAATCCTGTACACTCATTTGAAATTTGAAATCGAATTTTCAAACTACCGCGCCATTTTCAATTCCTTTTATAATTAAAAATAAATATTTATATTCTATCAACGATCTATATAAATAAATACATTCTAAATCTATTCAAAATATATTTCTCGTCATAATTATTTAAAATAATTAATTTTAAATATTCAAAAATTCATCAAAATTGCCAAAATAAAAATTTTAAATTGGCACGGATTTTCCGGGTTATTACACATATTTTCCACACTGACAGCTTGTAGTTTTGGTTTTTGCAGATATTTCTTTTCACAGGATATGGATTACGGCTGGAGCTATATTTGGAATTCTTCATGTTCGTGTATTTTTTCAGTTGTGGTAGTTGATGTTTTCCGCTGCACATTATATTCATGTATTATATGTTCCGCTATTTTGTAATTTAAATCTTAGATATTTTTTGCCGTATATTACTTATTTGAACTCTTGTACTCTAATGTAAATTGTTGTAATAGCAATGAAATGTTCTGATTTTTGTGTTCTTATGAGTCGTGTTCCTAAAGCAATCTGCCTTCTTGTTCGGTTCAAGCCGGTCGGGAGGGGCGGATCGTTTCACGAGGTGTTCAGTATCTTTAAGATACTGCGATTAAATTCCAAGATAATGGAACATTCACATTTTTATAGAGTACTAAATCACGAGTTATATGCGTATACCTGGAGATAAGAGAATTACTAAACAAGCTTTCTGTGGGATGGTTGAGGAAACACTTCGAAATGATAAAGTTGATCGTATGGACGAATATTTTCAGCTTGAGGAAACACTTTGCATCATGGCTTGGGATGTTCTTCATTTCTTCCCGAGAGTTTTAGTTAACAAACCAAATAACCTCGATTTATCTTAGGAGTTACCGAATTAATCTGTTGAAACTTCTCATTCTTTGGAACTTGAGTTACTAAATTGGTCTGGTTAACAAACCCTAGGCATATTGCGAAGCTCTTTAATGACTGAAAACTTTATTTTATAGTTTTCATCATTTCGAAGTGTTTCCTCAACCAGTCCACAGAAAGCTAGGTCAGTACCTCTCTTACCTCCACGTATACACATACAATTTATGATTCGTTTCCTAATAACACGTGATTGTTCCATTTTCAAGGAAATAATCGTAGTTTCATGAAAATACTAAAAATCTGCTGACATGGATCTGAAATATACCTCCTGACAACACTACTATACACTAACAATGAACTTTGATAGGAGATCCTACCATGTTAGTGCTACATTCAAATTAATTATCAGTCCATTGAATGTAGTCACTTAATTTAGTAACTCCCAAGATAAATCGATCTTCATTTGTGGAAGTTCTCATCATGACCACCTTAGGTTGTTGTGTCCAATGTTAAAAATCCTCAAAAAATACAGCAACTTATATAAGTGCCTCGCCTTGAGTAAAATGACAAATAAGCATTATGCAACTATATCTAGTTTTGTTGAACAACTCTGACTCCATGTGTATTATATTTATGTGAAATTGACGTTAGCTCAACTATACCGAGTTTTGCTAAATTAACAATCTGATACTGTAAGCTCAAGAAAAATTCATATGAAAGTGATGTAAGGAAAATAATATAAGTAGATGGTTGTTATGGTGGCAAGTCGAGTCGAGTCGTTAGAGGTCCAACTAGTCAGACTAGTCATAGACTAGTCGATAAATAAATAAATAAATATAAACAACTCTTCCAGTTGATGCTCCAATGTTGACTAATGGACTAGTCGACGATTAGCTACAACTAGTCGATTCCCGTAATAGCAGTGATAAGTAGTCAAACATGCTTGAGATGTAAATTTAAACATAGTATACTAGCAAAAAACCATCACCAAACATTCATGGATATAATTTGTGGTTAAGACCATTTTTTCCAGTTTTAACAGAAACATAACACTCACTGCAATAACTTGGTTTGTGGTCAAGACTTTTTTCTAATTAAATATTTATTCTTTATTTAATACTCGTTGTAATAATAAAAGAGCAAATTTTTTATTGAGTGGCTAAGACCTCAAGATATTAACAATTTTTTTTATCAACTTTCACTTTAATAAACCATCTAAGTTATTTAGCTTCGGTTTCACAAGTCAAGTTATTTAAATTCAACATAGGATGAATCATATACATTATCCACAAGCATAACATTCCCACAGAAGAGACAGTATTTATTAACAGCTGAAAAAATAGGATTGTCGAACTTATTTGGCTAAACATATGGCAGGCCACATGAAATTAGAATAGGAAAATTTGTAATGTATGACTTTTGCTTCAAAAACTTTAATGCGCTTCTCATCGAATGAATATCCATGGTATGACCAAGCTAGGAATAAAACTTAAAATAGAAATCGAATATGGAAAATAAATAAAGTTGGAATCGAATAGAATTTGGGAATGAAAATTAAACATGCACTAATATAAGTGGATATGTTGGGAAGAGGTCATAGTAATGAATTCCGAAAAGTCAGGTTATAATAACACAAATAACTTAAAAATAGAAATGGAAACCCCTAACATTGTACATGCAGCTTTCATTATAAGTAAAAGAACATATATAAAACATCTTTTTTATAGGATTATTTAAACCTGACTTTTATAGTTGCTGAAATACCTCAAAAGGACGTTAACATTTTATAAATGCTAGTACCATATACCTTTCTTCAATTGAATTTTAGCTTTTCGGTGTGCTTACATAACTATCAATAGATGATACTTCGATCTATTACTAAAAATTGATAGTATCTTCACAAGATATTAACAAAAGGAGATTCGCTATATAATTCATATAGTGATGTCAAGGTGATCATGGTCATTCATATACCTCAAATAATTTTACCATATTTATGGATTTTCAACCAACACGTTTAAACTAGATACAATGAATATAGATGGCTATTAAGTTCTCATATCAATGCTATATAATTATTTTTCTTCTTTTAATGCCCCAGTTTGTTATTTAGGTCAATAAGAGTGTAGTTTTAAATAAAAGGTAGATGAGAATGCATTAACACTGCGTGTGACATTTTATTAGTATGCTCTATTATATATCACAAAGTGAAGAAATAATTTATGTTTGTGTGTAAAACCGCTTTACATTTGCAATGCTTGTAAAATGGATGTTAGGACATATTAATACTAATATCGACGGGTGTATGATTGCTATTATAACTAGAAACGTGTTATTGTGCATAAGATCACATAATTATAACTAGACAGATATACTTATTTATGTTATGATAGCATAGTTGTAACCGCATGGTGTATTAGCACTGAACACACTAAACTACTACACTAAAGCATAGAATAATGTTGATAAAGCTATAACACATACATCACTAGTTCTAGACTTAAAGTGAACATAGATAATAGATGCTTCAACAACCTTTGAAAAAGATGATTTGATTGAGATATTGTCTCGAATAACTGTTTGCACCTAATGACAAGAGGTAACCATAGCAATTTATTCAAGGTTCTAAGTTATAAATTTAAAACTCCAAAAAATTTCCTAGAAAGAAGCATTCTTCTAAACTGAAAGCACATGGGATAGAATCATACCTAATGCTCGAGACTACAAAATGGTGTTATGTGATTTGTTCAGAAGCTATTAATGTTACTTTATATTATAAGGAAAATTTAAAACTTAAACTAAATTACCTTGAGTCGTCGAGACTACAAAATGGTGTTAAGTGATTTCTCCTGTGTCTATATGCAAAGGTATACTAGAATTAACTTAGGATATGATGCCACTAACATTCAAGAGGACAAGAACTTTAAGAACAAACCTCGGAATTCATTGTAGATTCCAAGTTCGCAAACCATTTGTAAAATTATTCACCAAAAAATCAACGGAACTTGAATAAATTGATAATAAAGATACCAATATATTACAAAGCTACAAAGAATTGCCTGATGCGTATTCCAGAACCACATCAATAGCAACATTCTCATCAACTAATTCGATTGCACTAACCAACAAGAAGAAGAACAATAACATAGTGCAATTTCAGTAAGCATGAGACGACCCCGAACCCCGTTCTGACGGTGGCAAGGGTAATACTTGGAATATAACATAGAAACAAATAATAGCAGAACAGAAATAAATAAATACACTAGATAATGTACAAATAATACACTGAATAAACCTAATCATCAGAGTTACACAGTATACAGTATCATACCTAGTACAAATACAGTACAGCTATACATAAATGTCTACAGCGGAAACAAACATAATATGTACAATAGGAGCTGAACAGCATAAAAATAGATAAATGATAGAATCCATCTTCAGCTCCAGCTATCTGGATAAAGCCAGCTAAACCTGAATACAAGGCTGCCCGTGTAGAAAAAGGGGCACCCGAGTTTGAAAGTGAAACAAACTACGAGTCAGTCATGGGACTGGTATGAGAAATCTACTCAACACATTTGAAATATGGCTAATCACAGGACCACGCCACTTTCGTGGAACTGGTTTACTCCATTGGATTGCTAGTGCTTTAAAACAAATAATTCTATTAAACATCGTAATGCTTTTTATAAAAATGAAGCCATTATAAGACTCAGTTCCCATCACACAATGCAACGCAAACCGGAGGATAGAGTTTTACCTTATAATGGCCAAAATATGCTTGATACGAATAAAACAAAAGCATTTGATATTATTGCTAGTGTTTACATGTTTTCAAAAACAATTTCAAATCATAACTATCAATCATAGACGGCAGGGGTACCATATATCATGTCGCCATATATATATACAATCAAAACCGCACAGTCACGTATTTGGAAATCGGATTTCCGTCATGAACCAAGGCAAAAGATAGTCCTTACCGAATTCGAGACGCTCTAGCCCGTGTCTCAGGAACAGCTGCAACTGCCCCTTGGATCGTCAAGGCCAGTCCACCGATGTGGATTATTATGCCTGAACAATGCGTTTCCCAGCCCTATGGGGCATCAATGAGCCAACGAATGACTCCATCGGTCCCGGATCGACCGAGGCGCCTTGCTATACATCATCCACATAAGTAAAATGTCAGGCCGTGTAAAAACACTGACACAACTCCTAGCTAGAAAGAAACACATGCCCTCCCTGAGGTCCTTCTCCCGTTTCTGGTTAATACCGGGGTGTATGGCTCGCGAATTCACGTTATACACAAAGCTACGGCACACAGGCGGTGCTTTGATCATCACCACAAGACTTTGCTTTTCAACAGAAGCCTCGATCATTTTCCACTTAGGCATGCCACACTAGCAATTCATGCCATGCGACTGATGTCCATCGATATACAACCTCTGAGCTCGTGCGTTTCAGAGAAGGGCGTTAAGCAAAAGAATAAATCCTCCGCCGCCAAACAGATGTATATTTAATAGAGATCAATCAACACAGAATAAAATCCAATGTCAAACACACAGTCCATTTACAAGTCCGTTCTGGGTCTGAATGAAACCGGAGGCACTATATACCTCGCATATCCATCGATCTCCACGTACGTTTGGACGATCACCACTCATTATCCATATTTCGGGATGCCTTCCAATCAGGACATCAGTTACCATCCAAACGAGGTGAATATCGGTCTTCGACCACCATCTTCATCTTCGATTACTTATCGTCGATTCAGTTATTCAGAATGGGATAAACCCGGTCTTTCTGAGCAACTCGCGTATATAATAAACAAGTGCAACACAAGCACACATACGCATCATTTCAATTCATTAGTCGCTAACCGTAAATCAGTAAGAGAACGATTTCCCAAATATTAACCCCGAAGGCCAAAACCAACATCAGATCAACACCCAGGAAACCATTCGACTTAGCCAACCTTCAGTTAGTTTCTAAATTTCACATCCAAATCGTTTATAATATTTTATAATGATTAATTGCTATTTTTATTTATTTTAAAATAGCCAATTTATACGAAACAACGCTTCGGGCCATAACGCGGCCGTGGCGCTGTTTTTCTTCAGATTTGATTTACACATATCTGAAAATCTAACCGTTGGATCTTCACAAAATTTTCATCATTAGAATGATCTTTTCAAAACAAATCCAACGGTTCCAGTTTCGGGAAAATCCGACGGTCGGATCTCCCGGTATAATCGTTTGAAGTTTCAATTTCAAAATATGAACTGCAGCGTCGTTATTCGATTTAATATAATTATATATATATATATATATAAATATAATCGATTCTGGCGCTGTTTTTCTTCAGATTTGAATTAAACATTCCAGACAATCCAACCGTTGGATTTTTACAAAGTTGGTGCCGTTGGAAAAATATTTCCAAAGCGAACCCAACGGTTGCGGTTTCGGGAAAATCCGATGGTCAGATCTCCCGCACTAATCGTTTGAAATCACGGTTTCAAAATACGAACTACAGCTTCGTTATTCGGTATATTTTAATTCTATTTATATATATATATATATATATATCGATTCTTTGATTTCAAATCTATATTCTTTTCATACATTTGATAAAAATGATGTTTTTATCCAGCATACATTCAATTCGACACTCCACTATTTTTAACAATTCATGTATATAGTAAAAATGTGATTTTTATTGTAAAACGATTTATTTCAAAACACGACTATTTTATATAGTTAATATAGGTGATCAAAATAGGATATTTATTATAAAACAATTTATTTCAAAACAATATTATTTTATATAGTTCATATTGATGATAAAAATAAGATTTTTATTATAAAACAATTTCTTTCAAAATATGAATACCATTCAACACATGAATTTCAATTCAACGAATGAATTTCGATTCAACACATGAAGGTTTTCTATAGTTTATATATATAGATAAAAAGGTGATTTTGATGTTAAAACAATTTATTCAAAACACGAATACCATTCAACACATGAATTTCAATTCAACGAATGAATTTCTATTCAACACATGAAGGTTTTCTATAGTTTGTATATATAGAGTAAAAATGTGATTTTTATTATTAAAAGAATTTATTCAAAACACGAATACCATTCAACACATGAATTTCAATTCAACGAATGAATATCGATTCAACACATGAAGGTTTTCTATAGTTTGTATATATAAAGTAAAAATGTGATTTTTATTGTTAAAACAATTTATTCAAAACACGAATATCATTCAACACATGAATTTCAATTCAACAAATGAATTTCTATTCAACACATGAAGGTTTTATATAGTTTGTATATATAGAGTAAAAATGTGATTTTTATTGTTAAATCAATTTATTTAAAACACGAATACCATTCAACACATGAATTTGATTCAACGAATGAATTTCTATTCAACACATGAAGGTTTTATATTCAACAGACGAATATAGTTTCAACACAGGAAAATAATTCTAACACATGAATATTATTCAAAATTTCGGCAGCATAACGGCAGGGTAGTTAAAACCGGGACCATCCCTTGTATGGCTCCTCGCTCTACCTTAAAGCCTCGCAGCTTTTGACAATGGGGAGTCATGCATCTAGTTCGCACGCAGGCGGCATGTATATTTTTTTCATTTCCACAAACTAATCCTATGTGGTTTCAACCAAATATTTCTCAACCACAAACGGGTATTTTTCAACCACAATCAATCAATTTCAACCACTAACAATTTCAATCAACCATTCTCTATCAATCAATTTTCACACCAATCACAACCAATAAATATCGTCCATGGTTTGTGGACGAGGGGCGTGTGTGTGTGTGTATATATATATATATATATATATGTATGTATGTATAGCATTTCACTTCTATTTCAACACATATATAATTTTTACAACGCATATATAACTTATACATCGAACGTACAACTTATACAACGCTTATACAAGAGGTGTACAACACTTATATAACTCATACATCGACTATATAATATACATCGTCGTTTTCCATTTCGTTTATAATTTAGAAATCTCACATTGGGTTCCACTCCACCAAAAATAGCAGAAGGCTCAGAAAAATATGCAGTCTCTTCTAAAATGTAGAAAACGTCCACACGAGTCCACTGCCTCTTGTTTCAATGAATTTCGTCAAGAAACGAAAAAGATATGATTTTTAAAGTGAAAATAAAAACCGTAGCGCTTAGAACGGCTATAATATAGTTTATATTAAAATAGCCGTATACCTTTCAAAATCCTTCAAAACCAGGTTTGGATTTTCATGCAAATCCGTGTAGCGGTTGGACGATCGAAGTGTGCAGTGTCGTAGGGGGCGTGCGGCGCACGTGCGCCTGAAGGGGGGTCCACTTTGGTGGCCCAGGCGTCGACGGCGGCGGTGGGAAGTCGAGAACTTCCTGGCGTCCGTCCTCCCAGAAAAAAAACAATGAAAAAATTCAAACTATATATGGATTTTAAGGTGGTGAGGAGCACTACAAAATTCTCCAAAGGGGCATGGGTTTTTATTGAGCAGATTAGAAGAAATCGAGGACAGAAGGAAGGAAGGGGGTTCCACCGTTCGTCGTTTTAATCGGGGAAAGAGAATGTCGGGGGGGGGGGGGGGGGGCTGATGTGGACTAATCAATTTTTTTTATTTATATATTTTTAAAAATTCGAAAATACCCTTTGTCGCACACGAATCCCAATTCAAACCCAACGACTGTCGTCCCTACCCCATTCCGAACACAATGGGATATGTTTCGTAGGCCCATTCGACTATTTCAGTCGGTTTTCCTTCAAATTAAAATATAAAACATTCAATATTTGATTTGAACGTACATTTCAATTTTCCAGGGCCACAAACTGATTCGAAAAATTCCATAAAAATAAATATAGCTATGTTTTGACGATACGGTCCCAACAAAACTAGTTTCGTCGAATTCTGATATTGTTTGCAAAATGGCCCATTTCTGGTCGATCCAATTTAACTATAATTGGCCAACACACATTTTCCTTTGCCACGCTCACATATTAACTTCAAAAATTATGAAATTTGAAACGTAGCAATAATTTCACATCCCGGATCCAACAAAAGTGGTTTCATCGAATTCCGAGGTCATTTGCAAAATGGCCATTTTCACGGGCTATATAAATTCCATAGCGACCTTTATGAAAATTCATTTGGCCATAAATTTTGCTTTCCGCTATGAAACTTCGATTTTTCAAATTCTTTAGAAAGGTATTCACTAAAAGATTTAAATATCTTTGGTTTCACTCAAATCCGTTTTGTTTTGCACCCGGTACAGTCAGTCAAAGTTTGAATTCAAATTTTGAAACTACCGCGCCATTTTAGGCCTTGTTTATAATTCAAAGTAATTATATTTATTTTCAACTTCGATTCAAACTTACTTTTCATCATTATTATTTAAAATATTTATTTTAAATATTTAAAATCCACTATTTTAGCCAATTTAAATTTTTTAAATTGGTTCAGATTTTCCGGGTCGTTACAAAGCACGATAGAAAATTTTCCCAGCAATAGACCAAACAATAACAATCACTAAATTCTCGTCATAATTCCATTAATAAAACCCAATTACTATTGCATAGATTAGGGTTTCGCCGCCGAATCGTCGAGATTAGGGTTCGATTGGGTTTTGGGATAGATAGATTATCGGGAGAGAGAAAGTGAAAATAAGAAGAAGAAGAAGAAGAAGAAGAGGGAAAATAAAATGGTGGGTGGTAAAGTAAAGTATAATATGGATCTGAACACATAATATTTTCACAACCCCTACAAATAACAAAAATGATAAAACATAGAGGTGAAAGAAGACCGAAAAATAATTTTTTTGACTACTTCTTCAAACAACAAATAAATATGGTTTGAATACAAAATTAAAATATGAAAAAGGAAAGGTCAAACTGTTGACCATTTTTTGGAGGGAGAGCAAATTTCTTTGGAGCTAAATCTGAATTTTTTTAATAACTCTAATCAAACAATATAAAAGTATGGTCTAAAATTATATCTAAAATATGAGAGGGAAAAGAATCATTGATCAACATTTTAGAGGGAAAAACATTTGTGTGAAGCCAAATCTAAATTTTTTTATAACTGCAATCAAACAACATGTAAAATGTTGTTTGAATGTCAAGCATGAAATCTTCATAACATATTGGGCTTTCCTGGACAACAGATGATTTCTCCTTATATTGTGTGAAAAAGTGGGATAGCAAAGAATCTATCTTATGTTTTGTGATCACTATTGTCTGATTCAATTTGTGGTGTAGTGTGCTCGAGGGTTGGAAGTTGACTACCCCCAGTCATGCTCTGGTCGACATGAACAGTAGACCGACCCCGGGGTTGCATAAGTCTGGTTTTTGGAAAGATATCGGGCTGAGCCAGAGCGTGGGCCAACCTGAGTTGTGGTGCCGCTGCAGCCCCGGTGGTGCTATTTCCAGAGAGAGATGTAGGGTTTCCCTACCTTCCGTTCAATCGGGCAAAGAAATTCTCCATCATCTCCTGTTGTTTACATAGAAACCCATCTTGACGCTCCATTCTTGTTCTCAACTCCTTGAGAACACCATCCATCTCCTTCCTTCTTAAGTATAGATAGGGATATCCATGGGACGAAGCCTCCTAGCTTGCCTCATTGCACGTGGCATGTGCTTGGGAAGACGCTCTATCCTTCTTCTGCTTCACCATTTTTATTCCAGAAACGAGCTATTCGAATCCTTTTGAGCTGTGAATTGTTGAAGGTGCATGCCTAACCCTGCCTGACACGCCAAAAGTTGACGTAGAAAAGTGGGACTACTGACTACCAATCCCCAAAGTATGTAATCCACACATAAATTACAGAATATTCTCATAATCTCAATTACAGATTGCAAGAAAATAAACAAACACATGGAATACACAATAATTTTTATAGTAGTTCGGCCAAATCCAAGCATACATGAACTTTTTGTCTCTGTTATACTGTGATTATAGGTAAAAGTTTTTTGATTTGTAAGAAAGTAGAGGAAGAAGATGAAATATACAAAATCCTTGTATTAAAGTTCAGCTCGGTTCAGAAATGGTGCAACATCCTTGCGCCTGAATCCTTGAGCTTTAAAAAATGTCCTTCCCCTATCTTTTGAACTGAGTATTTATAGGCAAGTCCTGGATCAGCTCAATCTACCACGTGGCGACCATTCCGGGTCGGGTCAGCCACGTGTTAGGCGATGCCGATAATAAGGAGCAGTGTAACACCCTATGTCCATTAATGTCGCTCGCAAAGGGAATGCATCAATGTCTATGAAGCGTTATTGTTGTATAGAACAGATAAATTACAAGTATAAATCACAGCGGAAGTTAAAACTTATTTCATAGCATTATAACTCAAAACGAGTTTACATAAGTAGTCTCCAAAACCATTACATCAGGATCAATAGTCTTTTCCAAAAACTTCAAAGTATATAAAGAAGCAAATACTTAAATAACATAAATGCATAAATCCCCATTGAGCATAAGCAAATCCATAAAGATGAGAGAGTCCCAAGCGATACATCTACTCTCTTCAAGCAACTGAAAGAAATCGGCACTAAGCTGTAGTATTCCCTCCTTGCATACCTGAGGGGGGGAGGAGGAAGAAAAGAGGTGGAAAGAAAAGGGGGTCAGACATAAAGTCCGGCGAGTGCAATAGCTTTAACAATATAATTATCAAAATAAATAGGATAAGGCATAAGCTGGAAAATAAGGAAATGGCTGTGAACAATAGGGTATGACAGGGAAATAAGACGAACAAAGATAACGTTAAAGGCGCCACTAATCATTATAAGATAACTACTATATTGCACCACTACTAGTCACCCTAAAGGTTGATCCCGCCTACAAAACTTAATACTGCTTATGGTAGTTTCGTGTACCCTTAGCTACCTCCGTAGGTGTCGTCTGCCCCTATCTCCACTAGGTGTACCCACTACCCCCATTCGATCGGCTCTCTAACTCGTAGATACCCGTGCTGGACCCACAGTGGGGTGTATCACTCCCCAAAGTGGCAACCCGATACAACCGAAAATGCACGGCTTATATCTACACGATGCAACAACGTCTTACCTACCAGCCCAGGCCCACACACGCATATGAACCCGTTGGACTTGCGTTGCCACCGCTGTCCCGTTTTGACCTCTTACAATCAAATCCAGTACGCGTGTCCCGTCCTCTACTGGGGTCGATCCCACAAAGATACATAATGGGTTACTGGTTTGAAAAGGCCCCCCATGCATGACACAAGCTTTCCACCTATGCTTGGTCCCCTCTAAGGTTTTTCCCACTTAACCCCATTATTATTCATGTCTTCTTACATGTTTCAATCTTGGTTAAGTGCATCTAATCGTATTTCAAATGCCACCCAAGGCACCCACTAAATTCCACATGCCACCTAAGGCACCCACTTAACCCCCTCATGTCCTACTACATGTTTATCTGGTTAAGTGTTTCTTAATTCATTAAGACCGTAACCTTGTAAAGACCTCCCACATTAGACTGGCATATGTGGCAACTGGATTTGTCGGGCGGGTCCGGGCAGTCTTACACCAAAAACGAGCCTAACCTTGTGTCTTTTACAGTTGTTACGCATTTAATTTATGCCTAAGACCTCCTACATTAGACTGCCATTTGTGGCTGCTGGATTTGTCGGGCGGGTCCGGGCAGTCTTACACCACAAAAGAGTCTAACCTCATGTCTTAGGCGATTAATTACACAGAATTAATTATCCCCAATTTGAATTAATTTCCCTATTCAAATTGTCAGTCAATTACAAATTTAACTATGTCCATAATTAACACCTTAATTATGCCCATCTATTTATGATATATAAAATTATACCATTTAACATAACATTTAAGGCATTTATGCTAATTCTCAATATTAAATCATTTAATATTATCCCATTGCCCCACATTGTACGTTCGTTCGTTTAACGTGAAATATATGTTAGACTCGAATAGTCTAACTTGTGGAATAAAGAGAAAACATCACAAAATGCATAGAATTAAAACTGGATCTAAACATAAGGGGTGAACTTGCATGTGTGAATAAGGTTTTTCATCTAAAACTTGCATTGGCCAAAGTCACAAACTTGCATAAACTATGGATGTCATAGATCTAATCATAAGGTGTAAACTTGCATAGGCAATAGTCACAAACATACATTACATGATTCATACTCCAACATATATATATATACACACACACACACACACACTCTTGCAGATGTGATTTATGCAACATAAACTATGGTGTAAACTTGCATCTAAACATGTAAATTAAGATCTACATGTAAAATAGCATATAGAATTTTGTATACTAGTATATAACTCACACATGCCTTAGCCTAAACTTTAGATCCAAGCTTACACATAAAAAAGATGTCATGAAACATGTAAGTTGGTATGTGATTCTCATTAACTTGCATATGATTCATATCTAAATTAACATCAAAACTTTCATATAGAATTATCAAGTTAAACTTACATATGATTTAACATATGAATTAGTTCCAACAAACATAACCAAACTAGCATATGAAGCATCATTATGAATTGATTGTACATAAGCCAACAATTAACATAGATTTTAAGCATAGATAATAACATCACAGCTTTACAACATAGATAATAACATCATAGATTTACAACATAGATAATAACATTACGGTCAATGATTCACAACATAACCATATAACCCAAATCATAACTGAACCTAATTAAATTGTTAATTATTTTATTAACGAAATCGAACTCACAACTCAAAGAAGGTCTTGCATTCTGAAATCTGAGTTCTGAAATTGATTTAGCTTTCCTTTGAAGAAGACAAATTCATTATTGTTTAGATTTGAGTTGAATAGAATTGAGTTGATTAGCTTTCTTTCTCCTAAATGGTGGCGGCTACTCTTGGTTGCAAGGTGACAACATGGCGGCCATGGTTCTAAATTTTTATTTGATTTTAGGGTTTGAGTCTACATGTGTTTATATAGAATTTAGGATTAATTTAGTTCATCCGATCAACCTAGAATAAACCACAGCCATTCAGTCAAGATAAGGTGACAAATCAGCCCTAATGACTCAGCCAAGAGTCAGAAAATCATCATCTTTCAAATCTGCCCGGAGGGAGGGGGGGGAGGGGAGGTCGACCCCCTGGTCGACCTGGCCCTTGGCAGGAATTTTCCCGCCTAGCCCAATCTGAGTCTGAATTTGAATTTTTGAAATCTGTTTGAACTTTTATGAAACTTCTGATCGCCATAACTTCTTCATAAGTCCAATTCACGCAAACTCGGACTCTATCTCAACCAGAATTCCGAGATGAACAGAATGGCGTAACCCATTTCCCTTAATTCTCACATTTAAAATTAAATACTCTTCAATTCGTTACTTTAGTGTTAACAGAAATACGGGGTGTTACGTTCTCCCTTACTTAAAGGATTTCGTCCTCGAAATCTCTAAGTCAAGAAGAACGTATCCTCCCATCCAATCATCCATCTACTCAACCATCAACCACTAGTAACCATGGTCCTTACAAGATTTCTAATGCTTTTCATGTACATATGCATAGTGTGTGTGTATGTTCGTATACTAATGCAAAATCAGGTAGTCCACTGATTCAGTCGACCTCCTTAATGCAAATAATGATAGTGCCATGTATCCATCATGTATGCAAAGAATCCTATATATATCATTACTACATGTGTGCAAAACCATCCATTTAAATGCAACATCCATATGATACACACATTAGATGTACATTCATTTTACTAAATACGTCCATTTATATGCAATATGCAACATGAAAGTGACTGAGTCGATCTAGTGCCTAAAGTGTGTGTATATGCATCCACGAGCAACCACTAGCAAACATTTGCATCCACATGCATCCACCATACACAACATGTCTCAAGCACATGTTTCAACCATAGGACTACCCTATCTAAAGGTCAAAGATACTAGCGAGAGGACATACTAAGGATAAAATGAGTACAAGCTAAGCGATAAAGGAGAAATTAAAAGACATACCCTCGAAATGAAAGGGTACAATGAACGCATCTTCTCTTCCGTCCCAAGTAGCGTTGCTCTCATCATCTCCCCATTGCACTTTGACTAGCTTGACCTCTCGATTCCTCAACTTCTTAATCTCTGACCCAAGAATGCATGTAGGAGCTCGTCGAATCGTCGCATCACGCTCTATCTCCACCTCTCTAAGCAAGCTCGGCTCTACCACTTCTGTTGTCTCGTGCAAGCATTTCCTCAAATGTGATACATGGAATACATCGTGTACACCACTAAGTCTCTTGGGCAACTCCACTCTATACGCTATCTGTCCAATCCTTTCCTTAATAGGAAATGGCCCTACGAACCGTGGTGCTAACTTCCCAACGGACCCAAAGCGAACAACATTCTGTAATGGAGACACCTTGATAAAGACCATGTCCCCAATATAAGATTGAAGATTTGTCCTCCTCTTGTCCGCATACGATTTCTGCCTATCTTGCGCCGTATTCATCCTCCTTCGAATCAAATCGATCTTTTTCGAAGTCTCTCTAATCGTATCGGGTCCAAGTAAGATCTTACTCATAGATTCCCACCAACATGCAGGTGAACGACAAGGCCTTCCATAAAGAGCCATGAAAGGTGCCATGCCAATGCTAGACTGAAAACTATTATTATACGCGAACTCCACCAAAGGAAGATGCTCCTCCCATGTACCTCTGAAGTCTAATACAAATGGCCTCAAAAGGTCCTCTAGAATACGATTCACCCTCTCGGTCTAGCCGTCCGTCTAAGGATGATATGCGGTTCTCAAACATAACCGAGTCCCTACCGCCTCTTGCAAGCTCATCCAAAACTCGCTAGAAAAGATAGAATCGTGATCGCTCACTATGCTAAAAGGAACACCGTGCAAACGAACTATCTCTCGAATGTATACAGAGGCTAACCATGGAGAAGTCATCTTACTCTTCACGGGAATGAAATGGGCTCTCTTAGTAAGTCTATCTACCACGACCCAAATCCCCGTATTACCCTTCCTCGATTTCGGTAACCCGTCAACAAAGTCCATCGACACTCTCCCACTTCCATTGTGGGATTTTCAATGGGTGAAGAAACCCACCGCACTTCTTTTGCTCTGCCTTTACTTATTGGCACACCAAGCATCTAGCGACAAACTCAGCCACATCCCTCTTCATACCGGCCCAAAAGTCAACTCGTCTCATGTCCATGTACATCTTGTCCCCTCCGGGATGAATGGTCATCTTCGAACGATGTGCATCATCAAGAATGGTCTTCCTCAAGTTCTCATCCCGTGGTACACAAAGTCTACCGTCCCTACGTAACCAACCCTTATCATCTAGGGTATACCTACTGAGATGGCTCGATAACTTCCCCCTTATGAGCTTCTCTACCAACTCAACCAACTGTGGGTCATCTCGCTGTGCCTCACCAATCCGTCCCAAAAGCGTAGGTCGGACCTCTAAGGATGCTAGCAAACCAGGTACAAAGTCAGTGGAAGGTCTAAAGTCAAACGTAGAGATGAACTCTAAGCTTTGTCGCTCAACAAACAACGGACTCAAGGACAAACTTTTCCTAGTTAAAGCGTCTGCCACCACGTTACCCTTTCCAGGGGTATATGGTATCTCGAAATCGTAGGACGCTAAGAATTCCATCCACCTTTGCTGCCTTAAATTCAAGTCCTTCTGAGAGAACAAGTATTTTAGCGATTTGTGGTATGTGAACAATTCGAATTTCTCGCCAAGAAGATAATGGCGCCAAGACTTAAGCGTGAAAACAATTGCGGCTAACTCTAGGTCATGTGTCGGGTAATTTTTCTCATGCACTCTCAACTACCTTCCTCCATAGGCTATTACCCTCCCCTCTTGCATTAAGACTGCGCCTAGTCCTGTCCCACAAGCATCAGTATAAATGGTAAATGGCTTACTCCCATCTGCAAAACTAAGACTGGGGCTGTCGTCAAAGCTCTCTTTAAACATTGGAATGCTTCATCACAATCTACGTCCCACGTGAAAACTAGGTTCTTCTTCGTCAAGCATGTCAATGGGGCTGATATTTTTGCGAAGTCCTTGATAAACTTCCTATAGTAGCCGGCCAACCCCAAGAAACTCCTCACCTCGGTTGCATTTTTAGGGACCTTCCAATCTTGGATGGCCACCACCTTTGCGGGATCTACAGCTATCCCTTCTTTGGAAACCACGTGCCCTAAGAATCGCACTTCCTTCCTCCAAAAGTGACATTTAGAAAATTTAGCTTTAAGGTTATGCGCTCGAAGGCTCTCCAATACTTCCCTAAGATGTAGGTCGTGCTCTTCCTTGCTCTTAGAAAAGATCAAGATGTCATTCACAAAGATCACCACGAATTTATTAAGGTACTCCCTAAACTCCCTACTCATTAAGTCAACAAAGTATGCGGGGGCGTTTGTCAAACCGAAGGGCATTACAAGCCACTCATAGAAACCATCCAGAGTCCTAAAGGTAGTCTTGTCTATGCTATCCTCAACCACTCTCAAATGATGGAAACCAGTGGCTAAGTCCAACTACGAAAACACTGAGGCGCCAACTAACTGATCGACGAGATCATCAATCCTCGGCAGTGGGTGCCTATTCTTCTTAGTAAGTTTATTAAGTTCTCTATAGTCCACACAAAGTCTAAGGGACCATCCGCCTTCGTGGCAAATACTACTGGAGCACCCCACTCCGATATACTACGTCTTATGAACCCCTTCTCAAGCAACTCCCCTACTTGCTTATTGAGCTCCCTCCTTTCACGAGGAGCTATGTGGCGTACTGGCAGAGATACTGGTTTTGCATTGTGTACAAGATAAATACGAAAGTCTATCTCACATTTTGGGGGTAGATCCCTCACCTCATCGAAGACATCAACATATTCACGAACTATACTAATAGAATGTAGATCATTATTGGATGCATCAAGTGACTCAAGATAACTAAGCATCACTGATCTTCTAGGGTCACAAGAAATATCAAGGGTCTTTCCACTACGAGTCAACAATTTTACTACCCTTCGTTCATAATCTAGGAAGGCACCATATCTGGCTAGCCAATCCATCCCTAGATTCAACCCATAGCCCATGAAACCAATCACAAAAGCATTATAATCAAAACCAACGCCTAAGATCGACAATCTCAAATCCCTACAGATCATGGATAAATGAGCCGACCCACCAATAGGATTTGAGACTATAATGGGATCCACAACAAGACTAGTATTTAAGTGCAGTGTTTCAACTTAAGTTGTAGAGATAAACGAATGTGATGCGCCAGAATCGAATAAAGTATTGTGACGACCAAAAATCCCGTACAGACGGAGACAAGGGTAATCTTTGGAATGTAACACAGAAACAGATAATAGCAGAACAAAATTAAATAAATACACCAGATAATGAACAATAGGATATACTGGATAAAAGTAATCATCAGAGTTACACAGTATACAGGATCTTACTTAGTACAAATACAGTTCAGCTATACATAAATGTCTACAGCGGAAACAAACAAAACATGTATAATAGGAGCTGAACAGCATAAAAAGAAATAAATAATAGAATCCATCTCCAGCTATCCAGAAAGAACCATCTAAACCTGAATACAAGGCTGCCCGTGTAGAAAAAGGGGCACACGAGTTTGAAAGTGAAACAAACTACGAGTCAGTCATGGGACTGGTATGAGATATCTACTCAACACATTTAAAATATGGCTAATCACAGGACCACACCACTTTCGTGGAACGGGTTTACTCCATTGGATTGCCATTGCTTTAAAACAAATCTTTCTTTTAAACATCGCAATGCTTTTTACAAAAATGAAGCCATTATAAGACTCAATTCCCATCACACAATGCAACGCAAACCGGAGGATAGAGTTTTACCTTATAATGGCCAAAATATGATTGATACGAATAAAATTAAAGCATTTGATATTATGACTAGTGTTTATATGTTTCAGAAACAATTTCAATCATAACTATCAATCATAGACGGCATGGGTACCATATATCATGTCGCCATATATATATATATATATATATATATATATATACAATCAAAACCGCACGATGTCGTATTTGAAAATTGGATTTCCATCATGAACCAAGGCAAAAGATAGTCCTTACCGAATTCGAGAATGCCTAGCCCGAGTCTCAGGATCAGAGCTCGAGTGACCCTTGGATCGTCAGGGCTGGTCCACCAACGTGGATTAAAATTCCTGAACAATACGTTTCCCTGCCCTTTGGGACGTAAACGAGCCAACGAATGACTCCATCGGACCCGAATCGTCTGATCAAACCGAGGCGCCTCGCAACAGCAACAACCACACAGGTGAAAAGTATATAAATGTCAGGGCTGGTAGGTCACTGACACCACCCTAGCTAGGAAGAAACGCATGCCCTCCCTGGGATCCTTCTCCCGTTTCTGGTTCATACCGGGGTGTGAGGCTTGCGAATTCACATTATACCCAAAGCTACGCCACACTGGCGGGGCTTTGGTCATCACCACAAGTCTTTGCTTTTAAACAGAAGCCTTGATCATTTGCCACTTAGGCACGCCACACTAGCAATTCATGCCATGCGACTGATGTCCATCGATATACAACCTCTGAGCTCGTGCGTTTCAGAGAAGGGAGTTAAGCAAAAGAATAAATTCTCCGCCGCCAAACAGATGTATATTTAATAGAGATCAATCAACACAGAATAAAATCCAATGTCAGACACACAGTCCATTTAAAAGTCCGTTCTGGGTCTGAACGAAACCGGAGGCACTAAATACCTCGCAAACCCATCGATCACCACGTACGTCTGGACGATCACCACTCATTATCCATATTTCGGGATGCCTCCCAATCAGGACCTCGGTTACCATCCAAACGAGGTGAAGATCTCCGGTCTTCGACCACCGTCTTCATCTTCGACTTTCAATCGTCGATCAATTGTTTGAAATGAGAATTAACTCGGCCTTTTCAAATAATTCACGTATATTTAGAATTTCAAATCAATTTATTTTAATGGTTAAATCATTCGACAACACCAATTTTGTTCTTTAATTTAATTTTCACACCAAGCACACTCAGCCATCAAATACCACATAAATCGAGCAAATTCAGTTTATTTCCATTCCACATCGTTTATGATATTTTATAACAATTTATCGCTATTTTTATTTATTTTAAAATAGCCAATTTAGTCAAAACGACGCTTCGGGCCATAAAGCGGCCATGGCGCTATTTTTCTTCAGATTTGTTTTACACATATCTGAAAATCTAACCATTGGATCTTTATAAAATTTACATCATTAGAAAGATCTTTTCAAAATGAATCCAACGGTTCCAGTTTCGGGAAAATCCGACGGTCGGATCTCCCGGTACAATCGTTTGAAGTTTCGATTCCAAAATACGAACTGCAGCGTCGTTATTCGATTAAATATAATTATATTTTTATATATATATATATATATATAAATATAATCGATTCAGGCACTGTTTTTCTTCAGATTTGAATTAAACATTTCAGACAATCCAACCGTTGGATTTTTACAAAGTTGGTGCCGTTGGAAAGATATTTCCAAGGCGAGCCCAACGGTTGCGATTTCAGGAAAATCCGATGGTCGGATCTCCCGTACTAATCGTTTGAAATCACGGTTTCAAAACACGAACTGCACGACCACGTTTCGTTTTAATTTTATTTATATTTATATATTTATATAAATACAGTTCATTCAACAATTTCAATATCGTTTTCACTTCAAATATTTCACTAACGCCTTTAAATTTTGGAAAATTTCGCCATAACCTCCTTTGTACGGGAGGGGCTGGGAAAATTCCCAAATTTCCACATGGGCGTCTCATGCCAAAAAGAAAAAGAAAAAGCCAAGCGGCTAGCCAACAGGCTCATAAAATCATCACCCAAACAAAACAGTAAATGTGTACCTATTTGTCGGGCACAAAATTTTATTCCTCTTCTCTAGCCCCTTTGCTATAACCTGTTTAATAAATATGCATGTACATATATACAGTTCTTATCACTTATCATTTTCCCTGCAACTTCATATTTGATTCCATTTGGTTTTAAAAACACCATTCATTCTAATGTTGCATGCATAGGCAAAAATCATATCATTAGCTAATTAATGAATTGCATATTTATTTGAACGAGTTGCTATTTTTAACACTTCACATTTCAACAATTCATGTATATAATAAAAATGTGATTTTTTATTGTAAAACAATTCATTTCAAAACACTATTATTTTATATAGTTTATATAGGTGATAAAAATAGGATTTTTATTATAAAACAATTTATTTTAAAATAAGGTCATTTTACATAGCTCATATAGATGATAAAAAGGTGATTTTTATTATAAAACAATTTATTTCAAAATGTGAATACCATTCAACACATGAATTTCAATTCAATGAATGAATATCGATTCAACACATGAAGGTTTTCTATAGTTTCTATATATAGATAAAAATGTGATTTTTATATTTAAAACACGAATACCATTCAACACATGAATTTCTAATCAACGAATGAATATCGATTCAACACATGAAGGTTTTCTATTCAACGAATAAATATAGTTTCAGCAAATGAAAATAATTCAAACACATGAATATTATTCAAAATTTCGGCAGCATAACGGCAGGGTAGTTAAAACCGGGACCGTCCCTAGTATGGCTCCTCGCTCTCCCTTAAAACCTCGCGGTTTTTGACAATGGGGATCATGCATCTAGTTCGCACGCAGGCGGCATGTATATATTTATTTCATTTCCACAAACTAGTCCTATGTGGTTTCAACCAAATATTTCTCAACCACAAACGGGTATTTTTCAACCACAATCAATCAATATCAACCACAAACAATCCCAAACAACCATTCGCTATCAATCAATTTTCACACCAATCACAACCAATAAATAACGTCCATGGTTTGTGGACGTGGGGCGTATATGTATATATATATATATGTATGTATGTATGTATAGCAATTCACTTCTATTTCAACACATGTATAATTTTTACAACGCATATATAACTTATACATCGAACGTACAACTTATACAACGCTTATACATGAGGTGTACAATGCTTATATAACTCATACATCGACTATATAATTTATACATCGTCGTTTTCCATATCGTTTATAAATTAGAAATCTCACATTGGGTTCCACTCCACCAAAAATAGCAGAAGGCTCAGAAAAATATGCGGTCTCTTCTAAAATGTAGAAGACGTCCCCACGGTCTCGATGTTTCCTGTTTCATCGAATTTTGTCAAGAAATGAAAAAGATATGATTTTTCAAAGTTTGCAACGGTTTAAAGGTGTTAAAACTATTGAAAATAAATCTGGCCGTATACCTTTCAATTTGGTTCAAAACTAGGTTTGATCTTTTCTCTCAATCCGAAGCACGATATGCCGATCAACCTAAGCCACGTCGACGAGCTTGGAGAGGCGCGTCTGCACCCCTGACGGCGGCGAACTCGGCGGTGGCGAGGAAGAGAAAATCGGCCGCGAACGGCGCGACTTTGGAGGAGGAGATCTCGTTGATGGGGCGACGAGGGGTGGCGTACCAGCTATGGATGTGAAGCTCTCGGAGAGATCTACAAAAACCTTAACTGGGTAGAGGTGTTTAGTTGCGTGGATTAGCCAAAAAAGAGGAGAGAAGATTGGTGCTGCTGCCGCCGTATAATCGAGGAGAGAGAAAATTAGGTTTTCTTTTTAAAAAAAATATGATTGGCCGGGGGAGTTTTAAAGGGGTTTTTTGACACGACCACCAATCCAAAACCAACGACTGTCGTCCCCAGCGTTTTACCCCCATTCCGAACACAATGGGATATGTTTCGAAGGCCCATTCGAATGTTTCAGTCAGTTTTCCTTCAAATTAAAATATAAAACATTCAATATTTAATTTGAACGTACATTTCAATTTGCCAGGGCCACAAACTGATTCGAAAAATTCCAAAATAAATAAATCTAGCTATGTTTTGACTATACGGTCCAAACAAAACCAGTTTCGTCGAATTCTCAGACCGTTTGCAAAAAGGCCCATTTCTGGTCGATCCAATTTAACTATAATTGACCAAAACACATTTTCCTTTGCCACGCTCACATAATAGCTTCAAAAATTATGAAATTTGAAACCTAGCAATAACTTCACATCCCGGATCCAACAAAAGTGGTTTCGTCGAATTCCGAGGTCGTATGCAAAATGGCCAATTTCACGGGCTATATAAATTCCATAGCGACCTTTCTGAAAATTCATTTGGCCATAACTTTTGCTTCCCGTTATGAAAACTCAATTTTTCAGATTCGTTAGAAAGATATTCACTAACAGATTTAAATATTTTTTGTTTTACTCAAATCCGTTTTTTTTGCACCCGGTACAGTCCGACAAAGTTTGAATTCAATTTTTAAAACTGCAGTGCTATTTTAAGCCTTGTTTATAATTAGAATTAATTATATTCGTTTTCAATTGTCGATTCAACTCACTTTTCATCTCTATTGTTTAAAATATTTATTTTAAATATTTAAAATCCATTATTTTAGCCAATTTAAATTTTTTAAATTGGTTCAGATTTTCTGGGTCGTTACAAGTATGGACAGGATAATCAAACAGAAAAATTAAACTCTCAACGGAAATGTTTCTATCTCTTTCTTGCAGCGGTGGGACCGCGAGAGCCTGGACCTGCTCCCTTGCCTGCCCCGGTGCCAGGAGATCCTGAAGCTGCCCTCCAGAAGTTATTTGCCCTTGTCGTTGTTTCCTTGGGCACTCCTTAACTAGATGACCTGCCTCTCCACAGTGGAATCAGCCAGTCTTCTTCTTTTTCCTACGGTCTTTTACTCAGATGGCCTGGTGTCCCACAATTAAAGCACTTCTTCTTTACTTTGCCATTATTGTTCTTCCTGCCCTTCTTGTTTTGTTGTTGTGGTTTCTTTTGATCTCCTTTCTTCTCAGGTGCCTTATTAGCATTGGCGCCTTTCTCCTCTTCATGCATAAGCGCCATATCAACTAGCCTCTTAAAGGTGGCCCCCATAGGGATGTAGGTCATAGCTAACCCATGTAGTGGCTCGTTCAAACCCTTAACAAATATTAGGGCCTTCTTTTCGGGTGTATTCACCAAGTCCAAGCCAAATCTCGCCAATTGATTGAACTTGTTGACGTATTCTTTCACTGATAGATTCCCTTGCTTCAATGCCAAAAATCTTTCCATACATAAATTCTCTTCATCCCGTGAGAGAAACTTTTCCTCAAACCTACGCCTGAAATCCGACCATGTATCAACTGGATGCTCTCCATTAGTGAACTCCCACCAAAACGAAGCTTCGTCCTTCATCAACCAAGAAGCCAATTGGACCTTCTTACAATCATCCAAATCGAAAATGCCAAACAGATCCGCCACTTCTTTCAACCAATTTCTAGCTTCAATGAACGTTTCAGACCCACTAAAAGATTTTCCACCGATCGAACAAAAGTCTCTACATATCTTGGAGAAAGTATCTCCATGCGGAGGAATGACTGGAGCTGGGGGAGAAGGAGGAAGAGCGTTGGCCGGACCTACGACAGTGGCCCTAGCCTCGAGATATTGACGAAACCAACCGGGTACATGAACACCCTCTGGTATCTCAAATGCTCTAGACATGCTGAAAAGAAAAAGAAAGAGTTTTAAATCAAAGGAAGCGAAAGAGAGATGTATGGCTTGCGGGGATTATGCTCTTTAAAGTAAACTTTCCTTGAAAATAGCTTCTTTAAAACAAGTTTTAGAAAATACTTTCTAGGAAAACAATACTTTTCAAAACACTTTTCAAAACTTTTAATCTGTTCTTGTAACCATAGCTCTGATACCACGTGTAACACCCCATGTCCATTAATGTCACTCACAAAGGGAATGCATCAATGTCCATGAAGCATTATTGTTGTATAGAACAGATAAATTACAAGAATAAATAAATGAAACAACACAACGGAAGTTAAAACTTATTTCATAGCATCATAACCCAAAACGAGTTTACATAAGTAGTCTCTAAAGCCATTACATCAGGATCAGTAGTCTTTTCCAAAATCTTGAAAGTACATAAAGAAGCAAATACTTAAATAACATAAATGCATAAATCCCTACTGAGCGTAAGCAAAGCCTTAAAGATGAGAGAGTCCCAAGCAATACATCTACTCTCTTCAAGCAACTGAAAGAAATCGGCTCTAAGCTGTAGTATTCCTTCCTTGCAAACCTAGGGGGGAAGGAAGAAAAGAGGTGGAAAGAATAGGGGGTCAGACATAAAGTCCGGTGAGTGCGATAGCTTTAACAATATAATTACAAAAATAACTAGGCCAAGGCATACGCTGGAAAATAAGGAAATGACTGTGAACAATAGCGTATGACAGGGAAATAAGACGAACAAAGATAACGTTAAAGGCGCCCCTAATCGTTATAAGATAACTACTATACTGCACCACTACTAGTCACCCCAAAGGTTGATTCCGCCTACAGAACTTTATATTGCTAATGATAGTTTCGTGTACCCCTAGCAACCTCCATAGGTGCCGTCTGCCCCTATCTCCACTAGGTGTACCCACTACCCCCATTCGATCGGCTCCCTAACTCGTAGATACCCGTGCTGGCCCCACAGTGGGGTGTATCACTCCCCAAAGTGGCAACCCGATACAACCAAAAATGCACGACTTATATCTACACGATGCAACAATGTCTTACCTACCAGCCCGGGCCCATACACGCATACGAACCTGTTGGACTTGCATTGCCACCGCTGACCCGTTTTGACCTCTTACAATCAAATCCAGTACGCGTGTCCCGTCCTCGACTTGGGTCGAGCCTACAATGATACTTAATGGGTTACTGGTTTGAAAAGGGCCCCCATGCATGACACAAGCTTTCCACCTATGCTTGGTCCACTCTAAGGTTTTCCAACTTAACCCCATTCTTATTCATGTCTTCTTACATGTTTCAATCTTGGTTAAGTGCATATAATCGTATTTCAAATGCCACCCAAGGCACCCACTAAATTCCACATGCCACCCAAGACACCCACTTAACCCCCTCATGTCCCACTACTTGTTTATCTGGTTAAGTGTTTCTTAATTCATTAAGACCGTAACCTTGTAAACAACTCCCACATTATACTGGCATTTGTGGCAGCTAGATTTGCCGGGCGGGTCCGGGCAGTCTTACACCACAAACGAGCCTAACCTCATGACTTTTACAACTGTTACGCGTTTAATTTATGCCTAAGACCCCCCACATTAGACTAGCATTTGTGGCTGCTGGATTTGTCGGGCGAGTCCTGGCAGTCTTACACCACAAATGAGTCTAACCTCGTGTCTTAGGCGATTAGTTACAAATAATTAATTATCCCCAATTTGAATTAATTTCCCAATTCAAATTGTCAATCAATTACAAATTTAACTATGTCCATAATTAACACCTTAATTATGTCCATCTATTTATGGTATATAAAATTATACCAACTAACATCACATTTAAGGCGTTTATGCCAGTTCTCAATATTAAATCTTTTAATATTATCCCATTGCCCTACGTTGTACGTTCGTTCGTTTAACGTGAAATATACGTTAGACTCGAATAGTCTAACTTATGGAATAAAGAGAAAACATCACAACATGCATAGAATTAAAACTAGATCTAAACATAAGGGATGAACTTGCATGTGTGAATAAGGTTTTTCATCTAAAACTTGCAGAGGCCAAAGTCACAAACTTGCATAAACTATGGATGTCATAGATTTAATCATAAGGTGTAAACTTGCATAGGCAATAGTCACAAACTTACATTACATAATTCATACTCCAATATATATATATATATATATATATGTATGTATGTATGTATGTATATATACTTGCATATGTGATTTATGCAACATAAACTATGGTGTAAACTTGCATCTAAACATGTAAATTAAGATCTACATGTAAACTAGAATATAGAATTTTGTATACTAGCATATAACTCACACATGTCTTAGCCTAAACTTTTGATCCAAGCTTACACATAAAATAGATGTCATGAAACATGTAAGGTGGTATGTGATTCTCAATAACTTGCATATGATTCATATCTAAATTAACATCCAAACTTGCATGTAGAATTATCAAGTTAAACTTACATATGATTTAACATATGAACTAGTTCCAACAAACATAACCAAACTAGCATATGAAGCATCATTATGAATTGATTGTACATAAGCCAACAACTAACGTAGATTTTCAACATAGATAATAACATCACAGCTTTACAACATAGATAATAACATCATAGATTTATAACATAGATAATAACATAATGGTCACTGATTCACAACATAACCATATAACCCAAATCATAACTCAACCTAATTAAATTGTTATTTACCTTATTAAAGAAACCGAACTCACAACTCAAAGAAGGTCTTGCGTTCTGAAATCTAAGTTTTGAAATCGATTTAGCTTTCCTTTTAAGAAGACAAATTCGTTGTTGTTTAGATTTGAGTTGAATAGAATTGAGTTGATTAGCTTTTCTTTCTACTAAATGGTGGCGGCTACTCTAGGTTGCAAGGTGACAACATGGCGGCCATGGTTCTAAATTTTTATTTGATTTTAGGGTTTGAGTCTACATGTGTTTATGTAGAATTTAGGATTAATTTATGCCATCCAATCAACCTAGAATAAACCACAGCCATTCAGTCAAGATAGGGTGACAAGTCAGCCCTAATGACTCAGCCAAGAGTCAGAAAATCGTCATCTTTCAAATATGCCCCGGGGGGCAGGTCGACCCCCAGGTCAACCCTCTGGTCGACCTGTATGGGTAGGTCGACCCCCTGGTCGTCTTGGCCCCTGGTGGGAATTTTCCCGCCTAGCCCAATCTAAGTCTGAATTTGAATTTTTGAAATTTATTTGAATTTTTTTGAAACTTCTAATCGCCATAACTTCTTCATACGAAGTCCAATTCACACAAACTCGTACTTTATCTCAATTAGAATTCCGAGACGAACACAACGGCGTAAACCGTTTCCCTTAATTCTCACATTTAAAATTAAATATTCTTTAATTCATTACTTTAGTGTTAATAGAAATACAGGGTGTTACAAGCAGGCTGCAATGCCTAGTCTTAACACGGGTCACTATGCTCCTCGAATTATGTGGCACACGTGTATCTCGATCCAGAAATTATGGAGGTAGAGTAGGCCATAGCTGACTAAGGAAAGTGCTTCGAAGACCCGGCTTGCAGCCTTTGAGCATTTCCATGCCTCGAGCCGTTATGGGATAGCTCAGTACGACCGACCCGAGGAGTTTCGACCTGAAAGTTTGGTGGAGAATGCGAAGAACCATGTCGACCTTGGTCAGGATGACCCGAGGATTCTCGACCCGAAGTGAACTTTACTTTCAAGGACTCGATGCGTGAATCTTGGTCAACCCGACCTAAGTCGACCCGAGACCTGGGCCAAATCGAAGCACAATATTGTAACGACGTATCCAAGTGAAATGTTCTTGTGAGAGAATATGCCCACATTCTTAACATTAATTATAACAGAAATCCAAGTCGTGCCGACCTTGGTAAAAGGGAGTGTCAACAAAACGTATGTTTGAAATTAGATAAAACGGCGCAAAATCCTCAAAATTAATGGATAGTGAGTTAATTCTCACTCTTTCTAGGATACTTCTGAATATTGTTATTTCAAACAAAAATATTCATTGTTGTTAGAATAAAATGTGTGTTTGGATGATTGGATGATTTATTGCTAAATTGGTTGGTTGTGGTTATATATTTATGTCTATGAATGGATAACCTTTGACACTATCTGCTGTTATGCGGAAAATGCATCTTAAATGAACTAGATTAAAATTTCTATTATATATGTATTTATAAAAATGAGATTATGGGATTTGATGTAGGGATCACAGGTTGGATGGATCCAAAGGATTCCTCAAATATTTTGAATGTTACTTGCTTTCATATTATATGTATGAACCGTTTGACATAAGTAACATTAAATTTGATTTGGATCTTGATTGCTAAATTGAATACAACATTGATACGATATTAATCAATAAATAATATTGATTAAGTGATTGGCAGAAGATGGCCTAAAATCCTTCTACTTAAGACATTGATTCTCCATCAGGCGAATTGACTAAATTGAAGTTATAAAATTAATTTTCATAACAAAGGAAAGACTTTAGATTTAATTCATATAAGTTACGTAAAATCATGGTCTTACAAATAGATCACCATTGATAATTGGATTTTATAAATAAAAGTTTGTAATGTTTTATGTAGCAAAATTACTATTTTATAAATAAATTTATAATTGGAGATTTCAAGGGTTAACTAGTTAACCAAGTTTATAAGTCAGAAATTAACCTAACGATTAGTAGTTTGGAATAATTGTTTCAAGAAACAATTAAGTAGGATGATGTCAAATTAATTAAGTCATTAATCGATTTAAAGGGAATGATTTATCGAAATAGGTTAACAAGTTAACTATGTTTTCAAGTTGACTAAGTCAACTTTTTAATTGAAATTAGTTATTAAATTAGTTTACTTTTTATTAATTTAATAGGAATAATTTTAACGAATGGTTGTTTAAACCTAATTTTTTTTCATAAAGGGTAATTAATCCTTTATTTAACTATGTTTAAAGACAATTATCAAGTGTTAATTATAAATAAAGTAGTTATTATTTAATAACTTTTTAAAAGAGACTAACTATTCTATTTTTAGTTAATAACGATTTACTTTAGTTAATGTTGAAGTAAATTTTTATTTTTATTAATAATAATTAAATTGATTACCTTTTTAGCAAGGAATTCATTTAATTAATTATGAATCGATTTCTGTAGCAAATGCCAGTGTAATAAATAAGTTTTATAATTGAATATTTCGATTGATAAAACTTAACTAATTTTAAAATTAAGTTTTATGCCTCCACAAAACCCTGTTTTTTGACTAAATGAGTTTATAAGTGATTTTAGTTGTTTTTGAACTAGTTTAAATAAATAGTATTGTCAAATTTGTAAACGACGCAGAAGGATATCAGATTTCAAAAATGAAATTATAGAAGTAAAAAATTCACTAATAATTACTAATGATTTAAATTGATTTTAAGCTAAGTTTTAAGTGGCTTGATTTTAAAATCAAATCAGGACTTATAAGATCAAAATTTATAAAGGAAAGGAAAACAAGTTTGTAAGAAGTGAATTTTCATAAAAAGTTTTATAAAGGGATTTTGTAATAAATCCAAGTTTTATAAACAAGGTTTATAAAAGAGATTGAAAGCTAATGTCATGGTTTTAAATAAGGGTTTACTTAATAATTTAAGTAAGCAAAATTAATTGAAATTGGAAGGAGATTTTCAAAGTGCAAAGGAAGGATGCTTAATGGATTTGTAATGTCCCGCATTTTAACGATTGAATAAATAATTTATCTAATTATTTAAATAGTGGTTTGGTAATTTAAATGGTTTGAATTTGAATAATTTTGAATATTAAATTAATATAATTAATGGAATGGTAAATTTAAATTTCCATAATAGTCAGAATATTGTGTAAATTGAATAATTTAAGAAATTTAATTGAAATTAGATTGGAGTTATAATAACGAATTTATTTATAAAATGGTGCTCGAACGTATAATTTATAATTATATTTAAAACAAGCTTGTAATGGCGTGGTAGTTCATAATATTATATTTTGAACTTCAATTGAGTATACAAGATTCGTTATAAGTCGTTTTTCTTTGAAATTCGAAATGTTCGAATCAGCTGAACTATATTTTTCTAATTGAATGGAATAATGGTGTAACGACCCGGAAAATCTGAACCAATTTAAAATTTTTTAAATTGGCTAAAATAGTGGATTTTAAATATTTAAAATAAATATTTAAAATAATAAAGATGAAAACTGAGTTTGAATCAACAATTGGAAATGAATATAATTAATTCTAATTATAAACAAGGCCTGAAATGGCGCGGCAGTTTCAAATTTTCATTTCAAACTGTAACACCCCACCTCTGCTGGGGTCACTCACAAAGGGATTGCCCTAGTTTTGGAGGGATATTATCTAGTAAACAGGCACAGAGATAACACAAGACAGAACATAGATAAAATAGAGTATATAAAGCAGCGGATATAAACTTTAAAACCAAATCTCATTACTGAAAAATAGAGTCAAAACCTCTTACATCAAAATGCCAAGTCATTATTTCATTACATCAAGTTCTAAAGAAGCAAAGTACTTAAAACAACAAAAGTAAAATATTATTCCCCAAAAAGTGCATGAGTGTAGCCATAGCAGAGCTCAAGAACAAACCGTACATGAACTGTCAGAAAGCAAGCAAAGTCCAAGCTAAGAGCTAGAGTTTCCTCCCTGAGAACCTGGGGAGGGGGGGAACGAAAGACAAAGAGGCGAAAGAAAATGGGTCAGTCAAAAAGACTGGTAAGCCCTAGTGACTATCAACATAGAAACTAGTAAAGTTAACAAGACATGAATAAACTAGAATTAAACATAGGAATGATGATATGTCTGACATGATAACTAAGCTAACAAGATAACTCAAGTCTAACATTACGTATTCAAGGTTCGCCATACTAACTATACTGGTATACTAATCCCGTGTCAACTATAAATCAAAAAATAATCCCTTGACCCAATATCGTGAAGTGACCCAATTCGGGGTTCAACGGTATGATCTAATTGATCGGCTCCCTACAAGTCTAGCTCGTCGTGTGTCTGTGTCATACGGCCCTATCACGAATGTAGTCACCTTTGCTAGGTCCACCATAGGGTGTATCAAGCCCTAGGGTTCCAACCACCGACACGAATCAAGAATGCACAGATAATCCTACTGATGCCCAATGCCTGCTTTTTCAACTCCGGACTAAGTGCACGACCCTAGTCCGCCTGAACCTACAATGGCGCACCAACTCAGCCGTCGTTCTAGTCGCTTACAATCAGCCCAGCAATCGTGCCCCACCCTGCCTAGTCCCAGGGTACCGTGATACATCTAGTGGGTTACTGCTGAAAAGGACCGCGTAACTAGGGTTTCGTTCAGCAGGTTAAGTTGTCATTTAAAATCGAAACTTAACCCCATCTACGTGTCATGTCAAATTGACTAAGTGTGTCGTTCTAGTTCAAGACTTAGTCCTACGAATCATGTGTCAGGTTGGTTAAGTGTGTTCAAGCGGTGTTAAGTGTGTTCAAGCGGTTCATGACTTAATCCTATCAAATCAACGTGTCAAATTGGTTAAGTATATTCAAGTGGTCCATGACTTAACCCTATCCAGTGGCATTAATTTACTTAATGCACCCCTAACCTCTCACATTAGACTTGGTTATGGTTACTGGATGTGCCGGGCGGGTCCGCGCAGTTTTACACCATAACCTAGTCTAACCTCGGGTTTCGAGTGCGATATGACTAACTACTCACATTGGGTCCTATTGTTTGCAGTTACTGGATTCGCCGGGCGGTTCCAGGCAGATTTATACTGCAAACTCAAGCCAACCTCGAGTTGGCCACGTTCAAGTTATCTAAGTGTCATGTCCCAAATTCATATTTTCAAGTATAATTTCATGTCAAGTTCATGTTCCTATCCAAACTCAAGTTATAACGATATTCATGTTTTCAAGTTCATACTAAATTCAGGTTTTCCTAAACTACCCAAATCGCATCCCAACGCTCACGAATACGAATCAAGGCAATAGATGTAACTAGGGAATAACATAACAAGGATGGGTATAAAGTGGCAAAGGTGATTTCAAGGCAAGCATGGTGTAACTTGAGATATGATCATAACATCACTGGCATATGAAATAGGGTGATAAACATAGCAATAAATGACATAAGATGATAAACCTAAACTTGTGACTAGCAATAGTTTCAACATCACAACATCACAGGCATGTTAAAATAATGATAGGGTTTAGGTTATGACATGAACAGGCCCCTAAATCAAGTTCTTATCAGTATTCCACAAATCAAGGTTCAATATGAACGGTACTAGGTTCAAGGTGAATAGATCTAGGGTGAACAAGAGTAGATCTAAAATAATAGATCAAAAAGGAATAGTCATAGATCAAAGATATACAAGAGTAGGTCTCAAGTAGTTATCATGTTTATGTTCAACTTCTATTTACACATGTCCATATTAAGTTTAGAGTTTAGATCTAAGAGTAACTGGGACTTACAGATCATGGTTTTTGATAACTAAGAACAGAAATTGTCGTAGGATTGTTGTTGAGATGTTGAACTATTTCCTTGAATTGTTGTAGAAATGTTGGCCTTCGATTTGGATCTAGTTTGAATGTTTAAGCTTTAAGTTGGAGGAGGCGGCCATGGTTAAAGAGGAGACTTAGCAGCATAATGGTGTTAGAAAGATTTGTTGTGGATTAGCCTAGGTCTTAGGGTGTTTTTTTATAGTTGCAAAAACTAGTTTAGGCCATAGGATAAACCCTAGAATCGATCTGAACCGCCAAAAATCGTCACAGGCCCTCAAACAAGCCAACGGGGTCAAGCAAGAGCAACCAGGCCCAAACCAGGTTCGGGGACCAGGTCGACACCCAAGTCGACGGCGCAGTCGACCTGGTCTTGGGGGTGTCGACTGCCCAGTCGACTCCCCAGTCGACCTGGGGTGCTGGGCGGGAAATTTCCCGCCCAGTCTATCTAGGTTTTGAAATTCGAATTTGAACTCGAATTCGAAATGTTTTGAACTCGGAAAATTTCTGAAACTTTGGGGAGCCATAACTTGGTCAAACGGACTCCGATTTTCGAAAACTCGGACTCGATTTCATGCAGAATTCTGAGACGAACGCAATGGCGCAAACTGTTTCCCTTGGTTCTTATTTTAAAAATTAATTCTGCCTAGATTTATGGTTATAACACGTTATCAAAATACGGGTTGTTACATTCTCCCTTCCTTAAAGGATTTCGTCCCCAAAATCTCTAAGTTAGGAAGAACGTATCCGACCATCCATCATCCATCTACTAAAAACATCATCCACAAGCAAACATTGTCCTTAAGAGATTTATAATGCTGTATGAACATATGCAGAAAGTGTGTGTATATGTTCCTTATCTAATGCAAATGATCAGGCCTGATTGATCTTTCTAAAGCAAAATATGTTTAGTGTCATGAATCCAACATGTATGCAAATAATCCTAGTCACGTAAGAACTATATGCGTGCACAAACATTCATCCATATGCAACATTCATATGATAACACATTAAATTTCATCCAGAAATAAGTACAAACACTCATGCATATGCAATATGAAAATGTGTCTGAGCCGATCTTGTAACAACCCGTATTTTAAATAACATGTTATAACATAAACCAAGGCAGAATTAAATGATAAATTCTGAATCAAGGGAAATGTCCTGTGCCATTGCGTTCGTCTCGGAAAAATACGCGAAATAGAGTCTGAGTTTTCGAAAATCGGAGTTCGTATGACCCAGTTATGGCCCATAGAAGTTTTCAGAAAATTCAAATTTAAAAAACAGATTTCAAATTCGGCTGGGCAGGGCAGGCAGGAAAAATTCCCGCCACCCCAAGTCGACTGGGGAGTCGACTTGGGAGTCGACACTCCCCAGGCCATGTCGACTGCCCAGTCGACACCCCTGTCGTCTTGGGTGGTCGGCCAGTCTGGCCTGGGTGCACATGACTTGTTTCTCAAGGCATGTTTCGAGGCTAGTGACGTGAATTGATGGCCCAGATCTGAATTAGGGTTAATCCTATGGCCTAAACTAACCTAATCTTCTATAAAAGGACCCTAATACCTAGCCTAAATCATCAAAAATCAATCCTACAACTAAACTATGCCAAAATGTTTAATCATGGCCTCCACCCTCTTGTCATAGCCTCAATCTTCATTCATATGAGAGTTCCTAAGCTTGTTTGAGAGTTGCAAAGCTTGATTCGAGGCCAAAGTTCAATCTTTCTTCATTAAAACAAGGATCTTTCTTCATAGAATCAAAGGAGCTTCTTGGAGCTTGTATTCATTTGGGGTTTTTAGAGTTGCTAGTGGCTTCATCTCAATCTTATTTATATTTTATAAGTCTTCATAGCATTGTAAGCCCTATACTACTCTTAGATTCTAACTATGAAGTTAAATATGACATGTTGCAAGTTGAGTTTGGGCCTAAGAATGGTATGTGCTTTGATCCTATCATGTTATGCATAAATATATTCTATGCATGTTTGTAAAGCTATCACCTTGACTTTGTGCATAGAAAGCTATGAGCTTTAATTCTATAATGTTATGCATAGGCTTATTCCATGCATGTTTATAAAGCTACCACCTTGACTTTGTGCATAGGAAGCTATGAGCTTGATTTGAAAATGTTGCATAGAAGAAACATAGAAACTCTCATAAACCTTGTGTTATCTTGCATATGATGTTATATGCGAATCACTTGCTATCATCCTATGTCATTTATGACCATGTTTCGTCTATTTTGCTAAAGTTGATATTATGCATGTTTTGAGGCCTACAATGTAATATGCAAGTTTATGAACACATTTGCCTCATATGCCACCATGTTTAACTTGTGGCCCAAACCTCATTAATTATGTCATGTTTCTAAGTTTCCCCCTTTGAGATCTATTTGTGTTTATGCGAATGTACATGCGATGGGGTTACGTTATGGATAAACTAAAATAAAAACATGACTTGAAAAGATGACATGAAATATGACATGTGATTATGCTTGAAACATGAACATGAACTTGGACATGACTTCTAGAAAACATGAGAATGGCCAACTCGAGGTTGGGTTGAGTTTGTAGTACAAATCTACCCGGAACCGACGGGCTTAACTAGTGGCTACAAGCAGTAGGACCCAATGTGAGTAGTTGGTCATGTTGCACTTGAATCCCGAGGTTAGACCAAGTTGTGGTGTAAAGCTACCCGGACCCGCCCGGCTTAACTAGTAACCACAACAAAGTCTAATGTGAGAGGTTGGGTGCATTAAAGTAATTAATGCCACATGATAGGGTTAAGTCATGGACCACTTGAATACTTAACCAATTAAACACGATGGTTTGATTGGGTTAAGTCATGAACCTTGGGTACACTTAACCAACTTGATTGGGTAGGGTTAACCACATTTAACCCGTTAGAAACCCTAGTTACGTGGTCCTTTTCACCAGTAACCCTCTTGATTGTATCATGATACCCTAGGGACTAGGCTAGGGTAGGGCACGGTTACTGGGCTGACATGTAAGCGACCAAAACGACGGCTGAGTAGGTGCGTCGGTGTAGGTTCAGGCGGACTATGGTCTTGCACATAGTCCGGAGTTGAAAAAGCAGACACGGGCACCCGTAGGTTTAGACTGTGCGTGCTTGATTTGTGTCCGTGGTTGGCACCCTAGGGCTTGATACACCCTAGGGGTGGACCTAGCACAATTTGACTACACTTCGTGATTGGGCCGTATGACACCGATACTTGACGAGTTAGGCTTTTAGGGAGCCGATCGACTAGACCGTGTTGTTGGACCTTGATCTAGGTCATCTCGGGATGTTGGGCCAAGATTGGGCCAAGGGATCATTTCTAGTTTATACTTGACATGGATTACTAGTACACACTTGGTGCAACTTAACCTTGTACATGCGATGCCACACTTGATCTATCTTTTCACCATGCCAGTTATCACCCTATGTTTCATCTCTGCTTTACATGCCCAGTTAACTTTATTAGTTTTATACTAATAGTAGATAGGACTTACCAGTCTTTTTGACTGACCCGTTTTCTTTCGCCTCTTTTCTTCCGTTCCCCCTCCCCCATCAGTTTGCAGGGTTGGAACACTGGTACCTAGCTGGATCTTTAGCTCCTTTTCTGGATAGCTCATGTACGGTTTGGACTTGAGCATGCTATGGCTTTATCCTACTTTGGGGATAGTTACTTTATGTTTTTTTTTAGTTTCCAGTTTATGTTCTAAACTTTGTTTTGTAGGAAAATAATGACCAAGTACTTTGATGTAACTTGATTATGGTTTTGAAATGTTAGTTTTATCCGCTGCTTTACTACTCTGTTTTACTTATATGTTCTGTCTTGTGATATCTGCATGCATGTTTACCTCGTTTAACACCCCTCCAAAGCCAGTGCACTTGCAAGAGTGGCATTGGCGGAGGTGGGATGTTACATTTGGTATCAGAGCATAAGGTTTACAAGATTCGAGAAAAAGTGTTTTTAAAACTTACCTTTTTGGAAAACTATTTTCAAAACCAATTAAGTATTTTCCAAGAAAAGTCTAGTTTATTTTAAAGGGCTATTCCCCAAAAGCCATTAGCACTATCCTTTGTTCCCTCGTTCTTAATATATCTTTTCCTTTTTCCGCATGGCCGATCTTAACCTTCCCGAGGGAGTAACCATTCCCGGATGGTTCCGGAGGTACTTGGAAGCTAGGGCCAACGATGTGGGCCCAGCAAATACCCCCACCGTAACTGAGGTTCCTCCTCCTCCTCAGCATCCACAAGCAGATTTCGCAAAGGTTTGCAAGGACTTTAAGGAGATGGGTGGCAAAAATTTCGTTGGGACGGAGACTTTTGTGGAGGCACGAAATTGGTTGAAAGAAACTGAAGATCTCTTCGCTATCTTTGATGTGGAAGACCATAGAAAGGTTTTATTGGAAGCATGGTTATTAAAAGAAGAAGCTGCTTATTGGTGGGAGGTCTCCAATGCTACTAGGCCTATAGAGACTTGGGCCGACTTTAGGACGAGGTTTGGGCTTAAGTTTCTATCATCTGCTGAGGCAAATCTGCAATTGGAGAAGTTTATATCTTTGAAGCAAGGGGACATGACAGTGAGGGAGTATGTGAATAAGTTTAACCAGCTTGCTCGATTCGGTTTGGACATGGTTAATACTCCCCAGAAGAAGGCTTTACGCTTTGCACGAGGGTTGAATGAGCCATTACAAGGTTTAGCCCTATCTCATATACCCAAGGGGGCCATTTTTGAAGGCCTAGTAGACATGGCATTGCTTCAAGGAGACGATAAGAATGGCAAGAAGGAAGTCAAGACTAATGAGACTCAAACCAAGAAGACGGACTCCAAGTGGGGAGGAAATCAGGGCAGTCAGAACAACAAGAACAACAAGGGCAACAAGGCCAAGGCAAAGGACCCAAGAAATTGCAACTTCTGTGGGATTGTTGGGCACATAGCCAAGGATTGCAGAAAGAAGAAGAGGAAGTTGGATGAATGCTTTCACTGTGGAGAGCCTGGACATCTTAGCAAGGATTGCCTCAAGACGCAAGGACAAGGGAAAGGGCAGGCTCAGCGTGCAGGACCTTCTGGAGGGCAAGTGCATGCTCTCAACACTGCTCCAGTTCAAGACCGAGGTAGTATTTCTGTAGAAAGCCTTGTTTATATTTCTGATTATCCTGTTCGCACCTTATTTGATTCTGGCGCATCACATACCTTTATTTCTTCTGACATTGTTGAAAGTTTGCACCTAAGTACTACTCTAGTTGAGGATCCCGTCAGTGTTTCAAATCCAATTGGGGGTTCCGCCTATTTATCTATGATTTGTGTGGATTTGAATATTTCTATCTTGACCGTAGAATTCACGTGTAATGCTTATGTTCTCGGGTTCACGGGATACGGGTTGATCTTGGGCATGGATTGGTTGTCCAGTTATGGAGCCATTCTCGATTGTGAGCATAGGGTGGTGAGGCTCATGACTCGCCTCGGTAATACCCTAGAGATTTCTTGTAACCCTAGAGATCCCGTCATGTTATGTTATCTTGAATCTCTTGACTCGTCCATCAATGATCTGCAATCTGTAAGGGTGGTCCGAGAATATCCTGATGTCTTTGAAGAGGTTAAGGGGTTACCCCATAAACGAGAGATAGACTTTCGCATTTATCTGGTTGATAAAGCCAAGCCAGTATCATTGCCCATTAGGCACATGGCCCCACGAGAAAGAAGAGAGCTCAGTAAGCAAATCAAGGAGTTGCTTGAGAAAATTTTTATTAGGCGAAGCATTTCTGAATGAGTTGCTCCTGTGGTATTTGCTACTAAGGCGGATGGTTCGCTTCGTCTATGCGTTGATTATCGAGAGTTAAACAAGCTGACAAGGAAGAATAGACACCCATTACCAAGGATCAATGATCTCTTTGACCAGCTTGTTGGTGCTTCTGTTTTCTCTCAGCTCGATCTAGCCACCGGATTCCATCAGCTTAGAGCGGCTGAGGATAGTATTGATAAGACTGCGTTTAGGACTCCAGATGGATTCTTTGAATGGCTTGTCATGCCATTCGGTTTGACTAATGCACCCGCCTACTTCGTAGATTTGATGAGTAGGGTGTTCAGGGAGTTCCTTAACAAGTTTGTGGTTGTCTTCGTGGATGATATTCTGATCTTCTCAAAGGATGAGGAAGAACATGCCAGACATCTCAAGGAAGTGATGGATACACTTAGAGCTCATCAGTTGAAAGCCAAGTTCTCCAAATGCCATTCTGGGGAAGGGAAGTTCGGTTTCTAGGACATATAGTTTCTAAGCAAGGCATAGCGGTGGATCCCGCGAAAGTGGTTGCAGTTCAAGACTGGAAGACTCCTAGGAATGCAACCGAAGTAAGAAGCTTTCTCAGTCTGGCAGGCTACTATAGGAAGTTCATCAGGGACTTCGCTAAGATTTCATCCCCTCTTACTAAGTTGACGAAGAAGAACTTAGTCTTTGCATGGGACTTAGAGTGTAAGCTTGCTTTTCAAAGGCTCAAGAGGGCCCTTACTACAGCTCCAGTTTTGGCCTTACCCGATGGCGGTAAGATGTTTACCGTGTACACCGATGCATGTGGCACGGGGTTAGGTGCTGTTCTTATGCAAGAGGGAAGAGTGATATGTTATGGGGATAAGCAACTTAAAGTTCATGAGAAGAACTATCCCGCTCATGATTTGGAGTTGGCGGCGATCATCTTTGCACTCAAATCTTGGCGCCACTATCTTCTAGGGGAAAGATTTGAGTTATATACTGATCATAAGTCGCTCAAGTACCTCTTCTCGCAGAAAGATCTGAATCTAAGGCAGCAAAGGTGAATGGAATTCTTGGCATCTTATGACTTCGAGATAGCTTATACCCCTGGCAAGGGTAATGTTGTGGCTGATGCATTAAGCAGAAGTAGGTTGACTTTGAGTCCCTTGTTTGTTGAGATGAGGAGTCTAGAGTTCTTGGCAACCTTTGATTTCACACCGGTTGTTGAGTCAATGACATGTTCTTTAGCATCCCTTGAGCTTAGACCTATGCTTCTTGATCAAGTTGGGGCTTCGCAGAAGGAAGATCCACAGATAGTCGAAGTCATGGACAAGTTGATTCGTGGTGAGACGTCTAGTCACCTTGCTAGATATACTATTGATGATAGGGGTTGGCTAAGGCGTGATGGAAGGCTATGCGTTCCACAAGTAGGAGACTTGGTTCATAAAGTTCTCGAAGAAGCGCATCACTCGAAGATGACTATACATCCTGGAGGAGATAAGATGTATAGGTATATGAAGCGTAATTTCTTTTGGGCTGGGATGAAGAAGGATGTGGCAGAGTATGTTTCAAAGTGCATGGTGTGCCAACAAGTGAAAGCCGAGTCGAAGAAACCCGGTGGGCTATTACATCCATTGGAGGTCCCACAATGGAAGTGGGAAAGTATCTCTATGGATTTTGTGGATGGATTGCCTAGGTCAAGAAAACGGAATACGAGTATATGGGTCATAGTTGACAGACTTACAAAGAGTGCTCATTTCATTCCAGTGAAGAGCAAGAGGACCGCATCATGGCTAGCATCTTTTTATCTTCGAGATATAGTGCGATTGCATGGAGTTCCTTCTAGCGTAGTCAGCGATCGTGACCCAATCTTCACTAGCCAGTTCTGGAATAGCTTGCAAGAAGCGATGGGTACGCGATTGAATCTGAGTACAGCCTATCACCCCCAGACGGATGGCCAAACCGAAAGGGTGAATAGAGTGCTAGAAGATCTTTTGAGGCTTTGTGTTGTTGACTTTGGTGGTACTTGGGAAGACCACCTTCCTCTTGTAGAGTTTGCCTATAATAATAGCTACCAAGCTAGCATAGGGATGGCACCATTTGAAGCTCTGTATGGGAGGCCGTGTAGGTCACCATCATGTTGGTGGGAGGCAACGAACAGGCTTATACTTTGGCCCGATATGATACGGGACACATCCGAGAATGTTGAATTGGTGAGAAGACGGATGAAAGCGGCCCAAGACAGACAGAAATCCTATGCTGACAAGCGAAGGATAGATTTGGAGTTCGAAGTTAGGGATATGGTTTTCGTGAAGGTTTCTCCTTTGCGTAATGTGGTACGTTTTGGAGCAGTTGGGAAGCTGGCACCAAGGTTCGTAGGACCCTTCCCTATCATAGAAAGAATTGGGAAGATGGCTTATAAGGTGGGATTGCCCGAGAAACTGGCCGGAGTGCATAATGTCTTTCATGTCTCGCATCTCCGAAAGTGCTTACATGAGTCCGCTGAGGTGGTTGAACCAAGCATTCTAGAAGACGTGGAGGTAGAGAAAGAGGCAACCTTGAGGAGAGCTCCGATTCGTATCTTGGGAACGGAGATAAAGAAGCTAAGAAATCGAGAAGTCAAATTGGTGAAAGTTCATTGGAGTGAAGCCGAAGAGGATGCAACTTGGGAAACCGAGGAGAAGATGCGTGGGCTTTATCCATTTCTTTTTGAGGGTACATTCTCGATCTCTTTTCCTCTTTAGCATATCTTCCTTTTTGCTATCCATATTTATCCTATTTATCTTGTTATCTCGTTAACCTTGTCATGAGAACCTTAGGTAGAAACCCTTTGGATGAAACATGTATTTGAAACATGTTATGCTTGATGTTTGCAAGTGGGCGCAAGTGTTTGCAAGTGGATACTCGTGGATGCATGATACACAATAGGCACTAAGATCGGCTCACACATTTTCATATCGCATATGCATGAGTGCTTATACTTATTCATGGATGAAACTTGTTATGCTATCACGTGGATGCTGCATATGGATGAATGTTATGTGCACTCATGTAGAGATTATAAATTATGTTAGTAATTTGCATACATATGGACGCATTTCACCAACATACTTTGCATTAAGGAGGTTTACTGAATCAGTAACCACCTGATTTTTCGCATTAGATAAGTACATATACACACCTTTGCATATAATCATATAGCATTTAGAAGTTGTTAAGGACATTGACTGCACATGGATGATGTTTTGAGTAGATGGATGATGTATAGTAGGATACGTTCTTCCTAACTTAGAGATTTCGGGGACGAAATCCTTTAAGGTGGGGAGGATGTAACAACCCGTATTTTAAATAACATGTTATAACATAAACCAAGGAAGAATTAAATGATAAATTCTGAATCTAGGGAAACGGGCTGTGCCATTGCGTACATCTCGGAAAAATACGCGAAATAGAGTCCGAGTTTTCGAAAATCGGAGTCCGTATGACCCAGTTATAGCCCTTAGAAGTTTTCAGAAAATTCAAATTTAAAAAACAGATTTCAAATTCAGCTGGGCAGGGCAGGCGGGAAAAATTCCCGCCACCCCAAGTCGACTGGGGAGTCGACTTGGGAGTCGACACACCCCAGGCTGTGTCGACTGCCCAGTCGACACCCCTGTCGACTTGGGTGGTCGGCCAGTCTGGCCTGGGTGCACCTGAATTGTTTCTCAAGGCATGTTTGGAGGCTAGTGACATGAATTGATGGCCCAGATCTGAATTAGGGTTAATCCTATGGCCTAAACTAACCTAATCTTTTATAAAAGGACCCTAATACCTAGCCTAAATCATCATAAATCAATCCTACAACTAAACTATGCCAAAATGTTTAATCATGGCCTCCACCCTCTTGTCATAGCCTCAATCTTCATTCATATGAGAGTTCCTAAGCTTGTTTGAGAGTTGCAAAGCTTGATTCAAGGCCAAAGTTCATTCTTTCTTCATTAAAACAAGGATCTTTCTTCATAGAATCAAAGGAGCTTCTTGGAGCTTGTATTCATTTGGGGTTTTTAGAGTTGCTAGTGGCTTCGTCTCAATCTTATTTATATTTTATAAGTCTTCATAGCATTGTAAGCCCTATACTTCTCTTAGATTCTAACTATGAAGTTAAATATGACATGTTGCAAGTTGAGTTTGGGCCTAAGAATGATATGTGCTTTGATCCTATCATGTTATGCATAAATATATTCTATGCATGTTTGTAAAGCTATCACCTTGACTTTGTGCATAGAAAGCTATGAGCTTAATTCTATCATGTTATGCATAGGCTTATTCCATGCATGTTTATAAAGCTACCACCTTGACTTTGTGCATAGGAAGCTACGAGCTTGATTTGAAAATGTTGCATAGAAGCAACATAGAAACTCTCATAAACCTTGTGTTATCTTGCATATGATGTTATATGCGAATCACTTGCTATCATCCTATGTCATTTATGACCATGTCTCGTCTATTTTGCTAAAGTTGATATTATGCATGTTTTGAGGTCTACAATGTAATATGCAAGTTTATGAACACATTTGCCTCATATGCCACCATGTTTAACTTGTGGCCCAAACCTCATTAATTATGTCATGTTTCTAAGTTTCCCCCTTTGAGATCTATTTGTGTTTATGTGAACGTACATGCGATGGGGTTACGTTATGGGTAAACTAAAATAAAAACATGACTTGAAAAGATGACATGAAATATGACATGTGATTATGCTTGAAACATGAACATGAACTTGGACATGACTTCTAGAAAACATGAGAATGGCCAACTCGAGGTTGGGTTGAGTTTGTAGCATAAATCTACCCGGAACCGACCGGCTTAACTATTGGCTACAAGCAATAGGACCCAATGTGAGTAGTTGGTCATGTTGCACTTGAAACCCGAGGTTAGACCAAATTGTGGTGTAAAGCTACCCGGACCCGCCCGGCTTAACTAGTAACCACAACAAAGTCTAATGTGAGAGGTAGGGTGCATTAAAGTAATTAATGCAACATGATAGGGTTAAGTCATGGACCACTTGAATACTTAACCAATTAAACATGATGGGTTGATAGGGTTAAGTCATGAACCTTGGGTACACTTAACTAACTTGATTGGGTAGGGTTAACCACATTTAACCCGTTAGAAACCCTAGTTACGTGGTCCTTTTCACCAGTAACCCTCTTGATTGTATCATGATACCCTAGGGACTAGGCTAGGGTGGGGCACGATTACTGGGCTGACATGTAAACGACCAAAACGACGGCTGAGTAGGTGCGCCGGTGTAGGTTCAGGCGGACTATGGTCGTGCACATAGTCCGGAGTTGAAAAAGCAGACATGGGCACCCGTAGGTTTAGACTGTGCGTGCTTGATTTGTGTCTGTGGTTGGCACCCTAGGGCTTGATACACCCTAGGGGTGGACCTAGCACACTTTGACTACACTTCGTGATTGGGCCGTATGACACCGATACTTGACGAGTTAGGCTTTTAGGGGGCCGATCGACTAGACCGTGTTGTTGGACCTTGATCTAGGTCATCTTGGGATGTTGGACCAAGATTGGGCCAAGGGATCATTTCTAGTTTATACTTGACATGGATTACTAGTACACACTTGGTGCAACTTAACCTTGTACATGCGATGCCACACTTGATCTATCTTTTCACCATGCCAGTTATCACCCTATGTTTCATCTCTGCTTTACATGCCTAGTTAACTTTATTTGTTTTATACTAATAGTATATAGGACTTACCAGTCTTTTTAACTGACCCGTTTTCTTCCGCCTATTTTCTTCCGTTCCCCCCCCCCCCAGGTTTGCAGGGTGGGAACACTGGTAACTAGCTGGATCTTTAGCTGCTTTTCTGGATAGCTCATGTACGGTTTGGACATGAGCATGCTATGGCTTTATCCTACTTTGGGGATAGTTACTTTATGTTTTTTTTCAGTTTCCAGTTTATGTTCTAGACTTTGTTTTGTGGGAAAATGATGACCAAGTACTTCGATGTAACTTGACTATGGTTTTGAAATGTTAGTTTTATCCACTGTTTTACTACTCTGTTTTACTTATATGTTCTGTCTTGTGATATCTGCATGCATGTTTACCTCGTTTAACGCCCCTCCAAAGCCAGTGCACTTGCAAGAGTGGCATTGGCGGAGGTGGGGTGTTACAGATCTAGTGCCTAATGTGTGTTATGCTACCACGAGCAATCACTTGCAACCACTTGCAACCATTCGCAAACATCAAGCATAACATGTTTCAAATACATGTTTACATTCATAGGATTATACCTAAGGTTCTCAAGACAGGATCGAAAGGATATACAAGATAAAACAGAGTATCTAGGGAAAAGAAGTTAAAGATGTACCCATAGAAGGTCCTTCATTGCGGGGCTTGCCCTTGCTTCTTAGGGCAGTTCTTGCTGATGTGTCCAGTTTCACCGCATTGAAAACATGCTCCTATCTTCATCTTCTTCTCCCTACAGTCCTGGACTATATGCCCGTCAATACCACAGAAGTTGCATTTTCTTTTCTCACGTGACTTGTCATTCTTGTTGTTGCTGTTCTTTCCTCCTTTCTCGGAGTCTACTTTCTTGTCTTGAGACTCATTCTCCTTGACCTTCTTCTTGCCATTCTCGTCTTCTTCATGAAGTAGGTCCATATTCACCAAGCTTTCAAAGGTCGCCCCCATGGGTACATGAGTCATGGCCATAGTGTGGAGTGGCTCGCTCAATCCTCGAGCAAAGCGTAGAGCCTTCTTCTCAGCCGTGTTGACTAAGTCCAAACCAAACCGAGCAAGCTGATTAAACTTATTCATGTATTCCCTAACTGACATGTCCCCTTGCTTGAGTGCCAGGAACCTCTCCATCTGAAGACTCGCTTCTTCGGATGATAAAAACTTAAGCCCAAACCTCTCTAAAGTCTGCCCAAGTCTCAATTGGCCTGGTAGCGTTGGTGATTTCCCACCAAAATGCAGCTTCCTCTTTCAACAACCATACTGCCAACTGAACTTTCCTTTGATCCTCCATATTGAAAATAACAAACAAGTCTTCAGTCTCTTTTAGCCAGTTTCACGCCTCAACGAAGGTTTCAGTTCCAATGAAGTTCTTGCCGCCCATTCCTATAAAGTCCTTACATATTTTGGCGAAGGCGGTACCCGGAGGAGGAGGAGGAACCGTGGCCACCAGGGGAGGAGGAGGAGGGATATCTGCCGGGCCCGCGCCGTTGGCCCTAGCTTCCAAGCATCTTCGGAACCAGCCAGGTATGGGTACTCCCTCAGGAAAGTTAAGATCAGACATGTTGAAAAGCGAAAAGGAAAAAGATTCAAAGGAGGAAACAAAGGAAAGTGCTAATGGCTTTTGGGGAATAGCCTTTTCTTAAAAATAAAACTTTTCCTGAAAAATGCTTCATTATAAACGGTTTTGAAAATAGTTTCAGTAGGTTTTTAAAACTTTTGCCCAGTCTGGTAACCTTCTGCTCTGATACCAAATGTAACACCCCACCTCCGCTAGGGTCACTCACAAAGGGAATGCCCTAGTTTTGGAGGGCTATTATCTAGTAAACAGGCACAGAGATAACACAAGACAGAACATAGATAAAATAGAGTATATAAAGCAGCGGATATAAACTTTAAAACCAAATCTCATCACTGAAAAATAGAGTCAAAACCTCTTACATCAAAATGCCAAGTCATTATTTCATTACATCAAGTTCTAAAGAAGCAAAGTACTTTAAACAACATAAGTAAAATATTATTCCCCAAAAAGTGCATGAGTGTTGCCATAGCATAGCTCAAGACCAAACCGTACATGAGCTGCCAGAAAGCAAGCAAAGTCCAAGCTAAGAGCTAGAGTTTCCTCCCTGAGAACCTTGGGGGGGGGGGACGAAAGACAAAGAGGCCAAAGAAAACGGGTCAGTCAAAAAGACTGGTAAGCCCTAGTGACTATCAGCATAGAAACTAGTAAAGTTAATAAGACATGAATAAACTAGAATTACACATAGGAATGATGATAAGTCTGACATTATAACTAAGCTAACAAGATAACTCAAGTCTAACATTGCGTATTCAAGGTTCGCTATACCAACTATACTGGTATACTAATCCCGTGTCAACTATAAATCAAGAAATAATCCCTTGGCCCAATATCGTGAAGTGACCCAATTCGGGGTCCAACGGTATGATCTAATCGATCGGCTCCCTACAAGTCTAGCTCGTTGTGTGTCTGTGTCATACGGCCCTATAACTAATGTAGTCACCTGTGCTAGATCCACCATAGGGTGTATCAAGCCCTAGGGTGCCAACCACCGACACGAATCAAGAATGCACAGATACTTCTACTAATGCCCAATGCCTGCTTTTTCAACTCCGGACTAAGTGCACGACCCTAGTCCGCCTGAACCTACAATGGTGCACCAACTCAGCCGTCGTTCTGGTTACTTACAATCAGCCCAGCAATCGTGCCCCACCCTGCCTAGTCCCAGGGTAGTGGGTTACTGCTGAAAAGGACCGCGTAACTACGGTTTCGTTCAGCAGGTTAAGTTGTCATTTATAATCGAGACTTAACCCCATCTACGTGTCATGTCAAATTGACTAAGTGTGTCGTTCTAGTTCAAGACTTAGTCCTACGAATCATGTGTCAGGTTGGTTAAGTGTGTCCAAGCTGTTCATGACTTAACCCTATCAAATCAACGTGTCAAATTGGTTAAGCATATTCAAGTGGTCCATGACTTAACCCTATCCAGTGGCATTAATTTACTTTATGCACCCCTAGCCTCTCGCATTAGACTTGGTTATGGTTACTGGATGTGTCGGGCGGGTCCGGGCAGTTTTACACCATAACCTCGTCTAACCTCGGGTTTCGAGTGCGATATGACCAACTATTCACATTGGGTCCTATTGTTTGCAGTTATTGGATTCGCCGGGCAGTTCCGAGCAGATTTATACTGCAAACTCAACCCAACCTCGAGTTGGCCACGTTCAAGTTATCTAAGTGTCATGTCCCAAATTCATATTTTTAAGTATAATTTCATGTCAAGTTCATGTTTCTATCCAAGCTCAAGTTATAACGGTATTCAAGTTTTCAAGTTCATACTAAATTCAGGTTTTCCTAAACTACCCAAATCGCATCCCCAATGCTCGTGAATTCGAATCAAGGCAATAGATGTAACTAGGGAATAACATAACAAGGATGGGTATAAAGTGGCAAAGGTGATTTCAAGGAAAGCATGGTGTAACTTGAGACATGATCATAACATCACTGGCAAATGAAATAGGGGGATAAACATTGTAATAAATGACATAAGATGATAATCCTAAACTTGTGACTAGCAATAGTTTCAACATCACAACATCACAAGCATGTTAAAATAATGATAGGGTTTAGGTTATGACATGAACAGGCCCCTAAATCAAGTTCTTATCAGTATTCCACAAATCAAGGTTCAATATGAATGGTACTAGGTTCAAGGTGAATAGATCTAGGATGAACAAGAGTAGATCTAAAATAATAGATCAAAAAGGAATAGTCAATCAAAGATATACAAGAGTAGGTCTGAAGTAGTTATCATATTTGTGTTCAACTTCAATTTACACATGTTCATATTAAGTTTAGAGTTTAGATCTAAGAGTAACTGGGACTTACAGATCGTGGTTTTTGAGAACTAAGAACAGAAATTGTTGTAGGATCGTTGTTGAGATGTTGATATATTCCCTTGAATTGTTGTAGAAACGTTGGCCTTCGATTTGGATCTTGTTTGAATGTTTAAGCTTCAAGTTGGAGGCGGCGACCATGGTTCAAGAGGAGAATTAGAAGCATATTGGTGTTAGAAAGATTTGTTGTAGATTAGCCTAGGCCTTAGGGTGTTTTTACAGTTGCAACAACTAGTTTAGGCCATAAGATAAACGTTGTGACGACCCCAAACCCCGTACTAACAGAGACAAGGGTTATCTTTGGAATATAACACAGAAATAGAAAATAGCAGAGCAAAATTAAATAGATACACTAGATAATGAACAATAGAATATACTGGATAAAAGTAGTCATCAGAGTTACACAATATACAGGATCATACTTAGTAAAAATACAGTTCAGCTATACATAAATGTCTACAGCGGAAAAACAAACAAAATATGTACAATAGGAGCTGAACAGCATAAAAAGAGATAAATGATAGAATCCATCTTCAGCTCCAGCTATCCAGAATGAACCAGCTAAACCTGAATACAAGGCTGCCCACGTAGAAAAAGGGGCACCCAAGTTTGAAAGTGAAACAAACTACGAGTCAGTCATGGGACTGGTATGAGAAATCTACTCAACACATATATAATATGGCTAATCACGGGACCACGCCACTTTCGTGGAACGGGTTTACTCCATTGGATTGCCAATGCTTTAAAACAAATCTTTCTTTTAAACATCGCAATGCTTTTTATAAAAATGAAGCCATTATAAGACTCAGTTCCCATCACACAATACAACGCAAACCGGAGTATAGAGTTTTACCTTATAATGGCCAAAATATGGTTGATACGAATAAAGCAAAAGCATTTGATACTATTACTACTGTTTATATGTTTCAAAAACAATTTGAATCATAACTATCAATCATAGATGGCATGGGTACCATATATCATGTCGCCATATATATATACAATCAAATCCGCACGATGTCGTATTTGGAAATTGGTTTTCCGTCATGAACCAAGGCAAAAGATAGTCCTTACCGAATTCGAGACTGCCTAGCCCGAGTCTCAAGATCAGAACGCATCGACCCTTGGATCGTCAGGGCCGGTCCACACGGAGTGAATTAAAATGCCTGAACACTACGTTTCCCCGCCCTTTGGGGGCGTAAGCGAACCAACGAATGGCTCCATCGGACCCGGATCATCTGATCTAACCGAGGCGCCTTGCAACTGCAACAACCACATAGGTGAAAAGTATATAAATGTCTGGGCTGGTAGGTCACTGACACCACCCTAGCTAGGAAGAAACGCATGCCCTCCCTGAGGTCCTTCTCCCGTTTCTGGTTCATACCGGGGTGTGAGGCTCGCGATTTCCCGTTATACACAAAGCTACGCCACGTAGGCGGTGCTTTGATCATCACCACAAGACTTTGCTTTTCAACAGAAGCCCTGATCACTGCATCTTAGCATGCCACACAGGCAATTCATGCCATGCGACTGATGTCCATCGATATACAACCTCTGAGCTCGTGCGTTTCAGAGAAGGGCGTTAAGCAAAAGGATAAATTCTCCGGCGCCAAACAGATGTATATTTAATAGAGATCTATCAACACAGAATAAAATCCAATGTCAGACACACAGTCGTTTACAAGTCCGTTCTAGGTCTGAACGAAACCGGAGGCACTAAATACCTCGCAAACCCATCGATCACCACGTACATCTGGACGATCACCACTCATTATCCATATTTCGGGATGCCTCCCAATCAGGACCACAGTTACCATCCAAACGAGGTGAAGATCTCTGGTCTTCGACCATCGTCTTTATCTTCGACTTTCAATCGTCGGTCAATTATTTGAAATGAGAATTAACTCGGTGTTGACCCGCTTTTTAGTCAAAGCAGTCACACATGGAATCTCTTCTCAACAATACACTCAAGCGTTGGGAATATCGTCAGAAGACATGAAGTGATTTGGTTGAAATCGCATCACAAACAAAGAATGGCCCGAAACTCCTACCAGATGACCTTTTTTGGGCCTGAAAACAGCGATTACAGAGCAAAGCTCTGTAACTCTTGTAGATCTCTGAATTAGCTTCAGTTTGAGCTTTCGTTTGGCTAAAACGGACTTACGGTTTGAAAGTTATGCCCGTTTCCGTGAACGCATGCAGAACCGGAAACTTGGAATTTGGAAATTGGCTTGACCTCCCGGATCGGATCGGACCCGCTCCGACTCCTCTCTTCGAAGAAGCATAACATTGGATGGTTTTGGCAGAGCTCTGACTCAGTTCGGATCGGGTGGAATGGAGCAATCCGACCCGCTTCGCATCGGATCCTCACAAGAGCACAAAGTCTTCGGGTTGAAGACACCAATTCGGTTCGGATCGGATAACCGAACCGATCCGCCTTACACACTGCACTGAAGTGCTTCCACTCTTCGGATCGAAGACACCAAATCGGTTCGGATCGGAAGTCCGAACCGACCCGCCTTGCACCAGATGTATAGCAACACGTCTCACCTTCGGTTGGAATGCTCCGGATCGGTTCGGAAGGAAGAGGACCCGAACCGAACCGCTTCGACCTGCTGCTACACCTCAACTTTGACCTGTTCCCAAGGAGTAAATACCTCCTATTAATCCAGATCGGCTTACACCTGTCCTAGCACGATCTGAAGACCACATCTCCACTATCTCCGAGATGGCCTCTCCACATGCCACGTGCCCCTCCGATCCGATCCGATTCAGGACTCCCAGCAGCTCCTCTACGCCTATAAATACACCACGAGATGGTCATTTCAAGGGACTTTTCCGGCACTAACACCTCCCGACCTCCATTACCAAGTATTCAAGGACTTTGGGTACTCCTCAACTCAATCAAACACGAGGCTATCGTGCATAAATTCAATCTCTTTTCTCCTCTTCTTCATTGTAAACACGAGGATTTCGTGTATAAGCTGCAAACAAACAACATTGTAATAGCTTCTTAGGATTTAAGAAACTATAAAGTGGACGTAGGCTTAGATTGAGCCGAACCACTATAAAAATCTCGTGTGTCTCCTCTTATTTTACTGTTTTTTCTGCATTTATTCTGTGATTGTGAGGTTTTCACATAGCACTTGGGTGTTAGGCCCAAATTTCGGTCTAACATTTTTGGCGCGCCAGGAAGGGGGGCACACGACACAACTTCTTTTACTAGCTTGAAAGGAAGCGGATTATTTGGCTATTGGATCAATGGTCAAGCGAAAGAAAGACAGAACCTTCTCTCGTGCTGAGGATGTTGGCACTGAAGGCACAAGGAACGAGGCAAGCCAGGAGGCTTCCTCTCATGAAAATCCATCAGCATACTTAACCAGAGATGAAATGGATGGCGTTCTCGCTGAATTGAGAACTCAAATGGCAAGGCAAGATGATCTGCTCCGCAAACAACAGGAGATGATCGACCAATTCTTCGCTCGGATGGAAGGAAGGCCGAGCGGCAATGCGCAACTCGCTGGAAATAGCACGGAAATAGCCCCAGCAGCAGCTGCAAACCGGATCGGTTCGGATCCGATCCGAACCGAGGGTCAAAATCTGAATTCAACGCAGATGGAAATGGGAGACATTCCCCATCGGATCGGTTCAGACCCGATTCGAACAACAATCCTGCATGAGCCTGGGGGCAGCAGCCTCCCCTCTGGAAATCAAGGCTTCGCTCCTGTTCGACCTACATCCGCACCGGTTCGGGTCGGAAATACCACACAAATTCAACATCAAGCTCCCCAGTTCGGAACAGGCGAACCTGTTCGGATCGGCACCTCCGATCCGAACCGTGCACCTCTCCATAACCTCCCTCGCTTCTCCGAACCGCAGCAAGGGGGCACCTCCGAACCGAACCGGATGACCTGCCAAGCTCCTTATACTCTTCCACACTCTTCTGAACTCAACGCTGGGGGCATCAGCTCTGGCTTTAGCAGCTTGCAACAGCTCTTTGAAGGCGATCGGCTCGCCAACCTCATTGAACGCCTCTCGAGAGGCCGCACTTATCAGAATGACATGGATGATGTCAACCACAATCCATTCACACAAGAAATTAGAAATTCCCGTAATCCCCCGGATTTCAAACTTCCACAACTGGAGCCATACAACGGCAGGGCAGACCCTACCGTGCACCTAATGCGCTATAAACGGCATATGGAAGTTCAATCGGCGTCGGAAAACGTCATGGCTAAATGCTTTCCCCTCTTTTTGACTGATATTGCTGCTATGTGGTTTCGGCAACTGGAATCTGAATCGATCAACAGCTGGAACATGTTGGTCGCTCGCTTTATTAAACAGTTTCGGGTCCATATCGCTAGACCCAAGAATGTAATGTCACTAACTACAATCAAGCAGAGGCTTAAAGAAACTCTGCGGTCATTTCTGGAAAGGTTCAACGTTGCAGCAGCATCAGTTGATCGACCCGAGCCATCTATGGTATTAATGGCGGCAGTATCCGGCGTTCTAGACAACTCGGAGTTCAAAAATTCCTTGTACCGGGACCCACCAAGGAATCTCAGCGAATTCTACCTTGAATCGGATAGGTTTTTGCGTGAAGAAGACGCAGCCTCCGAAAAGAAAGTTCTCGATGTTAACATGCTCAAAGACGGAGAACCGTCTGATTCTGATAAAGGCAAAGGAAAAGCTGCCGTCAAGAATAACCCCAACGCTCAGCCCCGGAGAGGGCCCAGATATGAAAAGTACACAGAACTCAATTCGTCACTAACCGCCTTCTACGTGAACACAAACGGTGACGTCTCCTATCCAAAGCCTCCCAGGAGGGAGCCATCGCAAAGAGAACGCGATTCTGGGAAATATTGCATATTTCACGATATGGACGGTCATGACACAAATGACTGTAGACACTTGCGAGATCTGATTGAGGAACGGGTTAGACGTGGAGAGCTACCCTAGTATGTGAAACAACCAACAGCACCTGTACCTGTGCTGCCACCACCTGCTCCCCGGAGAGGGAATGACCCTGGAACAAGCTCCCATCGGCTCGTCATCAACTGATATGGATTGGATCAATTTGCGTTTCCTGCATTTCTTAGGATTTAAGATATGTTTCTTTGCTTTCTTTAGGTTTTCCGATTGGCTAAATCGAAGTACACACGTTCGGGGTTAGGATTTAGCTCCAAAGCGTGCGTTGCACTCGATAACAAATCAATCAGGATTTGCTTTGGTTTTGTACTTTGAATTGAATAAGGAAGGACTTTCCGAGCATGGATTATGTTTGGCAATTTAAGTATCTTGTCAGGTTGTGGCAGGATTCTCAATATCAGCTAAAGTATGGCTTATACTTATCTCGGACCCCTAGGCATGGATTATGCCTAGGGACAGACTGTCTTGTCAGGTTTTGGCAAGCATAGCTCCATCCCGACATGAGTATGGATTGTACTCACTAGGATTCTTAAGTATGGATTGTACTCTGGAACGGCTTATTGTTTTGTCAGGATCTGTCAAAGGAACTCAATAAAACTCGAGTATGGTTTATGCTCAGTTTGAAATTCCTGGTATGGCTTATACCCGGAAGGTTAGGTCCCTCATCAGGTTTTGGCAGGATGATTCGAACGTGTCTTGAGTATGGTTTATGCTCAAACAAGCGCCCAAGCATGGTTTATGCTCGAAAGTGTAATCAATTTTGTCAGGATTTGACACACCTTTTTGCTCTCTTTTCTTAGCAGGTATGGATTATGCTTGCAGCTGGCAGGCCCGGCGTGGCCTCGGATTATCCAGAACACATCTTCCTTCATTCAGCAAGATATGTTCTGAGGGGCAAAATGTTGACCCGCTTTTTAGTCAAAGCATTCACACATGGAATCTCTTCTCAACAATACACTCAAGCGTTGGGAATATCGTCAGAAGACATGAAGTGATTTGGTTGAAATCGCATCACAAACAAGGAATGGCCCGAAACTCCTACCAGATGACCTTTTTTGGGCCCGAAAACAGCGATTACAGAGCTGAGCTCTGTAACTCTTGTAGATCTCTGAATTAGCTTCAGTTTGAGCTTTCGTTTGGTAAAACGGACTTACGGTTTGAAAGTTATGCCCGTTTCCGTGAACGCATGCAGAACCGGAAACTTGGAATTTGGAAATTGGCTTGACCTCCCGGATCGGATCGGACCCGCTCCGACTCCTCTCTTCGAAGAAGCATAACATTGGATGGTTTTGGCAGAGCTCTGACTCAGTTCGGATCGGGTGGAATGGAGCAATCCGACCCGCTTCGCATCGGATCCTCACAAGAGCACAAAGTCTTCGGGTTGAAGACATCAATTCGGTTCGGATCGGATAACCGAACCGACCCGCCTTACACAATGCACTGAAGTGCTTCCACTCTTCGGATCGAAGACACCAAATCGGTTCGGATCGGAAGTCCGAACCGACCCGCCTTGCACCAGATGTATAGCAACACGTCTCACCTTCGGTTGGAATGCTCCGGATCGGTTCGGAAGGAAGAGGACCCGAACCGAACCGCTTCGACCTGCTGCTACACCTCAACTTTGACCTGTTCCCAAGGAGTAACTACCTCCTATTAATCCGGATCGGCTTACACCTGTCCTAGCACGATCTGAAGACCACATCTCCACTATCTCCGAGATGGCCTCTCCACATGCCACGTGCCCCTCCGATCCGATCCGATTCAGGACTCCCAGCAGCTCCTCTACGCCTATAAATACACCACGAGATGGTCATTTCAAGGGACTTTTCCGGCACTAACACCTCCCGACCTCCATTACCAAGTATTCAAGGACTTTGGGTACTCCTCAACTCAATCAAACACGAGGCTATCGTGCATAAATTCAATCTCTTTTCTCCTCTTCTTCATTGTAAACACGAGGATTTCGTGTATAAGCTGCAAACAAACAACATTGTAATAGCTTCTTAGGATTTAAGAAACTATAAAGTGGACGTAGGCTTAGATTGAGCCGAACCACTATAAAAATCTCGTGTGTCTCCTCTTATTTTACTGTTTTTTCTGCATTTATTCTGTGATTGTGAGGTTTTCACATAGCACTTGGGTGTTAGGCCCAAATTTCGGTCTAACACTCGGCCTTTTCAAATAATTCACGTATATTTAGAATTTCAAATCAATTTATTTCAATGGTTAAATTATTCGACAACACCAATTTTGTTCTTTAATGTAATTTTCACACCAAACACATTCAACCATCAAAAGCTACATAAATCGAGCAAATTCAGTTTATTTCCATTCCCTATCGTTTATGATATTTTATAACGATTTATCGCTATTTTTATTTATGTTAATATAGCCCATATATTCAAAACGACGCTTCGGGCCAAAACGCGGTCGTGGCGCTGTTTTTCTTCAGATTTGATTTACACATATCTGAAAATCTAACCGTTGGATCTTCACAAAATTTACATCATTAGAAAGATCTTTTCAAAACGAATCCAACGGTTCCAGTTTCGGGAAAATCCGACGGTCGGATCTCCCGGTACAATCGTTTGAAGTTTCGATTTCAAAATACGAACTACAACATCGTTATTCGATTAAATATAATTATATTTATATATATATAAATATAATCGTTTCTGGCGTTGTTTTTCTTCATATTTGAATTAAACATTCCAGACAATCCAACCGTTGGATTTTTACAAGGTTGGTGCCGTTGGAAAGATATTTCCAAAGCGAACCCGACGGTTGCGGTTTTGGGAAAATCCAATGGTCGGATTTCCCGCACTAGTTGATTGAAATCACGGTTTCAAAACGCGAACTGCACGGCCACGTTTCGTTTTAATTTTATTTATATTTATATATTTATATAAATATAGTTCATTCAACAATTTCAATATCGTTTTCACATCAAATATTTCACTAACGCCTTAAAATTTTGGAAAATTTCGCCATAACCTCCTTTGTACGGGAGGGGCTGGGAAAATTCCCAAATAGCCACACGGGCGTCTCATGTCAAAAAGAAAAAGAAAAAAAGCCAAGCGGCTAGCCAACAGGCTCATAAAATCATCACCCAAACAAAACAGTAAATGTGTACCTATTTGTCAGGCACAAAATTTTATTCCTCTTCTCTAGCCCCTTTGCTATAACCTGTTCAATAAATATGCATGTACATATATACAGTTCTTATCGTTTATCATTTTCCATTCAACTTCATGTTTGATTCCTTTTGGTTTAAAAACACCATTCATTCTAATGTTGCATGTATAGGCAAAAATCATATCATTAGCTAATTAATGAATATTTCAACTCATATATGTTTATTTGAACGAGTGGCTATTTTTAACACTTCACATTTCAACAAATCATGTATGTAATAAAAATGTGATTTTTATTGTAAAACAATTCATTTCAAAACACTATTATTTTATATAGTTTATATAGGTGATAAAAACAGGATTTTTATTGTAGAACAATTTATTTTAAAACAAGGTCAATTTACATAGTTCATATAGATGATAAAAAAGGTGATCTTTATTATGAAACAATTTATTTCAAAATATGAATACCATTTAACATATGAATTTCTAATCAACGAATGAATATCGATTCAACACATGAAGGTTTTCTATAGTTTCTATATATAGATAAAAATGTGATTTTTATATTTAAAACACGAATACCATTCAACACATGAATTTCTAATTAACGAATGAATATCGATTCAACACATGAAAATAATTCAAACACGTGAATATTATTCAAAATTTCGGCAGCATAATGGCAGGGTAGTTAAAACCGGGACCGTCCCTAGTACGGCTCCTCGCTCTACCTTAAAACCTCGCAGTTTTTGACAATGGGGATCATGCATCTAGTTCGCACGCAGGCGGCATGTATATATTTATTTCATTTCAACAAACTAATCCTATGTGGTTTCAACCAAATATTTCTCAACCACAAACGGGTATTTTTCATCCACAATCAATCAATATCAACCACAAACAATCCCAAACAACCATCTGCTATCAATCAATTTTCACACCAATCACAATCAATAAATATCGTTCATGGTTTGTGGACGAGGGGCAAATATATATATATATATATATATATATATCTATATATATATATAGCAATTCACTTTTATTTCAACACATATATAATTTTTACAACGCATATACAACTTATACATCGAACGTACAACTTATACAACGCTTATACAAGAGGTGTACAACGCTTATATAACTCATACATCGACTATATAATTTATACATCGTCGTTTTCCATATTGTTTTTAAATCAGAAATTTCACATTGGGTTCCACTCCACCAAAAATAGCAGAAAGCTCAGAAAAATATGCGGTCAATTCTAAAATGTAGAAGGCGCCCACACGGTCACGATGTTTCCTGTTTCATCGAATTTCATTAACGAACGAAAAAGATATGATTTTTATTCGATAACATGAATTTGCGACACTTTTAAAAGTTGAAAACAGTTTATAAAATATAAACCGCACCTCAGTTATTTGATTCGAAACTAGGTTTCGATTCTGCGTTCAATCCGTGAAGCTAGGGAGCAATCGGCCAGCACCACCGCGTTGAGCGTCGAGAGGCGCACCTGGCGCTACCCACGAGGTCAAGCTCGAGCTCGGCAGGAGGGGGGATTCTGACTCGATTCGGCGTAACTTCGGGAGGGTGGTTCTTCATGATCACTCAGGGAAAAAATCCAAGAGGGGTACGGATTTAGAGCTCTTGGGATGCTCTTCAAAATCCTTAACAGGAGCTCTCAATTTCATTGAGAGATTTGAGAGAAAAGGAGGTGGGAAGCAAGGAACAACAGTCGCCGTCGGTTTGTGAAGTCGGGGAGAGAGAAGACGGGGGAGGGGGGGGATGACGTGGGCTAATGGGGTTTTTTCTTTTTTTTTATTTATAAAGTTTTAAAATCCGAAAATACCCCTTGCCTCCTGCGAACCCCAATCCAAACCCAACGACTGTCGTCCCTAGCGTTTTACCCCCATTCTGAACACAATGGGATATGTTTCGAAGGCCCATTCGACTGTTTCAGTCAGTTTTCCTTCAAATTAAAATATAAAACATTCAATATTTGATTTGAACGTGCATTTCAATTTGCCAGGGCCACAAACTGATTCAAAAAATTCCAGAAAAATAAATCTAGCTATGTTTTGACGATACGGTCCTAACAAAACTAGTTTCGTCGAATTCTAAGACCGTTTGCAAAAAGGCCCATTTTTGGTCGATCCATTTTAACTGTAATTGACCAAAATACATTTTCCTTTGCCACGCTCACACATTAGCTTCAAAAATTATGAAATTTGAAACCTAGCAATAACTTCACATCCCGGACCCAACAAAAGTGGTTTCGTCGAATTCCGACGTCGTATGCAAAATGGCCAATTTCACGGGCTATATAAATTCCATAGCGACCTTTCTGAAAATTCATTCGGCCATAACTTTAGCTTTCCGCTATGAAAATTCGATTTTTCAGATTCGTTAGAAAGGTATTCACTAACAGATTTAAATATTTTTGGTTTCGCTAAAATCCGTTTTGTTTTGTACCCGGTACAGTCCGACAAAGTTTGAATTCAATTTTTGAAACTGCAGCGCCATTTCAGGCCTCGTTTATAATTATAATTAATTATATTCGCTTTCAATTGTCGATTCAAACTCAGTTTTCATTGCCATTATTTAAAATATTTAAAATCCATTATTTCAGCCGATTTAAAATTTTTAAATTGGTTTAGATTTTCTGGGTCGTTACAATCTCCCCCACTTAAAACTTTTCGCCCCCGAAAAGGAACAAAGTCGAAAGTGGTTTGATAAATCTACAATCACACAACACAACCAACAATCAAATCATTTTAACCCTTCAAAAATATACCGATCAACTTCTATTCTCTTTTCAAAATCATTCAGACTACAGAATTTAAAAGTGCACATCCATGAAAAGAAAATAACAATATAGCAGAGAATTAAATGGTAATACAAAGTAGGTTAAATGTACCTTGCACCGGAGTCAATCAGAGATATCTACTCGGCATCTGGGATAGGCTTTCTGAATGCTCTCCTCAGTTTCCCAAGTACAATCTCGTGGATCTCCACTCCATTGCACTTTGACTAAGTGAACCTTCTTGTTCCTCAGCTCTTTGGTTTCTTTGCCGATAATCTTTAGCGGCTCTCGTCTCACAGCTAATTCTGGGGTAATTTCAATATCCTGTTGAGCTGCTTCTTCCACGATCAAGTCTGGATCATGAACGTGCTTTCGAAGTTGAGATATGTGGAATACATCATGAATTCCAGGCAACCAATCTGGCAATTTGACCCTATAAGCGAGAGTCCCGATCCGTTCCAGAATAGGAAACGGACCAATGATTTTGGGTGCTAACTTTCCAGTTTTACCGAACCGGATAACTCCTCACATCGGCAATACTTTCAAATATACATAGTCGCCAACAACAAAGGATATATCTCTTCTTCTTCTATCGGCATAGCTCTTTTGTCGGCTTTGAGCAGCCAATAATCGTTTCTTAATAAAGTCGACTTTGTCGGCAGCTTCTCGGATCATATCAGGCCCTAACACAAGTCTATTTCCTGGTTCGACCCAACAAGCAGGAGATCGGCACGGTCTACCATACAATGCTTCGAATGGCGACATTGTCAGACTCGCCTGGTAGCTGTTGTTATAAGAGAATTCAGCCAAATGCAGATGGTCTTCCCATGATCCACCGAAATCTATAACACAAGCCCACAATAGATCTTCTAAAATATGATTCACCCTCTCAGTCTGACCGTCTGTCTGAGGATGATAAGCGGTGCTCAAGTTTAACTTCGTTCCTAGTTCGACTTGAAATGCTTCCCAGAATTTGCTAGTGAATATTGTATCTCTATCACTGAGTATACTGAGCGGCACTCCATGTAGTCTAACTATTTCCTTGAAGTATATCTGCGCCAGACTCTGAGCAGTTCTGTTTGATCTGACAGGTATGAAATGGGTGGTCTTCGTGAAGCGGTCTACGATCACCCAAATATTGTCATTCCTTTTTCTGGTTCTGGGCAGACCATCAATGAAATCCATAGAAATATGCTCCCACTTCCAGCCTGGAACGTCTAGCGGTTGTAATAATCCAGCTAGCTTCTGTTGGTCGCTTTTGACTAGCTGGCAAGTAGGGCATCGGCTAACATATAAGGAAATGTCCCTTTTCATCGACTTCCACCAGAAAGTGCGTTTGATGTCATTATACATTTTGCTTACTCCCGGATGGATACTAAGTTTTGACTTGTGGCATTCATCCAGAACTTCTTTTCGAAGCTCAGGAATGTTAGGGACACAGATTCGACCTTTGAGCCTTAAAATCCCATCATTATCTACTTGAAAACTCGAGGGCTTGCCTTGTTGAATTATCTCTCTGATCTTCTGAATGAAGTGATCATTCTCCTGAAGAGCAGATATTTTATCTATCAATGAAGTCGTGATAATAAAGCTGGCGATCATTACATTCTTTCGGCTCAGCGCATCGGCCACAACATTTGCTTTCCCTGGAGTGTATATAATTTCAAAGTCATATGTTGCAAGAAACTCCAGCCAACATTGCTATCTCAGATTCAGGTCTTTCTTGGTGAACAGATACTTTAATGACTGATGATCTGTAAACAGCTCAAATCTCTCACCCAGAAGATAGTGCCTCCAGATTTTCAAAGCGAACACAACAGCCAATAACTCAAGATCATGAGTTGCGTAGTTCTTCTCGTGCGGCTTCAATTGACGGCTAGCGTAAGCAATCACCTGGCCCCTTTGCATTAACACTGCGCCAAGGCCTTCTCTAGAAGCATCAGTCCAGACTTTCAAATCCTGGTTGCCATCGATGATGGTTAACACTGGAGAAGTTGTTAATCTCAACTTTAGCTCTTTGAAAGCCTCCTCACTTTCCGGAGTCCATTTGAATTTAGAGTGCTTCTTTGTAAGCTTCGTTAAATGACCAGATATCTTCGAAAAGTTTTTAACGAACTTTCGTTAATAGCTAGCCAATCCGAGAAAACTGCGGACTTCAGTGGGGGTACTGGGCTGTTTCCAGTTTTGAATAGCTGTGATTTTGCTTGGATCCACAACAATTCCTTCTTTCGATACGACTAGCCCAGAAATTTCACTTCATCTTGCCAGAATGTACATTTGGAAAACTTGGCTTTTAATACATTCCGTCTCAGAATTTCTAGAACCTGTTCCAGATGTTTTTCATGTTCGGCCTTTGATTTAGAGAAGAATAGAATATCGTCAATAAAAACTAGAACAAATTTATTCAATACTCCTCTGAATACTCTGTTCATCAGATCGACGAAGTAAGCGGGAGCGTTACATAAGCCGAACGGCATTACTAACCACTCGTAGAATAAGTCGAGACCTCTGAATGCTGTCATTGGAACACACTCTTCGGCAATTCGAAGTTGATGGAAGCCTGTAGCTAGGTCCATTCTTGAGAATACTTGTGCTCCATTTAATCGATCCAACAAATCATCAATCCGCGGCAATGGATATTTGTTCTTTATTGTCTGTTTGTTCAGATCACGATAATCCACACATAGACGTAGAGTACCGTCAGATTTTGGGACAAACACCACTGCTGCACCCAAATCAGAGAAACTAGGTCTGATCAGACCTTTCCATACTAGCTGTCGTGTTTGATTGTCTAATTCCTCTTTCTCTTTCAAGGACATTCTTCGAATAGCGTGAACTACCAGTCTTGCATTCGGAATCAAAGCGATCTTGAAATCTATTTCTCTCTGCGGAGGCAAGCGAACAACTTCCTCGAACACATCCGCATAGTTCTTGACGACAGGAATATCTTTGATGAGGTCAGGAATATTCTCTGAGATCTCAGGGACATTTTCTATTTGGGTTGGAGAAACATTCAAAGCTACCCAGAAGTCTTTTCTATTAGCATTTTGACCTTCACAGGGAATGGTTATATAATCACTTGATTTAATCTTCGCCTTTACGACTCTGTCAGCGCATTTAACTTCAGCTTCATATTTGGTCAACCAGTCTAACCTCAAGATAAGATCAAACTCTTTAAAATTCATGACGACCGCGATGGTAGGAAACTGATAACGAGAGAAAGAAACCGGCACTCCACAAACCCAACTGAGATCAATGGAACCCCTAACCGGATTCTGGACAGTCATTGGTTCCTTGAGCTTCTTCAAATTTAAATCAAGTTTCTTAGCTGCATCTTTGCTAATGAAACTCCGTGACGCGCCTGTGTCAAACAGTACTTTGACTGGAATGTTTTTGACAGTTAGCGTGCCTTCTAAAACATCTGGCCTTTCTTGAATAGCTGAGGGACCAGACGCTTCTGCTACTTCATTTATATGTACTGCTTTGGATTTCTTAAATTGTCTGCAATCCTTTTCAAGATGGCCAATCCGATGACATTGACAACATCTCCTATTCTCTCGAAACTGGTTATCGGGTTTAAATCCCTTCTTTCGTTTCTTCGAGGTTTTACAATTTCTGGTAAAATGCCCTGGTTTCCTGCAGTTAGAATAGGTGGCCATCGTTGCTGGTTCTTTTCCAGAACTGGCCCTTTCTCGATTTACTTCGGGATTCTTACCCACCTCAGATATCGCACTGGCCTCGGGATTATCAGTTTCAGGCTCGTCTTCATTACTATAACTGACCCCCTCTTCGTTAGGTAACATACCCTTCTTGTCGAGATCTTCGTATTGATAAGCCATATAAATCATTTCTGAGAAAGGAAGTTTCACATTCCTCATCACACTATTCTGATATTTCCTTTGCAGGCCATGAATAAATCGCAGATTTTTCCTCTTTGGATCTTGAATCAGAAGAGGAGCAAAGTGAATAAGTTCGTTGAATTTCCTATGATATTCTGGGATGGTCATATCACCTTGTATCAAATAAGAAAATTCATCACATAGTCTCTCGGTTACTTCGGGAGGAGTAAATCTTCCTAAGAAAATCACTTTGAATTTGTCCCAGGTGATATCACCTTCTGGATTATCTTTAACAACTGAATCCCACCAAAACAAAGCTTCTTCTTTGAGTGCCCAAGACGCCAGTAATCTTTTCTGATCGTCTCTCAGCTTTAAACCCTCAAAGATTTTCTCTGCAGAACGAATCCAAGCTTGTGTTTCCATAATGGACTCTTTGCCTAAGAATGGCGATCCACCCAGATTTCGAAATCTCTGGAATAGAATTTCTATATCTGATTCTGGCCGTGGGAGCACAACTGGCTCATTAGGTGGTCGAGCCATACGATTATTTCTTCTGTTCCTGTCACTCATTTTCTAGTGCGTCTGCAATTAGCAGACAAAGTGTCAGGTCAACAAAAAAGATGTTTCAAAATATAGAGACAAATACTTGAGTGTAAATGTGTCTATCGAGGTGTAATTTCATTCTGCTTTACTCATACTAGGATGTTGCTGATCCTATCTGTATAGAGTTACCCGTCCTAGAACACTACTGGTTCTATTTCTGACGAGTTCGTTCAAATGTTATATTCCAGAACTAAGCTTAACCAAAGCTCTGATACCACGTTGTGACGACCCCAAACCCCGTACTAACAGAGACAAGGGTTATCTTTGGAATATAACACAGAAATAGAAAATAGCAGAGCAAAATTAAATAAATACACCAGATAATGAACAATAGAATATACTGGATAAAAGTAATCATCAGAGTTACACAGTATACAGGATCATACTTAGTAAAAATACAGTTCAGCTATACATAAATGTCTACAGCGGAAAAACAAACAAAATATGTACAATAGGAGCTGAACATCATAAAAAGAGATAAATGATAGAATCCATCTTCAGCTCCAGCTATCCAGAAAGAACCAGCTAAACCTGAATACAAGGCTGCCCGCGTAGAAAAAGGGGCACCCGAGTTTGAAAGTGAAACAAACTACGAGTCAGTCATGGGACTGGTATGAGAAATCTACTCAACACATATATAATATGGCTAATCACGGGACCACGCCACTTTCGTGGAACGGGTTTACTCCATTGGATTGCCAGTGCTTTAAAACAAATCTTTCTTTTAAATATCGCAATGCTTTTTATAAAAATGAAGCCATTATAAGACTCAGTTCCCATCACACAATGCAACGCAAACCGGAGGATAGAGTTTTACCTTATAATGGCCAAAATATGGTTGATACGAATAAAGCAAAAGCATTTGATACTATTATTAGTGATTATATGTTTCAAAAACAATTTCAATCATGACTATCAATCGTAGACGGCATGGGTACCATATATCATGTCGCCATATATATATACAATCAAATCCGCACGATGTCGTATTTGGAAATTGGTTTTCCGTCATGAACCAAGGCAAAAGATAGTCCTTACCGAATTCGAGACTGCCTAGCCCGAGTCTCAAGATCAGAACGCATCGACCCTTGGATCGTCAGGGCCGGTCCACACGGAGTGAATTAAATTGCCTGAACACTACTTTCCCCGCCCTTTGGGGCGTAAGCGAACCAACGAATGGCTCCATCGGACCCGGATTGTCCGATCAAACCGATGCGCCTCGCAGCAGCAACAACCACATAGGTGAAAAGTATATAAATGTCAGGGCTGGTAGGTCACTGACACCACCCTAGCTAGGAAGAAACGCATGCCCTCCCTGAGGTCCTTCTCCCGTTTCTGGTTCATACCGGGGTGTGAGGCTCGCGATTTCCCATTATACATAAAGCTACGCCACGTAGGCGGTTCTTTGATCATCACCACAAGACTTTGCTTTTCAACAGAAGCCCTGATCACTGCATCTTAGCATGCCACACAGGCAATTCATGTCATGCGACTGATGTCCATCGATATACAACCTCTCAGCTCGTGCGTTTCAGAGAAGGGCGTTAAGCAAAAGGATAAATTCTCCGCCGCCAAACATATGTATATTTAATAGAGATCAATCAACATAGAATAAAATCAATGTCAGACACACAATCCATTTACAAGTCCGTTCTGGGTCTGAACGAAACCGGAGGCACTAAATACCTCGCAAAACCATCGATCACCACGTACATCTGGACGATCACCACTCATTATCCATATTTCGGGATGCCTCCCAATCAGGACCTCGGTTACTATCCAAACGAGGTGAAGATCTCCGGTCTTCGACCATCGTCCTCATCTTCGACTTTCAATCGTCGGACAATTATTTGAAATGAGAATTAACTCGGCCTTTTCAAATAATTCACGTATATTTAGAATTTCAAATCAATTTATTTCAATGGTTAAATTATTCGACAACACCAATTTTGTTCTTTAATGTAATTTTCACACCAAACACATTCAACCATCAAAAGCCACATAAATTGAGCAAATTCAGTTTATTTCCATTCCCTATCGTTTATGATATTTTATAACGATTTATCGCTATTTTTATTTATGTTAATATAGCCCATGTATTCAAAACGACGCCTCGGGCCATAACGCGGCCATGGCGCTGTTTTACTTCAGATTTGATTTACACATATCTAAAAATATAACCGTTGGATCTTCACAAAATTTACATCATTAGAAAGATCTTTTCAAAATGAATCCAATGGTTCCAGTTTCGGGAAAATCCGACGGTCGGATCTCCCGGTACAACCGTTTGAAGTTTCGATTCCAAAATACAAACTGCAGCGTCGTTATTCGATTAAATATAATTATACTTATATATATATAAATATAATCGTTTCTGGTGCTGTTTTTCTTCATATTTGAATTAAACATTCCAGACAATCCAACCGTTGGATTTTTACAAGGTTGGTGACGTTGGAAAGATATTTCCAAGGCGGACCCGACGGTTGCGGTTTTGGGAAAATCCAATGGTCGGATTTCCCGCACTAGTTGTTTGAAATCACGGTTTCAAAACGCAAACTGCACGGCCACGTTTCGTTTTAATTTTATTTATATTTATATATTTATATAAATATAGTTCATTCAACAATTTCATATCGTTTTCACTTCAAATATTTCACTAACGCCTTAAAATTTTGGAAAATTTCGCCATAACCTCCTTTGTACGGGAGGGGCCGGGAAAATTCCGAAATAGCCACACGGGCGTCTCATGTCAAAAAGAAAAAGAAAAAAAAGCCAAGCGGCTAGCCAACAGGCTCATAAAATCATCACCCAAACAAAACAGTAAATGTGTACCTATTTGTCGGGCACAAAATTTTATTCCTCTTCTCTAGCCCCTTTGCTATAACATGTTCAATAAATATGCATGTACATATATATACAGTTCTTATTGTTTATCATTTTCCATTCAACTTCATATTTGATTCCTTTTGGTTTAAAAACACCATTCATTCTAATGTTGCATGTATAGGCAAAAATCATATCATTAGCTAATTAATGAATATTTCAACTCATATATGTTTATTTGAACGAGTGGCTATTTTTAACACTTCACATTTCAACAAATCATGTATGTAATAAAAATGTGATTTTTATTGTAAAACAATTCATTTCAAAACACTATTATTTTATATAGTTTATATAGGTGATAAAAATAGGATTTTTATTGTAGAACAATTTATTTTAAAACAAGGTCAATTTACATAGTTCATATAGATGATAAAAAAGGTGATCTTTATTATGAAACAATTTATTTCAAAATATGAATACCATTCAACACATGAATTTCTAATCAACGAATGAATATCGATTCAACACATGAAGGTTTTCTATAGTTTCTATATATGGATAAAAATGTGATTTTTATATTTAAAACACGAATACCATTCAACACATGAATTTCTAATCAACGAATGAATATCGATTCAACACATGAAGGTTTTCTATACAACGAATAAATATAGTTTCAGCAAATGAAAATAATTCAAACACGTGAATATTATTCAAAATTTCGGCAGCATAACGGCAGGGTAGTTAAAACCGGGACCGTCCCTAGTACGGCTCCTCGCTCTACCTTAAAACCTCGCGGTTTTTGACAATGGGGATCATGCATCTAGTTCGCACGCAGGCGGCATGTATATATTTATTTCATTTCCACAAACTAATCCTTTGTGGTTTCAACCAAATATTTTTCAACCACAAACGGGTATTTTTCATCCACAATCAATCAATATCAACCACAAACAATCCCAAACAACCATCCGCTATCAATCAATTTTCACACCAATCACAATCAATAAATATCGTCCATGGTTTGTGGACGAGGGGCGTGTATATATATATATATATATATATATATATATATATATATATATATATATATATATATATAGCAATTCACTTTTATTTCAACACATATATAATTTTTACAACGCATATACAACTTATACATCGAACGTACAACTTATACAACGCTTATATAACTCATACATCGACTATATAATTTATACATCGTCTTCTCCATATTGTTTTTAAATCAGAAATCTCACATTGGGTTCCACTCTACCAAAAATAGCAGAAGGCTCAGAAAAATATGCGGTCTCTTCTAAAATGTAGGAGGCGTCCACACGGTCACGATGTTTCCTGTTTCATCGAATTTCGTTAACGAACAAAAAAGATATGATTTTTATTCGATAACATGAATTTGCGACACTTTTAAAAGTTGAAAACAGTTTATAAAATATAAACCGCACCTCAGTTATTTGATTCGAAACTAGGTTTCGATTCTGCGTTCAATCCGTGAAGCTAGGGAGCAATCGGCCAGCACCACCGCGTAGAGCATCGAGAGGCGCACCTGGCGCTACCCACGAGGTCAAGCTCGAGCTCGGCAGGAGGGGGGATTCTGACTCGATTCGGCGCAACTTCGGGAGGGTGGTTCTTCACGATCACTCGGCGAAAAAATCCAAGAGGGGTATGGATTTAGAGCTCTTGGGATGCTCTTCAAAATCCTTAACAGGAGCTCTCAATTTCATTGAGAGATTTGAGAGAAAAGGAGGTGGGAAGCGAGGAACAACAGTCGCCGTCGGTTTCTGAAGTCGGGGAGAGAGAAGACGGGGGTGGCTGACGTGGGCTAATGGGGTTTTTTCTTTTTTTATTTATTTATAAAGTTTTAAAATCCGAAAATACCCCTTGCCTCCTGCGAATCCCAATCCAAACCCAACGACTGTCGTCCCTAGCATTTAACCCCCATTCCGAACACAATGGGATATGTTTCGAAGGCCCATTCGACTGTTTCAGTCAGTTTTCCTTCAAATTAAAATATAAAACATTCAATATTTGATTTGAACGTGCATTTCAATTTGCCAGGGCCACAAACTGATTCGAAAAATTCCAAAAAATAAATCTAGCTATGTTTTGACGATACGGTCCTAACAAAACTAGTTTCGTCGAATTCTGAGACCGTTTGCAAAAAGGTCCATTTTTGGTCGATCCATTTTAACTGTAATTGACCAAAACACATTTTCCTTTGCCACGCTCACACATTAGCTTCAAAAATTATGAAATTTGAAACCTAGCAATAACTTCACATCCCGGACCCAACAAAAGTGGTTTCGTCGAATTCCGAGGTCATATGCAAAATGGCCAATTTCACGGGCTATATAAATTCCATAGCGACCTTTCTGAAAATTCATTCAGCCATAACTTTTGGTTTCCGCTATGAAAATTCGATTTTTCAGATTCGTTAGAAAGGTATTCACTAACATATTTAAATTTTTTTGGGTTTGCTAAAATCCGTTTTGTTTTGCATTCGGTACAGTCCGACAAAGTTTGAATTCAATTTTTGAAACTACAGCGCCATTTCAGGCCTTGTTTATAATTATAATTAATTATATTCGCTTTCAATTGTCGATTCAAACTCAGTTTTCATTGCCATTATTTAAAATATTTATTTTAAATATTTAAAATCCATTATTTCAGCCAATTTAAAATTTTTAAATTGGTTCAGATTTTCTGGGTCGTTACAGATAAACCCTAGAATCGATCTGAACCACCAAAAATCGTCACAGGCCCTCAAACAAGCAAACAGGGTCAAGCAGGAGCAACCAAGCCCAAACCTGGTTCGGGGACCAGGTCGACTGCGCAGTCAACCTGGTCCTGGGGGTGTCGACTGCCCAGTCGACTCCCCAGTCGACCTGGGGTGCTGGGCGGGAAATTTCCCGCCCAGTCTGTCTGGGTTTTGAAATTCGAATTTGAAATCGAATTCGAACTGTTTTGAACTCTGAAAATTTCTGAAACTTTGGGGAGCCATAACTTGGTCATACGGACTCCGATTTTCGAAAACTCAGACTCGATTTCATGCAGAATTCTGAGACGAACGCAATGGCGCAACCCATTTCCCTTGGTTCTTATTTTAAAATTTAATTCTGCCTAGATTTATGGTTATAACACGTTATTAAAATACGGATTGTTACATTCTCCCCTCCTTAAAGGATTTCGTCCCCGAAATATCTAATTTAGGAAGAACGTATCCTACCATCCATCATCCATCTACTCAAAACATCATCCACAAGCAAACGTTGTCCTTAAGAGATTTCTAATGCTGTATGAACATATGCAGAAAGTGTGTGTATATGTTCCTTATCTAATGCAAATGATCAGGCATGATTGATCTTTCTAATGCAAAATATGTTTAGTGTCATGAATCCAACATGTATGCAAACAATCCTTGTCACGTAAGCACTATATGTGTGCACAAACATTCATCCATATGCAACATTCATATGATAACACATTCAATTTCATCCATAAATAAATATAAACACTCATGCATATGCAATATGAAAATGTGTCTGAGCCGATCTAGTGCCTAATGTGTGTTATGCAACCACGAGCAATCACTTGCAACCACTTGCAACCATTCGCAAACATCAAGCATAACATGTTTCAAATACATATTTACATTCATAGGATTCATTGAACAGAAATGGGCCATTTTTCAAACGGTCTCAAAATTCGACGAAACTAGTTTTGTTGGGACCGTATCGTCAAAACATAGCTAGATTTATTTTCTATAATTTTTCGAACCAGTTTGCGGCCCTGGCAAATTGAAATGTACGTTCAAATCGAATATTGAATGTTATATATTTTAAATTGAAGCAAAACTGACTGAAACAATAGAATGGGCCTACGAAACATATCCCATTGTGTTCGGAATGAGGGTGAAACGCTAGGGACGACAGTCGTTGGGTTTGGATTGGGGTTCGTGTGTGAAAGGGGGTATTTTTCAAAAAAATAAATAAATAAAAAAAGGGATTGGGCCACGTTAGAACCCCACCCCCCGACATTCTCTCTCCCCGACTTGGAACCAACGACGAACGAAGCTTCCACCTTCTCTCCCTCCCTAACGCTCAATCCACTCACCAAAATCACTGGCTCCAGTTAGGGATTTTGAAGATCTCTTCCCCCTCTACAAATCCATACCAAACTCGCCCTTCCTCGCTGTGTAAATTATTTGAATCGACCTCTCAAAGTTTGTCGCGTCGAACTCGATTTCCGCTACCATCTCGACTTCGAGTTCAACAAGAAGCACGGCGTCGGGAAGCCCTCTCCAAGCTCGAGAGCGTGCCACAACCTGATCGAATTTACGTTGCACAGATTCGAAGAAAAATCCATGCCTAGTTTTGAACCTCGAAGCAAGGTATACGGCTGAGTTTATTAAATTGAATTGTGACACTTTGTTTCCGTCTCTAATATGTTTTTCATTATAAAAATCATATCCTTTTCGTTTCTTGACGAGATTCAGTGAAACAAGAGACAGTGGACTCGTGCGGACGTCTTCTACATTCTAGAAGAGACCGCATATTTTTCTGAGCCTTCTGCTATTTTTGGAGGAGTGGAACCCAATGTGAGATTTCTAAATTATAAATGATATGGAAAACGACGATGTGTAAATTATATAATCGATGTATGAGTTATATAAGCATTGTACACCTCTTGTATAAGCGTTGTATAAGTTGTACGTTCGATGTATAAGTTGTATATGCATTGTAAAAATTATATATGTGTTGAAATAGAAGTGAAATGCTATATATATATACGCCCCTCGTCCACAAACCATGGACGATATTTATTGGTTGTGATTGGTGTGAAAATTGATTGATAGCGAATGGTTGATTGAAATTGTTTGTAGTTGAAAAATACCCGTTTGTGGTTGAGAAATATTTGGTTGAAACCACATAGGATTAGTTTGTGGAAATGAAAAAAATATACATGTCGCCTGCGTGCGAACTAGATGCATGATTCCCCATTGTCAAAAGCTGCGAGGCTTTAAAGTAGAGCAAGGAGCCATACTAGGGACGGTCCCGGTTTTAACTACCCTGCCGTTATGCTACCGAAATATTGAATAATATTCATGTATTAGAATTATTTTCGTTTGTTGAAACTATATTTATTCGTTGTATAGAAAACCTTCATGTGTTGAATCGAAATTCATTCGTTGAATAGAAATTCATGTGTTGAATGGTATTCAAGTTTTAAATATAAAAATCATCTTTTTAACTATATATATAAACTATAGAAAACCTACATGTGTTGAATCGAAATTCATTTGTTGAATAGAAATTCATGTGTTGAATGGTATTCGTGTTTTAAATATAAAAATCACCTTTTTAACTATATATATAAACTATAGAAAACCTTCATGTGTTGAATCGAAATTCATTCGTTGAATTGAAATTCATGTGTTAAATGGTATTCATATTTTGAAAGAAATTGTTTTATAATAAAAATCTTATTTTTATTACCTATATGAACTATATAAAATAATCTCGTTTTGAAATAAATTGTTTTATAATAAAAATCATATTTTTATTACCTACGTGAACTATATAAAATAATCATGTTTTGAAATAAATTGTTTTACAATAAAAATCACATTTTTACTGTGCACGGGAGTTGTTAAAAATAGTGAAGTGTCGAAGTGAATGTTTGGATAAAAATATATTTTTTATCAAATGTATGAAAAGAATATAGCTTTGAAATCGAAGAATCGATATATATATATATATATATATATATATAGAATTAAAATATATCGAATAACGAAGCTGCAGTTCGTATTTTGAAACCGTGATTTCAAACGATTAGTGCGGGAGATCCGACCATTAGATTTTCCCGAAACTGTAACCGTTGGGTTCGCTTTGGAAATATCTTTCCAATGGCACCAACTTTGTAAAAATCCAACGGTTGGATTGCCTGGAATGTTTAATTCAAATCTGAGAAAAAACAGCGCCAGAATAGATTATGTTTATATATATATAAATATAATTATATTAAATCGAATAACGACGCTGCAGTTCGTATTTTGAAATCGAAACTTCAAACGATTGTACCGGGAGATCCGACCGTCGGATTTTCCCAAAACTGGAACCGTTGGATTCGTTTTGAAAAGATCTTTCTAATGATATAAATTTTGTGAAGATCCAACGAATAGATTTTCAGATATGTGTAAATCAAATCTGAAGAAAAACAGCGCCACGGTCGCATTATGGCCCGAAGCGTCGTTTTGAATAAATTGGCTATTTAACAATAAATAAAAATAGCGATAAATAGTTATAAAATATTATAAACGATATGGATGTGAAATTTAGAAACTAATTGAAGGTTGGCTAAGTCGAATGGTTTCCTGGGGGTTGATCTGATGTTGATTTCGGCCTTCGGGGTTAATATTTGGGAAATCGTTCTCTTACTGATCTACGGTTAGTGACTAATGAATTGAAATGATGCGTATGTAGTGTTTATGTAGCACGTGTTTATTATATACGCGAGTTGCTCAGAAAGACCGGGTTTATCCCATTCTGAATATCCGAATCGATGATAAGAAATCAAAGATGAAGACGGTGGTTGAAGACCAGAAATCTTCACCTCGTTTGGATGGTAACTGATGTCCTGATTAGGAGGCATCCCGAAATATGGATAATGAGGGTGATCGTTCAGACGTACGTGGAGATCGATGGGTTTGCGAGGTATATAGTGCCTCCGGTTTCGTTCCGACCCAGAACGGTCTTGTAAATGGATTGTGTGTCTGACATTGGAATTTATCCTATGTGATTGATAGCCATTAGTTACACGGTGTGAATTGCTTGTGTGACATGCTAAGACGCAGTGATCAGGGCTTCTGTTGAAAAGCAAAATCTTGTGATTGATGATCAAAGCACTGTCTGTGTGGCGTAGCTTTGTGTATAACATGAATTCGCGAGCCTCACACCCCGGTATGAACCAGAAACGGGAGGACCTCAGGGAGGGCATGCGTTTCTTCCTAGCTAGGAGTTGCGTCAGTGTTTTTACACGGCCTGAAATTTTACTTATGTGGATGATGGATAGCGAGGCGCCTTGGTTATATCTGTCGACCCGGGACCGATGGAGTCATTCGTTGGCTCACTTACGCCCCATAAGGCGGGGAAACGTAGTGTTCAGGAATTTTAATCCACATCGGTGGACCGGCCCTGTCACTCCCAGGGTCGATGCGTTCTGATCCTGAGGCTCGGGCTAGGCAGCCTCGAATTCGGTAAGGACTATCTTTTGCCTTGGTTCATGACGGAAATCCAATTTCCAAATACGTGACTGTGCGGTTTTGATTATATACCTATATATGGCGACATAGTGGTATGGGGCATTAATGCTGTCTATGATTGATACTTATGATTTGAAATTGTTTTTGAAACATATAAACACTAGTAGTAATATAGAATGCTTTTGTTTTATTCGTATCAAACATATCTTGGCCATTATAAGGTAAAAACTCTATCCTCCGGTTTGCGTTGCATTGTGTGATGGGAACTGAGTCTTATAATGGCTTCATTTTTATAAAAAGCATTGCAATGTTTAAAAGAAAGATTTGTTTTTAAATCACTGGCAATCCAATGGAGTAAACCCGTTCCACGAAAGTGGCGTGGTCCTGTGGTTAGCCATATTTTAAATGTGTTGAGTAGTTTCTCATACCAGTCCCATGACTGACTCGTAGTTTGTTTCACTTTCGAATTCGGGTGCCCCTTTTTCTACACGGGCAGCCTTGTAGTCAGGTTTTAGCTGGCTTTCTCTGGATAGTTGGAGCTGAAGATGGATTCTATCATTTATCTCTTTTTATGCTGTTCAGCTCCTATTGTGCATATTATGTTTGTTTCCGCTGTAGACATGTGACGGTAAGGAATTTCGCTCGATCCGAATCAGTCGTTAAACCGATCTGGACCGTTCGAAACCCCTGATCGTTTGAGAACAAGACAAATCAGAACACAAACAGAAGAACATTTCAGTGCTATTACAACAATTCCATCAGAATACAAGAATATACAGAGTATAAATGAATAAATTACATTCAATAAATACCAGAGATTACAATAAATTACATAGCAGCGGAAAAATAATACAAAGCACAACTGAAGGTGATATACGGATACAGAGCTTTCCGGATATCATTCCAGCTGTAAACCAGGATCCTGTGAATGTAAATCTGCAAAACCAAAACTACTAGCTTCCCGTGCGGAAAATAGGGGCAACCAGAGTTTAGGTTAAAACAATAAACTCCAGGTCAGTCATGTGACTGGTGTGAGAACTAAAACAGTTATTAAAACTTTACTTTAAAAGAGAGTAATTCAAGGGACCACGCCGTATAACACGGAACGGGTTTCCTCCCACGAATACCAGTGCATAGAATAAACAACGCAATGCTTTTTCGAAAAATGAAGCTATTATAAGACCCAGGTCCCATCACACAATGCAACGCAAGCCGGAGGATAGGGTTTTCCCTTATAATAGCCAAACATGCTTGGTACGTTTAAAACAAATCATTCGATACTATAATAAGTGTATAGTGTCAAAACAATTTCAATCATAAATATAAATCATAGACGGCATGGGTACCATATATCATGTCGCCATACTAGTTCTACAATTAAAACCGCAATACACGTATTGGAAATTGGATTTCCGTCATGAGTCGAGGCAAGGGGCAAGCTCCTCTCCGCGTTCGAGACACTCTAGCAAATGTCTCAGGACTACACACTCTGGGCAATCCTGGATGCTTCAGGGCCAGTCCTCACTTACGTTAGAGGATTAATTATGCCTGAACACACGTTTCCCAGTCCTTACAGACCTAAAATCGAGGTGCCTCATCCAACAACCACAAAGGTGAAAAGTATATATATGTCAGGGCTGGTAAGTCACTGACACCACCAAAGCTAGAAAGAAACGTCGTGCTCTCCCTGCAGTCCGTATCCCGTTTTTAACTCATACCGAGGTGTGAGGCTCACGAATTCACGTTGTACACAAAGCTGCCACGTAGGTCGTGCTTTGATCATCAACCACAAGACTCTGCTTTTCAACAGAAGCCTTGATCCATGCAACTCAGCATGCCACACAGGCAATTCATGCCATGCGATTGATATCTATCGATATATAACCTCTAAGCTCATACGTCTCAGAGAAGGGCGTTAAGCAAGAGAATAAATTCTCCACCGCCAAACAGATATATATTTAACAGAAATCAATCAACACAGAATAAAATCCAATGTCAGACACACAATCCATTTACAAGTCCGTTCTGGGTCTGAACGAAACCGGAGGCACTTTCCTCGCATATCCATCCGTCTCCAAGTACGTCTGGACGACCACCAACTATTTCCATCCTCTTGGGTGTACAGCCCAATCAGGATCGTCAGTAATTACCCAAACGATGTGAAGACTTCCGGTCTTCGACCACCGTCTTCATCTTCGACATATCGTCGAATCGGTTATTCAGAATGGGTATAAACCCGGCCTTTCTGAACAACCCGCGTATATTTAAAACAAATGTTACACAAACACAACATACGCCTCATTCCAATGCAGAATATCCTTTTTATTCACGAAATCACATTCTTAGGGAAATGTTCCCATTAATTTATCCAAGATAAATTCTTTAAAATTTATCCTTTAATCTTCCTTTAGATGTCGTTTCAAACCAAATTATGGTTTTCTAAACTAGTCGAGATTAGCGAACCACAATGAAGTAATTATTTGTTCTATTTCCCAATCCCAATTATTCATCCGATGAAGCAAAACTGGTAATACTTCATATCTAACACCACGGTGTTATCGGTAAAATTAATTACCATTTCACGTTCAAATCTAATTAAAGATTTAACTATCGCTTTGGAGCAAAACTGGTGATACTCCATTCTCGCTTATTTTTAAAATTTGATAATTTAGATTATCAATGCACATTTCAATCTAATTGCAAATTCATTAAAACTCCTTTTATTGGGTTAAAGAACTAGGTGTTATTTAAAACACAGTTCATGACAAACCCAAATCACATTCTATTTATTATCGGGTTAAAGAACTAGTGTTATCTAAAACACAGTTCACGATAAACCCTTTTCAAATCCAATCAAATATATTAGAAATTCCGATTATTTAAAACCCCTTTTTAAATCTAATTTATTTATTTAAAAATAATTAGGTTTTAAATTTAGTTCGAAACTAGTTCATTTCGACAAAAATCCATTTTTATCTTTTCAAATATGGAATTTTTCACCCTAATTTTTCCGAAATCATTTCTTATGATTTTACACAAATTATTACTATTTTTAATAATTTTATTAAGGCATGTACAATCGATTTCCAACAATGGCCATCGAACTGCACTTACACCGACCTTTTTCAAATTTGATTTGGACGTAACTCCAAATCCAACCGTTAGATTTTGAATTTCTAATATTCGTTAGAAAGCTCTTTTCGATAGGAACCCAACGGTTCCGGTTTTAGGAGAATCCAACGGTCTGATCTCCCGTAATGTCCGTTTGAAATAAATGGTCGAAATTCACGAACTGCCGAGGCACGGCGCGTTCTATTCAGGCCATTATATTATATATATAATATATATATAATATATATTTCGTCGATTTCTATTTAAAACGAATTTTATAAATTGTTTTAATTTCGTTTCAAAATTCATTTCAACTTCCATTTCAATTCAAAGCAAAATTGAATTCTTCTTTATAAATTCGTTTTAAAATTCATTTCTATTCAATTCAATTTGAATTCATTTCAATTTGTTTCCAATTCAATTCGAATTCGTTTTCAATTCAATTTGAATTGCTTTTATATTCAATTCAATTCAAATTCGTTATCTATTCAATTCAATTCGAATTCGATTTGTTTTCTATTCCATTCAAATTCAAATTGGTTTTCTATTCGATTCAATTCAAATTGGTTTTCTATTTGAATCAAATTCATTATATATTCAATTGAAATCAAATTCGTTTTATATTCAATTCGAATTCAATTTGTTTTCTATTCCATTCATAATCGTTTTCTATTCAATTCATAATCGTTTTCTATTCAATTCGAAATCGTTTTCTATTCAATTCATTTCGAAATCGTTTTCTATTCAATTCATTTCGAAATCGTTTTCTATTCAATTCATTTCGAAATCGTTTTCTATTCAATTCATTTCGAAATCGTTTTCTATTCAATTCATTTCGAAATCGTTTTTCAATATTCATTTCAAAATGAATAAAATCGATACAAATATCGTTCACGTCAAAATGGCGTCAATCTAATCAACACGGCTTCATATATTTCTATTTTCAAATATTCTATTTCAAATATTTCCTATTATCAAAATAGTTGTTATTATCAAATATTTCGTTCAACACATGACTAATCTCAATGGATGAGTACGGTCAACACATGAACCTTTATTTTATATTGATAAAGATGTAAATTTTATTGTTAAAATATTACGTTCAAGACATGACTAATCTCACGAATGAGTACAGTCAACACATGAACCTTTATTTTATAATATTCTTTATCTTCAAAATTGGAATGAGGCCCAATCAATCACCATATAAAATTAATTATATGGATTTTCATACAACACATGTATACAATAGCATTGAAAAATAATCAACCATCAACCAAAGTGCACTACACTGTATAAGCATCAAATATAGATATCTAACGCTTATAACAGCCTGTCAATCAATCGATCGACATATTTAATCAATCAGGATGAGTGAACTTCAAATTTCATCCCAACACCCGTGTGGGGTTTCAAACAATCAAACGCATATTTTATTTGTGCAGTTGGGCGATGTGTAAAATTTATCGACCCAATCAATATCAGTCAAATTAGTGTATATAAACAAATCGGCCGATTTGTTTATAAATATTCATTTATTCACATTCACGTTAAAAGTTATATTTTTAACGATAAAACATTTTATTCCAACACATGAATTTCTATTATTCATTTACACAATAAAATGATATTTTTATTTTTCTAACTCATTTTAGAAAATTTCGGCGGCATAACGGCACGATACTAGAAATGGGACAAGGCCTAGCCTTATCCCCGGCCTAGTGAAGGCCCACGCCATTCACACATCAATCAAGTTCACCAAACAACCAAATTCAAATCTAATCATCTAACTAGTTTATGCAATCAAAAAAACAAGTCCATGGTCTGTGGACGATTGTGTCGGGTGCTACTAAACACCGTCTGCATCCTAGTATATATATATAGCTAGAAAAAGAAATTGAAAGGTGAGAAATTCTCACCGATAGCTATCCAATCATCTTGACTCTTCTTTGATAGAAATCTTCATCGTTATCGCATTTTTGTCATCTTCGTTGCTGTAGCCACTACATATGTAAAAATCGAATTTTTACTTCGCTATTCAATATATAAAAATCGAATTTTTACTATGTTATTCAATATATAAAAATCGAATTTTTACTATGTTATTCAATATATAAAAATCTCGCCTTTTCTAATGTAAAGAATTTATTTCTAATATTCCTATCATGTAAAAATTATATTTTTAATTTTCTACCTAAACAAAATTCATATTTTTACATTTTCTACTTAATAAAGATTATATTTTTAACACTTTAAAAATATAAAAATCATATTTTTAATCTTTAAAAATATAAAAATCATATTTTTCTACCACCAAATCTTATATTTAAAAATTGAATTTCTATTTCAAAATCTTATATAAAAATCAAAACTTTGGTAAATAGAAATCAGTTTTAAAATCTATATAATTTCAGTTTAAACAAACTAAAATAGAAATAAAAATAAAAAGAAAGAAAAAAAAGGAAACTCGCTGCTTTTTACTGAAGGTTGGAGAGGAGGAGCTCGCAGGGGGGGTCTTTGCTACGTCGACGGAGGTGTGCTCGAGGAGGCGGCCTCTGGTGTTCGGTGGTGGCTCACGGTAAAGGGGAGGCGGAGCGTTGATCAGAGAAAAAGGGGGGGGGGTCAACGGAGGAGTTGGAAGCGGAGGAAGGGAAGAAGGAAGGAGGAAGAAGAGGAGGGGGGTGCGCCAGCCTCCGGCGCGGCGGTGGCCTCCTGGAGGCGCCGCGTCGGCTAGGGCGCGATGCCCTTTTTTTTATTTTTATTTTCTGTTTTGCAAATGATTTCAACGGGGGGGGGGGGGGCTTGTTAAGGAGGAAGGGAGAATTTTTTTTATTTTTTAATTATTTTATTTTGCAAAAAGTTGACTTTCACATACGACCTCGAAACGAGACCCACCGCCTGTCGTCTATAGCATTTTACCCCCATTTCGAACACAATGAGATATGTATCGTAGGCGGATTCGGCTGTTACAACCAGTTTCCATTAAATTTACATTTAAATCACTATATTAAATTTTAAACGTACATTTCAAATTACCGGGGTCACATACTAACTCTAAAAATTCTCGAAAAATATTTTCTTGCTTCGTATTGACGATATGGTCCTAACAAAACTAGTTTTGTCGAATTCTGAGACCGTTGGAAAAATGGCCATTTTCCAGTCGATTAAAATCAACTGAAATGGTCAAACGCGTTTTCCTTTGCCACGCTCACATATTGATTCGAAAAATTATGAAATTTAAAATCTAGCAATAATTTGACACTGCGGATCCAACAAAAGTTATTTCATCGAAATCCGAGGTCATTTGCAAAATGTCTATTTTTAAGGTTCTGAATTCCATAGCGACTATTCAGAATTTTCAACTGGACATATCTTTTGATTCCCGCTATGAAATTTCGATTTTTCGGATTCGTTGGAAAGATATTATCAATTAGATCCTAATGTTTTTGGTTTCGCTAAAATCCGGTTTATTTTGCACCCGGTACATTCAATTGAAGTTTGAAATCGAATTATCGAACTACCGCGCCATTCTCAATTCCTTTTTTAATTATATATAATTATTTATATTCTAACGACGACGCGTATAATATATACATTCGAATTATATTCAAAATAAATTTCTCGTTGATATTATTTAAAATTATCTATTTTAAATATTCAAAATTCGCTAAAATTGCCAAAATAAAAATTTTAAACTGGCCCAGAATTTCCGGGTTATTACAATCTCCCCCACTTAAAACTTTTCGTCCCCGAAAAGGAACAAAGTCGAAAGTGGTTTGATTAATCAACTCTACGTTTGATCTGGCTTCCATTCTCCAACCTTTCAGTTTCTGAGAATTTTCAAATTTTCAAAAAATTTGGCTAACACCCGGAATTTTCGAAAAATTTCACCATAACCTCCCCAGCACCGGGAGCCACGGGAAAATCCCGAAATTGCCATATAGGCCTTCTGATCTCAAAAAGAAAAAGAAAAAGCCAAGCGGCTAGCCAATAGGCTCATAAAATCATCATCACCCAAACGAAACAGTAAATTATGTAGTAAACATGTACCTATTTGTCGGGCAAACAAATTTTATTCTCTGCTCTAGCTTTCTTGCTATGACCTGTTCAATGTAAGTATATGTATATGCAAACAAATGCGACCAATTTTCAATTAAATTCAATATTTGATTCAATTAGGCTAAATGGTTCAAAATTATCAAACAAATATACAAACAACACAAACATCAATCAATTAGTGGATTAACGTTTCAAATTCATATTTTTGATACATATATACAGAAAATCATGTTTTTGATGCCAATTCACAACAATGTGTTCTAGCTATATTAGTTTTGGTTCTCACACCAGTCTGATGGAAATATATAGATATCACACCTTCGAAACACGAACATAAATATTGATGATGCCATGGTCATTATCATCATCATCTCCGGGCGACTAGAGTGTAATTCTGTATCTATCTAATATATTAAAACTTTGAATATACGTTCATGACGCGTATATGCAAAACCTTTATATACTAGATTGTCCATAATCAAAATAAATAAAATATTCAAATACATATAAAAAGGTTTAAATTTCAAAACAAAATTGTTTTCATTTGAAAAATATACTCTTCACACTCGTTCTAGGATACTACTAATCCTATCTCTAACGAGTCATTCTAATTGGATATTGCTAATCCAATATCTGATGAATTCTTTCGTATGGTTCTAATGTGTCTTGTTCTCGAGCTCTGTAAACCAAAGCTCTGATACCAAATGTGACGGTAAGGAATTTCGCTCGATCCGAATCAGTCGTTAAACCGATCTGGACCGTTCGAAACCCCTGATCGTTTGAGAACAAGACAAATCAGAACACAAACAGAAGAACATTTCATTGCTATTACAACAATTCCATCAGAATACAAGAATATACAGAGTATAAATGAATAAATTACATTCGATAAATATCAGAGATTACAATAAATTACATAGCAGTGGAAAAATAATACAAAGCACAACTGAAGGTGATATACGGATACAGAGCTTTCCGGATATCATTCCAGCTGTAAACCAGGATCCTGCGAATGTAAATCTGAAAAACCAAAACTACTAGCTGCCCTTGCGGAAAATAGAGGCACCCAGAGTTTAGGTTAAAACAATAAACTCCAGGTCAGTCATGTGACTGGTGTGAGAAGTAAAACAGTTATTAAAACTTTACTTTAAAAGAGAGTAATTCAAGGGACCACGCCGTATAACACGGAACGGGTTTCCTCCCAAGAATACCAGTGCATAGAATAAACAATGCAATGCTTTTTCGAAAAATGAAGCTATTATAAGACCCAGGTCCCATCACACAATGCAACGCAAGCCGGAGGATAGGGTTTTCCCTTATAATAGCCAAACATGCTTGGTACGTTTAAAACAAATCATTCGATACTATAATAAGTGTATAGTGTCAAAACAATTTCAATCATAAATATAAATCATAGACGGCATGGGTACCATATATCATGTCGCCATACTAGTTCTACAATTAAAACCGCAATACAAGTATTGGAAATTGGATTTCTGTCATGAGTCGAGGCAAGGGGCAAGCTCCTCTCCGCGTTCGAGACACTCTAGCAAATGTCTCAGGACTACACACTCTGGGCAATCCTGGATGCTTCAGGGTCGGTCCTCACTTACGTTAGAGGATTAATTATGCCTGAACACACGTTTCCCAGTCCTTACAGACCTAAAATCGAGGCGCCTCATCCAACAACCACAAAGGTGAAAAGTATATATATGTCAGGGCTGGTAAGTCACTGACACCACCAAAGCTAGAAAGAAACGTCGTGCTCTCCCTACAGTCCATATCCCGTTTTTAACTCATACCGAGGTGTGAGGCTCGCGAATTCACGTTGTACACAAAGCTGCCACGTAGGTCGTGCTTTGATCATCAACCACAAGACTCTGCTTTTCAACAGAAGCCTTGATCCATGCAACTCAGCATGCCACACAGGCAATTCATGCCATGCGATTGAAATCTATCGATATATAACCTCTAAGCTCGTACGTCTCAGAGAAGGGCATTAAGCAAGAGAATAAATTCTCCGCTGCCAAACAGATATATATTTAACAGAAATCAATCAACACAGAATAAAATCCAATGTCAAACCCACAATCCATTTACAAGTCCGTTCTGGGTCTGAACGAAACCGGAGGCACTTTCCTCGCATATCCATCCGTCTCCAAGTACGTCTGGACGACCACCAACTATTTCCATCCTCTGGGGTGTACAGCCCAATCAGGATCGTCAGTAATTACCCAAACGATGTGAAGACTTCCGGTCTTCGACCACCGTCTTCATCTTCGACATATCGTCGAATCGGTTATTCAGAATGGGTATAAACCCGGCCTTTCCGAACAACCCACGTATATTTAAAACAAATGTTACACAAACACAACATACGCCTCATTCCAATGCAGAATATCCTTTTTATTCACGAAATCACATTCTTAGGGAAATGTTCCCATTAATTTTATCCAAGATAAATTCTTTAAATTTTATCCTTTAATCTTCCTTTGGATGTCGTTTCAAACCAAATTATGGTTTTCTAAACTAGTCTAGATTAGCGAACCACAACGAAGTAATTATTTGTTCTATTTCCCAATCCCAACCTATTCATCCCATGAAGAAAAACTGGTAATACTTCATATCTAACACCACGGTGTTATCGGTAAAATTAATTAACATTTCACGTTCAAATCTAATTAAAGATTTAACTATCGCTTTGGAGCAAAACTGGTGATACTCCATTCTCGCTTATTTTCAAAATTTGATAATTTAGATTATCAATGCACATTTCAATCTAATTGCAAATTCATTAAAACTCCTTTTACTGGGTTAAAGAACTAGGTGTTATTTAAAACACAGTTCACGACAAACCCAAATCACATTCTATTTATTATCGGGTTAAAGAACTAGTGTTATCTAAAACACAGCTCACGATAAACCCTTTTCAAATCCAATCAAATATATTAGAAATTCCGATTATTTAAAACCCCATTTTAAATCTATTTTATTTATTTAAAAATAATTGGGTTTTAAATTTAGTTCGAAACTATTTCATTTCGACAAAAATCCATTTTTATCTTTTCAAATATGGAGTTTTTCACCCCAATTTTTCCCCAATCATTTCTTATGATTTTACACAAATTATTACTATTTTTAATAATTTTATTAAGGCCCGTACAATCCATTTCCAACAATGGCCATCGAACCGCACTTAGACCGACTTTTTTCAAATTTGATTTGGACGTAACTCCAAATCCAACCGTTAGATTTTGAATTTCTAATATTCGTTAGAAAGCTCTTTTCGATACGAACCCAATGGTTCCGGTTTTAGGAGAATCCGACGGTCGGATCTCCCGTATTGTCCGTTTGAAATAAAAGGTCGAAATTCACGAACTGCCACGGTGCGGCGCGTTCTATTCAGGCCATTATATTATATATATAATATATATAATATATATTTCATCGATTTCTATTTAAAACGAATTTTATAAATCTTTTTAATTTCGTTTCAAAATTCATTTCAACTTCCATTTCAATACAAAGCAAAATTGAATTCTTCTTTATAAATTCGTTTTAAAATTCATTTCTATTCAATTCAATTTGAATTCATTTCAATTTGTTTCCAATTCAATTCGAATTCGTTTTCAATTCAATTCGAATTGGTTTTATATTCAATTCAATTCAAATTCGTTATCTATTCAATTCAATTCGAATTCGATTTGTTTTCTATTCCATTCAAATTCAAATTGGTTTTCTATTCGATTCAATTCAAATTGGTTTTCTATTTGAATCAAATTCATTATATATTCAATTGAAATCAAATTCGTTTTATATTCAATTCGAATTCAATTTGTTTTCTATTCCATTCATAATCGTTTTCTATTCAATTCATAATCGTTTTCTATTCAATTCATTTCGAAATCGTTTTCTATTCAATTCATTTCGAAATCGTTTTCTATTCAATTCATTTCGAAATCGTTTTCTATTCAATTCATTTCGAAATCGTTTTTCAATATTCATTTCAAAATGAGTAAAATCGGTACAAATATCGTTCATGTCAAAATGGCGTCAATCTAATCAACACGGCTTCATATATTTCTGTTTTCAAATATTCTATTTCAAATATTTTCTATTATCAAAATAGTTGTTATTATCAAATATTTCGTTCAACACATGACTAATCTCAACGGATGAGTACAGTCAACACATGAACCTTTATTTTATATTGATAAAGATGTAAATTTTATTGTTAAAATATTACGTTCAACACATGACTAATCTCACGAATGAGTACAGTCAACACATGAACCTTTATTTTATAATATTCTTTATCTTCTAAATTGGAATGAGGCCCAATCAATCACCATATAAAATTAATTATATGGATTTTCATACAACACATGTATATAATAGCATTGAAAAATAATCAACCATCAACCAAAGTGCACTACACTGTATAAGCATCAAATATAGATATCTAACGCTTATAACAGCCTGTCATTCAATCGATCGACATATTTAATCAATCAGGATGAGTGAACTTCAAATTTCATCCCAACACCCGTGTGGGGTTTCAAACAATCAAACGCATATTTTATTTGTGCAGTTGGGCGATGTGTAAAATTTATCGACCCAATCAATATCAGTCAAATTAGTGTATATAAACAAGTCGGCCGATTTGTTTATAAATATTTATTTATTCACATTCACGTTAAAAATTATATTTTTAACGATAAAACATTTTATTCCAACACATGAATTTCTATTATTCATTTACACAATAAAATGATATTTTTATTTTTCTAACTCATTTTAGAAAATTTCGGCGGCATAACGGCACGATACTAGAAACGGGACAAGGCCTAGCCTTATCCCCGGCCTAGTGAAAGCCCACGCCATTCACACATCAATCAAGTTCACCAAACAACCAAATTCAAATCTAATCATCTAACTAGTTTTTGCAATCAAACAAACAAGTCCATGGTCTGTGGACGATTGTGTCGGGTGCTATTAAACACCGTCTGCATCCTAGTATATATATAACTAGAAAAAGAAATTGAAAGGTGAGAAATTTTCACCGATTGCTATCCAATCATCTTGACTCTTCTTTGATAGAAATCTTCATCGTTATCGCATTTTTGTCATCTTCGTTGCTGTAGCCACTACATATGTAAAAATCGAATTTTTACTTCGCTATTCAATATATAAAAATCAAATTTTTACTATGTTATTCAATATATAAAAATCGAATTTTTACTATGTTATTCAATATATAAAAATCGAATTTTTACTATGTTATTCAATATATAAAAATCTCGCCTTTTCTAATGTAAAGAATTTATTTCTAATATTCCTATCATGTAAAAATTATATTTTTAATTTTCTACCTAAACAAAAATCATATTTTTACATTTTCTACCTAATAAAGATTATATTTTTAACATTTTAAAAATATAAAAATCATATTTTTAATCTTTAAAAATATAAAAATCATATTTTTCTACCACCAAATCATATATTTAAAAATTGAATTTCTATTTCAAAATCCTATATAAAAATCAAAACTTTGGTAAATAGAAATCAGTTTTAAAATCTATATAATTTCAGTTTTAAACAAACTAAAATAGAAAAAAAAAGAAAAAGAATAAAAGGAAGCTCACTGCTTTTTATTGAAGGTTGGAGAGGAGGAGCTCGCGGGGGGGGAGGGGGGGGTCTTTGCTACGTCGACGGAGGTGTGCTCGAGGAGGCGGCCTCTGGTGTTCGGTGGTGGCTCGCGGTAAAGGGGGGGCGATGCGTCGATCAGAGAAAAAAGGGGGGGTTCGACGGAGGAGATGGAAGCGGAGGAAGGGAAGAAGGAAGGAGGAAGAAGAGGAGGGGGTGCTCTAGCCTCCGGCGCGGCGGTGGCCTCCTGGAGGCGCCGCGTCGGCTAGGGCGCGATGCCCTTTTTTTTCCTTTTCTGTTTTGCAAATGATTTCAACGGGGGGGGGGGGGGCTTGTTAAGGAGGAAGGGAGATTTTTTTTATTTTTTAATTATTTTATTTTCCAAAAAGTTGACTTTCACATACGACCTCGAAACGAGACCCACCGCCTGTCGTCTATAGCGTTTTACCCCCATTTCGAACACAATGAGATATGTATCGTAGGCTGATTCGGCTGTTACAATCAATTTCCGTTAAATTTACATTTAAATCACTATATTGAATTTTAAACGTACATTTCAAATGACCGGGGTCACATGCTAACTCTAAAAATTCCCGAAAAATATTTTCTATATTCGTATTGACGATATGGTCCAAACAAAACTAGTTTCGTCGAATTCTGAGACCGTTGGAAAAATGGCCATTTTCCAGTCGATTAAAATCAACTGAAATGGTCAAACGCGTTTTCCTTTGCCACGCTCACATATTGATTCGAAAAATTATGAAATTTAAAACCTAGCAATAATTTGACACTGCGGATCCAACAAAAGTGATTTCGTCGAAATCCGAGGTCATTTGCAAAATGTCTATTTCTAAGGGCCTGAATTCCATAACGACTATTCAGAATTTTCAACTGGACATATCTTTTGATTTCCGCTATGAAATTTCGATTTTTCTGATTCGTTGGAAAGATATTATCAATTAGATCCTAATGTTTTTGGTTTCGCTAAAATACGGTTTATTTTGCACCCGGTACATTCAATTGAAGTTTGAAATCGAATTATCGAACTACCGCGCCATTTTCAATTCCTTTTTTAATTATAAATAATTATTTATATTCTAACGACGACGCGTATAATATATACGTTCGAATTATATTCAAAATAAATTTCTCGTCAATATTATTTAAAATTATCTATTTTAAATATTCAAAATTCGCTAAAATTGCCAAAATAAATTTTTTTAACTGGCCAAGAATTTCCGGGTTATTACAAGACATTTATGTATAGCTGAACTGTATTTATACTAAGTATGATCCTGTATACTGTGTAACTCTGATGATTTCGTTTATCCAGTATATTCTATTGTGCATTATCTAGTGTATTTATTTAATTCTGTTCTGCTATTATCTGTTTATGTGTTATATTCCAAAGATTACCCTTGCCACAGTCAGTACAGGGTTCGGGGTCGTCTCAAATGGAGATTTCGTATTGTTGATTGTAAGTTATGTCCAAATCAAAATTCCATATTGTCACTATGAAATCGTTTATAAACCATAATGATTTATTGAATATAATAAAATATTGGTTTCAAATTTTAATAAGATTTTTATGACATATTTTTTAATTTAATTTATAGAATTTTCCATAATATTTAATTTGGAAAATATGCAATTTTTCGTTTAACGAAATATACATCCTATATCAGCGTTTTTTGAATTTCACAAATAAGTTATCTTGTCTATTTTATTGTAGTTTTGTGATCGTGGTGCCTTGCTCGGCACGACAGTGAATTTATTTCTGTTGATAGCAATATGTATGTAACTGAGGTTCTATAAAGTGGGAATTTAGATTTACTAGGTATTGTTTCAAATGAGGTGAACGTTAGAATCAAGGTTTGATTGACAACATTATTTTAAGTAAATCAAACAGAAATAAACAATTAAAGTTGGAATAGCATATGTTATTATCTAACTTATTTTATAAAGTGGGAATTATCTAAAAATATCACTATACATAAGTTTCAATTGCTAAAGCAACCAAGTAAACATGTATATTAAATTATTTCTGTACGTCTTCTTTTTTTTAGCAAGTAGGAAATCTAAGCCCTATGTGTATGCTATATACTTGAAGCATAGCCGCATGTCCTCTTGTCTAAAAATCACCCTACACACATTTAATTGTTGCTGCAAGATATAACTTCAAGGGCCAAGTCTAACTTAGGCTATAAATATACACATCATGTCTTCATTAGCCTCATTTTTTCAAACAAATAGAACTAAACCAAAATGTGAACAAACAAGATCAACCAAATGAAACCAAGCAAATCCCTAAGCTCCGCCATCGCTAACGCCATCTCTGGTGATCTGCCGTCGATGCTGGCACCTGAGAGTTCATAAAGGTTGTTGTCCTTTTCATCCGGAAAGCTTAGCTCTTGCTCACAAACATAAGGCAGTCAAGGTATTGTTGAATATAATGTATTCTGGGGATATGCTAGTACAAGGTTCTTCCTCGGATGATAGGGAGTGCGAAGCGGACAAGTGAGACCTGAGTGAATGGGCCGAGAGGATGGATGGCACAACAGGAGAAGTCAGTGACACATTAAAAGAAAAAAATTGATGCAAGCACTACTGTCAGCGTGCGTTAAAGGATGATAAGAATGTATTCATCAGATGGGAACTTGGAGTTCGCATATTTTTCTAAGAGTGGCGAATGGGATGGGGACGTGATGTTATGGAGGAGAGCAAGCTCGAAGTGATAGTGTGGAGGTTGACGAGCTCAGAAAGAGGAAGGTTCCGGTGGTGATGGTTTGAAGAAAGATGGAGATGTGCAGTTAATTCCCTGCTACATCCTCGCTATATCTTGGAGCAGATTTATACCGCTATGCCATTTAAAAAAACCTCTGAAATAGCCTTTCCGCTTAAAGCCCCGTTATTTTCTGGCATTCCCGATATATCCCATTATTTCGGCTATATTCCATTATTTTCACTATATCTTTATAAAAGAAATGGAAATAAAATTGACTTATATACATCATATAATTTATACAACTAGCTTTTTAATAGAATTTCTTAACATATAATTTTAAGAATAAAAAATATTGTAATATTCTACTAAACTTAATCAAGCTAAATAAAAGTTTACATGTATTTACATATACTTGAACATGTTTTCATTTAAAATTAGGAGTATACTCAATATAATCAAAATAAATATTAAATTTCCATTTACTTATTTTATATATATTTATATAAGAATTGAATACAAATTTTATATAATCTTTTAGACTTATACGCTATATCCTGATATTTCCTCACTTTATCCCCGCTACAACTTTTTGCACCTTTAACGCGGTGGATCCACTGAGCGCTTTAACCGAGGGAGTTTTTTCTTGTTTTCGGCAATGGTGGAGATGAATATAGGAGCAGCGGCTTTGAGTTTTTAGCGTGGAAGAAAACTGTAGCAGCGGGTAATAGATGGGTTTTGGGCCAACAAAGAAAAGGTGAAGCCCAAATTTAAGTAAAGTTTATGTTTAATTTAATTAAATGTATATACAAACTTGCAAATATTGTGTATCACTCATACATGGTCAGAATTACAAAAGGTTTGATTTGTTGGGATCGTATGATCGCAAACTACGCTATGAAGCTGGTTTTGATCCATTTGAATTTATGGCAGAATAAAATGCATGATTAAATCAATTGACTTAATTCTTATTCAGCGATTAATGACCAAGGTGAGTAAACTCACTAACTCTATTCAGTTTTATAGTGTTATATACATATTTTAGAAATGATAATTAATGGTTGAATGTTGTGTGATGGTTGTTTGGACGATTGCTAATAAACTGGTTAAAATAAATTATATAATTACATATATAAATTGTTGGTTGAATACCGATTCTATTTATTATAATATTTCATAGTGATATGAAAATTGGTGTTATTTATGTTGATTAACATCTGTGGATGCAGCGAATTAGGTTAGAGGTATCCAACTGGATTTGTCAACAATTATATTGTTGTTTTTCATATATTGTGTTATATGATGTGACAGATAATATGTGGTTGATTATTATGTTTTTGGAATATTTGAATAACATTGAACCTAGAATAATTTGAATTTAAATATCGAAAAAATAATCGAATGAAATGGAAAATGAATTTGTGTTTTAAAAGGAAAATATATTTTTTAAAATAGAAATTTCAAATGTGATAGAATATAATAGCTTGTTTAAATAATAAAATAAGCGGTTTGATTTATAAACGATGATTATAAATGAAGTTAAATAACTACTATTGGTTAATTCAGGAATGTAAATCCAAAGGCGAATTTAAAGAAGGGAAATGAGAAATCATTTTAAAGGGAAACGATTAAATAAATTTTGATATTTATAATGTATTTGGAATTGAAATAAATCTATAAGAATTTATATTTGGTGTTCGACTTTATCGAAGTTTATTGAAATAATTAATTTTGAGAAATTATATGTTATATAATTCAAAAGATGACAAGATAATTAATAATTGGTTTGAAACCGATACATTTTAATCAAATGTAAAACTGATATAGAATTATAAACCTATTAGATAGATAGATTAGAAATTGAGATGTAAATGAGATTTGATAAATAAAAATGGAATGTGAATCAGAAGTTATAAAATGTATCGATATTGGAATTGAACCTGTAATAGTATTTAAAATTGAAATCAAATTTTGGTTTGATAAAACGAGTCCAGTTTTCTGTAAAGGAACAATATTCGTGTTTTAAAGTGAAAAATGATTTAAAAGCAAACGTTTTCCAGATTAAAATGGTTGCAAAAGGAAATGGGTAAATGTTTTGAAATGATAAATTCAAAAATGAATTTAGAAATTGAGTTAACCTAAAAGGTTAGATTATTCCGAAGTTCGGAGCATTTATCGAATACAGATTATTTGAAGGGGAGTTATACATTGAAATTCGATTATATCGAATTCAGGAAGGTGCTATTTACTTTTCGTTTTTAATTAAGATTTATTTATTTATTTGAATATTATTTGTTTGTTCTAAATAAAGAATCAATGTTATATTTTAAATATGTCGGAAGCAGGTATTATAATGCTATCGTTATAATCAATGTTTTACTCAATATTCGTTTAAATCTACATAAATGAATTTTGGAAATGTTTTCTAAAAATAGAAAATGAAATAATTTTCCTTAATAAGAAATTCTGAGTGGAGTTTGCGAAATTATAAACTAACTGAAGATTAGTCGAGTTCAATGGTTTCCGGAGCATCGATCCGATGTTGGTTTCGGCCATCGGGGTTGGTATTTAAGGATTTATTCTCTTACTAGTTTACAGCTATGGACTAATAGATGTGAAAGGATCATGATGTGTGAATAAGAAATGGAAATGTTTTCCATTGTTAATAAAGTATATTTTCTAAATTTAGAAAATAAGAATTTGTGAATATATGGAAACGATTTTCAAGAATCGTGAGAGGCTAAACGAGTTGGAGAGATATTTGGGTATACATATTGAAGAGAAATTGGGTAATGAATAATTTAATGATAAAATAATTTAATGGGGCTCAGTGTTGTTTAATGATTGGTCGGTAGAATTTCCATTTGGAAATAGGGTCGTTGTTTGTATGGATGTTTTCCTTTGATTGTTAAATATCTGGCTATCAAAGTTTTTGACCATTTCTCCATTGTTAATACGGAGAGACTGAGATCAGGATTATAATCTGAAAACCAATATGTATGTGCATAAGAGTTGCGAATCAAATTATGTTGAAGACAATGGAAAACAAAGTCATGGAAGGGTTATTCTGGAAATCCTAGGTAGAAATTGCCTAAGATGGATTGTTGGAATAGTGCCTTTGGTTTTTCCAGTCCTAAGACAACTTGTATGGACGAATATATGACAGAGTATGCCTAACAAATCATGTACGTTGATCTCTTCAAACATATTACGTTTAGTGGCGAAGGAAATCGTTTCTCTTAGATTTATACCCATGATGTTTTTGGGGGAATCGATAAATGGTTTGGTAGGTTTGACGATGTGGCTATCAAAGTGAATGATGATGTGACATGTTAAAAAGGAAAGTTATGACCTCAAGCCCCACAACCGAAATTGACAAAAACCGAGCAGGCAGCATGGCTAAGTGGTTCACTCCCAATTAGGGTGTATTATCACCTATCTAGAGAAAATTCATTTGCTTATTTATTCTATTGATTTTGTCCCTCCCGAGAAAAGGTTGCTGATCCCAACCGTTGGTGATATACAATCAATACACTCAAGCGAAATGAGTGGTCGGGTTGCAAGATGTTCTTGTTGAACCCAGTCCCAGTGTATTCCCCTCCAGGGATACACTATCGAAAGGTGGTTCTATACTTTGTCATAGTTGGAAATCCATTACCCAATAAGCGCCCATGGTTTTTGATTGTACACTATTTGTGTGGAGCATGAGATTCAAGCGTTCCGCTTATTGCTATTTATTTGATTTAGAACCTATTATAATATCAGAATAATATAGATTTCAAAAAAAATCGGATATCGTAAGATAAAAACCATTCTTGTTTATGTGTGGATCGGTCTTACGAGTGTCCTTTCTTTTCAAAAGGAATTTTAAAAGTTAAACCAAGTAGTTGTTGTTTACTCACACCAATCCCATGACTGACCCAAAGTTTATTTTGTTTTGTTTTATCCTAAACTCTTGGGTGCCGAAATTTGTATGGGCAGTCAAGTAGTCGGGATTTTACAGATATACTTGGAAGAGCTTGTAGTAGGGGGCTTTTACATTTCATAGAAATTGTTTATTTCCACTGCATTGTAAGTGTTGTGCTCTGATGATAGCTTATATATACAAGTACAGATTTGTATTTCAAAGTTGTGTGATATTGTATATTTTATTCGTTCCGCTGTGAGATTCGTGTTTACTCTGATGTTTCTATATTTATCATCTTCTATTCTAACTTTCTTCCATTTTATTTCTCACCCTCTAACTTCTTTCTATTAATGATTCTGTAATTTCTGGTGTTAGTTAGTCAATATGGTGTATTGTGTCGATGAACAAGATCGGAAATTTGTCGGTTCTATATAGGATTTATGTAAAGGATTATGTAAATAGATTTTTGCAATAAATGGAAGTGGTAAACAAATTATACTGAAGAGATTTAAAGCTAAAGGTTTGTGTTTTATTCAGAGTTTACTTAATAAATGAACTAAGTAAAAGTGGTGATAATTGAAAGGAGATCTTTCAAATGCAAGGAATGGTTTTTAAAACCATATTCAAATGGAATAGTAAATGAGAGTGGTGTGATATCATAGTTAATATCAGCTTAAGTACATAATTTGATCTATCTTAAGATAAGAACATTGTTGAGTCAAGGTATGAAAGATTAAACTGGTTTGAAAACGAAAGTGGATATGGAAATTGAATTATTATTTCTATAAGTGAAGTTCAAACTTTAAGTTGCAAAGTTTAGAAATTTAATAAAACTTCTAGGTTTTGTAATGAACTAGGATGAGACCTGTGCTTCGCATACGGGTCGATTAGGGAACTAAACAATGTTGATTGATTAGTGGCACGACATTAACACGATAGATTTTCGGTTACCCGATTTTACATAAGGTTAGGTCTTATATATGAGTTAGTTTTAAGCATAATGAAAACATAAATATTGGAGCGGAAGTTGTAAAATACATATAACATTTTTGGTTAGCTATCGAGATAAATGTTAGTCAATTGTCTGTAGAAGAACATAGCGTAGTAGTATAAAGTTTTAACAATCAAAACCTTCACAGAACAAATGCAATGATTAAAAAACACTTTCTTGTATACATGTTAGTATATCTATTTTTGTGTTTGTTGTAAGAGAGAAGTACCTTTTAATTTCTTTTTTCCCTGCCTAACACAAAGCGTAGTGTAGTAAAAATCATAACTTAAGCATATATAGAGTTATACTCAATCAGCATAATAACATATAATGGGTACAGCTACTTGTCATATTCTACTTGCAAAGCCAACTTCTGCATGCTAAATAGTCTCCTCTATTTCCTAAACAACAAACTACCTGAGATATTTTGGCATCCTTGTTATCCTCAACAGGAATATTATTTCAGAGCATGGAAGTGGCAACATTGAATTTTATTGCATTAGCTGCATCACAATGTCTCAGACAATAAATCCATGTTTTCAAAATCCCTTAACCAAGCACAAAAATTGAGTGAAGTTAAATTTCCAAAGTTTAACTTATACACTAATTTAAATGAGAAGATATAATATACTAGAACAATAGTGTAAAAAGGTGATGAGTAACATATTGTACATTATTTGTGTACAGTTGATGCCAAATTATTAAGCGGAATAAGGCCAATACAACAGTGATAAAAAGAAAAAGAGTGCAAAATATACCTTGATAATAAAACTACAATAAAAATATATTACCTTAGTTAGCTTATCTTGTAAATCAAGTTACTAATGCTCTTATATAGCTCATATAGAGCCTCAACTTCTATCGTGATTGCATATTACGTAACAGTTCATATGGAAATCTGGTATAACAGAAAATAATCAGAACGAAATACATATAATATCATGTACCACGCACAAACTAAGAATATCCTGCAGCAGCAGCATCCACATTAGTTAAAAACAAACCATGGCAGTTGGATTTATTGATAATTTTTTGTACCTTATCATCAACAATTCAGATGTCCATGTTCTATTTTCCTTGTGTGCTCTTTTAAGTAGATATGTAATCCCATATGTTGCAGGGATAGGTTGGTCGCTTGACTTCATCAAGGCCTTGTAGTAATTTTGCTTTAGATGTATAAAATTTACAAAAAGAACAATCACACTAGCAAACTTGATGTATAGTAAACTTACATATGTTTGGTCTTTTTAATGTAAAGTATTGTAATGCTATAACAAACAGAAAATTAGTTAAAAAATGGGTTATTGTTAAACTGCAGCATTTTGGGAAGGTAGAAAAAAAGAGGAAACCAAATGATAACATTTTAGAAAATTCATTTACTATTGGTAAAAAAGATTGGGAGTGCGCGTTAAATAATACAAAACCAATTTTAGGTTTAATTTATCTAAAGTACTGTAAAAACATCTGTTCGGAATGGTAAACATATCACCAACAGTGGGTTGTCTATTTCTAAATAAATAAAATTAATTATGAAAAAATATATAGGGAAATATTAGAAAAAATAAAACAACAGTAACCTCCCTTTTACTTTCTTAATTAGTTGTGTTAGGAAATAATTATTAGTTCTATGCTAGGATAAAAGACTTACTAAATTGTCAGTTTCACTTTTACCGTGCTAATAGCTGTACATGTCAGAAATTTTACCAAGATTTAAAACACGGTAATAGTTTGAAATTACATAAAGAGTGATGTGTGAAAAATATTAGGCAATCAGTAAATGGTTGAAGAGGCTACGAGCAAAAATACAATTATCAGGAAAAAATTAGGCAACAATTAAAGAATGTGGACTTCATCGTTTTGTTGTTAGATTATATCAAAATTTATAGCTTAACATGAATCATGGAAAAATAATATAACATTTTCCACATGACAAAAAAGGAAAACATTTTGAAAGTAAAATATAATTGTGACGGCTCGCCCCGCACCAGCCGACATTTCCCATGAAAGTGCGTTGTGCCAATGGCTAACTAGCACGGGACGGTTGCCAAAGAAAGAAAAAAAAGGGATTTGAACAAACAAGGAACCTGTAGAATATCTCACAGCACATAGAGTAAAATATAATAATAGCATACTTTGGCATAAAACAGGCGAGATAGTGCATAAGCTGAAAATTAAACATCATAGCAGCGGAAAATCCAAATACAGCTTATGTCCCACATCATCATTATTACAACTTTAAAACTGTCTCTAAAGAAAAAGAAAAGAAAGGTACACTACTAATGCCCAAGGTAGTGACCAGCTTCGACACAGAAGGAATATATGTGGATAATACATGGGAGCCTCCTGCTCATCTTCGGTACACCTGCTCGTTACCACCTAACTTGTCTCTAGCCTGCCCGTTCAAGAGCACCCAGAGTAATAAGAAGAGACATAAAACTCTGGGTCAAACAAAAGTCTGGTATGAGTGATAAGTAGCAAAACAGACCAATAATGGGTATACTAAACCATACCTGAACCTGGACCTGCAACCAAAGAGTTAGCACAACATAACACTCAATACTCTAAGGTGCCACTAACATATGGTGTAAAGAATATGTGGGTGGAGTGTGCATGTCATAGCGATGTCAAATAATCAAGCATAGCAACCATCCTCACATCTCTCACTCAGTGCGTAAAGTATATGATATCTACCACTTTGACCAACCAATTTCTTGCTATGATCACTCTGCCCCCATGGAGTCGTAACGACACCACTGCACTGGTCCATAGCCACTAATACTTTACTACATCCACTCTGCCCACAGAGTCATGATGGCTCCAATGCACTGGCTTATAGCCATGCTACGATCACTCTGCCCCATGAAGTCAAAACAACTTCACTGCACTAATCTGTAGCCAATATCCGTCTTTCCGTGGTGAGTCAAAGCTATAAACGTCGATAACCCCTTAGCACACGTCCCGCAGCAAAATCCAACTCATGAAGTTCACTCGTGGGTTCCCATCTGGATCTTGAGTGCAAACTTCCTATTTGGACTAACTTTGCATCTCGGGTTTTGGTCTCCTCCGGATCGGTTTGGATATGCTCCTCTTCACGATGCTTCAGATTGTGCTCCTCGAAGTAGTCCTGTCTGCGATCATCCACATCGGGTCGGGTCAGATTTCTCCATCAAAATCGGTTTGGTTCGGATCACGATCGATTTGTGATGGGGCTTCGGATCGGTCGTGGTCACCTTCCTTTCGTTCGTGAGCCCCAAGTCGACTCGTGGTCATCACATCGGATTGGTTCATGCTTCCTCTATCGGATTGGTTCGTGGCACATGGACCAGTCGTGGTTCCTCCTCTCAAGCAGATCGGCTCGGCGTACTTTACTCGGGTCGGATCGGTGCCATCATCCACGAGCGGTTTAGATCCGGTAGTACTCCACGATCGGATCGGGTCGGATCTCCATGGTGCTCCACGGTTCAGTTTGTGCTCCCCTCCTCCGATCCGATCCGGTTCGTCTAATTTCCTGCACTTCTTTCCAGCGACCGTTTTACGCCATTCGACGGCATTTTCGACCAATCTAACTTTCCTAATCAATCACAAAACATACCATACAGTCATAGCAACATATAGAATTGACCAATGACACCAAAACAACAATTTGATAGGTTAAAACGGACTAAACATAGCAAAAATCCCATATTTTCCCTTAAACATGTTTAAGCAAAACTAATGATAGGATTAGTAAAACTTAACCAAATCAACCCAAACTTCTAACAGAGGTCTAAAATAATATTTCAAATTTTTTAAATATTTTTCCAGAATTTTATCATGTTTACATTCGCTAATTAACACTAATTACCCTTAATTAACCATAATTAGTGAGGAACTATGCAAATCACTCACCTTGTAACAACCCTGAATTTCGGAGCCAATTTAAAATTTTATTTTAAGTTATTTTAAATGAGTTTTGGTTGTTCAAAATAATTTATTTTGAAAAATTGAATATAATCTTTTTAATGTAAATACGGAGCGTATACAATTTGCATCTAATAAAATTTATTATGTAATGTAATGTAATGTGGGAAACATTAAAACAAATGATTCAACAAATATTCTAACAAGTTGACAAGAAGGGAAGGTAGAAATTTAAAAATGCAATTTATGACAATTTTTAATTTTATTTAAATCAATGAATGCAGTATTAATGAAACAAAATTCAAATAGTTATGTTATATGTTTAATAGAGTGATAAAAAAGGAATAAATATTCTTATATGTAAGTATTTCAGGTGCCATGATGCAAGAAACACATTTTCATATTTTTATACATATTTTTACGAAGTAAGTAATCAATGACTCCTGAAGTGTTAATACACGTTAAGGAATTAATGACTCAGGGCATGTTTATATAAAAAGGGTAATATTCCTTTTCATTGAATGCAGGTGTAATTTTATAAAAAACAAAAGATTAAAGGAAAAGTATTCATATGTATTAAAGGAGTAAATAAAGTAGGAAATGAATTTTTCATCCATAGAAATAAAGCAAATTAATTCTTTATGCTATTTTCGTATTTGTATTCATATGTATATGAAGTAAGGAATCAATGATTCCTAACATTTAATGCATGCCCTGGATTTAAACTAAGCAATAAAATTCAAATAGGTTAAATTTTAGTATCACGTGTTACTTTACATTTCTAATAGTTTTACATGTTTTGTTCCTAAAGGCGATAAGTATTGTTTCACTAATAAACTGAAACAGTAATACAAAAACTGCAATCAAATCAAACTTATACGTTAAACAAAGATTTAACAAGATGGCAGTTTTATTGTTTGTTTCTGCGAATTACATCTAGCACTTGTAATATCAGTCCCTCTTGTAATTTAAATATCTAGCAATAATTTGATTGATTGTTGTTAAATAAGATCGTTACCTAATATAAGCTTGACGATAAATATATATATAGACACATTAATAGGTTTATTTGAAAAAGATGCGTAAGGCTTTCTTCCATATATATATATATATATATATATATATATATTGATTTTTGTAGTTAAAATTGTTTTATACATTATGTTATTCTTAATTGAACCTTTCAAATTAAATAAAAAGGGTTGTAACCAATGCCTCTTCATAGCCGTATATATAAAGACGCAACGAAATTAAAGGAAATTTAAATTGGTGAGAAATCATTCGATTCTTTTGGCCAAGCAGCTCTATTTATATCCCTATTCCTTTACATGATTTTTGCTACAGTATTCTATTCTCATACCTATCTTCTTTTCTTCCTCTCCAAGCCGTAGCCACCATTCTCTTCTTCCTTCCTCCATAAAATTTCTTCCTCCCTCCATAAATTTCTTCATTCCTCCATAAAATTTCTTCCTTCCTCCATCAATACAGAACTCGACGAGTTTGACAATATTGGAACAGAGTGACACAACACAACATGCTAGATTTGTTGTAAACCTATTCTTGACTTTCTTTGACTCTAGTTCTGATCATATCCCAAGGTGAGATTCTGATTTAAATAATTAAATAAATTTCAATTTTTCTAGTTACTTAAAAGTTGAATTGTTAATATGTTAGATCTACGATGTGATGAAATTCTGAATGGTTGACCTGTTGATGTGTGAAGTAAATTCTAGATCTGACTGAAAAGCAAGGTGAGATTCTATTTTAAATAATTAAATCTAGTTAATTATTATTCTATGGTTATTTAAATCATTTAAATGGTAAATATATTAGATCTACGACGTGATAAGGTTATTGATGTTGTTATGTTTGATTTGTCATGTTTTGGTTTAGATCTGTGGATGTATGTATGGATCTGTATAGATCTAATAATTATCATCATGTTGTATAAAAATTGGATTAAACTGAATTTTTAATCCAATTAAAAATATCATCTTTCCTGAGAATTAGATGAGATTAGAATTTTAATCCATTCAAAATAACATATGTGTTGTGATTCTTTTATTGACATGGTATCGTCAAAAATTATCATTCTGGTATGGTTTTGGAATTATAATAATTTATCCCTTTAAAAACAGATTATTAGATTCTCATGTTTATTTTATGATATTAAATTGTAAGTACAAATTACATATTATTTATATTTTATTTGTAAACAAAAAGGCAAATTGGATAAAGACCTTTTCATTTACATTGTAATTATAAATAAATAAATAATTCATATTTAGAAAACACATTTTTATTTGCATTTTATTTGCGAATAGAAAGACAAAATTGGGAAAGTCCCTTTTATTTACATTGTAATGTTAACCACATTTTTTTTACTATAATAAAAAGCGGTATGAAGGAGATTTACTTTTTATTAAAAATGTAAAAAGGAAGAGATGACGGGGAAAAGATTTACTTTTTTTTAAAGTAAAAAGATCAGATTTTGACCGTAAAATAAATTACATTCTTATATGTAACTAAAGAGGAAAATTTGCATTAAAATTAAAAATACATTTTTACTATGTAAATCAAGAGTAGAATTTACATCGTAAAAGAAATTACATATTTTTTTAATGTAATTAAAGTATTATATTTCACCGTAAAAGAAATTACAACATTTCTAATGTAATTAAAAGAGGATTTTGCATTGTAAATAAAAGATAGAAAATTTAACATAGAATGTAAATTACATTTTTAATGTAATTAAAAGAGGATTTTGCATTGTAAAAAAAAAGATAGAAAATTTAACATAGAATGTAAATTACATTTTTAATGTAATTAAAAGAGTATTTTGCATTGTAAATAAAAAGACAGAAAATTTAACATAGAATGTAAATTATATTTTTAATGTAATTAAAAGAGGATTTTGCATTGTAAATAGAAAGATAGAAAATTTAATGTAGAATGTAAATTACATTTTAAATGGAATTAAAAGAGGATTTTGCATTGTAAATAAAAAGATAGAAAATTTAACACAAAATGTAAATTACATTTTTAATGTAATTAAAAGAGGATTTTGCATTGTTAATAAAAATATAGAAAATCTAACATAGAATGTCAATTACATTTTTAATGTAATTAAAAGAGGATTTTGCATTGTAAATAAAAAGATAGAAAATCTAGTATAGAATGTCAATCACATTTTTAATGTAATTAAAAGAGGATTTTGCATTGTAAACAAAAAGATAGAAAATCTAACACAGAATGCGAATTACATTTTTTATGTAATTAAAAGAGGATTTTGCATTGTAAATAAAAAGATAGAAAATCTAACATAGAATGTCAATTACATTTTTAATGTAATTAAAAGAGGATTTTGCATTGTAAATAAAAAGATAGAAAATTTAACGTAGAATGTCAATTACATTTTTAATGTAATTAAAAGAGGATTTTGCATTGTAAATAAAAAGATAGAAAATCTAACGTAGGATGTAAATTACATTTTTAATGTAATCAAAAGAGGATTTTGCATTGTAAATTAAAAGATAGGAAATTTAACAGGGAATGTTAATTACATTTTTGATGTAGTTAAAAAGGAGATTTCACATTGTAGTTAAAAAGGAGATTTCACATTGTAGTTAAAAAGGAGATTTCACATTGTGGTTAAAAAGGTAGGAATTTTGCACTATCATGTTAATTACAATTTACATTGTAATTAAAGGGAAAATTTTACATTGTGATAAAAGAATGAATTCAACACTGTAATATAATTTACATTTCTATGTGAATATAATAATTTAAGTGTAAAGGGAGAAATTGGATTTTGAATTATAATTTACATTTTTTTATGTAAATAAAGGAATAAAAGAATGTATTTAAAGTGTTGAAATATCAACTTCATTTTTAAATGAATTAAATTTGAATGGAGATCGTTAGTTGTTTAGCTCGGAGCTAATCGAACGATGTATTATGGTTGAACGGTTTATATTTATAATAATATATATATATATATAATTAAATTTAAAACGAATCGAGCGCAGTAGTTCGCGTTTTGAAATCGTACCTTTAAACGACTATACCAAAAGATCCGACCGTCGGATTTTCCCAAAACTGAAACCATTAGGACCGTCTTGGGAAGATCTTTCTAACGATATAAACTACATTAAGAACCAACGGCTAGATTTTGAGAAATGTGTAAATCAAAATTGGTTGAAAATAGTGCCAGAGTCGCTCCTTTGACCCGAAGCATCGTTAATTAAGGATTTAATTATTTTAAATAATTAAGGTAAGAACTAATCGTTATAAAATAATATAATGGCATGAAATGGGTTTTCTCAAGGGTTTTTTAGGCAAAAGGACAAATCCAACAAAAAGTTTATGCATAAGGACAAGAGGCTAAAATTTTAAGCACAAGGACAATTTTTAGTGTAAAGGGAGAATTTCAGGGGTCCACTATCATTTAATACTTTATACTAAAGTTTGTCCTTATGGTTAAATTTTTTGCCCGTTGTCCTTATAGATAAAATTTTTGTTTATTTTGTCCTTCACACTATTTTCCTGTTTTCTCAAATTATATATGCGAGAATTATTTGGAAAGTCCAAGTTAATCTCATTCCAAATAATCAAACGACGTTAAAGATCGAAGTGTGAAGACGGCGAATGAAGACCGTAAATCTTCCCTCGAATGGACAACGATCAAGACCCTGAATTGACTTGCTCCCAATTCAAGGGTCGGGGTAATTGGCCAAATGTACATGTTGATTTCACGGATATGCGGGTACCTCCTTTCCGTACTCGACATACAGAACGAGAGTACCTCCAGTTTCGTTCAGACCCAGAACCGGCTTATAAATGGAATGTGTGTCCAACATTATACTCCTTTATATTGTATTTATTAATTTTCTGCCAAATGTATGAATGATTAGTGGTGGAGAATTCATTCTCTTGCTTAACACCCTTTTGTATATTTTGGCAAAGGATTGATAGTGTGATATGGAGTGACGGTGTGGCATACCAAGATGCAATGATCAAGGATTCTTGTTGAAAAGCAAAACCTTGTGGTGACGACCAAAGCACAGCTTGAATAGGCATAGCTTTGTGTATTACGCAGCTTCACGAACCTCACAACGCGGTTAAGTCTAAAACGGGATAAGGGAACGCAGGGAGAGCTGCACGTTTCTTTCTATCTATAAATGATGTTTGGGTTTTTACATGGCCCGGCAATTTATTTACGTGGATGATGGAATGAGGCGCCTCGAATGATAGGTCCTATAGGATCGGGAAACGTGTGTTCAGGAATAACTTATCCACAAAGTTGTATGTGCGGACCGGCCCTGCAGCTTCCAAGGGTTCACTGCGGGGGATCCTGAGACATTAGCTAGAGTGTCTCGAATCAGTAAGAAGCTCCTCCCTAGCCTTGACTCATGATGGAAAACCAAATTCCCAATACGACCCTATGGATTTGATTGTATTACTAGTATGGAGGCATAGTATATGGTCGCTATGCTTCCTAGGATTGATACATTTACTTTGAAATGTTTTTGTAACATATATACACTAATAATAAAATCAAATTCGTTTTTTATCGTACTAAGTATGTTTAATCATCATAAGGTAAAACTCTATCCTCTGGTTTGCGTTGCATTGTGTGATGGGACTTGAGTCTTATGGTGATTCCATTTTTTTTCAAAAGCATAGCGTTGTTTTACGAATTACTTATTGTTTATTCTGTCACTTTAATTATGCGTGGCAATCCATTGGAATAAACCCATTCCGCGTTAGCGGTGCGGTCTTTGGATTTGCCTTATTACTAGTAGTTAAATTAATTAAGAATTTGCACACCAGTCCCATGACTGACCCGTAGTTTGTTTTCACCTTTGCAAAATCGGGTGGCCTCTTTTCCACATGGGCAGCCAAGTAACAGGTTTTAGCTTTCTTTGGAGTTGCTATCTTGGAGCTGCTTATCTATCTTGGTGTTGCTTATTTGGAGGTGCTTACGTTGTACCATGAAGACTATGTATCATTTATCTTTTGTTTGCGTTTATCTTTAGACTCTGAGACAGCCAGACTTATTTTACTTCCAGTTGTTCTATTTCGAAGTTGAAACTATTTTCTTTTTGTTGAAACCTGATGTAATAATTTAGAACTCTGTGATTGTGGGATTCTATGTTTGATGACATTCATATTCCGCTGCTATGATGTTGTTATTCTATAATTTTCCTATGCTATGTTGTATCTGTGATCTGTATTGTTATATTTATGTTGTATTCCAAATGATTATTCCTTACTTTCATTCCATAGAAGTTTGCGGTTATCACACACCTTAGCCACAAATAAATTACCAAATCTAAAATTATCTCTGTTTGGGTGCGAATACCAAGGTAATACAGCAGTTCTAATACTGATTTGGTAAATATCTTCCTTGGTTTGTTGTGGATTTGGCTTAATTAGCAATTAGAAGGTGATTTGGGGTGTTTTAGATGTTGGAGGCCAGTACTAGGGTTCCAAGAATGAAAGTGGCGGCTGTGAAAGTGAGAAAAAGGGTGTTCTCTAAACCCTAACAGCCCTTAGATACTCCAAATCCCGAAATTTCCCCTTGAGTCTAGCTGTTAATCATCCAGTTAAGCCCAATTAAGCTATTTTTCACCACCTGAAACTTGTTTCAGCCATATCTCTCAAATGGTGAGTCCGTTTGGCTAATGTGACCACTCTATGGAAAGGTAAACCATCATCCGGATCTAATGGAGGTGGTTTCAAGTCAAAAATCCTTTCTAATCAAAAGTTATGGCCGAAACAAGATCAGCCAGGGGCAAAACGGTCATTTAAAAATCGGCAAAAATCATGAACATGGGAAATAACCCCAATAGTCATCTCCCAAAGTTACATGACCATACGACTTCGCATGTAAAAGAAATAAGTATTCTACGATCCTTTGATACGTAAAATGCGGGTCGTTACATTCTCCCCTCCTTAGGAAATTTCGTCCCCGAAATTCCTTAACCCAAAACATACATGGGATCCCGCGTGTCCACCAGCCACATACAACAATCAAACATGCAAAACAAACAAAACAATCCTATCTTAGCATGCGGAAAGACTAAATCGAAACTGAAATCTTACCAGGCAAAGAGTTCTGGATACATCTTCCTAATGCTCTCCTTTGTCTCCCAAGTACAGTCGTTCTAATTCTCGCCCCACTAAACTTTGACTAATTTCACCGCCTTCCTTCGAAGTTGCTTCGTATCGTTCCCAATAATATGCATAGGCTTGCGTTTCCCAACCGCCTCGGGTTCAACCTCGATATCGTCCAACTGATCTGGTGAAATAGTCACATCGGGGTCGTGCACGAACTTCCTTAACAGGGAAACATGAAATACATTGTGAACTCCTGCCATCTTCTCTGGTAATTCAACTTTATATGCCAAATTACCAATTTGCTCAACAACTGGGAATGGTCCAACAAATCTTGGTGCTAACTTGCCTCTCCTGCCAAATCGTATCACGCTCTTCAGCGGAGAAATCTTGACAAACACCAAGTCGCCAATGGAGAACTTCAATTCTCTTATCCTCTTATCAGCATAACTCTTCTGTCTATCTTGGGCAGTCTTCATTCGCTATTGGATAACCTTAATCTTAGCCGAAGTTTCTCTTATCACATCTGGTCCAAGCACAAACTTCTCACCAGTTTCTAACCAACATGACGGTGAGTTGCACGGTCTTCCGTACAAAGCTTCAAATGGAGCCATACCAATACTGGATTGATAACTATTATTATATGCAAACTCTACTAGATGCAAATGGTCATCCCATGATCCACCAAAGTCTAATATGCAAGCTCTCAAGAGATCTTCTAATACTCTATTCACCCTCTCTGTATGTCCGTCGATTTAAGGATGATACGCGGTACTGAGATGTAATTATGATCCTAACGCCTCTTGTAAGCTCTTCCAAAATCCACTAGTAAACAACAGATCTCGGTCACTCACAATGCCTTTGGGTATTCCATGAAATCTCACTACCCACATTACATATAGTTCAGTTACTTGACTGCCGTTCTATTCGACTTGGGTATAAATCTTGCACTTTTGGTCAATCGGTCCTCAATCACCCAAATGCTATCATAGCCCGATCTAGTCCTTGGTAACCCATCAGTGAAATCCATTGAGACTTGTTCCCATTCCCATTCTGGATTCTCTAATGGTTGCAACAAACAACTAGGCTTCTTTTGCTCAACTTTAACTAGCTGGCAATTCAGGCATTTGGATATAAACTTCCCAACGTCCCTTTTCATCATTTCCCAGTAGTAGGTATGCTTTATGTCTCGATACATCTTGTTACCACCGGGATGTATAGTCAGTTTTGAGTGATGACATTCCCTAAGCACTTCATCTCTCAATCCATTGACATTGGGCACAACAAGTCTTCCACCCTTTCTAAGCCATCCTTCTCGATCAAGCCCATACTTGTTCATCTCCTTATCGATACCCATCTCTAACTTGGAGATGATTTTCAATAGGTTAGGATCATCCATCTGACTAGAACCAATCCTTTCAATCAAAGTGGGCCTGATCGTCAAACTTACTAACATTTCTGGACCCAATTCGCTGTGACGAAAAGGAATTTCGCTCGGTCCGAACCAGTAGCTAAACCGATCCAGATCGTTCGAAACGCCCTATCGTTCGAGAACACGACAAAATAGAACGCAGACGGAAGAACATTTCATTGTATATTACAACAATGCATCAGATTACAAGAATATACAGAGTATAAACAAATAAATATTACATAGAAATATCAGAGATTACGATAAATTACATAGCAGCGGAAAATTATACAATACACAACTAGAAGGAGATATACGGATACAAAGCTTTCCGGACATCGTTCCAGCTGTAAACCAGGATCCTGTGAATATAAATCTGCAAAACCAAAACTACTAGCTGCCCATGTCAAAATAGGGGCACCCAGAGTTTAGGTAAAAACAATAAACTCCAGGTCAGTCATGTGACTGGTGTGAGAACTAAAACAGTTATTAATCTTTATTTTGAAAGTTAGGCAAATCAAGGGACCACGCCGTATAACACGGAACGGGTTTCCTCCCAAGAATACCAGTGCATAAAAGCGCAATGCTAAATAAAGAAAAATGAAGCTATTATAAGACCCAGGTCCTATCACACAATGCAACGCAAGCCGGGGGATAGGGTTTTTACCTTATAATAGCCAAGAATGCTTGATACGTTTAAAAGAAATCATTTGATACTATTATAAGTGTATAGTATATAAAACAACTTCAAATCATAAGTATCAGTCATAGACGACATGAGCGTCCCATGCCACTATGTCGCCATATATAGGTTTACAAATAAAACCGCAAAGTCACGTATTTGGAAGTTGGATTTCCATCTGTGAACCGAGGAAAGGGATCGTCCTCTACCGATTTTAGACAATCTAGCCCATGTCTAGGAATAGCCGCAACTGCCCCTTGGATCGTCAGGGCCGGTCCACCGATGTGGATTATTATGCCTGAACACTACGTTTCCCCGCCCTTTGGGGCGTAAATGAGCCAACGAATGACTCCATCGGACCCGGATCGTCCGATGAAACCGAGGTGCCTCGCAATAGCAACAACCACACAGGTGAAAAGTATATAAATGTCAGGGCTGGTAGGTCACTGACACCACCCTAGCTAGAAGGAAACGCATGCCCTCACTGAGGTCCTCTCCCGTTTCTGGTTCACAACCGGGGTGTGAGGCTCATGAATTCACGCTACACAAAGCTAGGCCACACAGGCAGTGCTTTGATCATCACCACAAGACTTTGCTTTTCAACAGAAGCCTCGATCAATTGCCACTTACGCATGCCACACAGGCAATTCACTCCATGCGTTTGATATCCATCAGTATATAACCCCTGAGCTCGTACGTCTCAGAGAAGGGCGTTAAGCAAGAGGAGAAATTCTCCGCCGCCAAACAGATATATATTTAATAGAGATCAATCGCATGGACTAAAATCCAATGTCAGACACACAGTCCATTTACAAGTCCGTTCTGGGTCTGAACAAAACCGGAGGCACCTAGTACCCCGCATATCCATCGATCTCCAAGCACGTCTGGACGATCACCAACTGCTTCCATCCTCTTGGGTGTACAGCCCAATCAAGATCATCAGTTATCACCCAAACGACGTGAAGACCTCCGCTCTTCGACCACCGTCTTCATCTTCGACTTATCGTCGTATCAGTTATTCAAAATGGGATAAACCCGGTCATTCCAAATAACTCGCGTATATTTTAAATAAGTGTTACACAAACACAACATACGCCTCATTCCAATTCATCAGTCACTAACGGTAAATTAATCAAGAGAATAATTCCCCAAACATTAACCCCGAAGGCCGAAACCAACATCAGATCAATATCCAGAAAACCATTCTTCTTGGCTAACCGACAGTTAGTTTCTAAATTTCACATTCATAGGGAAAGGTTCCCATTAATTTTATCCAAGATATATTCCTTGAATTTATTCTTTAATCATCTTTTGAATATCAATTCAAACTAGCCGGGATTAACGAAACTTACCGAAGTAATCATTTGTTTTAATTTCCCAATCCCAACCTATTCATCCCATGAAGTAAAACTGGTAATACTTCATATCAACACCACAGTGTTATCGGTAAATTCAATTACCATTTCACGTTCAAATCTAATTAAAGATTTAACTAGCGCCTGGAGCAAAACTGGTGATACTCCATTCTCGATCATTTCAATCTAATTAAAGATTCATCAAAACTCCACTTAGTTTTAACCTTTGACTGGGTTAAAGAATCAGTGTCATTTAAAACACAGTTCACGACAAACCCAAAATCACATTCCATTTATTATCGGTTTAAAGAACGAGTGTTATTTAAAACACTGTCCACGATAAACCCAAACATCAATATCAATTCAATTCCAATTAAATATTATTTAATTGGTACACCTCATTAAATCTAAATAAAAAGATTTAATCTTTTCTCAACTGGGTTCAAGAACAGTGTTAGTCAAGACACCATTAACGACAAACCCAAATCACATTTGATATTAAATACAAGGCTCTGAATAGAAAATATATCGTCTTATATTCAACATCAAATTCTACGACCAACAAATATCGTATCGGAAATAACGACATATATATATATATATATATATATATCTTTCAAATTTCCATAACAACATCTGTATAATCACGAAATCTAACATCGAAATAATCCAAAGACAATTTCGATTCAAATTCATTCCAATATGATTATTGGAAATTATGGTTATATTTCAAAACCATTTCAAATCCACTTTATTTCTTCAAAAGTAAATGAATTATAATTCTAGTTCAAAACTAGTTCATTTCGATTAAAAAAAATCTATTTTTATCTTTTCAAATATAGAGTTTTTCATCCCGATTTTTCCCAAATCATTTCTTATGATTTTACACAAATTATTATTATTTTTAATAATTTTATCAAGGCCCGTACAGTCGATTTCCATCAATGGCCATCGAACTGCACTTATAGCGATCTTTTCCAAATTTGATTTGGACATAATTCAAAATCCAACCGTTAGATTTCTAATTTCTAATATTCGTTAGAAAGCACTTTTCGATACGAACTCAACGGTTCCGATTTTAGGAGAATCCGACGGTCGGATCTCCCGCAATATCCATTCGAAGTCAATGGTCGAAATTCGCGAACTGCCGCGGCGCGACGCGTTCTATTCAGGCCATTATATTATATATATAATATATACTTCGTCGATTTCAATTCAAAACGTGCTTTATAAATCGTTTTAAATTCGTTTTCAAAACGGTTTCAACTTCATATTCAATTTCAAATCAAAATTGAATATTCCAATTTAAATTCACTTTAAATTCATTTCAAATTGATTTCAATTCAAATTGATTTCTAATTCAATTTCAGTTCGTTTTCAATTTATATTCAATTTCAATTCGAATTTATTTATATTCAATTTCAATTCGAATTTATTTATATTCAATTTCTTTTCAAAATATCAGATTTTGAAATCACTTTCGATATTCATTATAAAATGAATAAAATTGATATAAATATCGTTCACGTCAAAATGGCGTCAATCTAATCAATACGGCTTCATATATTCCTATTTTCAAATATTCTATTTCAAATATTTCTATTTCAAATATTTCTATTTCAAAATATTTCTATTTCAAATATTTCTATTATCAAAATGTTTCGTTCAACACATGACTAATCTCAACGGATGAGTAAGGTCAACACATGAACCTTTATCTTATATTCATAAAGATGTAAATTTTATTATTAAAATATTCTTTATTTTTCCGATTGGAATGAGGCTCAATCAATTACCATATAAAGTTAATTATATGGATTCCATACAACAAATGTATATAATAGCAACGATAAATAATCAACCATCATCTAAAATGCACTACACTGTATAGGCATCAAATATAGATATCTAACGCTTATAACAGCCCGTCGATCCATCGATCGACATATTTAATCAATCAGGATGAGTGAACTTCAAATTTCATCCCAACACCCGTGTGGGGTTTCAAACAATCAAACACAGATTTTATTTGTGCAGTTGGGCGATGTGTAAAATTTATCGTCCCAATCAATGTCAGTCAAATCTGTGTGCATAAACAAACCGTCCGGTTTGTGAATGAATATTTTATTTTATTCGCTTCCACGTTAAAAATTATATTTTTAACAATCAAAATATTTTATTCAAACTATGAATATTCTATTCGGTTCATTTATTCAATAAAATGATATTTTTTATTTTTCTAACATATTTTAGAAAATTTCGGCGGCATAACGGCACGATACTAGAAACGGGACAAGGCCTAGCCTTATCCCCGGTCTAGTGAAGGCCCACGCCATTCACACATCAATCAAATCAATTTCATTTCACCAAACAATTCAATTCAAACCAAGTAATCTAACCAACTACACAACCAAACAATTAAACAAACAAGCCATCCATGATCGGTGGATGACGGGTGTCGGGTGCTACTAAACACCGTCTACATCCTAGTGTATATATATATATATATAACTAGAAAAATAAAATTAAAGAGTGAGAAATTCTCACTGATAGCTATCCAACTTCACGACACTTCTTTTATAGAAATCTTCGTCGTTATCGCATCTTTGTCAACTTCGTTGCCCGTAGCCACTACATATGTAAAAATCGAATTTTTACTTCGTTATTCAATATATAAAAAACGAATTTTTACTTCGTTATTCAATATAGAAAAACCGAATTTTTACTAAGCTATTCAGTATAGAAAAATCGAATTTTTACTTAGCTATTCAGTATAGAAAAATCGAATTTTTACTAAGCTATTCAATATAGAAAAATCGAATTTTTACTAAGCTATTCAATATAGAAAAATAGAATTTTTACTAAGCTATTCAATATAGAAAATTCGAATTTTTACTATCCTACGTTATAAAAATTATATTTTTATATTTCTCTTCGCTTAATAAAGATTATATTTTTATTACTCTCCATAAATAAAAATCATATTTTTAATTCGAACTATTTTTATTCTCCTATTTTAAAAACACATTAATCTTATTTCTAAAAACAATGTATATATTTTATTTCTAAAAACAAAATTATATTTTCATTTCTAAAACAAAATTATATTTTCATTTCTAAAACAAAATTATATTTTCATTTCTAAAACAAAATTATATTTTCAAGACAACGCTAATCTTACATCTTTATATATTTAAGAAAACTTAGTGCTAATTTCAGTTTTAAAGAAAAACATTTTGGTTTCAGTTTTAAAAACAATTTGATTTAAATAAAAGAAAGAAAAATCAAAGAGAATGCTCACCGATTGAAATAGGGGGGGCCAGATCCGCGGTGACGCGCGCTGCAGCGGGCGGAGAGGGGGTCGGAGGATGGACGGAGAAGGAGGGGAAGCGGAGGCAGTGGTGCGGAAGAGGTCAGCTGTCGTTTGGGGGTCGGACTGGGTTTGGGCGTCGTGGGTTTTAGGGTTGGTTTCAGCTGAGAGAGGAGGGATAAGCAAGGACGTCGGAGTTGGGGGGGGGGGGGGTGGCGCACGATCATCGGAGGCGGCGATGGCCTCCTGGAGCGGCGGCGAAGGACCTTGAGGGGGCGACATCGATCTGCAGTGCGGTTTTTTTTTCTTCAGATGTGAAATCGACGGGGAGAGAGAAACAAGTAAAGGAAGGGGGTATTATATATTTTAATTTAATTATTATTATTTTATTTCAAAGAGGGGGATTTTTTGTCCGATCCCCAATTCACATCCAACGACTGTCACCCCCAGCTAATTACCCCCATTCCGAACACAATGGGATATGCCACGTAGGCCAATTCGATCGTTACGATCAGTTTCCGTTCAAATTAAAATATAAATCTATATATACTATTTTAAACGTACATTTCAAATTACTGGGGCCACATACTAACTTGAAAAGTTCCCGAAAAATATTTTCTAGCTTCGTATTGACGATACGGTCCTAACAAAACTAGTTTCGTCGAATTCCGAGACCGTTTGAAAAATGGCCATTTTCCAGTCGATTAAAATCAACTGAAACTGGTCAAACGCATTTTCCTTTGCCACGCTCACATATTGACTCGAAAAATTATGAAATTTGAAACTTAGCAATAACTTGACATCACGGATCCAACAAAAGTAGTTTCGTCAAAATCCGAGGTCGTTTGCAAAATTTCCATTTTTAAGGGCCTGAATTCCATAACGACTATTCAGAATTTTCAACTGGACATATCTTTTGATTTCCGCTATTAAATTTTGATTTTTCAGATTCGTTGGAAAGATATTCCCGAATAGATTCTAATATTTTTGGTTTCACTAAAATATGGATTATTTTGCACTCGGTACATTCATTTGAAATTTGAAATCGAATTATCAAACTACCGCGCCATTTTCAATTCCTTTTATAAATATAAATAAATATTTATATTCTATCGACGACGTATATAATATATACGTTCGAATTATATTCAAACTAAATTTCTCGTCGATATTATTTAAAATAATTCATTTTAAATAATCAAAATTCGCTAAAATTGCCAAAAAAAAAAAAAAATTAAACTGGCCCAGATTTTCGGGTTATTACAATCTCCCCCACTTAAAACTTTTCGTCCCCGAAAAGGAACAAAGTCGAAAGTGGTTTGATCAATCAACTCTACGTTCGATCTAGCTTTCATTCTAAAACTTTTCAGTTTCTGAGAATTTTCAAATTCTTCAAAAATTTGGCTAACACCCTAAATTTTCGAAAAATTTCGCCATAACCTCCCCTGCACCGGGAGCGACGGGAAAATCCCGAAATTACCATATAGGCCTTCTGATCTCAAAAAGAAAAAGAAAAAGCCAAGCGACTAGCCAATAGGCTCATAAAATCATCATCACCCAACCAAAACAGTAAATTATGTAGTAAACATGTACCTATTTGTCGGGCAAACAAATTTTATTCTCTGCTCTAGCCTCCTTGTTGTGACCTGTTCAATGTAAGTATATGTATATGCAAGCAAATGCGACCAAATTTCAATAATATTCACTATTTGATCAAATTGGCTATATGGTTAAAATTTCAACTAACAAACAATAATCAAACAACACAACCATCAATCAATTAGTGAATTATCATTTCAAATTCATAATTTTTATATATAGTCAAAAATCAAATTTTTGATGCCAAATCACAACAATAGGCCCTATCTAATTTTGGTTCTCACACCAGTCAATAGGAGATATATAAATATCACACCTTTAACACTCGAACACTAATTCTGATGATGTAGCTACAATCATCAGAATCATCTTCGGGCGGCTAGAGTGTGAATCTATATCTATCCAGTATATTAAAATTTCGAATATACGTTTGCAAGGCGCATATGCAAAATCTTTATATATTGGACTGTCCAAATCAATATAAAATAAATAATCAAATACGAATAATTGATTTTAAATTTTCAAAACAAAATTGGTTTTCATTTTTATTTTAAAAATTTACTCTTCACACTCGTTCTAGGATACTACTGATCCCATCTCTAACGAGTCATCCTCGTTGGATATTACTAATCCAATATCTGATGAATTCTTTCATATGGTTCTAATGTGCCTTGTTCTCTGAGCTTTGTAAACCAAAGCTCTGATACCAACTGTGACGAAAAGGAATTTCGCTCGGTCCGAACCAGTCGCTAAACCGATCCAGACCGTTCGAAACGCCCTATCGTTTGAGAACACGACAAAATAGAACGCAGACGGAAGAACAATTCATTGTATATTACAACAATGCATCAGATTACAAGAATATACAGAGTATAAACAAATAAATATTACACAGAAATATCAGAGATTACGATAAATTACATAGCAGCGGAAAATAATACAATACACAACTAGAAGGAGATATATGGATACAAAGCTTTTCGGACATCGTTCCAGCTGTAAACCAGGATCCTGTGAATATAAATCTGCAAAACCAAAACTACTAGCTGCCCGTGTCAAAATAGGGGCACCTAGAGTTTAGGTTAAAACAATAAACTCCAGGTCAGTCATGTGACTGGTGTGAGAACTAAAACAGTTATTAATCTTTATTTTGAAAGTTAGGCAAATCAAGGGACCACGCCGTATAACACGGAACGGGTTTCCTCCCAAGAATACCAGTGCATAAAACAACAGCGCAATGCTAAATAAAGAAAAATGAAGCTATAATAAGACCCAGGTCCTATCACACAATGCAACGCAAGCCCGGGGATAGGGTTTTTACCTTATAATAGCTAAGAATGCTTGATACGTTTAAAAGAAATCATTTGATACTATTATAAGTGTATAGTGTATAAAACAACTTCAAATCATAAGTATCAATCATAGGCGACATGAGCGTCCCATGCCACTATGTCGCCATATATAGGTTTACAAATAAAACCACAAAGTCACGTATTTGGAAGTTGGATTTACATCTGTGAACCGAGGCAAGGGATCGTCCTCTACCGATTTTAGATAATCTAGCCCATGTCTAGGAACAGCCGCAACTGCCCCTTGGATCGTCAGGGCCGGTCCACCGATGTGGATTGTTATGCCTGAACTGTAGTGACCCGAAAATCCGGGGGAATTTGAGCTGACTAAATAACACAAGTCCAACCCAAATCGCACTGGAAATTCAAGAAAACTAATAGAAAGAAGACAGAGGGTGAGGATAGATAAGATAGAAACTTAGAATAGAAGAAGAAGAAGAACATAACATCAGAGTAACACGAACCTCACAGCGGAACGAATAACATATAATAGATAACATAACTTAGAAATATAGCAGTTATGTATACAATAGCACTTATCAGAGTACAGCACTTACAACACAGCGGAAATAACTATAGCTATATGATCTTGAAGCCTCCTGCTCCAAGCTCTTCCAGTATATCTGTAAAACTCGACTACTTGACTGCCCGTACAAATTTAGGCACCCAAGAGTTTAGGGAAAACAACAAATACTCCGGGTCAGTCATGTGACTGGTGTGAATAAACTCAAATCATTTAAAACAGGTATATGATATCTCATAAGACCACGCCGTGAATACGGAACGGGTTTTTCCCTTATGAGAATCCAAACATTTTTGCAAAGCAATATAATTCTGATATTAAAATAATGTCTAAGTACAAATAAATATCAGTCTAGTAGAAACACTTGCATCTCACGTTCTACATATATAGTATACAATCAAAACCGCAAGCACGTATTGGGTAATGGATTTCCAACTATGACAAGGTATGGAATCACCTTCCGATCAGTGTACTGTAGGAACGATACACTGGAGTTCAACAAGAACATCTTGCAACTCAGCCACACAAGACCGACCACTCATTTCGCTTGAGTGTATCGAATGTACATCACCAACGGTTGGGATCAGCAACCGTTCCCGTATATATATGGGACAACATTGATAGATTTAAGAAACAAATGAATATTCTCTAGATAGGTGATTATACACCCTGCTTCGGTGCGACCGACTTATCCATGCTGCCTGCCCGATTTCTGTCATTTACCGGTTGATGAGGCTAGAAACTACGCTTTATCATTACATCAGATTTACTTCGAATGTCACATTGTCAGATCCATCGAAAATCACTAATTTACGTCTACAACAGTACATTACGTGTCAGCTAAAAGAAGTATCCTTCTCCGCTTCCACTCTTGGTACGGTTGAAGAAATCAATGTACGTGATCGTCTGGAAATACTCTGTCAGACATCCATCTTCATTCACTTAGAAATGTCACATCGTCATACCCGCCAAATCACAAATTGACTTATCCAAAAATAACACGGGTATACAGCTAAGAGAAACGAATTCCTCCACTACCAAACGTGAATACGTTTGAACAGATCAACTTACGCGATCCATTAGATATACTCTGTCAGACCTTCGTCCATACAAGTTGTCCTGGGACTGGACAAACCGAAGGCACTATTCCGTATATCCATCTTAGTCACTGTTATCTAAGACTTATACAACAGCCCTTGCATTTTACTCTGTCTTCAATTAACTTTGGCATATATGATTCGCAACGCTTATGCCAATACAGAGTGGTTCTTTGGATAATAATCCAACCGGTCTCTCCATATTAACAACATTAAAATGGTCAAAAATTTCGATAGTTTGTGAGTTAACTATTGAAGAAAAACAAGTGTGCAAACAACGATATTATTTCCAGATGGAAATTATATCGAACAAATATCATTTAACATTAATCTCTTTAGTTCATTTATTTACTTATCTCCTGTTTCCCTATATTCTAAATTCTTATTTTCTTTTATCAGAAAACATTTCTGATTCTCGTTTGGAAAACATTTCCAAAACTCCTTTACGATCAAACCTTACCATTTCTTAGTTAAGAAGGAAGTCACTCAAGTTGGGGTATAATTACCTCTCAGACCTTAACTGAACAACGTTATAACTTCAAAATGGTCAAAGTTTATCTTTTAATCTTTAACAACTTCTTTACGCCTTTCTCGGATCCAATTTTACTAATCCACTTCTATATTTAAAACATTGGTTATAACGATAACGTTATAATCCTTACTTTCGAATTATCTAACTTTAATTATAACTTCTATTTTTATTAGTGAATAATTAACCTAACACATATTTATTTATAAACAAATAAATCTCTATTTAAACACTGGAAAAGTATAAGTACTTCCCCGAATTCAATATAATCGAATTTGCCGATTAACTCTCTTCGAGAAATCTCTATTTGATTAACTCCTTTTCGAATAACCTATATTCGATTAACTTCTTCCTTTTCAAATATCTCATATTTGAAAAATCTTACTTTCGAATAAACTATATTTGAAAATCTCTTTTGAATAACTCTTGTTCGATAAATCTCACTTCGATCAACTAATATTTGATAACTTTTCCTTTTCAAATATCTCATCTTTGAAAAACCTCACTTCGATTAAACTATAATCGATAACTCCCTTCGATGAAACTAACATCGATAACTCCTTTCGATGAAACTAACATCGATAACTCCTTTCGATGAAACTAATATCGATTACTCCTTTCGATGAAACTAACATCGATTTATTTAACTCGACGAACTTAACTCGACTAACTCGACTTGACTCGACTAACTCGACTTACTTGGTTCGACCAATTCGATTCGATCAACTAGGCTCGACTAACTTGACTAACTTAACTCGACTTACTTGGTTCGACCAATTCGATTCGATTTACTAGGCTCGACTAACTTGACTAACTCTGTCTCAAATAACTATATTTGATTAACTCTAGTTCGTTTTAACTCTAATCGATTAACTCTAACTAATTAACTCCAACTGGTTAACTCTACTTGATTAACTCTAACTGGTTAACTCTAACTAATTAACTCTATTGGTTAACTCTATTTGACTAACTTGACTTGACTAACCCCTTTCGAATAACATATTCGATTAACTAACTTTCGAATACCATATTCGATTAACTAACTTCGAATACTATATTCGATTAACTAACTTTCGAATGTCTATATTCGATTAACTAACTTCGAATACCATATTCGATTAACTCCTTTCGAATGTCTATATTCGATTAACTAACTTCGAATACCATATTCGATTAACTCCTTTTGAATGTCTATATTCGATTAACTAACTTCGAATACCATATTCGATTATCTAACTTCGAATACCATATTTGATTAACTATATTCACTTTATAAAGATTTCCTCTTTAACAACGTTTTATTCATTTGAAAAGATTTACTTTTAAATAACGGTTCTACACTTTAAAAATGATTTCCTTTTTATAATGTTCCCTTTCCAATTATATTTGTAAATGGTTTACAAATATTTCCTTTTCAAATTTGTTCTTGAATTATTCTAACTCCTTAAATTCCCGGGAAAATTCGCCATAACCTCCTTTGTATCGGGAGCATCGGGAAAATCCCCAAACTCGCCACATAGGCCTTTCCATTCAAAAAGAAATGTTTTTTGAATTTATTTCCTTTTCAAATATCTCCTATTATAAATATTCCAATTTATAAATATCTCTTATTTATAAATATTCCACTTTATAAATATCTCTTATTTATAAATATCCCATTTTATAAATATTCTATTTTCAATATCACTTTTCAAAACCATTTTCAACATTCGGTATGTTATGGTATTCAATCATATCAAATCACGATGTTCAGTATCATCTAAGCACATATAATCGCCCACAGATTTTACATCACATCATATAACAATATATGAAAAATAATAAAATAACTGTTGAGGAATCCAGTCGGATTCCTCCAACCTGTTTCCCTGCATCACAGATGTTAGACAATATAGATAACATCACTTTCAGTTCCATATGATATATTATGTTAAACAGAATCAATATAGAAATTCAACTAACTGACTAGCAGTTCAATCAAACAGTCAACATACAGTCAATCAACCAATATCTAACTGTTCTAAAAATACAACATGAAATTATAAACTGTTCAGAGTTGGTGAGTTTTACTCACATTGTTCGTTATCGTTAAACAACGAATAACGATTGTCCATTCTGATCAGTCAATTTATTCCACCATAAATTGTTACGAACTCCGAAACATTCCAGACCAGCCTGTATGTTGTCGTTCCCGTCCATTCGATCCGGTCGGATCATGTTTTGGTACGATTCTGATACAGTACGATCAAGTTATAATATTTATAAGTTATACCATCATTTAACTTAACACAAATAGTTTAGTATTTTATTTATTGTTGGGCTCACCCAAAAGTTAAGGCCCATTTACCCTTTTGTTTGCTATTGGGCTTCCTCCTTTCACTATTGGCCCAATCTCCCTTCAGCCCGCTTCAACCCGTTATTCTCTTTCTCCACTCTAAATCGAGCCATTCCAGTAAACATCCTCGACATTTCTGTCCTCCACATTCTCCCTCTTGTTTTAAACAAAATGACCAACCGACTACTCAAACTCTTTCCTCTTCTTGAGCCCCAACGCACAGTCCTCTTCATTTACACCACACTCCCTGTTCACGTTCATCCACCTACCCTCACCATTCTACCTGAAACCCACATTACATACTAATCTATCCCTTAATCCACGTTTAAACATTCCATTAAGACCGCTCCTCACTTCCTCCTTCCAGCTCTAATAATGGACCCGTAAGCAACAAGAACAAAGGCCATTTCCGAAAATGAAACCCCTCCTAAATCCTTGGTTACTCCATTAAACTGCAAACTGAAATCACTGATGAACCTCTCGCCGCACGCTCATCAACTACACGCCCATCCCACTTAACTCACACCCAACCCCCACCTTGCGTCTTTGAACCCACTGGCAACTACTACAGGAACTCGAGCACGATTTTTTTTGCAACCGAAGTTCACCCCAGATTCTACACAGACCCTATTCCATCAATTAAACTCAAAAACAAAGCTCATTTCTTGAATCGAACTCCAAAACCCACGGATTTATCTAACCATAGTCTTACTGGGAAAAACCCCATGCGACAGAACAAGATCGAATTGCAAAATAATGGTATCAGCTTGACGCTCTTGCTTTAGGGATTCTCTAGGTGTTTTATTTGGGATTTTTAGATTTATATAAGAATTTTCCATGAATTTTCTTTTGATTGGTTTTGAGCTAAGGAAAAGAATAGAAACCGCGGCCGGTATTTGGAGAAGGGAAAAGTGGTTTGAGGGTTTAGTGAATGGGGGGTATTATATAGGAAAGATCGGGGTATATTCCTGGAATATTCCTTTTCCATTTCATGGTCGAACGGGTTTTTAAATCCCTACGATTCATACAATACCCAAAAATCATGAAAATTGACATGCAGCTACAACTCGACATTACGGTCCCAACGAAACTGGTTCCGTCGAATTCCGACTCCGTATGCTCACACAGCGTATTTTTAACTGTCAAAATACTGACTGATTTTCACTCTAAAAATCCGTACGGCCACACAGTGACTCTAAAAATCATGAAACTGGAAATCTAACAACTATTTGATATTGCGAATCCAACAAAACTGGTTTCGTCGAATTCCGACTTCGTATGCAAAAATGGCTATTTTTCAAAGCTCTAAATAGCCTATTTAAATATATAAATATATTTATATATAATTAAATGTAAATAAATTTATATTATCGTATTTCTTCACATATGATATCGTACAGCTCCAGAATATCATATCAGAATTTACAGTTTGATATTTCAGATTTCAGATTTATCGATATTCATTTCATATCGAAAATCCTTTTATAACGTATATAAAGCGTCGCAAATTATAAAGGAATTCTACAGCGACTTTTCTGAAATTTGATTTGGACGTACATCAAAATCTATACGACGAAATCTCGATTTTTATCTTCCACTAGAAAGATATACTCCACCAGCTCCCAATGTTTCTTATTTCACAGAAATCCGGCTTAAAACGAATCATGTACATTCAATTGAAGTTCAAATCGCCAAATCGCGAACTGCCGCGTCGTTTCGATCTCGATTTTAATTATATTAAAATTCTACGTTCAAACTGACGTTAATTGAATATATTCGTCAGTGTAATTCAACTCTAAGCTAAATTACATCTTAGGGATGACCCCGTTCACAGAATATTGTGATTTCCAATATTTTTAATTATTTCGACATTATAATATATTTTATTATATTATAATTATTAATTAAATATTCAATATTATTTAATTCACGTTCTCGATATCGATAAATTGATATTTAATAATTAAATAAATAAATTATTCAACAGCTAAAAATGCGGGTTACTACAATCTTCCCCCCTTAATAAAATTTCGTCCTCGAAATTGCTAAGCTAGGGGATGACCCTATCTTCTGGGTAAAAATTTATCTGTTTACCTCTTGTCTCCAGTTTCAACTGAACCAATTAATATCGACTAAAATATCAATTTATTCCGACTAACTAAATTTTCAAAAATCCTGAAAATTTTCTAACGCCTTAACTTTTGGAAAAAAATTCGCCAGCACCTCCTTTGTACTGGTCAATATCTCAAACTTCAACCCGCCTCTCCGGCCTTCTTTAACCCAAAAGAAAATCAAAACGCCAAGCGGCTTGCCAATTCGGCTCATAAATTCCAAACTCATATATAATATAAACTGGTACCTTTTTGTCGGGCACATCAACTCTATCACTTCCATATGTTATCAACTCAGCATATACCAGTGTTATCTCAATCAAATTCCAATCAGTTCATTTCCTCGAATCCAAATCGAATTTCATTCGAACCCCAATATCAAATTCCAAATTATTGACTTATCAATTTGGTTCCATTCTAGATTATCTCTAACCCATTCAATTTTATTTAACTCAGTTCAAGTTAATTTCAATTTATTTTTCTCAATTTTTACCATCTCAATCTCTTTAACTTCATTAGTTAAATTTTAATTCCAGAACTTAAATTCCTGGGTCTATTTCAAATCAATTTGAAATCGTAATGCCAATTCAAAACATTTGAATTTCTAAACCACTTGTTTTTCTCAAAACAATTCGAATCAAAATCTTAGGTAGTAATCCGTCACTTACAACTCGAAAATGAACACTGATGATGTCTAGATTCATCATCAGAATCTATTTTCCAGCTACCAAGGTGAGTTCAATACTATATCACTTTCAGTTTGAAAAACATTTTCAAAATCTCTCAAGAACTTAAAATTTCCTTATTTAATTCCAATCTGATTTAAATTCAGATTTTTCTTCATTTTATTTCATATACTTTACTTATATGAATTCTGATTAGTCATTTATAATCATTTTACCTTTTTATAATCTTACTCGATTATAATAACAACCAACACAACCAATATACTATATCAAATATATTCGGGTAAAATTATTCCATTTACCCTCTTTAAAAACATACCATGACGGTTCATCGTATTCAAGTGTTTATTTACTCCTACCGATACAGTGGATCAAACTGATCGACCCGAATTCATAAACAACTCAGCCAATGAATCTCCACAATATAAAACCATTTTTATATCAAATACGTTCACTCGTATATATACACTCAAACTCAGTCTAGGATATTACTAATCCCATCTCTACTGAATCACGCCACAGAGCCAAGGTAATACTAAACCTGGCTCTGGTACCAACTGTAGTGACCTGAAAATCCGGGGGAATTTGTGCTGACTAAATAACACAAGTCCAACCCAAATCGCACTGGAAATTCAAGAAAACTAATAGAAAGAAGACAGAGGGTGAGGATAGATAAGATAGAAACTTAGAATAGAAGAAGAAGAACATAACATCAGAGTAACACGAACCTCACAGCGGAACGAATAACATATAATAGATAACATAACTTTGAAATATAACAGTTATGTATACAATAGCACTTATCAGAGTACAGCACTTACAACACAGCGGAAATAACTATAGCTACATGATCTTGAAGCCTCCTGCTCCAAGCTCTTCCAGTATATCTGTAAAACCCGACTACTTGACTGCCCGTACAAATTTAGGCACCCAAGAGTTTAGGGAAAACAACAAATACTCCGGGTCAGTCATGTGACTGGTGTGAATAAACTCAAATCATTTAAAACAGGTATATGATATCTCATAAGACCACGCCGTGAATACGGAACGGGTTTTTCCCTTATGAGAATCCAAACATTTTTGCAAAGCAATATCATTCTGATATTAAAATAATGTCTAAGTACAAATAAATATCAGTCTAGTAGAAACGCTTGCATCTCACGTTCTACATATATAGTATACAATCAAAACCGCAAGCACGTATTGGGTAATGGATTTCCAACTTTGACAAGGTATGGAATCACCTTCCGATCAGTGACCTCTAGGAACGATACACTGGAGTTCAACAAGAACATCTTGCAACTTAGCCACACATGACCGACCACTCATTTCGCTTGAGTGTATTGAATGTACATCACCAACGGTTGGGATCAGCAACCGTTCCCGTATATATATGGGACAGCATTGATAGATTTAAGAAACAAATGAATATTCTCTAGATAGGTGATTATACACCCTACTTCGGTGCGACCGACTTAGCCATGATGCCTGCCCGATTTCTGTCATTTACCGGTTGATGAGGCTAGAAACTACGCTTTATCATTACATCAGATTTACTTCGAATGTCACATTGTCAGATCCATCGAAAATCACTAATTTACGTCTACAACAGTACATTACGTGTCAGCTAAAAGAAGTTTCCTTCTCCGCTTCCACTCTTGGTACGGTTGAAGAAATCAATGTACGTGATCGTCTGGAAATACTCTGTCAGACATCCATCTTCATTCACTTAGAAATGTCACATCGTCATACCCGCCAAATCACAAATTGACTTATCCAAAAATAACACGGGTATACAGCTAAGAGAAACGAATTCCTCCACCACCAAACGTGAATACGTTTGAACAGATCAACTTACGCGATCCATTGGATATACTCTGTCAGACCTTCGTCCATACAAGTTGTCCTGGGACTGGACAAACCGAAGGCACTATTCCGTATATCCATCTTAGTCACTGTTATCTAAGACTTATACAACAGCCCTTGCATTTTACTCCGTCTTCAATTAACTTTGGCATATATGATTCGCAACGCTTATGCCAATACAGAGTGGTTCTTTGGATAATAATCCAACCGGTCTCTCCATATTAACAACGTTAAAATGGTCAAAAACTTCGATTGTCTGTGAGTTTACTATCGAAGAAAAACAAGTGTGCAAACAACGATATTATTTCCAGATGGAAATTATATCGAACAAACATCATTTAACATTAATCTCTTTAGTTCATTTATTTACTTATCTCCTGTTTCCCTATATTCTAAATTCTTATTTTCTTTTATCAGAAAACATTTCTGATTCTCGTTTGGAAAACATTTCCAAAACTCCTTTACGATCAAACCTTACCATTTCTTAGTTAAGAAGGAAGTCACTTAAGTTGGGGTATAATTACCTCTCAGACCATAACTGAACAACGTTATAACTTCAAAATGGTCAAAGTTTATCTTTTAATCTTTAACAACTTCTTTACGCCTTTCTCGGATCCAATTTTACTAATCCACTTCTATATTTAAAACATTGGTTATAACGATAACGTTATAATCCTTACTTTCGAATTATCTAACTTTAATTATAACTTCTATTTTTATTAGTGAATAATTAACCTAACACATATTTATTTATAAACAAATAAATCTCTATTTAAACACTGGAAAAGTATAAGTACTTCCCCGAATTCAATATAATCGAATTTGCCGATTAACTCTCTTCGAGAAATCTCTATTTGATTAACTCCTTTTCGAATAACCTATATTCGATTAACTTCTTCCTTTTCAAATATCTCATATTTGAAAATCTTACTTTCGAATAAACTATATTTGAAAATCTCTTTTGAATAACTCTTGTTCGATAAATCTCACTTCGATCAACTAATATTTGATAACTTTTCCTTTTCAAATATCTCATCTTTGAAAAACCTCACTTCGATTAAACTATAATCGATAACTCCCTTCGATGAAACTAACATCGATAACTCCTTTCGATGAAACTAACATCGATAACTCCTTTCGATGAAACTAATATCGATTACTCCTTTCGATGAAACAAACATCGATTTATTTAACTCGACGAACTTAACTCGACTAACTCGACTTGACTCGACTAACTCGACTTACTTGGTTCGACCAATTCGATTCGATCAACTAGGCTCGACTAACTTGACTAACTTAACTCGACTTACTTGGTTCGACCAATTCGATTCGATTTACTAGGCTCGACTAACTTGACTAACTCTGTCTCAAATAACTATATTTGATTAACTCTAGTTCGTTTTAACTCTAATCGATTAACTCTAACTAATTAACTCCAACTGGTTAACTCTATTTGATTAACTCCAACTGGTTAACTCTATTTGATTAACTCTAACTGGTTAACTCTAACTGATTAACTCTATTGGTTAACTCTATTTGACTAACTCGACTTGACTAACCCCTTTCGAATAACATATTCGACTAACTAACTTTCGAATACCATATTCAATTAACTAACTTCGAATACTATATTCGATTAACTAACTTTCGAATGTCTATATTCGATTAACTAACTTCGAATACCATATTCGATTAACTCCTTTCGAATGTCTATATTCGATTAACTAACTTCGAATACCATATTCGATTAACTCCTTTCGAATGTCTATATTCGATTAACTAACTTCGAATACCATATTCGATTATCTAACTTCGAATACCATATTCGATTAACTATATTCACTTTATAAAGATTTCCTCTTTAACAACGTTTTATTTATTTGAAAAGATTTACTTTTAAATAACGGTTCTACACTTTAAAAATGATTTCCTTTTTATAATGTTCCCTTTCCAATTCTATTTGTAAATGGTTTACAAATATTTCCTTTTCAAATTTGTTCTTGAATTATTCTAACTCCTTAAATTCCAGGGAAAATTCGCCATAACCTCCTTTATATCGGGAGCATCGGGAAAATCCCCAAACTCGCCACACAGGCCTTTCCATTCAAAAAGAAATGTTTTTTGAATTTATTTCCTTTTCAAATATCTCCTATTTATAAATATTCCAATTTATAAATATCTCTTATTTATAAATATTCCACTTTATAAATATCTCTTATTTATAAATATCCCATTTTATAATTATTCTATTTTCAATATCACTTTTCAAAACCATTTTCAACATTCGGTATGTTATGGTATTCAATCATATCAAATCACGATGTTCAATATCATCTAAGCACATATAATCGCCCACATATTTTATATCACATCATATAACAATATATGAAAAATAATAAAATAACTGTTGAGGAATCCAGTCGGATTCCTCCAACCTGTTTCCCTGCATCACAGATGTTAGACAATATAGATAACATCACTTTCAGTTCCATATGATATATTCTGTTAAACAGAATCAATATAGAAATTCAACTAACTGACTAGCAGTTCAATCAAACAGTCAACATACAGTCAATCAACCAATATCTAACAGTTCTAAAAATACAAAATGAAATTATAAACTGTTTAGAGTTGGTGAGTTTTACTCACATTGTTCGTTATCATTAAATAACGAATAACGATTGACCATTCTGATCAGTCAATTTATTCCACCATAAATTGTTACGAACTCCGAAACATTCCAGACCAGCCTGTATGTTGTCGTTCCCGTCCATACGATCCGGTCGGATCATGTTTTGGTACGATTCTGATACAGTACGATCAAGTTATAATATTTATAAGTTATACCATCATTTAACTTAACACAAATAGTTTAGAATTTTATTTATTGTTGGGCTCACCCAAAAGTTAAGGCCCATTTACCCTTTTGTTTGCTATTGGGCTTCCTCCTTTCACTTCTGGCCCAATCTCCCTTCAGCCCGCTTCAACCCGTTATTCTCTTTCTCCACTCTAAATCGAGCCATTCCAGTAAACATCCTCGACATTTCTATCCTCCACATTCTCCCTCTTGTTTTAAACAAAATGACCAACCGACTACTCAAACTCTTTCCTCTTCTTGAGCCCCAACGCACAGTCCTCTTTATTTACACCACACTCCTTGTTCACGTTCATCCACCTACCCTCACCATTCTACCTGAAACCCACATTACATACTAATCTATCCCTTAATCCACGTTTAAACATTCCATTAAGACTGCTCCTCACTTCCTCCTTCCAGCTCTAATAATGGACCCGTAAGCAACAAGAACAAAGGCCATTTCCGAAAATGAAACCCCTCCTAAATCCTTGGTTACTCCATTAAACTGCAAACTGAAATCACCGATGAACCTCTCGCCGCACGCTCATCAACTACACGCCCATCCCACTTAACTCGCACCCAACCCCCACCTTGCGTCTTTGAACCAACTGGCAACTACTACAGGAACTCGAGCACGATTTTTTTTGCAACCGAAGTTCACCCCAGATTCTACACAGACCCTATTCCATCAATTAAACTCAAAAACAAAGCTCATTTCTTGAATCGAACTCCAAAACCCACGGATTTATCTAACCCTAGTCTTACTGGGAAAAACCCCATGCGACAGAACAAGATCGAATTGCAAAATAATGGTATCAGCTTGACGCTCTTGCTTTAGGGATTCTCTAGGTGTTTTATTTGGGATTTTTAGATTTATATACGAATTTTCCATGAATTTTCTTTTGATTGGTTTTGAGCTGAGGTAAAGAATAGAAACCGCGGCCGGTATTTAGAGAAGGGAAAAGTGGTTTGAGGGTTTAGTGAATGGGGGGTATTATATAGGAAAGATCGGGGTATATTCCTGGAATATTCCTTTTCCATTTCATGGTCGAACGGGTTTTTAAATCCCTACGATTCATACAATACCCAAAAATCATGAAAATTGACATGCAGCTACAACTCGACATTACGGTCCCAACGAAACTGGTTCCGTCGAATTCCGACTCCGTATGCTCACACAGCGTATTTTTAACTGTCAAAATACTGACTGTTTTTCACTCTAAAAATCCGTACGGCCACATAGTGACTCTAAAAATCATGAAACTGGAAATCTAACAACTATTTGATATTGCGAATCCAACAAAACTGGTTTCGTCGAATTCCGACTTCGTATGCAAAAATGGCTATTTTTCAAAGCTCTAAATAGCCTATTTAAATATATAAATATATTTATATATAATTAAATATAAATAAATTTATATTATCGTATATCTTCACATATGATATCGTACAGCTCCAGAATATCATATCAGAATTTACAGTTTGATATTTCAGATTTCAGATTTATCGATATTCAATTCATATCGAAAATCCTTTTATAACGTATATAAAGCGTCACAAATTATAAAGGAATTCTACAGCGACTTTTCTGAAATTTGATTTGGACGTACATCAAAATCTATACGACGAAATCTCGATTTTTCTCTTCCACTAGAAAGATATACTCCACCAGCTCCCAACGTTTCTTATTTCACAGAAATCCGGTTTAAAACGAATCCTGTACATTCAGTTGAAGTTCAAATCGCGAACTGCCGCGTCGTTTCGATCTCGATTTTAATTATATTAAAATTCTACATTCAAACTGACGTTAATTGAATATATTCGTCAGTGTAATTCAACTCTAAGCTGAATTACATCTTAGGGATGACCCCGTTCACAGAATATTGTGATTTCCAATATTTTTGATTATTTCGACATTATAATATATTTTATTATATTATAATTATTAATTAAATATTCAATATTATTTAATTCATGTTCTCGATATCGATAAATCAATATTTAATAATTAAATAAATAAATTATTCAACAACTAAAAATGCGGGTTACTACATGAACACTACGTTTCCCCGCCCTTTGGGGCGTAAATGAGCCAACGAATGACTCCATCGGACCCGGATCGTCCGATCAAACCGAGGCGCCTCGCAGCAGCAACAACCTAACAGGTGAAAAGTATATAAATGTCAGGGCTGGTAGGTCACTGACACCACCCTAGCTAGAAGGAAACGCATGCCCTCCCTGAGGTCCTCTCCCGTTTCTGGTTCACAACCGGGGTGTGAGGCTCGCGAATTCACGCTACACAAAGCTGTGCCACACAGGCGGTGCTTTGATCATCACCACAAGACTTTGCTTTTCAACAGAAGCCTCGATCAATTGCCACTTACGCATGCCACACAGGCAATTCACTCCATGCGTTTGATATCCATCAATATATAACCCCAGAGCTCGTACGTCTCAGAGAAGGGTGTTAAGCAAGAGGATAAATTCTCCGTCGCCAAACATATATATATTTAATAGAGATCAATCGCACGGACTAAAATCCAATGTCAGACACACAGTCCATTTACAAGTCCGTTCTGGGTCTGAACGAAACCGGAGGCACCTAGTACCCCGCATATCCATCGATCTCCAAGCACGTCTGGACGATCACCAACTGCTTCCATCCTCTTGGGTGTACAGCCCAATCAAGATCATCAGTTATCACCCAAACGACGTGAAGACCTCCGGTCTTCGACCACCGTCTTCATCTTCGACTTATCGTCGTGTCAGTTATTCAAAATGGGATAAACCCGGTCTTTCCGAATAACTCGCGTATATTTTAAATAAGTGTTACACAAACACAACATACGCCTCATTCCAATTCATCAGTCACTAACCGTAAATTAATCAAGAGAATAATTCCCCAAACATTAACCCCGAAGGCCGAAACCAACATCAGATCAATATCCAGAAAACCATTCTGCTTGGCTAACCGATAGTTAGTTTCTAAATTTCACATTCATAGGGAAAGGTTCCCATTAATTTTATCCAAGATATATTCCTTGAATTTATTCTTTAATCATCTTTTGAATATCAATTCAAACTGGCCGGGATTAACGAAACTTACCGAAGTAATCATTTGTTTTAATTTCCCAATCCCAACCTATTCATCCCACGAAGTGAAACTGGTAATACTTCATATCTAACACCACAGTGTTATCGGTAAATTCAATTACCATTTCACGTTCAAATCTAATTAAAGATTTAACTAGCGCCTGGAGCAAAACTGGTGATACTCCATTCTCGATCATTTCAATCTAATTAAAGATTCATCAAAACTCCACTTAGTTTTAACCTTTGACTGGGTTAAAGAATCAGTGTCATTTAAAACACAGTTCACGACAAACCCAAAATCACATTCCATTTATTATCGGGTTAAAGAACGAGTGTTATTTAAAACACTGTCCACGATAAACCCAAAAATCAATATCAATTCAATTCCAATTAAATATTATTTAATTGGTACACCTCATTAAATCTAAATAAAAAGATTTAATCTTTTCTCAACTGGGTTCAAGAACAGTGTTAGTCAAGACACCATTCACGACAAACCCAAATCACATTTGATATTAAATACAAGGCTCTGAATAGAAAATATATCGGCTTATATTCAACATCAAATTCTACGACCAACAAATATCGTATCGGAAATAACGACATATATATATATATATATATCTTTCAAATTTCCATAACAACATCTGTATAATCACGAAATCTAACATCGAAATAGTCCAAAGACAATTTCGATTCAAATTCATTCCAATATGATTATTGGAGATTATGGTTATATTTCAAAACCATTTCAAATCCACTTTATTTCTTCAAAAATAAATGAATTATAATTCTAGTTCAAAACTAGTTCATTTCGATAAAAAAAAAAATCTATTTTTATCTTTTCAAATATAGAGTTTTTCATCCCGATTTTTCCCAAATCATTTCTTATGATTTTACACAAATTATTATTATTTTTAATAATTTTATCAAGGCCCGTACAATCGATTTCCATCAATGGCCATCGAACTGCACTTATAGCGACCTTTTCCAAATTTGATTTGGACATAATTCCCAGTCCAACCGTTAGATTTCTAATTTCTAATATTCGTTAGAAAACTCTTTTCGATACGAACCCAACGGTTCCGATTTTAGGAGAATCCGACGGTCGGATCTCCCGCAATATCCATTCGAAGTCAATGGTCGAAATTCGCGAACTGCCACGGCGCGGCGCTTTCTATTCAGGCCATTATATTATATATATAATATATATAATATATACTTCGTCGATTTCAATTCAAAATGTGCTTTATAAATCGTTTTAAATTCGTTTTCAAAACGGTTTCAACTTCATATTCAATTTCAAATCAAAATTGAATATTCCAATTTAAATTCATTTTAAATTCATTTCAAATTGATTTCAATTCAAATTGATTTCTAATTCAATTTCAGTTCGTTTTCAATTTATATTCAATTTCAATTCGAATTTATTTATATTCAATTTCAATTCGAATTTATTTATATTCAATTTCTTTTCAAAATATCAGATTTTGAAATCACTTTCGATATTCATTATAAAATGAATAAAATCGATATAAATATCGTTCACGTCAAAATGGCGTCAATCTAATCAATACGGCTTCATATATTCCTATTTTCAAATATTCTATTTCAAATATTTCTATTTCAAATATTTCTATTTCAAAATATTTCTATTTCAAATATTTCTATTATCAAAATGTTTCGTTCAACACATGACTAATCTCAACGGATGAGTAAGGTCAACACATGAACCTTTATCTTATATTCATAAAGATGTAAATTTTATTATTAAAATATTCTTTATTTTTCCGATTGGAATGAGGCTCAATCAATTACCATATAAAGTTAATTATATGGATTCCATACAACAAATGTATATAATAGCAACGATAAATAATCAACCATCATCTAAAGTGCACTACACTGTATAGGCATCAAATATAGATATCTAACGCTTATAACAGCCTGTCGATCCATCGACCGACATATTTAATCAATCAGGATGAGTGAACTTCAAATTTCATCCCAATACCCGTGTGGGGTTTCAAACAATCAAACACAGATTTTATTTGTGCAGTTGGGCGATGTGTAAAATTTATCGTCCCAATCAATGTCAGTCAAATCTGTGTGCATAAACAAACCGTCCTGTTTGTGAATGAATATTTTATTTTATTCGCTTCCACGTTAAAAATTATATTTTTAACGATCAAAATATTTTATTCAAACTATGAATATTCTATTCGGTTCATTTATTCAATAAAATGATATTTTTTATTTTTCTAACATATTTTAGAAAATTTCGGCGGCATAACGGCACGATACTAGAAACGGGACAAGGCCTAGCCTTATCCTCGGTCTAGTGAAGGCCCACGCCATTCACACATCAATCAAATCAATTTCAGTTCACCAAACAATTCAATTCAAACCAAGTAATCTAACCAACTACACAACCAAACAATTAAACAAACAAGCCATCCATGGTCTGTGGATGACGGGTGTCGGGTGCTACTAACCACCGTCTACATCCTAGTATATATATATATATATAACTAGAAAAATAAAATTAAAGAGTGAGAAATTCTCACCAATAGCTATCCAACTTCAAGACACTTCTTTTATAGAAATCTTCGTCGTTATCGCATCTTTGTCAACTTCGTTGCCCGTAGCCACTACATATGTAAAAATCGAATTTTTACTTCGTTATTCAATATATAAAAAACGAATTTTTACTTCGTTATTCAATATAGAAAAATCGAATTTTTACTAAGCTATTCAATATAGAAAAATAGAATTTTTACTAAGCTATTCAGCATAGAAAAATCGAATTTTTACTAAGCTATTCAATATAGAAAAATCGAATTTTTACTAAGCTATTCAATATAGAAAAATCGAATTTTTATTATCCTACGTTATAAAGATTATATTTTTATTACTCTCCATGAATAAAAATCATATTTTTAATTCGAACTATTTTTATTCTCCTATTTTAAAAACAAGTTAATCTTATTTCTAAAAACAATGTATATATTTTATTTCTAAAAACAAAATTATATTTTCATTTCTAAAACAAAATTATATTTTCATTTCTAAAACAAAATTATATTTTCAAGACAACGCTAATCTTACATCTTTATATATTTAAGAAAACTTAGTGCTAATTTCAGTTTTAAAGAAAAACATTTTGGTTTCAGTTTTAAAAACAATTTGATTTAAATAAAAGAAAGAAAAATCAAAGAGAATGCTCACCGATTGAAATGGGGGGGCAGATCCGCGGTGACGTGCGCTACAGCGGGCGGAGAGGGGGTCGGAGGATGGACGGAGAAGGAGGGGAAGCCGAGGCGGTGGTGCGGAAGAGGTCAGCTGTCGTTTGGGGGTCGGACTGGGTTTGGGCGTCGTGGGTTTTAGGGTTGGTTTCAGCTGAGAGAGGAGGGATAAGAAAGGATGTCGGAGTTGGGAGGGGGAGGTGGCGCACGATCATCGGAGGCGGCGATGGCCTCCTGGAGCGGCGGCGAAGGACCTAGAGGGGGCGACATCGATCTACAGTGCGGTTTTTTTTTCTTCAGATGTGAAATCGACGGGGAGAGAGAAACAAGTAAAGGAAGGGGGTATTATATATTTTAATTTAATTATTATTATTTTATTTCAAAGAGGGGGATTTTTGTCCGATCCCCAATTCACATCCAACGACTGTCACCCCTAGCTAATTACCCCCATTCCGAACACAATGGGATATGCCACGTAGGCCAATTCGATCATTACGATCAGTTTCCGTTCAAATTAAAATTTAAATCTATATATACTATTTTAAACGTACATTTCAAATTATCGGGGCCACATACTAACTAGAAAAATTCCCGAAAAATATTTTCTAGCTTCGTATTGACGATACGGTCCTAACAAAACTAGTTTCGTCAAATTCCGAGACCGTTTGAAAAATGGCCATTTTCCAGTCGATTAAAATCAACTAAAACTGGTCAAACGCATTTTCCTTTGCCACGCTCACATATTGACTCGAAAAATTATGAAATTTGAAACTTAGCAATAACTTGACATCACGGATCCAACAAAAGTAGTTTCGTCGAAATCCGAGGTCGTTTGCAAAATTTCCATTTTTAAGGGCCTGAATTCCATAACGACTATTCAGAATTTTCAACTGGACATATCTTTTGATTCCCGCTATGAAATTTTGATTTTTCAGATTCGTTGGAAAAATATTCCCGAATAAATTCTAATATTTTTGGTTTCACTAAAATCCGGATTACTTTGCACCCGGTACATTCATTTGAAGTTTGAAATCGAATTATCGAACTACCGCGCCATTTTCAATTCCTTTTATAAATATAAATAAATATTTATATTCTATCGATGACGTATATAATATATACGTTCGAATTATATTCAAAATAAATTTCTCGTCGATATTATTTAAAATAATTCATTTTAAATAATCAAAATTCGCTAAAATTGCCAAAATAAAAATTTTAAACTGGCCCAGATTTTCGGGTTATTACATTCGCACTTTGGTCTGAAATCATACCCAGCGATGTACTCCAGTTGCTTCCATTCTATAAACATAGCCCCTAAACTAGCATGTCTTCTACTCAATGCATCAGCCACCGCATTGCCCTTTCCTGGTGTATATGTGATGTCGAAATCATAGGAAGCCAAGAATTCTAACCATCTTTGCTGTCGGAGATTTAGATCCTTCTAAGAGAAGAGATACTTTAACGATTTATGATCGATAAACAAATCAAATCTTTCTCCCAAGAGATGATGTCTCCACATCTTCAATGCGAACACGATCGCGTTGAAGATGTATCATGGGTAGGGTATCTTCTCTCGTGTGGTTTCAATTGCCGACTTGCATAAGCTACAACCCTACTTCCTTGCATCAATACAGCACCCAGTCCGGTACCACAAGCATCCATGTATACCGTCATCTCTTCATTCCCCTTAAGGATGACTAACACTGGTGCGCACGTTAACTTTTCCTTTAGACTCTTGAATGCATTCTCACACCTTTCGTCCCAGACGAAAGCTTGATTCTTCTTTGTCAACTGAGTCAACGGTGCTGCTATCTTGGAGAAGTCTTGGATAAACTTACGATAATATCCGGCTAACCCCAAGAAACATCTTATATCTATTGCATTCTTGGGTGTAGAACAATCTTGTACCGTAGCCACCTTCGTAAGGTCAACGGCAATACCATTCTCTGAAACAACATGGCCCAAAAATCTCACTTCCCTCCTCCAGAATTGACACTAAGAAAACTTTGCTTTCAATTGGTGTTTTCTCAACACCTCCATCACAATTCTTAAATGTTCCTTGTGTTCTTCCTTTATCCTCGAGTAGACCAAAATATCATCCATGAACACAAGAACAAACTTATTCTATTGATCCCTGAATACTCTATTCATAAGGTCCACAAAATATGCTAGTGCATTGGTCAACCCGAATGGCATGACCAACCACTCATAGAATCCAGACGACGTCCGAAAGGCCGTTTTAGCTATACTCTCAGCTTCCACTCTAAGCTGATGAAAACCTGTCGCGAGATCCAACTAGGAGAACACTCTCGCTCCATTCAATTGATCAAACAAATCATCTGTCCTTGGTAGAGGATACTTATTCTTCCTCGTCATCTTATTCAACTCGCGGTAGTCCACACACAATTGAAGGGAACCATCTGCCTTGGTAGCAAACACAACTGGTGCTCCTCACTCAGAAACACTTCTTCTGATAAATCCCTTCTTCAGAAGACCGCTCACTTGCACCCCGAGCTCTCGCTTATCCCTTTGTGCCATACGACGAAGTGGCATCACTATAGGTCTGCCATCTTTCACTAAATCAATACGGAACTCAATCTCTCGGTGTGGTGGAAGTCCGGTCACTTCCTCGAAGACGACCGGATACTGGCCAGCTATGGGCACATCTGACAACTCATCATGCAGGATGTCGAGAGAATTTAGAAAACTAGCCATTACTCCATCATTAGGTAGACCACCAAACACTACCCTCCGCCCATCATCCGCTCTAACTGTCACCAAAAAGCCCTCAAAGTCTACTACCACCCCATATCTTTGAAGCCAATCGACTCCCAAAATAATGCCAAACCAAGTAAAGCCCAAGACAAAGCAATCACAAACAAATATGCATCCATGACTCGATAAGACCACAATATGACAAATCATGCTAAGGCTAGTTGAACCACCGATCGGGATCGTCACTACCAAAGGTCTATCGACAATCTGGGGCTCCAATCCCAACCTATTTACCAGGTCAGCAGATATGAAGGAACTGGAAGCTCCGGTATCAAACAATACTCGAACTGGAGCATCATAAACAGAAAGCATACCTTGAATAACGACATTCTTTCCTTTCTTCGCCGCAGATGGGGATTCAACGAAGAAGGAACAACATTAAGAGAATATGCTTTCACAATCTGCTTTTCTTTAGGGGGTTGCGAACACTTGTCCTAGTGATATCCTACTTGGCCACAGTTGAACCACTTCCTATCCGCTGGTTTGGCCCGACATTCTTTGTCATAGTGTCCCTTCTTACCACAGCTGAAGCACTCAACATCTTTCTTATTCTTTTTCTTCTGGCCCTCCTTGGTCTGATTCTGCTTTCTCTTATTCTGAGAACCATTCTTGCCTCCACCGCTTGTTTGCGGCTTTGGCTCCTCTGCAAATGCAACCTTAGTCTTCGACATAGGTTAAAGACTCTCTGACCTCAGTGCTTTCCCCACGATCGATTCAAACGTCTCATTGATGTGGTCAATAAGCCTTTCCCCCAAGTATTGACCCAAACTTGTTATGAACTTCTCATTCTTCTCCTCGGGAGTGTCAATAAGGGATAATCCATACTCTGATAAAGTATCAAACTCAGCAATATTCTCCGAGACAGCTCTACCATTCTGCTTTAGCTCCAAGAACCTCCTAAATAACTCTGACTTCTGAGCACCTGGGATAAATTTTTCATCGAATCGATCCTTAAACTGATCCCATGTAACTTGGTCCTCTGGAGTAGCTGCCTAAATGGCATTCCATAAATTCATTGCCCATCCTTGCAACTGACGGGACGCTAGCTTTCTTTTCATCGCATCCTCGATACCCAAGTCTTCGAAGATACGTTCACAGCTATCCAACCAGTCTTGAACATCCACGGCCGATTCCGTTCCGTGGAACGGCTTTTCACCAAGACTAGTGTAATCCTTGCATAGCTTGGCGAAATCGACCCTAGGCGCCTGCACCGCTGCACCACCACCATTTGCAGCATTGGGAACTGCTCCTTGCACATTTCTGAGCATCTCCCTCATGAAGTCAGTAAACATAACCCTCATGTCAGGAGCATTCCCATTGTTGTCTCCTCTACCAGCACCCCTTGTATATCGGCTCATCTTTCAATCTGTAAAGAGAAACGATTAACCATCCTCTTTGTGGTGTCAGTGCAGTGCGACTGCGTCCTTAGCTATACTAATAATATATATATATAGCTTTTGAAAACCAAATTAATCATAAATACGCGCTCCCATATATGTATTATCTCTCCCTGGTGTCTTTCCCTAGGTTAACTACGCAACTTAGAGCTTTGATACCAAATGTGACGGCCTGCTCCGCACGAGCCGGCATTTCCCATGAAAATGCGCTGTGCCATGTCTAACTAGCACGGGATGGTCGCCAAAGAAAGAAAAAAGGGATTTTAACTAACAAGAAACCTGTAGAATATCTCACAGTGCATGGAATAAAATATAATAATAGCATACTTTGGCATAAAACAGGCGAGACAGTGCATAACCTGAAAATTAAACATCATAGCAGCAGAAAATCCAAATACAGCATATGTCCTACATCATCATTATTACAACTTTAAAACTGTCTCTAAAGCAAAAGAAAAGAAAGGTACACTACTAATGCCCAAAGTAGTGACCAGCAGCAACACAGGGAGAATATATGTGGATAATACGTGGGAGCCTCCTGCTCGTCTCCGGTACAGCTACTCGTGCATACCACCTAACATGTCTGTAGTCTGCTCATTTAAGAGCACTCATAGTAATAAGAAGAGACATAAAAATCTAGGTTAGACAAAAGTCTGGAATGAGCGATAAGCAGCAAAACAGAACAATAATAGGTATACTAAACCATACCTGAACCTGGACCTGCAACCAAAGAGTTAGCACAACATACTGCTCAATACTCTAAGGTGCCACTAACATATGGTGTAAAGAATACGAGGGTGGGGTGTGCATGTCATAATGATGTCAAACAATAAAGCATAGCAACCATCCTTACATCTCTCACTCAGTGCGTAAAGTATACGATATCTACCACTTTGACCACCCAATTCCTTGCTACGATCACTCTGCCCCGTGGAGTCGTAACGACACCACTGCACTGATCCATAGCCACTAATACTTTGCTACATCCACTCTGTCCCATGAAGTCATGATGGCTCCACTGCACTGGCTCATAGCCTTCCTACGATCACTCTGCCCCACGAAGTCATAACAACTTTACTACACTGATCCGTAGCCAATATCCGTCATTTCGTGGTGAGTCAAAGTTATAGACATCGATAACCCCTTGGCACACGTCCCGCAGCAAAATCCAGCTCATGAAGTTCACTCGTTGGTTCCCATCTGGATCCTGAGTGCAAACTTCCCATTTGGACTACCTTTGCATCTCGGGTTTTGGTCTCCTCCGGATCGGTTCAGATATGCTCCTCTTCACTATGTTTCGGATCGTGCTCCTCGAAGTAGTCTTGTCTGCGATCATCCACATCGGGTCGGGTAAGATTTCTCCATCCGAATCGGTTCGGATCGCGATTGGTTCGTGATGGGGCTTCGAATCGGTCGTGGTCATCTTCCTTCCATTCGTGAGTTCTAAGTTTACTCGTGGTCATCACATTGGATCGGTTCGTGCTTCCTCTGTCGGATCGGGTCGTGGCACATGGACTAGTTCGTGGTTCCTCCTCTCAAGCGGATCGACTCGGCGTACTCTACTCGGGTCGGATCAGTGCCATCATCCACGAGCGTTTCGGATCGGGTAGTATTCCACGACCGGATCGGGTCGGAGCTTCATGGTGCTCCATGGTTCATTTCATGCTCCCCTCCTCCGAACCGATCCAGTTCAGCTTCTTTCCAGCGATTGTTTTACACCATTCGACGGTGTTTTCGACCAATCTAACTTTTCTAATCAATCACAAAACATACCATATAGTCATAGCAACATATGGAATTGACTACTAACACCAAAACAACAATTTGATAGGTTAAAACGGACCAAACATAGCCAAAATCTCATATTTTCCCTTAAACATGTTTAAGCAAAACAAATGATAGGGTTAGTAAAACTTAACCAAATCAACCCAAACTCCTAACAGATGTCTAAAATAATATTTCGAAATTTCGAAAAAATTTTCCAGAATTTTATCATGTTTACATTCGCTAATTAACACTAATTACCCTTAGTTAACCATAATTAGTGAGGAACTATGCAAATCACTCACTTTAGCCACAAATAAATTACCAAATCTGAAATAATGAATAATGTATCGCGTAACAAAGTTAGAAAGATAGGATGTGTGATAACTCTTATACCATTTGGTTATGTATACAACGCTATTTTCTAAGTGGTAAAAATAATATGGCTTGCGAATATACTTACTCTAAGGGATAAGTGTATGGCTATCGTTTTCGAAGTAAATGAAAATAAGAGATTGGTGAATATACTTATTCCCTTGAGATAAGTATGGAATCGATGAAATGATTTTGATAAATGGTTAAAATTAAAAGGGCATATATGGCTAATGTATTCAACTATACTGTTTGATTTGATAGCTAAAGGGCCTACTATTAACAAATTCCCTTTTAACTTATAACATGTGAGTCTGAGAAATCGGAATGAGGAATGGGCCCAAAATCACTTAGAACCGACTTTGCGTCAAAAATTGAATTTGCAAGTATGTACATGCGTGTTTAGATGATTTGAAAGCGTAGACCATCGGAGCAAAAAGGGTGCTCGTTGATATCTTTGGTTTACTACTAGCGTTATTCTTGTAGTTGTAATCCCTACGTTCTGAGTTCTGCATAATGCAAGGACTTCTTGTTACTAATCCTAAGGGTTATCCCGACAGGATGTATTAAAAGAGTACCTTCAGTTTGTCCTGATTTTGGACAACTTGTATGGAAAAATGTCTAACGGTGTATTTCCTAAAATCACGTACGTTGGCTTTTACAAATATACCAAGAATGGTGGTGGAGAAGGCAACTTCTTTTAGATTAACATCTAGAGTATCTTTGTGCGAATCAATTAGTGATTGATGGATCTGACAATATGGCATTCAAAATTGAATGTGATATGTCCAAAAAGGTAATCATAGCCTTAAGCATCAATAATCAGGAAATGGTTTAAATCTGGCAGACAGTAGAGCTATATGGTTCATACCCATTGGGTATATCAATATCTGATCTAGATAAATCATTTAACTCGTTTGTATGCTTCAAATTCAGAATGAATACTGTTTATTGGCCCAAAACCTTGGTGGTGATATATTTGGTGCATTCAAGTTGATTGAGTGGTTGGTTCGGTATGGTCGAGTTGAAGGATGTTCTTGTTGAAATCCTAGTGTTTTTATCATTAGAGGAACACTGTTTAGGAGGTAGTTCCTTACCTGGCCATGTATGGAAATCCAAACTCTGAAATGAACCATACGGCTTTAGATGTGAACCAACTATGTCAAAAAGTGAGATGCAAGCTTTTCAGCTATATTCTTATTTTATTTGTGGATTTTAGACATTATTACAATGTTATGGGATTTATAATAAAAGTGATTTGATTGTCCTAAGGGAAGAACATGTGTTATGTTTATGTATGGTCGTGTCTTATGAGAGTTCCATTCTTTCAAAGAATTTCTAAAAAAAAGTTAGTTGTTTGTTATGTGAGTTTTCTCGCTAAAAGTACTCTAGAATGATGGAATCTGGGTGATTTTTTTTTTCTCAAAATAGGCTCGGTCGGGCCGAGCACATTTTCCAGCTTGCATTGGATTTTCCTTGGAGCTTTAGATGAGGAGCCGAAGTCGAGTCATATTCCCATATTTTTTTGTATTAGTTTATTTCCGCAGTGTGTGTTGTATTTATCTGCATTGTATAGGCTGATCTAGTTGTGTACTCTGATTTTGTAATCATGTATATACAGTTTTTTGTATAAACAGTATTGATATAATATATTCATTCTGCTGTGAGATTTTATTCTGCTCCGATTTTAAAGTTTTGGCATTCTTCTTCTTCTTATATTCTAACATTTCTTTCTTTTTCCTTCTCACCCGCTAATTTATTTCTTTTAACAATCTGGGTTTTGATGCTTGAGTTTTGACAAGTGAATGCAAATAATGTACTTGTGTCAAAATTCGAATGTCCAAATTTGTTGGGTTGTTACACTCTCTGTATGCTTTATATAGAGAGGTACTACGGCAAGTGATAACCAGTTCGTTGTCATTGTATTGGAATCCAAATCCCACTATGTGCCACATTTTCATATGCAGATATCATTATCGCAAGGAATTTGATTATGGGTAACGATTTCACATATGTTTATTATTTTATTTTAAGATGATTTAATATATATTATAATAATATCATTTGACCTGATATAAAGATGTTTTGGTTATCATAAGGGAAAAACACGTGCTATGTTTATGTGTGGTCGTGCCTTACGAGAGTTCCATTTTTTCAAAATAATTCTTAAAATGAAACATGGTTATTTGTGATGTAAGCTTTCTCACTCTGATATTCCAGACTGATATGAGCATTTTGTTTTCCTCTAATGCTCAGGTCAGAGCAAGTTTATTTTCCAGATTGGTTTGGATTTGCTTGGAGTTGCAGCAGAGGAGTTGGATCGAGACATATTCCCTGATTTCTCATATTAATTTATTTTTGCTATGTATGTTATATTTATCATCCATTACATAGATAGATTGTTTTGACTGTTTAGGTTGATTTATTTGTGTACTCTGATGATTAATGCAAGTACATCTATATATATATATATACACAATTTTTTTATTATGTAAAGTGTATTAGCATATTATATTTGATTCTTTCTGCTATGAGATTACGATCTTCTCTAATCTAATGTATTTTTGTTCTTCTTCTTCTTCTTCTATTCAAATCTTTCTTTCTTTTTTCATCTTTAAACTTCTTTATTCTAACTTTTGGATTTTCGGTACTTGAGTTAAGGCTATGAATACATAGGATGCATTAGTATCGAAAATCGAGGGTCGAATTTTTCATTCTATTAATTTTTTTTTTGAAAGCACAAGGTTAAGCGAGAACCTTGGTTCTATGAGGTAAACTGAATTAGAGATAACGTAATGGAATGCCTTGTTATGAGTTTGAGTATGTATATATATAAAGAAGCGGATTTTGTTAGTGTTAAAAAATGTTCATATTATATTTGTTTATATGTTGAGTGGCATATAAATTCCAAATTGACGCGTTTGGCCAATGTTGTCAATAGCAATTTCTAAACTTGAACAAGGAAAATCAACACAATATTATTTTAAAGAGTTTGAAATAAATAATTTTACCAAGATTATATATAAAAAGGAAAATTTTCAAACCATGTACAATTTTTATGAGCGATTAGTTTGGTAAGATATGATGATATTTAATTATTATCATTTAATTTTTGATTAGACATGCTCACTTTCTAGCATTGACTATTATAGATTGATGATTTGTAGTTGTGTCTGACCAGTTTATGGGCATTGGCTACTTTGTTTTGATAAGAGAAATCTCATCACTCTCTTACATGGGATTGGTAGATTTATAATTAGGAATACATTGGAAACAAACACCTTGTGAATTTAGTTTCACGATTTGAATATATGACATTCGATGATGATGTTGGGTATAAAATTAACCTAAGTAAAGTTGTATATTATGAATTTACACAAAGATGAGCATATAAGAATTACCTTATATGGATACCAGAATTATATACGCGTAATTAATAAATGAAGTTTATAAATAGAAAATAAATTTGAGTTGAGGATTGAAGGAATTGAATTTTCAGTAAATTTGAAAAATGATTTTTCAACATTTATAAAGGAATATTAAGAGTATTTCAAAATGCTTTTGAATATAAATGAATTATAAAAGATTATAAAAGCATAGATCTTATTTTATCACTGGAAAATAATTTCGATGATGATCATGACATCATCGATGTTCGTTCTTGAGTTGCTATGTAAGAACTTGCTACCATGGATAAGTTAATGGGATAAAAGTGAAATTTTGTTTCGAATCCAGGATATATAGTTTTGAAATTTAGAATTTAGATTCTGAAATTTTCAACTAAGACTTAATATGTGTCCATGTATTATAAGCATTATAATTGGTTGATTATGCATTTCACTTGCTATGCTAAATGAAATGGAATATTCTATGATTTTGGAAATTTCCAAGGCTAATTGGAAAACATAGATTAGTTATTATGAAAATTTAATGGGATATGGTTTTATACTACATTAACAAAGTTTGAATGCATAAATTAAAGTAAATTAAATCCAGTACGTCGTGTAACGCTAGTTCGTAATCCAGTTTGAAGTTTAAATTAATGTATAAGTTCCAATAATTGTCGAAATTCATTGAAACAAGAATCTTTCATATCTACTATATTATAATTTCCTAATGAAAGAGAAAATTCAAGATTTTATCTTTTAGATTTTGAGCTATGTCAAAATCAAATTTTCAAAAAAAAAAAGTGGCTTGGTAATTATAAACCAAAATAATTAATTTAACAAAATGGAATGGTGTAGAATTTGAAATATGAAATTTCATGAATAAAAATATTGTATGGACATGTTGATTTTGAGATTTGCATTTTTTGAATTTGATAAATTTAATAAAATATTGTATGGACATGGTGAAACAAGAAAAGTGTGGTGAATTTGAGATTTGCATTTTCGAATGGTTTAAGGCAGGAAGAATGATTGGTTAAGTAATAAACTGGGGCTGTTAAGCGAATGATAATGCTTAATAGGTTATTTAGTGTCCTTGTACAACAATTACATTTAGAACCTGAGTAAACTATGAATTATAGTTATTAATGAACATGGTGATGTATTATGTTGTTATGTATTGGTTGTTTGTGGTTGCATGCGAAGTTTGTTACGTTTGTATTGCTTGTATAATTGCGTCATTATTTCCAGTTGCATCACGTTTGATTGTTGTTATGATTGTTGTGGTGTTTTTTCATATGATTGTGGTTATTATATTGCTTTTCTATCTTCTTAACTCACTTTTAGGTTACGTAAGAATATACAGGTGTTGTCGCACTTTTTTGTTAAAGCCGTCACACGTGAAATCTCTTGTTAACAATAGTCTCAAGCATTGAGAACATTATCAGAAGACAATCAGAGATTTGGTTGAAGTTGCATCGCAGACATAGAATTGTCTGATAGTCCTAACAGATGACCTTTTTTGGGCCCGAAAACATCAATTACGGTGCATTGCATCGTAACCCTTGTAGCCTCTGAATTAGCTTCAGGTAGAGCTTTCGTTTAGCCCAAACGACCTTACGGTTTGGAAGTTACGGTCGTTTCCATCAATGCGTGCATAACTGGAATATCTTGAAATCTTGGATTTATGGATTGGTAAAGTCCCGGATCGGATCAAGACTCCGGGTCGGTTGGGGTATATCTGGTTCGGATGAGAGAGGACTCAGATCAATGACATGCGATGGAACACTTCAGCTTGGCATTAGCTTCAACATGCAAGTTTCAGTTCGGATCGGAATAGGAAATCCGACCCAATCCGCTTTGTCTTTGCTGCTCAGAAGAGCACCCTGTCTTCGGTTTGAAGACAATGCTCTGGTTCGGATCGACACCGAACCAAACCGCCTCGACCTGCTCCTGCACAACGTGAATTGACCTATTCTTATGGCATAACCGCCTCCTACTTACCCGGACATGGCATACCAAGACTTGAAGAGGATTATGGGATGTGCGCCACGTGGGACCCGACCCAGAACAAGAAAATGGCTATAAATACACCATATGAAGGCAAATGAAGGGACTATTGGCCATTCTCACTTTCAGCCTCCATTGCAAATACACAAGGACTTTGTGCTCCATTCCAACTAAATTAACACGTGAATTACATGCATAAATTCTTGTATTCTTATTCAATGCATGGATTGTGTATCATCTTGTAACTGATTCTTGTAATGTATTAGTATAACAATAAAATTATAAAGTGGACTGTAAGGACCCGTAACTTCCCCGGTAAGGAAAGAGCGGATACTTTGAGAACAACACACAAAAGAACGCAGAACATTTCATTGTTAATTACAACAATTCCATCAGAATACAAGAATATACAGAGTATGAATTAATATTACACAGAAAATATCAGAGTTTACAATACATTACATAGCAGCGGAAAATAATACAATACACAACTAGAAGTAATACACGGATACAGATCTTTCCGAGTATCGTTCCAGCTGTAAATCAGGATCCTGTGAATATAAATCTGCAAAACCAAAACTACTAGCTGCCCGTGTCAAAATAAGGGCACCCAGAGTTTACGTTAAAACAATAAACTCCAGGTCAGTCATGTGACTGGTGTGAGAACTAAAACAGTTATTAATCTTTGTTTTTAAAGTTAGGTAAATCAAGGGACCACGCCGTATAACACGGAACGGATTTCCTCCCAAGAATACCAGTGCATAAAACAAACAGCGCCATGCTAAATAAAGAACAATGAAGCTATTATAAGACCCAGGTCCCATCACACAATGCAACGCAAGCCGGAGGATAGGTTTTTCCCTTATAATAGCCAAATATGCTTAATACGTGAAATTTCATATTATATTATTACTATAAGTGAAGAAAATAACTTCAAATATAAATGTATCAATCATAGATGGCATGGGTACCATATATCATGTCGCCAATACTAGGCTCTACAATCAAAACCGCAAAATGTCATATTTGGAAATTGGATTTCCATCATGGTGGCTCCTGATTCGAAAGATCGATCGCGTAGTGTCATCCACAACGGCTTACGTCTCAGCGAGAGAAAACACCGTAATGCACATCCGCACTTTTGGGAAATCGAGTATCACTGCGGCTTACGTCTCGGCGAGAGAAAACACCGCTTACTCTATCCCTCTGAGAACTAAGCTCAATCTCGGTCGACCGAATCCAGGACACCACTAAGGTGCCCATCCTCTAAAAAGCATACCGATCAAACTATCAATTTACCACCATACCGGGGTGTGAGGCTCGTGAATCAACGTTATACACAAAGCGGCGCTATATTAAAGTTGTGCTTTGATCATCAACCACAAGACTTTGCTTTTCAACATAAGCCTTGATCATTTGCCACTTAGGCATGCTACACAGGCAATTCCTGCCATGCGATTGATATCCATCAATATATAACCTCTGAGCTCGTATGTCTCAGAGAAGGGCGTTAAGCAACATAATAAATTCTCCGCCTCCAAACAGATATATATTTAACAGAAATCAATCACACAGAATAAAATCCAATGTCAGACACACAGTCCATTTACAAGTTTGTTCTGGGTCTGAACGAAACCGGAGGCACTTTCCTCGCATATCTGTCGGCCTCCAAGTACGTCCGGACAGCTACCACTTTAGCCTCCTTCAAGGTAGCTACTCCCATCGTGAGCGTCAGTAGCACCCATCTATTCGATGTGAAGATCGTCGGTCTTGCACCGTCTTCAATTTTTTCGACTCATCGTCGAATCAGTTATCCAGCGTGGGTTATACACGGACTTTCTTAATAACTCGCGTATCTTAATCAACAAGTGTTATAAAACACAATATACACCTCATTCCAATTCATCAGTCACTAACCGTAAATTAGTAAGATAACAATTCCTCAAATATTAACCCTGAAGGCCGAAACCAACATCAGATCAATACCTAGGAAACCATTCTTCTTAACTAACCTACAGCTAGTTTCTAAATTTCATATTCTTAGGGAAAGGTTCCCATTTATTTTATCAAAGATAAATTATTTAAATTTTATTCTTTAATCTTCCTTTGGATGTCATTTCAAACCAGATTATGGTTTTCCAAACTAGTCGAGATTAGCGAACCACACCGAAGTAATTATTTATTTTATTTCCCAATCCCAACCTATTCATCCCATGGAGCAAAACTGTTATTACCCCATAACTAACACTACGGTGTTATTGGTAAATTTAATTACCATTTCACGTTCAAATCTAATTAAAGATTTAACTATCGCTAGGAGTAAAACTGGTGATACTCCCCTTTCGATCATTTCCAAATTTTGATAATTTAAATTATCAATCCATATTTCAATCTAATTAAAGATTCATTAAAACTCCTTTTACAGGGTTAAAGAACTAATGTCATTTAAAACACAGTCCACGATAAACCCAAATCACGTTATATTTATTATCGGGTTAAAGAACAAGTGTTATTTAAAATATCGTTCACGATAAACCCACAAATCAATTCTAATTCAATTCCAATTAAATATGTTAGAAATTCTGGTTATTTAAAACCCGTTTCAAATTAATTTATTTATTTCAAAAATAAATTGACTTTAATTCTAGTTTAAAACTAGTTCATTTCGATAAAAAACTATTTTTATCTTTTCAAATATGGAGTTTTCATCCTAGTTTTTTCCAAATCATTTCTTATGATTTTACACAAATTATAGATATTTTTAATAATTTTATCAAGGCCCGTACAGTCGGTTTTTAATAACTGCCACCGAACTGCACTTACACTGACCTTTTCCAAATTTGATTTGGACATAATTGCCAAACCAACCGTTAGATTTCAAATTTCTAATATTCATTGGAATGCTCTTTTCGATATGAACCCAACGGTTCGGTTTCAGGAGAATCCGACGGTCGGATCTCCCGCAATATCCATTCGAAGTCAATGGTCGAAATTCGCGAACTACCTCGGCGCGTTCTACTCAGGCCATCATATAATATATATATAATATTTCGCCAATTTCCTTTTAAAACGAATTTTAATCATTTTAAATTCATTTCAAAAACAATTTCAACTTCCATTTCAAATTCAAATCAAAGTTGAATTTTTCCTTATAAATTCATTTTAAATTCATTTCAATTCAATTCAAATTTATTTTCTATTCAATTCAATTCGAATTCATTTTCTATTCAATTCAATTCGAATTCATTTTCTATTCAATTCAATTCGAATTCATTTTCAATTTAATTCAATTTTTAAATCTCTTTTCGATATTCATTATAAAAACGAATATAATCGATATAAATATCGTTCGCGTCAAAATAGCGCATCTCTAATCAACACGGCTTTATATTTTTCAATAACTTCCTTATTCTATTCAACAAACGAACATTTATCCTATTCAATACATGAATCTATATTTCTTTCACCACATGACTAATCTCAACAAATGAGTATTGTCAACACGTGACTATTTATTTTATAATATTCTTTATTTTCCCAATTGGTATGAGGTCCAATTAATTACCATATAATGTTAATTATATGGATTCCATACAACACAAGTATGTAATAGCAACGATAGATAATTAACCATCATCCAAAGTGCACCACACAACTGCATAAGCATTAAATATAAATAATTAACGCTTACACAGTCTGTCGACCAATAGATCAACATACAACTAAATAATTGGGACTAGTATACGCCAAATATCATCCAAACACCCGTGTGGGGTTTCAATCCACAAACACTAAATATTATTTGTGCAGTTGGGCGATGTGTAAAATTTATTGTCCCAATCAATATCCTTCAAATAGGTGTACATAAACAAACCGTCTGGTTTGTAAATGAATATTTATTTTTTCACATTCCCGTTGAAAATTATATTTTTAACGATATAAAATATTTTTAACTATATAAATATTTCATTTCATTTCACATCACACAATCAATTCAATCAAATTTATAAACCGAACAAATAAATCAATCACCAAACAATTAACTAAACAAACAAGCCGTCCATGGTCTGTGGACGACGGGTGTCGGGTGCTGCTAAGCACCGTCTACATCCTAGTATATATTATAACTAGAAATTTAAATTAAACGTGAGAAGTTTCTCACCGAAGGATCCACTCGGCCATTCTATATTTCTGAAATTCAGAACAGTCCGGATTTGCCCGCAATGTCAACGCAGTTTTCTCTACGTTGTTCATATATAAAAAAATCACATTTTTAAACGACGATCTTTATAAATAAAAATCACATTTTTATATCGCCACTTCATATATAAGAATTATATTTTTATAACTCTATTACAAATATAAAAATCGTATTTTTATAACTCTAACTTCATAATAAAAATCATGTTTTTATTTTAAATCCATATGTGTAAAATCACATCCTTATTCGCTACCTATATAAGGATTATATTTTACATAACTAAAAATTACTTCTTTATATAATTAAAAATATTAACTTTCTATAAACAAAATATAACCATTTAACTACAAAAATATGATCTTTTCGTCTTCAAAAATATGATCTTTTCATCTTTAAAAACCATACATATATACAAATTTCATATTTTTATATAACAATTCTTTTTTTTAATAAATAAAATCATCTTTCTATCAATGTTGTTAATATTTATAAACAATATTTTTGTTTAAGGCTAATTTTAATTTCTAATGAATATCCTAACTAAATTAAAATTAAATTAATTATCTTACTAAATAAATTAACCAAGGTTTTAGATTAACCTAAATTTTCTTTTTTATTTATCACTAAATCCCCTTAATTATATAATTAACTAAGTTTAATTACATTTAAAACAAAACGCTACCTTTTATGTTATCTTCTTCGCTGACATCGCCTGGGTAACGAAACCCATCAGCTCCACTTTAAATCGCGTCGCCGCTCATCCGTATAGCCACCGCGCCATTAATCCGAACACGCCATGCGGCTCCGTGCCTTCTACCATCGCCAGAACCATAGGGTAGTTCGACGCCCACTGTTGATTGGGAAAGCCCTGCGAGTCGCGGCTGTTTGAGCAGCGATTTGGGGAGAAATAGGCAATGATACATCACCAGCTTGGAATCAATCGAAAGGGCTCACTGCGTAGAACCATTTTTGTTTTAGATTCAGGTTCTAGCTCGCAATGATTTGAGTGAAAAATCGATGCAAAGTTTCAAAGGGTTTCCGCCTTACGTTGGGAAGAGAACAGCGACTTTGACCCCGATTGAAAATTGAATAGGGGTTTGACTTTGGTTGGGGTTATATATATTTATATTTTAATTTATTTAATTTTGAAAATACCCTTGTGTTTATACGAACTCGAAATTAAACCCAACGACTATCGTCCCTAGCTAATTACGCCCATTCCGAACACAACGGGATATTTATCGCAAGCTGATTCGATCGTTTCGATCGATTTTCGTTAAAATCAAAATATAATTCTATATATTGAATTTGAATGCGCATTTCAATTCACTGGGGTCACATACAGACTCTAAAAATTCCTGAAAAATATTTTCTAACTTCGTATGGACGATACGGTCCTAACAAAACTAGTTTCGTCAAATTCTGAGACCATTTGAAAAATGGCCATTTTCCAGTCGATTAAAATCAACTGAAATTGGTCAAACGCGTTTTCCTTTGCTACGCCCACATATTGATTCAGAAAATTATGAATTTTGAAACCTACCAATAACTAGACATCGCGGATCTAACAAAAGTGGTTTCGTCGAAACCGAGGTCATTTGCAAAATTGCTATTTTCAAGGGCCAGAATTCCACAGCGACTATTCTGAATTTTCAACAGGACGTTACTTTTTATCCCCGTTATGAAATTTCAATTTTCCTGATTCGTTGGAAAGATATTATCAATTAGATTCAAATATTTTTGGTTTTGCCCAATTCCGACTTAAAACGAATTCTGTATATTCATTTGAAATTCGAAATCGAAATTTCAAACTACCACGCCATTTCAGGCTCGTTATATAATTAAAATAAATTTATTCGTTTTAACTTCATCGAAAATAAATTTTCCGTCGTTTTTATTTAAAATAATTCATTTTAAATATTCAAAATTCACTAAAATTGCCAAAATAAAAATTTTAAATTGGCTCGGATTTACGGGTTATTACATGAACATAGGCTACATGTACAACCGAACCACTATAAAAGCCTCAAGCATCTCCTCTTTATTTACTGTTTTCTGTACTCTGTGATCTACGAATTGTGATTGTAAGGATTTCACATAGCATTTGGGTGTTAGTACCAAATTTTGGTCTAATATTTTGGCGTGCCAGGAAAGGGAGACACGATACAACTTCTTCTACTGGAAATGGATTAATTGGCTATTAGATTAATGGCTAAATGAAAACTCCCTCGTACTGAGTGTGAAAGCACGAGAAACGAGGCTAGCCATAAGGCTTCCTCCCATGGAGATCCATCAGCAAACTGGACTTGAGAAGAGATGGATGGAGTTCTTACTGAATTGAGAACCCAGATGGCAAGGCAAGATGATCTCCTCAGGAAGCAACAGGAGATGATGGATGAATTCTTCGCTCGAAAAGATAGAAGGAAGAGCAACGACGAACAACCCGTTGGAAATGCCACTGAAATTGTGAGGGATGCTGCCACCAACCGAGTCGGCTCGACCCAGGCACAAATCAAGGAGCAAACTGAAGCTGGGGGCAACCCTCATCGGATCGGGTCAGATTCGATCCGATCCGCAGCTGTCAATGTAGAGCGAGTTGAAACAAGAAGCAACGCACTCGAACGAGTATGCCATGAACTGGCTAGAAATGTTCTGGATGGGGGTGACAACCCGAATTCCGACAGATCGTTTTTTTTTCAAAATTCTAATCCATCGAAACCCGTGTTAGTTGCTCTGGTATACTGCAAAAAAACAGAGATATTAAACATATCAAAGCTCAGAAAATATCTCACAGCGGAATGGATAAAGTATAATATAATCAAAGTATTGCCTTACCGTATTAATAGTACTGCCTAACCAGTATCCAAACCAAACAAATCTAACCAACGAGTATGTTATGAGGAGGGGATCAGAACACAAGTTCTGGTGACTTGATTTAAACTATACATTTTGGATAACTCTACATATACCATTCAATCACATTTCCTTATTTATTAGGTTGCTTGGGTTAACAACACTCAAGGCTTACACACACGTCGTATCCATTTACTTCCCAGTAGATTAACCAAATACAATATATATGTATCTACCCCCAACATTAAGGTACACCCCTTGATACCCCACTTGCATGGTCTCTACCGTAATGCCACAGAAATGTATGCAGTCCCTCATCCTATGTCGGAGTGACATACAGATCTCTATATAACAATGTTATGTTCCGCATATATCTACCATTACTGTGCTATGTAAGCGTACGGACTGCCACCTTCGATCGAATCAGATTCCATCACAGAGTAATGCCCTCAAGTCTACGATACACCACCCTAACTAGACATGTATGTATCTAGACTTTCCCACGTACGTATCGTAATTCGTATTCAATGCCTTAACCGCTTATAACCTCTAATGTGCACCAAGTTCCGTGGCAGGGCTATACAAGAAACACAGAACTCTGTCAGGAGCTTTTCCATATCTGTGCAAGCCCGCCATTAAGGGCCTCAAAATTCAGATATCCCTTGGGTCTGTGTTTCATGGTGGCTATGGGCCCACCTCGGCCCCTCCCTTAACTATTAAAGCCTATAAGATCAAAACGACTTGCCCCTAACAAACAATCTAAACATCCAGTTGGCATCTCCCCTCAACCACCGTACCTCGATAGTGAAAGGTGAATGGTGACTTGGGTTTAACTCTAGTCTTTCCGACTCCCACTGGCTGCCGATGAAGGGTACCTGACAATCTACTATCCTTGTTGGTCCTAGCCTCGCCTCCCATTGAGGAGATCACTGAATCACCCTAGTGTCACCTCGTCACAACATTCTGACTGCAAAGCTGCTTTTGCAGTCAAGGCTTGCCCACCTGGTAGTAATGCACAGACCCAACCTATGCGAGCACAGCCTAAACATCTTCCACCACATAGAGGACTACCAAGAGCACATTACGTATCTCAAAGAGCTGCGTGCTTCCCCTTCCAGTCCTTCGGACCCTACAGAATATTCAAATGAACGTGTGCTCCCCTCGTGCCTCATGACACCACGATGATCTACCCCATTGGGTTATTCACCTTCAAACGCGCGGACTGGTCAAGGCGCCTCATTTTAATATGTTATTAGAACCTATATCTAAACATTCCTTTTTGCGCTTGCTTTACATCATCAGGTTTCCATTTAGCTTGGTTTTTCCCATTCACATTGACTTCTTATTCCAGTTACCAAGTTCCTCTTTCTTATTAATTTCAGTCATATAACTTAATCCATTTAAGCATATTAATAAGCCCACAACATGTTATTTTCTAGATTGTGATCCAAGGTCTGTAATCCACAATCCCTTTATATTCTTGTTTGATTTCACAGTCACAATAACGTGTTCTACTTAATATGTAATTAAGTATATCTCAATTAACATGTTTTCTATTCAACATGTTAGTCGTTATTTATGATTAAATATAACTTATTTTATTTGATAAGTTTGTTTCATTCTTTCTTATTTAATCATAATTCCATCTTATACTGTCGTTACAACTTATCGTTGTTTACTTATTAACTTAGTTCTCTTAACTAAGGTTTGCTAATAATTTCCCTTTTCATCTCAAAATAACATTTGATCGTCAAACCATGTAATTAACCTAATTTAACATGTAATCATGTAACTGTTCAAATCTAACAAATTAACATGTAATTTTCTCAGTTCTATAGCTAATAATTCAAGTACATAATATGCCACAAGTGAATTATGTAATTACAACAGTAATGATTACACATATTTTAACAAGTTTGCATTTCAACAGATGAACATTTCAGCATACTAAATGTTTCAACTTATGAATTTTCCAACATATTAATATTCTAACATATTAATATTTCAACATGTCATATTAGCATTTAATCACTTTACATTGCACAATAACTGGGAATGTTAAACGAGAATATATCATTATTAAAAATGATATAACTTAAATCCACTCACCTAAATTGCTTTCCAATTCCTGAACCTGGTCCAGATCCAACATTCCATTGTTTTCCCTAACTGGATTTAGAACCTAACAACCATGGATCCATTATTCTTACTAAACGAAAAAGGGAAGAAAGAGGAAGAAAATTGAATAGACCAGATCTAAGAATTTACCTTATTTATCATATGATTCTGAACACCTTCTTATTAATTTTCATTGTTTTCCTCTAGATCTTGATTCAAAATTTTCCTAAACTAATTATCTTATTTTTCTGAAGAGATTTGAGGAGGAAGAAGAATAGCAGAGCTTAGACGTTGTCTCAAAGAATATGAGATTTAGGCTAGGCTTTGCTAGCCTATTTACAGGTGTTCAGGATCTTATCGTGCACGCAGCGCTGATTCAGTATTGAACCCAGTTAAGAAAATAGTCCAAATACGCTAATGAATCTTCCTGGATCTGGGGGTGTCGACCCCCCATGGGTCCCACGAGTTGATTTGGCGCAGAAATTTGATTTTTGAATGTTTGAATTTCTGTAATTTATTTATCTATTATATTCACATGTGATCTTCTTATACGTATACAAATCTTCAAATGACCATTTTACGCGTATATATATATATATATATATATATACGTACAACTTTTGTTTCGTTTTCAAAATTCATACGTGTGGCACCGTTATTTGATTCTTGCCATTTTTCTTTAATTATAGCCTTATCCTGAACTTTATCTCTTGTGTGTGTGTGTATATATATATATATATGCACGTATATACATATATATTCTCATATAAATACATATATTTTCTTTAATTCCTTATATGTATACTCTTCCTTATATGTGCGTTTATACATATTTTCTCTCATGAACATGTGTTAATTTAGCCGTTCTCTTAAAACAAAAATATGATGACTATGGGAATCAAACTCTTTATTTCTTGTATACAAGTCACATTCTCTAACCAACTGGACTACTAAGGTTATTGTTAACAAGGCTTAGAACAATGGTAGGTATTGTTCTCTTCTTATTCTTCTTTTTCATATTTATTACAATATTTTATTGCATGAATCTTTTTCTTTTATTTTTCCTTTATTATTAGTGTATAATATTTACAAATCAGTGCATGCAATATATTTACACTACATGAGACCAATCCTTTCTTTCTTTTAATACATGCATTACATCTTTATTTACATTAGTCCTTTTCTTCTTTTTTAGTGCATGAATTTGTTACATGCAACCACGTATTATTTTTAATTTATCTTCATATATACATATATATTTATGTATATACATATATATTTATGTATATACATATATATACACATATATGCATAACTTAATTATTAAACTATCATAAAACGTGGGGCTGTAACAATGGGAACGTGAGAATCACAATGAACTCAGGCCATGCTCGGCCAACATCAGCCCCGGTTCAGATGGGAAACACAACTCATGACTGGATGCAGCAATAGCGCTTCCAATGGGGATGCAAAGGCCGAGTCAGATCTGTTCCTACGAAGCGTATCCTGGGGGCACCTCCGGTTCGTACCATACCTGCCACTACAAGCCCCATCGATCTCTCGGACTCAATGCTAGGGGCACCAGCTCTGATCTTGGCAGTTTTCAACAACTCTTTGAAGGTGATCGGCTCGCCAATCTCATTAAACGCCTCTCGAGATGCCGCACTTACCAGAGTGATTTGGATGACGTCAATCACACTCTGTTCACATAGGAAATCAGTAATTCTCGCAATCCTCCAGATTCTAAACTTCCAGTTCTGTAGCCTTACAATGGCAAGACAGATCCTACCGTGCACTTGACGCGATACAAACGGCATATGGAAGTTCAATAGGCATCGAAGAATGTTATGGCAAAATGTTTTCCTCTATTTCTAAATGATATAGCTGCTATGTGGATCAGAAAGCTAACACCGGAGTCAATCAACAGCTGGAATATGTTGGTTGGTCACTTTATTGAACAGTTTCGAGACCACATATCTCGACCTAAAAATGTCATGTCCCTCACAACAATCAATCAGAGGTCTGGAGAAAATCTGCATTCATTCCTAGAGACATTCAATGTTGTAGTAGCATATATTAAAAGACCTGAACCATCTATGGTATTGATGGCTACAGTATCTGGTGTTCTGGATACATCGGAGTTCAAAACCTCTCTGTACCGGGACCCACCACGAGATCTTGGACAATTCTACTTCGAAGCAGATAGATTTCTGCATGAGGAATACACTAAATCGGAAAAGGTTATTCTCGATGTAAACAAGTACAAAGGAGGAGCACCGTCTGATTCTAGAAAAGGCAATGACTAGGGAAAAGGAATAGTCGTTGAGAAGTATGATCGCAACGCTTATCCCCGAAGAGGGCCTATATATGAAAAATATACTAAACTCAGCACTTTACTATCTGACATCTACATCGATACAGGGGATGCTACCTAATATCCATGGCCTCCCAAGAGGGACCAATGCTAGCACATCGCAACTCTGGAAGGCATTGCATATTTCATGGCATAGACGGCCATAACACTAATAACTGTAGGCATTTGCGAGATTTGATTGATGATCGGGTCAGACGAGGAGAAGTGCCCGAGTATGTCACACAACCAACAACGCCTGCATCTTCCCCTGCGCTTCCACTGCCTGTTCCACGAAGAGGGAACGATCTTGGATCAAGCAATCGCGGGATTATCGTTAATTGATTCAAATCAGCGGGCCTCTTCTGTTTGAGGGGTTCCGCTCCATAATTCATGCTTTTAGGCTTTTAAGCGACTTGTCGCCCCTCTTTGTTTTCTCTGCATGTAATAAAGGCAGTCACATCGGCCCACACGCACGGAACCGATTTGTTGTCTCCAGTCATGTCCGGCTAACGACCGCTGCACTTTCATGAATTAGTAATAAGCATTGGGCTCCGACTTCGAACTGGATCCACCCAGTATAAACAAACAGCATTATCATTTCCTTGGTCATCTTAACCCAGTAAGGTCGTCTTGGAATCACATTAGAATTTCCCTAGTCGTCTTACCTCGGTAAGGCTGTCTTGGAACCTCAAAGCACTTCCTTGGTCGTCTTACTCCGGTAGGGCCGTCTCGGAGCCATTCTTGCATTGTTTTATCTCCTTGCAGGTATAGACTTTTGGATTTCTCGGACTATCCAAAATACATCTTCCTTCAACCAGAAAGATATGTTCTGGGGGGCAAACATATTGTCGCACTTTTTGGTCTAAGCTGTCACACATGAAATCTCTTGTTAACAATAATATCAAGCATTGAGAACATCATCAGAAGACAATCAGCGATTTGGTTGAAGTCGCATCGCAGACATAAAATGGTCTGAAATTCCTAACGTATGACCTTTTTTGGGCCCGAAAACGTCAATTATAGTGCGTCGCACAGTAACACTTGTAGCCCTCTAAATTAGCTTCAGGTAGAGCTTTCCTTTACCCCGAACGACCCTACAGTTTGGAAGTTACGCCCGTTTTCGTGAATGCGCACAGAATTGGAATATCTTGAATACTTGGATTTACAACATTGGTTAAGTCCCAGATCGGATCGAGACTCTAGGTCGGTTCAGGTATATCTAGTACGGATGGGAGAGGACCCGAACCAGTGACATGCGATGGAACACTTCAGCTTGGCATTAGCTTCAACATGCAAGTTTCAGTTCAGATCTGAATAGGAAACCCAACTTGATCCGCTTTGTCTTTGCTGCTCAGAAGAGCACCCCATCTTTGGTTTTAAGACAATGCTCCGATTCGGCACCGAACCGCCTCGACTTGCTCCTGCACAACGTGAATTGACTTATTGATATAGCATAACCACCTCCTACTAACCTGGATCTATTTCCACATGGCGTACCACGACTTGGAGAAGTTTTCTCTACGTTCTTCACTACATTTCAGGATTCTCGGGATGCGCGCCATGTGCGATCTGACCCAGAACCAGAAAATGGCTATAAATACACCACTTGAAGGCAAATGAAGGGACTTTTGGCCATTCTCACTTTCGGCCTCCATTGAAAACACACAAGGACTTTGTGCTTCATTCCAACAAAATTAACACGTGAATTACGTGTATAAATTCTTGTATTCTTATTCAATGCATGGATTGTGTATAATCTTGTAATTGATTTTTGCAATCTGTATAACAATAAGATTATAAAGTGGACGTAGGCTACATCTACAGCCGAACCACTATAAAAACCTTGTGTATCTCCTCTTTATTTACTGTTTTCAACACTTTGTGATCTTTGAATTGTGATTGTGAGGATTTCACATAGCATTCGGGTGTTAGTACCAAATTTTGGTCCAATATTTTAGCATGCCGAGAAAGGGAGACACAATACAACTTCTTCTACTAGAAACGAATTATTTGAATATTGGATTAATGGCCAAACAAAAATACCCCCGTACTGAGGGTGAAGGCACGAGAAACGAGGCAAGCCAGGAGGCTTCTTCCCATGGGGATGCATTTGCAAACTTTACTCGAGAAGAGATGGATGGATTTCTTGCTGAATTGAGAACCCATATGGCAAGGCAAGATGATCTCCTCAGGTAGCAACAAGGGATGATGGATAAATTCTTCGCTCAAATGGATAGAAGGTCAAGAAACAACGAACAACCCATTGGAAATGCCATGGAAATTGTGAGAGATGCTGCCACTAACCGGGTCAGTTCGGCCTAGGCACAAATTATGGAGCAAATTGAAGCTGGGGACAACCCTCATTAGATCTGGTCAGATCCAATCTAATCCGCAGCTGTCAATGTAGAGCGAGTTGAAACAAGAAGCAATGCACTCGAACGTATACGCCATGAACCAGCTAGAAATGTTCCGGATGGGAACATGAGAATCACAATGAACTTAGGCATGCTCGACCAACATCAGCCCCGGTTCGGATAGGCAACACAACTCATGATTCGACACAGCAGCGACATGAAGTGCTTCGGACAGGGGCTCAAGGGCTAGGTCGGATCAGCTCCTATGAATTACAACCCAAGGGCACCTCAGATCTACCCCATACGGCCGCTACGAGCCCCATCGATCTCTCGGAATCAAGTGCGGGGGCACCAGATCTGATCTTGGCAATCTGCAACAACTTTTTAAAGGCGATCGGCTCGCCAATCTCATTGAGTGTCGCTCAAGAGGCCGCGCTTACTAGATTGATGTGGATGATGTCAATCACATTTCGTTCACACAGGAAATCAGGAATTATCGCAATCCCCCGGATTTCAAGCTTCTAGTTCTGGAGCCTTACAATGGCAGGACAAATCCTACTGTGCACCTGATGCGATTCAAACGGTTTTTGGAAGTTCCATCGACATCGTAGAACATTATGGAAAAATGTTTTTCTCTCTTTCTGACTGATATAGCTGCTATGTGGATCAGGCAGCTGGCACCATAATCAATCAATAGTTGGAATATATTGGTTGCTCGCTTTATTGAACAATCGATCTAAGAATGTCATGTCCCTCACTACAATCAAGCAGAGGTCTGGAGAAACTCTATGTTCATTCCTTCAGAAATTCAATGTTGTAGTAACATCTGTATATAGACCTGAACCATCTATGGTATTGATGGCGGTAATATCTGGTGTTCTAGATACATCGGAGATCAAAATCTCCCTGTACCGGACCCACCACGAGATCCCTAAGAATTCTACTTTGAAGCAGACAGATTTCTGCATGACGAATACGAAAAATCTGAGAAGGTTATTCTCGTTGTAAACATGCACAAAGGCGGAGCACTTTCCGGTTGGAAAAGGAAATGACAAGGGCAAAGGAATAGCTGCTGCAAAAAATGATTACAACGCTCAGCTTGAAGAGGGCCCAGATATGGAAAATACACTGAACTCAGCGCTTCACTATATGACATCTACATGGAAACAGGAGGTGCTACCTCAGATCCAAGGCCTCCTAAGAGGGAACCAATGCTAGCACATCGCAACTCTGGAAGGCATTGCATATTTCATGATATAGACGGTCATAACACTAATGACTAAAGACATTTGCGAGATTTGATTGAAGATTGGGTTAGACGAGGAGAGCTAGCCGAGTACGACACACAACCAATGACGCCTGCATCTTCCCCTACGCTTCCACCACCTATTCCCCGAAGAGGGAACGATTCTGGATCGAGCAATTGCGGGATTATTGATAACTGATTCCACTGAGAGAGCCTCTTCTATTTGCCAGGTTCCGGTCTGTAGTACATGTTTTTTGGCTTTTAGGCGATTTGTCGCCCCTCTTTGTTTTCTTTGCATGTAATGAAAGTGGTCACATCGGCCCACATGCACGGAACCGGTTTGTGGTCTCCAGTCGTGTTCGGCTAACGACCGCTAGATTTCATGAATTAGTAATAAGCATTGATCTCCGGCTCCGAACTGGATCCATCCAGTATAAACAAACACTAGCATGAGCATTTCCTTGGTTGTCTTACCCTGCTAAGGCCTCCTTGGAACCACATTAACATTTCCCAAGTCGTCTTACCTCGGTAAGGCCGTTTTGGAACCTCAATGCACTTCCTTGGTCATCTTACTCCGGTAGCACCGTCTCAGAGCCATTCTTGCAATGTTTTATCTCCTTGCAGGTACAAACTTTTGGATTTCTCGGACTATCCATAACACATGTTCCTTCAACCAGCAAGATATGTTCTAGGGAGCAACACTTTTAGGTTAAAGCTGTCATATGTGAAATCTCTTGTTAACAGTAGTCTCAAGCATTGAGAACATCATCAGAAGACAATCAACGGTTTGGTTGAAGTCGCATCGTAGACATAGAATGGTCCAAAAGTCCTAACATGTGACCTCTTTGGGCCTGAAAACATCAACTATGGTGTGTCGCATAGTAACTCTTGTATCCCTCTAAATTAGCTTCAGGTAGAGCTTTCGTTTACCCCGAACGCCCTTACAGTTTGGAAGTTATGCCCGTTTCCGTGAACGCACGCAGAACTGGAATATCTTGAAAACTTGGATTTATGGCATTGGTAAAGTCCCAAATCGGATCGAGACTCCAGGTCTGTTCGGGTATATCTGGTTCGGATGGGAGAGGACCCAGACCGGTGACATGCGACGGAACACTTCTGCTTGGCATTAGCTTCAACATGCAAGTTTCAGTTCGGATCTGAATAGGAAACCCGACTCGATCCACTTTGTCTTTGCTTCTCAGAAAAGCACCTCGTCTTCAGTTTGAAGACAACACTTCAGTTCAGATCATCACCGAACCGAACCACCTCAACCTGCTCCTGAACAACATGAATTGACCTATTCTTATGGCATAACCACCTCCTACTTACCCGGATCTATTTCCACATAGCATACCACGACTCGGAGAGGTTTTCTCCACATTCTCCACTATATTTCGGGATTCTTGGGATGCGCACCATGTGGGATCTGACCCAAAACAAAAAAATGGCTATAAATACACCACTTAAAGGCAAATGAAGGGACTTTTGGCCATTCTAAATTTCAGCCTCCATTGCAAACACACAAGGACTTTGTGCTTCATTCCAACTAAACTAACACATGAATTACATGTATAAATTCTTGTATTCTTATTCAATGCGCGGATTGTGTATCATCTTGTAACTGATTCTTGTAATTAACCAGTTTAACAATAAGATTATAAAGTGGATGTAGGCTATATCTACAACCGAACCACTATAAAAACCTCGTGTATGTCCTTTTTATTTATTGTTTTCAGCACTCTATTATCTGTGAATTGTGATTGCGAGGATTTTACATTGCATTTGGCTGTTAGTACAAAATTTTGGTCTAATATTTTGGCGTGCTAGGAAGGGGAGACAAGATACAACTTCTTCTACTGGAAACAAATTAATTGACTATTGGATTAAACGGTCAAAAGAATACTCCCCTGTATTGAGGTTGAAGGCACGAGAAATGAGGCAAGCCAGGAGGTTCCTCCCATAGGGATCCATCAGCAAACTTGACTTGAGAAGAGATGGATGGAGTTCTTTCTGAATTGAGAACCAAGATGGCAATACAAGATGATCTCCTCCGGAAGCAACACAAAATGATGGATGAATTCTTCGTTCGAATAGATAGAAGGCCGAGAAACAACGAACAACCCATTGGAAATGCCACAGAAATGTTAAGGGATGCTGCCACTAACCGGGTCGGTTCGGACCAAGCACAAATCACGAAGCAAATAGAAGCTAGGGGCAACCCTCATCGGATCGGGTAAGATCTTATCTGATCCGCAGTTGTCAATGTAGAGCGAGTTGAAATAAGAAGCAATGCACTCGAACGTGTATGTTATCAACCGGCTAGAAATGTTCCAGATGGGAATGTGATAATCATAATCAACTTAGGCCATGCTCTGCCAACATCAGCCCCGGTTCGGATAGGCAACACAACTCATGATTTGACGCAGTAGCAACATGAAGTGCTTCGGATGAGAGCGCAAGGTCCGAGCTGGATCGACTCCTACAAACGCCAGCCTGGGAGCACCACTGATCTGTACCTTACCAACTGCTACGGGCCCCATCGATCTCTCGGAATCAATGCTGGGGGCACAAGCTCTGATCTTGGCAATATGCAACAACTCTTTGAAGGCGATCAACTGGCCAATCTCATTGAATTCCTCTCGAGAGGCTGCACTTGCTAGAATGATGTGGATGACATCAAACACACTCCATTCACACAAGAAATCAGGAATTCTCGTAATCCCCCAAATTTCAAAATTCCAGTTCTGAAGCCTTACAATGGCAGGACAGATATAGCAGCTATGTGGATCAGACAGCTGACACCGGAATCAGTCAACAGCTGGAATATGTTGCTTGCTTGCTTTATTGAACAGTTTTGAGTCCACATATCTCGACCTAAGGATGTCATGTCCCTCACTACAATCAAGAAGAGGTCTGGAGAAACTCTTTGTTCATTCCTTGAGAGATTCAACATTGTTGTGGCATCTGTTGATAGACCTGAACCATTTATGGTATTGATGGCGGCAGTATCTGGTGTTCTAGATACATCGGAGTTCAAAGCCTCTCTTTATCCGGATCCACTACGAGATCTCCACGAATTCTACTTTAAAGTAGATAGATTTCTGCGTGAGGAAGACGCAAAATCTGAGAAGGCTATTCTCGATGAAACATGCACAAAGGCGGAGCACCGTCTGATTCTGGAAAAGGCAATGACGAGGGCAAAGGAACAACCGCTGCAAAGAATGATCCCAAGGCTTAACCCCGAAGAGGGCCCAGATATGAAAAATACACTGAACTTGGTGCTTCACTATCCGACATCTACATGGATACAGGAGGTGCTACCTCAGATCCAAGGCCTCCCAAGAGGGAGCTAGCGCTAGCACATCGCAACTCTGGAAGGCATTGCATATTTCATGACATAGACGGTTATAACATTAATGACTGTAGGCAATTGCGAGATTTGATTGAAGATCGGGTCAGACGAGGAGAGCTGCCCGAGTACGTTACACAGTCAACGACACCTGCATCTTCCCCTGCGCTTCCACTGCCTATTCCCTGAAGAGGGAACGATACTGGATCGAGCAATTACGGGATTATCATTAACTGATTCCACTCAGCGGGTCTCTTCTGTTTGCCAGGTTCCGCTTCGTAGTTTATATTTTTAGGCTTTTAGGCGACTTGTCTTAACTCTTTGTTTCCTCTACATGTAATAAAAGCAGTCACATCAGCCCACTTGCATGGAACCGGTTTGTGGTTTCCAGTTGTGTCAACCTAATGACCACTGCACTTTAATGAATTAGTAATAAGCATTGAGCTACATCTCCGAACTAGATCCGTCTAGTATAAACAAACAGCATTAGCATTTCCTTGGTCGTCTTACCCCGGTAAGGCTATCTTGGAACCACATTAGCATTTCCCTGGTCGTCTTACCTCGGTAAGGCTGTTTTGGAACCTCATAGCACTTCCATGGTCGTCTTACTTCGGTAGGGCCGTCTCAGAGCCATTCTTGCATTGTATTATCTCCTTACAGGTACATACTTTTGGATTTCTCGGGCTATCCATAACACATGTTCCTTCAACCAACAAGATATGTTCTAGGGGGCAAACATGTTGTCACACTTTTTGGTCAAAGCCGTCACATGTGAAGTCTCTTGTTAACAATAGTCTCAAGCATTGAGAACATCATCAAAAGACAATCAACAATTTGGTTGAATTCACATCGCAGACATAGAATGGTCTAGATGTCCTAATAGATGACCTCAGGCCCAAAAACGTCAATGCATCGCACAGTAAATCCTATAGCCCTCTGAATTAACTTTAGGTAGAGCTTTCATTTAGCCTGAACGGCCTTACAGTTTGGAAGTTACGTCTGTTTCCGTGAGCATGCACAGAACTGGAATATCTTGAAAATTTGGATTTATGGCATTGGTAAAGACCCGGATCGGATCGAGACTTCGGGCCAGTTCGGGTATATCCGGTTCGAATGGGACCGGACCCTAACCGGTGACAAGCGATGGAACACTTCAGCTTAGCATTAGCTTTAACATACAATTTTCAGTTTGGATCAGAACAGGAAATCCGACCCGGTCCTCTTTGTCTTTGCTACTCAAAAGAGCACCCCGTCTTCGGTTTGAAGACAATGCTCTGGTTCGGATTGGCACCGAACTGCCTCGACCTGCTCTTGCACAACGTGAATTGGCCTATTCTTATTGCATAACCGCCTCCTACTTACCCGGGTCTATTCCCACATGGCATACCTCGACTTGAAGAGGTTTTCTCCACGTTCTCCACCATATTTCGAGATTCTTAGGACGCGCGCCGCATGTGATCCGACCCGGAACTAGAAAATGGATATAAATACACCACTTTTTGGAAAATTATGTTGTACTCGTAGGAATAAACCATACATTTCGGGATAAGATTGGTCTTATTTTAAGTTGTTTGGGATTCTTCTATTTTCAAACATTTGTTTGAAGATAGATAAAAACGACACGAAATCGTCGATCATAATTGAATGGTGAGTTAACTATCACACTTTCTGGAATACTTTATATATATATAACAATAATCAATGCCGAATTTATATCAAATTATGTGCTTGTTATTTGGATGATTCACTGTTTATTTAGTTGGTCGTGATAGTATATTTTTGCTTATGGAGCAAAAAACTTTGACATTACCTGCTTTTAAGCAGAAGATTCATCCTGAGTGAATTAGATTAAATTATCTATTTTATATGCATAAATATGCTGATATATAAGCAGTGATGCAGCAAGGGGATGGGTTGGAGGGATCCAGTAGGATTCCTCAATGTTTTGGATGTTAGTTGCTATTATATTACACATATATGAAATGTCTAGCCTAAGTAATATTAAAATATGATTAGGAATGACGATTTTTGAATTAAATTCAATCTTCATACGTATTTAGTTAATGAACTATACTGGTTAAGTGTTTGGTAGTAGATAGCTTAAATTCAGATTTTTAAGACATTAATTCGCCAAAAGGAGAATTTAATAAGTTAAAGTCATAAAATTTATTTTTGTAACAAAGGTAAGATTTTGAAGCAAATTTTATATAATTTATATAAAATAACAGTCCTATAAGTGAATCAATATTTATAGTTGGATTTTATAATGAGATTATAAAATGATTTGTGTAGTGAATTCTTACTTTATAAATAAGTTTTATAATTAAATTTTTGAGTGCTGAAACTTATCCAAGTTTAAGTTTTAAGAAGTTATAAAACCTAGTTTCATAGTTAATTTCAAGTATCTTGAACAGGTTTAATAAATAACTTTATTAAACAATTTATATATGCTCTTTGACCTTATGAGGAATTTTTAAATAAAATATTAGATATACATAAAAGAACTTATAAATGATTTATTTTGATTTTCAAGTTATGTTATAAAATATACGATTTATAATCAAATAAGAATTAGTAAGATTTGAAGTTTTCTAAAGAAATAGAAGTCAAGTTTCAAATTAATGTTTTAAAGTATTTTTTATAAAGGATACTATAAAGGGATTTTCAATAAAATCCAAGTTTTGTAAACAAGGTTTATAAAAGAGATTTAAAGCTAATGTACTTAATTGTACAACTATAGATTAATAGTTAAAGAACCGAGTACTAATAAATTCCTTTAACTAGTAACGTGGTTGTTTGAGGAACCGAGATTGGAAACGGATCCAAAACAACTTCGAACTGGCTTTGCATTCGAAACTAGAATCCACGAGTGTACTTATGCATATGAAGATGATTTGAGGGCATAGACCTTTAAAAATGTAAGGACTGCTTATTGATATCACTGTTTTTCTACCAAGATCATACTTGTAGCGTAGTCCTTACATCTTTGGGTCTACATGATGCAAGGACTTTTTGTTGCTAACCCTGGGAATTATTTTCGATGGGATGTGGTAAATGTGTACCTTCATTTTATCCTATTTTTGGACAACTTGTATGGACAGATGTCTAATATTGAGTTTCTTAGATCGCTTATGTTGAATTTTACATATGTACATCTTTTTTATGGTGGAAAATGATTCTATTAGCTTAACACCCTTCTTTGAGACGTATGATCTCGAAGGTTGTATTTTTGGGGTCATTAGCTAATGATCGACGGAATGTGGATGTGGCATCTAAAGATGAATATGTGTCATGTATGAAAGGTAAAAACGTAGCCTCTAGCCTCATAAATCGGTAATGACTAAAACATGAGAGATGCTTTTGGGCTAAATCGGTAGCACTTAAGTTGGGTATAACCATCACTCAATCAAGATCGGATGGCCCTTCGATTATTGTATGTTGCGGTTTAGTTGCTGACCACAACCAAGAGGGTGAGATATTCGAGACAATCCAAAGAGAGTTTAACTGGTCTTGATTTGCAGGGAGTCCATGCGAGGCTCTCGGTACACTTATCTAGAGATGTACCATGATAGATGATACCCTAGTGCCTTGTCATTAAATGGAAATCCAAATCCCAATATGTGCCATGTTTTTATATAAAGTGCCCAATATGACATGTAATTTAATTGTGGGTAACAATTTCGCATATGCTTATTATTATTTTTTAAGATGATTTAATAAACATTATAATAACATAATTTGATATGATATAAAGGTATTTTGCATGTCATAAAGGAAAAACATGTTCCATATTTATGTGTGGTTGCATCTTACGAGACTCCCATTTCTTTCAAGAGATTTCTAAAAATGAAACAAGTTATTAGTGATGTATGATTTCTTACTCTGATATTTTAGACTGTTGCAGGCGTTTTATTTTCCCTTAATGCTCAGGTCAGGCCAATTATATTTTCCAGATTATTTGTGATTTGCATGGAGCTGCATCAGAGGAGATGAAGTGGAGACATATTCCCGTATTTATCGTATTAATTTATTTCCATTATGTGTTTTGTATTTATCAACCATTGTACCGATTGATTTTAATGAATATATAGATTGACTTATTTACGTACTCTGATGATTAATGCATATGTGTGTGTATATGTACATTTTTTTATAGTGTACTAGTATTTTATTCATTTCACTGTGAGACTCTGATCTGATGTGTTTGTGTACTTCTTCTTTTATTTTCGGACCTTTCTTTCTTCTTCTCGCCTTCTAGCTTCTTTCTTCTAACTTCCAGGTTTTTGGTACTTGAGTTTAGGTAGTGAATATAGAGGATGTATTTGTGTCAAACTTCAAGGGTCAAATTTTCTGATCCATTATTACACCATCATTCCCACTTAGAATAATTGGCACCGTTATAGTCATCAACTTTTCTTTTTGACTTACAAATGCATGCTCATACCTTTCATCCGAAAAGAAAGTCTGATTCTTTTTCATCAATTGAGTCAAAGTGTAACAACCTATTTTTGGTCATTCAAATCGAAAATGATCCTCAAATTATCGACTTAAACGAATACAAAAATACAAATAGTTATTGGGATTAACATAAGAAAAACAAGAAAGAAGAAAACAATCATATAACCTCGCAGAGGAAGGACAAAATACAGTGAATAAATAATAATTCATGAAGCTGTTAAAACATACATTTGATTTTATATTATGTGAATTTATCAGAGCTAACTATCATAAACATACCAATTTTTACAGTGGAATAATAATAATAATAATAAACACGTCTATTGTGACACCATAGTCCATTAATGACACTCTTTAACAGAATGCATTAAGTCCGTGAAGCATTATAGGTAAACAAAAACAGAAACATCACAAAACAGATGTAAAATAGCAACCGAAGTTAAAATTTTATTTTCCAAATAGAAAATGTCGTGGTCCAAAATTCCTGTTACAACATAAATCTAAAATAATAAAACCCATTACATCAGATTAAAACATCTGCCTCGTACTAAAATCATTAGAGTATCGTAATATAAAATCATAGTCCCCAAAAATAGCCATAGCTAGGTAGACAGGAAATCAAAGTAGCTCCAAGCAGAAATAGAAGAGAGGATCCTAATCAAGCCTGAGTATTCCCACCATGAGAACCTAGGGGAAAGGAAGAGAGAAAAAAAAAGGGTCAGACATAAAGTCTGATGAGTCCACCGACTTTTCGCATATAAATAAGTAAAAGCATCATGATAGGCATATAAACTGGATGAGAGAGATAACAGTATCATAGGACATGTATAACGGATTGAGCAGGATAAGAAGAACGAACATAATAGATTATGCTCTCCAAATACTTTTCTCTGCACCAATACTAGTATAACAGAAACAGAATGATCCCAAAAAAACATAATGGTAGACACAGGTGTACTTCTAGTGACGGGTTTTACCCCCAAACGATAATAGCAGGCAGCCCAACAAAAATAATGGATGTTACCCCCAAACGATAATAACGGGCTCCTAAACAGGCAAGACTAGATGTTCCCTAATTACCACCAAAATCCATCGGCTTCCTATCCTGTAAATACCCTGTGTCGGCCCAACAGTAGGTTGTATCACTTTCGAAAGTGGCAACCCCCAGATAGACACAACCATATCTACTTATGTCACAGCGTCTTAATTTCCCAATCAGTCTGGACCCATGCACGCACATGACTCCATTGGAATGCGCCGTCAACACCTCCACATATATGAACCTCTTATAACCAGCTCGGTAAGGGTACCCTGACCCCTACCTAGTTCGGGGTCCCCCTTTGGTTACCAGTATGGGTTACTAACTAATACAGGTCCCACACAATAGATGATACAAGCCACCCCCTAGGTTTTCATCCCCACTACTAGGATTTTGACAAGTTATGCCTAACAGATTAATAAGCCTGCATAACCCCAACATATAAAACAAGTTAAGTTTGTCGAGTTCATATAACCCCCTCCCCCTATAGATTTAACAGATTTACTTAACCCCCCATTGATTCAAGCAACTTTAATTAATCCTTACACAATTTGATAGGTTCATATAACCCCCACAAATTTAAGCAGGTTAAATATTACAGGTTAACAGTTTATTAAAATTCCCTGTTCATGTATGTTAATGCATCAGACCTCTCACATTAAGTTAACCACTTGTGGATGTTGGATATGCCTGGCGGTTCCGGGAAAACTTCTACCACAAGTTGGACTTAACCTCGTGTCTTAACACCGTTACATGTACATTTACGCATAAGACCCCTCACATTAAATTAACCACTTATGGATGTTGGATTTGCCGGGCGGCTCCTGGCAGACTTCTACCACAAGTTGAATTTAACCTCGTGTCCAAGTGCGATTACAATTTCTATTTACGACAAATTTAGGCAAATTCATTCTTAAACAAGTATTCATGCTCATCATAGGTTTTCCATGCCCCTACCCTCAAGTCATAAATCATCATATAAGATATGCCCCAAATTAAAGTCTTAGATCACGGTATAGGTTATGCCCCCAAATCCCAGTCATGTTGTATAATATAAGTTATACCCCAATTTGTCATCCCAACCATTCCCAATTTCGTTCGTTTGCATATTTCAGCAATAGGCCCAGGGTCGAAGGTAGACTGGCTATAATAAAAAAAGGAAGGAGGGAGAGAGAGAACTGAAATAGGCATAATAAAAGAATAGGCATATGATAATAGGAATGGGCAAAATAGAAAAAGGTATGTAAGGACTAAATAGTAGATCAGGTGTATATGTAGCGGCAGATCTGTTTTGTTATGATTCCGGTTATTAACAGACATACGTTTAGATCCAAACTTATAAACATGTCAGGATTAGTTATTAAATGTTTATATCTAAAAGTAACATGAACTCACAAAGACTGTGGTTTTCTACCTAAAGGTCGAAGGTTAGATCGATAGGATACAGACGAATTATAGAAGCAAGTACAGATAAAATGTTGGAAAAAGAAGCTAAGAATTTTCCTTTATAAAGAGAAGGGTACTGAGCGCGAATCTTGTCTTCAGTCTCCCAAGTTGCATCTTTGTTATCTTCTCCCCATTGAACTTTCACCAATTTAATCTCTCGGTTGCAGGGCTCCCTAACTCTTGATCCAAATAAACGGGTAGGAACTCTTCTAACTGTTAACTCCTTTTCTATCATTACCTCCTCAAGCATGCTCGACTCAACTACTTCTGCCGTATCGTGTAGACACTTCCGCAAATGAGAAACGTGGAAAACATCATGTGCACCCGCCAATATCTCTGGTAATTTTACTCTACAGGCCGTTTGACTAATCCTTTCTGTTATGGGAAATGGTCCAACAAATCTTGACGCCAATTTCCCTACAGATCCAAAGCGAACCATGTTCATCAAAGGTGATACTTTGATGAAAACCATGTCTCCCACCCCAAACTCAATATCGGTCCTCCTCTTATCAGTGTATGACTTCTTTTTGTCCTGAGTGGTCTTCATGCATTTGCGGATAAGATCAACCTTCTCTAAAGTCTCTCTAATCATCTTAGGTCCAAGTAAAAGCCTATCTGTAGACTCCCACAAACAAGTGGATGATCTGCAGGGTCGTCCATACAATGCCTCGACGGGTTCCATGCCAATATTAGCCTAATAACTGTTGTTGTAAGAAAACTCCACCAATTGAATATGCTCTTCCTAAGTCTCTCCAAAGTCTAGGATACACAGTGTAACAACCCGAATTTCGATAGACCGATTTTCTTTTCAAAATACTAATCTATCGAAACTCGTGTTGGTTTACTCCTGTATCCTGCAGAAAAGACAGTGATATAAAGTATATCAGAGCTCATAAAAACATCTCACAGCGGAATGGATAAAATATAATGTAATCAAAATATGGTCGTACCGTAGTAATAATACTGCCTTACCAGTATCCAAAGCTATTATATCTCTGCCACAAATCTAACCTGCGAGTATGTTATGAGGAGGGGGTCAAGACACAAGTTCTGTTGAATGGATTTTAACTACACATCTTGGATACTCCTACATATACCATTCAATTACATTTTATTGTTTATTAGATTACTTGGGTTATTAGCACTCAAGGCTTACACACACGTCGTACCCATCCACTTTCCAGTGGATTAACCTAATACAGTATATATGTAGCTACCCCCAAATTAAGTACACCCCACGGTACCCCACTTGCACGGTCTCCACCATAACACCACGGAAATATACGCAGTCCCTCATTCTATGCCTGAGTGACGTACAAATGTCTATATAACAATGCGATGTTCCGCATAGATCTGCCTTCGCCATGCTACGTAAGCGTACGGACTGCCACCTTTGATCGAATCACATCCCATTGCAGAGTAGTGCCCTAGAGTCTATGATACACCACCTAGAGCATACATGCATGCATCTAGACTTTCCTATGTATGTATCGCCAATCTTACTCGATGCCTTAACCACGCATATCATCTTCTGTGCACTGAGCCCCGAGGCAGGGCTGTACAAGAAACGTGAAACTCGGTCGGGTGCTTTTCAGATATATGTATATGAAGATGCTAAGTTCTGCATTTTTAATAGCTATGGTCCCACGCAACCCCTCCCTTAACTTGTGAAAGACGAATAAGGTTGAGAACTAATAACCTGGACCAAGAGCAAACAATAAACAACAAATCCTAATTGGCCTGTCCCTCACCCATAGCCTTGATAGTAAAAGGTTTATAGTCTTTTGGTTTAGCTCTCCGTCTTTTCGCATCACGCATCACGTATCAAGATGATTGTCGATGGTAGGTACTCAAGGACTTGCTATCACCTAGACCTATCAGAACTCAGTTGTGATTGTAACCCATCCTAGTCAAGGCAATTCGGATCGCCGAATCACCTATGCCACCCTACAGTCTTTTGATTGCCCACTATCGTGGCAATCATGGCATATTCATCGGGTAGAAATGAGCAGATCTAACGTCTGTGAATACAATAGAACGTTGTCACAGCATAGAGGACTACCAGGTGTACCCTCCATATCCCAGGAAGCCACGTGTTTCCCCAACTAGTCCTTTGGAGCTAGCAGAATATCAGTAGAACAACAGGAAGAACAAGCAGAATAATCAGATGGACGTGTGTGATGACCCAAAACTTCCGTAGTATGAAAGCAAGGATAATCATTGGAATATAACTAATTATAACAACAACAGATCTCAGATAACATTATAACACATATATCATTGCAGCAGAAATAGAAATGTCATCAACATCACAATATCAAAACATCAGAATGGCACAGTTACAGGATACAACTTAGCAAATAGAAAGTCTCAGCAAATAGAAATAATTCTAAAAATCCATCAAGTACATCATAGATAAAGGATGTCTAAATGTCTCAAAGTAGAAATAAAAAGATAAAAATGTCCTTCATCTTCCTTCCATAAGCATGCTCCAATCCAGCATATGTGCATAATAACCTAAACCTGTCACTAGGCTGCCCGTGTGAAAAAGAGGGCACCCAAGTTTGCAAAGTGAATCAAATTACGAGTTAGTCGTGGGACTGGTATGAGAAATCTTTTCTAACTTATCTGACAATATAGCTAATCACTGGACCAAGCCGCTAACGCGGAACGGGTTTACTCCATTGGATTGCCGGTGCATAAGTTAAATAAATTATTATTCAAAACAACGCAATGCTTTTTAGAAAAATGAAATTATTATAAGACTCAGGTCCCATCACACAATGCAATGCAAACCGGAGGATAGAGTTTTACCTTATAATGATCAAACATGCTTGATACGTAAAAAATAATATTTTAATATTATATTTGTGTCTAATCTGTTTTAAAAATACTTCAAAGTAAATGTATCAATCCTAGACTGCATAGCTACCATATACTATGTCACCATATACAGATTTACATTCAAAACCGTAATGCCGTATTAGAAATTGGGTATCCATCATGAGTCAAGGCTAGGGATGATCTCCTTTCCGGTTAGAGACACTCTAGCAAATGTATCGGGATCACAACTACGAGCAACCCTTGGATCCTCCAAGGCCAGTCCACAAATACTTTAATGGATTAGTTATGCCTGAACACACGTTTCCCGGTCCTATTGAACCTATAATTTGGTCACTATCAACCAATGTAACCGAGGCCTCATAATCCATCATCCACATAAGTAAAATGTCAGGGCTTGCAAAACTCTGATACCACTTCTAGCTAGAAAGAAACTTGGGTCCCTTATCCCGTTTTTGACTCCTACCGGGGTGTGAGGCTCGCGAAGTAACGATATACACAAAGCCACTCCTAAACAGGCCGTGCTTTGATCATCAACCACAAGGCTCTGATTTTCAACAAAAGCCTTGATCATTTGCATCTTGGCATGCCACATTGACAATCCACGCCATGCGATCGATAACTACCGATATACAACCTCTGAGCGTGTGCGTCTCAGAGAAGGGCGTTAAGCAAGAGAATAAATTCACTGCCACCAAACATATGTATTTTAGATAGAAATCAATTTACATGGAATGAAATCCAATGTCGGACACACATCCATTAACAAGTCCGTTCTGGGTCTGAACGAAACCGGAGATACCTTATTCCTCGTCCCGTATGTCCAATACGGAAGAGAGGTGCTCGCTTATCCGGAAAATCAACAAGTACGTCTGGACAACTACCACTTTAACCCTTCACTAGGAGCTACCCAATGTCGGGCATCAATAGTCAACCTTTCAATGTGAAAATCGTCGGTCTTCAATCACCGTCTTCTATATCTTCGAAATAATTCATCGTATAACTATTTGAAATGAGATTGGACTCGGTCTTTTCAAATAATCCTCGCATATATACAATTTAAACCATTTTATATCGTTAATATTATTTTATAACGATTTATCGCTATTTTTATTTATATAAAAATAGCTCAATTTAATTTAACGACGCTTCGGGTCAATAGGCGACCCTAACGCTATTTTTATCAAAATTTGATTTACACATATCTCGAAATCTAACTGTTGGATTTTAAGAAAATTAGTATCGCTGGAAGGATCTTCCCAAAGCGGTCCTAAGGTTTTAGTTTTGGGAAAATCTGACGGTCGAAGCTTTTCGTATAATAGTTCAAAGTTACGATTCCGAAACGCGAACTACTGCACGCGATTCGTTTAATTTTGATTAATATACATATATATAATTATATATAAATATAAACCATTTGATGATTCCAATAACATATTTAACACGTCGAATAAAAGAATGCTTTAGTGGCACCACACATCTACAAGTCCATAATGTCAAATAACTATATATTTTATATACATGCTACTTTTGCGAATGACAAATAAAAAGATAATTTTTTATTATCATTGTTTGTATGCAAATTCTATTTTTAACTTAAACAAATAAAAAGAAATATTTTATTTGTGTATATATAATTTCAATGTACAACATAACATATTAAATGTTTATTTTAAATATGCATACAAATTCTAATGTATGCATTTTCAATAAAAATGATATTTTAACTTTGCATACAAATTCTAATGCATGCATTTTCAATAAAAACGATCCTTTCACTTTCATCCAAATTCTATTGTATACATTCTCAATAAAAATGATATTTTATCTTGCATACAAATTCTAATGTATGCATTTTCAACAAAAATGATTCTTTGAATTGCATACAAATTCTAATGTATACATTTTCAATAAAAATGATATTTTATCTTGCATACAAATTCTAATGTATGCATTTTCAACAAAAACGATTCTTTGAATTGCATACAAATTCTAATGTATGCATTTTCAGTATAAATGATTCTTTGAATTGCATACAAATTCTAATGTATGCATTTTCAATAAAAATGATATTTTATCTTGCATACAAATTCTAATGTATGCGTTTTCAATAAAAATGATTCTTTGACAAAAATGATAATTTTAATCCAACTAATATGTTTTGATAAAAATTAATATTTTATTTCAACTAATGTGTTTTGACAAAAATGAATATTTTATTTCAACTAGTGTGTTTTGAAAAAATGAATATTTTATTTCAATTAACGTGTTTTGAAAAAAATGAATATTTTATTTCAACTGCTGTGTTATGACAAAAATGAATATTTTATTTCAACTAGTGTGTTTTGACAAAAATGAATATTTTATTTCAACTAGTGTGTTTTGACAAAAATGAATATTTGATTTCAACTAGTGTGTTTTGACAAAAATGGATATTTTATTTCAACCATTCTAATTTGACAAAAACTATATTTTTGTTCAACAATTATATTTTTACAAAAATATATATTTTTGTTCAAAAATTATATTTTTACAAAAATGTATATTTTTGTTCAACAATTATATTTTTACAAAAATGTATGTTTTGTTTCAACCATTGTGATTTGGCAAAATGTTCATTTTTGTTAAACTAAACTATTTTGACAAAAAGGAATATTTTGTTCTATTTGACAAAAATGAATATTTTTGTTCCAACTAAACTATTAAACAAAAGTGATAATTTTTGTTTCAACTAAACTAATTGACAAAAATGAATATTTTTGTTTCAATTAAAATAATAAACAAAAGTGATAATTTTTGTTTTAACTAAACTATTTGGCAAAAATGAATATTTTTGTTTCAACTGAAATATTAAACAAAAGTGATAATTTTTGTTTCAACTCAATTGTAATTAACAAAGATGTTAATTAATTTTTTTTTCAACAAATCTAATACACAAAATGATAAATTTTGTTTAACTATTTTCTAATTAACACAAATGATAATTTTTGAATCAACAAATCTAATAAACACAAAAGGATAATTTTGTTTAACTATTTTCTAATTAACATAATTGTTAATTTTTGAATCAACAATTTTAAAACACAAAAGGATAATTTTGTTTAACTATTTTCTAATTAACATAATTGTTAATTTTTGAATCAACAAATCTAATAAACACAAAAGGATAATTTTGTTTAACTATTTTCTAATTAACATAATTGTTAATTTTAACATATCTACATAACACAGTAATCACAGATCAAATCACATAATCAATCAATAGAATATTACGGTGTATGAGTAATACTTCATTTATGATTAATAAATTTTAATTATATAATAAAAGAATAGACTTTCTCATAGTCGGTTTTAATTATGAATAATTCAAAATTGAATTTTTGTCCAAAATCTGATCTGCTCTGAATCAGTTCTAATAAGTCCACAAATGTAGATCTCGGACTCATGATCGCAACGCTTCTGAAATTTTCCAATTCCGAGATCGTATGCATTAGTTATGAATTAATTTAGATTGATAATATTTTTAAAACAAATTGATAAAATAAAAAGGGAAAAATACCCTTTCTCTTCCACCTACAGATACAAGGCCGCGACTTTCAACATTTGTGTTCAATTCTAGGTTGAGACTTTTCTTCCAATCGGTGCAGGGGGAGGTCGATCAGGCTTTGCCACGTCAGAGGGCAAGGGGAGGCGCACCTGGGGGATGGACGACGTCGAACTTGCACCCTCGTAGCACCCCAAAAACTGCTTTGATGTTCGTGACTTCTCGGTGCTGCTGCGGTGGCCACGAGCAACAAGGCTCGATCAAAACCGTACCCAATCGAAGAGCAGAGTAGCTCTATATTGTTTGCTTTGAGATTACGTTCTAATTCTTATGGGATTAAGAGAAATTAAAGGATAAAAATCGAACAAATCTGGCCTTTGGAATATGAGATGGCAGTGGTTACGAATAGGATTAGGGTTAGGAGAAAATAATGGGATTGGTATTTGTAATATAATATTATTAAATCTCTAAATTATTAGTTTTAGCCCATTAAACCTTTTTAGCTCCAATTTCAGCCCAACAAAAGTTGTTCCTATCTAATTACCCCCATTCCGGACATAATGGGCTTGGTTCTGTCAGCCCAATTGATCGTTTTTAGTCTATTTTCTTCAATTTAAAATTTAAATCATTTATTTATTTAATTCGATCGTACACCAGGGCTACATACGGACTTCGAAAATTCCCGAAAAATAAATTTAGCTATGTTTTGACGACACGGTCCTAAAAAAATTAATTTCGTGCAATTTGGAGACCATTTGAAAAATGGCCTTTTTAACGGTCGATTAAATTCAACAGAAATTATCGAATGTAATTTAATTTACCACGCTCACATATTAATTCTAAAAATTATGGAAAATTAAACTTAGCAATAATTTGACATTCCAGATCCGAAAAAAATGGTTTCATCGAAAATGGAGGTTGTTTGTATAATGGCCCTTTATACGGGCTATAAATTATATTAAATTCCATAGCGACTATTCTGAATATTCAACTGGCCATAACTTTTTATCCCCGGTATGAAATTTCAATTTTTCGGATTCGTTGGAAAGATATTTTAAAATAGATTTAAATATTTTTGGTTTCACTAAAATCTTATTTATTTTGAAACCTGTACATTTAGTCAAAGTTCAAATTCAAATTTTCAAACTGTCGTGCTATTTCTAACTCGTTTTAAAATTAAAATAAATATATTCGTTCTAACTTCATTTTAAATAAATTTTAAATCATTATTATTTAAAATAAATTATTTAAAATATTCACAATTCATTGAAATAGCCAAAATAAAATTTTTAAATTGGTTCTGATTTTCCGTGTTGTTACAACGTGCGCTCCCCTTATGTCCCACGACACAACGATGATCGACCCTGTTGCTTTATTCACCCTCAAACGTACAGACTGGTTCAAGCGCCTTAGGGTAATGTGTTATTAGACCCTATGTCTAATCGTTTAATCTCGCACTTGCTCTTCCCTTTCAGATTTCCATTCAACTTGGTTATTCCTAGTCATATTGACTTCTTATTCAAGTTACCAAGTTCCTCTTGCTTATTAATTTCAATTACATAACTTAACCCATTTAAGTTCATTAATAAGCCTATAACATATTATTCTATAGATTGTAATTTGCAATCTCTTCATATTATTCATTGTCTGATTTCCTAGTTATAATAACATGTTCTACTTAATATATAATTAAGTATATCTCAATTCACATGTTTTCTGTTTAACATGTCACTTGTTATTTATGATTAAATATAACCTGTTTCATCTCATATATTCATCTCGTTCTTTCTTATTTATTCATAATTCCGTCTTACACTGTTACTTCAACTTGTAGTTATTTACATATTAACTTAGTTCTCTTAACTAAGGCATACTAATATGTCTCCATTTTCATTTATTATCACTTGTGTTATAATTTCCACTTGTCCCTAGGACAAGTCTTTAACATATTATTCTTATCAGCAGATTTCAGAACCTCAAGTTTAAAGATTACTAAATTTATAATTAAGTACATCTTATTGCGCATCATAAGTTATCATATTCCCCCTATTGTTTATTATAACCAAAATTATAATTTCCACTTGTCCTAAGGATAAGCCTTCCTATTATCTTTCCATTTTGTAACACCCCGCGTCCATTAATGTCACTCGCAAAGGGAATGCATTAACTTCCATGGAGCATTTTAAGTGAATATAGAACAGAAAATCACAACAAGACAGATATAAAGCAGTAATATAAAATTTAAAACTTTATTTATTGCAGCATAAGGTAATTATGTTTGGTTACATCATCAAAAACCATAAACCAAAGTCAACTACATATTATCCATCTTGATAAAACAAAGTACATAATCCCACTACTACAAATAGCCATAAAAAAATGATAGGCTGAACTTTACTTCAGCAGTCCAAATCCAAGTGCTCCCAAAGAGATCCCAATCAAGCTCCACTAGTACTAGTCCCACCCTTAGAACCTTGGGGGGAGGGAGGAAGTAAAGAGGTGGAAACAAAGGGGGTCAGACATAAAGCCTGGCGAGTCCGATAACTCTAACAATGTAATTATTAAAGCAATATGATAAGATATAAGCTGGAGAATAAGGTAATGACTGTGTGAACCACATGGGTATGGCAAGGCAATCATGAGAAACAGAGATAACATTAATGGCGCTTCCTAATCAATATAAGATAATTACTATACTCTACCGTACTGTACTAACACTAACTGCACCCCTACTAGTCACTCTAGAAATCTGATCCCTCTTGGCTAAATAGAACGATGATAGCTTCGTGTACTACTAGATGTACCCACTGTCCTCCATGTTTGACTGTATATCTCTAGTTACTATCATAGGTACCCAGCGTGTACCTATCCCCACTAGATGTACCCCTTCAATAAGTAATAATAGTAATTCCATGTACTCCTAGCTGACGTCATAGGTGTCGCCTGTTCCTATCTCCACTAGGTGTACCCCCTTAATAATTATTAATAATAGTGGTAGCTTCGTGTACCCCTAGCTGACTACATAGGTGTCATCTGCTCCTACCTCCACTAGGTGTACCTACTACCCTGCCCCATTCGATCGGCTCCCTAACTCATAGATACCCGTGCTGGTCCCACAGTGGGGTGTATCACTCCCCAAAGTGGCAACCCAATACTACCAGAGATGCACAGCTTATACCTACACGATGCAACAATGTCTTACCTACTAGCCCGGACCCACGCACACATGTGACCCCGTTGGACATGCGTTGCCACCGCTAACCCGTTTTGGCCTCTAACAATAAGACCCAGACGGCGTGTCCCGTCCTCGACTTGGGTCGAGCACACAAAGATACTTAATGGGCTACTGGACTGAAAAGGGCCCCCCCATGCTTGACACAAGCTTTCCACCTAGGCTTGGTCCCCTCTAGTACATCCCACTTAACCCATTTCATGTCCACTTACATGTTTTAAATTAGGTTAAGGGTTTCTATTAGTAATTCCACATGCCACCCAAGGCACCCACTTAACCCCTATGTCCCACTTACATGTTTTACCTTCGTTAAGTGTTACTAATCGTATTTCCTCATACCACCCAAGGCACCAACTTAACCTCCATGTCCCACCACATGATTTACTTTGGTTAAGTATTTCTTAATTTATTACTACAGTAACCCCTGTAGGAACTTTCACATTAGACTGGCATTTGTGGCTGTTGGATTTGCCGGGCGGGTCCGGGCAGTCTTACACCATAAACGAGCCTAACCTCATGTCCATAAAATTGTTACGCATTTAGTTTGGGCCTTTGACCTTTCACATTGGGCTACCATTTGTGGCTGCTGGATTTGGAGGGCGGGTCCGGGCAGTCTTACACCACAAATGAGTCCAACCTCGTGGCTTAGGCAATTAATTATACATAATTAATTTTCCCTAAATTTGAATTACTTTCCCTATTCAAATTTCCATATTTATTTATGTCCATAATTTATCACCTAAATTATGCTCATCTGTTTATAGTATATAAATTATACCAATTTCATCACTAATTAATTTTATTCCTTAAAATTAATTACATGCCTTTTTAGGCCATTACATGCCAAATTCACAATATGTGTGTGTCCACTATTATCCCCATCGTACCCCCGTCATTCGTTCGCTTAACATGACATATACATATTAGACTAGCAAATAGTCTAATACTTAAAAAAAGGGAATAAACGTCACAAAGTCACATACACACAATAATAGATCTAATTTGCTTTTAACTTGCAATTAAGAATTACAACATACTTGCATAGTCTTTATATTATCAAGGATCCAAAAATCATAGATCTAAAAGGTGTACGAACATAGTTTTACACCCAACTAGCCTAGGTAAATATCACAAACTTACATAAACTATGTATGTCGTCAACCTAAACATAAAGGTGTCATCTTGCTTAACTATGGATCCAATAAAAGGTGTTAACCTGAGTAAACTATGGATCCACATAAAGGTGTAAACTTGCATAACTATGCTTGTCATAGTTTCAACATAAAAATATCAACTTGAATATGGATCTAAACTTTTAAGGTGTGAACTTGTATATATGTGAATCCAATTATCACTTAAACTTGCATATGAACATAATACTTATACGAACTAGCATATGTTCCACATCCATATTCGCATAAAAACTAATGTTATAAACCTAGGTGATTGGATTATAAAAAGGGATTCATTGACACAAGTTAACATCATGAACTACTAGCATATATTTTAGATCCAAACTTACATAACATCATATAACTCGCATACAACTTGCATGATCCTATTAGCTTGCATAACATCATATGTACAACTTGCATAATCATATTAACTTGCATAACATCATACATGAAACTTGCATGATCATATTAACTTGCATAACATCATATATGAAACTTGCATAATCATATTAACTTGCATAATCATATTAATCTTGCATAACATCATACATGAAACTTGCATAACATCATATAATATGAATCAAGTTAACATACATGATTAAACATATGAATTAGATTCACAACCACAACTTATAATCCAACGAATATCACATCATAATTAATTTAGCAATTATTTTGTTAAAGTGATCAAACTCACCATTCAACGAAGTTCTGGAATTTATTAGCGTCCCTTTGTTGTAGTTGAATTTGCTGTTGGATTGAATTGAGTTGCTTTAATCTTCTTCTAATTGGTGGTGGCTACTCTAGGGTTCAAGACGACAGCATGACGGCCATAGTTTTAGTTTTAATTCTGATTTAGGGTTTGAGTCTATGGGTCTTTTTATAGAGCTTTGAATTAATTTAAGCCGTCGGATCACTCTAGGATCCATCTAGGCCTTAGAAACCAAGAAATGATGTCAACAGACCAACCAGAAATCGCCACCTAAGCCCTAAAACATAAAATTTCGTCATAGACCATTTAGGGCCGACGGGCCCAATTCCAGACCTCCTGAGTCGACCCTGGGGTAAACCCAACGGGTCTCGGGTCGACCCATAAAATAGGTCGGTTTGGTGTTTTGCCTTCCCGCTTCCACTGTTTTGAATTTGTTTTCTTAAATTTTAGGTTGAATTTTATTTTATTTATATATATATGTATATTTCTATCTTGCTAATTAACCATTTTTACACTAAACTACTTTTTGAACCGCGTTCACACTAAGCCACTTTTTAGCCATTCCCCTAAAACAAAAATTTGGCGTTGGCCGAGATTGAACTCTGTACCTCTTGTATGCAGGTCACATATTCCAACCAAATGAGCTACTAAGTCTTTTGCTTACAAACCTTAGAACAATACTAAACATTTATTCTTTAATTTAGTTAATTCGATTATTCAAAAATCCGGGGTGTTACATTCTCCCCTCCTTAAAGGATTTCGCCCCCGAAATCTCCAAGTTAAGGAGAATGCATATCCTAACATCCAAACAACCATCTACTCAACCATCAAACACAGGCATTCATTGTCCTTATAGAATTTCTAATGCTGTATGAACATATGCAAAAAGTGTGTGTATATGTTCCTTATCTAATGCAAAATCAGGCGGTCTCCGATTCAGTTGACCTCCTTAATGCAAACCATGATAGTGCCATGCATCCATTATGTATGCGAAAGAACCCTATCGATACATATTATTTCTACATGTGTGCACAACCATTCACCAAAATGCAACATCCATATGATAGCACAACCATTATACATCCATTAGCTTAAATATGCACACACATTTATATGCAATATGCAATATGAAGTGACAGAGCCGATCTAGTACCTAAAGTGTGTGTATATGCATCCACGAGCAACCACTAGCAAACACTTGCATCCATCATACATAACATGTCTCAAACACATGTTTCAATCATAGGACTACCCTATCTAAAGGTCAAAGGTACTAACGAAAGGACATACTAAAGATAAGATAAGTATAAGGTAAGCGATAAAGGAGAAACTAAAAGACATACCCTCGAAAAGAAAAGGGTATAATGAACGCATCTTCTCTTCCGTCTCCCAAGTAGCGTTGCACTCCTCATCTCCCCATTGCACTTTAACTAGCTTGACCTCTCGATTCCTCAACTTCTTAACCTCCGACCCAAGAATGCACGTTGGAGCTCGCTGAATCGTCGCATCACGCTCTATCTCCACCTCTCTAAGCAAGCACGGCTCTACCACTTCTGCGGTCTCGTGCAAGCACTTCCTCAAATGTGACACATGGAATACATCGTGTACGCTACTAAGTCTCTCGGGAAACTTCACTCTATACGCCATCTGCCCAATCCTCTCCTTAATAGGAAACGGCCCTATGAACCTTGGTGCTAACTTCCCAACGGACCCAAAGCGAACGACGTTCCGTAATGGAGACACCTTGACAAAGACCATGTCCCCAATATCAAACTCAAGATCTGTCCTCCTCTTGTCTGCATAAGATTTCTACCTATCTTGCGCCGTCTTCATCCTCCTTCGAATCAAATCGATCTTTTCCGAAGTCTCTCCAATCATATCGGGCCCAAGTAAGATCTTATCTGTAGACACCCACCAACATGTAGGCGAATAACACAGGCGTCCATAAAGAGCCTCGAACGGTGTCATGCCAATGCTAGACCGAAAGCTGTTACTATATGCGAACTCCACCAATGGAAGATGCTCCTCCCATGTACCTCCGAAATCTATGACACACAACCTCAATAGGTCCTCTAGAATACGATTCACCCTCTCGGTCGGGCCGTCCGTCTGAGGATGATATGTGATGCTCAAACATAACTGAGTCCCTACCGCCTCTTGCAAGCTCTTCCAAAATTCGCTAGTAAAGATAGGATCACGGTCGCTCACTATGCTAGAAGGAACACCGTGCAAATGAGCTATTTCTCGAATGTATACGGAGGATAACCACGGAGCAGTCCTCTTACTCTTCACGGGAATGAAATGGGCGCTCTTAGTAAGTCAATCTAACTTGACCCAAATCCCTGTATTACCCTTTCTCGATCTTGGTAATCCGTCAAAAAAGTCCATCGAAACACTTTCCCACTTCCAGTGTGGGACCTTCAATGGGTGAAGCAATCCACCGGGCTTCTTTTGCTCTACTTTTACTTGTTGGCACACCAAGCATCTAGCAACAAACTATGCCACGTCCTTCTTCATACCGGCCCAAAAGTAAACTCGTCTCATGTCCATATACATCTTGTCTCCGCCGGGATGGATGGTCATCTTCGAACGATGTGCATCATCAAGGATGGTCTTCCTCAAGTTCTCGTCCTGTGGTACACAAAGTCTACCGTCCCAACGTAACCAACCCTTATCATCTAGGGTATACCTACGGAGATGGCTCGATGACTCCCCTCTTTTGAGCTTTTCTACTAACTCAACCAACTGTGGGTCGTCTCGCTGTGCCTCGCCAATCCGTCCCAAAAGCGTAGGTCTGACCTCAAGGATGCTAGCAAACTGGGTACAAAATCAATGGATGGTCTAAAGTCAAAGGTAAAGATAAACTCTAAGATAAGTCGCTCGACAAACAAAGGACTTAATGTCAACTGTTTCCTACTTAAGGCATCCGCCACAACGTTACCCTTGTCAGGGGTATATTCTATCTTGAAATCGTAGGACGCTAAGAACTCCATCCACCTTTGTTCCCTCAGGTTTAGATCTTTCTGAGAGAACAAGTACTTTGGCTACTTATGGTCTGCAAGCAACTCAAACTTCTCACCAAGCAAATAATGATGCCAAGACTTGAGCGCAAAAACTATGGCAACCAATTCTGAGTCGTGGGTAGGGTAATTCTTCTCATGGACTTTCGACTGTCTTCCACCATAACATATCACCCTTCCCTAGAGACCACATGCCCTAAAATCCTCACTTCTTTCCTCCAAAAATGGTATTTTGGAGAACTTAGCTTTAAGCTGGTGCGCTTGTAGGGTCCCTAAGCTTTCCCTAAGATGTAGGGCATGCTCTTCTCTGCTTCTAGAGAAAACCAGGATATTATCCCATGCAAAATCGTCACAATTATCCATCTCTCACACAGACCATCCTAGTCGAACTCGACATCCCCCAAGTGCAAGCCCCAAAGGCCTAAACCAATATCAGACAAACACCCAAGGGATACCTCCTTCGAATTCAGACGACCTATGTGAGATGATACAAGTAAGACGGCCAACAATTGAGCACTTGACCGACTCTGGCTGTCCTTGCCAGTCTTGCTCCAAAACCAACGCTGATTATATAACTGGCTTTGCTTAATCTATTAAGCACATACGAAAACTTATTTCGCGCCTCTGGGTTAACCCCGCACTTTATCAAAGACGTCTCCATACTCACGGACCACACAAACAGACTCCCAATCATCGTTGGATGCGTCAGAAGATTTTAGGCAGCTAAGCATCACTGAACCCTAGGGTCAAAAGAAATATGAGGGTCTTTCCATAACGAATCAATAGTCTAACTACCCTCCTTTCACAATCTAGGATGGCACCCCGCCTGGCTAGCCAGTCCACCCCTAGAATCAAACTATAGCCCGTGGAACCAAGGATGAAGGCGTTGCACTCAAATCCAACGCCCAAGATAGACACTATCAAATCCCGACAAACCATTGAAGGATGTGTAACACCCCGAGAATTCTATAACTGTGAAATTCATGAATTTCACAGTTATAGAATTCTCGGGGTGTTAAGTGAAACACCCCACCTCCGTTAGGGTCACTCTCAAAGGGAATGCCCTAATTTTGGTGGAGGTTTATAAGTACAAGTCACAGATATACAAGACAGATATAAGAACACATATTTGTAAACAGCGGAAGAACAACAAATTTTATTTCATAAAGTCAAATACGTGTTACAACAACATCCTTTCCAAAAACATAACATAACACTTTCATAATCTGTCTTGAGTACATTATTTTTAAAGAAGCATAAATAAAACATAGATGAACTGCAAAAGCCCCATAGTGGATTGTCCAAAGCCATAGTTCAAAACAGGAAAGTCCAAGCAATACATTTCTCTTCTTCAAGCTGGAAGTGAAACACCCCACCTCCGTTAGGGTCACTCTCAAAGGGAATGCCCTAATTTTGGTGGAGGTTTATAAGTACAAGTCACAAATATACAAGACAGATATAAGAACACATATTTGTAAATAGCGGAAGAACAACAAATTTTATTTCATAAAGTCAAATACGTGTTACAACAACATCCTTTCCAAAAACATAACATAACACTTCCATAATCTGTCTTGAGTACATTATTTTTAAAGAAGCATAAATAAAACATAGATGAACTGCAAAAGCCCCATAGTGGATTGTCCAAAGCCATAGTTCAAAACAGGAAAGTCCAAGCAATACATTTCTCTTCTTCAAGCTGGATGTCAAGGCTGATCAAGCTGCTGTGTTCCCTCCCTGTGGACCTGGGGGGGAAACGGAAGAAAGAAGACGAAAGAAAAGTAGAGTCAGACATAAAGCCTGAGTAAGTCTAGTACTATTTTGTCTATGAATAAAGAACTGGGTATGATAAGTATAAACAAGAAGTGGGCAAGCACAATAAACTTGGTTAAGTTGTCTAGGGTAGAATATACTATCGTACCCCATATTAATCTCTGAACCCATATACTAGTTTCCAATTTGCACCCCATAATCAGGGTGATGTGATCCATTCTATGATGATCGGCTCCTACTCGCATAGTTACATGTGTCTTACGGCCCCCGATGTCTGTAGTTACCTATGCTGGTCCCACCATGGGGTGTATCAAGTCCCATAGTGGCAACCCGACACAACCTTAGAGTGCACAGGTATGCTACTGGTGTCCAGTGCCTTATTTTTCTGCACCGGAGTGTGTGCACGCCCGCACTCCATTAGAACCTACACTGCTACACCACCGCCGTCGATTTGACCTCTTACAATCAGCCCAGTAATCGTGCCCCACCCTGCCTAGTTTCAGGGTATCCTGATACACCTTTTAGGGTTACTGCTGAAAAGGGTCCCCCGTTACTAGGTTTTCTATCTCTAGCCAACATGCTAAGTTGGTTAAGTGTTTCTAACCTAACCCCCACCAGTCCGTTTAGTTTAGCATGTTCCATTTTGATTAAGTCTTTAGTTTACTTAATCCTATCAATCCTGACTCAGCCTTAATTGTCTTATTAAGGCCCTGACCTCTCACATTAGACAGGTATTGTTGTGGCTGCCTGTTGCCGGTTGGTTCCGGGCAGTCTTACGCCACAACTCAGTCTAACCTCGGGTCCTTGCTGGGCTCCATGTTTAACCTCCCACATTGGATAGGTATTGTTGTGACTACTGGACAGCCGGGCGGTTCCGGGCAGGTTTACATCACAACTCAATCCAACCTCGGGTTAAACATATCGTATTTTCTACATTTACATATTTTGTCATTCTTCTTTATTTATATGTAAATATTTGCGGCCCATTATTAAGTTAATGGTGTAAAGATTACACCAATCACGGGCCCAACCCATACTTGAATTTGGGCCCTTCTATTTTATATTTTCATTCATTAATTAATTTTAACCCAACGTTATTTTCCCCCGTTTTACACGTCCGTTCATATATATTGGGCTTAGCCTTTTAAAGCCCAATTTAGCCATGCGAAAGGGGAGGCTTAAAGCGTGATTACATACACAAAGAGGGGAAGGTGAGCGCATGAACTTGCAATACGACGTTGGAAATACAAAATAGAAATTGGTGTACTTGCATAGTGGTAACATAGGTGACATGAATCAAAGCATGTGAACTTGCATAGGTTTAACTACAACATGAACCTATATTCTTATTTAGGCATAATGTCAAACATAAGCATGTCATAAATATTCCTAGCATAAGCATAGCATAATGTCAAACATAAGCATGGCATAAATACTTTTAGCATAAACACGGCATAATGTCAAACATAACCATGGCATAAGTAAAGTTAAATTTGTTCATGGCATAAACATAAACAAGTCATGTTCATAAGGTTTCTACATGTTTACAAAGGGGATACTTTGTTACTAACACAGAAGCATAGATCAACTAAATTTTGGTTTAAGTCTAATCACATAACGATAGTATAAATATACTTATGCATAAATATTTCTAAACATGGTGTTTGCTTTAAACTTGCAAAAAGGGATTTTTTTGAGTCTAACCTAGCCATGTCTTACATATGTCATCATATAATTCTTATAAACAAGATAGACTTAATCATAGATTTCAATTATGCCAAATATCATTCATAGCCTAGCCATATTCATAAGTTTTGCAAAAGCATGACTTAATACATGGATTATGGTGTCAAAATTCCAACATAGTTTCATATGAACTATAACAACCAAACTTGTTTCAATTACTTGCAAAATGATTTATGCACAAAAATATACATCATGATGACATAATAAAAAAGCCCCAAACTCGCATGAATTTCAATCAACTACATACATGTAGCTTCAACATAGATTACATAATTTGCGCAATATTCCAAACGTGTACTTGCATAGAACTACCGCATGTAGTTCTTTATAATGAATAACATAAATTTTGCACAAATATGAATTACTTTATTATCCCAATCCAAGCATACAAATCAGCACAGTTATTTATTCATACCAAAGTAATACTCTACTTACAATGGTTGCGGCGAATTCTCTAATTAAGAGATATGATTCCTTTGTTATATTGATTGGCTTTAGGTTGCTTGAATTGCTTTAGGCTTTAGAACTTTCTCCCTAATTCTCTCTCTAGTTGGCGGCTACTCTTAGTCGTTCCTCAGCAACATGGCGGCTATGATCTTAATTTTGAATGAATAGATTAGGGTTTAGTCTAGGGTTGTTTATATAGAGGTTAGGAACTGATTAGGACCCTTGATGTTGCTTGGATTGATCATAGCCATTCATTAGATAGAGAGACCAATTAGAACCCGCCACCTAGCCCTAATGACAAAGCAGACCACAGAGAATCGGCCAAACACAGACCTGGCCAGCCAGGTTGACTAGCCATCGAGCCCAGTCAACATGGCTGGCCAGGTCTGTGTTTGGCCGATTCTCTGTGGTCTGCTTTGTCATTAGGGCTAGGTGGCGGGTTCTAATTGGTCTCTCTATCTAATGAATGGCTATGATCAATCCAAGCAACATCAAGGGTCCTAATCAGTTCCTAACCTCTATATAAACAACCCTAGACTAAACCCTAATCTATTCATTCAAAATTAAGATCATAGCCGCCATGTTGCTGAGGAACGACTAAGAGTAGCCGCCAACTAGAGAGAGAATTAGGGAGAAAGTTCTAAATCCTAAAGCAATTCAAGCAACCTAAAGCCAATCAATATAACAAAGGAATCATATCTCTTAATTAGAGAATTCGCCGCAACCATTGTAAGTAGAGTATTACTTTGGTATGAATAAATAACTGTGCTGATTTGTATGCTTGGATTGGGATAATAATGTAATTCATATTTGTGCAAAATTTATGTTATTCATTATAAAGAACTACATGTGGTAGTTCTATGCAAGTACACGTTTGGAATATTGCGCAAATTATGTAATCTATGTTGAAGCTACATGTATGTAGTTGATTGAAATTCATGCGAGTTTGGGGCTTTGTTATTATGTCATCATGATGTATATTTTTGTGCATAAATCATTTTGCAAGTAATTGAAACAAGTTTGGTTGTTATAGTTCATATGAAACTATGTTGGAATTTTGACACCATAATCCATGTATTAAGTCATGCTTTTGCAAAACTTATGAATATGGCTAGGCTATGAATGATTTTTGGCATAATTGAAATCTATGATTAAGTCTATCTTGTTTATAAGAATTATATGATGACATATGTAAGACATGGCTAGGTTAGACTCAAAAAAATCCCTTTTTGCAAGTTTAAAGCAAACACCATGTTTAGAAATATTTATGCATAAGTATATTTATACTATCGTTATGTGATTAGACTTAAACCAAAATTTAGTTGATCTATGCTTCTGTGTTAGTAAAAAAGTATCCCCTTTGTAAACATGTAGAAACCTTATGAACATGACTTGTTTATGTTTATGCCATGAACAAATTTAACTTTACTTATGCCATGCTTATGTTTGACATTATGCCGTGTTTATGCTAAAAGTATTTATGCCATGCTTATGTTTGACATTATGCTATGCTTATGCTAGGAATATTTATGACATGCTTATGTTTGACATTATGCCTAAATAAGAATATAGGTTCATGTTATAGTTAAACCTATGCAAGTTCACATGCTTTGATTCATGTCACCTATGTTACCACTATGCAAGTACACCAATTTCTATTTTGTATTTCCAACGTCGTATTGCAAGTTCATGCGCTCACCTTCCCCTCTTTGTGTATGTAATCACGCTTTAAGCCTCCCCTTTCGCATGGCTAAATTGGGCTTTAAAAGGCTAAGCCCAATATATATGAACGGACGTGTAAAACGGGGGAAAATAACGTTGGGTTAAAATTAATTAATGAATGAAAATATAAAATAGAAGGGCCCAAATTCAAGTATGGGTTGGGCCCGTGATTGGTGTAATCTTTACACAATTAACTTAATAATGGGCCGCAAATATTTACATATAAATAAAGAAGAATGAAAAAATATGTAAATGTAGAAAATACGATATGTTTAACCCGAGGTTGGATTGAGTTGTGATGTAAACCTGCCCGGAACCGCCCGGCTGTCCAGTAGTCACAACAATACCTATCCAATGTGGGAGGTTAAACATGGAGCCCAGCAAGGACCCGAGGTTAGACTGAGTTGTGGCGTAAGACTGCCCGGAACCAACCGGCAACAGGCAGCCACAACAATACCTGTCTAATGTGAGAGGTCAGGGCCTTAATAAGACAATTAAGGCTGAGTCAGGATTGATAGGATTAAGTAAACTAAAGACTTAATCAAAATGGAACATGCTAAACTAAACGGACTGGTGGGGGTTAGGTTAGAAACACTTAACCAACTTAGCATGTTGGCTAGAGATAGAAAACCTAGTAACGGGGGACCCTTTTCAGCAGTAACCCTAAAAGGTGTATCAGGATACCCTGAAACTAGGCAGGGTGGGGCACGATTACTGGGCTGATTGTAAGAGGTCAAATCGACGGCGGTGGTGTAGCAGTGTAGGTTCTAACGGAGTGCGGGCGTGCACACACTCCGGTGCAGAAAAATAAGGCACTGGACACCAGTAGCATACCTGTGCACTCTAAGGTTGTGTCGGGTTGCCACTATGGGACTTGATACACCCCATGGTGGGACCAGCATAGGTAACTACAGACATCGGGGGCCGTAAGACACATGTAACTATGCGAGTAGGAGCCGATCATCATAGAATGGATCACATCACCCTGATTATGGGGTGCAAATTGGAAACTAGTATATGGGTTCAGAGATTAATATGGGGTACGATAGTATATTCGACCCTAGACAACTTAACCAAGTTTATTGTGCTTGCCCACTTCTTGTTTATACTTATCATACCCAGTTCTTTATTCATAGACAAAATAGTACTAGACTTACTCAGGCTTTATGTCTGACTCTACTTTTCTTTCGTCTTCTTTCTTCCGTTCCCCCCCCCCCAGGTCCACAGGGAGGGAACACAACAGCTTGATCGGCCTTGACATCCAGCTTGAAGAAGAGAAATGTATTGCTTGGACTTTCCTGTTTTGAACTATGGCTTTGGACAATCCACTATGGGGCTTTTGCAGTTCATCTATGTTTTATTTATGCTTCTTTAAAAATAATGTACTCAAGACAGATTATGAAAGTGTTATGTTTTTGGAAAGGATGTTGTTGTAACACGTATTTGACTTTATGAAATAAAATTTGTTGTTCTTCCGCTGTTTACAAATATGTGTTCTTATATCTGTCTTGTATATCTGTGACTTGTACTTATAAACCTCCACCAAAATTAGGGCATTCCCTTTGAGAGTGACCCTAACGGAGGTGGGGTGTTTCAGGATGAGCCGAACCACCAACAAGATTTGAGACTAGGATGGGATCCTTAACTAGACTAGTATTTAGGTGCAGTGTTTCAACTAGCGAAGCAGATACTAACGAGTATAAAGCGCCAGAATCAAACAAATTTCAAACAGGATGATAAAGAAAACCAAATTTCAACCTAGACGGTCCTACCCCCATCAGGTATACCAGCCGTGAGGGAATACAACTACCCTCCAGAAGATAATGTACTTTGTTCTTGCCTCTTTGGACAAGCCTAAGGTGTCTTATTTCTCCAAAACAACTAGCCTTTTTTTTCGCATTCTCCATTCGTGACCTCCCACCAAGATGTGGTTTCGTCCTTTGTTAACCAAACAGCTATTTGAACCTTCCTCCCATCGTCTGTCTTAAAGGTACCAACAAGCCCTCCACTTCCTTGGACTAACTTCTAGCCCGACAAACATTTAAATCCCTTGAAGTGGTTTTCCGTCCTTCGTACGGAAGTCCTTATTTATCTTGGAAAAAGCATCTATACGTGGAGGGGGGGAACTCAAAAAGAGAAAGAGGAAGAGATTCAAAACGGAGAATCGAAGGAAGGATATATGGCTCTTGGGGATTATGTTCTTAAAATAAACCTTTCTTTCAAAAATACTCTTCTACAAACATATTTTTGAAAGTATTCTTTATAAAAATGCTTTTGAAAAATAGTTTTTCAAAATATCTTATCTGTTCTGGTAACCTTCGGCTCTGATACCACGTGTAACACCCCGCGTCCATTAATGTCACTCGCTAAGGGAATGCATTAACTTCCATGGAGCATTTTAAGTGAATATAGAACAGAAAATCACAACAAGACAGATATAAAGAAGTACTTGAAAATTTAAAACTTTATTTATTGCAGAAGAAGGTAAATATGTTTGGTTACATCATCAAAAACCATAAACCAAAGTCAATTACATAATATCCATCTTGATAAAACAAAGTACATAATCCCACTACTACAAATAGCCATAAATAAAATGATAGGTTGAACTTTACTTCAGCAATCCAAATCCAAATGCTCCCAAAGAGATCCCAATCAAGCTCCACTTGTACTAGTCCCACCCTTAGAACCTTGGGGGGGCGAGGAAGAAAAGAGGTGGAAACAAAGGGGGTCAGACATAAAGTCTGGCGAGTCCGATAACTCTAACAACATAATTGTTAAAGTAATATGATAAGATATAAGCTGGAGAATAAGGTAATGACTGTGTGAACCCTATGGCTATGGCAAGGCAATCAAGAGAAACAGAGATAACGTTAATGGCGCTTCCTAATCGATATAGGATAATTGCTATACTCTACCGTACTGTACCGTACTGTACTGTATTAACACTAACTGCACCCCTACTAGTCACTCTAGAAATTTGATCCCTCTTGGCTAAATAGAACGATGATAGCTTCGTGTACTACTAGATGTACCCACTATCCTCCATGTTTGACTGTAAATCTCTAGTTGCTATCATAGGTACCCAGCGTGTACCTATCCCCACTAGATGTACACCTTCAATAAGTAATAATGGTAATTCCATGTACTCCTAGCTGACGTCATAGGTGTCGCCTGCTCCTATCTCCACTAGATGTACCCCCCTAATAATTATTAATAATAGTAGTAGCTTCGTGTACCCCTAGCTGACTACATAGGTGTCGTCTGCTCCTATCTCCACTAGGTGTACCCACTACCCTTCCCCATTCGATCGGCTCCCTAACTCATGGATACCCATGCTGGTCCCACAGTGGGGTGTATCACTCCCCAAAGTGGCAACCCAATACTACTAGAGATGCACGGCTTATACCTACACGATGCAACAACGTCTTACCAACCAGCCCGGACCCACGCACGCACGTGAACCTGTTGGACTTGCGTTGCCACCGCTAACCCGTTTTGGCCTCTAACAATCAGACCCAGTAGGCGTGTCCCGTCCTCGACTGGGTCGAGCTCACAAAGATACTTAATGGGCTACTGGACTGAAAAGGGCCCCTCATGCTTGACACAAGCTTTCCACCTAGGCTTGGTCCCCTCTTGTACATCCCACTTAACCCCTTTCATGTCCACTTACATGTATTAAATTTGGTTAAGGGTTTCTATTAGTAATTCCACATGCCACCTAAGGCACCTACTTAACCCCTATGTCCCACTTACATGTTTTACCTTCGTTAAGTGTTACTAATCGTATTTCCTCATGCCACCCAAGACACCCACTTAACCCCCATGTCCCATCACATGTTTTACTTTGGTTAAGTATTTCTTAATTTATTACTACCGTAACCCCTGTACGACCTCTCACATTAGACTGGCAATTGTGGCTGCTGGATTTTCCTGGCGGGTCCGGGCAGTCTTACACCATAAACGAGCCTAACCTCGTGTCCATACAATTGTTACGCATTTAGTTTGGGTCTTTGACCTCTCACATTGGGCTACCATTTGTGGCTGTTGCCGAGCGGGTCCGGGCAGTCTTACACCAAAAATGAGTCCAACCTCGTGTCTTGGGCAATTAATTATACATAATTAATTTTCCCCAAATTTGAATTACTTTCCCTATTAAAATTTCCATATTTATTTATGTCCATAATTTATCACCAAAATTATGCTCATCTATTTATAGTATATAAATTATACCAATTTCATCACTAATTAATTTTATTCCTTGAAATTAATTACATGCCTTTTTAGGCCATTACATGCCAAATTCACAATATGTATGTGTCCACTGTTATCCCCATCGTACCCCCGTCATTCATTCGCTTAACATGACATATACATATTAGACTAGCAAATAGTCTAATACTTAAAAAAAGGGAATAAACGTCACAAAGTCACATAAACACAATAATAGATCTAATTTGCATCTAACTTGCAATTAAGAATTACAACATACTTGCATAGTCTTTGTATTATCAAGGATCCAAAAATCATAGATCTAAAAGGTGTATGGACATAGTTTTACACCCAACTAGCCTAGGTAATTATCACAAACTTACATAAACTATGTATGTCGTCAACCTAAACATAAAGGTGTCATCTTGCATAACTATGGATCCAATTAAAGGTGTTAACCTGAGTAAACTATGGATCCATATAAAGGTGTAAACTTGCATAACTATGCATGTCATAGTTTCAACATAAAAATGTCAACCTGAATATGGATCTAAACTTTTAAGGTGTGAACTTGTATATATGTGAATCCAATTATCACTTAAACTTGCATATTAACATAATACTTATATGAACTAGCATATGTTCCACATCCATATTCGCATAAAAACTGATGTTATAAACATAGGTGATTGGATTATAAAAAGGGATTCATTGACACAAGTTAACATCATGAACTACTACAATATATTTTAGAGCCAAACTTACATAACATCATATAACTCGCATACAACTTGTGTGATCCTATTAACTTGCATAACATCATATGTACAACTTGCATAATCATATTAACTTGCATAACATCATATATGAAACTTGCATAATCATATTAACTTGCATAACATCATATATGAAACTTGCATAATCATATTAATCTTGCATAACATCATACATGAAACTTGCATAACATCATATAATATGAATCAAGTTAACAGACATGATTAAACATATGAATTAGATTCACAACCATAACTTATAATCCAATGTATATCACATCATAATTAATTTAGCAATTATTTTGTTAAAGTGATCAGACTCACCATTCAACGAAGTTCTGGAATTTATTAGCGTCCCTTTGTTGTAGTTGAATTTGCTGTTGGATTGAATTGAGTTGCTTTAATCTTCTTCTAATTGGTGGCGGCTACTCTAGGGTTCAAGACGATAGCACAACGGCCATAGTTTTAGTTTTAATTCTGATTTAGGGTTTGAGTCTATGGGTCTTTTTATAGAGCTTTGAATTAATTTAAGCCGTCGGATCACTCTAGGATCCATCTAGGCCTAAGAAACCAAGAAATGATGTCAATAGACCAACCAGAAATCGCCACCTAAGCCCTAAAACATAAAATTTCGTCATAGGCCATTTAGGGCCGACGGGACCAATTCCAAACCTCCTGAGTCGACCTTGGGGTCGACCCAGCGGGCCTCGGGTCCCGCTGGGTCGACCCATAAAATAGGTCGGTTTGGTGTTTTGCCTTCCCGCTTCCACTGTTTTGAATTTTTTTTCTTAAATTTAGGTTGAATTTTATTTTATTTATATATATATATATTTCTATCTTCCTAATTATCCATTTTCACACTAAACTACTTTTTGAACCGCGTTCACACTAAGCCGCTTTTTAGCCATTCCCCTAAAACAAAAATATGGCATTGGCGGGGATCGAACTCTGTACCTCTTGTATGCAAGTCACATGTTCCAACCAAATGAGCTGCTAAGTCTTTTGCTTACAAACCTTAGAACAATACTAAACATTTATTCTTTAATTTAGTTAATTCGATTATTCAAAAATCCGGGGTATTACATTTCCCCTTCAGGTTTATTCATAATAGGTTATTATCATTCCCTATTCAATATATGTCTTTTACTGTTGTAAATTTCATTCATTTTCATTCGTCACAATTAGTGCCATTTATTTCTATCTTTTTATACACACATATATTTATATATATGATTATGCACTAGACCTCTCACATTAAGCCAACCACTTGTGGATGTTGGATTTGTCGGGCAGTTCCAGAAAGACTTCTACCACAAGTTGGGCTTAACCTCGTGTCTTAGCACCGGTACATGTATATTTACACACTAGACCCCTCATATTAAATTAACAACTTGTGGACGCTGAATTGTTGGGCGGTTCCGGGTAGACTTCTACCAGAAGTTGAATTTAACCTTATGTCTAGGCGTAGTTTAATTTTATGATAATTGTAAATTTAGGCATATTCATTCTTCCGAATTTTACTGTAATCTATTTTTACAAGTCATACTTAAAGATCATATTAAGTCCATTTCTAGTTATCATGTCGCACGTTCTTCCCAACATGTAATTAACTTCATTTTAAAATAACATATAATCTATGAATCATGTAATTATTCCATTCTTACAAATTAACATGTAATTATCCCAACTCTTACAGTCAAGGGTTCAAGTACATAATACGCCATAGATTAACATGTAATTAGAACATGTATGTATACAACAGTAATCATTTCCCTATATTTTAGTAGGTTTGTACATTTCAGCATATTAAAATTTCAATGATTAACATTCCAACATATTAATATTCAACCTACTAACATATTAACCATTCAAGAAGATTTACATTTCAACAGATTAATAATTCTAGCATATTTACATTGCATATTAAAGGGGAATGTCAAACGATAAAAATACCATTATCAAAATGGTATATTTCAAATCCACTCACCTAATTGCTTTCTAAATCCTGAATCTGGTCTAGATCTAGCATTCCATGGTTGTCCTAACTGAATTTAGAACCTAAACAACCATGGATCCACAATTCTTAACTAAAAGAAGAAGGGAATAAAGAGGAGAAATTCAAATAGACCAGATCCATGAAATTACCTTACTTCGAATAGATTTCTGAACACCTTCTTTATTAATATTCATCATTTTCCTACATATCTTGAATTAGAATTTTCCTAAACTAATTATTTTATTTTACTGAAGATATTTGAGGAGGAAAAATAATGGTAGAGCTTAGGCGGCTTCTTAAAAAATGTGAGATTTAGGCTAGGCTCTGCTAACCATATTTATAAGTGTTCAGGATCTTATCATACACGCAGCGCTAAATCAGTAATGAATTTGGTTATGAAAACAATCTAGATTCATAAATGAATCTGTCAGATCTGGGGTAGGGTCATCCCCATGTGTATGTGTCGACCTTAGGGTCGACCCCCATTGTGTTGGTGTCGACCCCGGGGTCAGCCCCTTGGGTCCCGCGAGCCTTTTTGTGCAAATGTTTACTATTTTGTCGTTTTTTGATTTTAAATGTTTGATTAATATCTGTTATTCTTTCTTTGATTTATTTATATGTTACATTTACATATAATCTTCTTATTGTATACAAAACTTCAAATAACTTTTATTTCGTTTTCAAAGTTCAAACGGTGTTATACCGTTATTTAATTCTTACCATATTTCTTTGATTGCAGCCTTATTTTGAACTTTTCTCTTATATATATATATCAACACAATATACGCATATATTTTCATATACATATATTTTTCAATACTCCCTTAAATGTATACTTTTCCTTATATGTGTATTTATACATATTTTCTCTTAAGAACATGTGTTATTTTAGTCGTTCCCTTAAAATAAAAATATGGTGCTGGCAAGGATAGAACCTATAAAAATATGGTGCTGGCGAGGATCGAACCTTTCACCTCTCATTTGAAAGCCACATGTTATAACCGACTGGACTACTTAGGCTAAAGGCTTAGAACAATGGTAGTCATTGTTCTTTGCTTATTCCTCTTTTTCATGTTTGTTACAATATTTCATTTAAACCATTGCCCGTAACCTCATCAATTTGCGTGCATCTTTTTCTTTCATTTTTCTTTACTTATTAATGCATAATATTTGTAAATCGTTGCATGCAACATAATTATACTACATGCTGCTAATTTCTTCATGCATTGCATTGTTATTCGCATTAATCTTTTCTTCTTTTATATATTTATGTCTATGCATATATATATATATATATATATATATATATATATACACACACACACACACACATATGCACTCTTAAATATTTAATTGTCATGAAATGCGGGGTGTTACATTCTCCTACCCTTAGAAAATTTCGTCCTCGAAATTTGATAAGGGAAAAATAGATAGTCCCTTGCATAATATCCATCCATTATGTGTGCATCCAATTTTTGCAAACATTGTGCACTTGTGCAAAGTGTAATACAACATAATAATACATGTATGCCTAAGCGGTACCTCCTATATGTATGCAAATTTTTCAAAAATCTTTTGAAAACATGTTGCACACATCCTAAATATACTGGCAATTCTGCATGAATGCAATATTTTGAAAATCAAATTACAATTTCATCCAAATTTTCCTACACTCTTGCATTGTAAGAGCGCAGTTCATCCAATTTTTGCATCCAAGACCCTACCAAGCGACCTTATTTTTTGAATTACAGAAAAAATTAATTTTCTAAATTCGATTTCTTATGTCACAAATAGGTGGAAAACGAAAAAAAATTCATCTTCCGTTTTTCCTTTTCAACTTTTTTCAAACTGTATTGGATTTTATGTAACTATTTTATTTAGATTCCTTATATTCCTATCCAAGTACAGCCCACATAAGAAAATTTTCTTTGTTATAGATTTTCTTTCTCAACTTATCTTTGAATTTTTTTACTCTTATTCATCGTTTCTCGGAATTTTCCATTTTTTCAACTCTCATGTTTGTTGCTTCACTGAAATTGCTGTTTCCTTTTTAGTTATGCCATTACTCTTTTCTTAGTTTATTTAACTTAATAATATGATTTAATTAGTTTCAAATAAACCTTCTAGTCCTTCAACTAAAATCAGAAAACAAACGCTCTGCACGACAACTACTAAGGGCCAAGAATCTTAGGACAATGTCCCCACCCCCCTCAGACATAAAAATTCAAAATATAGCATGTAAACACTTACTTGCCCTCTACTATCTAGTACTCACCACTAGGCCTTGTTGTGTACTAACATAAACTTTTGAACAACACCCTAGGCTTCTAAGTGCTTACGCATTCTATGAGAACTTACCATTGTTCCAAGATAATTCTAGCTATTTACTCCATAGCTTCAAAACTTTTCCCATCTTCCCTAGGCATTAATCATTACTTACTCCATACTTTTTTTAACACGGTTCGACCTATTCATTTCACTTTTCTTCCCAAAGTTAAATGCATCAAAACTTTATTTTCCACATCGAAACTTACTTTTGTTAAACCATAAAAAACATGTCATCTCATAAAAATGCAAATCGTCATCATTTTTTTCAAATCACAAAAACTGGAGTAGATAAGGACAACTATTCCTCAATCAGGTTTACAACTTGTTCTTGCCTATAAGGCCGATTCAGTTTCTTACTAAAAGGTGCAACCATCTACTCTATTCTTAATTTCTACAACTTATTTTGTCTACCGAACAAAATTTTCTCTTTTAAAGTTTATCAAAAATGATTGTCAAAAGAATAGAGATTTCAAAACTTCTTTTGTGACGACCCCAAACTCCCGTGTAACGAAAGTAAGGAAAATCGTATGGAATATAACATAATTAGAACAATAACAGATCTCAGAGTATAGCAGAACATATAAATCATTGCAGCAGAAAGAAATGTCATCACAAACATCATCACTGAAACATCAGAGTATGCAGCACAGAATTACACTTAACAAAATTGATGTCTCAAAGAAAAGAAACAGAGTCTCAATCTCTCAAATTACATCAATACTAAATACTGTCTTAAAGTCTTAATAAAAAAATAAAAGATAAAAAGAAAGTTTCTTCAACATCTCCATCAGCAAGCTTCCATCCAGCGAATATCCAAGCCTAACCTGTCACTTGGCTGCCCGTGTAGAAGAGGGCACCCGAGTTTGCAAAAGGTGAAACAAACTACGAGTCAGTCATGGGACTGGTATGAGATATCTTAATTAACAAACGGGTTTCACAATCACGAGGACCACGCCGCTATCGCGGAACGGGTTTACTCCACGGGATTATCAGTGCAATAAATAAAGTATAACGTTAAATAACGCAATGCTTTTTAGAAAAATGAAACCATTATAAAACCTAAGTCCCATCACACAATGCAACGCAAACGGGAGGATAGGATTTTACCTTATAATGGTCAAAAGATGATAAATACGCAAAATATGATATTATTATTAGTGTGTATATGTTTAAAGAAAATATTTCAATTATAATATTAATCCTAGACGGCATAGCTACCATCTACTATGTCGCCATACTAGTTATGCAATTAAAACCGTATGGGACGTATTGAAAGTTGGGTTTCCATCAGGAGTCAAGGCTAAGGAGGAGCTCCTGACCGATTCGAGACACTCTAGCAATGTCTCAGGATTCGGACACTGGCGAACCCTTGGATACAGCAGGGCCGATCCACAGATACTTTAGTGGATTAGTTATGCCTGAACACACGTTCCCCGATCCTATTGGACCTACAAATCGGCCGAGGGCGACCGATAAGAATAAACCGAGGCCTCGAAAAAATATTCCAAAAACCATATAAGCAAATGTCAACTAGTTTAAGCACTGACACCACTTCTAGCTAGAAAGAAACGTGTGCACTCCCTGCGTTCCCTTCTCCCGTTTTAGACTCAACCGGTGTGTGAGGCTCGCGAAGTCACGATATACACAAAGCTACGCCTAAATAGGCTATGCTTTGATCATCACCCACAAGGCCTGCTTTTCAACAAAGCCTTGATCATTTGCATCTTAGCATGTCCCGTTGACAATCAATGCCATGAAATTAACATCTATCAATACACAACCTATAAGGGTGTTGAGCGAAAGAATAAATTCTCTTGCTACCAATGGTTGTATATTTAATAGAAATCAGTTTACATGGTACGAAGTTCAACGTCAGACATGCATCCATTTACAAGTCCGTTCTGGGTCTGAATGGAATCGGAGACACATGAGAGGCTCTCGTATATCCAGACAGTCATCACATATGTCCGGACAACTAAAGCCGAAATCCCTTCCGGGTAGCTACTCCTATCGAGGACCTCAGTAGCAATACATCCGTTCGATGCAAAGACCGCCGGCCTTCAACACCGTCTTCGTCTCTTCATCGACGTATAATTATTTGAAATGAGTAGAACTTGGACTTTTCAAATAATTATCGAATAATAAATCATTTCATATTGTTAACAATAATTTATAACGATTTATCGCTATTTTATTTATTTAAAATTAGCTCAATAAATCAAACGACGCTTCGAGTTAAGTGTGGCTTTGGCGCTGTTTTTCTCCACATTTGATTTACATATATCTTGAAATCTAACTGTTGGATTTTGATAAAATTTGTCTTATTGGAAAGATCTTCCCAAAGCGGTCCTAACGGCTCTGGTTTTGGGAAAATCCGACAGTTGGATCTTTCGGTACAATCGTTTAAAGCCACGATTACCGAAACGCGAACTACCGTGCGCGATTCGTTTAATTTCTATTTATATTTATATATATAATTCCTTAAGCGATTACATTCACGTGAATATCACACCAAATGAAGGTGTGAATTATATATAAATCCTATATTCATGTTTATTACGTTAGCTAAAACGTGTTTTTATTTCATACACCAATTTGATAGTATATTGACTATAAATTGTATTGTTCTTTCATTCATGATTTTTAATGTCAATTCATGTTTCAACTTCCGTACCTATACCAAGTGTAAATTTCTTTTAAAATAAACAAATTGTACATTTTAATCATTATATTTTAAGGAGTGAAATTGTTGATTTCCATCCGATGTACAAAAATGAATATTTTTGTTCAATCCCTTCTATGAACAAATATGAATTCCTTCCTATGCTTCTAACACTACGTTAAAACTGTATTTAATGCAAAACATATTTCTAAATGAAATATGATTCTTATTCTCTTCCTTTTTAAAATTACATTAAAAATGCAACCTTTAATTTTCATATTTTATTTGCATTCGGGACTGCAAATAAAAATGTATATTATCCTATTCAGGATTTATTTGCGTTGAGGAACGCAAATAAAAATGTATCTTTAAATTTGTAATTTTATTTACAACAAGGAATGTAAAATAAAGTACAACTCTATATTTCATGTTTATTTACATTAAGGGATGCAAATAAATGAAAGAAAATGTAATCTTTCTTTTATTATTTGTTCGCATCTAGATTCCTTCTACTAATTTTGTTTGCATCTAAAATTGCAAACAAAAATGCATCTTTTTATTTTATTGTTTTTTTTGCATGGAAAAATACAAATAAAATATATTTTCTATTTTCTATGTTTTGTTTTCATAGTAGAAGGCAATTGAAAAATGTGAATTTTTAATTTACATGCATTGTTTGCACCGTAGAATGCAAACATAAAATAAAATCTCTTTTCTCTTTTTGTAGCGTTTGCATTTTGGAATGCAAACATATAATGAAATTTTATATTTTTATTTTCTATCTCGTGACATTAAGAAATGCAAAAGATGATATCTTATCTTTCTACAGTTCGTTCGCATTAAGGAATGCAACAAAAATGATATTTTATTTTATACATCTTGTTTGCATTAGGGAATGCAACAAAAATGATAATTTATTTTCTACATCTTGTTCGCATTAGGGAATGCAACAAAAATGATAATTTATTTTTCTACATTTTGTTTGCATTAGGGAATGCAACAAAAATAATAATTTATTTTTCTACATTTTGTTTGCATTAGGGAATGCAACAAAAATGATAATTTATTTTCTACATCTTGTTCGCATTAAGGAATGCAACAAAAATGATAATTTATTTTCTACATCTTGTTCGCATTAGGGAGTGCAACAAAAATGATAATTTATTTTTCTACATTTTTTTTGCATTAGGGAATGCAACAAAAATGATAATTTATTTTTCTACCTTTTTACATTGAAAAGGGTAAATAAAAATGTACTACTTTTAAAAACATATTTTGTTTGCGTTGGAGAACACAAATAAAAATATATTTTTATATTGTCAATATTTTAATTGTATTTGAGAACACACTAAAAAGTCATTCAATTTTTTTATGCCATATTTGTGTTTATGGACACAAATAAAATGCAATTAAATGTTCTACGTAATATTTGTGTTTCAAATAAAAATGTAATCCAATGCACTATGTAATATTCGTGTTTAGGGACACAAATAAAATGTTATTCGATATAAGATATATATATTTGTGTTGAAACACAAAGGAAAAGGATAACTTATTTTTCTATGTATATATTTGTGTTGAAACCCAAATAAAAAGAATAAACCATTTTTCTATGTGTATATTTGTGTTGAAAAACAAACAAAAAGAATAAATCATTTTTCTATGTGTATATTTGTGTTGTAACACAGAAACATAAATAAAAAGAATAAATCATTTTTCTATGTGTATATTTGTGTTGAAACACAAACAAAAAAGAATAAATCATTTTTCTATGTGTATATTTGTGTTGAAACACAAATAAAAAGAACAAATCATTTTTCTATGTGTATATTTGTGTTGAAACACAAATAAAAACAATAAATCATTTTTCTATGTGTATATTTGTGTTGAAACACAAATATAAAGAACAAATCATTTTTCTATGTGTATATTTGTGTTGAAACACAAATAAAAAGAATAAATCATTTTTCTATGTTTGGTTCAACCAAATCAATTCAAATAAAAGGAAATTTTATTTTCTCTATATTGAATTGATTAACAAGATCAATTCAAATAAAAACAATATTTATTTTTTCTAAATGGAATTGATAAATTAGATCAATCACTCTACGAAGCAAATTGTATGATTTGATATTGAATCGTTGATATAAATCAATTCAATAATATTATAAAAAAAAATCCCCACATATAGATCTATGATTATTCAATATAAGAATAAATATTGAATTGATTATCTAACTCAATTCAATTAAACAGAATAAGCGATAAAAAAAATATTTGAATAACACATGACAACCAATCATAATAATCCATCATACAACAAACAAACATCATACAACATCTACACAAACAGATCTAAAGATGAATAACTATAAATAAAAATAAATAAATTAATTAATTTAAATAAGAGATATCTCACAGTCGTTTGTGATTTTAGCCAAAATTCAAACTGCTCAGAAATTACCCGCTTCAATCTAGAATTGTAGTTCAGGATCGTACGAGTCCAACGCTTCAAAAATTGTGTAATTTCTGAGTTTATTTGACAACGTTATAAGTAGAATAAGATTAGAGATTAATTTAATTATTAAATTAAGTAAAAACAATTAGTTTAGTTCATCTTCCTCCTTACAGTATTCTCGGGTGACACCCTTTTCCCTTTGTTCAGAACTAGGGTTGACCTTTTCTCCCAATTCAAACCACCAGTGTTCGATCAGAGGATGCTGCAGCGAAGAGGACGGAGAGGCACACGCGTGGGACCCGGAATGGTGGAACTCGGCAGGGTCTAGGGGGTACGACGTGGATGGTAGGCGGTGGCTTTGGGTGCGTGGTTCGAGGATATGGTGGCACCAGAGAAAATCTAACTGTATGAAAATGAAGAGAAGAAGAATCTCCTCGAAGTGGTATAGGGTTTGGATTTTAATTCGTTCTAGATTGGAAGAAATTAAAGGGGGGAGTTTTGGCCATAGAAAAGGGGGGCGGCGGCTGTAGAGAAGATGAATAGTGGATTGTATTTTAGGGTTTTACAATCTCTTTTATAATATTAAAATGTTAATTTTACAAAAAAAACCAAATCTCTTAAGGAATTCAGAATTCAGTCCAACAAGAAGCTACCCCACCCAATAACCCCTATTCCGGATCCATCTAACCATGTCTCGCAGGCCCAAGAGGTCAACTAAGCCCCCGTTTTTCAAATTTAAAATTAATTCTTTTTATTATCAATTTTTGACATATTCAAAAATCCACCGGAGCCATATACGAACCCCGAAAAATCGCAAAAAAATATTTTGGCTATGTCTTGACGATACGAATCCAACAAAAAAAATTTCGTCGAATTCTGAGACTGTTTGAAAAATGGCTATTTTCCAGTCGTTCAATTTTGACTGTATTTGACCAAACACAGTTTCTTTTGCCACGCTCACATACTAAATCAGAAAATTCTAAAATTGCAACCTAGCAATAATTTGACATTCCGGTTCCAACAAAAGTGGTTTCGTCGAAAACAGAGGTCGTTTGAAATTTGACTATTTTCACTGGCTTTAATATTATTTAAAAATAAAATTTTTAAATTTGGGCACATTTTCTAACCAATTTATTAAAAATAAAAATTTTAAATTGGTTCGGATTTTCCGGGTTGTTACAGCCTCCCCCACTTAAAAACTTTTCGTCCTCGAAAAGGGAAATAAAAGTAAAGTAGGAACAAAACGGAAAATGCAAGGTATTACAAATGTACCTCAACATAAAGCTATTCGGAGATATCCACTCTACACTTGGGATAGGCTTGCTTGAAGCTATCCTCGGTCTCCCAAGTGCAGTCTCTAGGATCCCTGCTCCATTGGAACTTGACAAGGTTGATCTTCTTATTCGTCAAAGCTCTGATTTCCTTGCCCACAATTTTCACTGGCTCTCTCTTTACGGCTAAGCTCAAGTAATTTCCAAATCTCGTTGTGCTTCTACCTCCACAACTAAATCTGGATCATGAACATGCTTCCTGAGTTTGGACACATGAAATACATCGTGCACCCCTGGCAGCCAGTTGGGCAACTGTACTCGATAAGCTAGAGTCCCAATCTTTTCAAGAATAGGGAATGGACCAATGAACCTCGGTGCCAACTTTCCAGTTTTTCCAAAGCGAATTACGCCTCTTAATGAGTACACAAGATCACCAACAGAGAATGCTAGATCTCTTCTTCGAGTGTCTGCATAGCTCTTTTGTCGGCTTTGAGCACCCAGCAAACGCTTCTTAATAAAATCAACTTTATCCGATGCTTCCCGAATCGTATCGGGGCCCAAGACGATTCTATTGCTTGGCTCCACTCAACATGCCAGAGATTTGCATGGCCTGCCATATAAAGCATTGAATGGCGACATTTGCAGGCTTGCTTGATAGCTGTTATTATTAGAGAATTCCACTAAGTGTAGATGATCCTCCCATGAACCGCCAAAGTCAAGGATGCATGCTCGCAACAAATCTTCTAACATGCAGTTTACCCTCTCAGTTTGGCCGTCTGCCTGACGGTTATAGGTTGTACTCATATTCAACTTGGTTCCTAGCTCTTCTTGGAAAGCTTCCCAGAACTTGCTAGTAAATATTGGATCGCGGTCACCGACAATGCTACTGGGAACTCCATGAAGCCTGACAATCTCTCTTAAATAAAGTTGTGCCAAACTTTGAGCCGTTCTATTGGATTTGGCAGGGATGAAATGAGCAGATTTCGTCAAGCGATCTACAATCACCCATATGCTATCATTCCCTCTCCTAGTCCGAGGCAAACCATCAATAAAGTCCATAGAAACTTCGTCCCACTTCCAATTAGGAACTCCTTATGGCTGCAATAGACCTGCTAGCTTTTGCTGATCACTCTTGACCAACTGACAGGTGGGGCATTTAGCAACATATATGGAGATGTCCCTCTTCATTACTCTCCACCAAAAGGTACGCTTAAGATCGTGGTACATCTTGCTTACTCCAAGATGAATACTGAGCTTGGATTTGTGACATTCGTCCATAACTTCCCTTCTTAGTTCAGGAATGTTTGGGACACAAATCCGGCCTCGTAGCCTCAAAACTCCTTTGTCATCAATTTGGAAGCTCGTGGGTTCGCCTTCTCGAATTCTTTTGTTAATCCTTTGGATAAACTCATCATCTTTTTGAAGGGCAAAGTTCTTGTCGATCAAAGAAGGAGTAATAATGAGATGGGCAAGGATAAGATTGGTGCTGGCCATGTTCTTTCTACTGAGAGCATCTGCCACTACATTTGCTTTTCTCGGAGTATATAGGATATCCAGGTCGTAGGGTGCAAGGAATTCAATCCAACGCTGTTGTCTTAGGTTTAAAACTTTTTGGGTAAATAGATGCTTCAAGGGTTGGTGGTCCGTATATAGCTCGAACTTCCCCCAAGAGATAATGCCTCCATATCTTTAGAGCGAATACAATGGCCGTTAGCTCAAGATCATGATTGGCATAATTCTTTTCATGCGGTTTCAATTGCCTGCTAGCGTATGCTACCACTCTACCTTTTTGCATAAGCACTGCACCAATACCTTAAATAACCAGAAAGGTAACATGTTAAAATGAGATTTGACATCAAAAGAAAATGTTGTCTCAGACATTTTTATTCAGATGAAGAGAATGACCTTCTTTGGAGGCGTCTGTCCAGACCTTCAGATACTCATTGCCATCTATGATGGTCAACACAGGAGCAGTGATCAATCTCTGTTTCAGCTCTTGGAATGCAGCCTCACATTTAGGTGTCCAAACGAACTTTGAATGCTTCTTAGTTAATTTCGTCAGTGGGCAAGATAATTTCGAAAAATCCTTAACGAACTTTCGATAATAACCAGCTAGTCCTAAGAAACTTCGAAATTCTGTGGGAGTGGTAGGCTGCTTCCAGTCTTGGATGGCCGAGATCTTTCCTGGATCTACTGAGATGCTGTAACACCCCACTCCCGCTAAGGTCACTCGCTAAAGGAATGCCTTAGTTTTGGTGGAGTATTTTTAGTGAGTATAGAACAGAAAAATTACAACAGGACAGATATAAGTAATACTTGAAAATTTAAACATCATTTCGTTAACAAAACATGTTTGGTTACATCACAAAACCATAACAAGAGTCAAGTACATAATATCCATCCTGATAAAATAGAAGTACATAATTCCCTTTACATAGATAATAGCCAAAATAGAAAAGATAATCCGAGCTTTACTTCTACGGTCCAAGCCCCAAAAGATAGATATAGCGGTCTGGTCCAAGCCCACTAGTGCTAGGCCTACTCTGATAACCTGAGGGTTGGGAAAAAGATAAACAACAACGGGGTCAGACATAAGTCTGAGTGAGTCCTATAACCCTAACAATACAATCATTAAAGTAATTAGGGTATGATATAAACAAGATACGGTACCTCTGGGGATAATGACTACAATAAGTAGCCCACAAAACACAGGATGTACTACGATAACCGAAACGACGTATTTATCCACCCAAGGATAATTACTAGCTTACACCACCCCAGATCTACTCACCCAAGGGTAATTCCTACACTGCACCACACCAGTTCTACCCACCAAGAGTAATTCCTACTTAAAGGTTGATCCCTCCCAAGGACTTAGAAAATTTCCCAAGTATTTTCGTGTACTCCTAGCCAACTACATAGGTGCCGTCTGCCCCTATCTCCACTAGGTGTACTTAGTAATCTTACCCAGTAGTTTCGTGTACCCCTACATAGGTGCCGTCTGCCCCTATCTTTATTAGGCGTACCCACTACTCCCCAACGATCGGCTCCCTACCGTAGATACCCGTGCTGGTCCCACGATTGGGGTGTATCATTCCCCTAAAGTGGCTACCAGATAATATCAACAGTGCACGGCTTTATATCTACACGATGCAACAACGACTTACCAACCAGCCCGGGTCCACACACGCATATGAAACCCGTTGGTCCCGCGTTGCCACCGCTAACCCGTTTTGGCCTCTTATAATCAAGCCCAATATGCGTGTCCCGTCACCCGACTAGAGTCAAGCCCACTAAGATACGTTTGGGATATTGGTTGAAATGGGCCCCCACAAGCTACCCACCTAAGCTTGTCATTCATTTAGTATAACCCAATAATGGGTCCCCACAAGCTACCCACCTAAGCTTGTCACTTTTATCTAGTGCATCCCACTTAACCCCTTATGTAGTCATGCCCACTTACATGTTAAGATTTGGTTAAGTCATCAATCATATTTCAATTGCCACATAGGGCACCCACTAGATTTCCACATGCCACCCAAAGCACTTACTTAACCCTTCACCCATGTTTTAATTACATGTTCCACTTTGGTTAAGTATTCTAATCGTATTTTCTCATGCCACCCATGGCACTTACTTAACCCTTTTTATCATGTTTAATTACATGTTCTACTTTGGTTAAGTATTCTAATCGTATTTTTCTATTGCCACCCAAGGCAACCCACTAGTCTCATCATGCCACCCCAAGGCACCCACTTAACCCCTCATGTCCCACTACATGCTAATATGGTTAAGTGTTTCTTAATTCATTAATTAAGATCATGAACTCATAAAGACCTCTCACATTAGACCGTCTTTTATGACTGCTGGATATGCCGGTTGGTTCCGGGCAAACTTCTGTCATCAAAAGGGTCTAACCTCGTGTCTTTACTTTAATCATGTATTTAATTTATGACTAAGACCTCTCACATTGGGCCAATCATTTGTAGCCGCTGGATGGCCGGTCGGTTCCGGGCAGACTTCCGCTACAAAAGGGTCCAACCTCGTGTCTTAGTTGATTAATTACACCTAATTAATCACCCCCATATTAATTATCCCTAATTAATATCAAGTTTTCCATAACATGGGTAGACCTAACTCAATAGGTAAATTCCCATGGGGTAGACCTAACTCAATAGGTAAATTCCCTCTTATGGTAATTTATTTTTATGGTATGCTTAATCATACCCAATCATACATTCATTCACATATTTACCAACCCCATCGTTCCCCACGTAAATCGTTCTCATTTCATGACATAAATAAGGGGAAGATCATCACAACTATCATGGGTTTAGCATACAACTTTGTCATGGGTTAAGAGGATGTCAACTTGCATATATGAACATATATTAACCCAACTACATATAACCCAAACTTGCATATTATCATACACATGATTTGCATAACATATGACATATGAGCTTGCATATTATCATACACATATCTTGCATAACATGTTGAACTTGCCTATAAGCATTCTCATAACTTGCATAACATGTTATTTAAGCATACACCTAACTTGCATAAGCATTCACATACTTGCATAAGTATTCACATACTTGCATACTTGCATATCACATTAAACTTGCATTTAAGCATATACATAACTTGCATAACATCATGCACATAACTTGCATAATCTCATAAACTTAACTTGCATAACACCATGCACATAACTTGCATACCCTCATACACATAACTTGCATATAAACTTGCATAACAACATGCACATAACTTACATAACATCATGCACATAACTTGCATAACATGTTGGGCTTGCATATATGACTTGCATCTTAAAGGAGGGTAAACATGCATATCATATAAAGGTGTCATCTTGCATATGTATACACCATGTTTAAAAGGGTAAACTTGCATGTCATGATTTATGCATAATACCAAACACTTAGCATGCATAAAACCACTTACTTATCATGCATAAAATCAAATACTTATTATGCATAAACCCACCACTTAACTTGCATAAACCCAAACACTTAACATGCATAAAACCCAATACTTAGTATGCATACAATCAAATACTTAGCATGCATAACATCAAATACTTAGCATGCATAACACCAAATACTTAGCATGCATAACACCAACTACTTAGCATGCATAAAATTACATGCATAACTTGCATATCATGTTACATATAATCTTGCATATCTTCTCACATATAGTTTGCATAACATGTTACATATGCATAAATGTTCAACATAGTGTTTTGCATCATAAAACATGGCATTAAACTTGCATTTAACATAAAACTTGCAAATCACATATCATACAAACTTGCATAAACACATTTATCCACAAACATAGCCATGTCTTATCACATCCTACCATAATCAATTTAACAATTGATTATTAAAACCATAGGAACTCACCAAAACCAAGATTAGCAAACTTATTAAGTGGAATTAGTGGCTTTAATTGAAGAAGATGTTGATTAGCTTGCAACTCTCTTCATTGATTTGTGGAGGCCATGCTCAAATTTCATTTTGCCATAGTTTAGTTACAAAACCTAATTATGAATGAATTAGGGTAGGGTTGGGGTCTTATTTATAGGATTAGGTAGTGTTTTAGGCCCTTAGATTAACCCTAGGTTAGATTAGAACCGTTAGATTTTGGAAATCTCTAGAACCAGCCCTCTAGGCCAGCCCAAGAACCCAAACTGGTGCACCCAGTTTCACTGGGCGTCGCACCCCTGTCGACAGGCAAGTCGACAGGGCAGTCGACACCCCTGTCGACAGCCCTGTCGACAGCGCTGTCGACATGGCTAGGGCGGGAACTTCTCCCGCCTGACCCGCTGCTTCTATTTCAAATTCTGAATTTGAATTTTTAAATCTGTTTTTATCTTTGAATTTTCTGAAAACTTTTTTGGGCCATAACCGGGCCATACGGACTCCGATTCTCGAAAACTCGGACTCTATTTCGCGTATTTTTCCGAGACGAACGCAATGACGCAGCCCGTTACCCCCAATTCCCACATCTGAGATTATTTATCCTTTAATTAGTGAATTTTAGTATTAACTAAAATTCGGGGTGTTACAGATGCCTTCTTTTGATACCACATGGCTGAGGAATTTCACCTCTTCTTGCCAAAATATGCATTTGGAAAATTTAGCTTTCAGCACATTCCTCTGCAAAATCTCCAAGACTTCTTTCAAATGTTTCTCATGCTCAGCAATGGTTTTGGAAAAGATAAGGATATCATCAGTGAACACAAGCACGAATTTATTTAGAACCCCACGAAATACTCAATTCATCAAATCTACAAAATATGCTGGGGCATTGCATAGACCGAAAGGCATTACTAGCCATTCGTAAAATAGATCAGGCCCTCTGAAAGCAGTTAAGGGGATACTCTCTTCTGCAATGCACAGTTGATGGAATCTTGTGGCTAGGTCCATTTTAGAGAATACCTATGCTCCATGCAGACGGTCTAATAGATTATCAATCCGAGGCAATGGATATTTGTTTTTCATCGTTTGCTTCTTTAGATCGACACAAACGGAGTGTGCCATCTGACTTTGGGACAAACACCACCGCTGCACCCCATTCTGAAAAGCTAGGTCTAATCAGACCCTTGGCTAAAAGCTGCTTAGTTTGATTGCACGGCTCTTCTCTTTCTTTTGGCGACATTCGCCTAATAGGATGCACCACAGGCCTTGCATTAGGAACCAAGTCAATTCTGAAATCGATTTCTCTACGGGGACGTAAGCTGTTTACTTCTTCAAATACATCAGCATAGTCTTTGACAATGGGAATAGTTTCAATAGAAGGAGGGGTGACTTCTAAAGAAGACCAGAATTCTTTTCTATCTGTGGCTGAGCCGTGGCATGTTATAGTCATTATATTCCCAAATTTCATTTTAATTTTAACTACCCTTTCAGCACACAGCAACTCAGCCCCATACTTCGTTAGCCAATCTAGCCCAAGTATGACATCATATCCAGAAAAGTTCATGATGATTAAATTGAAAGGAAATAGGAAGTGAGAGTAAGAAACGGGCACTCTACAGTACTGATCAAGAATAAGTGAACTCCTATCGGGCTATGGGCTTTAGTCGGTTCTTTAAGTTTTCTTGGTTTCAGTTTAAGCTTTTTAATAGTATCACTTGATATGAAACTTCTAGATGCACCAGTATCAAACAAAATAGTAATAGGAATATCCTTAATGTTAAGAGTACCGCCTAAAACATCAGGCTTACCTGCTCCTTCAGAAGAAGCTGGTGCAGCCGTGCCTTCATAGACATGTGCTACTTCAGATTTCTTGAGCAGAGGACAATTCTTGATAAGATGTCCAGACTTGTGGCAACTGTAGCACTCTTTTGGACCACGGGGATTCTGTCCACTGCTTTGGCTCGGCCCAGACTCGTTCCTCTTTGGCTTCTTCAGGGCCCTGCACTCGTAGTCGTAATGTCCCATCTTCTGGCAGTTGAAGCATCTAACTTTAGACTTGTCTCTCTTCTTGTTTACCTGAGGTTTTGTGGTCGAAGAACTTCCTTCTCCTGTTTTCTTGTCCGCCTCCTTCTTCTTATTAGCTTGATTCCTGGCCTTTTCTAGCTGAGCACCCTTCTGATCAATTTCTTCGTATCTGCATGCTATCTCTATCACCTTGGCAAATGGGCTCTCAATATGGGCTGTCACTCTGTTATGGTATCGCCTTGGAAGCCCATTTATGAACCTCTTATTCTTCTGTAAGGCATCTTGCACTAGCTCAGGGGCATACCTAGAAAGCTCCTCAAATTTCTTCACGTACTCTGCAATGGTCATGGTGCCTTGCTGCAGGTTAGCAAATTCATCGTGTAGACGTTCTACTTCATGAGGCGGGATAAACTTTTCATTAGAAAGCTCGTTAAATCTTGCCCAAGTTATCTCTACAACGTCTCTCCCTATCATGGCTGTTTCCCACCAAGTTTGAGCCTGTCCTTGCATGAAACATACTGCCATAAAACGCTTCCTGTGATCCTCCAGCTCCAAACCTCCCAAGATCTTTTCCATCGTCTTAAGCCATTCTTGCGCTTCTACCACCATCTCTCTACCAGTGAAATGTACTCCTCCAAGATTCTTGATTTTCTTCACCACTTTATCCAGGTCAAAAGCAACTGGGGGTGGTGGTGGTGGTGGCACCTCGACCTCAGAATTGGGTTGGTCTTGCTCAGTTGGGGGTGTATCTCTCCCTCTACCCCTACCGGCTACTCCGCCACGACCTCTTCCTCTTGTCCTAGCTCTCGTACTCATCTTTCAATCAGTCTGTACCATCAAGGAAAGAGTCAGACCAAAGGAAATGATAAATTCAAAGAGAAGGTTAAAAGTAGAGACATGTCCAGGTGATAATGAAGTAATGACTGATAAATATGTGCTATTCTGTTTAAGCTCATTCTAGGATATTGTTAATCCTATCTCTAATGAACCTCTCGTCTTAGAACACTACTGATTCTATATAGATGAATTGTTCTAAAAATATTATATTCCAAAGCTAAGGTTAACCAAAGCTCTGATACCAAATGTGACGATGACAAACTCCCGTGTAACGAAAGTAAGGAAAATCGTATGGAATATAACTTAACTAGAACAATAACATATCTCAGAGTATAGCAGAACATATAAATCATTGCAGCAGAAAGAAATGTCATCACAAACATCATCACTGAAACATCAGAGTATGCAGCAAAGAATTACACTTAACAAAATAGATGTCTCAAAGAAAAGAAATAGAGTCTCAATCTCTCAAATTACATCAATACTAAGTATTGTCTCAAAGTCTTAAGCAGAAAATAAAAGATAAAAAGAAATTTTCTTCAGTATCTCCATCAGCAAGCTTCCATCCAGCGAATATCCAAGCCTAACCTGTCACTTGGCTGCCCATGTAGAAGAGGGCACCCGAGTTTGCAAAAGGTGAAACAAACTACGAGTTAATCATCGGACTGGTATGAGATATCTTAATTAACTAACGGGTTTGACAATCACGAGGACCACGCCGCTATCACAGAACGGGTTTACTCCATGGGATTATCAATGCAATAAATAAAGTATAACGTTAAATAACGCAATGCTTTTTAGAAAAATGAAACCATTATAAGACCCAAGTCCCATCACACAATGCAACGCAAACCAGAGGATAGGGTTTTACCTTATAATGGTCAAAAGATGATAAATATGTAAAATACGATATTATTATTAGTGTTTATATGTTTAAAGAAAATATTTCAATTATAATATTAATCCTAGACGGATAGCTACCATCTACTATGTTGCCATACAAGTTATGCAATCAAAACCACATGGGACGTATTGAAATTTGGGTTTCCATCAGGAGTCAAGGCTAGGGAGGAGCCCCTGACCGATTCGAGACAATCTAGCAATGTCTCAGGATTCGGACGCTGGCGAACCCTTGGATATAGCAGGGTCGGTCTACAAATACTTTAGTGGATCAGTTATGCCTGAACACACGTTCCCCGATCCTATTGGACCTACAAATCGGCCAAGGGCAACCGATAAGAATAAACCGAGGCCTCGCAAAAATATTCCAACAACCACATAAGCAAATGTCAGCCAATTTAAGCACTGACACCACTTCTAGCTAGAAAGAAATGTGTGCACTCCCTGTGTTCCCTTCTCCCGTTTTAGACTCAACCGGTGTGTGAGGCTCGCGAAGTCACGATATACACAAAGCTATGCCTAAATAGGCAATGCTTTGATCATCACCCACAAGGCCTGCTTTTCAATAAAGCCTTGATCATTTGCATCTTAGCATGTCCTGGTGACAATCCATGCCATGAAATTAACATCTATCAATACACAACCTCTAAGGGTGTTGAGCGAAAGAATAAATTCTCTTGCCACCAATGGTTGTATATTAAACAAAAATCAGTTTACATGGTATGAAGTTCAACGTCAGACATGCATCCATTTACAAGTCCGTTCTGGGTCTGAACGGAACCGGAGACACCTGAGAGGCTCTCGTATATCCGGACAGTCATCACATTCGTCCGGACGACTACCGCCAAAATCCCTTCAGGGTACCTACTCCTATCGAGGACCTTAGTAGTAATACATCCGTTCGATGCGAAGATCGCCGGTCTTCAACACCGTCTTTGTCTCTTCATCGACGTATAATTATTTGAAATGAGTAGAACTTGGACTTTTCAATTGATTATCGAATAATAAATCATTTCATATTGTTAACATTAATTTATAATGATTTATCGCTATTTTATTTATCTAAAAATAGCTCAATAAAATCAAATGACGCTTCGGGTTAAGTGTGGCTTTGGCGCTGTTTTTCTCCACATTTAATTTACATATATCTTGAAATCTAACCGTTGGATTTTGACAAAATATTTCTTATTGGAAAGATCATCCCAAAGCGGTCCTAACGGCTCCGGTTTTGGGAAAATCCGACGGTTGTATCTTTCGGTACAATCGTTTAAAGTCACGATTGCCGAAACGCGAACTACCGTGCGCGATTCGTTTAATTTCTATTTATATTTATATATATAATTCCTTAAGCGATTACATTCACGTGAATATCACACCAAATGAAGGTGTGAATTATATATAAATCCTATATTCATGTTTATTACGTTAGCTAAAACGTGTTTTTATTTCATACACCAATTTGATAGTATATTGACTATAAATTGTATTGTTCGTTCATTCATGATTTTTAATGTCAATTCATGTTTCAACTTCCGTACCTATACCAAGTGTAAATTACTTTTAAAATAAACAAATTGCATATTTTACTCATTATATTTTAAGGAGAGAAATTGTTGATTTCCATCCGATGAACAAAAATGAATATTTTTGTTCAATCCCTTCTATGAACAAAATGTGAATTCCTTCCTATGCTTCTAATACTACATTAAAATTGTATTTAATGCAAAACATATTTCTAAATGAAATATGGTTCTTATTCTCTTCCTTTTTAAAATTACATTAAAAATGCAACCTTTAATTTTCATATTTTATTTGCATTCGGGACTACAAATAAAAATGTATATCATCCTATTCAGGATTTATTTGCGTTGAGGAACGCAAATAAAAATGTATCTTTAAATTTGTAATTTTATTTACAACAAGGAATGTAAAATAAAGTACAACTCTTTATTTCATGTTTATTTACATTAAGGGCTGTAAATAAATGAAAGAAAAATGTAATCTTTCTTTTATTGTTTGTTCGTATCTAGATTCCTTCTACTATCTAAAATTGCAAACAAAAATGTATCTTTTTATTTTATTGTTTTATTTGCATGGAAAAATATAAATAAAATATATTTTCTATTTTCTATGTTTTGTTTGTATAGTAGTAGGCAATTGAAAAATGTGAATTTTTAATTTACATGCATTGTTTGCATCGTAGAATGCAAACATAAAATAAAATCTCTTTTCTCTTTTTGTAGCGTTTGCATTTTGGAATGCAAACATATAATGAAATTTTATATTTTTATTTTCTATCTCGTGACATTTAGAAATGCAAAAGATGATATCTTATCTTTCTACAGTTTGTTCGCATTAAGGAATGCAACAAAAATGATATTTTATTTTCTACACCTTGTTTGCATTAGGGAATGCAACAAAAATGATAATTTATTTTCTACCTCTTGTTCGCATTAGGGAATGCAACAAAAATGATAATTTATTTTTCTACATCTTGTTGGCATTAGGGAATGCAACAAAAATGATAATTTATTTTCTACATCTTGTTCGCATTAGGGAATGCAACAAAAATGATAATTTATTTTCTACATCTTGTTCGCATTAGGGAATGCAACAAAAATGATAATTTATTTTCTACATCTTGTTCGCATTAGGGAATGCAACAAAAATGATAATTTATTTTTCTACATTTTGTTCGCATTAGGGAATGCAACAAAAATGATAATCTATTTTTCTACCTTTTTACATTGAAAAGGGTAAATAAAAATGTACTACTTTTAAAAACATATTTTGTTTGCGTTCGAGAACACAAATAAAAATATATTTTTATATTGTCAATATTTTAATTGTATTTGAGAACACACTAAAAAGTCATTCAATTTTTCTATGCCATATTTGTGTTTATGGACACAAATAAAATGCAATTAAATGTTCTATGTAATATTGGTGTTTCAAATAAAAATGTAATCCAACGTACTATGTAATATTCGTGTTTGGGGACACAAATAAAATGTTATTCAATATAAGATGTATATATTTGTGTTGAAACACAAATGAAAAGGATAACTTATTTTTCTATGTATATATTTCTATTGAAACCCAAATAAAAAGAATAAACCATTTTTCTATGTGTATATTTGTGTTGAAACACAAATAAAAAGAATAAATCATTTTTCTATGTGTATATTTATGTTGAAACACAAATAAAAAGAATAAATCATTTTTCTATGTGTATATTTGTGTTGAAACACAAATAAAAAGAACAAAACATTTTTCTATGTGTATATTTGTGTTGAAACACAAATAAAAAGAATAAATCATTTTTCTATGTGTATATTTGTGTTAAAACACAAATAAAAAGAACAAATCATTTTTCTATGTGTATATTTGTGTTGAAACAAAAATAAAAAGAACAAATCATTTTTCTATGTGTATATTTGTGTTGAAGCACAAATAAAAAGAATAAATCATTTTTCTATGTTTGGTTCAACCAAATCAATTCAAATAGAAGGAAATTTTATTTTCTCTATATTGAATTGATTAACTAGATCAATTCAAATAAAAACAATATTTATTTTCTCTAAATGGAATTGATAAATTAGATCAATCACTCTACGAAGCAAATTGTATGATTTGATATTGAATCGATGATCTAAATCAATTCAATAATATTATTATTATAAAAAAAATCTCCACATATAGATCTATGATTATTCAATATAAGAATAAATATTAAATTGATTATCTAACTCAGTTAAATTAAATAGAATAAGCGATAAAAATAATAATATTTGAATAACACATGACAACAAATCATAATAATCCATCATACAACAAACAAACATCATACAACATCTACACAAACAGATCTGAAGATGAATAACTATAAATAAATAAATTAATTAATTAATTAATTTAAACATGATATATCTCATAGTCGTTTGTCATTTTTGCCAAAATTCCATCTGCTCAGAATTTCCCCGCTTCAGTCTAGAATTGTAGTTCAGGATCGTACGAGTCCAACGCTTCAAAAATTGTGTAATTCTAGGTTTATTTGACAAAGTTATGAGTAAAATAAGATTAGGGATTAATTTAAGTATTAAATTAAGTAAAAACAATTAGTTTAGTTCATCTTCCTCCTTACAGTATTCTCGGCCGACACCCTTTTCCCTTTGTTCATAACTAAGGTTGACCTTTTCTCCCAATTCAAGCCACCAGTGTTCGATCAGAGGATGCTGCAGCGAAGAGGACGGAGAGGCATACGCGTGGGACCCAGAATGGTGGAACTCGGCTGGGTCTAGGGGGTGCGACGTGGTGGTAGGCGGTGGCTTTGGGTGCGTGGTTCGAGGAGATGGTGGCACCAGAGAAGATCTAACCGTATGAAAATGAAGAGAAGAAGAATCTCTTCGAAGTGGTATAGGGATTGGATTTTAATTCGTTGTGGATTGGAAGAAATTAAAGGGGGAAGTTTCAGCCATAGAAAAGGGGGCGGCGGCTGTAGAGAAGATGAATAGTGGATTGTATTTTAGGGTTTTACAATCTCTTTTATAGTATTAAAATGTTAATTTTACAAAAAAAAAACAAATCTCTTAAGGAATTCAGAATTCAGTCCAACAAGAAGCTACCCTACCCAATAACCCCTATCCCGGATCCATCTAACCGTGTCTCGTAGGCCCAAGAGGTCAACTCAGCCCCCGTTTTTCAAAATTAAAATTAATTCTTTTTATTATTAATTTTTGACGTATTCAAAAATCCACCGGAGCCACATACGAACCCCGAAAAATACCAAAAAAATATTTTTGGCTATGGCTTGGTGATACGAATCCAACAAAATTATTTTCATCGAATTCTGAGACTGTTTGAAAAATGGTTATTTTCCATTCGTTCAATTTTGACTGTATTTGACCAAACACAGTTTCTTTTGCCACGCTCACATACTAAATCGGAAAATTCTAAAATTGAAATCTAGCAATAATTTGACATTCCGATTCCAACAAAAGTGGTTTCGTCGAAAACAGAGGTCGTTAGAAATTTGACTATTTTCACTGGCTTTAATATTATTTAAAAATAAAATTTTTAAATTTGGGCACATTTTCTAACCAATTTATTAAAAATAAAAAAAATTAATTGGTTCGGATTTTCCGGGTTGTTACATCTTTACTGAAAATTACAGCTTTCAAAAAAATGCAACATTTTTTAAGTTTTGCTTTTCAATCCTTTCATGCAATATAACAAGAAAACTAGCGAGCTATACATGCTTTATTTAGACAAAATTTTCACAAGAAATCACTATTTCCATGATATACCCCCATTTTACATCAAAACTCAATATGTACTTTTCTAATATGCTCTTTACAAATTTAAAAACTATAACTTTTAAGATTATAACTTGAAAACACCATAAACCATCTTCCAAAAGCTTTTATAATTTCAATTTCTTAAAAGTTAACCATGGGATTAGACTCAAAGTGGGTTTCCAATCTTAACTAGGCTTTCCTAGACACCCCCACAAAGTCAATTCTCTCAATTATAAATATTCCTAACCCACTCTTCTCTTTTTAACCTTTTCCAATTTATAAGGTTTTACTGCCAAAACCACTAACCTGAAATACTATCATATGAGATTTACCTTTCTTCCATACAAAGTATATTATACACTTTCCACCCAAATTACCTAAGGGTCTCATATTTCCACATTCATTCCTTTAGTGAACAAAACAGACATCACAATTCTTACCATATTATACTCTTTCTATTTAGTGGGTTCCTCTATGGATCTAGGTATATATATAATAGTTTTATTTTAAAAATACAAATACGTGCACTCGTTATCTACACAGGAATCCTAAACCTAGGCTCTTATACCAGATGTAACAACCCGAATTCCAACAGACCAAATTTTTTTCTTCAAAATTCTAATCTACCGAAACTCGTGTGGTTTTCTCTGGTATACTATAGAAAATACAAATATATAAAATATATCAGAGCTTAGAAAAACACCTCACAGTGGAATGGATAAAATATAATAATCAAAATATAGCCTTACCGTAGTAATAATAATGCCTAACCAGTATCAAAGCTATCATATATGTGCCACAAATTTAAACTATGAGTATGTTATGAGGAGGGGGTCAGAACACAAGTTCTGGTGACTGGATTTCAACTACACATTTTAGATAATCCTACATATACCATTCAGTTATATTTTCTTGTTTATTAGGTTACTTGGGTTAACAGAACTCAAGGCTTACACATACGTCGTACCCATCTACTTTCCAATGGATTAACCTAGTGCAACATATATGTAGGTACCCCCAAATTAAGGTACACCCTATGGTACCCCACTCACACGATCTCCACCGTAACGCCATAGAAATATACATAGTGCCTCATCCTATGCCTGAGTGACGTATGGATGTCTATATAAAAATGCTACGTTCCACATAGATCTGCCATCACCATGCTACGTAAGCGCACGGACTCCCACCTTCAATCGAATCAGATCACATTACAAAGTACTGCCCTAGAGTCTACGATACACCATCTAGAGCAGACATGATGTATCTAGACTTTTCCACGTACATATCCTTAACCGTATTCAATGCCTTAACCGCACATATCCTCTACTATGCACTAAGTGTCATGGCAGGGCTATACAAGAAACACGTAACTCAGTTGGGAGCTTTTCAGATATCCGTATACACAGATGCTAAGGTCTGCATTTTCAGTGGTTATGGTCCCACCTGACCCCTCCCTCAACTATTGAAAGACGAAAAAGGTAGAGAACTAATAACCTGGCCCAAGAGAAAAAGACAAACAACAACTCCTAATTGGCCTATCCCTCACCCATAGCCTTGATAGCAAAAGGTTTATAGTCTTTTTGTTTAGGTCTTCTTCTTTCCACATCACGTATCAAGCTGACTGTCGATGGTAGGTACCCGATGACTTGCTATCACCTAGGTTAGACCTATCAGTACTCAAGAGTGGTTGTAACCTAGCCTAGTCATGGCAACTTGGATCATCGAATCACCTATGCCACCCAACAGTCTTTTGATTGCCCATTATCGTGGCAATCAAGGCATACTCACCGGGTAAAACGCACAGACTTGACTTTTGTGAGTATAGTAGAATGTTGTCATAGCATAGAGGACTACCAGAAGTACCCTCCATGTCCTAGGAAACCGCGTGCTTCCCTTTCTAGTTCTTTGGAGGCAGTAGAATATCAGCAGAACAATAGGCGGAACAAGAAAAATAATTAGATGGATGTGCGCTCCCCTTGTGTCCCATGACACCACGATGATCTACCCTGTTGGTTCATTCACCCATAGACGTATAGACTGGTCCAAGCATCTCAGGTTAACGTGTTATTAGACCCTATGTCTAATCATTTAATCGCGTGCTTGCTCTTCCCTTTCAGATTTTCACTCAACTTGATTATTCCTAGTCATATTGACTTCTTATTCAAGTTACCAAGTTCCTCTTGCTTATTAATTTCAATTATATAACTAAACCAATTTAAGTTCATTAATAAGCCTATAGCATGTTATTCTCTAGATTGTAATCTAATGTTGTAATCTATAATCTCTTTATATTATTCATTTTCTGATTCCCTAGTTACAATAACATCTACTACTAAATATGTAATTAGATATATCTCAATTCACATGTTTTCTGTTTAACATGTCACTTGTTATTTCTTATTAAGTATAACTTATTTCATCTCATATGTTCATCTCCTTCTTTTTTATTTAATCATAATTACGTCTTACGCTGTTACTACAACTTGTAGTTGTTTACTTATTAACTTAGTTCTTTTAGCGTAGGTTTACTAATAAGTCTCCTTTCTCATTTATTTTAACTTGTGTTATAATTTCCACTTGTCCCTAGGACAAGTCTTTACATGTTATTCTTATCAGCAGATTTTAGATTCTCAAGTTTACAGATTATTTAATTTATAATTAAGTACAACTTATTGCATTTCATAAGTTTTCACATTCCCACTATTGTTTATTATAACCTAAGCTATAATTTCCACTTATCCCTAGGATAAGCCTACCTGTTATCTTTCCATTTCCCCTTCAGGTTTATTCATAATAGGTTATTACCGTTCCCCGTTCATTACATGTCTTTTACTGTTGTAATTATCATTCTTTTCATTCATCACAATTAGTTCCATTTATTTCTATCTTTTTATACACATATATTTATTTATGTTTATGCACTAGACCTCCCACATTAAGCCGACCACTTGTGGATGCTGGATTTGTCGGGCGGTTCCGAGCAGACTTATAAAACAAGTTGGGCTTAACCTCGTGTCTTAGCACCGTTACAAGTAGAATTATGCACTAGACCCCTCAAATTAAATTAACAACTTGTGGACGCTGGATTTGTCAGGGGGTTCCTGGCAGACTTCTACCATAATTTGAATTTAACCTCGTGTACAGGCGCGGATCAATTTTGTGATAGCTTTAAATTTAGGCATATTCATTCTTCCGAATTTTAGTGTAATCTATTTTTACAAGTCATAGTTAATGTATATCAAGTCCATTTCTAGTTATCATGTCGCATGTTCTTCCTAACATGTAATTAACTTCATTTTAAAATAACATGTAATATATGAATATTTCAAATGTGCTATCTTTTAATAGAAAGAAAAATATAATGAAATAAAACTAAACGATGGCAGCTGAAAATTCCTTTTCGTGGAACAATTCTAGGTCAAATTCTCGGCTTTCTCAATCATTCTTGAGTAAATCAAATCCGTTGGCAAAGGGGATTAAATCGAATTCACTAGATCGTTCTGTTTGGCGTTCGGATTATTCTCAATTTCGATCTGATGGATGCTTTCGATGGGGGGATGTCAATCATTTCGCGAAGAATTGTAGGAATCAGATCAGATGTTTTAATTGCGGTCAATTGGAGCATCGTAGTGCTAACTGTTCGATTTATGTAAGAAGAGTTTTTTCTGGGCAAGAGCAGTCAAAGATTAAAGAAGCTCAATTTATATTCCTGAATTCTGGTATGATTTTATTGAAGAACTTCATAAGTCTTAATGATCAGGTAAAGATTGTTAATAAATGCCAAGATTTAGGAATTGGGGATGGTGGTTTTTATAGACCAGGGTATGAAAATGGGGCACTGTTTAATCTTCAGATGATGTGTTTGGGTAAGAATTGGAATCCGCGGTCTAGATTATATGAAGAAAGGCGGGAAATAGATGGAAGTATTCCTCCTAAAATTCCAACTGATTTCACAAAATTGGTGAGCGATTCCTTAATATTTGCACATAAAGGATTGGAGGATAATGGAGGTAGAACGGGAGAATTACCACTGATGCATCCTGATGTATGTATAGTGAACTACTATAATCTCGGCGGGAAGCTAGGTTTACATCAGGATAAGGACGAAAGCAATGAGAGTCTCTAACTTGGTCTACCGGTAGTCTCCTTTTCTTTAGGGGATATAGCCGAGTTTGTGTATAAAGAGGAGGGGTTTAAGGATGTTGAAAGGAAGATTATGCTGGAATCTGGTGATGTTCTAATTTTTGGGGGTAAATCAAGAGGAGTTGTTCATGGCATATCTCGTATCTACAAAGACTCGGCTCCGGAAACACTTAGACAAAGAACTAATCTCAAAGTGGACATGCTAAATCTAACATTCAGACAATGTGAAGTAAAAAACGATAAAGAGAGGCACACTCCAGTAAACACTGTTTCACATCAGAGTAATCTTTCTTTTGTTGATGTGGTTAGGCAATCTTCTTCTAATATGCCTAAATGGAATATGAGGGCTAATGATGTTCGATTCAGGAAAAAGCTGGGAGACCAATTTTGCTTTCGTTGTGGCGATGGCAGTCATCTAGCGAAGGAATGCAGGAATGGTTTGAGATGTTTTTGTTGCGGAGGAATAGGTCATCGCAAAGATAACTGTCCAGAGAAATATACTGGCAAATCGATCAGAGAGCTATTGCACTTTATTTGTTTGATGATATGCCTAAAAATGACGAAATTGTTAGATTGGTACACAATGAATTTTCCTGAGAGTGATAATGAAGGTGCTTACTAGATCTTATGTTTGGGTTGGAATTTGGAAGGGCTAGTTGATGGAATTTTGTGGAGGAAGAGTATTGATAATGTGAATGTTTATCCTCCTTTGCCTTGTTCGCTATCAAGGAAAGACCATGCATTCTATTTCAGTCTGAACCTTATCAAATTGAGGAGGTTATATGTGGATTCAACGGCCAGCAATAAGAGAGCAGTGATCAGATTGTTGGATAAGATTCTTGATCACTTTGATACCATTAATTCAGTTATCAATTGTGAATATAGCGAAGAGGAGCTCCAGTGGCATTCTGGAATGTCGATATCGGTTAATGATGGCAGTTTGCAGTCAGTGGTGGATTTAGATGTCAATCCAATTTTGGTGGGTAATGGTGAGGCTCTTCTCGAAGAAGATTTTATTGATGAGGTGACTTCTTATGGTCCATTGAGCTGGGATCCTATGCGTGTGGATCCGTTTGTTGTTATTTGTATGAGGTGTGGTGAGGATGATAGGATTGCTGATGGAGATATTGGTAGTAAGCTACACAATAAGGGGAGAGATAGTGAAAGGCTGACAGGGGTATATGAGGTGGACATGGGTGTTTATGCCGTTGAAGTCTCGGAATCCGAGTTCGAAAATGATTCAGGTATGGGTAAGGGGATTGACTGGTATGTGGCTAAAGATGTGATTCTCTCGAATAGCTTTGATTTGTTAGGTGAACGTGATGATAGGGAGGAATTGAGGTTGGTGGAGAAGGAAGGTTCTTTTGTAGATACTGTGTTGAAGTTGGGTAGTTCATCAAGGAGGGGATTCAGGGTAGGTAAGATAAAAAGTGGTAGAGGGGCTCAAATGAAGAGGATGAGGAGTAATAGGCTCATGCGAGTTAAGGAGGGACTGATGAATCAGGAGGGCATGGCTGGTGGTATATGCAATAATGGTGCAATTGAAAGGGACAGTGCATGTAATGATGTTATCATTACTATAGAAGATGAAGTATGGCTGGCGACTGATGATCATGTTGAGGGCACGATCTCTGGAAGGCGGGAAGGACAGAAAGGGGTGGTGGAATTGAATAATAAGGTTGGATCAGTGATCACCTTGTCCTCATTGGATGATACGATTTTGGTTGATCTAAACACAGTCAGGTTCGATCCATGTTTTGGTGGACATTTGGGTAATTTCACGCTGATATGGGATATTGGTTCAGGCATGACTGTTGTGAGTGAAAATTTTGTGAATCTCTTTTATATGTATTTGAGACCGAGCTTTAGTATTTCTTGCCGGAGGGTGTTTTTTCACGATCGGAGTCTATTATTGGAGATGATGCTAGTCATTTGAGTAGCGATGATTCGATAGTTCTTTATGGAGATTTTATTCAGAGCAGTGTTGTTCCATCCCTTTCGTCAAGGAGGAGGAGGCATAGGAGAGTTGTTCCTAGTTCGGGATTGATTCGACGCAGTGCTAGGATCAGAGCTAGCTCCTCGCCTTTTCGAGGTAGGTCCCAGAGTCCGAATGCTAGTAGTAGCAATTCATATTTGGGCTCAGGTATGACATCTATTTATGGCAGTGATTATTCTCGTTATGTTATAGGTAACCTTTCTACCAGTCAGTTATTTCAGCTTGACAGTGATACTGCCTTTATTTTTACGGATATTGAGATGGATGCTGATTACATTAGGAGTAGGGAATTAGAGAGAGCGACTTCACTGAGTAGATGAGGATAATTAGTTGGAATATTAGAGGTTTAAATAAACCCAAAAAATGTGCTAAGGTTAGGACTATCTTTATAGATTATCATATTGATATAGTTTTACTTCAAGAGACTAAGATTGGGAACCCCGATTTTAATTTTTACACTAGATTAGGTGGGTCCTTAATTCGAAATTGGGCCTGTTTACCGGCAATTGGTACTGCCGGTGGGTTAATGATTGGCTGGAAAGACAATCAATTTAGACTTGTGCAGGAATATCCTAAGTCACACTCGTTACACATTATTTTAACCTCACTTATAGATAATTCTACACTGGATATTTCAAATGTGTATGGGCCTCACACTAATATTGAGAGGCGAAGTTTGTGGGATGAACGTTCGGAATTTAGGAATCTTGTCCCTAATCTTTGGATCGTGGGGGGAGATTTTAATGTCACTAGGTTTTTAGGTGAGAGATCTCCTCGGGAGGGAGATTTTTCAAATATGGAGGAATTTAATGAATTCATTCTTGTTAATAATTTGATTGAGATTTCGATTAACAATAGATTATTCACTTGGTCTAACGTTAGAGATAGTCCGTCTTTTGCTTTGTTGGATAGGTTTTTTATAAGTACGGAGGTTGAAGATAGATTTTCTATATGTAAAGTTAAGGGATTACCCTTTTTATATTCAGATCATTGTCCATTAATACTTTCATGTGAATCGAATTTATTAATTAGTAACAGCTTTAAATTTGAAAAGATGTGGCTTTTAGATGCCAGTTTTATTAAACTTGTCACGGTAAAATGAAATTCTTTATTCTATATTAACAATTTATATAATGGTAATTCTGCAAAGATTTTCTTTTCAAAATTGGGAAAATTAAGATTTTTTTCTTAAAAGATGGAATAAATGAGTTTTTGTTAGTGTTAGAATTAAGAAAGATAAGATTTTATGTGAAATGTTAGATATTGACAAGTTAAGTGAGTCTAGGACTCTTAACCCCATTGAGAGAGATAGACTAGGTAACCTTAGGAATGATTTTAAACTGATTTTGGAAAAGGAAGAAGTAATGTGGAGGCAAAGGTCCCGTGTGCAATGGATAAAGGAAGGTGATAATAATACAAAAAATTTCCATAGCATGGCTAATGAAAGGAGACGGGATAATTTGATTCATTCTATTTACTTTAATAATGAGGAATTAACTATTCAGAAGGATTTAAACGAAGCTTTCACTAATTACTACAAACAGATTTTCGGTTCCAGAATTAAGAGAAGAATTAATATCAGATGGAAGGATATTTATCCTAAAGATGAAAAGGGTGAGTTATTAGATTTAGATAAACCTTTTTCTGAACAAGAGATTTGGAAGGCAATTGGCGATATGCCCAGTGACAAAGCTCCTGGGCCTGATGGATTTTCTGTTTTATTTTATAAGCAGTTTTGGGAGGTTTTAAAATCAGACTTTGTTAAATTATTTAATGATTTTTACAGTGGGAATTTATGTTTAGGGAATTTTAATTTTGCTAATGTTATCCTTATTAGAAAGAGAGAGGATGCTAAGTGTTTAAAGGATTTTAGACCTATTTCACTAATCAATGTTTCTGTTAAAATTATCTCCAAAGTACTAGCGAATAGACTTAATACGAAGATGAATAATCTCATAGATTGTTCTCAATCTGCATTTATCAAAGGTAGAAACATAGTAGATGGAGTGGCAGTGGTTCAGGAATATATTAATGTATGCATAAAAAATAATTTTACATGTGCTATATTGAAGTTAGATTTTGAGAAAGCTTTCGATTCCATTGACTAGGATTTTATCTGTGAATTATGTCTGGCTAGGGGTTTTAGTATCAGATGGATTAACTGGATTATGCTCTTACTTAGGTTCGGTTGTTCAAGTATCATTGTTAACGGGGTTGTGGGTAAAAAGATTCAATCTAAGAGAGGGCTCTGACAGGGCGATCCCCTATCAGCTCTATTATTTAATTTAGCGGCTGACGTTTTTTCTAGAATTGTTAAGAGAGCTGGGAGAGTAGGAATTTTAGGAGACGTTGGTAACGAGGTTTTAAATAACGAACTATCTCTTCTCCAATTTGCAGATGATACTTTATTATTTTCCTCTCATTTACCAAAGCATATCATTGCTCTTAAATTTATTCTTTATTGTTTTGAGATGTTATCTGGAGTAAAAATTAATTTTGAAAAGAGTTTCGTTATGGTCATCAATGATTATAATAATGTAGAATCTAGGGTTGCAAACACTTTAAACTGTTCGATCATGAAATTTCCTTTTGATTATTTGGGATTTAAAATCAGGCCTTCGAAACTTAAGAAGGATGATTGGTTAGTTATAATTGACAAGATAAATAATAGATTATCAAGTTGGAATAATAGATTTTTGTCTAGAGCAGGTAGATTAGTGCTTGTTAATTCGGTATTATCTGTTATCCCTACTTATTGGATGTCTATTCATAGATTTCCTCAAAGGGTTATTGCGAAAATAGATAGAATAAGATGCAATTATCTCTGGAGTGGGGATTCCGTTTGTAGAGGTTTCAAATGTTTAGTTAACCGGGAGGTGTGTTGTAAATCTAATAAAGATGGGGGCCTAGGGATCATTAATTTATATAATTTTAACTTGTCGTTATTAGCTAAATGGTTATGGAGACTTAGATGTCCTAAAGTTATGGCTACTTGGAAGGTAATTCTTTCAAAATTCTACTATACAGGAGGGGAGTTTATTGTGGGTTCTAGTGGTAGTTGGTATAATAGATTATCCTACTTTTGGAAGTCTGTATTAAAGTGTTTTGAATTTTTTAACCTAGGGTATAATGTGATTGTTCACTCGGGTAATATCACCTACTTTTGGCATAATGCGTGGATTTCTCGCTTACCACTAAAAACTGAATTTAGTGAGCTTTATAATAATTGTAATTTAAAAAATGTTTTAATTAAGGATGTATACAAAAGGGATTTAGATCCTCCTTGGGATTTTCCCTTTGTAAATATTCTAGAGGAAGGGTTGTTAAGACAATTAGCACTACTCAAAGAGAAGTTAGCGTTGTATCACATAGATGAGTATAGTGATTCGATTAGTTGGGGCATGGGTAAGAGTCCAGTTTATTCAGTTAAATCTATGTATAATTTTTTGAATTTTTCAGGGATTTCACTTCAGACTTTCAAATTTATTTGGAAGTCCAATTCTCCTCCCAAAACCAAGTTTCTTATGTGGCTTATTGTCCACAAGAGGCTTAATACGATTGAACTTTTGAAGAAAAAGAATATTATAATTGAGGCCAAGTGTTGTTGGTGTAATCTTTTAAATGAAGATATAGACCATCTATTATTTCAATGCAATATTACTAAATATATCCTTTTTGGGGTTTTAAGAATTTTTGTTTTGGTTGGGGTAAGCTTTTTTTAACGGTTGTGTTGATTATTGGGGTTCGTATAGATTAGATTATAATTCAAAACAAAGATATGTTTTAGATTCTTTAATTAACTTCATTAGTTGGTTTATATGGTTAGAAAGAAATCAGAGACATTTTCATTCTGTTTCTATGAACAAGGATAAATTAATTGTTAAGATAGTGTACTTCTGTCTGGATTGGATGTCCAATCCGCATTATAAATCATTTAGTGAATTATATTTTGTTAATTATTTGAATAAGGTTAGATCCAATTTAAGTCTTTTTATCTCAATTAGTAGATTTTTCAGTAACAATTTATGTTTGAATTGCTAAGTTGCTCTTTAGTTTCTTATTCTTTTATCTCTCGTCTTATTCACATATATATATGGGTGGTATTCACACTCAAATATATATATATATGTTTTTTCATGCATATATATTATATTTATGAGTACTTTCCACTAATATATATATATATATATGTATATATATGTAATATATTACTAATAGTTTCCATAAGATTTTTGCAGATTCAGGTGGTAGATGTAGAAGATGAGGTGTGAAGATAGCTGGATGGATTAGTGTCGGTTACTTGAGAGTTTATTTTTACTGTTTATTGTGATGTTAGCTTATCTTTATTATATTGTTACGCATAGGCTACTTTGGTATTATTGTATAAGGGTAGATATACTTCAAATCGGGTGGTGGCTTTGCTGGAATTCGATTTTGAAGTATGATGGGCGGCGGTTTATCCAGAGTTCATCTGTCTACCTCTTATACATTATTATACCCATGTATTGTATCATATGGTCGGATATTGTAGTTTCTGTTACATACATACATACATACATATATATATATATCTGTGTGTGTGTGTGTGTGTTTGTGTGTGTGTGTGTGTGTGTGTTTGTGTGTGTGTGTGTGCTCTCTTCTTCCCAGAAGATCACACATCTTTAGTTTTCAAAAAAAAACATGTAATATATGAATCATGTAATTATTCCATTCTAACAAATTGACATGTAATTATCCCATTTCTTACAGTCAAGGGTTCAAGTAATAATATGCCATAGATTAGCATGTAATAAGAACATGTATGTTTACAACTGTAATCATTTCCACATATTTTAACATGTTCATACATTTCAGCATATTGACATTTCAACGTATTAACATTCCGACATATTAATATTTCAACCTGTTAACATATTAACCTTTCTAGCAGATTTACATTTCAACAGATTAATCATTCTAGCATATTTACATTACATATTAACGGGGAATGTCAAACGATAAATATACCATTATCAAAAAGCATATTTTAAATCCACTCGCCTAATTGCTTTCCAAATCCTGAATCTGGTCTTGATCTTGCGTTCCATGGTTCTCCTAACTGAATTTAGAACCTAAACAATCATGGATCCACAATTCTTAACTAAAAGAAGAAGGGAACAAAGAGGAGGAATTCGAATAGACTAGACCTAAGAAATTACCTTATTTCGAATAGAATTCTGAACACCTTCTTTATTAATATTCATCATTTTCCTTCATATCTTAAATCAGAATTTTCCTAAACTAATTATATTATTTTTATGAAGAGATTTGAGGAGGAAGAGTAATGGAAGAGCTTAGGCAGCTTCTCAGAAAATGTGAGATTTGACCTAGGTTGTGCTAGCCTATTTATAGGTATTTAGGACGTTATCGTACACGCAGCGCTAAGTCAGCAATGAATTTTGTTAAGAAAACAGCCCAGATTTATAAATGAATCTACCCGGATCTGGGGTGGGGTCTACGCCCATGTGTATGTATCGACCCTAGGGTCGACCCCCCGGTGTTAGAGTCGACCACCCTGGGTCCCATGAGCCTTTTTGTGCAGATGTTTACTATTTTATCATTTTTTTATTTTAAACGTTTGATTAATATCCATTATACTTTCTTTGATTTATTGATATGTTATATTTACATATAATCTTCTTATATGTATACAAAACTTCAAATGTCCATTTTATACGTATATATATATATATGCGCATAACTTTTATTTTGATTTTAAAATTCAAACGGTGTTATATCGTTATTTAATTCTTACAATATTTCTTTGATTGCAGCCTTATTTTAAACTTTTCTCTTGTGTGTGTATATATTTATATACGCATATATTTTCATATACATATAATTTTCTTTACTCCCTTGTATACTTTTCCTTATATGTGTGTTTATGCATGTTTTCTCTTTAGAACATGTGTTATTTTAGCCATTCCCCTAAAACAAAAATAGGGTGCTGGCTGGGATCGAACCTTGCACCTCTCACTTAAAAGCCACATGTTCTAACCAACGGGACTACTTATTCTTTTGTTAAAAAGGCTCAGAACAATGGTGGTCATTATTCTCTTCTTATTCCTCTTTTTCATATTTTTTACAATATTTCATTTAAACCATTGCACGTAACCTTATCAATTTGCATGCATCTTTTTCTTTCATTTTTCGTTACTTATTAATGCATAATATTTGTAAATCATTGTATGCAACGTAATTATATTACATGCTACTAATTTCTTCATACATTGCATTGTTATTCGCATTAATCTTTTCATCTTTTATATATTTATGTCTATGTATATATATATATATACATATGCACTCTTAAATATTTAATTGTCATAAAATGCGGGGTGTTACACACAGCCTCAAAAGATCCTCAAGAACTTTATTCACCCTCTCCGTCTTCCCATCGATTTGAGGGTGATATGCGGTGCTCAAATATAACTGCGTACCTAATGCCTCCTGCAAGCTCCTCCAAAAACTCGCTAGTGCAGATGGGATCTCCATCACTTACTATGATGGAAGGTACTCCATGTAGACGGACTATCTCATGAAGATAAATTGATGCCAACCATGATGTCATTATCTTGCTCTTAAAAGGAATGAAATGAGTGCTCTTAGCAAGCATGTGTACTATAACCTAAATGCTGGTATTGCCCTTTCTCGATCTAGGCAACCCAGCTAAGAAATCCATAGAGATGCTCTCCCACTTCTACTGTGGGACCCCCAAAGCGGGCAGCAACCCGCCAGGCTTTTTCAGTTCATCTTTAGCTTGTTGGCATATCAAACTTTGAGCTATGAATTCCGCTACATCTCTCTGCATCCCATTCCAAAAGAAAGCCCTCTTATATCTCTATACATCTTATAGCCACCTAGATGGATGGTCATTCCAGAACGATCGGGTTCTTCAAGGACTATCTTTAATAGACTCCCAAATTGGGGAACACAAAGCCTTCCATCCCTTCGTAGCCACCCCTTATCGTCTGTGGAGTATCTGCTAAGGTGACTAGAAGTCTCTCCTCTGTTGGGACTATCCAAAATGTCTGCTATCTATGGATCCTTTCGCTGTGAAGATCCTACCTGATCCAAAAGAGTAGGTCGCACCTCTAACGATGCCAATAAACCAGGTGTAAACTCAATAGAGGGCCTAAAATCAAAGTTCAATATATAGTCCAAACTTTGCCGCTCTACAAATAGAAGACTCAAGGTCATCCTCTGGCTACTGAACGCGTTCTCTACCATATTACCCTTCCCAGGGGTATAAGCAATCTCAGAGTCATAGGACGTCAGGAATTCCATCCATCTCTGTTGTCTCAAATTGAGATCCTTTTGCGAGAACAGATGCTTGAGAGATTTATGGTTCGTGTATAACTCGAACCTCTCTCCAAGTAGATAATGCCGACAAGACTTAAGCGTGAATACAATAGCAGCCAATTTCAAATTGTGAGTGGGGTAGTTTTTCTCGTGAACCTTCAACCGTCTACTCCAGTAGCATACTACCCTTCCCTCTTGCATCAAAATGGCACCGAGTCATGTACCGCATGCATCAGTGTACATTGTGAACACCTTGCTCCCATTAGGCAATGTCAGAACTGAGGCTGTTGTCAGAGCCCTCTTTAATCGCTAAAAAGAATCCTCACAATCAACGTTTCAAGCAAAGGTCAGATTCTTCTTCGTCAGCCTGGTGAACGGGAATGATATCCTCACGAAGTCTTTAATAAACTTCCTATAATAGCCCGTTGAACCAAGTAAACTTCTCCCCTCCATTGCATTCTTTAGATCTTTTCAATCTTTAACTACAACTACTTTGTGGGTTCCACTGCTATACCATTCTTGGAGACCACATGCCCAAGAAATCTCACTTTTTTTCTCCAAAAATGACATTTGGAGAATTTCTCCTTAAGCTGGTGCGCTCGGAGATTCTAAGAACCTCTTCTAAGTGTTAGGCATGCTCTTCTTCATTCTTCGAGAAAATCAAGATGTTATCAACAAAGACCACAACGAACTTATTTAGAAACTCCCGAAACACCGTACTCATCAGATCCACAAAATAGGAGGGTACATTCGTCAACCCAAAAGGCATGACGAGCCACTTGAAGAAACCATCTGGAGTTCTGAAAGCGGTCTTGTGTATACTGTCCTTGGCCACCCTCAGTTGATGAAAACCTATAGCCAAGTCTAAACGAGAGAAAATAGACGGACCAACAAGATGGTCAAATAGATCATCTATCCTCGGAATTGGGGTGCCTATTCTTCTCAGTGAGCTTGTTCAACTCCCTGTAATCCACACATAAGTGAAGTGAGCCATCTGCCTTAGTCGCGAATACGACTGGAGCACCCTATTCAAATATGTTTCACCTAATATCCCTTCCCAAGTAACCCCCTACTTTCTTGTTGAGCTTCCTCCTTTATCTAGGAGCCATGTGGCGCACAAGCAATGCACTTGGCTTTGCATTGTCCACCGAGTATATCTAGAAATCAATCTCGCGCCTTGGAGGCAAGACCCTAACCTCCTCAAAAGCATCGCGATACTCATGGACTATAGGTGCATATTGTAAATCATCTACAGAAGCATCAAGCGATTCTAGGAAACTAACCATAACAGACTCCTTAAGGTCACAAGAAATCTCGAGAGTCCTCCCATAGCTAGTCAAAAGCCTAACGACCCTCCTCCCATGGTCTAGAATGGCACCATACATGACTAGCCATCCCTAGAATCAAACCATAGCCCATGAAACCAAGCACATATGCATCGCACTCAAACTCGATGCTCAACACAGAAATTCTCAAACCCCGACAAATCATAGACAGATGAGTCATGCCCCCAGTGTGGTTTAAGACAACAATGGGATCCAAAACCACACTAGTACTAAGGTGCAAAGACTCAGCCACACAATCGGATATAAAAGAATGTGAAGCGCCAGAATCAAAAAGAGTTCTAACGGGATGATCGAAAAGAGAAATCAAACCTTCAACAGAAAATTTCCTACCTATGTCCGGTATTCTTGCCACGAGAGCATGTACCTTCCCTCCAGAAGATCCTTCCCTTTGGCCATGTCCTTGCTTCTTCGGGCACTCCCTGGTACGGTGTTCGACCTCCTACAGTGGAAACAAGCAATCCTCCTTTTTATCTTTGCTCAAATGACCAACGCATCCACAACTATGACATTTCCTCTTATCTCGAGCTTTGTCATTCTTTCCGCCCTTCTTTTGTTGTTGTTGTTCTTCTTTTCTTGGGTCACACTTTCTTGTTTTGTGTCTCATCAATCTTATTATCTCTTTTTTTGCCTTTATCTTCTTCATGCATCAATGCCATATCAACGAGTTTCTCGAAAGTTGCCCCCATTGGAATATGAGACATAGCCAACCCATGAAGGGGTTCATTCAATCCTCTTGAAAACCTCAAAACTTTCTTGTGTGGGGTATTCACCAGCTCAAAACCAAACCTCGCCAATTGATTGAACTTATTGACATACTCTTTGACAGACATGCCTCCTTGCTTAAGTGCCAAAAACCTTTCCATTTGCATATTATCTTTGGCTTGAGGAAGAAACTTCATCTCGAATCTCTATCGGAAATCATCCCAAGTTTCAATTGGACGCCCTACTTGCGTCAATTCCCACTAGAATGAAACCTAATCCTTCAGCTGCCAAACGGCTAATTGAATCTTCCTATGGTCATCAACCTCAAAAATCCCAAACAATTCCTCCGTCTCTTTAGGATAATTCCATGCTTCCACAAAGCTCTTAGTTCCACGAAATGGCTTTCCACCCACAGCACAAAAATCCTTGCATATCTTGGAGAAATTATCCGCTTGTGGAGGAGGAGGGATAGCGGCTACAGCTGGGGGAGGAGCATCCGCTTGGCCCTCGGCAGGCGTTGTAGACTCAAGATATCTATGGAATCAAGCTGATATCTATATGCCCTCGGGAAGATTCAGTTCCCTAGACATGCTGAAAAGAAAGGAAAAGTGATTCAAACAGAGAATCGAAAGATAATTCATATGGCTTTGGGGAATATGTTTTTCAAAAATAGACTTTTCTTTGACAATACTTTCTTTTCGAAATGTTTTAAAAATAATTTTCAAAATCTTTTATCCCATCTTGTAACCTTCATCTCTGATACCAAATGTGACATCCCACGTATATTTATGTCACTCTTTAACAAAATGCATTAAGTTCCATTGAGTGTTATAGGTAAACATAAACAGAAACATCACAAGACAGATATAAAATAGCAACGGAATTTAAAATTTTATTTTCCAAACAAAAACATCATGGTCCAAAAATCCAATTACAACATAAATCTGAAATACAGAAAACCCGTTACATCAAATTAAAATATCTGCCTCGTACTAAAATCATCAGAATACAGTAATATAAAATCATAGTCCCCAAAAATAGCCATAACAAGGTAGATAGGAAATCAAAGCGGTACATCTAACCAGCTCCAAGAAGAAATAGATGACAGGATACTAATTAAGCCTAAGTATTCCTACCCTGAGAATCTAAGGGGGAAAAGGAAGAGAGAGAAAAGGAAACAAAACGGGTCAGACATAAATTATGACGAGTCCAGTTACTTTTAGCAAATAAATATGTAAAAGCATCATGGCAGGCATATAAGCTAGATGGGAGAGATGACAATATCATAGAACAGGTATAACAGACTGAGCAGGATAAGCTGAATGAACAAAATAGATTACGCTCCACAAATACTTTTCTCTGCACCAATACTAATATAACAGAAACAGAATGATCCCAATAGAAATATAATTGTAGAATTAGGTGTACTTCTAGTGACGGTTTTTACCCCCCCAAACGATAATAACAGGCAACCCAAAAGAAATAATGGGTATTACCCCCAAACGATAATAATGGGCTCCTAAATAGGTAGGACTAGATGTACCCTAGTTACTACCACAATCGATCCGCTCACTATCCCGTAAGTACCCTGTGTTATCCCGACAGTTGGATGTATCACTTCCTAAAGTGGCAATCCCCAGATAGACACAACCATATCTACTGATGTCATAGCGTCTTAATTTCCCGATCAGTCCGGACCCATGCATGCATATGACTCCATTGGAACGCGCCGTCAACACCTCCACCCATATGAACCTCTTATAATCAGCTCAGTAAGCATGCCCTCCCATACCTAGTTCATGTCCCCCTTTGGATACCAGTACGGGTTACTGACTGATACAGGTCCCACACAACAGATGATACCTAACAGATTAACAAGCCTGCATAACCCCAACATATAAAATAGGTTAAGTTTGTCGGGTTCGTATAATCCCCCCTTCACAGATTTGATAGATTTACTTAAATCCCATTGATTCATGCAAGTTTACTTAACCCTTACATAATTTGATAGGTTCATATAACCCCTACAGATTTAAATAGGTTAAGTATTACAGGTTCACAGGTTATTATCATTCCCCATTCATGTATGTTAATGCACCAGACCTCTCACATTAAGTTGACCACTTGTGGATGTTGGATATGTTAGGCGGTTCCAGGCAAACTTCTACTACAAGTTGGACTTAACCTTGTGTCTTCGCACCGTTATGTGTATGTTTTACGCACTAGACCCCTCAAATTAAATTAACCACTTGTGGATGCTGGATTTTCCAGGCGGCTCCGGGCAAACTTCTACTACAAGTTAAATTTAACCTCATGTCTAAGTGTGATTACAATTTCTATTTACTATATATTTAGGCATATTCATTCTTAAACAATTATTCATGTTCATCATAGATTTTTCATGCCCCTACCCTCAAGTCAGAAATCATCATATAAGATATTCCTCAAATTAAAGTCTTAGATCACGGTATAAGTTATTCCTCCAAATCCCAGTCATGTTTTATAATACAATTTATGCCCTGATTTATCATTCCTAACCATTCCCTATTTCGTTCATTCGCATATTTCAGCAAAAGGCCTAGGCTCGAAGGTAGCCTGGCTATAAATATAAAAAAAGGAAGGAGGGACAGAAGAGAATAGAAATAGGCATAATAACAGAATATGCATATGATAATAGGAATGGGCATAATGGAGAAAGGAATGTAAGGACTAAACAGTAGATCAGGTGTATATGCAGTGGCAGATCTATTTTGTTATGATTCAGGTAATTAACAGGTAGATCCAAAGTTATAAACATATCAGGATTACTTACTAAATGTTTATATCTAAAAGTAACATGAACTCACAGAGACTGGACATAAAGAATTGCGAAAAGAGTGTTGATGCTGTAGCAGAGATTCTTGTATATGTATAAGGCGTTGTTGCAGAAGAATATACTAATTCAATCCAAGATGGGGTAGCATCTCGTTGTCTCCATTGTTTTGGGTGAATAAAATAATAGAAATTAGGTCCCATAAATAGCCTCAAGCCAATGAATCAGGTCCAGAAACAAGTCCTGGTTCAGAGAATGAATCTAGCTGGATCCCCGGGTGGGTCGACACCCCCTTTTATGGGTCGACCCTAGGGTCGATCTCCCGCGTGGTTTCCCGCTCTACGATTTTGAATATTTTGGATTGGTTTGTTTATATATAATTATCTTATACACATACAAACTTCTAAGCTTAATAACTTCCTCATACGATCTCCGTTTTACGCAAACTCGGAGTCTATCTCAAACAGAATTCCGATACGAACTCAATGGTGCAGTCCGTTTTACTTAATTCCTAATATTTAATTAAGTATTCTTTAGTTTATCATTATAGTGTTCTTAAAAATTATGAGGTGTTACATCTGTTGAGCTCCATCTTCATATTCATAATGGTATCTACAACAAATGAAAACTCAAGCTGACCCAAGCACAAATGAAATGAAAAAACACTCGGATCAGAACTAAAATATTCTCATATTAGTTAAATCAAATTCATATGATAATATGCGTGCAATAACTTAAGAGATGTTATGGGAATTTCCATCTCCTATGGATTCTTCAAACTAGATAGTATACAGTACATTATTATAATAGTATATATTTAGTAAATATACTATTGAAAATAGCGTAAGCGGGATTACCATTATTACCCTTGCGCCATTATAATACCGTAGTTTATACAGATACCGTAAAGTCCAGCGTAAATAGTGGCCACCAGAGGGAACTTCATAGATATGGAACAAATCAAAATTTTAGGGGGCTCGATCAGGATATTATGACAAGGCATACGAGGAATACCCACGGTAGGATTCTACCGATGCACGCCCAGACCGGTGGTAACGTATAGCCACGACTACTGCCCACCTCAGAACACACTCCAAAATCAATGGTGCGCACCAATCATATCCCAAAGTAATAAATATGATTTCGAAGAAGTGTGTCTGATAGGAGGTGCGACCTCAACTAATCATGGTATATCACCTGTTTTATTCATTTCAATTATGACCAGAAGGTCAAGGTAATCCATCATCGTTCTCTTTCTTCAATCCATAAATCACCTCCAAATTATCCTACTTCAGTCTGGAACTCCTCCATGAACACAATTGTTAAAGTGGTTTTCGTTATTGGCAGAGAGTTTGACAATATCCAATCTCAGTCTCTTAAACAACCAAACATTTACATTTTTCAGACCGGTCAGTTCTTTTTATTTCAAAAAGGTTCATGCTTCATACCAAATATCGAATTTTAACTTTAAACTCATTTCAATATCCAAGATAGAATATTTTCATAACAAAATCTTCATTTAAAATTAAACTTAAAATCTTCAAACGATTCCAATTCCAAATAATTTAAATATTTAAAATAATAGAAAAGTATGTTAAAATAATTTGGATATATACAAAATAATTAGGAAATAAATAGTTAGATTATAAAAGTTTAAAAATAAAACAGTGTTTATAATTTTTTTGTAAAATACATATATATGTAGTAAAATATAACGCAGTTGTAAAATAGATAATTGGTTATTAAAATAGTTTATTTAAATAGTAAATATATATAAGTAAAATAAGTAAATAAATAATTTATAAAGATAGTACAACATAAATATTGTTAAATAGAATAGTTTGTAAATAAAATAAATATTTTGTAAAATAGCTCAAAAAATGATTTAAAATATTATAATTGGAATTGGTATTGCTCCTTCCGAATAACTTGGAGTCATACTTCAATTTCAAATCAATGCAGCTCAATTTCAGTATTTTAGTTCGATTTAATTTTTCTTTCAAATCAATTTTATTCAGACAATCTGACTCAAAATTTTAAAGTTTTAATATAGAGTTCTCAGTTGGAATTATTTTAGTTTGTAGCAAATCTAGAGTTCACAAATCAAATATTACTTTAAATGCGGTTGATTTAAAGTAAAATTTAAAGATGGATAATTGTTTATATTTTTAAACAATTCAATTTCAATAGTTTTAATTCATGCTAAATTACAACCTTTAGCTTCGGTTTACAAAAAAAGTAAAAATAATAATCATTTAACTTTAAATTCCAAATTTTGAAAGTTTAATTTCGAAAGAAATCAATTCATAAAATGTCATTTATACTGCTTTTAAAACAATATTTCAAATTTCAAAGTACAAACAAAATTATTTAACCATCAGTGTCCATATAAATTTTTCTATCCTAAAGCCAAATAATATTTAACATTTAATTTTAGTATTTTAGGAAAGGATATATATCATTTCAATCTGAATCAGGGTCATAAGTATTTATCTTTTCAACCTACGGTTTTAATTCATTCCAATGATTAATCCCTAGTTTATTTGATGCCCGTAACATTTGGGGCAATGGTTGAGATTAACCAACAAAATCAATAAGCATATATAAACAATGTCGATAAGAAGTTGAATTATACATTAAATGTATAAATCCAAGGCATCCATCAAAATTAATACATCTAAACAGTCCAATATAATATAAGTTACTGGTCATCAGGTACGAGGTTTTTAAACTAGAAATTAAATTCTAATTGTACAATATATATTAACAGTTAAATTAAATTATACTCTCTATGCATATTAACACAAACAAGCAATTTAAACAATCAAATAGCAAAAAATACTATCATATCATAACATGAATTTAATTTAACTAACAATCAAATATTTTAGTTTGGTGTGAGTGGGTTTGATCACTCACCTTAGATTTCAAACGAGATTGAAATCCAAAATTTAGCCCAAAATTTAACAGTTTCAGAACAAGTTGTCGACAGCTTTATGTTGTCTGGAATTTTGATATGATCCCAACGGATACAACCGCGCGTAAATCTGAATCTGTTTGCAAAAGTTATGCATGTTTTATCGATTAAATTTCAAATTTATATACAATAAAATATATTCCTCACCACTACTTGCCACGTTAGACCTTTTCTACCTACCTTCTCCATTGCGATACCTGCTTCGTGAATAACCATAACTCATCATCGAACGAATTCGCAAATCATGCACCTAAATCAAGACTACCGAAATTCGATCGAGAAACATTATTGGAACCGGCTTTTCAAACTCCACCATCGGCCAGAGTCCGGCCCCATGTGGTTGTTCCCTATCCTCGAAAACCACGCTTAAAGAAGTTGCGTTCATGGGTAAACTACACCTCCTTCTTTGCTTCATTCGTGTCAAAACCCGTATGGATCGAAAGATATCCTTGAGCTTTACGATTTTCGTTTTTGAAGCTTTCAATTTCGTTGAATGGTTTGACATATTTTAACAAGAGAAGAATTGACATTTTCCGGCCATTGAAAATAAGAACGGCGGCTCGGTGAAAATTAGGGTTTTGGAAAAAAATTATTAATTACTTTTATCGATTTGCATGTATTTAAGCCAAAAACTGAAATGTGTCCAAATCAGGCCTGGTTACAGCCTACCGATCGGTTTCAACACCTTATGAATGTAACGGAATAGGTTTCAAAACCCAATTCCAAAGGCTCTAGCAGTTTCTTCTAAAAGTTGATTATTTAATTAAATTGTACACACAAATTTCTGCACGTTTTAAATTCTTACGATCAAACGATAATTCCGATGGCTAAAAAAATTTAGATCATACAACAAATTATAATTCTGGATCCAATAAAATTTATTTCAACGAATTCCGACATCATCTATAAAATGACAATTTTAACCAGTTCATTAATATATTGACATATTCATTTCCATTTATTTACCTTTTAATTAAATTCAAAGGTTTATAAATTCTATTCAATTCAAAATAAAGTTCATGTAAACTTATAATCAATAATCGTTTATCATGAATTCTATTTTTCATTATTTACAAATTCAAATTTTATTTGAATTAGAAAATTATACCAATCAATTTCATTAGAATAAATTAATATTAAATTCCCACTTCAATGTTAACTAATACAAACACCATCACAAATTTAAATACAACCAATACAAGTTACAATTACCAAAATAAGTTAAACTTAATTACTTAAAAATTTTATTTAGGTTTCGACCCTACACTTATGCAATTTCAATCATTCAAGTTAAATTATAAATTTATTGGCCTGGTTAAATTCAAATAATTCAACATTAAATTTCAATCCTCAATAATTACAAACAAACCAAATTATAACTATATTTTGAATCCATGTTGATAATTACATTTACAACTAGTTGAAATTTCATTGCACAATCAAATGGATCTATATTATTTCCATATTCCATAAATTAGAATTATCAATATAAAATAAATCTCAAAATTAGTTAATCAATTTTATACAATATAAATTTCAAATTCCATTGTAAATAGATTATCAAACACTATTATTATCGTATATAGCCACTGAGAATCAATTCTCAATAAATCAAGTTAATTTCATATTTTAACCATCTATGACATAAAACATTAATTTCAATATTTAAACCAACTTTGTTCAAAATCACAATAAATTTATTATTTTATATTTTCTCAAAATCTAGGGATGTTACACTCGCCCCCACTTAAAACTTTTCGTCCTCGAAAAGGTGTAGTAAGGAAGTTGTCAATTTATATATTTAATCGTCTAAGTTCTTATTCAACTTAGAAACATTACCTATACAAAAAAAATTAATATAGATTTGAAAACTCAACTTTCACAAAATTTTCTAAGTCATAAGTTCATGAAAATTTTCGGTAGAGTCACCTCTATATGCTTAGGTCCGGAAAACAACAATACATATATATAATTACAAGTATATATCTCATATCAATGATGAGGAATCCCAAAAATGGGGAAACAATATTTAACTTTAAATTATAAAATAGAGTTATTAACAATTTAGTTTATTTTTAAGAATGCAAAAGCGATATTTTATGCGCAAACAGCTCCAAAATAGAGTATTTGCCCTTAGTACCTACTAAAACATTCAACAATGAAATAAAAACATATATATTAAAGAAGTAATTTGATGTATATGCCATAACCATACATGATATATCAATTTCAGCAAAAGCAATAAGTAAAACATTTAAATGATCACATTTATTAAATTTAAAACATAATTCCAAAGTTTTTCCATGTCAATATATTATTTCTACAAAATTTCATTTTGTTGATTTCAGTGATATGCAGTTTGCTTTTTTTTCATTGGTTTGTCTTATTTGCATTTCTTATCCATGCTTAATTGCTTTGCCTTTATTTATTGGGATTTATTTCATTTACATACAAGTTGTTTGCTTCTAATTGGATTCATTTCAAAATTTATAACAATACTCACAATTCACTTGTAATTCATTTAGTCTTGTCTTATTCATTAGTTTATTCGACTAATTTCATTAATTTTAGTTCTAAATCGTGACTTAAGTTTTATATGTTTTAATAAGCCATCCATTTAATTTCAACATTCATCATTCATAACACTACTAGTATATTATCAAAATTCTTATTCTCGTAACAATTTAATTTATATATTAGGTAAACCATATACAAGCTATAAAAAATAAGTATTATTCAAGTTCAATAATTGCTAAACTATTTCAAACTCCAATGGCTTCTTACCTTGATTTCTTTTTTAAGGTTTATTTCCTTATTTTACCATTTGATGCAATTTCAAGTTTAATTCATTTCATTTATTATATCCTTTATATCAAACCAAACTATAAAAGATTTAAGTGAAATTCAATTTTCTCAAACAAATTATAAAAGTTCTAAGTTGTCTCCCCCACATAGACTCTAAAAAATAAATGTCGATGATGCGTGCACTCATCACCGAAGTCATTTCCCAAAGACAAGAAGGTAATACACAATTGTTTCTAAGATTCATTTGAAAACAATTTCTATATGAAACAACTTTTAAAATATAAATATATTATTTCGAACCCATTTTTAAATCAATGTTACAAAACTACCCGAAATTAAATTCTCGAATTCATATTCAAATTCATCTTATTTCATTACCAATTAATTTTCAACATTTCATTTTCTTAATTAAGATTATTCTATAGTCAATAGTTTAGTCATATTGACTAATTAAACAATTTTAATAGGTTTTCAGATAATTTCTTATATACGAAATACAATCTAAAACAATATTGCGCCAATCGGTCCTATTTGTGTGTTTAAAAATCTATATCGATGCCCTGGTGTCCCAAGTACCGACTAAAATTCATAAATACTCAATGGACAAGACAATATAAAACCATTTTTATATCAAAACTACAAGTACACTCTCTCATATACACACAAACTCATTCTAGGGGTATTACTACCCTATTATAATGAGTTAACCCCAAATAGAGCCAAATATTTTGCTAAACCAAAGCTCTTATACCAAATGTAACAACCTGCTTTTTGGTCATTCAAATCGACAATGATTCTCAAATTGTCGACTTAAACAAATACAGGTAGCTATTGGGATTAATATAAGAAAAATAAGAAAGAATAAAACAATCATAAAATCTCGTAGCAGACAGACAAAATATAATAAATAAATAAATAACAGTTCATGAAGCTGTTAAAACATACATTTGATTTTACATTACATGAATTTATCAAAGTCAAGTATCATAAACATACCAATATTTGCAGCGAAATAATAATAATAAACACGCCCGTTGCGCTCCATCTTCATCTTCATAATGGTATCTTCAATAACTGAAAACTCAGGCTGACCGAGCACAAATGAAAAGACAAAAACACTCGGATCAGAACTAAAGTATTCTCATATCAGTTAAATCAAATTCATATGATAATATGAATGCAATAACTTAAGAGATGTTACGGGAATTTCCATCTCCAAAGGATCTGTTAAACTAGATACTATATAATACAATACTCTATTATAATAGTGCATATTCAGTAAATATACTATTGAAAATAGCGTTAGCGGGATTACCATTATTACCCTTACACCGTTTATAATACTGCAGCTTATACAGATACTGTAAAGTCCACCGTAAGCAGCGGCTATCAGAGGGCACTCCATTAGATACGGTACAAATCAAAATCGTAGGGGGCTCGATCAGGATAATATGATAAGCCACACGAGGAATACCCATGGTAGGATTCTATCGATGCACGCCCAGACCGGTGGTAATGCATAGCCGCGACTACCGCCTACCTCGAAACACACTCAAAAATCGAAGGTGTGCACCGATCAAATCACAAATTAATAGGCATGTATTCGAAGAACTGCATCCGATAGGAGGGGCGATCTCACTTAATCACGATATAACACCTGTTTTAGTCATTTTAATTATGACCCGAAGGTGAAGGCATTCCATCATTGTCCTCTTTCTTCAATCCAGAAATCGCCCCCAAATTATCCTACTTCATTCTGGAACTCCACCGCGTACACAGTTGTTAAAGTGATTTTCGGTATTGGCAAAGGGTATGACATTATCCAATTCTGGTCTCTTTAACAACCAAGCGTTAACATTTTTCACACCGATCAGCTCTTTTCATTTTAAAGAGGTTCATGCTTCATACCAAAATATCAAAATTTAATTTTAAACTCATTTCAATAGCCAAGATAGAATATTTCATAATAAAATCTTCATTGAAAACTAAACTTTAAATCCTGAAGCGATTCCAATTCCAAATGATTTGAATATTTAAAATAGAAGAAAAGTATGTTAAAACTTAGATATATATAAAAAATAGTCAGGAAATAAATAGTTAGATAATAAAAGTTTGAAAATAAAATAATGTTTATCCAAATTTTGTAAAATACATATATATGTAGTAAAATATAATGTAGTTATAAAATATATAATTGGTTATTAAATTAGTTTATTTAAATAGTAAATATATGTATAAGTAAAATATATATAAAAAACAGCTTATAAAGATGGTACAACATAAGTATATGTTAAATAGAATAGTTTATAAATAAAATAAATATTTGGTAAAATAGCTTATAAAATGGTTTAAAATATTATAATTGGAAATTGTATTGTTCCTTCCGAAATGCTTGGAGTCATATTTCAATTTCAAATCAATGCAGCTCAATTTCAGTATTTCAATTCGATTCAATTTTTTTTTGCAAATCTATTTAATTCAGACAATCTAACTCAAAATTTTAAAGTTTTAACATAGAGTTCTCATTTGGAATTATTTCAGTTTGTAGCAAATCTAGAGTTGCACAAATCAAATATTACTTTAAATGGGGTTAATTTAAAGTAAAATTTAAAGATGGATAATTGTTTAGATTTTTAAACAATTCAATTTCAATAGGTTTAATTCATGCTAAATTACAACTTTAGCTTCAATTTACAACAAAAAAAAGTAGTAGTAATAGTAATAATTTAACTTTAGATTCCAAAATTTGAAAGTCCAATTTGAAAGGAAATCAATTCGTAAAATCTCATTTATACTGCAAATAATATTTCAAATTTCAATGTTTAAACAAAATTATTTAACCAATCGGTGTCCTTATAAAATTTTCTATCCTATGGTCAAATAATATTTAACATTTAATTTTAGTATTTTAGGAAAGGATATATATCATTTCAATCCGAATCAGGGTCCTATGTATTTACCATTTCAACCTACATTCTTAATTCATTCCAAAGATTAATCCAGAGTTCATATGATGCCCGTAACGTCTAGACTAATAGTTGGGATTAATAAACAAAATCAATAAGCATATATAAACAATGTCGATAACAAGATGAATTACACATCAATACATTAAATATATCCATGGCATCCATAAAAATCAATACATCTAAACATTTCAATATAATATCAGTTTACTGTCATCAGGTATGAGGTTTTTAAACTAGAAATTAAATTCTAGCTATATAATTTATATTAACAGTTAAATTAAATTATACTAATTATGCAGATTAAAACAAATAAGCAATTTAAACAATCAAATAGCAAACAATACAATCATAACATAACATGAATTTAATTTAACTAACAATCAGATATTTTAGTTAGGTGTGAGTGGGTTTGATCACTCACCTTTAATTTCAAACGAGATTGAAATCCAAAATTTAATACTGTCAAAATCAATTAGCGACTGCTTCATATTGTCTAGAATTTCGGTATGATCCCAACGGATCCAACCATGCATAAATACGAATTCGTATGCAAAAGTTATACATGTTTTTCGTTTGAATTTCAAATTAATATAAATTAAATTCCTCACCACTAATCACTCGCCACGTTAAACCATATCGGCCCACATTCTCCATCGCGATACCTGCTTCGTGAATAACCGTAATCCATCACTGAACTAATTTGCAAATCACACACCTAAATCAAGACCAATAGAATTCGATCAAGAAACATCATTGGAACTGCCTTCTCAAGCTCCACCATTGGCTAGAATCTGGCCCCACGTTGCTGCGCCTTTTCCTTAAAAAACACGCCTAAAGCTGTTGTGTTCATGGGTGTTTGGCGCCTCCGTCTTTGCTTCATTCATGTCATAACCCGTATGGATCGAAAGATCTCCTCGAGCTATACGATTTTCATTTTCGAAGCTTTCAATTTTGTTGAATGGATTTGGATATTTTAACAAGAGAAGAATTGACATTTTATGACCATTGAAAATAAGAATGGAGGCTTGGGGAAAATTAGGGTTCTAAATTATTTTTATTAATTGATTTTCTTGGTTTGCATTGCATGTACGCCAAATGGCTCCAAGTGAAAGAAGGGATCTCAACAAGCAAGTAGGGGAGCAACTTGAGAAAGGGTTTATTAGGCGAAGCATATTTGAATGGGATGCTCCGGTGGTATTCGCAACTAAGGCAGATGGTTCGCTTCGCTTATGTGTAGACTATAGAGAGTTGAATAAACTCACTAAGAAGAATAGGCACCCAGTCCTGAGGATAGTTGATCTGCTTGACCAGCTTGTTGGTGCATCTGTTTTCTCTCAGTTGGACTTGGCCATAGGGTTTCATCAGTTGAGGGTGGCCGAGGACAGTGTAGACAAGACCGCTTTAAGAACTCCAGATGGTTTCTTCGAGTGGCTTGTTATGCTTTTTGGGTTGATGAATGCACCCACCTATTTTGTTGATCTGATGAGTAGCTTGTTTCGGGAGTTCCTAAATAAGTTTGTCGTGGTCTTTGCTGATGACATCTTGATTGTCTCAAGAAGCGAGGAAGAGCATGCCTTACATATAAGCGAGGTATTGAAAACTCTCCGTGCGCACCAGTTTAAGGCGAAGTTCTCCAAATGTCATCTTTGGAGAAAAGAGATGATATTTTTAGGGCATGTGATTTCCAAAGATGGGATAGTAGTAGATCCCGCAAAGATAGTTGCATTTCAAGAATGGTAGATCCCAAAGAATGCAATGGAGGTGAGAAGTTTTCTTGGATTGGCAGGCTATTATAGGAAGTTCATTAAGAGCTTCGCAAAGATATCAGCCCCACTCACCAGGCTGACGAAGAAAAATTTGATGTTTTCATGGGATATAGATTGGTATGTTGCTTTCCAGTGATTGAAGAGAGCTCTGACCACAGCCCCAGTCTTGACTTTTCCCGATGGAAACAAAGTGTTTACAGTATACACTGATGCATGTGGTATAGGACTTAGTGCGGTTCTGATGCAGGCGGGAAAGGTAGTATGTTATGTAGGTAGACAGTTAAGGGTTCATGAGAAGAACTACCCTACCCATAACTTAGAGCTAGTTGCCATAGTATTTGCGCTTAAGACTTAACGCCATTATTTATTTGGAGAGAAGTTAGAGTTGTACATCGATCATAAATCTCTCACGTACTTGTTCTCGCAGAAGGATCTTAATTTGAGGCAACAAGGATGGATGTAGTTCCTAGCATCTTGTGACTTTGAGACTGCATATACCCCTAGCAAGGGTAATGTGGTGGCAGATGCAATGAGTAGGCAGATGATGGCCTTAAGTCTTCTGTTGGTGGAGAGGAAAAGCTTGGAGTTTATATCGACTTTTAATTTTAGACCCTCCACCAAGCTTATACCTGGTTTATTGGCATCACTAGGAGCTTCACAGCGAAAGGACCCACACATAGTAGATATTTTGGATAGACTCAGTAAAGGGGAGACTTCTAGTCACCTCAATAGATATTCCATAGACGATAGAGGGTGGTTGCGACGAGATGGAAGACTTTGTGTTCCCCAAGTTGTGAGTTTGTTGAAGACAGTCCTAGAGGAAGCCCATAATTCTAAGATGACTATTCATCCTAGCGATGATAAGATGTATAGAGATATGAAGAGGGATTTCTTTTGGGCTGGCATAAAGATAGATGTAGCGGAGTTTGTTACCCAATATTTGATTTGCGAGCAAGTCAAGGCTGAGCAAAAGAATCTCGGTGGTTTACTTCATCCTTTGGAGGTTTCACAGTGGAAGTGGGAGTTTCATTGATGGTTTGCCTAGATCAAGGAAGGGCAACACCAGCATTTGGGTTGTAGTAGACAGGCTTACTAAGATCGCTCAATTCATTCCAGTTAAGAGTAAGAGGACAACAGCTTGGTTGGCAGCAATTTACATTCATGAGATAGTTCGTCTTCATGGAGTACCTTCCAGTATCGTAAGTGATCATGACCCCATTTTCACCAGTGAATTTTGGAAGAGCTTGAAAGAAGCATGAGGTAGACAGTTATGTTTGAGCACCGCTTATCACCCCCAGACCGATGGACAGACGGAAAGGGTGAATAGAGAGTCCTTGAGGATCTTTTACGACTGTGTATCCTAGACTTTGGAGGAACTTGGGAATAGCATCTTCCTTTAGTAGAGTTCACCTACAACAACAGTTATCAAGCTAGTATTGGCATGGCACCCTTCAAAGCATTGTACGGACAACCCTGTAGATCACCGATTTATTGGTGGGAATCTACAAAAAGACTTCTACTTGGACCGGAAATGTTTAGAGAAACTCAGAAAAGGTTGACCTTATCCGCAGACGCATGAAGACAGCTCAGGATAGGCAGAAGTCATAAGCAAACAAGGGAAGGACTGACATTGAGTTTGAGGTAGGAGACATGGTTTTCATCAACGTATCATCTTTGAGGAATGTGGTTCATTTCGGATCTACGAGGAAATTGGCACCAAGATTTGTAGGGCCATTTCCCATAACAGAAAGGATTGGCCAAATGGCCTATAAAGTAAAGCTACCAGAGAGACTATTCAACGTTCATGATGTTTTTCACGTTTCTCATTTACGGAAGTGTTTAAATGATTCCGCAGAAGTAGTTGAGCCGAGTATGCTTGAGGAAGTAGAGTGGAACGAGAGGCGACAGTTAGGCGAGTACCTACTCGTATTCTGGATAAGAGGTTAAGAAGCTACACAATCGAGAGGTCAAGTTGTTGAAAGTTCAGTGGAGAGATAACCAAGAGGATGCAACTTGGGAGACCGAAGACAAGATTCGCGCTTCGAACCTTTTCTTTTCAAGGTTATGTTCTTAAGTTCCTTTCCAAAGCTTTTATTCACGCTTGTTTTATCATTTAAGTATATCCTATCGATCGAATCTTCGACCTTTAGGTAGGAATCACATGGATGTAAACATGTGTTTGAGACATGTTACGTTGGATGGATGCAAGTGGATGTAAGTGTTTGCTAGTGGTTACTCGTGGATGCATACACACACATTAGGCACTAGATCAACTCAATCACTCTCATACTGAATATGGACATGTGTGCATTTTTCTTCTTTTAATGGATGAAAGTGGGTGTATCATCATATGGATATTGCATTTGGACTAATGATTGTGAACACATATAGAACTTACATGTTATAATAGGATTATTTGCATACATGTTTGATTTAACATACATTGCATTAAGGAGGTCGACTGAATCAGTAAACCGCCTGATCTTTGGCATTGGTATAGGGATATATGTATATACGCACACTTTTGCATATGTTCACAAGCATTAGAAATCTTTAAGGACAATGGACATCTGTGATTGGTGGACGAGTAAATGGATGATGTATGTTAGGATATACATTCTTCTTAACTTAGATATTTCGGGGACAAAATCCTTTAAGTGGTCGAGAATGTAACACCCCATAATTTTATAACACTAAAAGATGATAAATTAAGGAATACTTAATTAAATATTCAGAATTAAGTAAAACGGACTACGCCATTGCGTTCATCTCGGAATTTTGCTTAAAATAGACTCCGAGTTTGCGTAAATGGACATCGTATGAAGAAGTTATTAAGGTTTGAAGCTTGTATACGCACAAGAGATTTATGTATAAACATAACAATCAAAATAAGTTCAAAATAATTCAAATCAGCTCGAACCCATGGGTCGACCCCTATGTCGACCCCACGCAGATCTGGGTAGATTCCTGCTTTTGTACGTGGAAAGATTTCTGTGCAAGATTCATTGATCCTAGGCTATAATTAAGACCCCATTTCTCTTGTTTTTACACACAAAAAACAATGGAGAACTAGATGCTGCTTTTGCCCAGATTAAATCAAGTCTTTTTCTTCTTCAACAATCAAGTCATTCAAGTTTAGAGATCTGTGATTCAACAATTGCAATCCCTCTTCTATTTCTTAGATCCAATCATAGTGAGTCTACGTTATTTTTAAATCTAATACTTAAAAGTTAATCTTGACTTGTTTTTAAATGGGATCTAAGCCTATGACTATTTGAATCATATCAGATCTGCCATAACCTGTGTATCTAAGTTATTCTGACATGACTATGAACTAGACCTAAGCCAATACCTATTTATCATGTCAGATCTGCCATTTTTGTAGATCTAATTCACTGTTTAGATCTCATCATGCCTGCTTACGATGTCTTTATTATGTTAGAATCAGTTCTACTATCACATGTTCATCAGATCTGTTCCTATATGCCTATCTTGTCACTATGCCCAATTTTGTCACTATATGCTTATTAATTGCTATGGCCAATTTTGTCCTTATTATGACAATTGATTTTTTAAATAACATTTAATAAAAACAAGTCAAATCATAGTGCTTATTATAGTTCATAATTACCAAATAGTCATCAATATAAAACCAAATACACTATCTCGTGGAAAACCATAATATTAAAGTACTAAGTAAAACCATCACTCTCAAATCTAAACACAATAACTAGAAAATGAGAAATGAACCAATACATGAGTCTAAATCCAAGCTAAGCAGAAAAATCAAGAATCAATGTTGAGACCCACCACTCTACAAACCTGAGGGGAAAAAAAGAGCGAAGGAGAAAACAAACAAGGTCAGACATAAGTCTAGTGAGTTCTAGTAATTTCTAGCATGAGAATAAAGTAAGGAAGTATTAAACAGATGAATAATTTTAAAGACATAAAGCATAAGGGTATAAAATATTAAACAAAGTTAAGCACGAATAAAGATCGGCATATCATTCATATCCAAGATTGCTGCACCAACTTACCAAGATATCATAATTAGGCTTTACCTAATTTATGACGACCTCCCACAACTCATGCACTTAACAAGGAACATAATGCACTGAAAGACATGCCAGGTAGCTATGGACGATCATCAGGGTAAAATAATATATGCGGAACCCGTCATATAACTCACAGCGCAAGGATAAGATATAGTAGAAGATGTACAACAGGCAATAATAGTGAAGTAGAATTGAGCAGAATCTTAAACTTTACATATCACCATGAAAAATCTATGTAACATTGGATAACACTATAAGAGTCTAGACAAAGCGCCTTACTACAAGTCACTCAGAGAATAAATAAATATAGCAGCAGAAAAACAACAAATAGTAGGTAAAAGGAAACTAATACGTAAGCCTCCAGCTCGTCATCAATCAGCAACATTGCCCTCATCAATATCAACTATATGTTACCTGCTACTCAGTCTACTCATCCAAAAATGGATGAACAACCCAAGGTAATAAGAGGAAACATAAAATCTTGAGTCAGACAATAGTCTTAATGAGCGATAAAATAGTTATTTAACATCATCAATAAAGTACATGAGAATAGGAGATTAATCAACTAATCTACCAACATCAACAGAGAAGAACCCAAACCCGTCTTCTTCACATTGGACATTGATAGCCTTTACAATAACCAAGTAGAAACAAATAATACATTCATGGCAATAAGTATCAAGCGTAGACCATCCTAATCGAAATCAACATCTCCCAAGCACAAGCCTCGAAGTCCTAAACCAATATATAACAAACATTAGAGAGATATTTCCTTTGACGCTGAATGATCTACACAAGATGATACAAGCAAAGCAATCAACATCCATGACTCTGGCTATCACAGCCAATCCTGCCTTGAAACCATCATTGATCATATGATTGACTACATTACGCCATTCTATCAAGGGCTAATGGTAACCTGGGTTTTAGAAAAACTCCATACGACATCTTGACTCGTATCTCTAGGCCCATCATGACTGCCCAGGATACTCGACCATTCAACCGGTCTTTTAGGTGTCCCTATTGTACTCCGGCTTTGAATCTTCTAGAACCTATGACAACGATAATTCCTTGGTCTTCATAACTCTAGTCGTCATCACCGACGACTACCCATAAGCTTGAAACACACTTGAGCAACCATTATCCACGAGCTCAAATCACACTTGAGTCTATATGATATTCGTTCCATTTTGCCGATCAACAAACACCTCACAACACTTCGAACATTCCAGCTTGAATTCGCGTCGAAGCTATAACCATCATTGATCCAAAAATATGCTTCGTTTGGTCGATTCTGCATTTCATTGCAATTCCAGCTTTCTCGCAATGAAAAACCGAGTATTGCGTCAAAACCATCTTTTACAATGTTTTTGAAATGCTATCAAATCTCCTGGTTCGATTCTGGACATGCCCTGGCACTTGGCACTATAATTTGGTATCCTGGCATGTGGCACTGGCATTTGGTACTGTGATCCCCCGGTGCGTACCTGGGCAAATCAACCATTTCACCGTGTTGCGCATGTTTGGCACTTGGTACTCTGACATTTAGCCTGATCCTACCATAGCGTTTAGAAATGCTATAATATGATTTTCCCAATCCATCCCCGGGTACTACCCAATCCATGATTTCCCCAGCGCGCGCCTTGGCAAATCCAAGTTTTTACCAGGCGCGGGCAAATGTGGTATTTGGTACTCTGGCACACTGGTACGTTGGCCTAATCCATAGAAAAGATAGCATTTATAAATGCTATAGTAAACTGAATTTTTCCCGATCCATCGAGATGCTTGCCAAATCCTCCTTTTTTCCATGTGCAACACGCGCTTGTCATTCTACCAGATTAGCCCGATCCATCCCTCCTCTCTACAATTTTTTCAAACGCAGTAATTTTTTTTCCACCCGATCCATGCATGTTTTTTTGGCCTGATCCATGCATATTTTTCTGCCCGATCCATGCATGAAAATTTTTCGATCCAAATACGTTTTTCATGCCAAAATTCCAACCATTCCAATTAAACTTAAACTTTTCAATGACGATTCAATCAACAAAACAACAATAAATCACGCAATTATCAACAAACATTAAAACGGCGATTTTACAATCAATCATATCGATAAATGGATCTAACCATAGAATTAGCATATAAAATACCGTTTATAAGTTTTTAAATTAGATCCTATGGTATTTGGAATTTAAATCATACTTGCATCGATTAGATCTATATGAAAAAAACTTGAAATGATGAACATAAGATCATACAACCCATATACTCGATTGAACCCGTGCGAGAGATGCTTATCACTCACGAATTCTTCAAAATAACTTGAAATCAACTAAACTCAAATCTTGAGTCCCTGATAGCAATACACCTTCAGGCCACTCATTTTGATGTGATTTTTCTTCACTCGATGTAGATCTAGCTTTATTTGATGTAGATCTTCAATCTTCTTGCGTAGATCTAGGAATTTAATGGAGGAAAGGCGTATTTTATTGAGCAAGGAGAATCACAAACTCAACCAAATGAGAGTAATGAATAAAGTAAACTATTCTCCATGCCTCTGCCCTCTTATTTATAGCCAAAAGCTTACTAATGGGCAACACTAATTCGGCCTATTAATGACTAGCCAAACCTATACAAAATTTTATGAAACACTAAAACAGCGATTCCTCCCAAACCTTTGAACCAAATCTTTAATGTGACTACTCTACGAATTTGGAAACATCATTTTCTTTTCAATGAAATCGATCCCAACACCTGATTCAATCCCAATCAAAAGTTATTCCCTATACAAAACTGATAGGGGCAAAATGGTCGCAACTATAATTGTTAAAAATTATGGACAAGACAACGATCCCCATAAACAACATATTAAAATATGAGAATGATCCAACAGTCAGGAAATTAGATAAAAATATTTTACGATCCTCCGATACGTAAAATGCGGCTATTACATAATTTCTGCTCGTCGACCAGCTCCTATAACCATAATGTGATAACTTATGACAGCTATGGAACTCAAGGTTATCAATGACAAACCCATCAACCAAAAAGACATAGCCATTAATCACAGGCATTACAACAGATTATTTTCCCCAGTCGACACGATGCACGCTCATCGTTCCACCGGAACGCGCCTGTACCCACCTCGTTTGGACCTTTTACTATCCAGCATAGTAAAGTGTGCGCTCACCTCTATCTAATGTGAGACCTCCATAGATGATAATAGGGGTACTTCCTGATACGGGTCCCCAACCAAATATGCAATTGACACAAGTCACCCCTAGATTTGGTCCCTATTTATATTTCTATTAGGCCACTTATTTTCACCAATCAGCCTCACGCTACCGGAACATACCTAAGCTATGGTCACTTATTTTCCCCAATCAGCCCCACATTACTGGAATGGATTCCCACTACAATTTTGTTATTTTGTTAGGCCTATTATTTTCCCTAATCAGCCTCACGCTGTCGGAACGGACCTACGAGCCACTTATTTTCCCCAATCAACCCCACGCTGCCGGAATGGACTGCCACTATCTTAGCCTATTAATTTTCATCTTCAATTCAACTTAATAGAATTTAAGTTGATTAATAATACCTTAACCTCATGTTATAATTCTAGGTTGTATTAAACATTCCTAATCATGTTTACCTTTTTTGTACAACCGAACCCCATGTTACTTAGCGTTCAACTAAGTTACCTATTCTAGTTTATATGTCTGCATGTTCTCCAATTACATATTAAGCTTTATCCCCAATTTACAATCCAATACTGATTATAATGTTTAGTCAGTTCTAACATGCCCAATAATCCCTTTTTATTCAATTTCAACATTGTTCCAAATTTTAATGCAAAATTAACGATGAAGGCCGAGACTCTCTTCAGGCCTAGGCTCAGCGCTAAAATGAAAGGGAAATGGTCTAGGCTACTTGCAAGGCCTAGACTCAAAAATAACACAAGGCATAAGTATAATTGTAAATAAAATCACAACAAAGAAGGGGATAAGAAGAAGGAGAATTACTTATAAACAGTAAATAATTGGAAAGAAATAGGCATAGACAATAAATAAATTACAGTAACTTTACAGAAAAAATAAACCTATAAGTACTGTAAATAACTGTAAATCTCAAACTTGCAAACATAAAAATATTTAACAGTCTCACTTTTCCTAAATAAACTACTAATTTAGAAATCACATAAAAACTCATAGATCTAGTGAAAAAAGCTTCCCCCGTGGCCTTTCTCTATTCTAGGAGAACCTACGCCTCCAGATGTGTGTATAAAAATAAATACTTAAAAGTATAGAACTTCTTTATCCCTATAAAATGTTTGATTATTTGGCCCTTCCTAATTTTGAGGATAGGCCTATGGAAGAAGAAGAAGAAGAGAGAAAGAATGGATGTGAAGAAATAAGAGAGCCTTTGCTTGTCTATTTATAAGGTTTTGGATGTCCTCAGCCGTCCAAAATTAATATTAAATCTGGACCAGCCATGTCACTGAGCCAATCAGAAAGCGCCATATTAGTCTTTAGTTCAAAATTAAACCAATAAAACAAAGCCACATCAGAAAATAACACTGAAATAATAGTAAATGTTCATTGTGATATGTGCGCTCCATTGCAGCGCCTACAGACATATTGGATCAAAACACCCACACCTTGAGTCGACATTGGGTCAACCTAGGTACCTATGGGTTGACCCAAGTAGGTTTGTGTTGTCTCACTCGACCTGTTACTTGATATATTATTATATATTTATTTTTTGACTCCATTTTCAGCAATATGCCATTGGTGCTAGTCCCATTGTCTAATTGTGAAGTTTATTCTGATTATTTTTTAGTTTATTACCCTTTTTAGTTTAATTACTGTTTATTAAAATTCAGGGTGTTACATTCTCCCCTCCTTAAAGGATTTCTCCGCGAAATCTCTAAGGCTAGAAGAATGATATAAATATTGTAAACCATCATCTACAATCATATACTCAACCATCAACCACTGGCATCCATTGTCTTTGTTTCTCTAATGCTTTTCATGAACATATGTAAAAGGTGTAGCATATATGTCCCTAAGCTAATACAGGAATCAGGCGGTCCACTGATTCAGTTGATCTCCTTATTGCAATTTCATGTCTATGTCATGCATCCAATATGTATGCAAAGGAATCCTAATAATACACACAATTCTATATGCGTGCAACAACTATTCACCAAAATGCTACATCCATGTGATGATTCAACCATTTTTCATCTATATTAAAAATAAAATATACACACATCCATATGCAATTATGTAAGTGTCCTAGTGCATAGTGCATGCATATGCATCCACTAGCAAACACTTGCATCCACATGAATCCATTCAACCATAACATGTTCTATTAATATGTTTTAAACCATTTCCTACCATCCATAGGACCTAAGGCTTATAATTCAAATGATAGGAAAAATAGATTCAAATCTTAGGAAAGGATTATGAGCATACTATCAAAGAGAAACAAAAAAGAAGCGTGAATTATATCCTCTGGTTTCAAGTTGTGTCATCGTTGTCCACTCCTCAATGAATCTTAACAAGCTTAATCTCTTTATTCTGCAACTTCTTTACCTCAGATCCTAGTAATGCAGGAACTTGCTTGATTAATGTCTCCTTACCAACCTCGATCTTCTCTAGAATACTCGGCTCCACTACTACCGCGAAATCATGTAAGCACTTTTGCAAGTACAAAACATGGAATACATCATGAACTCCAGCCAATTTCTCTGATAGTCTAGCCATGTAGACATCTGACCTATCCTCTATACTATAGGGAATGCCCTACGAACCTCGGTGCGAACTTCCACACTGAGCCGAACTGAACTACATTCCTCAAAGGTGACACCTTAATGAAAACCAAGTCTCCTACCTTAAACTCTAGGTCTGTCCTTTGATCTGCGTAAGGCTTCTGTCTATCCTGAGCTGCCTTCATTTTCCTTCGAATAAAATCAATCTTCTTTGAGGTCTCGTTAACCATCTCAGGTTCATGTAGAAGTCTATCCGTGGACTTCCACCAACAAATAGGTGATTTGCAGGGTCTTCCATATGATGCCTCGAAGGGAGCCATACCTATGCTCGTCTGGTAGCTGTTATTATACGCGAACTCCACCAATGGAAGATGCTCCTCCTAAGTCCTTCTGAATTCCAAGATACATAACCGCAATAAATCCTCAAGAATCCTATTAATCCTCTCTGTCTGTCCATCTTCCTGAGGGTAATAGGCAGTGCTAAGTCGTAGTTGTGTCCCCAATGTCTCCTATAGGCTCCTCCAAAACTTACTGGTAAAGATAGGGTCCCTATCACTAACAATACTAGAGGTACTCCATAAAATTGGACTATCTCTCTAAGATACATTGATGCCAACCAAGATGTCATTCGCTTACTCTAAGGCGGAATAAAGTGAGCGCGCTTAGTCAACCTATCAAATGTAAACCAAATATTGATATTGCCCTTCCTCGATCTGGGTAACCCATTTATGAAGTCCATTGAGGCACTCTCCCACTTCCACTATGGCACATCTAGAGGTTGAAGCAATGCACTGGGCTTTCCCTGCTCAGCCTTCACTCTCTGACAAGTGATGCATCTAGCCACGTACTCTGCCACGTCCTTCTTCATCGCAATCCAATAAAAACTTTCCTCATGTCTCTATACATCTTATCACCTCCTGGATGGATGGTCATCCGAGAGTGATGAGCCTCCTCTAAAATAAACTTCAACAAATCATCAAATCGAGTAACACATAATCTCCCATCATAATGTAGCCACCCTTTCTCATCCACGGAATACCTAGCAAGGTGACTAGAGGTCTATCCTATACTAATTTGATCCATGATATCCACTAACTGACGAGACTCGCGCTGACTGAATCCAATTCTCTCTAAAGGAGCAGGTTGCACCTCCAATGATGCCAACAATCCTAATGCGTAATCCGTATATGGTCTACAATCGAATGATGAAATAAACTCCAAGCTATACCACTCTATGAACAATGGACTCAAATTTATCCTCTATTTTCCCAATGTATCAACCACTACATTCCCCTTCCCCGGGGTATACGCTATCTTAAAGTCGTAAGGTGCAAGAAACTCCATTCAACAATGTTGTCGCAAATTAAAATCTTTTTGCAAAAACAAGTACTTTATAGACTTATGGTCTATGTATAGCTCAAACCTCTCACCTAATAAATAATGTCCTCAAGACTTAAGCACAAACACTATCGCCGCTAGCTCCAAATCATGGGTAGGGTAATTTCTCTTATGAACCCTCATTTGTCTACTCCTGTAGTTGACAACCCTACCCTCCTGCATAAGCACATCATCTAAACCTGTGCCACAAACATCCGTATATGTAGTGAACATCTTCGTACCACTAGGCAGAGTCAATACCAGAGCTGATGTGAGAGCCTTCTATAACCGTAAGAATGCATCCTTGCAATCCATATCCCAAGAAAATACTAGGTTTTTCTTCGTAACGCGGGTAAACGGAGCTGAGATCTGGGCAAAACCCTTAATGAACTACCGATAGTAACCTACCAAACCTAGGTAGGTTGTAACCTTTGTCGCATTCTTAGGGGCTTTCCAATCCTGTACCGCGACAACCTTAGCGGGATCCACCGTTATACCATCACTAGAGACAACATGCCCCAAGAACCTCACATTTTTCTACCTAAAGTGGCACTTAGAAAACTTTTCCTTCAAATGATGTGCACGGAGAGTATGGAGAACCTCTCCCAAGTGCAAGGCATGCTCGACCTCTCTCTTGGACAACATCAAGATATCATCAACAAACACCACCACGAACTTATTTAGGAACTCCCTAAATATTCGTCTCATCAAATCCATAAAATACGTCGGTGCATTGGTGATCCCGAAAGGCATAACTAGCCACTCCAAGAATCCATATGGAGTCTTAAATACAGTCTTATCTATTCTATCATATGCCACCCTAAGCTGGTGAAAACCTGTAGCCAAATCCAACTGCAAGAAAAATATAGCACCTATGACCTGATCAAATAAGTCATCTGTTTGAGGGAGTGGTTGTCTATTCTTCTTCGTGAGCTTGTTCGATTCTCTTTAATCCACAAATAGATGAAGAGAGACATCCACCTTAGTTGTGAAGACGATTGGTGTTCCCCACTTAGATATTTTCATCTAATATACCCTTTCTCGAACAACTTACCCACTTGCTTACTAAGCTCCTTCCTCTCTCTCGAAGCTATGTGGTGCACAGCCAATGCAATAGGCTTAGCATTCTCTACTATGTATATATGGAAATCAGTCTCACGCCACATAGGTAGCTCTCTCACCTCTTCGAATACGTCTGAAAAGTCATTAACTATGTGCAACCAAATTGAGACCATCTACAGATCATCGAGAGAATTTAAGAAACTGAGCATGACTAACTCCCATGGGTCGTAAGAAATCTCGAGAGTCCCACCATGGCATGTAAAAAACTTCACAACTCTCTTCTCGTCGTTAAGGATGGCACTATACATGGCTAGCCAATCCATCCCAAGAATACGCCCGTACCCATGAAACCCATTACGTATGTGTCGCAACCAAACTCGATGCCAAGAATAGAAACCTCAAACCCCTACACATCATAGATAGGTGAGAAGTACCTCATATAGGGTCCGAGGCAACTACTAGATCAAAAACTGTAGAAATATCTATGTGAAGACTATCAACAACAGAACTGGATATGAAAGAATGAGAAGCACCAAAATTTAAAAAGGTCCTAAAAGAGAAGTCGAAAAGATAAATCAAACCTTCTACTATGACTTTCCTACCTTTTTCTTAACCGTTACCATTGGTCTGAGCTGCCTCATGCGCATGGACCTGTTCTCTGAATGAACCTACTCCCTGTCTCTTCCTTTGAGGGCACTATCTAATATAATGCCCCATATGTCCGCATTGAGAGCAAACACCCTTCTTAGTTGCCTTCTTGCAATCTCTGACGAAGCGCCCCATCATTCCACATCCATGACACTTCACTTCCTTCTTGATCTGCGCTTTATCCGATTTCTCTCCCTTTTTCTTTCCACCTTTCTTGGGTCACCACCTTTTATTTCTAAAACCTTCTTGGCCACCTCAGTCTTAGCTTCCTATGTATGCTTCTTTCTGTAACACCCCACCTCCGCCAATGCCACTCTTGCAAGGACATTAGCTTTGGAGGGGCGTTAAACAAGGTAAACATGCATGCAGATATCATAAGACAGAACATAAAAGTAAAACAGAGTAGTAAAGCAGCGGATAAAACTTAGCATTTCAAAACCATAGTCATGTTACAACAAAGTACTTGGTCATTATATTCCAACAACAAAGTCTAGATAAAAGCATAAACTGAAAAACTGAAATACATAAAGTACTAACCCCAAAATGAAGTGATAAACCATAGCTAGCTCAATGTCCAAAACCGTACATGAGCAAATCCAGTAAGCAAGCTGTAAAGATCCAAGCTAAGCTCCAATGTTCCCACCCTGAGAACCTGAGGGGGGGGGGCAGAAACGGAAGAAAAGAGGCGAAAGAAAACAGGTCAGTCAAAAAGACTGGTAAGCCCTACTACTATCTGTCTATGAACTAGTAAAGTTAACTGGCATGAGAAGCTGAGATGAACATAAGGATAACAACATACTGGCATGATGATTAACTAACAAGATAGATAAAGGTGTCATCGCATAATTAAGGTTTAGTTTTGCACCACGGGTGTACTAGCATTCTAACATGTCAAGTAAAAACAAAAATTGATCCCTTGGCCCAAGCTTGGCCCATCATCATGAGGTGACCTAAATTAAGGTCCAACTACATGGTCTAGTCGATCGGCTCCCTATAAGCCTAACTCGTCAAGTGTCGGTGTCATACGGCCCAAACATGCAATGTAGTTAAACTGCGCTAGGTACACCCTAGGGTGTATCAAGTCCTAGGGTGTCAACCTCAGACACGAATCAAGTATGCGCAGTCTAGATCTACTGGTACCCGTGCCTGATTCTCCAACTCCGGACTATGTGCACGACCATAGTCCGCTTGGACCTACATCGGCGTACCTACTCAGCCGTCGTTTTGGTCGCTTACATGTCAGCCCAGTATTCGTGCCCCACCCTAGCCTAGTCCTAGGGTCTTATGATACTATCAAGAGGGTTACTGCTGAAAAGGACCACGCAACTAGGGTTTCCTTAACGGGTTAAATGTGGTTAACCCGATCCAAACGTGGATTAAATTGGTTAAGTATACTCAAGGTTCGTGACTTAACCCTGATTAACCCATCCAGCCCAAATTGATTAAGTATTAAGTGGACCATGACTTAACCCTAATCAGGAGGCATTAATTAACTTAATGTGCTTTAACCTCTCACATTAGACTTTGTTGTGGTTACTAGTTAAGCCGGGCGGGTCCGGGTAGCTTTACACCACAACTTGGTCTAACCTCGGGTTCGAGCACAACATGACCTACTTCTCACATTGGGTCCTATTGTTTGTAGCCACTAGTTAAGACGGGCGGGTCCGGGTAGATTTATGCTACAAACTCAACCCAACCTCGAGTTGGCCACACTCATATTTTCTAAGTGTCATGTCCATTATGTTTCCAAAACATAATTACAAGTTAACATATCACGTTATGTTATAAAAATCATGTTCATGTCATAATTTTACCCAACCCCAACGTAATCCCATTGTTTACATAATCACAACAACGCATAAATGGTAAAATAGGGAACTTGGCATAATCATGACAAAAAGGTGTTGAAGCCACAAGTTTATCATCGTGGCATATGAGATGTACATATGTTCATATACTTGCATACTGCATTGTTAGGCTTCAAAAGCATGCATAAAACCAAACTTAGCATATGAGTGATACATGGTGATAAATGACATGTAGAAGTTGCTAGAAGTTCGTATTTAGCCTCACATGAAAGTTATCATAAGAGATATGATAACTTTCATGTTGCCAAAATGCAACCTTTGATATAAAGCTTGGAGCTTTGTGCTCACAACATCAAGTTTAACTTGCATAACATAGCAATATGTGTCATACATAATGATTAAACCAACTTGCATAGCATAACGATTAACCAAACTTGCATATCATAATAATCAACCAAACTTGCATATCATAATGATCAACCAAACTTGCATATCACAATGATCAACCCCAAACTTGCATCATTCATTTAACTTTAGAGTTCAATAAAAAAGAAAGTAGAAAAGGGCTTACTACGCTATGAAGACACAAATGAATATTTATTATAAAGATTGAGACGAAGCCCTTATGCAAGCACCAAAATATGAAAGCCCCAATTGAAAAACCCTTGCGCCAAATCAATAAAAATCCTTGCTTTGAAATAGAAATGTTGCAACTTGACTTGAATGCAAACTAAGAACACTCATACAAGTTTGAAAGCACTTGTGTGAACTCACAATCTCTCATAGAAATAGGCTTAGGAATTTTAGCATGAGAGTGGAGGCCATGAGAGGAACAAATTTGACATAGTTTAGTTGTAGGATTGAATAATGGTGATTTAGGCTAGGTTTAGGGTTTTTTTATAGAGGATTAGGATAGTATTAGCCATAGGATTAACCCTAGATTCAATCCAAGCCATCAAAGCATGTCTTGGGGAAGAAGTCAAGTGTAGGAACCATCTAGGGCCTTTAGATTAAAGCTGAACCATGAGAACCATTCAAATGCAAAATCTGCATTTGAGCAAATCGGCCCACGGGTTGACAGCCAAACACCCTGGATTAACCCCTAGTCGACCCAGCAGGCTCGGGTCGACCTCAAAAATCGGCCGGTTCGGTTATTCCCCTCTCCCAATTCGCTGTTTTGAACATTTTTGCATATTCGTTTACTTAGTTTTCAATTATATATATATATATCAATATATATATATATATATATATATATATATATATTTCTCTGCGCAACCCATTTCACTTAATTAAGTATACTTTAATTTGTGAATTTTTATGTTCAAATTACGGGGTGTTACATTCTCCCCTCCTTAAAGGATTTCGTCCCCGAAATCTCCAAGTTAGGAAGAACGTATCCTACTATCCATCATCCATCTACTCAAAACATCATCCACGTGCAGTCATTGTCCTTAAAGGATTCTAAATGTTGTATGATCATATGCAAAGGTGTGTGTATATGTACTTATCTAATGCAAAAATCAGGCGGTTACTGATACAGTAAACCTCCTTAATGCAAAATATGTTAGTGAAATGAGTCCATATGTATGCAAATTCCTAACATAATTTATAATCTCTACATGAGTGCACATAATATTCATCCATATGCAACATCCACGTGATAGCTCAACAAGTTTCATCCATGAATAAGTATAATCACTCATGCATATGCAACATGAAAGTGTGTGAGCCGATCTTAGTGCCTAATGTGTATCATGCATCCATGAGTATCCACGTGCAAACACTTGCAACCACTTGCAACCATCAAGCATAACATGTTTCAAATACATGTTTCAACCAAGGGTTTCTACCTAAGGTTCTCATGACAAGATCTACGAAACAAGATAAACTAGATAAACGCGGATAAAAAGAAAGATATGCTAACTAGGAAAAGAGATCGAGAATGTACCCTCAAAAAGAAATGGATAAAGCCCACGCATCTTCTCCTCGGTTTCCCAAGTTGCATCTTCGTCGGCTTCACCCCACTGAACTTTCACCAACTTGACCTCTCGATTCCTTAGCTTCTTGATCTTTGTTCCCAAGATACGAATCGGAGCTCTTCTCAAGGTTGCTTCTTTCTCTACCTCAATGTCTTCAAGAATGCTTGGTTCAACCACCGCAGCGGACTCATGTAGGCACTTTCGGAGATGCGAGACATTAAAAATTTATGCACTCCGGCTAGCTTCTCGGGCAATCCCACCTTATAGGCCATCTTTCCAATTCTCTCTATGATAGGGAAGGGTCCTACGAACCTTGGTGCCAGCTTCCCCGCTGCTCCAAAACGTACCACATTTCGCAAAGGAGAAACCTTCACGAAAACCATGTCTCCCACTTCGAATTCCAAATCTGCCCTTCGCTTGTCAGCATAGGATTTCTGTCTATCTTGGGCCGCTTTCATCCTTCTTCTTACTAATTCAACTTTCTCGGATGTGTCTCGTATCATATCGGGCCCAAGTATAAGTCTATCTGTTGTCTCCCACCAACAAGATGGTGACCTACACGGCCTCCCATATAAAGCTTCAAATGGTGCCATCCCTATGCTGGCTTGATAGCTATTATTATAAGCAAATTCTACAAGAGGAAGGTGGTCTTCCCAAGTACCACCGAAGTCGAGAACACAAAGCCTCAAGAGATCTTCTAGCACTCTATTCACCCTTTCGGTTTGGCCATCCGTCTGGGGGTGATAGGCTGTACTCAAATTCAATCGCGTACCCATCGCTTCTTGCAAACTGTTCCAGAACTGGCTAGTGAAAATCGGGTCACGATCGCTAACTATGCTAGAAGGAACTCCATGCAACCGCACTATTTCTCGGAGATAAATAGACGCCATCCCTGATGCGGTCCTCTTGCTCTTTACTGGGATGAAGTGAGCACTCTTCGTAAGTCTGTCAACTTTGACCCATATGCTTGTGTTCCCTCTCCTTGACCTAGGCAATCCATCCACAAAATCCATAAAAATACTCTCCCACTTCCATTGTGGGGCCTCCAATAGATGTAATAGCCCACCTGGTTTCTTTGACTCGGCCTTCACTTGTTGGCACACCATGCACCTTGAAACATACTCTACCACATCTTTCTTCATTCCATCCCAAAAGAAACTGCGCTTCATATCTCTATACATCTTATCTCCTCTCGGATGTATAGTCATCTTCGAGTGATGCGCTTCTTCAAGAACTCTATGGACCAAATCTCCCACCCGAGGAACACATAATCTCCCATCACGCCTTAGCCATCCTTTATCATCAATAGTATATCTGGCAAGGTGACTAGACGTCTCACCCCGAATCAACTTGTCCATAACTTCGACTATCTATGATCTTCCCTCTGCGAAGCCCCAACTTGATCAAGAAGTGTGGGTCTAAGCTCAAGGGATGCTAATGAACCCGTCATCAACTCAACAGCCGTCGTGAAATCAAAGGTTGCCAAGAATTCCAAGTTCTTCATCTCCATGAACAAGGGGCTTAAAGTCAATCTCCTTCTGCTTAGTGCATCCGCTACAACATTACCCTTGCCAGGGGTATAAGCTATCTCGAAGTCATAAGATGCCAAAAATTCCATCCACCTTTGTTGCCTTAGATTCAGATCTTTTTGCGAGAAGAGGTATTTGAGTGACTTATGATCAGTATACAACTCAAACCTTTCGCCTAGAAGATAGTGGCGCCAGGATTTGAGTGCAAAGACGATCGCCGCTAACTCCAAATCATGAGTGGGATAGTTCTTCTCATGAACTTTAAGTTGCCTACCCCCATAACATATCACTCTTCCCTCTTGCATCAGAACAGCTCCTAACCCCGTGCCACATGCATCTGTGTACATGGTAAACATCTTACCACTATTGGGTAATGCCAAAACTGGAGCTGAGGTAAGGGCTCTTTTGAGCTTTTGAAAAGCAAGCTCACACTCCAAGTCCCATGCAAAGACTAAGTTCTTCTTCGTCAACTTAGTGAGAGGGGATGAAATCTTAGCGAAGTCTCTGATGAACTTCCTATAGTAGCCCGCCAAACCGAGAAAGCTTCTTACTTCGGTCGCATTCCTAGGAGTCTTCCAATCTTGAACCACAACCGCTTTCGCGGGATCCACCGCTATGCCTTGCTTAGAAACTATATTTCCAAGAAACCGAACTTCCCTTCTCCAGAAATGACATTTGGAGAACTTGGCTTTCAACTGATGTGCTCTAAGCGTATCCATCACTTCCTTGAGATGTCTGGCATGTTCTTCCTCGTCCTTTGAGAAGATCAGAATATCATCCACGAAGACAACAACAAACTTGTTGAGGAACTCCCTGAACACCCTACTCATCAAGTCTACGAAGTAGGCGGGTGCATTAGTCAATCCGAATGGCATGACAAGCCATTCAAAAAATCCACCCGGAGTCCTAAACGCAGTTTTATCAATGCTATCCTCGGCTACTCTAAGCTGATGGAATCTGGTGGCTAGATCGAGCTGAGAGAAAACAGAAGCACCTACAAGCTGGTCAAAGAGATCATCAATCCTCGGTAACGGGTGCCTATTCTTCTTTGTCAGCTTGTTCAACTCTCGATAATCAACACATAGACGAAGCGAACCAACCGCCTTAGTAGCGAATACCACCGGAGCACCCCATTCGGAAATGCTTCGTCTAATAAAACCCTTCTCAAGCAGCTCCTTGATTTGCTTACTGAGCTCCCTTCTCTCACGAGGGGCCATGTGCCTAACGGGCAATGATACTGGCTTGGCATTATCGACTAGATAAATGCGAAAATCTATCTCTCGTTTAGGGGGTAACCCCTTAACTTCTTCAAAGACATCAGGATAGTCTCGGACCACCCTTACAGATTGCAGATCATCGATGGACGAGTTGAGAGATTCAAGATAGCATAACATGACGGGACCTCTAGGGTTACAAGAAATTTCTAGGGTATTACCGAGGCGGGTCATGAGCCTCACCACCCTATGTTCACAATCGAGAATGGCTCCATAACTGGATAACCAATCCATGCCCAAGATTAACCCATATCCCGTGAATCCGAGAACATAAGCATTACACGCGAATTCTACAGTCAAGATAGAAATCTTCAAATCCACACAAATCATAGATAGATGGGCGGAACCCCCAATTGGATTTGAAACACAAACGGGATACTCAACTAAGCTAGTACTTAGGTGCAAACTTTCAACAATGTCAGAAGAAATAAAACTATGCGATGCGCCAGAATCAAATAAGGTGCGAACAGGATAATCAGAAATATAAACAAGACTTTCTACAGAAATGCTACCTCGATCCTGAACTGGAGCGGCATTGAGAGCATGCACTTGCCCTCCAGAAGGTCCTGCACGCTGATTCTGCCCTTGCTTCTTGGGGCAATCCTTGCTAAAATGTCTGGTCTCTCCATAATGAAAGCACTCGCCCGACTTCCTCTTCCTTTTCTTACAGTCTTTAGCTATGTGCCCTACATTCCCACAGTAGTGGCATTTTCTTGGGTCCTTTTCCTTGGCCTTGTTGCCCTTGTTGTTCTTGTTGTTTTTGTTGTTCTGATTGCTCTGATTTCCTCCCCACTTGGAGTCTGTCTTCTTGGCTTGGGTCTCATTAGCCTTCACTTCCTTCTTGCCATTCTTATCGTCTCCTTGAAGCAATGCCATGTCTACTAGACCTTCGAAAGTGGCCCCCATAGGTATATGAGATAGGGCTAAACCTTGTAGTGGCTCATTCAACCCTCGTGCAAAGCGCAAAGCCTTCTTCTGGGGAGTATTAATCATGTCCAAACCAAATCGGGCGAGCTTGTTAAACTCATTCACGTACTCCCTCACTGTCATGTCTCCTTGATTCAAAGATATAAACTTCTCCAATTGCAAATTCGCCTCAGCTGATGATAGAAACTTAAGCCCAGATCTTGTCCTAAAGTCGGCCCAAGTCTCTATAGGCCTCGTAGCATTGGTGACCTCCCACCAATAAGCAGCTTCTTCTTTCAATAACCATGCTGCCAATAGAACCCTTCTATGATCTTGCACATCAAAGATGGCGAAGAGATCTTCAGTTTCTTTCAACCAATTTCTTGCCTCCACAAAAGTCTCCGTCCCAATAAAGTTCTTGCCACCCATCGCCTAAAAGTCTTTGCAAATCTTAGCGAAATCTGCTTGCGGGTTCTGAGAGGAGGAGGAGGAGGAGGAACCTCAGTTATATTGGGGGTATTTGCTGGGCCCACATCGTTGGCCCTAGCTTCCAAGTATCTCCGGAACCATCCGGGAATGGTCACTCCCTCGGGAAGGTTAAGATCGGCCATACTGAAAAAGGAAAAAGATAGATTCAGAACGAAGAAACGAAGGATAGTGCTATGGCTTTTGGGGAATAGCCTTTTTAAAATAACTAGACTCTTCTTGGAAAATACTTAATTGGTTTTGAAAATAGTTTTTCAAAAGGTAAGTTTCAAAAACACTTTTGCTCAAATCTTGTAAACCTTATGCTCTGATACCAAATGTAACACCCCACCTCCGCCAATGCCACTCTTGCAAGGACATTAGCTTTGGAGGGGCGTTAAACAAGGTAAACATGCATGCAGATATCACAAGACAGAACATATAAGTAAAACAGAGTAGTAAAGCAGCGGATAAAACTTAGCATTTCAAAACCATAGTCATGTTACAACAAAGTACTTGGTCATTATTTTCCAACAACAAAGTCTAGATAAAAGCATAAACTGAAAAACTGAAATACATAAAGTACTATCCCCAAAATGAAGTGATAAACCATAGCTAGCTCAATGTCCAAAACCATACATGAGCAAATCCAGTAAGCAAGCTGTAAAGATCCAAGCTAAGCTCCAATGTTCCCACCCTGAGAACCTGAGGGGGGGAGAAACGGAAGAAAAGAGGCGAAAGAAAACAGGTCAGTCAAAAAGACTGGTAATCCCTACTACTATCTGTCTATGAATTAGTAAAGTTAACTGGCATGAGAAGCTGAGATGAACATAAGGATAACAACATACTGGCATGATGATTAACTAATAAGATAGATAAAGGTGTCATCGCATAATTAAGGTTAAGTTTTGCACCACGGGTGTACTAGCATTCTAACATGTCAAGTAAAAACAAGAATTGATCCCTTGGCCCAAGCTTGGCCCATCATCATGAGGTGACCTAAATTAAGGTCCAACTACATGGTCTAGTCGATCGGCTTCCTATAAGCCTAACTCGTCAAGTGTCGGTGTCATACGGCCCAAACATGCAATGTAGTTAAACTGCGCTAGGTACACCCTAGGGTGTATCAAGTTCTAGGGCGTCAACCTCAGACACGAATCAAGTATGCGCAGTCTAGATTTACTAGTACCCGTGCCTGATTCTCCAACTCCGGACTATGTGCACGATCATAGTCCGCCTGGACCTACATCGGCGTACCTACTCAGCCGTCGTTTTGGTCGCTTACATGTCAGCCCAGTAATCGTGCCCCACCCTAGCCTAGTCCTAGGGTCTTATGATACTATCAAGAGGGTTACTACTGAAAAGAACCACGCAACTAGGGTTTCCTTAAAGGGTTAAATGTGGTTAACCCGATCCAAACGTGGATTAAATTGGTTAAGTATACCCAAGGTTCGTGACTTAACCCTGATTAACCCATCCAGCCCAAATTGATTAAGTATTAAGTGGACCATGACTTAACCCTAATCAGGAGGCATTAATTAACTTAATGTGCTTTAACCTCTCACATTTGACTTTGTTGTGGTTACTAGTTAAGCCGGGCGGGTCCGGGTAGCTTTACACCACAACTTGGTCTAACCTCGGGTTCGAGCACAACATGACCAACTTCTCACATTGGGTCCTATTGTTTGTAGCCACTAGTTAAGACGGGCGGGTCCGGGTAGATTTATGCTACAAACTCAACCCAACCTCGAGTTGGCCACACTCATATTTTCTAAGTGTCATGTCCATTATGTTTCCAAAACATAATTACAAGTTAACATATCACGTTATGTTATAAAAATCATGTTCATGTCATAATTTTACCCAACCCCAACGTAATCCCATCGTTTACATAATCACAACAACGCATAAAGGGTAAAATAGGGCACTTGGCATAATCATGACAAAAAGGTGTTGAAGCCACAAGTTTATCATGGTGGCATATGAGATGAACATATGTTCATATACTTGCATACTGCATTGTTAGGCTTCAAAAGCATGCATAAAACCAAACTTAGCATATGAGTGATACATGGTGATAAATGACATGTAGAAGTTGCTAGAAGTTCGTATTTAGCCTCACATGCAAGTTATCATAAGGGATATGATAACTTTCATGTTTCCAAAATGCAACCTTTGATATAAAGCTTGGAGCTTTGTGCTCACAACATCAAGTTTAACTTGCATAACATAGCAATATGTGTCATACATAATGATTAAACCAACATGCATAGCATAATGATTAACCAAACTTGCATATCATAATAATCAACCAAACTTGCATATCATAATGATCAACCAAACTTGCATATCATAATGATCAACCCCAAACTTGCATCATTCATTTAACTTTAGAGTTCAATAAAAAAGAAAGTAGAAAAGGGCTTACTACGCTATGAAGACACAAATGAATATTTATTATAAAGATTGAGACGAAGCCCTTATGCAAGCACCAAAATATGAAAGCCCCAATTGAAAAACCCTTGCGCCAAATCAATAAAAATCCTTGCTTTGAAATAGAAATGTTGCAACTTGACTTGAATGCAAACTAAGAACACTCATACAAGTTTGAAAGCACTTGTATGAACTCACAATCTCTCATAGAAATAGGCTTAGGAATTTTAGCATGAGAGTGGAGGCCATGAGAGGAACAAATTTGACATAGTTTAGTTGTAGGATTGAATAATGGTGATTTAGGCTAGGTTTAGGGGTCTTTTTATAGAGGATTAGGATAGTATTAGCCATAGGATTAACCCTAGATTCAATCCAAGCCATCAAAGCATGTCTTGGGGAAGAAGTCAAGTGTAGGAACCATCTAGGGCCTTTAGATTAAAGCTGAACCATGAGAACCATTCAAATGCAAAATCTGCATTTGAGCGAATCGGCCCACGGGTTGACAGCCAAACACCCTGGATTAACCCCTAGTCGACCCAATGGGCTCGGGTCGACCTCAAAAATCGGCCGGTTCGGTTATTCCCCTCTCCCAATTCGCTGTTTTGAACATTTTTGCATATTTATTTATTTAATTTTCAATTATATGTATATATATCAATATATATATATATATATTTCTTTGCGCAACCCATTTCACTTAATTAAGTATACTTTAATTTGTGAATTTTTATGTTCAAATTACGGGGTGTTACACTTTCCATCACCGTGTATAAGCGCCATCTCCAAAAAACCCTCAAAAGTCGCACCCACAGGAATATGTGTCAATGCTAGCCCTTGTAGTGGTTAGTTCAGTCCCCTCACAAACCTCAAAGCCTTCTTATGCACAATATTAACCAGATCCAAGCCAAATCTCACAAACTCATTGAAGCTATTCACATACTCCTTAACCGACATATCAGCCTATTTCAGACTCAAGAACCTTTCCAACTGCATTCCTTCTTCAACTTGCAATAAAAACTTCTTCTCAAAATTATCCTTGAACTTATCCCATGTCCTCACGGTCTGCTCTGCCTTAGCCACTTCCTACCAATACGAAGCCTCTCCTTTCAGTTTCTAGGCGGTCAACTAAATCCTCCTCCTATTGTCAAGCTCTAATAATATGAATACACGATTGGTCTCTCTAAGCCAGTTACGACTGTCAACAAAACTCTCCGATCCAAGAAATGGCTTGCCGCCAATAGCAAAAAAATCCTTATAGAGCTTAGAAAAATTAGCCTTTTGATTTGGTGGAACTACCACGGTTCTAGCTGGAGGCTGGCCATTTCCTTTCCCTTTGGCAGATGTTGTAGCTTCAACATATCTACGGAACCATGTCGAAATGGGAACACCCTCCGGAAAGTTGGGAGACTAAGACATGCTGGAAAAGAAAATAACAAAGATTCAAAAAGTAATCAAGGGAATATTGTAGTTGACTTGAGGTGATATTTTTACAAAAACAAGTTTTATTTGAAGATAATTTATTTTTGAAAATATTTTCAAAAACTTTTTTCTAATCTTGTAACCTTAATCCCTGATACCAAATGAAATAACCCACACCCCTTAACATCACCCATTTGAGGGTGCGCTATGGTTTATGAAGCGTTTAGGTGTAAAGTAACAACACAAAACTAAAATTCACAAGATAGAATTATAAAACACAACGAATTATTTGAAATAACATTTAATAAAGCAAGTCAAATCATAGTGCTTGTTACATTTCATTATACTAAATAGCCATCAACATAAAACCAAATTATTTGTCTTGTGGAAACCATAATATCACATTACATAAGTAAAACCATCCCTGTCAAATGTCAATACAATAACTAGAAAATGAGAAATGAACCGATACATGAGTCTGAAATGAGTTTGAATCAATGCTGAGCAGAAAAGTCAAGAATCACTACTGAGACCCACCACCATGCGAACCTGGGGGGAATGAAGAAAGAAGGAGAAAACAAACTAGGTGATACAACGTCTATGAGTCCTAGAATGAGCATAACGTTAGGAAGCATTAAACGGATGAACAATTTTAAGGACATAGAGCATAAGGATGTAAAATAGTAAACAAAATTAAGTAGGAATAAAGATTAGCTTCACATTTGTATCCTACATTGTTGCACCAACTTACCAAGGTATCATAATTAGGATTTAATTAATTTCTACCCATTGATCGACTCCTATAACCCAATGTAATAACCTATGCCAACTATGGAACTCGGGGTTATCAATCCCGAACACATCAACTAAAAAGACATCGTCGTTAGTCATAGGCATTACAGCGGCTTGTTTCCCTCAATTGGTAAATGCACGCTCATAATCCCGCCGGAATGACCCATTACCCACCTTGTTTGGACCTCTTATTATCCAACACAGTAACGTGTGCCATTTCCTCTACCTAGTGTGAGACCTCCATAGATGATAATAGGGATATTGCCTGATACAGGTCCCTAACCAAATGCAACAGATACAAGTCACCCCCGTGGACTTGGTCCCCAACCAAATATGCAATTGACACAAGTCACCCCTAGACTTTGTCCCAATTTATATTTCTGTTTCGCTGCTTATTTTCCTCAATTAGCCCAGCACTGCCAGTCTGCCAGAATGGACCTAAGCTATAAGCCACTTATTTTCCCCAATCTGGCACCACGCTGCCGGAATAGACTGCCACTACAATTTTATTATTTTATTAGGCCACTTATTTTCCTCAATCTGCCCCCACACTGTCGGAACGTATGTAACAACCCGAATTTTAATAACATGCTATAATCATAAATCAAGGCAGAAATAAATTTTAAAATCTTAATCAGGGAAAACGGGCTGTGCCATTACGTTCGTCTCGGAAAAATACGCGAAATAGAGTCCGAAATTTTGTAAATCGGAGTCCGTATGACCCAATTATGGCCCGATGAAGTTTCAGAAAATTCAAATTTCGAAAACAGATTGAATTTCAGCCCAATCAGAGTAGGCGGGAAAAGTTCCCGACCAACCCACCAGGTCGACCTGGGGGTCGACCCTAGGGTCGACCTTCCAGGCCAGGTCAACCTGGGAGTCGCCCTGGGGGTCGACCTGCACCAGGCCAGGTCGACTCTAGAGTCGACCTGGGGGTCGAACACCCCGGTCGGGCCATTTTGGCCTGGTGCACCTGCTTGTGTTTTCTGGCCCTGTTTGTTGGTTTCTGACGTGATTTGATGGCTCAGATTTGATTTAGGGTTAATCCTGTGGCTAAAACTAATCCTAAACTCTTTAAAAAGACCCCTAAGACCTAGCATCCTCTACACACAATTCTATTCTTCTTCTTCTCTGCCTCTGTTCTAAATAAAAATAAAAATGGCGTCGCTAATCTGCTGGAATCAAAACTAGAAGCTAATCAACGTCAACCTAAGCAACTCAATTCAAATTAGAGATTAAAGCTTCTGCAACAATCCTGCAACAACTAAAGTTCTTTCTTTAATCCAATCAAGGCAAGTGCAGTTATTTTCCGATATAAACGTTAATTCTGATTGTGACATGAATTATAAATTTGAATCTAAGGTTATATCTGTTCTGTTCAGTTTGGATCTATCATATTTTGTGTCTTTTTCCTCTTTCTGTTCTATAGCCAGGCTACCACGAGCCTGAGCCAATCTCATAAGAGATTAACCTACGCTAAAATATTTGGGTCAGTAAAATGAATGATGCATAAATTGGGCATGACCAATAGGTGACTGATTTGAGGAAAGAACATGGAATGTAGCTAGAACAAAATCTGAGACATATGACCGGACATGTTATATTTATAACATAAATGGGTATTGAACATATGATTTGTGATAAAAAAGAATATGGCTTAGGTATAAAGATTTACATGAGAGTAGGGCATCTATTAATGTAAATAAACACCTAAGTAAGGGATCTTTGGGATATATGACATGCATAGTAATAGATGGCTATATTTGGTATATAATCATATTGTGAATCATGACAGTTATTTATGTATGTGAACTTAGGCAAGATATGTTTGTGAAACTTTAAGAAATGATTAAATCTGTTATATTTGCATAATTTGCTAGTTTTGTTACATTGCCTAATCTGCTAGTTCTATTATATTGCTTAATCTACTAGTTCTGCTCTACTGTCTAGTCTGCTAGATCTGTTCATCTGCCAAATCTGTCATCTGCTAAGTCTGTTGAAAATGCTAAATCTGCTAGTTTGCTTAATCTGATAAATCCGTTAATTCGCCTAATCTGAAGAATCTGTTATCTGCTATATCTGTTGAGTTGGTACAATTAGTCCGCTATTGACATAATCTGAATTGGCTATAGTTATGAATAATTGGCATGTATATTAGGCGTGGGTATAAATGGTAAATCATTAATTAATTGGCCGCAAAGATAAACATGGCTAACTCGAGGTTAGAATGAGTTTGCGGCGTAAGTCTGCCCGGAACCGCCCGACATATTCCAGTGGTCGCAAACAATAGGTTCTAATGTGAGAAGTTAGTCATAACGTGCTTGAAACCCAAGGATAGACTCAGTTTGCGACAGAAACCTACCTGGAACCAACCGGCCTAACCAGTAGCCGCAAACTGTCAGTCTAATGTGAGAGGTTTGGTTTGGGCATTAATATTTAATTAATGAAATTCTGAGATAATCATGATGTCTAAAACGTGTGGGTAAGGTTAAACCAATTGGACCAATGAATCTGATAAACCCGTTTCGTGAATCCGTAGGCCCAATACAAAGTTAAATAATCTATAACCAGTTAATCTGTAAGTCTGTTAATCTGTAACCAAATAATCTGTAAGCCTGTTAGTCCGAACATCTGATCCGTTAGTCTGAAAACCTATTAACTTGATTGTCTGATCTGTGAACTAGTTAATCTAAATTTTGTATGTCTGAAACTTGTAGAAATCTGTTAGTCTGGGGACACAAGGTTAGGAGGGGAATCACTTGTGTCATCTATTGTTTGGGACCCATATTAGTCAGTAACCATTTCTGGTATCAAAACTTTGACCCAACAGTAAGTAGGGTCCGGGCACGCTTACTGAACTAATTATAAGCGGTTCATTCTGATAATGGCGAGGGGTGTTGATGGTGCATTCCAACCGGGTCATGTGCGTGCATGGATCCCGGTCTGCCTCTGAGGATGTAAGACGCCGTGACATCTGTAAATAGGCCTGTGCCAATTGGTTGTCACTTTAGGGAGTGATACACCCTACTGTGGGGCCGACACAGGATATTTATGTATTAGGGAGCCGATCGCTTGGGGTAGGGTTTTAGGGTACACTTAGTTCTGTCTGTTTCTGTTGGAACCGTCTGTTTCTGTTGGGAGTTAACACCTGTCTGTTTCTGCGGGGTACCGTCTGTTCGGGTGGTAAAGGCCCATTACTAGTGTACACCTAATTCTACATTCTGTTTCCGTAGGGATTAATCTGTTTCTGCTTCTGTCTGTTTCTGATCGGGTAGTAAATGCCCATTATTAGCATTCTGTTAAATTATTCTGTACTCGTTTCTGTTTCAGTTTAGACATAAGGGTGACACCTAATTTTGTATTGGTGTAGAGAAGTGTAAAGCAATAGCTTATATCATTATGTTCTTCTGTTATATCTGCTACACCTGTTACAGTTATCTCTCATCCAGTTTTATGTTCATGTCATGTTATTATTATCTGTTCATAACTGAAAATCACTGGACTTGCCAGACTTTTTGTCTGACCCTTGTTGTTTCGCCTCCTTTCTTCCGTCCCCCCCCCGATTATCCAAGGAGGGAATACTTTAGCTTGATCCGGATTTCTCTCTGCTTGAAGTGCTTAAAGTATGGCTTGGCTCTGTATAGCTTCCGTTCTATGGGGATTATGATTTTAAACCATGCATTTTGAAGGCTTTTGTACAAGACTGATATTTTGTACTTGAATCCTGAGATTTGAAAGGATGTAACCATACTGATTTCTGTTTCCGCTGTAATAAAGTTAAAAAATTTCAAGTACTGTTTTTATCTATCTTGTAAGTTTCTGTTCTGCTTACTAAAATGCTCCACCAAAGTTAAGGCATTCCCTTTGTGAGTCCTTAACGGAGGCGGGGTGTTACATTTGGTATCAGAGCTGAAGGTTACCAGATTGGGTAAAGTTTTTGGAAAAACTATTTTCAAAAAGGTTTTGAAAGGAAGTATTTTCAAAAATAAAGCTTATTTTGAAAAACATGATCCCCAAGAGCCATATATCTTCCTTCAGCCCTTTTTGTATTGAATCTTTCCTTTTTTCATTTCAGCATGTCTGAAGCATCTGAGATACCAAAGGGTATTCATGTACCCGGTTGGTTTCGTCAATATCTTGAGGCTAGGACCGCCGCCGCAGGTCCAGCAAATGATCCCCCTCCTCCTCCACCCCCTCCTCGTGCAATTGCTTTCTCAAAGATCTATAGAGATTTTAGGGCCATGGGTGGAAAGGATTTCAAGGGAACTGAATCATTCATCGAAGCGAGGAACTGGCTCAAAGAAACTGAGGATCTAATCGTTATCTTCGAGGTGGACGATAGGCAGAAGGTACAGTTGGCGGTATGGCTGCTCAAAGACGAAGCTTCCTACTGGTGGGAAGTCATTGACGCCGAGAGGCCGGTTGAGACATGGATGGATTTCAGAACAAGGTTTGAGACAAAATTTCTCTCGCAAGCTGAACGGAGTTTACAACTGGAAAAGTTCTTATCTCTTAAGCAAGGAAGTATGACGGTCAAGGAATACGTCAACCAGTTCAACCAACTAGCTAGGTTTGGATTGGATTTAGTCAACACTCAGCATAAAAAGGCTCTCCGCTTTGTTAAAGGATTGAACGAGCCACTGCACAGCCTAGCCATGACCCACGTACTCATGGGAGCGACTTACGAGAAATTGGTGGGCATGGCACTACTGCACGAGGAAGACAAGGGCCCAAAAGAGGAAAAGAAGGAAGAACCACAGAATAAGAAAGCAGGGCCCAAAAAGAAAACACAAAAGAAGGATGAGAAGTCTGAAGATAAAAAGGGGGAAAAGTGCTTTACTTGTGGGATCTCGACTCATCTGAACAAGGATTGCAGAAAAAGGAAGGGCACTTGCTTCAACTGTGGAGAGATGGGACACTTCACTAGGGACTGCCCGAAGAGATGAGGACAAGGAGGGCAGGCGAACACTCTTGAGGCTAGTGGCTTGGATAGAAATAGGAGAATTCATATAGTAGGTTTTATTTCTTTATCTGATTATGGAGTTAAGACTTTTTCTGATTCTGGTATTTTGATTTTGTAATCGATACTCTGCACTTTAATACTAGTATTATTTCTGAATTCCGCTATAGACTCAGACCCATAAGGGTTATGGCTCATCTGTTTGAGATTGGGGTTTGAAGGATATCGGTGTTAGGCGTCAAGTATGACGCGTACATTCTGAGTTTTCGTGGGGTATGATTTTATCATGCTTAACTTCCTAAGAGCCATTAGGGAACCTGATCTGTACCAGTAGTCTGTAAATATCTGAACACTTCTGATAAGATTTCCAGTTTTGACATTGTCTAAAGAGGGTAATCCTCTGGGTGTCAATTTGATGTTGGTTTCGGTCTTTGGGGCCGATACTTAGGACCCATGTCTAATGGGAACCAAGTTTTTGTTCTATCTGTACTCGCTTCCATCATTCGACTGTATCCTATCGATCGAATCTTCGAACTTTAGGTAGAAACTAATGGGTGTAAACATGTGTTTGAGACATGTTATGTTTGATGGTTGCAAGTGGATGCAAGTGGTTGCTAGTGGTTGCCCGTGGATACATATAGACACACTAGGCACTAGATCGGCTCGAAAACACTCTCATACTGCGTATGGATGTGTGAGCATTTTTAAATTTTGTGGATGCAAAATGATTGACTCAATACATGGATGTTGCATATGAATGAATGGTCGTGCACTCATATAGAAATGATATGTATCGAGTAGGAAAATTTCATACATGTTGGACTCATAGCACTGGCATAATTCGCATTAAGGAGGTCAACTGAATCAATGGACCGCCTGATCTTCGCAATAGATAGGTGCATATACACACACTTTTGCATATGTTCATACAGCATTAGAAATCTTTTAAGGACAATGATTACTTGTGGGTGATGTTTTGAGTAGATGGATGATGGATGGTTGGATACGTTCTTCCTAACTTGGAGATTTTGGGGACGAAATCCTTTAAGGTGGGGAGAATGTAACAACCCGAATTTTAATAACATGCTATAATCATAAATCAATGCAGAAATAAATTTTAAAATCTGAATCAGGGGAAACGGGGTGTGCCATTGCGTTCGTCTCGGAAATATACGCAAAATAGAGTCCGAAATTTTGTAAATCGGAGTCCGTATGACCCAATTATGGCCCGTTGAAATTTCAGAAAATTCAAATTTCGAAAATAGATTTGAATTTCAGCCCAATCAGAGTAGGCGGGAAAAGTTCCCGCCCAACCCACTAGGTCGACCTGGGGGTCGACCTTAGGGTCGACCTGCCAGGCTAGGTCGACCTGGGGGTCGACCTGCCCTAGGCCAGGTCGATTCTAGAGTCGACCTGGGGGTCGACCTCCCCGGTCAGGCCATTTTGGCCTGGTGCACCTGCTTATGTTTTCTGGCCCTGTTTGTTGGTTTCTGACGTGATTTGATGGCTCAGATTTGATTTAGGGTTAATCCTATGGCTAAAACTAATCCTAAACTCTATAAAAAGACCCCTAAGACCTAGCCTCCTCTAGACACAATTATATTCTTCTTCTTCTCTGCCTCTGTTCTAAATAAAAATAAAAATGGCATCGCTACTCTGCTGGAATCAAAACTAGAAGCTAATCAACATCAACCTAAGCAAATCAATTCAAATTAGAGATTAAAGCTTCTGCAACAATTCTACAACAAATAAGTTCTTTCTTTAATCCAATCAAGGCAAGTGCAGTTATTTTCCAATATAAACGTTAATTTTGATTGTGACATGAATTATAAATCTGAATCTGAGGTTATATCTGTTATGTTCAGTTTGGATCTATCTTATTTTGTATCTTTTTCCTCTTTCTGTTCTATAGCCAGGCTACCACGAGCCTGAGCCAATCTCATAAGAGATTAACCTACGCTAAAATATTTGGGTCGGTAAAATGAATGATGCATAAATTGGGCATGACCAATAGGTGACTGATTTAAGGAAAGAACATGGACTGTAGCTAGAACAAAATCTGAGACATATGACCGGACATGTCATATTTATAAGATAAATGGGTATTGAACATATGATTTGTGATAAAAAGAATATGGCTTAGGTATAAAGATTTACATGAGAGTAGGGCATCTATTAATGTAAATAAACACCTAAGTAAGGGATCTTTGGGATATATGACATGCATAGTAATAGATGGCCATATTTGGTATATAATCATATTGTGAATCATGACAGTTATTTATGCATGTGAACTTAGGCAAGATTTATAATTAGGCAAGATATGTTTGTTAAACTTTAAGAAATGATTAAATCTATTATATTTGCCTAATTTGATAGTTTTGTTACGTTGCCTAATCTGCTAGTTCTGTTATATTGCTTAATCTACTAGTTCTGCTCTACTGCCTAGTCTGCTAGATCCGTTCATCTGCCAAATCTGTCATCTGCTAAGTCTGTTGAAAATGCTAAATCTGCTAGTTTGCTTAATCTGATAAATCTGTTAAGTCGCCTAATCTGAAGAATCTGTTATCTGTTATATCTGTTGAGTTGGTATAATTAGTCCGCTATTGACATAATATGAATTGGCTATAGTTATGAATAATTGGCATGTATATTAGGCATGGGTATAAATGGTAAATCATTAATTAATTGGCTGCAAAGATAAACATGGCTAACTCGAGGTTAGAATGAGTTTGTGGCGTAATTGTGCCTGGAACCGCCCGGCATATTCCAGTGGTCGCAAACAATAGGTTCTAATGTGAGAAGACAGTCATAACATGCTTGAAACCCGAGGTTAGACTTAGTTTGCGACAAAAACCTGCCCGGAACCAACCGGCCTAACCAGTAGCCGCAAACTGTCAGTCTAATGTGAGAGGTTTGGGCATTAATATTTAATTAATGAAAATCTGAGATAATCATGATGTCTAAAACGTGTGGGTAAGGTTAAACCAATTGGACTAATGAATCTGATAAACCCGTTTCGTGAATCCGTAGGCCCAATACAAAATTAAATATTCTGTAATTAGTTAATCTATAAGTCTGTTAATCTGTAACCAAATAATCTGTATGCCTGTTAATCCGAACATCTGATCCGTTAGTCTGAAAACCTATTAACTTGATTGTCTGATCTGTGAACTAGTTAATCTAAATTTTGTATGTCTGAAACTTGTAGAAATCTGTTAGTCTGGGGACACAAGGTTAGGAGGGGAATCACTTGTGTCATCTGTTGTTTGGGACCCATATTTGTCAGTAAACCTTTCTGGTATCAAAACTTTGACCCAACAGTAAGTAGGGTCCGGGCACGCTCACTGAACTAATTATAAGCGGTTCATTCTGATAATGGCGAGTGGTGTTGATGGTGCGTTCCAACCGGGTCATGTGCGTGCATGGATCCCGGTCTGCCTCCGAGGATGTAAGACGCCGTGACATCTGTAAATAGGTCTGTGCCAATTGGTTGTCACTTTAGGGAGTGATCCACCCTACTGTGGGGCCGACACAGGATATTTATGTATTAGGGAGCCGATCGCTTGGGGTAGGGTTTTAGGGTACACTTAGTTCTGTATGTTTCTGTTGGTACCGTCTGTTTCTATTAGGTGGTAACACCTGTCTGTTTCTGTGGGGTACCGTCTGTTCGGGTGGTAAAGGCCCATTGCTAGTGTACACCTAATTCTACATTCTGTTTCCATAGGGATTAATCTATTTCTGCTTTTATCTGTTTCGAATCGGGTAGTAAAGGCCCATTATTAGCATTCTGTTTCTGTTAAATTATTCTGTACCCGTTTCTGTTTCAGTTTAGACATTTGGGTGACAACTAATTCTGTATTGGTGCAGAGAAGTGTAAAGCAATAGCTTATATCATTCTGTTCTTCTGTTATATCTGCTACACTTGTTACAGTTATCTCTCATCCAGTTTTATGTTCATGTCATGTTATTATTATCTGTTCATAACTGAAAATCACTGGACTTGCCAGACTTTTTGTCTAACCCTTGTTGTTTCGCCTCCTTTCTTCCCCCCCCCCCCCCCAGGTTATCCAAGGAGGGAATACTTTAGCTTGATCCGGATTTCTCTCTGCTTGAAGTGCTTAAAGTATGGCTTGGCTCTGTATAGCTTCCGTTTTATGGGGATTATGATTTTAAACCATGCATTTTGAAGGCTTTTGTACATGACTGATATTTTGTACTTGAATCCTGAGATTTGAAAGGATGTAACCATATTGATTTCTGTTTCCGCTGTAATAAAGTTAAAAAATTTCAAGTACTATTTTTATCTATCTTGTAAGTTTCTATTCTGCTTACTAAAATGCTCCACCAAAGTTAAGGCATTCCCTTTGTGAGTGTCCTTAACGGAGATGGGGTGTTACAACGTACCTACGAGCCACCTATTTACTTGAATAAGCCCCACGCTGCCTAAATGGAGTCCCACTATCTTAGCTTATTAAATTTCATCTTCAATTCAACTTAACACAATTTAAGTTTATTAGCAAACGCCAATATGGCCTCATGTTATCATCTCAAGTTATATTAAACATTCCTAATCATGTTTACCTTTTTATACAACCCACTCCACGTTACTTAGCGTCCAACTAAGTTACCTATTCCAATTTATATGTTTGCATGTTCTCCACTTACATATTAAGATTTATCTTCAATTTACAGTCCAATACTGATTATAATGTTTAGTCAGTTCTAACATGTCCAATAATCCCTTTTTATTCAATTTCAACATTATTCCAATTTTTAACGCGAAATTAACGATAAAGGCTGGGACTCTCTTCAGACCTAGGCTCAGCACTAAAATAAAAGGGAAATAGTTTAGGCTACTCCCAAGGCCTAGACACAAAAACAAAACAAAACAAATAATATAAGGCAAAAGTATAACTGTAAATAAAACCAAAATAGAGAAGGGGTTATAAAGAAGGATAATTACTTGTAAATAGTAAATAACGGAAAGAAATAGGCATAGACAATAAATAAATTACAGTAACTTTACAACAAAACAAAACACATAAATACAGTAAAAAACTATAAACATTAAACATGCAAACTCAAAACTATTTAACTCTCTAACTTTTCCTACATAAATTAATAATCTAGAAATCACATAAAAATTCGCAGATCTAATGAAAAGAGCTTCCCCCGTGGTCTTTCTCTATTCTAGCAGAACCTCAACCTCCTGAAGTGTTTATAAAAACAAATATTTAAAAGTAAAGAACTTCTTTATCTCCTTAAAAAATTTAATTATTTGGCCCTTCCTAATTTTGAGGATAGGCCCGAGGAAGAAGAAGAAGAGAGAAAGAATGGATGTGAAGAAATGAGAGAGTCTCTGCTAGGCTATTTATAGGGTTTACTGGATGATCTTAATTGTTCAAATTTAAGATTAAATTTGGACCAACCATGTCAGTGGACCAATCAGAAAATGCCATGTCAACATTTGGTTCAAACTTAAACTAGTAAAACACAATCACATTAAAAAATAACACTGGAATAATAATAAATGTTCACTGCGATACATGCACTCTAAGGAACGCGCCTACAGGTACCTTGGGTCGACACGCCCGCGCCTTGGGTCAACACACCCGCGCCTTGGGTCGACCCAGGTACCTATGGGTCGACACTAGGTCAACACAAATGGGTATGTGTCGTCTTACTCGACCTATTACTTAATATATTATTATATTTTTATTTTCAGATTTTAGCTCGTCTTCTTTAATTCATAACTTATTCATTCTAACTCCATTCTCAGCTAACCAATTGTTCACTTTAATTAGAATATTACAACAGACCCAATGGTGCTAGTCCTTTTGTCCAATTCTGAAGTTTATTCTGATTAATATTTAGTTTATTACCCTTTTCTATTTAATTATTGTTTATTAAAATTTGGGGTGTTACAATGGTAATCGGAATTTATTTAGTAATATTAATCTTATCTAATCAACTGTGCGGTCACCCACTGCACAACCGTAATGCTAAAAAATTATATGTCTCGAAAGTAACTTAGAATAACTATCCCTTAACATAAAGTTCTAGCGACCCCATTGTGTCGAACAACGAAATAGAAAAAAATATAAATATAGCAGAATAGCTTCTGGCTCGTCATTCGAAAAACTCCATGTACTCACCAAATTTTCACTAATCTACCGGTTTAAGAGTACTAAAAGTAATAAAATGCAAAGCATAAAACCTTGGATTGGACAAAAGTATGGTATGAGCGACTAAAATTTAAAATATTATAAACTACTGAAATATATGGTACGAAGAGTCATACTGATGTGTTCCTATATGCACAGAGTTAGTACATAAAACTATATACTAATATATAGTAATTATCAAGAATTTACCCCCACATTAGAGTAATAGATATGACACCCCACGTCCGTTAATATCACTCACAAAGGGAGTGCGTTAAGTTTGGTGAAGCGTTATAGGTAAACAGACACATAATTTTACAAGACAGACATAAGTAAGATAGCAGCGAAAATTCAAATTTTATTTCAAACACAGATCATACAGCGTGGTTCAAAATACCATGAGTCTAAAAAACCATTACAACAACATAACTTCTGTCTTTTAACAACAGAGTACATAAATACTTAAAAGAAAACATAATTCCCCAAATAAAAGAGACAAAGCCATAGTGGAGATAAAAACTTGAGCCATACTTTGAAAGCAGCTCTAGCAAGATGATATCTGAGTCCTGACTAGGCTTGAGTGTTTCCTCCCTGAGAACCTGGGGAGGGGGGGAAACAGAAGAAAGAAGGAGAAACAAGAAGGTCAAACATAAAGTCTGGCGAGTCTAGCGACTTTTAGAAAGTAAATAAATAAAAGTATCATATAGGCATATAAAGTGGATAAGAGAGATCGCTACATAAATGGCAGGTGTGACAAGGTAGACAGAATAAGGTGTATATGCTTCTAATGACGACTCTGCACTATTACTAGTATAACCAAAATGAGATGATCCCTTCCACTATAAGGTGGTAAACTTAGGGTATATGTCCAAATGTAGTCTAACCACTACCCTAATCGATCGGCTCCCTACTCCGTAAATACTTTGTGTTGGCCCCACAGTAGGATGTATCACATCCTAAAGTGGCAACCCCTCACTGATATGCACAGCCCCATATCTACTGGTGTCATGGTCGTCTTATCCCCCTTTGGCCGGCTCATGCATGCACATGTCCCGGTTGGTTTGCGCCGCACACACCGTCCTCCACGTTTGGATATCTTACAATCAGTCAGTAAGCGTGTCCCCTCTCTGCCTAGTACGGAGTACTTTATTTGATTCCTAATCCGGGTTACTGACTGCAATGGATCCCATGCAATATGATACAAGCTCTCCCATTTGTCTTGTATCCTCCACTAGGTTTTCATTGACTATGTATACCACTAGGTGTCTTTAATTATGTAGCCCTATACCAGTTATGCTTACCCTAAAAGGTGTCTTTAATTAAATAACTTTATTATTTCATCCGATTATGTATGCCACTAGGTGTCTTTAATTACATAACCTTATCAGGTTAAGTTTGTGGGCCTATATGTAAATATTACCCACCCCCTCCAGAATTGTTTAACCCATCCACTATCCAATAAATTTTACTTAACCCAAAATTTAGTTCATAATCATACAATCCCTATGGATTAGGTTTGGTTAAGTAGTCCAATTGATTACCATGTCTATTTATGGTATATAATGGGCTAGACCTCCCATATTAGGCCTACAACTTGTGGATGCTGGATATGCCAGTCGGGTCCAGGCGGTCGTATTCCACAGTTGGGCCTAACCTCGTGTCTTAGCCCGATTCGTATTTGCGCACTTAGACCTCTCACTTTAGGTCCAACATTAGTGGCTGCTGGATATACCGGTCGGGTCCGGGCAGACTTCCACCACTAATGCAACCTAACCTCGTGTCATAAGTGCAATTACAATTCCTAATTGTAATTACTAGACATTCCATTTTATTCAATTCTTACCTATGTCTTTTAATAGGTGATCATGTCCCCACTTTTCCCCTTTTTGAATTATATGTCCAACTCATGTTTATATTCAAATTATGTCAATATTAACCTTTTCCCTCCCTATTCCTTAACTAGCGTGTTCGCACTATTTACGGCATGTATAGGCTAAATAATAGCCTAATCATAAACGATAAAAAGCGAAGGTAATGGAAATATGACAAAGGTGAATGTTCTAACATAACTAGCATAAGCATATAATAACATAGCGAACATATAAGCTTAGATTTAATGAACTTGTAGCACTTAACCTATTGTAACATAGCAAAGGTGATAAGATGAACATGACAAGATCTAAAATTAATTTAGATGTCTAACAAGTTCAGATCTAATATGAGAAACATAAGGGGATCCAAATAATAACCTAGATCTAATTAATAATTTAGGTGTCCACATAATATAGATCTAATAGGTTAAAGTACATCTAACTAAATTATAATATGGACATAAAACAGATCTAACATAAATAGGATGACATAATAGCATGTTTAGATCTAAATATGGATTCACATGTCCAATTTACAACATATCTAAATTGACCACAATATGACATGTGATTGGTGATTTACATAAGGAATTAGATCTAACCAATGTTGTAACTGTCCAAATTAACATTATCCACAATACAGTTACAAATCAAGATCCACAAAGGCGATATAATAGAATAACCATAATTGAATTAGATGTAGAGAAGTAGATCTATCATGACATAGTATAAGATTTAATACTAGCGTAGTTTCATAGTTTACAACATATTCAAATCACAGTCTTTCACAGTTTACTTTTACTCATTTAAACCTGAAAGCAGCTATACTCACAATGTTTGGATTGTTAAGAAGATAGATAAGAAGTTGGTGTTGAATCTACGCTTGAATCTCAGAATTTGATTTGCAAAACTGATAGTTGAAGAAGTTAACGGGTTTAGTTCAAACACCGGCAGAGTTTTGCCACCATGAATTCATAATAAAGAAAATATGAGAAGTAGCCACGTATATATAGCTGCAAAACCCTCTGAAACCGACTGCCACCTCATCCCTAGGGGTGTCGATACCCTTGTGGGGGGGTCGACCCATAGGTCGGCACCCATTAAAGGGGGTCGATCCCGTTATCGACACCGCTCTAGGGGGTCGACCCCCTAGAGCGGGAAATCTGCCGCCACTTTTCATTTTTCGAATTTGAACTGTTCTGATAAAATTCTGACTCATCTCTGACTCATGTATGTGTATGTGTATATATATATATACACTTTCTACAAGTATACAAACTTAAAACTCTCATAACTTCTTCATACGATGTCCGTTTTACGCAAACCAAATGTTTTCTTGACCAGAATTTCGATATGGACGCAAAGGTGAAGTCCGTTTTCCTTAATTATGAATATTAAATTAATTATTATTTAATTTATCCTCTTTTATGTTAACAAAATTACAGAGTATTACATTCCCCATACTTAAAGGATTTCATCCCTGAAATCTCCAAGTTGAGAAGAATGCATATCCTACCATCCATCATCCATCTACTCATCCACAATCACTGACATCCATTGTCCTTAAAGTTTTCTAATGCTTATATGAATATATGCAAAGGTGTGTGTATATGTCCCAATTCTAATGCAAAAATCAGGCGGCCTACTGATTCAGTTGACCTCCTTAATGCAATCTATGTTAGTGCCATGAATCCAATATGTACGCAAATAATCCTATTATAACATGTAAGCTCTATATGTGTGCACACTCATTCGTCCAAGTGCAACATCCATATGCTAATTCATCCATTTCCATCCATAAAAGAAAAGAAAATGCACACACAACCATATGCAGTATGAGAGTAATTGAGTCGATCTAGTGCCTAAATGTGTGTGTATATCCATCCACAGGCAACCACTGGCAAACACTTACATCCATCAAACGTAACATGTTTCAAACACATGTTTACATCCATAGGATTCCTATCTAATGGTCGAAAAATACTATGGATAAGATGTACACAAATGATAGAAACAAGCACTGATAAAAACTTTGAAAAAGTAGTTAAGAACATACCCTCGAAAAGGAAAGGGTACGAAGCACGAATTTTGTCTTCGATCCTCCAAGTCGCATCTTCTGGGTTATCTCCCCATTGAACCTTTAGAAACTTGATCTCTTTATTGCGTAGCGTCTTAACTTCTGATCCAAGAATATGTTTAGGGACTCGCCTGATTATCACCGCCCGTTCCACTTCTACTTCTTCCAGCACACTAGGCTCAACAATTACTGTGGTGTCATGCAGACACTTCTGTAGATGATAAACATGGAAAACGTCATGAACACCAGATATATTTTCTAGGAGCTTTACTCTATAGGCCATTTGGCCAATCCTCTCAGTTATGGGAAATGGTCCCATAAACCTAGGTGCCAACTTCCCTACCGATCTGAAGCGAACCACATTCCTCAGAGGTGATACTTTGATAAAAAAAACTAAGTCTCCCACTTCAAATTCGATGTTGGTCATTCTCTTGTCTACATAAGACTTCTGCCTATCTTGAGCTGTCTTCATCCGCCATCGAATAAGGTCACTCTTTTCGGACATTTCTCTAACCATATCTTGTCCAAGTAATAATCTTTCTGTAGACTCCCACCAACAAGCTGGTGATCTATAAGGTCGTCCGTACAATGTTTCGAAGGGTGCCATGTCGATGCCGAACTGATAGCTATTGTTATAGGCAAACTCTACTAAAGGATTGTGCTCTTCCCAAGTCCCTCTGAAGTCTAGGATACATAGTCTCAAAAGATCTTCAAGAATCATGTTCACCCTCTCCGTTTGTCCATCGGTCTGAGGATGATAAGCAGTGCTCAAACACAGCTGTCGACATAATGCTTCTTGCAAGCTCCTCCAAAATTCACTGGTAAAGATAGGGTCGTAATCGCTTACCATGCTGGAAGGTACTCCATGAAGACAAACTATCTCACGAACATAAATTGCTTCCAACCGTGATGTCGTCCTCTTACTCTTAACAGGAATAAAGTGAGTGCTCTTAGTGAGTCTATCTACCACAACCCAGATACTGGTGTTGCCTTTCTTCGATCTAGGCAAACCATCCACGAAATCTATAGAGACGCTCTCCCATTTCCACTGAGGAACCTCCAAAGGATGAAGTAGACCACCGGGCTTCTTTTCCTTATCTTTAACTTACTAGCAAATAAGCATTTGGAAATAAATTCGGTCACATCTTTCTTCATCCCAGCCCAAAAGAAAACCCTCTTTATATTTGTGCATATCTTATCATCGCTTAGATGAATGTTCATCTTAGAATGGTGGGCTTCTTCTAGGACTGCCTTTATCAAGCTTCCAGTTTGAGGAACACAAAGCCTTCCATATCGTCACAACCACCCCTTTTCATCTATAGCATATCTAATGAGGTGACTAGAAGTCTCCCCTCTTCTGAGCTTTCCCATGATGTCTAAAATCTGTGGGTCACCTTATTGCAAAGCTCTTATCTAGCCTTTAAGGGTTGGTCGTATCTCCAAGGACGCAAACAAATCAGGCAAAATCTCGATAGAGGGTTTAAAATCAAAAGATGATATGAACTCCAAGTTCTTTCTCTCCACAAACAGAGGACTCAGGGCCATCCTCTTCCTGCTTAATGCATCTGCCACCACATTACCTTGCCAGGGGAATAAGCAATCTCAAAATCATAAGAAGCTAGAAACTCCATCCACCATTGTTGCCTTAAATTGAGGTCTTTCTAAGAGAATAGATACTTAAGAGATTTATGAATAGTGTATAACTCGAACTTCTCTCCAAGTAAATAATGACGCCATGTCTTTAACGTGAATACTATGGCAGGCAGCTCTAGATCATGGGTGGGATAGTTCTTTTCATGTACCCTCAACTGTCTACCCCATAACATACTACTTTCCCTTCTTGCATCAGAACCGCACCAAGCCCTGTACCACACGCATCAGTGTAAACGGTAAACACCTTACTTCCGTCAGGTAAGGTCAAGACTGGGTTGTTGTCTAAGCCCTCCTCAGTCATTGGAGAGCAACATCACAGTCTATGTCCCACGAAAATGGCAAGTTCTTCTTCGTCAGTCTAGTGAGTGGGGATGATATCATTGCGAAGTCCTTAATGAACTTCCTATAATAAGCCGCTAACCCCAGAAAGCTCCTCACCTCGGTTGCATTTTTAGGAATCTACCAATCTTGCACTACAACCACCTTCGCGGGATCTATAGCTATCCCTTATTTGGAGACCACATGCCCTAAGAATCTCACCTCTTCTCTAAAAATGGCATTTGGAGAACTTCGCCTTAAGCTGATGGTCACGGAGAGTTCTCAAAAGTTCTCTCAAATGTTGGGCATTCTCTTCTTCGCTTTTGGAGAAGATCAAAGTATCATCAACAAAGACTATAACAAATTTATTTAGGAACTACCGAAACACCCTACTCATCAGATCGACAAAATAGGCGGTGCATTTGTCAGCCCAAAAGGCATCAGTAGCCATTCAAAGAAACCGTCTGGAGTTCTAAAAGCAGTCTTATATATGTTGTCTTCAGCCACCCTCAATTGATGGAACCCCGTGACCAAGTCTAACTGAGAAAATACCGAGCACCAGCAAGCTGATCAAATAAATCATCAATCCTCGAAAACAGGTGCCTATTCTTCTTAGTGAGTTTATTCATCTCTCTATAGTCAACACACAAACAAAGCGAACCATCCGCCGTAGTCGCGAATACTACTGGAGCACCCCATTTAGATATGCTTCGTCTGAAAAACCCTTTCTCAAGCAGCTCCCCTACTTGCTTACTCAGCTCCCTCCTTTCCTTCGGAGCCATATGGCGCACTAGCAATGCAACTGGCTTTGCATTGTCCACCAAATATATATATATATATATATATATGAAAGTTGATCTCGCGCCTCGGAGGTAACCCACGAACCTCATCAAAAACCTCAATCTCGGGCTATTGGAATAGATTGCAAGTCATCAATAGATGAATCAAGAGACTCTAGGAAACTAAGCATGACCAACCCTTGTGGGTCACAAGAAATCTCGAGGGTCCTCCCATGACAAGTCAGAAGCCTAACGACCCTCTTCTCACAATCCAGAATGGCACCATACGTGGTAAGCCAATCCATTCCTAGAATCAACCAATAGCCCATAAACCCGAGCACATACACGTCGCATTCAAACTCAATGCCTAACACAGATATTTTCAAACCCCAACAAATCATCGATAAATGAGCTGAACCACCAATGGGGTTTGAAAAAACTATGGGATCCACTACCATACTAGTAATTAAGTGCAGAGATTCTACTGCAGAACTTGATATAAATGAATGTGAAGCGCCAGAATCAAAAAGTGTTCTAATAAGATGGTTTGAAAGAGAAATTAAACCTTCCACAAAAAAATTTCTACCTCTGTCAGGAGCACTGATTGCGAGAGCATGCACCTGCCCTCAAGAAGTCCCTGTCCGTTGACCTTGTCCCTGTGATCCCTATTTCTTCGGGCACTCTTTAGCAAATTGTCCAACCTCTCCACAGTGGTAGCAAGAGTTCTTCCTTCACTTACAGCCTTTAATCAAGTGACCTTCCTTCTCACAATTGTGACATTTTCTCTTATCCTTTCCTTTATCATTCTTCCCTCCTTTCATCTGTTGTTGTTGTTGTTGCTATTGCTGCTGCCCCTTCTTGGGCCACACCTTCCTATTTTACGATGTCTCCTCAGCCTTCTTTTCTCCCTTGTCTTCCTCATGCATTAGGGCCATATCGACTAGATTTTAAAAGGTGGCCCCCATTGGAATATAGGACATGGCTAACCCATGCAGAGGTTCATTCAGCCGTTTAGCAAACCGGAAAGCCCTTTTGTGCGGCATATCCACCAACTCTAACCCGAACCTTGCTAGCTGGTTGAATTTATTCACATACTCTTTCACCGTCATGTTTCCTTGTTTGAGTGCTAAGAATCTCTCCATTTGCATACTTCTCTCAGCTTGGGAGAGAAATTTCATTTCGAACCTCTGTCTAAAATCTTCCCAAGTTTCTACCGAACATCCAGCTTGGGTGAGTTCCCACCAAAATGGAGCTTCGTTTTTCAGTAGCCAGGCGGCTAACTGAACCTTCCTTCTATCCTCTACTTCAAAGATTACAAACAAGTCCTAGGTCTCCTTGAGCCAATTCTGTGCTTCCACAAATGTCTCATTCCATGGAATGGCTTCCCTCCCATAGCACGGAAGTCATTGCAGATCTTGGCGATCTTGGAAGGGGAGAAGGAGGAATGACTGGTGCAGCTCGGGGAGGAACATTTTCTTGGCCTTCGGAAAGTGTCATGGCCTCCAAATACCTATGAAACCATCAGGGTATTGTAACGCGCTCTGGGATATTAGGAATGTTTTGTTCCCCAAACATGCTGAAAAAGGAAGAGATTTAGACAAAGGACCGAAGGATATTAAATATGTCATTTTGGGGAATGTTTCTCAAAACAGATTTTTCTTTTTTTGAAAATGCTTTCTTTTAAAATCTTTTTTTAAGTAATTTTCAAAAACTTTATCCAATCATGTAACCTTCGGCTCTGATACCAAGTGTGACACCCCATGTCCGTTAATGTCACTCACAAAAGGAACGCATTAAGTTTCGTGAAGCATTATAGGTAAACAAACACAGAAATTTACATGACAGAAATAAATAAGATAGCAACGGAAATTTATATTTTATTTCAAACACAGATCATACAGCGTGGTTCAAAATACCATGAGTCTCAAAAAACATTACAACAACATAACTTCTGTCTTTTAACATCAGAGTACATAAATACTTAAAAGAAAACATAATTCCCCAAATAAAAGAGACAAAGCCATAGTGGAGATAAAAACTCGAGCCATACTTCAAAAGAAGATCTACCAAGATGATATCTGAGTCCTGACTAAGCCTGAGTATTTCTCCCTGAGAACCTGGGGGGAAACAGAAGAAAGAAGGAGAAACAAGTGGGTCAGAAATAAAGTCTGGCGAGTCTACTGACTCTTAGCAAGTAAATAAATAAAAGTAGAATGACAGGTATATGAAAAGGATAAGAGGGATCCCTACATAAATGGCAGGTGTGACAAGGTAGACAGGATAAGGTGTATATGCTTCTAATGATGACTCTGCACTATTACTAGTACAACCAAAAGAGATGATCCCTTCCATTATAAGGTGGTAAACTTAGGGCATATGTCCAAATATACCCTAAACCACTACCCTAATCAATCGGCTCCCTACTCCGTAAATACATTGTGCCGGCCCCATAGTAGGATGTATCACGTCCTAAACTGGCAATCCCTCACTGATATGCACAACTCCATATCTACTGGTTTCATGGTCGTCTTATCCCCCTCTGCCCGGCTCATCTACGTACATGGCCCGGTCGGTTTGCGCCGCCCACACCGTCCTCCACGTTTAGATCTCTTACAATCATTCAGTAAGTGTGCCCCCTCTCCGCCTAGTACGGAGTAGTTTATTTGATACCTACTCCGGATTACTGATTGAAATGAGTCCCATGCAATATGATACAAGCTCTTCCCTTTTTCTTGTATCCCCGTACTAGGTTTTCACGGACTATGTATACCACTAGGTGTCTTTAATTACATAGCCCTACACTAGTTATGCTTACCATAAAAGGTGTCTTTAATTACATAATTTTATTATTTCCTCTGGTTATGTATACCACTAGGTGTCTTCAATTACATAACCTTATCGGGTTAAGTTTATGGGCCTATATGTAAATATTACCCACCCCCTCTAGAATTGTTTAACCCATCCACTATCCAACAAATTTTACTTAACCCTAACTTTAGTTCATAATCATACAGTCCCTATGGATTAGATATGGTTAAGGAGTCCAATTGATTAACATGTCCATTTATGGTTTATAATGGGCTAGACCTCCCACATTAGGCCTACAACTTGTGGATGTTGGATATGTCGGTCGTGTCCTAGCAGTCTTATTCCGCAGTTGGGCCTAACCTCGTGTCTTAGCCTAATTCGTATTTGTGCATTTATACCTCTCACATTAGGTTCAACATTAGTGGCTGCTGGATATGCCAGTCGGGTCCCGGTAGACTTCCACCACTAATGCAACCTAACCTCGTGTCATAAGTGCAATTACAATTCCTAATTGTAACTACTAGACATTCCATTTTATTCGATTCTTACCTATGTCTTAATAGATGATTATGTCCCCACTTTTCCCCTTTTTGAATTATATGTCCAACTCATGTTTATATTCAAATTATGTCAATATTAACCTTTTTCCCTCCCCGTTCCTTAATTAGCATGTTCGCACTATTTACGGCATGTATAGGCTAAATAATAGCCTAATCATAAACGATAAAAGGGAAGGTAATGGAAATATGACAGCGGTGAATGTTATAACGTAACTAGCATAAGCATATACTAACATAGCGAACATATAAGCTTAGATTTAATGAACTTGTAGCAGTTAACTTGTTGTAACAAAGTAAAGGTGATAAGATGAACATTACAAGATCTAAAATTAATTTAGATGTCTAACAAGTTCAGATCTAATATGACAAGCAGAAGGGGATCCAAATAATAACCTAGATCTGATTAATAATTTAGGTGTCCACATAATACAGATCTAATAGGTTAAAGTACATCTAACTAAATTATAATATGGACATAAAACAGATCTAACATAATTAGGATGACATAATAGCATGTTTAGATCTAAATATGGATTCACATGTCCAATTTACAACATATCTAAATTGACCACAATATGACAGGTGATTGGTGATTTACATAAGGAATTAGATCTAACCAATGTTGTAACTGTCCAAATTAACATTATCCACAATACAGTTACAAATCAAGATCCACAAAGGTGACATAATAGAATAACCATAATTGAATTAGATGTAGAGAAGTAGATCTACCATGACATAGTATAAGATTTAATACTAGCATAGATTCATAGTTTACAACATATCCAAATCACAGTCTTTCACAATTTACTTTTATTCATTTAAAACTAAAAGCAACTATACTCATGGTGTTTGGATTGTTAAGAAGATAGATAAGAAGTTGATGTTGAATCTATGCTTGAATCTCATAATTTTATTTGCAAAACTGACAGTTGAAGAAGATAACGGGTTCAGTTAAGACACCGACAGAGTTTGGCCACCATGAATTCGTAATGAAGAAAATATGAGAAATAGCGACATATATATAGCTGCAAAACCCTCTTAAACCAACTGCCACCTCAGCCCTAGGGGTGTCGACACCCCTTAAGGGGGGTCGACCCCGGTGTCGATATCCCTCTAGAGGGGTCGACCCCCTAGAACGGGAAATCTGCCACCACTTTTCATTTTTTGAATTTGAGCTTTTTTGGATAAAATTATGACTCATCTCTGACTCATGTATATATATATTCTTTCTGAGCGTATACAAACTTAAAGCTCTCATAACTTCTTCATACGGTTTCCGTTTTACGCAAATTGATTGTCCATCTTGACCAGAATTTCGATACGAACGCAATGATGCAGTCTGTTTTCCTTAATTCTAAATATTATATTAATTATCATTTAATTTATCCTCTTTTATGTTAACAAAATTACGGGGTGTTACAATAGAGGTGTCTAGATACTTCACCAATAGTGCATACATCAGGTAACATCGTTAAAACGATAAACAACAATGCAAATATAGAATTTATTATACATCCTCACATTCATCACTTAGTGCATCGAATAAATGGTAGTTTGGTTACTGGATACTTGAATCCATGCCATTAAGAAGGCCAGGAACTAGACTTAGGCAACCTACACTAGGTAATTAACTTACCTTAGGTTGAGAATTAGTGTAAATCTCTCATTGAAGAAAATGCCACAAACTTCCCATTTATGGAAAAGCTACATTAGGTAGGGGACTTGAAGGTCCAAAGTGGCATGACACTAATCTCTCAGCTCCTTGAGTATCCGTTTAATCCAACATACCAACGATCCCTTTACACACGCTTCTTTAGAGTCCATCTTAGAACTATCCTTATAACTTTCACATGAAGCTATTACTTTTTGGACACATTCTTGACTCACCGATTATCATATAGCATTTTCATCCCTAACCTTCCCCTCTGAAAGCCCAATCACCTTAACTCATGATCCCATCATCCGACATATATTCTTTCACTCTACTTCTCGGAGTATAGTTGGTCGTTGTTGGAGTTATTTCTTCAAGAAGAATCACTACTGAACAAGAGCAGATGAGCTATCAACATCAATGTTGTATGATTTACTATAATTTAGACGGATTAACCTGCCCATCATAGGGATCACACCTCTATATGTAAGTATCAGAGATCATGTCAGTGTTGATCCTCATACTTAGTCAATCCTTAATGTTTTCCTCCTGCTTCCTTCTTTTCCCATAGCATACTAGCTTCGATGACTTCCAAATTTCACATATAGGTCGTAAAATACCTTTATGTCAATATCTAGAGATCTCACTCCATTTGGAGCAAGTCATAGGGATTAATATTGATCCTTATATGTTGACTCGTGTATTTAATCTTACGAAGGTTCTCCTTTCTAATACTATATGTATACATATTCAATTGGTCAACTTCTTCACATGAGCTCGAAATAACCTAAAATTTGTAATGTAGCTTCATGAAACCTTCATTTTTCACTTCTATGGATCGCATGAGCTTTTGATAGTTTTTATTTTTTTATCCTAGCCGATCTATACATTTATTTTCCATATTCAAATGACCATAACCCTTAATATGAACTCCGAACAGCTTAAAATTTTACATGCATCCCTGGGAGACCTTTTTTGTCAAGCGACGAACCCTCTACAATGGTTATATCTATTCAAGTAAGTTAATTAATAATTTATACTGGATATCACCTTGTTCTGATCAATCTTAGTATAGATTTTTTTTTTATAAATCTCCGTTTCATGTATTTTCCCTATTGGATTTCTTATGTCAGAATATGGATCAAATGATACTTCCTCCAAGTTTCTTGTATATATAGGCTTTTGATGTAGGGATTTTCGTAGATCCTTGGTCCAACTCTAAATCTAAGTCTTCATTCAATTGGCATTTACACACATTCAGACATATAGACTTCATGCAAACAACATATATAGCTAACAATAACACTCAAACAATCAATTTCAACAAGACTTATAGGATCTAAATCTAAAATAGAAAATTAGAGATCCACTAGAATAAAAATTATAGATTAATGGAGACACAATTTATGTAAATCAAAACCAAATTCCCAAAATTCACACTAATGGTTTAGAACAACCTAAAAGAAATTCTACAATTTTAAATGTATTTTAGGAGATACTTAGGACTTAGAACATCTTAACACTATAAGTTAAAAGTGTAGTCACTCATCTTAGCCTAAATAAGCTCCAAATCCAAGTAATTCTCCAAATCTAAAATGGAATAAGAAATATAACTGATTTATCCTCCTCTACAACATCAAATATTCTTCGCTAGGTGTAGATGTCACTAATCTCTTATTTGTTGATTGGATCAAGAAATTATGGACTTAGGGTATGATTTGGGGTAGAAATGTTTTAAGAAGGTTATGAATATTTTGACTAAGAAAAGAAATGAGGAAATCATGTTATAATAACATGTTTTGGTCTCCTCATCTTTTAATCCCTAATTAAATAGTGGACCCACTATTAATGACTCTTAATTACATAACTAGGCTGTTTGAAACTCATAAAAGTTTAAAATAGTCATAACTCTCAAAAAATACGTTCATTTTCTAAATATAACATTCTATGAAAAGGGAAATTATCTTCTCGATCCAATAAAAGTGGTTTCAGGTTCATATTCCACTTTGATTAAAGGTTATTAGCAAAAAAATCATTACAAGCAGAATGTTCATCGAAAAGGTCAAAAAAAGTTCTAAATGTAAAATATAATTCTATTAGTTATTCACCAAAATTATAGAATCATATGACCTTATATAAAATTAACAATTCAAATTTTGTGCTTCGTAAAATATAGGTTGTTACATTCTTCCTTTTTTATAAATTTTCCCTTGAAATTCCTCAAACAAATCAATAGGATCAAGCCGCATACCTAACAATCATCTACAATATAGGAAATATTCCAAATTACCATGCATATATAGTAATCTAATTAGAACAAAACAATCGGTACCTATCCAAGCAGGCAGAATGTTATACTAAGGCACATTAATGATATCGCAAGTGAAGGTTAAACAATAAAATAAGAGCCTTACCAAGCAAAGATACCCAGATAACGTCATCATGATCTCTTTAGTCTTCCAAGTACAATCATCTGCACTTTCACTCCATTTACCTTCACTAAATTCATCGCTTTCCTCCTAAGCTGCTTCAAATAATGTCCAACAACACGAACAGCCTACATAGTCTTAAAACTTCTGGTTAAACTTCGATATCATTTAACTAATTAGGTGCGATAATTATGCTTCAGTCATGCAGAAGTTTGGATAAACCACTTTTCTAATGAAGAAAAGGTGGAGCTACTTATGAAGAAGGGCAATACCATTAGTCTCTACTAAAAAAGTGACATAACTTGCTTTATCTCTTAGAAGAAATACGACTATCAGCTAAGACAACACAGTTATGACAGTAACACTAAGGTCGGCACCTTTCACTTAGCTCTTTTCGGACCTCTCTAAATATAGGGATAATAGTTACAGTGATTTTTAACTTGCAATTTTTTTACCTATCTTATATGACAAAGCCTTTCAGCCGTTCAATGTTGATTTCTTCATCCAAGTCGCAATGTGAAAAGGAAATTCTCACATTAAGTTGCTCCAATTCCAAATAATGGATAACAACTATAGCAAGCGATATTCAGACTGAAATGTCACACAACCGATAAAAAAAATTCATCATATTATGTTTCCTTCTTTTGTGCAAATTCATCAACTACTAATCTTGGTTTGTATCTTCCATCATACTTCACCTCATAAATCCTTTCGCACCTAATAATATGATTTCATTTACGGAGCGAAACCAAACCCCAAGTTTAATTCTTCAACAATGATTGCATATCTTTCTTCATGATACAAATTCATTTCAAGCTATTGCTCGAATCTATGTCATCGTCAAAGTACATCGGTTCTTCTTGGACTGTAAAAGGAGAACAAATGCTAAAATAGTTCCGATCATTATATCCATCAATGGTCTTATAACACAACAACCAATCTGAGTTGTAATACTATCACCTAAATTCCTTCCGACTTCACTTGGAACTAAGTCATTTCAAGAATCATATACACCACCAACGCTACAGGAGGACCCATGTGGACCATGTGATGTAGCATCAAATGCTTCCTCCTCACAAGCATCTCTATCAAGTCTACTTGTTGGATGAAATATGGGAATAACCTCCTTGTCTATTGATTTATAACGTACTAAATCTGAAACATCCAGTGAACTTTCATTCTCCTTAATCAAAGTTTAGTCATTAAAAATAATATAATGATAATTCATAACCTTCTTTGTTACAGGATTTCAAATTTGGTATTCTTTCACATCTCCTGCATAACCAAGCAAGGCCTAATTGAAAGCTCTATGCTTAAGCTTATCATTTTCCAGATCATGCACACAATATGGACTAACAAACACACGAATGTAGCTCAAGTCATTTCTCTTACCTTTATACAACTCCTTTGGAATTTTTTTACTAATACCTAGCATGAAATTCAATTAACTTTCACCATGGTGCTCAAAGCTTGGCCTAAAATTAATTTTACAACTATATGTCAATCTCAAGCATTGATCTTTCTCAAATACAGTATGGTTTGTCATCTCCACTACGCTATTCGATTATGGATCTCCTAGTGTAGTAAAGTGTATCTTAATATCATAATTCTGGCCAAACTCCCAAAAAATTTGGAAACATAATCCATGTCATTGTCGGGCTATAATACCTCAAAGACTTACACTCTTATTCTCAACAAGAGCTTTTCAGGTTTTGAACTTAGCGGATGCATCCGACTTGATCTTCATTAAATGTAACCATAATTTCTAATAAAAATTATCAATAAAAAATATAATATCGAACTCCACCTATAGAAGCAACCTACGTTGGCCCTTAAGCATAAAAAAGAACATACTCTCAAATCATGCTTTCGTTTACTGAATGACACGTTATTTTTTTCCCATGAAACATTCCTTCTAAAACCCGAGTCTGTTGAGACTCTCTTCATTAATCATCACCCTCTTCTGAAAAATATCCAAACTCCTCTGCGAGGTGTGAACCAATCCTATGCAGTTAAAGTCCTGCAATCGGCCTGTTACTACATTAGGTATTGATTTTGACGACAACAACCATATAAACATGACTTCTAACGTATCTTCGAGTTGTGCAGTTACATCAAACATATTATAGAGATATTATTAGAAATAAATAAGAGTACAAAAGAGGAATTATATAAGAAGTTGAATCAGAGCAATGGAAGGATAATCAGAACAATTGAAGATCAAAGCGTATTATAGAATAATACTGAAGAACAGAGGTGTTTGAAGTGATCAGGAGCTAGTTGAACCTTAAAATATCTTGTTAAAGATCCCATGGAAATTATACTTGATGATAATCAACCGTTGACCTCAACCGAATCACCAAAATCCACAAATATAAGGAAATTTGAAGTGCGGAAAATTTGAAACACTTATAAGTGTTATTGTGCATATTTGCAACACTTATATGTCGGCATACATATTTTGTCACATTTTGGTATGTCGACATATAACAGTTTTCCAGATTTTTAAATTCAAAATGAGAAGTTATTTCCCTCCATCATTTCACTAAAAGACACATTCTTTCATACACTATTTAAAGGCTCCTGGAAACTTATCTTCACATCATATTTCACATTTTCTTCTACTCCGTCTTCTCCATATATTCTCTACACAAATTCATTGAATACTATCCTATTATTCTTGCAAATTCACTCTCTTTCATTCCAATTCTTTATTGATTTGCAAGCCACACAATATAAGAAAATCGTATTTGAATTCATATCATTATATCTCTGATTTTATCCTATTTCCTCAAATAATTCAAAGATATATTGTCATTGGGGGTCCATATCATTATACTAATTATGCAAGAATCTGTATTGAAGATACGACTACTTGCCATTGTTTATTGCTGTTGATAAGGATAAAGTGTATCTTGTATCCCGTGAAATCAAGATGGTAAAGGTTTTCTTGCCACTCGTGGATGGCAAGTGATTATAGTGAAATTCTGCATGGTGAAGTGCTGGACTGGATGTAGGATATGTTAATCCGAACAAGTATAAAAATCACGGTGTTATTTACTTTACTGCATTTTATTTTATTACTTATTTCTTTCTGTTTGAATTTGAATAGATATAGTAAATACATTTCATCTCTCTAGTGTCTGAATAGCCTTAAGATCCATTAACATTGGGTTATAGACACCCAGTTTCCTAACAAACCCATAACACTCTTCAACACTATGCTATTTCAATTAGCACTAGCGAAAAATACATATGCTTTAATCCATGCCATTCTCCACTACACCCGATAAATCAAAGCTTTTTAGAATTGTCTTTAGCAATATACAAAGGTTGATTTGAATGATTATAAAATTTTAAAAAGTAAGTATAAAGAGTTAATTTTAAGGCATAAGTGCTCAACATATACTCAAACTCTATCACAGTCCCCAAAATTTGAACACATAACCATGAAATATTTAGTTTTACCTCTAACGAAACTTTTTGCATCTCTGTTGTATCGCCGCTTTGCCTCCGGCACAATTTTGCACTCCACTGCTATGGAACTGCTAAACGCTTTAACTGTACAAACCCAGTCTCAAATGCAACAAACTTGTCGCATCCAAACTAAAATACCCACGCAAATTTCACCTTAAATGGCCATACCTTGAAGTGAATAAACATAAAAATTTCTAGCTCTTTCATCACCACCTTTATAAACCCACAAGCAATCTCTCTCAATAGTGATTTAAATCCTAACAAGTTCAATTTTCCTAAGAAAATAAGAGAATTACGAAGACCCCAAACATAGCTTACATTAGTGCACATATGAATTACTCCATCAAACATCCGTATCTGCAAGGAATCAATGCCCATTGATTTCCAAATAGCTCCATTTTACATAACAATTGTATTTTCCTCTTTGTTGACAAAAGGAAAAAAATACTATTAGTATATCCTTATCTACCTCATCAGCATCACTCTCCATCGCTATGGATGAAGATTCTACTTCCTTTTTGTTATCATTATCGAACACTTTTCTTCCAATGACTGACTTTTTGCAAATAAACCACTTGTTATTTCTTTTTCATGATAACCAAGCTTCCTAGACCTGGAATCCCTATGGTTCCCCTTCTTCGCATTTCTTTCCTTCTCCCTGAACAATCTGTGATCGCTATTAAAACCACTACAGGTATCACTCAACTCCTTCATTTGATCCTGCAACTGTTCACTAAGAAGACACACTTTAATATCATTATGAGTTAAAGTTTCTTGATTGTTTTGGGCCATGTCATTTTAGGCCCTTCTTTGTACATGTAAATTAGGCTATTTAAAGCATGACTAACAAAATACTCTTATTCTGTGGCCATCGATCAGCCCGTTGACCAACTATATTTACTTATTACGATAATATTGATGGGTTGTGTAGTCTCGCACCACACAACCGTCTAGCTCAAAAAGGCTTCCCGACCGTACATCATGTTGTTTGAAAACTCGTATAATGGTCGGGCAATGAACATAACAAGATCATCGCCTTTTGATCTTCCTTGATATTCAAGTCTATTGCTTTCAGGTTCATTAGCAAAACATCAAAAGTACTCAAGTGCGTCTTTAGTGAAGCGCCTATCTTTATCTTATAGAAGAATGTTCACAACAAGTCGAACAATAAGTTAATGACTTCTTCATACATAAATCCTCCAGTTCATCTCAAATACTCTAGCGATAGCCTCGTCACTAATTTTGGAGATTGCATTCTCTCCTATAACAAGTAGAAGTTATTGAATGCTAACTCAAATATTTCCTTTCTCTCTCATCTTCTAGGATGTCCACTAGCAACAAATGTGTGTCAAACACAAACAAATGCAGGTGGTTCTGCTTAAAAATCACTTTTCTCTTCCAGTACCATTTTCTAAAATATTATCAGCATTTCACTTGTCGATAACTAATTAAAAACTAGAAATTCCATATGATCCACGTACGTACGATGCAACGTTACTTATACCAACTATTGATGGGCTTTTTAACAACGAGGTAAACAGATTATAATGAGATTTTGTAATTTAAGTGCAGTAAAAACAAATTACGAGTTCCAAAGTGAATAGCTCGTATAATTATTTAATTGTATACATGTAAAAATTCGAGGATTTGTGTGAGCAATTGTGTGGAATTGGTAATAAGTTGAGTTTGTTATTAAAATAAGAAATTAAACTCAATATGTGTTTATTGTATAAATATAAAGGGAAAAAAGGTTAAAAACCTTACAATGTGCATTTGAAATCGAAACATGTGTTTAAATTTTTTATTTTTGATAAATGCAATATTATTGGGAATGATTGCTAGTAATTTTATTGTAAAAAGGAGCATTTCTTAATGGAAAGAGTTTCAAATAAAATATAAAGAAATTAAATATTGATTGGGAATTAATATTTAAGTGCTTATAATACTTTAATGCAAATTGTATAGGGTTTTATGTTTGAATGTGATAATATGTATAAATCCTTATTGTAAAAGCTGTGTTTTGGAATTCAATTTAGTGGTAAATTAAAATCTACAATAAGTAAAGTATTGTTGAAAATTTATAACTATGTAGTTGTAATAGTTTGTGTGATTCATACATTTATTGGATAAGCAAATGTAGAAGGTGGAACAAAAGAGTGTTTTGAATTTTTATTGAGGTGCAAACATAAAGTATAAAGGGATAAACTATTGACTAAAAATAATATTTTAGTGGTAAATGGTTTTAGTATGGTTATATATTTATTTTGTTATAAATAATGTGCTTTGTGTGAATTTATTGTTAAATGTTTAGGTTTTAAATAAATAAGATAAGAAATAAATATTTAAGCAAATGTGAACTTTTAAGTGCTTAATTAAAAGTAGTTTTAAAAAGCATTTATGCATACATGTTAAAAATTTGTAAGTCGATATAATGTAAAAATTATAAAATATGTGATAGGGGAATAATTTGTAAATACATGAACATATGTTAGAATGTATTAGCATTAATATAATGGCCTAATTAAGATATTCCGATAGCACTTAACTTAATTGGACATAATTAAGCCATTCCATAGCTTAACTAAATGGATTAGCAAAGAAATGTTTGGAACTACTCGAGGGTACACACATTTTGTATCCTCTTGTAAAAGTTCTTCTTTCGAAAAGAGAAAAGCTAAGAAAGATTAATTTCCTCCTTTTTTTCCTTTAATTTCCAAAACCAGAGTCATCCTTAAATCAAATATAGGAAGTAGTTTCTAGTTCCCATCCTAACAAGAATTAAGCTTCAGTAAAGAATATATTTATCAAGTTCTAAAATCAGAGAAGAGGGAAAATTACAGTAGTAGTTCTCAGCCTGCATGCTACTGTATCTTAGTCTATAGGTGTTGGAGGATCATATCTTCTTCATGACAAAGCTAAATCTCTTCAAATCCAATCATGAGTTAATCTTATGCCATCTTGCTTATCCATAGTGTATTTGTGTTGAATTTGTACTTTTTTTTGTGTAAAATCATTGTCTATTGTAATAATTTCTGTAAATTTCTAAGTTACACTAATGCACTGCCTGAGTCCATGTTTGTGACTGTATAATTCCTTTGTTTCATGTTAAGATCTTGTGAAACCTTTTCAATTGATAGTGATGTTGTTATACTTTTTACATATCAAAATTTAGATCATTCCGAGTTCATTAAGTTAACCTAAATCTGTGTCAAAGTTGAATTCAAAGCAAACAATTCACTTGTGCAAGCTTCTATTTTAAAGGTCGACCCAAGACTTCCTTAGGTCGACCTAGGGGTCGACCCAAGCATGGTTAGGTCGACCTATGTCTAGTTATTTGAACGTGCATTATTTTGTTGGTTTCTAACCTTGGTTCTCAAGACTCTTGAGTGACTTGTAAGCGTCTTTGAGTGATTTCTTGCGTTCGTTATTTGGTTCTTCAAGCTTTGTCTGAGCAATCTCAATGTTCTTGTTCCTAGATTGGAAAAGCTGACATTATCGTTGATCCGCACTATGGATTAACAAGTTTTCGTGTGATTCTTTGCGTGTTTGTTTCGTATCGTTATTCGTGAATTTTGTTTACATAAATGCACGAGTTATAAATTAATTCCAAAAGGAACTTGAATATATACATATATATAACTATTATTTAAGACAAATTATTTACAAAGATTATTTCTATTATTTCAAATTTATTAATATACATATATTTTTGATAGAAATAAATTTAAAAAAAAAAGTGAATTTCAAATCGTTTTGAAAACCATATTTTTCCAAAGTATATTTTCTTATATAAAACTACATGTTTTCGTACTCTTCGAGAGAACGAGAATGCGACTTAAACGATGTAGTAAACGTCGTAATATGAGACACGAAGGTATATTATATTGATTAACTCCAAATTTGTTCATTTGAAGAATTTTTTAATGTGGAGTTAGTTGTCAAGTAGTAAATCGATAAGTGAGAACGTGTAGTATGGTACACGTTGTTTCCACTGTTTGTATTACTATTTGGGAGTTTATGGCACATTTTGGAATACTGCCAGTACTAGACCTTTTGGTTATTCACATTTGACCTTCAGGTCATCTGTGTCAGGCTTTGTATCATCTGTGTTATTTGTGGACCTTCGGGTCATCTGTGTCAGGCTTCATGTCATCTGTGTTATTTGTGGACCTTTGGGTCATCTGTGTCATCTATGACCCATGAGTCATCTATGATATGTACCTCATTCATTGATTAGTACTTAACAGGCTTCGGCCATCTATGATATTCACGTGTGGCGTTGCTTTGGCTTACCATCCATGTCATGTATTCATTCTATGATATTTTATAGATTTCATTATTTCTGATTTCTAGATTATGTGATTTCTAAATGTTTTCACCATTTTATTGATGGTTATTATATATCCTTATAGTCTTAGAGCTATCCGTGTGTGTATATATATATATATATATATATATATATATATATATATATATATGGTGATTACATTTCTGTATTTTGAACTCCTAATCGAGTTCTCGTGTTCTTGATTTCTGTGGTTTCCATTTTATGCTATTTGATTTTAGCTTTAGTAAACCCTAGTCTTGGGGTTCAGATAATCTGTGTTGATTGAAACATTTGTATTAGTTTTAGAACTTCACATGGGTAATTTATATGTTGATTCTATAAACTTGTTGCTTATGTCATATGTCGATCTGTGTTTGCATTATTCATTTTGTAATGATAAAGAGTTATCTCTTATATGCCAATTTATTTATCTTATCATATGTTAACTCGTATGTTTAAGCTAGACTAATCTATATATTTTATACTCAGGTCAGATTGAGTTATTTTAGGTCATTAGCTTGTCGTATATTCGTGTTTAGCTGCTTTCTTTTGGATCATTTTGCTTGAAGCAAGCACCCAAGTTGTGTACTCGTGTATTAGTGGCTTGTATACATTTACGTATTGGAACATGTGTATTTATATGTGGTTTGTATAAAACCACTCGTACGTAGTATGTGTATATGTTATATTCCGACGTTTATATATACATGTAGTTTTATATTAAACATGAATTGAATACATTGATTCACCTAAAGTTGGAAAAAATAAAATTATATTTAATGTAAGACTTACGGATGATCGCTTCTAACTAGTTCTATTCCGTGCAGCAAAAAATAGTATTAACTGGTAATACTCTTTATTAGTAAATACTTCACTTGAGTTCTCATTGGTAATAAAAACAAAAAAAAAAAACATCGTGTTGTTTGTTGTGATTGTACGTATCCAAGCATTGGATTCCTTGTTCCAAACAAAAGAAAAAAAAATGTTACTTTTTCACTCATCACTGATTCACGTGGGAATTCGTGCTAGTCCCACACACGAGTCTTGCCTTGTCTCACGTGCCGACTACTCAACGCCATAGACGTTTGTGCCAGAGGAGCATACGAAAGCTACACGGACATTGGTCAACGGATTAGCTCAATATGACTTTGGTCAAATCATAATTAATTAGTTAAGCCCTGTAATTAATTTGATTTGATGAAGCACGCTTCGTCACCAGAGTTACTAGACCCTGTGTTTTACAGTTACCCATATAAGCATAAAATGTGAATAGTTGCGTTGTACGTACGACAGCAAACATGACACTCTTTTCCATATAATACAAGCCCTTTTGTAAGTACCGAAATATTAGCAGGAAACATACATTCAGGTACGTACGGGAGAAAGCAAAGGGATGCATATCAAAGTGCTGGCAGAGAAAAGCATAATAATAATAATTCATTAAAACTAATATGAGAAAGGCGGGAAAAAAAGGGCCTTTGAGGGCGTTTGCACGTAATCGTATTGCGCTGTTTTAACGGGTTATTCAAGTGAGGTATATGAACATAGCTCCAAGTTAAACATGCATGCGTTTGCAATTTCAAGTGACGTATTTAAGCCGAATATTTTAATGTATTTTAATATGTGATTTTTGACTTAATTGTTTCTATGATTATTTATTTAATTAGTTTGATGTTTAATATATGTTTAATAATCACAAATAAAACACTTCAGAATAAGCTTGATATTTCATTCAATCACAACATTACAGTTTTTTTACTTAAATACTAGAAAAACAAATAAACTAGAAGAAAATAAATTCAACGTACCAAACAAACTAGAAATATACTAGTACCAACTACCGCAAAATCCCCTACAAAGATAACAAGGATGCCTAAGCAGCTCGTACTCATATCCAAGACTAAGGAATCAATCTCTCACCTTAGAACATCAATGATATATGTAACAACCTGTATTTTAACATTCAAATATTTAATAACTTATTCAAATATTGATCGTTAATTATTTGAGTGACGGTTTCAAAAGGTAATTTTTCACAAACGATCAGATCAAGACTCAAGACTGATTCCATTAAGACAAGATTGTTCGTTACGCGGGAAAAAAAGTGTATTGATCGCTATATTCCGATATCGGACGATTTGAAGGTTAAAACCATCTCATAATATACGTAAAATTGTCGATTGATGCCACAGTTTTGGATTTCGATAAAACTTGTACCATCGGAACCATATCATTATAGTGATGCACATTGTCAAGTTTCATGACAAATGCACCTATCATTTGATCACACTAGAATAAAACACGTGATCATTTTAATTGAAATCGAATTGATACTAGAAAATAAAATAATCAATTAAATTGTAGCTCTTCTCCTCTCTTCCTATTTTCATCGTTACATTGTTGTTCTTTTTTTTTTTTAAAAAAAAAGGGAACCTCTTTTTAATCAAAATGTCCTCCAATACAATGTTAAAAATTGTGAAACCAAGCTCAGTGAATTCATGATTCAATTCTTACCAAACCCATATAAGTGTGTATCCCCGTATCTCCTATAGCCGAGATCGACATTTTTGCCAGTGAGTCGTGGGCTGGCTAGAGTTCGGATTAGCGGACTTCTAGAGGATCGTAAAGCAAATCGAAGGTCATCATTGCATTTCTCATGGCACTCAGCACGTCTGGACCAAGTTTTATCGAACTCGATCAAGTATTATTAGGTGTGACATCCATGGGCTTCGCTATTTTGCTGTAGCCAATGTTTTGAACACATTTTGCTACAGGGGTCGAGAGATCTTGTTTTGGGGATGAGCGCGTCGAGCTTGGGATTAGTAGTCCGTAGGGGTGATCGGATCTGGGTTTGGTTAAGTATCGAGGCGTATCATGGGTTATGTATGCTACAGTGGATGTAAGCATTAAAGAAGAAAGGATGTATGGGCGATTTGGTAAATGCTAATTGTTTTATTTGTTTATGTCGATCCAAGTCGCTATAATTTGAATTGATCATATCTTTCTCATATGTTGTCAGATTCGGACACCCTTTTTTTGCGTTGGACATATATTGACGAGCTTTACGGATTGGAGCACATTTGGACTGATTTGGTAGAGGTGACCAAATTTATTTCTCACTATACTATGGTTGTTCGTATAGTATGAAACTATGTTTTTGAACTTAAATGAATTTTAAACGAGATTTCTAAAATAATAAAATCTAGCTAATAATATTATAAATGGATTTAAAATGTTTTAAAAATATTTTAAGACTAAATACAATATTTTCTTCTATATGTACATTGTTTATCGATTTGCTAGATTTAAGACATTTTGTCACATATCCCACTTTGATTGTCATAGATATATATTATTTATCTCATTGATGATACTATGGATATTTGTGTGTTGTTTAGTCGTTTATATGACTATTGATTGAATCGTTGCTTTTTACGCAGTTTTGTTATGTACATCATTTACTAGCGATCTAGGATTAGGATAGATTCACATAGAAGCTTCAGGATTCATAAATTGACGAAGAGCGGTAGATGGATTCGACAATGAGAAGTATTTCGAGATGAATGTCGGACGTTCTCGTTAGATGAAAATTCAACCAATTCTAGTTAGAAACATGGTTTGAGTGGTCATTAGGGATTACTAGTGAGCGATCGATATTGACTACTGTTGTTGTTGGTTTTTTTGACTAACTTTGACATCGATGACAACAAGATTCCGTGGAGCTGGATAGGATGGCCCATTCGATAGAGATCCGATGTGGTGGCTCTAGGATCAGATGTTGGTACGTGGTAGGGTGGATGCTTCTCTAGTGGATACGGATGGTGTAACACCCTGAATTTTTTGTGTCTATTAAAAAAACGAATTAAAGAACACTTAATTTTTAAATTGAGAATTAAGGGAAACAGGTTACGCCATTGCGTTTGTCTCGAAATTCCGCTGGAAATAGAGTCCAAGTTTTCGAAAATCGGACTTCGTATGAGGAAGTTTTGGCCCTTAGAAGTTTCAGAAATTTATATAAATTAAAAACAGTTCAATTAAAAATTCAAAATTCAAACGAAAAGCAAAGAAGCGGGCTGGGCGGGATTTCTCCCGCCCCAGGCCAGGTCGACCAGGGGGTCGACCTCCCCTATACAGGTCGACCAGGGGGTCGACCTAGGGGTCGACCTACCCCCTCGCCTAGATCCAAAACAGTGACGATTCTAACTAGTTGCTGAGTCTTTTCTGACCTGTTGCTGAGTCACTAGGGCATAGGTGGCAATTCTTGGTAACTCTATCTAGTCTGGACGGTTGTGATTGTTCCTAGAATGATCTAACGGCTCACATAAGATTAAACTTCTATAAAAGCAACCCTAGTCCTCAAACCCTAAATCACACAAATTCATTCCAAGGAGCCACCATGCTGTTCATGATCGTTCTAGCCTAGCCACCATTTCTTCTTCAATCAAAAAACAAGTCAAAAGCTACAAATCAAAACTAACTTAGAGAATTGATAGTCTTCTTCAAGGGATTGCTTTTCAAATTCAGAAAACAGATCCCATAAAACAAGACTTTCTTTTATTTATAAGTCATGTTATTATTTAGATGTGAGCGATTAAAAGTTATGATTTGTAATAAAATGAAAACTAGCGTTATTCCTAGTTGTAAGATAATGATGATGCTGATTCATGCCTATTCTTGTAACGATTCTATCGTATATGCTTATGAGATTATAGTGGTTATTATGTTGATGTTAAACCAATCATGTATTATGTAAAGTTTGGTGACTTATTCATGTTATGTTACATGCAAGTTGTTAGGCTATGTGGTTATTATGTCGATGTAAACCAATCATGTAAAATTGGTGACTTAATCATGTTATGTTACATGCAAGTTGTTGGGCTATGTGGTTATTAAGTTGATGTAAACCAATCATGTAAAAATTGGTGACTTATTCATGTTATGTTACATGCGAGTTGCTAGGCCAAGACATGTATTATGTTTAGATCTACATTTAGATCTATGAAAATTAGATCCAAGACAAAAGTTCATATTTACATGCCTAGTTGAACTAGTGTAATTCCATACGTTTAAGATTCATGTTTATTAGATCTAAATTAAAAGTTCACATTCACATGTTTAGTTGAACTTGCGTAATTCTATATGCTTAAGGTTTATGTTTATTGGACCCAAAATAAAAGTTTACATTTACATGCCCAGTTGGATTTGGGTAATTTCATATGCTTAAAAGACTCATGTTAGTTGGATCCAAAAATGCAAGTTCATTATTTTATGCCACATTTACATGACACAAGTTTAGTTAGATCCTTATTATTTTATGTTGTGTGAATGGTACATGCTCCCTTCTTTCCCCTTTTGTATATAAGTTAGGCTAAGTTACGAGTCTAACATTCTATGTGAATTTTGCGAACATATGACGGGGATAACGTTGGGAAAAACCTTAAAAATTATTATTATTGGCATAATTTGGTCCATAAATAAATGAATGGTTAGTGGCATAAGAATGATATAATTTATATACCAAAAAGTTTGAATATGATTTAGAAGGTAATTGGGACATGACTTGAATGGCAATAATTGTGGATAATTTACACATAAATTTGAAAGATAAATATGTAAATTAAGAAAAAGACGAATATGCCTGAGCCGAGGTTAGATTGAGTTACGGTGTAAGACTGCCTGGAACCGCCCGGCATATCCAGTAACCTTAACAATTTATATCTAATGTGAGAGGTTAGTGCATCAAGCCCAAAAGAACCCGAGGTTAGATTGAGTTGCGGTGTAAGACTGCCCGGAACCGACCGGCACATCCAGCAACTGCAACAATACATATCTAATGTGAGTGGTTGGTGCTTTAATGAATGAATTAAAGCTAAGACAAGAATGGTAGGGTTAAGTTAATTAAGGCTAACCAATACAACATGTTAACTAAATTGATGGGTGGGGTTAGGTTAATTTGAGAACACTTAACCATTTTATTATGTTGATTAGGAAACCCTAGTAACGGGGATCCATTTCAGCTGTAACCCATAGATGTATCATGGTACCGTGAACTAGGCAGGGTGGGGCACGATTATTGGGCTGATTATAAGCAGTCAAAACAACGGCGGGTGGTGCATCAGTGTAGGTTCCGACGGAGTGCGGTCGTGCATGCACTCCTGAGTGGAAAAAGCAGGCACTAGGCATCGAAAGTTATACTTTGTGCACCTTAAATTGTGTCGGGTTGCCACAATAGGATTTGATACACCCATGGTGGGACCAACACAGGTATCAACAATCAAGGGGGGCCAAATGACACAAGTGGTAAACGTATGCGAGTAGGAGACGATCGATAAAAAGGGGATCAATTATCTTGAACACATGATGCTAGTTGAAACACTTGTAAGGGGGTGTAGAGAAGTTGAAATGAGTGCGATAGCATATTCAGTCTTATTATCTTGTTCCTAGAGTGTTGTCCTAGATTCAGTTTATTCATGTCATAATCCTTTTTCTTGATTACATGCTAAATAATAACTGGACTTACCAGACTCATGTCTGACCCATTTTCTTTTGTCTTCTTTTCTTCTATCCCCCCTAGGTCCGCAGGGAGGAAATACTTCAGCTTAGATCGGATCATTTCCAGCTTGAAGAGAGTAGATGTATTACTTATAATCCTTTTCCTTGGGCTATGGCTTTGGATACTCTCTTATTGGGGATTTATGTTGCCTTACTGTTGTTTTAATGCTTCTTTATGTTTAATTCAAGACAGAGATTTTGTTGTAATAGTTTGGAAGTTGTTTTGAAACAGTTGTTGTAATGTTTTATCTGAACCACGTACTTATGAAATAAACTTAATTTTCCGCTGTTTATATGTCTATCTTGTAAATTATCTGTATCTTTTACCTATAATATAATGCTCCACCGAAGTTAAGGCATTCCCTTTGTGAGTGACCTTAACGGAGGTGGAGTGTTTCACTTGGTATCAGAGCTGATGGTTGCCAGATCAGATAATTTTTTTTTGAAACTAATTTAAAAAAAGAAGTTTAAAGAAGCGTTTTAAAAAAAGTGTTGCTTTAAAAGGTATAATTCTCCCCAAAGCCATATGCACTATCTTCCTATCCTTTGTTTTGAATCTTTTCTTTTTCATTTCAACATGTCTGAGGATCTTAACCTTCCAGAGGGTGTACCGGTACCTGGCTGGTTCAGAAGGTACCTAGAGGCTAGGGCTAATGATGCAGGCCCAACAGACGCTACTCCTCCCCCAGTTACAGTTGTTCCTCCTCCTCCTCCTCCTCCTCCTCCTCGTGTAAATGCTTTCTCCAAGATATGTAGGGATTTTCGAGCCATGGGTGGAAAGAACTTTAATGGAACTGAGTCATTTGTAGAAGCAAGAAACTGGCTCAAAGAAACCGAGGATCAGTTTGTTATCTTCGAAGTGGACGATAGGCAGAAGATACAGTTGGCCATGTGGTTGCTTAAAGACAAAGCCTCTTATTGGTGGGAAGTCACTAACGTTGAGAGACCAGTTGAAACTTGGGAGGATTTCAGGATGAGGTTTGAAATGAAATTCCTCTCACAAGCAGAATGTAGCCTACAGATGGAAAAATTCTTAGCTCTCAAATAGGGAAGTATGTCGGTTAAGGAATACGTCAACCAATTCAACCAACTGGCTAAATTCGGACTGGAGTTAGTGAACACTCCTCATAAGAAGGCTCTCCGTTTTGTTAAAAGGTTGAATGAGCCACTGCACAGCCTAGCTATGTCCCATATACCTATGGGTGCAACTTATGAGAGATTGGTGGACATGACACTGCTACAAGAGGAAGACAAGGATAGCAAGAAAGAGGCAAAGGTGGAAGTACCTCAAAATAAGAAAGGGGAGGGATCCCAGAATAAGAAGACAGACTCAAAGAAGGGCGGGAATAACAACAAACCCCGTGAAAGAGGAAGTGTAATTTTTGCGGCATTCCTGGATATCTGATTAAAGACTGCAAAAAAAAAGAGAGGAAGATGGTGGTTGTTTTCACTACGGCGAGATAGGACACATGGCTAAGGAGTGCCCAAGAAAGCAAGGGAAAGGGCCAAGGACTTGATATACTTCTGGAGGGCAGGTTCACGCTCTCATGGCACCTCCGCAAGAACGAGGTAGAAATACTTTTGTTGAGAGTTTAATTTATCTTTTTTATCATCCTGTTCGTACACTCTTTGATTCTGGCGCATCACACTCTTTTATATCCACTGCTTTAGTTGAATCTCTACACCTAGACACCAGTGTAGTAGAGGATCCCTTGGTTGTTTCAAATCCAATTGGGGGCCCGGCCTATTTGTCTATGATCTGTGTAGCGACCCAAATTTCCGGTACCTTTTGAGCCGATTAAACATTACCAATCCAACCCAAATTGTGCTGGAAACTCGGATGCCAATAGAAAGAAATTAGAGGATGAGATAAGAAAGAAAGAAATATTAGAATAGAAGTATAAGAAGAAGAACATAATAGTATCAGATTCTCACATCGCAGCGGAACAAAATATAATACAGAAATAACTTTATTGAAAGCTTGGAGTAATATACTTACATACATCAGAGTATCACGGACAAATCTAGACAATTATAACAACCTGTCCTCAAATACAACATAGCGGAATAATATTTTGTCTAAATCATACGTCTGGACTTCTCCAGCTCGTCTCTGAACTTCAGAGCATCTGATAACCTAAACCTGCAACCCGGGCTAACCCGAGCATTACAAATACCGGGTCAGTCTGGTGAACCAGAGTGAGAATAACTCGCACAATTTAAGGGGAATCATCCAACTTGATTTTAAAGTTCAAAATCCCTTTGAAAGAAAAGGATAATAGGAAGACCAACCCACACATAAACATGAACAGTTTTTGCCTTACTATAACCCGAAACAGTTTTTGAAATCATATATTATTATGATATTATAATAGTGTCTAAATACAAGTAAATATAAATCTAGCGGAACGCTTGCATCTCACGCCCAACATATATATTATACAAACCAAAATCACGGGCGCTTATTGGAGATTAGGTTCCAACTATGACAAGGTATGGGACCACCTTCCGATCGTGTATCTCTAGAGGCGAATACACAGGGTTCAACAAGAACGTCTTGCAACCCGGCCCACACATGACCGACCACTCATTTCGCTTGAGTGTATCGAATGTATATCACCGACGGTTGGGATCAGCAACCGCCTCCCGAAAAGGGACAGCATCGAATATAGATTAAAGAATGAAATGGATTTTCTCTAGATATGTGATCATACACCCTAATGGGAGCGACCCACATAGCCATGCTGCTTGCCCGATTTCTGTTATTTCCTGGTTGGTGAGGCTCGAGACTACGATCATTTATCAGCACATCACTTTGAATGCCACATCGTCAGATCCGTCAGATATCACTAATTGACATCCACAAAAATACTCTATCAGTTAAGCTAAGAGAACGGCCATTCCCCGCCAACCACTAAAGCATGTTTGAAGAAATTAACGTACATGACCATCTAGAAATACTCTATCAGACACTCGTCCATACAAGTCATCCAGGCAAAGGATGAACCGAAGGTACCCTCCCACCGCATCCAAAGGATCAGTAGCGAGAAGTCCTTGCAATCCGCAAAATCTCAACCACGACCGAATCACGTCAGAATACCTGTGGTAGCTAGCCAGAGAATATTTGACAATTAATCCTTCTGCTTATGAAGATCCACGTCTTCAATGCTCCATCTCGACCGTCTTCTGATATCTTAAACGTTTACGTATTTATTGGTCAGAATGGTTTTCAAATATAAACTCGATCCTGGTCTTTCCGAACCAACAATCGATTTGGCCAGATTTTGATAGTCAGTGATTTAACTATCAGAATAAACAACCATTATCCATAGAAAAATCAAATGGGTTCATTGGTTCAGAATACAACATCACTTGGCCTATTCAGTTAAACAGTTGTTAATCACACTTCTAAATCTTTCAACATTTAGAATATCACTTTCTCAATTCTTATTTCCAAATCCATTTATTCAACTTATAATTCTTTGATTTATAGTTTATAATATTCTCCCTGAAAATATTATTTTAATCTCCTCAACCAACTTCGTTTCTAAACTAATATCATCCCTAGATAATCATGAAGTCGTTCAAGTTGGGGTATTTTATTTACCTCTCAGACCTTGAGTCGACAACATTCTTATCTCCGGATTAAGTAGAAGTTTGTTAACGAAATCTCAAATTCCAACAACTATCTCTACACTTCCATTATAGGATCTCTTTTAAAAACTACTTATCTTATTTGATTCATTTCACATCTAAATACTTATCCTTAGATATTACCGTTAACTCTTCACTTTAAAAATCGATTCCTATCTACTTAAGCTTTTGTTTGATCTTAACTCATATTAAATCTTATTTGAAACTTTCTTTTTCCTGAAATCCCTTTTCAGGAAATAAATCAAGGTTCTGACTCATATAAATATGAGTAAGTCTTATTTAAAATTCTTTATAATATAAACAAGGTTTTAATTGAAAACACTAGTATATATTCAAATCTTGTCTTATCGGGTTGCTTTGTGAATTCATATTCATACTATGCCTTTAAAATCCCATTTACGGATCAAGTCCTTGTTATTTTCCTAACATCCTTTATTTCAAACAATTTATTTCACTATCAACTATAAATAAAATAATTAATCTTTCATAAAAGGATATTTTAAAATGATATTAAATTTCAATAATAATTAACAATCCAATAACAGTTTTTAATAATCCTTGCTCATTCAGTTGGTCGACTTTGTCATCTCAAACAAGTTTTCTTTATTAACCATTTTCACTTGGTTCTTTCTTTAAAATTAATTTAAATAATTCTTTTTGATTTAATTAATAATCTCAATTTATTGTTGTTAAAAATAATAATTAACTTAACCCTTGACCATTTTGTTCATTGCAGCCCACTTGTTTTACAAAACTTATTAACCAACAAATCTCGATTTAAGCACTTGTTTATAATTACCAAATAATTAAAAATTTCCTTTAATAACTTTATTTAAAAAAAATCTATATAAAATAGATTTCAAATCTAACTTTAGTTATAAAACAAATTTTATAATTTTCTTTCTATCGATTTACTTGACGGCAAATTAATTTCTATAAAACGATTCATTTACAGGCCATTTGCCGGTAATTACTCAACCAATATCACCCATTGGTTAATATCACCCCAGTGTTCAGTTTAGATTCAACGATCAGCAGTCAATTTGATTAAACAGATTATATAAGTAAACAATATATTTGGGGAATCCGATTGGATCCGTCCAACCTGTCCTTCCCTGCATCACAATGGTTATCTCAAATTCAATACTATAATATGTTTATTCATTTCGATAAACAGAAGTAAACAGTTCAAACAAAAATAGTCAATAAACGATTTATAACAATCAATCAACCATTCAATTATTAGACAAATACGTTTAAATTATTATAAACGTAACCAACAAGGTAAGTTACCTCATTTGGGATTTAATCGTTTAAAATAATGATTTTATTCGATTAAATTAAACGAACGCTTAATTTAATCCATGAATATTAAATAATATTCAACATACAAACAAACAGTCATCCAGTCAACCATTAGCAAACAATGCACACAAAATAAAAACCCAGTTTATATAAATATAAACAGGGTTAACTGAGTGAATTAAACTCACCTTGGATTTTATCTGACGTCAGAATAGTTTTTTTCAATTAAATTAAATCAACATATAATTTAATCGAAAATCTTAATTATTTCCAACTCGGTCCCATCCAGCTTCAAAAGGTTACGACCGCCGATATAATTCCACACTCCTTGATAGATCTGATTCTACCTATGTATGACACGGTTATAAATTTAATATGATATTTGGTTAATATTATTTATGATTAAATAATATTTTATTATCATAAATCCAATGTAGGTTAATATAAACCTGGTTGGGCACTCTATTAGGCACGATCTAGTACCATACATGAATTGGCAGTTTGACTTCATGGTTTGGCATATAAACTAGACTAAGTTACACTATAAATGGTTGGTCATGTTAATAAATAAAATTATTTACTCATATGTAGTTAGGAAATTTTAAACACTGTTAGGCCAATACATGTTTTCAGGCGACAATGTTAAACCTGTTTAGGGTCATAACATATTTAGGCACAGCTTAACTTGGTTTAGAATGCTAAATAGAATATAACATACCATTTACTGTTGGACTTCCTTTCCCAGGTGCAACCGCATGCTGTACACGCCCCCTCCCTTCTTCTGTTGCTCACGCAACTCTCCCCGTTTCTTTTTTTTTTTCCTTTCAAGACCCAACTGGCCCCTCAAAACCAACGCTACAGGCTCTGCTTCTCCTCCTCTTCTTTCCTTCGCCAGTTGCCACAAACAGTTTCAGTTTTGTTCTTGTTTTTTCTTCCTTGGGCTGAAAGCCACCACGTCCTGCTCCATGAATCCATTCACAATCGTGAGCTCCTTCCCCGGTTCTAAAGGCACTGCTGCGCCATGAATTCTGTGGAACCAAGCACCACTTCACTGTGAACATTCGGCGTTCCCCCTCCAATAATGCTAACGCATGAATCCTGCTATTCAAATGATTTCACCATGCAAACTTTTACTTCAAAACAGACCATACAAGCTGATACTCCATGCAACTAAAACTCCCTTACACTGTTGCACCAATCTCCGTCACCCCCTTCGAAATGATTTACCACTTTCCACTTTGTGTCTTCCCGCAAATATGTTGGTTCTATATTTATTACGATGGGTTCGATTATAAATTTGGAAGAAGAAATGGTTTAGTTTTCCAGACAGAAAGGAACGGCAGAGTTGTATTTGGCTTGCTGAAGTAGAAAAAGAAATGAAGGAGCCTGATTATTTATAAGGGAAGAAGTGTGGTGAGCAAGGCAGGAAAAATCATATTTTATTTGATACCTTGATGGGCATGCGGTGATAAAGTTTGGCCTTCAAGGAAAAAGGGAGCGTGGCTTGCAAGTAATCATATTTATGTTATTTATACGGTAGTTTTTCAAATAGAAGAAAGGTCACTGTTGTGTTGTGTGTTTGTTTTTATTTATTTATTTATACGTACTTTGTAAGGCGATGTGAATATTTAAAATAGTTTACCTAAGGGAACTAGAAATGGTGATGGCTCAACAGTTACTAGTCTGCTTGCTTCACTAAGAATCAATTACTGGAGCAAGGATAAAGAAAAAAGTTGGTAGACTGAACTAATATATTAGTACGGTTTATATCCTATTAGCCCACTCTATACATGATTGTTTCTTTCAAGGGAACGGGTTTCATGTCTACAACAAATCGCACGCAAATTAAAATGTAATACAATGTGTAATTGCAGTAAGGTGTTAATTTGTGCATATATAGGTCTGTGGGTAACATGGTGTACACGTTTTGTATGTTGAAAGTTCATTAACAGTTATAATTAATTCGTTATTTCTCTCTTTAATATGTTTTCTTTTTATAGAAAATAGCTTGGTGTTTTTATACATAGGGTAGTTGTACTGTACCTCATTTACTTGTGCGTTAAGTATTGATGGGAAAAGTTTATTAGTCCTATACATAATACAGGGGAGGTACTTTTTCAGCGTGAAGTCATTTCAATAATTCTTATCTTTGAAATAGACAAAAGTTTAGTATATAAAGTTTAGCATACCCCGTCATATAATACTCCGTTTACATATAGACCCCTATGGACAGAAATAAAAATATAGTCGTGTCCAGCGAGGTGTCACTATCCCAAAAATATAATAATATCGGTAGGTTAACTTATTTTGTGAAACTCAAAAATACCGATACAGGGTGCAAAATACTTCAAATAAAAAGTTGCATATTTAATTTATTAAAAATAACAGTAAAATTCTAAAAATTAAATTATAACTATGTCTCAAAAGAATCTTGTTCAAATTCGAATCCAGTATGCAATTATATCAAATAAACCGTTACGGTCGATGAACGATTCTATAGCGACTATTGGAAATTTTAATCTAGGCATATCTTACCGTCTACACGATGAAATCACAATTTTTCTCTTTTATTAGAAAAATATAATAAAATCGGTTCAAATATTTCTTGTTTTGCAAAATTTCATCTTAAAACGGCTTCTGTATATTCAATTAAAGTTTAGATCCAAAATGACGAACTGCCGCGTCATTTTCAAGCTCGTTTTAATTATATTATTTTTTAACTCGATTTTATAAAATAAATTCAATATAAAATCTGTTAATATCGCCAAATCAATATTTAAACGGGTTTAAATATTCGTAATCAACGTTCAAAAATCTGGGATGTTACATTCTTCCCCCTTAAAAGAATTTCGTCCCCGAAATTACAAGGTAAGAAGAATGTTCCGAACATGATTATTCTAAATAATTATTACCATAACAAATTCAAACTCTTTAAACATTACTAAAATTTTTTTGCCCGCACCTCCACTGTACGGCTCGATCACAACAACTATAAATCCCACTCCGAGCTCAACTTCCCCAAAAGAAAACCAAAAGCCAAATGGCTATCCAACTCAGGGGTATAAGTCAGTAACTCCAATCAGTATTGTTAGGTTTACTTTTTGTCGACCAACTCAACTTTAATTTCGAAGCAAATCAACTAACAGTCCTTCAACTGCCAATTCGCACTTCAATCTCTATAACCAAGCCAATTTCCATAGCCTTCTGCTATCTATACTCAACTTACAATTCAAATAACAATCTAGGATTAAATCACTTGGCATTTCATACAGGATCTTGTTTCCAATTCATTTTACCGAGGTTTAGTTCTAATACATTCAACTCCATCATTAACTCGTCTGATGAATTGTATTTACTCATCCAACATCCAAATAACCAACCACCAAATCATTTGAATCATATTCAATATTGATACTAACGAGTTTGCATTCTTTATTAAAAACAATCGATTAATATTCAATTGGTTTCCATCATTATCTATCGATTTCAAAATCCCAATTTATTTAATTTAATTCCATTTGAGTTTTGTCTAAATAAACTTAACTAGGTTAAGTTTCATTTTCCATATTCAATCAACTAATTGGGTTTTAACCAATTCAATTTCTTTTCATAATCTAGTTTGAATGCCAATTGGATCAATCAAAACAACCAAGCAAACAACAGTACTATAATATAGAAAGTTCTTCCCTTTTTCTATAAAAATATAATTTGGGCAAAATTATTTCATTTACCCTCTTTATAAAACAATATTGCGTCGAATACCGGTTCAATATGGTTCCCCAACACTAGAACCGATCAATGACACAATACGAAACATTTTATATAAAATTCACAAATACGCTCCCTCGTATATATACTCAAACTCAATCTAGGATATTACTAATCCTATCTCTACTGAGTTACACCGCAGAGCCAAGGTTATTACTAAACCAATAGCTCTGATACCAAATGTAGCGACCCAAATTTCTGGTACATTTTGAGCCGATTAAACAATACCAATCCAACCCAAATTGTGCTGGAAACTCGGATGCCAATAGAAAGAAATTAGAGGATGAGATAAGAAAGAAAGAAATATTAGAATAGAAGAATAAGAAGAAGAACATAACAATATCATATTCTCATATCGCAGCGGAACAAAATTTAATACAAAAATAACTTTATTGAAAGCTTGGAGTAATATACTTACATACATCAGAGTATCACGGACAAATCTAGACAGTTATAACAACCTGTCCTCAAATACAACATAGCGGAATAATATTTTGTCTAAATCATACGTCTGGACTTCTCCAGCTCGTCTCTGAACTTCAGAGCATCTGATAACCTAAACCTGCAACCCGAGCTAACCCGAGCATTACAAATACCGGGTCAGTCTGGTGAACCAGAGTGAGAATAACTCGCACAGTTTAAGGGGAATCATCCAACTTGATTTTAAAGTTCAAAATCCCTTTGAATGAAAAGGATAATAGTAAGACCAACCCACACATAAACATAGACAGTTTTTGCCTTACTATAACCCGAAACAGTTTTTGAAATCATATATTATTCTGATATTATAATAGTGTCTAAATACAAGTAAATATAAATCTAGCGGAACGCTTGCATCTCACGCCCTACATATATATTATACAAACCAAAACCGCGGGCGCTTATTGGAGATTGGGTTCCAAATATGACAAGGTATGGGACCACCTTCCGATCGTGTATCTCTAGAGGCGAATACACTGGGTTCAACAAGAACGTCTTGCAACCCGGCCCACACATGACCGACCACTCATTTCGCTTGAGTGTATCGAATGTATATCACCGACGGTTGGGATCAGCAACCGCCTCCCGAAAAGGAACAGCATCGAATATAGATTAAAGAATGAAATGGATTTTCTTTAGATAGGTGATCATACACCCTAATGGGGGCGGCCCACATAGCCATGCTGCTTGCCCGATTTTTGTCATTTCCTGGTTTGTGAGGCTTGAGGCTACGATCATTTATGACCACATTGCTTTGAATGTAACATCGTCAGATCCGTCAGATATCACTAATTGACATCCACAAAAATACTCTAGCAGTTAAGCTAATAGAACTGCCATTACCCTCCAACCACTATAGCATGTTTGAAGCAATCAACGTACGTCACCATCTGGAAATACTCTGTCAGACACTCGTCCATACAAGTCATCCAGGCATAGGATGAACCGAAGGTACCCTCCCACCGCATCCAAAGGATCAGTAGCGATAAGTCCTTGCAATTCGCAAAATCTCAACCACGACCGAATCACATCAGAATACCTCTGGTAGCTAGCTAGAGAATATTTGACAAGTAATCCTTTCGCTTATGAAGATCCACGGTCTTCAATGCTCCATCTCGACCATCTTCTGATATCTTCAACGTTTACGTATTTATTGGTCAGAATGGTTTTCAAATATAAACTCGATCCCGGTCTTTCCGAACCAACAATCGATTTTGCCAGATTTTGATAGTCGGTGATTTAACTACCAGAATAAACAACCATTATCCATAGAAAAATCAAATGGGTTCATTGGTTCAGAATACATCATCACTTGGCCTTTTCAGTTAAACAGTTGTTAATCACACTTCTAAATCTTTCAACATTTAGAATATCACTTTCTTAATTCTTATTTCCAAATCCATTTATTCAACTTATAATTCTTTGAATTATAGTTTATAATATTCTCCCTGAAAATATTATTTTAATCTCCTCAACCAACTTCGTTTCTAAACTAATATCATCCCTAGATAATCATGAAGTCGTTCAAGTTGGGGTATTTTATTTACCTCTCAGACCTTGAGTCGACAACATTCTTATCTCCGGATTAAGTAGAAGTTTGTTAACAAAATCTCAAATTCAAACAACTATCTCTACACTTCCATTATAGGATCTCTTTTAAAAACTACTTATCTTATTTGATTCATTTCACATCTAAATACTTACCCTTAGATATTACCGTTAACTCTTCACTTTAAAAATCGATTCCTATCTACTTAAGCTTTTGTTCGATCTTAACTCATATCAAATCTTATTTGAAACTTTCTTTTCCCTGAAATCCCTTTTCAGGAAATAAATCAAGGTTCTGACTCTTATAAATATGAGTAAGACTTATTTAAAATTCTTTATAATATAAACAAGGTTTTACTTGAAAACACTAGTATATATTCAAATCTTGTCTTATCGGGTTGCTTTGTGAATTCATATTCATACTATGCCTTTAAAATCCCATTTATGGATCAACTCCTTGTTATTTGCCTAACATCCTTTATTTCAAACAGTTTACTTCACTATCAACTATAAATAAAATTATTAATCTTTCTTAAAAGGATATTTTAAAATGATATTAAATTTCAGTAATAATTAACAATCCAATAACAGTTTTTAATAATCCATGCTCATTCAATTGGTCGACTTCGTCATCTCAAACAAGTTTTCTTTGTAAACCATTTTCACTTGGTTCTTTCTTTAAAATTAATTTAAATAATTCCTTTTGATTTAATTAATAATCTCAATTTATTGTTGTTAAAAATAATAATTAACTTAACCCTTGACCATTTTGTTCATTGCAGCCCACTTGTTTTACAAAACTTTAACCAACAAATCTCGCTTTAAGCACTTGTTTATAATTACCAAATAATTATAAATTTCCTTTAATAACTTTATTTAAAAAAAATCTATATAAAATAGATTTCAAATCTAACTATAGTTATAAAACAAATTTTATAACTTTCTTTCTATCGATTTACTTGACGGCAACTCAATTTCTATAAAACGATTCATTTACAGGCCATTAGCTGGTAATTACTCAACCAATATCACCCATTGGTTAATATCACCCCAGTGTTCAGTGTGGATCCAACGATCAGCAGTTAATTTGATTAAACAGATTATATAAGTAAACAATATATTTGAGGAATCCGATTGGATCCCTCCAACCAGTCCTTCCCTGCATCACAATGGTTATCTCAAATTAAATACTATAATATATTTATTCATTTCGATAAACAAAAGTTATCAGTTCAACCAATAACAGTCAATAAACGATTTATAACAATCAATGAACCATTCAATTATTTGACAAATACGTTTATATTATCATAAACGTAACCAACAAGGTAAGTTACCTCATTTGGGATTTAATCGTTTAAAATAACGATTTTACTCGATCAAATTAAACAAACGCTAAATTTAATCTAGGAATATTAAATAATATTCAACATACAAACAAACAGTCATCCAATCATCAACCATTAGCAAACAGTGCGCACAAAATAAAAACCTAGTTTATATAAATATAAACAGGGTTAACTGACTGAGTTAAACTCACCGTGGATTTTATCTGACGTCAGAACTGTTTGTTCCAGTTAAATTAAATCAGCATATAATTTAACCAAAAAACTTGATTATTTCCAACTCGGTCCCATCCAGCTTCAAAAGGTTACGTCCGCCGATACGGTTCCACACTCCTTGATTGATCTTATTCTACGTATGTATGACACGGTTATAAATTTAATATGATATTTGGTTAATATTATTTATGATTAAATAATATTTTATTATCATAAATCCAATTTGGGTTAATATAAACCTGATTGGGCACTCTATTAGGTACGATCTAGTACCTTACATGAATTGGCAGTTTGACTTCATTGTTTGGCATATAAACTAGACTATGTTACACGATAAATGGTTGGTTATGTTAATAAATAAAATTATTTACTCATATGCAGTTAGGAAATTTTAAACACTGTTAGGCCAATACATGTTTTCAGGCGACAATGTTAAACCTGTTTAGGGTCATAACATATTTAGGCACAGCTTAACTTGGTTTAGAATGCTAAATAGACTATAACATGCCATTTACTATTGGACTTCCTTTCCCAAGTGCAACCGCATGCTGTACACGACCCCTCCCTTCTTCTGTTGCTCACGCAACTCTCCCCATTTCTTTTTTCTTCTTCTTTTTTTCTTTCAAGACCCAACTGGCCCCTCAATACCAACGCTACAGACTCTGCTTCTCCTCCTCCTCTTTCCTTCACAAGTTGCCACAAACAGTTTCGGTTTTGTTCTTTTTTTCTTTCCTTGGGCTGAAAGCCACCACGTTCTGCTCCATGAATCCATTCACAATCGTGAGCTCCTTCCCCGGTTCTAAAGGCACTGTTGCGCCATGAATTCTGTGGAACCAAGCACCACTTCACTGCGAACATTCCGCGTTCCCCCTCCAATAATGCTAACACATGAATCCTGTTGTTCAAATGATTTCACCATGCCAACTTTAACTTCAAAACAGACCATACAAGCTGATACTCCACGCAACTAAAACTCCCTTACACCGCTGCACCAATCTCCGTCACCCCCTTCGAAATGATTTAACACTTTCCACTCTGTGTCTTCTCGCAAATATGCTAGTTCTATATATATAACGAAAGGTTCGATTATAAATTTGGAAGAAGAATTGGTTTGGTTTTGCAGACATAAAGGAACGACAAAGTTGTATTTGGCTTGCTGAAGTAGAAAAAGAAATGAAGGAGCCTGATTATTTATAAGGGAAGAAGTGTGGTGAGCAAGGCAGGAAAAATCATATTTTATTTGATACGTTGATGGGCACGCGGCGAGAAAGTTTGGCCTTCAAGGAAAGGGGGAGCGTGGCTTGCAAGTAATCATATTTATGTTATTTATACGGTAGCTTTTCAAATAGAAGAAAGGTCACTGTTGTGTTGTGAGTTTTTTTTTAATTTATTTATACATATTTTGTAAGGCGATGTGAATATTTAAAATAGTTCACCTAAGGGAACTAGAAATGGTGATGGCTCAACAGTTACTAATCTTCTTGCTTCACTAAGAATCAATTACTGGAGCAAGGATAAAGCAAAAAGTTGGTAGACTGAACTAATATATTAGTACGGTTTATATCCTATTAGCCCACTCTATACATGATTGTTTCTTTCAAGGGAACGGGTTTCATGTCTACAACAAATCGCACGCAAATTAAAATGTAATACAATGTGTAATTGCAGTAAGGTGTTAATTTGTGCATATATAGGTCTGTGGGTAACATGGTGTACACGTTTTGTATGTTGAAAGTTCACTAACAGTTATAATTAATTCGTTATTTCTCTCTTTAATATGTTTTCTTTTTGTAGACAATAGCTTGGTGTTTTTATACATAGGGTAGTTGTACTGTACCTCATTTCCTTGTGCGTTAAGTATCGATGGGAAAAGTTTATTAGTCCTATACATAATACAGGGGAGGTACTTTTTCAGCGTGAAGTCGTTTCAATAATTCTTATCTTTGAAATAGACAAAAGTTTAGTATATAAAGTTTAGCATACCCCGTCATATAATACTCCGTTTACATATAGACCCTATGGACAGAAATAAAAATGTAGTCGTGTCCAGCGAGGTGTCACTATCCCAAAAATATAATAATATCGGTAGGTTAACTTATTTTGTGAAACTCAAAAATACTGATACAGGGTGCAAAATACTTCAAATAAAAAGTTGCATATTTAATTTATTAAAAGTTACAGTAAAATTCTAAAAATTAAATTATAACTACGTCTCAAAAGAATCTTATCCAAATTTGAATGTTGTATGCAGTTATATCAAATAAAACGTTACGGTCGATGAATGATTCTATATCGATTATTGGAAATTTTAATCTAGGCATATCTTACCGTCTACATGATGAAATCACGATTTTTCTCTTTTACTAGAAAAATATAATAAAATCGGTTCAAATGTTTCTTGTTTTGCAGAATTTCGTCTTAAAACGGATTCTGTATATTCAATTAAAGTTCAGATCGAAAATTACGAACTGCCGTGTCATTTTCAAGCTCGTTTTAATTATATTATAAATTATATATTTTTGAACTCGATTTTATAAAATAAATTCGATATAAAATCAGTTAATATTGCCAAATCAATATTTAAACGGGTTTAAATATTCATAATCAACGTTCAAAAATCTGGGACGTTACAATTTGTTTAGATTTGGAAATTTCTATACTAAGCGTTGGGTTTAAATGGAATGCCTACCTTTTGGGCTTCACGGGCTATGGGTTGATTCTAGGCATGGATTAGTTATCCAGTAATGGTGCCATCCTCGATTGTGAAAAGAGAGTGGTTAGACTTATGACTCGCCTCGGTAACACTCTCGAAATCTCTTGTAATCCCATACACTCTGTTATGCTTAGCTACCTAGAATCTCTTGATGCGTCTGTTGAAAACTTGCAGTCTGTTAGGGTAGTCCGTGAATACTCAGATGTATTCGAAGAGGTGAAGGGCTTACCCCCGAAACGGGAGATAGACTTGCGCATATACCTTGTTGATAATGCAAAACCCGTAGCTCTACCCATTAGACATATGGCTCTAAGGGAGAGAAAAGTGCTCAACAAGCAAGTCAAAGAGCTACTCGAAAAAGGGTTTATAAGGCGGAGTATTTCTGAATGGGGTGCTCTAGTAGTATTCACAACCAAAGCGGATGGTTCACTTTGATTATAGGGAGCTAAACAAGCTGACCAAGAAAAATAGGCACCCGCTTCCAAGAATAGACGACTTGTTTGATCAGCCTGTAGGTGCGTCGGTTTTCTCCCAACTAGATTTGGCTACCGAGTTTCATCAGCTAAGGATGGCTGAAGACAACATTGATAAGACCGTGTTCAGAACCCCGGATGGTTTCTTCGAATGACTTGTCATGCCGTTCAGCCTGACAAACGCACCCGCTTATTTCGTTGACTTGATGAGTAGGTTTGTTTAGGGAGTTCCTTAATAAGTTTGTGGTGGTCTTCGTAGACGACATTTGGATTTTTTCGAAGAATGAAGAAGAGCATGATTTGCATTTAAGGGAAGTCATGGATAATCTTCGTGCACATCAGCTGAAAGCCAAATTCTCCAAATGCCATTTCTAGATAGAAGAAGTGAGGTTTCTTGGACATGTAGTGTCCAAAGAGGTGATAGCTGTGAACCCCACAAAAGTAGTTGCGGTGCAAGATTAGAAGGTTCCATGGAATGCAACAGAAGTCTGAAGCTTTCTCAGGCTAGTGGGTTTCTACCGAAAGTTCATTAAAGACTTTGCGAAAATCTCAGCCCCAGTTACAATATTGACAAAGAAGAACCTAACTTTCACTTGGGATTTGGATTGCGATATTGCTTTGCAATGTTTGAAAAGGGCTCTAACAACAGCCCTAGATCTGACATTGCTTGATGGGAGCAAAATGTTTACTGTATACACAGATGCATGCGGTATAGGATTGGATGTTGTCTTGATGCAAGAAGGCAAGGTAGTTTGTTATGGGGGAAGACAATTGAAGGTACATGTGAAGAACTACCCAACTCATGATTTGGAGCTAGCTGCCATTGTTTTCGCTCTTAAGTCATGGCATCATTATCTACTAGGAGAAAGGTTTGAATTGTTTACTGATCATAAATCGTTAAAATACCTTTTCTCATAGAAAGATCTTAACTTCAGACAACAAAGGTGGATGGAATTTCTGGCCTCATATGATTTTGAGATTTCCTATACCCCTGGCAAGGGCAATGTAGTAGCAGACGCCTTGAGTAGAAAGAAGCTGACCTTAAGTCCTCTCTTTGTAGAAAGGCAGAGCTTGGAGTACATAGCAAGCTTTAACTTTAGACCCTCCTCTGAAATTGTGCCTGGTCTGTTAGCATTGCTAGAGCTGCGGCCTACTCTTTTGGACACAATAGGAACCGCGCAATGTGAAGACCCTCAGCTAGTTGGTATGATGGATAAGCTAATTAGGGGCGAGACTTCTAGTAACCTCAATAGATACTCCTTCGATGATAAGGGTTGGTTGAGACGGGATGGAAGATTATGCGTCCCATAAGCAAGGGATTTGGTAAAGACGGTTTTCGAAGAAGCACACCATTCTAAGCTGACCATACACCCAAGCGGAGACAAGATGTATAAAGACATAAAATGGGTTTTCTTTTGGAATGGCAGGAAGATGGATGTAGTTGAGTTCGTCGCTAAGTGCTTGATATGTCCGCAAGTCAAAGCGCAGCAGAAGAAGCCTGGTGGTCTGCTCCATCCTCTAGAGGTCCCACAATGGAAATGGGATAGCATTTCGATGGACTTTGTTGATGGGTTGCCTAGATCAAGAAGGGGCAATACCAGTATTTGGGTAATAGTGGACAGGCTCACTAAAAGCGCTCACTTTATACCTGTTAAGAGTAAAAGGACTGGCTCGTCCCTAGCATCCATTTATGTTAAAGAGATAGTTCGACTCCATGGGATACCCTCTAGCATAGTGAGTGATCGAGATCCTATCTTTACGAGCGAGTTTTGGTGGAGGCTGTGGGCACACAATTATGCTTAAGCACGGCCTATCACCTCCAAACCGATGGTCAGACGGAAAGGGTGAACAGAGTATTGGAAGACCTCTTGAGATTGTGCATTTTCGACTTTGGAGGAACATGGGAAGATCATCTTCCTTTGGTGGAATTCGCTTACAACAATAGCTACCAAGCCACAGGTATGGCACCCTTCGAAGCTTTATATGGAAGACCATGTCGATCACCAACTTGTTGGTGGGAGTCTACAGACAAGCTCGTACTTGGGCCAGACATGATTAGAGAAACCTCAGAAAAGGTGGACTTGACTGCACAAGATAGAAAGAAATCCTACACAGACAAAAGAAGGACCGACCTTGAGTTTGAGGTTGGAGATAGGGTGTTCCTTAAAGTATCTCCTTTGAGGAATGTCATTCACTTTGGGTCCGTAGGAAAGCTAGCACCAAGATTTGTAGGACCATTTCCTATCATTGAAAGGATTGGGACGATGGCTTACAGAGTTGAGCTACCCAAAAGACTGGATGGAGTTCATAATGTTTTTCAGGTTTCTCAACTATGGAAGTGCTTACATGAATCTGCGGAAGTTGTGGACCCAAGTATACTAGAGGAAGTAGAAGTGGAACGAGAAGCAACTGTGAGAAGAGTTCCAACTCGTATCTTGGGTATGGAAGTCAAAAAGCTAAGCAACCGAGAAGTTAAGCTTGTTAAAGTTCAATTCAGTGATGCTGAGGAAGACGCGACTTGGGAACTGAGAGGAAAATATGCACAGCCTACCCTTTTCTTTTTGAGGGTACCTCCTTGATCTCTTTTTTTCCCATAAGTTTATTCATGCCTATATCTATCTTTTAAGTATATCTCCTTGGCCATATTCTTTATCCTTAGGTAGAAACTAATGGATGTAAACATGTATTTGAAACATGTTATGATTGATGGTTGCGAGTGGTTGCAAGTGGTTGCTCGTGGATGCATGTACACACACACATTAGGTATTAGATCGGCTCAGTCACTTTCATATTACATATGCATATATGTATTTGTATATGGATTGGAACTTGATGTGTTATCATATGGACATTGCATTTGTATGAATGATTGTGCACTCATGTAGAAAGTATGATTAGGAATAACTGCATGCATAATGGACTCATGGCACCAACATAATTTGCATTAAGGAGGTCAACTGAATTAGTAGACCGACTGATTTTGCATTAGATAAGGACATGTACACACACTATGCATATGATCATGAAAGCATTAGAAGTCTTTTAAGGACAATGGATGCCTGTGTTTGATGGTTGAGTAGATGGACAATTGGATGGTAGGATATACATTCTTCATGACTTGAAGATTTCGGGAACGAAATCCTTTAAGGAGGGGAGAATGTAACACCCTGAATTTTCTATGCCTATTAAAAGAATGAATTAAAGAATACTTAATTTTTAAATTGAGAATTAAGGGAAATGGGTTAAGCCATTGCGTTCGTCTCGAAATTCTGCTGGGAATAGAGTCTAAGTTTTCATAAATCAGACTTCGTATGAGGAAGTTATGGCCCTCGGAAGTTTATATAAATTAAAAACAGTTCAGTTAAAAATTCAAAATTCAAACGAAAAGCAAAGAAGAGGGCTGGGCGGGATTTCTCCCGCCCCAAGCCAGGTCGACGAGGGGGTCGACCTCCCTATATAGGTCGACTAGAGGGTCGACCTACCCCCTCGCCCAGATCCAAAACAGTGACGATTCTGACTAGTTGCTGAGTCTTTTCTGACCTGTTGCTGAGTCACTAGGGCATAGGTGGCAATTCTGCATAACTCTATCTAGTCTGGACGGTTGTGATTGCTTCTGGAATGATCTGATGGCTCACATAAGATTAAACTTCTATAAAAGCAACCCTAGTCCTCAGACCCTAAATCACACAAATTCATTCCGAGGGGCTACCATGCTGTCCATGATCGTTCTAGCCTAGCCACCATTTCTTCCTCAAGTAGAAAACAAGTCAAAAGCTACGAATCAAAACTAACTTAGAGAATTGATAGTCTTCTTCAAGGGATTGCTTTTCAAATTCAGAAAACAGATCCCAGAAAATAAGACTTTCTTTTGTTTGTAAGTCCTGTTATTATTTAGATGTAAACGATTAAAAGTTACGATTTGTAATAAAATGAAAACTAGCGTTATTCCTAGTTGTAAGATAATGATGATGCTGATTCATGCCTATTCTTGTAACGATTCTATCGTATATGCTTATGAGATTATAGTGGTTATTATGTTGATGTTAAACCAATCATGTATTATGTAAAGTTTGGTGACTTATTCATGTTATGCTAAATGCAAGTTGTTAGGCTATGAGGTTATTATGTCGATGTAAACCAATCATGTAAAATTGGTGACTTAATCATGTTATGTTACATGCAAGTTGTTAGGCTATGTGGTTATTAAGTTGATGTAAACCAATCATGTAAAAATTGGTGACTTATTCATGTTATGTTACATGCGAGTTGTTAGGCCAAGACATGTATTATGTTTAGATCTACATTTAGATCTATGAAAATTAGATCCAAGACAAAAGTTCATATTTACATGCCTAGTTGAACTAGTGTAATTCCATATGTTTAAGATTCATGTTTATTAGATCCAAATTAAAAGTTCACATTCACATGTTTAGTTGAACTTGTGTAATTCTATATGCTTAAGGTTTATGTTTATTGGACCCAAAATAAAAGTTTACATTTACATGCCCAGTTGGATTTGGGTAATTTTATATGCTTAAAAGACTCATGTTAGTTGGATCCAAAAATGCAAGTTCATTATTTTATGCCACATTTACATGACACATGTTTAGTTAGATCCTTATTATTTTATGTTGTGTGAATGGTACATGCTCCCTTCTTTCCCCTTTTGTATATAAGTTAGTCTAAGTTATGAGTCTAACATTCTATGTGAATTTTGCGAATGTATGACGGGGATAACATTGGGAAAAAACTTAAAAAATATTATCATTGGCATAATTTGGTCCATAAATAAATGAATGGTTAGTGGCATAAGAATGGTATAATATATATACCAAAAAGTTTGAATATGATTTAGAAGGTAATTGGGGCATGACTTGAGTGGCAATAATTGTAGATAATTTACATTTAAATTTGAAAGATAAATATGTAAATTAACCCGAGGTTAGATTGAGTTACGGTGTAAGACTGCCCGGAACCGCCCGGTACATCCAGCAACCTTAATAATTTATATCTAATGTGAGAGGTTAGTGCATCAAGCCCAAAAGAACCCGAGGTTAGATTGAGTTGCGGTGTAAGACTTCCTGGAACCGACCGACACATCCAGCAAATGCAACAATACATATCTAATGTGAGTGGTTGTTGCTTTAATGAATGAACTAAAGCTAAGACAAGAATGGTAGGGTTAAGTTAATTGAGGCAACACTTAACCAATACAACATGTTAACTAAACTGGTGGGTGGGTTAGGTTAATTTGAGAACACTTAACCATTTTAACATGTTAATTAGGAAACCCTAGTAACGGGGACCCATTTCAGCAGTAACCCACATAGATGTATCATGGTATCCTAAACTAGGCAGGGTGGGGCACGATTACTGGGCTGATTATAAGCGGTCAAAACAACGGCGGGTGGTGCGTCAGTGTAGGTTCTGATGGAATGCGGTCGTGCACGTACTCCAGAGTGGAAAAACAGGCACTGGACATCAGTCGTTATACTCTTGCACCTTGAATTATGTCGGGTTGCCACCATAGGATTTGATACACCCCATGGTGGGACCAGCACAGGTTTCTACAATCATGGGGGGCCGAATGACACAAGTGGTAAACGTATGCGAGTAGGAGCCGACTGATAAAAATGGGATCAATTATCTTGAACACATGATGCTAGTTGAAACACTTGTAAGGGCGTGTAGAGAAGTAGAAATGAGTGCGATAGCATATTCAGTCTTATTATCTTATTCCTAGGATGTTGTTCTAGATTCAGTTTACTCAAGTCATAATCCTTTTTCTTGATTACATGCTAAATAATCACTGGACTTACCAGACTCATGTCTGACCCATTTTATTTCGTCTTCTTTTCTTCCGTCCCCCCCCCCCCTCAGGTCCGCAGGGAGGGAATACTTCAGCTTTGATCAGATCATTTCCAGCTTGAAGAGAGTAGATGTATTGCTTGGAATCCTTTTCCTTGGGATAAGGCTTTGGATACTCTCTTATTGGGGATTTATGTTGCCTTACTCTTGTTTTAATGCTTCTTTATGTTTAATTCAAGACAGAGATTTTGTTGTAATAGTTTTGAAGTTGTTTTGAAATAGTTGTTGTAATGTTTTATCTGAACCACGTACTTATGAAATAAACTTAGTTTTCCGCTGTTTATATGTCTATCTTGTAAATTATCTGTATCCTTTACCTATAATTCTCCGCCGAAGTTAAGGCATTCCCTTTGTGAGTGACCTTAATGGAGGTGGGGTGTTTCAGATGGATAACATAATCCATGGATTGAGGCAGCGTGATTTTCAGAGTGAGATGGGGATTATGAGTCTTTGGTTTTGAGACTCGGATGAGTACAAGATGGATCAGGATGGATCAGTGTTATGAAGCTCGTAGTGAGGCGAGGCCGCATGATGGATCAGTGTTGTGCAGTTCATGGAGTAACGAAGCTGTGGGATCTTGGATCGATGTGATATGTACTTCATGGTGTAACAAAGTTACAGTATTGCTATTTTGATCGTTATGGGTTCCGCAAGCATGATTATAGAGGTTGTAACTCTATGATTAGAAGCTCGGACATCGGGTTGAATCGAAGAGGTGAATGGTAGACAAATCGAGATTGGACAAGACTGCAGTATAGTAGATGGATCAAGCAAGATAGCTTGGTCCCGTATTTGGAAACTTTAGAGTTTGGGAGTGCTAAAGAATTATCAATGACTCGGAGTGCTCTAGTTGTTGCTCGATGATGGCTATCTACCCTAGGTGACTTCGTACAAGTGCTGGACAATTGGGTCCTGAAGGCAAATGTGTTGAATAATTGGGTCCCAAAGGCACAGTGGCAACGATTGTTATATATACCCTGGGCGACTTCGCAGGAATGCCTAAAATTTTTGGACAGTTGGGTCCTAAAGGCAACCATACTGGACAATTGGGTCCTGAAGAGACGGACAAACCAAAGTAGAACCTGAATTTACATTAGTCCTTGATAGATGTGTGAGCGATCGTATGGGTCATCGATGCCATAACTTTAGGAGATGATAGATAAGACTTGTTTAATGGATGTTATAATTGTTATGGTTGCACTTATCTTATTTATTTTAGTAGACTATAACCTTTAGGATTCTAGAGAAAGTATGAGAAGTAAGCCCAGAGTGGGCTTTGGAGATCCTTCTATCTTAGCATATTTCCCCTTTTGTTATTCTGAGTAGCATTTGTTAAACCGATTATATGTGTCAACTCTGTGTATGTAGGGATATCACATGTATGACCTTCCATACCTATGTTCCTTATACTATTAAGACTTATGTAGTATTTTGAGAGTTGTTTATTGCTTACATCGGACTGTTGTCTAACTCAATGTTTTATGTTCCCTCTTATTACTTTGAGTGCTTATTGATGATGTTGATGAGTAGGCGAGATGACAGGTTTTAACATTGCTTGCAACTACAGAGGTGCATATGCAGGAGACAACATCTTTTCAGATTATACATATGTTATTGCTGTTTTATTCCACTGTATTGCATTATGGAGCCTTGACGTAATAACCAAGAATTTTGACGATAATAAATTTAGCTATTATGATCCAAAAATGGAATTTTTGCAACTTATGGAATTTGACCATGAAACTTACAATGTTGTGTTCATGGCAGGATTCCGTTCAATTTTCATGTTTGGAACTTCGCGAATGGAGTCTATATGAAAAAGGATACAGACGAAATACAAAAACGGATGGAAAATAATTAAAATACAATAATTTATATATAGCTATAAATTAATTACCTTTACTGCCCATAACTAGGTCGATCGCTTGATCAACCGCTTGGTCGATGGCAACAGGCGACGACTAGGCTTAATATATATATATATATATATATTGATGGACAGAATTTTATTAAATTAAATCTAATGGTCTAGGCTCATTTCTACGCCTATAAATCAAGGGCTAGACCCCCATTCCTTACTCATATTTTTTTAGAGGTAGCAGCGAAGATTTGCCATTTTCAATCTTCCAGTCTCTTCCAAAACATAAACTATAAACATATACAAATCAGATTTACAAGATTGAAGAGATTAGATTTAGAATTATGAAATAGAAATGGTTCTTCGGTTAGGTAATCTAAATTATTGAATTTACTTCTTCTTTTCCTATTTTTCTTTCAGACCTATAAATCCAAAACTTTGTTTGTGAATCCCCTTTGAAAATAAATTGTAGATCTGTAGGATTTGTGTAATAACCCGGAAATCTGGGCCAGTTTAAAATATTTATTTTGGCAATTTTAGCGAATTATGAATATTTAAAATAGATTATTTTAAATAATATCGACGAGAAATTTATTTTGAATATAATTCGAACGAATATATTTATATAGATCGTAGTTAGAATATAAATATTTATTTTAAATCATAAAAGGAATTTAAAATGGCGCGGTAGTTCGATAATTCGATTTCAAACTTCAAATGAGTGTAACGGGTGCAAAATAAACCGGATTTTAGTGAAACCAAAAATAATAGAATCTATTTGAGAATATCTTTCCAATAAATCCGAAAATTTGAAATAGAATATTTGAAAGTAAAAATATTTGAAAGCCGTGTTGAATAGATTGACGCCATTTTGACGTGAACGATATTATATCGATTTTATTCGTTTTATAATGAATATCGAAAGTGATTTCAAAATCTGATATTTTGAAAAGAATTGGAATTCGAATTGAAATTGAAAAGAATTGGAATTCGAATTGAAATTGAATAGAATTGAAATTGAATAGAAATGAAATTAAATTGAATTGAATTAGAACTGAAATTGAATTAGAAATCAATTTGAATTGACATCGATTTGAAATGAATTTAAAACGAATTTATATTGGAATATTCAATTTTGATTTGAAATTGAATATGAAGCTGAAACCTTTTTGAAAATGAATTTATAACGATTTATAAAGAGCATTTTGAATTGAAATCGACGAAGTATATATTATATATATAATATAATGGCCTGAATAGAACGCGCCGCGCCGCGGTAGTTCCCGAATTTCGACCATTGACTTCGAATTGACGTTGCGGGAGATCCGACCGTCGGATTCTCCTAAAACCGGAACCGTTGGGTTCGTATCGAAAAGAGCTTTCTAACGAATATCAAAAATTTGAAATCTAACGGTTGGATTTGGAATTATGTCCAAATCAAATTTGGAAAAGGTTGGTGTAAGTGCAGTTCGATGGCCGTTGATGGAAATCGACTGTACGGGCCTTGATAAAATTATTAAAAATATCAATAATTTGCGTAAAATCATAAGAAATGATTTGTGAAGAATTAGGATGAAAAAACTCCATATTTGAAAAGAAAAAAATAGATTTTTATCGAAATGATCTAGAATTATAATTTATTTATTTTTAAAATAAATAAATTGGATTTGAAATGGTTTTGAAAATAACCAGAATTTCCAATAATTGCATTGGAATGGATTTGAATCGAAATTGTCTTTGGAATATTTCGATGTTGGATTTCGTGATTATACAGATATTGTTATGAAAATTTGAAAGATATATATATATATATCGTAATTTCCAATACGATATTTGTTGGTCGTAGAATTTGATATTGAATATAAGCCGGTATATTTTCTATTCAGAGCCTTGTATTTAATATCAAATGTGATTTGGGTTTGTCATGAATAGTGTCATCATTAACACTGTTCTTAAGCCCAGTGGAGAAAAAGATTAAATCTTTTTATTTAGATTTAATGAAGTGTACCAATTAAATAATATTTAACTGGAATTGAGGTGGTATTGATTTTTGGGTTTATCGTGAACAGTGTTTTAAATAACACTTGTTCTTTAACCCGATAATTAATGGAATGTGATTTTGGCTTTATAGTGAATTGTGTTTTAAGTGACATTGATTCTTTAACCCAGTTAAAGATTAAAACTAAGTGGAGTTTTAATGAATCTTTAATTAGATTTAAATGATCGAGAGTGGAGTATTCCCAGTTTTACTCCAGGCGATAGTTAAGTCTTTAATTAGATTTGAACGTGAAATGGTAATTGAATTTACTGATAACACCGTGGCGTTAGATGTGAAGTATCACCAGTTTTACTTCATGGGATAAATAGGTTGGGGTTGGGAAATAAAATAAATAATTACTTCGGTATGGTTCGCTAATCCCGACTAGTTTGAAGTGATTCAAAGGAAGATTAAAGAATAAATTTAAAGAATTTATCTTTGATAAAATTAATGGGAACCTTTCCCGAAGTGTAAGAATATTTGAATAAAAGAATATTCCGAATTGGAATGAGGCGTATGTTGTGTCTGTGTAACACATGTTTTTTATATACGCGAGTTATTCAGAAAGACCGGGTTTATCCCATTCTGAATAACTGATTCGACGTGATGTCGAAGATGAAGACGGTGGTTGAAGACCGGAGGTCTTCACGTCGTCTGGGTGATTATTGATGATCTTGATTGGGCCGTACACCCGAGAGGAGGGAAAGATTATATTTTTCTATATGAAAATAGTACATTTTTATAGAAGAAAAGATTAGATTTTTTTTCATATGAACGGCATGTAAAAATTAGATTTTTATTCATTTGGAAAGGTTCGATTTTTATTCATTAGAAAGATTTGATTTTTATTCATTAGAAAAATATAATTTTTATATTATAGAAAGAACAAAAATGCAATTTTTATATACTGAACAGCGAAGTAAAAATGCAATTTTTATATACTGAATAACGAAGTAAAAATTCGATTTATATATACTGAATAGTGAAGTAAAAATTCGATTTTTATATACTGAATAGCGAAGTAAAAATTCGATTTTTATATATGTAGTGATTACGGATGATGAAAGTGATGAAAAAAGGAACGGCGAAGACTTCTACATTTGAAGAGTCGTGGTGTTCGGTTTTGATTGTAGAGCCTAGTATGGCGACATGATATATGGTACCCATGCCATCTAGGATTGATACATTTATATTTGAAGTTGTTTTGACACTATACACTTATTATAGTATCAAATGATTTGTTTTAAACATATCAAGCATGCTTTGGCTATTATAAGGGAAAACCCTATCCTCTGGTTTGTGTTGCATTGTGTGATGGGACCTGGGTCTTATAATAGCTTCATTTTTCTTTATTTAGCATTGCGCTGTTGTTTTATGCACTGGTATTCATGGGAGGAAACCTGTTCCGTGTTATACGACGTGGTCCCTTGATTTACCTAACTTTAAAATAAAGGTTTATAACTGTTTTAGTTCTCACACCAGTCCCATGACTAATCTGGAGTTTATTGTTTTAACCTAAACTCTAGGTGCCCTTATTTTGACACGGGCAGCTAGTAGTTTTGGTTTTGCAGATTTATATTCACAGGATCCTGGTTTACAGCTGGAGCGATATCCGGAAAGCTTTGTATCCGTATATCTCCTTCAGTTGTATTTTGTATTATTTTCCGCTACTTTGTAATTTATTGTAATCTCTGATATTTTATAATGTGTAATATTGATTTATACTATGTATATTCTTGTAATCTGATGGAATTGTTGTAATATATAATGAAATGTTCTTCCGTCTGCGTTATATTTTGTCGTGTTCTCAAAACAACCAAGCGTTTCAAACGGTCCAGATCGGTCTAGCAACTGATTCGGATCGAGCGAAATTCGTTGTTGTCACAATTTGAGAATTTTAAGCCTAAAAGTTGTGTCAGATTGGATTTGGATAGCTTTCAGATGAGTGAGAAATTTGTGTACACTGTTTATAACGAACCTATATAATTCATTTATGTCTAATCAAAATTATATGCCTAAAAGTTTATCAGATTTTTTGTTCTTATCAGATCTGAAATATTATGTTGAAAGTTTAGACATAGATTTGTAGGCCTTTTTAAATTAATATCATTGTATATCATACAATTGTGTTTTGAATTTATTGTAGTTATCGTAAACACCTTGGATCTGGGAATCAGTTCAAAAAACAATTGTTAGATATGTAGTTTTATTCAGATTCATAGAATTGGGTGTTGAATTGTAATTGTGCAGTACTGGTTAAAATAATTAATAATTCTATTATGTTAGGTATTCTTTGTGATTAAATTTATTTTTTCAATTTTGTCCTTTTGTATAAAAAGGCGTTATTTGAAATCTACAAGGAAAATAAATAAACCAAATAAAACAAGATGTGCAAATTCATGTATTTTTGTATGTAGTTTGCAACAAATTTCTAAATAGAATATTAACTTATTTCCTTGTGATTTCAAAAAATGTCAACTTTCCTCTTTTCAATAGCTTAGGATAAATTTATAATAGTTACAGTAAATAACATTTTATAAGATTTTAAATCTTAAACCAAGACTAAACATCAAAAAGGTTGTTTTGGTCCCTAGTTTAGACCAAAAATAAATAATAAATAATAAATAATAAATAATAAGAAAATATAAATTAGTAACTACGTTAATTTTGCATTTAAATATACATATAAATCTTATCCATCCAAATCTACGTAAATGACGATATTATTGAATAAACGTTTGTGTGTTTGAATTTGAAGTGTTTCCATTTTTTGGGAATAAATGTATGGTAATATTTCCTATAATGAATAGAAATTTAATGTTTGTGATCGTTGTAGCAATCAATATGGAATTTGTTGCTGAAATAAAGAGGTCATGTAGCAACCCGAATTCCGACAGACTGTTTTTTTTTACAAAATTCCAATCTACTGAAACTCAAGTTGTTGTGGTCTGGTATCCTGCAGAAAAGACAGAGACATAAAATATGTCAGAGCTCAGAAAAAATCTCATAGCGGAATGGATAAAATATAATATAATCAAAGTATAGCCTTGCCATATTAATAATACTACCTAACCAGTATCCAAAGCTATAATGTCTCTGCCACAATTCTAACCTGCGAGTATGTTATCAGGAGTGGATCAGAACACAAGTTCTGGTGACTGGATTTAAATTATACACTTTGAATAATCCTACATATACCGTTCAATCATATTTTCTTATTTATTAGGTTATTAGGGTTAATAGCACTCAAGGCTTACACACACGTCGTACCCATTTACTTCCCAGTGGATTAACCTAATACAATATATATGTACCTACCCCTTAATACTGAGGCACACCCCATGGTACCCCACTCGCACGGTCTCTACCGTAATACCACCGAAATATACGTAGTCCCTCAAGTTACACTGGTGTGACATACAGATCTCTATATAATAATGTTATGTTCCGCATATATCTGTCAATTCTATGCTACATAAGCGTACGGACTTCCATCATCAATCGAATCATATCTCTTACCGGAGTAATGCCCTCAAGTCTACGATACACCACCCAGAGCCGACATGCATGTATTTAGACTGTCCCACATGTGTATCGTCAATTGTAGCTCGATGACTTAACCGCACGTCGTCTGATGTGCACCGGGTTCCGTGGCAGGGAGAAACAAGAAACACGGAACTTGGTCTGGAGCTTTTCCATATCTGTACAGGCCCGTCTTTAAGAGCCTCTATATACAGATAGTCCTACGGTATGTTTTCATGGTGTCTATGGCCCCACCTCAGCCCCTCCCTCAACTAGTAAAGACTACAAGAGCTAAACAACTACCCCTAAAAAAACAATCTAAACATTCATTTGGCATCTTCCCTCAACCACCGTATCCCAATAGTGAAAGGTGAATGGTCTATTGGTTTTAAATCTAGTCTTTCGCATCCCACTGGCTGCCGATGACGGGTATCCGACAATATACTATCCTTTTTGGTCGTGATCCTTCGCCTCGTCATTGAGGAGACCGCTGAATCACCCTGGTCTCACCGCGTCACAGCATTCTGACTGCATAACTACTTTTGCAGTCAAGGCCCACATACCTAGTAATTACGCGCAGACCCAGCCTCTGCGAGCACAGCCTTAACATCTGCCACTGCACAGTAGACTACTAGGAGCATCTCACTACACCATATATGCTGATTAGGCTGTGTTTTTAGCCGTATCTAAAGCTGTTGGGCACAATAAATAGCCGTATCAAAAAGTGGCGTGTTAAATTATTAAATACGGCTTTAACCCGTATCTCAATGGATTAACATACGGCTATTAGCCGTATCTAAATTGTATGTAGATACGGCTAAAAACCGTATCTTATATATATATACACATACACACACACACACACACACACACACACACATATATATATATATATATATATATATATATATATATAAGCTGAAACTGCAGCACATATTATTTGTAACACAAAGCATATATAACATAGGATACACTAGTTCACAATTGTAACAGTAAACGAAACATTTGTATGAAATATTTCACTACGTTACAATATATAATGATACATGCTATTTAATTACATTACAATAAATAAGCACACGTTGTTTCATTACACTAAAGAAGATACATAATGTTACATTACAATAAGCTGTGATAAATACCCGAACCTGCGTTGTGAGCTTGTTGAATCAATGCTTCCTTCAAGATGAACATCCACCAATTGCATTCTATCCACGACATGAAGGAACCCTTCAGCAAGATCAACACACTATTCTATCCAAGGCCTAGTAATAAGTTAGCTTGGATAGCATATAGCATGTACACTACAAAGACCTGTAAAAAAGTGCAAACCGCATAGTTTAGGATAGGATATATGTCCACATTATTATTTTCATTAGTACCTGAATATTACAAGTCTACAACATTTTTACTTGTTCAGTGCAGACTGAGTCTCGATTAAAGACAATTGTTATAGCTTAATTAAAGAGCAATATAGAGGATATGTCCACATTATTATAATTCTCATTATTGTCACTTGGCTGCAATGTAGATATAGCATTGCATTAGCAAGTTCTACGAGTGGTCGCCCTTAACCAGCCCTATTCACCCTTAAGCAGCCCTATTCAGAGCTTCAAACATGGACTCATACTCTAGTTTTGACCTGATCTAAAATCGCTTCTGGTTACGACTTTGAGGCTAAAAGAATTAATGAATTCCGACTTGATATGAAAGAGTTATGGACACTCAAAAATGAACTCAGGCCATGTTTGCAGCAACAAAACATCACTTGCAAAATCTTGTGGCCGAACTGATCTCGCAGCAGAGGTTATAGATATCAAACGAAGTATTTTTGCACATAAATTTTCATGTATCTATACCATAACACATATATTTTCATATACCTGAAGTTTAGATCAACAAACTCACATCCATGCTTATTAGCTTCATCCAAATGAAGGAGGCTACATGCTGCACACACATGCTATATTAATAGTCAGCTTCTATTTTTGCACGTAAGTTGACTAACAAAAATGATTTGTTACATGAGCACAAAGCAACTTGGTTCAATGCAGCAAGTCATAAATGGAAAAGCAGTTTTACGCCTTTACTCACACGCAGCGTGACACACATGACACACCAAACAAATTGACTAAATCTTAACTTATAAATGTCATTCTATTTTCATTCATGCATCCATCACCAACATTTCTACTGAATCACACAAATTTCCCAATATCAATTACCAGATACATGCAGCTCAGTCAATAGAACCAGTATGCTTTAGTTCTCAAATCAAATCATACACATGCACTTCAGATCAGTTATAAGGATCAGTGTACATGGTGCAATAATACACACAAATGAGCAGGGCAGCACAATCAAAAGTGTCTGAATTCAAGGTAGACAAATACAGCACAAGTAAATGATAGCAAATACACTGTCGCACTATAATACTGGGGATAATACCCAATTTAAACACAATAACAGCATATTAAACCTAATCTAAACCCAATTCGAATTCAAATTAAACCCAAATTAGACCCAATTCATATTTAAATTTAACGGTGATCTAGTACTCACCTCCAGAGGCGACGAGAAGGATGGACAGCGGTGGACTGAGGCTTTGCCGGTCAGTTGAAGGCATCACGAGATGATGATAACTCATGACTGCGGTGGATAGATTATTGACAAAGGAAGTCGGTCGAGTACCAAAACCCTAATTTGGGTATTCGGTGGTCACCATTGCAAAATAAAAAGAGGGATTATTCGGCCGAAAGTTTTGATAAGGCAAAACTCGGTCGTGCATATGTACAGGTACGGGGGGAGGGGGGAGGGAGTTTGATACAAATTTCATATGGTCCAAAGCTGCATCAAATGAACTAATCGGGGACTTTTTTGATGGACGGTCAGATTAAGGGTGTCTGGAGTCGTGCGGATAACAAAACTTAGTTTGATACGAATTTGAGCACTGTCAAATTTGATTCGGCTTATTGCCCAATTTTACGCCTGCATCCTGGTGTGCCAAATTGGCTGATATGGTGCAGTGCCTTGCGTATCTCAGGGAGCAGCATGCTTCCCCTTCCAGTCCTTCGGAGCCGACAGAATAATCAGATGAATGTTCGCTCCCCTCGTGCCTTATAAAACCACGATGATCTACACCGTTGGGTTATTCACCCTCAAACGTGCGGACTGGTCCAAGCGCCTCACTTTAATATGTTATTAGACCCTATGTCTAAACATTCTTTTACGCGCGTGCCTTACCTTATCAGGTTAACATTTAACTTGGTTATTCCCATTCATATTGAATTCTTAATCAAGTTACCAAGTTCCTCCTGCTTATTAATTTTAGTTATATAACTTAACCCATTTAAGTTTATTAATAAGCCTACAACATGTTATTCTCTTGATTGTGGTCCAAGGTCTGTAACACACAATCCCTTTTATATTCTTGTTTGATTTCATTATTACAATAACATGTTCTACTTAATATGTAATCAAGTATATCCCAATTCACATGTTTTCTTTTTAACATGTCAGTCATTATTTATGATTAAATATAACTTACTTCATAAGTTTTCCTCATTCTTTCTCATTTAATAATAATTCCATTTTACACCATTACTACAACTTATCGTTGTTTAATTATTAACTTAGTTCTCTTGACTAAGGCACATTAATAAGTTTATCTACCCATTTATTATAACCTATGTTATAATTTCCTCTTGTCCCTAGGACAAGTCTAAACATGCTATTCTTATTAGTGGGTTTCAGACTTCCGAGTTTACATATTACTTAATTTATAATTAAGTACAACTTCTTATATTTCAAATATTTCCCCCTTTTCTCAAATGGTTTCCAGTTTTCTCCATTTACCGATTACTTAATTTACAAATTAAGTGTCCCTTACACTAGTTATCCCATTTCCTTACTAGTTTATTGTAACCTAAGTTATAATCTTCACTTGTCCCTAGGACAAGTCTACCTATTATAAAAATGCTATTTATAAAAGGTTATTATCTTTCCTGTTTTAAACCATTTACTGTTTTAATCCATTATCCTTCATTCACTGTAATATCCATTCCTTACTTTATTAAGGAAAACACTTCATGCACCTTATCAGTTTGATTTATAGAAGGAATCAATGATTTATTTTCATAACGTATTCCCATCTAAATCCGTGGTGGCAAGTAATTTCTTTCCTTTTTCTTACTTTATTCGCTATGGCTTACTTGCAACCACGTTCTCAGAAATATGTCATTTAGGGAAATACATCACTTTTCCTTCGCATCACACTAACTTAGTCCATTACATCCCTTCCTTTCTTATTTTCTGAGTTACACATTTAATTACCATCATTTCCATTTATTCATATCTTGTTATATATATATATGTATATATATGCACTAGACCTCTCACATTAAGCCTATACGTGTGGACGCTGGATTTGTCGTGTGGGTCTGGGCAGACTTCTATCACAAGTTGACTTAACCACGTGTCTTAATACCATTACACGCACTTAGACCCCTCACATTAGATATACCATTTGTGAATGCTGGATATGCCGTGCGATTCCAGACAGACTTCTATCAGCGTTGTAGTGTCAAATTACTGTGAATCTATGCATGTTCGTTCTTTAATAATTATTCGTATTTCATGTAGATTTTATGCACATTCTCCTTTTCATATATTTACTGTAATCTAATTTACATGTCGTCAAATTATGCCTATAATTTTTTTCGTATGTCCTTTTTAACATGTGCTTGATCCTATTTCAACATATAAACATTTAATCAGGTAAACGCTCAAATCCAACAAGTTAAACATGTCATTTACTCAATAATATACCATAAGTAAATCACGTGATTATAATAACAGTAGTCATTACCCATTTTCTAACAAGTTTTTTTTCAACATGTAATCATTCCCGCACTTTAACTGATCTAACATGAATTATTCGTATTAACATCTCAACTTGTTATAACAGAAATTCTTAATTATTATGGCAAATTCAATTATACTTAATGGGGAATGGTAAACGATAACATATTATTATCTAAAATGCTACAGCTTAAACCCACTCACCTCATACGCTTTCTCAATTTTGGATCTGGTCCAGTTTTAGCATCCATGGTTTTTCCCTTAATAGGATTCAAAACCTAAGTGATTACTTTCATTAAAAGAGAAAGGAAAGGAAGAGGAAGGAATTTGAATAGATCAGATACAGAAAGTTTACCTTGCTTTTCATGATTCTGAAATATCTTTTATTAAAGTCAATTATCTCCTCCATATCTTGAATTTAAAATCTTCTTATTAATAATCTATATTTTCTGAATAGATTTAAGGGGAGAGAGAGAGAGTAATGATAGAGCTTCAGCGTAGCCTCTAAATTATGAGGTTTAGGGTTAGCTCTGTAGACTTATTAAAGGTGTATCAGAGAAACCAGGACACTCAGATTTGATTAAAAACCATTAGAAACGTCCACATATCAAAAAGCCATAATCTTCCAACATCTGCCGTAGGGGGATTGACCCCCCCTTGATGGGGTCAACCTATGGGTCGACCCATCCCTTAGGGGGTCGACCCAGGGGTCGACACCTCCCTTAGAGGTTTGATACCCCTGGGCGGGAAATCTGCCGTCTTCCCAAAATTTGAATTTTGAACTGATTTTTGAATTTCTGAACTTAATATATGTATATAATACATACATACATACATACATATTATATTCTTCCTGCATATATACAAACTTTAAACCTTAATGATTTTTTCATACGGTGTCCGATTTACGCAAATCAGGTGTCTATCTTGACCAGAATTTCAAGACAGACGCAACGGCGCAGTCCGTTTTACTTAATTCTGAATATTAAATTAAGTTATTCTTATTTTATTATCTTAAATTAAAAATGCGGGGTGTTACATTCTCCCACCCTTAGGAAATTTCGTCCCTGAAATTTGATAAGGGTAAAATCAATTAACCTATCGCATAATATACATCCATCATGTTTGCATTATTTGCAATCATCGTGCACTTGTGCAAGGTGAAATATAACATAATAATGCATGTATGCCTAAGCGGTACCTCCTATGTGTATGAAAATTTCTCAAAAATCCTTTTAAAATATGATGCTCACATCCTAAATATACCGGCAGTTCTACATGCATGCAATATTTTGAAAATCAAAATGCTTTTTCATCCAAATTTTCCTACACTCCTACTGAGTAAGAGCGTAGTTCATCCAATTGTTGCATCCATAATCCTATCAACCAACTTTATTTTTCGAATTTCAAAAAAATCTATTTTTCTAAATTCGATTTCCTATGTTACAAAAAGGTAGAAAACAAAAAATTTCACATCTTCCGGTTTTCTTTTATATACCTTTTTCCAATTGTACTTAGATTTTATGTAACTATTTACAAAGATTCCCTAACTTCCTATCCAAGCACAGCTCACATAAGAAATTTTCTTTTGTTATTGATTTTCTTTTTCATCTTATCTTGGAAATTCTTACTCTTATTCGTCTTTTATTATAATTTTCCATTTTTGTCGCTTTACTGAATTTTCTGTTTCCTTTTTAGTTGTACCATTTCTCTTTCCTTAGCTTATTTAATCATCTGATCTTAGTTTAAATTTAAATAAGCTTCTAGTCTTTCAACTAAAACAGGAGAACAGACTCCCTACACATCTACTACTAAGGGCTAAGAATCTTGGGACTATGTCCCCGTCAGATAGAAAAGTTCAAACTATGGATCCACAACAGGTTTAGGTGTTACCCTAACTACCCAACAAGAACAAAATAATGTAACGATCACAACAAAAATGTAGTAACGGGTTTTACCCCTAACATGAAAATTAGCTATAGGATCTAAACGCTTGCTCGCCCTTTACTATCTGGTAGTCACTACTAGTCCTAGCTGTGTACCAATAATTATTTCAAGCAACACCCTAGGCTTTCCAATGATTACGTATTTTATGGGAACTTACCATTTTTTTTTCAAGATAATTCTCGCTATTTGCTTCATAGTCTCGAAACTTTTCCAGTCTTCCCTAAGCACTAATCCCTACCTTCTCGATCCTATTAAAACACGGTTTGGCCTTTTCATTTAAATTTTCTTCCAGAAAATTAGAAGTGTCAAAACTTTGTTTTCCTCTTCAAAACTCACTTTTTTTAAACCATAAAAACATGTCATCATAATAAAAATGTAAATCATTTTTTTTTCAAATCATAAAAAATGGAGTAGATAAGGACAACTGTTCCTCAATTGGGTTTACGACAGGTTCTTGCCAATAAGGTCAATTTAGTATTTTCCTACAAGGTGAAACCATCTACTCTATTCTTAATTTCTACAACTTATTTTGTCCACCCAATTAAATTATCTTGTTAAAATAATTTATCAAAAAGGGTTGTCGTAAGAATAGAGATTTCAAATCTTTCTTTATTAAAAATTCTTGTATGAAATATAACAAGAAAACTAGCGAGTTATGCATGCTCTATAACATGCACCTTTTATTGAGAAAATTTTATCTTAGACAAAATTTCGCAAGAAATTACTATTTGCAAATTATACCCCATTTTACTTAAAAACCCAGTATGTACTTCTTTACATATTTTGAAATTATAACTTTTAAGATTAAAACTTGAAAACACCATAAACCATTTTTTCAAAACTTGTATAATTTCAAGTTTTTAAAAGTTAACAATGGGGTCAGACTCAAAGCGGGTTTCCAATTTTTTTCTAGGCTTTCCTAGACACTCTCCAAGGTCAATTCTCCCAACTATATATATTCCTAATCCATTTTTTTCCTCTTTTCAACCATTTCCCATTTATAAGGTTTGCTGCCAAACCCGATAACCCAAAATACTAATCGTATGGGATTCACCTTCCTTCCATACAAAGTACATTGTACATTTTCCACACAAATTACCTAAAGGTCTCAGATTTCCATACTCATTCCTTTAGTGCACAAAATGAACATCCCATTTCTTACCATGATATACTCTTTCTATTTAGTGGGTTCATCTATGGATCTAGGTATATATATATAATATATTTATATTTTTAAAAATACAAATACGTTCACTCATTATTTATATAGGAATCCTAAACCTAAGCTTTGATACCAGATGTAACAACCCGAGTTCTAATAGATCGTTTTTTTTTCTCAAAATTCCAATATATCGAAACTCAAGTTGTTGTGCTCTGGTATCCTACAGAAAAGATAGAGACATAAAATATGTCAGAGCTCAGAAAACATCTCACAGCAGAATGGATAAAATATAATATAATCAAAGTATAGCCTTACTGTATTAATGATATTGCCTAACCAGTATCCAAAGCTAGAATGCCTCTGCCGCAAATCTAACCTGCGAGTATGTTATGAGGAGGGTGTCAGAACACAAGTTCTAGTGACTGGATTTAAATTATACACTTTGGATAATCCTACATATACCGTTCATCATATTTTCTTATTTATTAGGTTACTAGGGTTAATAGCACTCAAGGCTTACACACACGTCGTACCCATTTACTTCCCAGTGGATTAACCTAATACAATCTATACGTAGTTACCCCTCAATGTTGAGGTACACCCCATGGTAACCTACTCGCACGGTCTCCATCGCAATACCACCGAAATATATGCAGTCCCTCATTCTACACCAGAGTGACATACGGATCTTTATATAATAATGTTACATTCCGCATATATCTATCAATTCTATGCTACATAATTGTATGGACTTCCATCGTCAATCGAATCATATCTCATACCGGAGTAATGCCCTCAAGTATACGATACGCCACCCAGAGTCGACATGCATGTATCTAGACTATTCCATATGTGTATCGTCAATTGTATCTCGATGTCTTAACCGCACGTCGTCTAATGTGCATCGGGTTCCATGGCAGGGAGAAACAAGAAATACAAAACTCGATCGGGAGCTTTTCCATATCTGTACAGGCCTGTTTTTAAGAGCTTCTATATACAGATAGTCCTAGGGTTTGTTTTCACGGTGTCTATGGCCCTACCTCGGCCCCTCCCTCAAGTAGTAAAGACTGCAAGAGCTAAACAACTGCCCCTATAAAAACAATATAAACATCCATTTGGCATCTTCCCTCAACCAACATACCCCGATTACCCCGATAGTGAAAGGTGAATGGTCTATTAGTTTTAGCTCTAGACTTTTCGCTTCCCACTGGCTGCCGATGACGGTATCAGACGATCTACTATCCTTGCTGGTCGTGACCCTTCGCCTCCCGTTGAGGCGACCGCCGTACCACCCTGGTGTCACCGCGTCACAAAATTCTGACTACATAGCTACTTTTGCAGTCAAGGCCCACCCACTTAGTAGTTACGTGCAGACCAAACCTCTACGGGCATAGCCTAAATATCTGCTACCGCACATAGGACTACTAAGAGAACCTTACGTATCTCAGGGAGCCGTGTGCTTCCCCTTCCAGTCCTTCAGAGCCGATAGAATAATCAGATGAATGTGTTCTCCCCTTGTGCCTTATAACACCACGATGATCTACCCCTTTGGTTTATTCACCCTCAAACGTGCGGACAGGTCCAAGCGCCTCACTTTAATATGTTGTTAGACCCTATGTCTAAACATTCTTTTACGCGCTTGCCTTACCTCATAAGGTTTCCATTTAACTTGGTTATTCCCATTCATATTGAATTCTTAATCAAGTTACCAAGTTCCTCTTGCTTATTAATTTTAATTATATAACTTAACCCATTTAAGTTTATTAATAATCCCACAACATGTTATTCTCTTGATTGTGGTCCAAGGTCTGTAACCCACAATCCCTTTTATATTCTTGTTTGATTTCATCATTACAATAACATAATCTACTTAATATGTAATTACGTATATCCCAATTCACATGTTTTCTGTTTAAGATGTCAGTCATTATTTATGATTAAATATAACTTACTTCATAAGTTTTCCTCATGCTTTCTCATTTAATCATAATTCCATTTTACACCGTTACTACAACTTCTCGTTGTTTACTTATTAACTTAGTTCTCTTAACTAGGGCCCATTCATAAGTTTCTCTACCTATTTATTATAACCTACGTTATTTTTTCCTCTTGTCCCTAGGACAAGTTTAAACATATTATTCTTATTAGCGTGTTTCAGATTTCTAAGTTTACAGATTACTTAATTTATAATTAAATACAACTTCTTATATTTCAAAAAAATTTCCCCTTTTCTCAACTAGTTTCTGGTTTTCCCTATTTACCGAATACTTAATTTACAATTAAGTGTCCCTTATCACCAGTTATCCTATTTCCTTACTAGTTTATTGAAACCAAAGTTATAATCTTCACTTGTCCCTTGGACAAGTCTAACCTATTATATAGCATTTCAATTAATGCCATTTATTTACAATAGGTTATTATCATTCCCCATTTAAACCATTTACTGTTGTAATCCATTATCCTTCATTCATTGTAATATATGTTCCTTATTTTATTAAGGAAAACACTTCATGCACCTTATCAGTTTGATTTATAGAAGGAATCCGTGATTTATTTTCATAACGTATTCCCATCTAAATTCGTGGTGGTAAGTAATTTCTTTCCTTTTTCTTGTTTTATTCACTGTGGCTTACTTGCAACCACGTTCTAAGAAATAGGTCATTTAGGCAAATACATCACTTTTCCTTTGCATTGCACTAACTCAGTCCATTACATCCCTTCCTTTCTTATTTTATGAGTTAGACATTTAATTACCATCATTGCCATTTATTCATATCCTATTATATATATATATATATATGCGCCGATTTCTCTCCTTACATATGTGGTGAACTGTAGTTGTTAGTGTTATATGGAGCAATTGTAGTCGCAGTGGCGGGCAAGTCTGCAATCTCAGGTGAGTGATCTCGTCCTCTAAATTTCCAATGAAAGTACTCTCGTTTTTAAGTCTGGTTACTGTCATGATGTCAAAGAAGAATTTACAATCAAAGAGTAAGTGTTCATGTGATTCCTGTGTTAAATTACATAGCGAGCAAATTGCATTAACATTGATATTCCATTTCGTAAGTCTATCTGTGGTAGGGAGGCGCCCAGTATTTGCTTTGTATATTGTAAATGCCATTTTTGGACAATTTGCTTTACTCCAGATTATGTCCGTCCAATCCTTTATTGCATGCTTAGTTCCGATATAGTTCCATGTTGTAGATGTCGAAAATAAATCATTAAGCGAGTCAGAGCAGACCCATATATCTTGAGTAAGGTTAGGAGCAATGCGGATTTGCTGAATTTCTGGTTGCAAAGCCTACATGCAACTAATATTATTGGTATTCCATGTACCATTCCTCATAATTTTAGCGACATTAAAATCATAACCCACCACTGCCGTTAGGGAACCCGCCCTAAGACACTGATAAGTGGCTGACCTAAAAACCATGGGTCCTTCCATAAACTAGTGGAATTGCCATCAGCAAAATCACAGTGAATAAGATGTTTATTTTGGTATCTCTGGCTGCAAGTGTATGTGTGTGTGTATATATTCCATAGACTTCCTTTCAAAAGATAACCTTTTCTATTTTAAATTATGGTCCACTTCTTTATGCAAAAACTCCTTCATTAACATTCTCAAACCACCTTTGTATTTCTCTTATATATGTGTGGAAAGATCTTCAAAGATTGAAGTGAAATAGTTAAGATAAACACATTCATACCTCGTTTAAACACTATTCATACCTCATTTAATCTTTCAACTAAAAAGACAACGTTTTATAAATTGCTATAAAAAGCTTCAGCACAAATAATAAGGTTAAACTAAAAAATGCAGCATTTTAAAGCGTTATAAAAAGTTTTGATGTAGTTTATAATGGTTTTAGACTCAAAACAGCTATTATAGTGTTTCTGGTGTGCTGTGAAAAGTTCTGGGCAGCTTATTTGTCTCTAAACAGATATTACAGCATTTCTTGCGTGCTATGAAAACTTCAGGACCCGTCAAACTACCTTATAAATAATTCAGAGACAAGACAGAATTTTTGAAATTCTATGAGAAGTTCTGGCCTTGATACAGTGCTTCATAAGTAATTCAGAGAAAAGATGGCATTTTAGAATGCTACGAAAAGTTCTGAAATTCAGATTTTTGACCTGTTTTTTGGCAATTCTGACTGGTTGGAATTTCTGGTGCGTTATGGTTAGTTAACGATGCTAGGTCAATTGCCTTATTTGATAGAAGTCTTCACTTTCCAACAGTCAGATATAGGCAAAACTGATGTGAGATATTATTAACCATAGGAACCCATGATGATAGTTAATTATGCAGCGTGGATTATATCCTAAAATATGATTTATCTCAAGTATGAGGTATTAAGTGGTTGTACGACCTGCCTCTCATCCCGAAAGAGGAAACCTTAGAAAGGAAATAATTTATAAGCATAGCCTGCTTGGGGTAATGGTATTAAGTTGTTAGATCCACCCCTAAAGGGAATTAAGTAATCGCATAGCTCGCCTCCCTATGAATAAGAAGTATTAAATGGCTATTCGGTACGAATTTGGTAATCCCTGCGTAGGTCCACTTAATCTACGTATTAAGTGTCTGGGTTGAGAGTCCGCCTTGGGATTAGGTATTAAATGACAGTTAAAGAGGTACCCTAAGTCTACATATCATGCGGGAAGTACTAAGTGGTTAGGGGATTATCTAATAAGGTCGGCTGGATAGTAACATGGGGTTCGCCAGGAGGTCTTAAATGGTGTCGCACTCCTACCTAAACCTGGTATTAAGTGGCTAGTTACTATCTCTAGCCTTATGCATGATTTTTGGACATAACATGAATGACATATGCCTTAAATTAGTAGGACTTAGTAGCTAGTGTCCTCTAATTTATATTAGTGTAAAGTAAACCACAAAGTAAGGTATTAATTGATCGATAGATCCGCCTTAGGTCATAAGTGATTTGAAAGATCCACCCTTATCTTATACTGATAGTGAGGTCTTAAGTGACTATACCGAAATAATTAACTCCTTATGGTAAAGCGAGTAATTGGGAACCTGCCTCTTAGTATTTGATAATTGGTTGAATGGTGGTTTAAAGGATTCATACTTATGCATAAATGTTCTATCAAAGTATTGCTATGTAGTTAACGTTATGTTTGGGATACTACCTTGGGTTTGGAAGTTAGTCGTCGTGCTTAAATCTTTACAAGGTTATGTTAGATTTACTATCCTTGTTAGACATATGTTTTGGTTCTGACCAAACGGGGTACATTTGTGTATTGTAGATAGTGTTATACATTTTCTACTTACCAGGACTTGTTGTTCTGACTCCCTCATCATAACAAATCTCAGGTTTAGCTCAAGGAAGATATGTCTTAGCTGGTGTTCGGTTTTGTTTTTGGTTCTCGTTCTCTCATGCTCGACATCGATGTGGCGATATGTTCTAAGGTAGTCGCCTTAGTCGGTATTAACTATCTTATTTTGTTTCCGATGTGAGTTAGTTTTATTTTACTATGATTATGCTCATGCTCATTATTTCCAGGTACCAGATTTATACTCCCCGTACTTGGATGGGTTTGAGTTTTGATTTTTGTTGAAATTCGGTCTCAGAAAAGTGTGAGGTGTTATATTTGGTATCAGAGCTTTGGTTTAGACGATTAGAGGAATTAATAAATTAGGATTAGTGAGAGAACATATTCGAATTTCCTTCATATTTTCTTTTATCCTTCTTACCTGAATCTAAATTATTTCGACAATGAGGTAGTCATGGGTCTATTTAATTTAGATAGGTCTTAAATGACTAGGAGTTAGGAATGTTTTGAGTTCGAGTATTCAGCCAACCCTAATTTACCCCACGGTGCATTTAGCGATTTTGTTTTGAAAGTGGATGAGGATGGCATCTGGTGAATCCCATGGATTTGAGCATGGTGACCGGACACAAAACTAGCTACAACTGAGATAGCCATGATTTCTTATTTTGGTTTCATTTGGAAGTTCCAGTCGATGGCCTTATTTTGGTCTTGAAATGGTAAATTCATGTTGGTGTGTCGTCATAGTCCGGAAATATAATTACAAAACATATTCATTCGTAAATTTGGATATTCTTTTGATGAAGTTATTCGTTTGAATCTTTAGTATTATATACTCGGGGTGATTTCAGTTTTTGAAATAAGAAAATGGTTTCAGAAATTTTAAAGCATGGTTTTCAAGAAATTGTTTTATAAGAAAAGATTTGAGTAAATAAAATAGATCTGAGAAATTCAAATCTAACAATGTTTCGGATCATTGGGTTTTATGTAATTTCAGTAAATATTCCATTTTGGTAAAAAGAAGGGAGTTGGAAATGATAAGGAATATTCCTCATAAATTATAAATTATCATTACCAATTCCTTGTGATTTTTAATATCCCCATTCTCGGATGATTTATGGAAATAAACATAACCGTTTAGAGAATTAAAATCTCGACAATCCATAACACAAAAAGATTTTTCTTGTTAATAATATAAACTGGTATATAAATTATAAAAATAGATGTATATTATGAGGCCTTCAGTTTATAAATAAAATGTAATATCGAAAGGTTTTCAAAAAATTCTCTCGAAAGAGACAAATAAAATTTCTATTCAGCTTGGGTATTTGATTTTCTAAATCATTCAGGTTGTTTGTCATTTAGGCAAGAGGAAAATCCATTTTATTTATTTGGATTTCTATAAGTTTTCTTTTCGAGAATTCATTATTGTGTGGTCGTAGCCTTTTGTTGAGACTGCTTTGTATCTTTGGAGACGGTTCGGAATTTGACTGGAGTCTATGATACCGTCGTGTTGAGGACAAGTATTTTCGGATTTGTGTCAAATTTTAAAAGATACATGGGACAATTAATATTTTAATCGGCCCTATAGAGTTAAGGTTCAACCTTTGTCCAAAGTCCATTTAATAGTTGACTGTTTAGCATTATACCTAGAGTGGTTAACTAGTTGATGAGTTTTGGTACCTTAGGACTCAGCTCTAATAGTTGCATTCAAATTTCCCTCCTTAAACATTTCTTTCGTCCTTCCTTCCTCATGTAGCCGGACCATATTTCTATTCTTCTTCTCTTTCTTTATTGTCGCATCATCTCCTCCTTTTTCCATGCTAGTACTTCAATATCCAAATCCAATTTCTTATCTCCGATCATATTTTAGCCCATAATTCCTACTTGCACTATCCGATCTTTCTCGTGTCATTAAATCTCATTCTTAGGGAGAAGGACCACTTGGTTTGATCAGACTGAGCATAAGATTTCATCGCTTTAGGGCTAAAAGAATTATTCGTAGCAGTTGGACTTGTACGAGTCCTTTGCTTTGAAATATTTGTGTAGTGTCGCTTTTTGCGTTGCATACGCCTTTTTCATATCTTGTTGGAATAAATTTTTGGACGAAGGCAATCATCGTTTCGGAAGTGAAGTTTAAGTTGTCTTTGAATAGTCTTTGGAAGGAAGATTTCGATGATATTTTAGATCCTTCCGTGTTATACGCGGACTTGAATGGTCTTTGGTTTGACCGGTTTTGGAGATTTTACAGCATATCTCTTCTTCCTAAATGTCAGTTTTGAGTCGGTTATTTATGTTCAAAACTGCTCATGTAGATGTGTAACTCATTTAGCACATTATTCCGAAGATGGAAAGTTATGACTAGATTTGTCTCATAATTGGTTCCTGCATTTTCACCTATCCACTTTTGTTTTTAGGCAATGTTAGGTGAATCTCCATGAATGTTAGTTTTGTGGTGGGTTTCCTTTGTCATCGCAAAATTCCATCTTAGAAGAGATGACGATGTGGGAACCTCCAATGACACCAGCAATATCTACAACACGAGATTGAGCGTTTTGCTACCATGATATGACTAGTCTAAGGTTGTGGAAATGGGTTGAGCTCCAATTACGGAGAAAGACAACTCATTGTTTTGGCAATGTTTTGGAGTTTTGGTGTTGTTGTGTTTGTTCTTTTTCTCTATCCATCAGTAGTTTCTTGGCTTGTTGGTGGTTCATACTTTTAACTGTTAGAGTTGTTGTTCTTGTAAATCGCACAGTGATGAAGTGAGATTTCAGTTGTGTTTGTCTTTCATGTTTCATTGTATTTGAATTAGAAATAAAATCTCATTTTCTTATCTAATAAACAATTATTTTAGAGCTGAAAAATATAGAATTATGTGGTAAACAAATTTTATCAAATGATAGGCATTTGCATTGTTTCGTCATGGGTAAAATTGTTATTTGTTACCTGTTCTTTTTTAGCCAAAATTTATTTTTGAGTTTTGTGTGTGGTTTCGGTTTTCACATTTTTCGCATGACCGACTTTCTTCTACGCGAACATATGACTTGAGTCGTTCAAATTTTCCGCAAAAATATATTTTGGAAACTTTTCCAAACACGATTTGAAAAAAAATGTATATATATAATAATATATCCTTTTTGAAAATTTACATTTTTGGATTCTTTTTCTTTTAAGTCCGTTTTATGTAAAAACATGAATTTTTGTGCCTTAGTTAGCATATGTTTAAATATCTGTTTTGCATAAAAATAGATATTTTAACTATAGTAAAGCGCACATTACCAGAATTTTATTTTTAGGCAAATTTGGTAAAGAAAGCAAAACAATACAAAAAATAATAATTAAATTTTACATAAGAAATTTTTAAAGCGGAAAATTTCTTTTATGGAAAATTTCGATTTTATACTCACATGTAAAGCGTAAGAAAGATTTTGGATGGTTTGTTTATGCATTATAGCGGTGCATTAGGAACGATGATGCGTTAAAGATGTTAACGATAATAAGAAAAACACTGTTTTAGCCGCGTAAACATTGTTTTTATACCTTGTCGACGACGCGTGTGAGTTACTAATTAGCTCATTTTACATATTAGAGTTTGTCTTAAGCCTCCTTTGCATTCTACAATTGGGAATTTTCGGAGTATTTTGCGGGCAATTGAGGTAAAAGTTTCGTTGTTGGATGGGAATTGAAACATTTGTAAGCAGAGGAAAAATTAAATTTCTCTGCTTTAATCTCCTTTTTTCTACTTAGGATAAATTAATAAAAAATGATTTAAATGCGTTGGCATATTGTATGATAGGGTTTGAATGCAAAAATTGGTTGCTTCACACTTCTATTCGTAGTCATGGAAGGAAAATATTTTCAAAAATTTGCATTTATATAGAACTATTAGTATAATGTAGAATGTTTGCATTATGTTTTCAAAAATTTTCAAAAATAAATTCATACATATAGGAGGATCTCATATAGAATCATTATTCATGCATATTTTGTGGTTGCAATTCGTAATATACAATGTGCAAATGCACATGTTGGTTGCAAAGTTGAATGTATACAAATTGGTTGTGTAGTTTAGGATCATTTAGCACTAGCGCCATGACTTTGTCATTGGTAAGATTTCGGGACAAAAAATCTTTTAAGGAGGGAAGAATGTAACAATGCGGAGTTTGGGCGATAATAAATTTAGTTATTAGGCTCCAAAAATGGAATTTTTGCAAACGATGGAATTTGACCATGAAACTTACATTGTTGCATTCTTGACGGGATTTTGGTCAACTTTCATGTTTGGAACTTCTCGACGGAGTTTGTGTGAAAAAATTATGAATGAAATACAAAAACTGATGGTAAGCAATTAAAAGAGAATAATATATATATAACAATAAATTAATTACCTCCTCCGCTCACTGATCGTCGCTAATCTATGAATCAGAAAAGCGCGACATTTGTAATAAATTCTGCAAGCATACAGGTGTGTAGCAAACAGGTCGAACACAGGGAGGTTTAATTAAATTTTTTTTTTCTTGGGCGTGTTAGACGAAGCTGGAGGTTGATTTTACAAAACAAAAGAAAAATTGAAACTACAATTAAAAGATGCAATTAAATTTACTGCAAATTCGAATCTAATCAGATCTGTAATAAATTCAACGATTAAAGATAAAATAGAACAATGGAAATAAAATTGCAGAACAGAATTAAACGAACAGAAAATAAAAATTAGGATTACCGCTGAATCTAATCAGACGGTCAATCGCTAATGAAAAGAAATGCAGAATACAAATAGTGTTCTACCGAATCTAATCGTGTAGACAACACTAATTGCTAAGAAATAGAAATTGCAGAAAATAAAGAGAAAAATGAATTTTATTAATGAAGAAGAGAATAGAATGAGATATATGATAGGATGGTGGCTACAATGATATTACAAGGGTATATATAGGGTAGATAGCCAAACCCTAACCCTAACCCTAATACAATGATAAATTGGCCTTAGGGAAATCACAAGAGAGTTTACAATAAGAAACATAAATGGGCCTTAAATAAATAAAGCAAATTTGGGCCTTTTCTCCTTTCCTCTTGCTTCCTTGACACTTCTTCATTGATTTGTGATGTGCAAAGCCTTTTTATCAATCATTTTCTTGTCCAACAGCAACTAAATGTGGGATCTTCATCTACAATTCTTCAAAATGTAAATATATAGCAATCTGATCTCCATTTCTCTATTTTCTGGTTGCATGCGGGCTGGGTTGGAATATCTGTAAAAGTAACAGAACAATACCCAAGTAATATTTATTTATATACAAAAGATAAGATATAAGAGCATAAAATAAACACATTTCAATGTCAATCACTCACTACTAGGTCGACCAGAGTGGTCGACCGAACGGTTGAGCGGTTGATCAACTACTTGGTCGATGGCAGCAGGCAACGACTAGGGTTTATTATATATTATATATATTTGATGGACGGATCTTTATTAAATCAAATCTATGGGTCTAGGGTCATTTTTACATCTATAATTAAAAGCTAGATCCCCATTTGCTTATTCATATTTTCTAGAGGCAGCAACGAAGCTATGTCATTTTGAATTCTCCAATCCCTTCCAAAACACAAATTATAAACATATACTAATCAAATTTAGAAAATTGGAGAGATTAGATTCAGATTTATGAAAAAGAAATGGTTCTTAAAATCTTGGGAAAAAACAATGTACGTTTACGATTAGACATCGCCATACGTTTACAAGCAAGTAGAAGACATATGTATAACCACATTCATAATGCAGAGATAGCCACTTTAACTGTTTTATACGACTCAGACAGAGATAACCACATTCATAAGCAAGTAGAAGACATATGTGTAACCACATTCATAATGAAAATGCTTACATATGACAATTTTATACAGGCTGATCTTGTAGAAGTTATCGGAAAAGGTAATAAATTTACATGGAAGAGGGAGGGGTGCAAGTATTTTTTATCCTTGGTAAAATAGACAGAATATTTGTGGATTCTATTTTTTATGACTCATTTATTGATTTCGATGCTACTTTATTACCATAGTCAACAAGCGACCACTGCACTATCTTCATTCAATTATCTACCAATACAACACAGAGACAAGGGAGAAATCCATTTTATTATAACAAGGCGTGGTCGTATTTACGGGGAAACAATGATTTAGTAAAGGCAGCTCAAAATATGGAATAACCGAAGGATGTCTTTATCGACATCTATAAATATTTTACGAAAAAAATGGATTTAAGAACAGCATGTTTCAATTAGAAGGTTACATGTATAATCAAGCTATGGTTTTACATGCCACTCTCGATGATAAGCGCGCAAATGCCAAGAAAAAAGTTTCAAGTGCACAAATGTCATGAAAAAAGTTTCAAGTGCACAAATGTCACAAGTGCATGCACAAAGCACAAGTGCACAAGGTTACTGGTGCGAAACTTAAGTTCAACAAGTATTTCAAGGATAGTTCAAACTTATGTGCATGGCCAAGAACAGGTTCACATAGCTAAGAGCCCAAACTCAGGTTCAACAAAGTGCACATGAGAAAACATGCGCATGAGCAAGACATGAACAATGTGCAACAAGTGCAAAACAGAACAAAATTGTTACAAAACAAAATTATTACTTACAATTGTACTTCATTACTTCAGGATTAGATACATACTCACGTCCATCTATTCTCTTATGACTTCAAAGAAAGTGTTGCATCAGATGGTATCTCCTGATACAAGTTCAACATATAGTTTATTATACACTCTCTTCAGTCAAAAAGCATCAAGGCTAACTACTTCGTGTCAATAGCTCCCACGCCATCTCGTCTAGAAAACTGTAATTAATAAACAAATGTAAAGTATCACATACCATCTTATGACGAAGTTGGGCGAACGACTTAGGACCAATGGTGTGTGTGTGTCTTGATACGACTTACGATTATCAGAATTTTTCTTGGATTTTTTCTAAAAAATACACAAAGAACGAAGTACCCATTTATCTCACAAAAAACAAAGTACTCGTTTATGCTACGAAATAAATAATATGTACATATAGCTAAATCCCATCATCTGCCCAATACCTCAAGAGCACTAAACTCCTCCAGTGGAATGTTGTTCGGCTTGTTTTCTAGCCTCTACCCATCAGTCTCACAAGTTTGATAATAAGGTGTTTTTATGCGACTCTTATACCCCCGTTAACAGTTACGAATAGACTTCAACACCCAGTTTTCACATTCATCGGGAGTAATATATTATTGCTTAAATATAAATCGAAGATAAAAAAGAATCAACAAATCATAATTCACCTACATTATAGTTAATTGATCAATATTACTTATCATAGTAAAATTCAGCTATATTATAGTTAATAATAGATTATCTTAACATATTTACATAGAGTTTGCTTCAACTTTTCAGGAACATCCGACCAAGATTTATACATAAGTGGCACATCCCTTTTCAATGTTCCTAAAAAGTAGCTCGGTACAAATATGACTTTGTCATCATCTGAAACAGGTTGGAACCACTGGTTCGTCCCAATTACAAATCTTTTGTCTTACGCCCTTGTATGAACATTAATTATCTTTGTTTGACCTCTGAGTCTTCTAGGAACTTCATCTTTAATTAAAATGAAAAGTCCCGTCAAATAACAACATAAATCATAATGTAAACTTGGTACTTAAATAATAATCCTATTGTAATATTAAATATTATTATCACATCAATTCAGTACCTGCTTTAACTTCTTCATTTTCAATGTTTGACAAAACATTCTCCGCAACATCCTTATTTGCCATACCACTTGTACTAGATTTTGCAGCATTTTTCTTTTATCGTTCCCGCAGAGCCAAATAATCGATTATTGTTCCTTTTCCTTCAACACCCTTCTCAGTTGTACTTACTAACAGGCCTGGGCTTAGGCTTCTCAACTTTTCCTTATCCTTTTCCATAACACTAATTAAACGAGTTTGTGGTCTACTAACAAGCTTGGGCTTATCAACTTTTTTAGTTCTCTAAATCGTATAAGTTGGAAATAAGATTGGATTTTATAGTTATTATCTTCATAAGCAAAAAAAAAGATATGTAGCTATCACACACCTTTCGTGGACTTTGTAAAGTATCATCTTTTGTATACTCCTCATGGTACGGATTATGTTCCTCGCTATCCGCATCCTTTTGCATTTTTTTAATCTTTTTTAGTTTGCATTTCTCATATTAGCTAAAAGTGTAGGCATACCGAGAGAAGCAAGAAGTTCATTGTTCCTCATCAAATTCCCAACTCTCTGTATTCCATATTCTTTTAGAGATGATTGACGTGGAGGATACTCATTTCGAGGTGGTGGAGGTGGTAGATGAACATCCTGCAAGTATATAATAAACGTTAACATCATAGTAAGTATGCTGCAAGAGTGGTACAAAATATCCAAATTACAATAAGATCATCATAATAAGAATTCTTCGAACCAGCTTGCCATTTTCATCCATATCTCTGTCTTCTCCTGGTGGAATACGTGATTCCAACTTCTTCTTAACACTTGTTGAGTTTAGATTCACTGTTGAATTCCTAATTTTTGGCTTTTGGTTTCTCTGTTCGTCTTCCAATGATTTACCATATCATCTAACTTTATATTAAGGTTTTCATTGCTGGGTTCTGGATTATTCAACTATGTAGACTTCCGAGGACTGTTCACCTCATTTATCATTTTATTCATGGTTGCATTGTTGGGTTCTGGATTATTCAGCCGTGTCAACTTCCAAGGACTGTTCATCTGAGATACATTTAGTTTCACAGTTCTATTTCTATTCAGCCATGCTGACTTCTGAGGACTATTGATTTCAGTTAACTTCTTGTTTTTTTGGTTTTGTCGTAGTTGATGAGTCGTCACATACTGTCATTTCAGTGATTTTGTAGCTGCAACAATACAATGAATAATATAATCATGATCTTTAAATAATATAATATCGCAATAATTTTTTTGCTATATCAAAATATCTTAATCTGTAATTGATATTATCTACATAATTATATATACATATAACCAGATTCAGTTGCCTTGGATGAATGATTACATGCAGCTTCATTTTCTTTAGTAGCTCAATTGCAGCATCGATAACGTTCCAATATAAAAATCCAAGTTGCCACCACTCTTAGCTCCATTGACAAATTCGAGAGGTCCGCATCATTCATCACCATCTTCCACCCACCCTTCTCACCATTTCTCATATACATTCCTCTGATTTCATTGTAGAAAAGGTCATCCTTCACAAACATTGCGAGCACTATGTACCAGAAGTAGTCAGGATCAACGTTCTTTACCACAATAAAGGTTCCACCAACATATTCCGCCTTCTGAAATGTACCCTTGTGATGAAATGTAAGATGCAAGGATTCCCCCATGCTATACAAAATGGATACAGAATGGTGAGTATTAGGAATGGCAATGGGGCGGGTTGGGGCGGGTTTTTCATGCCCCAGAACCGACCCGGACTTTTTAAACCCCGCCCCAGACCCGCCCCGTAGACCCGGTGCGGGTCTGGAATTTCGCCCCGTACCCGAAACCCGTATGAGTCAGGGTAGACCCGACCCGCCCCGCGACCCGGTGATATTATGTTCTAGTGTACACAAATTTATATATTTATATTTTTTTATCGCTAAATGATAAATTATATGCATATTATAATGTATTCACAATGACAAGAGAATATTATAAATGATTTGTAAGATAATAGTTCAAAATGTATGCATTTGTTATTGTATGATTATCATTGATGCAACTTAATACAATGAAAATTTTATAGTTTGTCAATTGAAAGAATATAATATTCAAGTTATAACCATGTAAATCTAAGAAGGTTAATAAGTAATAGTTATAATTATAAAGTGTTTGAATGATGTTTCGATCATGCGGGTCGGGTTGGGGCGGGTTAGCCATGCCCCAGACCCGACCCTAGACCCGGACCTCCAAAAGCGGGTCGCGGGTCTACCCGCCCCGAAGACCCTATGGGGCGGGTCTAAATGGGTCAAAACAGGGGCGGGTCTAGCGGGTTTGGACCCTAGACCCGCCCCATTGCCATCCTTAGTGAGTATACATTAGAAGCAAGATATGAAATTGTAAAATAATAAAATGGGCAGGTATATTAAGTATATATGTGTATGCAGTTATATAAAGAAGTAGAAACAATAAGGGAACACATAAAATCAGGATAACTTACAAGTAGTCAAGTAATTAAAAAGTACTAAATTAATTATGAAAATAATTAGATACAGAAGTCATCCCTTAATTAAGAGTCAATACATAAATACAAGTCATTTGATCAAAATTGCTACATAGGAATCAAGAGGCAGTTTCCTCTATTATGCTAGGAGGAATGAGGATTTGTGTTGCCGGGACATTATCTCTATACCACCTAACATCACTAGCTTTATTTCCTATTCCATAACCACTTTGAATATCATGTAAAACTGGATAATCTTCATTTCCACTTTCATTTTCGACATCACATCAATTCCTTGACAATTTATTGGTAACATTACAAAATGCTGTATCAGTTGGACTTGTACATAAAATACTTGTTGTACTTGTGAAGCCATAACATACGGATTCGATTTCAAGCATAATCTATTAAAATTAACTTGATTCATCCCATACGTATCTTTTTTTTTGGTACCCACAACACTTAAATAAAACCACTGTAATTTCTCCATAATAATCAATTTCTATTATTTCTTCAATTGCTTTGTAGTAACTAAAATTACTAACCGATGGATTTTTATCTTTGGAACTTACAAAGCTAGTGGTCAAGACAGTCAAGAATACACCACTATTATGTGTTTTGCACTTAACAACTCTGTATTTTGTATGGAATCTGTATCCATTAATAACATATCCACTAAATATCCTAGTTGTTCGATTAGGGCCCATTACAAGCACTTGTAGCTCTTTCGAAATGTCCTCTTTTTTTCTAACCTCATCCTTCAGCCATTTCCATAATTCTTCGATATATGCTCTCTCTTTTATATCTTCCCGATATTGCATGATCATCAATTAAAGCTTGATGTTCCCTGGAATAATTATGATGATATTTGTAACGACCCAGATTTCGCCCGACCCGATCGATCGCTCGATCGACCATGACCCTTCAAAACCCGAATACGTTAACTTTGGGAATACAACACATCAGAACAAATAACAACAGACTTTTATAAACATTATAATAATGTTAAATCAGAGTACGGAATATATCAGAGTACATTGATACATAATACAGCGGAAGATTTAATTACAACAAAACTAATACAATGCCACGGGATAATTAAATTAACACAGCGGAAGACTACCAATGCTCTGGACATAGCTCTAAGCTTCGATCCAGAATCCTGCTCAAAATATTTGCAAAATAAGCTACTCGACTGCTCGTGTAGAAAAGAGGGCACCCGAGTTTGCAAAGTGAAACAAACTACGGGTCAGTCATGGGACTGGTGTGAGAAATCTTTACTTATAATAAGAGGGCTAATCACAGGACCACGCCGCTAATGCGGGACGAGTTTACTCCATTGGGGTGTCAGTGCATAAATAAAGTAAATTGTTAAAACAATGCAATGCTTTTTAGAAAAATGAAACCATTATAAGACTCAGGTCCCATCACACAATGCAACGCAAGCCGGAGGATAGAATTTTACCTTATAATGGTCAAAAATGCTTGATACGATAAAACGGATTTGATATTGTAATGACCCGCATTAGCAGAGGTATTATAATTAATTTATTTAATTATATAAATAGTGATTCAGAGAATTTGATGGTCGTTGAATTAAATAATGGTGAATATTTAATTAAAATAATAAATTAAATAATATATTTAATTCTGAAATAATCAGAATTGGCTGAAATGGCGATATGGTGTGAACTGGATCATCTGTGATATTTAATTCAGCTTGGAATTGAATTTGAATGATGAATTTATTATATAAACGACAGTTTGAACGTAGAGTTATAATATAATTAAAATCGAGCTGGAAATGGCGCGGCAGTTCGTAATTTGGCGATTTGAACTTCAACTGAATGTACATGATTCGTTTTAAGCCGGATTTCTGTGAAACAAGAAACGTGTGGAGCTGGTGGAGTATATCTTTCTAGTGGAAGAGAAAAATCAGGATTTCGTCATGTAGATTTTCAGATATGTCCAAATCAAATTTTAAAATAGTCGTTATAGAATCGTTTATCGATCGTATTGGTTTATTCGATATAACTAGAGATTGGGTTGGAATTTAGACAAGGTTCTTTTGGGACATAACGAAAATTTAATTTTTAGAATTTTACTGAAAATTTTAATTAATTAAATAAGCAACTTTTTATTTGAAGTATTTCGCACCCTGAAATCAACATTTTGAAGTTTCAAAATATGAGTCAATCTACCGGTATTATTATATTTTTGGGATCGTGACACCGAGCTCATCACAACGGTATATTTATTTCTGTCGTTGGCCGTCCGGATGAGAATAGAATTTCATGTAGAAGGGTCACCAAAATGTATAACTTAAATGTTCTATCCCTAAAACCTAACTCCTTCATTTAGGTGAACAACAGAGGTCCACATTTCCTTCTCTTAACACCACACAGAATACATGGACAAACTAAATCCACATACAAACACCACGTCCAAAATATCTAGATATTTTAAATGTTTATAAATACCCCACCCTTAACACTTATAACCAAATTCTCCTCAGCACAAAAATGAGCCGCCGCTTCTCTCGTTTTAGCCAAACGAGAAAAGGAAATTTCACCATAAAGAAAAATCCATAAATCAAAATATTTATATACATGAACTCGCGAGGTGTTTCTCCACATGCTAGGTGAAGAGTGGAGTGTTCGATAACCTCTATGTCGATGTCGTGCATGGGGAGCGAGTTAGGGTTGGGAAATTATGATTGTTGTGCATCATTTGGGTTGAATGAATAAGTGAATGGAAGTGAGGAGTTGGCAGGAGCGGGCTTTGTGTACAAGGAATGAATGGAGGACGCAGCTCCGAGCTGGTTCGAGTTCCATCGTTCTGAATGGGGGAAGAGAGAGTATGCGATTTAAGGAGATGGAGAATTGATCAAGGAAAAATCGGAGATGGTGGTTGTGAGATGAATCAGTGAAGAGATGAGGGAGGTTTTGTGAATAGAAAGAATGGCGGGCCATGGGTTTTTCCATCGTGATGTTTACTGGAAGATTTGAGCGATAGATATGGGATGACTAATGATGTGATTAGTTGGGGGATTAGTGGATCAGTGAGGTTTGAATTCCAGAAATGATAAGAGAGGAGAAACGTGAGTTGTGTTGAGGATGAAACATGGGATAATGGTGTTCGGTGTTGGATTCTGGAGTTCAATACTGTCATTAGGGAAAAGGGGGTTGTCGGGTCTGGGTTTGTAAAGGTTAGTGGGCTGGGAAAAGGGTTAAAGCCCAATGGATTTTATAAGGAAATTTAATTCTTTTATATATAGAATAGTACAAACTTATTAATTGTATATCTTTATCATGCGTTAACAGAATCTCGAATGGTTGGACCCGTTAGGATCGTACGGACGGACACTACCCAATGGAACTGACTGGGAGTGGATTGGAGGTCGTTTGAATTTGTGGCGAATTTAATTGTTTGATTCAAATCAAACAAACAGTTTATCGTTCTTTAATGATGAACTGCCGAAGTGAGTAAATCTCACTAACTCTGAACAGTTTATAATTTCATGTTGTATTTCTAGAACTGTTAAATATTGGCTGATTGACTCTGTGTTGACTGTTTGATTGAACTGCTAGTCAGTTAGTTGAATTTCTATATTGATTCTGTTTAACAGAATATATCATATGGAACTGAAAGTGATGTTGATTTTATTATGTTACATCTGTGGATGCAGGGAAACAGGTTGGAGGAATCCAACTGGATTCCTCAACATTTATTTTACTGTTATTCATATATTGTGATATATGATGTGATATATAATTTGTTGTTGATTGTGTGTGTTTGAGTGATATCGATCGTTTTTGATATGGTATGTTAAGTACCATAAGAATACCAGAATGATATAAGGGGATTTTCAAAGTATAATTTGAAAATAATTTATTTATATAAAATCAATGGATTTTATATATAAAAGGAAAAAGGATTTTTAGAACAGGAAATAAGTATAAGAATCAAAAGGGTTAAAAGAATATATTTGTCAAACAAAGATAAAGGAAATGGTTTGGTAAAACAAATGTAAAGGGAAATATTTGTTCAACAAATGCAAAGAAAAAATATGTGTAAAACATTCTAAATAGAATTGAAAAGAATATTTATTTGCTAAATAAATAGAGTTAAAAGAGTTATCGAATATGGTTTATTCGAATAGAGTTGAAAGGAGCTAATCAAAAGAAGTTAATTAAAATGAGTTAATCGAATATTAGTTATTTGATTTAAGTTAATTGATTTGAGTTAATCAATTAGGGTAATTGATTAGAGTAAACCCATTAGTGATAGACAATTAGAGTTAATCAGTCAGAGTTAATCAATTAGAGTAAATCATTTAGGTTAACCAGTTAGGTTAAAACCAGTTAGAGTTAATCAGTTAGAATTAATCGATAGAATTAAATTGAACTACAGTTATTGAATAGAGTTAAATCGAACTAGAGTTATTCAAACAGAGTTAATCGAATAGGAGATATTCGAAGTGAGAAAACCGAATAGTAGGTATTCGAAGAGAGATAATCGAATAGTAGATATTCGAAGTGAGTGAATCGAATTAGAGATATTCGAAGTGGGTGAATCGAATTAGAAATATTCGAAGTGAGTTTGTCGAATATAGTTATTCGACAGGAGTTAAATCGAATAAGATTTATTTGAAGAAAGAGATTTTCGAATATAAGTATTCGAAAGTAAGCAAATCGAATTAGTTATGCGAATTAGTTATTCGAATAGAGTTAAATAAATAAGAGTTATTCGAATAGAGTTAAATAAATAAGGGTTATTCGAATAGAGTTAAACACATAAGAGTTATTGAATTAGTTATTCGGAAGGAGTTATCAATTATAGTTTAATTGAAATTATCGATTATAGTTTAATCGAAAGGAGTTATCGAATTAGTTATTCGAAAGGAGTTAAGTAAAAAGAGTTAATCGATTAGGGTTAGATAAATAGAGTAAATTGAATTTAGTTATTTGAAGAAGGTTAATCGGATCTAGTTATGCATAAGAGAGATTATCAAATATAGTTATTCGAAGGGAGGAGTTATGTAAGGAAGTTTGTTAAAGAATTAAAAGGTGAACTTTGTCTATTTCAAGGTTAGAAACGTTGTTCAGTTAAGGTCTGAGAAGTAGTATTACCCCAACTTGATTGACTTCATTTTTAACTAAGGAATGGTTAAGGTTCGATAGTGAAGGTGGGTTAAAGGAATTTAGTTAATAAGCGTAATGGATTGAGTTGGCATCGCGATGGTTTGTTTAGACATCTGTCTAAGTCCAATGAAGGAGTTTTGGAAATGTTTTCCAAATAAGAACCAGAAATGTTTTCTGATATAGAAAACAAGAAATGGAAATGTTTTCCAATGGTAATAACATATATTTTCTAAATTTAGAAAATAAGAAATGTTGAATATAGGGAAACAGGAGATGAAAAATGAACTAAGGAGATAAATGTTAAATAATGGTTGATTTGATAAAAATTCCATCTAGAAATAATACTGTTGTTTGCACACGTGTTTTTCTTCGATAGTTAAATCATAGACTATCGAAGTTTTGACCATTTTAACTTTGTTAATATGGAGAGACCGGTTGGATTATTATCCAAAGAACCACTTTGTATTGGCATAAGCGTGGCGAATCATATATGCCAAAGAAATTTGAAGACGGGGTAAAGTGCAAGGGCTGTTGTATAAATCTTAGATAACAGTGCCTAAGACGGATATACTGAATAGTGCCTTCGGTTCATCCTGTTCCTGGATGACTTGTATGGATGAATGTCTGACAGAGTATTTCCAGAAAGGTCACGTACATTGATTTCTTCAACCGTACCAAGAGTGGAAGCGGAGAAGGAAACTTCTTTTAGCTGACACGTAACGTATGGTTGTAGACGTCAGTCGGTGATTTGATGGATTTGACGATGTGACATTCGAAGTGAATCTGATGTGATGATGAAGCGTAACCTCAAGCCTCATCAACCAGTAAATGACAGAAATCGGGCAAGCAGCATGGCTAAGTCGGTCGCTCCGAAGTAGGGTGTATAATCACCTGATCTAGAGTTTCATTTACTTCTAAAAATCTATTATCGATACTGTCTCATTCGAGAAACGGTTGCTGATCCCAACCGTTGGTGATATACATTCTATACACTCAAGCGAAATAAGTGGTTGGTTATGTGTGGCCGGGTTGCAAGATGTTCTTGTTGAACCCAGTGTATTCCCTTCTAGAGATACACTAGCGAATGCTGGTTCCATACCTTGTCATAGTTGGAAATCCATTACCCAATACGTGCTTGCGCTTTGATTGTATACTATATATGTAGAACGTGAGATGAAAGCGTTTCTGTTAGATGATTATTATATTGTGGTTGATAGACATTATTATAATATCAAAGGTTTTTGATATAAAGATAATTTGGATTCTCATAAGGGAAAAACCCGTTCCGTTATACGGTGTGGTCTTATGAGATATCGTTTACTTATTCAAACCGTTTAAAACTGTTTTACTCATACCACTCCCATGACTGACCCGGAGTTTATTTTGTTTTGTTTTCCCTAAACTCTTGGGTGCCAATTTTGTACGGGCAGTCAAGTAGTCAGGATTTACAGATATACTGGAAGAGCTTGGAGCAGGAGGCTTCAGGATTATATAGCTATAGTTATTTCCGCTGTGTTGTAAGTGCTGTACTTTGAAATGATATGTATATTCAAATACAGGTTTATGTTTCAAAGATATGTTATCTATTATATGTTATTCGTTCCGCAGTGAGGTTCGTGTCACTCTGATGTTGTGTTCTTCTTCTTCTTCTATTCTAAGTTTCTATCTTATCTATCCTCACCCTCTGTTTTCTTTCTATTAGTATTCTGATTTTCCAGTGTAATTGGGGTTGGACTTGTGTTATTTAGTCAGCTCAAATTGGACCGGATTTTCGGGTCATTACAGTTGGTATCAGAGCTTAAGTTAAGTATTACCTTGGCTCTGTGGCGTGACTCGGTAGAGATAGGGTTAGTAATACCCTAGATTGAGTTGAGTGTATATATACGAGTGAGTGTATTTGTTATTGATATAAAATTATTTTAGATTGTGGTGATTTATTTGTTGAGTTGTTTATGAGTTCTGGTCGATCAGTTTGATCCACTGTATCGGTAGGAGTTACTAAACACTCGAATACGATGGGTCGGCACGATATGTTTTGAAAAGATGGTAAATTAAAATAAGTTTACCCAAGGTATATCTTGATATAAAGAAGATATAAATATCAAGATTTTAATATATTGGTTGTGATTATAATCGAGTAAGATTATAAGTAAAATGGTTATGTAAATAACCAATCAGAATTCATATAAGTGAAATACGTGAAATCAGATGAGTTGAATCTGAAATTTTAAATCATAAATTGAATTAAAATTCTGGAAAATTGGATAAGTGTTTGTAAATGGATTTGGATTAAAAGTAAGGAAAACTTAAGATCCTGAGAGATTTTAAATTGTTTTACAAGTAGTGTGAATTATATTTTGAATTGAATTTCGAAGTGGAAATGCTTATAAATGGTTTTATAGTATTGAACTCACTTCGATCGCTGGAAAATAGATTCTGATGATGACAACTGCATCATCAATATTCATTTTCGAGTTGTAAGTGACGAATTACTACCAAAGATACTGTTTTGAATTTGTTTTGGGAAAGACAAGTTGTGTTGAATTTCAAAATGGGATTTATAATATAGAATTTGATATATATATATATATATATATAGAATTTGAATATATAGAATTTGAATGTAGAAATTCAAATGGGATTTATAACATAGAATTTGAATAGAATTTGATATATAGAATTTGAATAATAGAATTTGGATAACAAAATTTGATATATAGATTTGAATAATAGAAGTGATATAAAATTTGAAAAGAAATTGAATAGAATTAACTAAGTCGAAGAGGAATTAGTTAATCAAGTTTTGAATTTGAAGTTGAACTTTGAAAGGTGAATTGGATTTGTAAATGGATATTCGAAATCGAATATAGAACTTAAATTTGAAATTTGGATTCAAATTAGTTAATAAGCAAGTTAGAATATATTTGAACATGTCATGTTCAAATATAAAAATGAAATAGACTAAAGAGTTAATTAACAAATTAATTAACGAACTGAGTCAAAACGATTAGATATAGTTAAAATAGATTGGGCAGGTATAAATATACATGAGATAGGTATGGATAAGGTATGAAGGTATATAAATAGAATGCTCGACGAAAAGGTATGTATTTAATTCATATATGAGATTTTATACGCCGAATCGGCTAGCCTCTTGGCTTTTTCTTTTTCTTTTGGATTGGTGAGGGCCATGGGAGGCTATTTGAAATATCCCAATGCTCCTAGTACAAAGGAGGTTATGGCAAATTTTTCCGGGAATTTAAGGAGTTAGAATATTTTTAAGAATTTGATAGTTAGAAATCAACGTATCGATATATATATATAGAAGTCGATAAGGAAACGAAATTAGAAATAGAATAGTAAAATAAAAAAGGAAGACTAAGAATAAAATCTAGTCAGAATAGAAAGAGGAAGCGTATACGTGTTTAAAAGTGAATAAGTAGTTGTATGGTATTGATTATTCGAGTAAGTAGTCATATCTGTTTTGACGTTATAAATGTTATTCAGTCAAGGTCTGAGAGGTAGTTATACCCCAACTTGATTGATTTCATTATTAACAAATAAATAGTAAGATTTCAGGCTTGAAGATCAATGTTGAATAAGAGTTAGTTGAATATAGTATTTGGGTTGTCGTAACGATGTTTTACACAACATCCGTTTTAAACCAAATAAGTGTAAGCTTGGAAATATAATAAAGAATATTTCCTAAGTAATGAAATAAACGAGATCGGAAAAGAGATAAGTAATTGGAATATTTTCCAATTATAAATTACATATATTTTCTAAAGTTTAGAAAATAAAGGAAGGCGATATTCGAAAATGTTTTCCAAATAACATAAAAGGCCAATATGGTTATTGAAAATATTTGGTTAACAAATAATGATAAAGAAATAGAGAAGTGATTTAACTAATGGAATATTAATTAAGGGCTCAGTGACATGTTCAAAAGGAAACTTTGATTTTTGAAAAGAGTAAACTGTTTAAAAACTCCCAGGGAAAGACTGTTTGAATTTTGAAAAAAATTAACAGAAATTTGTGAAAGCAAAATTGAATTAAAGTAAAGCCAGTAAAGTGGTAATTGAGATTGAATTAGAATGATATCAAGACAAATTGGATTGTGAGATTTAAGTTTGAAGTGTAATGTGATAATCAAGTTAAGAGTTGGGGATCAAGAACGAAATTTGAGTTCGAAATGAAAATTTGGCTTGGTAAAAAGCGAATGGTTGTGTTGTGGATAAAAGCAGATTGGAATTTGATTGGGATAACATTGGTATATGCTGAGTTGATAGCATATGGAAGTGATAGAGTTGATATGCCGACAAAAGGTACAAGTTTATATTTCTATTGGATAAAAGATTTATGAGCCGAATTGGCAAGCCGCTTGGCTGTTTGATTTTCTTTTGGGTTGGAGATGGCCTAGAGAGGCAAGTTGGGGTTTGAGCTATTAACCAGTAAAAAGGAGGTGTTGGCAAAATTTTTCAAAAAAGTTAAGGTGTTAGAAAATTTTCAGGATTTTTGAAAATTTTCTTTGATAAGAATTAATTAATAATTTAATTGAAATTAAATTGGTTCAGTTGAAACTGAAGTTAAGAAGTGAACAAATATGTTCTAACCAGTCGATGGGGTCGTTCTCTACCTTAGCAATTTCGAGGACGAAATTATTTTAAGTGGGGAAGAATGTAATGACCCGCATTGGTAGAGGTATTATAATTTATTTATTTAATTATATAGATAGTGATTCAGAGAATTTAACGGTCGTTGAATTAAATAATGATGAATATTTAATTAAAATAATAAATTAAATAATATATTTAATTTTGAAATAATCAGAATTGGCTGAAATGGCGATATGGTGTGAACTGGATCACCTGTGACATTTAATTCAGCTTGGAGTTGAATTTGAATGACGAATATATTATATAAACGACAGTTTGAACGTAGAGTCATAATATAATTAAAATCGAGCTCAAAATGACACGGCAGTTCGTAATTTGGCCATTTGAACTTCAACTGAATGTACATGATTCGTTTTAAGTTGGATTTCTGTGAAACAAGAAACGTGTGGAGCTGGTGGAGTATATCTTTCTAGTGGAAGAGAAAAATCAGGATTTCGTCGTGTAGATTTTGAGTTACGTCCAAATCAAATTTTAAAATAGTCGCTATAGAATCGTTTATCGATCATATCGGTTTATTCGATATAACCAGAGATTGGGTTGGAATTTAGACAAGGTTCTTTTGGGACATAATGATAATTTATTTTTTAAAATTTTACTGAATTTTTTAATTAATTAAATAAACAACTTTTTATTTGAAGTATTTCGCACCCTGAAATCAACATTTTGAAGTTTCAAAATATGAGTCGATCTACCGGTATTATTATATTTTTGGGATCGTGACACCGAGCTCATCACAACAGTATATTTATTTCTATCGTTAGCCATCCGGATGAGAGCAGAATTTCATGTGAAAGGGTCACTAAAATGTATAACTTAAACATTCTATCCCTAAAACCTAACCCCTTCATTTTGATGAACAACAAAGGTCCACATTTCCTTTTCTTTACACCACACAGAATACATGGACAAACTAACTCCACATACAAACCCCACGTCCAAAATATCTAGATATTTTAAATGTTTATAAATACCCCACCCTTAACACTTATAACCAAATTCTCCTCAGCACAAAAATGAGCTGCCGCTTCTCTCGTTTCAGCCAAACGAGAAAAAGAAATTTCACCATAATGAAAAATCCATAAATCAAAATATTATACATGAACTCACAAGGTATTTCTCCACATGCTAGGTGAAGAGTGGAGTGTTCGATGACCTCTCTATCGATGTCGTGCAAGTGGAGCGAGTTAGGGTTGGGAAATTATGATTGTTGTGCATCGATTTGGGTTGAATGAATAAGTGAATGGAAGTGAGGAGTTGGCAGGAGCGGGCTTTGTGTACAAGGAATGAATGGAGGACGCAGCTCTGAGCTGGTTCGAGTTCCATCGTTCTGAATGGGGGAAGAGAGAGTATGCGATTTAAGGAGATGGAGAATTGATCAAGGAAAAATCGAAGATGGTGGTTGTGAGATGAATCGGTGAAGAGATGAGGGAGGTTTTGTGAATAGAAAGAATAGCGGGCCATGGGTTTTTCCATCATGATGTTTACTGGAAGATTTGAGCGATAGATTTGGGATGACTAATGATGTGATTAGTTGGGGGATTAGTGGATCATTGAGGTTTGAATTCCAGAAATGATAAGAGAAGAGAAACGTGGGTTGTGTTGAGGATGAAACGTGGGATAATGTTGTTCGGTGTTGGGTTCTGGAGTTCAATACTGTCATCAAGGAAGAAGGGGGTTGTCGGGTCCGGGTTTGTAAAGGTTAGTGGGCCAGGAAAAGGGTTAAAGCCTAATGGATTTTATACGGAATTCTTTTATATATAGAATAGTACAAACTTATTAATTGTATATCTTTATCATACGTTAACAGAATCTCGAATGGTTGGATCCATTAGGATCGTATGGACGGACACTACCTAATGGAACTGATTGGGAGTGGATTGGAGGTCATTTGAATTTACGGCGAATTTAATTGTTTGATTCAAATCAAACAAACAGTTTATCGTTTTTAACGATGAACTGCCCAAGTGAGTAAATCTCACTAACTCTGAACAGTTTATAATTTCATGTTGTATTTTTAGAACTGTTAAATATTGGCTGATTGACTGTGTGTTGACTGGTTGATTGAACTGCTAGTCAGTTAGTTGAATTTCTAAATTGATTCTGTTTAACAGAATATATCATATGGAACTGAAAGTGATGTTGATTTTATTGTGTTACATCCGTGGATGCAGGGAAACAGGTTGGAGGAATCCAACTGGATTCCTCAACATTTATTTTACTGTTATTCATATATTGTGATATATGATGTGATATATAATCTGTTGTTGATTGTGTGTGTTTGAGTGATATCGATCATTTGTGATATGGTATGTTAAGTACCATAAGAATACCAGAATGATATAAGGGGATTTTCAAAGTATAATTTGAAAATAATTTATTTATATAAAATCAATGGATTTTATATATAAAAGGAAAAAGGATTTTTAGAAAAGGAAATAAGTATAAGAATCAAAAGGGTTAAAAGAATATATTTGTCAAAAAAATATAAAGGAAATGGTTTGGTAAAACAAATGTAAAGGGAAATATTTGTTCAATAAATGCAAACAGAAAATATATGTAAAACATTTTAAATAGAATTGAAAAGAATATTTATTTGCTAAATAAATAGAGTTAAAAGAGTTATCGAATATGGTTTATTCGAATAGAGTTGAAAGGAGCTAATCAAAAGAAGTTAATTAAAATGAGTTAATCGAATATTAGTTATTTGATTTAAGTTAATTGATTTGAGTTAATCAATTAGGGTAATTGATTAGAGTAAACCCATTAGTGATAGACCATTAGAGTTAATCAGTCAGAGTTAATCAATTAAAGTAAATCATTTAGGTTAATCAGTTAGGTTAAAACCAGTTAGAGTTAATCAGTTAGAGTTAATCGATAGAGTTAAATCGAACTAGAGTTATTGAATAGAATTAAATCGAACTAGAGTTATTCAAACAGAGTTAATCGAATAGTAGATATTCGAAGTGAGAAAATCGAATAGTAGATATTCGAAGAGAGATAATCGAATAGTAGATATTCGAAGTGAGTGAATCGAGTTAGAGATATTCGAAGTGGGTGAATCGAATCAGAAATATTCGAATTGAGTTGATCGAATATAGTTATTCGACAGGAGTTAAATCAAATAAGATTTATTCGAAGAAAGAGATTTTCGAATATAAGTATTCGAAAGTAAGCAAATCGAATTAGTTATGCGAATTAGTTATTCGAATAGAGTTAAATAAATAAGAGTTATTCGAATAAAGTTAAATAAATAAGGGTTATTCGAATTAGTTATTCGAATAGAGTTAAACACATAAGAGTTATTGAATTAGTTATTCGAAAGGAGTTATCGGTTATAGTTTAATCGAAAGGAGTTATCGATTATAGTTCAATCGAAAGGAGTTATCGAATTAGTTATTCGAAAAGTAAAAAGAGTTAATCAATTAGGTTTAGATAAATAGAGTAAATCGAATTTAGTTATTCAAAGAAAGGTTAATCGGATCTAGTTATGCGTAAGAGAGATTATCAAATATAGTTATTCGAAGGGAGGAGTTATCGAATAGAGATTTATTCGAACGAAAGTTACGTAAGGAAGTTTGTTAAAGAATTATAAGGTGAACTTTGTCTATTTCAAGGTTAGAAACATTGTTCAGTTAACATCTGAGAGGTAGTATTACCCCAAATTGATTGATTTCATTTTTAACTAAGGAATGGTTAAGGTTCGATAGTGAAGGTGGGTTAAAGGAATTTAGTTAATAAGCGTAATGGTTTGAGTTGGCATCGCGATGGTTTGTTTAAACATCTGTCTAAGTCTAATGAAGGAGTTTCGGAAACGTTTTCCAAATAAGAACCAGAAATGTTTTCTGATATAGAAAACAAGAAATGGAAATGTTTTCCAATGGTAATAACATATATTTTCTAAATTTAGAAAATAAGAAATGTTGAATACAGGGAAATAGGAGATGAAAAATGAACTAAGGAGATAAAGGTTAAATAATGGTTGATTTGATAGAACTTCCATCCGGAAATAATATCATTGTTTGCACACATGTTTTTCTTCGATTGTTAAATCACAGACTATCGAAGTTTTGACCATTTTAACGTTGTTAATATGGAGAAACCGGTTGGATTATTATCCAAAGAATCACTCTGTATTGGCATAAGAGTTGCAAATCATATATGCCAAAGAAAATTGAAGACGGGGTAAAGTGCGAGGGCGGTTGTATAAATCTTAGATAACAGTGGCTAAGACGGATATACTAAATAGTGCCTTCGGTTCATCCTGTTCCTGGATGACTTGTATGGTTGAATGTTTGACAGAGTATTTCCAGAAAGGTCACGTACATTGATTTCTTCAACCGTGCCAAGAGTGGAAGCGGAGAAGGAAACTTCTTTTAGCTGACACGTAATGTATGGTTGTTGACATCAATCAGTGATTTGATGGATTTGACGATGCGACATTCGAAGTGAATCTGATGTGATGATGAAGCGTAACCTCAAGCCTCATCAATCGGTAAATGACAGAAATCGGGCATGCAGCATGGCTAAGTCGGTCGCTCCGAAGTAGGGTGTATAATCACCTGATCTAGAGTTTCATTTACTTCTAAAAATCTATTGTCGATACTGTCCCATTCGGGAAACGGTTGCTGATCCCAACCGTTGGTGATATACATTCGATACACTCAAGTGAAATAAGTGGTCGGTCATGTGTGGCCGGGTTGCAATATGTTCTTGTTGAACCCAGTGTATTCCTTTCCAGAGATACACTAGCGAAAGGTGGTTCCATACCTTGTCATAGTTGGAAATCCATTACCCAATGCGTGCTTGGGGTTTTGATTGTATACTATATATGTAGAACGTGAGATGAAAGCGTTTCTGCTAGATGATTATTATATTGTGGTTGATAGACATTATTATAATATCAAAGGTTTTTGATATAAAGATAATTTGGATTATCATAAGGGAAAAACCCGTTCCGTTATACGGCGTGGTCTTATGAGATATCGTTTACTTGTTCAAACCGTTTAAAACTGTTTTACTCATACCAGTCCCATGACTGACCCGGAGTTTATTTTGTTTTGTTTTCCCTAAACTCTTGGGTGCCCAATTTTGTACGGGCAGCCAATTAGTCAGGATTTACAGATATACTGGAAGAGCTTGGAGCAGGAGGCTTCAGGATTATATAGCTATAGTTATTTCCGCTGTGTTGTAAGTGCTGTACTTTGAAATGATATGTATATTCAAATACAGGTTTATATTTCAAAGATATGTTATCTATTATATGTTATTCGTTCCGCTGTAAGGTTCGTGTTACTCTAATGTTGTGTTCTTTTTCTTCTTCTTCTATTCTAAGTTTCTATCTTATCTATCATCACTCTCTGTTTTCTTTCTATTAGTGTTCTGATTTTCCAGTGTAGTTGGGGTTGGACTTGTGTTATTTAGTTAGCTCAAATTGGACCGGATTTTCGGGTCATTACAGATATAGTGTATATATGTTTTAAAAAAACATTTCAGTCATGATGTATTAATCATAGACGGCATAGTACCCTATTCTACTATGTCGCCATACATAGGTATACAATCAAAACCGCAGGATGTCGTATTGGAGGTTGGATTTCCATCAAGAGTCAAGGCATGGAACGATCTCCTTACCGATTCGAGACACTCTAGCAATGTCTCAGGATATGTATGCTGGCAAACCCTTGGATCCTGTAGGGCTGGTCCCCCAATAGTGCAATGGGTTGGATTGGCAATTCCTGAACACACTCTTCCCGATCCTATTGAACCTATAAATTGGCCATTGCGGCCAATAAAAATCCGAGGCACCTCAAAATCCATCAACCACGTAAGTAAAATGTCGGGCTGTGTTAAACCCAAACACCACTTCTATCTAGAAAGAAACGTGTGTACTCCCTACGTTCCCTTGCTCCGTTTTTGACTCTACCGGGGTGTGAGGCTCGCGAGGCAACGAAATACACAAAGCTATGCCTAAATAGGCTATGCTTTGATCATCATCCACAAGGCTCTTCTTTTCAACAAAAGCCTTGATCAATTGCATCTTGGCATGCCACATTGACAATCCATACCATGCGATCGATAACTACTAATATATAACCTCTGAGCTCATGCATCTCAGAGAAGGGTGTTAAGCAGGAGAATAAATTCTCCGCCACCAACAGATATATATTAAATAGAAACCAATTTACATGGAATGAAATCCAATGTCAGACACACATCCATTTACAAGTCCGTTCTGGGTCTGAACGAAGCCGGAGTCACCTATGTGCTCGCGTATTCAGACGATCAACAAGTAAGTCCGGATAAACTGCCACTATTAACCCTATATTGGGAGCGACCCAATGCCAGGCATCAGTAGTCGTCCATTCGATGTGAAGATCGCTGGTCCTCATCCACCGTCTTCAATGTCTTCGAATTCTAACCATCGTAGTAATTATTCGGAACGGGTTAAACCCAGTCATTCCGAATAACTCGCATATTTTTATAATTAAAAATTAAGTGTTATAAGGACACAACCAATTCCTCTTTCCAATTCAGAATATTCTTTAAATAAAATATTCATATCATTAGGGAAAGGTTCCCATTAATTTTATAAAAGATAAATCTTTCAAATTCATTCTTAAATCTTATTTTCAAAGATTTATTAATATTCCAATTCAGTTTAAATATCAAAAATCACTAGCTTACAATTATTTCGATTTAAGAAATAAACCTTATTTTTTAACTGGGTTAAAGAATCAATGTCATTTAAAAACATTGTTCACGGTAAACCCAAAAATCATTTTCCAATAAATAAATATAAATTGAAATACCAATAATCTTAGTTGAAAGATTTATTCTTTATTTAAAAGAAATTCTTTGTTTAAAAATATTCTTTATATAAAAGATATTCTGAATCGAAAAGCGACTCAATCATTTACCATATAACTTTGGTCATATGGATTTCATACATTGTATGTAAATAACAATAATAATAAATAATCATCAAACCATCCATTCAACATCCAAAGTGAAGTTCTCAACTGTGTGAGCATTAAAATGAAATAATAACGCTCATCATAGCCTGTCAATCTATCGATTGACATACAATTAAATATCGGGACTAGTGTATATCAATTATTGTCCCAACACCCGTGTGGGGTTTTCAGTCAACAACGGTACATATAAATAAATAATTGGTTAATTAATTTAACCAATTTTAATACTATCAACATGTTGATAATGATGGACAAAACATGTTATTTTATTCCTAAGGTCGAATAAAAAATATTTGACTCACACAATTTCTTTATACATTTCTAATATTTAATAGAATGTAATTTATTTATATGACAAATAAAAGATACTTTTCATTATACTTTATTTCTGTGTAATAATTCTTAATTTAACACATAAAAGAAATAATCACATTTGTATATGTTTTTCAATGTATAACCTAGCACTTAAAAATGTTTATTTTAAATTGCATACAAATTCTAATGAATGCATTAACATATAATGGTGTCACTTTAACACACTTATACATTCTAATGTATATTTTGACCAATAATACGATTCTTATAATTGGATATAAGCTCCAATGTAAGTTTGCAAAATAAAAATGATTTTTATATTCGCATATAAATTCTATTTTATGTTATCCAAATAAAAATGATTATTTTATTTGCATATAAATTATTTCTCAACAAAATGTATAAGAAGAGTGACACATTCATTTGCCGACAATTTTATTTTATCAAAAGCTATTTGTGTTTACTTCTTATGTAACACCCCGTAATTTGAACATAAAAATTCACAAATTAAAGTATACTTAATTAAGTGAAATGGGTTGCGCAGAGAAATATATATATATTGATATATATATAATTGAAAATTAAATAAATAAATATGCAAAAATGTTCAAAACAGCGAATTGGGAGAGGGGAATAACCGAACCGGCCGATTTTTGAGGTCGACCCGAGCTCGCTGGGTCGACTAGGGGTTAATCCAGGGTGTTTGGCTGTCAACCCGTGGGCCGATTCGCTCAAATGCAGATTTTGCATTTGAATGGTTCTCATGGTTCAGCTTTAATCTAAAGGCCCTAGATGGTTCCTACACTTGACTTCTTCCCCAAGACATGCTTTGATGGCTTGGATTGAATCTAGGGTTAATCCTATGGCTAATACTATCCTAATCCTCTATAAAAAGACCCCTAAACCTAGCCTAAATCACCATTATTCAATCCTACAACTAAACTATGTCAAATTTGTTCCTCTCATGGCCTCCACTCTCATGCTAAAATTCCTAAGCCTATTTCTATGAGAGATTGTGAGTTCATACAAGTGCTTTCAAACTTGTATGAGTGTTCTTAGTTTGCATTCAAGTCAAGTTGCAACATTTCTATTTCAAAGCAAGGATTTTTATTTGATTTGGCGCAAGGGTTTTTCATTGGAGCATTCATATTTGGGTCTTTTTGGTGATTGCATAAGGGCTTCGTATCAATCTTTATAATAAATATATATTTGTGTCTTCATAGCATTGTAAGCCCTTTTCTACTTTCTTTCTTTGATCTCTAAAGTTAAATGAATGATGCAAGTTTGGGGTTGATCATTATGATATGCAAGTTTGGTTGAACATTATATGCAAGTTTGGTTGATCATTATATGCAAGTTTGGTTGATCATTATATGCAAGTTTGGATGATCATTATGCAAGTTGGTTTAACCATTATGTATGACACATGTTGCTATGTTATGCAAGTTTGGGTTGATCATGTTATCATGTTATGCAAGTTAAACTTGATGTTGTGAGCATAAAGCTCTAAGCTTTATATTAAAGGTTGCATTTTGGCAACATGAAAGTTATCATATGATAATTTGCATGTGACGCTAAATGCGAACTTCTAGCAACTTCTACATGTCATTTATCACCATGTATCACTCATATGCTAAGTTTGGTTTTATGCATGCTTTTGAAGCCTAATGATGCAATATGCAAGTATATGAACATATGTACATCTCATATGCCACCATGATAAACTTGTGGCTTCAACACCTTTTTGTCATGATTATGCCAAGTTCCCTATTTTACCCTTTATGCGTTGTTGCGATTATGTAAACGATGGGATTACGTTGGGGTTGGGCAACATTATGACAAAAAAATGGTTTTTATAACATAACGTGATATGTTAACTTGTAATTATGTTTTGGAAACATAATGGACATGACACTTAGAAAATATGAGTGTGGCCAACTCGAGGTTGGGTTGAGTTTGTAGCATAAATCTACCCGGACCCGCCCGGCTTAACTAGTGGCTACAAACAATAGGACCCAATGTGAGAAGTTGGTCATGTTGTGTTCGAACCCGAGGTTAGACCAAATTGTGGTGTAAAGCTACCCGGACCCGCCCGGCTTAACTAGTAACCACAACAAAGTCTAATGTGAGAGGTTAAAGCACATTAAGTTAATTAATTAATGCCTCCTGATTAGGGTTAAGTCATGGTCCACTTAATGCTTAAACAATTTGGGCTTGATGGGTTAATCGGGGTTAAGTCATGGATCTTGGGTACACTTAACCAATTTAATCCACGGTTGGATCGGGTTAACCACATTTAACCCATTAAGGAAACCCTATTTGCGTGGTCCTTTTCAGCAATAACCCTCTTGATAGTATCATAAGACCCTAGGACTAGGCTAGGGTGGGGCACGATTACTAGGCTGATATGTAAGCGACCAAAACGACGGCTGAGTAGGTACACCGGTGTAGGTCCAGGCGGACTATGGTCGTGCACATAGTCCAGAGTTGGAGAATCAGGCATGGGTACCAGTAGATCTAGACTGCGCATACTTGATTTGTGTCTGAGGTTGACACCCTAGGACTTGATACACCCTAGGGTGTACCTAGCGCAGTTTAACTACATTGCATGTTTGGGCCGTATGACACCGACACTTGACGTGTTAGGCTTATAGGGAGCCGATCGACTAGACCGTGTAGTTGGACCTTAATTTAGGTCACCTCATGATGATGGGCCAAGCTTGGGCCAAGGGATCAATTCTTGTTTTTACTTGACATGTTAGAATGCTAGTACACCCGTGGTGCAAAACTTAACCTTAATTATGCGATGACACCTTTATCTATCTTGTTAGTTAATCATCATGCCAGTATGTTGTTATCCTTATGTTCATCTCAGCTTCTCATGCCAGTTAACTTTACTAGTTCATAGACAGATAGTAGTAGGGCTTACCAGTCTTTTTGACTGACCTATTTTCTTTCGCCTCTTTTCTTCCGTTCCCCCCCCCTCAGGTTCTCAGGGTGGGAACATTGGAGCTTAGCTTGGATCTTTACAGCTTGCTTACTGGATTTGCTCATTTACGGTTTTGGACATTGAGCTAGCTATGGTTTATCACTTCATTTTGAGGATAGTACTTTATGTATTTCAGATTTTCAGTTTATGCTTTTATCTAGACTTTGTTGTTGGAAAATAATGACCAAGTACTTTGTTCTAACATGACTATGGTTTTGAAATGCTAAGTTTTATCCGCTGCTTTACTACTCTGTTTTACTTATATGTTCTGTCTTGTGATATCTGCATGCATGTTTACCTTGTTTAACGCCCCTCCAAATCTAATGTCCTTGCAAGAGTGGCATTGGCGGAGGTGGGGTGTTACATTTGGTATCAGAGCAGAAGGTTTACAAGATTTTAGCAATAGTGTTTTTGAAACTTACCTTTTGAAAAACTATTTTCAAAACCAATTAAGTATTTTCCAAGAAAAGTCTAGTTATTTTAAAAAGGCTAATCCCCAAAAGCCATTGCATTATCCTTCGTTTCTTCATTCTGAATCTATCTTTTTCCTTTTTCAGTATGGCCGATCTTAACCTTCCCGAGGGAGTGACCATTCCCGGATGGTTCCGGAGATACTTGGAAGCTAGGGCCAACGATGTGGGCCCAGCAAATACCCCCAATATAACTGAGGTTCCTCCTCCTCCTCAGAACCCACAAGCAGATTTCGCTAAGATTTGCAAAGACTTTAAGGAGATGGGTGGCAAGAACTTTATTGGGACGGAGACTTTTGTGGAGGCAAGAAATTGGTTGAAAGAAACGGAAGATCTCTTCGCCATCTTTGATGTGCAAGATCATAGAAGGGTTCTATTGGCAGCATGGTTATTGAAAGAAGAAGCTGCTTATTGGTGGGAGGTCACCAATGCTACGAGACCTATAGAGACTTGGGCCGACTTTAGGACAAGATTTGGGCTTAAGTTTCAATCATCAGCTGAGGCGAATTTGCAATTGGAGAAGTTTATATCTTTGAAGCAAGGAGACATGACAGTGAGGGAGTACGTGAATGAGTTTAACAAGCTCGACCGATTTGGTAGGGACATGATTAATACTCCCCAGAAGAAGGCTTTGCGCTTTGCACGAGGGTTGAATGAGCCACTACAAGGTTTAGCCCTATCTCATATACCTATGGGGGCCACTTTCGAAGGTCTAGTAGACATAGCATTGCTTCAAGGAGACGATAAGAATGGCAAGAAGGAAGGGAAGGCTAATGAGACCCAAGCCAAGAAGACAGACTCCAAGTGAGGAGGAAATCAGAGCAATCAGAACAACAAAAACAACAAGAACAACAAGGCAACAAGGCCAAGGCAAAGGACCCAGGAAAATGCCACTACTGTGGGAATGTAGGGCACATAGCTAAAGACTTTAAGAAAAGGAAGAGGAAGTCGGGCGAATGCTTTCATTGTGGAGAGACCGGACATTTTAGCAAGGATTGCCCCAAGAAGCAAGGGCAGAATCAGCGTGCAGGACCTTCTGGAGGGCAAGTGCATGCTCTCAACGCCGCTCCAGTTCAGGATCGAGGCAGCATTTCTGTAGAAAGTCTTGTTTATATTTCTGATTATCCTGTTCGCACCTTATTTGATTCTGGCGCATCGCATAGTTTTATTTCTTCTGACATTGTTGAAAGTTTGCACCTAAGTACTAGCTTAGTTGAGGATCCCGTTTGTGTTTCAAATCCAATTGGGGGTTCCGCCCATCTATCTATGATTTGTGTGGATTTGAAGATTTCTATCTTGATTGTAGAATTCACGTGTAATGCTTATGTTCTCGGATTCACAGGATATGGGTTAATCTTGGGCATGGATTGGTTGTCCAGTTGTGGAGCCATTCTCGATTGTGAACATAGGGTGGTGAGGCTCATGACCCGCCTCGGTAATACCCTAGAAATTTCTTGTAACCCTAGAGGTCCCGTCATGTTATGCTATCTTGAATCTCTCAACTCGTCCATCAATGATCTGCAATCTGTAAGGGTGGTCCGAGACTATCCTGATGTCTTTGAAGAAGTTAAGGGGTTACCCCCTAAACGAGAGATAGATTTCCGCATTTATCTAGTCGATAATGCCAAGCCAGTATCTTTGCCCGTTAGGCACATGGCCCCTCGTGAGAGAAGGGAGCTCAGTAAGCAAATCAAGGAGCTGCTTGAGAAGGGTTTTATTAGACGAAGCATTTCCGAATGGGGTGCTCCGGTGGTATTCGCTACTAAGGCGGATGGTTCGCTTCGTCTATGTGTTGATTATCGAGAGTTGAACAAGCTGACAAAGAAGAATAGGCACCCGTTACCGAGGATTGATGATCTCTTTGACCAGCTTGTAGGTGCTTCTGTTTTCTCTCAGCTCGATCTAGCCACTGGATTCCATCAGCTTAGAGTAGCTGAGGATAGCATTGATAAAACTGCGTTTAGGACTCCGGATGGATTCTTTGAATGGCTTGTCATGCCATTCGGATTGACTAATGCACCCGCCTACTTCGTAGACTTGATGAGTAGGGTGTGCAGGGAGTTCCTCAACAAGTTTGTTGTTGTCTTCGTGGATGATATTCTGATCTTCTCAAGGGACGAGGAAGAACATGCCAGACATCTCAAGGAAGTGATGGATATGCTTAGAGCGCATCAGTTGAAAGCCAAGTTCTCCAAATGTCATTTCTGGAGAAGGGAAGTTCGGTTTCTTGGACATATAGTTTCTAAGCAAGGCATAGCGGTGGATCCCGCGAAAGTGGTTGTGGTTCAAGATTGGAAGACTCCTAGGAATGCGACCGAAGTAAGAAGCTTTCTCGGTTTGGCGGGCTACTATAGGAAGTTCATTAGAGACTTCGCTAAGATTTCGGCCCCTCTCACTAAGTTGACGAAGAAGAACTTAGTCTTTGCATGGGACTTGGAGTGTTAGCTTGCTTTTCAAAAGCTCAAAAGAGCCCTTACCTCAGCTCCAGTTTTAGCATTACCCGATAGTAGTAAGATGTTTACCGTGTACACAGATGCATGTGGCACGGGGTTAGGAGCTGTTCTGATGCAAGAGGGAAGAGTGATATGTTATGGGGGTAGGCAACTTAAAGTTCATGAGAAGAACTATCCCACTCATGATTTGGAGTTAGCGGCGATCGTCTTTGCACTCAAATCCTGGCGCCACTATCTTCTAGGCGAAAGGTTTGAGTTGTATACTGATCACAAGTCACTCAAATACCTCTTCTCGCAAAAAGTTCTGAATCTAAGGCAGCAAAGGTGGATGGAATTTTTGGCATCTTATGACTTCGAGATAGCTTATACCCCTAGCAAGGGTAATGTTGTGGCGGATGCACTAAGCAGAAGGAGATTGACTTTAAGCCCCTTGTTCATTGAGATGAAGAACTTGGAATTCTTGGCAACCTTTGATTTCACGACGGCTGTTGAGTTGATGACGGGTTCATTAGCATCCCTTGAGCTTAGACCCACACTTCTTGATCAAGTTGGGGCTTCGCAGAGGGAAGATCCACAGATAGTCGAAGTTATGGACAAGTTGATTCGGGGTGAGACGTCTAGTCACCTTGCCAGATATACTATTGATGATAAAGGATGGCTAAGGCGTGATGGGAGATTATGTGTTCCTCGGGTGGGAGATTTGGTCCATAGAGTTCTTGAAGAAGCGCATCACTCGAAGATGACTATACATCCGAGAGGAGATAAGATGTATAGAGATATGAAGTGCAGTTTCTTTTGGGATGGAATGAAGAAAGATGTGGCAGAGTATGTTTCAAGGTGCATGGTGTGCCAACAAGTGAAGGCCGAGTCAAAGAAACCAGGTGGGCTATTACATCCATTGGAGGTCCCACAATGGAAGTAGGAGAGTATTTCTATGGATTTTGTGGATGGATTGCCTAGGTCAAGGAGAGGGAACACAAGCATATGGGTCATAGTTGACAGACTTACGGAGAGTGCTCACTTCATCCCAGTAAAGAGCAAGAGGACCGCATCAGGGCTGGCGTCTATTTATCTCCGAGAAATAGTGCGGTTGCATGGAGTTCCTTCTAGCATAGTTAGCGATCGTGACCCTATTTTCACTAGCCAGTTCTGGAACAGTTTGCAAGAAGCGATGGGTACGCGATTGAATTTGAGTACAGCCTATCACCCTAGACGGATGGCCAAACCGAAAGGGTGGATAGAGTGCTAGAAGATCTCTTGAGGCTTTGTGTTCTTGACTTCGGTGGTACTTGGGAAGACCACCTTCCTCTTGTAGAATTTGCTTATAATAATAGCTATCAAGCCAGCATAGGGATGGCACCATTTGAAGCTTTATATGGGAGGCCGTGTAGGTCACCATCTTGTTGGTGGGAGACAACAAATAGACTTATACTTGGGCCCGATATGATACGAGACACATCCGAGAAAGTTGAATTAGTAAGAAGAAGGATGAAAGCGGCCCAAGATAGACAGAAATCCTATGCTGACAAGCGAAGGGCAGATTTGGAATTCGAAGTGGGAGACATGGTTTTCGTGAAGGTTTCTCCTTTGCGAAATGTGGTACGTTTTGGAGCAGTTGGGAAGCTGGCACCAAGGTTCGTAGGACCCTTCCCTATCATAGAGAGAATTGGAAAGATGGCCTATAAGGTGGAATTGCCCGAAAAGCTAGCCGGAGTGTATAATGTCTTTCATGTCTCGCATCTCCGAAAGTGCCTTCATGAGTCCGCTGAGGTGGTTGAACCAAGCATTCTTGAAGACATTGAGGTAGAGAAAGAAGCAACCTTGAGAAAAGCTCTGATTCATATCTTGGGAACAGAGATCAAGAAACTGAGGAATCGAGAAGTCAAATTGGTGAAAGTTCAGTGGGGTGAAGCCGACGAAGATGCAACTTGGGAAACCGAGGAGAAGATGCGTGGGCTTTATCCATTCCTTTTTTAGGGTACATTCTCGACCTCTTTCCTAATTAGCATATCTTTCTGTTTATCCGCGTTTATCCTGTTTATCTTGTTATCTCGTTAATCATATCATGAGAACCTTAGGTAGAAACCCTTTGGATGAAACATGTATTTGAAACATGTTATGCTTGATGGTTGCAAGTGGTTGCAAGTGTTTGCACGTGGATACTCGTGGATGCATGATACATATTAGGCACTAAGATCGGCTCACACACTTTCATGTTGCATATGCATGAGTGCTTATATTTATTCGTGGATGAAACTTGTTATGCTATCACGTGGATGTTGCATATGGATGAATGTTATGTGCACTCATGTAGAGATTATAAATTATGTTAGGAATTTGCATACATATGGACTCATTTCACTAACATGCTTTGCATTAAGGAGGTTTACTGTATCAATAACCGCCTGATTTTTGCATTAGATAATTACATATACACACAACTTTGCATATGATCATACAACATTTAGAATCCTTTAAGGACAATGACTGCACGTGGATGATGTTTTGAGTAGATGGATGATGGATAGTAGGATACGTTCTTCCTAACTTGGAGATTTTGGGGACGAAATCCTTTATGGAGGGGAGAATGTAACACCCCGTAATTTGAACATAAAAATTCACAAATTAAAGTATACTTAATTAAGTGAAATGGGTTGCGCAGAGAAATATATATATATTGATATATATATATATATAATTGAAAATTAAATAAACAAATATGCAAAAATGTTCAAAACAGCGAATTGGTAGAGAGGAATAACCGAACCGGCCGATTTTTGAGGTCGACCCGAGCTTGCTGGGTCGACTAGGGGTTAATCCAGGGTGTTTGGCTGTCAACCCGTGGGCCGATTCGCTCAAATGCAGATTTTACATTTGAATGGTTCTCATGGTTCAGCTTTAATCTAAAGGCCCTAGATGGTTCCTACACTTGACTTCTTCCCCAAGACATGCTTTGATGGCTTGGATTGAATCTAGGGTTAATCCTATGGCTAATACTATCCTAATCCTCTATAAAAAGACCCCTAAACCTAGCCTAAATCACCATTATTCAATCCTACAACTAAACTATGTCAAATTTGTTCCTCTCATGGCCTCCACTCTCATGCTAAAATTCCTAAGCCTGTTTCTATAAGAGATTGTGAGTTCATACAAGTGCTTTCAAACTTGTATGAGTGTTCTTAGTTTGCATTCAAGTCAAGTTGCAACATTTCTATTTCAAAGCAAGGATTTTTATTTGATTTGGCGCAAGGGTTTTTCATTGGAGCATTCATATTTGGGTCTTTTTGGTGATTGCATAAGGGCTTCGTCTCAATCTTTATAATAAATATATATATTTGTGTCTTCATAGCATTGTAAGCCCTTTTCTACTTTCTTTCTTTGATCTCTAAAGTTAAATGAATGATGCAAGTTTGGGGTTGATCATTATGATATGCAAGTTTGGTTGAACATTATATGCAAGTTTGGTTGATCATTATATGCAAGTTTGGATGATCATTATGCAAGTTGGTTTAACCATTATGTATGACACATGTTGCTATGTTATGCAAGTTTGGGTTGATCATGTTATCATGTTATGCAAGTTAAACTTGATGTTGTGAGCATAAAGCTCTAAGCTTTATATTAAAGGTTGCATTTTGGCAACATGAAAGTTATCATACCCCTTATGATAATTTGCATGTGACGCTAAATGCGAACTTCTAGCAACTTCTACATGTCATTTATCACCATGTATCACTCATATGCTAAGTTTGGTTTTATGCATGCTTTTGAAGCCTAATGATGCAATATGCAAGTATATGAACATATGTACATCTCATATGCCACCATGATAAACTTGTGGCTTCAACACCTTTTTGTCATGATTATGCCAAGTTCCCTATTTTACCCTTTATGCGTTGTTGCGATTATGTAAACGATGGGATTACGTTGGGGTTGGGCAACATTATGACAAAAACATGGTTTTTATAACATAACGTGATATGTTAACTTGTAATTATGTTTTGGAAACATAATGGACATGACACTTAGAAAATATGAGTGTGGCCAACTCGAGGTTGGGTTGAGTTTGTAGCATAAATCTACTCGGACCCGCCCGGCTTAACTAGTTGCTACAAACAATAGGACCCAATGTGAGAAGTTGGTCATGTTGTGCTCGAACCCGAGGTTAGACCAAGTTGTGGTGTAAAGCTACCCGGACCCGCCCGGCTTAACTAGTAACCACAAAAGTGTCTAATGTGAGAGGTTAAAGCACATTAAGTTAATTAATTAATGCCTCCTGATTAGGGTTAAGTCATGGTCCACTTAATGCTTAAACAATTTGGGCTTGATGGGTTAATTGGGGTTAAGTCATTGATCTTGGGTACACTTAACCAATTTAATCCACGGTTGGATCGGGTTAACCACATTTAACCCGTTAAGGAAACCCTAGTTGTGTGGTCCTTTTCAGCAGTAACCCTCTTGATAGTATCATAAGACCCTAGGACTAGGCTAGGGTGGGGCACGATTACTGGGATAATATGTAAGCGACCAAAACGACGGCTGAGTAGGTACACCAGTGTAGGTCCAGGAGGACTATGGTCGTGCACATAGTCCGGAGTTGGAGAATCAGGCATGGGTACCAGTAGATCTAGACTGCGCATACTTGATTCGTGTCTGAGGTTGACACCCTAGGACTTGATACACCCTAGGGTGTACCTAGCGCAGTTTAACTACATTGCATGTTTGGGCCGTATGACACCGACACTTGACGAGTTAGGCTTATAGGGAGCCGATCGACTAGACCGTGTAGTTGGACCTTAATTTAGGTCACCTCATGATGATGGGCCAAGCTTGGGCCAAGGGATCAATTCTTGTTTTTACTTGACATGTTAGAATGCTAGTACACCCGTGGTGCAAAACTTAACCTTAATTATGCGTTGACACCTTTATCTATCTTGTTAGTTAATCATCATGCCAGTATGTTGTTATCCTTATGTTCATCTCAGCTTCTCATGCCAGTTAACTTTACTAGTTCATAGACAGATAGTAGTAGGGCTTACCAGTCTTTTTGACTGACCTGTTTTCTTTCGCCTCTTTTCTTCCGTTCCCCCCCCCCCCCAGGTTCTCAGGGTGGGAACATTGGAGCTTAGCTTGGATCTTTACAGCTTGCTTACTGGATTTGCTCATGTACGGTTTTGGACATTGAACTAGCTATGGTTTATCACTTCATTTTGGGGATAGTACTTTATGTATTTCAGATTTTCAGTTTATGCTTTTATCTAGACTTTGTTGTTGGAAAATAATGACCAAATACTTTGTTGTAACATGACTATGGTTTTGAAATGCTAAGTTTTATCCGCTGCTTTACTACTCTGTTTTACTTATATGTTCTGTCTTGTGATATCTGCATGCATGTTTACCTTGTTTAACGCACCTCCAAATCTAATGTCCTTGCAAGAGTGGCATTAGCGGAGGTGGGGTGTTACATCTTATTTGACAAAAATGTCCTTTTTGGTTTCAACCAATATAATTCGACAAAATGAATGTTTGATTCAACTAATATGAACTGACGAAAGTGAATAATTTTGTTTCAACTAATATAAATTTACGAAAGTGACTATTTTTTTTCAACTAATGTAAATTGACAAAAGTGATTATTTTGTTTCCACTAATGTAAATTTACAAAAGTGATTAATTTATCATAATCCCTTTTTCTAGTTTAAAAGTAAAAATGATATTTTCAATCCTAATTATATATATATATATATCTAAACTGTAATAAAAGCGTGACTTCTAAAAAAAATGTAACATTTTAACTTATAATTTATTTGCATCAAAGAATGCAAACTAAAATACAACTTTTAATTTCATGTTTAATTTGCATCAAAGAATGCAAATAAAATGCAACTTCTAATTCAAGGTTTTATTTGCATCTAAATTTGCAAATAAAAATGCAACTTCTAATTCAATATTTTATTTGCATCAAGGTATGCAATTTCTAATTCAATATTTTATTTGCATCAAGGAATGCAAATAAATATGCAACTTTTAATTTCATAGTTTATTGGCACCAAAGAATGCAAATACAATTTCAACTTTTTAATACGGTGGTTTAATTGCATCAAAGAATGCAAATAAAAATTCAACTTTTAAATATGGTGTTTATTTGCATCAAAATATATTCTTTTAACTACAATGTTTATTTGCAAATAAAATATAATCTTTATTAAATGTTGTTTATTTGCATCTAAATATGCAAATAAAATAAAATCTTTATTAAATGTTTTGCTTGCAACTTAATTTACCAACAAAAATGTAACCTTTTAAATCATATTTTTATTTCTATCCAATATACAAAATAAAAATGTAATATTCATTCTAGTGTTTTTGTTTACATTTAAAATGCAAGCAAAAATGTAATTTTAATCCTAATGTTTTGTTTGCATCTGAAATTGCAAACAAAAAATATGGTTTTAATTCTAATGTTTTGTTTACATCTAAAATTGCAAATAAAAATATGGTTTTAATTCTAATGTTTTGTTTGCATCTAAAATTGCAAAAAAAAATGATTTTAATTATTTCAATGCATATTTGCGTTAGAGAATGCAAATAAAAGAACAATTTATATTTGTATGCATATTTGCATAAAAGGACGCAAATAAAAGATCAATTTATATTTCTAAGTATATTTGCATAAAAGGATGCAAATAAAAGATCAATTTATATTTCTAAGTATATTTGCAGATAAGGACGCAAATAAAAGGTCAATTTATATCCCTAAGTATATTTGCATAAAAGGTTACAAATAAAAGATCAATTTATATTTCTAAGTATATTTTCATAAAAGGATGCAAATAAAAGATCAATTTATATTTCTAAGTATATTTTCATAAAAGGATGCAAATAAAAGATCAATTTATATTTCTAAGTATATTTGCATAAAAGGATGCAAATAAAAGATCAATTTATATTTCTAAGTATATTTGCATAAAAGGATGCAAATAAAAGATCAATTTATATTTCTAATGTCGATTCTCTTCCAAATCAATGATTTTACAAAATGATTAATTTTTATCGATTTGGAAATTCTAATCCAAATGAATAAATTTTCAAAATGATTAATTTTTATGGAACACACACAGATCTGTGTTTAAACATCACCAATCAACAAATAAATCATCCACAATCACATTACAGCAGATCTAAGGCATATACAAACAATAGTTACATAGCAAATTAATTAATTAATTATTTATTTTTTTAAAAAAAATAAATCTCACATTGCTTCTTGTCAGAAATTTCAACATGCTTAGATTCTGGTCAGCTTCATGTTGTAGATCTGATCAATACGAGTCCAATGCTTTCAGATTCGTTCGATTCTGATTCAGTTTGCAAAAGTTATAGCCTTTAGAACTTTGATTACATAATTAATAAAATAAATTAATTAATTATTTTCTAATCACCCATCTTAATCTCTTCTACCCATCACTCCATCCTCTTCTTCTCCTATTGTTTACAGTAAAAACCGAACCCAAAAAGCTCGCCTTCCCTCTCTCCTCCTCGCACACGCCATGGCCCACTTGACCTCGATCAGAAACTTCCACTCCGTCCGCCTAAGCACCGCCTTTGTAACACCCCACCTCCGCCAGGGTGGCTCTTGCAAGCACTCTGACTTTGGAGGGGCGTTTGTACCGGGTAAACATGCATAATGATATATCAAGGCAGAACAAGAACATATGTATATATGTAAACAGAGTAAATAACATAGATGAAACAGCGGAAGATTTCAAACCATTTCAAAACAAGTCTGGTACAACATAATGTCAACTTTCCAAATAAACAAGTCTAGATACAAGCAACATTACTGAAAAAAACTGAAATACATAAGTACTATCCCCAAAGTAAGTGATAACCATAGCTAGCTTCATGTCAAGACCGTACATGAGCTAAAATCCCACAAGCAAGCGATCAGAAATCCAAGCTAAGCTCCAATATTCCCACCCTGAGAACCTGGGGGGGGGGGACGGAAGAAAAGAGGCGAAAGAAAAACAGGTCAGTCAAAAAGACTGAGTAAGCCCTGCTACCATCAATGTAAACTGATAAAGTTAACTGGCATGAGAAGCAAGGATGAACATAAGGATAACAACATACTAGCATGATGATTAACTAACAAGGTAGATAAAGGTGTCATCGCATAATCAAGTTTAAGGTTTTTGCACCACAGGTGTAGTAGCAAGCTAACATGACTTGAATAAACAAGTATTGATCCCTTGGCCCAAGCTTTGGCCCAATAACATGAAGTGACCCTAACACGATGTAACACCCTGAATTTTCTATTAACACTAAAGTTGCTAAAATAATAATAAGTGTGTAGAAGAGGGGATGTATCTAATATGAATATAAAAATATTAATAAGTGTGTAAGAGAGGGGATGTATCTAATATGAATATAAAAATATTAATAAGTGTGTAAGAGAGGGGATGTATCTAATATGAATATAAAAATATTAATAAGTGTGTAAGAGAGGGGATGTATCTAATATGAATATAAAAATATTAATAAGTGTGTGAGAGAGGGGATGTATCTAATATGTATATAAAAACAATAATAAGTAAAGGGGGATGTATCTAATATGTACATTGTAGAAAAAATATATATATTTATGACATGAATAGAAGTTTATTAATATGCTGAGTGTTTGCTGAGTCACTTCTGACTCATTGCTGAGTCAACAAGATAAACCCCATCTTGTCTGAACGGCTGCGGTTATTTCTAGGTTAAATCTAATGGCCTAAATGAATTCTAAAATCTATAAATAAGTGGGTAGACCCTAGACCTAAATCACTTGTAAAATTAGAGAAGCTACCGTCATGCTGCTGCCATGGAGTTCAGCATAGCCGTCACAAACTAAGAAGAGGAAGCCTAATCATCTACAACTAAATCTACACAAATCAAATCAAAAGATCTCTCTTTCTCTAATTCTTTTCTTTTGTTGGTGAGTATGATGATTCTCACAAGACTATTACAAACTAATTTGACTCAGTTATGAATGGATCACAAGAAAGTGATGTGATTTGTAATTGTAAATTCTATATATTGTGGATCTCTTATTATGTTATTATGTTGTCGTATGATGTAAATTATATATGCTATGTCATGCTATGTTGTAAATTCTCTTATGCTATGTCGTGCAATGTTGAGAATCATGTCAAGCTATGTTATACTATCATACTATGCCATGTTATAAATCATGCTATATTATGTTGAAAAATCATGATGTTGTTGGATCATGCTTAAAGTTATGTTTTTTTTTTCTTAATTTAAATGGATCTTGTTTATGGGAATTTGCCTATTAGGTTAGGTGTACCCATAAACTTGAAACTATAATTAAATAAAACTTGATTATGGGAATTTGCCTATTGAGTTAGGTGTACCCATATAAAACCATGTTGTTAAAAAATTAGATGATGTTGATTCACACATGTTCATATGTAAGTTTATGAAAATTGATTGAGATCATATTAGGTGAATTTTGAACAAGTTGACACCTTTAGATCCATGACATGTATAATCTATGCAAGTTGGACATATGCAAGTTTCACCCCTTATTATGATTCATTTGGTCACATATACATGTTGTTATTATGATAATCTCTTTTATGCTATGAGTTAGGCTATTCGAGTCTAACATATATTTTGCGAATAAACGTTCAAACGTGGGGTAGGGGTAATATTAGGAATTAATAAATTGGGTGCAATTTTGTAAGATGTTGCATACCATGAATGAATGTCCATAATTGAGTCAATTATGGACATTGTTAAAAATTGGAAGTAATTAATAATTCAAGTAGGGAATTATTAAAATTGGGGGAAAGTGGATTATTATTAATAATCAATGCTTAGGACACGAGGTTGGACCCATTTGTGATGTAAACCTGCCCGGACCCGCCCGGCAAATCCAGTAGTCACAAATGTCGGCCCAATGTGAGAGGTCCTAGGCCCAAACTAAAGCATAACAGTTGTAAAGACACGAGGTTAGACTCTTTTATGGTGTAAGACTGCCCGGACCCGCCCGGCAAATCCAGCTGTCATAAATGCCAGTCTAATGTGAGAGGTCTTTATGAGGTTATGGCCTTAATGAACTAAGAAATACTTAACCAGATAATCATGTAAGGTGGGACATGGGTGTTAAGTAGGTGCCTTGGGTGGCATGAGGAATCTGGTGGTTGCCTTTAGAGGCATTTGAAATACGATTAGACTTAACCAAACACACATGTAAATGAACATGACTAAGTGGGTTAAGTGGGATGGACTAATGGGGACAAGCTTAGGTGGAATGCTTGTGGTAAATAGTGGGGGCCCATTTCAACCAGTATCCCAAAACGTATCTTTGTGGGCTCGACCCAAGTCGAGGACGGGACACGCATACTGGGTTTGACTATAAGAGGCCAAAACAGGGAGCGGTGGCAACGCAAGTCCAACGGGTTTCATATGCGTGTGTGGACCCGGGCTGGTAGGTAAGACGTTGTTGCATCGTGTAGGTATAAGCCGTGCATGTCCGTTGTATCAGGTTGCCACTTTAGGGGAGTGATACACCCCACTGTGGGGCCAGCACGGGTATCTACGAGTTAGGGAGCCGATCGAATAATGGGAAGTAGGGTACACCTAGTGGAGATAGGGGCAGGCGGCACCTATGTAGTCAGCTAGGGGTACATAAAGCCATTGGGAAAGTTTCTAAGTGAAGCTAAGTGGGATGAATCTTTAGGGTGACTGGTGTGGTGCAGTATAGTGTTTATCCTTTAGTATTTAGGAGCGCCTATAACGTTGCCTTTAGCGATTGTCTATGTCCTTAATCTGCTCTTCATAGACATTTTCTTGTTTTCCAGCTTATGCCTTAGTCCAGTTATTTTGGTAATAGTATTGTAGAATTATCATATTCACCAGACTTTATGCCTGACCCCCTCTTTTCCATCCTTTTTCTCCCTTCAGGTCCGCAGGTTGGGCCAAGTTCTAGTAGAGTCTAGTTGGATCGCTTATCTTCTGGAAAGCTTGGACTGCTGAAGTAAAGTCCAGCTTGTTATCTTTCTTTTTAATGGCTATTCATGTAATGGGATTATGTACTTGTTTTATCAAGATAGATATTGTACTTGACATTGAATATGGTGTTATGATGTAATCAAACATGTTTTGACTTCTGCTACAATGAAATAAAGTTTTTTGAATTTCCAAGTACTATTTTATATCTGTCTTGTTGTAATTTTACTGTTCTATATTCACTTAAAACCTCCATGGAAGTTAATGCATTCCCTTTGTGAGTGACATTAATGGACGTGGGGTGTTACACGTGGTATCAGAGCATAAGGTTACCAGAACAGATAAAAAAAAAATTTAGAAAAATATTTTTTTTTCTAAAGTATTTTTGGAAGAAGTGCTTTCAAAAAAAAAACATGTTATTTAAATAGAGTTTTTATGAAAAACATAATCCCAAATAGCCACATCCTTATCTTTACCTTTCGAATTCTCCATTTTGAATCTTTCCTTTTTCGTTTCAGCATGGCTGAAGATCTTAATCTCCCAGAAGGTGTGACGATTCCAGGGTGGTTTAGGAGATACTTGGAGGCTAGGGCCACCACTACAGGCCCAGCGGATACTCCTCCACCCCTAGTTGCACCCATTCCTCCTCCTCCTCCTCGTGTTGACACTTTTGCAAAGACGTGCAAGGAATTCAAGGCTATAGGAGGAAAAACTTTTCAAGGGACTGAGACGTTTGTGGAGGCCAGAGATTGGCTTAAGGAGACTGAGGAATTGTTGGATATCTTTGAAGTGGAAGATGGGAGGAAAGTCCGTTTAGCTGCTTGGTTAATGAAGGGAGAGGCCTCGTTTTGGTGGGAGGTCACTAACGGGGAACGTCCAGTTGATTCATGGGCGGATTTCAGACGAAGATTTGAGGCAAAGTTTCTTTCAAGGGCAGAGGAGAACTTAAATATGGAAAAATTCCTGGCACTAAAGCAAGGGAGCTCATCAGTAAAGGAATATGTCAATAAATTTAATCAGTTAGCAAGGTTTGGCTTGGAGTTGGTGAACACGCCAGAGAAGAAAGCTTTGAGGTTCGTTAGAGGCTTGAATGAACCGTTGCAAGGGTTGGCTATGACCCACATCCCTATGGGAGCCACCTTTGAAAAGCAAGTAGAAATGGCACTTATGCATGAGGATAAGGCAGTTGAAAAGAAAGGGGATCAGAAGAAACCCCAACAGCAAAATAAGAAGGGTGGTAAAAACAATAATGGCAAAGGGAAGAAGAAATGCTTCAATTGTGGGACGCCTGGCCATCTCAGCAAAGTTTGTAGAAAGAAAAAGAAGACTGGTTGTTTTCATTGTGGAGATGCGGGACATTTAGTGAAGGACTGTCCAAAGAAGGGGCAGAGGGCAGGGTCTACCTCGGGAGGACAGATGCAGGCTCTTATGGCACCAGGGCAGGCAAGGGGGCAAGTTCAGGCTATTGCGGCCCCACCGCTGCAAGAAAGAGGTAGAACAATTTCTGTTGAAAGCTTAGTTTTTCTGTTTGATCATCCTGTCCGTACCTTATTCGATTCTGGCGCATCTCATTCGTTTATCTCTGCATCATTAGTTGAATCACTGCACCTGAACACCAGTTTAGTAGAGGATCCCTTGGTCGTTTCAAATCCAATTGGGGGTTCGGCTCATTTGACCATGATATGTTTGGATTTGAAAATCTCTATACTTAGCGTTGAATTTAGATGTGATGCTTATGTATTGGGCTTCACGGGCTATGGGCTAATTTTAGGAATGGATTGGTTGTCTAGAAATAGGGCCATTCTTGATTGTGAAAGGAGAGTAGTTAGGCCTGTGACTCGCCTTGGTAATGCTCTCGGCATCTTTTGTAATCCCATAAATTCCGTTATGCTAAGTTATCTTGAATCGCTTGACGCGTCTGTAGAGAACCTGCGATCGGTAGAAGTGGTCCGGGAATATCCGGATGTGTTTGAGGAGGTGAAGGGCTTACCTCCAAAGCGGGAGATAGACTTTCGAATTTATCTTGTGGATAATGTTAAACCCGTATCTTTGCCAGTGCGCCACATGGCTCCTCGTGAAAGGAGGGAACTCAATAAGCAAGTAAAGGAGTTGCTTGAGAAGGGGTTCATAAGACGTAGTATATCGGAGTGGGGTGCTCCAGTAGTTTTTGCCACAAAGGCGGATGGGTCTCTTAGACTTTGTATGGACTATAGAGAACTAAACAAGCTTACTAAAAAGAACCGACACCCACTGCCGAGGATTGACGATCTCTTTGATCAGTTAGTTGGCGCCTCAGTGTTTTCGCAGTTGGACTTAGCCACTGGCTTTCATCAACTGAGAGTGGCTGAGGATAGTATAGATAAGACTGCTTTTAGGACTCCTGACGGATTCTATGAATGGCTAGTGATGCCCTTTGGTTTGACAAACGCCCCTGCATATTTTGTTGATTTGATGAGTAGGGTGTTTAGGGAATACCTTAACAAATTCGTGGTAGTCTTTGTGGATGACATCTTAGTCTTTTCTAAGAATAAAGAAGAGCACTCCCTACATCTTAGGGAAGTGTTGGAAACCCTTCGAGCGCATAACCTTAAGGCAAAATTTTCTAAGTGTCACTTCTGGAGGAAGGAAGTACGGTTCTTAGGGCACGTGGTTTCCAAAGAAGGGATAGCAGTGGATCCCGCAAAGGTGGTGGCCATCCAAGATTGGAAGGTCCCTAAAAATGCAACCGAAGTAAGAAGTTTCTTGGGGTTGGCTGGCTATTATAGGAAGTTTATCAAAGACTTCGCAAAAATATCAGCTCCATTAACACGGTTAACGAAGAAGAACCTGGTTTTTACGTGGGACAAAGATTGCGATGATGCGTTCCAACGTTTAAAGAGAGCCTTAACTTCAGCCCCAGTCTTAGTGCTGCCAGACGGGAATAAACCGTTTACCATCTATACTGATGCTTGTGGGACGGGACTTGGCGCGGTCCTCATGCAAGAGGGAAGAGTAATAGCCTATGGTGGAAGGCAGTTGAGGGTTCATGAAAAGAATTACCCCACGCATGACTTAGAGCTAGCCGCAATTGTTTTCGCGCTTAAGTCTTGGCGTCACTATCTTCTTGGTGAGAAATTCGAACTGTTCACTGACCACAAATCATTAAAATACTTATTCTCTCAGAAGGATTTGAATTTAAGGCAGCAACGGTGGATGGAATTCTTAGCCTCCTGCGATTTTGAAATAGCATATACCCCGGGCAAGGGTAACGTGGTGGCATACGCCTTAAGTAGGAAAAGGTTGTCCTTGAGTCCGTTGTTTGTTGAACGACAAAGCTTAGAATTCATCTCTATGTTTGACTTTAGACCCTCCGTTGACTTAGTACCCGGTCTGTTAGCATCCTTGGAGGTTAGACCTACACTTCTAGGACGGGTTGGTGAGGCACAGCGAGACGACCCACAGTTGGTTGAGATAGTAGAAAAGCTCAAAGGGGGGAGTCGTCAAGCCATCTTTGTAGGTATACCCTAGATGATAAGGGTTGGTTACGAAGGGATAATAGACTTTGTGTACCACAAGACGAAGACTTAAGGAAGGCCATTCTTGATGATGCTCATCGCTCAAAAATGACCATTCATCCCGGCGGGGATAAGATGTACAAAGATATGAAGCGGGTTTTCTTTTGGGCCGGTATGAAAAAGGATGTGGCCGAGTACGTCGCTAGATGCTTGGTGTGCCAACGAGTTAAAGCAGAACAAAAGAAACCCGGTGGGTTGCTTCACCCATTAGAAGTTCCACTATGGAAATGGGAAAGCGTCTCAATGGATTTTGTGGATGGATTACCAAGATCAAGGAAGGGTAACACGGGGATTTGGGTTATAGTAGATAGACTTACTAAAAGCGCCCATTTTATTCCCGTGAAAAGTAAGAGGACTGCTCCGTGGTTGGCTTCTGTATACATTAAGGAGATAGTTCGTTTGCACGGTATTCCTTCTAGTATAGTAAGCGACCGTGACCCCATCTTTACTAGCGAATTTTGGAAGAGTTTACAAGAGGCGGTAGGGACTCAGCTATGTTTGAGCACCGCATATCATCCTCAGACAGACGGCCAGACCGAGAGGGTGAATCGCATTCTAGAGGATCTTTTAAGGCTTTGTATCCTAGACTTTGGGGGTACATGGGAAGAGCACCTTCCGTTAGTAGAATTCGCATATAACAATAGCTTTCAGTCTAGTATTGGCATGGCACCTTTCGAAGCTCTTTATGGAAGGCCTTGCCGTTCGCCTACATGTTGGTGGGAATCTACCGATAAAATCCTACTTGGGCCCGATATGGTTAGGGAAACCTCGGAGAAGATTAAGTTGATTCGAAGGAGGATGAAAGCAGCACAAGATAGGCACAAATCGTATGCTGATAAGAGGAGGACAGATCTTGAGTTTGACATTGGGGACATGGTTTTTATCAAAGTATCTCCGTTACAGAATGTTGTTCGCTTTGGGTCCGTGGGGAAATTAGCACCAAGGTTTGTAGGGCCGTTTCCTGTAAAAGACAGGATTGGGAAGATGGCATATAGGGTGGAGTTGCCTGAGAAACTTAGTGAAATACACGACGTATTCCATGTATCACATTTGAGGAAGTGTTTGCACAAGACCGCGGAGGTGGTAGAGCCGAGCTTGCTTAAAGAGGTGGAAATAGAGCGTGATGCAACAATTAGACGAGCTCCTACATGCATTCTTGGGTCGGAGATCAAAAAGTTGAGGAATCGAGAGGTCAGACTGGTTAAAGTGCAATGGGGAGATGATGAGAGCAACGCAACTTGGGAGACAGAAGAGAAGATGCGTTCGTTGTACCCTTTTCTTTTTGAGGGTATGTCTTTTAATTTCTCCTTTATCGCTTAGCTTATCTTATCTTATCTTTAGTATGTCCTCTCATTAGTATCTTTGACCTTTAGTTAGGATAATCCTATGGTTGAAACATGTGTTTGAGACATGTTATGTATGATGGATACAAAATGGATGCAAGTGTTTGCTAGTGGTTGCTCGTGGATGCATATATACACACACTTTAGGCACTAGATCGGCTCAGTCACTACATATTGCATATTGCATATATATATGGATGTATTTAGTAAAATGGATTAACGATGGTTGTATTATCATGTGGATGCTGCATTCAGATGATGGTTGTGCACGCATATAGAAGTATTATGTAGCATTAAGAATCTTTTGCATACATAATGGATGCATGGCACGATCATAGTTGCATTAAGGAGGTCAACTGAATCAGTGGACCGCCTGATTTTGCATTAGATACGGACATATACACACACTGTGCATTTAAACATGAAAGCATTAGAAGTCTGTAAGGACAATGGATGCCTGTGTATGATGGATGAGTAGATGGACGTTTGGATGGTAGGATATACATTCTTCCAGACTTGAAGATTTCGGGGACGAAATCCTAAAAGGAGGGGAGAATGTAACACCCTGAATTTTCTATTAACACTAAAGTTGCTAAAATAATAATAAGTGTGTAGAAGAGGGGATGTATCTAATATGAATATAAAAATATTAATAAGTGTGTAAGAGAGGGGATGTATCTAATATGAATATAAAAATATTAATAAGTGTGTAAGAGAGGGGATGTATCTAATATGAATATAAAAATATTAATAAGTGTGTAAGAGAGGGGATGTATCTAATATGAATATAAAAATATTAATAAGTGTGTGAGAGAGGGGATGTATCTAATATGTATATAAAAACAATAATAAGTAAAGGGGGATGTATCTAATATGTACATTGTAGAATATATATATATATATTTATGACATGAATAGAAGTTTATTAATATGCTGAGTGTTTGCTGAGTCACTTCTGACTCATTGCTGAGTCAACAAGATAAACCCCATCTTGTCTGAACGGCTGCGGTTATTTCTAGGTTAAATCTAATGGCCTAAATGAATTCTAAAATCTATAAATAAGTGGGTAGACCCTAGACCTAAATCACTTGTAAAATTAGAGAAGCTACCGTCATGCTGCTGCCATGGAGTTCAGCATAGCCGTCACAAACTAAGAAGAGGAAGCCTAATCATCTACAACTAAATCTACACAAATCAGATCAAAAGATCTCTCTTTCTCTAATTCTTTTCTTTTGTTGGTGAGTATGATGATTATCACAAGACTATTACAAACTAATTTGACTCAGTTATGAATGGATCACAAGAAAGTGATGTGATTTGTAATTGTAAATTCTATATATTGTGGATCTCTTATTATGTTATTATGCTGTCGTATGATGTAAATTATATATGCCATGTCATGCTATGTTGTAAATTCTCTTATGTTATGTCGTGCAATGTTGAGAATCATGTCAAGCTATGTTATACTATCATACTATGCCATGTTATAAATCATGCTATATTATGTTGAAAAATCATGATGTTGTTGGATCATGCTTAAAGTTATGTTTTTTTTTCTTAATTTAAATGGATCTTGTTTATGGGAATTTGCCTATTAGGTTAGGTGTACCCATAAACTTGAAACTATAATTAAATAAAACTTGATTATGGGAATTTGCCTATTGAGTTAGGTGTACCCATATAAAACCATGTTGTTAAAAAATTAGATGATGTTGATTCACACATGTTCATATGTAAGTTTATGAAAATTGATTGAGATCATATTAGGTGAATTTTGAACAAGTTGACACCTTTAGATCCATGACATGTATAATCTATGCAAGTTGGACATATGCAAGTTTCACCCCTTATTATGATTCATTTGGTCACATATACATGTTGTTATTATGATAATCTCTTTTATGCTATGAGTTAGGCTATTCGAGTCTAACATATATTTTGCGAATAAACGTTCAAACGTGGGGTAGGGGTAATATTAGGAATTAATAAATTGGGTGCAATTTTGTAAGATGTTGCATACCATGAATGAATGTCCATAATTGAGTCAATTATGGACATTGTTAAAAATTGGAAGTAATTAATAATTCAAGTAGGGAATTATTAAAATTGGGGGAAAGTGGATTATTAATAATAATCAATGCTTAGGACACGAGGTTGGACCCGTTTGTGATGTAAACCTGCCCGGACCCGCCCGGCAAATCCAGTAGTCACAAATGTCGACCCAATGTGAGAGGTCCTAGGCCCAAACTAAAGCATAACAGTTGTAAAGACACGAGGTTAGACTCTTTTATGGTGTAAGACTACCCGGACCCGCCCGGCAAATCCAGCTGCCATAAATGCCAGTCTAATGTGAGAGGTCTTTATGAGGTTATGGCCTTAATGAACTAAGAAATACTTAACCAGATAATCATGTAAGGTGGGACATGGGTGTTAAGTAGGTGCCTTGGGTGGCATGAGGAATCTGGTGGTTGCCTTTAGAGGCATTTGAAATACGATTAGACTTAACCAAACACACATGTAAATGAACATGACTAAGTGGGTTAAGTGGGATGGACTAATGGGGACAAGCTTAGGTGGAATGCTTGTGGTAAATAGTGGGGGCCCATTTCAACCAGTATCCCAAAACGTATCTTTGTGGGCTCGACCCAAGTCGAGGACGGGACACGCATACTGGGTTTGACTATAAGAGGCCAAAACAGGGAGCGGTGGCAACGCAAGTCCAACGGGTTTCATATGCGTGTGTGGACCCGGGCTGGTAGGTAAGACGTTGTTGCATCGTGTAGGTATAAGCCGTGCATGTCCGTTGTATCAGGTTGCCACTTTAGGGGAGTGATACACCCCACTGTGGGGCCAGCACGGGTATCTACGAGTTAGGGAGCCGATCGAATAATGGGAAGTAGGGTACACCTAGTGGAGATAGGGGCAGGCGGCACCTATGTAGTCAGCTAGGGGTACGTAAAGCGATTGGGAAAGTTTCTAAGTGAAGCTAAGTGGGATGAATCTTTAGGGTGACTGGTGTGGTGCAGTATAGTGTTTATCCTTTAGTATTTAGGAGCGCCTATAACGTTGCCTTTAGCGATTGTCTATGTCCTTAATCTGCTCTTCATAGACATTTTCTTGTTTTCCAGCTTATGCCTTAGTCCAGATATTTTGGTAATAGTATTGTAGAATTATCATATTCACTAGACTTTATGTCTGACCCCCTCTTTTCCATCCTTTTTCTCCCTTCAGGTCCGCAGGTTGGGCCAAGTTCTAGTAGAGTCTAGTTGGATCGCTTATCTTCTGGAAAGCTTGGACTGCTGAAGTAAAGTCCAGCTTGTTATCTTTCTTTTTAATGGCTATTCATGTAATGGGATTATGTACTTGTTTTATCAAGATAGATATTGTACTTGACATTGAATATGGTGTTATGATGTAATCAAACATGTTTTGACTTCTGCTACAATGAAATAAAGTTTTTTGAATTTCCAAGTACTATTTTATATCTGTCTTGTTGTAATTTTACTGTTCTATATTCACTTAAAACCTCCATGGAAGTTAATGCATTCCCTTTGTGAGTGACATTAATGGACGTGGGGTGTTACACACGAGGTCCAACCAAACAGTCTAATCGATCGGCTCCCTAAGCCTAACTCGTCACGTGTTGGTGTCAATACGGCCCAAACATAATTGTAGTCAGACTGTGCTGGGTCTCCCGTCGGGTGTATCAAGCCCTAGGGTGTCAACCCCTGGACACCATAAACATAAGTACACAGTCTAGATCTACTGGTACCCATGCTTGACTTCTCCAAATACGGACTACGTGCACGACCATAGTCCGTCCGGAACTACATCGGCGTACCACTCGACCGTCGTTTTGGTCACTTATACCAGTCCAGTAATCGTGCCCCCACCCTAGCCTAGTCCCTAGGGTCTTAATGATACAAACTTGGGATTACTGCTAGAGTGGACCCCCATTGCTAGGATTTTCTAGTGGGTTAAGTACGGTTTAACCCTTTTACTAATCATGGATTAACTTGGTTAAGTGTAACGATGGGTTCACGACTTAACCCCGATTAATCCACCAAGCCCAAATTGGTTAAGTATTAAGTGGACCATGACTTAACCCTAATCATGAGGCATTAATTAATTAATGTGCCTTAACCTCTCACATTAGACTTCGTTGCGGTTACTAGTTTAGCCGGTCGGTTCCGGGTAGCTTTATACCACAACTTGGTCTAACCTCGGGTTCAAGGTACAACATGACCAACTTCTCACATTGGGTCCTATTGTTTGTAGCAACTAGTTAAGCCGGTCGGTTCCGGGTAGGTTTACGCTACAAACTCAACCCAACCTCGAGTTGGTCACACTTATATTTTCTAAGTGTCATGTCCATTATGTTTACAAAACATATTACGAGTTTTCAAGCATTTGGGTAGACCTAACTTAATAGGTAAATTCCCAATGGGTAGACCTAACTTAATAGGTAAATTCCCAATCTTATGTTTTTATGTCTTTTAAGTTTACCTAACCCCAAACGCAATCCCATCGCTTACATATCGCAATAGCGCATAAAGGATAGAAAGAGGGAACTTGGCATAATCATGACGTAATGGTGTTGAAGCCACAAGTTTAACATGGTGGCATATGAAATGTACATATGTTCATATACTTGCATATTACATTTTTAGGCCTCAAAAGCATGCATAAAACCAAACTTAGCATATTGGTGATACATGGTGATAAATGACATGTAGAAATGGCCATAAGTTCGCATTTAGCCTCACATGCAAGTTATCATGAGAAATATGATAACCTACATGTTGCCAAAATGCAATCTTTAGCATAAAGCTTGAAGCTTTATGTTCATATACTCAAGGTAAGCTTGCATAACATGATAACATGAGTAAAATGATCCACCCAAACTTGCATACATAACATGACAACTTGCATATCATAACATGGCAAACTTTCATAACATAACATAGTAAACTTGCATATCATGGCAAACTTGCATATCATAATGATCAACCAAACTTGCATCATTCATTTAACTTTAGAGTTTAAATATGAAAGTAGAAAAGGGCTTACGATGCTTATGAAGACACAAAAATATATATAGATTGAGACAAAGCCCTTATGCAATCAAATAAACCCAAAATGCAAGCTCCAATAGAAAAACCCTTGAGCCAAAATGATCAAAACCCTTGCTTTATGATGTAAATATGGAAACTTGACTTGAATGCAAGCTAATGATGCTCATACAAGCTTGAAAACACTTGTATGCATTGAAAATCTCTCATAGAAATAACTTAGGAATTTTATGAAGAGAGTGGAGGCCATGAGAGGAATGATTTTGCCATAGTTTAGTTACTTGAATGAATAATGATGATTTAGGGTTAGGTTAGGGGCTTATTTATAGAGATTAGGATTAGTTTTAGCCTTAGGATTAAACCCTAATTCCAATCTCAGCCCTCAAAACTGAATCTGGCCCCCAAACTCAACACAACTCCAAAATGGTGCACCAGGCAAAACTGCCCGGCTGAACCAAGTCGACAGCCAAGTCGACAGGGCTGTCGACTTGGGTCCAACCAAGTCGACTGCTAAGTCGACAGGCCTGTCAACTTGGTTGGCTTGGCGGGAAATTTCCCGCCTAGCCTTCCAGGCCCGAAATTCGAAATTTGAACTTGAAATCCAAATCTGTTTTTAACTTGGAAATTTCTGAAAACTTCATTGGGCCTTAATCGGGTCATACGGACTCCGATTTTCGAAAACTCAGACTCTATTTTGCGTATTTTTCCGAGACGAACGCAATGGCATAGCCCGTTTCCCTTGATTCAGATTTTAGAATTAAATTCTGCCTCGATTTAGGTTATAACAGGTTAATAGAAATACGGGTTGTTACAGCCTTTCCACGCCCGCACCAAAGTGGAGCTCGGCCTGCCCTGTGGCTCGCACGATTAGCTCAAACCCATCCGATTTGGGACAAAATTCCAAGCAATCCAGGACGTAAAAACTAATCTCCACCGTTGGTTATGAAGGCCTTACGTAGATCTACATTTTAGCCTTTGGAAACTAATGAAATCATTGTGTGGATTTGGAGGAAGTGAGGGAAGAGGATTAGAAGAAATCGGCCATCCAAAGTAGGGGTGGAGGCTGGTTTGATTTGCTTAGGGTTAGGGTTTTGATTGTGTATTTATAATATATTATTATTTTAATGTTCTATTTTACGATTAAACCCATAACCTCGCAACATCTCCAATTTCAGCCCAACGAAGGATGATCCCAGGCAAATACCCCCGTTTCGGATCCAATGGACTAGGTCGCGTCAGCCTAAACGAATGTATTTGGCCTGTTTTATTTAGTTTAATATTTAAATCATTTATTTAATCAATTCATTCTTTCATTTAAATTCACCGGGCCGCATACGACCTCTAAAAATTCTAGAAAAAATATTTCTAGTTATGATTTGATGATACGGTCCTAACAAAACTAATTTCATCGAATTCTAAGACCGTTTGAAAAATGACCATTTTCTGGTCGATCGAAATTGACTGTAATTGACAAAACACGTTTTCTTTTGCCACGCTCACATATTAATTCGAAAAGTTATGAAAATTGAAATCTAGTAATAATTTGAAATTCCGGTTCCAACAAAAGTGGTTTCGTCGAAAACGGAGGTCGTTTGAAAAATGGCTATTTTTAATATAAAAATATATACATGAATTCTACAGTGACTGTTCTGAAAATTAAACTGGGGATCAGTTTTGATTCCCGCTATGAAATTTTGAATTTTCGGATTCGTTGGAAAGATATTCCTAACTAGATTATAATGTTTTTGGTTTTACTAAAATCCGATTTATTTTGCATCTTGTACGATCAGTCAAAGTTCACATTCAAAATTTCAAACTACCGCCCTAGTTCTAACTCCTTTTATAATTAAAATAATATATTCATTTTAACCTCGATTAAAATAAATTTTTAACCTTTATTATTTGAAATAAATCATTTTAACTATTAAAAATTCTAAAATTAAAATTTTAAATTGGTTCAGAATTTTGCAGGTTGTTACAATCTCCCTCACTTAAAATCTTTTCGTCCTCGAAAAGGAATAGAGCTGAAAGTTGTTTAATTTACCAACTCAACTTTTAATTCTTATATATATTGGTTGAACTAATTATCAATTCCAATATTTTAATTAGTTAAACTAATTATCAAACATCACAACCAGCATCAATTAGGTGATTAACTTTTCGAATATATATAACTTTTATATATAGTCAAAAATTATATTTTCTAATATTGGATTATAAATATAATCAAAAATACGATAATAATAATCTTATCACTCTGAACTCATTCTAGGGCATTTCTAACCCCATCTCTAATGAGTTTTCTCATTCTAGGATACTACTGATCCTATCTCTAATAAGTATTCTTATTGGATATTACTAATCCAATCTCTGATGTGTCTTTTGTTCAGTTCTAACGAGTTGTACCCCAAAGATTTGAGCTAACCAGAGCTCTGATACCAACTGTAACGACCCGGATTTCGCCCGAACCGATCGATCGCTCGATCGACCATGACCGTTCGAAACCCGAATACGTTAACTTTGGGAATACAACACATCAGAACAAATTACAACAGACTTTTATAAACATTATAATAATGTTAAATCAGAGTACAGAATATATCAGAGTACATTGATACATAATACAGTGGAAGATTTAATTACAACAAAACTAATACAATGCAGCGGGATAATTAAATTAACACAGCGGAAGACTACCAATGCTTTGGACATAGCTCTAAGCTTCGATCCAGAATGCTGCTCAAAATATTGGCAAAATAAGCTACTCGACTGCTCATGTAGAAAAGAGGGCACCCGAGTTTGCAAAGTGAAACAAACTACGGGTCAGTCATGGGACTGGTGTGAGAAATCTTTACTTAACTTATCTAATTAGAGGGTTAATCACAGGACCATGCCGCTAATGCGGAACGAGTTTACTCCATTGGAGTGCCAGTGCATAAATAAAGTAAATCGTTAAAACAATGCAATGCTTTTTAGAAAACTGAAACCATTATAAGACTCAGGTCCCATCACACAATGCAACGCAAGCCGGAGGATAGAGTTTAACCTTATAATGGTCAAAAATGCTTGATATGATAAAACGGATTTGATATAGTTATATATGTTTTAAAAAAACATTTCAATCATAATGTATTAATCATAGACGGCATGGTACCCCATCCTACTATGTCGCTATACATAGGTATACAATCAAAACCGCAGGATGTCGTATTGGAGGTTGGATTTCTGTAACGACCCGGAAAATCTGAACCAATTTAAAATTTTTAAATTGGCTAAAATAGTGGATTTTAAATATTTAAAATATATATTTTAAATAATAGCAATGAAAAGTGAGTTTGAATCAACGTTTGAAATCAAATATAATTAATTCTAATTATAAACAAGGCCTGAAATGGCGCGGTAGTTTCAAAATTTGAATTCAAACTTTGACTGACTGTACAGGGTGCAAAACAAAACGGATTTGAGTGAAACCAAAAATATTTAAATCGTTTAGTGAATACCTTTCTACCGAATCTGAAAAATCGAAGTTTCATAGCGGAAAGCAAAAGTTATGGCCAAATGAATTTTCAGAAAGGTCGCTATGGAATTTGTATAGCCCGTGAAATTGGCCATTTTGCAAACGACCTCGGAATTCAACGAAACCACTTTTGTTGGATCCAGGATGTGAAGTTATTGCTAGGTTTCAAATTTCATAATTTTTGAAGCTAGTATGTGAGTGTGGCAAAGGAAAACGTGTTTTGGTCAATTATAGTTAAATTGGATTGACCAGAAATGGGCCTTTTTGCAAACGGTCTCAGAATTCAACGAAACTAGTTTTGTTGGGACCGTATCATCAAAATATAGCCTGATTTATTTTTTTGGAATTTTTTGAATCAGTTTGTCGCCCTGGCAAATTGAAATGTACGTTCAAATTAAATATTGAATGTTTTATATTTTAATTTGAAGGAAAACTGACTGAAACATTTGAATGGGCCTTCGAAACATATCCCATTGTGTTCGGAATGGGGGTAAAATGCTAGGGACGACAATCATTGGGTTTGGATGGGAGGTCGTGTCAGAAAACCCTTTTTAAAACCCCCCGACCAATCAAATTATTTCTTTCATAATTTTAAAAAATAAAAAGGATCGAAAAAACCCTTTTATTCCCCCCGATCAACGGCGGCTCGCGCTTCCATCCTTTCCGACCCTTTTCCCATCGCCTCGGCCATCGCCAGCCATCGCCACTACTTCACCTCGACTCGCCTCCCTCCCCTCTTCAAATCCGACCCTACCTCGACACCTCTCGTCACCGCATCGACGAGATCCACGGCCACGAAGTCAGCAACTTCCCAGCGCCGCCGCGAGTTCCTCCGACCACCGAACAGGCTGCGACTACCACCCCCTGGAGCGCCTCCCGAAGCTCTTTTGCGTGGCGTAGCCCGATCGCCACCTCGCTTCAAGGATTCGCCGAAAACCTTAAACCTAGTTTTGAACAGGTATACGGCTAATTTATTTGGAACTGATTTTTACACTTTTAAGTGTTGCAAACTTGTAAAAATCATATCTTTTTCGTTTCTTTACGAAATTCAGTGAAACAAGAGACAGTGGACTCGTGTGGACGTCTTCTACCTTCTAGAAGAGACCGCATATTTTTCTGAGCCTCCTGCTATTTTTGGAGGAGTGGAACCCAATGTGAGATTTCTAAATTATAAACGATATGGAAAACGACGATGTATAAATTATATAGTCGATGTATGAGTTATATAAGCATTGTACACCTCATGTATAAGCGTTGTATAAGTTGTACGTTCGATGTATAAGTTGTATATGCGTTGTAAAAATTATATATGTGTTGAAATAGAAGTGAAATGCTATATATACATATATATATGTATGTATGTATATACGCCCCTCGTCCACAAACCATGGACGATATTTATTGGTTGTGATTGTTGTGAAAATTGATTGATAGTGAATGGTTGATTGGAATTGTTTGTGGTTGAAATTGATTGATTGTGGTTGAAAAATACCCGTTTGTGGTTGTGAAATATTTGGTTGAAACCACATAGGATTAGTTTGTGGAAATGAAAAAAATATACATGCCGCCTGCGTGCGAACTAGATGCATGATTCCCCATTGTCAAAAGCTGCGAGGCTTTAAGGTAGAGCGAGGAGCCGTACTAGGGACGGTCCCGGTTTTAACTACCCTGCCGTTATGCTGCCGAAATTTTGAATAATATTCATGTGTTAGAATTATTTTCCTGTGTTGAAATTATATTCGTCTGTTGTATCGAAAACCTTCATGTGTTGAATCGAAATTCATTCGTTGAATTGAAATTCATGTGTTGAATGGTATTCGTGTTTTAAATATAAAAATCACATTTTTATCTATATATACAAACTATAGAAAACCTTCATGTGTTGAATCGAAATTCATTCTTTGAATTGAAATTCATGTGTGGAATGGTATTCGTGTTTTAAATATAAAAATCACATTTTTATCTATATATACAAACTATAGAAAACCTTCATGTGTTGAATCGAAATTCATTCGTTGAATTGAAATTCATGTGTTGAATGGTATTCGTGTTTTAAATATAAAAATCACATTTTTATCTACATATACAAACTATAGAAAACCTTCATGTGTTGAATCGAAATTCATTCGTTGAATTGAAATCCATGTGTTGAATGGTATTCATGTTTTAAATATAAAAATCACCTTTTTATCTATATATAAAAACTATAGAAAACCTTCATGTGTTGAATCGAAATTCATTCGTTGAATCGAAATTCATGTGTTGAATGGTATACGTGTTTTAAATATAAAAATCACCTTTTTATATATATATACAAACTATAGAAAACCTTCATGTGTTGAATCAAAATTCATTCGTTGAATTGAAATTCATGTGTTGAATGGTATTCATATTTTGAAAGGAATTGTTTTATAATAAAAATCCTATTTTTATCATCGATATTAACTATATAAAATAGTCGAATTTTGAAATAAATTGTTTTACATTAGAAATCACATTTTTATCATATACATGAATTGTTAAAAATAGTGAAGTGTTGAAATAGAAAATAGTTAGATAAAAATATCATTTTCATCAAATGTATGAAATTCATATAGTTTTGAAATTGAAGAATCGATATATATATATATATATATATATATATATATATATATATATAAATAGAATTGAAATATATCGAATAACGAAGCTGCAGTTCGTATTTTGAAACTGTGATTTCAAACGATTAGTGCGGGAGATCTGACCATTGGATTTTCCCGAAACCGCAATCGTTGGGTTCGCTTTGGAAATATCTTTCCAACGGCACCAACTTTGTAAAAATCCAATGGTTGGATTGTCTGGAATGTTTAATTCAAATCTGAAGAAAAACAGCGCCAGAATCGATTATATTTAAATATATATAAATATAATTATATTTTATCGAATAACGAAGCTGTAGTTCGTATTTTGAAACCGTGATTTCAAACGATTAGTGCGGGAGATCTGACCATCGGATTTTCCCGAAACCGCAACCGTTGGGTTCGCTTTGGAAATATCTTTCCAACGACACCAACTTTGTAAAAATCCAACGGTTGGATTGTCTGGAATGTTTAATTCAAATCTGAAGAAAAACAGCGCCAGAATTGATTATATATATATATATAATTATATTAAATCGAATAACGACGCTGTAGTTCGTATTTTGAAATCGAAATTTCAAACGATTATACCGGGAGATCCGACCGTCGGATTTTCCCGAAACTAGAACCGTTGGATTCGTTTTGAAAAGGTCTTTCTAATTATGTAAATTTTGTGAAGATCCAACGGTTAGATTTTCAGATATGTGTAAATCAAATCTGAAGAAAAACAGCGCCACGGCCGCGTTATGGCCTGAAGCGTCGTTTTGAATAAATTGGCTATTTTAAAATAAATAAAAATAGCGATAAATCGTTATAAAATATTATAAATGATATGGATGTGAAATTTAGAAACTAACTGAAGGTTGGCTAAGTCGAAAGGTTTCTTGGGTATTGATCTGATGTTGGTTTCGGCCTTCGGGGTTAATATTTGGGAAATCGTTCTCTTACTGATCGACGGTTAGTGACTAATGAATTGAAATGATGCGTAGTAGTGTTTGTGTAGCACTTGTTTATTATATACGCGAGTTGCTCAGAAAGACCAAGTTTATCCCATTCTGAATAACTGAATCGACGATAAGAAATCGAAGATAAAGACGGTGGTCGAAGACCGGAGATCTTCACCTCGTTTGGATGGTAACCGAGGTCCTGATTGGGAGGCATCCCGAAATATGGATAATGAGTGGTGATCGTCCATACGTACGTGGTGATCGATGGGTTTGCGAGGTATATAGTGCCTCCGGTTTCGTTCAGACCCAGAACGGACTTGCAAATGGACAGTGTGTCTGACGTTGGAATTTATTCTGTGTGATTGATAGCCATCAGTTGCACGGTGTGAATTGCCTGTGTGGCATGCTAAGATGCAATGATCAGGGCTTCTGTTGAAAAGCAAAGTCTTGTGGTGATGATTAAAGCACCGCCTGTGTGGCGTAGCTTTGTGTATAACGTGAATTCGCGAGCCTCACACCCCGGTATGAACCAGAAACGGGAGAGGACATCAGGGAGGGCATGTGTTTCTTTCTAGCTAGAAGTGGCGTCAGCGGTTTTACACGCCCTGACAAGTTTGACTTATGTGGTTGTTACTGTTGTGAGGCGCCTCGGTTAGATCGGACGATCCGGGTCCGATGGAGTCATTCGTTGGCTCATTAACGCCCCATAGGGCGGAGAAACGCATTGTTCGGGCATTATAATCCACTTCGTGTGGACCGGCCCTAACGATCCAAGGTTCGGTTGCGGTTGTGCCTGAGACATGGGTTAGAGCGTCTTGAAGTCGGTAAGGACTATCTTTTGCCTTGGTTCATGATGGAAATCCAATTTCCAAATACGACATCGTGCGGTTTTGATTGTATATATATATATATGGCGACATGATATGTGATACCCATGCCGTCTATGATTGATAGTTATGATTCGAAATTATTTTTGAAACATGTAAACACTAGTAATAATATCAAGTGCTTTTGTTTTATTTGTATCAAGCATATTTTGGCTATTATAAGGTAAAACTCTATCCTCCGGTTTGCGTTGCATTGTGTGATGGGAACTGAGTTTTATAATGGCTTCATTTTTATATAAAGCATTGCAATGTTTAAAAGAATGATTTGTTTAAAGCACTGGCAATCCGATGGAGTAAACCCGTTCCACGAAAGTGGCGTGGTCCTGTGATTAGCCATATTATTAATGTGTCGAGTAGATTTCTCATACCAGTCTCATGACTGACTCGTAGTTTGTTTCACTTTCAAACTCGGGTGCCCCTTTTTCTACACGGCCAGCCTTGTATTCAGGTTTAGCTGGCTCTTTCTGGATAGCTGGAGCCGAAGATGGATTCTATTATTTATCTCTTTTTATGCTGTTCAGCTCCTATTGTACATTTTGTTTGTTTTCCACTGTAGACATTTATGTATAGCTGAACTGTATTTGTACTTAGTATGATCCTGTATACTGTGTACTCTGATGATTACGTTTATCCAGTATATTCTATTGTGCATTATCTGGTGTATTTATTTAATTCTGTTCTGCTGTTATCTGCTTATGTGTTATATTCCAAAGATTACCCTTGCCACCGTCAGTACGGGGTTTGGGGATGTCACAATTTCCATCAAAAGTCAAGGCTAGGAATGATCTCCTTATCGATTCGAGACACTTTAGCAATGTCTCAGGATTCAGACGCTGGCGAACCCTTGGATCCTGCAGGGCCGGTCCCCCAATAGTGCAATGGGTTGGATTAGCAATTCCTGAACACACACTTCCCGATCCTATTGGACCTTTAAATTGGCCATTACGGCCAATAAAAATCCGAGGCGCCTCAAAATCCATCAACCACATAAGTAAAATGACGGGTCGTGTTAAACCCAAACACCACTTCTAGCTAGAAAGAAACCTGTGCACTCCCTGCGTTCCCTTGCTCCGTTTTTGACTCTACTGGGGTGTGAGGCTCGCGAGGCAACGAAATACACAAAGCTATGCCTAAATAGGCTATGCTTTGATCATCATCCACAAGGCCCTGCTTTTCAACAAAAGCCTTGATCAATTACATCTTGGCATGCCACATTGACAGTCCACACCATGCGATCGATAACTACTAATATATTACCTTTGAGCTCATGCATCTCAGAGAAGGGCGTTAAGCAGGAGAATAAATTCTCCGCCACCAACAAATATATATTAAATAGAAGCCAATTTACGTGGAATGAAATCCAATGTTAGACACACATCCATTTACAAGTCCGTTCTGGGTGTGAACGAAACTGGAGTCACCTAAGTGCTCACGTATCTGGACGATTAACCCTTTATTGGGAGCGACCCAATGCCAGGCATCAGTAGTTGTCCATTCGATGTGAAGATCGCTGGTCTTCATCCACCGTCTTAAATGCCTTCGACTTCTAATCGTCGTAGTAATTATTCAAAATGGGTTAAACCCAGTCTTCCCGAATAACTCGCGTATTTTTATAATTAAAAACCAAGTGTTATAAGGACACATCCAACGCCTCTTTCCAATTCAGAATACTCTTTAAATAAAATATTCATATTATTAGGGAAAGGTTCCCATTAATTTTATCAAAGAAAAATCTTTCAAATTTGTTCTTAAATCTTATTTTCAAAGATTCATTAATATTCCAATTCAGTTTTAATATCAAAAATCACTACTATACAATTATTCCGATTTAAGAAATAAACCTTACTTTTTAACTGGGTTAAAGAATCAATGTCATTTAAAAACATTGTTCATGGTAAACCCAAAAATCATTTTCCAATAAATAAATATAAATTGAAATACCAATAATCTTAGTTGAAAATTTTATTCTTTATTTAAAAGAAATTTTTTGTTTAAAAATATTCTTTATATAAAAGATATTCTGAATCGGAAAGCGACTCAATCATTTACCATATAACTTTGGTCATATGGATTTCATACATTGTATGTAAATAACAATAATAATAAATAATCATCAAACCATCCATTCAACTTCCAAAGTGAAGTTCTCAACTGTGTGAGCATTAAAATGAAATAATAACGCTCATCATAGCCTGTCAATCTATCGATTGACATACAATTAAATATCGGGACAAGTGTATATCAATTATTGTCCCAACACCCGTGCGGGGTTTTCAGTCAACAACAGTATATATAAATAAATAATTGGTTAATTAATTTAACCAATTTTAATACTATCAGCATGTTGATAATGATGGACAAAACATGATATTTTATTCCTAAGGTCGAATAAAATATATTTGACTCGCACAATTTCTTTATACATTTCTAATATTTAATAGAATGTAATTTATTTATATGACAAATAAAAGATAATTTTAATTATACTTTATTTGTATGTAATAATTCTTAATTTAACACATAAAAGAAATAATCACATTTGTATATGTTTTTCAATGTATAACCTAGCACTTAAAAATGTTTATTTTGAATTGCATACAAATTCTAATGAATGCATTAACATATAATGGTGTCACTTTAACAAACTTATACATTCTAATGTATAATTTGACCAATAATATGATTCTTATAATTGGATATAAGCTCCAATGTAAGTTTGCAAAATAAAAATGATTTTTATATTCGCATATAAATTCTATTTTATGTTATCCAAATAAAAATGATTATTTTATTTGCAAATAAATTATATCTCAACAAAATGTATAAGAAGAGTGATACATTCATTTGCCGACCATTCTGTTTTATCAAATGCTATATGTTTTTACTTCTTATTTGACAAAAATGTCCATTTTGGTTTCAACCAATATAATTCGGCAAAATGAATGTTTGATTCAACTAATATGAATTGACGAAAGTGAATAATTTTGTTTCAACTAATATAAATTGACGAAAGTGATTATTTTGTTTCAACTAATGTAAATTGACAAAAGTGATTATTTTGTTTCAACTAATGTAAATTTACAAAAGTGAATAATTTATCATAATCCCTTTTTCTAGTTTAAAAGTAAAAATGATATTTTCAATCCTATTCTTTTATATATATATATCTAAATTGTAATAAAAACGTGACTTCTAAAAAAAATGTAACATTTTAACTTATAATTTATTTGCATAAAAGAATGCAAACTAAAATACAACTTTTAATTTCATGTTTCATTTGCATCAAAGAATGCAAATAAAATGCAACTTCTAATTCAAGGTTTTATTTGCATCTAAATTTGCAAATAAAAATGCAACTTCTAATTCAATATTTTATTTGCATCAAGGAATGCAAATAAATATGCAATTTATAATTCAATATTTTATTTGCATCAAGGAATGCAAATAAATATGCAACTTTTAATTTCATTGTTTATTGGCACGAAAGAATGCAAATACAATTTCAACTTTTTAATAAGGTGGTTTAATTGCATCAAAGAGTGCAAATAAAAATTCAACTTGTAAATACGATGTTTATTTGCATCAAAATATATTCTTTTAACTACGATATTTATTTGCAAATAAAATATAATCTTTATTAATTGTTGTTTATTTGCATCTAAATATGCAAATAAAAAAAATCTTTATTAAATGTTTTGCTTGCAACTTAATTTACCAACAAAAATGTAAACTTTAAATCATATTTTTATTTCTATCCAATATACAAAATAAAAATGTAATGTTCATTCGTGTTTTTGTTTGCATTTAAAATGCAAGAAAAAATGTAATTTTAATTCTAATGTTTTGTTTGCATCTGAAATTGCAGACAAAAAATATGGTTTTAATTCTAATGTTTTGTTTGCATCTAAAATTGCAAACAAAAATATGGTTTTAATTCTAATGTTTTGTTTGCATATGAAATTGCAAAAAAAAAAATGATTTTAATTATTTCAATGCATATTTGCGTTAGAGAATGCAAATAAAAGAATAATTTATATTTCAAAGTGTATTTGCATAAAGAATGCAAATAAAAGAACATTTTACATTTCTATGTATATTTGCATAAAAGAATGCAAATAAAAGAAAAATTTATATTTCTATGCATATTTGCATAAAAGGATGCAAATAAAAGATCAATTTATATTTCTGAGTATATTTGCATAAAAGGGTCCAAATAAAAGATCAATTTATATTTCTAAATATATTTGCATAAAAGGATGCAAATAAAAGATCAATTTATATTTCTAAGTATATTTTCATAAAAGGATGCAAATAAAAGATCAATTTATATTTCTAAGCATATTTACATAAAGGATGCAAATAAAAGATCAATTTATATTTCCAAGTATATTTGCATAAAAGGATGCAAATAAAAGATCAATTTATATTTCTAATGTCGATTCTCTTCCAAATCAATTATTTTACAAAATGATTAATTTTTATCGATTTGGAAATTCTAATCCAAATGAATAAATTTTCAAAATGATTAATTTTTATGGAACACACACAGATCTGTGTTTATACATCACCAATCAACAAATAAATCATCCACAATCACATCACATCAGATCTAAGGCATATACAAACAATAGTTACACACCAAATAAATTAAATTAATTAATTAATTTTTTTTTTAAAAATGAAATCTCACATTGCTTCTTGTCAGAATTTTCAACATGCTCTGTTTTGATTCTGGTCAGCTTCATGTTGTAGATCTATCAATACGAGTCCAACGCTTTAAATTTCGTTCGATTCTAATTCAGTTTGCAAAATTTATAGCCTTTAGAACTTTGATTACATAATTAATAAAATAAATCAATTAATTATTTACTAATCACCCATCTTAATCTCTTCTACCCATCGCTCCATCCTCTTCTTCTATCGTTTACAGTAAAAAACCGAACCCAAAAAGCTCGCCTTCCCTCTCTCCTCCTCGCACGCGCCATGGCCCACTTGACCTCGATCAGAAACTTCCAATCCGACCGCCTAAGCACCGCCTTTCCACCCCCGCACTAGGGTGGAGCTCGACCTCCCCTGTGGCTCGCACGACGAGCTCGAACCCGTCCATTTTGGGACAAAATTCCAAGCAATCCAGGACGTAAAAACTAATCTCCACCATTGGTTATGAAGGCCTCACGTAAATCTACATTTTAGCCTTTGGAAACTAATGAAATCATTGTGTGAATTTGGAGGAAGTGAGGGAAGCAGATTAGAAGAAATTCGCCATCCAAAGTAGGGGTGGCAGCTGGTTTGATTTGCTTAGGGTTAGGTTTTGATTGTGTATTTATAATATATTATTATTTTAATGTTCTATTTTACAAATAAACCCACAATCTCTCAACAATTCCGATTTCTGCCCAACAAAGGATGTTCCTAGGCAAACACCCCCCTTCCGGATCTAATGGACTAGGTCCCATCAGCCCAAACGAAAGTATTTGGCCTGTTTTATTTAGTTTAATATTCAAATCATTTATTTAATCAATTCAATCTTACATTTTAATTCACCGGGGGCCACATACGACCTCTAAAAATTCCTGAAAAATTATTTCTAGTTATGTTTTGACGGTACGATCCTAACAAGACTAATTTCATCGAATTCTGAGACCGTTTGAAAAATGGCCATTTTCTGGTCGATCGAAATTGACTGTAATTGACAAAACACTTTTTTTGCCACGCTCACATATTAATTCGAAAAATTATGAAAATTGAAACCTAGTGATAATTTGACATTCCGATTCCAAAAAAGTGGTTTCATCGAAAACGGAGGTCGTTTGAAAAATGGCTATTTTTAATATAAAAATATATAATAAATTCTACAACGACTATTCTGAAAATTAAACTGGGCATAACTTTTGATTCCCGCTATGAAATTTCGATTTTTCGGATTCGTTGGAAAGATATTCTTAAATAGATTCTAATATTTTTGGTTTCACTAAAATCCGATTTATTTTGCATCCTGTATGATCAGTCAAAGTTCACATTCAAATTATCAAACTACCGCGCTAGTTCTAACTCCATTTATAATTAAAATAAATATATTCGTTTTAACCTCGATTAAAATAGATATTTAACCTTTATTATTTGAAATAAATTATTTAGCTTTTAAAATTTCTAAAATAAAAGTTTTAAATTGGTTCAGAATTTTGCAGGTTGTTACAATATTAATATCAATAAAGAAATATTCTAATTCTTTAGTATTAGCAAGAATAAAATTAGAACCTAAAAACTTACTCTTTTAATTTCTTTATTTCCTCATTACCACAATTGAACAAAATGTACTGATGACATGCCATCCACTCAGATTCCTTTAGATGAATAGTTTTTCCACCTTTATTTCTTCTTGTACCAATATCGTATTCCATACTTTGTGGACAACTTTCAATTTTTGGTATTGCATCACCACTTAAGAATCTTTAGCAGAATGTCAAGCATTCTTCTACTAGGTAACTTTCGGCGATGAAACCTTCCGGTTTAGATCTGTTGTGCACATAAAATTCGATTTAGCTAAAAAAATGCTTAGTTGGAAACATACATCGAATGCGCACAGGTCCACCGTACTCAACTTCCCTGCACAAGTCAACCGTCAAGTGAAACATTATGTAAAAGAAAGCCGGTGGAAATATCATCTCAAATTGGCAAAAAAATTCGACAATTTCTTGTTGTTGTCTCTTCACATCTTCCAAGTCAATTATTTTACCCCAAAGACCTCTGAAGAATGCACCAAATCTTATCAGAGGCAATGCAACGTCAGGCTTAAGTGTTTTTTCACATCAAATTGCAACAAGTAATGAAGTAAAAAAAAGAGCATCGTGGGTCTTGTACTCTGAGATATTCCTTTCCTTTGTGTGAACATACCGACTGATATTTGCTGCACAACCGTATGGAAATTTAGCATTCTCCAGTACTGAGCAAAATATTTCTTTTTTCCTTATTCGTCATGTGAAATATAGTAGCCCTAATCTCAAAGTTTTTGCTGTCACTTGATTAAGCAGGACGCATGACCTTCTTGATGCCCATTTCTTGCAAATTCAAACAAGCACTTAAAAGGTCTTTTGACTTGCCACTAATATTTAGCAAAGTACCAAGTATGTTTTTGCATATGTTTTTCTCTATATGCATAACATCAAGATTATGTCGCAATAAATTACGGCTCCAGTACGGTAAATTGATATTTATTTTTGAAAGGGAAATTCTTTTTCTTTCCAAAATTATTTTCAAAGCCACACAACAACTCTTCAATGTCTGTTTCTCATAAATTTCTGTGAATCTGTCCTATTTTACCTTCACCATTGAACCTCCTCTTACCAGACCTCCACTTGTGTTTCAGATCCAGAAATTTTCTATGATTCATATAGCACATTTTTTTACTATGTTTCAAGTATATTGAAGAAGTCTCATAATGGCATATAAGACAACCCAATTTACCCTTTATGCTCCAACCAGATAACATTCCTTACCTCGGAAAATCGCTAATGGTCCACAGCACACCTGCACGTAACATGAAATTTTGATCAGTAAGGGCATCATAAGTTTTTATGCTTATATCATATAATTCTTTCAACTCTTCAATTAGAGGTTGCATATATACATCAATTTTATTCTTTGGAGACTCTGGACCTGAGATGAGTGTTGAAAGAATTAGATTTTCCGGATTCATGCACAACCAAGATGGAGAGTTATAGTTAACTAATACAATTTGTAATAACCCGGAAATTCTGAACCAGTTTAAAATTTTTATTTTGGGAATTTTAATGAATTTTGAATATTTAAAATGAATTATTTTAAATAATATTGACGAGAAATTTATTTTGAATAGAATTCGACGTATATATTATACGCGTCATCGTTAAAATATATATAATTATAAAAGGAATTGAAAATGGCGCGGTAGTTCGATAATTCGATTTCAAACTTCAATTGAATGTACCGGGTGCAAAACAATCCGGATTTTAGTGAAACCAAAAACATTAGGATCTATTTGATAATATCCTTCCAACAAATCAGAAAAATCGAAATTTCATAGCGGGAATCAAAAGATATGTCCAGTTGAAAATTCTGAATAGTCGTTATGGAATTCAGGCCCTTAAAAATAGACATTTTGCAAACGACCTCGGATTTCGACGAAACCGCTTTTGTTGGATCCGTGATGTCAAATTATTGCTAGATTTCAAATTTCATAATTTTTCGAATCAATATGTGAGCGTGGCAAAGGAAATCGCGTTTGACCAGTTTCAGTTGATTTTAATCGACTGGAAAATGGCCATTTTTCCAACGGTCTCAGAATTCGACGAAACTAGTTTTGTTAGGACCATATCGTCAATACGAAGCTAGAAAATATTTTTTGGGAATGTTTAGAGTTAGTATGTGACCCCGGTAAATTGAAATGCGCGTTCAAATTCAATATATAGAGTTATATGTTGATTTTGACGAAATTTGATTGCAACAGCCAAATCAGCTTCCGATATAAATCCCATTGTGTTCGAAATGGGGGTAATACGCTATGGACGACAGGCGGTGGGCCTCGTTTAGAGGTCGTATGTAAAAGTCAACTTTTTGAATTAAATAATTAAATAAAATAAATTAATAATAATAATAAAAATATCTTCCTCTCCCTTAACCCGTTGCCCCCCCCCTCTATTCTTCACATTCGTTCAGAAATTAAAAAAAAAGGAAAGAAGAGGGCGACGGAGAAGAAAAGGGGAGGAGCCGCCGCTCCTCCCATAGTCAGCCGCCGCCAGGAAGCGAGACCCCCCCTCTCTCTTCATCGACCGCCGCCAGGAAGCGAAGAAGCCCCCCCACCCTGCAGTCGACGCGAAGAACCCCCCCCTTTTTCGAACACCGCGACCGACACCTACCCCCTCCCCCTTTCCGCTGATTTGAAGCAGCCCCCGCCCCCTTCGTTTGCTGGCCTGCGACGTGAAGCCCCCTCCCCTGACGCCCTCTGACGAAGGAGCAACAGCCACTTCCGATGTGAACGGCGAGTTTCGTTTTTTTTCCTATTCCTATTTATTTATTCACATTGATTATAAAGCTCAGATTTTAGTCTAGTAAAAATTAGAAATTTAATTAGTTAAAGATTAAATTTTTATGATGTAAAAGGTGTGATTTTATTCTGTGAATGAAATATTTTTAGTTGAAAAATATGATTTTTATATTTTTAAAGTATTAAAAATATGATTTTTATATTTTTAAAGTATTAAAAATATAATCTTTGTTATGTAGAAGGTGTAAAAATATGATTTTTGTTTATGTAGAGAATTAAAAATATAATTTTTACATGATACGAAAATTAGAAATATCATCTTTATATGTGTAGCAAAATAAAAGTGTGATTTTTATAATGATGAATTTGAAAAGGCGAAATCTTTTTATTTGAAAAGGCGAAATCTTTATATTTGAAAAGGCGAAATCTTTATATTTGAAAAGGCGAAATCTTTATAGTTGAAAGGGCGCGATTTTTATATATTGAATAGCAAAGTAAAAATTCGATTTTTATATATTGAATAGCGAAGTAAAAATTCGATTTTTATATATTGAATAGCGAAGTAAAAATTCAAATTTTATATATTGAATAGCAAAGTAAAAATAGGATTTTTATATAGTGAATAGTGAAGTAAAAATTCGATTTTTACATATGTAGAGACTACGGGCAACGAAGATGACAAAATGCTAGAGCGATGAAGATTTTCTACAATAGAAGTGTCGTGAAGTTGGGATAGCTATCGGTGAGAATTTCTCACTCTTCAATTTCGTTTTCTAGTTATATATATATACTAGGATGCAGACGGTGTTTAGTAGCACCCGACACAACCGTCCACAGACCATGGACTTGTTTGTTTGATTGCAAAAATTAGTTAGATTATTAGATTGAAATTGAATTGTTTGGTGAAATGGAATGGATTTGATTGATGTGTGAATGGCGTGGGCCTTCACTAGACCGGGGATAAGGCTAGGCCTCGTCCCGTTTCTAGTATCGTGCCGTTATGCCGCCGAAATTTTCTAAAATAAGTTAGAAAAATAAAAATATCATTTTATTTAGTAAATGAACCGAATAGAACATTAATAGGTTGAATAAAATGTTTTATCGTTAAAAATATAATTTTTAACGTGAATGTGTATAAATAAATATTCATTTACAAACCGGACGGTTTGTTTATGTACACCTATTTGAATGACATTGATTGGGACGATAAATTTTACACATCGCCCAACTGCACAAATAAAATCTGTGTTTGATTGTTTGAAACCCCACACGGGTGTTAGGATGAAATTTGAAGTTCACTCGTCCTGATTGATTAAATATGTCGATCGATCGATTGACAGGATGTTATAAGCGTTAGATATCTATATTTGATGCTTATACAGTGTAGTGCACTTTGGATGATGGTTGATTATTTTTCAATGCAATTATATACGTGTGATGTATGAAAATCCATATAATTAATATTATATGGTGATTGATTGGGCCTCATTCCAATTTAGAAGATAAAGAATATTATAAAATAAAGGTTCATGTGTTGACCGTACTCATCCGTTGAGATTAGTCATGTGTTGAACGAAATATTTGAAAGCGAAATATTTGAAAACGAAATATTTGAATAGGAAATATTTGAATAAGAAATATTTGAAATAGAATATTTGAAAATAGAAATATATGAAGCCGTGTTGATTAGATTGACGCCATTTTGACGTGAACGATATTTATATCGATTTTATTCATTTTAAAATGAATATTGAAAAGTGATTTCGAAATCGAATATTTTGAAATGAAATTTGAATTAAATTGATTAGCAAACGAATTTGATTTCAATTGAATATATAACGAATTTGATTTCAATTGAATATATAACGAATTTGATTTCAATTGAATATATAACGAATTTGATTTCAATTGAATATATAACGAATTTGATTTCAATTGAATATATAACGAATTTGATTTTAGTTGAATATATAACGAATTTGATTTCAATTGAATATATAACAAAAATGAATTTGAATTGAATAGAAAACCAATTCGAATTGAATTGAATAGATAACGAATTCGAATTGAATTGAATATTAACAAATTTGAATTGAATCGAATAGAAAACAAATTTGAATTTGAATTGAATAGAAAACAAATTTGAATTGAATCGAATAGAAAACAAATTTGAATTGAATCGAATAGAAAACAAATTTGAATTGAATTGAATAGAAAACCAATTTGAATCTGAATCGAATAGAAAACGAAATGAATTTGAATTGAATAGAAAACCAATTCGAATTGAATTGAATAGATAACGAATTCGAATTGAATTGAATATATAACAAATCTGAATTGAATCGAATAGAAAACAAATTTGAATTTGAATTGAATAGAAAACCAATTTGAATTTGAATCGAATAGAAAACGAAATGAATTGAATAGAAAACCAATTTGAATTTGAATCGAATAGAAAACGAAATGAATTTGACTTGAATAGAAAACCAATTTGAATTTGAATCGAATAGAAAACGAAATGAATTTTAATTGAATAGAAAACCAATTTGAATTTAATTGAATAGAAGACCAATTTGATTTGAATCGAATAGAAAACGAAATGAATTTGAATTGAATAGAAAACCAATTTGAATTGAACTGAATAGAAGACCAATTTGAATTGAATTGAAAACGAATTCGAAATGAATTGAAACCGAATTGAAATGAATTCAAATTGAATTGAAATTTGAATTGAATAGAAAGGAATTTTAAAACGAATTTATAAGGAAGAATTCAATTTTGATTTGAATTGAAATGGAAGTTGAAATTGTTTTTGAAACGAATTTAAACCTATTTATAAAATTCGTTTTAAATAGAAATCGACGAAATATATATTATATATATAATATAATGGCCTGAATAGAACGCGCCGCACCGCGGCAGTTCGTGAATTCCGACCATTTATTTCAAACAGACATTACGGGAGATCCGACCGTCGGATTCTCCTAAAACCGGAACCGTTGGGTTCGTATCGAAAAGAGCTTGCCAACGAATACTTGAAATTCAAAATCTAACAGTTGGATTTGGAGATACGTCTAAAACAAATTTGGAAAAGGTCGCTGTAAGTGCAGTTCGATGGCCGTTGATGGAAATCGACTGTACGGGCCTTGATAAAATTATTAAAAATAGTAATAATTTGTGTAAAATCATAAGAAATGATTTAGGAAAAATTGGGACAAAAAACTCCATATTTGAAAAGATAAAAATAGATTTTTATCAAAATGAACTAGTTTGAACTGAAATTAAAACCCAATTGTTTTTAAATAAATAAATTGGATTTGAAGTGGGTTTAAATAGAATTGATTCATAGTTTTATCGTGAACTGTGTTTTAAATAACACTAGTTCTTTAATCCGATAATAAATAGAATGTGATTTGGGTTTATCGTGAACTGTGTTTCAAATGACATTAGTTCTTTAACCCAGTAAAAGGAGTTTTAATGAATCTACAATTAGATTGAAATGTGAATTGATAATCTAAATTATCAAATTTGGAAAATAAGTGAGGATGGAGTATCACCAGTTTTTCTCCAAAGCGATAGTGAATCTTTAATTAGATTTGAACGTGAAATGGTAATTAATTTTACCGATAACACCGTGGTGTTGAATATGGAGTATTACCAGTTTTGCTTAATGGGATGAATAGGTTGAGATTGGGAAATAAAATAAATAATTACTTCGGTATGGTTCGCTAATCTCGACTAATTTAGAAAACCATAATTCGGTTTGAAACGACATCCAAAGGAAGATTAAAGGATAAATTTTAAAGAACTTATCTTGGATAAAATTATTGGGAACCTTTCCCTAAGAATGTGGAATTGGAATGAGGCGTATGTTGTTTTTGTGTAAAATTCATTTTAATATACGCAGATTGTTCGGAAAGGCCGGGTTTACACCCATTCTGAATAACCGATTCGACGATATGTCGAAGATGAAGACGGTGGTTGAAGACCGGAAGTCTTCACATCCTTTGGATAATTACTGATGATCCTGATTGGGCTGTACACCCAAGAGGATGGAAACAGTTGGTGGTCGTCCAGACGTACTTGGAGATCGATGGATATGCGAGGAAAGTGCCTCCGGTTTCGTTCAGACCCAGAACGAACTTGTAAATGGATTGTGTGTCTGACATTGGATTTTATTCTGTGTTGATTGATTTTTGTTAAATATATATCTATTTGGCGGCGGAGAATTTATTCTCTTGCTTAACGCCCTTCTCTGAGACGTACGAGCTTAGAGGTTATATATCGATAGATATCAATCGCATGGCATGAATTGCCTGTGTGGCATACTGAGTTGCATGGATCAAGGATTCTGTTGAAAAGAAAAGTCTTATGGTTGATGATCAAAGCACAGCCTATGTGGCAGCTTTGTGTATAGCGTGAATTCGCGAGCCTCACACCTCAGTATGAGTTAAAAACGGGATACGGACCGTTGGGAGAACACGACGTTTCTTTCTAGCTTTGGTGGTGTCAGTGACTTACCAGCCCTGACATTTATATACTTTTCACCTTTGTGGTTGTTGGAATGAGGCGCCTTGATTTTAGGTCTGTAAGGACCGGGAAACGTGTGTTCAGGCATAACTAATCCTCTAACGTAAGTGAGGACCATCCCAACCGATCCAGTGGCTGCCCAGAGTGCGTAGTCCTGAGCATTTGCTAGAGTGTCTCGAAGCGGAGAGGAGCTTTCCCCTTGCCTCGACTCATGACGGAAATCCAATTTCCAATACGAGATATTTCGGCTTTATTTGTAGAGCCTAGTATGGCGACATAGTAGCATGGGATGCTATGCCGTCTATGATTTATATTTATGATTGAAATTGTTTTGACACTATACACTTATTATAGTATCAAATAATTTGTTTTAAACGTACTAAGCATGTTTGGCTGTTATAAGGTAAAACCCTATCCTCCGGCTTGTGTTGCATTGTGTGATGGGACCTGGGTCTTATATTAGCATCATTTTTCGAAAAAGCATTGCGTTGTTTATTGTTATGCACTGGTATTCTTGGGAGGAAACCCATTCCGTGTTATACGGCGTGGTCCCTTGAATTTCTCTCTTTTAAAGTAAAGTTATAAATAACTGTTTTAGTTCTCACACCAGTCACATGACTGACCTGGAGTTTATTGTTTTAACTTAAACTCTGGGTGCCCTTATTTTCTACGTGGCAGCTAGTAGTTTTGGTTTTGGAGATTTATATTCAAAGGATCCTGATTTACAGCAGGAACGATGCTCGGATACTGATTTACAGCTGGAACGATGCTCGGAAAGCTCTGTATCCGTGTATTACTTTCAGTTGTGTTTTGTATTATTTTCCGCTGCTATGTAATTTATTGTAATCTCTAATATTTATCGAATGTATTTTATTTATTCAAACTCTGTATATTCTTGTATTCTGATGGAATTATTGTAATAACAATGAAATGTTCTTCTGTTTGTGTTCTGATTTGTCCTGTTCTCAAAACGATCAGGGGTTTCGAACGGTCTAGATCGTTTTAACGACTGATTCGGATAGAGCGAAATTCCCGGCCATCACATTTGGTGTCAGAGCTTTGGTTTGCAGAGCTCGAGAACAAGGCACATTAGAACCATACGAAAGAATTCATCAGATATTGGATTAGTAATATCCAATTAGAATGACTCGTTAGAGATAGGATCAGTAGTATCCTAGAACGAGTGTGAAGAGTATATTTTTCAAATTAAAATAATTTTGTTTTGAAAATTTAAATCAATCCTACGTATTTGAATATTTATTTATATTGAAATGGACAATCTAGTATATAAAATTTTTGCATATATGCGTCATGAACGTATATTCGAAGTTTTAATATATTAGATAGATATAGAATCACATTCTAGACACCCGGAGATGATTCTGATGATTGATCGATCATCATCAGAATTTGTGTTCGTGTTTCGATGGTGTGATATCTATATATTTCCATTAGACTGGTGTGAGAACCAAAACCAATATAGCTAAAACACATTGTTGTGAATTGGCATCAAAAACATGATTTTTTGTATACATATCAAAATTATGAATTTGAGACTCTAATTCACTAATTGATTGATGTTTGTGTAGATTGTTTATTTGTTTGATAATTTTGAACCCTTAGCCTAATTGAACCAAATATTGAATTATATTGAAAATTTGTCGCATTTGCTTGCATATACATATACTTACATTGAACAGGTCATTACAAGGAGGCTAGAGCAGAGAATAAAATTTGTTTGCCCGACAAATAGGTACATGTTTACTACATAATTTACTGTTTTGTTTGGGTGATGACGATTTTATGAGCCTATTGGCTAGCCGCTTGGCTTTTTCTTTTTCTTTTTGAGATCAGAAGGCCTATATGGAAATTTTGGGATTTTCCCGTGGCTCCCGGTGCAGGGGAGGTTATGGCGAAATTTTTCGAAAATTTAGGGTGTTAGCCAAATTTTTGAAAATTTAAAAATTCTCAAAAACTGAAAAGTTGGAGAATGGAAGCCAGATCGAACGTAGAGTTGATTAATCAAACCACTTTCGACTTTGTTCCTTTTCGGGGACGAAAAGTTTTAAGTGGGGGAGATTGTAATAACCCGGAAATTCTGAACCAGTTTAAAATTTTTATTTTGGGAATTTTAATGAATTTTGAATATTTAAAATGAATTATTTTAAATAATATTGACGAGAAATTTATTTTGAATAGAATTCGACGTATATATTATACACGTCGTCGTTAGAATATAAATAATTATATATAATTATAAAAGGAATTGAAAATGGCGCGGTAGTTCGATAATTCGATTTCAAACTTCAATTGAATGTACTGGGTGCAAAACAATCCGGATTTTAGTGAAACCAAAAACATTAGGATCTATTTGATAATATCCTTCCAACGAATCCGAAAAATCGAAATTTCATAGCGGGAATCAAAAGATATGTCCAGTTGAAAATTCTGAATAGTCGCTATGGAATTCAGGCCCTTAAAAATAGACATTTTGCAAACGACCTCGGATTTCGACGAAACCACTTTTGTTGGATCCGTGATGTCAAATTATTGCTAGATTCCAAATTCCATAATTTTTCGAATCAATATGTGAGCATGGCAAAGGAAAACGCGTTTGACCAGTTTCAGTTGATTTTAATCGACTGGAAAATGGTCATTTTTCCAACGGTCTCAGAATTCGAGGAAACTAGTTCTGTTACGACCATATCGTCAATACGAAGCTAGAAAATATTTTTCGGGAATGTTTAGAGTTAGTATGTGACCCCGGTAAATTGAAATTCGCGTTCAAATTCAATATATAGAGTTATATGTTGATTTTGATGAAAACTGATTGCAACAGCCGAATCAGCTTACGATACAAATCCCATTGTGTTCGGAATGGGGGTAATACGCTATGGACGACAGGCGGTGGGCCTCGTTTAGAGGTCGTATGTAAAAGTCAACTTTTTGAATTAAATAATAATAAAAAAATATCTTCCTCTCCCTTAACCCGTTGGCCCCCCCCCTCTGTTCTTCACATTCGTTCAGAAATAAAAAAAAGGGAAAGAAGAGGGCGACGGAGAAGAAAAGGGGAGGAGCCGCCGCTCCTCCCATAGTCGGCCGCCGCCAGGAAGCGAGACCCCCCCCTCTCTCTTCATCGACCGCCGCCAGGATCTTCGCCCCCCTACCCTGCAGTCGACGCGAAGAAACCCCCCCTTTTTCGAGCACTGCGACCGACACCTACCCCCCCTTTCCACCGATTTGAAGCATCCCCCCCCTTCGTTTGCTGGCCTGCGACGTGAAGCCCCCTCCCCTGACGCCCTCTGACGAAGGAGCAACAGCCCCTTCCGATGTGAACGATGAGTTTCGTTTTTTTTTCCTATTCCTATTTATTTATTCACATTGATTATAAAGCTCAGATTTTAATCTAGTAAAAATTAGAAATTTAATTAGTTAAAGATTAAACTTTTATGATGTAAAAGGTGTGATTTTATTCTGTGAATGAAATATTTTTAGTTGAAAAATATGATTTTTATATTTTTAAACTATTAAAAATATGATTTTTATATTTTTTAAGTATTAAAAATATGATTTTTATATTTTTAAAGTATTAAAAATATAATCTTTATTATGTAGAAGGTGTAAAAATATGATTTTTGTTTATGTAGAGAATTAAAAATATAATTTTTACATGATAGGAATATTAGAAATATCATCTTTATATGTGTAGCAAAATAAAAGTGTGATTTTTATAATGATGAATTTGAAAAGGCGAAATCTTTATATTTGAAAAGGCGAAATCTTTATATTTGAAAAGGCGAAATCTTTATAGTTGAAAGGGCGCGATTTTTATATATTGAATAGCAAAGTAAAAAATTCGATTTTTATATATTGAATAGCGAAGTAAAAATTCGATATTTATATATTGAATAGCGAAGTAAAAATTCGATTTTTATATATTGAATAGCAAAGTAAAAATAGGATTTTTATATAGTGAATAGTGAAGTAAAAATTCGATTTTTACATATGTAGAGACTACGGGCAACGAAGATGACAAAATGCTAGAGCGATGAAGATTTTCTACAATAGAAGTGTCGTGAAGTTGGGATAGCTATCGGTGAGAATTTCTCACTCTTCAATTTCTTTTTCTCGTTATATATATATACTAGGATGCAGACGGTGTTTAGTAGCACCCGACACAACCGTCCACAGACAATGGACTTGTTTGTTTGATTGCAAAAATTAGTTAGATTATTAGATTGAAATTGAATTGTTTGGTGAAATGGAATGGATTTGATTGATGTGTGAATGGCGAGGGCCTTCACTAGACCGGGGATAAGGCTAGGCCTCGTCCCGTTTCTAGTATCGTGCCGTTATGCCGCCGAAATTTTCTAAAATAAGTTAGAAAAATAAAAATATCATTTTATTTAGTAAATGAACCGAATAGAACATTCATAGGTTGAATAAAATGTTTTATCGTTAAAAATATAATTTTTAACGTGAATGTGTATAAATAAATATTCATTTACAAACCGGACGGTTTGTTTATGTACACCTATTTGAATGACATTGATTGGGACGATAAATTTTACACATCGCCCAACTGCACATATAAAATCTGTGTTTGATTGTTTGAAACCCCACACGGGTGTTGGGATGAAATTTGAAGTTCACTCATCCTGATTGATTAAATATGTCGATCGATTGATTGACAGGATGTTATAAGCGTTAGATATCTATATTTGATGCTTATACAGTGTAGTGCACTTTGGATGATGGTTGATTGTTTTTCAATGCTATTATATACGTGTGATGTATGAAAATCCATATAATTAATATTATATGGTGATTGATTGGGCCTCATTCCAATTTAGAAGATAAAGAATATTATAAAATAAAGGTTCATGTGTTGACCGTACTCATCCGTTGAGATTAGTCATGTGTTGAACGAAATATTTGAAAGCGAAATATTTGAAAACGAAATATTTGAAGTAAAAATATTTGAATAGGAAATATTTGAATAAGAAATATTTGAAATAGAATATCTGAAAATAGAAATATATGAAGCCGTGTTGATTAGATTGACGCCATTTTGACGTGAACGATATTTATATCGATTTTATTCATTTTAAAATGAATGTTGAAAAGTGATTTCGAAATCGAATATTTTGAAATGAAATTTGAATTAAACTGATTAGAAAACGAATTTGATTTCAATTGAATATATAACGAATTTGATTTCAATTGAATATATAACGAATTTGATTTCAATTGAATATATAACGAACTTGATTTCAGTTGAATATATAACGAATTTGATTTCAATTGAATATATAACAAAAATGAATTTGAATTGAATAGAAAACCAATTCGAATTGAATTGAATAGATAACGAATTCGAATTGAATTGAATATATAACAAATTTGAATTGAATCGAATAGAAAACAAATTTGAATTTGAATTGAATAGAAAACAAATTTGAATTGAATCGAATAGAAAATAAATTTGAATTGAATCAAATAGAAAACAAATTTGAATTGAATTGAATAGAAAACCAATTTGAATTTGAATCGAACAGAAAACGAAATGAATTAGAATTGAATAGAAAACCAATTCGAATTGAATTGAATAGATAACGAATTCAAATTGAATTGAATATATAACAAATTTGAATTGAATCGAATAGAAAACAAATTTGAATTTGAATTGAATAGAAAACCAATTTGAATTCGAATCGAATAGAAAACGAAATGAATTTGAATTGAATAGAAAACCAATTTGAATTTGAATCGAATAGAAAACGAAATGAATTTGAATTGAATAGAAAACCAATTTGAATTTGAATCGAATAGAAAACGAAATGAATTTGAATTGAATAGAAAACCAAATTGAATTGAATTGAATAGAAGACCAATTTGATTTGAATCGAATAGAAAACGAAATGAATTGAATAGAAAACCAATTTGAATTGAATTGAATAAAAGACCAATTTGAATTGAATTGAATTGAAAACGAATTCGAATTGAATTGAAACCGAATTGAAATGAATTCAAATTGAATTGAATTTTGAATTGAATAGAAAGGAATTTTAAAACGAATTTATAAGGAAGAATTCAATTTTGATTTGAATTGAAATGGAAGTTGAAATTGTTTTTGAAACGAATTTAAACCTATTTATAAAATTCGTTTTAAATAGAAATCGACGAAATATATATTATATACATAATATAATGGCTTGAATAGAACGTGCCGCGCCGCGGCAGTTCGTAAATTTCGATCATTTATTTCAAACGGACATTACGGGAGATCCGACCGTCGGATTCTCCTAAAACCGGAACCGTTGGGTTCGTATCGAAAAGAGCTTTCCAACGAATATTTGAAATTCAAAATCTAACGGTCGGATTTGGAGATACGTCCAAATCAAATTTGGAAAAGGTCGCTGTAAGTGCAGTTCGATGGCCTTTGATGGAAATCGACTGTACGGGCCTTGATAAAATTATTAAAAATAGCAATAATTTGTGTAAAATCATAAGAAATGATTTGGGAAAAATTGGGATGAAAAACTCCATATTTGAAAAGATAAAAATAGATTTTTATCAAAATGAACTTGTTTTGAATTGAAATTAAAACCCATTTATTTTTAAATAAATAAATTGGATTTGAAGTGGGTTTAAATATAATTGATTCATGGGTTTATCTTGAACTGTGTTTTAAATAACACTAGTTCTTTAATCCGATAATAAATAGAATGTGATTTGGGTTTATCGTGAACTACGTTTCAAATGACATTAGTTCTTTAACCCAGTAAAAGGAGTTTTAATGAATCTACAATTAGATTGAAATGTGAATTGATAATCTAAATTATCAAATTTGGAAAATAAGCGAGGATGGAGTATCACCAGTTTTGCTCCAAAGCGATAGTGAATCTTTAATTAGATTTGAACGTGAAATGGTAATTAATTTTACCGATAACACCGTGGTGTTGGATATGGAGTATTACCAGTTTTGCTTCATGGGATGAATAGGTTGGGATTGGGAAATAAAATAAATAATTACTTCGGTATGGTTCGCTAATCTCGACTAATTTAGAAAACCATAATTTGGTTTGAAAGGAAGATTAAAGGATAAATTTTAAAGAATTTATCTTGGATAAAATTAATGGGAACCTTTCCCTAAGAATGTGGAATTGGAATGAGGTGTATGTTGTGTTTGTGTAACATTCGTTTTAATATACGCGGATTGTTCGAAAAGGCCGGGTTTACACCCATTCTGAATAACCGATTCGACGATATGTCGAAGATGAAGACGGTGGTTGAAGACCGGAAGTCTTCACATCGTTTGGATAATTACTGATGATCAAATTCGGAAAGGCGTGGTCCCTTGAATTTCTCTCTTTTAAAGTAAAGTTATAAATAACTGTTTTAGTTCTCACACCAGTCACATGACTGACCTGTAGTTTATTGTTTTAACCTAAACTCTGTGTGCTCTTATTTTCTACGCGGGCAGCTAGTAGTTTTGGTTTTGCAGATTTATATTCACAGGATCCTGATTTACAGCTGGAACGATGCTCGGATACTGATTTACAGCTGGAACGATGCTCGGAAAGCTCTGTATCCGTGTGTTACTTTCAGTTGTGTTTTGTATTATTTTCCGCTGCTATGTAATTTATTGTAATCTCTGATATTTATCAAATGTATTTTATTTATTCATACTCTGTATATTCTTGTATTCTGATGGAATTGTTGTAATAACAATGAAATGTTCTTCTGTTTGTGTATAGATTTGTCCTATTCTCAAAACGATCAGGGGTTTCAAACGGTCTAGATCGGTTTAACGACTGATTCGGATAGAGCGAAATTCCCGGCCGACACACAATTGGTCATGTACTATAAGTTGTACTAATTATATGAAAAGGAATGAATCCATCAGAGACTACACCTAATCTGATATTTATATTTTCTAATGAAAAATAAGGATACATAGCATCCATCACCTTCCAAGACTCGCTATCAGCTGGATGTCTAAGTTTTCCGTCTTTTTTATCCCACACAACGCCATGTCATAAGTTATGAAAACTCCTTGCATATAAATAGCCTTTACAACCATGGTTTTAGCGAAAAGTAACGCATCACTTTTGACAGGATTTTGCAACTCAAGCTCTCTGGCTCATTGTCATGGGTGTCTTCCTTTTTCACTGGTTCCCGTCTTGAAACACCACAAGTTTTACAGGGAATTTTGTCTTCATTTTCTGCCTAATACAACATGCAATCGTTTGGACATGCATGTATTTTTTTGTATTCAATACCTAAATCTTTAATGATATTCTTCACGACTCTGAAAGATAAAGGTTTATCGGCCTGTGGAAAAGCCTCGCTCATCAACTTTAGTTTTCTGTAGTTCCACGTACACATTTCAAAGAATAAAGCCCGATGATAAAACTTAATCTTGAAAATTTTGAACAGGCAGAATATAATGGCCTCTTTCCATCTTTGACAAGGCGATAAAATCTTTTAGCATTTGCATTCGGTTCATCAGAATTCTCATGTTCACAGTTCTGCATATGTCCATGAGTACGGTCCAACATTTCACCAAGGATATCTCCAAAATCACTAGCTTCACATTCTATATCTTCATCAGGCCTTCCGAAATTTGGGCGAGAAGCCTCACATATCCATTTCACATACAATAGAGATGGACCGTTGTAGATGAGATTGTGACGATCCAAAATTTTAACTAATTTAAAATTGGAATTTTTATTACTTAATTTGAATTTAAATTTGAATTGGACATAAATATATATATATATATATATGATTAAGAATATTTAATAATTTTGATAAGTTATGTGATAGATTTTACTTGAATTATAAATGAGAATGATTATTAATGAGTTTGGATTTATTGATACTATTTGTCGTTTGATCGGATTTGTCAAACCATAACATGAATTAGTAGCGTTAGAATTAAGTGTTGCCCTTAGTTTTCATAGCATTTAAGGGAAAATGCTACCAAAAGCTCAATTTCTCTCCTTAAGACAAGTGTAAGGACACTTTTATTTTTGCATGCCTCCTTCCATTCATGCCTTCCACTTGTCCCCTTAGGTGTCATCATCTCCTTAACTCTCCATTCCTATATAAGGAGGCCTTTTCTCCATTTTCTTACCATTCCATTTCATTTCCTCCTTTCCACCTTCTTCTTAAAGCTTATGGCCATGGTTCCATTGCATAAGTCTTCCTCTTTTCCACCACCACCTTGCCAAAGTTCATCGTCATCCTCCTTCTCCTGCTCCTTCCCTTATAAAGAGAGAGATTAATATATAATATGTATTATATTATATGTATTTTGGTGAAGAAGATGTTGAGCCGAAATACTGTCCGACGGTTCGCTCAGCTAGGCTCGCCTACCGTGAAGACTGGAAAGTTGTTTGGTGAGAACTCTTTAACCACAATTTAGGTGTTTAATTAGTAGTTAGACTAATTTAAATATAGTGATGGATTATTGGTGGTTAATGATGGTTGATGTTTGTTGTGATGGATGATGGATGCGTAGTTTAGAACACTCACTATTAAGCGTTAGTGTTATAATGCTTGTGCATAGTTATGATTTATATAATTATGTTGATGATGGTTTCCATAGATGTTTACAATGGTTATTGATGTTGTTTCGCACACACTATGACATAACAATTACGGTATCACATGGGTGATTGACAAATCTACTTCGTAATTAGAAGCAATATTATTATTGAAATTGAAGGTTAATAGTTGGAAATGACGCATAGGTATGAATTCGTATTTATTGATAAAGTTTCTATAAATGAATAAATAAATACCGGAACATTCTAGGATGATAGAGAGGATAGTGTCTAGGCTTGGGTTTGGAAATAAAGTTTCCTTCTCTCCTTAGCTATCCTTAACTGATCCGACGAATGGGATGATTAATTTGAAGTTATTTGAATTTAGAAATGAACTGTAATTTGATTTATTAAGTAAAAAAATAAAAGTTGAATTTTGAACCCAAAATAATTTGGAAAGTCAATATAAATAACTCTAAATGATTTTAAATGGTATATAATGATTTTCTAAGGTATTTAGAAATATTAAATAATAATTTTTATTGCGGTTGAAATAGAGTTTGTCGCACAATGACAATTTGCGTATTCTAGTTACAAACTGTAAATGCTTATAACTTTTGCAATCTAAATCGGATTTCCAAGAAACAAAAAATATTTGATTTATATTAACAAGAGCTTTTAAATGAGTGAAAGAGGGTTTTAATTTTGGGTTATAATTTTCAAGTTATGTTTAAAACCGTTTTGGAAAAGGTCGTTGTAAGAGCAGTGGTCGACCATAACTATAAACAACTATTTTAAATATCTTAAAAATATGGATTTTTTTTGTAAAATCATTATAAATTATGTAAAAGTGTTTTGAATCGTAAACTTTAAGTTTTGGCTAAGATAAACGATATTTTAATCAAAGTAGTTAAGATAACTATTTTGTAACGCTTTTGAAACACTGTGGTAACTCTTTCTTTAAGAACAATCTAAGTTGTAAACCGCGAATTGTTTTCCGAACTAAATCATTTGTAAATGATTGGTGGAATTGATAACGTTTTATATGGAAATTAAATTGATTTATTTGATACTAAAACGTGGTTTTCAACTTTAAATAATTGGATATGGTTGGAGATAAATTTTCGGATGTTTGATATTAATCGGCTACATGACGACTCTTACTATTTGACGAATTTAAAAGGTAGTTCACCTTTATTCTGCTTATAATGTGAATTGGATATAAAGATCAATATTAAGTATAAGTGGATGATATTTCTATCCAGATCTAATGTCAAAGTGTTGGATAAATCTTCTAATTAAGATATGGATTTCCCAATTTGATTGGGATAAGTTGGATAGAAATAATCTTCGGATATTTGATATGAAATTCTTTGGTGTAAACATACACTATTTGAGGAATCTGGAAGATATTATTATTATATCGTTATTCCACTTATAATATTCATTGATTATGAGAATTGATACAATTTCTGTGTAATTTATGTTCAATATCGATTGATTTGGATTTTTTCATGAATCATATCTTCAATAATATCATTCTTGAAACCTAATGAGGTTGAGTTATGGAAATTCATATCGTAATTTGGGGATTTAACCAAATCTTTTATTTGAGAAAATTAAAAATAAGGAATTGGGAAGGAAGAATAATCTTTTAGTTAAGATTACAGAATTGAATGTTTGGAAACCAATTTAATTAGAAATTAGGGTTGAAATGTGGGGTAAGGGTTTTCAAAGAGAACCAGGTTTTTGATAACAATTATCAAACGGAAAATTAATTAAGACATCAAGGCTAAATCATTTTTGATTTAAGGGGTGTGTTTTAAAAGAGAAAGGTTGAATATGGATTTTGTAATAATTTGAGAATGGGTTTAAAGAAGTTTAATTTTGATAAAATCCAAGATAAAAGGAAATTGATAGAAAGCCTGTGTGTTCCGTAATTGTGTTGTTAATTGCGCTTATTATTTGGAAAGATTGGGATCGGAATTATGTCTGAAAACCACTCCAAATAATAATACAATGTTGGGGAGCAATTGAAGACATTGGAGACGACATTGAAGACCGGGACACTTCATGTCATAAGGGCGACTTGCTAAATGTCTCGAATGGTTGGCTCCAATTCGAAGATGGATTTTATATATCAGTCAAGTGGCAAGAAGCTCGAATGTATGTGAAGGAATTCCGAATTGTTGTTTCGTTCAGACCCAGAACGAACATGTATGGATTGTGTGTCTGACATTATAATTGTCTGCGTAGAACTGATCTTTATTAATCTAAATCTGCTTGGTGACAGAGAATTTATTCTCTTGTTTGACACCTTTCTCTAAGACATATGAGCTTCGAGGTTATATACTGATGGAAATCAGTGATGCATAGTGAGTGGATAATGTGGCATACTTAAGTTATGTGATGAGCTATGGATGATCAAATCATGGCTTGTTTAAGCGTAGCTTTGTGTATATCGTGACCTCGACGAACCTCACAACCCGGATTGATGGTAATGTGGTGGTCAGAATTTTATATTAATTTTCTATGTTCGGTGCACCGGGATGTGATGATGAAAGGGTACTATGAAGTTCCCAATCTGGGACGCTATCTGTTGGGTACTCTGATTCATGTATGGTGGGTTAGTATAACGGAGTCCGAGTCTGGACATTATCCGCGAGTACTGGGATGATGCGCGCAAGAAAGATTTTGAGCCCACGAATAGTCTTTCGTACCAGGAACCATCATGTTGGAAACCTAATCTCCACTACGAGCCCGTACGGTTTTGATTGTACAGCCTGCTGGTTATAGGCAGGATTACGTCAGTATAATGGGATGGCGCATTATGCTGGCTAGGATTAATACATTTATTTGCGAAAAGGTTTTTCACACTGTATATAGTAGTAAAAGAGGATTTTCACGTATGAAGGCGTTTTTGGTTATCATAAGGCAAAACTCGCCCATGTGGTGTGCGCTTGTATTGTGTTATATGGGACGAGCTTATGATAGCTTCATTTTTCAAAAACAAAAAGTCATTGCGGATTTCTAGTATTCACATGGAGTAGACCCGGTGAATTACCTAACTTTAAAATAAACCCTAAAAACAACTGTTTTGAGTTCTCACACCAGCTTTTGTTTGGCATGAGGCAACGTGATAGGGGGTTCTCGCTCTTGTTTTGGTGGTGAGCGGGGGACTCTTACCTCTACACGTCCCAAGAGGGGTTGGTTAGGCATGAGGCTGTGATAGTCGAGAGGTTGGCCATAAAATAAGGTATTGGGGGTACCATTGTAATGCCACAGCAGAGCATAGCTGTTGTCTGATGGTTGAAAAAGACTAGACTATTACATTTGGTATTAGAGCTTTGGTTTCTACAAAGCAATGGGGTACGACACATTTGAATAAAAGGACAGACTCATCAGAGTTATATATCTCATTAGAGATAGGGTTAGTAATACCCCAGAACGAGATTTTGGAGTATTATATTTGAGAGGGCGTATCTGAAAATATGAAATGAGTTTTGAAAAGTTATATTTTAAGAAAGAAACATATTTCGGAAATATATGGTTAATTATAACCTGGATACTTAATCAAACGATTAAGGTTAAGTTTACATTTTATGATTATAGTTGCACATAAAATACTTCTTATGGCATGGTAATTAAGCCCCTTCCACTGAACAGGAAAAGGATCCGAGTATAAATGCCTTTTGGGTTTAGTTTCACTATTGGGTAACATTTCGAAATATCTATAAACTTGGGTCAAATTTGTTAAGGTAACTAATCAATATGGTTAGAAATTAAAAATTAGAATTTGAGTATTGTATTCGATGTTAAGGTTGGACTATCGAGTATAAGAAGATTTTCAATATACGCCTAGCTAACATATATACGAAATCTTAAGTATACTAGATAGATATAGAATCACAATCTAGTCACCTGAAGATGATTCTGCTGATGACTGCATCATTATCAGTATGTATTTTCAAGTTTCAAAAGTGGGATGACTATATAATTCCGATTAAAACATCAATATATACTTAAACCCCTTTAGATAAGTGTTTGAAATTGTTTGGTAAATTGATGTGAACTTAAATAGAAAAGTGAAAATTTGATAGGACTATAAGAATCATACCAAGTAAACTTGTTAGTAAGGGATAAGCCAGTAAATTAAGAAGAGAGTAACCTGGAATTTTCAGCAAAATTTCCTTACAGGAACAAAGATGGAGTTTGGTCTATCAGGTACTGAATGGTGGATGACCCTAAAACAAGCAAGAAAAGCTCACAACTGAAAAGAAAATGAAGAAAGACTTAGATTGGGGAAATTCGAAGGTATCTATTGTTATAGATATAGTCAAGAAGGATATTTTACATTTTTATGCCCAGAAAGAATACAAAAGAAAAACATTCAAGAAGACATAATTTGTTTCAAATGCAAGAAGAAAGTACATTTTATATGTAAATCTCCTAAAAGAAAGAACAAACCCATGAACCCAACAAAAGAAAAGAAGTGTTATCAATGTAGAAACGTAGGGCATGTAGTCCAGGATTGTTGGTTAAAGAAGGGAGAAAGACCAGTTAAAGCAACACCACCTTGCAATCATAAGTGAAGATGAAGGAACGCAAGAATTATGTAATCAAAGCAAGCTCTTTGACCCCTAGGGAGTTATCTCTGAAAAGTTGGATGCACGAATAAATGTATGTATATGATGTTAAATAATTATATATATATATATAAACTATTTTTATAAATGTTATTAATATATTCTATCATACATCCAAATAAATCCTATTCTAATGAAAAAGTTATTGAATTTAATTAAAGGTATAGATAGGATGATTGGAATTACCGATGATTTTGGACAAGTCGATAAGTTATAAAGTATATTATGGCAACAAAAGGAACTATTTAAGTGAGCATGAATATCTTGTGAATTAAGTTTCACAATATGATTAAAGGGTATTTGTCAAGCGGGAATATGTAATAACCCGGAAAATCTGGGCCAGTTTAAAAATTTTATTTTGGCAATTTTAGCGAATTTTGAATATTTAAAATGAATTATTTTAAATAATATCGACGAAAATTTATTTTGAATATAATTGGAACATATATATTATATACGTCGTCGTTAGAATATAAATATTTATATATAATTATAAATATAATTGAAAATGGCGCGGTAGTTCGATAATTCGATTTCAAACTTCAATTGAATGTACCGGGTGCAAAACAATCCGGATTGTAGTGAAACCAAAAATGATAGGATCTAATTGATAATATCTTTCTATCGAATCCGAAAAATCAGGATTTCATAGCGGGAATCAAAAGATATGTCCAGTTGAAAATTCTGAATAGTCGCTATGGAATTCAGGCCCTTAAAAGTGGACATTTTGCAAATGACCTCGGATTTCGACGAAACCAGTTTTGTTGGGTCCGTGATGTCAAGTTATTGCTAGATTCCAAATTTCATAATTTTTCGAATCAATATGTGAGCGTGGCTGAGGAAAACGCGTTTGACCAATTTCAGTTGATTTTAATCGACTGAAAAATGGCCATTTTTCTAACGGTCTCGAAGTTCGACGAAACTAGTTTTGTTAGGACCGTATCGTCAATACGAAGCTAGAAAATATTTTTCTGGAATTTTTCGAGTTAGTATGTGACCCCGGTAAATAGAAATGTACGTTTAAAATTCAATATAATGATTTAAATGAAAATTCAACGGAAACTGATCAAAACAATCGAATCAGCTTACGATACATATCCCATTGTGTTCGGAATGGGGGTGAAACGCTATGGACGACAGGCGGTGGGCTTGATTTCGAGTTCGAAATAAAAGTCAACCCTTATGGATTTAAAAAAAAAAATTAGATTGAAATGATCGAAAATGGAGTATCACCAGTTTTGCTCCAGGCGATAGTTAAATCTTTAATTAGATTTGAACGTGAAATGGTAATTGAATTTACCGATAACACTGTGGTGTTAGATATGAAGTATTACCAGTTTTACTTCGTGGGATGAATAGGTTGGGATGGGGAAATTAAAATAAATAATTCTTCGGTAAGTTTCGCTAATCCCGACTAGTTTGAATTGAGATTCAAAAATAGAATAAAGAATAAATTCAAGGAATTTATCTTGGATAAAATTAATGGGAACCTTTCCCTATGAATGTGAAATTTAGAAACTAACTGTCGGTTAGCCAAGCAGAATGGTTTTCTGAATATTGATCTGATGTTGGTTTTGGCCTTCGGGGTTAATATTTGGGGAATTATTCTCTTGATTAATTTACGGTTAGTGACTAATGAATTGGAATGAGGCGTATGTTGTGTTTGTGTAACACTTATTTAAAATATAGGCGAGTTATTTGGAAAGACCGGGTTTATCCCATTCTGAATAACTGATACGACGATAAGTCGAAGATGAAGACGGTGGTCGAAGACCGGAAGTCTTCACGTCGTTTGGGTGATAACTGATGATCTTGATTGGGCTGTACACCCAAGAAGATGGAAACAGTTGGTGATCGTCCAGACGTGCTTGGAGATCGATGGATATGCGGGGTACTAGGTGCCTCCAGTTTCGTTCAGACCCAGAACGGACTTGTAAATGGACTGTGTGTCTGACATTGGATTTTAGTCCATGTGATTGATCTCTATTAAATATATATCTGTTTGGCGGCGGAGAATTTATTCTCTTGCTTAACGCCCTTCTCTGAGACGTACGAGCTCAGGGGTTATATATTGATGGATATCAAACGCATGGAGTGAATTGCCTGTGTGGCATGCCTAAGTGGCAATTGATCGAGGCTTCTGTTGAAAAGCAAAGTCTTGTGGTGATGATCAAAGCACGGCCTTTGTGGCGTAGCTTTGTGTAGCGTTTACTTCGCGAGTTTCACACCCGGTATGAACCAAAAACGGGAGACGGACATCAGGGAGGACTTGCGTTTCTTTCTAGCTAAAAGTGGCGTCAGTGGTTTTACACGCCCTGACGAGTTTGACTTATGTGGTTGTTGCTGTTGCGAGGCGCCTCGGTTTGATCGGACGATCCGGGTCCGATGGAGTCATTCGTTGGCTCGTTTGCGCCCCAAAGGGCGGGGAGACGTATTGTTCAGGCATAATAATCCACATCGGTGGACCGGCCCTGACGATCCAGGGGGCAGTTGCGGCTGTTCCTGAGACATGGTAGGCTAGATTGTCTCGAATCGGTTGAGGACTATCTTTTGCCTCGGTTCATAGATGGAAACCCAATTTCCAAATACGTGACATTTGCGGTTTTATTTGTAGAGCCTAGTATGGCGACATGATATATGGTACCCATGCCGCCTATGATTGATACTTATGATTTGAAGTTGTTTTATACACTATGCACTTATAATAGTATCAAATGATTTGTTTTAAAACGTATCAAGCATTCTTTGGCTGTTATAAGGGAAAACCCTATCCCCCGGCTTGCGTTGCATTGTGTGATAGGACCTGGGTCTTATAACAGCTTCATTTTTCTTTATTTAGCATTGCGCTGTTTGTTCTATGCACTGGTATTCTTGGGAGGAAACCCGTTCCGTGTTATACGGCGTGGTCCCTTGACTTACCTAACTTTAAAAATAAAGATTAACTGTTTTAGTTCTCACACCAGTCACATGACTGACCTGGAGTTTATTGTTTTAACCTAAACTCTGGGTGCCCCTATTTTGACACGGGCAGCTAGCAGTTTTGGTTTTGCAGATTTATATTCACAGGATCCTGGTTTACAGCTGGAACGATATCCGGAAAACTTTGTATCCGTATATCTCCTTCTAGTTGTGTATTGTATTATTTTCCGCTGCTATGTATTTAAATGTAATTTAAATCTCTGATATTTCTGTGTAATATTCGTTTATACTCTGTATATTCTTGTAATTTGATGCATTGTTGTAATATACAATGAAATGTTCTTTTATATGCGTTCTGTTGTGGCTTGTTCTCGAACTATCCGACGCTTTCCTTTACGGGGAAGTTACGGGTCTTTACAGAATAGTAAAAAGAGTTTACCTAAACTGAAACATTTAGACAAGTTGAGTTCTAAGATGATCGAGTTTTCCATGTAAAGAATAACAGTAATTTTATGAAACTGAAAAGGAGTAAATTTCATAACCAGTGTATTTACAAGATAAGATCTAAGAGAACAATTTATAACTCTGAATTTTCTTGAAGGTGGTAAATGGTTGAGCATAAGTAATTGTCCCAGTAAATGACGAATCAAATATAATGGGTAACCGTAGGTTATCGTTGGAGGACATGTAGATTTGGTTGTCTGTAAATAAGTGTGCTGGAACATTCTACCTAGTATATCCATTATGAGAACAGAGAGCTTTGGTATAAAGAATTTTAACCTTGAATTTGTAAATGTACAAGATGTCGAATGGGTAATTATGATTCCCTTTCCTTTTCAAGGACGAAAAGTTTTAAGGGGGGAGGGGTGAATGTAACGATCCAGAATTTTTAACCAATTTAAAATTGGAATTTTTATTACTTAATTTGAATTTGACATAAATGTATATGGTTAAGAATATTTAATAATTTTGATAAGTTATATCATAGATTTTACTTGAATTATAAATGAGAATGATTATTAATGAGTTTGGATTTATTGATACTATTTATCATTCGATCGGATTTTTCAAACCTTAACATGAATTAATAGCGTTAGAATTAAGTGTTGCCCTTAGTTTTCATAGCATTTAAGGGAAAATGCTTCCAAAAGCTCACTTTCTCTCCTTAAGACAGGTGTAACTACACTTTTTTTATTGCATGCCTCCTTTCATGCATGCCTTCCACTTGCCCCCTTAGGTGTCATCACCTCCTTAATTCATCATTCCTATATAAGGAGGCCTTTTCTCCATTTTCTTACCATTCCATTCCATTTCCTCCTTTCCACCTTCTTCTTAAAGCTTATGGTCATGGTTTACATGACATATGTCTTCCTTTGATTGTAACGACCCAGAAATTCTGGACCAATTTAAAATTTATATTTTGGCAAATTTAATGGATTTTGATTATTTAAAATGAATTATTTTAAATAATAACGACGGAAAATTTATTTTCGACGAAATTAAAACGAGTAATATTAATTTAATTATATAACGAGCCAGAAATGGCGTGGTAGTTTGAAATTTCGATTTCGAATTTCAAATGAATATACATAATTCGTTTTAAGTTGGGATTGAGCGAAACAAGAAATATCTAAATCTGTTTGACGATATCTTTCTAACGGATGTAAGAAGCTGAGATTTCACATTAGAAGTTGAAAGATACGTCCAGTTTAAAATTCAGAAAAGTTGCTGTGGAATTTATATATATTTTAATATGTATAAAGGCCCTTAAAAATGGAAATTTTGCAAACGACCTCGGTTTTCGATGAAACCTCTTTTTTTGGATCCGGGATGTCAAGTTATTGCTATGTTTCAAAATTCATAATTTTCTGAATCAATATGTGAGCGTAGCGAAGTTAAACGTGTTTTGACAGTTTCAGTCAATTTCGATCAACTAGAAAAGGGTCATTTTTCAAACGGTCTTAGAATTCATCGAAATTAGTTTTGTTAGGACCGTATCGACAATACGAAGCTAGAAAATATTTTTCAGGAATTTTTAGAGTTTGTATGTGGCCTCGGTAAATTGAAATGTCCGTTCGAATTCAATATATAGAGTTATATGATAATTTTGATGAAAACTGATCGAATCAGCCTGCGATACCTATCCCATTGCGTTCGGAATGGGGATAATTAGATAAGGGCATCAGTCATCGAGTTTGATTTGGAGTTCGTATCGGTAAACATGAATTTTTGAAATAATAAAATAAAATAAAATATACTAGTTTATATACTCTCACATACGGTCAAACCCTAAAGAAGTCAAACAAATGGTCAAATAGAAAATCGGCCTTCATCCCTCGTTCAACGGCGGATGAAGCTCAAATTTTTGAGCTTCGATTCCTTCCAATCCTCAAAATAAAATCGCTCAATCCTTTAGGGTATTTTGTAGTGCTTTCTTCCATCTTCAAGTCCGCACCTGTTGGAGGAATTATCACTGAGTATTTTGCTTGAAATTTGAGCCAAAACTTGGACCGTTTGATTGCATTTTCCGGCCAGACGAGGGCGGCGAGTTGGGCGCCAGTGGTGGCGCTGGAGCATGGCACGGCGGGCTTCGACAGCGGCAGGTCAGAGGTGGGTCCGGCTGAGCGTGGTGGCGGTGCAGTCAAAACCTAGATGGCGACTCCCTTTGAAACTGAATAGAACAATTAACAGTGAGCCTATCTTTTTTTTTTATGAAATAACTTTTATAGAAAAATATACATAAGTTTAAAATAGAAAAATATAAACTTCTTTGAATTGAAAATATAAATATCTTTGAATAGAAAAATATAAACTTCTTTGAATTGAAAATATAAATATCTTTGAATTGAAAAATATAAACCTCTTTGATTTGAAAATAAAAATATCTTTGATATAAAAATATAATCTTTATTAGAAGTAGAGCGATGTAAAAATATGATTTTTATATATTGAAGAGCGATGTAAAAAGATGATTTTTTATATTGAATAGCAAAGTAAAAATTGATTTTTATATTAGAATAGCAAAGTAAAAATTTTATTTTTATATTAGAATAGCAAAGTAAAAAAATTCGATTTTTATATTAGAATAGCAAAGTAAAAATTCGATTTTTATATATTGAATAGCAAAGTAAAAATTCGATTTTTATATTAGAATAGCAAAGTAAAAATTCGATTTTTATATATTAGAATAGCAAAGTAAATATTCGATTTTTATATATTGAATAGCAAAGTAAAAATTCGATTTTTATATATTGAATAGCAAAGTAAAAATTCGGTTTTTATATATTGAATAATGAAGTAAAAATTCGATTTTTATATTAGAATAGCAAAGTAAAAATTCGATTTTTATATATTGAATAGCAAAGTAAAAATTCGATTTTTATATATTGAATAGCAAAGTAAAAATTCGATTTTTATATATTGAATAGCAAAGTAAAAATACGATTTTTATATATTGAATAGCAAAGTAAAAAATTCGATTTTTATATATGTAGTGAACACGGATGACGAAAGTGATGAAAGAAGAAACGACGGGGGATTTCTACTTATGAAGAGTCGTGGCGTTTGGATTAGCTAGTCGGTGAGAACTTCTCGCGTTTTAATTTTGTTTTCTAGTTAACAATATATACTAGGATGCAGACGGTGTTTAGTAGCACCCGACACCCGTCGTCCACAGACCATGGACGACTTGTATGCTTGGTTGTTTGATTTTGATGTGTAGTTGATTGTGTGATGTTATGTGAAATGAAATAAAATATTTATAGAGTTGAAAATATTTTATAGTTAAAAATAGAATTTTTAATGTGTATATGAAATGAAATAAAAATAAACAAATCGGACAATTTGTTTGTATACACACATTTGACTGATATTGATAGGGACGATAAATTTTACACATCGCCCAACTGCACAAATAAAATCTGTGTTTGATTGTTTGAAACTCCACACGGGTATTGGGATGATATATGACGTACACTAATCCCAATAATTAGTTGTATGTCAATCGATTGATTGACAGACTGTCATAAGCATTAAATATTTATATTTGATGCTTATACAGTGTAGAATGCACTCTGGATGATGATTGATTATTTATCGTTGTTATTTTATACACGTGTGGTAGAAAATCCATATAATTAACATTATATGGTAATTGATTGGGCCTCATTCCAGTTTAGAAATAGAATATTTGAAAGTAGAAATATTTGAAAAAGGAATATTTGAAATAGAATATTTGAAAGTAGAAATATTTGAAAGCCGTGTTGATTAGATTGACGCCATTTTGACGCGAACGAGATTTATATCGATTTTATTCATTTTTCAATGAATATTGAAAAGAATTGAAATTCGAATTATATTGAAAAGAATTGAAATTCGAATTATATTGAAAAGAACTGAAATTCGAATTAGATCGAATTGAATTGAATATAAAACGAATTCGAATTGAATTGAATGTAAAACGAATTCGAGTTGAATTGAATATAAAACGAATTCGAATTGAATTGAAAAGAAAATGAATTCAAATCGAATTAAAATCGATTTGAATTGAAATCAATTTGAAATGAATTTAAAACGAATTTATATTGGAAAATTCAATTTTGATTTGAATTTGAAATGAAGTAGAAATCGTTTCGAAAACGAATTTAAAATGCTTTATAAAATACGTTTTAAAAGGAAATCGACGAAGTATATATTATATATATTATATATATATATAATATAATGGCCTGAATAGAACGCGCCGCACCGCGGTAGTTCGCGAATTTCGACCATTGACCTCGAACGGATATTACGGGAGATCCGACCGTCGGATTCTCCTAAAACCGGAGCTGTTGGGTTCGTATCGAAAAGAGCTTTCTAAAGATTATTAGAAATTAGAAATCTAACAGTTGGATTTGGAATTATGTCCAAATCAAATTTGGAAAAGGTCGCTATAAGTGCAGTTCGATGGCCGTTGATGGAAATCGACTGTACGGGCCTTGATAAAATTATTAAAAATAGTAATAATTTGTGTAAAATCATAAGAAATGATTCGGAAAGAATTGGGATGAAAAAGTCCATATTTGAAAAGATAAAAATAGATTTTTATCGAAATGAACTAGTTTTGAACTAGAATTATAATTATATTTATTTTTAAATAAATAAATTGGATTTGAAAAGGTTTTGAAGATAACCAGAATTTTCCATAATTATATTGGAATGGATTTGAATCGAAATTGCCTTCGGAATATTTCGATGTTGGATTTCGTGATGATACAGATATTGTTATTGGAATTTGAAAGATATATATATATCGTTATTTCCAATATGATATTTGTTGGTCGTAGAGTTTGATATTGAATATAAGCCGGTATATTTTCTATTCAAAGCCTTGTATTTAATATCAAATGTGATTTGGGTTTGTCGTGAATGGTGTCTTCATTAACACTGTTCTTGAACCCAGTTGAGAAAAAGATTAAATCTTTTTAGTTAGATTTATTGAAGTGTACCAATTAAATAATATTTAATTGGAATTGAATTGGTATTGATTTTTGGGTTTATCGTGAACAGTGTTTTATATAACACTTGTTCTTTAACCCGATAATTAATGAAATGTAATTTTTGGTTGTCGTGAACGGTATCTTCAATAATACTGTTCTTAGACCCAACGGAGTTAAGAAAACGAGAAACTAACTGGAGATTAGTTAAGTTGAATGGTTTCTTGGGTATTGATCTGATGTTGGTTTCAGCCTTCGGGGTTAATGCTTAGGGAATTGCTCACTTGTTAATTTACGGTTAGGGACTGATTGAAATGTGATGTGATTCTGGGGTTTATCGTGAACCGTGTTTTAAATGACACTGATTCTTTAACCCAGTCACAGATTAAAAATAAATGGAGTTTTAATGAATCTTTAATTAGATTGAAAAGATTGAGAATGGAGTATCACCAGTTTTGCTCCAGGCGATAGTTAAATCTTTAATTAGATTTAAACATGAAATGGTAACTGAATTTACCGATAGCACCGTGGAATTAGATATGAAGTATTACCAGTTTTACTTCATGGGATGAATAGGTTGGGATTGGGAAATTAAAACAAATGATTACTTCGGTAAGGATCGTTAATCCCGACTAGTTGAATCGAAATTCAAAAGAAGATTAAAGAATAAATTCAAGGAATTTATCTTTGATAAAATTAATGGGAACCTTCCCTAAGAATGTGAAATTTAGAAACTAACTGTAGGTTGGCTAAGCAGAGTGATTTCCTGGGCATTGATCTGATGTTGGTTTCGGCCTTCGGGGTTAATATTTGGGGAATTATTCTCTTGATTAATTTACGGTTAGTGACTGATAAATTGGAATGAGGCGTATGTTGTGTTTGTGTAACACTTGTTTATCATATACGCGAGTTATTCGGGAAGACCGGGTTTACCCCATTCTGAATAACTAATACGACGATAAGTCGAAGATGAAGACGGTGGTCGAAGACCTGAGGTCTTCACATCGTTTGGATAATTACTGATGATCTTGATTGGGATGTACACCCAACAAGATGGAAACAGTTGGTGATCGTCCAGACGTACTTGGAGATCGATGGATATGCGGGGTACTAGGTGCCTCCGGTTTCATTCAGACCCAGAACGGACTTGTAAATGTACTGTGTGTCTGACATTGGATTTTAGTCTGTGTGGTTGATTTCTATTAAATATATATCTGTTTGGCGGCGGAGAATTTATTCTCTTGCTTAACGCCCTTCTCTGAGACATACGAGCTCAGGGGTTATATATTGATGGATATCAAACGCATAGAGTGAATTGCCTGTGTGGCATGCCTAAGTGGAAAATGATAAAGGCTTTTGTTGTAAAGCAAAGTCTTGTGGTTGATGATCGAAGCACGACCTTTGTGGCGTAGCTTTGTGTAACATTTACTTCGCGAGTTTCACAACCGGTATGAACTAAAAACGGGAGAAGGACCTCAAGGGGGCATGCGTTTTCTTTCTAGTTAGAAGTGGCGTTAGTGGTTTTACACACCCTGACGTGTTTGACTTATGTGGTTGTTGCTGTTGCGAGGCGCCTCAGTTTGATCGGACGATCCAGGTCCGATGGAGTCATTTATTGGCTCATTTACATCCCATAGGGTGGAGAGATGTATTGTTCAGGCATTATAATCCACTCCGTGTGGACCGGCCCTAACGATCCAAGGGGCAGTTGCGGCTGTTCCTGAGGGGCCGACTAGAGGCTCTCGAATCGGTGAGGACGATCCCTAGCCTCGGTTCATACCATAAATGATAACCCAACTTCCAATACATGACATTTGCGGTTTTATTTGTAGAGCCTAGTATGGCGACATAGTGGGATGGGGCGCTTATGCCGTCTATGATTGATACTTATGATTTGAAGTTGTTTTATACACTATACACTTATAATTGTATCAAATGATTTGTTTTAAACGTATCAAGCATTCTTGGCTATTATAAGGTGAAAACCCTATCCTCCGGCTTGCGTTGCATTGTGTGATGGGAACTGGGTCTTATAATAGCTTCATTGTTCTTTATTTAGCATTGCGCTGTTGTTTCATGCACTGGTATTCTTGGGAGGAAACCTTTTCCGTGTTATACGGCGTGGTCCCTTGATTTACCGAACTTTAAAATAAAGATTAATAACTGTTTTAGTTCTCACACCAGTCCCATGACTGACCTGGAGTTTATTGTTTTAACCTAAACTCTGGGTGCCCTTATTTTGACAAGGGCAGCTAGTAGTTTTGGTTTTGCAGATTTACATTCACATGATCCTGGTTTACAGCTGGAACGATATCCGGAAAGCTTTGTATCCGTATATCTCCTTCTAGTTGTGTTTTGTATTATTTCCACTGCGATGTATTTAAATGTAATTTAAATCTCTGATATTTCTGTGTAATATTTGTAACAACCCGTATTTTCAATAACCTGTAATAATGTAAATCGAGGCAGAATTTAATTTATAAATCTGAATCAAGGGAAACGGGCTATGCCATTGCGTTCGTCTCGGAAAAATACGCGAAATAGAGTCCGTGTTTTCGGAAATCGGAGTCCGTATGACCCGATTAAGGCCCAACGAAGTTTTCAGAAAATTCCAAAGTAAAAACAGATTTCAAATTCAAGTTTGAATTTGAAAATTAGGTCATATTTGGGCTAGGCGGGAAAACTCCCGCCAGAGCACCCAAGTCGACAGCCCTGTCGACTTGGGAGTCGACTTGGTTGGACCCAAGTCGACAGCCCTGTCGACTTGGCTGTCGACTTGGTCCAGCCGGGCTGTTTAGCCTGGTGCACCATTTCGAGATTGTGTTGAGTTTGGGGGCCAGATTCGGTTTTGAGGGCTGAGATTGGAACTAGGGTTTAATCCTAGGGTTGAAACTAGTCCTAATCTCTATAAATAAGGCCCTAACCTAACCCTAAATCATCATTATTCTTCCAAGTAACTAAACTATAGCAAAATCAATCCTCTCATGGCCTCCACTCTCTTCATAAATTCCTAAATAAATTTCTATGAGAGATTTTCCATGCATACAAGTGTTTTCAAGCTTGTATGAGCATCATTAGCTTGCATTCAAGTCAAATTTCCATATTTACATCATAAAGCAAGGGTTTTGATCATTTTGGCTCAAGGGATTTTCCATTAAAGCTTGCATTTTGGGTCTATTTGATTTCATAAGGGCTTTGTCATATGTTTGTGTCTTCATAAGCATAGTAAGCCCTATTCTATTTTCATACTTAAACTCTAAAGTTAAATGTATGATATGCAAGTTTGCCATGATATGCAAGTTTACTACGTCATGTTATGTAAGTTTGATATGTTATGATATGCAAGTTCATCATGTTATGATATGCAAGTATGCCATGTTATGATATGCAAGTTTATCATGTTATGCTATGCAAGTTTGCCATGTTATGATGTGCAAGTTTATCATGTTATGTTATGCAAGTATGCCATGTTATGATATGCAAGTTTATCATGTTAAGTTATGCAAGTTTGATATGCAAGTTCGTCATATGATATGCAAGTATGTTATGCAAGTTTGGGTTGATCATTTGGTTCATGTTATCATGTTATGCAAGCTTATCTTGAGTATATGAACATAAAGCTTCAAGCTTTATGCTAAAGGTTGCATTTTGGCAACATGTAGGTTATCATATCTCTTATGATAACTTGCATGTGAGGCTAAATGCGAACTTATGGCCATTTCTACATGTCATTTAGCACCATGTATCACCAATATGCCAAGTTTGGTTTTATGCATGCTTTTGGGGCCTAAAAATGTAATATGCAAGTGTATGAACATATGAACATTTCATATGCCACCATGTTGAACTTGTGGCTTCAACACCTTTATGTCATGATCATGCCAAGTTCCCTCTTTCTATCCTTTATGCGCTATTGCGATATGTAAGCGATGGGATTGCGTTTGGGGTTGGGTAAACTTAAAAGACATAAAAACATAAGCTTGGGAATTTACCTATTAAGTTAGGTCTACCCATTGGGAATTTACCTATTAAGTTAGGTCTACCCAATTGCTTGAAAACTTGTGATGTGTTTTGGAAACACGATGGACATGACACTTAGAAAATATAAGTGTGACCAACTCGAGGTTGGGTTGAGTTTGTAGCGTAAACCTACCCGGAACCGACCGGCCTAACTAGTTGCTACAAACAATAGGACCCAATGTGAGAAGTTGGCCATGTTGTACCTTGAACCCGAGGTTAGACCAAGTTGTGGTGTAAAGCTACCCGGACCCGCCCGGCTTAACTAGTAACCACAACAAGGTCTAATGTGAGAGGTTAAGGCGCATTAAATTAATTAATGCCTCGTGATTAGGGTTAAGTCATGGTCCACTTAATACTTAACCAATTTGGGCTTGGTAGATTAATCAGGGTTAAGTCGTGAACTCATCGTTACACTTAACCAAGTTAATTCATGATTAGCAAGAGGGTTAAATCGTACTTAACCCACTAGAAAAATCCTAGCAATGGGGGCCCACTCCAGCAGTAATCCCAAGTTTGTATCATTAAGACCCTAGGGTCTAGGCTAGGGAGGGAGCACGATTACTAGGCTGGAGGTAAGCGACCAATAAACGACGGCAGGGTGGTACGCCGATGTAGTTCCGGACGGACTATGGTCGTGCACGTAGTCCGTATTTGGAGAAGTCAAGCATGGGTTCCAGTAGATTGAGACTGTGCACTCATGTTTGTGGTGTCCAGGGGTTGGCACCCTAGGGCTTGATACACCCGAAGGGTGGACCCGGCACAGTTCGACTACAATTATGTTTAGGCCGTATGGACACCAACACGTGACGAGTTAGGCTTATAGGGAGCCGATCGACTAGACCGTTTGGTTGGACCTCGTGTTAGGGTCACTTCATGTTATTGGACCTCGTGTTAGGGTCACTTCATGTTATTGGACCTTGTGGTAGGGTCACTTCATGTTATTGGACCTTGTGTTAGGGTCACTTCATGTTATTGGGCCAAAGCTTGGGCCAAGGGATCAATACTTGTTTATTCAAGTCATGTTAGCTTGCTAGTACACCTGTGGTGCAAAACCCTTAAACCTGATTATGCGATGACACCTTTATATACCCTTGTTAGTTAATCATCATGCTAGTATGTTGTTATCCTTATGTTCATCCCTGCTGCTCATGCCAGTTAACTTTATCAGTTTACATTGATTGTAGTAGGGCTTACTCAGTCTTTTTGACTGACCTGTTTTCTTTTGCCTCTTTTCTTCCGTTCCCCCCCCCCCAGGTTCTCAGGGAGGGAATATTGGAGCTTAGCTTGGATTTCTGATCACTTGCTTGTGGGATTTAGCTCATGTACGGTCTTGACATGAAGCTAGCTATGGTTATCACTTATTTTGGGGATAGTACTTATGTATTTCAGTTTTTCAGTGATGTTGTTTTTATCTAGACTTGTTTGGAAAGTTGACATTATGTTGTACCAGACTTGTTTTGAAATGGTTTGAAATCTTCCGCTGTTTTATTTATGTTATTTACTCTGTTTACATATATACATATGTTCTTGTTCTGCCTTGATATATCATTTTGCATGTTTACCTGATTCAAACGCCCCTCCAAAGTCAGAGTGCTTGCAAGAGACACCCTGGCGGAGGTGGGGGTGTTACATTTGGTATCATAGCATATGGTTTACGAGAAGGAACAAAAAGGTTTTTAGAAAACTTTTGGAAAACTATTTTCAAAACCAAGTATAAAGTATTTTCCAAAGAAAAAGTCTAGTTTATTTTAAAGGCTATTCCCCAAAAAGCCATTAGCAAAAATTCCTTTGTTTTTCTCCATTCTGAATCTATCTTTTTCTTCGTTTTCAGTATGGCCAATAACTTTGCCATTCCGGAGGGAGTATACGTACCTGTTTGGTATAGGAGACTTTTGGAGGCTAGGGCGACCGAAGTCGGTCCCGCCAATGTTCCTCCTCCTCCTCCAGTAGTTAATGTTCCTCCTCCTCCTGTCGCTAATGTTCCTCCTCCTCCTATCGCTGAGGTTCCTCTTTCTCCTCCCCCTCAGCATCCTCAAGCTGACTTCGCAAAGATTTGCAAAGATTTCAAAGCAATGGGTGGCAAGAATTTCTTTGGAACCGAGACTCATGTAGAAGCAAGGAATTGGTTGAAATAAACCGAAGATCTTTTCGCCTTCTTTGATATAGATGACCGTAGGAAGGTTTTATTAGCAGTGTGGTTGCTAAAGGAAGAAGTTGCACGTTGGTGGGTGGTCACCACCGCTACTAGGCCAATTGAGACTTGGGATGACTTTCGGGGAAAGTTTGGACTAAGGTTCCTATCACTGAAGCAAGGGGACATGACTATTAGGGAATACATAGATAAGTTTAATCAACTGGCTCGGGTCGGTTTAGACTTGGTTAACACAGCTCAGAAGAAGGCCCTATACTTTGCTCTAGGATTAAACGAGCCATTACATGGTTTGGCCATGTCACATATACCCTTGGGGGTAACTTTCGAGAGCTTGGTGAATATGGCCCTACTCAATGCAGAGAATAGGAGTGACAAGAAGGAGGTCAAGATGAATGAGTCTCAAAACAAGGAAATGGAGCCCAAAAAGGAAATGGAAAAGAAGGAGGAGAAGTCTAAAGATAAGAAGGAAAAGAAGTGCTTTACTTGTGGAAGCTCGACTCATCTAAACAAGGATTGCAGAAAGAGGAAGGGCACTTGCTTTAACTGAGGAGAAATGGGGCACTTCACTAGGGATTGCCCGAAGAAGCAAGGGCAAGGCCAGGGTCAGCCTCAGCGTGCTGGACCTTCAGGAGGGCAAGTTCATGCTCTCAATGCCGCTCCAGTTCCCGACTGAGGTAGTATTTCTATTGAAAGCCTTGTATATATTTCTGATTTTTCAGTTCGTACCTTGTTTGATTTTGGTGCATCGCATAGTTTATTTCATCTGGTTTAGTTGAAAGTTTGCACCTAAGTACTAGTCTAGTTAATGATCCCGTGTGTGTTTCAAATCCAATTGGGGTTTCCGCCCATTTGTCTATTATCTACGTGGATTTGAAAATCTCTATCTTTAGTATAGAGTTCTCGCGTGATGCTTATATTCTCGGTTTCATGGGGTATGGGTTGATTTTGGGCATGGATTGGTTGTCCAGTTTTGGAGCCATCCTTGATTTTTGAGCATAGGGTTGTGAGGCTCATGACTCGCCTCGGTAATACCCTAAAAATTTCTAGTAACCCTATGAGTCCCGTCATGTTGTGTTATCTTGAATCCCTCAACTCGTCTATCGATAGTTTGCAATCGGTGAGGGTGGTCCGAGAATATCCTGATATCTTGGGTGAAGTGAAGGGGGTTACCCCTAAACGAGAGATAGATTTCCGCATTTATCTGGTTGATAATGCCAAGATAGTTTCGTGGCCGGTTAGGCACATGGTCCCGCAAGACGGGAGCTAAGTAAGCAAGTGAAGGAGTTGCTTGAGAAGAACTTCATTCGATGAAGCGTTTCCGAGGAAGGTGCTCTAGTAGTATTCGCTACTAATGTGGACAGTTCGCTTTGCCCGTGTGTTGATTATCGTGAGTAGAACAAGAAGAATAGACAACCATTACCAAGGATCGATGATTTGTTCAGCTTGTAGGAACATCTGTTCTCTCTTGATCTTGCTATTGCATTCCATCAGCTCAGGGTAGCTGAGGATAGTATATACAAGACTGCGTTCAGAACTCCAGATGGATTCTTCGAATGGCTTGTCATGCCGTTCGGCTTGACTAATGCACCCGCATATTTCGTGTCCTTGATGAGTAGGGTGTTCAGGGAGTTCTTGAACAAGTTTGTCGTGGTCTTCGTAGATGATATTCTGATCTTCTCTAAGGATGAGGAAGAGCACGCAAGGCATCTCATGGAGGTGATGGATACGCTTAGAGCACATCATTTGAAAGCCAAGTCCTCCAAATGTCGTTTTGGAGAAAAAGGAGTTAGATTTCTTGGGCACATAGTTCCTAAGCAAGGCTTAGTGGTGTATCCTGCTAAAGTGGTCGCGGTTCAAAACCGAAAAGCTCCGACGAGGACAATTGAAGTAAGAAGTTCTCTAAGTTAGTTAGCGTCCCTTGAGTTTAGACCTACCCCTCTGGATCAAGTAGGGACTTCACAGAAGGAAGACCGCAGTTAGCCGAGATCATGGACAAGTTGATTCGAGGCGAGATAGTAGTCACCTCGCTATAGATGACAAGGGATGGCTAAGACGCGATGAGAGAAAGAAGGCTCTTGAAGATGCACATCGCTCGAGGAGGTGGCCGAGTTTGTCCCAAGGTGCATATTGTGCCAACAAGATTAAAGGCCGAGTGATAGAAGCCCGGTGGGCTATTACATCCATTGGAGGTCCCCGCAATGGAAGTAGTAAAGCGTCACGAAGGATTTCGTGGATGGACTGCCTATATCAAGGAAAGGGAATACGAGCATGTGGATCATAGTAGGTAGACTCACGAAGAGTGCTCATTTCACTCCGGTAAAGAGCGAAAGGACTGCATCATAGCTAGCGACAGTTTACTTTCAAGAAATAAAGCGGTTGCACGAGGTTCCCTAAAGTATAGTTAGTAACCATGACTCAATTTTCACTAGCCAGTTTTGGGATAGTCTACGGGAAGTCGTGGGCAAGCAACTGAATCTAAGTACGGCCTATCATTCACAGGCGGATGGTTCATTTTGTTCAAGCATGAAGCTATAGAAAATCATGTTAGTAAGAGCAATTGGCAACGTGGATTGGCATTTCCAAGAGAAGTTCTGCTGCGTGGAATACTTTATAGTAAATAAACGAGATCCAGGATTCACTAGTGAATTTTGGAGAGCTTGCATGAAACCATGAGGTCATAGTTATGTTTAAGCCAAGTATGATAGAAGAGTAAGTGAAAAAGGAAGACGAGAGGCGACGATGAAATGAGTTCCAACTCATATTTGGAAATAAGAGTTAAGAAGCCAAGGAATCATGAAGTAAAAGACGGTCAAAGCACAGTGGAGCTAAACTCAAGGAAACGTGACTTAGAAGACTGAAGGCTAGATACGCGCATCATATCTCTTTTTAAGAGCATATCCTTGATCCTTGTTTTCCTGTGGAACTTACTTGCATGTTATCTTTTTACGTATATCCTCTCGGTCCCATTCTCGATCCCATTTCTGTTGTAAACTCCATAAGGGGGTATGACTCATTGGTTAGTAATAAATATCTAGGTTTGAAGGGGTCCGTTAGGTTGACTAAACCTTTTGGGCTTTTATAGGATTGGGTTGGGTTAGGAAGGGATTTCTTGTAATCCGAAAGGAGTATATCCTGCTTATCTTCCCGATCTCTTAGTAGCATATCTTTTGCTATCCATGTTTGTCTTGATTATCTAGTTTATCATGTTGATCTTGTCATGAGAACCTTAGGTAGAAACCCTTTGGATGAAACATGTGTTTGAAACATGTTATGCTTGATGGTTGCAAGTGGTTGCAAGTGTTTGCAAGTGGTTACTCGTGGATGCATTATACACGTTAGGCACTAGATCGGCACACACACTCCTCATATTGCATATGCATGAGTGTTTACGCTTATTCATGGATGAAAATTTTTGGGTTATCACATGGATGTTGCATATGGACGTATGTTATGCGCACACATATAGATGTTATACATTATGTCAGGAATTGCATACATATGGATTCATTTCACTAACATAATTTGCATTGATGATATTTGCATTAGATAAGTACATATATACACACCTTTGCATATGTTCATACAACATTTAGAATCTTATAAGGACAATGATTGCTCGTGGATGGTGTTTTGAGTAGATGGATGTTGGATGGTAGGATACGTTCTTCCTAACTTGAAGATTTCGGGGACGAAATCCTTTAAGGAGGGGAGAATGTAACAACCCGCATTTTCAATAACCTGTAATAATGTAAATCGAGGCAGAATTTAATTTATAAATCTGAATCAAGGGAAAAGGGCTATGCCATTGCGTTCGTCTCGGAAAAATACGCGAAATAGAGTCCGAGTTTTCGGAAATCGGAGTCCGTATGACCCGATTAAGGCCCAACGAAGTTTTCAGAAAATTTCAAAGTAAAAACAGATTTCAAATTCAAGTTTGAATTTGAAAATTAGGTCATATTTGGGCTAGGCAGGAAAACTCCCGCCAGAGCACCCAAGTCGACATCCCTGTCGACTTGGGAGTCGACTTGGTTGGACCCAAGTCGACAGCCCTGTCGACTTGGCTGTCGACTTGGTCCAGCCGGGCTGTTTAGCCTGGTGCACCATTTTGAGATTGTGTTGAGTTTGGGGGCCAGATTCGGTTTTGAGGGCTGAGATTGGAACTAGGGTTTAATCCTAGGGTTGAAACTAGTCCTAATCTCTATAAATAAGGCCCTAACCTAACCCTAAATCATCATTATTCATCCAAGTAACTAAACTATGGCAAAATCAATCCTCTCATGGCCTCCACTCTCTTCATAAATTCCTAAATAAATTTCTATGAGAGATTTTCCATGCATACAAGTGTTTTCAAGCTTGTATGAGCATCATTAGCTTGCATTCAAGTCAAATTTCCATATTTACATCATAAAGCAAGGGTTTTGATCATTTTGGCTCAAGGGATTTTCCATTAAAACTTGCATTTTGGGTCTATTTGATTTCATAAGGGCTTTGTCATATGTTTGTGTCTTCATAAGCATAGTAAGCCCTATTCTACTTTCATACTTAAACTCTAAAGTTAAATGTATGATATGCAAGTTTGCCATGATATGCAAGTTTACTACGTCATGTTATGCAAGTTTGATATGTTATGATATGCAAGTTCATCATGTTATGATATGCAAGTATGCCATGTTATGATATGCAAGTTTATCATGTTATGCTATGCAAGTTTGCCATGTTATGATGTGCAAGTTTATCATGTTATGTTATGCAAGTATGCCATGTTATGATATGCAAGTTTATCATGTTAAGTTATGCAAGTTTGATATGCAAGTTCGTCATATGATATGCAAGTATGTTATGCAAGTTTGGGTTGATCATTTGGTTCATGTTATCATGTTATGCAAGCTTATCTTGAGTATATGAACATAAAGCTTCAAGCTTTATGCTAAAGGTTGCATTTTGGCAACATGTAGGTTATCATATCTCTTATGATAACTTGCATGTGAGGCTAAATGCGAACTTATGGCCATTTCTACATGTCATTTAGCACCATGTATCACCAATATGCCAAGTTTGGTTTTATGCATGCTTTTGGGGCCTAAAAATGTAATATGCAAGTGTATGAACATATGAACATTTCATATGCCACCATGTTGAAATTGTGGCTTCAACACCTTTATGTCATGATCATGCCAAGTTCCCTCTTTCTATCCTTTATGCGCTATTGCGATATGTAAGCGATGGGATTGCGTTTGGGGTTGGGTAAACTTAAAAGACATAAAAACATAAGCTTGGGAATTTACCTATTAAGTTAGGTCTACCCATTGGGAATTTACCTATTAAGTTAGGTCTACCCAATTGCTTGAAAACTTGTGATGTGTTTTGGAAACACGATGGACATGACACTTAGAAAATATAAGTGTGACCAACTCGAGGTTGGGTTGAGTTTGTAGCGTAAACCTACCCGGAACCGACCGGCCTAACTAGTTGCTACAAACAATAGGACCCAATGTGAGAAGTTGGCCATGTTGTACCTTGAACCCGAGGTTAGACCAAGTTGTGGTGTAAAGCTACTCGGACCCGCCCGGCTTAACTAGTAACCACAACAAGGTCTAATGTGAGAGGTTAAAGCGCATTAAATTAATTAATGCCTCGTGATTAGGGTTAAGTCATGGTCCACTTAATACTTAACCAATTTGGGCTTGGTAGATTAATCAGGGTTAAGTCGTGAACTCATCGTTACACTTAACCAAGTTAATTCATGATTAGCAAGAGGGTTAAATCGTACTTAACCCACTAGAAAAATCCTAGCAATGGGGGCCCACTCCAGCAGTAATCCCAAGTTTGTATCATTAAGACCCTAGGGTCTAGGCTAGGGAGGGAGCACGATTACTGGGCTGGAGGTAAGCGACCAATAAACGACGGCAGGGTGGTACGCCGATGTAGTTCCGGACGGACTATGGTCGTGCACGTAGTCTGTATTTGGAGAAGTCAAGCATGGGTACCAGTAGATCAAGACTGTGCACTCATGTTTATGGTGTCCAGGGGTTGGCACCCTAGGGCTTGATACACCCGAAGGGTGGACCCGGCACAGTTCGACTACAATTATGTTTAGGCCGTATGGACACCAACATGTGACGAGTTAGGCTTATAGGGAGCCGATCGACTAGACCGTTTGGTTGGACCTCGTGTTAGGGTCACTTCATGTTATTGGACCTCGTGTTAGGGTCACTTCATGTTATTGGACCTTGTGGTAGGGTCACTTCATGTTATTGGACCTTGTGTTAGGGTCGCTTCATGTTATTGGGCCAAAGCTTGGGCCAAGGGATCAATACTTGTTTATTCAAGTCATGTTAGCTTGCTAGTACACCTGTGGTGCAAAACCCTTAAACCTGATTATGCGATGACACCTTTATATACCCTTATTAGTTAATCATCATGCTAGTATGTTGTTATCCTTATGTTCATCCCTGCTGCTCATGCCAGTTAACTTTATCAGTTTACATTGATTGTACTAGGGCTTACTCAGTCTTTTTGACTGACCTGTTTTCTTTCGCCTCTTTTCTTCCGTTTCCCCCCCCCCCCCCCCCCAGGTTCTCAGGGAGGGAATATTGGAGCTTAGCTTGGATTTCTGATCACTTGCTTGTGGGATTTAGCTCATGTACGGTCTTGACATGAAGCTAGCTATGGTTATCACTTATTTTGGGGATAGTACTTATGTATTTCAGTTTTTCAGTGATGTTGTTTTTATCTAGACTTGTTTGGAAAGTTGACATTATGTTGTACCAGACTTGTTTTGAAATGATTTGAAATCTTCTGCTGTTTTATTTATGTTATTTACTCTATTTACATATATACATATGTTCTTGTTCTGCCTTGATATATCATTTTGCATGTTTACCTGATTCAAACGCCCCTCCAAAGTCAGAGTGCTTGCAAGAGACACCCTGGCGGAGGTGGGGGTGTTACAATATTTATTCATTTATACTCTGTATATTCTTGTATTCTGATGGATTGTTGTAATATACAATGAAATGTTCTTCCGTCTGCGTTATTCTGTGGCTTGTCCTCGAACTATCCGGGCTTTCCTCTCCGGGGAAGTTCGGGTCGCTTCAGTTGGTATCAGAGCTTTGGTTTACAAAGCTTGAGAACAAGACACATTAGAACCGTACGAAGAATTCATCAGAAATTGGATTAGCAATATCCAATAAGAATGACTCGTTAGAGATGGGATCAGTAGTATCCTAGAACGAGTGTGAAGAATATATTTTTAAAATGAAAACAAATTTTGTTTTGAAAATTTAATTCAATTATACGTATTTGAATATTTATTTATATTGAATTTGGACAATCCAGTATATAAAGATTTTTCATATACGTCTGATCCACGGGTATTCAAAGTTTTAATATACTGGATAGATATAGAATCACTCTAGTCGCCCGGAAATGATTCTGATGATGCCGCGACGTCATCAGCATTTATATTCGAGTGTCGAAGGTGAGATATCTGTATATTTCCATTGATTGGTGTGAGAACCAATATTAGATAGGGCACATTGTTGTGATTTGGCATCAAAAATGTGATTTTTTTGGCTATATATCAAAATTATGATTTTGAAAAGATAATCAACAAATTGATTGCTGATTGCGTTGTTTGATTATCGTTTGATTAATTAAAGTTGAACCACTTAGCCAAATTGTACCAAATATTGAGTTGTATTGAAAATTTATCGCATTTGCTTGCATATACATGTACTTACGTTGAACAGGTTATAGCAAAGAGGCTAGAGCAGAAGAATAAAATTGTTTGCCCGACAAATAGGTACATGTTTACCATAAATTACTGTTTTGTTTGGGTGATGATGATTTTATGAGCCGCTTGGCTAGCCGCTTGGCTTTTTCCTTTTCTTTTTGAGATCAGAGGGCCTATATGGCAATTTCGGGATTTTCCCGGTGCTCCCGGTGCAGCGGAGGTTATGGCGAAATTTTTCGAAAATTTAGGGTGTTAGCCAAATTTTTGAAAAATTTGAAAAATTCTCAGAAACTGAAAAGTTGGAGAATGGAAGCCAGATTGAAAGTAGTGTTGATTAATCAAACCACTTTCGACTTTGTTCCTTTTCGGGGACGAAAACTTTTAAGTGGGGGAGACTGTAACGACCCGGAAATTCTAGGCCAATTTAAAATTTTTATTTTGCAAATTTAATGGATTTTGATTATTTAAAATGAATTATTTTAAATAATAACGACGAAAAATTTATTTTCGATGAAATTAAAATGAATAATATTAATTTAATTATATAACGAGCCTGAAATGGCGTGGTAGTTTGAAATTTCGATTTCGAATTTCAAATGAATATACATAATTCGTTTTAAGTCGGAATTGAGCAAAACAAGAAATATCTAAATCTGTTTGACGATATCTTTCTAACGGATGTAAGAAGCTGAGATTTCACATTAGAAGTTGAAAGATACGTCCAGTTTAAAATTCAGAAAAGTCGCTGCGGAATTTATATATATTTTAATATATATAAAGGCCCCTAAAAATGGAAATTTTGCAAACGACCTCGGTTTTTGATGAAACCACTTTTGTTGGATTCGAGATGTCAAGTTATTGCTATGTTTCAAAATTCGTAATTTTCTGAATCAATATGTGAGCGTGGCGAAGTTAAACGTGTTTTGACAGTTTCAGTCAATTTCGATCGACTAGAAAAGGGTCATTTTTCAAACGGTCTCAGAATTCAGCGAAATTAGTTTTGTTAGGACCGTATCGACAATACGAAGCTAGAAAATATTTTTCAGGAATTTTTAGAGTTTGTATGTGGCCTCGGTAAATTGAAATGTGCGTTCGAATTCGATATATAGAGTTATATGTTGATTTTGATGAAAACTAATTGAAACGATCGAATCAGCCTGCGATACCTATCCCATTGCGTTCAGAATGGGGATAATTAGATAGGGGCATCAGTCATCAAGTTTGATTTGGAGTTCGTATCGGTAAACATGAATTTTTGAAATAATAAAATAAAATAAAATATACTAGTTTATATACTCTCACATACGGTCAAACCCTAAAGAAGTCAAACAAATGGTCAAATAGAAAATCGGCCTCCATCCCTCGTTCAACGGTGGATGAAGCTCAAATTTTTTAGCTTCGATTCCTTCCAATCCTCAAAATAAAATCGCTCAATCCTTTAGGGTATTTTGTAGTGCTTTCTTCCATCTTCAAGTCCGCACCTGTTGGAGGAATTATCACTGAGTATTTTGCTTGAAATTTGAGTCAAAACTTGGACCGTTTGATTGCGTTTTCCGGCCAGACGAGGGCGGCGAGTTGGGCGCCAGTGGCGGCGCTGGAGCATGGCACGGCGGGCTTCGAAGGCGGCAGGTCCGAGGTGGGTCCGGCTGAGCGTGGTGGCGGTGCAGTCAAAACCTAGATGGCGACTCCCTTTGAAACTGAACAGAACAATTAACAGTGAGCCTATCGTTCTCTTCTTCTTTTTTATGAAATAACTTTTATAGAAAAATATACATGAGTTTAAAATAGAAAAATATAAACTTCTTTGAATTGAAAATATAAATATCTTTGAATAGAAAAATATAAACTTCTTTGAATTGAAAATATAAATATCTTTGAATTGAAAAATATAAACCTCTTTGATTTGAAAATAAAAATATCTTTGATATAAAAATATAATCTTTATTAGAAGTAGAGCGATGTAAAAATATGATTTTTATATATTGAAGAGCGATGTAAAAAGATGATTTTTTATATTGAATAGCAAAGTAAAAATTCGATTTTTATATTAGAATAGCAAAGTAAAAAAATTCGATTTTTATATTAGAATAGCAAAGTAAAAATTCGATTTTTATATATTGAATAGCAAAGTAAAAATTCGATTTTTATATTAGAATAGCAAAGTAAAAATTCGATTTTTATATATTAGAATAGCAAAGAAAAAATTCGATTTTTATATATTGAATAGCAAAGTAAAAATTCGATTTTTATATATTGAATAGCAAAGTAAAAATTCGATTTTTATATATTGAATAACGATGTAAAAATTCGATTTTTATATTAGAATAGCAAAGTAAAAATTCGATTTTTATATATTGAATAACAAAGTAAAAATTCGATTTTTATATATTGAATAGCAAAGTAAAAATTCGATTTTTATATATTGAATAGCAAAGTAAAAATTCAATTTTTATATATTGAATAGCAAAGTAAAAATTCGATTTTTATATATGTAGTGAACATGGATGACGAAAGTGACGAAAGAAGAAACGGCGGAGGATTTCTACTTATGAAGAGTCGTGGCGTTTGGATTAGCTAGTCGGTGAGAACTTCTCGCCTTTTAATTTTGTTTTCTAGTTAACAATATATACTAGGTTGCAGATGGTGTTTAGTAACACCCGACACCCGTCGTCCACAGACCATGGACGGCTTGTATGCTTGGTTGTTTGATTTTGATGTGTAGTTGATTGTGTGATGTGATGTGAAATGAAATAAAATATTTATAGAGTTGAAAATATTTTATAGTTAAAAATAGAATTTTTAATTTGTATATGAAATGAAATAAAAATAAACAAATCGGACAATTTGTTTGTATACACACATTTGACTAATATTGATTGGGACGATAAATTTTACACATCGCCCAACTGCACAAATAAAATCTGTGTTTGATTGTTTGAAACCCCCACACGGGTATTGGGATGATATATGACGTACACTAATCCCAATAATTAGTTGTATGTCGATCGATTGATTGACAGACTGTCATAAGCGTTAAATATTTATATTTGATGCTTATACAGTGTAGAGTTCACTCTGGATGATGGTTGATTATTTATCGTTGTTATTTTATACACGTATGGTAGAAAATCCATATAATTAACATTACATGGTAATTGATTGGGCCTCATTCCAGTTTGGAAATAGAATATTCGAAAGTAGAAATATTTGAAAAAGGAATATTTGAAATAGAATATTTGAAAGTAGAAATATTTGAAAAAGGAATATTTGAAATAGAATATTTGAAAGTAGAAATATTTGAAAGCCGTGTTGATTAGATTGACGCCATTTTGATGCGAACGAGATTTATATCGATTTTATTCATTTTTCAATGAATATTGAAAAGAATTGAAATTCGAATTATATTGAAAAAAATTGAAATTCGAATTATATTGAAAAGAACTGAAATTCGAATTAGATCGAATTGAATTGAATATAAAACGAATTCGAATTGAATTGAATGTAAAACGAATTCGAGTTGAATTGAATATAAAACGGATTTGAATTGAATTGAATTGAAAAGAAAATGAATTCAAATCGAATTAAAATCGATTTTAATTGAAATCAATTTGAAATGAATTTAAAACGAATTTATATTGGAAAATTCAATTTTGATTTGAATTTGAAATGAAGTAGAAATCGTTTCGAAAACGAATTTAAAACGATTTATAAAATACGTTTTAAAAGGAAATCGACGAAGTATATATTACATATATTATATATATATATATAATATAATGGCCTGAATAGAACGCGCCGCGCCGCGGTAGTTCGCGAATTTCGACCATTGACTTCAAACGGATATTACGGGAGACCCGACCGTCGGATTCTCCTAAAACCGAAACCGTTGGGTTCGTATCGAAAAGAGCTTTCTAACGATTATTAGAAATTAGAAATCTAATGGTTGGATTTGGAATTATGTCCAAATCAAATTTGGAAAAGGTCGCTATAAGTGCAGTTTGATGGCCGTTGATGGAAATCGACTGTATGGGCCTTGATAAAATTATTAAAAATAGTAATAATTTGTGTAAAATCATAAGAAATGATTTGGAAAGAATTGGGATGAAAAAGTCCATATTTGAAAAGATAAAAATAGATTTTTATCGAAATGAATTAATTTTGAACTAGAATTATAATTCTATTTATTTTTAAATAAATAAATTGGATTTGAAAAGGTTTTGAAGATAACCAGAATTTCCCATAATTATATTGGAATGGATTTGAATCGGAATTGTCTTCGGAATATTTTGATGTTCGATTTCGTGATGATACAGATATTGTTATGGGAATTTGAAAGATATATATATCGTTATTTCCAATACGATATTTGTTGGTCGTAGAGTTTGATATTGAATATAAGCCGGCATATTTTCTATTCAGAGCCTTGTATTTAATATCAAATGTGATTTGGGTTTGTCGTGAATGGTGTTTTCATTAACACCGTTCTTGAACCCAGTTGAGAAAAAGATTAAATCTTTTTAGTTAGATTTAATGAAGTGTACCAATTAAATAATATTTAATTGGAATTGAATTGGTATTGATTTTTGGGTTTATCGTGAATAGTGTTTTATATAACACTTGTTCTTTAACCCGATAATTAATGAAATGTGATTTTGGGTTGTCGTGAACGGTATCTTCAATAATACTATTCTTAGACCCAACAGAGTTAAGAAAACCAGAAACTAACTGGAGATTAGTTAAGTTGAATAGTTTCTTGGGTATTGATCTGATGTTGATTTCAGCCTTCGGGGTTAATGCTTAGGGAATTGCTCACTTGTAAATTTACGTTTAGGGACTGATTGAAATGTGATGTGATTTTGGGGTTTATCGTTAACCGTGTTTTAAATGACACTGATTCTTTAACCCAGTCACAGATTAAAACTAAATGGAGTTTTAATGAATCTTTAATTAGATTGAAAAGATCGAGAATGGAGTATCACCAGTTTTGCTCCAGGCGATGGTTAAATCTTTAATTAGATTTAAACGTGAAATGGTAATTGAATTTACCGATAGCACCGTGGTGTTAGATATGAAGTATTACCAGTTTTACTTCATGGGATGAATAGGTCGGGATTGGGAAATTAAAACAAATGATTACTTCGGTAAGGATCGTTAATCCCGACTAGTTGAATCGAAATTCAAAAGAAGATTAAAGAATAAATTCAAGGAATTTATCTTTGATAAAATTAATGGGAACCTTCCCTAAGAATGTAAAATTTAGAAACTAACTGTAGGGTGGCTAAGCAGAGTGATTTCCTGGGTATTGATCTGATGTTGGTTTTGGCCTTCAGGTTTAATATTTGGGGAATTATTCTCTTGATTAATTTACGGTTAGTGACTGATGAATTGGAATGAGGCGTATGTTGTGTTTGTGTAACACTTGTTTATCATATACGCGAGTTATTCGGGAAGACCGGGTTTATCCCATTCTGAATAACTGATACGATGATAAGTCGAAGATGAAGACAGTGGTCGAAGACCGGGGGTCTTCACGTCGTTTGGATAATTACTGATGATCTTGATTGGGATGTACACCCAAGAAGATGGAAATAGTTGGTGATCGTCCAGACGTACTTGGAGATCGTTGGATATGCGGGGTACTAGGTGCCTCCGGTTTCGTTCAGACCCAGAACGGACTTGTAAATGGACTTTGTGTCTGACATTGGATTTTAGTCTGTGTGGTTGATTTCTATTAAATATATATCTGTTTGGCGGCGGAGAATTTATTCTCTTGCTTAACGCCCTTCTCTGGGACGTACGAGCTCAGGGGTTATATACTGATGGATATCAAACGCATAGAGTGAATTGCCTGTGTGGCATGCCTAAGTGGCAAATGATCAAGGCTTCTGTTGAAAAGCAAAGTCTTGTGGTTGATGATCGAAGCACGGCCTTTGTGGCGTAGCTTTGTGTAATGTTTACTTCGCGAGTTTCACACCTGATATGAACTAAAAACGGGAGAAGGACCTCAGGGGGGGCATGCGTTTTCTTTCTAGTTAGAAGTGGCGTCAGTGGTTTTACACGCCCTGACGAGTTTGACTTATGTGGTTGTTGCTGTTGCGAGGCACCTCGGTTTGATCAGACGATCCGGGTCCGATGGAGTCATTTATTGGGTCATTTATACCCCATAGGGTGGAGAGACGTATTGTTCAGGCATTATAATCCACTCCGTGTGGACCGGCCCTGATGATCCAAGGGGCAGTTGCGGCTATTCTTGAGGGGCGGACTAGAGGCTCTCGAATCGGTGAGGACGATCCCTATCCTCGGTTCATACCATAAATGATAACCCAACTTCCAATACGTGACATTTGCGGTTTTATTTGTAGAGCCTAGTATGGCGACATAGTGGGATGGGGCGCTTATGTCGTCTATGATTGATACTTATGATTTGAAGTTGTTTTATAGACTATACACTTATAATAGTATCAAATGATTTGTTTTAAACGTATCAAGCATTCTTGGCTATTATAAGGTAAAAACCCTATCCTCCGGCTTGCGTTGCATTGTGTGATGGGAACTGGGTCTTATAATAGCTTCGTTGTTCTTTATTTAGCATTGCGTTGTTGTTTCATGCACTGGTATTCTTGGGAGGAAACCCGTTCCGTGTTATACGGCGTGGTCCCTTGATTTACCGAACTTTAAAATAAAGATTAATAACAATTTTAGTTCTCACACCAGTCCCATGACTGACCTGGAGTTTATTGTTTTAACCTAAACTCTGGGTGCCCTTATTTTGACATGGGCAGCTAGTAGTTTTGGTTTTGCAGATTTATATTCACAAGATCCTGGTTTACAGCTGGAACGATGTCCGGAAAGCTTTGTATCCGTATATCTCCTTCTAGTTGTGTTTTGTATTATTTCCGCTGCGATGTATTTAAATGTAATTTAAATCTCTGATATTTCTGTGTAATATTTATTCATTTATATTCTGTATATTCTTGTATTCTGATGGATTGTTGTAATTTAAAATGAAATGTTATTCCGTCTGCGTTATTCTGTGGTTTGTCCTCGAACTATCCGGGCTTTCCTCTCCGGGGAAGTTCGGGTCACTTCACTGTTCCACCTACACTTTTCCAAAGTTCGTCGTCATGCTCCTCCTCCTTCCCTTATAAGGAGAGAGATTAATATATAATATATATTATATAGTTTGGTGAAGAAGACGTTGCACCGAAATACTGTCTGATGGTTCGCTCAGCTGGAATCGCCTACCATGAAGATTGGGAAGCTTTTTGGTGAGAACTCTTTAACCATAATTTATGTGTTTAATTAGTAGTTAGCCTAATTTAAATATAGTTATGGATTATTAGTAGTTAATGATGGTTGATGTTTGTTGTGATGGATGATGGATGCGTAGTTTAGAACACACTATTAAGCATTAGTGTTATAACGCTTGTGCACAGTTATGATTTATATAATTATGTTGAAGATGGTTGCCATAGATGTTTATAATGGTTGTTGATGTTGTTTGGAACACACAATGACACAATAATTATGGTATCACATGGGTGACCGACAAATCTCCTTCATAATTAGAAGCAATATTATTACTGAAATTGAAGGTTAATAGTTGGAAATGACACATAGGTTTGAAATCGTATATATTGATAAAGTTTCTTTAAATGAATAAATAAATACCGGAACATTCTAGGAAGACAGAGAGGATAGTGTCTAGGCTTGGATTTGGAAACAAAGTTTCCTGCTCTCCCCGGTTATCCCTAACTGATCCGACGAATGTGATGGTTAATTTGAAGTTATTTGAATTTAGAAATGAATTAGAATTTGATTTATCAAGTAAAAAATAAAAGTTGAATTTTAAACCCAAAATAATTTGGAAAGTCAATGTAAATTACTTTAAATGATTTTATAAGGTATATAATGGTTTTCTAAGGTATTTTGAAATATTAAAGAAAAATTTTATTGCGGTCGAAATAGAGCTTGTCGCACAATGGCAATTTGCATATTTTAGTTACAAACTGTAAATGCTTATAACTTTTGCAATCTAAATCGGATTTCCGAGAAATAAAAAAAATTGATTTATATTAACAAGAGCTTTTAAGTGAGTGAAAGCAGATTTTAATTTTGGGTTATAAAATTTTCAAGTTATGTTTTGGAAAAGGTCGCTGTAAGAGCAGTTATCGACCATAACTATAAACAACTATTTTAAATGTTTTAAAACTATGGATTTTTTTGTAAAATCATTATAAATTATGTAAAAGTGTTTTGAATCGTAAAGTTTAAGTTTTGGCTAAGATAAACGATATTTTGATCAAAATAGTTAAGATAACTATTTTGTAACGCTTTTGAAACACTATGGTAACTCTTTCTTTGAGAACAATCTGTTTTAAAGTTGTAAACCGCGACCTGTTTTCCGAATTATAAGTAATTATTTGTAAATGATTGGTGGAATTGATAATGTTTATTTGGAAATTAAATTGATTTATTTGATATTAATATGGGGTTTTCAATTTTAAATAATTGGATATGGTTGGAGATAAATCTTCAGATGTTTGATATTAATCCGGTAGATGATGACTCTTACTTTTTGAGAAATTTAAAATGTAGTTCATCATTATTCCGCTTATAGTGTTAATTGGATACAGAGATTAATATTAAGTATAAGTGGATGATATTTCTACCCAGATAATGTCAAAGAGTTGGATAAATCTTTTAATTAAGATATGGGTTTTCCAATTTGATTGGGATAAGTTGGATAGAAATAATCTTCGGATATTTGATATGAAATTCTTTGGTGTAAACGTATACTATTTGAGGAATGTGGAAGATATTATTTTTATATCGTTATTCCACTTATAGCATTCGCTGATTATGAGAATTGATATAGTTTCCGTGTAACTTATGTTCAATATCGATTGATTTGGTTTTTTTTTGTGAATCATATCTTTAATAATATCATTCTTGAAACCCAATGAGATTGAGTTATGGAAATTCTTATCGTAATTTGGGAATTTAACCAAATCTTTGATTTGAGCAAATTAAAAATAAGGAATTGGGAAGGAAGAATAATCTTTTAGTTAAGATTACAGAATTGAATGTTCGGAAACCAATTTAATTGGAAACTAGGGTTGAAATGTGGGGTAAGGGTTTTCAAAGGAAATCGGGTTTTTGATAACAAGTTATCAAACGGAAAATTAATTAAGGCTTTGAGGTTAAATCATCTTTGATTTAACGGATGTGTTTTAAAAGAGAAAGGTTAAATATGGATTTTGTAATAACATGAGAATGAGTTTAAAGAAGTTTAATTTTGACAAAATCTAAGATGGAAGCAGATTGGTAGAAAGCGTGTATGTTCCATAATTGTGTTTTTAATTGCGCTTATTATTTGAAAAGACTGGAATCAGAATTATGTCTGAAAACCATTCCACGTAATAATACGAAGTTGTGGAGCAATTGAAGACATTAGAGATGGCATTGAAGACTGGGACCCTTCATGTCGTAAGGGCAACTTGCTGAACGTCTCGAATGGCTAGCTCCCGTTCATAAATGGATTTTATATATCAATCAAGTGGCAAGAAGCTCAAATGTATGTGAAGGAATTCCGGATTGTTGTTTCGTTCAGACCCACCTCCGTTAAGGTCACTCACAAAGGGAATGCCTTAACTTTGGTGGAGCATTTTAGGTAAAAGAAGCAAATAAATTACAAGACAAATAAATAAAGCAGCGGAAAATAAAGTCATTTTATAAACAACTTAATTCATCAAGCTTTTACAACAATTGTCTCAATCATACTTAAAAGTAATACATAGAACTTCTGTCTTGTTTTAAAAACTTCCAAGTATAAAAGAAGCATAAAAATAACAATGATATTCCCCAATGAAGCATGAACCGTCCATAGCAGTGGAAGAGAGGATCCAAAGCAAAACATCGACTATCTTCGAGCTTGAAAAGAAAACTGAGCTAAGTGGTAACATTTCCTCCCTGTGAACCCAGGGGGAGGGGGAACGGAAGAAAAGAGGCAAAACAAAACTAGGTCATACATAAGTCTGGTAAGTCCTGTGACTTTCAGAATATTAACAGGCAAAAGCATCATGACATGAATAAACTGAATATAAGACAATACCGTGATAACAGGGATAACAAGATAACACAGGATAAGCTTAAGGTATGATAAGGCAAGATAAACTGAATGCGCTTCAACTCTTTCCCCGCTTCGCTACTACTATGTTATTCTGATTTCTATGTCTATCTCTACACCACCTAACTAGTGTCCTAACTAGAAATCTGTATAAAATGATAACGTGATCCCAATCCCCGTAATTGTGGTAGCCTTCAGGTGTACATCTATCATGATGATTCCACCTCAATCTGCCTAATTGCCATGAACATGCAATATGTACCCTTACTACCCTATCGATCGGCCCCCAACTTGTATTCATTTCTCTTGTGTCTGTGTCAATCGGCCCTCTCTTGCGTGTATATACCCTGTGCTGGTCCTACCATAAGGTGTATCAATCCTTATGATAACGACCCGACACGATTCAAGATGCACAGTGTATAACTACTGGTACCCAGTGCCTGCTTTTTCCCACTCCGGAGTAAGTGCACGCCTATAGACCATCGGAACCTACACTGACATACCCCCTGCCGTTGCTTTGACCGCTTACAATCAGCCCAGTAATCGTGCCCCACCCTTCCTAATTCAGGGTACTGTGATACATCTATGTGGGTTACTGCTGAAATTGATCCCCGTTACTAGGGTTTCCTATTGTTTAAGTTTGTGGGCGTATATTTACTAATATTACCCACCAATCGATATGTACTTAACCCTCCCACCGATTCAAGCATGTTTATTTAACGGTTAAGTTTTATGGGCCTATATTTACTAATATTACCCACCAACCCGATATGTACTTAACTCTCCCATCGATTCAAGCATGTTTATTAAACGGTTAAGTTTTGTGGGCCTATATTTACTAATATAACCCACCAACCTGATATGTACTTAACCCTCCCGCAAATTATGTCATGTTGGTTAAGTGTTGTCCATTCATGTTAACTTAACCCACCAATTCATTGTGTCATGTTGGTTAAGTGTTTCTTATTAACTTAACCCCGTTCGTTCATCAAGTTATATTTGGTTAAGTGTTTTCTTGTTAACTTAACCCCACGTGTTCATCATGTTGTATTGGTTAAGTGTCATCAATCAATTCAAGTTAACTTAACCAACCTACTTGTCATATTACTTTGGTTAAGTGTTACCTTCTTGTGTTAACTTAACCCTACCACAAATCAAGTTATATTGGTTAAGTGTTGCCCTCTTGTTTTAACTTAACCTTACCACAAATCGAGTTATACTGGTTAAGTGTTTCTTATTACTTAACCCTACCCATTCATCATGCTATACTGGTTAAGTGTTTCCTATTAACTTAACGCTAGTCATCCGTCTTGTCATATTGATTAAGTGTTTCTCATTACTTAACCCTAGTCATCCATGTTATATTGGTTAAGTGTTCCTATGAACTTAACCCTACTCATTCATCTTGTTTATTAGCATTAATTGATTTATTAATGCACCAACCTCTCACATTAGATATGTGTTGTTGCGGTTACTGGATGTGCCGGGTGGTTCCGGGCAGTTTTACAACACAACTCAATCTAACCTCGGGTTTTTCTTGGGCATGATGCACTAACCTCTCACATTAGATAGGTATTGTTGTGGTTACTGGATGTGCTGGGCGGTTCCGGATAGTTTTTCACCACAACTGTAACACCCCACCTCCGCTAGGGTCACTCACAAAGGGAATGCACTAGGTTTGGTGAAGCATTATCGAGGTAAACATGCACAGAAATATTACAAGACAAAACATATATAAAACAGCGGAAGTAAAACAAATTTCATTACCTTATAAAATAAGGTCTAAAGCCTTTTACATCAGAATACATCAAAACCTGTCTTGCAATAGTAAAGAAGCATAAAACCTTTTCATAAATTATTCCCCAAAATAAAGCGGTGAAGCAGCCATAGCCAAGAGAAGACCAAGCTATACATGATGACCTTCAAGCATAAGAGGTCCGAACTAAACAACATAATTTCCTCCCTGAAAACCTCGGGGGGGGGGGGGAAGACAAAGAGGCGAAAGAAAACGGGGTCAGTCATAAAGACTGGTAAGTCCTATCTACTTCCAATATAAAAACAGGTAAAGGTAACATGACATGCATAAACTGAAAGTAAACATAAGGATGACGACAAGATAGATAAGCTAAACCAAGATAACTGGATGAACTACTGTAGCAAGATAAACTAAGGTATCATGATAAACTACGATTTCAAGATAAATCAAGGTATCATATCGTCAGGTTTCTATCAAGTATACAATCCCAAGGTATCTATCATGTATAACATCCCACGGTATTTATCATGTATATTTGCTCTGCACATCTCATACTAGTATCCCAACCCGCGTCATGTGTTAACTATTAATGTCCCTTGCCCAATGTCATGTACTGGTCCATGTCAACCTAATATATAGCATATGTATGTTTTTCCCAACTCGTATGTTTCTTTCCATGTATAAGTTCAGTCCTTTGCCGTAGGCCGTACGGGCTTTCCCATGTAAATCTATACCACCTCAACGTAGTACCATTTTATCCTTGAAGTTGTTTTGGACTGCTACCCTTGATCTGGTTATGTTTTTCTTATCATGAACTATTGCGTGTTCACTTAGGATTTATGCCACCTAGGACCACTAGGGATTATGCTACCTAATGAACGTTTCCGTTTCTCGATTTGGGTTCAAGCCACCTAGGGCCACTAGGGATTATGCCACCCGTCAACCACGCCCTTTATCCCATGTATATATCGTGAATCGTTTTTCATGTCTAGACGCACATGTATCTCAATGTGCCATCCGAGTCCCGTGCCAGGGCAAATCGAGAAATACGGAACTCGGTCGGGAGCTTTAAGTCATCTGCTGATGCAGATATCAATGTCTGTTTTTGCATCCATGGCTATGGTCCCACATGACCCCTCCCTCAACTACTGAAAGGCAATCCAAGAAAAATCATGTATGAGAACTACATCCCGGCCCCACTATGCCCCACTTACCTATTGGCCAACCTCACCCATAACTCGATAGCAAGTATATGGTCTGTTGGGAGTTCTCTGCCTTTCCGTACGTACACGATTGACTAAGATGGTAGGTAGTCGACGACGCACTATCCAAGGAAAAAACAAGAATCGTCGACTCCACGCTAATCCATCCCAGTCTTTAGGTCGCTCGCATAGCAACCAAGGCATACTCTTGGTTCTTCTACCGCAGACCTTAACCTCTTGTGAGCCCAGGCGGATCATCTGCAACCTCACAGAGGGATACCAAGAGTATCCTCACGTCCCCCGAAGCTACCACTTCGTTACCCAGTTCGTTGGAGCCTTTATCTAAGTCAGATAATTCGCTCCTCCACGTGTGTTCAAGCGATGACCTACCGTATCGGGTTACTCATCTATCTGTGAACTGGTCCAATTTCCTTGACTAAGAATTATTACTTAGTTATCCTTAACTAAGGTTTACCACTTAGCTTTTCTTCCCGCTATCCTTGTTAACTACGATTTTCAACCTAGTCCCCTGAGCTAGGGTTTTGTCTAATGGGTTAAGTGTTGTCATTCAAGTTCATGACTTAACCCGCCTACGAATCATTTCAAGCTTTGGCTAAGTATTCAAGTCCAAGACCTAGCCCTACAAGTTGGTTAAGTATAACAAGAAGCTCATGACTTAACCCTATTCAATCATCAAGTCAAATTGGTTAAGTATTTGTTTATCTTAACCCTATCAGATTATCGTGTTAGATTGGTTAAGCATAGATTATCTTAACCTCATCAGATTATTGAGTCGGATTGGTTAAGTATAGGTTAACTTAACCTCATCCACTAATCGTATTAGAATGGTTAAGTATATTTAAATGGTCTTGTGACTTAACCCTATCAAGTTCTCATATTAGATTGGTTAAGTATGGTTTCTTAACCTCATCAAATAATCATGTATAATTGATTAAGTATAAGTTACTTAACCCCATTAAATTATCATGTTAAGTTGGTTAAGTATTGGTTACTTAACCTCATTGAATTACCAAGTTTAGATTGGTTAAGTGTTTAACTTAACCCCATCGAATTACCGTGTTTAGATTAGTTAAGTGTAGGTTACTTAACCCCATCTAATTACCGTGTTTAGATTAGTTAAGTCTAAGTTACTTAACCCCATCTAATTACCAAGTCGGATTAGTTAAGTGTAAATTACTTAACGCCATCCACTAATTGTCTTGTATGGTTAAGTGTCATTAAGAAATCAAGCCCGGTTCCACTTAACCTACCCATTCGTGTCATATCGGTTAAGTGTCATTAGTCAAATTTACTTAACCTTGTCATGTGGCATTAATTTAATTAATGCACTCTCAACCTCTCACATAAGACCTTGTTGTGGTTACTAGTTAAGCCGGGCGGGTCCGGGTAGTTTTACACCACAACCTAGTCTAACCTCGGGTCTTAAGCGCGACATGACCAACTTCTCACATTGGATCCTATTGTTGCAACGACTAGTTAAGCCGGTTGGGTCCGGGTAGTCTTATGTTGCAAACTCAACCCAACCTCGAGTTGGTCACTTTCATGTTTAGTCTAGTGTCTTATTACACTTACAACCCACACATGTCTAGTTCAAGTTCCATGTTTTCCTACGTGTCATGACCACATTTAAGTGTATCATGAATGTCATGTTCTCATGTAAACCCCATGTCAAGTTTTTGTGTCATATTCATGTTTGCCTACACTACCCCGAATCGTATTTCCAACGCAAGTAAAAGCGAGTCAACATAGTAGAAATGCTATGACTGCATATTGGCTTCAAAACATGCACGATGCCATAAAGGGATTGGCTTCCAACATGCATAACATCATAAAGGGATTGGCCATAAACATGCATGATATCATAAGGGAATTTGGCCACAAACATGCATGGTATCATAAGGGAATTTGGCCTCAAACATGCATAGTATCATAAGGGAATTTGGCCTCAAACATGCATAGTATCATAAGGAAATTTGGCCACAAACATGCATAGTATCATAAGGGGTTTGGGTTCATTTACATGCATAAGCCCCAAAGTCAAGTCTTTGCCAATGTTTCACAAGTCAAATGGTTCCCAAAGGCTCATGCTAACATTCCATAGATAAAGATTCAAACTTGCAAGATAAACTAGGTTTAACATAACATGAGTGGCATGATTAAGTCGCTAAAACATAGCCCAAGGTCATAGATCATAGAAAAGGGGCAAAAATAGGTTCACATAGGCTAGCATACTTATGTTGCATCGCATTTTATTCCATGTCACATTAGAATCACCGTTAGAATCTACAAGTAGCTAGAACTTACATAGCAAGGCTTAGGGAAAGATCATGAATCGTCTTGACGAAGAAAGGTGGCTCCTTTGTTGAAGAATCGTCATGAAATTTCCGTATCAACGTTGATCTCTCCTCGATTTGGTGTAGAAAGCTTGCACCTTTTGATTTGAACCCGATTTGAATGCATAGTCTCTAGGAATTGGAGATGGAGGCCATGATCACTTGGCATTTGGGCAGCACTTCGGGGCATGAGTGATTTATTAGGGTTTAGGGTAGGCTTAGGGGTGTTTTTATAGAGATTAGGACTAGTTTAGGCCCTTAGATTAACCCTAGGATAGATCTGAACCCTCAAAATCCGTCACAAGCCATCAGAACAGAGCACAAGGCCAAGCAGGTGCACCCAGGCCAAAGTGATCGGACCACCCAGGTCGACACCCATGTCGACTGGGCAGTCGGCCTGCCCCCTGGGCGTGTCGACTCCCCAGTCGACACCCCAGTCGACCTGGGGCTTGGGCGGGAATTTTCCCTCCCAGTCTTGTTTGGCTCCAGATTTGAATTTCGAACTGTTTTTGAACTTGAATTTTTCTGAAAACTTTGACGGGCCATAACTGGGTCATACGGACTCCGATTTTCGAAAACTCGGACTCTATTTCGCGTATTTTTCTGAGACGAACGTAATGGCGCAACCCGTTTCTCCTGATTCAGATTTTATAATTAAATTCTGCCTTGATTCTTGTCTTAGCATGTTGTAAAAATCCGGGTTGTTACAACAACTCAATCTAACCTCGGGTTAGGCATGTTCATCTTTAATCTACACATTTACCCTATATACCCAAATCTAGATTTTACATGCTAATTACCAAATTCACCAAAACTAGTCATATTACATTTTACACCCGATCTAGATTTAATGCTCAAGTTACCCCAAATTCGCAACAATAACAATTTTTCCCAAAACTTGATTTATATGCCAACTTCATACTTTGTCATTCATGCAAATTCTAGGTTCAATATGTCAAATTACATATTCCATAATTCATGTCAAATTACCCCAAATTGCATCTTAACAGTTATGCCATATTACCTGTTCCAAATTATGCCAAATAATGTCAATTTCATGTTACCCAATTTCCCCCGCATTCATAACGTACGTATTTCGAGATTCAACTCAAGATTCATAATATAAGGGGAGAAGCAAGATGGAACATCGTAAGAATAGGTATAGTCATATGATAAGAAGCACTACTAGTCCAATAAACTTGATGTAATAAAATGACAAGTTTTGCAAGGAATACATCGCAGGCATATAGATATGATAAGAATTATATCATGAACTTAAAAAGGATTACAATTCCGATATACAACAAGGATAGATATGATTGGACCAGTTTCATAGTCAAAAATGATTCCCAAAGATATATATACTCAAGCACAGATTTCAATGAAAGGATAGCTTACATCATGCATATTCTCATATCCATTTTATTACATGTCACAATTAGATTTAGGTGTTCAAATCTAAAAAGTAACTGACATAAAAACAAAGGCAAATCTTGTTTTCATGCCTAAGCCATACAACACTATACACCCTAATCTTCTTCTTCCAAATCATAAACTATCATATATATATATATATATATATATATATATATATGTCCCAATTTTAGATCTTAGACCACAACATGTACTATGCCTTATATTTACAGTTCAATTTACGCCCCAAATCCCTAGTCATATGTCCAATACTTTATGCCTCAAATCTCAAGTCATATATCCAACACTTTATGCCACAAATCTCAAGTCATATGTCCAGTACTTTATGCCTCAAATCCCAAGTCATATGTTCGATACACTTTATGTTTTGAATACAACATGTGTTATGTCCTCAAATCAGTTACAACTCAATTATGCCCAATTTTTATTTCCAACGTACGTTCATCTTTTATGAGATCTGGCTCAGGCTCGCAGTAGCCTGGTTATAAAACAAAAAGAGAAGAAGGAAAGAAGAGACAAAGAAATGGACATAATATTATCAATGAGATAGTTCCAATGGATATAGAAAGACAGGCATAATCTCAGACCCAGATTTATTACAATGTCAGAATCACAATTAACTTTTATTTCTGAAAGTAACGTGAACTTATAAATTACAGAAGGGTCTTGAATTCTGGGATCTGTATTCTGAAACTGAATAGCTCTCCCTTGAAGTAGACTATTTGTTCTTCTAATTTAGATTTGATTTGATTCTTAGAAGTAGTTGTTGAAATAGCCTTTGAATCTCTACTAGAATTCTGAACTTGATTTCTACGAAGGACTTGAGCCGCATAACCCCGTCTTTGATTTATTTTGATATGAATTAGGGTAGAGTGTAGGTGTAATGAAGTTATGTGGAGAGAATGTGAGGTTTGGGGGTGTTTAAATAGCATAGGAGCAACGAATCTGGTCAGAATGGGCGTCTAAATGCAGAAAAAGGAATCTGTCCACGGATCTGGAAAAAGGGGGGGATCGACCCCAGGTTCGACCTGTTCTACCCAGGTCGACCCCTCGGTCAACCCCCTGGTCGACCAGGATCCTGGGAGGGAAATTTCCCGCCCAGTCCGGGTGTGTGATTTGAACTTCGAAACTTTAAATATTTTAAATTCCTGAAACTTCCGAAGGTCATAACTTCTTCATACGGAGTCTGATTTATGCAAACTTGGACTCTATCTCAAGTAGAATTCCAAGACGAACGCAATGGCATAACCTGTTTCCCTTAATTCTTCTGTTAAAAAATAATTTTACTTTAATTTGTTACTTTAATGTTCACAGAAAATACGAGGTGTTACATTCTCCGCTCCTTAAAGGATTTCGTCCCCGAAATCTTCAAGTTAGGAAGAACGTATATCCTAACATCCAACATCCATCTACTCAACCATTCAATTATAGGCATCCATTGTCCTTAAAAGGTTTCTAATGCCGTATGAACATATGCAGAGTGTGTGTATATGTCTCTTATATAATGCAAAATCAGGCGGTCTACTGATCCAGTTGACCTCCTTAATGCGAATCATGAGAGTGTCATGCGTCCAACATGTATGCAAATATCTCTAATCATGTAAATACTATATGTGTGCATATTCACTCATCCATATGCAACATCCATATGATAACACATCATGTTTCAATCCATATACAAATATATTCATATGCATATGTAATATGAAAATGACTAAGCTGATCTAGTGCCTAATGTGTGTGTATATGCATCCATGAGCAACCACTAGAAACCACTTGCATCCACCAAACATAACATGTCTCAAACACATGTTTACATTCATTGGCTTCTACCTAAGGATCGAGGATAGGACCGAGAGGATATACTTAAAAGATAAAGACTAGCATGCAAATAAAGTTTACAGAAAAAGAGGAATCAAGGATATACCCTCAAAAAGGGTATGATGCGCGTATCTAGTCTTCAGTCTTCTAAATCGCATCTTATTGAGCTTCACTCCACTATACCTTAACTAATTTAACTTCACGATTGCGAAGCTTCTAGACTTCCAAGTTAAGATAGGACCTCAACCACTTACTATGCTGGAGGGTATCCAATGTTGTCGAACTATCTTTCCAAGATAAACAGATGTTAACCATGATACCAAGTGTATATACTAAGATGATTATAAGTCTCTCCTCTACTTGGCTTATCCATCATTTCACAAATCTGAGGGTCGATATCTCTCATGCAAACCATCTTAGTCGAACTTGACATCCCTCAAGTACAAGTCCCAAAGGCCTAAACCAATATTAGACAACCACCCAAGGAATACCTCCTCCGAATTTGGACGATTTATGTGAGATGATACTAGCAAAACAACCAAACAATTGAGCACTTAACCGACTCTAGATATCCTCTCTAATCTTGCTCCAAAACTATTGTTGATCGCATAATTGGCTTTGCATTGTCATCTAGATATATGTGGAAGTCTATCTAGAGTTTTTAGGGGAAAATCCCTAACCTAATCAAAAACATCTGCGAACTCATGGACTACTCCAACGGATCGAAAAATCGTCGATTAATACATAAAGTGATTCTAGGTAGCTAAGACAAACTGATCCCTTAGGATCGCACGAAATTTTGAGGGTATTCCCGAGGCAAGTCGAAAATCTAACTACCCTCCTTTCATAATTACTAGCTAACCAATCAATGCCTAGAATCAACCCATAGCCCATGAAACCAAAAACATAAGTATCTCAAATCCTTACAAACCAAGGATAAATGAGCTGAACCACAAATTGGATTTGAGACAATAATGGGATCTTCTACTATACAAGTACTAAGGTGCAGAGACTCAACTATGGAAGCTGATATAAACGAATGCGAAGCGCTGAAATCAAAAAGAGTACTAACAGGATGATCAAAGAGGAAAAACTAAACTCCTTCAACAGAAACCTTACTACCTCCCTTTCAAGTACGCTGGCGGTGAGAGCATGTATTTGCCCTTCTGAAAATCTTGTCCTTTGTTCTTGCCTTGTCCTTAATTATACGACCCGTTATACCATAATAAAGATACTTCCTCATGTCTTATGTTTTACTATTCTTTCCTCCCCTCCTTTCTGAACCAAGTCTATATCCATGAGTTCTTCATCCTTGAGTTTTGCTCCTTAGCCAAACTCCCTCATTCTCATCTTTTCCATCATTGTGTAATTTGTTGACAAGTCTCTTGAAAGATGCCTCCATCGCACGGACAATCCTACAAAGGTCGAAAGAAAAATAGCCGCAGGTGAAACAACTACGGCTATAGATGGAAGTTGGGCACTTATTTTGCCCTTTGACAAGTGTTGTAGTCTCGTCGAGCCTACGGAACCATGCCGCGATGAGGTTACCTCCCAGAAAGACAGGAGCCCTGGAGATTCAGGAAAGAAGGAAACAGAGGATCAAAAGAAAATGCATATGGCTTTGGGGAATATGCCTTTAAAACAAAACTTTTCTTTTGAAAATTCTTCTTTTAAAACCATTTTTGAAAATAATTTTTCAAATCTTTTATTTGATCCGGTAACCTTCTGCTCTGATACCAAGTGAAGCACCCCACATCCGTTAAGGTCACTAATAAAGGGAATGCCTTAACTTTGGTGGAGCATTTTTGGTAAAAGATGCAGATAAATTACAAGACAGATAAATAAAGCAGCGGAAAATAAAGTCATTTTATAAACAACTTAATTTAGTCAAGCTTTTACAACAATTGTCTCAATCATACTTAAAAGTAATACATAGAACTTCTATTAGGTTTTAAAAACTTCCAAGTACAAAAGAAGCATAAAAATAATAATGATATTCCCCAATGAAGCATGAACCAGCCACAGCAGTGGAAGAGAGGGTCCAAAGCAAAACATCAACTATCTTCGAGCTTGAAAAGAAAACTGAACTAAGTGGTAACATTTCCTCCCTGTGAACCTGAGGGAGGGGAACGGAAGAAAAGAGGCAAAACTAAACTAGGTCAGACATAAGTCTGGTAAGTCCAGTGACTTTCAGCATATAAATAGGCAAAAGCATCATGACATGAATAAACTAAATATAAGACAATACCGTGATAACAGGGATAATAAGGTAACACAGGATAAGCTTAAGGTATGATAAGGCAAGATAATCTGAATGCGCTTTTACTCTTTCCCCGCTACGCTACTACTTTGTTATTCTGATTTCTATGTCTATCTCTGTACCACCAAACTAGTGTCCCAACTAGAAATCTATATAAAAAGATAACGTGATCCCAATCCTCGTAATTATGGTAGCCTTTAGGTGTACATCTATCGTGAGGATTCCACCTCAATCTGCCTAATTGCCACGAACATGCTAGATGAAACCTTACTACCCTATCGATCGTCTCCCTACTTGTATTCATTTCTCTTGTGTCTGTGTCAATCGGCCCTTTCTTGCGTGTAGATACCCTGTGCTAGTCCCACCATAAGGTGTATCAATCCTTGTGATAGCGACTTGACACAATTCAAGATGCACTGGTACCCAGTGCCTGCTTTTTCCCACTCCGGAGTACATGCACGCCCGTAAAATGTCAGAACCTACACTGATGTACCCCCCACCGCAGCTTTGACCGCTTACAATCAGCCTAGTAATCGTGCCCCACCCTGCCTAGTTCAGGGTACCGTGATACATCTATGTGGGTTACTGCTAAAATGGGTCCCCGTTACTAGGGTTTCCAATTGGTTAAGTTTGTGGGCCTATATTTACTAATATTACCCACCAACCCGATTTGTACTTAACCCTCCCACTGATTCAAGCATGTTTATTTAGCGGTTAAGTTTTGTGGGCCTATATTTACTAATATTACCCACCAACCCGATATGTAATTAACCCTCCCATCGATTCAAGCATGTTTATTAAACGGTTAAGTTTTGTGGGCCTATATTTACTAATATTACCCACCAACCCAATATGTACTTAACCCGCCCGCACAGTATGTCATATTGGTTAAGTGTTGTCCATTCATGTTAACTTAACCTACCAATTCATCGTGTCATGTTGGTTAAGTGTTTCTTATTAACTTAACCCCGTTCATTCATCAAGTTATATTTGGTTAAGTGTTTTCTTGTTAACTTAACCCCACGTGTTCATCATGTTGTATTGGTTAAGTGTCATCAATCAATTCAAGTTAACTTAACCCACCCACTTGTCATATTACTTTGGTTAAGTGTTGCCTTCTTGTGTTAACTTAACCATACCACAAATCAAGTTATATTGGTTAAGTGTTGCCCTCTTGTTTTAACTTAATCTTACCACAAATCGAGTTATACTGGTTAAGTGTTTCTTATTACTTAATCCTACCCATTCATCATGTTATACTGGTTAAGTGTTTCCTATTAACTTAACCCTAGTCATCCATCTTGTCATATTGGTTAAGTGTTTCTCATTAGTTAACCCTAGTCATCCATGTTATATTGGTTAAGTGTTCCTATGAACTTAACCCTACTCATTCATCTTGTTTATTAGCATCAATTGATTTATTAATGCACCAACCTCTCACATTAGATATGTGTTGCTGTGGTTACTGGATGTGCCGGGCGGTTCCGGGCAGTTTTACACCACAGCTCAATCTAAACTTGGGTTTTTCTTGGGCATGATGCACTATCCTCTCACATTAGATAGGTGTTGTTGTGGTTACTGGATGTGCCGGGCGGTTCCAGGCAGTTTTACACCCCAACTCAATCTAACCTCGGGTTAGGCATGTTCATGTTTAATCTACACATTTACCCTATATACCCAAATCTAGATTTTACATGCTAATTACCAAATTCACCAAAACTAGTCACATTACATTTTACACCTAGTCTAGATTTAATGCTCAAGTTACCCCAAATTCCCAACAATAACAATTTTGCCCAAAACTTGATTTATATGCCAACTTCATACTTTGTCGTTCATGCAAATTCTAGGTTCAATATGTCAAATTTTATATTCCATATTCATGTCAAATTACCCCAAATTGCATCTTAACAGTTATGCCATGTTGCCTGTTCCAAATTATACCAAATAATGTCAATTTCATGTTATACCCAATTTCCGCCGCATTTATAACGTACGTATTTCGAGATTCAACTCAAGATTCATAATATAAGGGGAGAAGAAAGATGGAACATTGTAAGAATAGGCATAGTCATATGATGATAAGCATTACTGGTCCAATAAACTTGATGTACTAAAAAGACAAGTTTTGCAAGGAATACATCGCAGGCATATAGATATGATAAGAATTATATCATGAACTTAAAAAGGATTACAATTCCGATATACAACAAGGATAGATATGATTGGACTAGTTTCATAGTCAAAAATGATTCCCAAAGATATATATACTCAAGCATAGATTTCAATGAAAGGATAACTTACATCAGGCATATTCTCATATCCATTTTATTACATGTCACAATTAGATTTAGGTGTTCAAATCTAAAAAGTAACTGACATACAAAACAAAGGCAAATCTTGTTTTCATGCCTAAGCCATACAACACTATACACCCTAATCTTCTTCTTCCAAATCATAAACTATCATATATATATATATATATATATATATGTCCCAACTTTAGCTCTTAGACCACAACATGTACTATGCCTTATACTTATAGCTCAGTTTACGCCCCAAATCCCAAGTCATATGTCCAATACTTTATGCCTCAAATCTCAAGTCGTATGTCCAATACTTTATGCCACAAATCTAAAGTCATATGTCCAATACTTTATGCCTCAAATCCCAAGTCATATGTTCGATATACTTTATATTTTGAATACAACACGTGTTATGTCCTCAAATCAGTTACAACTCAATTATGCCCTACTTTTATTTCCAACGTACGTTCATCTCTTATGAGATCTGGCTCAGGCTCGTAGTAGCCTGGCTATAAAACAAAAAGGGAAGAAGGAAAGAAGAGACAAAGAATGGACATAGTATTATCAATGAGATAGATCCAAAGAATATAGAAAGACATGCATAATCTCAGATCCAGATTTATTACAATGTCAGAATCACAATTAATTTTTATTTCTGAAAGTAACGTGAACTTACAAATCACGGAAGGGTCCTGAATTCTGGGATCTGTATTATGAAACTGAATAGCTCTCCCTTGAAGCAGACTATTTGTTATTCTAATTTAGATTTGATTTGATTCTTAGAAATAGTTGTTGAAATTGCCTTTGAATCTCTACTAGAATTCTAAACTTGATTTCTACGAAGGACTTGAGCAGCATAACCCCGTCTTTGATTTATTTTGATATGAATTAGGGTAGAGTATAGGCGTAATGAAGTTGTGTGGAGAGAAAGTGAGGTTTGGGGGTGTTTAAATAGCTTAGGAGCAACGAATCTGGTCAGAACAGGCGTCTAAATGCAGAAAAACGAATCTGTCCACGGATCTGAAAAAAGGGGGGAGGTTGACCGCCAGGTCGACCTGTTCTACCCAGGTCGACCCTCAGTTCGATCCCCTAGTCGACCTGGGTCCTGGGCGGGAAATTTCCCGCCCAGCCCGGGTGTGTGATTTGAATTTTGAAACTATAAATTTGAATTCGGGCTAGTTTTTATTTTAAATTCCTGAAACTTCTGAAGGTCATAACTTCTTCATACGGAGTCCGATTTATGCAAACTCGGACTCTATCTCAAGCAAAATTCTGAGTCGAACGCAATGGCGTAACCCGTTTCCCTTAATTCTTCTCTTAAAAATTAAGTATAATTTAATTTGTTACTTTAATGTTCACAGAAAATACGGGGTGTTACGTATGAGCTTAGAGGTTATATATTGATAGAAACCAGTGATGTGTGGTGAATGGATAATGTGGCGTACTTAAGTTATGTGATGAGCTATGGATGATCAAAGCATGGCTTATTTAAGCATAGCTTTGTTTATATCGTGACCTCGACGAAACTCACACCCCAGATTGATGGTAAACTGGTGATCATATTTTTATGTTCATTTCGTATGTTCGGTGCACCGGGATGTGATGATAAAAGGGTACTAAGAAGTCCCCAGTCTGGCACACTATTTGTTGGGTACTCTGATTCATGTATCATGCATTAGTATAACGGAGTCCGAGTCTGGACATTATCCGCAAGTACAGGGATGATGCGCGTAACAAAGTTTGTGAGCCCACGAATGGTCTTTCGTACCAGGAACCATCATGTTGGAAACCAAATCTCCACTATGAAGCCTGTATGGTTTTTATTATATAGCCTTCTGGTTACTGGCAAGATTACGTCAGCATAATGGGATGGGGCCTTATGCTGACTAGCATTAATACATTTATTTGCGAAATTTTTTTTCACACTATATATAGTAGTAAAATAGGATTTTCATGTATGAAGGCATTTTTGGTTATCATAAGGCAAAACTCACCCATCTGGTGTGCACTTGAATTTTGTGATGTGGGACGAGCTTATGATAGCATCTTTTGTCAAAAAAAGGTCATTGCAGATTCCTATACACTGGTATTCACATGGAGTAAACCCGTTCCGCATTAGCGGCGTGGTCCGGTGAATTACCTAACTTTAAAATAAACCCTAAAAATAACAGTTTTGAGTTCTCGCACCAGCTGACCTGGAGTTTATTATTCCCACCCCTAAACTTTGGGCGCCCATAATTTTTACATCGGTAGCCTAGTAGTTGGATTCACTAATTTAGTTTTGGAGTTGGTTGGAGCAGGATTCTGGTTTTAGCTGGAGCCATTATGTCTTGGAGCATTCACATTCTTCCGTTGAGTTTAGTATCTTTTACACTATGTATACCGATGTACTCTGATGTACCTCTTGTAATTCTGATGTAATATTATATAAAGAACCAGGATTTTCGACCCAAAAAATCAACATAAAATCCATGTCAATTATTCAGGCATCGAACATTCCAGATCATTTATAGAAAGAAATTAGAGGGTGAGAATTGATAAGATAGAAAATTAGAATAGAAGAAGAACATAAATACGACATCAGAGTAACATGAATCTCACAGCGGAACGAATAAAATAGACTATATAACATAACTTTGAAATACAAATCTGTACTTGAATATACATACCATTATCAAAGTACAACACTCACAACACAGCAGAAATAAACAATTGCTATATAATCTTGAAGCCTCCTACTCCAAGCTCTCAGTGTATCTATAAAATCCCGACTACTTGAATGCCCATACAAAATTGGGCACCCAAGAGTTTAGGGAAAACAAAACAAAATAAACTCTGGGCCAGTTATGGGACTGGTGTGAGTAAACAATTTAAAAAAGTTTGAGAAAATAAACGATATCTCATATGACCACGCTGTATAACACGAAAAAGGTTTTTCCCTTATAAGAATCCAAAACACTTAATTTAACATTCAAAATCCTTTTGAAAGAAACGATGATCTTTATATCAAAACTCTTTTGATATTATAATAGTCTCTATCAGCCACAACTAAATAATCATCTAGAAAAACGCTTTCATCTCACGTTCCACATACATAATATATAATTAAAATCTGCAGGCGCTTATTGGGTAATGGATTCCAACTGGCAAGGTTTGGGACCACCTTGCGACAGTGTATCTCTGGAGAAGAATATACCCTGTTTAACAAGAACATCTTGTAACCCAGGCTAAACATGACCGGTCACTCAATTCGCTTGAGTGTACCCAATGTATTATCACTAATGGTTGGGATCAGCAATCGTTTCCCGAAAGGGACAACATCAAAGTAGTTTAAAGAAGTAAATGGAATTTTTATAGATTAGTTGACAATACACCTAATTAGCAGCTAAACACTTAGTTACGCGACCTACCCGATTTTATACCATTTCCTGGTTATATGGCTAGAGGCCATAACGTATAGATCACACCGTTATTTACTTTGAATGTCATATCGTCATATCCGCCAAATCACAAATTGATTTCCCAAAAAATACTATGGGTATACAGCTAAGAGAAATGAATTCCTCTACCACCAAACGTAAATACGTTTGAAGGGATCAACTTATGCTATCTATTAAGTATACTCTGTCAGACATTCTTCCATACAGGTTGTCCTGGGACTGGACAAACCGAACGCACTATTCTGTAAATCCATCTTAGGCAATTTCTTCTTAGGATCGCCAGAACAGCCCTTGCTTAACTCCGTCTTCAATTATCTTCATCATATTTGATTCGCAATGCTAACGCCCATACAGAGTGGTTTTCAGATAATGAATCTGATCCCGGTCTCTCCGTATTGACGACGGAAAAATGGTCAAAAACTTTGATAGTCGGTTATTTAACTATCAAAGGAGAACATGTGTACAAACAACGATTGTATTTCCAAATGGAAATCTTACCGAGCAAATCATCAATCAACACTGATCCCCTTTAATTTAATTTGTCATTCAATTATCCATTTCCCTATTCCCGTTTCCATATATTCGTAAAATATTATTTTCTAAATTTAGAAAATATACTTTATTAATCATTTGAAAACATTTCCATATTTACTCTCATTTTATTTTATTTATATCAGAAAACATTTCTAATTCTTATTTGGAAAACATTTCCAAAACTCCTTCATTGGATTTAAACAGATGTTTAAATAAAACATTGCTATGCCAACTCAAACCATTACACTCATTAACTAAATTCACTTAACCAACCTTAACCACTCCTTAGTTAAAAATGAATTCAATCAAGTTGGGGTATAACTAACTCTTAGACCTTAACTGAACAACATTTCTGACCTCAAAATAGACAAAGTTCACCTTTTAAATCTTTACAAACTTCCTTACGTAACTCTCGGATTCTATTTATGAATCCACATCTTTTGCAGAAATCACTTGATTATAACAATAGTTTTATAATCCCATGCTCCCAAAATATAATAACTTAAATATAACTTTTATTTATAAATTTGGATAAATAAACAAACAACTAATTTATTAATAAATAAATAAATCTTGATTAAAAAGGGAAAGTAAACAGTACTTTCCGATTTCGATATAATCGAATTTCAACGTATAACTCTCTTTCAAATAATCTCTATTTGAGTTACTCTCTTTCGAATAACTTATACTCGATTTAACTCTCTTTCGAATAAGTTATATTCAATTAACTCTCCTTCGAACAAATTATATTCGATTATCTCTCTTTCGAATAAACTATATTCGATTATCTCTCTTTCGAATAAACTATATTCGACTTACTCTCTTCCAATAAATTATATTCGATTAACTCTGTTCGAATAAATAATATTCGATTATCCCTCTTTCGAATAAACTATATTCGATTATCTCTCTTTCAAATAAACTATATTCGACATACGTTACGAACTCCAGCATATTTTACTCTTTCAGGTCAACTCAATTTCTAAATTCATTTTTGAATTCAGTACTTCCCAACAATTACCAATTTCCTTTTATAACTGTTTTAGTTTTGCAAAATGTTTACTTTTAAATCGTTATTCACTTTAAAACGTAAATATTGTTCCTTTATAGAAATCTATAATTTACTTAATCAAACCAAAAGTTGATTTCAATCTATCTATATATATATTATAGGTTTAATTTATGTTTATCGAATCATTTTATAAATTCCCAACCAATCTATTTCTCCCAAAATACAATCCGCTATTTTATTTGATCACCATTTCATATCTTATTCAAATTCCTATTTCAAAATCTGATTTCATTTATAAATGTTTTTATTTGCAAAATATTTACTTCAATTCATTTTTCACATCGAATGTGAATAATATTTCTTTTATATAATCAATCTGTTTGATTTTATATTTTAAAATAATATCCCATTTCCAAATTCTATTTATACTTTTATTTATAGAATTAATTATACAAAATCTCCTTTTTACTCCTAACACTTAAAGTCTCATTTATAATTCCCTTTATAAATGCTAAGTTCAATTTGTATTTAAATTATTGGTGTTAAAACTGATTTATACTCCTTTATATAAATTCAGACTTATATATTCAATTTATCCCATGATAAATTATTTTACTTAATTTATAAAACATTATTTATAGATTAATCTTCTCCATTTATCTGTTAAAATATATTTCTATTAAATATTTATTTTAAATCCATATCTTGTTACACCTGTGTGCGAAGCACGGGTCTAAACCTTCCTAATGTAAAATTCTCTTTTTATAATTATTTCCTTTTATAAAATCCTTTGATTTTATAATTATTTCCTTTTATAAAATCCGTTTCATTTTATAATTATTTCCTTTTATAAAATCCTTGATTTTATAATTATTTCCTTTTATAAAATCCTTTGATTTTATAATTATTTCCTTTTATAAAATCCGTTTCATTTTATAATTATTTCCTTTTATAAAATCCTTTGATTTTATAATTATTTCCTTTTATAAAATCTTTTTCATTTTATAATTATTTCCTTTTATAAAATCCTTTGATTTTATAAATATATTATTTTCAATATACACTTTGAAAATTCCCATTTTTACATCCCAGTATTACTTATGGTATTTTAGGAATACTAAATCATAGTGCTAGTGTCATCCACACATACCAAATCAATCACAGAAAATATATCACATCATATATCACGATATATGAAAATAAACAGTATTAATATTTGAGGAATCTAGTTGGATCCCTCCAACCAGTTTCCCTGCGTCCACAGATGTTAAACAATATAAATAACATCGATTTCATTTCAATATGAAATATTCTAGTAAACATTATCAGTATTTGATTAACGATATATATATCGTTATCTATAATTTAAACCACTAAATCAGCAATTCAACCAAGCAATCATCACACATCAATCAATCATCATTTATCAATTCTAGATTATATTTATAAAAATATAAACTGGCAGAGTTAGTGAATTTTACTTATATTGGACGATCATTGTTAAATAACGAATAACAGTCAATTGATTTGATTAGTCGTTTAATTTCACCATAAATTGTAACGAGCTCCAATTCATTCTGAATCAGTTCCATTGTGTAGCTCTTATCTATACGATCCAATGTATTTTGTTTCACTGAATTCTAATACCGTATGATCCAGATACAAAAATCTAAAGTTAATACATTATTTTGATAAAAATTTAACTTGGATTAAATTCATCATGGGCTTTACCAAATAAATCCGGCCCATCTCCCTTTAACAAACCCATACCCGCGTCTTTCTCCTTCTCCATCCTCCCGTAACAGTCGAACTGCAACTCCACATTTTCCCCAACTTTTTGGCCTTCATTTTACCTCCGCACCCAGTGATTCAACAAACAGGATACACCACTACACTCCTCTTCCAAATCTCTTTCCACCTACGTAGAAATCATGGACTTCGCGCTCCAGACCAGCAGCGCATCGTCCAGGCCTTCAGTGCTGCTGCATAGTGAAGTTCAACACATATTTTCCCCGAAATCCATGAAAACTTGCCCCTAGATACTAAAGCCCACTCCGAAACCAAAATCGAACTCGATACCGGAGATTATTGCCTGGATTTCCATCGCATACCGACCCTAGTTTCGTCGGAGCTCACGTTGTTTAGTCGAGTAACAAAAACAAGGTTCGAACTGTATAAAATTCACATAGAAGCGTAGAGGAGTTTACCAGGAATCCGAATACACTCATTTTCAAATTAATGGATTTTTCCTTGATTTGTTTTGGATTTTAAAAGGTGGAATTTTTACTGGAAAATAAAAAACTGACAACGGACAAAATTTTGACCAGAGAAATGAAGTGTTAGGTTTAGGAGAAATTGTGTTGTACTTATAGGAGGGATTGGCTTGCTCAAGAAGCTTCGTATATATATATATATATATATATATATATATATATATATTATTTATATAGTCATCACTATTTGTATTTGTCTTCTAAAAATCCGTATGATCACATACGATATCCATAAAAACATAAAAATGGGCATGCAGCTACAGTTCAACATTATGGACCCAACAAAACTTGTTTCGTCGAATTCCGAGTCCGTTTGCTCACACAACATATTTTTAAACTCAAATTCTTGACTGTTTTTCACATTAAAAATCTCTTACGGCCACGTACTAACTCCAAAAATCACGAAAATTGAAATCTAATAATAATTTAATATTCCGGTTCTAATAAAATTAGTTTCGTCAAAAAACGGAGGTTGTTTATAAAACTGGCTTTTTTAAAGCTCTAAATAAAACCTTTTAAATATTAATATATTTAAAAATATTTAAATTCAATATTAATAAATTAATATTATCGTATACATTCACAACATAATATCATACAGCTCCAGAATATTCCTATCTAAATTTATAACTCGACATTTCAAATCCATATTAAATCAGTATTCAATTTATATTGAAAATCCATTTATAATATATATAAATCGTTATAAATTATAAAGGAATTCAATAGCGAATTTTCGAAAATTTGATTTGGACACAACTCATAATCTACATGACGATATCTCGATTTTTCTCTTCCATTAGAAAAATATACTTCACCGGCTCTGAACATTTCTTGTTTCACAGAAATCCAACTTAAAAGGATTCTGTATATTCGTTTGAAGTTCGAATCGCCAAATTACGAACTGCCGCGCCATTTCGAGCTCGATTATAATTATAATGTAAATTATATGTTCAACTGACATTTATAAATAAATTCGTTAATATAATTCAATTCTAAACTGAGTTATATATTTTAAATTGTCCAATTCACATAATATTGTGAATTCTGTTATTTCCAAATATTTTGGAAATAAATATATTATTCTATTATTTATATTAATTAAATATTCAATATTATTTAATTTTGGTCATTTTAAATTACCAAACCATTACTTAAATAATTAAATAAATTATTTATTATTCATTAAAAATACGGGTCGTTACATATTATTTTAATGATAATGGAAAAGTTCTTTTTATTTTATGCAAATGTTTAAGTGCCCCTAGCAATCCATCTTTATGAACTATTTAAGTTAGGTTAATTACCGGCGAAAACGAGGCAAAAAGTCTGGCCGTTGCAGAGATGATCATAAATTATATCTTGACGACGCCACTTGCTATTATTACAATTCTTGAAAGGACACGTCATTTCGTCGCCGATGGCAAATTTAGGAAATCCATTTTGTATAAAGTCTTTTATCCCACTAATATATCTTTCACTAAACTTTGGAAGTTCTATCCAGACATTTTCGATGTCCATCACTACATTTATGAATATGAATATTTTAACGTAAAAAGATAAAATATGTGTGTGTGTCCAACAAGAAGAAACCTAAGACAAGTAGAACTGTTAATTCAGGCCGACCTAAGAATTTATAAGTAATTTAAATCAAAACCCTAAAGTGATGTGAGAGAGTGTTATACCTCAAAATTGAAATTGAAGCCCTAAAGTGATGTGAATAATGCTTGAACCCCAAATCGAATCCCCAACTGAACCGAAATCATTGAACAAAGCTTGAACCCCCAAATCAAATCTCTAATCGAACTGAAATCGTTGAACCCCAATTTAAGAATGTTTGCTTGAACTTTTGTAAGAAAACAGAGAAGAATCAAAATATTATTTACAAAAGAAAATGTTTTTCTTATCGTTTATTATGAATTAAAATGGGTTATTTTAATTATAAATCCATTATTTTGATTATTTAAAATTAATTAAATATTCAAAATCAAACCAATAAAATTTCCTATTATTACATATACTTCCAAATTCAACCAAATTCATGATATCTCATTGTGAATCAGTTAATACTAATCAAAATACTTAAATTTTATCCAAAATATTTCAATTTATTAAAAATGCATAGCTTTAATTAATTATCGCATTGGCGATTAAGTCCTACTAGTCGATTCTTAACGTCTAGGATTTGCTCAGCGATTTTTACATCCTTACGTAGGGCTTGGCTCAGGTGCAGTTTAGGTTTTGAAATACACAAAAACTCTCTATTTTAAAATTTTGTAAATTAGGTCCCAATTTCTCGAAAGTCATTAGAAAAAACCACGAAAATTCAAAATTAAATTCAACACATAATAACCAATGTTTTCATGCATTAAAACTACAAAAACAAAAAAAAACAAAAAAATAGCATGCTCTAGTATATCGCAACGAATAATGCAATTATTTGCAACTGTTGTTGATATCTCAGTAATATTTGCGTCAACTGCAAAACATTACTGAATTATCAGCAATATATTGCAATAATTTTAGATTTTGTAGCAATTTTCATTTCGCCTTCAATTAGTTTAGTTTTTAATCAAGTTATAATTACTTGTTGATATATCAGGATTAATACACAATTATTGATGATAAATCAGCAAGTGTTATAAAATAAAACAGAACATATGTTAAACAAGAAGCTATTAGAGAGAACAGAAAAAATAGGGGAGAGACTTTTATTTATATCACTTCAAGTGCGTACATATCTATTACATTGGCTCCTTTATATATAGGCTTTGGAGCGGATGTTAAACTTATCCCCATGATGTGGGACTAAATAAAATATCACAAAAGCATATTCACTCTTATATATTACAACGCTCTCCCTTGAATATGCATCTTCAAAATCTTGAATGCTCTGCTAACTTGAAGTTGTCCCTTTTCAAACATATATGATGATTGCTCCCCCTTATTATTATCTTGCTTGCATATATCCGTTCAATCGATACAACTATTGTCTACTGCCTTCATAACTCTATTAGGAAAACCCAACGGGAAAACCTTAAACGAGAAAAATAGTACGCAACGTTTGACATTATGAATATCATATTAAAATGATATTTCTTAAAGGAGTTTGATGCTTCTAGATTAAAACAATGCCTCATTAAAAACCTCATTACAAAAAACCCTGTGGGAAAAATCATAAATAAGGAAAAGAGTGCAAATTTATTTCATCTTTAGGTAACATGTTTTACAATGTTACTATAAGGGTTGATACTTTAGGATCAAGATGATGCCTCATTAAAAACCATACTAACAGAAACTCAGCGGGAAAAATATTAGTGAAGGAAAAGAGTGCATTATAGCATAATTTTATATGTTCCCCTTTATTGATAACTCATTGTTCAATTAGTCTATTGATGTTGCCAACGCATGCCAATTTTGTACATCATCTTCTGGAATGTTGGTTTGGAAATTGCCATTGGGAATAGATCTACCCGCTTTTCTTGAATTGAATTTGTTTCTCCTCATTCTTGTTATCCTTTCATTCATGTGTGAAAAGAAATTTAAAAGAAATTTTCTCTATCCTATCACCCTTGATACAATTCACTTGAATCAAAGCCATGCAAACTGCCTTGTCTTCTTCATAAATAATAATTTACTGCATCAAAAGATGTTTGATACTTCTGGATCAAAATGTTGCCTCATCAAAACCTTACCAAGAAAAATCGATGGGAAAAATCTTAGTGAAGGAAAAAGAGTACAATATAAACGTCATATATACTACGTCAAAAGTAGTATGATACTTCTGGATCAATGTAATGCCTCGTTAAAACCTTAATAAGAAAAACCTAGTGGGAAAAATCTTAAATAAGGAAAAAGAGTACAATATAACTTATTTTTGTATGTTACTTTTGGGTTGATACTTCTGGATCATGACCCATGCCTCATTAAAACCTTACAAAGAAAACTCAATGGGGAAAAACTTAGTTGAGGAAAAAGAGTGCATTATATCATACCTATGGATGCTCCCCCTGATTTAATAATTTCCTCTGAATTCATATTCATCTTTCAATAACTCAAATTACTTACAAATACTTCTTAATGAAGTTTTTCTTTTAAAACTTCGTGTGCATTTCAATGCTTCAGGCATGTTTTCTTATTTAAAACGCCTTCCTTTTGTGATTTGTATGTTACTAATATTACCATTTCAGGTGCTTATAATTTTTCTGTTTCAATTGGACTTGTATGTTGCAATACATATTTGATGAATAAAACAAATTTCATTACTAAGCAGGAAGTAATCTAGTCCTATTGAAGTATATCAAGATTTTGATTACAACAATACTTAGAAGAATGAAGTATATCAAGATTTTTATTACAACAACACTAAGCAGGAAGTAGTCTACTCACCTTGAAGTATATCAAGGTTTTCATTACAACAATACTTAGAAGAATGTTGTAATCTGTCATCCATGTTCTTGGTATTCTTTATAATAACAAATGTTATTTATATTCTTCAGGAACTTATATATTATAATAATTTTTGCATATCGCAACTACCACTTCAATGGATATTAAGAGTTTCATTACAACAATTCTTGAAAGCAGGAAGTAATCTACTCATCATGAATTATTTCAAGATTTTCATCACAAAAATACTTAAAAGAATGTTGTAATCTACATTTCTTGCTCTTTACCACTACCAAAGTTATTTAAATTCTTCTGGAATTTGTATACTTTCATCATTTATACCTTCAGGGTATTGTAAGCATTTTAAACACTTTCACCACTTTAATCAATTTAATTATCTTTAAAAATACAATGCTCATGGCACTTAACATGTTGTTGACACTCTATGGTGCTTTAGTAACTCCTGTGTGCTTTTGTCATTATATATATTTCTATTTTTATCTTATGAACTACAGGTTCATATCTTATGGACTACAGGTCCATATATCTTATTTAGGAGAATTTCATAATGGCCAATCATGTTTCTCTCTAATATGGGATTTTTAATCCATTTATAAATATAAGCGCTTTATTATTTATTAATTTATCATCGATGATTATTTCTTGTCAGTTCTATACATAATTTATTGAGATCTCAAAACTTATCATGCTTTAGGTATCTAAACCACTTCTGAGGTTATTTTGACAATCATGTCATGGGTGTCTTTCGAAGCAAATTTAAATGTTTCTTTAGGAACACCCACCTCCTTTATTTTGCATCTTTATGATTTACTCCAAAGATAGTTTGAACTGACTTTTATACCACGTTTTCAGCTGTGATTTACACCTTTTGATCCTTGGGGATTCAAATGTATATTGGAGTAAGTCTATTGGGGACATAATTGATAATTTATGCAAGTTACTTTATATTTTGCATAATTCTATATGTTAGCAAATATTTAACATCGATGATTCCTTTATCCTCCCCCTCAAAGTTGACAAACATTGTCACTTTAAATAATAAACCTGCTTTGGATTTATTTTTGATCCATTATTGCATCATAGCTAGCAAATACATTAGATGTATTTCAATTGTAGGAGGAGCTGCTCTTATTAGTTGATAAGATGCATTCATATTGTATTTCTTATTCCCTTTCAATGATCTAATAACTTGGAGGAATTTTCTATCATTTGAATATGCACATTACTTCAGGTCATTCAATAGTGATGTCAATCCACTTTCTAAAATATAAAATAGTATATGCATAATTTATAATATGAGCTCATGACAACTTCAGGTTGTCAATTAAATATTCGCATATATGTGTATATATGTGCGTCCATGTAATACATTTGTAATTGATTTGCATATTCTCTCTCATTCAAGTTATTGATTTTAGAACAAATTGTTTATAATGTTCCAATCATTAATTTTTGCTTATCAAGAAATGTCAATGTGAATCTTAAAGATCATTTCATAATATCCAAAATATCTGATTTGGAACTGTATTAAACTTCTAGTTAAAATGAAATATATAAACAACTTCGAGTTGTTAATCCATATTGAACTTCTGGTTCAAATAATATATAAACAACTTCAAGTTTGTTAAACTATTTTGAACTTCTGGTTCAACTGTATTGAACTTCTGGTTCTACTGTATTGAACTTCTGGTTCAAATAAAATATATAAACAACTTCAAGTTGTTAAAATTTATTCTTCAACATAACACGTAAATATAAATATATAAGCAAGATATAACTCATTTTGAAAATTGTGAAATCTTTGTATATCAATTTTATTAATGTTATTATTTTACACAGTTTTAATAAAGCTTCAGGCTTTTAAATTATGAAGTACTTTAAGTTCATTGATTAAGGAACTTCAAGTTCCTATGCATATATATAAACATACATATTATATCTAGTTTATTAATTTATGACGAACTTTTTGGTTCTTAACCTTTTAACATACTTCCAATTTAGAAGCTTTTACGTTCTTACTAATTGTCAAGATTTCAAACGTGTAAACTTCATCAAAAAGTTTTTTTTTTCATAATCCAAAAGTTTAGGTCTCAGATCTGGTTTATACAACTTCTTATATTACATTAGATGTTAGTTGCCAAATACATCGAATAATAATACATGTGTCTATTCTTTTCCCAAATACAAACATACATCATTTTACTTATAATAACTAATGCCTTTAACACATTTATAATAATATGGCAATATAATGTATATTACCATAACGATACACTTAATGCATTTATTATAAAAATAATGGGAATAACCATTATACAGTCTAAATATATGAATCAAATAAATAAATTTTACTTGAATCAACATAATAAAATTTGGATCTAGCTACAGTATTAATCAACGACAAAACTGAAATAAACAACTTATAGTTGTATTGCATTCCAAACAATCATATTTTCTAAAATACCATATATATGCATAATGTCTAATCGAGAATTGAGTAAAAGTTCATAATTATAGGACCAAGATTTTACATTCTTTAATATGAATAATTCCATAAACTTGCAAATCTATACATAAAATTCACAATATAAAAATTACATGTTTTAGGTTTAAATTATACAATCCATATAAAAATCTTTTAGATCTTTCTTTTTTATATCAAAATATCTCTTATCATTATAGAAACCGCAGGTTTTAAATTTTCCATTTTTATAAAAAAATGGCTTCTGCATACACTTCAGGTGTGCTAAAAAAAGATCAATGTTTAAATCTTAGCTTATGATCTTCGAGATGCATATTTTATTTTTTAGGAAAAATTTATGAACTTTTTCTATAAATATTTTATCACCTTTAATTCTAGAAATCTCTTCTGGAGATATTTTATTATTTTCTAATAAACATATCTCTTCCAGAGATATTTTACCATTTTCAAATATACAAATATCCTCTAAAGATATTTTGTGATCACTGCTTCTGGGATGAACTTATCTCCTTCAGAGATAAATATATACAAACTATTGAAATGTCATATCAATATACAAAAATACATATCAAACCTTAAATACATTAACAAAACTAGGTGCATTAAATAAAAATAAGATTCAGGAGAGAAAATAAATCACTACTTCTGGAGTGTATGATATTCCTTCAGGGAATATATCTTTTATTTATGTAATTGCAATGCAACAAAAAAAACCTCTAACATCTCTTCTATGATGTTGGATTTACTATACAAAAATAAATCTCTAGAACATCTCTTCACGAGATTAATATGCATACTATATCTTCAGGATATTCAGTTAACATAAATTGTACATGAAAGATGTCAGTAAGATAAAACCTGTTTAGAGATTTTCTATTGAATCCAATGTTATTGTCACATATTATGATGTGTATGTCTCTTTTAACTTCTTCTGGAAGTACAATCTTTTCATGTCACAACATTTAAGAGAGCTTCGGGTTTTTATTTCATCTTTCTCATTTGCATATGAACTTCAGGTTCTTCATTTGCGTATGAACTTCACGTTCCTCATTTGCATATGAACTTCAGGTTCTTCATTTGCATATGAGCTTCAGGTTCCTCATTTGCATACAAACTTCAGGTTCATATTATTTCAGATTCCAAAGAATTAATATACTTTTTCGTTAGTTTATTTTTCATAATTCACTTTTGGTGATAGATCAATATTAGATTTGAACTTAACATGATCTTTCAGATACGTATTGTATTTATATTTGTTTCTCTAAGAAACTGTAACCTCCCAGATTTTTCGACCATTTTTAATTTGAATATTTAAATGGGGTTAAATATCGACGTGGTAATATTAATGAGTTTTATCGATATACTTAGGCTTTAAAAACTGTTTTCTTTTCAAACGATCTCAGTCTTTGACGAAACAAATTTTATTGGAATGCGTACAATTAATTATTGTTATATTTCTAGTTTGGAGCCAAACGGAGTGTTTTGTCGTTGCACGAAATTTAAGGGTGAGCGGATAATTATAATTTGAATTAAAATACACTATTTGTGCAAACGAAGTCCGTTTTCAACGAAACTGGTTTCATTGGGACCGTAACATCAAACCATATCATGATGACCGTTTTCGAAATTTATGGAGCTTGCGTGTGTCGGTGCGAGTTTAACGATGGACGTTAAATAACGATACTGTGTAAAGTGAAATAAACAATAAAAACATGTAATCCTACCCATAAAACGCTGGTAACATTTTCAGACAAACATATGCTAATACGCCTGTATCCATCCTACCTGTGCATTCGCATTGAGGTTTCACTTGGATTTAGTTTTGCTGTACATGGGACTAGCTATCGCAATATTCATTGTCTTGTTTTGTCATATATTGCATGTATATAATCTACTAATACTATAGGATACTGGGATACAACTGTGCAGACAGATTGCCCACTCCCTAAACCCATACACTGGCACTACAACGGTACTCTTCCCTATTTTATATACAAGACCACACATACCTTCGAGTCCAATCAACAAAAACATATGAAATGAAAACACGTTGTAAAAGTGTACAAGGCACAGACTAATGAGAGAAAATGTACACCTACCCACGTACGAAAGCCCATATAGCTACTGACTTCCCATCTCATTAAAACAAAATCAGCATGGCTACCCATTTTGTTACACCATGCTGCCAACTATGTATCAAATAAAATAACTTTTCCGATAGTGTGCTGCGCACGCTTCCGTCTCCTATATATTTATGCAGTCCTTTCTATCTTCCTTTCTAGTTCGTTCTGCAAACGAAAACTAAAGCTCCTCTATCTAAAATAAAATATATCGCAAGTCCCTTTTCACATTGAACAAATACTTTGTCTTCCGTAGTAACTATGAACCAATCTGCGACCGAGATCCGTAGCAGCAGCTTGAGCTCTTGGTGACAAGGTGAAGCATAAAGCAGTCATGGGTTTTACAGTGCGTGCATGGAGATGGAAGGGGAGGGTCTTATTCTATGTAAAACAGTAGCGGTATGCGATGGTTTCAGCTACAAAGGGGAGGCTGTTCCGCGTTATAAAGTGGGAACGTTGGGTCTACAGACTATAGTAGCACAGTTTGATGGCAGATGGGAAAGAACATGGCACGGCGTAGTCGGTTCATAGGGTGAAGATAGTAGTATGGGAAGAAGGCGCGGATTTGCTGTAGCAGCTTAATGCAAGGGAGAAGTAAAGTTGGGTAGGGGTGCGACTATTAGCAGACATGAGTATGCATGGAGATGGTTTGGAGAATACTCAGGTAAGGTGAAACAAAAGAGAATGAGAATGACGGGTATAACGAAAAGGAGAAAATCATGGAGAGATGGAACGAAGCTATACAGTGCAAGGCGCGTGAGCATCAGGTACAAAGAAAATGAATAGTAAAATATTCAACATAACTAATCAAAATTAGTGTATCTAACCCTGTTATCAATGGCAAGTTAAACTATAACTTTAAGGTATATAATTGAACGTTGAACAAGTATACCCTGGTATTTTTCTAATAGGCCAGATGGAATTCGCAAGTGCTAAAGTTCATATTTGTGCCTAGTGAAAGAAATATGGGACTAATCATATTGTATAGTAAATGCCCAACTATTATTTTCCTAAACCATCATTAAGTTTGGCTAGTTTAATAATATACGTGCTTAAGTGCTTTTGAAATGTGCCCAAATATTAGTATATACATTCAAGCCTTGTAACTAACCATGTTTTAAAATAGCCTAAACATGTTTTGGTTAAACTATATATATTAGATACGATATTCATAATGTATGGCCTGGAACATTTATCCAACATGCTGGGTACTTTTTATCTGATGCTAAATCATATTAAGCGGGCAAGATCGTTGACTAAACGAAACTAGAAAATGGGGTGTTCTGTTTATGTTGCTTGGAAGAGAGGATATACAATTTCAGAATATGCCTAGATAAGATAAATAAAATAATGCATAATTAATTAATAATTTATTTTATTATTCAAACCATACGTATAAAATGTATAACGCATTTATTCATTCCCAAAATCGAATCGAATCAGTCGCGTTGAAACCATAGGACGAGCACTTCATTATAGAGCGGTTATGGACAGAATTGGGCGTAGCAATGGGGTTATTGAAATGAACCGTTTCAGCGACAACAAATCAAGGTGAGTTTAACTCACTCAGTCTTTCCTTTTTATATTTTATATAAACCGGGTTTTATTTTGTGTGTAATGTTTGCTGACAGTTGATGATTGGATGACTGTTTGTCTGTATGTTGAATATTTTCAAATAATCATTGATTAAATTAAGCATTTATTTAATTTAATCAAATTAAATTGTTATTTTAATGATTAGATTCCAAACGAGGTAACTTACTACGTTGGTTACGTTTATAATAATATAAACATACTAAATAAATCATTTGATGCTTGAATGGATGTTATAATTATTTGTTGACCGTTATTAGCTGAATTGTTTATTTTTGGTTATCGTAATGAATAAATATATTGTTGTGTTAAACGTGAATAATCCATTGTGATGCAGGGAAGGACAGGTTGGAAGGATCCAACCGGATTCCTCAAATATGTTGTTTATATAAATTGTTAACCAATTGTTGATTGTTGAACCAAAATTCATCACGTGCTTGATATTAACGAAGGTGATATATTGGTTGAGGAAATTCTCGGCAGATGGCCTATAAATGAATCATTTTATAGAGATTGATTTACCGTCAGGTAAATCAATAGCAAAAAAAATATAAAATTTTAGAACTAAGAATAGATTTGAAATCTATTTTATATAGATTATTTTTAAATAAAATTATTAAAGGAAATAAATAATCATTTTTACCTTCTAATTATAAAGACGAATATATAAAGCAAGATTTGCGGGATAAGGAGTTTTTTAAACAAGTGGGTAAAAATTAACCAAATGGTTAAAGGTTGAATTTATTATTTAACTGAGATGATGTAATTCAATTAAATTGTTAATTAAATTAAATAGAGTTATTTAAATTGATTAAAGGAAAGGGGCTAATGGATTTGGTTAACGGATTAACCTTGTTTTGAGATGACCGAGTAAACTACTTGAATGAGAATTAATGATTAGAAACAATTATTGAATTGTTATTTATTATTAAAGTCAATTATTTTAAAATAACCTTTTAAAGGAAAATTAACTATTTAATTAATAGTTAATGATAAGTAAACTTTTCAAATGAAAAGGAATTAAGGGTAACTATTATTTAAGGAAATGATCGGGTAATCAGAACTCGATTAATAAAGTCAAATATGATCTTAGGACCTTATTTACAATTAAAAGGGATATTTAACAAGTTTACTCATATTTATATGAGTTAGATTTTGGATTTATTTACGGAAAAGATTTTATAAAAGGAAATTTTTGAAACAAGTTTAATAGAAGTTGAAATAGAACGGAAGCTTAAGTGGATTAAATCTAATTATAAAAGCAAAGATATAATGAAATGATATGGAGATAAATGTTTAGTTATGAAATAAAGTTTAATTAGACAAACCAAAGATAAGTGGTCATGAAAAGAAACTCTATAGTTAATGGAACCTTGTGTTAATTACTGGAATTTGGGATTCGTTTATAAACTTCTATCTATTTCAAAGATAAGAATGTTGTCGACTCAAGGTCCAAGAGGTAAATAAAGTACCCCAACTTGAACGACCTCATGATTATCCAAGGATGATATTAGTTTAGAAAAGAAGGCAGTTGAGGAGATTAATTATAATTCGAAGAATTATAATTTGGGTAATTTGGAAATGATAATTTAAAAAGCGATATTCCAAATGTTGAAAGATTTAGAAGATAAATTATATCTGAAGTTCGTAATGATTAATCAAAGATGGGGTTTATTTCGAAGTTCGAAATGTTAAACGAAGAAGCTAAATACGAAGTTAATGATATTAGAATATTTCAATATAAATGAAGTAAGAGTTTTGAAATAAGATAGTTATAACAAACCGATGTACTTAATTTGAGAAAACAAATTATATTGCCGCAAATGATTTTACAAATGGAATTGGTAAATAAAGTAAGAGTTTTGAAAACAGAACTTGTAATAATGGTTATAGATGTCAAGTAAACTATTTTGATTAATAAAAATTAATACTAATTATTGCAATGATGTGAAAATATAACCATAAAGAGTAACAACTGTTTTGACTAAAGAGGCCAAGTGATGCCGTATACTGAACCAGTGAATCCATTTTATTTTCTGTTGATGATGATTGTTAATTTTGATAGTTAAAATACCGACTATCAAAATCTAGCCAAGTCGATTGTCGGTACGGAAAGACTGGGATCGAATTGATATTCGAAAACCATTCCGACCAGCAAATACGTAAATGTGAAGATGTTTAGAAGCTGATCGAGATGAAGCAATTGAAGACCATAGATCTTCATAAGCGGAAGGATTATCTATCGAATATTATCTGGTCTGCAGCTAGAGGTATTCTGATGTGATTCGGTTATGAGTTTGATTTTGTGGATTGCAAGGACTTCTCGCTACGGATCCATAGGGTAATTCAAGGATGCAGTAGGAAAGTTCCTTCGGTTTGTCCAGGCCAGGACAACTTGTACAGACGAATGTTTGACAGAGTATTTCCAAAGGGATTGTAGATTTCCTCAAACGTATTTCTGTGGCGGTAGAGTAGACACCTTCTATTAATTTATCAAGCTGGGTATTTTTGTGGAAATCAATTAGTGATTTCTGGCAGATTTAACGATGTGGCATTCAAAGTGAATGGTGGGCAGGTGTTCCAAATGATACGTTATGACTTCAAGCGTCATCAACCGGGAAATGACAAAAATCGGGCAGGTAGCATGGCTATGTGGGTTGCACCCATTAGGGTGTATAATCACCTATCTAGAGAAATTCCTTTTACTTCTTTAATCTATCGATGTTGTCCCTTTTTCAGGAAAAGGTTGCTGATCCCAACCGTTGGTGATGTACATTCGACACACTCAGGCGAAATAAGTGGTCAGTCATGTGTGGGCCGGGTTGCAAGAGGTTCTTATTGAACCCAGTGTATACCCCTCTAGAGATACACTATCGGCAGGTGGTTCCATACCTTGTCATAGTCGGAATCCAATCTCCAATAAGCTCCCGCGGTTTTGATTGTATACTATATGTAACAACCCGTATTTCCATAACATGTTAAGACGAGAATCAAGGCAGAATTTAATTTTAAATTCTGAATCAAGTAAAACGGGCTATGCCATTGCGTTCGTCTCGGAAAAATACGCGAAATAGAGTCTGAGTTTTCGAGAATCGGAGTCCGTATGACCAAGTTATGGTCCGACGAAGTTTTCAGAAAATTCAAGTTCAAAAACGAGTTCTAATTTCGAAAATTAGGGCTTTAAGGCTAGGCGGGAAAAATTCCCGCCAGGTACCCCAAGTCGACAGCCCTGTCGACTTGGGAGTCGACATGGCTTGACCCAAGTCGACAGCCCTGTCGACTTGGGGGTCGACCTATGGTGGCCGGGCAGTTTTGCCTGGTGCACCTATTTTCTGTCTTGGCTAGGTTTTTGGGCCTGGTTTGAAATCTGATGGTTCAGGTTGGTCCTAGGGTTAATCTAAGGGTCCTAACTAATCCTAATCTCTATAAATAAGCCCCTAACCCTCTCCTAAATCCTTATTATTCATTCATGCAACTAAACTATGGCAAAATTGCTCCTCTCATGGCCTCCAATCAAAACCCTAGCCTCCACTTCATTTCTATGAGAGGTTTCATGATCATGAGGGTATTAGAGAGTCCCTATGTTAGTATGAGAGCTTCTCAAGTTGATTTCAAGGCTAAAGCTTTGATCTTGGCTCATCAAGATGGGGTTTTTATTGATTTGGAGCTTTCATCTTTGGGTTTTTGGGTGATGGCATGCATAGGCTTCATCACAATCTTTGCTTTGCATTTCGATTTGTGCCTTCATAGCAATGTAAGCCCTTTCCCTACTCTTAGATATTAACTATGAAGTTAAATGTTCATGTTGCAAGTTTGGGTTTGATCATTTAGTATGATACATGCTATCATGTCATGCAAGTTTATGAAGTCATTATCTTGATCTTGTGAGCTAAATGCTACAACCTTTATGTTGAAATGTTGCATTATGCAACATGAGAACCCTCATAACCTTTATGTCAACTTGCATATGAAGTCATAACCCTTATATGATGATATATGCGAGTTACTAGTCATCATTCCATGTCTTTTGTCACCATGATTCGCTTATGTGCCAAGTTTGGGTTTATGCATGTTTTTGAGGCTTAAGGATATAACATGCAAGTTAATGAACACATTTGTGCCTCATTTGCCACCATGATTAACTTGTGGCTTAATATCCATTTTTGTCATGCCTTTGCTAAGTCTCTTCTTTTAATCCATTACGTTGTTGCGAACGTATATGCGAGTTTAAAAGCGTTGGGTTATGTTATGAGTAATTTCTAATGACATGAAAATACAACTTGAAAACATGACTTGAAATATAACATGGAAGTTGACATGTGAGTATGTTTGAAATATGAAACTGGGAATTTACCTATTAAGTTAGGTCTACCCATACTATGGAATTGGGAATTTACCTATTAAGTTAGGTCTACCCAAATCCTTGAAAACTAGTAATATGTGTTGGAAACATAATGGACATGACACTTAGATAATATAAGTGTGGCCAACTCGAGGTTGGGTTGAGTTTGCAACGTAAAACTACCCAGAACCGACCGGCCTAACTAGTAGTTGCAAACAATAGGACCCAATGTGAGAAGTTGGTCATGTTGTGCTTGAACCCGAGGTTAGACCAAGTTGTGGTGTAAAGCTACCCGAAACCGACCGGCTTAACTAGTAACCACAACAAAGTCTAATGTGAGAGGTTGAGGTGCATTAAGTAATTAATGCCACATGATAGGGTTAAGTTAATTTGATTAATGACTCTTAACCAAATATGACATGGACAAATGGGTTAAGTAAATTGATTAGGCTAATGATACTTAACAAAACATGGCAAGGTTGGGTAGGTTAAGTAACTTGATTTGCCTAATGACACTTAACCATTTTTATACGACTAGTGGACGGGGTTAAGTCAACCAACACTTAACCAAACCAACACGTGGATTTGATACGGTTAATTAAGCTTTCCTAATTACACTTAACCGTATAATAAAGTTAGGGGATGTGGTTAAGTTAACCTGGACTCAACCCATCCAATTCGGCGATTTTGAAGTGGTTAAGTTAACCAACACTTAATCAATCCAACCCGATAACTTGGTAAGGTTAAGTAAGTTTTCTTAATGACGCTTAACCGAAAAATACAGTTAATGGATGGGGTTAAGATTAGACTCAACTAGTCTAAACATGGAAATCGGATGGGGTTAAGTTAGCCTAGACTTAATTAATCCCATTTGGTAGTTTAATGGGGTTAAGTTAAACACTTAACTAATCTAACATGATGATTTGATGTGGTTAAGTGACCTATACTTAACCAATCTAACTCGTGAATTTATTGAGGTTAAGTTAACCAATACTTAACCAATCCAACGTGATAACATGATAAGGCTAAGTCACGAATCGTTTAAATACACTTGACCAATTTGACTCAGTAATTTGATAGGGTCAAGTTAATACATACTTAACCAACGTGAACATGGTTTGTAGGGTTAAGTCTTGGACTTGGATACTTAGCCAATTTTGACATGATTTGTAGACGAGATTAAGTCATGAACTTAAGTGACACTTAATCCATTATGTAAACCCTAATTCGGAGAATTAGGTGGATAACCGTAAGTAACGAGAATAACGGGAATAAGGCTAAGTGGTAAACCTTAGTTGAAGAATAGCTTAGTAATAATCCTTAGTCAAGGAGATTTGGACCAGTTCATAGATAGATGAGTAACCTGATACGGTAGGTCATCGTTTAAGTATACGAGTAGGAGCAAGTATCTGATTTAGATAAAGGCTCCAGCGAACTGGGTTACGAAGCAGCGGCTTCGGGGAACGTGAGGATTTTCTTGGTATCCCTCTGTGAGCTGCCAGGTGATCATACTAGGCTCATGAGAGGTTAAGGTCTGCGTTAGAAGAACCAAGAGTATGCCTTGGTTGCTAGTCGAGCGACCTAAAGACGGGGATGGATAGGGAATAGTCGACGATACACGGTCGTGCCCTAGATAGCATTTTGTCAGGCTACCTACCATCTTTGGTCAAGCGTGTACGTACGGAAAGGCAGAGAACACCCAAAAGACCATAATTGCTATCTAATTATTGTTGCGGTAAGGCTTGAATGTGGGTTGGCCAGTGTTGTGTTCTCATACAGGATTTATCCTGTCTTGTCTTTCACTAGTTGAGGGAGTGGTCTCGTGGGACCATAGCCACGTATAGAAAAAAACAGACCTTAGCATCTACATCGGCAGATAAATCGAAAGCTCCCGACCGAGTCCTGTATTTCCGGGTCTGCCCTGTGACAGGACTCGGATGGCACGATGTGATACATGTGCATACAGTCATGGAAAAACGATTCACGATGAATGCGTGGGAAAAAGGGCGCGGTTGACGGTTAGCGTAAATCCTAGTGGCCCTGGGTGGTTGAACCAAAACCGAGATACGAAAACATGCAATGGGTAAGCATAATCCCTAGTAGTCCTAGGTAGCATAAGTCCTAGTTGTACAAACGATGATTCATGTTGAAAGACCCTAGTTAGATATAGGGTGACAGCCCAAAACGATCTTAAGGATCATGGAACTATGTTAAAGTAGTATAGAATCTCATGGGAAAGCCCGTATGGTCTACGGCAATGGACTGGACATTTACATGGAATAAAACATACGAGTTGAGTAACCTATATATGCGATATATTAGGTTGACATGGACCATTACACGACTTTTGAGTAAGGGTCATTCATGGTTAACACATGATACGGTGGGGATACTAGTACGGTAGGTGCAGAGCTAAAAGACAGGATAGATACCATGGGAGGTTATACGTGATAGATATCTTGGGGATATTATACTTGATAGGAACCTGACGATGGGATACCGTGTTTTATCTCGACATCGCATTTTTATCATGACACCTTAGTTTATCTGAGTTCAGTAGTTCATCCAGTTATTTTGATTTAGCTTATCTATCTTGTCATCATGCTTATGTTCATCTCAGTTTCTCATGTCAGATAACTTTACTAGTTTTTATGCTGATAGTAGATAGGGCTTACTCAGTCTTTTTGACTGACCTGTTTTGTTTCGCCTCTTTTCTTCCGTTCCCCCCCCCCCCCAGGTTACAGGGAGGAAATACTGTTGTTTAGTTCGGACTTCTTTTGCTTGAAGGTCATCATGGATGGCTTGGACTTTTCTTGGCTATGGCTACTTTACTGTTTTTACTTGGGGAATAATTTATGAAAAAGTCTTTATGCTTCTTTACTATTGCAAGACAGGTTTTGATGTACTCTGATGTAAAAGGCTTTAGACCTTAATTATTAATGTTTATGAAAGTTCGATTTTACTTCCGCTATTTTATATGTTCTGTCTTGTGATATTTCTGTGCATGTTTACCAATAATGCCCCTCTAAAGCTAGTGCATTCCTCTGCGAGTGACCCTAGCGGAGGCTGGGTGTTACATTTGTTATCAGAGCAGAAGGTTACCAGACTGGGCAAAAGTTTTTAAAGACCTTCTGAAAACTATTTGAAAATCGTTTACAAAGAAGCATTTTTCAAGAAAATTTTCTTTTAAAAGAGAAAGGCTATTCCCCAAAGGCCATTAGCATTATCCTTGTTTCCTTAATTGAATCTCTTTTCCTTTCTTTCCTCCATCTGTAGTCACAGTGGTTTTAACTGCGACTAGTCTTTTCTATCTACGAAAGTGCTTTCCATACGATGGAGGTGGTTCTCGAGAGACCAGTGGCTGCGTTATAAGAAAGGATAGTGAGAAAGAGGATAAGGGATACGAGCTTAAGGATGAGCAACTTGTTGGTATGGCTTAGTCCTCAAAGGAGGGAGAAAGATGAACAATGAAACCCATGACGTGAGAGTACCTTTGGCATGGTAAAACGGGGCGGATAGTTAAGTAGTATGGGACAAGGACAAGATCATCGGGAGGGCAATAGTATGCTCTCATTTCTAGGGTACCTCGGAAGGAGGGTAACGATCTTGTTAAAGGTTTAGCTTTTCTTCTCTATCATCCCGTTAGAACTTCGTTTTTCGTATCATTTAAGTCTGCTTCGATAGTTGAGTCTCTGCACCTTAAGTACTAGCGTAATAGAGAATCCCATTTTTGTCTCAAGTCCTATGGAGAATCGGTCCATTTATTCATGACTTGTTTTGGATTTGAGAATGACATGCCTCGGTTATGGATGGATTCTAGGGATGAAGTGGTTATCCAGTAAAGGGTGCCACTCTCGGTTTTGATAGGAGGGTAGTTAGACTCTTGACTAGTCTTGGTAATACCCTCGAAGTCTCGTGTAACCTTTTGGGTTCGGTCATGATTAGTTACTTAGAATCCCTTGATACCCTTATTGGAAATTTGAAGCCCGATCGAGTGGTGTTCGCCGATAAGACGGATGGTTTATTTCACTTATGCATGGGTTATAGAAATCACCCTAGTAAGTGCGCTTGATAACCTGGTTGGCATCTGTTTACTTTCAAGAGAAAGTTCTTCTACGTGGAATACCTTGTGGTACGAGGTCCGAGATTCACTAGTGAATTTTGGAAAGCTTGCATGAGATCATGAGTACGCAGTCATGTTTGCGCCAAGTATTCTAGAAAAAGGGATAAGTGCAAGTGGAACGAGAGGCGACGAAGAAATGAGTTCCAGCTCATGTTATGGAAACAGGAAATAAGAAGCTACGAAATCGCGAAGTTAAAAGACGGTCAAGGCAAAATGGAATTAAGCTCGAGGAAATACGACTTTGATGGTCATAGACTAGATACGCGCATGATATCTCTTTTTGGGAGTATATCCTTGATCCCTGTTTTCTGTAGAGCTTATTTGTAGGCTATCTTTTGTGGACATCCTCTCGGTCCTATTTTTTGTTACAAACCCCGTAAGGAGTTTGTCTTGTTTATCTTCTCGACCCTGTTTCAGGGAATCCTAGGTAGAACCCTATGGATGTAAACATGTATTTGAAACATGTTATGATTGATATGGTTGCAAGTGGTTGCAAGTGGTTGCTCGTGGATGCGCGAATACACATTAGATACTAGCTCGACTCGGTCACATTTCATATTGCATATGCACGAGTATTTATACTTGTTTATGGATGAAATCGAATGTATTATCATGCGGTTGTTGCATATGAATGAATGATTGTGCACACATATAGTATCTATATGACTAGGACTATTTGCATACATGTTGGATTCATGGCACTATACATATTTTTGCATTAGAAAGATTATTCAGGCCTGATCATTAGCATTAGCTAAGGAACATGTACACACACGTTTCGCATATATTCATACAGCATTAGAAATCATCTAAGGACAATGGTTGCTTATGGATGATGTTTTGAGTAGATGAGTGATGGATGATAGGATATGTTCTTCCTAACTTGGAGATTTCGGGGACGAAATACTAAAAGGTGGGGAGAATGTAACAACCCGTATTTCGATAACATGTTAAGACGAGAATCAAGGCAGAATTTAATTTTAAATTCTGAATCAAGTAAAATGGGCTATGCCATTGCGTTCGTCTCGGAAAAATACGCGAAATAGAGTCTGAGTTTTCGAGAATCGGAGTCCGTATGACCAAGTTATGGTCCGACGAAGTTTTCAGAAAATTCAAGTTCAAAAACGAGTTCTAATTTCGAAAATTAGGGCTTAAAGGCTAGGCGGGAAAAATTCCCGCCAGGTACCCCAAGTCGACAGCCCGGTCGACTTGGGAGTCGACATGGCTTGACCCAAGTCGACAGCCCTGTCGACTTGGGGGTCGACCTATGGTGGCTGGGCAGTTTTGCCTGGTGCACCTATTTTCTGTCTTGGCAAGGTTTTTGGGCCTGGTTTGAAATCTGATGGTTCAGGTTGGTCCTAGGGTTAATCTAAGGGTCCTAACTAATCCTAATCTCTATAAATAATCCCCTAACCCTCTCCTAAATCCTCATTATTCATTCATGCAACTAAACTATGGCAAAATTGCTCCTCTCATGGCCTCCACTCAAAACCCTAGCCTCCACTTCATTTCTATGAGAGGTTTCATGATCATGAGGGTATTAGAGAGTCCCTATGTTAGTATGAGAGCTTCTCAAGTTGATTTCAAGGCTAAAGCTTTGATCTTGGCTCATCAAGATGGGGTTTTTATTGATTTGGAGCTTTCATCTTTGGGTTTTTGGGTGATGGCATGCATAGGTTTCATCACAATCTTTGTTTTGCATTTCGATTTGTGCCTTCATAGCAATGTAAGCCCTTTCCCTACTCTTAGATATTAACTATGAAGTTAAATGTTCATGTTGCAAGTTTGGGTTTGATCATTTAGTATGATACATGCTATCATGTCATGCAAGTTTATGAAGTCATTATCTTGATCTTGTGAGCTAAAAGCTACAACCTTTATGTTGAAATGTTGCATTATGCAACATGAGAACCCTCATAACCTTTATGTCAACTTGCATATGAAGTCATAACCCTTATATGATGATATATGCGAGTTACTAGTCATCATTCCATGTCTTTTGTCACCATGATTCGCTTATGTGCCAAGTTTGGGTTTATGCATGTTTTTGAGGCTTAAGGATGTAACATGCAAGTTAATGAACACATTTGTGCCTCATTTGCCACCATGATTAACTTGTGGCTTAATATCCATTTTTGTCATGCCTTTGCTAAGTCTCTTCTTTTAATCCATTACGTTGTTGCGAACGTATATGCGAGTTTAAAAGCGTTGGGTTATGTTATGAGTAATTTCTAATGACATGAAAATACAACTTGAAAACATGACTTGAAATATAACATGGAAGTTGACATGTGAGTATGTTTGAAATATGAAACTGGGAATTTACCTATTAAGTTAGGTCTACCCATACTATGGAATTGGGAATTTACCTATTAAGTTAGGTCTACCCAAATCCTTGAAAACTAGTAATATGTGTTGGAAACATAATGGACATGACACTTAGATAATATAAGTGTGGCCAACTCGAGGTTGGGTTGAGTTTGCAACGTAAAACTACCCGGAACCGACCGGCCTAACTAGTAGTTGCAAACAATAGGACCCAATGTGAGAAGTTGGTCATGTTGTGCTTGAACCCGAGGTTAGACCAAGTTGTGGTGTAAAGCTACCCGGAACCGACCGGCTTAACTAGTAACCACAACAAAGTCTAATGTGAGAGGTTGAGGTGCATTAAGTAATTAATGCCACATGATAGGGTTAAGTTAATTTGATTAATGACTCTTAACCAAATATGACATGGACAAATGGGTTAAGTAAATTGATTAGGCTAATGATACTTAACAAAACATGGCAAGGTTGGGTAGGTTAAGTAACTTGATTTGCCTAATGACACTTAACCATTTTTATACGACTAGTGGACGGGGTTAAGTCAACCAACACTTAACCAAACCAACACGTGGATTTGATACGGTTAATTAAGCTTTCCTAATTACACTTAACCATATAATACAGTTAGGGGATGTGGTTAAGTTAACCTGGACTCAACCCATCCAATTCGGCGATTTTGAAGTGGTTAAGTTAACCAACACTTAATCAATCCAACCCGATAACTTGGTAAGGTTAAGTAAGTTTTCTTAATGACGCTTAACCGAAAAATACAGTTAATGGATGGGGTTAAGATTAGACTCAACTAGTCTAAACATGGAAATCGGATGGGGTTAAGTTAGCCTAGACTTAATTAATCCCATTTGGTAGTTTAATGGGGTTAAGTTAAACACTTAACTAATCTAACATGATGATTTGATGTGGTTAAGTGACCTATACTTAACCAATCTAACTCGTGAATTTATTGAGGTTAAGTTAACCAATACTTAACCAATCCAACGTGATAACATGATAAGGCTAAGTCACGAATCGTTTGAATACACTTGACCAATTTGACTCAGTAATTTGATAGGGTCGAGTTAATACATACTTAACCAACGTGAACATGGTTTGTAGGGTTAAGTCTTGGACTTGGATACTTAGCCAATTTTGACATGATTTGTAGACGAGATTAAGTCATGAACTTAAGTGACACTTAATCCATTATATAATCCCTAATTCGGAGAATTAGGTGGATAACCGTAAGTAACGAGAATAACGGGAATAAGGCTAAGTGGTAAACCTTAGTTGAAGAATAACTTAGTAATAATCCTTAGTCAAGGAGATTTGGACCAGTTCATAGATAGATGAGTAACCTGATACGGTAGGTCATCGTTTAAGTATACGAGTAGGAGCAAGTATCTGATTTAGATAAAGGCTCCAGCGAACTGGGTAACGAAGCAGCGGCTTCGGGGAACGTGAGGATATTCTTGGTATCCCTCTGTGAGCTGCCAGGTGATCATACTAGGCTCATGAGAGGTTAAGGTCTGCGTTAGAAGAACCAAGAGTATGCCTTGGTTGCTAGTCGAGCGACCTAAAGACGGGGATGGATAGGGAATAGTCGACGATACACGGTCGTGCCCTAGATAGCATTTCGTCAGGCTACCTACCATCTTTGGTCAAGCGTGTACGTACGGAAAGGCAGAGAACACCCAAAAGACCATAATTGCAATCTAATTATGGTTGCGGTAAGGCTTGGATGTGGGTTGGCTAGTGTTGTGTTCTCATACAGGATTTATCTTGTCTTGTCTTTCACTAGTTGAGGGAGTGGTCTCGTGGGACCATAGCCACGTATAGAAAAAAACAGACCTTAGCATCTACATCGGCAGATAAATCGAAAGCTCCCGACCGAGTCCTGTATTTCCTGGTCTGCCCTGTGACAGGACTCGGATGGCACGATGTGATACATGTGCATACAGTCATGGAAAAACGATTCACGATGAATGCGTGGGAAAAAGGGCGCGGTTGACGGTTAGCGTAAATCCTAGTGGCCCTGGGTGGTTGAACCAAAACCGAGATACGAAAACGTGCAATAGGTAAGTATAATCCCTAGTAGTCCTAGGTAGCATTAGTCCTAGTTGTACAAACGATGATTCATGTTGAAAGACCCTAGTTAGATATAGGCTGACAGCCCAAAACGATCTTAAGGATCATGGAACTATGTTAAAGTAGTATAGAATCTCATGGGAAAGCCCGTATGGTCTACGGCAAGGGACTGAACATTTACATGGAATAAAACATACGAGTTGAGTAACCTATATATGCGATATATTAGGTTGACATGGACCATTACACGACTTTTGAGTAAGGGTCATTCATGGTTAACACATGATACGGTGGGGATACTAGTACGGTAGGTGCAGAGCTAAAAGACAGGATAGATACCATGGGAGGTTATACGTGATAGATATCTTGGGGATATTATACTTGATAGGAACCTGATGATGGGATACCTTGTTTTATCTCGACATCGCATTTTTATCATGACACCTTAGTTTATCTGAGTTCAGTAGTTCATCCAGTTATTTTGATTTAGCTTATCTATCTTGTCATCATGCTTATGTTCATCTCAGTTTCTCATGTCAGATAACTTTACTAGTTTTTATGCTGATAGTAGATAGGGCTTACTCAGTCTTTTTGACTGACCTGTTTTGTTTCGCCTCTTTTCTTCCGTTTCCCCCCCCCAGGTTACAGGGAGGAAATACTGTTGTTTAGTTCGGACTTCTTCTGCTTGAAGGTCATCATGGATGGCTTGGACTTTTCTTGGCTATGGCTACTTTACTGTTTTTACTTGGGGAATAATTTATGAAAAAGTCTTTATGCTTCTTTACAATTGCAAGACAGGTTTTGATGTACTCTAATGTAAAAGGCTTTAGACCTTAATTATTAATGTTTATGAAAGTTCGATTTTACTTCCGCTATTTTATATGTTCTGTCTTGTGATATTTCTGTGCATGTTTACCAATAATGCCCCTCTAAAGCTAGTGCATTCCTCTGCGAGTGACCCTAGCGGAGGCTGGGTGTTACACTATATATATGGAGCGTGAGATGCAAGTGTTCTGCTAGATTGATATTTATTTGTATTTAGACATTATCATGATATCAGAACAATATTGTTTTCAAAATATTTTGGGTTATAGTAAGGTAAAAACCGTCCATATTTATGTTTGGATTTGGTCTTACTATTATCCTTTTATTTCAAAAAGATTTTGAACTTTAAAATCAAGTTGGATGATCCACCTTAAACTGTGTGAGTTTTTCTCACTCTGGTTCACCAGACTGACCCGTATTTGTAATGCTCGGGTTAGACCGGGTTATATAGGTTCAGGTTATTGGATACTACAAAATTCAGAAGATGTGCTGGAAGAGTTTAGACGTATGATGTTATTCCGTTATTATTCCATTGTGTGTTGAATATGAGGACAGGTAATTATAACTGTCTGTATGTATTGTTGTACTCTGATGATTTGTTAGTATTTTACAAGCTCTCAATAAAAGTTATTTCTATATTTTTTTGTTCTGCTGCGATGTGAGACTTTGTGCAGTATTGCATTCTTCTTTCTTCTATTTTAATATTTCTTTCTTTCTTACCTTACACTCTAATTTCTTTCTATTGACATTTGAGTTTCCAGTACAATTTGTGTTGTATTGGTGTTGTTGATCAGCTCAAAAGGTATCGGAAATTTGGGTCCTCACCCTTGATATCAGAGTTATTGGTTGAGTAGTAACCTTGGCTGTGTGGAATAACTTGATAGAGATGGGATTAGTAACACCCTAGATTGATTTTGGGTATATATATATATATATATATATATATATATGAGAGAACGTATTTGTATATTTTATATAAAAATGTTTCGTATTGTGTTGATTGATCGGTTCTAGGATTGGGAAACCATATGGAACTGGAAATTGACACGATATTGTTTTATTAAAGGGGTAAATGAAATAATTTTACCCAAAATTATATTTTTGTAGGAAAATGAAATAATTTTCTATAGTTGATTGTGTAGTCATTTTGTTTGATTTGATTGGAATTCAAATTGAATTATTGAATTGGTTAGAAACCAATTAGTGAATTGGATAAGAAAATAAAAACTTAACTTGGTTAAGTTGAATTAATGGAATTGAATAAACTGGGGATTGGAGATTCCAAATGGATAGCAATGAAAATTAATCGGGTATTAATCGACTATTATTAATATACGTTTAACCAAAGTGAATGTAGATGAATAAGTATCAGTGATTGAATATAATTCAAATAATTTGGTTGTTTGTTATTTGGATGTCAAGTTATTGAACAGAGTTCATCAAACAGGTAAATAAAGAAGCCGAATGAATTGGATATAAATTCCAATGTGATAGACTGGGAATAAAATCGGTTATGAAATGAAATTGAATAATTTAAACCTGTATTTGTTATTTGCATTATAAGTGGAGTTAAGTGCAGAATCCTGAAGGCTGTAAAGATGATTGGATATAAGGATTGGACGTACAGATGAGAAGACAAAGCGCGGTTAGTTGATTCATTCAAATTTGGAGATTGAGTTGCCCGACAAATAGGCAAACCTTAATATATTGGACTGATTGATTTTATACGCCTGGGTTGGGTAGTCATTTGGCTTTTGATTTTCTTTGGAGAAGTTGAGGCCCGGAGTGGCAGTTGTAATTGTTCTGATCTTGCCGTGCAGATGGTGTGCTAGCGAAATTTTTGAAATTTTAAAAGAGTCTGAATTTGTCTTAAATGGAAATTCAAAATTGGTTATTATAAAATGATTAGGTTCAAAGCATTCTTCTTACCTTATAATTTCGGGGACGAAATTCTTTTAAGGGGGGAAGAATGTAACGTCCCAGATTTTTCGATCATTTTTTATTTGAATATTTAAATCGGGTTAAATATCAATGTGGTAATATTAATTAATTTTATCGATATATTTAGGCTTTAAAAACTATTTTCTATTCAAACGATCTCAGTCTTCGATGAAATAAGTTTTATTGGAATGCATACAATTAATTATTGCTATATTTCCAGTTTGGAGCCAAACAGAGTGTTTTGTCGGTGCGCGATATTTAAGGGTGAGCAGATGATTATAATTTGAATTAAAATATGCTATTTGGGCAAATGAAGTTCGTTTTCAACGAAACCGGTTTACTGTAACGTCAAACCATACCACGATGACCATTTTCGAAATTTTTGGAGCTTGCGTGTGTCGGTGCGAGTTTAACGATGGACGTTAAATAGCGATACTGTGTAAAATGAAATAAACAGTTAAAACGTGTAATCCTACCCATAAAACGCTGCTAACATTTTTAGACAAACGTATGCTAATACGCCGGTATCCATCCTACCTGTGCATTCACATTGAGGCTTCACTTGGATTTAGTTTTGCTGCACATGGGACTAGTTGTCGCAATATTCTTTGTCTTGTTCTGTCATATATTGCATATATATAATCTACTATTACTATAGGATACTGGGATACAACTATGCAAACAGATTGCCCACTCTCTAAACCCATACACAGGCACTACGACGGTACTCTCCCCTATTCTATATACAAGACCGCACATACCTTCGAGTCTAATCAACAAAACATATGAAATGAAAACACATTGTAAAAGTATACAAGGCACAGACTAATGAGAGAAAATGTACACCTACCCACGTACGAAAGCCCATACACCGATTGAATTCCCATCTCATTAAAACAAAATCAGCATGGTTACCCATTTTGTTACACCATGCTTCCAACCATGCTATCAAATAAAATAACTTTTCCGATAGTGTGCTGCGCACGCTTCCCTCTCCTATATATTTATGCCGACCTTTCTCTCTTCCTTTCCAGTTCGTTCTGCAAACGAAAACTAAAGCTCCTCTATCTAAAATAAAATATATCGCAAGTCCCTTTTTGTGTTGAACAAATACTTCATCTTCCGTAGTAACTATGAACTAATCTGCGACCGAGATCCATAGCAGCGGCTCGAGCTCTTGGTGACAAGGTGAAGCATAAAGCAGTCTTGGGTTTTACAGTGTGTGCATGGAGATGGAAGGGGAGGGCCGTGTTCTATGTAAAACAATAGCGGTATGCGATGGTTTCAGCTGCAGGGGGGTTGTTCCGCGTTATGAAATGGGAACGATGGGTCTACAGACTATAGTGCACAGTTCGATGGCAAATGGGAAAGAATGTGGCACGGGGTAGTCGATGCATGGGGTGAAGACAGTAGAATGGGAAGAAGGCGCGGATTTGCTATAGCAGCTTATTGCAAGGGAGAAGTAAAGTTGGGGAGGGGTGCGACTATTAGCAGACAAGAGTATGCATGGAGATGGTTTGGGGAATACTCAGGTAAGGTGAAACAAAAGAGAATGAGAATGACGGGTATAACGAAAAGGAGAAAACCATGGAGAGATGGAAGGAAGCTGTACAGTGCAAGGCGCGTGAGCATCGGGTACAAAGAAAATGAATAGTAAAATATTTAACATAACTAATCAAAATTAGTGTATCTAACCCTGTTATCAATGGCAAGTTAAACTATAACTTTAAGGTATATAATTGAACGTTGAACAAGTATACCTTGGTATGTTTCTAATAGGCCAAATGGAATTTGCAAGTGCTAAAGTTCGTATTTGTGCCTAATGAAAGAAATACATGATTATCATATGGTATAGTAAATACCCAACTATTATTTGCCTAAACCATCATTAAGTTTGGCTAATTTAATAATATACGTGCCTGAGTGCATTTGAAATGTGCCCAATTATTAGTATATACATTCTAGCCTTGTACCTAACCATGTTTTAAAATAGCCTAAACATGTTTTGGCTAAACAATATATATTAGATACGATATTCATAACGTATGGCCTGGAACATTTATCCAGCATGCTGGGTACTTTTTATCTGATGCTAAATCATATTAAGCATGCTAGACCGTTGATTAAACGAAATTAGAAAATGAGGCGTGCTATTTATGTTGCTTGGAAGAGAGGATATACGTTTTCAGAATATGCCTAGACAAGATAAACAAAATAACACATAATTAATTAATAATTTATTTTATTATTCAAACCATATGTATAAAATGTATAACACATTTATTCATTCCCTGAATCGAATCGAATCAGTCGTGTTGAAACCATATGACGAGCACTTCATTATAGAGCGGTTTTGGACAGAATTGTGCGCTGATGTGGGGTTATTGAAACGAACTATTTCAGCGACAACAAATCAAGGTGAGTTTTACTCACTCAGTTTTTCCTGTTTATATTTTATATAAACCGGATTTTTATTTTGTGTGTAATGTCTGCTGATAGTTGATGATTGGATGACTGATTATCTGTATGTTGAATATTTTCAGATATTCATTGATTAAATTAAACGTTTGTTTAATTTAATCAAATTAAACCGTTATTTCAACGATTAGATTCCAAACGAGGTAACTTACCTTGTTGGCTACGTTTATAATAATATAAACCTACTAAATAAATCATTTGATGCTTGAATGGATGTTATAATTGTTTGTTGACTGTTATTAGCTGAACTATTTTGGTTATCGTGATGAATAAATATATTGTTGAATTAAATGTGAATAATCCATTGTGATGCAGGGAAGGGCAGGTTGGAGGAATCCAATTATATTTCTCAAATATGTTGTTTATATAAATTGTTAACCAATTGTTGATTGTTGAAGCAAAATTCATTACATGTTTGATATTAACCAATGTGATATATTGGTTGAGTAATTCTCAGCAGATGGCCTGTTAATGAATCATTTTATAGAGATTGATTTACCGTTAGGTAAATCAATAGAAAAAAAATTAGAACTAAGAATTTATTTGAAATCTATCTAGATTAGTTTTAAATAAAATTATTAAAGGAAATAAATAATTATTTTTACCTTGTAATTAAAAAGACGAATTTATAAAGCAAGATTTGCGGGGTAAGAAATTTTCTGAACAAATGGGCAGAAATTAACCAAATGGTTAAGGGTTGAATTTATTATTTAACTAAGATGATTTAATTCAATTAAATTTTTAATTAAATTAAATAGAGTTATTTAAATTGATTAAAGGAAAGGGGCTAATAGATTTGGTTAACATATTAACCTTGTTTTGAGATGACCAAGTCAACTACTTGAACGAGAATTGATGATTAGAAACAATTATTGAATTGTTATTTATTATTAAAATCAATTATTTTAAAATAACCTTTTAAAGGAAAATTAACTATTTAATTAATAGTCAATGATAAGTAAACTTTTCAAATGAAAAGGAATGAAGGTTAATTATTATTTAAGGAAATGATCGGGTAACTCGAACTCGATTAATAAAGTCAAAGGTGATCTTAGGACCTTATTTACAATTAAAAGGGATATTTAACAAGTTTACTCATATTTATATGAGTTATATTTTGGATTTATTTACGGAAAAGATTCTATAAAAGGAAAGTTTCTAAAACAAGTATAATAGAAGTTGAAATAGAACGGAAGCTTAAGTGGAATAAATCTAATTATAAAAGTGAAGATATAATGAAATGATATGGAGATAAATGTTTAGTTATGAAATAAAGTTTAACTGGACAAACCAAAGATAAATGGTCATGAAAAGAAACTATATAGTTGATGGAACCTTGAGTTAATTACTGGAATTTGGGACTCGTTTATAAACTTCTATCTATTTCGAAGATAAGAATGTTGTCGACTCAATATCTGAAAGGTAAATAAAGTACCCCAACTTAAACGACCTCATGATTATCCAAGGATGATATTAGTTTAGAAATGAAGGTAGTTGAGGGGATTAAATTATAATTCGAAGAATTATAGGTTGGGTAATTTGGAAATGAGAATTTAAAAAGCGATATTCCAAATGTTGAAAGATTTAGAAGATAGATTATATTCTGAAGTTCGAAATGATTAATCAAAGATGGGGTTTATTTCGAAGTTCGAAATGTTAAATGAAAAAGCTAAATAAGAAGCTAATGACATTAGAATATTTTAATATAAATGAAGTAAGAGTTTTGAAATAAGATAGTTATAATGAACCGATGTACTTAATTTGAGACAACAAATTATATTGTCGCTAATGATTTTACGAATGGAATTGGTAAATAAAGTAAGAGTTTTGAAAACAGAACTTGTAACAATGGTTATAGATGTCAAGTAAACTATTTTGATTAATAAAAATCAATACTAATTATTGCAATGATGTGAAAATATAACCATAAAGAGTAACAACTGTTTTGACTAAAAAGGCCAAAAGATGCCGTATACTGAACCAATGAATCCATTTTATTTTCTATGGATGATGATTGTTTATTTTGATAGTTAAAATACCAAATATCAAAATATAGCCAAGTCGATTGTTGGTACGGAAAGACCGGGATCGAATTGATATTCAAAAACCATTCCGACCAGCAAGTACGTAAATGTGAAGATGTTTAGAAGCTGATCGAGATGGAGCAATTGAAGACCATAGATCTTCATAAGCGGAAGGATTATTTGTCGAATATTCTCTGGTCTGCAGCTAGAGGTATTCTGACGTGATTCGGTCATGAGTGGGATTTTGTGGGTTGCAAGGACGTCTCGCTACTGATCCATAGGGTAATTCAAGGATGCAGTAGGAGAGTGCCTTCGGTTTGTCCAGGTCAGGACAACTTGTATAGACGAATGTCTGATAGAGTATTTCCAAAGGGATTACGTACGTAGATTTTCTCAAACGTATTTCTGTGGCGGTAGAGAAGATACCTTCTGTTAACTTATCAACCCGGGTATTTTTGTGGAAATCAATTAGTGGTTTCTGGCAGATTTGACGATGTGGCATTCAAAGTGAATGGCGGGCAGGTGTTCCAAAAGATACGTTATGATTTCAAGCCTCATCAACCGGGAATGACAAAAATCGGGCAAGTAGTATGGCTATGTGGGTCGCACCCATTAGGGTGTATAATCACCTATCTAGAGAAATTCCTTTTGCTTCTTTAATCTATCGATGTTGTCCCTTTTTCAGGAAAGGGTTGATGATCCCAACCGTTGGTGATATACATTCGACACACTAAGGGGAAATAAGTGGTCAGTCATATGTGGGTGGGGTTGCAAGAGGTTCTTATTGAACCCAGTGTATTCCCCTCTAGAGATACACTATCGGCAGGTGGTTCCATACCTTGTCATAGTCAGAATCCAATCTCCAATAAGCGCCTGCGGTTTTGATTGTATACTATATATGTGGAGCGTGAGATGCAAGCGTTCTGCTAGATTGATATTTATTTGTATTTAGACACTATAATAATATCAAAACAATATTGTTTTCAAAATATTTTGGGTCATAATAAGGTAAAAACCGTCCGTATTTATGTGTGGATTTGGTCTTACTATTATTCTTTTCTTTCAAAAAGATTTTGAAATTTAAAATCAAGTTGGATGATCCTCCTTAAATTGTGAGAGTTTTTCTCACTTTGGTTCACCAGACTGACCCGGTATTTGTAATGCTCGGGTTAGACCAGGTTGTGCATGTTCAGGTTATTGGATACTACAAAGTTCAGAAGACGTGCCGGAAGAGTTCAGAGGTATGTTGTTATACCATTATTATTCCGCTGTGTGTTGAATATGAGGATAGGTTATTATAACTGTCTGCATGTATTATTGTACTCTGACGATTTGTAACTATTTTACAAGCTCTCAATAAAAGTTATTTCTATATTATATTTTGTTCCGCTGCGATGTGAGACTTTGTGTAGTATTGTGTTCTTCTTCTTCTATTCTAATATTTCTTTCTTTCTTACCTTACCCTCTAATTTCTTTTTATTGACATTTGAGTTTCCAGTACAATTTGGGTTGGATTGGCGTTGTTGATTAGCTCAAAAGGTACTGGAAATTTGGGTCGTCACAGAAAAAATACAACATTTCTTCTAGAAATATGAATTATGTAACAAACTCAAATTAAATTCAATGAATTTATTTAAATAGAGAAGAACAAAAATTTGTCGAATCCAAAAGGATAAATCACTACAATCAACATCTCATTTTTAAATCATGTAGGGATCTCATATTTATATAATTTGAGCATAACTTTGAGATCAACTGTATGATTACATAAATAATCAGATCTATAATAGAGTAAGGTCTGAAATATGATTAACAAAATAATAATCAAATCTCAAAGTGTAGACCTATATGAGTTCTAAAATTATAAGACTAAACAATAAATCAGAAGATAACACAATAGATTTAAATCTAGAATGAGATGAGATCTAACAGAAATGAAGATTTGAAAAATCAAATCAATCAGGTCAGAAAAATAACCTACCGTTTTGAGATCTATAATTAGATCGGTTAGAGCTTCGTGATGATAACGTGTTATAAAATGAAACAAAACATATGTTAAACAAGAAGCCATTAAAGAGAACAAAAAAGATAGGGGAGAGACTTTTATTTCTATCACTTCAAGTGTGTACATTTCTATTACATTGGCTCCTTTATATATAGGCTTTGGAGCTGATGTTAAACTTATCCCCATGATGTTGGACAAAATAAAATATCACAAAAGCATATTCACTCTTATATATTACAACAGCAAGTATTTATCAACTCAACAATTATATACAATTATGTAATTGAAGCGTTTAGCGGTTCTATTGCAGCGGAGATGCAAAAAGGTATAACGGGGATAAAATAGGGAAATAGCGGAGGTTCAAAAAGGTTCATTATATGTAAAACTAACTATTTGAAAATTAAATAATCATCTTTCTCATATTATGTGTGTGCAAGAAACTAATATTAATTAATCTTATATAACAAAATCAAGAAATATCAAAGTTATGCATGCAAAATTTGACGTGGGTAATTGATTATTACCATATATTAGGCACCTATGTCTTAAATTTAGCTCTTTACGCTTAATTTGTTAAATATTTTAATAAAAGACCTAGTCAAATCAAGCTCTATATATTAATAATGCTAAAGCGGATGCTAAAAAGCCTTGATTTAGCGGATGCAACGGAAAATAGCGGAGCTAAAAAGTGGAGATATTGTTCATCAGCATTAAATTAAAATAGCATAGCGGTTGAAGAGTGCTATGGGTTATAACGGGAACATTGCGAGGCTTTAACTGCATAGATATACAATAATTGATGATATATCAGCAATATTTCACATTACAACCATTTTTATCATTGTTGCTGATATTTCAGCAATTATAGTGACTATTACTGATATATCAGCAATAATTCAATATAATTACTTATTTTAACATTTTTTTTCAGATTACTCACCTGAACATTTGCAATTTTTTTATAAAGCAGTGTCAAAAAAATATGAAAAAACACGTAATAGCTAAAAACAGGGACCCGCTTTATAATAAACTTTAATGGAGAATGCTTGTAACACCCCGAATTTTCTGTGAATATTAAAATTAATAAATTCAAGAACACTTAATTTTTAGAAGAAGAATTAAGTGAAATGGGTTGCGCTATTACGTTTGTATCAAATTTTTGGTCAAGATAGACATTTGGTTTGCATAAAACGGATACCTTATGAAGAAGTTATTAAGTCTTGAAGTTTGTATGCATATGAGAAATATATATATATATATATATAAATTAAATAAATAAATATGCAAAAAAGTTCAAAACAATGAATCGGGAGGGGGAATAACCGAACCGGCCCATTTTTGAGGTCGACCCGAGCTCAGCTGGGTCGACTAGGGGTTGATTTAGGGTGTTTAGTTGTCAACCCGTGGGCCGATTCACTCTAAGGAAGATGTGGCATCTGATTAGTTCTGATGGTTCAGGGTTAATCTAATGGTCCTAAAACACTCTCTACAATTACATAAGGACCCTAAACCTAAAGCCTAATTCTATTATTCACTCTCATCTAAACCTAGCCGCCACTAAAACCTAAATCAAATTAGAAAAAAAATGTTCTTCATCAACCTAGAGGATTAATCGATATCAAGTTAGAGTTCTTCAACAACTACAAGCAATTCGATTATCTTTTCTAATCCAAACGCTGTAAGCTCATGATTACTTTCAGATTTAGACAACCAATTATAGTATGGACATGGAATAAAATGAATTTGGACCTATGCTTGATTTACTATTTGGATCTATTCTTAGCCTTTGTGAATTTATGACTTTGGGTTGCTTCTTATCGATCCAATCGAACCTATACAAGTTGTCGAACCAAGTTTATTATTCAAGCCTTTCATGTCCATAATATTGTTCATAGTCAGATCTATATGCCTGCAATGATTCTAAATCATTTTATTCAGTTATGCTGTAATTCTATAAGATCTATAATTCTTGTGTTTTGGGACTATCATCTTGTGTCAGTTCTTATGCCTATCATTGTCATATTTTTACTATTTGTTCCTTTTTATTTGTGAATCTAGATTGACGTATAATCTAGGTTGAATCGCGATATACGTACGATGGGAATACGGGGAAGGTTTGGGTTATTGGGGCATAAACATGAAATTGACAATATTGGCATAACATAATTGGGGAAAGTAACTGAACATAACATATTTGGTGAAATGGTTGGGCAAAACTTGTAATTGACATTGGGGCATTGTTATCATTATAACTGCAAATTTGGGTTAGTTGGCTTGTAAACCAAGTTTTGGCCATACACCGTAAACTAGAATATTAAAACTAGATTGGGCTTAACTAATGATTTGGAACGCCAAATATATGACATAGTGATTTTGGGAATGACTATTATTGCAAGTTTGGGGAGGCGGGGTATAGCCTATTTTGATTAATAACTTGAAATTGGAATTGGTTGGGCATAACATGAGAAATGGGATCATGACTACTTTTGGTGGATTTGGGTAATTAGCATGAAAACAGTATAATTGTTATGCCATTAATTATGAACATGATTTAGAAGGGAAGTGGGCCATGACAATAATTGATTTATAATTTACATATAAATATGAAGGATAAACATGAAAATTACATGGCATAGATTGGTTCATGAAATGGTATATTTAGTATACCATTAATTGTGAGCATAATTAAAGGATAATTATGGTATAATTAAATGGGAATAATTTACATATGGAATTTGTCATAAATAAGAAATATGTAAATTGTAGGAAAGATGAATATGCCTAACCCGAGGTTAGATCGAGTTGTGGTGTAAAACTGCCCGGAACCGCCCAGCTGTCCAGTAACCACAACAATACATATCTAATGTAGGAGGTTAGGGCATTAAGACCAATAAGAACCTGAGGTTAAACTGAGTTACGGTGTAAAATTGCCTAGAACCGATCGGCCCCCTCAACAATACCTGTCTAATGTGAGTGGTTGGTGCTTTAATGAATGACTTAATGCTATTGACACATGCTAAGTATGGGAGGGTTAGGTTAATTGATACTTAACCAATATGACATATGGTGGGTTAAGTTAAACATGAATGGACAAAGGATACCTAACCAACAAGACATGATATAGGGTAGGGTTAAGTTAACTATGGGAACACTTCACCGTTATAACATGTTAACTAAACGGATGGTAGGGTTAAGTTAACTAAGGCAGCACTTAACCATTATAACATGTTAATTAAGCAGATGATAGGGTTAAGTTAACTAAAGTAACACTTAACCAAAATATATAATGACTTGTGGTAGGGTTTTGGCACAAGAGGATACACTTAACCAAAATATATAATGACTTATGGTAAGGTTACGTAGCACAAGAGGATACACTTAACCAATATATAATGACATGTGGTGGGGTTAAGTAATACAAGAGGAAAACACTTAACCAATTATATAACACGAGGTATAGGAAGGGTTAAGTTAACACGAGAGAGCAACACTTAACCAATATAACATGATTTGAGGTAGGATCAAGTTAACACCAGAAGGAAACACTTAACCAACATGACAAGACGAGTGGGTGGGTTAAGTTAACTTGAATTGATTAATGACACTTGACCAATTTAACCTGATGAACGAATGGGGTTAAGTTAAATGGGAAATACTTAACCAATATAACATGATGAATGAACAGGGTTAAGTTAATAAATCACACTTAACCAATCCAACATGATAAGTGAGAAAGGTTATGTTAATAAGAACCACTTAACCAACATGGCATGACGAGTAGGAGGGTTAAGTACACGTCGGGTTGGTGGGTAATATTAGAAAATATATAGGCCTACAAAACTTAACCATTATATAAACATGCTTGAATCCTAGGGAAGGTTAAGTATACGTCGGGTTGGTGGGTAATATTAGTAAATACAGGCCCACAAAACCTAATCGTTTAATAAACATGCTAGAATCGATGGGAGGGTTAAGTACATCTCGTGTAGGTAGGTAATTATTAGTACATAGAGGCCCACAAACTTAACTGCTAAATAAACATGCTTGAATCAGTGCGGGAGGGTTAAGTACATATTAGGTTGATGGGTAATATTAGTAAATATAGGCCCACAAACTTAACCAGTAGGAAACCCTAGTAATGGGGACCCATTACAGCAGTAGCCAACATAGATGTATCACGGTACCCTGAGCCAGGCAGGGTGGGGCACAATTACTGGGCTGATTATAAGCGGTCAAAGCAGCGGCCGGGGGGGTATGTCAGTGTAGGTTCCGATGGTTTACGGGCGTGCACATACTCCGGAGTGGGAAGAAGCAGGCACTGTGTACCAGTAGTTATACACTGTGCATCTTGATTCGTGTCAGGTTGCTATCATAAGGATTGATACACCTTATGGTGGGACTAGCACAGGGTATCTACATGCAAGAGAGGGCCGATTGACACAGACACAGGGAACATTTGTACAAGTAGAGAGCCAATCGATAGGGTAGTAAGGGTAGATCTAACATCTTTATGGCAATTAGGATGACTGAGGTGGAATCCTCATAATAGATGTACACCTGAAGGCTACCATAATTGCGGGGATTGGGATCACGTTGTAATATTATCCTTTATACAGATTACTAGTTGGGACACTCGTTAGGTGGTGCAGAGATATAGAAATCAGAATAACAGGGTAGTAGAAAAGCAGAGAATAGTTAACATGCGATGTTATACTTAGTTTATCTTGCCTATTGCTTATCCTATGTATCCTATGTTCCTTATCATCATGCTTATGTCTTTATTCAGTTTAATTCATGTCATGTTGTTCTTGCTTGTTCATAGGCTGAAAGCAGCTGGACTTACCAGACTTATGTCTGACCTAGTTTTGTTTCGCCTCTTTTCTTCCGTTCTCTCCCTCCCCCCCAGGTTCTCGGGGAGGAAATGTTACCACTTAGCTCAGTTTTCTTTTCAATCTCGAAGATAGTCGATGTTTTGCTTTGAACCCTCTCTTCCACTACTAGGGATGGTTCATGCTTCATTGGGAATATCATTGTTATTTTTATGCTTCTTTTACACTTGGAAGTTTTTAAATCAAGACAGAAGTTCTATGTATTACTTTTAGTATGATTGAGACAACTGTTGTAAAAGCTTGACTGAACCACAATGTTAATAAAATAACTTTATTTTCCGTTGTTTTATTTGTCTGTCTTGTAATTTATCCGCACCTTTTACCTATAATGCTCCACCGAAGTTAAGGCATTCCCTTTGTGAGTGATCTTAACAGAGGTGGGGTGTTTCACTTAGTATCAAAGCTGAAGGTTACCGAATCAGATAAAAGATTTGAAAAATTATTTTCAAAACGGTTTTAAAAGCAGCATTTTCAGAAGAAAAGTTTTGTTTTCAAGGCGTATTTCCTAAAGCCATATGCACTATCTTTTGATCCTCTGTTTGAATCCTTGTTTCCTTCTTTCCTGAGTCTCCGGGGCTCCTGGCTTTATGGGAGGTAACCTCATCGCGGCATGGTTTTGTAGGCTCGACGAGACTACGACACTTGTCAAAGGGCAAACAAGTGCCCAACTTCCATCTATAGTCGTACTAGTTTCACCTGCGGCTAATTTTCTTTCGAGCTTTGTAGGATTCTCCATGCGATGGAGGCAGCTTTCGAGAGACCTGTCAACAAGTTACACAAGGATGGCAAAGATGAGAATGAGGGAGTTTGGAAAAGGAGCACAACAAAAGGGTGAAGAACTCATGGATGTGGACTTGGTTCACAAAGGAGGGGAGGAAAGAATAGTAAAACCTAAAACAGGAGGAAATATTTTTATTTTGGTATAACGGGTTGTATAATTAAGGGCAAGGGCAAGAACAAAAGACATGATTTTCCGGAAGGCAAGTGCATGCTCTCACCACCAGCATATCAGAGAGAGAGGTAGTAAGGTTTCTGTTGAAAAGTTTAGTTTTTCTTCTTGATCATCCTGCTAGTACTCTTTTTGACTTTTGCGCTTCGCATTCGTTTATATCTGCTTCCATAGTTGAGTCTCTGCACCCTAGAGCTTGTATAGTAGAGGATCCCATTATTGTCTCAAGTCCAATTTGTGGTTCGGCTCATTTATCTTTGGTTTGTAAGGATTTGAGATACTTATGTTTTTGGTTTCATGGGCTATGTGTGACGGCCCGCCCCGCACCAGTCGGCATTTCCTCCGTAAGTGCGCTGTACACATGCCCAGCTAGCACAGAATGGTCATCAGAAGAAAGGAAAGAAGAGAATGAACTAACAAGGAACCTGTAGAATGTCTCACAGTGCATGGAACAAAATATAATAATAACATAATCTTGACATAAAACAGGCGAGACAGTGCATAAGCTGAAAACTAAACCAACATAGCAGCGGAAATCCAAATACAGCTTATGATCCAACATCATTATTACAACTTTAAACTATCTCTAAAGCAAAAGAAAGTTAAAGTAGAAGATGCACTTTTAATGCCCAAGCAGTGATCTTCAACAACACAGGGAGAATATCTATATGTATCATACGTGGAAGCCTCCTGCTCGTCTCCGATCAGCTACTCGTGCATACCCAGCTAACCTGTCTCTAGTCTGCTCGTGAGAGCACCCAGAGTAATAAGAAGAGACATAAAACTCTGGGTCAGACAAAAAGTCTGGTATGAGCGATAAGCAGCTAAACAAAACAATAATAGGTATATTAAACCATACCTGAACCTGGACCTGCAACCAAAGAGTTAGCACTACATACCGTACAATACTCTAAGGTGCCACTATCATATGGTGTAAAGAATACGGGGGTGGGGGTGTGTATGTCATAACGAAGGCAAATAATCAAACATAGCAACCATTCTCACATCTCTCACTCAGTGCGTAAAGCATACGATGTCCACCACTGTCAATCACTAGACCCATCGAAGTAGTGACGGAGTTCGACTTGTACAACTACTGCTACTACCAAGCTTATCCGATGGAGTCATGACCAAATCTTTACAAATGACCCCACTTCATTGGTCTATAGCTCTTTAGTCGTACCTAGGCCACTATGGCCCTGAATCCGTTCACGTACCCCCTACACATAGTGATCTAAAGTTACAGACATCGACAACCCCTTAGCACACGTCCCGCAGCAAAGCCCAACTCATGAAGTTCCATCCTTGGTTCCCATCTAGATCCTGAGGTACAACTCCTAATTTGGACTTCCTTTGCATCTCGGGTTTAGGTCTACTTGGTGTTCGATCCTCCGGTTAGGTTCGCCCCCTCCTGCTTGGTTCGGCTCGAATGCTCGTTTCTAGTTCAGTTCGGGTGCTCAGATGCTCTTATTTGGTTCAGTTCGGATGCCCTTATCCGGTTCGGATCGGATGCCCCTATCCGGTTCCGATCGGATGCCCCTATCCTGTTCCGATCGGATGCCCCTATCCGGTTCCGATCGGATGCCCCTATCCGGTTGCTCCTATCCGGTTGCTCCTATCCGAATGCTCTTATCCGGAATCCGGATGCTCCTATCCGGTTTGCTGCAAGTTTTTCCAGCAAGCTATTTTCGCCAAACGACGGCGTTTTCAACCATTCTAACTTTTCTATGCAATCACAAAACATACCATACAGTCATAGCAACATGTATAATCATCCACAAACACTAAAACAACAATAAGACATGTTTATAAGGATCAAACATACCCAAAAATTCATGTTTTCCCCTTAAGCATGTTTAGGCAAAACTAATGATATGATTAGTAAAACTTAACCAAATCAAACCAAATTTCTAACAAAGGTCTAAAACATTATTTCGAATTTTATAAATATTTTTCCATAGTTTTATCATGTTTAAATTCGCTAATCTTCACTAATTACCCTTAATTAACCGTAATTAGTGCAAAACTATGCAAATCACTCACCTTAGTCACAAATAAAACGCCAAAACTAAAATGATTCTCTGTTTGGCGCTGTTCCCAATGCAACACAACAGCTTTAGCCTTGCTTTGGTGCTATTTCTCCTTAATTTGATGTAGTTTAAGCCAATATTTGATTAGAAAGTGATTAGAAGTTGATTTGGGTGTTGGAGGCCATTGTTAGGGTTCCAAGAATGAAAGTGGCGGCTGAAACAAATGTTTTCTAACCCTAATCAGCCCCTATACATCTCTAATCCCGAAATCCCCATTGGGCCTAGCTGCTAATTACCCGGTTAAGCCCAATTAAGCTGTTTTTCACCATCTGAAACTTGTTTCAGCCATATCTCCTAAACGGTGAGTCCGTTTGGCTTATGTGACCACTCTACGGAATTGTAAACCATCATCCGGAGCCAATGGAAGTGGTTCCGGGTCAAAATTCCTTTCCAGTCAAAAGTTATGATCAAAAAAGGATTAGCTAGGGGCAAAACGGTCATTTAAAAATCGGCAAAAATCATGAATATGGGAAATGACCCCAATAGTCGTCTCCCAAAGTTACATGACCATATGACTTCGTATGTGAATGAAATAAATATCCTACGATCCTGCGATGCGTAGCATGCGGGTCGTTACACTCTCCCCCCCTTAAGAAATTTCGTCCCCGAAATTCCTTAACCCCAAAACATACAAAGGATCCCGCATGCCTACCAATCATATATAATAATCAAACATGCAAAACAAACAAAACAACCTATCCTAGCATGCGTAAAGACTAAGCCGAAACTGAAATCTTACCAGACGAAGAGTTCTGGATACGTCTTCCTAATGTTCTCCTCTGTCTCCTAAGTACAATCATTCTCATTCTCGCCCCATTGAACTTTGACTAATTTCACCGCCTTCATTCGAAGGTGCTTCGTATCGTTCCCAACAATACACATAGGCCTGCGGTTCCCAACCGCCATGGGTTCAACTTCGACATCATCCAACTGATCATTTGAAATAGTCACAACTGGGTCGTGTACAAATTTTCTTAACTGGGAAACATGAAATACGTTGTGAACTCCTGCCATCTTCTTTGGTAATTCAACTCTATATGCCAAATTCCCAATTTGCTTAAGAACTGGGAATGGACCAACAAATCTTGGTGCTAACTTGCCTCTCCTTCCAAATCGTATCACGCTCTTCAACGGAGAAATCTTGACAAACACCAAGTCGCCAATGGAGAAATTTAATTCTCTTCTCCTCTTATCAGCATAACTTTTCTGCCTATCTTGGGCAGCCTTCATTCGTCGTTGAATAACTTTAATCTTGTCTGATGTTTCTCTTATTACCTCTGGTCCAAGCACATATTTCTCACCGGTCTCTAACCAACATGACGGCGAGTTGCACGGTCTTCCGTACAAAGCTTCAAATGGAGCCATACCAATACTGGACTGATAACTATTATTATATGCAAACTCTACTAGATGCAAATGGTCATCCCATGATCCACCAAAATCCAATACACAGGCTCTCAAGAGGACTTCTAATATACGATTCACCCTTTCTGTTTGACTGTCGGTTTGAGGATGATACGCGGTACTGAAAGGTAATTCTGATTCTAACGCCTCTTGTAAGCTCTTCCAAAATCCACTAGTGAACAACGGATCTCGGTCACTCACAATGCCTTTAGGTATTCCATGAAATCTCACTACCCACTTCACACATAGCTCAGCTAACTTAGCTGCCGTTCTATTCGACTTGACGGGTATAAATTTTGCACTCTTGGTTAATCGGTCCACAATCACCCAAACGCTATCATGGCCCGACCTAGTTCTCGGTAACCCATCAATGAAATCCATTGATACTTGCTCCCATTTCCGTTCTGGAATTTCTAATGGTTGTAACAAACCACTAGGCTTCTTTTGCTCGGCTTTAACTAGCTGGCAAATCATGCACTTGGATATAAACTTCCCAACGTCTCTTTTCATCCCTTCCCAGTAGTAGGTCTGCTTCATGTCTCGGTACATCTTATTACCACCGGGATGTATAGTCAGTTTTTGAGTGATGACATTCTCTAAGCACTTCAGCTCTCAATCTATGGATATTGGGCAAATAAAGTCTTCCATTCTTTCTAAGCCATCCATCTCGATCAAGCCTATACTTATTCATCTCTCCGTCGATTCCCATCTCTAACTTTGAGATGATTCCCAATAGATTGGGATCGTTCCTCTGACTGGAACCAATCCGCTCAATCAAAGTGGGTCTGATCGTCAAACTTGCTAATATTTCTGGATCCAATTCGCTTTTTTGGTCTGAAATCATACCCAGCGATGTACTCCAGTTGCTTCCATTCTAGAAACATAGCCCCTAAACTGGCATGTCTTCTACTCAATGCATCAGCCACCGCATTGCCCTTTCCTGGTGTATATGCGATGTCGAAATCATAGGAAGCTAAAAATTCTAACCATCTTTGCTGTCGGAGATTTAGATCCTGTTGAGAGAAGAGATACTTTAACGATTTATGATCGGTAAACAACTCGAATCTTTCTCCCAAGAGATAATGTCTCCACATCTTCAACGTGAATACGATCGCTGCCAATTCCAAATCATGGGTAGGGTATCTTCTCTCGTGCGGTTTCAATTGCCAACTTGCATAAGCTACAACCCTACCTCCTTGCATCAATACAGCACCTAGTCCGGTATCACAGGCATCCGTGTATACCGTCATCTCTTCATTCCCCTTTGGAATGACTAACACTGGTGCGTGCGTCAACTTTTCCTTTAGACTCTTGAATGCATTCTCACACTCTTCGTCCCAGACGAAAGCTTGATTCTTCTTGGTCAACCGAGTCAACGGTGCTGCTATCTTGGAGAAATCTTGGATAAACTTACGATAATATCCAGCTAATCCCAAGAAACTTCTTATGTCCATTGCATTCTTGGGCGTAGACCAATCTTGTACCGTAGCCACCTTCGCAGGATCCACGGCAATACCATTCTCTGAAACAACATGGCCTAAGAATCTCACTTCCCTTCTCTAGAAGTGACACTTAGAAAACTTTGCTTTCAATTGGTGTTTTCTCAACACCTCCATCACTATTCTTAAATGTTCCTTGTGTTCTTCTTCTGTCCTCGAATAGACCAAAATATCATCCACGAACAAAAAGACAAACTTATTCAACTGATCTCTGAATACCCTATTCATAAGATCCACAAAATATGCCAGGGCATTGGTCAGCTCGAATGGCATGACCAACCACTCATAAAATCCAGACGGCGTCCGAAATGCCGTTTTAGCTATACTCTCAGCTTCCACTCTAAGCTGATGAAAACCTGTCGTGAGATCCAACTGAGAGAATACTCTCGTGCCACTCAGCTGATCAAACAAACCATCTATCCGCGGTATAGGATACTTGTTCTTCCTCATCACTTTATTCAACTCGCGGTAGTCTACACACAAACGAAGGGAACCATCCGCCTTGGTAGCAAATACAAATGGTGCTCCCCATTCAGAAACACTCCTTCTGATAAATCCCTTCTTCAAGAGATCGCTGACTTGCACCTCGAGCTCTCGCTGCTCCCTTTGTGCCATACGACGAAGTGGCATCACTATAGGTCTGGCATCATTCACTAAATCAATACGAAACTCAATCTCTCGGTGTGGGGGAAGCCCGGTCACTTCTTCGAAAACTTCCAGATACTGGCCAACCACGGGCAAACCTGACAACTCACTATGCGGGATGTCGAGGGAATTTAGAAAACTAGCCATTACCCCATCACCGGGCAGACCACCAAACACTACCCTCCGCCCATCATCCGCTTTAGCTGTCACCAAAAAGCCCTCACAGTCTACCCTCCCCCCCCCCCCCCCCGTATCTTTGGAGCCAATCGACTCCCAAAATACCCAGTAAAGCCCAAAACAAAGCAATCACAAACAAACATTGTAACGATCCGCATTCTACGCATCATAGGATTGTAGAATATTTATTTTTGTCACATACGAAGTCGTATGGTCATGTAACTTTGGAAAACGACTATTGGGGTCATTTCCCATGTTCATGATTTTACCCGATTTTTAAATGACCATTTTACCCCCAGTTGGTACTGTTTTGGCCATAACTTTTGACTGGAAAGGAATTATGACCTGAAACAACTTCCATTGGCTCCGGATGATGGTTTACAATTCCGTAGAGTGGTCACATTTGCCAAACGGACTCACCGTTTGGGAGATATGGCTGAAACAAGTTTCCGATAGTGAAAAACAGCTTAATTGGGCTTAACCGGGTAATTAGCAGCTAGGCCCAAAGGGGATTTCGGGATTGGAGATGTATAGGGGCTGATTAGGGTTAGAAAACATTTCTTTCAGCCGCCACTTTCATTCTTGGAACCCTAGCAATGGCCTCCAACACCCAAATAACCTTCTAATCAAGTTTTGGCTTAATCTACATCAAATTAAGGAGAGAAAACACGAAAGCAAGGTTAGAGCTGCTGTTAGACATCAGTATTCACCCAAATCAGCGAGGTTTCAGTTCTGAGAATTTCATTTGTAGCCAAGGTGAGTGATTAGCATTGTTTTGACACTAATTACAGTTAATTAAGGATAATTAGTGAAGATTAGCGAATTTATACACTAATAAATTCTGGAAAAATATATCTATAAATTCGAAAATAATATTTTATGCCTCTGTTAGAAATTTGGTTTACTTTGGTTAAGTTTTGTTAACCCTATGATTAGTTTTTCTTAAACATGCTTAAGGGAAAATATGGGGTTTTGGGTATATTTGATCCATTTTGACATGTAAGTTCATTGTTTTGGTGTTTGTGGTTAGTTTGCTATGTTGCTATGATTGTTTGGGATGATTTTTGGTTGATTATAATAGTTAGATTGGTTGAAAACGTCGTCGAATGGCGTAAACAATTCGCTGGAAAAAGTTGCAGAAAGTTGTGCAGGGTTTCGGATCGGGTTGGGGGCTCGGATCGGATAGGAGAGCTGGGCAAGGAATCCGAACCGAAGTCTGGTACAAAGAAAGTTTGGCAAGAAGGAAGGCCGTTGCTTAGAGTTGGAGTTGGACAGAGGATCGGATCGGAGCTAGGAAGTGGATCGGAGCAGGGAAGCGTGCGGGATCAGATGGAAAAACCACATAAGCTGAATAGGAGCAGGGGATCGGATCGAAGGTAGGGAGGAGGATCGGACCGGAGCCAGACATCTCGACTCGAACCGAATCGAGAGAACAACTACCGAACCGAATCCAGGCAAAAGGCATCCGAACCGAACCGAGCTAGAAGGGAAGCACCGTACCGAACCGCACCCAGGAGCACACTAGGAAGCATGGCACCCGAACCGAACCGACTGAAGCAGATTAGACCGAACCGAATTGAACTTCCATCTCTACTATGCGATGACTCTTTTGAAGACCAACTCCAATTCGATCAAAACCCGAGATGCAAAGGAAGTCCAAATGAGGAGCTTTGACTCAGGATCCAGTTGGGAGACAATGAGTGGGCTTCATGATTGGGCTTTGCTGCGGGACATGTGCCAAGGGGCTATCGATGTCTATGACTTTGGATCACTATGCATGGGAGGTACATGAACGGATTCTGGACCACATTGGCCTAGGCACGACTAAAGGGCTATAGACCAATGAAGTGGGATCATTTGTAAAGATTTGGTCATGACTCCATGTGGTAAGCTTGGTAGTAGCAGAAGTTGTACAAGTCGAACTCCGTCACTGCTTTGATTGGTCTAGTGATTGACAGTAGTGGACATTGTATGCTTTACGCACTGAGTGAGAGATGTGAGGATGGTTGTTATGCTTGATTTGTTGCCATCATTATGACATACACACCCTACCCCCGTATTCTTTGCACTATCTGTTATGGCACCTTAGAGTATTGTACGGTATGTAGTGCTAACTCTTTGGTTGCAGGTCCAGGTTCAGGTATGGTTTAGTATACCTGTTACTGTTCTGTTTAGATGCTTATCGCTCATACCAGACTTTTTGTCTGACCCATAGTTTTATGTCTCTTCTTATTACTCTGGGTGCTCACACGAGCAGACTAGAGACAGGTTAGCTGGTGATGCACGGGTAGATGATCCGGAAACGAGCAGGAGGCTTCCACGTATGATATATATATTATTCTCCCTGTATTGTTGAAGATCACTGCTTGGGCATTAGTAGTGCATCTTCTACTGTAGCTTTCTTTTGGTTTTAGAGACAGTAAATTTGTAAAGTTGTAATAAGCTGTATTTGGATTTCCGCTGCTCTGATGTTGGTTTAGTTATCAGCTTATGCATCATCTCACCTGTTTTATGTCAAGTATATTATTATTATATTTTGCTCCATGCGTTGTGAGACATTCTACAGGTTCTTGATTAGTTCGTTCTCTTCTTTCCTTTCTTTGGCGGCCGTTCCCTGCTAGTCAGGCATGTGTACAGCGCACTTACGGAGGAAATGCCGGCTGGTGCGGGGCGGGCCGTCACACTTGGTATCAGAGCTCTAGGTTGCGTAGTTAACCTAGGAAATGCCGGTTGGTGCGGGGCGGGCCGTCACACTTGGTATCAGGGAGAGATAGTATACGTATATGAGAGCGCGTATTTGTGATTACTTTGGTTTTCAAAAGCTACATATATATATGTACTATTAGTAGTATAAGGATGAAGTCATACTGCACTAGCACCACTATGGATATGGTTAATCGTTTTCTCTGTGCAGATTAAGCAATGAGCCGATACGCAAGGGGTACTGGTAGAGGATCCAATAATGGGAATGCTGCTGACATGAGGACGATGTTTACTGACCTCATGAGAGAGAAGCTTAGGGATGTGCAGAGGGAAGCTCCCAATGGTGGTAATGGTGGTGGTCCGATAGTGCAGGAGCCTTGGGCCGATTTCGCCAAGCTGAATAAGGACTATACTAGTCTTGGTGGGAAGCCGTTCCACGGAACGGAGTCGGCTACGGATGTTCAGGATTGGTTAGATGGTTGCGAACGCATCTTCGAGGATTTGGGTATCGAGGATGCGATGAAGAGAAAGCTAGTGTCCCGTCAGCTGCAAGGGAGGGCAATGAATTGGTGGAATGCTATAAAGGCAGCTACTCTCGAGGATCAGATTACTTGGGAGCAGTTTAAGGTTCGCTTTAGCGAGAAGTTCATTCCGACTGCTCAGAAGTCAGTGCTGTTTAAGAAATTCTTGGAGCTCAAGCAGAATGGCAGAGCTGTCTCGGAGTACATTGCTGAATTCGACACTTTGTCGAAGTATGGGTTATCTCTTATTGATACTGCCGAGAAGAAAAATGAGAAATTCATAACTGGTTTGGATCAGTACTTGGGGGAAAGGCTTATTAACCACATCGATGAGACGTTTGAATCGGTTGTGGGGAAAGCATTGAGATCAGAAAGTCTCTACCCCAAGCCAAAGATTGAGGTTGCATCTGCAGAGGAGCCAAAGCCACAAGCAAGTGGTGGAGGCAAGGGTGGTTCCCAGAATAAGAGAAAGATAAATCATACTAAGGATGGTCAGAAGAAAAAGAATAAGCAAGATGTTGAATGCTTCAGCTGTGGTAAGAAGGGCCATTATGCTAGTAATTGTCGGGCCAAGCCAGCGGATAGGAAGTGCTTCAACGGTGGCCAAATAGGACATCACAAGGACAAGTGTCCTCAACCCCCTAAAGAAAAGCAGATGGTGAAAGCATATGCCCTTAATGCTATTCCTTCTTCGTCGAATGCCCCAACTGCGGCAGAGAAGGGAAAGAATGTCGTCATCCAAGGTATGCTTTCTGTTTATGATGTTCCTGTTAGAGTTTTGTTTGATACCGGAGCTTCCAGTTCTTTCATATCTAGTGACCTGGTAGATAGGTTGGGATTGGAGCCCGAGATTGTCGATAGACCTTTAGTAGTGACGAACCCGATTGGTGGTTCGACTAGCCTTAGCATGATTTGTCGTAATGTGGTCTTATCGAGTCATGGATGCATGTTTGTTTTTGATTGCTTTGTTTTGGGCTTTACTGGGTTTGGCATTATTTTGGGAGTCGATTGGCTCCAAAGATACGGGGTGGTGGTAGACTGTGAGGGCTTTTTGGTGACAGTTAGAGCGGACGATGGGCGGAGGGTAGTGTTTGGTGGTCTACCCAGTGAGGGGGTAATGGCTAGTTTTCTAAATTCCCTCGACATCCCGCATAGTGAGTTGTCAGGTTTGCCCGTGGTTGGCCAGTATCCGGACGTTTTCGAAGAAGTGACCGAGCTTCCACCACATTGAGAGATTGAGTTCCGTATTGATTTGGTGAAAGATGCCAGACCTATAGTGATGCCACTTCGTCGTATGGCACCAAGGGAGCAGCGAGAGCTCGGGGTGCAAATCAGAGATCTTTTGAAGAAGGGATTTATCAGAAGGAGTGTTTCTGAATGGGGAGCACCAGTTATGTTTGCTACCAAGGCGGACGGTTCCCTTCGTTTGTGTGTAGACTACCGCGAGTTGAATAAAGTGACGAGAAAGAACAAGTGTCCTATATCGCGGATAGATGATTTGTTTGATCAGCTGAGTGGTGCGAGAGTATTCTCTCAGTTGGATCTCGCGACAGGTTTTCATCAGCTTAGAGTGGAAGCTCAGAGTATAGCTAAAATGACATTTCAGACGCCGTCTGGATTTTATGAGTGGTTGGTCATGCCATTCGAGCTGATCAATGCCCCGACATATTTTGTGGATCTTATGAATAGGGTATTCAGAGATCAGTTGAATAAGTTTGTCCTTGTGTTCGTGGATGATATTTTGGTCTATACAAGGACAGAATAAGAACACAAGGAATATTTAAGAATAGTGATGGAGGTGTTGAGAAAACACCAATTGAAAGCAAAGTTTTCTAAGTGTCACTTCTGGAGGAGGGAAGTGAGGTTCTTGGGCCATGTTGTTTCAGAGAATGGTATCGCCGTGGTTCCTGCGAAGGTGGCTACGGTACAAGATTGGTCTACACCCAAGAATGCAATGGACATAAGAAGTTTCTTGGGGTTAGCTGGATATTATCGTAAGTTTATCCAGGACTTCTCCAAGATAGCAGCACCGTTGACCCAGTTGACCAAGAAGAATTAAGCTTTTGTCTGGGATGAAAGGTGCGAGAATGCATTCAAGAGTCTAAAGGACAAGTTGACGTGTGCACCAGTGTTAGTCATTCCTAAGGGCAATGAAGAGATGACGGTATATACAGATGCTTGTGGTACCGGACTAGGTGCTGTATTGATGCAAGGCGGTAGGGTTGTAGCTTATGCAAGTCGGCAATTAAAACCGCACGAGAGAAGATACCCTACCCATGATTTGGAATTGGCAGCGATCGTGTTTGCATTGAAGATGTGGAGACATTATCTCTTGGGAGAAAGATTCGAGTTGTTTACCGATCATAAATCGTTAAAGTATCTCTTCTCTCAAAAGGATCTAAATCTCCGACAACAAAGAGTGTTAGAATTCTTAGCTTCCTATGATTTCGACATCGCATATACACCAGGAAAGGGCAATGCGGTGGCTGATGTATTGAGTAGAAGACATGCCAGTTTAGGGACTATGTTTCCAGAATGGAAGCAACTGGAGTACATCGTTGGGTATGATTTCAGACCAAAGTGCGAATTGGATCCAGAAATGTTAGCAAGTTTGACGATCAGACCCACTTTGATTGAACGGATTGGTTCCAGTCAGAGGAACGATCCTAACCTATTGGAAATCGTCTCCAAGTTAGAGATGGGAATCGACGGAGAGATGAACAAGTATAGGCTTGATCGAGATGAATGGCTTAGAAAGAATGGAAAGCTAGTTGTACCCAATGTCAATGGATTGAGAGATGAAGTGCTTAGAGAATTTCATCACTCAAAACTGACTATACACCCCGGTAGTAATAAGATGTATCGAGACATGAGACAGACTTACTACTGGGAAGGGATGAAAAGAGACGTTGGGAAGTTTATATCTAAATGCATGAATTGCCAGCTAGTTAAAGCCGAGCAAAAGAAGCCTAGTGGTTTGTTACAACCATTAGAAATTCCAGAATGGAAATGGGAACAAGTGTCAATGGATTTCATTGATGGGTTACCAAGGACTAGATCGGGCCATGATAACATTCGGGTAATTGTGGATCGATTGACTAAAAGTGCAAAGTTTATACCTGTCAAGTCAAACAGGACGGCAGCTAAGTTAGCGGAACTGTATATAAAGTGGGTAGTTAGATTCCATGGAATACCCAAAGGCATTGTGAGTGACCGAGATCCGTTGTTCACTAGTGGATTTTGGAAGAGCTTATAAGAGGCGTTAGGATCAGAATTACATCTCAGTACCGCATACCATCCTCAGACCGACGGACAAACAGAGAGGGTGAATCGAGTATTAGAGGATCTCTTGAGAGCCTGTGTATTGGATTTTGGTGGGTCATGGGATGACCATTTGCATCTAGTAGAGTTTGCATATAATAATAGCTACCAATCCAGTATTGGTATGGCTCTTTTTGAAGCTTTGTACGGAAGACTGTGCAACTTACCATTATGTTGGATAGAGACTGGCGAGAAGTTTATGCTTGGACCAGATGTGGTGAGGGAAACTTCAGATAAGATTAAGATCATTCAACAACGAATGAAGGCTGCCCAAGATAGGCAGAAGAGTTATGCCGATAAGAGGAGAAGAGAATTAAAGTTCTCCATTGGCGACTTGGTGTTTGTCAAGATTTCTCCGTTGAAGAGCGTAATGCGATTTGGCAGGAAAGGCAAGTTAGCACCAAGATTCGTTGGTCCATTCCCAGTTCTGGAGCAAATTGGGAATTTGGCATATAAAGTTGAATTACCAGAGAAGATGGCAGGAGTTCACAACGTATTTCATGTTTCCCAATTAAGGAAATTCGTGCACGACCCAGATGTGACTATTTCTCCTGATCAGTAGGATGATATCGAAGTTGAACCCGAGGCGGTTGGGAACCGCAAGCCTATGCGTATTGTTGGAAACGATACGAAGCAACTTCGGAGGAAAACGGTGAATCTAGTCAAAGTTCAGTGGGGCGAGAATGAGAATGGCTGTACTTGGGAGACAGAGGAGAGCATTAGGAAGACGTATCCAGAACTCTTCGCCTGGTAAGATTTCAACTTCGATTTAGTTTTCCGCATGCTAGGATAGGCTTGTTTTGCATGTTTGATTGTTGTATGTGGCTGGTAGGCATGCGAAATCCTTTGTATGTTTTGGGTTAAGAAATTTCGGGGACGAAATTTCTTAAGGGGGGAGAGTGTAACGACCCGCATTCTACGCATCATAGGATCGTAGAATATTTCTTTCTTTCGCATACGAAGTCATATGGTCATGTAACTTTGGGAAACGACTATTGGGGTCATTTCCCATGTTCATGATTTTTCCCTATTTTTAAATGACCATTTTACCCCCAGTTGGTACTGTTTTGGCCATAACTTTTGACTGGAAAGGAATTTTGACCTGAAACCACTTCCATTGGCTCCGGATGATGGTTTACAATTCTGTAGAGTGGTCACATTAGCCAAACGGACTCACAGTTTGGGAGATATGGCTGAAACAAGTTTAAGATAGTGAAAAACAGCTTAATTGGGCTTAACCGGGTAATTAGCAGCTAGGCCCAAACAGGATTTCGGGATTGGAGATGTATAGGGGCTTATTAGGGTTAGAAAACATTTATTTCAGCGGCCACTTTCATTCTTGGAACCCTAGCAATGGCCTCCAACACCCAAATCACCTTCTAATCACTTTCTAATCAAGTTTTTGCTTAATCTACATCAAATTAAGGAGAGAAAACACGAAAGCAAGGTTAGAGCTGCTTTTAGACATCAGTATTCACCCGAATCAGCGAGGTTTCAGTTCTGAGAATTTCATTTGTAGCCAAGGTGAGTGATTAGCATTGTTTTGACACTAATTACAGTTAATTAAGGATAATTAGTGAAGATTAGCGAATTTATACACTAATAAATTCTGGAAAAATATCTATAAATTCGAAAATAATATTTTATGCCTCTGTTAGAAATTTGGTTTACTTTGGTTAAGTTTTGTAAACCCTATGATTAGTTTTTCTTAAACATGCTTAAGGGAAAATATGGGGTTTTGGGTATATTTAATCCATTTTGACATGTAAATTCATTGTTTTGGTGTTTGTGGTTAGCTTGCTATGTTGCTATGACTGTTTGGGATGATTTGTGTTTGATTAGAATAGTTAGATTGGTCGAAAACGTCGTCGAATGGCGTAAACATGTCGCTGGAAAAAGTTGCAGAAAGTTGTGCAGGGTTTCGGATCGGATCGGTTGGGGGCTCGGATCGGATAGGAGAGCTGGGCAAGGAATCCGAACCGAACCGAAGTCTGGTACAAAGGAAGTTTGGCAAGAAGGAAGGTTATTGCTTAAAGTTGGAGTTGGACAGAGGATCGAATCGGAGCTAGGAAGCGGATCGGAGCAGGGAAGCGAGCGGGATCGGATGGAAAAACCACATGAGCTGAATAGGAGTAGGGGATCGGATCGGAGGTAGGGAGGAGAATCGGACCGGAGCCAGACATCTCGACCCGAACCGAAGCGAGAGAACAACTACCGAACCGAATCCAGGCAGAAGGCATCTGAACCGAACCGAGCTAGAAGGGAAGCACCGTACCGAACCGCACCCAGGAGCACACTAGGAAGCATGGCACCCGAACCGAACCGACTGAAGCAGATTAGACCGAACCGAATTGAACTTCCATCTCTACTATGCGATGACTCTTTTGAAGACCAACTCCAATTCGATCAAAACCCGAGATGCAAAGGAAGTCCAAATGAGGAGCTTTGACTCAGGATCCAGTTGGGAACCAATGAGTGGGCTTCATGGTTGGGCTTTGCTGCGGGACATGTACCAAGGGGCTATCGATGTCTATGACTTTGGATCACTATGTATGGGAGGTACGTGAACGGATTCAGGGCCACAGTGGCCTAGGCATGACTAAAGGGCTATAGACCAATGAAGTGGGGTCATTTGTAAAGATTTGGTCATGACTCCATGTGGTAAGCTTGGTAGTAGCAGTAGTTGTACAAGTCGAACTCCGTCACTGCTTCGATGGGTCTAGTGATTGACAGTGGTGGACATCGTATGCTTTACGCACTGAGTGAGAGATGTGAGGATGGTTGTTATGCTTGATTTGTTGCCATCATTATGTCATATACACCCCACCCCCATATTCATTGCACCATCTGTTATGGCACCTTAGAGTATTGTACGGTATGTAGTGCTAACTCTTTGGTTGCAGGTCCAGGTTCAGGTATGGTTTAGTATACCTGTTACTGTTCTGTTTAGATGCTTATCGCTCATACCAGACTTTTTGTCTGACCCAGAGTTTTATGTCTCTTCTTATTACTCTGGGTGCTCATACGAGCAGACTAGAGACAGGTTAGCTGGTGATGCACGGGTAGATGATCCGGGGACGAGCAGGAGGTTTCCACGTATGATATATATAGTATTCTCCCTGTATTGTTGAAGATCACTGCTTGGGCATTAGTAGTGCATCTTCTACTCTAGCTTTCTTTTGGTTTTAGAGGCAGTAAATTTAGAAAGTTGTAATAAGCTGTATTTGGATTTCCGCTTCTCTGATGTTGATGTTGGTTTAGTTATCAGCTTATGCACTGTCTCACCTGTTTTATGTCAAGTATATTATTATTGTATTTTGCTCCATGCGCTGTGAGACATTCTACAGGTTCTTGATTAGTTCGTTCTCTTCTTTCCTTTCTTTGTAGGCCGTTCCACGCTAGTCGGGCATGTGTACAGCGCACTTACGGAGGAAATGCCGGCTGGTGCAGGGCGGGCCGTCACAAACATGCATCCATGACTCGATAAGACCACATTACGACAAATCATGCTAAGGTTAGTCGAACCACCAATCGGGTTCGTCACTACTAAAGGTCTATCAACAATCTCGGGCTCCAATCCCAACCTATCTACCAGGTCACTAGATATGAAAGAACTGGAAGCTCCGGTATCAAACAAAACTCTAACAGGAACATCATAAACAGAAAGCATACCTTGGATGACGACATTCTTCCCTTCTCCACCGCAACTGGGGCATTCGACGAAGAAGGAATAGTATTAAGGGCATATGCTTTCACCATCTGCTTTTCTTTAGGGGGTTGCAGACACTTATCCTTGTGATGTCCCACTTGACCACAGTTGAAGCACTTCCTATCTACTGGCTTGGCCCGACAATTACTAGCATAATGGCCCTTCTTACCACAGCTAAAGCACACAACATCTTGCTTATTCTTTTTCTTCTGGCCATCCTTGGTCTGATTCTGCTTTCTCTTATTCTGAAAACCATTCTTGCCTCCACCGCTTGCTTGCGGTTTCGGTTCTTTTGCAGATGTAGCCTCAGTCTTCGGCTTAGGGTAAAGACTCTCTGATATCAAAGCTTTCCCCACAATCGGCTCAAACGTCTCATCGATGTGGTTAATAAGCCTTTCCTCCAAGTATCCATCCAAGCCAGTTATGAACTTCTCGTTCTTCTTCTCGGCAGTATCTATTAGGGATAATCCATATTTCGACAAAGTGTCGAATTCGGAAATATACTCCGAGATAACTCTGCCATTCTGCTTGAGTTCCAAGAATCTCTTAAACAACACTGACTTCTGAGCAGCTGGAATGGACTTATCGCTAAAGAGAACCTTAAACTGATCCCAAGTAATCTGATCCTCTAGGGTAGCTGCCTTTATAGCATTCCACCAATTCATTGCCCGTCCTTGCAACTGACGGGATGCTAGCCTTCTCTTCATCGCATCCTCGATACCCAAGTCTTCGAAGATAAGCTCGCAGCTATCCAGCCAATCCTAAACGTCCGTAGCCGACTCTGTTCCGTGGAACGGTTTCCCACTAAGACTAGTATAATCCTTATTCAGCTTGGCGAAATCGGCCCTAGGCGCCTGCACTACTGGACCACCACCATTTCCAGCATTGGGAGCTGCCCTCTGCACATCCCTAAGCATCTCTCTCATGAGGTCAGTAAACATCGTCCTCATCTCAACAGCATTCCCATTATTGGCTCCTCTACCGGTACCCCTTACGTATCGGCTCATCGTTCAATCTGCACAGAGAAAACGATTAACCATCTCCATAGTGGTGTCAGTGCAGTGCGACTTCATCCTTAGCTATACTAATAATATATATATATATATATAGCTTTTGAAAACCAAAATAATCACAAATACGCGCTCTCATATACGTATTATCTCTCCCTGGTGTCTTTCCCTAGGTTAACTACGCAACCTAGAGCTCTGATACCAAGTGTGACGGCTCTCCCCGCACCAGCCGGCATTTCCTCCATAAGTGCGCTGTACACATGCCCAGCTAGCACAAAACGATCGTCAGAAGAAAGGAAAGAAGAGAATGAACTAACAAGGAACCTGTAGAATGTCTCATAGCGCATGGAACAAAATATAATAATAACATAATCTTGACATAAAACAGGCGAGACAATGCATAAGCTGAAAACTAAACCAACATAGCAGCGGAAATCCAAATACAACTTATGATCCAACATCATTATTACAAATTTAAACTGTCTCTAAAGCAAAAGAAAGTTAAAGTAGAAGATGCACTACTAATGCCCAAGCAGTGATCTTCAACAACACAGGGAGAATATCTATATGTATCATACGTGGAAGCCTCCTGCTCGTCTCCGATCAGCTACTCGTGCATACCCAGCTAACCTGTCTCTAGTCTACTCGTGAGATCACCCAGAGTAATAAGAAGAGACATAAAACTCTGGGTCAGACAAAAAGTCTGGTATGAGCTAAAAGCAGCTAAACAGAACAATAATAGGTATACTAAACCATACCTGAACCTGGACCTACAACCAAAGAGTTAGCACTACATACCGTACAATACTCTAAGGTGCCACTATCATATGGTGTAAAGAATACGGGGGTGGGGGTGTGTATGTCATAATAAAGGCAAACAATCAAACATAGCAATCATTCTCACATCTCTCACTCAGTGCGTAAAGCATACGATGTCCACCACTGTCAATCACTAGACCCATCGAAGTAGTGACGGAGTTCGACTTGTACAACTACTGCCACTACCAAGCTTATCCCATGGAGTCATGGCCAAATCTTTACAAATGACCCCACTTCATTGGTCTATAGCTCTTTAGTCGTACCTAAGCCACTGTGTCCCTGAATCCGTTCACGTACCCCCTACACATAGTGATCTAAAATTACAGACATCGACAACCCCTTAGCACACGTCCCGCAGCAAAGCCCAACTCATGAAGTTCCCTCCTTGGTTCCAATCTAGATCTTGAGGTATAACTCCTAATTTGGACTTCCTTTGCATGTCGGGTTTAGGTCTACTTGTTGTTCGATCCTCCGGTTCGGTTCGGTTCGCCCCCTCCTGCTTGGTTCGGCTCGAATGCTCGTTTCTAGTTCAGTTCGGGTGCTCAGATGCTCTTATTTGGTTCAGTTCGGATGCCCCTATCCGGTTCGGATCGGATGCCCCTATCCGGTTCGGATCGGATGCCCCCATCTAGTTCGGATCGGATGCCCCTATCCGGTTGCTCCTATCCGGTTGCTCCTATCCGAATGCTCCTATCTGAATGCTCCTATCCGGATGCTCCTATCCGGAATCCGGATGCTCCTATCCGAATGTTCCTATCCGAATGCTCATATCCGAATGCTCCTATCCGGTTTGCTGCAAGTTTTTCCAGCAAGCTATTTTCGCCAAACGACGGCATTTTCAACCATTCTAACTTTTCTATGCAATCACAAAATATACCATACAGTCATAGCAACATGTATAATCATCCACAAACACTAAAACAACAATATGACATGTTTATAAGGATCAAACATACCCAAAAACCCATGTTTTCCCCTTAAGCATGTTTAGGCAAAACTAATGATATGATTAGTAAAACTTAACCAAATCAAACCAAATTTCTAACAAAGGTCTAAAACATTATTTCGAATTTTATAAATATTTTTCCATAATTTTATCATGTTTAAATTCGCTAATCTTCATTAATTACCCTTAATTAACCGTAATTAGTGCAAAACTATGCAAATCACTCACCTTGGCCACAAATAAAACCCCAAAACTAAAATGATTCTCTGTTTGGCACTGTTCCCAATGCAACACAGCAGCTCTAGCCTTGCTTTGGTGCTATTTCTCCTTAATTTGATGTAGTTTAAACCAAAATTTGATTAGAAAGTGATTAGAAGTTGATTTGGGTGTTGGAGGCCATTGTTAGGGTTTCAAGAATGAAAGTGGCGGTTGAAAGAAATGTTTTCTAACCCTAATCAGCCCCTATACATCTCTAATCTCGAAATCCCCTTTGGGCCTAGCTGCTAATTACCCGGTTAAGCCCAATTAAGCTGTTTTTCACCATCTGAAACTTGTTTCAGCCATATCTCCCAAACGGTGAGTCCGTTTGGCTAATATGACCACTCTACAGAATTGTAAATCATCATCTGGAGCCAATGGAGGTGGTTTCAGGTCAAAATTCATTTCCAGTCAAAAGTTATGGTCAAAACAAGATTAGTTAGGGGTAAAACGGTCATTTAAAAATCGGCAAAAATCATGAACATGGGAAATGACCCCAATAGTCGTCTCCCAAAGTTACATAACCATACGACTTCGTATGTGAACGAAATAAATATCATACGATCCTGCGATGCGTAGAATGCGGGTCGTTACACTATGAGTTGATTCTAGGCATGGATTAGTTAGCTAGTAATTGTGAAAGGAGGGTAGTTAGACTTTCGACTCGCCTCGGGGATACCCTCGAAATTTCATGCGATCATAAGGGATCAGTTTGTCTTAGCTACCTATAATCACTTTATGTATTTATCGACGATTTTCAATCCGTTAGAGTAGTCCATGAGTACGCAGATGTTTTTTTGATTAAGGTTAGGAGTTTTCCCCCTAAAAATTCGAGATAGACTTCCGTATATATCCAGCTGACAATACAAAGCTAGTTATGCGATCAATGATAGTTTTGGGGCAAGATTGGCGAGGATAGCCAGAGTCGGTTAAGTGCTCAATTGTTTGGTTGTTTTGCTAGTATCACCTCACATAGATCATCCAAATTCGGAGGAGGTATTTCTTGGGTGCTTGTCGGTTATTGGTTTAGGCCTTTGGGGCTTGTACTTGAGGGATGTCGAGTTCGACTAGGATGGTTTGCGTGAGAGATAAATAGTTGTGGCAGGCGCCATAAGTAAAAAAAAAAACTAACCTTAACAGAGGTAAAAAGTACATAGCAACCTTTAGCTTTAGACCCTCAGATTTGTGACATGATGGATAAGCTGAGTAGAGGAGAGACCTCTAATCATCTTAGTATATACACTTGGTATCATGGTTAACTTCTGTTTATCTTGGAAAGATAGTTTGACAACATTGGGTACCCTCTAGCATAGTAAATGATCGAGGCCCTATCTTTACTAGTGGGTTTTGGAAATGGAGGTCAAGAAGCTTCACAATCGTGAAGTTACATTAGTTAAGGTACAGTGAAGTGAAGCTCAAAGAATATGTGACTTAGAAGATTGAAGACAAGATACGCGCATCATACCCTTTTTGAGGGTATATCCTTGATTCATCCTTTTTCTGTAATATTTATTTGCATGCTAGTCTTTATCTCTTAAGTATATCCTCTCGTTCCTATGCTCGATCCTTAGGTAGAAGCCAATGGATGAAAACATGTGTTTGAGACATGTTATGATTGATGGTTGCAAGTGTTTGCTAGTGGTTGCTCGTGGATGCATATACACACATTAGGCACTAGATCGGCTCAGTCACTTTCATGTTGCATATGCATATGAATGTATTTGTATATGGATTGAAACTTGATGTGTTATCATATGGATGTTGCATATGGATGAGTGAATATGCACACATATAGTATTTACATGATTAGGGACACTCTCATGATTCGCATTAAGGAGGTCAACTGGATCAGTAGACCGCCTGATTTTGCACTAGATAAGAGACATATACACACACTCTGCATATGTTCATATGACATTAGAAGTCTTTTGAGGACAATGGATGCTTGTGGATGATGGATGATTGGACGTTAGGATGCATTCTTCTTTACTTGAAGATTTCGGGGACGAAATCCTTTAAGGAGGGGAGAATGTAACACCCCGATTTTTCTGAGAATATTAAAATTAACAAATTCAAGAACACTTAATTTTTAGAGGAAGAATTAAATGAAATGAGTTGCGCAATTACGTTCGTCTCAAAATTTTGGTCAAGATAGACAATTGGATTGCATAAAACGGATACCTTATGAAGAAGTTATTAAGCCTTGAAGTTTGTATGCATATGAGAAAAAAATATAGATATATATATAAAAAAATAATAAAAAAATATGCAAAAAAATTCAAAACAACGAATCGGGATGGGGAATAACCGAACCGGCCCATTTTTGAGGTCGACCCAAGCCACGCTGGGTCGACTGGGGGTTGATTCAGGGTGTTTGGTTGTCAACCCGTAGGCCGATTCGCTTAAAGGCAGATGTGGCATCTGATTGGTTCTGATGGTTCAGGGTTAATCCAATGGTCCTAAAACACTCTCTACAACTATATAAGGACCCTAAACCTAAAACCTAATTCTATTATTCACTCTCATCTAAACCTAGCCGCCACTAAAACCTAAATCAAATTAAAAAAAAAATTCTTCATCAACCTAGAGGATTAACCAATATCAAGTTAGAATTCTTCAACAACTACAAGCAATTCGATTATCTTTTCTAATCCAAACGCTGTAAGTTCACGATTACTTTCAGATTAAGACAACCAATTATACTATGGACATGGAATAAAATGAATTTGGACCTATGCTTGATTTTCTATTTGGATTTATTCTTAGCCTTTGTGAATTTAAGACTTTGGGTTGCTTCTTATCGATCCAATGGAACCTATACAAGTTGTCGAACCTAGTTTATTATTCAAGCCTTTCATGTCCATAATATTGTTCATAATCAGATATATATACCTGCAATGATTCTAAATCAGTTTATTCAGTTATGCTGTAATTCTATTAGATCTGTAATTCTTGTGTTTTGGGACTATCATCTTGTGCCAGTTCTTATGCCTATCATTGTCATATTATTCCTATTTGTTCCTTTTTATTTGTGAATCTAGATTGATGTATATTCTAGGTTGAATCGCGATATACGTACGATGGGAATTCGGGGAAGGTTTGGGTTATTGGGGCATAAACATGAAATTGACAATACTGGCATAACATAATTGGGGAAAGTAACTGAACATAACATATTTGGTGAAATGGTTGGGCAAAACTTGCAATTGACATTGGGGCATTGTTATCATTATAACTGCAAGTTTGGGTTAGTTAGCTTGTAAATCAAGTTTTGGCCATACATTGTAAACTAGAATATTAAAACTAGATTGGGCTTAACTATTGATTTGGAACGCCAAATATACGACATAGTGATTTTGGGAATGACTATTATTGCAAGTTTGGGGAGACGGGGTATAACCTATTTTGATTAATAACTTGAAATTGGAATTGGTTAGGCATAACTTGAGAAACGGGATCATGAATAGTTTTGGTGGACTTGGGTAATTAGCATGAAAACGGTATAATTGATATGCCATTAATTATGAACATGATTTAGAAGGGAAGTGGGCTATGACAATAATTGATTTATAATTTTCATATAAATATGAAGGATAAACATGAAAATTACATGGCATAGATTGGTTCATGAAATGGTATATTTAGTATACCGTTAATTGTGAGCATAATTAAAAGGATAATTATGACATAATTAAATTGGGAATAATTTGCATATGGAATTTGTCATAAATAAGAAATATGTAAATTGTAGGAAAGATGAATATGCCTAACCTGAGATTAGATTGAGTTGTGGTGTAAAACTGCCTGGAACTGCCCGGCTGTCTAGTAACCACAACAATACATATCTAATGTGGGAGGTTAGGGCATTGAGACCAATAAGAACCCGAGGTTAGACTGAGTTGCGGTGTAAAACTGCCCGGAACCGACCGACACATCCAGTGACCGCAACAATACCTGTCTAATGTGAGTGGTTGGTGCTTTAATGAATGAAGTAATGCTATTGACACATGCTAAGTATGGGAGGGTTAGGTTAATTGATACTTAACAAATATGACATATGGCTGGGTTAAGTTAAACATGAATGGACAAAGGACACCTAACCGACAAGACATGATAAAGGGTAGGGTTAAGTTAACTAAGGGAACACTTAACCGTTATAACATGTTAACTAAACGGATGGTAGGGTTAAGTTAACTAAGGCAACACTTAACCGTTATAACATGTTAATTAAGCAGATGATAGGGTTAAGTTAACTAAAGTAACACTTAACCAAAATATTTTATGACTTGTGGTAGGGTTAGGTGGCACAAGAGGACACACTTAACCAAAATATATAATGACTTGTGGTAGGGTTAGGTAGCACAAGAGGATACACTTAACCAATATATAATGACATGTGGTGGGGTTAAGTTATACAAGAGGAAAACACTTAACCAATTATATAACATGATGTATGAGAAGGGTTAAATTAACACGAGAGGGAAACACTTGACCAATATAACATGATTTGAGGTAGGATCAAGTTAACACCAGGAGGAAACACTTAACTAACATGACAAGACGAGTGGGTGGGTTAAGTTAACTTGAATTGATTAATGACACTTGACCAATTTAACTTGATGAACGAATGGGATTACTTAAATGGGAAATACTTAGCCAATATAACCTGAGGAATGAACAGGGTTAAGCTAATAAATCACACTTAACCAATCCAACATGATAAGTGAGAAAGGTTAAGTTAATAAGAACCACTTAACCAACATGGCATGACGCGTAGGAGGGTTAAGTACACGTCGGGTTGGTGGGTAATATTAGTAAATATATAGGCCATAAAACTTAACCATTATATAAACATGCTTGAATCCGTGGGAAGGTTAATTATACGTCGGGTTGGTGGGTAATATTAGTAAATATAGACCCACAAAACTTAACCGTTTAATAAACATGCTTGAATCGATGGGAGGGTTAGGTACATCTCGTGTAGGTGGGTAACATTAGTGCATATAGGCCCACAAACTTAACCGCTAAATAAACATGCTTGAATCAGTGCAGGAGGGTTAAGTACATGTTTGGTTGGTGGGTAATATTAATAAATATAGGTCCACAAACTTAACCAGTAGGAAACCCTAGTAACGGGGACCCATTTCAACAGTAACCCACATAGATGTATCACGGTACCCTGAGCTAGGCAGGATGGGGCACGATTACTGGGCTGATTATAAGCGGCCAAAGCAGCGGCGGGGGGTATGTCAGTGTAGGTTCCAACGGTTTACGGGCGTGCACGTACTCCGGAGTGGGACAAAGCAAACACTGGGTACCAGTAGTTATACACTGTGCATCTTGAATCGTGTCGGGTTGCTATCATAAGGATTGATACACCTTATGGTGGGACCAGCACAAAGTATTTACATGCAAGAGAGGGCCGATTGACAAAGACACAGGGAACATTTGTATAAGTAGAGAGCCGATCGATAGGGTAGTAAGGGTACATCTAACATCTTTATGGCAATTAGGCTGACTGAGGTGAAATCCTCATAATAGATGTACACCTGAAGGCTACCACAATTGCGGGGATTGAGATCACGTTGTAATATTATCTTTTATACAGATTACTAGTTGGGACACTCGTTAGGTGATGCAGAGATATAGAAATCAGAATAATAGGCTAGTAGCGAAGCAGAGAATAGTTAACATGCGATGTTATACTTAGTTTATCTTGTCTATTGCTTATCCTGTGTATGCTATGTTCCTTATTATCATGCTTATGTCTTTATTCAGTTTAATTCATGTCATGTTGTTCTTGCTTGTTCATATGCCGAAAGTAGCTGGACTTACCAGACTTATGTCTGACCTAGTTTTGTTTCGCCTCTTTTCTTCTGTCCCCCCCCCCCCCTCCAGGTTCTCAGGGAGGAAATGTTACCACTTAACTCAGTTTTCTTTTCAAGCTCGAAGATAGTCGATATTTTTCTTTGAACCTTCTTTTCCACTGCTATGGCCGGTTCATGCTTCATTGGGAATATCATTGTTATTTTTATGCTTCTTTTATACTTGGAAGTTTTTAAATCAAGACAAAAGTTCTATGTATTACTTTTAGTATGATTGAGACAACTGTTGTAAAAGGTTGACTGAACCACATTGTTAATAAAATGACTTTATTTTCCGTTGTTTTATTTGTCTGTCTTGTAATTTATTTGCATCTTTTACCTATAATGCTCCAGCGAAGTTAAGACATTCCCTTTGTGAGTGACCTTAACGGAGATGGGGTGTTTCAATGCTGCTTACATCAAACTTTGAAAGAAGGACGCCTAATTTTCACTTTTAAGAATTCATCCGTAATTTGCTCATTATGTATCCATATTTGATGCTGAAGAAAAGGATGAACTTCCTTGGCCTAGATCCTAACTGTGTAACCTTTGCATTGAAATTCATAGCGAACTCCACAATCACAAAGTTTTAAACTCTTTCTAAACCTAAACAAGCTTTCTAAGCCCAATACGAAATTAAAAATAAGTCCAACCCATTTAGCGTCGTCCCTAACCTCAACCATCCAAACTAGTTTACCACAAATACCGTCTGCTTATTTCCATGGCCAATTTATCTCTTGTAACCGCGCGCCTTAACTTGTCATCAGTAACTGCTCACTTTCTTCCTCCTCCCCTTCTTTTCCTTCATAAACCAGCTCTTTCTTTCTCTTTAACCCGACCTCTTAGGTTGTTTTGTTGCCATTCTCATTCCCTTTTCCTCAGTAAAACACAAAGGGCACGTCTTTTACAGCGCTACTCGACTGCCGCTGCCACCGTTGATGTGGAAACCGCTCAGGAGTGAGTTTATCGTATGCCCCGTTTCCAGTTCTTTTTTCCTTTTTAATCGAAACTTCGATACTTTGCTTCTAGCCGAAGACCTTATTTGCATGTTATCTCCAATTTTTTAGTGTTCAAGGTGGGATCGTAAAAAGGGGATGTACTTTGCTGTTAAAATATATTCCAGGTGGTCATGTAAATTAAAGCTTTGTGCAATGTATATTTTCGGACTAATATGATAGACGTTATTCTTGCATCAATTATGAAAGCTGTGGTGGCATTATATACCTATGTAAATGACAGTTTATAGAAAGGATATTTGGTTAGGTTGGATAATTTCAAATAGTGTTCAAAAGGCATGCTAATTCGCTATCCCTAAATCTAGTTTTATGTAAGACATTATTATTATTTAGCCAACTCATGTTAATTTATATTTACTGAGAAACTGACAGCTATTTCAACTCTAACTGATACTGGAAAGCTAGGTGTGATTGGCTGAATTTAAGTGATTTGTGCATTATTACTGAGTTTAATGGATCCTCCTATTAGCCAGTTCATTATAGTTATAACTTAATGATTATATATTAGCGTGTGAACCATTTTCTTGGTTTATATTTCATGCGTTGTAAGGAATTTAATAGGGATGCATTAATACCCTCTACAATCCACACTTATTTCCTTCAAATTATTAAAATCAAGCTTTCATAAACTAATGCTAGTGCTTATTTATGTAGCCAAGTATCATTATACGAAACTTCAAACAAGGGTCGTATTTACCACGAAACATATGGGTGTCAAATGAATGTTAATGACATGGAAATTGTACTTTCAATCATGAAGAAAAACGGGTTTACGGAAATCGTAGAGCAGCCAGAAAGTGCAGAGATAATTTTCATCAACACATGTGCTATAAGAGACAATGCGGAGCAAAAAGTTTGGCATAGACTTAACTATTTTTGGTTCCTTAAAAGAGAGTGGAAGAGTAATGTTAGTATAGGTAGATCGACTTCTTCACGTCCCCCAAAAGTTGTTGTGCTTGGATGCATGGCAGAGAGATTAAAAGAAAAATTACTTGATTCCGATAAAATGGTTGATGTTGTGTGTGGTCCTGACGCATATCGTGACCTTCCACGTCTTTTAGAAGAAGTTGATTATGGGCAAAAAGGAATTAACACCCTACTTTCTCTAGAAGAAACTTATGCAGATATTAACCCCGTTAGAATATCAAAAAACTCGATTTCAGCTTTTGTATCTGTGATGAGAGGCTGCAACAATATGTGTTCGTTCTGTATAGTTCCTTTCACCAGAGGAAGGGAGAGGTCTCGACCTGTAGAATCAATTGTAAGAGAGGTTGGCGAATTGTACGAAGAAGGAGTGAAAGAAATTATGCTTCTTGGACAAAATGTGAATAGTTATAATGATATTTCAGAAGTCGATAATATTGCGGCAGGGTCAAACTGGAAGCTTAGTGATGGATTTTCGAGTATTTCAAAAGTTAAAAATAAGGGTTTGCGGTTTGCAGATTTATTAGATCGGTTATCAAGGGAATTCCCTGAAATGAGATTTAGATTTACATCGCCTCATCCTAAAGACTATCCAGATGAATTGCTTTATTTGATGAGGGATAGGTATAATATATGCAAAAATATCCATATGCCAGCTCAAACTGGAAGTACCACTGTGCTTGGGCGAATGAGGCGTGGGTATACACGAGAAGCTTATTTGGAACTTGTGGAGAAAATACGATCCCTCATCCCAGATGTGGGAATAAGCAGTGACTTCATATGTGGTAAATACTTTATTTTTACATTTTGTTTGCTTATGTGAACTTTGATACCCTCATGTTTTGTTTGCCATAACTTGTGATTGTTCTCTTCGTTATTAAATTTGCATTTTCTACTTGAACACTTAATTATACTACTACATTAACCTCCCTTGGTTTAACCATTAAGATCAATGATCTTAGTTAGGCACCATATTGTTGTGTGTGCAATTCGTAGTTATTTGTATCTAACATCTGTTAGTTATTTACTTTAATGTATCCTTCTTATTTGATTATTTCAGTTATTACTAGCACAGGAGCACAACTTGTGATATGTATGTGTATAATAGTTCTTGGCCCTTAAATAAATACTTTTACAATTCAATTTCACAAATGTTTTTATATTAGGGAGCAACGATGTTTGTGATCAATGTTTGGATATATTTTCCTTCGAGAATAGTTTTACATTTAATCTGGATAGTTTGAATTGATTATTCATATCTAATGGTTGTGAATTCTATCCATGTCATTTCCTTTTTCTCAACATTTTAATTTGAAATCAAAAAATGACCTACTTTCAATATAAATATTGGGTTTGATGTTATTTTTTTATTATGTTAACTCATTTAAATGTGTATCTGCCAAGATAGATATGTTGTATGCAGGGATTAATTATAATATAGGAATATATTATTAATATGGCGATGTTGATAAATGATAAGACGATATGTCATTTGTAAATATAATTATTATGAATTTATGATTAGAAGTAAGAGTGTTTGACAATAGACAACCCTCATATATCATCCAAATATAAGTGTCTGCAGCAATCAAAAGTTAGAAAGTCAATTTTATAGAAGTAAATATAAATATTGGGTTTGATGTTATTTTTTTATATTGCTAACCCATTTTGCACACCTTTTTTTTAATATTATTTCTTTATCATACTTTTTTATATTAATTATGCAGGGTTAAGATATATTTCGAATGATTGAGTATTTCGAACTGTGACAACTGTATTTTGAAATAGAAACTTCATATTTGATGGTTTAAATTTCAAAATTTTAATGTATGTTCTTTGAAGTTTGAAAATTTAGGGTTGGAAATATGGAGTTTTGAACATTTAAGTAGTGTTTGATTTGAAAACGAGTTTAGTGTTTTGCATTTTCATCATGTATTTTAAGGAGATAAAAAGATTGTAGAAAACGTTAGATTTGGAGAACGTTTTTACATATAAAATTGAAACTAAATTTGTTTTGATATTCTCGGAGAATATCAACGATTATTTTCTTTCATTCGCTTCTCACGTTTGTATGGAAGATCAGGACATTCCAACCCTCCTTTTCCACGCCATCTGGCATTTGTATTGAAAAGAGAAAACACAAAACTTATTTTCAAGCCATATATTACCTTAAATTTAGGACTTTTGCGATTTTAAAATTTTGAACTCTACACTTTTAAACGTTTACAGTTAATTATATTCTGAGACTTGTGATAATGTATCGATAATTTTCAAGGTTAAGAGATTTTAGACTTAACAATTATATAATTCATGAAATTTGATTTTTGAAAATTGTGGATGTTGGAATTTTGAATTTGTAAAATTTGAGGTTCAAAGTTTTGACTTTTATTTCTCTCTCTCCCCTCCTTTTTTTTGGTGAAGCATAAAGTTGTACTTTAAAAAATAATCTTGAAATTACTGAAATTTGGAAATTATGAATTTTGAGTATTTTGGAGCTTGAAAGTTTTGATTTTAGAGTTTCTGAAATTTAGAATTCTAGAACCATCAATTACGAATTTCAAATGTGTAACTAACAAAACTTTTGGATTTTGAAATTAAGAATTCTAAAACTATCAAAAATTGCGAACTACGTATGTAGATGACAAAACTTTTGGATTTTTGGAACATTAGTTTCAAAAGGTCAGAATGTTAAAGATATTGAACTTCAAAAATTTCGAATTTGAAAAGTTTTCTGTTCCTTATTTTAGATTCTATATGTCTGAATTATAAGTTGTTTTTTTTTTCACCTTTTAATACAAAAATATCATTTTCCGTTGCTTTATTTGAAAATTTTAGTTTCATATGTTTAGATATCTATAAAAAATTTAGGTAGCTTGTTATTTACATTTTGAGTTTTTATTACCATTTTTAATTTTGTGTCAGGAGTTAATTCTGGGATGCGGTTGATTTAATTGCTTTTGAAATTGCAAACCGAAAGACTTGCTTGGTTCAAAGGTTTTTTCTTTTTTTGAAATTGCAAACCAAAAAGACTTGCTTGGTTCAAAGATTTTTTTTTTTTTTTTTTTTTTTTTTTTTTTTTTGAATTCTTGCTTGTTTGACTTTTTAAACGACTTCTTTTAACTTTTTTTTTTTTTTTAAAAAAAAGTTGATTTCAAGAGCCAATTCTTATGCAAGAGAATTTGCTATCATTTTTGGCCGTAGTTTTCAAATTTTGAACATGGTGGTGTAATATACAATTTGATTTGAATAATAATTCTAACTTGTTTTTTACCAATAACTCTGGACAAACAACTGTAACAAAAAAGGATACAGATATTATACTTTTTTCTCGTTAAGCTAGTTTTTCCCAGTACGCATCTTAATTTTAAAACAGAAGGAAGGGGGGGGGGGGGGGGGGGCAAAAAGCTCCAAATTTGGTTATGCAAGAGAACCTGTTATAATTTTGTAAAAAGTAGGAAGGCATCCCTATTATACTTTCATATTGTAAAGCCGGTCCCTGTCAAAGTTTCGTTGTAAATCCGGTCCATATTTTCTAAAAACAAAAAAAGTTATTGTTGATATGTCAGCAACTTTTATAAATAATTGTTGATATGCCAACAACTTTCGCTGGTAAAGTTTCATTGTAAATCCAGTCTTTGTTTTCTAAAAACTAAGGAAAAATTATTGCTGAAATGTCAGCAACTTTTAGTCAACAAACTTTACAAATAATTACTGATACGTCAACAACTTTTATACAATGTACAGAAAAGTGAAAAATTATTGTTGAATTGTCAGCAACTTTTATAAATAATTGCTGATATGTCAGCAACTTTTATACCATGTACCAAAAAGTTGCTTATTGTTAGCAACTTTTATGAAATGTTGTTGATATGTCTGCAACAATCGTGGATAAAAAGTAGGGACCTAATTTATACTGAAATTTAGTGAAGGACTTTTCGTATATTTTAAACCGTAATAAGACCTGTGCCAAAAGTACCCTTTAATTTTTGACCATAATTGTTTTCAATTTTTGAATATGGTCTTGTAGTAAACAATTTAATATGAATGACAATTCTAACTTGTTTTTTCGATCAATAACTCTAGACATACAATTAAAACTAAGAAGGATACAAATATTATACTTTTTCTGGAGCTGTATAAATATAATCACGTTAAGCATCCAAAAATTCAAGTTTTGCCCAGTAGGCATCTTAATGTTTTAGGGGGTTCAACAGTCGCATGGAAAGCTCCAAATCCACTTATGCAAGAGAACTTGTTATAATTTTTGACCATAGTTGTTTTCAAATCTTGAATATGATCATGTAACATACAATTCAATTTGAATAACCATTCTAACTTGTTTTCGATCAATAACTCTAGGCAAACAATTGTAACGAAATCTTTTACTTTTTTCTTGAACTGTATAAATATGACCACATTAAGCATCTAAAAATTCATGTTTTGCCCAGTAGGCATCTTAATGTTTAAAGGGGTTCAACGGTCACACAAAAAGCTCCAGATCCACTTATGCAAGAGAACTTATTATAATTTTTGACCATAGTTGTTTTCAAATCTTGGATATGGTCGTGTCATATATAATTTAATATGAATAACAATTCTAACTTGTTTTCGATCAATAACTCAAGACAGACAATTATAAATAAAAAGAATACCAATATTGTACTTTTTCTTAAACTGTATAAATATGACCACGTTAAGCATCCAAAAATTCAAGTTTTGTCTAGTAGGCATCTTAATGTTTAGGGGGTTCAACAATCACACAAAAAGCTCCAAATCCACATTTTACAAATTGTACTTGATGATAAATATACTTGCAAATTGAATTGTATCATCAATCACCAATCGAAACAATTTGGATGAGCAAAATAGAAAATACGTTCGCATCATAAATAAGATTATGGGTTTACTCTAAAGAGCTTACTGGCATACACATTCAATTGAAAACATATTAATGAAGTATACTTTCAGTGTAAAGTCGAAATAAAAATTGCAAAACACACAAAATTGTGTGTATATTGAGTTATTTTGCGTAACACAAATTTGGCCATCTTGCAAGCTTTATCACAGTCCTCCATAATGCAAAATTTTTTAGCTGCACAGCTTAGGAATTAACAAATATGGAGAAAGTACTTAAAACAAAAATCCTGGATCATAATCATCATTATTTTTATGTCAACTTCAGTGATACAAACAGTAAATGATTTGAATGGAACTCTAGCAACACAGACTTCAGGAAAAGAAAACAGATAACCTGTATTATAGAGTATTAACCTGTGTACAACAAATGGAGGATAAGATCTAGGAGGTATGTGGTTGATGCGATAAAATTAAGGTACATGCATATTATGAACACAAGTGTTTCATCAACTAAGATAGAACTATGCTAATTGGTAACTATGTGACCAAGGTAAATTTATAATAACATCAATTGGAAAATAAAACAACATGCAAATAAAGGACCTCCATTATTTGGAATTATCCATCGGACTTAATGAGTAAAGAATGTAACTCAAGTGGTCATGATATTTAAAAACAGCAAGGGAATAATTTGCTATCTTGTAAGTATATCCACCACCTGAATAAATAATTTCAAACATAGCTAACAAATTTGAGTTCTCAAATGTTACACAAATTTACATTGAACATTGCGTGTTAATTGTTGGAAACAGCGTATCATATATTCAAGGCCTTTCGTCAGCAACCATAAATCCATATCAATTGAAGGATTGATGAGACTTTTTTTTTTTTTTTTTTTTTTTTTTTTTTAAGAGTGAATCCCCTAAAATTTGTGCAGTTGAACACTCAAAGAGCCACTGAATATAGATTTTGATTTGCATATACAAGTGAAGTTTTTTTTTTTTTTTAGTTTTCATCCACGAGCGCTACCCACATGAAAAACAATTACAATCGGTCACTTACATTTTCAATTGCACTGTCATCAACAATGAAGCTTAAAATAAAACATTCAAATACTCGTACTATATCACGTAATAAGTTAAGAAATGCATGTGCACAAATGACATAGACAAGATGACTAACCACAATCACTGTCAACCATGGTCGAAGTAGGCAAAAACTCGAATATCCATCACCAGTAAAGCCAAAAACAGTCATTTGTGACCTTACCCTGCTTCATCTCAGGAACTGCCATGACGTCATCCCGTCCATCATCGAATCCCCAATGCTTCTACTAAACATCGTGTAGGGTACCAGTGCTCCACCCACAACCTTGATGGGTCCCCATTGTTGTCTTCCTCCTCCCTCTAATTCTGCACCTTTGGATCCTTCAACCCTTCTATCCGATCTCAACAACATCTCCCCACACTTCCTCATTCTTTTGCACTTGAACTTTCAGATGAAATCTGATCGTATGATATATCTTTTCCTACTATACACTTTTTTTCCTTGCCCTCATCGCAGCCCGAAAATCCCCTTTGTTATCAATTAACAGCTTAGCGCTGTATTCCATCACCAATACTGCAGTAATACCTGACGTATAGTCATCCACACCGGAAGAATGCTGCAATGTGTTGATTACCTTAAACACTCTCTCAAATGATTCGCTGGATCATTCTTCAGATCAGATTCAAACATATTCTTAAACCAAAAGTCTGCTTCATGAAGCGAAAGCATTTGATTATAAATTGGCATGGTATCGAAGGTTTAGAAGAGATGGAAATCATGATTTGATTGAAAAGTTGGTGATCGTGGAACAGGTGTTTCGGTTGATCATAGCTGTTAGGTAGGTTAGCAAAGGGGATAAAGAGGATGTAGGCTGACCCACAGTTTGATTTGCAAGTAGGTTTGCCGATTGACTTTCTGTTACCGTAGTTTGGATGCATGTTGAATTTCTTGAACGTAGTGCAACAACAATAGTTAGTTTTATGATGGGGATAACCAGTCTTTTCTTTTAGCTTCTGAGATAGAGGATTCTCATAACTGGATGCAATCACAGCACCTTCCAACTTACACCTCAGCTACAATACCCGAAATTTGATTGACTTACCCACTTGTGAACCAAATCGTGGGTATCTCCCCCCTTTGCTACTCATTCTCAATTATTTTTTCACACGATGTGGTTACTACCTTGACAACCTTAATTAATTTACCTCAAACACAAGTCTAGAACTGAAAGCTACTACTTTGGAAGCATGCTTTAGCTTTGACCCTATGTTTTGGTCCAAACGACCAGTCTAGCAAAATCATCTGATTGGGCGTAGGAGGCGATCAATAGACCATGCTTTGTTCTAATGTGGATGATTGTGCTTTGGGTGCTATTATAGTATTGGTTTTATTATACGATAATAAGTTTTTATTGCCAATACGGGACCTGTGGACTTTGACGGGGGTGTGGACTAAGGAGAATAAGCGTGTGGTAACGAAGGACTACGTGTGATCATACTTCATTCTAGGAGGAAGAGCGTGAGAGGGTGAAGAATATTATAGTGATAGTGTTGATTGCGAGCCAGGTCAAGGGACGAAAGATTCAGAGGTGTAGCGTTGGGACGAGGACAAGGAAGAAGTGTAGGAAACCTACAAAGATTATGGGTAGAGCACGAGTTGCACTCAAGCACGATGTTTAGTTGCACCTATACTCAACCCACTAATCCCACCTAACTCACATAAACCCAACCCATCATAAGGTTACAATTTGTAACCTATGCTTTATACGGGCCAGGTGTGATATCTTGTTCAGCCCAACTCTATTTTAACCCAATCCAACCCTATATAAAAAATGAATTTAATATCAGCCCAAAAACAGTCAAGATCTAGAATAACTATACAGAAAAACACATTTCATATCAGTCCAAAACACATAGGATTGACTGAGAAAATTTGAAGAGCATTTTAATGTATTTTGAAATGAAACTTTGGCTTCGTGCGCAGTGAACTAATTTCATGTGACTTGTTTTACAATGAAATTCTAATAGAATACGTGTCATAGTAAATTGATTATATTTAATGTACTATGCTAGCTAAAATCTGATATTTTAGGATGAATAATTTTTTTTTTCTTCTTCTTATATTCTCATTTTTTGTATTAGATTCATGTAACCGAACCAATCGTACTAAATTTGACTCAACCCATATTCCAGTGTAACCCATATCCAACCTCATATTGAGTCATATATGAATTTGACTGACTTTAACCCACGCCTATATGTATTAGGTGAGATATTCGGTCTAACGCAACCCAATTTATACTTTATGCAACCCTACTTCTCATCTTTCTACTTCTAATTGCAATAGGATATCCAAAGAGACCATTTTGATGATCATACACATCAATTGACAATCCACTTTGAGTTGTTCTTCACTTAGGCCAAGTTATGTTATATTAAGCGCTAAGCGAGGCCAGGCGATGAAGGGCTCGTTTTGCTTAATGGTGCTTAAGCGCTAACAAAGCGCTAGATCCATGCACAACCAAACTGTAACTAAAGGGGCTTAAGCGACGTTTAAGCGGTGCTTCACTATATACAAATAAATCATTGCCTAATACTGCTATACAAGTGCTTAAATTTAAGTGAGATGCTATTAAGCGCTAAAAAGGCGCGCTTAAGCGCTATTCGCTTAATGCCTTCCGCTTTTCTGAAAATTAAGCGATATAGTTGCAAAAATCGCTTGATTGTCGCTTAAGCGCACTTTTCATAACATAGAGGTCAAGCATACAAACCTTTTTCTTACTTCACCAACATTAGAAAAAGTATCGTCATAACAAAATTGTGGATTCAAGTAGTATTCCGCCAAATGTAATGGTTAGTGCAACTGAGATTCTCATTGCCCATCTATATGATTGTGGATTGGATTGTATTTCCTTTCATTCCCCACATTTATAGTAACATCTTCTCCATAAATCTCTCTCAACACACAGACAAGAGAGAACACTTTTCGCACAATAGGCAATAAGTTGTCTGAAAAACCCATCAAGTAACACACTTTCTACCTTGAATACCATATTTTTTTTAGCAAATGAACCTTCAATTCATTTTTTAGAAGAAAGTAAAACAATAATACCTTCTTTTTGCATGTTTAAATTTTCTAGAGTAAGAAAAGAGGTGGAAAAACTAATAACCACATAGGGCTGTCAACGGATGCTTTCGGATTCGGATAGTGTCATATCCATATCTGCATCCGAAACCATTTTCGAAAATTGGATATCCGTATCCGCGGATACGGATGGATATCGAATAATTATCCTATCCACTAACAATCGATAAATTGAGAAACCTTAATGAATTTTTTTAGTTTAACATGAATGTTTTTCAAACTCATTGATTACTGAATTGTTAAAAATAAATAAACATGATGATAATACATAGGTTTGAACAGTTTAAACGCAATTTGTGCATATAATATATACTTATAGCCTAATAAAACAATAAATATCTTTCACTGTACTAAAATACATATAATTTAAACCATAATCTTGAGAAAAAAAACGGATGGATATTTTTCGGATTCAGATATCTTCGTATCCGCATACGCATCCATTTTTTCGAATATCGGATATTTATCCGCTTTTCAAATATGGATACGGACGGATTTCAAGTTTTTGGGGTATCTATTGACAGTCCTATAACCACATGATAAATAAGCTCTTTATCTTTCGTGAATTTGCTCGTCAAAGCGAGATCACAGGAATGACCATATATGAATTTCAGCCCAAAATTTACTTTTTGAAGACGGAGTAATATCTTCAAGCTTCAAATCAATGCAATGAGTTGTGCATAGAGTTCACCATATTCTTCCTTTAATCCATTAAATTATTGGTGACTGACCGGCTCTTTTGCAGTAGAAGCATTATCAGTAACAATTTGAATTACATTATCCTCTTCAGTTCATTTATAATACCATTAGAGTATGTAGCTAGCAAACCCGCATTCTTTATCGTATCTGCTGCGTCAATAGATTTCAAGAATCATGTACGTTTTGGGCTACTAATTAGAAAGTTAATAATAACCGTACGCTTCTCATCTGTCTACCCATCAACATAATAGTGCATTCATATTTCTTCCAATCTTTTTGGTAAGCTTCAATAATGCTTTCAATGTTTTCAACACTTTCTTTAAAAACCCATGTCTAGAAGGTGGTTTAAATCTAAAAACATATTTTGCCATTGCCATTTGATGATATGAAGTGTTTGCTGCGTTAAACGAAATGACCTAGTATAAAGCCATTATCCCTTTTTTTTGCAGACTTCATTTCATTCGTTGTTATTATAACGATTATTCAAAGTAATTTGCTTTGCCTCTAAATTGACAAACTTATCCATTGCTCATTTAGGTCTAGGAACATTACCACTTTTAAGTTTTAAGTTCAAATCTATGATCATCACCTCCAATGCTTTTACTCCTACTAATCTCACGAAACATATCAAGTTTTGATTACTTAACACGTTTAATTTTCGCTAGAGTTGCAATGCATTCATTCTTCACATTTTGTGGGACTTTTGGACAACGAATAATTCCAATGTGAGTACATGCTAAGTACTGTTCAACGAGTAATTTTTTTGGTGCTTATGATAGTAAAGTCGACAAAGAAAGTGCTTTAAATTGGTGAAATATGGTAAATCTTTAAACTGCTTCCATACAATATCTTTCTGACTCATCTCAATTTAACCTATGCATAAGAAAAAAGAACAAATCATTTAAGATTTTCTTTTTTTTATTAAATGTAAAAAAATGATTACTTAGTCTATTCCAGTAAGCGGAATCGACTTCAATTCCAGTACAAGGTTGTCACTTATGGTTCATGTATGATATGACCTGAACATGCCAATTCCTTACTTTATTGGTTTTAAGAACATAGTACCTATGAGAAAGTGTGAAGTGAAGTGTGAAACCTCGGCCTTTTCTATTTGTTGTATCAAAATGAAAGAGGTAGTTGTGAAGTTTATTGTACGTCAATCAAAGCTAGCGATAAATTACTCTTCCTACGCTTAGGAGCACCAACCCAAGGATACAAACTGTCTTCTCATTCAATCTGACTGGGACGCCCCTGATCTCTCTAATGTGGAGTAACATGAAGCACAGAATTATGGGTATATTTAATATCACCGACTGCTACAAATAAAACTAAGCTATTGGTCAATCAATTTAAACCTATTCCGTAATTCGTTGAGATTGATTGACCTTCTTGTATGTAAATGGTGACTGTTGACCATTATCTTAAGGAATTCCTTAGCTCGTGTTGGTCAAGATGAATGTGAGCTGTCGAGAGATTAAAAAGAAGCACAAGAAGCTGCAGCCATGCTTTCTTTTTTTTGTGTAAATACCACTAGACATCAGAACCGAAAATGGATGCCGGGCAAAAAAGGTGTCTTAAGCACAAGAGTTCATTTTGCGCTCTCAACCGAAGTAGGACCACAACCGATTCTAGTTATCTGAGTTTTAACATGATAAAAAAAAAAAAAAACCCATGTTTTTTGCTCTCTGTTAACTGAAAGATAGAATGAACATCAAAAGACAGAGATAGGGTTTTGAGTAAACAGATCAACATCAGATTTTCTCTTTTTACCAGAAATATTTAAGTCTCACTACGTTTTTTCACTCGAGACGTGTGTTTTTTGGGCTTTTTGCACCTCAAGCGTATGATGTGTAAGCTATTAGGGTAAACAGTAAACCTCTTTGACTTGTGCCTCGATGCATTTTTATATGTGCGAGAAGCCGAGAAGCATGTTTTCTAGTACATTGGTTTTTAGTATGTTCTTATTTTTACTTCGACAGATAAGCTTTTTCCGTAATGCTAAGAAAAAATATATCTTTTTAGTATTTTTTCTTCTTTGATTATGTTAGATGCAATTACAATAAAACTACTTAATCACATTGTATACGTTTAAAGCTCCTCGTTTTTGTAACAAAATATAAAATGTTGAATCATTTTCTACGTTTCGTTATTGTATTCAAACTGAATGTTTTGCTCTTTTTTTTTTTTTTTTGATACATTGAAGTTTTCGCATTTATTTGGTATGTAAATATTCGGTTATCATCATGAGATAAAAAAATTCTTGCCCATATTTTTTTTTAAATGTTAAAGTATAAATAAATGCACTTGGTTTATTTCAAATTCTGCAAACAAAACGATTTATATATTATATATGGACACACACATACTAAAGGTTGATGCTAGGAGTTTACTGATTTGTAATTTCATCTTTCGATGGATGGTTGATATTGTTGAAATCGAAAGTTTCAGTTAATATTACGTGATATTGGACGAAACACCTATTCCCCCCCCCCCCCCCCCCCCATATGGCGCAGGCTCATCCACTTTGAATACAACTATGAAATGCAAACATGAACGCTAGCACAACCATGACAATAAAGCCATGTTCATAACTTAGACCTTCCATCTACATGTATTCTAACATTTTTTATTAAAGCATGCTCATAAATAAGTTCTTATATCAGACTTTCCATCTATTGCTGTTTTTGTTTTTAGAGTGTAGGAAATACATAGAAGGCGAACTTAAGATAATTACAGCTTTTCCAAGTATGGCATATGGATTATAGTTGCTATTTCCTAGCCTAGGGCTGTCAATGGATATCCGAAAAATCCGAAATTCGTCCGCATCCGTATCCGAAAAGTGGATAAATATCCGATATCCGGGAAAGCGGATGCGGATATAGGTATATCCGCATCCGAAAATTATCCGTTCGTTTTTTTATCCGACTATAGCTTAAATTATGTGTATTTTAACATAATTAAATATACTAATTTATTAATTTGCAAAATTAAAAATCTACTAAACGCATGTTAATTGCTCAAAATTATATATTATCATCATATTGATTTGTTTTTAGCAACTTTGTAATCAATTAGGTTGAAAAAGATTAATATTAAGCTAAAAATATTCATTTATCTTCGTTGATTTATCGATTGTCAGCGGAGCGGATAATTATCCGATATCCGTCCGTATCCATGGATACGGATATCCGATATCCGAAAATGGTTTCGGATGCGGATACGGATATGACACTATCCGTATCCGAAAGTATCCGTTGACAGCCCTATCCTAGCCTACCAAAGAATGAAGGTCAAACACGTCATTAACAGTTTATTTTTATTTATTTATTTTTTAAAAAAATCTCCAGGCTTTTGCGGAGAAACGGAAGAGGAACACGAAGACACATTAAGCCTGGTAAGAGCTGTTAAATACGACATGGCCTACATGTTTGCATACAGCATGAGAGAAAAAACACATGCACACCGAAATTACAACGACGACGTCCCAGACAATGTAAAGCAAAGGAGACTGGCTGAGCTAATCGAGGCATTCAGAAAGAGTACTGCTTCATGCTATGATTCTCAAGTTGGAACAGTTCAACTAGTTCTAGTAGAAGGACCCAACAAAAGAAATCCCGAAAAGGAGCTTATAGGAAAGAGCGATAGAGGTCATAGAGTTTCCTTTACTGCCGTTCCTCTGAAGAGTGCGGTTGATTCTGATAGCGAGGAGCGGGTTCCTGTAGTTGGTGATTACGTCGAAGTCTTGGTCCAGAAATCTTCACGTGCTTCCTTGTTTGGAAAAGCACTGGCTAGAAATACGTTGAGTGCCTTCTACACCAAGTAGCCACCCAGGAAGCCTCGTGGTATTACTGATGTTTCATGTTTTGCCTTTTCCTTAACAAGTACTCCCAGTTGTACATGAACGAAGTTTTGCCTGTAACATTGGTTTTTGATGTAAATGCAAGAGCTATTTATGATTTGGTTCTGATGATTTATCTCGATTTATAAGAGAGAACTTCAAAATAAAAATAAAAGGTTTATGTCCAGTGAGACAATGCTCATGTCAAATGTAAAGATTGCGACTTTTCTGACTGTTTTGACTTGTGCAAGTTTGGCCGATTATTTAATGCCCCAAGCTTAACTTGTGTTTCTTGCGTGTTTATGTGGAGTCAGGCGAATTGGAAGTAGAGTAAAAGGAAAAATACCAAATAAAATTTCTTTTGTTATATTGCACAAATTTTATTTTGTGCATATGTGATTAAGATATATTTATGCTAAATCTAATTGACAGAATGGATTCGAGAATTATTTTAATTATTTAAAATGTTTATTTGTTTTTATTAATGTTCTATAATAATATTATACTAATGGAGTTTAATTTAAACACGGCGGGAGTTAGTATCCCGAATGCAAGTTTAAACATCAGATGTTAAGACTCAAAGGTGGAGTTATAACTGTTGACTACATAGAAACAAAGAAAAACTTGGCTGGCTCACTTACAAAAGGTCTTCCAAAGGCTATGGTTTTTATAAAGTCAGAAGAAATGAGACTATTTGTGAATGAAGATTGATCATTCTTAACAAAAACCCAACTTGTGTCTTGAAAAGGATAGAAAAAGTTCAATGGGTACCAACAAGTTAAGAGTATGATTATAGAACACTAAATCAATAATCCCATAATATTTAGTGTTGGATTCTGCATGAACAATGGATGGATAATATCCTTAATAAGTCTAAAAACATTAAAAGATGTATCGCATAAACACCTTAAGACACTTACCTATATGAGTATGAAAATCAGACCGTTTCCTAGGAAAATAGACCGTTTTCTAAAGTAGACTCATGAACCAGGATTAAAGCACATGGTCATTAATGTGCTGAGCAGTACAAAACACTCTAACTAAGGAAATCAACATGTGTGATTGTTCCGGTTTTATCGTTAAGGGATACTTGGTTCAAGATTCGTTCACCGTAGAATCTCGATAGAACTTTGAATAATTTACACTAAGTAAAGGTCTCCACCTTTTATTTATGTGTTGTTTCCACGATGATTAGTATAATATTATTATAGAACATTAATAAAAACGAATAAACGTTTGAAATAGTTTACACTAAGTAAAAGTCAAATCCAAAAGATCCGCTCCAGTATCGAGCGATCAATCATTACCAATGCCACTAATGGAGTTTGCCTCTTGTACAACAGGTACAAGCTTTTCTTCGACCACATTCATTTTTTGTTGTTTCTTCCGAAGACGACAGTCCCGGGCATAGTGGTCGGGTTTGTTACAATAGTAACTGACACCCTTCTTTTTGTTTTTGGAATTATTATTCTTCTTAAACTGTGTCTCATTCTTAAGCTTCAATTTATCAGTAACTTCAATATTATTTGCCTTAGCATGAGACTCAGTTCGCGGATTATCATCTAGTTCGCGTTTACGAGAATCCTCTTCAATACGAAGATGACGCTGTAAACCGTCTAAATCCTTGTACTCAGGTCATTAGTAACGCGTGAATCATGACGCTGTAAATGAGTGAAGTTGTTGAAGAGGATTCCTATGAGGATTTAGATATTGAAGAGGATTCTTAATGCCGCTTCGTGTTATATATCGCGCCCCTTCGTGTTGCAACGATTTCAAAGTTACTAATTCCCGTCGTGTTTAAACTTGCATTCGAGTCTGAACTAGACCGCAATTCGGCCCATTTACAGTTTATTAAACTGTCTAAAAATATTGCTTATCGGAGTTCGCCTCTTGTACAACATGCACAAGTTTTTCTTCGATCACATTCACTTTTTGTTGTTTCTTCCGAAGACGACAGTCCTGGGCATAGTGGCCGAGTTTGTTACAATAGTAACAGACACCCTTCTTTTTGTTCTTGGAATTATTGTTCTTCTTAAACTGTGTCTCATTCTTAGGCTTCAATTTATCAGTAATTTCAACATTATTTGCCTTAGTCTGAGACTCAATTTGCGGATTATCATCTAGTTCGCGTTTACGAGAATCCTCTTCAATACGAAGATGATGCTGTAAACCGTCTAAATCCTTGGATTCGAGTCACTAGTAACGTGTGAATCATGACGTTGTAAACGAGTGAAGTTGTTGAAGAGGATTGCTATGAGGATGAAGAGGATTCCTAATGACGCTAGATGTTATATATCGCGCCCCTTCGTGTTGCAACGATTTCAAACGTTACTAATTCCCGCTATGTTTAAACTTGCATTCGGGTCTGAACTAGGCCGCAATTCGTCCCGTTTACAGTTTATAAAATTGTCTAAAAATATTGCTTATCGGCCCCGAGATCTGTACTCGGTTCGGTCGGACGGCGGCGGCGCGTGCGTGTGTGGTACAGAGATGCATGGTCTCCCTCCTCGCAACGAAGTAAAACATTTGGGTGCCGCAAGACCCCAACACCTTCATGAGAAAGCCCATTAAGTAGTGGCACACTCATTTGTCTTCCACAATGTGGGACTAATCACATTTCTTCTTCCTTCTTTCTTACTTCTTTTCAAACAAAACCCATACCCCAAAATATAATTTGAAAATTTTACAACATGTGACATGGCTAACGACACATGCAACATTCATGAGCGTCACAATGTAGCGGAGGCGTGGAGTCGAAGAAGAAACCGACTAAAAAGTTAGACCAATAGTTCGTTTCTTCATGTACAACACTACCAAGAAGGATACTAATTCCATCGGGCATATCAGTGCCAAAAGAGACAGGAGAATACTTCTCGGCATTTTTCGGCAAGGCCTTGAATAAGAAACACATTCAGACATAACTGGCTTAGCATAATTTTTGGAAGGCTCTACATTCACAGTAGCAAAAGGAATACAAGGTGCACAATCAGGCAAAACCAGTTTGCAAGTGCCGCCATACTCCCCAAAATTTCAACTCAGGGAAAAATCCCAGTTTCAACATTGAAAATTGACCAAGCCTTATCACCAATAGAGGCCAAGAAGGGGGATAAAGGAGACCTACCCAAATAGGAGTTACTCAAAGGAATATGGTAATATAGGAAATGACATGGGAAACAAGCTTACTCAAAGGAATACAACAATAATTAATTAGTTTTAGTTGTACTTTATGTTAATATTTTAAAATTTTACGACATCCATATTCCAAATAAGATCATTACAACAATATGTGAAACTTAATAATAAATTTAACCACATTTTCCGATAGTCAATAAATACGAAAGTGGTGAACATATTGAAATATGATGTTAATAATATCAGAAGGGAAATATGCGTATATATAAAATATTAACGTTTATATTAAAACTTTAAAAATATATTGTCATCATCATTTTTTTTTTGAATTTTTCGCCATTATATTTGAACTAATAAATTTATATTTCTTACACACACATGCATGCATATATCTTTTGTTGGTGTTATTAAACAATTTATACATATATACACACACACTTATGCAGTTAAAGCCCCGCTAAAACCCCGTAATAGCCCATAGTGCTCTTCAACCGTTATGTTATTTCAATTTAGCACTGATGAATACTGATGAATAGTGAATCAGCTTTTAGCCCTGCTATTTTTTGCTGCATCTACTAAATAAGAGTTTTTAGCGTCCGCTTTAGCAGTATTAATATATAGATCTTGATTTGACAAGTTCTCTTTTCAAAAAATTTAGTAAATTTAGCGCAAGGGCTAAATTTAAGACATAAGTGCCTAATATATTGTAACAATCAATTACACTCATCAAATATAACGTGCATAACTAGATATTCCTTGATTTTGTTATATAAGATTAATTAATATTAGTTTTTTATATACATATAATGTGAGAAAGATGATAAATAATTTTTCAAATATTTGGTTTTACAGCTAATGAACATTTTTGCGCCTCTGCTATATTCTTGCTATTTCCCCGCTACACCTTTTTGCACCTCCGCTGCTATGGAACCGCTAAGCGCTTTAACTGCACAAACACACACACACATGTTTTTTTTTTTTTTTTTTTTTTTTTTTTTTGAATTTGTTCAGTAGGAAAACCAACCGGAGTCGAAAAAACCTCCCTGATGCACCTAGCCTGGTCCGCGAGCACCACATAAGTGGCTGATCTTAGTGTATGCACATGGTAAGCTCTTAGCACGCCATTCTGGGTTTCGAACTTATGCCACTATTACCATAACGGAAAGTCCTTAACCGCTGTGCTACTGCTGCGCACCACACATTTTTTTTAAACATACAGTTATATTTAAAGAGGATTTATAAAACTATGAGGTCAATGCATAGTAAAAATGCAGATATAATTTTAAAATTCAAATTTGCAATATGTAAGACGTTCAAAATAAAATATCTTCTTATGGAAATTTTTGCTCATAATATGATATATAGAAAAAGATGTTAAAGAGCACAGAATAGCCAAAGGATGCATAATAAAAGCACCATAATATAATCACAAAGAAAATACAAAGTGGTAGGTGAAAATTTGGAAAGTTCAAAAATATATTCAGAGCACTTGTAAAATGTTCCTAAGGTTAGGATATGCACCTAGGTCAAAACCGCATATCCAAATTACGGATCAAAAGACGTGGTCATACTGAATACTAAGGGTTGACGGGGTTTGGTCTGGTGCAGCTTCGAGTCCAAACCGCTTCGGCACCGCATCAAACGGCTGATCAAAAATACATATCGTTATACTAATTGTTCAAACGGCTCGGTTTTGGTTAGGTTTTATCGTAACACAGTCCGGTTTTGGTTTGGTCTAGTCTGAACCTGTATTAAATATGAAATAAAATGATAACTTCCGTCAACAATCAATTTACAATTGTGTGACATTGTGTCACTTAAAGGTTAAAACACAGTGTTGTATTAAATTAAAAGATTAGTTTTTAACTATATGAATACTTCAGCTTTACGTTTAATGAAAAGTGAAATTGTTTTAGTAGATTAACTTGACATTAAAGTTAATTAATGCATAAACATTAAGTAAGATAACTCAAATAAGATTATAATTAACATTATCCAAAAAATGATATGAATGCTATTATACTGAAACTATAAAAAAGTTCCTTTGTGATGACAGTTGTTATTAATATAACAACAACATACGCTGAAAACTGAATAAACATCGTTAAATTCGGTTCGGTTCAGTTTAATATAGTTGGCTCAACAACTCAAACCGAAACCGAACTACATCAATGCAAGTCAGTTCATTTTGGGGCATTTGCTTTAGAGAAAGTATTAGGTCTGGTTTCACGCACCGTTTTTGCGGTCTGGTCTGGGCGGTTTCCGTGTTACGGTGTGATTTTTGCCCACCTCTACTGAATAGGCTTAGGTCCATATAATTAAACTTAATGCACAAAAACTCCTCTAAAAAAGATAATAAATTAGGTCCATAAAATTTAATTATCGAATAATTGCATATAATTATGCAATTATTCAATGAACAATTATAGATATTTAATGTGTGAATATCTGCAATTATTGGTGAATAATTACAGACATTCCAACATTTTTTGGTGAATAATTGGAGAAACTTCCCCAAAATTATTTTTTGCATATAATTTCATAATTGTCAGTAATTATGCACTGAATAATTGCGCAAATTTATGCAATTTTCGGTAACTTAATTATAGAGATATAATTTATTTACCTTTGGGACAAAAATATTTGGTGTATTTTGAAACTCAATAAGAACTTTAGCCAATCCTTACCTAAAATTTACTCACCCTCTGATTGCTTTAGGCCTCACCATCAAGAGCTATTGTCAACTTCATGCAAACGATAAATTCAGATGCTCTACTCAATGGCACTAAGCTATTGGTCCAACATTCATTCAGTTTTAACTTCGAGTATTAATTTCTCTTGCTTCATTTTATGATTTACTAATTCAATAAATGGATGTAAAAACCATGTTTTTGAATAGTGAATTAGAAGAAGAGATTATATGGACCAACCTGAAGGCTTTGTCATACCCGACCAAGAGCATCAAGTTTGTAAATTAGATAAATCACTATATGGTTTTAAATAGACACCTAAACAAAATAAAATTTTGAGAATCAAACATTATTTCACATGATTTTAAAGTAAATGAAAGTGACAAGTGTATTTATTATAACTTCGAGAATAACATCCGCATCATCATATGTATGTGGATGATTTGCTTATACTTGGTTCAATCATGTTGTGAATTATGCCAAGTCCATATTATGTGTCTACTTTGATATGAATGATCTTAGTGAAGCGAACATAATCCTTAAAATTAAGATTACTAATTATGGAAATGGAATTTCTTTAGATCAATCTCATTATATTAAAAATATGTTAAATAAATATGACTACTTTGAATGAAAAACTGCTAGTACATCATATGTTCTTAGTGTAAAACTACTTTAAGAATACCGATGAAGGTGTAAGACAGTCTGAACAGGCAAGAACCATTAGTAGTCTTTGATATCCCACTGATTGTACTAGGCCCAAAATAACATACTTCATTGGATTTTTATGTACATTTATTAGCAAACATTGTATAAAGAATTAGCATGCTATTAAAGAGGTCACGAGATAACTTAAAAGAACCTTAACCTTTGATTACGTCATCAGAAGTTTCTGATATCCTGGAAGGATTTAGTGATGTAAATTGGAATACATTATCAAATAATTCCAAAACAACTAATTGATATATTATTAATATTGAGGAAGAAGTTGTTTCTTAGAAATGTAAGAAACATATTATTTTATCCCAGTCCACTATGGAGTCAAAAAATATAGCACTAGCTATAGCTAGTGAAAAAGCAATTTACTTGAGAAATCTTCTATTGAGATTGCTTTATAGAAAAAAATCTATACTAGCTATGTTGATCCATTGTGATAGTACTGCGGCTATTGCAAAAGTTGAGAACCGTAATTACAATGGTAAGAGATGGCAAAGCCATTGTAAGCACAATGTTGTAAGATGGTATATCTCTATACACATCAATGAGAATCTAACATATCCTTTAACAAAAGGATTGGCTAGAAAGAATGCATTTTTACATCTAAAAGAATGTGACTATTGCCCTTAGAATGAGAGGTCACTTATAATGTAATACAATATAATGACATAAGATCTCAAGGACTAGATTCAATCAGTAATAACAAGTTATGAAGTGATATTGTTGAACATGCTAATTTTCATTAGATAATAACATGTAGTCCTAAAGCGATAAAAGGATGCATTTAACTCATAATGAAATCCATACTTTATGTCGAGAGGAGCACCTAGCTCCACGAGTGTAACATCCCATATTCTATAATCTGACATTAGACAAACACTCTATCTTTCCTCATTTCGGTTGGTAGATATTTCTCAAAATATGGAGTCTGAATCAAAACCTTGTTTGAATTGAAAATAAGATACTGATGCAAGTTCTTCCCTTCTAAATCAGATAGATTCATATCTAAAAGAGGCCGCCAATAAGTTCTTTCAAAGCACTACAGATGCTGTAGTCATCTATAATATTAACTCCGGTAGTAGGACATAGACTATTAGTTTATCAGATAATTAGAATATACAGGAGTCAGAATTTTTTTAAAAGACATCCATTTAAATATTCATTACATTCCCATTGCAAAATCTTTTCCGCATCTAATATAATTATTACAAAAATAAGATCTCAAATAGCAACATATGAGGATGTCCAATCGATTGATCAGAGTCAAATATATGTTGGCATATTATTTGTGCAATTACATACAGTTAGAGTTAAGAAATACAGAGGAAAAATCCTAAAATGGCTACTGCCACATGCATACCTTCAGAAGCTTAATTGAAGAAGCAAAACATAAAAACCCTATCCTTCAGCCTACTCAGATAAGTACCCAAGAGTTAAAAGCGAAAACAAAAACTTAGGGTTAGCCAATAGAATGGAATGAATAATAACATGTCTACCCGATCCAAATAAGGTATCTAGTAAACACATCGCAAAGCGGAACGTGTTTCCCCTCGTAAGTTACAAAGCTTATAATCAAGCCTGTGCTCATGCACTCCCAATGGTTAAAACATAATAATATGATGACAACTATTATAAGGTTGACAAAAAATGTTATGGATTGCCCACCCCTGATATTATGACTAACTTCCTTAACGGTCTTGCATATAGACATTTACACAAGAAAACCCCTTTGTTTCATTCATTTTGACTCCTATACTATGCTCTCAGAGTAGTCCTCCGATACGCAATGAATCTGAGTTTTGAGATGTGGATTAATCATCACACACCTCCATAACTTTACCCTCGGATAACAATGACCACTCAATTCAAGGTAAAGCGAGCGACCCTCACATACACTAGACGACACAAGTAACCCTTCCCCCATAGCATGATTTTCCATCAGATAACCAAAAATTCTCAATTATAGGGACTAACTGTCTAGATGTTCCAAATTATTATTGGTACCTCCAATATCCCTTTCGCTTATCCCATTAGTAACCCTAATGTATTCCTATGTGCACAAAAAGCATAACAAGGCTCTCTATCAAGTTTAAGTAAAAAGCCCAAGCCTTTGCCAAGCAAGGTGTCACATTTAAAGAGATGTATTAGTTTCTAACCTAAAGTACCATATGTAATTAATGGGTTCGAAGCCCCTTCTGCACATTCCCGTTTCAGCTCCCTCTGTTAGTGTCGGAAACTATCATAGTAAAACCCCATAAACAAAAGTGTAAGAAAAAATGCCAGAAAAATAGTCTAAGTATTATTTAATGCATAAGTTCTTTATTGGTGTAAAGATTTCGTCCCAACCCTTTGGTTGCTCCGAAGGGTATTATGACACCCCACAGTTTTAGTTAAATAACAAAATAAAAATTTGTAAAGTTTTCAGAATTTAGTCATAGAATTAGCGTCATTGCATTTGCGGCGATTTTCTGATCAATTTAGACCTATTGTTTGTAGAAAATGGATTTAAAATGAAAATGATATCTTTAAATGAAGTTGTAGAACAAACGTGAAAAAGAAGATATAAGAGGAACACAAATAAGAATAATAACTACCAATGTTTATAGTCTTGTGAACAAAAGCTAAGTTAGGTGAGTTGGTAAGGCATACACTTCAAAAGTAGCAGTCAGGAGTTCGAGTCCCATTAACGTCATATTTTTTATTTTAGAGGGATGACTAAAGAGATGCATGTTCTAGGATATATATATATATATATATATATATGTACATATAAAAAAAGTATATAAATACATGTATATTTGTATGTGTGTATATATGAAATCTATAAGTAACATGCAATCAATTAAAATGAGTAAGGAAATAAATGTCGGCATAACGCCATTTGAATTTTGAAAAGAAATGAAGTTGTGCGTAAATATATATGCATAAATTCAAAAATTGAAATCAAAGTGTAATTTAAGGGCAGAAAGTAATAAATGGGGAATGAATGAAAAATAGGCAAGAGAATAGCTGCGTTTGAAATTTGAATATATATTAAAAGGAAGGAGACAATGAATTGATAACGTTATTAATGACATTTATGATGCAGTTATTAAAGGACAAAGATTTGAAGAGTTATTCACACACACACATACACACACACACACACACACACACACATATATATATATATATGTACACGTTATAACTCGAAATTTGAACAAATGTTAAAAGAGGGAGATTATAAATCAAAATATGTAGAAACAGGCAAGAAATTAAAGGAGCAGGCAACAATTAATACCAGCCAAAAATCACACGTTCACGACCCAAATATATGATTTAAAATCCTATACTTGGGTCGACCCATGCCTAAAGTGGGTTGACCCAGGGGTCAACACACCTGGGAACTGGGTCGACCCGCCTGGTGTTTGTGTCGACCCATTTTGGGTTGGAGACAGCGTGCTTTTCCAGTTTAAACGACTCCGAATTTATTTGTATTAATCGTGCAAACGTGGTTCTTTTGAGCATCTATAAATAGACAGGCAAGCCATAGCCTCCAACTCACGTTTTTCTGAGAGGATGCCGGGGTTTTGCTATTTCTTTCTCCTCTAAGCTCTCTAAAATAAAAACATATATTAGTTTAGGTTTCATATTTTAGAATTGATAGAGAATAAAGGAGATATAGGATTATAGATGTACAGATTCTTCTGTCTAAACAGATCTGCAAATCAAACAGCCATTTACTGCAAATCCAAATCAGATTCAAGGATTGGAAAGTAGTTAGGTGAGTGGATTAAAAATTATAACTTTTGGTAATGGTATATTAATCGTTTACATTCTCCGTAATTCTTAGCATGATATATAATCGAAATTTGTGGTAATTATGATATAATCTATTTGTAGTAATTATGATATAATCTATTTCTAAGTATGTTAAGAATATTGCTTTTGAACAAATCAGATTCAAGGATTGGAAAGTAGTCAGGTGAGTGGATTAAAAATTATAACTTTTGGTAATGGTATATTAATCGTTTACATTCTCCGTAATTCTTAGCGTGATATATAATCGAAATTTGTAGTAATTATGATATAATCTATTTGTATTAATTATGATATAATCTATTTCTAAGTATGTTAAGAATATTGCTTTTGAACAAATCTATTTTATAAATTTTCTGTTTGGGTTAAGAATTACTGTAATTGTAACGTCCCATATTTTTATGGTATAACAATTTATTTAATTATTTAAAATAATGTTTAGAGATTTAAATGGTCATTTAATTAAATAATATTGAATATTTAATTAATATAAATAATAGAATAATATATTTATTTCCAAAATAATCGGAAATAACATAATTCACAATATTGTGTGAATTGGACAATTTAAAATATATAATTCAGTTTAGAATTGAATTATATTAACGAATTTATTTATAGATGTCAGTTGAACGTATAATTTATATTATAGTTATAATTGAGCTCGAAATGGCGCGGTAGTTTGCAATTTGGCGATTCGAACTTTAAACGAATATACATAATCCGTTTTAAGTTGGATGAAATAAAAAACATTCGGAGCTAGTGAAGTATATTTTTCTAATGGAAGAGAAAAATCGGGAATTCGTCGAGTAGATAGAGAGGTATGTCCAAATCAAATTTTCGAAAAGTCGTTATGACATTCCTTTATAATTTATAACGATTTATTTATATTATAAAAGTATTTTTAATATAAACTAAATATCGATTTAATCTGGGATTTTGGTATATGGAGTTATATAAATCCCGTATGTTTATTTTGGAGCCGGTTATATCCTATGTGAATATATACGATAATATTAATTTACTAATATTTAATTTAATTATTTTTAAATATATTTGTGTTTAAATGGGTTTATTTAGAGCATTAAAAATAGCCACTTTTGAAAACGACCTCCGTTTTCGACAAAACTAATTTTGTTGGATCCATAATATTTAATTATTGCTAGATTTCAATTTTTGGTGATTTTTGAAGTCAGTAGTGGTCGTACGGGATTTTAATGTGAAAAACAGTCAATGATTTGACTTTAAAAATACGTTGTGTGAGCAAATGGACTCGGAATTTGACAAAACCAGTTTCGTTGGGTCCGTAATATCAAACTGTAAGTGCATGCCCATTTTCATGATTTTTAGGTATCGTGTGTGATCATACGGATTTTTAGAATACAATACAAGTAACGGTTCAATAGAAATTAATATAAAAGTCGATTAAAGTAAATAAATTAAAACTAACCTATATAATACCCTTACAATCCTAAACCTAATTCATTATTTTTCCACGGTCAAAATGTATCCTGCTGTCACTCGTTCTTCACACAGGAAAATTCGTGAGAAAAAATAAATCAAAACAAAAACAAATCAATTCCTATAAATCACCAAAGAGGTATTTTCGGATTCAGCAAGTAAAGAGCTTCAACTGGGTACTCTCACTTTTAACTGCGATGAAGATTTCAGAAGTCTGATCCTCTACCGCGTGATCTAGGGTTGAACCTTGCAGATCATAGGAGCATCGAATCGAAGAACTGGGGTTACCGCTGTGTTCACGAGATGGATTAGCACTTTGATGCTAACTTTTGTGGGTTTCTGTTCGAAAAATTGTCGCAATGTTTCTTCAGGCGACGGAAACCTGCTGTTGACGCAAAGTAAAAGAGGGGATCAAGCTTCTGGTTTTTGTGATGGAATGGAAGAGCTCAAGAAGAGATGAATGATAGCGATCTCGGTTTGAAAATTCGTGGAGTGGTTAGGGAGATTGGTCGGTTTGAAAACTGGCGGAATGGCCATTTGTGTTTGGGAGGTTACGGTATTTGCTGGTGATCGAGCTTGAGGTTCTCAGTATAGTGTGATGGAGATTTAGGAATAGAGTATCTTTGTATTATTAGTTTGTTGAATGTTTAAGTATGGAGGAGGATTGGACGGCTTAAGGAGTGGTAGTGGAGAAGAGCAGCGTCCGTATGAACGTCGGGGAAGAAGGATCCGTGCTGGCTTGGGCTTCAATAGGGTAGTGGGCCAAATTTGAAAAGAGTGAGGCCCAAACTATTTATATCATTTAAATTAAATTACATAGATGTATATTAACTTGTAAAGTGAATATCATTGTCATACTTTATCAGAAATTGACGAAACAAGATCCATTAGGATCGTATGGACGGGGGTTACACAATGGAACTGACTGTGAGTGAATAGGAGATCGTTACAATTTATAGTGAAATAAATTGTCTGTCTGAATCAACCGACAGTTATCGTTATTTAATGATGACCATCCAATTTGAGTAAATCTCACTAACTCTGTACAGTTTATATTTTTAAAAATATAATCTAGTATCGATAAATGATGATTGATTGCTGCGTGTTGATTGTTTGGTTGAATTGCTGATTTATTCGTTGAAATTATAGATAATGATATATATATATATATATATATTGTTAATCAATATTGATTTTGTTTATCAGAATATTTCATATTGAAATGAAATTGATGCTAATCATATTGTTTAACATTTGTAGATGCAGGGAAACAGTTCGGAGGAATCCAATTGGATTCCTTAACATTTATTTTAGTGTTTTCATATATGGTGATATATGATGTGATATATATAATTTGTTGTTGATGATGTGTGTTAGAATGATATTGATCATTGTTATTCGGTATTTTAAATACCATAAGAAATACTGGAATATAAAAAGGGAATTTTCAATGTTATACTGGAAAAGAAATATATATAAAATCAAAGGATTTTATAAAAAGAGACATTTATAAAATCCAAGGATTTTATAAAAAGAAATATTTTTAAATTGAATCGAATTTTATAAAAGGAATTATTTAATAAGATTTTATAAAAGGAATTATTTATATAATAAACAAGATTTTATAAAAGGAAATAATTGGGAAATAAATATAGAATTATAAAAAGGGGATTTCGTATTATAAAAGAAATTTGAGATGATTTATTTAAATTAGGTATTAAATAAAAAATATGTTTTTAACAGATGAATTGAGAAGAATAATTTATAAATAATATTTTTAAATTAAGGAAAATATTTATTATTGGATAAATAAAGATATATAAGTCTGAACTTATATAAAGCAGTAAAACAGATAAAGGGAGCAGATTAATTTATAATTAATGTTTTATAAATTAAGCTAATTATTTATCTGTGGATAAATGGAATACATAAGTCAGAACTTATATAGGGAAGTAAAAATCGTTTTTAACATCGATATTTGAAACTGAATATGAATGTAGTGTTAACGAGAATTTTAGATGGAATTATTAAAGTGTTGAATTTAAATAAGATTTTATATGAATTGTTTTTAAATAGAAGTATAAATAGAATATTTAAAATAAGATATTATTTTAAATACAAAACCGAACTGTTTTAATTATATAAAGAATATGTTATTCATATTGAATATGAATAATGGATTAAGGCAAGCATTTTGCGAAGAAGATTATAAAAGTAATGTTATTAATATTTTATATGAATAATAGATTAAATAAACATTTTGAAAATAAAAACATTTATAAAGAAGATCGAATTTGAAGTAAAAATTCAAAGGGGAATTTGAATGAGATAGAAATAGAGTTAAATCAAATATAGTTATTCGAAATAGAGTTAATCGAATAGGGTTAGTCGAATTAGAGTTAATCGAATATTAGTTAATCAAATATTAGTTAACTGAATATTAGTTAATCGAAAAGAGTTAATCGAAATAAAGTTAATTGAAAAGAGTTAATCGAATAAGAGTAAATCGAAATAAGTTATTCGAAGAGAGATGATCGAATATAAGTTATTCGAAGTGAGATAATCGAATATAAGTGTAATGGCCTGCAAATTCGTACTCTTTGAGTTGACTAATTATACCACACGCCCAACCCAAATTGCACAGAAATACGAATCATTATTAGAAAGAAGTTAGAGGATGAGAAGTAGAAAGAAAGAAATATTAGAATAGAAGAAAGCGAAGATCACAAACTCACAGCGGAACGAATGAAATATATTAGATAACATAAACTTCGAAATACAAATCAGTAACTTTATATACGTACCATTATCAGAGCACAACAGTTATTCCTGGAACAGTTATAATCACCTGTTTCCAGATACAACCTTGTACACAATGGAAATATGATAGTCTATAGCTCACTGGTGAAGCCTCCTACTTCTAGCTCTTCCAAGTGAATCTGAAAAATCCCGACTACTTGACTGCCCGTACAAATTTGGGCACCCAAGAGTTTAGGGAAAACAAAAACAAAATAAACTCTGGGTCAGTCATGGGACTGGTGTGAATAAACTCCAACCATTGGTTTTACTTTTTAAAAAAATCCTTTCAAAAGAAATGATAATCGTAAGACCGATCCACACATAAACACAGATGGTTTTTTACCTTATGATAACCAAAAATATTTTTGATATCAAATCCAGTGATATTATAATAGTGTCTACATCAAATAAATAGGAATCTAGCGGAACACTTGCATCTTACGCTCCATATATAATATAAAATCAAAAACCGCAGGGTGTTTATTGGAGATTGGATAACCAACATGACAAGGTATGGAACCACCTTCCGATCAGTGTATTCTAGAGGGGATACACTGGAGTTCAACAAAAACGTCTTGCAACCCGGCCCACACATGACCGACCACTCATCTCGCTTGAGTGTATCGAATGTATATCACCAATGATTGGGATCAGGAACCGTTTCCCGAAAGGGACATCATCGATAGATTTAAGAAGAAAACAGAATTTCTCTAGATAGGTGATTATACATCCTAATGGGAGCGACCCACCTAGCCATGTTGCCTGCCCGATTTTTGTCAATTCTCGGTTGTGAGGCTTGAGGTTTGAATTATCTTCTAGAACATCTGGCCACCATTCACTTTGAATGCCACATCGTCAGTTCCATCGGAAATCACCAATTGATTCCCCCAAAAATACTCAGATTGTTAGGCTAAAGAAGTTTCCCTTCTTTGCCACCAACTTCATACATTTAAAGGAATCAACGTACGTAATCCCTTTGGAAATACTCAGTCAGACACTCGTCCTTACAAGTTGTCCTGGGTCTAAACAAACCGAAGGCACCATTCTATCAATCCATCTTAGGCAATTTCTACCTAGGATTAACAGAACAACCCTTGCACTTTACTCCGTCTTCATAATCTCTTCAACATAAGTTGATCCGTAATGCTTATGCCAATACGGAGCGGTTTTCAGATATTAAATCTGATCCCGGTCTTTCCGTATTGACAACGGAGGTATAAAATAAATCAAAAGTTTGATAGTCGGTGATTTAACTATCAAAGGAACATCCATTCAACCAACGACCCTATTTCCAAATGGAAATTCTACTGATCAACCATCAAGCAATATTGGCCCCTTTTTGTATAAAGTGAATATTAGGCTTACATCCGTAAAAGCAAACTTAATTAGGCTCACATCCTTGTCATGTTTCAAATTAGAACCCGCCCCCTATTTTTGTCTCCGCCTCCTTCATTTCAGGGACTTCCGCTCCCATCCATTATTCACTTCCGCCTTCTTTAATTTCTTGCAGAAAAAAATGCGGCCCTAATTAAAAAAAAAAATCTAAAATCTGGAAATATTGTCAGAAGCTCTCAAGCAAAAAAAAAAAAAAAAAAAAAAATCATACATGTATGCAACTATTACGAGTAGTTGCATACATATATGCAACTATTTGAATACACATGCATATATTTGTACATAGCTATTGAATTATTGCATACATGTATGTAGTTTTTCTGTATAAATGCATAAGTGCGTGCAGATATGTCAAAATATATGCAAAAGTAAAAAAATTGAATGTATGTATGCAGGGTTTAAATCAATGCATCAGAATATGCAGTATTTACAATATGTGCATACATGTATGCATTTACACTGCAGTTTTGACGCAGAATTGAAATAAATGCATACATGTATGCAACTAATTAAATTATATGCATCTTCTGAAGCGTTTTACTGCATTTAGTTGTTTTTTTTTTTGTAATTTTTGATTTTGATGTTGTTTTTGATGTTTTTTGATCTGTTTTTTTTCACGATTAATTGTTTTAACTAATTACAAATTTAAGTGATTTTTTATTTTTATTTTTTTGTTGATTTTTTGAAACATAAGGACTAAATTTATAATAAGTTTATGATCGGACCTGAGCCTAATTTAAAATGTTAATGGGGACCTGTAAAAAACGAACCTTTATACAAATTCCTTATTTTGTTATCAATTCAAAATTTCCATCTTTCCTATCCTTTCAAAGCTCGATTTTCTCTCTCAATTCTTGTAAAACATTTTCAATATTCTAATTCTTTATTTGAGAAAATATCTCTTATTCCAGTTAGAAAATAATTCTATATATTCACGGTTCCTTATTTTCTATATTCAGGAAATATACTTTATCAATATCTGAAAATATTTCTATATTCCATTTCTTAATTCCTTGTTGGCCAATTCATTTCATTTTCTACGCGCAGAAAATATTTATTATTTTATTTGGGGAAACATTTCAAAATCCTTTAAATTAGCGCGATATTATAAAACATCGTTATTATAACCCAAACCATTAATCATTTATTAACTAATCGTATTGCTGACCAATCTTCACTATCAAACCTTAACCATTTCTCCATCAATTCATGAAGTCAATCAAGTTGGGTATAATTACCTCTCAGACCTTAATTGAACAACATTCTCAACTTTGAAATAGCCAAAGCTCACAACTTCAAACAAAACATCACTTATGCGACTCTTAGATTAAATCTAAGAATCCACTTCCTTTACGGAAAAAACATTGATTATAATGGTAGCGTTATAATCGTTGTTTCCAAACATTTGATTTATAAGTCATTTATTATAACGATAGCGTTAAAATCGCTGTATAGGTTTACAAAACATTTATTATAACGACAGCGCTAAAATCGCTGTTTAGATTTATAAAACATTTATTATAACGATAGCGTTATAATCACTATTTAGATTTACAAAAAAATTATTATAACAACAAAGTTATAATCGCTGTTTAGATTTATAAAATATTTATTATAATGATAGCGTTATAATCGCTGTTTCCAAATATAACTTGTACTTATTAATTTTCAGTAAAATCAATAAGTAAATGAATAATTAAATAATGAAATTCGATTCAAACGGAAAGTAAAAAGTGCTACTTCCCTAAATTCGATATAATCGAATTCCAATAATTAACTCTCTCTCGAATAATCTATATTCGATTTATATTCCGAACATCGGAATAAATTTATCTCTTAAGGTTGACTTAAATTTCCTTAAAATTAATTCTATTCGCAAAACATTTGTTTCAAATCGTTCTTCACTTTGAGAAATGAATACCATTCCTTAAATAGGGATCTAGATTCGTTTCATCAAATCAATTTGATTTTATTAACAATTATCATTATGGATTCAAATCTCAGCTATCGAGTCACTTAATAAACCTAAATCGTATTCTAGTTCATTTGTAAATTCTGTTCATTAAACTGCTACTGACATCTTTCCATTTTTATAAATCAATCAAAAAATTTCTTCTTTTCAACTTTTACACATTCCAAACCCCTGAAATCAAATCCATTTGATCTTGTACTTATAAATATAATCTTAAATCCAAATTCCTTTTATGACATCCATTTAGAATTATTCATGGAATATCTCATTTTTATTCCAAGCATTTATAATCTTGTTTTAAATTTCTATATAACTGTTAAATTTAAAATCTCATTTAAAAATATCGATTTAACACTTGATTTCCCCTTTTTCAATATAAATTCACACTTGAATTTAGATTATATTTTATCCAAGGATAATTAATTCACTTAATTTATAAACTTATTTATAATCCACCCCTTATTTTATTTATTTAACATAATTTCTTATTCCAAGTTTATTTGAAATTAAATTCCTATTTAATTTCCTTTTTACATCTCAAATTCCTCTTTTATATTCAAAAATATTTTACGGTATTAAATACCAAAATTCTAGGGCCAGTGGCACAACAAAATCAATCACAGTTAATGTATCACAGCATATGTCACAATCAATGCAAACACAATAATATAAATGTTGAGGAATCTAGTTGGATCCCTCCAACCTATTTCCCTGCATCCACAGATGTTAATCAACATCAATAATATTAATTTCCCATCAATATGAAATGTCAGAACTAAATATCGACCAACGATGTAATTATATCAACCATCTCAACCAATTTTATCACTATTCAACCAATCAACCATTGCACAATATAAAAATTACTATAAATAAATTTAAAACTCGTTCATATAAAAATGTAAACAAGGTAGAGTTAGTGAATTTACTCACCTTGTTTCGCAGTTGACAATATTTCATTTTAAAATCAATCAGGCGTTTGATTTTGTTATCTCACGAAATTCCAATAACTTCGTTCTTAGTAAAATTGGTTCCACAACGTAGATCTTGTCGCTGTAGTTTCTATGAAACCAGTCGTTTTCTATTCTATTCACAAATGAATGATGTATAATTTTTATAAACTATAAATAGATTAACCGTTGTTATATAAATATATTGATTAATTAAATAATTATCTCTTAGGAAGTTCTTAATCATCTATTGTTTCATTCTTCCCCGGTTAAGATTTCGAACTGCTCCAGTAGGAAACTCAATACGGCCAGCTTCAATTTCTCCCTTCTCTTTCTTTATTTCACATAGTAAACCCGTCTCTAGTTCTCTTCATCCATCATCTCTCGTTCCACAAAAAGAGCTAATCAAGACAGTCCAACTATTGAAATCTTCACCGCCCATCATTTGCAATCCAACCGGGTTTGAACATCCTCAAATCTACTACTGTAAATGGAAAGATAAGATCAAGTTTGAATTTGTTTTGAATAAGTTCACTTGTCTCATCCTTTTTATGATGATGGTCCTCTGGGTTCTATCTCAAGTGAACCTTCCATTTTCTTTTTATTTCCGTAAATCACGTTAATCATTGTTAAGCCAATGTTTTAATACTAGTACTTCTTCTTCTCTCCTCGGTTAATTGCTGCTTCACCCATGTTATCACCATTCCTAAACCCCACAAATTTTCCTTCTTCCTTCACGCTATATAAGGGTTGAGCCTGTGGCTTCTTTACCATTCTAGTGCGTGCCATCCCCCTCTAACTCTTTCCACGCTCAACTGTCTCAACAACCAAACTCACCTTGAACTTCCCCTTCGCAATCCCACCTACACCATTCAACCAGGATCCGCACTCTCCCTTCGACATCCGCATCGCAGAACCCGCTCAGTCACCAAAAAAAATCTTGACAAATTCATCAAATGCCACTAAAATCTCTCCCTCCATGCGCCCATACCACCTGAATACCATGCTGCAATCAGCCTCCTTCCTTGACGCCTCACATCGAAATCGATTTGAAGCCCTAGGTGGTTGTTCTCAAGACCGTGCGCCAAAGAGTTTCGATCGAGCCCAGCGAGTACCATACCAGTGCGAAGGTTGAGATTTGGAGAGTTTAAAGAAATAAATCGCAAGTGATTTCATTGAGTCTAAGAATTTATAAAATTTTCTAAAGAAAATCAAAGTGATGGCTTTAAATCGTATTGACTGGAAGAATGAATTGGAGATGGGAATTTAGGGATTGTATTTGATTTTATATAGTGGGTTTTTACTTGGCACACACAGATATAAACCTTGGCAAGCACGAAACATGGTAGCTTGGGGTGCACGGGGTAAAAAACTTGGAGTGCACGCTGTACGTAAGCTTACAGTGTAAGGTAGTGTATATATATATTTATATATATATATATCAGTTCACTCATTTCTACAGATGTAGTGTTGACTAGGTATGACATATCTTAGTAGTTCAATGTATATTTTACTAGTTGCCAATTTAGTTATACTACACAAATCTGGTAAATGATGAATTTAGAACAAACGATTAATAATACCCAGCTGCCATGTGTGGTCATAACTCTAATATGCAGTTCAGAAGGTAGGTATTTGTTTTCAAATACCACATTTATTCCAATGTGAACTATGGATTTTTAAGGTTCACCAAATATCGTTTATGATCGAGCTGTTATGGAAAAAAATAAAAGTGTGATCGTGTCGAGCGATGTGCCATGATTTAAAAAATATAATAATATAGACATGTTAACTTGTATTGTGGTATCCCCGAAATGCTGATATAGGGTGTAAAATACTTTAAATAAAAAGTTGCTTATTTTTCAAAATAAAAATTACAAAAAATTCTATAAATTAAATTATAACTACGTCCCAAACATCTTGCAATAATAATATATTTCGGATTTTATAAAAATAAATTTTGTTAAAATCCTATATTGTTTGGAAATTAAACCAAATCAATTTCAAAATAAACAAATAAAAATACCTATCTAATCTGAATATATACATACAACTTCGAAATAATCTAATTTGAAATTTAAACTCGACATTTCTATTTTTAAGTTAAAACGATATTCAAAATATTTTAAAATCCATTTATTTAAAAAAATCCTTATAAATTTCTATATATAATTCAAATAAAATATTTAAAACAAATTTAAATATTCAGAATTCAACGGCTAAAATCTGGGTCGTTACAATAAGTTATTCGAAGTAAGATAATCGAATATAAGTTATTCGAAGTGAGATAATCGAATATAAGTTATTCGAAGAGAGATGATCGAATATAAGTTATTCATAGTGAGGTAATCGAATATAGGTTATTCGAAGTGAGAATATAATTATTCGAAGAGAGATAATTGAATATTAGTTAATCGAAGGAGAGTTAATCGAATAGAGATTTCTCGAAGGAGAGTTATACGTTGAATTCGATTATATCGAATTGGTGAAAGTATTATTTACTTTCCAGTTTTTAAATCAAGATCGACTTATTTATAAATTAGTTGTTTATTTATTTATACAAATCAAGGAATAAAAGTTATTATTAAGTTAGATATTTCAGAAGTACGAATTATAACGTTATCGTTATAATAAATGTTTTTCAGAAAAGAAATGGAATTGTAAACTAAATCCGAGAATTTGCATAAGCAATGGTTGTTAAAAATTGAGTGTTGAGCTTTATCTGTTGCGAGGTTAAGGACGTTGTTCAGTTAAGGTTTGAGAGGTAATTATACCCCAACTTGATTGAATACGAAATTAACTAAGGAATAGTTGAAGTTCGATAGCGAAGATTGATTAGAAATATAGTGAGGTGAAAATAATAAATGGATTGAGCAGTCGTAACGATAATTACATGACGTTCATTTGAAATACATATAAATGAGTTTGGAAACATTTTCCAAATATAATCAGAGATATTTTCTAAGCATAGAAAATGAAATGTTGATGATAAAGAATACTGAAATGACAGTAATATGTGAAAAAGAGATGGAAATGTTTTCTAACGATTAATAACGTATATATTCTAAATTTAGAAAATAAGGAATGTTGAATATATGGAAACATGAAATGAAAAATGAATAAATTAAGGAACTAGAGAGATAAATGTTAAACGATGATTGATCGATAGAATTTCCATCTGGAAATAATATCGTTGTTTGCACACGTGTTTTTCTTTGATAGTTAACTCACCGACTCTCGATGACCATTTTTCCATCGTCAATACAGAGAGACCGGGATCAGATTCATTATCTGAAAACCACTCTATACAGGCGTTAGCTTTGCGAATCAAATATGATGAAGATAACTGAAGACGGAGCTATACAAGGGCTGTCCTATTTACTGAATAGTGCCTTCGGCTTGTCAAGTCCCAGGACGACCTGTATGGAAGAATGTCTGACAGAGTATATTTAATAGATCGCGTAAGTTGATCTCTTCAAACGTATTTACGTTCGGTGACGGACGAATTCCTTTCTCCTAAGCTGTTTACTTGTGATATGTTTGGGGAAATCAATTTGTGATTTGGCGGGTATGACGATACGGCATTCAAAGTAAATAAAGGTGTGATCTATACGTTATGGCCTCTAGCCTCACAACCAGGAAATGGTATAAAATCGGGTAGGTCGCATGGCTAAGTGGTTGGCTACCAATTAGGGTGTATTGTCACCTGATCTAGAGTTTCATTTACTTCTTTAACCTATTTTTATGATGTCCCTTTCTGGAAACGGTTGCTGATCCCAACCGTTGGTGATAATACATTCGGTACACTCAAGCGAAATAAGTTACCGGTCATGTTTAGCCTGGGTTACAAGATGTTCTTGTTGAACCTGGTGTATTCCTCTCTAGAGATACACTGTCGGAAGGTGGTCCCATACCTTGCCAGTTAGAATTCATTAACCAATAAGCGCCCGCGGTTTTTGATTATTTATTATGTATGTGGAATGTGAGATGAAAGCATTCTGCTTGTTGATTATTATATTATGGTTGCTAGACATTATTATAATATCAAAAGAGTTTTGATATAAAGATTATCGTTTCTTTCAAAAGGATTTTGAAAGTTAAATCAAGTGTTTTGGATTCTCATGAGGGAAAAACCCGTTCCGTGTTATACGACATGGTCTTATGAGATATCGTTTATTCTCTCAAACTATTTTAAATTTGTTTACTTACACCAGTCCCATGACTGACCCGGAGTTTATTTTGTTTTGTTTTACCCTAAACTCTTGGGTGCCCAAATTTGTATAGGCAGTTAAGTAGTCGAGTTTTACAGATATTCTTGGAGAGCTTGGAGCAGGAGACTTCAGGAATATATAGCAATTGTTATTTCCACTGTGTTGTCAGTGTTATACTCTGATAATGTTACTGTATACATATACTGATTTTATTTCAAAGTTATGTATCTATTATATATTGTTCGTTCCGTTGTGAGATTCGCGTTTACTCTGATGTTGTATGTTCTTCTTCTTCTTCTTCTTCTATTCTAAGTTTCTATCTTATCTATTCTCACCCTCTAATTTATATCATTAATTATCCGGTATTTCCGATGCTTCATAGTCGACATTGGGTTCTATGTCGATTACGTTAGGATCGCGAAAAGCTAGGTCGTTACAGTTGGTATCAGAGCGAGGTTAAGTAATTACCTTGGCTCTGTGTCGTGACTCGATAGAGATGGGGTTAGTAATACCCTAATTGAGTTGAGTGTATATATACGAGTGAACATAAATGGTATTTGATATAAAGTGGTTTTATTGGTTGAGTCGTTTATGAGTTCTGGTCGATCAGTTTGATCCACTGTATCGGTAGAAGTTAATAAACACTTGAATACGATGAACCGACATGGTATGTTTTGAAAAGAGGGTAAATGATTGTCCTCGGGTGTACGGCATTAATTCCCGGCGTAGAACTAGTTCGAGAGGGCTTAGTAGTCTAAGGTGGGTAATAATCTCTTTCTTATTTCGCAAGCACCTATTATTCGGCGTAGATGTAGCAGCCTTTGTCCAGAGTGAACAGATTGGGACAGAAGGAATGCTTTATAATAATTTTACCCGAATTAAGTTTTGTTATAAAAGGAATCCATATATTGGAATTATTATATTATATAGGATGTGTTGGTTGTTATTATAATCGAATGAGATTATAAATTGAAATGGTTATATAAATAACTAATCAGAAATCATATAAGAGAAACATATGAAATCAGATAAATTAAATCTGAATTTAAATCAGAATTGGAATTAAAATTCCGAAAACATTAAAAGTGTTTGTAAATGGAATTGAAATAAATATATGAGAATTTAAAAATCCTGGGAGATTTTAAATTGTTTACAAAGCATTGTAAATGGTATTTTGAAATATGTTTCAAATTGGAAATGTTTAAATATGGTTTAAAAGTGATATAGTATTGAACTGTAACAACCCGAATTTTGATAACGTGTTAAGACAAGAATCAAGGCAAAATTTAATTTTAAAATTTGAATCAAGGGAAACAGGCTGTGCCATTGCGTTCGTCTCGGAAAAATACGCGAAATAGAGTCCGAGTTTTCGAAAATCGGAGTCCGTATGACCAAGTTATGGCCCGTCAAAGTTTTCAGAAAATTTCAAGTTCAAAAACAGTTCAAATTTGAATTCAGATTTCAAATTCAGCAAAGCAGAAGAGGCGGGAAAAATTCCCGCCCCCCAAGTCGACTTGGGAGTCAACACCCCCCAGGTGGTGTCGACTGCCCAGTCGACACCCCTGTCGACCTGGGTGGTCCGACCACCTGGGCCTGGGTGCACCTGACTTGTTCCTCAAGACATGCTTTAGGGCTGGTGACGGATTTTGAGGGTTCAGATCTATCCTAGGGTTTATCCTACGGCCTAAACTATCCTAGTCTTCTATAAAAAGACCCCTAACCCTACCTTAAACCCTCATAAATTGATCCTACAACTAAACTATGCCAAAATTTCTAATGATCATGGCCTCCACTCAAGCCTCCATCCTCTTGTCATAAATTCTATGTTCATTCACATGAGAGATTACATGATCATATGAGTGTATGAGAGTTTCTATGTTCATATGAGAGCTTCGAAACTTGATTTCAAGGCAAATCTTCATCAAAGCAAGGATCTTTCTTATTATTTTCTCAAGGGTTTTATTGGAGCTTATTGATTTGGGGTTTTTGCTAGTGTGGCTTCGTCTCAATCTTTTTATATATTGATTTGTGCCTTCATAGCATTGTAAGCCCCCTCCTACTCTTAGATATTAACTATGAAGTTAAATGTTCATGTTGCAAGTTTTGGGTTGGAACTTGAGTAGGTTACATGCTTAGAAACTATCATGTTATGTGTAGATTTATCCTATGCATATTCGTAAAGTCATCACCTTGATTTTGTGGGCTAAAAGCTATAAGCTTTATGTTGAAATGTTGCATTATGCAACATAAGAACTCTCTTATCCCTTAAGTTAACTTGCATAGAATGCTAGATGCGAACTTCTAGCCATTTTTCTATGTCATCTATCACCATGATTCACCTATATGCTAAGTTTTGGGGTTATGCATGTTTTTGGGGCTTAATAATGTAACATGCAAGTTTGTGAATACATTATGTCTCATATGCCACCATGTTTAACTTGCGGCCTTATACCCCTTTTGTCATACCTTCGCCAAGTTCCTTCTTTTAATCCATTATGCGTTGTTGCGAATGTATATGCGAGTTTAAAAGCGTTGGGGTTAAGTTATGGGTAAACTTTAATGACATGAAACATGATTTGGGTAAATTGGTATAAACATGACAACATGTAATTTTGGCTATGAACATGGGACTTGAAAACTTGACACGTATGGGTTGTAAGTGTAATAAGACACTAGACCAAACATGAAAGTGGCCAACTCGAGGTTGGGTTGAGTTTGTAGCATAAATCTACCTGGACCCGCCCGGCTTAACTAGTGGCTACAAACAATAGGACCCAATGTGGGTAGTTGGTCATATAGCACTTAAAACCCGAGGTTAGACTAGGTTGTGGTGAAAATCTACCCGAACCCGCCCGACTTAACTAGTAACCACAACAAAGTCTAATGTGAGAGGTTGGGGTGCATTAATCTAATTAATGCCACATGAAAATGTTAAGTAATTTTGATTAATGACACTTAACCGATATGACACGAATGGGTAGGTTAAGTTAAACCGGACTTGGTCCCTTGATGACACTTAACCATATAAGACAATTAGGGGATGGGGTTAAGTAATTTACACTTAACTAATCCGACTTGGTAATTAGATGGGGTTAAGTAACATACACTTAACTAATCTAGACACGGTAATTAGATGGGTTTAAGTAAACCATACTTAACTTATCTAACACGGTAAATTCGATGGGGTTAAGTAATTTACACTTAACTAATCTGACTTGGTAATTAGATGGGGTTAAGTAACTTAGACTTAACTAATCTAAACACGGTAATTAGATGGGGCTAAGTAACCTTCACTTAACTAATCTAAGCACGGTAATTCGATGGGGTTAAGTTAAACACTTAACCAATCTAAACTTGGCAATTTAATGAGGTTAAGTAACCAATACTTAACCAACTTAACATGATAATTTAATGGGGTTAAGTAACTTATACTTAACCAATTATACATGATGATTTGATGAGGTTATGTAACCTGTACTTAACCAATCTAATATGCGGACCTGATAGGGTTAAGTCACAAGACCTTTTAACTTAGGCTTAACCATTGTAATAAGATTAGTGGATGGGGTTAAGCTAACCCATACTTAACCAATCCGACTCGATAATCTAATGGGATTAAGATAATCTATGCTTAATCAATCTAACATGATAATCTGATAGGGTTAAGACAAATAAATACTTAACCAATTTGACTTGATAGGGATAAGTCATGAGCTTGTTGGTACACTTAACCAACTTGTAGGGCTAAGCCTTGAACTTGAGTACTTAGCCAATCTTGACATGATTCGTGGGCGGGTTAGGTCATGAACTTGAATGACAACACTTAACCCATTAGACAAAAACCTAGCTCAGTGGACTAGGTTGAAAATCGTAGTTAATAAGGATAGTGGGAAGAGAAGCTAAGTGGTAAACCTTAGCTAAGGATAACTAAGTAATAATTCTTAGCCAAGGACATGTGACTAGTTCATAAATAGATACGGTAAGTCATCGCTTAGTATACAAGGAGGAGCAACTTATCTAACTTGGATAAAAAGCTCCAGCGAACTGGGTGACGAAGCGGTAGCTTCGGGGGACGTGAGGGTACTCTTGGTACCCCTCTGTGAGGTGGCATGTGGTCCATGAAACCCAGCCTCACAGAGGTTAAGGTCTGCGGTAGAAGAGCCAAGAGTATGCCTTGGTTGCTATGCGAGCGACCTAAAGACTGGGATGGATTAGCGTGGAGTCGACAATAATTGTTTTTGCCCTGGATAGCACGTCGCCGACTACCTACCATCTTTAGTCAATCGTGTACGAACGGAAAAGCAGAGAACTCCCAACAGACCATGTTCTTGCTATCGTGTCATGGGTGAGGTTGGCCCATAGGAAAGTGGGGCTATAGTGGGGCCGGGATGTGGTTCTCATACATGATTTTTCTTGGATTGCCTTTCAGTAGTTGAGGGAGGGTCACGTGGGACCATAGCCACGGATACAAAAACAGACCTTGGTATCTGCATCAGCAGACGACTTAAAGCTCCCGATCGAGTTCCGTATTTCTTGATTTTCCCTGGCACGGAACTCGGGTGGCACATTGAGATACATGTGCATCTAAACATGGAAACGATTCACGATACATACGTGGGATAAAGGGCGCGGTTGACGGGTGGCATAATCCCTAGTGGCCCTAGGTGGCTTGAACCCAAAACACGGAAACATTCATTAGGTAGCATAATCCCTAGTGACCCTAGGTGGCATAAATCCTAAGTGAACAGCGATAGTTCATAGTAAGAAAACATAACCAGATCAAGGGTAGCAGTCCAAAATAACCTCAAGGATAAAACGGTACTACGTTGAAATGGTATAGATTTACATAAGAAAGCCCGTACGGCCTACGGCAAAGGACTGAACTTATGCATGGAAAGAATCATACGAATCAGGAAACCTACATATACGATATATTAGGATAACATGGACCATTACATGACATTGGGCAAGAGACATTCATAGTTAACACATGACGCGGGCCGAGATACTAGTACGGGAGGTGCAGAGCGAATATACATGATAGATACCTTGCGATATTGTACTTGATAGAAACCTGACGATGTGATACCTTGACTTATCTTGACACCGTAGTTTATCATGACACGCTTGTTTATCTTGGTACAGTAGTTCATCCTGTTATTTGTGTTTAGCTTATCTATCTTGTCATCATACTTATGTTCATCTCAGTTCCTCATGCCAGTTAACTTTACTTGTTTATATACTGATAGTAGATAAGGCTTACCAGTCTTTATGACTGACCCCTTTTTGTTTTGCCTCTTTGTCTTCCGTTTCCCCCCAGGTTACAGGGAGGAAATGCTATTGTTAGTTCGGACTTCTTCTGTTTGAAGGTCATCATATATGGCTTGGACTTATCTTGGCTATGGCTACTTTACTGTTTCACTTGGGGAATAATTTATGAAAAGGTTTTTATGCTTCTTTACTATTGCAAGACAGGTTTTCATGTAAGAAATTCTCTGATGTAAAAGGCTTTAGACCTTATTTATTAATGATATGAAAGTTGGTTTTACTTCTGCTATTTTATATGTTCTGTCTTGTAATATTTCTGTACATGTTTACCAATAATACCCCTCTAAAGCTAGTGCATTCCTTTGCGAGTGACCCTAGCGGAGGTAGGGTGTTACATTTGGTATCAGAGCCAGGTTACCAGACTGGGCAAAAGTTTTTAAAACCTTCTGAAAACTATTTGAAAAACCGTTTACAAAGAAACATTTTTCAAGAAAAGTTTTTAAAGGCTATTCCCCAAAAGCCATTAGCACTATCCTTTGTTTCCTTGATTGAATCTCTTTTCCTTTCTTTCCTCCATCGGTAGTCACAGTAGTTTTAACTGCGACTAATCCTTGTCTAGCTACGTAAGTATTTTCCCGTGCGATGGAGGAAGTTCTCGAGAGACCTGTTACTGAAGTTATAAGAAGGGATAATAAGAGCAAGGATAAACGGCACGAGCTTAAGAATAAGCAACTTGTTGGTATGGCTTGATCCACAAAGGAAGATAAGGACAAGATCAGCGAGAGGGCAATTGTATGCTCTCATTCCTAGCGTACCTAAGAGGAATGGTACCATTTCTGTTAAAGGCTTAGCCTTTCTTTTCTATCATCCCGTCCAGACTTTGTTTTGATCATCGCATCGTTTAAGTCTGTTTCGATAGTTAAGTCTCTGCACCTTAGTACTAGCATGGTAGAAGATTCCACTTTTGTCCCAAAATCTATTTGGAAGATCGGTCCATTTATTCAAGATTTGTTGGGCTATGGATGGATTCTAGGGGTAAAGTGGGTATCCAGTAAGGGATACCATCCTCGGTTTTGAAAAGAGGGTAGTCAGACACTTAACTTGCTTTGGTAATACCCTCGAAATCTCGTGTAACCTTTCGGGTTTGGTCAGGGTTAGTTACCTAGAATCACTTGATGTATTTATCGGAAATTCCTGATCCGATCAAGTAACATTCGCCAATAAGGCGGATGGTACATTCCGCTTAAGCATGGGTTATAGGAATCACCCTAGTAAGTGCACGTGGTAACATGGATTGGCGTCGGTAAGCGAGATCCAGAATTCACTAGTGAATTTTGGAGAGCTTGCATGAGTACGCAGATATGGTTGAGCCAAGTATACTAGGGAAAGAATAAGTGAAAGTGGAACGAGAGGCGACAGTGAAATGAGTTCCGACTCATACCTTGGAAATAGGAATCAAGGAGCTACGAAATCATGAAGTCAAAGACGGCCAAGGCACAACGGAATTAAGCTCAAGGAAATGCGGCTTAGACGCGCGCATCATGTCTCTCTTTAAGAGTACGTCTTTGATCCTTGGTTCTCCTGTAGAGCTTGCTTGCATGTTATCGCTTGGTGGATATCCTCTTGGCCCTGTTTCTGTTGCAAACCACGTAAGGAGTTTGTCTTGTTTATCTCCTCGATCTTATCTTGGGAACCTTAGGTAGAACCCTATGGATGTAAACATGTATTTGAAACATGTTATGATTGATATGGTTGCAAATGGTTGCAAGTGGTTGCTCGTGGATGCGCGAATACACATTAGATACTAGATCGACGCACTCACATTTCGTATTGCATATGCACGAGTATTTATACTTGTTTATGGATGAAATCGAATGTGTTGTCATGTGGATGTTGCATGTGGATGAATGTTTGTGCACGCATATAGTACTTATATGACTAGGACTATTTGCATATATGTTGGACTCATGGCACTAAACATATTTTGCATTAGAAAGATCATTCAGGCCTGATCATTAGCATTAACTAAGGAGCATATACACACACGTTCTGCATATGTTCATATGGCATTAGAAATCGTCTAAGGACAATGGTTGCCTGCGGATGATGTTTTGAGTAGATGGATGACGTATGGTAGGATATGTTCTTCCTAACTTGGAGATTTCAGGGACAAAATCCTTAAAGGAGGGGAGAATGTAACAACCCGAATTTTGATAACGTGTTAAGACAAGAATCAAGGCAAAATTTAATTTTAAAGTCTGAATCAAGGGAAACAGGCTATGCGATTGCGTTCGTCTCGGAAAAATACGTGAAATAGAGTCCGAGTTTTCGAAAATCGGAGTCCGTATGACCAAGTTATGGCCCGTCAAAGTTTTCAGAAAATTTCAAGTTCAAAAACAGTTCAAATTTGAATTCAGATTTCAAATTCAGCAAAGCAGAAGAGGCGGGAAAAATTCCCGCCACCTCAAGTCGACTGGGGAGTCGACACCCCCCAGGTGGTGTCGACTGGGCAAGTCGACACCCCCCAGGTGGTGTCGACTGCACAGTCGACACCCCTGTCGACCTGGTTGGTCCGACCACCTGGGCCTGGGTGCACCTGACTTGTTCCTCAAGACATGCTTTAGGGCGGGTGATGGATTTTGAGGGTTCAGACCTATCCTAGGGTTTATCCTACGGCCTAAACTATCCTAGTCTTCTACAAAAAGACCCCTAACCCTACCTTAAACCCTCATAAATTGATCCTACAACTAAATTATGCCAAAATTTCTAATGATCATGGCCTCCACTCAAGCCTCCATCCTCTTGTCATAAATTCTATCTTCATTCACATGAGAGATTACATGATCATATGAGTGTATGAGAGTTTCTATGTTCATATGAGAGCTTCTAAACTTGATTTCAAGGCAAATCTTCATCAAAGCAAGGATCTTTCTTATTATTTTCTCAAGGGTTTTATTGGAGCTTATTGATTTGGGGTTTTTGCTAGTGTGGCTTCGTCTCAATCTTTTTATATATTGATTTGTGCCTTCATAGCATTGTAAGCCCCCTCCTACTCTTAGATATTAACTATGAAGTTAAATGTTCATGTTGCAAGTTTTGGGTTTGAACTTGAGTAGGTTACATGCTTAGAAACTATCATGTTATGTGTAGATTTATCCTATGCATATTCATAAAGTCATCACCTTGATTTTGTGGGCTAAAAGCTATAAGCTTTATGTTGAAATGTTGCATTATGCAACATAAGAACTCTCTTATCCCTTAAGTTAACTTGCATAGAATGCTAGATGCGAACTTCTAGCCATTTTTCTATGTCATCTATCACATTGATTCACCTATATGCTAAGTTTTGGGGTTATGCATGTTTTTGGGGCTTAATAATGTAACATCCAAGTTTGTGAACACATTATGTCTCATATGCCACCATGTTTAACTTGCGGCCTTATACCCCTTTTGTCATACCTTCGCCAAGTTCCTTCTTTTAATCCATTATGCGTTGTTGCGAATGTATATGTGAGTTTAAAAGCATTGGGGTTACGTTATGGGTAAACTTTAATGACATGAAACATGATTTGGGTAAATTGGTATAAACATGACAACATGTAATTTTGGCTATGAACATGGGACTTGAAAACTTGACACGTATGGGTTGTAAGTGTAATAAGACACTAGACCAAACATGAAAGTGGCCAACTCGAGGTTGGGTTGAGTTTGTAGCATAAATCTACCCGGACCCGCCCGGCTTAACTAGTGGCTACAAACAATAGGACCCAATGTGGGTAGTTGGTCATATAGCACTTAAAACCCGAGGTTAGACTAGGTTGTGGTGTAAATCTACCCGGACCCGCCCGACTTAACTAGTAACCACAACAAAGTCTAATGTGAGAGGTTGGGGTGCATTAATCTAATTAATGCCACATGAAAAGGTTAAGTAATTTTGATTAATGACACTTAACCGATATGACACGAATGGGTAGGTTAAGTTAAACCGGACTTGGTCCCTTAATGACACTTAACCATATAAGACAATTAAGGGATGGGGTTAAGTAATTTACACTTAACTAATCCGACTTGGTAATTAGATGGGGTTAAGTAACCTACACTTAACTAATCTAAACACGGTAATTAGATGAGGTTAAGTAATCCATACTCAACTAATCTAACACGGTAAATTCGATGGGGTTAAGTAATTTACACTTAACTAATCCGACTTGGTAATTAGATGGGGTTAAGTAACTTACTTAACTAATCTAAACACGGTAATTAGATGGGGCTAAGTAACCTTCACTTAACTAATCTAAGCACGGTAATTCGATGGGGTTAAGTTAAACACTTAACCAATCTAAACTTGGTAATCTAATGAAGTTAAGTAACCAATACTTAACCAACTTAACATGATAATTTAATGGGGTTAAGTAACTTATACTTAACCAATTATACATGATGATTTGATGAGGTTAAGTAACCTATACTTAACCACTAATATGCAGACCTGATAGGGTTAAGTCACAAGACCTTTTAACTTAGGCTTAACCATTGTAATACGATTATTGGACGGGGTTAAGCTAACCCATACTTAACCAGTCCGACTCGATAATCTAATGAGATTAAGATAATCTATGCTTAATCAATCTAACATGATAATCTGATAGGGTTAAGACAAATAAATACTTAACCAATTTGACTTGAAAGGGATAAGTCATGAGCTTCTTGGTACACTTAACCAACTTGTAGGGCTAAGCCTTGAACTTGAGTACTTAGCCAATCTTGACATGATTCGTGGGCGGGTTAGGTCATGAACTTGAATGACAACACTTAACCCATTAGACAAAACCCTAGCTTAGGGGGCTAGGTTGAAAATCGTAGTTAATAAGGATAGTGGGAAGAGAAGCTAAGTGGTAAACCTTAGTTAAGGATAACTAAGTAATAATTCTTAGCTAAGGACATGGGACTAGTTCATAAATAGATACGGTAAGTCATCGCTTAATATACGAGGAGGAGCAACTTATCTGACTTGGATAAAAAGATCCAGCGAACTGGGTGACGAAGCGGTAGCTTCGGGGGACGTGAGGGTACTCTTGGTATCCATCTGTGAGATGGCAGGTGGTCCATGCAACCCGGCCTCACAGAGGTTAAGGTCTGCGGTAGAAGAGCCAAGAGTATGCCTTGGTTGCTACGCGAGCGACCTAAAGACTGGGATGGATTAGCGTAGAGTCGACGATACTTGTTTTTGCCCTGGATAGCACGTCGCCGACTACCTACCATCTTTAGTCAATCGTGTACGAACGGAAAGGCAGAGAACTCCCAACAGACCATGTTCTTGCTATCGAGTCATGGGTGAGGTTGGCCCATAGGAAAGTGGGGCTATAGTGGGGCCGGGATGTGGTTCTCATACATGATTTTTCTTGGATTTCCTTCCAGTAGTTGAGGGAGGGGTCACGTGGGACCATAGCCACAGATACAAAAACAGACCTTGGTATCTGCATCAGCAGACGACTTAAAGCTCCCGACCGAGTTCCGTATTTCTTGATTTGCCTTAGCACGGAACTCGGGTGGCACATTGAGATATACGTGCGTCTAGACATGGAAATGATTCACGATACATACGTGGGATAAAGGGCGCGGTTGACGGGTGGCATAATCCCTAGTGGCCCTAGGTGGCTTGAACCCAAAACACGGAAACATTCATTAGGTAGCATAATCCCTAGTGACCCTAGGTGGCATAAATCCTAAGTGAACACGCGATAGTTCATGGTAAGAAAACATAACTAGATCAAGGGTAGCAGTCCAAAATAACCTCAAGTATAAAACGGTACTACGTTGAAGTGGTATAGATTTACATAAGAAAGCCCGTACGGCCTACGACAAAGGACTGAACTTATGCATGGAAAGAATCATATGAATCAGGAAACCTACATATACGATATATTAGGATGACATGGACCATTACATGACATTGGGCAAGAGACATTCATAGTTAACACATGACGCGGGCCGGGATACTAGTACGGGAGGTGCAGAGCGAATATACATGATAGATACCTTGCGATATTGTACTTGATAGAAACCTGACGATGTGATACCTTGACTTATCTTGACACCGTAGTTTATCATGACACACTTGTTTATCTTGGTATAGTAGTTCATCCTGTTATTTTGGTTTAGCTTATCTATCTTGTAATCATACTTATGTTCATCTCAGTTCCTCATGCCAGTTAACTTTACTAGTTTATATACTGATAGTAGATAGGGCTTACCAGTCTCTATGACTGACCCCGTTTTGTTTCGCCTCTTTGTCTTCCGTTCCCCCTAGGTTACAGGGAGGAAATGCTATTGTTAGTTCGGACTTCTTCTATTTGAAGGCCATCATGTATGGCTTGGACTTATCTTGGCTATGGCTACTTTACTGTTTCACTTGGGGAATAATTTATGAAAAGGTTTTTATGCTTCTTTACTATTGCAAGAGAGGTTTTCATGTAAGAAATTCTCTGATGTAAAAGGCTTTAGACCTTATTTATTAATGATATGAAAGTTGGTTTTACTTCCGCTATTTTATATGTTCTGTCTTGTAATATTTTTGTACATATTTACCAATAATACCCCTCTAAAGCTAGTGCATTCCTTTGCGAGTGACCCTAGCGGAGGTAGGGTGTTACATGAACTCACTTCGATGGCTAGAAAGTAGATTCCGATGATGACAGTTGCATCCTCGGTGTTCATTTTCGAGTCTCTAAGTGACGGATTACTATAAGGATTTTGTTTTTGAATTGTTTTGAGAAAAACAAGTTATTTGATGCTCCGAAATTAATATTTTGATTTTTGAAAAGGGTAAGTTGTTTAAAACTCCCAGAACCAGATTCTTTGAATTGGAAACAAACTAAATTAGAATTTGTAAAAGCAAATAGAAATTGAATCGAAACCAGTTAAGTGGAAAATGAATTGAAATAGAAAATATCGAATTAGATTGGATTAGAGATAATCCGAAATGGAATTGGAGTGGTAAGTTAAGAGATGAAATTAAAAATGGAATCGAAGTTAAGAAGAGAAGCTGGCTTAGGTATAACCGAATGATTGGGGTGACATTGGTATATGTGGAATTGGTAAAATGGAAAGGATATATTGATATGCCCAACAAAAAAGGTACTAGTTTATATTATATATGGGTTTGTGATTTTGATGAGCCGAATTGGCAAGCCGCTTCGCTGTTTGATTTTCTTTTGGGTTGAATAAGGCCTAAAGAGGCGAGTTGGAGTTTGAGCTATAGACCAATACAAAGGTGGTGCTGGCGAAATTTTTCGAAAAGTTAAGATGTGAAACAACTCGAACCTCCCCGGTCTCCGAAGAGAAGGGAAAGAACGAATTGTTTTGAGAACACGACAAAATAGAACACAGACGGAAGGACATTTCATTGTATATTACAACAATTCATCAGAATACAAGAATGTACAGAGTATAAATGAATATTACACAGAAATATTAGAGATTTAAATTACATTTAATTACATAGAGCAGAAAATAATACAATACAGAACTGAAGGAGATATACGGATACAAAGCTTTCCGGATATCATTCTAGCTATAAACCAGGATCCTGTGAATATAAATCTGCAAAACCAAAACTACTAGCTGCCCGTGTCAAAATAAGGGCACCCTGAGTTTAGGTTAAAACAATAAACTCCAGGTCAGTCATGGGACTGGTGTGAGAACTAAAACAATTATTAATCTTTATTTTTAAAGTTAGGTAAATCAAGGGACCACGCCGTATAACACGGAACTGGTTTCCTCCCAAGAATACCAGTGTATAAAACAACAGCGCAATGCTAAATAAAGAAAAATGAAGCTATTATAAGACCCAGTTCCCGTCACACAATGCAACACAAACCAGAGGATAGGGTTTTACCTTATAATAGCCAAAGAATGCTTGGTACGTTAAAATAAATCTTTTATTATTACTATAAGTGGATAAATCAATTTCAAATCATAAGTATCAATCATAGGCGGCATGAATGCCCCATACCACTATGTCGCCATATATAGGTTATACAATCAAAATCGCAAAGTCACGTATTTGGAAATTGGGTTTCCATCTATGAACCGAGGCAAAAGATGGTCCTCTACCGATTCGAGACGCTCTAGCCTGTGTCTCAGGATCAGAGCTCGAGTGACCCGTAGGAGCCACAGGGCCCGTCCACCGATGTGGATTAAAATTCCTGAACACTGCGTTTCCCCACCCTTTGGGGGTGTCAATGAGTCCAATGACTCCATCGGTCCCGGATCGACCGATATATCCGAGGCGCCTTGCAACAGCAACAACCACACAGGTGAAAAGTATATAAATGTCAGGGCTGGTAGGTCACTGACACCACCCTAGCTAGAAAGAAACGCATGCCCTCCCTGGATCCTTCTCCCGTTTTTGGTTCACAACCGGGGTGTGAGGCTCGCGAATCAACGTTACACAAAGCTATGCCACACAGGCCTTGCTTTGATCATCTCCACAAGACTTTGCTTTTCAACAGAAGCCTTGATCAATTTCCACTTAGGCATGCCACACAGGCAATTCACTCCATGCGATTGATATCCATCAATATATAACCCCTGAGCTCGTACGTCTCAGAGAAGGGCATTAAGCAAGAGAATAAATTCTCCGCCGCCAAACATATATATATATATATATATTTAATAGAAATCAATCACACAGACTAAAATCCAATGTCAGACACACAGTCCATTCTGGGTCTGAACGAAACCGGAGGCACCTAGTGCCCTGCATATCCATCGATCTCCAAGTACGTCTGGACGATCACCAACTATTTCCTTCTTTTTGGGTGTACATCCCAATCAAGATCATCAGTAATCACCCAAACGACGTGAAGACCTCCGGTCTTCGACCACCGTCTTCATCTTCAACACCACGTCGAATTAGTTATTCAAAATGGGATAAACCCGGTCTTTCTGAACAACTCGCGTATATATATAGTAAACACGTGTTACACAAACACAACATATGCCTCAATCCACTTCAGAATATTCTTTCTATTCAAATATTCTTATATTTTGGGAAAGGTTCCCATTAATTTTATCAAAGATAAATTCTTTAAATTTATTCTTTAATCTTCTTTGAATATCAATTCAAACTAGTCGGGATAAGCGAACCATACCGAAGTAATCATTTATTTTAATTTCCCAATCCCAGCCTATTCATCCCATGAAGTAAAACTGGTAATACTTCATATCTAACACCACATTGTTATCGGTAAATTCAATTACCATTTCACGCTCAAATCTAATTAAAGATTCAACTATCGCCTGGAGCAAAACTGGTGATACTCCATTCTCGATCTTTTCAATCTAATTAAAGATTCATTAAAACTCCACTTAGTTTTAATCTTTAACTGGGTTAAAGAATCAGTGTCATTTAAAACACGGTTCACGATAAACCCAAGATCACATTCCATTAATTATAGGGTTAAAGAACAAGTGTTATTTAAAACACTGTTCACGATAAACCCAAAAATCAATATCAATTCAATTAAATATTATTTAATTGGTACACTTCATTAAATCTAAATAAAAAGATTTAATCTTTTCTCAACTGGGCTTAAGAACAGTGTTAATGAAGATACCATTCACGACAAACCCAAATCACATTTGATATTAAATACAAGGCTCTGAATAGGAAATATGTCGGCTTATATTCAATATCAAATTCTACGACCAACAGATATCGTATTGGAAATAACGATATATATATATATATATATCTCTTTCAAATTTCCATAACAACATCTGTATAATCATGAAATCCAACATCGAAATATTCTGAAGACAATTTCGATTCAAATCCATTCCAATGCAATCATTGGAAATTCTGGTTATTTTCAAAACCATTTCAAATTCAATTTATTTATTTAAAAATAAATAGAATTATAATTCTATTTCAAAACTAGTTCTTTTTGATAAAAATCTATTTTTATCTTTTCAAATATGGAATTTTTCATACCAATTCTTCACAAATCATTTCTTATGATTTTACACAAATTATTACTATTTTAAATAATTTTATCAAGGCCCGTACAGTCGATTTCCATCAACGGCCATCGAACTGCACTTATAGCGACCTTTTTCAAATTTGATTTGGACATAATTCCAAATCCAACCGTTAGATTTCAAATTTCTAATATTCGTTAGAAAGCTCTTTTCGATACGAACCCAATGGTTCCTGTTTTAGGAGAATCCGACGGTCGGATCTCCCGCAATATTCATTCGAAGTCAATGGTCGAAATTCGCGAACTGCCGCCACGCGGCGCATTCTATTCAGGCCATTATATTATATATATAATATATATAATATATACTTCATCGATTTCAATTCAAAACGTGCTTTATAAATCGTTTTAAATTCATTTTCAAAACGGTTTCAACTTCATATTCAATTTCAAATCAAAATTGAATATTCCAATATATATTCGTTTTAAATTCATTTCAAATCAATTTCAATTCAAATTGATTTCTAATTCAATTTCAGTTCATTTTCAATTCAATTCAGTTCCAATTCGAATTCATTTCTATTCAATTTCAATTCGAATTCATTTCTATTCAGTTTCAATTCGAATTCATTTCTATTCAATTTCAATTCGAATTCATTTCTTTTCAAAATATCAGATTTTGAAATCACTTTCGATATTCATTATAAAATGAATGAAATCGATATAAATATCATTCACGTCAAAATGGCGTCAATCTAATCAACACGGCTTCATATATTCTTATTTTCAAATATTCTATTTAAAATATTTCTATTTCAAATATTTCTTTTTCAAATATGGAATGAGGCCCAATCAATTACCATATAATGTTAATTATATGGATTTTCTACAACACATGTATACAATAACAACAATGAATAATCAACCATCATCCAAAGTGCATTCTACACTGTATAAGCATCAAATATAAATATTCAACACTTATAACAGTCTGTCAATCAATCGATCGACATACAACTAAACAATCAGGATTAGTGTACGTCAAATATCATCCCAGTACCCGTGTGAGGTTTCAAACAATCAAACACAGATTTTATTTGTGCAGTTGGGCAATGTGTAAAATTTATTGTCCCAATCAATATCAGTCAAATGTGTGAATATAAACAAATCGTCCGATTTGTTTATTTTTATTTCATTTTATATACACGTTAAAAATTCTATTTTTAACTATAAAATATTTTCCACTATAAAATATTTTATTTCATCTATATGAATATTTTATTTCATTTAGCATCACATCACACAATCAACTACACATCAAAATTAAACAAACAAGCATACAAGCCGTCCATGGTCTGTGGACGACGGGTGTCGGGTGCTACTAAATACTGTCTGCATCCTAGTATATATTTCAACTAGAAAATTAAATAAAAGGTGAGGAGTTCTCACAGAATTGCTAATCCAACGCCTCCACTCTTCTTATGCAGAAATCTTTGCCGTTCTTGCCTCTTGTCACTTTCTTTGCCACGCTCACATATTGGTTCGAAAAATTATGAAATTTGAAACCTAGCAATAACTTTACATCCCGGATCCAACAAAAGTGGTTTCGTCGAAATCCGAGGTCGTTTGCAAAATTTCCATTATTAAGGGCCTGAATTCTATAGCGACTATTCAGTATTTTCAACTGGACATATCTTTTAATTCCCGCTATGAAATCTTGATTTCTCGGATTCGTTGGAAAGATATTCTCTATAAGATTCTATTATTTTTGGTTTCACTAAAATCCGGTTTATTTTGCACCCGGTACACTCATTTGAAGTTTGAAATCGAATTATCGAATTACCGCGCCATTTTCAATTCCTTTTATAATTTAAAATAAATATTTATATTCTAACGACGATCTATATAAATATATTCGTTCGAATTATATTCAAAACAAATTTCTCGTCGATATTATTTAAAGTAATCTATTTTAAATATTAAAAATTCGCTAAAATTGCCAAAATAAAAATTTTAAATTGGCCCAGATTTCCGGTTTATTACAGGATGTTAGAAAATTTTCAGGATTTTTGAAAATTTTCATTGGTAAGAAATAATTAATATTTTAATTGAAATTAATTGGTTCAGTCGAAACTGAACTTGATAAGTAAAACAAATAACTTTTAACCCAGTTAATAGGGTTTGTTTTCTACCTTTGTAATTTCGCAGACGAAATTTTTTTTAAAGGGGAAAAATGTTAGGTCCTGTATTTTTACAGTATAATAATTTATTTAAAATAGTGTTTAGAGATTTAAATTGTCATTTAATTAAATAATATTGAATATTTAATTAATATAAATAATAGAATAGTATATTTATTTCTGAAATAATCCGAATTAACAGAATTTACAATATTGTGTGAATTGGACAATTTAAAATATATAATTCAATTTATAATTGAATTATATTAACGAATTTATTTATAGATGTCAGTTGAACGTATAACTTATATTATATTTATAATCGAGCGCGAAATGGCATGCCAGTTCGCAATTTGGTGATTCGAACTTTAAACGAATATACAGAATCCGTTTTAAGTCGGATTTCTGTGAAACAAGAAATGTTCGAAACTTGTAAAATATATTTTTCTAATGGAAGAGAAAAATCAGGATTTCGTCAAGTAGATGGAGAGTTATGCCCAAATCAAATTTTCGAAAAGTCGCTACGGAATTCCTTTATAATTTATAACGATTTATTTATATTTTAAAAGGATTTTTAATATAAATTGAACATCGATTTAATCTGGGTTTTTGATATTTGGAGTTATATAAATCCCGATATATTTATTTTGGAGCCGGATTATATTCTATGTGAATATATATGATAATATTAATTTATTAATACTTAATTTAATTATTTTTAAATATATTTATATTTAAGTGGGTTTATTTAGAGCATTAAAAATAGCCACTTTTGCAAATCACCTCCGTTTTCGGCGAAACTAATTTTTTTGGATCCAGAATATTTAATTATTGCTAGATTTCAATTTTTCGTGATTTTTGAAGTCAGTATGTGGTCGTACGGGATTTTAATGTGAAAAACAGTTAATGATTTGACTTTAAAAATATGTTGTGTGAGAAAACGAATTCAGAATTTGATGAAACCAGTTTCGTTGGGTCTGTAATATCAAATTGTAGGCGCATGCCCATTTTCATGATTTTTGGGTATCATGTGTGATCATACGGATTTTTAGAATACAAATACAAGTAACGGATCAGTAGAAATTAATATAAAAATCGATTAAAAATATATATTAAAACTAACCTATATAAATACCCTTACAATCCTAAACCTAATTCATTATTTTTCCATGGTCAAAATGTATCCTTCCATCACTCGTTCTTCACACAGGAAAATTTGTTATCAAAATTAAATCAAAACAAAAACAAATCAATTCCTATAAATCAGCAAAGAGGTATTTTCGGATTCAGCAAGTAAAGAGCTTCAATTAGGTACTCTCGTTTTTAACTGTGATGAAGATTTCAGAAGTCTGACCCTTTACCACGTGAGCTAGGGTTGAACCTCGTAGATCATAGGAGCATCGAATTGAAGAACTGGGGTTACCGCTGTGTTCACGAGATGGGGTAGCACTTTGCTGCTGACTTTTGTGGGTTTCTGTTCGAAAAATTGTCGCAGCGTTTCTTCAGGCGACGGAAACCTGCTGTTGATGCAAAGTAAAAGAGGGGATCAAGCTTCTGGTTTTTGTGATGGAATGGAAGAGCTCAAGAAGAGATGAATGATAGTGATCTCGGTTTGAAAATTCGTGGAGTGATTAGGGAGATTGGTCGATTTGAAAACTGGCGGAATGGACATTTGTGTTTGGGAGGTTACGACATTTACTGGTGATCCAGGTTGAGGTTCTTTGTACGGTGTGATGGAGATTTAGGCATAGAGTATCTTGATATTGTTAGTTTGTTGAATGTTTAAGTATGGAGGAGGATTGGATGGCTTATGGAGCGGTAGTGAAGAAGAGCAGCGTCCGTATGAACACCAGGGAAGAAGGATCCGTGCTGGCCTGGGCTTCAATAGGGTAGTGGGACGAATTTGAAAAGAGTGAGGCCCAAACTATTTATATCATTTAAATTAAATTATATAGTGTATATTAACTTGTAAAATGAATATCATTGTCATATGTTATTAGAAACCGACGAAACAAGATCCGTTAGGATCGTATGGACGGGGGCTACGCAATGGAACTGACTGGGAGTGAATTGGAGCTTTTTACAATTTATAGCAAAATAAATTGTTTGCCTGAATCAACCGATAGTTATCGTTATTTAACGATGACCGTCCAATGTGAGTAAATCTCACTAACTCTGTACAGTTTATATTTTTACAAATATAATTTAGTATTGATAAATGATGATTGATTGTTGTGTGTTGATTTTTTGGTTGAATTGCTAATTTATTGGTTGAAATTATAGGTAACGATATATATATAAATATATATTGTTAATCAAATATTGATTCTGTTTATCAGAATATTTCATATTGAAATGAAATCGATGTTAATCATATTGTTTAACATCTGTGGATGCAGGGAAACAGGTCGGAGGAATCCAACTGTATTCCTTAACAGTTATTTTACTATTTTTATATATGGTGATATATGATGTGATATATATATATATATATAATCTGTTGTTGATAATGTGTGTTAGAATGATATTGATCATTGTTATTTGTTATTTTAAATAACATAAGAAATACTGGAATATAAAAAGGGAATTTTCAATGTTATATTGGAAAAGAAATATATATAAAATCAAAGGAATTTATAAAGAGATATATTTATAAAATTAAAGGATTTTATTAAAATAAATATTTTTAAAATGAATAGAATTTTATAAAAGGAATTATTTATATAATAAACAAGATTTTATAAAAGGAAATAACTGGGTAATAAATATAGAATTATAAAAGGGGGATTTCGAATTATAAAAGAAATTTGAGATGATTTATTTAAATTACATATTAAATAAAAAATATGTTTTTAACAGATGAATTGAGAAGAATAATTTATAAATAATATTTTTAAATTAAGGAAAATATTTATCATTGGATAAATAAAGATATATAAGTCTGAACTTATATAAAGAAGTAAAACAGATAAAAGGAGCAGATTAATTTATAAATAATATTTTATAAAAATGGATAAATGGAATATATAAGTCAGAATTATATAGAGAAGTAAGAATTGATTTTAACATCGATATTTGAAACTGAATATGAACATAGTGTTAATGAGAATTTTAGATGGAATTATTAAAGTGTTGAATATAAAATAAGATTTTACATGAATTATTTATAAATAGAAGTATAAATAGAATATTTAGAATAAGATATTTTTCAAATACAAAACCGAACTGTTTTAATTATATAAAGAGTATGTTACTCATATTGAATATGAATAATGGATTAAGGCAATCATTTTGCGAAGAAGAAGATTATAAAAGAAATGTTATTCATATTTTATATGAACGATAAATTAAATAAATGTTTTGAAAATAAAAACATTTATAAAGAAGATCGGATTTGAAGTAAAAATTCAAAGGGGAATTTGAATGAGATAGAAATAGAGTTAAATCAAATATAGTTCATTGAATAGAGTTAGTCGAATTAGATTTAATCGAATATTAGTTAATCGAATATTAGCTAATCAAATATTAGTTAATCAAAGAGAGTTAATCGAAATAGAGTTAATCGAAAAGATTTAATCTGATAAGAGTACATCGAAACAAGTTATTCAAAGAGAGATGGTCGAATATAAGTTATTCGAAGAGAGATGGTCGAATATAAGTTATTCGAAGTGAGATAATCGAATATAAGTTATTCGAAGAGAGATAATCGAATATAAGTTATTCAAAGTGAGATATTCAAATATAAGTTATTCGAAGTGAGATAATCGAATATAATTATTCGAAGAGAGATAATCGAATATTGTTATTCGAAGGAGAGTTAATCGAATAGAGATTTCTCGAAGGAGAGTTATACGTCGAATTCGATTATATCGAATTGGGGAAAGTATTATTTACTTTCCAATTTTTAAATCAAGATTGGCTTAATTATAAATTAGTTGTTTTATTTATTTATACAAATCTAGGAATAAAAGTTATATTGTTAGGTTTGATATTTCAGAAGTACGAATTATAACGTTATCGTTATAATAAATGTTTTTCCGAAAAGAAATGGAATTGTAAACTGAATCCGAGAATTTGCATAAGCAATGGTTGTTAAAAATTGAGTGTTGAGTTTTATCTATTGCGAGGATAAGGAAGTTGTCAGTTAAGGTCTGAGAGGTAATTATACCCCAACTTGATTGACTTCGGAACTAACTAAGGAATAGTTGAAGTTCGATAACGAAGATTGATTAGAAATACAGTGAAGTGGTAAATGATAAATGGATTGAGCAGTCATAACGATAATTACATAACGTTCGTTTGAAATGCATATAAATGAGTTTGGAAACATTTTCCAAATATAATCAGAGATATTTTATAAGCATAGAAAATGAAATGTTGATGATAAAGAATACTGGAATGACAGCGATACGTGAAAAAGAGATGGAAATGTTTTCTAACGATTAATAACGTATATTTTCTAAATTTAGAAAATAAGGAATGTTGAATATATGGAAACAGAAAATGAAAAATGACTAAATTAAGGAACTAAAGAGATAAATGTTAAATGATGATCGATCGATAGAATTTCCATTTGGAAATAATATTGTTGTTTGCACACGTGTTTTTCTTTGATAGTTAACTCACCGACTATCTAAGTTTTTGACTATTTTTCCGTTGTCAATACGTAGAGACCGGGATCAAATTCATTATCTGAAAACCACTCTTTATGGGCGTTAGCATTGCGAATCAAATATGATGAAGATAATTAAAGACGGAGTTATGCAAGGGCTGTCCTGTTTATAGAATAGTTCCTTCGGTTTGTCCAGTCCTAGGATGACCTGTATGGAAGAATGTCTGACGGAGTATATTCAATAGATCGCGTAAGTTGATCTCTTCAAACGTATTTACGTTTGGTGGCCGAGGAATTCGTTTCTCTTAAGCTGTTTACCCGTGATATGTTTGGGGAAATCAATTTGTGATTTTGTGGATATGACGATGTGGCATTCAAAGTAAATAAAGGTATGATCTATACGTTATGGCCTCTAGCCTCACAACCAGGAAATGATATAAAATCGGGTAGGTTGTATGGCTAAGTGGTTGGCTGCCAATTAGGGTGTATTGTCACCTAATCTAAAGTTTCATTTACTTCTTTAACCTATTTTGATGCTTTCCCTTTCGGTAAACGGTTGCTGATCCCAACCGTTGGTGATAATACATTCGGTACACTCAAGCGAATTGAGTGACCGGTCATATTTAGCCTAGGTTACAAGATGTTCTTGTTGAACCCGGTGTATTCCTCTCTAGAATACAATGTCGGAAGGTGGTCCCATACCTTGCCAGTTGGAATTCATTAACCAATAAGCGCCCGCGGTTTATGATTATATATTGTGTATGTGGAATGTGAGATGAAAGCGTTCTGCCAGTTGATTATTATATTATGGTTGATAGACATTATTATAATATCAAAAGAGTTTTGATATAAAGATTATCAATTCTTTCAAAAGGATTTTGAAAGTTAAATCAAGTGTTTTGGATTCTCATAAGGGAAAAACCAATTCCGTGTTATACGGCGTGGTCTTATGAGATATCATTTATTCTCTCAAACTATTTTAAATTTGTTTACTCACACCAGTGCCATGACTGACTCAGAGTTTATTTATTTTTGTTTTACCCTAAACTCTTGGGTGCCCAAATTTGCACGAGCAGTCAAGTAGTCAGGTTTTACAGATATACTTTGAGAGCTTGGAGTAGGAGGCTTCAGGAATATATAGCTATTGTTATTTCTGTTGTGTTGCAAGTATTATACTCTGATAATGTTACTGTATACATATACTGATTTTATTTCAAAGTTATGCATCTATTATATATTGTTCGTTCCGCTGTGATATTTGTGTTTACTCTGATGTTGTATGTTCTTCTTCTTATATTCTAAGTTTCTATCTTATCTATTCTCACCCTCTAATTTCTTTCATTAACTATCCGATATTTCCAATGCTTGATAGTCGACATTGGGTTATATGTCGATTACGTTAGGATTGCGAAAACCTGGGTCGTTACAGTAATACTGAAATGGTGAATTTGACAATAATTGTGCATATATTCTTAAGATTGATATTCAATAATAAATTGGATATGTTTAAAGAGGATTACAGTGAATTGGGAAATAATGGTAAAAGAATTGGTATGCCTAATTTTATATCAAATTTATAGTAATTGGAAATGGTATATAAAAACAGGAATTAACATCTAACTCGAAAATAAAAAGGGGGAAAATTAGTTGGATTTGGGAGAATGGATACATTTCCATAACGGAAAAGATACTACGAACTTAGTTGCAAGAAAAGAAAAGAAAATGTGATTAGTGTGAAATAAGGTTTCTTTTACCGTCTTGCACACTAATCATATAAGATGTATATGTATGTCCATAATGAAAATAAAAGATATAGCTTGCAACTGCGAATCTTAGTTAATATACATTATGGAAATAGATCTTTATATCTTTCCGCTAACCAAAGAAATGAAGTGTGCAAAATAATTCCCTGAAATAATAAGAATGTACAATACAGTAAATAAAGAAAGGTTGCAATAATACATGTTTGGTTGAAGATTAAGGAACCTAGGGAAAATATGATGAACGGGGAATATAACCTATTATAATTCATTATATGAAGGAAAATTAATTTTATAGGTAGGCTTGCACTAGGGACAAGTGAAATTATAAGATAGGTTGTAGTTAATAATGAAAAGATAACTTATTAATAAACCTTAGTTAAGGGAACTAAGTTAATAAGCAAACTCACAACAATGGTTGTAGTAACAATGTAAGATAAGTTTATAATTTAATAAGAGAGAATAAAGTAGGCTTATTATTAGTTGACTTATAATTGAAAGTATTAACTCTAAGAAATAGAATAAATAATAAGTGGAAGCCCGCTCCAGCGGTATAGGGCTGATTAAAGAAAGTAAGCGGCCAATTATGAGCTAGTGAACTGAGTAACTTGAATAAAAAGTGAATATGTCAATAATCAAGTTAATTATCACTGCGATGAGATAAAACAAGCGCATGATTAAAAGATTAGACATAGGATCTAATAACACGATGGCGTGATGTGCTGCAACCAGTCTGTACGTAGGGAGGTGAAGAACCCATTATCGCGGTGTTTGGAGACATGAGAGGAGCACGTCCACTGGTTATTCTACGGGACTGGAGGATGGCATGTGGTTTCTACGGGACATGGTAGGGTACTCCATGATGATCCTATTTGGTAGGCTTTGGGCTGTACCCATAGAGGTGTGGTCCATACGGTACCATCTGGTGAGTACACCCTGATTGCAACTATGGTGTGACAGTCAGAAAGCCGTGGCGGGTAGCATTGGGTGGTTTAGCGATTGGCCTCGCTCGTGTGGGAGATCGGTCAGAACTAAATTAAGGATAATAATCGTCAGATACCTGTCATTGACAGTCGGTGGGATGCGGAAAAACTAAGAGCGAAACCAGCATACAACGTACTTGCACTATCGAGGCATTTGTGAAGGACAAGCAAAATTGGATGCTAGATTGATTGTTAGGGGTACGTCATTAGTTTTTGGTTTAGCCTTTCATTAGTTGAGGAAGGGGCCAGGGTGAGGCCATAGCCATCGTGAAAAGACCGACCATATGTGAACATCTATATTGTAGGCCTAAGGAAGCCGTCCTTTACAGATATTGAAAGCTCCCGACCGAGTTTCGTGCATTGGATGCTACCCTAGTACGAGACTAGGGTTATAATAGGCAGTATATTCGTGTGAGGGTCTAGATACACGTACTGGGTGGTGTATTATAGACATTATGGAATTACTCCATGTTGAGACGTGATTCGACCAAGGAGTTCAGATACAAGGATCTATATGCTTACATGGCATAGCGATGGTAGTTCTTTGCAATTACGTGGTGTAACGATATAGATTTCCGTACGTAGTTTGCCGTAGGAAAGAGGTTGTACACGGTTTCATGGTGTGACGATGGAGACCACACGAGGAGGGTACTATGGGGAGTACCTTAAGAAGTTGGGTATAGCTACATATAGGTTTAATCTACTGAGGAGTATGACGTGAGTGTAGAGCCTTGAGTGCTGTTAACCCAAATAACCGAATAATTAAGAAAACATAACTGAATGGTATATGTAGGGTTATTTCAGAATGTATAATTTGTCCTCTCACCAGAACTTTGTGCTCTAACCCCCTCCCCATAACATACTCATAAGTTAGATTTATGACAGAGATTTTGTAGCCTTTGGACACTTGATTAGACATTGTTGCTATTTCGATAAGGCTATATTTAATTATTCTATTTTATCCATTCTGCTATGAGATGTTTTATTGAGCTCTGATATATTTATTATCTTTGTCTTTTTTGCAGGATTCCAGACAAGCCGACTCGAGCTTTGATAGATTGGTATTTTCGAGAAAAAGTCTCCTGTCAAAATTCGAGTTGTTACATCTGGTATCATAGCTCAAGTTTAGGATTACTAAATATATATAGTGAGTGAGCCTATTTGTATATTTAATATATAAATATATTATATATATATACACATATATCCATAAAGGAACCCACTAAATAGGAAGAGCGGGATATGAAAAGATTTGGGATATCAGTTATGCACACTAAAAGAAACAGTAATAGAAATTTTAGAATAAAAGTCCCTTAGGTGGTTTGGGTGGAAAGTGTACAATGTGTTTTGTAATGGAAAAAGATGGATTGTATATGTTAGTATCTGAAATGTTAGTATTTCAGATTAGTGGGTTTGGCAGTAAAGCCTTATCAATTGGGAAAGAGTGAAGAGGAAAATGGATTAGGAATATATATTTAAGAGAAATGACTTTGTGGTAATAATTAGGAAAGGCTAAGTGAGTTAGAAACCCACTTTGAATCTAGCCTCATTGTTAACTTTTAAGAACCTGAAATTTTAAAAGCTTTCCAGTGATAGTTTATGATGCTTTTCAAATTTTGGCCTTAAAAGTTTACAATTCTAAAATATGTACTAGCTAAATTGTGTAGAAACAATTTTTGAAACAAAAAGATGTATGACGTTTGAAAAAAAAAATGTAAGAAACATTTTTGAAAAAGTACATATTGAGTTTAGGAAAAAAAATAGGGTATATTTTGGAAATGGTGATTCATTATGATTTTTTTATCTCAAATGAATTCTTTTAAAAAAATGTGTACATTATAGAGCATGTATAGGTCGCTAGTTTTTAAGCTATAAAGTATGAAAGAATTAAATAAGAAAACATGGAAATGGTTGCATTTTATCAAAAAAAAAATCGATAAGGAAAATTTTGAAATTCTTTATTCTTTTGACAGTTATTTTGACATAAACTTTGGAGCGTGGATAAAATAAGTTGTTAAAATTTCGAATAAAGTAGTTGTTTGGGATAAATTTAGAAATTAACACCTAGTTGTAAGTAATTGAGCTAACGTAGTAAAGATGAGCTGTTGTGAAATTAATTGAGAGATAGTTGCCCCTGTCTACTCCACTTTTTATGTTTTTTATAAAAAGTTTTTTTATGAGATGTCATTTTTTTGTTTCGCAAAATAAGTTTTAATGAAGAAAAATAAAGTTTTAAAGCTTTTAATTTTTTAAAAAATTTGATAAAGCCAAGTCACGCTTTTAAATCATGGAGTAGGTAAGGATTAGTACCTAGGAAAGACGAGGAATATTTTTGCGGCTATAAAGTAGATAGCGAAAATATTTTGGAATAATAGTAAATTCCCGTAGAGTGCATAAGCACTACAGAGCCTAGATTGTTTGCTTGGAAAAGAATGTAAGTGCACAACAAGGACTAGTTGTGACAAGTAGATGGTAAAGGGCAAGCGAGTTGTTTAGATCCTGCGGGATGGACTTTTCTTTGTCAGCATGGACCTGGTCCTAGGATCTTAACCCTTGATAGTAGATGCGTAGTGTGCTTGTTTTATTTTAATTTTGAAAGAATTAGAAGTTTTGAAAGAATTTGGAGGCCTATTTAAAATTAAGGTTAGATCGGTGAATTTAGTTAAATAAGCCAAGGAAATGGTGATGATATAACTAAAAGAAAACAACAAATCCAAATAAAGCAACAAATATGACAATTGAGATAAATGGAAAATTTTGAGAATATATAAAAAATTGGATTTTTCCAAAGTAAGCTGGAAAAAGGAAATTTATAACAAAGAAAATTTTCTTATGTAAACCGTGCTTGGATAGGAAGCTAGGAATTTTTTACAAAATAGTTGCATGAAATCCAAGTACAGACAAAAAAGAACATAAAACAAAAAACAGAAGATGTGAAGTTTTCTGTTTTCTACCTTTTTATAACATAAGAAAGTGAATTCAAAAAATTAGAATTTTCTGTAATTCGCGAATTTAAAGTTGATTGAAAGGGTTTGGATGCAAAAATTGGATGAACTACGCTCTTGCTCCGTAAGAATATAGGAAAAATTGGATGAAAAATGTGTATTTGATTTTCAAATTATTGCATTCATATAGAAATTGCTAGGATATTTATGATGTGTGCATTATGTTTTCAAGAAAAAATTTCATTCATATAAGAGGTAACGCGTAGGAATTCATTGCAATCATGTATTATCATGTTGTATTACACTTTGCACAAGTGCACAAATGGTTGCAAAATTGGATGTATACACGATGGTTAAAAATTATGTGAGGAATTACAAAATTTTACCCTTACCAAATTTCGGGGACGAAATTTCCTAAGGGTGGGAGTATGTAATACCCCGCATTTTTAATTAAATAATAAAATAAAAATTTGTAATTTTTTTTTAGAATTTGGTTATGCAATTAGTATCATTTGATCCGTAGTGATTTTCTAATCAGTTTAGACCTATGGTTTGTAGAAAACAGATTTAAAGTCAAAAAGATATCTTTAGATGAAGTTGTAGAACAAACATGAAAAGAAGATATAAAAGGAACACAAATAATAATACTAACTACTAATGTTTTTAGTCTTATGAACGAAAGCTAAGTTACGTGAGTTGGTAAGGCATCCATTTCCCAAGCTAGAGATCAGGAGTTTGAGCCCGTCAACGTCATATTTTTAATTTTAGAGCGACTACTAAAGAGTTGCATGTTCTAAGAGAAAAAATATATAAACATGTACATATAAGGAAAATTATATATGTGAGTGTATATATACACACATCTACATGTGTATGTGTATGTGTCTATATATATATATACATGTGTGTGTGTGTGTGTGTGTGTGTGTGTGAATATGAAATCTATTAGCAACATGCAATCAATCAAAATGAGTAAGGAAATAAATGTCGGCATAACGCTATTTGAATTTTGAAAAGAAATCATGTTGTGCGTAAATGTATATGCATAAATTCAAAAATTGAAATCAAAGTATAATTTAAGGACAGGAAGTAATAATGTTGGAAGGAATGAAAAATAGGCAAGAGAGTAGCTGCACTTGAAATTTGAATATATATTAAAAGGAAGGAAATAATGAATTGATAGCGTTATTAATGACATTTATAGCGCAGCTATTAACGGACAAATATTTGAAGAGTTATACGCATATATAAATGCGCACAGGTTCAAACTCGAAATTTGAGCAAATGTTAAAAGAGCAAGATAATAAATCAGAATATGTAGAAACAAATAAGAAATTAAAGGTTCAAGCAATAATTAATACCAGCCAAAAATCACATGTTCACGACCTAAATATTCAATTTAAAATCGCATACATGTGTCGACCCATGCCTAAAGTGGGTCAACCCACAGGTCGACCACCTGGGGTGCGTGTCGACCCATTTTGGGTTGGAGGCGGCGTGTTTTTATAGTTTAAACCATTTTGATTTTATTTTTTTAATTGTGTTGACGTGGTTCTTCTGAGCATCTATAAATAAACATGTAAGCCCTAACCTCCAACTCACAATTTTCTGAGAGGATGTCAGGGTTATGCCATTTTTTCCTCCTCCAAGCTCTCTAAAATATAAGCATATATTATTTTTGGCTTCAGATTTGAGAATCATTAGAGAATAGTGGAGATTTAGGACTGTAGATGAATAGATTCTTCTGTCCGAACAGATCTGCAAATCAAACGGTAAATTAGTGCAAACCCAAATCAGATTCAAGGATTGGAAAGTCGCAGGTGGGTGGATTTAAAATTATACCTTATGGCAATGGTATATTTATCGTTTACATTTCCCGTAATTCTTAACGTGATAAATAATTGAAATTTATGGTAATTACGATATAATTTATTTCTAAGAACGATAAGGATATTGATGTTGTACAAATATATTCTATAAATTATCTATCTGGGTTAAGAATTACTGTAATACCGAAATGGTGAATTTGACAATAATTGTGCATATATTCTTAAGATTGCTATTCAATAATAAATTGGATATGTTGTAAAGAGGATTACAATGAATTGGGAAATAATGGTAAAAGAACTGGTATGCTTAATTTTGTATCAAATTTTACAGTAATTGGAAGTGGTATATGAAAAATAGGAATTAACATCTAACTGAGAAAATAAAAAGAGGAAAAATTATTAGTGGGCTGAACTAGTTAGATTTGGGAGAATGGATACATTTCCGTAATGGAAAAATTGTTGAGAACGTAGTTGCAAGAAAAGAAAAGAAAAAAGGATTAGCGTGAAATAAGGTTCATTTACCGTATTACACACTAATCAAATAAGATGTATATGTATGTCCACAATGAAAATAAAAGATATAGCTTGCAACTTCGAATCTTAGTTAGTGTACATTATGGAAATATATCTTTATATATTTCCGCTAACCAAGGTAATGAATTATGCGAAATATTTTCCTGAAATAATAAGAATGTACAAGACGGTAAATTAAGAAAGGTTACAACAATAAATGATTGGTTGAATATTAAGGAACCTAGGGAAAATATGATGAACGACGAATATAACCTATTATAATTAATTATATGAATGAAAATGTAATATAATAGGTAGGCTCGTCCCAGGGACAAGTGGGATTGTAACATAGGTTACAATTAACGATGAAAATAGAATTTATTAATAAACCTTAGTTAAGGGAACTAAGTTAATAAGCAAACTCACAACGACGGTTGTGGGAACAGTGTAATATAAGGTTACAATTAAATAAGAGAGAATAAAATAGGGTTATTATTATTAGGCTTATAATTGGAAGTATTAAGTCTAATAAATGTAATAAATAATAAGCGAAAGCCCGCCCCGGTGGCATAAGGCTGATTGAAGAAAGTAAGCAGCCAATTGTGAGTTAATGAACCTAGTAACTTGAATAAAAAGTGGATATGTGAATAATCAAGTTAATTAGCAATGCAATGAGATAAAGCAATCATATGATTAAAAGATTAGACATAGGACCTAATAACGCGCTACGTTGGAACCAGTCTGTACGTTGGGAGGCGAAGAACCCAATGGGGTAGATCATCGTGGTGTCTGGAGACACAAGAGGAGCACGTCCAATTTATTATTCTATGGGACTGGAGGGAGGCACTGGCTTCTACTGGACGTGGTAGGGTACACCGTGATGGTCTTCTGTGGTAGGCTTCAACTTGTACCTACAGTGGTGTCGTCTGTACGGTACCATCCGATGAGTATACCTTGACTGCAACTACAGTGTGGCAGTCAAAAGGCTGTGGCGGATGACGTTGAGTGATTCGACAATTTTCCTCGCTCGTGGGGGAAGTTGGTCAGGACCAAATTACGGATAGTAGTCATTGGATACCTGTCATCGGCAGTCAGTGGGACATAGAAGGATTATGAGCTAAACCAACTGACAATGTACTTTCACTATCGAGGCGTTGGCGAGGGACAAGCCAAATTGAATTATATATTGATTGTTTGGGGCACTTCATTAGCTCTTGGTGTAGTCTTTGATTTGTTGAGGGAGGGGAAAGGGTGGGACTATAGCCACCATGAAAAGACAGACCATATGTGAATATTTGTATCATAGGCCTAATGAAGCTATCCTTTAAATATATTTAATGCCCCTAACCGTGTTTCATGCATTGGACGTGTAACACCCCACAGCTATAGCCACCGTGAAAAGACAGACCATATGTGAATATTTGTATCATAGGCCTAATGAAGCTATCCTTTAAATATATTTAATGCCCCTAACCGTGTTTCATGCATTGGACGTGTAACACCCCACATTTTTATAATTAAAAATGTACAAATATGTATATATGCATAGATAGGTAAATAATGGTGATGTATAATGAAAAATTAATTCATACATTGAAGAGTAAGGAAATTAATGCGATGACAATGTGTGTAATCGAAGAGATGAGAAAATAAAAATACTTAATTTAAATAACAGGAATTAAGTAAAATGGACATCACCATTGCATCCGCCTCGAAATTCTGGTCAAGATAGACACCTGGTTTGCGTAAAACGGACATCATGTGAAAAAGTTATTAAGCCTAGAAGTTTGTATACGCACAAGAGAAATATATATATATATATATATATATATATGTGTGTGTGTGTGTGTGTGTGTATACAAACAAATTAAAATATAAAATAAAGAGTAAAATAAGGATTGCATGTAATAAATACATGCACTAAAAAAAATGTAATGCATGCATTAAAAGAAAGAAAGGATTGGTTGCATGGAATGTAAATATGTTGCATGCACTGACTTGCAAACATAATGCATTATCATTAAAAGAAAAAATTCATGCAATGGTTTAATTTAAGTATTGTAACTAACATGAAAAAGAGAAGTAAGGAGAGAACAATAATTATCATTGTTCTAAGACTTATTAACAAAAGACTTCATGGCTCACTTGGTTAAGACATTGGATTTGTAACATGGAGGTCGGGGGTTTGAACCCCGTCGGCGACATAGTTTTTATCTTTGTTTTAAAGAGATCCAACTGAACATGCAAATATATGTATGTATACAAATTCAAAATTTGAAAGGATAAGAACGTACATGTAAGGAAATAAAGAAAACATATGTATATATATGAGAATATATATATGCATAAATATATGTATACAAAAGATAAAATTCAAGATAAGCCTACAGTTAATGAAATATGGAAAGAATCAAATAACGGTGCAACATCGTTTGAATTTTTAAAATAAAATGAAAATTGTGCGTATATATATACGCGTAAAATGGTTGGTAGAGTAATTGTATACATATAAGAATATTTCATGTGAATAAAACAGTTAAATAAATTCCAGAAATTCAAAAGTTCAAAAATTAAATTTCTATGCCAAAACAATTCAAACATTCAAAATTCGAATTTCTACGCCAAAACAGCTTGCGGGAACCAATGCTGACTCAGTGCTGCATGTACAATAAGATTTGGCTAGATTCATCTGCGAACCTGGACTATTTTCTTAACTAGGTTCAATGCTGACTCAGCGCTGCGTGTACGATAAGGTCTTGAGCACCTATATGAACAACCCTAAGGCTACAGTTTTCTCTACACATCTTCGTTATGCCTATACTCTTCCCTAATTCATATCAAAATAAATCAAAGACGGGGTTATGCTGCTCAAGTTCTTCATTAGAATTCAAGTAGAGAATCAAATCTAAATTAGAGGATCGATAATCTACGTTAAGGGATAGCTTTTCAGTTTCAGAAATCAGATCCCAGAATTCAAGATCCGTTCTTAAATCAGTGAGTGGGATTACAATACACTTCATGCATATAGTATTATTATTGTTCGTCGTTTCTCAGTTAAATTCATGTTGCAATTTGAAATAATCTTTTATGCTTAATCTATTCCTCTTCCCTATTCTTCCTTTTCATTTTTGAAACTTTGGCCACCTTCAAGCCAAGGTCAACAACGCGTAAATTATAGGTATTTGGGAAGAGCTTGAGTTTAATCGATGAATTAGGCAATTTGGGTAAAAAGATTATTACATGAATGGTTGTGTAAGCAAAGTAGAAATGGGTTAAGTAGCATTTGACATATGAATAAGCTTAACCAACGTGTGAGGAATGATAGCAACGTGTTAGGAACACATGTATGGGAAACTAGAATAATAGGTATAGCCTATTACGGGATTATAAGCATGAACATAAATTGGGGTTTTTGGGTAAAGCTTGAATTTGAGACTTGAAAATTGGATATGCAGTTAAGAACCTAGAAACATAATTAAAAATGGAATATGTTGGACAAACCATGTTTTTATGTAATTATGGATCTCGACACATAACATGAAATTGACAATAGTGGCATAACTTGAACATGAACATGCTTGTGAATTGGTAATTGACATTTGATATCTAGAATGAACATGAACATGCTTGTAAATTTATAATTGGCCTATGACACCTATAATAGACATGAATTGTTAATTGGCTAAACATGAAACATGGCTAACTCGAGGTTAGAATGAGTTTGCGGTTTAATCCTGCCCGAAAACCGCCCGACACATCCAGTGACCGCAAACAATAGGTTCTAATGTGAGAAGTTAGTCATAACGTGCTTGAAACCTGAGGTTAGATTGAGTTGTGGTGTAATCCTGTCCGGAACCAACCGGCACATCCAGTGACCACAACAATAGGTTTAATGTGAGAGGTTGGGCATTAATAATTAATTAATGTTAATGAAACATGCTAGTATGGTAAGGTTGAGTTAACATGAAACACTAGACAACGCTTAACCAATTTGACATGATATATGGGTGGGTTAAGTCAACGTGAACCGCTAGATAACACTTAACCAATTTGACATGATATATGGGCGGGTTAAGTCAACATGAACTGATAGAGAACACTTAACCAATTTAGCATGGTACGTGGATTGAATTAAATACGTGATTGGGGGTTAAGTCAACTTGGACACATGGGCAAACTTAACCAATATAACAGTATCAAAGCAAGGAAAAGTGGGGAATTATAAGATTAAATAATAGATAAACTTATCCTAGGGATAAGAAATGAATATGACTTAAGATGTAATACAAAACTCGATGGTTAGGACGACTTATACCATGAAATAAGTTAATCTAAGCTGAAAATGTGGGAAAATACCCATACGCCATCATTTGATAAAGAGAACTTAAGTCATGCTTGAATTCATTGGTAAACCTTAGTTAAAAGGAACTAAGTAACAAACCTTAGTTAAAGAGAACTAAGTAACAGAAACTAAGTATCAAACCTTGGTTAAGAGAACCAAGTAATAAACCTTAGTTAAGAGGACTAAGTTGTAAACCTTAGTTAAGAAAACGAACGATTAAGAGAACTAAGTAGTAAACCTTAGTTAAGAGGACTAAGTAGTAAACCTTAGTTAAAAAAGCTAACGATTCATGAAACTAAGTAGTGAACCTTAGTTAAGAAAGCAAACGATTCAGGAAACTAAGTAGTAAACCTTAGTTAAGAGAAGTAAGTAGTAAACCTTAGTTAAGAAAGCCAAGTAGAACACGAGGAGGAGCGAACTTTCATCTGATCATGAAGAAGGCTCCAACGAATTGGGTTACGAAGCACGCGGCTTCGAGGGGACGTGAGGGTACTCTTGGTATCCCTCTATGAGGTTGTAGATGATCCTCTTGGGCTCACAGAGGTTCATGTCTGCATTAGAAGAGCCAAGGGTATGCCTTTGTTGCAATATAAGCAACCTAAAGACTAGGATGGGTCAGCGTGAGGCGGCAATATCTTGTTTTACCCTGTGATAGCACGTCGTCGTCTACCTACCATCTTGAGCCAATCGTGATACGCAAGCGGAAAGGCAGAGAACTCCAAAAGACCATATACTTTGCTATCTAGTTATGGGTGAGGGTGGCCAATAGGTTTGTGGGGGCATAGGTTGCCTGCGTACGGTTCTCATTCTTGATTTTCTTGGGTGCCTTTCATTAGTTAAGGGAGGGGTCAAGTGGGACCACAACCACATACAGATAAAACAGACCTTAGCATCTGCATCAACAGATAACTTAAAGCTCTCGATCGAGTTCCATGTTTCTTGATTAGCCCTGCCACGGGACTCGTGCCGCACATATAGAGGACAAGTGCAACTAGATATCTAGCACGTTTAACGACATTATTGGGGCGTAAAGTCTAGGAACATATATCGCTTTAGGTAGTGTGTCCTAGACTAGGGGGTATTGTTCGATAGGTAGCATAAACCCTAGTGGCCCTAGGTAGCATAAACCCTGGTCGGATCTAGAAAGCGTTCAATAGGTAGCATAAACCCCAGTGGCCCTGGGTAGCATAAACTATGGTTGAATCTAGGAAGCGCTGGATGGAAAACCCTAGATTAGATCTAGGTAATAAACGAAATCTAGCAAGATCAAGAGTGGTAGTCCAAACGATTTCAAGAATGGCAGCACTACACTAAAGTAGTATAGATTTACATGATGAAGCCCGTCCAACATACGGCAAGAGACTCTATACATACATGGAAAGGATTATACGAGTCGGGGGTATATACATATATGTTGTATTAGGTTAATCTACTAGTGGGACATGAGGATAGCCTAGAGAGCTAATATCGCGAATAACCTAATAAGCATGAAAATATAACTGAATGATATATGCAGGATTATACAGAATTTTATTCTAAGTCTACTCACATAGAACTTATGTTCTGACCCCCTCCTCATTACATACTTCCAGGTTAGGTTCATGACAGAGATGGTATAAGCTTTGGATACTGGTTAGGCAGTATGTTTTATAAGGTAAAGCTATATTTAAAGTATATTATACTTTGAGTTCCTTCCGCTGTAAGATGCTTACAAATTCTGACATGTTATCTTTATCTCTGTCTTTTTCTGCAGGATACCAGAGTGCCCAACTCGGGCTTCGATAGATTGGGTTTTTGAAAAAAATCCGTTCTGTCAGAATCTGGGTTGTTACAGGATGCAACCCTATTACGGGACTCAGATTATAGTAGGCAGTACATTCGCGTGAGGTTCAGATACACGCATTGGGTGGTGTATTTTAGACACTATAGAATTACTCTATTTTGAGACGTGATTCGACTGAGGAGTTCGAATACGAGGATCCATACGCTTACATGGCATATCGATGGTGGTTTTGTGCGACTACATGGTGTAACAATATAGATTTATGTACGTGGTTTAGTGTAGGATAGATGTTGTATACGCTTCCGTAGTGTGATGGAAGAGACCGCATGAGGAGAGTACTATGAGGAGTACCTTGAGAAGTTGGGTATAGTTACATATATATGATATTAGGTTTAAACTACTGGGAAGTGAATGGGTACGACGTGAGTGCAGAGCCTTTAGTGTTTTTAACCAAAATAACTTAATAATTAAGAAAACATAACTGACCGGTATATGTAGGGTTATTTCAAAATTTATAATTTGTCCTCTCACTAGAAATTTATGTTCTGACCCACTCCTTATAATATACTCACAGGTTAGATTTATGGCAGAGATTTGGTTTCCTTTATACACTTGATTATACAGTGTTATTATTTCTATAAGGCTATACTTGATTATTCTTTTTTATCCATTCTGTTGTGAGATATTTTATCGAGCTTTGATATATATTTGTTATCTGTGTCTTTTATGAAGGATACTAGACAAGCCAACTCGAGCTTCGATAGATTGGGATTTTTGAGAAAAAATCGATCTATCGAAATTCACGTTGTTGCAAGTATAGAGGCGATGGCCTCTTACTGCATAGATATATTGTTTAGAAAATAGGCTCCCTCTTTTATTATCTTTGTCCTTCGAGGTTCCGAAAGAAATCTCTTTGACACAGTGAAAAGTGCAAGGAGGTGATGTTGTAAGGTTAAAATAAGTTCTTGAAAAGGATCTCTTCGACAGTGTCGGATGGTCTAAAGGCGATAGACTCCATACTTATTTTATTAAATCAAGTAAAAAGGAAACATCCCCTTCAGGCTAAACCGAAGGGTATCGAGGCAGAAGCCTCTAAATTGTAAAATGATGGAGACAAGGCCCCTATATTAAAGTTTTATTTTACATTCCTATCGATTAGGCACATCGACCAGAGCCCTTATGCAAAGGAGAAAGACTTAGTTGGAGAAAATTAAAGCCAGTGACCGGGGACTTCAAATGGAAGTCATAAACCAAAGCCTACTTCTTATGCCATCAAGTGGCATTACAAGTATCTGAAGCTTATAGAAAAATAGCGGAAGACGGTTCCGACCGTTTTGAAAGAAGAGAAAGGTACTTTCGAAGTGAGGCCTTGGCATAGACAAAGAATGGTCATAAAAAATGTAGTAATACTATTTATGGATGTGCTTTTTCACCTAGTCCAATACATTTGTCAAAATCTTATTGGTTTTCATAAATAAATACTATATCTAGTACACTTTTCCAGCCTACTATGGTTACATAAAGGAGTAAATACTGCTTAACATTATTAATGCTTTTAGTTAATATCAAACTTCACCTTAGATTAACAAACTTAAAATTTTTATCTCAATTGATCATTATGTGCGAAAATCCCAAAAGTTGTAAAAAATTCATACGAGTTCAGAAAATTATGAAATTGATAACCCATCTCCCAAAAAATGCTATAAACATCATACGAAAGTTTCAAGTTAATTAGAGATGTCCAAATTTATATTTTCCCCAAAACCAATTTAAATAACACTTAAATCATGCATGTTAATTTATTCAAGCATTGCCTCATTCAAGAAACACATTAACACACAAGCAAACGTGAAACAAATCATGTGAATCATTTATGGAATTCATTAGTAACCGAAAATAACAAGGATAATAATCATTATTTGCCTTAAATAGTATTGTATTGTTGAGATTTATCATAGTAGATCCTAGAGCTTTTATCTTCTTTTTCTTTAATTTTATCACCACTTCTCCTTAAGGTCTAATGGCCAGCCTCTTAGGAATTTTCTTAGGTTTTTGAAAATGAGGATTATGAGGGATAAGATATAGAAAATACATTATATAGAGGGTCACATGTTTCTCATTTTTTCCTTTGCACAACCCTACATATGTTTAATTCGTTTATTTATTTCTTAAGGCCAATTCCTATTCATTTATAAGCACAAATCTCAACTCAACATTCTATTTACATTATTCTTATCTATTTTATCCAATTAAATATCCTGAATAATGTTAGTCAAAATGAGGGGAACTACATCCTCCTCTCCTTAAATGAATTTCGCCCTTAAAATTTTATCGAAGACAAAACAATTATAGAAAGAAACAACAATGCCAACTATACTAGTGTAATCCATTGGTCCCTAAGTCTATAAAACATTATAGAACGTACCACTAAGAAAATCTAGAAACGTAGTCCCTCGTCTTTTCTTCCATCTCCCAAGTATAATCCTTAACATTATCACTCCATTGGACTTTCACCAGCCTGAGTGTCTTGTTCCTTAACTTCTATTCATCTCTTACCACAATTCGTACCGGTTGTCGCACTTACATACACAGATATGAAACATGAAACACATTGTGAACGCTCACCAAACTATCTGGTAGTTCCACTCGATACGTGGGTTTCCCTATCCTCTCCACGATAAAAAAGCATCCACTGAATATTGTTGCCAGTTTTCCTGACTTACCAAAATGTACCATTAGGCGAGACATTGAAAAACGCTCATTCTCCAATAGAGAACTCAATGTCTTTTCACCTTTTATCCGTGTAACTCTTCTACCTTGATTGAGCTTCCTTCATCCGACCTTCGATTATCTCGACATTTTCTACAGCTTCGCTAACCAATTTGTAACCAAGTACCAATCTGTAGCCGTATCCAACAAGATGGTGATTTGTATAGCCTTCTGTACAATGCTTTAAATAGTAACATTCATATAGTAGCCTGAAAGCTATTATTATAGGAAAACTCAACCAAACGAAAATGGTTTTCCCTTGAGCCACCAAAATCCAGAACACATGCACTCAACAAATCTTCGAGTACCTTGTTGACTCACTCTGTCCATCCATCCGTTTGTGGGTGATATGCAGTGCTCATCTCCAGTTTTATCCCTAAAGCACTTTGCATACTGGTCCAAATCTCACTTGTAAATAAGGAATCTTTGTTTCCTACTATACTGCTAGGAATTCCATGAAATATAACTATGTTATTAATGAACAAATCAACCACCATAGGAGCCATCTTGATGGCCTTAATAGGAATAAAGTGGGAACTCTTAGTTAGTCGATCCACGATCTCATTTTCTCTTTTGGATCTCAGTAGTTCATCAATAGAGTCCATGGATATATAATCCACTTCCATCTTGGTGGCCTTAATAGGAATAAAGTGAGAACTCTTAGTTAGTTGATCCACGATCTTATTTTCTCTTTTGGATCTCGGTAGTTCATCAATGGAGTCCATGGATATATAATCCACTTCCAAACTGGAATCTCTAATGACTAAAGCAAGCCGCTAGGCCTTTGATGCTTGGCTTCCACCTTTTGACAGTTCATGCACTACTTTACCCATAACCCAACATCTGTCTTCATGCCTTCCTAAAAGAAGCTCCTCTTGAAAAACTCATACAATTTGGTATCCCCCAGATGTATCATGAACTTAGAGCAATGGCATTCCTGCATAACCTCTTTCCTAAGATGGCCAATGTCTAGAACACACAACCTTTCCTTCTTCCTCAGCCATCCATTATCGTTGAAGCCAAAATCCTTCAAGTCCTCAACTATCACTTCATCTTGGAGCCCTCTAATACTCTCGGCTAATACTAGATATGTAACAACCTAGAATTTTGACAATATAATTAGATTTTAAAATAGGAATTTTTACAAATAATGGAATCTGACAATGAAACTTTAATCATTATGCTCATCTTGGAATTCTGGTCAACTTTCATGTTTGGAGTTTCGTCGACGAAGTCCGTATGAAAAAGTTACAGATGAAATACAAAAAAATGGATGGAAATAAATAAATATAATATATATTGTCTTTTATAAGCTGCCTTCACTGGGAAAAATTCCTTAAGGGTGGTCGACACCCTTGTCCAAAGCGGTAGACCGTGTAACACCCCACCTCCGCCAATGCCACTCTTGCAAGGACATTAGCTTTGGAGGGGCGTTAAACAAGGTAAACATGCATGCAGATATCACAAGACAGAACATATAAGTAAAACAGAGTAGTAAAGCAGCGGATAAAACTTATCATTTCAAAACCATAGTCATGTTACAACAAAGTACTTGGTCATTATTTTCCAACAACAAAGTCTAGATAAAAGCATAAACTGAAAAACTGAAATACATAAAGTACTATCCCCAAAATGAAGTGATAAACCATAGCTAGCTCAATGTCGAAAACCGTACATGAGCAAATCCAGTAAGCAAGCTGTAAAGATCCAAGCTAAGCTCCAATGTTCCTACCCTGAGAACCTGAGGGGGGGGGGGGGAAACGGAAGAAAAGAGGCGAAAGAAAACAGGTCAGTCAAAAAGACTGGTAAGCCCTACTACTATCTGTCTATGAACTAGTAAAGTTAACTGGCATGAGAAGCTGAGATGAACATAAGGATAACAACATACTGGCATGATGATTAACTAACAAGATAGATAAAGGTGTCATCGCATAATTAAGGTTAAGTTTTGCACCACGGGTGTACTAGCATTCTAACATGTCAAGTAAAAACAAGAATTGATCCCTTGGCCCAAGCTTGGCCCATCATCATGAGGTGACCTAAATTAAGGTCCAACTACACGGTCTAGTCGATCGGCTCCCTATAAGCCTAACTCGTCAAGTGTCGGTGTCATACGGCCCAAACATGAAATGTAGCTAACTGTGCTAGGTCCACCCCAGGGTGTATCAAGTCCTAGGGTGTAGACCTTGGACATCAATCAAGTATGCACAACCTAGATCTACTGGTACCCGTGCCTGATTCTCCAACGCCGGACTATGTGCACGATCATAGTCCGCCTGGACCTACACCGGCGTACCTACATAGCCATCGTTTTGGTCGCTTACATGTCAGCCCAGTAATCGTGCCCCACCCTAGCCTAGTCCTAGGGTCTTATGATACTATCAAGAGGGTTACTGCTGAAAAGGACCACGCAATTAGGGTTTCCTTAACGGGATAAATGTGGTTAACCCGATCCAAACGTGGATTAAATTGGTTAAGTGTACCCAAGATCCATGACTTAACCCCGATTAACCCATCGAGCCCAAATTGATTAAGCATTAAGTGGACCATGACTTAACCCTAATCAGGAGGCATTAATTAATTAACTTAATGTGCTTTAACCTCTCACATTGGACTTTGTTGTGGTTACTAGTTAAGCCGTGCGGGTCCGGGTAACTTTACACCACAACTTGGTCTAACCGCGGGTTCGAGCACAACATGACCAACTTCTCACATTGGGTCCTATTGTTTGTAGCCACTAGTTAAGCCGGGCGGGTCCGGGTAGATTTATGCTACAAACTCAACCCAACCTCGAGTTGGCCACACTCATATTTTCTAAGTGTCATGTCCATTATGTTTCCAAAACATAATTACAAGTTAACATATCACGCTATGTTATAAAAACCATGTTTATGTCATAATGTTACCCAACCCCAACGTAACCCCATCGTTTACATAATCGCGTCAACGCATAAAGGATAAAATAGGGAACTTGGCATAATCATGACAAAAAGGTGTTGAAGCCACAAGTTTAACATGGTGGCATATGAAATGTACATATGTTCATATACTTGCATATTGCATCATTAGGCTTCAAAAGCATGCATAAAACCAAACTTAGCATATGAGTGATACATGGTGATAAATGACATGTAGAAGTTGCTTGAAGTTCGCATTTAGCCTCACATGCAAGTTATCATAAGGGATATGATAACTTTCATGTTGCCAAATGCAACCTTTAATATAAAGCTTGGAGCTTTATGCTCACAACATCAAGTTTAACTTGCATAACATGATAACATGATCAACCCAAACTTGCATAACATAGCAACATGTGTCATACATAATGGTTAAACCAACTTGCATAATGATCATCCAAACTTGCATATAATGATCAACCAAACTTGCATATAATGATCAACCAAACTTGCATATAATGTTCAACCAAACTTGCATATCATAATGATCAACCCCAAACTTGCATCATTCATTTAACTTTAGAGTTCAAAGAAAGAAAGTAGAAAAGGGCTTACTACGCTATGAAGACACAAATGAATATTTATTTTAAAGATTGAGACGAATCCCTTATGCAAGCACCAAAATATGAAAGCCCCAATTGAAAAACCCTTGCGCCAAATCAATAAAAATCCTAGCTTTGAAATAGAAATGTTGCAACTTGACTTGAATGCAAACTAAGAACACTCATACAAGTTTGAAAGCACTTGTATGAACTCACAATCTCTCACAGAAATAGGCTTAGGAATTTTAGCATGAGAGTGGAGGCCACGAGAGGAAAAAATTTGACATAGTTTAGTTGTAGGATTGAATAATGGTGATTTAGGCTAGGTTTAGTGGTCTTTTTATAGAGGATTAGGATAGTATTAGCCATAGGATTAACCCTAGATTCAATCCAAGCCATCAAAGCATGTCTTGGGGAAGAAGTCAAGTGTAGAAACCATCTAGGGCCTTTAGATTAAAGCTAAACCATGAGAACCATTCAAATGCAAAATCTGCATTTGAGCGAATCGGCCCACGGGTTGACAGCCAAACACCCTGGATTAACCCCTAGTCGACCCAGCGTGCTCGGGTCAACCTCAAAAATCGGCCGGTTCGGTTATTCCCCTCTCCCAATTCACTGTTTTGAACATTTTTGCATATTTATTTATTTAATTTTCAATTATATATATATATATATATCAATATATATATATATATTTCTCTGCACAACCCATTTCACTAAATTAAGTATACTTTAATTTGTGAATTTTTATGTTCAAATTACAGGGTGTTACATTCTCCCCTCCTTAAAGGATTTCGTCCCCGAAATCTCCAAGTTAGGAAGAATGTATCCTACTTTCCATCATCCATCTACTCAAAACATCATCCACGTGCAGTCATTGTCCTTAAAGGATTCTAAATGTTGTATGATCATATGCAAAGGTGTGTGTATATGTACTTATCTAATGCAAAAATCAGGCGGTTACTGATACAGTAAACCTCCTTAATGCAAAGCATGTTAGTGAAATGAGTCCATATGTATGCAAATTCCTAACATAATTTATAATCTCTACATGAGTGCACATAACATTCATCCATATGCAACATCCATGTGATAACATAACAAGTTTCATCCATGAATAAGTATAAGCACTCATGCATATGCAACATGAAAGTGTGTGAGCCGATCTTAGTGCCTAATGTGTATCATGCATTCACGAGTATCCACGTGCAAACACTTGCAACCACTTGCAACTATCAAGCATAACATGTTTCAAATACATGTTTCAACCTAGGGTTTCTACCTAAGGTTCTTATGACAAGATCTACAAAACAAGATAAACTAGATAAACGTGGATAAAAAGAAAGATATGGTAATTAGGAAAAGAGATCGAGAATGTACCCTTAAAAAGAAACGGATAAAGCCCACGCATCTTCTCCTCGGTTTCCCAAGTTGCATCTTCGTCGGCTTCACCCCACTGAACTTTCACCAACTTGACCTCTCGATTCCTTAGCTTCTTGATCTCTGTTCCCAAGATACGAATCAGAGCTCTTCTCAAGGTTGCTTCTTTCTCTACCTCAATGTCTTCAAGAATGCTTGGTTCAACCACCTCAGCGGACTCATGTAGGCACTTTCGGAGATGCGAGACATGAAAGACATTATGCACTCTGGCTAGCTTCTCGGGCAATCCCACCTTATAGGCCATCTTTCCAATTCTCTCTATGATAGGGAAGGGTCCTACGAACCTTGGTGCCAGCTTCCCAACTGCTCCAAAACGTACCACATTTCGCAAAGGAGAAACCTTCACGAAAACCATGTCTCCCACTTCGAATTCCAAATCTGCCCTTCGCTTGTCAGCATAGGATTTCTGTCTATCTTGGGCCGCTTTCATCCTTCTTCTTACTAATTCAACTTTCTCGGATGTGTCTCATATCATATCGGGCCCAAGTATAAGTCTATCTGTTGTCTCCCACCAACAAGATGGTGACCTACACGGCCTCCCATATAAAGCTTCAAATGGTGCCATCCCTATGCTGGCTTGATAGCTATTATTATAAGCAAATTCTAAAAGAGGAAGGTGGTCTTCCCAAGTACCACCGAAGTCAAGAACACAAAGCCTCAAGAGATCTTCTAGCACTCTATTCACCCTTTCGGTTTGGCCATTCGTCTGGGGGTGATAGGCTGTACTCAAATTCAATCGCGTACCCATCGCTTCTTGCAAACTGTTCCAGAACTGGCTAGTGAAAATCGGGTCACGATCGCTAACTATGCTAGAAGGAACTCCATGCAACCGCACTATTTCTCGGAGATAAATAGACGCCAGCCCTGATGCGGCCCTCTTGCTCTTTACTGGGATGAAGTGAGCACTCTTCGTAAGTCTGTCAACTATGACCCATATGCTTGTGTTCCCTCTCCTTGACCTAGGCAATCCATCCACAAAATCCATAGAAATACTCTCCCACTTCCATTGTGGGACCTCCAATGGATGTAATAGCCCACCTGGTTTCTTTGACTCGGCTTTCACTTGTTGGTACACCATGCACTTTGAAACATACTCTGCCACATCCTTCTTCATTCCATCCCAAAAGAAAATGCGGTTCATATCTCTATACATCTTATCTCCTCCTGGATGTATAGTCATCTTCGAGTGATGCGCTTCTTCAAGAACTCTATGGACTAAATCTCGCACTCGAGGAACACATAATCTCCCGTCACGCCTTAGCCATCCTTTATCATCCATAGTATATCTGGCAAGGTGACTAGACGTCTCACCCCGAATCAGCTTATCCATGACCTCGACTATTTGCGGATCTTCCTTCTGTGAAGCCCCAACTTGATCAAGAAGTGTGGGTCTAAACTCGAGGGATGCTAAAGAACCCGTCATCGACTCAACAGTCGTCGTGAAATCAAAAGTTGCCAAGAATTCTAAGTTCTTCTTTGTTAACTTAGTAAGAGGGGCCGAAATCTTAGCGAAGTCCCTGATGAACTTCCTATAGTAGCCCGCCAAACCGAGAAAGCTTCTTACTTCGGTTGCATTCCTAGGAGTCTTCCAGTCTTGAACCACGACCACTTTCGTGGGATCCACCGCTAGGCCTTGCATAGAAACTATATGTCCAAGAAACCGAACTTCCTTTCTCCAGAAATGACATTTGGAGTACTTGGCTTTCAACTGATGCGCTCTAAGCGTACCCATCACTTCCTTGAGATGTCTAGCATGCTCTTCCTCATCCTTTAAGAAGATCAGAATGTCATCCACGAAGACAACAACAAACTTGTTGAGGAACTCCCTGAACACCCTACTCATCAAGTCTACGAAGTAGGCGGGTGCATTAGTCAAACCGAATGGCATGACAAGCCATTCAAAGAATCCATCCGGAGTCCTAAACGCAGTCTTATCGATGCTATCCTCAGCCACTCTAAGCTGATGGAATCCGGTGGCTAGATCGAGTTGAGAGAAAACAGGAGCACCTACAAGCTGGTCAAAGAGATCATCAATCCTCGGTAATGGGTTCCTATTCTTCTTTGTCAGCTTGTTCAACTCTCGATAATCAACACATAGACGAAGCGAACCATCCGCCTTAGTAGCGAATACCACCGGAGCACCCCATTCGGAAATGCTTCGTCTAATAAAACCCTTCTCAAGCAGCTCCTTGATTTGCTTACTGAGCTCCCTTCTCTCACGAGGGGCCATGTGCCTAACGGGCAATGATACTGGCTTGGCATTGTCGACTAGTTAAATGCGGAAATCTATCTCTCGTTTAGGGGGTAACCCCTTAACTTCTTCAAAGACATCAGGATAGTCTCGGACCACCCTTACAGATTGCAGATCATCGATGGACGAGTCGAGAGATTCAAGATAGCATAACATGACGGGACCTCTAGGGTTACAAGAAATTTCTAGGGTATTACCGAGGCGAGTCATGAGCCTCACCACCCTATGCTCACAGTCAAGAACGGTTCCATAACTGGACAACCAATCCACACCCAAAATCAACCCGTATCCCATAAACCCGAGAGCCTAAACATTACTCATGAATTCTATGCTCAAGATAGAGATTTTCAAATCCACACAAATCACAGGTAGATGGGCAGAACCCCCAATTGGATTTGAAACACTAACGGGACCTCAACTAGACTAGTACTTAGGTGCAAAACTTTCAATAAGATCAGAAATAAAACTATGCGATGTGCTAGAATCAAATAAGGTATGAACAGGGAAATCAGAAATGTAAACATGACTTTTTACAGAAACACTACCTTGACCAAAAGCTGGAAGAGTGAGGAGAGCCTGCAACTGCCCTCCAGAGGGTCCTACTCGCTGAGTTCGTTCTTGCCCTTGTCCTTGCTTCTTGGGGCAATCCTTGCTAAAATGTCCATATTCTCCGCAATGGAAACACTCGCCTAACTTCCTCTTCCTCTTCCTGCAATCTTTGGCTATGTGCCCAACGATCCGACAGAACTTGCACTTCCTTGTTTCCCTGGTCTTGTTGTCATTGCGATTGCTGTTGCCCTTGTTCCCCTTCTTGTTGTTCTTGTCTCTTTTTTCGGTATCTTCCTCTTGAAGTAGGGCCATATTCACCAAACTCTCGAAGGTCGCCCCCAGGGGTATATGAGACATGGCCAAACCGCGCAATGGCTCATTCAATCCTAGAGCAAAGTGTAGGGCCTTCTTCCGAGCTGTGTTAACCAATTTTAGACCGAACTGAGCAAGTTGATTAAACATATCCACGTATTCCCTAACTGTCATGTCCCCTTGCTTTAGAGATAGGAACCTTTCCATCTGAAGGTTCTCTTCTGTCGATGATAGAAACTTTAGTCCAAACCTTCTCCTAAAGTCATCCCAAGTCTCAATTGGTCTAGTAGTGGTGGTGACTACCCACCAATAAGCAGCTTCCCCTTTCAATAGCCATACCGCCAACAGAACTTTCTTACGATCTTCCACATCAAAGATAGCAAAGAGGTCTTCAGTTTCCTTTAACCAGTTTCTTGCCTCCACAGAAGTCTCCGTTCCGACAAAATTCTTGCAACCCATCGCCTTAAATTCTTTGCAAAGCTTTGCAAAATCCTCTTGCGGATGCTGAGGGTGAGGAGGAACCTCAGCTACGGGAGGAGGAGAGATGTTAGCGACCGGGGAAGGAGGAGGAATGTTCGCGGGGCCGGCTTCATTCGCCCTTGCCTCCATAAATCTCCGGAACCAGACTGGTACTTGCACGCCTTCCGGGATGTTAAAGCGATCGACCATACTAAAACGAAGAAAAAGATAGATTCAGAACGAAGAAACGAAGGATAGTGCTATGGCTTTTGGGGAATAGCCTTTTTAAAATAACTAGACTCTTCTTGGAAAATACTTAATTGGTTTTGAAAATAGTTTTTCAAAAGGTAAGTTTTAAAAACACTTTTGCTCAAATCTTGTAAACCTTATGCTCTGATACCAAATGTAACAGCCCTAGGCTTTGCAACCATCAGGCAGTGGGCTAACCTCCCACCGTGACATACAGTGATACCTCAGAACTGATTTTACGACCAGCCTCTCGACTGCAACAACCAACCCAATCTTCCCATTGGGATGTGTATGGGTAAGAGTCTCCTGCTCGCCACCAAACAGCCAAGCGAGAACCCCCTATCACATTCTCTAACCAGCTCTGATACCAAATGTAACACCCCACCTCCGCCAATGCCACTCTTGCAAGGACATTAGCTTTGGAGGGGCGTTAAACAAGGTAAACATGCATGCAGATATCACAAGACAGAACATATAAGTAAAACAGAGTAGTAAAGCAGCGGATAAAACTTAGCATTTCAAAGCCATAGTCATGTTACAACAAAGTACTTGGTCATTATTTTCCAACAACAAAGTCTAGATAAAAGCATAAACTGAAAAACTGAAATACATAAAGTACTATCCCCAAAATGAAGTGATAAACCATAGCTACCTCAATGTCCAAAACCGTACATGAGCAAATCCAGTATGCAAGCTGTAAAGATCCAAGCTAAGCTCCAATGTTCCCACCCTGAGAACCTGAGGGGGGGGGGAACGGAAGAAAAGAGGCGAAAGAAAACAGGTCAGTCAAAAAGACTGGTAAGCCCAACTACTATCTGTCTATGAACTAGTAAAGTTTACTGGCATGAGAAGCTGAGATTAACATAAGGATAACAACATACTGGCATGATGATTAACTAACAAGATAGATAAAGGTGTCATCGCATAATTAAGGTTAAGTTTTGCACCACGGGTGTACTAGCATTCTAACATGTCAAGTAAAAAATAAGAATTGATCCCTTGGCCCAAGCTTGGCCCATCATCATGAGGTGACCTAAATTAAGGTCCAACTACACAGTCTAGTCGATCGGCTCCCTATAAGCCTAACTCGTCAAGTGTCGGTGTCATACGGCCCAAAAATGAAATGTAGCTAACTGTGCTAGGTCCACCCAAGGTGTATCAAGTCCTAGGGTGTAGACCTCGGACACCAATCAAGTATGCACAGCCTAGATCTACTGGTACCCGTGCCTGATTCTCCAACGCCGGACTACGTGCATGATCATAGTCCGCCTGGACCTACACCGGCGTACCTACACAGCCATCGTTTTGGTCGCTTACATGTCAGCCCAGTAATCGTGCCCCACCCTAGCCTAGTCCTAGGGTCTTATGATACTATCAAGAGGGTTACTGCTGAAAAGGACCACGCTACTAGGGTTTCCTTAACGGGTTAAATGTGGTTAACCCGATCCAAATGTGGATTAAATTGGTTAAGTGTACCCAAGATCCATGACTTAACCCCGATTAACCCATCGAGCCCAAATTGATTAAGCATTAAGTGGACCATGATTTAACCCTAATCAGGAGGCATTAATTAATTAACTTAATGTGCTTTAACCTCTCACATTGGACTTTGTTGTGGTTACTAGTTAAGCCGGGCGGGTCCGGGTAGCTTTACACCACAACTTGGTCTAACCTCGGGTTCGAGCACAACATGACCAAATTCTCACATTGGGTCCTATTGTTTGTAGCCACTAGTTAAGCCGGGAGGGTCCGGGTAGATTTATGCTACAAACTCAACCCAACCTCGAGTTGGCCACACTCATATTTTCTAAGTGTCATGTCCATTATGTTTCCAAAACATAATTACAAGTTAACATATCACGCTATGTTATAAAAACCATGTTTATGTCATAATGTTACCCAACCCCAACGTAACCCCATCGTTTACATAATCGCATCAACGCATAAAGGATAAAATAGGGAACTTGGCATAATCATGACAAAAAGGTGTTGAAGCCACAAGTTTAACATGGTGGCATATGAAATGTACATATGTTCATATACTTGCATATTGCATCATTAGGCTTCAAAAGCATGCATAAAACCAAACTTAGCATATGAGTGATACATGGTGATAAATGACATGTAGAAGTTGCTTGAAGTTCGCATTTAGCCTCACATGCAAGTTATCATAAGGGATATGATAACTTTCATGTTGCCAAATGCAACCTTTAATATAAAGCTTGGAGCTTTATGCTCACAACATCAAGTTTAACTTGCATAACATGATAACATGATCAACCCAAACTTGCATAACATAGCAACATGTGTCATACATAATGGTTAAACCAACTTGCATAATGATCATCCAAACTTGCGTATAATGATCAACCAAACTTGCATATAATGATCAACCAAACTTGCATATAATGTTCAACCAAACTTGCATATCATAATGATCAACCCCAAACTTGCATCATTCATTTAACTTTAGAGTTCAAAGAAAGAAAGTAGAAAAGGGCTTACTACGCTATGAAGACACAAATGAATATTTATTATAAAGATTGAGACGAAGCCCTTATGCAAGCACCAAAATATGAAAGCCCCAGTTGAAAAACCCTTGCGCCCAATCAATAAAAATCCTTGCTTCGAAATAGAAATGTTGCAACTTGACTTGAATGCAAACTAAGAACACTCATACAAGTTTGAAAGCACTTGTATGAACTCACAATCTCTCATAGAAATAGGCTTAGGAATTTTAGCATGAGAGTGGAGGCCATGAGAGGAACAAATTTGACATAGTTTAGTTGTAGGATTGAATAATGGTGATTTAGGCTAGGTTTAGTGGTTTTTTTATAGAGGATTAGGATAGTATTAGCTGTAGGATTAACTCTAGATTCAATCCAAGCCATCAAAGCATGTCTTGGGGAAGAAGTCAAGTGTAAGAACCATCTAGGGCCTTTAGATTAAAGCTGAACCATGAGAACCATTCAAATGCAAAATCTGCATTTGAGCGAATCGGCCCACGGGTTGACAGCCAAACACCCTGGATTAACCCGTAGTCGACCCAACGGGCTCGGGTCGACCTCAAAAATCGGCCGGTTCGGTTATTCCCCTCTCCCAATTCGCTGTTTTGAACATTTTTGCATATTTATTTATTTAATTTTCAATTATATATATATATATATATCAATATATATATTTCTCTGCGCAACCCATTTCACTAAATTAAGTATACTTTAATTTGTGAATTTTTATGTTCAAATTACGGGGTGTTACAGACCGCTTCGGGCAATTTCAGCCCAGTGATGGTTAGGGTTATGTAGGGTTTTAATATATTTATTATTATATAAACGGATGGATGTTAATTAAAACAAATCTAACGGTCCAAGGTCTTTCTAACACCTATAAATAAAGGGGTAAGGCCTCATTCTTTTCCACCTATTTCTGATAATAGCAGCGAAGCTCTGCCATTACCCTTTCTCTTCAAGAAATTTCTAAAACAAATATATTCATATTCAATCAGTCAAACATGAACTACAATACAATTTGAAAGGGATAATCAGATTCAGGTGGAAAAGGATATGGATTGGAGCCTGGGTTCTTCTTCATCAGATTTCTCCCCCATTTTCTTATTTTCTTGCAAATCTACATATCTGTAATAATCCCCTTTTCAGAATAATTTTATGTTTGTAAGAATTTGGGGATTGTAGGCCTAAAAGATTATTCAGATTTTAAATTTGGATGCTTTCAGGTGAGTGGGAAATTTACAAACAAAGTTATAATAGCTTATTTATCTCGTTTGAATTAGATCTCAAAATATATGCCTAATATTATCAGATCCGTTTATAATATTGTTAAGTATGAAATGGCTCCTATCAGATTTTCTTATGAATGTTGATAAAAACCTAAAATTATGGATTTGTGGTTATAAATAATATTATTTGTAGGCTCACTTAATTGTTTATACATATTTCCTACAATTATGTTTGAAAATATTTTGTGGTTATTGCAAAACACTGTAGATCTGGAAATCAGTCCCATGAAACACTGTAAGATATAGTTATATTCTAGGTCTCTAGTTTTAATTTTAAATGTTAAATTATGTAATTTTGATTGAAAAGACATAAACCTTTTTTTGTCCAATTTTGATAGGGTTTTGACTTAGCTATCGTAAATATGCCTTTTTCCTCTTTTAAAATAAAAAGGACATTATTTGAAACCAATAAGAAATATGTCAAATATTGAAAAAAGGAAAAGTTGTGTAAATTTACGTATAAATATAAATATAAATATAAATATAAATATAAATATAAATATAAATATATATTTGTGTGTATTTTGTATCAACTATTCCAAAATATACATAAAGTATATTCCTTGTGGTTTGAGAATATGTTTATTGCAATATTCAGGCATAATTTACAATAACTACAGTTGATAGTCTTTTTTGCAAGATTTAGAACCTTATCGCAAGATTGAATAGAAAAAGGAATGTTTGGTTATTATTTGAAACAAAATATTAAACTTAACGATAATAATAATAAACAAAAATAACTACGTTAACTGCGGAAAAATATAAAGATAAAAATATATACATTATCCATCCAAATCTACGTAAACGACGAAATATACAATGTAATGAATGTTTGAATGGTATTCATTTAATGGAATTATACATGTAAATTTAATCCATGTTAAATGAATATATTTGTGGTGACCACTATAGCAATTAGTTTAATTGGTTGCTATAAATGGGGCCATAAATAAATAGCTATTGTAACCAACATTGATTGGGGAAAGAAAACTTAATTAGGAAATTAAGTCTAATGGTTACAATTTATAAATTAGCTAGGATTAATGTTGCAAAACCCAATTAAGGAATTAAATAATAACTGCACTAAGACACGAGGTTAAGCTCAACTTGTGGTACAAGTCTATAGGGAACCGCCCGTCAAATCCAGCATCCACAAATGGTCAGCTTAATGTGAGGGGTCTGACGCATAAACATATATATATATATATATATATATATATACACACACACACACACACACGCAACAAGTAATAGATAAGAAGTTAAATTAGAAATGTCTGTTGTGGTACAACAAATAGATATCTTTGGGACTGATAAAATAAGGATATTTCATTGTTAATTAATATCTTAGGAAAGTTATGACCATTAGGCTCATAAATAACATTAATTATAATCAGTGGAAATAAATAATACTTAAGGACAGTTAATTTCTTAGGGAATTATGACCATTAGGTTCATAAGTGACATTAATTATAATCAATGACAGTAAATAACAAATAAAAGATAAATTATTGCCCTTAGGAAAATATGACCCTCATAAATGGCAATAACCCTATTAAATAAAAATAATGAAATAAAAATTAGATTAATGGGTACTAATTGTCATTTTAAATACTAAGTCCAATAAAGAAGATAATTAAATAAATATCCTAGGCTGAAAGGAATATAACTTTCCTTATTTATAAAATTCATAATTAAAAGATAGGGTGGACTTAATAGTTAAATAATGCTAGTTATTATTTACTATAAAAGCCCATAACGGCAATTAATCGTGTACGTATGGCATTTCCGTAAAGAGAAACTAAACGGGAATAACGCAATAACGTAGCATGCTTTGGGATTAAGGTCTTAAGTGGTTAGATCCACCTATAAAAAGGTATTAAGTGATTGCATAGCCAACCTCCCATATATAAAAGAATTAAAGGCTAATTGGGTACGAGCTTAATAATCTTCATGTATAATCCGCTTCATTAGGTCATAAGTGGCTTGGGTCGAGAAGTCCACCTGGTAGTAGGTCTTCCAGTCTAGGGGTCTTAAATGGTGTGTGAGGCCTACTCAAACCTGGATTTCAAAAAGCCTAGTATAGTCATTCTATAGGACTACCTATCATATGGGAAGTATTAAGTAACAAAGAAGATTATCCAATAAGGTCAGCTAGATGGTGAAACGAAACACCATCTCTCATCTTACATGGGGTATGGGCTTGCGTGAATGGCAAAACCCCTAACTAGTAGGGCCCCGTAGCTAGTGCCCTCTAGTTTATATTAACGTTGAATAAGTCATTGAGAGGTATTGAGTGACCAACAGGTTCGTCTAGGATCTTAAGCGATCGGGAGAATCCACCCTATCTATCACTCGATAGTGAGATGTTAAGTGACTAAGGATGTGTATGTGAATAAGTAAACTCTATAATTTGGAGTTCACTCTCGATTTAGTAATGAGCTAAGTTCTGGTTTAAAGGCTTCATAAATATACGCGTAAACGTCCTATCTAGGTATCGTATTTATTGGGAATACTACTTTATAAGGGTAGTTAGAGTCATGCGTAAATGTTTATAAGGTTATGTTAGAATTACTAACCTTGGTAGGCATATATCTTTGGTTGAACCAAACATGATACATCTGTGTATTATAATTTGTGTTGTGCATTTCCTGTTGACCAAAACCCTGTTGTTCTGACCCCCTCCTCATTACAACCTCCCAGGTTTTCTAGAGAAGTTCGGGTTCTCACAGGTGTTTTAGTTTGGTTTTTGGTTCTCGTTCTCTCTCATGCTCGGTATTGACGATGGTGACTTTCCTTATAAGATAGTTTCTTGAGTTAATACTAGTTTATCCTATGTTTTGTTTTCGATATGAGTTATTGTATCATACTCTTATTATGCTTATGCTCTTTTGTTTGCAGGAACCAGATATATATATACTTCACGCTTGGATGTGTTCGAGTTTCGATTTTTGTTGAAATTTGGGCTCAAAAAAGTATGGGGTGTTACATTTGGTATCAGAGCCTAGGTTAGGCAATCAGAGGAATTAGTTAAATTAGAACTCATGAGAGAACGTAATTCGATTTTCTTTTCTATTTTGTCCATTTTTCTTACTCGAGTTTAATTTATTTCGACGATGAATTAGTCATGGGCCTAATTATATAAAATGGGTTTTAAGTGACTTAGAGTTGAAATATGTTGAGTTCGGGTTTCTAGAAAATTCTGTCTTTCCCCATAGTATGTTGGCGATCTTGTCATGAAGAGCATAAGGATGGCATATGGTGGAGTCCGTTGATTCGAGTGTGGAGACTGGACAAAAATCTAGTTATAACCGAGATAGTCGCGATTTCTGGTTTTTGATTTCATTTGGTAGTTCCACTCAAAGGCCTTTTCTTGGTCTAAAACGGGAAATCCATGATAATATGTCGTATCCATTCGGAAATAATTACAAGGTATATCCATTCGTTACTTAGTTAAATTACGGAAATTCCTTTATTGAAAATATTCATTTGAGTTCTTGGCCTTGTATTCGAGGGAATTTTATTTTTAAAATTATTTGGAAAAATGAAATGGATTTCGAAAGTTTTGAAATTACAGTTTCAAAAAAATAGTTTTATAAAAATGTAGTTTTAAAATTTTAATCTATTCATGTTCAAAAGTTGTTGTTCTTTGTGTAATTTTAATAAATATAATCCGATTGGTGGAAAGAAGGGAATTAGAAATGACAAGGAATATGCATTAAAATTGAAAGTAATTAATACCCATTCCTTATGATTTTTTGTATCCCTCTTTTATAGATATTGGATGATTTATTGAAATTATCACAACTAAAACTTCAGAATTTAAAGTTTCGACATTTTTGAACTCAAAAAGGTTTTTCGGTTTGTAATATGAACTGGAATATAAATTATAATAGTAATAATAATAAATTGGGTTTATAAATATGAAACCATTAGTTTATAATAAATTCAATTTTTGAAGAGTTTTAATTTTTCCTTCGAAAAGTCCAAGGAAAATACTTCATCTTGATTTTTGGGGTATTTGATTTCGTGAATCGTTTGTTTAACACCTAGGTAAGGGGAAAATCCGTTTTAATTTTTATTTTGGATTTCTAGCTGATTTTCTATTCTAAATTCATTTATTTGTTGTGTGGACCCAACATCGTTGTTAGGACTACCTTGATACCTTGAAGACGATTTAGAGTTTGTCTACGGTTTTCGACACCGCCATAATGAGGAAATTTATTTTTCGGGTCGCGTCAAATTTTAAAAGATGATGCGAGACGATTATTATTTTAATCCGACCTAATAAGGTCAAGGTTCGATCTTTGTCCAAAGCACATTTACATTTGACCATTTAGCGTTATACCTAAAATGGTCAATTTGCTGATTGGTTTTGGCACAACTTGGACCTATGACTCAATCGTAAAAGTTGTGTCCAAATCACCCTCTTAACTTATTTCTTTCATCCTTCCTTCCTCATCTAGCTGAACCATATTCTTATCTTTCTTCTCTTTCTTTGTTGTTGCCTCGTATCCTCTTCTGCACTTGTTTGCGTATTAGATCTTACCCCACTAGTAATCCAACATCTAATTTCTTGTCTCCAATCATTTCTCGGTCCATAATACCTACGTGCACTACCTGATATTTTTAGTACCATTTAGTTCTCATCCTTAGGGAGCGATCATTTGGGTGGATCGGAATGAGCAAAGAGGTATCACCGCTTAAGGTCTAAGAAAATTTGTCGTGGCAGTTGGACTTGCACCAGTCCTTTGCTTCGAGATCTTAGAATAAGATTGTTGTTTGTGCTCCATCCTACGTTTGCTGTATCTTGTTGGAATAGACTTTTATGAAGGCAATCGTCATTTCGGAGGTGAAGAGTGAGATGTCTATGGATGGTTCTTTCTAAGGAGAATCTTGTAACAACCCGGAAAATCCGAACCAATTTAAAAATTTTATTTTAGCAATTTTAATGAATTTTGAATATTTAAAATGAATTATTTTAAATAATAACGACAAGAAATTTATTTTGAATAGAATTAGAATGTATATATTTATTTGAATCGTCGTTAGAGTATAAATAGTTATTTTTAATTATAAAAGGAATTGAAAATGTTGCGGTAGTTCGAAAATTCGGTTTCAAATTTCAAATGAATGTACAAGATTCAAAATAAACCGGATTTTAGTGAAACCAAAAATATTAGTATCTAATTGAAAATATGTTTCCAACGAATCCGAAAAATTGAAATTTCATAGTGGAGATAAAAAGTTATGCCTAGTTGAAATTTCAGAATAGTCGCCATGGAAAAATATAGCCCTTATAAATGGAAAGTTTGCAAATGACCTCCGTTTGCGACGAAACCACTTTTGTTGGATCCGAGATGTCGAATTATTGCTGGATTCTAAAATTCATAATTTTTGGGATCAATATGTGTGTGTGGTGAAGTAAAACGTGTTTTGACAGTTTTAATCAATTTCTATCGACCAGAAAATGACCATTTTTCAAACGATCTCAGAATTTGACGAAATTAGTTTTGTTAGGATCGTATCGTCAAGACGAAGCTAGAAATAATTTTTATGGAATTTTTAGAATCAGTATGTGGCCCCAGTAAATTAAAATGTGCATTCAAATTGAATATACATTAATTTATATTTTAAATTTGATGAAAACTGATCGTAACAGCCGAATTGGGTTACGAAACATATCTCACTGTGTTCGGAATGGGGTATTTGGCTTAGGGTGACAGTCGTTGGGTTTCCTTTGGAGTTCGAGTAGAAAGTCAACTATTGTGGAGAATTAAATAATATTAAATAATATATTATATATAAACCCCCCCATTTTAACCCTAGTTCCCAAATCTAAACCCGCCGTCCTCTCTTTCAAATCGCTCAGCGATTTCCATCGCTCCCCCCACTTCCACCGTGCCTCTACCCTCCGGCGCCGTACCACCGCACAACCCTACCCCTTCCTCTTCTTCTCTCCTCCTCCTGCGTTCAGCAGACCCCTTCCTAAGCACCCCAACCCTCGAACCTGTGACCCCAAAACCGAACCAGGCCGCCATCTCGACGCCAAGACCCCCCTGCTGTAGCAGCGCCGACACCAAGACGCCCCCTCCGACGAACTGAGCCTGCTTATCCCTCCTCCGATCAAAAACATGAGCATCTTTAATTTTATATTTCTTTATTTCAGATTTTGATTTAAGGAACGTCAGTTTATAATATGTTGTTACAACAGTTTTCTTACGTACATATTTTAAATCAGTTTTATTTTATTTAATAGAAAAAATCTGATTTATTTAAATATAGAAAGAACGGATTTTTAAATACAGGAAGAATGGATTTTTAAATATAGGAAGAACGGATTTTTAAATATAGAAATAATGGATTTTTATATAGGAAAAGGTTTGATTTTTAAAGTAAACATCGATATAAAAATATGATTTTTATACAATGGAGATTATAAAAATATAATTTTTATATAGGTATGATAATAAAAATTCGATTTTTATATATATGAAATAACGATAAAAATTTGATTTTTATTATATATGAAGCGAAATAAAAATTCGATCTTTATATAAGAGGTAGAAATATAAAAATATAATTTTTACATAGGAAGAAGCGAAAAAAATATGAAGTGATAATAAAAATATGATTTTTATTTATTGGAATGAAGCGATAAAAATGTGATTTTTAATGTGAACAGCGCGAAAAAGATTGTAAGGGAATTTTAGGAAAATTCAAGCCATTCAGAAATGATACGACGGAGTGGAACCCAAAGATGAGAACTCCTTACTATAATTTTTCTATACAGTTATTTATTATGTAACTGCATATATGAAATGTTCTCTGTTGTCCACAGACCATGGACGACTTGTTTGTTTGGTTGTGTAGTCGATTGGATTATTGGTTTGAATTTGTTTGTTTGTGTGAAATGGAATTGATTAGATTGGTATGTGTATGGCGCGGGCTATTATTAGACTGGGGATAAGGCTAGGCCTTATCCTGTTTCTAGTATCGTATCGTTATGCCGCCGAAATTTTCTAAAATATATTAGAACAATAAAAAAATCATTTTTTATTGTGTAAATGAACTGAATAAATATTTTATCATTAAAATATAAATTTTTACATGTATATGAAAGAGAATAAATATTCATTTACAAATCAGACGATTTGTTTATGTACACTGATTTGACTAAAATGGATTGAGGACGATAAATTTTACACATCGCCCAACTGCACAAGTAAATCTATGTTCGTTGTTTGAAAACCCAATAATTAGCTGTATTTCGATCGATTGATTGATAGGCTGTTATAAGCGTTAAATATTTATATTTACTGCTAATACAGTGTAGAATGCACTCTAGATGATGGATTGCTGTTTTCATTGTGGTTATACACATTTGTTGTGTGAAATTCATATAATCAAATTATATGGTAATTGACTATGTCTGATTCCAGTTCAGAAAGAATGAATATTTTAAAATAACGATTACTTTAAAATAACGAATATTTTCAAATAATATTAAGAAAAGAATCAAAATATGATTTTTATGTTTGATTTGGGAGGGACACGAATATATTTAAATTTATATAGTCGTGTTGATTAGATTAACGCCATTTTGACGTAAACGATATCTATATCGATTTTATTCATTTTTATAATGAATATCGAAAAGGAATTGATTTCAAAATCTAATATTTTGAAAATATTATCATTTATATATCGATGATATGGAATATTCAATTTTGATTATAAATTGAATAAGAAGTTGAAACCGTTTTGAAAACGAATTTAAAACGATTTATAAAATACGTTTTAAATGGAAATCGATGAAATATATATTATATATATTATATAATGGGCTGAATAGAACGCGTCGTGCTGCGGCAGTTCGCGAATTTCGATCATTGACTTCAAACGGACATTACGGGAGATCCGACCGTCAGATTCTCCTAAAACCGGAAACGTTGGTTCGTATCGGAAAGAGCTTTCTAACGGATATTAGAGATTTGAAATCTAACGGTTGGATTTGGAATTATATCTAAATCCAATTTGGAAAAGGTCGCTGTAAGTGCAGTTCGATGGTCGTTTATGGAAATCGCCTGTACGGTCCTTGATAAAATTATTAAAAATATCGATAATTAGTGTAAAATCATAAGAAACGATTTGAAAGAATTGGGGTGAAAAATCCCATATTTGAAAAGATAAAGATAGATTTTTATTGAGATGAACTAGTTTTGAACTAGAATTATAATCCATTTATTTTTAAAATAAATAAATTGGATTTGAAATGGTTTTAAAAATAACCAGAATTTCCAATATACAAATTAGGAATGGATTTGAATTGAAATTGTCTTTGAAATATTTCAATGTTGGATTTCGTGATTATACAGGTATTGTTATGGAAATTTGAAAGATATATTTATATCGTTATTTCTAATACGATATTTGTTGGTCGTAGAATTGGATATTGAATATAAGCCGACATATTTTCTATTCAGAGCCTTGTATTTAATATCAAATGGGATTTGGGTTTATCGTGAATGATGTCTTCACTAACGCTGTTCTTAAACCCAATTGAGAAAAAGATTAAATCTTTTTATTTAAATTTAATGAAGTATACCAATTAAATAATATTTAATTGGAATTGAAATGGAATTGATTTGTGGGTTTGTTGTGAACGGTGTTTTAAATAACACTTGTTCTTTAACCCGATAATTAATGGAATGTGAATTGGGTTTGTTGTGAACTGTGTTTTAACGACATTCATTCTTTAACCCGATTTACAGTGAAATGTGGTTTGAAATTTATAAATCTTTTGTTAAGATTCAAAGGAGATTTTCCAAAGTAAAGTTTTCCAGTTTAATAAAATAAATTGGAATTGAATGGAATTCGATTTGGTAATAATCGAGGTGAGCTTCTGTAGAGGAAGACTATTAATATATGTGGAATTTAAAAGGCCTTGCCGTTGTTCCATTTATATTATCGATTGGATATGGAAGTTCATATCGATTATATATATTGGTCTGTTTTCCGTGAAGATTCCATTGTTAATGGAATGAGATTTTGGGTTTATTGTGAACTGTGTTTTAAATGACATTAGTTCTTTAACCCCGTTAAAGATAAGATGTATTTCTTAACTTTGAATAATCATTAAGTAATGATTTTTGGAAATTAAAACTGAATTAGAGTTTTAATGAATCTTTAATTAGATTGAAATGATCGAGAATGGAGTATCACCAGTTTTTCTCCAAGCAATAGTTAAATCTTTAATTAGATTTGAACATGAAATGGTAATTGAATTTACCGATAACACCGTGGTGTTAGATATGAAGTATTACCAGTTTACTTCATGGGATGAATAGGTTGAGGTTGGGAAATTAAAATAAATGATTACTTTGGTAAGGTTCAATAATCCCGACTAGTTTGGATAAACCATAATTTGGTTTGAATTGATATTCAAAGGAAGATTAAAGAATAAATTTAAAGAATTTATCTTTGATAAAATTAATAGGAACCTTTCCCAAAGTAAAAGAACATTTGAATAAAGGAATATTCTGGATTGGAATAAGGCGTATGTTGTGTTTTTATAACACTTGTTTATTATATATGCGAGTTATTCGGAAAGACCGGTTTTATCCCATTCTGAATAACAAAATCGACGATAAGTCAACGATGAAGACGATAGTTGAAGACCGAAGGTCTTCACATCATTTGGATAATTACTGATGATCTTAATTGGGCTGTACACCCAAGAAGAGGGAATCATTAGGTGATCGTCCAGACGTACTTGGAGATCGATGGATATGCGAGGAATAAGGTTCCTTCGGTTTCGTTCAGACCCAGAACGAACTTGTAAACGGATGTGTGTGTCTGACATCGAATTTCATTCTGTGTGATTGATATACATCGGTTGCATAGCGTGAATCGCCTGTGTGGCATGCTGAGATGCAAATGATCAAGGCTTCTGTTGTAAAGCAGAGTCTTGTGGTTGATGATTAAAGCACGACTTTAATACAGCGTAGCTTTGTGTAGCGTTAATTCGCGAGCCTCACACCCCGGTGTGAATCAGAAACGGGAGAAGGACCTCAGGGAGGGCATGCGTTTCCTTCTAGCTAGGAGTGGTGTTTTGGGTTTTACACGCCCGGACATTTTACTTATGTGGATGATGGATTACGAGGCGCCTCGGTTATATCGATCGATCTGGGACCGATGGAGTCATTTGGCTCATTGATGCCCCATAGGGCGGGAAAACGTAGTGCTCAGGGTTTAAGTTTAATCCACATCGAGTGGACCGTCCCTGAAGATCCAAAGGTCACTCGAGCTCTGACCTGAGGGACGGGCTAGAGCGTCTCGAATTCGGTGAGGACGATCCCTTGCCTCGGTTCATAGATGGAAATCCAACTTCCAATATGCGACTTTGCGGTTTTAGTTGTAATCCTATATATGGCGACATAGTGGGATGGGGAACTTATGCCGTCTATGATTGATACTTAAGATTGAATTTTTTTTTGACACATACACTTTAGTAATAATAAAAGATGAAATTTCACGTACCATGCATTTTTGGCTATTATAAGTTAAAAACTCTATCCTCCGACTTGCGTTGCATTATGTGATGGGACCTGGGTCTTATAATAGCTTCATTGTTCTTTATTTAGCATTGCGCTGTTGAAACACCCCACCTCCGTTTGGGTCACTCTCAAAGGGAATGCCCTAATTTTGGTGGAGGTTTATAAGTATAAGTCACAGATATACAAGACAGATATAAGAACACGTATTTTTGAACAGAAGAAAACAACAACTTTTATTTCATTAAAATATGTGTTACACAATCCATGCCATAATTTGTTTTACAATACTTCCAAAAACATAACATCTTCATAACTGTCTTGATTACATTATTTAAAGAAGCATAAAGAAAACATAAATAAACTGCAAAAGTCCCATAATTGCTGTCCAAAGCCATAGTCCAAAACGAAAAGATCCAAGCAATACATTCTTTCTTTTCAAGTTGGATATGAAATCTGGTCAAGCTGCGGTATTCCCTCCCTGTGGACCTGGGGGGGGGGAGGGGAAACGGAAGAAATGAAGACGAAAGAAAAGTAGAGTCAGACATAAAGCCTGAGTAAGTCTAGGACTATTCAGTCTATGAATAAAGAACTGGGTATGATAAGTATAAACTCGAAGTGGGAAAGCACCATAAACTTAGTTCAGTTGTCTAGGATCGAATATACTATCGTACCCCATATCAATCTCTGAACCCATATAAACTAGTTCCCAACTGGCACCCCATAATCAGGGTGAAGTGATCCATTTTATGATGATCGGCTCCTACTCGCATAGTTACATGTGTCTTACGGCCCCCGATGTTGTAGTTAACAATGCTGGTCCCACCGTGGGGTGTATCAAGTCCCATGGTGGTGGCCCGACACAAATCCTAGAATGCACAGGTATGCTACTGGTGCCCAGTGCCTTATTTTTCTACGCCGGAGTGTGTGCACGCCCGCACCCCGTTAGAACCTACACTGCTGCACCACCGCCGTCGATTTGACCTCTTACAATCAGCCCAATAATCGTGCCCCACCCTGCCTAGTTTCAGGGTATCATGATACCTTGTAGGGTTACAGCGAAAAGGGTCCCCCGCTACTAGGTTTTCTATTTCTAGCCAACATGCTAAGTTGGTTAAGTGTTTTATAAACCTAACCCCCAATCAGTCTGTTTAGTTTAGCATGTTCCATCTTGATTAAGTATTAATATAATTTACTTAATCCTATCAATCCTGACTCGGCCTTAATTGTCTTATTAAAGCCTTGACCTCTCACATTAGACATGTATTGTTGTGGCTGCCTGTTGCCGGTTGGGTCCGGGCAGTCTTACGCCACAACTCAGTCTAACCTCGGGTCCTTATTGGGCTCCATGTTTAACCACCCACATTGGATAGGTATTGTTGTGACTACTGGACAGCCGGGCGGTTCCGGGCAGGTTTACATCACAACTCAATCCAACCTCGGGTTAAACACATCGTATTTTCTACATTTACATATTTTGTCTTTCTTCTTTTTATATGTAAATATTTGTGACCCATTATTCAAATTCATCTTTATTGGTTAAGATTTATTTATGTCACTTAATTGTTTTTCAAAGTTATTGGCGTGCGTCAAACAAGCCAACACATGTGTTCTATATTTTAGCCCAAACGTCATTACCCCCGTTTTATACGTTCGTTCCAATGTAAGGTGTGTTGGGTTTAATACATTAAACCCAATTTAGCCATATGAAAAGGGGAGGCTATAACATGGTGTTTATAAGGTGACATAAAAAGGGGAGTGTGAACGCATGAACTTGCAACAAACGATTCAATTAACATAAAATAGGCACATGTGAACTTGCAATTGTAACATCATATAATCATGGCATTACATGAATCATTTTACCCATATAATCATAGCATAAACAATACTTAAACATAAATCATTCTATTCATATGGTTAATGCATAGACAATACTTAAACATGAATTATTTTATTCATATGATTATGGCATAAGCAGTACTTAAACATGAATTATTCTAGTCATATGATAATGGCATAAACTTAAACATGAATCATAGGTTCAACTAACCTTGTAAACTTGAAATTAAAAATCTAACTAAATTAGATATCATTATTATTAGCACAGGGTCTTGACTAGAAATATAAGCCTAGATTTTTATTTAGGCATGATATAAACTAATCGTGTTCATAAAATCACTACATGTTAACAAAAAGGTGCTTACTTTTGTCACTAATACAAAAGTATGGTTCAACTAGAATTATCCCAACTTAATTCTTATATGAATCATGGTTTTCATTCTATTCATAGAATTATAGCATAAACATATCTAAACTTACATCATGGTTTTTATTTTATCTATGTAAACTTGCAAGAGGAATGTAATTCTAATGTAATTCTAATGTAACTTATGATAACAACATGAGCCTAAAAACATGTTTTTCAATTGGGCATAATAACGAACATAGTTTAGTCATGTTCATAAAACTAATACAAATTTACAAAGATGCGTGCTTTTGTCACTATCACAAAAATATGATTTTTATACTTGAACTATGATGCCAATTCCAACGTAACTTCATATGAATCATAATACTTAGTCGATTCAATTACACACTAAAAGTGGTCATAAAAGTATGTACATCATATTAGCATGATAACGAATCATATACTTGCATGAATTCCAATTAAAATATCATAACATAAAGTTGTTAACATGAATCATATACTTGCATGAATCTTAAACAAATTATTACAACATATAGTTGTTACTTTCAACATGAATCATATACTTGCAATTATCAAATGGGTGTTGTAAATAACTACCACAAACATGTAGTTTTTCAATATGAATCATATGCTTGCATAAGTCCCAATCAAAATTCCACAACATGTGGTTGTCAACATAAGCCACATACTTGTATGAATCAAATCATAGCATTACCAAATCGTTTAGAATGAAAATAACATACAAATATAAGTTATTATCGCCACAATTCCATTTCGTTTCCAACACAAATCGCGTACTTGCAAATATCCAATCGTATACCATAATATTCCCAAATCGTTTTGCATCAAAGCAACATACAAATATAGATTATTATCTCCACAATTCCATTTCTTACATTACACAAATCAACACAATTATTTAATTCATATCGGAATAGCACTCTACTTACAGCGTATGACGAATTTTCAATTCAGAAATCTGAATTCTGAATTTGGAGATGCTATCCTTTGTTGTAGGCGTTGTTTTGATTGATTTGACATTGCTTTAAGCTTTTGTTTATTCTCCTAATTGCCTCTCAATTTCCGACGGCTATCTTTAGTCTCTCCTCAGCAACATGACGGTCTCAGCTCCATTTTAGTTTGTGTGAATTAGGGTTAGTCTTAGGTCCTTTTTATAGAGTTTGTGAGTTGATTTAGACCGTCAATGAAGCTTGGTTCAATAATAGCCGTTCGTTTGAAGGAGAAACCAACCAGGAGCTGACACCTAGCCCTAGTGACAAGGCAAGGCTCAGAAAATCGACCAAACACAGACCAGGCCAGCCAGGGTGGGCTGGGTTCGAACTGGCCTTGGGGCCAGGTCGACAGCCCAGTCGACACGGGTTACCCAGGTCGACAGCCCTGTCGACCTGGGTGCCTTAGGCGGGAATTTTCCCGCCCTGGCCAATTGGGCCCGATTTTGAATTTTAAACTTGTTTTTCTGAGCTGTTTTCGTCTGTTTGAATTTTAACCTGAATTCTGAAACTTCCAGAGGCCATATCTTCTTCATACAGACTCCGTTTTTCAAAAACTCGGACTCTATTTCGCGTATTTTTCTGAGACGAACACAATGGAGTATCCCGTTTCCCTTAATTCTTTGATTTGAAATTAATTATAATTTAATTTGTGAATTTCACTGTTATAGAATACACGGGGTGTTACATTCTCCCCCACTTAAAATGATTTCATCCCCGAAATCTTCAAGTTTAGGAAAAATATATATCCTAACATCCAAACATCCATCTACTCATCCATCAAACACGAGTATCCATTGTCCTTAAAATACTTCTAATGCTTCATGATCATATGCGAAGTGTTTGTGTACATGTACTTATCTAATGCAAAATCAGGCGGTCTACTGATTCAGTTGACCTCCTTAATGCGAATTATGTGAGTGCCATGAATCCATTATGTATGCAAATTTTCCTATTCATGATTCTACATGAGTGCACAATCATTCATACAAATGCAACATCCATATGACAACACATTAAAGTTCAACCATATACGAATGCAAACATATATGCATATGCAATATGAAGTGACTGAGCCGATCTAAAACCTAGATTGTGTGTGTATATGCAACCACGAGCAACCACTAGCAACCACTTGCAACTATCATCCATAACATGTTTCAATTACATGTTTTCATCCAAAGGGTTTCTACCTAAAAGATAGGGTCGAGGAAATATACCTAAAAAGATAGATAAAAGCGCAACTTAAGGAAAAAGAAAGATCAAGGATGTACCCTCGAAAAGAAAAGGGTAGGCAGTGCGTATTCTAGCTTCAGTTTCCCAAGTCGCGTCTCCCTCGGCGTCGCTCCACTGAACTTTGACGAGCTTGACTTCGCGGTTGCGTAGCTTCTTCACTTCCGTTCCTAATATGCGGGTTGGAACTTTCCTCACGGTTGCTTCGCGCTCCACTTCAGCTTCTTCTAGGATATTTGGCTCTACCACTTCAGCAGACTCATGTAGACATTTTCGGAGATGTGAAACATGAAAAAAGTTGTGAACTCCGGCCAATTTTTCGGGTAGCTCTAATCTATAGGCCATTTCCCAATTTTCTCAATGATATGAAATGGTCCTACCTAAAGGTATAGTCGAATGATAGAAGCAAGTAAAAACTTTGTGCCCATTAGGCAATGTCAAAACTGGAGATCTATGCCACATATATATTGATTAGGAGAAGAACTCTTTAAGCATCAGCCCCGAAGACCGAAATCAACATCAGACTGACACCCAAAGAATTACTCAACCCAACCACCATATATGATTCTAGGAAACTAAGCATGATGGACTCCTTTTAGGTCACAAGGGAGTCCCTTCCTAAGACCAATCCGTATCTTATAAAACCCAAAAACTTTAGTCAAACCAATGAACACCCTCGATCCCCAACATGTGTTACTAACAGATGAGTCGTACTCCCTATGGGGTTTGCAACAGAAATTGGATTGAGAATGGGACCGAGAGGATATACACAAAAGATAGCATGCAAGTAAGCTCTACAGGAAGAGAGGGATCAAGGAAATACTCTTAAGAAGAGATATGATGCACGAATCTAGTCTTAAATCTTCTAAGTCGCATTTCTTGAGCTTAACTCCATTATGCTTTGTCCGTCTTTAACTTCACAATTTCGTAGCTTCTTAATTCTTGTTTCCAAAATATGAGTTGGAACCTATTTCACTGTTGCCTCTAGTTCCTCTTTCACTTACTCTACATCTAGTATACTCGGCTCAAGCATGACGGCGTATTCATGGTTTCATGCAAGCTCTCCAAAATTCACTAGTGAATCTTGGATCTCGTCCACTCATTATCAGGTATTCCACGTAAAGGAACTATCTTTTGGAAATAAATGCCAACCATGTTGCCAAATGTACTTACTGAGGTGATTCTTTACGACTCATGCATAAGCGAAATGAACCTTCTGCCTTAGTGGCGAACACTACTGGGGCGCCCCATTTTGAAATGCTCCTTCTAATGAACCCCTTCTCTAGAAGCTCTTTAATCTGTTTACTGAGCTCTTTCCTTTCCCGTGGAGCCATGTGTCTAACGGGCAACGCAACGGGCTTTGCATTATCTACAAGGTATATGCGGAAGTCTATCTCCCGCTTCAGAGGCAAGCCCTTCACCTCTTCGAAGACATCCGGATATTCCCGGACCACTCTAACTAATTGCAAATTTTTCAACGGAGGCATCTAGCGATTCAAGATAACTAAGCTTAACCGCATACGAGGGATTACAAGAAATTTCCAAAGTGTTACCGAGCTGGGTCAGGAGCCTGACAACCCTTTTCTCACAATCAAGGATGGCCCCATTGCTGGATAGCCAATCCATGCCCAAAATCAAACCATATCCCGAAAAGCCCAAAAAAAAGGCACTACATTTAAATTCTACGCTTAGAATAGAAATTTTCAATCCCATACAGATCATAGACAAATGAGCTGGGCCCACAATTGGGTTTGAAACAATTAAGGGGTCCTCTACCGTACTAGTTTTTAGGTGCAGAGATTCTACTAAAGCAGACGAGATAAAGGAGTGTGATGCGCCAGAATCAAATAAAGTGCGAACGGGGTGATCATAAAGATAAACTACACTTTCTACAGAAGTATTTATACCTCGCTGTTGCAGAGGTGGCGCTTCTAGCACATGAACTTGTGCCCCTGAGGTGGATCCAGCCCTCTGCCCCTGTCCTCGTTTCTTTGGGCAGTCCTTAGCCATGTGGCCTGTCTCACCGCAAGAAAAGCACCCACCATTCATCTTGGCCTTCTTTTTCCGGCAATCTTTCACTAAGTGCCCCATTTTGCCACAGAATTTACACTTCCTCTTCTCTCGGGACTTGTTGTCTTTCCCGCCCTTCTCAAAGTCTGTCTTCTCAGGGCAGTCTTTGTTGATGTGTCCAGTCTCCCCACAATGAAAACATTCTCCTTGCTTTCTTTTCCTCTTTCTACAATCCTTGGCTATGTGCCCCTCCGTACCACAAAAATTGCATTTCCTTTTTTCTCGTTTCTTATTATTACTATTACGATCCTTTCTTGTTTGACTATTATACGTCTCCCTACTCTGGGACTCTTTCTCTTGCTGGTTCACATGGAGGAGGAGGAGTGAAAGCGTCAGCAGCTGGGGAGTAAGGTCTCCAGACATGCTGAAACAGAAAGGATAGATTCAAAACGAAGGATAGAAGATAGTACCTATGGCTTTGGGGGGGGGGACTTTGCCTTTTAAAATAAAATAATATTTTATCTTTTTTTTTTTTAAAATGCTTCTTTAAATTTCCTTTTTGAAAATAATTTTTCAAAACTTTTTATCTTATCTGGTAAACCTATGCTCTGATACCAAGTGAAACACCCCACCTCCGTTAGGGTCACTCTCAAAGGGAATGCCCTAATTTTGGTGGAGGTTTATAAGTATAAGTCACAGATATACAAGACAGATATAAGAACACATATTTTTGAACAGCGGAAAACAACTTTTATTTCATTAAAATATGTGTTACACAATCCATGCTATAATTTGTTTTACAATACTTCCAAAAACATAACATCTTCATAACTGTCTTGATTACATTATTTAAAGAAGCATAAAGAAAACATAAATAAATGGCAAAAGTCCCATAATTGCTGTCCAAAGCCAGAGTCCAAAACGAAAAGATCCAAGCAATACATTCTTTCTCTTCAAGCTGGATATGAAATCTGGTCAAGCTGCGGTATTCCCTCCCTGTGGACCTGGGGGGGGGGGGGAACGGAAGAAAAGAAGATGAAAGAAAAGTAGAGTCAGACATAAAGCCTGAGTAAGTCTAGGACTATTCAGTCTATGAATAAAGAACTGGGTATGATAAGTATAAACTAGAAGTGGGAAAGCACCATAAACTTAGTTCAGTTGTCTAGGATCGAATATACTATCGTACCCCATATCAATCTCTGAACCCATATAAACTAGTTCCCAACTGGCACCCCATAATCAGGGTGAAGTGATCCATTTTATGATGATCGGCTCCTACTCGCATAGTTACATGTGTCTTACGGCTCCCGATGTTGTAGTTACCTATGCTGGTCTCACCATGGGGTGTATCAAGTCCCATGGTGGCGGCCCGACACAAATCCTAGAATGCACAGGTATGCTACTGGTGCCCAGTGCCTTATTTTTCTACGCCGGAGTGTGTGCACGCCCGCACCCCGTTAGAACCTACACTGCTGCACCACCGCCGTCGATTTGACCTCTTACAATCAGCCCAATAATCGTGCCCCACCCTGCCTAGTTTCAGGGTATCATGATACCTTGTAGGGTTACTGCGAAAAGGGTCCCCCGCTACGAGGTTTTCTATTTCTAGCCAACATGCTAAGTTGGTTAAGTGTTTTATAAACCTAACCCCCAATCAGTCTGTTTAGTTTAGCATGTTCCATCTTGAATAAGTATTAATATAATTTACTTAATCCTATCAATCCTTACTCAGCCTTAATTGTCTTATTAAAGCCTTGACCTCTCACATTAGACAGGTATTGTTGTGGCTGCCTGTTGCCGGTTGGGTCCGGGCAGTCTTACGCCACAACTCAGTCTAACCTCGGGTCCTTATTGGGCTCCATGTTTAACCACCCACATTGGATAGGTATTGTTGTGACTACTGGACAGCCGGGCGGTTCCGGGCAGGTTTACATCACAACTCAATCCAACCTCGGGTTAAACACATCGTATTTTCTACATTTACATATTTTGTCTTTCTTCTTTTTATATGTAAATATTTGCGACCCATTATTAAAATTCATCTTTATTGGTTAAGATTTATTTATGTCACTTAATTGTTTTTCAAAGTTATTGGCGTGCGTCAAACAAGCCAACACATGTGTTCTATATTTTAGCCCAAACGTCATTACCCCCGTTTTATACGTTCGTTCCAATGTAAGGTGTGTTGGGTTTAATACATTAAACCCAATTTAGCCATATGAAAAGGGGAGGCTATAACATGGTGTTTATAAGGTGACATAAAAAGGGGAGTGTGAACGCATGAACTTGCAACGAACGATTCAATTAACATAAAATAGGCACATGTGAACTTGCAATTGTAACATCATATAATCATGGCATAACATGAATCATTTTATCCATATAATCATAGCATAAACAATACTTAAACATAAATCATTCTATTCATATGGTTAATGCATAGACAATACTTAAACATGAATTATTTTATTCATATGATTATGGCATAAGCAGTACTTAAACATGAATTATTCTAGTCATATGATAATGGCATAAACTTAAACATGAATCATAGGTTCAACTAACCTTGTAAACTTGAAATTAAGAATCTAACTAAATTAGATATCATTATTATTGGCACACGGTCTTGACTAGAAATATAAGCCTAGATTTTTATTTAGGCATGATATAAACTAATCGTGTTCATAAAATCACTACATGTTAACAAAAAGGTGCTTACTTTTGTCACTAATACAAAAGTATGGTTCAACTAGAATTATCCCAACTTAATTCTTATATGAATCATGGTTTTCATTTTATTCATAGAATTATAGCATAAACATATCTAAACTTACATCATGGTTTTTATTTTATCTATGTAAACTTGCAAGAGGAATGTAATTCTAATGTAACTTATGATAACAACATGAGCCTAAAAACATGTTTTTCAATTGGGCATAATAACGAACATAGTTTAGTCATGTTCATAAAATTAATACAAATTTACAAAGATGCGTGCTTTTGTCACTATCACAAAAATATGATTTTTATACTTGAACTATGATGCCAATTCCAACGTAACTTCATATGAATCATAATACTTAGTCGATTCAATTACACACTAAAAGTGGTCATAAAAGTATGTACATCATATTAGCATAATAACGAATCATATACTTGCATGAATTCCAATTAAAATATCATAACATAAAGTTGTTAACATGAATCATATACTTGCATGAATCTTAAACAAATTATTACAACATATAGTTGTTACTTTCAACATGAATCATATACTTGCAATTATCAAATGGGTGTTGTAAATAACTACCACAAACATGTAGTTTTTCAATATGAATCATATGCTTGCATAAGTCCCAATCAAAATTCCACAACATGTGGTTGTCAACATAAGCCACATACTTGTATGAATCAAACCATAGCATTACCAAATCGTTTAGAATCAAAATAACATACAAATATAAGTCATTATCGCCACAATTCCATTTCGTTTCCAACGCAAATCGCGTACTTACAAATATCCAATCGTATACCATAATATTCCCAAATCGTTTTGCATCAAAGCAACATACAAATATAGATTATTATCGCCACAATTCCATTTCTTACATTACACAAATCAACACAATTATTTAATTCATATCGGAATAGCACTCTACTTACAGCGTATGACGAATCTTCAATTCAGAAATCTGAATTCTGAATTTGGAGATGCTATCCTTTGTTGTAGGCGTTGTTTTGATTGATTTGACATTGATTTAAGCTTTTGTTTATTCTCCTAATTGCCTCTCAATTTCCGACGGCTATCTTTAGTCTCTCCTCAGCAACATGACGGTCTCAGCTCCATTTTAGTTTGTGTGAATTAGGGTTAGTCTTAGGTCCTTTTTATAGAGTTTGTGAGTTGATTTAGACCGTCGATGAAGCTTGGTTCAATAATAGCCGTTCGTTTGAAGGAGAAACCAACCAAGAGCTAACACCTAGCCCTAGTGACAAGGCAAGGCTCAGAAAATCGACCAAACACAGACCAGGCCAGCCAGGGTGGGCTGGGTTCGACCTGGCTTTGGGGCCAGGTCGACAGCCCAGTCGACACCGTGTCGACTTGGCAGTCGACACGGGTTACCCAGGTCGACAGCCCTGTCGACCTGGCTAGCCCAGGTCGACTGCCAAGTCGACCTGGGTGCCTTAGGCGGGAATTTTCCCACCCTGGCCAATTGGGCCCGATTTTGAATTTTAAACTTGTTTTTCTGAGCTGTTTTCGTCTGTTTGAATTTTAACCTGAATTCTGAAACTTCCGGAGGCCATATCTTCTTCATACAGACTCCGTTTTTCGAAAACTCAGACTCTATTTCGCGTATTTTTCCGAGACGAACACAATGGCGTATCCCTTTTCCCTTAATTCTTTGATTTGAAATTAATTATACTTTAATTTGTGAATTTCACTGTTATAGAATACGCGGGGTGTTATAGCTGTTGTTTTTATGCACTGGTATTCTTGGGAGGAAACCCGTTCCGTGCTATACAGCGTGGTCCCTTGATTTACCGAACTTTAAAATAAAGAATAATAATTGTTTGAGTTCTCACACTAGTCACATGACTGACCTGGAGTTTATTGTTTTAACCTAAACTCTGGGTGCCCCGATTTCCGCATGGGCAGCTAGTAGTTTTGGTTTTGCAGATTTATATTCACAGGATCCTGGTTTACAGCTGGAATGATATTCGGAAAGCTCTGTATCCGTATATCTCCTTCAGTTGTGTTTTGTATTGTTTTTGCCCTGCTACGTAATGTAATATGAATCTCTGATATTTTCTGATGTATAATATTTATTCATACTCTGTATATTCTTGTATTCTGATGAAATTGTTGTAATAAGCGATGAAATATTCTTCTGTTTGTGTTCTGATCTGTCATGTTCTCAACTCAGTCTGTGCTTTCCTTCACGATGAGAGTTTTAGAGACATCCGTGTTTTATTAGGACTCTAATGGTATTTGTTTGACCGACTATGGAGATTTTACAGCAAATCTCTTTTTCTTATTGTCGGTTTTTGAGTTCGGGGATCTATGTTAAAACTACCCATGTTGATGTGTGACCAATTCAGCGCATTAATCCTTAAATGAGAAGTTAGGACTAGATATGTCTCATGATGCGGAAATTAATCTTTTTCTTAATCGATGGTGTAACCATCATTTAGTGCCGCATCATATTTGATTCAACTTGTTGTTCTTGTATGTTGCCTCATGAAGTTACTTTCTGTAATTTCACCTATCCATTTTGTCTTTAGACAATATTAGGTGTGATTTCCATGAGAAGAAATTTTGTGGTAGGTTTCTTTTCTCATCGCAAATTCTCTTTTAGAAGAGATGGTGATGTGGGAACCTCCAATAACACCAGCAGTGTTTTTAACACGAGATTGAGCATTTTGCTGCCATGATATGATTAATCAAAGGTCATAAAAATGGTTTGAGTTCCAGTCGCGGAACAAGACCTCTCGTTGTTTATAGACATTGATCTAGGGGTTTTGGTGTTGTTGTTCATTTGTCGTCTTTGTTGTTTTCCCTCTCCAACATTTGGTTCTTGGCTTTGTGACAATTTGTGCCTATAACTATTAGTGTGTTTAAATCGAACGACTTATGTTAATTGAGATTTCTATGTTTGAAAACACTTGTGTCATTCACGCATATCCATGTGAATGAAATCTCATTTTTCTTATCTAACTAACAGTCGTCTTGGAGCAGGAAAGAATAGAATTATGTGTTGCAATTCTTTTAGCAAAGGACTGGTTTTGTATTTTTTCCCGTCACATGTATAAATAAATCACCATTCCTTGATTAAGCTAAATTTTATTGCGTCCTTTTGTGTGTGGTTTCATTTTTTGCATAACCGACTTCCTTTTTCACCAACATGTGACTTGAATCGTTTAAGTTTCGGCAAAATACATTTCTGAAACTTTTGGAAAATGTTGTTTGGAAAAAAAGTCTTTTATCCTTTTTAAAATTTAAATTTTTACTGATTTACTTTTTTTATTTCGGTTTGCGCGAAAATGCAGAATTTGCGTACGGCAGTTTGCGCGTGTTTAAGCATCGGTTTTACATTAAAATAGATGGCTTGAATGATGCAAAACGCACATTACTAAAATTTTAGTTTTCATGCAGATCACGCATGGAAAGTAAAGTGGTGTTGAAAAGAAATTTTCAAAAATTTATTGAAGCGACCTGAACTTCCCCGGTCTCCGAAGGGATGAGAAAGAACGAATTACTGTGAGAACAGGACAAATCAGAACGCAGACGGAAGAACATTTCATGGTTATTACAACAATTCCATCAGATACAAGAATATACAGAGTATAAATGAATAAATTACATTCGATATATATCAGAGATTACAACAAATTACATAGCAGCGGAAAATAATACAAAGCACAACTGAAGGTGATATACGGATATAGAGCTTTCTGGATATCAATCCAGCTGTAAACCAGGATCCTGTGAATATAAATCTGCAAAACCAAAACTACTAGTTGCCCACGCGGAAAATAGGGGCACCCAGAGTTTAGGTTAAAACAATAAACTCCAGGTCAGTCATGTGACTGGTGTGAGAACTAAAACAGTTATTTAAAGCTTTACTTTAAAAGAGAGTAATTCAAGGGACCACGCCGTATAACACGGAACGGGTTTCCTCCCAAGAACACCAGTGCATATCAATAAACAACGCAATGCTTTTTCGAAAAATGAAGCTATTATAAGACCCAGGTCCCATCACACAATGCAACGGAAGCCGGAGGATAGGGTTTTCCCTTATAATAGCCAAATATGCTTGGTACGTTTAAAACAAATCATTTGATACTATAATAAGTGTATAGTGTCAAAACAATTTCAATCATAAATATAAATCATAGATAGAATGGGTACCATATATCATGTTGCCATACTAGTTCTACAATTAAAACCGCAAAACACGTATTGGACATTGGATTTCCGTCATGAGTCGAGGCAAGGGGCAAGCTCCTCTCTGCGTTCAAGACACTCTAGCAAATGTCTCAGGACTACACACTCTGGGCAATCCTGGATTCGGCTGGGCCGGTCCTCACTTACGTTAGAGGATTAGTTATTCCTGAACACACGTTTTCCGGTCCTTACAGACCTAATATCGAGGCGCCTCATTCCAACAACCACAAAGGTGAAAAGTATATAAATGTCAGGGCTGGTAAGTCACTGACACCACCAAAGCTAGAAAGAAACGTCGTGTTCTCCCAACGGTCTGTATCCCCTTTTTAACTCATACCGAGGTGTGAGGCTCGCGAATCCACGCTATACACAAAGCTGCCACATAGGCCGTGCTTTGATTATCAACCACAAGACTTTTCTTTTCAACAGAAGCCTTGATCATTGCATCTCTGCATGCCACACAGACAGTTCATGCCATGCGATTGATATCTATCGATATATAACCTCTAAGCTCGTACGTCTCAGAGAAGGGCGTTAAGCAAAAGAATAAATTCTCCGCCGCCAAACAGATGTATATTTAATAGAAATCAATCAACACAGAATAAAATCCAATGTCAGACACACAATCCATTTACAAGTCCGTTCTGGGTCTGAACGAAACCGGAGGCACTTTCCTCGCATATCCATCCATCTCCAAATACGTCTGGATGACCACCAACTATTTCCATCCTCTTGGGTGTACAGGCCAATCAGGATCGTCAGTAATTATCCAAACGATGTGAAGACTTCTGGCCTTCAACCACAGTCTTCATCTTCGACTTATCGTCGAATCGGTTATTCAGAATGGGTGTAAACCCGACCTTTCCGAACAACCCGCGTATATTAAAAATATTACACAAACACAACATACGCCTCATTCCATTTCCACATTCTTAGGGAAAGGTTCCCATTAATTTTATCCAAGATAAATTCTTTAAAATTTATCCTTTAATCTTCCTTTGGATGTCGTTTCAAACCAAATTATGGTTTTCTAAACTAGTCGAGATTAGCGAACCCCCACGAAGTAATTATTTATTTTATTTCCCAATCCCAACCTATTCATCCCATGAAGCAAAACTGGTAGTACTCCATATCTAACACCACGGTGTTATCGGTAAAATTAATTACCATTTCACGTTCAAATCTAATTAAAGATTTAACTATCGCTTTGGAGCAAAACTGGTGATACTCCATTCTCGCTCACTTTCTAAATTTGATAATTTAGATTATAGATTCACATTTCAATCTAATTGTAGATTCGTTAAAACTCCTTTTACTGGGTTAAAGAACTAGTGTTATTTAAAACACAGTTCACGACAAACCCATGAATCAATTCTATTTATTATCGGGTTAAAGAACTAGTGTTATTTAAAACACCGTTCACGATAAACCCACAAATCAATTCTGTTTAAAACCCATTTCAAATCCAATTTATTTATTTAAAAATAAATGGGTTTTAATTTCAGTTCAAAACTAGTTCATTTTGATAAAAATCTATTTTTATATTTTCAAATGTGAAGTTTTTCATCCCAATTTTTCCCAAATCACTTCTTATGATTTTACACAAATTACTGATATTTTTAATAATTTTATCAAGGCCCGTACAGTCGATTTCCAACAATGGCCATCGAACTGCACTTACAGTGACCTTTTCCAAATTTGATTTGGACGTATCTCCAAATCCAACCGTTAGATTTTAAATTTCTAACATTCGTTAGAAAGCTCTTTTCGATACGAACCCAACGGTTCCGGTTTTAGGGGAATCCGACGGTCGGATCTCCCGTAATGTCTGTTCGAAGTAAATGGTCGAAATTCGCGAACTACCGCGGCGTGGCGCGTTCTATTCAGGCCATTATATTATATATATATTTCGTCGATTTCTATTTAAAACGAATTTTACAAATCGTTTTAAATTTGTTTCGAAAACAATTTCAACTTCCATTTCCATTCAAATCAAAATTGAATTTTTCCTTATAAATCCATTTTAAAATTCATGTTTATTCAATTCAAATTTCAATTCAATTTGAATTCATTTCAATTCATTTTCAATTCAATTCGAATTCGTTTTCAATTCAATTCAAATCAAATTCGTTTTCTATTCAAATTAAATTCAATTCGTTTTCTACTCGATTCAATTCAAATCCGTTTTCTATTCGATTCAATTCAAATTGGTTTTCTATTCGATTCAATTCAAATTGGTTTTCTATTCGATTCAATTCGAATTGGTTTTCTATTCGATTAAATTCGAATTGGTTTTCTATTCGATTCAATTCAAATTGGTTTTCTATTCGATTCAATTCGAATTGGTTTTCTATTCGATTCAATTCGAATTCGTTATCTATTCAATTCAATTCGAATTTGTTATCTATTCTATTCAAATTCAATTAATTTTCTTTTCTATTCAAATTCAATTCATTTTCTATCGATTCAATTCAAATTCATTTTCTATTCAATTCAATTCAAATTTGTTTTCTATTCAAACCAATTTTAAAAACGAGTACAATCGATATAAATATCGTTCGCGTCAAAATAGCGTAGCTCTAATCAACACGGCTTTGTATATTTCAATAATTCCGTTATTCTATTCAACAAATGAATAATTACTCTATTCAATATGTGAATCTATATTTTTGTCAACACATGACTAATCTCAACGAATGAGTACTGTCCACATGTGACTATTTTTGTTATTTAATATATTTTATAAAAATTATGGTATCTATCGTTTGATTTAAAATTAGACTCCAACCGTAAACTAGTAAGAGAACAATTCCCTGAATATTAGCCCCGAAGGCCGAAACCAACATCAGATCAATATCAAGGAGACCACTCATCTCATCTATTTTCCAGTTGATTTCTAATTCTATATATGATAAAGATGTAAATTTTATTGTTAAAATATTTCGTTCAACGCATGACTAATCTCAACGGATGAGTACAGTCAACACATGAACCTTTACTTTATAGTGATAAAGATATAAATTTTATTGTTAAAATATTTCGTTCAACACATGACTAATCTCAACGGATGAGTACAGTCAACACATGAACCTTTATTTTATAATATTCTTTATCTTCTAAATTGGAATGAGGCCCAATCAATCACCATATAATATTAATTATACGGGTTTTCATACATCACACGTATATAATAGCATTGAAAAATAATCAACCATCAATCAAAGTGCACTACACTGTATAAGCATCAAATATAGATAACTAACGCTTATAACAGCCTGTCAATCAATCGATCGACATATTTAATCAATCAGGATGAGTGAACTTCAAATTTCATCCCAACACCCGTGTGGGGTTTCAAACAATCAAACACAGATTTTATTTGTGCAGTTGGGCGATGTGTAAAATTTATCGTCCCAATCAATGTCAGTCAAATCGGTGTACATAAACAAACCGTCTGGTTTGTAAATGAATATTTATTTATTCACATTCACTATATTCATATTCACGTTAAAAATTATATTTTTAACAATAAAACATTTTATTTTAACATATGAATTTCTATTCAGTTCATTCTTTAAATAAAATGATATTTTTATTTTTCTAACTTATTTTAGAAAATTTCGGCGGCATAACGGCACGATACTAGAAATGGGACGAGGCCTAGCCTTATCCCCGGTCTAGTGAAGGCCCACGCCATCCACACATCAATCAAATCAATTTCCATTTCACCAAACAATTCAGTTCAAACCAAATAATCTAACTAATTTTTGCAATCAAACAAACAAGTCCATGGTCTGTGGACGATTGTGTCAGGTGCTACTAAACGCCGTCTGCATCCTAGTATATATATATAACTAGAAAAAGAAATTGAAAGGTGAGAAATTCTCACCGATTGCTATCCCAATTCCATGACTCTTCATTTAGATAAATCATCGCCATTCTCGCCCTTTGTCGCTTTCGTTGCCCCTAGCCACAATATATATAAAAATCGAATTTTTACTTCGCTATTCAATATATAAAAATCGAATTTTTACTATGCTATTCAATATATAAAAATCGAATTTTTACTTCGCTATTCAATATATAAAAATCGAATTTTTACTATGCTATTCAATATATAAAAATCCTATTTTTATCGAAGTAAAAATCATATTTTTACTTCACTACTTAATTAAAAATTATATTTTTATTACTCTACATAAATAAAAATTATATTTTTTTATACCTTCTATAAAAATCGAAACTTATATGCTATAAAATTTATATGAAAAACCAATTTTTATAGACCTAAATAGGTGATAGCAAAAATAAATAAATATCCCTAACAGTAAAACTTACTATTTGGCATCGTCGGAGGGGAAATCTATCGCTCCGGCGGTTGCTGGGGGGCGCGCTTGAGCTGGAGGGGGGGGGGGGGGGCTGATGGGGAGGCGCGGCGGTCCCCCTAGGCGGCGCGTCGATCGATTAGGGCATAGGTTTTTTTCCTTCTATCTTCGTTCTGAAATGATTTCAACGGGGGTGGGGAGGGGGGGGGGGCTGGTTAAGGAGAAAAGGAGGGGGGAATATTTTCTTTTTTATTTATTTAATTATTTTATTTACTAAAAGTTGACTTTTTATTTCGACCTCGAAACGAGGCCCAACGCCAGTCGTCCATAGCGTTTTACCCCCATTCCGAACACAATGGGATATGTATCGTAGGCTGATTCGAACGTTTCGACCAGTTTCCGTTAAAATCAACATATAACTCTATATATTGAATTTGAACGTGCATTTCAATTTACCGGGGTCACATACTAACTAGAAAAATTCCAGGAAAATATTTTCTAGCTTCGTATTGACGATACGGTCCTAACAAAACTAGTTTCGTCGAATTCTGAGACCGTTGGAAAAATGGCCATTTTCCAGTCGATTAAAATCAACTGAAACTGGTCAAACGCGTTTTCCTTTGCCACGCTCACATATTGATTCGAAAAATTATGAAATTTGAAACCTAGCAATAACCTGACACTGCGGATCCAACAAAAGTGGTTTCGTCGAAATCCGAGGTCGTTTGCAAAATTCCCATTTTTAAGGGCCTGAATTCCATAGCGACTATTCAGAATTTTCAACTGGACATATCTTTTGATTCCCGCTATGAAATTTTGATTTTTCGGATTCGTTGGAAAGATATTCACAGTTAGATCCTATTTTTTCAGTTTCGTTAAAATCCGGATTGTTTTGCACCCGGTATGTTCAATTGAAGTTTGAAATCGAATTATCGAACTACCACGCCATTTTCAATTCTATTTATAATTATATATAAATATTTATATTATAACGACGATGTATATAATATATACATTTGAATTGTATTCAAAATAAATTTCTTGTCGTTTTTATTTAAAATAATCTATTTTAAATATTCAAAATTCGCTAAAATTGCCAAAATAAAAATTTTTAACTGGTTCAGAATTTCCGGGTTATTACAATCTCCCCCACTTAAAACTTTTCGTCCCCGAAAAGGAACAAAGTCAAAAGTGGTTTGATCAATCAACTCTATGTTCGATCTGGCTTCCATTCTCCAACTTTTCAGTTTCTGAGAATTTTCAAATTTTCAAAAAATTTGGCTAACACTCTAAATTTTCGAAAAATTTCACCATAACCTCCCCTGCACCGGGAGCCATGGGAAAATCCCGAAATTGCCATATAGGCCTTCTGATCTCAAAAAGAAAAAGAAAAAGCCAAGCGGCTAGCCAATAGGCTCATAAAATCATCATCACCCAAACAAAACAGTAAATTATAGTAAACATGTACTTATTTGTCGGGCAAACAAATTTTATTCTTCGGCTCTAGCCTCCTTGCTATGACCTGTTCAATGTAAGTATATGTATATGCAAGCAAATGTGACCAATTTTCAATATAATTCAATATTTGGTACAATTAGGCTAAATGGTTCAAAAATTATCAACCAAATGAACAAACAACACAAACATCAATCAATTAGTGGATGAGAGTTTCAAATTCATAATTTTGATATATAGTCAAAAATCATTTTTTTGATGTCAATTCACAACAATGTGTTCTAGCTATATAAGTTTTGGTTCTCACACCAGTCTAATGGAAATATATAGATATCACACCTTCGTCACTCGAAAATAAATACTGGTGATGGCATACTTCATTATCAGGACCATGTCCGGGCGACTAGAGTATGACTCTATATCTATCTAATATATTAAAACTTCGAATATACGTTCATGACACGTATATGCAAAACCTTTATATACTAGATTGTCCAAATTCAAAATAACTAAATATCCAAATACGTATAAAATGATTTAAATTTTCAAAACAAAATTGTTTTCATTTGAAAAACATACTCTTCACACTCGTTCTAGAATACTACTGATCCTATCTCTAACGAGTCATTCTAATTGGATATTTCTAATCCAATATCTGATGAATTCTTTCATATGGTTCTAATGTGTCTTGTTCTCGAGCTCTGTAAACCAAAGCTCTGATACCAAATGAAGCGACCCGAACTTCCCCGGTCTCCGAAGAGATGAGAAAGAACGAATTACTGTGAGAACAGGACAAATCAGAACGCAGACGGAAGAACATTTCATTGCTATTATAACAATTCCATCAGATACAAGAATATACAGAGTATAAATGAATAAATTACATTCGATATATATCAGAGATTACAACAAATTACATAGCAGTGGAAAATAATACAAAGCACAACTGAAGGTGATATACGGATACAGAGCTTTCCGGATATCATTCCAGCTGTAAACCAGGATCCTGTGAATATAAATCTGCAAAACCAAAACTACTAGCTGCCCGTGCGGAAAATAGGGGCACCCAGAGTTTAGGTTAAAAAAATAAACTCTAGGTCAGTCATGTGACTTGTGTGAGAACTAAAACAGTTATTTAAAGCTTTACTTTAAAAGAGAGTAATTCAAGGGACCACGCCGTATAACACGAAACGGGTTTCCTCCCAAGAACACCAATGCATATCAATAAACAACGCAATGCTTTTTCGAAAAATGAGGCTATTGTAAGACCCAGGTCCCATCACACAATGCAACGCAAGCCGGAGGATAGAGTTTTCCCTTATAATAGCCAAACATGCTTGGTACGTTTAAAACAAATCATTTGATACTATAATAAGTGTCAAAACAATTTCAATCATAAATATAAATCATAGATGGCATGGGTACCATATATCATGTCGCCATACTAGTTCTACAATTAAAACCGCAATACACGTATTGGAAATTGGATTTCCGTCATGAGTCGAGGCAAGGGGCAAGCTCCTCTCCGCGTTCGAGACACTCTAGCAAATGTCTTAGGACTACACACTCTGGGCAATCCTGGATTCGGCTGGGCCGGTCCTCACTTACGTTAGAGGATTAGTCATTCCTGAACACAGGTTTCCCGGTCCTTACAGACCTAATATCGAGGCGCCTCATTCCAACAACCACAAAGGTGAAAAGTATATAAATGTCAGGGCTGGTAAGTCACTGACACCACCAAAGCTAGAAAGAAACGTCGTGTTCTCCCAACGGTCCGTATCCCGTTTTTAACTCATACCGAGGTGTGAGGCTCGCGAATCCATGCTATACACAAAGCTGCCACGTAGGCCGTGCTTTGATCATCAACCACAAGACTTTTCTTTTCAACAGAAGCCTTGATCATTGCATCTCAGCGTGCCACACAGGCAATTCATGCCATGCGATTGATATCTATCGATATATAACCTCTAAGCTCGTACGTCTCAGAGAAGGGCATTAAGCAAAAGAATAAATTCTCCGCCGCCAAACAGATGTATATTTAATAGAAATCAATCAACACAGAATAAAATCCAATGTCAGACACACAATCCATTTACAAGTCCGTTCTGGGTCTGAACGAAACCGGAGGCACTTTCCTCGTATATCCATCCATCTCCAAATACGTCTGGACGACCACCAACTATTTTCATCCTCTTGGGTGTACAGCCCAATCAGGATCGTCAGTAATTATCCAAACGATGTGAAAACTTCCGGCCTTCAACCACCGTCTTCATCTTCGACTTATCGTCGAATCGGTTATTCAGAATGGGTGTAAACCCGGCCTTTCCGAACAACCCGCGTATATTAAAAATATTACACAAACACAACATACGCCTCATTCCATTTCCACATTCTTAGGGAAAGGTTCCCATTAATTTTATCTAAGATAAATTCTTTAAAATTTATCCTTTGATCTTCCTTTGGATGTCGTTTCGAACCAAATTATGGTTTTCTAAACTAGTCGAGATTAGCGAACCCCCACGAAGTAATTATTTATTTTATTTCCCAATCCCAACCTATTAATCCCATGAAGCAAAACTGGTAGTACTCCATATCTAACACCACGGTGTTATCGGTAAAATTAATTACCATTTCACGTTCAAATCTAATTAAAGATTTAACTATCGCTTTGGAGCAAAACTGATGATACTCCATTCTCGCTCACTTTCTAAATTTGATAATTTAGATTATAGATTCACATTTCAATCTAATTGCAGATTCGTTAAAACTCCTTTTACTGGGTTAAAGAACTAGTGCTATTTAAAACACAGTTCACGACAAACCCATGAATCAATTCTATTTATTATCGGGTTAAAGAACTAGTGTTATTTAAAATACCGTTCACGATAAACCCACAAATTAATTCTGTTTAAAACCCATTTCAAATCCAATTTATTTATTTAAAAATAAATGGGTTTTAATTTCAGTTCAAAACTAGTTCATTTTGACAAAAATCTATTTTTATCTTTTCAAATGTGAAGTTTTTCATCCCAATTTTTCCCAAATCACTTCTTATGATTTTACACAAATTATTGAGATTTTTAATAATTTTATCAAGGCCCGTATAGTCGATTTCCAACAATGGCCATCGAACTGCACTTACAGCGACCTTTTCCAAATTTGATTTGGACGTATCTCCAAATCCAACCGTTAGATTTTAAATTTCTAACATTCGTTAGAAAGGTTTTTTCGATACGAACCCAAAGGTTCCGGTTTTAGGAGAATCCGACGGTTGGATCTCCCGTAATGTCCGTTCGATGTAAATGGTCGAAATTCGCTAATTGCCGCGGCGCGGCGCGTTCTACTCAGGCCATTATATTATATATATAATATATATAATATATATTTCGTCGATTTCTATTTAAAACAAATTTTACAAATCGTTTTAAATTCGTTTCGAAAACAATTTTAACTTCCATTTCCATTCAAATCAAAATTGAATTTTTCCTTATAAATTCGTTTTAAAATTCAAGTTTATTCAATTCAAATTTCAATTCAATTTGAATTCATTTCAATTCATTTTCAATTCGAATTCGTTTTCAATTCAATTCAAATCAAATTCGTTTAATTCGTTTTCTATTCGATTCAATTCAAACTGGTTTTCTATTCGATTCAATTCAAATTGGTTTTCTATTCGATTCAATTCAAATTGGTTTTCTATTTGATTCAATTCAAATTGGTTTTCTATTCGATTCAATTCGAATTGTTTTCTATTCGATTCAATTCAAATTGGTTTTCTATTCGATTCAATTCGAATTGGTTTTCTATTCGATTCAATTTGAATTCGTTATCTATTCAATTCAATTCGAATTTGTTTTCTATTCTATTCAAATTCAATTGATTTTCTTTTCTATTCAAATTCAATTCATTTTCTATCGATTCAATTCAAATTCATTTTCTATTCAATTCAATTCAAATTCGTTTTCTATTCAAACCAATTTTAAAAACGAATATAGTCGATATAAATATCGTTCGCGTCAAAATAGCGCATCTCTAATCAACACGGCTTTATATATTTCAATAATTCTGTTGTTCTATTCAACAAATGAATAATTACTCTATTCAATATGTGAATCTATATTTTTGTCAACACATGACTAATCTCAACGAATGAGTACCGTCCACATGTGACTATTTTTGTTATTTAATATATTTTATAAAAATTATGGTATCTATCATTTGATTTAAAATTAGACTCCAACCGTAAACTAGTAAGAGAACAATTCCCTGAATATTAACCCCGAAGGCCGAAACCAACATCAGATCAATATCCAGGAGGCCACTCATCTCATCTATTTTCCATTTGATTTCTAATTCTACATATGATAAAGATGTAAATTTTATTGTTAAAATATTTCGTTCAACACATAACTAATCTCAACGGATGAGTACAGTCAACACATGAACCTTTACTTTATAGTGATAAAGATATAAATTTTATTATTAAAATATTTCGTTCAACACATGACTAATCTCAACGGATGAGTACAGTCAACACATGAACCTTTATTTTATAATATTCTTTATCTTCTAAATTGGAATGAGGCCCAATCAATCACCATATAATATTAATTATATGGATTTTCATACATCACACGTATATAATAACATTGAAAAATAATCAACCATCAACCAAAGTGCACTACACTGTATAAGCATCAAATATAGATATCTAATGCTTATAACAGCCTGTCAATCAATCGATCGACATATTTAATCAATCAGGATGAGTGAACTTCAAATTTCATCCCAACACCCGTGTGGGGTTTCAAACAATCAAACACAGATTTTATTTGTGCAGTTGGGCGATGTGTAAAATTTATCGTCCCAATCAATGTCAATCAAATCAGTGTACATAAACAAACCGTCCGGTTTGTAAATGAATATTTATTTATTCACATTCACTATATTCATATTCACGTTAAAAATTATATTTTTAACGATAAAACATTATATTTTAACATATGAATTTCTATTAAGTTCATTCTTTGAATAAAATTATATTTTTATTTTACTAACTTATTTTAGAAAATTTCGGCGGCATAACGGTACGAAACTAGAAACGGGACGAGGCCTAGCCTTATCCCCGGTCTAGTGAAGGCCCACGCCATCCACACATCAATCAAATCAATTTCCATTTCACCAAACAATTCAGTTCAAACCAAATAATCTAACAAATTTTTGCAATCAAACAAACAAGTCCATGGTCTGTGGACGATTGTGTCGGGTGCTACTAAACACCGTCTGCATCCTAGTATATATATATATAACTAGAAAAAGAAATTGAAAGGTGAGAAATTCTCACCGATAGCTATCCCAATTCCCTGACTCGTCATTTAGAGAAATCATCGCCATTCTCGCCCTTTGTCGCTTTCGTTGCCCGTAGCCACTATATATATAAAAATCGAATTTTTACTTCGCTATTCAATATATAAAAATCGAATTTTTACTTCGCTATTCAATATATAAAAATCGAATTTTTATTATGCTATTCAATATATAAAAATCGAACTTTTACTTCGCTATTCAATATATAAAAATCGAATTTTTACTATGCTATTTAATATATAAAAATCCTATTTTTATCGAAGTAAAAATCATATTTTTACTTCACTACTTAATTAAAAATTATATTTTTATTACTCTACATAAATAAAAATTATATTTTTTTATACCTTCTATAAAAATCGAAACTTATATGCTATTAAATTTATATGAAAAACCAATTTTTATAGACCTAAATAGGTGATAGCAAAAATAAATAAATATCCCTAACAATAAAACTTACTGTTCGGCATCGTCGGAGGGGAAATCTGTCGCTTCGGAGGTCTGGTGTCAGGGGGCCGTTCATGGAGGTCGGGGTTCGTGACTGGGGCTGTGGCGGTTGTCTTCATCGAAGGGAGGAGGGAGGAAATATGGAGGGGAGGCAGGGGGTCGGGGTCCTCTGGCAGGGCGATGGAGTGGCGGAGGGCGGTCAGCAGGAGGAGGGGGTCGCAGGTCCTGGTGGTGGCGGTTATCGAAGTGGGAAAGGGGGAAGAAGGAGAGGGAGGCGGCGGTTGCTGGGGGGCACGCCTGAGCTGGAGGGGAGGCTGATGGGGAGGCCCGGCGGTCCCCCTAGGCGGCGCGTCGATCGATTAGGGCATACGGTTTTTTTTTCCTTCTATCTTCGTTCTGAAATGATTTCAACGGGAGGGGGGTCTGGTTAAGGAGAAAAGGAGGGGGGAATATTTTTTTTATTTATTTAATTATTTTATTTACTAAAAGTTGACTTTTTATTTCGACCTCGAAACGAGGCCCACCGCCTATCGTCCATAGCGTTTTACCCCCATTCCGAACACAATGGGATATGTATCGTAGGATGATTCGAACGTTTCGACCAGTTTCCGTTAAAATCAACATATAACTCTATATATTGAATTTGAATGTGCATTTCAATTTACCGGGGTCACATACTAACCAGAAAAATTCCAGGAAAATATTTTCTAGCTTCGTATTGACGATACGGTCCTAACAAAACTAGTTTCGTCGAATTCTGAGACCGTTGGAAAAATGGCCATTTTCCAATCGATTAAAATCAACTGAAACTGGTCAAACGCGTTTTCCTTTGCCACGCTCACATATTGATTCAAAAAATTATGAAATTTTAAACCTAGCAATAACCCGACACTGCGGATCCAACAAAAGTGGTTTCGTCGAAATCCGAGGTTGTTTGCAAAATTCCCATTTTTAAGGGCCTGAATTCCATAGCGACTATTCAGAATTTTCAACTGGACATATCTTTTGATTCTCGCTATGAAATTTTGATTTTTCGGATTCATTGGAAAGATATTCATAGTTAGATCCTAATCTTTTCAGTTTCGTTAAAATCCGGATTGTTTTGCACCCGGTATGTTCAATTGAAGTTTGAAATCGAATTATCGAACTACCAAAATAAATTTCAAAATAAATTTCACAATAAATTTCTCGTCGTTTTTATTTAAAATAATCTATTTTAAATATTCAAAATTCGCTAAAATTGCCAAAATAAAAATTTTAAACTGGTTCAGAATTTCCGGGTTATTACATTTATAAAAAGATTTTAAAGCGGAAAATTTATTTTTTTGAAAAATTTCAATTTGTGGTCACTTAGACAGCGTAAGATTTTTTTTGAACGGTTTACGTGCATGTTTTAGTGGTGCAATAGGATCGACGATGTGATAAAAACATTAACGATAACAAGAAAAATGTTGTTTTCGTCTTGGAAGCATTGTTTCCATACCTTGTCAGCGATGCGTGCTAGTTACTAATTAACTCGTTTTACGTTTTAGAGCTTGCTTAAGCCTCCTTTACAGTCTACAGATGAAAATTTTGGAGTATTTTGGGGAACTGAGGTAAAATTTCCACTATAGGGCAGAAAATGGAGTATTCTTAGCGAAGGGAACGTTTAAATTCTTCGCTTTGATTTTTCCGATTTAGGAGCAATTAAATAGGAAGCGATTAGATATGTTGACGATTTGATAGTAGGATATGGATGCAAAAATTGGTTGCTTCACAGTTTTATTCGTAGTTGTGTAGGGGTTATGGATAAAAAATGAGTTTAGAAATTTGCATTCATATAGAACTACCGGTATATATAGGATGTTTTGCATCATGTTTTCAAAAGTATTCTAAAAATTTAATGCATACATATAGAAGGATCCTCTTTATAATCATTGTGCATACATGTTTTGTGGTTGAAATACATTATGTACACTGTGCACATATGCATATGGTTCCAAAGTCGATGTACTCAAATTGGTTGTGGAGGATAGGATAAGTAGGTGTCAGAATTTCGGGACGAAATTCCTTTTAGGGGGAGAAGAATGTGACAACCCGGAATTTTGACAATATAATTAGATTTTAAAATAGAAATTTCTGCAAATGATGAAATTTGACCATGAAACTTATCCATTGCATTTGTCTCGGAATTCTGGTCAACTTTCATGTTTGGAGTTTTGCGAATGGAGTCCGTATGAAAAAGTTACGGACGAAATACGAAAAACAGATGGAAATAAATAAATATAATATATATTGTCTTTTATAACCTTCCTTCATTGGGTGAAATTCCTTAGAGGCGTTCGACACCCTTGTCCAAAGCGGTCGACCGCTTCGGGCAATTTCATCCCAGTGACGGCTAGGGTTATGTAGATTTTTAATATATATATATATATATATATATTTGAAAATTAGTTCACTTTATTATCTACTAAAACCATACAAGAAAAAGGTTAGCATACTAACCATTACAATTAAAAGAATAAAAAACTTAAAATACAAGTGATAATAAAACTAGCTAAAATATAACAACCCATGATAGGCAAACATCCCACGTACGTGCATCTCTCTGCACCTCACACGAGCCAAATGCTCCTCTTGTGCATGTCCTTCAATCGATAATCAACCATAAAAGCGACACCAGAATATGAAAACCATTACATCATGTTTTGATTTAGCTAGGAAGCAGTAAAACACCTCTTCAAAACCATTAGTAACCTCCAACGTATGAGTGCAAGCAAATTAGACCTTGAAAACTTCAGCACCAAAGCAGATGTGGTGCTTAATAAACTTGAGGGTTCTATAGAAAAGAAGCATCTGAAACCCCAACATAAGCAGGAATCGGTAGCGCCACTCTTAGAATGCACATATCACCATCAATACTATACTGGCTATGTCTTCAAAAAAAAGAAGCTGCTCATGAATTCAACTAGATCCCATCTATCAACTTAACCAATATCCAAACACTATTTTTCAGTCTCATAGACGGGTTCACATGAGGTTAATCGAAAGGCTAAATACTAATTTAAATTGCTTAAAATGGATTCGAGTTTAGCATATAAAAAGAGCAGTTCTGACCATAAGTATCTCCATGTACCATTAAACTTTTAACTATTACATCCAGAAACAACAAACACTTCAATTTCTGGATGAACACAAACTTGACATCAGCCCTTAATCAAACGGAACAACACTTATATCCCAAAAGATCCAATTCAAGGCATTAAATCTGGTTGATGATTCACAAATAATTATGAATCTATCTTAGTACCAGAATTGACAAAATATAGAATCCAGGTGCCAGCATCTTAATCACATATAAAAACTGAACCAAGTTAAGAGTTTCTTCATGTTTAAGAACCGGTATTCATGTTAGATTTCCATTGGACAAACCAAACCACCAGTTCCACTTCAATATGAATCACAAACCCACTTAAATAAGCCAAACAATTTGTATTATAAAACTAATCCCCAAAAAATTCCCTGTAAAAACAACCAGAAAAAAATATGGGGGACATAACAGTGTTGGAGTCCACAATCCATGTGGGGTGGTAAATCATGAAGAGGTCATCTGCACATAACCCTTTTAAATAATCCCAAAACAGAATTTAACAAGACGTATCCCAAAAAATCCATAAGAATACTGATATGAATATGGTATTTCCGTCATGAAGCAATCGATAATGAACCGAGAAAGCACTATAATCCCCCAAACATCCTTTTCCAACATAAGAACCGGGTGTAAAAACAATTCCTTTATTAAATCACTTTACCACTATCACCATTAGTTCAGATGAATCCATACCGAATCACAATAGGAAGGTCGTTGACCACCATCGGAATATCTGGCGATGTGGCGATTCATCGTTTTGGGTGAAGGGATTTGCGCGGAACGAACCCTAATAAGTTCTGGTTAAAAGGGTTATTCAGAGAGGTTTTGAATTCATTCGAAGAGTCTAGATTTAGGAACAATTCCCAAACCTAGATTTTGCAAGATTTGGAAAGCTCTGTTGAATTGTGGTACTCAGATGTAATGCGATATGGAATTGCGGATTGAAAACATCGATTTGTGGTATTCAAATCTGGTAAAAACTTCCCAGATCTGACTGGAAAAATGAGAAACTATTGGCTTATTAAAAACAGAGATGTTTCGCTGAAGGTTGGTGAATTCTTATCAATGAAGGAGATTCATTGTAGGTTATTAGGAAGAAATCGGGTAGAAATGAAGATGAAATTAGGAATAGGGAGAACTCACGCACAACAAAATCAGACGGAGACAGAACCGCCTGTCGCCATTAACGAATCCATATACATACATATATATATATATATATATATATATATATATATTATAAATGGACGGATGTTAAGTAAAATAGAACCAATGGTCCAAGGTCTTTCTAATACCTATAATAAGGGGTAAGATGTTGGATCTAGAATAACCCTAGAGGGGGGGTGAATAGGGTTTTCACAGTTTTTAACAGAATTAAAAATTTAACAAGATATATATATATATTAATAAAGTGATCACAGAATATAGCAGAAACAAAATGCAGAAAATAAATCACACACAAATATACCCAGCTTCGGCAAAACCCTGCCTACTGCTGCATTTCTAAGGTTTCTACTAGGTGATAGAACAGTTTCCGCATACAAGACCACGTACACTCGCAAACCCTGCTCCTATTCTAACCCTACGCTCAAAACCGTAGACTGACCGATATCCACTTGATCAGAATTCTCTGTTTACGACCCCGTAATCAATAACCCAGATTTTACAGACTCTGAAACTGACAGTCAACACCCTGACTGGATTCCTCTAGATTTTACAGACTCTAGAACTGATCAGTCAACCCCCGACTGATTTCCCTGGTTTGACAAACTAGAAAACGAACGACGATTTCAAAAGAAAAAACACAAAAAACAAAATACAAAGTAAATTAAAACAAAACCCTAGGAGATAAAAGAGAGGGTCATCCCCCTTTTAAAACAAAGATGGCCGGCCCCTTTTTTTATTTGTGTTGCACCCGTTCACTTTGCTCTCTATTCCTTTTGTCCTCAAAAAAATGGCGGCGGTCCCTTAGAAAATGAATTAGGGTTTTTGTTTTTCCCCAAATCAAATCGACTTCGAATGATGGATAGATGGTTCTCTGCAGCTTGAACTCGTGTAGCTCCTTCGTCGTTGAATTGTCCCTCTCTGATATGGGAATATATGGCGACCGAAACCCTAGAAAGAAAATGTGAGTTATCTGATGTTAATTTTTTATCTCGTCTGAATTTGTTCGGTTTCGATGTGTTTTTTTTCCAGTGATGATTGGTGATAATATATAGGATTATATAATCCTATTAACGCTCTCTGATTTCATCGATATGGCTTGGCCTGATTTTGTGGTTTCCTCTTTTGGTTTCTTCGATTGAATGTCTTGCGTGATTGTTGAAATATGTTGCCTTGAATATCTTGATGAATTAGATAATATCCTGGACTTGACTGTGTCCTTTTTAAAAAAAAAATCCCCTTTTTTGAATGAATCATTTCTGAAACAAATTGTCCACTATGTAAAACTGAATTTCTGGAATTAAAATGTTGTCATGCTTTCTTGCCATTTTTGCATATTGAAAAACTAGATGCAATTTTGAAATTCAAACTGTGGTCCCTCTGATTTTTACCATGAATGTCATTTCTGGAAACAATTTGTTGCCAAAAGAAAATTAAAAACTTCCCCCTTTTGCTCGACAATTTCTGGAATTAAATCTTTCCTGACTTTGCTTGATTGCTGGAACTTGAATTTGCCCCTTGCGTGTTGTTTACCATGATTTGTGAATTTCAGAAAATGTATTACTCACTTGCCAAAAATGTTGTTTACAGATATGTTTTCTTTAGCAAAATTTAATACCATTTCTTGCCAAGTATGCCATCAGATTCTTCCCATAACTTGTTTTGATGATTTTGGAAAACAAACCATATGAGCACTGATTATTCACCCATGCTGCTACATATATCCTTGCACTCATGTTCTCGAGATTGGTTGATTAAATTTCTACACTTTCATCCATAAAACAATATTGTTCTTGCCTGCATTTGATGGTGATTTCCTTGCACATTAAACCTGACTTGAACTATGCTCACGACCATATCACATGCTGAAAAATTGTATTTGGCCATTTTCTTATGTTTCTTGTCTGGTCCATGCTTTTACTTTGTGACCATTGGTTTGTATGAGAGTTTTGAGGAATCTGCTTGCACTCTTGAATTGTGACATTCCAGTTTTGATGTCTTGTTTGTATAAGGACATCCACCCATGACCATGCTTCCTTGATCTTCTATATGAGCTTGATTAATTGTCTTGTGCACGACCACTTGTACACATACAAAGATGCCTCGACACATTGATTTTTGAAAAAAAATAGTGCTGAATCACCATTATGTTTTGACAGTACATATATGCATCAGATTTGACCAAGATTATGCTTTTGCCACTTTACTATGAGCATGTGCTCACTGTTGTATAAACTGATTTGATGCTGAAACCATTTTGCACTTTCACTTGAGTCCTTGCATCACCCACATTGTTTACTTGACTGCTGGTTTGAGCTCAGCCATATGAACTTGAAGCTGCATGACTTGTTTATGTTGACTGCTTTGGCTAAGTTGAAACTTACTTGACCATGCTCTGGTTTGATTGCACCATACCTTGTTGTTGGCTTGTTCCACACTTGTATTTCCCTTGAACAATGTTGAGCTGAATCATTGTTGTGCATGCTTTCTTGTGCTTGCTTTCACTATACTTGCTTTTTCCTCTACCATGACCTAGTATTGCTGCATCCACTGTTTATTGTTTTTGTATCACCATGTATGCTTTGATCTTGCTGTACTGAGTTTCATCCCCTTGGCACTTGCATTTTCACCACTGTAATGTGTTTGCGTCTTTTCTGAGCTGATTTGCATTGTTTTTTTTTTTATGCTTTGACCTGTCATGTGTCAATTCTGACCATTGTGTATATGTGAAACAGTAATCAGCAGACTGATTACATTGTGTTGAGGCTGATAAAATATCAGCAAACCAATGTGATTATGTCGAGGCTGATCAAATCAGATCGAGTCAGAAAAATGATGAGAAACACACCAGAAAACTGAGGCAAATAAAATTTTAAAAATAAAAATTTATATTTGCATGAATTCTGTTTTATTTCTATAGCAGTGTACTGTATGTGTTTCTGTTTCATGTGACAGGTATGACTGTGATGACTGGACTGACTGTGATGACTGGACTGGATTAGGAGCAGTGAAGACTAAAGATAAACAACTGTGTCAGTACAAGTGCAAATGAGTCTGTATATTGAGATGTAAACTGAGTGTGAAATGAAATTGTACAGAGTGGAGTGAAACTGTATATGAGTCAGACAGTGAAAAAGTATGTATATATGAGTTGTACTGTTATTTGTAATAAACAAGTTCGTTTGAAATAAAATATCATTTTATTGTTGTCAAACAGACTTGTGTATCGTATTCAGTTTATTTACAAGTACAATCTCATGTGTAATCGTATATGAATTGTGAATATTAGTGAATATAGAAGAAATGTATAAACAGTGGAGTTTATAAATTTGTACTGTTTTGATAGTGAAATTATATTTAAATAAAATACTGTGTGAATATTTATATTTCTGTACAGTCGTATTTTATTTAAATATAAATATTATATTCCAGACTGTGATGTATAATAACAGTACAATGTCAAACACATTAAAATAATATTTATTTGGTTGTTATCATCAAACAAAAATCATATAATTGTGTATACAACACCGTTATATACAACAATCTCCCCCTTTTGATGATGACAAACAAATAAAAGATTTTGTATACAATAGATGTGTTTGACAGTGAATATTGAACTCCCCCTATTTATAGCTCCCCCTACAACAGACAACTCCCCCTATAACTGTGCATGATTGAAATGTATGAATTATAATAAATTTTCAAAAATGAAAATATTTATAAAATATTCACTCATAACTCAAAATCTAATCCATTCTCCCGCTTTTGTTATCATCAAAAGGATACAGATGAAAAATGACAAAATATAATTTCAGCTTAAGAGGAAGAATGGTCATCATAAATCTCAATCAGTCAAACAAAAATCATAATAAACTAAGAACAGGTGGCATATTTCACATTGTAGAGAATGACGGTTATACGATGAATGTTATAAAAATGAGGAGAGTTAAAAAAAATGTGAATATTTCCCAATTATTTTCAAAAGAATTTTATAAACTGAAGCACAAAAACAGTGATGGATTTGGACTATAATTAATAATTCAATTTAAGTGACGAGATCGAATAATCTCAAATCCCAATATCTATCAATCAACAAAACATAATACGTCGTAAAATATTAACACATTTCACAGATTAGAAAGTGGATTGATAGGCTGGTTATTATACACCAAGGAGAATTTCATATTAATTTCAATTTATAGCATTTTTTTATTTTTTTATTTTTTTTTATTTAAGAGCACACTGACCACGCATAACCAGAACTTGGATTTTTAAATGAAGTCAGTCGCGGCTTAAATTATAAGTTATCTCTTAACCATGCATGACCAGAGCTTGGATTTTTAAATGAGGTTAGAGACACACTTATATATTAATTATATTTATTATTTTCAGCATTTAAAGGAAAAACTGCTCCCTAGTATATAGAACCAATATGAATGATAGAAATGTGATAGGTACAGAAAAGGACTGTGAAATAAATTTCTAAATTAATTATATTATGAAATATGACCAACTGTACCGGGATTATTGAAAATTTTCAATTGACACTAATTCTGAAAAATAATATAACCACAATTCCATCACAAATATTTTCACTGTTTATTCAAGATGATTTTAAAAAACATTAAACTCTCCACATTTAAAAAAAAAAAATTATCATGGATGGCAGAATGATGATAGATAATGAGGATGGTCGTGAAATAATTGCCAGTTCAAAGATATTATAATTAATATTCAACCATCATGAAAATCCAGATAAAATCTTCTCTTGTTGTGAAATATATTGCAGTCATAATTCATCACAATTTCAAATTCTAATATATTTTGATTAATTATAAATACAGAATAATTTGGATATTGATTTCAATTTCTGAATGAATAATTAATAAATAATTCTAAAATTGAAAATCAAATACTAGAGAAATATGTTGATCTATACACGACAAGAGGGAAAAATGTGTACAAAAAAAAAGTGTGGATTTATACATGGTGAAGATTTGAATCTAAGTACAGATGGATGAGACAAAAATAAGTGCTTCTGATACCACTTGGTGTCTCTATTTACGAGGAATTTTAACATGATACTGAACAAGAATGTCATAGACAAAAGAATTATTAAGTACCAAGCCCAAACAGATGAGATAATAGATTATGCACATGTATCAGAGCAGCAAGCATGTGATTCCAGAACAAACATTCTTCAAAACAGTATCAGATCAACACAGAACATAGTTTCAAACCATACTTGTCAAGATGATGTTTCTGAAGGTCACAAAAACAATATATTCCATGATCCATGATTATAAAATTTAGTTTATTTTAAATCATTTGAAGAAATGTGAATATATCAGGATTTAATGAATCAACCACACAATATTATATTTCAGATTCAAGAAATGTGTGTGATTCAATAAATCAATAATTTCAAATGATTTTAAACAAACATATATTAAAATCAAATAACCATGAAATAATAGAGAATTTCAAGACCATATTTTCAAAGAAATTTTCACAAGTATTTCTGACAAACCCATAGAAAAAAAATCAGATCATTTACATCAGGTTTGATAGATATTCATGATCCAAAAATAATTTATTTGAAATCACTTGAATCAATTTCAAGTTTTGAAATATAATGAATCAGTCACACAAGGTTGATAATTTCAAATTTAGGAGGTGTGTGATTATTCAAAATATTAAAAATTTCAGATGATTTCAAACAAACAAATTCTAACCATGATGATCATGAATTACAATGATTTTCAAGATGTATCACTGAGATTCTAGACAATTTAGAATTTCCAAGCCAATCTGAAAAATAATGAAAATATCACTACTGATAAATAATAGAGTGCTGTAATGAGTGTAATATTTCAAGCTTTTCTAAAATGAATTAGAAGAATCTCAAAACAGCAACGATGTGTGAATTTCCATAAACTTTCAGATCTTCAAAAATTTAGAATTCAAATTAACAGTGTTCAAGATACGACAAGAATTCATCAACACTGTTATGAATTCAGAAAACAGAAAAATAAACCTCGAAACAATTGCAGATATTTACAAGATTTAATTCAAGATATGAGAATGATTAACACACGATGATTATATACAAATAAAGCATATTTCCAGAAAGATTATGAATTCTGCAACTGGAAGTTTAAGAAGTACAGACAAAGAAGAATATGGCAGTGTCAAATCAAAAAACAAAAAATAGAAGGAGATAGAGAAAGGAATAACAACAGAAAATAAAAACAAACAAAAAGAATATACAAAGGTGAGTTTAGAGATCATACCAGAATCCAATGTAAAGCAGAATCTCTAACTCAACAAATGTTGGCCTAAGGAACTGTAAATGACACAGAATTATAGACAATCTTGATTTCAAATTTCTTTTCAGCACAGCAGTTCCTCAGCCTTCACTGGTACCTAGCAGTTGAGTGAATTAAGTGGTCTAACAAAATTTGTAAAACCACTCTGAAATGCGTTTACCACTTTTGGTACCCAAACCTGTTTGTATAACAAACCATCAGAATTAACCTTTGTACCCTTTGGAACCCAAATCTGTTTGAATTTAACGAAGTTTGTTTTATTTCCTTTTTGGATCCAAGATTGTTTAGATGGATTATTATAAAACAAGTTTTCATCACGTTTATGATTCAAAAAACCTCCAAGATTATCAAAGTTTGAATTTTCAAGTTGATTCTTTCCAAAGCAGTTTGAAGAAATTTTCAAATCATTTGGATTCAGTCTTTCAAAAACATTATTCTTCCCAAAGCCAAGACCATATTTGCTTTTAGAAGAAAATTGATTTTCCAACAACATATTCAAAGAATTTTCACCATTAGAAAATTTTTTCAAAGTTGTTTCAAGTTGTTGAATTTTAAATTTAAGATCACCATTTTCTTTTGTTAAATCTGAACAACGGCTTTTTGTGATCTTATTCCTTTCATAATCCGTTTTCAAAACCAAGTTTTCATCTTTAAGAAATTTAATTTTGGCTTGGGATTCCGAGATTTCAAATTCAAATCGTTTTTGTTTTTTAGACTCAAAATTCCTGGACTTTTCAATCTCATTTTCAAGTTCTTTCAAAATCAAATCACTTTTCACCAAATTTTCATTTTCAGCAATTTCAAGTTTGGAATTTATGTCAGTCTTAAAAACTTCAAATTCCTTTTGTAGAAGATTGTTCAAATTTGATAACTCAATCTTGTTCTCTTTTAAGATCAGAATTTCATTTTCAAATTTTTGAATATTTTTATTGAGATGAACAAGATTGACTTTCAATTTCAAACAATTTTTACAATCTGAATTTGAAAGGTTTTTAAAATATTCAAGTTGTGATTCCAAATTATCAATTTTGCTGGTCAACTCAGAGTTCTTAGATTTCAAAGACTTGTTTTTAGATTTGAGTTTATCAACAGATTTAGTCAAATCAACGCACATATAAACTAAATCTTCATATGAGAAATTTTCTGTTTCAGCATCTGTTGATTCTCCATCATCTGATTCATCTGAATTTTCATTTGTAAATCCTGTTAAGCAGAACTCTGAATCTGAGTTGACTTTATCGGGTTTTGAGCTGTGGTTGTCAAATCTTCCATACTTCGTATTGAGAGTGTCCCAGATTTCCTGTGCAGATAAACAATGACAGATAAGATTAAACTGTTCAGTATTAAGATAATCAAATATGATTTTCATAGCACGAGTATTGAAATTAATATCTACACTATCAAACCCATTGATAATAACATCCCAACATTTGATATTAACAGATTTTAAATAAAATTCCATTTTGGATTTCCAGTTTAAAAAATCTGTTCCATCAAAAACATTTGGAGATGAACTGGACTGACTCTCTATCGGTTGACAACTAGGATGACCCATGACTCTAGAGTTAGTGAAATAACCTGCTCTGATACCACTTGTTGGATCTAGAATAACCCTAGAGGGGGGGGGGGGGTGAATAGGGTTTTCACAGTTTTTAACAGAATTAAAAATTTAACAAGATATATATATATATATATTAATAAAGTGATCATAGAATATAGCAGAAACAAAATGCAGAAAATAAATCACACACAAATATACCCAGCTTCGGCAAAACCCTGCCTACTGCTGCATTTCTAAGGTTTCTACTAGGTGATAGAACAGTTTCCGCATACAAGACCACGTACACTCGCAAACCCTGCTCCTATTCTAACCCTACGCTCAAAACCGTAGACTGACCGATATCCACTCGATCAGAATTCTCTGTTTACGACCCCGTAATCAATAACCCAGATTTTACAGACTCTGAAACTGACAGTCAACACCCTGACTGGATTCCTCTAGATTTTACAGACTCTAGAACTGATCAGTCAACCCCCGACTGATTTCCCTGGTTTGACAAACTAGAAAACGAACGACGATTTCAAAAGAAAAAACACAAAAAACAAAATACAAAGTAAATTAAAACAAAACCCTAGGAGATAAAAGAGAGGGTCATCCCCCTTTTAAAACAAAGATGGCCGGCCCCTTTTTTTATTTGTGTTGCACCCGTTCACTTTGCTCTCTATTCCTTTTGTCCTCAAAAAAATGGCGGCGGTCCCTTAGAAAATGAATTAGGGTTTTTGTTTTTCCCCAAATCAAATCGACTTCGAATGATGGATAGATGGTTCTCTGCAGCTTGAACTCGTGTAGCTCCTTCGTCGTTGAATTGTCCCTCTCTGATATGGGAATATCTGGCGACCGAAACCCTAGAAAGAAAATGTGAGTTATCTGATGTTAATTTTTTATCTCGTCTGAATTTGTTCGGTTTCGATGTGTTTTTTTTTCCAGTGATGATTGGTGATAATATATAGGATTATATAATCCTATTAACGCTCTCTGATTTCATCGATATGGCTTGGCCTGATTTTGTGGTTTCCTCTTTTGGTTTCTTCGATTGAATGTCTTGCGTGATTGTTGAAATATGTTGCCTTGAATATCTTGATGAATTAGATAATATCCTGGACTTGACTGTGTCCTTTTTTAAAAAAAATCCCCTTTTTTGAATGAATCATTTCTGAAACAAATTGTCCACTATGTAAAACTGAATTTCTGGAATTAAAATGTTGTCATGCTTTCTTGCCATTTTTGCATATTGAAAAACTAGATGCAATTTTGAAATTCAAACTGTGGTCCCTCTGATTTTTACCATGAATGTCATTTCTGGAAACAATTTGTTGCCAAAAGAAAATTAAAAACTTCCCCCTTTTGCTCGACAATTTCTGGAATTAAATCTTTCCTGACTTTGCTTGATTGCTGGAACTTGAATTTGCCCCTTGCGTGTTGTTTACCATGATTTGTGAATTTCAGAAAATGTATTACTCACTTGCCAAAAATGTTGTTTACAGATATGTTTTCTTTAGCAAAATTTAATACCATTTCTTGCCAAGTATGCCATCAGATTCTTCCCATAACTTGTTTTGATGATTTTGGAAAACAAACCATATGAGCACTGATTATTCACCCATGCTGCTACACATATCCTTGCACTCATGTTCTCGAGATTGGTTGATTAAATTTCTACACTTTCATCCATAAAACAATATTGTTCTTGCCTGCATTTGATGGTGATTTCCTTGCACATTAAACCTGACTTGAACTATGCTCACGACCATATCACATGCTGAAAAATTGTATTTGGCCATTTTCTTATGTTTCTTGTCTGGTCCATGCTTTTACTTTGTGACCATTGGTTTGTATGAGAGTTTTGAGGAATCTGCTTGCACTCTTGAATTGTGACATTCCAGTTTTGATGTCTTGTTTGTATAAGGACATCCACCCATGACCATGCTTCCTTGATCTTCTATATGAGCTTGATTAATTGTCTTGTGCACGACCACTTGTACACATACAAAGATGCCTCGACACATTGATTTTTGAAAAAAAATAGTGCTGAATCACCATTATGTTTTGACAGTACATATATGCATCAGATTTGACCAAGATTATGCTTTTGCCACTTTACTATGAGCATGTGCTCACTGTTGTATAAACTGATTTGATGCTGAAACCATTTTGCACTTTCACTTGAGTCCTTGCATCACCCACATTGTTTACTTGACTGCTGGTTTGAGCTCAGCCATATGAACTTGAAGCTGCATGACTTGTTTATGTTGACTGCTTTGGCTAAGTTGAAACTTACTTGACCATGCTCTGGTTTGATTGCACCATACCTTGTTGTTGGCTTGTTCCACACTTGTATTTCCCTTGAACAATGTTGAGCTGAATCATTGTTGTGCATGCTTTCTTGTGCTTGCTTTCACTATACTTGCTTTTTCCTCTACCATGACCTAGTATTGCTGCATCCACTGTTTATTGTTTTTGTATCACCATGTATGCTTTGATCTTGCTGTACTGAGTTTCATCCCCTTGGCACTTGCATTTTCACCACTGTAATGTGTTTGCGTCTTTTCTGAGCTGATTTGCATTGTTTTTTTTTTATGCTTTGACCTGTCATGTGTCAATTCTGACCATTGTATATATGTGAAACAGTAATCAGCAGACTGATTACATTGTGTTGAGGCTGATAAAATATCAGCAAACCAATGTGATTATGTCGAGGCTGATCAAATCAGATCGAGTCAGAAAAATGATGAGAAACACACCAGAAAACTGAGGCAAATAAAATTTTAAAAATAAAAATTTATATTTGCATGAATTCTGTTTTATTTCTATAGCAGTGTACTGTGTGTGTTTCTGTTTCATGTGACAGGTATGACTGTGATGACTGGACTGACTGTGATGACTGGACTGGACTAGGAGCAGTGAAGACTAAAGATAAACAACTGTGTCAGTACAAGTGCAAATGAGTCTGTATATTGAGATGTAAACTGAGTGTGAAATGAAATTGTACAGAGTGGAGTGAAACTGTATATGAGTCAGACAGTGAAAAAGTATGTATATATGAGTTGTACTGTTATTTGTAATAAACAAGTTCGTTTGAAATAAAATATCATTTTATTGTTGTCAAACAGACTTGTGTATCGTATTCAGTTTATTTACAAGTACAATCTCATGTGTAATCGTATATGAATTGTGAATATTAGTGAATATAGAAGAAATGTATAAACAGTGGAGTTTATAAATTTGTACTGTTTTGATAGTGAAATTATATTTAAATAAAATACTGTGTGAATATTTATATTTCTGTACAGTCGTATTTTATTTAAATATAAATATTATATTCCAGACTGTGATGTATAATAACAGTACAATGTCAAACACATTAAAATAATATTTATTTGGTTGTTATCATCAAACAAAAATCATATAATTGTGTATACAACACCGTTATATACAACATAAGACTTCTTTCGTTTCCACCTATTTCTAATAACAGTAGCGGAGTTTTGCCAATTCCCTTTCTCTCCAAATAAATTTCTAAAACAAATATATTCATAATTAATCAATCATACATAAACTACAATACAATTTGGAAGGGATAACCAGAATCAAGTGGAAAAGAATATGGATTGGGGCCTAGGTTCTTCTTCATCAGATTTCTCCCCTCTATTATTATTTTCTTGCAAATCTACAAATCTGAAAGAACCCCTTTTTCAGAATAATTGTAGATCTGTAAGAATTTGAGGATTGTAGGCCTAAAACATTATTCAGAATTCTGATTTGGATGCTTTCAGGTGAGTGAGAAATTTACATACAAAGTTATAATATCTTATTTATCTCGTTTGAATTAGATCTCAAAATATATGCCTAATATTATCAGATCTGTTTATAATATATTTAAATCAGAAATGACCCCTATTAGATCTGCTTATGAATGTTGATAAAAACCCAAAAGTATGGATTTGTGGTAATGAATAATATTATTTGTAGGCTTACTTAATTATTTATACATATTGCCTACAATTATGTTTGAAAATATGTTGTGGTTAGTGCAAAACATCGTAGATCTGGAAATCAGTCTCATGAAACACTGTATGATGTAGTTATATTCCATATCTCTAGTTTCAATGTTAAATGATAAATTATCTAATTTTGATTGGAAAGACATAAACCTTTTTGTTTTCAATTTTGTTGGGGTTTTGACTTAGTTGTCATAAATATGTCTTTTTCCTCTTTTAAAATAAAAAGGACATTATTTGAAACCAATATGAAATTTGTCAAACATTGAAAAAAGGAAAAGTTGTGTAAATTTACGTATAAGTATAAATATAAATATAAATAAACATAAATGTAGATTTACACATCAACTATTCCAAAATATACATAAAGTATATTTCTTGTAGTTTAAGAATATGTTTATTGCAATATTCATGCATAATTTGCAATATCTGAAGTTGACAATCTTTTGTAAGATTTAGAACCTTATCTCAAGATTGAACACAAAAAGAAATATTTGGTTATTAGTTAAACCAAATTATTAAACTTAACTATAATAATAATAATAAAGAAAATAACTACATTAACTGCGCAAAAACATAATATAAAATATATACATTATTCGTCTGAATCTACGTAAACACGAAATATACAATATAATAAATGTTTGAATTGTATTCATTTTATGGAATTATACATGTAAATGTAGTCCATATTAAATGAATATATTTGTTGTGACCATTGTAGCAATCAATGTAATTGATTGCTATAAATGGGGCCATAAATAAATAAATAACTATTGTAACCGACATTGATTGGGGAATGAAAATTCAATCAGGCAATTAAGTGTAATGGTTACAATTTCTAAATTGGCTAGGATTAATGTTGTAAACTACAATTAGAGCATTAAATAATAACCACATTAAGACACGAGGTTAAGCTCAACTTGTGGTAGAAGTCTGCCAGGAACTGTCTAGCAAATCCAGCATCCATAAGTGATCAGCTTAATGTGAGGGATCTGGTGCATAAACATATATATAAATGTACATACAACAAGTAATAATGTAACATCCTGTATTTTTGTTAGTCAGATATTTAATATATTTTAATCCAGATATCGATTTTAAATTGATTTATAATATATAATTCGATTATATAACGAAGGCTGAACGTTAAATTTATATTTTCGTTGTAAAACTAATTTGGAAACATCGCGGTATTTTGTAATTTAAGATTTGAAATTTCATGTATATCGGTGCAGGTGTAAAATGCGTAGCGACAATTGACGATGAAATTAAATAATCACATGAAATAGAACGTTCAAATCAATGCGTTACTTCCTTTCGGTTAGGCCCGTGCTTCGCACACGGGATTTTTTTTGATATATTATATATGCCTTAAAAAAATGTTTTCTTTCCAGACAATCTCCGTTTTCAACGAAATGAGTTTTATTGGAAAACGTATAATTAGTTATTGCTATATTTTCTGTTTGGAGCCAATTAGAGTTATTTTATCTGTGCGTGCAATTAAACGGTGAACCAATAATTTAAAATAACGACGTTGTGCAAACAGACTTGGTTTTCAATGAAAATAATTTCTTTGAGACCGGAATGTTAAGACGTAATAGTGTGTCCATTTCCACTTTGTTTGGAATTTGTGTACGACGATACGAATTAAACGGAAATCGGTAAATAACGGTTAAAAGAAAAATTAAATGTCGAATAAATAGATAAAAACATAAAACTTCACACCTAAGAAACGAATACACCTTAAAATCCTGAAATCCTACGGCCTACATAAAATACAAATGCACAGACTCATATGTGTTGTTTCCATCAGTGAAAGGAAGAGACAACAACGGCTATCCCATCAAAATTCTAGCTACCGTAAATTGAAAATAAAAATACAATACCCTCCTCAGGAATCACCCAAAAGTTTGTGCGCAACTCTACTACTTTGTAACGACCCGCATTCTACGCAACGAAGGATCGTAGAATATTTGTTTCTTTCACATGCGAAGCCGTATGGTCATGTAACTTTGGGAGACGACTATTGGGGCCATTTCCCATGTTCATGATTTTTACCGATTTTTAAATGACCGTTTTGCCCCTAGCTGATATTGTTCCGGCCATAACTTTTGATTGGAAAGGAGTTTTGACCTGAAACCACTTCAATTAGATCCGGATGATGGTTTACAATTCCTTAGAGTGGTCACGTTATCCCAATGGACTCATCGTTTGGGAGATATGGCTGAAACAAGTTTCAAATGGTGAAAAACAGCTTAACCGGGCCTAATTTGGTGATTAGTGAGTGGGCCCATAACCCATTTCGGGATTAGGGTTATGGGGAGGCTAATAGGGTTAGGAAATTCAGTTTCTATCATTTTCCAACTGCCGCTTTTTGTTCCTTTAAGTTTAGCCATGGCCTCCACTTTCTAAAACACCCCAAATCACCTCCTTATCACTAATTAAGCCAAATTTACATCAAATCAAAGACGATTAGCACAAGAATCGAGGTAGAACTACTGTATAGCTTTGGGAACAATGCCAAACAGAGAATCATTTCAGATTTGGAAATTTGTTTGTGGCTAAGGTGAGTGATTTGCATAGTTCCTCACTAATTATGGTTAATTAGGGGTAATTAGTGATAATTAGTGAAATTATACATGTTAAAAATATGGAAAAATATTGATAAATTTTGGAATAATGTTTTAGACCTCTGTTAGAAATTTGATTTGATTAAGTTAAGTTTTACTAATCCTATCATTAGTTTTTCTAAAACATGCTTAAGGGAAAATATAGAATTTTGGCTATGTTTGATCCGTTTAACCTTGTCATATTGTTGTTTTTGTGTTTGTGATGATTATACATGTTGCTATGGCTGTATGGTATGCTGTGATTGTTTAGAACAGTTAGAATGGTCGAAAACGCCGCCGTGTGGCGTAAAACAGTCGCTGGAAAGAAGTGTAGAAAAATTATGCATAACCGGATCGGATTGCCCCTACCTCGACCCGACCCGATCGTGAGACCCCTTCATGAGCTGACCCTAATCCATGATCTGCTCCACTTTGAAGGCCACGAACTAGAAGACCGCGATTCGATCTGATGGAGGGATCACGATCCGACCCGGGCCAGTGTGACACCACGACGCAGCCTGGAGCATCACGAGTCATGAACAGATGAAGGAACTCGACCTGATCCGATAAGGGAGGCGCGTCACGACCCAATCTGGAGAGGGAAGCCCGACCCGATCTGGTGAAGGAAGCACAATCCGATCTAGCTTTGACACCACGACCTGATCCGAACCAGAGGAGATGCTACAAGCTGAACCAAGGAGCTTGGACGCGAGGCACGGGTTGTGAACCAAATGAAGACTAATCCGGAGGAGAAGACCAAAACCCAAGATGCAAAGTTAGTCCAAATGATAAGTAGAACTCAGGATCCAGATGGGAACCAATGAGTCGACTTCATGAGTTGGGCTTTGCTGCGGGACGTGTACCAAGGGGTGGTCGATGTCAATGACTTTGGATCACTATGTATGGGAGGTACGTGAATGGATTCAGGGCCACAGTGGTCTAGGTACGACTAATGGGCTATAGACCAATGAAGTGGGGTCATTTGAAAAGGTTTGGTCATGATCCCATGAGATAAGCTTGGTGGTAGCAGTAGTTGTACAAGCCGAACTCCGTCATTACCTCGATGGGTCTAATGATCAAAGTAGTGGACATCGTATGCTTTACGCACTGAGTGAGAGATGTGAGGATGGTTGCTATGTTTGATTTGTTTGCCATCACTATGACATGCACACCTCATCCTCGTATTCTTTACACCATGTGTTAGTGGCACCTCAGAGTATTGTACAGTATGTAGTGCTAACTCTTTGGTTGCAGGTTCAGGTATGGTTTAGTATACTTGTTATTATTTTGTTTTGCTGCTTATCGCTCATACCAGACTTTTTGTCTGACCCAGAGTTTTATGTCTCTTCTTATTACTCTGGGTGCTCTTACGAGCAGACTAGAGATAGGTTTGGTGGTATGCACGAGTAGCTATACCGGAGACGAGCAGGAGGCTTCCATGTATGATATATAGATATTCTCCCTGTGTCGCTACTGGTCACTATTCTGGGCATTAGTAGTGTACCTTTCCTTTGATTTGCTTTAGAGACAGTTGAAAAGTTGTAATAATGATGATGAGAAACATAAGCTGTGTTTGGATTTCAGCTGCTATGATGTTTAGTTTTAGTTTCCAGCTTATGCACTGTCTCGCCTGTTTTATGTCAAGTATGTTGTTATTATATTTTATTCCATGCGCTACGAGGCATTTTACAGGTTCTTGATTAGTTCACTCTCTTCTTTCCTTTCTTTGGCAACCGTTCCATGCTAGTCGGGCATGTGTACAGCGCACTTTCGGAGGAAATGCCGGCTGGTGCGGGGCGGGCCGTCACACACTTCATGTTTAGGCAATGAGCAGAGTTACTCTACTCTGTCTTTCCCATAGTAATATATATATATATATATATGTCAATTCCTATTTTTAAATAATGAGCTGCTACCTATACCTTTATGAAAAAACAACGACTAAACACCATATCTATATGTTTAGCTACTCCTATGGAAGCACTGCAGACAACTCATGATACCCATCGACATGAAGAGAAAATATGTGGCACAGCTACACTGTCTTACTTCTATCCTATGGAAAAAGGAAATTGTACATGCCATATCTCTTCACCAATACTCACCATCACGAAGATACAACCTCTCAGTGCATTGGAAAGAACACAGAGCTACCCTATTTGATTTGCCAATACACTGCATTGCTCATTAGAATCACATAGCCTAACCTATTCACTGGAAAACCTATTAACCTAACACTTGGCATCCAAGTTTCCCTACCAATATATATATATATATATATATATATATATATATATATATGCACAACAAAATAAAAAGTAAGCCTTCCTTTTTCAATGAATAAAACAAACTGCACTCTTCGTTGATAAATAAAATCGATCTCCTCAACAATTCGTGTCAGCCCAAAATAAAAACCGAGAGGTTAGAGTGCGGCGCAAGATCATCGTCGTGGCAAATCCGATGAACTCGAAGTCGAGGGATGGTCCCGAAAGAAGGGAAACTATAAAACAGAGAAGAGAACAGCTCTCATGTTTCCAAAACAGTAGATGAAGAGGAAGATGAAAAGGGTAAGGAGCGAGCAGTTTTGTTCCGTTAGACAAGCAGTGGCATTGATGAATATGTGGTGCGAAGACATGTAGGTTCAAATGTAATAGCAGGCTTCAAGTATGTTAAGCTTTGGTAAAGACAGTAATAAGAATGGGAAAGATGCTTTAGAAAGCGAAACAATGGAATTAAATATGTGTGGAGATGAGTATAAGCGTGGAGGTTGCACGAGGGGTTAATGTGGAGCTAGTGGGTGAATACGTTGAAGGGAAGAATGGAAAAGACGACGTGGTATGGATCAACGCTATGAAGGTGTTGTAGGAGCAGTATGGGAATGGATGTGGATGCCGATGTGGTGTGATAGCAGTGGGTTCATGTTTGTTAATGTTGGGTTGACACGGTGGTGCACTGGTAGCAAGGTGGTTGGTGAGCTGATGGCGTTGGAGTTAGTGTTGGTGATCATGTGTAGTGGTGATTTGGTCGAACTGGGTTTCAACAGTGAGGAGAGAGGGTTGATCTGAGTACGTCGGAGGTGTCGGGCACTAGGGCGGCATATGGTGATGGGCGGTGGCTTGAAGTCGGCTTGCGGTTCTCATGTAGCAACAGAAGGTGAGGAGATATAGTAACAATTATTTAGATCAGCCTTAAACACGTTTTAATATGCATAAGTACGGTAGTTAAACATAAGAGTTGGGTTGATTTTTATATGCCTAAGTTTTAAATAGTACATAGATTAGGGAAAAGTTATTATGTCTGATCGACATTTATATATTGCCTAAACGATATTTAACCAAGCCTAATCATACCTTAAACTAGCATTAGTAATTATATTAAGTTACTTGTTAACATGGTCATTCAATATATTAAAGGTAGCCAATTTGGTGAACATGTTATGTGGCCAGTTATACTATGCCACCATATGTTTTTACATATAACATAAAAGATCACGTAAACAGTTTTTAATGCGCGTTTGATGCCTGGTGGATTTAACGTACTTGGGTGTTTTATTTAAGTGGCCTGTGTAGTCAAGATATACCATAACATTACACGTGCTTAACAAGGTGCGTAACATGCCCAATTTTAGTATAAATAACAAAGCCTGTAAGTATATTTCGTTGTGCCTAAACCCATTTTATTTTATTTTACGCGACTAGTAAGTTCGCATTTTATTGTAGCCTAGCAATTTTCGAACATGCCTAATCGTATTTACAAATGAAAAATCAAAGGTTTATTAAACGATAGTTAGTGATTAAGTTAAAATAAAATATTATAATATTAATTTATATAAAGGAATACCGTATTAAAATTGTAACCGTGTCATTCGTATGTAGAATCAGACAAATCAAACGACATTGGGACCGTATCGATGGACATAAAATTATGGGAGTGGAAAGGACGGAGTTGAGCACAATTGGAGGCTTCAGAAACAAACCGTTATGACGACGACGACAAGTGAATTCAACTCACTCAGTTTATCCCACTTATATTTTATATAAGTTGGGTTTAATTATTTGCGTGCTATGATTGTGAATTGGTTGATGGATGCTGATTTTAAACGTTTGTTTAATTTAATATTAAACCAATCGTTATTTTTAACGATTATTTCCAAATGAGGTAACTTACCTCATTGGTTAAATTTATAGTAATATAAATGTATTAAATTAAAATATCGACATTTGAATTATTGTTTGATTGTTGATTATTATAGTTGTTCATTGAAATGGATTATTTTATATTGAAATAACGTATTTGGATGAAGGGAAATCAGGTTGGAGGGACCCGACTGGATCCCTCAAATTTATTGATTATTGTTGTATTACAATTATATGAACTGTTTAACCCATATGATTGACTGGGATCATTGATTGTTGAACCTAAATTCAACGTTTGTTCTGTTTTAACAAATAAACGTTATTGGTTGAGTAACTGGTAGCAGTTGGCCCAAAAATATATCGTCTTATAAATAGATCTACCGTCAGGTGAATCAACGACAATGAAGTTATAAAACATATCTTTATAACTGAAAATGGATTGAGATCAATATATTTGAATAAAGGTTTAATTAAAGGCAATTAATATGTATTATATATTATTAAGTTTTTAAGTAACTAGTAATGATTTTGTATAATAAACTCTTACGTTATAAAATGTATAAGTAGACGGGCAAGGATTAACGAAATGGTTAAGAACTGGATAAATTGTTTCCAAGAGACGATTAAATGGAATTATGTAAATTATATTTAGAAAAAGGGCTAACTGGAATTGATTAACAAGATGAATCATGGTTTGATTTCATGAAGTGAACTAACTTGGAATTAGTTATTTGATCAATTTATATTAAATTAATCAAATAAAATAGTTTAGCCAATATTTATTTTTATTTTAATAAGATTTGAATAGAAATTACTGTTTAATTAAGTAAAATAAGAAGTTAACTATTTCTATAATAGTTAATGATGATGCAAATTATTATTGTTAGTGAATAATAATTTAAGTGATCAATTCATAAACATGATTCTTTAAGGTAAGTAATCAAAGTTGTTATTAGAACACAATTGGATTTTAAAAAAGTATTGATGAACCATTTTATATTAAAAACGGGTTTTATAACTAAGTTATAAAAGAGTTTTTAAGCCAAGATGATAGCTTAAAGTAAGTGCTCAAATTAAGGAAAGAAAAGCAGGAAAAATGGAATTTATATTAAACCCGAATTTTATAAACAAATGTTACAAAAGAAGTGTTAGGCTAAAACGTTAAGATTAAATTAATGTTACTTAATTCCGGAAGTATAAGATGTGATTTAAATTCGCTGTATTAAAGAAGAGATGAGGTTTCATCAGTTATAACAAAAATGGGTTCTGGTTTGATATTGGGAATGAATATCGGTTTTTGTATTATAACTGATATTTATCTTAAGATAAGAACGTTGTTGATCAAGGTTTGAGAGGTAATTTATAATACCCCAACTTGAACGACTTCAGGATTATCGAGAGATGATATTAGTTGTAGTGGTGGAGATGTTAAAAGGAATTAATTTTGGGAAATAATAATGTAACGTTAGTTAAAGAATTTGGAAATATATATAATAGATTCTAAGATAAAATTAAGGAAATTAAAATGGGCTTGAGAATATGAAATGATATTTCCATCGAAAAGGAAATAAAGGAGATCTGTGAAGATATAACGATGTTTTCAAATTAAGAAGATATGATTTAGAATGGGTTTATACTAAAAAGATAAGTGACGAGTATAGTGTTCAAATGAGTAACCAAGGGAGAGGTCGTAACGATGGTTTTACAAATGACGAGTGGAATCGACGATAAATAATGAATGGGTTGTAATTAATGTTTGAAATAATAGTAAAACAGAAATTGTATATGGCTATTAAATATTTTTCTAAATATTAGATTGAAATGGTTTTTAGAAGATTAATGTATCGAAATGAGAATTTAATACCATATTTAAAATTATGGAAATGTTTTAGAAGTTTTAAATTAACCATTCGTTAATTATTTTAATTAAAAGGGCCAAGTGATGCTGAATACTTAACCATGGAATTCATTATAGTTTATGGTTCTAGGATTGTTTACACGATAGTTAAATAACCGACTATCAAATCTGGCCTATACGATTGTTGGTACGGAAAGACCGAGATCGAATTTATATTCGAAAACCATTCTGACTAGCAAATACGAAATTATAAAGATATCAGATGCCGATTAAGATGGAGCAATCGAAGACCGTCGATCTTCATAAAATGGAAGAACCACTTACAATCTCTGATTCGACCCAGAGATGTACTAGGGTTCTGTCGTGGTTGAAATTTACGAATTTCAAGGACTATTCACAACTGATCCATGGGGTGATTCCTGTATTGGATGCAGTAGGAGGGTACCTTCGGTTCATCCTGTTCCTGGATGACTTGTACAGACGAATGTCTGATAGAGTATTTCCTGAAAACCACGTACGTTGATTTTTACAAATATGTCGAGTTGGTGGCAAAGAGGGGCACTTCTTTTACACCCAGAGTGTATTTGTGGACGTCAATTAGTGATTTGACGGATATGACAATGTGGCATTCAAAGTGAATGGTGGCTAGATGTTCCAAAAGATTATAACCTCAAGCCTCGACAACTGGGAAATGACAAAAATCAGGCAGGTAGCATGGCTATGTGGGTTGCACCCATTAGGGTGTATAATCACCTATCTAGAGAAATTCCTTTTGCTTCTTTAATCTATCGATGCTGTCCCTTTTTCGGAAAACAGGTGCTGATCCCAACCGTTGGTGATATACATTCGATACACTCAAGCGAAATGAGTGGTCGATCATGTGTGGCCAGGTTGCAAGACGTTCTTGTTGAACCCAGTGTATTCGCCTCTTGAGATACACTATCGGCAGGTGGTTCCATACCTTTTCATAGTTAGAATTCAATCTCCAATAAGCGCCTGCGGTTTTGATTGTATACTATATATGTGGAGCGTGAGATGCAAGCGTTCCACTAGATTGTTATCTATTTGTATTTAGACACTATTATAATATCAAACAAGATATTGATTTCAAAATGTTTTGGGTTATCGTAAGGTAAAAACCATCCGTGTTTATGTGTGGATTTGGTCTTACAATTATACTTTTCTTTCAAAAAGATTTTGAACTTTAAAATTAAGTTGGATGATTCCCCTTAAAACTTAGTGTGTTATTCTCACTCTAGTTCACCAAACTGACTCGGTATTTGTAATGCTCTGGACCGGATTGTACAGGTCCAGGTTATCGGATGCTGCGAAGTTTAGAGACGAGCTAGAGATGTTCAGAAGTATGATATCTTGTATTTATCCCGTTGTGTGATTGTATATAAGGACAGATTATTATAACTGTCCAAATGGGTGATGTACTCTGATGATTATAAGTTTTATATCAAGCTCTCAATAAAGATTTATTTATATATTATATTTTGTTCCGCTGCGATGTAAGACTTTGATTCTATTGTGTTATCTTCTTCTTATTTCTTCTATTCTAAAAATTCTTTCTTTCTTATCTCTTCCTCCAAATTCTTTCTATTGGCATCTGGATTTCCAGTACATTTTGGGGTTGGACTGGCGTTGTTTGGCCAGCTCGAAAGGTACTGGGAATCTAGGTTGTCACACTTGGTATAAGAGCAATGGTTTAGTAATAACCTTAGCTCTGTGGCGTAACTCGATAGAGATGGGGTTAGTAATACCCTAGATTTGAGTTTGAGTGTGTGTATGTGTGTGTGTGTGTGTCTATATATATATATATATATATATATATATATATATATATATATATATATATGAGAGCATATTTGTAAATTCTATATAGAAATATTTTTTATTGTGTTGTTTGATCGGTTCAAGTGTTGAAAAGCATTGGACTGGCAACCGACGCAATATTGTTTTCTAAAGAGGGTAAATGAAATCACCCAAAATATATTTTTTCGTATAGAAAATAAATAATTTTCTCAAATTATTGAGATATTGGTTGCCTTGATTAACTTGAACGAAATCCAAAATTGGCTTAAAATTTGAATGGTTTAATAGCCAGGAGATTTCATATATAAGATTTGTGAAATTGAATGAATGGGAATTTAACTTGAATAAGTTAAATAAGAACGGAGTGGACGATTTGTAATAAAATCAGAGTTGGAATTTGAAATAGAGGTGAATAAATTAGAAAACTAAATAGTTAATTGAATAGGGATTTGGAACTTAAATTGGTTAAGTGGAGTTAAGAATGAATATTGGAGTTAGAATGGATTTTGAAGTCAAATGAAATCAATTTGGGATTTGAAAACTGAGTAAAATATAAATTGATTGGATTAGTTAAGTTGGGTGTATATTGATTATAATTGGGCATTGATTGTTGATGATTTGTACATAAATGGTTTGATAACAGAATTAAATGATTGGAAGCTAAATTCTAGTATACTGAATCCAAATAAAATTCGATTAGGAAATAAAACTGAATAACTCTGTATTTATTCTGGCATTGAAAATGAGTTGAGCACAGGTTGATTGAAACAGGATGAGCTATTAATGGCTATGCTTTGGAATTTAAGTTCGGGTGCCCGACAAAAAGGTAAACCTTAATTATACGAATTGGTGATTGATTTTATACCCCTGAGTTGGAAGTCGTTTGGGTTGAGTTTTCTTTGATAATATGTGAGGCCCGGAGTGGCGTTTGTAATTGGCCTGATCGAGCAGTGCGGTGAAGGTGCTGGCGGATTTTTCGTAAATTTATATAACTTAGAATTTTGATAATAATTATTTTGATAATAATTGGGATTTGAAACATTCCCCTTACTTATTAATTTCGAGGACGAAATTCTTTTAATGGAGAAGGTCTGTAATGTCCCATATTTTTGGTAGTCAGATATTTAATATATTTTAATCTAAATACCGATTTTAAATTGATTTATAATATATAATTCGATTATATAACGAAGGTTGAACGTTAAATTTATATTTTCGTTGTAAAACTAATTCGGAAACGTCGCATTATTTCGTAATTTACGATTTGATATTTCATGTATATCTGTGCGGGTATAAAATGCGCAGCGACAATTGACGATGAAATTAAATAATCACACGAAATAGAACGTTCAAATCAATGCGTTACTTCCTTTCGACGAGGCCTGTGCTTCGCACAAGGGAAATTTTTTGATATATTATATATGCCTTAAAAAAATGTTTTCTTTCCAGATAAACTCCGTTTTCGACGAAACGAGTTTTATTGGAAAACGTATAATTAGTTATTGCTACATTTTCTGTTTGGAGCCAATTAGAGTTATTTCATCAGTGCGTGCAATTAAAAGGTGAACCGATAATTTAAAATAATGACATTGTGCAAACAGACACGGTTTTCAATGAAATTAATTTCTTTGGGACCGGAATGTTAAGACGTAATAGTGTGTCCATTTCCACTGTGTTTGGAATTTGTGTACGATGATACGAATTAAACGGAAACCAGTAAATAACGGTCAACGGAAAAATTAAATGCCAAATACATAAAACTTCACACTTAAGTAATGGATACACCTTAAAATCCCGAAATCCTACGGGCTACCTAAAATACAAACGGATAGACCTATATGTGTTATTTCCATCAGTGAAATGAGAAGACAATTGCGGCTATCCCATCAAAATTCTAGCTACCATAAATTGAAAGTAAAAACACAGTACCCTCCTCGGTACTTACCCAAAAGTTTGTATATAACTTTACTACTTCATGTTTAGGCAATGGACAGAGCTACTCTACTCTGTCTTTCCTATAGTAATATATATATATATATGTGTGTGTGTGTGTGTGTGTGTGTGTTAACGCCTATTTTAAAAAAAACGAGCTGCTACCTATATCTTTACGTAAAAACAACAACTAAATACCATAGCTATATGTTCAACTACTCTAATGGAAGCACTACATACAACTCATGCTACCCATCGACATGAAGAGAAAATACATGGCACAACTACACGGTTTTACTTCTATCCTATGGAAAGAGGAAATTGTACATGCCATATCTCTTCACCATTACTCACCATCACGAAGATACAACCTCTCAATGCATTGGAAAGAACACACATCTACTCTCTTTGATTTACCAATACACTGCGTTGCTCATTAAAATCACACAGCCTAACCTATTCACAGGAAAACCTATTACCCTAACACTTGGAATCCAAGTTTCCCTACCAGCATATATATACGCATGTTGGTTCCAGCAAAATAAAAAGCAAGCCTTCCTTTTTCAATGAGTAAAACAAACCGCATACCTCGTTGATAAATGAAATCAACCTCCTCAACAATTCGTATCAGCCTAAAATACAAACCGAGAGGCTAAAGTGCGGCGCAAGATCATCGTCGTGGCAAATCCAATGAACTCGAAGTCGAGGGATGGTCCGGGAAGAAGGGAAACTATAAAACAGAGAAGAAAACAGCTCTCATGTTTCCGAAACAGTAGATGAAGAGGAAGACGAAAAGGGGAAGGAGCAAGCAGTTTTGTTCCTTTAGACAAGCAGTGGCACTGATGAATATGTGATGCGAAGACACGTAGGTTCAAATGTAATAGCAGGCTTCAAGTATTTTAAGCTTAGGGAAGGACAATAATAAGAATGGGAAAGATTCTTTAGAAACTGGAATAGTGGAAGTAAATATGTATGGAGATGAGTATGAGCGAGGAGGTTGCATGAGGGGTCAATATGGAGCTAGTGGGTGAATACGTTGAAGGGCAGAATGGAAATGACGATGTGGTATGGATCAACGCTATGAAGGTGGTGTAGGAGTAGTATGGCAATGGATGTGGATGCCGAAGTGGGGCGACAGCAGTGGGTTCATGTTTGTTGATGTTGAGTTCACATGGTGGTGCACTGGTAGCAAGGCGGTTGGTGAGCTGATGGCATTGGAGTTAGTGTTGGTGGTCCTGTGTAGTGGTGATTTGGTCGAACCGGGTTTCAACAAAGGGGGGAGAGGGTTGATCTGAGTACGTCGGAGGTGCTGGGCACTGGGGCGACGTATGGTGATGGGCGGTGGCTTGAAGTCGGCTTACGGTTCTCATGTAGCAATAGCAGGTGAGGAGATATAGTAACAATTATTTAGATCAGCCTAAAACACGTTTTAATATGCATAAGTACGGTAGTTAAACATAAGAGGGGTTGATTTTTATATGACGTAAGTTTTAAATAGTACACTGATTAGGGAAAAGTTATTATGTCTGATCGACATTTATATATTACCTAACCGATATTTAACCAAGCCTAATCATACCATAAACTAGCGTTAGTAATTATATTAAGTTACTTGTTAACATGGTCATTCTATATATTAAAGGTAGCCAATTTGGTGAACATGCTACGTGGCCAGTTATACTATGCCACCCTACGTTTTTACATACAACATAAAAGATCACGTAAACAGTTTTTAATGTGCGTTTGATGCCTGGTGGAGTTTAACATACCTGGGTGTTTTATTTAAGTAGCCTGTGTAGTCAAGATATACCATAACATTACACGTGCTTAACAAGGTGCCTAACATGCCCAATTTTAGTATAAATAACAAAGCCTGTAAGTATATTTCGTTGTGCCTAAACCCATTTTATTTTACGCAACTAGTAAGTTCGCATTTTATTGTAGCCTAGCAATTTTTGAACATGCCTAATCGTATTTACAAATGCAAAATCAAAGGTTTATTAAACGATAGTTAGTGATTAAGTTAAAATAAAATATTATTATTATATTAATTTATATAAAGGAATATCATTTTAAAATTGTAACCGTGTCATTCGTAACAGAATCAGACAAACCAAAGGACATTGGGACCGTATCGATGGACGTAATTTTATGGAAGTGGAAAGGATGGAGTTGAACACAACTGGAGGCTTCAGAAACAAACCGTTATGACGACGACGACAAGATGAGTTCAACTCACTCAGTTTATCCCACTTATATTTTATATAATTCGGGTTTAATTATTTGTGTGCTATGATTGTGAATTGGTTGATGGATGCTGATTTATATGTGTTGACTGAACCGATTAAATTAAACGTTTGTTTAATTTAATATTAAACCAATCGTTAGTTTTAACGATTATTTCCAAATGAGGTAATTTACCTCATTGGTTACATTTATAGTAATATAAATGTATTAAATTAAAATATCGACATTTGAATTATTGTTTGATTGTTGATTATTATAGTCGTTCATTGAAATGGATTATTTTATATTGAAATAACATATTTGGATGAAGGGAATACAGGTTGGAGGGACCCAACTGGATCCCTCAAATTTATTGATTATTGCTTTATTACAATTATATGAACTGTTTAACCCATATGATTGACTAATGGATTGGATCATGGATTGCTGAATATAAATTCAACGTTTGTTCTGTTTTAACAAATAAACGGTACTGGTTGAGTAATTGGTAGCAGTTGGCCCAAAAATGTTACCGTCAGGTGAATCAACGGTAATGAAGTTGTATAACATATCTTTATAACTGAAATTGGATTGAGATCAATATATTTGAATAAAGGTTTAATAAAAGGAAATTAACATGTATTATTTATTATTTAAGTTTTTAAGTAATTAGTAATGATTTTGTATAATAAACTCTTACGTTATAAAATGTATAAGTAGACGGGCAAGGATTAACGAAATGGTTAAGAACTGGATAAATTGTTTCCAAGAGACGATTAAATGGAATTATGTAAATTATATTTAGAAGAAGGGCTAACAGGAATTGATTAACAAGATAAATCATGGTTTGAGCTGATGAAGTGAACTAACTTGGAATTAGTTATTTGATCAATTTATAATAAATTAATCAAATAAAATACTTTAACCAATATTTATTTTTACTTTAATAAGATTTAAATAGAAATTACTGTTTAGTTCAGTTAAGTAAGAAGTTAACTATTTCTATAATGGTTAATGATGACGTAAATTATTATTGTTAATGAATAATAATTTAAGTGATCAATTCAAAAACATGATTCTTTAAGGTAAGTAATCAAAGTTGATATTGGAACACATATGGATTTTCGAAAAGTATTGATGAACCATTTTATATTAAAACTGAGTTTTATAACTAAATTATAAAAGAGATTTTAAGCCAGGACGATAATTTAAAGGTAGTGCCTGAATTAAGGAAAGAAAAGCGGGAAAAATGGAATTTATATTAAACCCGAATTTTATAAACAAATGTTACAAAAGGAGTTTGAGGCTAAAACGTTAAGATTAAATTAACGTTACTTAATTCTAGAAGTATAAGATGTGATTTAAATTCGCTATATTAAATAAGAGATGAGGTTTCATCAGTTATAACTAAAATGGGATTTGGTTTAATATTGGGAATGAATATCGGTTTTGGTATTATAACTGATATTTATCTTAAGATAAGAACGTTGTTAATCAAGGTTTAAGAGGTAATTTAAAATACCCCAACTCTAACAACTTCAGGATTATCGAGAGATGATATTAGTTGTAGTGGTGGAGATGTTAAAAGGAATTAATTTTGAGAAATAATAATGTAACGTTAGTTAAAGAATTTGGAAATATCTATAATAGATTCCAAAATAAAATTGAGGAAATTAAAACGGGCTTGAGAATATGAAATGATGTTTCCATCGAAAAGGAAATAAAGGAGATTTGTGAACATATAACGATGTTTTCAAATTAAGAAGATAAGGTTTAGAATGAGTTTGTTCTAAAAATATAAGTGATGAGTATAGTGTTCAAATGAGCAACCAAAGGAGAGGTCGTAACGATGGTTTTACAAATGATGAGTGGAATCGACGATAAATAATGAATGGGTTGTAATTAATGTTTGAAATAATAGTAAAATAGAAATTGTATACGGCTATAAATAGTTTTCTAATTATTAGATTGAAATGGTTTTTAGAAGATTAATGTATCAAAATGAGAATTTAATACCATGTTTAAAATTATGGAAATGTTTTAGAAGTTTTAAATTAACCATTCGTTAATTATTTTAATTAAAAGGGCCAAGTGATGCTGAATACTTAACCGGTGAATTCAATTTAGTTTATGGTTCAATGATTGTTTATTTGATAGTTAAATAACCGACAATCAAATCTGGCCTATACGATTGTTGATACGGAAAGACCGAGATCGAATTTATATTCGAAAACCATTCCGACCAACAAATACGAAATCATAAAAGATATCAGATGCCAATAAAGATGGAGCAATCAAAGACCGTCGATCTTCATAAAATGGAAGAACCACTTACAATCTCTGATTCGACCCGGAGATATACTGGGGTTCTATCGTGGTTGAAATTTACAGATTTCAAGGACTATTCGCTACTGATCCATAGGGTGATTCCTGTATTGGATGCAATAGGAGGGTCCCTTCGGTTCATCTAATTCTTGGATAACTTGTACGGATGAATGTCTGATAGAGTATTCCTGAAAACCACGTACGTTGATTTTTACAAATATGCTGGGTTGGTGGCAAAGAGGGGCACTTCTTTTATACCCAGAGTGTATTTGTGGACATCAATTAGTGATTTGACAGATATAACAATGTGGTATTCAAAGTGAATGGTGGCTAGATGTTCCAAAAGATTATAACCTCAAGCCTCAACAACTAGGAAATGACAAAAATCAGGCAGGCAACATGGGTATGTGGGTCACACCCATTAGGGTGTATAATCACCTATCTAGAGAAATTCCTTTTGCTTCTTTAATCTATCATTGCTGTCCCTTTTTCGGGAAATGGGTGCTAATCCCAACCGTTGGTGATATACATTCGATACACTCAAGCGAAATGAGTGGTCGGTCATGTGTGGCCGGGTTGCAAGACGTTCTTGTTGAACCCAGTGTATTCGCCTCTAGAGCTACACTATAGGCAGGTGGTTCCATACCTTGTCATAGTCGGAATCCAATCTCCAATAAGCACCCGCGGTTTTGACTGTATACTATATATGTGGAGCGTGAAATGAAAGCGTTCCGCTTGATTATTATCTATTTGTATTTAGACACTATTATAATATCAAACAAGATATTAATTTCAAAATGTTTTGGGTTATCGTAAGGTAAAAACCGTCTGTATTTATGTGTGGATTTGGTCTGATGATTATCCTTTTCTTTCAAAATGATTTTGAACTTCTAAATCAAGTTGGATGATTACCCTTAAAACTTAGTGTGTTATTCTCACTCTGGTCACCAGACTAACTTGGTATTTGTAATGCTCGGGTTAGACTGGGTTGTACAGGTCCAAGTTATCGGATGCTGCGAAGTCTAGAGACGAGCTAGAGATGTTCAGAAGTATGATATCTAGTATTTACCCCGCTGTGTGATTGCATATAAGGACAGGTTATTACAACTGTCCAAATGAGTGATGTACTCTAATGATTGTAAGTTTTATTTCAAACTCTCAATAAAGATTTATTTATATATTATTTTTTGTTCCGCTGCGAAGTAATACTTTGATTCTGTTATGTTATCTTCTTCTTATTTCTTCCATTCTAAAAATTATTTCTTTCTTATATCATCCTCTAAATTCTTTCTATTGGCATATGGATTTCCAGTACATTTTGGGGTTGGACTGGTGTTGTTTGGTCAGCTCGAAAGGTACCGGGAATCTGGGTCATCACAAATAAATATGCAATTAAATTAGAAATGTCTGTTAGGGTACAACAAATTTTTTTGGGACTAATAAAATAAGGATATTCCATTGTTAATTAATGTCTTAGGAAATTTAGGATCATTAGGCTCATAAATGACATTAATTATAATCAATGGAAATAAATGATAATAAAGGATAATTAATGTCTTAGGGAATTATGACCGTTAGGTTCATAAGTGACATTAATTATAATCAGTGACAGTAAATAACAATTAAAGGATAAATTGTTGCCTTAGGAAAATATGACCGTTATGGTCATAAATGGAAATAACCCTATTAAATGGAAATAATGAAATAAAAAAAGGATTAACAGGTATTGATTATCGTTTTAAATACTAAGTACAATAAGGAAGATAATTAAATAAATATCCTAGACTGAAAGGGATATAACTTTACTTATTTATACCAATTAATTTAAAATTCATAATTTAATGATAAAGTGGACTTAGTACGTAAATAATGCTAATTAGTATTTACTATAAAAACCTGTGATGACAATTCATGTACATATGGTATTTCCATAAAGAGAAACTAAATGGGAATAACTCATTAACATAGCCTGTTTTGGGATTAAGGTCTTAAGTGGTTAGATCCACCTATAAAAATGTATTAAGCGATTGCATAGACCACCTCCCATATATGAAAGCATTAAAGGCTAATTAGGTATGAGCTTGGTAATCTTCGCTATAGTCCGCTTCCTTGGGTCATAAGTGGCTTGGGTCGAAAAGTGCACCTGGGAGTTGGTCTTCCAGTCTAGGGGTCTTGAATGGTGTGTGAGGCCTACCCAAACCTGGAATTTCAAAAATGTCTAATATGGTCATTCCATAAGACTACCTATCCTACGGGAAGTATTAAACGACTAAGGAGATTATCCAATAAGGATGGCTAGATGGTAAAACGAAACACCATCTCTCTCTTTACATGTGGTATGGGTTTATATGCGTGAACAGCGGAAGCCTTAACTAGTAGGGCCCCGTAGCTAGTTCCCTCTAGTTTATATTAACGTTGAATAAGTCATCGAGAGGTATTGAGTGACCAACATATTCGCTTAGGATCTTAAGCGATCGGGAGAATCCACCTTATCTATCATTCGATAGTGAGGTGTTAAGTGATTGAGGATGTACATGTGAATACGTAAACTCCGTAATTTGGATATCACTCTCGATTTAGTAATCGGCTAAGTTCAGGTTTAAAGGCTTCATAAATATATTCGTAAATGTCCTATCTCGGTATTGTATTTATTGGAATACTACTTGGGAAGGGTAGTTAGAGTCATGCATAAAAGCTTACAAGGTTAAGTTAGAATTACTAACCTTGGTAGATATATATCTCTGGTTGAACAAAACGAGGTACATCTGTGTATTGTAATCTATCTTGTGCATTTCCTGTTCACTAGAATCTTGTTGTTCTGACCCCTCCTCATTACAACCTCCCAGGTTTTCTATAGAAGTTCAGGTTCTCACAGGTTTTTTAGCTTGGTTTTCGGTTCTCATTCTCTCTCATGCTCGGTATTGACGATGGTGACTTTCCTTATAAGGTAGTTGCTTGAGTTAATACTAGTTTATCCTATGTTTTGTTTCTGCTGTGATTATCTTATAGTGCTATGATTATGCTTATGCTCTTTTGTTTGCAGGTACCAGATATATACACTTTACGCTTGGACGTGTTCGAGTTTTGATTTTTTTTTCTTCAAAATTTGGGCTCAGGAAAGTATGGGGTGTTACAAGATCGTCCTTCTGCTTAGAAGCGGCTCTTTCGATCATAACTGGTAGAAACACCAAATATGGCAACACTATTATGTTTCTTCTTAAACTTGCTATTGGTTTTATCTGCACATCACAGTTAGTCAAAGATTCTTAAGTTTTTCTATTCGGACATCATAACCTACATGACATTCGTGTGTTTGCTTACAAGGGGATCTACAACTTTATTCCCCTTTCCCAGTGTATACTCAATCCCGAAATCATCAGTTGCCAAAAGCTCAAGCCATCTCTGCTTTTTGTATTCAACTCTTTCTGTGAGAACAAATACTTTAAGGACTTGTGATCCATGAATAACTCGACCCCTTTTCCTAATAAGTAATGTCTCCATATCTTTAAAGCGAAGGCAGTAACAACTATCTCAAGATCATGCATTGGGTATTTAAACTCACGATGACGAATCTGTCTAGATGCGTAGGCTATAGCCTTTCCTTTTTTGCGTAAGAACTGCTCCTAGCCTAGTTCCACATGCATCATCATGCACTACCAAGTCCTAATTACCATTTGGTACCACCAAGATAGGAGCATTGGTCAGTAAGTGTTTAATCATGGAATGCTTCTTCACACTTTTCGTATCAGTCAAACTTAACATTCTTTCCGGTAAGATTGGTAAGAGGTGTCGCTAACCGTGATAATACTTTGGTGAAATTTTGGTAATATCTAGCGAGTCCATGAAAACTTATTATCTCGATGACATTTATTGGCCTCTTCTAGTTATTAATTGCCTCAACCTTAGTTGGATCCACGGATACCCTTTCTTCCAATACTACGTGTCCAAGGAACTTCGCCTCTTTTTTTCCGAAAGTGAAACTTTGAAAACTTAGCCTTTAACCGGTGTTCTCTCAAATTCTCAGGTACAATACAAAGATGAGTTGCATGGTCTCTCTTATCCTAGGAATGCTCCAAAATATCATCTATGAAGACTAACATAAATTATTTAGGTGTTTTCTAAAAACTTGATTCATCAAATCAACAAAGAAAGCACGCATATTAGTTAAGCCTAAAGGCATGACCATCCACTCTTAATATCCATATCTCATATGAAATTCCAACAAAGGAATGCTCTCTTCTTCTACCCAAAGTTATTGAAAAATAGTAGCCAAGTCCAAATGAGAAAATACCTTAGCTCCTCTCAATTGATCAAACTGTCATCAATTCTTGGAAAATGATACTGGTTCTTCACCGTTTTTCATTGAGCTTTTGATAGTCAATGCACATTTTCAAGGATCCATCAAGCTTCTTCATGAACACGACAGTTGTACCCTATGGTGAACTTTTTGAATGGATGAAAATATTTTCCCTCCAAATCCATACGTTAGACTTTCAGTTCTCGCATCTTATAGGTGTCTTTCGGCTCGGCGGTCTACTTACGAATTCTGATCCCATTATATAATCAATCTTGAACACGATAGCTCTCCTTGGCAGGAAATCCCTAATATGTATAAAAACATCTGTGTATCCTTAACGAAGAGAACTTGCCTTACGTCATCTTCCAAGTTCACTGCTCTTAGCAAAGCAAAGAATTTAGGACTTGTGTCTTCAAATACAAAATCCAATCATCACTATTAGAGTGTCAATGATATTATCCTATCTTGGCAGAATATCTTGGCATTATAATGATCTAACCAACCCATGCCCATAATTATTGTGACGTCCTCGAAATAAAATACATACAAATACCATGTAAAAATATAACATAATAATTGAAATTCTTGGTTATCACATCTCATTCCCAGGGTTTTGTATCCTTCTATAGGAATTTCTACCCAAAAAGAAGTAAGAAGCTATGAAGGTTCAAGTGATAATTCGTCCACTAAACACTTAGGAAAAAAAGAGTGTGATGCATCAATATCGCACAATACCATAAAAAGAATGTTATGAATCAAAAGCATGCCTTCCAAATCGGACTTTCCTTTATCCAAGGCAGTAGGTCAAAAAGCGGAAGATTCCAAAGCAAGCGCCTCCCCTCCAACATTTTCCAAACATTTATTCTTGAAGTGACCTAACTAGTTGCAATTGTAGCACATGACACCCTATTTTAAATCATCTTTTTTAATCTCCTGAGCGTGGCATTCATGAGTGCAATGCCCTTTCTTATCACATATATATCAGGTTACATCCGCTATATTCCTCTTTCTCTTTCCCCTTTCTACGCCTTCTTTCATTTGATAAACTTTTGCTTATTATCCTGGAATCCCTAATTATTGGAAGGTGTAATACATTCAGCTAGGAGCTCCTCATTGCGAACAACCATTTCCACCACTATTTTTCTAGGGTCTCTAAGATCGGGGAATTGTTGCCCTAGCCATATCGGGTCTCAACCCATTCCTTGTGATTTTTAGTATCTCTCTTTTTAAATATATTGGATGATTTATCGAAATTATCACAATTAATCTTCGAGGTTTTAGGATTCTGACATTTTGGAACATAAAAAGGTTTTCCAGTTAACAATAAAAATTTGAATATAAATAATAATAACAGAAATAATAAATTGGATTTATAATGTGAAACCGTTAGTTTATAATAAATCCATTTCGAAAATCTTTAAATTTTCTTTCAAGAAGACTAAGGAAAGTCTTTCGTTCTGATTTTGGGTATTTGATTTACGAAATTCGTTTATTTGTTTGTCAGCTAGGTAGGAGGAAAATCCATTTTAATTTAATTATGGATTTTTAGCTGAATTATTTTGGAAATTCGTCCATTGTGTGGTCTCCAAGCATAGCCTATTATTGTTCTAGCACCGGAAGAGAAATTGCAGAGGTGCGACTATTATATTAATTCACGAATGCAGTCGCAGATCAAAATATGATGAAAGAGATATTCAAGGAGAATGGAGCACTCGTATTAGCCGAAGGAGTAGGAAGCGCCAAGGACGATTGATTGCTATGCAGGCGGCCCTTAAGACGAGGAACTATCGCAACATTTTATTGAGAATACTTTGAATCTTTGGGGATGGTTTAGAGTTTGACTTCAGTCTTTGATACCGGCGTGATGAGGATAATTGTTTTTCGAGCCGTGTTAAATCTTAAAAGGTGACGCGGGAGGATAAATATTTTAATCCGACCTAGTGAGGTCAAGGTTTAACCTTTTCCCAAAGCCCATTTGACATTTGACCATTTAGCGTTATACCTAAAGTGGCTAACTCGTTGATAAGTTTTGGTACAACATAGACCTAGGACTCAACTATAAAAGTTGCATCCAAATCACCCCCCTAACTTCTTTCTTTCGTCCTTCCTTTCTCATCTAGCCAACCCATATTCTTATCCTTCTCCTCATTCTTTGTCGTTGCCCCGTCTCCTCCTTTTCCATGCTAGTTTGCGCATTAGGTCTTGCCAAACTAGAACTCCAAGATCTAAACCCAATTTCTTCTCTCCGATCATTTCTTAGTCCATAATACCTATTTGCATTATTCGATCTTACTCGCGCAAATTTAGTCTCATCCTTAGGGTGAAAGATCATTTATTGGATCGGAATGAGCATAAGGCCTTACCTCCTTAGGGTTAAGAAAATTTGTCGTAGCTGTTGGACTGGCACTGGTCCTTTGCTTCAAGATCTTAGGATAGGATTGTTGGTTGTTCTGCATCCGCCTTTACTATATCTTGTTGGGATAGATTTTGATGAAGGCGATCGTCATTTCGTAGATGAAGATTTAGCTATCTTTGTGTGGTTTTTCTAAGGAGAACCTCAATGAGATTTTAGAGGCATCCGTGTTTTATGCGGACTTGAATGGTCTTTTTGCTGTCCGGCCTTGGAGATATTGCAACTGATCTCTTTTTCTTAATGTTGGTTTTTGAGTTCGGAAATCTTTGTTTAAACTGCCCATGTAGATGTGTGACCAATTCAGCACATTATTTCATAGATAGGAAGTTATGACTAGATTTGTCTCAAGATGAAGAAATTTATCTTTTGCTTGATCAAGGGCATAACCATCAGTTAGTGTCGCATCCTATTTGATTCAACTTGTTGTTGTGTGTTATCTCATGGAGTTACTTTCTGTGATTTCTTTTATCTATTTTTGTCTGTAGACAGTACTAGGTGGATTTCCATGAGAAGCTATTTTGTGGTGAGTTTCTTTTTCAATCGCGAATTCTCTTTTGTAAGGGATGGTGATGTGGAAACCTCCAACAACACTAGCAATGTTTTTAACATGAGATTGATTATTTTTTTATCATGATATGATTAATTAAAAGTCATAAAAATGTTTTGAGTTCCAGTCGTGGAGCAAGACATCTCGTTGTTAATAGGCATTGTTTTGAGAGTTTCAGTGTTGTTGTTTTGTTGTCATATTTGTTGTTTTCCCTTTCCAACATTTGGCTCTTGGTTTTATGGTAATTCGTGCTTGTAATTGTTAGCGTTTGTTGTCTTTAAAATCGCATGACTTATTTTTTATGAGATTTCTATGTTTGGAAATATTTATGCCATTCACGCATGCCTATTTAAATGAACCTCATTTTTTATTATCTAACTAATAGTTATTCTAAAGCTGGAAATAATAGAATTCAATGTTGGATAAATTTTAGCGAAGGACAAGTTTTGCGTTGTTTTCGTCATGGGTATAATTAATCACTTATTCCTTTTTAAATCTAAAATTTATTGCGTTCTTTTGGGTGTGATTTCAATTTTTTGCATTTTTGCATGACTGACATCCATTTTCGCCAACATGTGACTTGAATCGTTTAAGTTTCCGCAAAATACATTTTTGAAGCTTTCTACAAGCATTGTCTGATGAAAAACTTTTATCGTTTTTATAATTTACTTTGATTACTTATTTACTTTCTTTTATTTTTGGTTTGCGCAAAAACGAAAAATTTGGTTATGGTAGTTTGCGCATGTCTAAACGTCTGTTTTACATTAATATAAATGGTTTGAATGACGCAAAGCGCACGTTACCAAAATTTTAGTTTTTGTGCAGATCTCGTATGGGAAGTTAAATGGTGTTGAAAAGAATTTTTCAAAATTTATGAAAAGTATTTTAAAGCGGAAATTTATTTTTGTTAAATTTTTTTGATTTATGGTCACATGAAAGGCGTGAGGTAGATTTTTAAGAAAACGACCCGAAATCCTCGATCGGCCTAGACCGATCAAGAACGCGGATTGTTTGAGAACATGGTGCATCAGATCATAGAACAAAAAAAAATTTCATTGTTATTACAACAATTTACATTAGAGTACAAGAATATCAACGTACGAATAAATAATATACACAATGGAAATACAATATTAGAGAATAAATGGCGTAGCAGCGAAAATAATAATGTATAAATACAATGCATAGCAGAAATATATCAACTAACACAACTGAAAGAAATACACGGATACAAAGCTTTCCGAATATATCTCCAGCTGTAAACCAGGATCTTGTTAAATAAAAAATCTGCAAAACCAAAATTACTAACTGCCCTTGTGGAAAATTTGAGCACCCAAAGTTTTGGCGAAAACAATAAACTCAAAGTCAGTCATGGGACAGGTGTGAAAACTTAAAACAGTTGTTAAATCTTACCTTAAAAGTTGGAAAAATCATGGGACCACGCCGTATGACACAGAACATGTTTACTCCACATGAATATTAGTTTAAAGATAAAATAACCCAATGCTTTTTGAAAAACGATGTTATTATAAGACTCGGGTCCCTTCACACACTGCAACGCAAGATGGAGGATTGAGTTTTACCTTATAATAGCCAAACATGCTTGATACACTTTTAAAACAAATAACTTTGATATTATTATAAGTGCATAGTGTACAAAACGATCTCAAATTACACATAGAGGACATAGTACCCCATTCAACTATGTCGTCGATAGTATACAAAATAAACCGTATAGTGTCGTATTGGAAATTGGATTTCCATCATGAGTCAAGGCGAGAGATGGCTCCTTCTGATTCGGATCACCTCTAGCAAGATGATCCAGGATCACACCTATGAGAAACCCTTGGATCTTGCAGGGTCGGTCCACACCTAACATTTGTGGATAAGTTATTTCTGAACAATACGTTTACCAGTCCTATCGGACCTATCACCTAGTCAGTATGTCAACCAATCATATCTGAGGGCCCTCGCTATCCATCATCCACATAAGTAAAATATCTGGGCTCCATACCATGACATCGCCTCTAGCTAGAAAGAAACACGTGCACTCCCTGTTGTCCCTAATCCCCTTTTTGACTCATACCGAGGTGTGAGGCTCGCAAATTAACGCTATACACAAAGCTACGATGTATTAGAGTCGTGCTTTGATCATCATCCACAAAGCTCTGCTTTCCAACAACAGCTTTGAACATTACATCTTAACATGCCACATTGTCAGTTCAAACCATACAACTGATGTCTGCCGATATATAACCTCTGAGCTCGTATGTCTCAAAGAAGGGTGTTAATCAAAGAGAATAAATTCTCTACCACCAAACAGACATATATTTAGCAGAGATCAATTAATATAGCACAAAACACATTGTCATACACACAATCCATTTGCAAGTTCGTTCTGGGTCTGAACGAAACCGGAGGCACCTTATTCTTCGTCCCATATGTCTAATACAGGAGAGATACCCTTTCATATCCGGACAATCAACAAGTACGTCCAGACAACTACCACTACAACCCCTTCAAGGCAACAACCCCAATCAAGGGCATTAGTAGTAATCCATTCGATGTGAAGATTTCGGTCTTGCACCGTCTTTAGTTTCTTCGACTTTTAATCGTCGTAAACAGTTATTCAGAATGGGATAAACTCGGTTTTTCCGAATAACTTGTGCATCTTATAATCATGTGATGTATAAAAAAAAACACATCTTATTCTAATCTGGAATATTCTTTTATCCAAATATTCTTTATACTGGGAATTATTCCCATTAATCTTATCAAAGATTTACATCATTAAAATCTTTGTTTAATCTTCCTTTGGATATCATTTCAAATGGTTTTATTATATCTTTTCACAACTTAAACAAATTTAAGGTTTATATAACTAGTCGGGATTATCGAGCCTTAGCGAAGTAATCATTTATTTCATTTATCTCAATCCCAACCTATTCATCCCATGGAGTAAAACAGGTGATACTCCATATTTAACACCTATGGTGTTGTTGGTAAATTTAATTACCACTTAACGTTTCAAATCTAATTAAAGATTTAACTATCGTATGGAGTAAAACTGGTGGTACTCCATTTAAAACAATTCTCGAGTTAGGTAGATTTAACTACTTCCTTTTACATTTCAATCTAATTAAAGATTTATTAAAAATCCAAGTTAGTTTTAATCTTCAAAAATCCTTACTTAATGATTATTCAATCTTTAGAAATTAATCGTCTTTACTTGGGTTAAAGAACAAACATCATATAAAAACACCATTCAAAATAAAAACAAAATCATCTTCCATTTAATATGGAATCTTCATGGAAATATAAACAATTTATAATTGATATAAATTTCCTTATTGGACCAATACTATAAGTGGAATAATGACAAACCCTTTTAAATTTCATAAATAGTAAATGTCTTCCTTCTATAACACCCTGTATTTTCTGTAAACATTAAAGTAATGAATTAAAGAATAATTAATTTCAAATGTGAGAAATAGGTGAAACGGGTTGCGCCATTGCGTTCGACTCGAAATTCTGCTTGGGATAGAGTCCAAGTTTTCAAAATCGGGCTTCGTATGAAGAAGTTATGGCCCGCGGAACTTTCAGAAATTTATATAAAACAATTCAGAAAATTAAATACCAAGGCAGGTCGACCTGGGCGTCGACCTACCCAGGCCAGGTCGACCAGAGGGTCGACCTCCCTATATAAAGGTCGACCTGGGGGTCGACCTCCCCCTCGGTCAGACCTGAAATCTGACGTGTTTTCTCATGTGACGAATTGCTATGTCATTAGGGCTTGTGTGGCACGTTCTGGTTGGTTCTCTTAGGTTCGAATGGATTTGATTTGCTCTAGGTTAATCTGACGGCTCCTATTAAATCAAACTTCTATATAAGCAACCTAAATCTAAACCCTAAAGCCACACAAAAATATTCCTAAGAACGTCATGCTGTCAGAACTCAACCTAGAATAACCGCCATTCTCCTTCAACTAGAAAGCAAGTTAGGAATTGCAAATCAAATCTAATTCAACTAAGAGAATTCAACGTCTACAACAAAGGTGAGAAATTCAATTTCAGAATACAGATCCTAGAATACAAGACTAGTCTCCTTTTTGTAAGTCCAATTATAATTTAGACATAAACGATATTATAATTGTGACTAAATAACTGGATGTAGAACAACGCCCTATGTAAATTTATGCCTATCTTTTTTGTTAAACTGAATTGATTAAGACTATGACTCTTATAATGATTAAGTTTGTGGCCATGTTGTAAGTGATTTGATGATAAATGTTAAATGCTTGGCAATGAATCCATATGTTGTATAATTTGGCAAAGACATATATGTTGTATAATTTAGCGATGACATATTATGTTGTACACTTTGGCGATGACATATCATGTTGAATAAATTGGCGATGGCATATTATTGTATATTTTGGCAATGGCATATCATGTTGTGTAATTTAGCGATGAAATACCATGCTGTATAATTTTGGCGATGACACATCACGATGACACCTATATGTTGTATGTCAATTTGGGAATTTTGCTATGTTTATGCAAGTTGTTAGGCTAAGACATGTAATATGTTTAGATCTACATTTAGATCTATGTTTATTGAATCATGCAAGTTTTTAGGCTAAGACATGTATTATGTTTAGATTCACATTTAGATCTATGTAAATTGGATTCAAAGATAAAAGTTCATATTTACGTGCCTTGTTAAACCTGTGTAATTCCATATGTTTAAGATTCATGTTTGTTGGATCCAAGATAAAATTACATATTTACATGCCTTGTTAAACATGTGTAATTCCATATTTTTAAGATTCATGATTGTTGGATCCAAATTAAAGTTTACATTCACATATCTAGTTGAACTTGTGCAATTCTATATGCTTAAGGTTTATGTTCATTGGACCCAAAATAAAAGTGTGCATATACATGCCTAGTTGGATTTGGGTAATTTCGTATGTTTAAGACCGATGTTAGTTAGATCCAAAAATGCGAGTACACCTTTGTATGACTAATTGGAATTGTGTAGTTCTATGTAAACTCCCATCCATATGCGTTTGGTTCATGTTGATTAGGTTCAAAATTGCACGTTCATAATTAGACATATATTTATTCTAAGCCAAATTTATGTGACATATGTTGGATCCATATTATGCTTGTCTTGAATGTTACGTGTCTCTTCCTTTTCCCCTCTTTATTTCGAGTTAGGCTAAATTGCGAAGACTAACATTCTATGAAATTTATGCGAACGTTTAGCGGGGGTAACGTTGGGAAAAACATGAAGTTACATGTTATTGGCATATTTTAAATGATTTGTGGCATTGAAATGGTATAATTTATATATCTAAAATTATGAACATGATTTAGAGAAAAATTGGGCATGACTTGATTGACAATAATTTACATACAAATATAGATGCTAAATATGTAAATTTAGAAAAAACAAATATGCCTAATCCGAGGTTAGATTGAGTTTCGGAGTTAGACTGCCCGGAACCGCCCGGCACATCCAGCTACTGTAATAATATATATCTAATGTGAGATGTTATGCATCAAGCCCAAAAGAACCCGAGGTTAGACTGAGTTGCGGTGTAAAACTGCCCGGAACCGCCCGACACATCCAGTAGCCGCAACAATACCTGTCTAATGTGAGTGGTTGGTGCTTTACTGAATGAATTAAAGCTAAGACAGGAATGGTAGGGTTAAATTAATTAAGGTAACACTTAACCAATATAACAAAATGAATGACTAGGGTTAAGTTAATAGGAAACACTTAACCAGTATAGCATGAAGAATGGGTAGGGTTAAGTAATAAGAAACACTTAACCGATACAACTTGATTTATGGTAAGGTTCAGTTAAAACAAGAGGGCAACATTAAACCAATATAACTTGGTTTGTGGTATGGTTAAGTTAACACAAGAAGGCAACATTTAACCAAAGTAATATGACAAGTAGGTGGGGTTAAGTTAACTTGAATTGATTGATGACACTTAACCAAAACAACACAATGAACACGTTGGTTTAAGTTAACTTGAATTGATTGATGACACTTAACCAATACAATATGATGAACCCATGGGGTTGAGTTAACAAAGAACACTTGACCAATATAACTTGATGGACGAACGGGGTTAAGTTAATAGGAAACACTTAACCTATTCAACATGATAAGTGTGGAGGGTTAAGTTAATAAGAAACACTTAACCAACATGACGTGATTAATGGGTGGGCTAAGTTAACATGAACCGGCGACACTTAACCAATATGGCATAATGTGCGGGAGGTTTTAGTACATATCGGGTTGGTGGGTAATATTAGTAAATATAGGCCCACAAACTTGACCATCAAATTAACATGCTTGAATAGATGGGAGGGTTAAGTACATCTCGTGTAGGTGGGTAATATTAATACATATTGGCCCACAAACTTAATCGTTAAATAAACACGCTTGAATCGATGGGAGGGTTAAGTACATCTCGTGTAGGTGGGTAATATTAGTACATATAGGCCCACAAACTTAACCGTTAAGTAAACATGCTAGAATCGGTGGGAGGGTTAAGTACATCTCATGTAGGTGGGTAATATTTGTATATTTAGGCCCACAAACTTAACCAACAGGAAAACCCTAGTAACATGGACCCATTTCAGTAGTAACCCACATAAATGTATCACGGTACCCTGAACTAGGCAGGGTGGGGTACGATTACTGGGATGATTATAATCGGTCAAAGCAGCGGCAGGGGGTACGTCAGTGTAGGTTCCGACGGTTTATGGGCGTGCACGTACTCCGGAGTGGGAAAAAGCAGGCACTGGGTACCAGTAGTTATACACTATGCATCTCGAATCATGTCGGGTCGTTATCATAAGGATTGATACACCTTATGGTGGGACCATCACAGGGTATCTTCATGCAAGAGAGGGCCGATTGACACAGACACAAGAGAAATGAATACAAGTAAGGAGCCGATCGATAGGTTAGTAAGGGTAAATCTAATATGTTCATGGCAATTAGGCTGATTGAGGTGAAATCCTCACGATAGGTGTACACGTGAAGGCTACCACAATTACAGGGATTGGGATCACGTTATCATTTTATACAGATTACTAGTTTGGACACTAGTTAGGTGGTGCAGAGATAGATATATAAATCAGAATAACAAGGTAGTAGCGAAGTAGAGAAAGAGTAGGAGCGCATTCAGTTTATCTTGCCTTATTATACATTATGCTTATCCTATGTTACCTTATTTCTTTGTTATTGTCCTGCGTCTAGTTTATTCATGTCATGGTTCTCTTACCAGTTTATATGTTGAATAATCACTGGACTTACCAGACTTATGTTTGACCCAATTTTGTTTCGCCACTTTTCTTCCGTTCCATCCCCCCCCCCCCCCCAGGTTCATAGGGAGGAAATGTTACCACTTAGCTCAGTTTTCTTTTCAAGCTCGAAGTGGTCGAAGTTTTTCTTTGGACTCTCTCTTTCACTGTTACGGCTGGTTTGCTTTATGGGGGAATATCATTGTTATTTTTGTGCTTCTTTTGTGCTTGGAAGTTAATAAATCAAGACAGAAGTTTTATGTATTACTTTTAAGTATGATTTGAGAAAATTGTTGTAAAAGCATAACTGAATTAAGTTGTTTATAATTGAGTCTCTGCACCTTAGTACTTTTATAGTAAAGGATCCCATTATTGTCTCAAATCCAATTTGTGGTTCGGCTCATTTATCTTTGGTTTGTAAGGATTTGAGATACTTACGTTTTTTGTTTCATTCCAGGCATGGATTAGTTAACTAGTAATCATGAAAGGAGGGTAGTTAGACTTTCGACTTGCCTCGGGAATACCCTCAAAATTTCGTGTGATCCTAAGGGATCAGTTTGTCTTAGCTACCTACAATCACTTTATGTATTTATCGACGATTTTCGATCAACTGGAGTAGTCCATGAGTACACGGATGTTTTGATTAGGTTAGGGGTTTTCCCCCTAAAACTCAAGACAGACTTCCACATATATCTAAATGACAATGCAAAGCCAGTTATGCGATCAACGATAGTTTTGGAGCAAGATTGGCGTGTATAGCCAGAGTCGGTTAAGTGCTCAATTGTTTGGTTGTTTTGCTAGTATCATCTCACATAAATTGTCCAAATTCGAAGGAGGTATTCCTTGGGTGCTTGTCTGATATTGGTTTAGGCCTTTGGGGCTTGTACTTGAGGGATGTCAAGTTCGACTCGGATGGTTTGCGTGAGAGATATCGACCCTCAAATTTGTGACATGATGGATAAGCTAAGTAGAAGAGAGACATCTAATCGTATTAGTATATACACTTGGTATCATGGTCAATATCTGTTTATCTAGGAAAGATAGTTTGACTACATTGGATACCCTCTAGCATGCTAAGTGATAGAGGTCCTATCTTTACTAGTGGGTTTTAGAAGCATCGCAAATGTGAAGTTAAATTAGTTAAAGTATAGTAGAGCGAAGCTCAAGAAGACGCGACGTGGGAGACTGAAGATAAGACACGCACATCATACCCTTTTTCTTGAGGGTATATCCTTGATCTCTTTTTCTAGGAATTCTATGCATGTTTGTTTCTATCTCTTTAGGTATATCCTCTAGGTCATATCCTCAATCCTTAGGTAGAAGCCAATGGATGCAAACATGTGTATGAAACATGTTTTGATTGATGGTTGCAAGCGGTTGCAAGTGATTGCTCGTGGATGCATATACACACATTAGGCACTAGATTGGCTCAGTCACTTTCATATTGCATATGCGTGAGTGAACTTATATATATATACATGGATTGAAACTTGGTGTGTTATCATATGGATGTTGCATTTGTATGAATGATTAAGCACTCATGTAAAAATTATAAAGTACGATTAGGAATAATTGCATACATGATGGACTCATGGCACCAACATAATCTGCTTAAGGAGGTCAACTGAATCAGTAGACCGCCTGATTTTGCATCAGATAAGGACATGTACACACACTATGCATGTGATCATGAAGCATTAGAAGTATTTTCAAGGACAACGGATGCATGTGTTTGATGGTTGTGTAGATGGACGATTGGATGGTAGGATATACGTTCTTCTTGACTTGAAGCTTTCGGGGACGAAATCCTTTAAGGAGGGGAGAATGTAACACCCCGTATTTTTTGTAAACATTGAAGTAACGAATTAAAGAATAATTAATTTCAAATGTGAGAAACAGGTGAAACGGGTAACGCCATTGCGTTCCTCTCGAAATTCTGCTTGGAATATATCCAAGTTTTCAAAAATAGGCTTCGTATGAAGAAGTTATGGCCCTCGGAACTTTCAGAAATTTATATAAAACAATTCAGAAAATTAAATACCAAGGCTGGTCGACTTGGGGGTCGACCTACCCTAGGCCAGGTCGACCAGGGGGTCGACCTCCCTATATACAGGTCGACCTGGGGGTCGACCTCCCCCTCGGGTCAGATCTGAAATCTGACATGCTTTCTCCTATGATGAATTGCTGTGTCATTAGGGCTTGTGTGGCACATTCTGGTTGGTTCTCTTAGGTTTGAACGGCTTTGATTTGCTCTAGGTTTATTTGACGGCTCTTATTAAATCAAACTTCTATATAAGCAACCTAAATCTAAACCCTAAAGCCACACAGAAATATTCCTAAGAACGTCATGCTGTCAGAACTCAACCTAGAATAGCTGCCATTCTCCTTCAACTAAAAAGCAAGTTAGGAATTGAAAATCAAATCTAATTCAACTAAGAGAATTCAAGGTCTGCAACAAAGGAGAGCTATTAAATTTCAGAATACAGATAACAAAACACAAGACTAGTCTCCTTTTTGTAAGTCCAGTTATCGTTTAGACCTAAACGACATTAGAATTGTGACTAAATAACTGGATGTAGAACAATGCCCTATGTAAATTTATGCCTATCCTTTTTGTTAAACTGGATTGATTAAGACTATGACTCTTATCATGATTAAGTTTGTGGCCATGTTGTATGTGATTTGATGATAAATGTTAAATGCTTGGCAATGAATCCATATGTTGTATAATTTGACAAAGACATATATGTTGTGTAATTTAGCGATGACATATTATGCTGTACACTTTGGCGATGACATATCATGTTGAATAAATTGGCGATGACATATTATTGTATAATTTGGCAATGTCATATCATATTGTGTAATTTGGCGATGACATACTATGCTGTATATTTTTGGCGATGACATATCATTATGACACCTATATGTTGTATGTCAATTTGGGAATTTTGTTATGTTTATGCAAGTTGTTAGACTAAGACATTTATTATGTTTAGATCTACATTTTGATCTATGTTTATTGAATCATGCAAGTTGTTAGGCTAAGACATGTATTATGTTTAGATTCACATTTAGATCTATGAAAATTGGATTCAAAGATAAAAGTACATATTTACATGCCTTGTAAAACCTGTTTAATTCCATATGTTTAAGATTCATGTTTGTTGAATCCCGGATAAAAGTTCATATTTACATGCCTTGTTAAACATGTGTAATTCCATATGTTTAAGATTCACGATTGTTGGATCCAAATTAAAGTTTACATTCACTTGTCTAGTTGAACTTGTGCAATTCTATATGCTTAAGGTTTATGTTCATTGGACCCAAAATAAAAGTTTGCATATGCATGCCTAGTTGGATTTGGGTAATTTCGTATGTTTAAGACCCATGTTAATTAGATCCAAAAATGCAAGTTCACCTTTATATGACTAATTGGAATTGTGTAGTTCTATGTAAACTCCCATCCATATGCGTATGGTTCATGTTGATTAGGTTCAAAATTGCAAGTACATAATTAAACACATATTTATTCTATGCCAATTTTATGTGACATATGTTGGATCCATATTATGCTTGTCTTGAATGCTACGTGTCTTCCTTTTCCCCTCTTGATTTTGAGTTAGGCTAAATTGCGAAGCCTAACATTCTATGAAATTTATGCGAACGTTTAGAGGGGGTAATGTTGGGAAAAACATAATGTTACATGTTATTGGCATATTTTAAATGATTAGTGGCATTGAAATGGTATAATTCATATACCTAAAATTATGAAAATGATTTAGAGAGAAATTGGGCTTGACTTGATTGACAATAATTTACATATAAATATAGAAGGTAAATACGTAAATTAAGAAATGACAAATATGTCTAACCCGAGGTTAGATTGAGTTACGGTGTAAGACTGCCCGGAACCGCACAACACATCCAACAACCGTAACAATATATATCTAATGTGAGAGGTTAGTGCATCAAGCCCAAAATAACCCGAGGTTAGACTGAGTTGCGGAGTAAAACTTCCCGGAACCGCCCGACACATCCAGTAACCGCAACAATGCCTGTCTAATGTGAGTGGTTGGTGCTTTAACGAATGAATTAAAGCTAAGACAGGAATGGTAGGGTTAAGTTAACTAAGGTGACAGTTAACCAATATAACAAGATGAATGACTAGGGTTAAGTTAATAGGAAACACTTAACCAGTATATCATGAAGAATGGGTAGGTTTAAGTAATAAGAAACACTTAACCGATACAACTTGATTTGTGGTAAGGTTAAGTTTAAACAAGAGGGCAACACTTAACCAATATGACTTGGTTTGTGGTAGGGTTAAGTTAACAGAAGAAGGCAACACTTAACCAAAGTAATATGACAAGTAGGTGGGGTTAAGTTAACTTGAATTAATTGATGACACTTAACCAATACAACACGATGAACACGTGGGGTTAAGTTAACTTGAATTGATTGATGACACTTAACTAATACAATATGATGAACACATGGGTTTGAGTTAACAAAGAACACTTGACCAATATAACTTGATGGACGAATGGGGTTAAGTTAATAGGAAACACTTAAACAATTCAACATGATAAGTGAGGAGAGTTAAGTTAATAAGAAACACTTAACCAGCATGACATGATTAATGGGTGGGTTAAGTTAACATGGATGGGCGACACTTAACCAATATGGCATAATGTGCGGGAGGGTTAAGTACATATCGGGTTGGTGGCTAATATTAGTAAATATAGGCCCATTAACTTAACCATTAAATAAACATGCTTGAATCGATGGGGTGGTTAAGTACATCTCATGTAGGTGGGTAATATTAGTACATATAGGCCCACAAGCTTAACCGTTAAATAAACATGCTTGAATCGATGGGAGGGTTAGGTACATCTCATGTAGGTGGGTAATATTAGTACATATAGGCCCATAAACTTAACCGTTAAGTAAATATGCTAGAATCGGTGGGAGGGTTAAGTACATCTCATGTAGGTGGGTAATATTTGTATATATAGGCCCACAAACTTAACCAACGGGAAACCCTAGTAACGGGGACCCATTTCAGCAGTAACCCACATAGATGTATCACGGTATGCTGAACTAGGTTGGGTGGGGCATGGTTACTAGGCTGATTATAAGCGGTTAAAGCAACGATAGAGGGTACGACAGTGTAGGTTCTGACGGTTTACGGGCGTGCACGTACTCCGGAGTGGGAAAAAGTTGACACTGTGTACCAGTAGTTATACACTGTGCATATTGAATTGTGTCGGGTCATTATCATAAGGATTAATACACCTTAGGTGGGACAACCACAGGGTATCTACACGCAAGAGAGGGCCGATTGACACAGACACAAGAGAAATGAATACAAGTAGGGAGTCGATCGATAGGATAGTAAGGGTACATCTAACATGTTCATGGCAATTAGGCTGATTGAGGTGGAATCCTCGCGATAGATGTACACCTGAAGGCTACCACAATTACGGGGATTGGGATCATGTTCTCATTTTATATAGATTACTAGTTTGGACGCTCGTTAGGTGGTGCAGAGATAGATATAAAAATTAGAATAACAAGGTAGTAGCAAAGCAGAGAAAGAGTAGGAGCACATTCAGTTTATCTTGCCTTATCATACACTTATCCTATGTTACCTTATTTCTTTGTTATTGTCCTGCGTCTAGTTTATTCATGTCATGGTTCTCTTACCAGTTTATATGCTGAATAATCACTGGACTTACCAGACTGTTTGACCTAGTTTTGTTTTGCCTCTTTTCATCCGTTGACCCCCCCCCCCCCCTCACAAGGTTCACAGGGAGGAAATGTTACCCCTTAGCTCAGTTTTGTTTTCAAGCTTGAAGATGGTCGATGTTTTGCTTTGGACTCTCTCTTCCACTGCTATGGTTGGTCATGCTTTATGGGGTCATATCTTGTTATTTTTGTGATTCTTTTATACTTGGAAGTTAATAAATCAAGACAGAAGTTCTATGTATTACTTTTAAGTATGATTTGAGAAAATTGTTGTAAAAGCTTGACTGAATTAAGTTGTTTATAAAATGACTTTATTTTTTGCTGCTTTATTTGTCTATCTTGTAATTTATCTACATCTTTTACCTATAATGCTCCACTGAAGTTAAGGCATTCCCTTTGTGATTGACCTTAACGGAGGCGGGGTGTTTCACTTGGTATCGAAGCTGAAGGTTACCGGATCAGATAAAAGATTTGAAAAATTATTTTCAAAACAGTTTTAAAAGAAGCATTTTCTAAAGAAAAGATTTGTTTTTGAAGGCATAATCCCTTAAGCCATATGCACTATCTTTTTGATCCTCTATTTGAATCCTTGTTTCCTTCTTTCCTGAGTCTCTAGGGCTCCTGGCTTTCTGGGAGGTAACCTCATCGCGGCATGGTTCCATAGTCTCGATGAGGCTACGACACCTGTAAAAGGGCGGACAAGTGACCAACCTCCATCCATAGTTGTGGTAGTTTCACCAACGGCTAATTCTCTTTCAAGCTTTATAGGATTTTCCATGCGATGGAGGCAGCTTTCAAGAGACTTGTTAACAAGTTACACAAGGATGGCAAAGATAAGAATGAGGGATTTTGGCTAAGGAGCACAACCCAAGGATGAAGAACCCATGGACATAGACTTGGTTCACAAAGGATGGGAGGAAAGTATAGTAAAACCTAAAACAAGAGGAAGTATCTTTATTATGGTATAATGGGTCGTATAATTAAGGGCAAGGGCAAGAACAAATGACAGGATTTTCAGGAGGGCAAATGCATGCTCTCACTGACAACGTACCTGAGAGAGAGGTACTAAGGTTTCTGTTGAAAAAGTTTAGTGTTTCCTTCTTGATCATCCTGTTAATATTATTTTTGATTTTAGCGCTTCACATTCGTTTATATCTGCTTCCATAATTGAGTCTCTGCACCTCGGTACTTTTATAGTAAAGGATCCCATTATTGTCTCAAATCCACTTTGTGGTTCGGCTCATTTATCTTTGGTTTGTAAGGATTTGAGATACTTACGTTTTTGGTTTCATTCCAGGCATGAATTAGTTAACTAGTAATCGTGAAAGGAGGGTAGTTAGACTTTCGACTTGCCTTGGGAATACCCTCGAAATTTCGTGCGATCCTAAGGGATCAGTTTGTCTTAGCTACCTAGAATCACTTTATGTATTTATTGACGATTTTCGATCCATTGGAGTAGTCCATGAGTATGCGGATGTTTTGATTAGGTTAGGCGTTTTCCCCCTAAAACTCGAGACAGACTTCCACATATATCTAAATGACAATGCAAAGCCAGTTATGCGATCAACGGTAGTTTTAATGCAAGATTGGTAAGGATAGCCAGAGTCAGTTAAGTGCTCAATTATTTGGTTTTTTTGTAGTATCATCTCACTTAGATCGTCCAAATTCGGAGGAGGTATTCCTTGGGTGCTTGTCTGATATTGGTTTAGGCCTTTGGGGTTTGTACTTGAGGGATGTCAAGTTCGACTAGGATGGTTTGCGTGAGAGATATCGACCCTCAGATTTGTGACATGATGGATAAGCTAAGTAGAAGAGATACCTCTAATCATCTTAGTATATACACTTGGTATCATGGTCAATATCTATTTATCTTGGAAAGATAGTTTGACTACATTGGATACACTCTAGCATGGTAAGTGATCGAGGTCCTATATTTACTAGTGGGTTTTAGAAGCTTCGCAACTGTGAAGTTAAATTAGTTAAGGTACAGTGGAGTGAAGCTTAAGAAGACGAGACGTGGGACACTGAAGATAAGACACACGCATCATACCCTTTTTCTTAAGGGTATATCCTTGATCTCTTTTTCTAGGAATTCTATGTATGTTTGTTTCTATCTCTTTACGTATATCCTCTAGGTCATATCTTCAATCCTTAGGTAGAAGCTAATGGATGTAAACATGTGTTTGAAACATGTTATGATTGATGGTTGCAAGTGGTTACTAGTGGTTGCTCGTGGATGCATATACACACATTAGGCACTAGATCGGCTCAGTCACTTTCATATTGCATATGCATGAGTGAACTTTATATATATATATATGGATTGAAACTTGGTGTATTATCATATGGATGTTGCATTTGTATGAATGATGAAGCACTCATGTAAAAATTATAAAGTACGATTAGGAATAATTGCATACATGATGGACTAATGGCATCAACATAATCCGCATTAAGGCGGTCAACTGAATCAGTAGACCGCCTGATTTTGCATTAGATAAGGACATGTACACACACTATGCATATGAATATGAAGCATTAGAAGTCTTTTTAAGGACAATGGATGCATGTGTAGATGGACGATTGGATGGTAGGATATACGTTCTTCTTGACTTGAAGATTTCGGGGACGAAATCCTTTAAGGAGGGGAGAATGTAACACCCCGTATTTTCAGTAAACATTAAAGTAATGAATTAAAGAATAATTAATTTCAAATGTGAGAAACATGTGAAATGGGTTGCGCCATTGCGTTCGCCTCGAAATTCTGCTTGGAACAGAGTCCAAGTTATCGAAAATCGGGCTTTGTATGAAGAAGTTACGGCCCTCGGAACTTTCAGAAATTTATATAAAACAATTCAGAAAATTAAATAGCAAGGCAGGTCGACCTGGTGGTCGACCTACCCCAGGCCAGGTCGATCAGGGGGTCGACCACCCTATATACAGGTCGACCTGGGGATCGACCTCCCCCTCGGGTCAGATCTGAAATCTGACATGTTTTCTCCTGTGACGAATTGTTGTGTCATTAGGGCATGTGTGGCATGTTCTCTTAGGTTTGAATGGCTTTGATTTGCTCTAGGTTAATCTAATGGCTCCTATTAAATCAAACTTCTATATAAGCAACCTGAATCTAAACCCTAAAGCCACACAAAAACATTCCTAAGAACGTCATGCTGTCAGAACTCAACCCAGAATAGCCGCCATTCTCCTTTAACTAAAAAGCAAGTTAGGAATTGCAAATAAAATCTAATTCAACTAAGAGAATTCAACGTCTACAACAAGGAGAGATATTAAATTTCAGAATATAGATCCTAGAACACAAGACTAGTCTCCTATTTGTAAGTCCAATTATCATTTAGACCTAAACGATATTAGAATTGTGACTAAATAACTGGATGTAGAACAACGCCCTATGTAAATTTATGCCTATCCTTTTTGTTAAACTGAATTGATTAAGACTATGATTCTTATCATGATTATTTTTGTGGCCATGTTGTATGTGATTTGATGATAAATGTTAAATGCTTGGCAATGAATCCATATGTTGTATAATTTGGCAAAGACATATATGTTGTGTAATTTAGCGATGACATATTATGTTGTACACTTTGGCGATGACATATCATGTTGAATAAATTGGCGATGACATATTATTGTATAATTTGGCAATGGCATATCATATTGTGTAATTTGGCGATGACATACCATGCTATATAATTTTGGCGATGACATATCATGATGACACCTATATGTTGTATGTCAATTTGGGAACTTTGCTATGTTTATGCAAGTTGTTAGGCTAAGACAAGTATTATGTTTAGATCTACATTTTGACCTACGTTTATTGAATCATGCAAGTTGTTCGGCTAAGACATGTATTATGTTTAGATTCACATTTAGATCTATGAAAATTGGATTCAAAGATAAAAGTTCATATTTACATGACTTGTTAATCCTGTGTAATTCCATATGTTTAAGATTCATGCTTGTTGGATCCAAGATAAAAGTTCAAATTTACATGCCTTGTTAAACCTGTGTAATTCCATATGTTTAAGATTCGCGATTGTTGGATCCAAATTAAAGTTTACATTCACATGTCTTGTAGAACTTGTGCAATTCTATATGCTTAAGGTTTATGTTCATTGGACCCAAAATAAAAGTTTGCATATACATGCCTAGTTGGATTTGTGTAACACCCCACATCTGTTAAGGTCACTCACAAAGGGAATGCCTTAACTTCAATGGAGTATTATGGGTACTGGAATAGAAATATTACAAGACAAACATATATAAAACAGCGGAAAATAAAGTGGAAGTACTTCAAATCATTTATTAAATATAAATGTTTACAAGAAAAGCCCATCAACTTTCAATACCCAATTTCATAGTTAAAATATTTGTCCTTCTCAAAAACAAAGAAGCATAAAAACAAACTGCAGTATTCCCCAATAAAGCAAAGCAAGCCATAGCTAAGAGAAATCCAAGCCATACATGAAAGAGCCTTGGAGCTTGGTAAGATCCGAACTAAGCTGTATTCCCAACCTGTGAACATGGGGGGAGGGGGGAAACGGAAGAAAAAGAAGCGAAACAAAACGGGTCAGTCATAAAGACTGAGTAAGTCCTAGTGACTTTCAGCATAAAAGATAACATGGCATGAATAAACTGAAAGTAAACATAAGCATGATGACAAGGTAGGCAAGATAAACTATGATAACAAGATAAACAATGATAACAAGATAAACTAAGGTAACAAGATAAACTTCGGGCACGATGAAACTAGTATAACATCCCATAATTCCTATCAAGTATCCCACCGCATGGTTTCTATCAAGAGTAACATCGCAAGGTTTCTAAGCTTTACGATTAAAACGATATCTATTTGCTATGCACCACCTAACTAGCATCCTCATAAGTGTCTTACATGGAATGATCTGTACACCTACTAGTATCCCAACTAGTGTCCTGTGCAACAAGGATCCGTACCCCCTACTAGTGTCCCAACTAGTAGCCCGTGTTATATAATAATTACAACGTGATCCCAATCCCCGCAATTATGGTAGCCTTCAGGTGCACATCGATTTTGAGGATTACACCTCGATCACCCCAATGGCCATGTATATATTCGATGCACCCTTACTACCTTATCGATCGGCTCCCTACTTGACCTAGTTCTCGTTTGTGTCACGCGCCCCCCTACTTGTAGATACCTGTGCTGGTCCCACCATGGGGTGTATCAAGTCCCATGGTGGCAACCCTGACACAATCAAGATGCACAGCTTTATACCTACTGATGCCCAATGGCTAAATTTTCTACGCTGAAGTGTGTGCACGCCCGCACTTCGTTAGAACCTGCACTGCTGCACCAACCGCCGCTAATTTGACCTCTTATAATCAGCCCAGTAATCGTACCCCGCCCTACCTAGCTCAGGGTTCCGTTGATACCTAATGCGGGTTACTGCTGAAATGGGTCCCCGTTACTAGGTTTTTCTAATGGTTAAGTCTGTGGGCCTATACTCTCTGATATTACCCACCAATCCTGATGTGTACTTAACCCCGCTACTGATTCAAGCATGTGTATTTAATGGTTAAGTGTATGTGGGCCTATATTTACTAATATTACCCACCAACCCGATATGTACTTAACCCTTCTACTCGTTATGTTACCATGGTTAAGAGTTTATCTTAGTTAACTTAACCTTTCTCGCTTATTATGTTTGATTGCTTAAGTGTGGTTTATTAACTTAACCCCGTTCGTCTATCTGGTTACATTGGTTAAGAATTTTCTTGTTAACTTAACCCCTTATGTTACTTAACCCTACTACGCATCACATCAGATTGGTTAAGTGCATGTTAACTTAACCCCATCCACTAGTCATATTATAATGGTTAAGTGTTATCAACTTATTCAAGTTAACTTAACCCACCCGCTTGTCCTGTTATGTTGGTTGAGTGTTACTACTTAACCGCAACCACTTGTCTAATTAACCCATTGTATTAGTTAAGTGTTCTCATTAACTTAACCTCACCCTCTAGTCCAGTTTAATCATGTTATAATGGTTAAACATTTGCTTAACATTACCCACTCCCGTAGTCAACTTATAAAATTGGTTAAGTGTCCAGATTAACCTAATCATATTACTTAACCCACCCATTTATATCATATTGGTTAAGTGTTCTTATTTACTTAACCCTACCCACTGGTCTAATTACCATGTTACGTTGGTTAAGTATTACTATTCGTATTTCCACATGTCACCCACTTAACCCCCATGTCCCACCACAAGTTTATCTGGTTAAGTATTTCTTAATTCATTGAGGCCGTAACCTTATAAAGACCTCTCACATTAGACTGACATTTATGGAAGCTGGATTTGCCGGGCGGGTCCGGGCAGTCCTACACCATAAAAGAGTCTAACCCCGTGTCTTTACAACTATTACGCTTTTAATTTGGGCCTAGGACCTCTCACTTTGGGCTACCATTTGTGAGTACTGGATTTGTCGGGCGGTTCCGGGCAGGTTTACGTCACAAATGTGTCCAACCTCATGTCCTACGCATTGATTATCACTTATAATCTTTTACCCCAATTTGAATTTATTTCCCTATTCAAATTATCAATTAATTCCTAATTTAACGACGTCCATAATTGACTCAATTATGTTCATCAATTAATGGTATGCAAAATCATATCAATTTTACCACAATTTATCTTATGCCATTAAAGGCAACTTATCTCAATTTATATTTATACCTCTTTTAAGGCTATTGCATGCCAACTAATATATGTACCCAATTCTAGTCAGTTTACATATATACCAAGTTCCATGCCTTTTTACATATGTCAAGATCTAGCCAAAATTACATGTATCAAGTTTCATACCCAATAAACCCAAATCTGATGATTCATGATGTAGTTATCCCAAACTATAATCTTTTTATTTCAATACATGCCAGTTGCCCAAGTTCATAATACATGTTTATGCCAATTATAAAGTTTACAATCGCTTTCATGCTCAAATTTCCAAGTCTACACATACCTAATTAACATAAGCCCAATCTTTTGATTTAATTTACATAGGCTCCAAAACTCGTAATTTTATTTTACATGCCAAATTACATACTTGTTGTATATACCAAATTTCATGTTACATTACATAGATCCAATTGGTGTCGAATTCCATGTATATAATATTTATGCAAATTTTATCAACAGGATTATACCACAATTTACAGATCTACCCCAAACTTGCAAATAAAATGATAACGTCCAATTTCATGTTGCCAATTATTAGTCATATCCTTAGAGGCAATAATCCCATTATTCCCCCGTATACATCTCGTATGCGAATCGCGATTTTAGGCCAAGGTCCGAAGTTGACCAAGGATCATCAAAAGAAAATAAATAGGGGAAGGTAGAAATTTGTATAATAAATAGATCAGAGAGAAAACAACATCATGATAGGCATAAAGATTACAACTTGATGATAACATCATTACGAATCAAGGAAACTGCTGAATAAATCACAAACTTGTCATGAGAATAAAGGTAGACAAGTCTCAAAACTAAAGATTCAAAAAAGCAACAGGAATAGATCTGAATCGATAAACATACTTAGATCCAATTCCACTTTATTTCATGCCCATATTAAAGTTAAATATTTAGATCTGAAAATAACTAGCACTTAAAGAGAACGGCTAATGAATTAAGAAGTGAATTTGTCTTAGAAAGTTGCAGTGTCATTGATCTATCCCCTTGAATTTGTTGTAGAAGCATTGATCTTTGATTTGATTTGAGTTTGGATGCTTAAGCTTTAAATTTGGAGACGGCGGCCATGGCTCAAGAGAGATTTTAGCAGCATTTTGGTGTCATATGAATTTGTGTGAGTTAGGCTAGGTCTAGGTGTTATTTTATAGGTGTGGCAATTTATTTCAGCCATCGGATTAACCCTAAAACCCATCCGGACCATCAAAACTCGTCCCGAGCCTCAAAAATGGGTTCCGGCCCGAAACAGGCCGACCAGGTTGACCTGTAGGGGGGAGGTCGACACTATAGTCAACCCCCATGGGGGAGGCCGACTCCCAGGTCGACCCCCTGGTCGACCTGGCCCCCAGGTCGACACCCAGGTCGACCAGGCCAGTTCTGTGCTGACCGAAACCTTCTAAATCTTGTTTTGGCCATATCTTGGTCACACGGACTCCGATTTTCGAAAACTCGAACTGTAAAATTTTGAGAGGAACGCAATGGTTATGTCCATTTTACCTAATTCCTAATTCTTAAATTAATTATCCTTATTTTACTATCTTTTCCGTTACATACATCGTTATCGAACTAATTTTTCTTCTCTTCCATGTATTAATTAATTCTTCTTATGCATCACCATTATTTACCCATAATAAGCATATTTTTATATATTTTATTTTATTTTTAATTATATTAAAAATACGGGGTGTTACATTCTCCCCTCCTTAAAGGATTTCGTCCCGAAATCTTCAAGTTAAGAAGAATGTGTCCTATCATCCATCATCCATCTACTCAATCATCAATCACAGGCATTCATTGTCCTTAAGAGATTTCTAATGTTGTATGAACATATGCAAGAAGTGTGTGTATATGTTCCTTGTCTAGTGAAAATGATCTAGCCTGATTGATCCTCTAGATGCAAAATATGTTTAGTGCCATGAGTCCAACATGTATGCAAATAGTCCTAGTCACATAAACACTATATGTGTGCACAAACATCCATCCATATGCAACATTCACATGATAACACATTCAATTTCATCCACAAACAAGTGGAAACACTCATGCATATGCAATATGAAAGGTGACTGAGCCGATCTAGTGCCTAATGTGTGTAAATGCGTCCATGAGCAACCACTTGCAGCCAATTGCAACCATCAATCATAACATGTCTCAAACACATGTTTACACCCAAATGTTCCTATCTAAAGATAAAGTCGAATGACAGAAGCAAGTAAAAATTTTGTGCCCATTAGGCAATGTCAAAACTGGAAGTCTACGCCACATATATTTTGATTAGGAGAAGAACTCCCTAAGCATCAGCCCCGAAGACCGAAATCAACATCAGACTAACACCCAAAGAATTACTCAACCCAAATAATATATATATATATATATATGTTTCTAGGAAACTAAGCATGACAGACTCCTTTTAGGTCACAAGAAATCCCTTCTTAAAACTAATCCAAAAAGTTTAGTCAACCCAACGAACACCCTCAAGCCCCAACATGTGTTACTAACAGATGAGTCATACTCCCTATGGGGTTTGCAACCGAAATTGGATTGAGGATAGGACCGAGAGGATATACACAAAAGATAGCATGTGAGTAAGCTCTACAGGAAAAGAGGAATCAAGAATATACTCTTAAAAAGAGATATGATGCGCGAATCTAGTCTTCAATCTTCTAAGTCGCATTTCCTTGAGCTTAACTCCATTGTGCTTTGACCGTCTTTAACTTCACAATTTCGTAGCATCTTAATTCTTGTTTCCAAATATGAGTTGGAACCGATTTCACTGTTGCCTCTCATTCCACTTTCACTTATTCTCCTTCTAGTATACTCGGCTCAAACATAACTGCGTACTCATGGTTTCATGCAAGCTCTCCAAAATTCATTAGTGAATCTTGGATCTCGTTCACTTACTATCAAGTATTCCACGCAGAAGAACTATCTCTTGGAAATAAACAGATGTCAACCATGTTGCCAAATGTAACACATGGCAACTTTCTACGAATAAAATAAACAGGTGGAAATAAACAGTTGTTAACCCATTTCTTATTAACCATCCGCCTTAGTGGCGAACACTACTCGAGCGGATCAATAAATGTATCAAGAGATTCTAGGTAACTAAGCATGGTAGAACTCTAAGGGCTACACTAGACTTCGAGGGTATTACCGAGGAAAGTCAAGAGTCTAACTACCCTCTTTTCAAAACTGAAAATGTTACCCTTTGTTGGATAACCACTCCATCGCTAGAATCAACCCATAGCCCAAAACATAAACATTACTTCTAAACTCAACACTTAGCATAGACATTCTCAAATCCAAACAAGTCATGAACAAATGAGCCGATTTCCCAACAGGATTTGAGACAAAAATGGGATCTTCTAATACGCTAGTATTAAGGTGCAGAGACTCAACTATCGAAGCAGAATAAAAAGGATGCGATGTACAAAAACAGAGTTCTAGTGGAATGATAGAAAAGAAAAGCTAAACCTTTAACAGAAACGTTACCACCTCTCTTAGGTACGCTAGTAGTGAGAGCATACAATTGCCCTCTCGATGATCTTGTCCCTTGCCCTTGTCCAATAATACTTAACTACATGTCCCTTCTCACTAAAGATACTCTCTCTTGTCATGGGTTTTACTATTCTTTCACTTTGGCCCCTTTCCTCTCACATTTTTCCTCCTTCGTGGATTAAGCTATAACAACTAGCTTCTTGTTCTTACTGTCCTTGTATAGTTTGTTGGCAAGTCTTTTGAAGCTACCTCCAATGCACGACACTCTACCCAACTTGAAATAAGATTAGACGCAGATGGAACTACCATGGCTACAGACGGAGGTTGGGCACTCCTTTGCCCTCCGACATGTGTCGGATGCCTACTAAACTATGGTGAAAAGAGAGAGAAGAGATTTCAAGAGAGAATCAAAAGATAGTGCATATGGCTTTGGGGAATATGCCTTTTAACTAAAACAAAGTTTTCCTGAAATTTTGCTTCTTTATAAACGTTTTGAAAACTAGTTTCAGAAGGTTTTTGAAAACTTTTGCCCAGTCTGGTAACTGTAATGGCTGGATTTTTCAAGCTTCTGATATTTATTTTAATAAGGAGATTTAAAATATATCTAGAGTGTTCAACCAATTTTAGTGTATATAATCACCTATATATACATATATACATATATATATATATATATATATATGAATATATATATATGATTTATACTATAACTTAATGTATATAGGATATATTAAATGTGAATGCCTTAACAACTTAAGAAAATATTAGAAACACTTTTTATAACACTCTGGAGTGTAGGAATGTTAGCAACATAAAATAGATATGACAAATCCTATTTTACAACTAGCATAGGCAAGTTACCATTTTAAAAGGCAATTCCAGTGCAAACTCCATCACCTTAATAATAGATTAGGACCTTAAAGCATTATCTAATTCCCTCACTAATCTAGGCGGCTGAAATGATTTAGTAGCAAACAAATATCAGGAGAGAAATATCCATTCTCTTACACTTTGATGGCAAGTGTTGTGTAGCATTTAATGAAATCAAGCCTTGCATTAAATGCAAGCATAGGCTCATATACTTAGTAGAGACCAAAGAGAGGTTGGTAAGAAGATGTTTCGATGAAGAGTACACTTACTTTTGATGTAACAATTTTACACCACAAATGCAAGAGAGAGAAAGGGGGTAGGTAGAGAGTTTGCTGTAGAAAACTTTAGAGATATTTTCCTATAAATACACGTCCAATTCCATGCATTTTCTTTTTACACAAATACAAGTTTTTGCTGAGAGTTATCATCCATTTTCAAGCAAGAATATAGGAGCTTATTTATAGGTGAGTAATCACTCACAAGTCTAGTTTCATTTGCAAGTTCTGTAAACAGTTTGTGTGTGTGCTTTCATAGATTATCACCAATGCAAGTTCACAAGTTTATTAACACCAGTATATATGATTAGTACATCAAGTTCATGTCATCATTCAACTATGTATGCAAGTGTAAATGAAAAATAAACAAGTTCATCACCATAGTTAATCAAAGAAGACACTGCTGTTTGTTTACTGTCAAAACAACTCCTCTGTTATGTGAATCTATACCTGGTTGATCAAAAATCACAAGTATACAAACATATATATATATATGTTATACTTATATACGAATATATATAACCTTTATAGCATGAACAAAAATCAAGTAAACATGGTTTGAAAACAAGAAAACAGCAGAAGCAGTATTCTCTGTATCCACACTTTCAAATTCGAAAATCCAAACATCGAGGAATTGAATTACAGAGATTTGAATGCAATCGTGGTAGCAAATGATGATTTTTAAAAGTAGTTTCATGATTTTTAATGTCGAGATGAGGGAGAATGATCAAGATAGCCAAAAATGATATTTTGGCCAAATTCTGGCGATCGGCGACGTTGATGGTCGGGGCATGGAGCGTGGAGGAGTTGGACACATCGGAGAACATGGGAAAAATACACCATGATTTTTCCAGTGAGTGATTTGAGCTGTCGAGCTCGACTTAGGTTTTGAGGGGTAAATGGGTTCGACTTTTTGGCGGCGACGTGGGGGCCCCACAGGCGTGCGAGTTGGCCGAGGTTGGACGTGGAGTGACGTTGGGTCTTGGCGAAGTTGGTGGCGGCGGTGCAAGGTGCTCAGGCGGTCTGAGGCGATGGGGCGAGCTCGGTTTTGGTGGAGTGCTTTTTGATGCTGTGTACTGGAAAAATGGTGGAGCATCGATTTAGAGGAGGAGGTGATAATCGGAGGTGGTGACTGGTCAGTGGCGATCAGTGGCGAAGATGGAGTTTGTGGGTGGTGGTTCGGTAGTCGTACGGTGGCGGGGGAGGTCGTGCACGTGCACAGCTGTGCACGTGCACAGCTGTGCACGTTTGCACAGTAGATCGAGAGCAAGAAAATGGAGAAGGCAGGGGGTGGCTTGGCACGATGGATTTGAGTGATCCATCAGTGGATCACCATGGTTTCGGAGCTGATCGAAGTGGCTTGGCACGAGATGTTTGGCGCGTGGGTTTGGCAAGTGAACATCGGTGGTCACCCGTGGTGATCACTTGATTTTGAGATGCCGAAATTGACTTGGTAAATACAAGCGAGAACCGATTTCAAATGCAAGAAATTAATTAAATTGAATTTAATTAAACTAAATAAATAAATATAATTATTCAATAAATAATTAATTTAAATAAAAATAGAGTTTTTATTTAATATGGTATAAACCAGTGGAACGGTCAAGACGACAAATGAGGTCCCAGAATCGAAGTTGTTCGAAGAAGTTTGTCGAGTTAGAACTTGAGTTTTAAAAGATAATTTAATTTAAATAAATTATAAAACAATTTATTTAAGTTTAAATAAAAGAAATAAATACAACAACTTGTGTACGATGAACACAATTCATCTGATCAATGATAAAAGATATTTTTCATATCCGAGATGAACCAGAGAATTATATATTGTATATATAAACTAAATACAAAATGTGTAAACTAAATTAAAGACAGTCAAGCTGATAATAAATTATCGACAATAAAAGATATTTCGTACATCGTTTCGAAGAGTCCGGAATTTACATTCCACTTCGACTCGAATTTTACGACGTATACCGGAAATCGATAAAGATGAAGAATGCAAGCACTATTCCAAAATAGTATCTACGGTCTGTTCAATCCCAGAACAGATCCGAACAGTCGGATGTCTGACAGTGTATATCGATCAGATTTTACACATCGACTTTACATAAGTGTATTATGTTGGTGGCGGAGAGATTCGTTTCTTTAGCCTTATACCCAGAATATGTTTGTGGAAACAAATGAGTGATCTGTCAGATAGGACGGTGTGATATTCAAAGACGTTGAAGAATAATCCATCAAACGGTAACGTGACTTCAAACCTCACAACCCGAGAAAGACAATAGTTGGGCTAGGCAGCATGGCTAGTTGGGTCATACCCAAGCAGGGTATATTATCACCATCTAGAGTAACTCCTGTTGTTTCTCAATCTATTTTCACTGCTGTTACCTTCGGTAATCGGTGGGTCATTCCCAACCGTGGAGGTGGTAATATATTCGTTACACTCAAGCTAAATGAGTGGACGGTCATGTGTGGCCGGGTTTGCAGGATGTTCTTGTTGAACCCCAGTGTATCTTCTCTAGAGTACATTGATCGGTGGGTGCTCCCATACCCTGTCAGTTAGAAACCAAATTCCAATAAGCGCTCAACAGTTTAGATCTTATTCTATGTACGTGAACGTGAGATGCAAGCGATTCACTAGATGATTATTTATTTGATAAATACTATCGTAAATATCAAACGTTTTGATATTAAAATACAAGGGTCGTTTCCCATATATTAGTTATGGATTGGGCTTAAGATTTCTAAGTAATTGAATCTATTAATAACGGAACACCTTATTCCTTATTTCCCTGTTTACATCTTTCTAACTGTGTTTACTCACACCAGTCCCCTGACTGACCCGGAGTTTATTTTCTGTGTTTTCCCTAAACTCTTGGGTACTCATAATATTTATTATGAGTAGGCAAGTAATTCAGGTTGGCAAATGGAACCTTACGAAGTTCAAGTTGCAGGACAAGTCTAGTAGTTTAACTACACCTATGTATCCAGTTAGATTTGTATTTCCCTATCATGATGTATTATTATGTGAATGTACTATGATGATGTAAGTTGTTGATGTATTATGATGTATCAGACCCTATGATGTAATGTATTTGTATTTTTAAATTCCGCTGTGAGATTTCTGAAAACTTCTTATTCTTCTATTCTATTAGTTCTATCTTTTCTATCTCTTCTTCTAATTTCTTTCAATAATGTCACGGTTTTCGGAGGGTCGAAAATCGCGCCGTTACAGTTGGTATCAGAGCCTATGTTCTTCGGAAACGTTTAGGCTTTGGAATAGTGAGAGAGCGTATTTCTACTAAAAACTATATTTTAGTATAGGTAGTCGTAGTTACTTAGGTAATTCCTTGACATATTTTTCCGATGAGTCATTAATTTTCAATCCGTGTACCCAGGGAGTTGAAAATGAGTTCTCGTGGAGGAAGAGGCTGAGGAGCAAGCGGAGCAAATATGACAAACAGACACACTGTTAACCAGACCCAAGTGGATACTACTGAAGTAATCCGAGCACCAACTCAGCCTAACTTTGCTATGGTCTGTAAGAATTACACAACTCTGGGAGGAATGATTTTCAGAGGTACTGAATCACTGGTCGGAGTCCAAGCATGGATTAGATCATGTGAGAAGATTTTTAAAGGACTGAGGTTGGATGATGAGCATAAGCGTCTCTTAGCTTCATGGAATCTGGAAGGAGCCGCAGCAATATGGTGGGATGCCCAGACTGCTAACACTCCTGAGGAAAACTTTACTTGGCCTATGTTCAAAGAAGCTTTTGAAGTTCAGTATCTACCTACTACTGGAAGGACAAGGATGTACCGAGACTTCATTGACTTAAAGCAGGAAAGCATGTCTGTCGCTGAGTACGAAAACCAGTTCAACGCACTTTCAATCTTTGGACCGGAGCTGATAAATACTCTTTTGAAAAAGAACGAGATGTTTGTTGCTGGTCTTAGAGATAATCTGCAAGGAAAGATGATGGGACATTTGAAGGATCCATTTGTGGAACTAGTAGACCTAGCACTCAGATATGAAGCACTAGATACAAAGAAACCTAGAGCGAGGATCCAGACTGGGGAGACGAGTGGGGTGAATGTCATGAAAAGAAAGGTCAACCCAGATTGGAATGATAATCAGGCCAAGCTAAGACAGGGCAACAGACCGTGGAAGGTAAATTTAAGAATGTGGTGTGTCACAACTACAAGCAAAAGGGACACATTGCACAATTCTATAAACAAAAGGGGAACCAGAAACCCCAACAATACCCACAACAGCAACAGAAACCCCAGCAATACCCGAGACAGCAACAGAAACCTCAGCAACAGAATCAGAACCAGAACCAGAATCAGAGGAACGAGATGGTAGTGAAGAATCTGTGTTTCAACTGTCATCAACCAGGACACATGGTGAAAGACTATCCATTAATGAAGAGGGCACCACAGCCTAGGGTTTTTATAATCAAAGATGAACCGTCTACTTCTCAGAATGTGAAAGGGAAGGGAGTGCTGGAAGGTACTTTACAGTTTAATGGAATTTACCTTCGTGTTTTATTTGATACCGGCGCTTCACACAGTTTTATTTCAGCCGAAACCATAGATCAGTTTGACCTTAAACCAATTATATCACCAAACCCCATTTGAGTATCAAACCCCATAGGGGGAAAAACTGAGCTTAAAATGTGTTGTGAGGATATAACTCTCTTATATCTCTCACACTCTTTTCGATTTGACTTCTATGTTCTAGACTTCAAAAGTTTCAATTTCATACTTGGATTAGACTGGCTAAGCAAGTTCCAAGCCAAGATAAAATGTGATAAAGAAATCATAACCCTTATAACTAGCTTAGAGCGAAAAGCTAGAATAACTTGTGGGAAACCGGGAATTCACACCTGTAGTTTTCTATACGCTTTAGAAGCACCTCAAGAAAGTCTCGACACTTTGGAAGTAGTAAGAGAATTCAAGGACGTATTCGAGGAAGTCGGAAGTTTACCTCCGCATCGAGAGATCGAATTCCGAATTGATTTAGTCCCAGGAGCTAGACAAATGATTCAACCAAAGAGACGGATGGCTCCCAAGGAAGTTCAGGAATTAGAGAAACAAACTCGGGATTTGCTGAGTAAAGGCTTAATCCGACCTAGTTTTTCTAGTTGGGGCTCTGCGGTAGTTTTTGTAGTAAAGTCTGATGGGTCCTTACGACTGTGTGTAGACTACCGAGAATTAAATAAAGTAACCATCCGAAATAGATATCCATTACCTAGAATTGATGACCTTTTCGATCAATTGCACGGAGCAACGGTATTCTCCCAGATGGATTTAGCAACATGATTTCACCAATTGAGAATCTCTGAAGATTGTATTCCTTTAACAGCATTCAGAGGCCCAGATTTCTTTTATGAATGGTTGGTTATGCCGTTCGGACTAACAATGCACCAGCTTTCATCATAGATCTGATGAACAGAGTCTTTAGGAAAATTCTTAATAAATTCGTTCTCGTTTTCATTGGCGATATCTTAATCTTTTCAAAAACCGAAGAAGAGGAAGAATATGAAGAAGAGTATGAGGAAGAATATGAAGAAGAATATGAGGAAGAAGAAGACCAAGTTGTTCCGGGAACCCCAGTCATTGCTACGGGAAACCAGCAAGAAGAGCAAGTAGCCCAAAGGACAACGATATGGAATAGATTGGAACAAGTTCTCGTCGAGTTTCGCATAGCAGGAGGAGGAGTACAAGTATTCGGTGAGTATGGATACCCCGTGGTGAGGCTATATTTAATACCACCAGTGGGTCTGATTTATATAGAGGATGATGAGGAGGAGACTGATGCAGAAGACGTAGTTGAGGTCCTTAATATATCTGATGACGAGGAGGTCGTAGAGATAATAGATATCTCTGACGACGAGTAGTAGGACAGAGACTGGAGGAGGATAGTTACGTATGTATATTTTGGGGCAGTTTAGAACTTGAGTAGTCAAGTCTAGTATTATTGTATGTATCGAGACTAGTGTTAGTATAGAACTAGTTGTATGTGTATGTGTACAAAAGCAACCAGTTTATGAAATATTTTCTTTTGGAAACTTTCTTTCTTTCTTATGTAATTTCGGGGCGAAATTCTTTTAAGTGGGGTAGTCTGTAATGGCTGGATTTTTCAAGCTTCTGATATTTATTTTAATAAGGAGATTTAAAATATATCTGGAGTGTTCAACCAATTTTAGTGTATATAATCACATATATATATATATATATGAAAATATATATATGATTTATACTATAACTTAATGTATATAGTATATATTAAATGTGAATGCCTTAACAACTTAAGAAAATATTAGAAACACTTTTTATAACACTCTGGAGTGTAGGAATGTTAGCAACATAAAATAGATATGACAAATCCTATTTTACAACTAGCATAGGCAAGTTACCATTTTAAAAGGCAATTCCAGTGCAAACTCCATCACCTTAATAATAGATTAGGACCTTAAAGCATCATCTAATTCCCTCACTAATCTAGGCGGCTGAAATGGTTTAGTAGCAAACAAATATCAGGAGAGAAATATCCATTCTCTTACACTTTGATGGCAAGTGTTGTGTAGCATTTAATGAAATCAAGCCTTGCATTAAATGCAAGCATAGGCTCATATACTTAGTAGAGACCAAAGAGAGGTTGGTAAGAAGATGTTTCGGTGAAGGGTACACTTACTTTTGTTGTAACAATTTTACACCACAAATGCAAGAGAGAGAAAGGGGGTAGGTAGAGAGTTTGCTGTAGAAAACTTTAGAGATATTTGCCTATAAATACACGTCCAATTCCATGCATTTTCTTTTTACACAAATACAAGTTTTTGCTGAGAGTTATCATCCATTTTCAAGCAAGAATACAAGAGCATATTTACAGGTGAGTAATCACTCACAAGTCTAGTTTCATTTGCAAGTTCTGTAAACAGTTTGTGTGTGTGCTTTCATAGATTATCACCAATGCAAGTTCACAAGTTTATTAACACCAGTATATATGATTAGTACATCAAGTTCATGTCATCATTCAACTATGTATGCAAGTGTAAATGAAAAATAAACGAGTTCATCACCATAGTTAATCAAAGAAGACACTGCTGTCTGTTTACTGTCAAAACAACTCCTCTGTTATGTAAATCTATACCTGGTTGATCACAAATCACAAGTATACAAATATATATATATATATATATATATATATGTTATACTTATATATGAATATATATATAACCTTTATAGTATGAACAAAAATCAAGTAAAAATGTTTTGAAAACAAGAAAACAGCAGAAGTAGTATTCTCTGTATCCACACTTTCAAATCCGAAAATCCAAACATCGGGGAGTTGAATTACAGAGATTCGAATGCAATCGTGGTAGCAAATGATGATTTTTAAAAGTAGTTTCATGATTTTTAATGTCGAGATGAGGGAGAATGATCGAGATAGCCGAAAATGATATTTTGGCCAAATTTTGGTGATCGGCGACATTGATGGTCGGGGCATGGAGCGTGGAGGAGCTGGACACATCGGAGAACATGCGAAAAATACCCCATGATTTTTCCAGTGAGTGATTCGAGCTGTCGAGCTCGATTTAGGTTTTGAGGGGGTAAATGGGTTCGACTTTTTGGCGGCGACGTGGGGGCCCCACAGGCGTGCGAGTTGGCCGAGGTTGGACGTGGAGTTACGTTGGGTCTTGGCGGAGGTGGTGGCGGCGGTGCGAGGTGCTCAGGCGGTCTGAGGCGATGGGGCGAGCTCGGTTTTGGTGGAGTGCTTTTTGATGCTGCGTACTGGAAAAATGGTGGAGCATTGATTTCGAGGAGGAGGCGATAATCGAAGGTGGTGACTGGTCAGTGGCGATCAGTGGCGAAGATGGAGTTTGTGGGTGGTGGTTCGGTAGTCGTACGGTGGCGGGGGAGGCCGTGCACGTGCACAGCTGTGCACGTTTGCACAGTAGATCGAGAGCAAGAAAATGGAGAAGGAAGGGGGTGGCTTGGCACGATGGATTTGAGTGATCCATCAGTGGATCACCATGGTTTCGGAGCTGATCGAAGTGGCTTGGCACGAGATGTTTGGCGCGTGGGTTTGGCAAGTGAACATCGGTGGTCACCCGTGGTGATCACTTGATTTTGAGATACCAAAATTGACTTGGTAAATACAAGCGAGAACCGATTTCAAATCAAGAATTTAATTAAATCGAATTTAATTAAACTAAATAAATAAATATAATTATTCAATAAATAATTAATTTAAATAAAAATAGAGTTTTTATTTAATATGGCATAAACCAGTGGAACGGTCAAGACGACAAATGAGGTCCCAGAATCGAAGTTGTTCGAAGAAGTTCGTCAAGTTAGAACTTGAGTTTTAAAAGATAATTTAATTTAAATAAATTATAAAACAATTTATTTATGTTTAAATAAAATAAATAAATACAATAACTTGTGTACGACGTACACACTTCAACTGATCAATGATAAAAGATATTTTTCATATCCGAGATGAACCAGAGAATTATATATTGTATATATAAACTAAATACAAAATGTGTAAACTAAATTAAAGACAGTCAAGCTGATAATAAATTATCGACAATAAAAGATATTTCGTACATCGTTTCGAAGAGTCCGGAATTTACATTCCACTTCGACTCGAATTTTACGATGTATACCGGAAATCGATAAAGATGAAGAATGCAAGCACTGTTCCAAAATAGTATCTACGGTCTGTTCAATCCCAGAACAGATCCGAACGGTCGGATGTCTGACAACGTATATCGATCAGATTTTACACATCGACTTTACATAAGTGTATTATGTTGGTGGCGGAGAGATTCGTTTCTTTAGCCTTATACCCAGAATATGTTTGTGGAAACATATGAGTGATCTGTCAGATAGGACGGTGTGATATTCAAAGACGTTGAAGAATAATCCGTCAAACGGTAACCTGACTTCAAACCTCACAACCCGAGAAAGACAATAGTTGGGCTAGGCAGCATGGCTAGTTGGGTCATACCCAAGCAGGGTATATTATCACCATCTAGAGTAACTCCTGTTGTTTCTCAATCTATTTTCACTGCTGTTACCTTCGGTAATCGGTGGGTCATTCCCAACCGTGGAGGTGGTAATATATTCATTACACTCAAGCTAAATGAGTGGACGGTCATGTGTGGCCGGGTTTGCAGGATGTTCTTGTTGAACCCCAGTGTATCTTCTCTAGAGTACACTGATTGGTGGGTGCTCACATACCCTGTCAGTTAGAAACCAAATTCCAATAAGCGCTCAACAGTTTAGATCTTATTCTATGTACGTGAACGTGAGATGCAAGCGATTCACTAGATGATTATTTATTTGATAAATACTATCGTAAATATCAAATGTTTTGATATTAAAATACAAGGGTCGTTTCCCATATATTAGTTATGGATTGGGCTTAAGATTTCTAAGTAATTGAATCTATTAATAACGGAACACCTTATTCCTTATTTCCCTGTTTACATCTTTTTAACTGTGTTTACTCACACCAGTCCCCTGACTGACCCGGAGTTTATTTTCTGTGTTTACCCTAAACTCTTGGGTACTCATAATATTTATTATGAGTAGGCAAGTAATTCAGGTTGGCAAATGGAACCTTACGAAGTTCAAGTTGCAGGACAAGTCTAGTAGTTTAACTACACCTATGTATCCAGTTAGATTTGTATTTCCCTATCATGATGTATTATTATGTGAATGTACTATGATGATGTAAGTTGTTGATGTATTATGATGTATCAGACCCTATGATGTAATGTATTTGTATTTTTAAATTCCACTGTGAGATTTCTGATAACTTCTTATTCTTCTATTCTATTAGTTTTAACTTTTCTATCTCATCTTCTAATTTCTTTCAATAATGACACGGTTTTCGGAGGGTCGAAAATCGCGCCGTTACAGTAACTTTCTGCTCTGATACCAAATGTAACACCCCACATCTGTTAAGGTCACTCACAAAGGGAATGCCTTAACTTCAATGGAGTATTATGGGTACTGGAACAGAAATATTACAAGACAGACATATATAAAACAGCGGAAAATAAAGTGGAAGTACTTCAAATCATTTATTAAATATAAATGTTTACAAGAAAAGCCCATCAACTTTCAATACCCAATTTCATAGTTAAAATATCTGTCTTGCTCAAAAACAAAGAAGCATAAAAACAAACTGTAGTATTCCCCAATAAAGCAAAGCAAGCCATAGCCAAGAGAAATCCAAGCCATACATGAAAGAGTCTTGGAGCTTGGTAAGATCCGAACTAAGCTGTATTCCCACCCTGTGAACCTGAGGGGGGGAAACGGAAGAAAAAAAAAGCGAAACAAAACGGGTCAGTCATAAAGACTGAGTAAGTCCTAGTGACTTTCAGCATAAAAATGAGTAAAGATAACATGGCATGAATAAACTGAAAGTAAACATAAGCATGATGACAAGGTAGGCAAGATAAACTAAGATAACAAGATAAACAATGATAACAAGATAAACTAAGGTAACAAGATAAACTTCGGGCACGATGAAACTAGTATAACATCCCATAATTCCTATCAAGTATCCCACGGCATGGTTTCTATCAAGAGTAACATCGCAAGGTTTCTAAGCTTTATGATTAAAACGATACCTATTTGCTATGCACCACCTAACTAGCATCCTCATAAGTGTCTTACATGGAATGATCTGTACTCCTACTAGTATCCCAACTAGTGTCCTGTGCAACAAGGATCCGTAACCCCTACTAGTGTCCCAACTAGTAGCCCGTGTTATATAATAATTACAACGTGATCCCAATCCCCGCAATTATGGTAGCCTTCAGGTGTACATCGATTTTGAGGGTTCCACCTCGATCACCCCAATGGCCATGTATATATTCGATGCACCCTTACTACCTTATCGATCGGCTCCCTACTTGACCTAGTTCTCGTTTGTGTCACACGGCGCCATACTTGTAGATACCTGTGCTGGTCCCACTATGGGGTGTATAAAGTCCCATGGTGGCAACCCTGACATAATCAAGATGCACACCTTTATACCTACTGATGCCCAGCGGCTAAATTTTCTGCGCTGAAGTGTGTGCACGCCCGCACTTCGTTAGAATCTGCACTGCAGCACCAACCGCCGCTAATTTGACCTCTTATAATCAGCCCAGTAACCGTGCCCCACCCTGCCTAGCTCAGGGTTCCGTTGATAGCTAATGCGGGTTACTGCTGAAATGGGTCCCCGTTACTAGGTTTTTCTAATGGTTAAGTCTGTGGGCCTATACTCTCTGATATTACCCACCAACCCTGATGTGTACTTAACCCCACTACTGATTCAAGCATGTGTATTTAATGGTTAAGTGTATGTGGGTCTATATTTACTAATATTACCCACCAAACCGATATGTACTTAACCCTTCTACTCGTTATGTTACCATGGTTAAGAGTTTATCTTAGTTAACTTAACCTTTCTCGCTTATTATGTTTGATTGGTTAAGTGTGGTTTATTAACTTAACCCCGTTCGTCTATCTGGTTACATTAGTTAAGAATTTTCTTGTTAACTTAACCCCATATGTTACTTAACCCTACTACGCATCACATCAGATTGGTTAAGTGCATGTTAACTTAACCCCATCCACTCTTCATATTATAATGGTTAAGTGTTATCAACTTATTCAAGTTAACTTAACCCACCCGCTTGTCCTGTTATGTTGTTTGAGTGTTACTACTTAACCGCAACCACTTGTCTAATTAACCCATTGTATTAGTTAAGTGTTCTCATTAACTTAACCTCACTCTCTAGTCCAGTTTAATCATGTTATAATGGTTAAACATTTGCTTAACCTTACCCACTCCCGTAGTCAACTTATAAAATTGGTTAAGTGTCGAGATTAACCTAATCATATTACTTAACCCACCCATTTATATCATATTGGTTAAGTGTTCTTATTTACTTAACCCTACCCACTGGTCTAATTACCGTGTTACGTTGGTTAAGTATTACTATTCGTATTTCCACATGTCACCCACTTAAACCCCATGTCCCACCACATGTTTATCTGGTTAAGTATTTCTTATTAAGTATTTCTTAATTCATTAAGGCCGTGACCTTATAAAGACCTCTCACATTAGACTGACATTTATGGAAGCTGGATTTGCCGGGCGGGTCCGGGCAGTCCTACACCATAAAAGAGTCTAACCCCGTGTCTTTACAACTATTACGCTTTTAATTTGGGCCTAGGACCTCTCACTTTGGGCTACCATTTGTGACTACTGGATTTGCCGGGCGGTTCCGGGCAGGTTTACGTCACAAATGTGTCCAACCTCGTGTCCTAAGCATTGATTATCACTTATAATCTTTTACCCCAATTTGAATTTATTTCCCTATTCAAATTATCAATTAATTCCTAATTTAACGACGTCCATAATTGACTCAATTATGTTCATCAATTAATGGTATGCAAAATCATATCAATTTTACCATAATTTATCTTATGCCATTAAAGGCAACTTATCTCAATTTATATTTATCCCTCTTTTAAGGCTATTACATGCCAACTAATATATGTACCCAATTCTAGTCAGTTTACATATATACCAAGTTTCATGCCTTTTTACATATGTCAAGATCTAGCCAAAATTACATGTATCAAGTTTCATACCCAATAAACCCAAATCCGATGATTCATGATGTAGTTATCCCAAACTATAATCTTTTTATTTCAATGCATGCCAGTTGCCCAAGTTCATAATACATGTTTATGCCAATTATAAAGTTTACAATCGCTTTCATGCTCAAATTTCCAAGTCTACACATGCCTAATTAACATAAGCCCAATCTTTTAATTTAATTTACATAGGCTCCAAAACTCGTAATTTTATTTTACATGCCAAATTACATACATGTTGTATATACCAAATTTCATGTTACATTACATAGATCCAATTGGTGTCGAATTCCATGTATATAATATTTATGCAAATTTTATCATAACAGGATTATACCAAAATTTACAGATCTACCCCAAACTTGCAAATAAAATGATAACATCCAATTTCATGTTGCCAATTATTAATCATATCCTTATAGGCAATAATCCCATTATTCCCCCGTATACATCTCGTATGCGTATCGCGATTTTAGGCCAAGGTCCGAAGTTGACCAAGGTTCATCAAAAGAAAATAAATAGGGGAAGGTAGAAATTTGCAAAATAAATAGATCAGAGAGAAAACAACATCATGATAGGCATAAAGATTACAACTTGATGATAACATCATTACGAATCAAGGAAACTGCTGAATAAATCACAAACTTGTCATGAGAATAAAGGTAGACAAGTCTCAAAACTAAAGATTCAAAAAGCAGCAGGAATAAATCTGAATCGATAAACATACTTAGATCCGATTCCACTTTATTTCATGCCCATATTAAAATTAAATATTTAGATCTGAAAATAACTAGCACTTACAGAGAACGGCTAATGAATTAAGAAGTGAATTTGTCTTAGAAAGTTGCAGTGTCACTGATCTATCCCCTTGAATTTGTTGTAGAAGCATTGATCATTGATTTGATTTGAGTTTGGACGCTTAAGCTTTAAATTTGGAGACGGCGGCCATGGCTCAAGAGAGATTTTAGCAGCATTTTGGTGTCATATGAATTTGTGTGAGTTAGGCTAGGTCTAGGTGTTATTTTATAGGTGTAGCAATTTATTTCAGCCATCGGATTAACCCTAAAACCCATCCGGACCATCAAAACTCGTCCCGAGCCTCAAAAATGGGTTCTGGCCCGAAACAGGCCAACCAAGTCGACCTGCAGGAGGGAGGTCGACACTATAGTCGACCCCCATAGGGGAGGTCGACTCCCAGGTCGACCCCCTGGTCGACCTGGCCCCCAGGTCGACACCCAGGTCGACCTGGCCAGTTCTATGCTGACCGAAACCTTCTGAATCTTGTTTTGGCCATATCTTGGTCATACGGACTCCGATTTTCGAAAAATCGGACTCTATTTCATGTAAAATTTCGAGAGCAACGCAATGGTGATGTCCATTTTACCTAATTCCTGATTCTTAAATTAATTATCCTTATTTTACTATCTTTTCCGTTACATACATCGTTATCGAACTAATTTTTCTTCTCTTCCATGTATTAATTAATTCTTCTTATGCATCACCATTATTTACCCATCATAAACATATTTTTATATATTTTATTTTATTTTTAATTGTATTAAAAATACGGGGTGTTACAATTTGGGTAATTTCTTATGTTTAAGGCTCATGTTAATTAGATCAAAAAATGCAAGTTCACCTTTATATGACCAATTGGGATTGTGTAGTTCTATGTAAACTCCCATCTATATGCGTATGGTTCATGTTGATTAGGTTCAAAACTGCAAGTTCATAATTAAACATATATTTATTCTATGCTAAATTTATGTAACATATGTTGGATCCATATTATGCTTGTCTTGAATGCTACGTGTCACTTCCTTTTCCCCTCTTGATTTTGAGTTAGGCTAAATTGCGAAGCCTAACATTCTATGAAATTTATGCGAACGTTTAGCGGGGGTAACATTGGGAAAAACATGAAGTTACATGTTATTGGCATATTTTAAATGATTAGTGGCATTGAAATGGTATAATTTATATACCAAAAATTATGAACATGATTTAGAGAGAAATTAGGCATGACTTGATTGACAATAATCTACATATAAATATAGAAGGTAAATATTTAAATTTAGAAAAGACAAATATACCTAACCCGAGGTTAGATTGAGTTACGGTGTTAGACTTCTCGGAACCGCCCGACACATCCAGCAACCGTAACAATATATATCTGATGTGAGAGGTTAGTGCATCAAGCCCAAAAGAACCCGAGTTTAGACTGAGTTGTGGTGTAAAACTGCCTGGAACCGCCCGGCACATCTAGTAACCGCAACAATACCTGTCTAATGTGAGTGGTTGGTGCTTTACTGAATGAATTAAATCTAAGATAGGAACAGTAGGGTTAAGTTAATTAAGGTAACACTTAACCAATATAACAAGATGAATGACTAGGGTTAAGTTAATAGGAAACACTTAACCAGTATAGCATGAATAATGGGTAGGGTTAAGTAATAAGAAATACTTAACCGATACAACTATATTTGTGGTAAGGTTAAGTTAAAAAAAGAGGGAAACACTTAACCAATATAACTTGATTTGTGGTAAGGTTAAATTAACACAAGAAGGCAACACTTAACCAAAGAAATATGACAAGTAGGTGGTGTTAAGTTAACTTGAATTGATTGATGACACTTAACCAATACAACACGATGAACACGTGGGATTAAGTTAACTTGAATTGATTGATGACACTTAACCAATACAATATAATGAACACGTGGGGTTGAGTTAACAAAGAACACTTGACCAATATAACTTGATGGACGTACGGGGCTAAGTTAATAGGAAACACTTAACCAATTCAACATGATAAGTGAGGAGGGTTTAGTTAATAAGAAACACTTAACCAACATGACATGGTTAATAGGTGGGTTAAGTTAACATGAACGGGCGACACTTAACCAATATGGCATAATGTGTAGGAGGGTTAAGTACATATCGCGTTGGTGGATAATATTAGTGAATATAGACCCACAAACTTAGCCGTTAAATAAACAAGCTTGAATCGATGGGAGGGTTAAGTACATCTCGTGTAGGTGGGCAATATTAGTTCATATAGGCCCACAAACTTAATCGTTAAATAAACATGCTTGAATCGATGGGAGGGTTAAGCACATCTCGTATAGGTGGGTAAGATTAGTACATATAGGCCCACAAACTTAACCGTCAAGTAAACATGCTTGAATCGGTGGGGGGGGGGGGTTATGTACATCTCATGGAGGTGGGTAATATTTGTATATATAGGCCCATAGACTTAACCAATAGGAAACCCTAGTAACAGGGACTCATTTCAGCAGTAACCCACATAGATGTATCACGGTACCCTAAACTAAGCAGGGTGGGGCACGATTACTGGCCTGATTATAAGCGGTTAAAGCAGCGGCATGGGGTACGTCAGTTTAGGTTCCGACGGTTTACGGGCATGCATGTACTCCGGAGTAGGAAAAGCAGGCATTGGGTACCAGTAGTTATACACTATGCATCTTGAATCGTGTCGGGTCGCTATCATAAGGATTGATACACCTTATGGTGGGACCAGCACAGGGTATCTACACGCAAGAGAGGGCTGACTGACACAGACATAAGAGAAATGAATACAAGTAGGGAGCCGATTGATAGGGTAGTAAAGGTATATCTAACATGTTCATGGAAATTAGGCTGATTGAGGTGGAATCTTCACGATAGATGTACACCTAAAGGCTACCACAATTATGGGGATTGGGATCACGTTATCATTTTATACAGATTACTAGTTTGGACACTAGTTAGGTAGTGCAGAGATAGATATAAAAATTAGAATAACAAGGTAGTAGCAAAGCAGAGAAAGAGTAGGAGCGCATTCAGTTTATCTTGCCTTATCATACCTTATGCTTATCCTATGTTACCTTATTTCTTTGTTATTTTCATGCGTCCAGTTTATTCATGTCATGGTTCTCTTACCAGCTTATATGTTGAATAATCACTAGACTTACCAGATTTATGTCTGACCTAGTTTTGTTTTGCCTCTTTTCTTCCGTTCCTCCTAGGTTCACAGGGAGGAAATGTTACCACATAGCTCAATTTTCTTTTCAAGCTCCAAGATGGTCGATATTTTTCTTTGGACTCTCTCTTCCACTGCTATGGTTGGTTCATGCTTTATGGGGGAATATCATTGTTATTTTTGTGCTTCTTTTATAGTTGGAAGTTAATAAATCAAGACAAAAGTTCTATGTATTACTTTTAAGTATGATTTGAGAAAATTGTTATAAAAGCTTGACTGAATTAAGTTGTTTATAAAATGACTTTATTTTCGCTGCTTTATTTGTCTGTCTTGTAATTTATCTGCATCTTTTACCTATAATGCTCCACCGAAGTTAAGGCATTCCCTTTGTGAGTGGCCTTAGCAATGGAGGCGGGGTGTTTCACCTTCAGAGAAGCTCATCTCGATTATTATTAATCGAATTCCATTAAATTCCAATTTAATTTATTAAATTTGGAAACGTCTTTATTAAACATTGATTAAAATATTTCTTCCATAACTTACATTTCAACATGGTTTAAGAACAGTGGTATTTAAGCCACCATTCACAAAAAACACAAATCCAATTTGATATTAAACATAAGGTCTTAAATGGAAAACATATCGACTTTCATTCAACATCAAATCCTGAGACCAACAGATATCGTTTTGGAATAAAAATATCAATATCTTCCAAAATCCTCAATGATATCCTTATAATCACGGAATCCAATATAAAAAATATCTAAAGATATTTTTCATTCAAATCCATTCTAATTTATGTGTTGGAAACTTCTGGTTATGTTAAAAACATTTAAAATTCAATTTATTATTTTTAAATCATTGGATTATTATTCTATTTGTTAACTAGTTCATTCAGATGAATATATCTTTTACCTTTACAAATATGGAATATTTTATCCAAAAATCTTTCCAAATCAATTATTATGATTTTTCATAATTTATTTATATTTTTAATATTTTTATTAAGGCCTTTACAATTGGTTTCCAATGTCAGCCAGCTAACTGCATCCATAGCGATCTTTTTCAAAACTGGTTTGGACTTTAATTAAAATATAACCGTTGGATTTCAGAAGTTCTCATTTTATTGGATATCTTGTTTCATTATGGTTCCATCGGTTCTAATTTCAAGAGAAATCGATGGTCGGATGTACCGGTACATCAATTCGTAGTTACGGGTTGACGTTCGCGAACTTTCGTTGTGCGACGCGTTTTATTCAAGCCCGAACTCGATTTATAAATTTTAATTATAATTCGAAACAATTTAAAACCATTTTTATAAATTATATAAATATATATAATCATCTTTGAAAACTCGTTTCAGTCGTTTATCTTTAATATTGCACATTTCACTGTTCAGTCAATTTTATTATTTTTGTGTCCATCCAAAATCAGACATCAAAACCAAACTTCAACTGTTAACTGAATATTATATTAAAATATTCGTTTTATTCCGGATTGAAATGAGATTCAATCAATTACCATGTAATTTCAGTTATATGGGTTTCATATATAACATGTATTCAACAATAGTTATACAAAACTATTCGACATTCAATTCACATCTAAAGTGCACTTACATCCATGTACGACTTCAATCTATTTGAAGGTTGCAATTTTGCAGAATAGATTGACGAACCTCTATATCCAAGGGGCATAACATATGCGAATGAGCCAGAAGAAGAAATTAGACATCTTAGACAAGTCATAGGAAACTTGCAATTTAACCGTAACTAGTAGTGATCCTATTATTTGTTATTGTAGTAGTATTTCAAATATGAGTTTGAATTATTATTTGTGTGTTTGTATGACTGTAGAACTTAGAAGATGAGTTTGAAGTAATGTATATTTGTTTTTGTCTTAGAACATTGGTTTGTCTATTACCTTTTACGATTATATCAATGCCTACAATTGTATAATTGGATTATACACTAAACCATAATTATGTTAATACTGATTAATATCAATGCCTACAACCATAAAAGCTTTGGCTGAGTGAAGATGAAATGATCACACACTGAATAACACTGTTATGAAATAGTTGATTTGACCACACATTGAATAAAGATGTTCTGAAACAGTTGATTTGACCACTCTCTTCCATAAAACGAAGTACAATGGAAAAGCTAACTTGACAACACACATTACTGAGCTATTTCACCTACTTCAAATCTCTTCAGCACAAAAAAAATCATTTCAAAAATTCTTCAACCTACTTCAGATATCTTTAAAACTAATTTACTCATCGGACAATGGCTACAAATCTTATTCCTACACTTTGCTACTACGACGGTGAATTGATCGTGGACGAGCAGCAAAATGGAAAGTACGTTGAAGGATTTTGCAAACCAAGGAGAGTTCACAAGGGTTGCACACTAACTGATTTAAAAGAACCGGTCTTCAAAACAACAAAAATTAACCCTTTTGAATTTGATATTGAGTTGTCGGTTAATTGGCCTACTGATTCGAGGTTAAAGTAGTATCACTCTTAGATGATGAAGATGTGGAAGTAATGTTTTCTGCGGTTACCAAATCGATTGAGCTATTTGTTGGAAAAGTGGCTAAACAAAGCTTGGAATAAACTATCCCCTCTCCCATCATGAGTATGGATTTAGGTTGTTTTACAGAAATGTTATAAACTCATGGTTCTTCAGTCATCTTAAGTTTTCTATGTATACCAATCCATATTTTCAGCCAAATGTTCATGAGCAACGTTAGCAATATTAATGAAATTTTCAGCCAAATGTTCATGAGGAACATCGGCAACATCAGCAGAATGTTAATGAGCAACATTTGCAACATGTCATGTTTCCTTCTCAGTCAGAACTGTACAATATGAGTCATAGGTATGTGTTGCACAATATTTTAGTTCTCTAACTACTAAAACAAATGTAAGATATGTCTAAAATGCATTTATTAATAGACTGACTGAAGAAACTGAATTAGACTAGAGTGTTGGACCTTCAGAACAGACAAATGATCCAAATGTAGACATAAATATGAAGTAGACGATCCTATTGATAGCATGGTGGTTTTTTTTTGAAACAAAAATGTGTGGTCTTCTGAAGAGAAGAGAGCACACACACACACACACACACACACACACACACACACACACACACATATATATATATATATATATATATATATATATATATATATATAATAAACTCAAGGATACAGAGTTTGTTTATAGTACATAAGAATACAAGATAAAACCAAACATGTCTCTAGGGATATAAGGATCGTAGATAGATGAGCTCCGGATAAACCATCGCCCATCTACTCCAATATCGAGTTCCGGCAAGGCCACCACCCGATATTGAAGTATATCTACTCCAATACAATAACCCATACTCTCTATGTAATATCAAAAATAATGAAGTACAACATCAAAAAACTCTCTAACAAAAAGCCCAAATGAAATGCGAATCATCAACCCAAACAGTAATCCTCAAAGCTCAACAATAATATCCATCAACCTGAACACCTGAAAAGTACATAACTGCTACCAATCCATCCAGCTATCTGCTCAGCACTTCCTCTTAATCAACAACCTGAATCTGCGAAAATCTCGACAAACTATTAGTAATTTGTCACACATATATATATGGGAATAAATGTATCTAAGTATATTTATATATATATTATAAGCATATATATATATATATATATATATTCATACATATTTATTTACCATACATATATGTGTAGAAGAAAAATACAATGAAAAACTATTAAAAGAAATTAACAACCAATGCGATACCTATTGCGAAAAAACTGTTGATTCTAATAAATAGATACAAATTGAATCTAACCTTAATCAATAAACTCTCATAGCCCGATTTCCCAAATAGCTTGTAGTGTGAATTAGACATCCAATTCAAGCAAAAATAAACTATTTTAATGATTAAATTATCCGTAGAAACAGAATTTGAATGGAAAGATCTCTAATTTCTCTCGGACCAAATGAACCAACTTACGATAGTGACTAAAGAATCTAAAATGTATCTTTTACTAGCATTATAAACAAATCTATAGGAATCCCAATAATTAGCACAAACATTGAAAGAATAATGACAATCAAAAACAAATATCCGTAAAACCATACTAAGTATAAAGTTTGTGATATTGCATGAGAAAAATAAATGATCAACATCCTCATTCATAAGATTACAAAAATAACACTTAACATCAAAAATGGTATTCTTCCTCTTAAGAAACTCAACCGTATTAAGTTTCTTATGAGTGATTAACCACATTAGAAATTTAGCTTTAGGAGAAGAATTAGATTTCCAAATATACTTAAAAGGCCGAAATAAATTCCCGAAAAATTTATAAAGTTATACATAGAATTAACCGAATAAACTTGACTTTTATCCATATCCCAACTAATAAAGTCCTTACACTCATCGATGTGATGATAATTTAGCATAAAGTAAAGCTAATTGTCTTAACATTTCCCCTTCTAAGATATTATCAAAAGAAAACTGCTATAGGGGATCCAAATCTCTTCTAAAGATAATCTATTATACCTAAGTTAAAAAAGTCAAAGTACTTTAATACTGACTTCCAAAAATAAGATAATCTATTATACCAACTACCACTAGATCCAACAATAAACTCTCCTCCTGGATAATAAAATTTAGATACAATTACTTTCCACGTTGTCGACACTAAAGGAGACCTAAATTTCCACAACCATTTGGCTAATAAGGAAGAGTTAAAATTAAATAAATTAATTATCCCCAATCCCCCATCTTTCTTAGGCTTACAACACACCTCCCAGTTTACTAAAATTTGAAACCCCTACAAATAGGATCTCTACCCCCACCCCATAGATAATTACGTCTTACTCTATCAATCTTATCAATAACCCATTGAGGAAAGCTATGTACTGACATCCAATACGCAGGAATAACCGATAGTACTGAATTAACCAAAATTAATCTACCTGCTCTAGACAAGAATCTATTGTTCTAACTTGATAGTCTACTATTAATCTTATCAATAATGACTAACCAATCCTCCTCCTTTAATTTTGACGGCCTAATCTTAAAACCTAAATAATCAAAAGGAAGTTTCATGACAGAACAGTTTAATGTGTTAGCAACCATAGCCTCAACATTATCAAAATCATTAACGACCATAACAGAACTCTTGTCAAAATTAATTCTAAGACCTGATAACATCTTAAAACAATAAAGTATAAACTTAAGAGCAATGATGTGTTTTGGTAGATGAGAAGAAAATAATAAAGTATCATCCGCAAATTGCAGTATAGATAATTCATTGCTGAATTCATCATTACCAACATAACCCAAAACACCTAATCTCCCAGCTCGCTTAATGATTCTAGAAAAAACATCATCCGCTAAATTAAATAGTAGAGGTGACAGGGGATCCCCTGTCTAAGACCCCTCATAGATTGAATCTTCTTTCCCACAACCCCATTGACGACAATATTAGAACTACCTGACCTAAGTAAATGCATTATCCAGTTAATCCATCTAACACTAAAGCCTCTAACTAGACATACTTCACATATGTAATCCCAGTTAATAGAATCAAATGCTTTCTCAAAATATAATTTCAAAATAGCACATGATAAATTATTTTTAACACACATTAATGTACTCCTGTACCGCTGCCACTCCATCTACTATTTGCCTACCTTTAATAAAGGCAGTTAGTGAATGATCTATAAGATCATTCATCTTCCCACTTAACCTATTCGCTAGAACTTTAGAAATGATCTTAACAAATACATTTATCAAAGAGATAGGTCTAAAATCCTTTAAAAGTTTTGCACCCTCTCTCTTCTTAATAAGTATAACATTAGCAAAATTAAAGTTACCTAGGCACAAATCTCCGCTATAAAAATCATTAAATAAATTAATAACATTAGATTTCAAAACCTCCCAAAACTGTTTTTAAAACAGAACATAAAAACCATCAGGCCCCGGAGCTTTGTCACTAGGCATATCACATATAGCCTTCCAAATCTCCTACTCAGAAAAAGGTTTATCTAAATCTAATAACTCTCCCCTAACATCATTAGGGTAAATGTCCTTCCAATTAATGTTAATTCTTCTCTTTATCCTAGTCCCAAAAATTTGTTTGTTATAATTTGTGAAAGCTTCATTTAAATCACGCTGAACTGTTAATTCCTCGTTATTTAAGAAAATAGAATGAATCAAATTATCACGTCTCCTCTTATTAGCCATACTATGAAAAAATTTCGTGTTATTATCCCCTTCCTTAATCCATTGAACACGTGATCTTTGCTTCCACATTATTTCTTCCTTTTCCAAAATCAGTTTGAAGTCATTTCTAAGATTACTAAGTCTATCTCTCTCGACTAGGTTAAGAGTTCTAGATTCACCCAACTTATCTAAATCTAACATCTCACATAAAATCTTGTTTTTCTTAATGCGAACACTTCCAAAAATATATTTATTCCACCTCTTAAGAAATAATCTTAATTTACCAAGTTTTGCGACAAAAATCTTTGCTGAATTTCCCTTGTACAAATTATTAAAGTAGAATAACGAATTCCATTTAACAGTGACTGGTTTGATAAAACTGTTATCCAAAAGCCACATCTTTTCAAATTTAAAATTATTACTAATTAAAATGTTCGAATCACACGAGAGAATTAAAGGACAATGATCTGAATGCAAGTCAACAATGAACCGCTGAACTTTAACTTTCCAAGCATGGACGATCATGAAGATGATGGTGCTGAGGCTCAAATGGAAGTACCACTAGATGATGATCTATGTACGGCACAAATGATAGCCAGATCAACAGTTGCTAATCTAGAGTTTCCAACGGAAAAATTCTCCACTGTTTGCGTACATATGGTTTTGCTATTGGGATGGTATTCGAAAGAAAAGAAAAGTTACTACATCAACTAAAATAATAGTCTATTCTGCATGGAGTTTCGTACAAGCCAATCAAGTCGAATAGAATAATATATACTGATGTATATAATGTTGATGCTAGATGTCCATGGAGAATACATGACGTAGTGTCCAAGAAATCTCAAACTGGATGGTGGGAAATTAGGAAGTTGCCTCATGAACATAATTGTGTCAATCATACGGTTAATTCCAACCACAAGAAAGCCAGGATTTCTTGTGTCAAAAATCATGTCTTTTGTCAAGGCCGATTTGGATATCTCAACTAGTACGATCTAGATGCTTGTCGACGACCAACTCTTCATCAAAATCAGCTACATGAAAACTTGACGAACATTGAATAAAACGTTGGAAAAAATTAATGGTGACTGGGCCGAATCGTATAGGAATTTGCCGCAATACTTTGAAGAAATAAAGAGAAGCAATCCAAGTATAGTTGAACATATAACCCACCATGACGTTGGGGTATTGGATCGTTCTTTTTTAGGCATTTGGTTCTTCCATTGTTGGTTTTCTGCATTGTCTTCCATTGCTATGTATTGACGAGACACATTTGTATGGTAAATACAAAGGGACATTGCATGTTGCTACAGCTGTAGATGCCGACGACTGTATTTTTCCACTGGCCTATGTAGCTGTCAAATCTGAGTCATATGATATTTGGGCCTGGTTCTTTTAATGCATGCATGAGTTCATTCATAGTGTACGAAATCATCGTATTACTTTTATATCAGATAGATGAAAAGGATCCCAAAAGATTTACAGGAAAATTGGCGAGAACCGCACAAACATAGTTTCTATGCAAGACATCTTAAAGCCAATTTTCAAGCTGTGAGTTATAGAGAGAAGCGACTAACATATTTGTTTTACTCTTCTGCATGTGCTTCAAAAGCAGCCGAGTACAATAAAACCAGAAAAGAAATCATGGCAACTAATCTACGGGCGCATGATTGGATTGAACGAAGCTTAGGGAGTTTTAAAGAAAATTGGGCATTATGGCACATCTGAAAGTTTTAACGGTGTATTGAAAGGCACTAGATCGTTGTCTATAAAGGCGTTGATTGCAAAGACGTTCTTTGGATCTATTGAATATTTCTGTAAGAGATTGGAAAAAAGTGAAGCTCTAGCGTTACTCCAAAATAGAAAGCTTAAATTGCAGTATGTGCTATTGAAGTACGTCATTGTAGACTTGTTCGATTTTGTCGAAAAGAATGGTAATTGATTCATTGTTATGATGATGTATATAAAGTTAGAATCGGTGGTTCTCATTGCTCTTGTACATGCAACATCCCACTAATGCAGAAGATACCATGTGCTCATGTAATGGCGGATTTTTCAGGACATGATTTTGGTGTAAATAGAGCACATCACGATTTTGCATCTGAGTGGTACTAAGTCCAAACTTATAATGTATATGCCAAAGTTTCATCCTGTACGTGATAAGATATACTAAAGGCCATACAACAGTCCAAATATATAGCCTCCGCCTACAAGAAGACAACCTGGACGACTTGAATCTACGAGAATCAAGAATGTTATGGATGAGCATCGATCAATCGCCTAAAACAAACAGATGCAGCTAATGTGGATCGCAAGGCCATAACAGAAAGCGTTGTACTTCAGTAATCTAAAATGGGGATGTATGTGTCTTGATGAGATTTCAGTGTGTTGAATTTATTATAACTGCAATTTTTATGTTACGAAATTATCTTTCATATATCTGTAATGTTTACTCTATGTTTCTATGTATTAGTTACAAATAGACAATAAAACTTCTTTCCATGTACTCTTGATTTATTTAATTTTTTCTAAAAGTTTGCACTACGGAGGTTGAATGCAATAGGAAAAAATTGTAGTTGGCATAAATATCAAACTAATGTATTCAAATTACATTGGTGAATACCCAAAATTCACCCGAAGGCGAATTCCCAAAATTCGCCAACACTTACATGCTAAAAATAGGTCTATATTTGTAAATACTTTCAAAACAAGCTAATCTTGTTATAACTTATGAAAAACAACCTAACTATGAAATTTATCCTTTATAATATGAACAACTCTTCAAATAATACTCCTGATGACATACAACAAGTCTTCCTTAACTATTACCAGAATGTTCTGGCAATCACTAAACCAAATTTTAAATCCATAACAAATTTCTTGGCTACACAGAACCATTTCCTTTCCTTGGCTACCCAGAACCATTTCCATTTTTGACTGGACAAGCTATTAATGAATCCAAATCTAAAAAAATAGGTGCATGCATACCTCAGTCCATTACTGAAATTATTACATTTTATTACCTTTATGTCCTTCCTCCAAATGATGTGTATCTTCTTGATGCTCCCGTCATTTCATCCATATATCATCATCCTATTACTTACACCTGTATGTCAAAATAATAAGCAAGCAAGATTCCTGACCCACCACCAAATTCTATTCAATTGGTAGATTGGTAGTTATTAAATCAATTTCCGCCTCTATATGCCTCATGCTAGAATATTTGGAGACCAATTCTTCTATCCCCATTTCTCCATCTTTCCGTGTTCCTCCACTCAAATCTCCTTATTTTCGTCTTTTTGTATTTAAGTCCCCCAACAGTTGAGGGATTTAACTGTAAAAAGCGAAAATCAGGAGACTGTGATTGGATGGCGACAAGGGGGAATGGGGATAGAACAATTGGTGTGGAATAAGCACCTCTCTTAGCATTATCTTTGGTATGGTAACCCCAAGTCTTTTAAAGTAATCACTGTTTTTTTTTTCACAACGGTTATGATGTCATCAGAAAATGGGGGTTTGCGCATTCTTAATTTGAAGTATGGAATTAACTGCATACACCTCTTACATTAAAAAGCTCCTTGATTGTTCTTCCAACATATGGGCTGATTACATCAAATATAGTCTTAGTCTGGTAGAACATGGTCACTCTGAACAACGCACATTTCTTTTAACTATAGTAAGGCTTGAAGATGTGTGCTAAAACTCAAGAATATTCCTTACTATATTCCAATTCACCTCCATGAACTTTCTTTGGTTTATTTCCAATATAATCCCTGCTCTGCCAAAGGATTCATCATCTACTCTAAATTAAGACATCTTTGAAGCAACTGACTGGAATTCCCAACTCTTCAAAAATTTCAAGCTTTATCCATGAAGGTAAGATATCTCTCTTGTTCTCTAGCTCATCCATTAAAAGAGATATCTGGGAATGCCTTTACAACTCTGCATTAGTTAACTCTATTGCTTACTGGCTATGGGATAATAAGCCTCATTCTATCAACTCAGGAAATAAGATCATGCCACTAGATCTACCGTTGCACCATTTCCATAGCACTTTAATATTTGGAATGTTGGTAGTATTCCTAAAGAAAATTTCGTGCTTATGCTCTTGCTCTAGAAGGTTATTAACAATGAAGTTCATACCTATACCAATTCAGTGTACATAGGTATGCATCAGTCATCTTGCTGTTCTCCTTGTCACTCAATCCCTAAAAATTCCAACTACTTCTCTTGTAATTACTCTTATTTTATATCGAGTACCTTGATGAGATATTTTAGACAACACTCTCTTTTGGATGCACCTAAAACTAAATCGTACACCATCGTCTAGGAAACAAAATGGAGAATGGTAAAGGGGAGGTTTTTTTTCCCAAAACTCTAAAGAGATGTATTTTCATTCTATGAGTTGAAGATTCAGAAAATATGAATCAAAGATGATGGAAATGGATTATGTGTTGTATTTGATAGAGAGAATATTGTTACAGCATGTAAAAATGATAAGTTGTATTTCGGTAAAATATTACACAGCAGAACCACTTACTTAATCTGTTATCAAAAATCGTAAAATCGTACGATTTAAATCGCGATTTGAATCGAATCGCTCTGCCGATTCAAAACGCGAAATAAATCGTAAATGCTAAAAATCATACAATCTAAAACTAAGTGAAAACCGTGTCTGAAAAATTAAATCGATTATTTGTCATCTTTCAAATTCGTCAGTTCGTTCGTACTCAAATAGTCAAGTGTTGATCGTCATATCCAAAGTCGAAGCAACACACTTATTCAATTCAAAGATTAAAAGACGCAATCGAATAGATGTTTAATTTGTTATTTAAATCGGCCGAAATCAAATTAAACAGTAAGATATAAAAAAAATATTCAGAAATCGAGGAAGAAAGGAAAATTCGAAGAAACAGAAGAAGAAAGTTGGAATCGACTAGACTAACCTTGTAGACTGAAAGGTACTTTTTTACTGTAATCTTCATTCTCCATTTCTTATTTTCGTTCTTCCTGAATTATTCTTTTTGCAGCTTCATATTTGTTGAATTATCCGCTGATTGTTGCTACACTTCTTCGTTCTTAGAGAGTTATGCTTTCCATCTCAGAATTTTTCCTTTTCTTTTCATTTTGCTTGCTGGAATTTTCTTCGCCTCTTTTGGTTTGGTTGTTGCTTGTTGCATACAAATATGCTTTCAGTTTTCGGTATTTTGTTTAAAGTTAATATATAAAAGTAAACTTTGAGGGTGCGTTCTTAACCAACGCGAGCGGGGCATTTGAGCGGGGTATTTGAGCGTGGTACTGTAGCGAACGGGGAATGTGTTTTTAGCGGCGAACGGGGTATTTGAGCGTGGTATTTTTAAAATAATATATAAATAGATTTGATTAGACAAATACGACTATAAATACAGATACAGTTTCTAATACAAATACAAGTACAGTTACAGATACAAAGACAAATTAGCGCAGACCAGCAGAAACCAACTGATCTCTAATGTTATCTCGAACTAATGTCATTTCTTGGTTTCCATCTGGGTGTACACGTTCAGTGTCTCTATTCGTCGTATTTCTCATACTGTAATATTCCGCCATGTAGTGATCGGGGATTAGTTCAGGATTATCATCAAACGCCATAAAATCGGGGTCACCGCTATTATATTTGTGTATGAAATTGTGTAAGACCATTGTAGATACGACAACTTTCACTTGAGTGTTGAACCGAAACGTAGGCATCTTGTTGAGAATGGTAAATTTCTTTTTCCAAATGCCAAATGTTCTTTCAACGGCCATCCGTAGACTCAAATGGTAGTAATTAAACACTTCACTGGCTGACTTTGGTTGATTCGTCGTATCACGAAAATGCGGAATATGGTACCGCATATTTCGGTATGGCGGTAAATATCCTTTCTGAAGTGGATAGCCCGAATCAACCAAATAATACTGTCCGAGGGCTAGGAAAGTTAGAGCTTCTATCGTTTGTAACAGCATTAAAAATTCTACTATCATGTGCAGTCCCTTCCCAACCCGCCATAATATACGTAAACTGTAAATCGAAATCACAAACCGCTAATATATTTTGAGTTGCAAAACCCTTTCTTCCGATATAAGGGATAATTTGATCAGCGGGTAAATGTGCAGATACGTGTGTACCATCTATAACGCCAATACAGTTTCTGAAATACGGATAATACCGGGTTGAATTTCTGGTGTGAGGTGGAACAGTAGTAAATTGTTGTTCTCCTGGCTTTATTACATCTGCATCGAGTATTTGAAAAGCGTTTAGGACATCATGAAAACAAATGGAAATTGTGCTACCTGATCGTTGAAATCTTTCTTGAAGTTGTCTATTTGAAAGCCCAGTAGTCATTGTATAAATGAAAATTCCAACCATTTCGACGACACAAATTTCTGGTTTGGAAGCGAGACTATGATGTTGCAGTTTTTCACACAATGCGTGAAAGCAAAGTCTTTTCATCCGGAAATTATTTTGACATCGGTTTTGATTACCATTCAAAATTTCGTTGATCCAAGATAAGCCAGTGAACTCCGAAGTATTAATCCACGTCATATGATTTCTCGTTTCAGCCCAAATCAGATATACCCCGTAGAGATCAATCATATCATCGTAATCGGAGGATGAATCGGAGTTAGACATTAATCGAAAAAGTAGAAAGAGTTGAAGAAGTTGTTGAAGGAGTATTGTGAAAGGTGTTAAGGGTAGAGGAGGTGATTTATAGAGTGGAAGGGGAGTTGAAAATTAAGTCGTTGGCGTCCGATGCATCCGACGCGTCGGACGCCAACGGCTTGATTTTCAACTTTCAGTCAGCGTTCCATTTGGCAGTGGAAATTAGTGCTCGCGTCCGATGCATCAGACGCGACAAAAATTTCCAGCGTGCCTACAATTGACTGCGAACGCACCCTGAATCTTTGACCAATGGGAAAGTTGCTTTTTTTGCATGCGAGGATGGCTTCAGTGTTGCAGCAGTATATTTTTTTTTTAAATATAGCATTAAAGCGTTCATCGGTAAGTACCAATAAAAATTTAAAGTTAGGCTTCTAGGTACTGCAAACTTGTTGTCATTTACAGTATAGGACCGTTTCCCTATGCTTTATTTAATTGGTTTGTGCTTTATTTAATTGGTTTGAATAACTATTGTTAGCCGTTATGCAAATGAGACAAACACCATAGATTTTTTTACAGCAAAAAAAAAAAAAAAAAAGTTTTATGAACCTTGTTCGTTGCATGATTTTTTTCAGCATAAAATACATTTTATACATTACGATTTGTGCAGAAAATTTAACTAATTTCAGCATTTTTAATGTTTACACTTTTTAACTAAACACTGTAAACATGATAATTGAATTATTTTTATTTTGTATTTGCATATGACTAAAGAATCTGACATTGCTTGGGACCACTGTAAACCAGTAAATGAAAAGGATAAAAAAGTTAACCGTTGTAACTACTGTTCAAAAGTAGTAACATGAGGCATTTATAGAATGAAGCGCCACCTTGCTCAAACTTCTCCAAACGTAAAATCGTGTGCAAATGTGCCAAAAGAAATAGCTGCATTATTCAAAAGTGCATTGAAAAAAAGTAAACGCAGTTTCAGTGATAATGATGATGAGGCGGATAATTTGGATGTCGACGTTAATAAAACACTTAAAGCTACAAGTTCGAAAAAGCAGAAGACCGTGAATGCCATGTGGAAGAAAGAAGATAGGGAGGACATTTGCTTGAAAATTTGTCAATTTTTTTATGCTAATGCTTTACCATTTCATTTGGTAAAGAGCCCGTTTTTTAAAGTTATGGCCAAGGGTATCGCTCTTTATGGAAAAGGTTTAAAGCTTCCAAGTTATCATGAAATCCGTAATACTTTTTTACTAAAAGAAGTTGAAAAGGTTAAAGAAAAACCAGAAGTATACAAAGCAGAATGGAAGAAGACAGGATGCACGATTATGTCAGATGGATGGACTGATAAGAAACATAGAAGCATCACAAATTTTCTGGTAAATAGCCCTAGAGGGACAGTGTTTTTGAAGTCTATCGACACTTCTTCAATCATAAAAAATGCTGAAAATGTTTACGATATGCTTATCAATGTGGTTGAAGAAGTTGGAGAAGAAAACGTAGTCCAAGCCATTACCGATAGTGCAACAGCTTATGTCAAAGCCGGTGAAATGTTGATGAAGGAAAAGAGACAGATATTTTGGTCTCCTTGTGCAGCAGCTCATTGCTTGGATTTAATACTAACAGATATTGGTGAGTTACCTACCCATGTTGAGATTGTCGAAAATGCAAAAAAAGGTAACATTATTTATTTACAAACATTGTTGACTCTTAAATCTTATGCGGAAGTACACAAAAGGTAGAGAATTAACTAGGCCAGCAGTAACTAGATTTGCTACCCAGTATTTGACTTTAAAAAGTGTGTTAGAACAATGTGTTGGCTTGAGAAAAATGTTTACTTCAAGTGAATGGGAGGATAGTCAATTTTCTAAAAAGCTAGAGGGAAAGGAAGTTCAAGATATTATTTTAACTAAAAGGAATTTTTGGGATGGAATAAAATATTGTTTGAAATGTACCATTCCATTGGTCAAGGTTCTAAGGCTAGTAGACAGTGATGCAAAACCCGCAATGGGTTATATCTACGAAGCCATAGACCAGGCCAAAGAAAAGAAAGCATCGAATTTTCAAAATGTGGAGTCCAAATACAAGGAAATATGGGACATAATTGATAAGCGGTGGAATGCACAACTTAATAAGCCTTTACATGCGGTTGGAATGTTCTTAAATCTGAAGTATCGCTATGATAGCAATTTTACCATGGATTTGAAGGTGAAAAAGGGACTATATGACACTATAGAAATAATGGTTCCAACAAAAAAGGAGAGGGCTAAAATAGATAAACAACTTGACATATATTCGTTGGCCAAAGGAGAATTTGGAAGAACTATGGCAGTTGAAAGTCGTAAAACTAAACAACCCAGTGAGAATTTTGTATTCATCTTATTACTTTAGATTTAAAACTAAATATATAAAACATTATATTTTTTAAATTACAGCTCTGTGGTGGGAGAGCTATGGAGATCAATGTCCAGAATTACAAAATCTTGCAATAAGGGTATTGAGTTTAACATGTAGTTCAACTGGATGCGAACGTAATTGGAGTACTTTTGATCAAGTATAAAAACAATTATTTTGTTTCATCTTAATTTATCATTCTTAATTTTTTATTATTTTAGATTCACACTAAACGTAGAAACCGTTTGGAACTAAAGAGACTTAATGCATTGGTATTTGTGAAATACAATCTTCAACTTGAACTTAGGAACGAGAAAAGGAAGATAAATGATGGACTAGATCCAATATGTCTATTTGACATGGACAGCGATGATGATTGGATATGTGAACAAGAGGATCCTTCTTTACCGATTGACACAACCTGGATGGATGTACATGAATGTTTCAAAACTCAAGATGGTGAAGCAAGCCGAAAAATTCCAAAAAAACGAAAACGTCGTAACTTTTTGAAAGCTATAAAGTATATTATAAGCTATAATTGATTTGTCACTAAATTATTAATATTACTTATTTATATAGGTCCAAGAAACACTCAGTATAAAGGAAAAGGAAAGAATGTTTTAATCGAAGAAGAGGACGAATGAGAGGATGATGATTATGGATACTCAACTGAAGATGAGAATGAATAAATGAAAATTGATAATCAAGAAGGGAACATTAACGAAAGTGATAGTGAATGATTGGAATTTGCTTCTTGTCTTTTGTTGTGTTTAGTTCATTTTTTTTGTATGAAAGCAGTGTTCAATTATAAAAGTAATCGCTTGCCCAAAAGAAATACATTATCTCATCATATATAAAAATAAAACAAATATAATTTAGTAACCAACATGTATGCATTTGACATACAAAAAAAATACTAAAATCTATGATTTACGATTTAAATCCCGATTCGATTCAAAATATTAACTTTACGATTTATGATTTAAATCCCAAATTGACAACCTTGCTTATAATGTTTAAGCAGGCCCAATGTACATGGGCCAAGCCCAACAGTCAATATATAAAAGAAAAATGAGATGGCTATGCATCCGACTTCATTCCATCGTTACTTTTATTTGTCTTCCTCAATCTAGATTTAGGTTTTCTTCATGTAAACCCGAAATTACTCAAAATGATGGAAGATAAATTCATAAAACATGACTTCAGGAGTAGACCTCAGGGATCCACTACACCATAATGGTCATCTGGTAACCCTTATTTTTTTCAATTGCCAACACTTATGTTGTTGACTAGTCATGGTAATAAGCATTGCTATGTTAAAAATGTGTTACTAAAAATACAAATTTATATTATTTTTATTGCGAACGCTTATTTGCATTGGTAGGCCTAGCTACCGAGGGCAAAAATGTAAACACCCTCTTTTTTCTGCCGAAACCCTATACTTACCCATCCCCAATGCTTTAAAGTACTCCTTCGGCCGCATTGAAAAGAATTAGAAAGCAGGAATTCACAGTGATTCAAAGAAACTAGATTTTCCTACCTCTTCAGCCATTTCCAGTTTGGCGATTTGGAGATCCATTGCCAGATTCGAGGCAAGGAAGCAGGTGATTTCCGTGATTTTTAGGGAATAAGAAAAACCCATAATTTCCTACAATTGATATTATTTCAGGGTCCGACTGGTTGCTTGAGATTACTTTTGGTTCAAAAAATACAATAGCTTATCTTCAATTTTAGTATATTGTTTTTTTTGTCTATTCCTTACTTTTTTTATGGGTATATTAAGTTGTACATTTTAATTACTTGAAAGGCCTACTTTTTTGTTTCCATTGTTTTCAACGTGTGCTGCACTTCAGATTTGACGATTGAGGAATTGTCCTGAGTTTGATGGTGTAGATCAGCTCTGCTTACAAATTAAGTGTGAAAATGAGATCTAAGGTGAGATACATGAGATTTGAAACAATGTAAGATAAATTTGGTGTAAAGTATATATGAATATGTGGATAACACTAAGAATTGTGGATGTGAACATGTGATGATAGCACCAGAAATAACAGTATAACCTCTGCTTAAAAACTGGATCTCAATGAGATATATGAGACATATAAATCATACTCATAAAAAATTCGCACATGCTTACTGATTTCAAGTTGTGCAAATTCTTGGGAGATAGGAACTAGGGGAAGGATAACTGCAAACTTCGACCACGATACTACTTAACAGCTTCAAGGCTAAGAAAAAAACTCATGCAAACTTACTTTAAGGTTAAGTACAATGAAACTTACTTTAGACGTCGTTAAGAACATTTACGACGATTATAGATTTTATTTCTAATATAGTGCTCCAACGATAGAAATTGATTTATTGTTAAATGATAAAGAAAATTTTCATATGTATTAAGAACAATAACAAAGTTTCTCTGGATTTCATTATGAAGTTTATTATTGTATGTGGGGGTTTGGTTATCAATAATAAATGATCTCTCTTCTGAAATATTTGTTGATGTACACTTGAAACATCAAAATTATGCGTCATGTCTTCATCCTTTTTTCTTCTTTTTTTGTGATTGGCTTGCTTTGATGTATTGATATCAGCTCTGCTTCTAGCAAGATTATGATCTTTAAGCGGGTTAATAACCGCAAGCGGAATTGGAAATTCTGACGAATCATCTTTGGCCTTTGTTTCAGCTCTTGTTATAAACATAAAAGTTAGGTTTTTATGATTTCAAACACAATGTCCTTGTTGAATTGAACCTACCTTGCATGATGAAGCTATGAGGGAGATTCGGAACCTAATCTTTATAAATTGCACAAGAGCTTCAGCCCTATCTATCCACATAATACGATTGTCATGCTCAGTTCCACTATCCTTAAAGAAGTTCCAATGATATCAAATTGGAGATCTAACTAGGAATCTAATCCTTATACTAGTGTTATGTTTATTTATTTAATGCAGATGTCCTCCTACTCAAGACCATCAACCGATTATCGTGATTACTTCCTATGGCCTTATCCGTCGGTTTATTCAGTCAATTCGGGTGATCTTCCTCAAATTGTTTGTTCAGCCGAATCTCATACACCAACTCCATTTAGCGTATACGAGTGAATAGAGTTGAGCTTAGAAAAAGATTTGGAAATATTAAGTGTACAGAATAATATGGCACCGCCTACCAGATCGATATCACCAACAAGATTGCCACCCCTGCCAACATTCTATGTTGGCGAAGTACAATCTCGAAGGTTGTTATGCCGTTGCAACATTGAACCAATTTTCATAACATGTTATTTGAATAAAAATGTTGGCTGTCGACATTTTATTTGTGCAAACACTGAAACTCTTAGAGATTGTGGATTCATCCACAGGATTGATGAACCATTATGTGATTGTGGTGTGGAATTTGCATTGGAGCTTCTTGAAGAAAACAAAAGGCTTAAAAAGGAGCTTAAATTGTACGATTTCATCGAGTTCAATAGACAAAAGATGTGTCAAAATTAAAAAGGTATGACTTTGAACTTATAACATTTACTACTATTTGAAACTTAATTGATGTTATTTAATTAAAGGCACACAGGAAGCAGTAGAAGAACCGGAGAAAAAGTGAAATTTTGGTGGAATAAGCTATGCAGGTTTTTGTGCGTAAGGTTCGTTATATGGTTGAAGTTAGGCATTTGGTACTTGTAGACTTCAAATATAAAAACGTCTTACATTATGTTAATTTTATATTGTTGTTACTATGGAATTGGATATTGATTTTTGATGTTTATTTTATTATAAGTTGCATATGTATTGAATTTAGTATCTTTTTTTTGTTAGTTCATACTTTGCTATTGTCATAAACATGGATTTTTTTCCATATTGATTTTGTTACATGTTGCTATGTTGAGATAATATCATAACTGAATGCATATTAAATAGAGCTTATGTTATCTTGTATGCAAATATAATTGTTGCATGTTACCAACGCTTATTGTAACACCCCGTAATTTTAACAACACTAAAGATGATAAATTAAAGAATAATTAATTTAATATTCAGAATTAAGTGAAACGGACTGCGCCATTGCATTCGCCTCGGAATTCTGGTCAAAATAGATACCTGGTTTGCATAAAACGGACAACGTATGAAGAAGATATTAATGTTTGAAGTTTATATACATATAAGAAGAATATATATATGAATAAAATAAGTCCATAAAATTCATAATAGTTCAAAATTGCAGAAATTAGGGGAGCGGGAAAATTCCCGCCCAGGGGTGTCGACCCCATCAAGGGGGTGTCAACCCCATAAGGGGGTGTCAACCCCATAAGGGGGTGTGGACCCATGGGTCGATCGACCCCATAAGGAGGTCAACCACCCTACGGCAGATCTGTGTAGATTAGAGTTTCTTCTGATGGATATATATGGCCCCATTTTTCTTGTTTCACCACACCAAAAATAATAGAGAACTATATGCTTCCTCTGCCCATATAAAATCAAGTCTTTTCTTCTATTGCAATCAAGTTATTCAAGTTCAGAGATCTGTGATTCAATCCTTCTTCTATTTTCTAGATCCAAAATCACTGTGAGTCTATGTTAATTTTAAATCTAAATATTTAAAAGTTAATCTTAACATGACTATAACTTGTATCTATGTTTGTGACTATTTGAATCGTATCAGATCTCCTATAACCTATGTATCTAAGATATTCTGACATGACTATGAACTAGATCTAGGCTTATACCTATTTATCATGTCAGATCTGCCATTGTTTGTAGATCTAATTCACTGTTTAGATCACATCATGCATGTTCCTATTATGTTTGTGGCTAAATCGGATCTATTGCTAGATGATTATCTAATTCATTGTTTAGATCTTATCATGCCTGTTTATGATGTCCCTACTATGTTAGAATCAGTTCTATTATCGCATGTTCATCAAATCTGTTCCTATATGCCTATCTTGTCATTATGCCACTGTATGTTTTTGCCTACTCTACCATTATATATCAATCTTGTTAGTATGATCATTTCTGTCCTCTTCCCTTCATCTTTTCCCTTTTATTTTTATAGCCTAGCTATCTTTGAGCCTAGGCATGCAACTGAAATATGCTAACGCGTTAAATTGGGAACGAGGGGAAAACCGCTATAATTTGGGGGCATAACTTGTATTGGGAAATTTGGGCATAACTTGAATGAAATATATGAATATGAATTTGGAGCATAAATCAAATTGTGATTAAGGACCTTAATTTGGGGCATATGGTTCATTATGAACATAACTTAGGAAAGGGGCATGAAAAACTATAATGACATAGGAACAATTGGTTAATAATGGAAATGCCTAGAATTACAGTAATTAGAAACTATAACCGTGCTTAAACACAAGGTTAGATTACACTTATGGTGGAAGTCTGCCCGGAACCGACCAACATATCCAGCGAACACAAGTGGTGAATCTAATGTGTGGGGTCTAATTGCATAAACACGTGACGTGTTGAGACATGAGGTTAAGTCCGACTTATGGAAGAAGTCTGCCCGGAACTGACCAACATATCCAGCATCCACAAGTGGTAGGCTTAATGTGGGAGGTTTAGCACATTATAACCATAAATGAATATGGTAATGAATTGAAATACTTAACCTAGTTGAATCCATAAGGATTGTATGAACATGTTAAACTGAGTAGGGGTTAAGTAAACTTATTTGGAGCGGTGGGTAGGTTAAGTAAATATTGGGTTGGTGGGTAATATTTATATAGGCCCACACACTTAACCTGTGGGGTTATGCAATCTTTTACTCTGGTATGGCATAACCTATGGAAAACCTAGTGGGGATGCAAGCGTAGGGGAAAGCTTGTATCATCTTGTGTGTGGGACCCATTTCAGTCGGTAACCCTTATATAGGTATCAAACGAGTACTCCGAACTAGGTCGGAGTCGGGGCATGCTTACTGGGATGATTATAAGAGATCCAAACATGAGGGATGGTGTGGGCAGCGCATTCCGACGGGGTCATGTGCATCCATAGGTCCGGACAAGAGGTGGCTATTGCTACTTTAGTGAGTGATACACCATACTTTGGGGCCAGCACAGGGTATCTACGGAGTAGGGAGCCGATCGATTAGGTTAGTAATTAGGGTACATCTAGACTTTGGTAAGTTTAGGAGCCCATTATTATCCTTAGGGGTAACTCCGGTATGTTGGGCTACCTGTTGATAGTATGGGGTTAAAACCTATCACCAGAAATACGCCTAAGTCTACCATTTTATACATGTAGGAGATCATCTCATTCTGGTTATATTAGTATTGTTGCAGAGGAATCATTAGAGTAGCGCAATATACTCTATCATATTTATCCTGTTTACCTTTTCATACCTGCCTTTTATGACGTTATCTCTCTTATCCACTTTATATGCTTGTCATGATACTTTTACTTATTTATATGCTAATAGTAACTGGACTCGCCAGACTTTATGTCTGACCCATTTTGTTTCCTCTTCTTTCTCTTCCGTTTCCCCTCCCAGGTTCGTAAGGGTGGGAATACTCAAGCTTGATCAGGATTCTGCTTTCATTCTGTTTGGAGCTGCTTAGATGTATTGCTCGAGTTCTTATCTTTCTACTATGGCTATGTTTTGGGAATTATGCTACCTTTATTATTATACTCTGATATTTTAAGGTCAAGACAGAAATTTCAATGATGTACTGGGTTTTTTGCATTTCAGACATATGATGTAACCATGTTTTGAACTATACTGCTTTATGATTAATAAAGTTTTTAATTCCGCTGCTAATTTATATCTGTCTTGTAATGTTTTTGTTTTTGTTTATCTATAATGCTTGAAGAAACTTAATGCATTCTCTTAATGAGTGACATTAACGGACGTGGGGTGTCACACTTGGTATCATAACTGAAGGTTACCAGATCAGATAAAAGATTTTGAAAATTATTTTCAAAAAGGTTTTAAAAGAAAGCATTTTCAAAAAGAAAAGTCTGTTTTGAAAAACATATTCTCCAAAGCCATATGTAATATCTTTCTATTCATTGTCTGAATCCCTCTCCTTTCTTTTTCAGCATGTCTGGGGAACCTAATATTCTTGATGGAGTTACGACGCAAGGCTGGTTCCGTAGGTATCTACAGGCCATGATGCATGTAACACCCCGTATATTCTATAACAGTAAAATTCACAAATTAAAGTATAATTAATTTCATACCAAAGAATTAAGGGAAACGGGATATGCCATTTCGTTCGTCTCGGAATTCTGCTTGAGATAGAGTCCGAGTTTGCGTAAAACGGACTCCGTATGAGGAAGATATGACCTCCGAAAGTTTCAGAATTCAGTTTAAAATTCAAACAGACAGAAACAGTTCAGAAACAAGTTCAAAATTCAAAAATCGGACCCAGATTGGGCTGGGTGAGAATTTTCCTGCCCAAGACCCAGGTCGACTGGGTAGTCGACCTGGGGCACCCAGGTCGACTGGGTAGCCAGTCGACCTGGGGGTCGACTGGGTAGTCGACCTGGCCCCTGAGCTAGGTCGAACCCAGCCCCTCCTGGCTGGCCTGGTCTGTGCTTGGCCGAATTTCTGGACTTTGTCTTGTCACTAGGGCTTATGTGTCAAGTCTTGATTGGTTTCTCTTTAAAACGAACGGCTTATATTAATCTAAACTCCATCGACGGCTCTAATCAATTCACAAACTCTATAAAAAGGACCTAAGACTCCACCTAATTCACACAAATAAAAATGAGTATGGAACTGTCATGCTGCTGAAGAAAGACTAGGAGTAGCCGTCAAATTAAGAGACGATTAAGAGTCGATTCAAAAGCTTAAAGCAATGACAATTAAATCAAAACAATGCCTACAACAAAGGATAGCATCTCCAAATTCAGAATTCAGAATCCTGAATTGAAGATTCGTCATACGTTGTAAGTAGAGTGCTATTCCGATGTGAATGAATAATTGAGATTTGATCTGTGTAAAATGAGAAATGGAATTGTACTTAATTTGTGGTGATGATAATTCATAATTGTATGTTGCTACGATTCTAATTATGAATAGATTTGGGATGTTGTGGTATAATGATGTTAGATCTATTGGATATTTGCAAGTATATGATTCATGTTGAAAGTTAACAACTATATGTTTGTGGTAGTTTATTACAACCAAATTGAGACTCATGCAAGTATATGATTCACTATTATGCCAACATAATTTTAGATCCTTCTATGTATATTTTTATGATCATTTTAGTGTAGTTGGATCCATTTAGGTATTATGATTCATATGAATTTATGTTGAAATAGACATTAAGATTCAAGTGAAAACCATACTTTTGTATTAGTGATAAAAGTAAGCATCTTTGTGAACTTGTGTTGACTCTATGAACATGGCTAGATTACGTTTGGTGTTATGCCTAATTGAAATATGTTTTAGGCCTATGTTGTTATCAAAATCATATGATAATATATGCGACACATAATTAAGTTAGATTCACATTTTAAATGCAAGTTTACATGACAAGATTAAAACCATGATTCATGATTAGGTATGTTTTATGTCAAGATTATATGCTATTACAATGCAAGTTCACAAGTGCCTAATTTATGTTAATTAGATCGCTATGTTGCAAGTTCATGCGTTCACACACCCCTTTTGATGTTACTTAGGATATATAAACACCATGTTCTAAGCCTCCCCTTTTTCATGTGGCTAAGCTGGGCTTAAATGTTAAGCCCGACATATGTTATAATATAGCGAACGTATAAAACGGGGGTAATGACGTTGGGTTAAAAATATAAAACATATGTGTTGGCATGTTTGACGCATGCCAACGACCTTGAGAACATTTAAGTGGTATAAATTAATTTTACCCAATAAAGATGAATTCGAATAATGGGCTGCAATATTTACATATAAAAAGAAAAGAGACAAAATATGTAAACTTAGAAAATACGATGTGTTTAACCCGAGGTTGGATTGCGTTGTGACATAAACCTGCCCGGACCCGCCCGGCTGTCCAGTAGTCACAACAATACCTATCCAATGTGGGTGGTTAAACATTGGACCCAATAAAGACCTGAGGTTAGACTGAGTTGTGACGTAAGACTGCCCGGACCCAACCGGCAACAGGCAGTCACAACAACACCTGTCTAATGTGAGTGGTTGAGGCTTTAATAAGACAATTAAGGCTGAGTCAGGATTGATAGGATTAAGTAAATTGAAATTAATACTTAATCAAATTGAACATGCTAAACGGACTGATTGGGGGTTAGGTTTATACAGAACACTTAACCAACTTAGCATGTTGGCTAGAAATAGAAAACCTAGTAGCGGGGGACCCTTTTCAGCAGTAACCCTACAAGGTGTATCAGGATACCCTGAACTAGGCAGGGTAGGGCACGATTACTGGGCTGACTGTAAGAGGTCAAATCGACGGCGGTGGTGCAGTAGTGTAGGTTCTAACGGGGTGCGGGCGTGCACACACTCCGGCGTAGAAAAATTAGGCACTGGGCACCAGTAGTATATCTGTGCATTCTACAATTGTGTCAGGCTGCCACCATGGGACTTGATACACCCCATGGTGGGACCAGCATAGGTAGCTACAACATCGGGGGCCGTAAGACACATGTAACTATGCGAGTAGGAGCCGATCATTAGAAATGGATCAATTCGCCCTGATTATGGGGTGCCTGTTGGGAACTAGTTAATAGGGGTGCAGAGATTAATATTGGGTACGATAGTATATTCGACTCTAGACAACTTAACTTAGTTTATGGTGCTTCCCCATTTCCAGTTTATACTTATCATGCTCTTTTTCTTATTCATAGACTGAATAGTCCTAGACTTACCCAGGCTTTATGTCTGACTCTACTTTTCTTTCGTCTTCTTTTCTTTCGTTCCCCCCAGGTCCACAGGGAGGGAATACCGCAACTTGACCAGTTTCACATCCAGCTTGAAGAGAGAGAATGTATTGCTTGGATATCTTTCGTTTTGGACTATGGCTTTGGATAGCAATTATGGGGACTTATGCAGTTTACTTATGTTTTTATGCTTCTTTAAGTTATGAAATCAAGACAGTTATGGAAATGTAATGTTTTTTTTGAAGTATTGTAAGACAATTATGGTATGGTTTGTGTAACACGTATTTTGATGAAATAAAAGTTGCTGTTATTTCCGCTGTTCAAAAATATGTGTATTTATATCTGTCTTGTGTATCTATGACCTATACATGTAAACCTCCACCAAAATTAGGGCATTCCCTTGGTGAGTGACCCTAACGGAGGTGGGGTGTTTCAATGCATGCCGGTGGTCAAGCTAACGTTCCTCCCCCAGCTGCACCCGCCATTCCTCCTCCTTCTCTACGTGCAGATAATTTTTCTAAGATCTGCAAAGATTTCTTTGCTAGGGAGGAAAGCCATTCCGTGGAACCGAAACGTTCGTAGAGGCAAGGAATTGGCTCAAAGAGACGGAGGATCAGTTCGAAAATTTTGAAGTGGACGATCGTAGGAAGATTCAGTTAGCCGCCAGGCTACTAAAAGATGAAGCTTCGTTCTGGTGGGAAGTGATGCAAGCAGGGCGTCCAGTGGAGACTTGGGATGATTTTCGGCAAAGGTTTGAAATGAAGTTTCTCTCTCAAGCTGAGAAAAGCATGCAAACGGAAAGGTTTCTGGCACTCAAGCAAGGAGACATGACTATCAAAGAGTATGTTAACAAATTCAACCAACTAGTGATGTTTGGATTAGAGCTAGTAGATACTCCATATAAGAAATCTTTGTGGTTTGCTGGAGGACTGAACGAACCCCTTCATGGGTTATCTATGTCCCATATTCCAATAGGAGCAACTTTTGAAAGGCTCAATGATATGGCCTTGATGCCTGAGGAAGATAAGGTTGAGAAGAAGGAATTTAAGGTTGAGTAAACACAAAACAAGATGGTATGGCCCAAGAAAGGATAACAACAAAACAACAGAAGAAAGGCGGAAAGAATGACAAGGCTAAGGATAAGAGGAAGTGCCATAATTGCGGATGCGAGGGTCATTTGATCATGGATTTCAAAAGAGGGAAGAATACTTTCTTCAGTTGTGGAGAGGTCGGACACTTTGTTAAGGAGTGCCCGAAGAAGAAAGGACAAGATCAAAGGGCAGGAGCTTCTAGAGGGCAGGTGCATGCTCTCGTGACCAGTGCTCCAGATAGAGGTAGGAAAGTTTCCGCGGAAGGTTTGATTTCTCTTTCCAATCATCCTATTAGAACTCTTTTTGATTATGACGCTTCGCATTCATTTATATCTGATTCTGTGGTTGAGTCTCTGCACCTTAATACTAGTATGGTAGTGGATCCCGTTGTTGTCACAAACCCCATTGGTGCTACGGCTCACCTGCCCATGATTTGTCGGGGTTTGAGAATATCTGTGTCAAGCGTCGAGTTTGAGTGCGATGCATATGTGCTCGGTTTTATGGGCTATGGTTTGATTCTAGGTATGGGTTGGCTAGCCATGTATGGTGCCATTCTGGATTGTGAGAGGAGGGTCGTTATACTTTTGACTTGCCATCGAAGTACCCTCGAGATTTCTTGTGACCCAAAGGGGTCTGTCATGCTTAGTTTCCTAGAGTCTCTTGACGCATCTATTGATGATCTGTGATCTGTACCAGTAGGCCGTTGTAACGGCTGGAAATTTCCGACTCCTCGAGAGTCGGAAATTCCGAGACGTTAGTGAAAGAATTTAGAAGGTGAGAAAGAAAAGATAGAACTAATAGAATAGAAGAAGAAGAAGAACATCAGAATCATCAGAGTAACACGAATCTCACAGCGGAACGAATAACATATAATATATAACATAACTTTGAAGTAAACAGTTATATATATACAATAGCACTTATCAGAGTACAACACTTACAACACAGCGGAAATAACTATAGCTATAAAATCTTGCAGCCTCCTGCTCCAAGCTCTCCAAGTATATCTGTAAATCCCGACTACTTGACTGCCCGTACAAATTTAGGCACCCAAGAGTTTAGGGAAAACAACAAAGTAAACTTCGGGTCAGTCATGGGACTGGTGTGAGTAAAATAGTTTAAAACAGGTATAGGATATCCCATAAGACCACGCCGTGAATACGGAACGGGTTTTTCCCTTATGAGTATCTGAACAACTTTGACAAGCAATATCATTGTGATATTATAATAATGTCTAAGTACAAATAGATATCAATCTAGCAGAAACGCTTGCATCTCACGTTCTACATACATAGTATAAAATCATAAACCGCAGGGCGCTTATCGGAGAATGGATTCCAACAGACAAGGTATGGGAGCACCTTCTGAATAGTGTACTCTAGAGGGGATACACTCAGGGTTCAACAAGAACGTCTTGCAACCCGGCCACACATGACCGCTCACTCATTTAGCTTGAGTGTCGCGAATATATTGCCACCACGGTTATAGGCCATCAAACCGTCATCTGAAGATACAGAATCAAAAAGAAGTATAAATATGAATATTCTCTAGATCGGTGACAATACACCCTTCTTGGGGATGACCCAACTAGCCATGCTGCCTAGCCCAACTTTTGTTACTTCCTGGTGTGAGGCTAGAAGTTACGTCTATCTTCAGAACATCTGATCACCATTCACTTTGAATGCCACATCGTCATACCCGCCAAATCACAAATTGACTTATTCAAAAATAACACGGGTATACAGCTAAGAGAAACGAATTCCTCCGCCACCAAACGTGAATACGTTTGAACAGATCAACTTACGCGATCCATTGGATATACTCTGTCAGACCTTCTTCCATATATGTTGTCCTGGGACTGGACAAACCGAAGGCACTATTCAGTATATCCATCTTAGTCACTGTTATCTAAGACTTATACAACAGCCCTTGCACTTTACTCCGTCTTCAATTCATCTTTGGCAGATATTGCTCGCAACGCTTATGCCAATACAGAGTGGTTCTTTGGATAATAATCCAACCAGTCTCTCCATATTAACAACGTTAAAATGGTAAAAACTTTGATAGTCTGTGATTCAACTATCAAATGAAAACATGTCGGTGTACAAACAACGATGTTATTTCCAAATGGAAATTCGATCGATCAATCATCATATACATATATATGTTCATATTTCCTTATTTCATATATTTAGAAAATATATGATATTAATCATTGGAAAACATTTCCATAGCTTATTTTCACATCACTATTATTTCGCAACTATCAGTCCCTAACTGTAACTAGTATGAGAACAATTCTCTAAGTATCAATCCGGAAGGTCGAAACCAACATCAGATCGTCACTTAGAAAACCGTTCAACTTACCCTCTCCAGTTAGTTTCTGAATTTGCTTAACTCTATTTCTTAAATTCTTATCATGAAAACATTTCATTTTCTATGTTTAGAAAACATATCTGATTATATTTGGAAAACGTTCCCAAAACTCATTTACGGATTTCCAATGAACGTTGTATAAAACATCGTTTCGCTTAATCCATTTATCGCTTATTCCTTAACTTTATTTCTAATCAACCTTTTAGATCGAACCACAACTATTCCTTTGTCAATTCTGAAGTCAAATCAAGTTGGGGTATAATTACCTCACAGACCTTAATTGAACAACGTCCTTTACTGTGAAATAGATGAAGCTCATCACTCACTTTTTACAATCATCTGTTTACGCAAATTCTCGAATTCAGGTTACGAATCTACTTCTTATATGAAAACGTTTGATTATAACTATAACGTTATAATTCTTATAATTTTATCTCCTAACTCGAATAATTTAACAGACACCTAATTTCTAAATCAATAACTAAATCTTGATTTAAACCCTGGAAAGTAAATAGTACTTTCCCGAATTCGCTATAATCGAATTCGACGTATAACTCTCTTTCGAGTAATCTCTATTCGATTAACTCTCCCTTTTTAATAACTTATATTCGATAAACTCTTATTTCGATTAACTCCTATTGAATAACTAATATTCGAATAACTCTTCTTGGTTGGCTCTATTTCATTAACTCTTATCGAATAACAAATATTCGATTTTCTTAAATGTGTCAATTCTTATCGAATAACTAACATCCGATTTAACTTAAATGGATTTACTCTTATCGAATAACTTATTCGATTAACTCAACTTGATTTTCTTAACTCGATTATCTTAACTCGATTTCTTAACTCGATTACTTAACTCGATAAATCTTAACTCGATTACTTATCTCGATAACTTAACTTGGTAAACTCCTTCGAATAACTCGTTCGAATAACTTAATTGATAAATTATATTCACTTCTATCCTATTGAATAAACTATATTCGATATCTCCTCCAACACTATTCGAATGAACTATATTCGATTAACTTCTCTAACTCTATTCGAATAAATTATATTCGATTAACTCCTTTAACTTTACTCAAATAACTATATTCGATTAACACATTCTTTCGAATAACTATATTCGATTAACTCTTTGACTAACTCCTTTGGATTAACTAACTTCGAATAACTCCTTTGGATTACTAACTTCGAATAACTCCTTTGGATTAACTAACTTCGAATAACTCCTTTGGGTTAACTCTTCGACTAACTCCTTCGGATTAACTCTTCGATTAACTCCTTCGGATTAACTAACTTCGAATAACTCCTTTGGATTACTAACTTCGAATAACTCCTTTGGATTAACTCTTCGACTAAATCCTTCGGATTAACTAACTTCGAATAACTCCTTTGGATTAACTAACTTCGAATAACTCCTTTGGATTAACTAACTTCGAATAACCAATATTCGATAACTACTCTTCGAATAAATAATATTCGATAACTCTTCTCAAATGAATAACATTTGATTTCTCCACTCGAATAAACTATATTCGATAACTCTTCTCTTGAATACACTATATTCGATAACTCTACTTCGGATAAGTGCTATTTGACAACTCTACTCGATTTAACTCTACTTGGATAACTCTAACTGATCAACTCTAACTGGTCAACTCTAACTTGTTAACTCAACCGGTTAACTCTAACAGATTAACTCTAACTGGTTAACTCTAACTGGTCAACTCAAGTGGTTTAACCTAACTGGTTAACTCTAACTGGTTAACTCAACTGGTTAACTCTACTGGTTTAACCTAACTGGTTAACTTGTCTTGATTAACTGAACAAATCCACTCAGTTTAACTTAGCTAATTCACGTTGATTAACTCTAACCGATTCACTTAGTTTAACTCAACTAATTCACTTCGATTAACCACTTAGTTAACTTAACTAATTCACTTCGATTGACCACTTAGTTTAACTTAACTAATTCACATCGATTAATCACTTAGTTTAACTTAACTAATTCACATCGATTAATCACTTTAACTTAACTAATTCACATCGATTAATCACTTAGTTTAACTTAACTAATTCACTTTGATTAACCACTTAGTTTAACTTAACTAATTCACTTGGTTAACTCGACCAATTCACTTGGTTAACTCGACCAATTCACTTGGTTAACTCCTATTTATTTAACTAATAAATATCTTCTTTAGTTTAATTCTATTTATTTAATCTCTAAATAAATACCCTTTATAATATTCTATTTATTTAATCTCTAAATAAATATCCTTTATAATATCCTATTTATTTAATCTCTAAATAAATATCCTTTATATTTGTTCTAACGAATATAATTCCTTTATATTTTGACTAACAAATATATCCTCTTATATTCGATTAACATATATATTCCCTTATATTGATTTACAAATATAATTCTTTTATATTTGTTTTACCAACTATATTCCTTAATATTCAAAAATCCTTTTTCTTATATATATATATATAATCCCTTGATTTTATATAAATAAACTATTTTCAAAATATACTTTGAAAACCCCTCTCCTACAGTCTGGTATTTCTCATGGTCTTCAACACACCATATAACAACGATAAATATCGTCCCACCACACATAGTCATACAGATTATATACTTCACATTATATATCACACTATAAAAATCACAGTAAAATACTGTTGAGGAATCCTGTTGGATTCCTCCAACCTGTTTCCCTGCACCACAGATGTTAGACAACACTGGTATAATATTCTGATAAGCAGAATCAGCATATAAATATTTATCGGTTTATATATATATATATATATATTCCACTAACTGACTAGCAGTTCAATCAAACAGTCAACACACAGTCAAACAGACAATAGTTAACAGTTCTAAGAATACACTGTAAAAATAGAACTATTTAGAGTTGGTGAGTTTTACTCACATTGGCAGTTTATCGTTAAATATCGATAACCGTTGTCGATTCAGTTCTGACAATTTATTTCGCTATAAATTGTAATGGGCCCCACTTCACTCCCAGTCAGTTCCATGGTGTTGTCGTCGTCCATACAATCCTAATGCAACTTGTTTCGCTCAATTCTGATAACGTATGACGAAGTTACTCAATTTCGAAGTTTATAAACATTTAAATTGAAATTTAACTTGGATTTAAACTTTCTGTTGGGCTTTACCTATTATATACGGCCCACTCACCATTTAAATACCAGACCCGTATTTTTTAATCTCCTCCATCTTCCTCATATGAAACCCGACTCCAAGACCCTTTTAAAGCCATTATCCAAACTTTGAACACCATTACTTCCATCGTTCTGCCATGACATCAAATATAGAGACAACTACGGTTTCTCTCTTCGAAAGCCCTACCACCTCATATAAATCACCTCACACTCGCGGTCAATTCTCAGAATGCGTCGAGCAGGAAACTCCGCAACCCACAGTGTTAACATCGACACTTTCCATCGCGGATTCTCACACAACATCGGCCGCAACCTAGCCTCGACCTCCTGAACCCAATTATCAACATCAATTTACATATTAGTGCTCAAATCCTTCGATTTCGTCAACCCTAGTTCTTACTGCTGTAAATACAGCGAACTAAACAAGCGTCGATCCCATAAAAACTGATCTGAAAGTGATGAGCATTCTTCTGTGATTCGAAATATACATATTAGAGGATTTATAGGATTTTATTGTATTTGTTTTGTTTTCTCCATTGATGACTTTTCACATTTTTGCTTGAGGAGGTTACGGCGGAATTCTGTTGACTAAGGGGAAATGAGAAGTTAGGTTTAGATGAGTTAAGGGTCTTATATATATTAGTTAATCAACTTTGTTGAGAGGCTTTGCTTTGTCCACGTTGTGTTTTGAGGAGAACAAAGCGGCTGGAGAAAGATGAAGACGTGGACCTCGTTTTGATCGGAGAATGAATAATTAGGTTAAGTTATAAGTAGTGTATTTAAAGTTTGGTTTTTCAAAGTACCATGTTACCTAAATTCCATTCACGTATGGACAGAAATCAAGATACCGTTGTATCGAGCTCGGTTCCACGATCCCAAAAATATAATAATATCGGTAGGTTAACTCATATTTTGAAACCTCAAAATGTTGATTTCAGGGTGCGAAATACTTCAAATAAAAAGTCGCTTATTAAATTAATTAAAAATTACATAAAAATTCTAAAAATTAAATTATCACTACTTCCCAAAAGAACCTTGTCTAAATTCGCGCCTGATATCTAGTTATTTCAAATAAACCGTTACGGTCGATAAACGATTCTATAGCGACTATTTTAAAATTTTATTTGGACATACATCAAAATCTACCCGACGAAATCCCAATTTTTCTCTTCCACTAGAAATATATACTCCGCCAGCTCCACACGTTTCTTGTTTCACAGAAATCCGGCTTAAAACGAATTCTGTATATTCAGTTGAAGTTCGAATCGCCAACTTGCGAACTGCCGCGGCGTTTCAGGTTCGTTTTAATTATAATTATAAATTATAAGTTCGAACGTTGTACTTTAAGTTATCGATATCGCCAAATCGATATATAAATCATTAAATAAATTAATTATTCGACAGCTAACAAAACGCGCCATTACAGACTTCCCCCCTTAAAATAATTTCGTCCTCGAAATTGCTAAGCTAGGAAAATGCTACCAACTTTACTAACTAGATTCAAATATCTTTTAGTTTACTTCTCAACTCCAGTTTCAACTGAACCATTAAATTTTCAATTAAATTATTAATTCATTTTGGCTAACTGAATTTCCATAAATCATGAGAATATTCTAACGCTTGGAATTTTCGAAAAATTTCGCCATAACCTCCTTTGTATTGGTCAATATGACAAACCACCCCTCGCCTCTCTAGGCCTTCTCCAACCCAAAAGAAATCAAAATAGCCAAGCGGCTTACCAATTCGGCTCATAAAATCCAAACTCATATATGATATAAACTTGTACCTTTTTGTCGGGCATTTAACTCTATCCCTTTCATCTGTTACCACTTCAACATATACCAATGTTATCCATTCCGATTGATCTCCAATCAATTCATATCCTCAAATCCAAATCGAATTTTATTCGAACTCTAATATCAAATTCCAAATTATTGACTTATCAATTTGGTTCCATTCTAGATTATCTCTAATCCAATTCAATTTTATTTAACTCGGTTCAGGTTAAATTTAAATTTATTTTTACCATCTCATTTTATTTAACTTCATTAGTTAAATTTTAATTCCAGAACTTAAGTTCCTGGGTTCCTTTCAAATCAATTTGAAATCATAATGCCAATTCAAAACCTTTGAATTTCTAAACAACTTGTTTTCTCAAAACAATTCAAAAACAAAACCTTTGGTAGTAATCCGTCACTTAGAACTCGAAAATGAACACTGATGATGTCTAAATTCATCATCAGAACCTATTTTCCAGCTATCGAAGTGAGTTCAATACTATATCGTTTTAAATTTGAAAAACATTTTCAAATCTCCCAGGAACTTAAAATTTCCTTATTTTAATTCCAAATCTGATTTAACTTCAGATTTACTTCTATTTCATATATTACATTCATATGAATTCTGATTGGTCATTTATAACCATTTCACCCTTTTATAATCTTTTTCGATTATAATAACAACCAACCCAGTCAATATACTATATTAATTTCAAGATATATATTTCTTCTGTAAACAAATATATTTTGGGAAAAATTATTTCATTTACCCTCTTTCAAAACATACCATGACGGTTCATCGTATTCAGGTGTTTAGTAACCCTTATCGATACAGCGGATCAACTGATCGACCAGAATTCATAAGCCACTCAACCAATGAGTCTCCACAATATAAAACCATTTTATATTGAATAACAATTACGCGCTCATATATATACACTCAAACTCAATCCAGGATATTACTAATCCCATCTCTATCGAGTTATGCCACAGAGCCAAGGTAATCACTTAACTTAAGCTCTGATACCAACTGTAACGGCTGGAAATTTCCGACTCCTCGAGAGTCGGAAATTCCGAGACGTTAGTGAAAGAATTTAGAAGGTGAGAAAGAAAAGATAGAACTAATAGAATAGAAGAAGAAGAAGAACATCAGAATCATCAGAGTAACACGAATCTCACAGCGGAACGAATAACATATAATATATAACATAACTTTGAAGTAAACAGTTATATATATATACAATAGCACTTATCAGAGTACAACACTTACAACACAGCGGAAATAACTATAGCTATAAAATCTTGCAGCCTCCTGCTCCAAGCTCTCCAAGTATATCTGTAAATCCCGACTACTTGACTGCCTGTACAAATTTAGGCACCCAAGAGTTTAGGGAAAACAACAAAGTAAACTCCGGGTCAGTCATGGGACTGGTGTGAGTAAAATAGTTTAAAACAGGTATAGGATATCCCATAAGACCACGCCGTGAATACGGAACGGGTTTTTCCCTTATGAGTATCTGAACAACTTTGACAAGCAATATCATTGTGATATTATAATAATGTCTAAGTACAAATAGATATCAATCTAGCAGAAACGCTTGCATCTCACGTTCTACATACATAGTATAAAATCATAAACCGCAGGGCGCTTATCGGAGAATGGATTCCAACAGACAAGGTATGGGAGCACCTTCTGAATAGTGTACTCTAGAGGGGATACACTCAGAGTTCAACAAGAACGTCTTGCAACCCGGCCACACATGACCGCTCACTCATTTAGCTTGAGTGTCGCGAATATATTGCCACCACGGTTATAGGCCATCAAACCGTCATCCGAAGATACAGAATCAAAAAGAAGTATAAATATGAATATTCTCTAGATCGGTGACAATACACCCTGCTTGGGGATGACCCAACTAGCCATGCTGCCTAGCCCAACTTTTGTTACTTCCTGGTGTGAGGCTAGAAGCTACGTCTATCTTCAGAACATCTGATCACCATTCACTTTGAATGCCACATCGTCATACCCGCCAAATCACAAATTGACTTATTCAAAAATAACACGGGTATACAGCTATGAGAAACGAATTCCTCCGCCACCAAACGTGAATACGTTTGAACAGATCAACTTACGCGATCCATTGGATATACTCTGTCAGACCTTCTTCCATATACGTTGTCCCGGGACTGGACAAACCGAAGGCACTATTCAGTATATCCATCTTAGTCACTGTTATCTAAGACTTATACAACAGCCCTTGCACTTTACTCCGTCTTCAATTCATCTTTGGCAGATATTGCTCGCAACGCTTATGCCACTACAGAGTGGTTCTTTGGATAATAATCCAACCGGTCTCTCCATATTAACAACGTTAAAATGGTAAAAACTTTGATAGTCTGTGATTCAACTATCAAATGAAAACATGTCGGTGTACAAACAACGATGTTATTTCCAAATGGAAATTCGATCGATCAATCATCATATACATATATATGTTCATATTTCCTTATTTCATATATTTAGAAAATATATGATATTAATCATTGGAAAACATTTCCATAGCTTATTTTCACATCACTATTATTTCGCAACTATCAGTCCCTAACTGTAACTAGTATGAGAATAATTCTCTAAGTATCAATCCGGACGGTCGAAACCAACATCAGATCGTCACTTAGAAAACCGTTCAACTTACCCTCTCCAGTTAGTTTCTGAATTTGCTTAACTCTATTTCTTAAATTCTTATCATGAAAACATTTCATTTTCTATGTTTAGAAAACATATCTGATTATATTTGGAAAACGTTCCCAAAACTCATTTACGGATTTCCAATGAACGTTGTATAAAACATCGTTTCGCTTAATCCATTTATCGCTTATTCCTTAACTTTATTTCTAATCAACCTTTTAGATCGAACCACAACTATTCCTTTGTCAATTCTGAAGTCAAATCAAGTTGGGGTATAATTACCTCGCAGACCTTAATTGAACAACGTCCTTTACTGTGAAATAGATGAAGCTCATCACTCACTTTTTACAATCATCTGTTTACGCAAATTCTCGGATTCAGGTTACGAACCTACTTCTTATATGAAAACGTTTGATTATAACTATAACGTTATAATTCTTATAATTTTATCTCCTAACTCGAATAATTTAACAGACACCTAATTTCTAAATCAATAACTAAATCTTGATTTAAACCCTGGAAAGTAAATAGTACTTTCCCGAATTCGCTATAATCGAATTCGACGTATAACTCTCTTTCGAGTAATCTCTATTCGATTAACTCTCCCTTTTTAATAACTTATATTTGATAAACTCTTATTTCGATTAACTCCTATTGAATAACTAATATTCGAATAACTCTTCTTGGTTGGCTCTATTTCATTAACTCTTATCGAATAACAAATATTCGATTTTCTTAAATGTGTCAATTCTTATCGAATAACTAACATCCGATTTAACTTAAATGGATTTACTCTTATCGAATAACTTATTCGATTAACTCAACTTGATTTTCTTAACTCGATTATCTCAACTCGATTTCTTAACTCGATTACTTAACTCGATAAATCTTAACTCGATTACTTATCTTAATAACTTAACTTGATAAACTCCTTCGAATAACTCGTTCGAATAACTTAATTGATAAATTATATTCACTTCTATCCTATTGAATAAACTATATTCGATATCTCCTCCAACACTATTCGAATGAACTATATTCGATTAACTTCTCTAACTCTATTCGAATAAATTATATTCGATTAACTCCTTTAACTTTACTCGAATAACTATATTCGATTAACACATTCTTTCGAATAACTATATTCGATTAACTCTTTGACTAACTCCTTTGGATTAACTAACTTCGAATAACTCCTTTGGATTACTAACTTCGAATAACTCCTTTGGATTAACTAACTTCGAATAACTCCTTTGGGTTAACTCTTCGACTAACTCCTTCAGATTAACTCTTCGATTAACTCCTTCGGATTAGCTAACTTCGAATAACTCCTTTGGATTACTAACTTCGAATAACTCCTTTGGATTAACTCTTCGACTAACTCCTTCGGATTAACTAACTTCGAATAACTCCTTTGGATTAACTAACTTCGAATAACTCCTTTGGATTAACTAACTTCGAATAACCAATATTCGATAACTACTCTTCGAATAAATAATATTCGATAACTCTTCTCAAATGAATAACATTTGATTTCTCCACTCGAATAAACTATATTCGATAACTCTTCTATTGAATACACTATATTCGATAACTCTACTTCGGATAAGTGCTATTTGACAACTCTACTCGATTTAACTCTACTTGGATAACTCTAACTGATCAACTCTAACTGGTCAACTCTAACTGGTTAACTCAACTGGTTAACTCAACTGGTTAACTCTAACAGATTAACTCTAACTGGTTAACTCTAACTGGTCAACTCAAGTGGTTTAACCTAACTGGTTAACTCTAACTGGTTAACTCAACTGGTTAACTCTACTGGTTTAACCTAACTGGTTAACTTGTCTTGATTAACTGAACAAATCCACTCAGTTTAACTTAGCTAATTCACGTTGATTAACTCTAACCGATTCACTTAGTTTAACTCAACTAATTCACTTCGATTAACCACTTAGTTAACTTAACTAATTCACTTCGATTGACCACTTACTTTAACTTAACTAATTCACATCGATTAATCACTTAGTTTAACTTAACTAATTCACATCGATTAATCACTTTAACTTAAATAATTCACATCGATTAATCACTTAGTTTAACTTAACTAATTCACTTTGATTAACCACTTAGTTTAACTTAACTAATTCACTTGGTTAACTCGACCAATTCACTTGGTTAACTCGACCAATTCACTTGGTTAACTCCTATTTATTTAACTAATAAATATCTTATTTAGTTTAATTCTATTTATTTAATCTCTAAATAAATACCCTTTATAATATTCTATTTATTTAATCTCTAAATAAATATCCTTTATAATATCCTATTTATTTAATCTCTAAATAAATATCCTTTATATTTGTTCTAACGAATATAATTCCTTTATATTTTGACTAACAAATATATCCTCTTATATTCGATTAACATATATATTCCCTTATATTGATTTACAAATACAATTCTTTTATGTTTGTTTTACCAACTATATTCCTTAATATTCAAAAATCCTTTTTCTTATATATATATATATATATAATCCCTTGATTTTATATAAATAAACTATTTTCAAAATATACTTTGAAAACCCCTCTCCTACAGTCTGGTATTTCTCATGGTCTTCAACACACCATATAACAACGATAAATATCGTCCCACCACACATAGTCATACAGATTATATACTTCACATTATATATCACACTATAAAAATCACAGTAAAATACTGTTGAGGAATCCTGTTGGATTCCTCCAACCTGTTTCCCTGCACCACAGATGTTAGGCAACACTGGTATAATATTCTGATAAGCAGAATCAGCATATAAATATTTATCGGTTTATATATATATATATATATTCCACTAACTGACTAGCAGTTCAATCAAACAGTCAACACACAGTCAAACAGACAATAGTTAACAGTTCTAAGAATACACTGTAAAAATAGAATTATTTAGAGTTGGTGAGTTTTACTCACATTGGCGGTTTATCGTTAAATATCGATAACTGTTGTCGATTCAGTTCTGACAATTTATTTCGCTATAAATTGTAATGGGCCCCACTTCACTCCCAGTCAGTTCCATGGTGTTGTCGTCGTCCATACAATCCTAATGCAACTTGTTTCGCTCAATTCTGATAACGTATGACGAAGTTACTCAATTTCGAAGTTTATAAACATTTAAATTGAAATTTAACTTGGATTTAAACTTTCTGTTGGGCTTTACCTATTATATACGGCCCACTCACCATTTAAATACCAGACCCGTATTTTTTAATCTCCTCCATCTTCCTCATATGAAACCCGACTCCAGGACCCTTTTAAAGCCATTATCCAAACTTTGAACACCATTACTTCCATCGTTCTGCCATGACATCAAATATAGAGACAACTATGGTTTCTCTCTTCGAAAGCCCTACCACCTCATATAAATCACCTCACACTCGCGGTCAATTCTCAGAATGCGTCGAGCAGGCAACTCCGCAACCCACAGTGTCAACATCGACACTTTCCATCGCGGATTCTCACACAACATCGGCAGCAACCTAGCCTCGACCTCCTGAACCCAATTATCAACATCAATTTACATATTAGTGCTCAAATCCTTCGATTTCGTCAACCCTAGTTCTTACTGCTGTAAATACAGCGAACTAAACAAGCGTCGATCCCATAAAAACTGATCTGAAAGTGATGAGCATTCTTCTGTGATTCGAAATATACATATTAGAGGATTTATAGGATTTTATTGTATTTGTTTTGATTTCTCCATTGATGACTTTTCACATTTTTGCTTGAGGAGGTTACGGCGGAATTCTGTTGACTAAGGGGAAATGAGAAGTTAGGTTTAGATGAGTTAAGGGTCTTATATATATTAGTTAATCAACTTTGTTGAGAGGCTTTGCTTTGTCCATGTTGTGTTTTGAGGAGAACAAAGCGGCTGGAGAAAGATGAAGACGTGGACCTCGTTTTGATCGGAGAATGAATAATTAGGTTAAGTTATAAGTAGTGTATTTAAAGTTTGGTTTTTCAAAGTACCATGTTACCTAAATTCCATTCACGTATGGACAGAACTCAAGATACCGTTGTATCGAGCTCGGTTCCACGATCCCAAAAATATAATAATATCGGTAGGTTAACTCATATTTTGAAACCTCAAAATGTTGATTTCAGGGTGCGAAATACTTCAAATAAAAAGTCGCTTATTAAATTAATTAAAAATTACATAAAAATTCTAAAAATTAAATTATCACTACTTCCCAAAAGAACCTTGTCTAAATTCACGCATGATATCTAGTTATTTCAAATAAACCGTTACGGTCGATAAACGATTCCATAGCGACTATTTTAAAATTTTATTTGGACATACATCAAAATCTACCCGACGAAATCCCGATTTTTCTCTTCCACTAGAAAGATATACTCCGCCAGCTCCACACGTTTCTTGTTTCACAGAAATCCGGCTTAAAACGAATTCTGTATATTCAGTTGAAGTTCGAATCGCCAACTTGCGAACTGCCGCGATGTTTCAGGTTCGTTTTAATTATAATTATAAATTATTAGTTCGAACGTTGTACTTTAAGTTATCGATATCGCCAAATCGATATATAAATCATTAAATAAATTAATTATTCGACAGCTAATGTTAGACCCAAAAGTGGTTCTAACACCCAAATTGATTTGAAACAAGATAAAATGAGATAGAAATAAAAATGAACACACAAGATTTATAGTGGTTCGGCGAACAAATGCCTACGTCCACTTATTCTTTACTATATTCAATAATTCAGTTGCAAATACAATGATAGATTCACTCACAACTCACTTTTGTTCACTCAATTGACTAAAACAAGAAATAAAAGATGATTTGGATTTTCCGGGAGTAATGGAGTTCGGATGTTGGAGGTGATTGAATTCTTTAAGTGCTGAAAAAAGATCCTTCTCTTTGTCTCCAGATGGGGTATTTATAGGTGTGAATTTGCTTGAGACTTGATCCGGGTCGGGCCACGTGTCATCCATCGTATTCTCTTCGGGTTCGGATGAACTATCAGGTTGACAACGCATCAAAGGGAAGGACGTTAGGGGTAGGAATCAGTCATAGCCGGTCCGGTTCTCCAGGTGATTTTACAGGAGATTAATAGGGATCATGGGTGCGGGTCGGAGATATGCAGGTAAGGGGTTCGGATCGGGATACCCGATCCGAACCGGATTGGTTTGGGTGTCTCTCCTTCTTTAACCTATTCCGCTCCGCTCCAGTGCTGTGGCAAGCAGATGGCTTTCCGATCCATTCGAGATTTAGTTTCCTTCCGATCCGATTGGATATGCCTTACCAATCTATCCAGTAAGAGATCACCGATCCGAACAAAGAACTCTATCCGATCCGAACCAATATGCTGCTCTAACCCGATCCGAACAGAGGACCCTATCCGATCCGAACAACAGCAGCTATCCATCTGAATTGTAGTGTTTTCCTTCAATCCGATCCGAAGCCTTATAATTAAAAATACCCTTCAATGTTTGGTTTCTCGACTTTGTGTTGCCTAGTTCACAAAGTAGGCTAACATTTTGCCCCCTCAAAGGGTGCTTATGTTGTATACGAAGCGCGCTTTGATGTCGTTCGAGATGCTAGTCCTTGAATCGGAACGGTCAGGAGGAATGCACAGATTTCTATTCGGTTCGGTGTCTGACTCGAGCACATTTTCTTCATTTCTGAACAAGCTTGGGAATTTTTCTCGACACATAGTGCTTCTCTCGGGTATACGCTTCTTCTATCTCTCGTTTGAACTCAATTCGAGTCGGATGCTAAATTAATGTGTGAAATTGGCTCGGTTCGGATTCCGATCCGAAGCGCTTTCGTGGGTTTGGTTCTTGGACGTTGGGCCTTCAGACAGAGTTGTGCTATTGGGCCTTCACTCCGGTCCGAGCGGGTAAGAACGAATAGGAATACGAGGAGTCAACATCACCCCTTATATAAACCCGCCACTATCTTCCTTCCTTCCTTCTTCTTTTCTGCTGCCGCTCCCAACCCTTGTATTGAAAACGTCAGAAACTCGAATATTCTGAATCCATTCCTCGTAGATTTCTCAAATCGAACATATAGGTAGCTTTTTAATCTCGAGTAACTTCGTTGTAACTGTACTTGATTTCAATTCGTGGTTGGCTGGGATGGTTTAGCCACGGGGCTTTACTTGAACTCCACGTCGTTACTGGTGGATCCGCCGTCACTTCGAGGCGTTGCGAGGCTGGAGAGGGCAAATATTTGTCCTCAACGGTAGCTTTGGCGATAGAACAGATTTGTTTGCGAGTAGGGGGGAAAGAGGAAGAAGATGAGGAGCGTGATGACAAATTGAAGCTGGTTCGGGTAGAAGACGAAGGAGCAAAAAGGAAGGAGAAGGAAAGGGGATCGGTTCGGGTTTCATACTTTAGAAAGACGGGAAGGAAAGAAAATGTCGGTTCGGGTCGGAGAAGTGAATGGGATAAGAGGTTGAAATAAATGGACCGGTTGAGTGGTGCTGGTTCGGTTCGGATCAGGTCACCCGATCCAATCAGATCAGTCCTGCTTCCGAACCCATTGTTTCCTTTGTCTTGAACTGACCTTGCTTTAATGAAGCACCCGAACCGACTGTTATCTGTATTTGTATTGAGCCACTCATCATACGCATATCCGAACCGAACCGAACGTATCAAGCTTGGCACATAAAGACTACCCAACTAATTCAACTAACACTTACTCTAGACGAATATGCTTCGCGGACAGTTAGGATAGTGCCTTGTGAACATAAACGAGAATTAAGAACAACTCTGACTATCACCTTCTCTTTAAAGCTTCGTCTTACATTGCTGTACTTTTATTTTGCATTTCCCACATCTGCTGCACACACTTTAGTTCACACACATACACAAAAAGGGGGACACGGGATAATTTACTCTAATCCGTGCTATTGCTTCTTCAATAGTTCCATGACAATGAGGCCCAGACGCTCTTCCCGTCTAGCTGAGAGGAAAGAAGCTCCGGAAACTTCCAACAAAACCACTCTTGAGGATATATCTTCTTCATCTGACCCAGAATGGGACAGTGAGGGTCCGGATTACGGAGTTGGTCATCGGGAAAGCGACGAAATGTCTTCAGAAAATGAAGTTTCCCTAGGCTTCGAGGAGGAAGGAGGGATTGGTGACAATCGAGCACCCGATGAATTTGACTCGGCCATTATATTGGAGTCACCTCCAGATTCCGTAGAATCGACAATCGACAACGACCGACTTGTTCGAATTTGCTTGAAGTATGGAATAATGAAAAGGGACACCCTAGTGCCCTCACGCTCTGACCGTCCCCACAGCCCTCCGGAAGGATATATGACGGTCACTCGACTGATGTGCATGGTTGGCGCCATTCCTCCATTCTCGCCTTTCATCGTTGATTTCTTAAGACAAATGCGGATTGCCCCCATGCAGTTGCATCCCAATTCATATGCCTATCTGCATACCTTATTCATAGCATATCGTGAAATTCTAGGCGTAGAGCTCACGTTCGATGATGTTCATTTCTTCTATAACTTCAAACATCGGACTAGAGAAACTCCATCTTTCTGTTACTTTGAATCGGTCCCAAAAAGGAAGATAATCTCTACGCCATTTAGCAGTAAAGCTGGAGATTCCAGGCTAGAGTGGTTCTATATAAAGCAACAGTCTGGATGCGCCAGGAGATGGACAAAATCAAGTAAAGCATTGATTTTCTGAACCCGGACTCTATACACTTGAATCATCACCCTGACCTGTTTTCCTTTTTTGTTTGCAGTCGACAATCCCAAACAGATATCAGACCAGGTGTTCTTTGATCGGATGCACCGTCTTCTTAATGGCGATCAAAAATTTCTGACTATCGACGAGGTCCTTAAAGATGAATACCTTCATTTTCACGGGCTGCTATCCGTTTTCCGTAGCATCGGTCATGGGACGGTCCCTTATGCATACATTCCTCCAGTGGAAACAGTTCCAGAGATAGGAGAAGGCTCGGGAATTCCTGCAGCTCCTCTTCAAACTTCACCTTCTCCCTCTTCCACACAAGATGACGAACTGGCCAATCTGGCCGAAAAACATCGTGAAGGGTACATTGCCCCCGAGGAAACTACTTCTCCAGACAAGTCAAAGTCTTCCCAAGAGTCGCCACTTCGCGCTTCCGAAGGGGATGTTCCTAGCACTGACGAGCACATATTTCAGGGTTTGGGGGATCTCCCCTTACCTGAGACTATATATACTTCAGAAGATTTCAGGAAGGACCCTTTAGTCTTCACCTCTTCTGAAGAAACTACTCCCGCCAAGGCCAAAGAGCCTGCCCGCACCAGTCTAGCTTCAGACTCGGGTTGGTTGGGGGGACATACATCACTTAGGATGCACTTTACACCACAGCATTAGCATTCATTGCACTTCTTTCTCCATGAATCCATTGATTCTAAACTTCGCTTATTTTATCGTGCAGGTACAATGTCTCGGTCCTATTATGATATAAGAAAGCTCCGTCGCAGCATGTCCAATCCTCCTCAGGATGTCGAGTATGATCGCCGGGATGACCGTGGTAGGGAGGAAAGAAGACCCTATGATCCCTATCGATCTCGACCCTCACGCTCCCGCTCACCAGTTCGACCGGAACAAGAGAAATACAAGAGCTATCAAGGTCGTAGGGAGGAGGATAGACCACAATCTAGGGATTCCACTTCCTCCCATGAAAAGCGGAGTAGAGAGAAAACTCCTCCAAAGGAAACTGGGTCTCGAAGTAAGCAAAAAGTCCCTGCTACTAAACGACCTAGGACAGACAAGGGTTCTACAGAATCTTCTTCAGGAAGGGACACCGAACTAACAATCCTCGCTCCTCCTCCACCAGATGCGGGAACCGCAGTAAAGCTGGCATATTTAAAGGAGCAATTTCCCGAGCACTACTTCGAGACTCTGACCTTTCTACCTACCCTTGAACCTATTTCTTCTAATTGGGCAGATGAGGCTAAGGCAAAAATTGATTTGGTAGAAAAACAATATTCCGAGATGTTCAAGTATTCTCGCAATCTTTCTAGAATCATCCGCACTCTAATGACAAATGCTGACTCAATGCAAAAGACCGCGGAGGAGGATGCTAAGGCCTTAAAAACCTTAGGAAAGGACCTAGAAGACACTCAAGCCCAACTAGCTGTCGCTCAAAAGAACGCTTCTAACTTCAAACAACAGTTTGAGGACATGCAAAAGCGCTATCATGACTTGCTTGAATCCCACACTCAGGAACGTTCTGAGTTGAAGAAGCAAGCTGACGAGGCCAAATCAGAGGCTGCTAAGACACGCCTTGCTTATGCTGAGCTTGAGCAGAAAAACGCCGAGTTAGCGAAAAGGAGTGCTGAGTTAGAAAAGAAGAACGCTGACTTGGCTTCAAAATTGTTGGAGGCGGAAAACAGGGCTGCTCTGGCTGAGGGCAATGTGGAATGCGCTATTAAATCTGCGGAGGAAACCCGCAAACAACTATCAGAGGCGGAGGCTGATATTCAGGGCTTCGGCGAGCTAATGATTGAATTCTTCGCGCACATTATTCGTCGTCGAAACATTTCTTGGATTGAGGACTATCCATCCACTTTGGTTCAAGTGTGGAATCAAATCATTGAGTGGGAAAAGGAATGATGAAGATAAGTTGATGGAGAAATACTTGAGAGACGACGAACCGGAGCGCCTAGCTGAAGGGCGCCGTCTAATTGCTGAGGCCATGGAAGAAGAGAGGCGGAAGTCTAAACAGAAAACCATTCCCGAAGCTGGCTCCTCTTCTTCTGCTTCTGCACCTCCCGAAGTAGAAGGGTATGATCCCGAAAACCCGGGAATTCCCCGAACAACTTTGCTATCTCCCATTCCTGAAATAACTCCAGAGGTAGTAGTCACCCCCGCTGAAAAGTCTTCAGAAGGTATCCCTATCTTTTCTCCTCAATTTGCCAAGGCTACTACTACCTTTGGCTACATGATTGAACGTTCGATGAGAAACCCTTTGCTTTCGCCTGAGTTGATAACCGATGTTTCTAATTCTGTAGGCGCTGAATCATCCGCAAAGACAGATGTAACTCAAGGAGCTGTTGCTGGGACGAAGCCCGCTGATAGGGTCAAAGAAGGGGAAGACAAGGCTGCTTCCACAGACATGGGGGAAAGAAGTGAGCCAACTAAGGTCACTACTCCCCATGATGAAGAAATGATTGCAGCTTTAAAAGACGACGGAGGAGACGAGGGGCATGATGAGGAACTGGAGGTTACAATAATTGGGGAATCGAAAAGTGCTGATGACGTTACCTTGGCTGCCATGAAGGCTGATCAAGACAAGCGCTTGCAATTAAAGGCCGAAGAACTAGACCCTGAGGCCCTCAAGCCCCTCGCAGTTGTGGACGCAGGTTCAAGGTTAGTTGTTAAGCTCTCAACTAGATCTATTACCGAAGAACTTGCTAAAAAATCTTCTGTTGATTCCAGTGTCCCGCCCTCCGGGAAGAAGTCTACTGGCTCCTGTACCGCATCTTCAGGAAAAAAGAAATCGAAACGAATCTTGACTGAAGCCGAGAAGGAAGCAAAGGATGCGGAAAAAGCTGTCAAGAAATCGAAGGCTCATTCCAAACCCAAATAGTGGGTTCTCTTGTATCTTTTTAGCATTTTTGTGAACCAATAACTGCTGCTACAAAAGCAGCTCCTGCACTTTCTTCTTTAGTTATTTCCCTGTACAAATTCATTCATTTGTAAATAAAAATAATTCACTTTTTGCAATGTTTATTTGTTAATAGTTCTGCACTTATATAAAAATGCATGTCTATAGTTATGAAACGAAGTTGTGGAGGGGGGAAATATGTGTATGCATATGTGTCCCCAGTCAATTTCCATAAGTTATTCAATGCTTAACCATGCAATCTGAATGCTCCCAATTCTCTAACGGGATGGCATTTCCTGTGTCGTCAATACCTGTTGTTTTTCCTGGCATTTCTTTTATACTCTCTCTCATTCTCTTGAGAGTTAGAGTTCGAGTTCAGTTATTTGTTTATTCCCCGGTCGTTCAACGGGAAAAGATTTCTTTCTCGGCGCTCGGTCGGAGATGCCTTTATACTCTCTTTCTCTCTGGAAAGTTAGAGTTCGGAGTTGAATCTCTTTCTCAGCGCTCAGTCGGAGACGCTTTTATACTCTCTCTCTTTCTCTGGAGAGTTAGAGTTAAGAATAGAATTTCTTTTTCAGCGCTCAGCCTGAGACGCTTTTATACTCTCTCTCTTTCTCTGGAGAGTTTAGAGTTAAGAATAGAATTTCTTTTTCAGCGCTCAGTCTGAGACGCTTTTATACTCTCTCTCTTTCTCTGGAGAGTTAGAGTTAGAATGTCGTTTTCTCATTCTTTTACGTCTTATTGCACAAATAATCATTGTGCTTCTTTTTATGTCCAAACTATTTTCAACCTTTTTTAGGCTCTGAGTTATCCTGTATTTTATAATTACAACAGAACAACTAATGAATGTAAATGCATAAAAGTAAATAACACACAATATTTTTATAGTGGTTCAGCTAAGTCGTAGCCTACGTCCACTTTATAGTCCTTTATTCATATCATCAGATTTTCCCAAGGCAAAGCATGTCTTGTTACAGAATCCACCGTAAAAATAACAAAAAATATAGCATTTCTAATCCAAATATCGCATTAAGTGTTGGGCATTCCATGCTCGAGGAACTTCTTCGCCATCTACGGTCGTTAACTTGAAGGTTCCTTTTTCAAGTTTCCGTTGGATGACAAAGGGTCCTTCCCATTTTGGGCCGAGGTGAGGAAGGGATGGAAAAACTCTCTTTAGCACCAAATCTCCTGGTTCAAAAGTTCTGAGACGAACTTTTTTGTCATAATAGCGTGCCATCTGACGCCGATGTCTCGCTGCACGCAAGTCTGCTTCGTCCCTTTTCTCTTCGATTTCATCAAGAGACTCAAGTAAAAGTGCCCGACTCGTCATCGGGTCATAATACGTCACCCTGTGGGAAGGGACTTCCAGTTCAACTGGAATTACTGCTTCTGAGCCAAAGGAGAGAGAGAAAGGGGTATGACCGGTAGCCGTTTTAAACGTTGTTCGATATGCCCACAAAGCTAGGGGCAATTCATCAACCCATTTTGCCTTTGCACGCTCTAATCGCTTCTTGAGGATGGATTTTATTACCTTGTTTATTGCCTCTACTTGCCCATTCGATTGTGGATAGGCAACTGCAGTATATCGTTTGTCTATCTTATATTTTTGGCAAAAATTTCTGAATTCAGTGCTATCAAATTGGGTCCCGTTGTCAGTAATAATCGTCCTTGGGATCCCGAATCGGCATATAATATTTCTAACCACAAAACTTATCACCTTTCTTGTGGTGATCTTAGTCAAGGGCTCAGCTTCCACCCACTTTGTGAAATAATCCACGGCTACTATGGCATACTTAGCTCCTCCTTTAGCAATCGGTAAAACTCCAATGATATCGATTCCCCATGTGGCAAATGGCCAAGGACTCACCATCGATTTAAGCTGGGTTGACGGTGCCCTGGGGATTTTGGCGAATCTCTGGCACTTATCGCAGCGTCGTGAATAATCAGCTGCATCTTTGTTGATCGTAGGCCAGAAGTATCCGTACCGCAATATTTTCTTTGCTAAAGTTTGACCTCCTGTATGATCTCCACACTCACCTTCGTGCACTTCTCTCAGTACACGCTTGATGTCGTCGTGTGCGATACATCGTAACAGGGGCATAGAAAATCCTTGTCTATAGAGAGTATCGTCTTGCATAACATATCTGGCAGCTTTGCGAACTACAGCTCTTTTCTCACTTTTCTTCGATGGGAGTGTCCCATTCTTAAGAAAATTCTTGATTGGAGTCATCCATGACTCCTTCTCTGGTTCCGCTTCAAGAACGAATTCAATTTCCATTGACTCGAAGCTTGGCGATTCCAACATTTCAATTGGAATTACCTCAGTCCCTTCTGGATTGTCAGAACTAGCTAGTTTTGCCAGTCTATCCGCTTTCTGGTTTTCAACTCTGGGAATATGTGTTATGTTGTACCGCTCTAAGCTATTCAATAGCTCTTTCACTTTCTTGAGATAGGCAATAAGTCGAGGTCCTCGAGCCGCGAATTCCTCTCGCACTTGACAAACAACAATCTTAGAGTCACAAAATATGTCCATCATTTTTACTCCGAGGTCTTTAGCAAGTTTCAGCCCGGCAATCAGGGCTTCATACTCAGTGTCATTGTTAGTTGCTGAAAATTCTAATCGCAGGGCGTAATATAACGACCGTCCCTCCGGAGTGACTAAGACAATTCCAGCTCCGGACCTTCGGTCATTTTTAGCTCCATATGTATATAATTTCCACGGATTCATCTCTAGCTTATCCTCGGATTTGACCAGTCGGTCATTGATTATTTCTTCCTCTGGAATGGTGAACTCCGCAATAAAATCTGCTAGAGCTTGCCCCCTGATTGACTTTCGTGGTTGAAAATTCAAATCAAACTGGCTTAGTTCTATGTTCCATTTAATCAACCTTCCCGATGCTTCGGGTCTCTGCAACACCTGTCTTAACGGCTGATCGGTGTATATGGTTATTGGATGGGCTTGGAAGTAGTGACGAAGTTTTCGGGATGCAATCAGGAGGCTGTAAGCAAGCTTCTCAATCTTTGGGTAGTTGCGCTCTGCCGCTGCTAATTTCTTACTCACATAGTATACTGGCCTTTGTACTTTGTCTTCTTCTCGAACCAGGGCTGTGCTGACAGCGTGAGCCGAGACTGCTAGATAAACAAATAATTCTTCGTGATCTACGGGCTTTGATAAGATTGGCGGTTTCTCTAACAGTTCTAGCAGATTTTGAAAGGCCTCAACACAATCGGGAGTCCATTGGAAGTTCTTCTTTCCCTTTTTTATTAAATCAAAAAACGGAACACATTTATCGGTGGCTTTGGAGATGAATCTACTCAGCGCCGCTACCTTCCCTGCCAGACTTTGGACATCTTTAATTCTCCTTGGTTCTTTGATGTTTCTAATCGCTGCTATCTGGCTAGGGTTGATCTCAATTCCTCGGGAACTCACAATGAAGCCAAGGAACTTTCCCGACGCCACTCCAAATGAACATTTTAAAGGATTCAATTTCATACGGTATTTTCGCAAGATACCAAACATTTCCGCTAAGTCTTGCGTATGACTGGAAGACTGCTTTGATTTAACAAGCATATCATCCACATAAACTTCCATAGTTTTTCCTATTTGATCATAAAACATTCTATTTACCAAGCGCTGATAAGTAGCTCCAGCGTTTTTTAATCCAAATGGCATTACAACATAACAATATAGCCCCAAATTCGTAATGAAACTCGTATGCTCTTGGTCTGGTACATGCATAGGAATTTGGTTGTATCCAGAGTATGCATCCATGAAAGAGAGAAGTTCATGACCTGCTGTCGAGTCTACAAGCTGGTCAATCCTGGGAAGTGGGAAACTATCTTTTGGGCAAGCCTTATTTAAATCTGAAAAGTCAATACAAGTTCGCCACTTTCCGTTTGGCTTCTTTACCAAGACGGGATTCGATATCCAGTCGGGATAAGTCGAATCTCGAACAAATCCATTTTGCTTCAATTTCTCTACTTCCTCTTTGAGAGCAGCCGACCTCTCTGGGCCCAGCATGCGTCTCTTTTGCTTCACAGGCGGATGCTTCGGATTTACATTCAATTTGTGACTGATAATGGAAGGTGATATCCCACACATGTCGGCATGGGTCCAGGCGAACACATCTAAGTTTGCCTTCAAGAAGTCCGTCAGTTCTTCAGCACGACGTGGATCCAATTGGGAACCAATCTTCAAAACTTTCGTCGGATCAGCTTTATCAACAGGAATTTCCACTGTCGCTTCATTAGGAGTTGCATTCCTAGCCTCTGGTTCCTCGTCTTTTCTAGGATCCAGGTCTTCAGGCGTTCCTTTGGGCAACTCCCTTGGGGTCAATTTCTCTAATTGCTATGCCGAGTCCCCCTTTGAGGGAGACGAGGCATCCTTACTCTCAGCATTAACTCCTTTCATCAACATCTTCAGTTCGGCCACATAGCAGGCCCGTCCAGAGACCTGATCCCCTCTTATTACTCCAGTTCCGGCTTCGGTTGGGAACTTTAGTAACAAGCACCAAGGGGCGATACAAACTCTAAATTCAGCTAGGGCAGGTCTCCCTAAAAATGCGTTATAGGGCGACTCTACGTCCAATACTACGAACTGAAGCATTCGCACTCTTCTACGTTCTCCTTGCCCTAGGGTCACGGGCAACTCTATATATCCCATGGGAGCTGTCGTCGCTCCGTTGAAGCCTCTAATCCATCCTTCACAAGGTTTCAGATCTTCGGGCTCAAGCTTCATCTGATCAAATGACTTCTTAAACAAAATATTAACGGAACTTCCGTTGTCTACTAATACCTTATGGACCAAGGCCGGCCCAATGGTGGTAGTAATAACCAACGGATCATTGGTGGGAGATTGTATCCCCGTGTTGTCTCGGCTGCGAAATACCACGTCGTCGAACATAGTTTTTTGTTGTTTTATGGGGGTGACATCTTCCAAATCGTCACCTTCATTCACATCTAGATGCTTGGCAGCATTCACATATTGGTCCATTGACCTAAAACTTTGGATTGCCGGGTGAGGTCCGCCTACTATGGAGTTGATGACAATCCCTTTACCTTTCTGCTGTGCGGTAGGCTTAGGAGCAGGTAGGATCTGTTTTGGAGCCTGCTCTCCTTGCCCCCTGTCCCTCGGGGCAACCTTGTACTCATCCAACTTTCCTTCACGCAGCAGCTTTTCAATTACATCCCTCAAATGCCGACATTCATTGGTCGAATGTCCATATGTTCCGTGAAACAAGCAAAATTTCCCTGTCGCCATTTCTTTCTCGGTCGAATCACGAGGTGGCGGTCTTTTGTATTGCAACACATTATACGTATCCAGGTAAATATTTTCCAGGGTGTCATTCAATGGTGTATAGTTCTCATAGTTCTGGAATCGGGGCCTTTTGTTAGGGTCACTTCCCCTATTTCTGTTTCTTCTGTTACTGTTCGAATTACAGTTGTTGTTGTTTCCCCCATTTCCAGTATTGCTGTTTCCACCCTTGTTTCCTACATTTACTTCAACCTTGCCAGAACTTTCCCCAGACTGCTTCACGGCAATATTACTCTGCACATTCTCCTTTGAAGCTATCTCAGACTTTCTCTTTCGGTTTGCCCTGGCTTCCTCTCGTCTTAGATAAATATCGGCTTTTTCGTAGAATATCGCCCTTGTGGGGGGTGTTTTCCCAGAAAGGTAGTCTCCAAACCCGGATTCAGGATCGACTCCTTCCTTCAATGCCATCAGAATAGTGGGCTCGTGCGGGTCACTGACCTCAGTTACGGCTTGGTTAAAACGATCTAGATATGCCCTTAAAGACTCTCCTGGTGCCTGTTTGATTCTCGACAATTCAATAACACTCTTGGACTTTCGGGCATGTAGTCGGAACTGGTTCATGAAACGCTCGCTTAGTTCTTTGTAATTAGAAATTGAACGAGGAGGAAGTCGGGTAAACCAGAATGATGCCACATCTTCTAGGTAGATTGGGAACGCTTTGCACTTCACTTCATCAGGGGCAGCAGCGGCATTCATGAGCCACGAATACCGCATCAAATGCTGTCCTGGATCAGTCCTTCCGTTATATTTGTCCATCTGTGGCAAGTTAAAGCGTCGGGGAAACTGGAAGTCGAGGATATCGTCAGTGAACGGGGTATGGCTTCGCTCAATGCCATAGTCTTCATTTGTATAATTTCGGCTCTCGGACATAATTCGGCGAACCATTGCATGTACATCAGCACTAGTTAGGGGTTGCTCAGGTTCCCTGGCCCTAGTATCCGAGTTCCTTCTGGGCTCTTGCTCAGGAGATGCCCTTCTTCTTCGAGCTGCCTCTGCTCGGTTCCGTTCCCTGCGTTCCCGGTCGATCTCGGGAAGAGGGGACTGGAGTCTTTGCCCCCGAGTGGGGTCATCGTTTCCTAATGCTCGTGCGATATCCTCGCGAGATCCCAAAGATCCAAATGTTAGCTGCTCCACATTCTGAGGTCGTTCGAGTGGCCTCCGTTCACGGGGCCTCTCTTCCTCGGAAGATGAAGATTGATCTACTGGTGTGTGACGAACCGGTGATGGAGTCCGTTGCCGACGGAGTTCGCTGATCTCCCGACTCATGAGCCTCATATTTTCCTGCATCATGAGATTAGTGCGCTCATGAACTCTCATAGCTTCCCTTGTACTCTCAAGCATATCAAGCAAGCGCGAGAAATCTCCTTGAGTGATGGGCGTAGATGGATTGACCTGATCACCAACCCTGGCAGCTGGAATTGGAGCATTCGTAGGGACTCGAGTAGAGGTTCCAGCTTCACCAAGCATCGGGTCGGATCGGAGGTAGGAAGTCGGATCGGATCGGAGCTGGGGTGCCTGGTCGGATCGGAGCGCAGCAGGCAGTTCGGGTCGGTTCAGATTGGGGGAATGCACTGCTTTAGAGTCTCCTACCCGGATCGGATCGGAGCTCTCCCCCGCTGGCGGCTCGGATTTCCTGCATTGATTCTTCCTGCTGCTGAACTCTGCCCCCGAGACCTTGTTACAACAGCATTTTGCTGATCTTCGCCAGCTCCATTTCCTCGAAAAGACTGAACTTCCTTGCCTTTTCCTTTGGCCATGATTTTTTGACAATTACTTCAACGAATGTAAGAAAGCGGAGAAACTTAAGGATTCACTTCTTTGAACTCGACGGTCCAAAAAGTAGAAAGAGATCCCGGAAAATAAAGAATTTAGATGAGGATTCTCAGTGAAAGCACCAAAATGTTAGACCCAAAAGTGGTTCCAACACCCAAATTGATTTGAAACAAGATAAAATGAGATAGAAATAAAAATGAACACACAAGATTTATAGTGGTTCGGCGAACAAATGCCTACGTCCACTTATTCTTTACTATATTCAATAATTCAGTTGCAAATACAATGATAGATTCACTCACAACTCACTTTTGTTCACTCAATTGACTAAAACAAGAAATAAAAGATGATTTGGATTTTCCGGGAGTAATGGAGTTCGGATGTTGGAGGTGATTGAATTCTTTAAGTGCTGAAAAAAGATCCTTCTCTTTGTCTCCAGATGGGGTATTTATAGGTGTGAATTTGCTTGAGACTTGATCCGGGTCGGGCCACGTGTCATCCATCGCATTCTCTTCGGGTTCGGATGAACTATCAAGTTGACAACGCATCAAAGGGAAGGACGTTAGGGGTAGGAATCAGTCATAGCCGGTCCGGTTCTCCAGGCGATTTTACAGGAGATTAATAGGGATTATGGGTGCGGGTCGGAGATATGCAGGTAAGGGGTTCGGATCGGGATACCCGATCCGAACCGGATTGGTTTGGGTGTCTCTCCTTCTTTAACCTATTCCGCTCCGCTCCAGTGCTGTGGCAAGCAGATGGCTTTCCGATCCATTCGAGATTTAGTTGCCTTCCGATCCGATTGGATATGCCTTACCAATCTATCCAGTAAGAGATCACCGATCCGAACAAAGAACTCTATCCGATCTGAACCAATATGCTGCTCTAACCCGATCCGAACAGAGGACCCTATCCGATCCGAACAACAGCAGCTATCCATCTGAATTGTAGTGTTTTCCTTCAATCCGATCCGAAGCCTTATAATTAAAAATACCCTTCAATGTTTGGTTTCTCGACTTTGTGTTGCCTAGTTCACAAAGTAGGCTAACAGCTAACAAAACGCGCCATTACAGCCGTGAGTATTTTGAAGTTCTTTAGGAGGTTAGGGGCTTACCTCCGAGGCACGAGATCAATTTTCATATATACTTGGTAGACAATGCAAAGCCAGTTCCATTACCTGTACACCATATGTAAGAAGGGAGCTCAGCAAGCAAGTAGGGGAGTTGCTTGAGAAAGGGTTTATTAGGCGAAGCATATCTTAATGGGGTGCTCCAGTGGCATTCGCAACTAAGGCGGATGGTTCTCTTCGCTTATGTGTAGACTATAGAAAGTTGAATAAACTTACCAAGAAAAACAGGCACCCACTCCCGAGGATAGATGATCTGTTTGACCAGCTTGTTGGTGCATCTGTTTTTTCTCAGTTAGACTTGGCCATGAGGTTTCATCAGTTGAGGGTGGCCGATGATAGTATAGACAAGACTGCTTTTAGGACTCCAGGTGGTTTCTTTGAAAGGCTCGTTATGCCTTTTGGGTTGACGAATACACCCACCTATTTTGTTGATCTGATGAGTAGGGTGTTCCGGGAGTTTCTAAATAAATTTATCGTGGTCTTTGTTGATGACATCTTGATTTTCTCAAAGAGTGAGGAAGAGCATGCCCAACATTTTAGAGAGGTTTTGAAAACTCTCTATGTGCACTAACTTAAGGCAAAGTTCTCCAAATGCCTTTTTTTGGAGAAAAGAGGTGAGATTTCTAGGGCATGTAGTCTCTAAAGATGGGATAATAGTAGATCCCGCAAAAGTAGTTGCAGTTCGAGATTGGCAAATCCCAAAGAATGCAATAGAGGTGAGAAGTTTTCTGGGGTTAGGAGGCTATTATAGGAAGTTCATTAAGGACTTCGCAAAGATATCAGCCCCACTCACCAGGCTGACAAAGAAGAATCTGACGCTTTCATGGGATATAGATTGTGATGTTGCTTTCCAGCGATTGAAGAGGGCTCTGACAATAGCCCCCGTCATGGCCTTGCCCAGTGGGAATAAAGTGTTTATAGTATACACTGATGCATGTGGTATAGGCTTGGTGCAGTTCTGATGCAAGAGTGAAGGGTATTATGTTATGGGGATAGACAACTAAGAGTTCATGAGAAGAACTACCCTACCCATGATTTAGAACTAGCTTCCATAATATTCACACTTAAGACGTGGCGTCATTATTCTCTTGGAGAGAAGTTCGAGTTGTGCACCGGTCATAAATCTCTCAAGTACTTGTTCTTGCAGAAGGATCTTAATTTAAGGCAACAAAGGTGGATGGAGTTCCTAGCATCTTATGACTTTTAAATTTCTTATACCCCTGGCAAGGGTAATGTGGTGGCAGACGCATTGAGTAGGCAGAGGATGACCTTGAGTACTCTGTTTATGGAGAGGAGAAGCTTGGAGTTTATATCGACTTTTGACTTTAAACACTCCACCAAGTTTTTGCCTGGCTTATTTGCATAACTAGAGGTGCGACCTACTCTTATGGATCAGATAGGAGCTTTAAAGCGAGAGGATCCACATATTTCAGACATCTTGGATACGCTCAATAAAGGGGAGACTTCTAGTCACCTCATTAGATATTCAACAGACGATAAAGGGTGGTTGCGACGAGATGGCAGGCATTGTGTTCCCCGAGTTAGGAGTCTTTTAAAGACAGTCCTAGAGTAAGCCCATCATTCTAAGATGACTATTCATCTAGGTGGTAATAAGATGTATAGGGATATGAAGAGGGTTTTATTTTGGGTTGGGATAAAGAAAGATGTGGCAGAGTTTCTTTCTCAATGTTTGATTTGCCAGCAAGTCAAAGCTGGGCAAAAGAATCCCGGTGGTTTACTTCATCCTTTGGAGGTTCCACAGTGGAAGTGGAAGAGCGTCTCTATGGATTTCATAGATGGTTTTCCTGGATCAAAGAAAGACAACACCAGTATTTGGGTTGTGGTAGACAGACTTACTAAGAGCGCTCATTTCATTCTGGTTAAGAGTAAGAGGACGGCATCATAGTTGGCAGCTATTTACATTCGTGCGGTAGTCCATCTTCATGGAGTACCTTCCAGCATCGTTAGTGATCATGACCTCATCTTCTCCAGTGAATTTTAGAGGAGTTTGCAAGAGGAATTAGGTACACAGTTGTGTTTAAGCACCGCTTATCACCCTCAAACAGATGGACAGACAGAAAGGGTAAATAGAGTTCTTAAGGATCTTTTAAGGCTGTGTATCCTAGACTTTGGAGGGACTTGGGAAGGGCAACTTCTTTTAGTGGAGTTCGCCTACAACAACAGTTATCAAGCTAGCTTTGTCATGGCACCCTTCGAAGCATTGTACGGACGACCCTGTATATCATCGACTTGTTGGTGGGAATCTACAGAAAGACTTCTACTTGGACCAGATATGGTTAGAGAAACGTCTGAAAAGGTTGATCTCTTTAGATGGCGAATGATGATAGTTTAGGATAGGAAGAAGTCCTACGCTGATAAGAGAAGGACTGACCTTGAATTCGAGATAGGAGACATGGTTTTCATTAAGGTATCACCTCTGAGGAATGTGGTTCGCTTTGGATCTGTAGGTAAATTGGCACCAAGATTTATAGGGTCATTTCACATAACAGAAAGGATTGGCCAAATGGCCTATAGAGTAAAGCTACCAAAAAGACTATCTGACGTTCATGATGTTTTCCACGTTTCTCATTTGCGGAAGTGCTTGCATGATACTGCAGAAGTAGTTGAGCCGAGTATATTGGAGGAAGTAGAGGTGGAACGGGAGGCGACAGTTAGACGAGTTTCTAACCGCATTCTTGGATCAGAAGTTGAGAAACTACGCAAAAGAGAAGTCAAGTTGATGAAAGTTCAGTAGGGAGATAACCCAGAGCATGCAACTTAGGAGACTGAAGACAAGATTCGTGCTTCGTACCCTTTTCTTTTCGAGGGTATGTTCTTAACTTCCTTTCCAAAGCTTTTATTCATACTTGTTTCTATCATTTGAGTAAATCCTATCGATCGAATCTTCAACCTTTAGGTAGGTAACCCACGAATGTAAGCATGTGCTTGAGACATGCTATGTTTGGTGGATACAAGTGGATGCTAGTGTTTGCTAATGGTTGCTCGTGGATGCATATACACACACATTAGGCACTAAATTGGCTCAATCACTCTCATACTGCATACGGATGGGTGTGCATTTTTCTTCTTTTAACGGATCAAAGTAGATGTATCATCATATGGATGTTGCATTTGGATGGATGATTATGCACACATATAGAACTTACATGTTATAATAGGATTATTTGCATACATGTTGGATTCATGGCACTAACATATATAAAATTAAGGAGGTCGACTGAATCAATAGACCGCCTGATCTTCTCATTAGAATTGGGAAATATACACACACCTTTTTATATATTCATATAAGCATTAGAAATTTTTAAGGACAATGGATGCCTATGATTGGTGGATGAGTAGATGGGTGATGGATGGTAGGATATACATTCTCCTTAACTTAGAGATTTCGGGGATGAAATCCTTTGAGTCCGGGAGAATGTAACACCCCATAATTTTAACAACACTAAAGACGATAAATTAAAGAATAATTAATTTAATATTCGGAATTAAATGAAATGGACTGCGCTATTGCGTTCGTCTCGGAATTATGGACAAAATAGACACTTGGATTGCGTAAAACGGACACATATGAAGAAGTTATTAAGGTTTGAAGTTTATATATGCAAAAGAAGAATATATATGAATAAAATAAGTCTAGAAAATTCAAAATAGTTCAAAATCATAGAAATTAGGGGAGCGAGAAAATTGCCGCCCAGGGGTGTCGACCCCTGGGTCGACCACATAAGGGGGGGTCGACCCCCCTACGAAAGGTCTGGGCAGATTAGGGTTTCTCCTGATGGCTATATATACCACCCCATTTTTCTTGTTTCTCCACACCAAAAATAATGGAGAAATAGATGCTTCCTCTGCCCATATTAAATCAAGTCTTTTCTTCTTCTGCAATCAAGTTATTCAAGTTCAGAGATCTGTGATTCAATCCTTCTTCTATTTTCTAGAACCAAAATCACTGTGAGTCTATGTTAATTTTTGATCTAAATATTTAAAAGTTAATCTTGACATGACTATAACTTGGACCTATGCCTGTGACTATTTGAATCATACTAGATCTTCTATAATACATGTATCTATGATATTCTGACATGACTATGAACTAGATCTAGGCTTATACCTATTTATCATGTCAGATCTGCCATTGTTTGTAGATCAAATTCTATGTTTAGATCACATCATGCCTATTCCTATTATGTTTGTGGCTAAATCAGATATGTTGCTAGATGATTATCTAATTCATTGTTTAGATATTATCATGCATGTTTAGGATGTCCCTATTATGTTAGAATCAGTTCTATTATTGCATGTTCATCAGATCTGTTCCTATATGCCTATCTTGTCATTATGCCACTATATGTTTATGCCTACTCTACGATTATATATCAATCTTGTTAGTATGATCATTTCTGTCCTCTTCCCTTCATCTTTTCCCTTTTATTTTTATAGCCTGTTTATCTTCGAGCCTAGGCATGCCACTGAAATATGCAAACGCGTTAAATTGGGAATGAGGGGAAAATAGTATAATTTAGGGTCATAACTTGTATTGGGAAATTTGGGCATAACTTGAATGAAATATATGAATATGAATTTGGAGCATAAATCAAATTGTGACTAAAGACCTTAATTTGGGGCATATGGTTCATTATGAACATAACTTGGGAAAGGGGCATGAAAACCTATAATGACATAGGAACAATTGGTTAATAATGGAAATGCCTAGAATTACAGTAATTAGAAACTATAACCGCGCTTAGACACGAGGTTAGATTACACTTGTGGTGGTAGTTTGCCCGAATCCGACCGGCATATCCAGCGACCACAAGTGGTGAATCTATTGTGAGGGGTCTAAGTGCATAAACACGTGACGTGCTGAGACACGAGGTTAAGTCCGACTTGTGGAATAAGTCTGCCCGGAACCGACCGACATATCCAGCATCCACAAGTGGTAGGCTTAATGTGGGAGGTCAGCACATTATAACCATAAATGAATATGGTAATGCATTGAAATACTTAACCTAGTTTAATCCATAGGGATTTCATGAACATGTTAAACTGAGTAGGGGTTAAGTAAACTTGTTTGGAGCAGTGGGTAGGTTAAGTAAATCTTGGGTTGGTGGGTAATATTTATATAGGCCCACAAACTTAACATGTTGGGTTATGAAATCTTTTACTCTGGTAAGGCATAACTTGTGAAAAACCTAGTGGGGATGCAAGTGTAGGCTGGGAAAGCTTATATGATCTTGTGTGTGGGACCCGTTTCAATCAGTAACCCTTATATAGGTATCAAACGAGTACTACGAACTAGGGCAAAGTCGGGGCATGCTTACTAGGAAGATTATAAGAGATCCAAACGTGAGGGACGGTGTGGGCAGCGCATTCCGACGGGGTCATGTGCATGCATGGGTTCGGACAAGAAGCGGCTAAGATGTCGTGACACCGGTAGATATGGTTGTGCACATCTGGAAGACAAAGGGTTGCCACTTTAGGGAGTGATAGACCTACACTGAGACCAGCACAAGGTATCTACAGAGTAGGAAGCTGATCGATTAGGGTAGTAGTTAGGGTATATCTAGACTCTGGTAAGTTTAGTAGCTCGTTATTATCTTTGGGGGGAACTGCGGTATGTTAGGCTGCCTGTTGATTGTATGGGGTTAAAACCTCTCACCCGAAGTATGCCTAAGTCTACCATTTTATACACGTTGGGGATCATCTCATTCTGGTTATACTAGTATTGGTGCCAAGGAATCATTAGAGAAGCACAATATACTCTATCATGTTTATCCTGTTTACCTTGTCATACCTACCTTTTATGATGTTATCTCTCATATCCACTTTATATGTTTGTCATGATACTTTTACTTATTTATATGCTAAAAGTAACTGGACTCGCCAGACTTTATGTCTGACCCATTTTGTTTCCTCTTTTTTTCCTCTTCCATTCCCCCCTCCCCCTAAGGTTCATAAGGGTGGGAATACTCAAGCTTGATCAGGATTCTGCTTTCATTCTGCTTGGAGCTGCTTAGATGTATTGCTCGAGTTCTTATCTTTCTACTATGTCTATGTTTTGGAATTATGCTTCTTTTATAATTGTACTCTAATATTTTAAGTACAAGACAGAAATTTCAATGTTGTTCTGGGTTTTATGCATTCAAGACATATGACATAACCATGTTTTGAACTACGATGCTTTATGATTAATAAAGTTTTCAATTCCGCTGCTATTTTGTATTTGTCTTGTAATGTTTCTATTTTTGTTTACCTATAACGCTTCACGAAACTTAATACATTTTCTTAATGAGTGACATTAATGGACGTGGGGTGTCAAACTTATAAGCGCTGTGAATTAATATTTCCCAACTTATAAGCATTGCAAATGAATATTTGCCAACTCTTATAAGCGCTGCGAATGAACATTTCCCAACGCTTATAAGCGTTACGAATGAACATTTGCCAATGCTCATAAGTGTTGCAAATATCTCCCCCACCCCAAGTGACACGTATAAGTGTCACTGAAATTACTAGCGATGCTTATACTCGTTGGGAATCCCCTGTTTTGGTGTAGTGATCTTCAGCTAAGAAAGATAAGAATCTTTGGTGCTAAACCTTCATGCTGCTATATCAATTCGTTGACATCTGACTCAAATCTGATCGTATTAATCTTTTATCTTTAATTCCTCTCTGAATCTGGTAAAATTCTTTGTTGATAATGATTTAGTGAATATGTCTACTCTCTGGTAATATATGGTATGTGATTAACCTGTAGATTTCCTTTCCAAACTTGTTTATGCACGAAATAAATGTCAATCTCTATATGCCTTGTCCTTGCGTGTTGTATTGGATTTGTTGTCATATAGATTGTACTCTGATTATCACACCATGTTATTGGCTTTGTGTTGATGTTTAATTTTAACTCCCTTAGAATAGCTTGAAGCCATTGAATTTCTGATGTTGCTTCTGCTACACTTCTGTACTCTACTTCGGCACTTGCCCTTGAGACAGTATGTTGTTTCTTTGAACGTCAGGAAATTAAGTTGCCTCCTATATGTATGCAATAGCCTATAATAGATTTCCTATCATCCACATCTATAGCCCAATATGAGTCTGTATAAGCTATTATATTTAGTTGTTTTCTTGCTTTCAGTGTTAGGTCATAGCTGATTATTCCTTTTAAGTATCTCAGGATCGTCTTTATAGCTTTCCAGTGCTTGTCAAGGGGATCCTACAATGCATAAATTGAGAAATCTAGTTAACACTGAAGGCTATATCTGATTGTGTTATAGTTGCATATTACAATGCTCGTACAACACTTCTATATTGTTTAATATTATTTATGGATTCTTCCCTATTTTTAGAAAGATGTTGACTTGATATCATTGGTGTAGGCTGAACTTTGGCTTCATGCATCTTTGATTTAATTAGTAACTCAGAAATATATTTTCTTTGACATAGATGTATTTCTAACTCTGATATTTTCTTTACTTTAATTCCAAGGAAGTATGAGATGTCACCTAGATCTTTGATTGAGAATTGTCTGTCCAAACTTCCAGTCGATTGTTCAATCTCATCTTCATTACTGCCTGCAACAATAAGATCATCAACATATATCAATATGTATATTGTAGATGAACTGTTAATTTTAATAAATAAAATGAGTAATATTTAGTTGAATTGAAGCCTTCGTTGATAAGGTAGCTTTCAATCTTTCAAACTACACACATGGAGCTTACTTTAGGCCATAAATTGCCTTATTCAGTTTGCATACTTATTCTGGATTTGGTATAAATCATGGTGGTCGTTGCATATAGATTTCTTCCTCTAGTATTCCATTGAGGAATGCATTGTTGACATCTAAATGTCTGATTTTCCATTTGTTTCTTAAAGATATTGTGAATATGAGCCTAATATAGATGTTTTACAATCGAAGAGAAGGTTTCATTAAAATCGAAGCCATATTTTTGTGTAAATCTCTTTGTAACTAATCTGGCTTTGTAGCTATTGATTGAACCATCCAGATTCTTCTTTAGCCTGTATATCCATCTGCATCCAATTATATTTGTTTGTTTGGAGGATAAGTCAGTTCCTAAGTGTTGTTTCTCATGAGGGCATTGTATTCATCGTTCCTTGCATCTATCCAATTTTGGTCTTTTGCAGCTTCACTGTATCTTTCTAGCTCATCCATATTTACAGTAGCAATGTAGGTCTTTGGTTTGAAAGATCCTATTTTGCTTCTACTAATCATATGGTGGCATGTCTGATTGTGTGGTTGATTTGCTGATAATTCTTCTTGATATGATTGTGTAATATTACTATCTGATGGTGATTCTTTACTATTATTGCTAGAGTTACTGTTGTCCTCTGATATTTTGTTTTCATTGTCATTTGTTGCAGGATGTTATAGAGCACGGTTGGGAAGTTCACAGTGATCAGAATCTAGTTGATCAACTACATTCTGGTTGTTAGGTTGAGCGTAAGCAACCTTAGCATCATCTTTATGCCATACATCAACTACAGTTGGGAGCTCAGGTATATATACCTTTTGACCATATATCTTCTTTGATGTTTTCTTATTGCTGTCTTTATAAGGAAAAATATTTTCATCGAAAATTACATGCCTTCTTATGAATATTCTGCCATTGGTATCAATACATTTGTACCCTTTCTGATTGGTACAATAACCTATAAAGGTCCACGTACTAAACCTATAATCTTGTTTATTTGAGTTGTATAATTGTTTCAACTGCTTCATATTCTTCACTTAATCCATTGAGTATAACCAGAACTTGTTCAAATTCCAAATATCATTAGAAGTTTTACTCAAATCACTTGAGGCATAATACTTTGGCTTATTGATGAGAGGAGCCAAGAACTAATTAGCCTATCCTGTCTATGAAATTTTATATATTTCTTATTGCTTACAACCCTATTATTTTGGTCTGTTATAAACTGGGAAGGAACATCCACAGTGCCTAGAACATAACCTTCTAAACCATATCCTTATATTGCAGTTTCAATTTGTAACTTCCACAATAAATAGTTATTCTCATCTAATTGAACTGTGATGAGTTGAGATTATGGACTTACAACTATTTTTATTAATCTTTCTGCAGCTGTGGTTCCATCTTAAGATGCTGAAACATTTATTGATGCTGATGAGGTATTGTCATCGGCCATGATGGATAAACCGATATTGAACAATGCAGATTTAAGAGGATTGATCAGGTAATCAAGAATAGCTTCAACAACTTACTGCAGCAACCAGGTAACCGAAGTGATGTAAATTTGGTTCTAATTGTGTTTCTGGTATAGCTCTATGAGATTTCTTGATTATTTCTTGATATAAACTCAGGAGGCAATGACTGTATTTGACTAATGCAATCACTTTCTTATGCACAAAAAGGCAAATTGAACTTGCAATTGTGTATAAGACTAATGCCGAGGAACAGTTGATCAGGGTATGTCTTCTTCTTCGATGATGATGATATTACTCTGAGTAGAAGAAAAATATACAACATATATGACTAGGAACACTCTGATAAGTTGCAGGAAGTCAAGATCTTAATGCTATTAGGCGAGATCTTGCTTTGATACCAAGTTAAAGATTTAGGAAATATGAATCAAAGATGATGGAAATGGATTCTATGTTGTATTTGATAGAGGGAATATTGTTACAACATGTAAAAATGATAAGCTGTATTTCGGTAAAATATTATGCAGTAGAACCACTTATTTATGATGTTTAAGTAGGCTCAATGTACATAGGCCAAGCCCAACAATCAATACATAAAAGAAAAATGAGTGGCTATACAGCCGACTTCATTCCATCATTACTTTTATTTTTATGGAAGGAAAGGAATGTCAGGTTGTTCAAGAGAGAACAGAGAGCTAAGGAAAAGTTATTTTTAGTTATTTGCAAAAGTACTATGAGACAAATTTAAAAGCTAGTTAATACATGCTTAGTATTATTATATAAGCTTTCCCCTTTTGTCCTTTTATTTTTGTAATGTTTATTTTTTAGTTCCATCCTTTTTTCACTCTCTAATTCTTTAAACAAAATGATAGGGGTTTATAAGTTGCAAATGCGCAACCCAGAGTTGTGACCTTTTGTTTTTCAACATAACATAGTAGAAGCAATTTCAAGTGGTATCTTTTAAATTCTTATATTAGTACAACTCATAGTTTCACCTAATTTAAGGCAATTAAAAAACCGCAAATGTAGCTATTGACTGAATGAAGATAAACTTGGGGAAGACCAGACCAACTGATGATGTTTGACACAATGAATTGATCACCTTTTTAGTAGAAACAATATATAATAACTCAGCTTCAGCCCACTTGGTGAAGTAATCAACTATGACAATGACGTACTTTCCACCACTTTTGGAAGTCGATAGAGAACTGATAATATCAATGCCACAAACTATAAATGGTCAAAGACTGACCATCGCTGAGTAAATTTTATCAATGAAAAACTCAGAATCTTAGCAAACTTTTGTTATCGTAGTGTCATAAATAATTAATTGTATCCTGAATAATAGTTTTCCAGAAATATTTGTTACAAAGTATCTTCTTTGCCAAATTTTGGGTCCAGGTGTGATCACTGCACTCACCTTTGTATACATCCCATAACACATATTTGGCGTCGTTGTAGGCTACACACCTAAGTAATGGAATGGAGAAACATTTCCTATACAATACGCCTTGAAGGATGTAGCGTGTTTCTTGAAGGACAACTTATTTTTAGGCTTCGTGTAGTAAAAAAAATTATTAGAGTCATCCATGAATCCGCCATTTGTACCTGATCAATTTCCATTTGATCGATACTAGTAGCATCCATATTTCTACTGGTACCTGGCCTATGTATTATGGATTTCATGAACTTGCCAACTTTTCCAAAAAAAAATACCTTCACATTCTCCCCGAGAGGGGTACGCAAGATGGTGTGGTGTTTAAAGTCAGTCAATAGCTCATGGATCCAGTTAAGCTAAGAACAAAGTCGTGCTCCTTTTGCTTGAAACTCTTGTCTCGCTAGGCACATTACAATATACAAATCACATAAGGTCTGAATTGACTTACCCCCTAACTCCTTGGAAAGTTTAAGCTCTACAATCAGGGCTTCATATTCAGCTTATTGTTTGTTCTTGGAATTCGAGCTTAAAAGTATAGCAGATCAAGCGTTCCTCATAAGTTACAAGCACGATTCCAACTCTAGAACATTGATCGTTGTGTGCTTCATTAATGAACATTTTCCATTGAATAAGTGATAACTCACTATTTTTGGGAGAGTGTCTAGTGTAGTAAACTTAGCGATGAAGTCCACGAAAATTTATCTCTAGATGGACCTATGAGGGATATAGGTGATGCAAAACTTGATCAGCTTGATGTTTCACTTGAGTAACCTCCCATATGCCTTAGGCTGTTGTAGGATTGGTCGTAGCAGCTGGTCGATGTAGAAACTGGGTAAGCCTAGAAATAATGACAGAGCTTCCTAGATGTGATTACAAAGCAGTAAGTCAACTTCTCGACTTTGGATAGTTGCATTCTTCACCCTTTGGCCATTTACTAACATAGTAAACAGACATTTGGATTCGGTGGTCATCACATATAAGTGTATAACTAACAGCCTGCAATGACATAGCTAGATAGATGAACTATTCTTCATGATCTATTAGCTTTGACAAGACATGATGCCTTTCCAGATGGTCCAAAGACTTTGGAATGCTTTGATGCAATATTATGTCCAAGCGAAGTTATGCTTCCCCTTTTGATCAAGTCAAAGAAAGGGATACATTTCTCAGTTACCCTTGAAATGAACCGGCTAAGAGCAGTGACTTTCCAATTCAAAATTTACACATACTTGATCTTCGTCGTAATTTTGATATTTTGGATAGTATAAATCTTTTTAGGATTCAATCCCGCTAGAATAGACAGTGAAATCCAAAATATTTCCTAATACTGTGCCAAATAAGCATTTCAAGGGACTGCTTTGATACCATTTTGTAATGACCCCACTGCTATACCCATATTATTAAAGAACATTATAAATAATGTTGTATAATAACATGGAGAATACGGTTTGCTAGGGGCGGCAGATTGTGAATATTACTTTAAACCAATGCTGACACGTCGTACTTACTGTTTTACTTAGTCTCAAAATGAATTCTTGACGTAAACAGTCTTAATCGAAAGTAATAAACACAATGGTTTCTCAAATCAGAACAATATAACATATAAAATAATTATCATAGATTATAGTGGATTAATAATTATCTATACGAATTAAGAGTTTATAACGTAATATACATCTAATACAAGTCATTATATTTAATTGTACATCTTATAAATCTATACATTATCCTAAGAGAACTTTTATTAAAATTTAATGACTTAAATCCTTGCTATCAAGCTTATCCAAATCTGTGAGTCCTGTAACCTGAAAAATCTCGACCTGATCCGATAACATAAAATACACCGATCATACTACTTCCAAATATCTAAAGGTGAGAAAGAAATACAAATCACAAGTGAAAATTTTTATCAATAGAGAAGGAACAGTATAAATTCCAAATCAACAAAGGTACATGAGACAACTACAACTAAATCAATATTTATTGGCCTCATGTGTTAGGCACTTAGGCTACAATAACAGAGTATAAGTGTTTCCATAAATAACGTGTTTCTTAAGCTCCAAGGGTAAGTTATCTAAACAAAAAAACCCAAATCGCAGAAAAAGAAGAAGGAAGAAGATGTGAATCTATTTGAAGGCATTGCCGATGAGTACGCCTGAGCGAGGAAAGGCGTGGATTCTCTGATGATGAATCATTTGGGCGACTTTGGGGACCACGATGGAAGTCGTGATGCTTGTCTTGAGATGACAAGTTGCATCATAGGAGAAGGTGGAGGGACGATCTCATTGTGCATGAGCGCGGCGACGGTGAACTAATCTTGGTGGTGTGGAGGCTGAAGCATGACATATAGATACTGTTCGGTAATTCAATCATCGTTAGGTGAGTTACTTTAACTCACCCTAATATCTCTATTGTCTGAATTTTATTTGCATCTGCTATCGTAATTATATATTTCAATGAACATATGTAGTCTGCATGAATTAATTGATTGATATACCTTGCATGCTACATCTTTGATTAATGTGATAATTAAATTGGTTTAGGAGAGTTATTCCCAATGCATGTCATGTGAATCGCTTATAAATTAAGTAGAATGTTAGTAGTGATTGGTTAAAAAAAAATGAAGTATGTTGCATGCTATGGATTCACTTTGTTTGATGAATGAATTGGTTAAATATGTATTGTTCGACCTTAGTGCGTGTATTTATGTGGTTCTTGTTGCAACCTTTCCTAGCTTCAAGTGTAATATTGTGTATCCTTTATGAGCTATTTTCTGAAGGCTTAATCCTATATTGGATGGCCGACGTTAATAACCAACCCGTATAGTAGACTATCAGGTTTTGATGAGTTTTCATGCAAATTTTATGTGTTGATTTCATGAATGATTTCATGAATTTGTTCACACTGTGCACGTTTTCAAAACTGCTTTTAATGGGTTTCCCATTAATAAGTTATTGCTTTGAGTTTTCTAAGTTTGTGTTAAAATTATAATTATCTTAAAGCTATATTATATACAATATCTTAAATATATAGAGTTTTCAAGGAAAATGTCTAAATGATTTCTAAATTTTTTATAAACTTATTTTCACAAAATTAAATATTTCCTTATATAAAATTACATGTTTTTGCATATTTTGAGAAGCGAGAACGTGATTTAAACGATATAATCATTTTTGTGGCATGAGACATGTAAATTGATTATATCGGTTAATTCCTGACTCATCAATTGAAGTTATTTGTTGTTTTTCGATGTGAAGTAGACTGACTTGTAGTAAATCGATTAGTGAAATGTGTTATTCATAAAGAATGCCAAATATTTCCACCATGTCACCAATTTGATCATCCAATAGTTATGAATTCACAAGCATATCATCCACGTATACCTCCATGGATTTCTCGACATGGTCTTTGAATATCCAACTGACCAACCGTTGATGTTTGGCTCAATCATTCTTCAATCCAAATGGCAAGACAACATAACAATGCATTCATAAAGGAAAGAAGTTTGTGCCAAGCGATTGAGTCCACAAGCTGGTTTATTCTTAGCAATGGGAAACTGTCTTTCAAGCACTTTATTTATATTAGAGTAGTCAATGCATATGCATCATTTTCCATCAGCTTTCTTTACCAAAACTGGATTAGAGACCCGGTATGGGTAGAGGACGTCAAGAATAAATCCAATGCTCTTCAGTCTATTCACTTCCTCTTTAAGTACAATTAATCTCTCTAGGCCTAGAGCACATCTCTTTTTATTAACCGGAAAGAACTTTGGGTTAATATTGAGTATGTGGCTTCTAATAGTCAAAAAAATACAACATATGTCATCATGGGTCCAAGCGAACAAGTCCAGGAAGTTGTCCCGAATTCAAGTTGATTATGTTTTTCTCTTCTTCATTGGAGAAAGACAATCAAACAATTCCCAATCATAGTCCTTGCTGATCAGATCATCCATATAGGATAAAAAAACTCTAGATATCTGTTATCTTTCTCTTTGAGTAAGATCTTTACCCCAAGAAAGCTAGTCAGTTCCTTCATTCGTCTAGGACCGAGATGAGATCCAATCTTCAATACCTTCAATGGGTCGTTGTTGTCGCCATGGACCTCAATGGTTATCTCTATTGGAGCGACACTGTGATATCCTGGTTCCTCGTCCTTCCTGAGATTTTAGTCTTTCAAAAGATGGCTATGATGTTTAGGTTGGGATTTTCCCTCTGGTTACTATGCATCATTATCTTTGATGTAATAAAAGTATGTATGACTTTGCCCATCCCACTGCAGTAGGCATCCTTCCATTCAGCCATATAGCAAGCCCTTGCGACAACCTGATCACATCTCATTATTTCAACCTCACCATTAGTCAAAACTTCATCAACAGTCATTAAGTGATGATGCACGCCCTAAACTCAGCAAGGGTCGATTGGCCCAAAAAACATTGTATAGAGTGTAAATGTCCAACATAATAAACAGAAGGATTCACAATCTTCGATGATCTCTTTCTCTAGTTCCACCACCAATTCAACCATCTTTATCGATTCATACGCAGGTCTATTGAAACGACGAATATGAGCAGTGCACGACTTCAGATTCTTGTCTTCCAACGTCATTTGATCATAGGCCTTTTTAAACAAGATATTAAAGGGAACCCCGCATTCAGTAAGGATCTTTCATATCAATGTTGGGCCAAACAGTGACCGAAATCACCGATAGATAAACAGATGGGATATCTACCCTATCTAATTCTTTATTTTTGAAGACATTATCATCTGTCATCATCCTTCTTCACTTGGTCAACGCCATTTCTTATGTAGCGTTACACTCTTTAAGCTCTACTTGCTCCACTGCATTGATGTATTCTTTCATCGTTCTCTTGCACTTTCCAATTAGAGAGGGTAGCAGACTATGGTATTAATTGCAATTCCTTTACCCTTTTGTTAGGGGTAGCTTTATGTGTTACCTGACCTTGATTGTTCCTACCTGAATTCTTCCCCATGTATCCTTCTCGGTCTGAATGTTTCTGGTTGGTTTTGAGTTGGCTTTTGAGGGGAGTTTTGTGTGTTGTTGGATTGTGTCTCTGGTCTGCATAGTGTCGTATTTGGGGTTCATATTGAGTCTGATTGGTCGGTTGTAGGTTGTTCTCTTTTTATTTGTGTTGGGCTTTTTTGGTAGTGGTGAACTCTGGTGAACTGGTGGAGACAAACTTGGGGCTACTATAGTGATTATCTTGCAAGTTAACGTCTCTTTGTGACTCTCTTCGAGTCTTCTAGTAGCAGGGGAGCAACCATGCTTCTCATCTACAGATTGCACATTTGTTCAATTGATGAAAGGTATCGGTATCTCTCAAGTGGATGTTGGGTTCATTCCAATATGTTGGTTGTGCTACTGATTCCTATGGCATGGTGATAGTTGGTCTTGCTGTTGCATTGGCTTTTTTAATGAAAGCTTCATATGTTAGTTCGTGTCATGTAAGCTGACTTTGTGGATTTGGAATGTTAATGTGTGTTTCAAGTAAGTTTTGTTCTAGATTTCTCTATTAGCTAGTGTTATTATGCGATGTTTTTCATTTTGATGTGCTTATGTTATGATAGCATTCTTTGTCATTATTCCCTGCGTGGAGCATAGTAATTGAGTAATCTAGACTTCTAGTTTGGCTCATGTTCTATAATCTAGGATAGTTATGGTGGACGGGCCACCTTAAAAACCGTACGTAGTAGTTAGGCAATACCTCAATCTCCTGTATTTATCTGCATTTATTATTTATGATGATAAAAAGTGTTACGGACCACTTTAAAACTGGTCGGATTTAAAAAAAAACTAGGGATGGTCGAAAGATGATGATAATCTAAGCTTGTAATTCACTTTTCCAACGAACTTGTTCATCTTTGTGGAGATCTTTTCCATTTTCTTACTAAACGATTTCTTTAAAAAAATTGATATTCCGCTATAATTTTTTGATTCTTAAGAAGGATTTTATTAGATGGATTGGAGGTACTAGTGGGATATTCTGTGCTTTCTATGGAATTATTTTCATCTTTTTCCTCTTCTTTGATTTCCATTCCTTCTACTTCCATTTCACAAGATAGTCTTGCCTTTTTTTTCGAAAGCGTTTCATATGATTGAAACACTAGCGGAATCTTCATAAGAGATATATCTTCAGAATTAAAAGGCATTTTTGGAAACAAACTCTTCGCCATTGAAATCACTCGAAAAAAATTGAAAGTACATGTAAGGTAAATTTCATGATATAACGTGTTTTCATCCATTGAAAAATCTTTAGCTCGAAATTCATTCAAAATAATTTGAGCCCAATTAATGTTATAATTTTCATAAATCAAAAAAGAGCTATGCAAACTTTCATTGATGGGTTGTTGAAATTTCCCGAATGAGGTGTAATGGTGTGTTGAAGAAGTAGATTTATGATTCTTGTCTTCGGTTGAAAATAACGGTTTTTGAATTCCAAATTGTCATCTTCTTCAAAAATGCGGCGAAAGGTCTCTTGGTCATGTTCATTAATTCTGAAATATGAGAGATCCATTTCCTTGCACTTATAACCCAAAATATTTCCTAAAACTTCACAGTCCAAACAATTTGAGTGCCTCTTGCACTACTCCAAATTTCATATTCATTTCCTTCATAAAAACCACAATTTAAATTCGCATAAAACATTTTTACAAGATTCAGATAGCACATATATTCATTTTTCCGAGAATCGATCAAACTAAGGATTTCATTTTGATTAAAAAGAGATTCAAACTCATGAGTTCCAAAATCTTGAGAAATGGTAAATTTTCCTATATCGACTTTACCAAAGTTTACATAGTTGATGTAATCTTTGATAGCTACCCAATTATTGAAAAAAAGGCTTTGATGGTCTTAGACAGCCTCATAGTGCTTGGAGTGCTTAAGGAAGTCGTTATTGAAGTTTTGTGAAGAGTAGAAGATGATAAAGATAAGTTTGAATTTAGAAATAAAGGTGGAAAGTCATGATAAGGATATAGAGATAATTAGAAAACGTATAGAATGTTCTTGGTCTATTGACACCTTTTCAGTATATTTGAGTTGGTGAAAAGGTGGAGGGAATTTCAAAAGTTTGAATTCAAAAATTACAGAAGGCATGTCGACATGGGTAGTGGGGCATGTCGATATGTGTCCAATTTTTCAAAGGACTTGGGAATTATTATTTTTAACTGTTTATATATATATATATATATATATCTTATATTCTTATTTATGTAATTCCAGAGATAATATATAATACTTTTATATTAATATTTTTTTAAAATAATATTTTTTTAAATTTTAAAATTCAATTTTAAATTTTAAAATTCAATTTTAAATGATGAATTTTGAATTTAGACTCAAATTTCAAACAAATCAAGAAATCAAACAACCATTCAAACAGGCAATTCCAAGCAAATTAACATCAACGCATACCTAATTTTAGATCCAATTTCCAATATCTTCTAAATCGTGAATAGCCATGAAGCAAAATTTCGAATTGTTCGCTTCTAGTTCTCCATCACTTGGGAATGAATCTGAATCATATAGTATGGAAGTATAAGCCATTTTCCTTTTCTTTGAAGTATACTACAACAAAAACACCATATTACAACTTTACTTTTACAACGGTGGTAAAAGCACCGTTGTAATAAATGTTATTTTACAACTTTTTTCCAGAAAAGTTGTAATAAACTTATTTTTAACAACTGTGTTCTTTTGACCGTTGTAATAAAAGCTTATGACAACTTTTGTTTTTTGACTGTTGTAATATATATTACTATATTTTAATATAATTAATAACTAATAATTAATATTAATACATTTATATTGATTATTTATAATTAATAACTAATAATTACTATTAATAATCAATTAGGAAGTAATAATCAATAATCAATCTGTAATATTCAATACTTAGAAATTAAGAAGAATAAATAAAAAATATAGTTAATATTACATAATTAATATTAAATAGTTAATAATTAAAGTATAATAATTAATGCTAATCATGAATAATCAATGATTGCTATTAATAATTAAGAAGTAGAGATTAATAATTACGAAGAAGAGATTAATAAATAAGATTATATTTAATAAATAATTTATAATAACGAACGATTAATAAGAAATCTTTAATAATTAAAATGTAATACTTATTATTAGTATTTAATATTTAATAGTTATGGGTAATAATTATATTTAACATCCAATATTTCAAAAAAAGTTTAAATTTTTCTAAACAAAACTTATAAAATATTGAAATTTTCACAAATTAATTTTAAAAAAAAATCAGTGAACTGGAATTTTTATAAAATATCCAAAATTTCGAAAAACTAGTTCATTTTTTTTCTTTTTTTCTTATGATAATTGAACCTTAAAATCGAAATGAATATTTAGATGACTTAACCAACGTGATCCATTGAGTGTTGAAATTTCTTAATTGATTTCTATGAGAAATAATATTATGTATAGTGCTGAAAACAATTGAAATATAAGATATAATCACATTAGTAAGTACCAATCACGTAAACATAAACGTGAAAAAATCAATCGTTTGAAGAAGTGGCGGCACTTTGAAAATTTTGGCGGCCAACCCTAATATTTTACTTCCTCACGTTATACTTTTTATCAGCCGACAAAAAAAAATTCCCCTAAATCTTTTCCCCAATTCGAAATTAATGGCCTTTATTTTTCCTTGGCCCTTATTCGCATCGCCAGAATTTGCCTTGACCACTTCTCTTCGTTCAACACCTACCCCAGATCAGACGCCTCCTCCATCCTCAATTGAACCGCTCACTGTTTCCATCGCAACCAAAGTAGTGAGCTCTTGCTTCTTTCCCGTTGTCCTTTCTCTCGCAAGTTCAACCGGACCACCTGCTGCTTCAAATATTGCCGTTCCATTATCCGTTCCTCAGCCTCTGCCTCGCAAAGATCTCTGTCCTGCACCAACGCCTGTTTGGAAAATCGAACCGTGTCACTGTCGCAAACCCGAAGACCGCCTGTGCCCGAAAGCTGCTTCCTTTTCCATAACCGAGCCTTCACTTCCATTCAACACTGCCCTGTCATCGACCTAAAGTAAGTTCGCTTACCATTATTCTTCTTTCAAATTGGCTGAGTCCGTTTCTAATTATAAACTGTTTGGGGTTACTTGGATGCTATTCCTGTCGATTGGGTTATTGTCCCATTGTAGTATGGTTATGGTTCATTTTATTATGCACATAGAGAGGGAAAGGCAAGGTTTGCAGAACCAGGAAAAGAAGTTAATTGCAGAAATCAAGAAAACTGCCAAGCAAGGGAAAATGGTACTTAAATTTCATTATGTAGTGACTGATTATAAATTGTGCAGAAGAATTTTATTTCTCCCCAAGATGAACATGAATTTTGTTTGAGTTTAGTTAAGAGAAAATTTTCAAATTCAGCTTCCTGCTCTAATACTGATTGTTATTACGTGTTTTATAATGTGACCTTTGTTATTATGTCTACCAGCAAGTAGCGCATGAAATCCTTGTATTGGAATTGCTCATAATTCTTCTGGAAAATCCAACAGATGACAGTGTAGTGGTATAATTTCCTTTTTATGGTATAATGTTGTTGCCAGTTTGAATTTTTATGTATTCCTGTTCTTTTGTCATATGCAGGTAGCTGTTGGTTTTGTAAAAGAATGTGGTGCACTCCATATATAATAATCTATATTTGCTTTTTGTGTAGTATATTTCATGAATTTTGTTGTGAAAAACTCAGGAGGATCTATGCAGGTAGCTTTTGTCATATGCAGGTAGCTTTTGTCATATGCAGGTAGTATATTTCATGAATTTTGTTGTAAAAGAATGTGTAGTATATGAATTTTCATGAATTTTGTCATATGCAGGTAGCTTTTGTCATATGCACGTACTATATTTCATGAATTTTGTTGTAAAAGAATGTAGTATATTTCATGTAAAAGAATGCAGGTAGCTTATGATACCTCCATTGTTAGCATATGGAACTGAGCCTACCGGATGCTTTAAAGGTGAAGCTTAATTGTGTTATTTCCAAATTTCTTTCTTATAGTTACCTACACTGTTGTATAATCTCATATTTGTATCATATTTACGAAATCGAAGCATTTTATTTGTAGGTGATTGCAATATCCCTGCCTATGCAACACTTCTCTATGATATGTTCTCCCTCTTCTTACCTGAGGATTGCGATGGTAAGAAGAGAATTTATGAAGATCAACCGTCCTATATTAACGTGTGTAAAATTCTGTGATAGGTAACTGGATTGGATGCTGGAGCATAAAGACTCGATGTATGTCAGTGTGTATGTATATTTATACGAAAGTGTGTATGTAACTGAATGTATTGAGTGATCAGTTTGTAGTGAGGAATGTATGTATTGTTGTACTAATTCAAATATTGAAATAAAATATTTAATTTATTATTTCAGTTCAGAGTAGTATCATTTTATTCAATATAAATATTTATTTTTATATGAAATGTAATGTATAACGAAACAAAAATCATATTGTTATAATTAATTGTAGTAGGAATTACTACAACGGTGAAAAAAGTTGTAATATGTATTACTACAACAGTGCAAAAATGTTGTAATATGTATTACTACAACGGTGGAAAACAGTTGTAAAATATACATTTCACAACGGTGTCGCAACGGTGCAGAAAAGTTGTAAAAGATATTAGTCTATTACAACTTATTAATACACAACGGTTTGCCCACTGTTGTAAAATGTATATTACAACGGTGTTCCACCATTGTAATAGGGTCATTTTGTTGTAGTGGTATTATTATTTGGAGGCTGATTCTATCTATCTAGATATGGACAATCTCTTTGTAAGTGACTCGGTTCATCACAGTTGTAACATCTGATGTTGTTTGGAATTTCGTTATTTTTAATAGAATTCTTATTCTCATTCCTTCTGAAGTTATTCATCTTCCTATATTTTAGAGATTTTCTAAAATTCTTTGTCATCAATGTTATCTGTTCATCGCCATAGTTGTTTGAGTCTGTATCTTCAGTTATTGCATTGAATGCTAGTGACTTCTTGTAACACCCCGTAATTTTTAATGTTAATATTCACAAATTAAAGAATACATAATTTCAAATGTGGGAATTAAGGGAAACGGGTCGCGCCATTGCGTTCATCTCGGAATTCTGGTTGAGATAGAGTCCGAGTTTGCGTGAATTGGACTTCGTATGAAGAAGTTATGGCCATCGGAAGTTTCAGAAAATTTAAAACAGATTTCGAAAATTCAAAATTCAGAGTCAGATGGGCTAGGCGGGAAAATTCCCGCCAGGGCCAGGTCGACCATAGGGTCGACTTGGCCTAACTAGGTCGACGATATGGCCGACCTGCCCCCCCCCCCCCCCCCCCCCGATATGTTTAATGACCTGTTAGTGACTAGATGCTGACTCATTAGGATTTCTGATCTGCTCTGATTGGCTGGGATTAATTCTGGGTTGATCGGACGGCCTAAACTAACCCTAAACTCTATAAAAAGACATGCAGACTAAAACCCTAAAATCAAATCAAAATTAGATCAATGGTCGTCATGTTATCACTCCAAACCTTAGAGTAGCCGCCACCAATTAGAAGCAAAGTAAAGCAACTCAATTCAAGTCAAATCAAGCCTAAAACTACAACAACGAAATTGCCTACATCAAGGGAACGCTAATCAATTACATAATTCAGAACCCAGAACTCAAGACCCTCTTTTTCTGTGAGTTCTAGTCACTTTTAGGTTTAAATAAATAAAAGTGAATCGTGGTAGACTATGATTTAGGTATATGTTGTTTGTAGTTATGCAAGTTTATTGTTATTGTTGACAATGAAATTATGTAAGTTATTGTGTGATGAATTCATGAATCTATGCAAGTCGTTATCATGAATCTATGTAAATTGTTATGAGATAATGCAAGTCACCTATACAAGTTATTATTCATGAACCTATGCAAGTTATTATTCATGAAACTATGCAAGTTGTTATGTTATGCAAGTTGTTAAACATGTTGTAAATCTTGAATCTATGTGAATTGTTAATTATGTTGTTAGTTCATGAACCTATGCAAGTTGTTATGTTGTGAATCATGGACCTATGTTAGTTGTTAATTATGTTGTTAATTCATGAACCTATGCAAGTGGTTATGTTGCAAAATCATGAATCTATACAAGTTGTTAATTATGCGGTGAATCATAATTATATGTGAAAGTATCATGTTATTTTCCCCTAGTTGTCATGCTTATGCCAAAATTGTACTGAAGTTATAACCTTGTCATTCCCTTTATTTTATTGTTATGGCGAGACTACTTTGTAGCCTCGATGATGCCAAAAACGCAAACGGTTACGCTAGTTAAGAAACGGGGAAAAAGGGGAATTTGTAATAGGCATAGTGATTATGTAAATTGGACACATGATTTTAGTAGGGAAACATATAAATAATTACCTAATATGACATGGGTAAAATTGGGTAAAAATGGTATAATTTGAATATGACCATTTATGGATAGGAAATTCAAATTGTTAATAAAATAGGTAATGACATCTATAAAAAGGAAAGGATTAATTAATTAACTTAATTAATCAAAAGAGGAATGTTTAAGCAATTGGCATAAATGCCTTAAATGGCATAAAATAAATTTGTGATGAAATTGGTATGATTTTACATACCATAAATAGATGGACATAATTGTGTCAATTATGGCCATGGTTAAATTTGGAATTGATTGATAATTTGAATAGGGAAATTAATTCAAATTGGGGAATAATTAATTAGGAGTAATTAATCATCTAAGACATGAGGTTAGACTCGTTTGTGGTGTAAGACTGCCCGGACCCGCCCGGCAAATCCAGCTGCCACAAATGCCAGTCTAATGTGGGAGGTCTTAGGCATAAATTAAATGCGTAACAGTTGTAAAGACACTAGGTTGGACTCGTTTGTGGTGTAAGACTTCCCGGATCCGCCCGGCAAATCCAGCTGCCACAAATGCCAGTCTAATGTGAGAGGTCTTTATAAGGTTACGGTCTTAATGAATTAAGAAACACTTAACCAGATAAACATGTAGTGGGACATGAGGGGTTAAGTGGGTGCCTTGGGTGGCATGTGAAATACGATTAGGTGTCTCAATAATTAATTAATGCTGATTAAAGACTACTTAACCTAACTTAATACATATGGACTGTATGATGATAAACATAAGTTAGGGTTAAGTAAAACGAGTTGGATTGTGGGTGGGTTAAGTACAACTGATGGGTAGGTGGGTAATATTAATATATATAGGCCCACAAACTTAACCATTAAATAAATAGAATTAAATCAGTGGGAGGGTTAAGTACAACTGAAGGGAAGGTGGGTAATATTAATACATATAGGCCCACAAACTTAACCGGATAAAAAGGGTTATGTAATTAAAGACACCCTATGGTATACATAACCGGGGAAAAATAGTAAAGTTATGTATTAAAGACACCCTTAGGGTTACGCATAACTAATGGGAATAGATAGAGTTATGTATTAAAGACACCTATAGGTACGCATAACCGATAGGTAGAATAGGGGTTATGTATTAAAGAAACTTATAGGTACGCAAAACTGATTAAGGGCTATGTAATTAAAGATACCTTAGGGTATACATAGTCAGTAGAAAACCTAGTGGGGATACAAGACATAGGGGAGAGCTTGTATCATGTTGTGTGGGACCCATTTCAGTCAGTAACCTGGAGGGGTATCAAAGTAAAGAACTCCGTACTAGGCGGGGAAGGGGCACGCTTACTGATTGATTGTAAGAGATCCAAAATGAGACGGATGGTGTGGGCGGTGCAAACCAACCGGGGACATGTGCGTGCATGGGCCGGGCAGAGGGGGACAAGACGACCGTGACACCAATAGGTATAACTGTGCACACCTTGAGTTGCCACTTTAGGGAAGTGATACCCCCTAGTCGTGGGACCAGCACAGGGTATCTACAGAGTAGGGAGCCGATCGATTAGGGTAGTGGTTAGGGTATACCCGGACATATGCCCTAAGTCTACCAATTTATAGTAGGAGGGTAGTGGGTACGACTAGTTGTGATAGGAGCAGGCGGCACCTATGACAACAGCTAGGAATACACGAAACTACCACCATCGTTATCATTAGCGGAAGGTATCAACCCATCTTGATTTTACTAGTAATAGTGCAGAGTAGTTTGGAGTGAAGCATACATCTTACCTTATTTGTCCTGCCATACCTGTCATCTGTACTGTGAATCCTCTTATCCACTTTGTATGCCTGTCATGTTTACCTTTATTTATTTACTGGCTAAAAGTTACTAGACTCACCAGACGTATGTCTGACCTAGTTTGTTTGCCTCTTTTCTTCTGTTTCCCCCCTCCCCCCAGGTTCTCAGGGAGGAAACACCCAGGTTTAGTTAGGATTTGGATATCATCTTCTAGGAGCTACTTCTGAAGTATGGATCGAGTCTCTGTCTCTTATATGGATTGCTCTTTAATATGGGGAATGATGTTTTTCTTTTAAATACCTATGTACTCTGATGATATATGATAGAAGTGTTTTTTTGTAATAGTTTTATGACTCATGGTACTATATAACAAAGTATTTTGGTGATTTAATATAGTTGTTTAAATTCCACTGCAAAAATTTTATATCTGTCTTGTGATATTCTGTGTCTGTTTACCAAAAACGCTCCACTAAAGTTAAGGCATTCCCTTTGTGAGTGACCTTAATGGAGGTGGGGTGTTACACTTGATATCAGAGCTGAAGGTTACAAGATTAGATAAAAGTTTTGAAAATATTTTTCAAAAAGGTTTTAAAAGAAAGTATTTTCAAAAAGGAATGCCTGTTTTGAAAGAAAAAAATCCCCGAAAAGCCATATATAGTATTCTTCGGTCCTTTTTCTAAAATCTCTCCCTTTTTCTTCTTAGTATGTCTAAGGATCTTAACCTTCCAGAGGGTGTACCGATACTAGGATGGTTTAGGAGGTATTTGGTAGCTAGGGCCACCGCCGCAGGTCCAGCAAATGTTACTCCTCCCCCAGCTACACCCATTCCTCCTCCTCCCCCTCCTCGTGTTGATACTTTTACAAAGATATGTAAGGACTTTCGGGCAATGGGCGGGAAACCTTTTCACGGGTCGGAGACGTTTGTTGAAGCTCGAAATTGGCTAAAGGAGGTGGAAGAATTGTTTGGAATCTTTGAGGTAGAAGATGGAAGAAAGGTCCAGTTAGCTGCCTGGTTAATGAAGGATGAGGCCTCGTTTTGGTTGTAGGTCACTAATGGAGAGCGTCCAGTTGATACATGGCCGGATTTCAGGCGTAGGTTTGAGGCGAAATTTCTCTCACGAGCAGAAGAAAATCTATACATGGAAAGGTTCTTGGCATTGAAGCAGGGGGATCTGTCAGTAAAAGAGTACATCAACAAATTCAATCAGTTGGCGAGGTTTGGCTTAGACTTGGTAAACACACCTGAGAAGAAGGCTTTGAGATTTGTTAAAGGCTTGAATGAGCCGCTACACGGATTGGCTATGACCCACATTCCCATGGGGGCCACTTTTGAAAAGCTGGTGGATATGGCCCTAATGCATGAAGAGGACAAAGGAGCAAAGAAAGAGGAAAAAGTTGAAGGGACATTGAAAAATGAGAAGGCGGGACTCAAGAAAGGACAGCAACAGCAACCGCAACAGCAAAAGAAAGGAAAGAAGGATGACAAGGGAATGGATAAGAGGAAATGCCACTATTGTGGGAAAGAAGGTCACCTAGTCAAAGAATGTAAATGGAGGAAGTCCAATTGCTTTAAGCATGGAGAGGTCGGACACTTTTCCAAGGAATGCCCGAAGGTGCAGGGATCGCAAGGGACTTTTGGAGGGCAGGCGAATGCTCTCGTGGAAGATGGACAGGATAGAGATAGGAAAAATTTATGTAAAAGGTTTAATTTCCTTATGAAGTTAAGACTCTTTTGAATTCTGGCATTTTGATTTTGTAATTGAGACTCTACACTTTAATACTAGTCTTATTTCTGATCCCGTAGTTGTTTCAAACCCCTTTTGGTGGTTCGACTTATTTATTAGTGATTTGTAAGTGGTTGAAATTATCTGTGTTAGGCGTCAAAAATTCGAATGTGACATTTGTGTGCACAAGTTTATGGGCCATGGGTTAGTTCTAAATGGACCAGCTTTCTATGTAGAGGGCCATTCTAGATTTTTGAGAGGAGGGTCGTTAAGTTTCTAACTTGTCATGGGAAGACCCCCAAAGTTTCTTGTGACCCGCAAGGGTCTGTTATGCTTAGCTTTCTGAGAATCATTCTGTAATCTGATCGGTACCAGTAGTCTGTAAGTATCTGGATATTTCTGAAGAATAGGGGTTTCTACTCGAAGCATGAAGTAGATTTCCACTTTTGACATTGTTTAATAGGGGTGATTCTCTTAGTGTCAGTCTGATGTTGATTTCAGTCTTCGGGGCAGAAACTTTGGGAATTATTCTCTTAACCGATGTCAAATGGGAATAGAGCTTTTGTTTTAGTTATATCATTTGTTGTATCCTATCAACCGAATCTTCTACCTTTAAATAGGAAATCCATTGATGTAAACATGTGTTTGAGACATGTTATGTTTGATGGTTGCAAGTGGATGTAGGTGTTTGCTTGTGGTTGCCTGTGGACGCATTTACACACACATTAGGCACTAGATCGGCTCAAATCACTTTCATATTGCATGTAAATGTGTGTGCATATTTAGGTTAATGGATGTACAATGGTTGTGTTATCATATGGATGCTGCATTTTGATGAATGGTTGTGCACACATGTAGAAATAATATGTATCGATAGGATTCTTTCGCATACATAATGGACGCATGGCACTATCATGGCTTGCATTAAAGAGGTCAACTGAATCAGTAGACCGCCTGATTTTGCATTAGATAAGGAACATATACGCAAACTTTTTGCATATGTTCATATGGCATTAGAAATCTTTTAAGGACAATGGATGCCTGTGTTTGATGGTTGAGTAGATGGATGATTGTGTGGTAGGATGCACATTCTTCTTGACTTGAAGATTTCGGGGAAGAAATCCTTTAAGGAGGGGAGAATGTAACACCCCGTAATTTTAAATGTTAATATTCACAAATTAAAGAATACTTAATTTCAAATGTGGGAATTAAGGGAAATGGGTTGCGCCATTGCGTTTGTCTCGGAATTCTGGTTGAGATAGAGTCCGAGTTTGCGTGAATTGGACTTCGTATGAAGAAGGTATGGCCATCGGAAGTTTCAGAAAATTCAAAACAGATTTCGAAAATTCAAAATTCAGAGTCAGATGGGCTAGGCGGGAAAATTTCCGCTAGGGCCAGGTCGACCATAGGGTCGACCTGGGGGTCGACCTGCCCTAACCAAGTCGACCATAGGGTCGACCTAGGGATCGACCTGCCCCCCACCCCCCCACCCCCCGGGCAGATTTGTTTAATGACCTGTTAGTGACTAGATGCTGACTCATTAGGGTTTCTGATCTGCTCTGATTGGCTGGGATTAATTCTGGGTAGATCGGACGGCCTAAACTAATCCTAAACTCTATAAAAAGACATGCAGACTCAAACCCTAAAATCAAATCAAAATTAGATCAATGGCCGTCATGTTGTCACTCCAAACCCTAGAGTAGCCGCCACCAATTAGAAGCAAAGTAAAGCAACTCAATTCAAATCAAATCAAGCCTAAAACTACAACAACGAAATTGCCTACATCAAGGGAACGCTAATCAATTACAGAATTCAGAACCCAGAACTCAAGACCCTCTTTTTCTGTGAGTTCTAGTCACTTTTAGGTTTAAATAAATAAAAGTGAATCGTGGTAGGCTATGATTTGGGTATATGTTGTTTGTAGTTATGCAAGTTTATTGTTATTGTTGACCATGAAATTATGTAAGTTATTGTGTGATGAATTCATGAATCTATGCAAGTCGTTATCATGAATCTATGTAAATTGTTATGAGATCATGCAAGTCACATATACAAGTTATTATTCATGAACCTATGCAAGTTATTATTCATGAAACTATGCAAGTTGTTATATTATGCAAGTTGTTAAACATGTTGTAAATCATGAATCTATGTGAATTGTAAATTATGTTGTAAGTTCATGAACCTATGCAAGTTACCTATGCATGTTCTTATGTTGTTAATCATGGACCTATGTTAGTTGTTAATTATGTTGTTAATTCATGAACCTATGCAAGTGGTTTTGTTGCAAAATCATGAATCTACACAAGTTGTTAATTATGTTGTGAATCATAATTATATGCGAAAGTATCATGTTATTTTCCCCTAGTTGTCATGCTTATGCCAAAATTGTACTGAAAACTATAACCTTGTCATTCCCTTTATTTTATTGTTATGGCGAGACTACTTTGTAGCCTCGATGACGCCAAAAACGCAAACGGTTACACTAGTTAAGAAACGGGGAAAAGGGGGAATTTGTAATAGGTATAGTGATTATGTAAATTGGACACATGATTTTAGTAGGGAAACATATAAATAATTACCTATTATGACATGGGTAAAATTGGGTAAAAATGGTATAATTTGTATATGACCATTTATGGATGGGAAATTCAAATTGTTAAAAAAATAGGTAATGACACCTATAAAAAAGGAAAGGATTAATTAATTAACTTAATTAATCAAAAGAGGAATGTTTAAGCAATTGGCATAAATGCCTTAAATGGCGTAAAATAAATTTGTGATGAAATTAGTATGATTTTACATACCATAAATAGATGGACATAATTGAGTCAATTATGGCCATGGTTAAGTTTGGAATTGATTGATAATTTGAATAGGGAAATTAATTCAAATTGGGGAATGATTAATTAGGAGTAATTAATCGTCTAAGACACGAGGTTAGACTCATTTGTGGTGTAAGACTGCCCGGACCCGCCCGGCAAATCCAGCTGCCACAAATGCCAGTCTAATGTGGGAGGTCTTAGGCATAAATTAAATGCGTAACAGTTGTAAAGACACGAGGTTGGACTCGTTTGTGGTGTAAGACTTCCCGGACCCGCCCGGCAAATCTAACTACCACAAATGCCAGTCTAATGTGAGAGGTCTTTATAAGGTTACGGTCTTAATGAATTAAGAAACACTTAACCAGATAAACAAGTAGTGGGACATGAGGGGTTAAGTGGGTCCTTGGGTGGCATGTGAAATACGATTAGGTGTCTCAATAATTAATTAATGTTGATTAAAGACTACTTAACCTAACTTAATACATATGGACTGTATGATGATAGACATAAGTTATGGTTAAGTAAAACAAGTTGGATTGTGGGTGGGTTAAGTACAACTGATGGGTAGGTGGGTAATATTAATATATATAGGCCCACAAACTTAACCATTAGATAAATAGAATTAAATCAGTGGGAGGGTAAAGTACAACTGAAGGGGAGGTGGGTAATATTAATACATATAGGCCCACAAACTTAACCGGATAAAAAGGGTTATGTAATTAAGGACACCCTATGTTATACATAACCAGGGCAAAAAAGTAAAGTTATGTATTAAAGACACCCTTAGGGGTACGCATAACTAATGGAAATGGATAGAGTTATGTATTAAAGACACCTATAGGTACGCATAACCGATAGGTAGAATAGGGGTTATGTATTAAAGACATCTATAGGTACGCATAACTGATTGAGGGCTATGTAATTAAAGACACCTTAGGGTATACATAGTCAGTAGAAAACCTAGTGGGGATACAAGACATAGGGGAGAGCTTGTATAATGTTGTGTGGGACCCATTTCAGTTAGTAACCCGGAGGGGTATCAAAGTAAAGAACTCCGTACTAGGCGGGGAAGGGGCACGCTTACTGATTGATTGTAAGAGATCCAAAATGAGACGGACGGTGTGGGCAGCGCAAACTGACAGGGGACATGTGCGTGCATGGGCCGGGCAAAGGGGGACAAGACGACCGTGACACCAGTAGGTATAACTGTGCACACCTTGAGTTGCCACTTTAGGGAAGTGATACCCCCTAGTTGTGGGACCAGCACAGGGTATCTATAGAGTAGGGAGCCGATCGATTAGGGTAGTGGTTAGGGTATACCCGGACGTATGCCCTAAGTCTACCAATTTATAGTAGGAGGGTAGTGGGTACGACTAGTTGAGATAGGAGCAGGCGGCACCTACGACAACAACTAGGAATACACGAAACTACCACCATCGTTATCATTAGCGGAAGGGATCACCCCATCTTGATTTTACTAGTAATAGTGCAGAGTAGTTTGGAGTGAAGCATACATCTTAACTTATTTGTCCTGTCATACCTGTCATCTGTACTGTGAATCCTCTTATCCACTTTGTATGCCTGTCATGTTTACCTTTATTTATTTACTGGCTAAAAGTTACTAGACTTACCAGACGTATGTCTGACCTAGTTTGTTTCGCCTCTTTTCTTCCGTTCCCCCCGGTTCTCAGGGAGGAAACACCCAGGTTTAGTCAGGATTTGGATATCATCTTCTAGTAGGTACTTCTGAAGTATGGCTCGAGTCACTGTCTCTTATATGGCTTGCTCTTTAATATGGGGAATGATGTTTTTCTTATAAATACCTATGTACTCTGATGATATAAGACAGAAGTGTTTTTTTGCAATGGTTTTATGACTCATGGTACTATGTAACAAAGTATTTTAGTGATTTAATAAAGTTGTTTATTTTCCACTGCAAATTTTTTATATCTGTCTTGTGATATTCTGTGTCTGTTTACCAAAAACGCTCCACTAAAGTTAGGGCATTCACTGTGTGAGTGACCTTAATGGAGGTGGGGTGTTACACTTCTTTTCTGATGACCTATTTTCTCTCTTTTCTTTCATCTAGTCTTCAAACGACATTATATTTTCGATTAACTCCTCAGTTTTAATGTACTGATATCATTAGCCTCTTCAATCCCCCGAGTCTTTAATCCCATTCCGGAGTTAATGAATTCAGAATATTTCTAACTAGGCCTTCTTTAGAGAATATCTTTTTCCAAGGCAATCAGTTAATGCACAATATCTTGAAACCTGCAGTACATATCAAAGATAGACACGTTCAGATTCATTCTAAATAATTGACACTGATTAGTTAACGTGGATATCTTAGTCTGTTTAACTTTGCTTGTTCCTTCACTAGTCATTTGCAAAGTTTTCCAGATTTCATACCTAGACTTACAAAAAACAACCCATTAAATTCATTTCTATCAAATGAACAAAATAAAGTATTCATGGCTTTTGAATTATTTTATGCAGTGGCCTTTCGTAACGACCCGGATTTTTGGCGACTTTGGTTATCGACATAGACACGATGTCGATAACCAAAACATCGAAAAATTCTGGTAATTAGTGAAAGAAATTAGAGGGTGAGAAAAGATAAGATAGAAACTTAGAATAGAAGAAGAAGAAGAACACAACATCAGAGTAACACGAATCTCACAACGGAACGAATAACATATAATAGATAACATATCCTTGAAATAAATCATTATATGTATACAATACATTATCAAAGTACAGCACTTACAACACAGCGGAAATAACTATAGCTATATGATCCTGAAGCCTCCTGCTCCAAGCTCTTCCAGTATATCTGTAAATCCCGACTACTTGACTGCCCATACAAATTTAGGCACCCAAGAGTTTAGGGAAAACAACAAAGTAAACTCCGGGTCAGTCATGGGACTGGTATGAGTAAAACAGTTTAAAAACAGTTGTACAGGTATACGATATCTCATAAGACCACGCCGCATAACGGAACGGGTTTTTCCCTTATGAGAATCCAAAATATCTTTATATCAAAAAACTTTTGATATTATAATAATGTCTATCAACCACAGTATATATAATCATCTAGCAGAAACGCTTTCATCTCACGTTCTACATATATAGTATACAATCAAAACCGCAAGCACGTATTGGGTAATGGATTTCCAACTATGACAAGGTATGGAACCACCTTTCGCTCGTGTACCTCTAGAGAGGAATACACTGGGTTCAACAAGAACATCTTGCAACCCGGCCACACATGACCGACCACTCATTTCGCTTGAGTGTATCGAATGTATATCACCAACAGTTGGGATCAGCAACCGTTTCCCGAATGGGACAGCATCAACAATAGATTTTTAGAAGTAAATGAAACTCTAGATCATGTGATTATACACCCTACTTCGGTGCGATCGACTTAGCCATGCTGCCTGCCCGATTTCTGTCATTTACCGGATGATGAGGCTAGAAGCAACGCTTTTTCATCACATCAGATTTACTTCGAATGTCACGTCGTCAAATCCATCAAATCACCGATTGACGTCCTCAACCATACATTATGTGTTAGCTAAAAGAAGTTTCCTTCTCCGCTTCCACTCTTGGTACAGTTGGAGAAATCAATATACGTGATCGTCTGGAAATACTCTGTCAGACATCCGTCCATACAAGTCATCCAGGAACAGGATGAACCGAAGGCACTATTCTGTAAACAGGATAGCCCTTGCATAACTCCGTCTTCAATTTCCTTTGGCATATACGATTCGTAACGCTTATGCCAATACAGAGTGGTTCTTTGGATAATAATCCAACCGGTCTCTCCATATTAACAACGTTAAAATGGTCAAAACTTCGATAGTCTGTGATTTAACTATCGAATAAAAACAAGTGTGCAAACAATGATATTATTTCCAAATGGAAATTTATATCGATCAAACATCATTCAACATTTATCTCTTTATTTCCTTAATTTACTTATCTCCTGTTTCCCTATATTCAATATTTCTTATTTTCTAAATTTGGAAAATATACGTTATTAACAATGGAAAACATTTCCATTTCTTGTTTTCTTTATTAGAAAACATTTCTGGTTTCTTATTTGGAAAACATTTCCAAAGCTTCTTCATTGGACTTAGACAGATGTTTAAAAAACCATCGCGATGCCAACTCAAACCATTTCCTTTACTGCCGAACCTTAACTATTCCTTAGTTAAAACGAAGCCAATCAAGTTGGGGTAGAACTACCTCTCAGACCTTAACTGAACAACATTTCTAACTTTGAAATAGGCAAAGTTCACTTTATATTCCTTTTACTAACTTCCTTACTTAACCCTCCTTCGAGTAGCTATATTCGATTGACTCTTTTCACTTAACTCTATTCGATTAACCCTTATCAATTAACTCTATTCGATTAACCCTATCAATTAACTCTATTCGATTAACCCTATCAATTAACTCTATTGGATTAACACTATTGGATTAACTCTATTTGACTAACGCTATTGATTTACTCATTTCGCTTAACTCCTTTCGAATAAACTATATTCGATAACTCCTTTTACTTTCTTCGAATAAACTATATTCGATTAACGCATTTTACTTTCTTCGAATAAACTATACTCGATTAACTCATTTGCTTCTATTCGAATAACTATATTCGATTAACTCTTTTCGATTAAAATAACATCGAATAACTCCTTTTACTTCAACTCTAATCGATTAAACTAACATCGATTAACTAACATCGATTAACTTCTTTTAACTTTAACTCTAATCGATTAACTAAAATCGATTAGCTCCTTTTAACTTTAACTCTAATCGATTAAACTAACATCGATTAGCTTCTTTTACTTTAACACAAATCGATTAAACTAACATCGATTAACTAACATCGATTAACTTCTTTTAACTTTAACTCTAATCGATTAAACTAACATCGATTAACTCCTTTTACTTCAACTCTAATCGATTAAACTAACATCGATTAACTTCTTTTAACTTTAACTCTAATCGATTAACTAGCATCGATTAACTTCTTTTAACTTTAACTCTAATCGATTAAACTAACATCGATTAACTCCTTTTACTTTAACTCTGATCGATTAAACTAACATCGATTAACTCCTTTATTCTATTCGAATAAACTATTCATTTATAAAGATTTACTTTTAGTGATAGTTCTTCACTTTACAAATGATTCCCTTTTTATAAAACTCTATTCGTTTTAAAACATTTTTCCCTTTTTATTTACTTTCGAAATATTTCCTTTTATAAAATCTGTTGATTTTATAAACTCCCTTTATTTCAATATACATTGAAATAATTCTTTTTACATCCCAGGGTCTTTTATGATATTTAAATATCGAATAAAAATGATCAACATCATTCCAACACCCATAATCCATAACAGATTATATAACACATCATATATCACAATATATGAAAACAGTAAAATAAATGTTGAGGAATCCAGTTGGATTCCTCCAACCTGTTTCCCTGCATCACAGATGTTAAACAATATAGATAACATCACTTTCAGTTCCATATGATATATTCTGTTAAACAGAATCAATATAGAAATTCAACTAACTGACTAGTAGTTCAATCAAAAAATCAACACACAGTCAATCAGCCAATATCTAACAGTTCTAAAAATACAACACGAAATTATAAACTGTTTATAGTTGGTGAGTTTTACTCACATTGGCAGTTCATCGTTAAAGAACGATAAACTGTTGTTTGATTTGAATCAAACAATTTATTTCGCCATAAATTCAACCGAGCTCCACTCCACTCTCAGTCAATCCCATTGGGTAGTGTCCGTCCATACGATCCCAACGGATCTTGTTTCGCTGAATTCTGTTAGCATATGATGAAGTTATTCATTTTATAAGTTACTATACAATTTGTATTTAAAAACTAAACTTAACTAAAATATATACGGGCCTCACCCCTTTACACCGGCCCAAGCCCAAACTCCACTACCCAAATACCCAGACCCGCAGGTTTTCCTCCTTCTTCTTCGAAGGAGAGCTTCCGCACTCAGACATTCCCACAGCCGACATTTCAGACCTCCACCACTCCACATTTTTCTCCGAACCATCTTTCTGATGCATTTGAACAGCATCTCCCTACATTCCTGCTGATAACCACCGAACAAAAATCCACCAGAACTCCACATAAAAGATCCAAAACTGTACCTAATTTCCTCTTCAACTCATTGATAAACTCCAACAGTATGTATTAAACCAACATCAAATTTCACCGAACCCATTCATCACAAATTCGAACCAGAAGACCCACGTCAGCAGTGCTTCATTCTCCATCACAGTTCGACTTTCCAGTTCGCCCCCTAACTCCCTTGCTCACACGTTTCACAGCAGGCACCCTTACCTAGCTCGCATCCCCGTACCCACATCACACAAAAGGAAACGGACCTCGGTTTACAGCTCTTCACTGCAGAAACGTTTCGAGATGGATTTTAGGTTTAGAGAAGCTTATTTGATTTTTAAAATGGAACATGTTTTTGATTTCTTAGTTCGCAATTTTTTTGCTGGAAAGTAACAGAGGAAGTGGCGGCTTCAAAAGATGGATTTGCTGTGTATATTTATTAGGTTACCTTTTTGATTTTTCTTTGATCCAATCTTGTGGTTGAGATCTTGAAAACATGGCCTATTTTTGGCCTTGTGGTTTGTTTTCATGCCTTTGCGAGAAGTCATCTGGCTCCTGTTCCTACACGTTTGTGAATATGATCTAAATGGTTATCAAGTGTTCAAGCATGTCTATTTCATGTATTCCTTGGATCGATCACTTCATATGTTTAAGAGTAGTATTCTCTAGGGTACGCGAAGATGTATATAATATATAAATCAAACTTTACTCCTTAGTTAAGAAATACGGTACCCATGATGTAAACTCCATTCACTTACGGACTGCCATTGACACAAATAAAAATACCATTGAGACGAGCAATGTGTCAGGATTCCAGAAATATAATAATACCGGTAGATTAACTTATACTGTGAAAATCCAAAATCGCTGATACGAGGTGCAAAACACTCCAAATAAAAAGTTGCATATTTAATTAATTAAAAATTACAGTAAAATTCTAAAAATTAAATTATCACTACGTCCCAAAAGAACCTTGTCTAAATTCAAACCCGATCTCTAGTTATATCGAATAATCCGTTACGGTCGATAAACGATTCCATAGCGACTATTTAAATATTTGATTTGGACATATCTCAAAATCTATACGACGAAATCCGGATTTTTCTCTTCCATTAGAAAGATATACTCCACCAGCTTCTAACGTTTCTTGTTTCACAGAAATCCAGTTTAAAACGAATCCTGTACATTCAGTTGAAGTTCGAATCGCCAATTCACGAACTGCAGCGCCATTTCAAGCTCGTTTATAATTATATTATAAACTATACGTTCAACTGTCGACGATTGAATATATTCTTTATTCAAATTCAATTCCAAGCTGAATTAAATATCACAGATGATCTGGTTCACAACATATCGCCATTTCAGTAAATTCTGATTATTCCAGAATTAAATATATTATTTTAATTAAATATTCACCATTATTTAAATCCACGACCATTAAATTCACTATACCACCATTTTAATAATTAAATAAATAAATTATAATACCTCTGCCAATGCGGGTCATTACAATCTTCCCCACTTAAAATAATTTCGTCCTCGAAATTGATAAAAGGTAGAGAACGACCCTATCGACTGGTTAGAACATATTTGTTCACTTCTTAAATTCAGTTTCAACTGAACCAATTTAATTTCAATTAAATTATTAATTAATTCTTATCAATGAAAATTTTCAAAAATCCTGAAAATTTTCTAACGCCTTAACTCTTCGAGAAATTTCGCCAGTACCTCCTTTGTACTGGTCAATACGTCAAACTCCCACTTGCCTCTCTGGGCCATCTCCATCCCAAAAGAAAATCAAACAGCCAAACGGCTTGCCAATTCGGCTCATCAAAATCACACACCATATGAAATATAAACTTGTACCTTTTGTTGGCATATCATTATATCCTTTCCCTTGTTATCAATTCAGCAGATACAAGGGTCATCCCAATCAAATTCCAATCTGCTTTTATCCACAACACACCCATTCGCTTATATCCGAGCCAAATATCATTTTAACTCTTGATTCCCAACTCTTAACTTGATTGTGCCGTTACACTTCAAATTTGAATCTCACAATCCAATTCGTCTTGATATAATTCTAATTCAAACTCAGTTACCACTTTACTGGCTTTATTTTAATTCAAATTTGCTTTCACAAATTTATGTTTAAATTTGCTTTTAATTCAAACAGTCTTTCCCTGGGAGTTTTCAAATAGTTTACTATTTTCAAAAATCAAATTTTCCTTTTTGAAATTCAACTGAGCCCTTAATTAATATTCCATTAGTTAAATCACTTCTCTATTTCTTTATCAATATTTGTTAACCAAATATTTTCAATAATCATATTGGTCTTTTATGTTATTTGGAAAACATTTCCGAATATCGCCTTTCTTTATTTTCTAAACTTTAGAAAATACATGCTATTTATAATTGGAAAATATTCCAATTACTTATCTCTTTTCCGATCTCGTTTATTTCTATACATAGGAAATATTCTTTATTATTTCCAATTTTACACTATTTGGGTTAAAATGGATGTTGTGTAAAACATCGTTACGACAATCCAAATACTATATTCAACTAACTCTTATTCGACATTAATCTTTGAGCCTGAAATCTTACTATTTATTTGTTAAAAATGAAATCAATCAAGTTGGGGTATAACTACCTCGCAGACCTTGAATGAATAACATTTATAACTTCAAAACAGATATGACTACTTACTCGAATAATCAATACCATACAACTACTTATTCACTTTTAATCACGTACACGCTTCCTCTTTCTATTCTCACTAGATTTTATTCTTGGTCTTCCCTTTTTATTATACTATTCTATTTCTAAGTTCGTTTCCTTATTGACTACTATATATATATATATCGATACGTTGATTTCTAACTATCAAATTATCTTAAAAATATTCTAACTCCTTAAATTCCCGGAAAAATTCGCCATAACCTCCTTTGTACCGGGAGCATCGGGATATTTCAAATAGCCTCCCATGGCCCTCACCAATCCAAAAGAAAAAGAAAAAGCCAAGCGGCTAGCCGATACGGCACATAAAATCTCATATATGAATTAAATACATACCTTTTCGTCGAGAATTCTATTTATATACCTTCATACCATATCCATACATATCTCATGTATATTTATACATTTCTAATTCATTTCAACTTAATCCAATCATTTTAACTTAGTTCGTTAAGTGATTTTCAAATTACTGGTTTGCCCATTTCACCTTCATGTTTGAGTATAACATGTTCAAATATATTTTAACTTGTTTATCAACTAATTGAATTCCTTTTCAATTTTATTTGAATTTCCTATATTCAAATTCCATTTCGATTCTCTTATTCAAATTCTATATTTGAATTTCATTTCAATTCACTTATTCAAATTCCATATATGAATTTCATTATTCAAATCTATTTTCAAACTCCATTTGAATTTCTATATTCAAATGTATTTGAATTCTCTTTATTTCATTTCAATTCCCTTTTAATCTTCTATATTCAAATTTAAAATTCAATTCTATTTGAATCTTCTTTATTCAAATTTCCTTTTCAATTCTATTTGAATCCTCTACATTCAAATTTCATTTTCAATTCTATTTGAATTCTCTTTATTCAAATCCCCTTTGAATTTTCTATATCAAATCCTATGTTTGAACTTCCTTTATTCAAATTCCTTTAAATAAGTCTCGGTTTCAATTCCTTTTGAAATCGATATTTCTACCTTTGGAAAATAGATTTCCCTTTCAATTTCATACTTGTATTTTTTTTATTTCTGAATTATCCAATGATAGTTCTTTTCACTTCATTTTATAAACTTCATTTATAAAAGAACTATTTATAAACTTCGTTTATAAAGGAACTTCTCGTTTTATTTCTTTTAAAACAAGTTAATATTTCAAATCTATTTCAAAATTCAAAATCTATATTTTAAATTCTATTTTGAAATTCAACACACTTGTCTTTCCCAAAACAAATTCAAAACAGTATCTCTGGTAGTAATTCGTCACTTACAACTCGAAAATGAATACTGATGATGCAGCTGTCATCATCAGAATCTATTTTCCAGCGATCGAAGTGGGTTCAATACTATAAAACCATTTCTAAACATTTCCACTTTGAAACTTATTTCAAAATATAATTCACACTGCTTGTAAAACAATTTAAAATCTCCCAAGATCTTAAATTTTCCTTATTTTTAACCCAAATCCATTTACAAACACTTATCCAATTCTCCAGAGTTTAAATTCAATTCCTGGTTTAAATTTCAGATTTAACTCATCTGATTTCACGTATTTCACTTATATGAATCTTGATTGGTTATTTACATAACCATTTAATTTATAATCTTACTCAATTATAATAACAATCAACATATCCAATATATATCAAAATATACTTTGGGTAAAATTAATTCGTTTACCCTCTTTTCCAAACATACCATGACGGTTCATCGTATTCGAGTGTTTACAAAATCCCTACTGATACAGTGGATCAAACTGATCGACCAGATCTCATAAACTACTCAACCAATAAATCTCCACAATATAAAACAATTTTTATATCAATAACAAAAACGTTCACTCGTATATATACACTCAATCTCAGTATAGGGTATTACTAACCCTATCTCTACCGAGTCACGCCACAGAGCCAAGTAATTCTTAACTTAAGCTCTGATACCAATTGTAACGACCCGGATTTTTGGCGACTTTAATTATCGACATAGACACGATGTCGATAACCAAAACATCGAAAAATCCTGGTAATTAGTGAAAGAAATTAGAGGGTGAGAAAAGATAAGATAGAAACTTAGAATAGAAGAAGAAGAAGAAGAACACAACATCAGAGTAACACGAATCTCACAGCGGAACGAATAACATATAATAGATAACATATCCTTGAAATAAATCATTATATGTGTACAATACATTATCAAAGTACAACACTTACAACACAACGGAAATAACTATAACTATATAATCCTGAAGCCTCCTGCTCCAAGCTCTTCCAGTATATCTGTAAATCCCGACTACTTGACTGCCCGTACAAATTTAGGCACCCAAGAGTTTAGGGAAAACAACAAAGTAAACTCCAGGTCAGTCATGGGACTAGTATGAGTAAAACAGTTTAAAAACAGTTATACAGGTATACGATATCTCATAAGACCACGCCGCATAACGGAACGGGTTTTTCCCTTATGAGAATCCAAAATATCTTTATATCAAAAACCTTTTGATATTATAATAATGTATATCAACCACAGTATATATAATCATCTAGCAGAAACGCTTTCATCTCACGTTTTACATATATAGTATACAATCAAAACCGCAAGCACGTATTGGGTAATGGATTTCCAACTATGACAAGGTATGGAACCACCTTTCGCTCGTGTACCTCTAGAGAGGAATACACTGGGTTCAACAAGAACATCTTGCAACCCGGCCACACATGACCGACCACTCATTTCGCTTGAGTGTATCAAATGTATATCACCAACAGTTGGGATCAGCAACCGTTTCCCGAATGGGACAGCATCAACAATAGATTTTTAGAAGTAAATGAAATTCTAGATCAGGTGATTATACACCCTACTTCGGTGCGACCGACTTAGCCATGCTGCCTGCCCGATTTCTGTCATTTACCGGATGATGAGGCTAGAAGCAACGCTTTTTCATCACATCAGATTTACTTCGAATGTCACATTGTCAAATCCATCAAATCACCGATTGACGTCCTCAACCATACATTATGTGTTAGCTAAAAGAAGTTTCCTTCTCCGCTTCCACTCTTGGTACAGTTGGAGAAATCAATATACGTGATCGTCGCGAAATACTCTGTCAGACATCCGTCCATACAAGTCATCCAGGAACAGGATGAACCGAAGGCACTATTCTGTAAACAGGACAGCCCTTGCATAAATCCGTCTTCAATTTCCTTTAGCATATATGATTCGCAACGCTTATGCCAATACAGAGTGTTTCTTTGGATAATAATCCAACCGGTCTCTCCATATTAACAACGTTAAAATGGTCAAAACTTCGATAGTCTGTGATTTAACTATCGAATAAAAACAAGTGTGTAAACAACGATATTATTTCCAAATGGAAATTTATATCGATCAAACATCATTCAAAATTTATCTCTTTATTTCCTTAATTTTCTTATCTCCTGTTTCCCTATATTCAATATTTCTTATTTTCTAAATTTAGAAAATATACGTTATTAACAATGGAAAACATTTCCATTTCTTGTTTTCTTTATTAGAAAACATTTCTGGTTTCTTATTTGGAAAACATTTCCAAAGCTTCTTCATTGGACTTAGACAGATGTTTAAAAAACCATCGCGATGCCAACTCAAACCATTTCCTTTACTACCGAACCTTAACTATTCCTTAGTTAAAACGAAGCCAATCAAGTTGGGGTAGAACTACCTCTCAGACCTTAACTGAACAACATTTCTAACTTTGAAATAGGCAAAGTTCACTTTATATTCCTTTTACTAACTTCCTTACTTAACCCTCCTTCGAGTAGCTATATTCGATTGACTCTTTTCACTTAACTATATTCGATTATCCCTTATCAATTAACTCTATTCGATTAACCCTATCAATTAACTCTATTTGATTAACCCTATCAATTAACTCTATTGGATTAACACTATTGGATTAACTCTATTTGACTAACGCTATTGATTTACTCATTTCGCTTAACTCCTTTCGAATAAACTATATTCGATAACTCCTTTTACTTTCTTTGAATAAACTATATTCGATTAACTCATTTTACTTTCTTCGAATAAACTATATTCGATTAACTCATTTGCTTCTATTCGAATAACTATATTCGATTAACTCTTTTCGATTAAACTAACATCGATTAACTCCTTTTACTTCAACTCTAATCGATTAAACTAACATCGATTAACTTCTTTTAACTTTAACTCTAATCGATTAACTAACATCGATTAGCTCCTTTTAACTTTAACTCTAATCGATTAAACTAACATCGATTGGCTCCTTTTACTTTAACACAAATCGATTAAACTAACATCGATTAACTAACATCGATTAACTTCTTTTAACTTTAACTCTAATCGATTAAACTAACATCGATTAACTCATTTTACTTCAACTCTAATCGATCAAACTAACATCGATTAACTCCTTTTACTTCAACTCTAATCGATTAAACTAACATCGATTAACTTCTTTTAACTTTAACTCTAATCGATTAAACTAACATCGATTAACTAACATCGATTAACTTCTTTTAACTTTAACTCTAATCGATTAAACTAACATCGATTAACTCCTTTTACTTTAACTCTAATCGATTAAACTAACATCGATTAACTCCTTTATTCTATTCGAATAAACTATTCATTTATAAAGATTTACTTTTAGTGACAGTTCTCCACTTTACAAATGATTCCCTTTTTATAAAACTCTATTCGTTTTAAAACATTTTTCCCTTTTTATTTACTTTCGAAATATTTCCTTTTATAAAATCTGTTGATTTTATAAACTCCCTTTATTTCAATATACATTGAAATAATTCTTTTTACATCCTAGGGTCTTTTATGATATTTAAATATCGAATAAAAATGATCAACATCATTCCAACACCCATAATCCATAACAGATTATGTAACACATCATATATCACAATATATGAAAACAGTAAAATAAATGTTGTGGAATCCAGTTGGATTCCTCCAACCTGTTTCCCTGCATCACAGATGTTAAACAATACAGATAACATCACTTTTAGTTCCATATGATATATTCTGTTAAACAGAATCAATATAGAAATTCAACTAACTGACTAGTAGTTCAATCAAACAGTCAACACACAGTCAATCAGCCAATATCTAACAGTTCTAAAAATACAACATGAAATTATAAACTGTTTAGAGTTGGTGAGTTTTACTCACATTAGCAGTTCATCGTTAAAGAACGATAAACTGTTGTTTGATTTGAATCAAACAATTTATTTAGCCATAAATTCAACCGAGCTCCACTCCACTCTCAGTCAATCCCATTGGGTAGTGTCCGTCCATACGATCCCAACGGATCTTGTTTCGCTGAATTCTGTTAACATATGATGAAGTTATTCATTTTATAAGTTACTATACAATTTATATTTAAAAACTAAAATTAACTAAAATATATACGGGCCTCACCCCTTCACACCGGCCCAAGCCCAAACTCCACTACCCAAATACCCAGACCCGCAGGTTTTCCTCCTTCTTCTTCGAAGGAGAGCTTCCGCACTCAGACATTCCCACAACCGACATTTCAGACCTCCACCACTCCAAATTTTTCTCCGAACCATCTTTCTGATGCATTTGAACAGCATCTCCCTACATTCCTGCTGATAACCACCGAACAAAAATCCACCAGAACTCCACATAAAAGATCCAAAACTGTACCTAATTTCCTCTTCAACTCATTGATAAACTCCAACAGTATGTATTAAACCAACATCAAATTTCACTGAACCCATTCATCACAAATTCGAACCAGAAGACCCACGTCAGCAGTGCTTCATTCTCCATCACAGTTCGACTTTCCAGTTCGCCCGCTAACTCCCTTGCTCACACGTTTCACAGCAGGCACCCTTACCCAGCTCGCATCCCCGTACCCGCATCACACAAAAGGAAACGGACCTCGGTTTCAGCTCTTCACTGCAGAAACGTTTCGAGATGGATTTTAGGTTTAGAGAAGCTTATTTGATTTTTAAAATGGAACATGTTTTTGATTTCTTAGTTCGCAATTTTTTTGCTGGAAAGTAACAGAGGAAGTGGCGGCTTCAAAAGATGGATTTGCTGTGTATGTTTATTAGGTTACCTTTTTGATTTTTCTTTGATCCAATCTTGTGGTTGAGATCTTGAAAACATGGCCTATTTTTGGCCTTGTGGTTTGTTTTCATGCCTTTGCGAGAAGTCATCTGGCTCCTGTTCCTACACGTTTGTGAAAATGATCTAAATGGTTATCAAGTGTTCAAGCATGTCTATTTCATGTATTCCTTGGATCGATCACTTCATATGTTTAAGAGTAGTATTCTCTAGGGTACGCGAAGATGTATATAATATATAAATCAAACTTTACTCCTTAGTTAAGAAATACGGTACCCATGATGTAAACTCCATTCACTTACGGACTGCCATTGACACAAATAAAAATACCATTGAGACGAGCAATGTGCCAGGATCCCAGAAATATAATAATACCGGTAGATTAACTTATACTGTAAAAATCCAAAATCGCTGATACGAGGTGCAAAACACTCCAAATAAAAAGTTGCATATTTAATTAATTAAAAATTACAGTAAAATTCTAGAAATTAAATTATCACTACGTCCCAAAAGAACCTTGTCTAAATTCAAACCCGATCTCTAGTTATATCGAATAATCTGTTACGGTCGATAAACGATTCCACAGCGACTATTTAAATATTTGATTTGGACATATCTCAAAATCTATACGACGAAATCCCGATTTTTCTCTTCCACTAGAAAGATATACTCCACCAGCTCCTAACGTTTCTTGTTTCACAGAAATCCGGTTTAAAACGAATCCTGTACATTCAGTTGAAGTTCGAATCGCCAATTCACGAATTGCAGCGCCATTTCAAGCTCGTTTATAATTATATTATAAACTATACGTTCAACTGTCGACGATTGAATATATTCGTTATTCAAATTCAATTCCAAGCTGAATTAAATATCACAGATGATCTGGTTCACAACATATCGCCATTTCAGCAAATTCTGATTATTCAAGAATTAAATATATTATTTAATATATTATTTTAATTAAATATTCACCATTATTTAAATCCACGACCATTAAATTCACTATACCACCTTTTCAATAATTAAATAAATTAATTATAATACCTCTACCAATGCAGGTCATTACACCTTTTGCTCAATATCTCATTATGCAAAATTAGTTGTGGGTTCGACATACTCAGTTTGAGTGATGTTCCAAGTGGCTAATCCTATTGTTCGTAAATATATTTTAATCTTACAATCCCAATATGCATAATTACTACCATTAAACAATGGTGGTCTAGCAGTGGACTGACCCTTTATAAATAAACTATAATAACTAGTGTTGACATTACCAGTATTGGTCGCTATTTAAACATTTTCAAAAAATCAGATTATGAATGAAAACCGATGTTTAGATACCAATTGTTGGGAAATATGGATCATATATCTTAAGGCTAACTTAACAAGAGAGGGGGTGAATAGTGTTTAATGAAATTTATGAACTTTTTGAAATCTTTTTGAATTTAACAGAATCAAATGCAAATCACATATATAAATCAAACACAGAATCATACGTAGATGCAGATAATAATTAAAAGTATTAAAGGAAAGAACACACCGAGATTTTATACTAGTTTGGAGTTACCATACATCCAGTCTCACACAACTTTAAGTTATGAAGATTTATTTTCAAATAATGTCCAATCTTACAATCCTCGATTTCAAAGGCCATGAGCTTCATCCCTAACTACTTCCGAGCATAGGGAGCTCTCTTGATTTAACCAGGCACAAGATCACCAAATTTATTTATGGGCTACAATCACACTTAGTTGATTTTCACTGGCTACAACCACACTTTCAGTGTCAGTTTGGAAAAAAGACTTGATAGAACTTTGATCTTACGATCTTTGATTATATATATTATACTCCGATAATTATGAATAACACTTGAATCTTTGAGACAGAGTGGTAGAGAATCAAACTAGAAAAGATTTTGTTTGATTCTCTTTGAATTTCGGTAGAGTTTGATTGTGGGAATTTGAAATTTAAGAGTATAAATGGAGCATTGAAAAGGAGAGAAGAAGGTAATGAAAAGTAGTTAGAAAATTCCAATTTATATGGGTATTTATAGGGAATTAACAGTCATTTTTCTTCAAGAAAAGTTTTAAACAAATAGACACTTCTTTTGAAATTTGAATTTTTAAAAGAACGACTATGTTGTCAACATATGGGGTAGTGCATGTCGACGTGCCCTATATATTTTTAAAAATTAAAATTTTGAAAACAATGTAAATGATATTAAGTAAATCAAGATAATTCTGGAGTTTAAACAAACTATTTTCCTATATATTAAAGTAGTATAATGAAGTAAGAATCTATAAAAGTGATATCAAAACTTAATATAAAACTATAAATATAAATATTAGAAACTTAAAATATGAATACAAGAAAATTAAAACTCAAGTAATCATAAAAATATAAATAAGGAAAACAAAAATATTTAAATCAGGAGTTCGATTAAAATTTAAGAAATAATTTAAATAATCAGGAGTTATATATATTTAATAAAGAAAGTAATTTTGGAATCATTCGAAATAGAATATTTTTTGAAATGTTATAAGATAGAATTAGTAAGAGAATTAGAATAAAGATTTTAGTGCTATTACGGAGTTTTAACAAAAATTCTAGACTCTATTACTTACTTTGATTTCTTGAACTCTTGAGCTCGTGTTACTCATGGGTCTTTATGTTGAATTCATTTTCTTTATAATATATAATCTTGAATCGTTAAATTGTACAGTTTTCAAAATCAATACCTGCATAAGATACCTGCATATACATCCTGCACGCATGCGCACGCGCACACACACACACACACACATATATATGTATATAGGAAAGTCTAAATGGACACAAAATTAAACACACAAACTCTGAACCATTAGATCTCCCCCTGAATTCCACCTCACACATAAAGACAAACAAATCTTATGGTCCAGATTTTGTGTATATAATTTTGTGTTCGATTTTGTGTCCCTATAGTCGCTCCCTATATATATATATATATTCATTCACTATGGTTTTCTTCTTTTAAAAAAAGATTGTGCACTTTAGCTCAGTTGGAGTTCTTATATATTTTAATACCTATTTATTTCCAAGATTAACTAATAAGATTAAACTTCGTATGAATTTTTTCTAAAGTGAACTTTTGTGTTCTGTGTAAAGTAATGATGAAACTTGATTATTTTAATATTTTTTAATTAGTGTTGAAATAGGTAGCACAAAATATGGTGTATCATTATTTTGTACACTTCATTTGCTACACATTTCCTTGCTACTTTAACAAAACACGTTAACTTAATAACTTATTGGTTCATAAAAAATATCTTATAATTCTTCTTCTTTCAATAAGTTAAAGTGTGTCACAATCCATTCTTTATTAAAACTATTATATTTACTTTCCAAAACAAATTTGTTGTTTCCTTTTACTCAAGACCATCTATGCACCACATATGTCTAATTCATTTACAATCACACTTTCCCTTAACCACTTATATTGCTTAACCCCACAACTTGCTTACGCACCTTATTCTTTTGAAAACAATTATGTATAATTTTTTCAAAAAATTACTTTAATGCAATTCTCAATATTACAAACTAGTAAATTTCTGAAAACTGTAAACTTTTGAACTTAAAACTTGAAAACATATTGTAATGACCCGGGTTTTTGGCGATCTTGGTTATCCGATATACAACACATATCAAACATCCAAGGATCGAAAATACCGGTCATTAATGAAAGAAATTAGAGGGTGAGGAAAGATAAGATAGAAACTTAGAATAGAAGAAGGAGAAACACAACATCAGAGTAACACGAACCTCACAGCGGAACGAATAACATATAATAAATAATATATCCTTGAGATAAAATCAGTACATGTATACAATAACATTTTCAGAGTACAACACTTACAACACAGCGGAAATAAACTATAGCTATAAGATCCTGAAGCCTCCTGCTCTAGCTCTTCAAGCATCTGTAAATCCCGACTACTTGACTGCCCGTACAAAATTGGGCACCCAAGAGTTTAGGGAAACAAAACCAAATAAACTCCGGGTCAGTCAGGGGACTGGTGTGAGTAAAACAGTTTAAAACAGTTCGAGCAGGTAAATGATATCTCATAAGACCACACCGTATAAAGGAACAGGTTTTTCCCATATGAGAATCCAAAATATCTTTATATCAAAAACCTTTTGATATTATAATAACGTCTATCAACACAATATATTAATCATCTAGCAGAAACGATTTCATCTCACGTTCTACATTTATAGTATACAATCAAAACCGCAAGCACGTATTGGGTAATGGATTTCCAATTATGACAAGTTATGGAACCACCTTTCGCTAGTGTACCTCTAGAAAGGAATACACTGGGTTCAAAAAGAACATCTTATTTATTTATCCTAAATAAATAATTCACTTTATAATTATTCCAATTTATAATTATTTCTTATCTATAAATATTCCAATTTATACATATTATGTTTTCAATATCACTTTGGAAATCTCCTTTTCCCATTCCGATATTTTATGGTACTTAACAGTTAACACATCATATCACAATGACCAATATCGTCCATACACACACAATCAACAACAGGTTATAATTCACATCATATATCAAAATATATGAAAAACAATAAAATAACTGTTGAGGAATCTAGTCGGATTCCTCCAACCTGTTTCCCTGCATCCACAGATGTTACACACTAAAATCAACATCACTTTCAGTTCCATATGATATATTCTGTTAAATAGAATCAATATAGAAATTCACTAACCGACTAGCAGTTCAATCAAACAGTCAACACACAGTCAATCAGCCAATATTTAACAGTTCTAAAAATACAACATGAAATTATAAACTGTTCAGAGTTAGTGAGATTTACTCACTTTGGCAGTTCATCGATAAAGAACGATAAACTGTTTGTTTGATTTGAATCAAACAATTTATTTCGCCATAAATTCAAACTAGCTCCAATCCACTCTCAGTCAGTTCCACTGTGTAGCCACCGTGCATACGATCCTATCGGATCTTGTTTCACGCAATTCCGATAACACATGTTCAAATTATTAAAGTTACAAGATTTGAATACATTTAATTTGAAATTAATTAAATTCCCTTTTTGGCTAAGTGGGCTTCACCTTGAATTTACTCCGGCCCATACCCTCACAAATCCCAGACCCGTTACCACTCTTCTTCCCCGAACTCAGAAATTCCACCGTGCTCCTCGTTTCATTTACAAAGGCCATGACCGCATCTTCTAATCATCATAACTCCCTCTTCACCTCACGTTAATCCAAACTAATGACACCATGGATCATCTCGTCGTGAGCTCCATCTGTCCATCCACACCTTGAGGGACTCAATCATTCTTCTCGGAATCTGGTAAAAAAACCATCTCACGCTGTATACTACAGCTCGCGACATTTTCGATCGCCAAAAATCACAATACTTTTCCAACGCACTCCATTTGATCTCACAAATCCAAAACAAACGACCTTAAATCAAATTATAGCCCCAAATTACTGAATCAATGAACCCTAGTTTACTGCTGTAGAAATTCATCGCACCCAACCATGTTCGCACCCACTGGAATGTACCTCAGTTTGAAGAGAATGCGATGGGGATTTCAAATATACCCATACTTTGATTTCTGGATTCTTATAGGATTTATATCGATTTTCTAAAGGATCGATTTCATTTGAGAAGAGAAAAGTTGTCTGCGGATTTTGTTTGACCGTAGAGAGAAAGGTTTTAGGGTTAACAAAATGTTGGGGGTTATTTATAGCATTTGGATTGGAATATTCCCTTAGCATATTCCATTTATATTTTATCGCTATGTGTTCGTATCGAAATAAATTTCTTATGATCCCATACGATACCCGTGAATCATGAAAATGGGCATACAGCTACAGTTCGACAATACGGTCCCAACGAAACTGGTTTCATCGAATTCCGACTTCGTATGCTCACACAACGTATTTTTAACCGTCAAAATACTGACTGTTCTTCACAATAAAATCCCGTATGGCCACATACTGACTTCTAAAATCACGAAACTGGAAATCTAACAACTATTTGACATTGCGGACCCAACAAAATTAATTTCATCGAATTCCGACTCCGTTTGCAAAAGTGGCTATTTTTAAAGCTTTGGATGACCCATTTAAATATATAAATATATCTAAATATAATTAAATTAAATATTTAAAAATAAATATTATCGTTTATATCATAGAGGAATACCATACAACTTTAGAATATTCCTATATGAATTTCTAACTTGATATTCACTTTTGGGTCAACCCGATATTCGATTTATATTGAAATTCCTTTTAAAAATATAAATAATTCCTTTATAAATCATAAAGGAATTCCACAGCGACTTTTCTAAAATTTGATTTGGACATAAATCAAAATCTACACGATGAAATCTCGATTTTTCTCTTCCACTAGAAAGATATACTCCACCAGCTCCACACGTTTTCTTGTTTCACAGAAATCCGGCTTAAAACGAATCCTGTATATTCAGTTGAAATTTGAATCGCCAATTTACGAACTGCAGCGCCATTTCAAGCTCGATTTTAATTATATTATAACTCTACATCCAAACTGTCGTTTATATATTATATTCTTTATTCAAATTCAAATTCCAAGCTGAATTAAATATCACAGATGATCCGGTTCACACCATATCGTCATTTCAGCCAATTCTGATTATTTCAGAATTAAATATATTATTTAATTATTATTTTAATTAAATATTCCCAGCTATTTAATCAAACCACCATTTAATTCACTATATCACTATTTATATAATTAAATAAATTATAATACCTCTGTAAATGCGGGTCATTACAATCTTCCCCACTTAAAATAATGTCGTCCTCGAAATTGCTAAGGTAGAGAACGACCCTATCGACTGGTTAGAACATATTTGTTCACTTTTTAACTCCAGTTTTCAACTGGACCAATTTAATTTCAATTTAAAATATTAATCAATTCTTATCAACGAAAATTTTCAAAAATCCTAAAAATTTTCTAACGCCTTAATTTTTTTGAAAAATTCCGCCAGCACCTCCTTTGTACTGGTCAATCGGTCAAACTCCAACTCGCCTCTCTGGGCCATCTCCAACCCAAAAGAAAATCAAACTGCCAAGCGGCTTGCCAATTCGGCTCATAAATCTTATATCCAATAGAAATATAAACTTGTACCTTTTGTCGGCATATCATTATATCCTTTCCACCTGTTATCAATTCAGCGGATACAAGGGTCATCCCAATCAAATTCCAATCTGCTTTTATCCATAACACAACCATTCGCTTATATCCGAGGCAAATATCATTTCAACTCGAGTTTTCTTCTCGATTCCCAACTCTTAACTTGATTATCACATTACACTTCAAATTTGAATCTCACAATCCAATTTGTCTTGATATCATTCTAATTCAATCTCAGTTACCACTTTACTGGCTTTACTTTAATTCAAATTTGCTTTCACAAATTTCTGTTAAATTTGTTTTTAATTCAAACAGTATTTCCCTGGGAGTTTTTAAATAGTTTACCCTTTTCAAAAATCAAAATTTTCCTTTTTGAAATTCAACACAACTTGTCTTTCCCAAAACAAATTCAAAACAGTATCTGTGGTAGTAATTCGTCACTTACAACTCGAAAATGAATACTGATGGTGCAGCTGTCATCTTCAGAATCTATTTTCCAGCGATCGAAGTGAGTTCAATACTATAAATCCATTTCTAAACATTTCCACTTTGAAATTCATTTCAAAATATAATTCACACTGCTTGTAAAATAATTTAAAATCTCCCAGGATCTTAAATTTTCCTTATTTTTAATCCAAATCCATTTACAAACACTTATCCAATTTTCCAGAATTTTAATTCAATTCCTGGTTTAAACTCAGATTTAATTCATTTGATTTCACGTATTTCACTTATATGAATTCTGATTGGTTATTTACATAACCATTTAATTTATAATCTTACTCTATTATAATAACAACCAATATATCCACGATATTATAATTTCGATATATATATCTTCTCTATATCAAGATATACCTTGGGTAAACTTATTTTAATTTACCCTCTTTTCAAAACATATCGTGTCGACCCATCGTATTCGAGTGTTTATAAACTCCTACCGATACAGTGGATCAAACTGATCGACCAAAACTCATAAACAACTCAACCTGTAAAGCACCACAATATAAAACAATTTTTATATCAATAACAAATACGCTCACTCATATATATATACACTCAACTCAATCTAGGGTATTACAAACCCCATCTCTACTGAGTTACGCCACAGAGCCAAGGTAATACTTAACCTTTGCTCTGATACCAACTACAATGACCTGGGTTTTTGGCGATCTTGGTTATCCGATATACAACACATATCGAACATCCAAGGATCGAAAATACTGGTCATTAATGAAAGAAATTAGAGGGTGAGGAAAGATAAGATAGAAACTTAGAATAGAAGAAGAAGAAACACAACATCAGAGTAACATGAACCTCACAGCGGAACAAATAACATATAATAGACAATATATCCTTGAGATAAAATCAATATATGCATACAATAACATTTTCAGAGTACAACACGTACAATACAGCGGAAATAAACTATAGCTATATGATCTTGAAGCCTCCTGCTACAGCTCTTCAAGCATCTGTAAATCCCGACTACTTGACTGCCCGTACAAAATTGGGCACCCAAGAGTTTTGGGAAACAAAACAAAATAAACTCCGGGTCAGTCATGGGACTGGTGTGAGTAAAACAGTTTAAAACAGTTCAAGCAGGTAAATGATATCTCATAAGACCACGCCGTATAACGGAACGGGTTTTTCCCTTATGAGAATCCAAAATATCTTTATATCAAAAACCTTTTGATATTATAATAATGTCTATCAACATAATATATTAATCATCTAGCAGAAACGCTTTCATCTTACGTTCTACATATATAGTATACAATCAAAACCACAACCACATATTGGGTAATGGATTTCCAATTATGACAAGGTATGGAACCACCTTTCGCTAGTGTACCTCTAGAAAGGAATAAACTGAGTTCAACAAGAACATCTTGCAACCCGGCCACACATGACCGACCACTCATTTCGCTTGAGTGTATCGAATGTATATCACCAACGGTTGGGATCAACAACCGTTTCCCGAATGGGACAGCATCAACAATAGATTTTTAGAAGTAAATGAAACTCTAGATCAGGTGATTATACACCCTACTTCGGAGCGACCGACTTAGCCATGCTGCCTGCCCGATTTCTGTCATTTACCAGTTGATGAGGCTTGAGGTTACGCTTTATCATCACATCAGATTCACTTCGAATATCACATCGTCAGATCCATCGAAAATCACTAATTGACGTCTACAAAAGTACATTACGTGTTAGCTAAAGAAGTTTCCTTCTCCACTTCTACTCTTTGTACGGTTGAAGAAATCAATGTACATGACCTTTCTGGAAATACTCTGTCAGACATCCGTCCATACAAGTCATCCAGGAACAGGATGAACCGAAGGCACTATTCAGTATATCCATCTTAGGCACTGTTATCTAAGATTTATACAACAGCCCTTGCACTTTACCCCGTCTTCAATTTCCTTTGGCATATATGATTCGCAACGCTTATGCCAATACAAAGTGGTTCTTTGGATAATAATCCAACTGGTCTCTCCATATTAACAACGTTAAAATGGTCAAAAACTTCGATAGTCTGTGATTTAACCATCAAAGAAAAACAGGTGTGCAAATAACGATATTATTTCCAGATGGAAATTCTATCAATCAATCATCAATCATATATATATATATTTCCTTATTTTCTATGAAAATATACGTTATTAACACTGGAAAACATTTCCATTGTTTATTTACATATCACTATCATTTCACAACTATCAGTCCCTGACTGTAAACTAGTAGGAGAACAATTCTCTAAGTATAAACCCCGAAGGCCGAAACCAACATCAGATCGATACTCAGAAAATTATTCAACTTAACTAATCTCTAGTCAGTTTCTAATCTGGTTTAACTCTATTTTGGTTACTCTGTTCGATTAACTTGATTCGATTAACTTGATTCGATTAACTCTTCTATTTATTTTCTAAATAGAAAATCCATTATTCCATTTATTTTTCTTAACATCTCTTTTATAACTTATTCAATTTCTAAGTCAATATCCCTTTATCATAACTTATTCATTTCCTAAACAAATAATCCGTTTAATATCCTATTTATTTATTCTAAATGTTTCCTTTAATAACCCTATTTATTTAACAAATAAATATGTCCTTTCCTTATTCTATTTATTTAACAAATAAATAAATCCATTATCTTATCCTATTTATCTAACAAATAAATATCTCACTTATTATCTCCTATTTATTTTCTAAGTAAATAGTCCATTTTATAACATCTTATTTATTTATCCTAAATAAATAATTCACTTTATAATTATTCCAATTTATAAATATTTCTTATTTACAGATATTCCAATTTATACATATTATGTTTTCAATATCACTTTGGAAATCTCCTTTTCCCATTCCGATATTTTATGGTACTTAACAGTTAACACATCATATCACGATGACCAATATCGTCCATACACATACAATCAACAACAGGTTATAATTCACATCATATATCAAAATATATGAAAAACAATAAAATAACTGTTGAGGAATCCAGTCGGATTCCTCCAACCTATTTCCCTGCATCCATAGATGTTACACAATAAAATCAACATCACTTTCAGTTCCATATGATATATTCTGTAAAATAGAATCAATATAGAAATTCACTAACTGACTAGCAGTTCAATCAAACAGTCAACACACAGTCAATCAGCCAATATTTAACAGTTCTAAAAATACAATATGAAATTATAAACTGTTCAGAGTTAGAGAGATTTACTCACTTTGGCAGTTCATCATTAAAGAATGATAAATTGTTTGTTTGAATTGAATCAAACAATTTATTTCACCATAAATTCAAACTAGCTCCAATCCACTCTCAGTCAGTTCCACTGTGTAGCCACCGTCCATACGATCCTGTCGGATCATGTTTCACGCAATTCCGATAACACATGTTCAAGATATTAAAGTTACAAGATTTGAATACATTTAATTTGAAATTAATTAAATTCCCTTTTTAGTTAAGTGGGCTTCACCTTGAATTTATTCCGGCCCATACCCTCACAAAGCCTAGACCCGTTACCACTCTTCTTCCCCGAACTCAGAAATTCCACCGTGCTCCTCGTTTCATTTACAAAGGCCATGACCGCATCTTATAATCACCACAACTCCCTCTTCACCACATGTTAATCCAAACTGATGACACCATGGATCATCTCGTCGTGAGCTCCATTTGTCCATCCACACCTTGAGGGACTCGATCATTCTTCTCGGAATCTGGTAAAAAAAACCATCTCACGCTGTATACTACAGCTCGCGACATTTTCGATCGCCAAAAATCACAATACTTTGCCAATGCACTCCATTTGATCTCACAAATCCAAAACAAACGACCTCAACTCGAATTATAGCCCCAAATTACTGAATCAATGAACCCTAGTTTACTGCTGTAGAAATCCGTCGCACCCAACCATGTTCGCACCCACTGGAATGTACCTCAGTTTGAAGAGAATGCGATGGGGATTCCAAATATACCCATACTTTGATTTCTGGATTTTTATAGGATTTATATCGATTTTCCAAAGGATCGATTTCATTTGAGAAGAGAAAAGTTGTCTGCGGATTTTGTTTGACCGTAGAGAGAAAGGTTTTAGGGTTAACAAAATGTTGGGGGTTATTTATAGCATTTGGATTGGAATATTCCCTTAGCATATTCCATTTATATTTTATCGCTATGTGTTCTTATCGAAATAAATTTCTTATGATCCCATACGATACCCGTGAATCATGACATTGGGCATACAACTACAGTTCAACATTACGGTCCCAACGAAACTGGTTTCGTCGAATTCCGACTTCGTATGCTTACACAGCGTATTTTTAACCGTCAAAATACTGTCTGTTCTTCACATTAAAATCCCGTACGGCCACATACTGACTTCAAAAATCATGAAACTGGAAATCTAACAACTATTTGACATTGCAGATCCAACAAAATTTATTTCGTCGAATTCCGACTCCGTTTGCAAAAGTGGTTATTTTTAAAGCTTTGGATGACCCATTTAAATATATAAATATATTTAAATATAATTAAATTAAATATTTATAAATAAATATTATCGTCTATATTCATAGTGGAATACCATATAGCTTTAGAATATTCCTATATGAATTTCTAACTTGATATTCACTTCTGGGTCAACCCGATATTCGATTTATATTGAAATTCCTTTCAAAATTATAAATAATTCCTTTGTAAATCATAAAGGAATTCCACAGCGACTTTTCTAAAATTTGATTTGGACATAAATCAAAATCTACACGATGAAATCTCAATTTTTCTCTTCCACTAGAAAGATATACTTCACCAGCTCCACACGTTTTCTTGTTTCACAGAAATCCGGCCTAAAACGAATCATGTTTATTCAGTTGAAGTTCGAATCACCAATTTACGAACTGCAGCGCCATTTTGAGCTCGATTTTAATTATATTATAACTCTACGTTCAAAATGTCGTTTATATATTATATTCATTATTCAAATTCAAATTCAAATTCCAAGCTGAATTAAATATCACAGATGATCCGGTTTACACCATATCGTCATTTTAGCCAATTCTGGTTATTTCAGAATTAAATATATTATTTAATTATTATTTTAATTAAATATTCCCAGCTATTTAATTAAACCACCATTTAATTCACTATATCACTATTTATATAAATAAATAAATTATAATACCTCTGCAAATGCGGGTCATTACACATATCCAGAAATCTTTTTTATATCTATATTTTTTCAAGTTCTTTTTAAAAGTTTAACTGTGGGCTAAGTACAAAGTGTTTTCTTAACTGTCGTTCCCAAATCCCTTGTGTGTAATTAGATTTGTTCGCCCACATTCTCTTCCACACTAATTCTTCCGAGGAGGTCTGAGCTGAAATCTAAGTCTAGCACCACTTTTGTGCTAAATGTATATATATAAACTCCTAATTCATTTTCCTTCTTACTCTTTTTCAATTTATAAGGCCCTACTGCCAAGCTCACTAAACTGAAATACCAAAATTTCGGATATTGACATATGAAAATTTCCTTTTTATAACCAAAACATTTTTTTGTACACTCCATGTTCTAGTCATTCATGGACTTACTTTTTCTTGAATTTCCACAACCATTTCCTAAGTGTACAAAACTTATATTCCAACCTTTTTCATGTGCTGCTTCGCTTATTTAGTGGGTTACTACATGGATCTAGATGTGTGTGTGTATAATTCATATTTTGAAAATACAAATACGCTCACTTTATCGTCTATATAAAGATCATGAACCTATCCTCTGATACCAGATGGAACAACTCAAATTTCAGTAGGCCCATTTTTTTTGCAAAATGCTAAAATCTGAGTCTAGTGAAACTTGAGTTGGTTTGTCTGGTATCTTGTAGAAAGACAAAGATAAATATATCAGAGTTCACGATAGAATATCTCACAGCGGAACTGAATAAAATTTAATAAGTAAATACTTGTCATAATAATGAAACTGACTAGCAAGTGTCTCTAAGTAGTAAAATCTCTTCCACTTGTCTAACTTGCAGGTTTTTTTTAGTATACTTTGCTGCAAATAAATATCATCAAAGTATCCCTTACCTGAAATTTGGACCAGCTGAAAATCCTTTGGACATTGCACTGTTATCTGTCCGCATGTTGAGAATATGCCTCTCTCAGCTAAGAATATCTTACCTAATCCGTCTAAATGCGCTTGGGTCCCAACTGGTAGGTTGTTTGCTCAAGACGAGGTAGCGGAAGACCTTGAGGTGGATCTGGCACCTGCTACCTTTCTGGCAGATGTTCCTCCTGATCTTGACATATCATGGAATGAGCATGAGAATGGTTGGGTCCACTCTCCCTCTGGTATGCACTATGATACTGACGAAGTTTTCTCATATTTATTGATGATAAAGTGGAAGATTGTAGTTGTCTATTTTACGCATCCAATGGTGACAAACTGATTATGAGATTTGATGGTAAAGTTGGAGAAAACAATGAGGTACTCCCGAAGGATCCTTCATGGGATCAAAACTGTCTAGTAGCACTCAATAGTATGGATGATTTGGCTCTTCTCTTTTGGAACTTTAAGCGCATTATGACTCCTTACACTGGTTTTTTCTACGTTGATGACGATGAAGGAGTGGAGACATATATAAGTTTCATTTTGTCTATTCGATGTACCCTGGTATTTTGTTTTCTTTTGCTATTATGCCTTATTGATAGTGTCTGGACACTTCAAACTAGTCGTGTTATTTCGTGCATGTGCGGAGTACCAGTTCTTATCTTATTAATAAATGGTGTTTCTAGACACCTAAAAAACCAGTCGGCCTTGCCAAAATAAAATATCATTAAAGTATAATTTTATCTCAATCAACTTGTCATACACCATCTTTTATATGATTGATGTATGCGCAGCGCAACATATTTACACTTTATTTGTATACCACTACAAATGTTTGTCAAAAATGTTCAACTTCACCGGTATCTCGATTTTGTAGCACCCCTATCCGTTCATGAGCTACATCAACCCATATCCAACGAGCATTTGTAGATATTCAATCTACATATATATTATCATCTATTCAAAATTTGAGTTTCTATATATAGGTACATAACCGACTTGTATTTATAGAAATAATAAATGGAAATGGGCCAAGGCCCAACACGGCGAGGCCGATATGTATGAGATAATGTAAATACTGAATAGTCGGTATTCACTTTACACAGTTGCCCAATTTACATTCAGAAATCACTCCTAAATGCATCCTTATTAGAAATAATCTAACATAAATGAATAAATCAAATACAATCAACAGAAAGAAAGAGTAATAGCAATTAATTAATTAAATCTGATTCATGGAGGGCATGGTCCAACACAACCGGTACTCGGACCATTGGTGCAGCAGGAATGACCGGACGGTGGCATAGGTCCCTTCGGCAACGATTCAAGAACGAACCCTAGTACTCTCACAAGCTCTTGTTTATCTCCTAGGAGCCTTGATGCATCAACTTGATTTATACTGACAGCTAATGCAACAGCAATGACATATAATGTTAGCAAAAGGAAGTTTTTATACATACTCATCTTGATTGTTTTGTGTAAAGAGAGACATGAATTATAGGGCATATATATAGCTAGTAAAATGTCAAAGCTAAAGACTTGATGAAGAGGAAGCTGCACAGAATATGTACAAATTCTGATGTTGATGTCATGGTGGTAAACCTTTATTTTGTGACTCATGAGAGCAGACCGAGATTTTTTGATAGTCAAGTTACCAGTTTTCACAAATAATAGAAGTCTGTACTTAGTTAGGTAGTATTTATACATAAGTTTGAATATATTATTGAAATTTGGATCAAGTATGCATTTGCTTCATATGCATATATATGATATGTACACATGAATATACATGCCTACATGTGTAATCTACGAGCCGTCAACCTCTGTATAAAAAGTAACCATGCAACCCATCAAAATTTTATGCAATATTATTACAACAGATAATTTTAAAGTACTAATATTTGGAAGGATTAGATTTTAACTTTTAAAAGATCCAGTAAATGAAATATATACGTATAGTTGTATCCTAATTTAAATTTTCTTTCTAGCAAATCTTTACCAAGAAATTCAGATGCCGATATTCAAATATAAAGTAGAACTTTTATTTAAGTTTATATATCATGATAACTTTTTTTAAAAAAATTATAAGGGTTAACCCGGTTAAGAATGCAATGAGAACAGCAACAGTCAAAGCTCCCAACCACAGTAAAAGTCCCACTTCGATTTTCTCCTCAGATAGTTTCAAAGTTTGAATTGTATGACTACAATGAACTAAAAAGTGCTACAGTCAAACATGTTCAAACTTCTCATGTAGATGTAGTAACATTAACTTTAGCCCTATCAACTCATTTTAGGTAGGTTTTCTTCGTGTTACAGAAAATGAATTTCAAGAACTAAAACGTATATATGAAGGACTGACTTTCGTGTCATCATGACTAAAAGTTTTTAACAACTAAACAATACAATATAACACTATGGAATTCTCCACTTGTATAAATTATAACACATATATACTGCACAGTTGCCCAATTTACATTCAGAAATAACTCCTAAACACATCCTTATTAGAAACAATTTAACATAAATGAATAAATCAAATACAATCAACAGAAAGAGTAATGGCAATTAATTAAATCTGATTCAAGGAGGGCACGGTCCAACACAACCGGTACTTGGACCATCGGTGCAGCAGGAATGACCGGAAGGTGACACACCATTTTTTATTAGACAATTAAATTTAAAAGATGATGGAATTGTTGTTCAAGGCATTAGCATTGCAAAACCATCCTTCTCTGGATAGAAATAGTGCATTGTCATTGACACTCCATTTTTTATAAGAGATGCCCAGTTTTTATTATTACTCTTAGGTGAATTTTTTAAAATAGTTTCCCCTTTTTAAAATTACATTAACCTATCAAATTACCTTGCTCACTTTTAACGATTTTTTTTACCAATTCACTTTAGTAACCTATTTCAATAAAAAAATTGAATGAAGAAATCTTCGCATTATTATGGTTAGAAGCATTTTAATCTTGATGATGGTTAATACGGCCGATCATAACCGTTTTCTGACACTATAAACGACACTATTTTGTCATATTAATGTATGTGGTAATAGTAGTTGTAAACGTTGATAGAACACCGACTTAAATTAAATTTTCCGGCATGAAGTGAGGGTTTATAAACAGTTGGAACATTCATGTTGTGTATGGTGATTTCATGACGAAATTAAATTTGTAACCCTTACTGCTTATGCTTGCTTTTTTTAAGTGACTAAACGGTTCTTTGTTGCCGAATTTATTTATATTTATGAATTGAAACATTTTATAGAGACTTGAGGATTTGGATGAAGGCAACAATGGCTATGAGTCTGAACAAGTTGACGACAATGACAGTGAAAAGGCCAAAGACCCGGATTTTGTTTCAAATGATGATGCCCAAGATAATCTAAATAATCAACTAGCTCTATAGCATTGTGATTACCCTGCTTTAACTTGGCATTTCACTACATATAAGGAACTACAAAAACATATCAATTATATAATGTTAATATTGTTGTTTTAATTTGATAATCAAAATCTAGCTAATTGAGTTACGTAGATGTTTTATGATGTAGTTTTTTGAATCAAAGAAAAGTGTACAAGACTAGTGCATGGAATACAAAATTTGCTAGCTAAGGGAAAAGGATCATTGATTCTTTTGGCAAGTGAAAGAAGTGAAAAATACATTGCTCACAAGGCAAAAAGTCATGTTCCAAAAATACAGTAGAAACAACGAAGAACAGGAAGTACGAAATGTGAATGTTCATTTGAGTTAAGTGCATGTGGTGTAAAAATAACCGTAAACAGTACTGATTGTGAAGAACGGGCGTCACAGTCACATGCTTCCTAATGTATTAACTGAACATCTGTATGCAAAAAAATTGAAAGGTAATGAACCGTTGAAAAAATGACAAATAGTGGTGTTAGGCCTCGAAATCTTCTAACTAGTTAAATGAAATGCGACTCCGTCATTTAGCCTTTTAACACAATTCAGTGTTGGGCTATTATATTGGGCTTAGCCCCCCGCTTATGTTATATATATTTAATGCTTTGTACTGGTTCGTTTATTATCAATACATTTTTCAACTCTTGTACAAGATTGATCAATACAATACATTTTCTCAATTTACAAACACTCTGTTCATTCTCGTCTGATTTCCAACTTGGTATCAGAGCCATTCGAAATCTCAGCATTCATCTGAGATTATTAGATCATCAGAAGTGTTGATCTATTGAAGATCCATCAACAAAATTTCATCATTTGGATCTACCCCTCATCGAATTTTCTTGTCACTTGACGGTTGTTGCTTTATCTACAAATCAAGTGCCTTGCCTACATAGTAGTGGCTGCATCTTGATTTATACACAAAGTTGTGTTGCTGGTGTATGATCAAATTTCAAGAAACCGATCAAGATCAATCAAGAAAACCTCACAACTGCTCAGAGCCATCAAAGAGTGCCCATCAGAATTTTTCTTTAGGATTTTTAACTCGTGTTTCATCATCAGGCACTCAGTGTTGCTTCAGTCAACAGTTGTGTGAATTCCTAATTGTATCTCAATTCAAGAAGCTTCTAGAAATTTAAATCATACCTTGTGTTTTTCATGTTCTTCATCATGGTTGAAACAGATTCTAGTCCTCAAGCCTCCAGTAATAGAGTTGTTCCTCCATCTCCAACTGATCCTGTTCAAGAATTGATGAAGTCCGTCAACAAGCCTCAAAGCCAATTGATATCCATTCAACTTGATGAAACCAATTACCTGTTATGGAAATTACAGGTGGAAACAACCATTAGAGCATATGGATTGGAAGATTATATTTTAGGAACAAAAATAATTCCACCAAAATTCATGAGAGGTGTTGAAGACAAATTGGTTCCCAATCCTGAGTTTACCATTCATCAAAGACAAGATAGATTGGTCTATGCATTGATCATGTCCTCTATTGGATCTACAATTTTACCTCAACTTATTGGGGTTAAAACTGCCCAAGAAGTTTGGGCTACTATAGAAAGAAACTTCTCTGCACAGTCTTCTGCAAGAGTGATGCATCACAGAAGACTGTTACACAGTAACAGAAAAGGTGAGTCATCAATGAATGAGTATTTGACAAAAGTCAAGAATATTTGTGATCAATTAAATTCAGCAGGCCAAAAAATACCTGAATCAGAACAGGTAATTGCTATTGTCAGTGGTTTAGATGATGAATATGAAGTTGTTACAACTATCATTCTGTCTATGAATCCAACACCTTCTTTGCAATATGTTCATTCTACTTTGTTATCACATGAAGGTAGGATAGAACATAAAAAGAATATCAATTCTGATCTTTCTATTAATTACACTACTTTTGGACGTGGAAAAAGTCAAAAAAAAGGAGCATCAAGAAATCAGTTTAATAATCAGAGAGGAGGTTTGTCAAGCAGAGGTAGAAGGGGGAAGATAATAATAATAATAGGGTTAGATGTCAAATCTGTGATAAAATGGGTCATACTACAAGAAAATGTTACCACAGGTTTAACACTAACTACACACCCACTCAGCAAAACAGTAATATAAGTGCAAATATGGTGAATGTGTCAAAAGATGGAAAAGACCAAATTTCAGAAGTTAACAACACTGAAAGTTCTTCCACTGATGATTTGGCTGATGATTGTTGGTACCCAGACTCAGGTGCAACTAATCATGTCACCAACAATTTGAGCAACTTGAATTTAGGAAACAAAGAGTACAAAGGTACGCAAAATCTTATTGTTGGTAATGGTAAAACTGCATATATTACACATACTGGAAATGCAAGTGTTGGTGGAACTAAACAATTAATTTTAAAAAATCTATTGAGAGTTCCATCAATCAAGAAAAACTTAATGAGTGTTTCCCAATTTGCTAAAGATAACAATGTTTATTTTGAATTCTACCCAAATGCATGCATAGTCAAGGACATTCTAACACAAGAAATTATTTTGCAGGGTAAAGAGGATAAGGGTTTATACAGATTTAATATCTGTAATTCTAAAAATTCTGATTCTAGTAGAAATAAGTGCATAATGTTTGTTATGAATGATCATGAATGTTATAAAGAATTTGATATGTTGCATTGTAAATTGAGACATCCTAGTATAAAAATTGTGAAGCATATTATGAATAGCAACAATATTTCTATTAGTAAACTTCCAGACTCTTATATTTGTTCAGCATGTCAATTGGGAAAGAGTCATAAACTTGCATTTCCAGATTCACAAACATGTTACACTAAGCCACTTGAATTAATAGTAACTGATTTATGGGGTCCTGCTCCAAACAGTTCAAACTATGGTTTCAGATACTATATATCATTTGTTGATGCCTATTCTAGATTTGTTTGGATCTATATGATTAAACCAAAATCTGAAACCAGTAATGTTGTGATTCTTCATAAACAAGGTTGAAAACATTAATGGAAATAAAGTTATTAATTTTCAGACAGATGGTGAAAGAGAATTTTTGCCCTTAAAAGAATTCTTTGAGAAAAAAGGTATTAATCATAGAACTACATGTCCTTATACTTCTAAGAAGAATGGAATTATCGAAAGGAAGCATAGACACATTGTAGAAACAGGTTTAACCTTGTTAGCTCAAGCCTCTATGCCATTTAAATATTGGCCTGATGCTTTTAATACAGCTGTTCACTTGATTAATTTAATGCCTACAAAGGTTTTGGAATTCAAGTGTCCCCAGGAAGTGTTAACTAAGGTTAAACCAGACTATAATCATTTAAAAGTCTTTGGTTGTCAATGCTTTCCTTACCTTAGACCGTATAACAATCATAAATTAGATTTTAGATCAACTTCTTGTACCTTTTTAGGGTACTATAATAAACAAAAAGGGTATAAATGCATGCATAGCAAAGGAAATATTTACATTTCTAGGCATGTTAGATTCAATGAACAAGTTCATCCTTTCTGCAAATCAAGTGCAAATACAGATGAAAAATCTGTAAGTACATGACAGGTTATTATTAATTTACCTGACGAGGTTGAGTTTTTGGTGCTTGTACACCAAAAGAAGCATGACAACTTTTCAAGCTCTCAACACACAGTGTCTTCTAGTAGGCCAGGTCAAGAGCAGTTCTCTTCCTCTCAACACAAAGTGCCTTCTAGCAGACCAGGTTAAGAGCAATTCTACTCCAGAAATGGTGATGGAAATAGGGGTGAAACTTGCATAAAACTACAAATGTCATGGATCTAAAGGTGTCAACTTGTTTGGTTAAATATCACAACTTACATAATATAATCATAACCCAAGTTCATGTATAAACTTGCATATGTGGTTTATGCAACATAATGATGGTGTGAACTAACATCTAACACATATAACTCACACATGTCATAGCATAATTCTAGATCTTAATAGATGTCATACAATATGTGAGATTATACATACTAATAAATCTAAACTTGCATAGGTACATGTGATTTATCATGTGAATCATCATAGCCCAAATATATATAATCAACATCATGATTCATAAGCTAACTACAACATAATAACATCATGGCTTTGTAACATCGCAACTTAGCATAGAAACATGCAACATATATAATATCATCATAGCATGATTTACAACATATAGGATATCATCATCACATAACATAGGATTTACAACATACATAATAGCATAAGGTTTACAACAACATATATGACAATTCACATCATTTTCTTATGATCCATATCACATCTTAATCTAATTAGTTTGCTAATAATCTTATTAAGATCATCAAACTCACCATTAGAAAAGAAAGAGAGTCTTGATTTGCTTTAGAATTGAGTAGAATTAGAGTTTTGATTAGCTTTCTTCCTTCTTAGTTGGCAGCGGCTACACTGAGTTCCATGGCGATGGCATGACGGCGGCTATTCTATTTTTCATGTGAATTTAGAGTGAGAGACTACCTAGGTATATAATGAGTTTAGGATTTATTTAGACCGTCAAATCAACTCAGAACTAACCTGAACCGTTAAATTAGCCAACTCAGCCCTAAAGTCACATCAGCAGCTCAAGATTGGGCTCAGCCAAAACCTGACCGACTGGACCAGGTCGACACCCAGGTCGACTGCGCAGTCGACCTGGTCCTCGGGGTGTCGACTGCCCAGTCGACTCCCCAGTCGACCTGGGTGCTGGGCGGGAAATTTCCCGCCTGGCCTGTTTGACTTCGAATTTTGAATTTTGAATTTTCTAAAACTTCCGATGGCCATATCTCCTTCACACGAAGTCCAAATCACGCAAACTCAGACTCTATTTCAACCAGAATTCCGAGACGAACACAATGGCGCAACCCGTTTCCCTCAATTCTCACGTCTGAGATTAGTTATTCTTTAATTTTTGAATATTAATATTAACAGAATTACGGGGTGTTACATTCTCCCCTCCTTAAAGGATTTCGAACCCGAAATCTTCAAGTCAAGAAGAATATATATCCTAACATCCAATCGTCCATCTACTCAACCATCAAACACTGGCATCCATTGTCCTTATAGACTTCTAATGCTTTCATGTTTAAATGCACAGTGTGTGTATATGTCCATATCTAATGCAAAATCAGGTCGTCCACTGATTCAGTTGACCTCGTTAATGCAAATCATGATAGTGCCATGCGTCCATTATGTATGCAAAAGTTCCTTAATGCTACATATTATCCCTATATGCGTGCACAATCATCACCTGAATGCAGCATCCATATGATAATACAATCATCATACATCCATTTTACTAAATACATCCATTTATATGCAATATGCAATATGAAGTGACTGAGCCGATCTAGTGCCTAATAGTGTGTGTATATGCGTCCACGAGCAACCACTAGCAAACACTCGCATCCACTATGCATCCATCATACATAACATTTTTCAAACACATGTTTCAACCATAGGATTTCTCTAACTAATGGTCAAGGATACTAGCAAGAGGATACTCTAAAGGTAAGATAAGTACAAGATAAGCGATAAAGGAGAAATTAAAAGACGTACCCTCAAAAAGAAAAGGGTAAAATGAACGCATCTTCTCTTCTGTCTCCCAAGTAGCGTTGCTCTCATCATCTCCTCATTGCACTTTGACTAGTCTGACCTCTCGATTCCTCAGCTTCTTGATCTCTGACCCAAGAATGCATGTAGGAGCTCGTCGAATCGTCGCATCACGCTCTATCTCCACCTCTCTAAGCAAGTTCGGCTCTACCACCTCTGCGGTCTCGTGCAGGCACATCCTCAAATGTGATACATGGAATACGTTGTGTACACCACTAAGTCTCTCAGGCAACTCCACTCTATACACCATCTGTCCAATCTTCTCCTTAATAGGAAACGGCCCTACGAACCTTGGTGCTAATTTCCCAACGGACCCAAAGCGAACAACGTTCCGTAATGGAGACACTTTGATAAAGACCATGTCCCCAATATCAAACTCAAGATCTGTCCTCCTCTTATCCGCATAAGATTTCTACCTATCTTGCATTGTCTTTATCCTCCTTCGAATCAAGTCGATCTTTTCCGAAGTCTCTCTAATCATATTGGGCCCAAGTAAGATCTTATCCGTAGATTCCCACCAACATGTAGGTGAATGACAAGGTCGTCCATAAAGATCTTCGAAAGGTGCCATGCCAATGCTGGACTGAAAGCTATTATTATATGTGAACTCCACCAATGGAAGATGCTCTTCCCATGTACCCCCAAAGTCTAGGATACATAACCTCAAAAGGTCCTCTAGAATACGATTCACCCTCTCGGTTTGGCCATCCGTCTGAGGATGATATGCGGTGCTCAAACATAACTGAGTCCCTACCGCTTCTTGTAAGCTCCTCCAAAATTTGCTAGTGAAGATAGGATCACGGTCGCTTACTATGCTAGAAGGAACACCATGCAAACGAACTATCTCTCAGACGTATATAGAAGCTAACCATGGAGCAGTCCTCTTGCTCTTCACGGGAATAAAATGGGCGCTTTTAGTAAGTCTATCTACTATAACCCAAATCCCGTATTACCCTTCCTTGATCTTGGTAATCCATCCACAAACTCCATCGAGACACTTTCCCATTTCCATAGTGGAACCTCCAATGGGTGAAGCAACCCACCGGGTTTCTTTTGCTCCGCTTTTGCTTATTGGCACACCAAGCATCTAGCGACATACTCGGCCAAATCCCTCTTTATACCGGCCCAAAAGAAAACTCGCTTCATGTCTTTGTACATCTTACCCCGTCGGGATGAATGGTCATCTTCGAACGATGTGCATCATCAAGAGTAGTCTTCCTCAAGTCCTCGTCTCGTGGTACACAAAGTCTACTATCCCTACGTAACCAACCCTTATCATCCAGGGTATACCTACGGAGATGGCTTGGTGACTCCCCGCTTTTGAGCTTTTCTACTAACTCAACCAACTGTGGGTCATCTCGCTGTGCCTCACCAATCCGTACCAAAAGCGTATGTCTGACCTCCAAGGATGCTAGCAAACCGGGTACAAAGTCAACGGAAGGTATAAAATCAAACATAGAGATGAATTCTAAGTTTCGCCGTTCAACAAACAAAGGACTCAAGGACAGCCTTTTCCTACTTAAGGCGTCTGCCACCACGTTACCCTTGCCAGGGGTATATGCTATTTCGAAGTCGTAGGACGCTAAGAATTCCATCCACCTTTGCTGTCTTAAATTCAAGTCCTTCTGAGAGAATAAGTATTTTAAAGATTTGTGGTCAGTGAATAATTCGAATTTCTCGCCAAGAAGATAATGGCGCCAAGACTTAAGCGCAAAAATAATTACAGCCAGCTCTAGGTCATGCGTGGGGTAATTCTTCTCATGCGCCCTCAACTGCCTTCCACCATAGGCTATTACCCTTCCCTCCAGCATTAAGACTGCGCCTAGTCCTGTCCCACAAGCATCGGTATAAACAGTAAACGGCTTACTCCCGTCTGGCAGCACTAAGACTGGGGCTGAAGTCAAAGCTCTCTTCAAACGTTGGAACACATCATCACAATCTACGTCCCATGTGAAAACTAGGTTCTTCTTCGTCAAACGTGTTAATGGAGCTGATATCTTTGCGAAGTCTTTGATAAACTTCCTATAGTAGCCAGCCAACCCCAAGAAACTCCTTACTTCGGTAGCATGTTTAGGGACCTTCCAGTCTTGGATGGCCACCACCTTCGCGGGATCCACAACTATCCCTTGTTTGGAAACCACGTGCCCTAAGAACCGTACTTCCTTACTCCAGAAGTGACACTTAGAAAATTTTGCTTTAAGGTTATGCGCTCGTAGGTCTCCAACACTTCCCTTAGATGTAGGGCATGCTCTTCTTCATCCTTAGAAAAGATCAAGATGTCATCTACAAAGACCACCACCAATTTATTAAGGTACTCCCTAAACACCCTATTCATCAAATCAACAAAGTATGCGGGGGCGTTTGTCAAACCGAAGGGCATCACTAGCCATTCATAGAAACCGTCCGGAGTCTTAAAGGTAGTCTTGTCAATGCTATCCTCATCCACTCTCAACTGATGGAAACCAGTGGCTAAGTCCAATTGCGAAAACACTGAGGCGCCAACTAACTGGTCGAAGAGATCGTCAATCCTCGGCAGTGGGTGTCTGTTCTTCTTAGTAAGCTTATTATGTTCTCTATAGTCCACACAAAGTCTAAGGGACCCATCCTCCTTCGTGGCAAATACTACTGGAGCACCCCACTCCGATATACTTCGTCTTATGAACCCCTTCTCAAGCAACTCCTTCACTTGCTTATTGATTTCCCTCCTTTCACGAGGAGCCATGTGGCGTACTGGCAGAGATACTAGTTTTGCATTATCCACAAGATATATTCGAAAATCTATCTCCCGCTTTGGAGGCATGCCCTTCACCTCCTCAAACACATCCGAGTATTCTCGGACCACTCTAACAGATCGTAGATTCTCCACAGATGCGTCAAGCGATTCTTGATAACTTAGCATAACGGAATTTATGGGATTACAAAAGATTTCGAGAGCGTTACCAAGGCGAGTCATGAGCCTAACTACTCTCCTTTCACAATCAAGAACGGCCCCATTTCTGGATAACCAATCCATTCCTAAAATTAGCCCATAGCCCGTGAAGCCCAAAACATAAGCATCACATCTAAACTCAACGCTAAGTATAGAAATATTCAAATCCAAACACATCATGGACAAATAAGCTGAGCCACCAATTGGATTTGAAACAACTAAGGGATCCTCTACTAAACTGGTGTTTAAGTGCAGTGATTCAACTAATGATGTAGAGATAAACGAATGCGATGCGCCCGAATCGAATAAGGTACGGATAGGATGATCAAACAGAAAAACAAAGCTTTCAACAGAAATGGTTCTACCTCGTTCTTGCAGCGGTGGGACCGCGAGAGCCTGAACTTGTCCCCTTGCCTGCCCTGGTGCCATAAGAGCCTGCACCTGTCCTCCCGAGGTAGACCCTACCCTCTGCCCCTTCTTTGGGCAGTCCTTCACTAGATGCCCCGCTTCACCACAGTGAAAACAGCCAGTCTTCTTTTTCTTTCTGCAATCCTTGCTGAGATGGCCTGGTGTCCCACAGTTAAAGCATTTCTTCTTTCCCTTGCCATTATTGTCTTTACCACCCTTCTTGTTTTGCTGTTGTGGTTTCTTCTGATCCCCTTTCTTCTCGGGTGCCTTATTAGCATTAGCGCCCTTCTCCTCGTGCATGAGTGTCATGTCTACTAGCTTCTCAAAGGTGGCCCCCATAGGGATGTGGGTCATAGCCAACCCCTGCAATGGCTCATTCAAGCCATTAACGAACCTCAGAGCCTTCTTCTCCGGCGTGTTCACTAAGTCCAAGCCAAACCTTGGTAACTGATTAAATTTGTTGACATATTCTTTCACTGATAGATTTCCCTGCTTCAATGTCAAGAACCTTTCCATGTATAGATTCTCTTCTGCCTTTGAGAGAAACTTTGCCTCAAACCTACGTCTGAAATCCGCCCAAGAATCAATAGGACGCTCCCCATTAGTGACCTCCCACCAAAACGAGGCCTCTCCCTTCATTAACCAAGCTGCTAATTTGACTTTCCTCCCTTTTTCTACTTCAAAGATTTCTAGCAATTCTTCCACCTCCTTAAGCCAATCTCTAGCTTCCACAAACGTTTCTGACCCTTGAAAAGGTTTTCCACCCATAGCCTTAAATTCCTTGCATGTCTTTGCAAAAGTATCAGCGCGAGGAGGAGGAGGAGCGGGTGCAACTGGTGGTGGAGGAACATTGGCTGGACCTGCAGCGGCCCTAGCCTCTAATAACCTCTTATACCATCCTGGTATCGTTACACCCTCCGGAAGGTTAAGATCTTCAGCCATGCTGAAACGAAAAAGGAAAGATTAAAATGGAGAATTCGAAAGATAAATATATATGGCTATTGGGGATTATGTTTTTCATAAAAACTTTCCTCTTAAAATAACTCATCAAGACATGTTTTTGAAAACACTTCTTCCAAAAATACTTTAGAAAAATAGTTTTTCTAAAAAAATTATCTGTTCTGGTAACCTTAAGCTCTGATACCACGTGTAACACCCCACGTCCATTAATGTCACTCACAATGGGAATGCATTAACTTCCATGTAGGTTTTAAGTGAATATAGAACAGAAAAATTACAACAAGACAGATAATAAGTAGTACTTGGAAATCTAAAACTTTATTTCATTGCAGCGGAAATTAAACATGTTTGTTACATCATAAAACCATAAATCAGATTTAAGTACAATATCCATCTTGATAAAACAAAATACATAATCCCATTACATAAATAGCCATTAAAGAAGATAACAAGATGGACTTTACTTCAACGGTCCAAGCTTTCCAAAAGAGAGATAAAGCAATCCAATCAAGCTCCACTAGAGATGGGCCCACCATGAGGACCTGGGGGGGGGGGGAGATATAAATAGAGGGGGTCAGACATAAAGTCTGGCGAGTATGATAATTCTAACAATACTATTATCAAAATAACTAGACTAAGGCATAAGCTGGAAAACAAGGAAATGTCTATGAACTATTAGGTATGGAAGAGCAGATAAAGATAACGTTAAAGGCACACCTAATTACTAACGAATAATTACTACAATGCACCACGCCAGTCACCCTAAAGGTTGATCCCACTCACCGAACTTAGAAATTATATATATAGCTTTGTGTACCCCTAGCTGACTACATAGGTGTCGCCTGCCCCTATCTCCGCTAGGTGTACCCACTACCCACTTGCGATCGGCTCCCTACTCGTAGATACCCGTGCTAGTCCCACAGTGGGGTGTATCACTCCCCTAAAGTGGCAACCCGATACAACTTGAGGATGCATGGCTTATACCTACACGATGCAACAACGTCTTACCTACCAGCCCGGGTCCACACACGCATATGAAACCCGTTGGACTTGCGTTGCCACCGCTAACCCGTTTGGCCTCTTTTAGTCAAGCCTAGTATGCGTGTCCCGTCCTCGACTTGGGTCGAGCCCACAAAGATACGTTTGGGTTACTGGTTGAAATGGGCCCCCACTATTTACCACAAGCTATCCACCTAAGCTTGTCCCCACTAGTATATCCCACTTAACCCTCTTCTTAGTCATGTTCATTTACATGTGTGTTTGGTTAAGTCTTACTAATCGTATTTCAAATGCCACTAAAGGCGCTCACTAGATTCCTCATGCCACCCAAGGCACCTACTTAACCCCCATGTCCCACCTCACATGTTTATCTGGTTAAGTATTTCTTAATTCATTAAGGCAATAACCTTATAAAGACCTCTCACACTAGACTGGCATTTATGGCAGCTGGATTTGCCGGGCGGGTCCGGGCAGTCTTATACCATAAAAGAGTCTAACCTCGTGTTTTTACAACTGTTATGCTTTAATTTGGGCCTAGGACCTCTCACATTGGGCTGACATTTGTGACTACTGGATTTGCCGGTCGGGTCCGGGCAGGTTTACGTCACAAACGAGTCCAACCTCGTGTCCTAAGCATTGATTATTACTTATAATCTTTTACCCCAGTTTTAAATATATCCCTATTCAAATAATTAATTAATTCCAATTTTAATGATGTCCATAATTGACTCAATTATGGCAATCCACTTATGGTATGCAAAATCATATCAAGTGCACCCCAATTTCTTAATATTAAATCCTTAATATTACCCCTACCCCACGTTATACATTCGCTTATTCAACGCAAAATATACGTTAGACTCGAATAGTCTAACTCATAGCACAAAGATAAATTATCACAACATATAGACAAATAAAATAGATCTAATCATAATAGGTGTGAAACTTGCATAAAACTACACATGTCATGGATCTAAAGGTGTCAACTTGTTTGGTTAAATATCACAACTTACATAATATAATCATAACCCAAGTTCATGTATAAACTTGCATATGTGGTTTATGCAACATAATGATGGTGTGAACTAACATCTAACACATATAACTCACACATGTCATAGCATAATTCTAGATCTTAATAGATGTCATACAAAATGGAGAATTCGAAAGATAAATATATATGGCTATTGGGGATTATGTTTTTCATAAAAACTTTCCTCTTAAAATAACTCATCAAGACATGTTTTTGAAAACACTTCTTCCAAAAATACTTTAGAAAAATAGTTTTTCTAAAAAAATTATCTGTTCTGGTAACCTTAAGCTCTGATACCACGTGTAACACCCCACGTCCATTAATGTCACTCACAATGGGAATGCATTAACTTCCATGTAGGTTTTAAGTGAATATAGAACAGAAAAATTACAACAAGACAGATAATAAGTAGTACTTGGAAATCTAAAACTTTATTTCATTGCAGCGGAAATTAAACATGTTTGTTACATCATAAAACCATAAATCAGATTTAAGTACAATATCCATCTTGATAAAACAAAATACATAATCCCATTACATAAATAGCCATTAAAGAAGATAACAAGCTGGACTTTACTTCAACGGTCCAAGCTTTCCAAAAGAGAGATAAAGCAATCCAATCAAGCTCCACTAGAGATGGGCCCACCATGAGGACCTGGGGGGGGAGATAGAAATAGAGGGGGTCAGACATAAAGTCTGGCGAGTATGATAATTCTAACAATACTATTATCAAAATAACTAGACTAAGGCATAAGCTGGAAAACAAGGAAATGTCTATGAACTATTAGGTATGGAAGAGCAGATAAAGATAACGTTAAAGGCACACCTAATTACTAACGAATAATTACTACACTGCACCACGCCAGTCACCCTAAAGGTTGATCCCACTCACCGAACTTAGAAATTATATATATAGCTTTGTGTACCCCTAGCTGACTACATAGGTGTCGCCTGCCCCTATCTCCGCTAGGTGTACCCACTACCCACTTGCGATCGGCTCCCTACTCGTAGATACCCGTGCTAGTCCCACAGTGGGGTGTATCACTCCCCTAAAGTGGCAACCCGATACAACTTGAGGATGCATGGCTTATACCTACACGATGCAACAACGTCTTACCTACCAGCCCGGGTCCACACACGCATATGAAACCCGTTGGACTTGCGTTGCCACCGCTAACCCGTTTGGCCTCTTTTAGTCAAGCCTAGTATGCGTGTCCCGTCCTCGACTTGGGTCGAGCCCACAAAGATACGTTTGGGTTACTGGTTGAAATGGGCCCCCACTATTTACCACAAGCTATCCACCTAAGCTTGTCCCCACTAGTATATCCCACTTAACCCTCTTCTTAGTCATGTTCATTTACATGTGTGTTTGGTTAAGTCTTACTAATCGTATTTCAAATGCCACTAAAGGCGCTCACTAGATTCCTCATGCCACCCAAGGCACCTACTTAACCCCCATGTCCCACCTCACATGTTTATCTGGTTAAGTATTTCTTAATTCATTAAGGCAATAACCTTATAAAGACCTCTCACACTAGACTGGCATTTATGGCAGCTGGATTTGCCGGGCGGGTCCGGGCAGTCTTATACCATAAAAGAGTCTAACCTCGTGTTTTTACAACTGTTATGCTTTAATTTGGGCCTAGGACCTCTCACATTGGGCTGACATTTGTGACTACTGGATTTGCCGGTCGGGTCCGGGCAGGTTTACGTCACAAACGAGTCCAACCTCGTGTCCTAAGCATTGATTATTACTTATAATCTTTTACCCCAGTTTTAAATATATCCCTATTCAAATAATTAATTAATTCCAATTTTAATGATGTCCATAATTGACTCAATTATGGCAATCCACTTATGGTATGCAAAATCATATCAAGTGCACCCCAATTTCTTAATATTAAATCCTTAATATTACCCCTACCCCACGTTATACATTCGCTTATTCAACGCAAAATATACGTTAGACTCGAATAGTCTAACTCATAGCACAAAGATAAATTATCACAACATATAGACAAATAAAATAGATCTAATCATAATAGGTAAGAAACTTGCATAAAACTACACATGTCATGGATCTAAAGGTGTCAACTTGTTTGGTTAAATATCACAACTTACATAATATAATCATAACCCAAGTTCATGTATAAACTTGCATATGTGGTTTATGCAACATAATGATGGTGTGAACTAACATCTAACACATATAACTCACACATGTCATAGCATAATTCTAGATCTTAATAGATGTCATACAATATGTGAGATTATACATACTAATAAATCTAAACTTGCATAGGTACATGTGATTTATCATGTGAATCATCATAGCCCAAATATATATAATCAACATCATGATTCATAAGCTAACTACAACATAATAACATCATGGCTTTGTAACATCGCAACTTAGCATAGAAACTTGCAACATATATAATATCATCATAGCATGATTTACAACATATAGGATATCATCATCACATAACATAGGATTTACAACATACATAATAGCATAAGGTTTACAACAACATATTTGACAATTCACATCATTTTCTTATGATCCATATCACATCTTAATCTAATTAGTTTGCTAATAATCTTATTAAGATCATCATACTCACCATTAGAATAGAAAGAGAGTCTTGATTTGCTTTAGAGTTGAGTAGAATTAGAGTTTTGATTAGCTTTCTTCCTTCTTAGTTGGCGGCGGCTACACTGAGTTCCATGGCGATGGCATGACGGCATCTATTCTATTTTTCATGTGAATTTAGAGTGAGAGACTACCTAGGTATATATAGAGTTTAGGATTTATTTAGACCCTCAGATCAACTCAGAACTAACCTGAACCGTTAAATTAGCCAACTCAGCCCTAAAGACACATCAGCAGCTCAAGATTGGGCTCAGCCAAAACCTGGCCGACTGGACCAGGTCGACTGCGCAGTCGACCTGGACCTGGGGGTGTCGACTACCCAGTCGACCTGGGTGCTAGGCGGGAAATTTCCCGCTTGGCCTGTTTGACTTCGAATTTTGAATTTTGAATTTTCTGAAACTTCCGATGGCCATATCTCCTTCATACGAAGTCCAAATCACGCAAACTCGGACTCTATTTCAACCAGAATTCTGAGACGAACACAATGGTACAACCCGTTTCCCACAATTCTCACGTCTGAGATTAGTTATTCTTTAATTTGGGAATATTAATATTAACAGAATTACGGGGTGTTACAAGTGTTGTTAGTGCTTGTGTAGAAATTATGTGGATTGAATCACTTCTGAATGAATTACAAGTTACAATAGTTGAACAGCCTACTATTCGGTTTGATAATGTGAGTGCAATCTCTTTATCTTCAAATCCAGTTTTACATTCAAAACCCAAGCATATAGAGCTAGATCTTTACTTTATCAGAGAGCAAGTTATCAAAAATAAGCTAAAAATTGGATATATACCGTCGGTGGAGCAAAAAGAAGATGTCACTGCACCAAAAATGCTAATTTGGTAGGGTTCATGGCCGTATCAAAATGGATTTGATATGGTTTTCAGCCGTATCAAAAAATGGCGTCTCTGTTGCTTTGATACGGCTTAAAACCATATCAAATTGGTATTTTGACACGGCTTTAAGCCGTATCAAATTATTAATTTGATACGGTTTTAAGCCGTATCAAATTAATAATTTGATACGGCTTAAAGCCGTGTCAAATTAATATGTTGGCACTGTTAACTTCATAGATCGATACGGTTGTAAGCCGTATCAATTTAATAGATTGATACGGCTTAAAACCGTATCAAATTGCTATACTGATACGGCTTAAAACCGTGTTTAATGCCTCATTTCTACAATGCTATCAACGAATTAGATACGGCTTTTAACCGTATCAAAATCGGTATATCATATATGCAATATACAAAAACACTGTACCCATTGAGATATATATATATATATATATATATATATATGCACAATAAAGAAGATACGCTGCACCCATATAACAGTATATAAAGAAGATACACAAAGCATAATTCGATTAATACATAAACCATAACTTCAGTTAATACAAACCACATAACACAATATATACAAACTATAATGTTCACAGTTCTTGCTTAAAAAAAAAGACAACAAAACTGCAGTTGTCGAGCCCATGCAACTCATGTTTGTTCCAAAGCCTGAAAAGAAACTAAAATAACAAGCATCAGGTTAGTTCTGTCTCCACAACAACAAGAAGAAGGCACCACTGATCCAGTTTGCAACTCAGTTGCAAAATGGAATCAGTTTGCGACTCGCAAACTGGATTCAGTTTGCGACTTCAGTCGCAGACTGAGTCCAGTTTGCGACTGAAGTCGCAAACTGGACACTATGTCCACCTACATTTTTCAACGGCTTGCAAACATTACCGTAATTCAAAAAACCTGGCTGTCAAGCGTCAATACTAAAACAAACAATACCGAACATGGGAAGGCAAAGAGGCAAAGCGATAAAAACATTCAATATTAAAGATGTACAGTAGAAAAACGGTTCACAAATAAACTGCTAAGAAATGGTAAACGTTCTAGGTACATATGCATGAAAACTCAATCAAGAAATGGCTTTCTGTTAAACTGATATAGTCAGACACTTTTTGGTGCCATTGTTAGGTTTCATTAGCATTGCACTTGTTATTTTTTTGCAAATAACAGGTGTAATAGTAATACCTTTCCAAACAGGTGTAATAGTAATACCTTGGTGCCTTCTTCCATCTACTCTGCAACAATAATTCGTCCCTGGTTATTCACAACCTATTAAAATGAAAGTCAATTAATAGCTTTTAAATGGATCTAAATTGATCCTGCATATCCAATCAACTTATGAACTTAATATTATAACCAGCTTAGGTGTACATGTCAAATGTTACAAGTTAGCATGGTGCCACATTATTTTCAATCTAATTGTATTTTGATTATTGAAATTATTATTTAACAAATTAGGTGCACTGAAAGGATGCTGGTAACTTAGTATAACCGAGCATGATATTACAATCACTGGCACTTATAGTAATAACTACATAAAATATTCTACTAAGAATATTGCAAAAATAGCAAGATGGTGACAGCATTTAAAAATGAGTTGGGACTTAATTTCACTTTCCAGTGACAATCTTCACTTCCCTGGTATGTTTATCATGAGAAATATATAGTATGCAATCAATTCAAATCTATTGTTATCGGCTTATAGATAGTTTGGGTACCCTAAAGGTGCGTTTCAGATACCAGTTTGCAGCAAATACAAACTTTCCCTTTGCATCCAAGCAAAATATATAATTGCCCCTTCAATTCTTTATCAACCCGCAAAACAAAAAGAAGGATGAATGTCAAGTACTTCAACAGATACCAGTCTGCAACAAATGCATATTTCCCTTTATTAGAAAGTATTAGGTTGATATATTAATTTTGCATTACAATCTTCTGATATTTTTATTTTACATTGCATTTTTAACATTTATTTTGTATGATTTTTATCATGTTTAACTTACAAAAATCAATAATTTGGAATGTAAACTAATTTATCTAAAAAACTTTGACAAGATTTTGGCCATTAAATTCGATCAACTGTTGCTATAGTATCAATTCAACTTGAATGCAGATAAAAGGTCCTCAAAACTTGCATATAATCATGCTCAGTTCTAATAAATGATATACGAAAGGAATAATATCCCTCCACTTATGTCCCTCATCACCGAGTTTGCTGCAAACTCCGTTCAAACTGAGTTTGCTGCAAACTCCGTTCGAACCGAGTTTGCTGCAAATTCAGTTCCGGAACCGAGCTTGCCGCAAACTCGGTTCCGGAACTGAGCTTGCAGCAAACTCGGTTCCGGACCGAGCCTCCAGCAAACTCGGTTCTGGGCCAAGCCTCCAGCAAACTCGGTTCTGGGCCGAGCCTCCAGCAAACTCAGTTCCGGACTGAGCTTGTGAACTCAGTTCCGGACTGAGTTTGCGAACTCAGTTCCGGACTGAGTTTGCAGCAAACTCGTTCCGGAACTGAGTTTGCAAACTCAGTTCACAAGCAAGAGATGTGTGCACTATATAAAAAAATTATGGCACAAAAGATTTATTATTAGTAATACATATGATAGAATCACCAACCCCTGCTCTTGCAAGAAGGTCCAATGATGGAGGATCAATTCCTATTTGGTTGATGACAACAAAGTTCTTATCAGTTCCAACGCAAACCTGAATGACAAAAAGAAATGAATAAACATGTGAAAAATGCTGGATAGAAGCGGTAGTAACAGTGCATCTTTTCCAACCTTGTTCTTTAGGTCAATAATCTTCTTAACTCTCTCATCAACTTGGCGCCTTTCGGCAGCAACCATCTTCTCTCGCTGCTCGGCATTTGAGTAAAAAACCAGCATTCACTTCACTGAATCATGTATATATATTTTAAAGAGTAAACTGATAAAAGAGTAAACCATCTTCTCTCGCTGTTCGCGAACTTTTGTTTTGCTATGAGCCTATGAGAAAAAGAGTAAACTGATAAAAAACTAATCAAATTAAACATGCTCACCAAATTGATTTCATCAGAACGTTGCTGTATGAATCATGTATATATATATTTTAAGCATTTTCTTGGTATGGTTTATATAAGTGAAACTAAAAGCATATTTGAATTTATTTAAACGTTTCGTGGCCGAAATAGTGAAGCGCTAAAAGTTAATGGCAAAATAAAACCTTTTAGCATGCCAGTCAAGAAGATAAAATTACTTTAATTAGGCTCATAGAATAGATATGCATAAATATTAAAATGGTCATAGAATAGATGTATTATTATCTTTAACATGAGAATGTTTGTCCTAGTGCTTAAATATAAAACTGAACATAGTGTTATCACACTGAAACCTAGCATGAGTTAAAAACAGAGAGAAAAACATTTTCGTATGGACATATTTATATAATGTGTGATTCATCTAAAACTCGGATATTCGGGTATCCATTTGTAAATTGTTTTAAGTATTCTGGTATAGCCCAAACTCAAGCATTACAAAAATTTAGAAGATCTAAATTAAGAATATTATACCCCTATGCAAGACATTCAGTCACAATTTAAATGTCCTTTTAAAAGAACTGGATGATATCGAAGTTGGGTATAGATGAAATCGTATAGTTTTACTAAAAGATTAACAAAACCCCGCAACATCATTGTGATCAAGTAGACTTGTAAGCAGAAAACATGTCAGTTTTATGTTACTTGCAAAACAAAATGTGTAGAAATTAATTTGAGTGTTTTAATACGTTTACATATATTGCCTAAATCCTTTATCTAATTTGAGTAGCCAAAACAAATTCAGATACCTAAGAATTAGTGATTTACAGAAAAGCAATAAGTCCAGTTAATTTGCATTATCAGAATTATTAGATTAGTATATAATTATTCATCATGGTAGATATGATCCAGCTTCGTAGTTTCCACCATGATTAGTTGTTCTAGAAGACGCCAGTTTGCCTAAGAATTATATTAAATGCATAAATCATGTAGTTTTTGAGTGCAAGACGGGTTTTACGAATCTTTTTGTGAAAATAGGCTATTAAAGCCATGGTCGAAGATAAGTGCCATAGCTAGCAAGAAATGGTAAAAGCAATTAATTATGTATCAAAACCACTGAGTTGCAACATATAAGGTAGCCAAATTCTGAATAAGCAAAACAACAAATTTCTTGTATACTACCAATGAAAAATATATGTGATAAAGAAGTCTAAAAGTTAACAATATGTAAAAAGGGTTCCTACCATTCTCGGTTTAAGTTTTGTGATCACCGAGCAACACGGCACCCCATTGCTAAATTCAACATCTGTTCGTTCAGTTTTACGCAGTATGACATTGACCGATATTTATCAATAACAATCAAAGGTATGCCATCATTACTTTGCTTGTTGAATATATCTATAGCTGTATAGTATACAGGAACCTAAAACCTGCTATAAACTTTTCTTATAAACACTTCTACAAATCTATAACCCAGTGATTCCAAAAAAAATTAACATGCTGATATCTAAAGGCTATGCATATTCTATAACATTAGTACAATTGAAACTGCCAAGATGAACATTGAAATTTAGTGGAAATCCCAAAAAACAATGCATGTAACTAAAAAAATGTAATAAAATGGTAGTTTTATCAATCTGAGTTGCAAACCTGCATCATATATCTTAGGAGGATTATTTGAATGTAAATTTTGATCTTAAAATAACCAAATTTTTGTATTGATACTGCACGTTACTTCAACCTTTTAAATTAATTGAATAAGAATATAATTAGAGGAAAACACGATTGAGTAGAAATTGCCAGTAGAAAGCTTTTGACTATGTATTATAATAATAGAAAGTTCAAAATATGACAAAAGATTTCCTCAAGCTACAGAAGAACGATTATACAAAGCATGAAATTCTAACCATAACTGAAAAACAAATATCCGAATAATTTAATAGTACAGATATTAAGCAACAAAGAAGGCAATCTTTACAGTGGAATACTCTACAAATTAAAATGCTCAAACAGATCAGTGTTCTTATTTCTGTAATTTTTTATACTTTTTCCGTAGGGAAAATCCTTTTGACTTAGAATTGTTAGAAATAAACCTATATGTCATGTTACCATTAGGCTAAGTTTATGCAAAATAGTGAAGTATCAAATAGTAGGTGAATGATAAAACAACTAATTTTCTATAATATGTGTAGCATCGTTAGTTTGTCAAAATAGAAAACGAACACAGAAGAACCAACGGTAAGGAATAATAATACATCGCACAAAATAAGTAAAAAACAGAAAAACAGGAGTCTAACCTCGGTTGGAGAACATACTTCAGAATTGCAGCAAAACAAAGAAGCCAAGTTCAACTCACAAGCAGCTCCTGCTGATATGTGGGAAAGAAAGAAAAGTCAGCATACACTTGAAATGCACAGTAACAGTACAAAGTCAGGCATACTTGCAGTCTTTCTTTATAATATGCCAAATAGGATATACTTAAAATACACTTGAAATGTTTGCACTGTAATTTTTTACCATAGTTGTAACATTACATTTTATAGCAATATAGTAACATTGGTTTGATGCAATCTGGCTATGATGTTACCTGCTACACATGTTCCGAAGGGTACGATATATAAGAGAACCACTTTTTTTGCCTCTATTTGTCCAGTTATTTAAATTTCGAACCATTATTGTTACAATAATAAAATAGCAACATGGTTTTCATCCTTAACCGGTTTTACTGTTATGTCTATAGTTGCAGTCACTTGAATGTCAACATATTTCTCGATTGTGATGCTTATTGGTTACATTGAAGTTAATATACCCAACACTACCAAAACACTATTCTGTTTTCATTAAACTGGGAAATCGAACATTAATATAATTGAAGCATAAATGATTGGAACTCACAATTATACCACAGTAAACTTACTTTAAACCAATACTATTTTTATAACTTAATTTGTACCTTTCAAAGCATCATTGCTTTTGTATGCCTTATAGCATTCCAAAGGATGAAGCTTCTCAAGCACCTGAAATGGAGACCAAAACGAAGTCAGGTATTTAATTATGTCTGCAGCTTCTCAAACACCCAAAATACAATAAATTAACTTCAATTCAAAATCAAATCAAACAATAGATGTTCAGAAAGATTATTACCTGCAAATTCACTTTAAATCGATTTAGAAGTCGTCAATTAGAGCTATAAAATCAGAGAGAATTGCGAGCAACCGAGGTTGAAAAAGGCAATGATCAACTGATATAGAAAAGGCGTTGATCAAGTTGAGATAGAGTGAATCTTGTTGAGCAAGAGTGTAGACTTTACTTCCGTAGGGTTTTCATTGACAAGAGCGAATTGGGAAAGCAAATTAAGAGGAATCGAGATAATTAGAAAAGAAGGGGCCAGGGTTTGTGAGAAATAAAAATCACAGCGATAAAAATACGATGGTGATTTAATACGGGCTAAAGCCGTATCAAAGGGAGCAATCCGAAGCTTCTACGATCTACGGCTGGATTTTAAGCATTAGGGAAGGTGTGGATCGGTTGAGTGTAGAAATTCAAATTTAATACGGTTATGAGCCCTATCAAATTTAATACAGCTTAAAACCGTATCAAATCTTTGAATCCTGGTGTGTCAAATTGACTGTTTTGGTGTAGTGTGTCCTTACGAAACCCTTGTCCAAATCTAATTTCATAAAGTTGAAAGAGGAGTTGAATGTTGAAGCTATTGATCCATCACAAAGATCCAAAAGAATTATTTTTGTCCCTGATTGCTGACATCTTGTACTCAAATCAGTATTTCAGAGTTCAATTGATGTCAGATTCTACTCGTTCAGCAAGACCTTCAACGAACTCGAAGTATAAATTCATTGAAGTTCCAATCTATCCTCTCTCAGCAAATCGCAATCAATCTCAAACTCAAAAGCTCAAGATTGACTGGATCCACCTGTCGTGGAGCCCTAACGAGCAGATTCTTCATCAATCATCGTTTTGATATAGTGGAGTCGCCATTTATTTTTCTTTCTTCATGAAATCCTAGCTAGGTTTCGGGGGGAGTTAAATGAAATGCGGCTCCGTCATTTAGCCTTATAACACAATTCATTGTTGGGCTGTTATATTGGGCTTAGTCCACCGCTTATGTTACATATATTTAAAGCTTTGTACTGGTTCGTTTATTATCAATACATTTTTCAACTCTTGTACAAGATTGATCAATACAATACATTTTCTCAATTTACAAATACTCTGTTCATTCTCGTATGATTTCCAACTTAACTCACAATTAAGCAAATAGTATATACTAACAGAGCGGTGCAACGACTGACCACGACTACATACAACGGTTACCCATGGCTAGTTCATTCTGGAATTCTTTTATGAATTAAATAATAAGTCGTTGGAAGGCGATGATAGGCGTTGGAAAGCAGTAGTTTACGGCTGCTACTAACAGTTGAAAAATCGGAAGTATCAGACGACACCTGTTTCTTCTTCTTCCTCATTTTCATTTCTCTCCAAAAAACAAAATCAATTCCTCAAACCTCCTCCACTTCATCGCTGCTACCTTCCAATGCCTTTACGAGCTTCCTTAACTCTGGCCAACTCCCCTCTCTTCCTAACCGCATTTAAATTGGGTAATTAGCCTAAACCCAAATTACTTAATTTGTTAGTTTTGGGTTTAATTGTTTTTCTTGCCTCATTTATTGTGTATTATAGTCTGCAGAATGTTATATAATGTAATGAGAACAGCAACAGTCAAAGCTCCCAACCACAGTAAAAGTCCCACTTCGATTTTCTCCTCAGATAGTTTCAAAGTTTGAATTGTATGACAGCAATGAACTAAAATGTGCTACAGTCAAACATGTTCAAACTTCACATGTAGATGTAGTAACATAAACTTTAGCCCTGTCAACTCATTTTTAGATAGTTTTTCTTCGTGTTACAGAAAATGAATTTCAAGAACTAAAACACGTATATATGAAGGACTGACTTTCGTGTCACCATGACTAAAAGTTTTAACCATTAAACAATACCATATAACACTATGGAATTCTCCACTTGTATAAATTATAACACACATATACTGCACAGTTGCCCAATTTACATTCAGAAATAACTCCTAAACACATCCTTATTAGAAACAATTTAACATAAATGAATAAATCAAATACAATCAACAGAAAGAGTAATGACAGGTAATTAAATCTGATTCAAGGAGGGCACGGTCCAACACAACGGGTACTTGGACCATCGGTGCAGCAGGAATGACCAGAAGGTGGCACAGGTACCTGCGGCAACGATTCAAGAATGAACCCTAGTACTCTCACAAGCTTTTGTTCATCTCCTAGGAGCCTTGATGCATCAACTTTGATTGATACTAACAGCTAATGCAACAACAATAATACATAATGCTATCAAAGCGATGCTTTTACATATGCTCATCTTGATTGTTTTGTGTAAAGGAGGACATGAATTATGGGGCATATACATAGGTAGTAAAATGTCAAAGCTAAAGACTTGATGAAGAGGAAGCTGCACAGAATATGTACAAATTTTGATGTTAATGTCATGGTTGATGGTAAACCTTTGTGTTGTGACTCGTGAGAGCAGACCGAGAGTTTTTCATACTCAAGTTACTAGTTTTTGATACTCAAGTTATTAGTTTGAATATTACTTAAATTTGGGTTAATCAGCAGACTTCACTTGTTATCCACGGCATGCTTGACTTTGATCAAGTATACATTTTTGCTTTATATACATACATGATACGTACACACGAATATACATGCCTACATCTGTAATCCACTACTCATCAGCATCTGTATAAAAAATGTAATCATGCAGCCCATAAAAATATTATGCAATATTATTACAATAGATAATTTTAAAGTATTAACATCTGGAAGGATTAGATTTTCAGTCAAAGCTCCCAACCGCAGTAAAAGTCCCACTTCGTTTTTCTCCTCAGACTCAGATAGTTTCAAAGTTTGAGTTGTATAACTGCAATGAACTAAAATGTACTACATTCAAACATGTTCAACATCACGTGTAGACGTAGTAACAGAAACTTTAGCCCCATCAACGCATTTTTAAGTAGTTTTTCTTCGCGTTTAAAAATGCATTTCTAGTACTAAAACGTGTATGAAGGACTGTATTTCAAGAATATACAAGCTTCGCAGAAGTGATCAGAAGACAGATTGTTCTGGTTTGGTCAAAATTATCTAGCTAGTCCAAATCTTCATCTATAAAACCCAACGTATTTACCTTATATTTTTATATGAAATTACTGGAGGCCTATTTTTCATTCTGGAATTCCATCTCTACACCGTGGAGGCCATAGACAAACATTTATAAAGCATAAAGACGTAGGGATAACTTTTGTAAATTAAAATAGTTATTTCCCTTCATAATATTCCATACGCTATGCTTACACTGGACATAGGGGAAATGATGCTTCATGGATGTGGCTCTAGGGTTCACTGGGCTGTATAGGATTTTTATGCTATGCTTAATGCTCGAATTTACTCACTGAAGAAAATAGCCAATTTTGATTAGACAATTAAATTTAAAAGATGATGGAATTGTTGTTCAAGGCATTAGCATTGCAAAACCATGCATCCTTCTCTGAATAGAATTAGTACATTGTTATTGACACACCATTTTTTATAAGAGATGCCCAATTTTTATGGTTTTTATTATTACTTTTATGTGTACTTTTTGAAATAGTTTCCCCTTTTTAAAATTACATTAACATATCAAATTACCTTGCTCGCTTCTAACGATATTTTTTTCTATCAATTTACTTTAGTAACCTATTTCAGTAAAAATTTCAAAGGAGGAAATGAAGATATCTTCTCATTATTATGGTTAGAAGCATTCACTACAAAAAAAGGGTCATTTTCCAACTTGGATTTCCTTATGCCATACCTACGCAGCGTAGGCGCGGCGTGGGGAAAATGTAAAAATACGTGAATGGCGTAGGGACTAGGTAGGGAATTCCCTACCCATTCCCTATGCCTTTTATATAGGTTAAAATTTATTTAATCGGTTGTGAAATTACGGTTCAAATATCCGCCACCCGTTTAAAACAAACACGTTGGCCCATCATTCCTCTCATTCGATTAAAACCAGCGCGTCTATTATAATTAAAAAAAAAAAACCTAATTTGTCTTCCAGCTCAATCGCGCCGCCAAGCCAAATTCAGGCCACTTCTCTCTCTTCCTCCGTCGCGCCGTCCCTGGTCGTTGCCGCTCTTTCTCCCTTTCTCAGTCGCGTCGCGCGGTGTCTGTTCCTCCGTCACGCTGCCTGTCTCTCTTCCAGAGCATCAGAAAATCAAAGGTACTTTTCAATTACTTAATTGCCTACACAAACAAAATTGAGGTCAGTAAGTTGCTGAAATTATATTTTAATATATATGTTAAATGTAGTAATTGAGTTGAGACTTAAAATTGTGCTAAGACATCTGCTTATGAATGTAATGCCAGTGTAATTGAGGCTTTAATATTTAATTCCGAGTTTAGATTGAACTAAATGAACATAGATGTATTGATAAGTACTATTGGGTTGATATTTATTGCATGTGATTGCTTAGGGAATTTACTTGCTAATGATGAGTATAACTAAGTCTGAATTTCAAAGGAGTAAGTAATAATTCCCTAACTATAAATAAAACTATACATGGGATGGTGTGAATGCAAGTTACTGGTGTATGAAAAAATGTATCGCTGAATTCATGAATTTATTTCTAAAGAAAATAGCACACATATGACAGACCTATTCATGTAAATAGGATAGGTGCACTACGAAAAGAGTACAAACCATATTTTAATACTAAAAACTCTGTAATATGCCTCGAACATAGATTGGTTTGCACAGAAAATGTTTTGAATAAAATGAGCCCCGTTTCTGGAGTATGATCTATTTGGAGAAGAAGTGGTAGGATCTGTAGAGAAGATGTTAAGAAAGTAGAAGAGAGTTGGGATAATTTTGTGTTGATTTATTTGGTAGGTCATAGACTGTTATATAATTTTTTTAGGTTTTGCAAGGAGGGTTTGAAACAATAAACCTAGTTTTGATGTGCATTCAAAAGAAAATGATTGTTTTTACAAGTAGGTTAGTTAGTGATTTTGATTGTTTGAAAATTCAAGTTTGTTTTTATAATCCACGATTAGATCCAATTATCGTAGGATTTGTATTTGTCTTACTCTTTGCTGATACGTTGTCATTCACTTTTTCAGTTCCTGAAATTATGTCAAAGAACTATTTGAAACTACCCACAACCCTACATGCATATTATCAAATAATAAAAATAATAATACAATAGAGTAAAAAATACAAAGAGAACGTCAGATGTTACAGTTTAAGCACAGGTTTGAACTTTGCATAACTTAAAGCTATCCATCGAAACAGTTGTTGAAATTGTGCAAATCAGTATTGAAAACTAAACAATCACAAACAAACATAAAGTCGATATAGATTGTTTGTTGTATTTTGGAATTTACCAAGCTGGTTTTATGTAAGAAATATCGTGATAAATTCACAAACAGAATAGTTCATACGGATTTTGTATTCATACTCCATGCCGGTGATACAGGCAGCACGTTTATTTGGTATGTGTACGATGTTAGGCAATACATGTATCAGTTTTGCATACGAAATAGAAATAGATGCGCCAAAATTTGAGGAAACTTGTCAATATTTTGAAATTTCATATAGCAGGCTGTATCAAAACATTTTTCGGTGTGAACAATATGCCATACTGCAAGTAAGTTATCCATATAAGCAAATAAGGTAGTACTACTATTATATGCCGTGACTAAACCGGTAACTTTTATGTAACAAACGTAGTATCAGTTTTAGCTTTGACCACTTGTACTCGACTCTAAATCTAATTCTAACCGGTATCTGCTAGGATTGCATTTGCTTTTTACATGTGCACTATCTTTTTCAGTTTTTCCTACTTGTGGTTGATGTTTTCAATCCTACCTGAATTGATGGTATGTTGGTTAGTGCACTTATGTTCATACTTATGACTCGATTAGCACTTGCATGCTTCTTGCCTCGCATGTTTCTATGCACTGACCCAATGCTCTTTTCTGTTATATATGCTTGAGTTGTGCAATTCTTGGTATGTAATCATTTAGGAAAATATGAGGATTTTCATATTACTTGGAATCGATCGGTAGATAACTAACAAATAACTCTGGCTAATATGACGTTCAGATTTTATTTAATTTTCTTTCATTTCATCTTCGATTACAAATAAAACATGTAGAAGAACGTCTTTTCTGCGCCTTTTGTTATTTATTTTTTTGTCATATTTCAAAGATATCATCATGACAATGTATCCTTCTTGCAAAAAAATCAAACAAAATTATGTTATTATTCCTATCGTGCAATTTTTGTAAGTGTAATTCCACCACTTTATGATTTTCTTTTTGTTCAAGCCCCTTCGGCTATAGTTTTTATGGGCAATCCATCTCAGATGTCAACACATGTGGCTTAATTTGGTTTGAACGAGGAATTAACATTAAATCCGATGGATTCGGTTCCATTATCACGTCCGTCGCATAATAATTTTATTTTACGAACTATAATGTTCATTTTCAGCTACTCACACGTTCCTCTTACTTTGTTACCTTGAACTGGTCACACATTCCCCCTTTGGCTGTTGCCTTGACTTAGTCTTGTTCTTTATTTGTCTTATGGCCTTGAGATGAGAAAAACACACATGCCTATAGCTTGATTTTGTATGTTGTTTTTAATTTTAGTGGCAACTCCTTGCATTGCACGTCCCATATAAATTTAACTTACTACATTAACACCACCTCGAAATGGAACATAGTAAGTAGTATCTATGTGCAGACCTTTTTCTCGGTCAGTAATGCTCCTGCCTTATTTTCCTTTAATGGATACATGCCTGTAGCCTTGCATTTTGGAATGCATCCAAAACATTTTTAAGTTATAAAGGACGTCCTTCCTTTATTTGCTTGTAGCCTTGCCTTTTGGAATGCACCTCCTTGCATGATGTTTTTATTTTGTACGTCCTCGTCTAAACTGCTGTCATTATGTTTTTTCATCCTTGGTATTTTGGTTTTGCTGATATTTGTAGTTTGCCATTCTAAATATTTTGACTTTTTTCATCCCTGATATTTTAAGTTGACGATGCTGCCTCATTTGTTTCATGGATTTATAAAAGTTCATTTTTTAGCACTGCTTAGTTTTCATATACCATCAGATGCACAAACTTTACATCTTTTATGGAGACATGCCTTATATGCATGGCCTACTTATTGGCTGCTGTAAAATGTTATTCCATTTCTGTCCATTTAAATTTCTTAATTGAAATCCCCGTTAAAAAAATTTGTTTTCTTACCGTTATCATATCATTTGCATGCTTGGCTGGATAGGAAATTTTATTTTTGTTATGTTTTTCCTTTCCACTTATAGCATGAGGTTGAATTGCCAATGAAATATCAACAATATTGACATTGTTGGTTTTGACTAGTAAATCCCCACTGTATAAAGCTGAAGTTCCTTTAAAATCTTTTTTCTATATGTTTTTTTGTAAATTGCATGATACCTGTATTTCCGAAGAATATATTTTTCTCACTGTTGTTTTTTCTGTGCGTATAACATGTTGATATATGGTCATATTTAATTTATGTTGAAAGCTAGCCTAGCTCTTTTAGGTGTTTTCGTTTAATTATAAAATTTTGAAGATGTGTGAAGGTTATACATACAAAAATTTCCTTTTTTGCTGTATTTTTGTTGCGCAAACGACGTGTTATAGCGATATTATCAACTGAAAGTAATATGTATTTCATTTAAAATCATTTGCTTAAATCTATGTTGTATATATAACTTGCCTTACTCTTATTTAATGTGGTTTTGATTTTTTGCTCTTCTGAGACCTCCTTGGTGTCATACTTCATATATATGCTTTGCACCTTCATATGTGCTTCGCCAAACACTGTACTTGTATTGCATATGCATATTTACTTACACTTGTGCCTGTAGACTTTTGCTATTATGTCCACGTCAGAACTGGAAAGGGATCATGTATCGTCAGAATTAAAGGTTTTGATACAGCAATATACATTATATACATTGACTACATTTCAAATATATTTTTCCCTTGTTAAATATTTTTCATTTTTGTTTTATTTGTCCCTGTTGCCCTTGAATGCCTTATACTATGTTACTATCATTTGGTGTTGTATTCATCCTTAGGTGATCACTGCCAATTCATGCTTTGTTTTTGGTTTCCCTGATCTGTTACACTGGCACTGTATGAACCTTGTATCTGTGAGTCTTAGATCTGCCTAAGCGGAGTGTGTGACGTGTGCATGACTTTGTGTGTCCATGCTTGAATGCCAGCCCGGCGAGCATGTAGTTTTGAAGTACACTTTGAACATTTGCGCCAGTTTCCATATTGGTATGGGTTAGATACATGCCTTATCTGTTTATATGCTTCACGCATGCTTTGACTTGTAAAGTTTGAAGCATATTTCTTCCTCTAATGTTTACTATTAGATTAATAAGTAAACTGAAGTTGAATAATTACTAATTAATGAGATCATATACTTCGTCTATTTTCCGACTGCTTACTTAATTGGTTTAATTTGGTTCATACTGGAATAATTAAGATTTGTCACACAATGAAGTTTAATAAAAGAAAAGATAGAATTAACCGATTTCTCATTAGATGAACATTTTTGTGCTTTTAATTTGATGCTTCTGAATGGTGACGGAGCTTTGTAGTTTTTTTTTTTTTTTTTGCTGAAATGGTTCAGTTCATGTAATTACAAGTAGGTTAGGTAGTGGTCATAGTACTAATGTGTACTTGAAAGATTTACAGTGAATTCAATCAAAATCAAAGCTTTCGGCTGAATTCATTTTGTTACTTTTACTTTATTTAGCTCACAAATAATCTAAAACACAAAACTTATGCTCGCCATTACTATTAATTTGTTGTATAATAGCAAACAAAATTAAAAAAACTTAATAATATAGTATTTTTTGAGATAGCATAACATTTATTGCTTACCAAATATTGAGAGACAATGAAGTTATTACTCATATCGGTAAAAATTAATATGCTGTCTATTTGTATGGACAAAAATTAGAAATAAATCTGTGGCAAACGGCCTAGCTGTGACATTAAGCAACTCTGGTTTATAAGAAATGTTAAAATAAAGATGAATAATTTACAAATTATTAGGTTTTCGAGTACGCAACGATGGAAAAAACTCGGTCTTAACTATCCTTTCTGTTCGCTAAACAACTCGGTCTTAATTATTAGTCAAATTTGTACCAAATATGTGTACACTGAATCAAAGGTATAACTATCCTTTCTGTTCGCTAAACAACTCAGTCTTAATCATTATGAAAATGAAACGCTACATAATTTCTTTCTTCCTTTTTTGTTTTTTGTCTATGAAAAATTTGATGTGTTAAATACATCAGATTCAATGTTCGTCCTTCGTAAAGCATTTGCGAAATATCAAATCCGGTAACGAAGGTAATTTTTACATAAAGTCAGCAATAATTTTACAATATGAAGACATGGATGTGACTGGTATGTCTGAAGGATGAGTCGTGAATCTAATTTTTGGTGTAAAAAGATGTGATTCAAAATGTCCAGTGAAAAGGATGCAAGGGTTTCATGGGTGGCAATATGTAACACCCCGCCTCCGCTAGGGTCACTCACAAAGGAATGCACTAGCTTTAGAGGGGCATTATTGGTAAACATGCACAGAAATATCACAAGACAGAACATATAAAATAGCGGAAGTAAAATCGAACTTTCATAAACATTTATAATTAAGGTCTAAAGCCTTTTACATCAGAGTACATCAAAACCTGTCTTGTAATAGTAAAGAAGCATAAAGACTTTTTCATAAATTATTCCCCAAATAAAGACAGTAAAGTAGCCATAGCCAAGAACAGTCCAAGCTATCCATGATGACCTTCAAGCAGAAGAAGTCCAAACTAAACAGCAGTATTTCCTCCCTGTAACCTGGGGGGGGGGGGGGGGGAGGGGAAACGGAAGAAAAGAGGCGAAACAAAACGGGTCAATCAAAAAGACTGAGTAAGCCCTATCTACTATTAGTATAAAAACTAGTAAAGTTAACTGACATGAGAAGCTGAGATGAACATAAGCATGATAACAAGATAGATAAGCTAAATCAAAATAACAGGATGAACTACTGAACTCAGGTGAACTAAGGTGTCATGATAAATTACGATGTCAAGATAAAACAAGGTATCACATCGTCAGGTTTCTATCAAGTATAATATCCCAAGATATCTATCATGTATAACGTCCCATGGTATCTATCCTGTACATCTGCTCTACACCTCTCGTACTAGTGTCCCAACCCGCGTCATGTGTTAACAACGAATATCCCTTGCCAACGTCATGTAATGGCCCATGTCAGTCTAATCTATAGCATATGTAGGTTTTCCCAACTCGTATGTTTCTTTCCATATATAAGTTCAGTCCTTTGCAGTAGGCCGTACGGGCTTTCCCATGTAAACATTTTATCCTTGAAGTTGTTTTGGACTGCAACCCTTGATCTAGTTGTGTTTCCTTACCCATGAACTATCGCGCGTCCACTTAGGATTTATGCCACCTAGGACCGCTAGGGATTATGCTGCCTAATGATCGTTTCCGTGTCTCGGTTTGGGTTTTGGCCACCTAGGACCACTAGGGATTACGCCACCCGTCAACCGCGCCCTTGATCCCACGTATGTATCGTGAATCGTTTTCCATGTCTAGATGCACATGTTCCCCAATGTGCCATCCGAGTTCGTGCCAGGGCAAATCAAGAAATACGGAACTCGGTCGGGAGCTTTAAGTCGTCTGCCGATGCAGATATCAAGGTCTGTTTTTGTACCCGTGGCTATGGTCCCACGTGACCCCTCCCTCAACTACTGAAAGGCAATCCAAGAAAAATCATGTATAAGAACCACTCCCCGGCCCCACTATAGCCCACTTTTCTACGGGCCAACCTCACCCATGACTCGATAGCAAGCACATGGTCTGTTGGGGGTTCCCTGCCTTTCCGCACGTACACGATTGACTAAAGATGGTAGGTAGTCGGCGATGTGCTATTCAGGGTAAAAACCAAGAATCGTCGACTCCACGCTAATGCATCCCAGTCTTTAGGTCGCTCGCATAGCAACCAAGGCATACTCTTGGCTCTTCTACCGCAGAACTTAACCTCTTGTGAGCCCAGGCGGATCATCTGCAACCTCACAGAGGGATACCAAGAGTATCCTCACATCCCCCGAAGCTTCCGCTTCGGCCCCCAGTTCGCTGGAGCTTTTATCCAAGTCAGATAACTTGCTCCTCCTCGTATACTAAGCGATGGCCTACCGTATCAGGTTACTCATCTCTTTGTGAATTAGTCCTATGTCCTTAGCTAAGAATTATTACTTAGTTACCCTTAACTAAGGTTTACCACTTAGCCTCCTTTCCCGTTATCCTTGATTAACTACGGTTTTCTACCTAGTTCCTCTAACCAGGGTTTGTCTATTGGGTTAAGTGTTATCATTCAAGTCCATGGCTTAACCCGCCACGAATCACGTCAAGATTGGCTAAGTATTTAAGTTCAGGACTTAGCCCTACAAGTTGGTTAAGCGTACCCAGAGGCTCATGACTTAATCCCTATCAAGTCAAATTGGTCAAGTACTAGTTTACCTTAATCCTATCGGATTATCTTGCCAGATTGATTAAGCATAGATTATCTTAATCCCATTAAACTATCGTGTCGGATTGGTTAAGTATAGGATAGCTTAACCCCATCCTCTAATCATCTTGCATGGTTAAGTGTTATTAAGAAGTCAAGCCCGGTCCCACTTAACCTACCCATTTGTGTCATATCGGTTAAGTGTCATTAGTCAACTTTACTTAACCTTATCATGTGGCATTAATTTAATTAATGCACCCCAACCTCTCACATTAGACTTTGTTGTGGTTACTAGTTAAGCCGGGCGGGTCCGGGTAGCTTTACACCACAACTTGGTCTAACCTCGGGTTCAAGCACAACATGACAAACTTCTCACATTGGGCCCTATTGTTTGCAACCACTAGTTAGGCCGGTCGGTTCCGGGTAGCTTTATGTTGCAAACTCAACCCAACCTCGAGTTGGCCACATTTATATTATGTAAGTATCATGTTCATCATGTTCCCAAAACATGTTACAAGTTTTTTTTTTCCAAGCATTTGGGTAGACCTAACTTAATAGGTAAATTCCCAAAGGGTAGACCTAACTTAATAGGTAAATTCCCAAGCTTATGCTTTTATGCATACTTACATGTCGACTTCCATGCTATATTTCAAGTCATGTTTTCAAGTATAAACACATGTCATATTTAACGTTACATGTTGTCATGTTTATACCCATTTACCCAAATCATGTTCATGTCATTATGCTTTCCTCATAATGTGACCCCAACGCTTTTAAACTCGCATATATGTTCGCAACAACGTAATGGACTAAAAGAAGAGACTTGACAAAGGCATGACAAAAATGGATATTAAGCCACAAGTTAATCATGGTGGCAAATGAGGCACAAATATGTTCATTAGCTTGCATGTTACATTCTTAAGCCTCAAAACATGCACAAACCCAAACTTGGCACATAAGCGAATCATGGTGACAAAAGACATGGGATAATGACTAGAAACTCGCATATATCATCATATAGGGGTTATGACTTCATATGCAAGTTGACAAAATCATTATGAAGGTTCCCATGTTGCATAATGCAACATTTCCACATAAAGGTTGTAGCTTCTAGCTCATAGGATCAAGATAATGACTTCATAAACTTGCATGACATGAGAGCATATATCATTCTCAATGATCAAACCCTAGCTTACAACATGAACATTTAACTTTATAGTTAATATCTAAGAGTAGGGAAAGGGCTTACATTGCTATGAAGGCCTAAATCGATTAAACTAAAGCTTGTGATGAATCCTATGCATGCCATCATCCAAAAACCCAAAGATGGATGCTCCAAATCAACAAAAACACCATCTTTATGAACAAAGACCAAAGCTTTTGCCTTGAAATCAACTTGAGGAGCTCTCATACTAACATAGGGACTCTCTTATACTCTCATGATCATGAAACCTCTCATAGAAATGAAGTGGAGGCTAGGATAGTTGAGTGGAGGCCATGAGAGTAGAAATTTGGCCATAGTTTAGTTACATGAGTGAATAATGAGGGTTTAGAGGTAGGTTAGGGGCTTATTTATAGAGTTTAGGAGTGATTAGGACCTTAGGATTAACCCTAGAATCAATCTGAACCTTTAAAACCCGTCTCAGGCCACCAGACTAGACCAAAACAGATGACCAGGTGCACCAGGTCGTGGCACACAGAAGAGGCCCAGTCGACTCCCAAGTCGACAGCCCTGTCGACTTGGGTCTGGGGGGTCGACAGCCCTGTCGACTCCCCAGTCGACATGGGCTTTGGCGGAAAAATTCCCACCTACCCCGCCTGGACCAAACTACTCAGTTTTTGATTTGTTTCCTACTTGAAATTTCCTGAAAATCGATATGGGCCTTAACTGGGTCATACGGGCTCCTATTCTCGCAAACTCGGACTCTATTTCGCGTATTTTTCCGAGACAAACACAATGGTAACTTCCGTTTAACTTAATTCTAAAAGTATAAACAGAATATCTTTTATTTTCATAGTTAATTAGTTTATACGCTTGCGTATCATCATCTACGTACGTAAATTTCTTATTTCTAAAGCGTAAAAATACGGGGTGTCACATTCTCCCACCCTTAAGGAATTTCGTCCCCGAAATTCAATAATAGTAGGATTTATGTCCCCTCATTATCATCCATAAGTGTCCAGCCAATTGTTGCAACCATGTGCACATGTGCAAAAGTGAATCACAATATAGAAAAATATGTATGCCTAACTTGTGGTACCACCTATATGAATGCTATTTCTTGAAAATTTCTTTTCTGAAAACATGATGCTTTCATCCTAAAATATACTTGCAGTTCTAAATGAATGCAAAAATTTGAGAAAGCAATTTCATCCAAATTTTCCCCCACTCTTACAAGATAAGAGTGAAGTTCATCCAATTGGCGCATCCAAGACCTTACCATCCATTTTTAATTTAGAAAAAAAATCTAATTTTCTAAACTTTATACAACGGAAAGATTTCCCGTTTTATTACTTTCTCGCTTTACTTTGTTTATAAGGCATTATCGTTCATAATTACATTAAGCACAACAGATTTCATAAACAAACAATGTGCTAATATTAAGATAGCTTTCAGTACATCGTTACTACTAGATAACAAAGAAAACAGTACTGAATAAAAATACTATCCTACGGATAAACTGATAGAAGTCAACCCTGATGGAAGTAGCCATGGATGAGCTCCTCTAAGCTATCTAACCTCTCTTCATGTCGTCGGTTCCCTTGCCTAACTTCTAACTGTATGTCCTGTATCCCCGCTCCTAACTGATCATAGGAGCTACCCATATCTTGGAGCATCTGCTGCTGAGTCTGAGCTAGGTCTACCTGTGCCTGCAGCATCTCCTGCTGTGACTTCATTATGTCCCGGTGGCTCCTCATTATGCGAGCCTGCTGCTCTGAAACATACCTGAGCTCAGTCCTCCAATCTGGATCCCTAGCAACCCATGGATCCCAGGCACCTGTATCTGAAGCCCCCTGCGCCGGGGCCTGATGAGCCCAAGCTCCTTCCCAAGCATGCCCTGTCTGTGCCTGCTCGTCCTCATGCTGTGGTGCCTGATAGGGTTCCTCAAACTGTCCGAACTGACCATCATGTGGTTCTTCCTCCTCGTCACCTTCACTCTCTCCCTCATCTAATCCCTCATGCTCCATAGGCTGTGGCTCATCTTGCAGATCTTGCATATTCATACCCATCCTTCCTAGTGCAGCTTCCGTGATGATAGCAGAGGGATGGTTAGAAAGTGTCAGATAATCCTCATCATGCAAATCAACCCCAAATCGGTGAAAAACCGTGGTCCATAAGTTCCCAAAACAAATATTGGCGTGCCTTGCTTCCCTATAAATTTGGTATTGCTGTAAGATGGTCCTTGCCCAGTTCATTTGTATGCCCCCAAAAATAGCATAAGTGGCGGCCTTAGCAACGACTGGGACTCTATCAAACCCAGCATTTTGCCCCGTAAGATTATATTGCAATATTCTGACCAAAAACCTAGCTAGCGGACGCAAATGTGTACTATCCCACTGTCTCACCAGTCCATTAAAAAAGATCCTACCCCACACATTCAAATCATTCATCTCAAGATCGTTCGTATCTAGTCCCGTACCACGGATATTCAATATGTCCCCAAACTGGATCTCATATATAAATATATGGGTACCCTTAACCCTTGAACTATAGGTTATTAGCCCATCATTATCCACACCAATTTCCAAATGAGCATCAAAAAGTCTTACCATACGTTTGTAGCCTCTCCTCTCGGCCGTGCGCGTATCCAGAATATGAATCAAACCCGCATTAGCAAACAAATTTTCCACGGCGGTTCCCGCAAAATCCGCAAACCTCACCGGTCGGCCTAAAAGCAAGTTCCTATTGGCGATCCGCACGTAGTGCTCGATTATCTCTTGTTGCTCGTCACACCACTCGACCTCTTGTGCGGTTAATTGAGGGTAAAGCTCGTAGAGATTGGGTGGATTAGCCATGTTGGTTCGAGCACGAATCTGAAGAGGTAAACTATAGATCCGGGTAGAGAGGGTCTTTAGCTTCGATTTAAGACCAAATTTATGAAGAATAGTGGAGGAACGAGGTGATGGGAGGGGGGGGGAAGTGGTGATTTTTCGGGTTTTGGTGGCTGGAAGGGAAGAGGCGAGAGAAATGGGGGTTTGGGAAAGAAAGCCGTCGGCTGTGGCTGTATGTATATATTTTTTTTCCCTACAGGCCCCTTGTGTCGACAGGGGAGGGGGGTCGACTGCCCTGTCGACTTGACCTCTTTTTTTTTTTTTTCTCCTTTGCCCAGCTACCCCTCCCATTGCCCTCCTTTGTCCTAACTCAGATCTATTTCTCTCGAGAACTATCTCCATCGTATAGAAAACACTTTCCTAGATAGAAAAGACTAGTCGCAGTTAAAACCACTGTGACTACAGATGGAGGAAAGAAAGGAAAAGAGATTCAATCAAGGAAACAAGGATAATGCTAATGGCCTTTGGGGAATAGCCTTTTCTTTTTAAAAGAAAACTTTCTTGAAAAATGCTTCTTTATAAACGATTTTCAAATAGTTTTCAGAAGGTCTTTAAAAACTTTTGCTCAGTCTGGTAACCTTCTGCTCTGATACCACGTGTAACACCCCGCCTCCGCTAGGGTCACTCACAAAGGAATGCACTAGCTTTAGAGGGGCACTATTGGTAAACATGCACAGAAATATCACAAGACAGAACATATAAAATAGCGGAAGTAAAATCGAACTTTCATAAACATTTATAATTAAGGTCTAAAGCCTTTTACATCAGAGTACATCAAAACCTGTCTTGTAATAGCAAAGAAGCATAAAGACTTTTTCATAAATTATTCCCAAAATAAAGACAGTAAAGTAGCCATAGCCAAGAACAGTCCAAGCTATCCATGATGACCTTCAAGCAGAAGAAGTCCAAACTAAACAGCAGTATTTCCTCCCTGTAACCTTGGGGGGGGGGGGGAAACGGAAGAAAAGAGGCGAAACAAAACGGGTCAGTCAAAAAGACTGAGTAAGCCCTATCTACTATTAGTATAAAAACTAGTAAAGTTAACTGACATGAGAAGCTGAGATGAACATAAGCATGATAACAAGATAGATAAGCTAAATCAAAATAACAGGATGAACTACTGAACTCAGGTGAACTAAGGTGTCATGATAAATTACGATGTCAAGATAAAACAAGGTATCACATCGTCAGGTTTCTATCAAGTATAATATCCCAAGATATCTATCATGTATAACGTCCCATGGTATCTATCCTGTACATCTGCTCTACACCTCTCGTACTAGTGTCCCAACCCGCGTCATGTGTTAACCATGAATATCCCTTGCCAACGTCATGTAATGGCCCATGTCAGTCTAATCTATAGCATATGTAGGTTTTCCCAACTCGTATGTTTCTTTCCATATATAAGTTCAGTCCTTTGCCGTAGGCCGTACGGGCTTTCCCATGTAAACATTTTATCCTTGAAGTTGTTTTGGACTGCAACCCTTGATCTAGTTGTGTTTCCTTACCATGAACTATCGCGCGTCCACTTAGGATTTATGCCACCTAGGACCGCTATGGATTATGCAACCTAATGATCGTTTTCGTGTCTCGGTTTGGGTTTTGGCCACCTAGGACCACTAGGGATTACGCCACCCGTCAACCGCGCCCTTGATCCCACGTATGTATCGTGAATCGTTTTCCATGTCTAGATGCACATGTTCCCCAATGTGCCATCCGAGTTCCGTGCCAGGGCAAATCAAGAAATATGGAACTCGGTCGGGAGTTTTAAGTCGTCTGCCGATGCAGATATCAAGGTCTGTTTTTGTACCCGTGGCTATGGTCCCACGTGACCCCTCCCTCAACCACTGAAAGGCAATCCAAGAAAAATCATGTATAAGAACCACTCCCCGGCCCCACTTAGCCCACTTTCCTACGGGCCAACCTCACCATGACTCGATAGCAAGCACATGGTCTGTTGGGGGTTCCCTGCCTTTCCGCACGTACACGATTGACTAAAGATGGTAGGTAGTCGGCGATGTGCTATCCAGGGCAAAAACCAAGAATCGTCGACTCCACGCTAATCCATCCCAGTCTTTAGGTCGCTCGCATAGCAACCAAGGCATACTCTTGGCTCTTCTACCGCAGACCTTAACCTCTTGTGAGCCCAGGCGGATCATCTGCAACCTCACAGAGGGATACCAAGAGTATCTTCACGTCCCCCGAAGCTTCCGCTTCGGCCCCCAGTTTGCTGGAGCTTTTATCCAAGTCAGATAACTTGCTCCTCCTCGTATACTAAGCGATGACCTACCGTATCAGGTTACTCATCTCTTTGTGAATTAGTCCTATGTCCTTAGCTAAGAATTATTACTTAGTTACCCTTAACTAAGGTTTACCACTTAGCCTCCTTTCCCGTTATCCTTGATTAACTACGGTTTTCTACCTAGTTCCTCTAACTAGGGTTTGTCTATTGGGTTAAGTGTTATTATTCAAGTCCATGGCTTAACCCGCCACGAATCACGTCAAGATTGGCTAAGTATTTAAGTTCAGGACTTAGCCCTACAAGTTGGTTAAGCGTACCCAGAGGCTCATGACTTAATCCCTATCAAGTCAAATTGGTCAAGTACTAGTTTACCTTAATCCTATCGGATTATCTTGCCAGATTGATTAAGCATAGATTATCTTAATCCCATTAAACTATCGTGTCGGATTGGTTAAGTATAGGATAGCTTAACCCCATCCTCTAATCATCTTGCATGGTTAAGTGTTATTAAGAAGTCAAGCCCGGTCCCACTTAACCTACCCATTTGTGTCATATCGGTTAAGTGTCATTAGTCAACTTTACTTAACCTTATCATGTGGCATTAATTTAATTAATGCACCCCAACCTCTCACATTAGACTTTGTTGTGGTTACTAGTTAAGCAGGGCGGGTTCGGGTAGCTTTACACCACAACTTGGTCTAACCTCGGGTTCAAGCACAACATGACCAACTTCTCACATTGGGCCCTATTGTTTGCAACCACTAGTTAGGCCGGTCGGTTCCGGGTAGCTTTATGTTGCAAACTCAACCCAACCTCGAGTTGGCCACATTTATATTATCTAAGTGTCATGTTCATCATGTTCCCAAAACATGTTACAAGTTTTTTTTCAAGCATTTGGGTAGACCTAACTTAATAGGTAAATTCCCAAAGGGTAGACCTAACTTAATAGGTAAATTCCTAAGCTTATGTTTTTATGCATACTTACATGTCGACTTCCATGCTATATTTCAAGTCATGTTTTCAAGTATAAACACATGTCATATTTAACATTACATGTTGTCATGTTTATACCCATTTACCCAAATCATGTTCATGTCATTATGCTTTCCTCATAATGTGACCCCAACGCTTTTAAACTCGCATATATGTTCGCAACAACGTAATGGACTAAAAGAAGAGACTTGACAAAGGCATGACAAAAATGGATATTAAGCCACAAGTTAATCATGGTGGCAAATGAGGCACAAATATGTTCATTAGCTTGCATGTTACATTCTTAAGCCTCAAAACATGCACAAACCCAAACTTGGCACATAAGCGAATCATGGTGACAAAAGACATGGGATAATGACTAGAAACTCGCATATATCATCATATAGGGGTTATGACTTCATATGCAAGTTGACATAATCATTATGAAGGTTCCCATGTTGCATAATGCAACATTTCCACATAAAGGTTGTAGCTTCTAGCTCATAGGATCAAGATAATGACTTCATAAACTTGCATGACATGAGAGCATATATCATTCTCAATGATCAAACCCAAGCTTACAACATGAACATTTAACTTTATAGTTAATATCTAAGAGTAGGGAAAGGGCTTACATTGCTATGAAGGCCTAAATCGATTAAACTAAAGCTTGTGATGAATCCTATGCATGCCATCATCCAAAAACCCAAAGATGGATGCTCCAAATCAACAAAAACGCCATCTTTATGAACAAAGACCAAAGCTTTTGCCTTGAAATCAACTTGAGGAGCTCTCATACTAACATAGGGACTCTCTAATACTCTCATGATCATGAAACCTCTCATAGAAATGAAGTGGAGGCTAGGATAGTTGAGTGGAGGCCATGAGAGTAGAAATTTGGCCATAGTTTAGTTACATGAGTGAATAATGAGGGTTTAGAGGTAGGTTAGGGGCTTATTTATAGAGTTTAGGAGTGATTAGGACCTTAGGATTAACCCTAGGATCAATCTGAACCTTTAAAACCCGTCTCAGGCCACCAGACTAGACCAAAACAGATGACCAGGTGCACCAGGTCGTGGCACACAGAAGAGGCCCAGTCGACTCCCAAGTCGACAGCCCTGTCGACTTGGGTCTGGGGGGTCGACAGCCCTGTCGACTCCCCAGTCGACATGGGCTTTGGCGGAAAAATTCCCACCTACCCCGCCTGGACCAAACTACTCAGTTTTTGATTTGTTTCCTACTTGAAATTTCCTGAAAATCGATATGGGCCTTAACTGGGTCATACGGGCTCCTATTCTCGCAATCTCGGACTCTATTTCGCGTATTTTTCCGAGACAAACACAATGGTAACTTCCGTTTAACTTAATTCTAAAAGTATAAACAGAATATCTTTTATTTTCATAGTTCATTAGTTTATACGCTTGCGTATCATCATCTACGTACGTAAATTTCTTATTTCTAAAGCGTAAAAATACGGGGTGTCACACAATAAATATGGGCTTTAGACAAAAAGCCAAGGGTGTTTATAAGAAAAACATTGCTAAAATGTTGGAAACCTATTAACTGAGTTGTGCAAAAATTTATTGGTGAAATGCATAATTAAGATAATTACGAGATTCGTATTTGTTACCCTATTGAAATCATTTCAGATTTTCTCTTTGGTATGAACCCTTTCAAATGGATGTACCAATATAGACTGATGTTATCCCGTTCGTGCATAAAATGTACATTTGTAAATGGTGCATAAAATTATACTCGATAATTATAATTGACATTGGTTGAAGCGGACATACCCAACTTGATCCCTGTTGGAAGTTTATTGGTCTATAGGGTTCTTCTAGTAGTGTATTAACAAAAAACAAAAAAAAAACCATGTTGGGAAATTTAAATATAAAATGATGCCATCATGTACTGTTTGTGAAAAGCTAGCAACAGCAACTTGAGATGTTGTGCACAGCAGCTCGTTGCTATGCACAGCAGCTCGAGCTGCTGTGCACAGCAACTCGTTTCTGTGCACAGTAGCTCGGGCTGTTGTGCACAACACCTCGAGGTGATGTGCAAACAGCAGCTCGAGCTGCTATTTAACAGCATTACTGTTGCACAGCAACTCACGTTGCTGTGCAACAACATCTCGAGGTGCTGTGCAAACAACAGCTCGAGCTGTTGTTTGCACAGCACCTCGAGGTGCTATTACACAACACCTCGAGGTGCTATGCACATCAGCTCAAGCTGCTGTGCACACACAGCACCTCGAGGTGCTGCACACACACCAGCTCGAGCTGCTGTGCACACAGCAGCTCGAGCTGCTGTGCACAACACCTCGAGGTGCTGTTGCACAACAACGCGAGTTGCTGTACAACAGCAACTCGCGTTGCTGTGCACAGCAACCCGGGTTGCTGTTGCACAGCAACCCCAGTTGCTGTGCAACAGCAACCCCAATTGCTGTGCAACAGCAACTTGAGTTGCTGGCGCAGCAACTTCAAGTTGATGTCGTTGAGCCTTAAAAGGCTCAGTGAAAACTGAGCAATTTCGGCTCTGTTTCGCTGAGCATTAAGCTTAGTTCCGCAAAACTGAACATTTTACTTGATTGTAATATGAAATGTATTCATTGTACTAATTGGTTTAAAAAATTTATGTGTAGGTATACAAAGACAATACATACACCGTTAGGTTTGGAGCTACAGATGATATAGAAAAGCTTGTGAAACAAGTAGAAGAGTTAAGAGATAAAAATCAAGAAATGAGTGTCACTATTAGCAAACTACAAGAGCAAATGAGTTCTGTTCAAGAGTTTTTACAAGGGTTACGGCGAGAGCAAGAACCGCAAATATGACGTACGACGTACTTTATGAATTAATCTTTTTTTGGTAGTGAGTTTGATGTTCTATTTGTGTAAGATACATTACACGATGTTTGAATTAGATGAGACGATCATGTTTGAGTTATGTAGCAACTTTATTTTATTGTTTGTTGGACATGATTTGTTTTAAATATATTTGTAGCAAGTTTATGGTAATTCGACCATGAAATTCATTTTACATCATTGTTTTTATTGATATATATTGCTATGATTTTGCATATGTTCGGTTTTGTTATGATTAGTGGTAGATGAAGATAAATATAAAACTACCATATTAATTTTTGGTGTACGGATGCGTAGGGAAGGCGTAGGGAAGGGGTAAGGATGTATATGAAACTTGGCATAGGGATAGCGTAGGAAATTTGGCGTAGGGATGGCGTAGGAAATGTGACGTAGGGATGACGTAAGGAACTTTGCGTAGGGATGGCGTAGGAAATTTGGCGAAGGGATGACGTAAGGAACTTGGCGTGGGGATGGTATAGAAAATTTGGCGTAGGGATGACGTAGGAAATCTGGTGTAGGTATGGCGTAAGGAATTTGGCATAGGTATGGCGTAGGGAATTTGTCGTAGGTATGGCGTAGGGAAATTGGCGTAGGTATAACGTAGGGAAATATTTGCGATGAGCTGTTTTCCGACTTCCTTGTCGGCGTAGGTACGACGTCGGGAAATTCGATTCCCTACGCCATACCTACGCCAAATTGGCATATGGAATTCAGAATTCTTTTGCAGTGATTTTAATCTCGACGATGGTTAATATGGCCGTTCATAACCGTTTTCTGACACTATAAACGACACTATTTTGTTATAGTAATGTATATGGTAACAATAGTTGTAAACGTTGATAAAACACCGACTTAAATTAAATTTTACGACACGAAGCAAGGGCATATAAACAGTTGGAACCTTTGCAGTTAAAGCGCTCAGCTAGCTGCTTAAAATTAGCTATTTCCACTAACTTTTTTTATTTGTTTTAAAGAAGAACTTGTCAAATCATCATTTGTATACTAATATTGCTAAAGCGAATGAACAATAGTCTTGATTTAGCGGATGTAGAGAAAAATAGTGTGGCATTAAGCGGACTTACTATTTATAAGCTCCAAATTGAAATAGCATAACGGTTAGAGAACGCTACGAGCTATAGCGGAAATATTGCGGGGCTTTAGTGGGGCTTTAACTGCATAGGTTGGAACGGTGATTTCAAGACGAAAATTTGTAACCCTTACGACTTATGTCACTACAAAGAACATAGTGATTTGCGACGGCAAAAAAAGCATCAGCAATTTAAGTCGTGACCAACAGGAAAAGCGATCGGAAGAGCGACGGCTCCATCGCTTAATTTGCAACAGCTTGCAACAACAACTTGTCCATGTGGCATCATACGTGGCAGGTAGTTTGTTTCCCGGAGAGCCGTAACAAGGCGTTACAAACCATTGCAAATATGTCGTCGCTAGTTGTCGCAAATCTGGAACCTGCTAGCCGTCGCAAATCTAGAACCTGCTAGCCGTCGCAAATCTAGAACATAATTTCTGCACAACACAGTTATTTATTTCCCTCAATCCACACAACAACAATATCATTCCAATATCAGTCTAGTATAATCAGTACTGACTATCATACCACCATCATTTCATCAATTCACCAATCCACATCAATAATAAATTCACCAAATCACAATATGTCAAAAAATAACTAAATTCAAAACACCATCATAACATACCATCGTCATACATCTCAAAACACAATACCATTGTTACATATCATCGTCATATATATCCAAACACACCATATTATCGTCGCATATCATCGTACATGCATCTAGAATATAAAAAACCAGTCATATGTATATACCCAAGCATAAGAACAACCAAACTAATCTTCCTCCTTTTCGTTGTTGTCGTCTTCTTCTTCGCCTTCACCTTCATCATCAGCATCTCTCTCCCTAGGCATCGACCCATGCTTCTGATAGTACACTACAATGCGCTCGTCTATTTGCTGGGCCAGCTGGCTTTTTCGCTAATCATTCATCTCATCCAACTGCTGCTGCATCCGAGCTATAGTCTCTTCCTCCATGGACATCCTATAACCTCGTTGAAAAGCAATAGCCTACGAAATAATTCAAGTTCACATTAAAGTTAATAATTCAATTTATATTCATGATGTTATTTTATAAGTCTAAAAAAGACTTACCTCCTGGTTGTTGAAGCCACATCGCCTATGACGAGTAAGAGGATCAATAATAGAATCTCATATACGATCGGACTCTGCAACCGTAAGCTCCTCTCGTCCAGTAGCATGTATCACTCTATCCGATTTTGCGTCATATCTCACCCTACAATACCAATATAATTTTAACACAAATGTTATATAAATTACTTATATACTGTGATATGAACGAATATGAATTTTTTTAAGTACGGATAAGCATATTTACCATCACACCCTCAGCCTTGTGGTCCGCCCAATCTTCATCGGTATGTTCCACCGCAAGTGTATGTCTGAAAACATCTGCCATTGAAGGCTCTCTTCCTAACTTTGCGACCCGGGTGTATATATATATATACAGTAATAAAATTATTGAAAATAAGAATGAATGATATACACTAAATTTTTAGGTCAACTTATGCACAAAACATTGAAAATTTATATCAATTCTCTTCTATGCTGACGGAATGATTTTGAGCGGCCGCGGTGTAAAGCAGGATTCTTAACTCTATTTGCCTTATTTCCAGCTGCTACTTTCTCTTAAAATTTGATACACAATTAATTAAAATAATGCAATCAACATAAATTTGAATATTTTCATTATATCTTACTTTAGCTTCTTCCGTATCCTAGTATGCTAGAAATGCAGCCCAAACATCGTCACTCATCCACAGAGGTTTTTTACCAGATGTCTTCGCCCTTGAAATTGTCTCTCGGTAATTTTTACGCATCTTCATATTCCAGTGATTCAAAAAAAGTTTCATGTCCTGCAGCTCCACACGTACAACAACCTGCGTAATAAATTTATTTTGAATTATTTATAATATATTAATTTTTGATAATAATATTAAATAAAATACTTACTAATAAATCAACTAGAATGACGTTCTTGATATGGGGTGGTATACTATCCCAATGCGACCAAGCCCCAGACATTCTTCCCCTGTAAGATCCCTCTATACGTCTAGAATGAAATCTGATGGCTCAATCTCAAAGCCCCTTTGTACATGCTGACATAGATATTTCATTTATTTTAAATAATGTAAATTGAAATAAATTTGATATTTACCCCGCACTCTTCAGAAAAATCTCTGCAACTTGGCACGGATCTGACTCCGAGATGCTCGGACCTGCTCCTGCTGGAAGAGATGGTGAAGGAGTTGGATGAGACGTACTCCTCGATCGTTGAAGCGACCCGAACTTCCCCGGTCTCCGAAGAGATGAGAAAGAACGAATTACTGCGAGGACAAGACAAATCAGAATGCAGACGGAAGAACATTTCATTGAATATTACAACAATTCCATCAGAATACAAGAATATACAGAGTATAAATGAATATTACACAGAAATATCAGAGATTTAAATTACATTTAAATACATAGCAGCGGAAAATAATACAATACACAACTAGAAGAGTTATACGGATACAAAGCTTTCCGGATATCATTCCAGCTATAAACCAGGATCCTGTGAATATAAATCTGCAAAACCAAAACTACTAGTTGGCCGTGTCAAAATAGGGGCACCCAGAGTTTAGGTTAAAATAATAAACTCCAGGTCAGTCATGGGACTGGTGTGAGAACTAAAACAGTTATTAATCTTTATTTTAAAGTTCGGTAAATCAAGGGACCACGCCGTATAACACGGAACGGGTTTCGTCCCAAGAATATCAGTGCATAAAACAACAGCGCAATGCTAAATAAAGAAAAATGAAGCTATTATAAGACCCAGTTCCCATCACACAATGCAACGCAAGCCGGAGGATAGGGTTTTTACCTTATAATAGCCAAGAATGCTTGATATGTTTAAGATAAATCATTTGATACTATTATAAGTGCATAGTGTATAAAACAACTTCAAATCATAAGTATCAATCATAGACGGCATAAGTGCCCCATCCCACTATGTCGCCATACTAGGCTCTACAAATAAAACCGCAAATTCATGTATTTGGAAGTTGGATTTCCATCTATGAACCGAGGCAAAAGATAGTCCTCTACCGATTCGAGACGCTCTAGCCCGCCCCTCAGGAACAGCCGCAACTGCCCCTTGGATCGTTAGGGCCGGTCCACCGATGTGGATTATTATGCCTGAACATTGCGTTTCCCCACCCTTTGGGGTGTAAATGAGCCAACAAATGACTCCATCGGCTTCACAAAGTCACCGGTATATCCGAGGCACCTCGCAACAGCAACAACCACATAAGTCAAACTCGTCAGGGCATGTAAAACCACTGACGCCACTTTTTAGCTAGAAAGAAACGCATGTCCTCCCTGATGTCCTCTCCCGTATCTGGTTCATACCGGGTGTGAAACTCGTGAAGTAAACGTTACACAAAGCTACGCCACAAAGGCCGTGCTTCGATCATCAACCACAAGACTTTGCTTTTCAACAGAAGCCTTGATCATTCGTCACTTAGGCATGCCACACAGGCAATTCACTCCATGTGTTTGATATCCATCAATATATAACCCCTGGGCTCGTACGTCTCAGAGAAGGGCGTTAAGCAAGTGAATAAATTCTCCGCCGCCAAACAGATATATATTTAATAGAAATCAATCACACAGACTAAAATCCAATGTCAGACACACAATCCATTTACAAGTCCGTTCTGGGTCTGAACGAAACCGGAGGCACCTAGTACCCCGCATATCCATCGATCTCCAAGTACGTCTGGACGATCACCAACTGTTTCCATCTTCTTGGGTGTACGGCCCAATCAAGATAATCAGTAACCACCTAAACGACGTGAAGACCTCCGGTCTTCGACCACCGTCTTCATCTTCGACACCACGTTGAATTAGTTATTCAGAATGGGATAAACCCGGTCTTTCTGAATAACTCGCGTATATATTATAAAAATGTTACACAAACACAACATACGCCTCATTCCACTTCAGAATATTCTTTTTATTCAAATATAATATTATATTTTGGGAAAGGTTCCCATTAATTTTATCAAAGATAAATTCTTTAAATTTATTCTTTAATCTCCTTTGAATATCAATTCAAACTAGTCGGGATTAGCGAACCACACCAAAGTAATCATTTATTTTAATTTCCCAATCCCAACATATTCATCCCATGAAGTAAAACTGGTCATACTTCATATCTAACACCACGGTGTTATCGGTAAATTCAATTACCATTTCACGTTCAAATCTAATTAAAGATTTAACTATCGCCAGTAACAAAACTGGTGATACTCCATTCTCGATCATTTCAATCTAATTAAAGATTCATTAAAACTCCACTTAGTTTTAATCTTTAACTGGGTTAAAGAATCAGTGTCTTTTTAAAACACGGTTCACGATAAACCCAAAATCACATTCCATTCATTATCGGGTTAAAGAACGAGTGTTATTTAAAACACTGTTCACGATAAACCCAAAAATCAATATCAATTTAATTCCAATTAAATATTATTTAATTGGCACATTCATTAAATCTAAATAAAAAGATTTAATCTTTTCTCAACTGGGTTCAAGAACAGTGTTGATGAAGAAACCATTCACGACAAACCCAAATCACATTTGATATCAAATACAAGGCTCTGAACAGAAAATATATCGGCTTATATTCAATATCAAATTCTACGACCAACAGATATCGTATTGGAAATAACGATATAAATATATCTTTCAAATTTCCATAACAATACTTGTATAATCATGAGATCTAACATCGAAATATTCCGATGACAATTTTGATTCAAATCCATTCCAATGCAATTATTGGAAATTCTGGTTATTTTAAAAACCCTTTCAAATCCAATTTATTTATTCAAAAATAAATAGAATTATAATTCTATTTCAAAACTAGTTCATTTTGATAAAAATCTATTTTTATCTTTTCAAATATGGAGTTTTTCATCCCAAATCTTCACAAATCATTTCTTATGATTTTACACAAATTATCACTATTTTTAATAATTTTAACAAGGCCCGTACAGTCGATTTCCATCAACGGCCATCAAACTGCACTTACTGCGACCTTTTCCAAATTTGATTTGGACATAATACCAAATCCAACCGTTAGATTTCTAAATTCTAATATTCTTTAGAAAGCTCTTTTCGATACGAACCCAACGGTTCCGGTTTTAGGAGAATCCGATGGTCGGATCACCCGTAATGTCCGTTCGAAGTCAATGGTCGAAATTCGCGAACTGCCGCGGCGCGGCGCGTTCTATTCAGGCCATTATATTATATATATAATATATACTTCGTCGATTTCAATTCAAAATGTGCTTTATAAATCGTTTTAAATTCATTTTCAAAACGGTTTCAACTTCATACTCAATTTCAAATCAAAATTGAATATTCCAATATAAATTCGTTTTAAATTCATTTCAAATTGATTTCAATTTAATTCGAATACAATTCCTTTCGATTTCAATTCGAATTCAATTCTATTCAATTTCAATTCGAATTCATTTCTATTCAATTTAATTCGAATTTCAATTCTTTTCAATATAATTTGAGATTTTGAAATCACTTTCGATATTCATTATAGATTGAATAAAATCGATATAAATATCGTTCACGTCAAAATGGCGCAGATCTAATCAACACGGCTTTATATATTTTATCCTCGAATATTTCTATTCAAATATTTCTATTCTCAAATATTTCATTTCAAATATTTCTATTCAAATATTTCTCTTCTCAAATATTTCATTTCAAATATTTCTATTCAAATATTTCTCTTCTCAAATATTTCATTTCAAATATTTCTATTCAAAACTGGAATGAGGCCCAGTCAATTACCATATAAAGTGATTTATATGGATTTTCTATAACACATGTATAAAATAACAACGATAAATAATCAACCATCATCCAGAGTGCACCACTCAACTGCATAAGCATTAAATATAAATAATTAGCGCTTACACAGTCTGTCAATCCATCGATTGACATACAACTAAACAATCGGGATTAGTGTACGTCAAATCTCATCCCAATACCCGTGTGGGGTTTTCAAACAATCAAACACAGATTTTATTTGTGCAGTTGGGCGATGTGTAAAATTTATCGTCCCAATCAATATCAGTCAAATGTGTGTATATAAACAAATCATTCGATTTGTTTATTTTTATTTCATTTCATATATATTAAAAATTCTATTTTTAACTATAAAATATTCTCAACTATATAAATATTTTATTTCATCTATATAAATATTTTATTCCATTCCACATCACATCACACAATCAACTACACATCAAAATCAAACAAACAAGCATACAAGCCGTCCATGGTCTGTGGACGACGGGTGTCGGGTGCTACTAAACACCGTCTGCATCCTAGTATATATTTTTAACTTGAAAACAAAATTAAAAGGTGAGAAGTTCTCATAGATTTGCTAAACCAGACGCCTCGGCTCTTTTTTTGTAGAAATCTTCGCCGTTTCTTCTTTCATCACTTTCGTTGACCGTATTCACTACATATATATAAAAATCACATTTTTACTTCTCTATTCTATATATATAAATCGAATTTTTACTTTGCTATTCAATATATAAAAATCGAATTTTTACTTTCTCTATAATATAAAAATCCTATCTTTTATCCACATTAAAAATCATGTCTTTATTTAATAAAAGATTATATTTTTATATTCCACATATGATAAAAACCGAATTTTTATTCTTTCTATCATGTAAAAATTATATTTTTCCTACGCCTATCATATAAAAATTATATTTTTAATTGTCTACTAATATCAAAATCATATTTTTATCTCTAACAAACTAATTACTTTATAAATAAATAACCTAGAAAATTAAATAAACCAAAATAAAAATAAAAATAAAAATAAAAGAAACTTACATTGTATCGGATTTTTCCGAGAGGGGGGGTCTTCGGTCGGCAGCAGGAGGAGGGGGGGCTTCGGTCGGCAGCAGGAGGGGGGGTACGTCGCGATCAACAGCAGCAGAGGGGGGGGGGGGGGTTGCGTCGTGGTAGGAGGAGGGGGGTGCGGCTGTCGGAGGGGAAGACGGTGGCGAAGGCACGGCGGTGGCAAATCGATGGAGGCGGTTTGGGGTTCCTGGGTTCAAGCGAGGGGGAGGGCTGACGAGTGGAGGGTGGCGGCGGCTTCAAGGGTGGGGGGCGGCGCGGTGAACCCCGACGGTGGCGGCTCCGGCAAGGGCAGGCGCGTTTTTCTTCTTCCTTTTTTTTTTATATTTTGAAAACTGAAAATGAACGGGGAAGGGAATAGGAGAGGGAGGGGTTAAGTGAAAGGAATTTATATATTTTATTATTTTAATTTTTAAAAAGTAACTTTTATTTTCAAAGTCAAAACGAGACCCACCGCCTGTCGTCCATAGCTAATTACCCCCATTCTAAACAAAATGGGATATGTATCGAAATCTGATTCGATCATTTCGACCAGTTTTCGTCAAAATCAACATATATCTCTATATATTAAATTTGAACGCACATTTCAATTTACTGGGGTCACATACTAACTCGAAAAATTCCAGAAAAATATTTTCTAGCTTCGTATTGATGATACGGTCCTAACAAAACCAATTTCGTCAAATTCTGAGACTATTTGAAAAATGGCCAATTTCCAGTCGATTAAAATCAACTTAAACTGGTCAAATGCGTTTTCTTTTGCCACGCTCACATATTGATTCGAAAAATTATGAAATTGGGAATTTAGCAATAACTTGACATCGCGGATCCAACAAAAGTGGTTTCGTCGAAATCCGAGGTCGTTTGCAAAATTTCCATTTTTAAGGGCCTGAATTCCATAGCGACTATTCAGAATTTTCAACTGGACATATCTTTTGATTCCCGCTATGAAATTTCAATTTTTCGGATTCGTTGGAAAGATATCATCAATTAGATCCTATTATTTTTGGTTTCACAAAAATCCGGTTTATTTTGCACCCGGTATGTTCAATTGAAGTTTGAAATCGAATTATCGAACTACCGCGCCATTTTCAATTCCTTTTATAAATATAAATAAATATTTATTTTCTAACGACAATCTATATAATATATACGTTCGAATTCCATTAAAAATAAATTTCTCGTCGATATTTTTTAAAATAATCTATTTTAAATGATCAAAATTCGCAAAAATTGCCAAAATTAAAATTTTAAACTGGCCCAGATTTCCGGGTTATTACAATCATCTTCGATCAGACATATCTGTAACAATCCTATAATGCATACAAAATAACTTTAATTGTTAACATCAGTCATCATTATCATTACATAAATTGTACATGAGAAGAACAATGCATAACTCTTTATAATGCATAACATATATAGTCATCATTATCATTACATAAATCAAAATAGTAAAGAATGTAAGAAAATTCATAGTTAAGAACAATCATGACCCTACATCAATGTCATCAGCTATTATTATTTCAGTATTTGGCTTAAGATCCGCTTGATACGTTGCTTCGTCTGGAATATTATTTCCATCAAATGTAAATCTCGCTTTTGTTTTAAAAACAGCCCACCAGTCTGCTTTATCTTTTTTGAGGACGGATACGGAACAAAATAGACTTGTAATGCTTGCTTAGCTAACACGAAAGGATCATACTTATAGTAATGCGACGTATGCCTTATTTAAACTAGCTTATAATCTTTGTGCACGTTAGTTCCAGAACCAGGAACATTGCTAAACCAGTTGCATTTGAATAGAAAATTTTTCTCTGCGGGTTGTACGTAATATGTCAACTCTAAAATTTGCATTAAGGCACCATAAAAATCTTGTATATGCTCCTCTGGATTATCACTACCTTTGATAAATACACCGCTGTTGTATGTTAATTTTTAGCTCTGTAATCATTGGTGTTGAATTTAAATCCATTGACGAAGTATATTGGATAAGTTTTGACATTTCTTTTTGGTCTGATAGCAATATGTCGTAATCCTTTGTTAACAACACAGTTTTTGGGATCATGAACATAGTCTGAAAACCATCCAACAAATTCTTTTCTGAGATCACCAGGTGGGTGTTGTGATTTGTTTACGCTGCAAATATATGTTATGTTCCTTTTTATTAATATTAATATATATATATATATATATAATTGAATTGTACATGAATTTAGTATTACCTGACAAATGGTGCAACTTCCACATAATTTAAAAGAACATATGTGTGTGCCACATGGTAGTCTTTATCGCTTAATCATATTTCCACCCATTTTTCAACAGGTCTTTAGTGTTGTCTAAAAATAAATAACATTGTTTGAGAAGACTCATGCTCAACGGCTTCTTCTTTACGGGGAACGATTACAAAAGATAAGTTCAAATCTTCACTAAAGTAATAGGAGAAAAAGATGAAGCTTCTTCTTCAAGGAACAATTTGCAAATCGAATCTTCTACTCGTGCTTTTGCCTAATTTTTTTTTCAAATGATTCAAGTACCTAAAATAAGATTAATTAAATTTATATGTTGGTACATAAATCTAAATTTTAACCTATCAAGAATATTGAGTAGATACAAAATTACCTCTCAAATAGATACATCCATCAATATTGCACAAGACCTCAAAGGAGTGCTTTGGATGGAAGATGAATAGGTAAATGCTCCATTACATTAAAAAAAACCGGTGGAAATATTTTCTCGAGTTTGAAGAGCAGTACAGGGATTTTTACTTTAAGCTTACGCAGACGATCTACCTTTAATGTTGTTGAACAAAGTTGTTTATCAAACATATTTAATTCTGTTATAACACTCCATATTTCTATAGGCAACAGTTCCTTGAAAATCATAGGTAAAAAATATTCCATCATGATATGGCAGTCATGGGTTTTCATCCCACTCAAGTTACTAATTTTAAAGTCCACACATGTACGGAGGTTAGAAGAAATCCCATCAGGACATCTTAATCATTCCACCCACTTTAACTCGAGTTTTACTTGCCTGTTGTCCAGCTCATAGCATGTTTCGGTTTTTTATTATCGTCGTACAAGTGAAATTCCGGCCGTTTACGAAGTGTAATATATCACGTCTTGAATTCACATCGTCCTTGGTTTTCCCCTTTATATTAAAATCTGTATTAAAAACGTTATCAAAAATGATTTTTTTTTCATTGTGCATGACGTCAATATCATGCCAAAGTATTAGATTTTTCCAGTAAGGTAACTCCCAGAATATACTTTGCTTGCACCAATTATGAATGTCCGATTTACCTGAAATTTCAACCTGCTTCCCTGTTTCATGTATCTTTAGATAGTCTTTTACGATTTCATATATCTCTTTACTTGTCCAAACTTTAGGCGATAGCATAGTCTCTACTCTATTAGCTTTAAAGTTCTTTTTATCGGCTCTAAATTTATGATTAATATGCAAAAAGCATCGATGATAGTCAAATCAAGAAAAAATTTTCCATACTTGAATGAAAATGATTGTGTCTCATCTATACAATGAGGAAAAGCTCACTACACCAAAAAATGCCTTCAGTAGCGTTTAAAAAATGCTACCAAAGCCTTTGGTAGCGTTTTAAAGAATGCTACTACAGGTCACACAACTAAAAGTCTATTTTTTATTATTGTGTTTTAATAAACGCTACCAGATGTTTCATAAAGCTACATTTTTCAACCGCTACCAAATCTTTTCGTTACATTTATTTTATGTTACTATATATTTAGGTAGTATTTTTACATCTGTTTCTGCAGCATTTCTAAAACGCTATTAAAAGGTATTGATTGTTTTGTAGCATATTTTAAATGTTACTGTAGTCATACCAAAACCAGCAACAATCGTATAGTTACTATACCCAAACCAACAATCATATAATCATCATATTCGAATAATTAAAAACACGTTAGTCACATAAGTATTGTCCATAACCATTTAGATAATAATTGTTTTGGTAAAATGAGCAAATTCACATACCATAAGCATTCACAAAAAGTTTTACACAACAAATACTAACTAATACCATAATACATATAACAATTGAAGTCATGTCCATTGTTGTTGATGATCTTTACTATGGAAAGGCTAATTACCTGTAAACAAGTTCGATGATCAACAATAAGAATTTGTCGTGAATTATCAAATAACATTCAAATAATATTAATTCATTGTTATTAAAACAAGCACATAAACAATAAAGCCATCCAAGTATACTAACCAAATTCACAGGATTACCATAAAAATCTGACCTTGCTCTCTTTGAAAGTCCCAAGCCTACATAAGTATAAGCACAACATATAGTCAAACATTCTTACACTTATATATAATACTTTGTTAAATTGGTTATATTATAATTATTTATAAAATATACTTGATTTAAACTAAGTTAATTTTATAAACTCTCCGATCTCAATGCTTTCCCCACTATAGACTCGAATGTCTCGTCGATGTGGTTTATCAGCCTTTCCCCTAAGTGCTCATCTAAGCCGGTTATGAACTTCTCGTTCTTCTTTTTGACAGTGTCGATAAAAGATAACCCATACTTCGATAAAGTATCAAACTCAGCAATATATTCTGAGACTGCCCTACCATTCTGCTTAAGCTCCAAAAATTTCCTAAACAATTAAGATTTGTGAGCAGCAGGAATGAACTTTTCGCTGAGCTGAGTCATAAACTGATTCCAAGTAACTTGATCTTTAGGAGTAGCTGCTTTAATAGCATTCCACCAATTCATAGCTCGTCCTTGAAGCTGACGCGATGCTAGCTTCCTCTTCATAGCAACTTCGATTCCCAAATCTTCAAAGATGCGCTCACAACTATCAAGCCAATCCCGAACCTCTATAGCTGACTCCGTTCCGTGAAACGGCTTCCCACCAAGACTAGTATAATCCTTGTTAAGCTTGGCGAAATCGGCCCTAGGCGCTTGCACTACTGCACCACCACTGTTAGCAGCATTAGGAACTGCTCCCCGAGCATCCCTAAGCATCTCATGCATGAAGGTAGTAAACATTGTCTTCATATCAGGAACATCCCTGTTGTTTGCTACTGAACCTGTACTCCTCGTATGTCGGCTCATCGTTCAGTCTATAAAGAGAAAACGATTAACCATCTCCATAGTGGTGCCAGTGCAGTGCGACTTCATCCTTAGATATACTAATAGTATATATATATATATATATATATAGCTTTTGAAAACCAAAATATCACTAATACATGCTCTCATATACGTATTATCTCGCCCTGGTGTCTTTCCCTATGTTAACTTCGCAACCTAGAGCTCTGATACCAAGTGTGACGGCCCGCCCCGCACCAACCCACATTTCCCTGAAATGCGCTGTCACTACACCATAAAGCCTATTTTGTCACTCCCACATCCTCTAAATATGATACGGTCTATAACCGTATCAAATTAGAGAGGGCTTTGAACCGTGCTTATCCATTTAGAAAAGGCTTAAGGCCTAGTTTGAATTTAAACCACTTATTGTCCGTATCAACCTAGGGTTAAAATTTTCCACGCAGACGTGCTCCCCCCTTTTTTTCATTTCCCTCGCACGAGATCTATTTCCCCCCTTTTTTCTAATTTCCCAAAACCGTGCCCTCTGTCGAATTGCGATCGAAATAGGTTGGAAATAGAAAAAATTTCTGCTCTCAATTTTACGGATCTGGTAAATACTTATTTGATTCGATTATTATTTGTTTCCATACCAAGTTTTAGGGTTACATCGTTAGTGTTTATTATATTATTATGGATTTCATGGATTTCATGTTTTAGGGTTGCAAATCTATCCTATTTCAATCTTTGATTTAACCTTTACTGTTTCTTCCCAGATTTGCATTCGACTCATTGAATTGTCACGACAAATACGACGGTCATTTGCAACTGTTCGACTTAAAAAGTGCTGGTCCGCCTGATTCCTAATTTAAAGGTAACTAGTTTATCCTCCATATATACAAACACAACTATTTTATGGATGATTGATTTGAATTGTGCTATTGATTCAAGGTAACTAATCTATTGTGAACCGTATTGATAACAGTAACTGATAATTTTGTCATATTTAAGTTAATTGATCGTATCTTATTTAACCGATAACGACGTCAAGTCATTCAAAAAAAATTGAGTACTAAATTATATAATTTTCTATGCATTTCTAAAGCCCAACGATGAGGGTCATGAAGTATTTAAAATGACGCTTCTACAATTGGGTACGATTATCATTGGTCATTGTTAAGCAAAAATATAGTAAAAAAACAAAATAACTAGGCTTTACATATATGTAACTAAGAAACATAATGTTAGACCAGTAGCGGAAAATTGAGTTAATCTTTGGAGATGTAGTCGAAAAATCAGAAGACAGTCCTTCATTTGTAACCGAAGCAATGTTTTTTCTTCACTAAACCAATTCATGAAAGTCATTTCCAGGTGATTTTATACGTTTTTGTCATACACTTGTGCTATTACAATTTTTTACCAATCACCAATTACAGTCAAATGTAACATTCTCTGAGATTATGTACATGATGGTTAGTTTGAATTCAATTATGCATCTAATGCTATCTATCTTCTTGTAATATCATTTTCAGATTATGCTCATAGAAATATCAAATAATATTATTTCCAGATTACGGTTGCTTGTTTAAAACTGTGGCTCTCTCTCTCTATGTTTCTCTATATGGCTTAGATTTATGGGAATTGTACTCACCTATGGTTAAATTGATAATTCGGAACCCATACATGTTGCAACCCGAACATAACATTTGCTGTAACTTTTTAGAAGCTATAACAAACAAGTTTCAGGGTTTTATGTGAATTATGACACTAGGAACATAAATCATCTGAAGGAGTAACTATTTAACATTTAGATTGTCAATTATTCATTTTACATATACTGTAAAACCACTGGAAGGTTGACTGCCATGTATTTGTTTAGGGATTGTATATTTATCAAAATTTGTTATTACTGAGTTGGCACACAATATGTGTTAGCTTACTAATACAGGTGAGTTAATAACCAAATCCTCAGGTGATAATATGGGAAAATTGGGATAACATGTTCAAGTGATTTCAGAAATTTCTAACAGTAGTATTTTCCTGTCTACACTTAAAACCTTTTCCGACATTAAGCTGATTGCTTGTGATTTATGTATTGATGTCTACGTTGTTGTTCATGTTTGTAACAACCCGTATTTTCAATAACCTGTTATAACATAAATTGAGGCAGAATTTAATTCTAAAATCTGAATCAAGGGAAACGGGCTATGCCATTGCGTTTGTCTCGGAAAAATACGCGAAATAGAGTCCGAGTTTTCGAAAATCGGAGTCCGTATGACCCAGTTAAGGCCCATTGAAGTTTTCAGAAAATTCCTAAGCAAAAACAGATTTGAATTTCAAGATTCAAAATTGGGAATTGGGGCAAACTGGCGCAGGCGGGAAAATTCCCGCCAGGACCCCCATGTCGACAGGCATGTCGACAGGGTCCCCAGGGTGTCGACAGCCCTGTCGACAGCCCTGTCGACACGGGGTGGCCGGGCAGTTTTGCCTGGCGCACCATTTTGATTTGGGCTTGGTTGTGTGGCTTGGTTCTGGAGAATTCCGAAATCTGATGGACCTAATTCAACCTAGGGTTAATCCTATGGTCTAAATCACTAGCCTAATCTATAAATAAGACCCTAACCTACCCTAAATCACTCATTATTCATTCTAGCAACTAAACTATGCCAAAATCAAAACTCTCATGGCCTCCACTCTCTTCATACAATTCCTAAACAAATCCCTAAGAGATTTCCATGCATACAAGTGTATTTAGGCTTGTATGATCCTCTTTAGCTTGCATTAAAGTCTTGTTTCTCCATTGTCATCATAAAGGAGGAGTCTTGATCAAGTTTGCTTGCATTTTGGGGTTTTATTTTGTTGCATAAGGGGTTTCTTACATTTGCTATACTTATTTGAGTCCGCATAAGCATTGTAAGCCCTCTTACCTTCATTTTAGAAACTCTAAAGTTAATATGTGATGAAAGTTGGGATTTATGCATGTTTAATATGTTATGCATGCTTATGCGAGTTCAATATGCCATGTTACACATGTTTGATAAGTTATGCATGTTTATGCAAGTTCACTATGCCATGATTTGCAAGTTTGTTGAGTTATGCATGTTTATGCAAGTTCACTATGCCATGATTTGCAAGTTTATTGGGTTATGCATGTGTATGCAAGTTCACTAAGCCATGATTTGCAAGTTTATTGAGTTATGCATGTTTATGCAAGTTCACTATGCCATGATTTGCAAGTTTATTGGGTTATGCATGTTGATGCAAGTTCACTATGCCATGTTATGCATGTTTAATAAGTTATGCATGCTTATGCAAGTTCACAATGACATGTTATGCATGTTTGACAAGTTATGCATGTTTATGCAAGTTCCCTATGCCATGTTAGGCAAGTTTAACATGTTATGCATGTTTATAGTAATATGCAAGTTCACTATGCTAAGTTATGCAAGTCTAACATGTTATGCATGTTTGTTGTGATATGCAAGTTCATCATGTATGTTATGCCAAGTTCCCTCTTCCTCTCCTTTATGCGTTATTACGAATATGTAAGCGATAGAATGACGTTGGGGGGTTCGGGTAAACTTAAAATACATGAAAATATAAGATTGGGAATTTACCTATTAAGTTAGGTCTACCCCTTGGGAATTTACCTATTAAGTTAGGTCTACCCAAGTATTTGTTGACTTGTAATTATGTTTTGAAATAAAGTGGACATGACACTTAGAAAACATAAGTGTGGCCAACTCGAGGTTGGGTTGAGTTTGTAGCATAATTCTACCCGGAACCTACCGGCTTAACTAGTGGCTACAAACAATAGGACCCAATGTGAGAAGTTGGTCATGTGGTGCCAAGACCCGAGGTTAGACCAAGTTGTGGTGTAAATCTACCCGGAACCCACCGGCTTAACTAGGTAACCACAACAAAGTCTAATGTGAGAGGTTAAGGTGCATTAAATTAATTAATGCCTCATGATTAGGGTTAAGTCAGGGTCCACTAATACTTAACCGATTTGGGGATTTGAGGGATTGAAATGGGGTTAAGTTGTGAACTGTCGGTTACACTTAACCAATTTAATCCATGATTAGTGAAGGGTTAAATCGCACTTAACCCTCTTAGGAAACCCTAGCAACGTGGTCTGTTCCAGCAGTAATCCCAGTTTGGTATCATCACAACCCTAGAGGCTAGGCTAGGGCGGGGCACGATTACTGGACGGATGTAAGCGACCAAAGCGACGGCTGAGTGGTACAGCGGTGCGGGTCCAGGCGGGCTACGGACGTGCACGTACTCCGGTATTGGACAAACTCGAGGCACGGGTACCAGTAGGTTTAGACTGTGCATTATTGCTTCAGTGTCTGCGGTTGACACCCGAAGGCTTGATACACCCGAAGGTGGACCCAGCACAGTCTGACTACATCCATATGTGGGCCGTATGGACACCAACACTTGATGTGTTAGGCTTATAGGGAGCCGATTGACTAGACCGTTTGGTTGGACCTTATATTAAGGTCACTTCATGTTATTGGGCCAAAGCTTTGGCCAACGGATCAATACCTGTTATGTTGGTTTGCTAGTACACCGTGGTGCAAAACTTAACCTTGTTTATGCGATGACACCTCTATCTATCTTGTAGTTAATTTATCATGCCAGTATGTTGTTATCTATGATCATCTCAGTTTCCATCATACTGTTAACTTTATTAGTTTATAGACTGATCGTAGCAGGGCTTACTCAGTCTTTTTGACTGACCTGTTTTCTTTCGCCTCTTTTCTTCCGTTCCCCCCCCCCCCCAGGTTCTCAGGGAGGGAATACAGGAGCCTAGCTTGGATCTTAGCTGCTTTCTTGGATAGCTCATGTATGCTTTGGACTTGAGCTCGCTATGGTTTTTCCACTTTGGGGATAGCTACTTTTATGTTTTCCTTTTCAGTTTCAGATGATGTTATTTTATGTACTAGACTTGTTTATTTGGGAAATTGACATTATGATGTAGCAGACTTGTTTTTGAAATGGTTTAAAATCCTTCCGCTGTTGTATCTATCTACTTACTCTGTTTATTTACATATATATATGTCATGTCCTGCCTTGTTATATCATTATGCATGCTTACCCAGTTCTAACGCCCCCCAGAAGCTAGTGCCCCCGAAAGAGTGACCCTAGCGGAGGTGGGGTGTTATAAATTTGGTATCAGAGCATATGGTTTATGAGAAGGGACAAAAAGGTTTTTAAAACTTTAGAAAAACTATTTTCAAAACCAAGTATAAAGTATTTTCCAAGGAAAAGTCTAGTTATTTTTAAAGGCTATTCCCCAAAAGCCATTAGCACTATCCTTTGACCCCTCGTTTGAACTCTTTTATTTTCGTTTCCAACATGTCTGATAATCTCATCTGGCCCGAAGGAGTAACAATACCCGATTGGTTTCGTCGGTACTTGGAAGTCACGGCACTGGTCCCGGGTGTCTCTAATGTTGTCTTTCCAGTCAAGGCCGCTGTTCCTCCTCCTCCTTCCGTAGCTGATGTTCCTCTTCTCCCTCAGCCTCCACAAGCGGATTTTGCGGAAACTTGTAAGAACTTTTAGATGATGGGTGGCAAGAATTTTAGTGGAACAGAGACTATTGTAGAGGCAAGGAATTGGTTGAAAGAGACCGAAGACCTTTTAGCCACCTTTGATATAGGTGACCGCAGGAAGGTTTTATTGGCAGTATGGTTGCTAAAGGAAGAAGCTGCACGTTGGTGGGTAGTCACCACCGCTACTAGGCCAATTGAGACTTGGGATGATTTTAGAGGAAGGTTTGGACTGAGGTTCTTATCACTGAAGCAAGGGGACATGACTATTAGGGAATACATAGATAAGTTCAATCAACTGGCTCGGGTCAATTTAGACTTGGTTAATACAGCTCAGAAGAAGGCCCTACACTTTGCTCTAGGATTAAACGCGCCATTGCACGGTTTGGCCATGTCTCACATACCCTTGGGGGCGACTTTCGAGAGTTTGGTGAATATGGCCCTACTTCAAGAAGAAGATAACAATGACAAGAAAGAGGTCAAGGCGAATGAGTCTCAAGGCAAGAGGGTAAATTCCGGGAAACGAGGCAAGAATAACAACAACCGCAAGGACAAGCCAAGAGAGAATAGGAAATGTAACTTCTGTGGTAAAGTTGGACATATATCCAGGGAATGTAGGAAGAAGAAGAGAAAGCGGGGCGAATGCTTTCATTGTGGTGAGTCTGGACATCTCAGCAAGGATTGCCCGAGGAAACAAGGGCAAGGTCAGACTCAGTGTGCAGGACTATCTGGAGGGCGAGTTCATCCCCTCAACACCGTTCTTCCAGCTCATGATAGAGGTAGTGTTTCTGTTGAAAGTCTGGTTTACATTTTCTGACTTTCCCTGTTCGTACTTTGTTTGATTCTGGCACATCGCATAGTTTTATTTCATCTGATCTAGTTGAAAGTTTGCACCTAAGTACTGGCCTAGTTGATGATCCCATATGTGTTTCAAATCCAATTGGGGTTTCCGCCCAATTGTCTGTGGTCTGAGTGGATTTGAAAATTTCTATCTTGAGTATAGAATTCTCGAGGGATGTTTATATTCTCGGTTTCAGGGGATATGGGTTGGTTTTGGGCATGGAATGGTTGTCCTGTTTTGGAGCCATTCTTGGTTTTTGTATATAGGGTTGTGAGGCTCATGACTCGCCTCGGTAATACCCTAGAAATTTCTAGCAACCCTATGGGTCCCGTCATGTTATGTTATCTTGAATCCCTCGACTCGTCTATCGATAGTTTGCAATCTGTGAGGGTGGTCCGAGAATATCCTGATATCTTGGGTGAAGTGAAGGGGTTACCCCTGGACGTGGATAGATTTCCGCATTATCTGGTTGGTAATACCAAGCCAGTTTCGTGGCCGGTTAGGCACATGAGCTCACGAGATGAGAGTTAAGAAAGCAAGTCAAGGAGTTGCTTGAGAAGAACTTCCTGAGACGAAGCATTTTCGAGTAGGGTGCTCCAGTAGTATTCGTTACTAATGTGGACAGTTTACTTTGCTTATGTGTTGATTATCGTGAGAAGAATAGACAACCGTTACTAAGGATCGATGGTTTGTTTGATCAGCTTGTAGGAGCATCTGTTTTCTTTTGATCTGGCTACCGGATTCCATCAGCTTAGGATGGCTGAGGATGGAATTGACAAGACTGCGTTTAGGACTCTAGATGGATTTTTGGAATGGCTAGTCATGCTATTTGGTTTGACTAATGCACCCGCATATTACGTAAACTTGATGGGTAGGGTGTTTAGGGAGTCCTTGAATAAGTTTGTCGTGGTCGTCGTAGACGATATTTTGATCTCCTTAAAAGAACAAGGAAGAGCATGCTAGACATCTCAAGGAGGTGATGGATACGCTTAGAGCCACCAGGTGAAGGTCAAGTTCTCCAAATGTCACTTTGGAGGAAGGAAGTTGGATTTCTTGGGCACATAGTTCCTAAGTAAGGCTTAGCGGTGGATTCCGCTAAAGTGGTTGCGGTTTAAGACCGGAAAACCCTGAGGAGGGCAATTGAAGTAAGAAGCTTTCTCCGTTTGGCTAGTTAGTTAGCATTCCCTGAGCTTAGACTTACTCTTCAGGATCAAGAAGGGGGTTTCACAGGAAGAAGACCCGCCGTTAGTCAAGAACATGGACCAGTTGATTCGAGGCGAGATGTTAAGTCACCTCGCTAGATATATTATAGATGACAAGGGATGACTAAGGCGTGATGAGAGATTATGTGTTCCTCAAGTGAAAGACTTGGTAAAGAAGGTTCTTGAAGATGCGCATCACTCGAGGAGGTGGCCGAGTTGGTCTCAGGATGCATGTTGTGCCACCAGGTTAGGGCCAAGTCATAGAAGCCCGGCGGGCCATTACCTCCATTGGAGGTTCCGCAAGGGAAGTGTGAAAACATCTCGATAGATTATGTGGATAGATTACCTAGATCAAAGAAAGGGAATACGGGTATGGGGGTCATAATAGGTAGACTCACGAAGAGTGCTCATTTCAGTCCGGTGAAGAGCGAGAGGACTGCATCATGGTTAGCAACGGTTTACCCTCAAGAAGTTGGCCAGTTTTGAAATAGCCTACAGAAAGCCGTGGGTAGGCAACTGAATCTAGGTATGGCCTATCACTCATGGGCGGATGGTTCATTTCGATTAAGCATGAGTTATAGAAAATCCCGTTTATAAGGGCAATTGGCAACGTGGATTGATATTTTCAAGAAAAGTTCTGCTATGTGGAATACTTTATGGTAAGTAGACGAGATCCAGGATTCACTAGTGAATTTTGGAGAGCTTGCATGAAATCATGAGGTTACAGTTATGTTTAAGCCAGGTATACAGAAAGAAGAATAAGTGGAAAAGGAAGACGAGAGGCGATAATGGAATGAGTTCCAACTCGAATTTGGTAAATAGGAGTTAGGAAGCCAAGAAATCATGAAGTAAAAGACGGTCAAAGCACAGTGGGGTTAAGCTCAAGGAAACGGGACTAAGAAGAGTGAAGACTAGGTACGCGCATCATATCTCTTTGTAAGAGTGCATCCTTGATCCTTGTTTTCCTGGGGAGCTTGCTTGCAAGTTATCTTTTGTATATATCCTCTCGGTCCCATTCTCGATCTTATTTCTGTTGTAAACACCATAAGGGGGTTATGACTCATCGGTTAGTACTATATGTCAGAGTTTGAATGGATTTCTTGTAATCCAAAAAGGGGTTTATCTTATCTTCTAAGATCTCTTTTTAGCATATCTCTCTGTCCATGTTTATCTAGTTTATCGTGTCATGAGGACCTTGGGTAGAAACCCTTTGGAGGAAACATGTATTTGAAACATGTTATGCTTGATGGTTGCAAGTGGTTGCAAGTGTTTGCAAGTGGTTACTCGTGGATGCATTATACACATTAGGCACTAGATCGGCTCGCACACTCTTCATGTTGCATATGCATGAGTGCTTGCACTTATTCATGGTTGAAACTTGTTGTGATACCACATGGATGTTGCATATGGATGAATGTTATGTGCACTCATATAGATACCATAAATTATGTTAGGAATTTGCATACATATGGATTCATTTCACTGACATACATATGCATTAAGGAGGTTTACTGTATCAGTAACCGCCTGATTTTCACTGACATACATATGCATTAAGGAGGTTTACTGTATCAGTAACCGCCTGATCTTTGCATTAGATAAGTACATATACACACACTTTTGCATATGTTCATACCACATTTAGAATCGTGTAAGGACAATGATTGCTCATGGATGATGCTTTGAGTAGATGGACGATTGGATGGTAGGATATGTTCTTCCTAACTTGAAGATTTCGGGGACGAAATCCTTTAAGGAGGGGAGAATGTAACAACCCGTATTTTCAATAACATGTTATAACATAAATCGAGGCAGAATTTAATTCTAAAATCTGAATCAAGGGAAACGGGCTATGCCATTGCGTTCGTCTCGGAAAAATACGCGAAATAGAGTCCGAGTCTTCGAAAATCGGAGTCCGTATGACCCAGTTAAGGCCCATTGAATTTTCAGAAAATTCCTAAGCAAAAACAGATTTGAATTTCAAGATTCAAAATTGGGAATTGGGGCAAACTGGCGCAGGCGGGAAAATTCCCGCCAGGACCCCCATGTCGACAGGCATGTCGACAGGGTCCCCAGGGTGTCGACAGCCCTGTCGACAGCCCTATCGACACGGGGTGGCCGGGCAGTTTTGCCTGGCGCACCATTTTGATTTGGGCTTGGTTGTGTGGCTTGGTTCTGGAGAATTCCGAAATCTGATGGACCTAATTCAACCTAGGGTTAATCCTATGGTCTAAATCACTAGCCTAATCTATAAGCAAGACTCTAACCTACCCTAAATCACTCATTATTCATTCTAGCAACTAAACTATGCCAAAATCAAAACTCTCATGGCCTCCACTCTCTTCATACAATTCCTAAACAAATCCCTAAGAGATTTCCATGCATACAAGTGTATTTAGGCTTGTATGGTCCTCTTTAGCTTGCATTAAAGTCTTGTTTCTCCATTGTCATCATAAAGGAGGAGTCTTGATCAAGTTTGCTTGCATTTTGGGGTTTTATTTTGTTGCATAAGGGGTTTCTTACATTTGCTATACTTATTTGAGTCCGCATAAGCATTGTAAGCCCTCTTACCTTCATTTTAGAAACTCTAAAGTTAATATGTGATGAAAGTTGGGATTTATGCATGTTTAATATGTTATGCATGCTTATGCGAGTTCAATATGCCATGTTACACATGTTTGATAAGTTATGCATGTTTATGCAAGTTCACTATGCCATGATTTGCAAGTTTGTTGAGTTATGCCTGTTTATGCAAGTTCACTATGCCATGATTTGCAAGTTTATTGGGTTATGCATGTGTATGCAAGTTCACTAAGCCATGATTTGCAAGTTTATTGAGTTATGCATGTTTATGCAAGTTCACTATGCCATGATTTGCAAGTTTATTGGGTTATGCATGTTGATGCAAGTTCACTATGCCATGTTATGCATGTTTAATAAGTTATGCATGCTTATGCAAGTTCACAATGACATGTTATGCATGTTTGACAAGTTATGCATGTTTATGCAAGTTCCCTATGCCATGTTAGGCAAGTTTAACATGTTATGCATGTTTATAGTAATATGCAAGTTCACTATGCTAAGTTATGCAAGTCTAACATGTTATGCATGTTTGTTGTGATATGCAAGTTCATCATGTATGTTATGCCAAGTTCCCTCTTCCTCTCCTTTATGCATTATTACGAATATGTAAGCGATAGAATGACGTTGGGGGGTTCGGGTAAACTTAAAATACATGAAAATATAAGATTGGGAATTTACCTATTAAGTTAGGTCTACCCCTTGGGAATTTACCTATTAAGTTAGGTCTACCCAAGTATTTGTTGACTTGTAATTATGTTTTGAAATAAAGTGGACATGACACTTAGAAAACATAAGTGTGGCCAACTCGAGGTTGGGTTGAGTTTGTAGCATAATTCTACCCGGAACCTACCGGCTTAACTAGTGGCTACAAACAATAGGACCCAATGTGAGAAGTTGGTCATGTGGTGCCAAGACCCGAGGTTAGACCAAGTTGTGGTGTAAATCTACCCGGAACCCACCGGCTTAACTAGGTAACCACAACAAAGTCTAATGTGAGAGGTTAAGGTGCATTAAATTAATTAATGCCTCATGATTAGGGTTAAGTCGGGGTCCACTAATACTTAACCGATTTGGGGATTTGAGGGATTGAAATGGGGTTAAGTTGTGAACTGTCGGTTACACTTAACCAATTTAATCCATGATTAGTGAAGGGTTAAATCGCACTTAACCCTCTTAGGAAACCCTAGCAACGTGGTCTGTTCCAGCAGTAATCCCAGTTTGGTATCATCACAACCCTAGAGGCTAGGCTAGGGCGGGGCACGATTACTGGACGGATGTAAGCGACCAAAGCGACGGCTGAGTGGTACAGCGGTGCGGGTCCAGGCGGGCTACGGACGTGCACGTACTCCGGTATTGGACAAACTCGAGGCACGGGTACCAGTAGGTTTAGACTGTGCATTATTGCTTCAGTGTCTGCGGTTGACACCCGAAGGCTTGATACACCCGAAGGTGGACCCAGCACAGTCTGACTACATCCATATGTGGGCCGTATGGACACCAACACTTGACGTGTTAGGCTTATATGGAGCCGATCGACTAGACCGTTTGGTTGGACCTTATATTAAGGTCACTTCATGTTATTGGGCCAAAGCTTGGGCCAAGGGATCAATACCTGTTATGTTGGTTTGCTAGTACACCGTGGTGCAAAACTTAACCTTGTTTATGCGATGACACCTCTATCTATCTTGTAGTTAATTTATCATGCCAGTATGTTGTTATCTATGATCATCTCAGTTTCCATCATACTGTTAACTTTATTAGTTTATAGACTGATCGTAGCAGGGCTTACTCAGTCTTTTTGACTGACCTGTTTTCTTTCGCCTCTTTTCTTCCGTTCCCCCCCCCCCCCAGGTTCTCAGGGAGGGAATACAGGAGCCTAGCTTGGATCTTAGCTGCTTTCTTGGATAGCTCATGTATGCTTTGGACTTGAGCTCGCTATGGTTTTTCCACTTTGGGGATAGCTACTTTTATGTTTTCCTTTTCAGTTTCAGATGATGTTATTTTATGTACTAGACTTGTTTATTTGGGAAATTGACATTATGATGTAGCAGACTTGTTTTTGAAATGGTTTAAAATCCTTCCGCTTTTGTATCTATCTACTTACTCTGTTTATTTACATATATATATGTCATGTCCTGCCTTGTTATATCATTATGCATGCTTACCCAGTTCTAACGCCCCCAGAAGCTAGTGCCCCCGAAAGAGTGACCCTAGCGGAGGTGGTGTGTTATAATGTTTGTAGTGTTGTGTATGCTCTTTGTATGAGGTTAGTTCATGCTGTTTAGTTCATCGGGTATGTTAGTCCATGCCGTTAGTTCACTTATATGGGATATTAGTTCATGCTGTTAACCCATATATATATATATATTAGTTTTGCTGTAAATCAGTGAACCGTGTGTTCTACTTGATCACGTATGTTACATTTAGTATACTTTATCACGTAGTAAACATGCATGTTACATTTACAGTAAATCAGTGAACCTTGTATTTGTATCCAACATATAAGTGAGTAAATATAGTTTTGACAATAATGTAGGCATGTATATGTATATATATTTTCATGTATGTTACATTTAGTTAATTGTCTCTGAAATGGCATTTCTGAAACCAAATTGTTCACCATAAAACATAGAACAGCACCTCTTCATTGTATATGTTGGACCACTTCTTTAATGCCTAATTTGCCATATGTTCCCTGTTATAACTCAAGTATACTTGCCATTGTAGTGGGTTCCCTATAAAAAAGTATATGTATCACACTCTTGCTATTTTTGAAAATTGCGTATACTACTTTTACTACCCTGTTCCATGTCTGTCCTGAACCTTGTGTTCTACTTGATCATGTATTAGCTGGTTTGCATCAGAGCTGTTGCACTCCATGTTTGCCTATCACTTGATACTTTGGCAGGTTCTTGTTGTTCGACCATGTTCATGCTGAATCTATTTATTCATTTAAATGAAATGGCTGAACCATGCTTTGCTTAAATGAAATCGTAGAACCCATTCACATATGTATACACTATTGAACCATTTTCTTACCTAAATGAAGTTTGCTGAAACTTCCCTGAACCATTTTGCTGAACTGTTATTTCTAAACCATTTTGTTTGCTAAACTGTTATCGATGAACCATTACTGCTGAAATGTTATTGCTGAACCATTATTACTACGTTGTCATTGCTCTTATTCATCCCAGGATGTTAAGGCGATGTATCCGTATACTCTAGGCTTTTTAGCATCATCAACTGAACATAGATATTCCATGCTCATTTTAAAGAAAAGTAATTATATCTTAAACCCTCTATATGTTCCATCCTTTTACTTATTTTATAACTTTACTGATGATATTTAGCTATATATGAATTTCTGTTGCAGGTTTCAGTAGTTTGTCTCAATAGTTTATTTTAACCACGTTTCATTTTTATCTGTTTGTTGTGGTAGATTTTACATTTTTCAACACAAACCTTAATTTCTCACTACTATTTATTATTTGCAAGATTGCATGCCCATGCTATGTCAATTAAACATAGAAACCGAATCAATTTCTCTTATGCTGATTAATTGATTTTTTTAATACTCTTCTCAGTTATTAAGTTGAATTAATGATATAGTTAGCTGAGGTGACTATAATTTAATTCTTCTTTTTATTTTATCATAAATTACGTAACCAATCCGTTTTTTTTTTCATTACATAAATAAAACAATATAGACCATACCATAGGATTTATCTGAATTTAACATGCGGTGGAAAAATAAACTCGGATAACTAGAAAATTCAGGAATCGAGGAACAAAATGAAAGATGGAAGCTTAGTTCAAAATCTTCAAATGGATTGAAATCGAAGCTGAAAGCTATAAATCTTAGAAAATATCGACTCTTTCGCCACGATCTTTATTTTTGGATATAAAACCAATGGTATTTTACCTAGATTCCAATTATTGTATTCAACTGATTTTTTTAATCAACCGTTCAACGTGATTCTTCATGTCTAATGTAGAGCGTATATGCATTCTTCTTGGTTGTCACGCAATTCTTCATCAGACATTAATGCATAGATTCAGCACCCTTTGAGTCTAAACTGTTACTGTGTGAGTTAAATATATTATATCTTTTAAATAATATGACATGCAGGGCGAACTCATTTCAAATTCATGGACCGTTTTGTTCCTTATTTATTCAGCTTGTGCAAGACAGCATCATATTGCTATATTTGTCTCTTCTTTCTGAGATAAGAAAAAAGTTTTAGTATCCGGTCATTCAAAAAGGAGTAAACAACAAACATATACTCGAGTAAACTGCACTTATTATAAGACTTATACAATTGTCAATTTAATTTACCCTTCTAAATTCTTTTATCAAAAGATTTTGAATTATCGACCATTTCTAGCACTAGATTTGTTTGTACTACTACCAGCAAACATATTACATAATTCATAACAATGGATGATCAGCCAATTCTTAGGTTCATGCAAATTTTATAACCTGTAGTTTTTGAAACCTAATTAGTAATTTAATGATAGTATTTCATATTTATGTAAAACCAAAGAATAGATCATAAAATCATAATTGAATTTTCATATGTCTGGAAGGCAACAGTGAAATGAATGCCTATTAATTTACTTTCTTTCATAGTTATATACAAAGCGCAACAGTTTTAACTCTATGTTTCAATCTTAAATGTTGACCTTTTTAAGAATTTCACACATAGTATAATCAATCAAGTTAAGTTTAATACAATCTTTTTTGTAACTTTTTCTTACATTCCTAATTCACATGATGATATAGGCTCAGTTTCACTGAGCGTAAGGCTCAGCGAAACTGAGTCGTAATGCTCAGCTGAAACTGAGCCTTTCGGCTCAGCGAAACTGAGCCGTAATGCTCAGTTGAAACTGAGCTTTACGGCTCAGTTGAAACTGAGCGTAAGGCTCAGTTTCGCTGAGCCTTAAGGCTCAGCTGAAACTGAGCCGTAATGCTCAGTTGAAACTGAGCCTTTCGGCTCAGCGAAACTGAGCCGTAAGGCTCAGGTGAAACTGAGCGTTACGGCTCAGTTGAAACTGAGCGTAAGGCTATAGGCCTTGAAGTTGCAGAGGGAAAGAGTCTTAAAGACGTTCAATGTTGAAATGATAAGTTGATAATAACAAAAACCCCAATCTCCTATTGATAACGTCCTATTGATCACTCAAGTTAGTTATATGAGAGGTAGTTGCAATTAAACTCGATCACTCAAGTTAGTTATATGAGATGTAGTTGCAATTAAACCAATGGGCTGATGGATGGTTTTCTTGTATACTTTTGGTGCAGTGGAAATTTGCATTCGTGTCACTTGGCCGTCCTGATTATCTTCAGGATTCGGATATTCTATCTATTCGGATATTGTCAAGTCAAAAGAGTTATATATAATTTTAGTACAACATTCCCTTTGACTTTAACTATTTTATCTTGCATGACCAACTATAATTCAAGAATCGTCCAACGTAGTCTTCTTTCGGTTTATATTGATTCACTTATACATTGCTTATTTCAGGTATTGCATGTCTTATTCCAGTAGCGTTACCGAAGCAATTCTTCTTTCAGAGCTATTTCAGGTATGGTTTCGCTCTAATAAAATTAAGTTGCTTAAATTTTGTTTTCTCGACATTTTTCTTCATCCTTTTTTGGCCTTGAGGTAATTTTTTTTTTGTAAGTTATATGAGAGGTAGTATCTAGTAGTAGGAATTCAGCTTTGTAGAAAGCAAGAAAGTTGCTAGCTTTGTAGAAGTCAAGAAAGTTGCTAGCTTTGTAGGAATCTGTCTGAAGGTTTTTCAACTATTCAGCTTGTATATATACGTAAGCCCCATATAATTATGAAGTTTGGTAAGATAGTTTATTGTTCGTGCTGGTGATAATGTTGTATCATTAGACATTATGCATTCACTATATATTGTATTATAGCTAGTTAAATTTATGCAGTCCAGCATGGACAGCTAAACCTATAATGTGAATTTATGGTAGCTTTATGACCTGCATAGCAATATTTGGCTAGCAAAATTTAGGCAGTCCATTCTAGAGGCTCTTTTAAGTGGAAAGGCCTTTTACTGCATTCTTAGCCAGTAGTATTGAGGTGTACAAATGTCAGGCTTATCATTTTTAAGAATTGTTTAGTTGTGTGTTTTAAATATCTCAAAGTATTTTTGCTTATATTCTTTCAATTCATATTTGAAAGTACTTCTATAAAAGTAATCTCAAAATATTATTTGCTTTGTAATCTCTCGCAAGGCTGCTTGATGTTAAATTCAATGTTTAATTGTGAGTGTTTTGAGTAATTCGTTTGAAGTCATGTTTATGTTAATTGAGTTTTAGATAAAATATTGGTAGCAAAAAGAAAAAAATATCAACAAATTTGAAAAAAAATAATCTTGAAAAGGGTTGAAAGAACTTCAAAAAATTCTGAATAAGTTTGAGACATTGCCTCTTTTTGAAACTTTCAAGCAACTGGAAAAAAAAATGAAGAAGATAGGCTCTCAAAAAATGAAAATAAAAAATAAAGATGTTTAAAAACTTGGGAAGTCCAAAAAGTTCAAACTTGGGAAGTCCAAAAAGTCCAAAAAATAAAGATCTTATCTTTCAGATCTCATTTTATTATTTTATCTTTTGAGATCTAGCATATATCCATTTTTTCAGATCTCATTCCATCGTCTTATCTTTCAGTTTTTATTACATTAATCTTGTCCTTTTAGATCTATGGTAGATATAAATTTATAGATCTATGGTAGATATACAATCTGTATGAGTAGGGAAATTCAATATTTATTTGCTATTTGAAGTTATTGTTCTCCATGCTTCTGTTTAGGACCATTCACTAATGATTGTTTTTTGATTCCATTTTCACTTTGTAAGTTCTTATTTATAACAGTTAGTGATCATATAGCGTCAAAATACTAGTAATATGTTTGAACGTAGAGTTTACTGCCAAGTGAAATGCTAAACTTGGCATGTTTGTTGGAAATTTGATATTGTTATTATGCAGTAGTGATCATATAAAATACAATTAACCCATACATATCATTCATGACGTGCACATTTTAAATCTTAATGAAAGGAACATATAAAACATAAAGTTTGGATAACGTATACAATCTGTATGAGTAGGGAAATTAAATATTTATTTGCTATTAAGTTATTGTTCTCCATGCTTCTGTTTAGGACCACTCATCACTAGCGATTGTCTTTTGATTCCATTTTCACCTTGTAAGTTCTTATTTATAACAGTTAGTGGATTATCAAGTAACAAGCATACGATGAATATGTTACCATACTACAGACAAAAGGACCTGATCGTTATTCGTATCATGACATTCTTGCATTCTTGCATCAGGTCCTTTTGTATCATGGCATTCTTGCATCAGCATATGAATGTCATTTTCGTGCATCAGGTCCTTTAATTGTATGTTGACATTCTTTAATCATTTTGTAGGCATTGTTGCTATGCATGACATTCTTTAATCAAGAGACCTACTGCCATTTTTTTTTGTTTACTGCACCTACTGAGAAATTTACTCAATGCCTACTAAACCAATGTTTGTTATTTTAATTTCTTTTCAGGCTTTGGAACAAGCATGAGTTGTATGACCTCGACAACTGCAGTTTTGTTGTCTTTTTTTTTTTTTAGAGGAAGAACTGTGAACATTATGCTTTGTATATATTGTGTTATGTATTAATTGAAGTTATGAATTATGTATTAATCTAATTATTCTTAGTGTATCTCTTCTTTATATACTGTTATATGAGTGTTAGTGTATCTTCTTTATTGTGTGTGTGTATATATATATATATATATATATATATATATCAATGGGTGCAGTGATTTTGAAAATTGCATATATGATATACCGATTTTGATACGGTTAAAAGCCATATCTAATTCATTGTTATCATTGTAGGAGTGAGGCATTAAGCACGGTTTTGAGCCGTATCAGTATACTAGTTTAATACGGTTCTAAACCGTATCAGTATACTAGGTTAATACGGTTATAAACCGTATCAAATTTCTCAACTGATATGGATTAAAACCGTATCCATCTAAAAATTGACAGTGCCAGCATACAAATTTGACACGGTTTTAAGCCGTATCAATTGAGAAATTTGATACGGTTCTGAACCTTATCAAATTAGCAATTTGATACGGCTTAAAACCGTATCAAATATCTCATTTCATACGGTTTTAAACCGTATCAAATTGCTAATTTGATAAGGTTCAGAACCGTATCAAATTTCTCAATTGATACGGCTTAAAACCGTGTCAAATATCTCATTTGATACGGTTTTAAGCCGTATCAAATTGCTAATTTGATAAGGCTCAGAACCGTATCAAATTTCTCAATTGATACGGCTTAAAACCGTATCAAATAAACAGAGACGCCATTTTTTGATACGGCTTAAAACCGTATCAAATCGATTTTGATACGGCCATTAACACTGCCAAATTGGCATTTTTGGTGTAGTGTGTGCCAATGCCCGACTAGCACAGGACGGTCGCCAAGGAAAGGAAAAGAAAGGAATTTGGACTAATAAGGAACCTGTAGAATGTCTCACAACGCATGGAATAAAATATAATAATAACATACTTGACATAAAACAGGTTAGACAGTGCATAAGCTGAAAACTAAACCATAATCATCATAGTAGCGGAGATCCAAAATACAGCTGATGATCCATAACCATTATTACAACTTCAAAATACTGTCTCTAGAGCAAAAGAAAGGAAAGGTACATTACTAATGCCCAAAGCAGTAACCATCAACAACACAGGGAGAATATATGTAGATAATACGTAGGAGCCTCCTGCGCATCTCCGGATCAGCTACTCGTGCATAATCACCTGACATGTCTCTAGTCTGCCTGTTTAAGAGCACCCAGAGCAATAAGAAGAGACATAAAACTCTGGGTCATACAAAAGTCTGGTATGAGCGATAAGCAACAAAACAGAACAATAATAGGTATAATCCAATCATACCTGAACCTGGACCTGCAACCAAAGAGTTAACACAACAGGATATGCAATAATCTAGGGCGACACTAACACATGGTGTAAAGATACGGGGGTAGGGGGTGTGCTGTCATAATGGTAGAAAACATCAAACATAGCAATCATCCTCACATCTCTCACTCAGTGCGTAAAGCATACGATATCCACTACTCGATCACCCAATCCTTTGCTATGATCACTTTGCTCCATAGAGTCACTATGACCCCATTGCACTGATCCATAGCCACTAATCCTTCTCTAAGTGGTGAACTAAAGTTATGGATATCGATAACCCCTTTGCACATGTCCCGCAGCAAAGCCCAATCATGAAGTTAACTCGTTGGTTCCCAATTGGATCCTGAGTTCTACTTCCTATTTGGACTATCTTTGCATCTCGGGTTTTGGTCTCCTTCGGATCAATTTGAATGTGTGTAGTACCCCAGTTATCATCGGTTCGGTTCGTGATGTCTTCACCCGAGCGGTCGAGTCATCAGCTCCCTCTCATGGTGGTTCGGATCATGCTCCTTCACTCAAGCGGGTCGGGTCGTGATACTCCAGGTTGGGGTCGTGGTGCCACACTGGTTCGGATCGTGGTACCCCGTCATATGGGTTCGGGTCGTGCCATCCTCACCAGGTCGGGTCAAGCTTCTCCATCCGGGTCTGTTCGTGATCCACTCCACTACGGTTCGGTTCAAGTTCCTCAGCTCATGGGTGTTCTACTCGTGGTGCCCTCTCGGAGTGTCGGGTCGGTCCATGTAACATCCTCGATTTTTGACCATTCAAATCGACAATGATCCTTAATATCGACATAAACAGATCAAAAATACAGATAGTTATTGGGATTAAAATAAGAAAAAGAAGAAAGAAGGGAACAAATACAGAATCTCGCAGCGGAAGGACAAAATATAATAATTAAATAACAGTTCATGAAGCAGTTAAAAACATACATTTGATTATATTTACACAATTTATAAGAGTAAATTAACATACAACTTACCAACATATGCAGCGGAATAATAATTTTAATACGTATGTTGAGCTCCATCTTCATCTTCATAATGGAATCTTCAAAGCAAGGGAATCTTCGCTAACTATAACTCGGTCTGACCCGAGCGTATTGCAACAAAAAGAAACACAACAAACACTCGGATCAAAACTAAATCATTCTCATATTAGTTAAATCAAATTTCATGTAATAATATGAATGCAATAACTTAAGATATGTTACGGGAATTCCCATCTCCTAAGGGTCCGTCAAACTAATATCATATAATATAATACGCTATTATAATAGTGCCTACGGTTAAATATAACATATTAAAATAGCGTAAGCGGGATTACATTTTTACCCTTACACCGTTTATAATACCATAGTCTATACAGATACCGTAAAGTCCACAGTATGTAGTGGCTATCAGAGGGCACTCCATAGGTATGGCACAAATCAAAAACGTAGGGGGCTCGATCAGGATAATATGACAAGGCACACGAGGAATGCCCAGAGTAGGAATATACTAGTTGCATGCCTGGACTGGTGGTAACGCATAGCCGCAACTACCGCCCACCTCGAACAACACTCCGAAATCACATATGCGCATAAAATCAATCAAACCGAGGGACTATAGTAATAAAGGAAGAAGCGTTGCCGATGGAGGTAGCTAACCCCACTTGGTCACGGTATAGCCCTGTTTTAGTCATTTTAATTATGACCCGAATGTCAAGGATATCCATCATCGTTCTCTTTCTTCAAATCCAGTAATCGCCTCCAAATCCATCCAACACCATTTCTGGAACTCCACCGCGTACACAGTTGTTAAAGTGGTTTTCGGTATTGGCAGAGAGTATGAAAATATCCGATCCTGGTCTCTTTAACAACCAATCGTTTATATTTTTCACACCGGTCAGTTCTTTTACATTTCAAAGAGGTTCATACTTCATATCAAAATATCAGAGTTTCAAAATCATTCAATATTCAAGATAGAATATTATTCATACTAAAATCTCCATTTAAACCAGTTAAAATTTTGAAACAATTCCAACTTTAATAATTTGAATATTAAATAATTAACAGTATATTTAAAATAGTTTGGATATATAATTGAAATAGTTTGTAATTCAAAATAGAATTTATCAAATTTATTAAAATATATAGTTAAAACATTAAGTAATTTATAATATAAATAGTTAATTTTAAAATGATTTATTTAAAATAATTTATAAAATAAAATAGTAATAAAGTAAAATAGTTTATAAAGAAAAATAATTATTATTAAAATAGTTTATGAAATGATTTGAAATACTATAGTTGGAATTAGAATCGTTTCTCTAACATTTTCAATTAAACCTGAAGTCAAATTTCGACTTCAATTCAACTAACTCAATTTTCAATAATTCCATCGATTAAACTTCCAATTTACATTTATTTCAATTCGATCAAATTAATTCAACTAGTTACATTCTAAATCAGATTCTCATTTTCAATGATTTCAATTTATGGCAAATATCGAGTTCACAATTTATATATATAATTCAAATCAATGTTGATTCATAATAAAATTCAAAGGTGTGTCAAACCATTCAATTTCAATAAATTTGATTATATTTCACTTTTTATTTAGCTTCAGTTACAATACAAATTTATTTCCCTTTTTTTTTTCAAAATTCAAGGTTCAGGTTCAAAGGAAATAAATTATAAAACATCGCTTATATTGTCTTTAAAACAATATTTCAAAATTCATGGTTAAAACAAATTTTATTTAACCAACCAGTGTCCGTATATAATTTTCGATCCTATGGCCAAGTGATACTTAAATTTTAATTTTAGTATTTTGGGAAAGGATATATATCATTTCAATCCAAATCAGGGTCATAGGTATTTATCATTTCAACCTACATTCTTAATTCATTTTAATGATTAATCCCGGGTTTATTCGATTCTCGTAACATCTGGGGTAATGATTGGGATTAATCAGCATAAACAAATGGTCGTATATGAATAAATGTGAATAACAGGTAAATTCACACAATTAACATCAATATGTCAAACATATCAAATTAAGTCATTCATCACATCAATACATACAAACTATCCAATATCATATAAACTTACAAATTTTCAGATGTCAGGTTTTAAACAACAGTGAAATGTCGAATTTTTAGTTAACTGTAAACTTATATTTAACAGTCAAAATTAACTACATTATCGATGCAAATAAATGTAAATATGCAAATTTAAACTGTCAAACATCAATCCATACAATCATATCATGATATAATATCAATTTAACTAATATTAGAACACTTTAGTTACACATGAGTGGGTTTAATCACTCATCTTGGCTTTAAACGAGATTGAAATCCAATTTTTAGCCCAAAATTCAACGGTCTCAGGAGCAGTCTAAATCAGTGCCATCGTGAAGAGCCGAATCCAACACAATTTATTTCGTCTGATTCCGACCTCGTAGCAGAAAGTTATACCCATTTAAACATTTGGAAGATCAAATTAAAATAAAATAAATAAAACCTCACCAATACAATTTTAACACGTCAGCTTAACTTTCCATGTCATACCTTCTTCTTCTCCCATTATCTAAAACTACTCACGACGACTCTAGTAATCCATTCTCGTGATTTTCTAATCACAATTTCTACCTCATTCCTACAAGATTTGAACATCCGTCGATTGCTAGGAACTCCTCATTGCATTCTCTCCGCATCCATGTCCTTCACCTATATCTCGAATGAAACATGAAAAATGCATCTGCTGTCTTCTCCATTCGAGCACTGTATAGGATGCGAAACTTTTATGCCCAGAAATCCTCCAAACTTTGGCCATCTTCCCCTCTTGCCTTCACGAACTCCACACACATCCCGTTTTGCCTTCTACGTCACCAGCAATCATTGGGTTCGCAAACCCAGCTTCGGCTATGAAAAGTCGATCCGCAGATCTTATGCCGCACCCAAAACTAAGGCCATGGATGTGGAGATCTCGTTGATATGAGATCAACTAACCCATTTGTTTTTGATTTCATGAAGTCATATATTTTATATTATTGTTTGAAGATTGGATCAAAGGCGGCCATTGAAATATCATTTTAAAGATACAACCTCATGTTTACAGGAAATTGAGAGAAAAGATAATTTATGGGCAAATTTTTAGTGTTAATTAAATTTAAAAATAAATAAATTCCAAATATGATTAAAATGGTTCTAGTTATAAATTTTATTTACATAAAACCACAAAATAAATCATTTGCAATTACAATAATTTATATGCCTTTTATATTTGTAGTTTCCAATTTGAAGAAATTAATTAACATGCTGAATTTCTCATTTCAAATTTATTAGCATCCCACAATCATGTTTTATTAACTATTATACTTGTTAAACTATTAGAAAGAAATTTAAAATCCAATCGAATTCTCTCTTTTCTTAAATTTCCATTTAAATCCATATTAATCGTTAATTTTAGTTTCCAATTTTATTATTAACAAATTCAAAGTAAATTATTTTTCCAATTACAAATCAACTACAAGTTATTTGTCTCCATGAATAAAATAAATGTTAGTTAAAATTCTATATATGATTATCGTCTTAATTAATATTATCTAACATTTAATCACATAAATTTCACACTGATATAAAATAGATAAAGAAATGAAACGTAATAGTTGTTATTCTAAAGTAATTTTAATTATATCCATAAATCTATAGCTTTCAAAAAAAATACTATAATTACTTACCAACTTTAATTTAATCAAAATAAAATAAATTTTTAATTAGAAAATCAAATTTTACTAACATTAAATTCCAATTTTTATTATCAACAAAATTCAATTTAGATTTCAGTTTTTTTTTTTAAATTAACTAAAACTGTTTCATTTAAATATCTCAATATTAAGTTTCAACTTTAAATCTTATTAGTACAAACCAAAACCAAATTTCATTTACAATTGATGTAAAATATTATTGTGAAAATAAGTCGGGTTTCAATAACAAATAAATTTAATTAAGTTTACACCATTAGATTCCATAATTAATCATTAAATTTAAATTACATATTTATTGACTCAATTTAATACAAATAAATTTCAATTCTCAATAATTAAAAACATACCAAATTATAGCGATATTTACAATCAAAGGAGATTATTGCATTTATAACAAGTTAAGATTCATTATATACCCAAAATGGTTTATATTCTTTATATTCACAAATCTAGATTTTTCAATATATGAATGGAGTTTCAAAATTAGTTTTTCCATTTCATATATGGTTACTTTAATATTAGTTTCAAATTCAATATAAATAAATTACCATTCATTGTTAACAAGTCAAATCAAGTTAATATCTTAACAATATACGACATAAATCATTATTTTTTAATAATTAAAACAATTGTTAAAAGAAATCACATTAAATTTAATAATTCAAATCGTCGCAAATCTCGGGATGTTACACTCTTCCCCACTTAAAACTTTTCGTCCTCGAAAAGGCGTAGTATGAAGGTTGTCAATTTATATATATGTTTTGCCATATAATTTTTTCAACTTGATTTTATTAATATTTTATTTTCAAATTAGGAATTTCTGTACCGCGATTTTTCTAAAAATTTGAATTTCACATATCTTAAAATCAACAAGTCAAAATCTATTTTTTTTCTCTTTCATTAGAAACCTAATTCAAACATATCCCAAGGATTCTTGTTTTAAAGAATTCCGATTTTATTTGGATCCTATACATTTATTTAAACTTCAATTCGGAAAATTACGAACTGCAGCTTCGCGACGAGCTCGTTTTTAATTAAATTAAATTTATTCGTTCAACCTTCGTTAAGTTTATAAATTATGTACCTATTGACTTATATTTTCGTAAAACCAAACATTAATATCAATATATTTGGCTTATTACTAAATAATTCTCTTAATCGATTTTTCATTGATTCGGTTAATTCATATTACTAACCATAACATAACTAAGTGTACATCGTTTATTACATAACTTAAGTTTTATTTATTTTTAACCAATCAAAGTTTCCACTTCATTGTCCATTCTTATACTCGTGCATTTTTTTATTGTTTATTCTTATAACATTTAATTTTTTAATTAGTTGGTAAGTTATTCATGCTACAGAACAAAATTAATTATTACACAAATTTCAATGGTTACCATTCGTTTCATTTTATTATCCAATTCTTAAGAATTTTATTTTAATTATAACTCTCCTAATATTTAGAAGCTCCAATTCATTACTTATTCAAGATTTCAAGAATTAAATTTCGGGGCTTTTTTTTCAATTTTTTTTTCGTTTAATATATCATTTACATAAAACCATACTATAAAAAGGGATTTAAATATAGTTCAATTTCATAAAATAAAATACAAAATAGTAAATGTCTCCCTACTAAGACTCTTGAAAATAAACGTCGATGATGCGTGCACTCATCACCGAAATCATTTTCAAAGAAAAGAGGGTATACACTTTTTTTTCCAATAATTCATTTAAAACAATTTCTATATGAAACACTTTTAAAATTTAAATATATTATTTCAAACCATTTGCAAATCAATATTACAAAATCACCCGAAATCAAATTCTCAAATTCATATTTTACTTCTTATTTCATTATCAATAAATTTTCAATATTTTAATTTCTTAAACCATTCAATAATCAATGGTTCTAATTATTAATCAATCGAATGATAAATGATGCAAATTTAATATTATCATCAACAAAATCAAAATTCATACATTTTCAAATAATTATATATATATATAATATAATTCAAAACAATATTATGTCGATAAGCTCTGTTCGAGTGTTTGGAAATCCCTATCGATTCCTTGGGGCCCCAAGTACCGACCAGAATTCAAAAATACTCAACAGAACAAATCAACACAATACAAAATCATTTTTATATCAAAATACAAGTACACTCTCTCATATACACTCAAACTCATTCTAGAGTGTTACTACTCCATCTCTAATGAGTTAATCCCAAATAGAGCCAATGTTTTCGCTAAACCAAAGCCCTGATACCAAATGTAACATCCTCGATTTTCGACCGTTCAAATCGACAATGATCCTTAATGTCGACATAAACAGATCAAAAATACGGATAGTTATTGGGATTAAAATAAGAAAAAGAAGAATGGAGGAAACAAATATAGAATCTCGCAGCGGAAGGACAAAATATAATAATTCAATAACAGTTCATGAAGCTGTTAAAAACATACATTTGATTATATGTACACAATTTATCAGAGTAAATTAACATACAACATACCAATATATGCAGCGGAATAATAATTTTAATACGTCTGTTGAGCTCCATCTTCATCTTCATAATGGAATCTTCAAAGCAATGGAATCTTCGCTAACTGTAACTCGGTCTGACCCGAGCGTATTGCAACAAAAAGAAACACAACAAACACTCGGATCAGAACTAAATCATTCTCATATTAGTTAAATCAAATTTCATGTAATAATATGAATGCAATAACATAAGATATGTTACAGGAATTCCCATCTCCTAAGGGTCCGTCAAACTAATATCATATAATATAATACGCTATTATAATAGTGCCTACGGTTAAATATAACATATTAAAATAGCGTAAGCGGGATTACATTTTTACCCTTACACCGTTTATAATACCGTAGTCTATACAGATACCGTAAAGTCCACAGTACGTAGTGGCTATCAGAGGGCACTCCATAGGTATGGCACAAATCAAAATCGTAGGGGGCTCGATCAGGATAATATGACAAGGCACACGAGGAATGCCCAGAGTAGGAATATACTGGTTGCGTGCCCGGACTGGTGGTAACGCATAGCCGCAACTACCGCCCACCTCGAACAACACTTCGAAATCACACAGTACGTAGTGGCTATCAGAGGGCACTCCATAGGTATGGCACAAATCAAAATCGTAGGGGGCTCAATCGGGATAATATGACAAGGCACACGAGGAATGCCCAGAGTAGGAATATACTAGTTGCATGCCTGGACTGGTGGTAACGCATAGCCGCAACTACCGCCCACCTCGAACAACACTCCGAAATCACAGATGCGCATCAAATCAATCAAACTGAAGGACTATAGTATTAAAGGAAGAAGTGTTGCCGATGGAGATAGCTAACCCCACTTGGTCACGGTATAGTCCTGTTTTAGTCATTTTAATTATGACCCGAAGGTCAAGGATATCCATCATCGTTCTCTTTCTTCAAATCCAGTAATCGGCTCCAAATCCATCCAACACCATTTCTGGAACTCCACCGCGTACACAGTTGTTAAAGTGGTTTTCGGTATTGGCAGGGAGTATGACAATATCCGATCCCGGTCTCTTTAACAACTAATCGTTTATATTTTTCACACCGGTTAGTTCTTTTACATTTCAAAGAGGTTCATACTTCATATCAAAATATCAGAGTTTCAAAATCATTCAATATTCAAGATAGAATATTATTCATACTAAAATCTCCATTTAAACCAGTTAAAATTTTGAAACAATTCCAACTTTAATAATTTGAATATTAACATAATTAACAGTATATTTAAAATAGTTTACATATATAATTGAAATAGTTTGTAATTTAAAATAGAATTTATCAAATTTATTAAAATATATAGTTAAAACATTAAGTAATTTATAATATAAATAGTTAATTTTAAAATGATTTATTTAAAATAATTTATAAAATAAAATAGTAATAAAGCAAAATAGTTTATAAATATAAATAATTATTATTAAAATAGTTTATAAAATGATTTGAAATACTATAGTTGGAATTAGAATCATTTCTCTAACATTTTCAATTAAATCTGAAGTCAAATTTCGACTTCAATTCAACCAACTCAATTTTCAATAATTCCATCGATTAAACTTCCAATTTACATTCATTTCAATTCGATCAAATTAATTCAACTAGTTACATTCCAAATTAGATTCTCATTTTCAACGATTTCAATTTATGGCAAATATCGAGTTCACAATTCATATGTATAATTCAAATCAATGTTGATTCATAATAAAATTCAAAGTTGTGTGAAACCATTCAATTTCAATAAATTTGATTATATTTCACTTTTTATTTAGCTTCAGTTACAATACAAATTTATTTCCTTTTTTTTCTCAAAATTCAAGGTTCAAGTTCAAAGGAAATAAATTATAAAACATCGCTTATATTGTCTTTAAAACAATTTCAAAATTCATGGTTAAAACAAATTTTATTTAACCAACCGGTGTCCGTTTATAATTTTCTATCCTATGGCCAAGTGATACTTAAATTTTAATTTTAGTATTTTGGGAAAGGATATATATCGTTTCAATCCAAATCAGGGTCATAGGTATTTATCATTTCAACCTACATTCTTAATTCATTTTAATGATTAATCACGGGTTTATTCGATTCCCGTAACATCTGGGGTAATGATTGGGATTAATCAGCACAAACAAATGGTCGTATATGAATAAATGTGAATAACAGGTAAATTCACACAATTAACATCAATATGTCAAACATAAAAAATTAAGTCATGCATCACATCAATACATGCAAATAGTCCAATATCATATAAACTTACAAATTTTCAGATGTCAGGTTTTAAACAATAATTAAAGGTCGAATTTTCACTTAACTGTAAACTTATATTTAACAGTCAAAATTAACTACATTATCGATGCAAATAAATGTAAATTTGCAAATTTAAACTGTCAAACATCAATCCATACAATCATATCATGATATAATATCAATTTAACTAATATTAGAATACTTTAGTTACACATGAGTGGGTTTAATTACTCACCTTGGCTTTAAACGAGCTTGAAATCCAATTTTTAGCCCAAAATTCAATGGTCTCAGAATCAGTCCAAATCAGTGCCATCGTGAAGAGCCGAATCCAACACAATTTATTTTGTCTGATTCCGACCTCGTAGCAGAAAGTTAAACCCATTTAAACATTTGGAAGTTCAAATTAAAATAAAATAAATAAAACCTCACCAATACAATTTTAACACGTCAGCTTAACTTTCCATGTCATCCCTTCTTCTTCTCCCATTATCTAAAACTACTCACGATGACTCAAGTAATCCATTCTCGTGATTTTCTAATCACAATTTCTGCCTCATTCCTACAAGATTTGAACATCCGTCGATTGCTACAAACTCCTCATTGCATGCTCTCCATATCCATGTCCTTTACCTATATCTCGAATGAAACAAGAAAAATGCATCTGCTGTCTTCTCCATTCGAGCACTGTATAGGATGCGAAACTTTTAAGCCCAGAAATCCTCCAAACTCTGGCCATCTTCCCCTCTTGCCTCCACGAACTCCACACACATCCCGTTTTTCCTTTATGCCACCAGTAATCATTGTGTTCGCAAATCTAGCTTCGGCTATGAAAAGTCGAACGCCATATCTTATGCCGCACCCAAAACTGAGGCCATGGATGTGGATATCTCGTTGATATGAGATCAAAGAACCCATTTGTTTTCGATTTCATGAAGTCATATATTTTATATTATTGTTTGAAGATTGGATCAAAGGCGGCCACTGAAATATCATTTTAAAGATACAGCATAATGCTTACAGGGAATTGAGAGAAAATATAATTTATAGGCAAATTTTTAGTGTTAATTAAATTTAAAAATAAATAAACTCCAAATATGATTAAAATGGTTCTAGTTATAAATTTTATTTACATAAAACCACAAAATAAATCATTGCAATTACAATAATTTATATGCCTTTTATATTTGTAGTTTCCAATTTGAAGAAATAAATTAGCATGCTGAATTTCTCATTTTAAATTTATTAGCATCCCACAATCATGTTTTATTAACTATTATACTTGTTAAACTATTAGAAAGAAATTTTAAATCTAATCGAATTCTCTCTTTTCTTAAATTTCCATTTAAATCCATATTAATTGTTTATTTTAGTTTCCAATTTTATTATTTATAAATTCAAAGTAAATTATCTTTCCAATTACAAATCAACTACAAGTTATTTGTCTCCATGAATAAAATAAATGTTAGTTAAAATTCTATATATAATTATCGTCTTAATTAATATTATCTAACATTTAATCACATAAATTTCACACTGATATAAAATAGATAAAGAAATGAAACATAATGGTTGTTATTCTAAAGTAATTTTAATTATATCCATAAATCTATAGCTTTCAAAAAAAATACTATAATTACTTACCAACTTTAATTTAATCAAATAAAATAAAATTTTAATTAGAAAATCAAATTTTACTAACATTAAATTCCAATTTTTATTATCAACAAAATTCATTTTAGATTTTAGTTTTTTTTTAAGTTAACTAAAACTGTTTCATTTAAATATCTCAATATTAAGTTTTAGCGTTAAATCCTAACAGTACAAACCAAAACCAAATTTCATTTACAATCGATGTAAAATATTATTGTGAAAATAAGTCGGGTTTCAATAACAAATAAATTTAATTAAGTTTACACCATTAGATTCCATAATTAATCATTAAATTTAAATTACATTTTTATTGACTCAATTTAATACAAATAAATTTCAATTCTCAATAATTAAAAACATACCAAATTATAGCAATATTTAAAATCAAAGGAGATTATTGCATTTATAACAAGTTGAGATTCATTATATACCCAAAATGGTTTATATTCTTTATATTCACAAATTTAGATTTTTCAATATATGAATGGAGTTTCAAAATTAGTTTATCCATTTCATATATGGTTACTTCAATATTAGTTTCAAATTCAATATAAATAAATTACCAAACATAAATTATTATTGAGTATAGTTATTGAGATTCATTGTTAACAAGTCAACTCAAGTTAATATCTTAACAATATACAACATAAATCATTATTTTTTAATAATTAAAACAATTATTAAAAGAAATCACATTAAATTTAATAATTCAAATCATCGCAAATCTCGGGATGTTACAGTCCATGCCTCCAGGCTTCGTGGTTCCACCAACGGTTCGTGGGGAGGGGGTGCTTCACGAGTGGGTCGGTTCGGAGGGGTGCGATCCGATCCGGTTCCCTACACAGTTTTCTACAACTTTTCCAGCGACTGTTTTACACCATACGGCGGCGTTTTCGACCAATCTAACTTTTTTAAACAATCATAATGCATTCCAAATAGTAATAGCAACATGCATAATCAACCATAAACACTAAAACAAAAAAATTAGCATGTCAATATGGATCAAACATACCCAAAAACCCATATTTTCCCTTAATCCCCCTTAATCATGTTTAAGCATACAATGAGCAAAACTTATCCGAGTTAGGCCAAATTTCTATCAAAGCCCTAAAATAATATTTTAGAATTTTACAAATTTTTATAGATTTTTCTGAGCCCTAATTTCGCTAATTATCACTAATCACCCCTAATTAGCCGTAATTAGTGAAAAACAATGCAAATCACTCACCTTAGCCACAAATATAATCTTAGATCTGAAACTCTAATGTTATGGCATGAATTCCAATGTATTCAAGCAGCCCTATCTCTGATTTGACGCTAATCCACCTTGATTTGGTGTTGATTTGCTTAATTAGTGATTAGGAATGACAAAAACGGTGTTTTGGGAGTGATTTGGAAGATGGAGGTCATTGCTAGAGCTCAAGGGAGGTTTGTGGCGGCTGGAAAAATGAATATGAACTATTCTCTAACTCATTTTAGCCTCCCTATAATCCTGGGCCTAGCTGATAATCACCCTAATTAGGCCCGGTTAAGCTGTTTTTCACCTTCTAAACCTTGTTTCAGCCATATCTCCCAAACGGTGAGTCCATTTGGCTAATGTGACCACTCTACGAAATTGTAAACCATCATCTGAATCCAATGGAAGTGGCTTCAAGTCAAAACTCCTTACCATTCAAAAGTTACGGCCGAAACAAGATCATCTAAGGGCAAAACGGTCATTTAAAAATCGGCAAAATTCGTAAACATGGGAAATGACCCCAATAGTCGTTCCCCAAAGTTAAACGACCATACGACTTTGTATGAAAATGAAATAAATATTCTACGATCCTCCGATGCGTAGAATGCGGGTCATTACATTCTCCCCCCCTTAAGAAATTTCGCCCCCGAAATTCCTTTACCAAAAACATATAAAGGGTCCCGCATGCTTGTCAGCCATTTACAAACAATCAAACATACATAACAATACAACAAGCCTATCCTAGCATGCGGTTTACTAACAAAGGAGTAACTATTGCTATTAAAATCTTACCAGGCAAAGAGTTCTGGATACAACTTCCTTATGCTCTCATCTGTTTCCCAAGTGCAGTCATTCTCGTTCTCGCCCCACTGAACCTTGACCAGTTTCACCCTTCCTTCGAAGTTGCTTCCTACTGTACTCGATAATACGGATTAGCTTGTTATTACCAACCGCCTCAGATTCTACTTCGATATCATCCAACTAATCCAGCGAAATAGTCATATCGGGGTCGTGCACGAACTTCCTTAACTGGGAAACATGAAATACGTTGTAAACCCCCGCCATCTTGTCAGGCAACCTAACTTTATATGCTAAATTCCCAACTGGTTCAAGAACTGGAAATGGACCAACAAATCTGGGTGCTAATTTGCCTCTCCAACCAAATTGAATCACGCTCTTTAACAGAGAAATCTTGACAAATACCAAGTCGTTAACAAAGAATTCCATATCTCTTCGTCTTTTATCGGCATAACTCTTTTGTCTATCTTGAGCAGTCTTCATTTGTTGTTGAACAACCTTGTTCTTATCTGAAGTTTCTCTTATTACTCCTAGTCCAAGCACAAACTCTCACCGGTTCCCAACCAACATGATGGTGAGTTGCACGGTCTTTCGTACAAAGCTTCAAATGGAGCCACTCCAATACTAGACTGATAACTATTATCATATGCGAATCCAACTAGAAGCAAATGGTCATCCCATGATCCACCAAAATCCAATATACAAGCTCTCAAGAGAACTTCTAATACTCGATTCACCCTCTCTATTTGACCATCAGTTCGAGGATGATACGCGGTACTGAGATATAATTCTAATCCTAAAGCCTCTTGTAAGCTCTTACAAAACCCTCTAGTAAATAATGGATCTTGGTCACTCACAATGCCTTTGCGTACTCCATGAGATCTCACTACCCACTTCATATATAGTTTTGCTAACTTAGCTGCCGTTCTATTCGACTTGACTTGTATAAACCTTACACTCTTGGTTAATCGATCCACAATCACCCAAATACTGTCATGGCTCAATCTAATCCTTGGTAAACCATCTATGAAATCCATCGAGACTTATTCCTAATTCCATTCGGGAAATTTCAACGGTTGTAACAAACAACTAGGCTTCCTTTGCTCAGCTTTAACTAACTGGCAATTTATACTCTTGGAGATAAACTTCCCAACGCCTCTCTTCATCCCTTCCCAGTAGTGGGTCTGCTTCATGTCTCAATACATTTTGTTGTTACTACCGGGATGTATAGTCAGTCTTGAGTGATGACATTCTCTAAGAACTTCATCTCTCCATCCATTGATATTAGGTACAACCAGTTTATCATCCTTTCGAAGTCATCCTTCTCTATCTGGTCCATACTTGTTCATTTTCTCACCATCGGTATTCATCTCTTCCTTGGAGTTGATTTCTATTAGGTTTTAGGATCGTCCCTCTAACTCGAACCAATCCGCTCAATCAAAGTCGGTCTAACCGTCAAACTTGCCAATATTTCTAGATCCAATCCATATTTAGGTCTGAAATAATATCCCACGATATACTCCAATTACTTCCATTCAAGAAACATAGCATCTAAACTGGCATGTTTCTTACTCAATGCATCAGTACAGCACCTAGTCTGGTACCACATGCATCTGTGTATACTGTCATCTCTATTATCGGAATCCTACAGGTGATAGTCTACTCAAAAGAATAAAAATAGGAACAAACATAGCAACCATAGCATCCATCAAACATGTCCTATCTGTCACCTGCTAAAGCCATACACATGTCGATACCTACTTGACTGGTCCAACCAATCCCAAGGCAAACAGAAGCCCCGCCTCCATACATACGTCGATGCCCACTTGACTGGTCCAACCAATCCCAAGGCTAGTGGAAGCCCCGCCTCCATACGGACTACCGTACGTCCAACGTACGTTTATCCTCCAAGGATAACTAGATCACGTCCAACGGATCCAAGGTAACGGGCATCCCCAGATACCCCTGGTTCTAGTCCGCCTAAAACACTCGAGTCCCACCCAAGTCTATCCATTATCTTGCTACCCTCCTGAGTCCAACTCGAGCCAATCCATTTCCTTGCAGCCTTCTCGAGTCCAACTCGAGTCAATCTATTACCCATAAACTGAGACCCAGTCTTGAGTGTCCATTACCGACAAACTCTAATCCAGCGTGAGTCATCTCCCTATTCGTTTCATCTCCAAGATCAACGAACACCTATTTTCTTTTACGAGTTCAAGTCCAATTTGAATTGTCCTAACCTTCGTTGCATCTTCCATGATCAACGAACACAACCTATTCCTTCAAAAAGAACATCAACATAGGGTCCTAAACAATCCATTACTTTGCATCTTTCTCCAGTCCCACTCGAGTCATCTCATAACCCTATCGAGTCTAACTCGGGGCAGTCCATACCATCGAATAGTCTTATTATGTCACGTTGCCCATCACTCCCCGAGTAAACCAAGGTATCATTCGATGAAAAATCGCAAAAACTATTTATCTCTGGCGCAAACCATCCTAGTCAAACTCAACATTCCCCAAGCATAAGCCCCAAAGGCCTAAACCAATATCAGACAAGCACTCAAGGAACGTCTTCTCTGAATTCAGACAATCTACGTGAGATGATACTAGCAAAGCAACTAAGCAATCACAAGCAAACATACATCCATGACTCGATAAGCCCACATTACAACAAATCATGTAAAGGCTAGTCGAACCACCTATCGTTTTCGTCACAACTAAAGGTCTATCGACCATCTCAGGTTCCAGTCCCAAATTATCTACCAAGTCACTAGATATAAAGGAATGGGATGCCTCACTATCAACAAAACTAGAAAAGGAACACCATAAATATAAATCATACCTTAAATAACTATGCCCTTTCCCTTCTCCACTGCAGTTGGGGCGTTTGACGAAGAAGAAACAACGTTGATAGAATATGCTTTGACGATCTTCTTCTCTTTAGGAGGTTGTGGACATTTATCCTTGTGAAGTCCCACTTGACCGCAATTGAAGCACTTCCTTTTCCCCTGGCTTTTCCTGACAATCTCTAGCATAGTGGCTCTTCTTGCCACAACTAAAGCACTCTTTATCTTTCTTATCCTTCTTTTTCTGACCACCCTTGGTCTGATCCTGTTTTCTCTTATTCTGAGACTCCTTCTTACCGCCACTGCTTGTTTGCGGCTTTGGTTCTTCTACAGATGCAATAGCAATATCGGCCTTTGACTTAGGGTAAAGACTCTTTGATATCAATGCTTTCCCCACAATAGACTCGAACGTCTCGTCGATGTGGTTTTTTAGCCTTTCCCCTAAGTACTCATCTAAGCCGGTTATAAACTTCTCGTTCTTCTTCTCGGCAGTGTCGATAAGAGATAATCCATACTTCGATAAAGTATCGAACTCAACAATATATTCCGAGACTGCCCTATCATTCTGCTTAAGCTCCAAAAATTTCCTAAACAATTCAGATTTGTGAGCAGTTGGAATGAACTTTTCGCCGAGACGGGTCATAAACTGATTCGAAGTAACTTGATCTTCAGGAATAGCTGCTTTAATAGCATTCCACCAATTCATAGCTCGTCCTTGAAGCTGACGCGATGCTAGCTTCCTCTTCATAGCATATACGATTCCCAAATCTTCAAAGATGCGCTCATAACTATCGAGCCAATCCTGAACCTTTGTAGCCGACTCCGTTTCGTGGAACGACTTCCCACCAAGACTAGTATAATCCTCGTTAAGCTTGGTGAAATCGACCTAGGCGCCTGCACTACTGCACCACCACCGTTAGCAGCATTAGGAACTACACCCCGAGCATCCCTAAGCATCTCACGCATGAAGGTAGTAAACATCGTCCTCATATCAGGAACATCCCTATTGTTTGCTACTGAACCTGTACTCCTCGTATGCCAGCTCATTATTCAGTCTGAAAAGAGAAAACGATTAACCATCTCCATAGTGGTGCTAGTGCAGTGCGACTTCATCCTTAGATATACTAATAGTATATATATATAGCTTTTGAAAACCAAAATATCACAAATACGCGCTCTCATATACGTATTATCTCTCCCTGGTGTCTTTCCCTAGGATAACTTCGAAACCTAGAGCTCTGATACCAAATGTGATGGCCTGCCCCGCACCAGCCGACATTTCCCTGAAATGCGCTGTGTCAATGCCCGACTAGCACAAGACGGTCGCCAAAGAAAGGAAAAGAAAGGAATTTGGACTAACAAGGAACCTGTAGAATGTCTCACAACGCATGGAATAAAATATAATAATAACATACTTGACATAAAACAGGTGAGATAGTGCATAAGCTGAAAACTAAAGCATAATCATCATAGCAGCGGAGATCCAAAATACAGCTTATGATCCATAACCATTATTACAACTTCAAAATATTGTCTCTAAAGCAAAAGAAAGGAAAGGTACATTACTAATGCCCAAAGCAGTGACCATCAACAACACAAGGAGAATATATATAGATAATACATAGGAGCCTCCTGCTCGTCTCTGGATCAGCTACTCATGCATAATCACCTGACCTGTCTCTAGTCTGCCCATTTAAGATCACCCATAGTAATAAGAAGAGATATAAAACTCTGGGCCAGACAAAAGTCTAGTATGAGCGATAAGCAACAAAACAGAACAATAACAGGTATAATCCAATCATACCTGGACCTGCAACCAAAGAGTTAGCACAACAAGATGTACAATACTCTAGGGCGACACTAACACATGGTGTAAAGATACGGGGGTGGGGGTATGCATGTCATAATGGTAGCAAACATCAGACATAGCAATCATCCTCACATCTCTCACTCAGTGCGTAAAGCATACGATATCCACCACTCGATCAACCAATCCTTTGCTATGATCACTTTGCTCCATATAGTCACTATGACCCTATTGCACTGATCCATAGCCACTAATCCGTCTCTAAGTGTTGAACTAGAGTTATGGATATCGATAACCCCTTTGCACACGTCCCGCAGTAAAGCCCAATCATGAAGTTAACTCGTTGGTTCCCAATTGGATCCTGAGTTCTAGTTCCTATTTGAACTACCTTTGCATCTCGGGTTTTGGTCTCCTCCGGATCGGTTTGAATGTGCGTAGTACCCCAGTTATCATCGATTCGGTTCGTGATGTCTTCATCCGAGCGGTCGAGTCATCATCTCCCTCTCATGGTTGTTCGGATCATGCTCCTTCACTCAAGCGGGTCGGTTCGTGATACTCCAGGATGGGGTCGTGGTTCTACACTGGTTTGGATCGTGGTACCCCCTCATATGGGTTTGGGTCGTGCCATCCTCACCAGGTCGGGTCGAGCTTCTCTATCCGGGTCGGTTCGTGATCCACTCTACTGTTGTTCGGTTCAAGTTCCTCGGCTCATGGGTGTTCTACTTGTGGTGCCTTCTCGGAGCGTCGGGTCAGTTCGTGCCTCTAGGCTTCATGGTTCCACCAGTGGTTCGTGAGGAGGGGGTGCTTCACGAGCGGGTCGGTTCGGAGGGGTGCGATTCGATCCGGTTCCCTACACAGTTTTCTTCAACTTTTCCAGCGACTGTTTTATGCCAAACGACAGCGTTTTCGACCATTCTAACTTTTCTAAATAATCATAATGCATTCCAAACAGTAATAGCCACATTTATAATCAACCATAAACACTAAAACAAAAATTTTAGCATGTCAATATGGATCATACATACCCAAAAACCCATATTTTCCCTTAATCCCCCTTAATCATGTTTAAGCGTACAATTAGCAAAACTTATCCAAATTAGCCCAAATTTTTATCAGAGCCATAAAATAATATTTTAGAATTTTATAAATTTTTCCAGATTTTTCTGAGCCATAATTTCGCTAATTATCACTAATCACCCCTAATTAGCCGTAATTAGTGAAAAACAATGCAAATCACTCACCTTAGCCACAAATATAATCTTAGATCTGAAACTCTACTGTTATGGCATGAATCCCAATGTATTCCAGCAGCCCTATTTCTGATTTGACGCTAATCCACATTGATTTGGTGTTGATTTGCTTAATTAGTGATTAGGAATGACAAAAACGGTGTTTTGGGAGCGATCTAGAAGATGGAGGTCATTGTTAGAGCTCAAGGGAGGTTTGTGGCGGCTGGAAAAATGAATAGGAACTATTCTTTAACTCATTTCAACCTCTCCATAACCCTAATCTCGAAATGGGTTATGGCCTAGCTGCTAACCACCCTAATTAGGTCCGGTTAAGCTGTTTTTCACCTTCTAAACCTTGTTTCAGCCATATCCCCAAATGGTGAGTCTGTTTGGCTAATGTGACCACTCTACGGAAGTATAAACCATCATCTGAATCCAATGGAAGTGGTTTCAAGTCAAAACTCCTTACCAATCAAAAGTTACGGCCGAAACAAGACCATCTAAGGGCAAAACGGTCATATAAAAATCGGCAAAAATCGTGAACATGGGAAATGACCCCAATAGTAGTTCCCCAAAGTTACATGACCATACGACTTCGTATGAAAATGAAATAAATATTCTACGATCCTCCGATGCGTAGAATGCGGGTCGTTACAAATATTATTATTTACAAAACTTTGCCAAATTATTTGTATTATTATTCTTATTTATACACTAGTTCGCATAAATTGAGCTAATTTTTATTAACTTAGTTAACTTAATTAATTTTATTATCGCTATTATAATTAAAACTTGGTTAACTTAATTATATTACTATTACTATTATTATTATAAACTTAGTTAATTTTTATAAATTAATCAATTCATCGTAATAATCATCATCACCATCGTTATTTATAAAATTTGTTAAATAATTATATTGTTATTTCTATAAATTTTAGTTAGCTTAAACTTAGTTTGTTTTATATAACTTGTTTAATTTTAACAAACCTAGTTAATTTAAAATACTATTATTCTTAAAACTTAGTTAATTTAATTATATTATCGTTATAAACTTTGTTAAGTTCTATTAACTTAGTTAATTTATCATCATCGTCATCATTATTATTTGTAAAATTTAGTCAACTTAAACCTAGTTTATTTGATAAAACTTGTTTAAGTTCAACAAAATGTAGCTAATTTTTATTAACCTAGTTAACCTAATTAATTTATTATAATAGCTAATAATAATAAGTACTATAATTATTATTTGAGCTCAGTTATCTCAATTATGTTATTATTATTACTATTATTATTATAAATTTAGTTAAATTTTTAAAACTATGTTAATTCATCATCATCTTCATTATTATTTATAAAACTTTTTTAAATCATATAATATTATTATTTATAAAACTGTATTAGCCTAGACTTAGTTAATTTTATAAAACTTATTTATATTTAATAAAACTTAGTTACTTTTATAAAACTCATTGAACATATATGAAATATGGGTTGTGAAAACAATGTTCATTGACAACATTATTTTTAACAGTGATTACAGAGGTAAATAGTATGCTAAGGGTTGAACTTAATTAATGCAATATTTCAGGTAAATAGAAAGCCAAATTCAGGTCTTCAACTTTTGAAACTTTTTAAATAGAAAAACTTTCAAACAAAACTGAAATTCACTAACCATTCATATTGCGCTTCAGGGCTCTTCTTGTTTTGCAGAGCTTTTCTCTATTCTGAGAATAGCGCCTCATGTCGTGGTGAGCCTATCACATTTTAATCCCTTTTTATTCTCATCCATAATTTGTTTTTTTTGTTTTGATTTGTTCTGTCTTTTTGTCCCCTCTAAGGGGATGTATTTATGATTTGATGATTAAAAAACGAAAGAGAACTACGAGGCCAAGATGCAACTATAAATTGTGTAGATTGACTAAACAATTTTTAAAAATTAAAGAGAGCATAAAAGTAGGAAGCAATCCCAAAAAAACAACATGGGTGAACTAATAGTTATGGTGGACGTGAATAAATTTTCTTTTATATTTACAGTTAACTTATCCAAAATGCATTATATGGATTAATTTTTCAAGACATAAATTCACTGATATGGCCTACTTGAAAAATTGTGAATATGTTAATTCACAATCGATTTATACAGCAACAAATTAAAGAAAATGTACATGGGTAGAACAAAGGATTGCTATATAATTAATTATAAACCATATAACATTAATTGCAAATCAAGAACATACCACAACATCACTTTGAGAAATTTGGGTGTTTTCAGGTTCTTTCTTCTTCCCTGACACTTCATAAGTCTAGCCATATCTTGATGTTTAAGTTAGTTTACAATGGAGAGATTAGTGTAATCTGCAAAGCACTTGCAAATCCAGATCACTGAGTTGCAAATGTTTTATAAATAAGCAGGCCAAAGAAAGAGAAAACTGTAAACAAAGCCAAGTTGCAAGTATAAAAAGGTTATACCCATGAGGTAGGAATACAAATTTACGCATCTTAAAAATGGATAAACAAAAAAGTATTACATGTCTCATAGAAAGAAAGTAGACAAGTATTACCTATCTTATAGAAAGCAAGTAGACTTTGCATAGTTGATGCTTACTCTGATTAGAAGTGGCCTCTCTCCTCGATTTATGAGGCTGCACTCACGTCAGATACTACTGGGGGGAATGTATCTCCATATAACTTTGCCTTAGTAAAATAGAGACGGATGGGATATTTGATAAGATATTGCTAGGGTGAAAACATGATGTTGTAGCTAAGGTGGTAGCAGCACAAGCGCTCGATCGATGCAGGATGAAAGAATCGTGGACAAGGAGGTATGGTTTAAAGAAGAAAATCAGTCAGTTTAGTCTCTCATAGAAAAACAGACAAGTGTTCTTACATGATGCAAACTTCACTATTTCAAAGCTCCGACATATCTCCATATATGTTTAGAACTTGTTTTACTAAGTTAGCCTACATACATAATAAACTAACTTAACAAACTATTAATATTAGATCCATGGAAAGAAATTTGTTTATATTTTTATTAAAACACATGATGATTTTTAATTTAACGGATCTGTCACACCTTTTGATTGATTGACTCAGTAAGACTCCTGTTATAATTGAAAATCGATTTCAACACCAAAAGTGCTTTATAAGCACTTCACCAAATGGTTAGATTAAAATATGGAACCACGAAATCACAAAATAAAGAGCATAAAATGAAGACAAAGGAATTTTATGGTGTTTCGATCCAAAATTGTATCTATGTGCACTTTTCAATCACTTCTCATTACGATACTTTTCTTTACAACATACATGAATTCTCTCTGTACATTCAATTCTCTTTTTCCTCTCTTTCACTCTCTATATGATCTAAATTGCGCTTTGATTGACAAAGGAATTGGAGAGATCTATTGTTTTGTGATGGTGGATGTATGAATCTTCAATCACTTTAGCAATCAGACTATCTTCATGGATTCCATAGCGATTTAGTGCTAGATCTAGACTTTAGAGAGGATTAGGGGTCATTAGAGATCACTTGAATCGTGTTGGAGAAAATTTTCCATGATGAATGAAGGAGATTAGAGAAGCTTTGAGCGAATTGGAGAGAACTTTAATGTTGATTGGAATGGATTTGATCCATATGATGTTGGAGAGAAGTTGTTTGATCCTTGGAAGCCATAAATAAGGTTGGAGAAGAGCTTCAAATTTGGCAGCACTTCGTGGTAGGAATGAAATTGGATCCCCTAAATGAACGAATAGATAGGAGTGATTTGGAGGGAATGGCAATGCTGTAAATAGGGTGTTCAGGGTACTAATCGGTATTCTGCAGTATTTACAAAACTACCACTGTATACAACTGTAAATAGCTGGCAGTGGTTTCCGATCGGTATAGAGCATACACCGATCGATCATAACACAACACTGATCGGTCATGGAATGAAGCACCCGGTCGGTCATGAATTTTTTGCACCTGCCTTTTCTATGTTATACCGACCGCTTAGGATCATTTATATGCAATATGCCTTGCTTACATAATTACGCCACTACCATCTTGTCTTCTTTTATAAATGGCTTACGTGCTTTCCCACTTTATTATGGGAACGAATATTACAATGATGCCATTACTTTGCTTTCCTTTGTACAGATCAGTATATATATATTTGATACTAGAACGATCACCACGTTTTTATAAACGTGCCATTCTTGTCTTTTAATACCGATCACCCATATGTATACAACAGACTGACAAGCAGTTGGAGGAGCTGACCGATCAGTAGTTGGAGAAGGTGACCGATCGGTATATTTGGTTGGACTTTGCAGTGTCTTCTTTTGCAGTTTACGTGCCTTGAATGTACACTAAACTGGCTCTACAATTTTGTATCAACACTCAATGTTTATATTTACCAACTAGAATGGCCACGTGTCTTATTACATGCACTCATACTTGGTTCTTGGATAAACTAATTCACGCTCTTCCATAGATACGTGACCTGTAGTTTGCATATATATTGACATATATGGTTACCAATTAACAGGCAACGTACATGCAAACGTGCGGATCCATGCAGCATCATTTTGGTATTGATATATTTCAAAAGTGGCTTCGCCTTCTTAATGCTGACGTGGCATCCATGCATGTTATTACATGCAGCTTTATAATATTGGGCTGGCGTATTTTGATGCTTTCTTATCTAAAACCGATCGGTTCTATGCTATTTGATACCGATCAAATGAAAGTTATTGACATCACGTATTCCATTTGTTATAAATAAAACCTGCCAAGCTATATGAATCCCTTGAAATGGCATACCATGCAAACGGTCCATGTGCCTCAACATTTTATTATGGTACACCTCATATATATATGATGAGAACGTGTTGATACCATATGAACATATTAACACCTTCATGAATGAACCAGCTTCACATTTTATTTACATAGATGTTACTATGTATATCTAAGGCCGATCCATCCATTGACGTGGCAGGGTTCTAGAAGTCTGAAGCATGCAGTGTTTTATTCTATTTCATTGATACATGTTTTTTGTATCAACGTGTCTGGTTCCTGAGATTGTAACTGACATATATGGTTACCACTTAACAGGCAACGTACATGCAAACGTGTGGATCCATGCAGCATCACTTTAGTATTGATATATTTCAAAAGTGGCATCGCCTCCTTAATGCAGATGTGGCATCCATGCATGTTATTACACGCAGCTTTATAATACTGTGTTGGCGATTTGGATGCTTTCTTATCTAAAACCGATCGGTGCTATGCTATTTGATACCGATCAAAAGAAAGTTTTTGACATGGCGCATTCCATTTGTTACAAATAAAACCTGCCAAACTATATGAATCCCATGAAATGGCATACCATGCAAACGGTCCACGTGCCTCAACATTTTATTATGGTACACCTCATATATATATATATACATACATATATATATATATATATGTGTGTGTGTGTGTGTGTGTTGAGAACATGTTGATACCATATGAACATATTAACACCTTCATGAATGAACCAGCTTCACATTTTATTTACACAGATTTTACTATGTATATCTAAGGCCGATTCATCCATTGATGTGGAAGAGTTCTAGAAGTTTGAAGCATGCCGTGTTTTATTCTATTTCATTGATGCATGTTTTTTGAATCAACATGTCTGGTTCCTGAGGTTGTAACCGACTGATCGGTAGCGTAGCGCAGACCGATCGGTACCTATATGCGAGCAGTGCTCGATCGTGCATTGAAGCGGATCCATACGCGATGAGCCCAGCCAATCTGTAAAGACCGACCGAACCGATATCATGGTGCACGACCGATCACTTCACTGGCAGTTCACGCATCAATTTATGAACCATGTTAATGGTGGAGTTAACATTTGTCCCTCGAAGTTTGTATTTTTTGCTTGCGAGAAATGCAGGCTTCGAAATGAACACTGCCGTTGATATATTCTGCATTGAGATCTAGTCATAGCTTTTTGTTCGCTATTGCAAATCATACTTTAAATTCATATGCTTCATGCACCTGTTTTGTAATTAAAACGAGGGATTGCACGATTTTGGACTTGTACTCAGCATCGACTATCCATATCGATAGTGGATTAGTCAATCATTAAAAATGATTTGTAGTGAATTTTATCTTGAACTGAATAGAGTGTTCGTATAGGACTTGTTTTATTCAATGGTTTAAAACTCATTGAAAATTATTTGCACAAACATAATATTCTAATTTGAATTCGCATTTAATGCTTAAATTCAACTAATCGACTAAAGCCGACTGTGGATTTCAAACGTTATTGCTTTAATCAACTTATATGGTAATGTACGATATTTCACATTTGTGAAATATGTATCTATGATTTATCTTATCTTTTGCTTCCTTTCGGAGAAGACTTAGATACTCGTGCCCTTGCTTAGGAGGTTATCATTAGTCTTTTTTACGAGAAGAAATCTTTTACTGCTCGATGTTTGTTTGCTTTGTTGATCAGTTTTGATATCGGAGACTCCGTTGGATGCCCCGCGCTTTTGGAGAGGCCGTTATAATCCAAAGTTCGTCCTCTTCTGATTCATCGTTATAAAGTTCATTGAGTATTGTTGATCTCTCCTATGGAGGAGTCGCTTTCTCTACGGAAAGGATTCTTGACTGTCATATCGTTTCGCAATGCGAATTCCAACAATCTTTATGATGAGGGCTGCATCGCTTCGCGCCATGAACTTCCACACTTCATTTCACTTATAGCAAACTCCCGTGCTTCGTTTCACGCAACGAATTCCCACGAACCTTTTGGAGGGTTGCATCGCTTCGCGCCACGAACTCGCACGCTTCATTTCACTTATAATGAACTCCAGCGCTTCATTTTGCGCAATGAATTCCAGCGAACTTTTGAAGGGTTGCATTGCTTTGTGCCACAAACTCCCACGTTTTGTTTCACTTATAGTGAACTCCCGCACTTCGTTTCACGCAACGAATTCTAGCGAACCTTTTGAGGGTTGCATCGCTTCGCGCCACAAACTCCTACGCTTCGTTTCACTTATAGTGAACTCCCGCGCTTTGTTTCGTGCAACGAATTCCCGTGACCTTGGAGGGTTGCATCGCTTCGCGCCACGAACTCCCACGTTTCGTTTTATGTATAGTGAACTCCTGCGCTTCATTTCGCGCAACGAATTACCATGACCTTGGAGGGTTGCATCGCTTCGCGCCACGAACTCCTATGCTTCGTTTCACGTATAGTGAACTCCGTGTTTCGTATCGCACAACGAATTCCCGCGACTTTGGAGGGTTGCATCGCTTCACGCCACGAACTCCCGTGCTTCGTTTCGTGCAACGAATTCCCGTGACCTTGGAGGGTTGTGTCGCTTCATGCCACGAACTCCCACGCTTCGTTTCACGTATAGTGAACTTCCGCGCTCCGTTTCATACAACGAATTCGCGCGAACCTTTGGTGTTTTGGATTTGTGGCTATTCACTTCACTTTCTTCCATTTGACTCATCAGAAGTTTTCTTATTCACTGTTCAAAGTGGTGCTCTTCATCCTCGCACTATGCATATCGATGGTTATAGCACTTGACATTTGAATTGGTGTCTGTCGAGGTTGTCTCACTTTGTCAGGCCTTGAGAGAGAAAACGCTCATTGGATAGCCTGTAATGAAAAAATCGTCTTTAGCAAATTTTGTATATTTTGCAAGTAAGAGATTTATACAGGCAGATATGATTTCATTCATAAAGTTATTGTTCACATAGTATATTTCCTCTATATCTTATATTGTTTTCTTTATCGAAAAAAACATTTTCTTTCCTTAATAGGAAAGAAAAAATGTATCGTTCTTTTTTATCAATTTGATTTGGATAGAATTCTATGTGAAGAAATGATAATTTTTTTGTCTATCGACCTATTGGTCTCCTATTAGAGAGGATTGATCAATCCCTTACTATGTGGGGCGAATGTTTATAATAGTTTGGATTGGGGAGTATATTCCTCACTTACGCTCGCCTCCCTATCGGGGAGTATATTCCTCACTTACGCTCGCCTCATGCTTTGGCGGTACAACACATGTAAATCATTACAGACTTTTTACAAGAAAGCAGAACATAAAAAAGAGTAAAAATAATACAAGAAGTAAAGTAAAGGCGACAGTGATCGCTTACTCTGAGCTGCAGATATTAGATCATCATCGACGGTCATCAGTTGATTATCAGCCCTGGATTAGTTTGAGCAGAAGCTACGTTGCTTGGATCGGATTGGTCATTTGATGCCCCTTTCCCCTGGGGAGTTGCAGAAGGATTTGCACCTTAGGAATTCTTCACATATTGTTGCATATGGTTCTTCCTAATCAGCTCTTCAATCAATGATTCCAGATGCCTACATTCATTGGTATTGTGGCCTAGCTGATTGTGGGACCTGCAAAACTTCCCAGATTTGGTCAGATGGTCATTCTTTTTCATTGGCCGAGGCTCCGGGTAATCTTCTGCACCCTTTGTGGCACGGTTGATGTTCTCAGGAGTGTCATTCAGAGGAGTTAGATCCGACGAATCAAAAAGACGGAACTTCTTATTATCCTAGTTGTCATTCCCGTCATTTGCTCGTTTCTTCCGTGAGTGTTCTTTTGATTGCATTAAATAGCAACACTTTTTGGAACTTCAGGAAGTTGGCCACCACCATTGATCTGAAGAGGAACAATATTATCGTCCACTCTCATGTACTCCTCTGCCTTCTTGTAGAACTTGTCGAGTGTATTTGGTTCCTTCATCTTTATCCATTTCCCGAATTCACTTGTTTTGTATATAACATCAAGTAAAGCCATGACAATTATACGTGGCTCTAAATTCCTTACTTCAGATAGGGAAACACTAAATCGAATGGGAAAGGCTTTAACAGTTTCTCATGGTTTCTTTTTCACTGCTGAGAGCATAATAACATCCTTGGCTTTGGTAGCATACAAGCAGAACCGCTCCTTGAACTTATTGGTCAAGTCCGAGAAACGGTCTATGGACTTAGGTGGCACCTTTGTGAACCATAATGATGCAGCACCTTCTAAGTAAAGAGGAAAGTATGTGCATCTCATCTCATCAGTCGCTTCAGCCGCACTCATATGCCACTCGTATTTGAATAGAAAGTAGTTAGGATCAACAAGACCGTTGTACGGAGGAAAAGTCGGAGAACTGAACTTCTTTGGACATTCTGCTTCAAGGATTCTTTCAGTGAATGGAGTCCTATTGGGAGAGAATTCCCATTCTCTTTCATCATCTTTGCTAGCTTGATTTTTTTTCGTGATTTGTTCTATCATATCCGAGATGTATTCTCAGCGTTATGCCGCTGTGCGAAGTTGAGCTCCTTACCAAATGTTCGTCTGGGCAAACGGTCTTGATTAGAGATCTTAGGTCCTTTACCTTCCCGGCGTGGAGATGCCCCCGTGAAGGGACTAATGACCTTTCGAGCATTCACTTCAGAATGATTCTTAGCTTTCGATTACAACTCTTCGATGTTAGCTTCATCTTTGTCACTCAACCAATCATAATCATCTTCCATGTTGTCGTTGCGGTTATGATCGAAAGCGGGGATTTGTTATTTTCTTCGAGATCAACATGGACTTTCGAGGGGCTGGATTTGGTCAAGCATTAAGGATGGCATCAAGTTTCTCCATCATGGCTTTAGTAGAAGCATCCATTCATTGGTTCATGTTGGCAATAGCGGCATTCAACTCATTTTTAGTCACACCAGCTCCACTTTCTGAGTTTTCACCAACTTCAAAGTGGTTGGCAAGCGGTGTTTCTTCGTTAGCAATATTATCGGCACCTCCAACATTTTTGCTTATGGTCTTCTTAGATTTCGCCATTATGTTTGATAGGTCTTAGAACTTCAATGCAAGGCCTTCAACCTTGAGAGAGGGTGAAAGAAGAAAGTGCGAATTCGACTCCATGGTGGGCGCCAAATGTTAAAACCGAAAATCAATTTCAACACCAAAGGTGCTTTGTAAGCACTTTACCAAATGGTTAGATTAAAATATGGAACCGCGCAATCGCAATATAAAGAGCGTAAAATGAAGACAAAGGAATTTTATAGTGGTTCGATCCAAATTGGATCTACGTCCACTTTTCAATCACTTCTCATTATGATACTTTGCTTTACAACATACATGAATTCTCTCTTTACATTTATTTATCTTTTTCCTCTCTTTTTGCTCTCTTATAGGTCTAAATTTCACTTTGATTGGCAAAGGAATTGGAGAGATCTCTTGCTTTGTGATGGTGGATGTCTGAATCTTCAATCACTTTAGCAATCAGATGATCTTCATGGATTCCATAGTGATTTAATGCTAGATATAGACTTTAAAGAGGATTAGGAGTGATTAAATGTCACTTGAATTTTTTTGGAGAAATTTTCCATGATGAATGAAGGAGATTAGTGAAGCTTTGAGTGAATTAGAGAGCACTTTAATGTTGATTGGAATGGATTTGATCCATACGAAGTTGGAGAGAAGTTATTTGATCCTTGGAAGCCATTAATAAGGTTGGAGAAGAGCTTCAAATTTGGCGGCACTTCGTGGTAGGAATGAAATTGGATCCCCTTAAATGAAGGAAGGAGGGGGTATTTATAGAAGTGATTTGGATGGAATAGCAATGTTTAAATAGGGTGTTCAGGGTACTGATCGGTATTCTGCAGTATTTACAAAATTGCCACTGGATACAGCTGTAAATAGCTGGCAATGGGTACCGAACGGTATGGAGTATAACAACGATCGGTCATAACACAACACTGGTCGGTCATGGAATGAAGCTCTCGGTTGCTCATGAAGTTTCTGCACGCGCCTTTTCTATGTTATACCGACCGCATGGGAATATTTATACGCAATATGCCTTGCTTACATAATTACGCCACTACCACCTTGTCTTCTTTTGTGAATGGCTTACGTGCTTTTCCCACTTTATTATGGGAACGAAAATTACAATGATGTCATTACTTTGCCTTCCTTTGTACCGATCAGTATATATATATATATATATATATATATATATATATATATATATATTTGATACTAGACCGATTACCATGTCTTTTTTAAAATGTGTCATGCTTGTCTTTTAATACCGATCACCCATATGTATACAACCGACCGACAAGCAGTTGGAGGAGCTGACTGATCAGTAGTTGAATAAGGTGACCGATAGGTATATTTTGTTGGACTTTGCAGTGTCTTCTTTTGAAGTTTATGTGCCTTGAATGTACACTAAAATGGCGATCTACAATTTTGTGTCAACACTCAACATTTATATTTACCAACCAGAATGGCCACGTGTCTTATTACATGCACTCATACTTGGTTCTTGGATAAACTAATTCACGCTCTTCCATAGATACGTGACCTGTAGTTTACATATATATTGACATATATGGTTACCAATTAACTGGCAACGTACATGCAAACGTGCGGATCCATGCAGCATCATTTTGGTATTGATATATTTCAAAAGTGGCTTCGCCTTCTTAATGCTGACGTGGCATCCATGCATGTTATTACATGCAGCTTTATAATATTGGGCTGGCGTATTTTGATGCTTTCTTATCTAAAACCGATCGGTTCTATGCTATTTGATACCGATCAAATGAAAGTTGTTGACATCACGTATTCAATTTGTTATAAATAAAACCTGCCAAGCTATATGAATCCCTTGAAATGGCATACCATGCAAACGGTCCATGTGCCTCAACATTTTATTATGGTACACCTCATATATATATGATGAGAACGTGTTGATACCATATGAACATATTAACACCTTCATGAATGAACCAGCTTCACATTTTATTTACATAGATGTTACTATGTATATCTAAGGCCGATCCATCCATTGACGTGGCAGGGTTCTAGAAGTCTGAAGCATGCAGTGTTTTATTCTATTTCATTGATACATGTTTTTTGTATCAACGTGTCTGGTTCCTGAGATTGTAACTGACCAATCGGTAGCGTAGCGCAGACCGATTGTTACCTATATGCGAGCGGTACTCGACCGTGCATTGAAGTCGTTCCATACGCGATGAGCCCGACCGATTCGTAAAGACCGACCGAACCGATATCATGGTGCACGACCGATCACTTTACTGGCAGTTGATGCATCAATTTATGAACCACGTTAATATAGGAGTTAACAACTCCTGTCCTCATACTGGTATAAATGCTTAGTTAACATGGCTTTATTACACTATGGTACCATTAACCAAACTTAAGGTCGCAACTTATAATTATGTGCTAACCTCTCAGTTCTTACGTCGAGGCTATTTAAAAATAGTGAACAATGATATAGTAATATTATGGGATATAAATATATGTTATGATAATTTGTTAACATTATTATATTCATATAAGTAATACAAAGATTGTTAGATTCATGTATGTAAGTGATTATTAGAAAAATCATAAGACTATAATTTGCAGGTTTCCCCAACCATCCTGTCCCAACATCTTATTTTTTTTCCTTCATTTCTTTTTGTACATATGTATGCTTATGTATGTCCAATCATCCACACAATTCTATAATACAAATTATTACAATGCAGTGCATTCTAGCAATATATTTAAATACTAACATGTTAATGCACTATGTTAGCTCGGAGTATAATAATTTTGATTAAGAGATCCTGATAAATGGGTAATCCCTTTACTTGCAAGCATGCTTTCAAACTTTTTTTACTTAAAGCATTATTAATCTTTTATTCAGGTTATATTACTATTGCAAATTGGGCGTTTTTGTTTGCTAAAATGTAAATTAATACTTAAGTCTTGACTACATAAAAAGTATAAAACTGATCCATATACTATTTTATTCAACTCTAACTCACAATTTAGTTCAGATTCGTGCATACAAGTGTCATGAATAGTTGTATTGACTCGGTAAAGGTTTACAATGATTATGTACCAATTAATTCCAGGAATAATCAGTCAAAACATGGTGACTTGGGTCCGTTATTGGCCAAGAAAAACTGTACATTTAGTCTAATATTCACGGAGCATACATACAAGTAAACTTTCATTATCTGCATAGATCATGTATCAACAGACCAACAAACTAAAACTCATGTGCAGATAAATAAAATTGTAGTTTCGTAATATATGATGCTTGCAAGTAGTGTGTCGACAATAATACTCTATCAAAGTACAAACAAAATCAGAGATGAAAATGATCATGGATTAGCGGTTAAATACTGCTTATATGTTTGTTGTGAACTAATACACTAGATGAATAGAAAAAAAATATTATATTCATATTGGAGCTAACATAAATTTTTATTTTTATTTTCTAGCAAATAAATATTGTACTATAAACAAGTTTAGCTGTCAGAAACCTAAATGTCATACATAAAATTTTTTAGAAAAAAAACAGTGGCAAAGTAGTGAATTATGTAATACTACACTATTCAATTAGTAAATTCAGTATTTCAAGGCCACTGTATAAACAACCAATCTTCCAATATAATTGCAAGTTGTCATGGCTGAGAACTAGATGGGAAAAGAAATCAAAAAGCATTCAAAGTAGAGCTATATAAAAATAGGATACATAAAAAGGAGAAAATAACATGTTAGAAGATGATAGATATGCACATGTATACATGCAGTGCATGAAGAATCGGTCAAGTAATTTTGGCACTTACACCATCGATGGTTGTGGCGAATTTGTGCCATACAATGAGTGTCTTTATTGCTCAACCTGTGACTATCACCGTAGCATTCATCTCAGAGTATCTCCTACAAGGTATGATTGTCACAATATAGTTTGTATAAATAACTATGTTATAACACAAGCCTGATTTAAAAAAAAAATGGGTACTTACACACACAAAAGTATTCTTGGGTGCTTTATGTTTTATACTTTCATTTGTTGTTTTAACTAGAAGAAACAATTTAGACATAAAATCTTGCATATTCTTGACTGTCTGACCATGCTGCAAAAGTGGTTTTTAAGATTTGTCATCACTTTGTTTGGGCTTTGTCTGATAATTTTCCAAATTTAGCAAAATTTAATTTGAGTGCTTAAAAAATAAACCAAACGTACATCACAAACCCAAAACACTGACGTTTTAACTGTATATAGAAACCTCGTGTACCGCAATTTGGAAAATGGGAAAGTGAAGGGAATCAACCCTACACCGACTACTTCAAAGTTGCTAGAAAATAGAAGATCTAAGGAAGGATAATAATGAACCCAAATGACACAGAATAGAACCCAGCATCGTTCGAGCAGGAACAATATCCAAAGTAAAAGAATGTTAATATCCGTGCACCATCTAGTCATCCTCCTATGTCAAACCCTCAGCGTAAGGCAAGTAGAGATAGCGTATCTTTAGAAATTCGCTCTCAGCGATTGCCTTACCGCAATTTTGATCGAGCAAAGCAGCATGGTGAAAGCAGAGGTTCTCTGAGATCGGTCCCAAATACCCCATACAGACCTAGATCACCAGTATGTCCTTTGTCTCTACTACGTTTTGTGAGCAAATGATATACTCATACAATTTATTTATCCTAATTGTTGTCTGTTAGATTTATATAGTTTTCGGTATGTATTTTGTTTACTTAGTTTTTGGTTAAATTGGTATCCTATAAATTTGAATTAGCATGTAGTGAACATATTCGTCAAACAAATGTTAAAATGGTACAAGTATAACTCTAGTAGTGGTATAATTTTCGGTAAAATAGTAATTTTTTTATAAAATAAGGTATACGTTTCCTAAACTGCAATGAAGTTGAATTAGCAGTCACGGTCTTAGGTCAGGAAGTTATATACACGATCAAACTATATTTTTGATATGCTTTGTGCATGTATGCATAATTTATTTTATGATCCACCTAAAGGTATGTGATTAATATAATTGTGGCCCATAATCGACACTAACTTTTGCCAGCAATATTAAGAAAATCCACATTCCAAGCTTGTATCACAAATTCATCAGCATGAGTCAAAAAAGTAATTTGTAATGGTATCGTTCTGAACAACTTAGTTGAGAAGTTATTTATGTGCTAGTATATAGGAATATATACTAATGTTATACATTAGCATTCCAAAAGTGCATTTTAGTGATCATAAACTATGCAAGAATAAGAAACTAAAAGATTCAAGTATAGTCATCCAAACCTAACTACAACACTGAACCAATTTGAATGTGTTTAAGAGGGCACAAGATTTCATCATTTTCCATGTCCACATATCCATCTGCATTTCAAAAAACTGTATATAAGATTCCAACTTGTACAGTTTACGGTGGTTTCATGAAAAGAAATAGTTTAATAATATTGTAATATGTGATAACACATAAGAAATTTCATATATGCAAATTACATTTAGTCACCTCATGTTAAGCTCAGTCAGAGAAAGTGAAGTACCCATTGGCAGGTAGCTATGTAAAAATAACGAAACATTCACAACTCAGTAACTTGCGTGCATGACATCAAAATTTAGCTACCTAGGTTAGGAGCATGCACCATACTATCAACTATTTAGGAATTATAAATAATGACTAGTGAAGAAATCAAAAAGAAAAGGATGTAACGATCCCCATCTAAGCAGCAAGCAAGTTAGAAATAATGACCGAATTTTCTTTTATGTAACATATTGCTAATTTTTTGCAATTAACATAGGGTTACATCAAGGTTCGGCTTTTAGCCCCTATATTTTTGTATTAGTGATGGATGAAATCACAAAAGATATACAGAGGGATATTCCTTGGTGTATGCTCTTTGTCGATGATGTTGTGCTGATTGATGAGAGTAGAATAGGGGTTAATCGACAACTAGAGTTGTGGAGGGAGACCTTGGAATCAAAGGGTTTCAGGCTTAGAAGAACTAAAACAGAGTATATGAAGTGTGAGTTTAGGGGTGTCAGCTCAGATGACGGAGAGGTCATCCTGGCCGGTAGGGCCCAAGAAGGTATCATTTTGATACTTAGGATCTATGTTGCAGTTTGATGGGGAGATTGATAAGGATGTTAGTTTTAGAATTCAAGCAGGATGGGTGAAATGGCGACTAGCATCTGGCATTCTCTATGATAGGAAGATTCCTCGGAACTTAAAGGAAAACTCAATAGGACAGCAATCAGGGCTCCTATGTTACATGGTGTAGAATGTTGGTCTACTAAGAGGCAACACATCCAGAAGATAAGTGTAGCAGAGATGCGGATGCTGCGCTGGAGCTGTGGGCATACCAGACGAGATCGGATTAGAAATGAGGATATTCAGGAAAAACTTGGTGTTGCACCTATTGAAGAGAAGCTAGTCCAACACCGCTTGAGATGGTTTGGACATATCCAACGTAGACCATACGATGCACCTGTGCGCGTTGGAATTATAGGCCGCGCCGAAGGCCCAAAGAGAGGTAGAGGTCGACCTAAAATGACATGGTAGGAGATAATAAAGAGGGATTTAAGTAATTGGAGTATATCTGAGGAGCCGTTTGTGGATAGGAGTGCATGGATGTTAGCAATCCATGTACCAGAACCTTAGTTTTTTTAATTTGTTTAATTATTTTAGACTTTATTTCACTTTGTTGAACCTTTTTACTTTTTTTATTACTATTTTAGACTTTATTTCACTTTTATTGAAATTTTTACTTTTTTATAAACCTTTATCGGACGTCTTTTTATCTGTTTGGTTATTTAAACCGTTATATATATTATTATCAGTAATATTTGTTTTATTTTTATTTTTATTTTTATTTTGGGTTCCATATCTAGCCAACCTGTAACACCCCGTATTTCTGTTAATATTAATATTCACAAATTAAAGAATAACTAATCTCAGATGTGAGAATTAAGGGAAACAGGTTGCGCCATTATTGATGGTATCAGGTTGCCACTTTGGGGAGTGATACACCTCACTGTGGGGCCAGCACGGGTATCTACGAGTTTGGGAGCAGATCGCATGGGGGTAGTGGGTACACCTAGTGGAGATAGGGGCAGGCGACACCTATGAAGGCGACTAGGGGTACACGAAACTACCATTATCATTATTAAGTTCTGTAGGCGGGATCAACCTTAGGGTGACTAGTGGTGGTGCAGTATAGTGGTGGTGCAGTATAGTAATTATCTTATAGTGGTTTAGGTACGCCTTTATCGTTATTTTTGTTCATCTTGTTTCCTTGTTTACTCTGTCTTACTCAATTGTTCACAATCATTTCCTTATTTTCCAACTTATGCCTTAGCCTAGTTATTTTGGTAATTATATTGTTAAAGTTATTGGACTCGCCAGACTTTATGTCTGACCCCCTTTGTTTCCTCCTCTTTTCTTCCTCCCCCCCCCCCCCCCCAGGTGCTTAGGTTGGAACTAGCACAGTGGAGCTTGATTTTGGATAGTTGTATCTCTTCTTTCAGAAGTTGCTTGGATCGCTGAAGTAAAGTTCAGCCTCTCTTATTTATAGCTATTTTGTACTGGGGTTATGTCTTTCAATTTATGTACTTTGATTTAGTCAAGATGGATATTATGTACTTTGACTCTGGTATTTGATGATGTAATCAAACTTATGTGTTTACCGCTGCAATAAATAAAGTTTTAAATTTTTAAGTACTGTTTATATCTATCTTGTTGTTAAGTTTCTGTTCTATACTCACTTAAAACTATCCATAGAAGTTAATGCATTCCCTTTGTGAGTGACATTAATGGACGTGGGGTGTTACACGTGGTATCAGAGCCGAAGGTTACCGGAACAGATATGAATTTTGAAAAACTATTTTTCAAAAACACTATATAAAGAAGTACCTTCAAAAGTATGTTTTAAGGAAAGTATTTTCAAGAGAAAGTCTTATTTTAGAAAGCATAACCCCAAGAGCCATATATCTTTCCTTTGGTTCTTTTGTATTGAATCTTTCCTTTTTCGTTTCAGTATATCTGGAATTCCCGAGATACCCGAGGGGATAACGATACCGGGATGGTTTAGGAGGTATTTGGAGACTAGGGCCACCACTGCAGGTCCAGCAAATCCTCCTCCTCCTCGTGTCGATACTTTTGTAAAGATATGTAAGGACTTTAAGGCAATGGGTGGAAAACCTTTTCATGGGACAGAGACATTTGTTGAAGCTCGTAATTGGCTAAAGGAGGTGGAAGAATTGTTTGGAATCTTTGAAGTGGATGATGGAGAAAGGTCCAGTTGGCTGCCTGGCTAATGAAGGGTGAGGCCTCGTTTTGGTGGGAGGTCACTAATGGGGAGCGTCCAGTTGATACATGGTCAGACTTCAGACGGAGGTTTGAGGCAAAGTTTCTCTCACGGGCTGAAGAGAATCTATACATGGAAAGATTTTTGGCATTGAAGCAAGGGAATCTATCGATGAAAGAATACATCAACAAATTCAATCAGTTGGCGAGATTTGGCTTGGACTTGGTGAATACACCAGAAAAGAAGGCCCTGAGATTTGTTAAGTGTTTGAACGAGCCGCTTCATGGGTTAGCTATGATCCACATCCCTATGGGGCTACCTTTGAGAGACTAGTTGATATGGCGCTTATGCATGAAGAGGAGAAGGGTGCCAATGCTAATAAAGCACCCGAGAAGAAAGGGGATCAAAAGAAACCACAATAGCAACAACAGAATAAGAAAGGTGGTAAAGGCAACAATGGTAAGGGAAAGAAAATATGCTTTAATTGTGGGACACCAGGCCATCTAAGCAAATATTGTAGGAAGAAAAAGAATATTGGCTGTTTCCACTGTGGCGAGGCGTGACATCTAATTAAGGACTGCCCAAAGAAAGGGCAGAGTGCAGGGTCTACCTCGGGAGGACATGTGCAAGCTCTTATGGCACTAGGGCAGGCAAGGGGGCAAGTTCAGGCTCTCGTGGTCCCATCGCTGCAAGAACGAGGTAGAGCAATTTCCGTTGAATGTTTAGTTTTTCTGTTTGATCATCCTGTCCGTACTTTATTCGACTCTGGTGCATCACATTCGTTTATTTCTACATTATTAGTTGAAACACTGGACCAAGATACTAGCCTAGTTACAGATCCCTTAGTAGTCTCAAATCCTATTGGTGGTTCAGCTCATCTTTCTATGATTTGTCGGGATTTGAGAGTGTTTATCTTGGGTGTTGAGTTTGAATGCAACGCCTTTGTTCTTGGCTTCATGGGCTATGACTTGATTCTAGGTATGGATTGGCTACCTAGATATGGGGCCATCCTAGATTGTGAAAGAAGGGTAGTTAGATTGTTGACTCGTTGTGGAAAGACCCTTGATATTTCTTGTGAACCTAGAGGTCCAGTAATGCTTAGCTACCTAGAATCCCTTGACGCATCCAATGATGATTTACATTCTGTTCGTACAGTCCATGAATATGTTGATGTCTTCGATGAGGTGAGGGGTTTACCCCCAAAACGTGAGATAGACTTTCAAATATATCTAGTAGATAATGCAAAGCCAGTTGCATTGCCAGTGCGCCACATGGCTCCAAGAGAGAGAAGAGAACTCAGTAAGCAAGTGAAGGAGTTGCTTGAGAAGGGATTCATAAGATGTAGTATATCGGAGTGAGGTGCTCTAGTAGTATTTGCCACGAAGGCAGATGGGTCCCTTAGACTTTGTGTGGACTATAGAGAACTTAATAAACTTACTAAGAAGAATAGGCACCCACTGCCGAGGATTGACGATCTCTTCGATCAGTTAGTTGGCGCCTCAGTGTTTTCGCGGTTGGACTTGGCCACGGGTTTCCATCAGTTGAGAGTGGCTGAGGATAGCATAGACAAGACTGCCTTTAGGACTCCAGACGGTTTCTTCGAGTGGCTTGTGATGCCCTTCGATTTGACAAACGACCCCGCATACTTTGTTGACTTGATGAGTAGGGTGTTTAGGGAGTACCCTAATAAATTCGTGGTAGTCTTTGTGGATGACATCTTGATCTTTTCTAAAAGCAAGGAAGAGAATTCCCTACATCTTAGGGAAGTGTTGGAGACTCTTCGAGCGGATAGCCTTAAAGCTAAATTTTCTAAATGTCACTTTTGGAGGAAGGAAGTGCGATTCTTAGGGCACGTGGTTTCCAAAGAAGGGATAGCTGTGGATCCCACAAAGGTAGTGGCCATCCAAGATTGGAAGGTTCCTAAAAATGATACCGAGGTGAGCAGTTTCATAGGGTTGGTTGGCTACTATAGGAAGTTTATCAAAGACTACGCAAAATTATCAGCTCCATTAACACGCTTGACGAAGAAGAACCTAGTTTTCACATGGGACGTATATTGTGATGATGCATTCCAACGTTTAAAGAGAGCTTTGACCACAGCCCCAGTCTTAGTGTTGCCAGATGGGAGTAAGCCATTTACCGTTTATACCGATGCTTGTGGGACAGGACTAGGCGCAGTCTAAATGCAAGAGGGAAGGGTAATAGCCTATGGAGGGAGGCAGTTGAGAGTGCATGAGAAAAATTACCCTACACATGACCTAGAGTTGGTCGCTATTGTTTTCGCGCTTAAGTCTTGGCGCCATTATCTTCTTGGCGAGAAATTCGAATTGTTCACTGACCACAAATCGCTAAAATACGTGTTCTCTCAGAAGGACTTGAACTTAAGGCAGCAAAGGTGGATGGAATTCTTAGCGTCCTATGACTTCGAGATAGCATATACCCCTGGCAAGAGTAACGTGGTGGCAGATGCCTTAAGTAGGAAAAGGTTGTACTTGAGTCCGTTGTTTGTTGAGCGGCAAAGCTTAAAGTTCATCTCTACGTTTGACTTTAGACCTTCCATTGACTTTGTACCCGGTTTGCTAGCATCCTTAGAGGTCAGACCTACGCTTTTGGGACGAATTGGAGAGGCACTGCGAGATGACCCAAAGTTGATTGAGTTAGTAGAGAAGCTCAAAAGGGGGGAGTCATCGAGCCTTCTCCGTAGGTATACCCTAGATGATAAGGGTTGGTTACGTAGGGACGGTAGACTTTGTGTACCACGGGACGAGAATTTGAGGAAGACCATTCTTGATGATGCACATCGTTCGAAAATGACCATCCATCCCGACGGGGACAAGATGTACATGGACATGAGACGAGTTTACTTTTGGACCGGCATGAAGAGGGATGTGGCTAAGTTTGTCGCTAGATTCTTGGTGTGTCCACAAGTAAAAGCAGAGCAAAAGAAGCCCGGTGGGTTGCTTCACCCATTGGAGGTCTCACAATGGAAGTGGGAAAGTGTCTCGATGGACTTTATTGATGGGTTACCGAGATCCAGGAAGGGTAACACGGGGATTTGGGTCGTGTTAGACAGGCTTACTAAGAGCGCCCATTTCATTCCCATGAAGAGTAAGAGGACTGCTCCATGGTTAGCCTCCGTATACATTCGAGAGATAGTTCATTTACACGTTGTTCCTTCTAGCATAATGAGCGACCGCGATCCTATCTTTACTAGCGAATTTTGGAAGAGCTTGCAAGAGGCGGTAGGGACTCAGTTATGTTTGAGCACGGCATATCATCCTCAGACGGACGGCCAGACCGAGAGGGTGAATCATATTCTAGAGGACCTATTGAGGTTGTGTGTCTTAGACTTCAGAGGTACATGGGAGGAACATCTTCCGTTGGTGGAGTTCACATATAATAATAGATTTTAGTAGCATTGGCATGGCACCGTTCGAGGCTCTTTATGGACGGTCGTGTCGCTCGCCTACATGTTGGTGGGAGTCTACAGATAAGGTCTTGCTTGGGCCCGATATGATTAGAGAGACTTCGGAAAAGATCGACTTGATTCGAAGGAGGATGAAGACGGCACAAGATAGGCAGAAATTTTATGCTGACAAGAGGAGGACAGATCTTGAGTTTGATATTGGGGACATGGTCTTTGTCAAGGTGTCTCCATTACGGAATGTGGTTCGCTTTGGGTCCGTTGGGAAGTTAGCACCAAGGTTCGTAGGGCCACTTCCTATTAAGGAGAGGATTGGACAGATGGCGTATAGAGTGGAGTTGCCCGAGAGACTTAGTGGTGTACACGATGTATTCCATGTATCACATTTGAGGAAGTGCTTGCATGAGACCGCGGAAGTGGTAGAGCCGAGCTTGCTTAGAGAGGTGGAGATCGAGCGTGATGCGACGATTCGACGAGCTCCTACGTGCATTCTTGGGTCGGAGATTAACAAGTTGGGGAATCGAGAGGTCAAGCTAGTCAAAGTGCAATGGGGAGATGATGAGAGCAACACTACTTGGGAGACGGAAGAGAAGATGCGTTCATTGTACGCTTTTCTTTTCGAGGGTATGTCTTTTAATTTCTCCTTTATCGCTTAGCTTGTACTTATCTTATCTTTAGTATGTCCTCTCGCTAGTATCTTTGACCTTTAGATAGGGTAATCCTATGGTTGAAGCATGTGTTTGAGACATGTTATGTATGATGGATGCATGTGGATGCAAGTGTTTTCTAGTGGTTGCTCGTGGATGCATATACACACACTTTAGGCACTAGATCGGCTCAGTCACTTCATATTGCATATTGCATATAAATGTGTGCGCATATTTAAGTTAGTGGATGTATAATGGTTGTACTATCATATGGATGCTGCATTTTGGTGAATGGTTGTGCACACATGTAGAAATAACATGTATCGATAGGATTCTTTCGCATACATAATGGACGCATGGCACTATCATGGTTTGCATTAAGGAGGTCAACTGAATCAGTAGACCGCCTGATTTTTCATTAGATAGAGAACATGTACACACACTTCTTTCATATGATCATACAGCATTAGGAATTTTATAAGGATAATGGATGTCTATGTTTGATGGTTGAGTAGATGGTTGTTTGGATGGTAGGATATGCATTCTCCTTAACTTGGAGATTTCGGGGGCGAAATCCTTTAAGGAAGGGAGAATGTAACACCCCGTATTTCTATTAGTATAATATTCACAAATTAAAGAATAACTTATCTCAGATGTGAGAATTAAGGGGAATGGGTTGCGCCATTGTGTTCGTCTCGGAATTCTGGTTGAGATAAAGTCCAATTTTGCGTGAATTGGACATCGTATGAAGAAGTTATGGCCATCGGAAGTTTCAGAAAATTCAAAACAGATTTCAGAAAATTCAAATTTTAGAGTCAAACAGGCTAGGCGGGAAAATTCCCGACAGGGCCAGGTCGACCATAGGGTCGACCTAGGGGTCGACCTGCCCCCACCCCCCTCCCAGGGCAGAATTGATTGGTGACCTGTTAATGACTGTGTGCTGACTCATTAGGGTTTCTGATCTGCTTTGATTGGCTGGGATTAATTCTGGGTTGATCAGACGGCCTAAACATCCTAAACTCTATAAAAAGACATGTAGACTCAAACCCTAAAATCAAAATAAAATTAGATTCATGGCCTCCATGCCGTCACCTAGCAACTCAGAATAGCCGCCACCAATTAGAGAGGAAGAAAGAAAATCAAATTCAATTCTATTCAACTCTAACAATGAATCTTCTTCGAAGGAAAGATAATACAACTTCAGAACTCAGAATTCAGAACTCAAGACCTTCTTTAAGTTGTGAGTTCGATTTCTTTAATAAAATAATTAGCAATTTAATTGGATTAAGTTATGTTGTGGATTATATGGATATGATGTGAATTATTGACCACATGTTATAATTATGTTGTAAAATTGTGATGTTATCATACATGTTGTAAATTCTATGATGTTATGTTGTGATGTTATCATCTATGTTGTAAAGTTATGATGCTATCATCTATGTTGTAATCCTATGATTGGCTTATGTATAATCAAATCATCATGTTGTTCATATGCTAGTTTGGTTATGTTGATTCATATGATAAATCATATGTATGTATGCAAGTTTAGATATTGATTTAGACATGAATCATATGCAAGTTAGTGAAAATTATGTATAACCTTACATGCTTCATGACATCTACTTTAGATCTAAAGTTGGCTATGACATGTGTGAGTTATATGCTAAATTCTACATGCTAGTTTACATGTTTAGATGTAAGTTTACACCATTGTTATGTTGCATAAATCACATATGCAAGTTTATATAAATATATGAGTTTGGAATATGAACCATGTTATGCAAGTTTGTGGTTATTGCCTATGCAAGTTTACACCTTTAGATGTAGATCTATGACATACATGATTTATGCAAGTAGTGACCATTACCTAACAAGTTTACACCTTTAGATTTGGATCTATGACATATGTAGTTTTATGCAAGTTGTAACTTTGGCCTATGCAAGTTTTAGATGTAGAACATCATTCACACATGCAAGTTCACCCCTTATGTTTAGATCTAGTTTTATCTATATATATATATATATATATATATATATATATATATATATATATATATATATATATGTTGTGATGTTTTCTCTTTATTCCATGAGTTAGACTATTCGAGTCTAACGTATATTTTACGTTAAACGAACGAACGTACAACGTGGGCAATGGGATAATATTAAAAGATTTAATATTGAGAATTGGCATAAATGCCTTGAATGGCATAAAATTAATTTGTGATAAAAATTGGTATGATTTTACATACCATAAATAGATGGACATAATTGAGTCAATTATGTACATAGTTAAATTTGGAATTGATTGATAATTTTAATAGGGAAATTAATTCAAATTGGGGAATGATTAATTCGGTGTAATTAATCGTCTAAGACACGAGGTTAGGCTCTTTTGTGGTGTAAGACTGCCCGGACCCGCCCGGCAAATCCAGCTGCCACAAATACAGGTCTAATGTGGGAGGTCTTAGGCATAAACTAAATACGTAACAGTTGTAAAGACACGAGGTTAGGCTCTTTTGTGGTGTAAGACTGCCCGGACCCGCCCGGCAAATCCAGCTGCCATAAATGTCAATCTAATGTGAGAGGTCTTTATAAGGTTACGGTCTTAATGAATTAAGAAACACTTAACAAGATAAACATGTAGTGGGACATGAGGGGGTTAAGTGGGTGCCTTGGGTGGCATGTGGAATCTAGTGTGTGCCTTGGGTGGCATTTGAAATACGATTAGAAACACTTAACCAAAAATTGAAACATGTAAGTAAACATGAACAAGAAGAGGGTTAAGTGGGATGTACTAGAGGGGACCAAGCTTAGGTGGATAGCTTGTCTCAAGTAATGGGGGCCTGTTTCAACCAGTAACCCATAAGTATCTTTGTGGGCTCGACCCAAGTCGAGGATGGGACACGCGTACTGGGCTTGACTGTAATAGGCCAAAACGGGTTATCGGTGGCAACGCAAGTCCAACGGGTTCATGTGCGTGTGTGGGCCCGGGCTGGTAGGTAAGATGTTGTTGCATCGTGTAGGTATAAGCCATGCATTATTGATGGTATCAGGTTGCCACTTTGGGGAGTGATACACCTCACTGTGGGGCCAGCACGGGTATCTACGAGTTAGGGAGCAGATCGCATGGGGGTAGTGGGTACACCTAGTGGAGATAGGGGCAGGCGACACCTATGAAGGCAACTAGGGGTACACGAAACTACCATTATCATTATTAAGTTCTGTAGGCGGGATCAACCTTAGGGTGACTAGTGGTGGTGCAGTATAGTAATTATCTTATAGTGGTTTAGGTACGCCTTTAACGTTATTTTTGTTCATCTTGTTTCCTTGTTTACTCAATTGTTCACAGTCATTTCCTTATTTTCCAACTTATGCCTTAGCCTAGTTATTTTGGTAATTATATTGTTAAAGTTATCGCACTCGCCAGACTTTATGTCTGACCCCCTTTGTTTCCTCCTCTTTTCTTCCTTCCTCCCCCCCTCCCCCCAGGTGCTCAGGTTGGAACTAGCACCAGTGGAGCTTGATTTTGGATAATTGTATCTCTGCTTTTAGAAGTTGCTTGGATCGCTGAAGTAAAGTTCAGCCTCTCTTATTTATGGCTATTTTGTACTGGGGTTGTCTTTCAATTTATGTACTTTGATTCAGTCAAGATGGATATTATGTACTTTGACTCTGGTATTTGATGATGTAATCAAACTTATGTGTTTACCGCTGCAATAAATAAAGTTTTAAATTTTTATGTACTGTTTATATCTGTCTTATTGTTAAGTTTCTGTTCTATACTCACTTAAAACGCTCCATAGAAGTTAATGCATTCCCTTTGTGAGTGACATTAATGGACGTGGGGTGTTACACAACCCCAACTTGTTTGGGATATATGGCTTTGTTGTTGTTGCTGTAATATATTGCTAAATTATTTTAAAAATATTCAAGCATTATACCTAAATTGGCGGTGTTATAAGTAGTCATAAGTGAAGACTTTTCATTAATTTACTGATCTACATTTTTCTAACTTCAATTCTATTTCCAGTTTTGAGGTACATACTTTAGAAATTAAAGTACAAAATACTTCTCCATTTAGTCAAGAAATAGAACTGTTTTAGATATCTTAAAAATATACTTAAAATAACCATGTCAAGCATGTGTAGAAACATTTCACATAAATCATATTGTAGAAAACCGCTTAAGTAGACAATTTCATCTTACCTTACCACCAATCACACTAATTTTGAAAATATCATAGACTATGAAAATATAATGTGAAAGATATGAAATTTAAATATAAGAAGATAAAAATCTACCTTGGTCGAAGGATGTACCATATAAGAGCAGTAAAGTGAAGAAATTAATGGTAACCTACAAATAAATCATCCATAGCTACAGAGAAGAAAAACTATATAGATCATTTATGGTTCAAGAATGTAAATAATTATTAATCAAAATTAGTACTAGCAACATTAAATGTATGAACACAACAGCATATAACAACACAAGTTTCCATTCAAACTAATTTTCATTACCTTAATTCATAATTATTGATTCGAAAAGCCCAGATTGTTAGATCAATACAGTAATAACTTCCGCTGCATTCACAAAGAACTATCAAATCACATTTAATTTAAAGAAACTAGTAGCAAATGCAAATTCTTCAATCACATGTACCTCATTCGAAATGAGACAAAGATGCCAAATCAAATCATAAAACGAAAAGGCACTTTAATTTTGAAATTGATATGCCAACCAGAATCTAAATCTTGCCCAAGGTAATAAACTGTAAAATCTGAGGGCTAGAATGACGATTTCCTAAAATGCCAAATCCCAATATCTATGATCGATTGAAGAAACTTACCTAAACTCGTGTATTAGATCTATATATCAACAGAAGATGAATTGCCATTAATTCACTTTGAAATCGCTCCATAAGTTATTGTATACCCAAATCAAAGACGAGATGTTAAAAGCCAGGCACACGAGAAGATTATTAGTCCATCCCTGCAATTGTAGTCGGTTAAAAATTAGGAAATCATCTGACGAAGGTTTCAATTTTTAGCGCAGTGAAGATTGTAAGAGCAGAAGTTGACTATAATTTTAGCGGAAAGCAATAAGATTGGGGAAATTACCGTGCGATGTGCGGTTGAAGGTAGTGAGAATGGTGTAGTAGTAAACGTGTGAAGTAAAATTTCGTAAGAAGACAGAAGCATTGAAACAGAAAAGACGAGAAAGGAGGAAAGGAATCTAGGGGCGATCGAGAAGAAAGTAATTTAGGTTTAGGCAGAAAAATGAAAATTGAGGAGGGAAGTGAAATGTAATGGGAGGCAATCACCAAATGTAACAAATATTTTAGTCAATTGTTAAATAAATGTAACCAAAACACCTAAGTAAAAAAATTAAAAACCGCATTGGTTGCATTTACATATCGAATGCAACCAATAAATGTAACCATATATATGTTTTCTTGTAGTGGTTAGACATCCAGATATGCTCTGTGACAACCGCCCACAACCTCTGCATTAAACAAGAGTAATAATGCGCTGAAAGGCATGCCAGGCAGCTATAGACGATCATCAAGGTATGATAACACAAGCAGAACTTACCATAAACCTTGAGTTAGACAACAGTCTTAGTGAGCGATAAAACAGCTAACAAACATTAACAATAAATTATATGAGAATGGATAGATAAACATACTAATCTACCCACAACACCAGAGAAGAACTCAACCCCATCTTCCCTACATCGGACAGTGATAGCCTTTACATAAAACACTTCAACCATTCATTCATTGAAACCAGAACAACCGTTCATTCATGGAAATCAAAAGCAAACACCACTAGCACTCATAACATCTAGATTATATGCATCTCACGTAAACCATTCTAATCGAATTCAACATCCCTCAAGCACAAGCCCAAGAGGCCAAAACCAATATCAGACAAGCACCCAAGAAACATCTCCTTTGACGTTGGACAATTTAGGTGAGACGGTACAAACAAAGCAAATAATCAACCACGACAGACTCTGGCTATCACTGCCAATCCTGCTTCAAAACCATCGTTAACCATATGAGACCAACCTTTCCATATATCAAGGGCTAATGGTAACCCCATTTCTAGAATAAACTCCATACGTCTTTCAACATTACGTACGTTTGTTCAACCTTGATAGCTAGGCCTTTCAACGATACCCAAGGTACTCGACCAACAATCTTCCGGTCTTTTAGGTGCCCCTTTTATACCACTGCTTCGAGCCTGCTAGAACTTCCATCGATGATAATCTCTCGGCATTCACATCTCTAGTCATCCAATCCGACGATTTGTCACAGCTCAAGCAGCCTTCTCAAGAAACCATTATCCACCAACTCACTACCTTTGAGTTGTCATCTCATTCGTCGTTCTACAAATATCAACGAACACATTCAACACTTCAAATATTCCCACATGAACATACTTTGAAGTCATAACATCATTGAGCGAAATTACATCACTGCGCTATTGCTAGGGCTCGGGGGGTTGCTCCCAATTTTTTTTAGGCCATTTTATTTAAATCTGCGTTGTACCCGAAAATATAATTCATCAGAAAATGACCCTGTGCGACCGACCAGATCAGAAAAGGCACGACCGACCCGACCAGAAAAATTCGATCGACCCGACTAGCAAAAGGCACGACCGATTCAAACCTTCTCTAGAGGCACAACTGACTGACCCAACATGACCGGCCAGATTTGACCGACCCGATCCAACTTTGTCTTAACCAGCTTCCGCTCGACCGACCCAAGCTCCATCCGACCGACCCGAGCCTGACCGACCAACCCATGTTTACCGACCCAACTCTGACTTGTTCCCTAAGACAAGATCTCAGACCGACCTACATTCGGCCGAACCACTTCCGACCAACCCACTTCCGACCGACCGAAAGAAAACCGACCCAGAAACCTACTAGGTCCAATTTCAACCGAAACTTCGTCAATCGACTATCCCGACGAAATTAATCCATCCAATTCATCACATACAATCATAAACAACATTATGAAATCACTAACAACATGAATATGATGATTTTCACCAGAATTATGCAATTTCATCAAATCATGATAAACAAACATATGAATTAAATTATGGATCTAACTTGCATAAAGATACGATATAACATAGAAGTTACCAGTTTTGAGTTGTTAAATTAGATCCTATGGCGATTCATATGAAAATAGACTAACCAGGATGTAGATTTAGGAGAAACAACTTGAATTTGATGAAAAACAAGATCAAACACTCATATATTTGATTGAATCCATGTGAGAGATGCATATCACTCACCAATTCTCCAAAACAAGCTAAATGCAATGAAGTAAGATTTCGGACAGCGAAGAATTTGATCCAAACTCTTCAATTCAATGACCCCTCCCTTGGAATGATGTAGATCTAGCTTCCAACGATGTAGATCTTGGATTCTCTAATGTAGGTCTCGAATTTTAATGGTGGAAAGGTGTTAGAGGAAGGAGGAACACAAGGCCACCAGATGAGAGAATGGAGAAACTAGACTATTCTCCATACCTCTCACTCCTATTTATAGTTTTCCACCAGCCCGCTAATGGTCCTCTACAAATCATCCCATTAAGGCTTGCAAAACCTGCTCAGCCAACTGTAAAACCTTAAAACAATGATCCCTCCCAAACCGCTGAGCCAAAACTTTAATGTGACCACTCTACGAAAAGGGAAACAACATTTATTTTACAATGGCATAGGCCTCAACACCTGATTCTATTCGACTCAAAAGTTATGCCCTGTACAAGATTGACAGGGGAAAAATAGTCACAAACAAAATTGCTAAAAATTATGGACATGTCTCACATCTCCATAAATAACATATTAAAATATGAGAATGATCCAACTCTCAGGGAATAAAATAAAAATATTTTACGATCCTTCGATACGTGAAATGCGGGCTGTTACATGCTCCAACCTGAAAGAATGCCATACATGGGAAAATCATTAATAGTCCATAATAAAGAAGCAAACATACAAAATTTCTTTTTCTCGAAATGTCGCATGTTTCAACTCCTTCGTGCCACATTGTTTTCTACTCTTCAACCAGCGGTTGTAGATTAACATCAATTTCTTGTGTCGGATCATTGGGACCGGGGACGACAACTGTTAAAAATATATATGGATTTTTCATACACATCCATGGAGGTAAGTTATAAGTAGTAACAATGATAGACCATGATGAATATTTACCACCCAATTGTGGAAATGGCGAAAATTCATTCGTACATAAACCGAGCCTAACATTATGGCTCTCTACAGCAAATTCAGGATAACTCCTATCAAAGTGTTTCCATGATGTATCAAATTTCCTTCTTCTGGTGTTTCCACACCGTGCCATCGCATATGACATACTGTAACAGAAGATACATATAGTCGTTCAAGTTTAGGAGTTATGGGTAGATAATGCATTCTTTTATATGGAACTTCTTTTCCTTTTTTTTGTTTATATCTTTCTTCATTGCAAAATTTGCATTTTCTATGGTGAGCGTCTTCTTTCCAATACAACATGCAACCTTTTACACATGTATCTATCTTCTGATACGGTAGTCCAAAAGCAGACATAGTTTTTTCACTTTATAATGACTATCGCACATCAAATTATTGGGCGGCATATGTCGTTTTATAGTTTGTACAACTACTGTGTGCTGCTTCTGTAAAACTGAATTTTGATTTCATAGTGATGAATTCGGCGGTTACAGATAATTCAGTTCCGCTTATACACAAACCCTTCCCACAACGACCTCTTAGCAGAATTCAATAAATCATAAAAAAAATATAGCTTACGTTGTTGGTTCTTTAACATTTGCGTTCTCATCGTCGCTTGGATCAATGGTAGAAAACATTGATTGTGCTGCAACTTGCACCATATTTTCTATTGGATTCGTCGTTGCATTATCGTCCTTCGTTGTATTATCGTCCTCTACCACTACAGGATTAGACGTAGGTTGAACAAGTTCTCCAAGACGATCCCATAAATAATAATTCGACAGAAAACCAAATTTATATAGATGTACTTCTACTACATTTGGCTTCCAATGCTTCAGATGTCTGCATTTACTGCACGGACAACGAATGTCTACGTTACTTCGATTATTAAATTTTGGAAATCTAATAAATACTTGAATACCGTTACAAAAATGTTCCTATATCGACTCTTTTCTACCGGTTCTGGATTCATACATCCAACTGCGATCAAGAAAATAATCAAACATTTTCCTTGTTTGCAACAAATATGTTAGAAAATCTGATAAAACACTTTATATTAATTAAAGTATTGTAAAACTTCATTTATAACTACTTCATGTTTTCGGTTTATTACTTTATTTCTTTTTACTTTGACGGTCGGTCAACCTACTTCTCATTACAAACATAGTAATGTAAGCATATTTTATAAATCATTTCAGGTTAGACGACTCAACAAAATTTCGACAGTACTTCACTTTGGTCCCTGTATCGTACACAAATGCGTATATGTAGGGAACAAAAAGGAAAGTGCCATCGAAATTTTGTTAACCGTTTAAACTGAAATTATTTATAAAATATATGCTTACGTTATTATATTTGTAATTTGTCTAATACTGGGGCAAATCCAACGAATATTGTATCAGATGAATATAGACTTCCGTTCTATGTAAAAATGAATATCCATATAACGATTATTTATAGCACTTGTCGGACGGGGCCAAAAACCTCTAAGAGGTTCACGTAAATAAAAGACATTATATAATTTGTAAACTAACGTCTACATAATATTTTTTCATACGTTCAATTTGTAAACTAACATTACATAATCAACTAGAATCCCAATTTTAGTTAATTTTAGTTTAAATTATAAATTATAAATTAGTTTTAGTTAGTTTTAGTTTAAGTATAAATTATGAAGTTAATTTTAGTTAGTTTAAATTATTAAATATAACAATATAACACTATGGAATTCTCCACTTGTGTAAATTATAACATACATATACTGCACAGTTGCCCAGTTTACATTCAGAAATCACTCCTAAACGCATCCTTATTAGAAACAATCTAACATAAATGAAAAAATCAAATACAATCAACAGAAAGAGTAATAGCAATTAATTAAATTTGATTCAAGGAGGGCACGGTCCAACATAACCGGTACTTGGACGATCGATGCAGCAGGAATGACTGGACGGTGGCACAGGTCCCTGCGGCAACGATTGAAGAACGAACCCAAATAGTCTTACAAGCTCTGCCCGTTCATCACCTAGGAGCCTTGATGCATCAACCTGATTGATACTAACAGCTAATGCAACAACAATAACATATAACGTTACCAAAACGATGCTTGTATACATACTCATCTTGATTGTTTTGTCTAAATAAAGACATGAATTATGAGGCATATATATAGCCAGTACTAAAATGTCAAAGCTAAAGACTTGATGAAGAGGAAGTTGCAAAGAATATGTATGTACAAATTCTGATGTTGATGTCATGGTAAACCATTATGTTGTGACTCGTGAGAGCAGACCGAGAGTTTTTGATAGTCAAGTTATACCAGTTTTCACAAATAATAGAAGTCTGTACTTAAGTAGGTAGTATTTACACATTAATTTTCACAAATAATATATGCAGTTTTCCCAAAGAATACATAAATAGGTTAGTCTTTACACATTAGTTTTGAATATTATTGGAATTTGGAATAATCAGCAGACTTCACTTGTTATCCACGGCATGCATGCTTGACTTTGATCAAGTATACATGAATATACATGCCTACATGTGTAATCCATGAGTCGCCAACCTCCGTATAAAAAGTAACCATGCAGCCCATCAAAATTTTATGCAATATTATTACAATAGATAATTTTAAAGTACTAATATTTGGAAGGATTAGATAATTTTAACTTTTAAAAGATCCAGTAAATGAAATATATACATATAGTTGTATCCTAATTTAAAATTTCTTTCTAGCAAATCCTCACAAAGAAATTGAGATGCCGATATTCAAATATAAAGTAGGACTATCATTTAAGTTTTATATATCGTGATAACATTTTTTTTAAAATTATAAGGGTTAAAAATGCAATGACAATAGCAACTGTCAAAGCTCCCAACCACAGTAAAAGTCCCACTTCGTTTTTCTCCTCAGATAGTTTCAAAGTTTAAATTGTTTGACTGCAATGAACTAAAATGTGCTACAGTCAAACATGTTCAAACAACTCATGTAGATGTAGTAAAATAAAATTTAGCCCTGTCAACACATTTTTAAGTAGTTTTTCTTCGCGTTTAAAAATGCATTTCAAGTACTAAAAACGTGTATGGAGGACTGACTTTCAGTTGTGGGTACTCAAGAATATACAAGCTTCGCACAAGTCAGAAGACTGATTGTTCTGATTTGGTCAAAATTATCTAGTCCAAGTCATCATCCATAAAATCCAACGTATTTATTTTTTATTTTTATATGAAATTACTGGAGGCCTATTTTTCATTCTGGAATTCCATTTCTACATCGTGGAGGCCATGGACAAACATTTATAACTTGTAAAATAGTTATTTCCCTTCATTTTCCATACGCTATGCTTACTGGACATAGGGAAAATGATTGTTCATGGATGTTGCTCTAGGGTTCGCTGGGCTGTATAGGATTTTTATGCTAGGATGAGACCCATGCTTGAGAAATGGGTAAATGGTCTAATTTACTCACTGAAGAAAATAGCCAATTTTGATTAGACAATTAAATTTAAAAGATGATGGAATTGTTGTTCAAGGCATTAGCATTGCAAATCCATCCTTCTCTAAATAGCAATAGCACATTGTCATTGACACACCATTTTTTATAAGAGATGCCCAGTTTTTATTATTACTCTTAGGTGTATTTTTTAAAATAGTTTCCCCTTTTTAAAATACATTAACCTATCAAATTACCTTGCTCACTTTTAACGATATTTTTTTTACTAATTCTCTTTAGTAACCTATTTCAGTAAAAATTTCAAAGGAGGAAATGAAGAAATCTTCTCATTATTATGGTTAGAAGCATTTTAATCTTGATGATGGTTAATACGACCGTTCATAACCGTTTTCTGACACTATTTTGTCATATTAATGTATGTGGTAATAGTAGTTGTAAATGTTGATAGAACACCGACTTAAATTAAATTTTACGGCATGAAGTGAGGGTTTATAAACAGTTGGAACAATCATGTTGTATATGGTGATTTTAGGACGAAAATTTGTAACCCTTACGGCTTATGCTTGCTTTTTTAAGTGACTAAACGGTTCTTTATTGCCGAATTTATTTATATTTATGAATTGAAACATTTTATAGAGACTTGAGGATTTGGATGAAGACAACAATGGCTATGAGTCTGAACAAGTTGAAGACAATGACAGTGAAAAGGCCAAAGACCCAGATTTTGTTTCAAATGATGATGCCCAAGATAATCTAAATAATCAACTAGCTCCATCGCATTGTGATTACCCTGCTTCAACTTGGCATTTCACTACATATAAGGAACCACAAAAACATATCAATTATATAATGTTAATATTGTTGTTTTAATTTGATAATCAAAATCTAGCTAATTGAGTTACGTAGATGTTTTATGATGTAGTTTTTTGAATCAAAGAAAAGCGTACAAGACTAGTGCATGGAATACAAAATTTGCTAGCTAAGGGAAAAGGATCGTTGATTCTTTTGGCAAGTGAAAGAAGTGAAAAATACATTGCTCACAAGGCAAAAAGTCATGTTCCAAAAATACAGCAGAAACAACGAAGAACAGGAAGTACGAAATGTGAATGTTCATTTGAGTTAATTGCATGTGGTGTAAAAATAACAGTAAACAGTACTGATTGTGAAGAACGGGCGTCACAGTCACATGCTTCCTAATGTATTAACTGAACATCTGTATGCAAAAAAATTGAAAGGTAATGAACCGTTGAAAAAATGACAAATAGTGGTGTTAGGCCTCGAAATCTTCTAACTAGTTAAATGAAATGCGGCTCCGTCATTTAGCCTTTTAACACAATTCAGTGTTGGGCTATTATATTGGGCTTAGCCCACCGCTTATGTTATATATATTTAATGCTTTGTACTGGTTCGTTTATTATCAATACATATTTCAACTCTTGTACAAGATTGATCAATACAATACATTTTCTCAATTTACAAATACTCTGTTCATTCTCGTCTGATTTCCAACTTGGTATCAGAGCCATTCGAAATCTCAGCATTCATCTGAGATTATTAGATCATCAGAAGTGTTGATCTATTGAAGATCCATCAGCAAAATTTCATCATTTGGATCTACCCCTCATCGAATTTTCTTGTCACTTGAGGGTTGTTGCTTTATCTACAAATCAAGTGCCTTGCCTACATAGTAGTGGCTGCATCTTGATTTATACAAAAAGTTGTGTTGCTGGTGTATGATCAAATTTCAAGAAACCGATCAAGATCAATCAAGAAAACCTCACAACTGCTCAGAGCCATCAAAGAGTGCCCATCAGAATTTTTAACTCGTGTTTCATCATCAGGCACTCAGTGTTGCTTCAGTCAACTATTGTGTGAATTCCTAATTGTATTTCAATTCAAGAAATCTTCTAGAAATATAAATCATACCTTGTGTTTTTCAAGTTCTTCATCATGGTTGAAACAGATTTTTGTCCTCAAGTCTCCAGCAACAGAGTTGTTCCTTTAGCTCCAACTGATCCAGTTCAAGAATTGATGAAGTCCATCATCAAGCCTCAAAGCCAATTGATATCCATTCAACTCGATGAAACCAATTACCTGTTAGGGAAATTACAGGTGGAAACAACCATTAGAGCATATGGATTGGAAGATTATATTTTAGGAACAAAAATAATTCCACCAAAATTCATAAGAGATGTTGAAGACAAATTGGTTCCCAATCCTGAGTTTACCATTCATCAAAGACAAGATGGATTGGTCTGTGCATTGATCATGTCCTCTATGAGATCAACAATTTTACCTCAACTTATTGGGGTTAAAACTGCCCAAGAAGTTTGGGCTACTATAGAAATAAACTTCTCTGCACAGTTTTCTGCAAGAGTGATGCATCACAGAAGACTGTTACACAGTATCAGAAAAAGTGAGTCATCAATGAATGAGTATTTGCTAAAAGTCAAGAATATTTGTGATCAATTAAATTCAGCAGGCCAAAAATACCTGAATCAGAATAGGTAATTGCTATTGTCAGTGGTTTAAATGGTGAATATGAAGCTGTTACAACTATCATTCTATCTATGGATCCAACACCTTCTTTGCAATATGTTTATTCTACTTTGTTATCACATGAAGGTAGGATAGAACATAAAAAGAATATCAATTCTGATCTTTCTGTTAATTACACTACTTTTGGACGTGGAAAAAGTCAAAAAAAAGGAGCATCAAGAAATCAGTTTAATAATCAGAGAGGAGGTTGGTCAAGCAGAGGTAGAAGGGGGGAAGATGATGATGATGATAATAATAATAATAATAATAATAGGGTTAGAAGTCAAATCTTTGGTAAAATGGGTCATACTACAAGAAAATGTTACCACAGGTTTAACACTAACTACACACCCACTCAGCAAAATAGTAATGCAAGTGCAAAAATGGTGAATGTGTCAAAAGGTGGAAAAGCCCAAATTTCAGAAGTTAACAACACTGAAAGTTCTTCCACTGATGATTTGGCTGATGATTGCTGGCACCCAGACTCAGTTGCAACTAATCATGTCACCAACAATTTGAGCAACTTGAATTTAGGAAACAAAGAGTACAAAGGTACGCAAAATCTTATTGTTGGCAATGGTAAAACTGCATATATTACACATACTGGAAATGCAAGTGTTGGTGGAACTAAACAATTATTTTTAAAAAATCTATTGAGAGTTCCATCAATCAAGAAAAACTTAATGAGTGTTTCCCAATTTGCTAAAGATAACAATGTTTATTTTGAATTCTACCCAAATGCATGCATAGTCAAGGACATTCTAACACAAGAAATTATTATGCAGGGTAAAGAGGATAAGGGTTTATACAGATTTAATATCTGTAATTCTGAAAATTCTGATTCTAGTAGAAATAAGTGCATAAAGTTTGTTATGAATGATCATGAATGTTATAAAGAATTTGATATGTTGCATTGTAAATTGGGACATCCTAGTATAAAATTTGTGAAGCATATTATGAATAGCAACAATATTTCTATTAGTAAAATTCCAGACTCTTATATTTGTTCAGCATGTCAATTGGGAAAGAGTCATAAAATTGCATTTCCAGATTCACAAACATGTTACACTAAGCCACTTGAATTAATAACAACTGATTTATGGGGTCCTGCTCCAAACAGTTCAAACTATGGTTTCAGATACTATATATCATTTGTTGATGCCTATTCTAGATTTGTTTGGATCTATATGATTAAACCAAAATCTGAAACCAGTAATGTTGTGATTCTTCATAAACAAGGTTTAAAACATTAATGGAAATAAAGTTACTAATTTTCAGACAGATGGTGAAAGAGAATTTTTGCCCTTAAAAGAATTCTTTGAGAAAAAGGGTATTAATCATAGAACTACATGTCCTTATACTTCTGAGCAGAATGGAATTATAGAAAGGAAGCATAGACACATTGTCAAAACAGGTTTAACCTTGTTAGCTCAAGCCTCTATGCCATTTAAATTTTGGCTTGATGCTTTTAATACAGCTGTTCACTTGATTAATTTAATGCCTACAAAGGTTTTGGAATTCAAGTGTCCTCAGGAAGTGTTAACTAAGGTTAACCTAGACTATAAGCATTTAAAAGTCTTTGGTTGTCAATGCTTTCTTTACCTTAGACCTTATAACAATCATAAATTAGATTTTAGATCAACTTCTTGTACCTTTTTAGGGTACTGTAATAAACAAAAAGGGTATAAATGCATGGATAGCAAAGGAAAGATTTACATTTCTAGGCATGTTAGATTCAATGAACAAGTTCATCCTTTCTGAAAATCAAGTGCAAATAAAGATGAAAAATCTATAAGTACATGACAGGTTATTGTTAATTTACCTGATGAGGTTGAGTTTTGGTGCCTGTACACCAAAAGATGCATGACAACTTTTCAAGCTCTCAACACACAGTGTCTTTTAGTAGGCCAGGTCAAGAGCAGTTCTCTTCCTCTCAACAAAAAGTGCCTTCTAGCAGACCAGGTCAAGAGCAACCTACTCCAGAAATGGTGATGGAAATATTGCAGATCAACAAAGACAAGAAGAAGAAGTCAGTCATACTAATGTTGATCAGTCTGAAGAAAACATAGCAAGTGATGATAATTCAATTACTAATAGAGATGCTGTGAATCAACATCCTATGCTTACTAGAGCAAAGTTTGGTATTTATAAACCAAAAATTTATAATACTGCTATTATTTCTGATGAACCATCTTCCTTTAATGAAGCAGCACAAAGTGACAAATGGCATGCAGCAATGCAAGATGAATATAATGCTTTAATAAGCAAAGGAACTTGGACATTGGTTGATAAACCAGAAAATAGAAATATAATTGGTTGTAGATGGGTTTATAAGTTGAAGAAAAATTCAGATGGATCAATTTCTAAATACAAAGCAAGGCTTATTGCAAAAGGGTATACACAACAGTATGTGTTTAATTTTTCAGAAACATTTTCACCTGTTGTGAAACCAACATCAATAAGAATAATATTAACCAGTGCTTTATTTAGAAATTGGAACATCAAACAACTTGATGTTAATAATGCCTTTCTTAATGGTGAGTTATAGGAAGAAGTTTATATGGAGCAGCCTCAAGGTTTTGTGCAACAGTCCAACAAAAACTTAGTGTGCAAACTCAACAAAGCCATTTATGGACTTAAACAAGCTCCTAGGGTTTGGTTTGACAAGTTGAAAGCTACACTTGTCAATCATGGCTATAAATCTACCAAATATGATAACTCAATCTTTTTTAAAATTTCAAATTCTGCTACAACCTATATACTGATTTATGTTGATGATTTTATCATTACAGGTAACAGTGATTCTGAAATTAAAGCCATTACAAAAATGTTGAATTCAGAATTTTCTATTAAGGATTTGGGAGAATTGAATTATTTTCTGGGTGTATAAGTCAAAATATCATCAAATTCAGAGATATGTCTCAGTCAAAGAAATATATATCAGAGATTCTTCTTAGAGAAAAAATGGACAAGGCTAATCCTCTACCTACACCAATATACATTTATCAAAACATAAAGGAGAACATTTTCGGAATGGAAAGTTATACAAAAGTATTGTGGGGCCTCTCCAATATGCAACAATAACTAGACCTGACATAGCTTATAGTGTTAAAAAGGTCAGTCAATACATGCAAGATCCTTTGGACACACATTGGAAGGTTGTTAAGCGTATTCTTAGATATCTCAAAGGAACTATTGATCATGGATTAATTTTTAAGTTCAGTAATACATTAAACATTAATGCATATGCTGAAGCAGACTGGGGTACAGACTGTGATGATAGAAAATCAACTTTAGGTTACTGTATTTATTTAGGAAAGAATCCAGTCTCATGGTGTGCTAAGAAACAAAATACAGTGTTAAGGTCTAGCACTGAAGCAGAATTCAGAAGTGTTGCTAGTGCTTGTGTAGAAATTATGTGGATTGAATCACTTTTGAATGAATTACAAGTAACAACAGTTAAACAACCTACTATTCGGTGTGATAATGTGAGTGCAATCTCTTTATCTTCAAATCCAGTTTTACATTCAAAACCCAAGCATATAGAGCTAGATCTTTACTTTATCAGAGAGCAAGTTATCAAAAATAAGCTAAAAATTGGATATATACCGTCGGTGGAGCAAAAAGAAGATGTCCTTACGAAACCCTTGTCCAAATCTAATTTCATAAAGTTGAAAGAGGAGTTGAATGTTGAAGCTGTTGATCCATCGCAAAGATCCAAAAGAATTATTTTTGTCCCTGATTGCTGACATCTTCTACTCAAATCGGTGTTTCAGAGTTCAATTGATGTCAGATTCTACTCGTTCAGCAAGGCCTTCAACGAACTCGAAGTATAAATTCATTGAAGTTCCAATCTATCCTCTCTCAGCAAATCGCAATCAATCTCAAGCTCAAAAGCTCAAGATTGATTGGATCTACCTGTCGTGGAGCCCTAACGAGCAGATTCTTCATCAATCGTCATTTTGATATAGTGGAGTCGCCATTTATTTTTCTTTCTTCATGAAACCCTAGCTAGGGTTCAAGGGGGAGTTAAATGAAATGCGGCTCCGTCATTTAGCCTTATAACACAATTCAGTGTTAGGCTGTTATATTGGGCTTAGCCCACCGCTTATGTTACATATATTTAAAGCTTTGTACTAGTTCGTTTATTATCAATACATTTTTCAACTCTTGTACAAGATTGATCAATACAATACATTTTCTCAATTTACAAATACTCTGTTCATTCTCGTATGATTTCCAACTTAACTCACTATTAAGCAAATAGTATATACTAACAGAGCGAAGCAACAACTGACCACGACTACATACAACGGTTACCCATGGCTAGTTCATTCTGGAATTCTTTTATGAATTAAATAATAAGCCATTGGAAGCCGATGATAGCCATTGAAAAGTAGTCGTTTACGGCTGCTACTAACAGTTGAAAATTCGGAAGTATCAGATGACACATGTTTTTTCTTCTTCCTCATTTTCATTTTTCTCCAAAAAACAAAATCAATTCCTCAAACCTCCTCCACTTCGTCGCTGCTACCTTCCAATTCCTTTACGAGCTTCCTTAACTCCGGCCAACTCCCCACTCTTCATCTCCAACCTCCTAACCACATTTAAATCGGGTAATTAGCCTAAACCCAAATTACTTAATTTGTTAATTTTGGGTTTAATTGTTTATCATGCCTCATTTATTGTTAGCCCACTTTGTGAATTGGGCCACACAAAGTCAAGATGTGAAACATTGAAAAACTTGGGGAGCACTGAAGCGGGTCGGATCGGGGTAGTGTAGCGGTTCGGATCAGATAAAGTTTTCTGTTCGGATCGGTGAACTATTGCTGAGGAAATTAGAAAGGCACAGCAGTTCGGATCGGAGGGTAATATAATCTCAATTGGATCGGAAAGCTACTTGATTGCCACGGAGATAGATCGGAGCAGAGTAGAATAAAGAGAAGAGAGAAGTGTTTCCATATCAATCCGGGTCGGATCGGATACCCCGATCCGAACCCCTTGCACATGTCCCTTCGACCCGAACCCATTTTCCACATCACTCCCCTGCATGAGCGCCTGGATATCCGGATTGGCTATGACCAGTTCCTGCCCATAACGTCCATTACTCTGATGCGTTGTCAACATAGAAATCCATCCGAACCCGAAGCTGATGGGATGGATGACACGTGGCTCCGATCCGGATCGGATTCTGAGCAAATTCTCACCTATAAATACCCCGTCTGGAGACAAAGAAAAGGATCTTTTTTCTGGCACTGGGAGAGTTCAACCACCTTCATAACCCGAATTCCATCAATCCCGGAAAATCCAAATCTTCTTTCATTATTTGTTTTCAAACAATTGAGTGATTGTAAGTGAGTTGTGAGAGAGATCGAATGAATATTTCATTGTACTTGCAACTAAATCAGTGAAAATAGTGAAAAACAAGTGGACGTAGGCATTTCTTCGCCGAACCACTATAAATCCTGTGTGTTCATTTTTATTTTTATCTCATTTCATCTTGCTTTTAATCAATTTGGGTGTTAGAACCACTTTTTGGTCTAACATTTTGGTGCTTTCACTGAGAACTCATCTGAATTCTTTGTTTTTCGGGATTATCGTTCTACTTTTTGGACCGTTGAGTTCAACGAAGTTAATCCTCAAGTTTCTACGCTCTTGGATATTTGTTGAAGTGATTGTCGAAGAATCATGGCAAAAGGAAAAGGCAAAGAAGTTCAATCTGGTCGAGGAAATGGAGCTGGCGAAGATCAACAAAATGCGGTTGTAACAAGGTCTCGTGGGCAGAGTTCAGCAGCAGGACGAACCAATGCAGGAAATCCGAACCGTCTACTGGGGGAAAGCTCCGATCCGATCCGGGTAGGAGATTCTGAAGCAGTGCATTCCCCCAATCTGAACCGACCCGAGCAGCTTGCCATGTACCGACCCGACCAGACTCCCCAGCTCCGAACCGACCCGACCTCCCATCTCCGATCCGATCCGACTCTTGGTGATGTTGGAACTTCTACTCGAGTCCCTGCAAATGCTCCGATTCTAGCCGCCAGGGTCAGTGATCAGGTCAATCCATCTGCGCCCATTACTCAAGGAGATTTCTCGCGCCTACTTGATATGCTTGAAAGTACAAGGGAGGCTATGAAAGTCCACGAGCGCACTAATCTTATGATGCAGGAAAATATGAGGCTCATGAGCAGGGAGATTAGCGAACTCCGTCGACAGAGAACCCCATCACCGGTTCGTCACACACTAGTGGATCAGTCTTCATCTTCCGAGGAAGAGCGGCCCCGTGAGCGAAGGCCGCTCGAACGACCTCAGAATGTGGAGCAGCTGACATTTGGATCTTTGGGATCTCGTGAGGATATTGCACGAGCACTAGGAAACAATGACCCCACTCAGGGGCAAAGGCTCCAGTCCCCTCCTCCCGAGATCGACCGGGAGCGCAGGGAACGGAATATAGCAGAAGCAGCTCGAAGAAGAAGGGCATCTCTTGAACAAGAGCCCAGAAGGAACTCGGATACTAGGGCCAGGGAACCTGAGCGGCCCCTAACTAATGCTGATGTACAGGCAATGGTTTGCCAGATCATGCCCGAGAGCCGGAACTATACAAATGAAGATTATGGCATTGAGCGAAGCCATACTCCTTTCACCGACGATATCCTCGACTTCCAGTTTCCCCGGCGCTTTAACTTGCCACAGATGGACAAGTACAACGGAAGGACTGATCCGGGACAGCATTTGATGCGATACTCGTGGCTCATGAATGCTGCTGCTGCCCCTGATGAAGTGAAGTGCAAAGCATTCCCAATCTATTTAGAAGATGTGGCGCTGTTCTGGTTTACCCGACTTCCTCCTCGTTCGATTTCGAATTACAAGGAACTGAGCGAACGTTTTATGAACCAGTTCCGACTCCATTCCCGAAAGTCCAAAAGTGTTATTGAACTATCGAGAATCAAGCAGGCACCAGGAGAGTCTTTGAGGGCATATCTTGACCGTTTTAACCTAGCTGTGACTGAAGTTAGTGACCCGCATGAGCCCACCATTCTGATGGCATTAAAGGAAGGAGTCGATCCTGAATCTGAGTTCGGGGATTACCTTTCTGGAAAGACACCCTCCACAAGAGAGATATTCTATGAAAAAGCCGATATTTATTTAAGACGAGAGGAGGCCAGGGCAAACCGAAAGAGAAAGTCTGCGGCGGCTTCAGAAGAAAATGTGCAGAGTAATATCGCTGTGAAGCAGTCTGGGGAAAGTTCCGGCAAGGTCGAAGTAAATGTGGGAAACAAGGGTGGAAACAACAATGCTGGAAGCGGGGGTAACAACAACAATAACCGTAATCCGAACGGTAACAGAAGAAACAGAAATAGGGGAAGCGATCCTAGCAAAAGACCCCGATTCCAGACCTACAAGAACTATACACCATTGAACGACACCCTGGAGAATATTTACCTGGATACGTACAATGTTTTGCAGTACAAAAGACCGCCACCTCGTGATTCGACCGAGAAAGAAATGGCGACAGGGAAATTTTGTTTGTTTCTTGGAACTCATGGGCATTCAACCAATGAATGTCGGCATTTGAGGGATGTGATTGAGAAGCTGCTGCGTGAAGGGAAGTTGGATGAATACAAGGTTGCCCCGAGGGACAGGGGGCAAGGAGAGCAGGCTCCAAAACAGATTCTACCTGCTCCCAAGCCTACAGCGCAGCACAAAGGTAAAGTAATTGTTATCAACTCCATAGTGGGCGGACCTCACCCGGCAATCCGAAGTTTCAGATCAATGGATCAATATGTAAATGCTGCCAAGCACATAGATGTGAATGAAGGTGATGATTTGGAAGATGTCACCCCCATAAAACAACAGAAGACCATGTTTGACGACGTGGTGTTCCGCAGTAGAGATAATACTAGGATCCAATCACCCACTGATGATCCGTTGGTTATTACTACCACCATTGGGCCGGCCTTGGTTCATAAGGTATTAGTAGACAACGGAAGTTCTGTTAATATTTTGTTTAAAAAGTCATTTGATCAGATGAAGCTTGAATCTGAAGATTTGAAGCCATGTGAAGGATGGATCAGAGGCTTCAACGGGGCGTCAACAGCTCCCATGGGATACATAGAGTTGCCCGTGACCTTGGGGCAAGGAGAACGCAGAAGAGTGCGGATGCTTTAGTTCGTAGTATTGGACGTAGATTCGCTTTGTAACGCATTTTTGGGGAGGCCTGCCCTTGCTGAATTCAGAGTTTGTATCGCCCCCTGGTGTTTATTGCTTAAGTTCCCAACCGAAGCCGGAACTGGAGTAATGAGAGGGGATCAAGTTTTCGGACGGGCCTGCTATATGGTCGAACTAAAGATATTGATGAAAGGACTTAACATTGAGCGTAAAGATGCCTCGCCTCCCCCAAAGGGGGGCTTGGCATAGCAATTAGAGAAATCGACCCCGAAGGAGTTGCCCAAAGGAACGCCTGAGGACCTGGATCCCAGAAAAGACGAGGAACCAGAGGCTAGGAATGCAACTCCTAATGAAGCGACAGTGGAAATTCCCATTGATGAAGCTGATCTGACAAAAATTTTGAAGATTGGTTCTCAATTGGATCCACGTCGAGCCAAAGAACTAATGGACTTCTTGAAGGCAAACTTGGACGTGTTTGCCTGGACCCATGCTGACATGTGTGGGATATCGCCATCCATTATAAGTCACAAATTAAATGTAAACCCGAAACATCCGCCTGTGAAGCAAAAGAGACGTATGCTGGGCCCAGAGAGGTCGGCTGCTCTCAAAGAGGAAGTGGAGAAGCTGATGCAGAACGGATTTATTCGAGATTCGACATATCCCGACTGGATATCGAATCCCGCCTTGGTAAAGAAGCCGAATGGAAAGTGGTGGACTTGCATTGATTTTTCAGATTTGAACAAAGCTTGCCCAAAAGATAGTTTCCCACTTCCCAGGATTGACCAGCTTGTAGATTCGACAGCAGGTCATGAACTTCTCTCTTTCATGGATGCATATTCCGGATATAATCAAATTCCTATGCACGTGCCAGATCAAGAGCATACGAGCTTCATTACGAATTTGGGGTTATATTGTTATGTTGTAATGCCATTCGGATTGAAAAACGCCGGAGCCACTTATCAGCGTTTGGTGAACAGAATGTTTTATAATCAAATATGGAAGACTATGGAAGTTTACGTGGATGATATGTTTGTTAAATCGAAACAGTCCTCCAGCCATACGCAAGACTTGGCGGAAATGTTTGGTATCCTGCGAAAATATCGGATGAAGTTGAATCCTCAGAAATGCTCATTTGGAGTGGCATCGGGAAAGTTCCTAGGCTTCATTGTGAGTACCCGAGGAATTGAAATCAATCCTAGCCAGATAGCAGCGATTAGAAACATTGAAGAGCCGAGGAGGATTAAAGACGTTCAAAGTCTTGTAGGGAAAGTAGCTGCGCTGAGTAGATTCATCTCCAAAGCCACAGACAAATGCATTCCGTTTTTTGATTTGATTAAAAGAGGAAAGAATAACTTCGAGTGGACTCCAGACTGTGTTGAGGCCTTTCGAAATTTATGGGAACTGCTAGAGAAAGTGCCGATTTTGTCAAAGCCAGTAGATCACGAAGAATTGTTTGTTTACTTGGCAGTCTCGGCTCACGCCGTTAGCACAGCCCTGGTGCGAGAAGAAGACAAAGTACAAAGGCCAGTGTATTATGTAAGCAAGAAATTAGCAGCGGCAGAGCGCAACTACCCAAAGATTGAGAAGCTCGCTTACAGCCTCCTAATTGCATCCCGAAAACTTCGTCACTATTTCCAAGCTCATCCAATAACCATATACACCGACCAGCCCTTGAGGCAGGTGTTGCAGAGACCCGAAGCATCGGGAAGGTTGATCAAATGGAATATAAAATTAAGTCAATTTGATTTGAATTTTCAACCACGAAAGTCGATCAGGGGGCAAGCTCTGGCAGACTTTATTGCGGAGTTCACCATCCCAGAGGAGGAAGTAATCGATGACAGAGTGGTTAAGTCCGAGGATGAGTTAAAGATAGATCCGTGGAAACTATACACAGACGGAGCCAAGAACGACCGAAGGTCCGGAGCTGGAATCGTCTTAGTCACTCCTGAAGGACGGTCGTTATATTACGCTCTACGATTAGAATTTTCGGCGACTAACAATGACTCTGAATATGAAGCCCTGATTGCCGGGCTGAAGCTTGCTAAAGACCTCGGAATAAAAACATTGGACATATTCTGTGACTCTAAAATCGTTGTTTTCCAAGTGCGAGAGGAATTTGTGGCTCGGGGACCTCGACTTATCGCCTACCTCAGGAAAGTGAGAGAGCTATTGAATAGCTTGGAGCGGTACAACATAACACATATTCCCAGAGCTGAAAACCAGAAAGCGGATAGGCTGGCAAAGCTGGCTAGTTCCGACAATCCAGAAGAGACTGAAATAATTCCAATTGAAACGTTGGAATCGCCAAGCTTTGAGTCAATGGAAACTGAGTTCTCTTTTGAAGCGGAACCGGAGAAGGAGTCGTGGATGACCCCAATTAAGAACTTCCTTAAGGATGGAACACTCCCGTCAAAGAAGAGTGAAAGAAGGGCTATAGTTCGCAAGGCTACCAGATATATCATACAAGATGATACTCTTTATAGGCAAGGATTTTCTATGCCCCTATTACGATGTATAGCACACGACGACATCAAGCGTGTACTAAGAGAAGTACACGAAGGTGAGTGTGGAGATTATAAAGGAGGTCAGACTTTAGTAAAAAAGATATTGCGATACGGATACTTCTGGCCTACAATTAATAAAGATGCGGCTGATTATTCACGATGCTGCGATAAGTGCCAGAGATTCGCCAGAATCCCCAGAGCACCGTCGACCCAACTTAAATCAATGGTGAGTCCTTGGCCATTTGCCACATGGGGAATTGATATCATTGGAATTCTACCGATTGCTAAAGGAGGAGCGAAATATGCAATAGTGGCCGTGGACTATTTTACGAAGTGGGTGGAAGCTGAGCCTTTGACCAAGATCACGGCAAGAAAGGTGATAAGTTTCGTGGTCAGAAATATTATATGCCGATTCGGGATCCCAAGGACGATTATAACTGACAACGGAACTCAATTTGATAGTACTGAATTCAGAAATTTCTGCCAGAAGTATAAGATTGACAAGCGATATACAGCAGTTGCCTATCCGCAGTCGAACGGGCAAGTAGAGGCAATAAACAAAGTAATAAAATCCATCCTCAAGAAACGGTTAGAGCGTGCAAAGGCAAAATGGGTTGACGAATTGCCCCTAGCTTTGTGGGCATATCGAACAACATTTAAGACGGCCACCGGTCACACCCCTTTCTCTCTCTCCTTTGGTTCAGAAGCAGTAATTCCAGTTGAACTGGAAGTTCCTTCCCACAGGGTGACATATTATGACCCGATGACGAATCGGGCGCTTTTACTTGAGTCTCTTGATGAAGTCGAAGAAAAAAGGGACGAAGCAGATTTGCGTGCGGCAAGACATCGACGTCAGATGGCACGCTATTACGACAAAAAAGTTCGCCTCAGGACTTTTGAACCAGGAGATTTGGTGCTAAAGAGAGTCTTTCCATCCCTTCCTCACCTCGGTCCAAAGTGGGAAGGACCCTTTGTCATCCAATGGAAACTTGAAAAAGGAACCTTCAAGTTAACGACCGTAGATGGCGAAGAAGTCCCTCGAGCATGGAATGCCCAACACTTAATGCGATATTTGGATTAGAAATGCTGTACTCTTTGTTATTTTTCTTATGAACTTTGTAATAAGGCACGACTTGCCTTGGGAAAATCTGATGATATGAATAAAGGACTATAAAGTGGATGTAGGCTACGACTTAGCCGAACCACTATAAAAATATTGTGTGTTATTTACTTTTATGCATTACATATATACATTCATCAATTATTCTGTTGTGATTATAAAATACAGGATGACTCAAAGCCTAAAAAGGTTGAAGACAGTTTAGACATAAAAAGAAGCACGACAACTATTTGTGCGACAAGACATAAAAGAATGAGAAAACGACATTCTTAACTCTAACTCTCCAGAGAGAGAGAGTATAAAAGCGTCTCCGACTCAGCGCTGAAAAAGAAATTCTTCCCCTAACTCTAACTCTCCAGAGAGAGAGAGAGTATAAAAGCGTCTCCGACTGAGCGCTGAGAAAGAAATCTTTCCCCGCTGAAAGACCGGGGAATGAATAGATTGCTGAGCTCGAATTCTAACTCTCAAGAGAAAGAGAGAGAGAGTATAAAAGAAATGCCAGAAAAAACGACAGGTACTGACGACACAGGAAATGCTATCCCGTCAGAAAATCGGGAGCATTCAGATTGCTTGATTAAGCATTAAATAATTTGTGAGAACTGACTGGGGGCATATATGTATACGCATATTTCCTCCCTCCGTAATTTCATTTCATAACTATAGTAAGACATGCATTTTTACATAAGTGCAGAAGTGCTGACAAACAGACATTGCAGAAAATGAGTTATTTTTTATTTACAAATGAATGAATTTGTACAGGAAAATAGCTAAAAAAAAGAAAGTGCAGGAGCCACTCTTGTAGCAGCAATTATTGGTTCATTAAATGCTAAAACGATACAAGGCAATCCACTATTTAGATTTCGAATGAGCCTTGGACTTCTTGGCGGCTTTCTCCGCATCCTTTGCTTCTTTCTCAGCCTCTTTCAAGATTCGTTTTGATTTCTTCTTTCCTGAAGATGCGGTGCTGGAGCCAGTAGACTTCTTCCCGGAGGGCGGAGCGCTGGAATCAAGAGAAGATTTTTTAGCGAGTTCCTCTGTAATAGATCTAGTTGAGAGCTTAGCAACTAACCTTGATCCCGCATCCACAACTGCGAGGGGCTTGAGGGCTTCAGGGTCTAGTTCTTCGGCTTTTAATTGCAAGCGTTTGTCTTGATCAGCTTTCATTGCAGCCAAAGTAACGTCATCAGCACTTTTTGTCTCCCCGACTATTGCAACTTCTGGTTCCTCTTCCTGACCCCTGTCACCGCCATCATCCCTTAAAGCTGCTATCATTTCTTCATCCTGGGTAGTGGCGGCCTTAGTCGGCTCACTTCCTTCTCCCAAGTCTATAGAAGCAGCCTTGTCCTCCCCTCTTTTGGCCTTTTCTGCGGGCTTTGTCCCGGCGGTGGCTCCCTGAGTCACATCTGTCTTTTCAGATGGCTCAATACCTACAGAATGAGAAGCAACAGTTATCAACTCAGGCGAAAACAATGGGTTTTTCATTGATTGCTCAATCACGTGGCGAAAGTTAGAAATAGCCTTGACAAATTGAGGAGAAAAGGTAGGGATACCTTCGGAAGACTTCTCGGCTGGGGTGACTACTACCTCTGATGCTGTTTCAGGAATAGGGGATAGCAGAGTTGTTCGGGGAATTCCCGGATTTTCAGGATCATACCCCTCTACTTCCGAAGTGGCGGGGGCAGCAGAAGAGGAACCAGTCTCGGGAATGTTTTTCTGTTTAATCCTCCTCCTCTCTTCTTCCATAGCCTCAGCAATGAGGCGGCACCCTTCAGCTAGGCGTTCTGGCTCATCATCCCTCAAGTATTTTTCCATTAGCTTATCCTCATCGATAGAATCGACTTTGAGCTCCTCTTTTTCCCACTCAACAATCTGATTCCATACTTGAACTAGAGTGGATGGGTAATCTTCGATCCAAGAAATGTTTCGGCGAAGGATGATATGTGCGAAGAATTCAATCATTAATTCGCCAAAACCTTGAATATCAGCCTCCGCCTCAGATAATTGTTTGCGGGCTTCCTCCGCAGATTTGATAGCACACTCCACATTGCCCTCAGCCAGGGCAGCTCTGTTCTCTGCCTCGAATAGCTTTGAAGCTAAGTCGGCATTCTTCTTTTCTAGTTCAGCACTCCTCTTCGCTAACTCGGCATTTTTCCGCTCGAGGTCAGCATAAGCAAGGCGTGTCTTAGCAGCTTCTGACTTAGCCTCATCAGCTTGCTTTTTTAACTCAGAACGCTCCTGAGTGTGAGATTCAAGCAAATCGTGATAACGTTTTTGCATGTCCTCAAATTGTTGTTTGAAGTTAGAAGCGTCCCTTTGAGCGACAACTAGCTGAGCTTGAGTGTCTTCCAAATCTTTTCCTAGGGCTTTTAAAGCCTTGGCATCCTCCTCCGCGGTCTTTTGCATTGAGTCGGTATTTGTGATTAGAGCGCGGATGATTCTAGAAAGATTGCGTGAATATTTAAACATCTCAGTATATTGTTTTTCAACCGCATCTATCTTTGCTTTGGCCTCATCTGCCCACTTAGAAGAAACAGGTTCAAGGGCAGGTAAAAAAGTCAAAGTCTCGAAGTAGTGTTCGGGAAATTGCTCCTCCAAATATGCCCGCTTTACTGCAGTTTCCGCATTTAGTGGGGGAGGAGCGGGGATTGTCAATTCGGTGTCCCTGTGTGAAGAGGATTCAGTAGTTTCTTTGTCTGTCCTAGGTCGTTTAGTAGCAGGGACCTTGTGCTTACTCCGAGACCCGGTTTCTTTTGGAGGACTTCTCTCTCTACTGCGCTTTTCATGGGAAGAAGTGGAGTCTTTAGATTGTGGTCTATCCTCTTCCCTACGGCTTTGATAACCTTTGTATTTCTCTTGTTCCGGCCGAACGGGTGAGCGAGAACGTGAGGGTCGAGAGCGATAGGGATCATAAGGCCTTCTCTCCTCCCTACCACGATCATCCCGGCGAACATACTCAATATCCTGAGGTGGATTGGACATGCTGCGGCGAAGCTTCCTGATATCATAGTAGGATCGAGACATCGTACCTGCGCAATAAGACAAGCGAAATTTAGAATTAATGGATTCACAGAGAAAGAGGTGCAATGAATGCTAATGCCGTTGTATAAAGTGTATCCTAAGTGGTGTGTTTCCCCCCAACCAACCTGAGTCTGAAGCTAGACTAGTACGGGCAGGCTCTTTGGCCTTAGCGGGAGTGGTCTCTTCAGAAGAGGTGAAGACTAAAGGATCCTTCCTGAAATCCTCTGAAGTGTATATAGTTTCAGGTAAGGGGAGATCCCCCAAACCCTGAAATATTTGGTCATCAGTACTAGGGATATCCCCCTCGGAAGCATTAAGTGGCGACTCTTGGGAGGATATTGACTTTTTCAGAGAAGTAGCCTCCTCGGGGGCAGTATATCCTTCACGATGCTTTTCGGCCAGATTAGCCAATTCGTCATCTTGTGTAGAAGATGGAGAAGGTGAAGTTTGAAGAGGCACTGTAGGAACTCCTGAGCCTTCTCCTGTCTTTGGGACTACCTCCACTGAAGGGATGTAGACGTATGGAGCCGTCCCATGACCGATGCTACGAAAAACGGATAACAGCCCATGAAAGTGAAGGTATTCGTCTTTAAGGACTTCGTCGATAGTCAAGAATTTCTGATTGCCATTAAGAAGTTGGTGCATCCGGTCAAAGAACACCTGATCTGATATTTGTTTGGGATTGTCGACTGCAAACAAAAAGGAAAACAAGTTAAGGTGATGATTCAAGTGTATAGAGCCCGGATTTAGAAAATCAGTGCTTTACTTGATTTTGTCCACCTCCTGGCGCATCCAGGCTATCGCTTCACGTAGAACCATTCTAGTCTGGAATCTCCAGCTTTACTGCTGAATGGTGCTGAGATTATCTTCCTTTTTGGAACTGACTCAAAGTAGCAAAAAGATGGAGTCTCTCGAGTCCGATGCTTGAAATTATAGAAGAAGTGAACGTCATCGAACGTGAGCTCTATGCCTAAGATTTCACGATATGCTATGTACAAAGTGTGCAAGTAGGCATACGAATTGGGATGCAGCTGCATGGGGGCAATCCGCATTTGTCTTAAAAAGTCAACGATGAAGGGAGAGAATGGAGGAATAGCGCCGACCATGCACATCAATCGAGTGACCGCCATATATCCTTCTGGAGGGTTGTGGGGACGGTCAGAGCTTGAAGGCACTAGAGTGTCCCTTTTCATTATCCCGTACTTTAAGCAAATTCGGACAAGTCGATCGTTGTCGATTGTTGATTCAACGGAATCTGGAGGTGATTCCAATATAACGGCCGATTCAAATTCATCGGGGGCTCGATCGTCACCAATCCCTCCTTCCTCCTCAAAACCCAGAGAAACTTCATTCTCTGAAGACACCTCGTTGCTTTCCCGATTTCCAACCCCGTAGTCTGGGCCCTCACTGTCCCATTCTGGATCCGATGAAGAAGATATATCCTCGAGAGTGATTTTGTTAGAGGTTTCCGGGGCTTCTTTCCTCTCAGCTAGTCTGGAAGAACGTCTGGGTCTCATGGTCATAGAACTATTGAAGAAGCAATAGCACAAATTAGAGCAAATTAGCCCGTACCCCCCGTGCGTGTGTGCAAACTAAAGTGTGAACAGTGTATACAGAAAGCGCAAAGTAAATGTTTAAAAGTGCGACGAAAAAGTTTGGCAAGATATAAAGAGTTGAAGTAATTCTGGATGTCCAGTTACGTTCGCAAGGCACTATCCTAACTATCCGTAAAATTGAAGATTATGCCGAAGGTCGATTAGGCCAATTAAACGAGTTTTTATGCGTTAAGATAGACTGTGCTTCGGTTCGGTTCGGATTCATTCATAGGGATCGGATCGGGGGCGTGACCTTAGGCTTGGAAATCTTATTGAAGCTCAGAAATTGAAGTCGGATCGGATCGGAGGCAAAGTCCCCTAACGGTTCGGATCGGATCATGTAGTTATATTTCTCTTCCATCGTTTTACGATCCGATCCGATCCGGTTAGTGAGGCTCCTTCCCTCCTGTCTTAAATGTTTGCTCCGATCCGATCTGATCTCCTAGATTTCGTTTCTTTTTTTCTTTCTTCGCTCGCCCCGACCCGATCCGACCTCCTGAATTTCCTTCCTTCTTCCTTTGTTTCTCATTTCCATATCCTTCCGAACCGAACCGATTCTCCATCATCTTCTTCTTCTCCTTCACTCTCTTTCTTCCCTATCCAATTCCGAGGCCAATTTCGTGCCATTCACCCAAATCGAAGCCAAGTGATTTTACGATGGTGCACTTAACAACGGGTTATAGTCTCCTCCATTCCGATCTCGAGACGACGACGAGGGAGGGTCACAGCGGCAAGTTCATCAGAATTCCATGATAAAATCATCCTAATCGCCTATGAATTCGAGTCGAAAATAATTAAAAAAGGAATCGATCGAAGTTTTATAACCTACCAGTATGATTACTTTGAGAATTAAGAAGAATTTTGAAGGATCACAAATTAAATTTTTCTTGTTTTTACAGAGCTCGAGCGGTGAAAAAGTAAAAGTGAATGAAGGAAGGAGGCAGTGTTTATATAGAAGAAGAATGTGACCATTCGTCTCCCCGTTCGGATCGGAAGCCCAATAGAAGAACCCCCGTTCGGATCGGATGGATGGCCCAGAAGCGAAGCTTGGCCCAATAGTCCAGTGAAAAAAGAGAGGAAAAGAGGTCTGTTCGGATTGGAATCCGAACCGAACCGAGTCCTATAGCCCAGCAACAAACTGAATTGAAATTTGAAGAAAAAGAGGAAAACACAAGGAAAATCAAAAGAGAAGTCACCTCGAAGAGCGCTATGCATTGATAGTCAAAGCATGCTCCGTCTCCAACAGAAGCATCCTTTGAGGGGGCAAAATGTTAGCCCACTTTGTGAATTGGGCCACACAAAGTCAAGATGTGAAACATTGAAAAACTTGGGGAGCACCGAAGCGGGTCGAATCGGGGTAGTGTAGCGGTTCGGATCAGAAAAAGTTTTCTGTTCGGATCGGTGAACTATTGCTGAGGAAATTAGAAAGGCACGTAGTTCGGATCGGAGGGTAATATAATCTCAATTGGATCGGAAAGCTACTTGATTGCCACGGAGATAGATCGGAGCGGAGTAGAATAAAGAGAAGAGAGAAGTGTTTCCATATCAATCCGGGTCGGATCGGATACCCCGATCCGAACCCCTTGCACATGTCCCTCCGACCCGAACCCATTTTCCACATCACTCCCCTGCATGAGCGCCTGGATATCCGGATCGGCTATAACCAGTTCCTGCCCATAACGTCCATTACTCTAATGTGTTGTCAACATAGAAATCCATCCGAACCCGAAGCTGATGGGATGGATGACACGTGGCTCCGAACCGGATCGGATTCTGAGCAAATTCTCACCTATAAATACCCCGTCTGGAGACAAAGAAAAGGATCTTTTTTCTGGCACTGGGAGAGTCCAACCACCTTCATAACCTGAATTCCAGCAATCCCGAAAAATCCAAATCTTCTTTCATTATTTGTTTTCAAACAATTGAGTGATTGTAAGTGAGTTGTGAGAGAGATCGAGTGAATATTTCATTGTACTTGCAACTAAATCAGTGAAAATAGTGAAAAACAAGTGGATGTAGGCATTTCTTCGCTGAACCACTATATATCCTGTGTGTTCATTTTTATTTTTATCTCATTTCATCTTACTTTTAATCAATTTGGGTGTTAGAACCACTTTTTGGTCTAACATATAATGCTTATGAGTTGAATATTATTGTTTATAAACCCTAATTATCAAAGTAGTGTGCATATGAATGAGATGAATAATTTAGTTGTTTTGGCTTATTTAGTGTGGATGACTAATTTAGTTTTTATGTTTTATAAAACGTCAGAAACAATAATTAATTTTATATAACGTACAATTAGTTAAGTAAAGTTGCAAACATATGTGTATATGTGATTTACTCCATATACATACAATTAGGTTGGAATTAAGCCATGCAAGCCTTATTTCGTTTAAAATTTGCTACTTTACGCAGATTGATAACAAGAGCGACAATTCTATAAGTTGATTTTTAATATACACACCGTTTGTTATTAAAATACTGAAAATTGCAGAAGAGGAAAATTTCCATGATTTTTATTTTTATTTATATAATGAAACCCGTGTTAATTTAGTATAGATGGTGATGTCAGTCAAAAGTGAGTATAAATGTTAGACTTGACAATATTTGTGTACATGTGATAGACGGAGTGGAGCACCTATCGACAATGGCAAACAATGACTAGTTCATTCTGGAATTAATTTGTGAATTAAATTATAAACCCAAGGAAGTCGAAGATAGCTGGTCGTTACTAGCGATGGAAAATCGCGGGTATCAGACCGAAACCTGCATCTTCTTTCTTATTTTCATTCCTCCCCAAAAAACAAAATCATTCCAAGGAAGAAGGCGTAAGGAAGATGTATGGACGTACGCGTAGGGAATGCATATGGAATTAGGCGTAGGAATGCGGTGTAGGAAAGACATATAGATCTTGGCGTAGGAAATGCGTAAGAATGCAGACGTAGGGAACTCGTAGTGATTTTTTGCGATGTACTATTTTCCAACTTCTTTTTTACGTAGGGAAATTTGAATCCCTAGGCAGTCCTTACGCCAAATTGACGTAAGGAATTCAGAATTCTTTTGTAGTGAATATTCTGCAACAAACTTTAAATGTTCAATTTTTTATTCTTTTGAATTTATTAAGATGAATCTGACTGGAGTCGTAAAACCCCCATATTGCACCTTGCTCGGTCCGCGAATATCAAATAAGTAGTTGATCTTGACGTAAGCACATAATAAGCTTTTAACATGTTTTTTGGTTTCGAACCCGTGTTGTTGTCACCATGACTAAAAGTTTTTAATCATTAAACAATACAATATAACACTATGGAATTCTCCACTTGTATAAATTATAACACACATATACTGCACAGTTGCCCAATTCACATTCAGAAATAACTCCTAAACACATCCTTATTAGAAACAATTTAACATAAATGAATAAATCAAATACAATCAACAGAAAGAGTAATGGCAATTAATTAAATCTGATTCAAGGAGGGCATGGTCCAACACAACCGGTACTTGGACCAACGGTGCAGCTGGAATGACCGGAAGGTGGCACAGGTCCCTGTGGCAACGATTCAAGAACGAACCCTAGTACTCTCATAAGCTCTTGTTCATCTCCTAGGAGCCTTGATGCATCAACTTGATTGATACTAACAGCTAATGCAACAGCAATAATACATAATGCTATCAAAGCGATGCTTTTACATATGCTCATCTTGATTGTTTTGTGTAAAGGAGGACATGAATTATGGGGCATATACATAGGTAGTAAAATGTCAAAGCTAAAGACTTGATGAAGAGGAAGATGCACAGAATATGTACAAATTTTGATGTTTATATCATGGTTGATGGTAAACCTTTGTGTTGTGACTCGTGAGAGCAGACCGAGAGTTTTTGAAACTCAAGTTACTAGTTTTTGATACTCAAGTTATTAGTTTTAAATTGAATATTACTTAAATTTGGGTTAATCAGCAGACTTCACTTGTTATCCACGGCATGCATGCCTGACTTTGATCAAGTATGCATTTTGATTTATATACATACATGATACGTACACATGAATATACATGCCTACATCTGTAATCCACTACTCGTCAGCATCTGTATAAAAAATGTAATCATGCAGCCCAAAATTTTTTTATGCAATATTATTACAATAGATAATTTTAAAGTATTAATATCTGGAAGGATTAGATTTTCAGTCAAAGCTCCCAACCACAGTAAAAGTCCCACTTCGCATGTAGATGTAGTAAGAGAAACTTTAGCCCCGTCAACACATTTTTAAGTAGTTTTTCTTCGCGTTTAAAAATGCATTTCTAGTACTAAAACGTGTATGAAGGACTGTATTTCAAGAGTATACAAGCTTCGCAGAAGTGATCAGAAGACTGATTGTTCCTGGTTTGGTCAAAATTATCTAGCTAGTCCAAATCTTCATCCATAAAACCCAACGTATTTATCTTATATTTTAATATGAAATTACTGGAGGCCTATTTTTCATTCTGGATTTACATCTCTACACCGTGGAGGCCATAGACAAACATTTATAAAGCATAAAGACGTAGGGATAACTTGTAAAATAGTTATTTCCCTTCTTAATATTCCATACGCTATGCTTACACTGGACATAGGGTAAATGATGCTTCATGGATGTGGCTCTAGGGTTCACTGGGCTGTATAGGATTTTTATGCTAGGATGAGACCCATTCTTGAGAAATGGGGGTAAATGGCCGAATTTACTCACTGAAGAAAATAGCCAATTTTGATTAGACAATTAAATTTAAAAGATGATGGAATTGTTGTTCAAGGCATTAGGATTGCAAAACCATCCTTCTCTGAATATCAATAGTACATTGTCATTGACACACCATTTTTTATAAGAGATGCCCAATTTTTATGGTTTTTATTATTACTTTTAGGTGTATTTTTTAAAATAGTTTCACCTTTCTAAAATTACATTAACATATCAAATTACCTTTCTCGATTCTAACGATTTTTTTTTTTACCAATTCACTTTAGTAACCTATTTCAGTAAAAATTTCAAAGGAGGAAATGAAGATATCTTCTCATTATTATGGTTAGAAGCATTTTAATCTCGACGATGGTTAATACGGCCGTTCATAACCGTTTTCTGACACTATAAATGACACTATTTTGTTATATTAATGTATATGGTTACAATAGTTGTAAACGTTGATAAAACACCGACTTAAATTAAATTTTATGACATGAAGCAAGGGCATATAAACAGTTGGAACCTGTGCAGTTAAAGTGCTCAGCTAGCTGCTTAAAATTAGCAATTTCCACTAACTTTTTTTATTTGTTTTAAAGAATAACTGGTCAAATCATCATTTGTATACTAATATTGCTAAAGCGAATGCAAAATAGTCTTGATTTAGCGGGCGTACAGGAAAATAGTGTGGCATTAAGCAGATCTACTATTTATCAGCGTCAAATTGAAACAACATAAAGGTTGGAGAATGCTACGAGCTATAGCGGAAATATTGCGGGGCTTTAGTGGGGCTTTAACTGCATAGGTTGGAACATTCATGCTGTATACGGTGAATTCAAGACGAAAATTTGTAACCCTTACGACTTATGCCACTACAAAAAACACAGTGATTCGCGACGGCAAAAAAACATCGCAATTTAAGACGTCGCCAATAGGAAAAGCGATCGGATGAGCGATGGCTTCATCGCTTAATTTGCAACGGCTTGCAATAGCAACTTGTCCATGTGGCATCATACGTGGCAGGTAGTTTGTTTCCCGGAGAGCCGTAACAAGGCGTTACAAACCGTTGCAAGTATGTCCTCGCTAGTTGTCGCAAATCTGGAACCTGCTAGCCGTCGCAAATCTAGAACCTGCTAGCCGTCGTAAATCTGGAACATAATTTCTGCACTACACAGTTATTTATTTCCCTAAATCCACACAACAACAATATCATTCCAACATCAGTCTAGTATAATCAGTACTTACTATCATACCACCATCATTTCATCAATTCAACAATCCACATCAATAATAAATTCACCAAATCATAATATATCAAAGAATAACTAAATTCAAAACACCATCATAACATACCATCATCGTACATCCCAAACACAATACCATCGTCACATCATCGTCATATATATCCAAACACACCATATTATCATCGCATATCATCGTACATTCATCTAGAATATAAAAAAACCAGTCATATGTATATACCCAAGCATAAGAACAACCAAACTACTCTTCCTCCTTGTCGTTGTTGTCATCTTCTTCTTCGCCTTCTCCTTCATCGTCGGCATCTCTCTACCTAGGCATCGACCCATGCTCCTGATAGTGTGCTGCAATGCGCTCGTCTATTTGCTGGGCCAGCTGGTTTTTCGCTAATCATTCATCTCATCCAACTGTTGCTGCATCGGAGCTATAGTCTCTTCCTCCATGGACATCCTGTAACCTCGTTGAAAAGCAATAGCCTACGAAATAATTCAAGTTCACATTAAAGTTAATAATTCAATTTATATTCATGATGTTATTTTATAAGTCTAAAAAGGGCTTACCTCCTGGTTGTTGAAGCCACATCGCCTATTACGAGTAGGAGGATCAATAATATAATCTCATATACGATCGGACTCTGCAACCGTAAGCTCCTCTTGTCCAGTAGCATGTGTCACTCTATCCAACTCTGCGTCATACCTCACCCTACAATACCAATATAATTTTAACACAAATGCTATATAAATTACTTATATACTGTGATACGAATGAATATGAAAAATTTTAATTACGGATAAGCATATTTACCATCACAACCTCAACCTTGTGGTCCGCCCAATCATACGTAACGTTCCCTTCTTCATCGGTATGTTCCACCGCAAGTGTATGTCTGAAAACATCTGTCATTGAAGGCTCTCTTCCTAACTTTGCGACCTGGGTATATATATACAGTAATAAAATTATTGAAAATAAGAATGAATGATATACACTAAATTTTTAGGTCAACTTATGCTCAAAACATTGAAAATTTATATCAACTCTCTTCTATGCTGATGGAATGATTTTGAGCAGCCGCGGTGTAAAGCAGGATTCTTAACTTTATTTGCCTTATTTCTAGCTGCTACTTTTTGTTAAAATTTGATACACAGTTAATTAAAATAATGCAATCAATATAAATGTGAATATTTTCATTAGATCTTACTTTAGCTTCTTCCATATCCTAGTATGCTAGAAATGCAGCCCAAACATCGTCACTCATCCGCAGAGGTTTTTTACCAGATGTCTTCGCCCTTGAAATCGTCTCTCGGCAATTTTTACGCATCTTCATATTCCAGTGAGTCAAAAAAAGTTTCATGTCCTACGGCTCCACACGTACAACAGCCTGCATATTAAATTTATTTTGAATTATTTATAATATATTAATTTTTAATAATATTATTAAAAAAAATACTTACTAATAAATCAACTAGAATGACGCTCTTGATATGAGGTGGTATACTATCCCAATGCAGCCAAGCCCCAGACATTCTTCCCCTGTAAGATCCCTCTATACGTCTAGAATGAAATTTGATGGCTCAATCTCAAAGCCCCTGTGTACATGTTGACATAGATATTTCATTTATTTTAGATAATGTAAATTGAAATAAATTTGATATTTACCCCGCACTCTTCGGAACAATCCCTGCAACTTGGCACGGATCTGACTCCGAGATGCTCGGACCTGTTCCTGATGTAAGAGATGGTGAAGGAGTCGGATGAGACGTACTCCTCGATCGTCTTCGATCAGACATATCTGTCACAATCATATAATGCATACAAAATAACTTGAATTGTTAACATCAGTCATCATTATCATTACTTTAATTGTATATGAGAAGAACAATGCATAACTCTTCATAATGCATAACATATATAGTCATCATTATCATTACATAAATCAAAATAGTAAAGAATGTAAGAAAATTCATAGTTACGAACAATCATCATTATTATTACATAGCTCAGAATAGTACATAACATATACAGTACATAGCTCATAATAGTACATAACATCAGTCTTCATCATCTTCTAATCCAGACTCGGTCTCATACTCCATATCGTTTTCTTCAGTACTTACAAATGCATCTACTAATAAATTCGCTTCACTATTCAATGACCCTACATCAATGTCATCAGCTATTATTATTTCAGTATTTGGCTCAAGATCCGCTTGATACGTTGCTTCGTCTGGAATATTATTTCCATCAAATGTAAATCTCGCTTTTGTTTTAAAAACAGCCTAAAGTCTACTTTATCTTTTTTGAGGATGGATACGGAGAAAAATAGACTTGTAATGCTTGCTTAGCTAACACGAAAGGATCATACTTATAGTAATGCGACATATGCCTTATTTAAATTAGCTTATAATCTTTGTGCATGTTAGTTCCAGAACCAGGAACATTGCTAAACCAGTTGCATTTGAATAGAAAATTTTTCTCTATGGGCTGTACATAATATGTCAACTCTAAAACTTGCGTTAAGACACCGTAAAAATCTTGTATATGCTCCTCTGGATTATCGCTACCTTTGATAAATACACTGCTATTGTATGTTAATTTTTAGCTCCGTAATCATTGGTGTTGAATTTATATCCATTGACGAAGTATATTGGATAAGTTTTGACATTTCTTTTCGGTCTGATAGCAATATGTCGTAATCCTTTGTTAACAACGCAGTTTTGGGGATCATGAACATAGTCTGAAAACTATCCAACAAATTCTTTACTAAGATCACCAGATAGATGTTGTGATTCGTTTACGCTGCAAATATGTGTTATGTTCCTTTTTATTAATATTAGTATATATATATATATATATATAATTGAATTGTACATGAATTTAGTATTACCTAACAAATGGTGCAACTTCCACATAATTTAAAAGAACATATGTGTGTGCCACATGGTAGTCTTTATCGCTTAATCATATTTCCACACATTTTTCAATAGGTCTTTAGTGTTGTCTAAAAATAAATAACATTGTTTGAGAAGACTCATGTTCAACGGCTTCTTCTTTACGGGGAACGATTACAAAAGATAAGTTCAAATCTTCACTAAAATAATAGGAGAAAAAGATGAAGCTTCTTCTTCAAGGAACGATTTGCAAATCGAATTTTCTACTCATTCTTTTGCCTAATTTTTTTCTTCAAATGATTCAAGTACCTAGAATAAGATTAATTAAATTTATATGTCGGTACATAAATCTAAATTGTAACCTATCAAGATTATTGAGTAGATATAAAATTACCACTTAAATAGATACATCCATCCATATTGCACAAGACCTCGAAGGAGTGCTTCAGATGGAAGATGAATAGGTAAATGCTCCATTACATTAAAAAACGGTGGAAATATTTTCTTGAGTTTGAAGAGTAGTACAAGGATTTTTACTTCAAGCTTACGTAGACGATCTACCTTTAATGTCGTTGAACAAAGTTGTTTATAAAACATACTTAATTCTGTTATAACACTCCATATTTCTATAGGCAATAGTTCGTTGAAAATCACAGGTAAAAAATATTCCATCATGATATGGCAGTCATGGTTTTTCATCCCACTCAAGTTACTACTTTTAAAGTCCACACATCTACGGAGGTTAGAAGAAATCCCATCAGGACATCTTAATCATTCTACCCACTTTAACATGAGTTTTACTTGCCTGTTATCCAGCTCATAGCATGTTTTTGGTTTTTTATTATCGTCGTACAAGTGAAATTCTGGCCGTTTAGGAAGTGTAATATATCACATCTCTAATTCACATCGTCCTTGGTTTTCCCCTTTATATTCAAAACTGTATTAAAAACGTTATCAAAAATGATTTTTTTTTCATTGTGCATGACGTCAATATCATGCCGAAGTATTAGATTTTTCCAGTAAGGTAACTCCCAGAATATTCTTTGCTTGCACCAATTATGAATGCCCGATTTACCTGAAATTTCAACCTGCTTCCCTGTTTCATGTATCTTTGGATAGTCTTTTACGATTTCATATATCTCTTCGCTTGTCCAAAATTTAGGCGGTAGCATAGTCTTTACTCTGTTAGCTTTAAAGTTCTTTTTATCAGTTCTAGATTTATGATTAATATGCAAAAAGCATCGATGACAGTCAAATCAAGAATTTTTTTTCCATACTTGAATGAAAATTCTTGTGTCTCATCTATACAATGACGAAAAGCTCACTACACTAGAAAATGCCTTCAGAGGCGTTTAAAAAATGCTACCAAAGCCTTTGGTAGCGTTTTAAAGAACATTACTACAGGTCACACAACTAAAAGTCTATTTTTTATTATTGCGTTTTAATAAATGCTACCAAATGTTTCATAAAGCTACATTTCTCAACCGCTACCAAATCTTTTTGTTCCATTTATTTTATGTTACTATATATTTAGGTGGTATTTTTACATCTGTTTCTGCAGCGTTTCTAAAACGATACTAAAAGGTAATGATTGTTTTGTAGCATATTTTAAATGTTACTATAGTCATACCAAAATCAGCAACAATCATATAGTTACTATACTCAAACCAACAATCAACCAATCATATAATCATCCTATTCAAATAATTAAAAACACGTTAGTCACATAAGTATTGTCCATAACCGATTAGATAATAGTTGTTTGGTAAAATGAGCAAATTCACATACCATAGGCATTCTCAAAAAGGTTTACACAACAATTACTAACTAATACCATAATACATATAACAATTGAAGTCATGTCCATTGTTGCTGATGATCTTTACTCCGGAAAGGCTAATTACCTGTAAACAAGTTCGATAATCAACAATAAGAATTTTATCAAATAACATTCAAATAATATTAATTCATTGTTATTAAAACAAGCACATAAACAATAAAGCCATCTAAGTATACTAACCAAATTCACAGGATTACCATAAAAGTCTGACCTTGCTCTCTTTGAAAGTCCCAAGCCTGCATAAGTATAAGCACAACATATAGTCAAACATTCTTACACTTATATATAAAACTTTGTTAAATTGGTTATATTATAATTATTTATAAAATATAGTTGATTTGAACTAAGTTAATTTTACAAACTCTCTGATCTCAATGCTTTCCCCACTATAGACTCGAACGTCTCGTCGATGTGGTTTATCAGCCTTTCCACTAAGTACTCATCTAAGCCGGTTATGAACTTCTCATTCTTCTTCTCGGCAGTGTCGATAAGAGATAATCCACACTTATACAACACCAGAAAATGGTTTTTCTAACAGTTATTACCGTTACCAATATACTTTATAACAGTTATAACCGTTACTAAAACATACGTGACAAACTATTGTCACGAATATTGTAATGGTTATAACCGTTATAAAGTGTGTGTATTGTAACGGTTATAACCGTTATAAAATATGTATACTGCAACAGTTATAACCGTTGGTATTGAAAATTTTTAACACTTATAACCATTATAATATTTACTTTTATAACACTAATATTTGTGACAAATATTAAATATGTAATAGTTATTATTGTTAGTATGTAAAACTGACTATTTCATAAAATAAATGTAATAACTATTATAAACTTGAATATTGTGCCAAGCCAGTAGTAGGTAATTACTTTAAACAAATAACAATCATAATATGCTCCAACTAATTTCATAAAGCATATACTAATAAGAATATAAAACATACAATATCCAAAACAACAACATATCATAATTTGTATCCTAAATCAAATTCCATTTCGACAAACATCAAACTATCACAATTTAACATACAACCATTACACAAAATGCAAACGATAAATGGACCAAATTGCAAACCCACCATGTCAAAATTATCTAGACTTTCATCACCAACTTCTGATCTTTGTCTTGCTTCCGCTGCTTCAACCAAAGCCTAAGATATTCAATAAATATAATAATATGAGTCAAGACATGAAGACAATGTAAACGATGTTCAACAGAAGCAAAATTTAGTCTACAAGCAACTAACCCATCAAATAACTGATGTTCCTCATACAATAAACAAAATTCATGCATCTAAGGAAACAAACATACAACATTTCTTACAAAAAGGGTACAATAATACACAAAGGAGCAAGTTATACTGGAAGGGTAGATCAACATCATCGCCATCATTAGCATAATATCACTTCAGCTAACCATTGATACTAACTTCTTATCTCATTTTTTAGCACATTATTTCACTTATTTTGTGACTTCATAATCATCAATTTTTGCAAACCTTCCCCGTAATTTTGTGACTCTGTTTTAGTTTCCTGAGGGAAACCGAATCATGTTTCAGGTTTCATCCTGAAACAGGTTTCGGTTTCCCGAGACCGAAAACCAAGAAACTCAGTTTCAGGAAACTGAAAACAGTTCCTAAAACCGAGCATCGCTCGGTTTCACGAAACCGAAACCTGTTTCAGGTTTCAGTTTCCTGAAACATGTTTCGATTTCCAAAACTAAGCGACTCGGTTTCAAAAAACCGAAACAATTTCTGAAACCAAGTGGTTTCGATTTTTGTTTCAGGTTTCAGGAAACTGAAACCTAAAACAGGTTTGTAGCTAGTCCCTCATGGAAGCTAACATGATCAAATATTAGACGAAGACAAGAATCGATTTTGATATAAATAATGTGTGTGCATTTAGAGTACAAGGAACAACAAATCTTGGTGAATTTGGGAAGACTAGTAATAATGAATCATTGTCAGGCAAATTACTAAATTTCAAAAAAAAGAAGGAAAGAATCAAACTATTTGATGAAATCATTGATCAATATTATACAATTATTTTAATATAAAGAAAGATGGGAGGAGAACTGTTTTGTGTACACTACCATTTTTCCAGTAAATATTTACATATATGGCTATACTATGCATGCAAGCCAATTGAATTATACTGTAACACCCCACACCCGCTAAGGTCACTCACTAAGGGAATGCCTTAACTTCGGTGGAGCATTTTAAGTGAATATAGAACAGAAAAATTACTACAAGACAGATATAAATACTTGAAAAATCTAAAACATCATTTCATTGCAGCAGAAGGTAAACATGTTTAGTTACAATACCATAAAGAGTCAAGTACTAAATATCCATCCTGATAAAAACATAAGTACATAATCCCACTACATAAACAATAGCCATAAAAGAAAAGATAAGCTGGGCTTTACATCACGGTCCAAGCTCCAGAAGATAGATAAAGAAATCTGATCAAAGCCCACTAGTGCTAGGCCCAACCTGAGGACGTGAGGGGGAAAAAGATAAAAACAACGGGGTCAGACATAAGTCTGAGTGAGCCCTATAACTTTAACAACACAATCATTAAAGTAATTAGGGTATGATATAAACTTGGTACGGGATGACTGGGGATAAATGACTACATTAAGTAGCCAACTAGACATAGGATGAACTAAGATAACAGTAAAGACGCATCTACCCACCCAAGGGTAATTACTAACTGCACCACACCAGTCATTCCTACTTAAAGTTTGATCCCACCCAAGGACTTAGAAAATTTACCCAGTAGTTTCGTGTACCCCTAGCTGACTACATAGGCGCCGTCTGCCCCTATCTCCACTAGGTGTACCCACTACTCCCCAAGCGATCAGCTCCCTACCGTAGATACCCGTGCTGGCCCCACAGTGGGGTGTATCACTCCCCAAAGTGGCAACCCGATACAACCAATGGTGCACGGCTTATACCTACACGATGCAACAACGTCTTACCTACCAGCCCGGGTCCACACACGCATATGAAACCCGTTGGACTTGCGTTGCCACCGCTAACCCGTTTTGGCCTCTTATAATCAAGCCGAGTACGTGTGTCCCGTCCTCGACATGGGTCGACCCCAATAAGATACATATGGGTTACTGGTTGAAATGGGCCCCCACAAGCTACCCACCTAAGCTTGTCCCTTTATCTAGTGCATCCCACTTAACCCTTTAATCATGTTTAATTACATGTTTCCACTTGGTTAAGTTTTCTAATCGTATTTTCTATTGCCACCCAAGGCAACCCACTAGATTTCCACATGCCACCCAAGGCACCTACATGATTTCCACATGCCACCCAAGGCACCCACTTAACCCCTCATGCCCACTACATGCTTATCTGGTTAAGTGTTTCTTAATTGATTAAGAACGTAACCGTTGTAAAGACCTCTCACATTAGACTATCTTTTATGGCAGCTGGATTTGCCGGTTGGGTACGGGCAGCCTTACGCCATAACCGAGTCTAACCTCGTGTCCATACACTTGTCACGTATTTAGTTTGTACCTAAGACCTCTCACATTGGGCCAATCATTTGTAGCCGCTGGATTTGCCGGTCGGTTTCGGGCAGTCTTATACTACAAAAGGGTCCAACCTCGTGTCTTAGTCGATTAATTACACCTAATTAATCACCCCCATATTTCGAATTAATTTTCCCTAATTAATTCCAATTTTAACGATGTACATAATTGACTCAATTATGTCCATCCACTTTATGGTATGCATAATCATACCAACTTCACACCATTTCATTAACATGTATATTAGCCCCATCGTTCCCCACGTAATTTGCTAACATGGCATAAAAGGGAAGATTCATCACAAATACAATGGGTTCAACTTGCATAGCATTAGCATCGACATGGGTTTTAAAGGTGTCAACATGCATATAGCATCAACCCAACTAGCATAAATAATCAACCCAAACTTGCATGAATCACATATGTCATAAAGAGGTTAACTTGCAAAAGTTATTTATGTCATACAAAGGGGTAAACTTGCATATGTATGTATGACATACAAAGGGGTTAACTTGCATATGTATGCATATCATACTAAGGTGTAAACTTGCACATGTTACTAGCATATAATCAAACACCAAACTTGCATAACATGTCATTTATGAACATGCATATAATCAAACACCAAACTTGCATAACATATCATATATGAACTTGCATATAATCATACACCAAACTTGCATAATCATGGTGTCATAATGGATCAATGTTTATCATAGCAATTTACATAACTAGCATCATGAACACATAGCCTAACACTTGCATAACTTGCATAACATCATGATCATATAGTATATAACTTGCATAACTTGCATAACATCATGAACATGTAGCATATGACTTGCATAACTTGCATAACATCATGATTATATAGCATATAACTTGCATAACATCACAAACACATAGCACATAACTTGCATAACATCACAAACACATAGCATATGATAACATAATCTTGCATTGATCCACATTCATAGCCATAACCTCATTATATCCTATCATAATCATTCAACAATTAGTTATTAAGGCTATAGAAACTCACAACTTGTTGATTAGCACTACTAAGAAGAAGATTAAGTTGCTAGAGTTGATTAGAAGTTGATTTGAGAAGCTATCTTCCTCTTTAATTTGATGGAGGCTCCTTCAAGTTGCATTTTGACGGCATAACGGTGTTGTATCTATTTTTAGTATGAATTAGGGTAGTCTTAGGGTGTATTTATAGATTAGTTAGGTGTTTTAGGCCATTAGATTAACCCTAAATCAGATTAGAGCCGTCAGATCTCGTCCTAGCCACCAAGCACAGCCCAAAAGCCATCAAGTTGCACCCAGGTCACACAGACCGACAGGTGGGGTCGACCCCTATGTCGACCCCTGGGTCGACCCCTGTGTCGACCCCTAGGGAGGGGGTCGACACCCATGTCGACCCTAGGGTCGACTCCCCCTACCTGGCGGGAATTTTCCCGCCTCTTCTGAAATGTTTAAATTTCTGTTTTTAAATCTGTTTTGAATTTCTGAAAACTTCTTCGGGCCTTAACTGGGTCATACGGACTCCGATTTTCGAAAACTCAGACTCTATTTCATGTATTTTTCCGAGACGAACGCAATGGAATAGCCCGTTTCCCCTGATTCATATTTTAAAATTTAATTCTACCCTGTTTTATATTATAGTAAGTTATTCAACATACGGGGTGTTACATATACTGTGCAGTTTAGTATAGATATACCAATCCGGTACAAAAAAAACTAAGTGTACAGGAGAATACCTTGAACCTTGGGTCTTCTATTGATGAAATATTCACATTAACACAACGAATTTACAATTAGAAGCTAGAGTTCTGTGTGGAAATGCAAAGGCACCAATTATCATAACAAACCTGATAAAATATTGTTTTTGCCACCTGATAATCATAACGGAATGGAACAGGAAAGCCAGCCAAGAATGAGGCGCACTCTTTACGGCTATCTTTGCAGAAAACATATTGAATACAAAAAATAGTACAATCAGACAATGAGAAATGATAATGATTTAACATTTGATGCAATCATGTAATTAGTAATTTTATACACACACCAATTACACTGAAGGATGGTAGTAATCTAGCAATGAAAGATATACTTATCAATATTCAACAGCCAAGAGAAGCCCTTATAGAAGAAATATCAATTTCTATCAAGAAGCAATCTCAATGCTAATGTATGATTTTAAGATAGTCTCAAATGTTAATGTCACATAAACAACTTAATATATCCTATTAAACATTAAATTTATCAGCCACATCATCATTTTTTGTAAAATTAGAATAAATGAATCACATATTCTTAAAATAATTGTTCGCAACATAGAAAAAATTGTATACTATGCATGCATAGTATAACCATATATGTGAATAACCAAACTCATTATTTTACGGTATACTATGCATGCAAGACAATTGATATCCAATACGATTATGTGACAAATGAAATGATTTCGAAACATTTGATCATTATTATAGGAAATTGGACAAATTTATATTAAGTTCATATGATCATAAACAGTATAAAATATCATCAACCATCGTGGCCTTAAGTTCAGAATGAAACTCTTTAAACAAAGCAACCCAAGAACTAATTGGTAGAACTCCAGCAATTACATTAACAGAACAAACGCATCAATATGTCAAGACATTTTAAATTTCATACCCTTTTTTCAAAATCTTTTTATAGCTAAAAACCTATAATATGTCATGAACACAGTCATTTATTCTAACTCTGAAATTTGTCTAAACTTTTTTTGCTTTACTTTTATACCATTTCTAAATATATATGCGCCTCGCTAAGCCGTCCAGTATAAATAAATAATATATCTATACTAAACTGCTTCATCATTGAAGGAAAAAAAAACCAATAGAGAATGGTCCAATTTTAATTTTTACTTTAAACACATTTTAATATTATCATCAGAATAAATATTTATCAAGCTAGAGGCTACCAAAGTTTAGAAGTTAGAGAACGTGGTAGACCATGCTATGACAAAATTAGCAAAAAAATTTATCCGCTTATGGAAGACCATGCTAAAACAAAATTCCAATAAGTTTTATTATCCACATTAACAAACTTACCAAGTTAAAGAATGATTACAAAATCCACAAATATAGAAACAAAATACAAAATTGCTTTGATTTTGTTCCAATACAGTTATGGTAAAATTCAATAATCGCAAATTTTATATATAACTTCAATTGAGAAATATTTTTTGTGTGGAAGTGGTCTATTTAACAATGATCCGCAAGAGTTGATCAACCGTAGTACTAATTTTATTTCCTTATTTAATACATTTATTTGGATTACTATTACCAAGAAAATGAATATTTGCCTAAAATGTGAAAACTACTATAAATATCAGATTTGTTTATAATAGAGAGACTTATCCAAATCATTTACATGAAAATAAGATCTCAATTTTGGTTATAAAATACCAAAAATTGAATAGATGACTACATAATACAATTTTCTTGACAATTATCTCTATGCAGATGTTAAATTTAGCACTTGATCATGACATATAATACAATTAGTTTTTACTCTTATTGATATATTTTATTGCTCATTTTGATCATTGTGGAATGGTACTCCTCTTCTTATGCACAAGTGCAAACCAACTGCTTTTGAACTCAAACATATGCGTACACATAAAATTTTTTTATGTATATTTGTATGTTTGCTTTTCAATTTCGAGTTTAGTTTCTTACATTATTTTTTAATGATTGATTGCTGATGATATTATTTCAATAGATTGCATGGACTTTTACAGCTATTATTTAAATAATAGTATCAATTTGATCAGCTTGAAACTGCTCATTAAATGAAATTCCTTTTCTATGCTTCTTTTATAAAAACAGAATGAAAAATCTTTTGTTATTTGAATGACCATCCTTTATGCTTACCATATCATTTTTGTTATACATGTTTTTTAATGGTAAGAATTCCTACCTAAAGGCAATATTTTCCCTACAAGTCAATTTGTATATCAATTATTTTTAAAACATCACGTTCCCATATATATGCAAAATAATTAATATCTTCAAATGGTTTTACATAACATTCAAGTATGTCTATATTTTACATCAATTACCAGTCATACTTTATTTTCATCGTCAATTCATTGTTCTAAAAAGACAAATTGTATAAAGAGAATACTCATATTAATCAAAATATACATTGGAAAAAATGATGCCTTTAATGGCGGTGTTGTATTTTATTTCCAGCCTTAAATTTTTAGTAACATTTTATTCAACATACATTTCAGTATCATGGTCACCCATAAATGGCTCACAAGACGGTACCCAGTATGAGATCACGTGATCTTAGAGTATATGATATGCTGGTACTTAGTTATTTAAGAATAATTACTATTTCAATCTGCAGCCTGATTTTTGCTATGCAATTTGTCAAAAATTATTTTGAGGAACTAATCATACATCCTTTTCTCTATTTCTAATTTGTGCAAGGAAAGCATTAAGAAATCATTTGAAACCGCTTTCCTATAAAATGAAGGAAACACATGACACTGTACTTTTTAGAACTTGAAATGAATAAGTAGAGCTAACTTTTATATATATATATATATATATATATATATATGCGTGTGTGTTTATCAATACTTGCAGTTAAAGCTGGTAGATGATAATAAAAGGGCCAAAAAAACATCTATGTAAAATTGTCTATTAAATTTTCAGTTTGTAATGTTCTGGTTTTTTTCGCTAAGTTTATATTATTTAAGTTCATTCTGTTAAGCACTTCTTTCATTAAATTGTAGCAATAAAAGAAACCAAAATTTATGACATTATGCTCCATAGTTGATATACTTGCTTAACTTGAATTACCTCTGCGTATTTGATTTATATTGATAAACAAGAGATGCTATAGCAGGTAACTTCAATATAAATTACATACACATATTCAAATGCGTATGTCTATGCATATATTTCAGTCCAAATACACTTGGTTTTCATCTGTGCATAAAAAGAGAAGTACCATCCCATTATGATGCAAACTGAGGTAATGAAACATATCAATATGAGTAAAAACTAAATATATAGCATGTTACGTTGTTAAAACTAAATTAAACTTATGTATAGAATGTCAAACAAACTGTGTTAGGCAGCATTTAATTTTTTGTGTTTTACAACCGAAATTGAGATTTAATCAAATTTAAAGCTATAATACAAGTTGATTTGGTGCATCCTACATTGGCAAGGATCTAAACATGCCCATTAGAAACAATATATATTAGTGAGGGATAAAAATCGATTTTTTAACACAAATAAAGGATTCTAATTTCAAATGAACGGTCAGTTAATACAACTAATTAAATTAATTTATTAATAGTGAAAATTTTAGAATATGATATGCTATCAACTTAAATTCAAGTTCAACATTTGCAAATTGTGACGATGAGAGACTGCAGCCACAACCCAATGCTAGTGGCAGTAGCAACTTAGTAATGGTGATTTAACACATATAATATGCAGCATTATATACATATCGATATATTTCATCTAATTTTGCATATGTCTCTGCATAACCATTTAACATTACATTATATACCTAAGTTAAAATGGTGTGACCCCCAAAATGCGAACAATTTCTCTACCTTCATCATTTTGACCATATATTTCATCAAATTTTGGATATATTTCTGCATAACATTACATTATTATATATGTTAATCATCAACCTGAATAAAACTGAAAGAAAAATACAAAATTTGAGTGTTTTGTTTAGCACCAAACCTTAAGTGGTTCATTAGTTTAAAAGACAGTAATGGGTACATAATGCAACCAAACTGACACCATATGAATTTTCAGAATGAACTAAAAACATAAAACACAACCAAAAGCTAACATTACAAAAAAGTAATATAAGCATGCCAATTAGAACAAATTCAAATAATCTGTAATTTAACTCATAGAGAGATTTAATACAGGTTTTATGTGGAGAGAACCATTGAAGATAGCTGCCTAACATATTGGAACAAATTCGAATAATCAATAATTTATTTGCTTTGTTTCTCTTAAAAAAGAAAATAGCTTATTTTCGAAGGCCCTTGAAAACAAAAGAATGTTTATAGTAAAAACAGGAACTTAGTTTAAAAGGTGTATAATGCCATAAGTGTCTGTCCATGGAATAAAATGACTCGATTTAGGATCTATCTGTACAAGTCTATAGCGTTAATGCTTTAGGATCTAACTATCCAAAGTAAATAATATTGATAGAATTTGAATATACCTAAGCTGAATCGAATTGACAGTAGAAACCAGAAACCCTAGATCTCGATGCGAACCGTAGACCCTAACGTCAAGCCTAAACTATACTGAATAGAGAAGATTGAAAGCGAGGAGGCAGAAGCACGGAAGTGGCGGAGGAGGAGGCACATGACTTCTGAAGCGATGCAGCGAAAGGAGAAAAGAAGGCAAACGTCATTTTTTGATTTGGAAAACAAACAAAACAAAAGGAACGGGATTCTGAGATAGAAGTGTGACAACCGACCAAACTAAAAATAAGATAGGGAAAGACTATTATGTCCATCATGACTTCATGTATTTACGAAATTCCCAAATATAATAACGGAAATAACCGTTATAACACTTTATAACAAAAATAACTGTTATAAATTTATCACAATAATAACTGTTACAAGTTGGCATGAAAAAAGTGTTACAAAAAGCCTTGTTTAGTGTAATGTTCGATAAAGTATCGAACTCAGCAATATATTCCGAGACAGCCCTACCATTCTGTTTAAGCTCCAAAAATACATAAACAATTCAGATTTATGAGCAGCTGGAGTGAACTTTTCGTTGACACGAGTCATGAAATGATTCCAAGTAACTTGATCTTCAGGAGTAGCTGCTTTAATAGCATTCCACCAATTCATAGCTCGTCCTTGAAGCTGACGCGATGCTAGCTTCCTCTTCATAGCATCTTCGATTCCCAAATCTTCAAAGATGCGCTCACAACTATCAAGCCAATCCTGAACCTCTATAGCCAACTCCGTTCCGTGGAACGACTTCCCACCAAGAATAGTATAATCCTTGTTAAGCTTGGCGAAATCGGCCCTAGGCGTTTGCACTACTGCACCACCACCGTTAACAGCATTAGGAACTGCTCCCCGAGCATCCCTAAGCATCTCACGCATGAAGATAGTAAACATCGTCCTCATATCAAGGAACATCCCTATTGTTTGCTACTGAACCTATACTCCTCGTATGCCGGCTCATTGTTCAGTCTGTAAAGAGAAAACAATTAACCATCTCCATAGTGGTGCCAGTGCAGTGCGACTTCATCCTTAGATATACTAATAGTGTATATATATATATATAGCTTTTGATAACAAAATTATCACAAATACGCGCTCTCATATATGTATTATCTCTCGCTGGTGTATTTCCCTAGGTTAACTTCGCAACCTAGAGCTCTGATACCAAATGTGATGGCCCGCCCCGCACCAGCCAAGATTTCCCTGAAATGCGATGTGCCAATGCCCGACTAGCACATGACGGTCGCCAAAGAAAGGAAAAGAAAGGAATTTGGACTAACAAGGAACCTGTAGAATGTCTCACAATGCATGGAATAAAATATAATAGTAACATACTTGACATAAAACAAGTGAGACAGTGCATAAGCTGAAAACTAAACCATAATCATCATAGCAGCGGAGATCCAAAATACAGCTTATGATCCATAACCATTATTACAACTTAAAAATACTGTCTCTAAAGCAAAAGAAAGGAAAGGTACACTACTAATGCCCAAAGCAGTAACCATCAACAACACAGGGAGAATATATGTAGATAACACGTAGGAGCCTCCTGCTCGTCTCCGGATCAGCTACTCGTGCATAATCACCTGACCTGTCTCTAGTCTGCCCGTTTAAGAGCACCCAGAGTAATAAGAAGAGACATAAAACTCTGGGTCAGACAAAAGTCTGGTATGAGCGATAAACAACAAAACAGATCAATAATAGGTATAATCCAATCATACCTGAACCTGGACCTGCAACCAAAGAGTTAGCACAACATGATGTACAATACTTTAGGGCGACACTAACACATGGTGTAAAGATACGGGGGTGGGGGTGTGCATGTCATATGGTAGCAAACATCAAACATAGCAATCATCCTCACATCTCTCACTCAGTGCATAAAGCATACGATATCCACCACTCGATCACCCAATCCTTTGCTATGATCACTTTGCTCCATAGAGTCACCATTGTGACAGCCCCAAACTTCCACGGGTGAAAGCCGGAGAAATCATTTTTGGAATACAACATAAATACAATAAAACAGAACACAGATACAATATAGCAAAGGAGATTCATAGAGTAATAACATTATAGCAGCGGAAAAATATAATGTCATCAATCACAGAAATTCCACAGTCACAGAAAACTAAGATTATTACAACAAGTTTGCAGAAAAGAAATAAGTTTGATGTCTAAAAAGAAAAGAAAAGATGCCAATAGAAACAAAAAGTCTTCAAGCTCCAAGTCATCACCTCTTCTCCCAAGCAGAATCCAAGAGAGAGAAAATAAGCAGCTTCAAAGAAAAGCTCCAAGCAAAGAATGAACCTGTCTACTTGGCTGCCCGTGTAGAAGAGAGGGCACCCAAGTTTGCAAAAAGGTGAAACAAACTATGGGTCAGTCGTGGGACTGGTGTGAGAATTCTTAAATAACTTATACTAATAAAAATAAGGCAAATCCAAAAGACCACGCCGCTAACGCGGAACGGGTTTACTCTAAGGGACTGCCGTGCATAATTTAAAGTGTCATAATAAATGATTAAATAAGTCGTCAACAACGCAATGTCTTTTGAAAAATGGAACCACCACAAGACTCAGGTCCCATCACACAATGCAACGCACACCAAGAGGATAGAGTTTTACCTTATGGTGGTTAAACATGCTAAATACGCTAAATACGCCAAATACGAAACTGATACTATTATTAGGATGTATATGTTTTAAAACAATTCAAATTATAAGTATCAATCCTAGGAAGCATAGGTACCATATATTATGCCTCCAATACTAGTAATACAATCAAATCCGTCGGGGTCGTATTGGAAATTTGGGTTTCCATCATGAGTCCAGGCTAGGGAGGACTCCTTACCGATTCGAGACACTCTAGTTAATGCCTCAGGATTACCCGCAGTTAACCCTTGGAAATGGCAGGGCCGGTCCTCACATACAGCTTAGAGGATAAGTTATTCCTAAGCACACGTTCCCCGGTCCTATAGGACCTATCCGAGGCGCCTCATTTCATCATCCTCCAAAAGTAAAATGACTACTAACTAGAAAGAAACGTGCTACTTTCCCTGCGTTCCCTTCCCCCTTTTTAGACTCTACCGGTTTGTGAGGCTCGTGAAGTCATGTTCTTCATACCACAAGGTTCTGCTTTTCAACAAGAAATCCTGATCATTGCATCTTAGTATGCCACACCGTCACTCCATACCGTACTATTGATCTTCCGTCACTATATAAACGGGTGTTAAGTAGAGAATAAATTCTCTACCACCAATCGTTTATATATTAACTGAATATCAACAATATAATATTTTGTGGGGTACAATGTCAGACACACCATCCATTTATACCCATGCTATAGGTCTGAACTAGGGTCAAACCCGTGAAATCAACACGTACGTTTGGGCAATTATCCCGACCCTTGAATTGGGGTCAAACCAATTCAGAGTCTTGATCATTGTCCATTCGAGGGGAGATTTACGGTCTTCATACGCCGTCTTCATACTTGAATTCTTGAAATCGTACGATCATTTGGAATGGGATTAACCCGGACTTTCCAAATAATCTCGCATTCATATATTTTGAGAAAAACATATTTCATATCGTTATTTTATTTTATAACGATTAATTCTTGCCTTAATTATTTAATATAATTAATTTTAATGTTTCAATACAGTTCCTTACCTTTCGTTTAACATTATAAATAATGTTATCCTTACATACATTTCATTTCTTTTATTTACATTATAAATAATGTTAATTCTTCCTACGGGGTGAATTCTCTCTTTATATACATTATAAATAATATATATTCTTCCTACGGTCAAGTTCTTTAAATCTTATCATTATAAAATAGTGTAACTATCATACGGTGGAATTTTCTTTATATTTAACATTGAAAATAATCTTAATTTATCCTACAGTACATTTCCTTATTTCTGGTATTAACAAAAATGCTAATGAATCATACGGTGTATATTTTCATATTTTACATACTAGGAAATTCTATATTTTCAACATATCAGAAATGATAGTTTACATACAATGCAATTCTCTATTTTTAATATATCAAAAATGATAGTTTCATACAATGCATTTCTCTATTTTTAATATATCAAAAATGATAGTTTCATACAATGCATTTCTCTATTTTTCTAACATGACAAAATACCATTTTGTGCCATGCAAATTTCTAATTTTTTCTCTATTTTGACAAAAATAATATGCAATACATACAATGCATTATCTTTTTCTTTATTTTAACAAACATAATATGCAATACATACAAGGCATTATTTTTCTAACTTGACAAAAATAATATGCTATACATACAATGCATATTTTTTTTCTTGACAAAATAATATGCTATACATACAATGCATTATTTCTTTTTTTCTTTTCTAAGATGACAAAAATGCTAAATTATCATATGGTGAAATTTTCCATATAACATTAACAAAAATTTCAATTCCACATACGGTGAAAATTTTTCTTTACTTAACACAAATGAATGTTAATCTCATACGGTTCATTTTCTTAGTACATAACATTAAAAATAATGTTAATGAATCATACGGTGAATAGTTTCTTATGATGAAAATTTCTATTTTAACATTTAAACAAAAATGTTATTTTTCTTGCAATGCATTTTCTATGTTTATAACATATCAAAAATGCTATTTTTCATACAATGCATTCTATTTCTCTAACATGACAAAATAATATATTCATACAATGCATTTCTATTTCTCTAACATGACAAAATAATATATTCATACAATGCATTTCTATTTCTCTAACATGACAAAATAATATGCATACAATGTATTTTCTATTTTTCTAACTTGACAAAAATAATATGCATACAATGTATTTTCTATTTTTCTAACTTGACAAAATAATATGCATACAATGTATTTTCTATTTTTCTAACTTGACAAAAATAATATGCATACAATGTATTTATCTATGTTTCTAACTTGACAAAAATAATATGCATACAATGTATTTTCTATTTTTCTAACTTGACAAAAATAATATGCATACAATGTATTTATCTATGTTTCTAACTTGACAAAAATAATATGCATACAATGTATTTTCTATTTTTCTAACTTGACAAAAATAATATGCATACAATGTATTTTCTATTTTTCTAACTTGACAAAAATAATATGCATACAATGTATTTTCTATTTTTCTAACTTGACAAAAATAATATGCTATGCATACAATGCATTATTTTTTTTCTATTTTAACAAAAATAATATGCAATACATACAATGTACTATATTTTTTCTATTTTGACAAAAATAATATGCAATACATAAAATGCATTATATTTTCTATTTTGACAAAAATAATATGCAATACATAAAATGCATTATATTTTCTATTTTGACAAAAATAATATGCAATACATAAAATGCACTATATTTTCTATTTTGACAAAAATAATATGCAATACATAAAATGCACTATATTTTCTATTTTGACAAAAATAATATGCAATACATAAAATGCACTATATTTTCTATTTGATAACATGACAAATATGCTATTTTTATATAGTGCCATCTTCTATTTATATATAATGGACAAAATATAGTTCATTAACATACTATGCTTTTTTTTTTATTTTTAATAGTGAACAAAATATAGTTCATTAACATACGATGCTTTCTTCTTTTGATAATGAACAAAATATATTCATTCAACATACGGTGCTTGCTTATTGTTACTAATGAACAAAATATATTCATTCAACATACGGTGCTTGCTTATTGTTACTAATGAACAAAATATTAGTTCATTACATATAGCGACTAATTCTATTTTTATTAACGAACAAAAAATGGTTCGTTTCACATAGCGACAAATTTTATTTTGAATAATGACACAAAATATAATTCTCTACCATAGCGACAAATTCTATTTTGTTAATGACACAAAATATAATTCTTTAACATATAGTGCTTTCTTATTTTATAAATACACAAATTTGTTCATTCAACATACGGTGCTAATTTTCTTATTTTGATATTGACAAAAGTGTCACTTTACATACGGTGTTCATTTTCTTATTTTGATATTGACAAAAGTGTCAATTTACATACGGTGTTCATTTTCTTATTTTGATATTGACAAAAGTGTCAATTTACATACGGTGTTCATTTTCTTATTTTGATATTGACAAAAGTGTCAATTCAACATACATGAACAATTTCTTATTTTAATATTGACAAAAATGTCACTTTACATACGGTGTTCATTTTCTTATTTTGATATTGACAAAAATGTCAATTTACATACGGTGTTCATTTTCTTATTTTGATATTGACAAAAGTGTCAATTTACATACGGTGTTCATTTTCTTATTTTGATATTGACAAAAGTGTCAATTTACATACGGTGTTCATTTTCTTATTTTGATATTGACAAAAGTGTCAATTTACATACGGTGTTCATTTTCTTATTTTGATATTGACAAAAGTGTCAATTCAACATACATGAACAATTTCTTATTTTAATATTGACAAAAATGTCACTTTACATACGGTGTTCATTTTCTTATTTTAATATTGACAAAAGTGTCAGTTTACATACGGTGTTCATTTTCTTATTTTAATATTGACAAAAGTGTCAGTTCAACATACATGAACAATTTCTTATTTTAATATTGACAAAAATGTCACTTTTATCCTACGATGAACATTTCCAACATTTTCTATTTTTAATATATGAAAATGTTAATATAACATACAATGAACAATTTTGATATATTAAATTTTAACATATAAACATGTCACACAACATACATGAACGATTTTAATATATTTAATTTTTACGTATCAACATGTCACACAACATACATGAACGATTTTAATATATTTAACTTTTACATATCAACATGTCACACAACATACATGAACGATTTTAATATATTTAATTTTTACATATCAACATGTCACACAACATACATGAACGATTTTAATATATTTAATTTTATATTGTAACATCTCAACATACAGTGGGTTTTGTCCTAGCATACGCATACAGATTAAGTCATAGCAGATTCACATACAGTTTATATCTTAGCAGATTCACATACATATATGATTATGAATGCGAACATCCATAATTAAAACATAATTACTTAAATAAAATAAATAGGATTCTCACCTCAATTAGATTAGAGTTTGTTCCCAATTGCTCTGTATTAAAGTGGTATTCGAAGTCACGGTTCCATCGGATCTGAAATTTTCAGAATCGGTGTTTATATGAAAAAGTTATTGATGTTTTAAATCAAACAGACTTTTAACAACTGTTTCTGCCACGCTTAAAAGCGTTACAAAATCTGAAGCATACCTCAATTTCAGAGTTTGTTCAAAACTTCAAATCGCGATAACTTTTGATTTACTGAACGGTTTTGAGTGCGGTTTTTTGGAGAATGACCGCCTTGGAGAGATCTTTGCACGGCCAGAAGGGGGTGGAGTTCGGTCGAGCGTGGTGGGCCCGGCGTGGCTGCGACCGGCGGAGCTTCTCGGGCTCGGGGCGGGCGGCACAGGCGACGGAAAGGGACGGGACTTGTCGGAGATCGAAGAGCTCGGCGAGAGCTTCGAAACGTGTACTCACACGCAAATTTTCGTTGAGAAATGAAGGAGTTATGAGGGTTTGAAGTTTTCAGCCATGATGGGTTTGTGCGGCTCAGCAAAGAGGAAGAAGATGGACGTGAATAGTGTTTTTATATTAAAATATTAGGTTAAATTAATCATTATTTAATTGGCCCGCTTAAGCCCGTTTTGGCCCGAACTCCGATTCAAGCCTGCTTACTGTCGTTCATACCATTTAGCCCCCGTTCCGAACTCATCTGGATATGTCTCATCAGCCCACGAGATCGTCTTGGCCTTCGTTTTTCAGTTTTAAATATAAATCATTATTTTAAATTCAAACGTACGTAGAAATTCACCCAGGTCACCAATTAACTTCAAAAATCCTCGAAAAATATATTTAGCTATGTTTTGATGCTGTGGACCTATGAAAATTAATTTCGTTCAATTCTGGGCCCGTTTGAATTTTTTAATGAATTTTAAAGTCAAAAATTGTCCGTTTACACTGAAAAATCAATTATAATTATATATTAATTCTAAAAATTACCAAAAAATCATTTTTAGCTTTGTTTTGATGATACGAACCCAACAAAATTTATTTCGTTCGATTCTGAGACTTTTTGAAAAATGGCTATTTTCAAGGCGAATATATTTAATATTAAAAATACATTTTTAAACAAATATTTTCTGAAACTCGAAACATAAAAGTGTTTACTGTTTTTCAATGCAGAAACGTCATTCTGAAACCAATGGAAGTGGTTTCGAGTTCAAATTCCTACATATGTGAAAAGTAGCATTTTTGTCCTATGCAAATTACCCACCGACCTTTCTAAAAATTGAATCAGCCATAACTTTTGATTTCCGCTATGAAATTTCGATTTTTCGGATTCGTTGGAAAGATATTTTTAAATAGATTCTAATATTTTTGGTTTTACTAAAATCCGTTAAATTTTGCATCCTGTATGGTTAGTCAAAGTTCAAGTTTGACTTTTCAAACTACCGCGCCATTTCTAGCTCTTTTTATATTTAAAATTAATTTATTCATTCTAACTTCGATTTGAACCAAATTTGTGATCCTTATTATTTAAAATAGATTATTTTAAATATCAAAACTCATTTAAAATCACTTAAAATAAATTTAACTTGGCCCCAAAATTCAGGGTCGTTACAGTCTCCCCCACTTAAAAACTTTTCGTCCCCGAAAAGGAAAAAGAAAAATAGAAGAGGAAAAGAGGAAGAATAAACACAGAGAATGTTTTAACAGAGATGGTACCGTCTATAACATCAGGCTTTCTACCGAAGAAGTTGGTCCTTTCGCTCCTTCGTAAACATGTGCCAATTGAGCATCGCCACTTCACTTAGTCTTCTTCGAATGCACGATCAAGGGAAGAATCAAAACAACTGAAATGGTGATTCTAAAAGATCGAAGGATGAATGAAAAGATGACGATAAAGTGACTGGCTATTATGTATCTCATGAACTGTTCGCCATAGAATATAGTGATTCTATGTAAACGAATTATTATAGATATGTTGTACTCCGCTTTGTAAACCAAAGCTCTGATACCAACTGTGACAGCCCCAAACTTCCACGGGTGAAAGCCGGAGAAATCATTTTTGGAATACAACATAAATACAATAAAACAGAACACAGATACAATATAGCAAAGGAGATTCATAGAGTAATAACATTATAGCAGCGGAAAAATATAATGTCATCAATCACAGAAATTCCACAGTCACAGAAAACTAAGATTATTACAACAAGTTTGCAGAAAAGAAATAAGTTTGATGTCTAAAAAGAAAAGAAAAGATGCCAATAGAAACAAAAAGTCTTCAAGCTCCAAGTCATCACCTCTTCTCCCAAGCAGAATCCAAGAGAGAGAAAATAAGCAGCTTCAAAGAAAAGCTCCAAGCAAAGAATGAACCTGTCTACTTGGCTGCCCGTGTAGAAGAGAGGGCACCCAAGTTTGCAAAAAGGTGAAACAAACTATGGGTCAGTCGTGGGACTGGTGTGAGAATTCTTAAATAACTTATACTAATAAAAATAAGGCAAATCCAAAAGACCACGCCGCTAACGCGGAACGGGTTTACTCTAAGGGACTGCCGTGCATAATTTAAAGTGTCATAATAAATGATTAAATAAGTCGTCAACAACGCAATGTCTTTTGAAAAATGGAACCACCATAAGACTCAGGTCCCATCACACAATGCAACGCACACCAAGAGGATAGAGTTTTACCTTATGGTGGTTAAACATGCTAAATACGCCAAATACGAAACTGATACTATTATTAGGATGTATATGTTTTAAAACAATTCAAATTATAAGTATCAATCCTAGGAAGCATAGGTACCATATATTATGCCTCCAATACTAGTAATACAATCAAATCCGTCGGGGTCGTATTGGAAATTTGGGTTTCCATCATGAGTCCAGGCTAGGGAGGACTCCTTACCGATTCGAGACACTCTAGTTAATGCCTCAGGATTACCCGCAGTTAACCCTTGGAAATGGCAGGGCCGGTCCTCACATACAGCTTAGAGGATAAGTTATTCCTAAGCACACGTTCCCCGGTCCTATAGGACCTATCCGAGGCGCCTCATTTCATCATCCTCCAAAAGTAAAATGACTACTAACTAGAAAGAAACGTGCTACTTTCCCTGCGTTCCCTTCCCCCTTTTTAGACTCTACCGGTTTGTGAGGCTCGTGAAGTCATGTTCTTCATACCACAAGGTTCTGCTTTTCAACAAGAAATCCTGATCATTGCATCTTAGTATGCCACACCGTCACTCCATACCGTACTATTGATCTTCCGTCACTATATAAACGGGTGTTAAGTAGAGAATAAATTCTCTACCACCAATCGTTTATATATTAACTGAATATCAACAATATAATATTTTGTGGGGTACAATGTCAGACACACCATCCATTTATACCCATGCTATAGGTCTGAACTAGGGTCAAAGCCGTGAAATCAACACGTACGTTTGGGCAATTATCCCGACCCTTGAATTGGGGTCAAACCAATTCAGAGTCTTGATCATTGTCCATTCGAGGGGAGATTTACGGTCTTCATACGCCGTCTTCATACTTGAATTCTTGAAATCGTACGATCATTTGGAATGGGATTAACCCGGACTTTCCAAATAATCTCGCATTCATATATTTTGAGAAAAACATATTTCATATCGTTATTTTATTTTATAACGATTAATTCTTGCCTTAATTATTTAATATAATTAATTTTAATGTTTCAATACAGTTCCTTACCTTTCGTTTAACATTATAAATAATGTTATCCTTACATACATTTCATTTCTTTTATTTACATTATAAATAATGTTAATTCTTCCTACGGGGTGAATTCTCTCTTTATATACATTATAAATAATATATATTCTTCCTACGGTCAAGTTCTTTAAATCTTATCATTATAAAATAGTGTAACTATCATACGGTGGAATTTTCTTTATATTTAACATTGAAAATAATCTTAATTTATCCTACAGTACATTTCCTTATTTCTGGTATTAACAAAAATGCTAATGAATCATACGGTGTATATTTTCATATTTTACATACAAGGAAATTCTATATTTTCAACATATCAGAAATGATAGTTTACATACAATGCAATTCTCTATTTTTAATATATCAAAAATGATAGTTTCATACAATGCATTTCTCTATTTTTAATATATCAAAAATGATAGTTTCATACAATGCATTTCTCTATTTTTCTAACATGACAAAATACCATTTTGTGCCATGCAAATTTCTAATTTTTTCTCTATTTTGACAAAAATAATATGCAATACATACAATGCATTATCTTTTTCTTTATTTTAACAAACATAATATGCAATACATACAAGGCATTATTTTTCTAACTTGACAAAAATAATATGCTATACATACAATGCATATTTTTTTTCTTGACAAAATAATATGCTATACATACAATGCATTATTTCTTTTTTTCTTTTCTAAGATGACAAAAATGCTAAATTATCATATGGTGAAATTTTCCATATAACATTAACAAAAATTTCAATTCCACATACGGTGAAAATTTTTCTTTACTTAACACAAATGAATGTTAATCTCATACGGTTCATTTTCTTAGTACATAACATTAAAAATAATGTTAATGAATCATACGGTGAATAGTTTCTTATGATGAAAATTTCTATTTTAACATTTAAACAAAAATGTTATTTTTCTTGCAATGCATTTTCTATGTTTATAACATATCAAAAATGCTATTTTTCATACAATGCATTCTATTTCTCTAACATGACAAAATAATATATTCATACAATGCATTTCTATTTCTCTAACATGACAAAATAATATATTCATACAATGCATTTCTATTTCTCTAACATGACAAAATAATATGCATACAATGTATTTTCTATTTTTCTAACTTGACAAAAATAATATGCATACAATGTATTTTCTATTTTTCTAACTTGACAAAATAATATGCATACAATGTATTTTCTATTTTTCTAACTTGACAAAAATAATATGCATACAATGTATTTATCTATGTTTCTAACTTGACAAAAATAATATGCATACAATGTATTTTCTATTTTTCTAACTTGACAAAAATAATATGCATACAATGTATTTATCTATGTTTCTAACTTGACAAAAATAATATGCATACAATGTATTTTCTATTTTTCTAACTTGACAAAAATATTATGCATACAATGTATTTTCTATTTTTCTAACTTGACAAAAATAATATGCATACAATGTATTTTCTATTTTTCTAACTTGACAAAAATAATATGCTATGCATACAATGCATTATTTTTTTTCTATTTTAACAAAAATAATATGCAATACATACAATGTACTATATTTTTTCTATTTTGACAAAAATAATATGCAATACATAAAATGCATTATATTTTCTATTTTGACAAAAATAATATGCAATACATAAAATGCATTATATTTTCTATTTTGACAAAAATAATATGCAATACATAAAATGCACTATATTTTCTATTTTGACAAAAATAATATGCAATACATAAAATGCACTATATTTTCTATTTTGACAAAAATAATATGCAATACATAAAATGCACTATATTTTCTATTTGATAACATGACAAATATGCTATTTTTATATAGTGCCATCTTCTATTTATATATAATGGACAAAATATAGTTCATTAACATACTATGCTTTTTTTTTATTTTTAATAGTGAACAAAATATAGTTCATTAACATACGATGCTTTCTTCTTTTGATAATGAACAAAATATATTCATTCAACATACGGTGCTTGCTTATTGTTACTAATGAACAAAATATATTCATTCAACATACGGTGCTTGCTTATTGTTACTAATGAACAAAATATTAGTTCATTACATATAGCGACTAATTCTATTTTTATTAACGAACAAAAAATGGTTCGTTTCACATAGCGACAAATTTTATTTTGAATAATGACACAAAATATAATTCTCTACCATAGCGACAAATTCTATTTTGTTAATGACACAAAATATAATTCTTTAACATATAGTGCTTTCTTATTTTATAAATACACAAATTTGTTCATTCAACATACGGTGCTAATTTTCTTATTTTGATATTGACAAAAGTGTCACTTTACATACGGTGTTCATTTTCTTATTTTGATATTGACAAAAGTGTCAATTTACATACGGTGTTCATTTTCTTATTTTGATATTGACAAAAGTGTCAATTTACATACGGTGTTCATTTTCTTATTTTGATATTGACAAAAGTGTCAATTCAACATACATGAACAATTTCTTATTTTAATATTGACAAAAATGTCACTTTACATACGGTGTTCATTTTCTTATTTTGATATTGACAAAAGTGTCAATTTACATACGGTGTTCATTTTCTTATTTTGATATTGACAAAAGTGTCAATTTACATACGGTGTTCATTTTCTTATTTTGATATTGACAAAAGTGTCAATTTACATACGGTGTTCATTTTCTTATTTTGATATTGACAAAAGTGTCAATTTACATACGGTGTTCATTTTCTTATTTTGATATTGACAAAAGTGTCAATTCAACATACATGAACAATTTCTTATTTTAATATTGACAAAAATGTCACTTTACATACGGTGTTCATTTTCTTATTTTAATATTGACAAAAGTGTCAGTTTACATACGGTGTTCATTTTCTTATTTTAATATTGACAAAAGTGTCAGTTCAACATATATGAACAATTTCTTATTTTAATATTGACAAAAATGTCACTTTTATCCTACGATGAACATTTCCAACATTTTCTATTTTTAATATATAAAAATGTTAATATAACATACAATGAACAATTTTGATATATTAAATTTTAACATATAAACATGTCACACAACATACATGAACGATTTTAATATATTTAATTTTTACGTATCAACATGTCACACAACATACATGAACGATTTTAATATATTTAACTTTTACATATCAACATGTCACACAACATACATGAACGATTTTAATATATTTAATTTTTACATATCAACATGTCACACAACATACATGAACGATTTTAATATATTTAATTTTATATTGTAACATCTCAACATACAGTGGGTTTTGTCCTAGCATACGCATACAGATTAAGTCATAGCAGATTCACATACAGTTTATATCTTAGCAGATTCACATACATATATGATTATGAATGCGAACATCCATAATTAAAACATAATTACTTAAATAAAATAAATAGGATTCTCACCTCAATTAGATTAGAGTTTGTTCCCAATTGCTCTGTATTAAAGTGGTATTCGAAGTCACGGTTCCATCGGATCTGAAATTTTCAGAATCAGTGTTTATATGAAAAAGTTATTGATGTTTTAAATCAAACAGACTTTTAACAACTGTTTCTGCCATGCTTAAAAGCGTTACAAAATCTGAAGCATACCTCAATTTCAGAGTTTGTTCAAAACTTCAAATCGCGATAACTTTTGATTTACTGAACGGTTTTGAGTGCGGTTTTTTGGAAAATGACCGCCTTGGAGAGATCTTTGCACGGCCAGAAGGGGGTGGAGTTCGGTCGAGCGTGGTGGGCCCGGCGTGGCTGCGACCGGCGGAGCTTCTCGGGCTCGGGGCGGGCGGCACAGGCGACGGAAAGGGACGGGACTTGTCGGAGATCGAAGAGCTCGGCGAGAGCTTCGAAACGTGTACTCACACGCAAATTTTCGTTGAGAAATGAAGGAGTTATGAGGGTTTGAAGTTTTCAGCCATGATGGGTTTGTGCGGCTCAGCAAAGAGGAAGAAGATGGACGTGAATAGTGTTTTTATATTAAAATATTAGGTTAAATTAATCATTATTTAATTGGCCCGCTTAAGCCCGTTTTGGCCCGAACTCCGATTCAAGCCTGCTTACTGTCGTTCATACCATTTAGCCCCCGTTCCGAACTCATCTGGATATGTCTCATCAGCCCACGAGATCGTCTTGGCCTTCGTTTTTCAGTTTTAAATATAAATCATTATTTTAAATTCAAACGTACGTAGAAATTCACCCAGGTCACCAATTAACTTCAAAAATCCTCGAAAAATATATTTAGCTATGTTTTGATGCTGTGGACCTATGAAAATTAATTTCGTTCAATTCTGGGCCCGTTTGAATTTTTTAATGAATTTTAAAGTCAAAAATTGTCCGTTTACACTGAAAAATCAATTATAATTATATATTAATTCTAAAAATTACCAAAAAATCATTTTTAGCTTTGTTTTGATGATACGAACCCAACAAAATTTATTTCGTTCGATTCTGAGACTTTTTGAAAAATGGCTATTTTCAAGGCGAATATATTTAATATTAAAAATACATTTTTAAACAAATATTTTCTGAAACTCGAAACATATAAGTGTTTACTGTTTTTCAATGCAGAAACGTCATTCTGAAACCAATGGAAGTGGTTTCGAGTTCAAATTCCTACATATGTGAAAAGTAGCATTTTTGTCCTATGCAAATTACCCACCGACCTTTCTAAAAATTGAATCAGCCATAACTTTTGATTTCCGCTATGAAATTTCGATTTTTCGGATTCGTTGGAAAGATATTTTTAAATAGATTCTAATATTTTTGGTTTTACTAAAATCCGTTAAATTTTGCATCCTGTATGGTTAGTCAAAGTTCAAGTTTGACTTTTCAAACTACCGCGCCATTTCTAGCTCTTTTTATATTTAAAATTAATTTATTCATTCTAACTTCGATTTGAACCAAATTTGTGATCCTTATTATTTAAAATAGATTATTTTAAATATCAAAACTCATTTAAAATCACTTAAAATAAATTTAACTTGGCCCCAAAATTCAGGTCGTTACAACCATGACCCCAATGCACTGATCCATAGCCACTAATCCGTCTCTAAGTGGTGAACTAAAGTTATGGATATCGACAACCCCTTTGCACACGTCCCACAGCAAAGCCCAATCTTGAAGTTAACTCGTTGGTTCCCAATTGGATCCTAAGTTCTACTTCCAATTTGGACTACCTTTGCATCTCGGGTTTTGGTCTCCTCCGGATCAGTTTGAATGTGCATAGTACCCCAGTTATCATCGGTTCGGTTCGTGATGTCTTCACTCGAGCGGTCGAGTCATCAGCTCCCTCTCATGGTGGTTCGGATCGTGCTCCTTCACTCGAGTGGGTCGGGTCGTGATACTCCAGGTTGAGTTCGTGGTGGCACACTGGTTCGGATCGTGGTACCCCGTCAAATGGGTAGGGGTCGTGCCATCCTTACCAGGTTGGGTCGAGCTTCTCCATCCGGGTCGGTTCGTGATCCACTCCACTGCGGTTCGGTTCAAGTTCCTCAGCTCATGGGTGTTCTACTCGTGGTGCCTTCTTGGAGCGTCAGGTCGATTCATGCCTCCAAGCTTCGTGGTTCCACCAGCGGTTCGTGGGGAGGGGGTGCTTCACGAGCGGGTCGGTTCGGAGGGGTGCGATCCGATCCGGTTCCCTACTCAATTTTCTGCAACTTTTCCAGCAACTGTTTTACACCATACGACGGCGTTTTCGACCATTCTAACCTTTCTAAACAATCATAATGCATTCCAAACAGTAAAAGCAACATGTATAATCAACCATAAACACTAAAACAAAAATTTTAGCATGTCAATATGGATCAAACATACCCAAAAACCCACATTTTCCTTTAATCCCCCTTAATCATGTTTAAGCATACAATTAGCAAAACTTATCCAAATTAGCCCAAATTTTTATCAAAGCCCTAAAATAATATTCTAGAATTTTACAAATTTTTCTAGATTTTTCTGAGCCATAATTTCGCTAATTATCACTAATCACCCCTAATTAGCCGTAATTAGTGAAAAACATTGCAAATCATTCACCATAGCCACAAATATAATCTTAGATCTGAAACTATATTGTTATGGCACAAATCCCAATGTATTCCAGCAGCCTTATCTCTGATTTGACGCTAATCCGCCTTGATTTGGTGTTGATTTGCTTAATTAGTAATTAGGAATGACAAAAACGGTGTTTTGGGAGTGATTTAGAAGATGGAGGCCATTGCTAGAGTTCAAGGGAGGTTTGTGGCGGCTGGAAAAATGAATAGGAACTATTCTTTAACTCATTTCAGCTTCCCCATAACCCTAATCCCGAAATGGGTTATGGGCCTAACTGCTAATCACACTAATTAGGCCTGGATAAGCTGTTTTTCACCTTCTAAACCTTGTTTCGGCCATATCTCCCAAACGGTGAGTCCGTTTGGCTAATGTGACCACTCTACGAAATTGTAAATCATCATTTGAATCCATTGGAAATGACTTCAGGTCAAAACTCCTTACCAATCAAAAGTTATGGCTGAAACAAGATCATCAAAGGGCAAAACGATCATTTAAACATCGGAAAAAAACGTGAACATGGGAAATGACCCCAATAATCGTTCCCCAAAGTTAAACGACCATACGACTTCGTATGAAAATGAAATGAATATTTTACGATCCTCCGATGCGTAGAATGCGGGTCATTACATACTCCCCTCTTAAGAAATTTTGCCCTCGAAATTCTTTAACCAAAAACATATAAAGGGTCCCGCATGCCTCTCAGCCATTTACAAACAATCAAACATATATAACAACACAACAACCTTATCCTAGCATATGGTTTACTAAAAAGGGAGTAACTATTGCTATTAAAATCTTACCAGGCAAAGAGTTCTGGATACAACTTCCTTATGCTCTCCTCTGTTTCCCAAGTGCAGTCATTCTCGTTCTCGCCCCACTGAACCTTGAGCCGTTTCACCGCCTTTCTTCAAAGTTGCTTCGTATCGTACTCGATAATACAGATTGGCTTGCGGTTCCCAACCGCCTTAGGTTCTACTTCGATGCCGTCCAACTGATCCGGTGAAATAGTCATATCGGTGTCCTGCATGAACTTCCTTAACTGGGAAACATGAAATGCGTTGTAAACCCTGCCATCTTGTCAGGCAACCCAACTTTATATGCTAAATTCCCAACTGGTTCGAGAACTGGGAATGGACCAACAAATCTGGGTGCTAACTTGCCTCTCCTACCAAATCGAATCACACTCTTTAACGGAGAAATCTTGACAAATACCAAGTTGTTAACGAGGAATTCCATATCTCTTCGTCTTTTATCGGCATAACTCTTCTGTCTATCTTGAGCAGTCTTCATTTATTGTTGAACAACCTTGTTCTTATCTGAAATTTCTCTTATTACTCCTAGTCCAGGCACAGACTCTGACCGGTTCCCAACCAACATGATGGTGAGTTGCACGGTCTTTCATACAAAGCTTCAAATGGAGCCACTCCGGTACTAGACTGATAACTATTATCATATGCAAATCCAACTAGATGCAAATGGTCATCCTATGATCCACCAAAATCCAATATACAAGCTCTTAAGAGAACTTCTAATACTTGATTCACCCTCTCTGTTTGACCATCAGTTCGAGGATGATACGCGGTACTGAGATGTAATTCTGATCCTAAAGCCTCTTGTAAGCTCTTCCAAAACCCACTAGTAAATAATGGATCTCGGCCACTCACAATGCCTTTGCGTACTCCATGAGATCTCACTACCCACTTCATATATAGTTTTACTAACTTAGCTGTCGTTCTATTCGACTTGACTGGTATAAACCTTACACTCTTGGTTAATCGATCCACGATCACCCAAATACTGTCATGGCTCAATCCAATCTTTGGTAAACCATCTATGAAATCCATCGAGACTTATTCCCAATTCCATTCGGAAATTTTCAACGGTTGTAACAAACCACTAGGCTTCCTTTGCTCAGCTTTAACTAACTGGAAATTTATACTCTTGGAGATAAACTTCCCAACGTCTCTCAACATCCCTTCCCAGTAGTGGGTCTGCTTCATGTCTCGATACATTTTGTTACCACCGAGATGTATAGTCAGTCTTGAGTGATGACATTCTCTAAGAACTTCATCTGTCCATTCATTGATATTGGGTACAACCAGTTTATCATCCTTTCGAAGTCATCCTTCTCTATCTTGTCCATACTTGTTCATTTTCTCACCATCGGTATTCATCTCTTCCTTGGAGATGATATCTATTAGGTTTTAGGATCGTCCCTCTAACTAGAACCAATCCGCTCAATCAAAGTCGGTCTAACCGTCAAATTTGCCAATATTTCTAGATCCAATCCATATTTAGGTCTGAAATCATATCCCATGATATACTCCAGTTACTTCCATTGAAGAAACATAGCATCTAAACTGGCATGTTTCTTACTCAATGCATCAGTACAGCACCTAGTCTGGTACCACATGCATATGTATATACTGTCCTCTCTATCAACAGAATCCTACAAGTGATAGTCTACTCAAGGGAATAAAAATAGGAACAAACATAGCATCCATCAAACATGTCCTATCTATCACCTGCTAAATCCATACACACATCGATACCAATTTGACTGGTCCAACCAATCCCAAGGCTAACGGAAGCCCCGCCTCCATACATACGTCGATGCCCACTTGACTGGTCCAACCAATCCCAAGGCTAATGGAAGCCCCGCCTCCATACGGACTACCGTACATCCAACGTACGTTTATCCTCCAAGGATAATTAGATCACGTCCAACGGATCCAAGGTAACGGGCGTCCCCAGGTACCCCTGGTTCTAGTCCGCCTAAAACACTCGAGTCCTACCCAAGTCTATCCATTATCTTGCTGCCCTCTCGAGTCCAACTCGAGCCAATCAATTTCCTTGCAGCCTTCTCGAGTCCAACTCGATTCAATCTATTACCCATAAACTCAGACCCAGTCTTGAGTATCCATTACCGACAAACTCTAATCCAGCGTGAGTCGTCTCCCTATTCGTTGCATCTCCAAGATCAACGAACATCTATTTTCTTTTACGAGTTCAAGTCCAACTTGAATTGTCCTAACCTTCATTGCATCTTCCATGATCAACAAACACATCCTATTCCTTCAAAAAGAACATCAACACAGGGTCCTAAACAATCCATTACTTTGCATCTTTCTCGAGTCCTACTCGAGTCATCTCATAACCCTATCGAGTCTAACTCGGAGCAGTCCATACCATCGAATAGTCTTATTATGTCACGCTGTCGATCGCTCCCCGAGTAAACCAAGGTATCATCTGATGAAAAATCGCAACAACTATTTATCTCTTGCGCAAACCATCCTAGTCAAACTCGACATTCCCCAAGCACAAGCCCTAAAGGCCTAAACCAATATCAGAAAAGCACTCAAGGAACGTCTCCTCCCAATTCAGACAATCTACGTGAGATGATACTAGCAAAGCAACTAAGCAATCACAAGAAAACATATATCCATGACTCGATAATCCCACATTACAACAAATCACGAAAAGGCTATTCGAACCAACTATCGGGTTCGTCACAATTAAAGGTCTATCGACTATCTCAGGTTCCAATCTCAACTTATCTACCAGATCACTAGATATGAAGGAATGGGATGCCTCACTATCAACAAAACTAGAACAGAAACACCATAAATAGAAAGCATACCTCAAATAACGACGCCCTTTACCTTCTCCGCCGCAGTTGGGGCGTTCGAACGAAGAAGGAACAGCGTTGATAGCATATGCTTTCACGATCTTCTTCTCTTTAGGAGGTTGTGGACATTTATCCTTGTGAAGTCCCACTTAACTACAATTGAAGCGTTTCCTTTCCCTAGGCTTTTCCTGACAATCTCTAGCATAGTGGACCTTCTTGCCATAACTAAAGCACTCTTTATCTTTCTTGTCCTTCTTTTTCTGACCACCCTTGGTCTGATCCTGTTTTATCTTATTCTAATACTCCTTCTTACCTCCACCGGTTGCTTGCGGCTTTGGTTCCTCTACAGATGCAATAGCAATATCGGCCTTTGACTTAGGGTAAAGACTCTCCGATCTCAATGCTTTCCCCACTATAGACTCGAACGTCTCGTCGATGTGGTTTATCAGCCTTTCCCCTAAGTACTCATCTAAGCCGGTTATGAACTTCTCTTTCTTCTTCTAGGTAGTGTCGATAAGAGATAATCCATACTTCGATAAAGTATCGAACTCAGCAATATATTCCGAGACTGCCCTACCATTCTTCTTAAGCTCCAAAAATTTCCTAAACAATTCAGATTTGTAAGCAGCTGGAATGAACTTTTCGCTGAGACGAGTCATAAACTGATTCCAAGTAACTTGATCTTCAGGAGTAGCTGCTTTAATAGCATTCCGCCAATTCATAGCTCGTCCTTGAAGCTGACGCAATGCTAGCTTCCTCTTCATAGCATCTTCGATTCCCAAATCTTCAAAGATGCGCTCCCAACTATCAAGCTAATCCTGAACCTCTATAGCCGACTCCATTCCGTGGAACGGCTTCCTACCAAGACTAGTATAATCCTTGTAAAGCTTGGCGAAATCGGCCCTAGGTGCTTGCACTACTGCACCACCACCGTTAGCAGCATTAGGAACTTCTCACCGAGCATCCCTAAGCATCTCACGTATGAAGGTAGTAAACATCGTCCTCATATCAGAAACATCCCTATTGTTTGCTCCTGAACCTGTACTCCTCGTATGCCGACTCATTGTTCAGTCTGTAAAGAGAAAACGATTAACCATCTCCATAGTGGTGCCAGTGCAATGCGACTCCATCCTTAGATATACTAATAGTATGTATATATATATATAGCTTTTGAAAACCAAAATATCACAAATACGTGCTCTTATATACGTATTATCTCTCCCTGGTGTCTTTCCCTAGGTTAACTTCGCAATCTAGAGCTCTGATACCAAATGTGACGACCCGCCCCGCACCAGCTGACATTTCCCTAAAATGCGTTGTGCCAATGCCCGACTAGCACAGGACGGTCGCCAAAGAAAGGAAAAGAAAAGAATTTAGACTAACAAAGAACCTGTAGAATGTCACACATCACATGGAATAAAATAGAATAATAACATACTTGACATAAAACAGGTGAGACAGTGCATAAGCTGAAAACTAAACCATAATCATCATAGCAGCGGAGATCCAAAATACAGCTTATGATCCATAACCATTATTATAACTTCAAAATACTGTCTCTAAAGCAAAAGAAAGGAAAGGTACACTACTAATGCCCAAAGCAGCGACCATCAACAACACAGGGAGAATGTATGTAGATAATACATAGGAGCCTCCTGCTCGTCTCCGGATCAGCTACTCGTGCATAATCACCTGACCTGCCTCTAGTCTGCTCGTTTAAGAGCACCTGTAGCAATAAGAAGAGACATAAAACTCTGGGTCAGACAAAAGTATAGTATGAGCGATAAGCAACAAAACAGAACAATAACAGGTATAATCTAATCATACCTGAAACTGGACCTGCAACCAAAGACTTAACACAACAGGATGTACAATACTCTAGGACGATACTAACACATGGTGTAAAGATACGAGGGTGGGGGTTGTGCATATCATAATGGTAGCAAACATCAAACATAGCAATCATCCTCACATCTCTCACTTAGTGCGTAAAGCATACGATATCCACCACTCGATCACCCAATCCTTTGCTATGATCACTTTGCTCCATAGAGTCACTATGACCCCATTGCACTGATCCATAGCCAATAATCCGTCTCTAAGTGGTGAACTAAAGTTATGGATATCGATAACCCCTTTGCACACATCCCGCAGCAAAGCCCAATCATGAAGTTAACTCGTTGGTTCCTAGATGGATCCTGAGTTCTACTTCCTATTTGGACTACCTTTGCATCTCGGGTTTTGGTCTCCCCTGGATCAGTTTGAATGTGCGTAATACCCCAGTTATCATCGGTTCGGTTCGTGATGTCTTCACCCGAGCGGTCGAGTCATCAGCTCCCTCTCATGGTGGTTCGGATCATGCTCCTTCACTCGAGCGGGTCAGGTCGTGATACTCCGGGATGGGGTAGTGGTGCCACACTGGTTCGGATCATGGTACCCCGTCATATGGGTTTGGGTCGTGCCATCCTCACCAAGTCGGGTCGAGCTTCTTCATTCGGGTCGGTTCATGATCCACTCCACTGCGGTTCGGTTCAAGTTCCAGAACTCATGGGTGTTCTACTCGTGGTGCCTTCTCGGAGCGTCGGGTCGGCTCATGCCTCCAGGCTTCGTGGTTCCACCAGCGGTTCGTGGGGAGGGGGTGCTTCACGAGCGGGTCGGTCCGGAGGGGTGCGATCCGATCCGGTTCCCTACACAGTTTTCTACAACTTTTCCAACGACTATTTTACGCCATACAACGGCGTTTTCAACCATTCTAACTTTTCTAAACAATCATAATGCATTCCAAACAGTAATAGTAGCATGTATAATCAACCATAAACACTAAAACAAAAATTTTAGCATGTCAATATGGATCAAACATACCCAAAAACCCATATTTTCTCTTAATCCCCCTTAATCATGTTTAGGCATACAATTAGCAAAACTTATCCAAATTAGCCCAAATTTTTATCAGAGCCCTAAAATAATATTTTAGAATTTTACAAATTTTTCTAAGCCATAATTTCGCTAATTATCACTAATCACCCCTAATTAGCCGTAATTAGTGAAAAACAATGCAAATCACTCACCTTAGCCACAAATATAATCTTAGATCTCAAACTCTACTATTATGGCATGAATCCCAATGTATTCCAGTAGCCCTATTTCTGATTTGACGCTAATCCGCCTTGATTTGGTGTTGATTTGCTTAATTATGATTAGGAATGACGAAAACGGTGTTTTGGGAGCGATTTAGAAGATGGAGGCCATTGCTAGAGCTCAAGGGAGGTTTGTGGCGGCTGGAAAAATGAATAGGAACTATTCTTTAACTCATTTAATCTTCCCCATAACCCTAATCCCGAAATGGGTTATGGGCCTAGCTGCTAATCACCCTAATTAGGCCCGGTTAAGCTGTTTTTCACCTTCTAAACCTTGTTTCAACCATATCTCCCAAACGGTGAGTCCGTTTGGCTAATGTGACCACTCTACGGAATTGTAAACCATCTTCTGAATCTAACGGAAGTGGTATTAGGTTAAAACTTCTTAACAATCAGAAGTTATGGCCGAAACAAGATCATCTAAGGGCAAAATAGTCATCTAAAAATCGGCAAAAATCGTGAACATGGGAAATGACCCCAATAGTCGTTCTCCGAAGTTACACGACCATACGACTTCATATGAAAATGAAATAAATATTCTACGATCCTCCGACGCGTAGAATGCGGGTCGTTACAAATATTATTGTTTATAAAACTTTGCCAAATTAGTTATATTATTATTCTTATTTATACACTAGTTCACATAAACTTAGCTAATTTTTATTAACTTAGTTAACTTAATTAATTTTATTATCGCTATTATAATTAAAACTTGGTTAACTTTATTATATTATTGTTACTATTATTATTATAAATTTAGTTATTTTTTATAAATTAATCAATTCATCGTAATAATCATCATCACCATCGTTATTTATAAAATTTGTTAAATAATTATATTGTTATTTCTATAAATTTTAGTTAGCTTAAACTTAGTTTGTTAAATATAACTTGTTTAATTTTAACAAACCTAGTTAATTTAAAATATATTATTCTTAAAATTTGGTTAATTTAATTATATTATCGCTTTAAACTTTGTTAAGTTCTATTAACTTAGTTAATTTATCATCATCGTCATCATTATTATTTGTAAAATTTAGTCAACTTAAACCTAATTAATTTGATAAAACTTGTTTAAGTTTAACAAAATGTAGCTAATTTTTATTAACCTAGTTAACCTAATTAATTTATTATAATAGCTAATAATAATAATAGGTACTGTAATTATTATTAGAGCTCAGTTATCTCAATTATGTTATTATTATTACTATTATTATTATTATAAATTTAGTTAAATTTTAAAAACTATGTTAATTCATTATCATCTTCATTATTATTTATAAAACTTTTTTAAATCATATAATATTATTATTTATAAAACTGTATTATCCTAGACTTAGTTAATTTTATAAAACTTGTTTATATTTAATAAAACTTAGTTACTTTTACAAAACTCGTTGAACATATATGAAATATGGGTTGTGAAAACAATGTTCATTGACAACATTATTTTCAACAGTGATAACAGAGGTAAATAGTATGCCAAGGGTTGAACTTAATTAATGCAATATTTCAGGTAAATAGAAAGCCAAATTCAGGTCTTCTACTTTTGAAACTTTTTAAATAGAAAAACTTTCAAACAAAACCGAAATTCACTAACCATTCATATTGTGCTTCAGGGCTCTTCTTATTTTGCAGAGCTTTTCTCTATTCTGAGAATAGCGCCTCATGTCGTGGTGAGCCTATCACATTTTAATCCCTTTTTATTCTCATCCATAATTTATTTTTGTTTTGTTTTGATTTGTTCTGTCTTTTTGTCCCCTCTAAGGGGATCTATTTATGATTTGATGATTAAAAAACGAAAGAGAACTACGAGGCGAAGATGCAACTATAAATTATGTAGATTGACTAATCAATTTTTAAAAATTAAAGAGAGCATAAAAGTAGGAAGCAATCCCAAAAAATCAACATGGGTTAACTAATAGTTATGGTGGACGTGAATAAATTTGCTTTTATTTTTACAGTTAACTTATCGAAAATGCATTATATGGATGAATTTTTCAAGACATAAATTCACTGATATGGCCTACTTGAAAAATTGTGAATATGTTGATTCACAATCGATTTATACAGCAACAAATTAAAGTAAATGTACATGGGAAGAACAAAAGATTGCTATATAATTAATCATAAACCATATAACATTAATTGCAAATCAAGAACATAACACAACATCACTTTGAGAAATTTGGGTGTTTTCAGGTTCTTTCTTCTTCCCCGACACTTCATAAGTCTCTTTCAGCCATATCTTGATGTTAAAGTTAGTTTACAATGGAAAGATTAGTGTAATCTGCAAAGCACTTGCAAATCCTGATCACTGAGTTGCAAATGTTCTATAAAGTAAGCAGGCCAAAGAAAAGGAAAACTGTAAACAAAGCCAAGTAGCAAGTATAAAAAGGTTATACCCATGAGGTAGGAATACAAATTTACGCATCTTAAAGATGAATAAACAAAAAATTATTACATGTCTCATAGAAAGCAAGTAGACAAGTATTACCTATCTTATAGAAAGCAAGTAGACTTTGCACAGTTGATGCTTACTCTGATTAGAAGTGGCCTCTCCCCTCGATTTATGAGGCAACACTCACATCAGATAATGCTGGGGGGAACGTATCTCCATATAACGTTGCCTAGGTAAAATATAGACGGATGGGACATGTGATAAGATATTGCTAGGGTGAAAACATGATGTTGTAGCTATGGTGGTAGCAGCACAAGCGCTCGATCGGTATAGGATGAAAGAATCGTGGACAAGGAGGTTGGTTTAAAAAAGCAAATCAGTCAGTTTAGTCTCTCATAGGAAAACTGACAAGTGTTTTTACATTATGCAAACTTCAATATTTCAAAGCTCCGACATATCTCCATATATGTGTAGAACTTGTTTTACTAAGTTAGCCTGCATACATAATAAACAAACTTAACAAACTATTAATATTGGATCCATGGAAAGAAATTTGTTTATATTTTTATTAAAACACATGATGATTTTTAATTTAACGGATCCGTCACACCTTTTGATTGATTGACTCAGTAAGACTCCTCTTATAACTGAAAATCGATTTCAACACCAAAAGTGATTTATAAGCACTTCATCAAATGGTTAGATTAAAATATGGAACCACGAAATCACAAAATAAAGAGCGTAAAATGAAGACGAAGGAATTTTATAGTGATTCGATCCAAAAATGGATCAATGTCCACTTTTCAATCACTTCTCATTACGATACTTTGCTTTACAACATACATGAATTCTCTCTTTACATTCATTTGTCTTTTTCCTATCTTTTGCCCTCTTTATGAACTAAATTGCACTTTGATTAACAAAGGAATTGGAGAGATCTCTTGTTTTGTGATGGTGGATGTATGAATCTTCAATCACTTTAGCAATCGGACGATCTTCATGGATTCCATAGCGATTTAGTGCTAGATCTAGACTTTAGAGAGGATTAGGAGTGATTAGAGATCACTTGAATCGTGTTGGAGAAATTTTCCATGATGAATGAAGGAGATTAGAGAATCTTTGAGTGAATTAGAGAGAACTTTAATGTTGATTGGAATGGATTTGATCCATATGATGTTGGAGAGAAGTTGTTTGATCGTTAGAAGCCATTAATAAGGTTAGAGAAGAACATCAAATTTGGCAGCACTTCGTGGTAGGAATGAAATTGGATCCCCTAAATGAACGAAGGAGGGGGTATTTATAAGAGTGATTAAGAGGGAATGACAATGATGTAAATAGGTGTTCGGGGTACTGATCGGTATTCTGCAGTATTTACAAAACTACCACTGTATACAACTGTAAATAGCTGGCAGTGCGTACCGATCGGTATAGAGCATACACTGATCGATCATAACACAACACTGATCGGTCATGAAATGAAGCACCCGGTCGGTCATGAAGTTTTTACACCCGCCTTTTCTATGTTACACCGACCGCCTGGGAACATTTATATGCAGTATGCCTTGCTTACATAATTACGCCACTACCACCTTGTCTTCTTCTATAAATGGCTTACGTGCTTTCCCACTTTATTATAGGAATGAAAATTACAATGATGCCATTACTTTGCTTTTCTTTGTACCGATCAGTATATATATTTGATACTGGACCAATCATCACGTCTTTTTTAAACGTGCCATTCTTGTCTTTTAATACCGATCACCCATATGTATACAACAGAATGACAAGCAGTTGGAGGAGCAGACTGATCGGTAGTTGGAGAAGGTGACCGATCGGTATATTTTGTTGGATTTTGCAGTGTCTTCTTTTGCAGTTTACGTGCCTTGAATGTACACTAAAATGGCAGTCTACAATTTTGTGTCAACACTCAACAATTATATTTACCAACCAGAATGGCCACGTGGCTTATTACACGCACTCGTACTTGGTTCTTGGATAAACTAATTCACGCTCTTTCATAGATACGTGACCTGTTGTTTGCATATATATTGACATATATGGTTACCAATTAACAGGCAACGTACATGCAAACTTGCGGATCCATGCAGCATCACTTTGGTATTGATATATTTCAAAAGTGGCATCGCCTCCTTAATGCTGATGTGGCATCCATGCATGTTATTACACACAGCTTTATAATATTATGCTGGCGTATTTTGATGCTTTCTTATCTAAAACCGATCGGTGCTATGGTATTTGATACCGATCAAATGAAAGTTGTTGACATGGCGTATTCCATTTGTTATAAATAAAATCTACCAAACTATATGAATCCCTTGAAATGGCATACCATTCAAACGGTCCACATCCCTCAACATTTTATTATGGTACACCTCATATATATATGATGAGAACGTGTTGATACCATATAAACATATTAACACCTTCATGAATGAACCAGCTTCACATTTTATTTACACATATGTTACTATGTATATCTAAGGCTGATTCATCCATTGATGTGGTAGAGTTCTAGAAGTCTGAAGCATGCAGTGTTTTATTCTATTTCATTAATGCATGTTTTTTGAATCAACATGTCCGGTTCCTAAGATTGTAACCGATTGATCAGTATCGTAGCGCAGACCGATCGGAACCTACATGCGAGTGGTGCTCGATCGTGCATTGAAGCGGATCCATAGGCGATGAGCCCGGCCAATCTGTAAAGACCGACCGTACCGAAATCATGGTGCACGACCGATCGCTTCACTGGAAGTTCACGCATCAATTTATGAACCGTGTTAATAGCGGAGTTAACATTTGTCCCTCGAAGCTTGTATTTTTTGCTTGCAAGAAATGCGGGCTTCGAAATGAACACTACCGTTGATATATTCTACATTGAGATCCAGTCATAGCTTTTTGTTTGCGATTGCAAATCATACTTTAAATTCATATGCTTCATGCATCTGTTTTGTAATTAAAACAAGGGATTGCACGATTTTGGACTTATACTCACCATTGACTGTCCATATCGATAGTGGATTAGTCAATCATTAAAAATGATTTGTAGCGAATTTTATCTTGAACTGAATAGTGTGTTCATACAGGACTTGTTTTATTCGACGGTTTAAACTCATTGAAAATTATTTGCACAAACATAATATTCAAATTTGAATTCGTGTTTAATGCTTAAAATCAACTAATCGACTAAAGCCGACTGTGGATTTCAAACGTTTTTACTTTAATCAGTTTATACGGTAATGTACGATATTTCACATTTGTGAAATATGTATCTATGATTTATTTTATATTTTGCTTCCATTCGGAGAATACTTGAATACTCATGCCCCTGTTTAGGAGGTCATCATTAGTCTTTTTTAGGAGAAGAATTCTTTTACTGCTCGATGTTTATTTGCTTTGATGATCAGTTTTGATATCGGAGACTTCGTTGGATGCCCCGTGCTTTTGGAGGGGCCATTATAATCCAAAGTTCGTCCTCTTTTGATTCATCATTATAAAGTGCATTGAATATTGTTGATCTCTCCTATGGAGGAGTTGCTTTCTCTATGGAAAGGATTCTTGACTATCATATCGTTTCGCAATGTGAATTCTAACGATCTTTGTGATGAGGGATGCATCAATTCGTGCCACGAACTCCCACACTTCGTTTCACTTATAGCAAACTCCCGCGCTTCGTTTCGCACAACGAATTCCCACGAACCTTTTGGAGGGTTGCATCGCTTCGCGCCACGAACTCCCACACTTCGTTTCACTTATAGTGAACTCCAGCGCTTCATTTTGCGCAATGAATTCCAGCGAATCTTTGAAGGGTTGCATCGCTTCGTGCCACGAACTCCCACGCTTCGTTTCACTTATAGTGAACCCCCGCACTTCGTTTCATGCAACGAATTCTAGAGAACCTATGGAGGGTTGCATCGCTTCGCGCCACGAACTCCTATGCTTCGTTTCACTTATAGTGAACTCCCGCGCTTCTTTTCGTGCAACGAATTCCCGTGACCTTGGAGGGTTGCATCGTTTCGCGCCATGAACTCCCACGCTTCGTTTTACGTGTAGTGAACTCCCGTGCTTTGTTTCACGCAATGAATTACCGTGACCTTGGAGGGTTGCATCGCTTCGCGCCATGAACTCCTACGTTTCGTTTCATGTATAGTGAACTCCCGTGCTTCGTATCGCGCAATGAATTCTCATGACCTTGGAGGGTTGCATCGCTTTGAGCCACGAACTCCCATGCTTCGTTTCCCGTATAGTGAACTCCCGCGCTTCGTTTCGCGCAACGAATTCCCGCAATCTTGGAGGGTTGTATCGCTTCACGCCACGAACTCCCACGCTTCGTTTCACGTATAGTGAACTCCCGCGCTTCGTTTCATGCAGTGAATTCCCGCGAACCTTTGGGGTTTTGGATCTGTGGCTATTCGCTTCCCTATCTTCCATTTGAATCATCAGGACTTTTCTTATTCACTGTTCAAAGTGGAGCTCTTCATTCTCGCACTATGCATATCGATGGTTATAGCACTTGACATTTGAATTAGTGTCTGTCGGGGTTGTCTCACTTTGTCAGGCCTTGAGAGAGAAAACGCTCATTGGATAGCCTGTAATGAAAAAATCGTCTTTAGCAAATTTTGTATATTTTGCAAGTAAGAGATTTATACAAGTGGATATGATTTCATTCATAAAGTTATTGTTCACATAGTACATTTCCTCTATATCTTTTTTCTTTATCGAAAAAAACATTTTCTTTCCTTAATAGGAAAGAAAAAAAATGTATCGTTCTTTTTTATCCAAATCAAAATTTCAATTTGATTTGGATAGAATTCTATATGAAGAAATGATAAAAAAATTGTCTGTCGACCTACCGGTCTCCTATTAGAGAGGATTGACCGATCCCTTAATATGTGGGGCGAATGTTTATAATAGTTTGGATCGGGGAGTATATTCCTCACTTATGCTCGCCTCCCTATCGAGGAGTATATTCCTCACTTACGCTCGCCTCATGCTTCGGCGGTACAACGCATGTAAATCATTACAGACTTTTTACAAGAAAGCAGAACATAACAAAGAGTAAAAATAATACAAGAAGTAAAGTAAAAGCGATAGTGATCTCTTATTCTGAGCCGTAGATATTAGATCATCATCGACGGTCATCAGTTGATTATCAGCCTTGGATTAGTTTGAGCAGAAGCTACGTTGCTTGGACTGGATTGGTCATTTGATGCCCCTTTCCGCTGGAGAGTTGCAGAAGGATTTGCACCTTAGGAATTCTTCACATATTGTTGCAGACGGTTCTTCCTAATCAGCTCTTCAATCAATGATTTCAGATGCCTACATTCATTGGTATTTTGGCCTAGATGATTGTGGAACCTGCAAAACATCCCAGATTTGGTCAGATGGTCATTCATTTTCATTGGCCGAGGCTTCGAGTAATCTTCTGCATCCTTTGTGGCAAGGTAGATGTTCTCAGGAGTATCATTCAGAGGAGTTAGATCCGACGAATCAAAAAGACGGAACTTCTTATTAGCCTAGTTGTCGTTCCTGTCATTTGTGCGTTTCTTCCCCTGAGTGTTCTTTTGATTGCATTAAATAACAACACTTTTTGAAACTTCAAGAAGTTGGTTACCACTAATGATCTGAAGAGGAACAATATTATCGTCCACTCTCATGTACTCCTCTGCCTTCTTGTAGAACTTGTCGAGTGTATTTGGTTCCTTCATCTTTATCCATTTTCCGAATTCACTTGTTTTGTATATAGCATCAAGTAAAGCCATGAGAATTATACGTGGCTCTAGATTCCTTAATTCAGATAGGGCAACACTGAATCGAATGGGAAAGGCTTTAACGGTTTCTCCTGGTTTCTGCTTCATTGCTGAGAGCATAATAGCATCCTTGGCTTTGGTAGCATACAAGCAGAACCGCTCCTTGAGCTTATTGGTCAAGTCTGAGAACCGGTCTATGGACTTAGGCGGCATCTTTGTGAACCATAATGGTGCAGCACCTTCTAAGTAAAGAGGAAAGTATGTGCATCTCATCTCATCAGTCGCTTCAGCCGCACTCATATGCCATTCGTATTTGAATAGAAAGTAGTTAGGATCAACAAGACCGTTGTACGGAGGAAAAGTCGGAGAACTGAACTTCTTTGTACATTCTGCTTCAAGGATTATTTCGGTGAATGGAGTCCTATCAAGAGAGAATTCCCATTCTCTTTCATCATCTTTGTTATCTTGATTCTTTTTCATGATTTGTTCTATCATATCCGATATGTATTCTTCAGTGTTATGCCGCTGCGCGAAGTTAAGCTCCTTACCAAATGTTCGTCTGGGCAAATGGTCTTGATTAGAGATCTTAGGTCCTTTACCTTCCCGGCGTGGAGATGCCCTCGTGACAGGACTAATGACCTTTCGAGCATTCACTTCGGAATGATTCTTAGCTTTCGATTTCAACTCTTCGATGTTAGCTTCATCTTTGTCACTCAAGCAGTCATAATCATCTTCCATGTTCTCGTTGCGGTTATGATCGAAAGCGGGGATTTGTTATTTTCTTCGAGATCAACATGGACTTTCTGAGGGGCTGGATTTGATCGAGCATTAAGGATGGAGTCAAGTTTCTCCATCAAGGCTTTAGTAGAAGCATCCATTCATTGGTTCTTGTTGGCAATAGAGGCATTCAACTCATTTTTAGTCACGCCGGCTCCACTTTTCGAGTTTTCACCAACTTCAAAACGGTTGGTAAGCGGTGTTTCTTCGTTAGCAATATTATCGGCACCTCCAACATTTTTGCTTATGGTCTTCTTAGATTTCGCCATTATGTTGGATAAGTCTTAGAACTTCAATGCAAGGCCTTCAACCTTTAGAAAGTGTGAAAGAAGGAAGTGCGAATGCGACCCCATGGTGGGCGCCAAATGTTAAAACCGAAAATTGATTTCAACACCAAAGGTGCTTTGTAAGCACTTCACCAAATGGTCAGATTAAAATATGGAACCGCACAATCGCAAAATAAAGAGCGGAAAATGAAGACAAAGGAATTTTATAGTGGTTCGATCCAAAATCGATCTACGTCCACTTTTCAATCACTTCTCATTATGATACTTTGCTTTACAACATACATGAATTCTCTCTTTACATTTATTTATCTTTTTCCTCTCTTTTCTCTTTCTTTATGATCTAAATTTCACTTTGATTGGCAAAGAAATTGGAGAGATCTCTTGCTTTGTGATGGTGGATGTATGAATCTTCAATCACTTCAGCAATCGAACGATCTTCATGGATTCCATAGCAATTTAATGCTAGATATAGACTTTAGAGAGGATTAAGAGTGATTAGAGGTCATTTGAATCGTGTTGGAGAAAATTTCCATGATGAATGAAGGAGATTAGAGAAGCTTTGAGTGAATTAGAGAGCACTTTAATGTTGATTGGAATGGATTTGATCCATATGATGTTGGAGAGAAGTTATTTGATCCTTGAAAGCCATTAATAAGGCTGGAGAAGAGCTTCAAATTTGGCGGCACTTCGTGGTAGGAATGAAATTGAATCCCCCTAAATGAAGGAAGGAGGGGGTATTTATAGAAGTGAATTGGAGGTAATGACAATGTTGTAAATAGGGTATTCAGGGTACCGATGGTATTCTACAGTATTTACAAAATTGCCACTGGAAACAACTGTAAATAGCTGGCAATGGGTACCGATCGGTATGGAGCATAACAACGATCGGTCATAACACAGCATTGGTCGGTCATGGAATGAAGCACTCGGTTGGTCACGAAGTTCTGCACCCGCCTTTTCTATGTTATACCGACCGCCTAAGAATATTTATACGCAATATGCCTTGCTTACATAATTATGCCACTACCACCTTATCTTCTTCTGTGAATGGCTTACGTGCTTTTCCTACTTTATTATGGGAACGAAAATTACAATGATGTCATTACTTTGCCTTCCTTTGTACCGATCAGTATATATATATTTGATATTAGACCGATTACCACGTCTTTTATAAAATGTGTCATGCTTGTCTTTTAATACCGATCACCCATATGTATACAACCGACCGACAAGCAGTTGAAGGAGCTGACCGGTCGGTAGTTGAATAAGGTGACCGATCGGTATATTTTGTTGGACTTTGCAGTGTCTTCTTTTGCAGTTTGCGTGCCTTGAATGTACACTAAAATGGTGGTCTACAATTTTGTGTCAACACTCAACATTTATATTTACCAACCATAATGGCCACATGTCTTATTACATGCACTCATATTTGGTTCTTGGATAAACCAATTCACGCTCTCCCATAGATACGTGACCTGTTGTTTGCACATATATTGACATATATGGTTACCAATTAACAGGCAACGTACATGCAAACGTGCGGATCCATGCACCATCACTTTGGTATTGATATATTTCAAAAGTGGCATCGCCTCCTTAATGCTGACGTGGCATCCATGCATGTTATTACACGCAGCTTTATAATATTGTGCTGGCATATTTTGATGCTTTCTTATCTAAAACCGATCGGTGCTATGCTATTTGATACCGATCAAATGAAAGTTGTTGACATGGCGTATTCCATTTGTTATAAATAAAACCTGCCAAACTATATGAATCCCCTGAAATGGCATACCATGCAAACGGTCCACGTGCCTCAACATTTTATTATGGTACACCTCATATATATATATATATATGTATATATATGTATATATATATATATATATATAAATATATATATATGTATATATGATGAGAACGTGTTGATACCATATGAACACCTTCATGAATGAACCAACTTCACATTTTATTTACATAGATGTTACTATGTATATCTAAGGCCGATCCATCCAATAACGTGGCAGGGTTCTAGAAGTCTGAAGCATGCAGTGTTTTATTATGTTTCATTGATGCATGTTTTTTGTATCAACGTGTCCAGTTCCTGAGATTTTAACTGACCAATCGGTAGCGTAGCGCAGATCGATCGTTACCTATATGCGAGCGGTACTCGACCTTGCATTGAAGTTGATCCATACGCGACGAGCCCGAGCGATTCGTAAAGACTGAACGAACCGATATCATGGTGCATGACCGATCGCTTTATTGGCAGTTGATGCATCAATTTATGAACCGTGTTAATAGAGGATTTAATAACTCCTGTCCGCATACTGGTAGAAATGCTTAGTTAACATGGCTTTATTAAGGTACCATTAACCAAACTTAAGGACGCAACTTATAATTATGTGCTAACCACTCAGTTCTTACGTCGAGGCTATTTAAAAATAGTAAACATTGATGTAGTAACATTATGGGGTACAAATATATGTTATGATAATTTGTTACCACTATTATATTCATATAAGTAATACAAAGATCGTTAGATTCATGTATGTAGATGATTATTAGAAAAATCATAAGACTGTAATTTGCAGGTTTCCCCAACCATACTGTCCCCACATCTCATTTTTTTCCTTCATTTCTTTTTGTACAGATGTGTGCTTATGTATGTCCATTATCCAGAACATTTGCAATGCAAACATAATGGTATTAAAATTTAAGATTTTTATCCAATCATCCACACAATTCTATAATACAAATTATTACAATGCAGTGCATTCTAGCAATATATTTAAATACTGACATGTTAATGCATTATGTTAGTTCAGAATATAATAATTTTGATTAAGAGATCCTGATAAATGGGTAATCCCTTTACTTGCAAGCATGCTTTCAAACTTTTTTTACTTAAAGCATTATTAATCTTTTATTCAGGTTATATTACTATTGCAAGTTGGGCATTTTTGTTTGTTGAAATGTAAATTAATACTTAAGTCTTGACTACATAAAAATTGTAAAACTGATCCATATACTATTTTATTCAACTCTAACTCGCAATTTAGTTCAGATTCGTGCATACAAGTGCCATGAATAGTTGTAATGTCTCGGTAAATGTAACACCCCGTAATTTGAACATAAAAATTCAAAAATTAAAGTATACTTAATTAAGTGAAATGGGTTGCGCAGAGAAATATATATATATATATATATATAATTGAAAATTAAATAAATAAATATGCAAAAATGTTCAAAACAGCGAACTGGGAGAGGAGAATAACCGAACCGGCCGATTTTTGAGGTCGACCCAAGCCCGCTGGGTCGACTAGGGGTTAATCCAGGGTGTTTGGCTGTCAACCCGTGGGCCGATTCGCTCAAATGCAGATTTTGCATTTGAATGGTTCTCATGGTTCAGCTTTAATCTAAAGGCCCTAGATGGTTCCTACACTTGACTTCTTCCCCAAGACATGCTTTAAAGGCTAGGATTGGTTCTAGGGTTTATGCTATGGCTAAAACTATCCTAGTCTTCAATAAAAAGACCCCTAACCCTCTCCTAAAACCCTCATAAATGGATTCTACAACTAAACTATGCCAAAATGTCCACTCACCATGGCCTCCACCTTCATGTCATGGTCTCCATCTTCAAACCATGGCCTCCATCCTCTTGTCATAAACTCTATCTTCATTCACATGAGAGATTACATGTCATATGAGTGATTTCAAGTTTGTATGAGAGTTCATAAGTTGCATTCTAGCCAAAGTTGCAACCTTTCTTGACTAAAAAGCAAGGATATTGTATGAGAGTCTCTACGCTTCATTTAAGCCAAAGATGCAACCTTTTCTTGACCAAAAAGCAAGGATCTTGCATGAGAGCTCATAAGCTTCATTCAAAGCCAAAGTTAAAACCTTTCTTCTTCAAAGCAAGGATTTTTATTGATTTTGCTCAAGGGTTTTCTAAGGAGCTTGTTGATTTGGGGTTTTTGCTAGTGTGGCTTCGTCTCAATCTTATTTTATATTGATTTGTGCCTTCATAGCATTGTAAGCCCCCTCCTACTCTTAGATATTAACTTTAAACTTAATATGACATGTTGTAAGTTAGGTTTGAACATTAAGTATGTTGCATACTATCATGTTATGTATCCTATCATGACTATAAAGTCATTATCTTGATCTTGTGGGCTTAAAGCTACGAGCTTTATGTTGAATGTTGCATTTTGGCAACATGAAAGTTATCATATCCCTTATGATAACTTGCATATAATGCTTTATGCGAACTTCTAGTAACTTTTCCATGTCATCTATCACCATGATTCACCTATGTGCTAAGTTTGAGGTTATGCATGTTTTTGAGACTTGAAAATGTAACATGCAAGTTTATGAACACATTTATGCCTCATTTGCCACCATGATTAACTTGTGGCCTTATACCTCTTTTGTCATGCCTTTGCCAAGTTCCTCCTTTTAATCCATTATGCGTTGTTGCGAATGTATATGCGAGTTTAGAAGCGTTGGGGTTACATTATGGGAAAACATAATGACATGAACATGATTTGGATAAGTTGGTATAAACATGACAACATGTAACGTTAAATATGACATGGAACTTGAAAACTTGACACGTATGGGTTGTAAGTGTAACAAGACACTAGACCAAACATGAAAATAGCCAACTCGAGGTTGGGTTGAGTTTGTAGCATAAATCTACCCGGACCCGCCCGGCTTAACTAGTGGCTACAAATAATAGGATCCAATGTGAGAAGTTGGTCATGTCACGCTTAAGACCCGAGGTTAGACTAGGTTGTGGTGTAAAACTACCCGGACCCGCCCGGCTTAACTAGTAACCACAACAAGGTCTAATGTGAGAGGTCAAGAGTGCATTAGTTAAATTAATGCCACATGGTAAGGTTAAGTAAATTTGACTAATGACACTTAACCGATATGACATGAATGGTTAGGTTAAGTGGGACCGGGCTTGATTTCTTAATGACACTTAACCATACAAGACAATTAGGGGATGGGGTTAAGTAATTTACGCTTAACTAATCCGACTTGATAATTAGATGGGTTTAAGTAATCTACACTTAACTAATCTAAACACGGTAATTCGATGGGGTTAAGTTAAATACTTAACCAATCTAAACATGGTAAATTCAATGAGGTTAAGTAACCAATACTTAACCAACTTAACACGGTAATTTAATGGGGTTAAGTGTCTTATACTTAACCAATTATACATGATGATTTGATGAGGTTGAGTAACCTATACTTAACCAATCTAATATGCGGACCTGATAGGGTTAAGTCACAAGATCTTTTAAATAAACTTAACCATTGTAATACGATTAGTGGATGGGGTTAAGCTAACCCATGCTTAACCAATCCGACTCGATAATCTGATGGGATTAAGATAATCTATGCTTAATCAATCTAACATGATAATCTGATAGGGTTATGACAAATAAATGCTTAACCAATTTGACTTAATAGGGTTAAGTCACGAGCTTCTTGGTACACTTAACCAACTTGTAGGCTAAGCCTTGAACTTGAGTACTTAGCCAATCTTGACATGATTCGTAGGCGGGTTAAGTCATGAACTTGGATAACAACACTTAACCCATTTGACAAAACCCTAGCTCAGGGGACTAGGTTGGGAATCGTAGTAAACAAGGATAGCGGAAAGAGGGCTAAGTGGTAAACCTTAATAAGGGTAACTAAGTAATAATTCTTAGCTAAGGACATGGGAATAGTTCATAAAGAGATGAGTAACCTGGTACGGTAGGTCATCGCTTAGTATACGAGGGGGAGCAAGTTATCTGACTTGGATAAAAGCTCCAGCGGACTGGGTGACGAAGCGGAAGCTTCGGGGAACGTGAGGGTACTCTTGGTATCCCTCTGTGAGGTGGCAAGTGGTCCATGAAACCCGGCCTCACAGGGGTTAAGGTCTGCGGTAGAAGAGCCAAGAGTATGCCTTGGTTGCTATGCGAGCGACCTAAAGACTGGGATGGATTAGCGTGGAGTCGACGATACTTGATTTTGCCCCGGGATAGCATGTCGTCGACTACCTACCATCTTTAGTCAATCGTGTACGTACGGAAAGGCAGGGAACTCCCAAAAGACCATATACTAGCTATCAAGTTATGGGTGAGGTTGGCTATCTAGAAGTGGGCATCGATGGGCCTTAGTGTAGTTCTCATACATGATTTTTCTTGGATTGCCTTTAAGTAGTTGAGGGAGGGGTCACGTGGGACCATAGCCACGGGTACAAAAACAGACCATGATATCTGCATCAGCAGACGACTTAAAGCTCCCGACCGAGTTCCGTATTTCTTGGTTTGCCCTGGCACGGAACTCGGATGGCACATTGAGAAACATGTGCGTCTAGACATGGAAAACGGTTCACGATACATACGTGGGATAAAGGGCGCGGTTGACGGGTGGCATAATCCCTAGTGGCCCTAGGTGGCTGAACCCAAACCGAGACACGGAAACGTTCATTAGGTAGCATAATCCCTAGTGGTCCTAGGTGGCATAAATCCTTAGTGAACGCGCGATAGTTCATGGTAAGGAAACATAACTAGATCAAGGGTAGCAGTCCAAGATAACCTCAAGGATAAAACGTTTACATGGGAAAGCCCGTATGGCCTACGGCAAAGGACTGAACTTATACATGGAAAGAAACATACGAGTTGGGAAAACCTACATATGCTATATATTAGGTTGACATGGACCATTACATGACATTGGGCAAGGGACATTCATAGTTAACACATGACGCGGATTGGGATACTAGTACGAGGGGTGCAGAGCAAATATACATGTTAGAACCAGGGGAAATATACATGATAGATACCGTGGGACGTTATACAGGGTAGATACCTTGAGATAGTATGCTTGATAGAAACCTGACAATGTGATACCTTGATTTATCTTGACACCGTAGTTTATCATGACACACTCGTGTATCTTGGTACAGTAGTTCATCCTGTTATTTTGGTTTAGCTTATCTATCTTGTCATCATACTTATGTTCATCTCAGTTCCTCATGCCAGTTAACTTTACTAGTTTATATACTGATAGTAGATAGGGCTTACCAGTCTTTATGACTGACCCCGTTTTGTTTCGCCTCTTGTCTTCCGTTTCCCCCCCCCCCCCAAGGTTACAGGGAGGAAATGCTATTGTTAGTTTGGACTTCTTTTGTTTGAAGGTCATCACGCATGGCTTGGACTTTTCTTGGCTATGGCTATTTTATTGTTTTACTTGGGGAATAATTGATGAAAAGGTTTTTATGCTTCTTTACTATTACAAGACAGGTTTCCATGTAAGAATTCTCTGATGTAAAAGGCTTTAGACCTTATTTATTAATGATGTGAAAGTTGATTTTACTTCCGCTATTTTATATGTTCTGTCTTGTAATATTTCTGTACATGTTTACCAATAATAACCCTCTAAAGCTAGTGCATTCCTTTGCGAGTGACCCTAGCGGAGGTGGGGTGTTACATTTGGTATCAGAGCAGAAGGTTACCAGACTGGGCAAAAGTTTTTAAAACCTTCTGAACACTATTTGAAAAACCGTTTACAAAGAAGCATTTTTCAAGAAAAGTTTTTAAAGGCTATTCCCCAAAAGCCATTAGCACTGTCCTTTGTTTCCTTGATCGAATCTCTTTTCCTTTCTTCCCTCCATCTATAGTTACAGTAGTTCTAACTGCGACTAATCCTTGTCTAGCTACGTAAGTATTTTCCCGTGCGATGGAGGTGGTTCTCGAGAGACATGTTGCCGTGGTACAAGGAAGGATAATAAGAGTAAGGATAAAGGACGCGAGCTTAAGGATAAGCAACTGTTGCTATGGCTTAGTCCATCAAGGAGGACAAGGACAAGATCATCGGAGAGGGCAATTGTACGCTCCCATTTCTAGGGTACCTAAAAGAAATGATATCGTTTCTGGTAAAGGTTTAGTCATTCTTTTCTATCATCCCGTCCAGACTTTGTCTTGATCATCGTATCATTTAAGTCTGCTTGGATAGTTGAGTCTCTGCACCTTAGTACTAGCATGGTAGAGGATCCCAGTTTTTGTCCCAAAATCTGGTTGGAGAGTCGGTCCATTTATTCATGACTTGTTGGATTTGAGAACGTCTATGCCAAGTGTTGAGATTAGAAGCAATACTTCTATTGTTGAGCTATGGATGGATTCTAGGGGTAAAGTGGTTATCCAGTAAGGGATACCATTCTTGGTTTTGAAAAGAGGGTAGTCAGACTCTTGGCTTGCTTTGGTAATACCTTCGAAGTCTCGTGTAACCTTTTAGGTTCTGTCATGGTTAGTTACCTAGAATCCCCTGATGCATTTATCGGAAATCTCTGATCCAATCGAGTAACGTCCGCCAATAAGACGGATGGTTCATTTCGCTTGAGCATGGGTTACAGGAACCACCCTAGTAAGTGCACGTGGTAACATGGATTGGCATTGGTAAACGAGATCCAGAATTCACTAGTGAATTTTGGAGAGCTTGCATGAGTACGTAGATATGGTTGAGCCAAGTATACTAGGGAAAGAATAAATGGAAGTGGAATGAGAGGCGATAGTGAAAAGAGTTCCGACTCATACCTTGGAAATAGGAATCAAGGAACTACGAAATCATGAAGTCAGAGGCAGTCAAGACACACTGGAATTAAGCTCGAGGAAATGCGGCTTAGACGCGCGCATCGTGTCTCTTTGTAAGAGTATATCGTTGATCCCTGGTTCTCCTGTAGAGCTTACTTACATGCTATTGCTTGGTGGGTATCCTCTCAGTCCTGTTTCTGTTACAAACCCCGTAAGGAGTTTGTCTTGTTTATCTCCTCGATCTTATCTTGGGAACCTTAGATAGAACTCTATGGATGTAAACATGTATTTGAAACATGTTATGATTGATATGGTTGCAAATGGTTGCAAGTGGTTGCTCGTGGATGCGCGAATACACATTAGATACTAGATTGACGCGGTCGCGTTTCATGTTGCATATGCACGAGTATTTATACTTGTTTATGGATGAAATTGAATGTGTTATCATGCGGATATTGCATATGAATGAATGTTTGTGCACGCATATAGTACTTATATGACTAGGACTATTCGCATACATGTTGGACTCATGGCACTAAACATATTTTGCATTAGAAAGATCATTCAGGCCTGATCATTAGCATTAGCTAAGGAGCATATACACACACGTTCTGCATATGTTCATATGGCATTAGAAATCGTCTAAGGACAATGGTTGCCTGTGGATGATGTTTTGAGTAGATGGATGATGGATAGTAGGATACGTTCTTCCTAACTTGGAGATTTCAGGGACGAAATCCTTTAAGGAGGGGAGAATGTAACACCCCGTAATTTGAACATAAAAATTCACAAATTAAAGTATACTTAATTAAGTGAAATGGGTTGCGCAGAGAAATATATATATATTGAGATATATATATATATAATTGAAAATTAAATAAATAAATATGCAAAAATGTTCAAAACAGCGAATTGGGAGAGGGGAATAACCGAACCGGCCGATTTTTGAGGTCGACCCGAGCCCGCTGGATCAACTAGGGGTTAATCCAGGGTGTTTGGCTGTCAACCCGTGGGCCGATTCGCTCAAATGCAGATTTTGCATTTGAATGGTTCTCATGGTTCAGCTTTAATCTAAAGGCCCTAGATGGTTCCTACACTTGACTTCTTCCCCAAGACATGCTTTAAAGGCTAGGATTGGTTCTAGGGTTTATCCTATGGCTAAAACTATCCTAGTCTTCTATAAAAAGACGCCTAACCCTCTCCTAAAACCCTCATAAATGGATCCTACAACTAAACTATGCCAAAATGTCCACTCACCATGGCCTCCACCTTCATGTCATGGCCTCCATCTTCAAACCATGGCCTCCATCCTCTTTTCATAAACTCTATCTTCATTCACATGAGAGATTACATGTCATATGAGTGATTTCAAGTTTGTATGAAAGTTCATAAGTTGCATTCTAGCCAAAGTTGCAACCTTTCTTGACTAAAAAGCAAGGATCTTGTATGAGAGTTTCTAAGCTTCATTTAAGCCAAAGATGCAACCTTTTCTTGACCAAAAAGCAAGGATCTTGCATGAGAGCTCATAAGCTTCATTCAAAGCGAAAGTTAAAACCTTTCTTCTTCAAAGCAAGGATTTTTATTGATTTTGCTCAAGGGTTTTCTAAGGAGCTTGTTGATTTGGGGTTTTTTCTAGTGTGGCTTCGTCTCAATCTTATTTTATATTGATTTGTGCCTTCATAGCATTGTAAGCCCCCTCCTACTCTTAGATATTAACTTTAAACTTAATATGACATGTTGTAAGTTGGGTTTGAACATTAAGTATGTTGCATACTATCATGTTATGTATCCTATCATGACTATAAAGTCATTATCTTGATCTTGTGGGCTTAAAGCTACGAGCTTTATGTTGAATGTTGCATTTTGGCAACATGAAAGTTATCATATCCCTTATGATAACTTGCATATAATGCTTTATGCGAACTTCTAGTAACTTTTCCATGTCATCTATCACCATGATTCACCTATGTGCTAAGTTTGAGGTTATGCATGTTTTTGAGACTTGAAAATGTAACATGCAAGTTTATGAACACATTTATGCCTCATTTGCCACCATGATCAACTTGTGGCCTTATACCTCTTTTGTCATGCCTTTGCCAAGTTCCTCCTTTTAATCCATTATGCGTTATTGCGAATGTATATGCGAGTTTAGAAGCGTTGGGGTTACATTATGGGAAAACATAATGACATGAACATGATTTGGATAAGTTGGTATAAACATGACAACATGTAACGTTAAATATGACATGGAACTTGAAAACTTGACACGTATGGGTTGTAAGTGTAACAAGACACTAGACCAAACATGAAAATGGCCAACTCGAGGTTGGGTTGAGTTTGTAGCATAAATCTACCCGGACCCGCCCTGCTTAACTAGTGGCTACAAACAATAGGATCCAATGTGAGAAGTTGGTCATGTCGCGCTTAAGACCCGAGGTTAGACTAGGTTGTGGTGTAAAACTACCCGGACCCGCCCGGCTTAACTAGTAACCACAACAAGGTCTAATGTGAGAGGTCAAGAGTGCATTAATTAAATTAATGCCACATGATAAGGTTAAGTAAATTTGACTAATGACACTTAACCGATATGACACGAATGGGTAGGTTAAGTGGGACCGGGCTTGATTTCTTAATGACACTTAACCATACAAGACAATTAGGGGATGGGGTTAAGTAATTTACGGTTAACTAATCCGACTTGATAATTAGATGGGTTTAAGTAATCCACACTTAACTAATCTAAACACGGTAATTCGATGGGGTTAAGTTAAACACTTAACCAATCTAAACATGGTAAATTCAATGAGGTTAAGTAACCAATACTTAACCAACTTAACACGGTAATTTAATGGGGTTAAGTATCTTATACTTAACCAATTATACATGATGATTTGATGAGGTTGAGTAACCTATACTTAACCAATCTAATATGCGGACCTGATAGGGTTAAGTCACAAGATCTTTTAAATAAACTTAACCATTGTAATACGATTAGTGGATGGGGTTAAGCTAACTCATGCTTAACCAATCCGACTCGATAATCTGATGGGATTAAGATAATCTATGCTTAATCAATCTAACATGATAATCTGATAGGGTTAAGACAAATAAATGCTTAACCAATTTGACTTGATAGGGTTAAGTCACGAGCTTCTTGGTACACTTAACCAACTTGTAGGCTAAGCCTTGAACTTGAGTACTTAGCCAATCTTGACATGATTCGTAGGCGGGTTAAGTCATGAACTTGGATAACAACACTTAACCCATTTGACAAAACCCTAGCTCAGGGGACTAGGTTGGGAATCGTAGTTAACAAGGATAGCGGAAAGAGGGGCTACGTGGTAAACCTTAGTAAGGGTAACTAAGTAATAATTCTTAGCTAAGGACATGGGAATAGTTCATAAAGAGATGAGTAACCTGGTACGGTAGGTCATCGCTTAGTATACGAGGGGGACCAAGTTATCTGACTTGGATAAAAGCTCCAGCGGACTGGGTGACGAAGCGGAAGCTTCGGGGAACGTGAGGGTACTCTTGGTATCCCTCTGTGAGGTGGCAAGTGGTCCATGAAACCCAGCCTCACAGGGGTTAAGGTCTGCGGTAGAAGAGCCAAGAGTATGCCTTGGTTGCTATGCGAGCGACCTAAAGACTGGGATGGATTAGCGTGGAGTCGACGATACTTGATTTTGCCCCGGGATAGCATGTCGCCGACTACCTACCATCTTTAGTCAATCGTGTACGTACGGAAAGGCAGGGAACTCCCAAAAGACCATATACTATCTATCAAGTTATGGGTGAGGTTGGCTATCTAGAAGTGGGCATCGATGGGCCTTAGTGTAGTTCTCATACATGATTTTTCTTGGATTGCCTTTAAGTAGTTGAGGGAGGAGTCACGTGGGACCATAGCCACGGGTACAAAAACAGACCTTGATATCTGCATCAGCAGACGACTTAAAGCTCCCGACCGAGTTCCGTATTTCTTGGTTTGCCCTGGCACGGAACTCGGATGGCACATTGAGAAACATGTGCGTCTAGACATGGAAAACGGTTCACGATACATACGTGGGATAAAGGGCGCGGTTGACGGGTGGCATAATCCCTAGTGGCCCTAGGTGGTTGAACCCAAACCGAGACATGGAAACGTTCATTAGGTAGCATAATCCCTAGTGGTCCTAGGTGGCATAAATCCTAAGTGAACGCGCGATAGTTCATGGTAAGGAAACATAACTAGATCAAGGGTAGCAGTCCAAAATAACCTCAAGGATAAAACGTTTACATGGGAAAGCCCGTATGGCCTACGGCAAAGGACTGAACTTATACATGGAAAGGAACATACGAGTTGGGAAAACCTACATATGCTATATATTAGGTTGACATGGACCATTACATGACATTGGGCAAGGGACATTCATAGTTAACACATGACGCGGGTTGGGATACTAGTACGAGGGGTGCAGAGCAAATATACATGTTAGAACCAGGGGAAATATACATGATAGATACCGTGGGACGTTATACAGGGTAGATACCTTGGGATAGTATACTTGATAGAAACCTGACAATGTGATACCTTGATTTATCTTGACACCGTAGTTTATCATGACACACTCGTGTATCTTGGTACAGTAGTTCATCCTGTTATTTTGGTTTAGCTTATCTATCTTGTCATCATACTTATGTTCATCTCAGTTCCTCATGCCAGTTAACTTTACTAGTTTATATACTGATAGCAGATAGGGCTTACCAGTCTTTATGACTGACCCCGTTTTGTTTCGCCTCTTGTCTTCCGTTTCCCCCCCCCCCCCCCCCAGGTTACAGGGAGGAAATGCTATTGTTAGTTTGGACTTCTTCTGTTTGAAGGTCATCACGCTTGGCTTGGACTTTTCTTGGCTATGGCTATTTTATTGTTTTACTTGGGGAATAATTGATGAAAAGGTTTTTATGCTTCTTTACTATTACAAGACAGGTTTCCATGTAAGAATTCTCTGATGTGAAAGGCTTTAGACCTTATTTATTAATGATGTGAAAGTTGATTTTACTTCCGCTATTTTATATGTTCTGTCTTGTAATATTTCTGTACATGTTTACCAATAATACCCCTCTAAAGCTAGTGCATTCCTTTGCGAGTGACCCTAGCGGAGGTGGGGTGTTACAGTAAAGGTTTACAATGATTATGTACCAATTAATTCCAGGAATAATCAATCAAAACATGGTGACTTGGGTCAGTTACTGGCCAAGAAAAACTGTACATTTAGTCTAATATTCATGGAGCATACATACAAGTAAACTTTCATTATCTGTATAGATCATGTATCTACAGACCAACAAACTAAAACTCATGTGCAGATAAATAAAATTGTAGTTTCGTAATATATGATGCTTGCAAGTAGTGTGTCGACAATAATACTCTAGCAAAGTACAAACAAAATCAGAGATGAAAATGATTATGGATTAGCGGTTAAATACTGCTTATATGTTTGTTGTGAACTAATACATTAGATGAATAGAAAAAAATTATTATAGTCGTATTGGAGCTAACATAAATTTCTATTTTTTTCTAGCAAATAAATATTGTACTATAAAAAAGTTTAGCTATCAGCAACCTAAATGTCATACATAAAAATTTTTAGAAAAAAAAAACAGTGGCAAAGTAGTGAATTATGCAACACTACACTATTCAATTAGTAAATTCACTATTTCAAGGTCACTATATAAACAACCAATCTTCCAAGATAATTGCAAGTGGTAATGGCTGAGAACTAGATGGGAAAAGAAACAAAAAAAAGCATTCAAAGTAGAGCTATATAAGAATAGGATACACAAAAAGGAGAAAATAACATGTTAGAAGATGATAGATATGCACATGTATACATGCAGTGCATGAAGAATCGGTCAAGTAATTTTGGCACTTACACCATCGATGGTTGTGGCGAATTTGTGCCATACAATGAGAGTCTTTATTGCTCAGCCTGTGGCTGTCACCGTAGCTTTCATCTCAGAGTATCTCCTACAAGGTATGATTGTCACAGTATAGTTTGTATAAATAACTATGTTATAACACAAGCCTGATTTTTTAAAAAAAAAAAGGGTACTTACACACACAAAAGTATTCTTGGGTGCTCTATGTTTTATACTTTCATTTGTTGTTTTAACTAGAAGAAATAGTTTAGACATAAAATCTTGCATATTCTTGACTGTCCGACCATGCTGCAAAAGTGGTTTTTTAAGATCTGTCATCACTTTGTTTGGGCTCTGACTGGTAAGTTTTCAAATTCAGCAAAATTTAATTTGAGTGCTTAAAAAATCAACCAAATGTACATCACAAAACCAAAAAACTGATGTTTTAACTGTATACAGAAACCTCATGTACCGCAATTTGGAAAATGGGAAAGTGAAGGGAATCAACCCTACACCGACTACTTCAAAGTTGCTAGAAAATAGAAGATCTAAGGAAGGATAATAATGAACCCAAATGACACGGAACAGAACCCAGCATCGTTCGAGCAGGAACAATATCCAAAGAAAAAGAATGTTAATATCCATGCACAATCGTGTCATGTCAAACCCTCAGCGTAAGGCAAGTGGAGATAGCGCATCTTTAGAGATTCGCTCTCAACGATCGCCTTTCTGCAACTTTGATCGAGCAAAGCAGCATGGTGAAAGCAGAGGTTCTCTGAGATCGGTCCCAAATACCCCAGACAGACCTAGATCACCAGTATGTCCTTTGTCTCTACTACGTTTTGTGAGCAAATGATATACTCATACAATTTATTTATCCTAATCGTTGTCTGTCAGATTTATATAGTTTTTGGTATGTATTTTGTTTACTTATTTTTTGGTTAAATTGGTATCCTGTAAATTTGAATTAGCATGTAGTGAACATATTCGTCAAACAAATGTTAAAATGGTACAAGTATAACTCAAGTAGTGGTATAATTTTTGGTAAAATAGTATTATTATTTTTTATAAAATAAGGTATTTGTTTCCTAAACTGCAATGAAGTTGAATTAGCAGTCACAGTCTTAGGTCAGGAAGTTATATACACGATCAAACTATATTTTTGATATGCTTTGTGCGTGTATGCATAATTGATTTTATGATCCACCGAAAGGTATGTGATTAAAATAACTGTGGCCCTTAATCGACACTAACTTTTGCCAGTAATTTTAAGAAAATCTATATTCCAAGCTTGTATCACAAATTCATCGGCAGCAGTCAAAAAAGTAATTAGTAATGGTATCGTTCTGAGCAACTTAGTTGAGAAGTTATTTATGTGCTAATATATAGGAATATATACTAATGTTATACATTAGCATTCCAAAAGTTCATTTTAGTGATCATAAACTATGCAAAAATAAGATACTAAAAGATTCAAGTATAGTCATCCAAACCTAACTACAACACTGAACCAATTTGAATGAGTTTAAGAGGGCACAAGATTTCATCATTTGCCATGTCCACATATCCATCTGCATTTCAAAAAACTGTATATAAGATTCCAACTTGTACAGTTTACGGTGGTTTCATGAAAAGAAATAGTTTAATAATATTGTAATATGTGATAACACGTAAGAAATTTCATATATGCAAATTACATTTAGTCACCTCATGTTAAGCTCAGTCAGAGAAAGTGAAGTACCCATTGGCAGGTAGCTATGTAAAAATAATGAAACATTCAAAACTCAGTAACTTGCGTGCATGACATCAAAATTTAGCTGCCCAGGTTAGGAACATGCACCATACTGTCAACTATTTAGGAATTATAAATAATGACTAGTGAAGAAATAAAAAACAAAAGGATGTAATGATCTTCATCCAAGCAGCAAGCAAGTTAGAAATAATGACCGAATTTTCTTTTATGTAACATATTGCTAATTTTTTGCAATTAACATAGGGTTACATCAAGGTTCGTCTTTGAACCCCTATATTTTTGCATTAGTGATGGATGAAATCAGAAAAGATATACAGAGGGAAATTCCTTGGTGTATGCTCTTTGCCGATGATGTTGTGCTGATTGATGAGAGCTAAATAGGGGTTAATCGACAACTGGAGTTATGGAGGGAGACCTTGGAATCAAATGGTTTCAGACTTAGCAGAACTAAAACAGAGTATATGAATTGTGAGTTTAGCGGTGTCAGCTCAGATGACGGAGAGGTCACCCTGGCCCTTAGAGCCCAAGAAGGAATCATTTCGATACTTAGGATCTACGTTGCAGTTTGATGGGGAGATTGATAAGGATGTTAGTTTTAGAATTCAAGCAGGATGGGTGAAATGGCGACTAGCATCTAGCATTCTCTGTGATAGGAAGATTCCTTAGAAGCTTAAAGGAAAATTCTATAGGACAGCAATCGGGCCTCCTATGTTATATGGTGCAGAATGTTGGTCTACTAAGAGGCAACATGTCCAGAAGATAAGTGTAGCAGAGATGCGGATGCTGCGCTGGAGCTGTGGGCATACTAGACGAGATCGGATTAGAAATGAGGATATTCGGGAAAAACTTGGAGTTGCACCTATTGAAGAGAAGTTTGTCCAACACCGCTTGAGATGGTTTGGACATATCCAACGTAGACCATACGATGCACCTGTGCGTGTTGGAATTATAGGCCGCGCCAAATGCCTAAAGAGAGGTAGAGGTCGACCTAAAATGACATGGGAGGAGATAATAAAGAGGGATTTAAGTAATTGGAGTATATCTGAGGAGCTGATTGTGGATAGGAGTGCATGGAAGTTGGCAATCCATGTACCAGAACTTTAGTTTTTTTTTTAATCTATTTAATTATTTTAGACTTTATTTCACTTTGTTGAACCTTTTTACTTTTTTTATTACTATTTTAGACTCTATTTCACTTTTATTAAACTTTTTTTAAAACCTTTATCGGACGTCTTTTTATCTGTTTGGTTATTTTAAACCCTTATATATATTATTATCAGTATTATTTCTTTTATTTTTATTTTTATTTTGGGTTCCATATCTAGCTAACCCCAACTTGTTTGGGATATATAGTTTTTTTTGTTGTTGTAATATATTCTAAATTATTTAAAACATATTCAAGATTATACCTAAATTGGCAGTGTTATAAGTAGTCATAATTGAAGACTTTTCGTTAATTTACGGATCTACATTTTTCTAACTTCAATTCTTCCAGTTTTGAGGTACTTACTTTAGAAATCAAAGTACAAAATACTTCTCCATTAAGTCAAGAAATAGAATTGTTTTAGATATCTTAAAAATATATTTAAAATAACCATTTCAAGCATGTGTAGAAAGATTTCACGTAAATCATATTGTAGAAAACCCCTTAAGTAGACAATTTCATCTTACTTTACCACCAATCACACTAATTTTGAAAATATCATAGACTATGAAAATATAATGTGAAAGATATGAAATTTAAATATAAGAAGATGAGAATCTACCTTGGTCGAAGGATGTACAATATAAGAGCAGTAAAGTGAAGAAATTAATGGTAACCCACAAATAAATCATCCACAACTGCAAAGAAGAAAAAAAATATAGATAATTTATGGTTCAAGAATGTAAATAATTATTACTCAAAATTAGTACCAGCAACATTAGATGTATGAACACAGCAACATATAGCAACACAAGTTGCCATTCAAACTAATTTTCATTATCTTCGTTCATAATTTTTGATTCGAAAAGCCCAGATTGGTAGATCAATACAGTATTAACTTCCGCCACATTCACAAAGAACTGTCAAATCACATTTAATTTAAAGAAACTAGTAGCAAATGCAAATTCTTCAATCACATATACCTCAGTCGAAATGAGACAAAGATGCCAAATCAAATCATAAAACAAAAAGGCACTTTAATTTTGAAATTGATATGCCAACCTGAATCTAAATCTTGCCCAAGGTAATAAACTATAAAATCTGAGGGCTGGAATGATGATTTCCCAAAATGCCAAATCCCAATATATGTGATCGATTGAAGAAACTTACCTAAACTCGTGTATTAGATCTATATATCAACAGAAGATGAATTCCATTAATTCACTTTGAAAATCGCTCCATAAGTTACTGTATACCCAAATCAAAGTCGAGATGTTAAAAAACAGGCACACGAGAAGATTATTCGTCCATTCCTGAAATTGCAGTCGGTTAAAAATTAGAAAATCATCTGACGAAGGTTTCAATTTTTAGCGCAGTGAAGATTGTAAGAGGAGAAGTTGACTTTAATTTTACCGGAAAGCAATAAGATTGGGGAAATTACCGTGCGATGTGCGGTTGAAGGTAGTGAGAATGGTGTAGTAGTAAACGTGTGAAGCAAAATTTCGTACGAAGACAGAAGCATTGAAACAGAGAAGACGAGAAAGGAGGAAAGTAATCTAGGGGCGATCGAGAAAAAAATAATTTAGGTTTAGGCGGAAAAATGAGAATTGAGGAGGGAAGTGAAACGTAATGGGGGGCAATCACCAAACGTAATAAATATTTTAGTCAATTGTTAAATAAATGTAACCAAAACACCTAAGTAAAAAATTAAAAACCGCATTGGTTGCATTTACATATCAAATGAAACCAATAAATGTAACCATATATATGTTTTATTGTAGTGGCTAGACATCCAGATATGCTCTGTGACGACCACCCACAACCTCTATACTAAAGAAGAGTAATAATGCGCTGAAAGGCATGCCAGACAGCTTTAGACGATCTTCATGGTATGATAACACAAGTGGAAAACCTTTAGTTAGACAACAGTCTTAGTGAGCGATAAAACAGCTAACAAACATTAACAATAAAGTATATGAGAATGGATAGATAAACATACTAATCTACCCACAACACCAGAGAAGAACTCAACCCCATCTTCCCCACATCGGACAGTGATAGCCTTTACATCAAACACTTCAACCATTCATTCATTGAAACCAGAACAACCGTTCATTCATGGAAATCAAAAGCAAACACCACTAGCACTCATAACATCCAGATTATATGTATCTCACGTAAGCCATTCTAATCGAATTCAATATCCCTCAAGAACAAGCCCCAGAGGCCAAAACCAATATCAGACAAGCACCCAAGAAACATCTCCTTTGACGTTGGACAATTTAGGTGAGACGGTACAAACAAAGCAACTAATCAACTATGATAGACTCTGGCTATCACCGCCAATCCTGCTTCAAACCATCGTTAAACATATGAGGCCAACCTTTCCATATATCAAGGGCTAATGGTAACCCCAGTTCTAGAATAAACTCCATACGTCTTTCAACGATACGTACGTTTGTCCAACCTTGACAGCTAAGCCTTTCAACGATACCCAAGGTACTCGACCAGCAATCTTCCGGTCTTTTAGGTGCCCCTATTGTACCACTGCTTCGAACCTGCTAGAAACTCCGTCGATGATAATCTCTCGGCCTTCACATCTCTAGTCATCCAATCCGATCACTTTTCATAGCTCAAGCAACCTTCTCAAGCAACCATTATCCACCAATTCACTACCTTTGAGTTGTCATCTCATTCGTTGTTCTACACATATCAATGAACACATTCAACACTTCGAATATTCCCACATGAACTTACTTTGAAGTCACAACATCACTGAGCGAAATTACATCACTGCGCTGTTGCTAGGGTTCGGGGGGTTGCTCCCAATTTTTTTCAGGCCCTTTTATTTAAATCTGGGTTGTACCCGAAAATATAATTCATCAGAAAATGACCCTGTGCGACCGACCAGATCAAAAAAGGCACGACCGACCCGACCAGAAAAAGGCACGACCGACCCAAACCTTCTCTAGAGGCACAACTGACAGACCCAACATGACCGACCAGATTTGACCAACCCGATCCAACTTTGTCTTAACCAGCTTCCGCTCGACCGACCCAAGCTCCATCCGACCGACCCGACCCTGACCGACCAACCCATGTCTACCGACCCAACTCTGACTTGTTCCCTAAGACAAGATCTCAGACCGACCTACTTTCGACCGACCCACTTCCGACCAACCCACTTCCGACCAACCGAAAGAAAACCGACCCAAAAACCTACTAGGTCCAATTTCAACCGAAACTTCATCAATCGACTATCTCGATGAAATTAATCCATCCAATTCATCACATACTATCATAAACACGTTATGAAATCACTAACAACATGAATATGACGATTTTCACCAAAATTATGCAATTTCATCAAATCATGATAAACGAACATATAAACTAAATTATGGATCTAACTTGCATAAACATACGATATAACATAGAAGTTACTGGTTTTAAGTTGTTAAATTAGATCCTATCGCGATTCTATGAAAATAGACTTACCAGGATGTAGATCTAGGAGAAACAACTTGAATTTGATGAAAAACAAGATCAAACACTCATATATTTGATTGAATCCGTGTGAGAGATGCATATCACTCACCAATTCTCCAAAACAAGCTAAATGCAATGAAGTAAGATTTCAGACAGCGAAGAATTTGATCCAAACTCTTCAATTCGATGACCCCTCCCTTAGAAGATGTAGATCTAGCTTCCAACGATGTAGATCTTCGATTCTATAATGTAGGTCTCGAATTTTAATGGTGGAAATGTGTTAGAGGAAGGAGGAACACAAGGCCTCCAGATGAGAGAATGAAGAAAGTAAACTATTCTCCATACCTCTCACCCCCTATTTATAGTTTTCCACCAGCCCGCTAATGGGCCTCTACAAATCAGCCCATTAAGACTCTCGCAAAACCTGATCAGCCAACTGTAAAATCTTAAAACAATGATTACTCCCAAACCGCTGAGCCAAAACTTTAATGTGACCACTTTACGAAAAGGGAAACAACATTTCTTTTACAATGGCACATGCCTCAACACCTAATTCTATCCGAGTCAAAAGTTATGTCCTGTACAAGATTAATAGAGGCAAAATAGTCACAAACAAAATTGCTAAAAATTATGGACATGTCTTACATCTCCATAAATAACATATTAAAATATGAGAATGATCCAACTCTCAGGGAATAAAATAAAAATATTTTATGATCCTTCGATACGTAAAATGCGGGCTGTTACATGCTCCAACCTGAAAGCGTGCCATACGCGGGAAAATCACTAATAGTCGATAATAAGGAAGCAAACATACGAAATTTATTTTTCTCGAAATGTCGCATGTTTCGACTCCTTCATGCCACATTGTTTTCAACTCTTCAACCAGCGGTTGTAGATTAACATCAATTCCTTGTGTCGGATCATCGGGACCGGGGACGACAACTGTTAAAAACATATATGGATTTTTCATTCACATCCATGAAGGTAAGTTATAAGGAGTAACAATGATAGACCATGATGAATATTTACTACCCAATTGTGAAAATGGCGAAAATTCATCCGTACATAAACCGAGCCTAACATTATGGCTCTCTGCAGCAAATTCAGGATAAGTCCTATCAAAGTGTTTCTATGATGTATCAAGTTTCCTTCTTCTGGTGTTTTCACACTATGCCATCGCATATGACATACTGTAACAGAAGATACATATAGTCGTTCAAGTCTAGGAGTTATGGGTAGATAATGCATTCTTTTATATGGAACTTCTTTTCCTTTTTTTTTTTGGGTTTATATATATCTTCATTGCAAAATTTGCATTTTCTAAGGTGAGCGTCTTCTTTCCAATACAACATGCAACCTTTTGCACATGTATCTATCTTCTTATACAGTAGTCCAAAAGCCGACATAAGTTTTTTCACTTTATAATGACAATCACACATCAAATTATTGGGCGGCATGTGTCGTTTTATAGTTTGTACAACTGTTGTGTGCAGCTTCTGTAAGATTGAATTTTGATTTCATAGTGATGAATTCGGCGGTTACAGATAATTCAATTCCGCTTATACACACACCCTTCCCACAACGACCTCTTAGCAAATTCAATAAATCATAAAAAAATATAGCTTACGTCATTGGTTCTTTAACATTTGCGTTCTCATCGTCGCCTGGATCAATGATAGAAAACATTGATTGTGCTGCAACTTGCACCATATTTTCTATCGGATTCTTCGTTGCATTATCGTCCATCGTTGTATTATCGTCCTCTACCACTACAGGATTAGACGTAGGTTGAACAAGTTCTCCATGACGATCCCATAAATAATAATTCGGCAGAAAACCAAATTTATATAGGTGTACTTCTTCTACGTTTGGCTTCCAATGCTTCAAATGTCTGCATTTACTACGCGGACAATGAATGTCTACATTACTTCGATTATTAGATTTAGGAAATCTAATAAATACTTGAATACCGTTACAAAAATGTTCCTATATCGACTCTTTTCTACCGGCTCTGGATTCATACATCCAACTGCGATCAAGAAAATAATCGAACATTTTCCTTGTTTGCAACAAATATGTTAGAAAATCTGATCAAACACTTTATATTAATTAAAGTCTTGTAAAACTTCATTTATAACTACTTCATGTTTTCGGTTTATTACTTTATTTCTTTTTACTTTGACGGTTGGTCGACCTACTTCTCATTACAAATATAATAATATAAGCATAATTTATAAATCATTTCTGGTTAGACGACTCAACAAAATTTCGGCAGTACTTCCCTTTGGTCCCTGTATCGTACACAAATGAGTATACATAGGGAACAAAAAGGAAAGTGCCACCGAAATTTTGTTAACCGTTTAAACTGAAATGATTTATAAAATATATGCTTACGTTATTATATTTGTAACTTGTCTAATGCTGGGGCAAATCCAACGAATATTGTATCAGATGAATATAGACTTCCGTTCTGTGTAAAAACAAATATCCATATAACGATTATATACAGCACTTGTCGGACGGGGCCAAAAACCTCTAAGGGGTTTACGTAAATAAAAGACATTACATAATTTGTAAACTAACGTCTACATAATATTTTTTCATACTTCAATTTGTAAACTAACATTACATAACCAACTAGAATCCCAATTTTAGTTAATTTTAGTTTAAATTATAAAGTATAAATTAGTTTTAGTTAGTTTTAGTTAATTTTAGTTTAAGTATAAATTATGAAGTTAATTTTAGTTAGTTTAAATTATTGAAAGATAAACTAAGCTTTCAAGTTAATTAATTAATTTCATTTAAAATTTAAAGAGTTAAGTCATAAATATGATTTTCATTTTAAATTTAAGTTCACTAAATTGTATTTTAAATTTTGACTTTAGTGAAATAATAATATTTTGATTTCGCTTAATAAAGCAATTAAATAAAATATGTGAATAGTTAAAAATTGTATAAAATATGACTAAATTTAATTTTTAGTATATAAAACAGTTTAATAAATATTAAAATAGTTAAATCAATGATAAAATATGATTTAATTTATTATTTAGTTTGTAAAGTAGTTTAATAAAATATTTAAGTAATTAAATAAAAATATGAAATATGATCAAACTTAATTTTTAGTTAATAAAGTGTAAATAGTTGAATGAACTATAAATAGTTAAATAAATAAAACTTAAAATTAGAATTATAGTAAACAAAATAATTTACTAACTTTATATATACCACTATAAATAAAATGTTTATCAACACTAAATTCATCAATTCTTGACTTTAGCGGGTTTTGGAGGGTGAAATCGCTGCAGCAAAGGAGAGCGACGGGGTAGTTTTTTTTTTTTTTTTTTTTTTTTTTTTTTTAATTTGGGAAACTGAATGGGAAAGAAAGGTTGCGGTCTGCTGATTATATCAGTAGACGCTGCGACGGCTTGCAACAATCGTTTTTTTAACCGTCGCAAGTCGTTACTCTCTCTCGTCGCATTTCGAGCTGCACCTTATAGTGTGCATGCTTTTTTTTAATGACTAAACGGTTCTTTGTTGCTGAATTTATTGTATATTTATGAATTGAAACATTTTATAAAGACTTGAGTATTTGGATGAAGACAACGATTGCTATGAGTCTGAACATTTGGCGACAATAGCAGACTGCAAAAAAAAAAAAAAAACAAAAAAAAAAAAACAATTTTTCAACATAAAATTCCCTACGCTATCCCTATACCGCATAGAGACGGTGTAGGAAAAACATGAAAACATGTGGGAGACGTAGGAATAGCATAGGAGACTATGCAGGCCGTGCAGTTTAATGAGTTGAACTACAACCAGTAATTAAATGTGAATATTAGCTGAGATCGAGAGGCTGAAAGTTGTGTAAAATGAAGCGGGTTGTTTTGTCACGCATGCTCTTGCGCAAACGCACGTGCATGTATATCAAGAGACTATAAATTGTGCTAAATGAAGAGGGTTGTTTCATCAATTCATCACACACATTCGCGCGTACATTCAGAAACAATATACACAGTGGCCAAAGATATCTATCTATACTTTCAGAAACAAGTACCGACTTCATAAATAAAACAATTTTAGAAAAATAACATGTCATATGTAAATCTTACAACACATCTATAAAAATTTTTAACAATACAGTATTTAAAAATAACATAATTATGTGAATTCAGTAAATTGAAACTATTTAAAAATAACTGTCACAAGTCTTCGTCTCCCCTTTCGTCACTAAAAACAGCATCGTCTCTAATCTATATGCTGTAAAGAAGAGGGGTTCAGAACTACAAATGTTTGGTGGATGAAAAAGCCTTACATATTTGAAACTAAACCATACTACTAACTTCAACTGTAAGCTCAAATGTCTTTCCATTAAGGAAATGACGATTCTGATTGGATCCCTGCCTAGCGTGGCAGTCATGGTCACGCAAGGTTTAGGTGTGCGGACTAAACCTGCAAACCAAACAACTAGCCGTCCGTGTAAAAAATTATAGTCATGCAAAGTTTAGATGTGAGAACAATGAACTCCAAGTAAGTCATCATGAGACTGATGTAAAAACTCGAAACAATGTTTTCAAGATTTATTTTGAAGTTAGGCAATTTACCGAACCACACTGGTAACAGTATTTAATACTAACATAAGATCTCTGGCCATTGGAATGCAAGAAACAATATGACCAGTGGGTAAAATTAAGGAGGAATTGCCGAAGCAAACCTTGATTAAAGAAACTGAATCAAGAAGACTTAGATCATTCAAGATACTAAAAAAGCAGTGGGAAATTGAGCGAGGAAACTACAGCCGGTAAGGAAATGACGATTCTGATTGGATCCCTGCTTGGCCGAGCAGTGATGGCGGCCAAAATCGGACAAGAACAGATGCACATGGTTGAGAGATGGATACATGCTCCGGTGATGATGTTTTTCCAAGGAGTAAAATACACTGTCCACCTTCTTGATTGAGATACAAAACTGATCAGAAAGATAACTAATGGCAAATAATATCCTCCTCGATGAACACAGAGAGATCACTGAGATGACAGTCTTCTTCTCTGATGGATTCTGCAATATTTAGCCATTCGACAGTGCTGCTCTGATACCATAAACCACGAAGAAGAGAGGTTCTTTTATTTCAGAAGTGATCGAATACAAAATGTAATGCCAGAATTTGAGATAATTCGTGTTGTACATAATGGTCTTGTATTTATAGAAATAATAAATGGAAATAGGCCAAGGCCCAACACGGCTAGGCCGGTATGTATGAGATAATGTAAATACTGAATAGTCGGTATTCACTTTACACAGTTGCCCAATTTACATTCAGAAATCAATCCTAAACGCATCCTTATTAGAAACAATCTAACATAAATGAATAAATCAAATACAATCAACAGAAGGAGTAATAGCAATTAATTAAATCTGATTCATGGAGGGCACGGTCCAACGCAACCGGTACTTGGACCATCGGTGCAGCAGGAATGAACAGACGGTCGCACAGGTCCCTGCGGCAACGATTGAAGAACGAACCCTAGTACTCTCACAAGCTCTTGTTCATCTCCTAGCAGCCTTGATGCACCAACTTGATTGATACTAACAGCTAATGAAACAGCAATAATACATAACGCTAGCAAAGCGATATTGCTTTTATACATAATGCTCATCTTGATTGTTTTGTGTAAAGAGAGACATGAATTATGGGGCATATATGTAGGTAGTAAAATGTCAAAGCTAAAGACTTGATGAAGAGGAAGCTGCACAGAATATGTATGTACAAATTCTGATGTTGATGTCATGGTGGTAAGCCTTTATTTTGTGACTCGTGAGAGTAGACCAAGAGTTTTTGATAGTCAAGTTATACTGGTTTTCATGAAGAAAAGAAGTCTGTACATAAGTAGGTAGTCTTTATACATAAGTTTGAATATATTATTGAAATTTGGATTAATCAGCAGACTTCACCTGTTATCCACGGCATGCTTGACTTTGATCAACTGTACATTTGCTTAATATACATACACATGAATGAATATACATATGTCAGAAGATGTTCAACTTCACATGTAGATCATGTAGTACACAGAAACTTTGGCCGTGTCAACGTAGTTTTAAGTAGTTTATCTTCGTGTTTAAAAATGCATTTCAAGTACTAAAAACGTGTATAAAGGACCGACTTTCAATTGTGCGTACTTGAGAATATACAAGCTTTTGCACAAATCAAAAGACTGGTTGTAGTCCAAATCTTCATCCGTAGAATCCAACGTATTTATTTTACATACATTTTTATATGAAATTGCAGAAGACTATTTTTTTCCATTCTGGAATTCCATCTCTCCACCGTGGAGGCCATAGGCAAGCCACTTATAAAGCATAATAACTTAGAGTTAACATGCAAAAGAGTTATAGTTTCCTTCATAAAATTTCATACGCTACTCTTTCGCGACCTAGGAAGAATGATGCTTCATGGATGCGATGCAGGGTTCACTGCATTGTATGAAGTTCAATTTAGGATGAGACCCGTGCTTTCAATGCGGTTAGATGATCCAATTTACTGACCACGGGAGATATCCAGGTGGATTATAGGATTAGGCAATTAATTTTATGAATGTTGAAAATCAGTATGGAAAATGTTTGGATACGGATGAACGCTGATAACATATAATAAAAATTGATCAATTTCCAATTAATTACAAAACTAAATAATTTTTAATCACATATGGTACTTGCGGCATCACGGATCAGTGGTATATATTTTTTTTAAATTAATTTGGAACTAGTCTAGTTTTGAAAACTTATTATAAAAACCGATCAGTTTTCAAATTATTTACAAAAATAGATCACTTTTAGTTAATTAGTATATCGTTACCATCTCGAATGCCAACAATGTTTTTTTTTCCCTCTCAATTGGCGCCATACCAAATTCTTTCGAGAGAAAAAAAAAACATTATGAGAGGCATCCGAAATGTCGTTGATGGACGACGTTTCAAATGCCTCCAACGCTGTCAACATGGGACAATTCGGATAATGCCCACTAATTTTTGTTATATAAACAACACCAGAGATGTTTTCCGCTAAAATAAAATAAAAAAGTATATACTGATGGCATAGATATGTCATCAGTATCTACCGTAGATAGAAGTGGTTTATCTTGTAATTAATTTGAAAATCGGTTTGTTTTTGTAATACGTTTTCAGACCTAGCTCAAATCAAAAAAAAAAAAAAAAAATTCCTATTAGTATTTGTAAAACTATCCTTTTTTGAATAACAATATATAATTAGGCCAAGTTAATTAAAAATATTTACATGGTTGCATGATACACAAAACAGAAGCAGAGCCGGCTCCAAAAAGTTGAAAAAATGATTCCCTCAAAAGTTAAGGTGCTAAACTCAAAAATTGAAACCAGATTAACCAATTCCCTAAACCAAGCAACTACCACTCGGTCATTATGCTTCCATGGAAACAACATACAACTAATTATTTTAATATAAAATAAAATACAACTCTATAGCATTTTCCCTTTCTAGTTGTTGGCCCCTCCGGGGGTTGTTCTTGGCGGTCGTCTAGCTGACATACCCCTAAGCCAGGCCTAAAAGCATCCCGTAATAAGACAAGAATATAGTATGATTTGTTCTAACAATCTGACGGAATAATTGAAAGTATAAGTACACCGTAATATGAAGAAATAAAATTATAAGCTCAAATATGCAAAAGCATACCGACAGTGAATGATGAAGATTGTTTTTGGTTAACACTGTTTATCAAACCAGCAAACGTATTTGAAAGAACATTATTCGATGTTTACAGACAGTGGCGGATCTAGCTTCTGATTTCAGATAGAGTCATATTTGCTTAATATATATGCATACATGATACGTACACATAAATGAATATACATATGTCAGAAGATGTTCAACTTCACATGTAGATCATGTAGTACACAGAAACTTTGGCCGTGTCAAAGAAGTTTTGAGTAGTTTATCTTCGTGTTTAAAAATGCATTTCAAGTACTAAAAACGTGTATAAAGGACCGACTTTCAACTGTGCGTACTTGAGAATATACAAGCTTTGCACAAGTCAAAAGACTGATTGTAGTAGTCAGAGCCGGCTCTGCTCATCAGACGGACTGGAGTAAACCCCCATATACGAGCAAACCCCCGCATTTAAAAATAAAATAAATCTAATTTTGAAATCAAATCGCGATCAGAAATAACTCGCGGCAAAAGGGAAAAAGCAGAAGACGGGGTCGAGAAGAAAAAAAACGAAGAGGAAGAATGAAACCCTAGAATCTACGGCTCTGGTCACCGCAATCATTAATCGCTGCGATTGCGTTCTAGAATTGCACGGTCGGTTGCACCTCCAGGCTTCAAAATCCTTCTCAGAATTGTCGATTGCAGTTTGGTATGTTTTTTTTCGTTTTTTTTTTTCATTATTTGGACTCCCTTTCTCTTTCTCTGTGTTATTACAAAAGTAGAGAAGCAAAGTGACCAATTCTTCTGTCCCTGTTCTTGTACCTGGTGTGTCTCTCCAATCCAATCAGATCTCTTATTTTTTTTGTTTTACATTTAAGTACCCCTACAATTCAGGGGTTTAAGTGAAAAAAGTGAAAATTAGAGGACTCTGATTGAGTGAGATACCGGAGGACACTGAACTTGGGAACATAATAATTGGTGCGAGAAGCAATGTTTTGATTGATTACAGCAAAATTAGCTCCTATTTTAATAGGAGCTGCGTATACCTGTATTAATACTTAAGCTAAGTTTGAATAATAGTGGACCTCATCTAAATTTTTAATTGATTAATAGGAAAATTGCTACATAGAAAAATAACTTTATTCATAAATAATGCTACAGCTAAGTTTTCATCTCCCACCTCTATTGAGTGGTTTGGCGATGATTTCTATTGAGAAAAAATATTTGGATATGTTGGAATATGATGACATAATCAACGAGTTTGCTTCTAAAAATTCAAGAAGGAGTTGTTTTCGTTGAACATTTTATTGTCAAAGATGTGTGACATGTTCACATTTTTGGATGAATATATTATGCATTTTGAATGAATATATTGTACATTTTTTGGTGAATATTATATGAATTGAAACTTGGATGAATATCATATTTCATGTGGATGTCTCATTTTGGATGAATATCGAATCTATAGAGCGTTAATTATATTTTATTCTGCTGTAGTTATTTCATTTGATATTGTGCTCTTATCCTTTCACTGTTTTTTTTCTTTTCTTATATACTGTCTTTTTTTTAATCTATACGATTTGTAATCTGTGCCAAAACAAATAACTACTGTTTTCTTTTTCTTTTTTTATATACTGTCTATTACGAATAAGAGAGAAAACACACTTGTCCGAAGGGTTATATCCTTTCTACACGGATTGCTTACATGGCAAGGTATCCACCATCAGTCATTTACGTCATCAGCCGTCCATTTGGTTATCCATTCCAATTCCTGTAACCAGTAACTAGTTAGCCCAAAGCCCATTTATCACATTGTATATAATCCGGGCTATGTTTTACATTTTGTACTTAGAATTCAAATAATTAAAAAAAAGCTTTTACTTCTTTTCTCTCGAAACAAATATTGCATACAGCTTTACTTGGTATCAGAGCAACTGCAGTGCCTAACAACATCAAATTACTACAAATTTCTGGTGTGAATATACCCATCAGGTAAATTTCATCATTTGTGTATATTTCCTCTCATCAGTGATTATTCACATCATTTGAGAGATCAAATATAGTACGATCATCGGTGCCTTGCCATAAATTCTTTCGAATTTGGTTGCATCTCAATAAAACGCACTATATTTGTTGAAATTCTACATCAATCACCAAGAATCCAATTCAATAAAGTCAAGAAACTCACCAAAATTCAGTCATAGTCTCGCCAGAGAGCCTCATCAGATAATCATATCAGTTTTTACATACCTCTTCATCAAGGCCTTCGGCTGCTTTACCCTTGTAATCAATGAAATAGAATTATGTAATTATCAGACGCCATTGAATTTCCTTTTATTATCTCATTACTAGGTTTTACAAAGAAGGAAAAAGGAGATTTAAATAGATGTGGCCTTCATAACATAATGGGCCGAACACCTTAATGGACTTGCAAGCCCAATAAACCCAATACCAAAAGATAAATAACAAAATACATATTGACTCATGTTAATCCTTACAACACTCCCCCTCAAGTTGGAGAATACAAACTTTTCATTCCCAACTTGTTGCATAAGTATTCAATTCTTGCTCCATTCAAAGCTTTAGTAAATATGTCTGCAATTTGCTCTCCAATTCGAACGTACTTAGGCTGTATCAGGTCGGGGAACACATAGATTATTCAACTTGCCTACTAACCTCCTGTACCCTTCTGGATTTTCGATTGACTCATCTTCTTCGACCACATTAGAGTTCAGCATTATTGGAGTACTATTGGGCTTCACTGCCAATTTTCCAGTTCCGGCTAATAAGTCAAGAGTGTACTTTCTTTGAGACAAATGTATATCTCCATTGCTCCTTACGATCTCCATATCAAAAAATTAACTAAGTTCTTCAAGATCCTTAGTTTTAAACTGAGTGTGAATGAACTGTTTAAGTGTATGTATACCAGATTCATCACCTCCTGTAATAACAATACCATCTACATAAACAATCACCAATATCATACCTCTATCAGAACACTTATAGAAGATATAATGATCTACTTTGCTTCTTTCGATCCCAAACTTTTCCATTGCAACATTGAATTTCCTAAACCAAGCGCGTGGACTTTGTTTAAGTCCATATAATGACTTATTAAGCTTACATACTAAACCTGACTCCCCCTGAGCAACAAATCTAGGGGGTTGCTCCATATAAACCTCCTCCGAAAGCTCACCATGTAGGAATGCATTTTTGATATCGAGTTGATGTAATTTCCACTTGTGTTGTGCAACCATAGATATGAATAAGTGTATGGATGTCATTTTTGCTACTGGTGAGAAGGTCTCTGAGTAATCGACGCCATACGTTTGAGCATATCCTTTGGCGACCAAGCGAGCTTTGAGTCTCGCAACTGTGCCATCAGCATTCATCTTCACCGAGAAAACCCATTTACATCCTATTGTATGGTGGTGGTTTTACTAAAGTCCACGTTTTATTTGACTCTAAAGCTTCCATTTCTTCTATCATTGTTGTATGCCATCCAGATGAGGCAATAGCCTCGCTAATATTTTTGGGTAATGTTATAGAGTCTAAATTTGAAATAAAAACATGTGATATATGAGGTACCTTATCGTAGGATACATATGAAGCAATAGGGTATGTGCATTTTCTCTTTTCCTTCCTTAAACCGATAGGCAGTTCCAAATTGGGATCACCACCAGGTTGATTAGTATCTTCACCGTGTATTTCACTTGAATCACAATCATCAGTGGCATTCTCAACGGTTATCTTACTTGGATGGTTGTGTACACTAGAAACTCTTCGTCATTGCTTGGTATTTGTAGAGTATTCTTATGGTAAAATGGTATATCCTCACACATCCATAGAAACAATGTATTTCTGCAAACTCGGACAATAACACCTATATCCCATTTGAAGCCTTGCATATCTGACAAAAATACATTTCAAAGCTTTGTGATCAAGTTTACCCAAGTGCTAATTAACGTCCCATACAAAGCAAGTACAGCCAAACATGCGTGGTTGAATTGGGTACATATCCTTCTTTGGTTGTAATACTCAATATGGAATATCACTGTTAAGGGCTGAAGATGGCATTCGATTAATCAGAAAATAGGAAGTTGACACAGCATCAGCCCAGAAAACTTTGGGTACATTCATATGAAATAACAGAGTTCTGGCTGTTTCTAACAAATGGCGGTTTTTCCTTTCAGCAACCCCATTTTGAGAGGGTGTATCAACACAGGAAGTCTCGTGTAAAATGCCATGTTGAGTTAGATAATTTTCAAATTCAGCCGATGTGTATTCTTTGGCATTATCACTGTGAAGAGTCTTTATAGTAGTATTAAATTGAGTTTGTATCTCAGCATGAAACTTGCAGAATATATGAAATAACTCACTTCGAGATTTCATCAAATATAACCAAGTAAAACGAGTAAAATCATCAACAAAGGTTACAAAGTACTTATACCCAGGTTTAGATACAATTGGTGGAGGACCCCAAATGTCTGAATGTACTAATGCAAATGGGAAAACAACACGTTTATTTATTCTAGGGTGTCTGATAGTGCAATTTAAGAGCCGAATCTATAACTGTGCATGCTACTGGTTCAGAAAGAGTATTGAGCGAGTATAAATCACCAGACTCACTCCCTCTACCAATAATCTGCTTTGTCACACGATCCTAAAATATGCAATGATCATGATAGAAGGTAATACTACAGTTGAGACTTCATGTAATTTGACTTACGGACAGTAGGTTGAATGAACAATGTTGGTAGATATAGAACCAAATTCATGGAGATAGTTGAGTTAGGTGTTACACTACCCATTCCTTTTACTAATGAGTGAGATCCATCAGCTAATGTAACCTTGTGTGATACATTAGATTCCTGTAAACTTGTAAATAAATATGGATTACCTGTCATATGATCGGTGGCCTCTGAGTTAATTATCCAATTTGATGTTGTCGAGCCAGTACTAACATTAGCAACAGAAGTCGTAGCTAAAGTATTGGATGAACTAGCTGGAGAACTATGCAATGAACTTTGTAGTTTGGCATACTTATCATATTCATCAGCGGTCATTAGAACTGTCTTAATATTAGAAGGATTTGTATGTCTTTGATTCCATTGAAGGCTTCTACATTCCGAAATCACATGGACAATACGCTAGCAATAATTGCACATTTTGTTTTGGTTCACTTATGGTCTCCACTATGATCTTTGTAACACCCCGTAATTCTGTAACACTAAGATTCACAAATCAGGGCATAATTAATTTTTAAAAGAGGAATTAAGGGAAACGGGTTGCGCCATTGCGTTCGTCTCGAAATTCTGCTTGAGATAGAGTCCGAGTTTGCATAAATCGGACTCCGTATGAAGGAGATATGGACGAACGAAGTTAGGTAGAGAAACCGGAAACATACCAGAATGCACTGGCGCACTTGTGAAGTGCGTCCGTACAAAAATGCACTGGTGCACCTGCCAAGTGCGCCCATACTAATCCAGCACCGAATTCTGGAGTGTTCTGTGCTGACGTGTCTCCTTTTGAGTGGTTGGATGATGTGTATTCGACCTGTGCGATTCTGATGGCTTCTATGATGATCTAAGGGCCATAAAACACTCTCTACACCTATAAAAGAATGCCTAGACCTAAGGGTTCCTCCACACAAATTCTCTAAGGCATCTACATGTTGCTTCTCTCTATTCTAGCCTCCACCATTAAAATAAATGTAATTCTCCACTAAAAAAAAGTTATAGTTCTTCTTCTAATTGGAGATTCGAATCAAGATTAAAGCTTCAAGATAAGGATCAAAGGCTAACGTCGCACGAATCATAGCAACGCCGTCTTTCTTTTCTAATCTAAATCTCTGTAAGTCAGTTATTTTTAGATTTGAACGTTTCTCTCTGTTCGTGACATGAAATTAAAGGAATAAAAGAATATGCCAAATCTTTCTATTCGAACCTGTACCTATATCTTTGACCTAATTAAGAACTGTTATGATTCGATGACCAATTAGGCATTGCCTATGACTATGAACATTGCCTATGACTATGAACATTGCCTATGACTATGAACATTGCCTATGACTACGAACATTGCCTATGACTACGAACATTGCCTATGACTGTGACTGTGACTATGAGGATTATTTCCTTGACTAAACCTATGCCTTTGATTAGAAAACATAAACTATTACCTATGACATAACAAGGACGTCTGTGATTAAACACCTATGATTCATGACTAGGAAATTGTTGCTTAAGTTTTGTGATTATGAGATTGGGTCTAAACCCGATTATTTATTCTGCCTGTCCTTGGTTTTCTTTGGTTTTAGACCTTGGGAATTTACCTATTAAGTTAGGTCTACCCATGTTCTTGAACCTACTCTGTCTATTCTTGGTTTTAGACCTTGGGAATTTACCTATTAAGTTAGGTCTACCCATGTTCTTGAACCTACTCTGTCTATTCTTGGTTTTAGACCTTGGGAATTTACCTATTAAGTTAGGTCTACCCATGTTCTTGAACCTACGTCGTTATTCAAAACCATTTTATGCCAGTTGTTATATCTATCCTTTTCATAGCAATCTTTGGTTCATTCCCTATTTGCTACGAATCTAGATTTATCTATAATCTAGATTGAAACACGATTATACGAACGGTGGGAATGCGATTTGGGGCAAAATATGAAATTTACTAAAACATAGTTATAAACTTGGAAATTGGCATAAATTGGGAACATGTATTATGGCATGTTCATAGAAATGCAAATGGGATAAATTTGACAGGAATTATAGGATTGTGTAATTTGAATCTAGTATTGACATGTAAATCTTGCATTTACATGAATTGTGAACTAGAGTAATAAGTCTAGTTTGACATGAATTAGAATGTTAAATCAGAATTGGATTAGCTAATTTGGCTCGATAAGTATATTGGCATAAACTTGAAATTGGCCATAATTGGGAGTAATTGTCAGGATTAGCAAAATCACGGTTAGTGACACTTCATTTGGTATGGTATACATACCAAAAAGCATAAACATGATATAGAGGGGAAAATGGGTCGTAAGAATAAATGTTGACAATTTACATTAAAAGAGTAATTGGGAAATAAGTAAATTAGGATTAATTTACTTATAGAATTTGTCCTAAATGAGGAAATGTTAATTTAGACAAATTAAAGGTTTGTTAACGACATCTCTTTTAATAATAAACCAGAAAGTTCTAGGGTGACAGAGAGGATAGTGTCTAGGCTTGGGTTTGGAAAATACAAGTTTCCTGCTCTCCCTGGCTATCCCTAACTGATCCGATGGACGGGATGGTTACTTTCATAACTTGATTTGAAAATAAATTGAAACCCTTTGAACTTAGAAAACACGAATATGCCTAGCCCAAGGTTAGACTGAGTTGCGATGTAAACCTGCCCGGAACCAACCGGCACATCCAGTAGTCGCAACAATATCTGTCTAATGTGAGTGGTCGCGGCTTTAATCTATTTAGTCAAAACTAGAACAAGAATGGTAGGGTTAAGTTAACTAAGACACTTGACCAGTTCAACATGATAACTAGACTGATGGGTGGGGTTAGGTTCAGACTGACACTTAACACAGTTTAGCTAGAATGGGAGGGTTAGGTCCATAGGAACACTTAACCAACTTAACACAGTTAAGCTAGAATGGGAGGGCTAGGTCCATAGAGACATCTAACCAAACTCAAGGTAGCAAAACAAGACTTGCAGGGGTTAAGTAAAGTTAATACACTTAGCCAAATTAATATGATAACTAGACTAGAGGTTGGGGTTAAGTAAAATCTAATACACTTAGCCAATTTTGATATGTTAGCTGGACTAGACCGTAGGGTTAAGTAAACCTGAACACTTAACCATCAGGTTATGATAAAGGAATAAGGTTAAGTCTAAAACATGAAGGGATAATACTTAACCATTAATAACATGTTAGTTAAAACAGACGGGCAAGGCTAAGTTAAAAAGGAACACTTAACTAATACAGGATGAAGGGGTAGGGTTAAGTAATAAGAAATATTTAACCAACATAACTTGGTTTGTGGTAGGGTTAAGTCAACGTGAATTGCTGATGACACTTAACCAGCTTAACAGGATAAATGAAGAGGGTTAAGTTAGCTTGAATTGACTAATGACACTTAACCAATCCAAATTGACGGGAAAGAGAACTAAGTAGTAAACCTTATTTAAAAGGAGCTAAGTAGTAAACCTTAGTTAAGAAGACAACGATTCTGGAAACTAAGTTGACAAAACTAAGTAGTAATTCTTAGTATAACACGAGGAGGAGCGATCGTCCGTCTGATTAAAAAGAAGGCTCCAACGAATTGGGTTACGAAGCCCGAGGCTTCGAGGGGACGTGAGGGTACTCTTGGTATCCCTCTGTGAGGCTGCAGATGATCCGCCTGGGCCCACAGAGGTTAAGGTCTACGTAGAAGAACCAGGGGTATGCCTTGGTTGCAATACATGGCAACCTAAAGACTAGGATGGACCGGCGTGATTCGGCGAGCAAACGGTAGCCCTGTGATAGCGACTCGTCGTCTACCATCCATCTTGAGTCAATCGAGATACGTGAAGCGGAAAGGCGGAGAACTCCAAAAGACCATATACTTGCTATCTAGTTATGGTTGCGGATGGCCATAGGATAGTGGGGCACCGGGGGCCGGCGTATAGTTCTCATTTTACAAGGTGTGCCTTTCATTAGTTGAGGGAGGGGTCAAGTAGGACCATAGCCACTGGAATAAAAACAGACCTTAGCATCTGCATCGGCAGATATCTGAAAGCTCCCGACTGAGTTCTGTATTCCTTGATTTGCCCTGTCACAGGACTCGGACCGCACATTACAGGACATGTGCATCTAGATAAGCAATAACGATTCGCGATACATGCATGGGGAAGTATAGGAACATATACCACTCTAGGTAGTGTGTCCTAGACTTGGGGGCATCGTTCGACAAGTAGCGTAATCCCTCGCTGGATTAGGTGGCATAAACCCTGAACTCGAAAAACATTCAGCAGATAGCGTAAAACTCTAGTTAAATCTAGAAAGCACTTGATAGAAAACCCTAGATTAGATCTAGGTAATAAATAATAAATGTATGCCTGAAGGCAATGGAAACTACAGGGGCCGGGATCACGTTATCGTTACTAGTTGGAACACTAGTTAGGTGGTGCAGAGATATAGAAACCAGTATAACAAGGAAATAGCGAAGCGGCGAAAGTATTAGAGCATATCTAGTTTATCTTATCTTAGCATATCTTGTGATTATCTTGTCTAATCTTGCTGACCCTATGGTCATGGTGTAATCTTGGATTCGGTTAATTCATGTCGTTTGTTTTTCCATGTTCACATGCTAGAAGTTACTGAACTTACTCAGGCTTTATGTGTGAATCTGTTTTTCTTTCGTCTTCTTTTCTTCCGTTCCCCCCCCCCCCCCCCGGTAGTAGAGGAGGGAGTAGTATAACTCAGGTTATGTTGGACTGTCACTCTTTCCCAGCTTGAAGATTTGTCGAAGTTTTGCTTGGATTCTCTTTTCAGATGCTATGGCTGGTTCTTGCTACATTGGGGAATATAAATGTATTTTTATGCTTCTTTATTTTGTAAGACAGATGACACTCTGATATTGTAAAGAAATCTTTGTACATACTATTTTATCAATAAAGCAAAGTTTTATTTTCCGCTGTTTAATTTCTATTTGTCTTGTAATTTATCTGCATCTTTTATCCTAAATGCCCCACAGAACTTAGTGCATTCCCTTTGTGAGTGACACTAACGGACGTGGGGTGTTACACGTAGTATCAGAGCCGAAGGTTACCGGATCAGATAAAAGATTTGAAAAATTATTTTTCAAAACGGTTTTTAAAGAAGCATTTTCAAGAGAAAAGATTTGTTTTAAAGACATATTCCCCGAAGCCATACGCACTATCTTCTCTTCCTCTGTTTAAATTCTTGTCTCCCTCTTTCTTGAGTCTTTGGGGCTCCTGGCTTTCTGAGAGGTAACCTCATCGAAGGGCAAAGTAGTGCCCGGCTTCCATCCATAGCCGTAGTTGTTTCATCTACGGGCAGTTTTCTTTCAAAACTTATAGGGTTTTCCGGACGATGGAGGTAGTTTTCGAGAGATTTGTCAACATGACTACACACGGAAGGGGATGAGGAGTTTGGCTAAGGAGCACAACCCAAGGATAAGGAATTCATGGATAGAGACTTGGCTCACCAAGGAGGAAGGAATTATAAAGCGTAAGACAAGAGGAAGTAGCTTTTCTATGATATAATAGGGCATATAATTAAGGACAAGAGCAAGAACGAGGAACAAGATTTTCATAAGGGAAAGAACCTACTTTCGCCACCAAGCGTACCTAGGAGAAAGGTAGTAAAAGTTCTCTTGGAAGAGTCTAGTTTTGCTATTCGTACTATTTCCTTTGGTTTTATCGCTTCGCATTTGTTCATATCCACTTCCATAGTTGAGTCTCTGCACCATAGTACTTGTATAGTGGAAAGGTCCCACTAGAGTCTCAAATCCAATTAGTGGTCTGACCAGTTTATTTTTGGTTAGTAGGGATTTGAGAATAGTTATCGAGTCTGCTTATATCATCTCACGTAGATCGTTTAAATTCAAAGGAGATATTCCTTGGGTGCTTGTCTGATATTGGTTTAGGCCTTTGGGGCTTGTACTTGAGGAATGTCAAGTTCGACTAGGATGGTTTACGTGAGAGAGGAATAGTTGTGGCAGCCACTCCAAAAAGCACGTAGCGACCTTTTGACCCTTATAGTTATGGCATGATGGATAAGCTAGGAGGAGAGATCTCTGATCATCCTAGTATATACACTTGGTTGACATCTGTTTATTTTGGAAATGGAGGTCAGAAACTTCACAATCGTAAAGTTAATTTGGTTAGGATACAGTGGAGTAAAGCTCAAGAAGACTAGATACTAGCATCATACCCTTTTTCTTAAGGGTGCATCCTTGATTCCTTTTTGTAGGAGCTTTACGCATAATTGTGTCTCTCTTTCCATAATATATCCTCTAGGTCGTATCTTTGATCTTTAGGTAGAAACTCTTTTGGGTGTAAACATGTATTTGAAACATGTTATGATTGATGGTTGTGAGTGGTTGCTAATGGTTGCTCGTGGATGCATATATATACGTATTAAGCACTAGATCAGTTCAGACGCTTTCATATTGCATTTACAGATATGTATTTGTTTGTAACTTGAACTTGATATGTTATCATATGGGTGTTGCATATGGATGAATGGTCGTGCACGCATATAGTATTTACATAACTAAGGATGCTTGATACATGGTTGGACGCATGGCACTGACATGACTCGCATTAAGGAGGTCGACTGAATCAGTAGACCGCCTGATTTTACAGTAGATAAAGACATATACACACACTATGCATGTGAACATGAAAGCATTAGAAATCTTTTAAGGACAATGAATGCCTGTGATTGAATGGTTGAGTAGATGGGTGATTGGATGGTAGGACACATTCTTCCTAACTTGAAGATTTCGGGGACGAAATCCTTTTAAGTGGGGGAAAATGTAACACCCCGTAATTCTGTAACACTAAGATTCACAAATCAGGGCATAATTAATTTTTAAAAGAAGAATTAAGGAAAACGGGTTGCGCCATTGCGTTTGTCTCGAAATTCTGCTTGAGATAGAGTCCGAGTTTTCATAAATCGGACTCTGTATGAAGGAGATATGGACGAACGAAGTTAGGCAAAGAAACCGGAAACAGACCAGAATGCACTGGCGCACTTGTGAAGTGCGCCCGTACAAAAATGCACTGGCGCTCCTGCCAAGTGCACCCATACTAATCCAGCACCGAATTCTGGAGTGTTCTGTGCTGACGTGTCTCCTTTTGAGTGGTTGGATGATGTGTATTCGATCTGTGCAATTCTGATGGCTTCTATGATGATCTAAGGGCCCTAAAACACTCTCTACACCTATAAAAGAATGCCTAGACCTAAGGATTCCTCCACACAAATTCTCTAAGGCATCTACATGCTGCTTCTCTCTACTCTAGCCTCCACCATTAAAATAAATCTAATTCTCCACTAAAAAAAAGTTATAGTTCCTCTTCTAATTGGAGATTCGAATCAAGATTAAAACTTCAAGATAAGGATCAAAGGCTAACGTCGCACGAATCATAGCAACGCCGTCTTTCTTTTCTAATCTAAATCTCTGTAAGTCAGTTATTTTTAGATTTGAACGTTTCTCTCTGTTCGTGACTTGAAATTAAAGGAATAAAAAAATATGCCAAATCTTTCTATTCGAACCTACACCTATATCTTTGGACCTAATTAAGAACTGTTATGATTCGATGACCAATTAGGCATTGCCTATGACTATGAACATTGCCTATGACTATGAACATTGCCTATGACTATGAACATTGCCTATGACTATGGACATTGCCTATGACTACGAACATTGCCTATGACTGTGACTGTGACTATGAGGATTATTTCCTTGACTAAACCTATGCCTTTGATTAGAAAACATGAACTATTACCTATGACATAACAAGGACGTCTGTGATTAAACACCTATGATTCATGACTAGGAAAGTGTTGCTTAAGTTTTGTGATTATGAGATTGGGTCTAAACCCGATTATTTATTCTGCCTGTCCTTGGTTTTCTTTGGTTTTAGACCTTGGGAATTTACCTATTAAGTTAGGTCTACCCATGTTCTTGAACCTACTCTGTCTATTCTTGGTTTTAGACCTTGGAATTTACCTACTAAGTTAGGTCTACCCATGTTCTTGAACCTACTCTGTCTATTCTTGGTTTTAGACCTTGGGAATTTACCTATTAAGTTAGGTCTACCCATGTTCTTGAACCTACGTCGATATTCAAAACCATTTTATGCCAGTTGTTATATCTATCCTTTTCATAGCAATCTTTGGTTCATTCCCTATTTGCTACGAATCTAGATTTATCTATAATCTAGATTGAAACACGATTATACGAACGGTGGGAATGCGATTTGGGGCAAAATATGAAATTTACTAAAACATAGTTATAAACTTGGAAATTGGCATAAATTGGGAACATGTATTATGGCATGTTCATAGAAATGCAAATGGGATAAATTTGACAGGAATTATAGGATTGTGTAATTTGAATCTAGTATTGACATGTAAATCTAGCATTTACATGAATAGTGAACTAGAGTAATAAGTCTAGTTTGACATGAATTAGAATGTTAAATTAGAATTGGATTAGCTAATTTGGCTCGATAAGTATATTGGCATAAACTTGAAATTGGCCATAATTGGGAGTAATTGTCAGGATTAGCAAAATCACGGTTAGTGACACTTCATTTGGTATGATTTACATACCAAAAAGCATAAACATGATATAGAGGGGAAAATGGGTCGTAAGAATAAATGTTGACAATTTACATTAAAAGAGTAATTGGGAAATAAGTAAATTAGGATTAATTTGCTTATATAATTTGTCCTAAATGAGGAAATGTTAATTTAGACAAATTAAAGGTTTGTTAACGACATCTCTTTTAATAATAAACCAGAAAGTTCTAGGGTGACAGAGAGGATAGTGTCGAGGCTTGGGTTTGGAAAATACAAGTTTCCTGCTCTCCCTGGCTATCCCTAACTAATCCGACGGATGGGATGGTTACTTTCAAAACTTGATTTGAAAATAAATTGAAACCCTTTGAACTTAGAAAACACGAATATGCCTAACCCGAGGTTAGACTGAGTTGCGATGTAAACCTGCCCGGAACCAACCGGCACATCCAGTAGTCGCAACAATATCTGTCTAATGTGAGTGGTCGTGGCTTTAATCTATTTAGTCAAAACTAGAACAAGAATGGTAGGGTTAAGTTAATTAAGACACTTGACCAGTTCAACATGATAACTAGACTGATGGGTGGGGTTAGGTTCAGACTGACACTTAACACAGTTTAGCTAGAATGGGAGGGTTAGGTCCATAGGAACACTTAACCAACTTAACACAGTTAAGCTAGAATGGGAGGGCTAGGTCCATAGAGATACTTAACCAAACTCAAGGTAGCAAAACAAGACTTGTAGGGGTTAAGTAAAGTTAATACACTTAGCCAAATTAATATGTTAACTAGAATAGAGGTTGGGGTTAATTAAAATCTAATACACTTAGCCAATTTTGATATGTTAGCTGGGCTAGACCGTAGGGTTAAGTAAACCTGAACACTTAACCATCAGGTTATGATAAATGAATAAGGTTAAGTCTAAAACATGAAGGAATAATACTTAACCATTAATAACATGTTAGTTAAAACAGACGGGCAAGGGTAAGTTTAAAAGGAACACTTAACCAATACAGGATGAAGGGGTAGGGTTAAGTAATAAGAAATATTTAACCAACATAACTTGGTTTGTGGTAGGGTTAAGTCAACGTGAATTGCTGATGACACTTAACCAGCTTAACAGGATAAATGAAGAGGGTTAAGTTAGCTTGAATTGACTAATGACACTTAACCAATCCAAATTGACGGGAAAGAGAACTAAGTAGTAAACCTTAGTTAAATGGAGCTAAGTAGTAAACCTTAGTTAAGAAGACAACGATTCTGGAAACTAAGTTGAAAAAACTAAGTAGTAATTCTTAGTATAACACGAGGAGGAGCGAACGTCCGTCTGATTAAAAAGAAGGCTCCAACGAATTGGGTTATGAAGCCCGAGGCTTCGAGGGGACGTGAGGGTACTCTTGGTATCCCTCTGTGAGGCTGCAGATGATCCGCCTGGGCCCACAGAGGTTAAGGTCTGCGTAGAAGAACCAGGGGTATGCCTTGGTTGTAATACATGGCAACCTAAAGACTAGGATGGACCGGCGTGATTCGGCGAGCAAACGGTAGCCCTGTGATAGCGACTCGTCGTCTACCATCCATCTTGAGTCAATCAAGATACGTGAAGCGGAAAGGCGGAGAACTCCAAAAGACCATATACTTGCTATCTAGTTATGGTTGCGGATGGCCATAGGATAGTGGGGCACCGGGGGCCGGCGTATAGTTCTCATTTTACAAGGTGTGCCTTTCATTAGTTGAGGGAGGGGTCAAGTGGGATCATAGCCACTGGAATAAAAACAGACCTTAGCATCTGCATCGGCAGATATCTGAAAGCTCCCGACCGAGTTCTGTATTCCTTGATTTGCCCTGTCAGAGGACTCGGACCGCACATTACAGGACATGTGCATCTAGACAAGCAATAACGATTCGCGATACATGCATGGGGAAGTATAGGAACATATACCACTCTAGGTAGTGTGTCCTAGACTTGGGGGCATCGTTCGACAGGTAGCGTAATCCCTCGCTGGATTAGGTGGCATAAACCCTGAACTCGAAAAGCATTCAGCAGATAGCGTAAAACTCTAGTTAAATCTAGAAAGCACTTGATAGAAAACCCTAGATTAGATCTAGGTAATAAATAATAAATGTATGCCTGAAGGCAATGGAAACTATAGGGGATGGGATCACGTTATCGTTACTAGTTGGAACACTAGTTAGGTGGTGCAGAGATATAGAAACCAGTATAACAAGGAAATAGCGAAGCAACGAAAGTATTAGAGCATATTCAGTTTATCTTATCTTAGCATATCTTGTGATTATCTTGTCTAATCTTGCTGACCCTATGGTCATGGTGTAATCTTGGATTCAGTTAATTCATGTCGTTTGTTTTTCCATGTTCACATGCTAGAAGTTACTGAACTTACTCAGGCTTTATGTCTGACTCTGTTTTTCTTTCGTCTTCTTTTATTCCATTCCCCCCCCCCCCGGTATTAGAGGAGGGAGTAGTATAACTCAGGTTAAGTTGGACTGTCACTCTTTCCCAGCTTGAAGATTTGTCGAAGTTTTGCTTGGATTCTCTTTTCAGATGCTATGGCTGGTTCTTGCTATATTGGGGAATATAAATTTATTTTTATGCTTCTTTATTTTGTAAGACAGATGACACTCTGATATTGTAAAGAAATCTTTGTACAAACTATTTTATCAATAAAGCAAAGTTTTATTTTCCGCTATTTAATTTCTTTCTGTCTTATAATTTATCTGCATCTTTTACCCTAAATGCCCCCACAGAACTTAGTGCATTCCCTTTGTGAGTGATACTAACGGACGTGGGGTGTTACAATCTTTGTCCTCTTCCAGGTGCATGGGGGTGGTCTCCATGTTTGGGTGTTAGATGGTCTCCATGCTTTAGAGTCAGGTGGTCTTTGTGGCCTCCAACCATGTACATGTTGTTGTGCACCTCCCCTATTTGTCTCAACTTGATTGTAAGATACTGCATTTGCATTGCCAGCAACAAAAGCACTATCCATAACATTTCCTCTTGAGTTATTACTATTTGTTCCTGTTTCTGATCTCATTACTCTGCTATACACATCACTAAGTGTAGTGATCTCGGTACTTGCAAGAACTTGGGATTTAACCCCTTCAAATTTAGATGGTAAACCAGCTAAGAAGCTCATTACTGCCATTTCTTCACGTTGTTTCTACTGCACTTTGATATCTGAACTAATTGGCAACAAGAGATTAAGCTCTTCATATGTTTGTTTAAATGCCATAAAGTAACTCATGAGACTCATGTCTTTCTTCTATGCTCTATAGAAGGATTGACATACATCATACATCCTTGTCAAGTTGCCTTTACCTAAATATAGAAATTCCAAATACTCCATTAATTCCTTCACTGTTTCACAATGGTTCACTAATCCAATCACCTCGTCTTCAATCGAATTTCGGATCTGCAGAAACAAGCGAGCATCGTCGCGTAACCAATCCAGATCTGCTTTGGCTTTTGACTCCGGTTGTGGTGGTTCACTAGTCAGATGATCAATTCTATCAATACTTCTCATATACAGCCGAATCGTTTTACCCCATTCATTGTAATTCGTGCTACTTAACTTTCGATCAGTAATTTTAGGCATTATCGCCATTACCTCGACACCCTTAGATTCAGACATGATTTGCTAATTTGAAGATACAGAAGAAGATGAGATTGCACAAACTTATCTTGAGAATTCTCCAATCGACCGGTGCTCTGATACCATATAATCAATGAAATAGAATTATGTAATTACCAAATGCCATTGAATTTACTTTTATTATCTCGTTACTAGGTTTTACAAAGAGGGAAAAAGGAGATTTAAATAAATGTGGCCTTCATAACATAATAGGTTGAACACCTTAATGGACTTGGAAGCCCAACAAACCCAATACTAAAAGATAAATAACAAAATACATATTGACTCACGTTAATCCTCACAACAACCGTGAGGCTCAGTTGTTTCCTTTATCTTGACCAGAAACGATATTTGATCCAAAAAATTTTTATCTTCTTGCGTTCTTTACATCATGGTGGATACATCCACTTCTTCTACATCATCTACAGGAACCGCTACTGGAACTAATCCAGAAAACCCACCAAATCCACCAAAAGGACATGCGCATCAGTTAGTAAAAACTTGTACAAGCCCTCAAAGTCAGCTAATCACAATTCAACTGCAAGAAAAAAACTACTTGCTATGGAAGCTACAAGTTGAAGCTGTTATACAATGCTATGGCTTAGAGGGATTCATTCTTTCTACGACTCATATTCCTGCCAAGTTTGTTACTGATCAAGACAACAAAACCGTTGCTAATGAGGCATTTGTTCAATATCATAGACAAGATCGATTAATTAGTTCTTGGATCATATCTTCAATCAGTGAAGATTTATTACCAACTGTTAGTGTTCATCTGCCAATGATATATGGACTACTATAGAGAAAGAGTACAATAATCAATCATCGGCCAAAGTTTTACACTATAAAAGACAACTTCAGAATATAAGAATAGAAAACTTGAGCATGAGAGAATATATAACAAAGGTAAAGAAGTTGTGTGATTTACTTGTAGCTATAGGTAACAGAGTACATAATGGAGATCATGTGCTATATTTGCTAAATGGATTAAATGAAGAATATGAGGCAGTTGTCGCTGTTATCACCACTCAAAGAATTGTTCCTCCTATTGATGAAGTTCATGCCATTCTATTATCTCATGAATCAAGAATAAGCAGTAAACGGATTCAAGAAATTGACCTTAATGCAAATCTTGCTATAGGTGGCAAAAATAAAAACCAGAATAGCAATAATAGATTTGAAACATCTTACCAGAGTGGTGGTGGTGCAAACAGAGGCAGATGCAGAGGTAGATGGAACAATAACAACAGACCCAAGTGTCAGATCTATGAAAAGATTGGTCATACTGCACTAAAGTGTTACTTCAGATACTCTTACAGCAATCAGAAACAGAAAAATAGCAACAATCATAATGCAAATGTTGCACAAATGAATAAAGAAACAAGCAGTCAAGATAAAGGAAACGATACTACTAGAGTGGAGCACTTGCAAGATGATAGTTGGTACCCTGAATCTGGAGCAACCAATCATCTTACTAATAATTTAGACAACTTGAACATTGGATGCAAAGAATATCGAGGTAACAAATCTATTTCTATTGAAAATTGTAAAAATATCGAAATTACTCATATTGGTGACACCTATATTAATGGAAGTAAACAATTACACTTATGCAATCTTCCAAAAATCACCAAAAATTTGATTAGTGTATTCCAATTTGCTAGAGACAACAAAGTTTACTTTGAATTCTTTCCAAAGTATTGTTTAATTAGGGATATTCTAACTAGAAAAATCATATTACAGGGTGACTTGGCAAATGGGTAATACAAATTTAACTCTGTTAGGTGCAAGAGTGATGTTAGCCAAGGAAATTTCAATGCCACATGTAATTTGAATATCAAAACTAATAGTAGCATGAATGTATTTGATTTTTGGCATTGCAAAATAGGATACCCTAGTGTTAAAATTGTTCAGACAATATTGAATGATAATCGTATCAAATTTGATTCAGTATCCTTACCTTATATATGTGAATTTTGTCAAATGGGTAAGAATCACAGATTACCATTTACGGATTCTGACACTGTTTATACTGAACCACTGCAACTAATTGTTATTGATCTTTGGGGTACATCACTAGTTTGTTCTGACTATGGTTATAAGTACTATGTGTCATTTGTTGATGGCTACATAAGATTTACTTGGGTATACTTTCTAAAAGCCAAGTAAGAAACTTATAGTGCTGTTATAAATTACATTATTATGGTTGAAAAGCAACATGATCATAAAGTTAAGATCATTCAAACTGATGGTGGTAGTGAGTTTAAAATTTTACATAAATTCTTTCAGCAAAAAGTTATTGTTCATAGAACCACCTGTCCATATACTTCACAACAGAATGGACTAGTGGAGAGAAAACACAAACATTTAGTTGAATCTGGATTGACATTGCTTGCACAAGCAAATATGCCATTGAAATTTTGGCCAGAAGCCTTTAATACAGCGGTTTATCTAATTAACAGGCAACCAACAAGTGTATTAAAGGATATATCACCATTTGAAAAATTGTACAATGTCAAACCAGATTATAAACAACTTAAAATGTTCTGTGTTTTCCATATTTAAGGCCTTATAATACTAATAAACTAAACTTCAGGTCAAAACAGTGTACTTTTCTAGGGTATGCTAACAATCAAAAGGGATACAAATATATTGATAATGCTGGAAGAATATATATCAGCAGGCATGTTGTATTTGATGAAAATGTTTTTCCATATAGTACAAAAGATATAAGCACTATAGGTAAAGTCAGAAATCCAAAAATTTCTATACCTACTGTGCCTTATATTTATGAAAGCTGGCAGCAAAAAGAGAGTAATCAACAATCTGATGCTCAAAGCTCACCAATCAGCCATGATCATGAAAGCTTTGAGCCACCGAATGTGACATCTCATCCACCTACACAAGTTCAAAGCCAAGAGAATGATGAGTCCAATAATCAGCAAATAACTCCTGAAAGATCTGAAGACAATGATGACTCACCACCAACTGAACAACCAGTTCAAATTGGTCATCCAATGGTTAAAAAGATCTAAAAGTGGTATCTTTAAACCTAAAATATTTGATGCTACATCCAGTACTAATGAACCCGAATCGTTTGATCAGGCAGTCAAAAACAAACACTGGAAAGCAACAACGGATGAAGAGTATAATGCTCTAATTAAAAACAATACTTGGGATATTGTATATCCACCTGCTAACAAAAATATATTAGGTTGTAGATTGACGTACAAATTAAAAAAGAATCCATATGGGTCAATAAATAAGTACAAGGTCAAACTTGTAGCCAAGGGTTTTACATAAGAATTTGGGTTTGACTTTAATCAAACCTTTTCTCCCATTGTAAAACCCACAACTATAAGGCTTGTACAAATTATTGCTGCAAGTAAGAATTGGCATATTAAACATTTAGATGTCAATAATGCCTTTTTAAATGGTGTTCTTAAGGAAGAAATCTACATGAGTCAACCACCAGGTTATAGTGTTAATTCAAACTATGTCTGTAAATTGAATAAGGCTATATATGGTATGAAACAGTCTCCTCGTGTATGGTTTGACAGACTGAAAAACACTATATAATTTAGGTTTTCAGTCTACCATATCAGACAACTCTTTGTTCACAAAGATTAATCATTCATCCACAATATACATATTAATATATGTAGATGATCTGATAATAACTTGTAGCAACATTAAAGACATAGATGAATTAACACAATACTTAGATAAACAGTTTCTATTAAAAACCTGGGTAATGTCAATTATTTCTTAGGCATATAAGTAACAAGGACAAAAAATAAAATATTTCTATGCCAAAGAAAGTATATCATTGAGTTACTCAATAAAACAAAGATGTTGAATGCTAATTCTCAACCTACACACATGATAAGTAGTCAAGAATATTCTAAATTTAGAGGAGAAGCAATTTCTAACATCATTGAATATAGGATGGTCGTAGGAGCATTACGATATGCTACTATAACCAGGCCTGACATTTCCTATAGTGTTAATAAAGTATCTCAGTTTATGCAGAAACCATTGGATACCCACTAGAAGGCAGTCAAAAGAATCTTAAGGTATCTTAAAGGGACTATAGGCTATGGACTCACATTAAAGAGCAGTCAACATCTAAACATATTAGGTTATGCAGATGCTGACTGGGCCTCAAATCCTGATGATAGAATGTCTACAAGTGGCTACTGTGTCTATATTGGTCAAAGCCATGTTTCCTGGAGTTCGAAGAAACAAGCTACAATCTCTAGATCAAGTACAGAATCTGAATATAAAAGTATAGCTAATGCTACTGCAGAAATAAAGTGGATTCAATCTATACTAAAAGAGCTTCAGATTAAGACTACAGCAAAGCCAGTGCTATGGTGTGATAACAAAAATGTCGTATACATGCCAGAGAATCCAATACAACACGCGAGAACAAAGCATATCGAGATAGACTTGCATTTTGTTAGAGAGATGGTTCAAAGAGGGGAAATCGAAGTTAATCACATACCAGGAACTTGCCAGAAGGCCGACATACTAACTAAAGCAATAAGTGTGAAGAACTTTACCAGATTCCGCTTAGAGTTTAACGTTGATGAAGACAAGGATTGAGCTGGACTGAGCCACAGCAACAACAAAAGATTTGGGAATCCACACAACATCGACAACAAAGCTACCAGATTCCGCTTAGAGTTTAACGTTGATGATGACAAGGATCAAGCTACACTGAGCCACCTCAACGACAGAAGATCTGAGAATCCACACAACATCGGTGACAAAGCTCACTCATTTACACTTAGATCTAATGATGATAACACCAGGGACTCCGTCACAAGCAAATCGAAAGCAATAACTTGAATATTTCAGAAGCGCCGCCACGATTATTGTGAAAATTAGGGTTTAGGAAACCCTAGTTTCCAGAGGGGTGTATTACGAATAAGAGAGAAAACACACTCGTCCGAAGGGTTATATCTCTTTCTACACGGATTGCTTACATGGCAGGGTATCCACCATCAGTCATTTACATCATCAGCCGTCCATTTATTTATCCACTCCAATTCCTGTAACCATTAACTAGTTAGCCCAAAGCCCATTTATCACATTGTATATAATTCGGGCTATGTTTTACATCCTGTACTTAGAATTCAAATAATAAAAAGAAAGCTTTACTTCTATTCTCTCGCAACCAGTATTGCATACATCTTTACTCTGTCTTTTTTTAGAAGCAGATTGTGCATATCGTATGGTTTGTGGATTGCTGAAACTGTACCAGTGGCTTGCTGAAACTGTGGATTGCTGAAACTGTGCTAGTGGAAATTCATACAATGTGTTGGTAATTTTCATATAGTGGATTCTCATATACTGTAAATTAGGAAACAAGTGGATTCTCATATACTATAAAAGGTAGGAATGTTAATCAAATAAATACACCATTTATTTTCAGTAACAAAAAAGTGTGTTCATGCGCATGAATGGGTTTATGGTTAAACGTGCCAATGTGCTAGTTATTAAAAATAGCTTCAATACCACCACAATGTTCTAGTATGATGTGAAAGTTATGAATGTGTTGTTAATATATATGGAAGTTGCCACAAGTTCGGCTTGTAACCGTGATAAAAAAAAGAAAAGGTAAAAGTGTGCTGGCCTCAAAAAATTAGGAAACAAATGACTACAGACATCAAAGTAACGGGTAAATTCTCATATACTGTTTTTTTTTTTGGTAAAAGGCAACCAAATTGGTTTTCATCTGAGGCAACCCAATGTTTCTGTAACAACCCGAAAATCTGGGCCAGTTTAAAATTTTTATTTTGGCAATTTTAACGAATTTTGAACATTTAAAATGAATTATTTTTAAATAATATCGACGAGAAATTTATTTTTAATAGAATTCGACGTAGTTCGATAATTCGATTTCAAACTTCAAATGAATGTACCGGGTGCAAAACAATTCGGATTTTAGTGAAACCAGCAACAATAGGATCTATTTGAGAATATCTTTCTAACGAATCTGGAAAATCGAAATTTCATAGCGGGAATCAAAAGATATGTCCAGTTGAAAATTCTGAATAGTCGCTATGGAATTCAGGCCCTTAAAAATGGGAATTTTGCAAACGACCTCGGATTTCGACGAAACCACTTTTGTTGGATCCGTGATGTGAAATTATTGTTAGGTTTCAAATTTTATAATTTTTCGAATCAATATGTGAGCGTGGCAAAGGAAAACGTGTTTGACCAGTTTCAGTTGATTTTGATCGACTGGAAAATGGCCATTTTTCCAACGGTCTCAGAATCTGACGAAACTAGTTTTGTTAGGACCGTATCGTCAATACGAAGCTAGAAAATATTTTTATGGAATTTTTCGAGTTTGTATGTAACCCCGGTAAATTGTAATGCGCGTTCAAATTCAATATATAGAGTTATATGTTGATTTTAACGGAAACTTATCGAAACAATCGAATCAGCCTGCGGTTCGGAATGTGGGTAAAACACTATGGACGACAGGCGCTGGGCCTCATTTAGAGGTCGTATGTAAGAGTCAACTTTTTGAAATTAAAAAAAAAAAAAAAAACTCTCCTCTTCCCTTTATTCGTTCTGCCCCCCCCCCCTTCTCGTTTTTCATCCGTTCAGAAAGAAGAATAAAAAAATAAAAAAAAAGAAAATCGAAATCGCGCCGCCGCCCCTCCGCACGAAGCCGCCCTCCGCCTAGACCCGACCCCCCCACCTCGCGTCGCTCTCTCTCCTCCCCCCCCCCCAATCGACCAAACCCCCCCCCCTCGTTGAAGCCTGCGTCGCCACCAAAGCCCAGAGCCCCCCCAAACGCGAGCGCCTCCTCTCCTTCACGACCAATGCGAGCTCGAGCCTCCTCAATGACGGCATGCGCCTCTCAACTCTAACACGCCAGGCGCCCCCCTTGCTTCTCTCTCCTCCTCTTCGTGACTAACAGTAAGTTTTTAAATTGTTTTAAATATAAAAAAAATTGAAATTCTTAGTGTGATAAAACTGAAATTTATATTGAATCAAAGCTAGGGTTTTTATATATGGAAGTCATGATTTTTATTTAGATTTTTTAAAATAGAAAAGATTGGATTTTTAAAATAGGAAAGATTAGATTTTTAAATAGAAAAGATTAGATTTTTAAAATAGAAAAGATTAGATTTTTGAAATTGAAAAGGCGAAATCTTTATAATTGAAAAGGTGAAATCTTTATAATTGAAAATGCGAAATCTTTATATGAAGAATAGCGTGATAAAAATAGAATTTTTATCTATATAACATCGTTGAAAAAATAGAATTTTTATCTATATAGTAGCGATGTAAAAATAGAATTTTTATATATTGAATAGCGAAGTAAAAATTCGATTTTTCTATATTGAATAGCAATATAAAAATGTGATTTTTATATATGTAGTGAATACAGGCAACGAAAGTGACAAAGGGAGAGAACGACGAAGATTTCTACATAAGATGAGTCATGGTATTGGATTAGCTATCGGTGAGAACTTCTCACTCTAAATTTCTTTTTCTAGTTATATATATATATATACTAGGATGCAGACGGTGCTTAGTAGCACCCGACACCCGTCATCCACAGACCATGGATGGCTTGTTTGTTTAATTGATGTGTTGTGAAATTTGTTTGTGTTGTTGATGTGAAATCGATAATAAAATGTGGATGTGTTGAAATAAATTAATTATCGTTAAAAATATAATTTTTAACGTGAATGTGAATAAATAAATATTTATAAAAAAATCGGCCGATTTGTTTATATACACTGATTTGACTGATATTGATTGGGTCGATAAATTTTACACATCGCCCAACTGCACAAATAAAAATCTGCGTTTGTTGATTTGAAACCCCACACGGTGTTGGGATGATATTTGGCGCACACTAATCCCAATTATTTAATTGTATGTTGATCGATCGGTCGACAGGCTGTGTAAGCGTTAATTATTCATTTTTAATGCTTATGCAGTTGTGTGGTGCACTTTGGATGATGGTTGATTGTTTGTCATTGCTATTATATACATGTGTTGTGTTGAATCCATATAACTAACATTATATGGTGATTGATTGGGCCTCATTCCAATCGGGAAAATAATGAATATTATAAAAGAAAATTCATGTGTTGAATATAAAAATAGTCATGTGTTGACGATGTTCATGTGTTGAAAATATTCATGTGTTGAGTAAAATATTTTAAATAATAAAAATTACATCTTTGTCATATTTACAATTAGAATCTACTTCACGGTGGAGTCTAATTAAAATCAAATGATAGATACCATAGTTTTATAAAATATTTTACATAACAAAAAAATAGCCGTGTGTTGAAAGAAATATAGATTCATGTGTTGAATAGAATAAATATTCATTTGTTGAATAGAATAACGAATTTATTGAAATATATAAAGCCGTGTTGATTAGAGTTGCGCTATTTTGACGTGAACGATATTTATGTCGATTTTATTCGTTTTACAATGAATATTGAAAAGTGATTTCAAAATTTAATATTTTGAAATGAAATTCAAATTAAATTAGATTAAAATTCAAATTGAAATTTTATTGAATCAATTTGAAATGAATTCGAATCGAATAGGAAATGAATTCGATTCGAATTGAATAGAAAATGAATTCGATTCGAATTGAATAGAAAGTGAATTTGAATTCGAATTGAATAGAAATGAATTCAAATTGAATTAAATTGAAATTGAATTAAAAACGAATTGAGATCGTTTTGAATGAAATTTAAAACGAACTGAAATTGAATTGAAATCAATTTAAAATGAATTCGAATTGAAGAAAATAGAAGGTAAATTCAAATTGAATTGAATTGAAACGAATTAGAATTTGAATTGAATTGAAACGAATTAGAATTGAATTGAAACGAATTTGAATTCGAATTAAATAAAATTGAAATGAATTCGAATTGAATTGAAATCAAATCGATTTGAAATTGAATGTAGCATTGAAATGGTTTTGAAAACGAATTTAAAACGATTTATAAAATATGTTTTAAAAAGGAAATCGACGAAATATATAATATATATATAATATATATAATGGCCTGAATAGAACGCGTCGCGCCGCGGCAGTTCGTGAATTTCGACCATTAACTTCGAATCGACGTTGCGGGAGATCCGACCATCGGATTCTCCTAAAACTGGAACCGTTGGGTTCGTATCGAAAAGAGCTTTCCAATGAATATTAGAAATTTGAAATCTAACGGTTGGATTTGGAATTATGTCCAAATCAAATTTGGAAAAGGTCGCTGTAAGTGCAGTTCGATGGCCGTTGATGGAAATCGACTGTACGGGCCTGGTTAAAATTATTAAAAATATTTATAATTTGTGTAAAATCATAAGAAATGATTTGGGAAAAAATTGGGATGAAAAGCTCCATATTTGAAAGGATAAAAATAGATTTTTATCGAAATGAACTAGTTTTGAACTAGAATTAAAATCAATTTATTTTTGAAATAAATAAATTGAATTTGAAAATGATTTTAAAAATAATCAATATTCCCAATACGTGGATTGGACTGGAGTTGAATCGAAATTATCTTCGGAATATTTCGATGTTGGATTTCATGACTATACAGATATTGTTATGGAAATTTAAAAGATATATTTTATATCGTTATTTCCAATACGATATTTGTTGGTTTTAGAATTTGATATTGAATATAAGCCGATATATTTTCTATTCAGAGCCTTATATTTAATATCAAATGTGATTTGGGTTTGTTGTGAATCTTGTTTTAGATGACATTGGTTCTTTAGCCCAGTTAAAGGCAGGATGTTGATTTTTGAAAGGATTAAAACAAAGTGGAGTTTTAATGAATCTTTAATTAGATTAAAAAAGTGAATTGATAATTTAAATTATCAAATCTGAAAGGTGATCGAGAATGGAGTACCACCAGTTTTGCTCTAATGCGATAGTTAAATCTTTAATTAGATTTGAATGTGAAATGGTAATTAATTTTACCGATAACACCGTGGTGTTAGATATGGAGTATTACCAGTTTTGCTCCATGGGATATATAGGTTGGGATGGGGAAATAAAATAAATAATTACTTCGGTGTGGTTCGCTAATCCCAACTAGGTTGAAATGACATCCGAAGGAAGATTAAAGAATAAATTTAGAAGAATTTATCTTGGATAAAATTAATGGGAACCTTTCCCTAAGAATGTGATTTTGTGAATAAAAGAATATTCTGAATTGGAATAAGGCGTTTGTTGTGTTTGTGTAACATTTTTTTATCATTTACGTGGCTTATTCAGAAAGGCCGGGTTATACCCATTCTGAATAACCGATTCGACGAGATGTCGAAGATGAAGACGGTGGTTGAAGACCGGAAGTCTTCACATCGTTTGGGTAATTACTGATGATCTTGATTGGGTTGTACACCCAGGATGAGGGAAACAGTTGGTGATCGTCCCGACGTACTTGGAGATGGATGGATATGCGAGGAAAGTGCCTCCGGTTTCGTTCAGACCCAGAACGAACTTGTAAATGGATTGTGTGTCTGACATTGGATTTTATTCTGTGTTGATTGATCTCTATTAAATATACATCTGTTTGGCGGCGGAGAATTTATTCTCTTGCTTAACGCCCTTCTCTGAGACGTACGAGCTCAGAGGTTGTATATCGATGGACATCAGTCGCATGGAGTGAATTGCCAGTGTGGCACGCGTAAGTGGCAATTGATCAAGACTTCTGTTGAAAAGAAAAGTCTTATGGTTGATGATCAAAGCACGGCCTGTGTGGCGTAGCTTTGTGTATAACGTGAATTCGCGAGCCTCACACCTCGATATGAGTTAAAAACGGGATACGGACCCAAGGAGTGCACGACGTTTCTTTCTAGCTAGGGTGGTGTCAGTGACCTACCAGCCCTGACATTTATATACTTTTCACCTGTGTGGTTGTTGGATACGAGGCGCCTCGGATATAGGTCTGTAAGGACCGGGAAACGTGTGTTCAGGAATAACCAATCCTCAAAAGTAAGAGAGGACCGGCCTTGGAGGTTCCAAAGGATCATAGTGGGGTCCTGAAGCATTTGCTAGAGTGTCTCGAATGCGGAGAGGAGCTTGCCCCTTGCCTCGACTCATGACGGAAATCCAATTTCCAATACGTGATACTGCGGTTTTAATTGTAGAACTAGTATGGCGACATGATATATGGTACCCATGCTGTCTATGATTGATATTTATGATTGAAATTGTTTTGACACTGTACACCTATAATAGTATCAAATGATTTGTTTAAACGTATCAAGCATTATTTGGCTATTATAAGGGAAAACCCTATCCTCCGGCTTGCGTTGCATTGTGTGATGGGACCTGGATCTTATAATAGCTTCATTTTTCCAAAAAGCATTGCGCTGTTTTGTTATATGCACTAGTATTCTTGGGAGAAAACCCGTTTCGTGTTATACGGCGTGGTCCCTTGAATTACTATCTTTAAAATAAAGATTAATAACTGTTTTAGTTCTCACACCAGTCACATGACTGACCTGGAGTTTATTGTTTTAACCTAAACTCTGGGTGCCCCTATTTTCGACACGGGCAGCTACTAATTTTGGTTTTGCAGATTTATATTCACAGGGTCCTAGTTTACAGCTAGAACGATGCTCGGAAAGCTCTGTATCCGTGTATTACTTCTAGTTGTGTTTTATATATTTTTCCGCTGCGATGTATTTAAATGTAATTTATTGTAATCTCTGATATTTATCGAATGTAATTTATTCATTTATACTCTGTATATTCTTGTATCTGATGGAATTGTTGTAATAACAATGAAATGTTCTTCCGTCTGCGTCCTTTTGTGTGTTGTTCTCAAAGTATCCGCTCTTTCCTTCACGGGGAAGTTACGGGTCCTGTCAGTTTCGAACCGGCCCTGGTAGTAGGTTGGTCCAAATTATCTAGTCCAAATCTTCATCCGTAGAATCCAACAGATTTACTTTTTATATATTTTTATATGAAATTGCAGAAGACTATTTTTTTTCATTCTGGAATTCCATCTCTCCACCGTGGAGGCCATAGGCAAGCCATTTATAAAGCATGAAGACAGAGATAACATGCAAAAGAGTTAGTTCCTTCGTAAAATTTCATACGCTATTCTTTCGCGATGCAGGAAGAATGATGCTTCGTGGATGCGATGCAGGGTTCACTACATTGTGTATATATAAAGTTCTATTTAGTATGAGACATGTCCATTTAACGCGGTTAGATGATCCAATTTGCTCACCGCGGAAGATTGCCAGTTAGATTGGGCAATTAATTTTCTAAATGTTGAAATTTTAGTTGAACTTATTAGAATGGAAAATGTTTGGATTTAGATCAATTCTATCAACTTTTAATAAAAATAGATTAGTTTCCAACCTATTACAAAAGTAGGTCACTTTTAGTCACATATACAATATACTTTTTTGTTTTTCTCAATTAGCGTCATCTCAAATGCTTTCTAGAATAAAAACATTACGGAAAGCATCTGAAATGTCGTAAATGAGCCAAATTTCAGATGCCTCTAATACTATCAACAGGCTGTGTGTGTGTATATAAGGGTGTAAATGGGTCAGACCAGACCGGACGGAGGTGTATCCAAGCTCTATCCTATAAGAGATTCGGACGGACACGGACCGGATAAGCATTAAGTTCGAACACCTGTTCGTACGAGCTGGACAACGAACGGACAACGTTCGGACAATAGAAAAACATTGAACATTTTGTATCGGACTGAACCCTGGTGTGTCCAAGCTCTGTTTTATAAGTGAAACGGGCGGACACCTTATAGCTTCGGACTGGGCAGAACAACGGACTATCATGTCCGATATACAGCCCTATATATATATATATGTGTGTGTGTGTGTGTGTGTGTGTGTATAACATTTGGACATAATGGATTTTATTATGACGAGAAATTTTTATCGAATCCTATTGAGAATTCCTTAACCTCAATTGAAATTTTTGAATGTGTGTAGAAATTTTAGTTTTATCAAAACGTCGGACTTCTAAATTCTCATAAGGTCCTCCAAGAATTCCTTCTAGAGCCTGTTGAATAATTTTATAGATTCCTCCATTTCACCGGTTCGTACTAAATAACAAGCTAGTGAATCTCCTTCTTTTGACATTGGACTTCCCAATCAAATTTATTGTAACACTCATAACTATCAACTTTACAAAGATCCCATTAGATTCCAGAATATATATATATATATATATATATATATATGCCATGTGAAATGCCATCAGTATCCTACGTAGCTAAAATTGGTCTTTTTTTATAATTAATTTGAATCAGTCTAGTTTTAAAAACTTGTTACGAAAACAGACTAATTGTCATATTATTTACAAAAATAGATAACTTTTAGTCAAATAAGATAGGTAGTATCTCAGATGCCGCTAGTGATTCCTTTTTTCCTTCTTTTTTTGTTTTGTTTAGTTTTTTTTTTTTTTTTTTTTTTTTTTTTTTTTTTTTGCTTTTCTCAGTTGGCACCATCTCAAATTCTTTCCAGAAGGAAAACATTATGAGAGGCATCTAAAATGCCACCTATGGGCAGCATTTCAGATGCCTCCAATGCTGCCAACATGCGACATTTCGAATATCGCCCACTATTTTTCGGTATATGGACGATATCTGAGATGTCGTCCACTAAAATAAATTAAAAAAATATATACTGACGACATCCGATATGCCGCCAGTATCTAGCATTGTTAGAAGTAGTTTATCTTGTAATTAATTTGGAAACTAGTCAATTTTGGTAATACGTTTTCAAATCCGACCCAAATAACAAAATATTATTAGTATTTGTAAAACTATTCTTCTTTGAATAGCAATATATAGTTACGTTAAGGTAAAAATATTTACATGGTTGCATGATACATAAAACAGAAGCAAGTCCAGCTCCAACAATTTTGTTGCCCAAGACAGCAGGTGAATGAAATGGAAAAAGTTGAATAAACGATGTCCCAAAATTTAAGGTGCTAAACTCAAGAATTCAAACCAAGTTATCAATTCCTTGAATCAAGCTACTACCACTCAATTATTACGCTTTCATGGAAACAATATGCAACTAAATTTTTCAGCTTTAGCCGCTTCTTAAAAAATTTAAAGGAATGAGGGCAAAAGCATAAAAGAATCGAAAATTCACTATTGTAGGCTTGTTTGGAGAAAGTATTACATGATTAGCCATGTTTTAGAAATAATAACAAATATAGTCCTGTTTTGTTCAGGGAGGGATATTGACGCCTTTTGGAAGCTCGCCTGTGTATTTTGGTCAATTCCCAAACTTTATATGTACCCACTAGTTCTTTCATAATTATGATTCTTACTCAACCACATCTTCTCAACTCCATATATTTTAAAAATGACTTCTCATACAATGGTGGAGCAAGAGGTTAACTCGTTCCCAGTTTGTTGCCACTGTGGATATATGGCTGAAGTTGTTGTATCAGATGATGGCGATAACATTGGTCGTCGAAGTCTTCTTTGTTCCAATTACCCCCACAGATGCAATTTTCCAGAATGGATTGACAAACCGCTTTGTCCAAGGGGCATATCATATGTGAAAGAGCTAGAGCAAGAAATTAGACGTCTCAAAAAACTCCTAGAGGACTTGCAATGTAACCATAACCACTAGTGTTTCTATTATAACTAGTCGTTGTGGGTTTCTGAAGTTTAATGTGAGTTATTCTATTATCCGTAGTCATTGTATGTTTTTGTAGTTTAGTTTGAATTATTGTTTATGTGTTTGTGGGACTTGGTAGATTAACACGAACTACTGTATGTTTGTGTTTTCTAATAAATTATTTTATGTTTTTGAAGTCTGAATTAAAGCTTTGTATGTTTGCTGGTTTGTAAAGTACACATTATGATATAAAGATGAATTGACAACTAGCTGCCATATATTAAAGCTGGGTCAGTCTGTTTATGTACAGTACGATCAACCGCAAATTAGGTGATTTGACTAGACACGGATAAAGTTGGTCTAATATTTTGAAATAGTTGAGTTGACAAGCATCTGCTAAATCTGACTCAATGTTTGTTCATTGTTATAAAGCCGTTGTATGGACGAATGACAATGCTTTTTTTTTGAATTTGATGACATGATTAAAGCTCTCCAATTCTGATTCAAGGCTTGATTTTTTTGAAATTGATTCTACTTTATTTTGAAATCGATGACATGATTAAAGCTCTGACAATTCTGACTTGACAATGACCGTACCGAGTTGATTAAAGTTCAATTGACAGTGACGTTGCTTAGATGGTTTCCCTATTTCATTGCTCTTCAGCACATTATTTCTCCATACACTTCAATCCTTTTCTCAAATAACTTCAAGAAAAATAAACTCACTCAACAATGGCGCCTACTTTTATTACTGCACTTTACTACTATGATGGTAAATTAGTCGTGAATGATCACAAAATGAAAGTTATGTGGGAGGATTCTGCAAACCAGGGAGAGTTAGAAGGGGTTGCACACTTGATGCTTTGAAAAAAACAGTCTTCCAAGCAACCAAAATTGACCCTCTTGAATATGATATCGAGGTGTCGGTCAACTGGCCTACTGATTTAGGGACCAGAGCCGTAGCACTTTTAGAAGATGCAGATGTACAAGTAATGTTTTCTGCTGTTAAGAAATCGATTGAGTTGTTTGTTGGAAAAACAGCAAAAGAAATCGTGGAAGATGTTGTGGAAGAAATAATCACACCGCCTATAGTGAGTAGCGGTTTAGGTTATTTCACAAAAATGTTGTAAATTCATGACCCATCACTCATCTTTAGTTCTCCTTTATACACCAATCCGTACTTTCCACCAAATATGGCTGAGCAGCAGCAGCAACAACAAGAAGAATAACAAACTGATCAGTCAGAACTGTTAGATATGAGCCAAAGGTATGTGTTGCACATCAATTTAGTTTTATAACTACTCATTGAAATGTAAGATTTAACTGGAATGCATTTATTAACAGATTGACTGTAGAACCCGAAGAAGACCGGGGTGCAGGTCCTTCACAACAGGCCGAACATATTGACAGCATGGCGGTTGCCACAACAACTGTTGATGATACATGCTGGACCGAAGTCAACAATGAACCACTGAACTATGACTTTCCAAACATAGTAGATCCCAAAGAAGATGGTGATGAGGTTCAACGAGCAATTCTTCATCAAAATCAGTTACATGAAAGCTTGGCCAATGTTGAATAAAGCATTGGAAAAAATATACGATGACTGGGCCAAATCGTATTCATATTTTCATTAGTATTTTGCGGAAATAAAAAGAAGCAATCCAGGTTCAGTAGGACATATAGTACACGATGATGTTGGGGTATTTGATCGCGCTTTTTGGGCATTTGGTCCTTCAATTGCAAGTTTTGTACACTATCGTCCAATGCTCTCTATAGACGGGACACATTTGTATGGTAAGTACAAAGGAATACTGCTAGTTGCAACCGCTGTAGATGCGGGCGACTGCCTTTGCCTATTAGATTATGGGGTAGTCGAATCTGAATCATATGATAGTTGGGCCTGGTTCTTTTCATGCATGCGTGAGTTCATTTATAGCATACAAAATCGACACACTACATTTATATCTGACAGAATGAAAGGGATTCCAAGCGCTTTGCACGATAGATGGCGAGAACCGCACAAACATAGGTTATGTGCAAGGCATCTTAAAGCAAATTTTCAAGCTGCAGGTCATCTATACAAGAGACTTATAGGATTGTTTTACGCTGCTGCATGTGCTTCAGAAGTGGTTGAATACACTAAACTTAGAGAAGAAATCAAGACAACTAAGCCGGAGGCGCATACCTGGATTGAACGAAGCCTAGGGAATTGTGAAGAAAACTGGGCTCTTTGCAGAGATGACGGTGGTCGCTTCCATATTATGACAACCAAAGCATATGAAAGTTTTAATGGTGTACTAAAAGACGCCAGATCCTTGCCTATAATGGCGTTAGTTGCAGGAACGCTCTTTTGATCAGTTGTGTAACGAACCAGAAAATTCGATGCTTGAATTTTCGACACAATTACATTCAGTGTCCAAACTCGAGTACTGAACATCCAGAAAGTTAATAGAAAGAAGGTAGAGGGTGAGGTAAGAAAGAAGTATTAGAATATAAGAAGAAGAAGAAAAAGAACAAACATAACATATAGTCTCACATCACAGCGGAACAAAATATAATATAAAAATAAACTTTATTAAGAGCTTGTAAAATACTTACAAACATCAGAGAATAGCTTACAGTCAACACATCTGGACAGTTATAATAACCTGTCCTCATATACCACACAACGGAATAAATTCAAGATATCATACATCTAAACACCTTCAGCTTGTCTCTGGACTTCGCATCATCTGATAACCTGGACCTGTACAACCCGGTCTAACTCGAGCATTACAAATATCGGGTCAGACTGGTGAACCAGAGTGAGAACAACTCGCAAAGTTTAAGGGAATCATCTAACTAAATTTTAAAGTTCGAAAATCTTTCCGAAATAAAAGGGTAATCGTAAGACCAAATCCACACATAAATACAGACGATTTTTACCATACGATAATCCAAAACCTTGCTGAAATTATATACTTATTCTGATATTATGATAGTGTCTAAATATAAATAAATAGCAATCTAGCAGAATACTTGCATCTCACGCTCCACATATATAGTATACAATCAAAACCGCGGGTGCTTATTGGAGATTGGATTCCAACTATGACAAGGTATGGAACCACCTGCCGATAGTGTATATCTAGAGGCGAATACACTGGGTTCAACAAGAACGTCTTGCAACTCGACCCACACCTAACTGACCACTCATTTCGCTTGAGTGTATCGAATGCGTATCACAAGCGGTTTGGATCAGCAACTGTTTCTTGAAAAGGGACAACATCGATAGATTAAAGAAGGAAAGAGAATTTCTCTAGATAGGTGATTATACACCCTAATGGGAGCGACCCACATATTCATGCTGCCTGCCCGATTTTTGCCATTTCCCAGTTATGAGGCTTGAGGTTATAATGTATCTTTTGGAACACTTGGTCATAATTCACTTTGAATGCCATATCATCAAATCCGCCAGAAGAATTGATTTCCACAAAAATAATCGAGTCGTTAAGTTAAGTGAAGGTGTCTTCTCCACCGCCACAGAAATATGTTTGAGGAAATCAACGTACATAATCCCTTTGGAAATACTTTGTCAGACATCCATCCATACAAGTTGTCCTGGGACTGGACAAACCAAAGGCACTCTCCTACCGCATCCTTGAATTATCCTATGGATCAATAGCGAGTAGTCCTTGCAATCTGAAAGATTCCAATCACGATAGAATCACTGTCGAAATACCTCTGGCCGCTAAACCAGAGAAATTTGACAAATAATCGTTTCACTCATGAAGATCCATGGTCTTCAATTGCTCCATCTCTAATCAGTATCTTCGACGATTTCGTATTCGCTGGTACAGAATGGTTTTCGAATATAAATTCGATCCCGGTCTTTCCGTACCAACAATCGTATTGGCCAGATTTGATAGTCGACTATTTAACTATCAAATAAACAACCATTCAATCATGAAAATAAAATGAATTCATTGATTCAGTACTCAGCAACTGTAACACCCCGCCTCCGCCAGGGTCACTCGCAAAGGAATGCACTAGCTTTGGAGGGGCATTATTGGTAAACATGCATAATGATATAGCAAGGCAGGACATGACATATATGCATATGTAAATAAACAGAGTAAGTAAATAAAACAGCGGAAGATTTTTAAACCATTTCAAAAACCAGTCTGGTACATCAAAATGTCAATTTCCCAAATAAACAAGTCTAGTACATGAAATAACATCATCTGAAACTGAAGAAGAAAACATAATAGTAGCTATCCCTAAAGTGGAAGAAACCATAGCGAGCCTAAGTCCAAAGCATACATGAGCTATCCAAGGAAGCAGCTAAGATCCAAGCTAGGATCCTGTATTCCCTCCCTGAGAACCTGGGGGGGGGGAAACGGAAGAAAAGAGGCGAAACAAAACGGGTCAGTCAAAAAGACTGAGTAAGCCCTGCTACGATCAGTCTATAAACTAATAAAGTTAACATCATGATGGAAACTGAGATGATCATAGATAATAACATACTGGCATGGTAAATTAACTACAAGATAGATAGAGGTGTCATCGCATAAACATGGTTAAGTTTTTGCACCACGGTGTACTAGCAAACCAACATAACAGGTATTGATCCCTCAGCCCAAACTTTGGCCCAATAACATGAAGTGACCTTAATATAAGGTCCAGCCCACGGTCTAGTCGATCGGCTCCCTATAAACCTAACACGTCAAGTGTTGGTGTCCATATGGCCCACGTATGGTTGTAGTTAGACTGTGCTGGGTCCACCTTTGGGTGTATCAAGCCTTCGGGTGTCAACCCCAGACACTTAAGCAATAATGCACAGCTCTAATCTACTGGTACCCGTGCCTCGAGTTTGTCCAACATCGGACTACGTGCACGTCCGTAGCCCGCCGGACCCGCACCGCTGTACCACTCGGCCATCGCCCTTTGGTCGCTTACATCATCCAGTAATCGTGCCCCGCCCTAGCCTAGCTTCTAGGGTTGTGAATGATACCAAACTGGGATTACTGTTAGAACAGACCACGTTGCTAGGGTTTCCCCAAGAGGGTCAAGTGTGATTTAACCCTTCACTAATCCTGGATTAAACTGGTTAAGTGTGGCTTAACCCCATTCTAATCCCTTGAACTCCCAAATGGATTTAACTAGTTAAGTGTAACCAACAGTCCACAACTTAACCACATTCTAATCCCTCGAATCCCCAAATTGGTTAAGTGTTAGTGGACCCTGACTTAACCCTAATCATGAGGCATTAATTAATTTAATGCACCTTAACCTCTCACATTAGACTTTGTTGCGGTTACTAGTTAAGCCGGGCGGGTCCGGGTAGGTTTACACCACAACTTAGTCTAACCTCGGGTTTTTGGCACCACATGACCAACTTCTCACATTGGGTCCTATTGTTTGTAGCCACTAGTTAAGCCGGTCGGTTCCGGGTAGAATTACGCTACAAACTCAACCCAACCTCGAGTTGGCCACTCTTGTGTTTTCTAAGTGTCATGTCCACTTCATTTCAAAACATAATCACAAGTCAAACAATTATTTGGGTAGACCTAACTTAATAGGTAAATTCCCAAGGGGTAGACCTAACTTAATAGGTAAATTTCCAATCTTATATTTTCATGTATTTTAAGTTTACCCAAAACCCCCAACGTCATTCTATCGCTTACATATTCGTAGTAACGCATAAAGGATAGGAAGAGGGAACTTGGCACAACATACATGATAAACTTGCACAACAATCATGCATAACATGTTAGACTTACACAACTTAGCATCGTGAACTTGCATACTACCATAAACATGCATAACATGTTAAACTTGCATAACTTAGCATAGTGAACTTGCATATTACCTTAATCATGCATAACTTGTCAAACATGCACAACTTGTCATTTTAAACTTGCATAAACATGCACAACTTGTCAAAACATGCACAACTTGTCAAAACATGCACAACTTGTCATTTTAAACTTGCATAAACATGCACAACTTGTCAAAACATGCACAACTTGTCATTTTAAACTTGCATAAACATGCACAACTTGTCAAAACATGCACAACTTGTCATTTTAAACTTGCATAAACATGCACAACTTGTCAAAACATGCACAACTTGTCATTTTAAACTTGCATAAACATGCACAACTTGTCAAAACATGCAAATCATGGCTTAACAAACTTGCATGAACATGCATAACTTAATAAACATACAAATCATGGCTTAGCATACATGCATAACTCAATAGATTTGCAAATCAAGGCTTAGTAAACTCACATATGCATGCATAACTTATGAAACATATAAAACATGACATAGTGAGTTCGCATAAGCATGCATAATCAACTAAACTCACATAAATCTCAACTTTCACCACATATTAACTTTAGAGTTTGTAAAGTGAAGGTAAGAGGGCTTACAATGCTTATGCGGACTCAAATGAGTATAACAAATGCAAGAAACCCCTTATGCAACTAATTAAAACCCCCAAATGCAAGCAAACTTGATCAAGACTCCTCCTTTATGATGCCAATAGAAAAACAAGCCTTTAATGCAAGCTAAGGAGGATCATACAAGCCTAAATATGCTTGTATGCATGGAAAATCACTTAGGAATTAAATTAGGAATTGTATGAAGAGGGTGGAGGCCATGAGAGGATGGATTTTGGCATAGTTTAGTTACTAGGATGTAGGGATGGCAATGGGACGGGTCTAGGGTCCAAACCCGCTTGACCCGCCCCTGTTTTGACCCATTTAGACCCGCCCCATAGGGTCTTCGGGGCGGGTAGACCCGCGACCCGCTTTTGGAGGTCCGGGTCTAGGGTCGGGTCTGGGGCATGGCTAACCCGCCCCAACCCGACCCGCATGATCGAAACATCATTCAAACACTTTATAACTATAACTATTACTTGTTAATCTTCTTAGATTTACATGGTTATAACTTGAATATTATATTCTTTCAATTGACAAACTATAAAATTTTCATTGTATTAAGTTGCATCAATGATAATCATGCAATAACAAATGCATACATTTTGAACTATTATCTTACAACTCATTTTATAATATTCTCTTGTCATTGTGAACACATTATAATATGCATATAACTTATCATTTAGTGATAAAAAAATATAAATATATAAATTTGTGTACACTAGAACATGGTATCACCGGGTCGCGGGGCGGGTCGGGTCTACCCTGACCCGTACGGGTTTCGGGTACGGGGCGAAATTCCAGACCCGCACCGGGTCTACGGGGCGGGTCTGGGGCGGGGTTTAAAAAGTCCGGGTCGGGTCTGGGGCACGAGAAACCCGCCCCAACCCGCCCCATTGCCATTCCTACTAGGATGAATAATGAATGATTTAGGGTAGGTTAGGGTCTTATTTATAGATTAGGTTAGTGATTTGAACCATAGGATTAACCCTAGATTCAATTAGGGCCCTCAGATCCCGGAACTCTCTAGAAACAAGCCACAAGACCCAACCCCCATCAGAAATGGTGCACCAGGCTAAGCAGCCCGTGCACCCCCTGTCGACAGGGCTGTCGACAGGGCAGTCGACATGCCTAGACCCCTGTCGACAGGCCTGTCGACATGGGGTCCTGGGCAGGAATTTTTCCCGCCTGCCCAGTTTGCCCTAGCCCATGTTTTTAATTTCAAATTTAAATCTTTTTTTACTTAGAAATTTTCTGCAAACTTCAATGGGCCTTAACTGGGTCATACGGACTCCGATTTTCGAAAACTCGGACTCTATTTCGCGTATTTTTCCGAGACGAACGCAATGGCATAGCCCGTTTCCCTTGATTCCCATTTTATAATTTAATTCTGCCTCAATTTATGTTATAACAGATTATTGAAAATATGGGTTGTTACATTCTCCCCTCCTTAAAGGATTTCGTCCCCGAAATCTTCAAGTTAGGAAGAACGTATCCTACCATCCAATCATCCATCTACTCAAAGCATCATCCACAAGCAATCATTGTCCTTAAAGGATTCTAAATGTGGTATGAACATATGCAAAAGTGTGTGTATATGTACTTATCTAATGCAAAGATCAGGCGGTTACTGATACAGTAAACCTCCTTAATGCATATGTATGTCTTATCTAATGCAAGGATCAGGTGGTTACTGATACAGTAAACCTCCTTAATGCATATGTATGTCAGTGAAATGAATCCATATGTATGCAAATTCCTACCATAATTTATGGTATCTATATGAGTGCACATAACATTCATCCATATGCAACATCCATGTGGTAGCACAACAAGTTTCAATCATGGATAAGCATAAACACTCATGCATATGCAACATGAAGAGTGTGTGAGCCGATCTAGTGCCTAATGTGTATAATGCATCCACGAGCAACCACTTGCAAACACTTGCAGCCACTTGCAACCATCAAGCATAACATGTTTCAAATACATGTTTCATCCAAAGGGTTTCTACCTAAGGTTCTCATGACAAGATAGACACGATGAACTAGATAAACTAGATAAACTAGACAAACTCCTTTTTTGGATTACAAGAAATCCATTCAAACTTTGACATATAGTACTAACCGATGAGTCTTAACCCCCTTATGGAGTTCACAACAGAAATAATATCGAGAATGGGACCGAGAGGATATATACAAAAGATAACTTGCAAGCAAGCTCCATAGGAAAACAAGGGTCAAGGATGCACTCTTAAAAAAAATATGATGCGTGTATCTAGCCTCCACTCTTCTTAGTCACGTTTCCTTGAGCTTAACTCAACTGTGCTTTGACTATCTTTCACTTTATGTTTCCTTGGCTTCCTAACTCCTATTTCCCAAATTCGAGTTGGAACTCATTTCATTATTGCCTCTCGTCTTTCTTTTCCACTTATTCTTCCTTCTGTATACTTGGCCTAACCATACTATAAGCTTATGATTTTATGCAAGCTCTCCAAAATTCACTAGTGAATCCTGGATCTCGTCCACCTACTATAAAGTATTCCACGCAGCAGAACTTTTGTTGCCAATTGCCCTTATAGACGTGATTTTCTATCACTCATGCTTAATCGAAATGAACCATCCGCCTATGAGTGATAGGTCATACCTAGATTCAGTTGCCTACCCATGGCTTCCTGTAGGCTCCTTCAAAACTGGCCAACTTCTTGAGGGTAAACCGTTGCTAACCATGATGCAGTCCTCTCGCTCTTCACCGGACTGAAATGAGCACTCTTCATGAATCTACCTATTATGACCCTCATACCCGTATTCCCTTTCTTTGATCTAGGTAGTCCACCCACATAATCTATCGAATTTTTTTCATGCTTCCCTTGCGAAACCCCCAATAGAGGTAATGGCCCACTGGGCTTCTATGACTTGGCCTTAACTTGGTGGCACCACATGCCTCCTGAGACCAACTCGGCCACCTTCTCGAGTGATGCGCATCTTCAAGAACCTTCTTTACCAAGTCTTTCACTCGAGGAACACATAATCTCCCCTCGCACCTTAGTCATCCCTTGTCATCTATAATATATCTAGCGAGGTGACTTAACATCTCGCCTCGAATCGGCTGGTCCATGTTCCTGACCAACGGTGGGTCTTCTTCCTGTGAAACCCCCTTCTTGACCCAGAAGAGTAAGTCTAAGCTCCGGGAATGCTAACTAACTAGCCAAACGGAGGGAGCTTCTTTCTTCAATTTCCCTCCTCGGAGCTTTCCGGTCTTAGACCGCAGCCACTTTAGCGGAATCCACCGTTAAGCCTTACTTAGGAACTATGTGCCCAAGAAATCCAACCTCTTTCCTCCAAAAGTGACATTTGGAGAACTTGACCTTCAACTGGTGGCTCTAAGCGTATCCATCTCCTCCTTGAGATGCATAGCATGTCCTTCCTCGTTCTTTTGAGGAGATCAAAATATCGTCTATGACGACCATGACAAACTTGTTCAAGGACTCCTTAAACACCCTACCCATCAAGTTTACGTAATACGCGGGTGCATTAGTCAAACCAAATGGTATGACTAGCCATTCTAAAAATCCATCTAGAGTCCTAAACGCAGTCTTGTCAATTCCATCCTCAGCCATCCTAAGCTGATGGAATCCGGTAGCTAGATTAAAAGAAAAACAGATGCTCCTACAAGCTGATCAAACAAATCATTGATCCTTGGTAGCGGTTGTCTATTCTCCTCACGATAATCAACACATAAGCGAAGCAAACTGTCCACATCAGTAACGAATACTACTGGAGCACCCTACTCGAAAATGCCTCGTCTCAGGAAGTTCTTCTCAAGCAACTCCTTGACTTGCTTTCTTAACTCTCATTTCGTGAGGTCATGTGCCTAATCGGCCACGAAACTGGCTTGGCATTACCAACCAGATAATACGGAAATCTATCCCCAGATATCAGGATATTCTCGGACCACCCTCACAGATTGCAAACTATCGATAGACGAGTTGAGGGATTCCAAATAACATAACATGACGGGACCCATAGGGTTACTAGAAATTTCTAGGGTATTACCGAGGCGGATCATGAGCCTCACAACCCTATATACAAAAACCAAGAATGGCTTCAAAACAGAACAACCATTCCATGCCCAAAACCAACCCATACCCCTGAAACCGAGAATATAAACATCCCACGAGAATTCTATACTCCAGATAGAAATTTTCAAATCCACTCAGACCACAGACAAACGGGCAGAACCCCCAATTGGATTTGAAACACATACGGGATCATCAACTACACTAGTACTTAGGTGCAAAACTTTCAACTGGATTAGATGAAATAAAACTATGCGATGTGCCAGAATCAAACAAAGTTTGAACAGGGAAAATCAGAAAATGTAAACAAGATTTTCAACAGAAACACTACCTCTATCATGAGCTGGACGAACGGTATTGAGGGGGTGAACTCGCCCTCCAGATAGTCCTGCATACCGAGTCTGACCTTGCCCTTGCTTCCTTGGGCAATCCTTGCTGAAATGTCCAAACTCACCACAATCAAAGCATTCGCCCCGCTTTCTCTTTTCCTTTTTCCTACATTCCCTGGCTATATGTCCAACTTTACCACAGAAGTTGCATTTCATATTCCCTCTTGGCTTGTCCTTGCGGTTGTTGTTATCCTTGCCCCGTTTCCCGGAATTTACTCTCTTGTCTTGAGACTCATTCGCCTTGACCTCTTTCTTGTCATTGCTACCTTCTTCTTGAAGTAGGGCCAAATTCACTAAACTCTCGTAAGTCGCCCCCAAGGGTATATGAGACAGGGCCAAATCACGTAATGGCTCGTTTAATCCTAGAGCAAAGTGCAGGGCCTTCTTCTGAGCTGTATTAACCAAGTCTAAATCAACACGATCCAGTTGATTAAACTTATTTATGTATTCCCTAATAGTCATGTCCCCTTGCTTCAGTGATAAGAATCTCAGTCCAAACCTTCCTCTAAAGTCATCCCAAGTCTCAATTGGCCTAGTAGCGGTGGTGACTACCCACCAACGTGCAGCTTCTTCCTTCAGCAACCATACTGCTAATAAAACTTTCCTGCGGTCACCTATATCAAAGGTGGCTAAAAGATCTTCGGTCTCTTTCAACCAATTCCCTGCTTCTACAAAAGTCTCTGTTCCATTAAAATTCTTGCCACCCATCCTCTTAAAGTTCTTGCAAGTTTCCGCAAAATCCGCTTGTGGAGGCTGAGGGGGAAGAGGAACATCAGCTATGGGAGGAGGAGGAGGAACAGCGGCCTCGACTGGGGAGACAACATTAGGCATCGCATAAACATGGTTAAGTTTTTGCACCACGGTGTACTAGCAAACCAACATAACAGGTATTGATCCCTCAGCCCAAACTTTGGCCCAATAACATGAAGTGACCTTAATATAAGGTCCAGCCCACGGTCTAGTCGATCGGCTCCCTATAAACCTAACACGTCAAGTGTTGGTGTCCATATGGCCCACGTATGGTTGTAGTTAGACTGTGCTGGGTCCACCTTTGGGTGTATCAAGCCTTCGGGTGTCAACCCCAGACACTTAAGCAATAATGCACAGCTCTAATCTACTGGTACCCGTGCCTCGAATTTGTCCAACATCGGACTACGTGCACGTCCGTAGCCCGCCGGACCCGCACCGCTGTACCACTCGGCCATCGCCCTTTGGTCGCTTACATCATCCAGTAATCGTGCCCCGCCCTAGCCTAGCTTCTAGGGTTGTGAATGATACCAAACTGGGATTACTGTTAGAACAGACCACGTTGCTAGGGTTTCCCCAAGAGGGTCAAGTGTGATTTAACCCTTCACTAATCCTGGATTAAACTGGTTAAGTGTGGCTTAACCCCATTCTAATCCCTTGAACTCCCAAATGGATTTAACTAGTTAAGTGTAACCAACAGTCCACAACTTAACCACATTCTAATCCCTCGAATCCCCAAATTGGTTAAGTGTTAGTGGACCCTGACTTAACCCTAATCATGAGGCATTAATTAATTTAATGCACCTTAACCTCTCACATTAGACTTTGTTGCGGTTACTAGTTAAGCCGGGCGGGTCCGGGTAGGTTTACACCACAACTTAGTCTAACCTCGGGTTTTTGGCACCACATGACCAACTTCTCACATTGGGTCCTATTGTTTGTAGCCACTAGTTAAGCCGGTCGGTTCCGGGTAGAATTACGCTACAAACTCAACCCAACCTCGAGTTGGCCACTCTTGTGTTTTCTAAGTGTCATGTCCACTTCATTTCAAAACATAATCACAAGTCAAACAATTACTTGGGTAGACCTAACTTAATAGGTAAATTCCCAAGGGGTAGACCTAACTTAATAGGTAAATTCCCAATCTTATATTTTCATGTATTTTAAGTTTACCCAAAACCCCCAACGTCATTCTATCGCTTACATATTCGTAGTAACGCATAAAGGATAGGAAGAGGGAACTTGGCACAACATACATGATAAACTTGCACAACAATCATGCATAACATGTTAGACTTACACAACTTAGCATCGTGAACTTGCATACTACCATAAACATGCATAACATGTTAAACTTGCATAACTTAGCATAGTGAACTTGCATATTACCTTAATCATGCATAACTTGTCAAACATGCACAACTTGTCATTTTAAACTTGCATAAACATGCACAACTTGTCAAAACATGCACAACTTGTCAAAACATGCACAACTTGTCATTTTAAACTTGCATAAACATGCACAACTTGTCAAAACATGCACAACTTGTCATTTTAAACTTGCATAAACATGCACAACTTGTCAAAACATGCACAACTTGTCATTTTAAACTTGCATAAACATGCACAACTTGTCAAAACATGCAAATCATGGCTTAACAAACTTGCATGAACATGCATAACTTAATAAACATACAAATCATGGCTTAGCATACATGCATAACTCAATAGATTTGCAAATCAAGGCTTAGTAAACTCACATATGCATGCATAACTTATGAAACATATAAAACATGACATAGTGAGTTCGCATAAGCATGCATAATCAACTAAACTCACATAAATCTCAACTTTCACCACATATTAACTTTAGAGTTTGTAAAGTGAAGGTAAGAGGGCTTACAATGCTTATGCGGACTCAAATGAGTATAACAAATGCAAGAAACCCCTTATGCAACTAATTAAAACCCCCAAATGCAAGCAAACTTGATCAAGACTCCTCCTTTATGATGCCAATAGAAAAACAAGCCTTTAATGCAAGCTAAGGAGGATCATACAAGCCTAAATATGCTTGTATGCATGGAAAATCACTTAGGAATTAAATTAGGAATTGTATGAAGAGGGTGGAGGCCATGAGAGGATGGATTTTGGCATAGTTTAGTTACTAGGATGAATAATGAATGATTTAGGGTAGGTTAGGGTCTTATTTATAGATTAGGTTAGTGATTTGAACCATAGGATTAACCCTAGATTCAATTAGGGCCCTCAGATCCCGGAACTCTCTAGAAACAAGCCACAAGACCCAACCCCCATCAGAAATGGTGCACCAGGCTAAGCAGCCCGTGCACCCCCTGTCGACAGGGCTGTCGACAGGGCAGTCGACATGCCTAGACCCCTGTCGACAGGCCTGTCGACATGGGGTCCTGGGCAGGAATTTTTCCCGCCTGCCCAGTTTGCCCTAGCCCATGTTTTTAATTTCAAATTTAAATCTGTTTTTACTTAGAAATTTTCTGCAAACTTCAATGGGCCTTAACTGGGTCATACGGACTCCGATTTTCGAAAACTCGGACTCTATTTTGCGTATTTTTCCGAGACGAACGCAATGGCATAGCCCGTTTCCCTTGATTCCCATTTTATAATTTAATTCTGCCTCAATTTATGTTATAACAGATTATTGAAAATATGGGTTGTTACAGCAACATTTGGCCCTTTTAATTATAAATAATTATCAATTGATTAGTTCAACTTTTGAATAATTTAAAATATGTTATTAACTTCTTAATAATATTCTCAAAACAATTTCATTTCAATAGTTGGGAAAACATATTATAACTATATCCAATTTTCCGTCTTACTATTATTTCAAAACATTTATTATAACATTTATCATGCATATCTTCAGTCTAACAATCATTAGTCCCTAACCATAAATTAGTAAGGGAATGGTTCTCTAATTATCAATCCCGAACACCGAAATCAATATCAGATCAATACTCGGAAAATCACTCAACTAAACCAATTTCCAGTAAGGTTCTAATTCTTATCTTAACTCGTTATCCATCCCATATTATCCCACTTCTGATTAATTCGACCATTTTCTATTTTGAAAATCTCGTTTCAATTCCATTACTAGGTAACGTAAATTTAAACTTAACGATTTAGCTTCACGCTCCCACTTTATAAACATCATGTATAAAACTCTGGCTTAATATGCACCCCTTTTTAATCCGCTTCACTTCTCTTAATTCAAAATTTTATTTTAAGCTATCATATCAGCTTAAAACCTCTTTTATAACTTAGTTATGAAACTCAATTTTTATATAAACCCATTCATCAACTCTTTTCAAAAATCTAATTATATTTCAATATCAACTTGGAATGCTTACCTTAGTGAATCTCATTACGAATTGGATCACTTTCATCATTATTCATTAAATGGTAATTTCATCATCATTAACTATCGTAGAAATAGTTAACTTCTTATTTAACTAAAACAAACAGTAACTTTCTTTTTAAAATCTTATTAAAGTAAAAGCATGTTTATCTCGTTAAACAATTCCATTTAATCATTCTCAATTAATTAATAATTAATTCCATTTAATTGTCTCTGGGAAACAATAAATCCCACTGTTAACCGTTATATCAATTTCTACCCAATCTGCTTATAAATTTTATTATCATAAGAATTTGGTTTATCAAACCATTTAATAATTTTATATACTTAAATAATAAATAAATAAATAATATTTTCCCCTTTTATAACTTCTACTCAAAATAATAGTTTTCAAAATCTAACTTCAGTTATAAAATAAATTTTATAACTTCATTACCGTTGATTCACTGATGGTAGATCAATATTAAAAAAACGATATATTTTTGGGCTAACTACTACCAATTACTCAACCAATACTACCTACTGGTTAAAACTAAACTAACGTTGAATTTAAATTCAACTATCAATAATCAAGTCAATCATCCAATCATATCGGTTAAACAATTCATATAAATGCAAATAAGAAAATAAGTAATAAATTTAAGGAATCCAGTTGGACCCCTCCAACCCGTTTTCTCTGCATCCAAATACGTTATTTCAACAATATCATTTCATTTCAATAAATATAATATTCAACCATCAAACAATAACAACAATCCAAACATCCATCAACCAATTAACAATCATAGAACACAAATATTTAAACCTGATTTATATAAAATATAAGTGGGATAAAAACTGAGTGAGTTGAACTCACCTCGATTATTCCATTAGTTGTCAAAACTGAGTGTTTTAATTAAGTTAAACGAGCATTCAACTTAATTAAAACTTCCAGCTGAGTCAAGCTCTGTCCAAACCAACTTCATACTGTCGTGCACACCGATATGAGTCCTACGCCTTTGGTATTTTCAACTTCTGGTGACAAAGGAGCGCATTACACAATTTAAAATTTATTAATTTAAACAAATAAAACCTTAACTAAGTTTTAAATTAATTAACTAATTATAGGTTGTATAACGAAAATGGTCATGTTGTGTGTGTGTGTGTGTGTGTGTGTGTGTGTATATATATATATATATATATATATATATATATGGCCACGTTTTGTAGTACTTTCTCATGTTGTAATCTGTCACGTATACATGTATTCAGCAAGGAAGGATTAGGCACAAATAGACTGTATTAACATACATAACTAGTCAAATAGGTTAGGCACGTGGCATGGGATATATATTGATAACTAAATTCAAATCACTAAAACCAAGTCTAACTTATGTTATAACAAAATTTGGGTTGGCATAATAGTCCGCATACAAAAGAATTAGGCAACTTAATATATGTTATGAGAAAGTCGGCATAATGTGGAAGGATTAGCAATTTCGAAAAGGTAATTAGGCATTTACTGTGGCAGGCACATTTATGGTGCACTGTTCATCTTCGTTCTCTCTCTCTCTCATTTTCTTCAAACCGCGCTTCCCATGTACCTAACCACCAAAACCGAATTTAACTCCACTCTGTCACCATGCACCAAACTCCCCTCTATAGCCTTGCACGCATGTCAGTGCTTCCCTACATCATATTTGAACTGCTTCTACACGAGCCCGTCTTCCTGTTTCCGCCTCCCCCACTGCTCCACTGGTACTTGCGCCAACCGTTCCCAATGTTCGACCCAGATACCGCCCCGTCAAACTTCTCCCTTTGCTACCTTCAGTCTGCCGCCCGATCTTCGAGAAACCCGATCCCGACTTGCGCCAACCGTTCCCAATGTTCAACCCAGATCCCCGTTGAACGACGCCTCCTCTTGGTCTCTGCTCCAATCTGACGAGACTATCAGCCGCGCTGTTTCCTGCTCATATGTTCCAGACAAAATTCCACCTCACTACTTGCAATTGTTTCAGAATAGTAAAACGCGCTGCATACTTCGTTCCAAAATGATCAACACGCACATTTTATTCTATATTTATTTTATTTAATTTAATTTCCTTCCAACATGAAGTTTGCGGTATTTAGTTTGCTGAAGAAAAGAAATGGTTTTTCGTTCCTATTTATAGATGTACACACCCTCGGCACCCACAGTAATGAGGCATGTAGGACTGCAGGCTCTCTTCATAGACTGCGCTGAATTATCAGTTCATTACTAATGCACGTGTGAGTAGGAGATGGACAGATAGGATAGGGTATTTAAAAGATTGAGTTGTCTGCAGGGTCTTTTCTTTTCGTATGAACATAGGGTTAGCTGAAATGTAGTTGTTTGAAACTTAACAGTGAAGGAAAAATAAAAGTGGAAAACACAAAGTTTAGGTTAGAAAATGGGTTTGCATATGTTTTCTATAGTATGCACAGATGTTACAGAAGGAAATAGGGGGCTTTGATTTGAAGTTATTATATATGTTACAATACATTAAGTATGCAAAAGGAAATGGGATAGCTGGTACATAAGATACAGTGGCCTATGCTTTCTATTTCTACAGATCTGTGCGTGTGCAGTGAGATTTCAAGTCCTTCATGTAGGCCTGCGTTGAGTATTAAAGGGGAAAATAAATACAATAGGGTGGCTGCATACGGTTGTTAGGGTAGGCACTATTTTTGAGAAGAATATATTTATTATAACTTAACCGTGAAGTTTTAAGTATTTTATAGTGTATTACTGCTGTCAAATGTACACATTGCTAACATAAGTTTCCAATTCAATGAAAATACATACACCGCTATGTCTCGATATTACGGTCCCAATGAAATTAATTATGATGAAAACTGACTCTGCTTGCACAACGTCATTATTTTTATTCTTTGGTTCACCTTTAAATTGCACACACCGCTAAAATAACTATAGTTGGCTCCAAACTAGAAATCTAGAAATAATAAATTATACGTTTTCCAATATAATTTGTTTCGTCGAAAACAGAGGTTGTTTGAAAAATAATCATTTCTAAAGCCTATATAATATATCGAATAATTTTCTGTGTGCGAAGCACGTGCCTCATCATAAGGTAAGCAATGTACTGATTTGAGCGTTCTATTTCGTAAGATTATTTAATTTCATCATCAATTGTCGTTGAGTGTTTTATATTCGTACCGATATACATCAATTTCAAATCGTAAATTATGAAATACCACGATGTTTACTAGTTCGAATTATATAAATATACGTTCAAACATTGTTTTATAAACAAAATATATATTATAAATCCTTTTATAATACCAAAACAATATTTAATATAGTAAAATATATAAATATATGACCACAAAGAATACAGGACGTTACAAGTTGGGTATTTCTATAAAAGGCGGGAAAAATGGGAGGGTCTGAATTCAAAACTTACTCCTAAATGGGAAGCTAAAATTGAAGCTCGTGCTATTAAAGCACGATGTTGTAGGCTTATTCGATTTGGTCAATATAAATGGCATGTGATTCACTATTACGGAGATGAATTTGATGTTGAGATTGACGGTTCTACTGTCACCTATACATGCAGAATCCCACTTCTGTAGAAGATACCATGTGCTCATGTGATGGCGACATGTTCAGCATAAGATTTTGGTAGTAATAGAGCACATCACGATATTGCTTCTGAATGGTACTTCGTCCAAAGTTATAGAGCTACATACGACCCAAAGTTTAATCCTATACGCGATAAGATATACTGGAACCCGTACAACGGTCCACGAATATTGGCTTTGCCTGTCAGAAGACTAGTCGGACGAGCAAAATCAACAAGGTTCAAAAATGTTATGGACGAGCATCAAACACACAAAACAAACAGGTGCAGCAAATGTGGATTGCAGGTCCATAACAGAGAGCGGTGTACTTCAGTAGCCTAAAATGGAGATGTATGTTTGTTGATGCTATTTCAGTGTGTTGCATTTCGTGTATCTGTATTTCTTATGTATCGAACTTATCTGTCCTTAATCGGACTATGTATCTCTCTTATATTTGAATATTAGAATTTGAAGTTTGTTTTATGTTGTTTGGTTAAGCTATATATACTATTTAAATGTCGTGGTAGTTCGTAGTTTAACGTTTAGAACTTAATTCGAATATATAGGAATCGTTATACGTCGAATTTCATTAAAACACAAAACGTTCGAATCTAAAGAACTATATTTTAGTAATGGAATAGAAAATTTGAAATTTCATATTATAAATGTTGAGTTATGTACAAATCAAATTTCAAGAAAGTCGCTATGGAATTTAAAACCACAAAGTATACGGGCGTTTTTTGAAAACTCGCCTTTGTGCAAGAAAAGGCGCCTTTGTTCATTCAAAATAGGTCTGTTTCTGAAATTACTTTTCAAACAAGTCTGTTTGCGCTATAAACTTTAAAAAACAAGGCTATCATAGTTAAAAGCCCTAAAAGAATATATTGTTTTCATCCGCAGCTATAATCCCCTTATCAACACTAATTATTTCAGCTTCAGCCGCTTCTTAAAAAAAATGAATTGGTCTCTAACCAATGTTGACGTCAGATTTAAAGCATTTCTAGCAGTGGCTAGAGATGCATAAATAGGGCAATGCATCATTTTAAATACATTGTCCATGCTCCAGCAATGCAGATTTGAGCGTGGGTAGAGGATTCAAATGGAGCAGCGCCCTTTTTTTCTGAGCGTCGAACAAAAACGATATTTAGAAACCTGTTAATATTCAAAACGGTTTTCTATTCCCCGTATATATTTTGAACGGGATAGTATACCTCGTTTGTATTTCTCGTAATAAGCTTGTTCATTTAATCCATTTATATAGGCCACATCATGCAGGACTGGTACTATAACAGACAAGATTTGGACAAAATAATGCACAGCTTCATTTTGCAGTACAAACAGGTAATAATTTATGTTGAAAATGTTGACTTTTTCAATGGATCTTTCATTCATATTAAAAAAATGTCTGTAAACGGTTTATTGAAAAGCGTTTATAGGCTACACGGTTTCAAAAACTTGTATAACCTTATAAATGGTTTTCATTAAATCGTTTATAAGTTTTTTTGTTTTTTTAATCTCCTCACACCGAAAACTGCTTCGCTGTTATAGATGCTCTTAGGGTATTAACTTCAACTTCATATTTAGGAGAGTCTACTTTGACTACAAAATTGAGGGAATCAGCTTCCGCAATATTATTCAACTTAGTCGTGATATTATGATTTGATTTCGACTTCGAGGAATTATGATTTCAACTTGTTGGATTTTGGCTTTAGGGAATCGCGATATTAGGCTACTCGATTGGTAGTTCAAAGGTGATTTCTATTCTTGAACATCTTGAAATAGTCAGTTCGATTTTCTTTTTTGTTGCATAATATTTTGGTAATTTTTATATATATACATCCACGGGTTCGATCGGTTAATCCACATGTATGTTAATCCACGAAACAATGATTAGTTGACCCACATGTGGATTAACTGGTAAATCAACTAAATGTTTTTTTTCAATAAGTTTGTTTGATATTAAAATAAAAAATCTAGTTGCCGAAAACAACATACAACCAAAATAGTGAAAAGACCAAAACAAACATCATGAAATCCAAAAACATGTTTTGATTATATATACAAACTATCATCATCGGACTTGCACTATTCTATCCCCATATTTTTTGTGTATGGGCACCTTCATTTTTTCAGCACTAACAACTTTTTCTTTCGCTCGAGTCACTAACATAGTAGGAGTCCCTTCAATTACAGAGACGGACGCATTTTCAGGATCTTTAAGGTTATGCTCATTATACTCAGCAAGAGCTGACTGAAGCTCGTCATGGAGACCAAGAGCTTCAAATATTTGTGTTTCATTGACATCGATGATCTCTGTTATCCTCTGAACTATTGTTTCTAATTCTTAACATTTTTCAACCATTTTTAATAGTAAGCCGTCCTTAACGAGCTTCTGTTCTGCTTCAACATTCAGTAAGAACGTAAAATTTCAACTTTGTTCTAGATGACGACAGGAAATTCTTTAATGGGCTAGCTTGTGTTGAGCATGATCATTGATATTTTCTAATTAACAGCTTACACAAATGACCATAGTTTTAAGAAGAAGAAACTATTCGAAACAAAATAAAAATAGTTCGTGGATAAACTAAATAAAATTATATTTAGTGCAAAAAGAAAATCATGCTAAAAAGTAGGTTGGATGAACAGAATAATATCGAACAAAACCTATCTAATTTTTTTCTAAATACCGACATTACTTTTTCCTCATGCTCATTTTTAGAACTCCATCCTTCTTTTTTTTTCTCCAGCATATGTCATGCTCTTTTACGTCCATTATTTCAGATCTTTTACATGTTAGAGATCAAAAGCTGGGCTCGTGGATCTAAGTTGTGTATTTCATATATGTGCAAGCAATTTTTGAGATGATTTATCTCAAGGGATGTGCATTCAAAGAAGAAAGAGCGACCAATGATAATATCAAGTTACACTCACTCAACCTGTCTCTCTATGTATATCAAATTATTTGTTGATGTTAGTATCATTCCATATGAATGCGTGTGATTTTGCTGATCTAAGCCTGTCCATTAGAAATTCTTAAATTGAGTTTGTTTACATGTTTACATTCTAATTTCAAATTTCTGAAATTTAAAACACCATTGTTTGATTAACCATGCTTGCATGTGCTGGAATTGTTCTTTGCAAACAGTCCAACATGAAGGGTTAAAGTTGGAAACCTAGTGATCATCAACTAGAGACTCACCTAGCCAGCTCTAGAAATTATCATCATCGATTGATAGGTAGCGCAACACTAGTGGACTGTGGAACTTGGCTATTAGAAAAGGTGCAGAGTTGCGACGACAATTTGGGACGCTATTCCGACGCCCCGCCTTTTTTGGCGTCGCAATGACGTCGAAATAATAAAAAAAAATCATCATTATTCAGCACCATTTCTAGTAGTTTTGCCTTCAGGTTATCACCTCTTGTTTATTTTTTTATGCTTCTTGCAAGGGGATTCTCCTATTCTTTTTGTTTATTTTTCCATATTGTTTATTTCTTGTAACATACTACTTTGCCATCTTAAGGTATTCTCAATTGCTTGACTGATGAACCTGACATAATTATGTGCGCTAATTATTATTTTTGTAAACTTAATGGTTTTTTCTTATGCCCAGTCTCAAACATGTGTTATCTCTCTCTCCATCTGTAATGTTTCAGCACCATCTTCAAGTATTATGTTTCAAAACATATGTATTTACACGTTTGACATATATAGTATGTCTCAACTTATGGGTTTTCTGGTAAATGTATGTAATCTTTTTGTTCCCGAATATATACACAGCGCATTTTATAAGAGCAGAATTTTGAATTAGCGCAGTAATAAACAAAATTTTATATTTATAAATCCATGTAAAGTTATAAAATGTATTATGGGTAGATAGGTATTTATATTCAAATCGATGTTTGGGTCTCTTTAACTTTCTTTATGGAGTATATATGCGCATGAGAATCAAGAAGAAATAGTCTAATAATCGATGATTAAAAACCAAATATATATGCACTAAGAATCAGATTACAATTATTTAGACAACATTTAGTTCAAAATTATGGCATAATGCAATCCGTTTTCCTATAATTACCTGCATACATACACCTTAAGAGCTGATTATTGGGAAAAACATCATGTAGTAAATTTAAACCATGACAAAATTGTTTAAATAATTTGATCAAATTGTTTAAATAATTGTAGCTGTTTTTGGAATAGTGAAACCACTAGTAATTACTATCTCAAAACCACTGCAAGCATTATCATGAAGACGAATAAGTTTCTGATCACCCTTTTATTTCAAATAAGGCCAGAACTATGTGCAAAATGAATCTACCAGTATTAGTCGAATTAAACAAGCCACCAACCCATCATTTTGATATCCAATTATCCATCTTCAAATTGCACATGAAAGTTAAAATCTTCTCTATAGCTTTAAGTAAACACATTCCACACAGCCTAAAATGCCGAAATATACTATCAATTGCTCAGCTCCATTTGAGATTGCAAGCTAACATTATTTCAAAAACCATGTGCATATCTAGAGTGTACAAACCGTACACAAAACTGAAATAGCCAAGTACTTCCAGTCAAACCCTGCATTACTACGAGAGTGAGTCGTCACTATTAGAAAAAATTGAAGAACAGCAAGGGAACAAATGAAAACATAGTTTCCTTTCTTTTTAAGTTGCCAACCTTTTTTATTATTGCATTTTTCTGCATAGTCCAAAAGTAGGGGCTGAATACATTTATAAGCTTTGAAACAACACTTCAGTACAAAAAACTAAGCAAGTAATTAATTATGACACTTGGTTACTAAGAGACATGTCGATTAGACTCCTTATCCAAATAGCCTTTTGCCTCCTCAGCATCTCATTTGACCAGACTTTAAACCTGAACAACCTTTGGATTACATTCAACACCCCCCCCCCCCTTAATCCAAAGTCTAACACATTCATCATGTCACGACACCAGCTGAACTTTTCTTGAGTAAGTGATTTTGTCAATACATCTGCAACTTGCTTGTCTGTCTTCACATACTACAGCTCAATCACTCTTTGCTCAATCAAGTCGCTTACAAAATGGAGTCCGGTGTCGAGGTCCTACCGTGTTGCACTTGGTTGGAGGCAATTGCAATTGTTGATTGATTATCACAATAGAGAATTGTTGCATTCTTCTGCTCACAATTTAACTCCTCTAACAAGTGCCTTAACCATACTCCCTGACATGCACCTGCTGTTACTGCATTATACTCGGCTTCCGCGGTTGATAGTGCAACCGTTGATTGCTTTTTCGAGCTCCAACTAATTATGCTACTGCCATAGAAATAACAATGACCTATTGTGATTTTTCGATCATCAATGCTTCCAGCCCAGTCGCTGTCGCTATAACCTTTTAAGTAAGGCTCATCAACTGCATTGTACCATAGACCATAACTTGTTATTCCTGCAATATATCGGAGAATTCTCTTTGCTGCTCCCATTTGATTTTTAGTCGGGTTGTGCATATATCTTGCAACCATTCCGACTGCATGTGTGATGTCTGGTCTTGTGTGTGTCAAATACATCAGTCCTCCTACTAAACTTCTAAACCGAGTTGCATCTGCTGCTCCGGATCCATCAACTGCTGTCAACTTCTCGTTTATATTCATCAGTGTATATACCGGATTGCAGCTTTTGAGCCCAAACTTTTCTATCAAACCTTTTGCATATTTGCGTTGGGATACAAATATTTTTCCCTTCTCTTGTTCGACTTCTAGACCTAGGAAGTAATGCATTTTTCCTAAGTCAGTCATCTCAAATATATTCATCATCTGCTCTTTAAACTCCTTCACCATTGCATCATCCGTGCCGAAATAAATCATATCATCAACGTAGAGACATACAGCTATAAAGCCACCTTTTTCTTTGTTTTTGACATATAGATTAGGCTCACTTTTGCTTCTCTCAAAACCCAGTTTATGAAAATGTGCATCAATCTTGCTGTACCATGCACGGGGGACTTGCTTCAAACCATACAGTGCCTTAAATAGACGGTACGCACACTGCTCTTTTCTTTTACTTCAAAAGCTTCTAACTGCTCAACATAAACTTCTTCTTTCGGTTCACAATTGAGGAATGTTGATTTCACATCAAATTGATAGATAGGTTGTTTTAGCTGAGCTGCAAATGCCATTAGTAATCGAACCATCTCAAATCTAGCCACTGGAGAAAATGTCTCCTCGTAATCTATGCCTTGCTTTTGTGCATATCCTTTTGCTACTAACCTTGCTTTGTATTTCAATACGTGACCATCTGCTCCAAATTTTGTCTTGTATATCCATTTAACTCCAATTGTTGTGCGATCTTTGGGTAATTCCACCAACTTCCAAGTATGATTCTATTCAATTACGCTCATCTCTTCTTTCATTGCTTGCATCCATTCTTTTCTTTTTGCTGCTTCTTCAAATGACACTGGGTCTGCTACATACATAACTTGAGTTATTTCATATAATTCTCGTAAGGACCTTACCCTCCTTGGTGGTGAATCAGAATCTACCGTCTGATTTAGTGTGCCATTTGTGCTTGTGTTAGCTTGCGGTTGTTGATTACGGTCTTCTTCTTTTCCCTCTTCTACAACTGCTACTGATGTGTTGCCTTCCTCGATGGACCAATTCCAGCTAGCATTCTCGTCAAACATGATGTTTCTACTGACTATAATCTTCTTTGTCACTAGATTGTACAACCTGTAGCCTTTAGATTGTATGCAATATCCAATAAACACACATTTCTCCGATTTAGAATCCAACTTCTTGCTATTTTGTGCAGCTACGAGGGTGTATGCAATGCACCCAAATACACGCAAATGTCCCACACTGGGCTTCCTTTTAAACCATGCTTCAAACGGCGTCTTGTTCATTACTGCCTTAGTTGGTGACATATTAAGAATGTATACTGCTGTTGCCACTGCTTCTGCCCAAAACTGATTCGGCATACCTTTGAATTTCAGCATGCTTCTTGCTAGTTCCACCACGGTACGGTTTTTGCGTTTAGCCACACCGTTTTGGTCAGGTATGTATGGGGTAGTTAATTGCTGCATCACTCCTTCCTTCTCACAAAATAGCTTAAATTCTTTTGATTGAAACTCACTACCACGATCTGATCTTAGAGCTTTCAGTTTAGCCCCTGTTTGTGTTTCTGCCATAGCTTTGAATTTTTTAAACAATCCAAATGTTTCACTTTTGTAGCTAAGAAAATACACCCAGGTCATTTTGTTGTAATCATCAATGAACAACATGAAATACTTTCTTCCTCCCATCGACTCAACCTCCATTGGTCCGCACAAATCGGTATGCACCAACTCGAGTGCTTTGGTTGCACGCATCGACCGATCTTTTGAAAATGGCAGTTTTGATTGCTTTCCATACACACATCCTTCACACATCCCCATATCATCAATATCCGGCAACCCAACCAACATTTTATTTTGATTAAGCAATCTCAAACCGTTTATGTTCAAATGGCCATACCTTAAATGCCATAAGTTGCTGGAATTAATCTCCTTGACTGCAAGAGCTTTGCTTTTCACCTTCGCTACCTCCGAAGGGAAAAAGTTGTTTTGCGTCTTCTTGATTGTTGTCATTGTTTGATTTGAGGCTGCATCCACAATTCTGCAATTGTCACCTTCAAATATGATGGTATACCCATTGTCCATCATTTGGCCAATGCTAAGTAGGTTTTGCGACAGCTGTGGAATGTAATATACATCATGTAGCATCCGTGTGCTGCTGCTGGACTGCACAACTACTCTTCCCTTTCCTTTAACATGAATCTCTTTATTATCGCCAAGTTTCACTGCCTTCTTGTATGACTCATCCAATTCATCAAACAAGTGCTTAAAACCTGTCATGTGATTTGAATATCCGTTGTCCAGAAACCATATTTGACTCATATCTAATTCTTTATCAGTTTTGGCCATAAATAGCCGTGCTTGATTGTTCTTCTCCTCAACAAAACTTGCCTGCCCTTCTTCCCTTTTCTTCTTGTAACAGTCGACCTCTACATGACCAGATTTGTGACAGTAATTGCACTCCTTATCTCGACTTTCATCTCTTTGTTTCTTGCAACATTCAGCTTGCATATGTCCTTTCTTATGACAATAGTAACATTCCGCGTCTTTCTTTGGTTGATAATTGTGTTGTTTGTTGTCAGTTGGCTTGCCTCTACCTCTGCCACCGTGACTACCTCGGCCTCTTCCGTTTCCTCGGCATCTGCCTTGCTGCTGCCTGCATGAGAACTCGCTCTTGGTATACAAAGCTTTAGTGTCATCATTTACTTCTGATCGACTGAGACGGGCTTCATGGACCTGCAGTGATCCCATCAACTCATCAAACGTATAGGTGGACAGGTCTTTGGACTCATCAATCGCTGCTACATCATGATCAAACTTGGTCGTCAAACTACGCAACACCTTCATCACAACTATTTGCTTAGAAAGATCTTCTCCACAACTTCGGATTTTATTGACAATTGGTTGTAACACACGTGAGAAACGATTGAACTATTTTACCTTGATTCATGTTTAGTGTCTCAAACATTTATCTCAACCCCTGTAACTTGATGGCTACAACCTTGGAACTTCCTTGAAATGCAATGTTCAAAATAGTCCAGGCCTCCTTTGTTGTTTTTGCTGCAGCAATCTTTGCGAATACCGAATCATGTACGGCTTGCTGAATATTGTACAACGCCTTTGCATCTTGCTTGGCTGTTTCGATTGGTCTCGGATCAGGATTTGGTGCTCCTGTCTCTACAAGTTGCCACAAGCCATGAGATTTCAACATCGTCTGCATCTTGATGCTCCAAAACTCGTAATTTTCACCCTTTAATAGAGGTAAAGTCTGATTGATGATGGTAGTGTTGCTGCCTGCGTCGGCCATGGCTCTGATACCACAATGTTAGAAAAAATTGAAGAACAGCAAGGGAACAAATGAAAACACAGTTTTCTTTCTTTTTAAGTTGCCAACCTTTTTTATTATTGCTTTTTTCTGCATAGTCCAAAAGTAGGGGATGAATACATTTGTAAGCTTTGAAACAACACTTTAGTACAAAAAACTAAGCAAGTAATTAATTATGACACTTAGTTATTTAGAGACATGTCGATTAGACTCCTTATCCAAATTTCCTTTTGCCCCTTCAGCTTCTCATTTGACCAGATTTTAAACCTGAACAACCTTTGGATTACATTCAACAGTCACTCCCATTGTTTACCTTCCATTCAAATTCCATTATCCAGCTATGTAAATTGCAAAATAAATAATGACCTAAAACATTCAGAAAAGGTGAATTAGGAGGGTTGATAGCATTGTCTGCAGTCAACCCCTATGCAGTCCAAGCCAGTATTTTCAAGTTGCATTCGCCGAGCACCTGGTTTCTCTTTTTGTAGGTGCTTCAGTGGATGTAGAATTTTTTGTCTTCGCTTCTGACCATATTCAGGATTTTCAGAAATCATGTTTGCAAAGTTTATATTTTTCAGAGGGTTCATAACTTCTTGAATAAATGCAGCCAAAGTCATTCAGGATACTCATCAGCTTCTCCAAGATCCGTAACAAGTGTTTATATTCAGGAATATGATTATTTAGGATGCTTTACACATCTATCATTTTTATATATTCACAATTTAATTCAATACTCCTGCTCTAATTAAATTAGTTCAATCTTTTTGCCAGCAACTCAATGTTGAAAACTGAGTTGTTTGCAACTCATTTTTGAGATATTGAGTTGCAAGCAATTCGGTGTTAAAACTGAGTTGCTTGCAAACAACTCAGTTTTGCAAGCAACTCAGTTTTGAACTAATGAGTTGCAACCCCCTCTGTTTAATTATTTTCATTCTGAAACACAATTTCAGAAAGAGGGATTTACAACAATTTATATTGTTGTATAAGGACACATTGACAGTCTAGTTGGGTTTTGCATGTAGACACATAACACACATACGATGTGCTTACGCATATGTTAACATTTACATATGTATACTATATATGTGTATGTGTAATTTTTGGTTTGTCTTTATGATGACTTATGTTTTTTTCAATAAAAACGAGTACACTTACATTTTGTAGGCAATTGTGGATGATGAGGAAAAATCAGAATTAGGAATGTAATGGCAACGAGGATAAACAAGTATAACCTTGACAATACCTAAAATTCGGGTGGAGATATTATATTATGGTCCACATTTCGCCTTTGCAATATCTAAAATTCAAAGTATGTGAGTAAAATTTCATCTTGCTTTATGTAGCTTGGACATGACATTATAGTATTTTGAAATTGGAGACGTATAGCTCATATTTGAGTATTATGTGAATGTAACATTGTTGAATTTGAGATATGTAAGTATACTAAATCTCATATTGATTTTATATATTGGATTATATATGTGATATGGAAACCATAAAGATATGTTATATTAATTTGTTTTAAGAATTATAATATTAATTGTGTAAAAAAATAAAAAATAAACTAATTTCGTATTATAAGGCATAAAAGTCTTACCGATATTTCGGATTAGCAGCGGTTATAAATGTAACAACACCAAAAAAATCAGCAAAGCAGTTTATGTACGGCAACATTTATACGCTTTAGTAGGATTTTGATATCGATACTTATAAGTGTTACACTTTTTTTTTGTAACATTTGTAAATGTTACTAAGTAATTATGTTCCCACGCGTCTAAGTGTTATTATATCTTAAAGTCTCAACATTTACCAATGTTAGCAATGCGTCTATTTGTAACACATATAAGTGTTACAAATTTGATCGGCCAATTCCTCATAAGTCACTGGTAACACTTGAAAAGTGTTAAGGAAACTAGACTTATAAGTGTTAGAATTTGCCTATTCAGGTGTAGTGGATGTTCTTAGTCAGGTTTGCCCACAATGCAGAGCTAGATCTTCTTCAACACTTGTGTGTTATATGACTTGATTTTCCATAGTGGTAATAAATAGATAACTATTCGGAGTCACCTTTTTAAGGTGGTTTCAGTTGATTTCTTTGGTTTCCATATTTGTTGCAGTTTTGATCAGGCTCACGGTCCTGATTGTTAAAAAATGGGATTTGGTTTCAAAACCACTGCCTTCTTAGTGTTGTCTGAAACAATAAGCACTTCTTCCTTTATATTATGTTTATGAGATTTATCCTCAATATAGAGGTGGCTTATTAAACTTTTCAATTAAAATTTCATAGTTTTATATCCGAGGGCATTTTGAAATGCCTTTCAAAAAACGACCATTTATTTATCAAAACTGCAACTTGATATTATTGATCAATAATCATACCTTGGGATACAGTCTCATAAACAACTTTCTAAAGCTCATGAAATTACATCTCTATTGACCCGTCATCTATCATTTGATATTTGAGGTACCGACTAACTACAATTTTTTTCTCCAACTTCCTTTGTGTCATGCCTTTTGCGCAACTTTTCCCAGATTTCCCTTACTGTTTTGTCCAAATTATAGCAATTGTATAAGTTATTGTTGAGTACTTAAGGATGATTTTTTGCATAAATGATTCTACTTCGTTTAGGTCTGTAGCTCCTTTGAATTCTCTATCCATGCTCATATCTAATATGCATCAGCATCATTGGGTTTGTCTGGTAGTGTGGTTTATCTATTTCCAGGATAGTGACCGCCTTTCCCATAGTTAAGAAAAACAATCATTTTTTGATGGCATTGTTTGAAGTGTAACCCCTTGAATATGAATGACGCAAAAAAAAAATCCATTGGAACCTGAAACAGTGATGTTTGGGAAGCATTATCCATGTTTCTAGCAGAAGTCATTGGTAACAACTTGTAGTTTTACACATTTTTAGATCGTAAATAAGAGATATTATTTTCATATGAGTCCATATGATTCTATAATTTTAGGAAACGACTAGTAAAGACATATCTTACATATAGAAATTTTTGTTGAATATTTCTAAGAGCATTTTGCCCTTGATGAAGTTTTAGTTCGTCCATAATTTTTGATTAGAGTGGAATCTGAACTTAAAACCACTTTAATCGAATCAGAGTGATGGCTTATCTTTTTGTAGAGTGGTTATATGTTAAAGACGGGCTAACAATTTGAGATCTATGATTGTTTTAAATATTTTTGAATCACATACAACCTAACTCAGCAATTAAAAGCCATTGATAATGGGGCCTAACCTTAAATTTAGGATTATGGAGTAATATGACTGAAATAAATTTCAGTAATCCGTTTCATTTATATTCTATTTCTCTCCTTTTCCAAAACCTCAACCTCCATTAAAAAAATCTTATACTCAAACTACAAAACTTATTTACCACAATTAAAGATAAATTAGAGGATTTGATTGATCTACATCAAATAGGGATTATTAAATCTATAAGGAGGAAAGTTCCATTCAATTTTATAGAATCTACTTTAGATCTGGAATGTTATTTCAAATCTACACCTTCTTAGGCAAAAATGAGCGATTCTACATCTCACTTATTGATTCCTGAAGACTTTTCATTCTAGAACTCTTTTGAAAATCAAATATATTTTAAACCCTATTAACTCTACTTTTGAATCATATCTATGAATTTTAAATTAATATAAAATTAAATTGAGATAGGAAAATTGCTCCAAGGGCTCCTAATTACGTCTTCATTTTTTTCCAGGACACGGTTTTTAAATAATTAGTTTGCAAGACAGAAAACATGGCGAGCCAATTTCTTTTTAAAAAACATTGAACTCATCAAATAAATCAGGCGCAGTGATCACGATATCTCTGATTTTCCAATATTTTCAAATTCGATCTGCGATCGTTAATTCTTTCATGTGAGTTTTAATAATTTCGTTTTTCTTCCTATTTTATAAATCGACGTTAAATTTTCAAATTCTTGATATTTAAGAGGATATTTTTTAATTTTGTAGTTATTCTACTCTTTATCAGGTGATTTTTATAATTTTAAAATGAATCGTGGATTATAATTTTAACGAGCGATTTTAAATTTTTAATAGAATCTGAAATTGAGGAATATGATATGGAAATGTGCTAATTTGTTCTTTATTTTGTGGACTATGTAGTTAAATCAATGGAAGAGCAAACTCAAAGTTCAAGTATTCCTTTAGTTGAACAGGCTGCTGTAAGGTATGGTGTAAATAAATTGAAATTTTCATACGACATGTGAAATGTGATTTTAATGTTTGTTTATTAGTGAATTTAATTGTAGTTTTTGTATATTTATGATAATTTTTTTTTCATTAACAAAACAGAAGTGAAAAAGATAACATGTTTTATCATTTTTACAAATTGTCTGTAAAATAAAAAGATAAGTGTTTATTTGGGTTTTAAAGGCAAATAACAATAATTTGTTGTAGTTAATATTAAAAAAATTGGTTATATTGTGCAACAGTTATGTTTTATATATATTTCAAATGATAAATTATTAAGAATTATATGTTAAGATAACACAAAAATTGCATGTAAAGATAATATACCAATTAAATGTAAAGATAACTGAAAAATTATATTAAAATTATGCTTCAAAATCATTTATTTTATTTTAAATTTGTTGTTAAATTCTGTAATTTATTCATTATCATAACAGCAGTAAAAAAGATAAATGGTTTTATCTTTTTGTAAAATGGTTTATAAAAAGGTTTAAATTGTATTGTTATTTACTTATTTATGTTCTGAATTGTAGGTCTGATATATCTGTGATGGTTGTATTTGATTTTAATAAGAATTCATTTAGTATTCGTCTTGGTTTGGATGCATCAATTAGTAATGTAAGAAGTAAGGTTTGTGAGGTGTGGAATACTTTTACTCCTTTATGCTTTGATGTGTTCTATGTTAGAGAATCTAAGACTACTTACATTGAGACGGATAGTGATTTACTAGCTATATTGTGCTTGGCATGGTTTAAAAAGAAGGATTTCTTGTTTTTTTATATGCTTGAAGAATAATTCAAATGATGTTGCTGTTGACAGTAGTAAATCAGTCTCAGTTGTTGGTGTTGGAGAATCAAGCAGTAATTTGATTGAATATAATGATGATATAGACTCTGCGTGTTGTCAAGAAAAAATCTTGCATGAATTGTTGAAGAAAAATTCAAATTTAATTTTTTTTTACTAGTGTTGAACAAATATTTGATTCAGATAGCGGATTTCGCGGAATGGTAAGTGCTTATTGTTTGAAAAATGGATTTAAAGTAAAATATGTTAAGAATTGTAAGGAGCGGGTTACAGTTCAATGTGGTATAAATGGTTGTTCATTTAGAATTCACGCTTCTTGCAAATTGAAGTAATTGGATAAGTTGATTGTTAAAAATATTCATCTAAGTCATACATGTGGAGGTGGATTTAAATCAGTTAGTAGTCCAATTATTACCAGTGATATTGTAAAAACATTGATTGCTAATCAAATACGTGATGAGCTAAAAAGGAAGACAAATGATATTGTGAAAAGTTTTAGGATATATTATGATGTGGATTTGAGTTATTATTATGCATATAAGGGTAGGAAATTGGCTATTAGTGATATATATGGTAATGAGAAAAAATCATGCAATGATTTAGTATGGTATTTGAAGACAATTGAGAAATATAATCCGAAAAGTTATACAAGTATGGATGTGGATGAAGAGACTAACCAATTTGAGAGAGTTTTTGTTTGCTACGAGGCTTGTATATTTGGATTTAGGTATTGTCGACCTATAACTTTTTTGGATGCAACATTTTTAAAAGGTCGAAGTGGTATTTTGATGGCTGCAACTGTTAAAAATGGAAATCAAGGTACATAATGTTATTAATTATTTTCTTATTTAGTAAATAATTAGATATTGATAATCAAGTTACAGTATTATAGTTTTAAGATTCAATAAATAAGAACTTGTAATTTAATAGAAGAAAAAGATATAACAATATATCTTTCTTATGCAGTTCATTAATTTTATCATGTTCTGTAGTATAAATGAAAATTTTATCATGTTCTGTAATTTGATAGAAGAAAAGGATATAACAATATATCTTTTTATGCAGTTCATTAATGTTATCATGTTCTGTAGTATAAATGAAAATTTTATCATGTTCTGTAATTTAATAGAAGAAAAAGATATAACAATATATCTTTTTTATGTAGTTCATTAATTTTATCATGTTCTGTAGTATAAATCAAAATTTTATCATGTTGTGAAATTTAATAGAAGAAAAAGATATAACAATATATCTTTTTTATGCAGTTCATTAATTTTATCATGTTCAGTAGTATAAATGAAAATTTTAATTTAAATTGTTGGAAAATGTTATTTTGAATAGTTGTTGGTGTTGTTGTTTTATGTTTCAGGTTTTTTTCCATTGGCTATGGCTCTTGTGCCTAAAGAAAATGAAGAGTGTTGGAGTTGGTTTTTGATCCACTTAAGAGATGCTCTTAGGTTGGCTAAACCATTGACTTTTTTAAGTGATAGACATCGGGGATTGTTGTTGAATATTTCTAAATTTTTTCCAAATAGCCATCATTCTTGCTGTCTACATCATATGCAAAGTAATATTGCTAGTATTGTTAAAAGTGGGAGGGGTGCTTGGGTAGGTCAGTTGCTTGAACAGTGTGCTTTAGCTTCAAATGCCTATGAATTTGAAAAAGCTATGGTCAAATATAAAGAAATTGGGGGTGCAAAAGCTAGTGAATATTTGAAAGATAAGTCGTATGATCATTGGGCTAATTTGTTTTTTCCTGGAAAAAGATATGGTGAAAATAAATCTAACGTAGCGGAGAGTTTCAATTCATGGATCTTGGATGAAACAAGTCTGCCTGTAACTGCATGTCTTGATGGTATTTGGATTAAGCTTATGTTGCAAATGTCCAATCGAAGAGAAGAAGCAACTAGCTGGAATAATGTTCTTTGTCAAAAAATGGAAACTTGTTTGTTGAAATTGAAGGAGGAAGGGTTTGGGTGGAGTGTTACTAAATCATATAGGTATGTTTTTTTATTACGATGTAAATATTTAACAAAGATTTATTTTTTAGTGCAAACTGTTTATGAAAAAGATATGTGCATTTATCTTTTTAATATTTTGCTCATTTAGTTTATGAAATAGTTGAAAGAGATATATGCAACAATAGGATAATTTTAGTATTATTTAATTTTGTAGTAAAAATTTAAGGATTTATGTATTTGTAGTGTGATATTATATAATGTCTGGAAAAAAGCTTATTATAGAGATATCAAGAAATTATACACATTATATAGGATTAGCTGTTAATGTGGGTTTTTTTAATTCAATAATATTATTTATTTAAATATGATTTATTTTTAATTTTGCATATTTATTTTTGAAGTTCATTCTCCAACATCGCAAAAAGTAGATCATAAAAATCGCATTTGCGGTTGCAATCAATGGAAAGTGAAGGGTTTTCCTTGTGCCCATGCTTTGAATGTATATATTTGTCTAAAAATTCTGTATATGATTACGTTGCGCCGTACTTCACTTTTGAGTATTATCGAGCTGCTTATTCCCATGTAATAAATTCAATTCCAACTTTTGATAAAGAAGCAATTGAAGTTGAAGAATCATGTACAGTTCTTCCTCCTAAAGTTGTTCGTGGAGCTGGCAGGCCTAGAGTGAATAGAATTGAATATGTTGATTTTCATGCTAAACAAAACCAATGCGGAAAGTGTGAAAAAATAGGGCATAATAGAAGAAGTTGTTTTATGAATGTTTGAATTGTTGTTTAAAATTCATTGAATTTGAATGAATGTTTTAAATTTAGTGTTGCAGTAGAATAATATGGTAAAATGAAATTTTGATTATATGTATGTCATGAAGGTTGATTTTTAGGACTGATTAATGTTAAGAACTGATTGAAATTTTGTAAGTTTTGTTTACGGTTTGTTATATTATGTGGTTTAAGTTATTTAAAAGATATTCAGTTTTATCTTTTTATTTTATATTATTCAACTTGTTCTTTTGTTGAATGATTATTTGCTTATTTGGCTTTGTTGAATTTATGTCGCGTTATGTTCAACGACTATTTGATTTTTTTCATCTTTTTTGACAGAAAATATTTTAAAAGATAACTGCATTTATATTTTCATGTAAAGGCAATAATTTTACTTTGTTGTATGTACTAAAGTTAATAGGTTCATGTTGTATGAGTATCTGTGTTCTATAATGTATTTTTGTTTCAATACAATAGTAAATAATTGCATAATTATTTCACTGTTAAATTATAATTTTATGTGGTTTATTGGTTGAAAAAGATAAATATTTTTATCTTTTTATTTTCTATATTTCTATTAACAGCAGTGAATTAATAATTGAAATAATTACAAATCTGATATCATTGAATCGTAGACACTAACAAAATCCAGCAATTAATCATACACACTAAAAAAATTCAGCAATTAATCATACACACTAATATAAATATGGTTTTTAAAGAAAAGTTAAATGTTTTTATCTTTTCTTTAATAGACGATTGTTATATGAGTATATTTTTTTGAAATTTGCATGAAGATCAGATATAATAGCTAACAATTATGATCAAATCAGTATTAGCTGTTACAAATTAAACAACAAATTCAATATCTAGTAGTTAACATCAACATTTACAATTTAGAAACATCATTCATGATGAATAGCGTTTTAAAGGTTCATCCAGAGGTGCATTACTTCTCGAGCTTCCAACAGTATGGTTCGTCAATAAGTATTTGGGCAGCTATAGTTGCTCGGAATACTTCTACTTGTTCAATACTAATTTTTGCTGAAGTTTGCATTCCTTGAGTTATTTTTTGCATAAAATTCATTACAAGTATTCCACAATCGTACCTGCATTCCTTGTAATTAGTATTAGGATAATGCAAACAAGCAGTACTTTAAAAAAAATCAATTTGCACCTTACTATCAGGAAATTATAAAAACATTTATCTTTTCGAGAAAATCAAGTTACTAGTAACTTTTAATCATTACCTAAAATTTTAGACCATTTGTGTAATGTTAGAAAATTAAATTGCTAAAAATTACCCGGTATTTTGTTGAGCATAGTCAACATTATTTATCACTAAATTTTTTTTGAGAATGGTTTTCTGTCTTTCATCTTGTAACTCTCTATTTATTGTGTTTACTGCTGCTTTCTGGAATAATTGAAAGAAATTTATAATAAATATAAACATATTTATCTTTTTTTTTTATTTACCACATTCATTGCAAATTGCGCAGGACCGCTTCTTCTAGTTTTTGATCTCGTGGTTAAGTGTAAAGAGTCATAGTGATTCCAGGTGCAATCTCCAACAACTATTTCTAGCAAGCTCCAATGTTCATTTCCATGTATGGGAACAATATGTTCGAACATAATGGATTTAAAAGTGTCTTTTTCATGAATGTGATGAACAATTATTTCTTGATTTTTTCCAACTTTCCATCAGTTGCACTTTTATGTTAAAATTATGTTTTAGATTTTTTTTGATTTACAAAATATTAATTTGGTAATATACTCCACTTACTGTCATTGTTGTGTTCACATAGACAAAGTTGTTGCTTTCTTCTTACAGCTTTTTTTCCGGAACCAGAACCCATCGATTACCTACATTTGAAATATAATATTAATAAAATGAGAAAATTTATATTTATGGAAAGAATATTTTGATGTACTTACTTGACCACAAATACTATGTTGATATAGGAGGTCTTCTATCATGCATTTTGTAATGGTGATTAAATTTTCTTCATCACAACTGAATGCTTCATTGCTATAAAATTATACGATTGTTAATAAAATAAAATTAGTTTGTGTGAGTATAAAGTAGTTTAATTACTTACTTGTTTCCCCCTAAAACTTTAAAAAAAGTTTTTACAACTTCTTGTTGTTCTTCACTAGTGGATATTTTTCAACATTTTTTGGCTTCATCTTCTTCTTTTCTTCTTTAGGACTACTTTCATCTTCAATGGTAATTGCTTTTTCAGCAGGAATTTCATCAGTAGCTTTTTTGTTGTTTTCATATGTTAAACTTTCTTCAGTTTCTAAAATGAAATTTTCAGTATTTATCAAATTAAAACATAGAAAGTTATTAGACCTATTTTTGTTTGTCATACCAACTGTATTATTTTTATTTTTCCTTACCTTTAGTATCATCAGTCTTTTCTTTAAAATCTTGTTTTTCCGTGACCTCTTGGCCATCACGCATTTGAATCTTCATTTCTAGAATTTGGATTCTTCTTGCAGCTGCTACTTGTAAAACTCTTTCTTCGTTTAATTGTTCCCCAAAACTTTTCAACTCATTAGTCAAAAAGTTGAATTTTGTTTCCAACTCCTTTAAACTTTTTGTCAAATTTTTAACCTCCATATTGTATCTAATTTCCTTTTTTAGACTTCTCATCATCATCTTCAACTGGTTTAATTTTTTTTGACAAAAGATCCTTGTCCTCTTTTGTAACATCTGAAAAGAAATTTAAAATCTACATGGAAAATATTTAAAAAAATAGTCAGATCAACTACTCAACACTATTAAATACAAAAATAAATATTTATAAACAGGATATACCTTGTTATCATCAACTTCAATTAAGTCGATGTACTTTGTTTGGATAAATCCCATTTCCTCATTCTTGGGATTTTGTCTTCAACGCCTTCTTTTTTATCAATGATTTGGGTTCTTTCACAGAACCAGTACTGCAAGAAAAAAATAAATGGTTTTATATTTTAATAATAAAAAAAATATTCAGTGTGTTTGTATTAAGCGAATATTATAAATACATACCAACAAAACCATAGTGCAACCCGGTGTATTCCTTGGATCAACATGGTATTTCTTAACATTTTTTAAAATATTTTGACAAATTGCTCGCGGCCAAGAGATTGAGTTCATTTTTTTAAATTTAAAAATTTACCCAAAAAACCCCATGGTAAATAGCTTTGATTGTTTGGGAAAAGGAATGTTATGACAAGTAGTTATAATAATAACTTTATTAGATTTTTATCTCCTTTTTTTCTTTTTAATCATCGAATTCAATTTGCTTGTCACTGTTTTTCTACTTATTACATTTTCTTCATTGAAATTGTAACTTAAAAAGTCAAAAAAAACTTTCCATGGCGGAAGCCTTGCTTGAAGCCGGAATATGAAATATTTCCTCTCCAGCTAGTGGCGTTCCAAATATAAGACTCACATCTTTGGAAGTTATTTTCAAAATTTTGTCTCCCACTTTAAAAGCATTTTCAATAACATCAAAAGAAATAATTATGTCATCTAGATTCGAAGCATATTTTCTTATATCTTGTCTTGATGTTGTATTGTTGAGAAAAAATTTAAAAATATTTTTAAAAGGTGTTTTCTCTATGAAATCTTTTGCTTCTTGAGAAAGAATATTTTTCTTTTTAATAACTGACATCACTTTATAGATTGCATCTATATGTGCCAGTGTACTATTGTTTTTTCTTTTTCTCCCTATTTCCACGACTTTATAGTTTTCTGCATCATCCAAGTCAGTATTCGTTTCCTCACTTTGGTTATCTGCATTATCCAATTCTGTATTTGTGTCCTCACTTTGGTTATCTGATTTTGTATTTTCTTCATCAGACTCTGTCTATATTTTTGTATTAGTTGGTGCATAATGTTCATGGTCAGATTGTTCCAGCATTCATGAAAATCTTATTATTAGTTTATGATGTTTAAAATATTACTATAGTGTATGAAAACAATACTAAATATAAATTAAATGCTATATCATCCAAACAATACCATGCATGCACAAGAATGCATACAAAATGATAATATTATTTATCTTTTTGACGTAGTTTGGAAACAAGGTTTATAAGCAGTGTAATAATTTGAAATAATCATTAAAACAGTAAACTTATATAACATATATCAATTATTTTCAAATAGGTAATTTTTGTTTACATCCACTGTATCATTTAGTTCATCCACGCTACTTTTAAACATAGAATGGTTTTTGCACAAAGTTAAAATTTATTCTCTTTATCCACCGTATTATTGTTGTTTTGTCCATAAGTAGTTATCTTCTTCTGAAAACTACCAGCACTTTGTATGTGCTGCTAAATATAAAATATCAATTAATATGCATATCTAATTATATAAGGGCTATCATCAACAATAATCGACAATATATGCTTAAAATTGTTTCTTGAACATAATTTAATTATATTTCTCAAAATTGTCAGAAGCAATCAATGAACTATTTTTATATTTGATACGAAAAGTTTATTTTTATTTTTCAGAACCATTTAATCTTTTCTAAAAGAATAAGGCTTCACCAATCAGCATAGATGTTTGCATCACTATTTTTTCTTCTTCTTATAATACATACTAAACCCGTCATCTTTAAAATAGATGAACAGTCAACAAGTTAAACTAGGTTGTGAAATTACCTAAGAAACTTTGATGCATGAAGAAGAAAATGTCAATTCGGAGAAGTAGTAATGAACAAATAATTTAGATCTAATGGTTTTATATGAGCTAGGCTCGCCAAATACATGATTTAATGGAGAGCTAATAAAAATTATATGATTTGGTAGAAAGCTAATGTTATATTTGAACTTACGTTATGGCTAATAACTATAGATAAATATTAATAGTCAACAAATTATTTTGCTTTTTGATTTATTTTTCTCATTCATGTTTTATATAGTAATAGTATTTTTGTTGACTCACAAAAGTATGTATTATCAAAGAAAACAAGAAAAAAAACATAACATTTAGTTTATTGATCAGTTAATCCACATGTGTAACTATCCATAATTCTATGGATTAACTTAGATATGAATTAACTGATTGAAACTGTGGATAGATATAAATATTACCTTTCATATATTAGCATATCTAAACATCTAATTAAATCCAATAATGATAATGCTATACGTATTTATCTTTTTTTCCAGTTTAATATTGAAATGATTTTGTCATTTTTATTTAAGCTTTAAACAACATTTTATATGGTATGTAATAATTTTAAATAATGAATATAAATAGAAAACTTGTTTAAATGTATTGTTTTTTGTACTATTTGTTATTAAGATATAGTATTTGCTATTTATCCAATTAAGTGTGTCTCTAGTCATTAAAAACAAAATCAACTTGGTATCAAATATTAAAAATTAAAGCAACATAATCCATATCTTGAAAAAGCTAACAAGTACTAATAGAACTGATGTTATATTTGATTATGAAATTCTCATAATTGATTATGAATTTGTAATTGTTAATGTTTATAATTCTTTGTTAAAAAGATAAATGCATTTATATTTTAATGACAGTATATTGCATTACTTTCTTTTATTGACAATATGTTGTATAACTTTGTTACTGTTGTGCACAAAAATCAAAACAGATAATCATGTACACACAATTTAAAGAAAAAAGGTTACCACTGGTGTTATTGACAATGATTTTCTCTGACTGTGTTCTTCACAGAAAGGAGAAGAAATTGGTCTAATGTTTAAGCATTGAGTTCCGTTGTCGTTGAAGATGCATGTAGCTTCTTTAAAAGCAATTTGTTTTTTCTTCGACCTTGTGGTCATTTTTATCCTAGATGAATGCACACAATTATTCAATTACTGAAATAAACGAAAACACAAAGCAGAAAAAAAGATATATGAGTATATATTTTTCACAAAACTAACAACTTTGAGTATCCAATTATTCAAATAACCAGTTCAAAATATTCGAAGGAGCAATCAATCAAATAAATTACATTACATAATTAATGACAAATCAATTTTATAACCACTTTTCAAAGAAAGAAAAAATCGTTTATCTTTTTCAAAAAATAAAATTATTAGTAACCTGTAATATATGAGTATTATTTCTTAATAAAAGAGTTTGCATGACTGTATTTTTAAACAATAACTAGTAATTATCGTCGTTTTATTCAATCAATATCATCAACAAACACTTACTAGTAATTATCATATATCTAGTCATAATAAAAGATTTTGCATAAGTAAACACTGATTAACAATTATAATCGATTGATTAAAGCAATATAATCAACAAAAGGCAAACAATTAAGTAATAACAGACAACATTTATAGGAAAATTATACTAACTATTCATTAATTGTTAATTGAAACTTACCTTTATAGTAGATGCTTGCTCTACGAATATGGTGAAGATCGATTTTATCGAAATTTTGTATTGGTAACGGTTGAAAGTACTGATTCGACCGATTTAGTAATTAGGTTTTTGTGAACTAGAGGCGGCGGATGATAAATGTCTTGGAAAATAATTATTCATAAACCGTGTCCTAGAAAATAATTGTATAAGGTAAGTAAGCCCTTATAGTGAATTCCCCTTGTGTAGAGTTATAACTACGAAATCATTTGTTATTCATTGGGACTCTATATATCCATTTTAGATGCAAATTCTTTAAAATTTGGTTGAGTTGATTGATTGTTGTTTTAAACTTTTATAAACAGTTGTATGCATGAATTTACTTGTTTTGATATCTGAAAACGCCAACAAATGACAACTTAGATTTAGGCTAAGATTAGTACTTTGCAAAAATGTCCAAAAATCAAAACTAATGAAATTTGCATTAAATTTGGAGGAAATGAGCTGGATGGTTTTCATAGGTTATGTGCAAAATATTAAGTCTTTTGGAATTCGTACGAAGGAGTTATAGTTGTACGAAGTCTAATAGGCAAAAAATTGCAACTGTCCAAAGTTGCATCCAATCTTTATGGATGGTAGGGATGGTCTTTGGAAGTTATGATTCAAATTTCAAGTCAACTGGAGTTAATATGAGGGAGTTATGGTGGTTAGAAGTTTAGACTGGCCTAGGTGTGTGCTCCAAATAGGCATAAAGATGATGGGTTGGATCAATTGAAGTTTTGCGGTGGGTTTGGATCGGTGTAAGGTTGGTGTAATAACCCGGAAATCCGAGCCAATTTAAAATTTTTATTTTGGCAATTTTAGTGAATTTTGAATATTTAAAATGAATTATTTTAAATAATAACGACGAGAAATTTATTTTGAATAGAATTAGAATGTATATATTTATATGAAACGTCGTTAGAATATAAATATTTTATTTTAAATATAAAAGGAATTGAAAATGGCGCGATTGTAACAACCCGCATTCTACGCATTGGAGGATCGTAGAATATTTATTTCTTTCCCATATGAAGTCGTATGGTCATGTAACTTTGGGAAACAACCATTAGAGTCATTTTCCATGTTCATGATTTTTGTCGATTTTTAAATGACCGTTTTGCCCCTAGCTGATCTTGTTTCGGCCATAACTTTTGATTGGAAAGAAGTTTTGACCTGAAACCACTTCCATTGGCTTCGGATGATGGTTTACCTTTCCGTAGAGTGGTCACATGCGAAAAACGGACTTACCGTTTGGGAGATATGGCTGAAATAAGGTTTGGAAGGTGAAAAACTGCTTAACCGGGCCAAATAGGGTGATTAGTGAATGGGCCCATAACCCATTTCGGGAATGGGGTTATGGGGGGCTGAAAAGAGATAGGGTTTCATTCTATTTCAGTTTCTAGCCTCCACTTACTTCTTAGAAACCCTAAAAATGGCCTCCAACCTCTAAATCACCTCCAAATCACTCTCTAATAAAGGATTAAGCTTAGCAACATCAAATCAAGGGAGATCTTCACCAAATCCAGATTAGAGCTGCTGTTTAGAATAAGTATCCGCGCCAAATCAGAGATTTATTTCAGATCTAAGTCTTATTTGTGGCTAAGGTGAGTGATTTGCATAGTTCCTCACTAATTATGGTTAATTAAGGGTAATTAGTGTTAATTAGCGAATTTAAACATGATAAAATTCTGGAAAAATATTTATAAATTCTTAAATGATGTTTTAGACCTTTGATATGAGTTTGGGTTAATTTGGTTAAGTTTTGCTAATCATATCATTAGTTTCACCTAAACATGTTTAAGGGAAAATATGGGGTTTTGGCTATGTTTGATCCATTTTAACCTATCATATTGTTGTTTTGGTGTTTGTGGTTGATTATACATGTTGCTATGACTGTATGGTATACTTTGTGATTGATTAGAATAGTTGGAATGGTAGAAAACGCTGTTGAATGGCGTAAACTGCTTGCTGGAAAAAGTGCAGGAAGACATCCGAATCGGATCGGATCGGTTAGGAGGACCCGAACAGAACCACTACAACGCCCTTCCCCACAATAGCTCTCTTACCCGATCCGCTCTCGCACTTCATACCCCGATCCGATCAGAGGAGGGCAACATGAACTGGGGAAGCTCCGATCCACTTGCACCTCTCGTGGCATGCAGCACTCCGATCCGACCCGCATGGCCACCTCCGAACCAAACCGACGCGTGGTGATTGGACTTGAAGAACCCGACCCGATCCACCAGGGGTGATGTCTGCCGATCCGATCCAGTGAAGAAGGAGCATTCCGATCCGAACCGAACTAATGATTAGGGGGAGATCTGAACCGATGCGGCGTTGACCAATAATCCGAGATGCAAAGGTAGTCCAAATGGAAGTTAGAGCTCAGGATCCAGTTGGGAACCAATGAGTTCACTTCATGGTTGGGCTTTGCTACGGGACGTGTGCTAAGGAGTTGTCGACGTTCATAACTTCGATTCACCATTGAAAAGGAATGATGGGCTATGTATCGGTGCAGTAGAGTCATTATGACTCGAGGGGCAAAGTGATCGTAGTAAGACTATGAGCCAGTGCAGTGGGGTCATTGTGACTCCATGGTGCAGAGTGGACATAGTAAACGATTAGTAAGGCTATGAGCCAGTGCAGTGGGGTCATTGCGACTCCATGGGGCAGAGTGGACATAGCGAAGGATTAGCGGCTATGGATCAGTGCAGTGAAGTCATTGTGACTTCATAGGGCAAAGTGATCATAGCAAAGTATATTGGGTGATCGAAGTGGTGGATATCGTATGCTTTACGCACTGAGTGAGAGATGTGAGGATGGTTGTTATGCTTGATTGTTTTCCATCACTATGACATGCACACCCCCACCCCCGTTATCTTTACACCATTTGAAATGGAACCTTAGAGCGTTGTACAGTATGTAGTGCTAACTCTTTGGTTGCAGGTCCAGGTTCAGGTATGGTTTAGTATACCTGTTATTGTTTTGTTTAGATGCTTATCGCTCATACCAGACTTTTTTTCTGACCCAGAGTTTTATGTCTCTTCTTATTACTCTGGGTGCTCACACGAGCAGACTAGAGACAGGTTAGCTGGTGATGTGCGAGTAGCTGATCCGGAGGCGAGCAGGAGGCTTCCACATTTGATATATATATAGACATTCTCCCTGTGTCGATGGTGGTCGCTACTTGGGCATTAGTAGTGTACCTCCCTTATCTTTCTTTTGCTTTTTGAGACAGTTTGAAAAGTTGTAATAATGTTGGCTTTGGATCATAAGCTGTACTTGGATTTTCCGCTGCTATGTTAGTTTGTTTTCAGCTTATGCACTGTCTCACCTGTTTTATGTCAAGTATGTTGTTATTATATTTTGTTCCATGTGCTGTGAGACATTCTACAGGTTCCTTGTTAGTTCATTTCCTTCTTTCCTTTCCTTCTGACGACCGTCCCGTGCTAACTGGACATGTGTACAACGCACTTTTGGAGTAAATTTCGGTTGGTGCGGGGCGGGCCGTCACAGCGGTAGTTTGAAAATTCGATTTCAAAGTTCAAATGAATGTACAGGATTCAAAATAAATCGGATTTTAGCAAACCAAAAATATTACAATCTATTTGAAAATATCTTTCCAACGAATCCGAAAAATTGAAATTTCATAGCGAGAATAAAAAGTTATGCCCAGTTGAAAATTCAGAATAGTCACTATGAAATTTTGGCCCTTAAAAATGGAAATTTTGCAAACGACCTCTATTTTGACGAAACCACTTTTGTTGGATCCATGATGTCAAGTTATTGCTAGATTCCAAAATTCGTAATTTTTCGAATCAATATGTGAGCGTGGCAAAGGAAAACGTGTTTTAATAGTTTTAGTCAATTTCGATCGACCAGAAAATGGCCATTTTTCAAACGGTCTCAGAATTTGACGAAATTAGTTTTGTTAGGACCGTATCATCAATACGAAGCTAGAAATAATTTTTCGGGAATTTTTAGAGTTCGTATGTGACCCCCAGTAAATTGAAATGTGCATTCAAATTCAATATAAACTGATTTATATTTTGATTTTGACGGAAACTGATCGAAACGGTCGAATTGGCTGACGATACATATCCCATTGTGTTCGGAATGCGGTTATTTGGTTAGGGACGACAGTCCGTGGGTTCGATTTTGAGTTCGAAATAAAAAGTTGCTTTTAGGGGTAATAAAATAAAATAAAATAAAAATATATTATTAAATTTGGTCAACCCCTTATCTCCTCAGCCCCCCGTTCATTTTAAAATTGAAAAAAAAAAAGAAAACCTAAAATCTAAAACCCGCTCAGCCGACGCCTCCCCCCTCCCACGCTGCCATCGCCGGTGCAGGTGAGCCGCCCCTCCCTATGGCCGGCGCCACCTCGCCTGAGCCCTGGCCACCCCCTCTCCTCCCCGTTGTCCCTCTCTCCCTCCGAATCTCCTGAAACCCGCCGACAGCCACACCCCGACCCACCACGACCGGCGCCTCCTCCCCCTAACGGTAGCCACACCTCCCTCTTCCTCCTCTCGAAGCCCTAACGCCCCCATTCTCTGAAATTCGAGAAGTAAGTTTTTATTTACTTATTTAATTTTATTTTCAGTTTTCTTTTATTTAAATTTGGCATAGGTAAAATCTGATTTTTATATAAATTCGCATTGATTTTAAATTTGGTTTTTAAAATATTTTAAACAAAGAAAGATTAGATTTTGATGTATGCAAAAGATAGGATTTTTAATTAGGTGGAAAAATTATATTTTTATATGAATGGCATAGAATTAAAAATATGATTTTTATATCGTAGAGATTATAAAAATATAATTTTTATTATATGTGAAGATTAAAAATATGATTTTTATATTATAGAGATAATAAAAATATGATTTTTACATAAGTAGCGAAATAAAAATATGTTTTTTTATTATATATATGTTGAGATAAAAATGTGATTTTTATAACGTCGAAATAAAAATTCGATCTTTATATAAGAAGTAGAAATATAAAAATATAATTTTTATATAGAAAGAAGCGTTGTACAATATATGAAATTGAAATAAAAATATGATTTTTATTTTATTAGAATGAAATGATAAAAAATGTGATTTTTATCTATGAACAGCGTGAAAAGGATGCACTGGAGTTTCGAACAAATCCAGACCATTCAGAAAGAAAGAATGGCGGAGTGGAACCCGAAGGTGAGAACTCCTCACTTTTAATTTATTTTCTAGTTGAAATATATACTAGGATACAGACGGTGCCTAGCAGCACCCGACACACGTTGTCCACAGACCATGGATGACTTGTTTGTTTAATTTATGTGTTGTGAAAGTTGATTGTGTGAAATGGAATGAATAAAATATTTTATAGTTAAAAACATAATTTTTAATTTATATATAAAATAAATATTCATTTACAAATCGAACGATTTTTTTATGTACACCGATTTGACTGATACTGATTGGGACGATAAATTTTACACATCGCCCAAATGCACAAATAAAAATCTGTGTTTGTTGATTTGAAACCCCACACGGGTGTTGGGATGATATTTAACTTACACTAATCCCGATTGTTTAGTTGTATGTCAATCGATGGGTTGACAGACTATGTAAGCGTTAATTATTTATATTTAATGCTTATGCAGTTGTGTGGTGCACTTTGGATGGTGGTTGATTATTTATCATTGCTATTATATACATGTGTTGTATAGAATCCATATAAACAACATTATATGGTAATTGAGTGGGTCTCATTCCAATTTAGAAAATAAATTGTATTCATGTGTTGAATAAGCAAAATAGTCATGTGTTGACAATACTCATGTGTTGAGAATATTCATGTGTTGAAACTATTCATGTGTTGAACGAAATATTTATACAATAAAATTCACATTTTTATTGTAAGAAAGAAATAATTAAAAATTCATGTGTTGAATAAAAATAAATATTCATGTGTCGAATAAAATATAAATTCATGTGTTGAAGGAAATATTCATTTGTTGAATAGAATAACGAAGTTATTGAAATATATAAAGCCGTGTTGATTAGATATGCGCCATTTTGACGTGAACGATATTTATATCGATTTTATTCATTTTTATAATGAATATCAAGAAGGAATTGATTTCAAAATATTTTGAAAATACTATCATTTATATATCGATGAAATGGAATATTCAATTTTGATTTGAAATTGTATATGAAGTTGAAATCGTTTTGAAACCGAATTTAAAACGGTTTTTAAAATACGTTTTGAAAGGAAATCGACGAAATATATATAATATTATATATATATATATATGATATATTACATATATATATATAATGGCCTGAATAGAACGCGATGCGCTGCGGCAGTTCGCGAATTTCGACCATTGACTTCGAATGGATATTACGCGAGATCCGACCGTCGGATTCTCCTAAAACCGGAACCGTTGGGTTCGTATCGAAAAGAGCTTTCTAACGAATATTAGAGATTTCAAATCTAATGGTCGTATTTGGAATTATGACCAAATCAAATTTGGAAAAGGTCGGTGTAAGTGCAGTTCGATGGCCGTTGATGGAAATCGACTGTACGGGCCTTGACAAAATTATTAAAAATAGTAATAATTTGTGTAAAATCATAAGAAATGATCTGGAAAGATATGGGATGAAAAACTCCATATTTGAAAAGATAAAAATAGATTTTTGTCGAAATGAACTAGTTTTGAACTAGAATTATAATCCCATTTATTTATTTTTAATAAATAAAGTGGATTTGAAATGGTTTTAAAAGTAACCAGAATTTCCAATAATTGAATTGGAATGGATTTGAATCGAAATTGTCTTTGGAATATTTCGATGTTGGACTTCGTGATTATACAGATATTATTATGGAAATTTGAAAGATATATTAATATCGTAATTTCCAATACGATATTTGTTGGTCGTAGAATTTGATATTGAATATAAGCCGATATATTTTCTATTCAGGGCCTTGTATTTAATATCAAATGGGATTTGGGTTTGTCGTGAATGGTGTCTTCATTAACCCTGTTCTTAAACCCAGTTGAGAAAAAGATTAAATCTTTTTTATTTAGAATTAATGAAGTATACCAATTAAATGATATTTAATTGGAATTGAATTTGAATTGATTTTTGGGTTTATCGTGAACGGTGTTTTAAATAACACTTGTTCTTTAACCCGATAATTAATGGAATGATAATTGTGTTTATCGTGAACTGTGTTTTAACGACATTCATTCTTTAACCCGATTTACAGTGAAATGTGATTTGGAATTTATAAATCTTTTGTTAAGATTTAAAGGAGATTTTCCAAAGTAAAGTTTTCTAATTTAATAAAATAAATTGGAATGGAATGGAATTCGATTTGGTAACGATCGAAGTGAATTTCTGTGGAGGAAGGCAACTAATATATCTGGAATTTAAAAGGATTTACCGCTATTCCATTTATATTATTAGTCAGATATGGAAGTTTATATCAGTTATATATATCGATTTGTTTTCCATGAAGATTCCATTGTAAATGGAATGTGATTTTGGTTTGTCGTGAATGGTATCTTTAATATTACTGTTCTTAGACCCAACGAAGTTAAGAAAATCAGAAACTAATTGGAGATTGGTTAAGTTGAATGGTTTCTTGGGTATTGATCTGATGTTGGTTTCGGCCTTCGGGGTTAACACTTGGGGAATTATTAACTTGCTAATTTACGGTTAAAGGCTGATGGAATAGAATGTGATTTTTGGGTTTATCTGAACCGTGTTTTCGATGACACTGGTTCTTAACCCAGTTAAAGACAAGATATTGATTTTTGGGAAGATTAAAACTAAGTGGAGTTTTAATGAATCTTTAATTAGATTGAAATGATCGAGAATGGAGTATCACCAGTTTTGCTCCAAAGCGATAGTTAAATCTTTAATTTGATTTTAACGTGAAATGGTAATTGAATTTACCGATAACATCGTGGTGTTAGATATGAAGTATTACCAGTTTTACTTCAAGGGATGAATAGGTTGGGATTGGGAAATTAAAACAAATGATTACTTCGGTAAGGTTTGTTAATCCCGACTAGTTTGGATAAACCATAATTTGGTTTGAATTGATATTCAAAAGAAGAATAAAGAATAAATTTAAAGAATTTATCTTTGATAAAATTAATGGGAACCTTTCCCAAAGTATAAGAATACTTGAGTAAAAGAATATTCTAAATTGGAATGAGGCGTGTGTTGCGTTTGTGTAATGCTTGTTTATTATATACACGAGTTATTCAGAAAGACCGGGTTTATCCCATTCTGAATAACTGATTCGACGATGTGTCGAGGATGAAGACGGTGGTCGAAGACCGGAGGTCTTCACATCGTTTGGATAATTACTGATGATCTTTATTGGGTTGTACACCCAAGAGGAGGGAATCAGTTGGTGATCGTCCAGACGTACTTGGAGATCGATGGATATGCGAGGAATAAGGTTCCTCCGATTTCGTTCAGACCCAGAACGAACTTGTAAATGGACTGTGTGTCTGACATTGGATTTTATTCTGTGTGATTGATTTCTATTAAATATATATCTATTTGGCGGCGGAGAATTTATTCTCTTGCTTAATGCTCTTCTCTAAGACGTACGAGCTCAGAGGTTATATATTGATGGATATCAATCACATGGAGTGAATTGCCTGTGTGGCATGCCTAAGTGGAAAATGATTAAGGCTTTTGTTGAAAAGCAAAGTCTTGTGGTTGATGATCAAAGCACAGCCTGTGTGGCATAGCTTTTTGTATGACATTAATTCGCGAGCCTCACACCCCGGTATGAACCAGAAACGGGAGAGGATCCAGGGAGAACATGCGTCTCTTTCTAGTCAGAGGTGGTGTCAGTGACCTACCAGCCCTGACATTTATATATTTTTCACCTGTGTGGTTGTTGGAATGCGAGGCGCCTCAGATATGGAGTCATTTGGCTCATTTACGCCCCATAGGGCGGGGAGACGTATTGTTCATGGTTTCATTTTAATCCGCTACGTGTGGACCGACCCTGTGTCTCCTAGGTGCAGTTGCGGCTGTAGCCTGAGACATGGACTAGATTGTCTCAAATTCGGTGAGGACTATCTTTGGCCTCGGTTCATAGATGGAAATCCAACTTCCAGTATGTGATTTTGCGGTTTTGATTGTAGAAGCTATATATGGCGACATAGTGGTATGGGGCACTTATGCCGTCTATGATTGATACTTATGATTGGAATTGTTTTGACACTATACACTTATAGTAATAATAAAGATGAAATTTAGCGTATCAAGCATTCTTTGGCTATTATAAGGTAAAACCCTATCCTCCGGCTTGTGTTGCATTGTGTGATGGGACCTGGGTCTTATAATAGCTTCATTGTTCTTTATTTAGCATTGCGTTGTTGTTTTATGCACTGGTATTCTCAGGAGGAAACCCGTTCTGTGTTATACGGTGTGGTCCCTTGATTTACCTAACTTTAAAATAAAGATTAATAACTGTTTTAGTTCTCACGCCAGTCACATGACTGACCTGGAGTTTATTGTTTTAACCTAAACTCTGGGTGCCCCTATTTTCCGTACGGGAAGCTAGTAGTTTTGGTTTTGTAGATTTATATTCACGGATCCTGGTTTACAACTGGAATGATATTCGGAAAGCTTTGTATCCGTATATCTCCTTCAGTTGTGTTTTGTATTATTTTCCGCTGCTATGTAATGTATTGTAATCTCTGATATTTTTCTGATGTATAATATTTATTCGTACTCTGTATACTCTTGTATTCTGATGGAATTGTTGTAATAAGCAATGAAATGCTCTTCTGTTTGTGTTCCGGTTTGTCTTGTCCTCAAAGTATGCGCTCTTTCCTTCACAGGGAAGTTATGGGTCCTTATATTTAGTATCAGAGCTTTTGTTTACAGAGCTCGGACAACAAGACACGTTAGAACCAAACGAAAGAATTCATCAGAGATTGGATTAGTAATATCCAATGAGAATGACTCGTTAGAGATGGGATCAGTAGTATCCTACAACGAGTGTGAAGAGTATATTTTTAAAGTGAAAACGAATTTTGTTTTGAAAATTTAAACTTTATTATTCGTATTTGAATAATTATTTGTATTGAATTTGGACAATCCAATATATAAAGATTTTGCATATACGTCTGATCCGCGTGTATTTGAAGTTTTAATATACTGGATAGATATGGAATCACACTCTAGTCGCCCGGAGATGATGCTGATAATGACCATGGCATCATCAGTATTTGTGTTCGAGTTTCAAAAATGAGATTTCTATATGATTCCAATTGACTGGTGTGAGAACGAAAACTAGATAGGGCTTCTTGTTGTGATTTGGCATCAAAAATCTGATTTTTGGACTATGTATCAAAGTTATGAATTTGAAAAGCTAATCAACTAATTGATTAATGGTTGTGTTGTTTGATTATTGGTTTGATATTTTCAACCATTTAGCCAAACTGAACCAAATATTGGACTGTATTGAAAATTGTTTGAAATTGCATGCATATACATGTACTTACATTGAACAGGTCATAGCAAGGAGGCTAGAGCAGAAGAATAAAATTGTTTGCCCGACAAATAGGTACATATTTACAAATTTATTGGATTTTTGATGATTTTATGAGTCGATTGACTGTTTCTTTTTCTTTTTGGATTGGTAAGGGCCATGGGAGGCTATTTGAAATATCTTGAAGCTCCCGGTGCAGGGGAGGTTATGGCGAAATTTTTCGAAAATTTAGGGTGTTAGCCAAATTTTTGAAAATTTTGAAAATTCTTAGAAACTGAAAAGTTGAAGAACTTAAGCCGTAAAGAAAATAATGAAAGTTGAGTTGGTTAGCAAAACAACTTTCTGCTTCGTTCCTTTTCGGGGACGAAAAGTTTTAAGTGGGGGAGATTGTAATAACCCGGAAATCCGAGCCAATTAAAATTTTTTATTTTGGCAATTTTAGTGAATTTTGAATATTTAAAACGAATTATTTTAAATAATAACGACGAAAAATTTATTTTGAATAGAATTAGAACGTATATATTTATTTGAATCGTCGTTAGAATATAAATATTTTATTTTAAATATAAAAGGAATTGAAAATGGTGCGGTAGTTTGAAAATTCGATTTCAAAGTTCAAATGAATGTACAGGATTCAAAATAAACCGGATTTTAGCGAAACCAAAAATATTAGAATCTATTTGAAAATATCTTTCCAACGAATCCGAAAAATTGAAATTTCATAGCGAGAATAAAAAGTTATGCCCAGTTGAAAATTCAGAATAATCACTATGAAATTCTGACCCTTGAAAATGAAAATTTTGCGAACGACCTCTGTTTTCGATGAAACCACTTTTTTTGGATCCGTTATGTCATGTTATTGCTAGATTCCAAAATTCGTAATTTTTCGAATCAATATGTGAGTGTGGCAAAGGAAAACGTGTTTTAACAGTTTAAGTCAATTTCGATCGACCAGAAAATGGCCATTTTTCAAACGGTCTGATAATTTGACGAAATTAGTTTTGTTAGGACCGTGTCGTCAATACGAAGCTAGAAATAATTTTTCGGGAATTTTTAGAGCCCGTAGTGACCCCAGTAAATTGAAATGTGCGTTCAAATTCAATATAAACTGATTTATATTTTGATTTTGATGGAAACTGATCAAAACGGTCGAATTTGCTGACGATACATATCCCATTGTGTTCGGAATGGGGGTATTTGGTTAGGGACGAAAGTCGGTGTGTTCGATTTTGAGTTCGAAATAAAAAGTTGCTTTTAGGGTTAATTAAATTAAAAATATATTATTAAATTTGGTCAACCCCTTATCTCCTCAGCCCCTCATTCACTTTAAAATTGAAAAAAAAAGAAAACCTAAAATCTAAAACCCGCTCAGCCGACGCCTCCCTCCCCCCCCCCCCCGGCTGTCGTCGCCTGTGCAGGCGAGCCGCCCATCCCCATGGCTGGCGCCACCTCGCCTGAGCCCTAGCCACCCCCTCTCCTCCCCGTTGTCCCTCTCTCCCTCCGAAACTCTTGAAACCCGCCGACATCCACACCCCGACCCACCACGACCGGTGCCTCCTCCCCCCAATGTCAGCCATACCTCCCTCTTCCACCTCTCGAAGCCCTAACGCCCCCATTCTCTGAAATTCGAGAAGTAAGTTTTCATTTACTTATTTAATTTTATTTTCAGTTTTCTTTTATTTAAATTTGGCATAGGTAAAATCTGATTTTTTGTATAAATTCGCATTGATTTTAAATTTGGTTTTTAAAATATTTTAAACAAAGAAAGATTAGATTTTTATGTATGCAAAAAATAGGATTTTTAATTAGGAGGAAAAATTATATTTTTATACGAATGGCATAGAATTAAAAATATAATTTTTATATCGTAGAGATTATAAAAATATAATTTTTGTTATATGTGAAGATTAAAAATTTGATTTTTATATTATAGAGATAATAAAAATATGATTTTTACATAAGTAGCGAAATAAAAATCTATTTTTTTATTATATATATGTTGAGATAAAATTGTGATTTTTATAATGTCGAAATAAAAATTCGATCTTTATGTAAGAAGTAGAAATATAAAAATATAATTTTTATATAGAAAGAAGCGTTGTACAATATATGAAATTGAAATAAAAATATGTTTTTTATTTTATTAGAATGAAATGATAAAAATGTGATTTTTATCTATGAACAGCGTGAAAAGGATGCGTTGGAGTTTCGAACAAATCCAGACCGTTCAAAAAGAAAGAATGGCGGAGTGGAACTCGAAGGTGAGAACTCCTCACTTTTAATTTATTTTCTAGTTGAAATATATACTAGGATATAGACGGTGCTTAGCAACACCCGACACCCGTTGTCCACAGACCATGGATGACTTGTTTGTTTAATTTATGTGTTGTGAAAGTTGATTGTGTGAAGTGGAATGAATAAAATATTTTATAGTTAAAAATATAATTTTTAACGTGTATATAAAATAAATATTCATTTACAAATCGAACGATTTGTTTATGTACACCGATTTGACTGATATTGATTGGGACGACAAATTTTACACATCGCCCAACTGCACAAATAAAAATATGTGTTTTTTGATTTGAAACCCCACACGGGTGTTGGGATGATATTTGACGTACACAAATCCCGATTGTTTAGTTGTATGTCAATCGATGGGTTGACAGACTGTGTAAGCGTTAATTATTTATATCTAATGCTTATACAGTTGTGTGGTGCACTTTGGATGGTGGTTGATTATTTATCATTGCTATTATATACATGTGTTGTATAGAATCCATATAAATAACATTATATGGTAATTGAGTGGGTCTCATTCCAATTTAAAAAATAAATTGTATTCATGTGTTGAATAAACAAAATAGTCATGTGTTGACAATACTCATGTGTTGAGAATATTCATGTGTTGAACGAAATATTTGTACAATAAAATTCACATTTTTATTCTAAGAAAGAAATAATAAAAATTCATGTGTTGAATAAAAATAAATATTCGTGTGTTGAATAAAATATAAATTCATGTGTTGAAGGAAATATTCATTTGTTGAATAGAATAATGAAGTTATTGAAATATATAAAGCCGTGTTGATTAGGTATGCGCCGTTTTGATGTGAACGGTATTTATATCGATTTTATTCATTTTTATAATGAGTATCGAAAAGGAATTGATTTCAAAATATAATATTTTGAAAATACTATCATTTATATATCAATGATATGGAATATTCCATTTTGATTTGAAATTGAATATGAAGTTGAAATCGTTTTGAAACCGAATTTAAAACGGTTTTTAAAATACGTTTTGAAAGGAAATCGACAAAATATATATAATATATATATTATATATATAATGGGCTGAATAGAACGCGCCTCGCTGCGGCAGTTCGCGAATTTCGACCATTGACTTCGAATGGATATTATGCGAGATCCGATCGTCGGATTCTCCTAAACCGGAACCATTGGGTTCGTATCGAAAAGTGCTTTCTAATGAATATTAGAGATTTGGAATCTAACGTTCGGATTTGGAATTATGTCCAAATCAAATTTGGAAAAGGTCGCTGTAAGTGCAGTTCGATGGCCATTGATGGAAATCGACTGTACGGGCCTCGATAAAATTATTAAAAATAGTAATAATTTGTGTAAAATCATAAGAAATGATTTGGAAAGAATTGGGATGAAAAACTCCATATTTGAAAAGATAAATATAGATTTTTGTCGAAATGAACTAGTTTTGAACTAGAATTATAATCCCATTTTTTTTTAATAAATAAAGTGGATTGGAAATGGTTTTAAAAGTAACCAGAATTTCCAATAATTGAATTGGAATGGATTTGAATCGAAATTGTCTTTGGAATATTTCGATGTTGGATTTCGTGATTATATAGATATTGTTATGGAAATTTGAAAGATATATTAATATCGTTATTTCCAATACGATATTTGTTGGTCGTAGAATTTGATATTGAATATAAGCCGATATATTTTCTATTCAGAGCCTTGTATTTAATATCAAATGGGATTTGGGTTTGTCGTGAATGGTGTCTTCATTAACCCTGTTCTTAAACCCAGTTGAGAAAAAGATTAAATATTTTTATTTAGATTTAATGAAGTAAACCAATTAAATGATATTTAATTGGAATTGAATTTGAATTGATTTTTGGGTTTATCATGAACGATGTTTTAAATAACACTTGTTCTTTAACCCGATAATTAATGGAATGTGAATTGGGTTTATCGTGAACTGTGTTTTAACGACATACGTTCTTTAACCCGATTTACAGTGAAATGTGATTTGGAATTTATAAATTTTTTGTTAAGATTTAAAGGAGATTTTCCAAAGTAAAGTTTTCCAATTTAATAAAATAAATTGGAATGGAATGGAATTCGATTTGGTAATGATCGAAGTGAATTTCTGTGGAGGAAGACAAATAATATATCTGGAATTTAAAAGGCTTTGCCGCTATTCCATTTATATTATTAGTCAGATATGGAAGTTTATATCGGTTATATATATCGATTTTTTTTCATGAAGATTCCATTGTAAATGGAATGTGATTTTGGGTTGTCGTGAATGGTATCTTTAATAATACTGTTCTTAGACCCAACGGAGTTAAGAAAATCAGAAACTAACTGGAGATTGGTTAAGTTGAATGGTTTATTGGGTATTGATCTGATGTTGGTTTAGGCCTTCGGGGTTAACACTTAAGGAATTATTCACTTGCTAATTTACGGTTAAAGGCGGATGGAATAGAATGTGATTTTGGGTTTATTGTGAATCGTGTTTTAGATGACACTGGTTCTTTAACCCCGTTAAAGACAGGATATTGATTTTTGGGAAGATTAAAACTAAGTGGGGTTTTAATGAATCTTTAATTAGATTGAAATGATCGAGAATGGAGTATCACCAGTTTTTCTCCAAAGCGATAGTTAAATCTTTAATTAGATTTGAACGTGAAATGGTAATTGAATTTACCTATAACACCGTGGTGTTAGATATGAAGTATTACCAGTTTTACATCATGGGATGAATAGGTTGGGATTGGGAAATTAAAACAAATGATTACTTCGGTAAGGTTCGTTAATCCCGACTAGTTTGGATAAACCATAATTTGGTTTGAATTGATATTCAAAAGAAGATTAAAGAATAAATTTAAAGAATTTATCTTTGATAAAAATAATGGGAACCTTTCCCAAAGTATAAGAATATTTGAGTAAAAGAATATTTTGAATTGGAATGAGGCGTATGTTGTGTTTGTGTAACACTTGTTTATTATATACGCGAGTTATTCAGAAAGACCGGGTTTATCCCATTCTGAATAACCGATTCGACGATGTGTCGAGGATGAAGACGGTGGTCGAAGACCGGTGGTCTTCACATCGTTTGGATAATTACTGATGATCTTGATTGGGTTGTACACCCAAGAGGAGGGAATCAGTTGGTGATCGTCCAGACGTACTTAGAGATCGATGGATATGCGAGGAATAAGGTTCCTCCGGTTTTGTTCAGACCCAGAACGAACATGTAAATGGACTGTGTGTCTGACACTGGATTTTATTCTGTGTGATTGATTTCTATTAAATATATATCTGTTTGGCGGCGGAGATTTTATTCTCTTGCTTAACGCCCTTCTCTGAGACGTACGAGCTCAGAGGTTATATATTGATGGATATCAATCGCATGGAGTGAATTGCCTGTGTGGCATGCCTAAGTGGCAAATAATCAAGGCTTTTGTTGAAAAGAAAAGTCTTGTGGTTGATGATCAAAGCACGGCCTGAGTGGCATAGCTTTGTATATGGCGTTAATTCGCGAGCCTCACACCCCGATATGAACAAGAAACGGGAGAGGATCCAGGGTGAACATGCGTCTCTTTCTAGTTAGAGGTGGTGTTAGTGACCTACCAGCCCTTGACATTTATATATTTTTCACCTGTGTGGTCGTTGGAATGCGAGGTGCCTCGGATATGGAGTCATTTGGCTCATTTACGCCCCATAGGGTGGGGGGGACGTATTGTTCAGGGTTTCATTTTAATCCGCTACGTGTGGACCGACCCTGTGGCTCCTAGGTGCAGTTGCGGCTATAGCCTGAGACATGGACTAGATTGTCTCGAATTCGGTGAGGACTATCTTTTGCCTCGGTTCATAGATGGAAATCCAACTTACAATATGTGATTTTGCGGTTTTGATCGTAGGACCTATATATGGCGACATAGTGGTATGAGGAACTTATGATGTCTATGATTGATACTTATGATTGAAGTTGTTTTGACACTATACACTTATAGTAATAATAAAAGATGAAATTTAGCGTATCAAGCATTCTTTGGCTATTATAAGGTAAAACCCTATCCTCCGGCTTGTGTTGCATTGTGTGATGGGGCCTGGGTCTTATAATAGCTTCATTGTTCTTTATTTAGCATTGCACTGTTATTTTATGCACTGGTATTCTCGGGAGGAAACCCGTTCCATGTTATACGGCGTGGTCCCTTGATTTACCTAACTTTAAAATAAAGATTAATAACTGTTTTAGTTCTCACACCAGTCACATGACTGACCTGGAGTTTATTGTTTTAACCTAAACTCTGGGTGCCCCTATTTTCTGCACGGGCAGCTAGTAGTTTTGGTTTTGCAGATTTATATTCACAGGATCCTGGTTTACAGCCGGATTGATATTCGGAAAGCTTTGTATCCGTATATCTCCTTCAGTTGTGTTTTGTATTATTTTCTGCTGTTATGTATTGTATTGTAATCTCTGATATTTTTCTGATGTATAATATTTATTCGTACTCTGTATATTCTTGTATTTTAATGGAATAGTTGTAATAAGCAATGTAATGTTCTTCTGTTTGTGTTCTGATTTGTCTTGTCCTCAAAGTATCCTCTCTTTCCTTCATGTGGAAGTTACGAGTCCTTATAGTTGGAGGGCTTAGGATTGATAGAGATTTTGTGGACTATATCTGCCTAGGAAATTGAGAATCGAATCAGTGTGTACACACCAATCTAGATTGGGTTGGTTAATAAACCTAAGTATTGAGGTCGGTACCTATTCGAGAAAATATAACTTGGGGTCATGCGACCTACAAAGGAGTATTATATGGATTGGCACGAGTTCTCGAAGAGATTGCGGTAGTCTAAAGGAGTTTTACTTTGTAGTTAGGATCATTGATGATGACACAAAGGCTCTTTAATTGGAGCTCAATGATAACTTTAACTAAAGAAGAATGACTCCAGTAATGGCCAGTTGAAATCCTAGGAGCAAAGTAAGAAAGTATTAGTGAGGATAGTGAGACTATTAGTCGAGGTGGAGGAACTATCAAGAGAGGCTTAGGGGATAGAGTTTGATGATTGATGGTATTTGTCTAGAAATTCCCAGACTATTGGACTTCAGACGAGTATAGATTCGTAGGCTTTTTCAGCTCAATGCTCTTTGGAAAGGATAAAGATTCTGTGGATCCGAATATGCTATATGTCCAATGCATTGAGTGAATGAGTACAATGATGGATGACGTATCCCATGTCCGCTTAGTCATTTATGGGTATCAGGGATGTCACAAGATGTAGGTAGAATTGATATAGATAATGTTGGTGCAAAAATTTGGACCTCTAGTAATTTGATGTAGGGTACACCTATGATGTTGATGTAATAAAGCAATATAATTTTATGTCCTTACTTTATGGATGTAGAGAGAGATAAGGTATGGTTTTTCATACTGTGTGTTCTAGTATTTTAGTACTTTAGATTTTTATTGCAAACACTAGACTTTTTTTGACTAGAAGTTCTATGTTTTTCTTCTTATACCTTTAATTACTCTTTATTGGGTATATTAGAGATAACATAGGTAAGCATGTGGAGCGGTTCAGATGGTGAGCAGAAGGCTATTCTCGTATTTCTATATTTTATGTTTTCCAATGTTTAGTACTATGGGGGTTACTAATGCCTTTGTTGTCTAGGAGACAAGATTTTTAGATGTATTTTGGAGATGTAGAACTCTATTTCCCTATCGTATACTTTCTTAGATCTATTTCTCTAATCTTGGGATTCGTTTCAGTTATTGACAATCTCCCATTTTTATATTTTATGCTTTACATTTATATATCATTCCATGCATTGTGAGATACACGACAAGTTCTATATCATCTTATTTCTTTCTTTACCTAGATGGCTAACTTGCACTATTCGAGCACCATAGCAGCCGACCTTTCAGATATTCTTAGTGTAAAAAAATGTAGGGTGGTAGTCTTATTTGGTATCCAAGCTTAGATTGTGTTGTCTAACCTAATGGCTAAGTCGAGGGTGCATATTATATATACGAGAGCATGTACTTTTGTATGTTTTGGTGAAGTATATGTATATATACGCTACGCCATAAGCGGCCTTCTGCAACACAATAAGTGTTGGTACAAGCACAAAAAATGTTGTCATATGTCTTCAGCAATAATTTTGCTATGATTCAATTTTCACATTGCCTTAGACCTCAAAGCCAATATTTTGACTATCTAAGGCAACATAAGAAATATTGTTGCAATAGAAACCTATTTGGGTCAATATCAACATCCATACGTGTCTGTAGCAACATTCCGGAAATGTTGCTATAGATTTTCTTTTTAAATATATATAATATAACAAAAAGGAGAATTAAATGCTACTACATAGAATTAAATATTCGAACAGTATTTTTATACAAATAAATATTTTATCTCAACATTTGAAATAGTACATATTTCTAACTTTACTATTTACAATTCACTGTTAATAACACAGTCAATAAAATATACAGATATTCCTCACATCTCTCATCTCACCCTTACATATGCAGTTTAAATTTATACAGACATTGACAAATATATGCCAAGCGGAAGGCGACCCGAGTAGTGGGTCCGGACGCTGCGCCGACGGGGTTCTGGGTCCCCGCAGCCCTGGCGGTGATCGAACATGCTTGAAACGACGTTTTTTGAAATGACATTTAGGTCGAACAAGTGGGCACCACCCGATTCATCCGATTTCGGAAGACCAAGCCTTCTTTGAAACGACATTGTTTTGTTTCAAACTTCCACTTCTGTAACAAACTTACATCCTCTCTGATTTCTGGAGCAACCATCATCACACCTGATAATTATAGAAACATGGACAATAAACTAGAGCAAAAATAAAATAAAATACGAGCAAATATAACTTTATTTTTAATTTGTATTTTTCCTTAGATTTCTGGTGCGTTTCTCGTCATCTTCTAGATTTGGTCTGATGACATTCAAGTATGGTATAATACTATACGAGATTGTATACAATTAAATATAGCAAGCAAGCCTAGTACTTGAAAATATCAATCTCGAATGCATTTAAACTAGATTGAATATAACTGCATGTATCTTACAGTTTAATATGCAAATAGGTTAAGTGCGTGAACAAGCATCATGAAGGATCAAATTACGATATACACATACGCACATCCACACATATATACACATATGAATATACATACATATATATATATATATGTGTGTGTGTGTGTGTGTGTGTATGTTTATGTGTATGTGTGTGTATGTGTTTAACACCTCGTATTTTTAACAAAACTAAAAGTGGATAAATTAAATAATAATTAATTTAATATTCGGAATTAAGGGAAATGGAATACGCCATTGCGTTCGTCTCGAAATTTTGGTCAAGACAGACATTTGATTTGCGTAAAACGGATACCATATGAAGAAGTTATGAGGATTTTAAGTTTGTGTACACGCAAAAGAATTATATATATATATATATATATATATATGAGTCAGATATAAGTTAGAACCTTATCTTAAATCGTTCAAAAATCAAAAACGTCAGAAGGCAGCAAATTTCCCACTCTAGGGGGTCGACCCCCTACAGGGGTGTTGACACCCCTAGGGCTGACGTGGCAGTCGGTTTAAGAGGGGTTGACAGTTATAAATACATGGTCATTTCTCTTGTTTTCTTCATTGAGAATCTATGGGGCCCAAACTCTACTGGTGTCTGAACTGAACTGGATCTGTTATCTTCTACAACTATCAACTTAAGCAAATCAGTTAGAGATTCAAGATCCATTCTTTTTCTATTTTCTAATCCAAACACTGTGAGTTCCTAGTTGACTTTAGATTTAAATATTTAAAAGTGAACGTAACATGACTATAGTTTGGATTTGTTTATGTGCCAATATTATACTGGATCCATTGTAAATTGTGAACATATGACATTCTAAATTGGTTATAACTTGGATCTAAATCTCTATCTTGTCGAATCTATTTTAACTTATATGACATTCTATGACGTGCATCTTGATCTTATTTGTGTTAGATCTATTGGATCTAAATTTCTATCTTGTCGGATCTATTATAACTTTTGTGGCATTCTATGATGTGGATCTTGACCTTATTTGTCTTAGATCTATTTTTAACTATTGGATCTGAATTATGTGGACATCTAAATTACTAATCAGATCAAGTTTATCACCTTGTGCCTATCATATTAGATCTAAACCAGTTGGACATCTAAATTGTTAATTTAGATCTTATTATGCTTATTATGACGTCATAGTTATGTTAGAATTAGTTAATTGCCACAAGTTCATCATATTTATACTTATATGTCCACCTTATCACCATGTTATTTTATGTTTATGCCAGAACAATCACTATTATCATTTTTCCCATCACCTTTCCCTTTTATTGTTCACGGCTAGGCTACTTTCTAGCCTAGATGCCACCAAATATATGCGAATGCGTTAGTTAGGAAATGGGGGAAAAAGGTTAGAATTGGCATAATTTAAATAATGTTTATATGAATTGGACATATAATTCAAAATGGGGAAAAAGGGGAGAATTGGATAAGAATGAAATGTCTAATAATTGCATTAGAAATTGTAATTGCACTTATGACACGAGGTTCAGTTGCATTAGTGGTGGAAGTCTGCTCGGACCCGACCAACATATCCAGCAACCACTAATGTTAAACTCTAATGTGAGAGGTCTAAGTAGGTAAATATGAGACGGGCTATGATTCGAGGTTAGGCCCAACTTGTGGAAGAAGTCTGCCCGGACCCGACTGACATATCCAGCATCCATAAGTTGTAGGCCTAATGGGGGAGGTCTAGCCCATTATAAACCATAAATGGACATGGTAATGAAATTAACTAACTAATCCATAGGGATTGTATGATTATGAACTAAAGTTAGGGTTAATTAAATTTGGTTGGATAGTGGGAGGGTTAAGCAAATCTGGAGGGGGTGGGTAATATTTACATACGAGCCCACAAACTTAACCCGATAAGGTTATGTAATTAAAGAAACCTAGTGGTAAACATAACCGATGGAAATATAATTAAAGACACCTTGTGTTATACATAATCAAATGGAAAACCTAGTAGGGTATACAAGACAAAGGGAGGAGCTTGTATCATATTGTGTGGGACCCGTTTCATCCAGTAACACGGAGTGGGTATCAAACATGTACTCTGAACAAGGTCGGAGAAGGAGCACGCTTACTGGATTGATTGTAAGAGATCCAAACATGGAGGACGGTGTGGGCGGTGCAAACTGACCGGGCCATGTGCGTGCATGAGCCGGGAAGAAGGGGATAAGACGACCGTGACACCTGTAGATATGGGGTTGTGCATATCAGCGAGGGGTTTCCACTTTAGGACGTGATACATCCTACGGTGGGGCCGACACAGAGTATCTACGTGGATTAGGGAGCCGATCGATTAGCGTAATAGTTAGGATACATTTAGATGTAGGCCTAAGTCTACCACCTTATAGTGGAAGGGATCATCTCATTTTGGTTATGCTAGTAATAGTGCAGAGTAATCATTAGGGAAGCATATACACCTTATCATGTCTATCTTGTCACACCTATCTTTTAATGTAGTAATCTCTCTTATCCATTTATATGCCTATCATTTTACTTTTATTTATTTACTTGCTAAAAGTAACTGGACTTGCCAGACTTTATGTCTGACCCTTTTTGTTTCCTCTTCTTTCTTCCATTCCCCCCCCCCCTCAGGTTCTCAGGGCGGGAACACTCAGGTTTGACAAGATTCTTCTTACTTTTGCTGGAGCTGCTGATATGTACGGCTCAAGCTCGTATCCTTGTTGCTATGGCTATATTTTGTTTTAGGGAATTTTATTTCTTTTACGTACTCTGATATTTTTGAAGAACAAGATAGTAGCTTTTATCTTGTAATGGGCTTTTGTATTTCATACATGTGATGTTTTTGGACCATGGTATCTTATGATAAATAAAGTTTTTATTCCGTTGTTATTTTATGTGTGACGGCCCGCCCCGCACCAGCCTGCATTTCCTCCGAAAGTGCGTTGTACACATGCCCAACTAGCACGGGACGGTCGTCAGAAGGAAGGAAAGAAGAGAATTGACTAACAAGAAACCTGTAGAATGCCTCACAGCGCATGGAGTAAAATATAATATTAATAACATACTTGACATAAAACAGGTGAGGCAGTGCATAAGCTGATAACTAAAATCAACATCAACATCAAAGCAGCGGAAATCCCAATACAGCTTATTACAACTTTCCAAATTTACTGTCTCTAAACAAAAGAAAGCTAAAATGGAAGATGCACCACCAATGCCCAAGCAGTGATCTTCAACAGAACAGGGAGAATACTATATATATATATTACGTGGAAGCCTCATGCTCGTCTCCGGATCATCTACCCGTGCATCACCAGCTAACCTGTCTCTAGTCTGCTCGTGTGAGCACCCAGAGTAATAAGAGGAGACATAAAACTCTGGGTCAGACATAAAGCCTGGTATGAGCGATAAGCATCTAAACAGAAAAATAACAGGTATACTAAACCATACCTGAACCTGGACCTGCAACCAAAGAGTTAGTACCACATACCGTACAGTGCTCTAAGGTGCCATAATGAATAGTGTAAAGAATACGGGGGTGGGGTGTGTATGTCATAATGATAGCAAACGAACCATCCATAGCAACCATCCTCACATCCCTCACTCAGTGCGTAAAGCATACGATGTCCACCACTGTCAATCGCTAGACCCATTGAGGTAGTGACGGAGTTCGACTTGTACGACTACTGCTACTACCAAGCTTACCACGTGGAGTCATGACCAAATCTTTACAAATGACCCCACTTCATTGGTTTATAGCCCTTTAGTTGTACCTAGGCCATTGCAGCCCTGAATCCGTTCACGTACTTCCCATGCATAGTAATCCAAAGTCATAGACATCGATAGCCCCTTGGCACACGTCCCGCAGCAAAGCCCAATCATGAAGCGAACTCATTGGTTCCCAACTAGATCCTGAGCTCTAACTTCCCATATTGGGCTACCTTTGCATCTCGGGTTTTGGTCATCATCTTCATCCGGATCGGTCTCCATCATTCGGGTCGGATCGCGCCTCCTGCATCGGATCGGGTCGAGGTTCCCCAAACGACCGGGTCGTGCTCCTTTATTTCCTCGTGAATCCAGTCTCCATCGGATCGGATCGGCCACCACTTCAAGTGCACCGGATCGGGTCGCCCTACAAGCTCCGGGTCGGATCGTGTGACTCCCTTCGGTTCGGATCATCCTTCAGGCTTCAAGCTCCAGTGCGTTGCTTCGGATCAGTTCGTGGTAAGAGGCTCGGATCGGATTGCATCATCGGATCGTGGTCTTCAAGCATCGGCGGATCGGGTCGCGCCATCGGTTCGGATCGCCTTTGCTTCCACCGATCCGGTCCGGTTCGGGCTGATTTCCTGCAGTTCTTCCAGCGAGCAGTTTACTCCATTCGACGGCGTTTTTGACAAATCTAACACTTCTAATCAATCATAAAACACACCATAAAGTCATAGCAACATGTAATAGCAACCACAAACACCAAACAACAATTCAAATGAAGCAAAATGGATCAAAAGTGGCCAAAACTCCTTATTTTCCCTTAAGCATGTTTAAGTAAAACTAATCATAGGGTTAACGAAACTTAATCAAATCGAACCAAATTTCCAACAGAAGCATAAAACATTATTTAAGAATTTCTAAACATTTTTCCAGATTTTATTTGTGTATAAATTCGCTAATTAACACTAATTACCCCTTAATCAACCGTAATTAGTGAGAAATCATGCAAATCACTCACCTTGGCCACAAAATAAAACACCAAATCTGAAATACTCTCTGTTTGGGTCGAATTCCTATGTATAGCAGCAGCTCCAACCTTGCTATGTTGCTATTTGGCCTTGTTTTGATGTAGTTTAGGCTTAATCTTCACTAAAAATGTGTTTTGGAGTGGTTTTAGAGGATGGAAGCCATTACTAGGGTCTCAAGAAGGTTTGTGGCGGCTCAAAACTGAATTGAAAGTGATTCCCTAACCCTAATCAGTCCTCCTATGCCTCTAAACCCGAAATTCCCTTCTGGGCCTAGTTGCTAATTACCCGGTTAAGCCCAATTAAGCTGTTTTTCACCATCTGAAACTTGTTTCAGCCATATCTCCCAAACGGTGAGTCCGTTTGGCTAATGTGACCACTCTACGGAAAGAGAAACCATCATCCAGAGCCAATGGAAGTGGTTTCAGGTCAAAATTCCTTTCCAGTCAAAAGTTATGGCCAAAACAGTACCAACTAGGGGTAAAATGGTCATTTAAAAATCGGGAAAAATCATGAACATGGGAAATGACCCCAATAGTCGTCTCCCAAAGTTACATGACTATACGACTTCGTATGTGAAAGAAATAAATATCCTACGATCCTATGAGGCGTAGAATAAGGGTCGTTACACTCTCTCCCCCTTAAGAAATTTCGTCCCTGAAATTCCTTACCCCAAAACATACAAAGGATCCCGCATGCCTAACAACCACATACAACAATCAAACCTGCAAAACAAGCAAACAAGCCTATCCTAGCATGCGGAAAACTAAATCGAAGTCAAAATCTTACCAGACAAAGAGTTCTGGATAAGTCTTCCTAATGTTCTCCTCTGTCTCCCAAGTACAATCATTCTCGTCCTCGGCCCACTAAACCTTGACTAGCTTCACCGCCTTCCTTCGAAGTTGTTTCATGTCGTGCTCGACAATACGGGCCGGCTTGCGGTTCCCAACCGCCTCGGGTTCTACTTCGAAGTCCTCTAACTGATCAGGTGAAATAGTTATATCTGGGTCGTGAACGAACTTCCTTAGTTGGGAAACATGAAATACATTGTGAACTCCCGCCATTTTCTCTGGTAAGTCAATTCTATATGCCAAATTCCCGACTAGTTCGAGGATAGGGAATGGGCCAACGAACCTTGGTGCCAATTTGCCTCTCCTGCCAAATCGTATTACGCTCTTCAACGGAGAAATCTTGACAAACACCAAGTCGCCAACGGAGAATTTTAAGTCTCTTCTCCTCTTATTAGCATAACTCTTCTGCCTATCTTGGGCAGCCTTCATTCGTTGTTGAATGGTCTTGATTTTATCTGAAGTTTCCCTCACCACATCTGGTCCAAGCATAAACTTCTCACCAGTCTCTATCCAACATGATGGTCAGTTGCATGGTCTTCCGTACAAAGCTTCAAACGGAGCCATACCGATACTGGATTGGTAGCTATTATTATATGCAAACTCTACTAGATGCAAATGGTCATCCCATGATCCACCAAAATCCAATATACATGCTCTCAAGAGATCTTCCAAAATACGATTCACCCTCTTCGTCTGACCGTCGGTCTGAGGATGATATGCGGTACTGAGATGTAACTCTGACCCTAGAGCCTCTTGAAAGCTCTTCCAAAACCCACTAGTGAACAACGGGTCTCGGTCACTCACAATGCTTTTAGGTACTCCACGGAATCTCACTACCCACTTCATATACAATTCTGCTAACTTAGCTGCCGTTCTGGTCGATCTGACTGGTATAAATCTTGCACTTTTAGTCAGTCGATCCACAATTACCCAAATGCTATCATGTCCCGATCTAGTCCTCGGTAAACCATCGATGAAATCCATCGAGACTTGCTCCCATTTCCATTCGGGAATTTCTAATGGTTGTAATAACCCACTAGGCTTCTTTTGCTCGGCTTTAACTAGCTGGCAATTCATGCACTTGGATATAAACTTCCCAACGTCTCTTTTCATACCTTCCCAGTAGTAAGTCTGCTTCATATCTCGATACATCTTGTTACCACCGGGGTGTATAGTTAGCTTTGAGTGATGACATTCTCTAAGCACTTCATCTCTCAATCCATTGACATTGGGTACAACAAGTTTCCCATTCTTTCTAAGCCATCCATCCCGATCAAGCCCATACTTGTTCATCTCTTCATCGATATCCATCTTTAACTTGGAGATGATTTCCAATAGGTTAGGATCGTCCCTCTGACTAAAGCCAATCCGCTCAATTAAAGTGGGTCTGATCGTCAAACTTGCTAACATTTCTGGATCCAATTCGCACTTTGGTCTGAAATCAAACCCCGCAATATACTCCAGTTGCTTCCGTTCAAGGAACATAGCCCCTAAGCTGGCATGTCTTCTACTCAATGCATCAGCCACCGCATTGCCCTTTCCCGGTGTATATGCGATGTCGAAATCATAGGAGGCCAAGAATTATAACCACCTTTGTTGCCGGAGATTTAGATCTTTCTGGGAGAAGAGATACTTCAATGACTTATGATCTGTAAATAGCTCAAATCTTTCTCCCAAGAGATAGTGTCTCCACATCTTTAACGCGAACACGATCGCTGCCAATTCCAAGTCATGGGTAGGGTAACTTTTCTCGTGCTGTTTCAATTGCCGACTTGCATAAGCTACAACCCTACCGCCTTGCATCAATACAGCACCCAGTCCGGTACCACAGGCATCCGTGTATATCGTCATCTCTCCATCCCCCTTAGGAATGACTAACACTGGTGCGCTTGTCAACTTGTCCTTTAGACTCTTGAATGCATTCTCGCACCTTTCATCCCAGACAAAAGCTTGATTCTTCTTGGTCAACTGGGTCAATGGTGCTGCTATCTTGGAGAAACCTTGGATAAACTTACGATAATATCCAGCTAATCCCAAGAAACTTCTTACATCTGTTGCATTCTTGGGCGTAGGCCAATCCTGTACCGTGGCCACCTTCGCCGGGTCCACGGCAATACCATTCTCTGATACAACATGGCCCAAGAACCTCACTTCCCTCTTCTAGAAGTGACACTTAGAAAACTTTGCTTTTAATTGGTGTTTTCTCAACACCTCCATCACTACTCTTAAATGTTCCTTGTGTTCTTCCTCTGTCCTCGAATAGACCAAAATATCATCAACGAACACAAGGATAAACTTATTCAATTGATCCCTGAATACCCTATTCATAAGATCCACAAAATATGCTGGGGCATTGGTCAGCCCGAATGGCATGACCAACCCCTCATAAAATCCAGACGGCGTCCGAAATGCCGTTTTAGCTATACTCTTAGCTGATGAAAACCTGTCGCGAGATCCAACTGAGAAAATATTCTCGCGCCACTCAACTGATCGAACAAATCATCTATTCGCGGTAGAGGATACTTATTCTTCCTCGTCACTTTATTCAACTCGCGGTAGTCTACACACAAACGAAGGGAACCATCCGCCTTGGTAGCAAACACAACTGGTGCTCCCCATTCAGAAACACTCCTTCTGATAAATCCCTTCTTCAAAAGATCACTGACTTGCACCTCGAGCTCTCGCTGCTCCCTTGGTGCCATACGACGAAGTGGCATCACTATAGGTCTGGCATCTTTTACCAAATCAATACGGAACTCAATCTCTCGGTGTGGTGGAAGTCCGGTCACTTCTTCGAAAACATCCGGATACTGGCCAACCACGGGCAAACCTGACAACTCACTATGCGGAATGTCGAGGGAGTTTAGAAAACTAGCCAATACCCCCTCACTGGGTAGACCACCAAACACTATTCTCCGCCCATCATCCGCTCTAGCTGTCACCAAAAAGCCCTCACAGTCTACCACCACCCCGTATCTTCGGAGCCAATCTACTCCCAAAATAATGCCAAACCCAGTAAAGCCCAAAACAAAGCAATCACAAACAAACATGCATCCATGACTCGATAAGACTACATTACGACAAATCATGCTAAGGCTAGTAGAACCACCAATCGGGTTCGTCACTACTAAAGGTCTATCGACAATCTCGGGCTCCAATCCCAACCTATCTACCAGGTCACTAGATATGAAAGAACTGGAAGCTCCGGTATCAAACAAAACTCTAACAGGAACATCGTAAACAGAAAGCATACCTTGAATGACGACATTCTTTCCTTTCTCCGCCGCAGTTGGGGCATTCGACGAAGAAGGAATAGCATTAAGGGCATATGCTTTCACCATTTGCTTTTCTTTGGGGGGTTGCGGACACTTGTCCTTGTGATGTCCCATTTGGCCACAGTTGAAGCACTTCCTATCCGCTGGCTTGTCCCGACAATTACTAGCATAATGGCCCTTCTTACCACAGCTGAAGCACTCAACATCTTGCTTATTCTTTTTCTTCTGGCCATCCTTAGTTTGATTCTGCTTTCTCTTATTCTGGGAACCACCCTTGCCTCCACCACTTGCTTGTGGCTTTGGCTCATCTGCGGATGCAACCTCAGTCTTCGGCTTAGGGTAGAGACTTTCTGATCTTAATGCTTTCCCCACAATCGACTCAAACGTCTCATCGATGTGGTTAATAAGCCTTTCCCCCAAGTACTGATCCAAACCAGTTATGAATTTCTCATTCTTCTTCTCGGCAATATCAATAAGAGATAACCCATACTTTGACAAAGTGTCGAATTCAGCAATGTACTCTGAGACAGCTCTGCCATTCTGCTTGAGCTCCAAGAATTTCTTAAACAGCACTGACTTCTGAGCAGCTGGAATGAACTTCTCGCTAAAGCGAGCTTTAAACTGCTCCCAAGTAATCTGATTCTCAGGGGTATCTGCCTTTATAGCATTCCACCAATTCATTGCCCGCCCTTGCAGCTGACGGGACGCTAGCTTTCTCTTCATCGCATCCTCGATACCCAAATCCTCGAAGATACGTTCGCAACTATCCAACCAATCCTTAACATCCGTGGCCGACTGCGTTCCGTGAAACGGCTTCCCACCAAGGCTAGTATAATCCTTATTTAGCTTGGCGAAGTCGACCCTCGGCGCCTGCACTATTGGACCACCACCATTTCCATCATTGGGAGCTGCCCTCTGTACATCTCTAAGCATCTCTCTCATGAGGTCAGTAAACATCGTCCTCATGTCAGCAGCATTCCCATTATTGGCCCCTCTACCGGTACCTCTAACATATCGGCTCATCGTCAATCTGAAAAAGGAAACGATTAACGACTCCATAGTGGTGCTAGTGCAGTACAACTTCATCCTTATACTACTAATAGTATATATATAGCTTTTGAAAACCAAAATAATCACAAATACGCTCTCTCGTATACGTATATTATCTCTCCCTGATAACTTCCCTAGGTTAACTACGCAACCTAGAGCTCTGATACCAAGTGTGACGGCCCGCCCCACAACAGCCTGCATTTCCTCCGAAAGTGCGCTGTACACATGCCCAACTAGCACGGGACGGTCGTCAAAAGGAAGGAAAGAAGAGAATTGACTAACAAGAAACTTGTAGAATGCCTCACAGCGCATGGAGTAAAATATAATATTAATAACATACTTGACATAAAACAGGTGAGGCAGTGCATAAGTTGATAACTAAAATCAACATCAACATCAAAGCAGCGGAAATCCCAATACAGCTTATTACAACTTTCCAAATTTACTGTCTCTAAACAAAAAAAAGTTAAGATGGAAGATGCACCACCAATGCCCAAGCAGTGATCTTCTACAACACAGGGAGAATACTATATATATATTACGTGGAAGCCTCCTGCTCGTCTCCGGATCATCTACCCGTGCATCACCAGCTAACCTGTCTCTAGTCTGCTCGTGTGAGCACCCAGAGTAATAAGAGGAGACATAAAACTCTGGGTCAGACATAAAGCCTGGTATGAGCGATAAGCATCTAAATAGAAAAATAACAGGTATACTAAACCATAACTGAACCTGGACCTGCAACCAAAGAGTTAGTACCACATACCGTACAGTGCTCTAAGGTGCCATAATGAATAGTGTAAAGAATACGGGGGTGGGGTGTGTATGTCATAATGATAGCAAACCAACCATCCATAGCAACCATCCTCACATCCCTCACTCAGTGCGTAAAGCATACGATGTCCACCGCTGTCAATCGCTAGACCCATTGAAGTAGTGACGGAGTTCGACTTGTACGACTACTGCTACTACCAAGCTTACCACGTGGAGTCATGACCAAATCTTTACAAATGACCCCACTTCATTGGTTTATAGCCCTTTAGTTGTACCTAGGCCATTGCAGCCCTGAATCCGTTCACGTACTTCCCATGCATAGTAATCCAAAGTCAAAGACATCGATAGCCCCTTGGCACACGTCCCGCAGCAAAGCCCAATCATGAAGCGAACTCATTGGTTCCCAACTAGATCCTGAGCTCTAACTTCCCATATTGGGCTACCTTTGCATCTCGGGTTTTGGTCATCATCTTCATCCGGATCGGTCTCCATCATTCGGGTCGGATCGCGCCTCCTGCATTGGATCGGGTCGAGGTTCCCTAGACGACCGGGTCATGCTCCTCTATTTCCTCGTGAATCCAGTCTCCATCGGATCGAATCGGCCATCACTTCAAGTGCACCGGATCGGGTCGCCCTACAAGCTCCGGGTCGGATCGTGTGACTCCCTTCGGTTCGCATCATCCTTCAGGCTTCAAGCTCCAGTGCGTTGCTTCGGATTGGTTCGTGGTAAGAGGCTCGGATCGGATTGCATCACCGGATCAGGGTCTTCAAGCATCGGCGGATCGGGTCGCGCCATCGGTTCGGATCGCCTTTGCTTCCACCGATCCGGTCCGGTTCGGGCTGATTTCCTGCAGTTCTTCCAACGAGCAGTTTACACCATTCGACGGCGTTTTTGACAAATCTAACACTTCTAATCAATCATAAAACACACCATAATGTCATAGCAATATGTAATAGCAACCACAAACACCAAACAACAATTCAAATGAAGCAAAATGGATCAAAAGTGGCCAAAACTCCTTATTTTCCCTTAAGCATGTTTAAGTAAAACAAATCATAGGGTTAACGAAACTTAATCAAATCGAACCAAATTTCCAACAGAAGCATAAAACATTATTTAAGAATTTCTAAACATTTTTCCAGATTTTATTTGTGTATAAATTCGCTAATTAACACTAATTACCCCTTAATCAACCGTAATTAGTGAGAAATCATGCAAATCACTCACCTTGGCCACAAAATAAAACACCAAATCTGAAATACTCTCTGTTTGGGTCGAATTCCTATGTATAGCAGCAGCTCCAACCTTGCTCTGTTGCTATTTGGCCTTGTTTTGATGTAGTTTAGGCTTAATCTTCACTAAAAATGTGTTTTGGAGTGGTTTTAGAGGATGGAAGCCATTACTAGGGTCTCAAGAAGGTTTGTGGCGGCTCAAAACTGAATTGAAAGTGATTCCCTAACCCTAATCAGTCCTCCTATGCCTCTAAACCCGAAATTCCCTTCTGGGCCTAGTTGCTAATTACCCGGTTAAGCCCAATTAAGCTGTTTTTCACCATCTGAAACTTGTTTCAGCCATATCTCCCAAACGGTGAGTCCGTTTGGCTAATGTGACCACTCTACGGAAAGAGAAACCATCATCCGGAGCCAACGGAAGTGGTTTCAGGTCAAAATTCCTTTCCATTCAAAAGTTATGGCCAAAACAGTACCAACTAGGGGTAAAATGGTCATTTAAAAATCGGGAAAAATCATGAACATGGGAAATGACCCCAATAGTCGTCTCCCAAAGTTACATGACTATACGACTTCGTATGTGAAAGAAATAAATATCCTACGATCCTGTGAGGCGTAGAATACGGGTCGTTACATTATGGCTTTCTTGTAACATTTCCGTTCTGTTCACTATAACACTTCACGAAACTTAATGCATTCCCTTTGTGAGTGACATTAACGGACGTGGGGTGTCACGCTTGGTATCAAAGCTGAAGGTTACCAGATTAGATAAAAAAAATTGAAAGATATTTTCAAAAAGATTTTAAAAGAAAGCATTTTCAAAAAGAAAAGTCTTTTTTGAAAAACATTCCCCAAAAATCCATAAGTAATATATTTCGATCCCTTGTCTGAATCTCTTTCCTTTTCTTTTTCAGCATGTCTAGGGAACCCAACATTCCAGAGGGCGTTACATTACCAGGATGGTTCTTTAGGTATCTGGAGGCCACGGCGCCTGCCGAAGGCCAAGGAAACGTTCCTCCCACACTTGCACCTGTTGCTCCTCCTCCTCCTCCGCGTGCAGAAAACTTCTCAAAGATCTGCAAAGTCTTCCGTGCTATTGGAGGGAAGCCATTCCATGGAATCGAGACGTTTGTAGAGGCAAGGAACTGGCTCAAGGAGACCGAGAACTTGTTTGTAATCTTTGAAGTAGAGGATCGAAGAAAGATTTAGTTAGCTGCTTGGCTATTGAAGGATGAAGCCTCATTTTGGTGGGAGGTAATCTAAGCTGGCCGTCCGGTTGAAACTTGGGATGGCTTTAGACAGAGATTTGAGATGAAATTCCTTCCCCAAGCTGAGAAGAGCATGCAGATGGAGAAGTTCTTAGCACTCAAACAAGGGAACTTGACGGTTAAAGAGTATGAGAACAAATTTAACCAACTGGCAAGATTTGGACTGGAACTAGTAGACACTCCGCATAAGAAGGCTTTGCGGTTTGCTAAAGGGTTAAATGAACCACTTCATGGGTTAGCCATGTCATATATTCCAATGGGAGCCACCTTTGAAAGACTTGTTGATATGGCCTTGATGTATGAGGAAGAGAAAAGAGAAAAGGAAGAGGTTAAATGTAACAAGCCGGGTTTTCGCGACCTTGGTTATCGACATAAACTCAATGTCGACTACCCAAGCATCGGAAACATCGGATAGTCCATGAAAGAAATTAGAGGGTGAGAATATATAAGATAAAAACTTAGAATAGAAGAAGAAGAAGAAGAAGTAGAAGAACATACAACATCAGAGTAAATACGAATCTCACAGCTAAACGAATAACATATAATAGATACATAATTTTGAAATAAAATCAGTATATATATACAATATCATTATCAGAGTATAACACTTACAACATAGCGGAATAACTATAGTTATATAATCCTGAGGCCTCCTGCTCCAAGCTCTCCAACTAATATTCGATTAACTCACTTCGAATAACTAATATTCGATTAACTCACTTCGAATAACTAATATTCGATTAACTCACTTCAAATAACTAATATTCGATTAACTCACTCAGAATAACTAATATTCGATTAACTCACTTCGAATAACTAATATTCGATTAAACCACTTCGAATAACTAATATTCAATTAACTCCCTTCGAATAACTAATATTCGATTAACTCACTTCGAATAACTAATATTAGATTAATTCACTTCGAATAACTAATATTCGATTAACTCACTTCGAATAACTAATATTCGATTAACTCACTTCGAATAACTAATATTCGATTAGCTCACTTCGAATAACTAATATTCGACTAATTCTTTTCGAATAACCAATATTCGAAAATCTTTCTTTGAATAACTATAATTGATAACTCTTTTCTTCGAATAAACTATATTCGATTAACTCCTTTCAATTCTCTACTCGAATAACTAATATTCGATTAACTCTAATTCGATTAACTCTATTCGATTAACTCTAATCGATTAACTCCAATTCAATTACTCTAATTGATATCCACTTTAAACAGTCTTCTCATAACTCTTTTATATCTCGTTAATTCCCTTTTATAATCCTATTTATTTTCCAAATAAATATTTCTTTTATAATTTTATTTATTTAAAAAATAAATATATCCTTTTCAATTCTATTTATTTAATAAACAAATATTCTTTTTCAATTCTATTTAAAAATGTTTTACAGATATTTCCTTTTCAATTCTATCTGTGAATGTTTTACAAATATTTCCTTTTCAATTCTATTTGTAAATATTTTATAAATATTTCCTTTTCAATTCTATTTGTAAATGTTTTACAAATATTTTCTTTTCAATTCTATTTGTAAATGTTTTACAAATATTTCGTTTTCAATTTGTTTCACAAATATTTTCCTTTTTTACTTGTTCTATTTATCAAATGATAAATATTCCTTTTGTAAAATCCTTTGATTTTATAAATATTTCATTTCAAATATACACTTTGAAATTTTCCATTTTTACATCCCAGTATTTTTTATGGTATTTAAAACCCCATATAACAAGGATCAATATCATACAAACAACCATAATCAATAACAGATTATATATCACATCATATATCACAATATATGAAACAAAATAGTATTTTAAATATTGAGGAATCCAGTTGGATCCCTCCAACCTGTTTCCCTGCATCACAGATGTTAAACAATATAGTTAACATCGACTTCCTTTCAATATGAGATATTCTGATAAACAGAATCACTATTTGATTAACGTTATATGTATAATTATATCGATATTTTCAACCAATCAATTAGCAGTTCAACCAAATAGTCAACACACAGTAATCAATCATCATCTATCAGTTCTAAAAATACGTTATAAAAATATAACTGATAGAGTTGGTGAGTTTTACTCGCATTGTCCGTTAATCGTTAAATAACGATTACGGTCACTGATTCAGATCGGGCAATTTATTTTGCTATAAATTGTAACGAGCTCCAATTCACTCCCAGTCAGTTCCACTGTGTAGCCCTTATTCATACGATCCCGACGGATCCTGTTTTGTCCAATTTCGTTAATGTATGAGTAAGATACGCTAAATTAAAGTTAATACCCTTTTTTATTTGAATTGAATTTTAATTAAATACTTAAGTGGGCTTTTCCATAACTTCTTTGGCCTATCTAACTTGAAAATACCCGGACCAAACCCGCTTAACTCTTCTTCCCAGATGAGAAACATACTGAACCCGCTCCTTACCATTTCCGCATAATTGATCCTATTTTCCTCCATCACTTGATTAAAATCCAAACCAACATTTACCTTTTCACTAGAACTATATGACCATCCCCATGCTTCTCCACCCGTACCAGTGAACCCCGCACATCATCACTCTCCTCCACACGGTTCCGGTATCCTCTAAAACCATGGCCAAACTATCCTCTCTAATATCTCCTTAACTACATAATTAAAAATCCAACCGAAGACACCAAAATTCCTCTCATCCATTTCTTGTCAAGCCAACACCCATTTTAGAAAGCTCGAACAGCATTTCAACCCTCGACGTGGAGGAACCAACCTGGTTCGCACCGAAATTCGTGCGACATTCTTATGAGCGGATTTCCACAAAAGCTCGCTAGTAAGTGTAGTTTGGTCTCCAAAATCCAAAACCAAAGTCAGAATCGTAAATTAAAGCTTCGATCTTCCAATAGCCAGAACCCTAGCTCGCCTTGAGAAATTCCAGTGACGGAATGGATGTCGCATCCTTCAATCAGCATACCAGATTGAAGAGAAGCCCGATGTGAAGCCAAATATATTTATGTTTTTATTTATGAAGTTTTCCTTGAATTGATTTTTGATTTTGCAACACACGATTTGGGTTTACACAGGAAAGTGGTGGCTGCCAAGAAACGCATTGACCCACAGAAGAAAAGTGTGAGGGTTTTTAGGATGTTAGGGTACTTATAGTATAGGATGGCTTATCTAAGAAGCTTCATATATTTTTATATTAATTTATATTGTTACCGTTACTTTTATTTGTATTCTAAAAATTTGTATGATCACATACGATACCCAAATCTGATGAAAATAGACATACACCTATAGTTCGACATTACGGACACAACGAAACTTGTTTCATCAAATTCCGACTCCGTTTGCTCACACATCGTATTGTTAAAGGTCAAATTATCGACTGTATTTCACATTAAAATTCCGTACGGCCACATACTGACTTCAAAAATGACGAAAACTGGAATCTAACAATAATTTAATATTCCGGATCCAACAAAATTAGTTTCGTCAAAAACGGAGCTCGTTTGCAGAACTAGCTATTTTTAAAGCTCTAAATAAACCCATTTAAATATTAATATATAAAAATAGTAATTAAATTAAATATAAATAAATTTATATTATTTTATATATTCACAATACAATATCATACAGCTCCAATTGGATTTATAACTCGATATTCAAATCCCGGTTGAATCGATATTCAATTTATATTGAAAAATCAATTTATAATATTTATAAATCATTATAAATTATAAAGGAATTCCATAGCGACTTTTCTAAAATTTGATTTGGACATAAATCAAAATCTACACAACGAAATCCCGATTTTTCTCTTCCATTAGAAAAATATACTTCGGCAGCTCCAAACGTTTCTTGTTTCACAGAAGTCCGGCTTAAAACGGATTCTGTGTATTCGTTTAAAGTTCGAATCGCCAAATTACGAACTGTCGCGCCATTTCGAGCTCGATTAAAATTATAATATAAATTATACATTCAAACTTCGCTTAAATAATATATTCGTTATTCGAATTCAATTCCAAACCGAATTATATATATATTGAATTGTCCAATTCACACAATATTGCCAATTCTACTATTTTCGTTTATTTCACAAATTAAATATATTATTCTATTATTTAATTTAATTAAATATTCAATATTATTTAATTAAACAACCATATAAATCTCTAAACCATTATTTAAATAATTAAATAAATTTATTATTACACCGTAAAAATACGGGACATTACATTCTTCCCCCCTTAAAATAATTTCGTCCTCGAAATTGCTAAGTTAGAAAACTAACCCTATTAACTTGGTTAAAAATTATTTGTTTATTTCTTAAATTTCAATTTCAACTGAACAAATAAACTTCAATTAAAATATAAATTAATTCTTATCAACGAAAAATTTCAAAAATCATGAAAATTTTCAAACACTCGAAATTTCGCCAGCACCTCTTTTGTACTGGTCAATCGGTACAACTACAACTCGCCTCTCTAGACCATCTACAACCCAAAAGAAAATCAAATGGCCAAGCAGCTTGCCAATTCGGCTCATAAAATTTTCATACCATATGAAATATAACTTGTACCTTTTTGTCGGGCATATCAATATATCATTTCCCTCTGCTGCAAATTCAGCATATACCAATATAATCCCAATAAATCTCTAATCAGTTTTTGTCCTCAAACCCAACCATTCGCTTATACCTAAGTCGAATTTCATTTCAAACCAAAGTTCCATTCTCGATTTTCAATTTCTTAACTCATCAATCCAATTCCATTTCGGATTATCTCTAATCCAATCTAATTCGATACTTTCTATCTCAATTCATTTTCCACTTAACTGGTTTTCAATTCAATTTCTATTTGCTTTTACAAATTCTAATTTAATTTTTTTTAATTCAAACAATCTTTCCCAGCGAATTTCAAACGGTTTAGCTTTCTAAAATCAGATATCTTTGGTAGTAATCCATCACTTACAACTCGAACATGAACACCGATGATGGTCGACTTCATCATCGGAATCTATTTTCCAATGATCGAAGTGAGTTCAATACTATATCACTTTCTAAACTCATTTCTAAACATTTTCATTTTGAAACACATTTCCAAATACCATTTACAATGCTTGTAAACCAAATTAAAATCTCCAAGGATTTTAAAATTATCATATATTCAATTCAAATCCATTTACAAATACTTATTCCGATTTCCAGAGTTTAAATTCCAATTCTGATTTTAACTCATATTTAATCCATCTGATTTCATATATTTCACCTATGTGAATTCTGATTGGTTATTTATAACCATTTAACCTTTTATAATCTTATTCGATTATAATATCAACCAACACATCTAATATATTATAATTCCAATATTAAACATTCTTTTATATCAAAATATAATTCGGGTAAAATTATTTCATTTACCCTCTTTTCAAACCATACAGTGTCAGTTCATCGTATTCGAATGTTTAGAAACTCTACCGATACAGTTGATCAAACTGATCAATCAGAACCCATAAACAACTCAACCAACAAATCTCCACAATATAAAACCATTTTATATCAAATAACAAATACATTCACTCGTATATATATACACTCAAACTCAATATAGGGTATTACTAACTCCATCTCTACTGAGTCACGCCACAGAGCCAAGGTAATCACTTAACCTTCAGCTCTGATACCACTGTAACGACCCGGGTTTTCGCGACCTTGGTTATCGACATAAACTCAATGTCGATTACCCAAGCATCAGAAACACCAGATAGACCATGAAAGAAATTATAGGTTGAGGACAGATAAGATAGAAATTTAGAATAGAATAAGAAGAAGAAGAACATACAACATCAGAGTAAATACGAATCTCACAGCGGAACGAACAACATATAATAGATAGATAATTTTGAAATAAAATCAGTATATATATACAGTAACATTATCAGAGTATAACACTTACAAAACAGCGGAAATAACTATAGATATATAATCATGAAGCCTCCTGCTCCAAGCTCTCTAAGTATATCTGAAAAATCCTGACTACTTGACTGCCCGAAAAAAATTGGACACCCAAGAGTTTAGGGAAAACAAAACAAAACAAACTCTGGGTCAGTCATGGGACTGATATGAGTAAAACCATTTAAAATAGTTTGAGCAATTAAACGATATCTCATAAGACCACGCCGTATAACGGAATGGGTTTTTCCCTTATGAGAATCCAAAACATTTGATTTAACTTTCAAAATCCTTTTGAAAGAAATGATAAACTTTATGTCAAAACTCTTTTGATATTTTAATAATGTCTATCGACCACAACTAAATAATCATCTAGCAGAAACACTTTCATCTCACGTTCTACATATACAGTATACAATCAAAACCGCGAGCAGTTATTGGATAATGGATTACCAACTATGACAAGGTATGGAACCACCTTCCAATAGTGTACATCTAGATAGGAATACAATGGGTTCAACAAGAACATCTTGCAACCCGACCACACATGACCGACCACTCATTTCGCTTGAGTGTATCGAATGTATATCTCCAACGGTTGGGATCAGCAACGTTTCCCGAATGGGATAGCATCGAATAGATTAAAGAATGAAATGAATATCTCTAGATAGGTGTTAATACACCCTAATGGAAGCAACCCACATAGCATGCCTGCCCGATTTTTGTCATTTCTCGGTTGTGAGGCTAAAGGCCACGCTTATCTCTAACAGATCACACAATTATTCACTTTGAATGTCACATCGTCATACCCGCCAAATCACAAATTGATTTCCCCAAAAATACAACGGGTATACAACTAAGAGAAATGAATTCCTCCACCACCAAACGTACATACGTTTGAAGTGATCAACTTACGTGATCTATTAAATATACTCTGTTAGACATTCTTCCATACAGGTTGTCCTGGGACTGGACAAACCGAAGGCACTATTCTGTAAATAGAACAGACCTTGCATAACTCCGTCTTCAATTATCTTCATCATATTTGATCGCAATACTAACGCCTATACAGAGTGGTTTTCAGATAATGAATCTGATCCCGGTCTCTCAGTATTGATGACGGAAAAATGGTCAAAAACTTCGATAGTCGATGAGTTAACTATCAAAGAAAAACACGTGTGCAAACAACGGTATTATTTCCAGATGGAAATTATATCGATCAATCATCATTTAACGTTTATCTCTTTAGTTCATTAATTTATTTATTTCCTGTTTCCATATATTCAACATTCCTTATTTTCTAAATTTAGAAAATATACGTTATTAATCATTGGAAAACGTTTCCATCTCTTTTTCACGTATCACTGTCATATCAGTATTCTTCATCATCAAACATTTCATTTTTCTAGGATTAGAAAATATCTCCGATTAAATTTGGAAAATGTTTCCAAAACTCACTTATTGGATTTAAACAGATGTTTAAATAAAACATCGCTATGCCAACTCAAACCATTACATTCATCAACTAAATTCCCTTAACCAACCTTTACTATCGAACCTTAACCATTCCTTAGTTAAAAATGGAGTCAATCAAGTTGGGGTATAACTACCTCTCAGACCTTAACTGAACAACATTTCTAACTTCGAAAATAGACAAAGTTCACCTTCTAAATCTTTAACAAACTTCCTTACGTAACTCTCGGATTCTATTTACGAATCCACTTCTTTTACAGAAATCATTTGATTATAACAATAGTGTTATAATGCCATGCTTCCGAAATATAATAACTTAAGTGTAACTTTTATTTATTTATTTGGATAAATAAACAAACAGCTAATTGATTTATAAATAAATAAATCTTGATTAAAAACGGAAAGTGAATAGTACTTTCGCGAATTCTATATAATCGAATTCAACGTATAATTCTCTTTCGAATAATCTCTATTCGATAACTCCTTTTCGAATAAACTATATTCGATTAACTCTCTTTGAATAACTTATATTCGATAATCTCTCTTTCGAATAAACTATATTCGATAATCTTCTTTCGAATAAACTATATTCAATTAACTCTATTCATTTAACTCTATTCGATTAACTCTAATCGATTAACTCTAATCAATTAACTCTTATCAATTAACTCCTTTCGAATAAACTATATTTGATTAACTCCTTTTCGAATAACTATATTCGATTAACTCCTTTTCGAATAAACTATATTCGATTAACTCCTTTTCGAATAACTCTATTCGATAACTCCTTCCAAATAACTAATATTCGATAACTCCTTTCGAATAACTAATATTCGATAACTCCTTTAGAATAACTAATATTCGATTAACTCACTTCGAATAACTAATATTCGATTAACTCACTTCGAATAACTAATATTCGATTAACTCACTTCGAATAACTAATATTCGATTAACTCACTTCGAATAACTAATATTCGATTGACTCACTTAGACTAACTAATATTCGATTAACTCCCTTCGAACAACTAACATTCGATTAACTCACTTCGAACAACTAATATTCGATTAACTCGCTTCGAAGAACTAATATTCGATTAACTCACTTCAAATAACTAATATTCGATTAACTCACTTCGAATAACCAATATTCTATTAACGCACTTCGAACAACCAATATTCGATTAACCCACTTCGAATAACTAATATTCGATTAACCCACTTCGAATAACTAATATTCGATTAGTTCACTTCGAATAACTAATATTCTATTAACTCACTTCGAATAACTAATATTCAATTAACTCACTTCGAATAACAAATATTCAATTAACTCACTTCGAATAACTAATATTCGATTAACTCACTTCGAATAACTAATATTTGACTAATTCTTTTTGAATAACCAATATTTGAAAATCTTTCTTTGAATAACTATAATTGATAACTCTTTTCTTCGAATAAACTATATTCGATTGACACCTTTCAATTCTCTACTCGAATAACTAATATTCGATTAACTCTATTCGACTAACTCTAATCGATTAACTCCATTTCAATAACTCTAATTCATATCCACTTTAAACAATCTTCTCATAACTCTTTTATATCTCGTTAATTCCATTTTATAATCCTATTTATTTTCCAAATAAATATTTCTTTTATAATTTTATTTATTCAACAAATAAATATTTCCTTTTCAATTCTATTTATTTAACAAATAAATATTCTTTTTCAATTCAATTTAAAAATGTTTTACAAATATTTCCTTTTCAATTCTATTTGTAAATGTTTTACAAATATTTCCTTTTCAATTTGTTTCAGAAATATTTTCCTTTTCTATTTGTTCTATTTATCAAATGATAAATATTCCTTTATAAAATCCTTTAATTTTATAAATATTTCATTTCAAATATACACTTTGAAAATTTCCAATTTTACATCCCAGTATTTCTTATGGTATTTAAAACCCCATATAACAAGGATCAATATGAAACAAACACCCACAATCAATAACAAATTATATATCACATCATATATCACAATATATGAAACAAAACAGTATTTTAAATATTGAGAAATCCAATTGGATCCCTCCAACCTATTTCCCTACATCACAGATGTTAAACAATATATTTAACATCGACTTCTTTTCAATATGAAATATTCTGATAAACAGAATCAACATTTGATTAGCGATATATGTATAATTATATCGATATTTTTAACCAATCAATTAGCAGTTCAACCAAACAGTCAACACACAGTATTCAATCATCATCTATCAGTTTTAAAAATACGTTATAAAAATATAACTGATAGAGTTGGTGAGTTTTACTCACATTGTCCGTTAATCGTTAAAACGATTACGGTCACTGATTCAGATCGGGCAATTTATTTTGCTATAAATTGTGATGAGTTTCAATTCACTCCTAATCAGTTCCACTGTACACCCCTCATTCATTCTATCCCGACGGATCCTGTTTTGTCCAATTTCTTTAATGTATGAGTAAGATACGCTAAATTAAAGTTAATACCTTATTTTTTTTTTTGAATTGAAATTTAGTTAAATACTTAAGTGGGCTTTACCATAACTTCTTCGGCCCATCTAACTTGAAAATACCCATACCAGACCCGCTTAACTCTTCTTCCAAGATGAGAAACATACTGAACCCGCTCCTTACCATTTCCGCATAATTGATCCCATTTTCCTCCATCACTTGATTAAAATCCAAACCAGCATTTACCTTTTAACTAGAACTATATGGCCATCTCCATACTTCTCCACCCATACCAGTGAACCCTGCACATCATCACTCTCCTCCACACGGTTCCGGTATCCTCCAAAACCATGGCCAAACTATCCTCTCTAATATCACCTTAACTACATCATTAAAAATCTAACTGAAGACACCAAAATTCCACTCGTCCATTTCTTATTAAGCCAACACCCATTTTAGAAAGCTCGAACAACATTATAACTCTCGACGTGGAGGAACCAACCTGGTTCGCACCGAAATTCGTGCCACATTCTTATGAGCGGATTTACACAAAAGCTAGCCAGAAAGTGTAGTTCGGTCTCCAAAATCCAAAACCAAAGTCGGAATCGTAAATTAAAGCTTCGATCTTCCAATAGCCAGAACCCTAGCTCGCCTTGAGAAACTCCCGTGATGGAATGGATGTCGCATCCTTCAATCAGCATACCAGATTGAAGAGAAGCCCGATGTGAAGCCAAATATATTTATGTTGTGATTTATGAAGTTTTCCTTAAATTGATTTTTGATTTTGCAACACACGATTTGGGTTTACAAAGGAAAGTGGTGGCGGCCAAGAACGCATTGACCCACAGAAGAAAAGTGTGAGGTTTTTTAGGATGTTAGGGTACTTATAGTATAGGATAGCTTATCTAAGAAGCTTCATATATTTTTATATTATTTTATATTATTACCGTTACTTTTATTTGTATTCTAAAAATCCGTATGATCACATACAATACCCAAATATGATGAAAATGGACATACACCTACAGTTCAACATTACGGACCCAACGAAACTTGTTTCGTCAAATTCCGACTCTGTTTGCTCACACAGCGAATTTTTAAAGGTCAAATTATCGACTGTATTTCACATTAAAATTCCGTACGACCACATACTGACTTCAAAAATGACGAAAATTGAAATCTAACAACCCAAAAATGACGAAAATTGAAAATTGAAATCTAATAATTAAACATCCATATAAATCTCTAAACCATTATTTAAATAATTAAATAAATTTATTATTACACCGTAAAAATATGGGACATTACATTAAAGTTGAGGAAACAACGCAAAACAAGAAGACATGTCCCAAGAAAGACGACAACAACAACAACAACAGCAACAAAAGAAAGGAGGAAAGAAAGACAAGGGTAAGGAGAAAAGGAAGTGTCACAGTTGTGGGAAAGAAGGTCACTTGATCAAAGACTGTAAAAGAAGGAAGAACACTTGCTTTAATTGTGGAGAAGTCGGACACTTTTCTAGGGAGTGCCCGAAGAAACGAGGATCACAGGGTCAAGGTCAAAGGGCAGGAAATTCTGGAGGGTAGGTACATGCTCTCATGATCAGTGCTCCTGACAAAGGCAGAAAAATTTCTGTGGAAGGTTTAATTTCTCTTTAAAACCATCCTATTAGAACACTTTTTGATTCTAGCGCTTCACATTCATTTATATCTAGTTCTATGGTTGAATCTCTGCACTTAATTACTAGTATGGTAGTGGATCCCGTAGTTGTCTCAAACCCCACTGGTGGTTCGGCTCATTTATCTATGATTTGTCGGGGTTTAAGAATATCTGTATTAGGCGTCGAGTTTGAATGCGATGCATATGTGCTCAGGTTTATAGGCTATGGGTTGATTCTAGGAATGGATTGGCTTACCACGTATGGTGCCATTCTGGATTGTTAAAAGAGGGTCATTAGGATTCTGTCTTGTCATGGGAGGACCCTCGAGATTTCTTGTGACCACCAAGGGTTTGTTATGCTTAGTTTCCTAGAGTCTCTTGATGCATCCATAGATGATTTGCAATTTGTTCCAGTAGTCCGAGATTATTCTGATGTTCTTGAGGAGGTTCAGGGCTTAGCTCCGAGGTGCGAGATCAACTTTCATATGTATCTGGTAGACAATGCAAAGCCAGGTTCTTTACCAGTGCGCCATATGGCTTCGAGGGAAAGGAGGGAGCTGAGTAAGCAAGTAGGGAAGCTATTTGAGAAATGATTTATCAGACGAAGCATATCTGAATGGGGTGCTCCACTTGTATTCGCAACTAAGGTGGGTGGTTCACTTCGTTTTTGTGTGGACTATAGAGAGTTGAATAAACTCACAAAGAAGAACAGGCACCCACTTCCTAGGATAGACGACTTGTTTGACCAGCTTGTCGGGGCTTCGGTATTCTCTCAGTTAGACTTGGCCACGGGGTTTCATCAGTTGAGGGTGGCTGAGGACAGTATAGACAAGACTGTTTTTAGGACTCCGGATGGTTTATTTGAATGGCTAGTTATGCCTTTTGGGTTGATGAATGCACCCGCCTATTTTGTCGAACTGATGAGTAGGGTGTTTCGGGAGTTCCTAAATAAATTTGTCGTAGCCATTGTTGATGATATTTTGATCTTCTCCAAGATCGAAGAAGAGCATGCCCAACATTTGAGAGAAATTTTGAAAACTCTCCGTGCGCATCAGCTTAAGGAAAAGTTTTCCAAATGCCATTTTTGGAGAAAAGAGGTGAGATTCTTAGGGCATGTGGTCTCCAAAGAAGGGATAGCTGTAGATCCCACAAAGGTAGTTGCAGTGCAAGATTGGAAAATTCCGAAAAATGCAACATAGGTGAGAAGCTTTCTTGGATTGGCAGGTTATTATAGGAAGTTAATTAAGGACTTCGCAAAGATATCGTCCCCTCTCTTCAGGCTGACGAAGAAGAACTTGGCATTTTCCTGTGATATAGATTGTGATGTTTCTTTCCAACGTTTGAAGAGGGCTCTTACAACATCCCCAGTCTTGACTTTGGCCGATGGGAGCAAAGTGTTTAAGATGTACACTGATGCATGTGGTCCATGGATAGGTGCGGTTCTGATGCAAGAAGGGAAAGTAGTGTGTTATGGGGGTAGATAGTTGAGAGTTCATGAGAAGAACCACCCCACCCATAAATTAGAGCTAGCTGCCATAGTATTCGCGCTTAAGACGTGGCGACATTATTTACTTGGAGAGAAGTTCGAGTTATACACCGATCATAAATCTCTCAAGTATCTATTCTCACAGAAGGGTCTTAATTTAAGGCAACAAAGGTGGATGGAGTTCTTAGCTTCTTATAATTTTGAGATTGCTTATACCCCTGGCAAGGGTAATGTGGTGGCTGACGCACTAAGTAGGCAGAGGATGGCCTTAAGTCCTCTGTTTGTGGAGAGGGAGAGCTTGGATTCATATCAACCTTTGACTTTAGACCCTCCATCGAGATTTTGCCTGAATTGTTTGCATCGCTAGAAATATGACCAACTCTTATGGATCAGATAGGAGCTTCGCAGCAAGGTGACCCACAGATTTTAGACATCATGGATAAGCTCAGAAAAGGGGAGACTTCTAGTCACCTTAGTCGATATACCATGGATGAAAAGGGGTGGTTGCGACGAGATTGAAGGCTTTGTGTCCCTCAAACTGGAAGCTTGATAAAGGCAGTCCTAGACGAATCCCACCATTCTAAGAAGACTATTCATCAAGGAGGTGATAAGATGTACAGAGACATGAAGAGGGATTTCTTTTGGGTCGGAATAAATAGAGATTGGCCGAATTTGTTTCTCAGTGTTTAGTTTTCCAGCAAGTTAAAGCCAAGCAAAGGAAACCTGGTGGTTTACTTCATCCTTTGGAGGTTCCTCAATGTAAATGGGAGAGTGTCTCTATGGATTTCATAGATGGTTTGCCTAGATCAAAGAAAGGCAACACCAGTAGTTGGGTGGTAGTAGATAGACTCACTAAGAGAGCTCACTTTATTCCAGTTAAGAGTAAGAGGACAGCATCATGGTTGGTAGTAATTTATGTCTGAGAGATAGTTCGTCTTCATGGAGTACCTTCCAGCATCGTGAGTGATCGTGAACCCATCTTCATTGGTGAATTTTGGAGGAGATTGCAAGAAGCATCAGGTACACAGTTGTGCTTGAGCACCGCTTATCATCCTCAGACCGATGGGCAGACAGAGAGGGTGAACAGAATTCTTGAAGATCTTTTAAGGTTGTGTATCCTAGACTTCTGAGGGACATGGGAAGAGCATCTTTCTTTAGTAGAGTTTTCCTATAACAACAGTTATCAAGCTAGCAACGGCATGGCACCCTTCGAAGCACTGTATGAACAACCTTGTAGATCACCAACTTTGTAAAAGCCCGTAAATCCATACCAATTTGAGCTGACTAATATTCTACACATTCAACCCAAAGTGTACAAAAATACATATCTTTATTAGAAAGAAATAAGAGGATGAGAAAGATAAAATAGAGCTAATAGAATAGAAGAATAAGAAGAAACATCAGAATCAGAGTAAACACGAATCTCATAGCGGAACAATAAAATGTATTATATAACATAACTTTGAAATACAAAACTGTATTGTATATACATACCATTATCAGAGTACAATACATCATATCACAACGGAAATAATCTCTAAACACTAATGGTGAAGCCTTCTGCTTTGAGCTCCTCCAAGTGAATCTGTAAAATCCTGAAACACTTGACTGCCCGTACAAATTTGGGCACCCAAGAGTTTAGGGAAAACACAAACAAAATAAACTCTGTGTCAGTCATGGGACTGGTGTGAGTAAATTCCAACCATATCGTTTAACTTTGAAAATCCTTTTGAAACAAAAGGATAATAGTAAGACCAGTCCACACATATACATGGACGGTTTTTACCTTACTATAACCAAACCATTTTTGATATCAAAATCCAGTGATATTATAATAATGTCTAGTCAAATAAATAATCAAATACAGAACACTTGCATCTCACGCTCCACGTACATAGTATAAAATCAAATACCGCAGGGCGCTTATTGGAACTATGACAAGGTATGGGACCACCTCCCGATCAGTGTACTCTAGAGGGGATACACTGGGGTTCAACAAGAACATCTTGCAACCCGGCCCACACATGACCGACCACTCATTTCTCTTGAGTGTATCGAATATGTTGCCACCTACGGTTAGGCCCATATAGCCTTTATCCGAAGATACAGAAACGAAAGAAGAACAAATACGAATTTTCTCTAGATGGTGACAATACACCCTAATGGGAATGACCCACATAGCCATGCTGCCTGCCCGATTTTTGTCATTTCCTGGTTGTGAGGCTTGAGGCTATGTCTATCTTTTCAGAACATTTGTCCACCATTCACTTTGAATGCCACATCGTCAAACCCGTCAATTCACTAATCGATTTCCAAAAATATCACAGGTATAAAAAGCTAAGAGGAACGAATTCCTCCGCCACCAGACGTAATACCTTTAAGAGATCAATCGTACGTGATTTGTTAGGTATACTCTGTCAGACACTCATCCATAAAAGTTGTCCTGGGGCTGGACAAACAGAAAATACCATTCTGGAACAGGACGACCCTTGCATTTCACTCCGTCTTCAACTTTCTTCAGCATAATATAATTCACAGCACTTATACCTATACGGAGTGGTTTTCAGATAATATATTCAACCGGTCTCTCCGTATTGACAACGATGGTTAAAACACTTCGATAGTCGGTTATTTAACTATTGAAGTGAAAACAAACATTCATTCAAGTGAACAACTTGTAACACCCCACCTCCGCTAGGGTCACTCACAAAGGGAATGCACTAGGTTTGGAGGAGTATTATTGGTAAACATGCATAGAAATATTACAAGACAAAACATATATAAAATAGCGGAAGCAAAATCAAACTTTCATAACAAGAATAAATAAGGTCTAAAGCCTTTTACATCAGAGTACATTAAAACCTGTCTTGCATTAATAAAGAAGCATAAAGACTTTTTCATAAATTATTCCCCAAGAAAAAAAACAGTAAAGTAGCCATAGCCAAGAAAAATCCAAGCCATCCATGATGACCTTCAAGCAGAAGAAGTCCGAACTAAACAACAGTATTTCCTCCCTGTAACCTGGGGGGAAACGGAAGAAAAGAGGCGAAACAAAACGGGTCAGTCAAAAAGACTGAGTAAGCCCTATCTACTATTAGTATAAAAACTAGTAAAGTTAACTGACATGAGAAACTGAGATGAACATAAGCATGATAACAAGATAGATAAGCTAAATCAAAATAACAGGATGGACTACTGAACTCAGATAAACTAGGGTGTCGTGATAAACTACGATGTCAAGATAAAACAAGGTATCACATTGTCAGGTTTCTATCAAGTATAATATCCCAAGATATCTATCGCGTATAACGTCCCATGGCATCTATCCTGTATATCCGCTCTGGTTCTAACATGTATATTTGCTCTGCACCTCTCGTACTAGTATCCCAACCCGCGCCATGTGTTAACTATGAATGTCCCTTGCCCAATGTCATGGAATGGTCCATGTCAACCTAACATATAGCATATGTAGGTTTTCCCAACTCGTATGTTTCTTTCCATGAATAAGTTCAGTCCTTTGCCGTAGGCCGTACGGACTTTCCCATGTAAACGTTTTATCCTTGAAGTTGTTTTGGGACTGCAACCCTTGATCTAGTTGTGTTTCCCTATCATGAACTATCGCGCGTCCACTTAGGATTTATGCCACCTAGGGCCGCTAGGGATTATGCTACCTAATGAACGTTTCCGTGTCTCGGTTTGGGTCATGGCCACCTAGGACCACTAGGGATTACGCCACCCATCAATCGCGCCCTTGATCCCACGTATGTATCGTGAATCGTTTTCCATGTCTAGATGCACATGTTCCCCAATGTGCCATCCGAGTTCCGTGCCAGGGCAAATCAAGAAATACGGAACTCGGTCGGGAGCTTTAAATCATCTGCCGATGCAGATATCAAGGTCTGTTTTTGTACCCGTGGCTATGGTCCCACGTGACCCCTCCCTCAACTACTGAAAGGCAATCCAAGAAAAATCATGTATAAGAACCACTCCCCGGCCCCACTATAGCCCACTTTCCTACGGGCCAACCTCACCCATGACTCGATAGCAAGACATGGTCTGTTGGGGGTTCCCTGCCTTTCCGTACGTACACGATTGACTAAAGATGGTAGGTAGTCGGCGATGTGCTATCCAGGGCAAAAACCAAGAATCGTCGACTCCACGCTAATCCATCCCAGTCTTTAGGTCGCTCGCATAGCAACCAAGGCATACTCTTGGTCCTTCTAACGCAGACCTTAACCTCTCATGGGCCTAGTATAATTACCTGGCAGCCCACAGAGGGATCCCAAGAATATCCTCACGTCCCCCGAAGCTTCCACTTCGGCACCCAGTGCGCTGGAGCTTTTATCCAAGTCAGATAACTTGCTCCCCCTCGTATACTAAGCGATGACCTACCGTATCAGGTTACTCATCGTTTTGTGAATTAGTCCTATGTCCTTAGCTAAGAATTATTACTTAGTTACCCTTAACTAAGGTTTACCACTTAGCTTCCTTTCCCGTTATCCTTGATTAACCATGAGTCTCTACCTAGTTCCTCTAACTAGGGTTTGTCTTATTGGGTTAAGTGTTATCATTCAAGTCCATGCCTTAACCCGCCCACGAATCACGTCAAGATTGGCTAAGTATTTAAGTTCAAGACTTAGCCCTACAAGTTGGTTAAGTATATATTAACTTGACCTTATCAAATTGCTTAGTCAAACCGGTCAAGTGTATTCAAGCGATTCGTGACTTAGCCTTATCATGTCTTCACGTTATATTGGTTGAGTATGGGTTAACTTAGCCTCCATAAATTCATGAGTTAGATTGGTTAAGTATAGATCACTTAACCACATCAAATTAACGAGTTAGATTGGTTAAGTTTGGGTCACTTAACCATATCAAATTAACGGGTTATGTTGGCTAAGTTTAGGTCACTTAACCATATCAAATTAACGGGTTATATTAGTTAAGTTTTAACCTAACCCCCTTTAAACTACCAAGTGGGATTAATTAAGTCTAAGCTAACTTAACCCCATCCGATTATTTTGTTTAGACTAGTTGAGTCTAATCTTAACCCCATCCATTAACTGTATCTTTTGGTTAAGTGTCATTAAGAAAACTTACTTAACCTTGCCAACTTATCATGTTGGATTGATTAAGTGTTGGTTAACTCAATCCCCGTCCACTAGTCGTATAAAAATGGTTAAGCGTCATTAGGCAAATCAAATCACTTAACCTACCCAACCTTGTCATGTTTTGTTAAGTATCATTAGCCTAACCAATTTACTTAACCCATTTATCCATGTCATATTTGGTTAAGAGTCATTAATCAAATTAACTTAACCCTATCATGTGGCATTAATTACTTAATGCACCCCAACCTCTCACATTAGACTTTGTTGTGGTTACTAGTTAAGCCGGTCGGTTCCGGGTAGCTTTACACCACAACTTGGTCTAACCTCGGGTTCAAGCACAACATGACCAACTTCTCACATTGGGTCCTATTGTTTGCAACTACTAGTTAGGCCGGTCGGTTCCGGGTAGTTTTACGTTGCAAACTCAACCCAACCTCGAGTTGGCCACACTTATATTATCTAAGTGTCATGTTCATCATGTTTCCAAAACATGTTACAAGTTTTTCAAGCATTTGGGTAGACCTAACTTAATAGGTAAATTCCCAAAGGGTAGACCTAACTTAATAGGTAAATTCCCAAGCTTATGTTTTTATGCATACTTACATGTCAACTTCCATGTTATATTTCAAGCCATGTTTTCAAGTTGTATTTTCATGTCATTAGAAATTACCCATAACATAACCCAACGCTTTTAAACTCGCATATACGTTCGCAACAACGTAATGGATTAAAAGAAGAGACTTGGCAAAGGAATGACAAAAATGGGTATTAAGCCACAAGTTAATCATGGTGGCAAATGAGGCACAAATGTGTTCATTAGCTTGCATGTTACATTCTTAAGCCTCAAAAACATGCATAAACCCAAACTTGGTACATAAGCGAATCATGGTGACAAAAGACATGGAATGATGGCTAGAAACTCGCATATATCATCATATAAGGATTATGACTTCATATGCAAGTTGACATAATGATTATGAAGATTCTCATGTTGCATAATGCAACATTTCAACATAAAGGTTGTGGCTTTTTGGTCATAAGATCAAGCTAACGACTTCATAGACTTGCATGACATGATAGCATAAATCATACTCAATGACCGAACCCAAATTTGCAACATTAACACTTAACTTCATAGTTAATATCTAAGAGTAGGGAAAGGCTTACATTGCTATGAAGGCCTAAATCGATTAAGCTAAAACTTGTGATGAAGCCTATGCATGCCATTACCCAAAACCCCAAAGATGAACCCTCCAAATCAACAAAAACACTCTCTTTATGAACAAAGATCAAAGCTTTTGCCTTGAAATCAACTCGAGAAGCTCTCATACTAACATAGGGACTCTCTAACACTCTCATGATCATGAAACCTTTCATAGAAATGAAGTGGAGGCTAGGATAGTTGAGTGGAGGCCATGAAAGTAGAAATTTTGCCATAGTTTAGTTACATGAGTGAATAATGAGGGATTAGGGGGGTTTAGGGGTTTATTTATAGAAGATTAGGCTAGTTAGGACCCTTAGATTAACCCTAGGACCAACCTGAACCGTCATATTTCAAACCAGGCCCAAAAACCTAGCCAAGATAGAGAATAGGTGCACCAGGCAAGAATGCTCGTCTGAGCCAAGTCGACAGCCAAGTCGACAGGGCTGTCGACTTGGTCAGACCAAGTCGACTCCCAAGTCGACAGGGCTGTCGACTTGGGTACTGTGGCGGGAATTTTCCCGCCTGGCCCTACTGGCCCAATTTCCCAAGTTCCATTTTGAATTTGAAATCTGTTTTTACTTAGAAATTTTCTGAAATCTTCGTTGGGCCTTAATCGGGTCATACGGACTCCGATTTTCAAAAACTCGGACTCTATCTCGCGTATTTTTCCGAGACGAACGCAATGGCATAGCCCGTTTAACTTGATTCAGAATTTAAAATTAAATTCTGCCTTGATTCTCATCTTAATCATGTTATCGAAATACGGGTTGTTACATTCTCCCCACCTTTTAGGATTTCGTCCCCAAAATCTCCAAGTTAGGAAGAACATATCCTACCATCCATCATCCATCTACTCAAAACATCATCCACAAGCAACCATTGTCCTTAGATGATTTCTAATGCTGTATGAATATATGCAAAACATGTGTGTACATGTTTCTTAGCTAATGCTAATGATCAGGCCTGAATAATCTTTCTAATGCAAGAATATGTATAGTGCCATGAATCCAACATGTATGCAAATAGTCCTAGTCATATAGATACTATATGCGTGCACAATCATTCATTCATATGCAACAACCGTATGATAACACATTCGATTTCATCCATAAACAAGTATAAATACTCGTGCATATGCAATATGAAATGTGACCGAGTCGAGCTAGTATCTAATGTGTATTCGCGCATCCACGAGCAACCACTTGCAACCACTTGCAACCACTTGCAACCATATCAATCATAACATGTTTCAAATACATGTTTACATCCATAGGGTCCCACCTAGGATTCCCTGAAACAGGGTCGAGAAGATAAACAAGACAAACTCCTTACGGGGTTTGTAACAGAAAACAGGACCGAGAGGATGCTCACAAAAGATAGCCTACAAGTAAGCTCTACAGAAAACAGGGATCAAGGATATACTCCCTGTAACGACTTAGAAATTTCGACAACTGAAATATGAGATTAAATAAGGTTTAATTATGAATAATCAATTGATTTTGAGGTTAGAAATTTAAAATCAAATATATGGTTTTGAATATGAATTGAATTCAATGGTTAGTTGAGAATCAAATATTTATTTTTGTATATTGAATTTAATTTGGTCGAGTATTTGAATTGAATTTGAAATTTCATAGAGAAATATAAGCGGTTGAATTTAAAATAAACGATAAATAAATAAGAGATTGTATTTGTTTAAATATATGGGAAATTGGCTTGAATATGTGTGTATTTGTATAGATGAAGGAATTGAAATTTAACATTTCAAAGTTTGGAAACAAACAGAGTTATTGGAGGACAAACAGAATAAAGTTTGTGAACCGGTATATATTATAAATAAATAACGGTGTATACTAACAGAGTCAGACAACAACCAGACTAATTTTTATAGATTCAGAACACGGAGACGAAGCAGTATGTATAATTTTCGTTCCATTTGGAGATGGTATTGATTGTATGAAATTTGAGCGTTCAACGTCAATTTACGGTGCAATAGATATTAAATTTCACATAAATAAAATTTTCCCAAATATTACCTACCTTAAAACACCACCTTTCTCAGTAAAATATTACGCCGACCTATTCTGTAATCCATCACAGCTAACCTATACTCTAACGATGGACATCGTTCTTATCCCTTTATTTTTCCTCTATAAAAATAACGCAATACCCCAATTTCTTCAACAGCAAATCTTTCTTCCTTTTTCCCTTTTAATGGCCGAAGCTTTCTATCGGTCTTCACCCTCTTCAAATTGAATCGCTGCTGCTCTGCGCGCATCCAGTGTCGCTTCATCATCGACGATCTCGCTATTTTGGCCTCTGATCTTTGTCAAGCCTCTTTCAAATTGAAGATCCAACGCAGATCGAAGACCATTCCAGTTTCAGCATCTCGAATCGAAGCCATCGTTGCCGCCGTCGTCAAAGAGCAAAATCCATCTCATTAAGCCCTAAATCGCACCCCGACCAAAGCCACCTCGTCAGTTGTAATTCATTTGCCACGCCTTCTACAGATTCAAGGTGAGTTTCTTTTGGGAACTCACGATTGATTAATTATAGTTCAAGTACTTTAATTTTAATACAAACTAATTTTGATATATGATTTTTGGGGTGTTTTGACTGGGGGTTGAATCGATGGATAATGGATTGTGTTGATGGTTGTTGCGATGGGGTTGCTGTTTGATTTGCTTTACACTGATAAACCAATACCGTACTTGGCCAGTTTCATTTAGTGGTCTCCTGGTCTAATCTTTGTGCTGAACACACTAAAATGAATCTTGCTGCGTTGACATCTGCATAAAGACATATGTGGATGGTCATATAAGTAGAAATGGAAGTTTCTGACATTCTGTAGGATATTGTTGCTGCCATGTTATCTTACTTTCGGTTGGCCTGTGTGTGCCTTTTTCTGGTCCATGTATGTTATTTAATTTTACCATCCTGAATTAACACATTTGTATAAAAGTAATAGCACCGAATTCCCAGTAACGATGAAATATAAGAAGTTCCAGATTATTTATCGTGTTATCCTTGACTGTTTAAGTTTGTAATCCATTATGCTTTTAATATACCTAGTAAGAAATTGAGAACCCTGTTGTTTAGTTTGCCTAAATACTGCTGCACCTATGTCTATGAGAGTGCTAGAGCACATATACCCATAGTGGTATGTATGTCACATTTCCATAATATATAGTAATCTGGAGTTGGGAATAAACGCACAGAACCAGTGAAATCAGGCTTGTATGTTAAAACATGATTGTGAAAACTTACTGTCACCTTAGAGTTTCATAACTAAATCTTTAATGGATTATGTATTACGGTAAGAGTTTAGAAAGAAAGATAAACTGTAGAAGTATGTATTGAACCATGGGCCTATTTAATCTCTGCTAAGTTACCATATTTTCCGTTGTTTAAAGTGCTGATTTTGTATATGCAAATTCCTTGCTATATGTATAGCTGCACCCTTTTGATGTCATGAAACTAGTGCCAGTGAACCTTTAAACTGTTATGTTAGTAACTATGAACTGTTTTGCCAATTGTACTAGTGAATGGACCATTCATGCCCACTCTATACGCTTTTATCTAAACGGCACACAGCTGTTTTGTTCATACATTATACATGCTGCACCATCACACTTTGCTTTGCGTTGAAATTGTAAATCTATATACATATACACACACACACACTTTCTCATTATCTCATGAAAGAAAAAGAGAGAAGAAAAAAATGACATAAGGCTTTAACCATGTTAATAACTTGAATAACTTGCTGTACCATTAGTACATGTGTAAAGCACCCTTTGACTGTACAATTTAGTAGTGAATTTCTTGCATCTCATATTGTCAGTACGCAGTAGTATTCGAATCCGTACTTGGGTGACTGATTTCCTACTATTATGTATGAATGGGAACTATTGTTGGTCTGCTTGTTAACTTATATTATACTCCTTCCAAAATATGTTATAACACCGTGTTGTTTTATAACAGTACTGTATTCAATAAATTGGGATTTTTCTTAAGGCCTTGGATGCAAGAAAACATTTGCTACATTGCTACAACAAATAAGCTATAGGCCTGTTAGTTCACCTTACTGATTTATTTTGTTATTCATGTTTTGTGTACATATGAATGATATTTTTATCATTTGATTTCTGCTGCGTTTTGTGTGTGTGCCGTTTCTTAAATTAAAGTGGTCCTTTTCATCATTGTGCACATATTCCCTAGTTGTACACATGTTACTCCTGTTGCGCTACACCACCGATTTTTTTATCTATGTTGCTCTTGTCATGTATGCTTACATTTAGGATCCTTGTCTATGGGATGTTGAGGCAGTGCACGCGTGTACCTGTACACGTGTGTACGTGCAGATTCCCGTAACCACTTATCCTTGAGATAAAAGCTGATACGAGCAAATGCTATACTTGACTTAAACACGGATATAGAACTGATTTGGACAGATGCTACCCAATTTTTTTTTTTGTAAGTTAGGATTAACTATTATATTTTAGTTCTATTGAAATTAATTTACTTGAACTATGATTAATCCTGACTCGAGTATTGTATGTTTTTGCATGGAATACTCGGGTCAGATCCGAGCAGTGCAGATTTAGACATCACGGTTCAGGATCCAAAGAATGGAGAAGCTGGGGATTTCAGAAGAAGACGCACTCTAAAGATTTCAAAACAGTAAATTATTTTTCTTGTATTCAAAGCATGTTTTTCAATATTCCGCTGTATATAGAAAAATATTGTATTTAAAATTCCGATTTATAAATAAAAAATTTATTTCGCCGTTTAATACTGCTTATATATTGATTCAGTGTTGCTGTGGAGATTTTGTGTTTAAACTCGGTAAGCTAAGTACGCTCCGTCGTTTTGAGCATTTTAAGTTGGTTTAACCACCAATTTGAAGTGGTCAAAAAGGGCGGGTCGTTACAGGTGGTATCAGAGCTTTGGTTTATTCAAAGCGTAGCTTATCGAGTTTGAAATAGAATCGACACTGGAACAACGGATTTTGAAAATAAAAAGATTTCGAAATATATTTTTGAAAAGTGTAAATAATTTTAAAATAAATTTTGAAAGGAAAAATATTTTGAAAATATTATATATTTTGAAACTAGTATTTGAAAATAGTACAGCGGAAATAAAAATTTATTTAGAGATTTGAAAATTTTGTTCGGAATCCCCAGTCTTCAGAAGTCTTCAAATCCAAGTTTGCGAGAATTATTCTTCAATAAGTTCCCTTAGGATTTGAATCTAGAATCCATCATCGGATGGTATCTAGGATAGATAGGAGAGAATCAACGAATTAATTTCGTTAAGCGTGAATTTTAGAAATCAAAGCTAACTGAAGTTGATTGTAAATGAAAATTCAATTTGAATAGAAAAAGGAAATTTGAAATCATTTCAAAGAAGAAACGATGAATTTTGTTAAGAATATAAGTTGATGAAAAATCAAATAAAAAGGGTTAAGTGAAGAGATGACGATGTTTTATTTAACATTTGTTTAAATCAAACTAACAAATTTAGAGATGTTGCAAGAATAAAGTATATTCTCGATAAAAAAAAATAAAGCTTTGTGAATATATGGAAATATTTTTCGGTGACAATAAATGATTTTTAAGAATGGAGAAAATGAATAGAACAATTGGAAATATTTTCAAAGGATAGTGAGAGGTTAACATAATTTAGAATAACAAGAACTGAAGAACAAAGAGCTACGTCGAAGACGAAGGAGGGCAGAACGTAAAGAGAAGTGGAATTGTAAATTGAATCCGAGAATTTCGTAAACAATGATTGATAAGAAATTAAGGAGTGGAGTTAAGGAATTTAGAAACTGACTAAAAGATTAGTTAAGTTGAATAGTTTTCTGAGTATTGATCTGATGTTGGTTTCGGCCTTCGGGGTTAATACTTAGGGAATTGTTCGCTTGCTAATTGATAGTCGAGGTGTGGACGTGAAGGAGTGATAATGCATGAAGAAAAAATTTGTGAAAAAATATGGAATTTTGAGAGAATAAAGTTGTGACTGAAGTGATGAATTTTTAATTAGAGGTTTGGAAGAAGAATTGGTTATAACCAATAGATTCATAAATTTGAGTTAAAGGAAATATTAGATATCTGAATTGGATAAGAGATCAAAACTGAAATTGAATGGAGATTTGAGGATGCTCGATGTGAGATAGTGGATATAGAAATTTTCAGAACTTATATAAGAAGTGCATAAAAATATAGCGAAGTCGAGAACTATTGATTTGAAAGGTAATCGATTTAGATAAAATCTTATATAACGGAATTTATATAAGACGAGATGTTTGAAATATGATTTGGAAAGAAAATCTTATGCAAATGACATAAGTATGGTTTATGAAATAAAATACTATATGTATATAATATGGTATGTTTTTCAAAGTAAAGATAAGGAAAGTACCCTCCTTCTCTTGAATTTCGAGCTTGGTTGAGATATGCTGCTGGTGGAAGTAGGTTGTCCGGACATAAAACTCATGAGTTGCCATTGAGTACGACTGCTAGCGTAATTCGCAGGGCTGCAGATAGCCTACGGCGGTCGGATGTTTCTTGAGGGAATCAGGCGTAACCATTGTGATCGCTGCGATCTAGAGTCGTTGGAATTCGACCGTGTAGCGAAATTCGCAGGGCTGCAGATAGCCTACGGCAGACGGATATTTCTTGGGGGAACCAAGCGTAACCATTGTGACTGCTGCGATCTACAGTCGAATGTAAGGGCGTAATCCGCAGAGCTGTGAAAGCTTACGGGTATGGATGTTTCCTGGGGGACCCAGGCGTAACCATTGTGTACCTGCGGTCCACAGTATTTGAGATATCTTAGTGATAGTGAGCCACCTGTTTGATGCAGCAGTTAGTCTTCGTGACTTGATTGGTCTTCGTGACCTGAGTTGTCTTTGTGACTTGTTTTGTCCTTGTGACTTGATTCATCTTCATAATTGGATGATTTGATTTCGTGATCCTGAGAGAGAGCAACCAACGCTCAATGACCTCAGATTGTCTTTTGATTCTTAAGTATTTTCCGTTGATTTGTCCATGACGGAATTCGCAGGGAAGTGATTTCTTACGGATACGGATGTTTTCTGGGGGATCCAGACGAAACCATTGTGTATCTGCGATTCATGAACAATCAACGCAGCATTATCACATTGGTACTTCCCGTATCTGTTTTAAAAGAATTTTTGAAATATTTTCACTGGGAGCTGAAGCAAGGATATTTTAGTACTTGGAGATTTTAGTCGTACGCCTGGCCAGCGTATGCCTAACATCTGTGAGAACGACAATAAACTTGTCAAACTTCGAGTTATAAAGTATTTACAAATAAATAATTTGAGACTAAAATCGAGAAAAAAAAAAAGAATCTTGGAATAATAATACCAATATTTTCCATATAGAAGTATAAAAGGTTTCTGATTTTGAAAAATTTTAGGTCGATAATTTGTGACTTGAAAGGAAAATAATAATTACACTCAATGAGTGTAGTGAAGGTTGAATATGTGGTGATGTAATTGAATTTGTGAAATAATGGATAAGTAGATGTTGACATAAGAGATTATAAAAAAATTTGGGATTATTTGCAGGATTTGAAATTTAAGAATAGATTAATTTTGAGAGAGAAGGGATTTTCCAAATTAATTGGATATGATAACAAACGAAGAGGATCGATAAGTTAAATATCGATATTTAAATTAGTTGTGGAAAAATTGCAATAAATATGAAATTTAAAGTATACATTGGTATAACTCTGACGATCTTTCTTTTCGAGGACGAAAAGTTTTAAAGGGGGAAAGAATGTAACGACTTAGAAATTTCGACAACTGAAATATGAGATTAAATAAGGTTTAATTATGAATAATCAATTGATTTTGAGGTTAGAAATTTAAAATCAAATATATGGTTTTGAATATGAATTGAATTCAATGGTTAGTTGAGAATCAAATATTTATTTTTGTATATTGAATTTAATTTGGTCGAGTATTTGAATTGAATTTGAAATTTCATAGAGAAATATAAGCGGTTGAATTTAAAATAAACGATAAATAAATAAGAGATTGTATTTGTTTAAATATATGGGAAATTGGCTTGAATATGTGTGTATTTGTATAGATGAAGGAATTGAAATTTAACATTTCAAAGTTTGGAAACAAACAGAGTTATTGGAGGACAAACAGAATAAAGTTTGTGAACCGGTATATATTATAAATAAATAACGGTGTATACTAACAGAGTCAGACAACAACCAGACTAATTTTTATAGATTCAGAACACGGAGACGAAGCAGTATGTATAATTTTCGTTCCATTTGGAGATGGTATTGATTGTATGAAATTTGAGCGTTCAACGTCAATTTACGGTGCAATAGATATTAAATTTCACATAAATAAAATTTTCCCAAATATTACCTACCTTAAAACACCACCTTTCTCAGTAAAATATTACGCCGACCTATTCTGTAATCCATCACAGCTAACCTATACTCTAACGATGGACATCGTTCTTATCCCTTTATTTTTCCTCTATAAAAATAACGCAATACCCCAATTTCTTCAACAGCAAATCTTTCTTCCTTTTTCCCTTTTAATGGCCGAAGCTTTCTATCGGTCTTCACCCTCTTCAAATTGAATCGCTGCTGCTCTGCGCGCATCCAGTGTCGCTTCATCATCGACGATCTCGCTATTTTGGCCTCTGATCTTTGTCAAGCCTCTTTCAAATTGAAGATCCAACGCAGATCGAAGACCATTCCAGTTTCAGCATCTCGAATCGAAGCCATCGTTGCCGCCGTCGTCAAAGAGCAAAATCCATCTCATTAAGCCCTAAATCGCACCCCGACCAAAGCCACCTCGTCAGTTGTAATTCATTTGCCACGCCTTCTACAGATTCAAGGTGAGTTTCTTTTGGGAACTCACGATTGATTAATTATAGTTCAAGTACTTTAATTTTAATACAAACTAATTTTGATATATGATTTTTGGGGTGTTTTGACTGGGGGTTGAATCGATGGATAATGGATTGTGTTGATGGTTGTTGCGATGGGGTTGCTGTTTGATTTGCTTTACACTGATAAACCAATACCGTACTTGGCCAGTTTCATTTAGTGGTCTCCTGGTCTAATCTTTGTGCTGAACACACTAAAATGAATCTTGCTGCGTTGACATCTGCATAAAGACATATGTGGATGGTCATATAAGTAGAAATGGAAGTTTCTGACATTCTGTAGGATATTGTTGCTGCCATGTTATCTTACTTTCGGTTGGCCTGTGTGTGCCTTTTTCTGGTCCATGTATGTTATTTAATTTTACCATCCTGAATTAACACATTTGTATAAAAGTAATAGCACCGAATTCCCAGTAACGATGAAATATAAGAAGTTCCAGATTATTTATCGTGTTATCCTTGACTGTTTAAGTTTGTAATCCATTATGCTTTTAATATACCTAGTAAGAAATTGAGAACCCTGTTGTTTAGTTTGCCTAAATACTGCTGCACCTATGTCTATGAGAGTGCTAGAGCACATATACCCATAGTGGTATGTATGTCACATTTCCATAATATATAGTAATCTGGAGTTGGGAATAAACGCACAGAACCAGTGAAATCAGGCTTGTATGTTAAAACATGATTGTGAAAACTTACTGTCACCTTAGAGTTTCATAACTAAATCTTTAATGGATTATGTATTACGGTAAGAGTTTAGAAAGAAAGATAAACTGTAGAAGTATGTATTGAACCATGGGCCTATTTAATCTCTGCTAAGTTACCATATTTTCCGTTGTTTAAAGTGCTGATTTTGTATATGCAAATTCCTTGCTATATGTATAGCTGCACCCTTTTGATGTCATGAAACTAGTGCCAGTGAACCTTTAAACTGTTATGTTAGTAACTATGAACTGTTTTGCCAATTGTACTAGTGAATGGACCATTCATGCCCACTCTATACGCTTTTATCTAAACGGCACACAGCTGTTTTGTTCATACATTATACATGCTGCACCATCACACTTTGCTTTGCGTTGAAATTGTAAATCTATATACATATACACACACACACACTTTCTCATTATCTCATGAAAGAAAAAGAGAGAAGAAAAAAATGACATAAGGCTTTAACCATGTTAATAACTTGAATAACTTGCTGTACCATTAGTACATGTGTAAAGCACCCTTTGACTGTACAATTTAGTAGTGAATTTCTTGCATCTCATATTGTCAGTACGCAGTAGTATTCGAATCCGTACTTGGGTGACTGATTTCCTACTATTATGTATGAATGGGAACTATTGTTGGTCTGCTTGTTAACTTATATTATACTCCTTCCAAAATATGTTATAACACCGTGTTGTTTTATAACAGTACTGTATTCAATAAATTGGGATTTTTCTTAAGGCCTTGGATGCAAGAAAACATTTGCTACATTGCTACAACAAATAAGCTATAGGCCTGTTAGTTCACCTTACTGATTTATTTTGTTATTCATGTTTTGTGTACATATGAATGATATTTTTATCATTTGATTTCTGCTGCGTTTTGTGTGTGTGCCGTTTCTTAAATTAAAGTGGTCCTTTTCATCATTGTGCACATATTCCCTAGTTGTACACATGTTACTCCTGTTGCGCTACACCACCGATTTTTTTATCTATGTTGCTCTTGTCATGTATGCTTACATTTAGGATCCTTGTCTATGGGATGTTGAGGCAGTGCACGCGTGTACCTGTACACGTGTGTACGTGCAGATTCCCGTAACCACTTATCCTTGAGATAAAAGCTGATACGAGCAAATGCTATACTTGACTTAAACACGGATATAGAACTGATTTGGACAGATGCTACCCAATTTTTTTTTTTGTAAGTTAGGATTAACTATTATATTTTAGTTCTATTGAAATTAATTTACTTGAACTATGATTAATCCTGACTCGAGTATTGTATGTTTTTGCATGGAATACTCGGGTCAGATCCGAGCAGTGCAGATTTAGACATCACGGTTCAGGATCCAAAGAATGGAGAAGCTGGGGATTTCAGAAGAAGACGCACTCTAAAGATTTCAAAACAGTAAATTATTTTTCTTGTATTCAAAGCATGTTTTTCAATATTCCGCTGTATATAGAAAAATATTGTATTTAAAATTCCGATTTATAAATAAAAATTTTATTTCGCCGTTTAATACTGCTTATATATTGATTCAGTGTTGCTGTGGAGATTTTGTGTTTAAACTCGGTAAGCTAAGTACGCTCCGTCGTTTTGAGCATTTTAAGTTGGTTTAACCACCAATTTGAAGTGGTCAAAAAGGGCGGGTCGTTACACTCCCAAAAAGAGATATTATGCGCGCATCTAGCCTTTGGCCATCAAAGTCGTATTTCCTTGAGCTCAATTCCATTGTGCCTTGTCCGTCCTTTAACTTCGCGATTTCGTAGCTTCTTATTTCCAGTTTCCATAACATGAGCTGGAACTCATTTCTTCGTCGCCTCTCGCTCCACTCACACTTATCCTTTTCCTAGAATACTTGACGCAAACATGACTGCGTACTCATGATCTCATGCAAGCTTTCCAAAATTCACTAGTGAATCTCGGACCTCATACCACAAGGTATTCCACGTAGAAGAACTTTCTCTTGAAAGTAAACGGATGTCAACCAAGCGCACTTACTAGGGTGGTCTTTATGACCTATGCATAAGTGAAATAAACCATCCGTCTTATCGGCGAACACCACTCGATCGGGCTTCCAATTTCCAATAAAGGTATCAAGGGATTCTAGGTAACTAATCATGACCGAACCCAAAAAGGTTCCATGAGACTTCGAGGGTATTACCAAGGCTAGTCAAGAGTCTAACTACCCTCCTATCAAAACCGAGAGTGGCACCCCTTACTGGATAACCACTTCATCCCTAGAATCCATCCATAACCGAGGCATATCATTCTCAAATCCAAAGCAAGTCATGAATAAATGGACCGATTCTCCACAGGACTTGAGGCAAAAATGGGATTCTCTATTACGCTAGTACTTAAGGTGCAGAGACTCTACTATCGAAGCAGACTTAAATGATACGATGATCAAACCAAAGTCCTATCGGGATGATAGAGAAGAAAAGCTAAACCTTTAACAAGATCGTTACCCTCCTTCCGAGGTACTCTAGAAATGAGAGCATACTACTGCCCTCCAGATGATCTTGTCCTTGTCCCATGATACTTAACTATCCGTCCCGTTTTACCATGCCAAAGGTACTCTCTCGTCATGGGTTTCATTGTTCATCTTTCTCCCTCCTTTGAGGATTAAGTCAGGCCAACAAGTTGTTCATCCTTAAACGCGTATCCTTTATTCTCTTTCCCATTATCCTTTCTTATAACACGGCCACTGGTCTCTCGAGAACCACCTCCATCGCATGGAAAGCACTTTCGTAGGTAGAAAAGACTAGTCGCAGTTAAAACCACTGTGACTACAGATGGAGGAACGAAAGGAAAAGAGACTCAATCAAGGAAACAAGGATAGTGCTAATGGCCTTTGGGGAATAGTCTTTTTCTTTTAAAAGAAAATTTTCTTGAAAAATGCTTCTTTATAAACGATTTTTCAAATAGTTTTCAGAAGGTCTTTAAAAACTTTTGCCCAGTCTGGTAACCTTCTGCTCTGATACCAAATGTAACACCCCACCTCCGCTAGGGTCACTCACAAAGGGAATGCACTAGGTTTGGAGGAGTATTATTGGTAAACATGCACAGAAATATTACAAGACAGAACATATATAAAATAGCGGAAGTAAAATCAAACTTTCATAACAAGAATAAATAAGGTCTAAAGCCTTTTACATCAGAGTACATCAAAACCTGTCTTGCAATAATAAAGAAGCATAAAGACTTTTTCATAAATTATTCCCAAGAAAAAAAATAGTAAAGTAGCCATAGCCAAGAAAAATCCAAGCCATCCATGATGACCTTCAAGCAGAAGAAGTCCGAACTAAACAACAGTATTTCCTCCCTGTAACCTGGGGGGAAACGGAAGAAAAGAGGCGAAACAAAACGGGTCAGTCAAAAAGACTGAGTAAGCCCTATCTACTATTAGTATAAAAACTAGTAAAGTTAACTGACATGAGAAACTGAGATGAACATAAGCATGATAACAAGATAGATAAGCTAAATCAAAATAACATGATGGACTACTGAACTCAGATAAACTACGGTGTCGTGATAAACTACGATGTCAAGATAAAACAAGGTATCACATTGTCAGGTTTCTATCAAGTATAATATCCCAAGATATCTATCGCGTATAACGTCCCATGGCATCTATCCTGTATATCCGCTCTGGTTCTAACATGTATATTTGCTCTGCACCTCTCGTACTAGTATCCCAACCCGCGCCATGTGTTAACTATGAATGTCCCTTGCCCAATGTCATGGAATGGTCCATGTCAACCTAACATATAGCATATGTAGGTTTTCCCAACTCGTATGTGTAACACCCCACGCCCGCTAGGGTCACTCACTAAGGGAATGCCATAGCATCGGTGGAGTATTTTAGTGAATATAGAACAGAAAAATTACAACAAGACAGATATAAATAGTACTTGAAATTTTAAAACATCATCTCATAACAGCGGAAATAAACATGTCTGGTTACATCATAAAACCACGGTAAAAGTCAAGTACAATATCCATCAAAATAAAGAAGTACATAATCCCACTCTCTCATACAATAGCCAAAACAAAAGAAAAGATAACTGGATAACTGGAGCTTTACATCTACCCAAGCTCCTAAAGACTGGAACAACAATCCGATCAAGCTCTACTACTGCTAGGATCCACCGTAGGACCTGAGGGTTGGGAAAAAGATAAAAACAACGGGGTCAGACATAAGTCTGAGTGAGCCCTATAACTTTAACAATACAATCATTAAAGTAACCAGAGAAGACATAAACTTGACCACGGTAATATCTGGGGATGAATGGCTACACTAAGCAGCTTGGTAGACTTAGGATAAACTAAGATAACCGTAAGGACGCATCTACCCACCCAAGGATAATTACTAACTGCACCACACCAGTCATTCCTACTTAAAGGTTGATCCCTTCCAAGGACTTAGAAAATTTCCCCAGTAGTTTCATGTACCCCTAGCCCACTACATAGGTGCCGTCTGCCCCTATCTCCACTAGGTGTACCCAGTAATTCTTACCCAGTAGTTTCGTGTACCCCTACATAGGTGCCGTCTGCCCCTATCTTCATTAGGTGTACCCACTACTCCCCAAGCGATCGGCTCCCTACCGTAGATACTCGTGCTGGTCCCACAGTGGGGTGTATCACTCCCCTAAAGTGGCTACCCAATACTAACGGTGCACGGCTTTATATCTACACGATGCAACAACGGCTTATCTACCAGCCCGGGCCCACACACGCATATGAAACCCGTTGGACTTGCGTTGCCACCGCTAACCCGTTTTGGCCTCTTATAATCAAGCCCAATATTCGTGTCCCGTCACTCGACATGGGTCGAGCCCACAAAGATACGTTTGGGATATTGGTTGAAATGGGCCCCCAACAAGCTACCCACTTAAGCTTGTCAAATATCTAGTGTATCCCACTTAACCCTTTAATCATGTTTAATTACATGTTTCCACTTGGTTAAGTATTCTAATCGTATTTTCTATTGCCACCCAAGGCAACCCACTAGATTCCACATGCCACCCAAGGCAACCACAAAATTTCCTCATGCCACCCAAGGCACCCACTTAACCCCTCATGTCCCACTACATGCTACTATGGTTAAGTGTTTCTTAATTAATTAAGACCGTGATCTCCCATAAAGACCTCCCACATTAGACTGGCTGTTATGACCGCCTGGTTAAGCCGGTAGAATCCAGGCAGTCTTACGTCATAACAGAGTCTAACCTCGTGTCTTTACCTTAATCACGTATTTAATTTATGGCTAAGACCTCTCACATTGGGCTGCCATTTGTAGCAACTGGTTAAGCCGGTCGGGTCCGGGCAGTTTTACACTACAAATGAGTCCAACCTCGTGTCTTAGTCGATTAATTACACCTAATTAATCACCCCCATATTAATTATCCCTAATTAATATCAAGTTTTCCATAACATGGGTAGACCTAACTCAATAGGTAAATTCCCATGGGGTAGACCTAACTCAATAGGTAAATTCCCACTTATGGTAATATATTTTTATGGTATGCTTAATCATACCCAATCATTCATTTATTATGATATTTACCAACCCCATCGTTCCCCACGTAAATCGTTCTCATTACATGACATAATAAAGGGGAAGATCCATCACAAATATCATGGGTTTAGCATAAAACTTTGTCATGGGTTAAGAGGATGTCAACTTGCATATATGAGCATATATTAACCCAACTACATTTAACCCAAACTTGCATATTATCATACACATGATTTACATAACATGTTGCATATGAGCTTGCATATTATCATACACATGATTTGCATAACATGTTGCATATGAGCTTGCATATTATCATACACATATCTTGCATAACATGTTAAACATGCATTTAAGCATACACATAACTTGCATAAGCATTCACAGACTTGCATAAGCATCCACATACTTGCATAAGCATCCACATACTTGCATAAACATGCATAACTTGCATATCATGTCATTTAAGCATATACATATCTTGCATAAGTATTCATATACTCGCATAAGCATGCATAACTTGCATATCACATAAATCTTGCATTTAAACATATATATGACTTGCATAAGCATCCATACACTTGCATAAGCACGCATAACTTGCATTTCACATTAAACTTGCATTTAAACATATACTTAACTTGCATAACTTAGTTTGTTAAACATGCATAATTCCACTCATTAAATATGCATAAATCCACTTGTTAAACATGCATAAACCAACTTGTTAAACATGCATAAATCAACTTATTAAGCATGCATAAACCAACTTATCAAATATGTATAAACATAGAACAACATAGAGTAACATATCATTATAAATGATTCAAACTCACTAATCCGCATTTAAGACCATAAGTCTCATTACACCCAATCTACTTACTTTAACAATTGATGCTAAAGTGATAGAAACTCACCAAACCCAAAATTAACCAACTTACGAAGAGGGATTAGTTGCTAATTATGAAGATGGTGATGATTAGAGAATGATATGAGAGGGATTAGCTTGAAACTTCCTTCTTAGATTAATGGAGACTCCTTCTAGGATTTAATTTGGCGGCATGAGGCCTTCATTTCTATTTTTAGTATGGATTAAGGTAGGTTTAGGGTGTATTTATAGATTAAGAGAGTGTTTTAGGCCCTTAGATTAACCCTAGATTAATTTAGGTCCGTTAGATTTAGGAAATCTCTAGAACCAGCCCTCCTAGCCAGCCTGAAACCCAACCTGGTGCAACCTGGTGCACCCAGGTTCAATGGACGGCGCGCCCCTGTCGACAGGCAAGTCGACACCCCTGTCGACAGCCCTGTCGACATGGGTAGGGCGGGAATCTTCCCGCCTGACCCCGCCTGTCCCATTCCACAATCTGAAATTTAAATCTTTAAATCTGTTTTAAGTTTTTAATTTCTCTGCAAACTTCATTGGGCCATAACCGGGCCAAACGGACTCCGATTCTCGAAAACTCGGACTCTATTTCGCGTATTTTTCCGAGACGAACGCAATGACGCAGCCCGTTACCCCCAATTCCCACATATGAGATTATTTATCCTGTAATTAGTGAATTTTAGTATTAACTAAAATTCGGGGTGTTACAGTATGTTTCTTTCCATGAATAAGTTCAGTCCTTTGCCGTAGGCCGTACGGACTTTCCCATGTAAACGTTTTATCCTTGAAGTTGTTTTGGGACTGCAACCCTTGATCTAGTTGTGTTTCCCTAACATGAACTATCGCGCGTCCACTTAGGATTTATGCCACCTAGGGCCGCTAGGGATTATGCTACCTAATGAACGTTTCCGTGTCTCGGTTTGGGTCTTGGCCACCAAGGACCACTAGGGATTACGCCACCCGTCAATCGCGCCCTTGATCCCACGTATGTATCGTGAATCGTTTTCCATGTCTAGATGCACATGTTCCCCAATGTGCCATCCGAGTTCCGTGCCAGGGCAAATCAAGAAATACGGAACTCGGTCGGGAGCTTCAAATCGTCTGCCGATGCAGATATCAAGGTCTGTTTTTGTACCCGTGGCTATGGTCCCACGTGACCCCTCCCTCAACTACTGAAAGGCAATCCAAGAAAAATCATGTATAAGAACCACTCCCCGGCCCCACTATAGCCCACTTTCCTACGGGCCAACCTCACCCATGACTCGATAGCAAGAACATGGTCTGTTGGGGGTTCCCTGCCTTTCCGTACGTACACGATTGACTAAAGATGGTAGGTAGTCGGCGATGTGCTATCCAGGGCAAAAACCAAGAATCGTCGACTCCACGCTAATCCATCCCAGTCTTTAGGTCGCTCGCATAGCAACCAAGGCATACTCTTGGTCCTTCTAACGCAGACCTTAACCTCTCATGGGCCTAGTATAATTACCTGGAAGCCCACAGAGGGATCCCAAGAATATCCTCACGTCCCCCGAAGCTTCCACTTCGGCACCCAGTGCGCTGGAGCTTTTATCCAAGTCAGATAACTTGCTCCTCCTCGTATACTAAGCGATGACCTACCGTATCAGGTTACTCATCGTTTTGTGAATTAGTCCTATGTCCTTAGCTAAGAATTATTACTTAGTTACCCTTAACTAAGGTTTACCACTTAGCTTCCTTTCCCGTTATCCTTGATTAACCACGAGTCTCTACCTAGTTCCTCTAACTAGGGTTTGTCTTATTGGGTTAAGTGTTATCATTCAAGTCCATGCCTTAACCCGCCCACGAATCACGTCAAGATTGGCTAAGTATTTAAGTTCAAGACTTAGCCCTACAAGTTGGTTAAGTATATATTAACTTGACCCTATCAAATTGCTTAGTCAAACCGGTCAAGTGTATTCAAGCGATTCGTGACTTAGCTTTATCATGTCTTCACGTTATATTGGTTGAGTATGGGTTAACTTAGCCTCCATAAATTCACGAGTTAGATTGGTTAAGTATAGATCACTTAACCTCATCAAATTAACGAGTTAGATTGGTTAAGTTTGGGTCACTTAACCATATCAAATTAACAGGTTATGTTGGCTAAGTTTAGGTCACTTAACCATATCAAATTAACGGGTTATATTAGTTAAGTGTTTAACCTAACCCCCTTTAAACTACCAAGTGGGATTAATTAAGTCTAAGCTAACTTAACCCCATCCGATTATCGTGTTTAGACTAGTTGAGTCTAATCTTAACCCCATCCATTAACTGTATCTTTTGGTTAAGTGTCATTAAGAAAACTTACTTAACCTTGCCAACTTATCATGTTGGATTGATTAAGTGTTGGTTAACTCAATCCCCGTCCACTAGTCGTATAAAAATGGTTAAGCGTCATTAGGCAAATCAAATCACTTAACCTACCCAACCTTGTCATGTTTTGTTAAGTATCATTAGCCTAACCAATTTACTTAACCCATTTATCCATGTCATATTTGGTTAAGAGTCATTAATCAAATTAACTTAACCCTATCATGTGGCATTAATTACTTAATGCACCCCAACCTCTCACATTAGACTTTGTTGTGGTTACTAGTTAAGCCGGTCGGTTCCGGGTAGCTTTACACCACAACTTGGTCTAACCTCGGGTTCAAGCACAACATGACCAACTTCTCACATTGGGTCCTATTGTTTGCAACTACTAGTTAGGCCGGTCGGTTCCGGGTAGTTTTACGTTGCAAACTCAACCCAACCTCGAGTTGGCCACACTTATATTATCTAAGTGTCATGTTCATCATGTTTCCAAAACATGTTACAAGTTTTTCAAGCATTTGGGTAGACCTAACTTAATAGGTAAATTCCCAAAGGGTAGACCTAACTTAATAGGTAAATTCCCAAGCTTATGATTTTATGCATACTTACATGTCAACTTCCATGTTATATTTCAAGCCATGTTTTCAAGTTGTATTTTCATGTCATTAGAAATTACCCATAACATAACCCAACGCTTTTAAACTCGCATATACGTTCGCAACAACGTAATGGATTAAAAGAAGAGACTTGGAAAAGGAATGACAAAAATGGGTATTAAGCCACAAGTTAATCATGGTGGCAAATGAGGCACAAATGTGTTCATTAGCTTGCATGTTACATTCTTAAGCCTCAAAAACATGCATAAACCCAAACTTGGTACATAAGCGAATCATGGTGACAAAAGACATGGAATGATGGCTCGAAACTCGCATATATCATCATATAAGGATTATGACTTCATATGCAAGTTGACATAATGATTATGAAGATTCTCATGTTGCATAATGCAACATTTCAACATAAAGGTTGTGACTTTTTGCTCATAAGATCAAGCTAATGACTTCATAGACTTGCATGACATGATAGCATAAATCATACTCAATGACCAAACCTAAATTTGCAACATGAACACTTAACTTCATAGTTAATATCTAAGAGTAGGGAAAGGCTTACATTGCTATGAAGGCCTAAATCGATTAAGCTAAAACTTGTGATGAAGCATATGCATGCCATTACCCAAAACCCCAAAGATGAACCCTCCAAATCAACAAAAACACTCTCTTTATGAACAAAGATCAAAGCTTTTGCCTTGAAATCAACTCGAGAAGCTCTCATACTAACATAGGGACTCTCTAACGCTCTCATGATCATGAAACCTTTCATAGAAATGAAGTGGAGGCTAGGATAGTTGAGTGGAGGCCATGAGAGTAGAAATTTTGCCATAGTTTAGTTACATGAGTGAATAATGAGGGATTACGGGGGTTTAGGGGTTTATTTTTAGAAGATTAGGCTAGTTAGGACCCTTAGATTAACCCTAGGACCAACCTGAACCGTCAGATTTCAAACCAGCCCCAAAAACCTAGCCAAGATAGAGAATAGGTGCACCAGGCAAGAATGCTCGTCTGAGCCAAGTCGACAGGGCTGTCGACTTGGTCAGACCAAGTCGACTCCCTAGTCGACAGGGCTGTCGACTTGGGTACTGTGGCGGGAATTTTCCCGCCTGGCCCAACTGGCCCAATTTCCCAAGTTCCAGTTTGAATTTGAAATCTGTTTTTACTTAGAAATTTTCTGAAAACTTCGTTGGGCCTTAATCGGGTCATACGGACTCCGATTTTCGAAAACTCGGACTCTACCTCGCGTATTTTTCCGAGAGGAACGCAATGGCATAGCCCGTTTAACTTGATTCAGAATTTAAAATTAAATTCTGCCTTGATTCTCGTCTTAATCATGTTATCGAAATACGGGTTGTTACACAACTAAACACACACAACCATGGGCACTCTTTATTTAACATTCTTTTTTATTATTCGCAATCCCATATCTTACCAGATATTTCCTGTAACACCCCGAAAATTCTATAACTGTGAAATTCATGAATTAAAGTATAATCAAATTCAAATCAAAGAACTAAGGGAAACGGGATACGCCATTGCGTTCGTCTCGGAAAAATACGCGAAATAGAGTCCGAGTTTTCGAAAAACGGAGTCCGTATGAAGAAGATATGGCCTTCGGAAGTTTTGAATTAAATTTAAAATTCAAACAGAATAAAATAATTAAAAATCGGGTTCAGTGGGCCAGGGCGGATAAACACCCGCCTAGGCCACCCAGGTCGACTGGGCTGTCGACCTGGGCTACCCATGTCGACAGGGCTGTCGACAGCCCTATCGACAGGGGTATCGACCTGGTCGAGCCCAGTCAACCTGGCTGGCCAGGTCTGTGTTTGGTCGAATTTATGTGGTCTGCTTTGTCATTAGGGCTAGGTGGCGGGTTCTAATTGGTCTCTCTATCTAATGAATGGCTACGATCTAACCTAGCAACATCAATGGTTCTAATCAATTCCTAACCTCTATATAAACAACCCTAGACTAAACCCTAATCTATTCATTCAAATTAAGAACATAGCCGCCATGTTGCTGAGGAACGACTAAGAGTAGCCGCCAACTAGAGAGAGAATTAGGAAGAAAGTTCTAAAGCCTAAAGCAATTCAAGCAACCTAAAGCCAACCAATTCAACAAAGGAATCATATCTCTTAATTAGAGAATTCGCCGCAACCATTGTAAGTAGAGTATTACTTTGGTATGAATAAACAACTGTATTGATTTGTATGCTTGAATTGGGATAATAAAGTAATTCATATTTGTGCAAAATTATGTTATTCATTATAAAGAACTACATGCGGTAGTTCTATGCAAGTATACGTTTGGAATATTGCGCAAATTATGTAATCTATGTTGAAGCTACATGTATGTAGTTGATTGAAATTCATGCAAGTTTGGGGCTTTGTTATTATGTCGTCATGATGTATATTTTTGTGCATAAATCATTTTGTAAGTAATTGAAACAAGTTTGGTTGTTATAGTTCATATGAAACTATGTTGGAATTTTGACACCATAATCCATGTATTAAGTCATGCTTTTGCAAAACTTATGAATATGGCTAGGCTATGAATGATATTTGGCATAATTGAAATCTATGATTAAGTCTATCTTGTTCAAAAGAATTATATGATGACATATGTGAGACATGGCTAGGTTAGACTCAAAAATCCCTTTTTGCAAGTTTAAAGCAAACACCATGATTAGAAGTATTTATGCCATGCTTATGTTTGACATTATGCCATGTTTATGCTAGAAGTATTTATGCCATGCTTATGTTTGACATTATGCCATGTTCATGCTAGAAGTATTTATGCCATGCTTATGTTTGACATTATGCCATGTTTATGCTAGAAGTATTTATGCCATGCTTATGTTTGACATTATGCCTAAATAAAAATATAGGTTCATGTGTCAATAATGATATCTCAATTACAAGTTCACATGCTTTGATTCATGTCACCTATGTTTTATGACCAAAGTATATATATGCAAGTACACCAGTTTCTATTATGTATTTCCAACGTCATATGCAAGTTCATGCGCTCACTTTCCCCTCTTTGTGTATGTAATCACGCTTTAAGCCTCCCCTTTTCGCATGGCTAAATTGGGCTTTAAAAGGCTAAGCCCAATATATATAAACGGACGTGTAAAACGGGGGAAAATAACGTTGGGTTAAGATTAATTAATGAATGAAAATATAAAATAGAAGGGCCCAAATTCAAGTATGGGTTGGGCCCGTGATTGGTGTAATCTTTACACCATTAACTTAATAATGGGCCGCAAATATTTACATATAAATAAAGAGGAATGACAAAATATGTAAATGTAGAACATACGATGTGTTTAACCCGAGGTTGGATTGAGTTGTGATGTAAACCTGCCCGGAACCGCCCGGCTGTCCAGTAGTCACAACAATACCTATCCAATGTGGGAGGTTAAACATGGAGCCCAGCAAGGACCCGAGGTTAGACTGAGTTGTGGCGTAAGACTGGCCGGAACCAACCGGCAACAGGCAGCCACAACAATACCTGTCTAATGTGAGAGGTCAGGGCCTTAATAAGACAATTAAGGGTGAGTCAGGATTGTTAGGATTAAGTGGACTAAAGACTTAATCAAAATGGAACATGCTAAACTAAACGGACTGGTGGGGGTTAGGTTAGAAACACTTAACCAACTTAGCATGTTGGCTAGAGATAGAAAACCTAGTAACGGGGGACCCTTTTCAGCAGTAACCCTAAAAGGTGTATCATGATACCCTGAAACTAGGCAGGGTGGGGCACGATTACTGGGCTGATTGTAAGAGGTCAAATCGACGGCGGTGGTGTAGCAGTGTAGGTTCTAACGGTGTGCGGGCGTGCACGCACTCCGGCGCAGAAAAATAAAGCACTGGGCACCAGTAGCATACCTGTGCACTCTAAGCTTGTGTCGGGTTGCCACTATGGGACTTGATACACCCCATGGTGGGACCAGCATAGGTAACTACAACATCGGGGGCCGTAAGACACATGTAACTATGCGAGTAGGAGCCGATCATCATAGAATGGATCACATCACCCTGATTATGGGGTGCAAATTGGAAACTAGTTTATATGGGTTCAGAGATTAACATGGGGTACGATAGTATATTCGACCATAGACAACTTAACCAAGTTATGGTGTTTGCCCACTTCTTGTTATTACTTATCATACCCAGTTCTTTATTCATAGACAAAATAGTACTAGACTTACTCAGGCTTTATGTCTGACTCTACTTTTCTTTCGTCTTCTTTCTTCCGTTCCCCCCCCCCCCCCAAGGTCCTCAGGGAGGGAACACAGCAGCTTGACCAACCTCAACATCCAGCTTGAAGAAGAGAAATGTATTGCTTGGACTTTCCTGTTTTGAACTATGGCTTTGGACAATCCACTATGGGGCTTTTGCAGTTTATCTCTGTTTTATTTATGCTTCTTTAAATAATGTACTCAAGACAGATTATGAAAGTGTTATGTTATGTTTTTGGAAAGGATGTTGTTGTAACACGTATTTGACTTTATGAAATAAAGTTTGTTGTTCTTCCGCTGTTTACAAATATGTGTTCTTATATCTGTCTTGTATATCTGTGACTTGTACTTATAAACCTCCACCAAAATTAGGGCATTCCCTTTGAGAGTGACCCTAACGGAGGTGGGGTGTTTCACTTGGTATCAGAGCATAGGTTTACCAGATAAGATAAAAAGTTTTGAAAAAAAATTATTTTCAAAAAGGAAATTTAAAGAAGCATTTTTAAAAGAAAAATATTATTTTATTTTTAAAAGGCAAAGTCCACTCCCCAAAGCCATAGGAACTATCTCTTATCCTTCGTTTTGAATCTATCCTTTTTGTTTCAGCATGTCCCAAGAACTTAACTTGCCGGAGGGGGTACCAATACCTGGTTGGTTTAGACGGTTCTTAGAAGCAAGGGCCACTCAGCCAGGTCCTACCGTTCCTCCACCCCCAGCTGAAGGAAATCATCCAGCTGCAGCAGCACCTTTTCCTCCACCTCCTCCTCGGGGAAACACTTTTGCTAAGATATGTAAAGATTTTAAAGCCATGGGAGGAAGGGATTTCCATGGAACTGAGTCCTTCGTAGCAGCTAGGAATTGGCTGAAAGAAACGGAAGACCTATTCATCATCTTTGAGGTAGAGGATAGACAAAAAGTACAATTGGCAGTGTGGCTATTGAAGGGCGAGGCTTCCTACTGGTGGGAAGTCACTAATGCTGAAAGACCAGTGGAGACATGGGAGGACTTTAGGGCAAGGTTTGAGACCAAATTTCTCTCAGATGCGGAAAGAAGTTTGCAGTTGGAAAAATTCTTATTTCTTAAGCAAGGAGACAAGACTGTCAGAGAGTATGTGAATCAGTTCGATGAGCTGGCTAGGTTTGGACTTGACCTAGTCAACACCCCGCACAAGAAGGCTCTCCGTTTCGTCAAAGGGTTAAATGAGCCATTACACAGTTTGGCCATGACCCATATACCCATGGGGGCCACGTATGAAAGATTGGTGCAAATGGCATTGCTGAATGAGGAGGATAAGGGCAAGAAGAAAGAGGGTTTGCAACCTAAGAAGACAGACTTTAAGAAAGGCGGGAAAGGCAACAAAGAGAAGAGGAAGTGCAATTTCTGTGGCAAAGTGGGGCACTTAGTTAAGGACTGCCGGAAAAAGAAGGCCAAGGAAAATGGTGGGTGCTTTTCATGCGGTGAGACGGGCCATAGGGCTAAGGACTGCCCAAAGAAACGAGGACAGGGGCAGGGCGCTGGATCCACCCCAGGGGCACAGGTTCATGTGCTAGAAGCGCCACCATTGCAACAGCGAGGTACAAACACTTCTGTAGAAAGTGTAGTTTATCTTTATGATCACCCCGTTCACACTTTATTTGATTCCGGCGCATCACACTCCTTTATCTCGTCTGCTTTAGTAGAATCTCTACACCTAAAAAAATAGTATGGTAGAGGACCCCTTAATTGTTTCAAACCCAATTGGGGGCCCAGCTCATTTGTCTATGATCTGTTTGGATTTGAAAATTTCTATTCTAAGTGTTGAATTTCAATGTAGTGCCTTTGTTTTGGGCATTTCGGGGTATGGTTTGATTTTGGGTATGGATTGGCTATCCCGTAATGGGGCCATCCTTGATTGTGAGAAAAGGGTTGTTAGGCTCCTAACCCAGCTCGGTAATACTTTGGAAATTTCTTGTAATCCCTCGTATGCGGTTATGCTTAGTTATCTTGAATCGCTAGATGCCTCTGTTGAAAATTTGCAATCAGTTAGAGTGGTCCGGGAATATCCGGATGTCTTCGAAGAGGTGAAGGGCTTGCCTCCGAAGCGGGAAATAGACTTCCGCATATATCTTGTAGATAATGTAAAGCCCGTTGCGTTGCCCGTTAGACACATGGCTCCACGAGAAAGGAAAGAGCCCAGTAAACAGATTAAAGAACTTCTAGAAAAGGGGTTCATTAAGAGGAGCATTTTAGAATAGGGCGCTCCAGTAGTGTTCGCCACTAAGGCTGAAGGTTCATTTCGCTGATGCATGAGTTGTAAAGAATCACCTTAGTACGTACATTTGGCAACATAGTTGAAATTTGTTTATTTTCAAGAGATAATTCATCTATGTGGAATACCTTCTAGTAAGTGAACAAGATCCAAGATTCACTAATGAATTTTGGAGAGCTTGCATGGAACCATGAGTACGCAGTTAGGCTTGAGCCAAGTATACTAGAAGGAGAATAAGTGAAAGAGGAACGAGAAATAGGTCCCAATTCATATTTTAGAAACAAGAATTAAGAAGCTACGAAATTGTGAAGTTAAAGATGGACAAAGCATAATGGAGTTAAGCTCAAGAAATGTGACTTAGAAGATTGAAGACTAGATTCGTGCATAATATCTCTTCTTAAGAGTATATCCTTGATCCCTCTCTTCCTGTAGAGCTTACTTGCATAGTATCTTTTCTGTATATCCTCTCGATCCCATTCTCAATCCAATTTCTGTTGCAAACCACATAGGGAGTATGACTCATCTGTTAGTAACACATGTTGGGGCTCGAGGGTGTTCATTGGTTTTACTAAAATTTTTGGGCTTTATAGGATACGGGTTGGTCTTATGAAGGGACTCCCTTGTGACCTAAAAGGAGTCCATCATGCTTAGTTGCCTAGAATCATATATGGTGGTTGGGTTGAGTAACTCTTTGGGTGTCAGTCTGATGTTGATCTCGGTCTTCGGGGCTGATGCTTAGAGAGTTCTTCTCCTAATCAATATATATGTGGCATAGGTTTTCAGTTTTGACATTGCCTAATGGGCACAAAGTTTTTACTTGCTTCTATCATTCGACTATACCTTTAGGTAGGACCATTCCCTATCATTGAGAAAATTGGGAAAATGGCCTATAGATTAGAGCTACCCGAGAAGTTGGCTGGAGTCCACAACGTCTTTCACGTTTCACATCTCCGAAAATGTCTACACGAGTCTGCTGAAGTGGTAGAGCCAAATATCCTCGAAGAGTCCGAAGTGGAGCGCGAAGCAACCATAAGGAGAGTTCCAACCCGCATCTTAGGAACGGAAGTGAAGAGGCTATGCAACCGCGAAGTCAAGCTCGTCAAAGTCCAGTGGAGCGACGCCGAGGGAGACGAGACTTGGGAAACTGAAGCTAGAATCCGCACTGCCTACCCTTTTCTGTTCGAGGGTACATCCTTGATCTTTCTCTTTCCTTAAGTTGCGCTTTTATCTATCTTTTTAGGTATATTTCCTCGACCTTATCTTTTAGGTAGAATCTTTTTGGATGGAAACATGTAATTGAAACATGTTATGTATGATGGCTGCAAGTGGTTGCAAGTGATTGCTAGTGGTTTCTCGTGGTTGCATATACACACACAATCTAGGTTTTAGATCGGCTCAGTCACTTCATATTGCATATGCATATATGTTTGCATTCGTATGAGATTGAACTTTAATGTGTTGTCATGTGGATGCTGCATTTGTATTGAATGATTGTGCACTCATGTAGAATCAAGAATAGGAAAATTTGCATACATAATGGATTCATAGCACTTAAATAATTCGCATTAAGGAGGTCAACTGAATCAGTAGACCGCCTGATTTTGCATTAGATAAGTACATGTACACACACACTTTGCATATGATCATGAAGCATTAGAAGTCTTTTAAGGACAATGGATGCTCGTGTTTGATGGATGAGTAGATGAATGATTGGATGTTAGGATATACATTCCTCCTAACTTGAAGATTTCGGGGACGAAATCCTTTTAAGTGGGGGAGAATGTAACACCCCGAAAATTCTATAACTGTGAAATTCATGAATTAAAGTATAATCAAATTCAAATCAAAGAACTAAGGGAAACGGGATACGCCATTGCGTTCGTCTCGGAAAAATACGCGAAATAGAGTCCGAGTTTTCGAAAAACGGAGTCCGTATGAAGAAGATATGGCCTTCGGAAGTTTTGAATTAAATTTAAAATTCAAACAGAATAAAATAATTAAAAATCGGGCCCAGTGGGCCAGGGCGGATAAACACCCGCCTAGGCCACCCAGGTCGACTGGGTTGTCGACCTGGGCTACCCATGTCGACAGGGCTGTCGACAGGGGTATCGACCTGGTCGAGCCCAGTCAACCTGGCTGGCCAGGTCTGTGTTTGGTCGAATTTATGTGGTCTGCTTTGTCATTAGGGCTAGGTGGCGGGTTCTAATTGGTCTCTCTATCTAATGAATGGCTACGATCTAACCTAGCAACATCAATGGTTCTAATCAATTCCTAACCTCTATATAAACAACCCTAGACTAAACCCTAATCTATTCATTCAAATTAAGAACATAGCCGCCATGTTGCTGAGGAACGACTAAGAGTAGCCGCCAACTAGAGAGAGAATTAGGAAGAAAGTTCTAAAGCCTAAAGCAATTCAAGCAACCTAAAGCCAACCAATTCAACAAAGGAATCATATCTCTTAATTAGAGAATTCGCCGCAACCATTGTAAGTAGAGTATTACTTTGGTATGAATAAACAACTGTATTGATTTGTATGCTTGAATTGGGATAATAAAGTAATTCATATTTATGCAAAATTATGTTATTCATTATAAAGAACTACATGCGATAGTTCTATGCAAGTATACGTTTGGAATATTGCGCAAATTATGTAATCTATGTTGAAGCTACATGTATGTAGTTGATTGAAATTCATGCAAGTTTGGGGCTTTGTTATTATGTCGTCATGATGTATATTTTTGTGCATAAATCATTTTGCAAGTAATTGAAACAAGTTTGGTTGTTATAGTTCATATGAAACTATGTTGGAATTTTGACACCATAATCCATGTATTAAGTCATGCTTTTGCAAAACTTATGAATATGGCTAGGCTATGAATGATATTTGGCATAATTGAAATCTATGATTAAGTCTATCTTGTTCAAAAGAATTATATGATGACATATGTGAGACATGGCTAGGTTAGACTCAAAAATCCCTTTTTGCAAGTTTAAAGCAAACACCATGATTAGAAGTATTTATGCCATGCTTATGTTTGACATTATGCCATGTTTATGCTAGAAGTATTTATGCCATGCTTATGTTTGACATTATGCCATGTTCATGCTAGAAGTATTTATGCCATGCTTATGTTTGACACTATGCCATGTTTATGCTAGAAGTATTTATGCCATGCTTATGTTTGACATTATGCCTAAATAAAAATATAGGTTCATGTGTCAATAATGATATCTCAATTACAAGTTCACATACTTTGATTCATGTCACCTATGTTTTATGACCAAAGTATATATATGCAAGTACACCAGTTTCTATTATGTATTTCCAACGTCATATGCAAGTTCATGCGCTCACTTTCCCCTCTTTGTGTATGTAATCACGCTTTAAGCCTCCCCTTTTCGCATGGCTAAATTGGGCTTTAAAAGGCTAAGCCCAATATATATAAACGGACGTGTAAAACGGGGGAAAATAACGTTGGGTTAAGATTAATTAATGAATGAAAATATAAAATAGAAGGGCCCAAATGCAAGTATGGGTTGGGCCCGTGATTGGTGTAATCTTTACACCATTAACTTAATAATGGGCCGCAAATATTTACATATAAATAAAGAGGAATGACAAAATATGTAAATGTAGAACATACGATGTGTTTAACCCGAGGTTGGATTGAGTTGTGATGTAAACCTGCCCGGAACCGCCCGGCTGTCCAGCAGTCACAACAATACCTATCCAATGTGGGAGGTTAAACATGGAGCCCAGCAAGGACCCGAGGTTAGACTGAGTTGTGGCGTAAGACTGCCCGGAACCAACCGGCAACAGGCAGCCACAACAATACCTGTCTAATTTGAGAGGTCAGGGCCTTAATAAGACAATTAAGGGTGAGTCAGGATTGTTAGGATTAAGTGGACTAAAGACTTAATCAAAATGGAACATGCTAAACTAAACGGACTGGTGGGGGTTAGGTTAGAAACACTTAACCAACTTAGCATGTTGGCTAGAGATAGAAAACCTAGTAACGGGGGACCCTTTTCAGCAGTAACCCTAAAAGGTGTATCATGATACCCTGAAACTAGGCAGGGTGGGGCACGATTACTGGGCTGATTGTAAGAGGTCAAATCGACGGCGGTGGTGTAGCAGTGTAGGTTCTAACGGTGTGCGGGCGTGCACGCACTCCGGCGCAGAAAAATAAAGCACTGGGCACCAGTAGCATACCTGTGCACTCTAAGGTTGTGTCAGGTTGCCACTATGGGACTTGATACACCCCATGGTGGGACCAGCATAGGTAACTACAACATCGGGGGCCGTAAGACACATGTAACTATGCGAGTAGGAGCCGATCATCATAGAATGGATCACATCACCCTGATTATGGGGTGCAAATTGGAAACTAGTTTATATGGGTTCAGAGATTAACATGGGGTATGATAGTATATTCGACCATAGACAACTTAACCAAGTTATGGTGTTTGCCCACTTCTTGTTATTACTTATCATACCCAGTTCTTTATTCATAGACAAAATAGTACTAGACTTACTCAGGCTTTATGTCTGACTCTACTTTTCTTTCGTCTTCTTTCTTCCGTTTCCCCCCTCCCCCCCCAGGTCCTCAGGGAGGGAACACAACAGCTTGACCAACCTCAACATCCAGCTTGAAGAAGAGAAATGTATTGCTTGGACTTTCCTGTTTTGAACTATGGCTTTGGACAATCCACTATGGGGCTTTTGCAGTTTATCTCTGTTTTATTTATGCTTCTTTAAATAATGCACTCAAGACAGATTATGAAAGTGTTATGTTATGTTTTTGGAAAGGATGTTGTTGTAACACGTATTTGACTTTATGAAATAAAGTTTGTTGTTCTTCCGCTGTTTACAAATATGTGTTCTTATATCTGTCTTGTATATCTGTGACTTGTACTTATAAACCTCCACCAAAATTAGGGCATTCCCTTTGAGAGTGACCCTAACGGAGGTGGGGTGTTTCATTTCCCAAACCCCATTTTAGCTCTTTCATACTTCTTGTAAAACATTCCCAGTTATTATAAACTCTTAATCTCCTATGTTCCAGAAAATATATGTTATTAACGTTCAAAAATATTTCCATTCTTTCCACATTCTTTATTTTCTACACTTAGGTAATATACCCTATCTACATTGGAAAACTATTTCCAATTTCATTATAAACTTTTTAATCTGTCTAACTTTCACTTTTGAAACATTATTCACTTTATTAGTTGAATATCATACTATTATAGAAATTTGAACACCTTTATCAACTAACTCTTTATTTAGATAATCAATATCGTTATCTCGTTTACCGAAATCTCTTTCATAACTTTATATTCCCAATCCATTTTATAAACTCGGTTCTCTAAGTCAACTTCTTATTAAATCAATATCAAGTTTATAACTAAATACTGATTACATATCCTGTTATAATTTATTGGTTTAAGCTAAGTATTAACGATCCTATCAGATTATAATTCCTAAAATAATTTACTTCAATACATTCGACTTCGTTGAATTATAGTTCCAAATCCTAATGGTTTAATTCTAATTACATTTCGGACATCGAAATGCTGCCATCGTTTTCTAACATGATTCTCCAATTTCTCTTTCTAAACTTAATCTTATTTTTTCTTTGGATAACATCGTTACTTATTACTTTCGAATAAGTGGATTTCAAACTAAATTGTTTTCATTCCCTAGGGAGTAGTGCTATATATAAAAATCACGCTTAAGCTTGGTCAACAACGCTAATTTATCATTAAAGTTCAAAAACTTGTCTTAAGCTGTAATATTTCCCCTTTATAACTAATCTCGACATAACAATCATGCTTAAGCCTGGTCAACAGCGTTATTTTATCGTTATAGTTCAAAGACTTGCAATACGCTACTATATTCCACTTTATAACTAATCTTGACGTCTCTTTCCATTACAAACTAATACCATCCCTTGATAATAGTGGAGTCGTTCAAGTTGGGGTATTTTATTTATCTCTCAGACCTTGATCGACAACGTTCTTATCTTAGAATAGATATACGTCCGTAACTCTAAACTCCTTATTACTTATAGTATCCCTCAAAATGTATTTCTTGTTTTATTTGGAATATGGTTTTATAACACCATATTCATACTTTGAAATCTCTGTTGTTTATGACTATTTATATTAAACATTAACTCTTTGCTTTAACTTTATTCCACAGTTCTATTTATATCTTCTTTACCGAGATCCATTGACGTTCTTTGTCTTTTGACGTTTTATTTTTATTTGAATCATTTTACTTAATTCAAGTAACATCTTATTATAAACTCAATATCCTCTTAAATGAAATCCATTTAAGAACAATTATTTAATTACAATTAATTAAATAATATTTACTTTATCATTGCTGAAGTAAACAGTGTAATTCATCATTAATCTAAAATAGATTGGCTGCTTATTTATATAAACAAAATCCAATTATATTGGTTCAATTATTATTTAATACCTCATTAATTTAAAAAGGGTAATTAATAAGGAATCTTATAAATTTTTGATCAGTTTACCGCTAAGTTATTTTCATTAGATTAGTTGAAGACCAATTTATCTAATAATCATTTTCCAAATAAACAGTTGATTTAATCAACTTCATTCCATCAGTAAATTCGTTAACTGATTTTAATTACTTCTTACCATTAGATTAATATAATTAATCTAATAATATTTGTTAACTGTTTGCCTTAAAATAATTATCCAAATTATTTACTTGTAGGATAATTAGAGCTTTATAACTTATCAAATAATCGTTTATATTTACTTTATAAAACGAACTATAAAATACCAGTTTATAATAGAACTTCTATTATAATTTAAACTTTGCTTAAATTATAAATATACGAATTTTATATTTATCTTCATTGATTTGTCTGACGGTCAACAACTTCTTAACAAAAATGGGTTTATGGTCGACTGTTGCTATTTTCTTTATCGATATCGTCTATTTATTAAATCAACATAACGTTAAATTTCCATTCAACATGGTTCAAACAGTGCATATATAAAAAAAAACAGTACATATAAATATTAAGGAATCTAGTTGGATTCCTCCAACCGGTTCCCTCCATCCACAGATATTTGTCAACACAATTAACACTAATTCCATACTAGGGAATATTCTAATCGATGGAATCAGTATCCAACCAATGATCTGTACATATGCAACGATATATATTATTTAACCAATTTAATAAACGACCATCACACAGTATTCAACCATTATTTATCACTATCAAAATATGATTATAATATTTTAAAATAAAACAGAGTGAGTGAATTTACTCACCTTGGCGCGTTAACCATTAAATAACGATTTGCGTCAGTAAATCTGATCAAGCGTTTAATTCCATTTAAAACTGTAACGAGCTCCACCAGTTTCATAGCGTAACCAGCTTTTGTATGATTCCAACGAATCCGATTGCATTCGATTCTCCTTTGTTTAACATGTGCTTCACTAGCTTTTACTGTCATACACGCTCAAACCTTCGGTCACTATATTAACAAACGCATGCAACCCTCTTTCTTTCTTCTCCTTTTAAAATCCATAAGGCCTTAAAGCCCACTATTCTTATACGTTAAGTACATAGCCCATCCACTTCATGTACAAGCCACCACCTTATATTACTTCTCCTCCTCCTTTGTATCAGCACAACAACCGCCCTTACCCCAGCTTCCCCCGCGTTCACCCATACTCCTTGCAATATGAAAACAACTACCACGCATGTTTTCCAGAAACTCGGCCTTCTCTTTTTACCCACTTTAAACTAAACCAAGAACTGGAAATTTCCACTATCTCCTCCACTGATTCACCAAAACAAGCACCACCAATCCATTTAACTTTCGCCCCTACATAAAACCATACTTCCATGAATACGCCCATCTCCCTGTACACGCATGTTGTCCCTCTCGAAATCCATGCTCAACACTTCGTGCAACTTCCCCCGACCACTGCCTGTTCACGTCATCTTTCCACTTTTTGTTCAGAAAATCTTGCATCCCATACAATACTCTCACCATGCTACCATTGGATGTTTATATATAATTAACATCTAAATGGATTATTAGTAATGTGATAACTAATTACCATTTACGTACAGCCCATATTAGGATCGCCAAAGCACCTTGAAAGCCACGTTAGCTTCTTCTCCTTTGCTGATTTCGAAACAAACCCCATATCCTTTGTCAACAACTCTACCTTCCCAACAATTTACATTCTGCTCCATACAGTATGCTCCACTTCTTTACATAGCACTGCAAAATCGAACCTGCTGTTTACTCACGCCTCAACCCTTAATCCACTTCATTATCAAAACTCCTAACTCAAACATGTACATTAAACCACATACCTTAGTAAAACAAGACAAGCCACCATGCTTCCATCTTCTCCTACCGGATTACAGAAGTGCACCTCCCTTCTCCTTTATCATGCTTGTGCCTTGCTCAACAAGCTTGTAAATGTGGATGCTGCATATCACAAGGCACTTGTTAACCCTGATGCTCAACAGAATGAAAATGCATTTTCTGAATCTTGTAAGTTGCCTGATAAGAACCTAAAGGAAAAGTGCAATACTTCCAATAAAGCTTCTGCAGATAATCTTCAAGAGAACATGGAAGGTCTTGTAGAAGACTGGGAAGACTCGGAGGATGAGAACCTCATAGAGCAAGTTGCAATCGACGAGGAATTACAAGCCAACTTGAAAAAGAGATTGATGTCTCATATAACATTGAGAAAACTCAGAAATTCCAAGATGAACTAGAAATGGAAAACAAAAATAACAAGAAGAAAAATAATAAATATTGTCCTACTGCTCCTCCTAAAGTATCGACAAGGAGCCAGAGCAAGATTAAATGAATATAGTAGCGTGGAATGTTAGGGGACTTATTTCTACAAATAAACAGTTTGAAGTTTTGAAGTTCCTTAACAAGTATAGGCCATCAGTGATTGGCCTTTTAGAAAATAAGTTGAGAAATGAAATGATTAATGTTTTAAAGAATAAGTTACACAGAAAATGGGAGATAGTAGATAATAATTGTATTGGCTGTAAGGGAAGAATTCTCTTGGCCTGGGATTCAGATATTTGGGCTATAGTGGTAGAAGTAATGTCTTATCAACATATTTCTATTAAATTTGATAATGTTGGAGGTTTCTCTTGCAGAATTACATCTATATACGCCAGCAACTTCCTTGTTGATAGAGAAAAGCTATGGATAGAGCTAGTTAATGAATCTAAAAAAGTTGACATCCTTAGCTGGTTCTTGGAGATTTTAACAATATTATATCCCCTAATAATAAAAAAGGTGGGTCGACGGTGTCGTTCAGACATATTATAGGCCTTATAGATTGCATTTTCTAATGGGGCTTGATGGATATTCCTATAAAAGGATTTAGATACACGTGGAGAAAGAAGGGCATGGCTACTAAAATTGATAATATTCTATGTAATCATCATATTGTTAATATATTTCAGGATCTGAATGCTTTTGGGGTGGCCAACCCTATAAGTGACCATATTCCCTTATGTGTTAAATTCAGGAAAAAAGTTTAAAGGTTAAAAACATTCCTTTCAGATTTTTAAATTCCTGGACAAGTAAGGAAGGTTATAAAGATGTTTTTTTACCATGCTACTAATTATATGATGAACTCTTTCATCCAAGGCTCTAAAATTTTCAAATCCCAAATTTTCTTGAAAACATGTAAATTTTTCCTAAAGGGTTGAAATTACAGGAACCTAAAAGATGGTGATATACTAAAATTTTTGAAAGGTAATTACGGAAATGATCTTGCTGTAATTGATGATAATCCTACTGATGGGAACTATTTTGAGAATATAAGAGAAGCTTATAACAAATGGAAAGATCAATGCAATGTTGAAGCATGTAACGTAAAGCAGAAAGCTATAATTATTTGGCTTAGAGAAGGGGATTCGTGTACAAAAAAATTTCATTCAAAAATGTCATTGAGGAAACACATTATAACTGAAATAATCTGTTTTTGAGGAATGGAGAGCCTATATATGATACAGACACTATCGAAAGGGAAGCTATTCAATATTTTTTGGATATTTTTAATGCTGATACGCTATGGCTGATTCTTTCCCTGAAATTAATTGTATTAATGTGATTAATGACAGGGGAAAAAGACATCTGAATGAGGAGGTAAATTTGGAGGAAATTCGAAATGCTGTTTTTTCTATTCCATATGATAAAAGTCTGGGACCAGATGGGTTTACCGCAAAAAAATTCAAGTTTCATTAGGAGGAGCTTAAAGTTAGCATGCTTGAGATGATGCAAGAGGTTTTACGTACTGGTAAACTTGCTAAGGGTATTAATCATGCTTTTTTAACCTTGATACCCAAAGTTAACAAACCCTGTTCTATTTTGGATTATAGACCCATCTCTTGTTGCAATGTTATTTATAAAATTATTTCTAAAGTCCTTTGCAACAGGATTAAACCATACTTTAAGCATCCGATTTCTAATAAACAATCGGCTTTCATTTCGAGAAGATACATTGCTGAAAATATCTTGTTAGGGCATGAACAAATTAGACAATTTAATATAAAGGGCAGCAGTAAAGTAATCATAAAGATTGATTTGTAGAAAGCATATGATATAGTGAACAGAAAATTCATATGTTATATGCTTCTAAGAATGGGTTTTCTGGGTAGATTGGTGCGTATTATAAAATCTTGCATAACTACACCCACTTTTTCTATTTTGGTACAAGGCAGCCCCAAAGGTTTCATTTTTAGTAATAGAGGTCTAAGACAGGGAGACCCGTTATCCCCATATTTGTTTTGCGTAGCTACGGAAATTTTCTCAATTCTTATGTTCAAATCTGCAGACGCAAAGCTCATTCAGCCCATTTACAATCAACTGCCTATTATTACCCATTTGATCTATGCTGATGATTTAATGATTTTCTCAAAATCCAAGATTAATGGAATAAAGGTGATCAATTCGATTCTTAATCAATTAAAGGGGATTGCTGGACTCAAAATCAATAATTTAAAATCCAAGATTTTTTTCCAACAAAGGTGTTATTAATTAAAGTCAAGTTCTCTAGGAACTCAACATGAATGAAGGCAAGCTTCCGGTTAAATATTTAGGTGTCCCTCTATCAAACAACTACTTACATTTTTCAGATTGTGAAGAATTGTTTGATAAAATTAAAGGTAAGATGGATAGCTGGGATTGTAGATTGCTATCGATGGCTTGAAAAATTGAATTTGTTCGCACGGTTATAACTTCGATGTTATCTATTGGATGCTAACTTACCAATTACTGGAGGCAATGATTGGCAAAATAAATAAAATGTGCTCGAATTTTATCTAGGCTGGGAAAAGTCACAAGATTGCATTGGATGAGTTATGTACCTCGAAATCAAAAGGTGGGGTAGGATTACAAAATTTTAAGGATATTAAGAAAGCGACAGCCCTTAAACTTCTATGGAATTTTATCAACGGCAATAGTCTATGGAAGAAATGGATGATGAATAGATACTGTGATGGAAAATATTTTTGGGTGATGGATATTGATTGCAATAGCTCAGGCACTTGGAAAACCATTCTTAAGCATAGGCAAAAGAGATTACAATGCATCAATCGATGTATTATAAATGGTCGGGACACTAAGTTATGGTTTGACCCATGGCTAAACAGTGGAATCATGGTCAAAATGCTCAGATAGGATCAACTGAGTATATTTGGTAGGGACGATGTTACAGTTGATTACATTATTCAAGAAGGGGTTTTCAACCCTTTCTGCTTACCTGCCACCAGACAAATTTCTTCTCAAATTAATGAAATCATTATTCAATTGAACGGGGATACTGATTATTGGAGTTGGAATGAAAAAAAAGGAGGGTTTCACGTTATTTTCAGCCTGGGATATTTCTAGAAACCATGATGATGAACCAGAATGGTGTAAGGTTGTATGGCACTATATTAACAGCCCTAAGATGTCGCTATGCATATACCAAGCTACTCTTAACAGGTTGAGTACTAAAGACATCATGATTAACTGGGGCTATAATGTAAATTCTACCTGTGTGTTGTGTAATGAAGATCTTGAGTCCAGAGATCATCTTTTATTCACTGCCCATATGTCGCATATCTGTGGGTTCGCTGTCGACTCAAACTTGGAATCGTCCCATCCTATACAAGCACCTTGCTGCTGGAAGATGAAATTAAGCAGCTAAAGAACTCCTTCACCTATGCCTCTTTCAGTCAAGACGCGACCTTTTGCGCTGTAACAACCAGGAAAATCAGAACTAGTTTAAATTTTTTAATTTGGCTATTTTAGTGGATTTTAAATATTTAAAATAAATTATTTTAAATAATAACGACGAAAAGTCTATTTGAATCGATGTTTGAAAATAAATATATTTATTTTAAATATAAACAATGCCTGAAATGGCGCGGTAGTTTCAAATTTTGAATTCAAACTTTGACTGACTGTACCGGGTGCAAAATAAAAGGGATTTTAGTGAAACCAAAAATATTTAAATCTGTTTATGAAGATCTTTCTAAAAAAATCTGAAAAATCGAATTTTCATAGCGAGAATCAAAAGTTATGGCCAAATGAATTTTCAGAAAGGTCGCTATAGAGTTTATATAGCCCTTGAAAATAGCCATTTTGCAAACGACCTCTATTTTCGATGCAACCACTTTTGTTGGATCCGGGATGTAAAATTATTGCTAGGTTTCAAATTCCATAATTTTTGAAGTTAATATGTGAGCTTGGCAAAGGAAAATGTGTTTGGTTGATTTTAGTTAAATGGTGCATTTTTTACAGGTCCCTGTTAACGTTTTAAATTAGGCTCACATCCGGTCATAAACTTATTGTAAATTTAGTCCCTATTTTTTGAAAACTCAGTAAAAAAAATATAAAAAAAAATCACGTAAATTCGTAATTAATTAAAACAATTAATCATGAAAAAAATCAGATAAAAAAACATCAAAAACAACGTCAAAATCAAAAAATACACAAAAACAACGAAATGCAGTAAAATGCATCAAAAGATGCATATAATTCAATTAATTGCATACTTGTATGCATTTATCTAAAATATGTGTCAAAACAGTAGTTAAAATGCATGCATGTATGCACATATAGTAGATACATGCATATTCCCATGCATTTATTTGAAAGCAGCGTACGTACATGCAACTTTTTCAATTTTGCATATATTTTCACATATTTGCACACATGTATGCAGTTATACAGTTAAACTGCGTATATGTATGCATTTATTCAACAGGCGTGCATACATATTTGCATGTGTATTCAAATAGTTGCATTTATGTGTGCAACTATTGACAATAGTTGCATACATATATGCAACTATTTTTTTTCCTTTGTGTGGACTTCTGGGATTATTTCCAGATTTTAGAATTTTTTTTTTACTTGAAGGCGCTTTTTTTTTGGGTAGAAATACGTAGCAAGCGTGATGTATAAAAGGAAGAGGCGGAAGTCCCTGAAAATATGGAGGCGCACGCAAAAAGAGGGGGAGAGATTGTATATAAAACATTAGAGGGATGTGAGGTGTATTAAATTTGGAAATAGGGATGTGAGCCTAATATTCACTTAGTTAAATTGGATCGACCAGAAAATGGCCATTTTTCAAATGGTCTCAGAATTCGACGAAATCAGTTTTGTTGGGACCGTATCGTCAAAACATAGCTAGATTTATTTTTCTGGAATTTCTGGGATCAATATGTGGCCCCGCCAAATTGAAATGTACGTTCAAATCAAATACTGAATGGTTTATATTTTAATTTGAAGAATAACAGACTGAAACAGTCGAATGGGCCTACGAAACATATTCCATTGTGTTCGGAAGGAGAGTATTTAGCTAGGGACGACAGTCGTTGGGTTTGGACTGGAGTTCGTGTGTGGAAGGGGGTATTTTCGGATTTTATAAAAATATAAATAAAAAAATATATAAAATAAACCAATCACGTTCATTCTCTCCCCCTCCTTCTTCCCCGATATCCTCTCGATTTCGACGAAAATCGTGCTCCCTCCTTCTCTCCTCATTTTCTCTAAATCCACTCAATAAAAACGAGCGGTCCTGTTGGGCTTTTTGAAGAGGGTCCTCCAAGCTTCAAATCCGTATAAGCCTTGCCCCTCCTCGTCGCGTCGTTCGTGAGATCCACCTCCACAAACTTCAGCCGCTCGCGCCTCGATTACGCCGCCAAGCCACCTCCGAGTTCAACGCGACTACCATCTTCTGGAAGCCCTTTCGATGCTCTACGACGTGGAAGAGGCCGATCGTTTCCTCATGTAGCGGTTTGTTCGCTAAATCGAAACCTAGAAGATTCAAAGAAAGGTAACGGCTTTAATTTTATTTTATTGTTTATAACACTTTAAAGCGCTACGGTTTATGATTTTACAATAAAAAATCATATCTTTTTGCTACGTTGTCGAAATCCAGTGAAACAAGAGATACCGGGATCGTGAGGACGTCTTCTACATTCTAGAAGAGACCGGATATTTTTGTGAGCCTTCTACAATTTTTGGAGGAGTGAAACCTAATGTGAGATTTATGATTTATAAACGATATGGAAATGACGATGTATAAATTATATAGTCGATGTATGAGTTATATAAGCGTTGTACACCTCATGTATAAGCGTTGTATAAGTTGTATGTTCGATGTATAAGTTATATATGCGTTGTAGAAATCATATATGCGTTAAATGAAATTGAAATGAAATCGAAATATATTTATATATGAATATCTATATATATACTCCCCTCGTCCACAGACTATGGACGATATATATTGGTTGTGATATTGTTTGGATTTGGTTGATGTGAAATTTGGTGAATATCATGAATGGTTGATTGGAAATGATTGATTGTGGTTGAAATCCCAATAGGATTAGTATATGGGAAAATTCGTCTACGTACGAACTAGATATTGAAATCCCCATTGTCAAAAGCTGCTAGGCTTTAAGGTAGAGTGAGGAGCCGTACTAGGGACGGTGCCAGTTTTAACTACCCTGCCGTTATGCTGCCGAAATTTTCTGAAATATTTTTGTGTTTGATTTATCTTCATGTATTGAAATATATTCATGTGATGAATGAAATGAAATGGTTTGAACGATAAAAATAACATTTTTATCGAATGAATGGGATGAAATGGTTTGAACGATAAAAATAACATTTTTATCGAATGAATGGAATGAAATGGTTCATTCGATAAAAATAACATTTTTATCGAATGAATGAAATAAAATGGTTTGAAAGATAAAAATAACATTTTTATCGAATGAATAAAATAAAATGATTTCAAAGATAAAAATAACATTTTTTTATCGAATGAATAAGATAAAATGATTTGAAAGATAAAAATAACATTTTTATTGAATGTAAGAAATAGAAAGGGTTTGAAGAATAAAAATAACATTTTTATGGTATATAAGAAATATAGAAAATATTCATGTTTGAAATAAATTGTTTTACAAATAAAAATCCCATTTTTATCATTTATATGAAGTATATAAAATAATCGTGTTTTGAAATAAATTGTTTTACAAATAAAAATCACATTTTTATTATATATATATATATGAATTTTTAAAAATGGTGATGTATTGAAATAAATGCCTATTGGATAAAAATATCATTTTTTATCACATATATGAAATGAAATGGTTTTGAAATCGAAGAACGAATTATATTTATATCTCTATATATAAATATAATTAAAATAAATCGAATAACGAAGCTGCAGTTCATATTTTGAAACCGTGATTTCAAACAATTATTGCGGAAGATCCGACCATCGGATTTTACCGAAAACGAAACCGTTGGGTTTGCTTTGGAAATATCTTTCCAACGACACCAACTTTGTAAAGATCCAACGGTTGGATTGTCTGGAATGTTTAATTCAAATCTGAATGAAAACAACGCCAGAATCGATTATATTTATATATATATATATATAATTAAAATAAATCAAATAACGATGTTGCAGTTCGTATTTTGAAATTGTAATTTCAAACGATTGTACCGGGAGATCCGACCATTGGATTTTTCCCAAAACTGGAACCGTTTGATTCGTTTTGAAAAGATATTTCTAATGATATAAAATTTTCAAAGATCCAACGGTTGGATTTTCAGATATGTGTAAATCAAATCTGAAGAATAACAGCGCCATTGCCGCGTTATAGCCCGAAGCGTCATTTATATAAATTGGCTATTTTTAAATGAATAAAAATAGTGATAAATCGTGATAAAATATTATAAACGATATGGAATGGAAATAAACCGAATTTACCCGGTTTATTGGATATTTGATGGTTGAATGTGTTTGATGTGAAAATTACGTTAAAGAACAAAATTATTGATGTCGAATAATTTAACCATTGAAATGAATTGATTTGAAATTCTAAATATACGTGAATTATTTGAAAAGGCCGAGTTAATTCTCATTTCAAATAATTGATCGATGGTTAGAAGTTGAAGATATGAAGACGGTGCAAGACCGACAATCTTCCCATCGAATGGGTGGGTGCTACTGATGCTCACGATGGGAGTAGCTACCTTGAAGGGGGCTAAAGTGGTAGCCGTCCGGACATACTTGTTGATTGTACGGATGGGCGAGGTATAAGGTGCCTCCGATTTCGTTCAGACCCAGAACGGACTTGTAAATGGATGTGTGTCTGACGTTGTATATTGACAACGTGGCATGCAGAGATGCTGTGATCAAAGCTTTTGTTGAAAAGCAGAGCTTTGTGGTTGATGATCAAAGCATGTCTTTAAATATCTAGCTTTGTGTTTAGCGTTGATTCGCGAGCCTCACACCCCGGTATGGACCAGAAATGGGAGAGGGCTTAAGGGAGGACCTGCGTTTCTTTCTAGCTAGGAGTGGTGTTTTGGGTTTGACACGCCCGGGCATTTTACTTAAGTGGATGATGGATAGCGAGGCGCCTCGGTTATATCGGTCGCTCCTGGGTCGATGGTTTGGTCGGTATATGACCAGTTTACACCCCATAGGGTGGGGAAACGCAGTGTTCAGGCATTATAATCCACTCCGTGTGGACTGGCCCTGACGATCCAAGGCTTGCCTGCACGCTTTCCTGAGGCTCAGGCTAGAGAGTCTCGAAGCGGTAAGGACGATCCCTTGCATTGGTTCATGACAGAAATCCAATTTCCGAATATGACATCGTGCGGTTTTGATTATATACCTATATATGGCGGCATGATATATGGTACTCATGCCGTCTATGATTGAATTTTTTTTTTGAAATATATAAACACTAGTAATAATATCAAATGATTTGTTTTACTCGTATCAAGCATATTTTGGCCATTATAAGGTAAAACTCTATTCTCCGGTTTGTGTTGCATTGTGTGATGGGAACTGAGTCTTATAATGGCTTCATTTTTATAAAAAGCATTGCGATGTTTAAAAGATTTACTTATTTTAAAGCACTGGAAATCCAATGGAGTAAACCCGTTCCGCGTTAGCGGCATGGTCCTGTGATTGGCCTTATTGTAAAGTATGTTAAATAGATTTCTCATACTAGTCTCATGACTGACTCGTAATTTGTTTCACTTTCAAACTCGGGTGCCCTCTTTTCTACCCGGGCAGCCTTGTATTCAGGTTTTAGCAGGCCCTTTTTGGATAGCTGGAGCTGAAGCTGGATTCTATCACTTCTTTCTTTTTATGCTGTTCAGCTCCTGTTGTACATATTATGTTTTGATTCCGCTGTAGACATTTATGTAAAGCTGAACTGTATTTTGTACTAAGTATGATCCTGTATACTGTGTAACTCTGATGATTATGTTTATCCAGTGCATTATGTTGTACATTATCTGGTGTATTTATTTATTTCTGTTCTGCTGTTATCTGTTTATGTGTTATATTCCAAAGATTACCCTTGCCACTGTGGAACGAGGTTTGGGGTCGTCACATGCGCCATTGTTTCCACGGTGTATCACATCTGGAATGAAAGGAACCTTCTTATACACAGAAATCAAGCTTGGGATAAATACAGACGATGGGAGTTTCTCGAAATAGAAATTAGGTACTTACTGCAAACTGCGAAGAGATGGAAGAATTGTAGCCAGAAGGACATGGACATCAGTGACAGGTGGGCGTTAATCTCCTCAACGAAGGGTGATTAGGGTTCTTTGAAGCAGCAATTTGGGGCTTTTTCCTTTCAATTTGTATTGGAAATGTATCTTTTCGATGTACTTTATTTAATAACAGTGACTTAAGTGACTGGCACTGGAAGCTTGTTCAGATTTAATTTTTGTATGCCGATTTTGTAATATGTGTTGGCAGCTGATTAATTGTTGTATTGCTGGCCACTACGTACTTTTTGTACTTTTTTTTATTGATGCGATGTCAATAAAACACCGCACTCTTTTTTCCTGACTAGTTCTCACGCTGGGATCTAGTTCAGGTTTTTAACGAGGCGGTTTATCCATTTTTTTTTAAAAAAAATCTCAATCTACAAACATTGATTTACAATCAATATTTATAATCCAATTAATTTATTGATTTTTTTCCGTATATAAAAAACATAAATTTCCAGCTTCTTATTGTACACTACAATAATACCTAAAACACTATAAAAGTGGTTTAGACATTAATTTAAACACACACACCAAAATGAACTTATGTTTAATTTGACAATTCAATACACAAATTAACACACAACACAATTACTCTATTTAATTGTCAAATTCAACATAATTTACCAAAATAAATGTGTTTAATAAAATATCTTCATTTATTTGTATAATTCTTACAACACAACAAATAAATGTCACCAATGCCTCATTCAACAAAATACATCATTAACATATCAAAACATATATTTTTATTATTAAACACAACAAATTTGAACACTTAAGATTTATATAACAATATACATCATAACACAAAATTACAATCTTGAAGTGATAATATATATTGGAATAAATTCCTTATTGCAACCAAGTTATATATTTATTTCAAATAATCATTTTAGAAATGCTCAAAGCCTTATTTTCTTATTTAAATGTTATATGAGTAAGTCTCATAAACTCGTATCACCAGATATTATTTTGAGAATCACAAAACCAATTAAATCTGCACTTCCTGGTTACCCAAAAATACGGGTTGTTAAGGTAACAAATTTTCCATCATAACATGACAATCATGGATTTCGATCCCGCTAAGTTTATTATTTTTGTAGTCGACATGTCTACGAAGATTAGAAGATATACCATTTTGGAATCTTAATCCTTCCACCCATTTTAAAAGTATTTTAACTTGATTATTGTTTAGCTCAAAACACGCTTTTGATTTTATTTTTTAATTTGACTTTATATGAAACACAGGACAATTACATATCACTTCTATATCACGTCTTGATTTCAATCATCCTTCGCCTTCTTCTTAACATTGAAAATTGAATTAAACACATTATCAAAAACATTTTTCTCATTGTATATCACGTCAATTTTATGATGAATGAGAAGATTTTTCCAGTAAGGTAACTCCCAATATATACTTTGTTTGCACCATCCATGAATCGATGATTTGCCTTGAATTTTAATTTTTCCTCTTGTTTCATGTACCTTTGGATAATCCATTACAGGTTCATAGATATCTCCGCTTGACTAAACCATAGTTGGTCGCTAAGTCTCATATTTATTAGCTATAAAGTTTTTCTTATCTCTTCAGAAGGACGAATAATATAAAGAAAACATCAATGACAATCAAACCATAAAATTTTCTTTCCATTAAGTAATGAAAATGTTCATGTTTCTCCCATGGAAAAAGGGTAAGCTAGGCGACCAATCGTACTCCAACTTGAAACATTGCATATGCAGAAAAATTGTTAATTATCCACAATAAAGAAGCAAACATGCAAAAGTCCCTTTTTGGAAATATCATATGTTTCAATTCCTTCGTATAATAACATTTTTTATTTTTCAATCAAAGATTGTAAATAAACATCGATTCCATGTGTCGGATCATCAAGGCAAGGAACGACAACTGTAAGAAATATATATAAAGTTTTCATACACATCCATAAAGAAAATTATAAGGTATGATGGCCAGGATGGATATTTAAAACCAAACTGAGAAAATAGTGAAAATCCATCCATACATAAACCAAGTCTAACACTACGGCTCTTGGATGCAAAATCGTAATAATTTTAGTTAAAATGCATCCATGGTTCCCATCAGCTAGGTGTGTTAACGCACCTTATTCTCTTGTTCTCACACCATGTCATCTCATATGATGCATGATCGCAGAATATGCATATAATCTTTGAAGCCTAGGAGTAATAGGTAAATAATGCATACGTTTATACGAGATTTTTTCCCTTCTTCTTTCTTGATTTATACCTTTCATGGTTACATATTTCACAATTTCTAAGGTTGATATCTTCTTTTCAAAATAACATGCAACCATTTAGACATTTATCAATTATTTGATATGGTAAACCAAAAGCCGACATCAGATCTTTCGCTTCATAATGATTTTCGCACGTTAAATCATTGGGAGGCATATGCTGCTTTTAAGCTTGTACAATAATTGCAAATCCAGCTTCTGTGAGATTTTATGTAGATTTCATCACAATGTATTTAGCAGTTACTGATATTAGGTTTTGCTTGTATAGCCTCCCCAAAAAGGTTTCTTCGCAGCATCTAAAAAAAATCATTTTTTGCTCTAATATCTAGTTCTTCTTTAGCATTACCATCATCATCAACAAATTGAATAGTAGGGAACATTGAATGTGTAGAATTTTCAACCATATATTATATGAGACTCGTCGTAAAAATTTGATTACTCGCTACCTCCTCAACATGTACAGAATTAGATGCTAACAGTTCTCTACGACGATCCTGGACGAAATAGTTTGACACGAAACCTTGCTGATGCAAATGAACTCTAACCATTTCTGATATCTAATGCTTTAATAATTTTCATCTATTACATGGATAACAGAGTTCTTTATCATTTCCATTGGTACTTCGAACGAAATCAATAAATACGCGAGCACTATTATTAAAATGTTCACTTATCGAGTCTCTTAGTTCCCTTCATTGTTGATACATCTAGCTCCGATCAGTAAAATAATTGTTCATTTCCCCTACTTCCTAATCTAAAAGTATGATGTAAATTAAAATTGCGTTGACAAGTTATGAAAACAATTTATTAATTGATCATCGAAACTTTGCTACTGGGTCATCCAACCTCCCATTATTAATATAATATCATAATTAAATCACATAAAAAATTTCAATTCAAATGATTCAATAACATAAAGGGAGCGCTATCAAAAATTTATGGACCGCTTAAAATGAAATGATTTATGAGATTAAATTATGTTATTGTGTTCGTAGGTTATCTAATACAAGGACAAATCCAATTAACATTTTATGCGATGAATATGGATATCCATTCTGCTTAAAAAAGAATACCCACATAACGATCATATACAATACTTATTAGAGGGGGCCAAAAAAACTCTAAGGGTTTTATGAATATTATATGTTACATATTACATATTTTATACTTATTAAAAAATTACCTTTTGACTTATACGAAATTATGGGAAATTTTCTAAACTAACATGGGTTTCTTAATAGACATCAAAGTCAAAATCATGGAAATTTTCTTCTTCTACAGTTTCCAGTAATTTAATAACTTGGATGTGTATATTAAAAATTAACTTATATGATTATCACTTTTGTTATCAATTGTCTATTTCAAGCAGCAAATTTTAAACTAAATAAGCCTTAAACGGCTTAATTCCAATCTAACCATACGTATACGGAGTTTATTACATATACGCAAATGTTTAATACTTAAATAACTAATCGTGCATTATATAAAATTAAATATTGTTTTCGATATGTTCTAAAATACTTAAATTAAATTATGCTCATACACACTAAATAACTCAAACAAGCTTAAAAGCACTAAAATATTCAACTCATGTGCACATTATTCTATTATCACGCAAACTTTAGATTTGCAACACTTAGATTTATAACAATAACTAGGCTTCAATAAACTTCGCCACACATACAATAAGGCAATACAAACATGTAAATCAACAAACTAACCATAATTAACAAATTTAATTAAATAGGACTTAGGATTAATACCTGTTCTAGATGTTAGAAAGGAAGAGAGGTAGATTTCCAAGAGTTGTAGAAGCTAATGAAGGGTGGAAGGCAGCGAAATTTAGGGAGGAGGAAGGGATTTGACTGAAAAATGGGAAGGAAAATGGAATGAGGAAGAAGAAGCAGGTCTCAGTTGTTTGCTCGCGATTTAGCAACAGCTACTAACGGCTGCAAACGATATATCTTCAACCTTTTCAACGGCTACCAACGAATAGTTTTTTAATTCGTAAAAGAATTACAGAATGTATTTGCCATTGATAGTTGTTGCTATCATATCGTTAGATGTTGTTTCTCCTATCTGTCGATATACACTATTTATTTAGTAATATTAGAGATATAGAGCGTTGTTGGTTGAACTAACTATCTATAGTCTGTCGTGGAGCTGTACCGATTCTTTACTTTGAGTTATGTCGATCACTTTACTTTGACCCATGTCAATCCCCCACATAGTGAGATCTCGAGCGATGTTCTACCATGCGCATTCGACCGTTGTCACATGATGCTATCCAGACTTGATATCTGGAACTTCAAACTGTTTCCCTGAGCTTTTTGCCTTAACAGTCAAGTCGAGTCAATCCGAATAGTTAGAAATGGCCGAACACGATGGTCGAATAATAGTTTTAATGATTTTTTATGTTAGTTTATTTATCTAAATAAATGTTGTTTATCATATTTTAGTTTAAATTACAACTAAAAAGTGCAAAATTGTTTTTGGCCTATAATGCAGCGGTCTTCTTTTATTTGTTTTTGTTTAGCTTTTTTTTGTTAGTCTCTCGTAGTGATTGGTATATCATGTGTATTTTGTATTCCTTTTGGTGTTTTTTCATACTTTGTTTATATCGTCTATGGTGTATTAAAGTGGTAGATACCCACTCAACCCTGTCGACTTTAACAGAAAAAGGGGGGAAAATTACTACATAGAAGCACTTAAATTATATATTTATGTTTTATTCAGTAAACATTTCAAATATAAAATAATTTAGTTTGGTTAAATTGGATCATCGATCGAACCATTCGAACTTTATTCGATGGGCTTGATTTGACTTTTTTTTTATATTAATTTTAACAAATTTTATCATCCAGCCAACGGAATCAACGGAACATTTGACACCAAGCTTTTAAATGTTCAAATTTGCAATATAACAACATGGAATTCTCCACCATTACAGATTATAACTGGAGCATTTTTCGTTTCTGGCCTATTTTTTTTTCCACTTTTAGCCCCCTTTTGCAAAATATTACAAATATAGCCTCCTTTTAGCCACGTAAGCCTTGACCAGGTCAAGGCAAGAATACTGGCACAATCCTTGATTGCGCCAGTAGGTTTAAAAAAGTTTTTTTCTTTGGGGCGCAATCCTTGATTGCGCCCCAAAAGATTTACAGAAAGCCTTATGCTCTCTGTACAATCCCCTATGTGGGGCGCAATCCAGGATTGCACCAAAAGAGAATATAGTAATTTTCTCTCGAGGCGCAATCCAGGATTGCGCCCCAGGAGATTTACAGAGAGAATATAACTTTCTTTTCCTTTATTTACTCATTCTCCACTTCTCATTCTTCACTTCTCTCTAAAAGAACCCAAAAGCTAAATTTAAAAACTACAGATCCTTCATTCTTATCCAACAAAATAAGAATCTTTTCTTGCGGATCTAAGTGAGAAGTAAAAGAGTTTGTCTTTTGTAAGATTATCGAATGGTATGGGTTTTTTTTTTAGATCTATCTAATCTAAGTTTTTATGAACTTGCATTTAACTTAGAATGGCGCCGAACTATATTGCTACTATATGTTATTATGACGGAGAATTGGTTGTTGATGAACATAAATGTGTAACATATAATGGTGGATCTAGTAAACCGACAAAAGTTTTGAAAGGATCAAACTTTGTACAATTGAAGGAGGCTGTCTATAAAGCTACTAAAATTAAATCGGATAAGTTTGACATTGAGTTAGTTTGCAATTGGCCGACCGATTCAGGATCTAAGACAAATAAAATTGGAGACGATGCCGACGTTGAAATTATATTGTCCGCCGTATCAAAATATATTGAATTATTTATAATGAAAGAGAGGAGATTGTCGGCAGAGCCACATGTAACTCCAGTCGTTCCGGCTCCCGCAGCATACCATCTGAATCCGGCTATGAGCCAATCTACTTATGAGCAACAACAAATGTGTTTTGGTTGGAATCCATTTGTGAATTTGCAACCTGGCTATCCGTATCCGATGCAGGATACTGTCCAAAATACGACTCAAGGGTAATTCGAACCGTAGAATTCTCCTATTGGATAATATTACCATTGTCTTGTGTATGATTAAAAAAATTTGTTGTATGTTACAATTGTAAGTTTTTTTTCGAATTACTTCGCGACACAAACTACAGCCGGACCGTCTACAAGTTACCAATGTGCTTCGATGCACCCAACGCCCTCCGATGTTAATCACGTGAGCCAACAGTAAGTTACTTGTGTTATTGATGTAAAAATTATGTCACGTAGTAAAATGTACTCAAAAATATGCTGCTTGCATACTCAGGTATCCGACACAAGCTACCGAAGCTGAATCCAACGTAGAACCAAATATTCCCGAGTGGATATGGAAAAAGATGAACTAGACCTGGACGAGTTAAATCCGGATCCTTCACTTGATAGCATGAACATTGTTAGCCTTCCTGATAATGACACGTCATGGGTTGATTCAATGCAAGTAAACAATGCTCCCCGGAATTTTGATTTCGGAGGCGAAGACAACGCTCCAGAAGATAGTGATGACGAGGAGCCGGAGCCGGTGTTCGACGTACCATTGGATGATGATTTGTGCAATGCACAAATGTTGGCAAGATCTGTGGTTGCTAATATGCAACTCAACAACGAAATTTTCTCATCGGCTTGTGTTCAGAATGGTTTCAAAGTCGGTATGATGTTTGAGAGCAAAAGAAAATTTCTTCAACAACTTAGTGAATGGTCAATTTTGCATGCGGTTTCGTTTAAGCCGATCCGGTCTAACAAAAATATATACACTGCTATTTGCAACATAGATCCCAACTGTCCCTGGAGAATACGTGCCATAGATTCTAAAAAATCACAGAAAGGTTGATGGATTATTACAAAATACACAGCTGAACATAGTTGCGTAAATCCAACAGTTAATTCCAATCACAAGCAAGCAATGTCTACGTTTTTGGTTTCGAAGATCATGTCATTTGTTAAAGCAAATTTGAGTATTACTCCTGGGACAGTGCAAGTGTTAGTACAGGAGCAACTATTTATAAACATTGGTTATACTAAGGTGTGGAGAGCATTAAGCAAAGCAATCGAAGGGATATATGGTGACTGGGTAGAGTCATACTCCACCCTACGTCTGTATTTCGACGAACTTATCAAAGATAATCGCGGAAGTGTTACCCATATAGTAGCCGAACCATGCGGTACACATTCATATGGTATATTTGAAAGAGCATTTTGGGTATTTGGGCCTTGCATCGAAGGATTTGTACATTGTCGACCTTTGCTTTCCATAGACGGTACACATTTATATGGTAAATACAAAGGTACGTTACTGGTTGCGACTGCTATAGATGCGAATGATTCCCTATACCCGTTGGCCTATGGAATTGTTGAGGTCGAATCAGCCGATACTTGTGGTTGATTTTTTGCGTGTATTCGAACATTCATCCATAGTGTTACCAATTGACATAAACTTTCATTTCTGATAGGATGAAGGGAATACCGATAGCCTTAGAGGAGCATTGGAGAATCCCTCACAAACATAGATATTGTGCAAGACATCTAAAAGTCAATTTTCAAGTTGCCGGACATAAAGATAAAAAGTTGACAGGTTTATTTTATGCAGCAGCATGTGCATCAGAGGCGATTGAATACAAAAGAATTCGTGATGAACTTAAACTAACCAGTGTTGACGCACATAATTGGATCGAGCGTAGTTTGCGTGGGAAGGAAGAGAACCGGGCTTTGTGCTTCGATGACGGGGGAAGATTTCATGTCTGATGACAAATGCCTCCGAAAGCTTTAATGGTGTACTTAAAGGTGCACGATCATTGCCCGTCAAAGCTTTAGTTGCTCGCACATTTTTCCGGTCGGTAGATTATTTTTGTAAACGAAGAGAGCTTGGTATGTCACCGATGGCTAAGTTAACCCCAAAATGGGAGTTAAAGATATGTGAAAGGACAACTGAAGCAAGACGTTGCCGGCTTGTCCGATATAACGGAGGAGAGTGGGGAGTGATTACACATTTTGGTCACGAGTACAAAGTAATAATCGATGGAAACAAATGTTCCTGTACATGTAGGATTCCTTTACTTCAACATCTTCCATGTGAACATGTAATGGCGGCTTGTTCAAATGTAACCAACGGTGCTAATCGATTTCATCATGACTTTGCTTCCAAGTGGTATTCGGTCACGAAGTACTACGCATCTTACAAACCAGAATTTCATCATATTCCAGATAAACGGTACTGACCTGCATTCGAGAGACAGGTTTTTTTTGCCGCCAACAGTGCGTAGAGCTGCTGGGAGACCTAAATCAACAAGAATTAAAGGAATCATGGATGAGATGCAGGCTCCTAAAATAAATAGATGCAGTAAGTGCGGCGTGATTGGTCATAAAAGAAGCCAATGTAGATCAGTAAACTAGGATTTTGTTTTGTAGTTTATGTTTGAACTATTTGTATTAATGTTTGAACTATTTGTATTAATGTTTGATTGTAGAAGAACTTCTTTCTTTCGCGCAATGACGACAATTTGCAATGAGTTTATATTCATCACCTTCATTCGTACATTCAAGCAATACGTACATTGACTATTACATTGTCGCAAACTACTTTAGCATTTGGATACATTTCATACATTGGTACTACTCATAGGGATATCAAGGGAGCTGGGACTCTAAGTCCGAGTTCAATAATTTCAAACGGAAAATCTGCTTGTTGAGTCGTTCATTCTCATCCTGCATCTCCAATGCATACTCATGTCCTCTTCAGCACATCAGAGGACAACCAACTTGCAATAGTTACAAACTCGAAAGGTGTTCGGATAAAGGAGGCTCATTTCATAGCGACTACATCTATACATCCTACGCCCTGTACTAACGCTTCTATTTTTGTTCACAACCACGCAGCAGACTGACCTGCAATAACAAATTTTTGTTGGGACTGGCTCGTTGATTGCTAGTGCTCGGCCTCGATTAACATATTTACCTCCATCCACCGCGATGAAATACTTTTGTGGTGCGCAAGGGAGATGATATGGGAGTTCAACCATTTCGGACATTTCTGGATCGAGGCAAATTTCCTTACCCGGTCGATGAACAATTGGTTACAATGGAGCTTGTGGCATAGCATCCACATGATGAATGCTATCATACGCTCCTGACATCAAACTTTCTCAATTCTCCGATAAAGTCTCGTCGTCAATTACTCATTCATCCATCCTACCTAATGATAAAACTAAATTTGGGAGATCTAATCGTGTAGCATTCAATGTATGAGAGTAAGAGACTTATTGAACGTACCTTTGAATTTGAGCAAAATCCTGCTAAATTGAACAAATGCTCCAATGTTTGATTTCCAATTTTTATAAAGTAGAAGTAAAAAATGGTTATAAGGTAAGTTTTTGTGAAAGAATTTGGTAAAGTTTTGAGGAAGAAAGGGAAAGTGAGTGGGGTGTGATAGTTGAAGAAGAATTTAAGAGGGTTATTCTCTCTGTAAATTTCCTCCCCGAGAGAAAATTACTATATTCTCTTTTGGCGCAATCCTGAATTGCGCCCTAGCATAAGAGATTGTACAGAGAGCTTAAGACTTTCTGTAAATCTTTTGGAGGCGCAATCCTTGATTGCGCCCCAAAGAAAAAATCTTTTATAAATCTACTAGCGCAATCCAAGATTGCGCCAGTATTCTTGTTTTGGCCTGGTCAAAGCTTACGTGGTTAAAATGGGCCTATATTTGCAATGTTTTACAAAAAAGACTAAAAGTGGGGAAAAAATAAGCCATAAACGAAAAATGGTCTTATAACTGACATATACTGCACATTCACACATCACGCCAAAGCGCGCATTCTTATTAGAACAATCTATAACTTAAACGAACAAATAAATCAAATACAAATATATAATCAACAGAAAGAGTAATAGCAATTAATTAATTAAATCTGATTCATGGAGGGCATGGTCCAACACAACCGGTACTCGGGCCATCGGTGCAGCAGGAATGACCGGACGGTGGCACAGGTCCCTGCGGCAATGATTCAAGAACGAACCCTAGTACTCTCACAAGCTCTTGTTCATCTCCTAGGAGCCTTGATGCGCCAACTTGATTGATACTAACAGCTAATGAAACAACAATAATACATAACGCTAGCAAAGCGATGCTTTTATACATAGTACTCATCTTGATTGTTTTGTGTAAAGAGAGACATGAATTATGGGGCATATATATAGCTAGTAAAATGTCAAAGCTAAAGACTTGATGAAGAGGAAGCTGCACAGAATATGTACAAATTCTGATGTTGATGTCATGGTTGATGGTAAACCTTTGTGTTGTGACTCGTGAGAGCAGACCGAGAGTTTTTGAAACTCAAGTTACTAGTTTTTGATACTCAAGTTATTAGTTTGAATTTGGGTTAATCAGCAGACTTCACTTGTTATCCACGTCATGCATGCTTGACTTTGAGCAAGTATGCATTTTGCTTTATATACATACATGATACGTACACATGAATATACATGCCTACATCTGTAATCCACTACTCGTCAGCATCTGTATAAAAAAATGTAATCATGCAGCCCATAAAAATATTATGCAATATTATTACAATAGATAATTTTAAAGTAGTAACATCTGGAAGGATTAGATTTTCAGTCAAAGCTCCCAACCGCAGTAAAAGTCCCACTTCGTTTTTCTCCTCAGACTCAGATAGTTTCAAAGTTTGAGTTGTATAACTGCAATGAACTAAAATGTACTACATTCAAACATGTTCAACTTCACGTGTAGACGTAGTAACAGAAACTTTAGCCCCGTCAACGCATTTTGAAGTAGTTTTTCTTCGCGTTTAAAAATGCATTTCTAGTACTAAAACGTGTATGAAGGACTGTATTTCAAGAATATACAAGCTTAGCAGAAGTGATCAGAAGACTGATTGTTCTGGTTTGGTCAAAATTATCTAGCTAGTCCAAATCTTCATCCATATAATCCAGTTAACGTATTTATCTTATATTTTTATATGAAATTACTGGAGGCCTATTTTTATACTCAACTTACTAGTTTTCCCAAAGAATGCATAAGTAAGTAGTCTTTATAGTACATTAGTTTTGAATATTACTCAAATTTGGATTGATCAGCAGACTTGACATGTTATCCACGGTATGCTTGACTTTGATCTTTGCTTAATATACATACATGATATGTGCACATATACATACATGTAGATATAGTACATCTTTGCTTAATATACATACATGATATGTGCACATATATGTATAATCCACTTGTCAACACCTCTACAAGAAGTAATAATGCCGCCCATCAAAATTTTATGGAATATTATTACTATAGATAAGTTTAAAGGATTAAATTAAAATATACAGTTGTATCCTAGAATCTGGGCCTAGTGAAATCTTCACTAAGAAAAGTTGAGATGTCATATTCAAATAAAAAGTAGGATTATTATATAAATTATATATATCAGAACATGTTCAAGTTCAACTTTACATGTAGATGTAGTACACAGATCGTGTCAAAGAAGTTCAATGTAGTTTTTTAAAATGCATTTGATCAAGTATTAAAACGTGTGTGAAGGACCGACTTTCAGTGGTGCGTACTCAATGTCGTTTTTAAAAGAGATTTTCAACACAGCTTGAATGCATTTGGGTTTGTTATTTTTAGCTGATAAAATCAAGCGATTTTGATTTTTGAATTAAAAATGATGGTGGCGGCCATTGCTTTTGTCCTGGCAATGCAATAGTTGTTCAATGAAGTAGTAGGTCGGGTTCTGAAATTGGGGAAGGAGGGCTTTGAATATAATAATATTATATTTATTTGAATTTCCAAATAAAATGAACACGCGTTTTATTTTTTCGCACGATCAAAAGACACTTCCATTTGCTACAAAACTTGATTTTGTGAATCATCCCAGCGATACGGTTCCGATGGTACAAGTTTCGTCATATTCCAAGATTGTGTTCGAGAGCAACAATTTACGTGTATTTCATGATCGTTTTAACTACCAAATGGTCCAAACTCGATACATAGCAATTCATTTACTTTTTATTCACGTAAAGAAAAATTCGGACTCAATAAAACTAGTCTCCAATTCTGATTTGATCACATGTGAAAAATCACCTTTGAAATCATTACTTAATTAACGATTAATATTTAAATAAAACATATAAATATCTTATCATTAAAATATAGATCGCTACAGGTTTTGGCTAAGACCGAAGTGCATCATTCCTAGCATCCATAAAATCAAACGTATCCCTAAAAAAGGACTCGGCTATACCCTATGTGTCTGCTAACGTACTGGTCATGTCTCTTATCTTTGATTTTAGTCATTAGCACTGATGAGGTTTTGTCCGACATTCCAGCTCACATTCCATCATCTAAAAAGATCGTTGAAGCATGTATGGATTCCTATACCTCAACATGTTTTAGAATTACACGTAGAATCCCACATCTCAAAATAGACCACGAAACCCCACATGTCCCTAAACGTGCCTCGGAATTGCACGTGGGTTTTAACATCCAAATAAATCTTGATCCTCTTCCATAAAACATATATATGTTTTAAGGAATGGTTATGGTTTAAGACATCTTATGAGTAGATTCCCCCGCTTACTTGGCACTTCACAAGCCAAGTGATCAATTTTTCTAGCATGCTCAACTCCGATACTTTTAGAAATAATCAAATAGTACACAACAGCGAGGACCACCTCCTAACCGTTTAAGCGGATTGATCTCCTTGTCATTTTCCATAGAAGAGCCACAATGTTATACGTACAATTTAATATCTCCGAAGATAACTATACCATATAATTCCCTTATTTCTCCTAGTAGTTTTTGAGTTAGATCTTTTGGTGTTAAGTATGAAAAATGTTCCACACCACCGGTGTAGAAGGGTTTCTCTTTTAGTCTAATATTTTGACGGTCGTAATTTAAATACCAAACAAACAAACAAGCAATCCAGTCAACCATATATTCTATTTCTCATGGAAATCACTAAGACTGATTAATTAATTTCTTATTAGTAAAAACTATTTGTAATTATTTGGAATACATTTCCATTTACTTATCTCACTAGCATAAGTACATTCATAAACCATATATTTTAAATACTTATAAAACATAGCCATATACTTATATAAGTATATTCAGAAGACGTATAGGATAACTTCCTTGCTTTTCAAATCATAGTAAATAGGTCTAAACCCCTTAATATTTTAAAACATATTTTGCTCAATCTTTAAACAAAATATTTAAATATACATATCATTTATGAATTTTCTTCACAAAATATTATTCATAAAACCCCTTCACAAAATATTACTTATAAAGTAAACTTCTTTATAAAACAATTTTTTATTATAAATTTTTTGTTAAATTAATAAATTATTTTAAAATCATCACAAATAAATAAATAATAAACTTAATACATATACTAATAAATTATTAACCAAATTATTGAACTGTATTAATAGAATAATTAATTAGTACTAAAAATTATTAATAAAATGATTTAAGGAACTTTAAACAACATTAATAAATAATTAATAAATTTGAAAACATCATCAATAAACAGTTAAGAATAAACCCTTTTAAAACATTTATTAGTTAAATATTAATTGCTTATTATTTAAACATTATCACTAGAATAATTAACCTACCTAATTAAATTATAAATTTTTAAACACTATTAAATAAGTATATTAATTGAATTTAAAACAAGTAAAGTGCATAACTTTATTTTAAGCATCCTTGATTAATATTTTTACCTTCGAAGCATCATAAATGAAATAATTAGTGATATGAAACTTTTGTTTCAAATGGCTTAATGACTGCAATTACTTGATGGTTGCATTTCTATCTTAGAGAAACCATATGTAATTGTAAGTATCAATACTTTATATTAAATAACTGAAAAATATGATTGATCGTAGCTTCCAAAATGGTTACGTTGTTATCTCGATGCATCTATAGTATGGAAATTCCTACCCCTTGAATTACTCCATCAGGTTCCGTAATAGATTATAATAATGTTTTACAAGAAATAATAAATCATGACTTAAAACATTTATTCAATAGAGATTTATTGTACTATCTTACTGTTTCCTCAAAGTAAAGGTCTCGATAACCATAACTATAATGCCATTCAAGTCTCAAGCATTCAACTACAAGCTTATTCCATTATTGCCCATGTGTGAAGTACAATAGTTCACTTACGTGAATTATTAGTTGTTATAGGACCGACTCTATCAGGATTCACTTGGATATGAGATTATAGCTTAAAAGTTGAGAATTTCGTAAATCGAAAAGGTGAAGTCTTTTATTTTCAAACATCATGAATTATCCCTTGTCCATGTCCTCGTATAATCACACTTTTTATTTCATCAACATTATTTATTAATGACAATTATATGCTTAGATCGTATAAGGACAATGTGACAGAGAAATTGATATAAATGTAAAAGATGTTATCATTAGCTTGGATCTAAAGATCATACCATGTTTGATTGACGAAGTGACTAGAAATGAGCAAACTTTGATTAAAACTAAATAAATCAATGTAACAGTTTATTTTGATCGGTTTGGTTTTGTTTTAAACTAAAGTGTTTCAAATCGATCGAAATAATAATTTAATTTGATCATTGTTTTAAATAAGGTAATCGATCTTTTATTATAGCGTCAAAATTAATGTTTTTAATGATCTTTTATATTAGTTTAGTTGTCTAAACCAATGTTATTTATCATACATCTGTCCAAATTACTAGGGTTGTTATGGTAATGATTACTGTTACCGTTTGACAAATACCATTACTGTACATATTTTTCTGCTAAGTGAAAATTGCTTACCGTTACCGTTACCAATTGACTGGTGTACCCAAGACTGGTATACTGATAATCTGGTAACCATTTATAATTGTAAATCACCATTTGTCCATCAAAGTTTATATCTTGACATGTTTTTTTTACACAGTGCATCTTTATTATACTATATGTAGTGTTAGTTTGTAAAAAACTTAAATTAGAATGAAAATAAGTGTACCTGGAATTCTTTTACCTGAATATTGAACTAAATATATCATTTATTTGGTTCTAAATGCATGTAATAAAGTATATTAGATGAGTATACATATATTTTAAATTAACTGGTAAAATTATCATTACCACCAGTATTGAAGAAATACTACTTATAATTTACCGTTAAAAACAGTATTTACCATTACCATAACGTTTTAACTGGTATAACGATTTTAATCAAAACTAATTACCGATTGACTGATAATAATATGATAATTGGTAAATTTGCGTTTACCAGCCCTGTAAATTACTATTAAAAAGTGCACAAGATATTACATAAAAGAGTATCGTATATTCATTCAAGGCTTCAGCATAAACTCATCAATGGGGAATAGGCGGGGTTATAAAGACCAGGCCGAACGGCGGTTTAACCTTAAAAACTGCGAACCGTTTACCCATACGGCCCAGAACTCAATTGAACCGTCATTTCTATTGAACCGTGAAAACCACAGTTCAACCTTAATAAACCGGGTTTTTAAACTTGGAAAACCTAAAAGTTAGACCACTTAATGTTTCATTTAATAATAAACCGCATTGGAATCATTGATGAGTGGAGCAGATATATTTATATTTTATAAAGCAACATTTAAGATTTTGCTTGCTGTTTTGAAATGTGGGACTATTTGTTATACACATAACTTCATTCCCGTCAAAACAAGTTTATATTTGCAGCATACTTACAGGCCTTAATAATCATTAAATTGGTGATTTATACTAGGGAAAAAAATTGAGAAGGACAAAAAGTTTAAATTTTTTATCCAAAAGGACAGGCCGCTAAAAATTTAACGTAAAGGACAAAAAGCCCGGTCCAGTTAATCGTTCTCTCAAAAAACATTTCCATCCATTTATTTTCTTTTTTATTTTCATTCCGATTTACTTCACAAAAATTGATCAATCGTACTGTCAAAAAAGTTGAAAATTGTCATCTGAAAACCCTATTGACTCATCTGAGAATCTGAATTTAAAAGAAGCACAAACTAAATTGGCAGAAATTCAACCTCAAATACCATTTTATCAAGTTCAGACGCATGCCGAAACCATTGAAATCCCAAATAATCAAGTCGATTTGAATGCTGGAATCCTAGAAATCGACGAGCAAGAAGGAGAGGCCAATCTGGATACGGAAGGGAAAAATCCATGACTGCAAAGCCTAGAGAAAGAGTAGAAGATGAAGAAAACCTAGAACAGATGCAACAAAAAGTAGTTCAACAGAGAGAAAGAAGGAGCAAAAAAAGAAATGATAGAGAAAGTGCTATGAAAGATCAGAGAACTACTAGAAAGAAGGTTGAGGAGGCTAAAAGCGAAGAAGAAAATTCGGTAATTATATTCCATAAAAACTTATAGTTAGAATGTTGATTAAGAAATGATACCACAGTGTTTTAAAATTCTGATACTAGAATGCTTTGAAAATCGGTACATTACCTTCAGTATCAAACTGATACTGCTTAATTTGGAAAACTGATACCATAATCAAAAAATCAGAATTGTAGTAACATAACTGATACCACATAGCATGTATAACTTATACCATATATGTTCAAACACACACATGTAAGTATACAAGTTTGAAAAACAACTTATACCACATATGTTCAAACACACATATGTATAAATTATGTTCAAACGGATGGATAGGTACCATATATATTTTGTATAAACACACACATGAAATATTGTATAAAAGCTGATAGTTAGGAATGTTAGAAACTTATACTATGTTGTAATTTGTATCAAACTAAGCTTTGAAAAACAAATTTTATTCAAGTTAAAAACAGATACTATATTAAACTCAAGTAGAAATATTCTATGAAAAATTATAGTTATTGATTTGTAGATATCAGTTTTTAATTATGTTTGTATTTTTATATTTTAAATGTTGTAATATAGTTTATCATGGTATTAGTCTTAAAAGCATACTTGTATGAGTATTGATAATAAAATTTTATTTGCATGAAATTGGTATTAGTTATGGAAGCACTCTAGTACCAGTTATGGTAATAAAATTTTGTTTATGTGAATATGGTATCAGTTTTGCAAGTTAACTACTATCAGTTTTGATATTGAGATTAATGGTGCAATATTTGAAAGCATTTTGGTATCAGTTTTGAATCCAATATGGTATCAGTATTATTACGAAGTTTCTATTTATATGAATATGGTGACGTTTTGTTATCTAAATAGGAATGTATCAGTTTTCAATAATGTTTCTATTTTACATTAGGACAATGATATTGCTAATCCCCGACCATGAGAAACAAAAATAAAAGAACCGCAAAAGCTGCAAAGGTCAAAACTAAAACTGCGTATAGATGTGGGCTGCAACCATCTTGTAAAATCATAAAATTTGTGAAGGAGAAAAAAGCATTAAGCAAAAAACAAGTAGAATTATTGAAAAGGTCACCATTCTTCAACCTCTTCGATGTTTTCTATGAAGGAAAAATAAATTTGAAAGAATGTAAGAAATATACAGAAAATTTGGATGTAATTTACAAGTGTTATTCAGTGAAAGAAGGAGCTTTTATCTTTAGCAAAGAAAAAATGACAGTAACGGGCAAAGATATCAGCTTACTTTTCGGGTTGCCGGTGCTTGGAAATAATATAGAGCCTCCCAAAATGATGACTAGCAAAACAATTCCATTGGCTTGTAAAAAATATGTTTCACGGAATTTTGGAACATCGACGTATATCACAAGACCTTTAATTAAAGATAGAATAAAGAAAGTGGCAGAAGAAAAGAAGCAAAACATGGAAGACTTGCCCACTCTTCTTATCATGGATGTTGTACTTACTTTTTTCTTCCCTACTAATCAACAGAAATTGAGATGGGGACTTCTGCAGTACTTGTGTGATTTGGAAAAAATGAAAACAATTTCTTGGTCGTTGACCATTGAAAAGAATTTTCATAAATTTGTCAAAAGTTTCATTCATAATACAAGAAATATGTCTGGATGTGCAATGATTCCGCTGGTATTTTTTGTTTGTTTGATTTTTTTTCTAACGTTTGTGAATTTGTTACAACTTCTACTTTTTTTTTTTTTTTTGATAGTATTGCATATGCGAAAAAATGAAGATAATAAAGCCACGATGCACAGTCAGCGACATATACCCAAGATTTGCTAGATGGGGTCTACGAGGCTTGAAGGAATATGTTACCAAAAAATTCCTGTATGACGTCAAAGAAGGAGAGATATATGTTTTTTTATTTTAGCTGAAAATATCAGTTTTAGGATTACGGTAGTATCATTTCTTATGATTTCTTGTTAAAATAAAATTTTCAAGTCTTTATGTAGTATCAGTTTTTCTAGCCTGCTAGTATCAGTTTTTTCGAGTTTTAGTTAAAAATTAACTTTGCATTTGCTTCATATCAGTTATAGGAGACTTGTACTATCAGTTTTTATTTTAGTTCTGCTTAAAAATTATTTTTCCGGTATATTGATATCAGTTTTACTAGCCTGTTGGTATCAATTTTTTTGAGTGCTAGTTAAAAATTAACTTTGCATTTGCTTCGTATCAGTTATACGAGACTTGTAGTACTAGTTTTTATTTTAGTTCTGCTTAAAAATTACTTTTCCGGTATATTGATATCAGTTTTACTAGCCTGTTGGTATCAGTTTTTTTGAGTGCTAGTTAAAATTTATTTGGCCAGTAGCATTGTATCAGTTATTTTAGGATGATAGTATCAGTTTTCTAATTGTTTATTGAAATTTATTTTTTCACATTCTCTGTTTCATTCTTAAGTGTTATCATAACTGATGTTATTTTGTTAAACAACAATTTTAGTTCAAAACAAATTTATTTTTGTAGGTTCAAGAAATTTCAGACATACAACCACATGAATTGAAAATATTGGAAACAGCGGCTGAAATTTCTTCTAAATCAAAGAAAGCAAAAGAACGCCCAATAAAAAAAAATGTCAAGAACAGCAAACACAAGTGGATTCTTTTGAGGATGACGTGAGTATGAGAGTGTTGAAGATTCATATTGACAAAATTAAATAGGGGTGGGCATAAATCGCACCGCAATGCAAAAACCGCTTAGACCAGACCGCATAAATGGTGCGGAAAACCGCACCAAATTCTCTCTCTAAAGCTAACAACCCAAACCGAACCGACCCGCAACGATACAGTTCGGTTGTGGTTTGAACTGTTACCAAACCATATTAAACCGAACTGAACCGCATAGCTACACTAATAATGTTACGATAAAAAAATAACAATTTTCTATCTAACTTTTTATTTTAACCATATATATTATATTCTCAGCGTATGTTGTAGTTATATCAATTCAAGATAACAATATGTGTTTTAACCTCCAGGTGATACAACGTCATACAATCATAAATTGATTGCTGATAAAAGTAATTTTCTTGTTTCATATTTAATACGGGTTCAAACCGAACTGAACCAAAACCGGACCGTATTACATCGAAACAGAACCAAAACCGAAGCGTTTGAACGGTTAGTATAATGGTTTGTATTTTTGATTAACCATTTGATGCAGTGCGGAAGCGGTTTGAGCTCCAAACCGCACCGAACCGAACCGCGCCTGTAACACCCTGAATTTTAGTTAATGCTAAAATTCACTAATTACAGAATAAATAATCTCAGATGTGGGAATTGGGGGTAACGGGCTGCGTCATTGTGTTCGTCTCGGAAAAAATACGCGAAATAGAGTCCGAGTTTTCGAGAATCGGAGTCCGTATGGCCCAGTTAAGGCCCAATGAAGTTTGCAGAAAAATTAAAGCTAAAAACAGATTTAAAGATTTAAAATCAGATTTCAAAATGGAGCCAGCGGGGGTAGGCGGGAAGCTTCCCGCCCTAACCATGTCGACAGGGCTGTCGACAGGCCTGTCGACAGGGGTGTCGACTTGCCTGTCGACAGGGGCGCAGCGTCCAGAGAGCCTGGGTGCACCAGGTTGGGTTTTAGGCTGGCTTGGAGGGCTGGGTTCTAGAGATTTCCTAAATCTGACGGACCTAAACTAATCTAGGGTTAATCTAAGGGCCTAAAACACTACCTAATCCTATAAATAAGACCCTAACCCTACCCTAATTCATTCATAATTAGATCTTGTAACTAAACTATGGCAAAATGAAACTTGATCATGGCCTCCACAAATCAATGAAGAGAGTTGCAAGCTAATCAACCTCTAATCATCTTCTTCTTCATATTTGGCAACTAGTTTTACTTCATAAGTTTGCTAATCTTAGTTTTGGTGAGTTCCTATGGCTTTAATAATCAATTGTTAAATTGATTATGGTAGGATGTGATAAGACATGGCTATGTTTGTGGATAAATGTGTTTATGCAAGTTTGTATGATATGTGATTTGCAAGTTTTATGTTATATGCAAGGTTAATGCCATGTTTTATGATGCAAAACACTATGTTGAACATTTATGCATATGTAACATGTTATGCAAACTATATGTGAGAGTATATGCAAGTTATATGTAACATGATATGCAAGTTATGCATGTGATTTTATACATGCTAAGTATTTGGTGTTATGCATGCTAAGTATTTGATTTTATGCATGCTAAGTATTGGATTGTATGCATGCTAAGTGTTTGGGTTTATGCAAGTTAAGTGGTGTGTTTATGCATAATAAGTAATTGATTCTATGCATGCTAAGTAAGTGGTTTTATGCATGCTAAGTGTTTGGTATTATGCATAAATCATGACATATAAGTTTACCCTTTTAAATGTGATGCATACATATGCAAGATGACACCTTTATATGCTATGCATGTTTACCCTCCTTTAAGATGCAAGTCATATATGCAAGCTCAACATGTTATGCAAGTTATGTGCATGATGTTATGTAAGTTATGTGCATGTTGTTATGCAAGTTCATATGCAAGTTATGTGTATGAGGGTATGCAAGTTATGTGCATGGTGTTATGCAAGTTAAGTTTATGAGATTATGCAAGTTATGTGCATGATGTTATGCAAGTTATGTATATGCTTAAATGCAATTTTAATGTGATATGCAAGTATGTGAATACTTATGCAAGTATGTGAATGCTTATGCAAGTATGTGAATGCTTATGCAAGTTATGTGTAGGCTTAAATGCATGTTTAACATGTTATGCAAGTTATGAGAATGCTTATATGCAAGTTCAACATGTTATGCAAGATATGTGTATGATAATGTGCAAGCTCATATGCAACATGTTATGCAAATCATGTGTATGATAATATGCAAGTTTGCGTTAAATGTAGTTGGGTTAATATATGCTCATAAATGCAAGTTGACATCCTCTTAACCCATGACAAAGTTATATGCTAAACCCATGATATTTGTGATGGATCTTCCCCTTTATTATGTCATGAAATGAGGACGATTTACGTGGGGAATGATGGGGTTGGTAAATATGTTAATAAAAGTATGATTGGGTATGATTAAGCATACCATAAAATGAATAAGCATAAGTGGGAATTTACCTATTGAGTTAGGTCTACCCCATGGGAATTTACCTATTGAGTTAGGTCTACCCATGTTATGAAAAAAAACTTGATATTAATTAGGGATAATTAATATGGGGGTGATTAATTAGGTGTAATTAATCAACTAAGACACGAGGTTGGACCCTTTTGTAGCGGAAGTCTGCCCGGAACCGACCGGCCATCCAGCGGCTACAAATGATTGGCCCAATGTGAGAGGTCTTAGCCATAAATTAAATACATGATTAAAGTAAAGACACGAGGTTAGACCCTTTTGATGACAGAAGTCTGCCCGGAACCAACCGGCATATCCAGCAGTCATAAAAGACGGTCTAATGTGAGAGGTCTTTATGAGGTCATGATCTTAATTAATGAATTAAGAAACACTTAACCATATTAGCATGTAGAGGGGCATGTGGGGTTAAGTGGGTGCCTTGGGTGGCATGTAGTAACTAGTGGGGGTGCCTTGGGTGGCATGAGGAAACTAGTGGGTTGCCTTGGGTGGCAATAGAAAATACGATTAGAATACTTAACCAAAGTGGAACATGTAATTAAACATGATTAAAGGGTTAAGTAAGTGCCTTGGGTGGCATGTGGAAATCAAGTAAGTGCCTTGGGTGGCATGTGGGAATTAAGTAAGTGCCTTAGGTGGCATGTGGGAATCAAGTAAGTGCCTTGGGTGGCATGCGGAAATCTAGTGGGTGCCTTAAGTGGCAATTGAAATATAATTAGATGACTTAACCAAATCTTAACATGTAAGGGGGCATGATTATAAAAAGGGGTTAAGTGGGATGCACTAGATAAAATGACAAGCTTAAGTAGTAGCTTGTGGGGGGCCCATTTCAACCAATATCCCAACGTATCTTTGTGGGCTCGACCCATGTCGAATGACGGGACACGCATATTGGGCTTGACTATAAGAGGCCAAAACGGGGTAGCGGTGGCAACGCAAGTCCAACGGGCTTCATATGCGTGTGTGGGCCCGGGCTGGTAGATAAGCCGTTGTTGCACCGTGTAGATTTAAGCCGTGCACCGTTGATAGAATTGGTTGCCACTTTAGGGGAGTGATACACCCCACTGTGGGGCCAGCACGGGTATCTACGTTAGGGAGCCGATCGCTTGGGAGTAGTGGGGTACACCTAGTGGAGGTAGGGGCAGACGGCACCTACGTGGTCAGCTAGAAGTACCAGAAACTACTAGTTATATTTTCTAAGTCTTTAGGTGGGATCAACCTTTAAGTAGGAATTACTCTTGGTGGGTAGAACTGGTGTGGTGCAGTGTAGGAATTACCCTTGGGTGGGTAGATCTGGGGTGGTGTAAGCTAGTAATTATCCTTGGGTGGATAAATACGTCGTTTCGGTTATCGTAGTACATCCTGTGTTTTGTTGGCTACTTAGTGTAGTCATTATCCCCAGAGGTACCGTATCTTGTTTATATCATACCCTAATTACTTTAATGGTTGTATTGTTAGGGTTATAGGACTCACTCAGACTTATGTCTGACCCCGTTGTTGTTTATCTTTTTCCCCACCCTCAGGTTATCAGAGTGGACCTAGCACTAGTGGGCTTGGACCAGACCGCTATATCTATCTTTTGGGGCTTGGACCGTAGAAGGAAAGCTCGGTTTATCTTTTGGCTATTATCTATGTAATGGGATTATGTACTTCTATTTTATCAGGATGGATATTATGCACTTGACTCTTGTTATGGTTTTGTGATGTAACCAAACATGTTTTGTTAATGAAATGATGTTTTAAATTTTCAAGTATTACTTATATCTGTCCTGTTGTAATTTTTCTGTTCTATACTCACTAAAAATACTCCACCAAAACTAAGGCATTCCCTTTGTGAGTGACCTTAGCGGGTGTGGGGTGTTACACGTGGTATCAGAGCTTAAGGTTACCGGAACAGATAAAATTTTTAGAAAAACTATTTTCTAGGAATATTTTTGGAAAGGAGTATTTTCAAAAACATGTCTTTTAAGAGAAGAGTTTTTGAAAGAAAAGCATAATCCCCGATAGCCATATCTTTATCTTTCGAATTCTCCGTTTTGAATCTCTTCCTCTCTCGATTTTGAGCTTCCCCTCCGTGTATAGATGACCTTTCTAAGATAGATAAGAATGGAAAACCACTTCAAGGGACTTAGACGTTAGTCGGATTAGAAGTTGGTTCAAGAAGGAGGAGGACTGGTAGGTATCTATTGGATAGACGATGGGAGGAAGGCTCAAATAGTTGTTTGGTTAATGAAGGGCGAAACCTCATTGATGGGAGGTTACGAGTGGAGAATGGGAAGAAGAAGGCTAGTAGTTATCCTTTTGGGAGGAATAGGACACCTTATTAGGATTGTCCAAAGAAGCAAGGGCAAGGTATGGAATCTTCTGGAGGGTAGTTGTATTCCCTCACGACTAGGGTACCAGATGGGGATAGGACCGGCTAGGTTGGAATTTGGATTTCTTTATTATCCGATTCGAACTTATTTGATTCTGAAGCATCGAGTTCGTTTATCTCATCATTGTTAGTTGAGTCACTGCACTTAGACACCAGTTTGGTAGATGATCCCTTAGTTGTTTCAAACCCAATTGGGCTCCATGATGTGTTTGGGTTTGAAAGTTTCTATACTTAGCGTTGAGTTTAGGTGTGATGCTTGTTGGGCTTCACGGGCTATGGGTTAGTTTTGGGCATGGACTGGTTATCCAGTAATGGTGCCGTTCTTATTGTGGAAGGAGAGTTGTTAGGCTTATGACCCGCTTGGGCAACACTCTCGAGATCTCTTGTAATCCCATAGAATCTGTTATGCTAAGTTATATAGAATCGCTTGACACGTCGGTCTAGAGTTTGCGATCTGTTAGAGCGGTCCGGGAATACTCGGATGTGTGTGAGGAGGTGAAGGGCTTACCTCCGAAGCGGGAGATTGACTTCCGAATATATCTGGGGAATAATCCTAAACCAGTATCTTGGCCAGTGTGCCATATGGCTCCTCGTGAGAGGAGGGAACTCCATAAGTAAGTAGGCGATTTGCTTGAGAAGGGGTTCATAAGACGAAGTATATCGGAGTGGGGCGCTCCAGTAGTTTTTGTCATGAAGGCGGATCGGTCCCTCAGACTTTGTGTAGGCTAAAGAGAACTAAATAAACTCACAAAGAAGAATAGACACCCATTGCCGAGGATAGATGATCTCTTTGATCGGTTGGCTGGCGCCTCAGTATTTTTGTAGTAGGACTTAGCCACGGGATTTCATCAATTGAGAGTGGCTGAGGATGGAATAGAGAAGACTGCCTTTAGGACTCCGAATGATTTTTTCTAGGAGTGGCTGGTGAGGCCATTTGGTTTGACGAACGCCCCCGCATACTTTGTTGATTTGATGAGAAGGGTGTTCAGGGAGTACCTGAATAAGTTTGTGATGGTCTTTGTAAATGACATCTTGGTCTTTTCTAGGAGCGAAATAAGTTTTCGTATGTGCTCAATAGGCTGAGCAAAGCCAGTAAGGGATAAACGATGGTTTTGGAGCGAGACTGGCGAGGACATCCAGAATTGGACAAGGGCTTAATTATTTAGCCATTTTTACTAGTATCATCTCACGTAGGTCGTCTGAATTCGAAGGAGGTATTCCTTGGGTGTTTGTCTGATATTGGTTTAGGCCTTTGGGGCTTGCATTTGGGGGATGCCGAGTTCGACTAGGGTGGTCTGCGTGAGAGACAGTTGTGATGATTTTGGATGATATCCTGGTGGAGAAGAGCATGCCCTACATTTTAGGGAAGTATTGGAGACTCTTCGAGCGCATAATCTTAGGACAGTAAAAGTGGATGGGATTCTTAGCATCCTATGAGTTTGAGATAGCGTATACACCTGGCAAGGGTAACGTGGTGGCGGACGCCTTGAGCAGAAAGAGGTTGTCCTTGAGTCCGTTGTCCGTGGAACAACGAAGCTTGGAATTTATCTCGATGTTTGATTTCAGACCTTCCGTTGATTATGTACCCGGTTTGCTAGCTTTCTTGGAAGTTAGACCTACTCTTTTGGGGCGGATTGGAGAAGCACAGAGGGACGACCCACAGTGGGTTGAGTTGGTAGAGAAGCTCATAAGGGGAGGGAGTCGTCCAGCCATTTGAGTAGGCACACCCTAGACGATAGGGGGTGCTTGCGCAGAGACGGTTGACTTTGTACCACAAGACGAGGGTTTGAGGAAGGTTATTTTTGATGATGCACACCGTACTAGGATGACCATTCATCCCGGTGGGGACAAGATGTATCAAGACATGAAGAGGGTTTTCTTCTGGGCCGGTATGAAGAAAGATGTGGCCGAGTATGTCGCTCGATGCTTGGTGGGCCAACAAGTGAAGGCGGAGCAAAAGAAACCAGGTGGGTTGCTTCAACCATTGGAGGTTCCGCAATGGAAGTGGGACAGCGTCTCGATAGATTTTATTGACGGGTTACCCAGATCGAGAAAGAGTAATACCGGAATTTGGGTGGTAGTAGACAGGCTTACTAAGAGCGCCCATTGTATACCTGTGAAGAGTAAAGGAACCGCTCCATGGCTATCTTCAGTTTACATTCGAGAGATTATTAGATTGCATGGTGTACCCTCCAGTATGGTGAGCGATCGAGATCCTATCTTCACTAGAGAGTTTTGGAAGAGGGTGCAAGAGGCGGTAGGGACTCAGTTGTGTTTGAGTACCGCATATCATCCTCAGACGGACGGCCAGATCGAGAGGGTGAAACATATTTTAGAAGACCTTTTGAGGCTATGTATCTTGGATTTTGGAGGTACATGGGAGGAGCATCTTCCATTGGTGGAGTTGCCCGACAGACTTAGTGGTGTACATGATGTATTCCATGGGAGGAAGTGCCTACATAAGACCGTAGAGGTGGTAGAGCCAAGTTTGCTTAGAGAAGTGGAAGCAGAGCGTGATGCGACGATTCGACGAGCTCCTACTTGCATCCTTGGGTCAGAGATTTGGAAGTTGAGAAACAGAGAGGTTCAACTAGTCAAAGTACAAAGGGGAGATGAAGAGAGTGACGCTACCTGGGAGACGGAAGCGAAGATGCGTTCGAGGTACCCTTTTCTTTCGGAGGGTATGTCCTTTTGCTTCTCCTTCATCGCATATCTTGTGCTTATCTTATCCTTAGTATGTCCTCTCGTTAGTACCTTTGACCTTCAGATAGGATAGTCCTATGGTTGAAACATGTGTTTGAGACATGTTATGTATGATGGATGCAAGTGGATGCAAGTGTTTGCTAGTGGTTGCTCGTGGATGCATATACACACACTCTAGGAACTAGATCGGCTCAGTCACTTCATATTGCATATTGCATAAAATTGTGTGTAGGAAGCTATATCTATGGATGTATAATGATTGTGTTATCATATGGATGATGCATTTTGGGTGAATGATTGTGCACTCATGTAGATATTGTATGTGTCGATAGGGTTCTCTCGCATACATAATGGATGCATGGCACTATCATGGTTTGCATATGTTCATACATTAGATAGGGAACATATACACACACTTTTTGCATATGCTCATACATCATTAGAAACTGTGTAAGGACAATGGATGCCCGTGGTTGATGGTTTGAGTAGATGGTTGTTTGGATGGTAGGATATGCATTCTCCTTAGCTTAGAGATTTCGGGGACGAAATCCTTTTAGGAGGGGAGAATGTAACACCCTGAATTTTAGTTAATGCTAAAATTCACTAATTACAGAATAAATAATCTCAGATGTGGGAATTGGGGGTAACGGGCTGCGTCATTGTGTTCGTCTCGGAAAAAATACGCGAAATAGAGTCCGAGTTTTCGAGAATCGGAGTCCGTATGGCCCAGTTAAGGCCCAATGAAGTTTGCAGAAAAATTAAAGCTAAAAACAGATTTAAAGATTTAAAATCAGATTTCAAAATGGAGCCAGCGGGGGTAGGCGGGAAGCTTCCCGCCCTAACCATGTCGACAGGGCTGTCGACAGGCCTGTCGACAGGGGTGTCGACTTGCCTGTCGACAGGGGCGCAGCGTCCAGAGAGCCTGGGTGCACCAGGTTGGGTTTTAGGCTGGCTTGGAGGGTTGGGTTCTAGAGATTTCCTAAATCTGACGGACCTAAACTAATCTAGGGTTAATCTAAGGGCCTAAAACACTACCTAATCCTATAAATAAGACCCTAACCCTACCCTAATTCATTCATAATTAGATCTTGTAACTAAACTATGGCAAAATGAAACTTGATCATGGCCTCCACAAATCAATGAAGAGAGTTGCAAGCTAATCAACCTCTAATCATCTTCTTCTTCATATTTGGCAACTAGTTTTACTTCATAAGTTTGCTAATCTTAGTTTTGGTGAGTTCCTATGGCTTTAATAATCAATTGTTAAATTGATTATGGTAGGATGTGATAAGACATGGCTATGTTTGTGGATAAATGTGTTTATGCAAGTTTGTATGATATGTGATTTGCAAGTTTTATGTTATATGCAAGGTTAATGCCATGTTTTATGATGCAAAACACTATGTTGAACATTTATGCATATGTAACATGTTATGCAAACTATATGTGAGAGTATATGCAAGTTATATGTAACATGATATGCAAGTTATGCATGTGATTTTATACATGCTAAGTATTTGGTGTTATGCATGCTAAGTATTTGATTTTATGCATGATAAGTATTGGATTGTATGCATGCTAAGTGTTTGGGTTTATGCAAGTTAAGTGGTGTGTTTATGCATAATAAGTAATTGATTCTATGCATGCTAAGTAAGTGGTTTTATGCATGCTAAGTGTTTGGTATTATGCATAAATCATGACATATAAGTTTACCCTTTTAAATGTGATGCATACATATGCAAGATGACACCTTTATATGCTATGCATGTTTACCCTCCTTTAAGATGCAAGTCATATATGCAAGCTCAACATGTTATGCAAGTTATGTGCATGATGTTATGTAAGTTATGTGCATGTTGTTATGCAAGTTCATATGCAAGTTATGTGTATGAGGGTATGCAAGTTATGTGCATGGTGTTATGCAAGTTAAGTTTATGAGATTATGCAAGTTATGTGCATGATGTTATGCAAGTTATGTATATGCTTAAATGCAAGTTTAATGTGATATGCAAGTATGTGAATGCTTATGCAAGTATGTGAATGCTTATGCAAGTATGTGAATGCTTATGATGTGAATGCTTATGCAAGTATGTGAACGCTTATGCAAGTTATGTGTAGGCTTAAATGCATGTTTAACATGTTATGCAAGTTATGAGAATGCTTATATGCAAGTTCAACATGTTATGAAAGATATGTGTATGATAATATGCAAGCTCATATGCAACATGTTATGCAAATCATGTGTATGATAATATGCAAGTTTGCGTTAAATGTAGTTGGGTTAATATATGCTCATAAATGCAAGTTGACATCCTCTTAACCCATGACAAAGTTATATGCTAAACCCATGATATTTGTGATGGATCTTCCCCTTTATTATGTCATGAAATGAGGACGATTTATGTGGGGAACGATGGGGTTGGTAAATATGTTAATAAAAGTATGATTGGGTATGATTAAGCATACCATAAAATGAATAAGCATAAGTGGGAATTTACCTATTGAGTTAGGTCTACCCCATGGGAATTTACCTATTGAGTTAGGTCTACCCATGTTATGAAAAAAAACTTGATATTAATTAGGGATAATTAATATGGGGGTGATTAATTAGGTGTAATTAATCAACTAAGACACGAGGTTGGACCCTTTTGTAGCGGAAGTCTGCCCGGAACCGACCGGCCATCCAGCGGCTACAAATGATTGGCCCAATGTGAGAGGTCTTAGCCATAAATTAAATACATGATTAAAGTAAAGACACGAGGTTAGACCCTTTTGATGACAGAAGTCTGCCCGGAACCAACCGGCATATCCAGCAGTCATAAAAGACGGTCTAATGTGAGAGGTCTTTTTGAGGTCATGATCTTAATTAATGAATTAAGAAACACTTAACCATATTAGCATGTAGAGGGCATGTGCGGTTAAGTGGGTGCCTTGGGTGGCATGTAGTAACTAGTGGGGGTGCCTTGGGTGGCATGAGGAAACTAGTGGGTTGCCTTGGGTGGCAATAGAAAATACGATTAGAATACTTAACCAAAGTGGAACATGTAATTAAACATGATTAAAGGGTTAAGTAAGTGCCTTGGGTGGCATGTGGAAATCAAGTAAGTGCCTTGGGTGGCATGTGGGAATTAAGTAAGTGCCTTAGGTGGCATGTGGGAATCAAGTAAGTGCCTTGGGTGGCATGCGGAAATCTAGTGGGTGCCTTAAGTGGCAATTGAAATATAATTAGATGACTTAACCAAACCTTAACATGTAAGGGGGCATGATTATAAAAAGGGGTTAAGTGGGATGCACTAGATAAAATGACAAGCTTAAGTAGTAGCTTGTGGGGGGCCCATTTCAACCAATATCCCAACGTATCTTTGTGGGCTCGACCCATGTCGAGTGACGGGACACGCATATTGGGCTTGACTATAAGAGGCCAAAACGGGGTAGCGGTGGCAACGCAAGTCCAACGGGCTTCATATGCGTGTGTGGGCCCGGGCTGGTAGATAAGCCGTTGTTGCACCGTGTAGATATAAGCCGTGCACCGTTGATAGAATTGGTTGCCACTTTAGGGGAGTGATACACCCCACTGTGGGGCCAGCACGGGTATCTACGTTAGGGAGCCGATCGCTTGGGAGTAGTGGGGTACACCTAGTGGAGGTAGGGGCAGACGGCACCTACGTGGTCAGCTAGAAGTACCAGAAACTACTAGTTATATTTTCTAAGTCTTTAGGTGGGATCAACCTTTAAGTAGGAATTACTCTTGGTAGGTAGAACTGGTGTGGTGCAGTGTAGGAATTACCCTTGGGTGGGTAGATCTGGGGTGGTGTAAGCTAGTAATTATCCTTGGGTGGATAAATACGTCGTTTCGGTTATCGTAGTACATCCTGTGTTTTGTTGGCTACTTAGTGTAGTCATTATCCCCAGAGGTACCGTATCTTGTTTATATCATACCCTAATTACTTTAATGGTTGTATTGTTAGGGTTATAGGACTCACTCAGACTTATGTCTGACCCCGTTGTTGTTTATCTTTTTCCCCACCCTCAGGTTATCAGAGTGGACCTAGCACTAGTGGGCTTGGACCAGACCGCTATATCTATCTTTTGGGGCTTGGACCGTAGAAGGAAAGCTCGGTTTATCTTTTGGCTATTATCTATGTAATGGGATTATGTACTTCTATTTTATCAGGATGGATATTATGCACTTGACTCTTGTTATGGTTTTGTGATGTAACCAAACATGTTTTGTTAATGAAATGATGTTTTAAATTTTCAAGTATTACTTATATCTGTCCTGTTGTAATTTTTCTGTTCTATACTCACTAAAAATACTCCACCAAAACTAAGGCATTCCCTTTGTGAGTGACCTTAGCGGGTGTGGGGTGTTACAGCGCCCAACCCTAAAATTAAAGCTAAAAACACGAAACTGAAAAAAGAATGAAAAAATGGAAGTTTTTTGAGAAGAGAAGCAGAGAAAAAGGTTTATATTTTGGAGCAACAGTTGCAAGGAAGAAATACAGATTTTGAACATACGGAACTTCCGAAATCCGATTCGAAAGAGACTAAAAGTGATTTACCTTCTCAACATAATGAAGAAGAAGAAGGAAAAAACGACAGTGAGAATGTGGAGAATGAAAATCAATGCAACATTCAAGTTGAGAAAGAGAAATGTGAATAAAAAGAAAATTTTGAAACTGCGGGAAAAACAATCCCAGTTGAACAAAACTCAAAAATCAGCAAAAAATGTATCGGTTGATGTCAGTCCTACCAACTTCGATTTCGGTATCTCGCAAATTATTAAGGAAATACAACAAGAAAGAAAATCAGCCCAACAAGAAGGAAAAAAATGGCAACAGAAGATGAACCGCCTTCATATGTTGACAGAATAAAAAAGAAAAAAAGGAAAAAGATAGGAAGAAGAGATTCATTTAGCTACCCTACAATTTCGAAAAAAAGGAAAGAAAACAAATATTGAAGTAGGAAAAAATAGGAAGATCGGCCTAGAGAAGAATCAGAAAATGAAAAAAAGCAAGAGCAGCAGCATGAAGAAAAACAAAGTGCGAAAACAGAGAAAAATCAAGAGCAAGAATTAATTATAGTTGAAAAGCCACTACCCATTTTGGAAGCATCATGGGTAGAATTGAATTTGTCGCATTGCGAGAGTGTTAAATATCTGAATAAAGAACAGCAAGTCTTGGTTAAAGAAAAATTCTCTGTGGTAAAAGCAACAAATTTGTAAGTACACACTTTTTTTTATCGATATTAATAGAGATTTGTCGAAATTTTAACTATAATTTTCATTTCTACAAAAACAGGGATGTTATGATAAATGATGACACAATTTTACGTGTTTGCGTCATAACGAGAAAAATGCTTGTTCATATTCTGGAAGGGGACTTCACGGATGGACATGTACCATATATATGTTGTTAAAATTAACTTTTCTAATATGTAAGTATACAAGCATGGTAGTATCAATTTTTTTGAGTTTTAGTCAAAATTTATTTTTGCAGTTTCTTGACATCTGTTTTCAATGCCTGGTAGTTTCATCTTTTTTTTAGTTCTAGTAAATATTTATTTTTCCAGTTTCCTGGTATCAGTTTTTGTAGCGTGGTAGTATTAGTTTTTTCAATTTCTAGTAAGTATTTGTTTTTCCAGTTTCTTGGTATCTATTTTCATAGCCTGTTAGTATCAGTTTTTTTAAATTCTAGTTAAAAATTATTTCTAATAAATTTTAGCTGGCTCTTGATTTTTACTGACTTATACTTGATCCCATTCATAATACTATTTAGCTAGTGAGCATCTCTGTTTTTGATAGTGATCTTCTTGTACATGCATTGTGTCCATGTTTGATTCTGCACATGTTTAATTTATCTAGGAATAAACCTGTATCAGTTTTAACATATCAGATTTCCTAGACTGGTAGTATCAGTTTTTTTGATTTCTAGTTAAAAATTATTTTTCCATTATCGTGATATCAGATTTCATAGACTGATAGTATCAGTTTTTTTTATTTCTAGTTAAAAATTATTTTTCCAGTATAATGATATCAGTTTTCATAGTCTGGTAGTATCATATTTATTTCGCAATATCATATGCCTTCTTATATACATGTGTACGAGTATTACAGATTATCGATTGGTTTACAAGATATTGTTCTTTAACTGAGAACAATTACGCAATGCCAACAATGGGAACGGTAAGTAAAATTTCAGGTCACTTTTGTACAATATTATTTCTTAAATTAGTAAATAACAATAACAATATTATTTATGATTAGATAGCACTGGCTGACCAAATTCAATCACTTATAAAGACAGTAGCTCTTCCTATTTTAGAAAAAGCTATGAAAAACGAATACACGGAGGTTATTTACTTTCCATTGCATTGTCAAAGTCATTGGACGCTAGTGACTTTAACATATGCAAATATGCAGTGGGCACATTTCGACTCCAGTCGGCCTATAAGATCAAACCCAAACAAAAATGAAAGCTTGAAAGCTGCACTAAAATTGGTATGAAATACTTCTAAAAAACAAAACAATATAATTGCATTAACTTTTATATTTATAAATACGAATTCACTACACGTATATGTTTGAAACTACTGCTGCAGTTATGGCACTAACGTGTGTGTGTGTGTGTGTGTGTATATATATATATATATATATATATATCTTTTACAAAGAGTTGTAGTTGAGGAACTACTACCGTAGTTATGGCAAAAATATAATGTTACAAATAAGCAGCTTAGCACATCTAAAATGATTCAAGAAGAGTGCACACAACAAGACTGTGACACGTATTTCTTTACCATATATTATTTTCATACCTAGCATGCATGAGTATTTACACAACTAACAACATGATTTCCTTTGTACAGGCTTGATTGTGGGATATATGTTATGATATTTGTAATATCAATGAACAGGAAAGACATTCCTCTAAAGGTTGCCAATAAGAACATGTTGAAATGTAGAGCGCAGCTAGTGTACGAAATTTTGGCAAATAAGTGTTATTGTTGAGATTTAGCAGACTTTATGTCTACTCTTCATTTGGAGGAAGATTAGATTATAGTTGGTAGTTGAAATTGGTTGGTTGTTAGAAATGTAAAAATGATGGTATTAGTTTCAAAACTACTTGTTTTTAGTAGTTGTATATGACGTCAAATGTTGCAAATGTTCAACATTTCTTGTGGGGAAAACCTTTTTTTTATATGATGATATGATATTAGTTTGAAATTGCTGGGTTGTTACAAATGAGTTTTATGTTGTCAACATGTGTTATGAACTGTTTTATGGTTGTGTCTATGAAACTGATATCTCATTTTTTCTAAAAAGATACACTTAAAAAAAACTGATACCAACATTAACACAAAACTGATACCAACTTATTACAATTTTAACAAAAAATGATAAAAAGAGAATAACTAATACCAGATTTGGTTCAAAACAGATACCCTAGTGCTGTTAAATATAATAATCCAAAACCGCTACCAGTATGAATGAAAAACTGATACCATGACTTCTACCATGTGATTTGTTATATGCTCGATCATGCGCTCGGTCTTGTTCTCGGTCATGTGCTCGGTTATGATCTCGATTATGTTCTCGGTCATGAGCTCAGTCATGTGCTTGGTCATGTGCCCGGTCATGTGCTCGGTTATGGTCTTAGTCATGGGCTCGGTCATGTGCTCGGTTGTGTGTTCAGTCAAGTGCTTGGTCATGTGCTCGATTATGAGATTGGTCATGGACTCGGTTATGTTTATGGTCATGTGCCCGGTCATGGACTCGGTCATGGGCTCGATTATGTTCACGGTCATGGGCTCGATTATGTTCACGGTCATGGGATCGGTGATGATCATGATCATATGCTCGGTTACGGGCTTAGACAAGGGTTTGTTTATGTTCACGGTCATGTGCTCGGTCAAGTACTTGGTCATGTGCACGGTCATGGGCTTGGTTATGGTCTCGGTTATGGTCTCTGTAATAACCCGGAAAATGCGAGCCAGTTTGAAATTTTTATTTTGGCCATTTTAGCGAACTTTGTTTATTTAAAATGAATTATTTTAAATAATATCGACGAGAAATTTATTTTGAATATAATTCGAACGTATATATTTATACGCGTCGTCGTTAGAATATAAATATTTATATATAATTATAAATAGAATTGAAAATGGCGCGGTAGTTCGATAATTCGATTTCAAACTTCAATTGAATGTACCGGGTGCAAAACAATCCGGATTTTAGTGAAACCAAAAACATTGGGATCTAATTGTGAATATCTTTCCAACGAATCCGAAAAATCAAGATTTCATATCGGGAATCAAAAGATATGTCCAGTTGAAAATTCTGAATAGTCGCTATGGAATTCAGGCCCTTAAAAAATGGACATTTTGCAAATGACCTCGGATTTCGACGAAACCACTTTTGTTGGGTCCGTGATGTCGAATTATTGTTAGATTCCAAATTTCATAATTTTTAGAATCAATATGTGAGCGTGGCAAAGGAAAACGCGTTTGACCGGTTTCAGTTGATTTTAATCGACTGGAAAATGGCCATTTTTCAAACGGTCTCAGAATTTGACGAAACTAGTTTTGTTAGGACCGTATCGTCAATACGAAGTTAGAAAATATTTTTTTGGGAATTTTTAAAGTCTTTATGTGGCCCGGATAAATTAAAATATGCGTTCAAATTCAATATACATTGATTTATATTTTAATTTGAACGAAAACTGATCGTAACAAGCGAATTAGCTCACAATACATATCCCATTGTATTCGGAATGGGGGTATTTAGCTAGGGGCGATAGTCGTTGGGTTCGAATTGAAGTTCATATGTAAAAATCTCATTTTCCGAATTAAATATATTAAAAAAAGGTATAAATAGAAATTAAAACCTACCATTCTCATTTCAAAGTCAAACGGGTCAAACCCGCCTCTCTCTCCCCAAGAACGAACGACGGAAAACATGGGAGACTTCTCTCCTCGATTTCTCTTGAATCCAATTAATGAAAACCAACGATTACACTAGCAATTTCATACAGAGTTTCACCCTCTTTAAATCCATGCTAGACTAGTCATCGGGAGAGGCGTATTCGAGGAGAACCGTGCCCGCAAAGTACTACCGTTCGCCGGAAATTTGCTCCATCCAGTCGCCGTCGAGTTCACGGAGGAGGGTAGCGGCTTGAAGCTCTCTCGAAGGCCGACGACGAGGCGCAGTTAGATCATCATCAAGCGGCTCGATTTATGAGGAATTTGGAACCCTATCTTCGAGCTAGTGTTGAGCGACGGCCCAAAAGGGTTTTAAACAGTGAAGATGATTAAGGTAATATATATTTTAACCAATTTTACTTAAGGAATTAATCAGAAATTTTAAATATATATATGTCATTGTTCTTAAAAAAAAAAAGTAAATACCGCATCATTTTAAAAGTAGATTTTACATATATTTTTCATTCTTTAAAATCAGTTTTGATATGAATTTTTTTATTGTTAAAAATTGGTTTTTAAATTCGTATATAGCATTGTTTTTAGAGAAAAATATACCACTTTGTTTTTTTAAAAAAATATAGGAAATATACATTGAATTTTAAAAATAGGAAATCAACTTTGTTTTTAAAATAGAAGATTGGTATTGTTTTAATGGAAAAAAATATATATCTTTAAAAGGGAAAAGGCGATGTTTTTAAATATGAAAAGGCGATGTTTGTAAAAGGGAAAAGACGATGTTTTTTAAAAGGGAAAAGGCGATGTTTTTAAAAGGGAAAAGGCGATGTTTTTAAATATGAAAAGGCGATGTTTTTAAATGTGAAAAGGCGAAATTTTTAGATGTAAAAATGCGAAATCTATATTTTTGAAATGGAATTTTATCTATATTGAATAGCGAAGTAAAAAATATGATTTTTATATATTGAACTTCGAAATAAAAATAGAATTTTTATATAATGAACTTCGAAATAAAAATAGAATTTTTATATAATGAACTTCGAAGTAAAAATGTGATTTTTATATATTGAACATCAAAGTAAAAATTCGATTTTTTATATATTGAATAACAAAGTAAAAATTCGATTTTTATATATTAAATAGTGAAGTAAAAATTCGATTTTTACATATGTAGTGAAAGCGGACAACGAAGGTGACAAGAAGGCGAAACGACGAAGACTTCTGCAAATGAAGTGCCGTGGAGCTTGGATAGCTTTCGGTGAGAATTTCTCACCTTTCAATTTATTTTTCTAGTTATATATATATATACTAGGATGCAGACGGTGCTTAGTAGCACCCGACACAATCGTCCACAGACCATGGACTTGTTTGTTTGGCTGTGTTGTTAGTTAGATTGTTTGAGTTGATTTGAATTGTTTGGTGAAATGAAATTGATATGATTGATGTGTGAATGGCGTGGGCCTTCACTAGACCGGGGATAAGGCTAGGCCTTGTCCCGTTTCTAGTATCGTGCCGTTATGCCGCCGAAATTTTCTAAAATATGTTAGAAAAATAAAAATATCATTTTATTTAAAGAATGAACTGAATAGAAATTCATATGTAGGAATAAAATGTTTTATCGTTAAAAATATAATTTTTAACGTGAATGTGAATAAATAAATATTCATTTACAAACCAGACGGTTTGTTTATGTACACCTATTTGAAGGACATTGATTGGGACGATAAATTTTACACATCGCCCAACTGCACGAATAAAATATTTGTTTGATTGTTTGAAACCCCACACGGGTGTTGGGATGAAACTTGAAGTTCACTCATCCTGATTGATTAAATATGTCGATCGATTGATTGACAAGCTGCTATAAGCGTTAAATGTCTATATTTGATGCTTATACAGTGTAGTGTACTTTGGTTGATGGTTGATTATTTTTCAATGCTATTATATACATGTGTTGTATGAAAATCCATATAATTAACATTATATGGTGATTGATTGGGCCTCATTCCAATTTAGAAAATAAAGAATATTATAAAATAAAAGTTCATGTGTTGACAGTACTCATCCATTGAGATTGGTCATGTGTTGAACGAAATATTTTGATAATAAAATTTACATCTTTATCAATATAAAATAAAAGTTCATGTGTTGACAGTACTCATCCATTGAGATTGGTCATGTGTTGAACGAAATATTTTGATAATAAAATTTACATCTTTATCAATATAAAATAACGGTTCATGTGTTGACAGTACTCATCCATTGAGATTGGTCATGTGTTGAACGAAATATTTTGATAATAAAATTTACATCTTTATCAATATAAAATAACGGTTCATGTGTTGACAGTACTCATCCTTTGAGATTGGTCATGTGTTGAACGAAATATTTTGATAATAACAACTATTTTGAAAAAGAAATATTTGAAATAAAACATTTGAAATAGAAATTTATGAAGCCGTGTTGATTAGATTGACGTCATTTTGACGTAAACGATATTTATATCGATTTTATTCATTTTGAAATGAATTGAATATATAACGATTTCGAAATGAATTGAATATATAACGATTTCGAAATGAATTGAATATATAACGATTTCGAAATGAATTGAATATATAACGATTTCGAAATGAATTGAATTGAAAACGAATTCAAATTGAATTGAAAGCGAATTGAAATGAATTCAAATTGAATTGAAATTTGAATTGAATAGAAATGAATTTATAAAGAGGAATTCAATTTTGATTTGAATTGAAATGGAAGTTGAAATTGCTTTTGAAACGAATTTAAAACTATTTATATAATTCGTTTTAAACAGAAATCGACGAAGTATATATTATATATATAATATAATGGCCTGAATAGAACGCGCCGCGCCGCGGCAGTTCGTGAATTTCGACCATTTATTTCAAACGGACATTACGGGAGATCCGACCGTCGGATTCTCCTAAAACCGGAACCGTTGGGTTCGTATCGAAAAGAGCTTTCTAACGAATATTAGAAATGTGAAATCTAACGGTTGGATTTGGAGTTACGTCCAAATCAAATTTGAAAAAGGTCGCTGTAAGTGCAGTTCGATGGCCATTGATGGAAATCGACTGTACGGGCCTTGATAAAATTATTAAAAATAGTAATAATTTGTGTAAAATCATAAGAAATGATTTGTGAAGATTTGGGATGAAAAACTCCATATTTGAAAAGATAAAAATAGGTTTTTATCGAAATGAACTAGTTTTGAACTAGGATTATAATTCTATTTATTTTTAAATAAATAAATTGAATTTGAAAAGGGTTTTGAAAATAACCAAAATTTCCAATGATTGCATTGGAGTGGATTTGAATCGAAATTGTCTTCGGAATATTTCGATGTTGGAATTCGTGATTATACAGATGTTGTTATGGAAATTTGAAAGATATATATTTATATCGTTATTTCCAATACGACATTTGTTTGTCGTAGGATTTGATATTGAATATAAGCCGATATATTTTCTATTCAGAGCCTTGTATTGAATATCAAATGTGATTTGGGTTTGTCGTGAATGGTGTCTTCACTAACACTGTTCTTGAACCCAGTTGAGAAAAGATTAAATCTTTTTATTTTTTTGATTTAATGAAGTGTACCAATTAAATAATATTTAATTGGGATTGAATTGATATTGATTTTTGGGTTTATCGTGAACAGTGTTTTAAATAACACCCGTTCTTTAACCCGATAATTAATGAATGTGATTTTGGGTTTATCGTGAACTGTGTTTTAAATGACACTGATTCTTTAACCCAGTTAAAGATTAAAACTAAGTGGAGTTTTAATGAATCTTTAATTAGATTGAAATGATCGAAAATGGAGTATCACCAGTTTTGCTCCAGGCGATGGTTAAATCTTTAATTAGATTTGAACGTGAAATGGTAATTGAATTTACCGATAACACTATGGTGTTAGATATGAAGTATTACCAGTTTTACTTCATGGGATGAATAGGTTGGGATTGGGAAATTAAAACCAATGATTACTACGGTAAGGTTCGCTAATCCCGACTAGTTTGAATTGATATTCAACAATAGATTAAAGAATAAATTTTAAAGAATTTATCTTTGATAAAATTAATGGGAACCTTTCCCTATGAATGTGAAATCAAAAACTAACTGTCGGTTAGCTAAGCAGAATGGTTTTCTGGATATTGATCTGATGTTGGTTTCGGCCTTCGGGGTTAATATTTGGGGAATTATTCTCTTGATTAATTTACGGTTAGTGACTGATGAATTGGAATGAGGCGTATGTTGTGTTTGTGTAACACTTATTTAAAATATACGCGAGTTATTTGGAAAGACCGGGTTTATCCCATTCTGAATAACTGATACGACGATAAGTCGAAGATGAAGACGGTGGTCGAAGACCGGAGGTCTTCACGTCGTTTGGGTAATTACTGATGATCTTGATTGGGCTGTACACCCAAGAAGATGGAAACAGTTAGTGATCGTCCAGACGTACTTGGAGATCGATGGATATGCGGGGTACTAGGTGCCTCCGGTTTCGTTCAGACCCAGAGCGAACTTGTAAATGGACTGTGTGTCTGACATTGGATTTTAGTCCGTGTGATTGATCTCTATTAAATATATATCTGTTTGGCGGCGGAGAATTTATTCTCTTGCTTAACGCCCTTCTCTGAGACGTACGAGCTCAGGGGTTATATATTGATGGATATCAAATGCATGGGGTGAATTGCCTATGTGGCATGCCTAAGTGGCAATTGATCGAGGCTTCTGTTGAAAAGCAAAGTCTTGTGGTGATGATCAAAGCAAGGCCTTTGTGGCGTAGCTTTGTGTAACGTTTGCTTCGCGAGTTTCACACCCGGTATGAACCAAAAACGGGAGAGGACCTCAGGGAGGGCATGCGTTTCTTTCTAGTTAGAAGTGGCATCAGTGGTTTTACACGCCCTGACGAGTTTGACTTATGTGGTTGTTGCTGTTGCGAGGCGCCTCGGATTGATCGGTCGTTCTCGAACCGATGAAGTCATTTAGTTGGCTCATTTACGCCCCAAAGGGCGGGGAAACGTATTGTTCAGGCACTATAATCCACATCGGTGGACCGGCCCTGTCGCTCCAAGGGGCAGTTGCGGCAGTTGCGGCTATTCCGGAGGCTCGGGCTAGAGAGTCTCGAATCGGTAGAGGACGATCCCTGGCCTCGGTTCATAGACGGAAATCCAATTTCCAAATACGTAACTTTGCGGTTTTATTTGTAAACCTATATATGGCGACATAGTGGCATGGGACGCTCATGCCGCCTATGATTGATACTTATGATTTGAAGTTGTTTTATACACTATGCACTTATAGTAGTATCAAATGATTTGTTTTAAACGTATCAAGCATTCTTTGGCTGTTATAAGGGAAAACCCTATCCCCCGGCTTGCGTTGCATTGTGTGATAGGACCTGGGTCTTATAACAGCTTCACCTTTCTTTATTTAGCATTGCGCTGTTTGTTTTATGCACTGGTATTCTTGGGAGGAAACCCGTTCCGTGTTATACGGCGTGGTCCCTTGATTTGCCTAATTTTGAAAATAAAGATAAATAACTGTTTTAGTTCTCACACCAGTCACATGACTGACCTGGAGTTTATTGTTTTAACCTAAACTCTGGGTGCCCCTATTTTCGACACGGGCAGCTAGTAGTTTTGGTTTTGCAGATTTATATTCACAGGATCCTGGTTTACAGCTGGAACGATATCCGGAAAGCTTTGTATCCGTATATCTCCTTCTAGTTGTGTATTGTATTATTTTCCGCTGCGATGTATTTTAATGTAATTTAAATCTCTGATATTTCTGTGTAATATTCATTTATACTCTGTATATTCTTGTAATCTGATGCATTGTTGTAATATACAATGAAATGTTCTTCCGTATGCGTTCTGTTTTGTCGTGTTCTCGAACTATCCGACGCTTTCCTTTACGGGGAAGTTACGGGTTTTCACAGTTGGTATCAGAGCTTTGGTTTACAGAGCTCGAGAACAAGGCACATTAGAACCATACGAAAGAATTCATCAGATATTGGATTAGTAATATCCAACGAGAATGACTCGTTAGAGATGGGATCAGTAGCATCCTAGAACGAGTGTGAAGAGTAAATTTTTAAAATGAAAACAATTTTGGTTTTTGAAAATTTAAATCAATTATTCGTATTTGATTATTTATTTATATTGATTTGGACAATCCGATATATAAAGATTTTGCATATGCGTCTTGCAAACGTGTATTCGAAGTTTTAATATACTGGATGGTTATAGAATCATACTCTAGTTGCCCGGGGATAATTCTGGTGATGGGGCACTATCGCCAGTATTTATTTTCGAGTGACGAAGGTGAGATTTCTATATATTTCCTATTGACTGGTGTGAGAACCAAAATTAGATAGGGCCTATTGTTGTGATTTGGTATCAAAAATCTGATTTGTATATATATCAAAATTATGAATTTGAAACTCTAATTCACTGATTGATTGATGTTTGTGTTGTTTGTTTAAATTGTTTGATAATTTTGAACCATTTATGCCTAATTGAATCAAATATTGAACTGTATTGAAAATTGGTTGCATTTGTTTGCATATACATATACTTACCTTGAACAGGTCATAGCAAGGAGGCTAGAGCAGAGAATAAAATTTGTTTGCCCGACAAATAGGTACATGTTTACTACATAATTTACTGTTTTGTTTGGGTGATGATGATTTTATGAGCCTATTGGCTAGCCGCTTGGCTTTTTCTTTTTCTTTTTGAGATCTGAAGGACCGGGGAAGCTATTTGAAATTCCCCGATGCTCCCATTGCAGGGGAGGTTATGGCGAAATTTTTCGAAAATTTAGGGTGTTAGCCAAATTTTTGAAATTTTGAAAATTCTCAGAAACTGAAAAGTTGGAGAATGGAAGCCAGATCGAGCGTACAGTTGAATAATCAAACCACTTTCGACTTTGTTCCTTTTCGGGGACGAAAAGTTTTAAGTGGGGGAGATTGTAATAACCCGGAAAATGCGAGCCAGTTTGAAATTTTTGTTTTGGCCATTTTAGCGAACTTTGTTTATTTAAAATGAATTATTTTAAATAATATCGACGAGAAATTTATTTTGAATATAATTCGAACGTATATATTTATACGCGTCGTCATTAGAATATAAATATTTATATATAATTATAAATAGAATTGAAAATGGCGCGGTAGTTCGATAATTCGATTTCAAACTTCAATTGAATGTACCGGGTGCAAAACAATCCGGATTTTAGTGAAACCAAAAACATTGGGATCTAATTGTGAATATCTTTCCAACGAATCCGAAAAATCAAGATTTCATATCGGGAATCAAAAGATATGTCCAGTTGAAAATTCTGAATAGTCGCTATGGAATTCAGGCCCTTAAAAAATGGACATTTTGCAAATGACCTCGGATTTCGACGAAACCACTTTTGTTGGGTCCGTGATGTCGAATTATTGTTAGATTCCAAATTTCATAATTTTTAGAATCAATATGTGAGCGTGGCAAAGGAAAACGCGTTTGACCGGTTTCAGTTGATTTTAATCGACTGGAAAATGGCCATTTTTCAAACGGTCTCAGAATTTGACGAAACTAGTTTTGTTAGGACCATATCGTCAATACGAAGTTAGAAAATATTTTTTGGGAATTTTTAAAGTCTTTATGTGGCCCGGATAAATTAAAATATGCGTTCAAATTCAATATACATTGATTTATATTTTAATTTGAACGAAAACTGAACGTAACAAGCGAATTAGCTCACAATACATATCCCATTGTATTCGGATTGGGGGTATTTAGCTAGGGGCGATAGTCGTTGGGTTCGAATTGAAGTTCATATGTAAAAATCTCATTTTCCGAATTAAATATATTAAAAAAAGGTATAAATAGAAATTAAAACCTACCATTCTCATTTCAAAGTCAAACGGGTCAAACCCGCCTCTCTCTCCCCAAGAACGAACGACGGAAAACATGGGAGACTTCTCTCCTCGATTTCTCTTGAATCCAATTAATGAAAACCAACGATTACACTAGCAATTTCATACAGAGTTTCACCCTCTTTAAATCCATGCTAGACTAGTCATCGGGAGAGGCGTATTCGAGGAGAACCGTGCCCGCAAAGTACTACCGTTCGCCGGAAATTTGCTCCATCCAGTCGCCGTCGAGTTCACGGAGGAGGGTAGCGGCTTGAAGCTCTCTCGAAGGCCAACGACGAGGCGCAGTTAGATCATCATCAAGCGGCTCGATTTATGAGGAATTTGGAACCCTATCTTCGAGCTAGTGTTGAGCGACGGCCCAAAAGGGTTTTAAACAGTGAAGATGATTAAGGTAATATATATTTTAACCAATTTTACTTAAGGAATTAATCAGAAATTTAAAATATATATATGTCATTGTTCTTAAAAAAAAAAGTAAATACCGCATCATTTTAAAAGTAGATTTTACATATATTTTTCATTCTTTAAAATCAGCTTTGATATGAATTTTTTTATTGTTAAAAATTGGTTTTTAAATTCGTATATAGCATTGTTTTTAGAGAAAAATATACCACTTTGTTTTTTTAAAAAAATATAGGAAATATACATTGAATTTTAAAAATAGGAAATCAACTTTGTTTTTAAAATAGAAGATTGGTATTGTTTTAATGGAAAAAAAAATATCTTTAAAAGGGAAAAGGCGATGTTTTTAAATATGAAAAGGCGATGTTTGTAAAAGGGAAAAGACGATGTTTTTTAAAAGGGAAAAGGCGATGTTTTTAAAAGGGAAAAGGCGATGTTTTTAAATATGAAAAGGCGATGTTTTTACATGTGAAAAGGCGAAATTTTTAGATGTAAAAATACGAAATCTATATTTTTGAAATGGAATTTTATCTATATTGAATAGCGAAGTAAAAATATGATTTTTATATATTGAACTTCGAAATAAAAATAGAATTTTTATATAATGAACTTCGAAATAAAAATAGAATTTTTATATAATGAACTTCGAAGTAAAAATGTGATTTTTATATATTGAACATCAAAGTAAAAATTCGATTTTTTATATATTGAATAACAAAGTAAAAATTCGATTTTTATATATTAAATAGTGAAGTAAAAATTCGATTTTTACATATGTAGTGAAAGCGGACAACGAAGGTGACAAGAAGGCGAAACGACGAAGACTTCTGCAAATGAAGTGCCGTGGAGCTTGGATAGCTTTCGGTGAGAATTTCTCACCTTTCAATTTATTTTTCTAGTTATATATATATATACTAGGATGCAGACGGTGCTTAGTAGCACCCGACACAATCGTCCACAGACCATGGACTTGTTTGTTTGGCTGTGTTGTTAGTTAGATTGTTTGAGTTGATTTGAATTGTTTGGTGAAATGAAATTGATATGATTGATGTGTGAATGGCGTGGGCCTTCACTAGACCGGGGATAAGGCTAGGCCTTGTCCCGTTTCTAGTATCGTGCCGTTATGCCGCCGAAATTTTCTAAAATATGTTAGAAAAATAAAAATATCATTTTATTTAAAGAATGAACTGAATAGAAATTCATATGTAGGAATAAAATGTTTTATCGTTAAAAATATAATTTTTAACGTGAATGTGAATAAATAAATATTCATTTACAAACCAGACGGTTTGTTTATGTACACCTTTTTGAAGGACATTGATTGGGACGATAAATTTTACACATCGCCCAACTGCACGAATAAAATATTTGTTTGATTGTTTGAAACCCCACACGGGTGTTGGGATGAAACTTGAAGTTCACTCATCCTGATTGATTAAATATGTCGATCGATTGATTGACAAGCTGCTATAAGCGTTAAATGTCTATATTTGATGCTTATACAGTGTAGTGCACTTTGGTTGATGGTTGATTATTTTTCAATGCTATTATATACATGTGTTGTATGAAAATCCATATAATTAACATTATATGGTGATTGATTGGGCCTCATTCCAATTTAGAAAATAAAGAATATTATAAAATAAAAGTTCATGTGTTGACAGTACTCATCCATTGAGATTGGTCATGTGTTGAACGAAATATTTTGATAATAAAATTTACATCTTTATCAATATAAAATAAAAGTTCATGTGTTGACAGTACTCATCCATTGAGATTGTTCATGTGTTGAACGAAATATTTTGATAATAAAATTTACATCTTTATCAATATAAAATAACGGTTCATGTGTTGACAGTACTCATCCATTGAGATTGGTCATGTGTTGAACGAAATATTTTGATAATAGAATTTACATCTTTATCAATATAAAATAACGGTTCATGTGTTGACAGTACTCATCCTTTGAGATTGGTCATGTGTTGAACGAAATATTTTGATAATAACAACTATTTTGAAAAAGAAATATTTGAAATAAAACATTTGAAATAGAAATTTATGAAGCCGTGTTGATTAGATTGACGCCATTTTGACGTAAACGATATTTATATCGATTTTATTCATTTTGAAATGAATTGAATATATAACGATTTCGAAATGAATTGAATATATAACGATTTCGAAATGAATTGAATATATAACGATTTCGAAATGAATTGAATATATAACGATTTCGAAATGAATTGAATTGAAAACGAATTCAAATTGAATTGAAAGCGAATTGAAATGAATTCAAATTGAATTGAAATTTGAATTGAATAGAAATGAATTTTAAAATGAATTTATAAAGAGGAATTCAATTTTGATTTGAATTGAAATGGAAGTTGAAATTGCTTTTGAAACGAATTTAAAACTATTTATATAATTCGTTTTAAACAGAAATCGACGAAGTATATATTATATATATTATATATATAATATAATGGCCTGAATAGAACGCGCCGCGCCGCGGCAGTTCGTGAATTTCGACCATTTATTTCAAACGGACATTACGGGAGATCCGACCGTCGGATTCTCCTAAAACCGGAACCGTTGGGTTCGTATCGAAAAGAGCTTTCTAACGAATATTAGAAATGTGAAATCTAACGGTTGGATTTGGAGTTACGTCCAAATCAAATTTGAAAAAGGTCGCTGTAAGTGCAGTTCGATGGCCATTGATGGAAATCGACTGTACGGGCCTTGATAAAATTATTAAAAATAGTAATAATTTGTGTAAAATCATAAGAAATGATTTGTGAAGATTTGGGATGAAAAACTCCATATTTGAAAAGATAAAAATAGGTTTTTATCGAAATGAACTAGTTTTGAACTAGGATTATAATTCTATTTATTTTTAAATAAATAAATTGAATTTGAAAAGGGTTTTGAAAATAATCAAAATTTCCAATGATTGCATTGGAGTGGATTTGAATCGAAATTGTCTTCGGAATATTTCGATGTTGGAATTCGTGATTATACAGATGTTGTTATGGAAATTTGAAAGATATATATTTATATCGTTATTTCCAATACGACATTTGTTTGTCGTAGGATTTGATATTGAATATAAGCCGATATATTTTCTATTCAGAGCCTTGTATTGAATATCAAATGTGATTTGGGTTTGTCATGAATGGTGTCTTCACTAACACTGTTCTTGAACCCAGTTGAGAAAAGATTAAATCTTTTTATTTTTTTGATTTAATGAAGTGTACCAATTAAATAATATTTAATTGGGATTGAATTGATATTGATTTTTGGGTTTATCGTGAACAGTGTTTTAAATAACACCCGTTCTTTAACCCGATAATTAATGAATGTGATTTTGGGTTTATCGTGAACTGTGTTTTAAATGACACTGATTCTTTAACCCAGTTAAAGATTAAAACTAAGTGGAGTTTTAATGAATCTTTAATTAGATTGAAATGATCGAAAATGGAGTATCACCAGTTTTGCTCCAGGCGATGGTTAAATCTTTAATTAGATTTGAACGTGAAATGGTAATTGAATTTACCGATAACACTGTGGTGTTAGATATGAAGTATTACCAGTTTTACTTCATGGGATGAATAGGTTGGGATTGGGAAATTAAAACCAATGATTACTACGGTAAGGTTCGCTAATCCCGACTAGTTTGAATTGATATTCAACAATAGATTAAAGAATAAATTTTAAAGAATTTATCTTTGATAAAATTAATGGGAACCTTTCCCTATGAATGTGAAATCAAAAACTAACTGTCGGTTAGCTAAGCAGAATGGTTTTCTGGATATTGATCTGATGTTGGTTTCGGCCTTCGGGGTTAATATTTGGGGAATTATTCTCTTGATTAATTTACGGTTAGTGACTGATGAATTGGAATGAGGCGTATGTTGTGTTTGTGTAACACTTATTTAAAATATACGCGAGTTATTTGGAAAGACCGGGTTTATCCCATTCTGAATAACTGATACGACGATAAGTCGAAGATGAAGACGGTGGTCGAAGACCGGAGGTCTTCACGTCGTTTGGGTAATTACTGATGATCTTGATTGGGCTGTACACCCAAGAAGATGGAAACAGTTAGTGATCGTCCAGACGTACTTGGAGATCGATGGATATGCGGGGTACTAGGTGCCTCCGGTTTCGTTCAGACCCAGAGCGAACTTGTAAATGGACTGTGTGTCTGACATTGGATTTTAGTCCGTGTGATTGATCTCTATTAAATATATATCTGTTTGGCGGCGGAGAATTTATTCTCTTGCTTAACGCCCTTCTCTGAGACGTACGAGCTCAGGGGTTATATATTGATGGATATCAAATGCATGGGGTGAATTGCCTATGTGGCATGCCTAAGTGGCAATTGATCGAGGCTTCTGTTGAAAAGCAAAGTCTTGTGGTGATGATCAAAGCAAGGCCTTTGTGGCGTAGCTTTGTGTAACGTTTGCTTCGCGAGTTTCACACCCGGTATGAACCAAAAACGGGAGAGGACCTCAGGGAGGGCATGCGTTTCTTTCTAGTTAGAAGTGGCGTCAGTGGTTTTACACGCCCTGACGAGTTTGACTTATGTGGTTGTTGCTGTTGCGAGGCGCCTCGGATTGATCGGTCGTTCTCGAACCGATGGAGTCATTTAGTTGGCTCATTTACGCCCCAAAGGGCGGGGAAACGTATTGTTCAGGCACTATAATCCACATCGGTGGACTGGCCCTGTCGCTCCAAGGGGCAGTTGCGGCTATTCCGGAGGCTCGGGCTAGAGAGTCTCGAATCGGTAGAGGACGATCCCTGGCCTCGGTTCATAGACGGAAATCCAATTTCCAAATACGTAACTTTGCGGTTTTATTTGTAAACCTATATATGGCGACATAGTGGCATGGGACGCTCATGCCGCCTATGATTGATACTTATGATTTGAAGTTGTTTTATACACTATGCACTTATAGTAGTATCAAATGATTTGTTTTAAACGTATCAAGCATTCTTTGGCTGTTATAAGGGAAAACCCTATCCCCCGGCTTGCGTTGCATTGTGTGATAGGACCTGGATCTTATAACAGCTTCACCTTTCTTTATTTAGCATTGCGCTGTTTGTTTTATGCACTGGTATTCTTGGGAGGAAACCCGTTCCGTGTTATACGGCGTGGTCCCTTGATTTGCCTAATTTTGAAAATAAAGATAAATAACTGTTTTAGTTCTCACACCAGTCACATGACTGACCTGGAGTTTATTGTTTTAACCTAAACTCTGGGTGCCCCTATTTTCGACACGGGCAGCTAGTAGTTTTGGTTTTGCAGATTTATATTCACAGGATCCTGGTTTACAGCTGGAACGATATCCGGAAAGCTTTGTATCCGTATATCTCCTTCTAGTTGTGTATTGTATTATTTTCCGCTGCGATGTATTTTAATGTAATTTAAATCTCTGATATTTCTGTGTAATATTCATTTATACTCTGTATATTCTTGTAATCTGATGCATTGTTGTAATATACAATGAAATGTTCTTCCGTATGCGTTCTGTTTTGTCGTGTTCTCGAACTATCCGACGCTTTCCTTTACGGGGAAGTTACGGGTTTTCACAGTTGGTATCAGAGCTTTGGTTTACAGAGCTCGAGAACAAGGCACATTAGAACCATACGAAAGAATTCATCAGATATTGGATTAGTAATATCCAACGAGAATGACTCGTTAGAGATGGGATCAGTAGCATCCTAGAACGAGTGTGAAGAGTAAATTTTTAAAATGAAAACAATTTTGGTTTTTGAAAATTTAAATCAATTATTCGTATTTGATTATTTATTTATATTGATTTGGACAATCCGATATATAAAGATTTTGCATATGCGTCTTGCAAACGTGTATTCGAAGTTTTAATATACTGGATGGTTATAGAATCATACTCTAGTTGCCCGGGGATAATTCTGGTGATGGGGCACTATCGCCAGTATTTATTTTCGAGTGACGAAGGTGAGATTTCTATATATTTCCTATTGACTGGTGTGAGAACCAAAATTAGATAGGGCCTATTGTTGTGATTTGGTATCAAAAATCTGATTTGTATATATATCAAAATTATGAATTTGAAACTCTAATTCACTAATTGATTGATGTTTGTGTTGTTTGTTTAAATTGTTTGATAATTTTGAACCATTTATGCCTAATTGAATCAAATATTGAACTGTATTGAAAATTGGTTGCATTTGTTTGCATATACATATACTTACCTTGAACAGGTCATAGCAAGGAGGCTAGAGCAGAGAATAAAATTTGTTTGCCCGACAAATAGGTACATGTTTACTACATAATTTACTGTTTTGTTTGGGTGATGATGATTTTATGAGCCTATTGGCTAGCCGCTTGGCTTTTTCTTTTTCTTTTTGAGATCTGAAGGACCGGGGAAGCTATTTGAAATTCCCCGATGCTCCCATTGCAGGGGAGGTTATGGCGAAATTTTTCGAAAATTTAGGGTGTTAGCCAAATTTTTGAAATTTTGAAAATTCTCAGAAACTGAAAAGTTGGAGAATGGAAGCCAGATCGAGCGTACAGTTGAATAATCAAACCACTTTCGACTTTGTTCCTTTTCGGGGACGAAAAGTTTTAAGTGGGGGAGATTGTAATAACCCGGAAAATGCGAGCCAGTTTGAAATTTTTATTTTGGCCATTTTAGCGAACTTTGTTTATTTAAAATGAATTATTTTAAATAATATCGACGAGAAATTTATTTTGAATATAATTCGAATGTATATATTTATACGCGTCGTCGTTAGAATATAAATATTTATATATAATTATAAATAGAATTGAAAATGGCGCGGTAGTTCGATAATTCGATTTCAAACTTCAATTGAATGTACCGGGTGCAAAACAATCCGGATTTTAGTGAAACCAAAAACATTGGGATCTAATTGTGAATATCTTTCCAACGAATCCGAAAAATCAAGATTTCATATCGGGAATCAAAAGATATGTCCAGTTGAAAATTCTGAATAGTCGCTATGGAATTCAGGCCCTTAAAAAATGGACATTTTGCAAATGACCTCGGATTTCGACGAAACCACTTTTGTTGGGTCCGTGATGTCGAATTATTGTTAGATTCCAAATTTCATAATTTTTAGAATCAATATGTGAGCGTGGCAAAGGAAAACGCGTTTGACCGGTTTCAGTTGATTTTAATCGACTGGAAAATGGCCATTTTTCAAACGGTCTCAGAATTTGACGAAACTAGTTTTGTTAGGACCGTATCGTCAATACGAAGTTAGAAAATATTTTTTGGGAATTTTTAAAGTCTTTATGTGGCCCGGATAAATTAAAATATGCGTTCAAATTCAATATACATTGATTTATATTTTAATTTGAACGAAAACTGATCGTAACAAGCGAATTAGCTCACAATACATATCCCATTGTATTCGGAATGGGGGTATTTAGCTAGGGGCGATAGTCGTTGGGTTCGAATTGAAGTTCATATGTAAAAATCTCATTTTCCGAATTAAATATATTAAAAAAAGGTATAAATAGAAATTAAAACCTACCATTCTCATTTCAAAGTCAAACGGGTCAAACCCGCCTCTCTCTCCCCAAGAACGAACGACGGAAAACATGGGAGACTTCTCTCCTCGATTTCTCTTGAATCCAATTAATGAAAACCAACGATTACACTAGCAATTTCATACAGAGTTTCACCCTCTTTAAATCCATGCTAGACTAGTCATCGGGAGAGGCGTATTCGAGGAGAACCGTGCCCGCAAAGTACTACCGTTCGCCGGAAATTTGCTCCATCCAGTCGCCGTCGAGTTCACGGAGGAGGGTAGCGGCTTGAAGCTCTCTCGAAGGCCGACGACGAGGCGCAGTTAGATCATCATCAAGCGGCTCGATTTATGAGGAATTTGGAACCCTATCTTCGAGCTAGTGTTGAGCGACGGCCCAAAAGGGTTTTAAACAGTGAAGATGATTAAGGTAATATATATTTTAACCAATTTTACTTAAGGAATTAATCAGAAATTTTAAATATATATATGTCATTGTTCTTAAAAAAAAAAGTAAATACCGCATCATTTTAAAAGTAGATTTTACATATATTTTTCATTCTTTAAAATCAGTTTTGATATGAATTTTTTTATTGTTAAAAATTGGTTTTTAAATTCGTATATAGCATTGTTTTTAGAGAAAAATATACCACTTTGTTTTTTTAAAAAAATATAGGAAATATACATTGAATTTTAAAAATAGGAAATCAACTTTGTTTTTAAAATAGAAGATTGGTATTGTTTTAATGGAAAAAAAAATATATCTTTAAAAGGGAAAAGGCGATGTTTTTAAATATGAAAAGGCGATGTTTGTAAAAGGGAAAAGACGATGTTTTTTAAAAGGGAAAAGGCGATGTTTTTAAAAGGGAAAAGGCGATGTTTTTAAATATGAAAAGGCGATGTTTTTAAATGTGAAAAGGCGAAATTTTTAGATGTAAAAATGCGAAATCTATATTTTTGAAATGGAATTTTATCTATATTGAATAGCGAAGTAAAAATATGATTTTTATATATTGAACTTCGAAATAAAAATAGAATTTTTATATAATGAACTTCGAAATAAAAATAGAATTTTTATATAATGAACTTCGAAGTAAAAATGTGATTTTTATATATTGAACATCAAAGTAAAAATTCGATTTTTTATATATTGAATAACAAAGTAAAAATTCGATTTTTATATATTAAATAGTGAAGTAAAAATTCGATTTTTACATATGTAGTGAAAGCGGACAACGAAGGTGACAAGAAGGCGAAACGACGAAGACTTCTGCAAATGAAGTGCCATGGAGCTTGGATAGCTTTCGGTGAGAATTTCTCACCTTTCAATTTATTTTTCTAGTTATATATATATATACTAGGATGCAGACGGTGCTTAGTAGCACCCGACACAATCGTCCACAGACCATGGACTTGTTTGTTTGGTTGTGTTGTTAGTTAGATTGTTTGAGTTGATTTGAATTGTTTGGTGAAATGAAATTGATATGATTGATGTGTGAATGGCGTGGGCCTTCACTAGACCGGGGATAAGGCTAGGCCTTGTCCCGTTTCTAGTATCGTGCCGTTATGCCGCCAAAATTTTCTAAAATATGTTAGAAAAATAAAAATATCATTTTATTTAAAGAATGAACTGAATAGAAATTCATATGTAGGAATAAAATGTTTTATCGTTAAAAATATAATTTTTAACATGAATGTGAATAAATAAATATTCATTTACAAACCAGACGGTTTGTTTATGTACAACTATTTGAAGGACATTGATTGGGACGATAAATTTTACACATCGCCCAACTGCACGAATAAAATATTTGTTTGATTGTTTGAAACCCCACACGGGTGTTGGGATGAAACTTGAAGTTCACTCATCCTGATTGATTAAATATGTCGATCGATTGATTGACAAGCTGCTATAAGCGTTAAATGTCTATATTTGATGCTTATACAGTGTAGTGCACTTTGGTTGATGGTTGATTATTTTTCAATGCTATTATATACATGTGTTGTATGAAAATCCATATAATTAACATTATATGGTGATTGATTGGGCCTCATTCCAATTTAGAAAATAAAGAATATTATAAAATAAAAGTTCATGTGTTGACAGTACTCATCCATTGAGATTGGTCATGTGTTGAACGAAATATTTTGATAATAAAATTTACATCTTTATCAATATAAAATAAAAGTTCATGTGTTGACAGTACTCATCCATTGAGATTGGTCATGTGTTGAACGAAATATTTTGATAATAAAATTTACATCTTTATCAATATAAAATAACGGTTCATGTGTTGACAGTACTCATCCATTGAGATTGGTCATGTGTTGAACGAAATATTTTGATAATAAAATTTACATCTTTATCAATATAAAATAACGGTTCATGTGTTGACAGTACTCATCCTTTGAGATTGGTCATGTGTTGAACGAAATATTTTGATAATAACAACTATTTTGAAAAAGAAATATTTGAAATAAAACATTTGAAATAGAAATTTATGAAGCCGTGTTGATTAGATTGACGCCATTTTGACGTAAACGATATTTATATCGATTTTATTCATTTTGAAATGAATTGAATATATAACGATTTCGAAATGAATTGAATATATAACGATTTCGAAATGAATTGAATATATAACGATTTCGAAATGAATTGAATATATAACGATTTCGAAATGAATTGAATTGAAAACGAATTCAAATTGAATTGAAAGCGAATTGAAATGAATTCAAATTGAATTGAAATTTGAATTGAATAGAAATGAATTTTAAAATGAATTTTAAAATGAATTTATAAAGAGGAATTCAATTTTGATTTGAATTGAAATGGAAGTTGAAATTGCTTTTGAAATGAATTTAAAACTATTTATATAATTCGTTTTAAACAGAAATCGACGAAGTATATATTATATATATTATATATATAATATAATGGCCTGAATAGAACGCGCCGCGCCGCGGCAGTTCGTGAATTTCGACCATTTATTTCAAACGGACATTACGGGAGATCCGACCGTCGGATTCTCCTAAAACCGGAACCGTTGGGTTCGTATCGAAAAGAGCTTTCTAACGAATATTAGAAATGTGAAATCTAACGGTTGGATTTGGAGTTACGTCTAAATCAAATTTGAAAAAGGTCGCTGTAAGTGCAGTTCGATGGCCATTGATGGAAATCGACTGTACGGGCCTTGATAAAATTATTAAAAATAGTAATAATTTGTGTAAAATCATAAGAAATGATTTGTGAAGATTTGGGATGAAAAACTCCATATTTGAAAAGATAAAAATAGGTTTTTATCGAAATGAACTAGTTTTGAACTAGGATTATAATTCTATTTATTTTTAAATAAATAAATTGAATTTGAAAAGGGTTTTGAAAATAACCAAAATTTCCAATGATTGCATTGGAGTGGATTTGAATCGAAATTGTCTTCGGAATATTTCGATGTTGGAATTCGTGATTATACAGAAGTTGTTATGGAAATTTGAAAGATATATATTTATATCGTTATTTCCAATACGACATTTGTTTGTCGTAGGATTTGATATTGAATATAAGCCGATATATTTTCTATTCAGAGCCTTGTATTGAATATCAAATGTGATTTGGGTTTGTCGTGAATGGTGTCTTCACTAACACTGTTCTTGAACCCAGTTGAGAAAAGATTAAATCTTTTTATTTTTTTGATTTAATGAAGTGTACCAATTAAATAATATTTAATTGGGATTGAATTGATATTGATTTTTGGGTTTATCGTGAACAGTGTTTTAAATAACACCCGTTCTTTAACCCGATAATTAATGAATGTGATTTTGGGTTTATCGTGAACTGTGTTTTAAATGACACTGATTCTTTAACCCAGTTAAAGATTAAAACTAAGTGGAGTTTTAATGAATCTTTAATTAGATTGAAATGATCGAAAATGGAGTATCACCAGTTTTTCTCCAGGCGATGGTTAAATCTTTAATTAGATTTGAACGTGAAATGGTAATTGAATTTACCGATAACACTGTGGTGTTAGATATGAAGTATTACCAGTTTTACTTCATGGGATGAATAGGTTAGGATTGGGAAATTAAAACCAATGATTACTACGGTAAGGTTCGCTAATCCCGACTAGTTTGAATTGATATTCAACAATAGATTAAAGAATAAATTTTAAAGAATTTATCTTTGATAAAATTAATGGGAACCTTTCCCTATGAATGTGAAATCAGAAACTAACTGTCGGTTAGCTAAGCAAAATGGTTTTCTGGATATTGATCTGATGTTGGTTTCGGCCTTCGGGGTTAATATTTGGGGAATTATTCTCTTGATTAATTTACGGTTAGTGACTGATGAATTGGAATGAGGCGTATGTTGTGTTTGTGTAACACTTATTTAAAATATACGCGAGTTATTCGGAAAGACCGGGTTTATCCCATTCTGAATAACTGATACGACGATAAGTCGAAGATGAAGACGGTGGTCGAAGACCGGAGGTCTTCACGTCGTTTGGGTAATTACTGATGATCTTGATTGGGCTGTACACCCAAGAAGATGGAAACAGTTAGTGATCGTCCAGACGTACTTGGAGATCGATGGATATGCGGGGTACTAGGTGCCTCCGGTTTCGTTCAGACCCAGAGCGAACTTGTAAATGGACTGTGTGTCTGACATTGGATTTTAGTCCGTGTGATTGATCTCTATTAAATATATATCTGTTTGGCGGCGGAGAATTTATTCTCTTGCTTAACGCCCTTCTCTGAGACGTATGAGCTCAGGGGTTATATATTGATGGATATCAAACGCATGGGGTGAATTGCCTATGTGACATGCCTAAGTGGCAATTGATCGAGGCTTCTGTTGAAAAGCAAAGTCTTGTGGTGATGATCAAAGCAAGGCCTTTGTGGCGTAGCTTTGTGTAACGTTTGCTTCGCGAGTTTCACACCCGGTATGAACCAAAAACGGGAGAGGACCTCAGGGAGGGCATGCGTTTCTTTCTAGTTAGAAGTGGCGTCAGTGGTTTTACACGCCCTGACGAGTTTGACGTATGTGGTTGTTGCTGTTGCGAGGCGCCTCGGATTGATCGGTCGTTCTCTAACCGATGGATTCATTTAGTTGGCTCATTTATGCCCCAAAGGGCGGGGAAACGTATTGTTCAGGCACTATAATCCACATCGGTGGACCGGCCCTGTCACTCCAAGGGGCAGTTGCGGCTGTTCCGGAGGCTCGGGCTAGAGAGTCTCGAATCGGTAGAGGACGATCCCTGGCCTCGGTTCATAAACGGAAATCCAATTTCCAAATACGTAACTTTGCGGTTTTATTTGTATACCTATATATGGCGACATAGTGGCATGGGACGCTCATGCCGCCTATGATTTATACTTATGATTTGAAGTTGTTTTATACACTATGCACTTATAGTAGTATCAAATGATTTGTTTTAAACGTATCAAGCATTCTTTGGCTGTTATAAGGGAAAACCCTATCGCCCGGCTTGCGTTGCATTGTGTGATAGGACCTGGGTCTTATAACAGCTTCACCTTTCTTTATTTAGCATTGCGCTGTTTGTTTTATGCACTGGTATTCTTGGGAGGAAACCCGTTCCGTGTTATACGGCGTGGTCCCTTGATTTGCCTAATTTTGAAAATAAAGATAAATAACTGTTTTAGTTCTCACACCAGTCACATGACTGACCTGGAGTTTATTGTTTTAACCTAAACTCTGGGTGCCCCTATTTTCGACACGGGCAGCTAGTAGTTTTGGTTTTGCAGATTTATATTCACAGGATCCTGGTTTACAGCTGGAACGATATCCGGAAAGCTTTGTATCCGTATATCTCCTTCTAGTTGTGTATTGTATTATTTTCCGCTGCGATGTATTTTAATGTAATTTAAATCTCTGATATTTCTGTGTAATATTCATTTATACTCTGTATATTCTTGTAATCTGATGCATTGTTGTAATATACAATGAAATGTTCTTCCGTATGCGTTCTGTTTTGTCGTGTTCTCGAACTATCCGACGCTTTCCTTTACGGGGAAGTTACGGGTTTTCACAGTCTCAGTTATAGGATCGGTTACTATATCTTTATTTTGTTATTAAAAAACTGATTCTAAATGCATGTAAAACTGATACCACTGTGCTACCAAGATTAATATCTTTACATTGTTATAAAAAAATGATACTACAATGCATGTAAAGATGATAACAGAATGCTACCAAGATTGATATATTTACATTGTTATTTAAAAACTGATACTGGAGTACATAAAATAATGATACCAGAGTAGTATCAATGTTTATATCTTTACATTGTTAGAAAAAACTGCAACTAGAATGCATATAAAGCTGATACCAGAGCCCATACTAGAGTACTACCAAGTTTTATATCTTTACATTGTTATGATCTCGGTTATGGAATCGGTTACAATATCTTTATATTGTTATTAAAAAACTGATACTAGAATGCATGTAAAACTGATACTAGAATGCATGGAATCGGTTGATGGAGTAGGAATGAGTTAATCGAGCGGGTACCGGTGACACGTAAAAGGCTTTAGTACGCAATGCCTAATTGGGTACCTATGAGACGTAAAAGTCTTCTGCATGTAATACCAAATCGGGTACTCCAGCAACGATTCTGCACCCAGTAGGAATGAGTTAACCGAGCAGGTACCGGTGACATGTAAAAACTTCACAGTAGGAATGAGTTAACCGAGCGGGTACCGGTGACACATAAAAGACTTCAGCACGCAATGCCTAATTGGATACCTATGTGATGTAAAAGACTTCCGCACGTAAGGCTTAATCTGGTACTGCCGCAACGATTCAACACCAGTAGGAAGGAGTTAACCGGGCAGGTACCGGTGACATGTAAAAGACTTCAGCACGCAATGCCTAATCGGGTACCTGTGAGACGTAAAAGACTTCCACACGCAAGGCCTAATTGGGTACTCCAGCAGCAATTCTACACCCAGTAGGAATGATTTAACCGAGCGAGTACCGGTGGCACGTAAAAGACTTCAGCACGCAATGCCTAATCAAATAGCTATGAGATGTCAAAGACTTCCGCACGCAAGGCCTAATCGGGTTCTCCAGCAATGATTCTGCACTCAATAGGAATGAGTTAACCGAGTGGGTACCAGTGACATGTAAAAAACTTCAGCACGCAATGCCTAGTCGGGTATCTGTGAGACGTAAATGACTTCCGCACGCAATGCCTAATCGGGTGCTCTAGCAAAGATTCAACACCCAGTAGGAATGAGTTAACCGAGCGGGTATCAGTGACACGTAAAAGACTTCAGCATGCAATGCCTAATCGGGTACCTGTGAGACGCAAAAGACTTCCGCACACAAGGCCTAATCGGGTACTCCAGCAACGATTCTTCACCCAGTAGGAATGAGTTAACCGAGCGGGCACTAGTGATACGTAAAAGAATTCAACACGCAGTGCCTAATCGGGTGCTTATGAGACGTAGAAGACTTCTGCACGCAAGGCCTAATCGGGTACTCCAGCAATGATTCTGCAACCAGTAGGAATAAGTTAACTGAGTGTGTACCGGTGACAATGCCTAATCGGGTACCTACGAGACGTAAAAGACTTCCGCACGCAAGGCCTAATCGAGTACTCCAGCAGCGATTATGCACCCAGCAGGAATGAGTTAACCGAGCGGGTACCGTGACACGTAAAAGACTTCAGCATGCAATGCCTAATCGGGTACCTATGAGACGTAAAAGACTTCCGCACGCAAGGCCTAATCAGGTACTCCAACAACGATTCTGCACCCAGCAGGAATGAGTTAACCGAGCGGGTACCGGTGACACGGAAAAGACTTCAGCACGCAATGCCTAATCGGGTACCTATGAGAGGTAAAAGACTTCAGCACGCAAGGCCTAATCAGGTACTCCAGCACCGCTTCTCCCATCAGGAATGTGTTAACCGAGCGGGTGTTGGTGACACGTAAAAGACTTTAGCAAGCAATGTATAATCGAGTACCTATGAGACGTAAAAGACTTCCGTACGCAAGGCCTAATCGGGTACTCCAGCAGCAATTCTGCACCCAGCAGTAATGAGTTAACCGAGCATGTACCGGTGACACGTAAAAGACTTCAGCACGCAATGCCTAGTCAGGTACCTATAAGACGTAAAAGACTTCCACATGTAAGGCCTAATCGGGTACCCCAGCAGCGATTCTGCACCCAACAGTAATGAGTTAACCGAGCGGGTACCGGTGACACGTAAAACACTTCAGCACGCAATGCCTGATCGGGTACCTATGAGACGTAAAAGACTTCCGCACGCAAGGCCTAATCAGGTACTCCAGCAGCGATTCTGCACCCAGCAGGAATGAGTTAACCGAGCGAGTACCGGTGACACGTAAAAGACTTCAGCACGCAATGCCTAATCAGGTACCTATGAGACGTAAAAGACTTCCGCACGCATGGCCTAATCTGGTACTCCAGCAGTGATTTTGCACCCAGCAGGAATGAGTTAACCGAGCGGGTACCGGTGACATGTAAAAGACTTCAGCACGCAATGCCTAATCGGGTACCTATGAGATGTAAAAGACTTCCACATGCAAGGCCTAATCGGGTACTCCAACGGTGATTCTGCACCCAGCAGGAATGAGTTAACCGCCTAATCGGGTACCTATGAGACGTAAAAGACTTCCGCACGCAAGGCCTAATCGGGTAATCCAGCAGCGATTCTGCACCTGGTAGGAATGAGTTAACCGAGCGGGCACCGGTGACATGTAAAAGATTTCAGCGCACAATGCCTAATCGGGTACCTAGGAGAGGTAAAAGATTTCCGCATGCAAGGCCTAATCGGGTACTCCAACAACGATTCTGCACATAGTATGAATGAGTTAATCGAGCGGGTACAGGTGACACGTAAAAGATTTCGGCACGCAATGCCTAATCGGGTACCTATGAGACGTAAAAGACTTACGCATGCAAGGCCTAATTGGTTACTCCAGCAACGATTCTGCACACAGTAGTAATGAGTTAACAGAGCGGGTACCGGTGACACGTATAAGACTTCAGCACGCACCTAATCGGGTACCTATGAGACGTAAAAGACTTCCGCATGCAAGGCCTAATCGGGTACTCCAGCAACGATTCTGCACACAGTAGGAAATGAGTTAACTGAGCGGGTACCGATGACACGTAAAGGACTTCATCACGCAATGCCTAATCGGGTACCTATGAGACGTCAAAGACTTCCGCGCGCAAAGCATAATCGGGTACTCCCACCCTAGCAATGATTCTGCACTCAGTAGGCGCTGTTAAGGACTCGGTTATAGTCTCAGGTACGTGCCCAATTATATTCTCGACTATGGTAAATATACTTGTAATGTACTGAGTTATGTTAGCAGCTATGATCTCAATTAAGATTTGGGTTATATGCTTAGTTATGGGCTCAGTTATGGACTTTTTTATATAAACATAAAGTCGATAATAAAACTGATATTGGAAAGCTAGTAAAACTGATACCATATTAATGTATACATAATTTCAGAAAGAAATATGATACCATATTAATGTAAACATAATTTCAGAAAGAAAACTGATGCCATTTCGTTTACAAGAATGATATGCTATTTATAAAAACATAATTTACTAATGTGCTACCAAAAGTAATACCTTGACTATCTTATTACAACATATAATAGCCCATGATCGAGAACGCAACTCTGATTTTGAAGATCAACATGATGAGAAGATGGAGACTTGACTTCTGTAATGACCAGCATTGTCAGGGGTATTATAATTAATTTATTTAATTATATATATAGTGATTTAGGGAATTTAAAACGTCGGTTAATTAAATAAAGTGAATATTTAATTAATTTAAATATTTAAATAATATATTTAATTCTAGAATAACCAGAAATAGTGGATTGACAATATTCTGTGAACGGGGTCATCCCCGAGATTTAATTCAGCTTAGAGTTGGATTATATTGACGAATATATTCAGTCGACGTCAGTTTGAAACGTATAATTATAATATAATTAAAATAGAGCGCGTAACGACGCGGGAGTTCGCTATTTGGCGATTTGAACTTCAACTGAGTATACAGGGTCCGTTTTAAATCGGATTTCTATGAAACAAGAAACGTGTGGAGCTGGTGGAGTATATCTTTCTAGTGGAAGAGAAATATCGGGATTTCGTCGTGTAGATTTTGAGTTACGTCCAAATCAAAATATCAGAAATGCAGCGCCCTGACCATAACGATTTAATTATAAGTTATATAAGGATTTAAATAGAAATCGAACATCGATATAACTCTAACGATGTAATATCGAGTTGTAAATACATACAGGAATATTCTGGAGCTGTACGATATCCCACTGTGAATATAGACAATAATATTTAATTTTTAAATATTTAATTTAATTATATTTAAATATATTTATATATTTAAATAAGTTATTTAGAGCGTTAAAAATAAGCTTTTTGCAAACGATATCTGTTTTAACAAAATCAATTCCCTTGGATCCGTACTCGTAAGTTATTATGAGACTTCGATTTTTGTTTCGAGCGGACGTTTAATGTGCCCATACGAGTTGAAAAGGTCGATCTTTAACTATGTTAAATAGTATGATAAGAGTCGTTTCAAAATCTCAATGTTTCTGTGAGTCAAACATTTACGCTAATATCACTGTAGGCCATCCGACTTTAATAAAAATACATCTAATAAATCATTGCAAAACCGTATATAATCCTGAACAAAATCAACCGTATATAATAAATGCATGTATTCATGATCAAGGATTTCGGCCACTATCAAATCTATGAAGAAATTCTTTGTATTCATTCACTGATATATTTACCTTAGGTAAAACATTTCCGTGGGTTCAAAGTCAAAGTCGTGGCTCCCTATTTCACAATCGAAAACAATGTTAAATCCTTTATCAATCTCCACACATTCGAATGGCCAGAAAGGGAACAGCGAGGCTCCCACAAAATTTCCAACCCTTATATAAACACTACGTTAAACCTAACCTCAGCAGAAAGTTTATTCCGCCTCCATTCATGAATAACGAAGGAGAAACCTTCGATCTGTTCTCCACAAAAATCGCAAAATCCTGTCATCGATTCACAAATATTCCAACATCAAGCTGAGGAGCTCGATCAGACCTATAACTTGAACGGTTAGGATGAGTTTTAACATTTTAGTTTGACTGGAATCTGATCACAAAAGGGGCGAAGTTCGAGCTGGTCTAACCGACGATTGGCGAGTTCGGGTGTGCTGCTGCTCAGGCCGAGTGTCAGGTGGATGGAGGCGCGTCTTTTGAAGGAGTTCGGTGAGGAAGAACTGGTCGCGAATCACTGATACGGCTGAAAACTTCTCGCGTTCGATTTCCCCAGGTAGATGTGAGTTGGGCGTGATGGATATGGGGAGGTGCGGATTTTTGTGTTGAGTACGATGGTGGAGGCGGCGCTCATAACGGATGGCCGAGGTGAAAGCCATGGATGGTCAAACGTGGGTCAACATGGGTTTATAGAAGGAGCAGGCATCGAATGTTGGTTTGGGGAAGATAGACTTGAAGGGTTGGGTTTTAAAACAAGGGCGTGGGCTCTAAAGAAGGTAGTGGGCTCTAAAGAAGGTAGTGGGCCGGGAAGTTAAGTCGAAGCCCATTTCTTTTATAAATCAAGTTTTATTTTAATTAAATGGGTATTAACTTCGTAATTGAATAACTTGTTCGTATGGAATTAGAATCACGAACCGTAAGTTGCGTTGGGATCGTATGGACGGACACTACGCAATGGAACTGACCGCGAGTCGATTGGAGTCCATCACAATTTATAGCAAAATAAATTGTCTGAATCAAGCGATGGTTATCGTCATCGACGATGATCGTCCAAATGTGAGTAAAATTCACCAACTCTGAACAGTTCTATTTTTACAATGTATTCTTGGAACTGTTAAATATTGTCTGTTTCACTGTGTGTTGACTGTTTGATTGAACTGCTAGTCAGTTAGTGGAAATTATATATATGTATATATATATATAAACCGTTAAATATTTATATGTGATTCTGCTATCAGAATATCTCATATCAAAGTGAAATCGATGTTAATCGTATTGTCTAACATCTGTGATGCAGGGAAACAGGTTGGAGGAATCCAATTGGATTCCTCAACATTTATTTTACTGTGATTCATATATTGTGATATGTGATGTGATATATAATCTGTGGTTGTTTATGTGTGTTTGAACGATATTTATCGTTGTTATATGGTGTGTTAAATACCATAAGGAATACCAGAGTGTGGAAAAAGGGATTTTCAAAGTATATTTTGAAAATAATTTATTTATATAAAATCAATGGATTTTATATTATAAAATATAAAAGGATTTTTGAATAAAAGAATTATATTTGTAAATCAAATATAAAGGAATTTTATTTGTTAAACAAATAAAAAGGGATTTATTTATAAAACAAATATAGAGGATATATATTTTTGAAATCAAATATAAAGGAAAATATTTGTAAAACAATATATATAAAGGAAAATATTGTCGAAACAAATAGAAAGAGGGATATTTGTAAACAATTTACAAATAGATATAAAAGGATTTATTTATGTAGGAAATAAATAAAGGTAAAAGAATTTATTATTTAGGGTATAAATAGAATTAAAAGGGATATTTATTTGTTAGAATAAATAGGATAAAGAGATATTTATTTGTTAGAATAAATAAAATAATGGAGATATTTATTTGTTAAATAAATAGGATTAAAAAGGAAATATTTATTTAGAAAATAAATACGATATTTTAAAAGGAAATAGAGTTAATTAATCAGAGTAAATCAGTTAGAGTTAATCAAATAGAGTAAAGATCTAGAGTCAAGCGAATGGAGTTAATTGAATACTGGTTATTCGAATAAGAGTTAATCAAATATAGTTAAAGAAATAGAGTTTAGCAAAATTAGAAACTGACTGGAGATTAGTAAGTTGAATAGTTTTCAGAGTATCGATCTGATGTTGGTTTCGGCCTTCGGGGTTTATACTTGGGAAATTGTTCTCTTATTAGTTTACAGTTAGAGTCTGATAGTTGTGGAATGGTAGTGATTGATGATTGATCGATGTTATTTCCAATTGGAAATAATATCGTTGTTTGCACACTTGTTTTCTTTGATAGTTAACTCACAGACTATCGAAGTTTTTACCATTTAACGTTGTTAATATGGAGAGACCGGTTGGATTATTATCCAAAGAACCACTCTATACTGGCATAAGCGTTGCGAATCATTTATGCCAAAGATAATTGAAGGCGGAGTAAAGTGCAAGGGCTGTTGTATAAGTCTTAGATAACAGCGACTAAGATGGATATACTGAATAGTGCCTTCGGTTTGTCCAGTCCCAGGACAACTGGTACGGACGAAGGTCTGACAGAGTATATCTGCTAGATCACGTAAGTTGATCGTTTCAAACGTATTTACGTTGGTGGCGGAGGAATTTGTTTCTCTTAGCTTTATACCCGTGGTATTTTTGGATAAGTCAATTTGTGATTTGGCAGGTATGACGATGTGACATTCTAAGTGAATGAAGATGTGGCGTGTAATAGACACTACACCACAATGGCCAATTGGCAACTCTTATTTTTTTCAACTACCAACACTTATATGTGTTGTAGACTAGTGACACTTATATGTGTTGCAGTAGCAAAAATGTGTCACCAAAATTGTTCCAACACTTTTATGTGTTGTTGTGCTTGGTCAAGTCTTCTTTTGTAAGGGCAAAAGGGTAACTTGTCGCATATGACCCTAATTGGATGTTCAACGCTCAGTCCTCTAACACTTATTCTTTCCAGGCCGCTACAAACACAAATACACGTTGAAATTGAAATCACCGTTCTCATCAACATCAGAGAAACTCGAAAATTGAAATCTACGATTAAAGAATGGACTTCGAATTGGGGCTTGTAGGAATTGGGGATTCTTGGAATCACGGCGGCTTCTAGGAATCACGATTTGAGGTAAAAATTCGATTTCACTTCTAGGAATCCTCTAAACCGTGAGCTTTTTCTTCCTCTAGATCTGAAATTCAAAACATATGCTTCTCGTTTTCCTTTATTGGTCTCTAGTGAATTAGAATTTGGCATGAATGGATTTTAGGGTATTTTTTTATTTGCTTTTTTGAAGGTCCTGGCCTATTTGAGAGTCGGTTTTTTAATACTTTGTCCAATGCATATATACTTGTTCACTGCTTTAAATCCGGTATCAAATCTGATCGAAATATGGCTTGCATCAGCATTCTAGATCTAATTTTGTTGAGCTCCTGAGATTTGTATGAATCAGATTTGTGTAATTGATTTGGGGTGGAAAGCATGTATAAGCTTATTGAGCTATATCTGAAATCAGATCTTACATGAGCTTAGAATTTCCAGTTTGTTCTTGGCATTTTTTTTAAATAAAACTGGAATGGTTAGATAAATCCTTGATCTTGCTCAAGGAATTACGAATCTGAGCAGATTGCTTTTATATTTTAATTGATAATCCGAGTGTGAGTTTTGTTATGGCGATATAGTATTACTTGTTAACTATACGGATCATCTAGATTCAAATTTTGATTAATTTATATTTCATTATGTTTGGACAAAAAGTCTGTTTTAAAACAAATTTATGTTATTTATTTTTGGGCTATGAAACGGATATATTATTTTTGTATCAATTTATAGAAATAGACATTGAGATTTTGTCATATAATTTTTCTTGGATTTTTTTTTCCTGTAAATAGCTATATTCGAATTGGTAAAGCTATTATAAACTGTATGTGATAGAGTGTATTAATGTGTAAACCAGGGTCAATCAAGAGATCATTTACTTATCATTTAGGCAAGTTCTTCATTAGTTTTGTAATTTGGTGATTTGATATGTCAAAATCATTTAGGCTTTCAATAATTAAAAAAAATGGATGACTACATGAATTACAGGTTAATATTTCCGTTTTATGTAGCTCATGTGATATTTCTTACTACACACAATATTGTAAGTTCGTACCTTTGAGTTCAGCACGTTATTTCTGTCTTAATTAAGTATATGGGTTTATGACAATGAATAGTTATTACTTGTGTGATCTGCTGTTATGCCATCTAAACTCCAAGTCGCTGATTGTACGCCATATGTGATCATATAGTATTACTTGTGTATTACTTATATATATATGTTATCATCTGCGCATATATGTATATATGTACGCCATATGTGATCTACATGTTGCATAACTCCTACTTGTCAAACAATTGAGAATCAGAATCTGTTTCTTAGTCACATTTTCAGTTTTCAGTTAAACCATTTTTAACAATGAGAAAATTTTGAAAATAAATTTATTGCAAAATCTGTTTTCAGATTCAGTTTTTAGAAAATATCCATGTCTTTCTGAAACGATAATATAATGTGTAAGCTTAATTTAATCATTTCTGCAAATAAATGAGGTCGTTTCAATCTTGCTTGTACCATTCGGTGCCATTAATGATAATATACAGGGTAGTTGAATCTCATATGTATATATTCTTATCATCTATATATGGGTACGCCAAACACAAAAATAATAGCCTAACTTTAATGTTATCAATTCCAATTGTTTACAAATCAAGGCCGATATAACTGATTAAAATTTAAACTGAAACTGAGCAATGTTCAGTTTCAGTTTTGAGAACTCGAAACTGAAACTGAGCAATGTTCAATTCAGTTTCGAGTTCTCGAAACTGGACAATGTTCGGTTCAGTTTCGAGAACTCGAAACTGGAACTGAGCAATGTTCAGTTCAGTTTCGAGTTCTCGAAACTGGACAAAGTTCAGTTCAGTTTCGAGAACTCGAAACTGAAACTGAGTAATGTTCAGTTTCAGTTTCGAGAACTCGAAACTGAAACTGAGCAATGTTCAGTTCAATTTCGAGAACTCGAAACTGAAACTGAGCAATGTTCAGTTTTAGTTTCGGTTTCGAGTTCTCGAAACTGCGAAATCGCTTTGTGTAACGCCTGAAACGTGCAAATTTACTGGTGAAAGAACTCCTTCACATCCTGCATTTGCTTGGGTAAAATGCGAGAAAGACATTGAAGATTGTGCAAGTTTGCTAAAGAAAAACAGGATACTGACTAGATGCGGCAAGTCGTTTGGAATAAATTTTCTTTATAGTTTATGATAATGATTTTGTTTACTTGGGCTCTGAAAAGTAATCTTTTTTGTGCTCTAAAAGATGACAGGATAATACAAAAAAGGGATAATTTGGAAACTAATGAACACTGCTTATTGAAAGAAGAGGGATAATTTGGTATATTTCTTTTTATTTTAAAGGCAAAAATGGAAACTAATGAACAATGCTTTCAGTTAAATGATAATATACATAACAAGGAAAGGAAGTTATGTTCTTGCTTGTAGAAATTCATATCGCTGGCATATGAAAATCACTGAAACCTGACTATGGATGATTTCATTATTGATCATGCATCTAAAATATTATCTCTTGAATAACCAGGTGTATATGGCTGATATATCTAACTTGTTCAGCATCATTTGTACTATGGGTTATAAACTTAAATTGTTTATGAAGCTTTATCATGTTATAACATTGTTTTGCAGCAAGTATCGAAGACACATTATGTACAACGTTAAAGGTTATAATATTTGTACTAATTTTTGATTGTTTTGGTGAATAACTCATCCTTTTTCCTTCATATTTAAAATCCAGAGATTAGCAGACCAGAAAATAGAGGGCATTCTCCTGCATTGAATATAATTATAAAAGCTAAGAAGGAAATAGACTCTGCATCTAAAGGAGGTCCTGTTTCATTTTCCGATCTCATTCAGTATGCAGGTAAGTAGAACTCCCATCCGAAGGTGTAATAATCCTCACTAGTTATTGCCATAAATGCTGTAAATTTCAAAAATCCCAGTTTAATTTGTAGTTCAGAATTTACTTGCGACTTTGCTTAGCTTAACCACCATTTGATTGTAACTAAATTATGAAGTGTGACAGCACACCTTTTTAGTGGTTACTGTATGAAGACTAAAAAAGGCGATACATATGTTTTATGTAACAATAGTATTGGACACAGGTTCTAGCAGAAATATTGTATTATGTATAACATTAGAATAGAGACTTAAGTTCTGTTGAAATTAATTAGTGTTCACTAGTTTATCTTTCTTGCAATATTCACACATACACTTAGAATTTGCAACATATCAAGCTGGAACATTGCTTTGCCAAAATTAATCCAGGTTTGTCTTTCAGTTTCGAAGGATTTGTAATCTATGCCAAAACAAATAACTATTTTTTTTCTTTTCTTATATACTGTCTTTTTTTAGAAGCAAACTGTGCATATCGTCCGTGGATTGCTGAAACTGTGCCAGTGGCTTGCTAAAACTGTGGATTGCTGAAACTGTGCTAGTGGATATTGTTGTTGTTTATTTATTTTCTGTAGATGTCTTCATACTCAAGACCTTCGACTGATTACCGTGATTACTTCCTAGTGTATTCAGATGATTCAGACGATCCTTCTCAAATTGTTTGTTCAGCCGAATCTTGTACGGCAACTCCATTTAGCGTCTACGAGAGAATAGAGTCGAGCTTACAAAGAGATTTGGCATTATTAAGTATTCAGAATGATATGGCACCGCCTACTAGATCGACAACACCAACAAAATTGCCATCCCTGCCAATATTCAATATTGGAGAAGTACAATCTTGAAGGTTGCTATGTCATTGCAACATTGAACCAAAATTCAAAACATGCTATTTGAATAAAAATGTTGGACGTCGATATTCTATTTGTGCAAACACTGGAACTCTTAGAGACTGTGGATTCATCCATTGGATTGAAGAACCATTATGCGATCATGGTGTGGAATTTGCGTTGGAGGTTCTTGAAGAAAACAGAAGGCTTAAAAAGGAGCTTAAATTGCAAGATTTCATCGAGTTCAATAGACAAAAGATGTGTCAAAATTAAGAAGGTATGACTTTGAACTTATAACATTTAACACTATCTGAAACTTAAATGATGCTATTTAATTAAATGCACGCAGGAAACATTGAAACGGAGAAAAGGATAAATTTTGGTGGTACAAGCTATGCAAAATTTTGGATGTAAGGTTCGTTATATGGCTAGATTTTCGCATTTGGTACTTGTAGACTTCAAATATGAAAAACATCTAGCATTTTGTTAGTTATGTATTGTTTTTACTATGGAATTGGATATTGTATATGTGTTGAATTTAGTATCTTTATGTATTATTATTTTTTGTTAGTTTGTATTTTGTTGTTGTCATGAATATGGATTTTTTTTCTTATGGATTTCTTTACACGTTGTTATGTCGAGATAATATCATAGCTGAATGCATATTAAATAGAGCTTATGCCATCTTATATGCAAATATAAGTGTTAGCAATGAATATGTTTGCAACTCTTACAAGTGTTACCATATCATATGGTTCCAACATTTATAAGTGTTAGCAATGAATATGTTTGTAACTCTTATAAGTGTTACCATATCTTACAGTTCCAACATTTATAAGTGTTAGCAATGAATTTCCTGTAACTCTTATAAGTGTTACCATATCTTATAGTTCCAACATTTATAAGTGTTAGCAATGAATTTCGTGTAACACTTATAAGTGTTAGCAATGAATATGTTTGTAACACTTATAAGTGTTAGCAGATACTCTACTTGTAACACTTATAAGTGTTACAGGAAATTCCTCACAGGCCGTTGGTGACACATAAAAGTGTTACGGAAATTATTTGTAACACATATACTTGTTGGGAATCCACTGTTTTGGTGTAGTGAGATAAGTGTAGCTTCTAGCCTCACATCTGGTAAATGACAGAAATCGGGCAGGCAGCATGGCTTAAGTCGGTCGCACCGAAGTAGGGTGTATAATCACCTATCTAGAGAATATTCATTTGCTTCTTTAATCTATCAATGTTGTTCCATATATATATATATATACGGGAATGGTTGCTGATCCCAACCGTTGGTGATGTACATTCGATACACTCAAGCGAAATGAGTGGTCGGTCATGTGTGGCTGAGTTGCAAGATGTTCTTGTTGAACTCTAATGTATCGTTCCTAGAGTACACTGATCGGAAGGTGGTTCCATACCCTGTCATAGTTGGAAATCCATTACCCAATACGTGCTTGCGGTTTTGATTGTATACTATATATGTAGAACGTGAGATGAAAGCGTTTCTGCTAGATGATTATTATATTGTGGTTGTTAGACATTATTATAATATCAAAAGGTTTTTGATATAAAGATATTTTGGATTCTCATAAGGGAAAACCCGTTCCGTTAAACGACGTGGTCTTATGAGATATCGTTTACTTGTTCAACTGTTTTAAACTGTTTTACTCATACCAGTCCCATGACTGACCCGGAGTTTATTTTGTTTTGTTTCCCTAAACTCTTGGGTGCCTAAATTTGTACGGGCAGTCAAGTAGTCGGGATTTTACAGATACACTTGGAGAGCTTGGAGCAGGAGGCTTCAAGATTCTATAACTATTATTATTTCCGCTGTTGTTGTAAGTGTTGTACTCTGATAAGTGCTATTGTATACATAATTGTTTTATTTCAAAAGTTATGTTATATTTTATTCGTTCCGCTGTGAGTTTTCGTGTTACTCTGATGATGATGTTCTTCTTCCTCTATTCTATTAGTTCTACCTTATATTTCCTCACCCTCTATCTTCTTTCTATTAATTTCTTGAATTTCCAGTGCAATTTGGGGTTGGACTTGTGTTATTCAGTCAGCTAAAATTGGTCCGGATTTTCGGGTCATTACAGTTGGTATCAGAGCTTAAGTTAAGAATTACCTTGGCTCTGTAGCGTGACTCGGTAGAGATAGGGTTAGTAATACCCTAGATTGAGTTGAGTGTATATATATACGAGTGCGTATTTGTGTTTGATATAAAAATGGTTTTATATTGTGGAGATTCATTGGCTGAGTTGTTTATTGGTTCTGGTCGATCAGTTTGATCCACTGTATCGGTAGGAGTAAGTAAACACTCGAATACAATGGGTCGACACGATATGTTTTGTAAAGAGGGTAAATTAAAATAAGTTTACCCAGGGTATATTCTGATATAGAGAAAATATATATTAGATATATTGGTTGTAATTATAATCGAGTAAGATTATAAAATGTGAAATGGTTATATATAACCAATCAGAATTTATACAAGTGAATTATATGAAATAGGATGAATTAAATCTGAAATTAAAATCAGAATTGAAATTTAAAATCCCGGAAATTGGAAAGGTGTTTGTAAATGAATCTGGATTTAATATATGTGAATTTTAAGATCCTGGGAGATTTTAATTTTGTTTACAACATTGTAAAAGGACATTTGAAATTGATTTCAAGATGGAAATGTTTAAAAATGGGTTTTGAAAGTGCTATAGTATTGAACTCACTTCGGAGCTGGAAAATAGATTCCGATGTTGATCATGACATCATCGGTGTTCATTTTCGAGTATGTAAGTGATGGATTACTACCAAGGATTTTGTTTTGAATTTGTTTTGGGAAAACAAGTTGTGTTGAATTTCAAAAAGGAAAATTTGATTTTTGAAAGAGGTAAACTGTTTAAAAACTTCCAGGAAGAAAAGGTTGTTTGAATTTAAACAAATTAAAGTAAAATTTGTAAAATCCAATAGAATTGGGATTGAATTAAAAGCCAGTAAGTGAAAATCATTTGAAATAGATTAGTGTCAAGTGGAATTAGACTTGATTAGAGATAATCTAGAATTATACTGGACTGGTGAGTTATGGATTTGAAATCAAGAATAGTGCTTAAGTTTGAAATAAAATTCGACTTAGGTATAAGCGAATGGTTGTGTTAAAGATAAATTGATTTGGGATCAAGTTGGAATTGCATTGGTATATGTTGAATTGATGACAAGTGAAGTGATAGAGTTGATATGCCCGACAAAAAGGTACAAGTTTATATTTGATATAAGCATGAGATTTATGAGCCGAATTGGCAAGCCGCTTGGCTGTTTGATTTTCTTTTGGGTTGAAGATGGCCCAGAGAGGCGAGTTTTGGTTTTACCGATAGGGCTGTACAAAGGAGGTTATGGCGAAATTTTCCGAAAATTTAAAGTGTTAGAAAATTTTCAGAATTCTTGAAAATTTTAGTTAGTCGGAATGAATAAATATTTTAGTCGATATTAATTGGTTCAGTTGAAATCAGAAATAAGGGGTAAACAAATCTTAGGAGTTCCAATAGATAGGGTCGTCCACTAACTTAGCAATTTCGAGGACGAAATTATTTTAAGTGGGGAAGAATTTAATGACCCGCATTGTCAGGGGTATTATAATTTATCTATTTAATTATATATATAGTGATTTAGGGAATTTAAAACGTCGGTTAATTAAATAAAGTGAATATTTAATTAATTTAAATAATCAAATAATATATTTAATTCTAGAATAACCAGAAATAGTGGATTGACAATATTCTGTGAACGGGGTCATCTCCGAGATTTAATTCACTTAGAGTTGGATTATATTGACGAATATATTCAGTCGACGTCAGTTTGAAACGTATAATTATAATATAATTAAAATAGAGAGTGTAACGACGCGACAGTTCGCTATTTGGCGATTTGAACTTCAACTGAGTATACAGGGTCTGTTTTAAATCGGATTTCTGTGAAACAAGAAACGTGTGGAGCTGGTGGAGTATATCTTTCTAGTGGAAGAGAAATATCAAGATTTCGTCGTGTAGATTTTGAGTTACGTCCAAATCAAAATATCAGAAATGCAGCGCCCTGACGATAACGATTTAATTATATTTTATATAAGGATTTAAATAGAAATCGAACATCGATATAACTCTAACGATGTAATATCGAGTTGTAAATACATACAGGAATATTCTAGAGCTGTACGATATTCCACTGTGAATATAGACAACAATATTTAATTTTTAAATATTTAATTTAATTATATTTAAATATATTTATATATTTAAATAAGTTATTTAGAGCGTTAAAAATAAGCTTTTTGCAAACGATATCTGTTTTAACAAAATCAATTCCCTTGGATCTGTACTCGTAAGTTATTATGAGACTTCGATTTTCGTTTCGAGCGGACGTTTAATGTGTCCATACGAGTTGAAAAGGTCGATCTTTAACTACGTTAAATAGTATGATAAGAGTCATTTCAAAATCTCAATGTTTCTGTGAGTCAAACATTTGCGCTAATATCACTGTAGGCCATCCGACTTTAATAAAAATACATCTAATAAATCATTGCAAAACCGTATATAATCCTGAACAAAATCAACCGTATATAATAAATGCATGTATTCATGAACAAGGATTTCGGCCACTATCAAATCTATGAAGAAATTCTTTGTATTCATTCACTGATATATTTACCTTAGGTAAAACATTTCCGTGGGTTCAAAGTCAAAGTCGTGGCTCCCCATTTCACAATCGAAAACAATGTTAAATCCTTTATCAATCTCCACACATTCGAATGGCCAGAAAGGGAACAGCGAGGCTCCCACAAAATTTCCAACCCTTATATAAACAATACGTTAAAACTAATCTCAGCAGAAAGTTTATTCCGCCTCCACTCATGAATAACGAAGGAGAAACCTTCGATCTGTTCTCCACAAAAATCGCAAAATCCTGTCATCGATTCACAAATATTCCAACATCAAACTGAGGAGCTCGATCAGATCTATAACTTGAACGGTTAGGATGAGTTTTAACATTTTAGTTTGACTGGAATCTAATCACAAAAGGGGCGAAGTTCGAGGTGGTCTAACCAACGATTGGCGAGTTCGGGTGTGCTCCTGCTCAGGCTGAATGTCAGGTGGATGGAGGCGCGTCTTTTGAAGGAGTTCGGTGAGGAAGAACTGGTCGCGAATCACTGATACGGCTGAAAACTTCTCGCGTTCGATTTCCCCAGGTAGATGCGAGTTGGGCGTGATGGATATGGGGAGGAGCGGATTTTTGTGTTGAGTACGATGGTGGAGGCGGCGCTCATAACGGATGGCCGAGGTGAAAGCCATGGATGGTCAAACGTGGGTCAACGTGGGTTTATAGAAGGAGCAGGCATCGAATGTTGGTTTGGGGAAGATAGACTTGAAGGGTTGGGTTTTAAAACATGGGCGTGGGCTCTAAAGAAGGTTGTGGGCCGGGAAGTTAAGTCAAAGCCCATTTCTTTTATAAATCAAGTTTTATTTTAATTAAATGGGTATTAACTTCGTAATTGAATAACTTGTTCGTATGGAATCAGAATCACGAACCGTAAGTTGCGTTGGGATCGTATGGACGGACACTACGCAATGGAACTGACCGCGAGTCGATTGGAGTCCGTCACAATTTATAGCAAAATAAATTGTCTGAATCAAGCGATGGTTCAACGTATTCTTAGAACTGTTAAATATTGTCAGTTTGAATGTGTGTTGACTGTTTGATTGAACTGCTAGTCAGTTAGTGGAAATTTCATATATGTGTATATATATATATATATATATATATATATATATATATAAACCGTTAAATATTTATATGTGAATCTGCTATCAGAATATCTCATATCAAAGTGAAATCGATGTTAATCGTATTGTCTAACATCTGTGATGCAGGGAAACAGGTTGGGGGAATCCAATTGGATTCCTCAACATTTATTTTACTGTGATTCATATATTGTGATATGTGATGTGATATATAATCTGTGGTTGTTTATGTGTGTTTGAACGATATTTATCGTTGTTATATGGTGTGTTAAATACCATAAGGAATACCAGAGTGTGGAAAAAGGGATTTTCAAAGTATATTTTGAAAATAATTTATTTATATAAAATCAATGGATTTTATATTATAAAATATAAAAGGATTTTTGAATAAAAGAATTATATTTGTAAATCAAATATAAAGGAATTTTATTTGTTAAACAAATAAAAAGGGATTTATTTATAAAACAAATATAGAGGAGATATATTTGTGAAATCAAATATAAAGGAAAATATTTGTAAAACAATATATATAAAGGAAAATATTGTCGAAACAAATAGAAAGAGGGATATTTGTAAACCATTTACAAATAGATATAAAAGGATTTATTTATATAGGAAATAAATAAAGGTAAAAGAATTTATTATTTAGGGTATAAATAGAATTAAAAGGGATATTTATTTGTTAGAATAAATAGGATAAAGAGATATTTATTTGTTAGAATAAATAAAATAAAGGAGATATTTATTTGTTAAATAAATAGGATTAAAAAGGAAATATTTATTTAGAAAATAAATACGATATTTTAAAAGGAAATAGAGTTAATTAATCAGAGTTAATCAGTTAGAGTTAATCAAATAGAGTAAAGATCTAGAGTCAAGCGAATGGAGTTAATCGAATACTAGTTATTCGAATAAAAGTTAATCAAATAGAGTTAAAGAAATAGAGTTAAGAAAAATTAGAAACTGACTGGAGATTAGTAAGTTGAATAGTTTTCGGAGTATCGATCTGATGTTGGTTTCGGCCTTCGGGGTTTATACTTGGGAAGTTGTTCTCTTATTAGTTTACAGTTAGAGTCTGATAGTTGTGGAATGGTAGTGATTGATGATTGATCGATGTTATTTCCAATTGGAAATAATATCGTTGTTTGCACACTTGTTTTCTTTGATAGTTAACTCACAGACTATCGAAGTTTTTACCATTTAACGTTGTTAATATGGAGAGACCGGTTGGATTATTATCCAAAGAACCACTCTGTATATGCATAAGCGTTGCGAATCATTTATGCCAAAGATAATTGAAGGCGGAGTAAAGTGCAAGGGCTGTTGTATAAGTCTTAGATAACAGCGACTAAGATGGATATACTGAATAGTGCCTTCGGTTTGTCCAGTCACAGGACAAATGGTATGGACGAAGGTCTGACAGAGTATATCTGGTAGATCACGTAAGTTGATCGTTTCAAACGTATTTACGTTGGTGGCAGAGGAATTCGTTTCTCTTAGCTTTTTACCCGTGGTATTTTTGGATAAGTCAATTTGTGATTTGGCGGGTATGACGATGTGACATTCTAAGTGAATAAAGATATGGCGTGTAATAGATAAGCGTAGCTTCTAGCCTCGTATCCGGTAAATGACAGAAATCGGGCAGGCAGCATGGCTTAAGTCGGTCGCACCGAAGTAGGGTGTATAATCACCTATCTAGAGAATATTTATTTGCTTCTTTAATCTATCAATGCTGTCCCATATATATATACGGGAACGGTTGCTGATCCCAACCGTTGGTGATGTACATTCGATACACTCAAGCGAAATGAGTGGTCGGTCATGTGTGGCTGAGTTGCAAGATGTTCTTGTTGAACTCCAGTGTATCGTTCCTAGAGTACACTGATCGGAAGGTGGTTCCATACCCTGTCATAGTTGGAAATCCATTACCCAATACGTGCTTGCGGTTTTGATTGTATACTATATATGTAGAACGTGAGATGAAAGCGTTTCTGCTAGATGATTATTATATTGTGGTTGTTAGACATTATTATATTATCAAAAGGTTTTTGATATAAAGATATTTTGGATTCTCATAAGGGAAAACCCGTTCCGTTATACGGCGTGGTCTTATGAGATATCGTTTATTTGTTCAACTGTTTTAAACTGTTTTACTCATACCAGTCCCATGACTGACCCGGAGTTTATTTTGTTTTGTTTCCCTAAACTCTTGGGTGCCTAAATTTGTACGGGCAGTCAAGTAGTCGGGATTTTACAGATACACTTGGAGGGCTTGGAGCAGGAGGCTTCAAGATTCTATAGTTATTATTATTTCCGCTGTTGTTGTAAGTGTTTTACTCTGATAAGTGCTATTGTATACATAATTGTTTTATTTCAAAAGTTATGTTATATTTTATTCGTTCCGCTATGAGTTTTCGTGTTACTCTGATGATGATGTTCTTCTTCTTCCTCTATTCTATTAGTTCTACCTTATCTTTCCTCACCCTCTATCTTCTTTCTATTAATTTCTTGAATTTCCAGTGCAATTTGGGGTTGGACTTGTGTTATTCATTCAGCTAAAATTGGTCCGAATTTTCGAGTCATTACAACTTCAAATATGGATTCTGAAGATTTATAAACAACCCAACCAAACCCTTCATCAATCAACCCTTTTAACCTATGCTCCATAGATGGACAAAGAATGGTAGTCCACAAATGATACTCCTCTCTCCTTTTGGCAATTTGTTTCATAATTTTAATCCTAATTCCATCTAAGCATGAAGTAATTGGCAATGCTCTTTCCTCTATAATTCAACTATTAAAACTTTCAGCTACATTTGAACTATACTCTTCATACCGTTTACCCTTAAAAAACAAATCAGCCCACTTATCAAACGGTTTATCCTTTAAAATGTTCATAGCTGCCGTACCTCTGACATCCAAAAATTTAGAATGTGCAGCTTCAAATTCATTTAAATTTGAAGCCTAGAACACAACTTAAATAACTCAACAATCGAAATTTTTGTATTCTTTGACTTAACAGCTGAAAGCACGTTTTGTTCCATATGAAGATAACAAAAACTATGAAATGCATTAGGGAAAACTTCACGAATACCCAAAACTGTGCCTTGATGACGATCTGATATAAAAACCAAATCACGTGTTTCTTCAAGCATTTTCCTCAAGTGACATAAAAACCATCTCCAATTATCCACATTTTCAATGGAGATTATACCATAACTAACGGGAAAAGCCTACAACTTAAATAATAGTTAAATAGACAATCAAAATAAAACACCAATACATGTAAACAATAACTGATACTAGTAGTTACCTAAAACTGATATCAGAAAACTGGAAATAAGTAATGAAAATAAAAAATCAGAAAAACTGATACTATCAGGCACATAAAACTGATACCAGAAAACTGCAAAATTAATTTTTTAACAAGACATCAAAAAAACTAATACTATCAGGCTATGAAAACTGATACCAGGAAACTGGAAAATTAAATAGTAACTAGAAGTTTAAAATACTTATATTACCAGGCATATAAAACTGATACCCGAAAACTGGAAAATTAATTTTTAACAAGACATCATAAAAACTAATACTACCAGGCTATGAAAGTGATACCAAGAAACTGGAAAAATAAATATTAACTAAAACTTAAAGAAACTGATACTACCAGGCTCCTAAAACCGATATATGAAAACAATGAATAATAAGACTTAACATAATCTGATACTACGAATAATAAGACTTAACATAATCTGATACTACAAGCCACCTAACACCAGTATGTAAGAATAAAAAAAAACTTGAACACATAAAAAAAATACCTTGATTACCATTCTTTGCAGTAGCTCCCATCAATACACCTGGTCGTCCCTTTAAGTGAGTAGCGTCTAAAAATATCATGGCTCGGCATTACTCAAACCCATGTATACAAGCAGAAAGGGCAATAAACGCTCTCTCAAACTAGTTAGTACTGACATTAACCTCTAAGGCAACATAACTACTTGGATTATGATTTTGTAATGCCTCCAAATACCATCTCAAGTCATCGTAAGACATAGCATCATTACCATACAATTCAGTCAAAGCAAGTTTTTTTTTTTTGCAGAATAAGCCAACATATAATTCAATTCAATATTGTATTCTCTACGAAAATCAGCTATGATCTCCTTAGGCTTCTTGCTTGGATGATCACGAATTTCATCTATAATCAACGATTTAATAAACGAGCTATAAATATGCAGATTGCTCAAAAATTTTAAGCCCACCACCACAAGAATGCTCACTAACTGAATTCCGTATGAAAAACCTATTAAGCTGTTCGGAATCACAAGTAGCATGAACTTTAAACTGACATCCAGTGGAAGATGAAGAAGAGCAAAATACTGTTATCCTAGAAGAACTATTCTTTTAAAAAATTAGTTCATATCTTGTCTTAATTTGATATCCCATCAATAATTCTCTAAACTCAGTAGCACCCCCAAAACAAAATCCTTTAAAATTTGAAATGGAAAGATTAGATCCTCTCTTCATCATGTCTTTTAAGTAACTTTTTCCATGTACAATAATACTCGAACACAAAGATGCAGTAGACGAAACTTCAGATGTAGTTGAAAGAGAATGGTTATCAATATTTTGGAGCTGACAATCCTTTCGCTTAATAGTGAAAGAAAAGAAAGCACTTTTTTATGTAGTTGAAAACATACTATACTTTGAAGATCGGAATTAGTATCAACATATATTGTTTTGTTCTCAAGCAAATAACTAATCTCAATTGAATCAGGAGTAAGTTGAGACCAGTTATGGCATAATTCATTCTTCAAATCATATAAGAACAATCTATGACTAACCGAGTACTGAATGTAGTATTGTTGAACAAAAACAAAACCAAAAGACTATTATCACCACTGGAAGAAAAAAACATAAGGACAAAATTCAATCAGCAAATTATTACATAACTCATACACACAACAAAACAGGTAGCCAGAATAAGTAACTATATTAATTAATTAAAACTGATACCACTTTTGATTCAAAACTTATACTGTATTGCTGTACACTCAACAACAGAGAACAAACTGATTCCACCGATGACATAAAACTGATACTGTATTGTTGTACACTTAACAACGTAGAACAAAGTGATACTACCAATGACATAAAACTGATACTGTATTGCTTTACACTTAAAACAGAGAACAAACTGATACCACCAATGACATAAAACTGATACCTAGATTTATACATAATACTTATGAACATACCACCAATACCACATGGCTGAAGAGAATGCAATATAGAGTTACTCCAACTTATACCAGTTGACAGAATAAAATTGATACCAAATCCATTTAACACATTACAATAATGTAATCTAAAGGACCAAACAAAATTGAAAACAACTTAAAAATGAGGAAAGTTTGTTACATTTATGAACACAGTGTAAAGGAGAAAAAAATTACTCAGTATAAAACATATAACCTGCTGCTGCTGCAAATTGAATCCATTAATCAACCAATTTAAATCAATATGAGAAAACCTGAAGAGAATCGATCACATAAATAAAATAAAAAAATTGAAGAAGATCGCGCAAAGGAAATTAAGAACAAGGAAATCAAAAAATAATCGCACAAAGGAAATCGAACCTCAGAAATAATCTTCAACCTAAATTCGATTTTACACGATTCTGATCTGCGCAATCAAAATCCACGCTGAAGAAGACGAAGATACTTCCAACGAGATACCTACGCACAAAGACGATGGAGAAGACGAAGATAATCGCGCAATCAAAATCCACACAGAATTAAATTTGTGCATGATGGAAAAGGCTAAATTAGGGTGAGGATAATCTTTCCGAACGAGATAATTACGCACGCGAGATGATGCCAGAAGTACTTATATATTGTCTTTGGAAAAAAAATTAGATGGGCTGTTCTTGTGGATAAAAAACCCATTATTTTTGTTTTTCACGCTATTTTCCTGTTTGTACTATGTACTGATTAGTGTGAGCTCGGTTCAAGTAACTATTATGGCTTTTATTGTAGTTTCATATCAAACACAAGTTTTTTTATAAACACCGATTCTTTATTTTTTTAAAATTTTATCAAAAAATAATCTGCGTGGTTCTAACGCACCGGTCGAACGTGAAAACGACATTTGATGGTCCGATTACGACAACATTGGGAATAGGTTTCCTTCCCGTCGCCTCTCTCTGCACTTTCGTTTCTTTTCTCCGCCTTTGCTCCTCTCAATCCGGTCTCCACTTCATTAACCCTAGGTTTTCCTATCACTAGTTTATTGTTGTAAGCACTTCACATGAGCCCGTTTGATTTATTTATTTTCTTAGAGCTAAATATCTTTCCCTTTCATTTGGCATACTGTTTATTTTCCGATGAACCATCATTATACGAATCTCCTTCGGCGGTCTGGATCTGCTTTCTCTTCTGGCCTGGTGGTTGTATTCCGGGTCTGGTGTAGTCTTTTTGGTTGGGACAGCGGTGATCTGCGTCAGATCTAAACTTAGGTTTGTTTGGTGAGTTGTATCTTTCGATCTGTACTTGGCTTTTATGTGCGGTTTTGGGGTTTTGCTATGTGGGTTTTGATTTCGTTCAGAGGCAGTGCTCCTCCTACAACCCCACTATCCTCGGTGATAGCTCAGCTACGATGTCTTGTGGGTGTGAATGGTGTGATAGTCTGTTTGGTGTGTCACTGCTATTCCTTTGCCCTGCTTTCCCATGTTCAAGTTCGTTTGTTGTCACTGTATCAAGCTGTGGGTTGGGACTATTTGAGACTTCTGCATTTTGAAGTGGTTTGTTGGGTAGTGGCGTGTTCTACTCTGTCACTGTCGTGTCTCCTTTGCGATTGCTTACGCGACAGACGAGTTCTTCTGCGCGCATGGCCGTGTGTGTGGGTAAGCAGATCTTTTACAATCCTTATGAAGTCCTTTTTGTTGTCTCTGTTAGTCCAATGCTGTAAGTTATTCAACCTTGGTTCCCCTCTTTCATTTCAAGTTCTGTGTTGTAAGGTATCCTGCCTTGTTCACTGGTGAATGCTTGCATCACTCATGAGGTTGAGGTGAACGCTGCTGGTTTGAAATGTGAGTATGATGCTAGGATGAAATGCTGATGAAAGTATGTTGGTGATGCATGTAATTGGCCTTCGCCACTTGTTGGTTGGTATGTGATTGTTGAACACCCTACGCTGTGTGTATGTCATGTTGAATTTTGTTGTGCCTTTCTTAAGGAAACTGAGCAGGTCACTCTGTTTGTTGCTCCGAGTGTGGTGCTATGTTGTGTCAATAGTGATTAGCTATTTAGACATGCTTTCTAACCTTTTTCTATGAGCTAGTTTAGGTTTGTCCAGTGGTCGTCCTAGGTAAACATTAAACTTATATTCGGTTCTTAACTGTATTTATTATTTGTTTAAATAAGAAGGTAGACGCTACACTATAATATTTGGTCGATCTTGTCTCAAAAAAAACAAATATTCATGTTTTATTTAAATTTATAATGAATACTTCAAATATAAAATGTGAAATATTTTAGTTTAGCTGAATTGGATAACTGACCGAATCAGCTAATCTTATTTCTATCGATCTAATTTGTTTTTTTTTTTATTGGTTTTAGTTTCATTTAACATATTTTATCGTTGAGCTAACCAAACCAACTTAATTTTCGGCACCAAGCTTTAAATGTTTAAATTTGCAATTTAACAATGTGGAGTTCTCCATTTATACAAATCATAACACATATATACTGCACAGGTTGCCGAATCTACATTCACAAATCATGCCTAAGCACATCCTTATTAGAAACAATCTAAACTAAAATGAATAAATCAAATGAAATCAACGGAAAGATTAACGGCAGATAAATTTAATTCAAGGAGGGCATGGTCCACCACCGGTGTTTGGACCATAGGTGCAGCCGGAATGACCGGATGGTGGCACTGGTCCCTGTGGCAACGACTGAAGAACGAACCCAAATATTCTTACAAGCTCTGCCCGTTCATCTCCAAGGAGCCTTGATGCATCAACTTGATTTATACTGAGAGCTAATGCAACAGCAATGACATATACCGTTAACAAAACGATGCTTTTATACATAGTACTCATCTTGATTGTTTTGTGTAAAGAGAGACATGAATTATGGGGCATATATGTAGGCAGTAGTAAAATGTCAAAGCTAAAGACTTGACGAAGAGGAAGCTGCACAGAATATGTACAAATTCTCTTGTTGATGTCATGGTAAACCTCTATTTTGTGACTCGTGAGAGCAGAACGAGAGTTTTTGATAGTCAAGTTACCAGTTTTCACAAATAATAGAAGTCTGTACTCAAGTATGTAGTCTTTATACATTAGTTTGAATATATTATTGAAAATTGGATTAATCAGCAGACTTCACTTGTTATCCATGGCATGCATGCTTGACTTTGATCAAGTATGCATTTTGCTTTATATATACATACACGATACATACACATAATTAATATAATCACGTTGTAGTCGACATCTCTACAAGAAGTAATAATGCCGCCCATCAAAATTTCATGGAATATTATTACTATAGATAAGTTTAAAGGATTAAATTAAAATATACAGTTGTATATGAAGGACTGACTTCTCATGTAGATGGGTCAAAATGAATTTCAAGAACTAAAACGTGTATATGAAGGACTGACTTTCAGTTGTGGGTACTCAAGAATATACAAGCTTCGCACAAGTCGTCAGAAGACTGATTGTTCTGATTTGGTCAAAACCATAAAATCCAACAGATTTGTCTTTTATATACTTTTATATGAAATTACGGAAGGCATGTTCTTCATTATGGAATTCCATCTCTGTACCATGGAGGCCATAGGCAAGACATTTATAAAGCATGAAGACGTAGAGTTAACTTGTAAAGTAGTTATTTCCCTTCATTATATTCCATACGCTATGCTTACTGGACATAGGGAAAATGATGGTTCATGGATGTTGCCCTAGGGTTCACTGGGCTGTATAGGATTTTCATGCTAGGATGAGAGACCCATGCTTGAGAAATGGGTAAATGGTCGAATTTACTCACTGAAGAAAATAGCCAATTTTGATTTGACAATTAAATTTAAAAGATGATGGAATTGCTGTTCAAGGCATTAGCATTGCAAAACCATCCTTCTCTGAATAGCAGTAGTGCATCGTTGTTGACACACCATTTTTTATAAGAGATTCCCAATTTTTATGGTTTTTATTATAACTCTTAGGTGTATTTTTTAAAATAGTTTCCCCTTTTTAAAATTACATTAACCTAACCAATTCACTTTAGTAACCTATTTCAGTAAAAATTTCGAAGGAGGAAATGAAGAAATCTTCTCATTATTATGGTTAGAAGCATTTTAATCTTGATGATGGTTAATACGGCCGTTCATAACTGTTTTCTGACACTATAAACGACACTATTTTGTCATATTAATGTATGTGGTAATAGTAGTTGTAAACGTTGATAGAACACCGACTTAAATTAAATTTTACGACATGAAGTGAGGGTTTATAAACAGTTGGAACATTCATGTTGTATATGGTGATTTCAGGACGAAAATTTGTAACCCTTACGGCTTATGCTTGCTTTTTTTAAGTGACTAAACGGTTCTTTGTTGCCGAATTTATTTATATTTATGAATTGAAACATTTTATATAGACTTGAGGATTTGGATGAAGACAACAATGACTATGAGTCTGAACAAGTTGACGACAATGACAGTGAAAAGGACAAAGACCCGGATTTTGTTTCAAATGATGATGCCCAAGATAATCTAAATAATCAACTAGCTCTATCGCATTGTGATTACCCTGGTTTAACTTGGCATTTCACTACATATAAGGAACCACAAAAACATATCAATTATATAATGTTAATATTGTTGTTTTAATTTGATAATCAAAATCTAGCTAATTGAGTTACGTAGATGTTTTATGTAGTTTTTTGAATCAAAGAAAAGTGTACGAGACTAGTGCATGGAATACAAAATTCGCTAGCTAAGGGAAAAGGATCATTGATTCTTTTGGCAAGTGAAAAAAGTGAAAAATACATTGCTCACAAGGCAAAAAGTCATGTTCCAAGAATACAACAGAAACAACGAAGAACAGGAAGTACGAAATGTGAATGCTCATTTGAGTTAAGTGCATGTGGTGTAAAAATAACGTAAACAATACTGATTGTGAAGAACGGGCGTCACAGTCACATGCTTCCTAATGTATTAACTGAACATCTGTATGCAGAAAAGTTGAAAGATAATGAACCGTTGAAAAAATGACAAATAGTGGTATTAGGCCTCGAAATCTTCTAACTCACTACTAAGCAAATAGTATATACTAACAGAGCGGAGCAACGACTGACCACGACTACATACAACGGTTACCCATGGCTAGTTCATTCTGGAATTCTTTTATGAATTAAATAATAAGCCGTTGGAAGCCGATGATAGCCGTTGAAAAGTAGTAGTTTATGGATGCTACTAACAGTCGAAAAATCGGAAGCATCGGACCGACACCTGTTTCTTCTTCTTCCTCATTTTCATTTCTCTCCAAAAAACAAAATCAATTCCTCAAACCTCCTCCACTTCGTCGTTGCTACCTTCCAATGCCTTTACGAGCTTCCTTAACTCCGGCCAACTCCCCTCTCTTCATCTCCAACCTCCTAACCGCATTTAAATCGGGTAATTAGCCTAAACCCAAATTACTTAATTTGTTAATTTTGGGTTTAATTGTTTATCTTGCCTCATTTATTGTGTATTATAGTTTGCAGAATGTTATATAATGCGTATGAGTTGAATATTATTGTTTATAAACCCTAATTATCAAAGTAGTGTGCATATGAATGAGATGAATAATTTAGTTGTTTTGGCTTTTTAGGGTTATTTAGTGTGGATGACTAATTTAGTTTTTATGTTTTATAAAACGTCAGAAACAATAATTAATTTTATATAACGTACGGTTAGTTAAGTAAAGTTGCAAACATATGTGTATATGTGATTTACTCCATATACATACAATTAGGTTGGAATTAAGCCATGCAAGCCTTGTTTCGTTTAAAATTTGCTGCTTTACGCAGATTGATAACAAGAGCGACAATTCTATAAGTTGATTTTTAATACACACCGTTTGTTATTAAAATACTGAAAACTGCAGAAGAGGAAAATTTCCATGATTTTTATTTTTATTTCTATAAAGAAACCCATGTTAATTTAGTATAGATGGTGATGTCAGTCAAAAGCGAGTATAAATGTTAAACTTGACAATATTTGCGTACATGTGATAAACAGAGTGGAGCACCTATCGACAATGGCAAACAACGGCTAGTTCATTCTGGAATTAATTTATGAATTAAATTATAAACCCAAGGAAGTCGATGATAGCAGCTCGTTACTAGCGATGGAAAAATCGCGGGTATCAGATCGAAACCTGCTTCTTCTTCCTTATTTTCATTCCTCCCCAAAAAACAAAATCCTTCCAAGGTAGAAGGTGTAAGGAAGATGTATGGACGTACGCGTAGGGATCGCATATGGAATTAGGCGTAGGAATGCGGCGTAGGAAAGACATATAGATCTTGGCGTAGGAAATACGTAAGAATGCAGACGTAGGGAACTCGTAGTGAATTTTTACGACGTACTATTTTCTAACTTCTTTTTTACATAGGCAAATTTGAATTCCTATGCAGTCCTTATTCTAAATTGACGTAGGGAATTCAGAATTCTTTTATAGTCAATGTTGTGTACCAAACTTTAAATGTTCAATTTTTTATTCTCTTGAATTTATTAAGATGAATCTGACTGGAGTCGTAAAACCCCCATCGTTCACCTTGCTCGGTCCGTGAATATCAAATAAGTAGTTGATCTTGACGTGAGCACATAAATAAGCTTTTAACATGCTTTTTTGGTTTCGAACCCGTGTTGTTGTCACCATGACTAAAAGTTTTTAACCATTAAACAATACAATATAACACTATGGAATTCTCCACTTGTATAAATTATAACACACATATACTGCACAGTTGCCCAATTTACATTCAGAAATCACTCCTTAACGCATCCTTATTAGAAACAATCTAGCATAAATGAATAAATCAAATACAATCATCAGAAAGAGTAATAGCAATTAATTAAATCTGATTCAAGGAGGGCACGGTCCAACGCAACCGGTACTTGGACCATCGGTGCAGCAGGAATGACCGGAAGGTGGCACAGGTCCCTGCGGCAACGATTGAAGAACGAACCCTAGTACTCTCACAAGCTCTTGTTCATCTCCTAGCAGCCTTGATGCACCAACTTGATTGATACTAACAGCTAATGAAACAGCAATAATACATAACGCTAGCAAAGCGATATTGCTTTTATACATAATGCTCATCTTGATTGTTTTGTGTAAAGAGAGACATGAATTATGGGGCATATATGTAGGTAGTAAAATGTCAAAGCTAAAGACTTGATGAAGAGGAAGCTGCACAGAATATGTACAAATTCTGATGTTGATGTCTAAACCTTTGTGTTGTGACTCGCGAGAGCAGACCGAGAGTTTTTGAAACTCAAGTTACTAGTTTTTGATACTCAAGTTATTAGTTTGAATATTACTTAAATTTGGGTTAATCAGCAGACTTCACTTGTTATCCACGGCATGCATGCTTGACTTTGATCAAGTATGCATTTTGCTTTATATACATACATGATACGTACACACGAATATACATGCCTACATCTGTAATCCACTACTCGTCAGCATCTGTATAAAAAATGTAATCATGCAGCCCATAAAAATTTTATGCAATATTATTGCAATAGATAATTTTAAAGTATTAATATCTGGAAGGATTAGGTTTTCAGTCAAAGCTCCCAACCGCAGTAAAAGTCCCACTTCGTTTTTCTCCTCAGACTCAGATAGTTTCAAAGTTTGAATTGTATAACTGCAATGAACTAAAATGTACTACATTCAAACATGTTCAACTTCACGTGTAGACGTAGTAACAGAAACTTTAGCCCCGTCAACGCATTTTTAAGTAGTTTTTCTTCGCGTTTAAAAATGCATTTCTAGTACTAAAACGTGTATGAAGGACTGTATTTCAAGAATATACAAGCTTCGCACAAGTCGTCAGAAGACTGATTGTTCTGGTTTGGTCAAAAATTATCTAGCTAGTCCAAATCTTCATCCATATCATCCAGTTAACGTAATTTTTTTTTTTTTTTTTTTTTTTTTTAATATGAAATTACTGGAGGCCTATTCTTCATGGAATTCCATCATAGGCAAGATATTTTTAAAGCATAATGACATAGAGTTAAGTAGTTATTAACATGTAAAAGAGTTATTTATACCTTCATAAAATTCCATACGCTACGCTTATGGGACGTAGCAGGGACAACGATGCTTCATGGATGCGGCGCAGGAATTCACTACGCTGTATAAGATTCTTATACTATTGGATGAGATTATCTGTCCTCGAATTTACTCAGTGAAGGAGATAGCCAGGTGGATTAGGCTTTTAAATTTAAAAGATAATGAAATTGTTGTTGAACGTATAAGTGTTGTAAAACCATCCTTCTTTGAATAGCAATATATAGTTAAGCCTAGGTAAAAATATTCATATGGCTGCATAATACACAAAACAGAAAGATCCTATGATAAGACAGGAATATAGCATTATTTTTTTTCTTCTCATAATCTAACTAAATAATTGAAAGTAGATGTATATCTAAATATGCAGAATTAAGCTTCTAAGCTTAAAGATGTACAAGCATACAGACAGAGGACGAAGAATAATGTTTTTGGTTAACATTGTTTATCTAAACCAGCAAACATATCTTAAAGATAACGCTATGAGCTGTTTACAAACCACGAAGAGTGACACAGAAAAAATAAATGGGTAATTTCAGTTGATGATTTATTCGTTCAGGGTAATAAGTTTAAGGGCAACACTTTTGAGAATTAGTTTCAAAGATGATTTACACAAAATAGATAAATGAGTTTATCATTTTTAGTTATATAGAAGCAATAATAAATAAATCTATCATTTTCCTATATAACATAAAAAGATAAAGAAATTCTTATTTTTCTATAAAATTGTTCTTAAAACTTATTATTCAGAAGTCTTGTTCTTAAAATTAAATATCCTTAAAAAAGAAGTCCTTCAACATAATTACCACAAAATAAAATAAAATGAAGGATTAGACAAGCGACTCTATTGTATGCGATTGAAAGGTTAAAGTGGTGTTTGACTAATATTGTATTTTGTGTTTTGAGTTTTCAATCTGTATTACAAAAAATAAAGAAAGTTAAGGAATGACTGTGAAAATAAAAGAAAGATGAAGACGAAGGAAACGAAAGGAAGGTAGAATGATAAGTTACCTCTCATTCTTCTAAACATATAAAATAAATAAAACTTAAAATTTGCTTCTTAAGTTAACTTCATTTTCTAAAATGGTCGTTTTTCACTTTATACATGCATATCGTTTAAATTTTTGCAAGGGTAAAAATCCAAAATTAAAAAGGTAAACCAAACACTACCGTAATATCATAAGTAAATTTAAGTAGCATGAGGTAGACATCCTTTTTATAAGTTATCATGTGGTATATTGATAGTTGCACTGTTGCCTTTACAAATTTTGCACTAAAACGAGAAATGTAATAACTCGTATTTTACGCATCGGACGATCGCCAAATAATCATATTTTATTCTCTAGTAGTCGAATCATTATCAGATTTTAAAATGTTGTGCATGAGGGCGTGAGACATGTCCATGATTTCTACCGAATTTAAGTATGATAATTTTGCCCTTTAGTTTACTGTTTGGGCTATAACTTCTGATTGAGATTGAATAGGATGTTGAAATCAATATCATTGGATTATGATGGTGGTTTAATATTCCGTAGAGTGGTCACATGAAGAATTTGTTCTGCGGTTTGGAAGGAATTGTTGTTTTAAATTTCAGCTTCTGTTAGGCAGAATAATTAGCTACTAATGGACTGATTAGCCAAGCCCATAAGGCTAATGAATTGCAGCTATAAATAGAGGAATTTGAAGAGAGAATAAGAGTTTCTCTCTTCATTCAAACCTTAGGTTGGGCGTCTGTGATTCTGTGGAACCCTTATTCTTCATCCTATTCATTCTAATTCACCATAAATTGCATCTGGAAGATAGATCGTTATCAAAGGAGATTAGATCACATCAAACTGCATCAGGTCCGAAGGTTTTCAGCTCTATTCAGATCTGATCTCATTGGGTACATTGAATTGGGGTTTATGTGAGTGACAGATATCTCTCACACGGAAGCAAAGGGATATATGAGTTAAATCTATGTTAATTTCTTTCATATATGTTAAATTCACCCTAAATCTATTTGTGCAAATTCATTTCAAATTTAGGTATGTTCATATGCTCTAAATTAACCTATTAAACTGGAAATTCATATGTTAATCATGATTTTAGGTATGTTTAGATCTATAAATTCTATTGATTCGTTGTTATATGATGTTTTGATGATTTGGGTTTGTTTGTATGATCATGTATTGTCGTGTCGATGTTTGTTTTGGTGAAATTGGGTGCATTCTTTGAGTTGCGTGTTAGAATTGGTTGTCGTAGATCTTATGATTGAAGAACAGAGCAAATCGGAGGTTGAGACGATCAGATTTATACGAAACTTGGTAAAGGCGCTTTGGAGAACGAAGGGAAGGAACCCAAAAATTTTGCACTCGAGGAAACTAATTGTGAGGACGGGTATCGATCCATCACGGTGTGAGGGATGGCGACGGAACTTGAGGGCGATGCATCTTGATGGTAAATCAAGGCTGCCTTCAAATTTTCAAGTCATTCTGAGTTGATTTTGAATGGGTCGAAAGTTGATTACTCAAGTGTAAGGACGGGCCCACAGTGGTTCCAACAGGAATGTCGAATAGTTTGAAAAATGGACTTATAGGAAGCACTTGGGATGTAGAGTACGAAAGTGCCAACACTTAGCCATCTTAGGCTAACTGTATGGATCGGTACCGGTCCATGAATGATGGACAGGTACCGGTCCATCATGCTACGAGGGATGATGGTCAAACTTGGGGAGCTTGGTTTTGAAGGCTTCCAGAGATTGTCGGTGAAGTTTGGTGATGAATGGACTTCGGATGGTCCATATGCAACTCAATTATGAATGGTGTTTCGATTTTGAACTCAAGTTGGAGTGGTCAGAGTCGGATTGATGTAAAACTGGTCGTAGGATGATGTACGATCCAATAAGATGATAGATTGACTCAGGTGGGAGTTGATCAAGGATGATAATGGAATTGGTTTGAGAAGTCGCTCCAACTAAAGATTTGAATTGCCGAGAAGAAAGACTCGACATATTTGAAGTGCCAAGGAATCGTTGGTTATCGAAGGTTCTAGCGGACTCTAAGCAGGTGTATTGTGGGGACACCCATTAGGATCTGGAATGATGGATCGTGTACCATGGGTAGTCGTGATGGACCTAGTTGTCTTAGTTGATTAAGACAAACATACGTAGTCATGATGGCATATGGAAGTTTGGCTAGAACTGAGGTTTTCCGTTAGCCCTTTTGATCATTGAAATCAAATTCGATAACTGATGGATTCAAGGCTGTAATCGGTGATAGCTAGCATATTGGATGTTATGGCTGATTATGTGCTATTTTCTTTGTTGTTGGGGTAGGCTATCACCGTAGGTTATCAAAGAGAGAAGCGGGACTGGGGGTTATCCTTTCCTATTTAGTAATGGCACATGTGACAGATGATTTTCGTGTGCAAATTCGATGGTTGCAAGACAAATCGGATGATTGAACTGTCTATACTCATATTATCATATGCAACTGCTGGTAGCTATTTTATCGCTCACTAAGACTATTGTCCGGCTCAAGGTTTTAAGTTTTTCTCTTATTACCTTGCGATGTTCATCAATATTGTTGATGAGAAGACTGTGATTGTAGGTAGCCGGTTTGGTGACGACACTGATGTTGTGCGAGGACGAGCTAGAGGCTTACGTATTATATGCTACCTACTTATGCTATTGCTTTACTTTCCACTGTATGTTGATGACTGTTGATACTCTGAGGTTTATGTAGTGATGCTTGATGTACGGATTACTCATTTATACAGTTGATTTGTGCTGGTGACTTTGGGATGTTATGAGATTTTGAAATTCTGTTTTATGATTCTTCACTACTATACCTTGTATATTTTCCATTATATATTATCCATGCGTTGTGAGTTATACGACAGGTTTACTTCGAGTTGTTCTCCTTTGATGATCATCCTATATCGACCTAGAATGCCATACAGCGCGCCTATTCCTTAGTTTTGTGCAGGAGGTATGAGGGCAGTCATCACATTTGGTAGCAGTGCTTTGGTCAGTCGATTTTACCCAAAGTTTGCTAGCGTAAGAGCGTATGAGAGACGTACTTGTAATTTTTAGTAGATGATTACCATATTATAATATATAACTTAGTAGGTTAGTAAGCACTTGAACACCAATGCGGCTTTATCTAATGTGAATTGATCATTCTCGTTTCATATAGAGAATGAGTCGATGAACTTCGAGACATGCTGCTAGGGATGAGGTTGCTACTGGAGTGGTAGGCGATGGTAGCCAGTCAAGAGCTGCAGCTGCTATGTCTCATTATCCCGCTATGTTCGAGGCCATGATGACAGCAATCATGAGGAGAATTCCCACCTCAGAAGCAGCAGTACATCGCAGAATTCCTGTCACTGCAACAAAAAAGCTTTTTATAGCGTTTGAAAAACGCTATTATATCCTTCCATAGCGTTTCAGAGAACGCCGTGTAACGACATGCTATGTTAGACCTTCAGTTTTAAATAGCAATGAAAAAATGCTATGTAAAATCTAGTTTCTATAGCGTTTTATGTTCGTGTACTATAGCATTTAGCAATTTAATTGTATAGCGTTTGTAACATATTTTTATAGCGTTTTCTGTATATTTCCGTATCGTTTGCTTAGTACTATTATAAAGTTTACAATGATCTGATTCTGTAGAGTTTGCCCAATCAATAGCGTTTTTAGAATGCTATAATACGGTATATTGATTTATACCCACATTTCAGCTCGTCCATATATACATTTATCCATTTCTTATTTGCATATAGATATAACATATTTTTAGAGATAAGAAATATGTAAATTACAGCAATATATCTCATACCTGTCATTCAAACAATTTTCATATATCCTAATTTAGTATCTCATACGTATCATTCAAACAACTTTCATATATCCTAATTTAGTATCTCATATGTATCATTCAAATAACTTTTCACATACCAATTTGCATTTCATACACATTGTTTTATCAAGTTTTCCATGTCACTAAAATGTCATACATAGTCGCATCAACAAATTATGCATTTCTTCCTCCCCCTCTTTCTCCCACAGCTTTTCCACTTGACTTTCATAACAGTACCTACAATTTGAATGACCACTTGTTTAGAAACAAAATCACAGTAATTAAAGGATTATACTCATGATTAGTACTTCTTATTAGAAGCAGAACAAGAAGTAGAAACTTTTTTCTTTTGCTTGTAACTATAATGTGCATAAAAAAAGATTTACAAACACTACATGATAGATTCACATTAAGTAAAACCTCCACCAAAATTTCGCATGGAATCTAAAGAGTTTGCAATCATTAATCTATTGTTCATGTGTTGTATTCATACAAATTTGACATGATTATGATTATTTAAAAGAAATATATACCCGATAGCAAATACAAAAGCCGTGATGAAGACAAAGTGATAAACTAAAAGCAAAATCAAGAAATCTCAACAAATATCATGTTACCCGTGAGAATCATACATGTGAATTAGCTAACACGATATTAAGTTATGTATGACAGGAAAAGAATATCTTTACCTTTTTTCACATCACTTAAAATCATTCCCCAAACCATATTTTTTACCTTTTTTCACATCACTTTCACACATGGGTCCCTCAAATTTCTTTGAATAAAATTACCAGAATATAAGATTGAATATATCAAAGCTTCACCTTCCTATTAATTAGTACCAGAACGTATAACCAATTAACCATGTAGTTAAAATTGGTTATGCATGGAACAAATGAGGTTCAAAACTTCCCTATTTTTACTCAAAGAAACATTCAAAAAAAAGAAAAGTGAAATTTTTATTTGTTCAGCACTATCAAAACTGCATAAATTAGAAACTGGTACATACCGTAAGTTGCATTTATCTAAAAACTCATATACGAAAATTTTGATATGTCCAGAATTGATATATTTGAAGGCTGGTTATATATATGGACCCAGAATATAGCAAGGAACCCATATTCTTAACTCGAAATTAGTGTAATCTAGAAATTTATTCCATAATGACTAGTTATTGTAACCTAGAAACTTATTCCATGATGTCAGTGCTGCCATTCCCTTTGCAAAATAAGGAGCACATATATCCAAGACTAGGATGTAAAAATTAGAGCTCTGAAATATTCCATGATGACTAATTTAATACATATTCCTAGTACACCTTAGGAGCTAGATGAAAGTTACAAAAACTCCACTTTTAGTTTGTAGTGAAGTATTAATTAAGTAAAGATATGGTTTGGGGAGTAATTTTATTCACATTATATTAAGGTATTAATTCATTTACATAATAATTTGATAAACTTACTTTTATTTGTAGATTCCCTTTTTCTTCACTTTGTAACGTTAAGTGCCCATCAAAATATGTTATATATTTTGTAGCCCACAACCAATTAAGACCAAAAATAATTATGTAGCCCAAACTGGATTAATATTCAATTAAATTTGAATAAGAACAACTTTGGTATTGCATTCTTTAAACTGAACAAGCTCTTTTGTCCTGATTTTAACCTAAAACATATCACCATGAACACTCCCTCTGCTCGACAACTTTTACAACATCTCTGCACTGCCACTACACTCAACAACTACATAGAAAATACATACACTGGTGTACAATCCACAAATGTCACTAGATATAAACCCTGGTCTACCTCTTTTGATATCACTAAATAAGCACTATGCCATCGCTTAAATTCCTAACTGAAAGACACAACAGTGCATTAAAAATTTCATGTTCACTATTTCAATTGCACTAGCACTTAACTGGAAACATCAAAGTACAGTGTATAGGAGTGTAGATTATATTTCTTAAATGGAAAAATCAAAGATATACTAGTATTTTCAGTCAAAGTCCAAAGAACATAAAAACTAACTCTCTTAATTCAATGACTTGAAACATTCATCCTCCTTCATTGCCTACCAAGAATATATTTCTTATACATCAGTGTTAAGCTAATGAGGCGCCGCCAAGTGAGGCAATTAAAATGCGACATTATTTAGTGGTGCATAAGTGTAGATTTAGTAAATTTGAAGATTGGGTAAGGCCCCATACATTTCCTGATAAGGAATTCATTAGGAACAGAAATCATGAACATACATAATTATCAACTGGTAATCCACTAGGGTGAGCCTTAATACCTTTAACTGAGCAAAGAACTGAGGGTCACACATTGATTCAAGTGATGCAGGAATAGCTTGAGTTTCCTTAATATCTTCCTAAAGTAAAAATAACTTGGTCCTAGCTTAAAAAGAAAATGTCTAGCCCTACAAATAATCAAAACAAGGAATAATCAAAACCCATAAGGCTAATGAATCAAATTCACTATCAAATAGCAATGATTTCTTGTGTATATATTAGTCTGTTTTTCATTATCTGAAAATTTTGTTAAAGGAAACACTTTTAGAATTCAGCGTATCAGTGACTTACACTAGCGTATGGAAACAACCAGCATTAAGTTCACACAATTCGCTTACAAAACAAGCATGCACGTCACTCATTACACACACATATTTCATAAAGCAGAACATAGCCAAATGAACTCATGCACAAACACAACAAAATATCTATACATGCACGCTATACTGCCATGCATTCACCAATTCACAGCCATGCACATTTATAGGGCAACCTGTACAACAAATAACGTAAACCAAGAAACAAAGCCACCACCCTCGCATACTCACGAATAGCATAAGCATATTATAAATTCTAACACAATACACAGCCATACTTATTACACTACATAGAGCATAGCAATTTTTTTATTATTAACATATCAAGCTTAGGCAAATTATTAACCAATGAAGAAGTGAAAGCATGAGCTGGAATTACAAGAGGTAAATAATGGCTTTAGCATAGTTAAGCACAACAAAACAAAATTTTAGGTTTATATTTTAAAAGTATTTATTTTAGTTTGTTTTATGTGTTCAATATAATAGTTTATAATTTTTTTAATTCTAAATATTGGGTAACACGTATAAATCTGTAAATTAGAATGCACCTAGGTGCAACCTTGTAAAGTCGTAATATAAGAAGGCAAAAACTGTTAAATGATCATTAAATAAGATAGCGTTGTATTCGATAGGATCGCCAAAACATGAAGGATTCATAGACTTGATTGCTGCTACTATCTAATCTCGGGAAACCTTTGAAATTACGCCAATGGAGATTAAGTGGTAAAGCAAAGAAAGCTCAGGACAGTAACATAAAGGGCTTGCTAAGATTGAGGATAAGCAAGTAATGAAGGAATTGTTTATTTCCACAAGAGAATTATGGGAGTTTCAATCAACATCCTTGATATATAAAATTTACGAGTTTGTTTGGTGAATTTTCAAGGAGTTGTGATAATATTTAGTGTTCCTATCATCATGATTTTCGTTAAATAAATACTGATGCATGGTATTAGTTGATTTTTGTAGCCTTTGTTTATTAATTATTCAAGGAATTACTTTACAAACAAAAGTGGTAATTATTTGTTCTTTATGACTACCTTTTGATCTGTTCTGTGTCAATTATAGTAAAACAAAATTCAGCATGTTTTTGGAGAAAGCACAGCTAATCACAGGTGTTGCCAAGGTTAGTTTGCTTCATATCGTTAATTTTAACCATCTTACTGAATTATCAACGTATGCGGAGATACTATGAAAACTGATTTATGCCATAGTTTCAGGCACAAAAAAATAAATATGACAGTACAAATCCATTGTCGCTAATGCTGTTTCATTGCACTGTATTAATGGTGGAAAGCAAGTAAGTAAATAGTGGCTTACCGAACAAATATATATTTACTAAGCATTTTAAATTTACTAAAATACAATTGACAAACTGGACAAAGATTCACTTAACTTATTTATTATTGCCTTTATAAAAAGTTAAATTAGTCATTAGCTTTAATCATTTTCTTACTGGTTTAGTGCTAATATTACTTTTGTAACTGAACTGATGCGAAAATGATTTCCATGCTGTTGTTAAAGAATGCGGTTGTTACGAAGTGTAAGAGACAAATGACATTGGTATTTTTCACGATAGGAAAAGAGCATCGTGAAACGGATGTGAAGGGCTCAAATTTAGAAGATATTCGAGCTTGCCATTATTCCGAGAAAGACAATGGTATTATTTGTTTCTAAATTGCTTTTTTTTTACATATTTTTGAATAAGTGTTAACTATTGACGTTAAAGTGTAAATTATTTTGGAAGTTGCCAGAGTTAAAAATAGATAAATTAAAAAAGAAATTCAATGAGTTGATTAGGAAAATAAAACAAAAAGGGAAAAGAACATGATAAGGTTATATTTACACTGTAACTATAACATAATGTGGTCTCCATTCACCTAACAAAATATAATTTTTTTATTATCCAGAAATAAAACAGGCTTATTATGTAGAAGAGGCTCAGATGATTCATGTGGTCAAATTGATCCAACTATAAACATTTAGTTTTTATTCTAATTTGTGAACGTACGGTGCTTCAAATAGGTACAAAATAGATTATCAATTCATTCAATCCATCTAACTTATAAGCATGATCCAGTTATAAAATCAGTTATAAAGCACCAGTAGTAGATATAGGAGGTTACGGATTACAACTTACACCTAATAAATTTGTCAGAAAAGCAAATACCAAGGTCAAGGGTGGAAAATGCATCAAAGCCAGTAGTGGAAGATGCACCTAGATTACAAGTTAAAATGAAAGGTTCATGGGAAGAAACAAAAAAATATAGAAAACTATCATAATGCATTTATCAAATGGACAAGTCCATATTTTATTTATGCAACTTTTGCAAGTATACCAACGTTTACACAATGCCTGATATGAATGTGGACAGCAGAAATTAGGACATTCCATTAGAGCAACATATAATGGGATGAAATGTATGTAGACATGACAAAAGTCGTTACATAATAGAGGCAGTAAAGCGGAAAGTACACCTACTATTGTTTGGTCAGAGAGCAAAGAAAGCTTACAACTAGCAGTGTAGGTAGCAGGAGCAAAAAAATGACGGTTTGTTGGAGAATAATTTACGGATTGAAGGTGGACACAGAGCACAGCAGTCCATTGTCCATCCACGTATGAGAGCAAGGAGTTTTCGCTACTCTGTGATACCAGCCTCTTCCTAATTCGTAGCCCCTTGTATATGGCCGCCGAAGCCATACATTTCAGCCTGGCCGCAGCAGTAACCCAGCAACTTGGATCGGAAGAACCAGCAATTTGTACAGTGTACCCAAATCCGATAACGTAAACCAACATTCCATCACCTAAATACCCCACTTGGTTACATTCCCATGCAAGTGAGCTCGACCTTTATTGGTTGTATTTTATATTAATCATGTTAAAAATATGAAATTCAACAAACAAACTCGTAAATTTAGCTAAATATTATCTATGTAGGCTGTGGCACTTGTTGCACATCTACCGAAATTATACAACAACAGATCTACAAAATAGCTTTTTCGCTTCCCTTTTGCTGAAAATTTAGAACTAGTGGACTATCAAAACGATCATTTAACTTGTATAATCATAGGGTTTTAATATTGCAGGTCCCTTCAATTATTGAAACACATGGATAACATTAGATCGCAGATTCCATAAATTGATATCGAACTAACGCACGAATATATAACTATGAATATTTATGGCTATTTAAAAATATTGTAACTTTATGAATTACGATAATAATCTGAATTTAAATAAAAATAGCATTTTTTTCCAATAGAAGATGATAACGTCAGAATTTATGAATTAAAACATTGTAATCTTTGTAATAAATTGCTACCTCAAAATCAAAATCAAAATAATAAAAAGCGTTGTACCTCTTACGTCAATTCAAATCGGCGAGGCGCTGATTTAGGGTTTTGGGTAATTGATGAGATTAGGGGTCGAGATCAACCATTGATGACAGGCACCAAAAATTAATCGATCTAAAACATCGATTAGAGATGTAGAATGGGATTTTACCGATTTAGAGCTTGTGAAGGAGGAATGAAGCGAACAAGAAGTAAATTTTTTATTCCCGCAAATTAATTCATTACCCGTGTTATTTATTGAATAGCGTTCAGCATGCGGATTTTTCATGTTTGCATTCAACATTTAGATGAAATTTTGCGGAAACATTGTACGTGAGTGCCATTAAAAGCTCTTTTTGTAGTAGTGTGTGCAGGCACCTAGGGTTGTCGATTTTGCAAAGCTTTGCAAGAAATATACTTCTCTGGGCGGCAAGTCGTTTGTTGGTATAGAACCTACTGTTGATATTCAGAATTAGTTATATACGTGTTTTCGGTTTTTTTGGAGATTTAGGATTTGACGATGCAACTAAGAGGAAGCTTGCATCGAGGTAGCTGCAAGTTCGGGTGATGGACTAGTGGAACTCTATTACTTTGGAGACTCTGTAGTACCATATCACTTAGGATAAGTTTGGAACTAAGTTCGAGGAAATGATTATTTATATGGTCCAAAAGTTAACGCTCTTTAAGAAGTTTGATGAGTTTAAGCAAGGAGGTCAACCAGTGTTCAAGTGGCGGAGTTCAAAGCTTTATCTAAGTACGGTCATTCGTATATTGAGATTCCTTACTAGAAGAATGAGAAATTTATATTAGGATTAGATGAGAATCTTGGAAAGAAATTGATCGACCATATTGATGGTTCTTAGGAGAAGCTAGTGGAGAAGGCCTGGAGAAAGGAAAGCTTGTTTCCACTGAAGGTCGAGGTTGTTGTTGAAAGTAAGAAGGAATCAAAGCAACAACAAGGTAGCGGTAATAAGAAAAAGTGGAATGGTAAATGAAAACAGCAACAACAAGGAAATAATGACCAGAAGAAACTAAAAGGCGAAATTACTTGCTATAACTGCTAGCATTAGGGTCATCTTTCCAAGGATTATAAGAACACGAAGGTGGAGAAGAAGTGCTTTCGCTATGATAATCCTGGGCATTTAAAGAAAAATTGTCTAGAACCACTGAAGGATAAGCAGGTTGTGAGAGCACATGCTTTGGATGTGGTACCGTCTTCCTCGAGGGGTCCGACAGCTGCGGAAAAAAGGAATAATGTTGTTGTGCAAGGTACGGTTTCTATTAGAGATGTTTCAGTTCGAGTTTTATTTGATACTGGAGCATCGCATTCTTTTATCTATAATGAGGTTGTTTGCAAGCTAGGTTTAGAACCTGAGATTGTCTATAGACCGTTGGTTGTGAATAATCTAGTAGGGGGTTCATGTAGCCTTTTTATGCTTTGTTGTGGTCTAGTTTAATTGATTCATGGTTGCTCTTTTGTGTATTATTGTTTTATTTTGAACTTCACTGGGTTTGAGATTATTTTGGGTATGGACTGGATCAAGAGGTATGCGGCAATTGTGGATTGCAAGAAGCATTAGGTGACAATCGGGAATGTGGAAGGACGGACGATGGTAATACACTATTTACTAGAGGATGGAGTTCTGGTTAACTTTTTATCGCTTTTGATTCCACGTGATGGATTGTCATTTATGCCAATCGTACTAGAGTTTTTTTGATGTGTTTGATGAGATCAGAAGGTTGTTGTGACGACCGCAGCCCCCGCACTAAACAAGAAGAATAGTGCGCTGAAAGACATGATGGGCAGCTATTGACGATCATCATGGTATGATAACACAATCGAAACATGTCGTAAATCACAGTGCAAGGATGAAATATAATAGAACATATACAACAAGTAGTAATAGTGAAGCAGAAAGCACTAGAGTTTCGTAACAACCAGATAGTAATATCCATACACTTGGAAATAGTGTTTATACAAATTGCCTCAATACATCACTCAGAGAATAGCAAATAGCGGAAATCCAAATACTATATAGTAAAAAGATAGTACGCCAGCCTCCTGCTCGCCTCCAAATAGCTACATCATCCACACTAAGCAATCATCTGTCACGTGCCACCTATTCTGCCCATCCAAAAAACGGATGAACAACCCAAGGTAATAAAAGGGAAACATAAAACCTTGAGTCAGACAAAAGTTTTAGTGAGCGATAAAACAGCTAACAAACTTCATCAATAAAGTATACGAGGATAGGTAGATTTACCAACCACACCACCCAATACCAGAGAAGAACTCACACTTATCTTCCCACATCCGACAGTGATAGCTTTTACATTAAATATTCAACCATACATCCATGGAAACTAGAACACCCATTCTATCATGGTAAAGCACTCATCTCATCTAGATTATATATCTCATGTAAACTGTCCTTATCGAATTCAACGTCCCTCAAGCACAAACCGCAGAGGCCTAAACCAATATCAGACAAGCACCCAAGGAACATCTCCATTGACGCTTGACAATATACATGAGACAGTACAAACAGAGAAACCAAACAATCAAACATCCATGACTGACTCTGACTATCACCGCCAATCCTGCTTTGAAACCATCCATCATGACTACATATGTCAAAGGATAATGGTAACCCCAGTTCTAGCACAACTCCATACGCCTTCATGACTCATATGTTTATCTTCTCAAATCTCGACAACTAGGCCCTTCGCGACTCCCCAAGGTACAAGGCCCTTCAAGACTTCCCAAAGTACCCTGCTAGAACTTAGGATAACGATAATGCCTCATCCTTCGCATCTCTAGCCATTAACTCTGACGACTATTCACTAACTCAAGTCCCCCTTGAGAATCCTATATCCACGAACTCAAAACACCCTTGAGTCGTCTTCTCATTCAGTGCTTTACACCGATCAACGAACATATTCAACCCTTCGAACATTCCCACTTGAATTTACTTCGAAGTCTCCACATCACTGAGCTGAATTACACCACTGCGTCGCGGCAAGGATTCGACGGGTTACACCCAAAAAATATATTTTTTAGACCTTTTTGTTCAAATCTGAGTCGTACCCGAAAAATAAAATTTTCAAAAATGACCCTGTTATGCTCGACCGACCTACCCTCCCCCTCCCCCCCTCCCGGATGTTCGACCGACTGACCCAGCTCCTTCCTTGTTCCAAACATGACCGACCCGACCCTAACCATCTAGGACCGGCCAAATCAGGACCTGCAAACCCATAATCCAGGCCGACCAACCGACCCTGGATGCATGACCCAAGCTCGCTCGAACCCCAGCCTAGCTCGACCCATCCACTTGGGAGCGACCGACCTCTGCTAGCTTGCTCGACCTGGAGGTACGACCAATCCTGTGACTTGTTCCCCAAGACAGCACTACGACCGACCGACCAGGATGATCACGAACGACCCAAAACCTGCACTCCTCCATTTCCACTTCCATTCCGACCAAAACTTCGCCAAACAATAGATTCGACGAAACCAACTTGTTCAATTCATCAAATGTGACCACAAACATGATATGAATTCACTAACAACATGAAAACGTCGATTATCACTAAAATTATGCAAATCACTCCAAAACTCATGATAAATGAACTAGATTGAGGATCTAACTTGCATAAACATATGAAATGGCATAGGAATTACAATTTAAATTTGCTAAAATAGATCATAGGGTGATTCATATGAAAATGAACTTGTCACGGTATAGATCTATGGTAAAACACTTGAATTTAATGAAAAACATGATCAAACATACATATACTTCATTGAATCCATGTGAGAGATGTAAATCACTCACTGATTCTCCCAAACAAGCTTAAATCAATGTATTAAGGTTCCAAACAACAAGCAGCTTGAACCAAACCCCTTGATCCGATGAATTACCTCATCAATTGATGTATATCTAGCCTCCAATGGTGTAGATCTTAGATTTCCCTTCTTAAATTTTGATTTTAAATGGTGAAAAGGTATTAGAGGAAGGAGGAACATAGGCCACCAAATGATAGAATAGAGAAACTAAACCATTGCTCATACCTCTCACCCCCTATTCATACCCTTCCACTAGCCCACTAACGGGCCTTCCCCAATCAGCCCATTGTGGCTCTCCAAACTTGAACAGCCAACTGAAAAACCTTAAAACAACGATTTCTCCCAAACCAATGAGCCAAATCTTTATTGTAACCACTATACGGAAAGGCAATCATCATTTCCTTTCCAATGGCACAGTTCTCACCACCTAATTCGACCTGAGTCAAAAGTTAGGCCTTGTACAAGGCTGACAGGGCCAAAACGGTCACAAACAAAATTGGTAAAAATTATGGACATGTCTCACATCCCCATAAGCAACATATTAAAATACGAGAATGATCCAACCCTCAGGGAATAAAATAAAAATATTTTACGATCTTTCGATATGTAAAATGCGGGTTGTTACAGTTGCCGCTGTAGCAAGAGATTGAGTTTCAAATTGATTTAATGGATGGAGCCAGACCTATTGTTATGCCTCATAGGCAATGGCTCCTAAGAAACAGTGAGAATTAGAGGTGCAAGTGAATGATATTTTTAGTAAAGGATTCATTCGGAGAAATGCATCTGAATAGGGTGCACCAGTTGTGTTTACGAAAAAAGCTTATGGATTATTGCGATTATATGGGATTATCATGAACTGAATAAGGTGATGAAGAAAAAAAATATTCATTGCCGAGGAAAGATGACTTGTTTGATCAGCTTCACAAAGCCAAGGTATCTTCCTAAACGGTTTTGGCTACAGGATTTCACCAACTAAGAGGGGTTAGAGATAACGCGTCGAAGAATTCTTTTAGGATATCATCTGGATTTTATAAGTGGATGGTGATGTCGTTTGGATTGACTAATGCACCAGTGTATTTTGTGGATCTTATGAATCGAGTTGAACAAGTTCATGCTTGTGTCTGTGGATGATATATTGGTTTATTCCAGGACTGAAGAGGATCATAAGATGCACTTGAGAATTGTTTTGGAAATTTTACAGAAACATCAGCTGAGGGATAAGTTTTTGAAGTGTCATTTCTCGAAGGAAGAAGTGAGATTTTTGGGTCATGTTGTATCGGGAAAAGGAATAGGGTGCATCCCGCTAAGGTGGCAGCGATATAGGATTGAGATCGACCCAAGAGTGCAACAGATGTTAGGAGTTTCCTAGGTTTAACTGGATACTATCAGCGATTTAGCAAGGATTTCTCTAAAATGGTTGCACCATTAACTAGATCGGCAAAAAAGAACCAGGTCTTTGCATGGGATGAGAGGTGTGAGTAAGCCTTCAGAATTCTAAAAGAAAAAATAATGAGTGCTCCTATGTTTACTATTCCAGGTGGTAATGAAGAGATGGTGGTATATACCGATGCATGTGGTACTAGACATGGAGTGGTGCTGGAGTGGTGCTAATGCAAAAGGATAGAGTTGTGGCTTATGCGAGGCGACAACTGAAATCGCACGAAAGGAATTACTTGACTCATCATTTAGAGTTAACGGCGATAATATTTTCTACAAAAATTTGGATACACTATTTGTTGGGAGTTAGATTTGAGTTATTTACGAATCATAAGTTGTTGAAGTATCTTTTCTCCAGAAGGATTTGAATCTTCGGCAGCAGCGATGGTTAGAGTTTTTGGTGTCATATGATTTCAGAATAGCTTGTACTATGGGAAAAGGAACGTAGTGGTCGATGCGTTAAGTTGAAGACATGCGAGTTTAGGATCCATGTTTTCGATATGGAAGCATATCGAGTATTTGGTTAGATTTGATTTTAGACCTCATTATGATTTTTGACCTCATTGTGAATTAGACCGACTCTCATCGAAAGGATCAGCGAAGGGAAGAAGTGAGACGAGAAGCTTTTGGAAATCATTCGGAGATTAGAGATGAGGGTCGACCCCGAGGAAATTAAGGATTTCGAAGTCGATCGAGATGGTTGGCTTTGCAGGAATGGGCGAATGGTTCTTCCTTATATTGATTGGTTAAGAGATAAAACTCTAAGGAAATATCGTCACTCTAGATTGACGATTTATCCAGGTGATAACAATATTTATCGAGATATGAAACATGTTTACTACTGTATATGTATGAAAAGGGATGTTGAAAATTTTATCTCGAAGTGTATGAATTATCAATTAGTAAAGGCCAAGCAGAAGAAGCCGAGTAGATTACTACATCCATTGGAGGTTCCTACGTGGAAACGGGAGAAAATATCAATGGATTTTATTGATGGGCTACCAAGGACAAGGGCAGGAAATGATAGTATTTGGGTTATTGTGGATCGCTTGACCAAAAGTGCAAGGTTTATTCCTGTCAGATCGACTAAGATGGAATCAAAGTTGGTTGAGTCATATCTTAAGTGGATAGTTCAACTCCATGGGATTTCAAAGAGTATTGTTAGGATCGAGATCTGTTATTCGCTAGTGAGTTCTGAAAGAGTTTACAATAAACATTGGGAACCGAGCTATGTTTGAGTATGACTTATCATCCCCAGACAGATGGCCATACGGAGAGAGTTGATCGATTATTGGAAGATCTTCTTAGAGCTTGTGTATTGGATTTTGGAGGATCATGGGAAGATCATCTGCATTCAGTCGAGTTTTCTTATAATAACAGCTACCAGTCGAGTATTGTAATTGCACCGTATGAAGCATTGTACAGTAGACTGTGTAATTCTACATCTTGCTGGTTAGAAACTGGCGCGAAGTTAGTACTTGGGCCAGAGATGATTAGAGAAACAATGGATAATATTGAGGTCGTTTGGTAACGAATGAAGGCAACCTAAGATCGTCAAAAGAGTTATGCTGATAAGAGATGAAAAGATTTGGAATTCTCAGTTGGATATTTGGTATTCCTTAAGGTTTTGCCTTTATAGAGTATCGTATGTTTTGGAAGAAAAAGAAAGTTAGTGCCAAGGTTTGTTGGGCCGTTTCTGATTATCAGGGTATTGGAAAGCTTGCTTATGGATTGGATTTACCTGAGAAGATGGCAAGTGTGCACAATGTGTTTCATGTATCATTTCTACGGAAGTTTGTGCATGACTCGAATGTTGTGGTTTCTCCTGATTAGTTTGAAGATTAAGAGGTCAAGCCTGAAGTTTTAGGCCTCGTAAGCCGCTTCGCGTCATGGGAAGTGACACGAAATAGCTTAGGAGGAAGGTTGTTAAGCTAGCCAAGATACATGGAGCGAAGGCAATGATGATTGCATGTGGGAGACGGAAGAGAGTATGAGATCGACTCATCGAGAACTCTTTGAGTGGTATGTTTTATATATTATATCTTAGTACCATTGTGTCTTGCACTATTAGAATTCCGCATGCTAGGATATGGTTTTGATTCCATGGATTGTTGGGTGGTAGATTGGATACTCATGAATGGTAGGGATGTGGGCTGCTATGTTGGCTCATGTTTTCTTTGAATTTCAGGGGCAAATTCCCAAAAGAGGGAGTATGTAACGACCCATATTTTATGCATCAAGTGATTGTAAAATAATCATATTTTATTTCCTAATGGTCGGATCATTCTCAAATTTTAAATCATGGGAGTGTGAGACATGCCCACGTTTTTACCAAATTTAAGATTGACCACTTTGCCCTTTAGTTTACTATTTGGGATATGACTTTTGATAGTGATTGAATCAGATGTTGAAATCAATCTCATTGGATCAGAATGGTGGTTTACAATTCCTTAGATTGGTCGCATGAAGAATTTGGTTCAGAGGTTTGGGAGGAATCGATGTTTTAAGTTTTAGCTTCTGCTAGGCAGAATAATTAACTGCAATTGACTAATTAGCCAAGCTCATTCGGCTAATGAATTGCAACAATAAATATGGGGATTTGGGAGAGAATAAGGGTTTCTCTCTTTATTCAACCTTAGGTTCGGTGTTTGTGATTCTCCAGTTCAACCTAAAACTCTAATTCTCCATCTTATTCATTCTAATTCATCATAGATTACATCTAGAAGATAGATCATCATCAAGGGAGATTAAGTTACATCAAATCCAGAAGTTTTCAGAACTATCCAATCTAATATCATTGGATTTACATTGATTGGGGTTTAGTTGAGTGATAGATATCTCCCAAATGGAAGCAAAAGGTTATATGGGTTATATATATGTTAATTTCATTCATATATGTTAAATTTACCTAAATTTAGTGGTAGAAGTTCATTTTAGACCTAGATATGTTCATATGCTCTAAATTAACCTATTAAACTAGAAATTCTTATGTTAATCATGATTTTAGGTATGTTTAGATCTACAATTTCTGTTGATTCATTGTTATATGATGTTTTGATGATTTAAGTTTGTTTGTATGATCATGTATTGCTATGTTGATGTTTGTTTTGGTGAAATTGGGTGCATTTCTTGAGTTGCATGTTAGAACTAGCTACCATAGATCTTAGGATTGAAGAATAGAGCAAATCGGAGGTTCAAATGATCAGATTCAGACGAAACTTAGCGATGGCGTTCTAGAGGATGAAGGGAAGGAACCCAAAAAATTTGGGCTCAAGAAAAGCTAACTGTGAGGACCAGTACTAGTCCATATTGATCGTTACTGATCCATCACGTTGTGACGGATGGCGACGGAACTTAGGGGAGATGCATTGAGATGGTAAATGGAGGTTGTCTATAAATTTTTAGGTCATTCTGAGTTGATTTGGGATGGATCGAAGGTTGGTTACTGGAGTGCAAGGATGGACCGGCAAAGGTTTCAAAAGGAATGTCGAATAGTTTGGAAAATGGGCCGGTAGGAAGCACTTGGGACTTGGAATACAAAAGTGCTAATACTTACCCATTTTAGGCTAAGTGAATGGATTGGTACTGATCCATCATGCTACGATGGATGATGGTCAAACTTGGGGAGTTTGGTTTTAATAGCTTCTAAGGGTTGCCGGTGAAGTTTAGTAATGAATGGACTTCGGATGGTCGATGTGCCACTTAATGATGAATGATGCTTCGATTGTGAACTCAAGTTGAAATGGTCGGAGCCGGATTGATATGATATTGGTCGAAGGATGATGTATGATCCAGTAAGATGATAGATTGACTCGGGTGGGAGTTGATCAAGGATAATAATGGAATTGGTTGGATAAGTCGCTTGAACTAAAGATGTGGTCACCGAGATGAAAGGCTGGACAGATTTGAAGTACCAAGGAATCATTGCTTATCGAAGGTTCTAGCGGACTTAAAGCTTGGGTATTGTGGGGATGCCCATTAGGATTTGGATGGATAGATCGTGTATCCTTGGTAGTCATGATGGACTTAGTTGTCTTAGTTGATTAAGGAAAACTTGTAGTCACAATGGAGTATGGTAGTTTGGCTAGAACCAGGGCTTTTCATTAGCCTTTTTTATTGTTGAAAAGAAAATTCGATAACCGATGGATTCAAGGTTGTAGTCAGTAATAGCTAGGATATTTGAAGCTATGGTTCATTGTGTGTTATCTTCTCTATTTTGTGGGTAGGCTATCACCGTAGGTTGTCGAAGAGATGCGGAATCAGGGGTTATCCTTTCCTATTCAGTAATGGTACATGATAGATAATTTTCATGTGCAAATTCGATGGTTGCTAGACATATTGGATGATTGAACCGTCTATACTCCTATTATCATATGTAATTGTTGTTATTTATTTTACTGCTCACTAAGACTGTTGTTTGACTCAAGGCTTTATACTTATCACTTATTACCTTGAGTTGTTCATCAATATTTTTGATGAGCAGACTCAGATAGCTGGTAGCTGGTTTGGTGATGACGCCGATGTTGTGCGAATATGAGCTGGAGGCTTACGTATTATATGCTACCTACTTTATTACTATTACTTTACTTTCCTTGCATGTTGATGATTGTTGAGACTCTGAGGGTTATGTAGTGAGGCTTTGTGTACGAATTACTCAACCTTAGAACTGACTTGTACTGGTGACTTTGGGATGTTATGAGATTTTGAGTTTCTATTCTGTGATGTTTCACCACTATATCCTGTCGTACATCTTCTATTATATATTATGCATGCGCTGTGAGTTATACGATAGGTTACTTTGAGTTATTCTTCCTTGATGATCGTCCCATATCGGCCTGACACACCATACAGCGTGCCTATTAATCCTTAGTTCTGTGCAGCAAGTATCAGACGATCGTCACAAGCAACTATCAATAGTAATTTTCTTCGTGTATTATGTTGTAGCTCTAAACACTATATATGTAAAAATGGGCACTGCTCCAGCTTCTGCACATTTATTCAAGAACTTCATCTCATCTTCTTATGGTACAACTGAATCCATAAGTGATGATTCCCTTGAAATCTGTCCCAAAAAAGGATTAGAGTATGTTGAAAACAATGACACATGACTTATATGTTGTCCCTCTCTTGATGATACTTCGGATTTATGCCTAAAAGTGCAAATTTGTCTGCAAAAACCACTATCATCTCTCGGATAAAATAACTCCTTCAAATTTAGTTGATGTCTCGACTCGTCCACACTAAACGAAGCCGAATTTGATGTGCTTTATAACATATTACTCTCGTTTGATTTGGAAGAAAATGTTTGATGAAGATGAAGGCATGCCCAAGTTATGAAAATTTTTTATCCATCTATTTCGTCTACTAATGTTTAAATAGACTGAATGTAAGATATAGTGTTGTTGTATAAAGGGTATAACTCATGAAAAGGTATCTAAAAAAAGAATGGGTCCATATTGAACGTTACAAAACGTTTTCTCGTAAGGACCAGTCTAATATGATAGTTTAGCCCAGTCCATTTCTGTTTAAAAATGATCAAAATTTTATATCAAAAATACAAGTGCTATCACTACTACAAAAGTGGGCAAATTTGACACTAGTTTATGTGGCCTTAGATCGAAAAAGCATTGCATTTGATCATTTTTTCAAATAGGCAACACTAGGGGGGTGTGACATCCGCAGTCGTTGCCTTAGAGGCTTGCCTTAGCCCTCTAAGGCAACGCTTTTGCCCACCTACTTCCACGGAAAGAAAGTGTTGCATTATAGTCGTAATGCAACACTATTTGCATGTAATACAACAATATTCAGTGTTGCCTTAAGCATTAGTTAGAGCCTGGATTCCAGATCACGATAGTGGGGCCACGTCAGCTGCCTACGTGTCACATGACACGTCAGCTGCCCACATGTCACATGTCATGTCAGCAATAGGGTCCACGTGCCATGTGGAATTAAAAATATTTTATGTAATGAAACACCACTGTATTATTGAATGCAACACCGTTATCTTGTAATACAAGTCAGGAAAAAAGCAAATGCAACAGTAAAAAAAGGCAAATGCTACATTTCAAGAAGGCAAATACAACACTTTTATTATAAATTTTGCAATACTAGTTTCGTACATAGAAGAAACACATCCAAAACATTCATCTCACATTCAAACCATCCAAAATATTCTACATACCATATCAACTTTTCAAATATACCACAAGTGCCAACATATACGATCAAATACATAATTTAATAGTACAGTTCAAATATTCAACATGCCACAAGTGCCAATACATACTACCTTCAATACAAGTGCCAACACATACGGTCGAATGCACTCTACAAAGTAACAATGCATTCTACCACAAAATTGTACCTCCCAATCCAGAACCCACTAAGAAAATATCTACCTTGCCGACTATATCTTTCCATATTTCAGGTTCTGCAATTTGATTTTCACAAGTTATTTGATAAGTGCATGTATCATATAAATATATCATAGCAATGAAATAAAAATTCTGTAAACAATACCAGTGGTGGCATAATTTTAGTCGATCCAAACGCAAAAACCATCTGGCCATCTTAACTAAATGTTATACATACAATTATAACAATGGTCCATTGACCGTTGGTCACTTGTGCCAGCGATGCCCAACAAATAAGCACTTTCAGCATGCTTCGTCTTCTATGCATAACATTTCCAGTTTGCATATTGGTGCCAATGCAATGGGTCCCTTGCGTATCCTTTCAAGCTTCAGAACCATCACCATCTCCATCCCCTAAACCTCAAGCTTCAAAAGTTTCAAAAAAAAATCAGTGGATGACTCGTCACTATACATCACTGCCACTGTTCTTAACGGACATTGGAATGTTGAATCTTTGCATCGCACGCTTGAGGTGACTCCGAATCATAATGCATGGCATATGCGGATTATATCCAATAATTCTTTTCTAGTATCATGCCCATCTTACAGTAAACGTGATCATGCACTAATGTTGAAAGTCTAAACAAAACCTGGAGGTGCTATTTATCTGCAAGAATGGTCTAATGAAGAATTTGAGCCTGAACCAGCGTTTGAAGTGGAATCATGGGCTAAATTTGATGGCTTTCCCGAGTTCCAAAAGAATAATGTTTCTGCTGTTAAAGAAATAATGAAGCCAATGGGACGTGTGCTTGCAATTAACGATGTGACTAGTCTCATTTTGACCATAGATCTTTCTACCTAAAAATGCAATTTTATAAAGGCATTGGCTCTACCAATACTTTTACTGCTGGATTCAATAACAAGGTTCACCTCATTATGGTTCAGCGTTGCACCCATGGTCTTCCTGGAACAAGGCCTGAACTTCTTTTTTTGGGCAATATGGAGGAACAGGTGGTTCCATGTTTGTGCGATCACATAGTGCAAATGGATTCAGATTAAAGATTTGACGCGATGATTAATGAAGCTGCTTTGCTACCCCCTTGCCAACCTTATTTCCTGAAGCCAACCATGACATGCATGTTGATCACCAAGCCCCAATGAACCGGATGAATGATTAGTGGGTAAATCATGAAGTTGATCAGGAAGTAGAGATGGATTTACCAGTGAACCAACCTAACCCAACACTATAAGAGGATATTTTAATGCCTTCTGAACTTCTCCAACTTGCTTTGATCCAAGCCCAGCCTACAGTACCACCTCTCCCTCTTCATCAGTCGCCACCTTTGCTTCCTTCACCTCCTCGGTAGGATATGGATATGGAATATGATTGGCCAAACTACATCACCCCTTGTCTTGATGCTGCGGGTCCATCACATGCTGCTACTCACTTCAGACTGGGTCTCCCACAGCCGCAAAGCCCTAACGAATCTGTCGGAATTTCCAACCCTGATCTGGTTTGAACTGATGCTACTAATGTTATTGTTTGGGTGTCAATGTATGTATTAAGTTATATTTTATGCATGACTGCTTTATGGTACTTTTTGCTGCCTTTTGATGCTTGTACCCAACTGGCTTGTCAGTTGGGCTTATTACTACGTATTATATAAATTAATCGATTTTGTAGCACCACGCTACACAACCGTTCTACTCAAAAAAAAGACAATCATAGCAGCAAATGTTTCTTAGTCAAAAAAAGCCTTAAAGGAATTCATGGAGCATTTTTCTACAGCTCAAATTGAAGTCTATTATTTCATTGTTGTAACTTGCACTCGACATATGTTCATCATAATGGTCAGCAATCATCATAGTGGGAGTATGCCTCTGCTCACACACATAATAGTATATAATCATTACTAAAATTTATCGAGCCTTTTTATTAAGAAACTAAGGGATATCATAAAAAAAACTGACTACATGTAAATCTCCATTGGTAAGAAGATGTCTGATGGCTGCAATATGGAAAGTACATCATTAATTTTTCTCAAAAATACATCAATTATATTCAAGAGTTATAGTCTAATGTAAATTTGCACTAGCAGAATAAACATTTCACATAATTTCTTTGGATCAAACTCCCACAACATACCTTTGTCCAAAGCAGGGTTGATACACCATGAGAAATGTAGACATCATCGGATCTTATAACAATATTTTTGAGTGGTCTTGGTTGAATTTATTGTTTCAGCTGTTTCTTTTACTTTTTAATATCTACAAAGTAGAGAAAATGCAAATAAGGCATAATATGGATGCATACCTGAATTCAATCAAAGATGTTTCTAGGAATACTAGGACCTAGCCCTACGACAGGGGATATAATGAAGAAAACAGTAATCGTAGACTTGATTTTAAGTCAGAAGAAATAAATCAATGAAAATTATGTACCATTCCAATAAGAAAACATATGAAGCACTAAAGACGACATTGCTTACTAACTAATTCGAATGCTAAAGTGAGCTCGGTTTGCAAAACTGAGCATACGTTCAATTTGAGTTACACAATGATGATCAGGCTAATACATGTTTAGCATCTAAAAGCAAGGGATCTAGGTGGAAGACTTTCAGTAAATAATGCTTACAGCTGACTTACTTTTGACTTCATATTTGGACTTCATGATCATGCTTCCTCCCAACTGACTTACATTAAAAAGTAATTTGCAAACCCAAATGTAACTATCCAAGTACATAATTACTTATGGCGTAGTGGCTCCTCTAATATTGAGAAACATACAAAATGAAAACCCACACCGAAAGCAAAGGCAATCCAAGGATATAATGCTTTAAAACGTGACAGGTAAACCTCAAAAGAAATGGATTTACTTATTCGATCCTACCTAATATTCAATAGATAGGGCGTCCATGTTTCATAGCTCATATATACATAAATGCTTTAGAAAGAATACAAAAAAATTCATAGTAAAGAAAAGGACACAAACCTAGCTCATACTTAGAAATAGATTGTACCACCATCTACTCCGACGTCATTCCATATGGATTTGTAGGATAAATCACGCAGAGGAGAAAGGCTACAACAAGTCCACGCCGATACTCTTCAAATCGAAACATTGAAATTAGTAGTTTCAAAAATCAAATGGAAAATACCTGTGTGTAGCAGATTAGATACGGGTGAACTACTCGTCCGGGTCGGGAAGAGATTGGAGGGAATATACGTGATGGGGGTGGGGATTCAAAGGTGACATGAATTAAGGTTTAAACTTTGAGGGCAAAATTTCGTGTTAAAAATTTCACATAGCAGAAGAATATAATGAGGTGGCTATCACTGATTGGATGATGGAGTAATATTTTAGATAGCAAGCTGTAACGACCCAGAAAATCTGAACCAATTTAAAAATTTTAAATTGGCTAAAATAATGGATTTTAAATATTTAAAATAAATACTTTAAATAATAGAGATGAAAACTGAGTTTGAATTGACAATTAAAAACGAATATAATTAATTCTATTTATAAACAAGGCCTGAAATGGCGCGGCAGTTTCAAAAATTGAATTCAAACTTTGTCGGACTGTACCGGGTGCAAAACAAAACGGATTTGAGTAAAACCAAAAATATTTAAATCTGTTAGTGAATACCTTTCTAACGAATCTGAAAAATCGAAGTTTCATAGCGGAAAGCAAAAGTTATGGCCAAATGAATTTTCAGAAAGGTCGCTATGGAATTTATATAGCCTGTGAAATTGGCCATTTTGCATACGACCTCGGAATTCGACGAAACCACTTTTGTTGGATCCGGGATGTGAAGTTATTGCTAGGTTTCAAATTTCATAATTTTTGAAGCTAGTTTGTGAGCGTGGTAAAGGAAAACGTGTTTTGGTTAATTACAGTTAAATTGGATCGACCAGAAATGGGCCTTTTTGCAAATGGTCGAAGAATTTGACGAAACTAGTTTTGTTGGGACCGTATCGTCAAAACATAGCTAGATTTATTTTTCTGGAATTTTTCAAATCAGTTTGTGGCGCTGGCAAATTGAAATGTATGTTCAAATTAAATATTGAATGTTTTATATTTTAATTTGAAGGAAAACTGACTGAAACATTCGAATGGGCCTTCGAAACATATCCCATTGTGTTCGGAATGGGGGTAAAACGCTAGGGACGACAGTCGTTGGGTTTGGATTGGTGTTAGTATGCGAAGAGGGGTATTTTTGAAAAAAAAAATCCTATTGGTTAGTCGATCCTTCTCTCTCCCCGTAACCCCTCAGATCGAAGGCGAAAACCATCTTCCAACTTCCCAGCCCGATTTCCCCCAATCCACCTCACAAAACCATACCCTCCATTGGAGAAATTACTCATCAGGATCTTCAAATCCGTATGGAGTTTGCTAATTTTCATTGAGAAACGGGAGAGAACCACCCTCGTGAAGATCCGATCTTCGAAGCTCCGCCGCCGCCGCCTCCGACCACCGAAGTTCACCGCTCCACCGCGCGCAGGCGCGCCCCACTTCCCTCTTCGACGCTGTACCCTCCAATCCTCGCATCGCTTCACGGATTTCGCGAAAAATCCAAACCTAGTTTGGAACCAGTTCTGAAGAGGTACGGCTGTTTAATTAAAACTGTTTTTAACAGTTTAAAACCGTTGCAAACTTGTAAAAAATCATATCTTTTTGCTGTGTTATCGAAATTCAGTGAAACAAGAGACAGTGGACTCGTGTGGACGTCTTCTACATTCTAGAAGAGACCGCATATTTTTCTGAGCCTTCTGCTATTTTTGGTGGAGTGGAACCCAATGTGAGATTTCTAATTTATAAACGATATGGAAAACAACGATGTATAAATTATATGGTCGATGTATGGGTTATATAAGCATTGTACACCTCATGTATAAGCGTTGTATAAGTTGTAGGTTCGATGTATAAGTTATATATGCATTGTAAAAAATTATATATGTGTTGAAATAGAAGTGAATTGATATATATATATATATATATATATATATACACACACACGTCCCTCGTCCACAAACCATGGACGATATTTATTGGTTGTGATTGGTGTGAAAATTGATTGATAGCGAATGGTTGTTTGGGATTGTTTGTGGTTGATATTGATTGATTGTGGTTGAAAAATACCCATTTGTGGTTGAGAAATATTTGGTTGAAACCACATAGGATTATTTTGTCGAAATGAAATAAATATACATGCCGCCTGCGTGCGAACTAGATGCATGATTCCCCATTGTCAAAAACCGCGAGGTTTCAAGGTAGAGCGAGGAGCCGTACTAGGGACGGTCCCGGTTTTAACTACCCTGCCGTTATGCTGCCGAAATTTTGAATAATATTCAAGTGTTTGAATTATTTTCATTTGTTGAAACTATATTTATTCGTTGAATAGAAACCCTTCATGTGTCGAATCGATATTCATTCGTTGAATTGAAATTCATGTGTTGAATGGTATTCGTGTTTTAAATATAAAAATCACAATTTTTATCTATATATAGAAACTATAGAAAACCTTCATGTGTTGAATCGATATTCATTCGTTGAATTGAAATTCTTGTGTTGAATGGTGTTTGTGTTTAAATATAAAAATCACATTTTTATCGATTATATAAACTATAGAAAACCTTCATGTGTTGAATCGATATTCATTCGTTGAATTGAAATTCATGTGTTGAATGGTATTCATATTTTGAAATAAATTGTTTTATAATAAAAATCACATTTTTATCATATATATGAACTATATAAAATAATCCCGTTTTGAAATAAATTGTTTTATAATAAAAATCCTATTTTTATTACCTATATGAACTATATAAAATAATAGAGTTTTGAAATGAATTGTTTTACAAAAAAAATCACATTTTCATTATACAAATGAATTGTTAAAAATAGTGAGGTGTTGAAATAGAAGACAGTTAGATAAAATTATCATTTTTATCAAATGTATGAAAAGAAAATAGCTTTGAAATCGAAGAATCGATATATTTATATAAATAGAATTAAAATATATCGAATAAAGACGATGCAGTTCGTATTTTGAAACCGTGATTTCAAACGATTATACCGGGAGATCCGACCATCGGATTTTCCTAAAATCGCAACCGTTTGGTTCGCATTGGAAATATCTTTCCAACGGCACCAACTTTGTAAAAATCCAATGGTTGGATTGTGTGAAATGTTTAATTCAAATCTGAAGAAAAACAGCGCCAGAATCGATTATATTTATATATATAAATATAATTATATTTAATCGAATAACGACGCTGTAGTTCGTATTTTGAAATCGAAACTTCAAACGATTATACCGGGAGATCCGACCATCGGATTTTCCCGAAACTAGAACCATTGGATTCATTTTGAAAAGATCTTTCTAATGATATAAATTTTGTGAAGATCCAACGGTTAGATTTTCAGATATGTGTAAATCAAATCTGAAGGAAAACAGCGCCACGGCCGCGTTATGGCCCGAAGCGTCGTTTTGAATAAATTGGCTATTTTAAAATAAATAAAAATAGCGATAAATCGTTATAAAATATTATAAACGATATGGATGTGAAATTTAGAAATTAACTGAAGGTTGGCTAAGTAGAATGGTTTCTCGGGTATTGATCTGATGTTGGTTTCGGCCTTCGGGGTTAATATTTGGGAAATCATTCTCTTACTGATTGACGGTTAGTGACTAATGAATTGAAACGATGCGTGTGTATGTTAGTGTTGCACTTATTTATTATATATGCGAGTTGCTCAGAAAGACCAGGTTTATCCCATTCTGAATAACTGAATCGACGATAAGAAATCGAAGATGAAGACGATGGTCGAAGACCGGAGATCTTCACCTCGTTTGGACGGTAACCGAGGTCCTGATTGGGAGGCATCCCGAAGTATGGATAATGAGTGGTGATCGTCCAGACGTACGTGGTGATCGATGGGTTTGCGAGGTATTTAGTGCCTCAGGTTTCGTTCAGACCCAAAACGGACTTGCAAATGGACAACGTGTCTAACATTGGAATTTATTCTGTGTGATTGATAGCCATCAGTTGCACGATGTGAATTGCCTGTGTGGCTTGCTAAGATGCAGTGATTAGGGCTTCTGTTAAAAAGCAAAGTCTTGTGGTGATGATCAAAGCACTGCCTGTGTGGCATAGCTTTGTGTATAACGTAAAATCGCGAGCCTCACACCCCGGTATGAACCAGAAACGGGAGAGGACCTCAGGGAGGACATGCGTTTCTTTCTAGTTAGAAGTGGTGTCTGTGGTTTTACACGCCCTGACGAGTTTGACTTATGTGGTTGTTGCTGTTGCGAGGCGCCTCGGTTTGATCGGACGATCCGGGTCCGATGGAGTCATTCATTGGCTCGTTTACGTCCCAAAGGGCGGGGAAACGTATTGTTCAGGCATAATAATCCACCTCGGTGAACTGGCCCTGTCGCTCCAAGGCTTGCCTGCGCGCTTGCATGTGGCTCAGGTTAGAAAGTCACGAATTCGGTAAGGAATATATTTTTCCTTGGTTCATGATGGAAATCCAATTTCCAATTACGTGACTGTGCGATTTTGATTGTATATATATGGCGACATGATATATGGTACCCATGCCGCCTATGATTGATAGTTATGATTCGAAGTTGTTTGAAACATGTAAACACTAGTAATAATATCAATTGCTTTTGTTTTATTCGTATCAATCATATTTTGGTCGTTATAAGGTAAAACTCTATCCTCCGATTTGCGTTGCATTGTGTGATGGGAACTGAGTCTTATAATGGCTTCATTTTTTATAAAAAGCATTGCGATATTTAAAAGAAAGATTTGTTTTTAAAGCACTGGCAATCCAATGGAGTAAACCTGTTCCACGGAAGTGGCGTGGTCCTGTGATTAGCCATATTTTGAATGTGTTGAGTAGATTTCTCATACCGGTCCCATGACTGACTCGTACTTTGTTTCACTTTCAAACTCGGGTGCCCCTTTTTCTATACGGGCAGCCTTGTATTCAGGTTTAGCTGGTTCTTTCAGGATAGCTGGAGCCGAAGATGGATTCTATTATTTATCTCTTTTTATGCTGCTCAGCTCCTATTGTACATATTTTGTTTGTTTCCGCTGTAGACATTTATGTATAGCTGAACTGTATTTGTACTAAGTATGATCCTGTATACTGTGTAACTCTGAAGATTACTCTTATCCAGTATATTCTACTGTTCATTATCTGGTGTATTTATTTATTTCTGTTCTGCTATTATCTGTTTCTGTGTTATATTCCAATGATTACCCTTGCCGCCGTCAGTACGGGGTTTGGGGTCGTCTTAAGCAGGGATTGATTTGAATCGTTGGATTAAATCATTGTTTATGGTTATTTATTTGTTTATTCTGATAACGCGAATTACTGACCTAGATTGTACTTATGTAAACCTATGTTTTGAAGTGGTGTTACACGTCACAGCACTAGAATTCCAACCGCAATAGTGCATTCACGTCTAATGCAACAACATATGGATATTGTAGCAGAAGATCAAAGAAAGCATAGTTTCGTCGCACTTTTCATGCAACGTACACACAGTAGTGTCGAATATGCCCACTTTTGTAGTAGTGCCACAACAAGCCCAGTTTAGGTCAAGTTGAGTTGATTAGTCAACGCGTGCGCGCGGGGATTAATCATGGTCTCCTTCATCACAAAAAACATCATTGATGGCCTAAAGGGTCCATTTTAGTATCTAAGGGTTTAAGTATAAATATTTGATTCTATTCTATAATCCTACAACGTTAGGCTATTCATCAAATATAAACTATACATACTTGTTCAATATTTCAAAATTTTACTAAACAAATTCATACAATCCCACACTTGAATTTTTCAAAAATATGTTTTTGACAATTTCTAGAAAAATATAAGATTGTGCATAAATAAAGGTGTGTTTCAGCTTGAACCGTTGCATAGTGGATAATATTCAGGTTTTACTAGAATGACCCATAGTCTTGAACCTTATTCCGGACATCAACCCACACAACACATCTCTGTAGTGCAATTCAATAAGCCCATGCGTTTACGGTCATGCATGTCTATCCCGGTTAGTGAATATTACAGGAATTTTTCTTGAAATTCCATAGGAAACAACCACATTTTCATATTCACATAGGTGAGTCTATCGAGAGTACTCGTGGAGGTTGGTGCTTCACTCCAGATGTGAGTATATATCCCATTAAGAGTTACTATCAACTTATCCTCTAATCACTTCAGGAATACACGTTTATATATATATATATAATAGAATGTTCAACTCATAACACTTCATAACTTGTTCCTACTCAATGAACCTAGTTCTTGAGAACTTTAGTCATTAGCTTCAGTTGACATTGTGCATGTCTCAACAATTTAACAGCAAAAGTCTTATTCTTTAGAAGTCATAAGGACTTTTTTATAGTTAATCCTTTCATCAAAGGATCCGCCAAACATTCACTACTACGTATATGATCCGCTCTAACAGCTCCTGAAGAGACACTGCAAGAAAAATACCCTTTGGCTGCAGAAATTGGTTGTGTTTATCTTTAAATGCAGCTAAAAATATTTCACCGTACAATTTGGATGTAACCAAATGTTCCCCACTCATCCCGCCTTAAAATAAATTGTCGCTTCGAAAAAATTGTCTTTCATGTTTTGTCATGTTGCTCCTTGTCTCCATGCTTAGAAAAAAATTACCTCGCCCATTACTTTTCTTTGGTACTTATATTTTTTTTCTCTTTTCACTTCGATAAAATTCACCTCATCATGCGATTCCTCAATTTTCAGCTTTTCCATGCTAGCATCCATCGTTATCGTTGCACTATACCTCTTCGTCGTTCTCAACTATTTTAATCGGGATACCATATCTGGTTGCTCGAGGTTTCTTTGTAAACCCTAAATAGGTATGACTTTTATATTTCAATTCGTTTTTGATTTGATTTTGCTGTTCAATTATTTGTGATTCGACTTTTGGGTTATGTTGATTTTGTGCAAATATATTTCCTATGATGTAAAATTTCATAAGTTTAAGTCAAAAAAGATCTGAATTAGAGTTCAATTTTGAATTAGAACAAAGATTTGAGAAGATCCAGTTAGGTTTTGATTAAAAAAGGGTAAGAAATGGAGTAGTTTTGAGGACAAAATTCATTTTGAATGCCTGTTAATGCAGCCATCCAAAAACTACAAAGGAATGATGTATAGTGACGAATATTTTATGGTTTCTATGAATAACAAGAGCATACTCTGTTACATCTTGTTGGAAATAATCTTGGCTTTTCAGGAAACAATTAATTGTATTGTTAAATTAGCAATTGTATTAATGAACAGAATAAAAGGGAAAAACCTAGAATTCCTATTTTAGATATTCTAGATAATGCATTCCTAGAATACGCTAGAGAATGCACTGCATTACAAAAGCAAGGCAATCAAGCTGATGTATGAATGCAATCAAAATTTGTAATCAAAAGGAAAGCAATGAAAATTTCCTCCTCATTAAAATAAGTCTCTCAAAAATTCCTTCTTCTTCTCTTAAAAATATTCCTAATAGTGGTATCGGAGCTCTAGATCATTGAAATTAAAAAAAAAAAACCAAAGTGCAAAGTAATGGCTTCTCCAAGCAATACTTCAACAAGTATCAACTCCACCTATAGAAATGTCCAAGTTCCTTTATTTGAAGGAGAAAATTATGATTTTTGGGCAGTAAAAATGGAGACTTTGTTCACCTCCTTGGATGTCTTGGAGTTCATCAAACAAGGATATGAAGACTCAACAGCTGCGGCAGAACGTACAACAGCCCAAACTGAAGTATTAAACAAGAAAAGAATCACAGATGCTGGAGTTCTTGGAATGATTCAAAGAGGAGTGTCAAACACCATATTCCCAAGAATTATGAGAGCAAAAACAGCCAAGGAAGCATGAGAAATCTTGCAACAAGAGTTTGAAGGGGATTCAAAAGTAAGAACTGTCAAACTTCAATCTCTAAAGAGAGATTTTGAAAATGAAAAAATGAAAGAAAATGGAAGTTTTAATGAGTATTTTAATAGGTTGTCCGAATTAGTAAATCAAATGAAGTCTCATGGAGATATAATTGACGATCGTAGAATCGTTGATAAAATTTTGATAAGCTTAACTGAAAAATTTGATCCTATGGTGGCTATTATAGAAGAAACCAAAGATTTGTCAAACATGACCTTTCAAGGCATGATGGGTTCACTTAGATCCTACGAGCAAAGGTTGTTACGTCGTATGGAAAAGACGGTTGAAAACGCGTTTCAGTCCAAACTCACCGCTCGATTAAACAATGACAAAACAATAAAGCAAAATAATGGCCAGTCTTCTAGAGATGGCAGATTTGGAAAAGGAAGAGGAAAAAATTCACACGGAAGAGGTCAAGGCACCTATAGCGGAAGAGGGAGTGATGAAGGAACAAATAAATGGTGTGGAATTTACAAAAAAAGCTCTCATGAAGAAAAGGATTGCTGGAACAAAGGAAAGCCATAATGTCATAATTGCAAAAGGTTCGGGCACACTCAAAAGGACTGTCGCCTTGGTAAGCCACATAGCACAGCATTTGCCGGAGTGGAAGATATGGAAGGGAGCTTGTTCTTTGCTTGTCAAAAGGCAACTGAAGAATATAAGAATATATGGTACTTGGACAGCAGATGTAGCAATCATATGACAGGAGACAAAAATGCATTCATTGACATAGATCCTTCATTTGGTTCGAAAGTTAAACTTGGCAATGGAGAGTATGTTGAAGTTGAAGGCAAAGGCAACATTGGAGTTGCAACAAAGAAGGGAAGTAAAGTTATTCATGACACCTTTTATGTTTCTAAATTAGATGAGAATTTGTTGAGCATTGGACAACTTTTAGAGCATGGTTATTCTCTTAAATTTGAGAATCGAGAATGTAAAATCTTTGATTCAAAAGGAAAAGCTACTGCTGTAATAAAAATGACAAACAACAGAAGTTTTCCCCTCCATCTCAATTATGAGAAAAATCATAGCTTCATGGCAAAAAAGGAAGTAGACACTTGCTTATGGCATAAGAGACTTGGGCACTTAAACTACAATAGTCTCACATTGCTTTCACAAAAGAAGATGGTGTACGGGTTGCCAACAATAAAAAAGAAGAACATGGAGTATGTGAAGGCTGTGTACTTGGGAAACATCATCGGCAACCATTTCGAAAGGAAGGATCAAGGAGAGCTAAAGAAGTGTTGGAATTAGTACACACGGATGTATGTGGTCCTATGAGCACATTATCTCATGCTCAAAATAGGTACTTTATTTTATTCATTGATGATTTGACCCGCATGACATGGGTTTATTTTATGAGACAAAAATCTAAAGTATTTGTTATATTTAAGAAGTTTAAAGCTTTTGTTGAGAAACAAAGTGGCAGGTCCATAAAAGTTTTGAGAAGTGATAGGAGAAAGGAGTTTAACTCCAACGATTTTGATAAATTTTGTGAAGAAGAAGGTGTGGAGAGGCAACTAACCGTTAGGTATCCACCTCAGTAAAACGGTGTATCCGAAAGGAAGAATCAAATAGTGATGGAGATGGCTAAATAAATGTTGTTTGAGAAAGGCATGCCTAAAATTTTTTGGCCCGAGGCTGAAAATACAGCTGTGTATTTGTTGAATAGATGTCCAACAAAAGATGTATGGAATATGACGCCGTTTGAAGCGTGGGGTGGAAGAAAACCTTCAGTGAATCATCTTAGAGTCTTCCTAAAGAAAAAAGGACAAAGCTTCAATAAGCAAGTGAAAGATGCATTTTTATTGGCTACAGTTCTGTGTCAAAGGGCTATAGACTTTACAACTTGAAGACAAAGAAAGTAATCATCAGTAGAGATGCTGCACTTGATGAGAAGACATCTTGGAATTGGCAAAAGGAGAAAGTTCCAGCAGTAGTTTTAGAACAAAATCCAACAACATTAGCAAATAACCAATGTGATTCATCTACACCAAGTTCTCCATCTAGCACTTCATCCTCACCAAGCCATAATTCATCATCTTCATGCTCAACCCCAATAAAAATGAGGAGTTCGGATGATATTTTTGCTAGGTGCAACTATTGCGCAATGGAACCAGAAAATTTTGAAGAAGCGGTTAAGGAAGATGCTTGGAAGAAGGCAATGCAAGAAGAGATGGATGCACTTGAAAGGACCAAAACATGGATGTTGGTTGATAAGCCAAAAGACAAAATAACCATTGGAGTAAAATGGATCTACAAAGTGAAGCATAATCCAGATGGTTCACTTCAAAAGAACAAAGTGAGACTTGTTGCAAAGGGCTATTCTCAATAGCCCGATATTAACTACGAAGAGATATTCGCTCCAGTGGCACGTCTTGACACCACTAGAGCTTTAATATCACTTGCAGCCCAAAAAGGATGGAAATCATATCAGCTAGATGTAAAATCGGCGTTCTTGAATGGAGAATTGAAAGAAGAGGTTTACATGGAGCAGCCTCAAGGATTTGAGATTGAAGGACAAGAAGGAAAAGTTTACAAACTAAAGAAAGCGCTTTATGGGCTAAAACAAACACCACGAGCATGGTATAACAATATTGACAATTACTTCATGGAGAAAGGCTTTAAGAAGAGCAAGAATGAGCCTACTTTGTATGTCAAACGACAAGGTATGGATGATATTCTAATTATTGCACTTTATGTAGATGATTTAATTTATACCGGAAACAATTTAAAGTTGATTGAAGGTTTTAGAAAAGAAATGATGAAGAAATATGATTTGGGTTTGCTGCATTTTTTCCTTGGAATAGAAATGTCTCAAGGTGATGATGGAGTTTTTATTTGTCAAAAGAAATATGCTGAGAAAACATTAAGAAAGTTTGGGATGCTTGGGTGTAATCCGGTTGATACACCGCTAGTTGTGAATGAAAAGCTAAAAAAGAAGATGGGGGAAGGAAGATTGATGCTAGTTACTACAGAAGTCTAGTTGGTAATTTATTTTACCTTACTAATACAAGACCTGACATCATGTTTGCAGCCAGCCTACTTTCTCGTTTCATGAATGATCCTAGTCATATCCATCTAGGTGCAACAAAAAGGGTGCTGAGATATATTCAAGGCACTTTGGACTATGGGATCAAATATGAAAATAAGGTTGAAACTAATTTATTTGGGTTTTGCGATAGTGACTGGGCAGGAAGTATAGATGACATGAAAAGCACTTCTGGATATGTGTTTTCTCTTGGATCAGGAGCATTTTCTTGGTGTTCGAAGAAGCAACAAACAGTTGCTCAATCTTCTGCAGAAGCTGAATATATTTCAGCTGGCCTAGCTACCCAACAAGCAATATGGTTGAAGAAAATACTAAATGATTTTGGTGAGAAACAAGAAGCTATGACTATCCATTGTGATAACAAATCATCCATTGTTATAGCTAAGAATCCAGTCCATCGTGGAAGAACAAAGCATATAGCCATCAAACATCATTTCATTTGAGAAGCAATTGAAAATGAAGAGGTGCAGCTGAATTTTTGCAAAACAAATAATCAAGTTGCTGATATTTTCACAAAAGCATTGAAGCCTGATAATTTTAAAAGATTGCGAGATCTTCTTGGAGTTCAAAAACCAAGCTTACGTGGGAATATTGGAAATAATCTTGGCTTTTCAGAAAATAATTAATTGTATTGTTAAATTAACAATTGTATTAATGAATTGAATAAAAGGAAAAATCTAGAATTCTTATTTTAGATATTCTAGATAATGCATTCCTAGAATACTCTAGAGAATGCACTGCGTTATAAAAGCAAGGCAATCAAGCTGATGTATGAATGTAATCGAAATTTGAAATCAAAAGGAAAGCAATGAAACTTTTCTCCTCATTAAAATAATTCTCTCAAAAATTCCTTCTTCTTCTCTTAAAAATATTCCTAACGCATCTTAATACGGTGTTATCCTACTTTGTACTAAGTTTGTGGCATCTCCAACATAGCAACGCATTCTACTATTCTACATTCAATGTGACACTTTCACCATATGTCCTGAAGGAAAGAATTTTAGTAAAACCCGGATTTGAAGATCAGGAACCTCATGACAGTGCTTTTTTTTTTATGGAAACGTGTTGATAGAAAGCAAGTGAAAATGATATTGAATATATGCAACTGCAGCAAAACATGGTTACGTTAATCTATTTTCATGTTGATAGTTGAAAGACTATAGGTTTAGGATGGATTATTTTGTCTTGTGATGCTTATATTGACCTTTTAATGTACATATGCATATCTGCCTTGTGATGCTTGGCTGGTAAATATGCATATGCAATTATTTTTTAATTTATCTATAATTAATAATATATCATTCAAAATGAAACAAGCATTTGTAGTTGCACTTCAGAGTCTAGGAAGGTGCCCTTATTTGTATTGCTATGCATATAAGATATAAATAATGTTTCTTGGAATGTCACGAATGAGCTAATGTCATAAACTTGTTCTTTCAAGCTTTAGTCTCTTTTACATCTATATAGTATTCAAGTAAATACGCTATAACATTAGATCAAAAGTATTTGTATAACTAACTATTAATTTTCATAAATAGTATGAAAAATGTTCACTGCTGTATATTTGTTAATTTATAGTCGCAAGCACTACACCAAAACAGGGGATTCCCAACGAGTATAAGTGTCGCTAGTAATTTCCGTGACACTTATATGCGTCGCTGTGAGGGGGTCGGGAATATTCGCAACGCTTATAAGCGTTGGTAAATATTCATTTACAACGCTTATAAGCGTTGGTAAATATTCATTCATAACGCTTATAAGCGTTGGCAAATATTTGTTCCCAACACTTATACGCGTTGGTAACATTATATTGGCAACACTTATAAGAGTTGGTAACATGTAACATTTATATTTGCATACAACATAGCGTAAGCGCTATTTAATATTCATTCAGCTACGATATTATCTCAACATAACAACATGTAACAAAATCAATAAGAAACAAAAATCCATATTCGTGACGATAACAAAGTATGAACTAAAAAAAATTCAACACATAAAAATACTAAATTCAATACATATGTAAATTATAACCAAATAATCATCAAGAAAAAGTATCCAATTGCATAGTAACAACAATACATAATTAACAAAATACAAGACATTTTTCATATTTGAAGTCCAAATACCTGATGTGAAACTCCAGCCACATAACGAACCCTACATCCAAAAATTTGCATAGTTTATACCACCAATTTTTCTCTTTTTGTCCGCTTCTTCTACTGTTTCCTGCGTGCATTTAATTAAATAGCATCATTTAAGTTTCAACTAGTAGTAAATGTCATAAATTCAAAGTCATACCTTTTTAATATTGACATGCCTTTTGTCTATTGAACTCGATGAAATCTTGCAATTTAAGCTCCTTTTTAAGACTTTTGTTTTCTTCAAGAACCTCCAATGCAAATTCCACACCACGATCACATAATGGTTTGTCAATCCAGTGGATGAATCCACGACCTCTAAGAGTTCCAGTGTTTGCACAAATAAAATATCGACGTCCGACGTTTTTATTCAAATAGCATGTTCTGAATATTGGTTCAATGTTACAACGACATAACAACCTTCGAGATTGTACTTCTCCAACATTGAATGTTGGCAGGAGTGGAAATCTTGTTGGTGTTGTCGGCCTAGTAGGCGGTGCCACATTCTGAACACTTAATAATGCCAAATCTCTTTGTAAGCTTGACTCTATTCTCTCATAAACGCTAAGCGGAGTTGGTGTATGAGATTCAACTGAACAAACAATTTGAGGAGTATCACCCGAATCGTCTGAATAGACAAACGGATAATGCCATAAGAAGTAATCACTATAATCGGTCGAAGGCCTCGAGTAGGAGGACATCTGCAGAAAATAAATAAACAGCAACAATATCAAGATGGATGTATGTTTAAAGCATACATATTTTAAACTAGTTGTTGTTAACTTAGCTTTAATGCCTCATTAAATAGTTTCTAATGATAACTGCTCTGGATTAAGCACATGAATAAAAAATAAATATGTACATTTCTTCTATGGAAGTGATACTTACTGGAAGTTAAACAAAACATTATCAAACTTCTCCATGCACTGAAACTGAAGAACAAATAAGGGTGCTTGTATCCTCTCAGTTATAATCATTTTAATAATAATTAGTTCTTCCAAATCATTACATAAACAAGTAAATTTCACTTTTGTTTGATTAAAAAGTTGTATAAACATGGATATACATGCTAGTTCACTGATAATAATAATCAACATAACATGCTAGTTCAGGTGAAGTTATGCAATCAAAATCTAACTCTGACTGACGCCTATATTTGAAAAACCATGCCATCTTTCTCAAACTGAAAATATAAAAACATTTCAATGGGAAACCAATTCAACCCCTGTAATGAATAACAGTGCTGCATTCACTATATAACACAGCAGTCAAAACAAAATCTTCCACCCCAGTTTATCTGATCTAATAATGTTAAAGGTAACCTTAGTTTCTAAAGCATGATAATTCATGCTAAATGGTGAAGCAATCAAATGAACAAATCATATTGAAATTAGAATTAAGGGCAACAAAACGAGGGGACACAGGGAGAAAATTTCATACCAGTAGCAAGCTTTAGTTAGCCCTTTCTTCTAAGTATATTGACTGTTGGAAGAAACCACCGTATGTTTGAGCCCACTTACTGAGATTTGAATGTATATAGCCAGAACCTAGTTATCAGCCCAAAATACAAGTCCATCCCTTTAAGTGAAAATGAAACAAAGAGAAAAGAAATCAGCTTAATAAACAAGGACATTAAAAATAATATTGTGAGCCACTAAAAATGGTGGTTTAACCAAAAATGGAATTTAATATTCTTTTCCTTTTCAAATTTTTTCAGGTAAGATGGAATTTAATATTCTTTTCCTTGATTTTATCTGCCAGGATGCCTTTCGAGAAGCAAAAGCTAATGGTTTTAATGTGACTGTGATTAAGAAAAGGGAAATGAAGCTAAACATAGATCAAACACTGGAAGAAGTAGAAGAAAATATAATAGAAATTGGTAGCAAAATTTACCACGATAAGATCTTGTTGGAACGTGGAATTGGTATTCGTACCCTAATGAAGGGTGTAATATCAACCAAAAACATGTGTTCTAAATACACAGTAATCAAGTTATTCATATTCAAGCATTTTTGTTGCAATACTGAGCCTTACGGCTCAGCAATACTGAGCCTTACGGCTCAGCAATACTGAGCCGTTACGGTGATTCCCAACAGCTTGAAGCTGCTGTTGCCACAGCAGCTTGTAGCTGATGTTGCACAACAGCTAGAAGCTGCCGTGCAAATAGCAGACTGTTTGCACGGAAGCTTCTAGCTGCTGTGCAACAGCAGCTACAAGCTGTTGTGGCAACAGCAGCTACAAGCTGCTGTGGCAACAGCAGCTTCAAGCTGTTGGGAATCACCGTAACGGCTCAGTATTGCTGAGCCGTAAGGCCATAAGGCTCAGTATTGCTGAGCCGTAAGGCCGTAAGGCTCAGTAATACTGAGCCGTAAGGCTCGGTATTACCAGTATACGAGCCCACATGAACGCACATGAACGTAAACAAACCCAGCAGATCCTACTCCGGACAAAAGGCACCCAAGTATTGGCAAACCCATAACTACTTCCATTACTAAAAGCTCTAGTGGATTCGCAAACCCAGCTGCTTATATATTTATATATGTACGATATTATTATTAACAAAGGAAGAAACAAAGGATGAAAGAAAAGAAAAATAAGTTCAAAACTGTAAATCAATGCAACTGTCTTTAGGACAGAAGAATCATTGCTATGCATTTTAAATATTGGACTTAGCTCACCAAATTCCAGCAGCCTCAAACTTAGATTTCCATCCAGCTTTGTAAACTTCTTGGAATATGTCCTTAAATCTGAAGGAAAAAAGATTAGAAATTGTTCAAAACAGAATGTTATATAAAAAAAATTGGCAGTATATTGCACAGAATTCACAGACTACAACAAAATTAGTTGTCTGCTTAAATAATTTGTGAGATGGAACATGATAATTTGTGAGATGGAACATAAAAGTTTATGCATGCTCGACTGTTTGAAGATATTTGTCAAACATATAGTTATATGGTGATATTACTAAAAAGAAGCGGTATGGAGACGCACCATATATCTTACTAAAAAGAGCTATGTAAATGTTTATTGAACTTTACTGTGAGGTTACTCATCTAATTGTATTACAGTATCATGGCATGTCACTTGTCGTAGCTATGTAAATGTGATTATCTTTGTCATAAAACATGACAGCATTTTCATACAGCATACCATGACACTTTACACATAATATGTACATAAGAAATGTACTAAAACAGCAGAAGAAAATGATAATGAATTATCTGATCTGACCCAATTTTAAAAGGTTTGTCCCAAAATTTATGGCAATGCTCCCAATTATATTAATCACTGCTCCTACAACCCAATCGCCCATAATTTGGTTTGTTGCAAAAAGATACAGTGTTGTTTATGACCAAAATAACAGTTCTAATCCAAATGCTTAATGAGTTTGCATAAGAGCATGTTATACAAAGCTTATATTCATATCATTCCCTCCTCAAGCATATTTCGACACAAGCTGTCTTCTAAGATCTTACTTCTTTAAGTACCTGCCAATAACTATTCTAACAATTAGAATATAACTATTCTATACAGTTCTTTAACTAAAGTTGCAAACCAGCCAATAACTTCTAACAATTGAATCCTAGAGTTTCACCCCTATAGTTTTGATTTTTGGATCCTCCAATTAGTTTCATATCAGTCACATAAAAAAGAACGGATAATCCGAACTTTTCAACAATATAGATAATATAAATGAACAAAAATAAGCACAAACCTGAAAAACATCAATAAATATTTATTTGTAAAAAAAGGAGAAAAAAAAATACCTCCAGAATTAGTAATCTGAATTACCGAGAGCTGGAACAAAAATACTGAAATATGGATGAACAAAACAAAGACTTTTGTCGTATATTTGCTTAGATCATCGCCAAAGGAGCTGTTGAACTCGAATCTGACCTTGACCTCCTTGCCTCGAAATCGAAATCCTTGTTCCTGTTTTGTAATCAAAATCGAAATCCTGGTTAACGCTGCGAAATCGAAATCGAAATATTTCCCTAAATCGAAATCGAAATTTTCCCTAAATCGAAATCGAAATAATTCCCGCTTTGTAATTCATGTTAAGCGGCCGAAATAGTTAAAAGCGTATGGGATGGAAGAGTATAGGGTTACAGAAGAAAACTGATGGGTGTTTACCTTTTTGCCCCCGCGAACCAAGTCTACCAACCCATATAAGCGTTGCCAATAAAAAAAAAATTGTATTTTTGGTAACACTTTTTTAGCGTAGCAACGCTTATTATTGTTATTACCCGGCAACACAAATAAGTGTTGGCGATTGACAAAAAAAAGGGTTGCCAAATGGCCATTATGGTGTAGTGAAGCATCCTTAGTCATGCAAATATAAGGGCGCCAACAGGTTAAAAACTTGCACATTATGAACGATTAGAACAACAATGTTTTAAACGTTTGCTTAAAGTATATTGTCGTTTTGTTTTCTCTCTTACAATGTGAACTTTTTCCTCCAAATCTACTAGTATTTTTCGTTATTGCTCGTTTTAGATATAGTTTTATATTTAATTTGCAGTAAAATATGGGTTACATAATGGAGATGTTCTACATTCTTTTGAACATAAGCATATTGTTTGTGCATGTGTCTTTTTTGAGGTATATATTTGTTTTTTTGGCGCTCACAAATTAAAAAGTATTTTGTTTGTTTCATTTTATATACAGCTATGTTTCTTAGATTTAATCTGTACCTTCACCTTTTATAGAATTTCATGTATGATTATTATTTTATATAACAGGAACTCGCTATTTTATGAAAACTGTATATCTTTACTAATAATCGGAATAGGTTTGGTGTCACACTTTTTTGGTGTACACCTAAACTGACGAAAATGCCCTTTATTGTAAGAATGCATGTCATACCTTTTGAGCGCCCTAATCATTTTCAACTAAATCGTAAATCATGTAGCGAGAATTATGGTACATGTAAATGCGTTCAATTTTAAATATTTTTGGTTATTAATTAATAGAATTATGGTAGGATATATTCTCAATTGATATATAATAAATGGATTATTTTATATATGATAATTTTAAATTGGTAGGATTGTAAATGGATTCTCATATGGTAGACATAATTGAGTTGTGAACCTTTGGTACTGTATTTGAAATTCAAAAATAATATGAAATACCAATTCAAATCTTTACTAATAACCGGAATTCTTTACTAATAATCCGAGTAGGTTTGGTGTCACACTTTTTTGGTGTACACCTAAACTGACGAAAATGCCCTTTATTGTATGAATGCATCTCATACCTTTTGAGCGCCCTAATCATTTTCAGTTAAATCATAAATCATGCGGTGAGAGTTATGGTACATGTGAATGCATTCAATTTTAAACATTTTTGGTTATTAATTAATAGAATTATGGTAGGATATATTCTCAGTTGGTATATAATAAATGGATTATTTTATACATGATAATTTTAAATTGGTAGGATTGTAAATGGATTCTCATATGGTAGACATAATTGAGTTGTGAACCTTTGAAACTATATTTGAAATTCAAAAATAATATGAAATACCAATTCAAATATAAAATAAATGGATTGTTTCATAATTGGTGGAATTAAATCAGTAATACAAATTCTACCAAATATAGTATTATTACAATATAAGACTGTATTATGGCACATATTTGGTAATGCAAATTCTACCATATTTGGTACCATAATCCAAATATGCAATTCAAATATTGAGTTGTGCATATATTTAATCAAATTAAATTGAGTTGTAGGTTATTACAGATTTTAAGTATTATTATGATAGAATTATGGTGGGATTTATGTATACCAATTCTGATGAAAATAATAGTCCCACATCGGAAAATATGCAACTATAATCCTGGATATAAACTAAGATGTTCCTCATCACATTGCCAAATGGTTTTGTGATAATAAGGGGATTAATAAACTCCAACATGGTATCAGATCTCAGGATTAGAGCCAATGCAAAAAATACGTATGTGCTTAACTGCCATACGTTCCCCACTCCATCCAAAATACTATGTTCACGTAGATGGCTCAAATACGCCACACGTGAAAGGGCAGTGATGAAAATAATAGTCCCACATCGGAAAATATGCAACTATGATTCTGGATATAAACTACGATGTTCCTCATCACATTGCCAATTGGTTTTGTGATAATAAGGGGATTAATAAATTCCAACAAATTCTACCCATTATGATTATTTCATACTATATTTACATGTAAATGCATTCTCACATCCGAAATTGAGTTGTGAACATATAACCACATTTCCAATATACAGGTTGAAAATACATTGCTGATTTAATTTGTAAAACGCTGTATTCCTCTTTTTTTTTTACTCTAATTGCATTTGATTGTATAATTACTTTGTATGCCCTGTGTCATTCAAATATAATTGGTAGTGCATATAGCATTAAAATTATCATGTAATAAAATAATCTAATTTATATTTTTGTACTTTAATTCGATAATTAATAGTGCACATATTTTATCGCATTCCTAAAATGTACTATCTTATCTTGCTGATATGTACACTTTCTTAGTTATAAATATGAAACTATATCTTTCTTCCCCACCTCATAAAATCAATTACCCTCTTCATTCTTCCATTTTTCTCTACAGTCATTTAAATTGTTTACTACTCTCAGGATCTCCAGCTTTTGATTGCAGTGGGAAAGCTTCTGATTTTAAGACAGGTACTGTATATTATTCTATGCATTTATCTACTTTGGTTTGCATCAATATTAAGTTGTGTCTTTTCGGATTTATCTGCTTGATTTGCATCAGTATTTGGTTTTCAATAGTTTGCACCGAACCTATATAATACTATAAACGCTCATGTGATCCGCAGCACCATGCAACTGCGCAGCAATCAAAAGATCCTGTTAGTAGATGAGTATGGTTGAGATGCAAGTTTGACGTCTAAGTTGGTAAGCTATATACAATTATTTAATTTATAAAATAGAAAAATATCCATTATTCAATTGTATTATCTAATCATATTTTTTTCCTTTACAGGTAAAGCATGTAGGATGGTGACCGTGAAGATAATCAAGATGAAATATTTTATTAATAAATAAATTTTATCATTTTTTTAGTATAGCAATTGTATATTTTTAGTACTATCATAATATATGCTTTATGGTTAGACCTTTTTAATTTACATTTGCATTTATTAATGATTGATATCGCATTTGAATTTATTTATATTGTATAATATTTTATTTTTTGAGGTGGTAATTTATTAACCATGCATTATCAGTACAAATCATTTTTCCTTGCATGTTTAAAATACACAATATCACGCGCGAAGCGCGTGCTACGACCACGCGCAAAGCGCGTGCCTTTACCACGCGCGAAGCGCGTGCCGTGACGCTCGTATAATAATAATGGCACTAGTTATCCTTGTGGTCGTGGATCTCATGAGATAAGCCCTCTCCATCAATTCTCTTGGATTGAGCTTTTTGTGTCAAAACGTATAGCAGGTGCCCAGATACACATTCTCTAATGTGTCGTTGAGTGGATTATAATCATTGTAAGTTAGAAACCTTTGCAATTTCTTAGAGTTCCTTTGCTGACTGCGGCTTACCTCACTATTGTCGCATCGTCTCTGATTGTTATTCCGCCTATTCTAATTCTAAATATTCACTTCTACTTTACTGGAACTTCCTCCAAAATTTCAGACTGTAACATTTCTCTGATCAGCTTCATTGCTAGGTCCTACTGTCTCTTTCTTATAGGACCTACATGCTACCTCATTCCTTAAGATATAGTTCGCTTTGTTATAAAACTGGTCTAGTGCGGAAGAAATTATTTTAGTCAACCATTCTCTAAACTCGGAACTGGGGGTCAGCACGCCTGGTCAAAGCCATCAAAATAGTCTAGTCATTCTATTCACTAACCTCAATTACTGCTACATTAAATCTTTTCAGATACCTTCAAATGTTCTCCTAGAGCTTACTGAATACTATATAGCATCATTATGTGCTTTGATCTAGATGCACGAATGTGGAACTGACTCAAGAACTTCCTCCCTGGATCCTCAAATGAAAAAATAGATTTGGAAGTAACTTCGAGAACCACGTTGTAGTCGCTCCCTCGAGATACGTCGAAAAAGCTTTACATTTGATCGCATCTGTGACTTGGAATGAATCTATGAACCATTGATATCCGGTCAAATGCGGAATTAGGACAGTCTTACTCATGTAATATGGCATCGTAGGAAAATTGAACATGCATTGCCAGCTTTTAAAATATTATCAATGAATGGGGGTGTGGCTTCTCTCTACTTTTCAGTCTTCATTAGAGTACCCCCACTATCCTGGGTCCGTCTATTCACCCCCCATTGTTTACTCTTCACACCCCAGAAATTTAAAAAAACAAGTCACCCCCCCCCCTCTATTTACTCATCCCACCCCGTTTAAACCCGAACTGCCCCTTTCTTTTCAATACATTGTCTGCTTCCCATCCAGTTTTCAAAACCCAAAATTTCAAAACAAAACAAAAAATGCGATTTTGACACAAAAAAGTTATGCAGAAATGGTCATGCCTCATGCATTTGTGATTAAATTTATCTTTCCCTTACTTATATAGCTAAACCATAAACATTTCACATAAAAATCTGAATGGATTATACTGATGAAAGAGATTATTTTCTTTTTTGAATTGAAGCTTAATGAAAGATTAATGAAATATTATGCTATTTTATTTGAACAAGCTTAATAAAGACGTTGGTATCTTTTTGTTTTAATCAATAAGCTTAAACATGTTATCTAGAAAATTATTAAAGGGTATAATTGGTATTGAATTTTAAAAAAAATTACCGGGGTGTGAAGAGCAATTACTGGGGTGCAAATAGACGGACCTCACTATCCTTCATTATTTATCGAACCATGGTTGTCAGATTCAGAGTTTTAATAACAGCAGGATAATAATCAAGGATCTACTCCATATCGATATCTTCTTGGTTCTCGTCTTTTGGGTTGAACCCATTGGGAAACACTTTTGGTTGCACTTCTCTGACCTCTGTTGTCCCGGTCAAGCACAGAACGAGTAGGAAGTTCGGCAACAACACATGAAGATCTAGGAGCGTCTTAATTCAGTCCAAAAAGACTAGAAGTTGGGTCGGTATAGGCTTCTTTTCGCAGATCAGTTCCCCTCCTTTGCACCGGAACAGTGCAAATGGCGTGCGCCGGGTCGGTACAACCTAGGTCGATATGCCTCAAATTGGTACTGATCTGGATGTGGCAAGAAGAAGTTTCGAGCCCATCTCCTTTGGTCCCACAGGATTCGCATTTGTCGCTCTGTTCCGATGATGAAGACCATTATGATTCATAATACTTTAAGGTTGGAGACCGCCTTCTCATCTCATTCCACTCTACATTCATCTTATTGATTTGATTCCTCAAGTCAATATTGTCCCTGATTTTCTTGCTCATTGCCTCATGTGTTTGCTCCAGTTTTCTGATCATATTCATGAAGTTAGCATGCGTCATCCCCCTGACTTGTTGCTTTCACTTCGTCTTCCGATCCCAAGCTATGGAGTTGAGTGCTCTTTCATGCCGACCTGGATGTAATAATAGGTTATATCACAAAAAATGGAATGGGCCAACCAAGAGTTAACATAGCACCATCTCTGAAGTCTGAAGATGATCGACCTGGGTACGCTAATTTGGATATGTGGATCCGGGCATACCGACCTGGTTTCTACCTGTTAGACCAAAAAGTGGTTCTAACACCCAAATTGATTAAAAGCAAAAATGAAATGAGATAAAAATAAAAATGAACACACAAGATTTATAGTGGTTCGGCGAAGAAATGCCTACGTCCACTTGTTCTTCACTATTTTCAATGATTCAGTTGCAAATACAATGAAATTCTCACTAGATCTCTCTCACAATTCACTCACAATCTCTCAATTGTTTGAAAATAAATAATGAAAGAAGATTTGGATTTTCCGGGAGTGCTGGAATTCGAGTTATGAAGGTAGTTGAACTCTCCAAGTGCCAGAAAAAAGATCCTTTTCTTTGTCTCCAGACGGGGTATTTATAGGTGTGAATTTGCTCAAAATTCGATCCGGGTCGGGGCCACGTGTCGTCCATCCCATTAGCTTCGGGTTCGGATGAATTATTGTGTTGACAACGCATCAGAGTAATGAACGTTATGAGTAGGAACTGGTCACAGCCGATCCAGATATCCAGGCGCTTTTGCAGGAGAATGATATGGAAAATGGGCTCGGATCGGAGACACATATATAAGGGGTTCGGATCGGGATACCCGATCCGACCCGGATTGGCTTGGTGGCAGCGCTCTCTCCTCTTTAATTTGCTTCGCTCTGATCTATTTCCGTGGCAAACAGGTGGCTTTCCGATCCAATTGAGATTATGTTGCCCTCCGATCTGAATAGATATGCCTTACCAATTTCCTCAGCAGCAGTTCACCGATCCGAACAGAAGATTCTATCCGACCCGAACCGATACGTTGCTCTGACCTGACCCGAACGATTGCAGCTGCCCGATCGAGGCTGTAGTGTCTTCTCCGATCCGAACCGAAGTCTTCTAATTAAAAATGCTCTTCAATATCTAATATCTTGACTTTGTGTTGCCTAGTTCACAAAGTAGGCTAACACTTTGCCCCCTCAAAGGATGCTTCTGTTGGAAACGGAGCATGCTTTGACTGCCATGGCACAATACCTTCATCCTTCCTTCTGAATTCACATGCCAAGCTGTCGCACTTCATCCTGTTCGGTTCGGATTCCGACCCGGACGGATTTCTGCTTTGGATTCCGACCCGAACGGGTCTCTTTCTTCCTTTACTCTGCAAGGGATTAGTGGGCCAAGCTGCGTCATTGGGCTTTTCGAGCCGGTCAGATCGGGAATACGAATAGTCAGCTTGTTTTTTATATAAATTCACTTCTTTTTTCTTCCTTTCTCTCATTCACTGTTTCTGCTCATCCGAACCGATTCCACCTCGAAACTTTAGTCTTTCCAAGAAACTCCAAAATTCTCGCTTCAATCTTTGAATCAAATACATAGGTAGCCTTGTAATCTTGAATCTCGTTGCCATAATTGTTTTTAATTTACATCCGTAGCTAAGTTGAACGATTCGAGCAAAGTAATTGACTAATTCCACCGCCACGACTTCCTTCATCCTCCGCCTTCGTCGTTAATGGCATCAACACCATTTCGAGGCGTTGGAGGAGGGTATTAAGACTCGCTGTTGAATACTTGAGTGCTTACCCACTTGATTTTAATTAAGGTCTGGGACATCGAATTGGGTTCACTACTCAAGAGGAGGAAGAGGAAGGAAATTGAAGAAGATCGGTTCGGGTAGGGGAATAGTAGGAGAAAAAGGGAAAGAGAGAAATTCACAGATCCGGACCGGGTCGGGGCAATAGGACAAGGAAATGGGACTTAACTCGTTTGACCGGGTCGGGTCGGAGCTAGGAATAAAATGGAGGTTAAGACTTATGCGCCCGGGTCGGACTGGGTTATGAAACAAAAGAGAGAATAGTAATATGGTTATCTAGGTTAATCCGACCCGCCCCGAAAGTCAACCTCCAAACCGATCCGGATATTTCTCTCTGAGTGTGAGCCTTTGCTCATCCGATCCAAACCTGGTGTCTGCATCCGAACCTAAAACTACCCAATCTAAAACACAAACTTTCGTCCAACTATTTAAAAGATGTTACTTCCAACTTCATGAACAGTTAGGATAGTGCCTTGCGGACATAAATGAACATTAAGAACTACTCTGACTATCGCTTTCTCTTCAAAGTTTCGTCTTACATTGTTGCACTTTTACTTTGCATTTCTCACATTCGCTGCACACATTTTAGTTCACACACATACACAGGGGGGTACGGGCTAATTTACTCTAATCCGTGCTATTGCTTCTTCAATAGTTCTATGACAATGAGGCCCAGACGCTCTTCCAGACTAGCTGAGAGGAAAGAAGCCCCGGAAACTTCTAACAAAATCACTCTCGAGGATATATCTTCTTCTTCGGATCCAGAATGGGACAGCGAGGGTCCAGATTACGGGGTTGGACATCGGGAAAGCGACGAGTTGTCTTCAGAGAATAAGTTTCTCTGGGTTTTGAGGAGGAAGGAGGGATTGGTGACGACCGAGCCCCTGATGAATTTGAATCGGCCATTATATTGGAATCACCTCCAGACTCCGTTGAATCAACAATCGACAACGATCGACTTGTCCGAATTTGCTTAAAGTACGGAATAATGAAAAGGGACACTCTAATGCCTTCGCGCTCTGATCGTCCCCACAACCCTCTAGAAGGATATATGACGGTCACTCGACTGATGTGCATGGTCGGCGCCATTCCTCCATTCTCTCCCTTCATCGTTGACTTTTTAAGACAACTGCGGATTGCCCCCATGCAATTGCACCCCAATTCATATGCCTATTTGCACACCTTGTACATAGCATATCGTGAAATCTTAGGCATAGAGCTCACGTTCGATGACGTTCACTTCTTCTATAATTTCAAGCATCAGACTCGAGAGACTCCATCCTTCTGCTACTTTGAATCAGTTCCAAAAAGGAAGATAATCTCTGCACCATTTAGCAGTAAAGCTGGAGATTCCAGACTAGAATGGTTCTACGTGAAGCGACAGCCTGGATGCGCCAGGAGGTGGACAAAATCAAGTAAAGCACTGATTTTCTAAATCCGGGCTCTATACACTTGAATCATCACCTTGACTTGTTTTCCTTTTTGTTTGCAGTCGACAACCCCAAGCAGATATCAGATCAGGTGTTCTTTGACCGGATGCACCGACTTCTTAATGGCGATCAGAAGTTCTTGACTATCGACGAAGCCCTTAAAGACGAATACCTTCACTTTCATGGGCTGTTATCTGTTTTTCGTAGCATTGGTCATGGGACGGTTCCATACGCATACATTCCTCCAGTGGAGGTAGTCCCAGAGACAGGAGAAGGCTCAGGAGTTCCTACAGCGCCTCTTCAAACTTCACCTTCTCCATCTTCTACACAAGATGATGAATTGGCTAATCTGGCCGAGAAGCATCGTGAAGGATATATTGCCCCCGAGGAAACTACTTCTCCAGAAAAGTCAAAATCCTCCCAAGAGTCGCCGCTTCATGCTTCCGAGGGGGATGTCCCTAGTACTGATGAGCAAATATTTCAGGGTTTGGGGGATCTCCCCTTACCTGAAACTATATACACTTCAGAGGATTTCAGGAAGGATCCTCTAGTCTTCACCTCTTCTGAAGAGACCACTCCCGCTAAGGCCAAAGAGCCTGCCCGTACTAGTCTAGCTTCAGACTCGGGTTGGTTGGGGGGGAAACACACCACTTAGGATACACTTTACTCAATAGCATTAGCATTCATTGCACCTCTTTCTCCGTGAATCCATTAATTCTAAATTTCGTTTGTCTTATCGTGCAGGTACGATGTCTCGATCCTACTACGATATCAGGAAGCTTTGTCGCAGCATGTCCAATCCTCCTCAGGATGTCGAGTATGATCGCCGGGATGATCGTGGAAGGGAGGAGAGAAGACCTTATGATCCCTATCGTTCTCGACCCTCACGTTCCCGCTCACCAGTTCGACCGGAACAAGAGAAATATAAGGGTTATCAAAGCCGCAGGGAAGAGGACAGACCACCATCTAAAGACTCCATTTCTTCCCATGAAAAGAGCAGTAGAGAGAGAACTCCTCCAAAAGAAACTGGGTCTCGAAGCAAGCACAAGGTCCCTGCTACTAAACGACCTAGGACAGACAAAGAGACTACCGAATCCTCTTCACACAGGGACACCGAATTATCGATCCCCGCTCCTCCCCCACTAGATGCGGCAACTGCGGTAAAGCGGGCATATTTGGTGGAGCAATTTCCCGAGCACTACTTCGAGACTTTGACTTTTTTACCTGCCCTTGAACCTATTTCGTCTAATTGGGCAGATGAGGCCAAAGCAAAAATAGATGCAGTGGAAAAACAGTATACTGAGATGTTCAAATATTCACGCAATCTTTCTAGAATCATCCGCACTCTAATCACAAATACTGATTCAATGCAAAAGACCGCGGAGGAGGATGCTAAGGCCTTAAAAGCTCTAGGAAAAGATTTGGAAGACACTCAAGCTCAGCTAGCTGTCGCTCAAAGGGACGCTTCTAATTTCAAACAACAATTCGAGGACATGCAAAAACGTTATCATGACTTGCTTGAATCTCACACTCAGGAGCGCTCTGAATTAAAAAAGCAAGCTGACGAGGCCAAGTCAGAAGCTGCTAAGACACGCCTTGCTTATGCTGAGCTTGAACGGAAAAACGCCGAGTTAGCAAAGATGAGTGCTGAATTAGAAAAGAAGAATGCCGACTTGGCTTCAAAGCTACTGGAGGCAGAGAACAGAGCTGCCCTGGCCGAGGGCAATGTGGAGTGTGCCATCAAATCTGCGGAAGAAGCCCGCAAGCAATTATCAGAGGCGGAGGCTGATATTCAGGGTTTCGGCGAACTAATGATTGAATTCTTCGCACATATTATTCGTCGCCGAAACATTTCTTGGATCGAGGACTATCCATCCACTCTAGTTCAAGTGTGGAATCAGATCATCGAGTGGGAAAAAGTGGAACTTAAGGTCGACTCCATTGACGAAGATAAACTAATGGAAAAATACTTGAGGGATGATGAACCGGAACGCCTAGCTGAAGGGCGCCGCCTTATTGCTGAAGCCATGGAAGAAGAGAGACGGAAGTCTAAACGAAAAACTGTTCTCGAAGCTGGTTCCTCTTCTTCCGCCCCTGCATCTTCTGAAGTAGAGGGGTATGATCCTGAAAATCCGGGAATTCCCCGAACAACTCTGCTATCCCCTATTCCTGAAACAGCACCAGAGGTAGTAGTTACCCCTGCTAAGAGGTCTTCGGAAGGTATCCCTACCTTTTCTCCTCAATTTGCCAAGGCTATTTCTACCTTTCGCCACGTGATTGAACAATCAATGAAAGACCCATTGTTTTCGCCTGAGTTGATAACTGTTGCTTCTCATTCTGTAGGTGTTGAATCATCCGAAAAGACAGATGTAACTCAAGGAGCCACCGCTGGGGCAAAGCCCGCAGAAAAGGCCAAAAGAGGGGAAGACAAGGCTGCTTCTATAGACTTGGGAGAAGGAAGTGAGCCGACTAAGGCCACCACCCCCCATGATGAAGAAGTGATAGCAGCTTTAAGGGATGATGGCGGTGACGAGGGTCAGGAAGAAGAACTAGAAGTTGCAATAATCAGGGAGTCAAAAAGTGCTGATGACGTCACCTTGGCTGCAATGAAGGCTGACCAAGACAAGCGCTTGCAATTAAAGGCCGAAGAACTAGACCCTGAGGCCCTCAAGCCCCTCGCAGTCGTGGATGCGGGATCAAGGTTAGTTGTTAAGCTCTCAACTAGATCTATTACAGAGGAACTCGCTAAAAAATCTTCTCTTGATTCCAGCGCTCCGCCCTCCGGGAAGAAGTCTACTGGCTCCAGCACCGCATCTTCAGGAAAAAAGAAGACAAAACGAATCTTGACGGAGGCTGAGAAAGAAGCAAAGGACGCGGAGAAAGCCGCCAAGAAATCCAAGGCTCATTCAAAATCTAAATAGTGGATTGCCTTGTATCGTTTTAGCATTTAGTGAACCAATAATTGCTGCTACAACAGTAGCTCCTGCACTTTTTTTTTTATAGCTATTTTCCTGTACAAATTCATTCATTTGTAAATAAGAACAACTCATTTTTTGCAATGTTTGTTTGTTAGTAGTTCTGCATTTATGTAAAAATGCATGTCTATAGTTATGAAACGAAGTTGTGGAGGGGGGGAATATGCGTATACATACGTGTCCCCAGTCAATTCCCACAAATTATTTAATGCTTAATCAAGCAATCTGAATGCTCCCGATCCTCTGACGGGATAGCACTTCCTGTGTCGTCAGTACCTGTCGTTTTTTCTGGCATTTCTTTTATACTCTCTCTCTTTCTCTTGAGAGTTAGAGTTTGAGCTCAGTCATCTATTTATTCCCTGGTCTTTCAACGGGGAAAGATTTCTTTCTCAGCGCTCAGTCGGAGACGCCTTTATACTCTCTTTCTCTCTGGAAAGTTAGAGTTAGGAGGAGAATTTCTTTTTCAACGCTCAGTCGGAGACGCTTTTATACTCTCTCTCTCTCTCTGGAGAGTTAGAGTTAGGGGGAGAATTTCTTTTTCAGCGCTCAGTCGGAGACGCTTTTATACTCTCTCTCTCTCTCTCTGGAGAGTTAGAGTTAAGAATGTCGCTTTCTCATTCTTTTATGTCTTATCGCACAAATAGTCATTGTGCTTCTTTTTATGTCTAAACTGTTTTCAACCTTTTTAGGCTGTGAGTTATCCTGTATCTTATAATCACAACAGAATAACTGATAAATGTATATATGTAATGCATAAAAGTAAATAACACACAGTATTTTTATAGTGGTTCGGCTAAGTCGTAGCCTACATCCACTTTATAGTTCTTTATTCATATCGTTAGATTTTCCCAAGGCAAGTCGTGCCTTATTACAGAGTTTATAAGAAAAATAACACAAAGTACAGCATTTCTAATCCAAATATCGCATTAAGTGTTGGGCATTCCATGCTCTGGGGACTTCTTCGCCATCCACGGTCGTTAACTTGAAGGTTCCTTTTTCAAGTTTCCGTTGAATGACAAAGGGTCCTTCCCATTTTGGACCAAGGTGAGGAAGGGATGGAAAGACTCTTTTTAGCACCAAATCTCCTAGTTCAAAAGTCCTGAGGCGAACTTTTTTGTCGTAATAGCGTGCCATCTGATGCCGATGTCTTGCCGCACGCAAATCTGCTTCGTCCCTTTTCTCTTCGACTTCATCAAGAGACTCAAGTAAAAGTGCCCGATTTGTCATCGGGTCATAATATGTCACCCTGTGGGAAGGAACTTCTAGTTCAACTGGAATTACAGCTTCTGAGCCAAAGGAGAGAGAGAAAGGGGTATGTCCGGTGGCCGTTTTAAATGTTGTTCGATATGCCCACAAAGCTAGGGGCAATTCATCAACCCACTTTGCCTTTGCACGCTCTAATCGTTTCTTGACGATGGATTTTATTACTTTGTTTATTGCCTCTACTTGTCCATTCGATTGCGGATAGGCAACTGCAGTATATCGTTTGTCTATCTTATACTTCTGGCAGAAATTTCTGAATTCAGTACTATCAAATTGGGTTCCGTTGTCAGTTATAATCGTCCTTGGGATCCCAAACCGGCATATGATATTTCTGACCACAAAACTTATCACCTTTCTTGCCGTGATCTTGGTCAAGGGCTCAGCTTCCACCCACTTCGTAAAATAGTCCACGGCCACTATTGCATACTTAGCTCCTCCTTCAGCAATTGGTAGAACTCCAATGATATCAATTCCCCACGTGGCAAATGGCCAAGGACTCACCATTGATTTAAGTTAGGTCGACGGTGCCCTGGGGATTTTGGCGAATCTCTGGCACTTATCGCAGCGTCGTGAATAATCAGCTGCATCTTTATTGATCGTAGGCCAGAAGTATCCGTACCGCAATATCTTCTTTGCTAAAGTTTGACCTCCTGTATGATCTCCACACTCACCTTCGTGTACTTCTCTTAGTACACGCTTGATGTCGTCGTGTGCTATACATCGTAACAGGGGCATAGAAAATCCTTGCCTATAAAGAGTATCATCTTGTATGACATATCTGGTAGCTTTGCGAACTACAGCTCTTTTCTCACTCTTCTTTGATGGGAGTGTCCCATTCTTAAGGAAATTCTTAATTGGAGTCATCCACGACTCCTTCTCTGGTTCCGCTTCAAAAGCGAATTCAATTTCCATTGACTCAAAGCTTGGCGATTCTAACGTTTCAATTGGAATTATTTCAGTCTCTTCTGGATTGTCGGAACTAGCCAGCTTTGCTAGTCTATCCGCTTTCTGGTTTTCAACTCTGGGAATGTGTGTTATGTTGTAACGCTCTAAGCTATTCAATAGCTCTTTCACTTTCTTGAGGTAGGCGATAAGTCGAGGTCCTCGAGCCACAAATTCCTCTCGCACTTGGCAAACAACAATTTTAGAATCACAGAATATATCTAACATTTTTACTCCGAGGTCTTTAGCAAGCTTCAGCCCGGCAATCAGGGCTTCATATTCAGAGTCATTGTTAGTCGCCGAAAATTCTAATCGCAGGGCGTAATATAACGACCGTCCTTCGGGAGTGACTAAGACGATTCCAGCTCCGGACCTTTGGTCGTTCTTGGCTCCATCTGTATATAGTTTCCACGGATCTATTTTTAACTCATCCTCGGACTTAACCACTCTATCATCGACTACCTCCTCCTCTGGAATGGTGAATTCCGCAATAAAGTCTGCTAGAGCTTGCCCCCTGATTGACTTTCGTGGTTGAAAATTCAAATCAAACTGACTTAGTTCTATGTTCCATTTGATCAACCTTCCCGATGCTTCGGGTCTCTGCAACACCTGCCTTAAGGGTTGGTCGGTGTATATGGTTATTGGATGAGCTTGGAAATAGTGACGAAGTTTTCGGGATGCGATCAAGAGGCTGTAAGCGAGCTTCTCAATTTTTGGGTAGTTGCGCTCTGCCGCTGCTAATTTCTTGCTTACATAATACACTGGCCTTTGTATTTTGTCTTCTTCTCGAACCAGGGCTGTGCTGACGGCGTGAGCCGAGACTGCCAAGTAAACAAACAATTCTTCGTGATCTACGGGCTTTGATAAAATCGGCGGTTTCTCTAGCAGTTCCAATAGATTTCGAAAGGCCTCAACACAGTCCGGAGTCCACTCGAAGTTCTTCTTTCCTCTTTTAATCAAATCAAAAAAGGAACATATTTGTCTGTGGCTTTGGAGATGAATCTACTCAGCGCCGCTACTTTCCCTGCAAGACTTTGGACGTCTTTAATTCTCCTCGGCTCTTCGATATTTCTAATCGCTGCTATCTGGCTAGGGTTGATTTCAATTCCTCGGGAACTCACAATGAAGCCAAGGAACTTTCCCGATGCCACTCCAAATGAGCATTTCAGAGGATTCAATTTCATCCGGTACTTTCGCAGGATACCAAACATTTCCGCCAAGTCTTGCGTATGGCTGGAGGACTGCTTCGATTTGACAAGCATATCATCCACATAAACTTCCATAGTTTTTCCTATTTGATTATAAAACATTCTGTTCACCAAGCGCTGATAAGTAGCTCCAGCGTTTTTCAATCCGAATGGCATTACAACATAACAATATAATCCCAAACTCGTAATGAAGCTCGTATGTTCTTGGTCTGGTACGTGCATAGGAATTTGGTTATATCCAGAATATGCGTCCATGAAAGAGAGAAGTTCATGACCTGTTGTCGAGTCTACAAGCTGGTCAATCCTGGGAAGTGGGAAACTATCTTTTGGGCAAGCTTTGTTTAAATCTGAAAAGTCAATGCAAGTCCGCCACTTTCCGTTTGGCTTCTTTACTAAGACGGGATTCGATATCCAGTCGGGATATGTCGAATCTCGAATAAATCCATTCTGCTTCAACTTCTCTACTTCCTCTTTGAGAGCAGCCGACCTCTCTGGGCCCAGCATGCGTTTCTTTTGCTTCACAGGCGGATGTTTCGGATTTACATTCAATTTGTGACTTATAATGGATGGCGATATCCCACACATGTCAGCATGGGTCCAGGCAAACACGTCTAAGTTTGCCTTCAAGAAGTCCGTTAGTTCGTTAGCTCGACGTGGATCCAATTGAGAACCAATCTTCAAAACTTTTGTCGGATCAGCTTTATCAATGGGAATTTCCACTGTCGCTTCATTAGGAGTTGCATTCCTAGCCTCTGGTTCCTCGTCTTTTCTGGGATCCAGGTCTTCGGGCGTTCCTTTGGGCAACTCCTTTGGGGTCAATCTCTCTAATTGCTATGCCGAGCCCCCCTTTGAGGGAGACGAGGCATCTTTACTCTCAACGTTAAGTCCTTTCATCAACATCTTTAATTCGGCCACGTAGCAGGCCCGTCCGGAAACTTGATCCCCTCTCATTACTCCAGTTCCGGCTTCGGTTGGGAACTTAAGTAACAAGCACCAAGGGGCGATACAAACTCTGAATTCAGCAAGGGCAGGCCTCCCCAAAAATGCATTATAAGGCGAATCTAAGTCCAATACTACGAACTGAAGCATCCGCACTCTTCTACGTTCTCCTTGCCCCAGGGTCACGGGCAACTCTATGTATCCCATGGGAGCTGTCGACGCCCCGTTGAAGCCTCTGATCCATCCTTCACATGGCTTCAAATCTTCAGATTCAAGCTTCATCTGATCAAATGACTTCTTGAACAAAATATTAACAGAACTTCCGTTGTCTACTAATACCTTATGGACCAAGGCCGGTCTAATGGTGGTAGTAATAACCAACGGACCATCGGTGGGGGATTGGATCCCAGTATTGTCTCGACTACGAAATACCACGTCGTCAAACATGGTCTTTTGTTGTTTTGTGGGGGTGATATCTTCCAAATCATCACCTTCATTCACGTCTAGATGCTTGGCAGCATTCACATATTGATCCATTGATCTGAAACTTCGGATTGTTGGGTGAGGTCCGCCTACTATGGAGTTGATAACGATTCCTTTACCTTTCTGCTGCGCTGTAGGCTTGGGAGCAGGTAGAATCTGTTTTGGAGCCTGCTCTCCTTGCCCCCTGTCCTTCGGGGCAACCTTGTATTCATCCAACTTTCCTTCACGCAACAGCTTCTCAATCACATCCCTCAAATGCCGACATTCATTGGTTGAATGCCCATGAGTTCCATGAAACAAGCAAAATTTCCCTGTCGCCATTTCTTTCTCGGTCGAATCACGAGGTGGCGGTCTTTTGTACTGTAACACATTGTACGTATCCAAGTAAATATTCTCCAGGGTGTCGTTCAATGGTGTGTAATTCTCGTAGTTCTGGAATCGGGGTCTTTTGTTAGGATCGCTTCCCCTATTTCTGTTTCTTCTGTTACCGTTCGGATTACGGTTATTGTTGTTGTTACCCCCACTTCCAGTATTGTTGTTTCCACCCTTGTTTCCTACATTTACTTCAACCTTGCCAGAACTTTCCCCAGACTGCTTCACGGCGATATTACTCTGCACATTCTCCTTTGAAGCCGTCTCAGACTTTCTCTTTCGGTTTGCCCTGGCCTCCTCTCGCCTTAGATAAATATCGGCTTTTTCATAGAATATCTCCCTTGTGGAGGGTGTTTTCCCAGAAAGGTAGTCTCCAAACTCAGATTCCGGATCGACTCCTTCCTTCAATGCCATCAGAATAGTGGGCTCATGCGGGTCACTGACCTCAGTTACAGCTTGGTTAAAACGGTCAAGATATGCCCTCAAAGACTCTCCTGGTGCCTGCTTGATTCTCGATAATTCAATAACACTTTTGGACTTTCAGGCATGGAGTCGGAACTGGTTCATGAAACGCTCGCTTAGTTCCTTGTAATTCGAAATCGAACGAGGAGGAAGTCGGGTAAACCAGAACAGCGCCACATCTTCTAAGTAGATTGGGAATGCTTTGCACTTCACTTCATCAGGGGCAGCAGCAGCATTCATGAGCCACGAGTATTGCATCAAGTGTTGTCCCGGATCAGTCCTTCCGTTGTACTTGTCCATCTGTGGCAAGTTAAAGGGTCGGGGAAATTGGAAGTCGAGGATATCGTCGTTGAAGGGAGTATGGCTTCGCTCAATGCCATAATCTTCATTTGTATAGTTCCGGCTCTCGGACATGATCTGGCGAACCATTGCCTGCACATCAGCATTAGTTAGGGGCCGCTCAGGCTCCCTGGCCCTAGTATCCGAGTTCCTTCTCGGCTCTTGTTCAAGAGATGCCCTTCTTCTTCGGGCTGCCTCTGCTCGATTCCGTTCCCTGCGCTCCCGGTCGATCTCGGGAGGAGGGGACTGGAGTCTTTGCCCCCGAGTGGGGTCATTGTTTCCTAGCGCTCGTGCAATATCCTCATGAGATCCCAAAGACCCAAATGTCAGCTGCTCCACGTTCTGAGGTCGTTCGAGCGGCCTTCGTTCACGGGGCCGCTCTTCCTCGGAAGACGAAGATTGATCCACTGGTGTGTGACGAACCGGTGATGGAGTTCTCTATCGACGGAGTTCACTAATCTCCCGACTCATGAGCCTCATATTTTCCTACATCATGAGATTAGTGCGCTCGTGAACTTTCATAGCCTCCCTTGTGCTCTCAAGCATGTCAAGTAAGCGCGAGAAATCTCCTTGAGTGATGGGCGCAGATGGATTGACCTGATCACTAACCCTGGTGGCTGAAATTGGAGCATTCGTAGGGACTCGAGTAGAGGTTCCAGCTTCACCAAGCATCGGGTCGGATCGGAGGTAGGAGGTCGGGTCGGTTCGGAGCTGGGGGGCCTGGTCGGATCGGTACGTGGCAAGCTGCTCGGGTCGGTTCAGATTGGGGGAATGCACTGCTTCAGAATCTCCTACCCGGATCGGATCGGAGCTCTCCCCCTGCTGGCGGCTCAGATTTCCTGCATTGGTTCTTCCTGCTGCTGAACTCTGCCTCCGAGACCTTGTTACAACCGCATTTTGCTGATCTTCGCCAGCTCCATTTCCTCGACCAGGTTGAACTTCTTTGTTTTTTCCTTTGGCCATGATTCTTTGACAATCACTTCAACAAATATAAAAGAGCGTAGAAACTTAAGGATTAACTTCTTTGAACTCAACGGTCCAAAAAGTAGAAAGAAATCCCGGAAAATAAAGAATTTAGATGAGGTTTCTCAGTGAAAGCACCAAAATGTTAGACCAAAAAGTGGTTCTAACACCCAAATTGATTAAGCAAAAATGAAATGAGATAAAAATAAAAATGAACACACAAGATTTATAGTGGTTCGGCGAAGAAATGCCTACGTCCACTTGTTCTTCACTATTTTCAATGATTCAGTTGCAAATACAATGAAATTCTCACTAGATCTCTCTCACAATTCACTCACAATCTCTCAATTGTTTGAAAATAAATAATGAAAGAAGATTTGGATTTTCCGGGAGTGCTGGAATTCGAGTTATGAAGGTAGTTGAACTCTCCAAGTGCCAGAAAAAAGATCATTTTCTTTGTCTCCAGATGGGGTATTTATAGGTGTGAATTTGCTCAAAATTCGATCCGGGTCGGGGCCACGTGTCGTCCATCCCATTAGCTTCGGGTTCGGATGAATTATTGTGTTGACAACGCATCAGAGTAATGAACGTTATGAGTAGGAACTGGTCACAACCGATCCGGATATCCAGGCGCTTTTGCAGGAGAATGATATGGAAAATGGGCTCGGATCGGAGACACATATATAAGGGGTTCGGATCGGGATACCCGATCCGACCCGGATTGGCTTGGTGGCAGCGCTCTCTCCTCTTTAATTTGCTTCGCTCTGATCTATTTCCGTGGCAAACAGGTGGCTTTCCGATCCAATTGAGATTATGTTGCCCTCCGATCCGAATAAATATGCCTTACCAATTTCCTCAGCAGCAGTTCACCAATCCGAACAGAAGATTCTATCCGACCCGAACCGATACGTTGCTCTGACCTGACCCGAACGATTGCAGCTGCCCGATCGAGGCTGTAGTGTCTTCTCCGATCCGAACCGAAGTCTTCTAATTAAAAATGCTCTTCAATATCTGATATCTTGACTTTGTGTTGCCTAGTTCACAAAGTAGGCTAACACTACCCTTTCCTGAGGTTGATTCCAAACATCATGTCGTGTCCTTCCTTCAAGTTCGTCCAACCACTATTCCACAACTATGTCTTGTTTTACTATGATTGTCATTCTGAATCTTTCACTATATCGTTATCGCTACCAAATAAAATCGTCTGAATAATCTGAAATAACCAGGCCTAAAGGCCGACCGATACCATTGATCCATAGAGAAAGAGAAAACAAAAGCAGGTGAAAAATGAAAAAGCATGCAGAAATGCTATTTAGCCCGACCACTATTACGTCAAAATATACAGCCACAAACAAAAAACAGAAGGGTCTACTAATGGAATTACATGTTTAACAACCACCCCCCCCCCCCCCCCCCGGCGATATACTCTAATTGCACTATATCACATGTTTTGACCGACTGAATTTCGGTCCGAATAGCAGTTGCATGTCCAATATAAGAGGATAAGCGCCACAACAATTGTACACATGTATCTCCTATAAATCACCCCAGCCCTTAAAAAACATCTCCGACAAAAGGGTGGATTTCAAATTTTAAGCGTTTGTTCAACAAACACCCGATTAAAAAACGATTGAAATTTTTGAACATTCCAACTACCTGATGTGCGAAAAATCGAATTTCCACACCCAAACTGTAGGAGATGCTCTTAGTGGGCACCTTACAACTTATTACGAAAAACAACACACATAAATATTACGAAAAACAACACACATAAATATCCAACTAATTTACAGAATTATTAAGCTCATTGATAAAAAGAACGACAATTAGCACCCTGACTTATTTTCGTTTTACCACTATAAGTCGTTTATTCCTTAGTTTCATTCCATAATTCTAATCTACTTGATCAATACAGGCCCGGTTCACGCTTAAACAGGGCCCTGAGCAAAGGTTAGATTAGTTAAATTAGGGTCCAACTGTTTAAGAAGTAAAATGTACACCAAGTGAAAATAAGACAGCCCCAACATTCGATCCCTGGTTCTTTGATTGTTAGGCCGAGAGCTCAACACTTCCACCACATAATCTTTTGTAGAAGGCAATAGAATTATATACTTTTAGAATAAAGCCTACAAATTTGAGCCCTGCCCAGAGCCAGCCCTGGATCAATACATGAAAAACTGGACACTTGATTTAAATTTAACCAATTGACACCATAGATACCACTGAACTTTACACGTACAGCAGGTGATATTCATACAAACCAATCGCATACATTTTACAATGCAGAAAACGCTAATGCATCGACCACCTTCTAAATAAGCAAATATAAAGTACAAAAATATCTTATTAGTACACATAGACCAGATGCCAAAAAAAAAACAAAAAAAACAAAGCACACTTGTCTTCCAAGCCATTTTTCTGTATTAATTTAACACATGTTCAATATTTATCAACCAGCATTGGATGACTACATAAATATCACAAATCAAAACTTCAATAAACATCCAAAATATGCAGTTGTGAATTGATTGGATGTGCGATGTAAAACATTTGTCTCATCATAAAACCACATAGAGTATTGGGTAAAGAAATGAGCTACAGGTTACATACAGAGTAACCTCCACTGAATTTAAGGCTTAAAACTGCCTTTCCAATGTGGACTTATTTTTTCCCAACTTTGGCTACTGATTCCCGAAGAGTAACGGTTCTGTTGAATACAAGTTTATTAGGCCCAGAATCTGTATCTACAGCAAAGTATCCTGTAATAAACAGATGTTTATAAGACACATGATTAAACAAATATGATAAACATTTTTCCTTGAAAAATAAGATGAAAATAGAACTGTGCCTTGCACAGGGATACAATTATTAGTATTTAATAATCAGCATGTAACTAACACAATTAGCACAATCTACTCAAGGGCCATATTGAAGTCTTTTATAATTGTACTATGGAACCAGGAAAGTAGTAATGGAGGCGACCTCAACATAGAAAGTAAAACTGACCCTCTTAAGTCCTCCACTCTTCTTTTTTCCTCCAAACTTCCAAGGTTTTTAATGAGCTAAAAAAACTGTTTTTCGGTCAAGCATGTATATGGTTTTGCATATTTGTACCGACTTATAATAACTGTACCATTGTTACATCTTTTATGCAGTAGATTGAATAATGAAGACTGCTGGTCGGATTGGTACCTATGGTAATGGCATTAGTATAATGTGGCATTAAGTTACTAATTATATGAGATAGTTGAAGATGTTAAACTAGCGGTAACTGTGTTGTCTACGTTACACGACCAGCCAGCCAATTCTAACTATTCCGTCATAGGCGTTCCAATACCTTCTAATGCACCTATAATTTCTTACTACTGATATTTTCCCTAATCAGTATATTTATTGTATGAACAATACCATACAAGCCAAAAATCTATTTAGCAGGCTACACACACACACACACACACACACACACACACACACACACACACACACACACACACACACACACACACAAAAAAAAAGAAGAAGAGGATAATCACAGGTGATGATTATAGCTGAAGAAGTTAAAGCTTACCAAGTCTTTCAAATTGGAACTTATCGCCAACTTTAGCATCACCAAGCATAGGCACTGCATATGCATTCGACATCACCTCCTTAGAATTTGGGTTAAGATCGGACAGCCAATCATCCCCAAGTGAAGAAGGATCCTATAACAGAATATCAGTTAATCAGTTGAACAAGCTAATTTCTTCATAAATACTTTGGTCATTTAGAACTGCTCACCTCAGATTTGAATAATTTATCAAATAACCGCACTTCAATTTTTAAAGGATCAATCCCAGGAGATGGCTCGGAAACCCAGTGAAGAACACCCTAATTTTTTATATGAATATTTTCATTAATGCGAAGAAAAAGAATGGATCGCAATTTTTATTCAACAGTTGAATTAAAACCTTGGGTTTAGATTTCTTCAGAGGGTCATATTCAGCCCGAATCTCAACAACAGTTTTATTGTCGCTGCTCATCACAACATCAGTGCATTTTATTGGGAAAGCATATCTGCAAATTTACAAAGAGAGGCACATCATTATAAATTTATAATCAAGTGGTAAAATAATTAAAAAAACATCACTACACAGAAATACGTACCTAAGTAGAACAGATTTACCAGGGGCAAGCCCATAATAATCTTTCGCGTCCTCAAGTCTAAAATCAGTGCTTTCTATGTATACTACCTTTGTGAAAGGGACCTAAAGAACATAAATACATTCAGCGAAATATTTTTAATTAGAAAATTATTCGGTATGTTCAAGAGTGGAAACACATTTAATAAAGAGTCAATGAAGCCGCCTTTACAATTCACATGAAGGAGAGGACAAAAGAGATTTCCAAAATAGATACCATCATGTTAACATGAGAATAAGTGAAGTTTACATAATACCAAACTCTCGAACTTTCAACCACCTTTTCCAAAATACCAAGGTATACCAAGTATTCATTTTGAATTACGTACCATGTTGAAGCCTAAGGGTAACTATTTTGGCAAGGAATCCAGGAACAAAGATGCTACTATTTCATATTAGGAAACTATGAACAACTAAGGAACATGTCATTTAATTAGCTTAACCAAACACTTATATGCAGTTACATTAGATGCCTAATAGTGCACCAACTAATATTTACAAGACATCAATGAAGAAGGTGAGGAATAAAAAATCATTACCAAAATTTGATATTTATTACTGAAACAAGAGAACAATTAGCCTTCCATAAAATTATTTCCATCAAACATTCATTTGCAGATTTTGCTACATAGCTCTAACCTTTTTAAATGATACTTGCATGCCAATGACATAATAAATATTCGTTATTTAAATTCTGCCTTTTGTTGAAATGTTATAATATTATATGACATTTAGTCTATCTGAATAAGATTGATAATGTATTGAATGTAAGAAAATAGTTCAGCATCAAGTTATAATGCATCGATAAGGTTTTCCCACCTTACTGGGATAGAGGCTAAAGGTGAAACATGTTCAATTGAATAGGCCAAGAATATCCATGAATGGAAGACAAACCCAGAGTACAAATTGAATACCCAGGATATAAGTGTTTTACACAGGAATCATATGATAGAGAAAAGAACGTAACACGCTGTTAGATTCCAGAGTTATTGGTGTTTCATTTCAATCCATCTAGTTATAAAAAAATTCCAGTCAGTTATCGATGCGAAGTGTACCTTATAGAAAGAAGATGCATCTTCTGCTGGAGCATCAGGCCACAATTTAGCATCAAGATTTGTCGTCAAACCAGAATCAAAATTTGTTATTACGACCTGGAAATTTAATCCAATGTCAACAGAATTTGACTAACACTGGTAGAAGCTTACCAGAGAAAAAAAGAAGAGCTAATGCCTCAACATATACCTTAAGAGGGTGCAACACAACCATGGCACGCGGTGCAGTTTTATTTAGCTCTTCTCGAACGTGATATTCAAGTCGGCTGATATGTATCATGCTATTATCACTGCATTAAAAAAAAAAAAAAAAAAAAAAAAAAAAAAAATCTATGAATCTTAGCAATTTTTCTTACTTAAATGGTAAGGTGGTTATCCAAAGTATAATCTGAGATAACTGGTTTAGAGTTTCAACAGAATCGGCTCTTCGTAATTATGGTTTAAACTTCAATCTCCACACAGATCCCTCTCTCTTCAATAAAATAAACATGGCAAGTAGACAAAATGAGCAGATGACTTATATGAAAGGAGGTCACGTGACTAATCAAAACAACTCGGATATATTCGATGTGCTATAGATTCAAATGTGTGGGTGCTCACGGGAAGTAACTTCACTGATATGTATATGCACAGCCTGGTAGACTCATAAATCAGAAAGAAGGGTAAGAGAATCTAAATGGAACCACTTCATAATTATTGTCGTCATAATAACTTTACAAATATTTGAGAAACCTAAATAATGCAGAAATGATGATTTTATATGATGAACTCTAACCATAAAGAAAACCAATGATAATATGTATATGCCAGCCATCAATGCAGCCATGAAAAAACCATTAAGAAACCAAAATAATGTTATTTACAAGTATTTTTATCATGAACTCTAACCTTCTTGTGATTCCCATTCCACGAATAAAAGAGTTTATAGCAGTCGAAGAAACTCCACGACGTCTTAATCCAGATAGTGTCAACAAACGTGGATCGTCCCAGCCATCAACCCACTTTTCCATGACTAATCGATTCAACTGAAATAGCAATTTACATGATTGGATATATTGACATAATTATTATTTTTAAACAAAACTAATTATGCAAAATACCTTTCGCTTTGACATCACTGTGTTTGAAACATTCAACCTTGAATACTCCCAAACATACGGTTGGTAAAGCCCAAGAGCTTCTAATAACCAGTAGTAAGAAGGCCGGCGTATCTCAAATTCAAGAGTGCATAGCTTCAAACACATTATAAATAACAACGCTCAGCACAAAGAAATGGATACATTATTTTAAAAGCACAAACATACGCTCGCATGCAGAAATGATGATTTAATGTTTCTTTCAGTGTTACATAGAATGAGTAACAATACCAAAGCACAAATCAATATATTCGATAAACGAATAAATGTGATTACATAATTTATCCATGCGGTTTACTTGTCTTCTTTTGCCCAATGGCGAGGGCTAATGAGCCCATATGTGCAACTCAAGAAGTTCATGATACATTTTGTAAAGCAAACTTTTAACTTTTTTAGGTACCTCTTTATGCTTATCACACATAATGATATGTAATTTGAAGGTCATGACTCTTTATTTCAATGTAAGTGATTACTTTCGTTAAAAACTCTTGGTCAATAACATAAAAGAACATAGCAAGGATATAGAGAGATGTGATTTTACACTCCATCCATCATAGTTTACCTATCTTCTTTTACTGTACATCGTTGTGCTTGTCGCACTTAATGACATGTAAGCTCAAAGTCACAATTTTTTTTAATCTACAAGTTATTCTCAGTGTTAGAACTTTGATTAATAACATTATAAAAGAACGTATAGATGGAAAAAACAAACATTTATATAATTAGCACAAGACCAATGTAATATGCTAGAAGGACAAGATACTTTTATGGTCTGTATTAACCATTAATGACAACAAAACTGAACCTGTAGAGCTAACAAGAACAGTGTGGCATTCAACAGAAGTGGTTTGTTTGTAGTCAATTTATGGAAAATATATGTGCATGAAAAATGATATGGAGGCATGTTTAAAAAAAACTGATATACAGATGACAGCAAGAATCCTACATTATATATTTTGATATAAAAACGATGGGAAAGAATAGACTGAGTTACCGAATGTGTAATATTTTCAAGGGAATCCACAATACAGTGAGTGTAATCATAACTTGGATAAATACACCATTTGTCACCAGCATGTGGATGGGGAGTAAACTGTACAGACACAGAAACCAAAACAGTGAGGGGCCTATTCCAGGAAATATAAAAAGAATCTTTTGATCAACTGATCTAACCTTTATTCGATAAGCGATTAAATCGCACATATTTTTGTTGTCGCTCTGCATATCTTGTTTTAATCTAAGTGTTGCTTTACCCTCATCAATCATACCTCTTTTCATTTCCTCAAAAAGTTGCAGAGATTCTTCAATAGGACGGTTTCTCCATGGGCTATCCATTTTTTTTTCTCTGTACTCTTTGATTTCATCAGCGCTCTTCACATGAGAAGTTTATAGCATTTAGACATCATTGTTTATTATGCAATTATATATAGTATTTGGTAACAAAGTAACTCCGTAAACAGTATTAATTCATTACTTGTAAAAAAAATAAAACATAAGGTTAAAATTACTCCAACTACAGATGGCAGACCTGGTGATCCACATAAGCTTTGCCATCCTTTATCAGCTTCACTGCTAGTTCGTATAACTCTTGAAAATAGTCACTGCTGTATGTAATCTGACAGAATGGCGATCATTAGATGATAACTAGCAGGTAAATATAAAGCATTGATAATATTACTATTAACCTTGAATGGCTCCCAACCCAACCAGTTAACTATCTCTTTAATATGTTCAATGTATTCTGCTTTTTCAGCTTCAGGATTGGTATCATCGAACCTACCAGTTTAAAAAATATCATAAATAGTTAGAGCATTAACATTATAAAGCCATAGCATTGCAGGCATATGAAAGCACTGGCTAAAAATGTTCGTCGATTATTTCATGTCATGGGTTCAAAATTTTATATTGCAGTGCTTAAGATGGCGTTCATAACTTTGTTTGCAATAAGGCACTAATCCGATTGCATTTTTTGTTTATTGCAATCAAAATTTATACTTATTTGATGGCTTTATCAAGCAAACTCAAAAGCATGAAAATTGTGATTATGGACACGTGATATTTTTAATGCCAATATACTGATGAATAATTCTAATTCGGACACAGAGTGATCTTGGGAAAGTTTATAGGTAATTAACAATAACAAACATATGATACCATTTAAGGTTTGTATGCTTCATCCTGTTTCAGTTGAAGCACCAAAAAATCCGCTTTGGACGTAGTAGTTAGTTTTATCGTGGAACCGTTTGTCAAGGTAACACATAAATAGCAGATGAAATGAAATTGTTTATATTTTCGGATTTTCCTTAACTATCAACATGTAACTATAGGAAGATAGGAACACAAGATGGTAGAAGTGAAGCGTACAAGGATGTCAATTTATGGGTTTAGTCAAACATACTGTGAGTTTGAATTGTGGGCAACTGGGCATCAATTTTAACTTCATGAGAAAAGAAATTTCTATATAACAAAAAGAAATAACAAAAAATATGAACCATCGGAGCAGATTAAAATTAGCTTTGATCTGGCCGGACGCCCAATTTGATAGGCAACTAAAACACAAAACATGATATTTATATGTTCCATAAAAAATGTGATTATTTCTGTTGTTTCAGTTCATGCTGTGATATTTATATGAAGAAATGCCTCCCTGGAAACAGGAATTATATCAGAAACATAAAGAATAGACAACTGGTGGCCAAAAAAATGACACTACTACTATTACTTTTCGCTGTTTTTATTTGTCCCAATCTACTATAAACTGTTGGTGTCGTATCTTCTTAAATTCAAAATACCACTAATTTACGCAAAGAGCAACATTTTTGCTATCTACATATAACACTATCAGGATTAAGCTACAAAATAATTATGGTTGGCCAAAAACATTAAAAAATATATATATATGAGGACTATATGTAGTGTACTGGAGTCGTGCTCAAATATTCAACGTTTAATGGTTTCCTTCCCGTAAAAGCAAGTTTGATTTGGTGCATAGTGCTTAATACTAAGGAAAAACAAGTATAATTATACTCTTAATTTGAACGGAACACTGGAAATGTTAACATGTGCTTTTGAAATTGGGTACTTATATACAAGTCTAGATAGCATGCACATGTTTACTTTTATAATATTCTGTTGACAAAGGCTTTGGAATATGCCCGTTTCACATAACCCATTCTCGATACCACGCGCGCACATGCACACACACACACACACACACACACACACACACACACACATATATATATATATATATATATATATAATATTGGTAAAGTTGATAATCCAACATAATTATGGATGAAATTCTTACAAGTGCTTTTGCCCTGACTGAAAAGAAATACAGACAGAATGATAACCTAAAATGGCAATCAACGCAACCAAATCATGTGCGCATGCATAGATAGATAGATAACCTAAAATGTATACTAACATAAAACCAAATCGCGTGTGCACGCATAGATAGATAACCAAAATGTATACTAAAACAAGACCAAGCCGTGCGCATGCATATGCATATAGAGAGAAGAGGGATCCATAAAGCCTGTAACCTTAGCTTATTTGTAAAGCTAATGCGTTAATATTCCCCATTAAATGAGAGAAATTAATGGATAAATGTAATGCTCATTGTCATCGTTCCATCTTACACCATTGTCTGATCCATGCACTTTATTACATCCAATGGACACACCCTTTTCCAAATCTTGTGTGCTTCAATGGTGGAGAAAATAAAATACAGTACTTCAATTACTTGTGATAGTAATTGATGGAATTTGTTATCAACAAAGGCATTAAAAAAAACTCAAATCATGCTACAGAACATCCTACAGGAAATCATGCAGAAGATAACATGGATGAATCCACCAATCTGATGATAAATTATTTATGCTTACCGCAAGTAACATGATCCATTTCTCTCTTTAGCCAAGCCAAAATCAATAAACATAGCCTGTTTCACAATTAACTAGCTAATTAAACTAAAATTTCATTGTGGAATTATGTCAAACATGTTTTAAATGTATAACCTCTTTACCTTGGCATGACCTATGTGAAGATACCCGTTAGGTTCAGGGGGAAAGCGAGTCAATACTTTACCACCAGTAGCTTTGAGATGTTTTTCTAATTTTTCCTTTGTATTGTGAGCTCTCCATATATTTCCATCACTAAAGAATATTTCAGTATGAACCTGAATAATAGTTGTAGGAGATTTTTTAATGTTAAACCGCTTTTAATTAGCATCTGGTAGCAAGAAGTGAAAATGATACAATACTTCATGTTCTACAGTGATGATTACAATGTACTAACAACGATATTTAGCAAGTCTTTCACACTTCTGAGGTACAGGCAAAAATGATTGTGATTTTAGAAACATGTAATAGAACAAATAACAGTCCATAAGGAATCACAAATAGCGGATCCATGGAGTTAATAACACTCAAATAAGGAACAAAAGGTGGATTAAGTTTAGTAAATGTGCAAACAACAGATCAAAGATAAGTACAAGCATTGATCTAGTCATTCTGCTTGGCAGAAAAGCGCGTTCCGAAAACATTTGGAATGCGTTTGGCTTAGCAACCTATTGTTGAATAGGTTATCTGCAATTTAATTTTGCTTAGTCTTTATTGTCCAAGTTCTTAGGATAGTGGTATTGTTTACTCATCATATAAGGCTTGCACATCCCTGTTCTGTAAGTGTAAGTGTGTAGCGTTTGTGCTTTTAATTTATCTTTATTATTTTTTATTTTTGGGACAAATTGTCGTTATAGGCCTCCAGAAAAAAATGTTATTTCATGTATAGGCCTCATTCAAAATTTATCATGAAAAAGAATCCGCTTTTCTACTACACGGCCTTTTTGTACGTAATTACATTCTGTAAATAAAATTGTCCGGAAAAAAAAACACTTGCACACTTTGATTTTGCGCAATCACAGACTAAAGTTTAGCTCTTGTGCATTTTCAGGATGCTCACGTGCAAAATGCTGAAAAGTGAAAAACATTCATATATTCGTAATAAGTTTCAAATGAGGCATAAACTTGAAATAGGTTTTTTCTTGAGCTTAGAACGGATATATTTGATCTCACTTTGCAATGCTTATTCCTTATTCTGATAGTTTGGATGTTGGCTTGTAAAAAGTAAGCAAGTTACGGTGGAAATAAAATTAATTAAGCGACCTTTTGCAAGCACCAAGTACATACATTCATGTTTACTAAATTGGTATATGATTGTATCAGATAGGGGTGAGCATTTGGTTGTTTTAGTTCATCCGATGATGAAAATTGTCAAACCAAACAAAACGCATAAAAAGTAAAACCAAACCAAACCGACCAAATTGAGGTTGGTTCGGTTGGTTATCCGATTTGACCAAACTAAAAATATTTTAGACTATATGTTCATAATATTAATTTTAATTTTAATTTTTTTTATAAATATATAAATAAAATATCATTATTTATGATTCGTACGCTTTTCAAAAGTAATTTTGACACAAATGTGATGACTAAAATTTACTTGGATAACTAAACTAACCTAATATATTTATTATAACATCGATAATTTGGAAAATAAAATAAAATTTCAGTTAATTTGGTTAAACCGATATAATTTCAAGACCAAACCAAACCGACTAAAATAAATTGGTTTAGTTGGTTTATTTTAACCAAATAATGCTCACCCCTAGTATCAGGTAACTAAATCGTAACAGAGAGAAGAGATGTAGCTATTGTTTATTTAAGTAAAATCATTGTAACTCTCTCAAACTCCTTGTTGAATATCAAATTTTGATGAAACAATATTATTGGATCCACCGATAGTAAGGAAAATACTTGAGTGATGTTTTGCTTCCAAAAACTTGCAGAGATAAGGCTTTCCTTCTAAATAAGTGTATTCAAATGTTAGCAAGTACGTACATACGAGAGCGCGTGAGTGAGGAGGGGGGGGGGGGGCATTATTGTTTTCTGAAAAACATATACAATTATACGATCAGTATGTTACATAAATCTCTCAGCATAAAAGATGTTAGCAAAGAAGTTTTTTTAACAATTTTAACCATGACAAAAATTTGAAGATACTATGCTTTAAAATGCCCATTGTGGGTAAAACATCTTCCAATTTTTAGTTGATTATCAAAACATTCTGTGTAGCATATCTAATCCATGGTTTTAAGACGCAGACTCATATACGAGGCATTTTCAGGTCGGTGAGGCAAGGTGCAAGCATTGAAACGTTGATGCATAAGCTGCTGAATAAAAATAAAACACAATGCATACAATAAAATTTGACATTTTAAATAAACTTGCGCAAAAAATGAAAAGTGAATCGTGCATGTCTAACTCTGAACAAGTAACTTTTTTTTTAAACGATTAAAAATATACAACTGGAACTCCAGTTTCGACTCCACAAAATTTACTTGAAGCGATTCCTTCTGTCAATTCAAATTAATCCACAAAATTTGTTTGAATTCAATGAAGTATATTAAGAAATTTCTTTAGACAACAATGAGAAAATCCCTTATGCAGTTGTTAGTCGTTTCGAAAACAATTTTACTTAGTGCTCTGGATATTAAAATCGAAAAGCAAGAAAATGTTAACTTCCATTTCTTAAATTTTGTTCTTTTTTTCCATTAAATAACTGAAATTTAATAACTTCTGCTATTGTCAATATTTGCAACTAAAGGATCGCACACATTAACAGTTTGAGGTGTGTGAGATGTGTGCTTTGTACATTTTGTATGCCTCAAGTTTTTGAGGCATTAGATTCTGTCTAATCCTAACTATCAGTCATTTCAAACAAATTAATTTGGTCAAAACTGATTATACTACATTGATATTCTCCAAGTAAAAAGAAAAATCATAGCCTTATTTAGACCAGTGTTTAAAAAAACGCGCCTGAGGCGCGCCTCGAGGCGAGGCGTGAGCAAAAACGCCTTGAGGCGCAACTTAAGAGGCATTTTACCTCTAAGGTTTAAACCTCAACCAATTGAGGCGTAAAAAACGCAAAAAACTTACGCCTCAAAGCCTCAAGGTGTAAAAACGTACGTATATATATAAAAAATTCTTACCTGCTCCTCACTTTCTACTGCCTTGTCTTCTACCCAACCGCTCACACTCAGACAGGAAAAAAAAAATGTAACCTAAATTTTGGAACTGGAAACTCATATTCAACTGAAATCAATCTCGATTCCTTAAATGGAATCGAGCACGATGCCTGGAATCGAACTCAATTCCATAACTGAAATCAAGCTCGATTCCAGGCATTGAGCTTGATTCCAGTACTGGAATCGAGATCGATTCTAGTGAGCTTATTCCATTGTTTTTTTAATTTACCGTCTCTTTTTTGTTTTTGTTTTTGTGATAATGCTTGATTCCATTTTTATTTACACTCTTATTTCCAGTGAGCTCGATTGCAGGTTTTTTTTTTTTTTACCTTACTATTTGACGCTTAACATTATTCCATATTAAAATTTAAGTAAATGTGTTGCGCATTTTATTTTTTTACCCGAAAGGCTTACGTCTCAATGCATCGAGGCATACGCCTCGCCTCACGGACCCGAAAACGCCTCACGTACACCTTTTCCATTTTAAAACATTGAATTAGATATAATTATAAATATACAAGAGAAAGATAAACTGAAAATGTCGAAGTTTTCCATCACAGAATGAAAAGTGGTAATGTTAAAATTTCCATCTATTGGAGAAGATGGATCAAGATCAAATAGAACTTGCAAGTCATTAACTATTGAATACATTTATGGAAAATGGTTGTTACACTTACATTTTTTTCCCCTTCTTTTTTCATTTTTTATCTGCTACTCGTTTAGGACTTTTGTTGTATGCATTTGTTTTAGTTAATAAAATGTGCATCCATAGAACAAACAGTGTTTTAACTTCTTATTTTTGCATATACAATTTCCTGTATTCCTATAGTAACTTTATTTCCATAAATGTCCTAGCGGTGGGTTAGTAAAAAAAAACAAAAATATTCTCAATTGTTAGTATTGTTTTTTTCCAACAATCAAGGATTGTAAATAAGCAAGGTATGACTTAACAATAGTTATGTTATACATATCTAAGCACTCCTCTATCCAAAACAAATATAAACAAGTGACCATTAAAATGTAAATTCCATAACACTTCAATCGAAGTCAACCAACAGAATTCCTATCTTTTTTTACTCCGCTATGTTTTGATTTTCACTTGCTTTCTTCTCTAGTTATAGGCATCGTATTCAAAGAATTGTGGTCGAAATTCACAAGGATTAGACAGGGTCGTAAATTTAGGTTCAACAAGACAAATTATTATTATTATTATTATTATTATTATTATTACTATTATTATTGCATGCACAAACGCGCACACGCACACACAAATATATGAATAAACAGTTGTTTTAAAGAAGATATGGTTTCTTCATAGCAGATTTGGATGGACTAAAGAATAAGAGCAAACTGTTTCAGATAAAGAAGAGGCTTTCTTTTAATCCATTTATTACTTTTTCAATGTACATGGCTTGCACATTCATTGAAATTTTATATACAGCATAAAAAGGAAATAAGCTTATATGTGTCAAGCTTGAAATGTTAAAGATAACATTCATAAGTTACGATGTTTTTCTTTCCACCTAGATAAATTTACTTATCTTTTTTATTACATTTCATTCCATGTGATTGTATTATTATTATTATTATTATTATTATTATTATTATTATTATTTTGAACCAAGTCTTCCCTTATTGACCCTGTATTATTAGAATTTATTACATAAGCAAATAAATCACTAACATACTTGCTCATATTATGGAAATAGTGTACATTTGCACCTTGTGGAAGTATACAAAGCAATAAGAATCCCTTTTCTTCTGTTCACTCACTCCACTTCAAATCTAGATGTCCATTAATAACAGATAAAAAAATAAAATGCTTATACCATACCCAAATTTAAAATTATTTCAATCATTAATAATAGATGTTATATGGTGCGGAATGTTGGCCTACTAAAAGACAACACGTCCAGAAGATAAGTGTAGCAGAGATGTGCATGCTGCGTTGGAGCCGTGGTCATACCAGAAGAGATCGGATTCGAAATGATGATATCGGGACAAACTTGAAGTTGCACCTATTGAAGAGAAATTAATCCAATATCGCTTGAGATGGTTTGGACATCTCCAACGTAGACCGCATGATGCATCTGTGCACGTCGGAATTGTAGGACGCACCGAAGGTCCAAAAAGAGGTAGGGGTCAACGTAAAATGACTTGGCAGGAGATAGTAAAAAAAGATTTAAGAAAATGAAGTATACCTGTAGAGCTGGTATCGAATAGAGTGCATGGAGGTTAGCAATCCATGTACCACAACCTTAAGAGGTTTTTTTTTTGTCACATTACAACTACTTTTATTATCTATTTAATTATTTTAAACTTTATTTTACTTTTATTGAAGCTTTTAACCTTTTTTTTTTTGGTTTCATCTCTAGTCAACCCTAACTTGTTTAGGATTTATGGCTTAGTAGTTGTTGTATTAAAGCATACACATCTTAAATTTTTTGTTGAGATTCACTATGCACATGTGTAAATAAAAATTAAGGGCTTATGTATGAAGCACCTGCATAGCACTAGGTATTCAAAGAAAGTAACGCTGCAGAATCTAAGACATTAAACATGATCCTCTGTGAGTGAGGAAAAAAAAATCAATGTAGTTTACTGTAAAGCCAGCAGGGAACAAGTACAGTACGATTCTAGATGAAAAGTTATGTTGGACCATGCTTTTAATGCAACAAAGGGAAACTACTAAACGTACACCTTTTCATGTACCGATATGCATCATATATACCCCCCCCCCCCAAAAAAAAAACACCCACCCAAAATAATAATAATAATAAGTTATATTCCATGCATGTTACCTTCGAGTTCTCCTCCGGATGAGGGAATATAGAGTAAGGGTTTGTCTCCTCTTCAGTTGGTGTGGCAGAAGCTGCACAACTCTTTCGTTCCTGCAACAACCATAACATAATTAAATTGGAATAAAAATGACAATGGATTGTTGACTGTTTTTCCGGTGATTGATGACCGTACTTCAACTTTTACAGGTTTTTCTTTCTTCTTTTTCACAGGCTTTTTGTCATCTTCTGCAGTTCTTTCACCAAGTATAGAATAAAGCTTATTATCAATAACTTCCTGTTCCACAATGATAACGATGAAGTACCAAAATCAAAGTAAAAAAAAGAAAAAGAAAAATAAGGTTATCATGCTAATTTTAGAAATTTAAATCATTCTCACTTTCACAATTTTAGCATCAGACCACGGAAGTCTTTTCCTGACTTGTCCACACAAACTACCAACTGAAAGAAAAAAAGTTAATGAAAAGCAGTGTTAAAATCTGCCAAACTGGTAAGAAATGATAATGCATTTTAGTTAGTAAGGCAAAAGCAATCACTTAACGCATTTTTAATGATCCGCCAAATAATGATAAAAAAAAATGCTTTTTACATCATAGAAAGCTCAATGGAAGGATATTGCAGCAATGATTTATGAATTGATACTAGGGCTGTCAACGGATACTTTCAGATACGGATAGTGTTATATCTGTATCCGTATCCTAAATCATTTTCGGATATCAGATATCTGTATCCGCGGATATGGATGGATATCGGATAATTATCCTATCCGCTAACGATCGATAAGTCGAGAGATATAAATGAAAAAAATTAGTTTAACAAAAATGTTTTTCAATTCTATCAATCACAAAAGTGTTAAAAATAAACAAATATGATGAAATTAAATGGATTTGAGAGGTTAATATGCATTTAGTGCATATAATATAAACCTTCAAACCTTCAACTCAATAAAGCACTAAAAAAAATAATTCTCATTCATTGCATTAAAATACATATAATTTTGAGTATAGTGTTAAAAAAACCAAACGGATAGATGTGGATATCAACATATCCGTATCCGCGTTCTTTTTTTCGAATATCGGATATCATCCGCTTTTCGGATACGGATGCGGACGGATTTCAGATTTTTCGGGTATCCATTGACAGCCCTAATTGATACTAGACATAAAGAATTTCCGAAAGAAAACAGACTTGGATCTTGAAGAAAGGCATGGATTACCAAAGCTCACATCCACCTTTATTAAACTTGTAATTTATAAACATGATTTACATACAAATCAAATGCCCAAGCTAACCATAAAATGGATAAGAACATAACATCATATGCTAATACAAAACATTACAAAAACACAAATTTCTTCAAAATTGCATTTTTCTCCAGTTTAACTCATTTATAATGAATAAATCTTGGTTTAATCCCGAGTTTCTTATTATGAGAAGCAACAAAAATTCACTACAGCTAGTGAACCTCTAATACTGAGGCCAGCTCTGAATGTACGAAATGATAAGGGTGATACCATGATAGAATGGGACAAGGAGACAAAATCAGGTTTCAATATTGAGGTGAGTAATGTAGATCAATTTCACAACATTCTCAAAATTATAAACGATCCTGAACAAGGTAAATATTTTGTTGTTTATTTTGAACTTCTGTAATAAATCATATACGATATATAAATACAGTTAATTATATGATAATATGGAACATGATTGTCACCATTATTTAAAAATAATAAACAGGTTCAAAAGACAAAGTGATGCAAAACACAAGCAAAAAGGATTTTTTATGTGAATGTAAATGTGGGCCCAAAGGCCCACACAACACCCCCCCCCCCCCCCCCCCCACAACCCCAAAAAAAAACACAAATAGCTAAATAAACAAAAACCATCTCCACCCACACCAAAAAAAGGGGGACCACTTATCATGGGGACAGTTTACACATTGTCTCTTCAGGGAACAAGGGACAATAACTGATACCTGACTACAACCAAAAAAATTGTTTTTTCATACTCAAGCTACAACCAAAAAAATTGTTTTTTTCATATTCAAACAAGCAACATTTATTAACCACTTATAACAACCGTTTGAACTATAACTAGACATGTAGAGATCAGCTGGCGAAATAGGCATGTAGTGTCGTACATAAACGGTCCAAACAACCGCTAAAACTATAAATTATTAAGTTACTGCATACAGAAGCCTCTTCTACAACTTCAAACTATCAACATTATCATTACTTGCACCCATTGTATTGCAATACTAGTAAACAAATTTCTTCTGCTAAATGTTGGTATCTAAAATACATCTAACATAGTTTTTCTGATGAAATTAAAAAAAATAGAGATGAGTGTTACAATATATCTAACATAGTCTTTCTCGATTTCAATTATGTAGTAATGATTAACAAACTATACCATTTATTCTATATCTTTGGTCTAGGATGGGTTCCATATTCTCTTGCACAACCATATTAACCACATGTTCTATTTCATCGAGAGAAACTTCAACTCCTGCAATCATAAACTGCTGAGTACAAAATATAACCAAGAAAAAAAAAGACATCGATTATGCTACTGTAATATAAATAGAAGAAAAAAATGTTTCTCTTTGTTAACAATCAATGACGATAGGCTGCCACTTTTGAACAATAGGGCTATATCTGTTTTTGACAATAATTTTATGGAAATTTTCCTACGAGCTAAACTCTCTAAGCTTTTTCCTGCACTAAAGTGAAAATGAATTAATTTTTGTTCAATTCTCCTTTAGATTGTCAAGTACAACAAATCTCCCTTCTAAGCTTTTGAACACAGGTCAAACAATGTTTGTTATCAATGTTCATCTTCACCTGATCATGATTCATGTAGTAATATTGCATTAATCCTTGCATGCATTTAAAACATCTCACTTCCAATCCCTTACTACTACGAATATATGAAGAGAGAGAAAAGAAATCTTAATGATAGTAGGACCTTTGAGAATCCAGTCTTTATATTGTAATGTGCAAGCAAAGATGACAGAAAGAGAAATGAATGGATTTGCTCATTTCATTCATAGCATAACACAATTTGACCATTCGGAAGGCACTTTAATCAAATAAATCGGTGAGCGATATTTTTATTTTATGTTCATCATTTATAGATGCACGTTATGTTTGAAAGATGAGATAACCAATGCCCACTGCTAATTATGACCAATCTCCAGTGCTAACAATTGTATTTTTTGATAGTACCTGTGTCCGGATGATTAAATTATTATACCACCTTTTAACTTCATCCTCCTCTATATAGTTAATGGTTAGACTAGAAGCACAGACATCAGCTTTCCAACAGGTAACCTTTTTTTATAGTAACTGTGTCTGGATGATTAGATAATTATACCACCTTTTAACTTCATCCTTTTCCATGCAGTTACTAATTAGACTTGAAGCACGAATATCAGCCTTCCAACAAGTAACTAGGTCTACATCGTTTTATAGTTCATCATGTGTTTTCATTCACCCCTACCATTTTTGTTAATATATGTTTAATACAAAATTAACACAAACAATATAATTTTTTCTTTAAACAAATCTGTAAATTTAAAATAAACATGATAATGTGATGAACCGGAAGAAATTTTTGAAACTAATATCGATCAAAATGATATTAAATTGATGTAATGATTCAATTTTTGCATATATATCTAAACATTTCTCCATAAAACTGAGTGAGAACTGGAACTTAAATGGCATATATATGTAACAGCAACCATGACGTGCAAGCATGAATGAAATAAATCAATCTTAGAAGGTATGTCAAGAAATGTTTTAAACCCAAAGAAGCATTTATCTTTTACCTACACCGCAGGCGCCATCAAATTCATTCTCACTGAAAGTTTCAGGTCCCACATTGGATAAAAACGAGAAAGCTGCATCTAATTGTGCAGTAGTTTTAATCTACAACAAAAATTATTTATTTACTTCTCATGAATAGTGTAAGAAGTGTAACAACCAACTTTCAAAGAATACCATATTACCAAAAATACAATACCTTTAGTGAAACAACATAGTTGACCAAAAATGGACGATGAACCAAAGCATTGGAAGGATGCTTAGTAGCAATCTGTCATTTAAAATACTTTAAATCATTGATGGAACATTTATTTGTCAAAAAAAAAAAAAAAAAAAAAAAAAAAAAAAAAAAACACTGAAGTCTTAGGTAGTATTGTAAACATGGACTAAAGATAACGTTCAGATTCGATAAAGATTTTTTTAATGCACTCAAAAGTTAAATAAAACATTATGACTATATTTTGTTCTTTTTTCACATATGTCATTAAGTAATGATACCTATAATCATAGTGCACTTGGAAAACATATATTTGGTTTAAAATACTGAAGTTCTACACAGTGTTATAAACATATAGTACTGGAAGTAATATTCAAATTTGATATGTTATATTTGGGCAAAATTAAATGCACACAAAAAATGGGGATTTTTTTTTGCACATCATAACTATATCTTATTCTTATTTCATGTATATTCGGCATCGTCATCATTAAATAATGATATCTGCAGTGACGGTGTGCTTAGAAAAACACATGTACTTCCATGGATCCCAACTTAAATGACCATGTGTGCTTCCATCAACCTCTTCATAGACCTTAAAATTCATACCGAAAACTAGAGCTGAAATCTAACCAGTTTGGCAATAATTATAATTACTATTATGAGTTTGACTGCTATTAACAGATATTGAACATAAAGTAACCCCATATACATCAATCCACTTCCTTTTCAATTCATCAGCTGCACCAATGCTAGCATTTAAATCTTTAAACCATAATATGTACAATTTAAAAAGAAAGAAATGATGAAAAAATCCCTACCATATAAAGCAAATTACCAATTGCTTTACTACATCCATTCCCAATATTAGCCTACAAAAAATACAAAATTAAACAAGCAACCTAAGCAAAAATTTGACAAGAATAGATACACAGAAATTGAAATTCTCTAGCATGCATACCTCTTGAATGACTTCGGTTAGATTTGAAGTGACCTTGGAGTTCGCTAGTGTGTTTTCAGCTAATCGCTTGTCTAGGCCAATGGATAAGAATAGATCTAGAACTTCGTTGTCCACCATTTATTTACAATTTTTAAAAGAATGAAAGTGATGAACTGTTGTATATCTTTGACAGCACCTACAAATAGAGAAGAATGTTAAAGTGGAATTCGTTATTCCTTCAACACTCGGCATTTCTTACATAGATGCTAAAATGGAATTCGTCGTTCTTTCAACACTCGATATTTTTTACATATGTTTGCCCAGTCTGGATTGTTACATCGATCGAAAACAAAAATATACATAAATTTAACATCAACTAAAACTTAAATTATATACTTAACCAATTGCTAAATAACTTTATTCAACCACTATAAACGATATCATTCATCGCCTATTCACAAAAAGTATATATAACTAGACCACTTTTTGCCAAATCTGTGACTGCTGTTCTTTTCACTAACAGATGATTAAACCGACCAAGCTTCGATACACATTATTCCATCTTTTGATATAACATTGAACTAGGCTTATAAAATACTGATATTAACCCTAATTAAAATTAAAAAAAAAAATTAGTGGAAAAAAACAGAACCAAACAGTTCTGTTTTCTGGTCGCTGAATTGCTCGTCAATGTCGCAGTTGGCCTTAAATTCACAGCTCAATGAACATTTTTTGAAACCGCCTGATTTCTAAAATGATTTTGTACCATTTTGGACATAGAACTGAGAGCTTTGAATAAGCATTTGGCATGGGCCTTTTTTTTTGGACTTCAATTTTTCGTTAACTCAAAACTAATATTTTGAACCTAAAATGCAGCCATGTATTTTGCTCTATACTTGGATTACTCTGTATGAGCTAGGATCAACATACAAAAAGGCAATTGAATCTGGCTAACTCGGTCTTAAGCCCATGTATACATAACAGTTAACACGTTTGAACTTTGAATCCTATGTTAAAATAAATAATCTCAAATGTTCAGATTAGCTTAAATCTGTGAGTGCGATAAAAACTGTAGAATGACGCAAAATTTCCGAACTGCATATCGATAACAAATTTAAATTAACTTGAACCATCAAAAACAAATTATTTTTATAGACTGAAAAAGAAATGAACTAGAAAAAATGCAGAGAAGGGGAAGTGAATTTGAAAAGGATAGCAGTTGGTGGGAAGATACCAACATGTCGCCTGGAAGTCAATGGAAATTTCAGATGACTTCCCAACAACAGACGGTTTTACAATTTCAACTGGTTTTTGATGGCATATAGAATCCCTGGAAAATGAAGAGCGAAAACGATAGTGTTTTCTAGTAGTGATAATGTTAATGGGTCTTTTCTTAAAATTTTGCATAACATATGCGGCGCCAATATGGAGACTGTTACGATTTAATTGTGGAAATTCAAACAGATGACAGATAACCATATTTCCCAAAACGCATTAAAGATATAAAGAAATAATATGGTTAAGAATAACCATGTGAGCATACAATTAAAATGATTCTCAAACGATTTTTTTGTGGTTAATCATGCAAACAGAAATCAATAAATACAGAACCAATCAATAACCAATAGTGATAGTTACAATTAATTTGCATACGGTATTTCTACAAAAATGTTAACTTGAACCATCAAAAAGTAATTAATTGCCTAAAAAATATTTTGTTGTTTATGTTGATTTATTGCCTTTTTTCTAGTAATTGCTTTAGGCAATAACCATACGGGAAAGCAAATCAATAACCAATACTAATAATTAAAGTAAGCAAATACAATTGGTATCTTCAAAATTTTGCATCATCTCGAAGCTTTTGTCCCATTTTCAAAATAAAGTTAACTTGAATCATTAAAAATATTTATCATAATTTAAGATTTAGATATGTTTATTGGGTATGTACATATGGGCTTAAGGCCAAGTCAGTTAGATTCCATGGCCTCTTTTGCATACTGATCCTAACTCATATAAAGCAATCCAAATCAATGTCATCAAGGCAAAAAAAAAAAAGCACAAAGCCTGTGCCTTGTGCTTTTTTGTGAGCCTTAAGATGCGTCTTTTTCATGCTGCTGCGCTATAAAAACTGCAGCTAAAACCACTACTAAATATGCACTATAAAAACTATAAGTTTGTTAAATTTTAAAACTGATCAGACTTGTCAAACTTTTTTTTTTATTTACTTCAAATCAGTTTAAATATCTTATTTTAAGATTCTGAAAATCACTGCATATAAAAAAAAATACAATAAAAATGTTATGTAAAATATAAACTTCAAATTTCAAACTACTGTTAAAGTTAAACTCTAACAAATTTGTTTCAAAATGTTATGTGATAATCAGGGCCGGTTCTAGTCCCCGGGTTGTCCTAGGCCAATACCAAATTTGTTGCCCTTTCACATACAAAAAATAATAATATAATACTATGAAATATATTTTTATTAGCTTCACATACGAAAGAAGATCTTCAACCTATTCAATGAAAACAACTTCTTCTTGGGTTTTTAGAAATCAACTCTTCAATTATATCTTCATATTTTAAAGCTTCCAAATATTTGTTTTTCAGTTGAAACCATCGCCAACCATTTAATCTTTCTCGCAACATGGTTATTGGAAGATAAGTTTTTACTTTTTATCAAATTTAACTTACAAAATCTTTTTCAAGTTGGACATGAAGATTGGGATCTTAGAATTTTTCTTTGAAACATATTAGAGATTGAGGCAAAATTGATTTTTGCTAGTTCATCTTCATTTTTTTTATTTTCTACTGTAAAATCTGAAGTTCTGTTTTTGAAATCTAACTCAGAATTGTATCATTTTCATTCTTCATCATATTTCCTATACATTCTCAATTTAAGGAAAGAAATAAGCTTTAAGTATATCAGTTTAAACATATTAATTTTGAGATATCTAATTGCAACAAATAAAATTAACAAACTGAAATTTTACTAATTTTTCAAATAATTATAGGCAAACGGTTGAATTTAGGTATCTCTATCCCTATTTCTCCAAATATTCATATCTCCAAATTGAAATCCTTATTCCTTAGCAGCAGCATCTACATTACGTAACCAATAGAATCAACGGCGCAAACAGTGGGATAATAATCCAAATCAAGCAATCACAAAAGGTCAATGACGATACCTTCAACAAATTACCTCAGCCTGCAAGTAGGCAAGAAGCAGCAATCTCCAAGCAGCCAAGCAGGGCAGCGAGAGGCAGAGGCGTAGAGCGAGTATGCGCTCAATTAGTGGCGGCGACTGGCTTGAGGTAGTGCAGCGCAGTAATTTGCTGGAGCGATACTGTTACGTTGACGGCAGGACTTCGCAGTTGTTATTCAGGATGTAGTTTCAGCTTTTTGCTTTTTTTTTGCGCTGAGAAATGAAAATTTCGTTTTGGAGTAACCCTATTCCAGTGCCTTCGGAGTCTTGCCACAGGCCGGCCCCAGCAACAATCAGATCAAACTATCTTTTAAACTTACCAACATAATTTAATTTGTAAAGTCAAGTTTCAAACAAATTTAACACAAATCTGTTTTTATATTATTAATCTATAAACACAAATAAACTAGAAAAAAAGAAAAAAAAGATGACCTACCACTCTAACTGAGAAGTTTGAAGGTGACAACAACAAGGGTTGAGAATTACCCATCCACGTATCTTTTATAATCATAGTTATGTGCATTTTAGTATAATAAAACATGCTAATTTATTATTCTATTAAGTTGAAAGTTTATTTTATACGCATATTAATTGCTCATAATTATTTACTAACATCATATTTGCTTATTTTTAGCACTTTGATAATGAATTGGATTGAAAAAACATTGTGCTAAACCAAAAAAATCCATCTATGTCCTCGTTTAATCGATCGTTGACGGATCAGATAGTTATACAATATTCATCTGCATCCGTTTATTGCCCTACCCAAGACAATTTCACACTTATAGTAACAACGTTGTTGGGAGATCTGTGCAATTTTGACATCGGAACTATGTTTATATATGAAACTAAAAATGAGCATGTGGTTGGTTCGGTCAGTTTGAAAGCAGAAAATGTCAAATCGAATTGAAACGGAAAAGGATCAAAACCGAAACAAACTAATTTCAGTTAATTCAGTTGATAACTGATTGAGCGGAACTATAAAAGCAAGTAGGAGAATTCACTATAGGCCGTTACTCAATTGATAGAATTAGACAAGGGTAAACATAATATATGTTTATATAAACTATTTGAGTATTTATTTTTATGCTTTAAAAAAAATGAACTTATTTTCAATAGATAAGGTTTGCTTTATCATTGAATCAATTGTTAAGTGTATTGCAGTGTCATGAACGTGGATAATTTTGATTACTTATTTTATAAACCACATTCAAATCGATGTAATTTCAAAACCGAACAGAACCGACCAAAATGAACCGTTTAGTCGGTTAATTCGGTTCTAACGGGATTTTGCTTGCCTCTATATGCGCAAATCTTTTGTGTGTTCCTAGCTACCCAACTTTTTTGTCTAATTGTCTAGTTTTCAATTTGTATGTTTTTATGCATTGTTGATGATTGATGTGATGTTCAAACAATCAAAAAGAGAACGATAAATCTTCATTTTCTTCGTTAGATTTCTTTCCAAGTATAAGTGGGATATCCAAATTTTAAGCATTAACATCCATGTTGTTTTGATATTTTATAGCTAATTCATGACATATTGAAGCATCAACAAGTTATATATCATACAACATGCTCAATTTACTTTCCAGCTTAGATAATCTCGGACTTTATTAAAACTTTAAATAAATATTTTGATTGGAAATAGAATATAGATTTAAGCTTTAATGTTATTCATTGATTGAATTATATGCTAGGAGGAAAGGAGATAAAACTTAAGATTAAATGATAATTAATAAGTACGAAAGAACCAAATGGAGGGAAGAAGAAGTCGGTTGAATGAAAAGCAGACTGGGAGATAACCCGGATGTTAAAAAAAATCCAAAGATGTGATTATTTTGATAAAATATATGGGGGTGTAAGGTAAAAACTAAGGTGCGAATAGAACTATTTTTATTGTATTGTGTTGTTTAGCATAGTGCTTTAAAGCATGTTATTACACCTCACAAATACTTGCATTTTGAGTTTCATAAAGGTTCACTAGAGTCGTTTTGTGCTTTTTTGCGCAATTTCACGTCTAGATTACACTGATCTAAGTAAAGTTAAAAGACGAAATACTTGACTGTACTTTAAGTTCAAAATTTTAGCTTTAAGTTAGCAAAAAAGTGGGGCCCAAAGAAAAACCATACGCCACACATGTAGAATATATCGGTTTATGATTCTGGTTTGATGGTAATAAACATATGTATGTGAAATAAACAAATCAAATTTTATTTTAATAAATACTTTATTTCAAGAAAACTTGATAGTACACGCTATAACAACATTATGTAACGACCCTGATTTTTTATGTAGGAATATTTAATTTATTAGAATTCTTGAAACGAGTAATTTTAAGATTTAATGATTGGAAATTTATTTAAGTAAGAATTTGAACGTTAATTACATAAAAATGGAAATGTCAAATTTAAAATCTGAATTAGTTTATTTTGAAGCTATGAAAAATTCTAGTTGAATATATATAGTGATAATAATTTATTTTTAATGAATTTGATTGTTTTAAAATTGATTTAACTTAGCACTTGAAAATAGCTATTTTTCAAACGATCTCGAATTTCAACAAAATCAGTTTCATTGGGTCCGAAATGTTAAATTATTGTAAGCTTTCAATTTTGGACCAATTAAAGTTGTTATGTGAGCGTGCGAGATATAAACGTGTATCGAAGATCGATTTGAAATTAATAATAACTTGTAATTTGTGAGAATAACTGCTAAAAACAATCGAATTAGCTTCTGAAACATGTTCCATTGTTTTCAGAATATGGGTATTCGTGAAATTTTCAATACATATTATGAATAAAATAATAATAAACCATGCCTATATAATCCCCTAAACTATACCCCAACCCTAACCCTAATCTCTTTCAGTCGCCACTACCCTGTTAATGGATGAAATTCATCCTCTTTCTTTTGTTAATATCTCTCAATCCATTCACTTTCAAAAGAAATCTTCAACATGAAAGTTTTAGATCTCTTTACCCTCTTCAAATCCATATGGTGGATCATCGATCAGACCACCATAGCATCGTAGATTTGAGTTCAAACGAAAACAGGTTATTTTCATATTTTTGTAGATCTCAACCGATCGATGTGTTTTTAGGCGAAGTGGTGAACTAGAAAGTGAAAGAGGAGAGGGAGGCAGACCTGGTGATGGAGTTTAGTAATCGATGGTGGTTGGAGGCAGTCGATAGAGTGAAATAAGTGTTTTCGAGTTCCGTGCGAAATAAGGGCGATCTGTGAAGTTAGGTGGTCGGGGTCTGGTGGGGTGGGACTTGCTCTGGACGGCGCTGTTGTTGTTGGGGTCGGCCGAATCCCCAGCGAAGGCATGACGCACGAGGAGTTTGAGGCAGCGTATTCACGGGTTTCGAAGCCTGTATGTTGAACGAACGTGGTAATGAGATTAAGGGTAAATTTATTACGATTAATTATGTGATTAGCGTTAAATAAGTTATATTAATTAATTTAAGTCAATTAAAATCAAGTAAAAACTTGTAACGATGATTGCAGGTTCAAACGTTAACATAACTTGACGAGACAAATTGCAATGAAATCCTAGTGACGAACACTATGTGGTGGAATTTGTTAGAATTTGGATTGGAGAATTTAGAGCAGTTGAAATAGTTTTGTTTAAGTTAAACATTGGTTTAATTTAAATTGAAACTTATCAGTATTTTGACGATAAAAACCTCGGTAAGAACTTCTTAAATTATATCTGGAATATTTATAAGTTTTAAAAGTTGGTTATTATTTGATTACATATTGGTTGCTTTGTGGATGCTATGGTTGCTTCGTAGTTGATGGATGTTATTACAATTATTATTATTTATGTACATATAAGCGTTAAGTGTTGTAACGATTATATTACAAAAACTGTGATATGGATGAATACTTGTTGTGACTGTTATTATGATTGTTCACACATTACACCCACAATATATGGAATTATCTGGGTATTAGTTAAGTCTCGTTTCATTTGGAAAATATAATTTAATATTTTATTCATTTAAGTGAAATAACGCATAAAATCGAAAGTGGGAATTTTTATCCGAAATTAGTTGAAAATGAAATTAAAGTGTTTATAAACAACTTTTAAAAAGGTGGAAATGAATTTGAAAGAGTTTTGATTTGAAAATGGCTTGTTTAAATTCAGATAGATAAAATCGATTTTGATTGAAATTGAATTTGAGTTAGTTATATAAACGATGCTTTTAATTCAAATCAATTGTTCTATTAGTATTACATGTCTAATTTGATTTCTGCAATGTTCGGATTTTAAAAGATTAAATTTTGGAAAATAATAATATTATATTAATATTAAAATATTCAATTTTGATTTGTAATTGAAATTTGAAAATATTGCTTTAAAATGAGTTAATATATATTTTATAAAATTATAAAAATATTTGAAGTTAATCGGATGGATTTTATTTTAAAATTTTAATAAGGTCTGAATAGGGTTAGTTGCACTGCGACAGCTCGCGAATTTCGACCATAAACTTCAAACGATTTTAACTAATGAATTTTATATCGGATTTACCTGAAACAAAAAAGGTTTACTTTCTAATGGTAATAGTTTTCAAATAGAAAAAGAAATTTCATATTTTAAATTATATATTTTCAATTATGTCCAAAAAAAAAATTAGCGGTTTTGCAATTCGATGACCGCAATTGGAAATCGTTAGAAACAACTTTATAAAAAATATTAAAAAAATGGAAAAATTACGATAAATCATAATAAATTTTTTTAAAGTGATTTGGGCAAGAAATATGAAGTTTTGAGCTAGAATTTGATTTTGGGTTTGTTAGCCTAACTGACCGAATACGGTAAAACGATGTTTTGAAAAACTAAAATTTGAATGGAATAAAGTTTCCAACTTTAAGTTTATTGGGTTTGGTTGGAAATAATCGTCGAATATTTGACATTAATTCTGTAGATAAAACTTGTACTATTTGAGGAATTTAAAAGCTGGATATACTGTTATTCCGCTTATAGTATTTATTGAATACAAGAGTTGATATATTGAATATGAGCTGATATCATTTCTATGTAAATAGTGTCTTATATTTAATATCAATTGGTTTTGGGTTTGTTGTGAACAGTGTCTTAAATAATGTCATTCTTTAACCCCACTAAAGATTAAGCTATGATTTGGAATTTTGAAGAGGATTAAGTTTTTTGTAAAGGCTAATTAAAACGAATTTAATGATTTTGAATTAGAGATGGGTTTAAAAGGAAAGCGAAGTTATAAAGAACTAAGGAATCTTGATAAAGAATTTATGAATAATTATCAAGACTTTTGACTTTATTATCCTTAGTTTAAAAGACATGTTTTAAAATGGGAAATTTATGGAATTTGTAACGTCTCCTATTTTTGGTAGTCAATTATTAAAATTATTTTATTATTTAAAATGTAAAATTATAATTAGAAATGGATTTTATATAGAAATTTAATTATTATAAACAAAGTTTGAATGTTAAATTTATATTTAATTATACAACGAGCTCGTAACGTTGCGGTAGTTTGTAATATTTCGTTTTGAACTGAAATTGAATATACATAATCCATTTTAAGTCAGAATTCTTTGAAACAAGAATCTTCTGAATTTATTTGATTATAATTTTCTAATGAAAGAGAAAAGTGGAGATTTCGTATTATAGATCATCAGTTATGTCCAATTCAAAATTTCAGGAAGTCGCTATGAAAATGTTTATAAACCATAGCGATTAATTTAATAAATTTAAATTGATTTAAAAGGATTTTTGTATGTAACTTGAGATAATAGTTGAATTAACACCCGAAACTAGGTCCGTTGAATTTGTATTGACATTTAGAGTTAGGATAGTTATATAGTTCATTATTTTTTGACACTCGGTAATTTGGTATCCAAAATAGCGTTGTTTGCATGTAAAATATCATTCCGGGGAAACAATCTCAGAATGAGACAAAACTTGTGTCGTTCGATTCGTATTAATAAGTTATTATAGGATTTTGATTTTTGTATCGATTGGAGTTACCATTTGATCGTACGGTACTAAACGCCTAGAATTTTATATAATCGTTTATTCGATTTAATATGAAACTTAAGAATAACCGATTTTCAAACAAACTCGGTTTTCAACGAAACTAGTTTTATTAAATCCGTAGTGAATAATTATTGTAGATTTTCAAGTTTCAAGTTAATTGGATTTATTTTGTGATCGTGTGTGTAACAACCCGTATTTTCAATAACCTATTATAACATAAATTGAGGCAGAATTTAAGTTATAAATCTGAATCAAGGGAAACGGGCTATGCCATTGCGTTCGTCTCGGAAAAATACGCGAAATAGAGTCCGAGTTTTCGAAAATCGGAGTCCGTATGACCCGATTAAGGCCCAATGAAGTTTTCAGAAAATTGCAAGTTCAAAACAGATTTCGAATTTCGGGTTCAAAATTCGAAAAAGGGTCAGATTGGGCCAGGCGGGAAAATTCCCGCCAGAGCACCCAAGTCGACAGCCCTGTCGACTTGGGAGTCGACTTGGTTGGACCCAAGTCGACAGCCCTGTCGACTTGGCTGTCGACTTGGTTCAGCCGGGCAGTTTTGCCTGGTGCACCATTTTGGAGTTGTGTTGAGTTTGGGGCCAGATTCGGTTTTAAGGGCTGAGATTGGAATTAGGGTTTAATCCTAAGGCTAAAACTAATCCTAATCTCTATAAATAAGCCCCTAACCTAACCCTAAATCATCATTATTCATTCATACAACTAAACTATGGCAAAATCATTCCTCTCATGGCCTCCACTCTCTTCATAAAATTCCTAAATAAATTTCTATGAGATATTTTCCATGCATACAAGTGTTTTCAAGCTTGTATGAGTGTCATTAGCTTGCATTCAAGTCAAGTTTCCATATTTACATCATAAAGCAAGAGTTTTGATCATTTTTGCTCAAGGGTTTTTCTATTGGAGCTTGCATTTTGGGTTTATTTGATTGCATAAGGGCTTTGTCTCAATCTATATATATTTTTGTGTCTTCATAAGTATTGTAAGCCCTTTTCTACTTTCATATTTAAACTCTAAAGTTAATGAATGATGCAAGTTGTGTTTGATCATTATGATATGCAAGTTTACTATGATGTGTTATGCAAGTCTATCATGTTATGTATGCAAGTTTGCTATGTTATGATATGCAAGTTGCCATGTTATGTTATGCAAGTTTGCTATGTTATGATATGCAAGTTGCCATGTTATGTATGCAAGTTTGGGTTGATCATCTTACTCATGTTATCATGTTATGCAAGCTTATCTTGGGTTTATGAGCCTAAAGCTTCAAGCTTTATGCTAAAGGTTGCATTTTGGCAACATGTAAGTTATCATATCCCTTATGATAACTTGCATGTGAGGCTAAATGCGAACTTATGGCCATTTCTACATGTCATTTATCACCATGTATCACAAATATGCTAAGTTGGGTTTTATGCATGCTTTTGAGGCCTAAAATGTAATATGCAAGTATATGAACATGTGTACATTTCATATGCCACCATGTTAAACTTGTGGCTTCAACACCTTTATGTCATGATTATGCCAAGTTCCCTCTTTCTATCCTTTATGCGCTATTGCGATATGTAAGCGATGGGATTGCGTTTGGGGTTGGGTATACTTAAAAGACATAAAAACATAAGATTGGGAATTTACCTATTAAGTTAGGTCTACCCATTGGGAATTTACCTATTAAGTTAGGTCTACCCAAATTCTTGAAAACTTGTAATATGTTTTGGAAACATGATGGACATGACACTTAGAAAATATAAGTGTGACCAACTCGAGGTTGGGTTGAGTTTGTAGCGTAAAACTACCCGGAACCGACCGGCTTAACTAGTTGCTACAAACAATAGGACCCAATGTGAGAAGTTGGTCATGTTGTACCTTGAACCCGAGGTTAGACCAAGTTGTGGTGTAAAGCTACCCGGACCCGCCCGGCTTAACTAGTAACCACAACAAGGTCTAATGTGAGAGGTTAAGGCACATTAAATTAATTAATGCCTCATGATTAGGGTTAAGTCATGGTCCACTTAATACTTAACCAATTTGGGCTTGGTAGATTAATCGGGGTTAAGTCGTGAACTCATCGTTACACTTAACCAAGTTAATCCATGATTAGCAAGAGGGTTAAACCGTACTTAACCCACTAGAAAATCCTAGCAATGGGGGTCCACTCCAGCAGTAATCCCAAGTTTGTATCATTAAGACCCTAGGGACTAGGCTAGGGAGGGGGCACGATTACTGGACTTGAGGTAAGTGACCAAAAACGACGACAGAGTGGTACGCCGGTGTAGTTCCGGACGGACTATGGTCGTGCACGTAGTCCGTAGCCGGAGAAAACATGCACGGGTACCAGTAGATCGAGACTGTGCACTTATGTTTATGGTGTCCAGGGGTTTACACCCTAGGGCTTGATACACCCGAAGGGTGGACCCGGCACAGTCTGACTACAATTATGTTTGGGCCGTATTGACACCAACACGTGACGAGTTAGGCTTATAGGGAGCCGATCGACTAGACCGTTTGGTTGGACCTCGTATTAGGGTCATTTCATGTTATTGGACCTCGTATTAGGGTCACTTCATGTTATTGGGCCAAAGCTTGGGCCAAGGGATCAATACTTGTTTATTCAAGTCATGTTAGTTTGCTAGTACACCTGTGGTGCAAAAACCTTAAACCTGATTATGCGATGACACCTTTATCTACCTTGTTAGTTAATCATCATGCTAGTATGTTGTTATCCTTATGTTCATCCCTGCTTCTCATGCCAGTTAACTTTATCAGTTTACATTGATTGTAGTAGGGCTTACTCAGTCTTTTTGACTGACCTGTTTTTCTTTCGCCTCTTTTCTTCCGTTCCCCCCCCCCCCCCCCCCCAGGTTCTCAGGGTGGGAATATTGGAGCTTAGCTTGGATTTTCTGATTGCTTGCTTGTGGGATTTTAGCTAATGTACGGTCTTGACATGAAGCTAGCTATGGTTATCACTTATTTTGGGGATAGTACTTATGTATTTCAGTTTTTCAGTAATGTTGTTTTTATCTAGACTTGTGTATTTGGGAAGTTGACATTATGTTGTACCGGACTTGTTTTGAAATGGTTTGAAATCTTCCGCTGTTTTATCTATGTTATTTACTCTGTTTACATATATACATATGTTCTTGTTCTGCCTTGATATATCATTATGCATGTTTACCTGATTCAAACGCCCCTCCAAAGTCAGAGTGCTTGCAAGAGCCACCCTGGCGGAGGTGGGGTGTTACATTTGGTATCAGAGCATATGGTTTACGAGAAGGAACAAAAAGGTTTTTAAAACTTTTGGAAAACTATTTTCAAAACCAAGTATAAAGTATTTTCCAAAGAAAAGTCTAGTTTATTTTAAAGGCTATTCCCCAAAAAGCCATTAGCAAAATTCCTTCGTTTTTCTCCATTCTGAATCTGTCTTTTTCTTCGTTTTCAGTATGGCCGACAACTTTGCTATTCCGGAGGGAGTACACGTACCTGTTTGGTATAGGAGACTTTTGGAGGCTAGGGCGACCGAAGCCGGCCCCGCAGATGTCCCTCCTCCTCCTCCTCCTCCAGTAGTTAATGTTCCTCCTCCTCCTGTCGCTGAGGTTCCTCTTCCTCCTCCCCCTCAGCATCCTTAAACTGACTTCGCAAAGACTTGCAAAGATTTCAAAGCAATGGGTGGCAAGAACTTTCAAGGAACTGAGACTTTTGTAGAGGCCAGAAATTGGTTGAAAGAGACCGAGGATTTATTTGCTATCTTTGGGTTAGACGATCAGAGGAAGATCTTGTTGGCGGTTTGGCTTATGAAGGATGAAGCCGCTTATTGGTGGGAAGTCACCAATGGTACTAGGCCTGTTGAGACTTGGGTCGATTTCAGGGCAAGGTTCGTGCTTAAGTTTCTATCTTCTGCTGAGGAGAATCTGCAAATGGAGAGGTTCATATCTTTGAAACAAGGAGATATGTCTGTCAAAGAATATGTGAACAAGTTCAATCAGTTAGCTCGTTTTGGCTTGGATATGGTGAGTACTCCTCGGAAGAAGGCTCTTCGTTTTGCTAGAGGATAAAATGAGCCATTACAGGGATTGGCTATGTCACATATTCCCCATGGGGCCACGTTTGAGAGCTTGGTTGATATGGCGTTACTTCAGGGAGATGTCAAGAAAGAGATCAAGATGAATGATACTCAAGCCAAGAAGACTGATTCCTAGTGGAAAGGAAATCAGGGTAATCCAAGTGGTCAGAGCAGTCAAGGCAATCAGAACAAGAACAAGAACAAGAGTCAAGGCAACAAGGGGAACAACAATAAGGGCAATAACAACAAGGGGAAGTGCCATTATTGCGGTTCAGTTGGGCATCTTATTAAGGATTGTAAGAAGAGGAAAAGGAAGAATGGTGAATGCTTTTTCTGCGGTGAGACTGGACATTTCAGTAAGGATTGCCCGAAGAAGCAAGGGCAAGGCCAGGGTCAGACTCAGCGTGCTGGACCTTCAGGAGGGCAAGTTCATGCTCTCAATACCGCTCCAGTTCCCGATCGAGGTAGTATTTCTGTTGAGAGCCTTGTATATATTTCTGATTTTCCAGTTCGTACCTTGTTTGATTCTGGTGCATCGCATAGCTTTATCTCATCTGATCTTGTTGATAGATTGCACCTTAGTACTAGCTTGGTAGATGATCCCGTCTGTGTCTCAAATCCTATTGGGGGTTTCGCCCATCTGTCTATGATATGTGGGGATTTGAGGATCTCTATACTGAGTGTAGAGTTCTTGTGTAGTGCTTATGTTCTTGGTTTTAGGGGATACGGATTGATATTGGGCATGGATTGGTTGTCCAGATATGGAGCCATCCTTGATTGTGAGCATAGGGTTGTGAGGCTCGTGACTCGCCTCGGAAACACCCTAGAAATTTCTTGTAATCCGAGAGGTCCCGTCATGTTGTGCTATCTTGAATCACTCGACTCGTCAATGGAAACTCTTCAGTCTGTGAGAGTGGTTCGAGAGTATCCGGATGTTTTCGATGAAGTTAGGGGGTTGCCCCCTAAGCGAGAGATTGATTTCCGCATTTATCTGGTGGATAATGCAAAGCCGGTTTCTTTGCCCATTCGGCACATGGCTCCGCATGAAAGGCGGGAGCTAAGTAAGCAAGTGAAGGAGTTGCTTGAGAAGAACTTCATTAGACGAAGTATATCTGAATGGGGAGCGCCTGTGGTATTTGCTACCAAGGCAGATGGTTCTCTCCGACTTTGTGTTGACTATCGAGAGTTGAATAAGCTGACTAAGAAGAACAGACACCCGTTACCGAGGATTGATGATCTCTTTGACCAGCTTATCGGTGCTTCTGTTTTCTCTCAGCTTGATCTTGCTACTGGATTCCATCAGCTCAGGGTAGCTGAAGATAGTATAGACAAGACTGCGTTCAGAACGCCAGAAGGATTCTTCGAATGGCTTGTCATGCCGTTCGGCTTGACTAATGCACCCGCATATTTCGTGGACTTGATGAGTAGGGTGTTCAGGGAGTTCTTGAACAAGTTTGTCGTGGTCTTCGTAGATGATATTCTGATCTTCTCTAAGGATGAGGAAGAGCACGCAAGGCATCTCGTGGAGGTGATGATACGCTTAGAGCGCATCAGTTGAAGGCCAAGTTCTCCAAGTGTCACTTTTGGAGAAGGGAAGTTAGATTCCTTGGGCATATAGTATCTAAGCAAGGCTTAGCAGTGGATCCCACTAAGGTAGTTGCAATTCAGGATTGGAAGACTCCAAGGAATGCAACCGAAGTGAGAAGTTTTCTAGGTCTTGCAGGCTTTTACCGGAAGTTCATCAAGGACTTCGCGAAGATTTCCGCTCCTCTCACTAAATTGACGAAGAAGAATTTAGTTTTTGCTTGGAGCATAGAATGCGAGCTTGCTTTTCAGAGGCTCAAGAGAGCTCTCACATCAGCACCTGTTCTAGCTTTGCCCGATGGAGGGAAGTTATTTACAGTATACACCGATGCATGTGGCACGGGGTTAGGAGCTGTTCTAATGCAAGAAGGAAGAGTGATATGCTTTGGCGGTAGACAACTCAAAGTGCATGAGAAGAATTATCCCACTCATGACTTAGAGTTGGCAGCAATAGTATATGCACTCAAGGCTTGGCGCCATTATCTTCTGGGAGAAAGATTTGAGCTTTATACCGATCACAAGTCATTGAAGTATCTCTTTTCTCAGAAGGATCTGAATCTGAGGCAACAAAGATGGATGGAATTCTTGGCGTCCTACGATTTTGAGATAGCTTATACCCCTGGCAAGGGGAATGTGGTAGCAGATGCATTGAGTAGAAAAAGGTTGACTCTGAGTCCTCTATTCGTTGAGATGAAGAATTTAGAGTATGTGGCAACCTTTGATTTCTCTTTGGCGATTGAGTCGATGACCGGTTCTTTAGCATCTCTGGAACTCAGACCTACCCTTCTTGATCAAGTTGGGGCTTCGCAGAGAAAAGACCCTCAGATAGTTGAGATTATGGATAAGCTGATTCGAGGAGAGGCGTCTAGTCATCTCGCTCGGTATTCTATTGATGACAAGGGTTGGCTGAGGAGAGACAGAAGGTTATGTGTTCCAATGGTAGAAGATTTAGTAAGAAAAGTTCTTGAGGAAGCGCATCGCTCTAAGTTGACTATACATCCGGGCGGAGATAAGATGTATAAAGATATGAAGCGCATTTTCTTTTGGCCTGGGATGAAGAAGGATGTGGCAGAGTTTGTCTCTAGATGTATCATTTGCCAGCAAGTTAAGGCCGAGTCGAAGAAGCCCGGTGGGCTATTGCATCCTCTAGACGTTCCACTATGGAAGTGGGAGAGTATTTCCATGGATTTTATCGATGGGCTACCAAGGTCAAGAAAAGGGAATACGAGCATTTGGGTTATTGTGGATAGACTTACGAAGAGTGCTCATTTCATTCCGGTGAAGAGCAAGAGGACCGCATCTTGGCTAGCGTCTGTATATCTTCGTGAGATTGTGAGACTACATGGAGTCCCTTCTAGTATAGTCAGTGACCATGACCCAATCTTTACAAGTCAATTCTGGAATAGCTTGCAAGAAGCTATGGGCACGAGGTTGAATCTAAGTACGGCTTATCACCCACAGACGGACGGTCAAACCGAAAGGGTGAATAGGGTACTCGAGGATCTGTTGAGGCTTTGTATTCTGGATTTTGGTGGTACTTGGGAAGACCATCTTCCTCTTGTTGAGTTTGCATATAATAACAGTTATCAGGCAAGCATAGGGATGGCACCATTTGAAGCTTTATATGGGAGGCCGTGCAAGTCGCCTACATGTTGGTGGGAGACTACAGATGAGCTTATACTTGGGCCTGATATGATCAGAGATACATCCGAGAATATTGAGTTGATTCGGAGACGGATGAAAGTGGCCCAAGATCGACAGAAATCCTATGCTGATAAGCGAAGAACTGAGTTGGAGTTTGATGTTGGGGATATGGTTTTCGTGAAGGTTTCTCCTTTGCGGAATGTAGTCCGATTTGGAGCCGTTGGGAAGTTAGCACCGAGTTTTGTTGGACCATTCCCTATTATAGAGAGGATCAGGCAGATGGCTTATAGAGTGGAGTTGTCCGAGAAGCTTGCCGGAGTACACGATGTTTTTCATGTCTCGCATCTCCGGAAGTGTTTACATGAATCAGCAGAGGTTGTTGAGCCAAGTCTTCTGAAAGATGTGGAAGTGGAGAAAGAGGCTACCTTGAGGAGAGCTCCGATTCGTATCTTGGGGACGGAGACCAAGAAGCTAAGGAATCGAGAGGTCAAGTTGGTGAAGGTCCAATGGGGTGAAGCCGAAGAAGACGCAACTTGGGAAACCGAGGAGAAGATGCGTGGGCTTTATCCATTCCTTTTTGAGGGTACACTCTCAATCTCTTTTCTTTGTTAGCATATCTTTCTCTTTGCTATCCATGTTTATCTAAGTTTATCGTGTTAATCTCGTCATGAGAACCCTAGGTAGAAACCCTTTGGACGAAACATGTGTTTGAAACATGTTATGCTTGATGTTTGCAAGTGTTTGCAAGTGGTTACTCGTGGATGCATTATAAACATTAGGCACTAGATTGGCTCACACACTCCTCATATTGCATATGCATGAGTGTTTACGCTTATTCATGGATGAAAGTTTTTGTGTTATCACATGGATGTTGCATATGGATGTATGTTATGTGCACACATATAGATGTTATACATTATGTTAGGAATTGCATACATATGGATTCATTTCACTAACATAATTTGCATTGATGATATTTGCATTAAATAAGTACATATACACACACCTTCGCATATGTTCATACAACATTTAGAATCTTGTAAGGACAATGATTGCTCGTGGATGATGTTTTGAGTAGATGGATGTTGGATGGTAGGATACGTTCTTCCTAACTTGAAGATTTCGGGGACGAAATCCTTTAAGGAGGGGAGAATGTAACAACCTGTATTTTCAATAACCTGTTATAACATAAATCGAGGCAGAATTTAAGTTATAAATCTGAATCAAGGGAAACGGGCTATGCCATTGCGTTCGTCTCGGAAAAATACGCGAAATAGAGTCTGAGTTTTCGAAAATCGGAGTCCGTATGACCCGATTAAGGCCCAATGAAGTTTTCAGAAAATTGCAAGTTCAAAACAGATTTCGAATTTCGGGTTCAAAATTCGAAAAAGGGTCAGATCGGGCCAGGCGGGAAAATCCCTGCCAGAGCACCCAAGTCGACAGCCCTCTCGACTTGGGAGTCGACTTGGTTGGACCCAAGTCGACAGCCCTGTCGACCTGGCTGTCGACTTGGTTCAGCCGGGCAGTTTTGCCTGGTGCACCATTTTGGAGCTGTGTTGAGTTTGGGGGCCAGATTCGGTTTTAAGGGCTGAGATTGGAATTAGGGTTTAATCCTAAGGCTAAAACTAATCCTAATCTCTATAAATAAGCCCCTAACCTAACCCTAAATCATCATTATTCATTCATACAACTAAACTATGGAAAAATCATTCCTCTCATGGCCTCCACTCTCTTCATAAAATTCCTAAATAAATTTCTATGAGATATTTTCCATGCATACAAATGTTTTCAAGCTTGTATGAGTGTCATTAGCTTGCATTCAAGTCAAGTTTCCATATTTACATCATAAAGCAAGAGTTTTGATCATTTTTGCTCAAGGGTTTTTCTATTGGAGCTTGCATTTTGGGTTTATTTGATTGCATAAGGGCTTTGTCTCAATCTATATATATTTTTGTGTCTTCATAAGCATTGTAAGCCCTTTTCTACTTTCATATTTAAACTCTAAAGTTAATGAATGATGCAAGTTGTGTTTGATCATTATGATATGCAAGTTTACTATGATGTGTTATGCAAGTCTATCATGTTATGTATGCAAGTTTGCTATGTTATGATATGCAAGTTGCCATGTTATGTTATGCAAGTTTGCTATGTTATGATATGCAAGTTGCCATGTTATGTATGCAAGTTTGGGTTGATCATCTTACTCATGTTATCATGTTATGCAAGCTTATCTTGGGTTTATGAGCCTAAAGCTTCAAGCTTTATGCTAAAGGTTGCATTTTGGCAACATGTAAGTTATCATATCCCTTATGATAACTTGCATGTGAGGCTAAATGCGAACTTATGGCCATTTCTACATGTCATTTATCACCATGTATCACCAATATGCTAAGTTTGGTTTTATGCATGCTTTTGAGGCCTAAAATGTAATATGCAAGTATATGAACATGTGTACATTTCATATGCCACCATGTTAAACTTGTGGCTTCAACACCTTTATGTCATGGTTATGCCAAGTTCCCTCTTTCTATCCTTTATGCGCTATTGCGATATGTAAGCGATGGGATTGCGTTTGGGGTTGGGTATACTTAAAAGACATAAAAACATAAGATTGGGAATTTACCTATTAAGTTAGGTCTACCCATTGGGAATTTACCTATTAAGTTAGGTCTACCCAAATTCTTGAAAACTTGTAATATGTTTTGGAAACATGATGGACATGACACTTAGAAAATATAAGTGTGACCAACTCGAGGTTGGGTTGAGTTTGTAGCGTAAAACTACCCGGAATCGACCGGCTTAACTAGTTGCTACAAACAATAGGACCCAATGTGAGAAGTTGGTCATGTTGTACCTTGAACCCGAGGTTAGACCAAGTTGTGGTGTAAAGCTACCCGGACCCGCCCGGCTTAACTAGTAACCACAACAAGGCCTAATGTGAGAGGTTAAGGCACATTAAATTAATTAATGCCTCATGATTAGGGTTAAGTCATGGTCCACTTAATACTTAACCAATTTGGGCTTGGTAGATTAATCGGGGTTAAGTCGTGAACTCATCGTTACACTTAACCAAGTTAATCCATGATTAGCAAGAGGGTTAAACCGTACTTAACCCACTAGAAAATCCTAGCAATGGGGGTCCACTCCAGCAGTAATCCCAAGTTTGTATCATTAAGACCCTAGGGACTAGGCTAGGGAGGGGGCACGATTACTGGACTTGAGGTAAGTGACCAAAAACGACGGCAGAGTGGTACGCCGGTGTAGTTCCGGACGGACTATGGTCGTGCACGTAGTCCGTAGCCGGAGAAAACATGCACGGGTACCAGTAGATCGAGACTGTGCACTTATGTTTATGGTGTCCAGGGGTTTACACCCTAGGGCTTGATACACCCGAAGGGTGGACCCGGCACAGTCTGACTACAATTATGTTTGGGCCGTATTGACACCAACACGTGACGAGTTAGGCTTATAGGGAGCCGATCGACTAGACCATTTGGTTGGACCTCGTATTAGGGTCATTTCATGTTATTGGACCTCGTATTAGGGTCACTTCATGTTATTGGGCCAAAGCTTGGGCCAAGGGATCAATACTTGTTTATTCAAGTCATGTTAGTTTGCTAGTACACCTGTGGTGCAAAAACCTTAAACCTGATTATGCGATGACACCTTTATCTACCTTGTTAGTTAATCATCATGCTAGTATGTTGTTATCCTTATGTTCATCCCTGCTTCTCATGCCAGTTAACTTTATCAGTTTACATTGATTGTATTAGGGCTTACTCAGTCTTTTTGACTGACCTGTTTTTCTTTCGCCTCTTTTCTTCCGTTCCCCCCCCCCCCAGGTTCTCAGGGTGGGAATATTGGAGCTTAGCTTGGATTTTCTGATCGCTTGCTTGTGGGATTTTAGCTCATGTACGTTCTTGACATGAAGCTAGCTATGGTTATCACTTATTTTGGGGATAGTACTTATGTATTTCAGTTTTTCAGTAATGTTGTTTTTATCTAGACTTGTGTATTTGGGAAGTTGACATTATGTTGTACCAAACTTGTTTTGAAATGGTTTGAAATCTTCCACTGTTTTATCTATGTTATTTACTCTGTTTATATATATACATATGTTCTTGTTCTGCCTTGATATATCATTATGCATGTTTACCTGATTCAAACGCCCCTCCAAAGTCAGAGTGCTTGCAAGAGCCACCCTGGCGGAGGTGGGGTGTTACAGTGTGCAATTTAAATGCATATTGATTTATGTTGTGAATTATAAAAGAAGTTTTGCAAACGATGTCAGAATTCGACGAAACATATTCCATCGTGTTTGGAATATTATTTTATTCTAGGATTACGAGTTTCATCTCGATCGGAGATCATATGTTGTTTTTGCATGTTACTTCAGGATGAAGTTTCATTTATTAATAAAATAATATACCTCATTCCTTATATATACCATTCAAACCCTAATCCGTTTGGTTGGTCAAATTTATGCGTGTGATCATTAGGCAAATAAAAATGCTACCTCCACCCTAAACAAAACAGACGATAGAGGACATTTGACCTTTTCATCGATTTTCCACTCGATTCAATCATCTATTTTGAAAACGTTTAACTAGAATATTGTCAAGCTCATCAATATCTCAAGTTAAATGGTGGAGATGGATTTTCGCTGATTATCGTGGTCGGAATCGGAGGAGATAGGCATCGATGTTCATGGTTGTTTGCCGGCATTAGGAGATGACTAGCGAAGTGGCATAACTTGCCAAGGGAGGGTGGGCTAAGGCGCGTTGGGCGATGGGTTCTGCTGGTGCTCAGTTGGTCGGACGTTGGCAGTGTCGTGCTGAGTTGCTGAATGAAACAAGGCAGCATGGAAATCATTTTGAACGAGTTGTAAAAGAAACAAAGAATAAGCGGCCTGTTTAAATTTTTGCCCAAAGTAATCAGTCGACCAATTTTCCTCTAACCGAAGTAACTAAGGTAATTAGCTTATATTAAATATTTATTAAGAAATAATGGTTTAATTAAAATTGTGTATAATAAAATGTTAATAACTTTTTATCAGGTTATCAGAATTATACAAAACTTGTTGCAACAGAATCGTGGTAACGAGCACAATATTCGAGAGCTAATCTGAACAGGTTTGGAAGCAACAGGAGTTTTCAGTTAAATTAAGCGACTGTTTAATTTTACTGAAATCGAACCGTTTTAACAATAAATGAAAGCAAATGAGTACAACTCACTCAGTTTTAACCCACTTATATTTATATAAGTCGGGATTTATTTTGTGTGTTGTGGTTTATAATTGTTTGTTGTATGCTAATTATTAATATATTTTTTGGATAAATTGGTTCAATTACACGTTAGTCTAATTTAAATGAAATATAATCATTATTTTTAACGATAATTACCAAATGAGGTAACTTACATTGTTGGTTACGTTTATAATAATATAAACGTATTGAATTGAAAATATGAGTGCATGAATTGTTGTTGTTTATTGATTGTTGAACATTATATCTGATTATTGAAATTAGATGATTTTATTTGAGGTAACCTATTTGGATGTAGGGAAAACAAGTTGAAGGGATCCAACTGGATTCCTCACCAATATTGATAATGTTTATCATATCTGTTGAATATGTTTGATTGTATTAAAATGTGAAATTGAATGTGTGACACCCCACGTCCGTTAATGTCACTCATAAGAGAATGCATTAAGTTCCGTGAAGCACAGTAGGTGAATAATAACTAAAATTCACAAGACAGATATAAATAGGCAGTGGAAAATTAACTTTTATTAATGAAAGTAAAACATTATTCCAAACCAGTTACATCATCAAATACTTCAAATAAAACCATTTATCTTATAATACCAAACATCAAAGTACAATAATGCAAAACCATATCCCTTTTTACAAGCCATAGCAAAGTTGAAAGATAATAAAAGTTGTACATCAAAGCATAAGGGTCCTGATCCAAGCTGAAAGAAAAATCATAATCACTACGGAGTACTACCACTCTAAGGACCTAATGGGGAAAAGGAAGAGAAAGAAGCGAAACAAAATAGATCAGACATAAAGCCTGGCGAGTTCCAGTGAATTTCAGTATATGCATAAAATAAAGGGTATTAGGACAAATAAATAAGACTGGATGAGAAAGTACAGTAGCATATAAGTACAAGACAGCAAGACAAAACAAGATAAAGCAAGATAAGACAAGAATCGAGTAAAGCTTCTCTTTTATATCCCAAGAACAAGTTTTTCTCTGCATCAATACTAGTACATCAGGATTAGGTGTTACCCTAATTACATAACAAAATTAGATGTTACCCTAATTACATAACAAGATTAGGTGTTACCCAAATTACTACCCATGCGATCGGCTCCCTACTACATAAATACCCTGTGTTATCCCCGGTAGTAGGGTGTATCACTCCCTAACCCAGCAACTTATAGAACACAGACCTATTTACTAGTGTTACAGCGTCTTAGTTTCCCTAATCGAACCCATGCACACTCATGACTCCATCGAAACGCGTCCGTACCCAACTTCCTCTTTTTGAACCTCTTACTATCCAGTTCAGTAAAGCGTGCCCTGGCCCTTACCTAGTGCAAAGCCCCCTAACAAGATACCAATAAACTGATATGGATTCCGCACAAAAAGATTGACAAAAGGAAAACCCCCCTGAGCTTGTGCCCCTAAGTAACTAGGATTTAAGAGTCCCCAAAACCTGATACAACAGCAGAACAAGGGATCACTTAGCTTATTAATAGTCAGGCTTAACTTAGTAGGTTTAAGTTCATTAATAAGTATGGTTGTAATACTGCATGTTATTATGTGTACAACCATTTCCCCCAAAACAAGCACTTGCCTAGATGTATACATATGCTACAGCGATTCAGTTTACTTAGCCTACATCTGGTGCTTACATTTAACATGTTCTTTACTTAATCTATGTATTAAGTCTAGTCTGACATGTATACATATATGCATATTTTTCCTTTTGATTATATTCGCAATTTACAATAAAAAATCCTCAATTTAGAATATGCCCAAATTCTCCTTTTTCATTGTCACATATTATCCAAAATTCAATTATATGCAATCTTAAATTTGAAATGGCCTAGGCTCTCGATGGCCTAGGCTCAACGTAAATAAAATGGAAAAGTAGAAGGAGAAGAACGTAATCAAATCAAACTGTATAAAATAGGAATATAAACAAGACTGAAAATAAATTAAACAACAAAATAGGGATAAGGAAGGTAGATATGTATAAATATAACTGATTAATTAACTGACAGTAAAAGAACATATATTACTGTAACAACTTGCACAGATGAATAACAATAAAAGAACAATATAGAAAATAAGTTATAGGTATTGTATGTTCTAGATCCAATTTTATTTACTGTCATAATACATTTTTAGACATCAGATCTGAAAGTAACTTGAACTCATAGGGCTAGGTATTAGGTTCAGAAATAGTTCTTGAAAGAAAAAAGTTGCATGAAGAAGGTTGTATGTTGATTGCAGATCTTGAATTTTCTCTGTTAATCTAACTTTCAGCGGCATATCCCCACTTTATTAGTTAATTTAGAATATAGCCATGGAGGTAGAGAGAGGTAAAGAATAGATGTATGTAGATAAAACGAGAGAGAGAGAGAGAGCCCCTATTTATAGGTTAACTGTGCTAATTCTTAACCGTTAGATTCTAGGGTTTCGAATCTAGCCATACAACTCATCCAACGAACCTAATATACAAAACAATCCAAATACATTGCCCAGAATCGGGCCTGCATATCGATGGGCCGACCCATACCTACCAGGTCGACCCATGAGTCGATGCCACTTGGCATGGATTGACCCATAGGTCGACCCAGGTTGGTATGGGTAGTTCCATGACCGTTGGTTCCTGCGTTGTTTTATGTATATATTTTTATATATAACTTTATTTTGAAATTCAAATTTCTGTTCAAACTTTAAAAGCTTATAACTACTTCATACATTATCCGATTTACGCAAACATGGGGTCTATCTGAACCAGAATTTTTAGGCGAATGCAACAGTAAACTCGGTTTTACTTAGTTTTGAATATTTACTTATATAATATTCATTTTATTTTCTTTACTGTATGGTTATGGTGTATTAAATTTTAGGGTGTAACATTCTCCCCTACTTAAAGGATTTCGTCCCTGAAATCTCTAAGTTAAAAAGAATGTTATTATTCTAACAACCACCTACAACCACCTACAGCCATCTACTCATCCATCATCCACTGGCATCCATTGTCCTTAAGAATTTCTAATGCTCGTATGAACATATGAAAAAAGTGTTGTTTGTTTATGTTCTTACACTAATGCAAAAATCAGGCGGTTGACTAATTCAGCTGACTTCCTTAATGCAATATATGTTTGTTCCATGTATCCAATATGTATGAAAAAGAGTAACATATAAGTTCTATATGTGTGCACAATCATCTACCAAAATGCAACATCCATATGATGATACATCCATTTTCCTCCATTGAAAATAAAAAAATGTGCACATATCCATATGCAGTATGTAAGTGCTTGAACCAATCTAGTGCCTAGTGTGTGTATATGCATCCATGGGCAAACAGTTGCATCCACTTGAAACCATCAATCATAACATGTTTCAACCACATATTTCCGATCATTGGTTTCTACTTAAGGATCAAAGATTTGAATGATAGGATAAACATACTTGAATGGTAGAAGCAAACGCGAATTAAAATCTAGGAGAATAAATTAAGAACATACTCTCAAAAAGAAAAGAAAAAGAAGCGTGAATCTTGTCTTCGGGTTCCCACGCTACATCTTCGCAGTCTTTTCCCCACTGTATTTTCACTAGTCTGGTTTCTTTGTTGCGTAGTTTTTTAATCTCTGATCGAAGAATATGAGTAGGACCTCTTCTCACTGATGCTTCCTTCTCAACCTCCACATCTTCTATAATGGCCTGAATTTACGTACTCTTTGAGTTGACTAATTACACCACACGTCCAACCCAAATTGCACAGAAATACGAAACATTAATAGAAAGGAGTTAGAGGATGAGAAGTAGAAAGAAAGAGATGTTAGACTAGAAGAAAACGATGAACACAAATCTCACAGCAAAATAAATAAAATATATTAAATAACATAATCTTTGAAATGCAAATTAGTAACTTTATATACATACCATCATCGGAGCACAATAGCTATTTCCGGAACATTTATAAACACTTGTTTCCAAATACAAACATAGTACGCAGCGGAAAATATGATAGCCTATAGCTAACTGTAACACCCCGCATTTTTAATGAAACTAAAAATGAGCGTATATGTATGAATATATGCATGAACATAGATTCATACATTAAAATAAAAAGATTGGTTGCATGCAACATAGTTATGTTGCATGCACTAATTATGCATTGATAACAAAAGGAGGTAGTTTGTGTGTGTGAATTAATGCGACACGTAAATTAAAGAAAATGGTCAATAAGCATGCAAGCGTTAAAATAGAATATATATATATATATATATATATATATATATATATGTGTATGTATGTATACATAAATTTAGGGGAAAGCAACTCACACACAAATAAATGAAATAAAAAAGAAAGAGGAAGATTATTAGTAAATTAATAATAAAGATAGCGCATGCATAAACATGCAATTCAAATTAAAAATGATATATATAAAAAGAGGAGGATAAATTAGAGAATTACATATATATATATATAAACAAATTAATATATATATAATCAAAATAGCGAATCGGGAGGGGGAATAGCCGAACCACCCCATTTCGGGGGTCGACCGGGTCGACCCAGGGGTCGAACCAGGGTGTTTGGGTGTCGACCCATGACTCAATTCACCCTAGGGCTGATGTGGCAGTCGAAATCTAGAGATTGGCAGCTATAAATTTACCTCATTTATCTTGTTTTCTCATACTAAAAGCAATGGAGGCCAAATGCCGTCAGTGCCTGAACTAAATCTAATCCTTTCTTCTTCTACAAATCAAGTTCAAAAGATTCAAGAGTTTCAACTATAGATATGAGATTCAACACCAACAATTTCTTTTCTATCTTCAAAAATCCAAACACTGTGAGTTAGTTACTTTTTGATTTAAATGATTAAAAGTAAACATGATATGATTGCGATTTGGATTTGTTATAAATTGTAAATCTATGACATCCTTGAATCTTAAGTATTGTCATGCTAGATCCACTTTTATAGATCTAATTTGCTTGTGGTTAATTTATCATGTCATGCTAGATCTACTTTTATAGGTCTAATTCGCTTGTGGTAAATTTATCATGTCATGCTAGATCTACTTTTATAGATCTAATTTGCTTGTGATTAATTTATCATGTCACATTTGTGGATCTTAAACATTATCATGCTAGATATATCTTTATAGATCTAATTCTGTGATTAATTTATCATGTCACATTTGTGGATCTTAAACATTATCATGCTAGATCTACCTTTATAGATCTAATTCGCTTGTGGTTAATTTATCATGCCACATTTATGGATCTTAAACATTATCATGCTAGATCTACCTTTATAAATATAATTCACTTGTGGTTAATTTATCATGTCATATTTGTGGATTTTAAACTTTATCATACTAGATCTACTTTGATTATGGATCTAATTCTTTAGATCATTTGGTACTTACCATGTTGTAGTCAATTTAGATCTATCATTAATTGGAAATATGAATCCTTATTTATTCATGCCTATTATGACATCCTCAGTATGTTAGATCTAGTTTTATTATCACACGCTCACTAGATCAATTTTTTTATATGTCCACTTTATCACCATGCCAATTACATGTTTATGTCACTTTTGCTAAAATAATCACTATTGTCATCTTTCCCTTTTATTTTTTATGTCTAGGCTACTTTCTAGCCTAGGCATGACGCCGAATATATGCGAATGCATTAGTTAGGGAATGGGGGAAAACATTAGAATTGGAATAAATCGAATGACGAATATGATTGGGACATATAATCCATTATGAATATAATTGGGTAAATGGGCATGAACACCTATAAAAAAATAATTAATTGGTTAATAATTATAATGCCTAGGATTATAGTAATTAGATAACTGTAACGACACTTATGACACGAGGTTATATTGCATTTGTGGTGGAAGTCTACCCGGACCCAATTGGCATATCCAGCAACCGCAAATGTTGAATCTAATGTGAGGGGTCTAAGTGCACAAATACGATACGGGCTAAGATACGAGGTTAGATCCAACTTGTGGAAGAAGTCTGCCCGGACCCGACTGGCATTTCCAACATCTACAAGTTGTAGGCCTAATGTGGGGGGTCTAGACAATTATAACCATAAATGGACATGGTAGCGAATTGGAATACTTAACCTAGTTGAATCCATAGAAATTGTGTGAACATAAACATGAATAGGGTTAAGTAAACTTGAATGAAATAGTGGGAGGATCAAGTACATCTTGGGTTGGTGGGTAATATTTGTGTATATAGGACCACAAACTTAACCTATTTTATACGTAAGGGTTATGCAACTTGGTCAAGTAAACTTGCTTGGATCAGAGGGGGTTAAGTAAATCTTGTGGCGGTGGGGTAATATTTACATATATAGGCCCGACAACTTAACCTGTTTTACATGTTGGACTGTTAGGCATAACCAGTTGAAATCTTAGTAATGGGGATGCAAGCTTAAGAGGAGCTTGTATCATCTTGTGTGTGGGACCCGTTTCAGTCAGTAAGCCATCTAGGTATCAAACAAGTACTCCAAAATAGGTCGGAGTAGGGGCACACTTACTGGGCTGATTGTAAGAGATCCAAGATGAAGGGGCGGTGTCAACAGTGCAGGAAACCAACAGAGTCATGTACGTGCATGGGTCCGGCTTGCTATGAGAATTAAGACGCTGTGACATCAGTAGATATGATTGTGCACATCTTGAAAATGAAGGGTTGCCACTTTAGGAAGTGATACATCTTATTGTGGGGCTAGCACAGGGTATCTACGGAGTAGGGAGCCGGTCGATTATGGTAGTTAGGGTACATCTAGACTCTGGTAAGTTTAGGAGTCCGCTATTGGGGCTGCCTGTGGATTGTATGGGGTTAAAGCCTCTCACTAGAAGTACACCTAAGTCTACCATTTATACATGTTGGGGATTATCTTGTTCTAGTTATACTAGTATTAGTGTAGAGAAATAGAAATCAGTAGAGAAGCGCAACATACTCTATCGTAATTATCTTGTTTACCTTGTCATACCTGCCTTATATGATGTTGCCTTTCTTATCCATCTTATATGTCTATCATGGTACTTTTACTTATTTACTTGCTAAAAGTAACTAGACTCGCCATACTTTATGTCTGACCCTTTTTGTTTCCTCTTCTTTCTTCCGTTCCCCCCTCAGGTTCTCAAGGCGGGAATACTCAGGCTTGACCGTGATTCTGCTTACTTTTGTTGAAGCTGTTTTGATGCATGGCTCAAGATTTATCCTTTCTACTATGGCTATGCTTTACTTGGGGAATTATGCTTCTTTATTTATGCACTCTGATGTTTTAAATTACAGACAGAAATTTTTATGATGTAACGGTTTATCTGTATTTCAGACATGTGCTGTTTTTGAACCACGATACTTTATTATAAATAAAGTTTTGATTTCGTTTTTACTTTATGTCCGTCTTGTAATATTTTTGTTTCTGTTTACCTTTAACGCTTCACGAAACTTAATGCATTCCCTTTGTGAGCGACATTAACGGACGTGGGGTGTCACACTTGGTATCAGAGCTGAAGGTTACCAGATTGGATAAAAGTTTTTGAAAATTATTTTCACAAAGGTTTTAAAAGAAAAAAAAATTCAAACTGAAAAGTCTGTTTTGAAAAACATATTCCCCAAAGCTATATGTAATATCCTTCGATCCTTTGTCTAAATCTCTTTCCTTTTCTTTTTAGCATGTCTGGGGAACCTAATATCCCAGAGGGTGTTACGATACCAGGTTGGTTCTGTAGGTATCTAGAGGCCACGACATCTGTCGGAGGTCAAGCTAACATTCCTCCCCAAGCTGCACCTGTTGTTCCTTCTCCTCCTCCTCCAAGAGCAGATAATTTTGCTAAGATCTACAAAGACTTATGTTCCATGGGCGGAAAGCCATTCTGCTGTACTGAAAAGTTCGTAGAGGCAAGAAACCGGCTGAAAGAGATGGAGGATCTATTTGGAATTTTTGAGGTGGAATATCGGAGGTAGATTCAGTTAGCTACCTGGTTGTTGAAAGACAAAGCTTCGTTTTGGTGGGAGGTGACGCAAGCTGGGCGTCCGGTGGAAACTTGGGATGATTTTAGAAGGAGGTTTGAAATGAAGTTTCTTTCCCAAGGTGAGAAAAGCATGCAAATGGAGAGGTTCTTGGCGCTCAAGCAAGGGAGCATGACGGTTAAAGAATATGTTAACAAATTTAACCAACTAGCAAGATTTGGATTAGAGTTGGTAGACACTCCGCATAAGAAAGCTTTGCGGTTTGTTGAAGGACTAAATGAACCCCTTCATGGGTTAGCTATGTCTCGTATTCCAATGGGAGCTACTTTTGAAAGACTCGTTGATATGGTATTAATGCATGAGGAAGATAAAGCTGAAAAGAAAGAAGCTAAGGTTGAGGAAACACAAAAGAAAGGAGGAAAGAATGAAAGAGCTCAAGACAGGAGGAAATTTTTTAATTGTGGGCATGTGGGTCATGTAAGCAAAGATTGCAGAAGAAGGAAGAACGTTTGTTTCCATTATGGGGAGGTCGGGCATCTTATTACGGATTACCCGAAGAAACAAGGACACGGTCAAAGGGCAGGAGCTTCTGGAGGGAAAGTGCATGCTCTCGCGATCGAAGCTCCAGATCGAGGTAGGAAAGTTTCTGTGGAAGGTTTGATTTCTCTTTCCAATCACCCTATTATAACTCTTTTTTATTCTAGCACTTCACACTCATTTATATCTAGTTCTGTAGCTGAATCTCTACACTTAAAAACTAGTATGGTAGTGGATCCCGTTGTTGTCTCAAACCCCATTTATCTATGATTTGTCGGGGTTTGAGAATGTCAGTGTTGGGCGTCGAGTTCGAGTGCGACACGCATATGCTTGGGCTCATAGGTTACGGGTTGATCCTAGGGATGGACTGGCTAACCACTTATGGTACCATTCTGGATTGTGAGAGGAGGGTTGTTAGGTTTCTGACTTGCCAAGGGAGGACCCTCGAGATTTCTTGTGACCCGCTAGGGTCTGTCATGCTTAGCTTCCTAGATTCACTTGACACATCTATCGATGATCTACAATCTGTAGTGGTAGTCCGTGAGTATCCATATGTTTTTGATGAGGTTCAGGGTTTATCTCCAAGGCGGGATCGATTTTCGTATATATTTGGTAGACAATGCAAAGCCAGTTGCATTACCCGTGCGCCATATGGCTCCACGAGAAAGGAGGGAGCTTAGTAAGCAAGTAGAGGAGCTGCTTGAGAAAGGGTTTATTTGGCGAAGCATATCAGAATGGGGGTGCCCCGGTGATATTCGCAACTAAGGCTTACAGATCGCTTTGCATATGTGTGGATATTCATGATGTTTTCCTCATTTCTTATTCATCGAAGTGTCTACACGATACAGTAAAGGTAGTTGAGCCGAACATGCGTGAGGAAGTAGAGGTGGAACGGGAGGCGACAATTAAACGAGTTCCTACCCATATATTTGGATCATAGGTTAAGAAACTGCGCAACAAAGAGGTTAGGTTAATAAAAGTGCAATGGGGAGAAGACATCGAGGATGCGACTTGGAAGACTGAAGACAAAGATCATGCTTCATACCCTTTCCTTTTTGGGACTATGTTCTTAACTTCTTTTTCCAAAGCTTCTACTCGCACTTGGTTATATCATCTGAGTATATCTTATCGATCGAATCTTCGACCTTTAGGTAGGAAATCCCATGATTGTAAACTTGTGTTTGAGACAGGTTATGTTTTGATGGATGCAAGTGGTTGCTCGTGGATGAATATACACACACATTAAGCACTAGATTGGCTCAATCACTCTCATACTGTGTAACAACCCGTATTTTTGATAACATGCTATAACATAAATCGAGGCAGAATTAAATGATAAAATCTGAATCAAGGGAAACGGGTTGTGCCATTGCGTTCGTCTCGGAAAAATACGCGAAATAGAGTCCGAGTTTTCGAAAATTGGAGTCCATAGGACCCAATTATGGCCCATAGAATTTTTTAGAAAAATTCAAGTTTAAAAACAGATTCAAATTCAAATCCGAATGTTTAAGTTCCAACCCAGACAGGCCAGGCGGGAAGATTCCCGCCAACCCCCATGTCGACTGGGGTGTCGACATACCCAGGGCCGTGTCGACTGCCCAGTCGACACGGGTGTCGACATGGTGGCTCGGCCAGTTTGGCCTGGGTGCACCTGACTTGTTCCTCAAGACATGTTTTAAGGCTTGTGACGGATTTTAAAGGCCCAGATCTGAATTAGGGTTAATCCTATGGCCTAAACTAACCTAAACTTCTATAAAAGGACCCTAATACCTAGCCTAAACCATCATAAATCAATCCTACAACTAGGTTATGCCAAAATGTTTAAGCATGGCCTCCACCCTCTTGTCATAGTCTCCATCTTCATTCATATGAGAGTTTCTAAGCTTGTTTGAGAGTTTCTAAGTTTAATTCAAGGCCAAAGTTCAATCTTTCTTCATCAAAGCAAGGATCTTCTTCTTATTTCTCAAGGGTTTTCATTGGAGCTTATCATTTGGGGGGTTTTTAGAGTTGCTAGTGGCTTCGTCTCAATCTTATTTTATTTTATAAGTCTTCATAGCATTGTAAGCCCTATTCTACTCTTAGATTCTAACTATGAAGTTAAATATGACATGTTGCAAGTTTGAGTTTGGGCCTAAGTATGATTTGTGCTTTAATTCTATCATGTTATGCATAGATTTATTCTATGCATGTTTGTAAAGCTATCACCTTGACTTTGTGCATAGAAAGCTATGAGCTTTGATTTGAAATGTTGCATAAAGCGACATAGAAACTCTCATAACCCTTATGTTATCTTGCATATGATGTTATATGCGAATCACTAGCTATCATCCTATGTCATTTATGACCATGTTTCACCTATTTTGCTAAAGTTTGATATCATGCATGTTTTGAGGCTTATAATGTAATATGCAAGTTTATGAACGCATTTTCCTCATATGCCACCATGTTTAACTTGTGGCCAAACCTTATTAATTATGTCATGCTTCTAAGTTCCCTCTTTGAGATCTATTTGCGTTTATGCGAACTTACATGCGATGGGGTTACGTTATGGGTAAACTAAAATGACATAAAAACATGACTTGAAAAGATGACACGAAATATGACATGTGATTATGCTTGAAACATGAACATGAACTTGGACATGACTTCTAGAAAACATGAGAATGGCCAACTCGAGGTTGGGTTGAGTTTGTAGCATAAATCTATCCGGAACTGACCAGCTTAACTAGTGGCTACAAGCGATAGGACCCAATGTGAGTAGTTGGTCATGTCGCACTTGAAACCCGAGGTTAGACTAAGTTGTGGTGTAAAGCTACCCGGACCCGCCCGGCTTAACTAGTAACCACAACAAGGTCTAATGTGAGAGGTTGGGTGCATTAAATCAATGAATGCCACATGATAGGGTTAAGTCATGGACCACTTGAATACTTAACCAATTAAACACGATGGGTTGATAGGGTTAAGTCATGAACCTTGGGTACACTTAACCAACTCGGTACTTGATTGGATAGGGTTAACCACGCTTAACCCTAGTTACGTGGTCCTTTTCACCAGTAACCCTCTTGGTTGTATCATGATACCCTAGAGACTAGGCTAGGGTGGGGCACGATTACTGGGTTGACATGTAAGCGACCAAAACGACGGCTGAGTAGGTGCACCGGTGTAGGTTCAGGCGGACTATGGTCATGCACATAGTCCGGAGTTGAAAAAGCAGACACGGGCACCAGTAGGTTTAAACTGTGCGTGCTTGATTTGTGTCCGTGGTTGGCACCCTAGGGCTTGATACACCCTAGGGTGGACCTAGTACAGTTTGACTACACTTCGTGGTTGGGCCGTATGACACCGACACTTGACGAGTTAGGCTTTTAGGGAGCCGATCGACTAGACCGTGTTGTTGGACCTTGATTTAGGTCATCTCGTGATATTGGGCCAAGATTGGGCCAAGGGATCACTTCTTGTTTATACTTGACATGGGTTGGAATACTAGTACATTTGGTGCAAAACTTAACCTTGTATATGTGATGCCACACTTGATCTATCTTGTTAACTTTTCACCATGCCAGTTATCATCTTATGTTTTATCTCTGTTTTACATGTCCAGTTAACTTTATTAGTTTTTATACTAATAGTAGGTAGGACTTACCAGTCTTTTGACTGACCCATTTTCTTTCGCCTCTTTTCTTTCGTCCCCCCCTCCCCCCAGGTTTTCAGGGTGGGAACACCAGCACCTAGCTTGGATCTTTAGCTGCTTTTCTGGATAGCTCATGTACGGTTTGGACTTGAGCTTGCTATGGCTTTATGCTACTTTGGGGATAGTTACTTTATGTTTTTTTTCCAGTTTTCAGTTTATGTTTCTAGACTTTGTTTTGTGGGAAAATAATGACCAAGTACTTTGATGTAACTTGACTATGGTTTTGAAATGTTAGTTTTTACCCGCTGCTTTATTTACTCTGTTTTACTTATATGTCCTGTCTTGTGGTATCTGCACGCATGTTTACCTTGTTTAACACCCCTCCAAAGCTAGTGTGCTTGCAAGAGTGGCATTGGCAGAGGTGGGGTGTTACATACTGCATATGGATGTGTGTGCATTTTCCTTTCTTTAATGGATGAAAATGGATTTATCATCATATGAATATTGCATTTGGGCGAATGATTAAGCACACATATAGAACTTACATGTTGTAATAGGGTTGTTTGCATACATGTTGGATTCATGACGCTAACATACATTGCATTAAGGAGGTCAACTGAATCTGTAATAACCCGGAAAATCTGGGCCAGTTTAAAATTTTTATTTTGGCAGTTTTAGCGAATTTTGAATATTTAAAATAGATTATTTTAAATAATATCGACGAGAAAATTTATTTTTAATAGAATTAGAACGTATATACTATATACGTCGTCGTTAGAATATAAATATTTATATATAATTATAAATAGAATTGAAAATGGCGCGGTAGTTCGATAATTCGATTTCAAACTTCAATTGAATGTACCGGGTGCAAAACAATCCGGATTTTAGTGAAACCAAAAACATTAGGATCTATTTGATAATATCTTTCCAACGAATCCAAAAAATCAAGATTTCATAGCGGGAATCAAAAGATATGTCCAGTTGAAAATTCTGAATAGTCGCTATGGAATTCAGGCCCTTAAAAATGGACATTTTGCAAACGACCCCGGATTTCGACGAAACCACTTTTGTTGGATCCGCAGTGTCAAATTGTTGCTAGGTTTCAAATTTCATAATTTTTTGAATCAATATGTGAGCGTGGCAAAGGAAAACGCGTTTGACCAGTTTCAGTTGATTTTAATCAACTGGAAAGGGCCATTTTTCAAACGGTCTCAGAATTCGACGAGACTAGTTTTGTTAGGACCGTATCGTCAATACGAAGCTAGAAAATATTTTTCGGGAATTTTTCTAGTTAGTATGTGGCCCCGGTAATTTGAAATGCGCGTTTAAAATTCAATATAATGATTTAAATGTAAATTCAACGGAAACTAATCGAAACGATCAAATCAGCTTGCGATACATATCCCATTGTGTTCGGAATGGGGGTAAAACGCTATGGACGACAGGCGGTGGGCCTCGTTTTGAGGTCGAAAATAAAAGTTGCTTTTTGGTGAAAAATTAAATAATAAATTAAATAATATAAATTTTATAGAAGCCCCCCCCTTATTCTTCCCGATTCAGTTTTAAATAATAAAAAAAATCGCGCCATCACCCTAACCCTAGCCGCCCATCGCCGTCGCGCGCTGCCATCGGAGGAGCCCCCCCCTCGCCGCCTCGGCCAAGGCCTCCCACCTTCGACGACGACCTCGTCTGATCTCGCGAGCCTCCCCTTCTTTCCTTCCTAACCCTAAACGCCTCGCCCAACCCACGTCCTCCCCGGCGATCGACAGAGCGCCGCCCCCCTAGACTGCGCCACCTCCTCCCTCCACTTCCCCGACCTCGACAACAGCACCCCCCCCCCCCCCCGTCTTCCCCCTTCTCCTGAAAAAAAAAAATTCCGACGCCCCCTCCTTACTCGACGAAACACTGTAAGTTTTATACGTTATCTTTAATTCGTTTTTTTTATAATTATTGTTAATTATTATGTAACTGATTTTATAAAACAAATAAAAAAATCGATTTTCTTTTAGCATAGGAAAGAAAAATTCGGATATATATATATATAATAGCTATTTAAAAATATGATTTTTATATTTTTAAAACATTAAAAATATGATTTTTATATTTTTAAAGTAATAAAATTATGACTTTTATATTTTTTAGGTATTAAAAATATAGTCTTTACTATATAGACGAAGTAAAAATATGACTTTTGTTTATGTAGAGAATTAAAAATATAATTTTTACATGATAGGAATATTAAAAATATCATCTTTATATGTGTAGAAAAATAAAAATGAGATTTTTATAAAGATGAAATCTTTAAATTTGAAAAGGCGAAGTCTATGTTTTTATAAAGGCGAAATCTTTATTTTAGAAAAAGCAAAATCTTTATATGGAAAATAGCGTGATAAAAATATAATTTTTATCTATATAGCATTGCATAATAAAAATTCGATTTTTATATATTGAATAGAAAAGTGAAAATTCGATTTTTATATATTGAATAGAAAAGTGAAAATTCGATTTTTATATATTGAATAGAAAAGTGAAAATTCGATTTTTATATATTGAATAGAAAAGAAAAAAATTCGATTTTTATATATGGAATAGAGAAATAAAAATGTGATTTTTATATATATAGTGACTACGGGCAATGAAGATGATGAAGATGCGATGACGATGAAGATTTCTATGAAAGAAGAGTCAAGATGATTGGATAGCTATTTGTGAGAATTTCTCACCTTTCAATTTCTTTTTCTAATTATATATATATACTAGGATGCAGACGGTGCTTAGTAGCACCCGACATAATCGTCCACAGACCATGGACTTGTTTGTTTGGTTGCATAAATTAGTTAGATGATTTGATTTGAATTTGGTTGTTTGGTGAATTTGATTGATATGTGAATGGCGTGGGCCTTCACTAGACCGGGGATAAGGCTGGGCCTCGTCCCGTTTCTAGTATCGTGCCGTTATGCCGCCGAAATTTTCTAAAATAAGTTAGAAAAATAGAAATATCATTTTATTTAAAGAATGAACTGAATAGAAATTCATATGTTAAAATAAAATGTTTTATCGTTAAAAAAATATAATTTTTAACGTGAATATGAATATAGTGAATGTGAATAAATAAATATTCATTTACAAACCGGACGGTTTGTTTATGTGCACCTATTTGAAGGACATTGATTGGGTCGATAAATTTTACACATCGCCCAACTGCACAAATAAAATCTGTGTTTGATTGTTTGAAACCCCACACGGGTGTTGGGATGAAATATGAAGTTCACTCATCCTGATTAATTAAATATGTCGATCGATTGATTGACAGGCGTTTATAAGCGTTAGATATCTATATTTGATGCTTATACAGTGTAGTGCACTTTTGTTGATGGTTGATTATTTTTCAATGCTATTATACATGTGTTGTATGAAAATCCATATAATTAACTTTATATGGTAATTGATTGGGCCTCATTCCAATTTGAAAAATAAAGAATATTATAAAGTAAATGTTCATGTGTTGACAGTACTCATCCATTGAGATTGGTCATGTGTTGAACGAAATATTTTAATAATAAAATTTACATCTTTATCGATATAAAATAAAAGTTCATGTGTTGACAGTACTCATCCATTGAGATTGGTCATGTGTTGAACGAAATATTTTAGTAATAAAATTTACATCTTTATCGATATAAAATAAAAGTTCATGTGTTGACAGTACTCATCCATTGAGATTGGTCATGTGTTGAACGAAATATTTTGATAATAACAACTATTTTGAAAAAGAAATATTTGAAATAGAATATTTGAAAATAGAAATTTATGAAGCCGTGTTGATTAGTTTGACGCCATTTTGACGTGAACGATATTTATATCGATTTTAACGATTTCGAAATGAATTGAATATATAACGATTTCGAAATGAATTGAATATATAACGATTTCGAAATGAATTGAATATATAACGATTTCGAAATGAATTGAATATATAACGATTTCGAAATGAATTGAATATATAACGATTTCGAAATGAATTGAATATATAACGATTTCGAAATGAATTGAATATATAACGATTTCGAAATGAATTGAATATATAACGATTTCGAAATGAATTGAATATATAACGATTTCGAAATGAATTGAATATATAACGATTTCGAAATGAATTGAATATATAACGATTTCGAAATGAATTGAATATATAACGATTTCGAAATGAATTGAATATATAACGATTTCGAAATGAATTGAATATATAACGATTTCGAAATGAATTGAATATATAACGATTTCGAAATGAATTGAATTGAAAACGATTTCGAAATGAATTGAATAGAAAACGAATGTGATTTCAATTGAATATATAACGAATTTGATTCGAATAGAAAACCAATTTGAATTGAATCGAATATAAAACCAATTTGAATTGAATCGAATAGAAAACGACTTTGGAATTGAATTAAATTGAAACCGAATTCAAATTGAATAGAAAGCGAATTGAAATGAATTCAAATTGAATTGAAATTTGAATTGAATAGAAATGAATTTTAAAACGAATTTATAAAGAAGAATTCAATTTTGATTTGAATTGAAAAGAAAGTTGAAATTGCTTTTGAAACGATTTTAAAACTAGTTATATAATTCGTTTTAAATAGAAATCGACGAAGTATATATATTATATATTATATATATATAATATAATGGCCTGAATAGAACGCGCCGCGCCGCGGTAGTTCGTGAATTTCGACCATTTATTTCAAACGGACATTACGGGAGATCCGACCGTCGGATTCTCCTAAAACCGGAACCGTTGGGTTCGTATCGAAAAGAGATTTCTAACGAATATTTGAAATTTGAAATCTAACGGTTGGATTTGGAGATACGTCCAAATCAAATTCGAAAAGGGTCGCTGTAAGTGCAGTTCGATGGCCGTTGATGGAAATCGACTGTACGGGCCTTGATAAAATTATTAAAAATAGTAATAAATTGTGTAAAATCATAAGAAATGATTTGGGAAAGATTGGGGTGAAAAACTCCATATTTGAAAAGATAAAAATAGATTTTTATCGAAATGAACTAGTTTGAACTCAATTTAAAACCCGGGTTTTTATTTTTAAATAAAAAATTAGATTTAAAAAGGGGTTTTAAATAATCGGAATTTCTAATATATTTGATTGAATTTGATTTGGGTTTGTCGTGAACTGTGTTTTAAATAACACCTAGTTCTTTAACCCAGTAAAAGGAGTTCTAACGAATCTGCAATTAGATTGAAATGTGAATCTATAATCTAAATTATCAAATTTAGAAATAAGCGGGAATGGAGTATTACCAGTTTTACTCCAAAGCGATAGTTAAATCTTTAATTAGATTTGAACGTGAAATGGTAATTAATTTTACCGATAACACCACGGTGTTAGATATGGAGTATTACCAGTTTTGCTTCATGGGATGAATAGGTTGGGATTGGGAAATAAAATAAATAATTACTTCGTTACGGTTCGCTAATCTCGACTAGTTGGAAAAACCATAATTTGGTTTTAAATGACATCCAAAGGAAGATCACAGGATAAATTTTAAAGAATTTATCTTGGATAAAATTAATGGGAACCTTTCCCTAAGAATGTGGAATTTAGAAACTAGCTGTAGGTTGGCTAAGAAGAAGGGTTTCCTGGGTATTGATCTGATGTTGGTTTCGACCTTCGGGGTTAATGTTTGGGAAATTGTTCTCTTGCTAATTTGCGGTTAGTGACTAATGAATTGGAATGAGGTGTATGTTGTGTTTGTGTTGCATTTGTTTTTAATATACGCGGGTTGTTCGGAAAGTCCGGGTTTACACCCATTCGGAATAACCGATTCGACGATAGGTCGAAGATGAAGACGGTGGTTGAAGACCGGAAGTCTTCACATCGTTTGGATAACTACTGACGATCTTGATTGGGCAGTACACCTAAGAGGATGGAAATAGTTGGTGGTCGTCTAGACGTACCTGGAGATGAATGGATATGCGAGGAAAGTGCCTCCGGTTTCGTTCAGACCCAGAACGGACTTGTAAATGGATTGTGTGCCTGACATTGGATTTTATTCTGTGTTGATTGATTTCTATTAAATATACATCTGTTTGGCGGCGGAGAATTTATTCTTTTGCTTAACGCCCTTCTCTGAGACGTACGAGCTCAGAGGTTGTATATCGATGGACATCAGTCGCATGGCATGAATTGCCTGTGTGGCACGCTAAGATGCAATGATCAAGGCTTTTGTTGAAAAGCAAAGTCTTATGGTTGATGATCAAAGCACGCCTACGTGGCAGCTTTGTGTATAACGTGAATTCGCGAGCCTCACACCTCGGTATGAGTTAAAAACGGGATACGAACTGCAGGGAGAGCACGACGTTTCTTTCTAGCTTTGGTGGTGTCAGTGACTTACCAGCCCTGACATATATATACTTTTCACCTATGTGGTTGTTGGAATGCGAGGCGCCTCGATTATAGGTCTGTAAGGACCGGGAAACGTGTGTTCAGGAATTTCCAATCCTCTAACGTAAGTGAGGACCGGCCCTGAAGATCCAGGGGTTGCCCAGAGTGCGTAACCCTGGGACATTTGCTAGAGTGTCTCGAACGCGGAGAGGAGCTTGCCCCTTGCCTCGACTCATGACGGAAATCCAATTTCCAATACGTGTATTGCGGCTTTATTTGTAGAGCCTAGTATGGCGACATAGTAGCATGGGATGCTATGCCGTCTATGATATATATTTATGATTGAAATTGTTTTGACACTATACACTTATTATAGTATCAAATGATTTGTTTTAAACGTACCAAGCATGTTTGCCTGTTATAAGGTAAAACCCTATCCTCCGGCTTGCGTTGCATTGTGTGATGGGACCTGGGTCTTATAATAGCTTCATTTTTCGAAAAAGCATTGCGTTGTTTATTCTATGCACTGGTATTCTTGGGAGGAAACCCGTTCCGTGTTATACGGCGTGGTCCCTCGAATTACTCTCTTTTGAATTTGAATTAATAACCGTTTTAGTTCTCACACCAGTCACATGACTGACCTGGAGTTTATTGTTTTAACCTAAACTCTGGGTGCCCCTATTTTCCGCACGGGCAGCTAGTAGTTTTGATTTTGCAGATTTATATTCACAGGATCCTGGTTTACAGCTGGAATGATATCCGGAAAGCTCTGTATCCGTATATCACCTTCAGTTGTGCTTTGTATTATTTTCCGCTGCTATGTAATTTATTGTAATCTCTGATATTTATCAAATGTAATTTATTCATTCATACTCTGTATATTCTTGTATTCTGATGCATTGTTGTAATATACAATGAAATGTTCTTCTGTTTGTATTCTGATTTGTCCTGTTCTCAAACGATCAGGGGTTTCGAACGGTCTAAATCGGTTTAACGATTGATTCGGATTGAGCGAAATTCCCGGCCGTCACAGAATCAGTGGACCACCTAATTTTTTGCATTAGTGTTGGGACATATACACACACCTTTGCATATGTATATATAAGCATTAGAAAATTTTAAGGACAATGGATTCCTGTGATTGGTGGATGAGTAGATGGATGATGGATGGTAGGATACATTCTTCTTAACTTGGAGATTTCGCGGACAAAATCCTTTGAGTAGGGGAGAATGTAATACCCTGCATTTTTAATGAAATAAAAAATTTGCATATATGTACGAATATATGCATGAGCATAAATTCATACATTAAAAGAAAAAAGTTTGTTGCATGCAACATAACTATGTTGCATGCACTAATTATGCATTGATAACAAAAAGAGGTAGTTTGTGTGTGCGAATTAATGCGACATGTAAATTAAAGAAAATGGTTAATTAGCATGCAAGCGTTAAAATAGAATATATATGTATATGTATATATAAATTTAGATGAAAGCAACGCACACACAAATAAATGCAATAAGAAAAGAAAGAGGAAGATTATTAATAAATTAATAATAAAGATAGCGAATGCATAAACATGCAATTCAAATTAAAAATGATATATATAAAAAGAGGAGGATAAATTAGAAAATTATATATATACAAAAAAATTAAAATATATATAAAAAAAATCAAAACAGCGAATCGGGAGGGGGAATAGCCAAACCGCCCCATTTCTCGGGTCGACCCAGGGGTCGATCCAGGGTTTTTGGGTGTCAACCCATGGCCTGATTCACCCTAGGGCTAATGTGGCAGTCGAACTCTGGAGGCTGGCAACTATAAATTTACCTCATTTCTCTTGTTTTCTCATACTAAAAACAATAGAGGCCAAATGCCATCAGTGCCTGAACTGAATCTAATCCTTTCTTCTTCTACAACTCAAGTTTAAAAGATTCAAGAGTTTCAACTATAGAACTAAGATTCAACACCAACATTTTTTTCTATCTTCAAAAATCCAAACACTGTGAGTTAGTTACTTTTAGATTTAAATGATTAAAAGTAAACGTGATATGGCTGTGATTTGGATTTGTTATAAATTGTAAATCTATGACATCCTTGGATCTTAAGTATTATCATGCTATATCTACTTTTATAAATCTAATTCACTTGTGGTTAATTTATCATGTCATGCTAGATCTACTTTTATAGATCTAATTCGCTTGTGATTAATTTTTCATGTCACATTTGTGGATCTTAAACATTATCATGCTAGATCTACCTTTATAGATATAATTCGCTTGTGATTAATTTATCATGTCACATTTGTGGTTCTTAAACATTATCATGCTAGGTTTACCTTTATAGATCTAATTCGCTTGTGGTTAATTTATCATGTCACATTTGTGGATCTTAAACATTATCATGCTAGTCTACTTTGATTATGGATCTAATTCTTTAGATCATTTGGTACTTATTATGTTGTGGTCAGTTTAGACCTATCATTAATTGGAAATATGAATTCGTATTTATTGATGCCTATTATGACATCCTTAGTATGTTAGATCTAGTTTTATTATCACATGCTCACTAGATATATTTTTTATGTGTCCACTTTATCACCATGCAAATTACATGTTTATATCACTTTTTTTTTTTAAATCACTATTGTCATCTTTTCCTTTTATTGTTTATGGCTAGGCTACTTTCTAGCCTAGGCATGATGCCAAATATATGTGAATGCGTTAGTTATGGAACAGGAAAAACATTAGAATTGACATAACTTGAATGACGAATATGAATTTGGACATATAATCCATTATGAATATAATTGGGTAAATGGGCATGAATACTTATAAAGACATGGGTATAATTAATTGGTTAATAATTAAAATGCCTAGGATTACAATAATTAGAAAACTATGACGTCACTTATGACACGAGGTTAGATTGCATTTGTGGTGGAAGTCTGCCCGGACCCGACTGGCTTATCCAGCAACTACAAATGTTGAATCTAGTGTGAGGGGTCTAAGTGCACAAATATGAGACGGGCTAAGACACGAGGTTAGGCCCAACTTGTGAAAGAAGTCTGCCCGGACCCGACTGACATTTCCAACATCTACAAGTTGTAGGCCTAATGTGGGGGGTCTAGCCTATTATAACCATAAATGGACATGGTAGCGAATTAGAATACTTAACCTAGTTGAATCCATAGAGATTGTATGAACATAAACATGAATAGGGGTTAAGTAAACTTGAATGAAATAGTGGGAGGATTAAGTACATCTTGGGTTGGTGGGTAATATTTGAATATATAGGACCACAAACTTGACCTATTTTATACGTAAGGGTTATGCAACTTGGTCAAGTAAACTTGCTTGGAGCAGAGGGGGATAAGTATATCTTATGGCGATGGAGTAATATTTACATATATAGGCCCGACAACTTAACATGTTTTACATGTTGGACTGTTAGGCCTAACCAGTTGAAATCCTAGTAGTGGGGATGCAAGCCTAGAGGGAGCTTGTATCATCTTGTATGTGGGACCCATTTCATTTAATAACCCATCTAGGTATCAAATGAGTACTCCGAACTAGGTCGGAGTAGGGGCACGCTTACTGGGCTAATTGTAAGAGATCCAAAATGAAGGGGCGGTGTTAACAGCGCAGGAAACCAACAGAGTCATGTGCGTGCATGGGTCCGGCTTGCTATGGGAATTAAGATGCTGTGATATCAGTAGATATGGTTGTGCACATCTTAAAAATGAAGGGTTGCCATTTTAGGAAGTGATACATCTTATTGTGGGGCCAGCACAGGGTACCTACAGAGTAGGGAGCTGATCGACTAGGGTAGTTAGGGTACATCTAGACTCTGGTAAGTTTAGGAGTCCATTATTGGGGCTGCTTATGGATTGTATGGGGTTAAAACCTCTCGCCATAAGTACGCCTAAGTCTACCGTTTATACATGTTGGGGATCATCTAGTTCTAGTTATACTAGTATTAGTGCACATAAATAGAAATCATTAGAAAAGCGCAACATACTCTATCATGTTTATCCTGTTTACCTTGTCATACCTGCCTTATATGATGTTGTCTTTCTTATCCATCTTATATGCCTGTCATGATACTTTTACTTATTTACTTGCTAAAAGTAACTAGACTCACCAGAATTTATCTCTGACCCTTCTTGTTTCCTCTTCTTTCTTCCGTTCCCCCCTCCCACGTTCTCAGGGCAGGAATACTCAGGCTTGACTGTGATTCTGCTTTCTTTTGTTGGAGCTGTTTTGACTTATGGTTCAAGCTTTTATCCTTGCTACTATGGCTATGCTTTACTTGGGGAATTATGCTTATTTATTTGTGTACTCTGATGTTTTAAAGTATAAGACAAAAGTTTTTATGATGTAATGGTTTATGTGTATTTCAGATATGTGTTGTTTTTGAACCACGATGCTTTATTATAAATAAAGTTTTAATTCCGCTGTTATTTTATGTCTGTCTTGTAATATTTCTATTTCTATTTACCTATAACTCTTAACGAAACTTAAGGCATTCCCTTTGTGAGTGACACTAACGGACGCGTGGTGTCACACTAACTGGTGAAGCCTCCTGCTTCAAGCTCCTCCAAGTGAATCTGTAAAATCCTGACTACTTGACTGTCCGTACAAATTTGGGCACCCAAGAGTTTAGGGTAAAACAAAACAAAATAAACTCTGGGTCAGTCATGGGACTGGTGTGACCAAACTCCAACCATTTGATTTAACCTTCAAAATCCTTTCGAAAGAAATGATAATCATAAGACCAATCCACATATAAACACAGATGGTTTTTACCTTACGATAACCAAAAGTATTTTTGATATCAAATCCACTGATATTATAATAGTGTCTACATCAAATAAATAGAAATCTAGTGGAACGCTTGCATCTCACGATTCATATATAATATAAGATCAAAAATCGCAGGGCGGTTATTGGAGATTAGATTCCGACTATGACAAGGTATGGAACCACCTTTCAATCAGTGTATTTTATAGGGGATACCCTGGGGTTCAACATGAACATCTTGTAACCCGGCCATACATGGCTAGCCACTCATTCAACTTGAGTGTACCGAGCATATTATCACCAACGGTTGTGATCTAAAACCGTTGCCGAAAGCATACAACAACGAATAGAATAAGAAGCAAATGAAATTTCTTTAGATCAGGTGATAATACCCCCAATGGGATGACCCACTTGGCCATGCTGCTTGCCCGATTTCTGTCATTTCTGGTTGATGAGGCTTGAGGTCATGATTATCTTTTTAGATCATCTTGTCATCATTTACTATGAATTCCACATAGTCAGATCCGTCAAGTCACTAATTAATGTCCACAAATATGCTCTGGGTGTTAAGCTTAAAAGAATAAATTCCCGCAACCATACCCGGTATATTTGTAAAAATTAACGTTTGTGAATATCTAGAAATACTTTGTCAAACATTCGTTCATTCATATACGTTGTCCTAGGACTGGACAAACCGAAGGCACCATTCTATTAATCCATCTTGGGCAATTTCAACCTGGGATTAAGAGAACAACCCTTGCATTTTACTCGGTCTTCAATTATTTTCGGCCTAATTTGATTCGTAACGCTTATGCCTATACGGAGTGGTTTTCAGGTAATAAATCTGATCCCCGTCTCTCTGTATTGACAATGGGGGTATAAAATAAAACCTTTGATAGTCGTTTATTTAACTATCAAAGGAACATCCATTTAACCAACGGTCCTATTTCCAAATGGAAATTCTACCGATTGACCATCAAACAACATTGGCCCCTTTTCAATTAATTTCTTAATACATTATCATTTCCCATTTTCTAATGTTTTCCTGGATATTTCTCAAAGCTTTCTTATCACAACGATCCTTGGAAAACATTTCCAAATATCACAAATTATCCATATTCCATTTTCCATAAAATATCTCTTATTATGGTTGGAAAACATTTTCATATATTCATAGATTCTCATTTTCATAGTTAGAAAAATATATGTTATTAACATTGGGAAAACATTTCCAATTGTCTTTTCTTAAATTCCTATTAACCAATTCTTCCCATTTTATATGCTTAGAAAATATCTCTGATTTATCTTGGAAAACATTTCCAGAATCTTTTTATTTGACGAGCCGATGTTATATAAAACATCGTTACTATATTTAGCTCATTAATCATTCATTAATCGTACACTAACTAATCTCGCTACCGAACCTTAACCATTCCAAAGTCAATCATGAAGTCAATCAAGTTGGGGTATAATTACCTTTCAGACCTTGACTGAACATCATTCTCAACTTCGAAATAGTCGAGTTCACCACTTCAAATCTTTAACAGTCATTGCTCACGCAACCCTCGGATTCAATTTAAGAATCCACTTCTTTTATGGAATACATCGATTATAACGACGACATTATAATCCTTGCTTCCAAAATATTTAAATTAAAAATATAACTCTGATTCCTTAATTCGGATAAATTAATTAATTAACATGTAAACAAATTTACAATATAAATATTTAAACCTTTATTTTAAATGGAAAGTAAATAGTACTTTTCTAAATTCGATATAATCGAATTCAATAAATAACTCTCCTTCGAATATTCTATATTTGATTAATATTCTGAACTTCGGAATAAATCTACTATTTCAAGTCATCTCAAATTCTACTTTATAATTATTTCCATTCGTGAAATATTTTCTTTCCAATCGTTATTCATTTCCAAAGATGAATATAGTTCCTTAATAGGGATCTAGACTCGTTATCAGATCAACTTGATTTTTATTTAAAAATATCAATACATATTCAAATCGAGTAATTTTACAAATCCACATCGCATTTATAAATTCTGTTTATAAATCTGCTACTAACACCTTCCTATTTATATAAAACAATTCCATTTTTCTTCTTTAAAAACATATTTACCGGCATAACTTCTGAAATCAATTTTATTTGATTTCTACCAATTACTTCTCGTTTAACAATTCTAACTTAAAATAATATCAAATTATTTTGAAACATTGAGTTGTATTATCATAGCTATAAATATTGAAATACTAGCTTCTTAACATATTTCACTTAAATTATAGAATTTAAATATTATTCTTGAAAATAAACCATTAAAATTCTGTATGATCGAATTCTTATTATAAAACCCTTAGATTTATCTTAGTTTATTTTATATTCCGAACTTCGGAGTAAAACCCATTGTTTCTTTCAGAAAAAGTCCCTTTTCTTATTCAAATTCGCATTTGAATTCATATTTTCTTTATAATCGCTAATTCGAAACCCAATTACTAATATTGGCTTCAAAAACCCATTCCCACTTTCCTATATAATTTTAATCTGAATTTACATTTCAATTATCCCAAGATAGATATTTTATAAACGTTGTTTATAATCAGCTTCTTATTTTATCCATTTAAAACAAGTTTCTATTTTCAGTTCCATTCGAAATTTAAATTTCTATTTTTGGAAATAAATTTTCTTTCTAAATCTTAAATTCCTTTTCTATATTCGAAGATATTTGACGGTATTTGAAATACCAAATTTCTAGGGTTGGGGTAATTCAACACAACATAATCTATCACTATATATATACATATCACAAGATATGTCACAATAAATAACAAACAATAATATAAATGTTGAGGAATCCAGTTGGATTCCCCCAACCTATTTCCCTGCATCCACAAATGTTAATCAACATAAATAACATCAATTTCAGTTCAATATATGAAACTAAGGTAAATATAATCAATATTCAACCAACGGTTATATATATATATATATATGTATGTATATATAACTAATCAATCATTTCAACCAATTTATCAACCATTCATCCAATCAACCATCACATAGTATAAAATTACTATATAAAAAATGAAAACTCGTTTATATAAAAATATAAACAAGACAGATTAGTGAGCTTACTCACATTGGCTTGCAGTTGACGATTCTGCTTTTGTTTCATTTAAAAACAGGCATTTGGTTTTTCTATGAAATTCCGGTAGCTCCATTCCCAGCCACATCAATTCCATAATGTTTATCTCGTAATTACGCTTCCACTATGATCAGTTTCGCTTGATTCTGTTCACATATGCATGAGATATGAAAATTACAAGTTCGTATATGTTTTATATAGTCATTGACCATTAATTTAATAATTAGTTCTCCTTAATAAATTTTTAATTCTTTACTTACTTCTTTTAATCCCTGCTAAAATACGAACCCGCTGAACTACCTTATTTCCATCTTCACTGTGCTTGATTCTTTATTCCCTCATGTACACAGCAAAACCACAGTGCCATCCCCGAAGCAACCTACCACTATGTCAAACAAATTCCACCAATCATGCTCCCCTTATCTTCTTGTTATTATCAGCTGATACTTTCTCCTTCATCCTTTATCAAACTTACCACCACACGTTCCTCTTCTACAGTTTGAAGCTTTCTTCCCCAACTCCTATTTTCCTGCTATAGTACTTTTATGCCACGACCGTGCCTTACTCCTGTAGTTCGTTCTTCCCTCGTCTGTTTTTCCCAAACCCTCATAGTCCTTCCATGGCCACCAATGTTCACCGAAGCTCCGATGAACTGCCACCTCCGCACCACCTCCGTCACTCGCCCTACCACCTAGTTGCACCACTAGCCAAAGATTCAGTACCCTACAACATCAGACTTTGCCTAAAACAAAGACCGAACGACCTCCGTTCAAACCACCTCACTGGCCATCATCGTTTACCAGACTTCCCTTAACCACCCCCAACAGGTGTGCCTACTCTTCCCCTTCCCTTTCCCTTCACACATCTTCTCCCCTCGACCAATGAATCACCTCAAAACCCGTTGTCCAAGTCACGGTAAAGAGCGACGATGAGAAAGAAAAAAAAAACTTATTCGAGCTTTGTGAAATTAGTAGAGGAAGAAGACCTCATTTCCAGGGATTCAACAGATCCGAGTTCGAGTTTTTATGTTGAGCATCAGATTTGTTTTAAAATTTGAAATTTTGAAAATTTTGGCTAACTTTGTTTGAGGATACAGAAATGGTAAACTAAGGATTTTGGGAAGGATTGGGGAACATAGAAACGGCTGGCCTTGAATATATAAGCAAAAAATATATATTATTTTATTTAATTTTACAATAAAATGCTGCTGTGACAACTGTTTGTTTGCAGAAAAACCAAGTGTCGTGATTTGAACGATTCCAACACCGCCAAAACTTTTGACTTAACCAAGATTTTTCCTTAGTATTTCCATGTGCCAAGATTACAACGTACCCCTATCCGAATATTTCAAAGATTTTGAAATTGATATAAAACATTTGGTAAGGAGCTTGGGAATTTCAGTTAAACTTTCCAAGATATATTTTGAGATTTTAAAAGATTAGCGAAGATTTTGTTTTGATTCCAAAAACAATGTTTTTCTGAGCGATCCTTGTATTAATTACTTAACGTGCAATGAACATTTGTCGTTTTATTATTATTATTATTATTATTATTATTATTTATTTGTACGAGTACATACTACGTCCGATCGAAACGAAATTCCAAATCCTACAACAAATTAATATTGTGGTCATGCTGGAACTGTTCTCGCTAAAAGTGGATGTCGTTTGGAAAAAGGCTATATTTTAAGATTTAAAGAAATTGATATATATATACACACACACACATCTAATAAAAATAATTCAATTTAATAATAAATTATTATTATTATTGCATATATATTCGAATAGAACATAGACATATTTGAACTTTAGACTCGATATTTCCAATTAAGACGACGTCCAAATTATATAAAATCCAATTATATATACAATAAATCGTTGTGATATATAAACGATTCCATAACGACTATTTGAAATTTTGATTTGGACGTAACTTACAATCTAGAAGATGAAATCTCGAGTTTTCTCTTTCATTAGAAAAATATAGTTTAATAGATTCAAATATCTCTTATTTCAAAGAAATCTGACTCATATTGGATCCTATATAATCAATTAAAGTTCAAAACGTTAAATTACGAACTACCGCGACGTTACGAGCTCGATCTAAATATAATTATACGTTCAAACTTCGTTTTAATAAATAAATTCCTTATAAAAATCGTTTTATAATCCAAATATAATATTTAAAACAAAATTAAATATTCAAAATTAAATGGCTTAAAATCCAGGTCGTTACATTCCTCCCTCCTAAAGGAATTTCGTCCTCGAAATTGCTAAGGTAGGGAAAATGCTACAACCCTATTAACTAAGTTAATAATCCTTTGTTTTACTTCTTAACTTCAGTTTTAAATGAACCAATTTATTTCAATTAAAATATTAGTTATGTCTTACTGATGAGAATTCTCAAAAATTCTGAAAATCTTCTAACACCTTAAATTTTCGAAAATTTCGGTAGAGTCTCCCTTATACGGATGGACTTCTACGATATCGCAAGGAACAACAAATATATACACATCGACCCGTATGGTCGGATAACAAAATTCAAAACCCAATTCTGTATTTTTTTTGTAAGCATACATTATACGAATGTTATTAAGTGAACTTGCCTCATATTTATGCAGTTACACTCAACTAGACCAATGGCTCTGGGTACCTGTACTTGCTCAATTAAACAATTGAGTTTCAATATATACTGTTTCAAACAATATTTCATTCATTTAACCAATATAACCATATTATTTTATTTGGTTTTGGAAATTCTCAACCAATATTCTTATATTCCATACATACATACAAAACATTCATAGTCATCCAAATTGACTCAAAATCAATTTATTCACTTCCATAACAAACGACAATTTAATTTTCTTAAATCCTACTATTTTATTTAACTAAAACTCGGGTAAATTTTAATCCATTTAATTCACTTTCACCATTTTAATCCATTTAATTTATACAACTTAAAATTTAAATTCCTGAATTCAAATTCCCGACTATTATTTCCAAACCGATTTGGAATCATATAATTATACACATATATTTATAACCATATGCAAATTCAAAAGATTTGATTTTTAAAATTAAATTTTCTTTTCAAACAAACTTTCCATTAACGAATTATTATGGTAGCAATACATCACTCAGAAACTTGAAAATGAATGCCGATAATGTCGCGATCCGTTATCAGAATTATTCTCTCGCCACTGAAGTGATTTCAGTGCTTAATCACTCACAAAACTCATTTAAAACCATTATTATTCAAAAATCCTTCAAAGTAACATTATATTACTTTTAAAAAATACTTCGGAAAACATTTCTAAATATCCGAGATTTAAATTCCAAATTCTTATCTGCATCCAATTGTAATTTAGCTTATTTGTACATTCCATTCTTATACAAATTCAATTTGGTTTTATATAACCATTTCAATATTATAATCCCATTATTATAATAACAATTAACATATCCATATACTATAATATTTCAGAAATTATTCTTTTTATATCAAAATAAATTTTAGGCAATTTTTTTTTCTATTTACCCATTTCAAAACAATACTGTATCGAATTGTTTTGTTCGAGAATTTAGAAACATATATCGATACAGTTGTACATTCTATATCGACCAGAATTCATAAACCACTGAACAAACCGGTCATCACAATATAAAACAATTTTTATATCAAATCTACAGATACACACTCATATATATACACTCAAACTCAATCTAAGGTATTACTAACCCCATCTCTATTGAGTTATGCCACAGAGCCAAGGTTTTACTACTCAACCTTTAGCTCTGATACCAAATGTAATGGCCTGAATTTCCGTACTCTTTGACTTGACTAATTATACCACACGTCCAACCCAAATTGTACAAAAATACGAAACATTAATAGAAAGAAGTTAGAGGGTGGGAAGTAGAAAGAAAGAAATGTTAGAATAAAAGAAAACGAAGAACTTAAATCTCACAACGGAACGAATAAAATATATTAAATAACACAATCTTTGAAATACAAATCAATAACTTTATATACATACCATCATCAGAGCACAATAGCTATTTCCGGAACATTTATAAACACCTGTTCCCAGATACAAACATAGTACACAATGGAAAATATGATAGTCTATAGCTAACTGGTGAAGCCTCCTGCTTCAAGCTCCTCCAAGTGAATCTGTAAAATCTTGACTACTTGACTGCCCATACAAATTTGGGCACCCAAGAGTTTAGTGTAAAACAAAACAAAATAAACTCTAGGTCAGTTATGGGACTGGTGTGACTAAACTCCAACCATTTGATTTAACTTTCAAAATCCTTTCAAAAGAAATGATAATCGTAAAACCAATCCATACATAAACACGGATGGTTTTTACCTTACGATAACCAAAAGTATTTTTGATATCAAATCCAGTGATATTATAATAGTGTCGACATCAAATAAATAGAAATCTAGCAGGACGCTTGCATCTCACGCTTCATATATAATATAAAATCAAAAAACCACAGGGCGCTTATTGGAGATTGGATTCAGACTATGATAAGATATGGAAACACCGTCCGATTAGTGTACTGTAGAGGGGATACACTGGGGTTCAACAAGAACATCTTGCAACTCAGCCACACATGGCTAGCCACCCAGCTAGCCACTCATTTAGCTTGAGTGTACCAAGCATATTATCACAAACGGTTGTGATCAGCAACCGTTACCGAAAGCATACAACAACGAATAGAATAAGAAGCAAATGAAATTTCTCTAGAATAAGTGATAATACCCCTAATGGGAATGACCCACTTGGCCATGCTGCCTGCCCAATTTCAGTCATTTCCCGGTTAATGAGGCTTGAGGTCACGATTATCTTTTTAGAACATTTTGCCATCATTTACTCTGAATGCCACATCGTTGGATCTGTCAATTCACTAATTAATGTGCACAAATATGCTCTGGGTGTTAAGGTTAAGTGAATGAATTCCCCACCACCATACCTGGTATATTTGTAAAAATCAACATTTGTGACCATCTAGAAATACTCTGTCAGGCATTCTTTCATATACGTTGTCTTGGAACTGGACAAACCGAAGGCACCGTTCTATTAATCCATCCTGGGCAATTTCTACCTAGGATTAAGAGAACAACCCTTGCAATTTACTCTGTCTTCAATTATCTTCGGCCTAATTTGATTCATAATGCTTATGCCTATACGGAGTGGTTTTCAGATAATAAATCTGATCCCGGTCTCTCCATATTGACAACGGAGGTATATAAAAAAACAGAACCTTTGATAGTCGGTTATTTAACTATCAAAGGAACATCCGTTCAACCAACGATCCTATTTCCAAATGGAAATTCTACCGATCAACTATCAAACAATATTGGCCCCTTTTCAATTAATTTCTTATTAAATTATCATTTCCTATTTTCTTATATTTTCCTGGATATTTCTTAATGTTATCTTATTACCACAATCCTTGGAAAACATTTCCATATATCACAAATTATCCATTTTCCAGAAAATATCGCTTATTACGGTTGGAAAACATTTCCATATATTCAAAGTTCTTATTTTCTATATTTAGAAAAAATATATGTTATTAACATTGGAAAAACATTTCCAATTGTCATTTCTTAAATTCCTATTAACCAATTCTTCCGATTTTCTATACTTAGAAAATATCTCTGATTTAACTTGGAAAACATTTCCAAAATCTTTTTATTTGATTAAACCGATGTTATATAAAACATCGTTACTATATTTAACCCATTAATCATTCATCAATCATACACTAACTATTCTCGCTACCGAACCTTAACTATTCCACAGTCAATCATGAAATAAATCAAGTTGGATGTAATTACTTCTCAGACCTTGACTGAACATCATTCTCAACTTCGAAACAGTCAAGTTCACCGCTTCAAATCTGTAACAGTCATTGCTCATGCAACCCTCAGATTCAATTTAAAAATCGTCTTCTTTTACAGAATACATCGATTATAACGACATCGTTATAATCCTTGTTCCGAAATATTTAAATTAAAAATATAACTCTGATTCCTTAATTTAGATAAATAGATAAATTAATTAATAGTAAACAAATTAATAATTTAAATATTTAAACCTTTATTTTAAATGAAAAGTAAATAGTATTTTCCTAGATTCGATATAATCGAATTCAATAAATAACTCTCCTTCGAATATTCTATATTTGATTAATATTCCGAACATCGGAATAAATCTACTACTTCAGGTGACATTCTATTTTATAATTGTTTCCATTCATGAAGTATTTGCTTTCCAATGGTTATTCATTTCCAAAGATGAATATCGTTCCTTAATAGGAATCGAGACTCGTTATCAAATCAACTTGAATTTTGTTTAAAAATATCAATATAGATTCAAATCGAGTCCTTTTACAAATCCACATCACATTTATAAATTCTGTTCATAAATTTTCTACTAACACCTTCCTATTTATATAAAACAATTCCATTTTTCTTCTTTAAAAACATATTACTGGCATAACCTCTGAAATCAATTTTGTTTGATTTCTACCATTTCCTTCTCGTTTAATAATTCTAACTTAAAATAATATTAAATTATTTCAAAACATTGAGTTGTACTATCTTAGCTATAAATATTAACATCGCATTTAAACATTGAGTTGGATTCCCCCAACCTGTTTCCCTCCATCCACAAATGTTAATCAACATAAATAACATCAATTTCATTTCAATATATTATATCATGGTAAACAGAATCAATATTCAACCAACGGTTAAATTTATATATAACTAATCAATCATTTCAACCAATCTATCAACCATTCATCCAATCAACCATCACATAGTATAAAATTACTATATAAAAATTTAAAACTTGTTTATATAAAATATAAATGAGCTAGAGCTAGTAAGTTTACTCACATTGATTTGCAGTTGATGGTTCTGTTTTTTTTTTGAAAACAGACGTTTGGTTTTCTATGAAATTCTTGTAGTTATATTCTCAGCTACATCAATTCCATAATGTAGATCTCATAATTACGCTTCCACTATGACCAGTTTCACTTGATTCTGTTCACATATGCATGGGATATGAATATTACGAGTTCGTGTGTGTTTTATATAGTCATTAACCATTAATTTAATAATTAATTCTCCTTAATAACTTTTTGATTCTTTACTTACTACTTTTAAGCCCTTATTACCTGCTAAAATATAACCCGCCGAACTCCCTTATTTCCATCTTCACTGTGCTTGATTCCTTATTCCCTCATATACACAACAAAACCACAGTGCCATCACTGAAGCAACCTACCACTATGTCAAACAAATTTCACCAATCACGCTCCCCTTATTTTCTTGCTATTATCAGCTGATACTTTTTCCTTCATCCTTTATCAAACTTATCACCACGCGTTCCTCTTCTATACTTTGAAGCTTTCTTCCCCAACTCCTATTTTTCCTCGCTACAGTACTTTTATTCCATGATCGTGCCTTACTCCTGTAGCTCGTTCTTTTCTTGTCTGTTTTTTCCAAACCCTCACAGTCCTTCCATGGCCACCAGTGTTCACTGAAGCTCCGGCGAACTGCCACCTTCGCACCACCACCGTCACTCGCCCCACATGCAGTTGCACCACTATACAAAGATCCAGTACCCTACAATATCAGACTTCGCCTAAAACAAAGACTGAATGGCCTCCGTTCGAACCACTCTTCTGGCCATCATCGTTTACCGTACTTCCCTTAACTACCCCCAACAGGTGCGCCTACTCTTCCCCTTCGCTTTCTCTTCACACACCTTCTCCCCTCGACCAATGAATCAACTCAAAACCCATTGTCCAAGACACGTTGAAGAACGGCGATGAGAAAGAAAAAAAATTGTATTCATGCTTTGTGAAATTGGACAAGGAAGAAGGCCTCGTTTCCAGGGATTCAACGAATTCGAGTTTTTATGTTGAGTATTGGATTTGTTTTAAATTTTCAAAATTTGAAAATTTTGGCCAATTTGTTTGAGGATACAGAAAAGGTAAATTAGGGAGTTTGGGAAGGATTGGGGAACATAGAAACGGTTGGGCTTGAATATACAAGTAAAAGTATATATATATTATTTTATTTAATTTTGTAATAAAATGCTGATGTGACAACTGTTTGTTTGCAGAGGAACCATGTGCCGTGATTTGAACGATTCCAACACCACCGAAACTTTTAACTTAACCAAGATTTTTCCTTAGTATTTCCATGTGCCAAGATTACAATGCACCCTTATCTGAATATTTCAAATATTTTGAAATTGATGTAAGACATTTGGTAAGGAGCTTGGGAGTTTCAGTTAAACTTTCCAAGGTATATTTTGATTTTTTAAAAGATTAGCGAAGATTTTGTTTTAATTCCAAAAACAATGTTTTTCGGAGCGATCCTTATATTAATTACTTAACGTGCAATGAACATTTGACCTTTTTATTATTATTTGTACGAGTACATACTACGTCCGGTTGGAACGAAATTCCAAACCCTACAACAAATTAATATAATGGTCATGCTGGAACTGTTCTCGTTAAAAGTGGATGTCGTTTGGAACAAGGCTATATTTTAAGATTTAAACAAATTGATATATATACATGTAATAAAAAATAATTCAATTTAATAATAATAAATTGTTATTGTTGTATATATATCCGAATAGAACATTACATAGCTCCAAAATAGACATATTTGAACTTTAAACTTGATATTTCCAATTAAGTCGACGTCTGGATTATTTAAAATTGAATTATATATACAGTAAATTGTTACAATATATAAACGATTCCATAGCGACTATTTGAAATTTTGATTTGGACATAACTTACAATCTAGAAGACGAAATCCTGATTTTTCACTTTCATTAGAAAAATATAGCTTAATAGATTCAAAAAGTTTCCTATTTCTAAGAAATCTGACTCATATTGTATCCTATATAATCACTTGAAGTTCAAAACGTTAAATTATGAACTACCACGATGTTACACGCTCGATTTAAATATAATTATAAATTATATATTCAAACTTCGTTTTAAGGAATAAATTCCTTATAAAAATCGTTTTATAATCCAAATAAAATATTTAAAATAAAATTAAATATTCAGAATTAAATGGCTAAAAATCTGAGTCGTTACATCTTCAATGTGCTTGGCTCCACTACCTCTGCTGTATCATGTAGACATTTCCTCATATGGGAAACATGGAATACATCGTGTACACCCGTCAGCATCTTCGGCGGTCTAACCATATAAGCCATTTGACCTATCCTCTCTACTTTGGAAATGGCCCTAGGAATCTTGGTGCAAACTTCCGCATGGAGCCAAAGCGAACAACATTTCTTAGGGTGATACTTTGATGAAGACCATATCTCCTACTTCGAATTCCAAATTGGTCCTCCTCTTTTCGGCATGCGATTTATTGTCTGCCCTGAGTTGCTTGCATTCTTCGATGGATAAGATCATTCTTCTTGGAAGTCTCTCAAATCATATAAGTCCCAAGTGGAAGTCTGTCCGTAGAATCCCATCAACATGTCAGTGATCTTCAAGGTAGTCTGTAAAGTGCCTCGAGTGGTGCCATGCCTATGCTTGACTGATAATTTTTGTCGTAGGCAGACTCAACCAATGGGAGATGCTCCTTCCAAGTCCCTCCGAAATTTAGGATACACAGTCTCAGAAGATCTTCAAGAACTCTATTTACCCTTTTAGTCTGCCCATCCGTCTGAGGGTAGTATGTTGTGCTCTAACGTAGCTGTGCACCTAACGCCTTTTTTAAACTCTTCCAAAACTCACTACTGAAGATGGGGTCACAGTTGCTTACTATACTGGAAGGTACCCCCATGAAGTCAGACTATCTCTTAATGGTATACCGATGTTAGCCAAGCTGCTGTCCTCTTGCTCTTGACATGACCAAAGTGAGCCATCTTCGTAAGTCAGTGTGTTGCCCTTCCTCGATCTAGGCAGTCCATCAATGAAGTTCATAGAGACGCTCTCCCACTTCCATTGTGGGATATCCAAGGCCTAAAACAACCCGCCAAGTTTCCTTTGTTCATCCTTTACTTGCTGGCAAGTCAAACATCAGGCTACAAATTCTGCCATGTCTTTCTTCATATCAGTCCAAAAGAAAACTCTCTTCATATCCCGATACATCTTGTCGCTGTCTGGATGGATAGTCATCCGAAAATGATTAGCCTCCCTGAGGACTGTCATCAACAAATCTCTGCCTTGGGGAATACAGAGCCTTCCATCTCGTCGTAGCCACCCTTTATCATCCACAAGGTATCTACTTAGGTGACTAGACGTCTCTCCTCTAATAAGCATTTCCAAGATGCTTACTATATGCAGGTCCTTTTGCTACATAGATCCAATAAGCTCCATGGGAGTAGGTCGCGCCTCCAATGATGCTAACAATCCAAATGTGAAATCCGTAGATGGCTTAAAATCGAAGGTCGGTATAAACTCTAAGTTCCGCCTCTCTACGAATAGAGGACTCAAGGTCAACCTTTTCCTACTCAACGCGTCCACCACTACATTACCTTTGTCAGGGTACAAGCTATCATAAATTCGTAGGATGTTAGGAACTCCATCTATCGTTGTTGTCTTAGGTTGAGATCCTTCTGTGAGAACAAATATTTGAGTGACTTACGATCCGTGTATAGCTCAAATCTTTCTTCAAGTAGATAATGTTGCCAAGACTTCAATACGAACACTATAACATCCAACTCTAGGTCATGGGTAGGATAGTTCTTCTCGTGAACTCTCAACTACCTGCTACCATAGCATACCCTACCATCTTGCATCAACAAGGCAGCAAGTCATGTGCCACAATCACCTGCGTAAACTGTAAAAATCTTGCTTCCATCGGGAAGAGTCATAACTGGGGTTGATATCAGAGCCCTCCTCAATCTCTGAAACGCATCCTCACAATCAATGCTCTAAGAAAACGCAAAGTTCTTCTTCGTCAGTAAGGTGAGCGGGGTCGATACCCTTGTAAATTTTTTGATGAACACCTATAATAGCATGCTAACCCTAGGAAACTCCTCACCTCTGTCATATTCTTCGGAGCCTTCCAATCTTGAACTGCGACGACCTTAGTGGGGTCCGCCGCTATCACATCCATGGAGACTACATGCCCTAGGAACCTTACTTCATTTCTCCAAAAGTGACACCTAGGAAACTTTGCCTTGAGATGATGGGATCTGAGAGTGCGTAGAACCTCTCCTAAGTGTAAGGCATGTTCCTCCTCATTTTTTGAGAAGATCATGATATCATCCACTAAGACAACCACAAACTTGTTCAGAAAATCTCTAAACACCCTACTCATCAAGTCCACAAAATATGTGGGTGCATTAATCAACCCAAAAGGCATGACCAACCACTCAAGGAAACCGTTTGGAGTTCTGAAAGCAGTCTTATCAATACTGTCCTCTGCCACCCTCAACTGGTGAAATCCCATGACCAAATCCATCTATGAGAAAACTGATGTGCCTATTAGCTGATCAAACAAGTCGTCAATCCTCAAAAGTTGGTGTCTATTCTTTTTGGTGATCTTATATAGTTCTCTATAGTCCACGCATAGGCAAAGTGAGCTGTCTGCCTAAGTTGCAAAGACGACTGGAGCTCTCTACTCTGATATGCTCCGTCTAATGGATCCTTTCTCGAATAGCTCCCCTACTTGTTTGGTAAGCTCCCTCCTTTCCCTAGGTGCCATGTGGTGCACTGGAAAAGAGACCGGCTTCGCATTATCTACCAAGTAAATCTAGAAGTCTATCTCACGCCTCGGAGATAATCCCCTAACCTCATCAAACACGTCCGGATAATCTCTTACTATGGGCACTGATCGCAAATCATCAGTAGAAGCATCAAGCAAATCTAGAAAACTGAGTGTAACTGAACCCCATGGGTCACATGAAATCTCGAGAGTTCTCTTTTGGCACGTCACAAGTCCAGCAACTCCCCTCCTACAGTTTAGAATGACACTATACATGGCTAGCTAATCCATCCCTAGAATCAATCCATAACCCGTAAAGCCAAGAACATACGCGTCGTATTCAAACTCGACCCCCAAGATAAAAATTCTCAAACCCCGACATATCATGGATAAATGAGTCATACCTCCTATAGGGTTTGAGACTACAACATGATTAGAAACAATACTAGTATCTAGGTGCATATTGTCTACCATAGAATTGGATATAAATGAATGAGAAGTGCCGGAATCAAAGAGAGTCCTAATAGGATAGTCAAAAAGGGAAATCAAACCTTCGACTATGACTTTCCTACCTCGATCAAGTCCACTAGCCTTAAAAGCATGCACTTGTCCTCAAGAAGATCATGCCCCTTGTCCTTTCCTGCTAGGGCATTGCTTAGTGAAATATCCAACTTAACCACAATTTAAACAAGCTTTCTTTGTCTTTCTACAGTCTTTCACAAAATGACCCAAAGCTCTACAACCATGACACTTAATCTCTATCTTGATCTGAGCCTTATTAGGCTTTCCTCCGTTCTTTTGTGTTCCATTCTTGGGCCACCATTTCTTTTTCTCAGCCTTTGGCTGTGCTTCCGTCTTTCTTCCCATCCTTACCGTCCTCGTGTATCAAAGCCATGTCAACAAGTCTTTCGAAAGTAGCCTCATCGGTATATGTGACAGTGCTAGTCCTTGGAGTGGTTGATTCAACCCTCTTGCAAACCTAAGTGCCTTCTTATGGGAAGTATTCACCAAGTCCAAACTGAATCTCGCTAACTAATTAAACTTGTTAACATATTCTTTAAAAGACATACTTACTTGCTTTAAAGCCAAAAATTTCTCCATCTGCATTCCTTTTTCTGCTTGAGATAAGAACTTCATCTCAAACCTTAGTCTGAAATCCTCCTTAGTAACTACTGGTTGTCCCGCCTGTGCCACCACCCACCAGTATGAAGCTTCTTTCTTTAGTTGCCAAGTGGCTAATTGTATCTTCCACCAATCATCGAGCTCGAAAAAACCAAACACATTCTCTGTTTCTCTTAGCCAATTGCGCGCCTCAACAAAACTCTCGGTATCACGGAAGGGTTTGCCTCCCATTGCGCAGAAGTCCTTACAAAGCTTAGAAAAGTTGACTACAGTAGGAGATGGAGCTACTGCGGCTGGGAGGGGGGATCTCCTTGAACTCCGGCAGGGGTCATAACCACTAGATATTTATGGAACCATGTCGGTAGTGGAATGCTCTCGGATGATTCGGTGCCCCAGACATGCTGAAAAGAGAAGAAACAAAGATTCAAAAAGAGAACGAAAGAATGTTGTATATGGCTTGAGGGGATATGTTTTTTAAAAAATGGTTTCTATCTGAAAATACTTTTCTTTTGAAAGCAACTTTTCAAAACTTTTCTCTGATCTTGTAACCTTTAGCTCTGACACCAAATGTGACACCCCACATCCGTTAATGCTACTTATAGGAGGATGCACTAAATTTTGTAAGGCACAATAGGTAAACAATAACTAAACTTCACAAGACAGATATTAATAGGTAGCAGAAAAATTAACTTTTATTAATGAAAGTAAAACATTATTCCAAACCAGTTACATCATCAAATGCCAAACACATCAAATAAAACCATCTGCCTTATAATGCCAAACATAAGAGTACAATAATGCAAAATCATATCCATTTTTACAAGCTATAACAAAGTAAAAAGATAATCAAAGCGGTACATCAAAGCAGAAGGGTCCTGATCCAAGCTAAAAGAAAAATCCTAATCACCATGGAGTATTGCCACTCTGAGGACCTATGGGGGAGGGGGAGGAAGAGAAAGAATCGAAACAAAATAGGTCAGACATAAAGCCCGGCGAGTTCCACTGAATTTCAGTATATGTATAAAATAGAGGTATCAGGACAGATAAATAAGACTGGATGAGAAAGTATAGTAGCATATAAGTGCAAGACAACAAGATAAAACAAGATAAACAAGATAAGACAAGGATCAAGTAAAGCTTTTTATTTATTTCCCAAGAACAAGTTTTTCTCTGCATCAATACTAGTATATCAAGATTAGGTGTTACCCTAATTACATAACAAGATTGGGTGTTATCCTAATTACATAACTTGATTAGGTGTTACCCTAATTACATAACAGGATTAGATGTTACCCTAATTACAAAACAGGATTAGGTGTTACCCTAATTACATGATTGGATTAGGTATTACCCTAATTGCTACCCATGCAATCGGCTCCTTACTACGTAAATACCATGTGTCAGCCCCGGTAGTAGGGTGTATCACTCCCTAACCTAGCAACTTATAGAACATGTACATATTTACTGGTGTTACATCGTCTTAGTTTCCCTAATCGGACCCATGCACGCTCATGACTCCGCTGGAACGCGCCTGCCCAGATTCCTCTTTTTGGACCTCTTACTATCAAGTTCAGTAAAGCGTGCTCTGGCCCCTACCTAGTGCGAGGCCCCCTAATAAGATACCAACAACGATTCTGACTGATATGGGTTTCACACGACAAGATTGACACAAGCCAAACCCCCTATGCTTGTGCCCCCAAGTAATTAGGATTTAAGAGTCCCCAAAACCCGATACATCAATAGATTTAACTTAGCAGATTTAAGCTCATTAATAAGCATGGTTGTAATATTGCATGTTATTATGTGTACAACCATTTCCCCCAAAATAAGCACCTTCCCATATGTATATATATACTGCATCGTTTCAGTTTACTTAGCCTACATCTAGTGCTTACATTTTACATGTTCTTTACTTAATCTCTGTTTTAAGTATAATCTGACATGTATACATATATGCATATTCTTCCTTTTGATTATATTCCCAATTTATAGTCAAAGTCCTCAATTTATAATATTCCTAAATTCTCCTTTTTCATTGTCATATAGTACCCCAAATTCAATTATACGCAATCTTAAATCGGAAATGGCCTAGGCTCTCGATGGCCTAAGCTCAGCGTAAATAAAAGGGAAAAGTAGAAGGAGGAGTACATAATCAAATCAAACTGTATAAAATAGGCATATAAACAAGACTGAAAATAAATTAAACAACATAATAGGGATAAGGAAGATAGACATGTATGAATATAGCTGATTAATCAACTGACAGTAAAAGAACATATAATACTGTAACAACTTGCACAGACGAATAAAATAAAAGAACAGTATAGAAAATAACTTATACGTATTTTATGTTCTAAATCCAATTTTATTTACTGTCATAATACATTTCTAGATATCATATCTGAAAGTAACTTGAACTCACAGGGCTAGGTATTAGGTTCAGAAATAGTTATTGAAAGAAAAAAGTTGCATGAAGAAGGTTGTATGTTGATTGCAGATCTTGAATTATCTTTGTTAATCTAACTTTCAGCAGCATATCCCCATTTTATTAATTAATTTAGAATATAGCCACGGAGGCAAAGAGAGGTGAAGAATAGATGCATGTAGATAAAATGAGGGAGAGCCCCTATTTATAGATTAACTAAGCTAATTCTAAACTGTTAGATTCTATGGTTTCAAATCTAGCCATACAATTCATCCAACGAACCTAATATACAAAACAGTCCAAATACATTGCCTAGAATCGAGACTGAATGTCGATGGGTCGACCCACCCCATCTAGCATGGGTCGCCTATAGGTTGACCCAGGTCGGTATAAGCTATCCCATGATCATTGGTTCCTGTGTTGTTTTATGTATATATTTATATATAACTTTATTTTGAATTTCAAATTTCCATTCAAACTTTAAAAGCTCTTAACTACTTCATATGTTATCCAATTTACATAAACTCGGGGTCTATCTGAACAGAATTCTGAGGCGAACACAATAGTAAAGTCGATTTTACTTAGTTCTAAATATTTAATTATATAATATTCATTTTATTTCCTTTACTGTACTGTTATGGTGTATTATAATCCAAACCCCCCTAAGTTTGTGCCCCTAAGTAACTAGGAATTAAGAATCCCCAAAACCCGATACAACAGTAGAACGAGAGACCTCTTACTTGTTAATAGTCAGGTTCAACATGTTAGGTTTAAGTTCATTAATAAGCATGGTTATAATATTATATGTTATTATGTGTACAACCCTTTCCCCAAGACAAGTACCTGCCCAGATGTATATATATTACAGTGATTCAGTTTTCTTAGCCTACATCTGGTACTTACATTTAACAAGTTCTTTACTTAACCTCTGTACTAAGTCTAATCTGACATGTATACATATATGCATATTCTTCCTTTTGATTGTATTCCCAATTTACAGTCAAAATTCCTTAATTTATAATATGCCCAAATTCTCCTTTTTCTTTGTCATATATTATCCCAAATTCAATTATACACAATTTTAAATCGGAAATGGCCTAGGCTCTCGATGGACTAGGTTTAGCGTAAATAAAAGGAAAAAGTAGAAGGAGAAGAACATAATCAAATCAAACTATATAAAATAGGCGTATAAACAAGACTGGAAATAAATTAAACAGCAGAATATGGATAAGGAAGATACACTTGTATGAAAATAACTGATTAATCAACTGAAAATAATAGAACACACATTATTACAAAAACTTGCATAAATGAATAACAACAAAGAACAATGTTAGAAAATAAATTATAGGTACTGTATGTTCTAGATCCAATTTTATTTACTGTCATGGTACATTTCTAGGTATAAGATCTGAAAGTAACTTGAACTCACATAGATAGGTATTAGGTTCAGAAATAGTTCTTCAAAAAGGTTGTATGGAGAAGGTTGCATGTTGATTGCAGATCTTGAATTTTCTTTGTTAATTTAACTTTCAGCAATATCTCCCCATTTTATTAATTAATTTAGAATATAACCATGAAGGTAGAGAGAGGTGAAGGATAGTTGTATGTAGATAAAATGAGAGAGAGCCCCTACTTATAGATTAACTGAGCTAATTCTTAACCGTTAGATTCTAGGGTTTCAAATCTTGCCAAACAACTCATCCAAAGAACCTAATATACAAAACATCCCAAACACATTACCCAGAATCGGGACTGTATGTCGATGGTCGGCCCTACCTGGCAGGTCGACCCCACTTGGCATCGGTCGACCCAGGTCGATATGGGTCGTCCCATGACCATTGGTTCTTGCGTTGTTTTATGTTTATGTATTTATATATAACTATGTTTTGAAATTCAAATTTCCATTCAAAATTCAAAAGCTTATAACTACTTCATACTTTATCCGATTGTGACGACCCCAAAACCCCGTACGACGGTATCAAGGGTAATCTTTGGAATATAACACATAAACAGATAACAACAAAACAGAAATAAATAAATACACCAGATAATGTACAAATAATACACTGGATAAACATAATTACCAGAGTTACGCAGTATACAGGATCATACTTAGTACAAATACAGTTCAGCTATACATAAATGTCTACAGCGGAAAACAAACATAATATGTACAATAGGAGCTGAACAGCATAAAAGAGATAAATGATAGAATCCATCTTCAGCTCCAGCTATCCAGAAAGAGCCTGCTAAACCTGAAGACAAGGCTGCCCATGTAGAAATAAGGGCACCCGAGTTTGCAAGTGAAACAAACTACGAGTCAGTCATGGGACTGGTATGAGAAATCTACTTAACACATTATATAATTTGGCTAATCATAGGACCATGCCACTTTCGTGGAACGGGTTTACTCCATTGGATTGCCAGTGCTTTAAAACAAGTAAATCTTTTAAACATCGCAATGCTTTTTATAAAAATGAAGCCGATATAAGACCCAAGTCCCATCACATAATGCAACACAAACCGGAGGATAGAGTTTTACCTTATATCGACCAAGATATGCTTAATACGTGTAAAGTAAAATCACTTAAAATGTAAACTTTATCGTTCAATTCTTAATCAGACTCCAACTGTAAATTAGTAAGAGAACGATTCCCTAAGTATTAACCCCAAAGGTCGAAACCAACATCAGACCAATACCCAGGAAACCACCCATCTTAGCTCATTTCTAATTGGTTTCTAATTTTATATACAATCATAAATATCAATCATAGACGACATGGGTACTATATATCATGTCGCCATATATATGTATACAATCAAAACCGCACATGTCGTATTTGGAAATTGGATTTCCGTCATGAACCAAGGCAAAAGATAGTCCTTACAGACTTCGAGATGCTCTAGCCCGTGTCTCAGGAACAGCCGCAACTACACCTTGGATCGTCCGGGCCGGCCCACACGGAGTGGATTATAATGCCTGAACAATGCGTTTCCCCGCCCTATGGGGGCGTAAATGAGCCAACGAATGACTTCATTGGTCCCAGATCGACCGATATAACCGAGGCGCCTCGCAACAGCAACAACCACACAGGTGAAAATAGTATAAATGTCAGCCAGTTTAAGCACTGACACCACCTCTAGATAGAAAGAAACGCACGTCCCCCCTGAGGTCCTCTCCTGTTTCTGGTTCATACCGGGGTGTGAGGCTCGCAAATTCACGTTATACACAAAGCTATGCCACACAGGCCGTGCTTTGATCATCAACCACATGACTTTGCTTTTCAATAGAAGCCTTGATCACTGCATCTGAGCATGCCACACAGGCGATTCACACCATGCAACTGATGGTTATCAATCACACAGAATGAATTCCAATGTCAGACACACAGTCCATTTACAAGTCCATTCTGGGTCTGAACGAAACCAGAGGCATTATATACCTCGCATACCCATCGATCTCCACGTACGTCTGGACGATCACCACTCATTATCCATATTTCGGGATGCCTCCCAATCAGGACATCAGTTACCATCCAACCGAAGTGAAGATCTCCGGTCTTCAATCACTGTCCTCACCGTCGATTTCTTATCGTTGATTTAGTTATTCAGAATGGGATAAACCCGGTCTTTCTGAGCAACTCACGTATATAATAAACAAGTGCTACACAAACACAACATACGCCTCATTGCAATTCATCATTCACTAACCGTAAATTAGTAAGAGAATGATTTCCCAAATATTAACCCCGAGGGCCGAAACCAACATCAGATCAAAACCTAGGAAACCATTCGACTTAGCTAACCTTCAGTTAGTTTATAAATTTCATATTTAACCATCTAATATTCAATAAACTGGGTAAATTCGGTTTATTTCCATTCCATATCATTTATAATATTTATAACGATTTATCGCTATTTTTATTTATTTAAAAATAGCCAATTTATTCAAACGACGCTTAAGGCCATAACGCGGCCGTGGCGCTGTTTTTCTTCAGATTTGATTTACATATATCTGAAAATCTAACCGTTGGATCTTCACAAATTTTATATCATTAGAAATACCTTTTCAAAACGAATCCAACGGTTCCAGTTTTGGGAAAATCCGACGGTCGGATCTCCCGGTACACTCGTTTGAAGTTTCGATTTCAAAATACGAACTGCAGCGTCGTTATTCGATTAATTTTAATTATATTTATATATATACATATATATAATCGATTCTGGCGCTGTTCTTCTTCAGATTTGAATTAAACATTCCAAACAATCCAACCATTGGATCTTTACAAAGTTGGTGTCGTTGGAAAGGTATTTCCAAAGCGAATCCAACGGTTTCAGTTTCGGTTTCGGGAAAATCCGATGGTCAGATCTCCCGCACTAATCGTTTGAAATCACTGTTTCAAAACACGAACTACAGCTTCGTTATTCGATATATATCAATTATATTTATATATAAATATAAATATAAATATAAATATAAATATAAATATAATCGATTTCAAAACTATTTTCTTTTCATACATTTGATAAAAATGATATTTTTATCCAACAAACATTTATTTCAACACTTCACTATTTTTAACAATTCATGTTTATAATAAAATTGTGATTTTTATTGTAAAACAATTTATTTCAAAACACGACTATTTTATATAGTTCATATAGATGGTAAAAATATGATTTTTATTATAAAAACAATTTATTTCAAAACGACTATTTTATATAGTTCATATAGATGATATAAATATGATTTTTATTATAAAACAATTTATTTGAAAACATTAATGTCGTTTAACATATGAATTTCTATTCAACACATGAATATAATTTTAACACATGAAAATAGTTCTAACACATGAATATTATTGAAAATTTAGGCAGCATAACGGCAGGGTAGTTAAAACCAGGGCTATATCTAGTACGGCTCCTCGCTCTACCTTAGAGCCTCGCAGCTTTTGACAATGGGGATTTCATGCATCTAGTTCGCACGCAGGCGGCATGTTTATTTTTATTTATTTTCCACAAACTAATCCTATGTGGTTTCAACCAAATAATTCTCAACCACAAACGGGTATTTTTCAACCACAATCAATCAATTTCAACCACAAACAATTCTAATCAACCATTCGCTATCAACCAATTTTCACACCAATCACAACCAATAAATATTGTCCATGGTTTGTGGACGAGGGCTGTATATATATATATATATATTTATAAGTATATTTCACTTCACTTCAACATATATATAATTTTTACAATGCATATATAACTTATACATCGAACGTACAACTTATACAACGCTTATACATGAGGTGTACAATGCTTATATAACTCATACATCGACTATATAATTTATACATCGTCGTTTTCCATATCGTTTATAATTCAGAAATCTCACATTGGGTTCCACTCCACCAAAAATAGCAGGAGGCTCAGAAAAATATGCGGTCTTTTCTAGAATGTAGAAGACGTCCATACGAGTCCACTGTCTCTTATTTCACTAAATTTCGTCAACAAACGAAAAAGATATGATTTTTACAATGAAATCAAAAACCGTAGCGCTTTAAAGTGCAATAGAATAGTTTAATATAATTTCAGTCGTACCTCTCTGAAGTTGTTCAAAACTAGGTATTAATTTTTTGCGAAATCCGTGAAGGGATTTGTCGACCGGGATACGCAGCGTCGAAGGGCTTGGAAGTAGCTTGCCGGCGCCACCAGAGATGACCCGCTCGACGGCGGTGGTGAGGCTGGGCGGCGGCTCGAAGTCGGAGACTTCCTGGCGATCGTTCTCTTCAAATTCACCACGATAAATTCCCAAACTTGTATGGATTTTAAGATCTCGAGGAGCTCTACAAATTTCCCAACTATAGTGTTTGATTTTGATGCGTGGATCAGAAGAAAAAGAAGAGAGAAGGAAGGAAGGGTTTATCGCCGTCGTTCTGAAGATAATCGGGGAGAGAAAAATGAATGAGCCAATCAGATTTTTTTTATTTTTTTTATAAATTTTAAAAATCCAAAAATACCCCTTCTCTCATATGAACACCAATCCAAACCCAACGACTGTCGTCCCTAGCTAAATACCCCCATTCCGAACACAATGGGATATGTTTTGTAGGCCCATTCGACTGTTTCAGTCAGTTTCTCTTCAAATTAAAATATAAAACATTCGATATTTAATTTGAACGTACATTTCAATTTGCCGGGGCCACGTACTGATTCTATAAATTCCCGAAAAATAAATCTAGCTATGTTTTGATGATACGGTCACAAAAAAACTAGTTTCGTCAAATTCTGAGACCGTTTGAAAAATGGCCTTTTTCTGGTCGATCCAATTTAATAGAATTCGACCAAACACATTTTCCTTTGCCACACTCACATACTAGCTTCAACAATTATGAAATTTGAAACCTAGCAATAATTTGACGTCCTGGATCCAACAAAAGTGGTTTCGTCGAATTCCAAGGTCGTTTGCAAAATGGCCATTTTCACGGGCTATATAAACTCTATAGCGACCTTTTTGAAAATTCTTTTAGCCATAACTTTTGCTTCCAGCTATGAAACTTCGATTTTTTAGATTTGTTAGAAAGATATCCGTTAATAGATTTAAATATGTCTGGTTTCACTAAAACCCATTTTATTTTGCACCCAGTACAGTCAGTCAAAGTTTGAATTCAAATTTTGAAACTACCGCACTATTTCAGGCCTTGTTTATAATTATAAATAATTATATTCATTTTCATACATCGATTCAAACTTACTTTTCGTCGTTATTATTTAAAATATTTATTTTAAATATTTAAATCCACTAAAATAGCCAATTTAAAAATTTTAAATTTGTTCAGATTTTACGGGTTGTTACAATCTCCCCCACTTAAAATTTTTCGTCCCCGAAAAGGAACTAAGTCGAAAGTGGTTTGATTAATCAACTCTACTTTCAATCTGGCTTCCATTCTCCAACTTTTCAGTTTTTCTTCAAAAATTTGACTAACACCCTAAAATTTCGAAAAATTTCGCCATAACCTCCTTTGCACGGGGAGGGGTTTGGAAAATTATTTGGCCGTATTAGGTACCCAATAAATCCTAATCTGCATGCACATATTTATAGGGATATATTCCAGTGTCCACAGGGGAGCATGTATAGATCATAACTCCAGAGAATAAATTCTCGTCACCCTATAAATGGTTTTTTTGCTTTAATGACCAGAGAGACGTGTTTATTGTCATCTCCAGATCCATGTGGGTTTTTTTTATTAATCTTGCCATTTATCATTACATTTTATATGGTCCATATCAGTCATCAGTTCAACCTATAATACATAGTCATCGCCATACAAGCCTCTTGCTCGTATGGTAAATCTTCAACCTCGTCACACAAGCTCCAAATGCTTATGTGGTATATGATGAAGTATGCCATGTAGCGTAGTTCAAAATTAATTGTTACTATCCTATGGCGACATTTATTATTACACACAGAACAACCAGCACTCCGCATCCAACGGAATTCACAGGAGTTGATATAATAATAAAATTGCGCATCTAACTCATTAAGGTTTACCTATTTGTCGGTCACGCAAATAAATTCTTTACTCAACAACTAATCCATTTACCTATTGAAACATATATAATGCACATGTATATATTTCTATCTATTTTTAACTCAGTTCAATGTGTGATTTAATTGAATAAATCCTACAATTTATTCTCTTATTGATTAAATTAACTATCGTTCTAATAATTTAATTAATCAAATCTACTATCACACAACACAAACAACAATCAATTTTATTTTTAACTTTTCAAAATCATACTAATTGATTCTTATAGTCTTTTTAAAATAATCAGACTATAGAATTAAAAGTTTACATCCATGAAAAGAAAATAATAACAAAGCAGAGAGCATAATTGAAATTTCAAAATATGGTAAATGTACCTTGCACCAGAGTCAATCAGAGATATCCACCCTGCACTTAGGATAGGCTTTCTTAATGCTTTCCTCTGTTTCCCAAGTACAATCTCACGGATCTACACTCCATTGCACTTTGACTAAGTGAACCTTCTTGTTCCTCAGCTCTTTGGTTTCTTTGGCAATAATCTTTAGCGGCTCTCTTCTCACAATCAATTCTGGAGTAATTTCAATATCCTGTTGCGCTGCTTCTTCCACAATTAAGTCTGGATCATGAACATGCTTTCGAAGTTGAGATATGTGAAGTACATCATGCACTCCAGGCAACCAATCTGGTAATTGAATTGTATAAGCGAGGGTCCCAATCCGTTCAAGAATAGGGAATGGTCCAATAAATCTGGGCGCCAACTTCCCAGTTTTGCCAAATCGAATCACTCCTCTCATCGGAGAAACCATTAGATACACATAATCATCAACAGAAAAGGCCAAATCTCTTCTTCTCGAATCAGCATAGCTCTTCTGTCGGCTTTGAGCAACGAGTAATCGTTTCTTAACGAAATCGACTTTGTCTGCAGCTTCACGGATCATATCAGGTGCCAATACAAGCCTATTGCCAGGTTCGACCCAACAAGCAGGAGATCGACATGGTCTACCATACAATGCTTCGAATGGTGACATTGTCAGGCTTGCTTGGTAGCTGTTGTTGTATGAGAACTCAGCTAAATGTAAATGGCCTTCCCATGATCCACCAAAATCAAGAACACAAGCACGTAATAAATCTTCTAGAATACGATTCACCCTCTCAGTCTGACCATCTGTCTGAGGATGATAAGCGGTGCTCAAGTTCAGCTTCGTTCCCAGTTCTACTTGAAATGCCTCCCAGAATTTGCTAGTGAATATTGGATCTCTATCACTAACTATACCGATCGACACTCTGTATAGCCTAACAATTTCCTTGAAATATATCTACGCTAGACTCTGAGCAGTTCTGTTCGATCGGACAGGTATGAAATGGGCGGTCTTCGTGAAGCGATCTACGATCACCCAAATACTGTCATTTCCTTTCCTGGTTCTGGGGAAACCATCTATGAAGTCCATGGAAATATGTTCCCACTTCCAACCTGGAATGTCCAGCGGTTGCAACAATCCAGCAAGTTTCTGTTGGTCGCTTTTGATTAGTTAGCAAGTAGAGCACCTGCAAACATATATTGAAACGTCCCTTTTCATAGCCTTCCACCAAAATGTTTGCTTGAGATCGTTATACATTTTGGTCACACCTGGATGGATACTCAGCTTGGACTTGTGACATTCATCTAACACTTCCCTTTTTAGCTTGGGGATGTCGGGAACACAAATCCTTCCTCTTAATCTTAGGGTCCCATCATTATCTATTTGAAAACACGAGGGTTCGCCATTTTGAATCCTCCTGATCATATCCTTAATAAAATTATCATCCTTCTGAAGAATATATATTTTATCAATCAATGAAGTTGTAATAATAAAACTGGCGATCATAACACTCTTTCTACTTAGCGCATCGTCCACAACATTGGCTTTCCCTGGAGTGTACAAAATCTCAAAATCATATGCTACAAGGAACTCTAGCCAACGTTGCTGCCTCAGATTCAAGTCTTTCTGGGTGAACGAATACTTTAGCAACTGATGATCTGTAAACAGTTCGAATTTCTCACCCAAAAGATAGTGCCTCCAGATTTTCAAAGCAAATACGATGGCCAACAACTCAAGATCATGAGTGACGTAGTTTTTCTCATGCGGCTTCAACTGACAGCTAGCATAAGCTACCACTTGACCACTTTGCATTAATACTGCGCCAAAGCCTTCTCTAGAGGCATCTGTCCAGACTTTCAAGTCCTGATTGCCGTCGATTATCGTTAACGCTGGAGCTGTTGTTAATCTTAACTTTAGCTTCTCAAAAGCCTCCTCACATTCTGGAGTCCACTTGAATTTTTCGTGCTTCTTTGTAAGCTTTGTTAAGTGACTAGATATCTTCGAAAAATCTTTAACGAACTTCCGATAATAACTAGCCAATCCAAGAAAACTTCGGACTTCTGTAGGGGTACTAGGCTGTTTCCAATTTTGAATAGCGGTGATTTTACTTGGATCCACATCAATTCCCTCTTTTGATACGACGTGGCCAAGAAACTTTACTTCATCTTGCCAGAATATACATTGGAAGGTTTAGCTTTTAATACATTCCTTCTCAGAATTTCTAGAACTTGCTCCAAATGTTTTTCATGTTTGGCCTTTGTGTAATAACCCGGAAATTCTGAGCCAGTTTAAAATTTTTATTTTGGCAAATTTAGCGAATTTTGAATATTTAAAATAGATTATTTTAAATAATATCGACGAGAAATTTAATTTGAATATAATTCGAACGTATATATTATATACGTCGTCGTTAGATTATAAATATTTATATATAATTATAAATAGAATTGAAAATGGCGCGGTAGTTCGATAATTCGATTTCAAACTTCAATTGAATGTATCGGGTGCAAAACAATCCAGATTTTAGTGAAACCAAAAACATTAGGATCTATTTGATAATATATTTCCAACGAATCCAACAAATCAAAATTTCATAGCGGGAATCAAAAGATATGTCCAGTTGAAAATTCTGAATAGTCGCTATGGAATTCAGGCCCTTAAAAAATGGGAATTTTGTAAACGACCTCGGATTTCGACGAAACCACTTTTGTTGGATCCGTGATGTCAAGTTATTGCTAGATTCCAAATTTCATAATTTTTCGAATCAATATGTGAGCGTGGCAAAGGAAAACGCGTTTGACCAGTTTCAGTTGATTTTAATCGACTGGAAATTGGCCATTTTTCATACGGTCTCAGAATTCGACGAAACTAGTTTTGTTAGGACCGTATCGTCAATACGAAGCTAGAAAATATTTTTCTAGAATTTTTCAAGTTAATATGCGATCCCGGTAAATTGAAATGCGCGTTCAAATTCAATATACAGAGTTATATTTTGATTTTAACGGAAACTGATCGAAACAGCTAAATTGGCTTACGAAACCTATCCCATTGTGTTCGGAATGGGGGTAGTTAGCTAGGTACAACGGTCGTTGGGTTCGATTTGGGGTTCGGGTGAAAAGTCAACTTTATTTGAAAATAAATTAATTATATATTATTATTCCCCCCCACTATCCCTTACCGTTCATTCAGAAAATCGAAATAGAATAAAAAAAACGAAAAAGGGGGGCGGAGCCCCGCCCATCGTCGTCGCCGCCTAGGGCACCCCGCCGCTGTGCCCTGCCACCAACGCCTCCCTCTCCTCCGATCCCTTCTTCCTCCACTCCGCTCCCTCCTCTGCCACGAAACCCCCAACTCGCGAGCACCTCGCCCAAACCCCCGATGAGCCGCCGCGCCTAGGCGGTGCAGCCACCACCTGTCCCCCCCCTCTTCTTTCCCCTCCCTTCTTCTTCCTCCTCCCCCTTGCTCTTCCTCGACACCGACGCGAGACCCCCCCCATCCACAGACGCAACCGAGCCCCCCGTCTGCTCTGTCGCCACCACCGGCGAACTCCAGCCGTCCGATCCCTCTTCTCCTCCATCCGCTGTAAGTCCTCTTCTTTATTATTTTATTATTTTTGTTTATATATAACTGTTTTTTTTATATATTAAAATCGATTTTTAGGGATTATAAAAACTAATTTTATATAGTAATTAAAACTGATGATGCAAGGATAAAGATTTGATTTTGAAATAAATGAAAATTATAATTTTTACTGTTTGAAAGGAAGTTAAAAATATGATTTTTATATTTTTTAAAGTAATAAAAATATGACTTTTATATTTTTAAGGTATTAAAAATATAGTCTTTACTATATAGACGAAGTAAAAATATGATTTTTATATTTTTAAAGTGTTAAAAATATAATCTTTATTAAGTAGAAGATGTAAAATATGATTTTTGTTTAGGTAGAGAATTGAAAATATAATTTTTACATGATAGGAATATTAGAAATACCATCTTTATATGAGTAGCAAAATAAAGATGTGATTTTTATAATGATATTTTTATAAAGGCGAAATCTTTATTTTTATAAAGGCGAAATCTTTATTTTTTTATAAAGGCGAAATCTTTATTTTTATAAAGGCGAAATCTTTATTTTTTTATAAAGGCGAAATCTTTATTTTTATAAAGGCGAAATCTTTATTGTTTTATAAAGGCGAAATCTTTATTTTTGAAATGGAATTTTTATCTATATGACATCGTAGTAAAAATTCGATTTTTATATATTGAATAGCATAGTAAAAATTCGATTTTTATATATTGAATAGCATAGTAAAAATTCAATTTTTATATATTGAATAGCATAGTAAAAATTCGATTTTTACATATATAGTGAATACGGGCAACGAAGGTGACAAAAATGCGATAACGATGAAGATTTCTATCAAAGAAGAGTCAAGATGATTGGATAGCTATCTGTGAGAATTTCTCACCTTTCAATTTCTTTTCTAGTTATATGTATATACTAGGATGCAGACGGTGCTTAGTAGCACCCAACACAATCGTCCACAGACCATGGACTTGTTTGTTTGGTTGCATAGATTAGTTAGATGATTTGATTTGAATTTGGTTGTTTGGTGATTTTGATTGATGTGTGAATGGCGTGGGCCTTCACTAGACCGGGGATAAGGCTAGGCCTTGTCCTGTTTCTAGTATCGTGCCGTTATGCCGCCGAAATTTTCTAAAATACGTTAGGGAAAAAAATATCATTTTATTTAAAGAATGAACTGAATAGAAATTCATGTGTTAAAATAAAATGTTTTATCGTTAAAAATATAATTTTTAACGTGAAAGTGAATAAATAAATATTTATAAACAAATCGGCCGATTTGTTTATATACAGTGATTTGACTGATATTGATTGGGTCGATAAATTTTACACATCGCCCAACTGCACAAATAAAATCTGTGTTTGATTGTTTGAAACCCCACATGGGTATTGGGATGAAATTAGAAGTTCACTCATCCTGATTGATTAAATATGTCGATCGATTGATTGACAGGCTGTTATAAGCGTTAGATATCTATATTTGATGCTTATACAGTGTAGTGCACTTTGGTTGATGGTTGATTACTTTTCAATGCTATTATATACATGTGATGTATGAAAATCCATATAATTAACATTATATGGTGATTGATTGGGCCTCATTCCAATTTAGAAAATAAAGAATAATATAAAACAAAGGTTCATTTGTTGACTGTACTCATCCGTTGAGATTAGTCATGTGTTGAACGAAGTATTTTTACAATAAAATCTATATCTTTATCAATATAAAACAAAGGTTCATGTGTTGACTGTATTCATCCGTTGAGATTAGTCATGTGTTGAACGAAGTATTTTTACAATAAAATCTATATCTTTATCAATATAAAACAAAGGTTCATGTGTTGACTGTACTCATCCGTTGAGATTAGTCATGTGTTGAACGAAGTATTTTTACAATAAAATCTATATCTTTATCAATATAAAACAAAGGTTCATGTGTTGACTGTACTCATCCGTTGAGATTAGTCATGTGTTGAACGAAATATTTCAATAATAAAATCTATATCTTTATCATATATAGAATTAGAAATCTACTGGAAAATAGATGAGATGAGTGGTCTCCTGAATATTGATCTGATGTTGGTTTCGGCCTTCGGGGTTAATATTCAGGAAATCATTCTCTTACTAATTTACAGTTGGAGTCTGATCTAATATCAAACGATAGATACCTTAATTTCCATAAAATATAGTAAATAACAGAAATAGTCACACGTGGACAGTACTCATTCGTTGAGATTAGTCGTGTGTTGGCAAAAATAAATATTCATTTGTTGAATAGAATATTTGAAAATAGAAATATATGAAGCCGTGTTGGTTAGATTGACGCCATTTTGACGTGGACGATATTTATATCGATTTTATTCATTTTAAAATGAATATTGGAAAGTGATTTTGAAATTGCATAATTTGAAATGAAATTTGAATTTGATTTGAATATATAACGAATTTGATTTCAACTGAATAGAAAACGAATTTGACTTCAATTGAATATATAACGAATTTGATTTGATTTGAATATATAACGAATTTGATTTCAATGGAATATATAACGAATTTGATTCGAATAGGAAACCAATTTGAATTGAATCGAATAGAAAACCAATTTGAATTGAATCAAATAGAAAACGACTTTGAAATTGGATTGAATTGAAAACGAATTCAAATAGAATCGAAAGCGAATTGAAATGAATTCAAATTGAATTGAAATTTGAATTGAATAGAAATGAATTTTAAAACGAATTTATAAAGAAGAATTCAATTTTGATTTAAATGGAAATGGAAGTTGAAATTGCTTTTGAAACGAATTTAAAACTATTTATATAATTCGTTTTAAATAGAAATCGACGAAAAATATATTATATATATAATATAATGGCCTGAATAGAACGCGCCGCGCCGCTGCAGTTCGTGAATTTCGACCATTTATTTCAAACGGACATTAAGGGAGATCCGACCGTCGGATTCCCCTAAAACTGGAACCGTTGGGTTCGTATCGAAAAGAGCTTTCTAACGAATATTTGGAATTCAAAAATTTAATGGTTGGATTTGGAGATACGTCCAAATCAAATTCAAAAAAGGTCGTTGTAAGTGCAGTTCGATGGCCATTGTGGGAAATCGGCTGTACGGGCCTTGATAAAATTATTAAAAATATCAATATTTTGTGTAAAATCATAAGAAATGATTTGAGAGAAATTGGGGTGAAAAACTCCATATTTGAAAAGATAAAAATATATTTTTATCGAAATGAACTATATTGAAATAAATTTAAAACCCAATTATTTTTAAATAAATTAATTAGATTTAAAAAGGGGTTTCAAATAACCGGAATTTCTAATATATTTGATTGGATATAAAATGGGTTTATTGTGAACGGTGTTTTAAATAACACTAGTTCTTTAACCCGATAATAAATAAAATGTAATTTGGGTTTGTCGTGAACTGTGTTTTAAATAACACCTAGTTCTTTAACCCAGTAAAAGGAGTTCTAACGAATCTGCAATTAGATTGAAATGTGAATCTATAATCTAAATTATCAAATTTAGAAATGAGCGGGAATGGAGTATTACCAGTTTTGCTCCAAAACGATAGTTAAATCTTTAATTAGATTTGAACGTGAAATGGTAATTAATTTTACCGATAACACCACGGTGTTAGATATGGAGTATTACCAGTTTTGCTTCATGGAATGAATAGGTTGGGATTGGGAAATAAAATAAATAATTACTTCGTTATGGTTCGCTAATCTCGACTAGTTGGAAAAACCATAATTTGGTTTTAAATGACATCCAAAGGAAGATTACAGGATAAATTTTAAAGAATTTATCTTGGATAAAATTAATGGGAACCTTTCCCTAAGAATGTGGAATTTAGAAACTAGCTGTAGGTTGGCTAAGAAAAATGGTTTCCTGGGTATTGATCTGATGTTGGTTTCGGCCTTCGGGGTTAATGTTTGGGGAAATTGTTCTCTTGCTAATTTGCGGTTAGTGACTAATGAATTGGAATGAGGCGTATGTTGTGTTTGTGTAACGTTCGTTTTTAATATACGCGGGTTGTTTGGAAAGTCCGGGTTTACACCCATTCTGAATAACCGATTCGACGATACGTCGAAGATGAAGACGGTGGTTGAAGACCGGAAGTCTTCACATCGTTTGGATAATTACTGACGATTCTGATTGGGCTGTACACCCAAGAGGATGGAAATAGTTGGTGGATGTCCAGACGTACCTGGAGATGGATGGATATGCGAGGAAAGTGCCTCCGGTTTCGTTCAGACCCATAACGGACTTGTAAATGGATTGTGTGTCTGACATTGGATTTTATTCTGTGTTGATTGATTTCTATTAAATATACATCTGTTTGGCGGTGAACAATTTATTCTTTTGCTTAACGCCCTTCTCTGAGACGTACGAGCTCAGAGGTTGTATATCGATGGACATCAATCGCATGGCATGAATTGCCTGTGTGGCACGCTAAGATGCAATGATCAAGGCTTCTGTTGAAAAGCAAAGTCTTGTGGTTGATGATCAAAGCACGACCTACGTGGCAACTTTGTGTATAACGTGAATTCGCGAGCCTCACACCCCGGTATGAGTTAAAAACGGGATACGGACTACAGGGAGAGCACGGCGTTTCTTTCAAGCTTTGGTGGTGTCAGTGACTTACCAGCCCTGACATTGATATACTTTTCACCTTTGTGGTTGTTGGATGAGGCGCCTCGATTATAGGTCTGTAAGGACCGGGAAACGTGTGTTCAGGAATAAATAATCCTCTAACGTAAGTGAGGACCGGCCCTGAAGCATCCAGGGGTTGCCCAGAGTGCGTAGCCCCGAGGCATTTGCTAGAGTGTCTCGAACGCGGAGAGGAGCTTGCCCCTTGCCTCGACTCATGACGGAAATCCAATTTCCAATACGTGTATTTCGTCTTTAATTGTAGAACTAGTATGGCGACATAGTGGTATGGGGCACTCATGCCGTCTATGATTTATATTTATGATTGAAATGTTTTGACACTATACACTTATTATAGTATCAAATGATTTGTTTTAAACGTATCAAGCATGTTTGGCTGTTATAAGGTAAAACCCTATCCTCCGGCTTGCATTGTGTGATGGGACCTGGTTCTTATAATAGCTTCAATTTTCGAAAAAGCATTGCGTTGTTTATTCTATGCACTGGTATTCTTGGGAGGAAACCCATTCCGTGTTATACGGCGTGGTCCCTTGAATTACCCTCTTTTAAAGTAAAGCTTTAAATAACTGTTTTAGTTCTCACACCAGTCACATGACTGACCTGGAGTTTATTGTTTTAACCTAAACTCTGGGTGCCCTTATTTTCGACACGGGCAGCTAGTAGTTTTGGTTTTGCAGATTTATATTCACAGGATCCTAGTTTACAGCTGGAATGATATCCGGAAAGCTCTGTATCCGTATATCACCTTCAGTTGTGCTTTGTATTATATTCCACTGCTATGTAATTTATTGTAACCTCTGATATTTATCGAATGTAATTTATTCAATTATACTCTGTATATTCTTGTATTCTGATGGAATTGTTGTAATAGCAATGAAATGTTCTTCCGTCTGCATTCTGATTTGTCCTGTTCTCAAACGATCAGGGGTTTCGAACGGTCTTGATCGGTTTAACGACTGATTCGGATCGAGCGAAATTCCCGGCCGTTACATTTGGTATCGGAGCTTTGGTTTACAGAGCTCGAGAACAAGACACATTAGAACCATACGAAAGAATTCATCAGATATTGGATTAGTAATATCCAATTAGAATGACTCGTTAGAGATAGGATCAGTAGTATCCTAGAACGAGTGTGAAGAGTATATTTTTCAAATGAAAACAATTTTGTTTCGAAATTTAAACCATTTTAAACGTATTTGATTATTTATTTATTTTGAATATGGACAATCGAGTATATAAAGGTTTTGCATATACGCGTCATGAACGTATATTCGAAGTTTTAATATACTGGATAGATATAGAATCACATTCTAGACACCCGGAGATGGTTCTGATGATTGATCGATCATCATCCGAATTTATGTTCGAGTAACGAAGGTGTGATATCGATATATTTCCATTAGACTGGTGTGAGAACCACAACTTATATATAGTTAGAACACATTGTTGTGAATTGGCATCAAAAACAAGATTTCCAGTATATATATATCAAAATTATGAATTTGAAACTCTAATTCACTAATTGATTGATGTTTGTGTTGTTTGATTATTGTTGCCTAATTGAATTTTGAACCATTATGCCTAATTGTACCTAATATTGAATTGTATTGAAAATTGGTCGCAATTGCTTGCATATACATATACTTTTATTGAACAGGTCATAGCAAGGAGGCTAGAGCAGAGAATAAAATTTGTTTGCACGACAAATAGGTACATGTTTATTACAATTTACTATTTTGTTTGGGTGATGATGATTTTATGAGCCTATTGGATAGCCGCTTGGCTTTTTCTTTTTCTTTTTGAGATTAGAAGGACCGGGGAAGCTATTTGAAATTCCCCGATGCTCCCGGTGCAGGGGAAGTTATGGCGAAATTTTTCGAAAATTTAGGGTGTTAGCCAAAATTTTGAAAATTTGAAAATTCTCAGAAACTGAAAAGTTGGAGAATGGAAGCCAGATCGAACGTAGAGTTGATTAATCAAACCACTTTCGACTTTGTTCCTTTTCGGGGACGAAAAGTTTTAAGTGGGGGAGATTGTAATAACCCGGAAATTCTGAGCCAGTTTAAAATTTTTATTTTGGAAAATTTAGCAAATTTTGAATATTTAAAATAGATTATTTTAAATAATATCGACGAGAAATTTAATTTGAATATAATTCGAACGTATATATTATATACGTCGTCGTTAGAATATAAATATTTATATATAATTATAAATAGAATTGAAAATGACGCGGTAGTTCGATAATTCGATTTCAAACTTCAATTGAATGTACCGGGCGCAAAACAATCCGGATTTTAGTGAAACCAAAAACATTAGGATCTATTTGATAATATCTTTCCAACGAATCCAACAAATCAAAATTTCATAGCGGGAATCAAAAGATATGTCCAGTTGAAAATTCTGAATAGTTGCTATGGAATTCAGGCCCTTAAAAATGGGAATTTTGCAAACGACCTCGGATTTCGACGAAACCACTTTTGTTGGATCCGTGATGTCAAGTTATTGCTAGATTCCAAATTTCATAATTTTTCGAATCAATATGTGAGCGTGGCAAAGGAAAACACGTTTGACCAGTTTCAGTTGATTTTAATCGACTGGAAATTGGCCATTTTTCATACGGTCTCAGAATTCGACGAAACTAGTTTTGTTAGGACCGTATCGTCAATACGAAGCTAGAAAATATTTTTCTAGAATTTTTCTAGTTAATATGCGATCCCGGTAAATTGAAATGCGCGTTCAAATTCAATATACAGAGTTATATTTTGATTTTAACGGAAACTGATCGAAACAGCTGAATTGGCTTACGAAACCTATCCCATTGTGTTCGGAATGGGGGTAGTTAGCTAGGTACGACGGTCGTTGGGTTCGATTTGGGGTTCGGGTGAAAAGTCAACTTTATTTGAAAATAAATTAATTAAATATTATTATTCCCCCCCACTATCCCTTACCGTTCATTCAGAAAATCGAAATAGAATAAAAAAAAAACGAAAAAGGGGGGCGGAGCCCCGCCCATCGTCGTCGCCGCCTAGGGCACCCCGCCGCTGTGCCCTGCCACCAATGCCTCCCTCTCCTCCGATCCCTTCTTCCTCCACTCCGCTCCCTCCTCTGCCACGAAACCCCCAACTCGCGAGCACCTCGCCCAAACCCCCGATGAGCCGCCGCGCCTAGGCGGTGCAGCCACCACCTGTCCCCCCTCTTCTTTCCCCTCCCTTCTTCTTCCTCCTCCCCCTTGCTCTTCCTCGACACCGACGCGAGAACCCCCCCCCCCCCCATCCACAGACGCAACCGAGCCCCCCGCCTGCTCCGTCGCCACCACCGGCGAACTCCAGCCGTCTGATCCCTCTTCTCCTCCATCCGCTGTAAGTCCTCTTCTTTATTATTTTATTATTTTTGTTTATATATAACTGTTTTTTTATATATTAAAATCGATTTTTAGGGATTATAAAAACTAATTTTATATAGTAATTAAAACTGATGATGCAAGGATAAAGATTTGATTTTGAAATAAATGAAAATTATAATTTTTACTGTTTGAAAGGAAGTTAAAAATATGATTTATATATTTTTTAAAGTAATAAAAATATGACTTTTATATTTTTAAGGTATTAAAAATATAGTCTTTACTATATAGACGAAGTAAAAATATGATTTTTATATTTTTAAAGTGTTAAAAATATAATCTTTATTAAGTAGAAGATGTAAAAATATGATTTTTGTTTAGGTAGAGAATTGAAAATATAATTTTTACATGATAGGAATATTAGAAATACCATCTTTATATGAGTAGCAAAATAAAGATGTGATTTTTATAATGATATTTTTATAAAGGCGAAATCTTTATTTTTATAAAGGCGAAATCTTTATTTTTTTATAAAGGCGAAATCTTTATTTTTATAAAGGCGAAATCTTTATTTTTTTATAAAGGCGAAATCTTTATTTTTATAAAGGCGAAATCTTTATTTTTTTATAAAGGCGAAATCTTTATTTTTGAAATGGAATTTTTATCTATATGACATCGTAGTAAAAATTCGATTTTTATATATTGAATAGCATAGTAAAAATTCGATTTTTATATATTGAATAACATAGTAAAAATTCGATTTTTATATATTGAATAGCATAGTAAAAATTCGATTTTTACATATATAGTGAATACGGGCAACGAAGGTGACAAAAATGCGATAACGATGAAGATTTCTATCAAAGAAGAGTCAAGATGATTGGATAGCTATCTGTGAGAATTTCTCACCTTTTAATTTCTTTTCTAGTTATATGTATATACTAGGATGCAGACGGTGCTTAGTAGCACCCGACACAATCGTCCACAGACCATGGACTTGTTTGTTTGGTTGCATAGATTAGTTAGATGATTTGATTTGAATTTGGTTGTTTGGTGATTTTGATTGATGTGTGAATGGCGTGGGCCTTCACTAGACCGGGGATAAGGCTAGGCCTTGTCCTATTTCTAGTATCGTGCCGTTATGCCGCCGAAATTTTCTAAAATATGTTAGGGAAAAAAATTAATAAAAATATCATTTTATTTAAAGAATGAACTGAATAGAAATTCATGTGTTAAAATAAAATGTTTTATCGTTAAAAATATAATTTTTAACGTGAAAGTGAATAAATAAATATTTATAAACAAATCGGCTGATTTTTTTATATACACTGATTTGACTGATATTGATTGGGTCGATAAATTTTACACATCGCCCAACTGCACAAATAAAATCTGTGTTTGATTGTTTGAAACCCCACACGGGTATTGGGATGAAATTTGAAGTTCACTCATCCTGATTGATTAAATATGTCGATCGATTGATTGACAGGCTGTTATAAGCGTTAGATATCTATATTTGATGCTTATACAGTGTAGTGCACTTTGGTTGATGGTTGATTACTTTTCAATGCTATTATATACATGTGATGTATGAAAATCCATATAATTAACATTATATGGTGATTGATTGGGCCTCATTCCAATTTAGAAAATAAAGAATAATGTAAAACAAAGGTTCATGTGTTGACTGTACTCATCCGTTGAGATTAGTCATGTGTTGAACGAAGTATTTTTACAATAAAATCTATATCTTTATCAATATAAAACAAAGGTTCATGTGTTGACTGTACTCATCCGTTGAGATTAGTCATGTGTTGAACGAAGTATTTTTACAATAAAATCTATATCTTTATCAATATAAAACAAAGGTTCATGTGTTGACTGTACTCATCCGTTGAGATTAGTCATGTGTTGAACGAAGTATTTTTACAATAAAATCTATATCTTTATCAATATAAAACAAAGGTTCATGTGTTGACTGTACTCATCCGTTGAGATTAGTCATGTGTTGAACGAAATATTTCAATAATAAAATCTACATCTTTATCATATATAGAATTAGAAATCTACTGGAAAATAGATGAGATGAGTGGTCTCCTGAATATTGATCTGATGTTGGTTTCGGCCTACGGGGTCAATATTCAGGAAATCATTCTCTTACTAATTTATAGTTGGAGTCTGATTTAATATCAAACGATAGATACCTTAATTTCTATAAAATATAGTAAATAACAGAAATAGTCACACGTGGACAGTACTCATTCGTTGAGATTAGTCGTGTGTTGACAAAAATAAATATTCATTTGTTGAATAGAATATTTGAAAATAGAAATATATGAAGCCGTGTTGGTTAGATTGACGCCATTTTGACGTGGACGATATTTATATCGATTTTATTCATTTTAAAATGAATATTGGAAAGTGATTTTGAAATTGCATAATTTGAAATGAAATTTGAATTTGATTTGAATATATAACGAATTTGATTTCTACTGAATAGAAAACGAATTTGACTTCAATTGAATATATAACGAATTTGATTTGATTTGAATATATAACGAATTTGATTTCAATGGAATATATAACGAATTTGATTCGAATAGGAAACCAATTTGAATTGAATCGAATAGAAAACCAATTTGAATTGAATCGAATAGAAAACGACTTTGAAATTGGATTGAATTGAAAACGAATTCAAATTGAATCGAAAGCGAATTGAAATGAATTCAAATTGAATTGAAATTTGAATTGAATAGAAATGAATTTTAAAAGGAATTTATAAAGAAGAATTCAATTTTGATTTAAATGGAAATGGAAGTTGAAATTGCTTTTGAAACGAATTTAAAACTATTTATATAATTCGTTTTAAATAGAAATCGACGAAAAATATATTATATATATAATATAATGGCCTGAATAGAATGCGCCGCGCCGCTGCAGTTCGTGAATTTCGACCATTTATTTCAAACGGACATTACGGGAGATCCGACCGTCGGATTCCCCTAAAACCGGAACCGTTGGGTTCGTATCGAAAAGAGCTTTCTAACTAATATTTGGAATTCAAAAATCTAATGGTTGGATTTGGAGATACGTCCAAATCAAATTCGAAAAAGGTTGCTGTAAGTGCAGTTCGATGGCCATTGTTGGAAATCGGCTGTACGGGCCTTGATAAAATTATTAAAAATATCAATAATTTGTGTAAAATCATAAGAAATGATTTGAGAGAAATTGGGGTGAAAAACTCCATATTTGAAAAGATAAAAATAGATTTTTATCGAAATGAACTATATTGAACTAAATTTAAAACCCAATTATTTTTAAATAAATTAATTAGATTTAAAAAGGGGTTTCAAATAACCGGAATTTCTAATATATTTGATTGGATATAAAATGGGTTTATCGTGAACGGTGTTTTAAATAACACTAGTTCTTTAACCCGATAATAAATAAAATGTAATTTGGGTTTGTCGTGAACTGTGTTTTAAATAACACCTAGTTCTTTAACCCAGTAAAAGGAGTTCTAACGAATCTGCAATTAGATTGAAATGTGTATCTATAATCTAAATTATCAAATTTAGAAATGAGCGGGAATGGAGTATTACCAGTTTTGCTCCAAAGCGATAGTTAAATCTTTAATTAGATTTGAACGTGAAATGGTAATTAATTTTACCGATAACACCACGGTGTTAGATATGGAGTATTACCAGTTTTGCTTCATGGGATGAATAGGTTGGGATTGGGAAATAAAATAAATAATTACTTCGTTATGGTTCGCTAATCTCGACTAGTTGGAAAAACCATAATTTGGTTTTAAATGACATCCAAAGGAAGATTACAGGATAAATTTTAAAGAATTTATCTTGGATAAAATTAATGGGAACCTTTCCCTAAGAATGTGGAATTTAGAAACTAGCTGTATGTTGGCTAAGAAAAATGGTTTCCTGGGTATTGATCTGATGTTGGTTTCGGCCTTCAGGGTTAATGTTTGGGGAAATTGTTCTCTTGCTAATTTGCGGTTAGTGACTAATGAATTGGAATGAGGCGTATGTTGTGTTTGTGTAACGTTCGTTTTTAATATACGCGGGTTGTTCGGAAAGTCCGGGTTTACACCCATTATGAATAACCGATTCGGCGATACGTCGAAGATGAAGACGGTGGTTGAAGACCGGAAGTCTTCACATCGTTTGGATAATTACTGACGATCCTGATTGGGCTGTACACCCAAGAGGATGGAAATAGTTGGTGGTCGTCCAGACGTACCTGGAGATGGATGGATATGCGAGGAAAGTGCCTCCGGTTTCGTTCAGACCCAGAACGGACTTGTAAATGGATTGTGTGTCTGACATTGGATTTTATTCTGTGTTGATTAATTTCTATTAAATATACATCTGTTTGGCGGCGGAGAATTTATTCTTTTGCTTAACGCCCTTCTCTGAGACGTACGAGCTCAGAGGTTGTATATCGATGGACATCAATCGCATGGCATGAATTGCCTGTGTGGCACGCTAAGATGCAATGATCAAGGCTTCTGTTGAAAAGCAAAGTCTTGTGGTTGATGATCAAAGCACGACCTACGTGGCAGCTTTGTGTATAACGTGAATTCGCGAGCCTCACACCCCGGTATGAGTTAAAAATGGGATACGGACTGCAGGGAGAGCACGACGTTTCTTTCTAGCTTTGGTGGTGTCAGTGACTTACCAGCCCTGACATTGATATACTTTTCACCTTTGTGGTTTTTGGATGAGGCGCCTCGATTATAGGTCTGTAAGGACCGGGAAACGTGTGTTCAAGAATAAATAATCCTCTAACGTAAGTGAGGACCGGCCCTGAAGCATCCAGGGGTTGCCCAGAGTGCGTAGCCCCGAGGCATTTGCTAGAGTGTCTTGAACGCAGAGAGGAGCTTGCCCCTTGCCTCGACTCATGACGGAAATCCAATTTCCAATACGTGTATTTCGGCTTTAATTGTAGAACTAGTATGGCGACATAGTGGTATGGGGCACTCATGCCGTCTTTGATTTATATTTATGATTGAAATGTTTTGACACTATACACTTATTATAGTATCAAATGATTTGTTTTAAACGTATCAAGCATGTTTGGCTGTTAGAAGGTAAAACCCTATCCTCCGGCTTGCGTTGCATTGTGTGATGGGACCTGGGTCTTATAATAGCTTCATTTTTCAAAAAAGCATTGCGTTGTTTATTCTATGCACTGGTATTCTTGGGAGGAAACCCGTTCCGTGTTATACGGCGTGGTCCCTTGAATTACCCTCTTTTAAAGTAAAGCTTTAAATAACTGTTTTAGTTCTCACACCAGTCACATGACTGACCTGGAGTTTATTGTTTTAACCTAAACTCTGGGTGCCCTTATTTTCGACACGAGCAGCTAGTAGTTTTGGTTTTGCAGATTTATATTCACAGGATCCTGGTTTACAGCTGGAATGATATCCGGAAAGCTCTGTATCCGTATATCACCTTCAGTTGTGCGTTGTATTATTTTCCGCTGCTATGTAATTTATTGTAACCTCTGATATTTATCGAATGTAATTTATTCAATTATACTCTGTATATTCTTGTATTCTGATGGAATTGTTGTAATAGCAATGAAATGTTCTTCCGTCTGCGTTCTGATTTGTCCTGTTCTCAAACGATCAGGGGTTTCGAACGGTCTTGATTGGTTTAACGACTGATTCGGATCGAGCGAAATTCCCGGCCGTTACACTTTGACTTAGAGAAGATTAGAATATCGTCAATAAAAACCAGAACAAACTTATTCAAGACTCCTCTGAACACTCGATTCATTAAATCGACGAAGTAAGCTGGAGCGTTACATAAGCCGAACGACATTACTAACCACTCATAGAATAAGTCTGGACCTCTGAATGCTGTCATAGGAACACACTCTTCGGCAATACGAAGCTGATGGAAACTGTAGCTAGGTCTATCCTTGAAAATTCTTGTGCACCATTCAATCGATCCAACAAATCATCGATTCGCGGCAATGGATATTTATTCTTTGTTGTCTGCTTATTCAAGTCACGATAATCCACACATAGTCATAGAGTACTATCAGACTTCGGGACAAACATCACTGTTGCTCCCCAATCAGAGAAACTAGGCCTGATCAGACCCTTCCATACAAGCTGTCGAGTTTGATTATCTAGTTCTTCTTTCTCCTTTAGAGTCATTCTCCGAATAATGTGCACTATTGGCCTTGCATTCGGGATTAAAGCAATCTTGAAATCTATTTCTCTCTACGGAGGTAAACTAACAACTTCTTCGAACACATCCGCATAATTCCTAACGACAGGAATTTCTTTTATGAGGTTGGGAATATTCTCTGTGACTACAGGGATATTTTCTATTTGAGCAGGAGAAACATCCAAAGCTACCCAGAAGTCTTTTCTATCAGAATTCTGGCCTTCATAGGGAATGGTTATATAATCACCTGATTTAATCTTCGCCTTAACGACTCTGTCGGCGCATTTAACTTCAGCTTCATATTTGGTCAACCAGTCTAACCCCAAGATAAGATCAAATTCTGTAAAATTCATGACGACCGCGATGGTAGGGAACCGATAACGAGAAAAAGAAACCGGCACCCCACAAACCCAAATGAGATTTAGGGAACCCCCAACCGGATTATGGACAGTCATTGGTTCTTTGAGCTTCCTCAATTTCAAGTCCAACTTCTTGACCGCATTCTTCGAAATAAAACTTCATGACGCGCCGGTATCAAACAGTACTTTAACTGGGACATCTTTGATAATAAGCGTGCCTTCCAAAACATCTGATCTTCCCTGACTAGCTGAGGGTGCTGAGGTTTCTGCCACTTCATTGACCTGAGCCTCTTGGTCGCTTTTAACAGCCGGCAATCTTGCTTTATATAACCAAACCGATGGCATTGATTGCATCTTCTATTCTCTTGAATACTGTTACCAGACTTAAACCCATCCTTTCTTCGTTTCTTTAAAGGTCCGCAATTTATCGACAAGTGTCCTTTCTGATTACAGTTAGAGCAAGTGGCGGTCGTTACTGGTTCTTTCCCAGATCTGGCCCTTTTCCGACTGACGTTAGGATTACTACTGACCTCAGACATTGTACTGGCCTCAGGGCTATCAGTTTCAGACTCCCCTTTGTTACTAGAACTGACTTCCTCTTCATAATGCAACATACCTTTCTTGTCGAGATCCTCGTTCTGGTAAGCCATGTATATCATTTCAGAAAAAGGAAGCTTTACTTCTCATTACACTATTCTGGTATTTTCTTTGCAGGCCATGAATAAACCTCAGATTCTTCCTCTTTGGATCTTGAATTAGATGAGGGGCAAAATGAGAAAGTTCATTGAATTTCTTATGATATTCGGGAATGGTCATATCTCCTTGTATCGGATAAGAGAATTCATAACATAACCGCTCAGTTGCTTCAGGAGGAGTAAATCTTTCTAGGAAAATATCTTTGAACCTATCCCAGGTGATGTCACCTTCTGGATTATCTTTGATGATTGTTTCCCACCAGATTAAAGCTTCTTCTTTGAGTGCTCAAGATGCCACTAATCTTTTCTGATCATCTCTCAACTGGATACGTTCAAAAATTCTTTCAATAGAACTTATCCAAGCTTGAGTTTGAATTAAAGATTCATTACCCGAGAATTGTGCTCCGTCTAGATTTCGATATATCTTTAATAGAGCCTCTAGATCTGGTTCTGCATTTCTTCTATTTCTGACACTCATTTTCTAGTACTTCTGCAAATAGCAGATCAAGTGTCAGGTCAACAGAAAAGGTAATTTAAAACATAGAAACATATACTTGAATGTAAATGTGTCTATCGGGATGTATTTCATTTTGCTATACTCATACTAGGATATTACTAATCCTATCTGTAATGAGTTAGTCGTCCTAGAACACTACTGGTTCTATTTCTGACGAGTTTGTTAATATGTTATATTCCAGAACTAAGCTTAACCAAAGCTCTGATACCACATTGTGCTAACCTCAAAACCACGTACGATGGTGTCAAGGGTAATCTTTGGAATATAACACATAAACAGATAACAACAGAACATAAATAAATAAATACACCAGATAATGTACAAATAATACACTGAATAAACATAATCATCAGAGTTACGCAGTATACAGGATCATACTTAGTACAAATACAGTTCAGCTATAAATAAATGTCTACAGCGGAAAACAAACATAATATATACAATAGGAGATGAACAGCATAAAAGAGATAAATGATAGAATCCATCTTCAGCTCCAGCTATCCAGAAAGAGCATGCTAAACCTGAAGACAAGGCTGCCCGTGTAGAAATAAGGGCACCCGAGTTTGCAAGTGAAACAAACTACGAGTCTGTCATGGGACTGGTATGAGAAATCTACTTAACACATTATATAATTTGGCTAATCACAGGACCATGCCACTTCCGCGGAACGGGTTTACTCTATTGGATTGCCAGTGCTTTATAACAAGTAAATCTTTTAAACATCACAATGCTTTTTATAAAAATGAAGCCAATATAAGACTCAAGTCCCATCACATAATGCAACGCAAACCGGAGGATAGAGTTTTACCTTATATCGACCAAGATATGCTTAATACGTGTAAAGTAAAATCACTTAAAATGTAAACTTTATTGTTCAATTCTTAATCAGACTCCAACTGTAAATTAGTAAGAGAACGATTCCCTAAGTATTAACCCAAAAGGCCGAAACCAACATGAGACCAATACCCAGAAACCACCCATCTTAGCTCGTTTCCAGTTAGTTTCTAATTTTATATACAATCATAAATATCAATCATAGATGACATGGGTACCATATATCATGTCGCCGTATATAAATATACAATCAAAACCGCACATGTCGTATTTGGAAATTGGATTTCCGTCATGAACCAAGGCAAAAGATAGTCCTTACCGACTTCGAGATGCTCTAGCCCGTGTCTCAGGAACAGCCGCAACTGCACCTTGGATCGTCAGGGCCGGTCCACACGGAGTGGATTATAATGCCTGAATAATGCGTTTCCCCGCCCTATGGGGCATAAACGAGCCAACGAATGACTCCATCGGTCCCGGATCGACCGATATAACCGAGGCGCCTCGCAACAGCAACAACCACATAAGAGAAAATAGTATAAATGTCATCCAGTTTAAGCATTGACACCACCTCAAGCTAGAAAGAAACGCACGTCCCCCCGTGGTCCTCTCCTGTTTCTGGTTCATACCGGGGTGTGAGGCTCGCGAATTCACGTTATACACAAAGCTATGCCACACAGGCCGTGCTTTGATCATCAACCACAAGACTTTGCTTTTCAACAGAAGCCTTGATCACTGCATCTGAGCATGCCACACAGGCGATTCACACCATGCAACTGATGGTTATCAATCACACAGAATGAATTCCAATGTCAGACACACAGTCCATTTACAAGTCTGTTCTGGGTCTGAACGAAACCGGAGGCACTATATACCACGCACACCCATCGATCTCCACGTATGTCTGGACGATCACCACTCATTATCCATATTTCGGGATGCCTCCCAATCAGGACATCAGTTACCATCCAACCGAAGTGAAGATCTCCGGTCTTCAATCACCGTCCTCATCATCGATTTCTTATCGTCGATTCAGTTTTTCAGAATGGGATAACCCGGTCTTTCTGAGCAACTCACGTATATAATAAACAAGTGCTACACAAACACAACATACGCCTCATTGCAATTCATCATTTACTAACCGTAAATTAGTAAGAGAACGATTTCCCAAATATTAACCCCGAAGGCCGAAACCAACATCAGATCGAAACCCAGGAAATCATTCGACTTAGCTAACATTCTGTTAGTTTATATATTTCATATTCAACGATCAAATATTCAGTAAACCGGGTAAATTCGGTTTATTTCCATTCCATATCGTTTATAATATTATATAACGATTTATCGCTATTTTTATTTATTTAAAAATAGCCAATTTATTCAAACGACGCTTCAGGCCATAACGCGGCCGTGGCGCTATTTTTCTTCAGATTTGTTTTACATATATCTGAAAATTTAATCGTTGGATCTTCACTAATTTTATATCATTAGAAATATCTTTTCAAAACGAATCCAACGGTTCCAGTTTTGGGAAAATCCGACGGTCGGATTTCCCGGTACACTCGTTTGAAGTTTCGATTTCAAAATATAAACTGCAACGTCGTTATTCGATTAATTTTAATTATATATATAAATATAATCGATTACGGCGCTGTTCTTCTACAGATTTGAATTAAACATTCCAGACAATCGAAGCATTGGATCTTTACAAAGTTGGTGTCGTTGGAAAGGTACTTCCAAAGCGAACGCAACGATTTCGGTTTCGGGAAAATCCGATGGTCGGATCTCCCGCACTAATCGTTTGAAATCACGGTTTCAAAACACGAACTGCAGCTTCGTTATTCGATATATTTCAATTATATATATATAATCGATTTGTCGATTTCAAAATTATTTTATTTTCATACATTTGATAAAAATGATATTTTTATCCAATAGACATTTATTTCAACACTTCACTATTTTTAACAATTCATGTTTATAATAAAAATGTGATTTTTATTGTAAAACAATTTATTTCAAAAAACGACTATTTTATATAGTTCATATAGTTGGTAAAAATATGATTTTTATTATAAAAACAATTTATTTCAAAACATGACTATTTTATATAGTTCATATAGATGATAAAAATATGATTTTTATTATAAAACAATTTATTTCAAAACATGAATGTCGTTCAACACATGAATTTCTATTCAACACATGAATATAGTTTCAACATATGAAAATAATTCTAACACACGAATATTATTGAAAATTTCGGCAGCATAGCGGCACGGTAGTTAAAACCGGGGCCGTCCCTAGTACGGCTCCTCGCTCTACCTTAAAGCCTCGCGGCTTTTGACAATGGGAATTTCATGCATCTAGTTCGCACGCAGGCGACATATTTATTTTTATTTCTTTTCCATAAACTAATCCTATGTGGTTTCAACCAAATAATTCTCAACCACAAATGGGTAATTTTCAACCACAATCAGTCAATTTCAACCACAAACAATTCTAATCAACCATTCTCTATCAACCAATTTTCACACCAATCACAACCAATAAATATCGTCCATGGTTTGTGGACGAGGGCCGTATATATATATATATATATATAAGTATATTTCACTTCACTTCAACACATATATAATTTTTACAACGCATATATAACTTATACATCGAACGTACAACTTATACAACGCTTATACATGAGGTGTAAAATGCTTATATAACTCATACATCGACTATATAATTTATACATCGTCGTTTTCCATATCATTTATAATTCAGAAATCTCACATTGGGTTCCACTCCACCAAAAATAGCAGGAGGCCCAGAAAAATATGCGGTCTCTTCTAGAATGTAGAAGACGTCCACATGAGTCCACTATCTCTTGTTTCACTGAATTTCGTCAACAAACGAAAAAGATATGATTTTTACAGTGAAATCAAAAACCGTAGCACTTTAAAGTGCCATAGAATAGTTTAATATAACTTCAGTCGTACCTCTCTGAAGTTGTTCAAAACTAGGTATTGATTTTTCGCGAAATCTGTGAAGGGGTTGGACGATCGGGCTACGCAGCGTCGAAGGGCTTGGAAGTGGCTTGCCGGCGCCACCAGAGATGACCCGCTCGACGGTGGTGGTGAGGCTGGGTGGCGGCTTGAAGTCGGAGACTTCCTGGCGATCGTTCTATTCGAATTCACCACGATAAATTCCCAAACTTGTATGGATTTAAAGATCTCGAGGAGCTCTACAAATTTCCCAATTAGAGTGTTTGATTTTGATGTGTGGTTCAGAAGAAAAAGAAGAGAGAAGGAAGGGTTTATCACCGTCGTTTTGAAGATAACCGGGGAGAGAGAAATGAATGATCCAATATGATTTATTTATTTTATTTATAAATTTTAAAAATCCAAAAATACCCCTTCTCTCATACGAACACCAATCCAAACCCAATGACTGTCGTCCTTAGCTAAATACCCCCATTCCGAACACATTGGGATATGTTTCGTAGGCCCATTCGACTGTTTCTGTCAGTTTCTCTTCAAATTAAAATATAAAACATTCGATATTTAATTTGAACGTACATTTCAATTTGTCGGGACCACATACTGATTCTAGAAATTCCCGAAAAATAAATCTAGCAATGTTTTGACGATACGGTCCCAACAAAACTAGTTTCGTTGAATTCTGAGACCGTTTGAAAAATGGCCTTTTTCTGGTCGATCCAATTTAATAGAAATCGACCAAACACATTTTCCTTTGCCACGCTTACATACTAGCTTAAAAAATTATGAAATTTGAAACCTAGCAATAATTTGACGTCCCGGATCCAACAAAAGTGGTTTCGTCGAATTCCAAGGTCGTTTGCAAAATGGCCATTTTGACGGGCAATATAAACTCTATAGCGACCTTTCTGAAAATTCATTTAGCCGTAACTTTTGGTTCCAGCTATGAAACTTCGATTTTTCAGATTTGTTAGAAAGTTGTTCGCTAACAGATTTAAATATTTCTGGTTTCACTAAAATCCATTTTATTTTGCACCCGGTACAGTCAGTCAAAGTTTGAATTCAAATTTTAAAATTACCGCGCCATTTCAGGCCTTGTTTATAATTAGAAATAATTATATTCATTTTCAAACATCGATTCAAACTTACTTTTCGTCGTTATTATCTAAAATATTTATTTTAAATATTTAAAATCCACTAAAATAGCCAATTTAAAATTTTAAATTGGTTCAGATTTTATGGGTTGTTACACCGATTTACGCAAACTCGAGGTCTATCTGAACCAGAATTCCAAGGTGAACACAATAGTAAAGTCGGTTTTACTTAGTTTTGAATATTTTTTTTATATAATATTCATTTTATTGTCTTTACAGTATGGTTATGGTGTAATAAATTTTGGGGTGTTAACGTTTGGTATTTTAGCGGTAGTCTGGCTTTTCAATACTATTATAAGAACTATTGGAATCGAGTTTGAAATATTATATATATATATATATAAACTGAGTTCGTCATTTAAAATATATAAAACAAAGCTATTCTCTTATGAGATTAACTTCGATTTTTTGCTTTAAAGTTGACTAAACCAATTATTTTAATTAAGAATTTGTTAGTTGATTAATTTGTTTTTAAATAAATCTAATGAAATAATTTAATGAATATTCATTGGATTTTAATAAGTTTTTTAAAAAGAAATTTACTATTTATTTTCTTTAATAATGAAGTTAACTACTTCTACGATAGTTAATGATGAAGTAAAATTATTATTTCAAATTAATAATAATTTAAGTGAATACTATTTATATAAAATTCATTTATGTAAGTAATCGAGTTAGAATGGAATCTAGTTGATATTTTAAAAGGAGTTTATGAACGGGTTTTATATTAAAACCCATGTTTTTATAAAGAAGTTATACAAGAGATTTTAAGCAAATACGATAGCTTAAAATAAATGTTTAATTAGTATTTGAATTAAGTGAAAGAAATCGAGATAAAAAGGGTTTTATATTAAACCTAAGTTTATAAACAAGGTTTATAAAAAGGGTGTGAAGTTAAAGCGTTGATTTTAAATTAGTGATACTTAATAATGAATTTAAGTGAAATGAATGGAATGAAACAAGATTTTCAAAGGGGAAAATAGTTGAATAGATTAGAAGTGGAATAATATGGGTTGATAAGGAGTTAAAATAAGAAATTAATGAATTGGAACCTAACTAGATATTGGTTGAGTTAAGTGATTTTCTGAGTGTTAATATGATGTTGATTTCGATCTTCGGGGTTGATACATAGGGGATTATTCTCTTACCAATTTACGATCAAGGACTAATGAATGTTGAAGTATATAAATGTATGAATAAGGAATAGAAATGTTTCCAACTGTAAAAAGGTGTGAAGTAAAGTCGAAATAAGAACCTAAAATAGATTGAAATAGGTAATGCAAGTTAAGATTTAAATTTAAGTTAGAAAAGCGATTTTGGAATCGGACTTGGGAAAAGGGTTTAGTAATAGGATTTATAATAAAAATCTGGGTTATAAAGCGAATTGTTTTAAAGAAGTTAAAGTAAAAAGGTGATGTTTTTAATAAGCAATTACTTAATCAATGAGTTAAGTAACAATAGTCATATTTTAAAAGGATACTTTCAAAAAATGAGAAGGGTTTATAAAACCATATTTTAAAATAAAATAGTTATGAGAATATTCTCATGTAAATAAGAAATAAAAGTTGTGTTCGAATTGTTGAAAGATTTAGAAGTTTTAACTAAACATTTGTTAATTATTATTAATCAAAGAAGCCAAGAGATGATGAGTACTGAACGAGTGAATTCATTTTATTTTCATGGTTGAGCGGTTATTCATTTGATAGTTAAATAACCAACTATCAAATCTGGCCTATACGATTGTTGGTATGAAAAGACCGAGATCGAATTTATATTCGAATATCATTCCGACCAGCAAATATGTGAACGTAGAAGATGTTAGATGCTGATTAAAGATGGAGCAGTTGAAGACTGTGGATCTTCATAAGCAGAAGAACTGCGATTGAATTTCTTTGGATTCGTGCCGGGAGAAAATTCGACTTTGATTCTATTGTGGTTGAAATATTTAGATTGCAAGGACTACTCGCTACAGATCCATAGGGTGATTCCTATGATGTGGTAGGAGGGTACCTTCAGTTCATCATGTTCATGTATGACTTGTATGGAAAAATGTCTGGCAGAGTATTTCCTAAGAGTCGCGTACGTTGATTTTTACAAATATACCAAGTATGGGGAAGTGAAGGAAACTGCTTTTAGCATAACACCCAAAGTATATTTGTGGACGTAAATTAGTGGTTTGGCAGATCTGACAATGTGGCATTTAAAGAGAATGATGATATGATATTCCAAATAGGTAAATCGTGACCTCAAGCTTCACAACCGGGAAATGACAAAAATCTGGCAGGTAGCTTGGCTATGTGGGTCGCTCCCATTATGGTGTATTATCACCTATCTAAAGAAAATTTATTTTCTTCTTTATTCTTTCGATGCTATCCCTTTCGGGAAACAGTTGTTGATCCCAACCGTTGGTGATATACATTCGACGCACTCAAGCGAAATGAGTGGTCGGTCATGTGTGGCGAGAGGCTCTTGTTGAACCCAGTGTATTCCTCTCTAGAGATACACTATTGGAAGGTGGTTCCATACCTTGTCATAGTCGGAATCCATTGTCCAATAAGCACTCGCAGTTTTTAAATATATGCTATGTATGTAGAGTGTGAGATGCAAGCATTCTACGAGATAGTTATTTATTTGATTTAGACGCTATTATAATAATAAAATGGAATTTGATATCAAAAATTCTTTGGGTTATTGTAAGATAAAAACCTTCTGTGTTTATGTGTGGATTGGTCTTACGATTATCCTTCTCTTTCAAAAAGAAGTTTTCAAAACTAAAATCAAATTGGATATTGCTTATAAATTTAGTGAGCTTCTCACTCTGGTTCACTTGACTGATCCATGGCGTTTGAAATGCTCGGGTTTGACCGAGTCTTATAGGTTCAGGTTTGGAAGCTACGAACTTCAGAAGACATGCTGGAGGAGTTCAGACGTATTAGCGTTTATTCCGCGTGTGATGTATATGAGGACAAGTTGTTATAATTGTCCAGATGTATTGGTTGTATGTTGTACTCTGATGAAATGTAAGTATTATTTCAATCTCTCGATAAAGATTTATTTCTGTATTATATTTATTTCCACTGCGATGTGAGACTCCATGTTGTGTTGGTTAGTTTGATCCTTCTTCTTATTCTTCTATTCTAATATTTCTTTCTTCCTCACCTTCTAATTTTTTTCTATTAACTATCCGGTGTTTTCGATACTTGAGTTTTGGCAAGTAATACGAGTTTATGGATTATTATCGAAATTCGGGCATCGAATTTCCCGGATCGTTATAGAACTAATTCTTTTAAGATTTAATTGGAATAAGAGTTAGTGGGAACCATGATTAAGTTTTGATTTAAAGGAATGGACTCTTGGATTTAAGTGTTTAATCAATAGATATTTTCTTAAAGAATAAGAAATTAAGAATTAACAAGGATTGATTCACGAATATAACCAAAATCCTGTATAAGTCCATACAGTTTTGAAATAACGCTCGTTATTCGGAAAGACTGAGATCAGATTTCTATCCAAAAGCCATTTTGAATGATGATATGAAGAAATGGAGTAAATGAAGACTTTGAAGATCATAGTTGAAGACCGGAACTCTTCACATCGAAGGGATTGCTTGTTGATGTCTCAGTTGGGCGGCCACCCAAACGAGATTACTTATAGCAGTGATTCATATGTACTTGAAGAGATCTGGATTTGTAAGGGCTTCTCACTTTATTGGACAAGGAATAAAGCGCCTTTGGTTTCGTTCAGACCCAAAGCAAACTTGTATGGATGTGTGTGTGACATTGTATTTTGTAATGTATTGGTTGATCTGTACTAAACATATATACGTTGGTGGTGGAAAATATGTTCTCTTAGCTTAACGCTCTTCTTTAAGACGTACGAGCTCAAAGCTGATATGGTTAGTGATTATCAGTTATATATTATGAAATGACAGTGTGGCATACTAAGTGATTGAGCTATTGATGATCAAAGCATGGCTTTAAGATAAAGCATAAATTTGTATAACAAGACTTCGGCAAGCCTCACTCCCCGGAAATGGCCAAGACAAAAAAATGCAGAAAGGTAATGGGAGTCTCGTTTCCTTCTTAAAAAAGTGTACCATAGTATGGAGCTCAGGTATTACTAATGTGGAAACATCTACTTATGTGATTGTTGATGTAGCGAGCGCCCGGTTAATGGCCGATAATGATTGGGAGATGACATAATTAGGCGCAATATAATATATCCAGTTAAGGGATAGATTGACCTTGTGTGTAACAACCCGAATTTTTAGCAACATGTTAAGACAAGAATCAAGGCAGAATTAAATTATAAAATCTGAATCAGGATAAACGGGTTGCGCCATTGCGTTCGTCTCGGAAAAATACGCGAAATAGAGTCCGAAATTTCGTAAATCGGAGTCCGTATGAAGAAGATATGGACGAACGAAGTTAGGCAGAAAAACCGAAAACAAGCCAGAATGCACTGGCGCACTTGTGAAGTGCGCCAGCACAAAAATACACTGGCGCACTTGGGAAGTGCGCCCGTGTCGAGCCAGAAACCTGCACAGCCTTCTGGCTTGACCCTGGCTGGCCTGGTGCATCTGTTTTGGCCCTTGGTCTTGTTTTGGAGGCTTGTGACGATTTTTGAGGGCTGGGATCTATCCTAGGGTTAATCTAAGGGTCCTAACTAGCCTAATCTTCTATAAATAAGCCCCTAACCCTCCCCTAAACCCTCATTATTCACTCATGTAACTAAACTATGGCAAAATTTCTACTCTCATGGCCTCCACTCAACTATCCTAGCCTCCACTTCATTTCTATGAGAGGTTTCATGAACATGAGAGTATTAGAGAGTCCCTATGTTAGTATGAGAGCCCCTCAAGTTGATTTCAAGACAAAATCTTTGATCTTTGTTCATAAAGATGGTGTTTTTAGTGATTTGGAGCATCCATCTTTGGGTTTTTGGGTGATGGCATGCATAGGCTTCATCATAAGCTTTAGTTTAATCGATTTAGGCCTTCATAGCAATGTAAGCCCTTCCCTACTCTTAGATATTAACCATGAAGTTAAATGTTCATGTTGCAAATTTGGGTTTGATCATTGAGTATGATTTATGCTATCATGTCATGCAAGTTTATGAAGTCATTATCTTGATCTTATGAGCTAAAAGCTACAACCTTTATGTTGAAATGTTGCATTATGCAACATGAGAACCTTCATAATCATTATGTCAACTTGCATATGAAGTCATAATCCTTATATGATGATATATGCGAGTTTCTAGCCATCATTCCATGTCTTTTGTCACCATGATTTGCTTATGTGCCAAGTTTGGGTTTATGCATGTTTTTGAGGCTTAAGAATGTAACATGCAAGCTAATGAACACATTTGTGCCTCATTTGCCACCATGATTAACTTGTGGCTTAATACCCATTTTTGTCATTCCTTTGCCAAGTCTCTTCTTTTAATCCATTACGTTGTTGCGAACGTATATGCGAGTTTAAAAGCGTTGGGTTATGTTATGGGTAATTTCTAATGACATGAAAATACAACTTGAAAACATGACTTGAAATATAACATGGAAGTTGACATGTAAGTATGCATAAAAACATAAGCTTGGGAATTTACCTATTAAGTTAGGTCTACCCTTTGGGAATTTACCTATTAAGTTAGGTCTACCCAAATGCTTGAAAAACTTGTAACATGTTTTGGAAACATGATGAACATGACACTTAGATAATATAAGTGTGGCCAACTCGAGGTTGGGTTGAGTTTGCAACGTAAAACTACCCGGAACCGACCGGCCTAACTAGTAGTTGCAAACAATAGGACCCAATGTGAGAAGTTGGTCATGTTGTGCTTGAACCCGAGGTTAGACCAAGTTGTGGTGTAAAGCTACCCGTAACCGACCGGCTTAACTAGTAACCACAACAAAGTCTAATGTGAGAGGTTGGGGTGCATTAAGTAATTAATGTCACATGATAGGGTTAAGTTAATTTGATTAATGACTCTTAACCAAATATGACATGGATAAAGGGGTTAAGTAAATTGATTAGGCTAATGATACTTAACAAAACATGACAAGGTTGGGTAGGTTAAGTGATTTGATCTGCCTAATGACACTTAACCATTTTTATACGACTAGTGGACGGGGATTAAGTTAACCAATACTTAATCAATCCAACATGATAACTTGATAAGGTTAAGTGGGATCGGGTTTGATTTCTTAATGACACTTAACCATGCAAGATGATTAGGGGATGGGGTTAAGTAATTTACACTTAACTAATCCGACTTGGTAATTAGATGGGGTTAAGTAATTAAGGCTTAACTAATCTAACCACGGTAATTAGATGGGGTTAAGTAACTAAGGCTTAACTAATCTAACCATGGTAATTAGATGGGGTTAAGTAATCCACACTTAACTAATCTAAACACGGTAATTCAATGGGGTTAAGTTAAACACTTAACCAATTTAAACTCGGTAATTCAATGAGGTTAAGTAACCAATACTTAACCAACTTAACGTGATAATTTAATGGGGTTAAGCAACTTATACTTAACCAATTATACATGATGATTTGATGGGGTTAAGTAACTTACACTTAACCAATCTAATACGCGGACCTGATAAGGTTAAGTCACAAGACCTTTTTAGAATATACTTAACCATTATAGTACGATTAGAGGATGGGGTTAAGCCAACCTATACTTAACCAATCCGACTCGATAATTTGATGGGATTAAGATAATCTATGCTTAATCGATCTAGCAAGATAATCCGATAGGATTAAGGTAAGCTAGTACTTGACCAATTTGACTCGATAAGGTTAAGTCATGAGCCTCTGGGTACACTTAACCAACTTGTGGGACTAAGTCTTGAACTTAAATACTTAGCCAATCTTTGACGTGATTCGTGGGCGGGTTAGGTCATGGACTTGAATGATAACACTTAACCCAATAGACAAACCCTAGCTAGAAGAACTAGGTAGAAAACCGTGGTTAATCAAGGATAACGGGAAAGGAAGCTAGGTGGTAAACCTTAGTTAAGGGTAACTAAGTAATAATTCTTAGCTAAGGACATAGGACTAATTCTCAAAACGATGAGTAACCTGATACGGTAGGTCATCGCTTAGTATACGAGGGGGAGCAAGTTATCTGACTTGGATAAAAGCTCCAGCGCACTGGGTGCCGAAGTGGAAGCTTCGGGGGACGTGAGGATATTCTTGGGATCCCTCTGTGGGCTGCCAGGTAATTATACTAGGCCCATGAGAGGTTAAGGTCTGCGTTAGAAGGACCAAGAGTATGCCTTGGTTGCTATGCGAGCAACCTAAAGACTGGGATGGATTAGCGTGGAGTCGACGATTCTTGTTTTTGCCCTGGATAGCGCATCGCCGACTACCTACCATCTTTAGTTAATCGTGTACGTGCGGAAAGGCAGGGAACCCCCAACAGACCATGTGCTTGCTATCGAGTCATGGGTGAGGTTGGCCCGTAGGAAAGTGGGCTATAGTGGGGCCGTGGAGTGGTTCTTATACATGATTTTTCTTGGATTGCCTTTCAGTAGTTGAGGGATGGGTCACGTGGGACCATAGCCACGGGTACAAAAACAGACCTTGATATCTGCATCGGCAGACGATTTAAAGCTCCCGACCGAGTTCCGTATTTCTTGATTTGCCCTGGCACGGAACTCGGATGGCACATTGGGGAACATGTGCATCTAGACATGGAAAATGATTCACGATACATACGTGGGATCAAGGGCGCGGTTGACGGGTGGCGTAATCCCTAGTGGTCCTAGGTGGCCAAAACCCAAACCGAGACACGGAAACGTTCATTAGGTAGCATAATCCCTAGCGGTCCTAGGTGGCATAAATCCTAAGTGGACGCGCGATAGTTCATGGTAAGAAAACACAACTAGATCAAGGGTTGCAGTCCAAAACAACTTCAAGGATAAACCGTTTACATGGGAAAGCCCGTACAGCCTACGGCAAAGGACTGAACTTATACATGGAAAGAAACATATAAGTTGAGTAACCTATATATGAGGCATATTAGGTTGACATGGACCATTACACGACTTTTGAGTAAGGGTCATTCACGGATAACACGTAATACAGTTGGGATACTAGTACGGTAGGTGCAGAGCGGATATACAGGATAGATGCCATGGGACGTTATACGTGATAGATATCTTGGGGATATTATACTTGATAGAAACCTGACGATGTGATACCTTGTTTTATCTTGACATCGTAATTTATCATGACACCTTAGTTTACCTGAGTTCAGTAGTTCATCCTGTTATTTTGATTTAGCCTATCTATCTTGTTATCATGCTTATATTCATCTCAGTTTCTCATGTCAGTTAACTTTACTAGTTTTTATACTAATAGTAGATAGGGCTTACTCAGTCTTTTTGACTGACCCGTTTTGTTTCGCCTCTTTTCTTCCGTTTCCCCCCCGGTTACAGGGAGGAAATACTGTTGTTTAGTTCGGACTTCTTCTGCTTGAAGGTCATCATGGATGGCTTGGACTTTTCCTGGCTATGGCTACTTTACTGTTTTTATTTGGGGAATAATTTATGAAAAAGTCTTTATGCTTCTTTACTATTGCAAGACAGGTTTTGATGTACTCTGATGTAAAAGGCTTTAGACCTTATGTATTCATGTTTATGAAAGTTCGATTTTACTTCCGCTATTTTATATGTTCTGTCTTGTGATATTTCTGTGCATGTTTACCAATAATGCCCCTCTAAAGCTAGTGCATTCCTTTGCGAGTGACCCTAGCGGAGGCGGGGTGTTACATTTGGTATCAGAGCAGAAGGTTACCAGACTGGGCAAAAGTTTTTAAAGACCTTCTGAAAACTATTTGAAAATCGTTTATAAAGAAGCATTTTTCAAGAAAGTTTTCTTTTAAAAAGAAAAGGCTATTCCCCAAAGGCCATTAGCATTATCCTTGTTTCCTTGATTGAATCTCTTTTCCTTTCTTTCCTCCATCTGTAGTCACAGTGGTTTTAACTGCGACTAGTCTTTTCTATCTACGGAAGTGCTTTCCATGCGATGGAGGTGGTTCTCGAGAGACCAGTGGCCGCGTTATAAGAAAGGATAGTGAGAAAGAGGATAAAGGATGCGAGTTTAAGGATGAACAACTTGTTGGTATGGCTCAACCCAGAATGGGAGAGAAAGATGAACAATGAAACCCATGACGAGAGAGTACCTTTGGCATGGTGAAACGGGGTGGATAGTTAAGTATCATGGGACAAGGACAAGATCATCGGGAGGGCAATAGTATGCTCTCATTTCTAGGGTACCTCGGAAGGAGGGTAACGATCTTGTTAAAGGTTTAGCTTTTCTTCTCTATCATCCCGTTAGGACTTTGTTTTGATCATGGTATCAATTAAGTCTGCTTCGATAGTTGAGTCTCTGCACCTTAAGTACTAGCGTAATAGAGAATCCCAATTTTTGTCTCAAAGTCCTATTGGAGAGTCAGTCCATGTATACATGACTTGTTTGGATTTGAGAATGTCTATGCCAAGTTTTGAGTTTGGAAATAATGCTTATGTTTATAAGTTATGGATGGATTCTAGGGATGAAGTGGTTATCCAGTAAGGGGTGCCACTCCCGGTTTTGATAGGAGGGTAGTTAGACTTTTGACTAGCCTTGGTAATACCCTCGAAGTATCGTGTAACCTTTTTGAGGTTCTGTCATGACTAGTTACTTAGAATCCCTGGATGCCTTTATTGGAAATTTGAAGCCCGATCGAGTGGCGTTCGCCGATGAGACGGATGGTCTATTTCACTTATGCATGGGTTATAGAAGTCACCCTAGTAAGTGCGCTTGATAACCTGGTTGGCATCTGTTTACTTTCAAGAGAAAGTTTTTCTACGTGGAATACCTTATGGTACGAGATCCAAGGTTCACTAGTGAATTTTGGAAGGCTTGCATGAGATCATGAGTACGCAGTCATGTTTGCGTCAAGTATTCTAGAAAGAGGATAAGTGCAAGTGGAACGAGAGGCGACGAAGAAATGAGTTCCAGCTCATGTTATGGAAACATGAAATAAGAAGCTACGAAATCGCGAAGTTAAAAGACGGTCAAGGCACAATGGAATTGAGCTCAAGGAAGTACGACTTTGATGGTCAAAGACTAGATACGCGCATGATATCTCTTTTTGGGAGTATCTCCTTGATCCCTGTTTTCTGTAGAGCTTACTTGTAGGCTATCTTTTGTGGACATCCTCTCGGTCCTATTTTCTGTTACAAACCCCGTAAGGAGTTTGTCTTGTTTTTCTTCTCGACCCTGTTCCAGGGAATCCTAGGTAGAACCCTATGGATGTAAACATGTATTTGAAACATGTTATGATTGATATGGTTGCAAGTGGTTGCTCGTGGATGCGCGAATACACATTAGATACTAGCTCGACTCGGTCACATTTCATATTGCATATGCACGAGTATTTATACTTGTTTATGGATGAAATCGAATGTATTATCATGCGGTTGTTGCATATGAATGAATGATTGTGCACGCATATAGTACCTATATGGCTAGGACTATTTGCATACATGTTGGATTCATGGCACTATACATATTTTGCATTAGAAAGATTATTCAGGCCTGATCATTAGCATTAGCTAAGGAACACGTACACACACGTTTTGCATATATTCATACAGCATTAGAAATCATCTAAGGACAATGGTTGCTTGTGGATGATGTTGTGAGTAGATGAATGATGGATGGTAGGATACGTTCTTCCTAACTTGGAGATTTCGGGGACGAAATCCTTTAAGTTGGGGAGGATGTAACAACCCGAATTTTTAGCAACGTGTTAAGACAAGAATCAAGGCAGAATTAAATTATAAAATCTGAATCAGGATAAACGGGTTGCGCCATTGCGTTCGTCTCGGAAAAATACGCGAAATAAAGTCCGAAATTTCGTAAATCGGAGTCCGTATGAAGAAGATATGGACGAACGAAGTTAGGCAGAAAAACCGAAAACAAGCCAGAATGCACTGGCGCACTTGTGAAGTGCGCCAGCACAAAAATACACTGGCGCACTTGGGAAGTGCGCCCGTGTCGAGCCAGAAACCTGCACAGCCTTCTGGCTTGACCCTGGCTGGCCTGGTGCACCTGTTTTGGCCCTTGGTCTTGTTTTGGAGGCTTGTGACGATTTTTGAGGGCTGGGATCTATCCTAGGGTTAATCTAAGGGTCCTAACTAGCCTAATCTTCTATAAATAAGCCCCTAACCCTCCCCTAAACCCTCATTATTCACTCATGTAACTAAACTATGGCAAAATTTCTACTCTCATGGCCTCCACTCAACTATCCTAGCCTCCACTTCATTTCTATGAGAGGTTTCATGAACATGAGAGTATTAGAGAGTCCCTATGTTAGTATGAGAGCCCCTCAAGTTGATTTCAAGACAAAAGCTTTGATCTTTGTTCATAAAGATGGTGTTTTTAGTGATTTGGAGCATCCATCTTTGGGTTTTTGGGTGATGGCATGCATAGGCTTCATCATAAGCTTTAGTTTAATCGATTTAGGCCTTCATAGCAATGTAAGCCCTTCCCTACTCTTAGATATTAACCATGAAGTTAAATGTTCATGTTGCAAATTTGGGTTTGATCATTGAGTATGATTTATGCTATCATGTCATGCAAGTTTATGAAGTCATTATCTTGATCTTATGAGCTAAAAGCTACAACCTTTATGTTGAAATGTTGCATTATGCAACATGAGAACCTTCATAATCATTATGTCAACTTGCATATGAAGTCATAATCCTTATATGATGATATATGCGAGTTTCTAGCCATCATTCCATGTCTTTTGTCACCATGATTTGCTTATGTGCCAAGTTTGGGTTTATGCATGTTTTTGAGGCTTAAGAATGTAACATGCAAGCTAATGAACACATTTGTGCCTCATTTGCCACCATGATTAACTTGTGGCTTAATACCCATTTTTGTCATTCCTTTGCCAAGTCTCTTCTTTTAATCCATTACGTTGTTGCGAACGTATATGCGAGTTTAAAAGCGTTGGGTTATGTTATGGGTAATTTCTAATGACATGAAAATACAACTTGAAAACATGACTTGAAATATAACATGGAAGTTGACATGTAAGTATGCATAAAAACATAAGCTTGGGAATTTACCTATTAAGTTAGGTCTACCCTTTGGGAATTTACCTATTAAGTTAGGTCTACCCAAATGCTTGAAAAACTTGTAACATGTTTTGGAAACATGATGAACATGACACTTAGATAATATAAGTGTGGCCAACTCGAGGTTGGGTTGAGTTTGCAATGTAAAACTACCCGGAACCGACCGGCCTAACTAGTAGTTGCAAACAATAGGACCCAATGTGAGAAGTTGGTCATGTTGTGCTTGAACCCGAGGTTAGACCAAGTTGTGGTGTAAAGCTACCCGTAACCGACCGGCTTAACTAGTAACCACAACAAAGTCTAATGTGAGAGGTTGGGGTGCATTAAGTAATTAATGTCACATGATAGGGTTAAGTTAATTTGATTAATGACTCTTAACCAAATATGACATGGATAAAGGGGTTAAGTAAATTGATTAGGCTAATGATACTTAACAAAACATGACAAGGTTGGGTAGGTTAAGTGATTTGATCTGCCTAATGACACTTAACCATTTTTATACAACTAGTGGACGGGGATTAAGTTAACCAATACTTAATCAATCCAACATGATAACTTGATAAGGTTAAGTGGGATCGGGTTTGATTTCTTAATGACACTTAACCATGCAAGATGATTAGGGGATGGGGTTAAGTAATTTACACTTAACTAATCCGACTTGGTAATTAGATGGGGTTAAGTAATTAAGGCTTAACTAATCTAACCACGGTAATTAGATGGGGTTAAGTAACTAAGGCTTAACTAATCTAACCATGGTAATTAGATGGGGTTAAGTAATCCACACTTAACTAATCTAAACACGGTAATTCAATGGGGTTAAGTTAAACACTTAACCAATTTAAACTCGGTAATTCAATGAGGTTAAGTAACCAATACTTAACCAACTTAACGTGATAATTTAATGGGGTTAAGCAACTTATACTTAACCAATTATACATGATGATTTGATGGGGTTAAGTAACTTACACTTAACCAATCTAATACGCGGACCTGATAAGGTTAAGTCACAAGACCTTTTTAGAATATACTTAACCATTATAGTACGATTAGAGGATGGGGTTAAGCCAACCTATACTTAACCAATCCGACTCGATAATTTGATGGGATTAAGATAATCTATGCTTAATCGATCTAGCAAGATAATCCGATAGGATTAAGGTAAGCTAGTACTTGACCAATTTGACTTGATAAGGTTAAGTCATGAGCCTCTGGGTACACTTAACCAACTTGTGGGACTAAGTCTTGAACTTAAATACTTAGCCAATCTTTGACGTGATTCGTGGGCGGGTTAGGTCATGGACTTGAATGATAACACTTAACCCAATAGACAAACCCTAGCTAGAAGAACTAGGTAGAAAACCGTGGTTAATCAAGGATAACGGGAAAGGAAGCTAAGTGGTAAACCTTAGTTAGGGGTAACTAAGTAATAATTCTTAGCTAAGGACATAGGACTAATTCTCAAAACGATGAGTAACCTGATACGGTAGGTCATCGCTTAGTATACGAGGGGGAGCAAGTTATCTGACTTGGATAAAAGCTCCAGCGCACTGGGTGCCGAAGTGGAAGCTTCGGGGGACGTGAGGATATTCTTGGGATCCCTCTGTGGGCTGCCAGGTAATTATACTAGGCCCATGAGAGGTTAAGGTCTGCGTTAGAAGGACCAAGAGTATGCCTTGGTTGCTATGCGAGCAACCTAAAGACTGGGATGGATTAGCGTGGAGTCGACGATTCTTGTTTTTGCTCTGGATAGCGCATCGCCGACTACCTACCATCTTTAGTCAATCGTGTACGTGCGGAAAGGCAGGGAACCCCCAACAGACCATGTGCTTGCTATCGAGTCATGGGTGAGGTTGGCCCGTAGGAAAGTGGGCTATAGTGGGGCCGTGGAGTGGTTCTTATACATGATTTTTCTTGGATTGCCTTTCAGTAGTTGAGGGAGGGGTCACGTGGGACCATAGCCACGGGTACAAAAACAGACCTTGATATCTGCATCGGCAGACGATTTAAAGCTCCCGACCGAGTTCCGTATTTCTTGATTTGCCCTGGCACGGAACTCGGATGGCACATTGGGGAACATGTGCATCTAGACATGGAAAATGATTCACGATACATACGTGGGATCAAGGGCGCGGTTGACGGGTGGCGTAATCCCTAGTGGTCCTAGGTGGCCAAAACCCAAACCGAGACACGGAAACGTTCATTAGGTAGCATAATCCCTAGCGGTCCTAGGTGGCATAAATCCTAATTGGACGCGCGATAGTTCATGGTAAGAAAACACAACTAGATCAAGGGTTGCAGTCCAAAACAACTTCAAGGATAAACCGTTTACATGGGAAAGCCCGTACAGCCTACGGCAAAGGACTGAACTTATACATGGAAAGAAACATATAAGTTGAGTAACCTATATATGCGGCATATTAGGTTGACATGGACCATTACACGACTTTTGAGTAAGGGTCATTCACGGATAACACGTAATACAGTTGGGATACTAGTACGGTAGGTGCAGAGCGGATATACAGGATAGATGCCATGGGACGTTATACGTGATAGATATCTTGGGGATATTATACTTGATAGAAACCTGACGATGTGATACCTTGTTTTATCTTGACATCATAATTTATCATGACACCTTAGTTTACCTGAGTTCAGTAGTTCATCCTGTTATTTTGATTTAGCCTATCTATCTTGTTATCATGCTTATGTTCATCTCAGTTTCTCATGTCAGTTAACTTTACTAGTTTTTATACTAATAGTAGATAGGGCTTACTCAGTCTTTTTGACTGACCCGTTTTGTTTCGCCTCTTTTCTTCCGTTCCCCCCCCCCCGGTTACAGGGAGGAAATACTGTTGTTTAGTTCGGACTTCTTCTGCTTGAAGGTCATCATGGATGGCTTGGACTTTTCCTGGCTATGGCTACTTTACTGTTTTTATTTGGGGAATAATTTATGAAAAAGTCTTTATGCTTCTTTACTATTGCAAGACAGGTTTTGATGTACTCTGATGTAAAAGGCTTTAGACCTTATGTATTCATGTTTATGAAAGTTCGATTTTACTTCCGCTATTTTATATGTTCTGTCTTGTGATATTTCTGTGCATGTTTACCAATAATGCCCCTCTAAAGCTAGTGCATTCCTTTGCGAGTGACCCTAGCGGAGGCAGGGTGTTACATTGTGTTGGCAAAGAACCCGTTTGGTTTTCAGGACATCCCTCTAGAGGTGTACCCATCGGATAACAAAGTTCCTTAACCTAGACATTTGTTGGAAATCCATTCTCCACTACGAACCCTTACGATTTTAGTTGTATAATTATATGTCAACATTATAGGATGGGTACTATGCTGGCTAGGATTGATTCATTTATTTGCAAAGTAATTTTCCATACTATGCACTAATAATAGTATCAGATGATTTTCACATATCAAGTATTTTTGGTTATCATAAGGAGAAACCTCTCCTATGTGTGCGTTTGCATTGTGTGTGTGTGCCATGAGACCTTACGGTAGCTTCATTTTCTAAAAAAGCATTACGAATTTCTGCACTAGTATTCATAGGGGAAATCCCGTTACGTGTTTAAATGGTGTAGTTTTATGAACCTTACTTTAAAATAAATATAAAACAACTGTTTTTAGTTTTGTCACCAGTCCCATGATTGACTTGGAGTTTATTGTTTTTCCACCTGAACTTCGGGTGCCTATATTTTCCACACGGGCATACTGGTGGTTGTGGTTCATAGATAATTTGGATTTATTTTATATAGAAAGTGCTGGATTTAGGTTGGAACTATTATATTTGGAGCATTTGTACTCTTCTGCAGTACTCTTGTTATTTCTTCTGTTGAGCTTTAGTATTTCCACTGCATATTTGATTGTAATTTGATATTTTTTCGGTAACTCCGACATAAAATATTGTTGCATTAATAGAAGTTTTTTTGTTTCTATTTTAATGTGTACTACCCTCAACTATCTGTCATTTTGAATGGTTCGAGTTGGTTCAATTACCGATTCGAAGCGGTCAAAAGGCGGGTTGTTACAGAATTGGTATTTGAGCTTTGGTTTATACAAAGCTTATGGGGTAGGACTCATTAGAGCGGAAAACTCATTAGAGATAGGATTAGCAATATCTTAGGATGAGTAACTCATTAGATATAGGGTTAGTAATACACTAGAATGAGTTTGAGAGTAACATATGCGAAAGAACATATATACAATATAGAATTTGTTTTGAAAGATTATATTTCGATTATAAAGAAAGGGTTTTAAAATATATATGATCAGTTTTAACTTGGATAAATAGTTAAGATTATTAAATTTTGAATATGAACATCCTTAGTCAAATGTGAAATTCTAATTGTTCATATGGAGTCATAATTAGCAGTATTAACTAATTTAAGTAAATAATCCAAGTATAAAAAGATTTTTGAAGACCTAGAATTTGGTTAAAAGAATATTTGAAATTTGGAAGATGATTTAGATAATTTGAACTTTAAATTTAACTTACACAAATTAAGTAAATTGAACTTAAATAGATTGAAATGGTAAAAGTGAATCGAATGAATTAAGATTTAGCCTAAGGGGATTTAAATGAAATTGGATTGGATTTGAAATAATATCGAACAAAATTGAATATAGGAGAAAAATTGTGTTGCAAAATGATTTTATAACTTGGTTCTGAATTGGATGGGAAATTTCGATTGTTCGAAATATGAAGATTCTTGTTTCCTAGTTGGAGGATTAGTTATTCTATCTTCTAAATCTTTTGAATTATAGTTTTCTAGCAGAAAGGAAAAATCAAAATTTCATTTGATAAATGTTGAGTTATTTTAATATCAAATTTCTAGAAGAATCGTAGTAAGGTAGTTTATAAATTATAATAATTTATTAAATGAAATGGAAGATTTTTTAAGGAAAGTAAATTGTGTAGCTAATAAAATGAAAAGTAAAATGGTAAGGCAAATATAAGAATGATTCGATATTTTGTTGTATAATGGAAAAGTAAATTGGGATAAGTCGGATTGAAATAAAGGAAGTAAGTTTAAAACTTCAAAAGAAAATCCAGACTTGAATTATTAAATAGGAATGAAATCATGAAGTGTCGGGTTTCAACTAAGTAAATTTTTGAAAAGTTAATAAGGTTGAAGCATTTTTTTCTGCCTTAGCAATTTTGAGGATGAAATTATTTTAAGGGGGATAATGTATCGTCGACCCTGATTTTTTATATAGGAATAATTAATTTAATTGAAATGATTAATTTTAATATTTACTGATTGGAATTTTATTTAAGTAAGAATTTGAATGTTAAATTACTCAAATATGGAAATGTCAAATTTAAAATCTGAATTAGTTTATTTTGAAGCTATGTAAAATTCTATTTGAATATATACGGTGATAATAATTTATTTTCAATGAATTTGATTGTTTTGAAATTTATTTATATTTTATCCAATTAATTTAGCACTTGAAAATAGCTATTTTTTAAACGATCTCGAATTTTGATGAAATTAGTTTCATCGGATCCTAAATGTTAAATTATTGTAAGATTTCAATTTTCGTATCAATCTTAGTTGTTATGTGAGCGTGCGAGATATAAACGTGTATTGAAGTTCAATTTGAAATTAATAATAACTTATAATTTTAATTTTAAGAATTTCTGCTAAAAAAAATTTAATTGGCTTCCAAAACATGTTCAATTGTGTTCGAGTTATGGGTATTTTGTTAGGAATGCCAATCATTCCACTTCGTTTGGAGTTCTTGGAATTTTCGATACATAGTATGAATAAAATAATAATAAATTATGCCTATATAATACCTTGAACTATACCCAACCGTAATCCTAATCTCTTTCAGCCGCCTCTACCTTGTTAATGGATGAAATTCATCCTCTTTCTTTTATTAATATCTCTCAATCCATCCACTTTAAAAACAAATCTTCAACATAAAAATTTTAGATCCCTTTATCATCTTCAAATCTATACGGTGTGATCATCGATCGAACCACCATAGTGATGTAGATCTGAGTTCAAACGAAAAAGGGTTATTTTCGTATTTTTGTAGATCCCGGCCGATCGAGGCGTTTTTAGGCGAAGTAGTGAACTATGAAGTGGAAGAGGAGAGAGAGGCGGACCTAGTGATGGATTTTGGTGACCGTTGGTTGTCGGAGGCGGCCGATAAAGCGAAATAAGTGTTTTCAGTTTACGTGCGAAGTACCGACAATCTGTGAAGCTAGGTGGTTGGGGTTTGCTGGTGTGGGACCTGCTATGGACGCTATTGTTGTTAAGATCGGTCGGATCCCAGTCAAAGGTACGGAGGCGTGAGGAGGAGTTTGAGGCAGCGTATTCATGGGTTTTGAAGCCTGTATGTTGATAGAACATGATGATGTGATTTAGGGTAAATTAATTATGATTAATTATGTAAATTATGTAATTAATGTTAAATAAGCTACATTAGTTAATTTAAGTTAATTAAAATAAATTAAAAACTTGTAACGATGATTGCAGGTTCAAACATTAACAGAATTTGATGAGACAAATTGCAATGGAATCCTAGTGACGAACATTAAGTGATGAACTAGTTGGAATCTGGATTGGATAATTTGGAGCAGCTGAAATAGTTTTGTTTAAATTTAACATTGTTTTAATTTAAATTGAAACTTATCAATATTTCGACAATAAAAACCTCAGTGAGAACTTCTTAAATTATATCTGGAATATTTATGAGTTTGAAAAGTTGGTTTAATCATAATTTGATCACATATTGGTTGCTTTGTGCATGCTATGGTTGCTTCGTGGTTGATGGATGTTACTATAGTAATTATTGTTATTCATGTACGTATAAGCATTAAGTGTTGTAACCTTATATTATAAACACTGTTGTAACACCCCGAAAATTTAACAACACTAAAGAGGATAAATTAAAGAATAATTAATTTAATATTCAGAATTAAGGAAAATGGACTGTTCCATTGCGTCCATCTCGAAATTCTGGTCAAAATAGACACCTGGTTTGTGCAAACAAGACACCGTCTAAAGAAGATATTAAGGTTTGAAGTTTATATATGCACAAGAGAATTATAAACAAATTAATTAATCAAAAAAAATTCAAACCAGTGAAGCGGAAGCCCCAGAAGCGGAACCGACCGTTTTTGGGGGTCGACCCGAGGCCCCACTGGGTCACCCAGGCTCTTTGGGTTCAATCCATGGGTCGACGCCGGGGTCGACACCCAAAGGGGGGATCGACCCCCCTGCAGATCTGGGCAGATTCATATTTTCGAACAAGGACTTGTTTTGTGACTTGATTCATTGACCCTATGCTATAAATAAGCCCCAATTTCTCATATTTTTGCACACCAAAAATAATGGAGGCCAAATCCTGTCGGTGCTTAGATTGAATCGAATCTTTTTCCCTTTCTTCTACAACCAAATAAATCAAGTTTAGGGATTCAAGTGTAGATCTAAGATTCAACCTCCACTTTTCTCCTTCTATTTTTCTAGATCCGATCATTTTGAGTTTAAGTTACCTTTAGATTTAAATAAATAAAAGTAAAACATGATATGACTGTAATTTGGATCCATCCTTGTGATTGAATCATATCAGATGTATTGTAACTTGTGAATCTATGATATTCTGACATAGCTATGATTAGGATCTTAACCTTTATTATGTCAGATCTACTTTTGATTATAGATCTAAAATCACTATTTAAATCATATTATACCTATCATATTTGTGGATAATTTGGATCTGTCATTGGTTAGACATCTAAATTCTTATTTAGATCTATTCATGCCTATTATGACATCCTTACTATGTTAGAACCAGTTTTAGTATCTCATGTTCACCTGATCTACTCTTATATATCCTACTTATCACTATGCCATTATGTGTTTATGTCAATTTTGTTAGAATAACTAATTCTGTCATCTTCCCTTCACCCTTTTCTACAATACTAGCTTAGATACTTAATAAGCTACTTCTGTTCTGATTCCAGCTCAGCGCAATCATTTCATTTAAGACTTATAGTTTGAATTCTTTTCTTTCATTTCTTGAATCATTGAATTGAATTGAATTGCTAAGAACTGATAATTCAAATTAATCATTTTGGCTAACTGTTTTTACATAGATAATAAGTAAAAAAGCAGTAGGAATTAGAATGAACAGTGCAGTAGCAATAAATGCAAGAATATTGACTTCCATAATCTAATCTTTTTTTTTCGCGATAACTTAACTTGGGATCTAATCCCATTGAGATGATAAAATTGAAAATCCTTTAGCTAGATAAGGGGCGAATGTAGCCAAGTGGATGAAGGCAGTGGATTGTGAATCCACCACGCGCGGGTTCAATTCCCGTCGTTCGCCCATGATTTCAAATTCAAAAAAAATTCTATTTTCAATATTCCTATTGGAAAATTGCTGTATTTATTTTGTTTGAACTCATGATTTAAACGAGTCGCACATACACCCAAGTACATGTTCCCCGTCGTTGAGGGCATCCCCTAAGTGCGGGGGATTTCGTGATATTACGTATTGACTGTCTTGTGTTCAGTCTACTTTCGAGCCAAGGCAGGTTGCTAAAATATGCGAATAGGATAGTTTGAGAATAAGGGGAAAACGTTGAAAATTGGGCATAACTTGTAATTGAAAGTTTAGGCATAATTGGAATGGAACGTGTGTAACACCACAAAATTTTAATATAATTAAAAATATGTACAATTATGTGTATATGCATAGATAGGTAAATAATGGTGATGTATAATGAAAATTAATTAATATATGGAAGAGAAGGAAAAATTAATTCAATAACAGTGTGCGTAATGGAAAAGATAATAAAATAAGGATACTTAATTTAAATATCAGGAATTAAGTAAAACGGACACCACCATTGCGTTCGTCTCGAAATTCTGCTTGGAATAGAGTCCAAGTTTGCAAGGACTTCATATGAAGGAGTTATGGCCTTTAGAAGATTCAACAAAAATTCAAAACAGTTCAAAATTCGACCCAGGCAGCTGGGCGGGAAATTTCCCGCCAAAACCAGGCAGGTCGACCTGGGGGTCAGGTCGACCAGGGGGTTGACCTGGGGGTCGACCTACCCCTAGGGAGGTCGACCTGGGGGTCGACCTATACCTAGATCTGGGCGATTTCAGTTCCTGTGACGTGTTTTGATGTGCTGTACGGGTCAAATGGCTTCTAGGTCAATCTAAGGGCTCTAAAACACTCTCTACACCTATAAATACATAGCAAGACCTAACCCTAATTCATAAAAATTACTTAAGACGCCTCCATGCTGCCAAACCTAAACCGAACATGGCCACCGCCCTAAAACTCTAAATTATATTGCAAGTTCTTCATCAACCTTTGGAGTTTAATCAAATCAAGTAGCAAAGTTCTTCATCAACAATTCATGCTCTTCACCAACAATCAAATAAGAAGATTAAATCAACGTTCTACGTCAACAAATCATTTATTTTCCCCAATCCAGTCAAGGTGAGTGGAATTATAATAAACTTGTTGTATAATAGTATTATTATCGTTCATTATTCCCCAGTTATAAATTCAATTCAAGATTCATGTTATAATAATTGTTCTTTTATTCTCCTTCCCCTTTTTATTTCTGGAGCTAGGTTATCTTGAACCTAGACGAAATCTTATTATACATATATATGGTTGTAATATGGGAATATTTGGCATAATCTATTTTATGCAGTCGAGGAACATGATTTGTAATTTGGGGTTTGTGGCATAATGATTATTATTGCAAATATTGGGCATCATCTATTTTATGCAGTCGAGGAATATAATCTGTAATTTGGGGTTTGTAGCATAACAATTATTATTGCCAATATTGTGGTAATTGGCAGAGTATATATTGATATTATTCAAGGAAATAAGGGGAAAGGATCATGAAATTGGTAATTTGGAGTAACTTACGCTATAGGTAAATAAAGTTTGAATAGGGGATTTAGGGAAAATAATTTAAAGATAAAAATCCTAATTTGGTGAAGAAATAGGTAAACTAGAAACCTAATCGGAATTGGACAAGTTTGGGTATAATCTGTCTCATGTAATTGTGAAATCTAATTCAGAAACCTGAAATTTGAGGCATGAGTGTTTTAATTAAATTTGGCTTTGACTGGTTAAAGAAATGGGAAGTTTAGAAATATAACATAAAAATTGACACTAGTGGCATAACAAGAACATGAACATATTTGTGAATTTGTAAATAGGCTAAACATGAAACATGGCTAACTCGAGGTTAGAATGAGTTTGCGGTGTAATCCTGCCCGGAACCGCCCGGCACATCTAGTGACTGCAAACAATAGGTTCTAAAGTGAGAAGTTAGTCATAACGTGCTTGAAACCCGAGGTTAGATTAAGTTGTGGTGTAATCCTGCCCGGAACCAACCGGCGCATCCAATGACCGCAACAATAGGTCTAATGTGAGAGGTTGGGCATTCATAATTAATTAATGCTAATGACACATGCTAGTATGGTAAGGTTAAGTCAACATGAAATACTAGACAACACTTAACCAATTTGACATGATATATGGGTGGGTTAAGTCAATGTGAACCGCTAGATAACACTTAACCAATTTGACATGACATATAGGTAGGTTAAGTCAATGCGAACTGATATATAACACTTAACCAATTTGACATGATATATGGGTGGGTTAAGTCAACGTGAACCGCTAGATAACACTTAACCAATATGACTCGATATATGGGTAGGTTAAGTCAACGTGAACTACTGGATAACACTTTACCAATTTGACATGATATATGGGTAGGTTAAGTCAACATGAACTTATAGATATCACTTAACCAATTTAACATGACGCGTGGGTTGAATTGAATACGTGATTGGGGGTTAAGTCAACTTGGACACATGGGCAAACTTAACCAATATAAAAATATCAAAGCTGGAAAGTCGGGAATGATAAGATTAAATAATAGATAAACTTATCCAAGGGATAAGAAATGAATATGACTTAAGATATAATACAAGACTTTAAGGGTGGGATGATTTATACCATGAAATAAGTTAATCTAAGCTGGAAATGTGGGAGAACACCCGTACGCTATCATTTGATAAAGATAACTTAAGTCATGCTTGAATTCATAAGTAAACCTTAGTTAAAAGGAACTAAGTAACAAACCTTAGTTAAAGAGAACTAAGTAACATAAACTAAGTATCGAATCTTGGTTAAGAGAACCAAGTAATAAACCTTAGTTAAGAGAACTAAGTAAATAATGAGAAAGAGAACTAAGTAGTAAACCTTAGTTAAGAGGACTAAGTTGTAAACCTTAGTTAAGAAAACGAACAATTAAGAGAAACTAAGTAGTAAACCTTAGTTAAGAGGACTAAGTATTAAACCTTAGTTAAGAAAACAAACGATTAAGAGAAACTATGTAGTTGTAATGACCCGAAAATCCGGTCCAATTTGAGCTGACCAAAAACACAAGTCCAACCCCAAATTAAACTGAAAATCAGGAAATTAATAGAAAGAAAACAGAGGGTGAGGAAAGATAAGATAGAAACTTAGAATAGAAGAAGGAGGAGAACACAACATCAGAGTAACACGAACCTCACAGCGGAACGAATAACATATAATATATATATAACACAGCTTGAAACATACATCTGTACTTGAATATACATCATTATCAAAGTACAACACATACAACACAGCGGAAATAACTATAGCTATATAATCCTGAAGCCTCCTGCTCCTAGCTCTTCCAGTATATCTGTAAATCCTGACTACTTGACTGCCCATACAAAATTGAGCACCCAAGAGTTTAGGGAAAACAACAAAATAAACTCTGGGTCAGTCATGGGACTGGTATGAATAAAACAGTTTAAAAAAGTTTGAAAAAGTAAACGATATCTCATAAGACCACGCCGTATAACGGAACTGGTTTTTCCCTTATGAGAATCCAAAAAATCTTTATATCAAAAACCTTTTGATATTATAATAATGTCTATCAACCACAATATAATAATCATCTAGCAGAAACGCTTTCATCTCACGTTCTACATATATAGTATACAATCAAAACCGCAAACACGTATTGGGTAATGGATTTCCAACTATGACAAGGTATGGAACCACCTTTCGCTTGTGTACCTCTAGAATGGAATACACTGGGTTCAACAAGAACATCTTGCAACCCGGCCACACATGACCGACCACTCATTTCGCTTGAGTGTATCGAATGTATATCACCAACGGTTGGGATCAACAACCGTTTCCCGAATGGGACAACATCAACAATAGATTTTAGAAATAAATGAAACTCTAGATCAGGTGATTATACACCCTACGTCAGAGCGACCGACTTAGCCATGCTGCCTGCCCGATTTCTGTCATTTACCGGATGTGAGGCTAGAAGCTACGCTTTATCATCATACCAAATTCACTTTGAATGCCACATCGTCAAATCCATCAAATCACCGATTGACGTCCTCAACCATACATTATGTGTTAGCTAAAAGAAGTTTCCTTCTCCGCTTCCACTCTTGGTACGGTTGGAGAAATCAATATACGTGATCGTCTGGAAATACTCTGTCAGACATCCGTCCATAGAAGTCATCCAGGAACAGAATGAACCGAAGGCACTATTCAGTACATCCATCTTGGCACTGTTATCTTAGACTTATACGATAGCCCTTGCACTTTATTCCGTCTTCAATTATCTTTGGCATATATGATTCGCGACGCTTATGCCAATACAGAGTGGTTCTTTGGATAATAATCCAACCGGTCTCTCCATATTAACAATGTTAAAATGGTCAAAACTTCGATAGTCTGTGATTTAACTATCAAAGAAAAACAGGTGTGCAAACAACGATATTATTTCCAGATGGAAATTTATATTGATCAAACATCATTTAACATTTATCTCCTTAGTTCATTTTTCATCTCCTGTTTCCCTATATTCAACATTTCTTATTTTCTAAATTTAGAAAATATATGTTATTACCATTAGAAAACATTTCCATTGTTTATTTATATGTCACTATCATTTCACAACTATCAGTCCCTGATTGTAAACTAGTAGGAGAACAATTCTCTGAGTATAAACCCGGAAGGCCGAAACCAACATCAAATCAATACTCAGAAAACCATTCAACTTATTAATCTCTAGTCAGTTTCTAATATGGTTTAACTCTATTTCTTTTACTCTGTTCGATTAACTCGATTCGATTAACTCTTCTATTTATTTTGTAAATAGAAAATCCTTTATTCCATTTATTTTGCTTAACATCTCTTTTATAACTTATTCAATTTCTAAGTTAATATCCCTTTATCATAACTTATTCATTTCCTAAATAAATAATCTGTTTAATATCCTATTTATTTATTCTAAATGTTTCCTTTAATAACCCTATTTATTTAACAAATAAATATGTCCTTTCCTTATTCTATTTATTTTGCTTATAAATATCTCACTTATAATCTCCTATTTATTTTCTAAGTAAATAGTCCATTTTATAACATCTTATTTATTTATCCTAAACAAATAATTCACTTTATAATTATTCCAATTTATAAATATTTCTTATTTATAAATATTTCAATTTATACCTGTTCTGTTTTCAATATCACTTTGAAAGTCTCCTTTTCCCATTCCGATATTTTATGGTACTTAACACATCATATCACGATGAGCAATATCGTCGAAACACATATAATCAACCATAGATTTTAAGCTACATCATATATCACAATATATGAAAAACAATAAAATAACTGTTGAGAAATCTAGTCGGTTTCCTCTAACCTGACTCCCTACATCCACGGATGTTACACAATATAATAAACATCACTTTCTGTTCCATATGATATGTTCTGTTAAACAGAATCAATATAGAAATTCAACTAACTGACTAGCAGTTCAATCAAACAGTCAACACATAGTCAATCAGCCAATATTTAACAGTTCTAAAAATACGACATGAAATTATAAACTGTTCAGAGTTAGTGAGATTTACTTACATTTGCATTTCACCGTTAAAGAATGATAAACTGTTATTTTATTTGAATCAAACAGTTTATTTCGCCATAAATTCAGACGAGCCCCTATCCACTTCTGGTCAGCTTCACTGTGAAGCTATCGTCCATACGATCCCAACGCAACTTACGGTTCGTGATTCTGACAACGTAGGAATGAGATATTAGCATTACAAGTTGGTATACTATTATTAAAAAACAAATTTAAAGTATAATTAACTTTGGGCCTCTCACCATTTAATAAAGCCCAAACCCATTTAAACTTCAGCCCATACCACACGTTGAATCCCTGACCCGCTCCACTATCAAATCCTTCTTCCTCCAAGAAATAAAACCGACGTCCCCAAATTGAATCACACCGTTGACTTATTTTGACCTTTCAATGCTCCTCCGTCTCTCACCCGAACCACACCGGATCACCACCATAATTCATCTCTACCCTTTCTCTCTCATCTCATACCACTTTTTCAACACTCGAGTCCTCTATTTACATCTGGTCTTCAGGGTAGAACTCACGGTACTCAGGAAGACATCGACATCTTCCTTCGTCGAATCCTCCAAAAATCTGCGACGAGGTGCGCCTCGCATTGCGGAACGCCATGCCATCCTGGATTTGGTCTGAAACCCACCCCGTCAACGCTGAGCTTCAGCCCTAACTCACTGCTGTATTTCGAACTCCACAATACGATATCGAGTTCTATGAAGTTTACATCAAAATGAAGAGCACAAATTCCTGAGTTCGAATATAGATCTCTTCGAATTTATAGATTTTGTGTTGGATTTTCTTTTGATTTTAAAAACCCACGAATGTTGCTGTGTTTTTATTTTGGTGGAGGCCCATGTTTTTGACCGAAGGAAGAATACGATTAGGTTTAGGAGGATGTTCAGCTATTTATAGGAAGGATAAATATCTAGATATTTTTAGATATTTTCTAGATATTTTAATTCTAATATTCGGTTTTGTCTTTTAAAAATCCGTGTGATCACACACGAGATTCAAAAATCACGAAACTGGACATGTTGCTAGAGTTCGACATTATGGTCCCAAAGAAACTGGTTTCGTCGAATTCCGACTCCGTATGCTCATACAGCGTATTTTTAACCATCGAAATACTGACTGTTTCTCACTCTAAAAATCCGTACAACCACACAGTGACTCTATAAATCACGTAACTGGAAATCTAACAACTATTTGACATTGCGGATCCAACAAAATTAGTTTCGTCGAATTCCAACTTCGTTTGCAAAACCGGCTATTTTTATAGCTCTGAATGACCCATTTAAATATATAAATATATTTAAATATAATTAAATTAAATATTGATAAATTAATATTATCGTATATACTCACAGCGGAATACCATACAGCTCTACTGGGATTTATAACTTGATATTTCAAATCCCGATTAAATCGATATTCAATTTATATTGAAATTCGTTTTTAAAATATAAATAATTCCTTTATAAATTATAAAGGAATTCCACAACGACTTTTCTAAAATTAGATTTGGACATAAATCAAAATCTACACGACGAAATCCCGATTTTTCTCATTCATTAGAAAAATATACTCCACCAGCTCCACACGTTTCTTGTTTCACAGAAATCCGGCTTAAAACGAATCCTGTACATTCAGTTGAAGTTCGAATCGCCAATTTACGAACTACAGCGCCATTTCAAGCTCGATCATAATTATAATATAATTATACGTTCAAACTGTCGTTCAAATAATATATTTGTTATTCTAATTCAATTCTAAACTGAATTAAATATCACAGATGATCCAGTTCACACCATATCGCCATTTCAGCCAATTCTGATTATTTCAGAATTGAATATATTATTTAATTTATTATTTTAAATTAAAAATTCACCATTATTTAATTCCACGACCATGAAATCCTTTAAATCACCTTTTCAATAATTAAATAAATTAATTATTACCCCAGGAAAGTACGGGTCATTACATTCTTCCCCACTTAAAATAATTTCGTCCTCGAAATTGCTAAAAGGTAGAGGACGACCCTATCGACTGGTTAGAACATATTTGTTCACTTCTTAACTTCAGTTTTAACTGAACCAATTTAATTTCAATTAAATTATTAATTAATTCTTATCAATGAAAATTTCCAAAAATCCTGAAAATTTTCTAACTCCTTAACTTTTCGAAAAATTTCGCCAGCACCTCCTTTGTACTGGTCAATACGTCAAACTCCAACTCGCCTCTCCGGGCCATCTCCATCCCAAAAGAAAATCAAACAGCCAAGCGGCTTGCTAATTTGGGTTATCAAAATCTCATACCGTATGAAATATAAACTTGTACCTTTTTGTCATGCATATCAACTCTATCACTTCCGTATGCTATCAACTCAGCATATACTAATGTTATCCCAATCAAACTCTGAAATCACTTTTATCTCCAACACAACCATTCGCTTTTTTCCAAGCCAAGTATCATTTTAACTCGAGTTTCTTCTCGATTCCCAACTCATAACTTGATTTTCACATTTCACTCAAAATTTGAATCTCACAATCCAATTTGTCTTGATATCATTCTAATTCAATCTCAATTACCACTTTACTGGCTTTACTTTAATTCAAATTTTCTTTCACAAATTTCTATTATATTTGTTTTTAATTCAAACAGTCTTTCCCTGGGAGTTTTAAACAGTTTACTCTTTTCAAAAATCAAATTTTCCTTTTGAACATGTCACTGAGCCCTTAATTAATATTCCATTAGTTAAATCACTTCTCTATTTCTTTATCAATATTTGTTAACCAAATATTTTCAATAACCATATTGGCCTTTTATGTTATTTGGAAAACATTTCCAAATATCGCCTTCCTTAATTTTCTAGACTTTAGAAAATATATGCTATTTATAATTGGAAAATATTCCAATTACTTATCTCTTTTCCGATCTCGTTTATTTCTATATTTAGGAAATATTCTTTATTATATTTCCAAGCTTACACTTATTTGGGTTAAAACGGGTGTTGTGTAAAACATCGTTACGACAACCCAAATACTATATTCAACTAACTCTTATTCAACATTGATCTTCGAGCCTGAAATCTTACTATTTATTTGTTAATAATGAAATCAATCAAGTTGGGGTATAACTACCTCTCAGACCTTGACTGAATAACATTTATAACTTCAAAACAGATATGACTACTTAATCGAATAATCAATACCATACAACTACTTATTCACATTTAAACACGTATACGCTTCCACTTTCTATTCTTACTAGATTTTATTCTTAGTCTTCCTTTTTGATTTCACTATTCTATTTCTAAGTTCGTTTCCTTATCGACTTCTATATATATATATATATATATATATATATATATATATATCGATACGTTGATTTCTAACTATCAAATTATCTTAAAAATACTCTAACTCCTTAAATTCCCGGAAAAATTTGCCATAACCTCCTTTGTACCAGGAGCATCGGGATATTTCACATAGCCTCCCATGGCCCTCACCAATCCAAAAGAAAAAGAAAAAGCCAAGCGGCTAGCCGATACGGCGCATAAAATCTCATATATGAATTAAATACATACCTTTTGGTCGAGCATTCTATTTATATACCTTCATACCTTATCCATACATATCTCATGTATATTTATACCTGTCCAATCTATTTTAACTATACCTGGTCGTTTTAACTCAATTCGTTAATTAATTTGTTAATTAACTCTTTAGTCTATTTCACTTCTATATTTGAACATGATATGTTCAAATATATTTTAACTTGCTTATTAACTAATTTGAATCCAAATTTCAAATTTAATTTCTATATTCGATTTCGAATATCCATTTACAAATCCAATTCACTTTTCAAAGTTCAACTTCGAATTCAAAACTCGATTAACTAATTCCTCTTCGACTTAGTTAATTCTATTCAATTTTTATATCACTTCTATTGTTCAAATCTATATATCAAATTCTATTATTCAAATTCTATATTATAAATCCCATTTTGAAATTCAACACAACTTGTCTTTCCCAAAACAAATTCAAAACAGTATCTATGGTTGTAATTCGTCACTTACAACTCGAAAATGAATACTGATGATGCAGCTGTCATCATCGGAATCTATTTTCCAGCGATCGAAGTGAGTTCAATACTATAAAACCATTTCTAAACATTTCCACTTTGAAATTCATTTCAAAATATAATTCACACAGCTTGTAAAAAATTTAAAACTCCTAGGATCTTAAATTTTCCTTATTTTTAATCCAAATCCATTTACAAACACTTATCCAATTCTCCAGGGTTTAAATTTCAGCTATGATTTAAATTTAAGATTTAACTCATCTGATTTCAAGTATTTTACTTATATGAATTCTGATTGGTTATTCACATATCCGTTTAATTTATAATCTTTATAATAACAACCAATATATCCAATACGTTATAAATTCAATATCTATATCAAATATACTTTGGGTAAAATTATTTCATTTACCCTTTTTCAAAACATATCATGACGGTTCATTGTATTCAAGTGTTTGGTAACTCCTATCGATACAGTGGATCAAACTGATCGACCAGAAATTCATAAGCCACTCAATCAATAAATCTCCACAATATAAAACCATTTTATATTGAATAACAAATATGCTCTTATATATATATACACTCAAACTCAATCTAGGGTATTACTAATCGTATCTCTACTGAGTCACGCCAAAGAGCCAAGGTAATTCACTTAACCTTAAGCTCTAATACCAACTGTAATGCCCCGAAAATCCAGTCCAATTTGAGGTGACCAAAAACACAAGTCCAACCCTAAATTAAACTGAAAATCAGGAAATTAATAGAAAGAAAACAGAGGGTGAGGAAAGATAAGACAAAAACTTAGAATAGAAGAAGAAGGAGAACACAACATCAGAGTAACACGAACCTCACAGCGGAACGAATAACATATAATATATATAACATAACTTGAAACATACATATGTACTTGAATATACATCATTATCAAAGTACAACACTTACAACACAACGGAAATAACTATAGCTATATAATCCTGAAGTCTCCTGCTCCAAGCTCTTCCAGTATATCTGTAAATCCTGACTACTTGACTTCCCGTACAAAGTTGGGCACCCAAGAGTTTAGGGAAAACAACAAAATAAACTCTCGGTCAGTCATGGGACTGGTATGAGTAAAACAATTTAAAACAGTTTGAACAAGTAAACGATATCTCATAAGACCACGCCGTATAACGGAACGGGTTTTTCCCTTATGAGAATCCAAAATATCTTTATATCGAAAACCTTTTGATATTATAATAATGTCTATCAACCACAATATAATAATCATCTAGCAGAAATGCTTTCATCTCACGTTCTTCATATATAGTATACAATCAAAACCGCAAGCACGTATTGGGTAATGGATTTCCAACTATGACAAGGTATGGAACCACCTTTCGCTAGTGTACCTCTAGAAAGGAATACACTGGGTTCAACAAGAACATCTTGCAACCCGGCCACACATGACCGACCACTCATTTCGCTTAAGTGTATCGAATGTATATCACCAATGGTTGGGATCAGCAACTATTTCCCGAACGGGACAACATCAACAATAGATTTTTAGAAGTAAATGAAACTCTAGATCAGGTGATTATACATCCTACTTCGGAGCTACCGACTTAGCCATGTTGCCTGCCCGATTTCTGTCATTTACCGGATGTGAGGCTAGAAGCTACGCTTTATCATCATGCCAGATTCACTTTGAATGCCACATCGTCAAATCCATCAAATCACCGATTGACGTCCTCAACCATACATTATGTGTTAGCTAAAAGAAGTTTCCTTCTCCGCTTCCACTCTTGGTACGGTTGGAGAAATCAATATACGTGATCGTCTGGAAATACTCTGTCAGACATCCATCCATACAAGTCATCCAGGAACAGGATGAACCGAAGGCACTATTCAGTACATCCATCTTAGGCACTGTTATCTAAAACTTATACAATATCCCTTGCACTTTATTCCGTCTTCAATTATCGTTGGCATATATGATTCGCAACGCTTATGCCAATACAGAGTGGTTCTTTGGATAATAATCCAACCGGTCTCTCCATATTAACAACGTTAAAACGGTCAAAACTTCGATAGTCTGTGATTTAACTATCAAAGAAAAACAGGTGTGCAAACAACGATATTATTTCCAGATGGATATTTATATCGATCAAACATCATTTAACATTTATCTCCTTAGTTCATTTTTCATCTCCTGTTTCCCTATATTCAACATTTCTTATTTTCTAAATTTAGAAAATATATTTTATTACCATTGGAAAACATTTCCATTGTTTATTTATATGTCACTATCATTTCACAACTATCAGTCCCTGACTGTAAACTAGTAGGAGAACAATTCTCTAAGTATAAAGCCCGAAGGCTGAAACCAACATCAGATCGATACTCAGAAAACCATTCAACTTATTAATCTCTAGTCAGTTTCTAATATGGTTTAACTCTATTTCTTTTACTCTGTTCGATCAACTCTTTTATTTATTTTCTAATTAGAAAATCCTTTATTCCATTTATTTTTCTTAACATCTCTTTTATAACTTATTCAATTTCTAAGTCAATATCCCTTTATCATAACTTATTCATTTCCTAAATAAATAATCCGTTTAATATACTATTTATTTATTCTAAATGTTTCCTTTAATAACCCTATTTATTTAACAAATAAATATGTCCTTTCCTTATTCTATTTATTTTGCTAATAAATATCTCACTTATTGTTTCCTATTTATTTTCTAAGTAAATAGTCCATTTTATAACATCTTATTTATTTATCCTAAATAAATAATTCACTTTATAATTTTTCCAATTTATAAATATTTCTTATTTATAAATATTTCAATTTATACCTATTCTGTTTTCAATATCACTTTGAAAGTCTCCTTTTCCCATTCCGATAATTTATGGTACTTAACACATCATATCACGATGACCAATATCGTCCAAACACATATAGCCAACCACAGATTATAAACTACATCATATATCACAATATATGAAAAACAATAAAATAACTGTTGAGTAATCCAGTTGGATTCCTCCAACCTGTCTCCCTGCATCCACAGATGTTACACAATATAATCAACATCACTTTTAGTTCCATATGATATATTCTGTTAAACAGAATCAATATAGAAATTCAACTAACTGACTAGCAGTTCAGTCAAACAGTCAACACACAGTCAATCAGCCAATATTAAACTGTTCTAAAAATTCAATATGAAATTATAAACTGTTTAGAGTTAGTGAGATTTACTCACATTTGCAGTTCACCGTTAAAGAACGATAAATTGTTTTTTGATTTGAATCAAACAGTTTATTTCGCCATAAATTCAAACGAGCCCCAATCCACTTCTAGTCAGCTTCATTGTGAAGATCTCGTCCATATGATCCCAATGCAACTTACGGTTCGTGATTCTGATAATGTAGGTATGAGATATTAGCATTACAAGTTGGTATACTATTATTAAAAAAACAAATATAAAGTTTAATTAACTTTGGCCCTCTCACCATTTAATAAAGCCCAAACCCATTTAAACTTCAGCCCATACCACACGTTGAATCCCTGACCCGCTCCACTATCAAATCCTTCTTCCTCCAAGAAATAAAACCGACGTCCCCAAATTGAATCACACCATTGATTGATTTTGACCTTTCAATGCTCCTCCCTCTCTCACCCGAACCACACCTGACCACCACCACAATTCATCTCTACCCTTTCTCTCTCATCTCATACCACTTTTTCAACACTCGAGTCCTCCATTTACATCTTGACTTCAGAGTGGAACTCACGGTACTCAGGAAGACATCGACATCTTCTGTGACGATCCCAAAACCCCGTGTCACGGTGTTAAGGATAATCATTGGAATATAACACATTAATCATCATTAGCATATCACAGATAATAGCATAAACAGAAATTAGAATAATTTACACACATATGACAGCGGAATCATATAGATAATATCACATCAGAGAAGCACAGTACAGGATACAACTTAGTGCATAATGATACATAATCAGTCACCATCGCCTGAGGCGGAATCATACATAAAGAGTACACAAAAGGAATATCAGTCTACATCGCCAGTGGCGGAATCATAATATAGATACAATAATGGCGGAGAAAATCCAAGTCAGCGCGGTGTAATCGAGCCTCGCCATGAGCCAAAAGGTGCGTCAGAAACCTGTAACTAGGCTGCCCGTGTGAAAATAAGGGCACCCGAGTTTGCAAGGTGAAACAAACTACGAGTCAGTCATGGGACTGGTATGAGAAATCTATTCAACTTATTAACCACAATAATAAGGCAAATCAAAGGACCACGCCACTTTCGCGGAACGGGTTTACTCCAATGAGTGCTCGTGCATGAAGTAAAGTAAATGATTAAATCAACGCAATGCTTTTTCTAAAATGAAGCCATTATAAGACTTAGGTCCCATCACACAATGCAACGCAAGCCGGAGGATAGAGTTTTTCCTTATAATGGCCAAAGATGCTTCATACGAATAAAACAAAGTGTTTGATTTTATTACTAGTGCATATATGTTTCAAAAGCAAATTCAATCATAAATATCAATCCTAGACGACATGGGTACCATATATCATGTCGGCGTACTAGTAATACAATCACAACCACACATATCGTATTGGAAATTGGATTCCTTCATGAGTCGAGGCAAGGGGCAAGCTCCTCTCCGATTCGAGACACTCTAGCAAATGTCCCAGGACCCCACTATGATCCTTGGATCTTCAGGGCCGGTCCTCTCTTACTTTTGAGGATTAATTATTCCTGAACACACGTTTCCCGGTCCTTACAGACCTATATCGAGGCGCCTCGCATTCCAACAACCACACAGGTGAAAAGTATATATAATGTCAGGGCTGGTAGGTCACTGACACCACCTTAGCTAGAAAGAAACGTCGTGCTCTCCCTGCAGTCACTCTCCCGTTTTTGACTCATACCGAGGTGTGAGGCTCGCGAATTCACGTTATACACAAAGCTAGTCACACAGACCATGCTTTGATCATCAACCACAAGACTTTGCTTTGCAACAGAAGCCTTGATCACATGCCACTTAGGCGTGCCACACAGGCAATCCACTCCATGCGACTGATTTCTGTCAATACATAACCTCTAAGCTCGTACGTCTCAGAGAAGGGCGTTAAGCAAGAGAATAAATTCTCCGCCGCCAAACAGATATATATTTAACAGAGATCAATCAACACAGAACAAAATCCAATGTCAGACACACAGTCCATTTACAAGTCCGTTCTGGGTCTGAACGAAACCGGAGGCACCAATTCCTCGCATATCCGTACAATCAACACTATGTTTGGACGGTTACTACTTCAATTCCTTCATGGTAGCTACTCCAATCACGAGTATCAGTAGCGCCCATCCATCCAACGTGGAGATCGTCGGTCTTCAGTCGTCTTCGACTCTTCGACTCTTCGACTTCTCAACGTCGATCGATTATTTGAAATGAGATAAACTCGGCCTTTTCAAATAACCCATGTATATTTAGATTTTCAAACCAATTAATTACAGGGTTGAACTATTCAATATTCACATTTCAGTTGTTTAGTTATAATTTTCACGTCAAATATATTCAACCATCACATATCAAGCAAACACAACAAAATTGGTTTATTTTCACTCTATATCGTCTATAACACTTAATAACGATATATCGCCATTTTAATTTAATTTAAAACGGCCATAATTAATTAAACGACGTTTTAGGTCGTATCGACGCACTGGCGCTGCTTTCCACTAATTTTGTTTTACACATATAGGAAAATCTAACCGTTGGATCTTCACAAATTTTACACCATTAGGAAGGTCTTTTCAAAACGAACCCAACGGTTCCAGTTTTAGGAAAATCCGACGGTCGGATCTTCCACACTAACCATTTGAAGTTACGATTTCAATTTACGAACTGCAGCGTCGTTATTCGATTTAATTTAATTATATTTATATATATATATAAATATAATCGTTTCTGGCGCTGTTTTTCCTTGATTTTGTTTTAAACATTCCAGACAATCCAACCGTCGGATCTTCACAAAGTTGGTGCCGTTGGAAAGATATTTCCAAGGCGAACCCAACGGTTGAGGTTTCGGGAAAATCCAATGGTCGGATCTTCCGCACTAGTCATTTGAAATCACGGTTTCAAAATATGAACTGCACGGCCACGTTTCGTTTTAATTATATTTATATTTATATATTTATATAAATATAGTCCATTCAATAATTCCTATATCGTTTTCACTTCAAATATTTTTCTATCTCCCTAAAATTTTGGAAAATTTCGCCATAACCTCCCCTGTACCGGGGGCATCGGGAAATCGCAAATAGCGTTCCCGGTCCTTCTAATCTCAAAAAGAAAAAGAAAAAGCCAAGCGGCTAGCCAATAGGCTCATAAAATCATCACCCAAACAAATCTGTAAATGTGTACCTATTTGTCGGGCACAAAATTTTATTCCACTTCTCTAGCCCCTTTTGCTTTAACCTGTTCAATAGATATGCATGTACATATATACAATTTCTAACATTTATCATTTTCTATTCAACTTCACATTTGATTTGCTTTGGTTTAAAAACACCACTCATTCTAATATCGCATGCATAGGCTAAAATCATATCATTAGCTAGTTAATGTATATTTCAACTCATGCACGTTTATTTGAACAAGTGGATATTTTTAACACTTCATATTTCAAAGATGATAATTTTGGCGAACTAAAATAGATTCCAACACATGACTATTTTATTTAGTTCCTATGCATGTTAAAAATAATATTTCTATCACAAATATTTATTTCAACGTCCGCATATCTTTAGCACATCACACATATGATAAAAATCATATTTTTATCATTTAAAATATTTATTCAACCAACGTATGGTTTCAACACTTCATAGTTTCAATAAAAATGTAATTTTTATCGTTCAATCTTTTTATTCAACACATGAATCTTTTCCACTACACACATTTCTCAACAAATGAGCATTTCCATACATGGACAATTTATTTATGTTGTTCTTATTGAAAAGGTGAAATTTTGATTGTTGAAACTATTTATATAAAGCGAATATTTTTCTTACTTCATATATATATATAAAAATGTGATTTTTATTGTTTATACACTTCATTCATTCACAAATGAATTTTTATTTTCACACAACACTTTTCAACACATGAATATTTCCACACATGGACATAGTTTCAATATATGGCTTTAATTTCAATGTATGTAAAATAATTTCAACATATGAAAATAATTCTAACACACAAAGATTATTCAAAATTTCGGCAGCATAACGGCAGGGTAGTTAAACCCGGCACCGTCCCTAGTACGGCTCCTCGCTCTACCTTAAAACCTCGCGGTTTTTGACAATGGGAATCATGCATCTAATTCGCACGCAGGCGGCATGTTTATATTTATTTCATTACCACAAACTAATCCTATGTGGTTTCAACCAAATATTTTTCCAATCACAATCGGGTATTTTTCAACCTCAATCAATTCAATACCATCCACAAACAATCCCAAACAACAATTTGCCGTCAACCAATTTTCACAACAATTTCAACCAATAAATATCGTCCATGGTTTGTGGACGAGGGGGCGTATATATATATATATAAATATTTATATATAGCAATTCACTTTTATTTTCCACACATATGTATATAAATATAAATTGAAGAGTGAGAATTTCTCACCAGTAGCTATCCAATCACACGACTCTTCCTATGTGGAACTCTTCGCCTATTTCGTCTTCTTGTCGCTTTCGTTTCCCGTATTCTCTACATAAGTAAAAATCGAATTTTTACTATGTTAATCAATATATAAAGATTATATTTTAAAAACAAAGATCATATTTTAATATTCTTATGATGTAAAAATTATATTTTTATTGCTTTAAAAATATAAGAATCACATCTTACTTCTTCTACTTAACAAAATTCTGTCTTTTCTCTTTTTTAAAAAATATGATCTTTATTTTTAAAAGTTCAAATCTTTTACTTTCAAAAGATTCAACCTTTTTAATTTCAAAGTTTAAACCCTTTTTTTTCTATTTCAAAAGATAAAACCTTTTCTATTTCAAAAGATAAAACCTTTTCTACTTCAAAAGATAAAACCTTTTCTACTTCAAAAGATAAAACCTTTTCTATTTCAAAAGATAAAACCTTTAAAATAAACTCAGTTTTTATAACTTTTCCAAAATGCAGTTTTTTTCCTTCTTTTTTAAAAAATGCAGTTTTTTTTCTTCTTTTTTAAAAAATGCAGTTTTTTTTCTTCTTTTCAAATCAGTTTTTCTTTTAAAATTCTGTTTTATAAATCTTTTTAAAAATTCTGTTTTAAAAATTCTCTTTAAAATTCTGTTTTAAAAATCTTTTAAAAATTTCTGTTTTAAAAATCTTTTAAAAATTTCTGTTTTTATTTTCCTTTCAAAACCCAGTTTTTATTTACTTTAAAAATTTCTGTTTTAAAATCTAAAAAAAAAAAACAGTAATATAACTTCTTAAAAAAAAAATACAGTTTTGTAAATCAGAAATAAAAATAAAAATAAATTAACTAAAAAAAACTCACTGTGGTATGCGAAGGGGAGGAGGAGGAGTCGAGGGCGGCTCAGGCGGCGTTCGGAGGTGTCGGTGGCGTCGCGACAGGGTGCGGAGGCTTCGGGTTGCTGCTTCGATTTGTGAGGGCGTTGCTTCGATGTGTCGTTCGGTGGGAGGAGGTTGGTCGGGTGGTGGGGCTTCGGCGAAGGTTCGTCGGCGGGTTCCAGGTAAGGCGGCGCGATTTAGTTTCTAGGGTTTTTTTTTTTCCTAACTGATAAATGATCGGGGGGGGGGGGCAAGCAGAAAGAAAAGGGGAGAAGTATTTTTTTTTATTATTTTATTTTATTATTTAATTATTAAATTATGCACAAGGGTTGACTTTTACATATGACCTCGAAACGAGGTCCACCGCCTGTCGCCCATAGCGTTTTACCCCCATTCCGAACACAATGGGATATGTATCGTAAGCTGGTTTGATCGTTACAATCAGTTTCCGTTGAATTTACATTTAAATCCTTATATTGAATTTTAAACGTACATTTCAAATTACCGGGGTCACATACTAACTAGAAAAATTCCCGAAAAATATTTTCTAGCTTCGTATTGGCGATACGGTCCTAACAAAACTAGTTTCGTCGAATTCTGAGACCGTTTGAAAAATGGCCAATTTCCAGTCGATTAAATTCAACAGAAACTGGTCAAACGCGTTTTCTTTTGCCACGCTCACATATTGATTCGAAAAATTATGAAATTTGAAACCTAGCAATAGTTTGACATCCCGGACCCGACAAAAGTGGTTTCGTCGAATTCCGAGGCCATTTGCAAAATATCAATTTTCAAACTGACTTACTATTCTAATTCACTAATTTATTGAAATATTCTATTACAATGCTTCAAATTGCTTTGAAATAATCAATTTAAAATTTTTAAATTGGCTCGTATTTTCCGGGTTATTACAATCTCCCCTACTTAAAACTTTTCGTCCTCGAAAAGGAAACAACAGTAAAGTAGGAAATAAAATGTAAATGCAAAGTATGGTAAAGGTACCTTGCACCGGAGTTAGTCAGAGATATCCACTCTGCAGTTGGGGTAAGCTTGCTTAATGCTTTCCTCAGTTTCCCAAGTACAGTCTCTAGGATCACTGCACCACTGCACTTTGACTAGATGAATCTTTTTCCTCCTGAGTTCTCTAGTTTCTTTGCCAACTATTTTTAATGGCTCTCTTCTGAGTGCTAATTCTGGAGTTACCTCCACATCCTGTTGCGCTGATTCTTCTACAACAAGATCCGGATCATGCACATGTTTCCTAAGTTGAGATACGTGAAATACATTGTGCACTCCAGGCAACCAATCTGGCAATTGAACCCTATAAGCAAGAGTTCCAATTCGTTCAAGTATAGGAAAGGGACCAATAAATCTCGGTGCCAACTTCCCAGTCTTACCAAATCTGATTACTCCTCTCATCGGAGAAACTCTTAAATAAACATGATCACCAACAGCAAATGTCAAATCTCTCCTTCTAGAGTCTGCATAACTTTTCTGTCGGCTTTGGGCGGTTTTCAATCGCTTCTTGATGAAGTCCACTTTATCAGATGCTTCCCTAATCATATCGGGTCCTAGTACAAGTCTGTTGCCAGGTTCTACCCAACATGCTGGAGATCTGCAGGGTCTGCCATATAATGCTTCAAAAGGTGACATCTTCAAACTTGCTTGATAGCTATTGTTATATGAGAATTCTGCCAAATGCAAATGATCTTCCCATGACCCACCAAAATCGATTATACAAGCCCGCAATAAGTCTTCCAGAATTCTATTCACCCGCTCAGTTTGGCCATCTGTTTGGGGGTGATAAGCGGTGCTCATATTCAGTTTTGTTCCCAATTCTGTCTGGAAAGCCTCCCAGAATTTGCTAGTAAATAGGGGATCTCTATCACTGACTATGCTGATGGGAATTCCATGCAGCTTAACAATTTCTTTGAAATATATCTGTGCTAGACTTTGGGCAGTTCGATTGGATCTGACAGGTATAAAATGGGCAGTCTTCGTGAAGCGATCTACGATTACCCAAATACTGTCATTACCTTTCTTGGTTCGCGGCAAACCATCTATGAAATCCATGGAAATCTGTTCCCATTTCCAACCTGGGACTTCCAACGGTTGCAACAGTCCAGCTAGCTTTTGTTGGTCACTCTTGACCAATTGACAAGTAGGGCATCTGCTAACATACAAAGAAATATCTCTTTTCATTGCCTTCCACCAGAAAGTGCGTTTGATATCGTTGTACATTTTACTCACCCCAGGATGGATGCAAAATTTGGATTTATGGCATTCATCTAGTACTTCTCTTTTGAGCTCAGGAAGGTTGGGAACACAAATTCTCCCATTCAGCCTCAAAACTCCTTCTTTATTTACTTGAAAGCTTGAGGATTCTCCTTTCTGGATTCTTTCCTTGATCCTTTGAATGAAATAATCATTCTTCTGGAGAGCACATATCTTATCGATCAAGCTAGGTGTAATTATAAGATGGGCAATGATTGCGGTTTTTCTACTAAGCGCATCCGCTACTACGTTAGCTTTTCCCGGCGTATACAGGATATCAAGATCATACGCTGCAAGAAATTCTAGCCAACGCTGCTGTCTCAGATTCAGATCTTTTTGGGTATATAAATACTTCAATGATTGGTGATCTGTGTACAATATAAATTTCTCGCCCAATAAGTAATGCCTCCAAATTTTCAAGGCAAATACGATGGCTAGCAACTCAAGATCATGAGTCACATAATTCTTCTCATGTGGTTTCAATTGGCGGCTTGCATAAGCGACTACTTGGCCTCTCTGCATTAATACTGCACCAAGACCCCTAATAGAAGCATCTGTCCAAACCGTTAAATCTTGATTGCCATCAATAATAGTTAACACTGGAGCGGTGGTCAGCTTCGATTTCAATTCCTGGAAAGCTTCTTCACAGTCGGAAGTCCACTTAAACTTCTCATGTTTCTTTGTGAGCTTCGTTAACGGACCGGATATCTTCGAAAAATCCTTAACAAACTTTCGATAATAACTAGCCAACCCCATAAAACTTCTAACTTCTGTTGGAGTAGTGGGTTGTTTCCAGTCTTGAATCGCTGTTATCTTGCTTGGGTCAACAGAAATTCCTTTCCCTGACACGACATGGCCAAGAAATTTAACTTCTTCTTGCCAGAAGACACATTTAGAGAATTTGGCTTTGAAGACGTTCTTCCTTAGAATCTCCAATACTTGTTCTAAGTGTTTTTCATGCTCGGGTTTTGATTTGGAGTAGATTAAGATATCATCGATGAATACGAGGACAAATTTATTCAGAACTCCCCTGAACACTCTATTCATTAGATCGACAAAGTATGCTGGAGCGTTACATAGGCCAAACGGCATTACTAACCATTCATAAAATATGTCTGGGCCTCTGAAAGCGGTCAAAGGAACACACTCTTCTGCTATTCTCAATTGATGAAAACCTGTAGCTAGGTCCATTCGGGAAAATACTTTCGCCCCATTCAATTGGTCTAGCAAATCATCAATGCGGGGTAGCGGATATTTGTTTTTAAGCGTCTGTTTGTTGAGGTCTCGGTAATCAACACATAATCTAAGAGTACCGTCTGACTTTGGGACAAACACAACAGCTGCACCCCAATTAGAAAAACTCGGTCTGATTAGACCTTTCCACAATAGTTGACGAGTTTGGTCGCCTAATTCTTCTTTTTCTTTGGGAGTCATTCTACGGATTGGATGTACCACGGGTCTGGCATTAGGAATGAGATCGATTCGGAATTCTATTTCTCTTTGCGGAGGTAAGTTTTCAACTTCTTCAAACACATCCGCATAGTGGCTAACAATCGGAATCTTTTCTATAGAAGTGGGGATAAGTTCTAATGCTGACCAAAATTCTTCTCTATTCAGATTCGAACCATGACAAGGAACCGTAATATATCCAAGCTTCGTTCGGATTTTAACGATTCTTTCCGCACACTTCACTTCGGCTTCATATTTCGTTAACCATTCTAACCCCAGGATAACGTCGAATTCGGGAAAATCCATAACAATTAAATTAATGGGAAACTTGTAGGAAGAATAAGAGATTGGCACTCTACAATATGAACTGAGAGTAATAGGACCCCCTATCGGGTTATGAACTTCAACCAATTCTTTAAGCTTTCGCTGTTTTAACTTTAGTTTGTGCACTGTGTTTTTAGCAATAAAACTACGCGATGCACCTGTGTCAAACAATACAGAAACAGGAATATTTTTAATTGTAAGGGTACCTCCCAAAACATCGGGTTTACCTGCTCCATCGGAAGCAGCTGGCGGGCTAGACCCGTCATAGACATGAGCTACAGTAGCTTTCTTTAGCAAGGGACAGTCTTTGACTAGATGGCCGGTCTTGCGACAGTTGAAGCACGAGCGAGGGTTCTGAGAGCCCTGGCTCGAGCCTTGAGAGTTTGTTCTCTGCCTCTTCGGAGCTGTGCAGACATTTGAGTAGTGCCCCGGCTTACCACAATTAAAGCAATTTCCTCGTGGCGGATTGCCAATCTGAGGCTTTGAAGATGCTGCTTGGCTTGACTCGCCCTGATTTGCAGTAGGTTTGCGCTTGTTTCCTGCTTGACTTCTAGCGCGATCCTGATCCAGATGCCTTTGATCAAGGTCTTCATAGTTGCATGTCATCTCCACTAGCTCGTTGAAATCCAGCTTGACATGGGCCATTGCTCTATCATGATATTGACGTTTCAGCCCAAAAATGAATCTCTTATTCTTGGATTTCGCGGTAGCAACAAGTTCGGGAGCATAGGGCGACAGCATTGTGAATTTGTTCAGATAATCTTGCACGGAAAGATCCCCTTGCTGGAGATTGGCGAAGTCATCGTGCATTCTTTCTAAAGCTTGTTCTGGGACATATTTCTCCTTGAAGAGTTCTTTGAATCCATCCCATGTTCTTCCGGCTTCTCTATTCCCGGCGGTAAGAGAGTCCCACCATAATTCGGCTTGTTCCTGCATAAGCCAGGCGCCCATAGTAGCTTTGTCTTCGCTTCCTAGCCTTAGGCCTTCAAGAATTTTCTCGCATGTTTTGAGCCATGCAAGGGCCTCTATTACGGTGCCAGTCCCCGAGAAGGTCTTGCCTCCTAAGTTCTTATATCTCTTAGCTACACGGTCGAGCTCGAAGTATTGAGCTGCCGGAGGTTGTATCAAAGGTCCTTCTTGAGCTGGGATTTCTCCCCTTCCTCGGCCTCGGCCGGCACGGCCTCCTCTAGCAGCGGCTCCTCTGGTAGCCATTTGTCAAATTCTGTATAAGTAACGAAAAAGTCAGTTAACAGAAATAATAGTCTATTGCATAGTTAAGCAGAAATCCCTATGGAAAGATAACGATGGACTGATCAATTGTTTTTGCTATTCTGCTCAACTCATCCTAGGACTTTACTAGTCCTATCTCTAATGAGCGACTCGCCTTAGAATACTACTGATTCTATCTTGACGAAGTGTTTAATGTGTTAGACTCCAGAACTAAGGTTAACCAAAGCTCTGATACCAGCTGTGACGATCCCAAAACCCCGTGTCACGGTGTTAAGGATAATCATTGGAATATAACACATTAATCATCATTAGCATATCACAGATAATAGCATAAACAGAAATTAGAATAATTTACACACATATGACAGCGGAATCATATAGATAATATCACATCAGAGAAGCACAGTACAGGATACAACTTAGTGCATAATGATACATAATCAGTCACCATCGCCTGAGGCGGAATCATACATAAAGAGTACACAAAAGGAATATCAGTCTACATCGCCAGTGGCGGAATCATAATATAGATACAATAATGGCGGAGAAAATCCAAGTCAGCGCGGTGTAGTCGAGCCTCGCCATGAGCCAAAAGGTGCGTCAGAAACCTGTAACTAGGCTGCCCGTGTGAAAATAAGGGCACCCGAGTTTGCAAGGTGAAACAAACTACGAGTCAGTCATGGGACTGGTATGAGAAATCTATTCAACTTATTAACCACAATAATAAGGCAAATCAAAGGACCACGCCACTTTCGCGGAACGGGTTTACTCCAATGAGTGCTCGTGCATGAAGTAAAGTAAATGATTAAATCAACGCAATGCTTTTTCTAAAATGAAGCCATTATAAGACTTAGGTCCCATCACACAATGCAACGCAAGCCGGAGGATAGAGTTTTTCCTTATAATGGCCAAAGATGCTTCATACGAATAAAACAAAGTGTTTGATTTTATTACTAGTGCATATATGTTTCAAAAGCAAATTCAATCATAAATATCAATCCTAGACGGCATGGGTACCATATATCATGTCGCCGTACTAGTAATACAATCAAAACCGCACATATCGTATTGGAAATTGGATTCCTTCATGAGTCGAGGCAAGGGGCAAGCTCCTCTCCGATTCGAGACACTCTAGCAAATGTCCCAGGACCCCACTATGATCCTTGGATCTTCAGGGCCGGTCCTCTCTTACTTTTGAGGATTAATTATTCCTGAACACACGTTTCCCGGTCCTTACAGACCTATATCGAGGCGCCTCGCATTCCAACAACCACACAGGTGAAAAGTATATATAATGTCAGGGCTGGTAGGTCACTGACACCACCTTAGCTAGAAAGAAACGTCGTGCTCTCCCTGCAGTCACTCTCCCGTTTTTGACTCATACCGAGGTGTGAGGCTCGCGAATTCACGTTATACACAAAGCTAGTCACACAGACCATGCTTTGATCATCAACCACAAGACTTTGCTTTGCAACAGAAGCCTTGATCACATGCCACTTAGGCGTGCCACACAGGCAATCCACTCCATGCGACTGATTTCTGTCAATACATAACCTCTAAGCTCGTACGTCTCAGAGAAGGGCGTTAAGCAAGAGAATAAATTCTCCGCCGCCAAACAGATATATATTTAACAGAGATCAATCAACATAGAACAAAATCCAATGTCAGACACACAGTCCATTTACAAGTCCGTTCTGGGTCTGAACGAAACCGGAGGCACCAATTCCTCGCATATCCGTACAATCAACACTATGTTTGGACGGTTACTACTTCAATTCCTTCATGGTAGCTACTCCAATCACGAGTATCAGTAGCGCCCATCCATCCAACGTGGAGATCGTCGGTCTTCAGTCGTCTTCGACTCTTCGACTCTTCGACTTCTCAACGTCGATCGATTATTTGAAATGAGATAAACTCGGCCTTTTCAAATAACCCACGTATATTTAGATTTTCAAACCAATTAATTACAGGGTTGAACTATTCAATATTCACATTTCAGTTGTTTAGTTATAATTTTCACGTCAAATATATTCAACCATCACATATCAAGCAAACACAACAAAATTGGTTTATTTTCACTCTATATCGTCTATAGCACTTAATAACGATATATCGCCATTTTAATTTAATTTAAAACGGCTATAATTAATTAAACGACGTTTCAGGTCGTATCGACGCACTGGCGCTGCTTTCCACTAATTTTGTTTTACACATATAGGAAAATCTAACCGTTGGATCTTCACAAATTTTACACCATTAGGAAGGTCTTTTCAAAACGAACCCAACGGTTCCAGTTTTAGGAAAATCCGACGGTCGGATCTTCCACACTAACCATTTGAAGTTACGATTTCAATTTACGAACTGCAGCGTCGTTATTCGATTTAATTTAATTATATTTATATATATATATATAAATATAATCGTTTCTGGCGCTGTTTTTCCTTGATTTTGTTTTAAACATTCCAGACAATCCAACCGTCGGATCTTCACAAAGTTGGTGCCGTTGGAAAGATATTTCCAAGGCGAACCCAACGGTTGAGGTTTCGGGAAAATCCAATGGTCGGATCTTCCGCACTAGTCATTTGAAATCACGGTTTCAAAATATGAACTGCACGGCCACGTTTCGTTTTAATTATATTTATATTTATATATTTATATAAATATAGTCCATTCAATAATTCCTATATCGTTTTCACTTCAAATATTTTTCTATCTCCCTAAAATTTTGGAAAATTTCGCCATAACCTCCCCTGTACCGGGGGCATCGGGAAATCGCAAATAGCGTTCCCGGTCCTTCTAATCTCAAAAAGAAAAAGAAAAAGCCAAGCGGCTAGCCAATAGGCTCATAAAATCATCACCCAAACATATCTGTAAATGTGTACCTATTTGTCGGGCACAAAATTTTATTCCACTTCTCTAGCCCCTTTTGCTTTAACCTGTTCAATAGATATGCATGTACATATATACAATTTCTAACATTTATCATTTTCTATTCAACTTCACATTTGATTTGCTTTGGTTTAAAAACACCACTCATTCTAATATCGCATGCATAGGCTAAAATCATATCATTAGCTAGTTAATGTATATTTCAACTCATGCACGTTTATTTGAACAAGTGGATATTTTTAACACTTCATATTTCAAAGATGATAATTTTGGCGAACTAAAATAGATTCCAACACATGACTATTTTATTTAGTTCCTATGCATGTTAAAAATAATATTTCTATCACAAATATTTATTTCAACGTCCGCATATCTTTAGCACATCACACATATGATAAAAATCATATTTTTATCATTTAAAATATTTATTCAACCAACGTATGGTTTCAACACTTCATAGTTTCAATAAAAATGTAATTTTTATCGTTCAATCTTTTTATTCAACACATGAATCTTTTCCACTACACACATTTCTCAACAAATGAGCATTTCCATACATGGACAATTTATTTATGTTGTTCTTATTGAAAAGGTGAAATTTTGATTGTTGAAACTATTTATATAAAGCGAATATTTTTCTTACTTCATATATATATATATATATAAAAATGTGATTTTTATTGTTTATACACTTCATTCATTCACAAATGAATTTTTATTTTCACACAACACTTTTCAACACATGAATATTTCCACACATGGACATAGTTTCAATATATGGCTTTAATTTCAATGTATGTAAAATAATTTCAACATATGAAAATAATTCTAACACACAAAGATTATTCAAAATTTCGGCAGCATAACGGCAGGGTAGTTAAACCCGGCACCGTCCCTAGTACGGCTCCTCGCTCTACCTTAAAACCTCGCGGTTTTTGACAATGGGAATCATGCATCTAATTCGCACGCAGGCGGCATGTTTATATTTATTTCATTACCACAAACTAATCCTATGTGGTTTCAACCAAATATTTTTCCAATCACAATCGGGTATTTTTCAACCTCAATCAATTCAATACCATCCACAAACAATCCCAAACAACAATTTGCCGTCAACCAATTTTCACAACAATTTCAACCAATAAATATCGTCCATGGTTTGTGGACGAGGGGGCGTATATATATATATATATATATATATATAAATATTTATATATAGCAATTCACTTTTATTTTCCACACATATGTATATAAATATAAATTGAAGAGTGAGAATTTCTCACCAGTAGCTATCCAATCACACGACTCTTCCTATGTGGAACTCTTCGCCTATTTCGTCTTCTTGTCGCTTTCGTTTCCCGTATTCTCTACATAAGTAAAAATCGAATTTTTACTATGTTAATCAATATATAAAGATTATATTTTAAAAACAAAGATCATATTTTAATATTCTTATGATGTAAAAATTATATTTTTATTGCTTTAAAAATATAAGAATCACATCTTACTTCTTCTACTTAACAAAATTCTGTCTTTTCTCTTTTTTAAAAAATATGATCTTTATTTTTAAAAGTTCAAATCTTTTACTTTCAAAAGATTCAACCTTTTTAATTTCAAAGTTTAAACCCTTTTTTTTCTATTTCAAAAGATAAAACCTTTTCTATTTCAAAAGATAAAACCTTTTCTACTTCAAAAGATAAAACCTTTTCTACTTCAAAAGATAAAACCTTTTCTATTTCAAAAGATAAAACCTTTAAAATAAACTCAGTTTTTATAACTTTTCCAAAATGCAGTTTTTTTCCTTCTTTTTTAAAAAATGCAGTTTTTTTTCTTCTTTTTTAAAAAATGCAGTTTTTTTTCTTCTTTTCAAATCAGTTTTTCTTTTAAAATTCTGTTTTATAAATCTTTTTAAAAATTCTGTTTTAAAAATTCTCTTTAAAATTCTGTTTTAAAAATCTTTTAAAAATTTCTGTTTTAAAAATCTTTTAAAAATTTCTGTTTTTATTTTCCTTTCAAAACCCAGTTTTTATTTACTTTAAAAATTTCTGTTTTAAAATCTAAAAAAAAAAACAGTAATATAACTTCTTAAAAAAAAAAATACAGTTTTGTAAATCAGAAATAAAAATAAAAATAAATTAACTAAAAAAAACTCACTGTGGTATGCGAAGGGGAGGAGGAGGAGTCGAGGGCGGCTCAGGCGGCGTTCGGAGGTGTCGGTGGCGTCGCGACAGGGTGCGGAGGCTTCGGGTTGCTGCTTCGATTTGTGAGGGCGTTGCTTCGATGTGTCGTTCGGTGGGAGGAGGAGGTTGGTCGGGTGGTGGGGCTTCGGCGAAGGTTCGTCGGCGGGTTCCAGGTAAGGCGGCGCGATTTAGTTTCTAGGGTTTTTTTTTTCCTAACTGATAAATGATCGGGGGGGGGGGGGGGGGGGCAAGCAGAAAGAAAAGGGGAGAAGTATATTTTTTTTATTATTTTATTTTATTATTTAATTATTAAATTATGCACAAGGGTTGACTTTTACATATGACCTCGAAACGAGGTCCACCGCCTGTCGCCCATAGCGTTTTACCCCCATTCCGAACACAATGGGATATGTATCGTAAGCTGGTTTGATCGTTACAATCAGTTTCCGTTGAATTTACATTTAAATCCTTATATTGAATTTTAAACGTACATTTCAAATTACCGGGGTCACATTACTAACTAGAAAAATTCCCGAAAAATATTTTCTAGCTTCGTATTGGCGATACGGTCCTAACAAAACTAGTTTCGTCGAATTCTGAGACCGTTTGAAAAATGGCCAATTTCCAGTCGATTAAATTCAACAGAAACTGGTCAAACGCGTTTTCTTTTGCCACGCTCACATATTGATTCGAAAAATTATGAAATTTGAAACCTAGCAATAGTTTGACATCCCGGACCCGACAAAAGTGGTTTCGTCGAATTCCGAGGCCATTTGCAAAATATCAATTTTCAAACTGACTTACTATTCTAATTCACTAATTTATTGAAATATTCTATTACAATGCTTCAAATTGCTTTGAAATAATCAATTTAAAAATTTTAAATTGGCTCGTATTTTCCGGGTTATTACATCTTCCTTCGTCGAATCCTCCAAAAATCTGCGACGAGGTGCGCCTCGCATTGCGGAACGCCATGCCATCCTGGATTTGGTCTGAAACCCACCCCCATCAACGTTGAGCTTCAACCCTAACTCACTATTGTATTTCGAACTCCATAATACGGCGTCGAGTTCTATGAAATTCACATCAAAATGAAGAGCACAACTTCCTGAGTTCGAATATAGATCTCTTCGGATTTATAGATTTTGTGTTGGATTTTCTTTTGATTTTAAAAACCCATGAATGTTGCTGTGTTTTTATTTTGGTGGAGGTGCATGTTTTTGACCGAAGAAAAATACGATTAGGTTTAGGAGGATGTTCAGCTATTTATAGGAAGGATAAATATCTAGATATTTTTAGATATTTTCTAGATATTTTTATTCTAATATTCGTTTTTGTCTTTTAAAAATCCGTGTGATAACACACGAGATTCAAAAATCACGAAACTGGACATGTAGCTAGAGTTCGACATTACGGTTCCAACGAAACTAGTTTCGTCGAATTTCGACTCCGTATGCTCACACAGCGTATTCTTAACCATCGAAATACTGAGTGTTTCTCACTCTAAAAATCCGTACGACCACGCAGTGACTCTAAAAATCACGAAACTGGAAATCTAACAACTATTTGACATTGCGGATCCAACAAAATTAGTTTTGTCAAATTCCGACTTCGTTTGCAAAACCGACTATTTTTAAAGCTCTAAATGACCCATTTAAATATATAAATATATTTAAATATAATTAAATTAAATATTGATAAATTAATATTATCGTATATACTCACAGTGGAATACCATACACCTCTACTAGGATTTATAACTTGATATTTCAAATCCCGATTAAATCGATATCCGATTTATGTTGAAATTCCTTTTTAAAATATAAATAATTCCTTTATCAATTATAAAGGAATTCCACAGCGACATTTCTAAAATTTTATTTGGACATAAATAAAAATTTACACGATGAAATCCAGATTTTTCTCTTCCATTAGAAAAATATACTCCACCAGCTCCACACGTTTCTTGTTTCACAGAAATCCAGCTTAAAACGAATCCTGTACATTCAGTTGAAGTTCGAATCGCCAATTTACGAACTGCAGCGCCATTTCAAGCTCGATTATAATTATAATATAATTATACGTTCAAACTGTCGTTCAAATAATATATTCGTTATTCTAATTCAATTCTAAACTGAATTAAATATCACAGATGATCCAGTTCACACCATATCTCCATTTCAGCAAATTCTGATTATTTCAGAATTTAATATATTATTTAATTTATTATTTTAAATTAAATATTCACCATTATTTAATTCCACGACCATGAAATCCTTTAAATCACCTTTTAAATAATTAAATAAATCAATTATTACCCCAGGAAAGTACGGGTCATTACAGTAGTAAACCTTAGTTAAGAGGACTAAGTAGTAAACCTTAGTTAAGAAAACAAACGATTCAGGAAACTAAGTAGTAAACCTTAGTTAAGAGAACTAAGTAGTGAACCTTAGTCAAGAAAGCCAAGTAGAACATGAGAAGGAGCGAACGTCCGTTTGACCATGAAGAAGGCTCCAACGGTCTGGGTTACGAAGCTCGCGGCTTCAAGGGGACGTGAGGGTACTCTTTGTATCCCTCTATGAGGTTGCAGATGATCCTATGGGCTCACAGAGGTTAAGGTCTGCGTTAGAAGAACCAAGAGTATGCCTTAGTTGCAATATAAGGCAACCTAAAGGCTAGGATGGACCAACGTGAAGCGGCGATATCTAGATTAGTCCTGTGATAGCACATCGTCGTCTACCTACCATCTTGAGTCAATCGAGCACGTGAAGCGGAAAGGCGGAGAACTCCAAAAGACTATATACTTGCTATCTAGTTATGGGTGAGGTTGGCCAATAGGTTTGTCGGGCATAGGAGCCCTGCGTACATTTCTCATTCTTGATTTTCTTTGGTGCCATTCATTAGTTGAGGGAGGGGTCAAGTGGCACCATAGCCACACACAGTTAAAACAGACCTTAGCATCTGCATTAGCAGATAACTTAAAGCTCCCGACCGAGTTCCATGTTTCTTGATTAGCCCTGCCACGTGACTCGGGCCGCACATATAGATGACATGTGCAACTAGACATTAAAAACGATTCACGACGCGTACGTGGGGAAAGTATAGGAACATTCATCACTCTGGGTAGCGTGTCCTAGACTAGGGGGCATTGTTTGATAGGTAGCATAAACCCTAGTGGCCCTAGGTACATAAACCTTGGTCGGATCTTGAAAGCATTCAATAGGTAGCATAAACCCCATAGCCCGGGGTGGCGTGAACCCTGGTTGAATCTAGGAAGCGCTCGATAGTAAACCCTAGATTAGATCTAGGTAATACACGGAATCTGGCAAGATCAAGAGTGGCAGTCCAAACGATTTCGAGAATGGTGGCGCTACACTAAAGTAGTATAGATTTACATGATGAAATCCGTCGTCGAGGGACTATATATATACATGGAAAGGATTAGACGAGTTTGGGGTATCTACATATACATTGTATTAGGTTAATCTACTAGTGGGACATGAGTATAGCCTAGAGAGCTAACATTGTTAACAACCTAATAACCAAGAAAATGTAATTGAACGGTACATGTAGGATTATACAGAAGTTTATACTAAGTCCACTCACATAGAACTTATGTTCTAACCCCCTCCTCATTTCATACTTCTAGGTTAGGTTCATGACAGAGATGGTATAGCTTTGGATACTGGTCTAGCAGTATTGTTAATAAGGTAAAGCAATATTTGAATATTATACTTTATTTCCTTCCGCTGTGAGAAGCTTTACGAGTTCTGACATGTTTCTTTATCTTTTTCTGCAGGATACCAGAGCACCCAACTTGGGTTTCGATAGATTGGATTTTTGAAAAAAAAATCGGTCTGTCGGAATCCGGGTTGTTACATCTGGTATCAGAGCTTCGGTTTAGTGATCTTAGGGAGATAATGAGTGAATGCATTTGTGTTTTCTAAAATATAAATATATTATATATATAAACCTAAATCCATATAGTAGCCCCCTAGACATGAAAAGAGTTGGGATATCTACTTTGTACACTTAAGGAATGGACATAGGAATTTGGAAACCATTAGGCGGTCGGGAAAGTGTACAATATGACTTGAAGCTAGAGAAAGAAAAGTATCCCATAGGATGGAAACTAAAATATTAGTATTTCAGATTAGTAGGTTTAGAAATGAAACCTTAGAAACTAGAAAAGGTTGAAATATGGAAAATGGATTAGGAATATATAGTTAAGAGAATTGAATTCATGAAAGTGCCTAGGAAAGCCTACTTGAGTTGAAGACCCGCTTTGAGTCTAATCCAATGATAAGCTTTTAAGAACTTGAATCTTTAAAAGAGTTTGTGGTATTTTTCAAAGATTTAATCTTAAAAGTATTTTGATAAATGCATGATGGGTTTTAAAGCAAAGTGGGGCGTATTGTGTAAAACAATGATTTCTTGTTTTAAAACAATCATGAAAAGGTGCATATTATAGAGCATGTATAGCTCGCTAGTTTTCATATATAAAAGGATTGAAAAGAAGTTCTGAAATCTCTATTCTGTTAACAATAAATTTTGATTATCGTTTTAGAAAGAAATTTTTGTTGGGTGAACAAAATAAGCGGTAGAGTGTAAAAATAGAGTAGATGCTTGCACCTTAGCAGCCAAAATTAACATTGTAAATAGGAACAATGTAACCTCGATAGTTGCCTTGTCTACTCCAGTTTTGTGATTTGAAGAATTTTTTTTTGCATTTTATTTTGTGACATGTTTTTTTTATGGTTTGGCAAAAGCAAGTTTTTGAGAAAAGAATAAAAGTTTTACCACTTTTAGTTTTTGGAAGAAGAATGTAATAAAAAGAAAGAAGGCTAAACCATGTTTTAAAAATGGAGTAGTTAGGAATTAAGGCCTAGAAAAAACGAGATAAAGTTAAATCTATTAGAACCAACTGGGGATTGGTTGAGTTGAGTAATTCTCTGAGTGTCAATCTAATGTTGATTTCGGTCTTCGGGGTTGATACTTAGGGAGTTATTTTCTTGCCAATTTACACTCAGGGATTAGATAATATTAAACTAATGGAAAATTTCCCATAGAATGCATAAGCCTTGACAAACCTAGGTTTGTTGCTGGAGAACAAAAAAAAGGGATAGGCTAGTAATACACAGCAAGGACTAGAAGTGACTACTAAGTAGTAAAGGGCAAGTAAGTGTATACATCTTGTTGTGTGGACTCGCAATTGTCTGAGATGACAAAGTCCTAAGATTCTTGGCCCATAGTAGTAGCTGTGTAGGATGCTGTTTGAGTTGAAACAGAAAAAGCTTATTTGAAATAATAAACTTAAGTAATTGGATTAAGTCAAATAAGCTAAGAAAGAGAAAAGCCTACCTAACAAGAAACAATAAATTCAGTAATGCAACAAATGTGACGGGAAAAGAAAATGGAAATCTTAAGAAAAAGATGAATAAATATGAAATTTTTCCAAGATAAGTGGAAAAAGTGAAGAAATTTTCTTATGTGGTTGTGCTTGGATAGGAAATCTTCATAGAATAGTCATATAAAAATCCAAGTACGATTAGAAAAGAAAAACGGAGGATGTGAATTTTTCCGTTTTATATCTTTTCGTAACATAAGGAAATCGAATTTGGAAAATTATATTTTTCTAAATTTCGAATTTAACGATGGATGGTAGGCTTTTGGATGCGACAATTGGGTGAACTATGCTCTTATTCTATAAGAGTGTGGGAAAATTTGGATGAAAAAATATTTTGATTTTTCAAGAATATTGCATTCATATAGAACTACAAGTATATTTTGGATGTGAGCATCATGTTTTGAAAGAGTTTTTAAAATTTGCATACATACAGGTGGATCAAAATTAGGCATACATACTTTACTATAATATATCTCACTTTGCACATGTGCACAATGTTTGCAACAATTGGATGCAAACTTGATGGATGGATATTGCAAGGGGTTATCTATTTTTACTCTTATCGAATTTCGGGGACGAAATTCTTTAAGAGTGGGAGAATGTTACATCCCACATTTTTAGTATAATTAAAATTATGTGCATATGCATAGATAGGTAAATATTGGTGATGTATAATGAAAATTAATTAATATATGGAAGAGAAGGAAAAATTAATTCAATAACAGTGTGCATAACGGAAAAGATAATAAAATAAGGATACTTAATTTAAATTTCAGGAATTAAGTAAAACAGACATCACCATTGCATTCGTCTTGAAATTCTGCTTGGAATAAAGTCCAAGTTTGCGTAAATCGGACTCCGTATGAAGGAGTTATGGCCTTTAGAAGATTCAACAAAAATTCAAAACAGTTCGAAATTTGACCCAGGCAGCTGGGCGGGAAATTTCCAGCCAAAACCAGGCAGGTCGACCTGGGGGTTAGGTCGATCAGGGGATCGACCTGGGGGTCAAACTACCCCTAGGGAGGTCGACCTATACCTAGATCTGGGCGATTTCAGTTCCTGTGATGTGTTTTGATGTGTTGTACGAGTCAGATGGCTTCTAGGTCAATCTAAGGGCTCTAAAACACTCTCTACACCTATAAATACATAGCAAGACCTAACCCTAATTCATAAAAATTCTTTAAGACACCTCCATGCAGCCAAACATCAACCAAACATGGCCGCCGCCCCAAAACTCTAAATTATATTGCAAGTTCTTCATCAACATTTGGAGTTTAATCAAATCAAGTAGCAAGGTTCTTCATTAACAATTCATGCTATTCACCAACAATCAAATAAGAAGATTAAATCAGCGTTCTACATCAACAAATCGTTTATTTTCCCCAATCCAGTCAAGGTGGGTGGAATTATAATAAACTTGTTGTATAATAGTATTACTATCGTTCATCATTCCCCAGTTACAAATTCAATTCAAGATTCATGTTATAATAATTATTCTTTTATTCTCCTTCCCCTTTTTATTTTTGGATCTAGGTTGTCCCGAATCTAGACGAAATCTTATTATACATACGTATGGTTGGAATATGAGAATATTTGGCATAATCTATTTTATGCAGTCGAGGAACATAATTTGTAATTTGGGGTTTGTGGCATAACGATTATTATTGCAAATATTGGACATAATCTATTTTATGCAGTCGAGGAATATAATCTTTAATTTGGGGTTTGTGGCACAACGATTATTATTGCAAATATTGGGGTAATTGGCAGAGTATATATTGATATTATTCAAGGAAGTAAGGGGAAAGGATCGTGAAATTGGTAATTTGGAGTAACTTACGCTATAGGTAAATAAAGTTTGAATAGGGGATTAGGGGAAAATGATTTGAAGATAAAAATCCTAATTTGGTGAAGAAATAGTAGTCTAGAAACCTAATCTGAATTGGACAAGTTTGGGTTTAATCTGTATCATGTAATTATGAAATCTAATTCAGAAACCTGAAATTTGAGGCATGAGTGTTTTAATTAAATTTGGATTTGACTGGTTAAAGAAATGGGAAGTTTAGAAATATAACATGAAAATTGACGCTAGTGGCATAACAAGAACATGAACATATTTGTGAATTTGTTAATAGGCTAAACATGAAACATGGCTAACTCGAGGTTAGAATGAGTTTGCGGTGTAATCCTACCCGAAACCGCCCGACACATCCAGTGACCGCAAACAATAGGTCCTAACGTGAGAAGTTAGTTATAACGTGCTTGAAACCCGAGGTTAGATTGACTTGTGGTGTAATCCTACCCGGATCCAACTGGCACATCCAGTGACCGCAACAATAGGTCTAATGTGGGAGGTTGGGGATTAATAATTAATTAATGCTAATGACACATCCTAGTATGGTAAGGTTAAGTCAACATGAAATACTAAACAACACTTAACCAATTTGACATGATATATGGGCGGGTTAAGTCAAAGTGAACCGCTAGATAACACTTAACCAATTTGACATGATATATAGGTAGGTTAAGTCAACACAAACTGATAGATAACACTTAACCAATTTGGCATGATATATGGGTGGGTTAAGTCAACGTGAACCGCTAGATAATACTTAACCAATTTGACTCGATATATGGGTGGGTTTAGTCAACGTGAACTGCTGGATAACACTTAACCAATTTAACATGATATATGGGTAGGTTAAGTCAACATGAACTAATAGATATCACTTAACCAATTTGACATGATGCATGGGTTGAATTGAATACGTGATTGGGGGTTAAGTCAACTTGGACACATGGGCAAACTTAACCAATGTAACAGTATCAAAGCAGGAAAAGTGGGGAATGATAAGATTAAATAATAGATAAACTTATTCTAGGGATAAGAAATGAATATGACTTAAGATGTAACACAAGACTTTAAGGGTTGGATGACTTATACCATGAAATAAGTTAATCTTAGCTGGAAATGTGGGAGAACACCCGTACGCTATCATTTGATAAAGAGAACTTAAGTCATGCTTGAATTCATAGGTAAACCTTTGTTAAAAGGAACTAAGTAACAAACCTTAGTTAAAGAGAACTAAGTAACAGAAACTAAGTATCAAACCTTGGTTAAGAGAACCAAGTAATAAGAACTAAGTAACAAACCTTAGTTAAAGAGAACTAAGTAACAGAAACTAAGTATCAAAACTTGGTTAAGAGAACCAAGTAATAAACCTTAGTTAAGAGAACTAAGTAAACAACGAGAAAGAGAACTAAGTAGTAAACCTTAGTTAAGAGGACTAAGTTGTAAACCTTAGTTAAGAAAACGAATGATTAAGAGAAACTAAGGAGTAAACCTTAGTTAAGAGGACTAAGTAGTAAACCTTAGTTAAGAAAATGAACGATTAAGAGAAACTAAGTGGAAAACCTTAGTTAAGAGGACTAAGTAGTAAACCTTAGTTAAGAAAACGAACGATTCAGGAAACTAAGTAGTAAACCTTAGTTAAGGGAAATAAGTAGTGAACCTTAGTCAAGAAAGCCAAGTAGAACACGATAAGGAGCGAACGTTCGTCTGACCAAGAAGAAGGCTCCAACAGTCTGGGTTATGAAGCACGCGGCTCCGAGGGGACGTGAGGGTACTCTTACTATCCCTCTATGAGGTTGCAGATGATCCTCTTGGGCTCACAGAGGTTAAGGTCTGCGTTAGAAGAACCAAGAGTATGCCTTGGTTGCAATATAAGGCAACCTAAAGGCTAGGATGGACCAACGTGAGGCGGCGATATCTAGATTAGCCCTGTGATAGCACATCGTCATCTACCTACCATCTTGAGTCAACCAAGCACGTGAAGCGGAAAGGCGGAGAACTCCAAATGACCATATACTTGATACCTAGTTATGGGTGAGGTTGGCCAATAGGTTTGTGGGGGCATAGGGGGCCTGTGTACGGTTCTCATTCTTGATTTTGTTGGGTGCCTTTCATTAGTTGAGGGAGGGGTCAAGTGGGACCATAGCCACACACAGTTAAAATAGACCTTAGCATCTGCATCGACAAATAACTTAAAGCTCCCGACCGAGTTCCATGTTTCTTGATTATCCCTGCCACGGGACTCGGGCTGCACATATAGATGACATGTGCAGCTAAACATCGAAAACGATTCACAACGCATACGTGGGGAAAGTCTAGGAACATTCATCGCTCTGGGTAGTGTGTCCTAGACTAGGGGGCATTGTTCGATAGGTAGCATAAACCCTAGTGGCCTTAGGTAACATAAACCTGGGTCGGATCTAGAAGGAATTCAATAGGTAGCATAAACCCCAGTGGCCCAGGGTAGCGTAAACCCTGGTTGAATCCAGGAAGCGCTCAATATTAAACCCTAGATTAGATCTAGGTAATACATGGTATCTAGGAAGATCAAGAGTGGCAGTCCAAACGATTTCGAGAATGGTGGCACTACACTAAAGTAGTATAGATTTACATGATGAAGCCCATACGACATACGACACGGGACTGTATATATACATGGAAAGGATTAGACGAGATGTGGGTATCTACATATACGTTGTATTAGGTTGATCTACTAGTGGGACATGAGTATAGCCTAGAGAGCTAACATTGTTAACAACCTAATAACCAAGAAAATGTAACTGAACAGTATATGTAGGATTATACAGAAGTTTGCACTAAGTCCACTCACACAGAACTTATGTAGTGACCTCCTCCTCATTTCATACTTCCAGGTTAGGTTCATTACAGAGATGGTATAGCTTTGGATATTGGTTTAGCAGTATTGTTAATAAGGTAAAGCGATATTTGAATATTACTTTATTTTCTTCCACTGTGAGATGCTTTACGAGTTCTAACATGTTTCTTTATCTCTGTCTTTTTCTGCAGGATACCAGAGCACCCAACTCGGGTTTCGATAAATTGGATTTTTGAAAAAAAACCGGTCTGTCGGAATCTGGGTTGTTACATCTGGTATCAGAGCTTCGGTTTAGTGATCTTAGATTACACTTGTGGTGGAAGTCTGCCCAGACCTGCTCGGCATATCCAGCAACCACAAGTGCTTAATCTAATGTGAGAGGTCTAAATGCGCAAAAACGAGATGTGCTAAGACATGAGGTTAAGCCCGATTTGTGGAATAAGTCTGCCCGGACCCGCCCGGCATATCTAGCATCCATAAGTTGTAGGCTTAATGTGGGAGGTCTAGTGCATTATAACCATAAATGGATAAATGGTAATGAATTGGTGTAAACAAGGAATGATAGTAACCTATTATGATTAATTACTTTAATGAAAATGTTGTATATAATAGGCAGACTTGTCCTAGGGACAAGTAGAAATTACAACATAAGTTATAATAAAAAGGAAAGGAAGCTTATTAGTAAACCTTAGTTAAGAAAACTAAGTTAATAAGTAAAAAACTTCAAGCTGTAGTGATATATTAAACAGGAAACATGTGAACTGAGAAGAAGTATGCTTAATTAAATATTAAGTAAAACATGTTATTGTAACTATGGAATCAGACAATGAATAAATACAAAGGGATTGTAAGATTTCTCCCATTAATTACAATCCAGGGGTGAAAGGTTGTAAGATTTCTTCCATTAATTACAATTTAAAGAATAACATGTAAAGGGGCTTATTAATAAACTTAAATGGATTAAGTTATATTTATATGAAATTAATAAGCAAGTGGAACTTTGGAAAGTGAAAAAAGTCAATGTGAATAGGGATAACCTGTTAATCTGTAATACTTAACCTAGTTGAATCCATAGGGATTGTATGAAAATGTTAGCTTGAGAATGGGTTAAGTAAACTTGGTTGAAACAGTGGAAGGGTTAAGTATATCTAGGTTGGGTGGGTAATATTTATATATAGGCCCACAAAACTTAACCGATTGGGGTTATGAAATTAAAGACACCGTTAGGTAAGCATAATGTAACACCCCGTAATTTGAACATAAAAATTCACAAATTAAAGTATACTTAATTAAGTGAAATGGGTTGCGCAGAGAAATATATATATATATATTGATATATATATATATATATATAATTGAAAATCAAATAAATAAATATGCAAAAATGTTCAAAACAGCGAATTGGGAGAGGGGAATAACCGAACCAGCCGATTTTTGAGGTCGACCCAAGCCCGCTGGGTCGACTAGGGGTTAATCCAGGGTGTTTGGCTGTCAACCCGTGGGCCGATTCGCTCAAATGCAGATTTTGCATTTGAATGGTTCTCATGGTTCAGCTTTAATCTAAAGGCCCTAGATGGTTCCTACACTTGACTTCTTCCCCAAGACATGCTTTGATGGCTTGGATTGAATCTAGGGTTAATCCTATGGCTAATACTATCCTAATCCTCTATAAAAAGACCCCTAAACCTAGCCTAAATTACCATTATTCAATCCTACAACTAAACTATGTCAAATTTGTTCCTCTCATGGCCTCCACTCTCATGCTAAAATTCCTAAGCCTATTTCTATAAGAGATTGTGAGTTCATACAAGTGCTTTCAAACTTGTATGAGTGTTCTTAGTTTGCATTCAAGTCAAGTTGCAACATTTCTATTTCAAAGCAAGGATTTTTATTGATTTGGCGCAAGGGTTTTTCAATTGGGGCTTTCATATTTTGGTGCTTGCATAAGGGCTTCGTCTCAATCTTTATAATAAATATTCATTTGTGTCTTCATAGCGTAGTAAGCCCTTTTCTACTTTCTTTTTATTGAACTCTAAAGTTAAATGAATGATGCAAGTTTGGGGTTGATCATTATGATATGCAAGTTTGGTTGATCATTATGATATGCAAGTTTGGTTGATTATTATGATATGCAAGTTTGGTTAATCATTATGCTATGCAAGTTGGTTTAATCATTATGTATGACACATATTGCTATGTTATGCAAGTTAAACTTGATGTTGTGAGCATAAAGCTCCAAGCTTTATATCTAAGGTTGCATTTTGGCAACATGAAAGTTATCATATCCCTTATGATAACTTGCATGTGAGGCTAAATGCGAACTTCTAGCAACTTCTACATGTCATTTATCACCATGTATCACTCATATGCTAAGTTTGGTTTTATGCATGCTTTTGAAGCCTAACAATGCAATATGCAAGTATATTAACATATGTACATCTCATATGCCACCATGATAAACTTGTGGCTTCAACACCTTTTTGTCATGATTATGCCAAGTTCCCTATTTTACCCTTTATGCGTTGTTGCGATTGTGTAAACGATGGGATTACGTTGGGGTTGGGTAAAATTATGACATGAACATGATTTTTAAAACATAACGTGATATGTTAACTTGTAATTATGTTTTGGAAACATAATGGACATGACACTTAGAAAATATGAGTGTGGCCAACTCGAGGTTGGGTTGAGTTTGTAGCATAAATCTACCCGGACCCGCCCGGCTTAACTAGTGGCTACAAACAATAGGACCCAATGTGAGAAGTTGGTCATGTTGTGCTCGAACCCGAGGTTAGACCAAGTTGTGGTGTAAAGCTACCCGGACCCGCCCGGCTTAACTAGTAACCACAACAAGGTCTAATGAGAGAGGTTAAAGCACATTAAGTTAATTAATGCCTCCTGATTAGGGTTAAGTCATGGTCCACTTAATACTTAATCAATTTGGGCTGGATGGGTTAATCGGGGTTAAGTCATGAACCTTGGATACGCTTAACCAATTTAATCCACGTTTGGATCGGGTTAACCACATTTAACCCGTTAAGGAAACCCTAGTTGTGTGGTCCTTTGCAGTAGTAACCCTCTTGATAGCATCATAAGACCCTAGGACTAGGCTAGGGTGGGGCACGGTTACTGGGCTGACATGTAAGCGACCAAAACGACGGCTGTGTAGGTACGCCGGTGTAGGTCCAGGCGGACTATGATCGTGCACATAGTCCGGCGTTGGAGAATCAGGCACGGGTACCAGTAGATCTAGGCTGTGCATACTTGATTGGTGTCCGAGGTCTACACCCTAGGACTTGATACACCCTGGGGTGGACCTAGCATAGTTAGCTACATTTCATGTTTGGGCCGTATGACATCGACACTTGACGAGTTAGGCTTATAGGGAGCCGATCAACTAGACCGTGTAGTTGGACCTTGATTTAGGTCACCTCATGATATTGGGCCAAGCTTGGGCTAAGGGATCAATTCTTGTTTTCACTTGACATGATAGAATGCTAGTACACCCGTGGTGCAAAAACTTAACCTTGATTATGCGATGTCACCTTTATCTATCTTGTTAGTTAATCATAATGCCAATATGTTGTTATCCTTATGTTCATCTCAGCTTCTCATGCCAGTTAACTTTACTAGTTCATAGATAGATAGTAGTAGGGCTTACCAGTCTTTTTGACTGACCTGTTTTCTTTCGCCTCTTTTCTTCCGTTTCCCCCCCTCAGGTCCTCAGGGTGGGAACATTGGAGCTTAGCTTGGATCTTTACAGTTTGCTTACTGGATTTGCTCATGTACGGTTTTGGACATTGAGCTAGCTATGGTTTATCACTTCATTTTGGGGATAGCACTTTATGTATTTCAGTTTTTCAGTTTATGCTTTTATATAGACTTTGTTGTTGGAAAATAATGACCAAGTACTTTGTTGTAACATGACTATGGTTTTGAAATGCTAAGTTTTATCCACTGCTTTACTACTCTGTTTTAATTATATGTTCTGTCTTGTGATATCTGCATACATGTTTACCTTGTTTAACGCCCCTCCAAAGCTAATGTCCTTGCAAGAGTGGCATTGGCGGAGGTGGGGTGTTACACATAACCTATGGAAGTCCTAGTGGGGATACACGACAAGGGGGGAGCTTGTATGTAACACCCAACGTCCGTTAATGTCACTCACAAAGGGAATGCATTAAGTTTCGTGGAGCGTTATAAGTTAACAGAACAAAATATTACAAGACAGATACATAAAATAGTACTTGATAAATTTATAACTTTATTGCAGCGGAAACAGAAATAAGTTTGGTTACATCTTCAAACCAAGTACATAATATCAGTCTTGTACAAAAACCATCAGAGTACATAATTTTTAAAACCATAATCCTCAATCCAAAATGCCATATGAAAGAGAAACAAAGCTATGCATTACTTTCAACACTTCCAAGCACTTCAAGAAGAAATAAATCCAAGTCAAGCTCCACTAATCTCACCCTGAGGACCTGGGGGGGGGGGGGAGGCAAGGAAGAAAAGAGGCGAAACAAAAAGAGTCAGATGTAAAGTCTGGCAAGTCCAGTGACTTTAACAATATAATTAGTAAAGCAACATGATAAGAACATAAAATGAATATAAGAGGTGATTGCAACATATGCAGATAGGATAAGGTAACAAGATGAAAAAGATGTAACATTGATTGCGCTTCTAACCATTATAAGATATTCTCTGCACTGCACCAATACTAGTTTCATACTAAAAGATGATCCCTCTTGGCTAAATAGAATGATGATAGTTTCGTGTACTTCTAGCTGCCATCGTAGGTAACCAACATGCAACTATCACCACTAGATGTACCCACTATCCTCCCCGTTTGATTATGTACCTCTAGCTGCTATCATAGTAACCAATATGCATGTATCACCACTAGATGTACCCTCCCTATTCGATTATGTACCTCTAGCTGCTATCATAGGTAACCAATATGTACATATCACCACTAGATGTACCCACTACCCTTCCCATTGGATTGGCTCCCTAACCTCGTAGATACCTGTGCTGGCCCCACAATAGGGTGTATCACTCCCTAAGGTGGCAACCCCGATACTACTGAAATGCACAGCTTATACCTACACGATGCAACATCATCTTACCTACCAGCCCGGACCCACGCACGCACATAACTTCGTTGGACTTTCACTACAATCGCTAACTCTTTATTAACCTCTTACAATCAACCCCGGTAAGCGTGTCCCTGTCCTCGACCTAGTTCGAGCTCATATGGATACTAAAATGGGTTACTGGATGAAAAGGGCCCACACATTTGACTCAAGCTTCCCTCCTAAGCTTGTTCCCTACTAGGAATTCCCACTTAACCCCTTTTTATCCCCATGTCTTATTGTTGGATCTCGCAATATGGCGTTTTGATTATGACAACAATACATGTACATATATATTATTATCGACTAATTCTATGTTGTAGGAAGATATTTTTGACAAATCAGATTCAAGAACACAAAACAAAGATCACTTATATGTTGTAAGAGTGTTAGTCCAAGATTTATATGTTAAAGTCTTCCTTGATGATTACACACACACGTTTTATATATATAGTTTTATAATTTAAAATAAGGCAAGGAATAGGCAAGAAACAGAAAACAGACGTCTGGTCTGAAAAATAGAGACGTCTGTTTGCTGAAACAGAATGTTTTTAAATACAATATTCAAACATCTGGTTGATACATTTCAGACGTCTGAAATGCCCCCGAAATACACTATTTCCTTTCTGACTTGATTTTTAAAATAAAACAGGCTTCTGAATTTTATTTTCAGACATCTGAATTCCGAAGAGTTGCATCCTTTAAGAAGAGACACAACTATTTAATCCATATCTCTTCATCAAAACTCTTCACGATCAGTTGTATCTTTTTATATATTATAAATAGAGAATTGCTTAGATGATCTTATCACCGAATTTTATTCTAATTCTCTCTATCTTATTCAAAGCTCTCTAAGTTCTAAAAAGCTATCTACTTTTATACTTGAGACTTTTAAACTTCCATATTCCTTCACACACTTCACGATTATCAACAAGGAAAGGCTATAGGAAGGGTGTACTTAATATTCGACAACCCGTGTTATCAAGAACACAAAAGAGTCAACAATTATTCTGTATTAGTGACGACCTCTTCAGTGGTTGAGGCAAGAAATCCCGTTCAGTGGTTCGGGTAATTGTGAACCTATTCCTCCGGGTGAAGTGAGGGTTTTAGTGTTAGTGAAATACCAGAAGTGAGTCTTGGACTGGACATAGGACAGTGGTCCGAACCAGTATAAATCGACTGTGTTATTTACTGCTTACTACTCTACTATATAGATATTATATCCTATTCTCCATACTACACGATCCGATACCGCTGCATAACCTCTTTCAATTGGTATCGGAGCTTGGTATTCTAGAGATTGTAACAACATCCTAGAATAAATGGCAGTAAAGAAATCTAGTAAAGGCATTAGAAAGTGGAAGAACAACAAAGCAGAAACGACGGAGCAAGAGAGCAAATGTTTAATGGCTAAAGTGAGATCACAATCGGTATGTGAGGATTCATTATATAAAGAACCTTTATTAGACCACGAAAACTTATTAGAAGATTTTAAAAGTTTGGGTAAACTTAATGCAATTATTTTAGCCAAGTCTGAAGATTGTGAGCAAGAAAATTCCAAATTAAAAGAAGAAACAATTTTTTAGTCAAACAAACCAAATGTTTTGAAAATACCTTAAAAGAGCTTGTTTTTCAAAAAAAATTCTTTCAAAAATAAAATGAGCGATTAGAAGATAAAAACAATGTTCTTTTAAAGGAAATCAATCTCTTGAAAAATAGAAATGAATCATTAGAAGATTCTTTAAATAACTCTAATTCTTTAATTTCGTCTCTTGAAAAAGAGAATGGAGCTTTAATTGAAAAGAATTTAGAATTATCTGAAGAATACGAGTTTTTAAAGGTTAGTAATAATACTTTGCAAAATAAAACGTCTGATTCGAATAAATTTTTTGAAAAATTACACTCTTCTTTAGTTAATTCATGATCTCAAATTTGTCATCTCGAAAATGAGATTAGTACTTTAAAAAGTGAGAATTTTGAATTGAATAAGAAAATTGGTTTAAAAGATTGCAAGACTTCTTTTGAAAATTTCAATCGCAACTTTGGAATCAAATTTGAAAAATGTACAAATAAGTTCGCAAAATTTAATAAAGGTCAAAATGATATAAATGATATTTTATCTTGGTCTAGACCTTTACACGATAAAAGTGGCTTAGGGTATAATAAAACTAATCATAGAACTAGTACTAGATATGCTTTCATGTATTACAAAAATTTAACTGCTAGTACTAAAGCACGTGTAACTCGAAAATCAAATTTCTATAGAAATTAAAATGCTTCTATGACTAGAAACATTTATAATAGAAGTACAAAAGGAAATATTAATAGAAATTATCTAAGTATTTGGGTTCCTGTAAATTGGAAAAACAAAGAAAAATATATTTATGATTATTTCGATTCAGTAGTTAAAAATAAAAACTTTATTTTCAAAGGTACCATTAAACCTTTGTGGGTATGGTTACCTTCTCTTTAACCCCTGGACCCTAACAGAGAAAGCGGGTACCAAAGTATATATATAATATTTGTTGCAGGTACACCACAATGAAAAGGAGGGTAGTTCAGTATCTCTAATATCTTTGAAAACTGAGCTCAAAGCTAAATCAGGGAATTTGGGAAAATAATAGTCACATACTTAGAGGGAGAAATATTCATATATCACACATTCAAGGGAAGAAAATAAAAAGAAGACGACGATATTGATTACATTCCCTCATTCTTTTTGATAATGACAAAGGGGGAGAAATTCATGTGTATATTGATAGAGACAGATGTTATAGAAAGAATATATTTTTAAATTGTATAGTTGTCATCATCAAAAAGGGGGAGAATGTTAGAAACTCTATTGTTGGATTTTGATGACAACAACTATATAATTATACCAAAGAACCTCTAAGCTAACTTACAGTTACATGGGTATCAAAAAGAGAAAAAGAAATAAGTTCAATACGAAGATACACAATACAAAAGAGGATAAAAGCATATATATGAAGGATGCTAACCAATTATATTATGGCGCTTGAAAATCTATTTGGACTCTAATGATGGAAGAAGACAAGAAGAAATGGACTTAAGAGCTTCAGAAGAACTTATATCATAAGTTGAGTTTACATAAAGTCATTATAGTCTAGAAATGTTAAAGCCTCACAAATTAACTTAAAATTTCTAGAGATCGTACATGTCACATATATGCATATTGACAGGGGGAGTCACATATATAGTTGTCATCATCAAAAAGAGGGAGAATGTTGGATCTCGCTATATGGCGTTTTGATTATGACAGCAATACATGTACATATATATTATTATCGACTAATTCTATGTTGCAGAAAAATATTTTTGACAAATCAAATTCAAGAACACAAAACAAAGATCACTTATATGTTGTAAGAGTCTGTTAGTCCTACATTTATATGTTAAAATCTTCCTTGATAATTACTCACACATGTTTTATATATATAGTTTTCTAATTTAAAATAAGGCAAGGAATAGGCAAGAAACAGAAAACAGACGTCTGGTCTGAAAAATAGATACGTCTGTTTGCTGAAACAGAATGTTTTTAAATACAATATTCAGACGTCTGGTTGATATATTTCAGACGTCTGAAATGCACCCGAAATACACTATTTCCTTTCTGAGTTGATTTTTAAAATAAAACAGACATCTGAATTTTATTTTCTGACATCTGAATTCCGAAGAGTTGCATCCTTTAAGAAGAGACACAACTATTTAATCCTTTAATATGCATATTGACAGGGGGAGTTTATATAGTTGTCATTAGTCAAAAAGGGGGAGAATGTTGGATCTCGCAATATGGCGTTTTGATTATGACAACTATACATGTACATATATATTATTATCGACTAATTCTATGTTGTAGGAAGATATTTTTGACAATCAGATTCAAGAACACAAAACGAAGATCATTTATATGTTGTAAGAGTCTATTAGTCCTAGATTTATATGTTAAAGTCTTCCCTGATGATTACACACACACACGTTTTATATATATGGTATTCTAATTTAAAATAAGGCAAGGAATAGGCAAGAAACAGAAAACAGACGTCTGGTCTGAAAAATTCAGACGTCTGTTTGCTGAAACAGAATGTTTTTAAATACAATATTCAGACGTCTGGTTGATATATTTCAGACGTCTGAAATGCCCCCGAAATACACTATTTCCTTTCTGACTTGATTTTTAAAATAAACAGACATCTGAATTTTATTTTCAGACATCTGAATTCCGAAGAGTTGCATCCTTTAAGAAGAGACACAACTATTTAATCCATATCTCTTCATCAAAACTTTTCACGATCAGTTGTATCTTTTTATATATTATAAATAGAGAATTGCTTAGATGATCTAATCACCGAATTTTATTCTAATTATCTCTATCTTATTCAAAGCTCTCTAAGTTCTAAAAAGCTATCTACTTTTATACTTCAGACTTTTAAACTTCCATATTCCTTCACGCACTTCACGATTTTCATCAAGGAAAGTCTATAGGAAGGGTGTACTTAATATTCGATAACCCGTGTTATCAAGAACACAAAAGAGTCAACAGTTATTCTGTATTAGTGAAGACCTCTTCAGTGGTTGAGGCAAGAAATCCCGTTCAGTGGTTCGGGTAATTGTGAACCTATTCCTCCGGGTGAAGTGAGGGTTTTAGTGTTAGTGAAATACCATAAGTGAGTCTGGGACTGGACGTAGGACAGTGGTCCGAACCAGTATAAATCGACTGTGTGATTTTATACTTACTACTCTACTATATAGATATTATATCCTATTCTCCATACTACACGATCCTATACCGCTGCATAACCTCTTTCACTTATCACATGTCCCATCTTGGTTAAGTGCTTTTATTATGTTATACGTGCTACACACGCAATACATGCTATCCTTGTCACCCAGTTAACCCTTTTACTGTTCCCATGTCTTCCCACATGTCTTATCTTGGATAAGTGTTCTTAATTGTGTTTCACATGCTACCCATGCCACTCACTTAACCCTTTTGCTATTCCCATGCCTTCCCACATGTCTTATCTTGGTTAAGTGTTTTTAATTGTGTTTCACATGCTACCATGCCACTCACTTAACCCTTTTGCTATTCCCATGCCTTACCACATGTGTTGTCATGGTTAAGTGTTTTTAATAGTGTTTCACATGCTACCCATGTCGCCCACTTAACCCCTTATTATTCCCATGTCTTACCACATGTCTTATCTTGGTTAAGTGTTCATTAATTCATTATAACTGTACTCTTGCAAGACCTCCCACACTAGATTACCGTTTACGGTTGCTGGACATGTCGGGCGGTTCTGGGCAGGCTTATACCGTAATCTGAATCTAACATCGTGTGTTTGCATTTTTACGCATCTAATTTTTTCCTTTGACCACTCGCATTAGATTACCATTTGCGGTTTCTGGATATGCCGGGCAGTTCCGGGTAGGCTTATACCTCAATACGATTCTAACATCGTGTCTTAGGCGTTCATTATCAGTTTCTTGATTCATGTCCCAATTTCAAATCTTGGATTATAATACATTCCAGTTTCCCATAAATTCCAACCCAATTTACGCTTATAATTCTAATCCAATTTGTGCCTATAATCCCATGTTTACAAGTTATACCAAATTATCCCCAAATCAATTTGCATTCATTATTAACAATTTATGCCAAATCTCATGTATACAAGTTATACCCAATTATGCCCAAACCGATTTATACCAAATCCCATGTATACAAGTTATACTCAATTATGCTTAACAATTTATGCCAAATCTCATGTGTACAAGTTATACTCAATTTTTCCCAAACCAATTTCCACGGTTACCAACAATTTATGCCAATAATCTCATTTTACATATTTCCCAAACCTTTCCCAATCATTCAAACGTCATTCATACGCAAATCTCAACTTAGGCTCGAAGTTAGCCTAGTTTCAAAAATAAAAAGGAAGAGAGGTAGGGAAGATAATTAAGGCATCAAGACTGGCATAAACATAAGAATAGGCATATGAACATAAACATGCATATAATGATAAAATAGACCAGAAAGGCATATGATAGATTTATCGGTATGAATATGAAAGATAATGACTTACAAACTTGATAAGATTCATCTTACATACAGGCATGTTCATTAGATCCAATTTACAATCCTATCACAATTACTTTTTAAATTTAATTATATGTGAAAGTAACATAGACTCACAGCGATAGGATTCTTAGAAAAGAGAATTAGGCGTTGTTGCAGAAATTTTGATCTTTAATAATCTCTACTTTGATTTGTAGATCTGATCTTCTAATTGGAATACTCCTATTTTGATTTGTTTAGGAGGAGAAGAAAGGCTAGTTTAGATTAGAGCAGCATGGAGGCGCCATGGATGAAAACAATGAAATTAGGGTTAGGTCTAGCTGCTAATTTATAGGTGTATTAGGTGTATTAAGACCTTTAGATTAGGTTAGGAACCATCTGAACCATCCAAACCAGAAAAACACGTCATCCAACCAATCCCAGAAGGACACGTCATCAGTCCAGACCCAAAACACATCATCGGCCAGATCTAGGTCGATGGGGGTCGACACCCTATAGGGGGGCCGACTCGCTAGCCGACACCCCTATAAGGGGGTCAACCCCTGAACGGGAAATTTCCAGTTCAGCCAATTTGGTCGGATTTTTGATTTTTGAACCGGTTTTGTTATTTAATTATTTAATTAAATTATGCTTTTAACTGAAATCTTCTAAGCTTCATAACTTCTTCATACTGTATCTGTTTTACGCAAACTCAGACTCTATCTCTAGCAGAATTCCGAGATGAACGCAATGGCGTAACCCGTTTCTCTTAGTTCTTCTTCCAAAATTAAGTATTCTTTCATTTGTTAATTTTAATATTATAAAATTATGGGGTGTTACATTCTCTCCTCCTTAAAGGATGACGTCCCCGAAATCTTCAAGTTAAGAAGAAGTATCCTACCGTCCATCATCCATCTACTCATCCATCATCCACAAGCATACATTGTCCTTAAAAGCCTAATGCTATATGAACATATGCAAAAGTGTGTGTATATGTTCCTTATCTAATGCAAAGATCAGGCGGTTCGCTGATTCAGTTGACCTCCTTAATGTGAATTATGTTTAGTGCCATGAGTCCAACTTATTCCTAATGCTCTTTATAACTTCTATATGAGTGCACAACCATTCATTCAAATGCAGCATCCTTATGATAATACACCCAATTATATTCATAGACCAATATGCACACATATCAATATGCAGTATGAAAGTGACTGAGCCGATTTTAGTGCCTAAAGTGTGTGTATATACATCCACGAGAAACCACTAGCAATCACTTGCATTCACTTGCAACCGTCAATCATAACATGTCCCAAACACATGTTTACATTTATCGGCTTCTACCTAAGGATCGAAGATATAATCGAGAGGATGTACCAAACGATAAAAAATATATGAACAAAGCTGGTAGGAAAGGAGAAGTTAAGAACCTATCCTCAAAAATGAAAGAGTACTATGCAAGTATCCCGTCTTTTTGAGCGTCACTCCACTGTACCTTTACCAACTTGACTTCGCGGTTACGTAGCTTCTTAATCTCTGTTTCCAAAATGCGGGTTGGAACCCCTTTCACCATTGCCTCTCATTCCACTTCCATGTCCCTAAGCATGCTCGGTTCCACTACTTCCGCAGCATCATACATACACTTCCGCAAACGTGACACATGAAAAAGTCATGAACACTACTAAGTTTCTCCGGCAACTTTACTCAATAGGCCATCCGTTCAATCCTTTCTGTTATATGAAAGGGCCCTACAAATTTTGGTGCCAATTTCCCTATAAATCCTAAGCGAACTACGTTCCTCAAAGGTGAAGCCTTAATGAAAACCCTGTCTCCAACCTTAACTCAAGATCGGTCCTCCTCTTATCGGCGTACTATTTCTGTTGGTCATGTGCCGTCTTCATGCGTCTTCGAATCAGGTCTATCTTCTCCGAGGTTCCTCTAATCAGCTTGTGGCCAAGCAAAATCTTATCCGTACACTCCTACCAACAAGTTGGTGATCGGCACGGTCATCCATAAAAACTCTTAAAAGATACTATGCCAATACTAGCTTAATAACTGTTGTTATAAGCGAACTTCACAAATGGAAGGTGCTATTCTCATGTCCCTCCAAAATTTAGGATACATAACTTCAAAAGATCCTAAAGGATTCTATTCACCCTTTCAGTCTGTCCATCCGTTTGAGGGCGATAAGCGATGTTCAAACATAACTGCGTACCTAACGCCTCTTGCATATCACCCTTTCCTCTTGCATCGAAAACTGCTCCAAGCCCTGTCCGCAAGCATCGGTATATACAGTGAACGGTTTGCTCCCACCTAGCAAAGTCAAAACTGGGTCTGATATCTTCGCAAAGTCCTTAATGAACTTCCTATTATAGTCCACCCAATGAAGAAAGCTCCCTTTGTATTCTTTGGAATCCTCCAATCCTGGGTTGCCACTACCTTCGCGGGCTTCTACCGCTATCTCTTTTTTAGAGACCCCGTGTCCTAAGAACCTCACTTTCTTCCTCCAAAAATGACATTTGGAGAACTTAGCTTTGAGTTGATGTGCTAAAAGGGTCTCTAAGACTTTCCTAACATGTAGGGCATGTTCTTCCTCGCTTCCAGAGTATATCAAGATATCACCCACAAAGACTACCACGAACTTGCTTAGAAACTTCCTAAACACCTTACTCATCATGTCTACAAAATAGGCGGGTGCATTCGTCAAACCAAAAGGCATGACGATCCACTCAAAGAAACCGTCTAGGGTTCTAAATGCAGTTTTATCTATATTTTCCTCAGCTACCCTCAACTGATGAAAACCCGTAGCTAAGTCCAACTGCGAGAAAACTGAAGCACCAACCAACTGATCGAACAAATCACCTATTCTTGGAAATGGGTGCCTATCCTTCTTCGTTAGCTTATTCAACTCCCTATAGTCCACGCACAATCTAAGCAAACCATCAGCCTTCGTAGCGAAAACAACCGGAGCACCCCATTCTGAAATACTTCTTCTTATGAACCCTTTCTCAAGCAGCTCCCCTACTTGTTTACTGAGTTCCTTCCTTTCTGTCGGAGCCATGTGGTGCACTGGCAATGCAACTGGCTTTTCATTATCTACTAAGTATATACGGAAGTCTATCTCGCACCTTAGGGTTAAGCCTCAAACCTTATCAAGATATATCAACATATTCATGGACTACTCAAATAGATTGCAAATCATCAATAAATGTATTAAGCGATTCTAGGTAGATAAGCATCACTGAACCCCTAGGGTCACAAGAGATATCAAGGGTCCTTCCGTAACGAGTCAACAATCTAACTACCCTCCTTTCATAGTCTAGGGTGGCACCATTCCTGGCTATCCAATCCATCCCTAGAATCGGACCATAGCCCATGAAATCAAGTATGTAGGCGTTGCATTCAAACCCAACACCCAAGACAGACACTCTCAAATCCCGACAAATCATAGATAAATGAGCTGAGCCACCAATAGGATTTGGGACTACAACGAGATCCATTACTATACTTGTAACACCCCACCTCCGTTAAGGTCACTCTCGAAGGGAATGCCTTAACTTCGGTGGAGCATTTTAAGGTACAAGATACTAATAAATTACAAGACAAAAAATTTACGTAGCGGAAAAATATCAATATTATTTCATAAATACTTGTTCAACACAACAATTCAACAATTGTTTCAACCTTCCAAATTATTACAACTTTTCATTTGCCTTGAAATCATAAAGCAGCAATACTGAAAATAAAATGACACAAATCCTCAATAAGTGCTAGATCATAACAATAGCTCAAAAAGGAAAGTCCAAGCCTTACATCTACGGTTTTCAAGCTTTGGCTAACCTGGACTAAGCAGAAGTGTTTCCTCCTTGCGGACCTTGGTTGGGAAGGGGGGGGGGACGGAAGAAAAGAAGCGAAACGAAAATGGGTTAGACATAAGTCTGGTAAGCCCAGTTATTTAATAGCATGTAAACAAGTAAAAGACTGTGACATGAATAAACTGAACTTAGAATGATACCAAAAGGATAGGGTAGTCCTAAAACAATGTAAAGTAAGATTTAACTAGATTTGGCTATCGCACCCACTTTTACTTCTCTGCACCCACTAAGAGCTGTTTAACTAGCAATGTATGTTCATGATAAAGTGATCCCATTCATGTATTGATCGGCTCCTACTTGCATACATGTATTCCTGGTGTCATGCAGCCCCACGTGATTTTTAAGAACTTGTGTTGGTTCCAGCATAGGGTGTATCAAGTCTTATAATGGCAACCCTAACACGATTCAAAGATGCACAAGTGTACGCCTGGTGCCCAGTGCCTGCTTTTTCCACTCTGGAGCCCGTGCACGTCCATACTCCATCGGAACCTACACTGACGCACCTAACCGCTGCCCTTTTGACCGTTTATATTCAGCCCAGTAATCGTGCCCCACCCTGCCTAGTTCAGGGCACCTTGATACATCCATGTGTGTTACTGCTGAAACGGGTCCCCGTTACTAGGGTTTTTCTAGTCAACATGCTAAATTGGTTAAGTGTCCTTGGTTTGACTTAACCCCTATCAATCTTGTCTAGTTAACATGTTAAGTTGGTTAAGTGTTTCCTTAATTACTTAACCCCACCAATCTTGTCTTTTTAACATGTTAAGTTGGTTAAGTGTTCCCTTAATTACTTAACCTCACCATTTCTAGCCTGATTGTTCTTGAGCTTTAATTAATTAATTAATTAATTAAAGCACCAACCACTCACATTAGACAGGTATTGTTGTGGATACTGGATGTGCCGGTAGGTTCCGGGCAGTTTTACACCACAACTCAGTCTAACCTCGGGTCTTTCTGGGCTTGATGCACTAACCTCTCACATTAGACAGGTATTGTTGTGGTTACTGGATGTGTCGGTCGGTTCCAGGCAGGTTTACACCACAACTCAGTCTAACCTCAGGTTAGGCATGTTTATCTTTTACATTTTATATATGTTAATTTTCTACAAGTGTTTCATGTCACATATTTTAATTATGTTCAAGACTAATGGTATAAATTATACCATTCATGGCCTTAACCATTTACATGGTTTTGGGCCCACCTACATTATTAACATGTTTTGATTTAATAACTATCCCAACGTGTTAATATGTAGATCTAGGCATGTGTGAACATAACCTCAATTATAAACTAGCATATGACATAATCATGACATGTTCGATCCTAAGGCATGTATAATTTTAACATTAACATATAGGTGTGAAGTAGATCTGACAAGGTGAACTTGCATAAGTCCACTTTACAAACATGCATATAAATATACATCTAGTTATGGATCTAACATGTAACTTGCATATGAACATATGTATAATTAGATCGTGACTTGGATCTATCATAAAACATATAACTTGAATTAATCATATGAACCTAGATAGATCTTAGCATGGATCCAACATAAAGCTTGTAACTTGTGTATGAACATATGAACATATATATAGGCATATGGATCTAACATAAAGCATATGAATATATATTTGTAGATCTTGACTTGGATCTAACATAATACATACAACTTTCATTAATCATATAAACATATATATGTAGATCTTAACATGAAACATATAACTTGCATATGATATTGATAGTTTTATTCTCAATCTTTAATAGATCCAATACCAAGTCCAATAAGCCACAAACATTCCAAGACAATTCATGATAAAATCATCACAAGAAACAAATATGAATTAGCATCATCAATATTATACAACATGGTATAATTCTATTTTTTACTTTATATCAAATCACATCTTAAATTTATTTACATCTAAAAGATAACTACACTTACAAAAGACAATCTTGATTTCTGGAATCTGTATTATGAAGTTGAAATGCTCGCCTTTGATGTAGACAATCGTTGTTTTAGTTTAATTTTGATTTGATTTAGTTTGTCTCTTTTAATTTTCTTTGTTCAATGGCAGCATGACGGCTCTTGGTTTGATTTTTAATATGATTTAGGGTTGAGGTATTAGGTTGCTTATATAGAAGTTTGATTTAATAGGAACTGCCAGATTAACCTAGAGCAAATCAAAGCCATTCAGACAAGATATAATAGCCACATCAGCCCTAATGACTCAGCAAGGAGTCCATCAGAACCAATCAGATTCCACATCTGCCTTTGAGCGAATTGGCCTATGGGTTGACTGCCAGACACCCTGAATCAACCCCTAGTCGACCCAGCGGAGCTCGGGTCGACCTCGAAAATGGGCTGGTTCGATTATTTCCCCTCCCGATTCGCTGTTTTGAACTTTTTTGCATATTTATTTATTTAATATATATATATATTTCTCATATGCATACAAACTTCAAGGCTTAATAACTTCTTCATAAGGTACCCATTTTATGCAAACCAAATGTCTGTCTTGACCAAAATTTTGAGACTAACATAATAGCGCAACCCATTTCACTTAATTCTTCTAAAAATTAAGTGTTCTTGAATTTGTTAATTTTAATATTCTCAGAAAATTCGGGGTGTTTCATTCTCCCCTCCTTAAAGGATTTGTCCCCGAAATCTTCAAGTCAAGAGGAATGCATCTTAACATCCAATCATCCATATATTCATCCATCATCCACAAGCATCCATTGTCCTTAAAAGACTTCTAATGCCATATGAACATATGCAGAGTGTATGTATATGTCTCTTATCTAGTGCAAAATCAAGTGGTCTACTGATCCAGTTGACCTCCTTAATGCGAATCATGAGAGTGCCATGAGTCTGTTATGTATGCAATTTTTCCTATTCATAATTCTACATGAGTGCACAATCATTCATACAAATGCAACGTCCATATGATAACACATCAAGTTTCAATCCACATACAATTTCATGCGTTCATATGCAAATGCAATATGAAAGTGATTGAGCCGATCTAGAACCTAATGTGTATGTGCATATGCATCCACGAGCAATCACTAGCAACCACTTGCAACCACTTTGCAACCATCAACCATAACATGTTTCAAATACATGTTTACATCCATTGATTTCTATTAAGGATCAAGAAATAGGACTGAGAAGATAATTAAGCATGAATAAACTTATGATAAAGGAGAGATCAAAGATGTACCCTCAAAAAGATAAGGGTAGGCTGCGCGTATCTTGCTTTCGGTCTCCCAAGTCGCGTCTTCTTCATTGTCACTCCATTGTACTTTAACAAGCTTGACTTCATGGTTGCGTAGCTTTTTGACTTCCATTCCCAAGATAGTTGGGATTCTTCTCACTGTTGCTTCTCGTTCCACTTCTACCTCTTCTAGTATCTTTGGTTCCACCACTTCTGCAGACTCATGTACGCACTTCCGTAGGTGAGAAACATGAAAGACATTGTGAACTCCAGCCAACTTTTCAGGTAGCTCTAATCTGTAGGCCATCATCCCAATTCTTTCAATTATAGGAAATGGTCCTATGAATCTAGGTGCCAATTTCCCTTTGGATCCAAAGCGAACAACATTCCTCAAAGGATATACTTTAAGGAACACTCTGTCTCCAACCTCAAACTCAGGGTCGGTCCTTCTTTTATCTGCATAAGACTTTTGTCTATCTTGAGCAGTCTTCATTCGTCTTCTTATTAGGTTCACCTTTTCCGAGGTTTCCCAAATCATGTATGGCCCAAATATAAGCTTATCTGTGGATTCCCACCAATAGGTTGGTGATCGACACATTCTCCCGTATAAGGCTTCGAAGGGTGCCATGCCTATTGTAGCTTGGTAGCTATTGTTGTAGGCGAACTCCACCAGAGGAAGATGATCTTCCCATGTCCCTCCAAAGTCAAGAACACACAATCTCAAGAGGTCTTCTAAGACTCTGTTCACCCTTTCCGGCTGTCCATCGGTTTGGGGGTGGTAGGTCATGCTTAAACATAGTTGTGTGCCTACAACCTCTTGAAAACTCTTCCAGAACTTGCTTGTAAAGATAGGGTCTCGATCGCTTACTATGCTTGAAGGTATCCCTTGCAGTCGAACTATCTCTTTAAGATATAGAGATGCTAGAGATGAGGCTGTCCTTCTACTTTTGACAGGTATAAAGTGAGCACTTTTTGTGAGCTAGTCCACTATTACCCAAATACTGGTATTGCCCCCTCTTAACCTAGGCAACCCATCAATAAAGTCCATCGAAATGCTATCCCATTTCCACTGTGGGGCCTGTAGAGGATGAAGCAAACCACCAGGCTTCTTCTGCTCTGCCTTGACCTGCTGGTATAACATGCACTTAGAAACGAATTCAGCTATGTCCCTCTTCATGCCATTCCAAAAGAAAACTCTTTCGATGTCTTTATACATTTTATCTCCGCCTGGGTGTATGGTCAGCTTTGAATGGTGTGCTTCTTCTAGAACCATTTTCACTAAATCTCTTACTTGTGGGATGCATAGCCTTCTATCCCATCTCAGCCATCCCTTATCATCGATGGAGTATCTATTGAGGTGACTCGAAGTCTCATCCCTAATCAGCTTATCTATCATATCTACTAGCTGAGGATCTTCACGTTGTGTTGAGTCAAAAAGTGTAGGCCGCACTTCCAGTATTACTAACAATCCAGGTACAAATTCAGGGGTCTAAAGTCAAAGTTGGCTATGTACTCCAAGCTTTGCCTTTCTACAAAGAGAGGGCTTAAGGTCAGCTTCTTTCTACTCACAGTGTCTGCTACCACATTGCCCTTGCCAGGAGTATAGGAAATCTCAAAATCATATGAGGCAAGAAACTCCATCCGTCTTTGCTGCCTCAAGTTGAGATCTTTTTGCGAGAAAAGGTACTTCAATGATTTATTGTCAGTAAACAATTCAAACTTCTCACCTAGGAGATAATGGCGCCAAGACTTAAGAGCGAAAATGATGGCCGCCAATTCTAGGTAGTGGGTTGGGTAGTTTTTCTCATGTACTTTCAACTGCCTTCCACCATAAGCTACTACCTTCCCTTCTTGCATCAAGACAGCGCCTAATCCTGTACCGCATGCATCCGTGTATACGGTAAACATCTTGCTCCCATCAGGCAATGTCAGAACTGGGGCTGTTGTTAGAGCCCTTTTCAAGCGTTGGAAAGCAATATCGCAATCCAAATCCCAAGCGAAAACTAGGTTCTTCTTCGTTAACCTTGTAAGTGGAGCTGAGATTTTCGCAAAGTCTTTGATGAACTTGCGGTAAAAGCTTGCTAGCCCGAGAAAGCTTCGAACTTCAATTGCGTTTCGTGGAATCTTCCAATCTTGCACAACAACCACTTTTGCGGGGTCCACGGCTAACCCCTTTTTGGGCACCACATGTCCAAGGAATCTAACTTCTTCTCTCCAGAAATGGCATTTGGAGAATTTGGCTTTAAACTGATGTGCACAGAGAGTATCCATGACTTCCCTTAAGTGTTGAGCATGCTCTTCCTCACTCTTCGAGAAGATCAAAATATCGTCCACGAAGACCACCACAAACTTATTGAGGAATTCCCGGAACACCCTGCTCATCAAGTCCACGAAATAGGCAAATGCGTTTGTCAAGACGAAAGGCATGACAAGCCACTCGAAGAAACCATTCGGGGTCCTAAATGCGGTCTTGTCAATGCTATCCTCAGCCACTCTTAGCTGATGAAACCCGGTAGCCAGATCTAGTTGGGAGAAACGGATGCGCCTACGAGCTGATCAAACAGATCGTCAATTCTTGGGAGTGGGTGCCTATTCTTCTTGGTCAGCTTGTTCAGCTCCCTATAATCCACGCATAGGCGGAGTGAACCATTGGCTTTGGTCGCAAACACTACTGGAGCACCTATTCATAAATACTCCGTCTTATGAACCCCTTTTCAAGAAGCACTTTAACTTGCTTGCCGAGTTCTTTTCTCTCCCTTGGAGCCATGTGTCTAACGGGTAAAGCAACAGGTTTTGCATTATCAACGAGGTATATGCAACCACTTCAGAGGTAAGCCCTTTACCTCTTCAAACACATCCGAGTATTCACGGACCACTCTAATAGACTACAAATTCTCAACAGACGCATCAAGAGATTCTAGATAACTTAGCAAAATAGAATTCACGGGATTACAAGAGATTTCGAGAGTATTACCGAGGCGAGTCATGAGCCTAACCACTCTCTTTTCACAATCGGGGATGGCACCATTACTGGATAGCCAGTCTATGCCTAGAATCAGCCCATAGCCCGTGAAGCCCAAAATATAAGCATTACATTTAAACCCAACGCTTAAAATAGAGAGTTCCAAATCCAAACAAATCATTGACAAATAAAATAAGCCCCTAATTGGATTTGAAACAACCAAGGGATCCTCTACTATATGGGTGTCTAGGTGCAGAGATTCAACTAAAGTAGTAGATATAAAAGAGTGCGATGCGCCAGAATCAAAGAGAGTACGAACATGATTATCATACAGATAAACTAAACTCTCAATAGAAATATGTCTACCTCGTTCTTGCAGAGGTGCAACGAAAGCATGAACCTGCCCTCCAGAAGATGATTCAGTCCTCTGTCCCTGCCCTTGCCTTTTTGAGCAGTCCTTAGACAAGTGTCCAGTATCCCCGCACTGGAAACAAGCGCCCAATTTCCTCTTTTTCTTTCTATAGTCCCTAGCCAAGTGTCCAGGTATCCCACAGAAATTGCACTTCATCTTCTTACGGGATTTATTATCCTTCCCGCCTTTCTTGGGGTCCGTCTTCTTGTTCTGAGATCCATCTCCTCTCTTGTTTTGAGGCTCTTCCTTCTTCACCTCCTTCTTGCCATCTTTGATCTCCTCTTGCAATAGAGCCATGTCCACCAGTCTCTCATAAGTCGCTCCCATAGGTATATGGGACATTGCCAAACCTTGCAGTGGCTCATTCAGCCCTTTGGCAAAGCGGAGAGCCTTCTTGTGTGGAGTGTTTACTAACTCTAGTCCAAATCGAGCAAGATGGTTGAATTTATTGACGTATTCTTTGACCGTCAAGCTGCCCTGTTTAAGTGATGGGAACTTCTCCATTTGCAGACTCTGCTCATCTTGTGAGAGGAACTTCATTTCAAATCTCGCCCTGAAGCCCTCCCAAGTCTCTATCGGTCTTTCAGCATTAGTGACTTCCCACCAGAAGGAGGCCTCGTCTTTGAGCAACCACACCACCAACTGTAGTTGCTGCCTCTCATCTACTTCAAAGATAACGAATAAGTCCTCAGTCTCCTTGAGCCAGTTTCTGGCTTCCACGAATGATTCGCTCCCCTTAAAGTCTTTTCCACCCATGGATCTAAAGTCTTTACAGATCTTTGAGAAAGCATTTCCTCTCGGAGGAGGAGGAGCAGCTGGGGGAGGAGGAATGTCTGCTGGGCCCGCGTCATTGGCCTTAGCTTCTAGGTATCTCTTGAATCAGCCAGGTATCGGTACAGCCTCTGGAAGGTTAAGATCCCCAGACATGCTAAAACAAAAAGGAAAGATTCAAAACGAAGGACAGAAAGATAGTGCATATGGCTTTAGGGATTAAACCTTTTTAAATTAACACTTTTTCTTGAAAATGCTTCCTTATGACTTCTTTTTAAAAAATAGTTTCAAAATTTTTATCTGATCTGGTAACCTTTACCTATGATACCAAGTGTAACACCCCACCTCCGTTAAGGTCACTCTCAAAGGGAATGCCTTAACTTCGGTGGAGCGTTTTAAGGTACAAGATACTAATAAATTACAAGACATAAAATTTATGCAGCAGAAAAAGATCAATATTATTTCATAAATACTTGTTCAACACAACAATTCAACAACTGTTTCAACCATCCAAATTATTACAACTTTTCACTTGTTTTGAAAACATAAAGAAGCAATATTGAAAATAAAATGACATAAATCCCCAATAAGTGCTTGACCATAGCCATAGCTCAAAAAGGAAAGTCCAAGCCTTACATCTACCGTTTTCAAGCTTTGGCTAACCTGGACCAAGTAGAAGTGTTTCCTCCCTACGGAACTGGGGGGGGGGGGGGGGACGGAAGAAAAGAAGCGAAAGGAAAATGGGTCAGACATAAGTTTGGTAAGCCCAGTTATTTAATAGCATGTAAACAAGTAAAAGACTATGACATGAATAAACTGAACTTAGAATGATACCACAAGGAGAGGGTAGTCCTAAAATGAGGTAAAGTAAGATTTAACTAGATTTGGCTATTGCACCCACTTTTACTTCTCTGCACCCACTAAGAGTTGTTTAACTAGCAATGTATGTTCATGATAAAGTGATCCCATTCATGTATTGATCGGCTCCTACTCGCATTCATGTACTCCCAGTGTCATGCGGCCCCACGTGATTTTTAAGTACTTGTGCTGGTTCCAGTATAAGGTGTATCAAGTCCTATAATGGCAACCCTGACATGATTCAAAGATGCACAAGTGTACACCTGGTGCCCAGTGCCTGCTTTTTCCACTCCGGAGCCCGTGCACGCCCGTGCTCCGTCGGAACCTACACTAACGCACCTAACCGTCGTCCTTTTGACCGCTTATATTCTGCCCAGTAATCGTGCCCCGCCCTGCCTAGTTCAGGGTACGTTGATACATCCATGTGGGTTACTGCAGAAACGGGTCCCCATTACTAGGGTTTTTCTAGTCAACATGCTAAAATGGTTAAGCGTCCTTGGTTTGACTTGACCCCTATCAGTCTTGTCTAGTTAACATGTTAAGTTGGTTAAGTGTTTCCTCAATTACTTAACCCCACCAATCTTGTCTTGTTAACATGTTAAGTTGGTTAAGTGTTACCTTAATTACTTAACCTCACCATTTCTAGCTTGATTGTTCATGAGCTCTAATTAATTAATTAAAGCACCAATCACTCACATTAGACAGGTATTGTTGTGGTTACTGGATGTGCCGGTCGGTTCCGAGTAGTTTTACACCACAGCTCAGTCTAACCTCGAGTCTTTCTGGGCTTGATGCACTAACCTCTCACATTAGACAGGTATTGTTGTGGTTACTGGATGTGCCGGTCGGTACCGGGCAAGTTTACACCACAACTCAGTCTAACCTCGGGTTAGGCATATTCATCTTTTACATTTTATATATGTGAATTTTCTACAAGTGTTTCATGTCACATATTTTAATTATGTTCAAGACTAATGGTATAAATTATACCATTCATGGCCTTAACCATTTACACGGTTTTGGGCCCACCTACATTATTAACATGTTTTGGTTTAATAAATATCCCAATGTTACCCCCGTTTGTTCGTTCGTATTAATCACATAAAGTCATTGGGCCCGCATATTAGCCTAATTTATAAACAAGAGGTAAAGAAGGGAATATGCATAATATAGATTCAACCAAACATGTAAATTTTGCATAAAACTTTATTCATATAATTAACATGTCACATGAACTTGCATATAATTTAGACTTAGATAATCATAAGCCTAAAACATGTTAATATGTAGATCTAGGCATGTGTGAACATAACCTCCATTATAAACTAGCATATGACATAATCATGACATGTCCAATCCCAAGGCATGTATAATTTTAACATTAAAATATAGGTGTGAACTAGATCTAACAAGATGAACTTGCATAAGTCCACTTTACAAACATGCATATAAATATAGATCTAGTTTTGGATCTAACATGTAACTTGCATATGAACATATGTATAATTAGATCATAACTTGGATCTATCATAAACATATAACCTGCATTAATCATATGAACCTAGATAGATCTTAACATGGATCCAACATAAAACTTGTAACTTGCATATGAACATATATATAGGCATATGGATCTAACTTAAAGCATGTGAATATATATATGTAGATCTTGACTTGGATCTAACATAATACATACAACTTGCATTAATCATATAAACGTATATATGTAGATCTTAACATGAAACATATAACTTGCATATGATATTGATAGTTTCATTCTCTGTCTTTAATAGATCCAACACCAAGTCCAATAACCCACAAACATTCCAAGACAATTCTTGATAAAATCGTCACAAGAAACAAACATGAATTAGCATTGTCAATATTATACAACATGGTATAATTCTATTTTTCACTTTATATCAAATCACGTCTTAAATTTATTTACATCTAAAAGATAACTATACTTACAAAAGACAAACACTTACAAAAGACAATCTTGATTTCTGGAATCTATATTCTGAAGTTGAAATGCTCGCCTTTGATGTAGACAATCGTTGTTTTAGTTTAATTTTGATTTGATTTGGTTTGTCTCTTTTAATTTGCTTCAAGTTGAATGGAGGCTACTCGAGGTTGTCCAATGGCAGCATGACGGCTCTTGGTTTGATTTTAATATTATTTAGGGTTGTGGTATTAGGTTGCTTATATAGAAGTTTGATTTAATAGGAACCGTCAGATTAACCTAGAGCAAATCAAAGCCATTCATACAAGATAGAATAGCCACATCAGCCCTAATGACTCAGCAAGGAGTCCATCAGAACTAATTAGATGCCACATCTGCCTTAGAGCGAATCGGCCCATGGGTTGACAGCCAAACACCCTGAATCAACCCCTAGTCGACCCAGCAAGGCTCTGGTCGACCTCAAAAGTGGGTCGGTTCGGTTATTCCCCCTCCTGATTCGCTGTTTCGAACTTTTTTGCATATTTATTTATTTAATTTATATATATATATATATATTTTTGTCATATGCATACAAACTTCAAGGTTTAATAACTTCTTAATAAGGTATCCGTTTTATGCAAACCAAATGTCTATCTTGATCAAAATTTTGAGACGAATGTAATAGCGCAACCCATTTCACTTAATTCTTCTTCTAGAAATTAAGTGTTATTTAATTTGTTAATTTTAATATTCTCAGAAAATTCGGAGTGTTACAATACTAGTATCTAGGTGCAGAGACTCAATAACAGAAGCAGATATGAACAAATGTGAAGCGCTAGAATCAAACAAAGTACGTAGAAGATGATTGAAAAGGAAAATCAATCTTTCAACGGAAAATTTTCTACCTCTATCACGTATGCCAGCCGTGAGAGCATGCATCTGCCCTCCGGAAGATCCTGTACTTTTTCATTGCTCTTGCCCTTGTCTCTTTGGACAATCCCTGATAAGATGTCCTGTCTCTCTGCAATGATAACAACCAGTCTTCTTCTTCTTCTTCTCCCTACGCTCTTTGGCTATATATGACCCACCATACCTCAGTAATGACACTTCCTCTTTTCTCAGGGTCCATAGTTCTTTCCACCCTTCTTAGGTTCCACTTCCTTTTTCTGTGATTCTTCAACCTTGACCTCGTCCTTTATCTTCTTTGTGCATCAAGGCCATATCCATGAGTTTCTCATCCTTGGGCTGTGCTCCTTAGCCCAAACCCCCTCATTCTCATTCTCATCCTTGTGAAACTTGTTAACAAGTCTCACTAAAACTGCCTCCATCGCGTGGAAAACCCTACGAAGCTTGAAAGAAAATTAGCCACAGGTGAAACTACTATGGCTATAGATGGAAGTTAGGCACTTCTTCGCCCTTCGACAGGCGCCGGAGTCTCATCATGCCTTCGGAACCCTGCCGCAATGAGGTTACCTCCCAAAAAGCCAGGTGCCTCGGAGACTCAGAAAAGAAGGAAACAAGAATTCAAACAGAAAAATAAAGAGACAGTGCATATGGCTTCAGGGAATATGTCTTTCAAAACAAACTTTTCTCTTGAAAATACTTCTTTTAAAACCGTTTTGCAAACAACTTTCAAAATCCTTTACCTGATCCGGTAACCTTCAGCTCTGATACCACGTGTAACATGCCACGTCCGTTAATGTCACTCACAAAGGGAATGCATTAAGTTTCGTGGAGCGTTATAAGTAAACAGAACAGAATATTACAAGACATATACATAAAATTGTACTTGAGAAATTTATTACTTTATTGCAGCGGAAACAGAAATAAGTTTGGTTACATCTTCAAACCAAGCACATAATATCAGTCTTGTACAAAAACCATCATAGTATATAATTTTATAACCATAATCCCCAATCCAAAATGCCATATGAAAGAGAAACAAAGCTAAGCATTTCTTTCAACACTTCCAAGCACTTCAAGAAGAAAGAAATCCAAGTCAAGCTCCACTAATCTCACCCTGAGGACCTGCGGGGAGGGGAGGGGGGAAAGGAAGAAAAGAGGCGAAACAAAAAGAGTCATACATAAAGTCTGGCGAGTCCAGTGACTTTAACAATATAATTAGTAAAGCAACATGATAAGAACATAAAATGGGTATAAGAGATGAATATAACATATGCAGATAGGACAAGGTAACAAGTTGTAACATTAACTGTGCTTCTAACTAGTATAAGATATTCTCTGTACCGCACCAATACTAGTTTCATACTAAAAGATGATCCCTCTTGGCTAAATAGAATGATGATAGTTTCGTGTACTTCTAGCTGCCATCATAGGTAACCAACGCACACCTATCACCATAAGACATACCCACTATCCTCCCCGTTTGATTATATACCTCTAGCTGCTATCATAGGTAACCAATATGCACTTAACACCACTAAATATACCCTCCCTATTCGATTATATACCTCTAATTGCTATCACAGGTAACCAATATGTACCTATCACCACTAGACCCTTCCCATTGGATCGGCTCCCTAACATCGTAGATACCTGTGTTGGCCCCACAATAGGGTGTAACACTCTCTAAGGTTGCAACCTCGATACTACTGAAATGCACATCTTATACCTACATGATGCAACATCGTCTTACCTTCTAGCCCAGACCCACGCACGCACATGACTCCGTTGGACTTGCACTGCCATCGCTAACTCTTTATTGACCTCTTACAATCAACCCCATTAAGCATGTTCCTGTCCTCGACCCAGTTCGAGCTCATATAGATTCTAAAATGGGTTACTGGTTGAAAAGGGTCCACACATTTGACTCAGGCTTCCCTCCTAAGCTTGATCCCCACTAGGAATTTCCACTTAACCCCTTTTTATCCCTATGTCTTATCACATGTCCCATTTTGGTTAAGTGCTTTTATTATGTTATACATGCAACACACGCAATACATGCTACCCATGTCACCCACTTAAACCTTTTACTGTTCCCATGTCTTCCCACATGTCTAATCTTGGTTAAGTGTTCTTAATCGTGTTTTACATGCTGCCCATGCTACTCACTTAACCCTTTTGCTATTCCCAAGCTTTCTCACATGCTTATCTTGGTTAAGTGTTTTTAATTGTGTTTAACATGCTACCCATGACACTCACTTAACCCGTTTGCTATTCCCATGCCTTCCCACATGTCTTATCTTGGTTAAGTGTTTTTAATTGTGTTTTACATGCTACCCATTTCACCCACTTAAACCTTTATTATTCCCATGTCTAACCACATGTCTTATCTTGGTTAAGTGTTCATTAATTCATTATAACCGTACTCTTGCAAGACCTCCCACATTAATTTACCGTTTGCGGTTGCTGGACATGCCGGATGGTTCCGGGCAGGCTTATGCCACAATCCGAATCTAACCTCGTGTCTTTGCATTCTTACACATCTAATTTCTGCCTTTGACATCTCACATTAGATTACCGTTTGTGGTTGCTGGATATGCCAGGCGGTTCGGGGCAGGCTTATACCACATTACGAATCTAACCTCGTCTCTTTGGCGTTCGTTATCACTTTCTTGATTCAAGTCCCAATTTCAAATCTTGGATTATAATATATTTCAATTACCCATAAATTTCAACCCAATTTATGCTTATAATTCTAATCCAATTTGTGCTTATAATCCCATTTATACAAGTTATACCGAATTATCCCCAAATCAATTTGCATTCACAATTAACAATTTATACCAAATCTCATGTATACAAGTTATACCCAATTATGCCCAAACTGATTTATACCAAATCCCATATATACAAGTAATACTTAATTATGCTTAACAAATTATGCCAAATCTCATGTATACAAGTTATACTCAATTATGCCCAAACCATTTTCCATGGTTACCAACAATTTATGCCAATAATCTCATTTTACATATTTCCCAAACCTTTCCCAATCGTTCAAACATCATTCGTACGCAAATCTCAACTTAGGCTCGAAGTTAGCCTAGTTTCAAAAATAAAATGGAAGAGAGGTAGGGAAGAGAATCAAAGCATCAAGACTGGCATAAACATAAGAACAGGCATATCAACATAAACATGCATATAATGATAAAATAGATCAGAAAGGCATATGACAGATTTACGGGTATGAATCTGAAAGATAATGACTTACAAACTTGATAAGATTCATCTTACATACGGGCGTGTTCATTCGAACCAATTTACAATCCTATCACAATTACTTTTAACTTAATTATAGGTGAAAGTAACATAGACTCACAACGATAGGATTCTTAGAAAAGAGAATTAGGCGTTGTTGCAGAAATTCTGATCTTTAATAATCTCTACTTTGATTTGTAGATCTGATCTTCTAATTGGAATACTCCTATTCTAATTTGTTTAGGAGGAGAAGAAAGGCTAGTTTAGATTAGAGCAGCATGGAGGTGCCATGGATGAAAATATTGAAACTAGGGTTAGGTCTAGGTGTTTATTTATAGGTGTATTAGGACCTGTAGATTAGGTTAGGAACCATCTGAACCATCCAAATCAGAAAAAAACATGTCATCCAACCAATCCCAGAAGGACATGTCATCAGTACAGACCCAAAACACGTCATCGGCCAGATCTAGGCCGATGGGGGTCAACACCCTATAGGGGGGTCGACTCCCCAGTCAACACCCCTATAGGGGGGTCGACCCCTGAACGGGAAATTTCCGGCTCAGCCAATTTGTTCGAATTTTTGAATTGGTTTTATTATTTAATTATTTAATTAAATTCTGCTTTAAACTGAAATCTTCTAAGCTTCATAACTTCTTCATATTGTATCCATTTTATGTGAACCCGGATTCTATCTCAAGCAGAATTCCGAGACGAACGCAATGGCGTAACCCATTTCCCTTAATTCTTCTTCTAAAAGTTAAGTATTCTTTAATTTGTTAATTTTAATATTATAAAATTACAAGGTGTTATATTCTCCCTTCCTTAAAGGATTTCGTCCCCAAAATCTTCAAGTTAAGAAGAATGTATCCTACCATCCGTCGTCCATCTACTCATCCATCATCCACAAGCATCCATTTTACTTAAAAGATTTCTAATGCTATATGAACATATGCAAAAGTGTGTCTATATGTTCCTTATCTAATGCAAAGATCAGGCGGTCCACTGATTCAGTTGACCTCCTTAATGTGAATTATGTTTAGTGCCATGAGTCCAACATGTATGCAATTATTCCTAATGCTCTTTATAACTTCTATATGAGTGCACAACCATTCATAAAATGCAGCGTCCGTATGATAATACACCAAATTACATTCATAGACCAATATGCAGTATGAAAGTGACTGAGCCAATCTTAGTGCCTAAAGTGTGTGTATATGCATCCATGAGCAACCACTAGCAATCACTTGCATCCACTTGAAACCATCAATCATAACATGTCCCAAACACATGTTTACATCCATCGGCTTCTACCTAAGGATCAAAGATATAATCGAGACGATGTACCAAACGATAGAAACAAATATGAACAAAGCTGGAAGGAAAGGAGGAGTTAAGAACCTATCCTCAAAAAGGAAAAAGTACTATGCACGTATCTTTTCTTCAGTCTCCCAAGTCGCATCTTTTTTAGCGTCACTCCACTGTACCTTTACCAACTTGACTTCGCGGTTACGTAGCTTCTTAACCTCTGTTTCCAAAATGCGGGTTGGAACCATCTTACCGTAGCCTTTCGTTCCACTTCCATATCCCTAAGCATGCTCGGTTCCATTACTTCCGCGGTATCATGCATACACTTCCGTAAATGTGACACATGAAAAAGTCATGAACACCACTAAGTTTCTCCGGCAACTTTACTCTACAGACCATCCGCTCAATACTTTCTATTATGGGAAAGGGCCTACAAATCTTGATGCTAATTTCCCTATAAATCCTAAGAGAACTAAGTTCCTCAAAGGTGAAGCCTTAATGAAAACCCTGTCTCCAACCTTAACTCAAGATCGTTCCTCCTCTTATCGGTGTACTATTTCTGTTGGTCATGTACCATCTTCATGCGTCTTCGAATCAAGTCTATCTTCTCCGAGGTTCCTCTAATCAGCTCGGGTCCAAGCAAAATCTTATTCGTAGACTCCTACCAACAAGTTGGTGATCGACACGGTCATACATAAAAACCCTCAAAAAATGCTATGCCAATACTAGCTTAATAACTGTTGTTATAAGCGAACTTCACAAATGGAAGGTGCTCTTCTCATGTCCCTCCAAAATTTAGGATATATAACCCCAAAAGATTTTCAAGGATTCTATTCACCCTTTCTGTCCGTCCATCCGTCTGAGGGCGATAAGCGATGTTCAAACATAACTGCGTACCTACCGCCTCTTGCATATCACCCTTTCCTCTTGCATCGAGAACTGCTCCTAGCCATGTCCGCAAGCATCGGTATATACAGTGAACGGTCTGTTCCCATCTAGCAAAGTCCAAACTGGGGCTATATCTTCGCAAAGTCCATAATGAATTTCCTATAATAGTCCGCCCAACCAAGAAAGCTTCCAAGTATTCTTTAGAATCCTCCAATCCTGGACTGCCACTACCTTCATGGGATTCTACTGCTATGCCTTCTTTCGAGACCCCGTGTCATAAGAACCTCACTTCCTTCCTCCAAAAATGACATTTGGAGAACTTAGATTTGAGTTGATGTGCTCGAAGTGTCTCTAAGACTTTCCTAACATGTAGGGCATGTTCTTCCTCGCTTCTAGAGAATATCAAGATATTATCCACAAAGACTACCACGAACTTGTTTAGAAACTCCCTAAATAGCCTACTCATCATGTCTACAAAATAGGCGGGTGCATTCGTCAAACCAAAAGGCATGACGAGCTACTCAAAGAAACCGTCTGGGGTTCTAAATGCAGCCTTATCTATACTATCCTTAGCTGCCCTCAACTAATGAAAATCCATAGCTAATTCCAACTGCGAGAAAATCGATGCACCAACCAACTAATTGAAAAAATCACTTATTCTTGGAAATGGGTGCCTATCCTTCTTCGTGATCTTATTCTGCTTCCTATAGTCCACGCATAATCTAAGCGAACCATCAGCCTTCGTAGCGAAAACAACCCAAGCACCCCATTTTGAAATACTTCTTCTTATGAACCCTTTCTCAAGTAGCTCCCCTACTTGTTTACTGAGGTCCTTCCTTTCTTTCGGAGCCATGTGGCGCACTGGCAATGCAACTAGCTTTGCATTATCTACTAGGTATATACAGAAGTCTATCTCGTGCCTTAGGGGTAAGCATCGAACCTTATCAAGAAATATCAACATATTCACGGGCTACTCGAACAGATTGCAAATCATCAATGGATGTATCAAGCGATTCTAGGTAGCTAAGCATCACCGAACCCCTAGGGTCACAAGAGATATCAAGGGTCCTTCCGCAACGAGTCAACAATCTAACTACCCTCCTTTCACATTCTAGGATGGCACCATAACTGGCTAGCCAGTCCATCCCTAGAATCAGACCATAGCCTAAGAAACCAAGTGCGTAGGCGTTGCATTCAAACCCAACGCCCAAGACAGACACTCTCTAATCTCGACAAATCATAGATAAATGAGCTGAGCCACCAATAAGACTTGAGACTACAACGGGATCCATTACTATACTAGTATCTAGGTGTAGAGATTTAACAACAAAAACAGATATGAACGAATGTGAAGCGCCAGAATCAAACAAAGTACGTACAAGATGATCGAAAAGGAAAATCAATCTTTCAACAGAAACTTTTCTACCTCTATCAGGTATGCCAGCCGTAAGAGCACACATCTGCCCTCCGGAAGATCCTGTACTTTGTCCTTGCCCTTGCCTCTTACATATAAACTCGATAAGATTCATCTTACATACAGGCATGTTCATTAGATCCAATTTACAATCCTATCACAATTACTTTTCGATTTAATTATATGTGAAAGTAACATAGACTCACAACAATAAGATTCTTAGAAAAGAGAATTAGGCATTGTTGCAGAAATTCTGATCTTTAATAATCTCTACTTTGATTTGTAGATCTGATATTCTAATTGGAATACTCCTATTCTGATTTGTTTAGGAGGAGAAGAAAGGGTAGTTTAGATTAGAGCAGCATGGAGGCGCCATTGATGAAAACAATGAAACTAGGGTTAGGTCAAGGTGTTTACTTATAGGTGTATTAAGATCTTTAGATTAGGTTAGGAACCATCTGTACCATCCAAACCAGAAAAACACGTCATCCAGCATATCCTAGAAGGACACATCATCAGTCCAGACCCAAAACACGGTATCGGCCAGATCTGGGTTGATGGGGGTCGACACCCTATAGGGGGTTCGACTCCACAGTCGACACCCCTATATGGGGGTCGACTCCCCAGTCGACTCCAACTGGGGGGAGGGGGTCGACCCCTGAGCTGGAAATTTCCCGCTGAGCCAGTTTGGTTGGATTTTTGATTTTTGAACTCGTTTTGCTATTTAATTATTTAATTAAATTCTTCTTTAAACTGAAATCTTCTAAGCTTTACAACTTCTTCATACTGTATCCGTTTTACGCAAACTCATACTCTATCTCTAGCAGAATTCTGAGAAAAATGCAATGGAGTAACCCGTTTCCCTTAAATCTTCTTCTAAAAATTAAGTATTATTTAATTTGTTAGTTTTAATATTATAAAATTACGGGGTGTTACATTGTATCATCTTGTGTGTGGGACCCGTTTCAGTCAGTAACCCATATAACGGTATCAAAACGAGTATTCTATCCTAGGTCGGAGTTGGGGCACACTTACTGGGCTGATTGTAAGAGATCCAAACGTGGAGGATGGTGTGGGCGGCACAAACCGATCATACCATGTGCGTGCATGGCCCGGATAGAGGGGGATAAGACTACCGTGACAACTGTAGATATGGTTGTGCACATCATGAAGACGAGGGGTTGCCACTTTAGGAAGTGATACCTCCTACTGTGGGGCTGACACAAGGTATCTACACGGATTAGGGAGCTGATCGATAGGGGTAATAGTTAGGGTACATATAGACTCTGGTAAAAAGTTTATGAGCCCGTTAGGTTGGGCTGCCTGTTGGATTGTATGGGGTTTAAACCTCTCACCAGAAGTACGCCTAAGTCTACCAGCTTATACATGTTGAGGATCATCTCGTTTCTATACTGTACTAGTATTAGTGCAAAGTAATCATCAGAGAAGCGCATACACTCTATCATGCTTACCTTGTTATACCTGCCTTTTTGTGATGTTATCCTTCCTATCCATTTTATATGCACATCATGCTACTTTTACTTATTTACTTGATAAAAGTAACTGGACTCGCCAGACTTTATGTCTGACCCTTTTTGTTTCCACTTCTTTCTTCTGTCTCCCCTCACAGGTTCTCAAGGTGGGAATACTTAAGCTTGACCAAGATTCTGCTATCATTTTTCTGGAGCGACTTAGACGTATTGCTCAAGATCCTTTCCTTACTATGGCTATGTTTTATTTGGGAATTATGCTTCTTTTATTTTTTTTCTCTGATGTTTAGGTGCAAGACAGAAGTTTTTATGATGTACTAGTTTTTATATAATTCAGACATATGATGTTTTGAACCATGATGCTTTATAATTAATAAAGTTTGTTTTTATTCCGTTGCAAAATTTTATATCTGTCTTGTAATGTTTCTGATCTGTTTACCTATAACGCTTCATGAAACTTAATGCATTCTCTTAATGAGTGACATTAACGGACGTAGGGTGTCACACTTGGTATCAGAGCCGGAGGTTACCGGATTAGATAAAAGTTTTTGAAAATTATTTTCAAAAAGGTTTTAAGAAAGCATTTTTTAAAAAGAAAAGTCTGTTTTGAAAAACATATTCCCCAAAGTCGTATGTAGTATCTTTCGATCCTTTGTCTGGATCCCTTTTTCTTTTCAGCATGTCTGGGGAATTCCCGAGGGCGTTAGATTGGTTCCATAGGTATCTTAAAGCCATGACACCAACCGGGAGCTAAGGAGACCTCCCTCCCCCAGCTGCAATCGTTGTTCCTCCACCATTGCGAGTAGATGATTTCTCTAAAAGGAAAGAAGCTAGGGTTGAGGAAACACAAAACAAGGAAGTATAGCCCAAGAAAGGACAACAACAATGACAAAAAGGCGGAAAGAATAACAAAGCTAAGGATAAGAGGAAGTGTCGCAATTGTGGACGTGAGGGTCACTTGGTAAAAGACTATAAAAGAAGGAAGAATACTTGCTTCAGTTGTGGAGAAGTCGGACACTTTGCTAAAGAGTGCCCGAAGAGGCAAGGACAAGGCCAAAGGGCAGGATCCCTTGGAGGGTAGATGTATGCTCTCGTGGCCATCGTACCGGATAGAGGTAAGAAAGTTTTTGTTGAATTCTCTTTCCAATCAACCCTTTAGAACTCTTTTCAATTTTGGCGCTTCGCATTCGTTTATATCTGATTCTATGGTCGAGTCTCTGCACTTAAATACTAGTATGGTAGTGGATCCAATTGGTGTCTCAAAACCCATGGGTGGTTCGGCTCATTGTCTATGATTTGTCGGGGTTTGAGAATATCAGTGTTGGGCATCGAGTTTGAATGTGACGCGTATGTGCTCAGTTTTATGGGTTATGGTTTATTCTAGGGATGGATTGGCTAACCACGTACGGTGTATTCTCAATTATGAGAGGAGGATCATTATACTTTTGACTTGCCATGGGAGGACCCTCGAGACTCCTTATGACTCTAACGGGTCTTTCATGCTTAGTTTCCTAGAAGCTCTTGATGCATCTATCGATGATCTACGATCTGTAGTGGTAGTCCGTGAGTATCCATATGTTTTTGAGGAGGTTCAAGGTTTATCTCCAAGGCACGAGATCGATTTTCATATACTTGGTGGACAATGCAAAGGCAGTTGCATTACCTGTGTGCCACATGGCTCCAAGAGAAAGAAGGGAGCTTAGCAAGCAAGTAGGGGAGCTACTTGAGAAAGGGTTTATTAGGCGAAGCATATATGAATAGGGTGCTCCAGTAGTATTCGGAACTAAGGCGGATGGTTCGCTTCGCTTATGTGTGGACTACAGAGAGTTGAATAAACTCACTAAGAAGAACAGGCACCAACTTACGAGGATAGATGATCTTTTTGACCAGATGTTGATACATTAGTATTTTCTCAGTTAGACTTAGCCACTGGGTTTCATCAGTTGAGGGTGGCTGAGGACGGTATAGATAAGACCGCTTTTACGACTCTAGATGGTTTCTTTGAATGACTTGTTATGCCTTTTGGGTTGACCTAATGAGTAGGGTGCTTCGGGAGTTTCTAAATAAGTTAGTGTGGTCTTTGTTGAGGATATCTTGATTCTCTCAAGAGAGCGAGGAAGAGGATGCCTTACATTTAAGGGAGGTTTTAAAGACTCTTCATGTGTGCCAGATTAAAGCAAAGTTCTCCAAATGCCATTTTGGAGAAAAAGAAGTGAGGTTTTAGGGCATGTGTCTCTAAAGATGGGATACCAGTAGATCTCGCAAAACTAGTTGCAGTTCAAGACTGACAGATTCCAAAGAATGTAACATAGGTGAGAAGTTTTCATGGATTGGCAGGCTATCATAGGCATTAAGGACTTCACTAAGATATCAACTCCACTCACCAAACTGACGAAGGAGAATTTGACCTTTGGAATATTGGTTGGAAGGATGATTTTCAGTAACAAAAGAGGGCTCTGACAATAACACCAGTTTTTTACTTTGTCGATGGAAACAAAGTGTTTACAGTATACACTGACGCATGGGGTATAGGGCTTGGTGCGGTTCTGATGCAAGAGGGAAGGGTAGTAGGTTATGGAAGTAGACAGTTAAGAGTTCACGAGAAGAACTACCCTACCCATGTTTTGGAATTAGCTGCTATAGTATTCATGCTTAAGACTTGGTAGCAGTATCTGCTTGGAGAGAGGTTCGAGTCATACTTGGACTATAACTCGCACAAGTATCTATTCTCATAGAAGGATCTGAAATTGAGACATAAGAGATAGGCTTCTACTTTTACCTAAGATGATTAGAGAAACTTCAGAAAAGGTCGATCTTATCCGTAGACACATGAAGATAGATCAGGATAAGCAGAAGCCATACGAAAATAAAGAAAGAACCGATATCGAGTAGAGGTGGGAGACATTGTTTCATCAAGATATCACCACGGAAGGTTGTGGTTCATTTTGGAACTGTAGGGAAACTAGTGCCAAAGTTTGTAGGACCATTTCCCATAATGGAAAGAATTTAAATGGCTTATAAGGTAAAGCTACCAGAGAGATTAGCGGATGTTCATTTGTGAAAATGTTTGCATGATATAGCAAAAGTAGTTGAGCCGAGTATATTGGAGGATGTAGAAGGGAAGCGGGAGGCGACATTCAGAAGAGTCCCTACCCGTATTCTTGGATCAGAAGTTAAGAAGCTACGCAATAAAGAAATCAAGTTGAGGAAGGTTCAGTGGGGAGATAACCCAGAGGATGCAACTTGGGATACCGAAGATAAGATTCGTGCTTCGTACCCTTTCCTTTTCGAAGGTATGTTCTTAACTCCTTTTCCAAAGCTTTTGTCTATGCTTGTTTCTATCATTTAAGTATGTCCTATCGATCAAATCTTCGACCTTTAGGTAGGAATCCCATGGATGTAAACATGTTTTTGAGACATGTTATGTTTGATGGATGCAAGTGGATGAAAGTGTTTGCTAGTGGATGCTCGTGGATGCATACACACACATTAGGCACTAGATCGGCTCAATCACTCTCATACTGCATGTGGATGTGTGTGCAATTTTCTTTTTCTTCATGGATGAAAGTGCGTGTATCATCATATGGATCTTGCATTTGGATGGATGATTTGGGCACACATATAGAACTTACATGTTATAATAGGATTATTTACATACATGTTGGATTCATGGCACTAACATACATTGCATTAAGGAGGTCGACTGAATCAGTAGACTGCCTGATCTTCGCATTAGTATTGGGACATATACACACACCTCTACATATGTTCATATAAGTATTAGAAGTCTTTTAAGGACAATGGATGCCTGCGATTGATGGATGAGTAGATGGATGATGGATGGTAGGATATGCATTCTTCTTAACTTGGAGATTTCGGGGATGAAATCCTTTGAGTAGGGGATAATGTAACACCCCGAAATTTTAACAACACTAAAGAGGATAAATTAAAGAATAATTAATTTAATATTCAGAATTAAGGAAAACAGACTGCACCATTGCGTCCGTCATGAAATTCTGGTCAAAATAGACACCTGGTTTGCGTAAAACGACACTGTATGAAGAAGAAATTAAGGTTTGAAGTTTGTATACGCATAAGAGAATTATATATATACAAAAAATTAAATAAAAAAAATTCAAACCAGTGAAGCGGGATCCCCAGAAGCTGAACCGACCATTTCTGGAGGTCGACCCAGGCTCTTTGGGGTTGACCCCGGGGTCGACAACCAAAGGGGGGGGGGGGGGTCGACCCCCCTACAAATCTGGGCAGATTCATATTTTCGAACGTGGACTTGTTTTGTGACTTGATTCATTGACCCTATGCTATAAATAAGCCCCCATTTCTCATGTTTTTGCATACCAAAAATAATGGAGCCCAAATGCTATCGGTGCTTGGACTGAATCAAATCTTTTTCCCTTTCTTCTGCAATCAAATAAATCAAGTTTAGAGATTCAAGTGTTTCAAGTATAGATCTGAGATTCAACCTCCACTTTCCTCCTTCTATTTTTCTAGATCCGATCATTGTGAGTTTAAGTTACCTTTAGATTTAAATAAAAAAGTAAAACATGATATGACTGTAATTTGGATCTAGCCTTGTGATTGAATCATACCAGATCTATTGTAACTTGTGAATCTATGTTATTCTGACATAGCTATGATTTGGATCTTAACCTTTATTATATCAGATCTACTTTCGATTATAGATCTAAAATCACTATTTAGATCATATTGTACCTATCATGTTTGTGGATAATTTGAATCTGTCACTAGTTAGACATCTAAATTCTTATTTAGATCTATTCATGCCTATTATGACATCCCTACTATGTTAGAGCCAGTTTTAGTATCTCATGTTCACCTGATCTACTGTTATATGTCCATTTTATCACTATGCCATTATGTGTTTATGTCAATTTTGTTAGAATAACCAATTCTGTCATCTTCCCTTCACTCTTTCCCCTTTTTATATTTTTACGGCCAGGCTACTTTCAAGCCCAAGCAGGTCACTAAAATATGCGAATACGTTAGTTTGGGAACAAGGGGAAAATGGTGAAAACTGGGCATAACTTGTAATTGAAAGTTTAGGCATAATTGGAATGGAACATGTGAATATGAAATTGGTACAATAATCAAATTATGATTAGAACACTAAATTGGGGCATATAGTTCATATTGAACAACTTGGGAAAATTGGCATGTAAAACCTATAATGGCATAGGTATAATTGATTGAATAGAACACTAAATTGCTATCATTTTGCTGGAGCGGCTTAGACGTATTGCTCAAGATCCTTTCCTTACTATGGCTATGTTTTATTTACGGATTATGCTTCTTTATTTTGTACTCTGATGTTTAACTGCAAGACATAAGTTTTTATGATGTACTAGTTTTTATGTAATTCAGACATATGATGTTTTGTACCACGATGCTTTATGATTAATAAAGTTTGTTTTTATTCCTTTGCAAAATTTTACATTTGTCTTGTAATGTATCTATTTCTGTTTACCTATAACGCTTCGCGAAACTTAATGCATTCTCTTAATGAATCACTATAACGGACGTGGGGTGTCACAACTATGATACGGATGAATGGTTATTATGACTGTTATTATGATTATTCGCACATTACACCCGCAATATATGAAATTGTTTGGGTATTGGTTACATCTCGTTCATTTGAAAAATATACATGAATATTTTATTCATTTAAGTGAAATAAGGCATTAAATCGGAAGTTGTAATTTTTATCCGAAATTGGTCGAAAACAAAATTGAATTATTTATGAATAACTTTGGTGAAGGTGAAAATGAATTTGAAAGAGTTTTGATTTAAAAATGGCTTGTTCTAAATCAAAAAAAATATAATCGGTTTTGATTTGAAATTGAATTTGAATTAGCTATATAAACGATGTTTTTAACTCAAACCGGTTATTCCGTTAGCCTTATATAATGTTCAATTTGATTTTTGCAAAGTTTAGATTTCAAAAGATTAAAATTTGAAAAATAATAATATTATATTAATATTAAAATATTCAATTTTGATTTGTAATAGAATTTGAAATTGAAGTTTGAAAATATTCCTTTTAAATGAGGTAATATATATTTTATAAAAATATTTGAAGTCAATTAGATGGATTTTATTTTAAAATTTTAATATGGTCTGAATAGGGCTAGTCGCGCTGCAATAGTTCGCGAATTTCTACCATAAACTTTAGACAATTTTAACAAATGCAATTTAAATAAAATCTACCTGGAAAAAAATGTTTGCTTTCTAATGATAATATTTTTCAAATAGAAAAAGAAATTTCAAATCGTATATTTTCAATTATGTCCAAAAAATGTTTAAATAAAATTGCAGTTTTGCAGTTCGGTGACCCTAATTGGAAACCGTTAGAAATAGCTTTATTAAAATTATTAAATATATGGAAAAATTATGATAAATTATAATAAATAATTTTAAAGTGATTTGGGAAAGAAATACGAAGTTTTGAACCAAAATTTAATTTTGGGGTTGTCAACCTAACTAACCGAGCATAGTAAAATGATGTTTTTAAAATCTAAATTTTAAATAGAATATAATTTCCAACTTTAAATTTATCGGATTTGGTTGTAAATAATAGTTGAATATTTGATATTAATTCTGTAGATAAAACTCATACTATTTAAGGAGTTTAAAATTTGGATACACCTCTATTCCTCTTATAGTATCCATTGAATATGGGAGAGGATATTGAATATGAGCTGGTATCATCTTTATTTAAACCTTATATTTAATATCAATTGGTTTTGAGCTTGTTTTGAATGATGTCTTAAATAAAGTCTTTTTTTGACCCTACTAAAGATTAAGTAATGATTTGGAATTTTAAGGAGGATTAAGATTTTGTAAAGGCTAATTAAAATGATATTTAATGATTTTGAATTAGAGATGGGTTTAAAAGGAAAGCGAAGTTATAAAGAACTAAGGAATTTTGATAAAGAATTTATGAATGATTATTAAGATTTTTTGGGACTTAATTATCCTTGATTTAAAAGATATGTTTTAAAATGGGAAATTTATGAATTAATTGTTTTTTTGGCAGTGCCGACTGGTTTTTAAAGTGGTCTGTAACACTTGAATTAACTCTTTTAAGATTTAATTGGAATGAGAATTAAATGGAACCATGTTTACGTTTTGATTTAAAGGAATGGACTTTTGGAATTAAGAGTTTAATCAATAGAGTTTTTCTTAAAGAATAAGAAATAACAAGGTTTGATTCACCAATACAAAGTGAAAGGAGACTTATCTGAAATCCTATATAAGTCTATATGGTTTTAAAATAACGCTTGTTATTCGGAAATACCAGGATCGAATTTCTTTCCGAAAACCGGATACGACAAAATGGAGCAAATGAAGATTTTGAAGACAATGATTGAAATCCGGAACTCTTTACATTGAAGAGATTGCTCGTTGATGTCTCGGTTGGGCGGCTACCCGAACGAGATTAGTAATAGCAGCGATTATGATGTACTTGAAGAGATTTGGATTTGCAAGGGCTTCTCTCCTTTATTGGACAAGGAATAAAGCGCCTTTGATTTCATTCAGGCCCAGAACGAACTTGTATGGATGTGTGTTTGACATTATATTTTGTAATGTATTAGTTGATCTTTACTAAACATATTTCTGTTGGTGACACGAAATATGTTCTCTTAGCTTAACACCCTTCTTTGAGACGTATGAGGTCAAAGGTGATATGGTTAGTGATTATTAATTATATTTTATGAAATGATAATGTGGCATACTAAGTGATTGATCTATTAATGATCAAAGCATTACTTTAGGGTAAAGCGTAGCTTTGTGTAATGAGATTTCAGCAAGCCTTACTCTCCGGAAATGGCCAAAATCGAAAAAATGCAACAAGGTAATGGGTGTGTCATTTCCTTCTAGATAAAAAGTGTACCATGGTATGGAGCCCAGGTATTACTTATGTGTCAACATCTACTTATGTGGTTGTTGATGTTATGGGCTATCGGTCAAAGGTTGGTAACGACCGGAGATGACATGCTTAGGCGCGATATAATCTATCCAGTTAAGAGATAGACCGACCTTGTGTTGGAAGAGGACCCATTGGATAAGGAAGTTCCTTAGCCTGGTCATTTGTTGAAAATCCATTCTCCACTACGGACCCTTATGATTTTAGTTGTATACCTATATGTTAACATAATAGGATGAGGTATTATGCTGGCTAGGATTGATACATTTATTTGCGAAGTAATTTTCCACACTATGCACTAATAATAATATAAGAGGATTTTCACGTATCAGGCATTTTTGTTTATTATAAGGAGAAACCTCGCCCATGTGTGCGTTTGCATTGTGTGTGCGCAAAAAGATCTTATGGTAGCTTTGTGTTCTAAAAAGCATTGCGAATTTCTACATTGTTATTCATAAGAGGAAAACCCATTATGTGTTTGAATGGAGTGGTCTTATGATTTACCTTACATTAAAATAAATATAAAACAACTGTTTTTAGTTCTCACACCAGTCCTATGACTGATCTTGAGTTTATTATTCTTCCACCTAAGCTCTAGATGCCCATATTTTCCACACAAGCAGCCTGTAGTTGTAACACCCCGAATTTTAGTTAATACTAAAATTCACTAATTACAGGATAAATAATCTCAGATGTGGGAATTGGGGGTAACGGGCTGCGTCATTGCGTTCGTCTCGGAAAAATACGCGAAATAGAGTCCGAGTTTGCCAGAATCGGAGTCCGTATGGCCCGGTTATGGCCCAAAGAAGTTTGCAGGAAAATTTAAGATAAAAACAGAATTAAATATTTAAAATCATATTTCGAATTGGGGCCAGCGGGGGCCAGGCGGGAAAAATTCCCGCCCTTACCATGTCGACAGGCCTGTCGACAGGGGGGTCGACTTACCTGTCGACTTGCCTGTCGACACGGCGTGCCGAGCCAGGGGGCTTGGGTGCACCAGATTTGGTTTTCTGGCTAGGGCTGGGCTGGGTTCTAGAGATTTCCTAAATCTAACGGACCTAATCTAACCTAGGGTTAATCTAAGGGCCTAAAACACTACCTAATCCTATAAATAAGACCCCAACCCTACCCTAATTCATTCATAATTAGATCTTGTAACTAAACTATGGCAAAATGAAACTTGATCATGGCCTCCACAAATCAATGAAGAGAGTTGCAAGCTAATCAACCTCTAATCAACATCTTCTTCAACTAAAGCTACTAGTTCTACTACATAAGTTTGCTAATCTTGGTTTTGGTGAGTTCCTATGGCTTTAATAATCAATTGTTAAATTGATTATGGTAGGATGTGATAAGACATGGCTATGTTTGTGGATAAATGTGTTTATGCAAGTTTGTATGATATGTGATTTGCAAGTTTTATGCTATATGCAAGTTTAATGCCATGTTTTATGATGCAAAACACTATGTTGAACATTTATGCATATGTAAGATGTTATGCAAACTATATGTGAGAGTATATGCATGTTATATGTAACATGATATGCAAGTTATGCATGTGATTTTATGCATGCTAAGTATTTGGTGTTATGCATGCTAAGTATTTGATTTTATGCATGCTAAGTATTTGATTGTATGCATGCTAAGTATTGGGTTTTATGCATGTTAAGTGTTTAGTATTATGCATAAATCATGACATGCAAGTTTACCCTTTTAAATATGATGCATACATATGCAAGATGACACCTTTATATGCTATGCATGTTTACCCTCCTTTAAGATGCAAGTCATATATGCAAGTTCAACATGTTATGCAAGTTATGTGTATGCTTATATGCAAGCTCAATATGTTATGCAAGTTATGTGCATGATGTTATGTAAGTTATGTGCATGTTGTTATGCAAGTTCATATGCAAGTTATGTGTATGAGGGTATGCAAGTTATGTGCATGATGTTATGCAAGTTATGTATATGCTTAAATGCAAGTTTAATGTGATATGCAAGTTATGCATGCTTATGCAAGTATGTGAATGCTTATGCAAGTATGTGAATGCTTCTGCAAGTATGTGAATGCTTATGCAAGTTATGTGTATGCTTAAATGCATGTTTAACATGTTATGCAAGTTATGAGAATGCTTATATGCAAGTTCAACATGTTATGCAAGATATGTGTATGATAATATGCAAGCTCATATGCAACATGTTATGCAAATCATGTGTATGATAATATGCAAGTTTGGGTTAAATATAGTTGGGTTAATATATGCTCATAAACGCAAGTTGACATCCTCTTAACCCATGACAAAGTTATATGCTAAACCCATGATATTTGTGATGGATCTTCCCCTTTATTATGTCATGAAATGAGAACGATTTACGTGGGGAACGATGGGGTTGGTAAATATGTTAATAAAAAGTATGATTGGGTATGATTAGGCATACCATAAAATGAATAAGCATAAGTGGGAATTTACCTATTGAGTTAGGTCTACCCCATGGGAATTTACCTATTGAGTTAGGTCTACCCATGTTATGAAAAACTTGATATTAATTAGGGATAATTAATATGGGGGTGATTAATTAGGTGTAATTAATCAACTAAGACACGAGGTTGGACCCTTTTGTAGCGGAAGTCTGCCCGGAACCGACCGGCCATCCAGCGGCTACAAATGATTGGCCCAATGCGAGAGGTCTTAGTCATAAATTAAATACATGATTAAAGTAAAGACACGAGGTTAGACCCTTTTGATGACAGAAGTCTGCCCGGAACCAACCGGCATATCCAGCAGTCATAAAAGACGGTCTAATGTGAGAGGTCTTTATGAGGTCATGATCTTAATTAATGAATTAAGAAACACTTAACCATATTAGCATGTAGTGGGACATGAGGGTTAAGTGGGTGCCTTGGGTGGCATGTAGTAACTAGTGGGGGTGCCTCGGGTGGCATGAGGAAACTAGTGGGTTGCCTTGGGTGGCAATAGAAAATACGATTAGAATACTTAACCAAAGTGGAACATGTAATTAAAACATGGGTGAAGGGTTAAGTAAGTGCTTTGGGTGGCATGTGGAAATCTAGTGGGTGCCCTATGTGGCAATTGAAATATGATTGATGACTTAACCAAATCTTAACATGTAAGTGGGCATGACTATATAAGGGGTTAAGTGGGATGCACTAGATAAAAGTAGCAAGCTTAAGTAGTAGCTTGTGGGGGCCCATTTCAACCAATATCCCAAACGTATCTTTGTGGGCTCGACTTTAGTCGAGTGACGGGACACGCATATTGGGCTTGACTATAAGTGGCCAAAACGGGTTAGCGGTGGCAATGCAGGATCAACGGGTTTCATATGCGTGTGTGGACCCGGGCTGGTTGGTAAGTCGTTGTTGCATCGTGTAGATATAAAGCCGTGCACCGTTGATGTTATCAGGTAGCCACTTTGGGGGAATGATACACCCCCTTTTGTGGGACCAGCACGGATATCTATGGTAGGGAGCCGATCGCTTAGGAGTAGTGGGTACACCTAGTAAAGATAGGGGCAGACGGCACCTGTGTAGGGGTACAAGAAACTACTGGGTAAATTACTAAGTACACTTAGTGGGATCAACCTTTAATTAGGAATTACCCTGGGTGGGTAGAACTGGTGTGGTGCAGTGTAAGAATTACCCTTGGGTGGGTAGATCTGCGGGGGGGGGGGGGGGTGTAAGCTAGTAATTATCCTTGGGTGGATAAATGCGTCTTTTCGGTTATCGTAGTACATCCGGTGTTTAGTTGGCTACTTAGTGTAGTCATTATCCCCAGAGGTACCGTACCTTGTTTATGTCATACCCTAATTACTTTAATGGTTGTATTGTTAGGGTTATAGGACTCACTCAGACTTATGTCTGACCCCGTTGTTTTTATCTTTTTTCCAACCCTCAGGTTATCAGAGTGGGCCCGGTACGAGTGGGCTTAGATCAGGCTGCTTTATTCTCTTTTGGAGCTTGGACCATAGATGTAGAGAGCTCAGCTTACCCTTTTCTTTTATGGCTATCAGTTCATGTATTGGGATTATGTACTTTCATTTACCAGGATGGATATTTTGTACTTGACTCTTATTATGGTTTTGTGATGTAACCAAACATGTTTTATTTTCCGCTGCAATGAAATGATGTTTTAAGATTTTCAAGTATTACTTATATCTGTCTTGTTGTAATTTTTCTGTTCTATATTCACTTAAAATACTCCACCGATGTTATGGCATTCCCTTAGCGAGTGACCATAGCGGGTGTGGGGTGTTACACGTGGTATCAGAGCTTAAGGTTACCAGAACAGATATTTTTTTTAGAAAAACTATTTTCTAAGAATATTTTTGAAAGGAGTATTTTCAAAAACATGTCTTTTAAGAGAAAAGTTTTTGAAAGAAAAGCATAATCCCCAATAGCCATATCTATATCTTTCGAATTCTCCATTTAGAATCTCTTCCTCTCTCTCATTTTGAGTTTCCCCCCCGCGTATAGATGATCTTTCTAAGATAGATAAGGATGGAAAACCACTTCAAGGGACTTAAACGTTAATCAGATTAGGAGTTGGTTCAAGAAGGAGGAGGACTTGTAGGTACCTATTGGACAGACGATGGGAGGAAGGCTCAAATAGTTGATGTTTAATGAAGGACGAAACCTCAGTAGTGGGAGGTTACGAGTGGGGAATGGGGAAGAAGAAGGCTAGTAGTTATCCTTTTGGGAGGAATAGGACACCTTATTAGGATTGTCCAAAGAAGCAAGGGCAAGGTATGGAATCTTCTGAAGGGTAGTTGTATTCCCTCACGCCTAGGGTACCAGATGGGGATAAGACCGTCTAGGTTGGAATTTGGATTTCTTTATTATCCGATTCAAACTTTATTTGATTCTGATATATCTAGTTCGTTTATCTCATCATTGTTAGTTGAGTCACTGCACTTAGACACCAGTTTGGTAGATGATCCCTTAGTTGTTTCAAACCCAATTGGGGCTCCATGATGTGTTTGGGTTTGAAAGTTTCTATACTTAGCGTTGAGTTTAGATGTGATGCTTGTTGGGCTTCACGGGCTATGGGTTAGTTTTGGGCATGGACTGGTTATCCAGTAGGGGTGCCGTTCTTGATTTTGAAGGGAGAGTTGTTAGGCTTATGACCCGCTTGGGTAACACTCTCGAGATCTCTTGTAATCCCATGGAATCTGTTATGCTAAGTATCTAGAATCGCTTGACACGTCGGTCTAGAGTTTGCGATCTGTTAGAGCGGTCCGGGAATACTCGGATGTGTGTGAGGAGGTGAAGGGCTTACCTCCGAAGCGGGAGATTGACTTCCGAATATATCTGGTGGATAATGCTAAACCAGTATCTTGGCCAGTTTGCCACATGGCTCCTCGTGAGAGGAGGGAACTCCATAAGTAAGTAGGCGATTTGCTTGAGAAGGGGTTCATAAGACGAAGTATATCGGAGTGAGGTGCTCCAGTAGTTTTTGCCACGAAGGCGGATGGGTCCCTCAGACTTTGTGTAGGCTAAAGAGAGCTAAATAAACTCACAAAGAAGAATAGACACCCATTGTCGAGGATTGATGATCTCTTTGATCAGTTGGTTGGCGCCTCAGTGTTTTCGTAGTGGACTCAGCCACGGAGTTTCATCAGTTGAGAATGGCTGAGGATAGTATAGAAAAGACTACCTTTAGGACTCCGGATGGTTTTTTTTTATGAGTGGCTGGTGATGCCATTTGGTTTGACGTACGCCCCCGCATATTTTGTTGATTTGATGAGAAGGGTGTTCAAGGAGTACCTAAATAAGTTGTGATGGTCTTTGTGGATGACATCTTGGTCTTTTCTAGGAGCGAAATAAGTTTTCGTATGTGCTCAATAGGCTGAGCAAAGCCAGTATGGGATAAACGGTGGTTTTGGAGCGAGACTGGCGAGGACATCCAGAGCTGGACAAGGGCTTAATTATTTAGCCGTTTTTACTAGTATCATCTCACGTAGGACGTCTAGGCTCGAAGGAGGCATCTCTTGGGTGTTTGTCTGATATTGGTTTAGGCCTTTGGGGCTTGCATTTGGGGGATGTCGAGTTCGACCAGGGTGGTCTGCGTGAGGGATGGATAGTTGTGACGATTTTGCATGGGAGAATATCCTGATTTTCTCTAGGAGTGGAGAAAAACCTGCCCTACATCTTAGGGAAGTATTGGAGACTCTCCAGGCGCATAGTCTTAAGACAACAAAAGTGAATAGGATTCTTAGCGTCCTATGAGTTTGAGATAGCGTACACCCACGGTAAGGGTAACATGGTAGCGGACGCCTTAAGTAGAAAAAGGTTGTCCTCGAGTTTGTGGTTCGTTGAACGACGGAGCTTAGAGTTTATTTCTATGTTTGACTTTAGACCTTCCGTTGACTTTGTACCCGGTTTGCTAACCTCCTTGGAGGTTAGGCCTACTCTTTTGGGGCGGATTGGAGAAGCCCAGAGGGACGACCCACAGTTGGTTGAGTTGGTAGAGAAGCTCATAAGGGGGGAGTCGTCCAGCCATTTGAGTAGGTACACCCTAGACGATAGGGGGTGCTTGCGTAGAGACGGTAGACTTTGTGTACCGCAAGATGAGGGTTTGAGTAAGGTTATTCTTGATGATGTACACCGTTCTAGGATGACCATTCATCCCGGTGGGGACAAGATGTACCAAGACATGAAGAGGGTTTTCTTCTGGGCCGGTATGAAGAAAGATGTGGCCGAGTATGTCGCTCGATGCTTGGTGTGCCAACAAGTGAAGGCGGAGCAAAAGAAACCAGGTGGGTTGCTTCACCCATTGGAGGTTCCGCAATGGAAGTGGGATAGCGTCTCGATGGATTTTATTGACGGGTTACCCAGATCGAGAAAGAGTAATACAGGAATTTGGGTGGTGGTAGACAGACTTACTAAGAGCGCCCATTTCATACCTGTGAAGAGTAAGAGGACTGCTCCATGGCTAGCTTCTGTATATCTTCGAGAGATAGTTCGATTGCATGGGGTACCCTCTAGCATAGTGAGTGATCGAGATCCTATCTTCACTAGAGAGTTTTGGAAGAGTTTGCAAGAGGCGGTAGGGACTCAGTTGTGTTTGAGTACCGCATATCATCCTCAGACGGACGGCCAGACCGAGAGGGTGAATCATGTTTTAGAAGACCTTTTGAGGCTATGTAACTTGGATTTTGGAGGTACATGGGAGGAGCATCTTCCATTGGTGGAGTTGCCCGACAGACTTAGTGGTGTACATGATGTATTCTATGGGAGGAAGTGCCTACATGAGACCGCAGAGGTGGTAGGGCCGAGTTTGCTTAGAGAAGTGGAGGTAGAGCGTGATGCGACGATTCGACGAGCTCCTACTTGCATCCTTGGGTCAGAGATTTGGAAGATGAGAAACAGAGAGGATCAACTAGTCAAAGTACAAAGGGGAGATGAAGAGAGCGACGCTACCTGGGAGACGGAAGCGAAGATGCGTTCGAGGTACCCTTTTCTTTCGGAGGGTATGTCCTTTTGCTTCTCCTTCATCGCATATCTTGTGCTTATCTTATCCTTAGTATGTCCTCTCGTTAGTACCTTTGACCTTCAGATAGGATAGTCCTATGGTTGAAACATGTGTTTGAGACATGTTATGTATGATGGATGCAAGTGGATGCAAGTGTTTGCTAGTGGTTGCTCGTGGATGCATATACACACACTTTAGGCACTAGATCGGCTCAGTCACTTCATATTGCATATTGCATAAAATTGTGTGTAGGAAGCTATATTTATGGATGTATAATGATTGTGTTATCATATGGATGATGCATCTTGGTGAATGATTGTGCACTCATGTAGATATTGTATGTGTCGATAGGTTTCTCTCGCATACATAATGGATGCATGGCACTATCATGGTTTGCATATGTTCATACATTAGATAGGGAACATATACACACACTTTTTGCATATGCTCATACATCATTAGAAACTATTTAAGGGCAATGGATGCCCGTGGTTGATGGTTTGAGTAGATGGTTGTTTGGATGGTAGGATATGCATTCTCCTTAGCTTAGAGATTTCGGGGACGAAATCCTTTAAGGAGGGGAGAATGTAACACCCCGAATTTTAGTTAATACTAAAATTCACTAATTACAGGATAAATAATCTCAGATGTGGGAATTGGGGGTAACGGGCTGCGTCATTGCGTTCGTCTTGGAAAAATACGCGAAATAGAGTCCGAGTTTGTGAGAATCGGAGTCCGTATGGCCCAGTTATGGCCCAAAGAAGTTTGCAGGAAAATTTAAGATAAAAACAGAATTAAATATTTAAAATCAGATTTCGAATTGGGGCCAGCGGGGGCCAGGCGGGAAAAATTCCCGCCCTTACCATGTCGACAGGGCTGTCGACAGGCCTGTCGACAGGGGGGTCGACTTGCCTGTCGACTTGCCTGTCGACACGGCGTGCCGAGCCAGGGGGCTTGGGTGCACCAGATTTGGTTTTCTGGCTAGGGCTGGGCTGGGTTCTAGAGATTTCCTAAATCTAACGGACCTAATCTAACCTAGGGTTAATCTAAGGGCCTAAAACACTACCTAATCCTATAAATAAGACCCCAACCCTACCCTAATTCATTCATAATTAGATCTTGTAACTAAACTATGGCAAAATGAAACTTGATCATGGCCTCCACAAATCAATGAAGAGAGTTGCAAGCTAATCAACCTCTAATCAACATCTTCTTCAACTAAAGCTACTAGTTCTACTACATAAGTTTGCTAATCTTGGTTTTGGTGAGTTCCTATGGCTTTAATAATCAATTGTTAAATTGATTATGGTAGGATGTGATAAGACATGGCTATGTTTGTGGATAAATGTGTTTATGCAAGTTTGTATGATATGTGATTTGCAAGTTTTATGCTATATGCAAGTTTAATGCCATGTTTTATGATGCAAAACACTATGTTGAACATTTATGCATATGTAAGATGTTATGCAAACTATATGTGAGAGTATATGCAAGTTATATGTAACATGATATGCAAGTTATGCATGTGATTTTATGCATGCTAAGTATTTGGTGTTATGCACGCTAAGTATTTGATTTTATGCATGCTAAGTATTTGATTGTATGCATGCTAAGTATTGGGTTTTATGCATGCTAAGTGTTTGGTATTATGCATAAATCATGACATGCAAGTTTACCCTTTTAAATATGATGCATACATATGCAAGATGACACCTTTATATGCTATGCATGTTTACCCTCCTTTAAGATGCAAGTCATATATGCAAGTTCAACATGTTATGCAAGTTATGTGTATGCTTATATGCAAGCTCAATATGTTATGCAAGTTATGTGCATGATGTTATGTAAGTTATGTGCATGTTGTTATGCAAGTTCATATGCAAGTTATGTGTATGAGGGTATGCAAGTTATGTGCATGATGTTATGCAAGTTATGTATATGCTTAAATGCAAGTTTAATGTGATATGCAAGTTATGCATGCTTATGCAAGTATGTGAATGCTTATGCAAGTATGTGAATGCTTCTGCAAGTATGTGAATGCTTATGCAAGTATGTGAATGCTTATGCAAGTTATGTGTATGCTTAAATGCATGTTTAACATGTTATGCAAGTTATGAGAATGCTTATATGCAAGTTCAACATGTTATGCAAGATATGTGTATGATAATATGCAAGCTCATATGCAACATGTTATGCAAATCATGTGTATGATAATATGCAAGTTTGGGTTAAATATAGTTGGGTTAATATATGCTCATAAATGCAAGTTGACATCCTCTTAACCCATGACAAAGTTATATGCTAAACCCATGATATTTGTGATGGATCTTCCCCTTTATTATGTCATGAAATGAGAACGATTTACATGGGGAACGATGGGGTTGGTAAATATGTTAATAAAAAGTATGATTGGGTATGATTAGGCATACCATAAAATGAATAAGCATAAGTGGGAATTTACCTATTGAGTTAGGTCTACCCCATGGGAATTTACCTATTGAGTTAGGTCTACCCATGTTATGAAAAACTTGATATTAATTAGGGATAATTAATATGGGGGTGATTAATTAGGTGTAATTAATCAACTAAGACACGAGGTTGGACCCTTTTGTAGCGGAAGTCTGCCCGGAACCGACCGGCCATCCAGCGGCTACAAATGATTGGCCCAATGTGAGAGGTCTTAGTCATAAATTAAATACATGATTAAAGTAAAGACACGAGGTTAGACCCTTTTGATGACAGAAGTCTGCCCGGAACCAACCGGCATATCCAGCAGTCATAAAAGACGGTCTAATGTGAGAGGTCTTTATGAGGTCATGATCTTAATTAATGAATTAAGAAACACTTAACCATATTAGCATGTAGTGGGACATGAGGGTTAAGTGGGTGCCTTGGGTGGCATGTAGTAACTAGTGGGGGTGCCTCGGGTGGCATGAGGAAACTAGTGGGTTGCCTTGGGTGGCAATAGAAAATACGATTAGAATACTTAACCAAAGTGGAACATGTAATTAAAACATGGGTGAAGGGTTAAGTAAGTGCTTTGGGTGGCATGTGGAAATCTAGTGGGTGCCCTATGTGGCAATTGAAATATGATTGATGACTTAACCAAATCTTAACATGTAAGTGGGCATGACTATATAAGGGGTTAAGTGGGATGCACTAGATAAAAGTAGCAAGCTTAAGTAGTAGCTTGTGGGGGCCCATTTCAACCAATATCCCAAACGTATCTTTGTGGGCTCGACTTTAGTCGAGTGACGGGACACGCATATTGGGCTTGACTATAAGTGGCCAAAACGGGTTAGCGGTGGCAACGCAGGATCAACGGGTTTCATATGCGTGTGTGGACCCGGGCTGGTTGGTAAGTCGTTGTTGCATCGTGTAGATATAAAGCCGTGCACCGTTGATATTATCAGGTAGCCACTTTGGGGGAATGATACACCCCCTTTTGTGGGACCAACACGGGTATCTACGGTAGGGAGCCGATCGCTTGGGAGTAGTGGGTACACCTAGTAAAGATAGGGGCAGACGGCACCTGTGTAGGGGTACAAGAAACTACTGGGTAAATTACTAAGTACACTTAGTGGGATCAACCTTTAATTAGGAATTACCCTGGGTGGGTAGAACTGGTGTGGTGCAGTGTAAGAATTACCCTTGGGTGGGTAGATCTGGGGGGGGGGGGGGTGTAAGCTAGTAATTATCCTTGGGTGGATAAATGCGTCTTTTCGGTTATCGTAGTACATCTGGTGTTTAGTTGGCTACTTAGTGTAGTCATTATCCCCAGAGGTACCGTACCTTGTTTATGTCATACCCTAATTACTTTAATGGTTGTATTGTTAGGGTTATAGGACTCACTCAGACTTATGTCTGACCCCGTTGTTTTTATCTTTTTTCCAACCCTCAGGTTATCAGAGTGGGCCCGGTACGAGTGGGCTTAGATCAGGCTGCTTTATTCTCTTTTGGAGCTTGGACCATAGATGTAGAGAGCTCAACTTACCCTTTTCTTTTATGGCTATCAGTTCATGTATTGGGATTATGTACTTTCATTTACCAGGATGGATATTTTGTACTTGACTCTTATTATGGTTTTGTGATGTAACCAAACATGTTCTATTTTCCGCTGCAATGAAATGATGTTTTAAGATTTTCAAGTATTACTTATATCTGTCTTGTTGTAATTTTTCTGTTCTATATTCACTTAAAATACTCCACCGATGTTATGGCATTCCCTTAGCGAGTGACCATAGCGGGTGTGGGGTGTTACAGTAGTTGTGGTTTGCAGATAGTTTGAAGTCATTTTACAGAGCAGGTGCTGGATCTAGGCTGGAGCTATTATATTTCGAGCATTTGTACTCTTCCGCTATACTCTAGTTATTTCTTCCGATGAACTTTAGTATTTTTGTTATATATTTATTATACTTTGACATTTTTCGGATAACTCTGATGTAAAATATTGTTGTATTAATAAAAGCTTGTTTTGTTTATGTTCTAACATGTAGCTACCCCTGACAATCTGTCATTTTGAATGGTTTAAGTCGGTTTAACTATCGATTTGAAGTGGTCAAAAGGCAGGTCGTTACATATTAACTATCCAGATATTTCATATGGCGTTCCTATGCATTTTTATTTTTATATTCTCATATACAACACACGTTCAAATATAACAATATGTAATCACGCATATCCTCAATCACTCCAGTATGATTTTTATCTTATTGCTCTAACCTTTTTCTCCAGTTATTTACATTGCCGATCAAATAACATTATAGTAAAAAGGAAAAAGAAGTAAGTTGAAACTGCAAAAATATAAATATATTTGAACTCTACATTGCTTATTTATTGATTTAATTCTTTTAAATTTTAAATAGGCACCAAAAATAGCGAATATGGACTAATACCAGCATTATATATAAGGACCAGTACAACAAGCTCATATGGGAAAAAATATCATGTCAATTATGTGCACGAACAACCTACGATATGCAGTGTATCACTGTATATCATATGTCTAACAACCTCATTTTCAATCCTCCAATGTCTATACTAATACATCTTCGATATTCAGATGCCGAACATTTAAGTCTCAAGAAGATAGATTATTAGGGAAAAGAGAGAAGATAAAACATAATCTCACGGCAAAACGAATAATCTATAGTATAAACATACTCTATACAAAATGAAAAGATCTTATATATACAACAATCAAACCAACTAACCTACAAATCAACTTGGATGATTATAGCAATTTTCCTTATAATTATTGATAAATATATCATAAAAATCCAGAGGAGATGATAAAAGTATGTGAGTACATCATAGGCATGCAACCTATCTCCTGAAGCTCCAAATAATATAAAGCTAGATCCTTAAATATGCTCGGTGCATGAGAAAATACACCCCAAATGGATTTTTATTTTATAGAATCCTCTAAATAAAAAGTATCATAAGACCATGTCACACATAAACACAAATGGATTTATTCTTACAATTGTCAAACCTTTTCAAATTGAAATTGGCTAATATTATAATAATGTATAAGGTAGAAAATATCAACAATCAAGTAGCTCCAATGCTTGTGAGTGTACATCACAACAATAGTAAGTGCAAAGACTCGCATTTTCATACCATTCAAGTTGGTGATAAAATCAACTCAAATCGTTCAAAATAGTATATTGTTATAATTATAAGGTTTAATATAATCAAACCATAGAACACAAACATATCACAAATAAAAAATAGCAGAATAACTCACAGCGTAATAAATATCTTAGTACTTCATGAAGCTATAAATTATAAAATCTCAAAATCAAAATACATAATATCAGGGTAATAAATTAATACATTAGAAAATCTCATATACATAACAGCCTAGTATATAAGTAAATGATAGAAATAGAATAAGATAATCACTAAGATAGTAATAGGCTAACTCTGCAATAAATCTCCAACTCTAAAAAGATGAATCACCAAAGCTGAACTCCTCAGTCTGACGTAAGCATAAATTCAGAAAACAAAACACTCGAGTTAGGATTAACATTCTCAATAGTAAATCAACTCAAGTGAAATGCTCAAATGAAATGCATAAGTAACTTAAAAAATATTTTGGATATCATTCTTTAAGGATCCGTTAATAGTATCTACGACAAATATACTATTGAAAATAGCATAAGACGGATTACAATTATAACCCTTACATCATTTATACCATTGTTGTATAGTTTGAATATAACGCACCAGTAAGACATTAGTGGATAGGGATGCGCCGTGATACGGTAACGTTAAATCAAAATCATAGAGGCTCGATCAGGATAATATGACAAGGAATTGTTATACCTGACATTGGGATTCTACCAGATTGCGGACCCAAGATGGTGGTAATGCACAGTGACAACTACCGCCCACCTCGAAAGTACTCCTAAAATCAAAGGGCCTCAATCAAATCACAAAATAATAGATGGTATAAAAGAATCATATCTGTAGGATCTAAATAGACCCTGGGAGGGGGGGTGAATAGAGTTTATTGGAAGATAAAAATAAAAGCTAACACAGAATAACAAAGGAATTGTTGAAAAGATAAATCACACACAAGAATTACTCAGCTTCGGTAAACCCTGCCTACCGCTGTATTCTTAAGATTTCTATTAAGTTTCCCACTTAAAAAACCCTGTAAACTCGCAAACCCTACTACTGCTCTAATCCTATGCTAAAAATTTCGACATGACTTAAATCCTAAGTTGTGATTTTCTCAACTACAAAATCTTGTGTTAAAACCCTAGTTTTAAGATAAACTAGAAAACTAAAGATCGCTTTACAAAATTGAATTGACTTTAAAAAAAACACCTGGGCCTGATGATTTTGGGCTGCACTTAATGATATGGCTCTAAAGAAGAAATATGGGCTGCACCTAATGATATGGCTGATGATAAAGCCCCTGGGCCTGATGTTTTTGGGCCTTTCTTTTTTAAATGCTTTTGGGCCTTGGTTAAAAATGACATTTTGTACATGTGTTTGGAATTCCAGCATGATCCTTCAACTATTGCAAGATTGAACTACACCAATATTTTTCTTCTTCCAAAATGCTCTGGTGCAAATAACTTATCCTCTTTTAGACCCATCAGTCTCCTAAATACTACTTTTAAAATCATAACTAAGGTTCTTGCCAACCATCTCCAATCTGTCATTTCTCCATTGGTTGGGCATGAGCAATCAACTTTCATTCTTGGTCGTAATATTCTTGACTGTGCTGCTTCCACCCAAGAAGTTATCTTCTTGCCATTTCTCTTCCTTCCCTGGTGTTCTTCTTAAGCTTGAATTCTATAAAGCTTTTGATTCTATCAACTGGTCCTTTATTCCTGATTTGATGAAGCACAAAGGCTTCCCTGATTAGTGGTGTAGATGGATTGAGTGTATTCTCACCACCAGTTTCTCTTCTGTTTTAGTCAATGGAAAGTCTGGTAGTATTTTCAAATCAGCACGTGGTCTTAGGCAGGTGATCCGCTATCTCATTTGATTTTTGTGTTAATTGCAGATGTGTTTAATCAGATAATCAAGAAGGAAATAGCCAATATTTTTTTGGAAGGAATTCGTCTTCATGCTTAGAAGATGGTTGTATCCAATTTACAGTTTGCAGATGATATATCATCTTTTCTTCTCCCGATCCTAAGCATATTCATTGTCTTAAAGTTCTTTATACACATTTGAAGCTATCTCTGTGCTTTCCGTCAATTTCAGTAAAAATTCTATTATTATGTTAGGTAATTCATCACACTTGAGCACTTTGTCTCATTTATTCTTATCTGTCCCATTGAAAAATTCCCCATTAATTACTGAATATCCCTCTCAGACCTACTAAGCTTGTAACATCCCACCTCCGCCAGTGCCACTCTTGCAAGGACACTAACTTTGGAGGGGTGTTTAAACAAGGTAATCATGCATGCAGATATCACAAGACATAACATATAAGTAAAACAGAGTAGTAAGGCAGCGGATAAAACTTGCATTTCCAAAACCATAGTTAAGTTACAATAAAGTACTTAGTCATTATTTTCCAACAAACAAAGTCTAGATAAAAGCATAAACTTAAAAACTGAAATACATAAAGTACTATCTCCAAAATGAAGTGATAAACCATAGCTAGCTCAATGTCCAAAACCGTACATGAGCAAATCCAGTAAGCAAGCTGTAAAGATCCAAGCTAAGCTCCAATGTTCCCACCCTGAGAACCTGGGGGGGGGGGAACGGAAGAAAAGAGGCGAAAGAAAACAGGTCAGTCAAAAAGACTGGTAAGCCCTACTACTATCTGTCTATGAACTAGTAAAGTTAACTGGCATGAGAAGCTGAGATGAACATAAGGATAACAACATACTGGCATGATGATTAACTAACAAGATAGATAAAGGTGTCATCGCATAATTAAGGTTAAGTTTTGCACCATGGGTGTACTAGCATTCTAACATGTCAAGTAAAAACAAGAATTGATCCCTTGGCCCAAGCTTGGCCCAACATCATGAGATGACCTAAATCAAGGTCCAACTACTCGGTCTAGTCGATCGGCTCCCTATAAGCCTAACTCGTCAATTGTCGGTGTCATACGACCTAATCATGTAATGTAGTTGACTGTGCAGGGTCCACCCTAGGGTGTATCAGGCCCTATGGTGTAACCCTCTGACACCATTACAGGATGCACAGTCCAAACCTACCGGTGCCCGTGTTCAACTCCGGACTTGATGTGCACGACCATGGTCCGCCTGAACAACCGGGGCATCATTCAGCCGTCTCTTTTTGGTCTCTTACAATCAGCCCAGTAATCGTGCCCCACCCTAGCCTAGTCCTAGGGTCATATGATACTACCTAGAAGGTTACTGCTGAAAAGGACCACGCAACTAGGGTTTCTTAACGGGTTAAATGTGGTTAACCCGATCCAAACGTGGATTAAATCGGCTAAGAGTACCCAAGGCTCCTGACTTAACCTCGATTAACCCATCCAGCCCAAATTGATTAAGTATTAAGTGGACCATGACTTAACCCTAATCAGGAGGCATTAATTAACTTAATGTGCTTTAACCTCTCACATTAGACTTTGTTGTGGTTACTAGTTAAGCCGGGCGGGTCCGGGTAGCTTTACACCACAACTTGGTCTAACCTCGGGTTCGAGCACAACATGACCAACTTCTCACATTGGGTCCTATTGTTTGTAGCCACTAGTTAAGCCGGGCGGGTCCGGGTAGATTTATGCTACAAACTCAACCCAACCTCGAGTTGGCCACACTCATATTTTCTAAGTGTCATGTCCATTATGTTTCCAAAACATAATTACAAGTTAACATATCACGTTATGTTATAAAAATCATGTTCATGTCATAATTTTACCCAACCCAACGTAATCCCATCGTTCACATAATCACAACAACGCATAAAGGGTAAAATAGGGAACTTGGCATAATCATGACAAAAAGGTGTTGAAGCCACAAGTTTATCATGGTGGCATATGAGATGTACATATGTTCATATACTTGCATATTGCATTGTTAGGCTTCAAGAGCATGCATAAAACCAAACTTAGCATATGAGTGATACATGGTGATAAATGACATGTAGAAGTTGCTAGAAGTTCGCATTTTGCCTCACATGCAAGTTATCATAAGGGATATGATAACTTTCATGTTGCCAAAATGCAACCTTTAATATTGTAACGACCTTGAATTTTGGGGCCAAGTTAAAATTTATTTTAAGTGATTTTAAATGAGTTTTGATATTTAAAATAATCTATTTTAAATAATAAGGATCACAAATTTGGTTCAAATCGAAGTTAGAATGAATAAATTAATTTTAAATATAAAAAGAGCTAGAAATGGCGCGGTAGTTTGAAAAGTCAAACTTGAACTTTGACTAACCATACAGGATGCAAAATTTAACGGATTTTAGTAAAACCAAAAATATTAGAACCTATTTAAAAATATCTTTCCAACGAATCCGAAAAATCAAAATTTCATAGCGGAAATCAAAAGTTATGGCTAATTCAATTTTTAGAAAGGTCGATGGGTAATTTGCATAGGACAAAAATGCTACTTTTCACATATGTAGGAATTTGAACTCGAAACCACTTCCATTGGTTTCAGAATGACGTTTCTGCATTGAAAAACAGTAAACACTTATATGTTTCGAGTTTCAGAAAATATTTGTTTAAAAATGTATTTTTAATATTAAAAATATTCGCCTTGAAAATAGCCATTTTTCAAAAAGTCTCAGAATCGAACGAAATAAATTTTTTTGGGTTCGTATCATCAAAACAAAGCTAAAAATGATTTTTTGGTAATTTTTAGAATTAATATATAATTATAATTGATTTTTCAGTGTAAACGGGCAAATTTTTGACTAAAAAAATTCATTAAAAATTCAAACGGTCTCAGAATTGAACGAAACGAATTTTGTTGTGATCGTATCGGCATAAGAAAGCCAAAAATAATTTTTCCGGATTTTTCTGACTTCGTATGTGGCCCCGGCAAAATTATATTTACGTTCGAATTTAAAATAAAGGATTTATTTGAAAATAAAAGAAAAACCATACTGTAAATTCAGAATTGGACCTTGGCGATAGCGCCATCGCGTTCAGAAGACGTCAAAACATTAAATTCGACAGTCGTTGAGCGCGAATCGGAGATCGTATGTGAAAACAGTATTTTCTAGAATTAAATAATTAATTAAATAAAAAAATAAAACCCTAAATACTAGTATAAATACGTCGTATACAGGGACCGTATACTACTTCTTCTTCCTCCGTTAATCCAAATCGCGAAACCCATTACAGCCGCCACCTTCATCTCCACTTTTCTCACTCAATACTCGACGGTTTTCAGCAAACTATATACCGATTCGAAGCTATTTCCGAGATCTTCGTTTTGGTACCAATCTCAACCTCTCCCGTGACCCGTGCCGCCCGCCCCGAGCCCGAGAAGCCGCCGCCGTCGCACGCACGTGGGCCCCGCCTGGCACCACCGAGCGCCACCCCCTTCCCGGCGCGCAAAGCTCCCTCCTTCTCGGTCGTTGTCCAACAAACGACACTCAAAACCATTCTGCGATTCAAGAGAAATTTGGATTTGAAAATCTGAACAAAAACTGAGTTCTACGGTAATTTTTATTTCAGAAATTGTAACGCTTTTAAGCGTGGCAGAAACAGTTGTTAAAAGTCTGTTTGATTTAAAAACATTGATAACTTATGCATACGAACCCCGTTTCAGAAAATTTCAGATCCGATGGAACCGTGACTTCGAATACAACTTTAATGCAGAGCAATTGGGAACAAACTCTAATCTAATTGAGGTGAGAATCCTATTTATTTTATTTAAGTAATTATGTTTTAATTATGGATGTTCGCATTCATAATCATATATGTATGTGAATCTGCTAAGATATAAACTGTATGTGAATCTGCTATGACTTAATCTGTATGCGTATGCTAGGACAAAACCCACTGTATGTTGAGATGTTACAATATAAAATTAAATATATTAAAATCGTTCATGTATGTTGTGTGACATGTTGATTTGTCAAAATTAAATATATTAAAATAAGAAATTGTTCATGTATGTTGTAAAGTGACATTTTTGTCAATATTAAAATAAGAAATTGTTCATGTATGTTGTAAAGTGACATTTTTGTCAATATTAAAAATAGAAATTGTTCATGTATGTTGTAAAGTGACATTTTTGTCAATATTAAAAATAGAAATTGTTCATGTATGTTGTAAATTGACACTTTTGTCAATATCAAAATAAGAAAATGAACACCATATGTAAATTGACACTTTTGTCAATATCAAAATAAGAAAATGAACACCGTATGTAAATTGACACTTTTGTCAATATCAAAATAAGAAAATGAACACCGTATGTAAATTGACACTTTTGTCAATATCAAAATAAGAAAATGAACACCGTATGTAAATTGACACTTTTGTCAATATCAAAATAAGAAAATGAACACCGTATGTAAATTGACACTTTTGTCAATATCAAAATAAGAAAATGAACACCATATGTAAATTGACACTTTTGTCAATATCAAAATAAGAAAATGAACACCATATGTAAATTGACACTTTTGTCAATATCAAAATAAGAAAATGAACACCGTATGTAAATTGACACTTTTGTCAATATCAAAATAAGAAATGAACACCGTATGTAAATTGACACTTTTGTCAATATCAAAATAAGAAAATGAACACCATATGTAAATTGACACTTTTGTCAATATCAAAATAAGAAAATGAACACCATACGTAAATTGACACTTTTGTCAATATCAAAATAAGAAAATGAACACCGTATGTAAATTGACACTTTTGTCAATATCAAAATAAGAAAATGAACACCATATGTAAATTGACACTTTTGTCAATATCAAAATAAGAAAATGAACACCGTATGTAAATTGACACTTTTGTCAATATCAAAATAAGAAAATGAACACCATATGTAAATTGACACTTTTGTCAATATCAAAATAAGAAAATGAACACCGTATGTAAATTGACACTTTTGTCAATATCAAAATAAGAAAATGAACACCGTATGTAAATTGACACTTTTGTCAATATCAAAATAAGAAAATGAACACCGTATGTAAATTGACACTTTTGTCAATATCAAAATAAGAAAATGAACACCGTATGTAAATTGACACTTTTGTCAATATCAAAATAAGAAAATGAACACCGTATGTAAATTGACACTTTTGTCAATATCAAAATAAGAAAATGAACACCGTATGTAAATTGACACTTTTGTCAATATCAAAATAAGAAAATGAACACCGTATGTAAATTGACACTTTTGTCAATATCAAAATAACAAAATTAGCACCGTATGTTGAATGAACAAATTTGTGTTATAGTAGAATACAAGCACCGTATGTTGAATGAACAAATTTGTGTATTTATAAAATAGAATTGGTCGTTATATGTGAATGATTATATTTTGTTCATTTATAAAATAAGAAAGCACTATATGTTAAAGAATTATATTTTGTGTCATTAACAAAATAGAATTTGTCGCTATGGTGAAGAATTATATTTTGTGTCATTATTCAAAATAAAATTTGTCGCTATATGAAACGAACCATTTTTTGTTCGTTAATAAAAATAGAATTAGTCGCTATATGTAATGAACTAATATTTTGTTCATTAGTAACAATAAGCAAGCACCGTATGTTGAATTAATATATTTTGTTCATTATCAAAGTAAGAAAAGCACCGTATGTTAATGAATAATATTTTGTTCATTATCAAAAGAAGAAAGCATCGTATGTTAATGAACTATATTTTGTTCATTATTAAAAATAAAAATAGCATATTTGTCATGTTATCAAATAGAAAAAAAATGCATTGTATGCATAGCATATTATTTTTGTCAAAATAGAAAATATAATGCATTTTATGTATTGCATATTATTTTTGTCAAAATAGAAAAAATATAGTACATTGTATGTATTGCATATTATTTTTGTTAAAATAGAAAAAATAATGCATTGTATGCATAGCATGCTATTTTTGTCAAGTTAGAAAAATAGAAAATACATTGTATGCATATTATTTTTGTCAAGTTAGCAAAATAGAAAATACATTGTATGCAAATAATATTTTGTCAAGTTAGAACGTTATATAGAAATACATTGTATGAACATATTATTCTGTCATGTTAGAAAAATAGAAATGCATTGCATAAAATACTATTTCGTCATGTTAGAAAAATAGAAATGCATTGTATGAATATATTATTTTGTCATGTTAGAGAAATAGAAATGCATTGCATAAAATACTATTTTGTCATGTTAGAAAAATAGATAAATGCATTGTATGAACATATTATTCTGTCATGTTAGAAAAATAGAAATGCATTGCACAAAATAATATTTTGTCATGTTAGAGAAATAGAAATGCATTGTATGAATATATTATTTTGTCATGTTAGAGAAATAGAAATGCATTGCATAAAATATTATTTTGTCATGTTAGAGAAATAGAAATGCATTGTATGAAACTATTATTTTGTTACGTTAGAAAATAATAAATGCATTGTAGGTAAAAGAATATTTTTGTTATGTTAAAATAAGACATGCATTGTATGAAAAATAATATTTTGTCATGTCAACAATATAGAAAATGCATGTCATGTAAATATACATTATTTATAATGTTTATTAAAAGAGAATTTGCATTGTAAGATAATAAGCATTATTTATAATGTAAATAAAAAGAGAATTCACCCCGTAGGAAGAATTAACATTTATTTTATGTTAAATAAGAGAAATGAAACTATATGCAAGAATTAACATTATTTTTAATGTTAAGCAAAAGAAATGAAACTGTATGAAAAGAATTAACATTATTTTCTAATGTAAAAGGTAAAGAAATAATATTGGGAAATCTATATTTTCTAATGATATTGGGAAATCTATATTTTCTAATAATATATTTTCAATGTTATAAAAAGGAAAATGAAGTGTATGTAAATTTAACATCGTTCACAATGTTAAATAAAAGGAAAATTTCACCGTATGATAGTTAAACTATGTTATAACGTTAAGATTTTAAGAACTTGACCGTAGGAAGTTTATACATTATTTATAATGTAAAATAAAAAGAGAATTTGCATTGTAAGAACATATTCATTTTTTTTTATGCATAATAAAAGGGAATTTACTCCATAAGAAAGTGTTCATTATTCATAATGAAATTGTTCATGAAGAAATATATAAAGAGATGAATGGAATGGTATGTTATAATTTACATTTTTCAAATGTAAATTATAAAATATAAAATATAAGCAATAATGAAATAAAAGAAGAATTATCGTCTAATCCTAAACTACATTATCATGTAAGTAGAAAGGTGGGAGATAAGAGAAATGTAAGCTGTATGTAAGGACGATAAGTTAAACGAATTATTTATATATATTTATATATATATATAATTATAATATAACGAATCGAGCGCAGTAGTTCGTGTTTTGAAATCGAACTTTTAAACGAATATACCGGAAGATCCGACCGTCGGATTTTCCCAAAACTGAAACCGTTAGGACCGTCTTGTAAAAATCTTTCCAACGATATAAGCTACGCTAAAATCCAACGGTTAGATTTTGAGGAAAGTGAAAAACAAAATTGATTGAAAACAGCGCCAAGGTCGCCCTTGACCTGAAGCGTCCTTAAATAAGGAATTAATTATATTAAAATAATTAAGGCAAGAATTAATCGTTATAAAATAAAATAACGATATGAAATATGTTTTTCTCAAAATATATGAATGCGAGGTTATTTGGGAAGTCCGGGTTAATCCCATTCCAAATGATCGTACGATTTCAAGAATTCAAGTATGAAGACGGCGTATGAAGACCGTAAATCTCCCCTCGAATGGACAACGATCAAGACTCTGAATTGGTTTGATCCCAATTCAAGGGTCGGGGTAATTGCCCAAACGTACGTGTTGATTTCACGGGTTTGACCCTAGTTCAGACCTAGAGCATGGGTATAAATGGATAGTGTGTCTGACATCGTACCCCACAAAATATTATGTTGTTGATATTCAGTTAATATATAAACGATTGGTGGTAGAGAATTTATTCTCTACTTAACACCCGTTTATATAGTGACGGAAGATCAATAGTACGGTATGGAGTGACGGTATGGCATACTAAGATGCAATGATCAAGGTTACTTGTTGAAAAGCAGAACCTTGTGGTATGAAGAACATGACTTCACGAGCCTCACAAACCGGTAGAGTCTAAAAAGGGGGAAGGGAACGCAGGGAAAGTAGCACGTTTCTTTCTAGTTAGTAGTCATTTTACTTTGGAGGATGATGAAATGAGGCGCCTCGGATAGGTCCTATAGGACCGGGGAACGTGTGCTTAGGAATTGCCAATCCTCTAAGCTGTATGTGAGGACCGGCCCTGCAGGATCCAAGGGTTAACTGCGGGTAATCCTGAGACGTTAACTAGAGCGTCTCGAATCGGTAAGGAGTCCTCCCTAGCCTGGACTCATGATGGAAACCCAAATTTCCAATACGACCCCGACGGATTTGATTGTATTACTAGTATTGGAGGCATAATATATGGTACCTATGCTTCCTAAGATTGATACTTATAATTTGAATTGTTTTGAAACCATATACACTAATAATAGTATTAGTTACGTATTTGGCGTATTTAGCATGTTTAACCACCATAAGGTAAAACTCTATCCTCTTGGTGTGCGTTGCATTGTGTGATGGGACCTGAGTCTTATGGTGGTTCCATTTTTCAAAAGACATTACGTTGTTGACGACTTATTTAATCATTTATTATGACACTTTAAATTATGCACGGCAGTCCCTTAGAGTAAACCCGTTCCGCGTTAGCGGCGTGGTCTTTGGATTTGCCTTATTAGTATAAGTTATTTAAGAATTCTCACACCAGTCCCACGACTGACCCATAGTTTGTTTCACCTTTTTGCAAACTTGGGTGCCCTCTCTTCTACACGGGCAGCCAAGTAGACAGGTTCATTCTTTGCTTGGAGTTTTCTTTGAAGCTGCTTATTTTCTCTCTCTTGGATTCTGCTTGGGAGAAGAGGTGATGACTTGGAGCTTGAAGACTTTTTGTTTCTATTGGCATCTTTTCTTTTCTTTTTAGACATCAAACTTATTTCTTTTCTGCAAAATTGTTGTAATAATCTTAGTTTTCTGTGACTGTGGAATTTCTGTGATTGATGACATTATATTTTTCCGCTGCTATAATGTTATTACTCTATGAATCTCCTTTGCTATATTGTATCAGTGTTCTGTTTTATTGTATTTATGTTGTATTCCAAAAATGATTTCTCCTGCTTTCACCCGTGGAAGTTTGGGGTCGTCACAAATATAAAGCTTGGAGCTTTATGCTCAAAACCTCAAGTTTAACATGCATAACATGATAACATGATCAACCCAAACTTGCATAACATAGCAACATGTGTCATACATAATGATTAAACCAACTTGCATAATGATCAGCCAAACTTGCATATAATGATCAACCAAACTTGCATATAATGATCAACCAAACTTGCATATAATGACCAACCAAACTTGCATATAATGATCAACCAAACTTGCATATAATGATCAACCAAACTTGCATATAATGGCCAACCAAACTTGCATATAATGATCAACCAAACTTGCATATAATGATCAACCAAACTTGCATATAATGACCAACCAAACTTGCATATAATGATCAACCAAACTTGCATATAATGACCAACCAAACTTGCATATAATGATCAACCAAACTTGCATATAATGATCAACCCCAAACTTGCATCATTCATTTAACTTTAGAGTTCAAAGAAAGAAAGTAGAAAAGGGCTTACAATGCTATGAAGACACTAATAAATATTTATTATAAAGATTGAGACGAAGCCCTTATGCAAGCACCAAAAACCCAAATATGCAAGCTCCAAATGAAAACCCTTGAGCCAATTCAATAAAAACCCTTGCTTTGAAATAGAAATGTTGCAACTTGACTTGAATGCAAGCTAAGAACACTCATACAAGTTTGAAAACACTTAAATGAACTCAAAATCTCTCATAGAAATTAACTTAGAAATTTTAGCATGAGAGTGGAGGCCATGAGAGGAACAAATTTGGCATAGTTTAGTTGTAGGATTGAATAATGGTGATTTAGGCTAGGTTTAGGGGTCTTTTTATAGAGTTTTAGGATAGTATTAGCCATAGGATTAACCCTAGATTCAATCCAAGCCATCAAAGCATGTCTTGGGGAAGAAGTCAAGTGTACGAACCATCTAGGGCCTTTAGATTAAAGCTGAACCATGAGAACCATTCAAATGCAAAATCTGCATTTGATCGAATCGGCCCACGGGTTGACAGCCAAACACCCTGGATTAACCCCTACCCAGCGTGCTCGGGTCGACCTCAAAAATCGGCTGGTTCGGTTATTCCCCTCTCCCAATTCGCTGTTTTGAACATTTTTGCATATTTATTTATTAAATTTTCAATTATATATATATATATATATCAATATATATATATTTCTCTGCGCAACCCATTTCACTTAATTAAGTATACCTTAATTTGTGAATTTTCCGTAAAACTTCGCGAGGCCATATCTTGGTCATACGGACTCCGATTTTCGAAAACTCGGACTCTATTTCGCGTATTTTTTCGAGATGAACGCAATGGCACAGCCCGTTTCCCTTGATTCAGATTTTTCAGTTTAATTCTGCCTCCATTTATGTTATAATATGTTATTCAAAAATACAGGTTGTTACATTCTCCCCTCCTTAAAGGATTTCGTCCCCGAAATCTCAAAGTTAGGAAGAACGTATCCTACCATCCATCACCCATCTACTCAAAACATCATCCACGTGCAGTCCTGTCCTTAAAGGATTCTAAATGCTGTATGATCATATGCAAAGGTGTGTGTATATGTACTTATCTAATGCAAAAATCAGGCGGTTACTGATTCAGTAAACCTCCTTAATGCAAAGCATGTTAGTGAAATGAGTCCATATGTATGCAAATTCCTAACATAATTTATAATCTCTACATGAGTGCACATAATATTCATCCATATGCAACATCCACGTGATAGCTCAACAAGTTTCATCCATGAATAAGTATAAGCACTCATGCATATGCAACATGAAAGTGTGTGAGCCGATCTTAGTGCCTAATGTGTATCATGCATCCACGAGTATCCACGTGCAAACACTTGCAACCACTTGCAACCATCAAGCATAACATGTTTCAAATACATGTTTCAACCAAGGGTTTCTACCTAAGGTTCTCATGACAAGATCTACGAAACAAGATAAACTAGATAAACGCGGATAAAAAGAAAGATATGCTAATTAGGAAAAGAGATCGAGAATGTACCCTCAAAAAGAAATGGATAAAGCCCACGCATCTTCTCCTCGGTTTCCCAAGTTGCATCTTCGTCGGCTTCACCCCTCTGAACTTTCACCGACTTGACCTCTCGATTCCTTAGCTTCTTGATCTCTGTTCCCAAGATACGAATCGGAGCTCTTCTCAAGGTTGCTTCTTTCTCTACCTCAATGTCTTCAAGAATGCTTGGTTCAACCACCTCAGCGGACTCATGTAGGCACTTTCGGAGATGCGAGACATGAAAGACATTCCGGCCAGCTTCTCGGCAATTCCACCTTATAATTCATCTTCCCGACTCTTTCTATAGTAGGGAAGGGTCCTACGATCCTTGGTGTCAGCGAACCATATTTCGCAAAGGAGAAATCTTCACAAAGACCATATCTCCAATTTTAAATTCCAAGTCTGTCCTTCGCTTGTCTGCATAGGATTTTTGTTTGTCTTGGGCCGTTTCTATCCGTCTTCGAATCAATTCAACCCTCTCGGATGTGTCCCTTATCATGTCAGGCTCAATTATAAGCTTATCCGTCGTCTTCCCACCAACATGTTGGTGGCTTGCACGGCCTCCCATACGAAGCTTCAAATGGTGCCATCCCTATGCTGGCTTGATAGTTATTATTATAAGCAAACTCTACAAGAGGAAGGTGGTCTTCCCAAGTACCACCGAAGTCGAGAACACAAAACCTCAAAAGATCTTCTAGCACTCTATTCACCCTTTCGGTTTGGCCATCCGTCTGGGGGTGATAGGCTGTACTCAGATTCAATCGCGTACCCATTGCTTCTTGCAAACTGTTCCAGAACTGGCTAGTGTAAATTGGGTCACGATCGCTAACTATGCTAGAAGGAACTCCATGCAGCCGCACTATCTTTTGAAGATAAACAGATGCTAGCCATGATACGGTCCTCTTGCTTTTCACCGGAATAAAATGGGCTTTCTTTGTAAGTCTATCAATTATTACCCATATCCCATAAAGCCCAAATAGTTTGGTGACGAACACCTTCACCCCAACTATATCTCACAAACAGGCGAGTCATACTCCTTATGGGGTTTGCAACATAACAAAGATTGAGGATAGGACCGAGATGATATACTTAAAAGATAGCATGCGAGTAAGCTCTACGGAACAATAGGGATCAAGGATATACTCTTAGAAAGAGATATAATGCGCGTATCTAGTCTTCAGTCTCCTAAGCCGCATTTTCTTGTGCTTAATCCCATCGTGCCTTGACCGTCTTTTAACTTCACAATTCCGTAGTTCTTAATTCTTATTTCCAAAATATGAGTTAGAACTCATTTCACCGTTGCCTCTCATTCCACTTCCACTTATTCTTTGCCTAAAATACTTGGCTTTCACCCAACTGCGTACTCATGGTTTCATGCTAGCTTTCCAAGATTCGTTAGTGAATCTTGGATCTCGTTTACATACTATGCGGTATCCCACGCAGAAAACTATCTCTTGAAAACATGTGCCAATCCACATTACCAAATGTACTTACTAGGGTGATTTCTCTAACCCATGCTTGAGTAAAATGGACTATCCGCCTTAGTAGCGAATACCGCCGGAGCACCCCATTCTGAAATGCTTCGCCTAATGAAATTTTTTCCAAGCTATTCCTTGATTTGCTTATCAAGCTCTCTCCTTTCTCGCGGGGCCATGTGCCTAACGGGCAATGTAACTGGCTCGGCATTATCAACCAGATAAATGCGGAAATCTATCTCCCGCTTAGGGGGTAGCCCCCTTACTTCTTCAAAGACATCAGGATAGTCTCAGATCACCCTTACAGATTGCATATCATCGATGGACGAGTCAAGAGATTCAAGATAACATAACATGACGGGACCTCTAGGGTTACAAGAAATTTCTAGGGTATTACCGAGGCGAATCATGAGCCTCACTACCCTATGTTCGCAACCAATCCACACCCAAATCAACCCGTATCCCATAAACCCGAGAACCTAAGCATTACACATGAATTCTATGCTCAAGATAGAGATTTTCAAATCCACACAAATCACAGATAGATGGGTGGAACCCCCAATTGGATTTGAAACACTAACGGGATCTCAACTAGACTAGTACTTAGGTGCAAACATTCAACAAAATCAGAAATAAAACTATGCGATGCGCCAGAATCAAACAAGGTATGAACAGGGAAGTCAGAAATGTAAACAAGGTTTTCTGCAGAAATACTACCTCGATCAAGAACGGGAGCGATGTTGAGAGTATGCACTAGCCCTCCAGAAGGTCCTGCACGCTGATTCTGCCCTTGCCCTTGTCCTTGCTTCTTGGGGAAATCCTTGCTAAGATGTCCAGGCTCTCCACAGTGAAAGCATTCGCCCAACTTCCTCTTCTTCTTCCTACAGTCTTTGGCTATGTGCCCAGTAATCCCACAGAAGTTGCACTTCCTCCTTTCTCTTGACTTGTTGTTCTTGCTATGGTTGTTCTTATCTCTTTCCTCGGTATCTTCCTTCTTGCCTTGGGACTCATTTGCCTTGACCTCCTTCTTGCCACTCTTATCTTCCTCTTGAAGTAAGGCCATATTCACCAAATTTTCAAAGGTCGCCCCCAGGGGTATATGAGATATGGCCGAACCACGCAATGGCTCATTCAATCCTAGAGCAAAGCATAGGGCCTTCTTCCGAGCGGTGTTAACCCATTCTAGACCGAACTGAGCAAGTTGATTAAACTTATCCACGTATTCTCTAACGGTCATGTCCCCTTGCTTTAGTGATAGGAACCTCTCTAGCTGAAGGTTCTCTTCTGCTGATGATAAAAACTTTAGTCCAAACCTTCTCCTAAAGTCATCCCAAGTCTCGATGGGTCTAGTAGTGGTGGTGACTACCCACCAATAAGCAGCTTCCCCTTTCAATAGCCATACCGCCAACAGAACTTTCCTACGATCTTCCACATCAAAGATAGCAAAGAGGTCTTCAGTTTCCTTTAACCAGTTTCTTGCCTCCACAGAAGTCTCCGTTCCGACAAAATTCTTGCAACCCATCGCCTTAAAGTCTTTGCAAAGCTTTGCGAAATCCTCTTGCGGATGCTGAGGGGGAGAAGGAACCTCAGCTACGGGAGGAGGAGAGATGTTAGCGATGGGGGAAGGAGGGGGAATGTTCGCGGGGCCGGCTTCATTCACCCTTGCCTCCATAAATCTCCGGAACCAGACGGGTACTTGTACGCCTTCCGGGATGTTAAAGCGATCGGCCATGATAAAACGAAGAGAAAGATAGATTCAGAACGAAGAAACGAAGGATAGTGCTATGGCTTTTACAGAATAGCCCTTTTTTTTTAAAATAACTAGACCTTTCTTGGAAAATACTTGATTGGTTTTGAAAATAGTTTTTCAAAAGGTAAGTTTTAAAAACACTTTTGCTCAAATCTTGTAAACCTTATGCTCTGATACCAAATGTAACACCCCACCTCCGCCAGTGCCACTCTTGCAAGGACACTAACTTTGGAGGGGTGTTTAAACAAGGTAATCATGCATGCAGATATCACAAGACAGAACATATAAGTAAAACAGAGTAGTAAGGCAGCGGATAAAACTTGCATTTCCAAAACCATAGTTAAGTTACAATAAAGTACTTAGTCATTATTTTCCAACAAACAAAGTCTAGATAAAAGCATAAACTGAAAAACTGAAATACATAAAGTACTATCCCCAAAATGAAGTGATAAACCATAGCTAGCTCAATGTCCAAAACCGTACATGAGCAAATCCAGTAAGCAAGCTGTAAAGATCCAAGCTAAGCTCCAATGTTCCCACCCTGAGAACCTGAGGGGGGGGGGGAAACGGAAGAAAAGAGGCGAAAGAAAACAGGTCAGTCAAAAAGACTGGTAAACCCTACTACTATTGTCTATGAACTAGTAAAGTTAACTGGCATGAGAAGCTGAGATGAACATAAGGATAACAACATACTGGCACGATGATTAACTAACAAGATAGATAAAGGTGTCATCGCATAATTAAGGTTAATTTTGCACCACGGGTGTACTAGCATTCTAACATGTCAAGTAAAAACAAGAATTGATCCCTTGGCCCAAGCTTGGCCCAACATCATGAGATGACCTAAATCAAGGTCCAACTACTCGGTCTAGTCGATCGACTCCCTATAAGCCTAACTCGTCAAGTGTCGGTGTCATACGGCCTAATCATGTAATGTAGTTGACTGTGCAGGGTCCACCCTAGGGTGTATCAGGCCCTATGGTGTAACCCTCTGACACCATTACAGGATGCACAGTCCAAACCTACCGGTGCCCGTGTTCAACTCCGGACTTGATGTGCACGACCATGGTCCGCCTGAACAACCGGGGCATCATTCAGCCGTCTCTTTTTGGTCTCTTACAATCAGCCCAGTAATCGTGCCCCACCCTAGCCTAGTCCTAGGGTCATATGATATTACCTAGAAGGTTACTGCTGAAAAGGACCACGCAACTAGGGTTTCTTAACGGGTTAAATGTGGTTAACCCAATCCAAACGTGGATTAAATCGGTTAAGAGTACCCAAGGCTCCTGACTTAACCTCGATTAACCCATCCAGCCCAAATTGATTAAGTATTAAGTGGACCATGACTTAACCCTAATCAGGAGGCATTAATTAACTTAATGTGCTTTAACCTCTCACATTAGACTTTGTTGTGGTTACTAGTTAAGCCGGGCTGGTCCGAGTAGCTTTACACCACAACTTGGTCTAACCTCGGGTTCGAGCACAACATGACCAACTTCTCATATTGGGTCCTATTGTTTGTAGCCACTAGTTAAGCCGGGCGGGTCCGGGTAGATTTATGCTACAAACTCAACCCAACCTCGAGTTGGCCACACTCATATTTTCTAAGTGTCATGTCCATTATGTTTCCAAAACATAATTACAAGTTAACATATCACGTTATGTTATAAAAATCATGTTCATGTCATAATTTTACCCAACCCCAACGTAATCCCATCGTTCACATAATTGCAACAACGCATAAAGGGTAAAATAGGGAACTTGGCATAATCATGACAAAAAGGTGTTGAAGCCACAAGTTTATCATGGTGGCATATGAGATGTACATATGTTCATATACTTGCATATTGCATTGTTAGGCTTCAAGAGCATGCATAAAACCAAACTTAGCATATGAGTGATACATGGTGATAAATGACATGTAGAAGTTGCTAGAAGTTCGCATTTTGCCTCACATGCAAGTTATCATAAGTGATATGATAACTTTCATGTTGCCAAAATGCAACCTTTAATATAAAGCTTGGAGCTTTATGCTCAAAACCACAAGTTTAACTTGCATAACATAATAACATGATCAACCCAAACTTGCATAACATAGCAACATGTGTCATACATAATGATTAAACCAACTTGCATAATGATCATCCAAACTTGCATATAATGATCAACCAAACTTGCATATAATGATCAACCAAACTTGCATATAATGACCAACCAAACTTGCATATAATGACCAACCAAACTTGCATATAATGACCAACCAAACTTGCATATAATGACCAACCAAACTTGCATATAATGATCAACCAAACTTGCATATAATGATCAACCCCAAACTTGCATCATTCATTTAACTTTAGAGTCCAAAGAAAGAAAGTAGAAAAGGGCTTACAATGCTATGAAGACACAAATAAATATTTATTATAAAGATTGAGACGAAGCCCTTATGCAAGCACCAAAAACCCAAATATGCAAGCTCCAAATGAAAACCCTTGAGCCAATTCAATAAAAACCCTTGCTTTGAAATAGAAATGTTGCAACTTGACTTGAATGCAAGCTATGAACACTCATACAAGTTTGAAAACACTTGTATGAACTCAAAATCTCTCATAGAAATTAACATAGAAATTTTAGCATGAGAGTGGAGGCCATGAGAGGAACAAATTTGGCATAGTTTAGTTGTAGGATTGAAAAATGGTGATTTAGGCTAGGTTTAGGGGTCTTTTTATAGAGTTTTAGGATAGTATTAGCCATAGGATTAACCCTAGATTCAATCCAAGCCATCAAAGCATGTCTTGGGGAAGAAGTCAAGTGTAGGAACCATCTAGAGCCGTTAGATTAAAGCTGAACCATGAGAACCATTCAAATGAAAAATCTGCATTTGAGCGAATCGGCCCACGGGTTGACAGCCAAACACCCTGGATTAACCCCTAGTCGACCCAGCAGGCTCGGGTCGACCTCAAAAATCGGCCGGTTCGGTTATTCCCCTCTTCCAATTCGCTGTTTTGAACATTTTTGCATATTTATTTATTAAATTTTCAATTATATATATATATATATATCAATATATATATATATTTCTCTGCGCAACCCATTTGACTTAATTAAGTATACTTTAATTTGTGAATTTTCCGTGAAATTTCGCGAGGCCATATCTTGGTCATACGGACTCCGATTTTCGAAAACTCGGACTCTATTTTGCGTATTTTTCCGAGACGAACGCAATGGCACAGCCCGTTTCGCTTGATTCAGATTTTTCAGTTTAATTCTGCCTCCATTTATGTTATAATATGTTATTCAAAAATACGGGTTGTTACAAAGCTCATCAAATCTGACTGCCTTCCTCTCAATAAGATTGAATCTAGATTTGCTAGTTGGAAAGCTAATTCACTTTTGTCGGCAGGTCATTTACTGTTGGTCAATCTGTTCTTTCTGCTATTCCTTCTTATTGGATAGGGCTTCATAAGCTTCCTTGTTGGATTATTAAAAAATTTGATTCCATTAGAAGTTCCTTTCTATGGAAGGGCAATAGAATTAGAAATTCGGTGAATTGGAGTATGGTTTGTTTACATCGTAATCAAGGATAGCTTGGAGTTCCTAATCTATCCACATTCAATTCTTCTGTACTTACGAAATGGATATTGTGATGACCCAGATTTTGGTACTTTTTGAGCTGACCAAATACAACCCAAGTTCAACCCAAAGAATACTAAAATCGAGATGTCAAAGAAAGAAATTAGAGGGTGAGAATAGATAAGATAGAAAAGTTAGAATAGAAGAAAAGAAGATCACAACACAGAATCAGAGTAAACACGAATCTCACAGCGGAACAAATAAAATATAATAGATATATAATCACTTTTGGAGTACAAACTGGATTTGAGCTTACATACATCATCAGAGTATGACCCATACTTAATACAGTGGAAATAAACTCTATATATATATATATATCTAAAGTTGAAGCCTCCTGCTATAAGCTCCTCCAGAAAATCTGTAAAATCCTGAACTACTTGACTGCCCGTGCAAATTTGGGCACCCAAGATTTCAGGTAAAACATAGAGAAATAAACTCTGGGTCAGTCATGAGACTGGTGTGAGTAAATGATTAAAACAGCTTGATTTTAGCTTTCAAAGACCTTTTTAAAGAAAAGATAATCGTAAGACCGATCCACACATAAATACAGATGATCATTATCTTATGATAACCCAAAACAGTATTTGAAAACAATATTCTTCTGATATTATGACAGTGTATAAATACAAATAAATAGCAATCTAGCGGAACGCTTGCATCTCACGCTCCACATATATAGTATACAAACAAAACCGCAGGCGCTTATTGGATAATGGATTCCGACTATGACAAGGTATTGGACCACCTTCCGATAGTGTATCTCCGGAGGGGAATACACTGGGTTCAACAAGAAAGTCTTGCAACCTGACCCACACATGACTGACCACTCATTTCTCTTGAGTGTATCAAACATATTGTCACCAACGGGTTGAGCCCACATATCCGTTATCTGAAGATACAGAAGTGGAATAAGTAACAAAATGAATATTCTCTAAATAGGTGACAATACACCCTAATGGGTGCGACCCACATAGTCATGCTGCCTGCCCGATTTTTATCATTTTCCGGTTGTGAGGCTTGAGGTCAGAACTTACCGTTTGTAACAACACATATTTTTTTTTACTTCGAATGCCACATCGTCAAACCCGTCAAATTACAAATTGATTTCCCCAAAACCACGGGTAAAAAGCAAAGAGAAACGAATTCCTCTACCGCCTACATACTTTTGAAGAGATCAACTTACGCGATCTGTTAGGTATACTCTGTCAGACATTCGTCCATACAAGTTGTCCTGGGGTTGGACAAACCGAAGGCACTACCCTGTAAAGAGAACAGCCCTTGCATAAACTCCATCGTAAATAATCTCTGACTTAAAACATATAAATCGAATCGAAGTGGAATTAAATTCCGGACTCTTCGAAACGACAACGTAAAAGGTCAAGATTTGATGGTCGATGATTTAACTATCAAATGTAAAATAAAATGAATAAATTTATTTCCATTGGATTTGCTAAGCCTTGGTTAAATTAATCTTAAATTATTTAAATTCAAATATCAATTTGTTCATACTTATTTGAAAACATAAGTATTACTTAACTTAGAAAATTCTTATTATATAAACTTACACGATAACCTCACTCTTGAATATTCGTTCATAGCTGAAGCGATCCCAACTCTAACACTCATTTCAAATATAAACTAATTCTATCTATCGGATAATGGTGAAATCGTTCAAGTTGAGATATTTTAATTACCTTTCAGACCTTGAGTCGAAATCATTCTTATCTATAAGATTGCAGAAGTTCGATATTCAAAATATTCGACAAACCAGACTTTGTAAATCCATTTAATTTTCCAAATCTTAAAGTATTTTCAAAACAACGTTGTTGTTTTGAAACATTTATCCAGTTAACTTGATTAAATTAAATATTTAAAATCAAGGAATTTAATCAAGTGAATTGACTAAATTCCCTTTTCTTTTGATAATTAAATTATCTTTAAAACTCACTTAATTAAGAGATTTACTAAATTAAAAAAATATTATCCAGGGTAATTTATTAAATTTCGACTTCTCTATGTAACTACACCATTATCTTACCAAAATCTATTATTTATACATTTATTTATTTTTATAAAAACATTTTTACGTTTAACAATTACTTGTTAAACTATTTCTATTAAATCAATTAGAACAAATCAATTTAATAACCATATCCATTTTAAACAGCTGATTTAAATCAACCTAAAAACAATCAGATTCACTGATTACAATTAATCTCCCCCTTTTTAAAATTTATTAAAAAATCTAATTAATTTAAATTAATCAATTTTAATTGTTACTTATAATAATTATTCAACTGTTAACAACTTAAATTACTTTCTGATATACTTTACAGAAATTATAACTTTGCAGTCCCAATGGAAGATAGCAATTCTTTAATAGATGACACTCAAGTTGTTAACCCAATTTACACAAACAGGAATACCATTCAATATTACCAATTGATAATATAATAACTCAACAACTTATATTTACTAATAAAAATATGTCAAACTAATATAATAGCAGAGCGGTGTTTATTTCTGCTAAACAAGGTGTCTATCAGTCAATCCAATGTTATAGTGAAACAGTGTTTATTTCCACTAACAGATGTCATTATATAATATATAATTACGGTTAACGTAATTTGACACAACTCAATTAATTCAATAATTAATTAAGCAATCAATTTAGAATTACTGAATTTACAAATCATCACCAATCAATTATTAACAGTTGTGCGTTAATTTAGTTCCACGACTAAATTTACGTTTATTCTATTACAAACGATTGTTATGATTAAACCTGTTTTAATTACTTAATAGATTTATTTAATTCAGATTTGAAACTGTTAAAACTCGACAGTTATATCGAGTCGATTATATAACACACCCTATCGATTTACCCGACTAACACACTCGTGCCGCTAATCTATTTAAAATACATTTTTACTTTTAAACTTATAGATATATACACACACACCAATATACATATAAATTTTCAAATGTTACCTAAGCTCCTTTCTTTTCTCTTTTTAAGCGGTAATGGCCGAGCCCACTTAAATCAACCAACCAACCCTAGGTTAACAACTAAATTTTATAAACATATTAATATATATTAATAGATATATTATACCATAAATTAAACCGTTTCTTTTCAAAACTCTTTTTTTTAAGAACCGGGCCAAAGCCCAGGCCCGTACCCAATAACCCAAGAACCAACACAGTAATAAAACTTGCGCACCCCTATGTATAAGCACCATAGCCGCGTCCGCGGGTGCGGCGCAGTGGAAAGGTGGCCTAACTTCCTGCTAAAAGGTCGCATGTTCGATTCCTACCATGCGCTTCCCCATCCTACATAAATTTACCCAGTGAATTAGCGGACGGCTTTACTGTACCCTTCCGAGGAGTTTATCGGCCCATCGGGTTCTCCAGGCTTTAAAAAAAAAAAGCACCATAGCCGCTCTTAATTTCCAGTCCTTTGCGTCTTATCTCATTTTCTTTACTTCCTCCTTTCCATTTGTCTACTGCATTCTGTCCCTCTTATTATTATTATTATTATTATTATTATTATTATTTTATATATATATATTTAAACGAAAACTGGCCAAGCCCAAGGCTCGACAGAAAACACGTTAATCACTGATGCATCCGTCCTCTTTCACATAATTCCATGCAAATAATTTTACCAGTCCATTTATTTTCTTCCCTCTTCTTCTGCTGTGTCTTTCCTTTCTTTTATTTTCTACTGTCTTTCTTTCCTAAATTCTTTCTGTCATTCCCACTCTTTTAACTTCCTACCACTGCTTATCACTCACTCTTGTTTCTTCTACTAACTTGCATGTCCACTTCATTGTGATTCTCGCATGCATTCATTTATGGCTACCCCATGCCTTTTGTTGTGACTCTTCCCCCATTTTTTTTTTCCTTTGCTTCCATTTTAACTACACAGACCTAACTTTCCCAACTTTCTATTCTTTGTTCATGTTTTCTTCCATCGTATAAGTAGTATTATTATTTTTAATTAAAACCTGGCCTGAGGCCCAAGACCAAATGCTCACGCTGAAACAGAGCACACACTCCCCATGTTCACAACTGCAGGCAAACCACCTTTTCCCATCCAATCTTCTATTGCGTTTCCCATTCTATTAGTTTTTTTTCTGCACTATGTGAATCAGATACTCTGTTTATTTCAATTTTTTTTAATTTTTATATATGTATAGGGCATTGTTATTTGCACTCCAATATTGTTAGGGGGGATCAAATATTTTTTTTTTTTTTTTTTAATTTTTTTTAAGGGGAGTACCAACGAGGAAAGTACTCCCTTAACAAATAAATGTAATTTTACCTTATTATCCATTTATCCCCTTAACAAAGAAATGTAATTTTACCTTAACAAAAATTGCAAATGTCATAGTTTTTTATTTTCGATTCGCATATTTCGATTTTTTTTATACCATATAGGATAAGCGTTTTCGAAGAAGTAGGATCGAACAATTTTTTTTTTTTTTTGTCAAGATAAATATGCCAAATTATATAATTACGGAGGAAATGCACCGAAATGATTATTAATTTTCGACATATCACTGTTGAATATATATATAATTGTAATGCATTCGTTGCAACGGTGACGAACTGCTTATTTAATTCAGTTTCCATTGTCAAATAAGTTTTTTTAATCTATTTTGAATGGTAAATCTAGGAATATTGAGTAATGTGAAATAATATGTTTGTGTAGCCCCTTAACAATTTTTCAAAGAGTGAAGTGTTTTTAAAAAATGGCCCCTTCTTAACAAAAGTTGGAGTGTCAATAACAATACCCTGTGCATATAACTAAATTATCTTCTCAGTATTTATGGCTGTCAAGTAAATTATATTTATTTTATAGCGATTACTTAATACATAAATTCTCTATTTGTATCCGACAGTCATTAGAGCACAACCAACAATGGCTTGTTCAGTTACTAAACAAGCCACGGAGCAATCATGTGTGGCTTGTTCAGTCATCCGTGGCTAGCCGTGGCTGGTTTTGAGCTCGTTCGTGGCTAGTGAACTGAACAGAGGTTGGGGATTATAACGGCAAAGAGAAAGCCGTTATAAATTTATAACGGCAAAATCTTTGCCGTTTTATGTTTTCTGGTGTGTTTTATGTTTATAACAAAAAATAATTTTTTATTATATTTTTTTAATGTTATTATTTAAGCAGATTCGTGGCTAGTTTTTCTCCTTGGGTGCCATGTGGCTTGTTTAGTTGTAAAATAAGAAAGAGAATGAAGTGAATATAACGGATGGTTGGTTATGGTTTTATAATTTGGAATTCTATTGCAGAGTTATTTATATAGTGTCAAGCTTGCATTTACTGATGCATACTCATGTTGAAAGATATTTTTTTTTACTAAATAGGATATCTTCTATCGTCCCTTTCTTCAATCATTTATATAATCAGTTAAACAATTTATTAATAGTCAGTTCTTGTGATCATACACAGACATTGATAAAACGCATAAGTTAAGAAAATATAAAGTCAGTTTAGTTTCCAGTTCAGGTGACTTTTGAAGTTAAAAAAATATGCATCTACACATGTTTGTATCAGTAAACAATAGGGGAAAGGAATTTACTTACTATCTTAAGTCTACTGTTTTATATTATTGATCATTCTCAGGGTTTTGCTATTTCAGGGTTTAGACAATGTAAAAATAGTCATATGTATATAGTTACATAATCACTAAACAACCGAAAATTTACTCACTGATTGTTTCACTGTTTTAGCTTATTTTGTTTCAGGGTTGGCATATATATATATTTTTGTCCAACTAATACTACTCAAGGACTCATCTATGCATGTATACATCATATATTATTAAATAAAGTCACCAAAGAAGAAGTTTACTCACTGATGCATTTGAAAGGGTTAACAGAACCCTAGATTTATCACGAATTTCTAGTCATTTCACATATCATATACAGGTCCATGTATATACGTAAGGTATCAACCAGTAAAACATTCAAATCGTGATCAAGAAAATGAGAATTTGAGGAGTTTACTCATAGTTTTGGTTTACGGCTCTTATACATTTTCCTGGTTTCAGTCTTCTAGTTGCTCACTGGTCCATGTTTGTTTCCAATCTCCACTTATTTGTTTACTGCCATTTTGCTTTACATTTTTGTGTTGAGTTTACTGACCTTGTGAGGACATCGTATGGTATAGTAGTGTGTATTTATAGGTGAAACCCAAGCATACTATGGTAGCATATAGCTGTGCATTAGTATGTATTTATTGAAATGGATAGCTACACATATACCTATGGTTGTTGAGTGATTGAAAGTATATGGCTGTGATTTCAACTGTGCCCATTTTGATTGGAAAAAGAAACCTTGGTTCTTTGCTGTGTTATAGTTTGATTGCAAAAAATGTTATTTAGGCATTAGCTGTATCTACACATCATTTGAAATAACAATTAATGCCGCCTATAATGCAGTACCTATATGCTATGGCAAACATGTTGTTGCTCATTTATTCTATTTTATCATCAAAGCATGACAGCCTAGCTACTTAAGTCAAATATGTGTGTAATAGAAGATAGAGTAGGATGTCGATGGTTTTATAGTTGTTGCATATATACATGAATTGATGTTATGCCAATGCTTGTCACACTAAATTTTTTTCTGGAAGGTATACGGCCGTGTTACAAATAGGTGCACCTATGTGCAGCCTTGTACTTTTTATTATTAAAAAGGAAAACTTAGTTGCTAAGAAATTTCAATATTTTATGTTCATAAATTTATATGTATTAAAAGACATATCTCTCCTATTAAATATTCTGATCGAACAGTAACATCCTTATAAATGAAATAAATTCTTGCATATGAAGTAAATTCATATTTTACTTATATTAGTTTTAATTCACATAAGTTTAAAATATTATATAAATATACAACAATTACAAGACACTATTTATTGTACATACACATACATTCACACTAGTTAAGGAAAATAATACACATAGGATTATAAAAAGATTATTTAACTTCTAAAATTTATTATACTAAATTTATTTAAATATAAACAAATTCCTGAAATAATGCATAATAAGCTGTATTACAAACTTAGTCAAAAAGCGGGACATTACAAATATGACATCTTCTTTCCCTTGGCAATTTCATATAGATAGACTGAATTCTCTCCCTGCACTTCTATTCTAACCCCCATCTTGTTCTTCACTTTCCCCTCACTGCAAGAACCTCTCCTTTCTTTTTTGCTGTTCTCTCTACCATTCCTCGTGTTAAGAATTTTTTTCATGTTCAGTTGGGCAATGGTGCTAACTGCCTCTTTTGGTAGAACATTTGGCATGGTCAGCTTCCTTTATCTTCTTTATTTCCTTCTCTATACTCTATGCCTCCTCGTTTGGAATTTTCCATTGTGGAACTCATGAATATGGGTCCTTCTGGTCTTTTACCATCTTCTCTCTTCGATGTCCCTGTAATTTTGGATTTCTTAGCTGCTTCTAGCAGACCTATCTTTCCACATCTCCTGATTATTACATTTGGGCTTTGTCTCCTTTGAAACGTTTTTTTGTAGCGTCGTGTTATCAATTCCTTAATCATTCTGGCCATGCTTTCTCATTTGTCAGGCTCTGGAAATGTCGTCTTTCACCTAGAATTCTATTCTTTCAATGGAGTCTAATTCATGAGAAGATTAACAGAAGAAAAAAAAATTTGTTTCGTTGTAATTTGGTTTTTAGCCCTAACTGTGTGCTATGCAATATGTAAGAGGAATCTGTTCACCATCTCTTTTTTGACTGTGACTATACTTGTCCAATTTGGGTTGCGTCTAGCGCTTCTCTTTTGGGCTTCATTTCCATCAATTTTATCAATGTTTGATCATTGGCAATATGGCTCTGTCAATTATAAGATGGATGTTTTTCTTGCTATTTACTATTGGTGTATATGGAAGGAAAGAAATGTTGTGGTTTTGAATAAACCAAGGAGCGATATGTTTGGAGTTTGTCGTCGTATTGGTCAATTTTTCAAACTTGGGCAAGACCATTAAATGTAGCTCCTTTCAGATTGGCTTTAACTCGTGCTCATAGGTTTACTTGCTATATATGCTTTTGGCTTTTATTTCATTGCGTGTTTTATGGTTATAGTATGTATGCATGTATCTCAGTAGTTTGCTTGCATTATGATTTGTACTATGTTTACAGTATGTATTTTGGTTTTATCTCGTTATTATGATAACTACCAGTTGGACATGTTAGCTGGCTTGAATATTATTATTATATATATTATCTAATCGGCTGTGTGGTACCACGCTACACATCCGTTATGCTCAAAAAACAATAAAAAACACCTAAACCCTAGCCTTTGAAAATTAGTTAAGACAAAAAATTAAAAGGTCGGCTCCATTATTTTTGTGCTCTATCTCTTGTGAAAGAATTCGGCTTCTACTTTGCTCTTCAATGGCCGCCTGGGGTTTACTTTCCAAATCACGACTCTTAATTGATTTGAATTTGTTCTGATGTCTCTGATTATGTGATGCTCCCTGTCGGTCCGATTTGGGATGATCGAAACTGTGAAATTGTGAGTTCTCTGATTTTTTTATTTCTCTTATGTTTGAATGAATTGTTTTGTTTTTTATGATTTCTAGTGATGAATATGGGTGTTTAAATTGGGTTTTGAAACCCTTATATTCTTTGATTTTGTGCATTTATTTGGTTTTGATATTGCATGAATGCCCAATCGATTTCTAGAAATATTTGAATGATTTTCTTGCCCAAAAATTACACTTGTGATTTTTTGGAAAGTGTTTGAAATCGTGAATCCATTCTTTCAAAAAATTAGCTCCTATGAAAACGATGGTAAATGTTGCATGATATATGCTTGTTGAATTGTTTACACCTTTCTGGAGATATCTTTAATTTGTAAAATTACTGAGAATTGATTCTTGCTGATTTTATCCCTTTACGATTTCTGGATACTTGAAATGTTCATCTAGCTAAAAATAACTGATTGAGGTTTCTAGAAATAAAAATACCATGTATCCTTTTTTGTAAATTTGAATAATCTTTTTGCTAAACATAGCAAATTGAATTTCTCAAACATATTTGAAAATTACCTTCCTTAAATTTTGGCCTTTATTATTTTCCCTTAAATTGAAGAAAGTTGGCCTTGATGCATGCACATCACCTTTACGCCTGTAACCTTCAAACTGTTGTTTGATTTCACTATTTGAATCAATAAAAGGATTACTGAATTTTGCATTGCTTGAATTCAAACTACTTTATTTCCTTTGTGACTCGAGTGCTTTTTTCCTTGAATATCTCCTAATGCATATTCATGACTGTCCTTATTCATGTTGCTTGCAAACTACAACCATGCATGTGCTTGAATATATTGGCACTTGCTCATATTTGTGAGTTTTTTGGTTTACACTTGTGCATGTTTTTCCTGCTTCAAGGTTGAATTACTATGGTATTTGGTTATTGTTGATAAGAGCAGATATTATTTTTTGTTGCTACACTTGGCCTTTCTATCTTGCTTGGCTACTCTTATGCATGCACGTTGTTATGCATGTTGCATCTGTATTGATGTGCACCCTTTTGTAACTAAAGTGTTGCTTCACACTTGAAACTGCCATCATGCACATTTGTTTGGGTATCCATGTTTCATTGCTTGCATATGCATGTGTACTTTGTGTAACACCCCATAATTTTAACGACACTAAAAGAGGGTAAATTAAATAATATTTAATTTTATATTCATAATTAAGGAAAACGGACTGCGTCATTGCGTCCATCTCGAAATTCTGGTCAAGATAGACATTTGGTTTGCGTAAAATGGGCATCATATAAAGAACTTATGAGGGTTTTAAGTTTGTATACGCGCAGAAGGGATATATATATATATATATATATATATATATATATATATATATATATACACACACACACACATATGAGTCAGAGATGAGTCAGAATCTTATCGAAACTGTTTGAATTTGAAAAATAAAAGTGGCGGCAGTTTTTCCGCTCTAGGGGTCGACCCACCCAAAGGAGTGTCGAACCCCTAAGGCTGATGTGGCTGTCGGTTTCAGGGTGGCTGGCAACTATAAATACGTGTCCATTTCTCCTGTTTTCTTTATTGAGAATTCATGGGGGCCAAACTCTACCGGTGTCTGAAATGAATTTGATTCGTTAATCTCCTACAACTATTATCTTTGCAAATAAAACTTAGAGATTCAAGATCCATTCTTCTTCTGTTTTCTAATCCTAACACCGTGAGTTCCTAGTTCCTTTTAGATTTGAATATTTAAAAGTAAATATGACACGGCTATGACTTGGATTTGTTCATGTTCCTAAATTATATCAGATCCACTGTAAATTATAAACATATGACATTCTGAATTGGTTAGGATTTGGATCTAAATCTCTATCTTATTGGATATACCGTAAGCTTTGTGGCGTTCTATGATGTGGATCTTGGCCCTATTTGTATTAGATCTACTTTTAATTATTGGATCTGAATCATGTGGACATCTAAATTGTTAATCAGATCTAGCTTATCATCTTGTGCCTATTATGTTAGATCTGAATAGTTGGACATCTAAATGGTTAATTTAGATCTTATTATGCTCACTATGACATCATAGTTATGTTAGAACTAGTGATTGTTACAAGTTCATCAGATTTATGCTCATATGTCCACCTTATCACCATGTTAGTTTATGTTTATGACAAGACATTCACTTTTTTCATATTCCTATTATTTTTTTCCTTTTATCGTTTATGACTAGGCTATTATCTAGCCAAGGCATGCCGCCAATTTTGTGAGTGCGCTAGTTAGGGAACGGGGGAAAAAGGTTAATATTAGCATAATTTGAATACAAACATCATTGGACATATAATTCAAAAAGGGGAAGTTAGGGACATAATCACTTATAAAGACATAGGTAAGAATTGGATAAGAATGAAACTTCTAATAATTACAATTTGGAATTGTAATTGCACTTATGACACAAGGTTAGGTTGCATTAGTGGAGGAAGTCTGCCCGGACCCGACCGACATATCAAGCAGCCACTAATGTTGAACCTAATGTGAGAGGTCTAAGTGCGCAAATACGAATTGGGTTATGACACGAGGTTATACCTAACTTATGGAAGAAGTCTGGAAGGACCCGACCGATACGTCCAACATCCACAAGTTGTAGGCCTGATGTGGGAGGTCTAGCACATTATAACCATAAATGGACATGGTAACAAATTAGAATACTTAACCTAGTTGAATCCATAGGGATTGTGTAAACTTAAACTTAAGTTGGGGTTAAGTAAACTTGTTTGGACAAATGGGGTGGGTTAAGTAAATCTGAGGGGTGGGTAATATTTACATATAGGCCCACGAACTTAACCGGATAAGGTTATGTAATTAAAGACACCTAGTGGTACACATAACCGGTGGAAATAATAAAGCTATGTAATTAAAGATACCTTTTAGGGTAAGCATAACTGGTAGAAATAAATAGGGCTACGTAATTAAAGATACCTAGTGGTATACATAGTCAGTGAAAACCTAGTGGGGATACAAGACAAAAAGGAGAGCTTTTATCATATTGTGTGGGGCCCGTTTCAGTCAGTAACTCGGAGTATGTATCGAGTAGAGAACCCCGAACTAGGTGAGAGAAGGGGCACGCTTACAGGCTGATTGTCGAAGATCCAAACGTGGAGGCGATGTTGGCGGCACAAACCGACTGGGCCATGTGCATGCATGAGCCGGGCCGAAGGGGATAAGACGACCGAGACACCTACAGATATGGGGCTGTGCATATCAGCGAGGGGTTGCCATTTTAGGACGTGATACATCCTACTGTGGGGCCGACACAGAGTATATACGGAGTAGAAAGCCGATCGATTAGGGTAGTAGTTAGGGTACATTTGGACGTATGCCTAAGTCTACCACCTTGTAGTGGAAGGGATCATCTCATTCTGGTTATACTAGTAATAGTGTAGAGTAATCACTAGGGAAGCGTTTACACCTTATCCTGTCTACCTTGTCACACTTGCCATTTATGTAGTGATCTCTCTTATCCACTTTATATGCCTGTCATGCTACTTTTATTTATTTACTTGCTAAAAGTAACTAGATGCGCCAGATTTAATGTCTGGCCCTTTTTGTTTCCTCTTCTTTCTTCCGTTTCCTCCCAGGTTCTCAGGGAGAGAATACTCAGGCTTAGTGTGGACTCAGTTATCATCTTGCTAGAGCTGCTTTCGAAGTATGACTCAAGTTCTTATCTCTATTATGACTTAGCTCTTTTTCTTGGGGAATTATGTTATGCTTTTTATATTTGTGTACTGTGATGGTACAAGACATAAGTTATGTTATTGTAATGATTTTTGTGACTTATGGTATTTTGGACCACGATGTATGATTTGCGTTTGAAATAAAAATTTGAATTTCTGCTGCTATCTTATTTATATCTGTCTGGTAATATTATGTGTCTGTTTACCTATAACACTTCACGAAACTTAATGTATTCCCTTTGTGAGTGACATTAACGGACGTGGGGTGTCACACTTGGTATCAGAGCTGAAGGTTACCAGATTGGATAAAGTTTTTGAAAATTATTTTCAAAAACTTAAAAAAAAGCATTTTCAAAAAGAAAAGTTTGTTTTCACAAAAAAAAAAAACATATTTTCCCAAAGCCATATGTAATATCCTTCTGTCCTTTGTCTAAATCTCTTCCCTTTTCTTTTCAGCATGTATAGGGAACAAAATATTCCTAATATCCCAGAGGGCGCTACGATACCCGGATGGTTCCGTAAGTATCTGGAGGCCACGGTGCCTGCCGAAGGCCAAGGAAACGTTCCTCCCCCAACTGCACCAGTCATTCCTCCTCCCCTCCAAGAGCAGATAACTTCGCCAAGATCTGCAAAGACTTCCGTGCTATGGGAGGGAAGCCATTCCATAGGAACAAGACATTCGTAGAAGCGCGAAATTGGCTCAAGGAGACCGAGGACTTATTCGTAATCTTTGAAGTAGAGGATAGAAGGAAGATTCAGTTAGCTGCTTGGCTACTGAAAGATGAAGCCTCATTTTGGTGGGAAGTCACCCAAGCTGGACGTCCAGTGGAAACTTGAGACGATTTTAGACAGAGGTTCAAAATGAAATTTCTTTCCCAAGTCGAGATAAGCATGCAGATGGAGAGGTTCTTAGCACTCAAGAAAGGGAACTCGACGGTGAAAGAATTCAACCAGCTAGTAAGGTTCGGGTTAGAGTTGGTGGATAAGCCGCACAAAAAGGCTTTGCAGTTTGCTAAAGGGCTGAATGGACCCCTTCATGAGTTATCCATGTACCATATTCCAATGAGGGCCACTTTTGAAAATCTTGTCGATATGGCCCTAATACATGAGGAAGACAAGGGAGAAAAGAAGGAAGTAAAAGCCGAGGAAACATCGCAAAATAAAAAGGTGTGGCCCAAGAAGGGAAAACACCATCAACAACAACAACAACAATAGAAGAAAGGTGGAAAGAATGACAAGGCCAAGGACAAGAGGAAATGTCACAGTTGTGGGAAAGAAAGTCACCTAATCAAAGACTATAAGAGAAGGAAGAACACTTGCTTTAATTGCGGAGAGGTCGGACACTTCACTAGAGAGTGGCCGAAGAAACAGAGAGCATAGGAGCAAGGTCAAAGGATATGGGCTTCTGGAGGGCAGGTGCATGCTCCCGCGATCAGTGCTCCCGATAGAGGTAGAAAGATTCTGTAGAAGGTTTAATTTCTCTTTCAAACCATCCTATTAGAGCACTTTTTAATTCTAGTGCTTCACATTCATTTATATCAAGTTCCATAGTTGAATCTCTGCACTTAATTACTAGTATGGTAGTGGATCCCTTAGTTATTCAAATCCCATTGGTGGTTCGGTTCATTTATCAATGATTTGTCGGGGTTTGAAAATATGTGTGTTAGGTGTCGAGTTTGAATGCGACGCATATGTGCTCGGGTTTATGGGCTATGCATTGATTCTAGGAATGGATTGGCTTACCACGTATGGTGCCATTCTAGAATGTGAGAGGAGGGTCATTAAACTTTTGACTTGTCATGGGAGGACCCTCGAGATTTATTGTGACCCACAAGGGTCGGTTATGCTTTGTTTCCTAGAGTCTCTTGATGCATCTATCGATGACTTACAATCTGTTCCAGTAGTTCGAGATTATTCCGATGTTTTTGATGAGGTTTGGGGTTTACCTCCAAGGCGCGAGATTGACTTTCGTATATATTTAGTGGACAATGCAAAGCTAGTTGCATTGCCAGTGCACAATATGGCTCCGAGGGAAAGGAGGGAGCTGAGTAAGCAAGTAGGGGAGCTACTTGAGAAAGGGTTTATCAGGCGAAGCATATCTGAATGAGGTACTCCAGTAGTATTCGCGACTAAAGCGGATGGTTCGCTTCGTTTGTGTGTTGACTATATAGAGTTGAATAAACTCACTAAGAAGAATAGGCACCCACTTCCCATGATTGATGATTTATTTGATCAGCTTGTTGGTGCCTCGGTATTTTATCAGTTAGACTTGGCCAAGGGGTTTCAACAGTTGAGGGGGGCTGAGGACATAGATAAGACTGCTTTTAGAACTCCAGATGGTTTCTTTGAATGTCTAGTTATGTTTTTGGGTTGACGAATGCACCCGCCTATTTTGTTGATCTGATGAGTAGGGTGTTTCGAGAGCTTCTAAACAAATTTGTCATGGTCTTTGTTGATGATATTTTGATCTTCTCTAAAAGCAAAGAAGAGCATGCCTAACATTTGAGAGAAGTCTTGAAAACTCTCTGTGCGCATCAGCTTAAGGTGAAGTTCTCCAAGTGCCATTTTCGGAGGAAAGAAGTGAGATTCTTAGGGCATGTGGTCTCTAAAGAAGGGATAGCTGTAGATCCTGCAAAGGTGGTTGCAGTGCAAGATTGGAAGATCCCTAAAAATGCAATCGAGGTGAGAAGTTTACTTGGGTTGGTAGGTTATTATAGGAAGTTCATTAAGGACTTCGCAAAGATATAAGCCCCACTCACTGGGCTGATGAAGAAGAATTTGGCGTTTTCATGGGACATAGATTATGATGTTGCTTTCCAACGACTGAAGAGGTCTTTGAAAATAGCCTCAGTCTTGACCTTGCCTAATGGAAGTAAGGTGTTTATCGTTTACAATGATGCATGTGGTACAGGGCTTGGTGCGGTTCTGATGCAAAAAGGGAAAATAGTGTGTTATGGGGGTAGACAGTTAAGAGTTCATGAGAAGAACTACCCCACCCATGATCTAGAGCTAGCTGCCATAGTAATTGCGTTAAAGACGTGGCGTCATTATTTACTTGGAGAGAAGTTCAAGTTATACACCGATCATAAATCTCTCAAGTATTTGTTCTCGCATAAAGACCTCACGTCAAGGCAACAACGGTGCATGGAGTTCCTAGCTTCTTATGATTTTGAGATTGCTTATACCCCTGGTAAGAGTAATGTGGTGGCAGACGCACTAAGTAGGAAGAGGATGGCCTTGAGTCCTCTGTTTGTGGAGAGGAAGAGCTTGGAGTTCATATCAGCTTTTGATTTTAGACCCTCCATTGATATTTTTCCTGATTTGTTTGCATAATTGGAGATACAAATGGATCAAATAGAAGCTTCATAGCAAGGTGACCCACAGATTTTAGACATCATGGAAAAGCTCAGAAAAGGATTGACTTCTAGTCACCTCAGTAGATATGCCATAGATGAAAAGAGGTGGTTGTGGTGAGATGGAAGACTTTGTATTCCTCAAACTGGAAGCTTGATAAAGGCAATCCTAGAAGAAGCCCACCATTCCAAGATGACCATTCATCCAGGCGGTGATAAGATGTACATAGACATGAAGAGGGTTTTCTTTTGGGCTTGGGATGAAGAATGATATGGCAGAGTTTGTTTCTCAATGTTTAGTTTGCCAGTAAGTTAAAGCTAGGCAAAGGAAGCCCGGTGGTTTACTTCATCCTTTGAAGGTTCCTCAGTGGAAATGGGAGAGCGTCTCTATGGATTTCATAGATGGTTTGCCTAGATTGAAGAAAGGCAACACCAGTATCTGGGTTGTGGTAGATAAACTCACTATGAGCGCTCACTTTATTCCAGTTAAGAGTAAGAGGACGACATCATGGTTGGCAGCAATTTATGTTTGTGAGATAGTTCGTCTTCATGGAGTACCTTCCAGCATCGTAAGCGATCGCGACCACATCTTCACCAGTGAATTTTAGAGGAGTTTGCAAGAAGCATTAGGTACACAGTTGTGTTTGAGCAGCGCTTACCATCCTTAGACCGATGGGCAGACGGAGAGGGTGAACAGAATTCTAGAGGACCTTTTGAGGCTGTGTATCCTAGACTTCGAAGGGACATGAGAATAGCACCTTCCATTAGTAGCGTTTGCCTACAACAATAGCTATCAAGCCAGCATCGGCATGGCACCCTTCGAAGCATTGTACGGACGACCCTGTAGATCACCAACTTGTTGGTGGGAATCTACAGAAAGATTGTTACTTGGACCGAATATGGTTAGAGAAACATCCAAAAAGATTGACCTTATTCGACGGCGGATGAAGACAGCTCAAGATAGGAAGAAATCCTATGCATACAAAAGAAGGGTTGACATTGAATTTGAAGTGGGAGACTTAGTTTTTATCAAAGTATCACCTCTGAGGAATGTGGCTCGCTTCGGATCATTAGGGAAGTTGGCACCTAAGTTTATGGGACCATTTCCCATAACCGAGAGGATTGGCCAAATGGCCGATAGAGTAAAGCTCTCAGAAAATCTATCCGGTGTTCATGATATTTTCCATGTTTATCATCTGCAGAAATGTTTTCATGACATCGCGGAAGTCTTTGAGTTAAGTGTGTTGGAAGAAGTAAAAGTGGAATGGGAGGCGACAGTCAGGCGAGTCCCTACCCCGTATTCTTGGATTAGAAGTCAGGAAGCTAAGAAGTTAGGAAGCTATGCAATAAAGAGATCAAGTTGATAAAGGTTCAATGGGGAGATAACCCAGAGGATGCGACTTGGGAGACCGAAGACAAGATTTGTTCTTCGTACCATTTTCTTTTCGAAGGTATGTTCTTAACTCCTTTTTCCAAAGTTTTATCTGTGCTTGTTTCTATCATTTGAATATATTCTATCCATAGTATTTTCGACATTTAGATAGGAATCCTATGGATATAAACATGTGTTTGAGACATGTTATGTTTGATGGATGCAAGTGTTTGCTAGTGGCTGCCTGTGGATGCGTATACACACACATTAGGCACTAGATCGACTCAATCACTCTAATACCTCATATGGATGTGTGTGCATTTTCTTTTCTTGTATGAATGGGAATGGATGAGTTAGCATATGGATGTTGCATTTGGATGAATGAGTGTGCACACATATAGAACTCACATGTTATAATAGGATTATTTGCATACATATTGGATTCATGGCACTAACATACATTGCATTAAGGAGGTCAACTGAATCAATGGACCGCCTGATCTTTGCATTAGTATTGGGACATATACACGCACCTCTGCATATATTCATATAAGCATTAGAAATCTTTAAGGATAATGGATGCCAGTGATTGATGGATGAGAAGATGGATGATGGATGGTAGGATATACATTCTTCTTAACTTAGAGATTTCGGGGACGAAATCCTTTAAGTAGGGGAGAATGTAACACCCCATAATTTTAACAACACTAAAAGAGGGTAAATTAAATAGTAATTAATTTAATATTTAGAATTAAGGAAAACGGACTGCGCCATTGCGTTCGTCTCGAAATTCTGGTCAAGATAGACATTTGGCTTTCGTAAAACGGACACCGTATGAAGAAGTTATGAGGGTTTTAAGTTTGTATACACGCAGAAGGGATATATATATATACATATGAGTCAGAGATGAGTTAGAATCTTATCCAAAACTGTTCGAATTAGAAAAATAAAAAGTGGCGGCAGTTTTCCCGTTCAAGGGGGTCGACACCCTAGAGGGGTGTCGACACTGGAGTCGACCCCCATTAAGGGGTGTCGACACCAAGGTCGACCCACCCACAGGGGTGTCGAACCCCTAGGGCTGACGTGGCAGTCGGTTTCAGGATGGCTGGCAGCAATAAATACGTGTCCATTTCTCCTGTTTTCTTTATTGAGAATTCATAGGGGCCAAACTCAACCGGTGTCTAAACTGAATTGGATTCGTTAATCTTCTACAACTATCAGCTTTGAAAATCAAACTTAGAGATTCAAGATCCCTTCTTCTTCTATTTTCAAATCCTAACACTATGAGTTCCTAGTTCCTTTTAGATTTGAATATTTAAAAGTAAATATGACACGACTATGACTTGGATTTGTTCATATGCCTAAATTATATCAGATCCATTGTAAATTATAAACATATGACATTCTGAATTGGTTAGGATTTAGATCTAAATCTCTATCTTGTTGGATCTATTATAACCTTTGTGGCATTCTATGATGTGGATCTTGACCCTATTTGTTTTAAATCTACCTTTAATTATTGGATTTGAATCATGTGGACATCTAAATTGTTAATCCGATCTAGTTTACCATCTTGTGCCTATTATGTTATATCTAAATAGTTGGACATCTAAATGGTTAATTTAGATCTTATTATGCTCACTATTACATCATAGTTATGTTAGAACTAGTGATTGTTACAAGTTCATCAGATTTATGCTCATATGTCCACCTTCTCACCATGCTAGTTTATGTTTATGCCAAGACATTCACTTTTGTTGTATTCATATTATTTTTCCCTTTTATTGTTTATGACTAGGCTATTATCTAGCCTAGGTATGCCGCCAAATTTGTGAGTGCACTAGTTAAGGAACAAGGGAAAAAGGTTAATATTGGCATAATTTGAATATAAACATCATTGGACATATAATTCAAAAAGGGGAAGTTAGGGATATAATCACCTATAAAGACATGGGTAAGAATTGGATAAGAATGAAACATCTAATAACTACAATTAGGAATTGTAATTACATTTATGACACGAGGTTAGATTGCATTAGTGCTGGAAGTCTGCTCGGACCCGACCGACATATCCAATAGCCACTAATATTGAACCTAATGTGATAGGTCTAAGGGCGCGAATACGAATCGGGCAATGACAAGAGGTTAGACCCAACTTGTGGAAGAAGTCTGCCCAGACCCGACCGACATATCCAACATCCACAAGTTGTAGGCCTAATGTGGGAGGTCTAGCCCATTATAACCATAAATGGAGATGGCAGCAAATTAGAATACTTAACCTAGTTGAATCCATAGGGATTGTGTGAACTTAAACTTAAGTTAGGGTTAAGTAAACTTGGTTAGACAAAGGGGGTGGGTTAAGTAAATCTGAGAGGGTGGGTAATATTTACATATAGCCCCACGAAGTTAACCCGATAAGTTTATGTAATTAAAGATACCTAGTGGTATACATAATAGGTGGAAATAATAAAGCTATGTAATTAAAGATACCTTTTAGGGTAAGCACAACTGGTAGAAATAAATTCGGCTATGTAATTAAAGATACCTAGTGGTATACATAGTCAGTGAAAACCTAGTGGGGATACAAGACAAAAAGGAGAGCTTGTATCATATTGTGTGGGGCCCGTTTCAGTCAGTAACTCGGAGTATGTATCGAGTAGAGAACTCCGAACTAGGTCAGAGAAGGGGTACGCTTATTGGCTGATTGTAAGAGATCCAAACGTGGAGGCGATGTTGGCGACCCAAACCGATACATCCTACTGTGGGGTCAACACAGAGTATCTACGGAGTAGGGAGTCGATCGATTAGGGTAGTAGTTAGGGTACAATTGGACGTATGCCTAAGTCTACCACCTTGTAGTGGAAGGGATCATCTTATTATGGTTATACTATCAATAGTGCAGAGTAATCATTAGGGAAGCATATACACCTTATCCTGCCTACCTTGTCACACTTGCCATTTATGTAGTGATCTCTCTTATCCACTTTATATGCCTGTCATGCTACTTTTATTTATTTACTTGCTAAAAGTAACTAGACTCGCCAGACTTAATGTCTGACCATTTTTGTTTCCTCTTCTTTCTTCTGTTTCCCCCTCCCTCAGGTTCTCAGGGCGGGAATACTCAGGCTTAGTCAGGAATCAGTTATCATCTTGCAAGAGTTGCTTTCGAAGTAATGCTCAAGTTCTTATCTCTACTATGGCTTAGCTATTTTTTTAGGGAATTATGTTATGCTTTTTATATTTATGTACTCTGATGGTACAAGACAGAAGTTATGTTATTTTAATGGTTTTTGTGACTTATGGTATTTTGGACCACGATGTATGATTTGTGTTTGAAATAAAAATTTGAATTTCCACTGTTGTCTTATTTATACCTGTCATGTAATATTCTGTGTTTGTTTACCTATAACGCTTCACAAAACTTAATGCATTCCCTTTGTGAGTGACATTAACGGACATGGGGTGTCACACTTTGCCTCTTTCATTTGCAATGCAGTTTTTATTTAATATGTCACTCTCTTGCCTTTGTACACTGATCATAACCTGAATTGCTTGCTCTTGTATATTAATGCTTCTCATTTGAAGCTGTTGTGCCATGTGATTGCATGGCTTGGCTGGTTCATTGGCCTTTGCTATTTGATCTTGTACATGTGCGTTTTATTGCTACATCATGACCTTTTGTAGCTTTGTTCCTGCTTTGTGCATGCACGTTGTCTGAAATTGAATCCCTTCTCGACAAAACTTTGATGCATTTGAAAGTCTATGTTCTTCAACTTTGTACAATGTGTTGTGGCTTGCCCCACTTCATACTTGTTGCTTTTGAGTTGTAGTTGACCAGACTTAAGTAGTTTGCTCCTTTGTGCATTTTCCATTGTGTCCACTAGGCCTTTTTGTTTGCTGCTAATCACCCCTGCTACCGTGTTCCTGAAAATGAAATGCTCTTGTAAACACGTGCACTTGTGTTGTAATCTTGGCTTGTAATTGTGTACTTTCCATGTACATGGCTGCACCCGACTTTACTAGTTGGCCATTTTGATTTTCTTAATGCACTTCATATCTTCATAATGCCATGCCACTTTGCTTCTGAAATGAGCCATGTATGTGATGGCTTCATTATAGTCTCTATTGTTCTTTGTGCATACTTCCCGTGCATCTGCATACTTATTTACATATATGCATATGTACACTTGTGTACAATTGTGTATATATATAAGTGACATGTGCCACGCTGAGTTATACTTGCCCATATTGCCCTTGTTCACCTAAAAAATTACCTTTGTGCATAAATATATATATATATATATATATTATTTCTAATCCAGCAAGCCAATTATGGTTATGTTGAGGCTAGTCAAGATCAGCAGACCACATATATGAGTTGAGGCTGGTTTTGATCAGCGAACCACTGTGACTGAGTTGAGGCTGATTTGCGAGCACTATAAAATCAGTGTACCTTGTGGTATTTACAGTGAATCACTGTGAATATCACAAGCAGTCTAGACTTAGATAAATGTACATATATCAGGCCAAGTCTAGAAATATGATGAGAAACACACCAAAATTATGAGGAAAATAAAATTTAAAATAAATTTATATTTGTCTATAGTAGATTCTATTTTTATTCCATTTTACTCTGTGTGTTTCTATAACAGGTATACAGGTGATTGGGCTGGATCTGAAACAGTGAAGACTAAGTGTGTGTATGAGAACTATATATGAAAGTGAATATGTAACTGAGTGATATCTGAGTGTTGTGATGATGAACCAATGTATATGAAACTGAATGTATTATATCACAGTGAGATGTACAAATAGTGGAGCAAGAAGTTTTTACTATTTCAAATGTTGAAATAAAATATTTGTTTGAATAAAAATACTATTTGAATATTAAATTCTGTGCAATAGTATTCTAAAAAAAATTCTACATAGGATAAAATATAGAATAGTACAGATACAAACACATTTATATAATAATATATATGTTTGTTACCATCAAACAAAAATCATGTTGTTATATTTAACAATCTCCCCTATTTGATGATGACAAACACACATAAAGATTTTGAAAGTGATAAGTGTGTTTAAATATGAAAACTATAGAACTCCCCCTATTTGTGTGCTCCCCCTACAATTGAACTCCCCTTATATATGTGCCTATGAGTGAGTTGAAAAAACTTGAATTTTCAATATTAAAAATATTCTTTAATTATCCACCCATCATTCAAAATCTTAACCATTCTCCCCCTTTTGTTATCATCAAAAGTATAATCTAAATCGAAATAGTGATGAATGTAGACTAGAAATATAATTTCAAACCAGGAGAGAGAATATATATCGTAAACCTCATTTAATCAAACAAAAATCAGAATATTCTTTAAAACTAGAATCAAATTTCATATTTCTGAATGATGGATTTTATAAAATGGAGAGAGTTATAAAACTTTAAATGTTAATACGGATTCCAAAAAATATCAAATAAATTTTAAAATTAAGCACATAACTAGCAATGCATTTGGACTATAATTATCAAATCGAGAGAGAAAATCAAATATTGCAAATCCCAAAATAGTAAAAAAAAAATCATAATATTTCATAACATAGTACCACATTTCTGTTGGAGAATGGAGTTTTGATGACAACAACCTTATTTCAATTATCGATTATAAAATAGGGTCTGTTTGTCACAGGTCCCTATTAAGTTTCAAAATTAGGCTCATATCTGGTGCTAAACTTATTGTAAATTAGGTCCCTATTTTTCGAAAAATCATGAAAAATATATAAAAATATATAAAAAAATCACGAAAATTCATTATTAAATTAAACACATACATGCCAAAAAATTCATGCGTTAAAACAATCAAAAACCACATCAAAACCCAAAATAACACAAAAACAATAAAACAACAGGTTTTTGCCTCAAAAAATGCACCTATTCGTACATAGTTGCATACATTCATGCTTATATTTTAGTGTTGCGTCCAACTGCAGTATAAATGCATACATGTATGTGGCTAAACGGCATTATACGCATTCTTTTATGCATATATTCAAATCTGGCCTGTTTTTTCAAGCATTCGCCATTTTCAGACATTATTGCACACATTTATGCTTTTATACAAAATAAATGCATGCATTCATGTGCATATTCAGAAGCCTTCACCCCCTTTGAATTTGTTGCACACATTATACATATATACAAAATAGTTGCATTCATGTATACAACTATTCGTAACACATGAATCTCAGTTCAACTTTGTATGCATACATGTATGCAGTTATATGCTAATAGTTGCATACATGTATGCATATATTGGTCCAGATTTTCAACAGATAACGCTGAAAGAATATGTGCATACATGTATGCTATTATAGGCAATAGTTGCACAAAAGTATGCAACATTTTTGTTTTGTTTTTTCGGTGGACTCCTAAGGACTTTTCCAAAATTTAGATTTTTTTTAACCCTTAGAGTGCATTTTTTTTGATCCAAAAAAGGAAAAGGCGGAAGTGGCACAAACAGAAGGCGGAAGGGAGCAAATATTTTGGGCGGTAGCTAAAAAGAGGGACCAGACTTGTATATAAAGTTTGGGAGGGACGTGGCGTGGATTTTGAACTTAAATAGGGATGTTAGCCTAATTTTCACTATAAAATATATGCTAACATCTCTATCTAGAATGTATAGACATATATATGCAGGATTTGTGTACAGGACTTAAGCACTGGAGACTCTACAGTTTTAGAGTTTCAAGAGATTCAGGATTTAGAAGAGATTCAAGACTCATGAGTTATCAAGCAATCAAGTGTAACACCCCGTAATTTTAACAACACATTATAAATATAAACTAAGTAACTTAATTAAACATAAGGAATTAAGTTAAACAGACTGCGCCATTGCGTTCGTCTCGGAATTCTACTTAATACAGACACCAAGTTTGTGTAAAACGTACATCATATGAAGAAGTTATTAAGCCTAGAAGTTTGTATACGCACAATAGAATTATATATATACAAACAAATTAAAAAAAATCAAAACAACGATGCAGGAGGGGGAATAGAAGAACCCCCCCGGGGTCGACCCGAGACCCGATAGGTCGACCCAGGTGTCGACCCAGGGTGTTTGGGGTCGACGCCCAAATGGGGTGTCGACCCCCATACAGACCTGGTCAGAATTCAGCTTTCGTATGTGGACACCTTTCTTGACTAGATTCGTTGACCCTAGGCTATAAATAAGACCCCATTTCTCTTGTTTCTCTACATCTAAAACAACGGAGATCTAAATGTTGCCTCTGCCCAAAATAAATCAAGTCTTTTCTTCTTCAACAATCAACTAGATTCATTCAAGTTTAGAGATCTGTGATTCAATATCTGCAACAATTCTTCTATCTCTTAGATCTATTGTCTGTGAGTCTACATTATTTTTAGATAAAAATAATTAAAATGCAATCTTGACATGCCTATAAATTAGATCTAAGCCTGTGACTATTGGAATCATATCAGATCTGCTATATTTGTATATATAATTCACTAATTAGATCTCATCATGCCTGTTTATGATCATGACACTATGCATAATCAGTCCTGTTATTACATGTTCACCGGATTTGTTCTTATATACCTATTTCTGTTCATCATATCTGTTCTTGTATGCCTATATCTGTTCATCAGATCTGTTCTTATATGCCTATTTCTGCTATCATATGCCCATTTCTGTTACTGTTGGTTTTATGCCTATTTTGTCCTCTCTCTCATTCTCTTTTTACTTTTGTAGCCAGGCTACTTTCGAGCCTAGGCCTATATCGCTGAAATATGCATATGAACGAAATTAGGTTAAATTGGGAATGATGGGAAATGGTAATTTGTGGGCATAACTTGTACTTTGAATCACGATTGGGATCTGGGGCATAAACTATATTGTGAAATTGGACTAAAAATTGGGGCATGATTTATATGGTAAATTATGACTTATGGTTTGGGACATAAAAATCTATAGGCTTATTGGAACTGTAAAGAGTATGCGACACATGTTATTGGAACTGTAAAGAATATGCGAGTTTAATCCGTTAAAATTCGGGTATAACTTGTATTGGGAAATTTGGGGCAGAATTTGAATTGACAGCATGAATATGGATTTGGGGCATAAGCCAAACTGTGATTAAAGATCTTAATTTAGGCATATAACACATGATGAATATGACTTGGGAAAGGGGCATGAAAACCTATAATGAAATAGGAATACTTGTTAATGAATGAAGATGCCCAGAATTATATTAATTAGAAAACTGTAACCGCGCTTAGACACGAGGTAGTGGAAGTCTGCCTGGACCCGACTGCCATATCCAGCGACCACAAGTGGTGAATGTAATGTGAGGGGTCTACGTGCATAAACACATGACGGTGCTAAGACACGAGGTTAAGTCCGACTTGTGGAAGAAGTCTGTCCGGACCCAACCAGCATATCCAGCATCCACTAGTGGTAGACTTAATGTGGGAGGTCTAACGCATTATAACTATAAATGAATGTATGGTAATGATCTTGTAATACCTAACCTGTTTAAATCCATAAGGACTGTACGAGCCTATTAAATCTGTGGGGTTAAGTAAACCTATTAAGTATGTGGAGTTAAGTAAGCCTGTTAAATCGGTGGGGTTAAGTAAGCCTGTTAAATCGATGGGTTAAGTAAGCCCGTTAAATCTGTGGGGTTAAGTAAACCTGTTAAATCGGTGGGGTTAAGTAAACCTGCTAAATCTGTAGAATTAAGTAAATCTGTTAAATCTGTGGAGGTTATACGAACCTATTAATTTAGAAAACTTAACCTGTTAAATCTGTTGGGGTTATATGGACCCGTTAACTTGTAAAGTTTAACCGTAAATCTGTAGGAGGTTATGTGAATCTGTTAAATCTGTTAGGCATAACTTGTCAAAATCCCAGTTAATTGGGGACACAATATCTGTAAGGGTTGGCTTGTGTCATCTGTTGTGTGGGACCCATATTAGTCAGTAACCCATTCTGGTATTAAAGGGGGGACCCCGCACTAGGTAGGGGCCAGGGCACATTTACTGAATTGATTGTAAGAGGTTCATATGAGAGGAGGCGTGTACTAGCGTGTTCCAACGGAATCATGTGCGTGCATGAGTACAACCTGCATCTGAGAAAATAAGCCGATGTAGCACCAGTAAATAGGTCTGTGTCCTTCTATAGGTTGCCACTTTAGGAAGTAATACACCCTACTGTGGGGCCGGCACAGGGTATTTACGGGATAGGGAGCCGATCGATTGGGGGTAGTAAATAGGTACATTTAGTCTTGTCTGTTTCTGTTGGGTACCCGTGTTTCTGTCTGGGCTAACACCCGTTATTTCTGTTTAGGTATCGGTTAATTATGTTTGGGTGAAAACCCGTTACTAGAGTACACCTAAAACTACCATTATATTTTTGTTGGGATCATCCTGTTTCTGTTAAGTAACTAGGGAGTATGTAATCATGTTACATATATGTTGTACTAGTATTGGTGCAGAAAAAGTAAGGTGTTAGGGAAGCGCTATTTATTCTATCATGTTTATCCTGTTTACCTTGTCATACCTGTCTTATATGTTGTTATCTCTCTTATCCAGTTTATATGCTTGTCATGATGCAGTTACTTATTTATATGCTAAAAGTAACTGGACTCGCCAGACTTTATGTCTGACCTATTTTGTTTCCTCTTCTTTCTCTTCTGTTTCTCCCCTCCCCCAGGTTCTAAGGGTGGGAATACTCAAGCTTGATCAGGATTCCACTTAGTTTTTCTTGGAGCCGCTTAGATGTACTGCTTGATTCGTACCTTCTCTGCTATGGCTATGTTTTTGAGAATTATGCTTCTTTCATTTTTGTACTTTGATGATTTTAGTACAAGACAGCAGTTTTATATTAATGTACTAGGCTTTATGCATTTTAGGCTTATGATGTAACTTTTCTTTGAACCACGATGATTTATGTTTTAATAAAAATTTAAATTCCATTGCTATTCTATATCTGTTTTGTAATATTTCTGTTTCTGTTTACGTATAACGCTTCACGAAACTTAATACTTTCTCTTAATGAGTGACATTAACGGGCGAGGGGTGTCACATCAAGATTTCAAGAGTTCAATAGTTAAAGAAAAATATAGTAATAGAGTCTAGTTTATGTGTAAGACTCTGAATAGCACTCTAGGTTCAAACTCTATTTTTGAAATTATCTCTTTTCAAAATTAATTTCAAAATTATTTTCAAATTGATTTCAAACTTATCTCAAAATAATTTTTAATCTTCCAAGAATTTCAAACTTATGATTTCATATATATTTCCTAATTTATAAGTATTCTTATTTTTGTAGTTTTATTAAATATAGTTTACTAAGTTTATATTTGATTATAATATTCTTATTTAAACTCTAAGTTTTCATATAAACTTTTTTTTTATATATAGTTTATAAATATCTCTTTATAAAATTCCTATATATATGTTCATAATTATATAATATATAGTTTTATATCACATATATATAGTTTTTAATCATATTTTTAAATAATATTTTCTTATTTTTTATACTTCAAAAATAATGTTTTAGCAACTAGTTTTGTTTCAGGAATTTCCAGAATATAAATATTGGTTTTAGTACTTTAAAATGATTAAAAATTCAAAAATAGGGTATGTATGTCGACATGCAATAATGCCTATGTCGACATATAACCGTCATAATTTTAAAATTCAAAGGAAGTGTCTTTTCACTATTTGTAACGTTCCAAGAGCATTGCAACCTTTCAAATCTTATAAACAAGGGTTGATATCGAATTCTTTAACCTTTCTTCTTCTCCATCTTCACCCCTTTTCATACCTCCATTATTACTTCATATTTTTATGATTTCTACACTTCTACTCTGCCGATTTCTACTCTAAATACATAAAAATTCTTCTCTTCTCAATTCTACTCATTACTCTCTGAATTGAAGTGCTATTGAAGAGTTATAGGGATGTTGTACTCATTTGGGGTTGTATGGGAAATGATGTGTTCCTTGTAGCCGTGAAATCAGGGAATGGAAACGGTGTTAACCTTGTAGCCGGGAAATCAAGGGTAGTGGAAACGATGTTAACATTGTAGCCATGACATCAAGGGGATTGTACTGGTATTTTGATCTAGTAATAAAAATCTGCGCAATCCAGCGTTGTGTGGGACTGGACGTAGGATCAATCCGAACCAGTATAAAATCCGGTGTGTTATTTCCTTTTTGCATTTTATTTTTGTTGATTTCTGTTTTTGTGTTTGATTCTGTGTCTTTGATCATCTTTGTGGCATGTGATTCATATAGTAGATCATATAAGTTTTAGATTTTCTTAAATTCCTTGAAAACACTATTCACCCCCCTCTAGTGTTAGTTTTTCCTTAAGATCTGCATTCCATGTTCCCTAACAATTGGTATAAGAGCAAGGTTTTTCATAAGTTCATAATCTGATTTTTGAAAATATTAAATTACAAATTTTGAACACTAGTTTATATTCATGCATTGCATCAGTATTAGATGAGTTTGCATTCAATTTTATTGAAAAAAAATCAAGTTATCATGATATGATTTCTTGAAAAGGTTAAATGGATATATCAAAGAATCATCATGATGTTATTATTTCAAATTATAATTACTTATTTTAGAAAGTCACTTGACTCTTTGAAATAGTATGTTTTTTTGCAGGAAAAGAAGTTATATTTGATGACTGTTGGCCAAAAGACACCAAGATGATCATTCATCAATCAAGAAAAGATTATAAAGGGATATGACTTTTGGGCTTATAGTAGTTGAAGTGTCCATTCATTCAAAATTCAAATTCAAAATTTTGATGCCAAGTTGGTTAAAATACTAAATCATCAATCTTATCGTCAAATTCTGTAAGATGTAAATATATGGTTCATGACAATTGAAAAAAATGAAGATAGATGCTATAACTTAACAGACCAGTCCATATAAAAAGGGATGTGTCCTTATCCAGATGATTCAGATTCATCATCAAGCAATGAAGAGCCAGAAACTGGAAATCCAAATATGTGTTTTATAGCGATTCAAAATTCAGTGAATAATGAAGAAATGGATCTAAAAATGGGGTACGGGCTAATTAATTTATAATTTTTTGGTTGAATGGATGTTTTGTTTGCTTTGATTTGTTTTGAATTTGAAATTTAAACTTTAAAATTCAAACTTGAAATTAAAAATTCAAATTCAAATTTTGAATTTTATAATTCAAAGTAATAATAAAATAATTAGTAAAATAATAAAATAAATTTTAGATATTTGTTAGGATTAATATTAATTTAGGAAATAATAAAACTTGAAATATAAATCGATAACATAATAAAACCAAAAAGTCATAACAACATGTCTTTTGAATATTCTGCATGTATGTCGACATACATAGAAGGGCATGTCGACATAAAGACCAGAAAATGAAATTCAAATTTTTAATTTCAAAAGTTTAAACTTTCAAACTTCCCACTATCTTTTCAATAAGAAAATGTCAGTTAAACTCTAGTTATTAACTTTGTTTGTCTAGTTATTTTTATATATCTTGTTTCAATATATGTACATTAAAAAGTATATAAATTAATAAAATTATACTGACATGATAATATGATATACAAAATTAATATTATTTTTTATTGATATAATTTTTTTATAGTTTAAATATAGATTTATTTATGCATAGTTTAAGTTATATTATTCATATGGTTTCTTAACAATTTTGGGTTACATTATCACAAATACTATTTGTAACTTAATACTTATTTTGATTTCTTATTAAGATTTATAAAAGCTTGAATATTTAACCTAGTATTTTGGTATAAAAATTATATTTTATGTCTTAAATACGTAGTTTAAATCTAAGAAGTTATAGTTTTATAGTTTAATTTATATCTCTATCTCATAATTTTGTTATGACTATTGAATTCTTTTTAAAGTTTTAAAATATAAATGGTTCCTTAGCAAATTAATATATTTTGATTTCTAAAAGGTTTAAATTTAAAATTGATTCGTATCAAAAGATTGATTTATATTTCATATTAAATTAAATTTTAAGTCCTTTTTAAAATTAGTTTATATACACACACACAATTATGAATATATGTTTATATTAAAACAATTTACTTTATATGATACAATTCTATATTCTATGGCACCCCACGTCCATTAATGTCACTTTTTATCAGAATGCAATAAGTTCCGTGATGCGTTATAGGTAAACAGAAATAGAATCTCACAAGAAATATATATAAAATAGCAGCGGAAATTTAAAACTTCGTTTTTCAACAGAAAACATCGTAGTCTCAAAATCCAGTTACAACATCAGACTGAAATACTGGAACAAAATACATCAAATAAAAATATCTGTCTTACGCTAAAAACCATCAAAGTACAGAAATGAAAAATCATAATCCCTATAAGTAGCCATAAACAAGTAGACAAGTGGTCAAAGCGATATATCAAAGTAGATCCAGATCCAAGCAAAAACTGAAGAGAGAGAAAGTCATAATCAAGCCTGAGCATTTCCACCCTGAGAACCTGGAGGGGGAGGGGGAAGGAAAGAGAGAAAAGGAAACAAAATGGGTCAGATATAAAGTCTGGCGAGTCCAGTGACTTTTAGCATATAAAGAAGGTAAAAGTATCGAGACAGTAAAATAAGATGGATGAGAGATACCTGTAATATATAACAGGTATAAACAAGATTAACTATGCTTCTCAACTACTTTCTCTACACCAATACTAGTATATCGGATTAAGTGTTTTCCAATTTCCTAACAGAAACAGAATGATCCCAACAAAAATATAATGGTAGACTTAGGTGTACTTCTAGCAACGGGTTTTACCCCAAACAGAAATAATAAGTACCCCAATAGAAATAACGGGTGTTACCCCAAACAGAAATAATGGGTACCTAAACGGGTAGGACTAGATGTACCCTAATTACTACCCCTAAGAGATCGCCTCCCTAACACGTAAATGCCCTTGTCGGCTCCACAGTAGGGTGTATTACTTCCTAAAGTGACAACCTACAAAAAGACACATACCTACTTACAGGTGTTACGGCGGCTTATTTTCCCAGGCAGGCTGGACCCATGCACACACATGAACTTGTTGGAACGTGCCATTAGAACACCCCTTCTCAGATGACAATATTATAATTAGCTCAGTAAGCGTGCTCTGAACCCTACCTAGTATGGGGTCCCCGTTTAATACCAGAATGAGTTACCGACTAATATGGGTCCCATACAACAGTTTATACAAGTCAAACCCCTAAACTTGTGTCCCGAATCAACTAGGATTTCCGCAGTTAAGTCTTACAGCCAAACCCCCCACAAATTCAACAGGTTAAGTTTTTATATGTTAACATTGTCTATACAACCCCAACAGATTAAACATGTTTACTCTGATGACATACAGTTCCATTAACATGTTCCACTTAATCTTTGAATTAAGCCTACAAATTTACATGTTCATACACCCTAAAATTTCAGTCATATTCCACATTATAAGGTATTCCAAATTTCCCCTTTTATTTTCATTCCAAATATTCCCTATATTTTCCCAATTTCGTCCATACGTATGTCTCTTACGAGATTGGCCTAGGCTCGAAGGTAGCCTAGGCTCGAAGGTAGCCTAGGCTTATAAAATAAAAAGGGAATAAGCTGAGAGGGAGAAGAATAGAAATAGTCATATAATAATAGAAATAAGCATAAATTAACTACTGAATAGAAGAATAGGTATATGGAGAATTACATGTATTCAGATATAAATCAGTTTCTTAACATGCATAGGCTCAGTTCCGGTTTATTAACATGTCAATTTTACTTTAAATGTTTATATCTAAAAGTAACATGAACTCGCAGAGATTGGATCAGAGTAAAAGAAATATCTCTGATGTATGTATATGCTATTGTTGTAGAAGATAGTCTAATTCAATCCAAGCTGTGGCAGCATCTCCTTATCTCCGTTGTTTTAGGTGTAGAAAACAATAGAAATGCTGACCTTTATATAAACTTTTTCCAGTGAACCTAGCAAACAAACAAGTCCAGGTTCAGAAAATGAACCTGGCCAGATCTTGGGTGGGTCGACCCTAGGGTCGACACACCCTTGTGTGGGTCGACCCCCTACGGTCTTATTCCCGTGTTTGTCTTTCGCTCGTCAAATTTGATTTATTTTGAATTTCCAGTTTGATTTGTTAATATATATCTTCCTCATATGTATACAAATTTCTAACCTTTATATCTTCTTCATACGATGTTCGTTTTAGCAAACTTGAACTCCATTTGAACCAGAATTCCAAGACGAACGCAATGGTACAGTCCGTTTTACTTAATTCCCAACATTAAATTAAGTATTATTTAGTTTGTTATTAATGTTCTTTAGAATTATGTGGTGTTACGTTCTCCCTACTTAAAAGGATTTTGTCCCCGAAATCTCCAAGTTTAAGAAGAATGTTAATGTCCTAACAACCATAACAATCTACTCATCCATCACTCGCAAGCATCCAATGTCCTTAAGGATTTTCTAATGCTTGTATGAACATATACAATGATGTGTGTATATGTCCTTACACTAATGTGTATATCAGGCGATCGACTAATTCAGTTGACCTCGTTAATGCAATTTATGTTTGTGCCATGTTACCAAAATGTATGCAAATAATCCTAGTATAACATGTAAGTTCTATATATGTGACAGGAGTTCATCCAAATGCAACATTCATATGATGATACATCCATTTTCATCCATAAAAATCCTAATGCACACACATCCATATGTAATATGTAAGTGATTGAGCCGATCTAGTGTCGTGTGTGTGTGTATGCATCCACGAGCATCCACTAGCAAACACTTGCATCCACTTGCATTCATTAACCATAACATGTCTTAAACACATGTTTACACCCATTGGATACTTCCTAAGGATTGAAAGGTTCGAACGATAGGATACATACGAATGATATAAGCAAGTACTAATAAAAGCTTGGGAAAAGAAAGTTAAGAGCATACCCTTGAAAAGAAAAGGGTACGAAGCGCGAATTTTGTCCTCAGTCTCCCAAGTTGCATCCTCGTTGTCTTCTCCCCATTGTACTTTCATCAACTTGACCTATCTTCTACGTAGCTTCTTAACCTCTGATCCAAGTATACGGGTAGGAACTCGTCTAACTGTCGCCTTCCTTTCTACCTTTACTTCCTTAAGCATGCTTGGCTCAACTACCTCTGCTGTATCGTGTAGATTTTTCCGCGAATGGGAAGCGTGGAAAACATCATGAACACCCGCCAACCTCTCTGGTTATCTCACCCTATAGGCCATTTGACCTATCCTTTCCACTGTGGGAAATGATCCTATAAACCTTGGCGACAATTTCACTATAGATCCAAAGCGAACCACATTCCTCAACTATGATACTTCGATGAAAACCATGTCTCCTACCTTAAGCTCAATGTTAGTCCTTCTCTTATCGGCTTAGGACTTCTGTCTGTCCTGAGCTATCTTCATATATCTGCGGATAAGATCAATCTTCTTTGAAGTCTCTCTAATCATCTCAGGTCCAAGTAGAAGCCTATCCGTAGACTCCCACCAACAAGCCGATGATCTGCAAGGTCGTCCATATAGTGCCTCGAAGGGTGTCATGCCAATACTTGTCTGATAGTTGTTGTTGTAAGCGAACTCCACCAATGGAAGGTGATCCTACGAATTTCCTCCGAAGTCTAGGATACACAGCCTCAAAAGATCCTCAAAAACTCTATTCATCCTCTCAGTCTGTCCATCGGTCTGAGGGTGATATGCCGTGCTCAAACATAACTATGTACCTAATGCCTCTTGCAGACTCTTCTTGATCTCACTAGTGAAGATGGGATCATGATCACTCATTATGCTAGAAGGTACTCCATGTAGATGGACTATCTCATGAAGATAAACTGATGCCAACCATGTTGTCGTTCTCTTGCTCTTAACAGGAATAAAACGAGCGCTATTAGTAAGGTTGTCTACTATAACATGCTGGTATTGTCTTTCCTCGATCTAGGCAAACCATCAATGAAATACATAGATACGCTCCCCACTTCCACTGTGGACCTCCAAAGGATGTAGCAAACCGCCAGGCCTTTTCTGTTCCGCTTTAACTTGCTGGCATATTAAACATCGAGCTACGAATTTCGCTACATCTTTCTTCATCCTAGCCTAAAAGAAAACCCTCCTCATGTCTCGATACATCTTATCTTCGCTCAAATGGATAGTCATCCTAGAATGATGGGCTTCCTTAAGGAATTTCTTTAATAGACTTCCAACTCGGGGAACACAAAGCCTACCATCTCGTCGTAGCCACCCTTTATCATCCATGGAATATCTACTAAGGTGACTAGAAGTCTCCTCTCTACTGAGCCTACCCAAGATGTCTATTATCTGTGGGTCCTCTCGCTGTGAAGATCCTATCTAATCCATAAGAGTAGGTCACACCTCTAGAGATGCCAACAAACCAGGTGTAAGATTCATAGATGGCCTGAAATCGAAGGTCGATATATACTCCAAGCTCCGCCTCTCTTCGAATAGGGGACTCAACGTCATCCTATACCTACTCAACGCGTCCGCTAGGACATTACCCTTTCTAGGGTATAAGCAATCTCAAAATTATAGGAAGCTAGGAACTCCATCCATCTCTACTGTCAAATTGAGATCCTTCAGTGGGAACAAATACTTGAGCGACCTATGGTCCGTGTATAACTCGAACGTTTCTCCTAAGAGATAATGCAACCAAGTCTTAAGTGTGATCACTATAGCATCCAAATCCAAATCATGGGTAGGGTCGTTCCTCTCATGAACCTTCAACTGTCTACTACCATAGCATACTACCCTTCCCTCCTTCATCAAGACGGCACCGAGCCCTGTACCACATGCATCGGTATACACTGTGAACAACTTGCTCCCATCATGCACTGTCAAAACTGGGGCTATTGTTAGAGCTGTAACACCCCACCTCCGCTAGGGTCACTCACAAAGGGAATGCACTAGTTTTGGTGGAGCATTATCTAGGTAAACATGCACAGAGATATCACAAGACAGAACATAAATAAAGCTGCGGTAGAAATTAAAAACCAAATCTCATTACTTTCAAGAATAGAGTCAAAACCTTAAATATCCAATGTACAAATTGTCATTATTCCATTACATCAAGTTCTAGATAAATAAGCATAGACTTAAAATAACAAAAGTAAATTATTCCCCAAAAATAGAAGAAGTGCAGCCATAGCATAGCTCAAGACCAAACCTTACATGAGCTGACAGAAAGCAAGCTAAATCCAAGCTAAGAGCTAGATTTTCCTCCCTGAGAACCTGGAGGGGGAAAACGAAAGAAAAAGAGGCAAAAGAAAAAGGGTCAGTCATAATGACTGGTAAGCCCTAATGACTTTCACCATAAAAACTCGTAAACGTAACATGACATGTGAAAACTGGAATTAAACATAAGGATGATAATAGGACTGGTATGATAACTAAGATAACAAGATAAGTCAAGTCTAGCATCGCATATTCAAGATTCGCTGCACCAACTATACTAGTATTCTAACCCATGTCGAGTATTAAGCATGAAATGATCCCTTGGCCCAATATCATGAAATGACCCATTACGGGGTCCTACAGTACGATCTACTAATCGATCGGCTCCCGACAAGTTCTAGCTCGTCATGTGTCCGTGTCATACGGCCCAATCACGAAATGTAGTCACCTGTGCTAGGTTCACCATAGGGTGTATCAAGTCCTATGGTGCCAACCACCGACACGAATCAAGCACACATAGTGTAAACCTACGGGTGCCCAATGCCTGCTTTTTCAACTCCGGACTACGTGCACGACCATAGTCCGCCTGAGCCTACAGTGGCACACCTACTCAGCCGTCGTTCTGGTCGCTTACAATCAGCCCAGTAATCGTGCCCCACCCTGCCTAGTCCCAGGGTATCGTGATACATCTAAGTGGGTTATTGCTGAAAAGGACCGCGTAATTAGGGTTTCTAATGGGTTAAGTGTTGTCATTCAAATTCGTGACTTAACCCTACCAAATCATGTATCAAGTTGGTTAAGTGTGTTCAAGCGGGTCATGACTTAACCCTATCAAATCATCGTATCAAATTGGTTAAGTATATTCAACTGGTTCATGACTTAACCCTATCATGTGGCATTAATTCATTAATACACCCCAATCTCTCACATTAGGCTGGTTGTTGTGGTCACTGGATTTGTCGGGCGGTCCCGTGCAGATTTACCCCACAACATAGTTTAACCTCGGGTTTTACGTGCGATATGACCAACTGCCCATATTGGATCCTATTGTTTGCAGTCACTGGATTCGCCGGGCGGTTCCGGGCAGATTTACACTGCAAACTCAACCCAACCTCGAGTTGGCCATTTTCAAATTCATTTTAGCGTCATGTCCATGTTCAAGTTTTCATGTCAAGTTCATGTCCATATCCAGGTTCAAGTTATAACAATGTTCATGTTTCAAGTTTATAGTAAATTCAAGTTTTGCCTAATCTACCCAATCGCATTCCCATCGCACGTAAACTCGAATCGATACAAACAAATCTAATTAGGGAATAACATAGAAAGAACCGGCATAAGGTGGCAAAAGTGATTACAAGTCAAGTATGGTATCACTTGAGATAAATGATTACAACAATACTGGCATATGGAATAGTGGTCTCAAATATCAAATCTAGCAAACTAGGGTGATAGTCATGGTAATAGTTGACATAAGATAATAACCCCAAACTTGTGAATAACAACTGTTTCAACATCACCGGCATGAATATTTTGGACATTAAGGGTTTTAGATCTACAACATGTATAGGCCACAAATCAATTTCATGCAAATATTCCTACAAGTCAAGATTCAAGATGAATAGATCCAAGGTGAACAAATAGTAGATCCAAAATAACAGATACAAAATGAACAATGATAGATCCAAGATATACAATGATAGATCCAAGATAATTATCATACTTAGGTTCAATCTCGATTTACAACATGTCCATATTAAGTTTAAAGTTTAGATCTAAAAGTAATTGGGGCTTACAGATCGTGGTTTGAGAATTAGAAAACAAAAGAGGCGATGTAGAATCTTGAGTCTAATAGAAATCCCCAAAACAACAAAACTCTACACGTAGTCTTGTTGGAGAAAAAACAATCCCTTTTCTCTAACTTTTCAACCAGAATTTGAGCAGCATAAGGATAGTGAGAATTTGTGTAGAATGTAAGGGGCTAGGGGGTTGTTTATATAGGGTCAGGCCAACGAATCTAGACAGAAATCAGACTAGAAACATCAGAGTGAACTCTGACTCAAAAATGGGCTCAGCAACCAGGTCGACACCCAGGTCGACCTGGTCCTGGGTAGGTCGACACTATGGTCGATCCCCAGGTTGACCTGGTCCTGGGATATAAAAGTTAAAATAGGATAGAGGTTAACATGATTGGTTTTAGATTTAGGGTTTTTGTGGTTTGAGGAAGAAAGTAAAAACCTGAATGAAAGTTAAAATAGGATAGAGGTAAGAAAACTTGAATGAACTCATAACACGAAATATAAAAGTTCAAATCACTACCACCAAGCTAATGCGGATTTACACAATCAAGAAGAGTATCAAATTTAATTATAAGAAACATGAATGTCTAAGGCCCGCCTTCTCCTTCCTCCTCCTCCTCCTCCCAGTTCCAAGGCCCTAGGCGACCACCTGGCTCGCCTATGACCAGGCCGGGCCTGATGTTAACGTAAATTAAAAGATAAATTTCTAACCGTATTAATATTTCAATTTTACATTTAATAATAAGTGAGATTGTTTTAGTACATTGACTAAATATCAACGTTGAACAATGCATAAACATCAAGTAAAATAACTCAGATAAGATTATAATTCGCATTTATCCAAAAGAATGGTATAAAAACTATAATACTAAAACTATAATTTTCTCTAATAACTATTATTATTAATATAATAACAAGAACATAACATAAAATAGTTTATACATCGTTAAAATCAATAATTAGATAGGAATTAACTACAGTTTTATCATAAGATTGTTCGTGCAACTATTGGTTTGGTCCGATTTAACACGGTTGGGTCGACAGCTCAAGTCGCAACCAGACCGTACGTATCGTTCTAAGTCGGTCTGGTTTGGAGTATATTCTTTAAAGAAAAAATTCGATTCGTATTTCCGTACTGTTTTTATGGTTTGGTGCGGTTTTCGTATAGCGGTACGGTTTATGCCCACCCCTAGTTTGGTCAAAACGAGGACAGTTAGTCTTTTGATTTGTGCAATGCCTGTAAATTCTCAAGTACGCACGACTGAAAGTCGGTCCTTCATTCACGTTTTAGTATGCATGCGATGAATTTTTAAACACAAAGAAAAATTACTTAAAACTGCGTTGTTGACACGATTAAGTTTCTGTGCACTAAATCTACACATGAAGTTGAACATGTTTGACTGTATCACTCAGTTCAATATAGTTATACAATTCAAACTTTGAAACTATCCAAGTCCGAGGAGAAAAACGAAGTGAGACTTCTCCCGTGGTTGGGAGCTTTGACTGTTGCTATTGTCATTGCATTCTTAATCCTTACAATATATATATATATATACATATATAATGTTATCATGATATATAAAAACAGAAATAATAGTCCTACTCTATATTAGAATATCGGCATCTAAATTTCTTGGTGAAGATTTGCTAGAAGGAAATTTTTAATTAGGATAGAACTATGTATTTCATTTGCCGGATCTTCTAAAAGTATATACCAGATCAAAGTCAAGCATGCCCTCCTTGAAAAAACTAATGTATAAAGACATAATAATATCGACATACAACAAGTGAAGTCTGCTGATTAGTCCAAATTTGAGTAATATTCAAACTAATGTATAAAGACATAATAGACTTCTTCCATTATGAAAGCTAATAACTTGGGTATCAGAAACCCTTAGTCTACGAGTCTCACGGGTCACAACATAAAGGTTTACCATGTTACGAACGTGAGAATTTGTACATATATATTTTGTGCTTCTTCCTCGACTAAAGTTCATAAAGTCTTTATATTTGGCATTTTACTATCTATATATATATATACCTCATAATTCATCTCTCTATTTACACAGAACTATCAAGATGAGTACTATGTATACAAGCATCGTTTTGGTAACTTTATATGTTATTGTTGTTGCATTAGCTGTTAGTATAAATCAAGTTGATGCATCAAGGCTCCTTGGAGATGAACGGGCACAGCTTGTGAGAATATTTGGGTTCGTTCTTCAATCGTTGCCGAAGGGAACTGCGCCACCGCTCAGTAATGGAGGCTGCACCCGTGATCCAAGCAATCGTCGTGGATCATGCCGTCCTTGAATCAAATTTAACTGCTGTTACTCCTGTTGATTGTATTCTATGCATTCATTTAAATCAGATTGTTCCTAATAAGGATGTGTGTACTCAGGCGTGATTTGTGAAGAATCTACATTTGGCAACTGTGCAGCACACGTGTGTTATATAATATGTTTAAGTGGAGACTAACTCCATGTTGTTATATTGCAATTTTGAACATTCCCGGCTTGGTTCCGAACATTTAGTCCGTTTCGTTAGCTCGATGATGACGACCAATTTAGCCGTCCTAAAATATTTTACATTATATATTTTAAATGTTCATATACATTAAAACAAAACATGAGAATATGTTTTTTTTTGGAAGATCGACTGGATTTTATAGTGGACTGTCCACCCTTTTTTTTATTAAATCCACAAACCTAAACTAGCTTATAGAAAAAGTAAGATTGTTCATTCGATCGTTTCGGTTTATTTTGAGGTAAAGAATCTCAAATCAAAATGGATCAAAAAAAAAAAAAAAAATAGTTAATTTAGTCGGTAACCAATTTAATCTAATTGAAAGAACGTTTTATTATTAAAATGATGAATTCACTCAAAGTAAAACATAAATTCTTTCTATTTGAATTTTTTTATATAGTAAATTTTATGTTTATAATATAATTTGACATATTTGCAACATATGCCTTTGTATTTTATCACAAAACTAGTTATTTAAAGTATTACAACATGTATAAGTAGCTTATAGAAAAAGGTTAAACAACTTGTTTAAATAACTAACCGCTATTGAAACAACATAACACCACGCTGGGAGCAATAAATACGGTAACCCACTCAGTTGCCTTAAGAAAGGCACAACAAAATCCAACATGACATACACCGTACAAGGTGTTCAACAATCACATACCAACAACAAGTGGCAAAGGCCATTACTAGTATCACCAATAGACTTTCATCAACATTTCATCCCGGCATCATAATCACCTTTCAAACCAGCAGCATTCAACTTCAACCTCATAACGCAAGCATTCACCAATGAACAAGACAGGATATTTTACAACCCAGAACTTGAAATGAAAGAGAGAAACCAAAGTTGAATAACTTACAGCATAGGACTTAACAAAGACAACAAAAAAGGCTTCATAAGGATTGCAAAAGAGCTGCACACCCAGTTAATAAAGGAAAATAAGAGAGAAAATATTGATCATGTGTTGATGCTCACCTGATTTGCAAATGAGATGTATACAATAATTTATAATGCATTAATGATTGTTCTAGAAATTGTATACTAAAAGAGTACACCTGATTTTCCATTTTTAGAAGAATCATTAACCGAATGGTACTATTGACATACCAATTATTAGTTGTCATTATCAATATCATTGTGGTCCTCCATTTCAGTTATTCCAGCTTCATTATTTTCAACACCCCCCTCTCAAGCTGTGATGTGGGAAGAATGAAATTGTTAGCTTGTTTTTGAGATAATGGAATTGTGAAATGTTGGGAGACTTGGTAAGCATATTTGCTATTTGCTCCTCTGTTAAAATGTACCTAACCTCCACTCCTTTGTTCAAAACTTTCTCTCTAATGAAATGCACATCAGTTTTTATATGTTTTGTTCTTGATTGAAAAACTGGATCAGATGCTAACTGCCTGGCACTAGAATTGTCACACCATATTATGGCTAGTCCTTTGTATTCAATACTGATTATAGTGAACAAGGATTGCAGTCACACCACCTCAGTGCAGGCTTGATTCTTGAGCTAAGGCTCTATATTCAGCCTCAGTGGTTGAGCGAGCCATAGACTTTTATTTTTGAGAGATCAACTGATTAGATTTTTGCCAAAGTATATATACGCAGTAACCGATTGTGGCTTTTCTATCATCAAGAGTGCTTGCCTAGTCCGAGTCACAAAAGCCTTCAATAGTTAGAGTTGAGGCTTGAGTGAACATAATCTCTTCTCTAATCGATCCAGCAAGATAGCGTAGAACTTTCTTACAAGTGCTCCAATGGTTTTGAGTGGGAGCTTGAAGATTCTGGCTCAGCTTATTCACATAATAAGAAATGTTAGGTCTACTAAGTGTGAGTTATTCGAGGGCAACAATAAAACCTTGGTATAGAGTGTGATGGTCAAAAGTGGCACTATCTTGAAAGGCAAATTCTATTTCAACCCGCAAATTTAGTTAGTAGCACCCCATTTCATCAAAAAAATATGATGACCAAAATACCCTTTTTCTGTTATATTTTTTTTCCAGGTTTTTGAACAACTCGTAGTTGTACTACGTGGTTTCTCAGTGTACCTCGTAGTAATCCTACATGGTCCATGAATGAACCTCTGAGATCATCTACGTGGTACTTTGACGAACCACGTAGGACAACTACGAGGTACATCAAAAAACAACATAGTCCCCTTACATGGAAGGGTATTTTTGGTTTTCAAAAAAAAGGGGGGCTACTAACTAAATTTGGGGGTTTACCGATTATTTCATGATTTGAGGGGCTACTAACTAAATTTGTGGGTTGAAATAGAATTTTCCATCTTGAAAACTTAACTTATTATTTTGATTCATGGAGTGGGGCAAGGCTTGGAAACTACCATGTTTGTCTTTTTTAGGAGATCAGTAGTGTATTTGGTTAGAGATAAGCGGAGACCATCATGCCCCCTAGTTACCTCAAAGCAAAGGAAATATGTGACAGAGCCAAGAGATATGAGAGCAAATAGAGACTGGAGTTTTGAGACAATAGTGGAGACATGAGTGGCATTATTTCTTATAAACAAAATGTCATCAACGTACCATAGACAACAACTTCGCCATCATTGTAGAAAAACAAAGAAGTATCAAATATTGAGTTTTTAGATACAAGAGCATCCAGAGAACCTTTGAGTTTGCCAAACCATGTCTAAGGGGCTTGTTTCAAGCCATAAAGAGCCTTGTCTAGTTTACACATAGCAGTGAGATAACTAGGATCAATGAAACCAGCCAGTTACTCCATGAAGACTTTCTCTTGAAGTGCTCCATTTAGAAAGTAGTTGTTAATGTCGAATTGTTGAATATCCCAACTATAGGTAACAGCTAAAGAGAGTATAACACAAATCGTGGAAGGCTTGACAACAGGGAAAATGTCTCAAAGAAAGCAATACCTAATTGTTTTTGAAAACCCTTAGCAATAAGGCGAGCTTTGTAACGATTTATTTGCCATCTTCATTATATTTGATTCGAAAGACCCATTTGCTTCCAACAACAAGCATGTGTGGCTATCGAGGCACGAGATGCCAAGTTCGATTTTTCACAATGGTAGTGTTTCCATCTTGCATTGCCGAGTGCCACTATAGAGAATTGAGCGCTTGATTAATCTAGAATGGTATAGTGCCTTCAAAATTGGAACTAATGGATGAGTGAGGTGAAGTAGTTAGAAAGATTTTTGGTATGAACGGCTTTGGAGTGATTTGTTATATAGTACCCATTGGTTTGGACGGGTTCAGATCCATTTTACTGAAGTTGCGGTTTGAGTAGGCTGTACGAGTGGAGAGGTGGAGACAGGTAGATGAATTTCAAGTGGCAGGGTGGAATATGAGTGACATGTACCTGGTGATGAATTTGAGGGATAATGAGCATAGTTTTGAGTTTTATCATGACTAAATGAAGGCTCTGAGTTTGAGGTTGATGCAACAGGATGTAAACCAGGGATTGGGGCATACTGGCCATCATCAACATCATATTCCTTTATAGACTGAGATACAAGTGGATGCCATTGATTGTAACTGATTTGGTTAGAGCAAGTATTTATTTCAGAATTTTTGAAATTTGCAGCAGTAAAACTACCAAGAAATGGGAACTCTAATTCATCGAATTTGACTGTTGAAACAATGTAAATGCACCCAAAGGGCTGTAAACACTTGTTCCCTTATGATTGGGACTGTAACCGAGGAAAACACATTATGTAGATCTAAAATCTAACTTGGGTTGATTGAAATCTTGAAGATGGGAAAGAAGCATAGGCAAACACACACAAAAGTTCACACTGGGTTTAACTTTAAACAGAATTTCAATGGGAGATATATGATTTAGTGTTGGAGTGGACAAGTGATTGATAAGAAAAGCGGCATTGCTAAAGGCTTCCTACCAATAGTGCAACGACATGGAAGCTTAAGTGAATAATGTCAAACCCATTTCAACTATGTGTTGATATTTTCGTTTTGATTTACCATTTAATGGATGTGTATGGAGGCATATATGACTGAAATGTATTCCAAAGAATTTTAAAAAAGACACGAGACTTTGGTACTCACCACCCCAATCAGTGTGAATATTTTTATTTTGTGATCAAATTTTCTTCTAACAAAATTTTGGAAATTATTGAAAGTTTCTTTTACATGGTATCCCTTAGAGCATAGTGAGTGATCGAGATCCGCTATTCATGAGAGGACTTTAGAATAGTTTGAAAGAAGCTTTGGGAACCGAGCTATGTTTGAGTGCAGCTTATCATCCCCAAACCGATGGTCAAACCGAGAGAGTTAACCGAATTTTGGAAGATCTCCTAAGAGCTTGTGTATTGGACATCGGGGGATCATGGGAAGACCATTTACATCTAGTTGAGTTTGTGTATAATAACAGCTACCAGTCGAGCATTGGGATGGCACCATATGAGGCGTTGTATGGTAGACCGTGTAATTCTCTAGCATGTTGGTTAGAAACTGGAGATAAATCGATACTTGAGCCTGAGACGATTAGAGAGACATCAGAGTGCATCAAGATCTTTCAGCAATGAATGAAGGCAGCTCAAGACCGTAAGAAGAGTTATGCTGATAAGCGTTGAAAGGATTTGGAATTCGACGTTGGCGATATGGTTTACGTGAGGATTTCACCGTTGAAGCATGTTGTTCGGTCCGGAAGCAAAGGAAAGTTAGCTCCAAGATTTGGACCATTTCTGATAGTCGAGTGGATTAGAAAGCTAGCGTATAGATTGGTATTACCCAAGAAGCTGTCAAGTGTGTATAATGTTTTCCATGTGTCGTTTCTATGGAATTGTGTGCATGATTCAAATGTGGTGGTATCTCCAGAGTAGTACGTAGATCTAGAAGTCGAGATTGTAGTTACTAAACATCATAAGCTGCTTCATGTTGTGGGGAATGACACGAAATAGCATAAGAGGAAGAAGGTTAAGCTAGTCAAGGTACAATGGAGTGAGGATGATGATGATTGTAAGTGGGAAACGGAAGAGAAGATGACTATCCAGAACTCTTCGTTGGTATGACCCATAAGTGTCATGTCATTCTTACCCCGTTGTAACTTTTACTATTATTGTTGTTGCTGCTGTTGTTAGAATTTCGCATGCTAGGATAAGGCTATGGATGCATGGCTTGATGGATGCTAGTTTAGATGGTAAATTGGCTGCTCATGGATGATAGACATGCAGAATTGTCTGGTTGCTTGTGTTTGCTTGGGATTTCAGGGGCTAAAATCCTAAAAGGGAGAAGAATGTAACAACCCGCATTTTACGTATTGGAGAATTATAAAATATTTTTTTTAATTCCCTGAGAGTTGGATCATTCTCATATTTTGATATGTTGGTTATGGGGATGTGGGACATGTCCATAATTTTTACCAATTTTATTTGTGATCATTATTGCCCTTGTCATTTTTGTATGGGGAATAACTTTTAACTGGGATCGAATCAGGTGTTGAGATCGATTTATTGGAAAGGAAATGGTGTTGCTAATTTCGTAGAGTGGTCACATTAAAGATTTGGTTCAACGGTTTGGGAGGAATCACTATTTTAGTGTTTCACAATTTCTGTTAAGGTTTTATGAGCCGATGATGGGCTGATTTAAGGAGGCACATTAATGGGCTTGTGGGAGGATATAAATAGGGGAGTTAGAGGCATGGAGAATAGTTACTTTCTTCATTCTCTCATTTGGTTGAGCTCTTGATCCTCCTTACTCAATCAAATACACATTTTCACCATTAAAATTTTAGATCTATGCAAGGGAGTTAAATATCTACATCATTTGATGCTAAATCTACATCAAGTGAAGAGAGATTGCATCAAATCAAGAGGTTTGAAGCATATTCTTCACTGTCTAGATTGAGAATTTAGCGATTTCGAGTTAATTCGTAGAATTGGTGAGTGATAAGCATCTCTCACACGGATTCGATCAAGTATATAGGTTGTTTGTTCAAATTTTCATCATATAAATTCCTTTTTAACCTAGATCTACATTATGGTAAGTTTAATTTCATTTGAACCCCCATAGGATCTAATCTAGCAACTTAAAACTGGTAATTCTTATGTTAATTCATATGTTTATGCAAGTTAGATACATTATTTTAGTTTATTCATTAATTTATCATGATTTAGTGAATCTTATCTGATTAGTGATGAATATTTGTCATTTTGATGATGCTGATGGTTTCATAAAGTGTCTATTGTTGAATTAGATGATTTGGATGAGTTGTTTGCATCGATGTTGTCGTTTGGTGTTGATTTGGTCAAGACCGGAGCTATTTTTGTCAGATCCGAAGTCAAGTCGTTTTTCTTAGGTCATTTTAAGACCTAGTGTGTTAGGACTTAGTTCGTTTAAAGACCTAGTGTGTTAGGTCTTAGGTCGTTTTAAGACCTAGTGTGTTAGGTCTTAAGGTCATTTTAAGACCTAGTGTGTTAAGTCTTAGGTCGCTTCAAGACCTAATGTGTTAGGTCATAGGTCGTTTGAAGATCTAGTATGTTAGGTCATGGGTCGTTTCAAGACCTAGTGTGTTAGGTCTTAGGTCGTTCCAAGACCTAGTGTCTTAGGTCTTAGGTCATTTCAAGACCTAGTGTGTTAGGTCATAGGTGTTTCAAGACCTAGTGTGTTTTTTCGTTTAAGACCAAGTGAGTTAGGTCATTCAGGACCTAAGGAGTTCAAGACCTAAAGAATGTCGACCAAACGAAGCTTATTTTTGAGTCAATGATGGTTATAGCTTGGGCGCGAATTCAAGGAGGAATGTCTGAAGCATCGTGAAGTGTTCTTTGATCGTCATAATGCACCGAATGTGAAGACGACTAAAGGGTTTTGAGTTCATAGATAATGGTTGCTCAAGAAGGTTGCTTGAGCTATGAATAGCCGTCAGAGAGGACGACTAGAGATATTGAAGGCTGAGAGATTATCGTTGTCATTGGTTCCAATGACTCAAAGCAAGGGTACAATAGGGATGTCTAAAAGACCGGCAGAAGAGTCGAGTACCCTGAGTATCGCTGAAAGGCCTAGATACGTGTCGATGGAAGGTGTATGGAGTTTTTGCTATGACTAACATGAGGCTTGTGTATTAGTTTTTCTACTATCTAGTACTTATTATTTCTGCTGTTATGATTGTTGTTTTTCTCTGAGTGTTGTAGTGAGGCAAATTTGTACAGACACTTATGTTGTAATCCAAGTATGTATTGATATTCTTTCTATTTGTTATGAAAGTTTTAGTTTCTTCTTAGATATGCTTCACTATTATGGCTTGTTGTATATATTCTATTATATTTTATCCTTGCGCTGTGAGTTATACAACAGGTTCCACTTGTATTATTCTATCCTAATGATCGTCCAAAGCTGCTTGGCACGTTTTTCAGTGCATTATTTCCCTTGTTGAGTGCTGGAGTTGTGGGCGGTCGTCGCAATGTTGATTTTTATAAATTAAAATTTCCTTTTGAATTAAGGAATGGTAGGGGAACATCTAATAATACTTTCCTATTAGAGCCGAATCTAATAAGTTGTCCGAAAATGAATCTAAAAGAAGTAAAAGAGTAAAAACAACGAAAGATTTTGGTTTGGGATTTTGCGCTATTACTATAAAATAGGATCCCACAAACCTTCAAGTAGCCTTATCTATATAAAACGCTGATTTTGTGGCAAGAGTATAAATAATGATATGGATGCTTCGGAGTCCTATGAAACTTGGCACTTAGTAGATTTATCATTTGATTGGAAATATATAGGTTGTTAATTGGTACATAAAAAGAAAATAACACCTGATGACATAGTTGTTAAATATAAAGGCCATTTGATAGCTAAAGGATTTAAACAAAGAGAAAATATAAACTTTTTTAACAATTTTTCAACCGTAACTAGAATTACATACGTTCGAGTACTAATTTCACTTGCATCTATTCATTTTTTGATACTACGTCGAATGGATATCAAAATTGCTTTTTATAAATGGTGAATTAGAGGGTGAAATTTATATGTACTACTTGAAGGTTTTGTAATTATGGTCAGGAATACAAATTTTGCAAGTCAGAAAAATATTTATATGGATTAAAACAGGCACCTAAGCAATGTCATAAAAAGTTTGATAACTTAATAGTTTCACATGGTTCAAATTTATTGAAAGCGACATGTGTATTTATCTTAAATCTATGAATGACATTTGCACTATTTTACATTTATATGTGGATGATCTACTAACTTTTGGTTAAACATTCATGGCATGAATAATGTGAAATTTTCGTAAAGTGCCAATATTAATATGAAAGATCTACGTGAAACAAGTGTAATCCTTGGTATTAAGATTACTAGGTCTGAGATACCTAAAACTAGCCATGAATCTTGGGTACATTATAAAAAGTTTCCAATTGTTTTGAAGGATAAAGTGTTACAGACTGAAATAATTTATAAGATGACTCAAAGGCAATTGGTGGCTATATTAGTAGCATTGCTGATGGAGTTGTTTCTTGAAAATTCGAGAAATAGATTATTTTGAATTAGTATAGATGATAGCACTAGCCACAACTATTAAAGAATTAGATTACTTAAGAAATCTACTAGCTGAGGTTCTTTTATGGTACCACCTGTCCTGATCTATTACGATAGTATTGCAACTATTGCAAAAGTACAAAGTCATTATTTCAATGATAAGAGAAAAAAATAAATCGTAAGCATAGTACTGTTAGGGAGCTATTCTCTTCAGGAGTTGATAGAGCGGATCATATACGTAGTAGCGAGAATTTAGAGACCATTGATGGAAGGATTGGCTAGAAAAAGGTCCTTATAACTTCTAAAGAGTAAAACTTTTGTTGTTGAATTGTTAAGCCACACATAATGGTAACTGAAGCTAATGACTGAAGTTCTAAAGAACTAGGTTCAATGAGGAAGAACAAATTATTAAATGATATGTGTTGAACATGCTAATTTATATATATCTAGAAGTGTGTATTCCTGAAGGGATCAGTGGATGAGTTGATAATAACTCTTAATGAGATTTATACTCGCATCTGGAGCAGAGTACCAACCTCCAGGAGTACTCTTAATAGATTCACCTATGTGAATATGAAAATGTGGTCGCTTCTACGGAATTTCGTGAAAAATTCCTATAGTGCCTACTAAATTGGGATAGACGTGCATGAGCACAAATGCACAGACTTATTGGATTGTACTCTAGAGAGGTTGTTTGTTGTTTGATGTCTGGAATATAGTTGAAGGCTATGAGTCATTCTAATAAAATTTGAATCTTATCAACTACGCAAAGACTCAAACTGAAACAAACCTGTGTTTATGCACAATCTTATGTTCTTTAAGAAATCGTCAAAAACATATTTTTGAAAAGTTCAAATGTGGGATTATCGGAAGTTTTTTAGAATTTTTTTCTAAAAATTGAACAAGTATTTATGACTTATATTTGGTGAATAACCCAACGTTGTAGGATTATAGAAAAGAATTAAATACTTGATTATTCAACCGCCATTTTACGTATCGGAGGATTGTAAAATATTTTTATTTTACTCCCTGAGGGTTGGATCATTCTAATTTGTTAATATATTGCTTATGGGGATGTGAGACATGTTTATAATTTTTACCGATTTTGTTTATGACCATTTTTCCCCTGTCAGTCTTGCACAGGGCATAACTTTTGACTTAGGTCGAATCAGAGGATGAGACCTGTGCCATTGGAAAGGAAATGATGATTGCCTTTTCGTAGAGTGGTTCCATTAAGGATTCGGCTCAGCGGTTTAGGAGAAATCGTTGTTTTAATGTTTTTCAGTTGACTGTCCACATTTGAAGGCTAATGGACTGATTTGAGGAAGGCCCATTAGTGAGTTGGTGGATGCTATAAATAGGGGGTGAGAGTTATGGAGAATATGTTACTTCTCCCATTCTCTCATTTGGAGGCCTTGTGCTTCTTCTTCTTCCTCTAACACCTTTCCACCTTTAAAAATTAAAATCTATGGAGTGAAATCAAAGATCTACACCATAAGTGGCTAGATCTACATAATTAAGGCAAGGATTCATCAGATCAAGGTGTTTGGTGCGAGGTACTTGCTGTTCGGATTCTTATTTCATCAATTTTAGCTTGTTTTAGAGAATCGGTGAGTGATTTACGTCTCTCACATGGATTCAATGAAGCGTATGAGTGTTTGATCATGTTTTTCATCAAGTTTAAGTGTTTAACCATAGATCTATGCCATATTTAGTCCATTTTCGTATGAATCACCCTATAATCTCATTTAACATGTTTAAATCATTGATTCCATGTTATTCCATATGATTATGCAAGTTATATCTTTAGTTATGTTCTTATGTTCATTCTTGATAGTTTTTTTTGAGTGATTGCGTATGATTTGGGTGAAAACTATTGTTTTCATATTACTAGCTGATTCACACCGTATTTTTGATCATAATTGATGAATTGGACAAAATGGTTTCGTCAAATCTATCGTTTAACAAATTTTTGGTCAAAATAGTGATTTTAGATCGGCTGCTACAGTAACCGGTCGATCACTACAGTGTTTTGGAGTTGCTACAGTGTCGGTCGTTCGCGTGCTACAGTGATCGGTCACTTTGTTGCTACGGTGTTTTGAAGTGGCTACAGTGCCGGACGTTCATGTGCTACAGTGATCGGTCGCTCTGTTGCTACAGTGTTTCGGAGTTACTACAGTGATCGATCGCGCTCGTGCTGCAGTGATCGCTCGCTCTGTTGCTACAGTGTTTTGGACTTGCTACAGTGATCGATCGTGCTTGTGCTATAGTACTGATTGTTCATGCTACAGTGTTTAAAAATGAGACGACCCGAACTTCCCCTTGAAGGAAAGCACAGATTGACTTGAGAACAACACACATCGAAATGCAAATAGAAGAACCTTTCATTGTTGTTTACAACAATTCCATCAGAATACAAGAATATACAGAGTATGAATAAATATTATACATCAGAAAAATATCAGAGATTCAATTTACATTACATCGCAACGGAAAAATAATACAAAACACAACTGAAAGTAATACACGGATACAAAACTTTCCAAGTAATGTTCCAGCTGCAAACCAGGATTCTGTGAATATAAATCTGCAAAACCAAAACTACTAGCTACCCGTGTCGAAAACAAAGGCACCCAGAGTTTAGGTTAAAACAATAAACTCCAGGTCAGTCATGTGACTGGTGTGAGAACTAAAACAATTATTTAAAACTTTACTTTAATTCAGATATATCAAGGGACCACGCCGTATAACACGGAATGGGTTTCCTCCCAAGAATACCAGTGCATATAACAAAAAAACGCAATGCTTTTTGGAAAAATGAAGCTATTATAAGACCCAAGTCCTATCACACAATGCAACACAAGTCGGGGGATAGGGTTTTCCCTTATAATAGCCAAACAAGCTTGGTGCATTAAAAACAAATCATTTGATACTATAATAAGTGCATAGTGTCAAAACAATTTCAATCATAAATATCAATCCTAGATGGCATGGGTACCATATATCATTCGACAATACTAGGCTCTACAATCAAAACCGCAAACGTCACGTATTGGCAGTTGGACTTCGGGATATTTCAAAATGAGATAAGATGACCCGAACAGAAGGAAAGCACGGATTGACTTGAGAACGACACACATCGGAACGCAAACAGAAGAACCTTTCATTGTTGATTACAACAATTTCATCAGAATACAAGAATATACAGAGTATGAATAAATATTAAACATCAGAAAAATATCAGAGATTCAATTTACATTACATAGCAGCGGAAAAATAATACAAAACACAATTGAAAGTAATACACGGATACAGAGCTTTCCGAGTATCGTTCCAGCTGGAAACCAGGATTCTGTGAATATAAATATGCAAAACCAAAAGTACTAGCTGCCCGTGTCGAAAATAAGGGCACCCAGAGTTTAGGTTAAAACAATAAACTCCAGGTCAGTCATGTGACTGGTGTGAGAACTAAAACAGTTATTTAAAACTTTACTTTAATTCAGATATATCAAGGGACCACGCTGTATAACACGAAACGGGTTTCCTCCCAAGAATACCAGTGCATATAACAAAACAACGCAATGCTTTGTGGAAAAATGAAGCTATTATAAGACCCAGGTCCTATCACACAATGCAATGCAAGCCGGGGGACAGGGTTTTCCCTTATAATAGCCAAACATGCTTGGTACGTTAAAAACAAATCATTTGATACTATAATAAGTGCATAATGTCAAAACAATTTCGATCATAAATATCAATCCTAGACGGCATGGGTACCATATATCATGTCGCCAATACTAGGCTCTACAATCAAAACCGCAAATATCACGTATTGGAAGTTGGACTTCCATCTGTGAACCAAGGCAAAAGATAGTCCTCTACCAAATTCGAGAGCCTCTAGCCCGCCCCTCAGGCAAGTACTCAGTCAAGCCTTTGGATCGTCAGGGCTGATTCACCGATGTGGATTAAAATGCCTGAACACTACGTTTCCCCGCCCTTTGGGGCGTAAATGAGTCCAATGACTCCATCGGCTCCACATAGTCACCGATATATCTGAGGCTTCTCGCAACCCAACAACCACATAAGTCAAACTCGTCAGGGCATGTCAAACCACTGACGCCACTTCTAGCTAGAAGGAAACGCATGCCCTCCCTGATGTCCTCTCTCGTTTCTGGTTCTCAACCGGGGTGTGAGGCTCGCGAATTAACACTACCCAAAGCTGTGCCACACAGGCAGTGCTTTGATCATAAACCACAAGACTCTTCTTTTCAACAAAAGCCTTGATCATTTTCCACTTAGGTATGCCACACAGGCAATTCACTCCATGCGATTGATATCCATCAATATATAACCTCTGAGCTCGTACGTCTCAGAGAAGGGCATAAAGCAAGAGAATAAATTCTCCGCCGCCAAATAGATATATATTTAATAGAATCAATCACACAGAATGAAATCCAATGTCAGACACACGGTCCATTTACAAGTTCGTTCTGGGTCTGAACGAAACCGGAGACACCTTGTACCTCGCATATCCATCGATCTCCAAGTACGTCTGGATGATCACAATCTGATTCCCTCCTCTTGGGTGTACGGCCCAATCAAGATCATCAGTAATTATCCAAATGACGTGAAGACCTCCGGTCTTCAACCACCGTCTTCATCTTTCACTAATCGTCGTATCAGTTATTCAGATTGGGATAAACCTGGTCTTTCCAAATAACTCGCATATTTATAAACAATTGTTACACAAACACAACATACACTTCATTCCAATTCAGAATATTATTTTATTCCAATATTCACATAATTAGGGAAAGGTTCCTATTAATTTATCAAACATAAATTCTTTAAAATTTATTCATTAATCTTCTTTTGAATATAAATTCAAACCAAATTATGGTTTATCCAAACTAGTCGGGATTAACGAACTTTACCGAAGTAATCAATTGTTAAATTTCCCAACACCAACCTATTCATCCCATGAAGTAAAACTGGTAATACTTCATATCTAACACCATGGTGTTATCGGTAAATTCAATTACCATTTTAACATTCAAATCTAATTACAGATTTAACTATCGCCTGGAGTAAAACTGGTGATACTCCATTCTCGATCATTTCAATCTAATTAAAGATTCATTAAAACTCCACTTGGTTTTAATCTTCCCAATAATCACTATCAATGATTATTTAACTTGGGAAATCATATTCTGTCCTTAACTGGGTTAAAGAACCAATGTCATTTAAAACACGGTTCACGATAAACCCAAAATCACATTCTATTTCCCATGGAATCTTCATGGAAAAAAAATCGATATATATAATCGATATAAACTTCCATATCCGACTAATAATATAAATGGAATAACGGCAAAGCCTTTTAAATTCCTGATATATTAGTTGTCTTCCTCCACAGAAATTCACTTCGATTATTACCAAATTGAATTCCATTCCAATTTATTTTATTAAATTGGAAAACTTTACTTTGGAAAATCTCCTTTAAATCTTAACAAAAGATTTATAAATTCTAAATCACATTTCATTATAAATCGAGTTGAAGAACGAATGTTGTTAAAACACAGTTCACGATAAACCTATAAATCAATTCAAATTCAATTCCAATTATATATCATTTAATTGGTATACTTCATTAAATCTAAATAAAAAGATTTAATGTTTTTCTCAACTGGGTTTAAGAACAGTGTTAATGAAGACAACATTCACGACAAATCCAAATCCCATTTGATATTGAATACAAGGCTCTGAATAGAAAATATATCGGCTTATATTCAATATTAAATTCTATGACCAACAAATATCGTATTGGAAATTACGATATAAATATATCTTTCAAATTTCCATAACCACATCTGTATATTCACGAAATCCAACATTGAAATTTTCCAAAAACAATTTCGATTCAAATACATTTCCAATTTATATATTGGAAATTTTGGTTATTTCCAAAACCATTCCAAATCCACTTTATTTGTTTTTAAAACAAATGGGATTATAATTCTAGTTCAAAACCAGTTCATTTCGATAAAAATCTATTTTTATCTTTTCAAATATGGAAATTTTCATCCTAATTCTTTCCAAATCATTTCTTATGATTTTACACAAATTATTACTATTTTTAATAATTTTATCAAGGCCCGTACATTCGATTTCCATCAACGGCCATCAAACTGCACTTACAACGACCTTTTCTAAATTTGATTTGGACATAATTCCAAATCCAACCGTTATATTACAAATTTATAATTTTTGTTAGAAAGCTCTTTTCGATACGAACCCAACGGTTCCAGTTTTAGGAGAATCTGACGGTCGGATCTCCCGTAATATCTGTTCGAATAAATGGTCTAAATTCGCAAACTACTACAGCGAGGCGCGTTCTATTCAGGCCATTATCTTATATATATAATATATATAATGTATACTTTATCGATTTCCTTTTAAAACGTATTTTATAAATCGTTTTAGATTCGTTTTCAAAACGATTTCAACTTCATATTCAATTTCTAATCAAAATTGAATATTCCATATCATCAATATATAAACAATAATATTTTCAAAACATTATATTTTGAAATCAATTACTTTTCGAAGTTCATTATAAAAATGAATAAAATCGATACAAATATCGTTCATGTCAAAATGGCGTCAATCTAATCAACAAGGCTTTATATATTTCAGTAACTTCATTATTCTATTCAACAAATGAATATTTTCTTCAACACATGAATATATATTTTATTCAACACATGAATTTTTATTCTATTCAACACATGAATTTTACTATTCAACAAATGAATTTTATTCTATTCAACACATGAATTTTCTCTTCTAATATTCCTTATTTTCCAAATTGGAATGAGGCCCAACCAGTTACCATATAACGTTAATTACATGTAACGATAAATCATCATCCATCATCTAGAGTGCACTACACAACTGCATAAGCATTAAATATAAATAATTAACGTTTACACAGTCTGTCAACCCATCGATTGACATACAATTAAACAATCGGGATTAGTGTACGTCAAATATCATCCCAATACCCGTGTGGGGTTTCAAAACAACAAACATAGATTTTATTTGTGTGGTTGGGCGATGTGTAAAATTTATCGCCCCAATCAATATCATTCAAATCAGTATATATAAACAAATTGTCCGATTTGTTTATAAATATTTATTTTGTATACACGTTAAAAATTATATTTTTAACTATAAAATATTTATTCAACCCACTACACACAATCATTTTTCACAACACATCAATCAAACAAACAAGCCATCCATGGTCCGTGGACGACGGGTGTCGGGTGCTGCTAAGCACCGTCTGCATCCTAGTGTATATTTTAACTAGAAAACAAATTTAAAAGCGAGAAGTTCTAACTGAGGGTTCCACTCCGCCATTTTATTTCTGAAATTCAGAACAGTCTGGATTTGCCCGAAATTCCTACTCCATCCTTTTTACATTGTTCATATTAAAAATCACTTTTTTAATATGATGCCTATATATTAAAATCATATTTTTATATCGCGATATATAATTACAAATCACATTTTATATAAACAAAAATATATCCTCTTTATTTGGGAAATCTTATCTTTTCTATTTCTAAAATTTATACCTTTATATACCTAAAGATGATATTTTATTTTTATATATAAATCCAACTTTAAAAACAATTCTAATTTATTATAAAAACAATACTATCTTTATTTTTAAAACAACCCTATATATATATATATATATATATATAAGCAATGTTACATGTATATTTTAATCACGATATATAATCAATCATATTTTTTTCAAAACTGAATTTAAAACTTAAGTATAAGTAAAAAAAAGAATTAAAAACAAAACCTTTCACTGTAAAAAGTCTGGAACCCTTCTTCATCAGTTCATCGACTGGAGAAAGTGGCCACCACCGTCGCTCCAATCGCCGTGACGTTGATCAGAGGGGCCGACGACGTCGGCCATGGGGAGTGACACCACCACCCTGACCGAGGCGGCGCTCGATGGTCCCAGGCAGCCAGAAACAGCTCGCGAATGAAGGTTCTTTATGGCCCGAGAACTTCTGATTTACTTCACGAAAATCCATCAAATCGGTATGGGTTCCAAGAGGGAAAAGAGCACTTTAATTTTGTCTTTAGAGGTTTGAGGAATTATTGAATATATTGGTCAAAAAATCGAGGAGAAAATCCGAGCATTTTCCGCCTTAAGTTGGAGCTGTCGGCGACTTCAAAAGATAGCTTGGGTTTTGTCTCAAAAGGGTTATTTATATAAATAATTTAATAATATTTGATTTGTTTATTATTTGCTTAACATTTTGAACTCGAAATCAATCCCAACGACTGTCTGCCCTAGCTAAATACCCCCATTCCGGACACAATGGGTTATGTCCCGTAAGCCAATTCGACTATTACGATCTGTTGTTCTTTAAATTAAAATATAAATCTTTATACATTGAATTCAAACGTACATTTCAATTTACCGGGGCCACATACTAACTCTAAAAATTCCAGAAAAATTATTTCTAGCTTTGAATTGACGATACTATCCTAATAAAACTAATTTTGTCAAATTTGAAGATCGTTTGAAAAAATGTTCATTTTATGGTCAATCCAAATTGACAGAAACTGTCAAAACATGTTTTCTTTTGCTACGCTCATATATTGGTTTCAAAAATTATGAATTTTGAAACCTAGCAAAAATTTGACACCCCGAATCCAACAAAAGTGGTTTCTTCGAAAATAGAGGTCGTTTGCAAAATGGCTATTTTTAAAGGCCTTTATATATATATTAAAATATATATAAATTCCACAACGACTTTTCTGAATTTTAAACTGGACATATCTTTCACTCTACAAAGTGAAATCTAAGTTTCTTAGATCCTTTAGAAAGATATGATCAAACAGATTCAAATATTTCTTATTTCGCTAAAATTTGATTTATTTTGAATCCTGTACATTCATTTGAAATTTGAAATCGAATTTTCGAACTACCGCGCTATTTCAGGCTCGTTATATAATTAAAATAAATTTATTCGTTTTAACTTCATCGAAAATATATTTTCCATCGTTATTATTTAAAATTAATTCATTTTAAATATTCAAAATTCGCTAAAATTTCCAAAATAAATTTTTTAAATTGGCTCGGATTTCCGTGTTATTACAATTTGGGTGCTACATTGATCGGTCATTCATGCTACAGTGTTTGGGTGCTACAATGATTGCTGGAAGTGATCTGAAGTGTTCGTTGTTCGTCGTAAGCAACGAATGTGGAAACGACTCAAGGATGTATTGTGTTCGTGCGAAATGATTGCTCTAAAGTGTTCTGAGCCAATAAATAGTTGTAATTGATAACGACTAGAGAGGAGGAAGGAGAGGAAGTTCCGTTGTCGTAGGTTCTAGCGGATTCAAAGCAGGGTTACAATTGAGGACCAATTGTAGGTCAAGTGCCCTGGGCGTCGTGTATGGTCCAGACACGTGTTGAGAATAGCGTGTACCACGTGTTGTTTATAGCGTGTGGGTTTTGCTAGAACTGGGGCGTCATGTGAGGTCCTTGATAATTGACGGCAAGTTGTTAGCCAGTCATACGATAACTAGGGTTCCAAAGCAAGGTTGGCGGTGATAGCCAGAGTCAGTCATGGATGTCTGAATGCATGTTGTGATCATGATTGAGTTGCTTTGCCATGTATGAATGGATGCTTAATTCCCATGGCTGAATTGTTATTCCTTTGGATGTATAGATCGTAAAGGCTATCACTGTCATGTAGTGGGGAAGGAAATCGAGAGTTCTTCTCTGGAGCTGGGTAGATTAGTTGTTTATTTACCCATTCTCATATACATTAGTGATGAAGTTTATTAGTTGTTTTACCGCTCACTAAGATTGTTGTCTGACGTAACGTTTTACGTTTCCTCTTATTACCTTGGGCTGTTCATCTGGTTGTTTGAATGGGCAGACTGGGTGGCAGGTGATAGGTGATTGGCGAGGTTGCTGTTCGGTGGCGAGCAGGAGGCTGGCGTACTATTTTACTACCATCTAGTACCTTTGTTTTTCCGCTGTTTGCTATTTCTCTGAGTGTTATACTGAGGCAAATTGTACAAACACTATTGTTGTTATCCGCGTGTATGGGAATTGCTTTCTAGTTGTCATGAAAGTTTAGTATTTTTTGCTTCACTATCACTACATGTTTTATATGTTCTATTATATTTTATCCATGCGCTGTGAGTTTATGACAGGTTCCTCTTATGTATCATACCATGATGATCGTCCATAGCTTACGTGCAGACCTTTCAGTGCATTATTCCTTTTGTATAGTGCAGGGGTTGTGCGCAGTCGTCGCAATTATTATATATTTAAATGGACCCTTTGGGCCCCCAATGATGTTTTTTTTTTGATGAGAAAGACCATGCTCAATCCCCACACACACGCGCTGACCAATCAACTTGACTCGACCCGATCCAAGCTGGGATTGTTGTAATGTAGTACTTATACTTTTGGTATAAAATTTTAATCATTTTAAACGGAAATGGACTGGGCTAAAAACTGTCAGATTAGATCAGTTCGTATTAGAGAACGTTTTTGTAACGTTCAACATAGACCCATTCTTTTTTAAGATATGTTATTTTGGGTTATATCCTCTACAAAACAACAATATATCTTACTATTTCATCTATTTAAACATAGGTAGATAAAATAGATATATACACAATTTTCTTAACCCAAGCACGCCTTCTTCTTCTCCAAACATTTTATTCAAAATCCACTACAAGAAAAACCGAGAATAGCGACAGATTTTTAGCAGTGGAAAATTCCATGTGAATTAGCGACGGATTTCCGTGGGCTTTGTAAGTGGAAATATTTTGGATTTAATTTGTCATCTTATTATAAATTATTACCGTCGAATACTAATTTCGTTGCTAAATCAATGGAAATTGCAGCTCTTTAACATCATATAATATTTAATGCTAAATTCCGTTGCTAATAGAGTCGGATTACAATCAACAAAATTTTGAAGCTATTTTTCCTGTAGTTTTCCAAGAGATTTGAAACGAATTTTATATTTATTATTCATAAAATGTTTTAAATTTGTTTTATTACTTAGTAATTAATTAGTAAATTTAAATTTTAAAAAATTAATGTTAATAATACATTAGTAATTGATAATAAATAATAACTATTAGAAGTAAATAAAATTCAATAATTAATGATGATTTTTTTTGAAAATTAATGCTAATTAATTATTAATTACTATATAATATAAATAAGAGGTAATAGTAATTAATAAAATACATTGTTCGCTCAAAGAAGAGCCGTTACGAATTGGATTTTTGATGGTAGATTGCTTTTGCTTGGTAACTTCGCTTATCTATTCCTTTCCTATCCATTGTGTCTTTACTTTACAGTATTTTTTTTGTTCACTATGTTAGAGACTCTTTTTTTTTTGAAAGAAAACAAACCATATATAAAAGAGTTGTACACTCCTACAACAAATTGATTGGAGGTATCTGCCTCTTCTTTGAGCAAACAATGAGTGAATTGAACATGCTACTTAAATTAGTGTAGTTATATATGCATCAATTTTTTTTGTAGTTTTTAATACTTTTAAACACTGAATATGCTAAAAAAATTTAAAAAGAAAAAAAATGTTGATATACATTAGTAATTAATAATAAATAATAACTATTAGAAGTAAATAAAATTCAATAGTTAATGATGATTAATTTTTTTTTTTGAAAATTAATGATGAATAATTACTGTATAATATAAATAAGAGGTAATAGTAATTAATAAAATACACTCTTTGCAACTTCCTCTTCATCAAGTCTTTAGCTTTGACATTTTCTGCCTATATATATGCCTCATAATTCATGTCTTTATTTAGACAAAACAATCAAGATGAGCATTATGTACAAAAGCATCGTTTTGGTAACTTTATATGTTATTGTTGTTGCATTAGCTGTTAGTATAAATCAAGTTGATGCATCAAGGCTCCTTAGAGATGAACGGGCAGAGCTTGTGAGAATATTTGGGTTCGTTCTTCAATCGTTGCCGCAGGGACCCGTGCCACCATCCGGTCATTCCGGCTGCACCCATGATCCAAAAGGCGGTGGTGGACCATTCTCTCCTTGAATCAAATTTAACTGCCATTACTCTTTCTGTTGATCGCATTTTATTTATTCATTTAAGTTAGACTGTTTCTAATAAGGATGTGCTTAGGCGTGATTTGTGAATGTAGATTCGGCAGCCTGTGCAGTATATATGTGTTATGATGGAGAACTCCACAATGTTATATTGCAAATTTGAACATTTAAAAGCTTGGTGCCGAACGTTTAGTCGGTTTGGTTGGCTCGACGATAAAATATGTTAAACGAATCTAAAACCAATAAAAATAAAAAACAAAGTTAGATCGATAGAATTAAGTTTAGCTGATTCGGTTGTTTATTCATTATATTTGAAGTATTCATTATAAATTAAAATAAAACATGAATATATGTTTCTTTTGGAGGACAAGATCAACCAAATTTTATAATGTACCATCCATTTTTTAATCACAACAAATAATAAATACATTAAAAAACCAAAAATAAGTTGAATATTTACCTATAACCATCAGTTTTTAAAATGGACCGACCACTAGACAAACCTAAACTAGCTCATAGAAAAAGGTTAGAAAGCATGTCTAAATAGCCACTATTGACACAACATAGCACCAGGCTCGAAGCAACAAATAGAGTGACCTGCTCGGTTTCCTTAAGAAAGGCACAACAAAATTCAACATGACATACACAACGCAGGGTGTTCAACAATCACATACCAACTACAAGTGGAAAAGGCCAATTACAAGCATCACCAACAGACTTTCATCAACATTTCATCCCAGCATCACAACCACATTTCAAATCAGTATTGTTTACTTCAACCTGGTGATGCAAGGCGCAAGCATTCACTAGTGAACAAGGCAGGATACTTTACAACAAAAAACTTGAAACGAAAGAGAGAAACCAAGGTCGAATAACTTACAACACAGGACCAACAGAGACAAAAAATGCTTCAAAGGATTGTAAAAGAGCTGCATACCCACCCACACCCCATGCCCGTGGAAGAACTCCATTGTGTAAGCAATTGTCAAGGATACACTGACAATGACAGAGTAAAACACGCCACCACCCAAAAATTCACTTCAAAATGTAAGAGTATTCGGTTTATTTTGTTAGTACTTTTGTAATTACACAATTGTATTACAAACAGACAGCAACAACAATCAACGTCAATCAATTATGCCATAATTGTCACTTCAAACTGTGTGTACAATAATCGCAGAAAGCGTAACTGATTTGTGCACAAGACTGAAGATAAAAAGAAAGTATTCTGTTTCAGTAATGTCCGAGTCCAGAAATTTTCTGTTTCCTTGAAATAATATTGCCGTCGTATGCACCAATCGACGTTGTTGCAATTTGTTTCCCATGATAAAACGGACCAACTCCGTTGCGTAGTGCCAGCAAACAGAGCTCTAACGAACTGAAGTTGATTATAGAAACCAGATCAGAGGATTACTTTGAAGAAGAAAAAGTAATGCAAGTAGAAAAAAGGTGAATTCTGTCTTGTTTTGGGCAGTGTATATATAGGCAAGGAGGAGTGCCTGTTCGCATGCATAAGTAACCGTCCGAATATGAAAGGTTGCGACCATTTAACCGCCCATTTATTAATATGCGTCTGTTGAGAATTCAAATGGTTGTCTTTATTTAGCTAACTGACATTCCTTTCGAATTCTGGACTGAACGGACACACCTTTAAAATTCTGAGAAAAAATATTCTCATGTCAGTGCACTAGCCCAATCAGCAACTGTCGGCCATATCCAATCAAGAGACCCCAAAAGCCCCAAGGCCCAAGGCCCTTATCTTTGATATTTTAATGTATTATTATGTCATGGCCAAGCCCACATCCTCATATCATCCCTCTCCTTTCTATTTTATGTAAGCCTATTTGGCTGCTAATATATTAAGAGAGATTGTGCTAATATTTCTATGATGTAGGACTTTAAATGTTGCTATCTCTTCTTCTTCCAACTTTCCCCTTTCTTTGCTCATTCATTTCCAACAATCCCCCACATGAATGAGCAGTTGATCTTAATTTCACGAATCATTTATCGCATCGGTTAAAGTAGCACATGGGTCTTGAACTTTTCCTAGTGATTACCTATTTGAATCACAGGCGAATCAGTAGACATAGACCATCCTTGGACTGTAAGCCTTTTGTGTAATTCCAAAGTAGATAACACGCGATAAATGTTTCTTATAACCCTTCGTTCTCTGTATGTGTTCGTTTTTTCCTTGAACACCTGCCTGGTCTCATAAGTGCTTAGAGAATTTGGCCTCATAAATCTCTATGAAGAGGCGTCTTCGCACTTACGTAGGTGATTTTGTAAAGGGCATTCTATAATTCCTCAAATACAGACATTATTAAAAGTACTCATACTTATCCTTATTCAACATATAATGCACTGACTTATCATAGGAATGGTTTGTGTGTAACAGTGTCATCAAGTTTCTCTTAAACTTCGTTGTCCCTTTGAACCTAGATCTTGGGATCTCCAGTCAACTATGTGGGGTTTCCATTTTAGAAAAACCTTTAATCTGTAGGCCTTATCCCCATTCCCTTCAATAAGGTTTGAACTTTCTCTCTTGGCAAGCCTTTTGTAAGTGGATCCACTAAGTTATCTTCAGATCAAATGTAATCTATTGTGATAACCCAATTAGAGAGAAGTTGTCTTATCGTTTTATTTCTACGACGAGTATGCCTAGACTTACCATTGTATAGTGTACTATTAGCCCTTCCAATAGCTGATTGACTATCACAATGTATACATATTGGAGGCATAGGTTTTCTCCAATTAGGAATGTCTTCTAAGAAGCTTCGAATCCATTATGCTTCTTCTGTAGTCTAATCTAGTGCAATAAACTCTGATTCCATCGTAGATCTAGCGATACAAGTCTGTTTGGATGATTTCCATGAAATCGCTCCATTTCCTAATGTGAACTCATATCCACTTGTAAACTTTGTATCATTTGGTCCAGTGATCCAATTTGCATCACTGTATCCTTCCACTATTGAAGGATAGTTTGTATAGTATAGACCATAACTCTGTGTATACTTTAGATATCCTAGAACTCTGATTATCGCTTTCCAATGATGTTTACCAGGATTGCTGGTAAATCTACTTAGTTTGCTTATACCATCAGCGATATCAGTCCTAGTATAGTTCATAACATACATGATACTTCCTAGTATACGAGAGTACTCCAATTGGTAAATACCATCACCAGTGTTCTTTACCCAATTTTGGTTCATATCTACTGGTGATTTTGTAATAGTTACATTATATTGCTTGAATTTCTCAAGTATTTTGGTGATGTAATGCGATTGGGGTAATGCATATCCCTGTGGAATCTAGAGGATAACATATCCTTTGTAGATGTTATTATGGCCTTGTTATTGCCTAGGATCAATATGTCATCAACATAAAGACAAACATTGACATATCCAATATGTGTATGTTTTATGTACACACAATTATCTGATTCATTAATCGTGAATCCATTTGATAACATAGTACTATCAAACTTCTCATGCCACTGTTTTGGAGCTTGCTTAAGGCCATAAAGTGATTTTACCAGTTTGCAAACTTTATGCTCATTTTCTGAGCTTAGAAATCCTTTAGGTTGTTTCATATAGATTTCCTCCTCTAGTTCACCATTCAAGAATGCAGTTTTAACATCCATTTGATGTATTTCCAAGTCATGTATGGATGCAATTGCAATGGGCATTCTAATTGACGTGATCCTCGTTACAGGTGAATATGTATCGAAATATTCCAGGTCTTCTTTTTGTCTAAATCCTTGGACTACCAGACGAGTTTTGTACTTGTCTATTGAACCATCAGGTTTCAATTTCCTTTTAAATATCCGTTTATTACCTAAGGCCTTACATCCTTGAGGTAAATCAATCAATTCCCATGTATGATTGGACATAATGGATTCAGTCTCATTGTTAATTGCCTCCTTCCAATAAGGGGCATCGCTGTAAGACATAGCTTGTTTATATGTCATTGGATCATCTTCTAACATAAATGTATAGAAGTCTGGTCCAATGGGTTTTAAAGTCCTTGACCTTTTACTTTTTCTTGGTTCCTCCATTTGCTGCTCAACACTACTTTGTTGAGTGTTATTTTGTTCAACATCCTCAATACAATAAGGAACTTCATCTTCCCTTGGTCTCTTAGGTGCATGATTTTCAGTACCATGTTTCAAGGGAAATACATGTTCAAAAAATCTAGCATTTCTCGACTCAATGATGGTATTTTCATGAATATCATCAATTTCAAATTTGTGTACCAAAAATCGATATGCAGCACTGTTTTGTGCATATCCATTGAATACACAATACTTAGTTTTTGGTCCAATTTTGACCTTCTTTGGTTTTGGTACCTCTACTTTGGCAAGACACCCCCACTCTTTTAGGTATTTATAGGATGGTAGTCTTGTTTTCCAAAGTTCATGAGGAGTTTTAGATTTTTTCTTTCGGGGTATTTTATTTAAAATATGATTTTCCGAAAGAATAGCTTCTCCCCAAAAATTATCTGGCAAGCCAGAGCTAATCAGTAAGGCATTCATCATTTCTTTAAGAGTTTTATTTTTCTGTTTGGCTATACCGTTGGATTGAGGTGAATACGGAGCTGTAGTTTAATGTATAATTCCATGATCAGCACAGAATTCCTCAAATGGAGACTCGTATTCTCCTCCTCTATCACTTCTTAATGATTAGATTTTCTTGTTGAGTTGATTCTCAACTTCTGCCTTATACTGTTTAAACATTTCAAATGCTTCGTCCTTACTTCTGAGGAGATATATATGACAGTATCTGGTACAATCATCAATGAATGTAATAAAGTAACTTTTTCCACCTCCAGTTTGACACATTTTCAAATCGCATACATCGGTATGTATTAAGTCTGAAGGTTCAGTATATCGTTCAACATGATGAAACGAGGTTCTTGTCAATTTGGCTTCTGCACAAACTTGACATTTATAGTTTGAATCTATATTGCAATTTGGTATAAATTCTAGATTAATCAATTTTCGCAATGTATCAAAATTTATGTGCCCTAATCTAGAATGTCATATGTTAGAAGATTCAACAATATAAGCAGAAGATTCACTTTCATTCATTTCAGTGCGTGGTACAATAGTGGTTACATTTGCTTTAAACAAACTATCACACACATATCCTCTTCCAACATACACTCCATTCTTGGAAAGCACAAATTTATCAGCTTCAAAAGTCAATTTGAAGCCATGCTTGCTCAGTAATGATCCTGAAATTAGGTTCTTGCGAATTTTTGGAACATGGAGAACATCATTTAAAGTTAGTTCCTTTCCAGAAGTCAGTTTCAACACAACTTTTCCTTTGCCTTCGACCTTTGAAGTAGAAGAATTTCCCATAAAAAGTTGTTCAGCATCAGTTGTAGTTTTATAGGTTGTGAACATCCACTTATTAGCACATATGTGTCGAGTGGCTCCTGTGTCTACAAACCATTCCTTTGAGTGACCAACAAGGTTGCATTCTGATGTTACTGCACATAAATCAAGCTCAGAAATTCCTTTCAAAACATCAGCCGTATTTTCTTCTAACTTCTTCTTTTTAGGTGCACGACATTCGGCTGCTTTGTGCCCCTTCTTTCCAAAGTTGTGGCAAGAACCCAGAAAATTCTTTGACTTCTTAGGAGCATTCTCCCTTTTTCTTTTTTTAGTCTTGTCTGACTCAACAACATTTGCTTTGGCAGCAATATTCTAAGAAATCTTTTTCTTAGAATTTCTGTTATCTTCCTCAATGCATAGCCGAACTACGAGATCTTCCATTGTCATTTCCATACGTTTATGCTTAAGGTAATTTTTCAAGTCCTTCCAAGAAGGAGGCAATTTCTCAATAGTTGCAGCAACTTGAAAAGTCTCGCTAAGAGTCATCTTTTCATCTTCTAATTGACGGATGATAAGTTGCAGTTCTTGAGCTTGACTTATCACCGTCTTTGAGTTAACCATTTTGAAGCCTAGAAATTTTCTAGCAATGAATTTCTTCATGCCTGCATCTTCAGTTTTGTACTTTTTCTCCAGAGCCAACCAGAGCTGTTTGGACATTGCAAAAGTACAGTAGACATTGTAGAGGCTATCATCCAGACCATTCAGAATATAATTTTTGGACATGAAATCTTAGTTTGTCCAGATATTGAGTGCCTCTACTTTAGTAGCGTCAGGTTCGATTTTGTCTACCACAGGAGCCTCTTCAGTTAGAAATTTGGTAAGGCTTAATGCTGTTAAGTAAAAAAACATTTTCTATTGCCAGCGCTTGAAATTGATTCCATTGAACTTCTCTGGCCTTTCGCCATGAGACAGAGCCATTGTTGGTAGCACAAACGCTGGCTGAGCAGTTTTCACCATCTGAATTGGTGCAGAATCAATGCTGCTGTTTTTCGTCATCTGCAACAAAAATATTGTTTCAAGATTGTTAGTACTTTTGTAATTACACAATTGTATTACAAACAGACAACAACAACAATAAACATCAATCAATTATGCCACAATTGTCACGTCAAACCGTGTGTACAATAATCACAGAAAGTGTAACCGATTTGTGCAAGACTGAAAATAAAAAGAAAGTATTCTGTTTCAGTAATGTCCGAGTCCAGAAGTTTTCTGTTTCCTTGAAACAATGTTGCCGTCGTATGCACCAATCGACATTGTTGCAATTTGTTTCCTAAGATAAAACGGACCAACTCCGTTGCGTAGTACTAGCAAACAGAGCTCTGACGAACTGAAGTTGATTATAAAAACCAGATCAGAGGATTACTTTGAAGAAGAAGAAGTAATGCAAGCAGAAAAAGGTGAATTCTGTCTTGTTTTGGGCAGTGTATATATATGCAAGGAGGAGTGCCTGTTCGCATGCATTAGTAACCATCCGAATAGGAAAGGTTGCGACCCTTTAACCACCCGATTATTAATATGCGTCTATTGAGAATTCAAATGGTTGTCTTTATTCAGCTAACAGACATTCCTGCGGAATTCTGGACTAAACGGACACACCTTTAAAATTCTAAGAAAAAATATTCTCATGTCAGTGCACTAGTCCAATCAACAACCGTCAGCCATATCCAATCAAGAGACCCTAAGAGCCCCAAGGCCCTTATCTTTGATATTTTAATGTATTATTATGTCATGGCCAAGCCCACATCCTCATATCATCCCTCTCCTTTCTATTTTACATAAGCCTATTTGGCTTCTAATATATTAGGAGTGATTTTGCTAATATTTCTATAATGTGGGACTTTAAATGTTGCTATCTCTTCTTCTTCCTTATCTCTTCTTCTTCCTACTTTCCCCTTTCTTTGCTCATTCATTTCCAACATATTTAGCATTTTGAGTTTTCAACATTACATTTGAATTATACACGAATATTTAAGTTTCATTTTCAATGTTTATCAATATAAACTAAACCATAATTTGATTTACAAATTCAGGTTACTACTGCCGTAATAGCTTGAATTTCATTATTTAAACAATTATATAAGTTCACACCATAGATTATCAAATTAAATCTTTAATTTTTAACAATAAATTTATCAACTCAAGTTAATTCAAATGTTCTAACATTAATTCCAAATCTCAATATTTAATAGTACAAATTAAATCATAATTTCATTTATAATCAATATAAGATATTGTTGTTATAACAAGTTGAATTTCATTACTTTATCAATTTAATTTAGTTTACATCATACATTTCACAATCAAATCATTAAATTTTAAATTCTAACCATAATTATCATTAAAACAAAAATTGTGACGAAGGGGAGAAATAGTCTTTTTCTGTATTTCCTAAGTTTGAGGCATGATTCTCAAGAGATGTAGAACCAGACGAGGACTCGGGGCGGGAGGAATACTTATTTCCCCGGATTCTCCGCCTGAATGGACATTCGAATTCAATCCAAAACAAGAAACATTCAAAATCAAAGTGGATAAGGCTGTTGTCACTCCTAAAAAAGCTACAATCTTTTCTAAAATGAAGAAGCAAACGACAAATCAGTTTTGAAAAAGGTCGCCATGGATGCAGTTCGGTGGCTGATATTGGAAACGGACTGCAACGGCCTTAATAATTATTAGAAATATGAATAAATCATATAAGATCATAATAAATGATTTGGGACTACAACAAAAATACTTTTTTACAACACTGATTCTACTATAGTTCATCAAAATGTTGTAAAAATTATACAATTTTCATAACATATGTTAAGAAAAATGCCGTGATAGATTTTACCAAACAACGTTCTTTATACAAATGATGGAAAATAAAAACTATTTACATTTCATTAAATTCAACATTTAAATAGTCGCTAAATATAATTTGTTACAATTTCATTGTGTTATATGCAATATATACGTATATAATGATTTTTAGTGTAAAATTATGTTTTTCCGTATATAACTGAGTTATAATTATTTAGTAGTTAAATAGTCTGTCTTATACGTGCTATAATGTATTTATTATTTGTTATAATTAAAAGTATTTGCAATCATTTTAAAAACCAGTCGGCTCTGACAAAATTGAGTTATAAGTAAAATGGAAAACCATAAATATTGATGAAAAATCAACATTTATGTGTGAGGATAATTTTAATAAGATTGTATGGCTTATTTTTGTCAAAATATTGTGTTTCATACAATTTTGACATCAAATTTGTAAGTTTTGTTCGTAAGTGACAAAAGGGTAAGATGTACTATTAGTTTGCAAAATATAAATTTTGTTTCCATATGTGTAAAACTATGTTAAAAAGGTTTTAAAATATTTTAGATATGTTTGTACAAATTTTAGTAAGGCTAACCAAAGTTAGAATGTGTATTAAGTGGTTGAATTGGTGAAATATAATGTTAATAGAATGGCTTGAGAGTAAAGTGGCTTATTTGAGCACCTAAATTAAGCACAAATGATCTAATTATGCTATAATTCAGCTAAAACCATGGATTATGAAAAGAAGAGTTTGGATACTATGATTATTTTCTCTATAGTATCTTCCTCCTCCTTTGATACTCATATAAAAAAAAAATAACAAAATCTCTTATACAAACCAAAATCTCCACTTCTAATCCAAATCAAAGGCCGAAAATAAGTATCTAAACAAGCTATACACAAGTAATCACTACAAACCCATATATTAATCTCCATTTGTTTCATATTTTGTGAATTTTCTTCACTGTATGATGAAATCATATTGCATGCTACTGTAAACTTTCCTATAGGTTGCAAAGGGAAAAATTCAAGCTAAAAGCTCAATCTTTCTTCAAATCCTCCATTGTTAATTGCTAAAATCACCAAAGACATGAGTGCAAACTCACAAATCTAGATTACTCGGTGATTTTGAACATTTGTAGTTTTTCAGAGAGAGGCTGTCTCTATAAACATAATATCTTAGTTTTATGTTTGTAGCGGAAAATCAGTTCTCCGTCCAAATTTGTGATGTCATAACTTCTTTATTTCTTGCTGCAATCATGCCAAATATTTTCTAAATGATAGTATTATTGTTGGTGTATAAGCATGTCAATTTTCAACTCATATCTACCTCTGTATCATGTTGAAATTACGTGTCAAAGTTTGAACCAGAAGAGAATCTCTCCCAATGTAGTGTCTATAAAAGATGGTCCATACATGGAGAGCTTAAATTTTATAGCATATTCCAAATTGTCTTATCTCCCAATTTCATCAACCTCTATAATGCTGAAATTGATGATTCAAATATTTGTAGAGAAGGAAAGATTGATTGTCAATCATGTAATTGGCTCCTATATGGAATAACTTGGGTGCCAAGTTTACTTGGAGGTCAAGAAAACTTGGGTGCTAAGTTTACTTAGAAGTCAAGAAAAATTGGGTGCCAAGTTTACTTGAAGGTCAAGAAAACTTAGGTGTCAAGTTTACTTGGAGGTCAAGAAATCCCTCTATATAAATAGAGGTCATGTTATTGTATAAAAAAGCAATCCACCATTAATCTTCTCTCTTTTGTAATCTTCCTCCTCTTTTATGTACTCATTTCTTCACTGAGAAATAAAAGTTGTTGGGTCTCTGTGGATGTAGGATACTCATATCCGAACGTAGTTATATCTTCTGTGTCCTTTTTTTGTTCTTTGTTTTTTGTGAGATTTCATAATTGTTTTGTTATACTCCATTAGTATCTAAATAAACAATACCGGATCCTCATCAAAATTCCGCATAAATCACTACAATTTGGTATCAGAGCTGGTGTTATTGTTTCTACTTGGATATTAATGGCTACTTCAAGTAAGTCTGTTGGAAGATCTGACATCAATTATGGAGTAACACGTTTTGACGGAAAAGGAGATTTTGGTACTTGGAAGATAAAGATGGAGGTCGTATCGAAAAAAGAGAAGACTTTTAAAGTTGTTTATGCGCCTGAGAAATTGAAAGATGTTGATGCAGCTGAATTGGAGGGAATGGAAGACGAACCTCTCACAACAATTCAGTTGAGTCTTTCAGATGAAGTCCTTAGAGAATTTTCTCAGAAGAAGACGACAAAGGAACTATGGGATGCATTATCAGATGCATATCAAGACAAGTCTCTCACAAATCGGATTATTCTACAACAACAACTTTATTCGTTCAATATGAATCTTGGAGCCGATATTACGGAGCATGTAGATGCCTTAACCACTTTAGTTATGAACCTGAAGGCAGCAGATGTCGATATTACTGATGAGGCTCAAGCTGTGATCCTCATATGTTCCTTGCCTAAGGAATATATTGATTTTTTTCAATTACATGATTTATGGCCGCAGTAAAATTAGCCTTTCTGATGTAAAGGTTGGCCTTCATAATGAAGTGTTAAGAGGTAGATTGGCAAGCACTAGCATTGATAGTGATACTGAAGGCTTATCTGTTCCGAGAGGTAGAAGTCAAAACAATTCAAAGAAAGGTGAAAAACGGAATTCTTCGAGGTCCCAGTCTAGGGGGCCTAAGTAATTGACTTTCCATTATTGTAAGAAGCCCAGGCACTTTGTTGCACAATGTCCCAAGCTTGAAGGATGAAAAAAAGACACAAATCAGGCTTCAGCCTCTATATCGGAGAAATCAGACACAGAGAGTGACACTGATGTGTTTACAACTTCTAGATCTTCTGGGAAGGGCACCTTATGGTTGATTGATTCTGGCGCATCCTATCATATGGCACCTGATAGGAACTCTTTTTCCACTTACCGTGATATTGATGGAGGAGAAGTTCTGATGGGAAATGATGCTTCTTGTCATATGGTTGGTGTTGGTAGTGTAAAGATCAGGATGTTTGACGGTTTTATTCGAACCATTACTGATGTTAGGCATGTACCTGATTTAAGGAGGAGGTTGATTTCTGTTGGGGCATTGAGTAGACTTGGACTAAAGTTTGTAGTTGAAGAAGAGAAGATGAAAATATCTAAGGGTTCCATGATCGTTATGAAAGGAGTAAGGGCAGGAAATCTCTATTTACTAAAGGGCACTGTTGTAGTTGGTGAATCAGCTTCAGCTACTTCAGCTGATTCAGATTCTTCTATATTATGGCACTTGCGGATGTGCCACATTGGTTAGCGCAACATGGATGAGCTAAGAAAGCGAGGTTTGATTGATGGAGTTCTACATTCAAAGCTTGGTTTTTGTGAAGAATGTGTTCTTGGTAAGCAGACGAAAATTTCTTTTGGTGTTGGTGAGCATAATGCAAAAGCTATTTTGGATTATGTTCACATGGATGTTTGGGGACCTTCCCCTTGCCTATCCTTGGGTGGAGCCATGTATTTTGTTTCATTTATAGACGATTTCTCTCGTAAAGTTTAGGTATACTTTTTAAAGTCCAAAAGTGAAACCTTTACTAGAATTCGTAAATGGAAATCCATGGTGGAGAAGCAGTCAGGGGAGAAGTTGAAAGTTCTCCTTTCAGATAATGGCGGTGAATTCGTAACATAAGAATTCATCGATTATTGTGTGTACGAAGGCATTAAGAGGCATTACACCACACCATGCGACCCCCAGTCCAATAGAGTTGCATAAAGGATGAATTGGACATTGTTAGAGAGAACTAGGTGCCTCAAATTGACTGCTAAGTTAAAGAAGGGATTTTGGGCTGAAGCTTTCTCTATGGTTGCTTTCCTCATCAACCGCACACCTTCTACTGCTACAGATATGAAGATCCCTGAAGAAGTTTGGAAAGGAGAGTCTGTTAGTTATTCATTCCTCAAGGTGTTTGGTTATCCAGCTTATGTGCATGAGAGTCGAGGAAAGCTGGAACCTAGAGCTCGCAAGTGTATCTTTCTAGGTTATAGAAGAGGATTAAAAGGATATAGGTTGTGGTGTCCTATTAGCAAGAAACTTATTATAAGCAGGCATGTAACTTTTGATGAGAAAGCTATGTTGAAGGTGGAGCCTTCCTCATCGGATGATGATGAGAGGACATGTGAAGAATACCAAATGCAAAGCAAATCATCTATTGATTCTTTCCATAGATGTTCAAATGGTGTTTCCAATGATGCCGTGGTTGATGAGGATCGTATGGATACTGGCATAAAAGATCAAACTCAAGGTGGATCTCATACAGAGATCAGGCCTGTTAGAGAAAGAAGAAAACCCAGATGGCTTGATGAGTTTGTTGGTTTGAGCATCAAAGACATTGACTTTGATGATATGGCAACATATGCATTAAACGTTGTACATGATGAGACCAGAGATTATAGAGACGCTATTGTATCAGTGGACAGTTCTAGTTGGTTAGTAGTTATGGAAGAGGAGATCGAATCTTACGAAAAATCACACTTGGGATTTGGTGCCACTTCCTACCGACAAGAGAGCTATTGGATGTAAGTGGATCTATAGAGTGAAAGATGGCGGCAATGGAGAGTTCAGATATAAAGCAAGACTAGTAGCAAAGGGGTATGTTCAGAAGAAAGGGGTAGATTATCATGACATCTTTGCTCCAGTTGTTAGGCATACTTCCATTCGTATTCTCTTGGAATTAGTTGCTCATTATGACATGGAGTTAGAGCAACTAGATGTCAAAACTGCTTTCTTGCATGGTGATCTGGATGAAGAGATTTATTTGCGGCAGCTGGAAGGGTTCATTGACAGTAGCAGGACAGACTATGTTTGTAAACTTAACAAATCTCTTTATGGACTGAAGCAGTCTCCTAGACTATGGTACAAGAGATTTGATAAGTTTATGCTTTCATAGGGATACTCTAGAAGCTTCAAAGACTAGTGTGTTTATTTTAGGAGATGTGATGATGACATGATTTGTTTGTTGTTATATGTTGATGATATGTTGATTGCATCTCAGAGTATGGTCAAAATTAAGGAGTTGAAAGCAAAGCTCAGTTCAAAGTTTGATATGAAGGATTTGGGAAAAGCAAAAAGAATATCTGGTATGGAGATAAGTGGGGATAGGAAGCGGAGAGAGTTAAGGCTCACTCAGGCGCAGTACATCGAGAAAGTCCTCGCTCGATTTGGGATGGAGAAAGCCAAACCGGTAGGCACTTCTTTAGGCTCTCATTTTAAGTTGTCGAAAGACCATTCTCCTACATCAGAAGAAGATAAAAGGTATACGGCTATTATACCTTATTCTAGTGCTGTTGGTAGTCTCATGTATGCGATGGTGTGCACGAGACCAGATTTGGCCCATGCAGTTGGTGTTGTCAGTCAATATATGTCTAGCCCAAGCAAAGAACATTGGCAAGCAATGAAGTAGATTCTTAGATATCTTTGAGGCACTTCTTCGGTGGGATTCCTATACGGTGGAGTAGATGGTGACATCATTCTTAGAGGATACTGTGATTCTGATTATGCTGGGGATAGAGATGCTAGGAAGTCAGTGTCGGGCTATGTTTTTACACTTGGCATAGGCTCGATTTACAGGAGATCAAAGCTGCAATCTATCGTATCTTTGTCGACTACCGAAGCAGAGTTGATATCGATTGTGGAAGCAACAAAGGAAGGATTGTACTTACTTCAGTTGTTGGATGATCTTTTAATGCCGCAGCGGACAGTGGAGCTATTTTCAGATAGTCAGAGTGCAATTCATCTTGTTGAGAATCAAGCTTATAGTTCACGGACAAAGCACATTGATGGTAGAGGTTTCTTTCTTATGCTTGAGGAAGAACGGAGCAAGATCAAATTATTGAAGGTAGGTACTTGGGATAATCCTTCAGATATGATGACCAAGTCACTTCCAAAGGACAAGTTTGAGCATTGCTCAAACTTGATCTGTTTGCTTCCTGTTACATGAGCGCCATGGGGCGCTGTGCCCAACAACTTCTATGTTGATTGTTGAAGATAAGATGATGAAGAAAGACTGTTATATTTGAATCAAGGTGGAGTGTTGAAATTGATGATTCAAATATTTGTAGAGAAGGATAAATTGATTGTAAATCATGTAATTGGCTCCTATATGGAATAACTTGGGTGCCAAGTTTACTTGGAGTTCAAGAAAATTTGGGTGCAAGTTTACTTGGAAGTCAAGAAAACTTGGATGCCAAGTTTACTTGGAGGTCAAGAAAACTTGGGTGTCAAGTTTACTTGGAGGTCAAGAAATCCCTCTACATAAATAGAGGTCATGTTATTGTATGAAATAACAATCCACCACTAATCTTCTCTCTATTGTAATCTTCCTCCTCTCTTATGTTCTCATTTCTTCGTTGATAAATAAAAGTTGTTGGGTCTCCGTGGACGTAGGGTATTCATATCCGGACCACGTTAAATCATGTGTGTCCTTTTTTTTGTTCTTTCTTTTTTGTGAGATTTCATAATTGTTTTGTTATACTCCATTAGTACCTAAATAAACAATACTAGATCCTTGTAACACCCCACCTCCGCCAGTGCCACTCTTCCAAGCACACTAGCTTTGAAGGGGCGTTAAACAAGGTAAACATGCTTGCAGATATCACAAGACAGAACATATAAGTAAAACAGAGTAGTAAAGCAGCGGATAAAACTAGCATTTCAAAACCATAGTCAAGTTACATCAAAGTACTTGGTCATTATTTTCCCATAAAACATAGTCTAGAACATAAACTGAAAACTGAAAAAGAAACATAAAGTAACTATCCCCAAAGTAGCATAAGGCCATAGCATGCTCAAACCATACGTGAGCTATCTAGAAAAGCAGCTAAAGATCCAAGCTAGGTACCAGTGTTCCCACCCTGTAAACCTGAGGGGGGGGGGGAATGGAAGAAAAGAGATGAAAGAAAACGGGTCAGTCAAAAAGACTGGTAAGTCCTATCTACTATTAGTATAAAAACTGATAAAGTTAACTGAACATGTAAAACAGAGATGAGATGTAGGGTGATAACTGGCATGGTGAAAAGTTAACAAGATAGATCAAGTGTGGCATCGCATATACAAAGTTAAGTTGCACCAGGTGTGTACTAGTATTCCAATCCATGTCAAGTATAAACAAGAAATGATCCCTTGGCCCAAAGCTGGCCCACATCATGAGATGACCTAAATCGAGGTCCAACAACACGGTCTAGTCGATCGGCTCCCTAAAAGCCTAACTCGTCAAGTGTCGGTGTCATACGGCCCAATCACGAAGTGTAGTCAAACTGTGCTAGGCCCACGCTAGGGTGTATCAAGTCCTAGGGTGCCAACCACGGACACAAATCAAGCACGCACAGTCTAAACCTACAGGTGCCCGTTTCTGCTTTTTCTATTACGGACCATGTGCAGGACCATAGTCCGCCTGAACCTACACCGGCGCACCTACTCAGCCGTCGTTTTGGTCGCTTACATGTCAGCCAAGTAATCGTGCCCCACCCTAGCCTAGTCCCTAGGGTATCATGATACAATCAAGAGGGTTACTGGTGAAAAGGACCACGTAACTAGGGTTTCTAGCGGGTTAAATGTGGTTAACCCTACCCAATCAAGTATCAAGTTGGTTAAGTGTACCCAAGGTTCATGACTTAACCGCGTCAACCCATCATGTTTAATTGGTTAAGTATTCAAGTGGTCCATGACTTAACCCTATCATGTGGCATTAATTATTTTAATGCACCCAACCTCTCACATTAGACTTTGTTGTGGTTACTAGTTAAGCCTGGCGGGTCCGGGTAGCTTTACACCACAACTTGGTCTAACCTCAGGTTTCTAGTGCAACATGACCAACTACTCACATTGGGTCCTATTGCTTGTAGCCACTAGTTGAGCCGGTCGGTTCCGGGTAGATTTATGCTACAAACTCAACCCAACCTCGAGTTGGCCATTCTCATGTTTTCTAGAAGTCATGTCCAAATTCATGTTTACAAACATAATCACAAGTCAATGTTCACGTCATATTTTAAAATCATGTTTCATGTCATTAATATTACCCAAACCCAACGCATTCCCCTCGCATGTACGTTTCGCATAACATAACATAGATCAAAAGAGGGAACTTGCCAAAACATGACAAAAAGGGCATAAGGTAATAAGGTTGGCCACAAGTTAAACATGGTGGCATATGAGGCATAAATATGTTCATAAGATACATATTACATCATAAGCCTCAAAACATGCATGATATCAAACTTAAGCAAATAGGTGAAACATGATCATAAATGACATAGGATGGTGGCTAGTGATTCGCATATAACATCATATGCAAGATAACACAAGGTTTATGAGAGTTTCTATGTTGCTTTATGCAACATTTCTAATCAAAGCTCATAGCTTTCAATGCATAAGGCCAAGGTGATAGCTTCACAAACATGCATAGAATATATTTATGCATAACATGATAGGATCAAAGCACATATCATACTTAGGCCCCAAACTCAACTTGCAACATGTCATATTTAACTTCATAGTTAGAATCTAAGAGTAGTATAGTGCTTACAATGCTACGAAGACTTATAAAATATAAATAAGATTGAGACGAAGCCACTAGCAACTCTAAACACTCCCAAATGATAAGCTCCAATGAAGACCCTTGAAAAACAAGCAAAAGATCCTTGCTTTGATGAAGAAAGATTGAACTTTGGCCTTAAATCAAGCTTAGAAACTCTCAAACAAGCTTAGGAACTCTCATATTATTGAAGATGGAGGCTATGACAAGAGGGTGGAGGCCATGATTAAACATTTTGGCATAGTTTAGTTATAGGATTGATTTATGATGATTTAAGCTAGGTATTAGGGTCTTTTTATAGATGATTAGGTTAATTTAGACCATAGGATTAACCCTAAATCGAATCTGAGCCATCAGTTCACGTCACTAGCCTCCAAAACAGGTCCAAACAGCCAAAATAGGTGCACCAGAAAAATTGGTCCGACCGGGGGGGGGGGGGGGGTCGACCCCTGGGTCGACATGGGTGTCGACCCCTGGGTCGACATGGGTGTCGACCCATTGGGGTGGGGTCAACACTAGTGTCGACCCCTGTGTCGACCCTTCCTGGGGCGGGAAAATTCCCGCCCATTCTGCCTTGGTTGTAATTCGAATCTGAATTCGAATTTGAACTGTTTTCGGGCTTGGAATTTTCTGAAAACTTCATTGGGCCATAACTTGGTCATACGGACTCCGTTTTTCGAAACTCGGACTCTATTTCGCGTATTATTCCGAGACGAACGCAATGGAACAGTCCGTTTCCCTTGATTCAGATTTTACAATTTAATTCTGCCTTGATTTACATTATAACATGTTATTCAAAAATACGGGTTGTTACATTCTCCCCTTGTAACACCCCGTATTTTCTATGAACTTAAGAATTACAAATCTGAGTATAATTAAAATATAAAATCAAAATCAAGGGAAACGGGCTGTGCCACTGCGTTCGTCTCGGAAAAATACGCGAAATAAAGTCCGAAATTTCGTAAATCGGAGTCCATATGACCAAGTTATGGCCTTCCGAAGTTCAGAAGAAAAATTAAACAGCACAGACCAGGTCGACTGGGGAGTCGACCCTAGAGTCGACCTGCCCCCAGGGGGTCGACCCTAGAGTCGACCTGCCCCCAGGGGGTCGACCCTAGAGTCGACCCTAGAGTCGACCTGGGGGTCGACATGCCTCCCGAATTTGCTTTTCTGCCTGGGTGCGTTCTGATGTATGTGGCCTCGTTTTCTGTCTAGATTCATCTGCCTAAACCTATTTAAACAACCCCAAACCCAGCCTTCTCTGCACACAATTCTATTCTGCTTCTACTCTGCCTCTGTTCTAAACTAAAAATAAAAATGGCGTTGCTACTCTGCTGAAATCAAAACTAGAAGACAATCAACATCAACCTAAATTCAATTAGAGAATAGAGCTTCTGCAACGGTTCTACAACAACTAGAGTTCTTTCTTCAATCCAATTCAGGCAAGTACAGTTATTCTCCGCTATAAACGTTAATTCTGATTGTGACATGAATTATAAATCTGAATCTGAGGTTATATCTGTTCTGTTCTGTTTGGATCTATCTTATTTTGTATCTCTTTCCTCTTTCTGTTCTATAGCCAGGCTACCACGAGCCTGAGCCAATCTCATAAGAGATCAACATATGCTAAAATGTTTGGGACAATCAAATGAATGTGCATAAATTGGGCATGACCGATATGTGATTGATTTGAGGAAAGAACATAGGTTGGACTTGGAACTTAGAACATAAATCTAAGACATAATTGGACTGATCTGTGACTGATTTGAGTATATAAACTAGATCTAGATCTGTGCATATATGACTGTTTGTGATTATCATATGATAATACATAACTTGCAAATCTGGAATATTAAGATCTGAACTAAAACACATATCATATGTTAGATCTAGATCCTTGGGCATATTTTATAACGGATTATAACTTAGGTGTGAAGATCCATATTAAGATTTGATAACTATCAAGTGTGAATAACACCTAAGTAGGAGATTTTTGAATATATGACATGCATTGAAATAGATGGCTATAGTTGGTATAATTTATATGTGAATCTTTTGTACTAGGCAAGTGGAACTAAATTGGGACATGTAAATTATAACCATAATCTGTGACATGCAAATTCAATGCAAACGTAAGGTATATGATCCTAGTGTGAATCATGACCACTATTTAGGCATGCAAATTTAGGCCAAATTTATAATTAGGCAAGATATGTGAAACTTTAAGGAATGATGAAAATCAGTTATAATTGCCTAATTTGCTAGTTCTGCTATATTTGCCTAATCTGATAGTTTTATTATATCGCCTAATCTGCTAGTTCTGTTATATTGCTTAATCTGCTAGTTCTGCTCTACTGCCTAGTTTACTAGATATATTCATCTGCTGGATCTGTCATCCGCTAAGTCTGTTGAAAATGCCTAAATCTGTTAAATTTATTTGTTTAAATGCCTAACCTGTTATATGCCAAAATCTGCTAAGTTGCTAAATCTATTAAATATGTTAAGTCATATAATCTGGAAAATCTGTTATCTGCTAAAATCTGTTATCTACTGTGTTGATATAATCATCCCATTATTGATATAATCTGAATTGGCATATATATATATATATTGGGCGTGCGCATAAACGGTAAATTATTAATTAATTGGCCGCAAAGATAAACGTGACTAACTCGAGGTTAGAATGAGTTTGCGGCGTAATTCTTCCCGGAACCGCCCGGCACATCCAGTGGCCACAAACAATAGGTTCTAATGTGAGAAGTTAGTCATAACCTGCTTAAGACACGAGGTTAGGTCTGGCTTGTGGCAGAAGTCTGCCCGGAACCTCCCGGCCCATCCAGCGGCCACAAGCTAGCGACCTAATGTGAGAGGTCTGGGCATTAATAATTAATTAATGCAAATCTAAGATAAGAATGACGTCTAAAACGTATTGGGGGAAATAGGGTTAAACCAACTGGATTAATAGGTGTAGTAAACCCGTCCAGGAATCTGTAGGCCCAATACAAAGTTAGACAAATCTGAAAAATCTGTACATCTGATCTGTTAGTCTGAAAACTTGTTAACTTAATCTGTGAACTAGTAAATCTGAATTCTGTATGTCTGAACTTGTAAACAAGTTAATCTTAAATCTGTTAGTCTGGGGACACAAGGTTAGGAGGGGAATTACTTGTGTCATCTGTAGTTTGGGACCCATATTAGTCAGTAACCCTTTCTGGTATCAAAACTTTGACCCAACAGTAAGTAGGGTCCGGGCACGCTTACTGAACTAATTATAAGCGGTTCATTCTGATAATGGCGAGGGGTGTTGATGGTGCGTTCCAACCGGGTCATGTGCGTGCATGGATCCCGGTCTGCCTCTGAGGATGTAAGACGCCGTGACATCTGTAAATAGGTCTGTGCCAATTAATTGTCACTTTAGGGAGTGATACACCCTACTGTGGGGCCGACACATGATATTTATGTATTAGGGAGCCGATCGCTTGGGGTAGGGTTTTAGGGTGCACTTAGTTCTGTCTGTTTCTGTTGGTACCGTCTGTTTCTGTTGGGTGGTAACACCTATCTGTTTCTGCGTGGTACCGTCTGTTCGGGAGGTAAAGGCCCATTACTAGTGTACACCTAATTCTACATTCTGTTTCCGTAGGGATTAATCTGTTTCTGCTTCTGTCTGTTTCTGATCGGGTAGTAAAGGCCCATTATTAGCATTCTGTTTCTGTTAAATTATTCTGTACCCGTTCCAGCTTCAGTTTAGACATTAGGGTGACACCTAATTCTGTTATACTAGTATTAGTGCAGAGAAGTGTGAAGCAATAGTTTATGTCATTCTGTTCTTCTGTTATATCTGCTACACCTGTTACAGTTATCTCTCATCCAGTTTTATGTTCATGTCATATTATTATTATCTGTTCATATGCTGAAAGTCACTGGACTTGCCAGACTTTTTGTCTGACCCTTGTTGTTTCGCCTCCTTTCTTCCGTTTCCCCCCAGGTTATCCAAGGAGGGAATACTTTAGCTTGATCCGGATTTCTCTTTGCTTGAAGTGCTTAAAGTATGGCTTGGCTCTGTATAGCTTCCGTTCTATGGGGATTACGATTTTAAACCATGCATTTTGAAGGCTTTTGTACAAGACTGATATTTTGTACTTGAATTCTGAGATTTGAAAGGATGTAACCATATTGATTTCTGTTTCCGCTGTAATAAAGTTAAAAAATTTCAAGTACTGTTTTATCTGTCTTGTAAGTTTCTGTTTTGTTTACTAAAATGCTCCACCAAAGTTAAGGCATTCTCTTTGTGAGTGACCTTAACGGAGGTGGGGTGTTACACTTGGTATCAGAGCTGAAGGTTACCAGATTGGGTAAAGTTTTTGAAAACTGTTTTCAAAAAGGTTTTGAAAGGAAGAATTTTCAAAAATAAAGCTTATTTTGAAAAACATGATCCCCAAGAGCCATATATCTATCTTTTGATCCTCTGCTTGAATCCTTGTTTCCTTCTTTCTTGAGTCTCTGGGGCTCCCGGCTTTCTGGGAGGTAACCTCGTCGAAGGGCAAAGTAGTGCCCGACTTCCATCGTTAGCTGTAGTAGTTTCACCTACGGCTAGTTTTCTTTAGAGCATTGAAGGATTTTTCCGGGCGATGGAGGCAGCTTTTGAGGGATTGGTCAACGTGTTACACAAGGATAGTAAAGATGAGAATGATGAGGTTTGGCTAAGGAGCACAACCCAAAGGTGAGAAACTCATATAGACTTAGTTCACAATGGAGGCAAAAGGGAAACACAAAAGAAGTAAGGAAAGTTTGAAGATAAGGAGGAGGAAAGTGTTTTACTTATGGAAGCTCGACTCATCTGAATAAGGATTACCGAAAGAGGAAGGGGAGGGTGCTTGCTTCAACCGTGGTGAGATGGGGCACTTTACTAGGGACTGCCCGAAGAAACGAAGGCAAGGACAGAGGACAGGACCAACTTCTGGAGGGCAGGAAAACACTCTCAAGGCTAGTGGATAGGATAAAAATAGGGAAAATTTCTGTAGAAGGTTTAATTTTCTTATCTGGTTATGGAGTTAAGACTCTTTCTGATTCTGTACTTGATACTCTGCACTTGAATACTAGTATTGTTTCTTATTCTGCTGTAGACTCAGACCCATAAAGGGTATGACTCATCTGTTTTAAGTTAAGGTTTGAGGGATATCTGTGTTAGGCGTCAAATATGACGCATATATTCTGAGATTTTGTGGGATATGATTTTATCATGCTTAGCTTCCGAAGAATCATTAGGGAACCTGATCTGTACCAGTAGTCTGTAAATATCTGAATACTTCTGATAAGATTTCCAGTTTTGACATTGTCTAAAGAGGGTAACCCACTAGGTGTCAATCTGATGTTGATTTCGGTCTTCAGGGTTGACACTTAGGGGAATTATTTTCTCAACCAATGTCTGATAGGAATCAAGTTTTTGTTTTATCTGTACTCGCTTCCATCACTCAACTGTATCCTATCGATCGAGTGTTCAACTTATAGATAGGAATCCTAATGGGTGTAAACATGTGTTTGAGACATGTTATGTTTGATGGTTGCAAGTGGATGCAAGTGGTTGCTAGTGGTTACTCGTGGACGCATATACACACACTAGGCACTAGATCGGCTCGAAAACACTCTCATACTGCATATGGATGTGTGAGCATTTTAAATTTTTATGGATGCAAAATGGTTGAATCAGCACATGGATGTTGCATATGAGTTGATGGTTGTGCACTCATATAGAAATGATATGTATCAAATAGGAAAATTGCGTACATATTGGACTCATGGCACTGACATAATTCGCATTAAGGAGGTCAACTGAATCAGTAGACCGCCTGATCTTTGCATTAGATAAGGAACATATACACACACTTTTGCAAATGTTCTTACAGCACTAGAAATTTCTAAGGACAATGGATGCTTGTGGATGATGACTGAGTAGATGAGTGATTGGATGGTAGGACATATTCTTCTTAACTTGAAGATTTCGGGGACGAAATCCTTTAAGGAGGGGAGAATGTAACACCCCGTATTTTCTGTGAACTTAAGAATTACAAATCTGAGTATAATTAAAATATAAAATCAGAATCAAGGGAAACGGGCTGTGCCACTACGTTTGTCTCGAAAAAATACGCGAAATAGAGTCCGAAATTTCATAAATCGGAGTCCATATGACCAAGTTATGGCCTTCCAAAGTTCAGAAAAAAAATTAAACAGCACATACCAGGTCGACTGGGGAGTCGACCCTAGAGTCGACCTGCCCCCTGGGGGTCGACCTGCCCCCAGGAGGTCGAACCTAGAGTCGACCTACCCCCAGGGGGTCGACCCTAGAGTCGACCTAGGGGTCGACCTGCCTCCCGAATCTGCTTTTCTGCCTGGGTGCGTTCTGATGTATCTGGCCTCGTTTTCTGTCTAGATTCGTCTGCCTAAACCTATTTAAACAGCCCCAAACCCAGCCTTCTCTGCACACAATTCTATTCTGCTTCTACTCTGCATCTGTTCTAAATTAAAAATAAAAATGGCATTGCTACTCTACTGAAATCAAAACTAGAAGACAATCAACATCAACCTAAATTCAATTAGAGATTAGACCTTCTGCAACGGTTCTACAACAACTAGAGTTCTTTCCTTAAACCAATTAAGGCAAGTACAGTTATTCTCCGCTATAAACGTTAATTTTGATTGTGACATGAATTATAAATCTGAATCTGAGGTTATATCTGTTCTGTTCTGTTTGGATCTATCTTATTTTGTATCTCTTTCCTCTTTCTGTTCTATAGCCAGGCTACCACGAGCCTGAGCCAATCTCATAAGAGATCAACATACGCTAAAATGTTTGGGACAATCAAATGAATGTGCATAAATTGGGCATGACCGATATGTGATTGATTTGAGGAAAGAACATAGGTTGGACTTGGAACTTAGAACATAAATCTAAGGCATAATTGGACTGATCTGTGACTGATTTGAGTATATAAACTAGATCTAGATCTGTGCATATATGACTGTTTGGGATTATCATATGATAATACATAACTTGCAAATCTGGAATATTAAGATCTGAACTAAAACACATATCATATGTTAGATCTAGATCCTTGGGCATATTTTATAACGGATTATAACTTTGGTGTGAAGATCCATATTAAGATTTGATAACTATCAAGTGTGAATAACACCTAAGTAGGAGATTTTTGAATATATGACATGCATTGAAATAGATGGCTATATTTGGTATAATTTATATGTGAATCTTTTGTACTAGGCAAGTGGAACTAAATTGGGACATGTAAATTATGACCATAATCTGTGACATGCAAATTCAATGCAAACGTAGGGTATATGATCCTAGTGTGAATCATGACCACTATTTAGGCATGCAAATTTAGGCCAAATTTATAATTAGGCAAGATATGTGAAACTTTAAGGAATGATGAAAATCAGTTATAATTGCCTAATTTGCTAGTTCTGCTATATTTGCCTAATCTGATAGTTTTATTATATCACCTAATTTGCTAGTTCTGTTATATTTCTTAATCTGCTAGTTCTGCTCTAATGCCTAGTTTACTAGATCTATTCATCTTCCGGATCTGTCATCCGCTAAGTCTGTTGAAAATGCCTAAATCTGTTAAATTTATTCGTTTAAATGCCTAACCTGTTATATGCCAAAATCTGCTAAGTTGCTAAATCTGTTAAATCCCTTAAGTCATATAATCTGGAAAATCTGTTATCTGCTAAAATCTGTTATCTACTGTGTTGATATAATCATCCCATTATTGATATAATCTGAATTGGCATATATATATATTGGGCGTGCGCATAAACGGTAAATTATTAATTAATTGGCCGCAAAGATAAACGTGACTAACTCGAGGTTAGAATGAGTTTGCGGCGTAATTCTGCCCGGAACCGCCCGGCACATCCAGTGGCCACAAACAATAGGTTCTAATGTGAGAAGTTAGTCATAACCTGCTTAAGACACGAGGTTAGGTCTGGCTTGTAGCAGAAGTCTGCCCGGAACTGCCCGGCCCATCCAGCGGCCACAAGCCGGCGACCTAATGTGAGAGGTCTGGGCATTAATAATTAATTAATGCAAATCTAAGATAAGAATGACGTCTAAAATGTATTGGGGGAAATAGGGTTAAACCAACTGGATTAATAGGTGTAGTAAACCCGTCCAGGAATCTGTAGGCCCAATACAAAGTTAGACAAATCTGAAAAATCTGTACATCTGATCTGTTAGTCTGAAAACTTGTTAACTTAATATGTGAACTAGTAAATCTGAATTCTGTATGTCTGAACTTGTAAACGAGTTAAACTGAAATCTGTTAGTCTGGGGACACAAGGTTAGGAGGGGAATTACTTGTGTCATCTGTTGTTTGGGACCCATATTAGTCAGTAACCCTTTCTGGTATCAAAACTTTGACCCAACAGTAAGTAGGGTCCGGGCACGCTTACTGAACTAATTATAAGTGGTTCATTCTGATAATGGAGAGGGGTGTTGATGGTGCGTTCCAACCGGGTCATGTGCGTGCATGGATCCCGGTCTGCCTCTGAGGATGTAAGACGCCGTGACATCTGTAAATAGGTCTGTGCCAATTGGTTGTCACTTTAGGGAGTGATACACCCTACTGTGGGGCCGACAAAGGATATTTATGTATTAGGGAGCCGATCACTTGGGGTAGGGTTTTAGGGTACACTTAGTTCTGTCTGTTTCTGTTGGTACCGTTTGTTTCTGTTGGGTGGTAACACCTGTCTGTTTCTGCGTGGTACCGTCTGTTCGGGTGGTAAAGGCCCATTACTAGTGTACACCTAATTCTACATTCTGTTTCCATAGGGATTAATCTGTTTCTGCTTTTGTCTGTTTCTGATCGGGTAGTAAAGGCCCATTATTAGCATTCTGTTTCTATTAAATTATTCTGTACCCGTTCCTGCTTCAGTTTAGACATTAGGGTGACACCTAATTCTGTTATACTAGTATTAGTGCAGAAAAGTGTGAAGCAATAGTTTATGTCATTCTGTTCTTCTGTTATATCTGCTACACCTGTTATAGTTATCTCTCATCCAGTTTTATGTTCATGTCATATTACTATTATCTGTTCATATGCTGAAAGTCACTGGACTTGCCAGACTTTTTGTCTAACCCTTGTTGTTTCGCCTCCTTTCTTCCGTTTCCCCCCAGGTTATCCAAGGAGGGAATACTTTAGCTTGATCCGGATTTCTCTTTGCTTGAAGTGCTTAAAGTATGGCTTGGCTCTGTATAGCTTCCGTTCTATGGGGATTATGATTTTAAACCATGCATTTTGATGTCTTTTGTACAAGACTGATATTTTGTACTTGAATTCTGAGATTTGAAAGGACGTAACCATATTGATTTCTGTTTCCGCTGTAATAAAGTTAAAAATTTTCAAGTACTGTTTTATCTATCTTGTAAGTTTCTGTTCTGTTTACTAAAATGCTCCACCAAAGTTAAGGCATTCCCTTTGTGAGTGACCTTAACGGAGGTGGGGTGTTACACCCCTCCTTAAAGGATTTCATCCCCGAAATCTCTAAGTTAGGAAGAACGTATCCTACCATCCATCATCCATCTACTCAAAACATCATCCATAAGTAATCATTGTCCTTAAAAGATTCTAAATGCTGTATAAACATATGCAAAAGGTGTGTGTATATGTACTTATCTAATGCGAAAATCAGGCGGTTACTGATCTAGTAGACCTCCTTAATGCAAAGTATGTTAGTGAAATGAGTCCATATGTATGCAAATTCCTAACATAATTTATAATCTCTACATGAGTGCACATAACATTCATTCATATGCAATATCCACGTGATAGCACAACAAGTTTCAACCATGAATAAGCATAAACACTCATGCATATGCAACATGAAAGTGTGTGAGCCGATCTTAGTGCCTAATGTGTATCATGCATCCACGAGTATCCACTTGCAAACACTTGCAACCACTTGCAAACATCAAGCATAACATGTTTCAAATACATGTTTCATCCAAAGGGTTTCTACCTAAGGTTCTCATGACAAGGTTAACGAGATAACCAGATAAACATGGATAGTGAAAGAAAGATATGCTGGCTAGGAAAAGAGATCGAGAATGTACCCTCAAAAAAAAAAAAAAATGGGTGAAGCGCGCATCTTCTCCTCGGTTTCCCAAGTTGCATCCTCTTCGGTTTCACTTTACTAACTTGACTTCTCGATTCCTCGGCTTCTTGATCTCCGTTCCCAAGATACGAATCATAGCTCGCCTCAAGGTCGCCTCTTTCTATACCTCTGTGTCGTCAAGAATGCTAGGCTCAACTACCTCGGCTGACTCATGTGGGCACTTTCGGAGATGCGAGTCGTGAAAAACATTATGCACTACGGCCAGCTTCTCGGGCAATTCCACCTTATAGGCCATCTTCCCAATTCTCTCTATGATAGGGAAGGGTCCTACGAATCTTGGTTTTATCTTTCCGACTGCTCCAAAACGAACCACGTTTCGCAAAGGAGAAACCTTCACGAAAATCATATCTCCAACTTCGAATTCCAAATCTGTCCTTTGCTTGTCAGCATAGGATTTCTGTCTGTCTTGGGCCGTCTTCATCCGCCTTCAAATCAACTCAACCTTCTCGGATGTGTCCCTTATCATGTCGGGCCCAAGTATAAGCTTATCCATCGTCTCCCACCAACATGTTGGTGACTTGCTCGGCCTCCCATACGAAGCTTCGAATGGTGTCATTCCTATGCTTGCTTGGTAGTTGTTATTATAAGCAAACTCTACAAGAGGAGGGTGGTCTTCCCAAGTACCACCAAAGTCAAAAATGCATAGCCTCAACAGATCTTCTAGTACTCTATTCACCCTCTCGGTTTGGCCATTTGTCTGGGGGTGATAGGCTGTACTTAGATTCAATTGCGTACCCATCGCTTCTTGAAAACTATTCTAGAACTGGATGGTGAAGATTGGGTCACGACCGCTAACTATGCTGGAAGGAACTCCATGCAATCGCACTATTTCTCGAAGATAAACAGATGCTAAACCTGATACAGTCCTCTTGTTCTTTACTGGAATGAAATGGGTGCTCTTCGTAAGTCCATTAACTATGACCCATATCCCATAAAGCCCAAATAGTTTGGTCATCTTAATGGGCATCTTCACCCCAACTATAAATCACAAATAGGCGAGTCATACTCCTTATGGGGTTTGCAACAGAACTAAGATTGAGAATAGGACCGAGAGGATATACTTAAAAGATAGCATGCGAGTAAGCTCTACAGAATAATAGGGATCAAGGATATACTCTTAGAAAGAGATATAATGCGCGTATCTAGTCTTCCATCTTCTAAGCCGCATTTTCTTGTGCTTAATCCAACCGTGCCTTGACCGTCTTTTAACTTCACAATTTCATAGCTCTTAATTCTTATTTCCAAAATATGAGTTAGAACTCATTTCACCATTGCCTCTCGTTCCACTTCTTTTCCTAAAATACTTGGCTTCCACATAACTGCATGCTCATGGTTTCATGCAAGCTTTACAAAATTCGTTAGTGAATCCTGGATCTCGTTTACATACCATACGGTATTCCACGCAGAAGAACTATCTCTTGAAAACAAATGCCACTCTATGTTGCCCAATGTTCTTACTAGGGTGATTTCTATAACCCATGCTTAAGCGGAATGGACTATCCGCCTTAGTGGCGAACACTACTCGATTGGATTACAAATTTCCAAAAAGTGCCAAGGGATTCTAGATAACTAATCATGACGGAGCCCTAAAGGTCACACGAGATTTCGAGGGTATTACCGAGGCGAGTCATGAGTCTCGCAACCCTATGTTCAAAGTCGAGAATGGCTCCATAACTGAACAACCAACCCATGCCCAACATCTACCCATGTCCCATAAACCCGAGAACATAAGCATTACACATGAATTCTATGCTCAAGATAGAGATTTTCAAGTCCATACATATCGCAGATAGATGGGCGGAACCCTCAATTGTATTTGAAACTTCTAATGGGATCCTCAACTAGACTAGTACTTAGGTGCAAACTTTCAACAAGATCAGAAATAAAACTATGCGATGTGCCAGAATCAAACAAGGTATGAACAGGGAAATCAGAAATGTAAACATGACTTTCTATAGAAACACTACCTCGATCAAAAGCTGGAAGAGCGGGGGTAGCCTGCAACTGCCCTCCAGAGGGTCTTGCTCGCTGAATTTGCCTTTTCCCTTGTCCCCGCTTTTTCGGGCAATCCTTGCTATAGTGTCCAGACTCTCCACAATGAAAGCATTCTCCCAACTTCCTTTTCTTCTTCCTACAGTCTTTGGCTATGTGCCCAGTAATCCCACAGAAGTTACACTTCCTCCTTTCTCTTGACTTGTTGTCCTTGCTATTGTTGTTCTTGCCTCCTTTTCCGGAATCTACCTTCTCGCCTTGAGACTCATTTGCCTTGACCTCCTTCTTTCCACTCTTATCTTCTTCTTGAAGCAGGGCCATATTCATCAAACTCTCGAAGGTCGCCCCCATGGGTATATGAGACATGGCCAAACCGCGCAATGGCTCATTCAATCCTAGAGCAAAGCGTAGGGCCTTTTTCTGAGCTGTGTTAATCAAGTCTAGACCGAACCAAGAAAGTTGATTAAACGTATCCACGTATTCCCTAACTGTCATGTCCCCTTGCTTTAGAGATAGGAGCCTCTCCATCCGAAGGTTCTCTTCTGCTGATGATAAAAACCTTAGTCCAAACCTTCTCCTAAACTCATCCCAAGTCTCAATTGGTCTAGTAGTGGTGGTGACTACCCACCAATAAGCAGCTTCCCCATTCAATAGCCATACCGCCAACAGAACTTTCGTACGATCTTCCACATCAAAGATAGCAAAGAGGTCTTCAGTTTCCTTTAACCAGTTTCTTGCCTCCACAGAAGTCTCCGTTCCGACAAAATTCTTGCAACCCATCGCCTTAAAGTCTTTGCAAATCTTCGCGAAATCCACTTGTGGATTCTGTGGAGGAGGAGGAGGGACCTCAGTTACAGTGGGGGTGTTTGCTGGGCCTACATCGTTGGCCCTAGCTTCCAAGTACCTCCGGAACCATCCGGGAATGGTTACTCCCTTGGGAAGGTTAAGATCGGCCATACTGAAAAAGAAAAAGATAGATTCAGAACAAGGAAACGAAGGATAGTGCTAATGACTTTTGGGGAATAGCCTTTTAAAATAACTAGACTTTTCTTGGAAAATACTTAAATTGGTTTTGAAAATAGTTTTTCAAAAGGTAAGTTTTAAAAACCTTTTGCTCAAATCTTGTAAACCTTATGCTCTGATACCAAATGTAACACCCCACCTCCGCCAGTGCCACTCTTGCAAGCACACTAGCTTTGAAGGGGTGTTAAACAAGGTAAACATGCATGCAGATATCACAAGACAGAACATATAAGTAAAACAGAGTAGTAAAGCAGCGGATAAAACTAGCATTTCAAAACCATAGTCAAGTTACATCAAAGTACTTGGTCATTATTTTCCCATAAAACAAAGTCTAGAACATAAACTGAAAACTGAAAAAGAAACATAAAGTAACTATCCCCAAAGTAGCATTAGGCCATAGCATGCTCAAACCATACGTGAGCTATCCAGAAAAGCAGCTAAAGATCCAAGCTAGGTACTAGTGTTCCCACCCTGTAAACCTGAGGGGGGGGGGGGGGAACGGAAGAAAAGAGGTGAAAGAAAACGGGTCAGTCAAAAAGACTGGTAAGTCCTATCTACTATTAATATAAAAACTGATAAAGTTAACTGAACATGTAAAACAGAGATGAGATGTAGGGTGATAACTGGCATGGTGAAAAGTTAACAAGATAGATCAAGTGTGGCATCGCATATACAAAGTTAAGTTGCACCAGGTGTGTACTAGTATTCCAATCCATGTCAAGTATAAACAAGAAATGATCCCTTGGCCCAAAGCTGGCCCACATCATGAGATGACCTAAATCGAGGTCCAACAACACGGTCTAGTCGATCGGCTCCCTAAAAGCCTAACTCGTCAAGTGTCGGTGTCATACGGCCCAATAACGAAGTGTAGTCAAACTGTGCTAGGCCCACGCTAGGGTGTATCAAGTCCTAGGGTGCCAACCACGGACACAAATCAAGCACACACAGTCTAAACCTACAGGTGCCCGTGTGTGCTTTTTCAATTCCGGACCATGTGCACGACCATAGTCTGCTTGAACCTACACCGGCGCACCTACTCAGCCGTCGTTTTGGTCGCTTATGTGTCAGCCTAGTAATCGTGCCCCACCCTAGACTAGTCCCTAGGGTATCATGATACAATCAAGAGGGTTACTGGTGAAAAGGACCACGTAACTAGGGTTTCTAGCGGGTTAAATGTGGTTAACCCTATTCATTCAAGTATCAAGTTGGTTAAGTGTACCCAAGGTTCATGACTTAACCACGTCAACCCATCATGTTTGATTGGTTAAGTATTCGAGTGGTCCATGACTTAACCCTATCATGTGGCATTAATTATTTTAATGCACCCAACCTCTCACATTAGACTTTGTTGTGGTTATTAGTTAAGCCGGGCGGGTCCGGGTAGCTTTACACCACAACTTGGTCAAACCTCGGGTTTCTAGTGCAACATGACCAACTACTCACATTGGGTCCTATTGCTTGTAGCCACTAGCTAAGCCGGTCGGTTCCGGGTAGATTTATGCTACAAACTCAACCCAACCTCGAGTTGGCCATTCTCATGTTTTCTAGAAGTCATGTCCAAATTCATGTTTACAAACATAATCACAAATCAATGTTCACGTCATATTTTAAAATCATGTTTCATGTCATTAATATTACCCAAACCCAACGCATTCCCCTCGCATGTACGTTTCGCATAACATAACATAGATCAAAAGTGGGAACTTGCCAAAACATGACAAAAAGGGCATAAGGTAATAAGGTTGGCCACAAGTTAATCATGGTGGCATATGAGGCATAAATATGTTCATAAGCTTGCATATTACATCATAGGCCTCAAAACATGCATGATATCAAACTTAAGCAAATAGGTGAAACATGATCATAAATGACATAGGATGGTGGCTAGTGATTCGCATATAACATCATATGCAAGATAACACAAGGTTTATGAGAGTTTCTATGTTGCTTTATGCAACATTTCTAATCAAAGCTCATAGCTTTCTATGTATAAGGCCAAGGTGATAGCTTCACAAACATGCATAGAATATATTTATGCATAACATGATAGGATCAAAGCACATATCATACTTAGGCCCCAAACTCAACTTGCAACATGTCATATTTAACTTCATAGTTAGAATCTAAGAGTAGTATAGGGCTTACAATGCTATGAAGACTTATAAAATATAAATAAGATTGAGACGAAGCCACTAGCAACTCTAAACACTCCCAAATGATAAGCTCCAATGAAGACCCTTGAGAAACAAGCAAAAGATCCTTGCTTTGATGAAGAAAGATTGAACTTTGGCCTTAAATCAAGCTTAGAAACTCTCAAACAAGCTTAGGAACTCTCATATTAATGAAGATGGAGGCTATGACAAGAGGGTGGAGGCCATGATTAAACATTTTGGCATAGTTTAGTTATAGGATTGATTTATGATGATTTAGGCTAGGTATTAGGGTCTTTTTATAGATGATTAGGTCAATTTAGACCATAGGATTAACCCTAAATCGAATCTGAGCCATCAGTTCACGTCACTAGCCTCCAAAACAGGTCCAAACAGCCAAAATAGGGGCACTAGAAAAATTGGTCCGACCGGGGGGGTCGACCCCTGGGTCGACATGGGTGTCGACCCATTGGGGGGGGTCGACACTGATGTCGACCCCTGTGTCGACCCTGCCTGGGGCGGGAAAATTCCCGCCCATTCTGCCTTGGTTGTAATTCGAATCTGAATTTGAATTTGAACTGTTTTCGGGCTTGGAATTTTCTGAAAACTTCATTGGGCCATAACTTGGTCATACGGACTCCGTTTTTCGAAAACTCGGACTCTATTTCGCGTATTTTTATGAGACGAACGCAATGGCACACCCGTTTCCCTTGATTCAGATTTTACAATTTAATTCTGCCTTGATTTACATTATAACATGTTATTCAAAAATAAGGGTTGTTACAATCCTTGTCAAAATTCCACATAAATCACTACATATAGGACATAATTCTGGGCCATAGAAATAAACTTATCTTCATATACTTAGTCTGGAAGCCATTCCAAGTCATATCATCCTATAGAGTAGTAAGAATAATAGAGCTCCACTAACTCATGATTCTGCCTTAAAGCTATTGAGATGCGAGCTTCCTCTTTATAGCATCAGCAATCCCCAAGTCTCTGAAAATGAGAGCATAAGTGTCCAACCACTCCTAGGCCTCGATAACAGACTCGGACCCATTAAATGGGTTGCTTTCCAAAGTAGAAAAATCCTTGTATAATTTGGCAAAATCCATTCACGATGCCAACAAATGAACATCACAACACCGAAAGTTGCATGATCTCTATCTACAACTGAAGCCTCCATAGCATCGAACATAGCCTAATGATCGGGGGTAACCACACTTGTTCTACCCTCACCTTTCACAGTTAAGGTAGAATTATTCCTAGCCCCCTTTCTTGTGGCCTGACTCATTCCTAATATGCAAAAAAAGTTGCCAGCCCTGACTAAAGAAAGGCAGCAATGGTGTTCAAGTGCAAAATATTGTATTTAGTGTAGATACATTAACCTGCAAATGTAATACCCGTAAATTTTGATCATTTATGTTGTTGAATTAAATTTAATTATTGAATTTAAATAGTCTTAAAATAAATTTTATGATGTTATTTATGAATGATTTCAAATTAATTTCTAATAAACAACCATTTGTAATTAAATAAATGGTGTTTTATAACAATTGAAATTATTATCAAATTGTACGCATATTTTATTAATTAACTACAAACTATTGATAATAAAAGAAAATAGTAGTTGAATCATTATTTTGTTTAAAACATTAATATAGAAGTTTTATGATAATTGATAACAAACTAATTAATGTTTCTAGTTTAAATTGCAACGAAATGAGGTGGCAACGATATATAACGTAACTATTAACTAGCATAGTTGACGAATTTTAATGTTGACATTAATAATCAAATAATCCATACACGTAATTTCTTTGCTCATTCGCATTTCATGAAAGTTTATTTTCATTCCTTTTTTTTTTCTGCTTTCCCCAAATTCACTAGCTCCTTTCTCTCCACTTTATTTCTCCATTAATTACGCATTCATTTCATTTCTTTATGTATTTATTTATCTTCCTTCATTCTATTAATTTCTTTCCCATCATTATTATTTTTCAAAAACAAACCATCTCATGTTAATAGTCCAGAACTTAAACATATAAGGACAAAAATAAGTAAATAAAGTATACCCAACATGCCTAACTTCCCACACATTTTATCCCATTTTCAAACATTCTGTGTTGCATGCGTTTCCATATGCATGCATTATTATCTCGCATAAGTAAGCCACGTTTCTATATATAAAAAAAACAGAAAGAGAGAAACACATGTGTTGACATCAAAAATTGGCACAACACCCAACGAAAGGGTTATGTAGAGAATAAATGAAGATGAATAATTGCAAAACTGAAAATAGAGGGAATCACACGCAAGTTTATAGTGGTTCGACATTAACGAGCCTATGCTCACTTTGTAATCTCCTATATATCCTTTAAATTATCCGATGGAATAGTTACAGTGACGGTACAACAAGAGATTAACAAAGATTTAAAAGCTAGAGTACTCAAACTTCCAAAAGTCCCTTCTTCTGAGTCCAGAAGAGGTATTTATAGGTGGTACAGTGCTTGAGCTGGTTTGCACACGCGTTGCATGATCCAAAATAATAGTTAAGTTTGAAGAAGTGTTCTCCTCATATAGAACCGACACTCCTTGAATTATTGGTGATAGGTGGCAATCGATTTGATCCCCTCGGATGGCCTGGAACGGGCAAGGCTGAGCATGAGCTATTCTTCAGGAGGACATTCCATTCATAACTATGTGTGACCTAGCTTATTTGGTTTGATTAAAGAGGGCTTCAACTGGACTGCGTGTTATGTCAGTAACTAGCTTAAATGATGGGCCTCATCGATTAGCCCACTTCTTTACTTCAGCTATCTACTTCGGGCATCCAAGGCATAGGCTTTGATGGGCTAGCCAGAAGTCCCATCAACACTTTGGCCCCCCAAAGTATGTTGCGTTGGGGACATGGCGTACTTTGTAAACACAAGCACTGAATAACCTTTCCCATATCAATCAAGAAATTCCCCATAGGTCGGTTCGAGTCGTCCGTTCATGAGCTTTATAAATCGATATTGATCTACTAGACGTCTCGAAAACTTAAACTGGCTCAGGTAATAATGACACACCACTGTTATATGTCTTTTCGGCTGACCTTGGCTCGATGGTGGCTTAACACGTCAGCCGAGTCTGATCCAATAGTCATGTCAATCAAATACGAATAGTTATCTCATTGTATTATAAAAGGAAAACCTTCTTTACTTTTCCTTTTAATTTTTTACTACAAAGATCGATTTACCGTTTCGGAGGAAAAACAAGAAAGATCACTTTCATCTTCCACCAAGATCATTTTTTTCCAGGTAAGAATCAATTCTTTATCTTTTTTTCAAAACATTCCTATGTAATTCTTGTGTACAGTCTCTTATTTCTTTAGCTTTTTACCGTAGTTTGGGCACCACGTAATCCATAATTGGGATCACCAGCTTCAGATCGCTGGAGTCAGCGGCGACGCAACTGTCTGTGGTGGTTCTCATACCATTATAGTAAAATCTAATTGTGTTGGAACTGCTAGTCCAAATGGCATGGAGGTGGAGTGGTTACCTGGCTTTTCATAGTGCTTCACGTATCGGGATGTTACTAAACCTTTGGACATGTGGCAGTGTTTGAGAGGGTGGTGATTAAGATAGCGATCTTCGTACAGTCTGGCATATGAGAACTAAAATGATTTTGTGGTTTGTCATTTATCGAGATAGCACTGTAAAATGGGACTTATCGCTTTTGAATCGATCTTCAATTTTAGCTCGGTAAATGTGACACCCCACATCCGTCAATGTCACTCTTTATTAGAATGCATTAAATTTCATGAAGCGTTATAGGTAAATAGAAACAGAAACAACACAAGATAAATATAAAATAACATTGGAATTTAAAACTTTATTAAACAGAAAAAATCATGGTCCAAAACCCCGTTACATCACAAGTCTAAAATATAGAAAACCCATTACATCAATTTTAAACTTTCAGTCTTGTACTAAAATCATTAGAGTACAATAATACATGAAAAGCATAGTCCCCAAAACATAGCCATATCCGAGAAGACAGGAAATCAAAGCGGTACATCTAAGCAGCTCCAAGTAGAATGAAAGAGAGAATCCAAATCAAGCCTGAGTATTCCTACCCTGAGAACCTGGGGGGAGAAACGGATGTGAGAAAAGAGGAAACAAAATGGGTCAGACTAAAGTCTGGAGAGTCCAGTTACTTTTAGCATATAAATAAGTAAAAGAATCATGACATGCATATAAACTGGATGAGAGAGATAACAGTGTCATACGATTGGTATAAAAGGCTGAACATGATAAACAGAATAAATATAATAGAATATTTTTCACTTTTCAAGTACTTTTCGCTGCACCAATACTAGTATAACGGAAACAAGATGATCCCTACAGAAATAGATTGTAGACTTAGGACATGTTTTAACCCAACAATATAACAGGTATCCCAACAGAAATGACAGGTGTTACCCCCAACGATAATAATGGGCTCCTAGACAAGAAAGTCTAGATATACCCTAGTTACTACCCCAATCGATCGGCTCACTACATTGTAGATACCATGTGCTGGCCCCATAGTAAGATGTATTACTTCCTAAAGTGGCAACCCCTTTATTAACGAGATGTACAACTATATTTACTGATGTCACAACGTCTTAATTTTCCCGAGCAAGTCGGACCCATGCACGCACATGACTCCGTTGGATCCCACACTATCAACACCTCCACCTGTATGGACCTCTTACAATCAACTCAGTAAGCATGCCCTGACCCCGACCTAGTTCGGGGTTCCTCGTTTGATACCAAGATGGGTTACTGACTGATACGGGTCCCACGTAACAGGTGATATAAGATACCCCCTGGGCTTGCATCCCCACTAATAGGTTTTTGATAGGTTATGCCTAATAATTTAACAAGGTTGCATAAACCCAGTATGTAATACAGGTTAAGTTTGTCGGGATTATATAACCCCTTATAGATTTAACAAGATTAACTTAACCCCCCACCGATTCAAGCAAGCTTACTCAACCCCTACTTAGTTCGATAGGTTCATGTAATCCCTACAGATTTAAACAGGTTAAGTATTATAGGTTAATAGGTTATTCCCATTCACATTGACTTCTTTTTCAAGTTACCAAGTTCCTCTTGCTTATTAATTTCATATATATAACTTAATCAATTTAAGTTTATTAATAATCCCATAAAATGTTATTCTCTAGATTGTAATCCAAGATCTGTGGTCTACAATCTCTTATCCCCAGATTGTAATTAACGAAAGTAATCCACAATCCCTTTATATTATTCATTGTCTGATTCCATAGTTATAATAACATGTTTTACTTAATATGTAATTAAGTATACTTCATCTCAATTCACCTATTTTCTATTTAACATGTCACTTATTATTTATGATTAAATACAACTTATTACACCTTATATACTCTCTCGTTCTTTCTTATTTAATCATACTTCGTCTTGCACTATCACTACAACTTATCGTTGTTTACTTATTAACTTAGTTCTCTTAACTAAGGTTTACTAATAAATTTCCTTTCCTTTTATTGTAACTTATGTTATAATTTCCACTCGTCCCTAGGAATAGCCTACCTATTATATAACTTTCTCATTACTGTAATTAATTATAATAGGTTATTATCATTCCCTGTTCATGTATGTTAATGCACCAGACCTCTCACCTTAAATTGACCACTTGTGGATGCTGGATATGCCGGGCGGTTCCAGGCAGATTTCTACCACAAGCTAGACTTAACCTCGTTTCTTATCATCTTTGCATGTATACTTACGTACTAGACCTCTCACATTAAATTAACCACATGTGGATGCTGGATTTGCCGGGCAGGCTTTTACCACAAGTGTAATCTAACCTCGTGTCTAAGTGCGGTTACAGTTTCTATTTACTGTGTATCTAGTCATATTCATTCTTACACAATTATTCATGTTCATCATAGATTTTTCAATTACAGTATTCAGTTTCAAAAGATTTCAGCATATTAGTCATTTTAACAGATTAAACATCTCCGCAAGTAACTGCAGATTACTTATAGTTTCATTATCATGTTACCAAAATGTATGCAAATAATCCTTGTATAACATGTAATTTCTATATATGTGACAGGAGTTCATCCAAATGCAACATTCATACGATGATACATCCATTTTCATCCATAAAAATCCTAATGCACACACATCCATATGTAATATGTAAGTGATTGAGCCGATCTAGTGTCGTGTGTGTGTATGCATCCACGAGCATCCACTTGCAAACACTTGCATCCACTTGCATTCATTAACCATAACATGTCTTATACACATGTTTACTCCCATTGGATTCTTCCTAAGGATTGAAAGGTTCGAACGATAGGATACATATGAATGATATAAGCAACTACTAATAAAAGCTTGGGAAAAGAAAGATAAGAGCATACCCTTGAAAAGAAAAGGGTACGAAGCACGAATTTCGTCCTCAGTCTCCCAAGTTGCATCCTTGTTGTCTTCTCCCCATTGCACTTTCATCAACTTGACCTCTCTGCTACGTAGCTTCTTAACCTCTAATCCAAGTATACGGGTAGGAACTTGTCTAACTGTCGCCTCCTTTTCTACCTTTACTTCCTTAAGCATGCTTGGCTTAACTACCTTGGCTATATCGTGCAGACATTTCCGCAAATGGGAAACGTGGAAAACATCATGAACACCCGCCAACCTCTCTGGTTATCTCACTCTATAGGCAATTTGACCTATCCTTTCCACTATGGCAAATAGCCCTATAAACCTTGGCGACAATTTCACTACAGATCTAAAGCGAACCAAATTCCTCAACTGTGATACTTCGATGAAAACCATGTCTCCTACCTCAAACTCAATGTCAGTCCTTCTCTTATCGGCTTAGGACTTCTTCCTGTCCTGAGCTATCTTCATATGTCTGCGGATAAGATCAATCTTCTCAGGTCCAAGTAGAAGCCTATCCGTAGACTCCCACCAACAAGCCGATGATTTGCAAGGTCATCCATACAGTGCCTCGAAGGGTGTCATGCCAATACTAGTCTGATAGTTGTTGTTGTAAGCGAACTCCACCAATGGAAGGTACTCCTCTGAATTCCCTCCGAAGTCTAGGATACACAGCCTCAAAAGATCCTGAAGAACTCTATTCATCCTCTCAGTCTGTCCATCGGTCTGAGGGTGATATGCGGTGCTCAAACATAACAATGTACCTAATGCCTCTTGCAGACTCTTCTAGAACTCACTAGTGAAGATGGGATCATGATCACTCACTATGCTAGAAGGTACTCCATGTAGATGGACTATCTCATAAAGATAAACTGATGCCAACCATGTTGCCGTTCTCTTGCTCTTAACAGGAATAAAATGAGCGCTATTAGCAAGGCTATCTACTATAACATGCTGGTATTGTCTTTCCTTGATCTAGGCAAACCATCAATGAAATACATAGAGATGCTCTCCCACTTCCACTGTGGACCTCCAAAGGATGTAGCAAACCGCCATGCCTTTTCTGTTCCGCTTTAACTTGCTGGCATATTAAGCATCGAGCTACGAATTCCGCTACAACTTTCTTCATCCCAGCCTAAAAGAAAACCCTCCTCATGTCTCGAAACATCTTATCGACGCTCAAATGGATCGTCATCCTAGAATTATGGGCTTCCTTAAGGAATTTCTTTAACAGACTTCCAACTCGGGGAACACAAAGCCTACCATCTCGCCGTAGCCACCCTTTATCATCCACGGAATATCTACTAAGGTAACTTGAAGTCTCCTCTCTACTGAGCCTACCCAAGATGTCTATTATCTGTAGGTCCTCTCGCTGTGAAGATCCTATCTGATCCATTAGAGTAGGTCACACCTCTAGAGATGCCAACAAACCAGGTGTAAGATTCATAGATGACCTAAAATCGAAGGTCGATATATACTCCAAGCTCCGCCTCTCTTCGAATAGGGGACTCAATGTCATCCTATACCTACTCAATGCGTCCGCCATGACATTACCCTTTCCAGGGGTATAAGCAATCTCAAAATCATAGGAAGCTTGGAACTCCATCCATCTCTTCTGTCTCAAATTGAGATCCTTTAGTAGGAACAGATACTTTAGCGACCTATGGTCCGTGTATAACTCGAATGTTTCTCCCAGGAGATAATGCCACCAAGTCTTAAGTGCGAACACTATAGCAGCCAAATCCAAATCATGGGTAGGGTAGTTCCTCCCATGAACCTTCAACTGTCTACTACCATACCATAATACCCTTTCCTCCTGCATCAAGACGGCACCGAGCCCTGTACCACATGCATCAGTATACACTGTGAACAACTTGCTCCCATCATGCACTATCAAAACTGGGGCTATTGTCAGAGCTGTAACAACCTACCCCCACTAGGGTCACTCACAAAGGGAATGCACTAGTTTTGTTGGAGCATTATCTAGGTAAACATGCACAGATATATCACAAGACAGAACATAAATAAAGTAGTGGTAGAAATTAAAAACCAAATCTCATTACTTTCAAGAAAAGAGTCAAAACCTTATATATCCAAAGTACAAATTGTTATTATTCCATTACATCAAGTTCTAGATAAAGAAGCATAGACTTGAAATAACAAAAGTAAATTATCCCCCAAAAATAGCAGAAGTGCAGCCATAGCATAGCTCAAGACCAAACCGTACATGAGCTGACAGAAAGCAAGCTAAATCCAAGCTAAGAGCTAGAGTTTCCTCCCTGAGAACCTGGAGGGGGAAAACGAAAGAAAAAGAGGTGAAAGAAAAAGGGTCAGTCATAAAGACTGGTAAGCCCGAGTGACTTTCAGCATAAAAACTAGTAAAGTAACATGACATGTGAAAACTGGAATTAAACATAAGGATGATAACTGGACTAGTATGATAACTAAGATAACAAGATAAGTCAAGTCTATCATCGCATATTCAAGATTCGCTGCACCAACTGTACTAGTATTTTAGCCCATGTCGAGTATTAACCATGAAATGATCCCTTGGCCCAATATCATGAAATGACCCATTACGGGGTCCTACAGTACGATCTACTAATCGATCGGCTCCCTACAAGTTCTAGCTCGTCATGTGTCTGTGTCATACGGCCCAATCACGAAATTTAGTCACTTGTGGTAGGTCCACCATAGGGTGTATCAAGTCGTATGGTGCCAACCACTGACACGAATCAAGCACGCACAATGTCAACCTACAGGTGCCCATTGCCTGCATATTCAACTCCGAGCTATGTGCACAACCATAATCCGTCTGAACCTACAATGGCGCACCTACTCAGACGTCGTTCTGGTCGCTTATAATCAGCCCAGTAATCGTGCCCCACCCTGCCTAGTCCCAGGGTATCGTGATACATCTAAGTGGGTTACTGCTGAAAAGGACCGCGTAACTAGGATTTCTAATGGGTTAAGTGTTGTCATTCAAATTCGTGACTTAACCCTACCAAATCATGTATCACGTTGGTTAAGTGTGTTCAAGCGGTTCATGACTTAACCCTATCAAATCATCGTGTCAAATTGGTTAAGTATATTCAAGTGGTTCATGACTTAACCCTATCATGTGGCATTAATTCATTAATGCACCCGAACTTCTCACTTTAGACTGGTTGTTGTGGTCACTGGATTTGCCGAGAGGTTCCGGGCAGATTTACACCACAAAATAGTGTAACCTCGGGTTTTACGTGTGATATGACCAACTACCTACATTGGATCCTATTGTTTGCAGTCACTGGATTCGCCGGGCGGTTCCGGGCAGATTTACACTGCAAACTCAATCCAACCTCGAGTTGGCCATTTTCAGATTCATTCTAGCGTCATGTCCATGTTCAAGTTTTCATGTCAAGTTCATGTCCATATCCAGGTTCAAGTTATAACAATGTTCATGTTTCAAGTTCATAGTAAATTCATGTTTTGCCTAATCTACCCAATCGCATTCCCATCACACGTAAACTCGAATCGATACAAACAAATCTAATTAGGGAATAACATAGAAAGAACTGGCATAAGGTGGCAAAAGTGATTACAAGTCAAGCATGGTATAAATTGAGATAAATGATTACAACAATACTGGCATATGGAATAGTGGTCTCAAATATCAAATCTAGCAAAATAGGGTGATAGTCATGGTAAAAGTTGACATAAGATAATAACCCAAAACTTGTGAATAACAACTGTTTCAACATCACAGGCACGAATATTATGGACATTAAGGGTTTTAGATCTACAACATGTATAGGCCCCAAATCAATTTCATGCAAATATTTCTACAAGTCAAGATTCAAGATGAATAGATCCAAGGTGAACAAATAGTAGATCCAAAATAATAGATCCAAAATGAACAATGATAGATCCAAGATATACAATGATAGATCCAAGATAATTACCATACTTAGGTTCAATCCCAATTTACAACATGTCCATATTAAGTTTAAAGTTTAGATCTAAAAGTAACTGGGGCTTACAGATCGCGGTTTGAGAATTAGAAAACAAAAGAGGCGATGTAGAATCTTGAGTCTAACAGAAAACCCCCAAATAACAAAACTCTACACGTAGTCTTGTTGGAGAAAAAGCCATCCCTTTTCTCTAACTTTTAAACCAGAATTTGAGCAGCATAAGGTCAGAGAGAATTTGTGTAGAAAGTAAGGGGCTAAGGGGTTGTTTATATAGGGTCAGGCCAACGAATCTAGACAAAAATCGGACTAGAAACATCAGAGTGAACTCTGACTCAAAAATGGGCTCGGCAACCCAGTTGACACTCAGGTCGACAACATGGTCGACCTGGTCCTGGGCAGGTCGACACTATGGTCGACTCCCAGGTCGACCAGGTCCTGGGCGGGAAATTTCCCGCCCAGTCCATTCTAGGGTTTGAATTCGAAATTTGAATTCGAATTCTGAGCTATTTTGAACTTGAAAATTTCTGAAAACTTCGAAGGGTCACAACTAGGTCATACAGACCCCGATTTTCGAAAACTCGGACTCGTTTCCGAGCAGAATTTCGAGACGAACGTAATGGCATAACCCGTTGCCCTTAATTCTTATCTTAAAAATTAATTCTGTCTTGATTTATGGTTATAACACGTTATAAAAATACGGGTTGTTACATTCTCCCCTCCTTAAAGGATTTCGTCCCCGAAATCTCTAAGTTAGGAAGAACGTATCCTACCATCCATCATCCATATACTCAAAACATCATCCACAAGCAACCATTGCCCTTAAAAGATTTCTAGTGTTATATGAACCTGTGCAGAAAGTGTGTGTATATGTACTTATCTAATGCAAAAGATCATGTGGTTACTGATTCAGTAAACCTCCTTAATGCGAGATATGTTAGTGTAATGAGTCCAACATGTATGCAAATTCCTAACATAATTTATAATCTCTACATGAGTGCACATAACATTCATTTATATGCAACATCCAAGTGATAGCATAAAAAGTTTCATCCATGTACAAGTATAAGCACTCATGCATATGCAACATGAAATGTGACTGAGCCGATCTAGTGCCTAATGTGTGTCATGCATCCACTAGCAACCACTTGCAAACATCAACCATAACATGTTTCAATCATATGTTTACATCCATATGGTTCTACCTAAGGTTCTCAAGATAGGATCGAGAAGATAACAAGACAAACATAGGTAGTAAAAGCATGATACGAAAGGTTTTCAAGCTTACAGGACAAAAAAGAGATCGAGAATGTACCCTCAAAAAGAAATGGGTAAAGCGCGCGTATCTTCTCTTTGGTTTCCCAAGTTGTGTCTTTTGGGGCTTCACTCCACTATACTTTAACTAGCTTGACTTCTCGATTCCTTAGCTTCTTGATCTCCGTTCCTAAGATACAAATCGGAACTCGCCTCAATGTTGCTTCTTTTTCCACTTCTACGCTATCAAGGATGCTTGGCCCAACCACTTCGGCCGACTCATGTAACCACTTTCGGAGATGCGAGACGTGAAAGACATTGTGTACTCCGGCCAGCCTCTCAGGTTATTCTAACTTATAGGCCATCTGCCCAATCTTCTCATTGATAGGGAACGGTCCTACGAAACTTGGTGCTAGCTTTCCAACTGCTCCAAAACGAACCACATTGCGTAAAGGATAAACTTTTACAAAGACCATATCTCCGACTTTGAACTCTAGGTCTGTTCTTCTCTTATCCGCAAAAGATTTCTATCTATCTTGGGCCGTTTTCATCCGTCTTCGTATCAACTCAACCTTCTCAGAAGTGTCCCTTATCATGTCGGGCCCAAGTATAAGCTTGTCTGTCGTCTCCTACCAACAAGTTGGTGACTTGCACGGTCTTCCGTACAAGGCTTCGAACGGTGCCATTCCTATGCTAGCTTGGTAGCTATTATTGTATGCAAACTCCACGAGGGGGAGATGGTCTTCCCAAGTACCACCAAAATCAAGAATGCATATTCTCAAGAGATCCTCTAGTACCCTATTTACCCTTTCGGTTTGACCACCCGTCTGTAGGTGATAGGCCGTGCTTAAACTCAGTCGCGTACCCATTGCTTCTTGCAGACCATTCCAAAACTGCCTAGTGAAAATTAGGACAAGATCACTAAATATACTAGAAGGAACCCCGTGCAACCGTACTATCTCTCGAAGGTACATAGGCGCTAGCCATACTGCGGTCCTCTTGCTTTCCACCGGAATGAAGTGAGCACTTTTTGTAAGTCTATCAACTATGACCCATATGCTAGTATTTCCCTTCCTTGACCTAGGCAGTCCATCCACGAAATCCATCGAGATATTCTCCCATTTCCATTGCGGAACCTCCAAAGGGTGTAAAGGCCCACTGGGCTTCTTCGACTCGGCCTTTACTTGTTGGCACACCATGCACTTCGAAATGAACTCTGCCACGTCCTTTTTCATTCCAGGCCAAAAGAAAATGTGTTTCATAACCTTGTATATCTTATCCCCTCCGGGATGTATGGACATCTTCGAGTGATGCGCCTCTTCGAGGACTTTCCTTACTAGGTCTCCCACTTGTGGGACACATAGCCTTCCATTATGCCTTAGCCGTCCCTTGTCATCAATGGCATACCTACCGAGGTGACTTGACGTCTCACCACTAATCAGCTTGTCCATGATTTCGACTATCTGTGGGTCTTCCTTCTGTGAAGTCCCTACTTGATTTAGAAGTGTAGGTCTTAACTCAAGAGATGCTAGCGTAGCAGCCAATGACTCAACAGCAGGTGTAAAATCAAAGGTTGCTATAAACTCAAGGCTTTTCCTTTCAACAAACAAGGTGCTCAAAGTCAACCTTTTTCTACTTAGCGCGTCCGCCACCACGTTACCCTTGCCAGGGTTATAAGCTATATCGAAGTCATATGATGCCAAGAATTCCATCCACCGCTGTTGTCTCAGATTCAAATCTGTCTGTGAGAAGAGGTACTTAAGCTATTTGTGTTCGGTATACAGCTTGTACCTCTCCCCTAGAAGATAATGGCACCAAGATTTATGTGCAAAAACGATCGCCGCCAACTCCAAGTCATGTGTTGGATAGTTCTTCTCATGAACTTTAAGTTGTCTACCCCCATAACATATCACTTTCCCTTCTTGTATTAGGACAGTGCCTAATCCTGTGCCACACGCATCTGTGTACACCGTAAACATCTTACTTCCGTTGGGTAATGCAAAAACTGGAGTTGTGGTGAGGGCTCTCTTGAGTCTCTGAAAAGCAATCTCACATTCTATGTCCCACGAAAACGCTAGGTTTTTATTCGTTAACCTAGTAAGAGGGGCTGAAATCTTAGCGAAGTCCTTAATGAACTTCCTATAACAGCCTGCCAAACCGAGAAAGCTTCTCACCTCCATTGCGTTCTTAGGAATTTTCCAGTCTTGCACCTCAACTACCTTTGCGGGGTCCACGGTTATGCCTTGCTTAGAAACTACATGTCTAAGAAACCGAAATTCCTTCCTCCAAAAATGGCATTTGGAGAACTTAGCCTTTAACTGGTGTACTCTAAGCGTATCCATGACTTCCTTGAGATGTCTAGCATACTCTTCTTCATCTTTTGAGAAGATCAAAATATGGTCCACGAAAACCACCACAAACTTGTGAAGGAACTCCCGAAACACCCTACACATCAAATCTTCAAAGTACGCGGGTGCATTCGTTAACCCAAACGACACGACGAGCGATTCGAAGAACCCATCTGGAGTCCTAATCGTAGTTTTGTCAATGCTATCCTCAGCCACTCTAAGCTGATGGAATCCAGTGGCTAGATTGAGTTGAGAGAAAACAGATGCTCCCACTAGCTTGGTCAAACAAATCGTCGATTCTTGGCAGTGGGTGCCTATTCTTCTTCGTCAGCTTGTTTAACTCACGATAATCTACGCACAGACAAAGCGAACCATCTGCCTTAGTAGCGAATACCACCGGAGCACCCTATTCAGAAATGCTTCGCCTTATGAAATTTTTCTCAAGCAACTCCTTAACTTGTTTACTGAGCCATCTTCTCTCTCGCAGGGTCATGTGTCTAACAGGCAATGAAACTAGCTTGGCATTGTCAACAAGATAAATTCGGAAGTCTATCTCGCGTTTAGAGGGTAACCCCTTCACCTCATCAAAGACATCTGGATAATCTCGGACTGCTCTTACAGATTGCAAATTGTCGATGGACAAGTCAAGGGATTCTAGGTAACACAACATGACCGGATCCTTCGGGTTACAAGAAATTTCAAGGGTATTACCAAGGCGAGTCATGAGCCTCACTACCCTTCGTTCACAATCAAGAATGGCTCCATAATTGGACAGCCAATCCATACCTAGGATCAAACCATATCCCATAAATCCGAGAACATAAGCATTACACGTGAATTCTACACTTAATATAGAAAACCTCAAAATCCATACACATCATAGATAAATGAGCGGAGCCCCTAATTGGATTTGAAACTACAACGGGATCCTCAACCAGACTAGTACTTAGGTGCAGATTTTCAATAATATCAGAAGAAATAAAAGTATGCGATGTGCTAGAGTCAAATAAGGTTCGAACAGGAAATCTAGAAATGTAAACAAGGCTTTCTACAGAAATATTACTACATCGGTTAAGAGCTGGAGTGGTGTTGAGAGCATGCAACTGGCTTCCAGAAGGTCTTGCTCGCTGGGTCTGCCCTTGCCCTTGTCCTTGCTTCTTAGGGCAATCCTTACTGAAGTGTCCAGTATCCCCACAATGAAAGCATTCACCCAACTTTCTCTTATTACTTCTACAGTCTTTAGCTAGATGTCCCGTAATACCACAAAAGTTGCACTTCCTTGTCTCACGTGGTTTGTTAGCATTGTTGTTGTTGTTATTCTTGTTGCCTCCCTTCTTGAAGTCAACCTTCTTATTTTGAGTCTCATTAGGTTTAACCTCCTTCTTGCTATTCTTGTCTTCCTCATGAAGTAGGGCCATATCCACAAGGCTTCAAAGGTCGCTCCCACAGGTATATGAGTTATGGCCAAACTGTGTAGTGGCTCGTTCAATCCTCGAGCAAAGCGTACAACCTTCTTCTGGGCCGTATTGACCAAGTGCAAACCGAACCGGGCAAGCTAATTAAACCTATTCACATACTCCCTAACAGACATGCCCCCTTGCTTGAGTGCTAGGAACCTCTCCATCTGAAGGTTCTCTTCTGTTGAAGAGAAGAATTTAAGCCCAAACCTCTCTCTAAAGTCTGCCCAAGTCTGAACTGGCCTGGTAGCTTTGGTGACTTCCCACCAAAATGCAGCATCCTCTTTCAACAGCCATGCTGCCAACTGAACTTTCCTATGATCCTCTACATCGAAGATAACAAACAAGTCTTCATTCTCCTTTAGCCGGTTTCGTGCCTTAATGAAGTTTTCAGTTCCAACGAAGTTCTTGCCACCCATTGCTTTAAATTCTTTGCATATTTTGGCGAAGGCAGTACAAGAAGGAGGAGGAGAGGGAGGAACCGCGGCCACTGGGGGAGGAGGAGGAGGGATGTCTACCGGGCCCACGCCCTTGGCCCTAGCTTCTAAGTACCTTCGGAACCATCCAGGTACGGGTACTCCCTCAGGAAGGTTAAGGTCAGACATGCTGAAAAACGAAAAGAAAAAGATTCAAACGAGGAAACAAAGGAGAGTGCTAATGGCTTTTGGGTAATAGCCTTTTCTTAAAAATAAAACTTTTCTTGAAAAATGCTTCTTTATAAATGGTTTTGAAATTAGTTTCAGAAGGTTTTTAAAACTTTTGCCCAGTCTGGTAACCTTCTGCTCTGATACCAAATGTAACACCCACCTCCGCTAGGGTCACTCACAAAGGGAATGCACTAGTTTTGGTGGAGCATTATCTAGGTAAACATGCACAGAGATATCACAAGACATAACATAAATAAAGCAGCGGTAGAAATTAAAAACCAAATCTCATTACTTTCAAGAAAAGAGTCAAAACCTTATATATCCAAAGTACAAATTGTCATTATTCCATTACATCAAGTTTTAGATAAAGAAGCATAGACTTAAAATAACAAAAGTAAATTATTCCCCAAAAAATAGCAGAAGTCTAGCCATAGCATAGCTCAAGACCAAACCGTACATGAGCTGACAGATAGCAAGCTAAATCCAAGCTAAGAGCTAGAGTTTCCTCCCTAAGAACCTGGAGGGGGAAACCGAAAGAAAAAGAGGCGAAAGAAAACGGGTCAGTCATAAAGACTGGTAAGCCCTAGTGACTTTTAGCATAAAAACTAGTAAAAGTAACATGACATGTGAAAACTGGAATTAAACATAAGGATGATAACAGGACTGATATGATAACTAAGATAACAAGATAACTCAAGTCTAGCATCACATATTCAAGATTCCCTACACCAACTGTACTAGTATTCTAACCCATGTCGAGTATTATCCATGAAATGATCCCTTTGGCCCAATGTCATGAAATGACACATTACGGGGTCCTACAGTATGATATACTAATCGATCAGCTCCCTACAAGTTCAAGCTCGTCATGTGCCTGTGTCATACGGCCCAATCACGAAATGTAGTCACCTGTGCTAGGTCCACCATAGGGTGTATCAAGTCCTATGGTGCCAACCACCGACACGAATCAAGCACGCACAGTGTAAACCTACGGGTGCCCAATGCCTACTTTTTCAACTCCGGACTATGTGCACGACCATAGTCCGCCTGAGCCTATAATGGCGCACCTACTCTGCCATCGTTCTGGTCACTTACAATCAACCCAGTAATCGTGCCCCACCCTGCCTAGTCCCAGGGTATCGTGATACATCTAAGTGGGTTACTGCTGAAAAGGACCGCGTAAATAGGGTTTCTAATGGGTTAAGTGTTGTCATTCAAATTTGTGACTTAACCCTACCAAATAATGTATCAAGTTGGTTAAGTGTGTTCAAGCGGTTCATGACTTAACCCTATCAAATCATCGTGTCAAATTGGTTAAGTATATTCAAATGGTTCATGACTTAACCCTATCATGTGGCATTAATTCATTAATGCACCCTAACCTCTCACATTAGACTGGTTGTTGTGGTCACTAGATATGCCGGGCGGTTCCGGGCTTATTTACACCACAACATAGTCTAAACTCAGGTTTTACGTGCGATATGACCAACTACCCACATTGGATCCTATTGTTTGCAGTCACTGGATTCGCCGGGCGGTTCCAGGCAGATTTACACCGCAAACTCAACCCAACCTCGAGTTGGCCATTTTCAAATTCATTCTAGCGTCATGTCCATGTTCAAGTTTTCATGTCAAGTTCATGTCCATATCCAGGTTCAAGTTATAACAATGTTCATGTTTCAAGTTCATAGTAAATTCAGGTTTTGCCTAATCTACCCAATTGCATTCCCATCGCACGTAAACTCGAATCGATACAAACAAATCTAATTAGGGAATAACATAGAAAGAACTGGCATAAGGTGCCAAAAGTGATTACAAGTCAAGCATGGTATAACTTGAGATAAATGATTACAACAATACTGGCATATAGAATAGTGGTCTCAAATATCAAATCTAGCAAAATAGGGTGATAGTCATGGTAACAGTTGACATAAGATAATAACCCCAAATTTGTGAATAACAACCATTTCAACATCACAGGCATGAATATTATGGACATTAAGGGTTTTAGATCTACAACATGTATAGGCCCCAAATCAATTTCATGCAAATATTCCTACAAGTCAAGATTCAAGATGAATAGATCCAAGGTGAAAAAATAGTAGATCCAAAATAATAGATCCAAAATGAACAATGATAGATCCAAGATATACAATGATAGATCCAAGATAATTATCATACTTAGGTTCAATCTCAATTTACAACATGTCCATATTAAGTTTAAAGTTTAGATCTAAAAGTAACTGGGGCTTACAGATCATGGTTTGAGAATTAGAAAACAAAAGAGGCGATGTAGAATCTTGAGTCTAACAGAAATCTCCTAAACAGCAAAACTCTTCACGTAGTCTTGTTGGATAAAAAGCAATCCCTTTTCTCTAACTTTTAAACCAGAATTTGAGCAGCATAAGGCCAGAGAGAATTTGTGTAGAAAGTAACGGGCTAGCGGGTTGTTTTATAGGTCAGGCCAACGAATCTAGACAGAAATCGGACTAGAAACATCAGAGTGAACTCTGACTCAAAAATGGGCTCGGCAACCAGGTCGACACCATGGTCGACCTGGTCCTGGGTAGGTCTACACTATGGTCGACCCCCAGATCGACCTGGTCCTAGGCGGGAAATTTCGCGCCCAGTCCGTTCTGGGGTTTGAATTCGAATTCCGAGCTGTTTTGAACTTGAAAATTTCTGAAAACTTCGAAGGGTCATAACTTGGTCATACAGACTCCGATTTTCGAAAAATCGGACTCGTTTCCAAGCAGAATTTCGAGACGAACGTAATGGCGTAACCCGTTTCCCTTGGTTCTTATCTTAAAAATTAATTCTGTCTTGATTTATGGTTATAACACGTTATAAAAATACGGGTTTTTACAAGAGCCCTCTTTAATATTCGAGTTAGCGACTTTACTCACTTTTGTTATTAATCGTTGAATAACGATTAATTTTCGATAGTTTATATCAAGCATTTTAGCTTGCCAAAAATTCTCACGAACTCCAAATCGCTCCAAACCATTTTATTGCGTAACCTTCATCCATATGATCCCAAGCATCTTGTTTCGTCAGAGTCTGATAAAATATGACAAAGTTATGAGATTTGCAAGTTATTATACACATAATGGTCATTAATTAAATAATTAATTATATAGTTATTCTTAATTACCACGTAACCCATGTTTAAACTCATTCTCATCCCTTCTTCTCCAAATACCCAGGTTTCGAATCGTGAAGAACCATCACCATGGCGCTACCTTTTCCCTCCACAACTTCTCCTCGTCTTCATTAAAAATTAAATAAAAATCACCATTCTCCTTCTCTTCACTAGCTCCATCACCTCCACCCTACTTTGTCAAACTTGAATGCAATAGGTGAGATGCGACAATATCGATGCTCGCGAACAGCACTAGGACTCACGACATCTTTCATTTTGAAATCCCAAATATTTGTTATTTGATGTTATTCTTCCTCCTGAATCCGAATACGAACTGTGTGTTATCAAATAATGCTTCAATCCCCATTACTTTTAACCCTAGCGCTCCAACGAACAATAATGTGTTGGAAATTGAAGAAAATTACAATGGATTAAAGACCAGCTCTTAGTGAATCCAAATAAATAGGTTTCATGATTTATAGGATATAACTTCAATTTCTTTTGAATTTTGATAAACATGATTTTAGCTTGGTGAAGAGGAACACGGCGGCTAATGTTTATTGACTCTGGAATGAATGAGTTAGGGTTAGGGGAGGTTAGGATTATTTATAGTGTAGGAAATATATTTTTATTCGATTTTATACAATAAAATATGTTACTGCTATTTCTTGTTCGACGTTTTAATTTCGTATGACCGGATACAAACTCCAATTGCGATGTAAATAGACATAACACTATAGTTCGACATTACAGACCCAATGAAACTTGTTTCGTCAAAACCAAAGTCCGTTTGTGCAAACAACGTTATTTTACATTGAAATTATTGATCGATTCACATTTAATTTCACAATGTTACAAAACAACACTGATTGGTGCGAAATTTGAAATCTTTAAATAATTAATCATTATGGATTTAATAAAATTCGTTTCGTCAAAAACAGAGGTTGTTTGCAAAATAGCTATTTTTAAGGCTTAAATAAAACTAATAAAATATTAATAAATTAAAAAACAATTCATCTTTATAATAATAAATTATTATTATCGTACATATTCAAATAGAATATCATATAACTCCAAAATAAGCAAGTTTAGATTTTAAACTCAACATTATAAAATTTCATCATTAACTCAATATTCAATTTATATTAAAATCCTTTTATTTTATTAAATAAATGGTTATGATTTATAAACGATTCCATAATAACTTTCTGAAAAATTTGATTCGGACATAACTCACAATCTACAAGATGAAATCTTGATTTTTCTCTTACATTAGAAAAAAAATAGTTCAATAGATTCGAATGTTTCTTATTTTAAAGAAATCCGACTTATAACGAATAATATACATTCATTTAAAGTTCGAAACGTAAAACTATGCACTATCGTGATGTTACGAGCTAATTTTAATTTAAATATATTTTATACGTTCAAATGTCGTTTCATAAATAAATTCATTATTATAACTCAAATCCAAACTAAATTAAATCTCTTAAATTACCCAATCCACACAATATTGCAAATTCAACAATTTCCGACTATTTCAGAAATTAAATTTATTATTCCACTACTTATATTAATTAAATATTCAAAATTATTGAATTCTAGCCATTTAAATTGCCAAATCAACTTTAAATAATTAAATAAACAAATTATTCAACCACTAAAAATATGTGATGTTACACCATAGAAGTATGAATGTTGTTTTTGATATGCGACTTGCACAACTATAAGCGCAACTTGGAAAAACTGATTTAGTAGCATTAATCATTGGCAACTATCAGTCGATAACAAACACATTAGGCATTTCAACCTCATTGTCAATCATATTGGATTTTAATCATTCCAATGGCCATGTGTAATTTTCCTCACCTTTCGCCATTGAAGAGGCAATGACAACACAAAATGTGTAATCCATAGATGTAACACTAACTATATCAAGTATTGTCATCTTTTACCTGCTAGTTTTGTATATACAGTCCAATATTATAACTCAAGGAAATGTTCTTCTTAAGAATTCCAAACTCATCAGATACGCTCAAAAAAACTATTTGATAATATCACCATCCAGTGTTATCCAATGTCGTTCAAAGTATCCAAAAAATTATTTTACTAAGTAAATATGAATTTTTGACCGGTTTCCTCATTCAGTTGAATTTGTGCATGAATGACATTATATATCGTTTTGATAGTCGTAGAATTGGAAAAATCATTTCTTTTAAGTTTATGCAATTTTTTTTGGTTTTCTTCATATTTTGATGCATTTTAATAACTAATTTGATCTCATGCTTGCTTAACCTACCCATATATGAATGTCCCTTGCTATGCTTAAACCTCTTTTGGTTATGCGTAGCATTAACCATAATTAAACTCCACTCATTCAAATATTCAAAGTTTCACGCATTTAAGCCTAGATGGGCAATTACTGTTTTTGGGTACCATCAATCTTTAATTTGTTTTATCGTTATTCCTTCCTCTTATACACACCATTACGTTCAAATGCAAATAAAATCCTAAAATGTTAAGCAAACACGTCTGTGTCAGAGTTCAAAATGGTGAGCACAAAACCAAGACGTTTGTCACTGCAGGAACCCAATCAACCAATTTATCATACGATTTTATATCTGCATAAGCAAATTGTCGTTATTACAATATTAGGTCCTACATTTAAAATTAAAAATAACACTCACATTGTATGTTGTAAACTCATTAGTGTAGTCTAATTTATTTTAAATTTCATCTTTATTGGATTTTGCCTGTATAGACCCAAAAAAAAAATGTTAACCATGCACTGGCTATGCTTGGTTGTTTTGAAAAAACCATGCACTGACAATGCATGGTTCTTCAAAACCAGCACGTAGTGTCATCTTCATGTGGTTTCAGTTTAAAGAAATGAAAGGAAAAAAAGTATAAATGCTTACTGCCGACTCTTCAAAATTTGTGTTGCTTTAATCTACCTCCATCATTGTAGATTGATAGGCATTGGATTTGTTAGCTTGATTGGTTTTAGATTTAGGGTTTTTGGGGTTTGAGGAAGAAAGTAAAAACTTGAATGAAAGTTAAAATAGGATAGAGGTAAGAAAACTTGAATGAACTCATAACACTAGATATAAAAGTTCAAATCACTACCACCAAGCTAATGCGGATTTACACAATCAATAAGAGTATCAAATTTAATTACAAGAAACATGAAGGTTTGAGGCCCGCCTTCTCCTTCCTCCTCCTCCTCCTGGTTCCGAGGCCCTAGGCGGCCACCTGGCTCGCCTTTGACCAGGGCCGGGCCTGATGTTATCGTAAATTAAAAGATAAATTTCTAACTGTATTAATATTTCAATTTTACATTTAATGATAAGTGAGATCATTTTAGTACATTGACTAAATATCAACGTTAAACCATGCATAAACATCAAGTAAAATAACTCAGATAAGATTATAATTCGCAATTATCCAAAAGAATGGTATAGAAACTATAATACTAAGACTATAATTTTCTCTGATAACTATTATTATTAATATAATAACAAGAACATAACATAAAATAGTTTATACATCGTTAAAATCAATAATTAGATAGGAATTAACTATAGTTTTATCATAAGATTGTTCGTGCAACTATTGGTTTGGTTCGGTTTAACACGGTTGGGTCGACAGCTCAGTCGCAACCAGACCGTACGTATCATTTTAAGTCGGTCCGGTTTGGAGTATATTCTTTAAAGAAAAAATTCGATCCGTATTTCCGTACTGTTTTTATGGTTTGGTGCGGTTTTCGTATAGTACGGTTTATGCCCACCCCTAGTTTGGTCAAAACGAGGACAGTCAGTCTTTTGATTTGTGCAACGCCTGTAAATTCTCAAGTACGCACGACTGAAAGTCGGTCCTTCATTCACGTTTTCGTATACTTGAGATGCATTTTTAAACACAAAGAAAAATTACTTAAAACTGCGTTGTTGACACGATTAAGTTTCTGTGCACTAAATCTACACGTGAAGTTGAACATGTTTGACTGTATCACTCAGTTTAATACAGTTATACAATTCAAACTTTGAAACTATCCGAGTCTGAGGAGAAAAACGAAGTGAGACTTCTCCCGTGGTTGGGAGCTTTGACTGTTGCTATTGTCGTTGCATTCTTAATCCTTACAATATATATATATATATATATTGTTATCATGATATATAAAAACGGAAATAATAGTCCAACTTTATATTAGAATATCGACATCTGAATTTCTTGGTGACGATTTGCTAGAAGGAAATTTTGAATTAGGATAGAACTATGTATTTCATTTGTTGGATCTTCTAAAAGTATATACCTGTTCAAAGTCAAGCATGCCCTCCTTGAAAAACTAATGTATAAAGACATAATAATATCAACATACAACAAGTGAAGTTTGCTGATTAGTCCAAATTTGAGTAATATTCAAACTAATGTATAAAGACATAATAAACTTCTTCCATTATGAAAGCTAATAACTTGGGTATCAGAAACCCTTGGTCTACAAGTCTCACGGGTCACAGCATAAAGGTTTACCATGATATGAACGTGAGAATTTGTACATATATATTCTGTGCAACTTCCTCGACTAAAATTCATAAAGTCTTTAGATTTGGCATTTTAATACCTATATATATATATATATATATATTTACACCTCATAATTCATCTCTCTATTTACACAGAATAATCAAGATGAGTACTATGTATACAAGCATTGTTTTGGTAACTTTATATGTTATTGTTGTTGCATTAGCTGTTAGTATAAATCAAGTTGATGCATCAAGGCTCCTTGGAGATGAACGGGCACAACTTGTGAGAATATTTGGGTTCGTTCTTCAATCGTTGCCGAAGGGACTTGCGCCACCGCTCAGTAATGGAGTCTGCACCTGTGATCCAAGCAACCGTCGTGGATCATGCCCTCCTTGAATCAAATTTAACTGCTATTACCCCTGTTGATTGTATTCTATGTAGTCATTTAAATCAGATTGTTCCTAATAAGGATGTGTGTGCTCAGGCGTGATTTGTGATGAATCTACATTTGGCAACTATGCAGCACACGTGTGTTATATAATCTATATATGTGGAGAACTAACTCCATGTTGTTATATTGCAAATTTGAACATTCCCGGCTTGGTTCCGAACATTTAGTCCGTTTCGTTAGCTCGATGATGATGACCAATTTAGCTGACCTAAAATATTTTACATTATATATTTTAAATGTTCATATACATGAAAACAAAACATGAGAATATGTTTTTTTTGGAAGACCAGCTGGATTTTATAGTGGACTGTCCACCCTTTTTTTATTAACTCCACAAACCTAAACTAGCTTATAGAAAAAGTAAGAGTGTTCGTTTGATCGTTTCGGTTTATTTTGAGGTAAAGAATCTCAAGTCAAATTGGATCAAAAAAAATTCAGTTAATTTAGTCGGTAACCAATTTAATCTAATTGAAAGAACGTGTTATTATTTAAACGGTGAATTCACTTAAAGTAAAACATAAATTCTTCCTGTTTGAAAAATTTTTATATAGTAAATTTTATGTTTATAATAAAATTTGACATATTTGCAACATATGCCTTTGTATTTTATCACTAAACTAGTTATTTAAAGTGTTTCAACATGTATAAGTAGCTTACATAAAAAGGTTAAACAACTTGTTTAAATAACCAACTACTATTGAAACAACATAGCACCACGCTGGGAGCAATAAATACAGTAACCCACTCAGTTGCCTTAAGAAAGGCACAACAAAATCCAATATGACATACACCGTACAGGGTGTTCAACAATCACATACCAACAACAAGTGGCAAAGGCCATTACTAGTATCACCAACCGACTTTCATCAACAAGTCATCCCGGCATCATAATCACCTTTCAAACTAGCAACATTCGACTTCAACCTCATGACGCAAGCATTCACCGGTGAACAAGACAGGATATTTTACAACACATAACTTGAAATGAAAGAGAGAAACCAAAGTTGAATAACTTACAGCATAGGACTTAACAAAGACAACAAAAAAGGCTTCAGAAGGATTGCAAAAGAGCTGCACGCCCAGTTAATAAAGGAAAATAAGAGAGAAAATATTGATCATGTGTTGATGCTCACCTGATTTGCAAATGAGATGTATACAATAATTTATAATGCATTAATGATTGTTCTAGAAATTGTATACTAAAAGAGTACACCTGATTTTCCATTTTTAGAAGAATCATAACCCAATGGTATTATTGACAGACCAATTATTAGTTGTCATTATCAATATCATTGTGGTCCTCCATTTCAGTTATTCCAGCTTCATTATTTTCAACACCCCCCTCTCAAGCTGTGATGTGGGAAGAATGAAATTGTTAGCTTATTTTTGAGATAATGGAATTGTGAAATGTTGAGAGACTTGGTAAGCATATCTGCTATTTGCTCTTCTATTGGATTGTACCTAACCTCCACTCCTTTGTTCAAAACTTTCTCTCTAATGAAATGCACATCAATTTTTATATGTTTTGTTCTTGAATGAAAAATGGATCAGATGCGAACTGCCTGGCACCAGAATTGTCACACCATATTATGGCTAGTCCTTTGTAGTCAATACTGATTATAGTGAACAAGGATTGCAGTCACACCACCTCAGTGCAGGCTTGACTCTTGAGCTAAGGCTCTATATTCATCCTCAGTGGTTGAGCGAGCCATAGACTTTTATGTTTGAGAGCACAACTGGTTAGATTTTTGCCAAAGTATATATACGCAGTAACCGATTGTGGCTTTTCTATCATCAAGAGAGCTTGGCTAATCTGAGTCACAAAAGCCTTCAATAGTTAGAGTAGAGGCTTGAGTGAACATGATCTCTTCTCTAATCGATCCAGCAAGATAACATAGAACTTTCTCACAAGTGCTCCAGTGGTTTTGAGTGGGAGCTTGAAGAAACTGGCTCAGCTTATTCACATAATAAGAAATGTTAGGTCTACTATGTGTGAGTTATTCGAGGGCAACAATAACAACTTGGTATAGAGTGTGATGGTCAAAAGTGGCACTATCTTGAAAGGCAAATTCTATTTCAACCCGCAAATTTAGTTAGTTGCCCCCCATTTCATCAAAAAAATATGATGACCAAAATACCCTTTTTCTGTTATATTTTTTTTCCAGTTTTTTGAACACCTCGTAGTTGTACTACGTGGTTTCTCGGTGTACCTCGTAGTAAACCTACGTGGTCCATGAATGAACCACGAAGATCATCTATGTGGTACTTTGACGAACCACGTAGGACAATTACGAGGTACATCGAAAAACCACGTAGCCCCCCTACATGGAAGGGTATTTTTGGTTTTAAAAAAAAGGGGGGCTACTAACTAAATTTGGGGGTTTGCCGATTATTTCATGATTTGAGGGGCTACTAACTAAATTTGTGGGTTGAAATAGAATTTGCCATCTTGAAAACTTAACTTATTATTTTGATTCATGGAGTGGGGCAAGGCTTGGTAACAACCATGTTTGTCTTTTTTAGGAGATATGTGGTGTATTTGGTTAGAGATAAGCAGAGACCATCATGCCCCCTAGTTAACTCAAAGCAAAGGAAATATGTGATAGAGCCAAGAGATATGAGAGCAAACAGAGACTGGAGTTTGGAGACAATAGTGGAGACATGAGTGGCATTATTTCTTATAAACAAAATGCCATCAACGTACCATAGACAACAACTTCGCCATCATTGTAGAAAAACAAAGAAGTATCAGATATTGAGTTTTTAGATACAAGGGCATCCAGAGAACCTTTGAGTTTGTCAAACCATGTCTAAGGGGCTTGTTTCAAGCCATAAAGAGCCTTGTCTAGTTTACACATAGCAGTGAGATAACTAGGATCAATGAAACCCCCAGTTACACCATGAAGACATTCTCTTGAAGGGATCCATTTATAAAGCAGTTGTTAATGTCGAATTGTTGAATATCCCAGCTATAGGTAATAGTTAAAGAGAGTATAACACAAATCGTGGAAGGCTTGACAATTGGAAAAATGTTTCAAAGAAAGCAATACCTAATTGTTGTTGAAAACCCTTAGCAATAAGGCGAGCTTTGTAACGATTTATGTGCCATCTTCATTATATTTGATTCAAAAGACCCATTTGCTTCCAACAAAAAGCATGTGTGGCTATCGATTCATGAGATGCCAAGTTCGATTTTTCAAAAGGGTAGTGTTTCCATCTTGCATTGCTGAGTGCCACTGTAGAGAATTGAGCGCTTGATTAATTTAGAATGGTATAGTGCCTTCAAAACTGGAACTAATGGATGAGTGAGGTGAAGTAGTTAGAAAGATTTTTAGTTTGAACGGCTTTGGAGTGATTTGTTATATAGTACCCAGTGGTTTGGACGGGTTCAGATCCATTTTACTGAAGTTGAGGTTTGAGTAGGCTGTACGAGTGGAGAGGTGGAGATAGGTTGATGAATTTCAAGTGGCACGGTGGAATATGAGTGACATGTACGTGGTGATGAATTTGAGGGATAATGAGCATAGTTTTGAGTTTTATCATGACTAGATGAAGGCTCTGAGCTTGAGGTTGATGCAACAGGATGTAAACCAGGGATTGGGGCATACTTGCCATCATCAACATCATATTCCTTCATCGACTGAGATACAAGTGGATGCCATTGACTGTAATTGATTTGGTTAGAGAAAGTATTTATTTCAGAATTTTTGAAATTTGCAGCAGTAAAACTACAAAGAAACGGGAACTCTAATTCATCGAATTTAACAGCTGAAACAATGTAAATGCACCCAGAGGGCTGTAAACACTTGTTCCCTTATGATTGGGACTGTAACCGAGGAAAACACATTCTGTAGATCTAAAATCTAACTTGTGTTGATTGAAATCTGGAAGATGGGAAAGAAGCATAAGCAAACACACACAAAAGTTCACACTGGTTTTAACTTTAAATAGAATTTCAATGGGAGATATATGATTTAGTGTTGGAGTGGACAAGTGATTGATAAGAAAAGCGGCAGTGCTAAAGGCTTCCTACCAATAGTGCAACAGCACGGAAGCTTAAGTGAATAATGCCAAGCCTATTTCAACAATGTGTTGATATTTTCATTTCGATTTACCATTTTATGGATGTGTGTGGAGGCATATATGACTGAAATGTATTTCAAAGAATTTTAAAAAAGGCACGAGACTTTGGTACTCACCACCCCAATCGGTGTGAATATTTTTATTTTGTGATCAAATTTTCTTCTAACAAACTTTTGGAAATTATTGAAAGTTTCTTTTACATGGTATCCCTATGATCATAGTGAGTGATCGAGATTCGCTATTCACGAGAGGACTTTAGAAGAGTTTGACAGAAGCGTTGGGAACCGAGCTATGTTTGAGTGCAGCTTATCATCCCCAAACCGATGGTCAAACCGAGAGAGTTAACCGAATTTTGGAAGATCTCCTAAGAGCTTGTGTATTGGACATCGGGGGATCATGGGAAGACCATTTACATCTAGTTGAGTTTGTGTATAATAACAGCTACTAGTCGAGCATTGGGATGGCACCATGCGAGGCGTTGTATGGTAGACCGTGTAATTTTCTAGCATGTTAGTTAGAAACTGGAGACAAATTGATACTTGAGCCTGAGATGATTAGAGAGACATCGGAGTGCATCGAGATCTTTCGGCAATGAATCAAGGCAGCTCAAGACCGTAAGAAGAGTTATGATGATAAGCGTCGAAAGGATTTGGAATTTGACGTTGGCGATATGGTTTACATGAGGATTTCGCCGTTGAAGCATGTTGTTCGGTACAGATGCAAAGGAAAGTTAACTCCACGATTTGTTGGACCATTTCAGATAGTCGAGTGGATTAGAAAGCTCGCATATAGATCGGAGTTACCCAAGAAGCTGTCGAGTGTGTATAATGTTTTCCATGTGTCGTTTCTATGGAATTGTGTGCATGATTCAAATATGGTGGTATCTCCCGAGTAGTACGAAGACCTAGAAGTCGAGATTGTAGTTACTAAACCTCATAAGCTGCTTCATGTTTGGGGAATGACACGAAATAGCTTAAGAGGAAGAAGGTTAAGCTAGTCAAGGGACAATGGAGTGAGGGTAATGATGATTGTAAGTGGGAAACGGAAGAGAAGATGACCATTCAGAACCCTTCATTGGTATTGTGTCATTCTTACCCTGTTGTAACTTGTACTATTATTATTGTTGCTGTTGTTGTTAGAATTTCACATGCTAGGATAAGGCTATGGATGCATGGCTTGATGGATGCTAGTTTAGATGGTAAATTGGCTGCTCATGGATGATAGGCATGCAGAATTTTCTGGTTCCTTGTGTTTGCTTGGGATTTCAGGGGCTAAAATCCTAAAAGGGAGAAGAATGTAACAACCCGCATTTTATGTATTAGAGAATTATAAAATATTTTTATTTAACTCCCTGAGAGTTGGATCATTCTCATATTTTGATATGTTGGTTATGGGGATGTGGGACATGTCCATAATTTTTACCAATTTTATTTGTGATCGTGATTTCCCCTGTCATTTTTGTATGGGGAATAACTTTTAACTGGGATCGAATCAGGTGTTGAGATCGATTTATTGGAAAGGAAATGGTGATGCTAATTTCGTAGAGTGGTCACATTAAAGATTTGGTTCAACGGTTTGGGAGGAATCACTGATTTAGTGTTTCACAATTTCTGTTAAGGTTTTATGAGCCGATGATGGGCTGATTTGAGGAGGCACATTAATGGGCTTGTGGGAGGATATAAATAGGGGGGTTAGAGGCATGGAGAATAGTTTACTTTCTTCATTCTCTCATTTGGTTGAGCTCTTGATCCTTCTTACTCAATCAAATACACATTTTCACCATTAAAATTTTAGATCTATGCAAGGGAATTAAAGATCTACATCATTTGGTGCTAGATCTACGTCAAGTGAAGTGAGATTGCATCAAATCAAGAGGTTTGAATCATATTCTTCACTGTTTAGATTAAGAATTTAGCGATTTCGAGTTAATTCATAGAATTAATGAGTGATAAGAATCTCTCACATGGATTCGATCAAGTATATAGGTTGTTTGTTCAAATTTTCATCATATAAAGTTTTTTTACCTAGATCTACATTATGGTAAGTTCTATTTCATTTGAATCCCCATAGGATCTAATCTAGCAACTTAGAACTGGTAATTCTTATGTTAATTCATATGTTTATGCAAGTTAGATACATTATTTTAGTTTATTCATTCATTTATCATGATTTAGTTAATCTTATCTGATTAGTGATGAATATTTGTCATTTTGATGATGCTGATGGTTTCACAAAGTGTCTATTGTCGAATTAGATGATTTGGATGAGCTGTTTGCATCGATGTTGTCGTTTGGTGTTGATTTGGTCAAGACTGGAGCTATTTTTGTTAGATCCGGAGTCGAGTCGTTTTTCTTAGGTCATTTTAAGACCTAGTGTGTTAGGACTTAGTTCGTTTAAAGACCTAGTGTGTTAGGTCTTAGGTCGTTTTAAGACCTGGTGTGTTAAGTCTCAGGTCGTTTGACGGCCTAGTGTGTTAGGTCATAGGTCGTTGGAAGATCTAGTGTGTTAGGTCATGGGTCGTTTCAAGACCTAATGTGTTAGGTCTTAGGTCATTCCAAGACCTAGTGTGTTAGGTCTTAGGTCATTTCAAGACCTAGTGTGTTAGGTCATAGGTGCTTCAAGACCTAGTGTGTTTTGTCGTTTAAGACCTAGTGATTTAGGTCATTCAGGACCTAAGGAGTTCAAGACCTAAAGAATGTCGACCAAACGAAGCTTATTTTTGAGTCAATGATGGTTATAGCTTGGGCGCGAATTCAAGGAGGAATGTCTGAAGCATCGTGAAGTGTTCTTTGATCGTCGTAATGCAGCGAATGTGAAGACGACTAAAGGGTTTTGAGTTCATAGATAATGGTTGCTCAAGAAGGTTGCTTGAGCTATGAATAGCCGTCAGAGAGGACGACTAGAGATATTGAAGGCTGAGAGATTATCGTTGTCATTGGTTCCAATGACTCAAAGCAAGGGTACAACAGGGACGTCTAAAAGACCGGCTAAAGGGTCGAATACCCTGAGTATCACTGAAAGGCCTAGATACGTGTCGATGGAAGGTGTATGGAGTTTTTGCTAGAACCGAGGTTACCATTAGCCCTTGAAGTATGGCAAGGTTGGCCGTCATATGATTAACGATGGTTTTGAAGAAGGATAGACAGTGATAGTCAAGGTCTTGGATGTTTGTTGTTTTGCTTGTACAGTCTCACATAAGTTGTCTTACGTAGAAGGAGATGTTTCTTGTATGCTTTTCTTATGTTGGTTTAGGACTTCGGGGCTTGTGCTTGAGGAACATTGATCTCGATTAGGATTGTTTACGTGAGATATCACTGGTTGCTATGATTTGCTATTATATAGTTACTTTTGATTGCCATGGATATGTACTGTTGTTTCTGAATGCTTTGTTGTAAAGGCTATCACTGTCAGATATGGGGAAGATGGCTTTGGGTTCTTCTCTGGAGTTTTGATAGATTGGTTGGTTAATTTGACTATTCTCGTATGATTTATTGATGATGTTAAATAGCTGTTTTATCGCTCATTAAGACTGTCGTCTGACTCAAGGTTTTATGTTATCTCTTATTACCTTAGGTTGTTCATCCGGTTTTGGATAGGCAGACTAAGTAGTAGGTTACAGGTAGCAGAACTTAGTGAGGCGAGGATGTAAAGCGATGACTTACATGAGGCTTGTGTATCAGTTTTTCTACTATCTAGTAATTGTTGTTTCTACTGTTATGATTGGTGTTTTTCTCTGAGTGTTGTAGTGAGGTAAATTTGTACAGACACTTATGTTGTAATCCAAGTATGTATTGATATTCTTTCCAGTTGTTATGAAAGTTTAAGTTTCTTCTTAGATATGCTTCACTATTATGGCTTGTTGTATATGTTCTATTATATTTTATCCTTGCACTGTGAGTTATACAACAGGTTCCACTAGCATTATTCTATCCTAATGATCGTCCATAGCTGCCTGGCATGTTTTTCAGATCATTATTTCCCTTGTTGAGTGCTGGAGTTGTGGGCGGTCGTCACAATGCTGATTTTTATGAATTGAAATTTCCTTTTAAATCAAAGAATGGTATGGGAACATCTAATAATGCTTTCCTATTAGAGCCGAATCTAATAAGTTTTCCGAAAATGAATCTAAAAGAAGTAAAAGAGTAAGAACAACGAAAGATTTTGGTTTGGGAATTTGCGCTATTACTATAAAAGAGGATCCCACAAACCTTCAAGTAGCCTTATCTATATAAAACGCTGATTTTTTGGCAAGAGTATAAATAATGAGATGGATGCTTTGGAGTCCAACGAAACTTGGCACTTAGTAGATTTATCACTTGATTGGAAATATATAGGTTGTTAATTGGTACTTAAAAAGAAAATAACACCTAATGACGTAGATGTTAAATATAAAGGCCATTGATAGCTAAAGGATTTAAACAAAGAGAAAATATAAACTTTTTTAACAATTTTTCAACCGTAACTAGAATTACATATGTTCGAGTACTAATTTCACTTGCATCTATTCATTTTTTGATAATACGTCAAATGGATGTCAAAATTGCTTTTTATAAATGGTAAATTAGAGGGTGAAATTTATATGGACCACTTGAAGGTTTTGTAATTTATGGCCAGGAACACAAATTTTGCAAGTTAGAAAAATATTTATATGGATTAAAACAAGCACCTAAGCAATGTCATAAAAAGTTTGATAACTTAATTATTTCACATGGTTTCAAATTTAATGAAAGTGACATGTGTATTTATCTTAGTTCTATGAATGACATTTGCACTATTTTACATTTATATGTGGATGATCTACTTACTTTTGGTTAAACATTCATGGCATGAATAATGTGAAATTTTCGTAAAGTGTCAATATTAATATGAAAGATCTACGTGAAACAAGTGTAATCCTTGGTATTAAGATTACTAGGTCTGAGAAGGGACTTTATTGGATCAGTCTCACTATAGAGAAGATCTTAAAGAAATACAACTACTTTGACTATAAACCTGCATATTACACCATATGATCCAGTGTAAAGTTATTTAAGAACATCTGCGAAGGAGTAAGACAGTTTGATTATGCAAGACAAATTGACTGTTTCTGGAATGTCACTGATTGTACTAAACCCGACATTATCTATGTTGTGGAATTATTGTACATGTTTACTAGTAGGCATAGTATAGAGCAATGAAACACTACTGAGAGAGTCATGAGATACCTAAAACTAGCCATGAAACTTGGGTACATTATAAAAAGTTTCCAATTGTTTTGAAGGATAAAGTGTTGCAGACTGAAATAATTTATAAGATGACTCAAAGGCAAATGGTGGCTATATTAGTAGCATTGCTGATGGAGTTGTTTCTTAAAAATTTGAGAAATAGATTATTTTGACTTAGTATAGATGATAGCACTAGCCAAAACTATTAAAGAATTAGATTACTTAAGAAATCTACTACCTGAGGTTCTTTTATTGGAATAACCTGTACCACCTGTCTTGATCTATTACGATAGTATTGCAACTATTGCAAAAGTACAAAGTCGTTATTTCAATGATAAGAGACAAATAATACCTCGTAAGCATAGTACTGTTAAGGAGCTATTCTCTTCAGGAGCTGATAGAGTGGATCATATACGTAGTAGCAAGAATTTAGAGACCTTTGATGGAAGGATTGGCTAGAAAAAGGTCCTTATAACTTCTAAAGAATAAAACTTTGGTTGTTGAATTGTTAAGCCACACATAATGGTAACTGAAGCTAATGACTGAAGTTCTAAAGAACTAGGTTCAATGAGTAAGAACAAATTATTAAATGATATGTGTTGAACATGCTAATTTATATATATTTAGAAGTGTGTATTCCTGAAGGGATCAGTGGATGAGTTGATAATAACTCTTAGTGAGATTTATACTCGCATCTGGAGCAGAGTACCAACCTCCAGGAGTACTCTTAATAGATTCACTTATGTGAATATGAAAATGTGGTCGTTTCTACGGAATTTCGAGAAAAATTCCTATAGTGCCTACTAAATTGGGATAGACGTGCATGAGCACAAATGCACGGACTTATTGGATTGTACTCTAGAGAGGTTGTTTGTTGTTTGATGTCTGGAATATAGTTGAAGGCTATGAGTCATTCTAATAAAAGCCGAATCTTATCAACTACGCAAATACTCAAACTAAAACAAACCTTTGTTTATGCACAATCTTATGTTCTTTAAGAAATCGTCAAAAACATATTTTTGAAAAGTTCAAATGTGGGATTATCGGAAGTTTTTTAGATTTTTTTTCTAAAAATTGAACAAGCATTTTGACTTATATTTGGTGAATAACCCAACGTTGTAGGATTATAGAAAAGAATTAAATACTTGATTATTGTAACAACCGCCATTTTATGTATCGGAGGATTGTAAAATATTTTTATTTTACTCCCTGAGGGTTGGATCATTCTAATTTTTTAATATATTGCTTATGATGATGTGAGACATGTCTATAATTTTTACCGATTTTGTTTATGACCATTTTTCCCTTGTCAGTCTTGCACAGGGCATAACTTTTGACTTAGGTCGAATCAGAGGATGAGACCTATGCCATTGGAAAGGAAATGATGATTGCCTTTTCGTAGAGTGGTTACATTAAGGATTCGACTAGCGGTTTAGGACAAATCGTTGTTTTAAGGTTTTTCAGTTGGCTGTCCAGAATTGAAGGCTAATGGGATGATTTGAGGAAGGCCCATTAGTGAGTTGGTGGAAGCTATAAATAGGGGGTAAGAGTTATGGAGAATAGGTTACTTATCCCATTCTCTCATTTGGAGGCCTTGTGCTTCTTCTTCCTCTAACACCTTTTCACCGTTAAAAATTAAAATCTAAGGAGTGAAATCAAAGATCTACACCATAAGAGGCTAGATCTACATCAATTGAGGCAAGGATTCATCAGATCAAGGTGTTTGGTGCGAGGTGCTTGCTGTCCGGATTCTTATTTCATCAATTTTAGCTTGTTTTGGAGAATCGGTGAGTGATTTACATCTCTCACATGGATTCAATGAAGCGTATGAGTGTTTGATCATGTTTTTCATCAAGTTTAAGTGTTTAACCATAAATCTATGCCATATTTAGTCCATTTTCGTATTAATCACCCTATAATCTCATTTAGCATGTTTAAATCATCGATTCCATGTTATTCCATATGATTATGCAAGTTATATCTTTAGTTTTGTTCTTATGTTCATTCTTGATAGTTTTTTTTTGAGTGATTGCGTATGATTTGGGTGAAAACTATTGTTTTCATATTGCTAGCTGATTCACACCGTATTTTTGACCATAATTGATGAATTGGACAAAATGGTTTCGTCAAATCTATCGTTTAACGAATTTTTGGTCAAAATAGTGATTTTAGATCGGCTGCTACAGTAACCGATCAATCGCTACAGTGTTTTGGAGTTGCTAAAGTGTCGGTCGTTCGCGTGCTACAATGATCGCTCGCTTTGTTGCTACGGTGTTTTGGAGTGGCTACAGTGCCGGTCGTTCGCATGCTACAGTGATCGGTCGCTCTGTTGCTACAGTGTTTTGGAGTTGCTACAGTGATCGATCGCGCTCGTGCTGCAGTGATCGCTCGCTCTATTGCTACAGTGTTTTGGACTTGCTACAGTGATCGATCACGCTCGTGCTATAGTATCGATTGTTCATTGAACAGTGTTTAAAAATGAGACGACCCGAACTTCCCCTTGAAGGAAAGCACAGATTGACTTGAGAACGACACACATCGGAACGCAAACAGAAGAACCTTTCATTGTTGATTACAACTATTCCATCAGAATACAAGAATATACAGAGTACGAATAAATATTATACATCAGAAAAATATCTGAGATTCAATTTACATTACATAGCAGAGGAAAAATGATACAAAACACAACTGAAAGTAATGCATGGATACAGAGCTTTTCGAGTATCGTTCCAGCTGCAAAGCCGGATTCTATGAATATAAATCTGCAAAACCAAAACTACTAGCTATCCGTGTCGAAAATAAGGGCACCTAGAGTTTAGGTTAAAACAATAAACTCCAGGTCAGTCATGTGACTGGTGTGTGAACTAAAACAATTATTTAAAACTTTACTTTAATTCAGATATATCAAGGGACCAAGACGTATAACACGGAATGGGTTTCCTCCTAAGAATACCAGTGCATATAACAAAAAAACGCAATGGTTTTTGGAAAAATGAAGCTATTATAAGACCCAGGTCCAATCACACAATGCAACACAAGCCAGGGGAAAGGGTTTTCCCTTATAATAGCCAAACAAGCTTGGTACATTAAAAGCAAATCATTTGATAATATAATAAGTGCATAGTGTCAAAACAATTTCAATCATAAAAATCAATCCTAGACGGCATGGGTACCATATACCATGTCGCCAATACTAGGCTCTACAATCAAAACCGCAAACATCATGTATTGGGTGTTGGATTTCCACCTGTGAACCGAGGCAAAAGATAGTCCTCTACCGAATTCGAGAGCCTCTAGCCTGCCCCTCAGGCAAGTACTCAGTCATGCCTTTGGATCGTCAGGGTCAGTCCACCGAGGTGGATTAAAATGCCTGAACACTGCGTTTCCCTGCACTTTGTGGCGTAAATAAGTCCAATGACTAAATCGGCTCCACATAGTCACCGATATATCCGAGGCGCCTCGCAACCCAACAACCACATAAGTCAAACTCGTCAGGGCATGTCAAACCACCGATGCCACTTCTAGCTAGAAGGAAACACATGCCCTCCCTGATGTCCTCTCCTGTTTCTGGTTCACAACGGGGTGTGAGGCTCGCGAATTAGCGCTACACAAAGATGTGCCACACAGGCGGTGCTTTGATCATCAACCACAAGACTCTTCTCTTCAACCAAAGCCTTGATAATTTGCCACTTAGGCATGCCACACAGGCAATTCACTCCATGCATTGATATCCATCAATATATAACCTCTGAGCTCGTACATCTCAGAAAAGGGCGTTAAGCAAGAGAATAAATTCTCCACCGCCAAACAGATATATATTTAATAGAAATCAATCACACAGAATGAAATCCAATGTCACACACACAGTCCACTTACAAGTTCCTTCTGGGTCTGAACGAAACCGGAGGCACCTTGTACCTCACATATCCATCAATCTCCAAGTACGTCTGGACGATCACCAACTGATTCCCTCCTCTTGGGTGTATGGCCCAATCAAGATCATCAGTAATTATCCAAATGATGTGAAGACCTCCGGTCTTCAACCACCATCTTCATCTTCGAGTAATCGTCGTATCAGTTATTCAGAATGGGATAAACCCTGTCTTTCCGAATGACTCGCGTATTTTATAAACAAGTGTTACACAAACACAACATATGCCTTATTCCAATTTAGAATATTATTTTATTCCAATATTCACATTATTAGGGAAAGGTTCCTGTTAATTTTATCAAAGATAAATTCTTTAAAATTTATTCTTTAATCTTCTTTTGAATATCAATTCAAACCAAATTATGGTTTATCCAAACTAGTCGAAATTAACGAACCATACCGAAGTAATCAATTGTTAAATTTCCCAACCCCAACCTATTCATCCCATGAAGTAAAACTGGTAATACTTCATATCTAACACCACGGTGTTATCATTAAATTCAATTACCATTTCATGTTCAAATCTAATTAAAGATTTAACTATCGCCTGGAGTAAAACTGGTGATACTCCATTCTCGATCATTTCAATCTAATTAAAGATTCATTAAAACTCCACTTGGTTTTAATCTTCACAATAATCACTATCAATGATTATTTAACTTGGGAAATCATATCCTGTCTTTAACTGGGTTAAAGAACCAATGTCATTTAAAACACGGTTCACGATAAACCCAAAATCACATTCTATTTCCAATGGAATCTTCATGGAAAAAAATCGATATATGTATAATCGTTATAAACTTCCATATCTGACTAATAATATAAATGGAATAACGACAAAGCCTTTTAAATGGTATGTGTATAACTCAAATGTTTCTCCCAAGAGATAATGCTACCAAGTCTTAAGTGCGAACACTATAGCAGCCAAATCCAAATCATGGGTAGGGTAGTTACTCTCATGAACCTTCAACTGTCTACTACCATATTATACTACCCTTCGCTCCTGCATCAAGATGGCACCGAGCTCTGTACCACATGCATCAGTATACACTGTGAACAACTTGCTCCCATCATGCACTGTCAAAACTGGGGCTATTGTCAGAGCTGTAACACCCCACCTCCGCTAGGGTCACTCACAAAGGGAATGCACTAGTTTTGGTGGAGCATTATCTCGGTAAACATGCATAGAGATATCACAAAACAGAACACAAATAAAGCAGCAGTAGAAATTAAAAACCAAATCTCATTACATTCAAGAAAAGAGTCAAAACCTTATATATCCAAAGTACAAATTGTCATTATTCCATTACATCAAATTCTAAATAAAGAAGCATAGACTTAAAATAACAAAAGTAAATTATTCCCCAAAAACAACAGAAGTGCAGCCATAGCATAGCTCAAGACCAAACCATACATGAGCTGACAGAAAGCAAGCTAAATCCAAGCTAAGAGCTAGAGTTTCCTCCCTGAGAACCTGGAGGGGGAAAACGAAAGAAAAAGAGGCGAAAGAAAAAGGGTCAGCCATAAAGGCTGGTAAGCCCTAGTGACTTTCAGCATAAAAACTAGTAAAAGTAACATGACATGTGAAAACTGGAATTAAACATAAGGATGATAACAGGAATGGTATGATAACTAAGATAACAAGATAAGTCAGGTCTAGCATCGCATATTCAAGATTCGCTGCACCAACTGTACTAGTATTCTATCCCATGTCGAGTATTAACCATGAAATGATCCCTTGGCCCAATCTCATGAAATGACCCATTACGAGGTCCTACGGTACGATCTACTAATCGATCTGCTCCCTACAAGTTCTAGCTCGTCATGTGTCTGTGTCATACGACCCAATCATGAAATGTAGTCACCTGTGCTAGGTCCACCATAGGGTGTATCAAGTCCTATGGTGCCAACCACCGACACGAATCAAGCACGCACAGTGTAAAGCTACGGGTGTCCAATGCCTGCTTTTTAAACTCCGGACTACGTGCACGACCATAGTCCGTCTGAACCTACAATGGCGCACAAACTCACCCGTCGTTCTGGTCGCTTACAATCAGCCCAGTAATCGTGCCCCACCCTGCCTAGTCCCAGGTTATCGTGATACTTCTAAGTGGGTTACTGCTGAAAAGGACCGCGTAACTAGGGTTTCTAATGGGTTAAGTGTTGTCATTCAAATTCGTGACTTAACCCTACCAAATCATGTATCAAGTTGATTAAGTGTGTTCAAGCGTTTCATGGCTTGACCCTGCCAAATCATCGTGTCAAATTGGTTAATTATATTCAAGTGGTTCATGACTTAACCCTATCATGTGGCATTAATTCCTTAATGCACCCCAACCTCTCACGTTAGTCTAGTTGTTGTGGTCACTGGATTTGCCGGGCGGTTCCGGGAAGATTTACACCACAACATAGTCTAACCTCGGGTTTTACGTGCGATATGACCAACTACCCACATTGGATCCTATTGTTTGCAGTCACTGGATTCGCCAGGTGGTTCCGTGCAGATTTACACTGCAATCTCAACCCAACCTCGAGTTGGCCATTTTCAATTTCATTCTAGCGTCATGTCCATGTTCAAGTTTTCATGTCAAGTTCATGTCCATATCCAGGTTCAAGTTATAACAATGTTCATGTTTCAAGTTCATAGTAAATTTAGGTTTTGCCTAATCTACCCAATCGCATTCCCATCGCACGTAAACTCGAATCGATACAAACAAATCTAATTAGGGAATAACATAGAAAGAACTGGCATAAGGTGGCAAAAGTGATTACAATTCAAGCATGGTATAACTTGAGATAAATGATTACAACAATACTGGCATATGGAATAGTGGTCTCAAATATCAAATCTAGCAAAATAGGGTGATAGTCATGGTAACAGTTGACATACGATAATAACCCCAAACTTGTTAATAACAACTGTTTCAACATCACAGGCATGAATATTATGGACATTAAGGGTTTTAGATCTACAACATGTATAGGCCCCAAATCAATTTCATGCAAATATTCCTACAAGTCAAGATTCAAGATGAATAGATCCAAGGTGAACAAATAGTAGATCCAATATAACAGATCCAAAATGAACAATGATAGATCCAAGATATACAATGATAGATCCAAGATAATTATCATACTTAGGTTCAATCTCGATTTACAACATGTCCATATTAAGTTTAAAGTTTAGATCTAAAAGTTACTGGGGCTTACAGATCGTGGTTTGAGAATTAGAAAACAAAAGAGGCGATGTAGAATCTTGAGTCTAATAGAAATCCCCTAAACAGCAAAACTCTACACATAGTCTTGTTGGAGAAAAAGTATTCCCTTTTCTCTAACTTTTCAACCAGAATTTGAGCAGCATAAGGCCAGAGAGAATTTGTGTAGAAAGAAAGGGGCTAGGGGGTTGTTTATATAGGGTCAAGCCAACGAATCTAGACAGAAATCGGACTAGAAACATTAGAGTGAACTCTGACTCAAAAATGGGCTCGGCAACCAGGTCGACACCCAGGTCGAAACCATGGTCGACCTGGTCCTGGGCAGGTCAACACTATGGTCGACCCCAGGTTGACCTGGTCCTAGGCGGGAAATTTCCCGCCTAGTCCGTTCTGGGGTTTGAATTCGAATTCTGAGCTGTTTTGAACTTGAAAATTTCTGAAAACTTCGAAGGGTCATAACTTGGTCATACGGACTCCGATTTTCGAAAACTCGGACTCGTTTCCAAGCAGAATTTCGAGACAAACGTAATGGCGTAACCCATTGCCCTTGATTCTTATCTTAAAAATTAATCCTGTCTTGATTTATGGTTATGACACGTTATAAAAATACATGTTGTTACATTCTCCCCTCCTTAAAGGATTTCGTCCCCGAAATCTCTAAGTTAGGAAGAACGTATCCTACCATCCATCATCCATCTACTCAAAACATCATCCACAAGCAACCATTGCCCTTAAAAGATTTCTAGTGTTGTATGAACATATGCAGAAAGTGTGTGTATATGTACTTATCTAATGCAAAAGATCAGGTGGTTACTGATTCAGTAAACCTCCTTAATGCAAGATATGTTAGTGTAATGAGTCCAACATGTATGCAAATTCCTAACATAATTTATAATCTCTACACGAGTGCACATAACAATCATTCATATGCAACATCCAAGTGATAGCATAACAAGTTTCATCCATGTACAAGTATAAGCACTCATGCATATGCAACATGAAAATGTGACTGAGCCGATCTAGTGCCTAATGTGTGTCATGCATCCACTAGCAACCACTTGCAACCACTTGCAAACATCAACCATAACATGTTTCAATCACATGTTTACATACATATGGTTCTAGCTAAGGTTCTCAAGATAGGATCGAGAAGATAACAAGACAAACATAGGTAGTAAAAGCATGATACGAAAGGTTTTCAAGCTTATAAAAAAAAAAGAGGTCGAGAATGTACCCTCAAAAAGAAATGGGTAAAGCGCGTGTGTTTTCTCTTCGGTTTCCCAAGTTGCGTCTTCTTGGGCTTCACTCCACTGTAATTTAACTAGCTTGACTTCTCGATTCCTTAGCTTCTTGATCTCCGTTCCTAAGATACGAATCGAAACTCGCCTTAATGTTGCTTCTTTTTCCACTTCTACGCCTTCAAGGATGCTTGGCTCAACCACATCGACCGACTCATGTAAGCACTTTCGGAGATGCGAGACGTGAAAGACATTGTGTACTCCGGCCAGCCTCTTGGGTAATTCTAACTTATAGGCCATCTGCCCAATCCTCTCAGTGATAGAAAACGGTCCTACGAACCTTGGTGCTAGCTTTCCAACTGCTCCAAAACGAACAACATTGCGTAAAGGAGAAACTTTTATAAAGACCATATCTCCGACTTCAAACTCTAGGTATATTCTTCTCTCATCCGCATAAGATTTCTGTCTATCTTGGGCCGTTTTCATCCGTCTTCGTATCAACTCAACCTTCTCAGAAGTTTCCCTTATCATGTCGGGCCCAAGTATAAGCTTGTCTGTCGTCTCCTACCAACAAGTTGGTGCCTTGCACGGTCTTCCATACAAGGCTTCAAACGGTGCCATTCCTATGCTAGCTTGGTAGCTATTATTGTATGCAAACTCCACGAGAGGGAGATGGTCTTCCCAAGTACCACCAAAATAAAGAATGCATAGTCTCAAGAGATCCTCTAGTACCTTATTTACCCTTTCGGTTTGACCATTCGTCTGTGGGTGATAGGCCGTGCTTAAACTCAGTCGCGTACCCGTCGCTTCTTGCAGACTATTCCAAAACTGGCTAGTGAAAATCGGGACACGATCACTAACTATACTAGAAGGAACCCCGTGCAATCGTACTATCTCTCGAAGGTAAATAGACGCTAGTCATGATGCGGTCCTCTTGCTTTTCACCGAAATGAAGTGAGCACTTTTCGTGAGTCTATCAACTATGACCCATATGTTAGTATTTCCCTTCCTTGACCTAGGCAATCCATCCACGAAATCCATTGAGATACTCTCCCATTTCCATTGCGGAACCTCCAAAGGATGTAATAGCCCAACGGGCTTCTTCGACTCGGCCTTTACTTGTTGGCACACCATGCACTTCGAAACGAACTCTGCCACATCCTTTTTCATTCCAGGCCAAAAGAAAATGCATTTCATATCCCTGTACATCTTATCCCCTCCGGGATGTATGGTCATCTTCGAGTGATGCACCTCTTCGAGGACTTTCCTTACTAGGTCTCCGACTTGTGGGACATATAGCCTTCCATCACGCCTTAGCCATCCCTTGTCATCTATGGCATACATATCGAGGTGACTTGACGTCTCACCACTAATCAGCTTGTCCATGATTTTGACTATCTGTGGGTCTTCCTTCTGTGAAGTCCCTACTTGATCTAGAAGTGTAGGTCTTAACTCAAGAGATGCTATTGTAGCAGCCAATGACTCAATAGCAGGTGTAAAATCAAAGGTTGCTATAAACTCAAGTCTTTTCCTTTCAACAAACAAGGGGCTCAAAGTCAACCTTTTTCTACTTAGCGCGTCCGCCACCACGTTACCCTTGCCAGGGGTATAAGCTATATCGAAGTCATATGATGCGAAGAATTCCATCCACCGCTGTTGTCTCAGATTCAAATCTTTCTGTAAGAAGAGGTACTTAAGCGATTTGTGGTCGGTATACAGCTCGAACCTCTCCCCTAGAAGATAATGGCGCCAAGATTTAAGTGCAAAAACGATCGCCGCCAACTCCAAGTCATGTATGGGATAGTTCTTCTCATGAACTTTAAGTTGTCTACCCCCATAGCATATCACTTTCCCTTCTTGCATTAGGACAGCGCCTAATCCTGTGCCACATGCATCTGTGTACATCGTAAACATCTTACTTCCATCGGGTAATGCCAAAACTAGAGTTGTGTTAAGGGCTCTCTTGAGTCTCTGAAAAGCAATCTCACATTCTATGTTCCATGCAAACGCTAGGTTTTTCTTCGTTAACCTAGTAAGAGGACCTAAAATCTTAATGAAGTCCTTAATGAACTTCCTATAATAGCCTGCCAAACTGAGAAAGCTTCTCACCTCCATTGCATTCTTAGGAATTTTCTAGTCTTGCACTGCAACTACCTTTGCGGGGTCCACGGCTATGCCTTACTTAGAAACTACATGTCCAAGAAACCAAACGTCCTTCCTCCAAAAATGGCATTTGGAGAACTTAGCCTTTAACTAGTGTGCTCTAAGCGTATCCATGACTTCCTTGAGATGTCTAGCATGCTGTTCTTCATCTTTTGAGAAGATCAAAATATCATCCACAAAAACCACCACAAACTTGGTAAGGTACTCCTGAAACACCCTACTCATCAAATCTACAAAGTACGCGGGTGCATTCGTTAACCCAAACGGCATGATGAGCCATTCAAAGAACCCATCTGGAGTCCTAAATGCAGTTTTGTCAATGCTATCCTCAGCCGCTCTAAGCTGATGGAATCCTTTGGCTAGATCGAGTTGAGAGAAAAAAAAATGCTCCCACAGGCTAGTCAAACAAATCGTCGATTCTGGGCAGTGGGTGCCTATTCTTCTTCGTCAGCTTGTTTAACTCACGATAATCTACGCACAGACGAAGCGAACCATCCGCCTTAGTAGCGAATACCACTGGAGCACCCTATTCAGAAATGCTTTGCCTTATGAAATTTTTCTCAAGCAACTCCCTAACTTGTTTGCTGAGCTCTCTTCTCTCTCGCGGGGCCATGTGTCTATCGGGCAATGAAATTGGCTTGGCATTGTCAAAAAGATAAATTCGGAAGTCTATCTCGCGTTTAGGGGGTAACCCCTTCACCTCATCAAAGACATCTGGATATTCTCGGACCACTCTTACAGATTGCAAATTGTCGATGGACGATTCAAGGGATTCTAGATAACACAACATGACCGGACCCTTCAGATTATAAGAAATTTCAAGGGTATTACCAAGGCGAGTCATGAGCCTCACTAACTTTTGTTCACAATCAAGAATGGATCCATAATTGAACAGCCAATCCATACCTAGGATCAAACCGTATCCCATAAATCCGAGAACATAAGCATTACACGTGAATTCTACACTTAAGATAGAAATCCTCAAATCCACACACATCATAGATAAATGAGCGGAGCCCCCAATTGGATTTGAAACTACAACGGGATCCTCAACCAGACTAGTACTTAGGTGCAGATTTTCAACAATATTAGAAGAAATAAAAGAATGCGATGCGCCATACTCAAATAATGTTCGGACAGGAAATCCAGAAATGTAAACAAGGCTTTCTACAGAAATATTACTACCTCGATCAAGAACTGGAGTGATGTTGAGAGCATGCAACTGCCCTCCAGAAGGTCCTTCTCGCTGGGTCTGCCCTTGCCCTTGTCCTTGCTTCTTAGGGCAATCCTTATTGAAGTGTGCAGTATCCCCACAATGAAAGCATTCACCCAACTTTCTCTTCTTCCTTCTACAGTCTTTAGCTAGATGTCCCGTAATAACACAAAAGTTGCACTTCCTTGTCTCACGCGGTTTGTTAGCATTGTTGTTGTTGTTATTGTTATTCTTGTTATTCTTGTTGCCTCCTTTCTTGAAGTCAACCTTCTTATTCTAAGTCTCATTATGTTTAACCTCCTTCTTGCTATTCTTGTTGTCCTCATGAAGTAGGGCCATATACACCAAGCTTTCAAAGGACGCCACCATGGGTATATGAGTTACGGCCAAACTGTGTATTGGCTCGTTCAATCCTCGAGCAAAGCGTACAGCCTTCTTCTGGGCCGTATTGACCAAGTCCAAACCGAACCGGGCAAGCTGATTAAATCTATTCACATACTCCCTAAGAGACATGTCCCCTTGCTTGAGTGCTAGGAACCTTTCCATCTGAAGGTTCTCTTCTGCTGACATAAGAATTTAAGCCCAAACCTCTCTCTAAAGTCTGCCCAAGTCTCAACTGGCCTGGTAGCGTTGGTGACTTCCCACCAAAATGCAGCTTCCTCTTTCAACAACCATGCTGCCAACTGAACTTTCCTATGATCCTCCACATTGAAGATAACAAACAAGTCTTCATTCTCCTTTAGCCGGTCTCGTGCCTCAATGAAGGTTTCAGTTCCAACGAAGTTCTTGCCGCCCATTGCTTCAAATTCTTTGCATATTTTGGCGAAGGCGGTACCAGAAGGAGGAGGAGGGGGAGGAACCACGGCCACTGGGGGAGGAGGAGGAGGGATGTCTGCCGGGCCCGCGCCCTTGGCCTTAGCTTCTAAGTACCTTCGGAACCATCCAGGTATGGGTACTCCCTTAGGAAGGTTAAGGTCAGACATGCTGAAAAACGAAAAGAAAAAGATTCAAATGAGGAAACAAAGGAGAGTGCTAATGGCTTTTGGGGAATAGCCTTTTCTTAAAAATAAAACTTTTCTTGAAAAATGCTTCTTTATAAATGGTTTTGAAAATAGTTTCAGAAGGTTTTTAAAAATTTTGCCCAGTCTGGTAACCTTCTGCTCTGATACCAAATGTAACACCCCACCTCCGCTAGGGTCACTCACAAAGGGAATGCACTAGTTTTGGTGGAGCATTATTTAGGTAAACATGCATAGAGATATCACAAGACATAACATAAATGAAGCAGCGGTAGAAGTTAAAAACCAAATCTCATTACTTTTAAGAAATGAGTCAAAACCTTATATATCCAATGTACAAATTGTCATTATTCCATTACATCAAGTTCTAGATAAAGAAGCATAGACTTAAAATAACAAAAGTAAATTATTCCCCAAAAGTAGCAGAAGTGCAGCCATAGCATAGCTCAAGACCAAACCGTACATGAGCTGACAGAAAGTAAGCTAAATCCAAGCTAAGAGCTAGAGTTTCCTCCCCGAGAACCTGGGAGGGGGAAACGAAAGAAAAAGAGGCAAAAGAAAAAGGGTCAGTCATAAAGACTGGTAAGCCCTAGTGACTTTCAGCATAAAAACTAGTAAAAGTAACATGACATGTGAAAACTGGAATTAAACATAAGGATGATAACAGGAGTGGTATGATAACTAAGATAACAAGATAAGTCAAGTCTAACATCTCATATTCAAGATTCGCTGCACCAACTGCACTTGTATTAACCATGAAATGATCCCTTGGCCCAATATCATGAAATGACCCATTACGGGGTCCTATAGTACGATCTACTAATCGATCGGCTCCCTACAAGTTCTAGCTCGTCATGTGACTGTGTCATACGGCCCAATCACAAAATGTAGTCACCTGTGCTAGGTCCACCATAGGGTGTATCAAGTCCTATGGTGCCAACCACCGACACGAATCAAGCACGAATAGTGTAAACCTACGGGTGCCCAATGCCTCCTTTTTCAACTCCGGACTATGTGCATAACCATAGTCCGCCTGAACCTACAATGGCGCACCTACTCAGCCATCGTTCTGGTCGCTTACAATCAGCTCAGTAATCGTGCCCCACCCTGCCTAGTCCCAGGGTATCGTGACACATCTAAGTGGGTTACTGCTGAAAAGGGCCGCGTAACTAGGGTTTCTAATGGGTTAAATGTTGTCATTCAAATTTGTGACTTGACCCCACCAAATCATTTATCAAGTTGGTTAAGTGTGTTCAAGCGGTTCATGACTTAACCCTACTAAATCATTGTGTCAAATTGGTTAAGTATATTCAAGTGGTCCATGACTTAACACTATCATGTGGCATTAATTCATTAATGCACCCCAACCTCTCACATTAGACAGGTTGTTATGGTCACTGGATTTGCCGAGCGGTTCTGGGCAGATTTACACCACAACATAGTCTAACCTCAGGTTTTACGTGCGATATGACCAACTACCCACATTGGATCCTATTGTTTGCCGTCACTGGATTCGCCGGGCGGTTCCGGGCAGATTTGCACTGCAAACTCAACCCAACCTCGAGTTAGCCATTTTCAAATTCATTCTAGCGTCATGTCCATGTTCAATTTTTCATGTCAAGTTCATGTCCATATCCAGGTTCAAGTTATAACAATGTTCATGTTTCAAGTTCATATTAAATTCAGGTTTTGCCTAATCTACCCAATCGCATTCCCAACGCACGTAAACTCGAAAAGATATAAACAAATCTAATTAGGGAATAACATAGAAAGAACTGGCATAAGGTGGAAAAAGTGATTACAAGTCAAGCATGGTATAACTTGAGATAAATGATTACAACAATACTGGCATATGGAATAGTGGTCTCAAATATCAAATCTAGCAAAATAGGGTGATAGTCATGGTAACAGTTGACATAAGATAATAACCCCAAACTTGTGAATAACAAATGTTTCAACATCGCAGGCTTGAATATTATGGACATTAAGGGTTTTAGATCTACAACATGTATAGGGCCCAAATCAATTTCATGCAAATATTCCAACAAGTGAAGATTCAAGATGAATAGATCCATGGTGAACAAATAGTAGATCCAAAATGAACAATGATAGATCTAAGATATACAATGATAGATCCAAGATAATTATCAAACTTAGGTTCAATCTCGTTTTACAACATGTCCACATTAAGTTTAAAGTTTAGATCTAAAAGTTACTGGGGCTTACAGATCGTGTTTTGAGAATTAGAAAGCAAAATAGGCGATGTAGAATCTTGAGTCTAACAGAAATCCTCTAAACAGCAAAACTCTACACGTAGTCTTGTTGGAGAAAAAGCAATCTCTTTTCTCTAACTTTTCAACCAGAATTTGAGCAGCATAAGGCCAGTGAGAATTTATGTAGAAAGTAAGGGGCTAAGGGGTTGTTTATATAGGGTCAGGCCAACGAATCTTGACAGAAATCGGACTAGAAACATTAGAGTGAACTCTGACTCAAAAATGGGCTCGCCAACCAGGTCGACACCCAGGTCGACCTGGTCCTGGGCAGGTCGACACTATGGTCGACCCCCAGGTCAACCTGGTCCTGGGCGGGAAATTTCCCGCCCAGTCCGTTCTGGGGTTTGAATTCGAAATTTGAATTCGAATTCTGAGCTGTTTTGAACTTGAAAATTTCTGAAAACTTTGAAGGGTCATAACTTGGTTATACAGACTCCGATTTTCGAAAACTCGGACTCATTTCCATGCAGAATTTCGAGACGAACGTAATGTCGTAACCCGTTGCCCTTGATTCTTAACTCAAAAATTAATTCTGTCTTGATTTATGGTTATAACCCGTTATAAAAATACGGGTTGTTATAAGAGCCCTCTTTAATATTCGAGTTAGCGACTTTACTCACTTTTGTTATTAATCATTGAATAACTATTAATTTTCGATAGTTTATATCAAGCATTTTATCTTGCCAAAAATTCTCACGAACTCCAAATCGCTCCAAACCATTCTATTGCGAAGCCTTCATCCATACGATCCTAAGCATCTTGTTTCGTCAGAGTCTAATAACATATGACAAAGTTATGAGATTTGCAAGTTATTATACACATAACGATCATTAACTAAATAATTAATTATATAGTTATTCTTAATTACCACGTAACCCATGTTTAAACTCATGCTCATCCCTTCTTCTCCGAATACCCAGGTTTTGAACCGTGAAGAACCATCACCATGGCGCTACCTTTTCCCTCCACAACTTCTCCTTGTCATCATTAAAAATTAAATAAAAATCACCATTCTCCTTCTCTTCACTAGCTCCATCACCTCCACCCTACTTTGTCAAAATTGAACGCTACAGGTGAGATGTGACAATATCGATGCTCGCGAACAACACTAGGACTCATGACATCTTGCATTTTAAAATCCCCAAAATTTGTTATTTGATGCTATTCTTCCTCCTGAATCTGAATACGAACTCTGTTTTATCAAACAATGCTTCAATCCCGATTACTTTTAACCTAGCGCTCCAACGAATATTAATGTGTTTTAAATTGAAGAAAATTACAATGGATTAAAGACCAGCTCTCAGTGAATCCAAATAAATTGGTTACATGATTTATAAGATATAACTTCAATTTCTTTTGAATTTTGATCAGCATGATTTTAGCTTGGTGAAGAGGAACACGGCGGCTAATGTTTGTTGACTCTCGAATTAATGAGTTAGGGTTAGGGGAGGTTAGGATTATTTATAGTGTAGGAAATATATTTTTATTCGATTTTATACAATAAAATATGTTATTGCTATTTCTCATTTGACGTTTTAATTTCGTATGACCGCATACAAACTCAAATTGCGATGTAAATAGACATAACACTATAGTTCGACATTACAGACCCAATGAAACTTGTTCGTCAAAGCCTAAGTCCGTTTGCGCAAACAACGTTATTTTACATTGAAATTATTGATCGATTCACATTTAATTTCACAGTGTCACAAAACAACACCGATTGGTGTGAAATTTGAAATCTTGAAAAAATTGATCAATATGGATTTAATAAAATTCATTTCGTAAAAAACAGAGGTTGTTTGCAAAATAGTTATTTTTAAGGCTTAAATAAAACCAATAAAATAGTAATAAATTCAAAAACAATTCATCTTAATAATAATAAATTATTATTTTCGTTCATATTCAAATAGAATATCATATAGCTCCAAAATAAGCAAGTTTAGATTTTAAACTCAACATTATAAAATTTCATCGTTAACTCAATATTCAATTTATATTAAAATCCTTTTATTTTATTAAATAAATGGTTACGATTTATAAACGATTCCATAACAACTTTCTGAAAAATTTCATTTGGACATAAATCACAATCTACAAGATGAAATCTCGATTTTTCTCTTACATTAGAAAAAAAATAGTTCAATAGATTCGAATGTTTCTTATTTTAAAGAAATACGACTTATAACGAATAATATACATTCATTTAAAGTTCGAAACGTAAAACTATGCACTATTGTGATGTTACGAGCTAATTTTAATTTAAATATAATTTATACGTTCAAACATCGTTTAATAAATAAATTCATTATTATAACTCGAATCCAAACTAAATTAAATCTCTTAAATTACCCAATCCACACAATATTGCAAGTTCAACAATTTCCGACTATTTCAGGAATTAAATTTATTATTCCACTACTTATATTAATTAAATATTCAAAATTATTGAATTCTAGCCATTTAAATTGCCAAATCAACTTTAAATAATTAAATAAACAAATTATTCAACCACTAAAAATATGTGATGTTACACCATAGAAGTATGAATGTTGTTTTTGATATGCGACTTGCACAACTATAAGCGCAACTTGGAAAAACTGATTTAGTAGCATTAATCATTGGCAACTATCAATCGACAACAAACACATTAGGCATTTCAACCTCATTGTCAATCATAATGGATTTTAATCGTTCCAATGGCCATATGTAATTTTCCTCACCTTTCGCCAATAATAGGCAATGACAACACAAAATGTGTAATCCATAGATGTAACACTATGTGGTAACAAGGAATTCGCTCGATCCGAATCAGTCGCTAAATCGACCCAAACCGTTCGAAATGCCTGATTATTTCGAGAACACGACAAAATAGAACGCAGACGGGAGAACATTTCATTGTACATTACAACAATTCCATCAGAATACAAGAATATACAGAGTATAAATGATTAAATATTACACAGAAATATCAGAGATTAAAATAAATTACACAGCAGCGGAAAATAATACAATACACAACTAGAAGAGATATACGGATACAAAGCTTTCCGGATATCATTCCAGCTGTAAACCAGGATCATGTGAATAAAAATATGCAAAACCAAAACTACTAGCTTCCCGTGTCAAAATAAGGGCACCCAGAGTTTAGGTTAAAACAATAAACTCCAGGTCAGTCATGGGACTGGTGTGAGAACTAAAACAGTTATTAATCTTTATTTTAAAGTTCGGTAAATCAAGAGACCACGCCGTATAACACGGAACAGGTTTCCTCCCAAGAATACCAGTGCATATAACAAAAAAGCACAATGCTAAATAAAGAAAAATGAAGCTATTATAAGACCCAGGTCCCATCACACAATGCAACGCAAGCCGGAGTATAGGGTTTTACCTTATAATAGCCAAAGCATGCTAGATACGTTTAAAACAAGTCATTAGATACTATAATAAGTGCATAGTGTATAAAACAACTTCAAATCATAAGTATCAATCATAGGCGACATGAGCGTCCCATGCCATTATGTCGCCATATATAGGTTTACAAATAAAAGTGCAAAATCGCGTATTTGGAAATTGGATTTACGTCATGAACCAAGGCAAAAGATAGTCCTTACCGACTTCGAGACAATCTAGCCCATGTCTCAGGGTCAGAGCGCATCGACCCTTGGATCGTTAGGGCCGGTCCACCGATGTGGATTAAAATGCCTGAACACTGCGTTTCCCCGCCCTTTGGGGCGTAAATGAGCCAACGAATGACTCCATCGGTTCGAGAACGACCGATATATCCGAGGCGCCTCGCAATAGCAACAACCACATAAGTCAAACTCGTCAGGGCGTGTAAAACCACTGACGCCACTTCTAGCTAGAAAGAAACACATGTCCTCCCTGAGGTCCTCTGCCATTTCTGGTCCACTACCGGGGTGTGAGGCTCGCTAATCAACGTTACACAAAGCTATGCCACACAGGAGGTGCTTTGATCATCACCACAAGACTTTGCTTTTCAACAGAAGCCTTGATCATTTGCATCGTAGCATGCCACACAGGAAAACCACTCTATGCAACCGATATCAGTCACACAAAATGAAATCCGATGTTAGACAAACAGTCGATTTACAAATCCGTTCTGGGTCTGAACGAAACCGGAGGCACCTAGTACCCCGCGTATCCATCGATCTCCAAGTACGTCTGGACGACCACTAACTGATTCCCTCCTCTTGAGTGTACGACCCAATCAAGATCATCAATAATTATCCAAACGACATGAAGACCTCTGGTCTTCGACCACCGTCTTCATCCTCAACACCACGTTGAATCAGTTATTCAGAATGGGATAAACCCGGTCTTTCTGAATAACTCGCGTATATAGTAAACAAATGTTACACAAATACAACATGCGCCTCATTCCAATTCATCAGTCACTAACCGCAAATTAGCAAGAGAATAATTCCCTAAACATGAACCCCGAAGGCCGAAACCAACATCAGATCAATATCCAGGAAACCATTGATATTAGCCAATGCACAGTTAGTTTCTAAATTTCACATTCTTAGGGAAAGGTTCCCATTAATTTTACCAAAGATAAATTCCTATAAATTTATTCTTTAATCTTCCTTTGAATATCACTTCAAACTATTCGGGATTAGCGAACCTTACCAAAGTAATCATTAGTTTTAATTTCCCAATCCCAACCTATTCATCCCATGAAGTAAAACTGGTAATACTTCATATCTAACACCGCGGTGTTATCAGTAAATTTAATTACTATTTCACGTTCAAATCTAACTAAAGATTTAACTATCGTCTGGAGTAAAACAGGTGATACCCCATTCTCGATCTTTTCAATCTAATTAAAGATTCATTAAAACTCCACTTAGTTTTAATCTTTAACTGGGTTAAAGAATCAGTGTCATTTAAAACACGGTTCGCGATAAACCCCAAAATCACATCACATTTCAATCAGTGCCTAACCATAAATTAACAAGAGAATAATTCCCTAAGTATTAACCCCGAAGGCCGAAACCAACATCAGATCAATACCCCATAAACCATTCAACTTAACTAATCTCCAGTTAGTTTCTGATTTTCTTAACTCCTTTGGGTCTAAGAACACTATTATTGAAGATACCGTTCACGACAACCAAAAATCACATTCCATTAATTATCGGGTTAAAGAACAAGTGTTATATAAAACACTGTTCAAGATAAACCCAAAAATCAATACCAATTCAATTCCAATCAAATATTATTTAATTTGTACACTTCATTAAATCTAAAAAAAAAGATTTAATCTTTTTCTCAACTGGGTTTAAGAACAGTGTTAATGAAGAAAACATTCACGAAAAACCGAAATCACATTTGATATTAAATACAAGGCACTGAATAGAAAATATATCGGCTTATAATCAATATCAAATTCTACGACCAACAAATATCGTATTGGAAATAACGATATACATATATCTTTCAAATTTCCATAACAGCATCTATATAATCACGAAATCCAACATCGAAATATTCCAAAGACAATTTCGATTCAAATCCATTCCAATTCAATTATTGGAAATTCTGGTTACTTTTAAAACCCTTTTCAAGTTCAATTTATTTATTTTAAAAATAAATAAATTATAATTCTAGTTCAAAACTAGTTCATTTCGATAAAAATCTATTTTTATCTTTTCAAATATGGAGTTTTTCATCCCAATTTTTCCCAAATCATTTCTTATGATTTTACACAAATTATTGATATTTTTAATAATTTTATCAAGGCCCGTACAGTCGATTTCCATCAACGGCCATCGAACAGCACTTACAGCGACCTTTTCCAAATTTGATTTGGACACAATTCCAAATTCAACAGTTAGATTTCTAATTTATAATATCCGTTAGAAAGCTCTTTTTGATATGAACCCAACGGTTCTGGCTTTAGGAGAAACCAACGATCGGATCTCCCGCAATATCCATTCGAAGTCAATGGTCGAAATTTGCGAAATACCGCGGCGCGGCGCGTTCTATTCAGGCCATTATATTATATATGTAATATATATAATATATACTTCGTCGATTTCCTTTTAAAACCTATTTTATAAATCGTTTTAAATTCGTTTTCAAAACGATTTCAACTTCCTTTTCAAATTCAAATCAAAATTGAATTTTTCCTTATAAATTCGATTTAAATTCATTTCAAATTGATTTCAATTCAAATTGATTTCTAATTCAATTTCAGTTCATTTTTAATTCAGTTCAATTTCAATTCGAATTCATTTCTATTCGATTTCAATTCGAATTCATTTCTATTCAGTTTCAGTTCGAATTTCAATTCTTTTCAAAATATCAGATTTTGAAATCACTTTCGATATTCTTTATAAAATGAATAAAATCGATATAAATATCGTTGATGTCAAAATGGCGTCAATCTAATCAACACGGCTTCGTATGTTTCTATTTTCAAATATTCTATTTCAAATATTTCTTTTTTAAATATTTCTATTTCAAAACTGGAATGAGGGCCAATCAATTACCATATAATGTTAGTTATATGGATTTTCTACAACACATGTACACAATAACAACGATGAATAATCAACCATCACCCAAAGTGCGTTCTACACTGTATAAGCATCAAATATAAATATTTAACGCTTATAACAGTCTGTCAATAAATCGATCGACATACAACTAACTATTGGGATTTGTGTATGTCATATATCATCCCAATACCTGTGTGGGGTTTTAAACAATCAAACACAGATTTTATTTGTGCAGTTGTGCGATGTATAAAATTTATCGTCCCAATCAATATCAGTCAAATGTGTGTATACAAACAAATCTGTAACGTCCCGCATTTTGAACGGTTTGAATTTGAATATTTAAATCAGTTTAAATATTGAATTTCGAATATAAATGGATTTGTATTTTAATTAAAACGAAGTTGAACGAATAAAAATATATTTTAAATATAATCGAGCCCGTAATATCACGACAGTTCGTAATTTAACGTTCTGAACTTCAACTGAGTGTACCAGACTCATTTTGAATCGGAATTCTTCGAAACAAGAAACGTTGGAATCTGTTGAACTGTATCTTTCTAACAGAAGTGGAAAGTGGAGATTTCGTCGTACAGACTGCAAGATATGTCCAAATCAAGTATTCAGAAAGTCGCTGTAAAATCGTATATCGACCGTAACGGTCATTTGAATATAACTTGATATCAGATGCAAATCGGGATAGGGTTCTTTTGAGGCGCTATGATAATTTAATTTTCAGAATTTGACTGTAATTTTTAATTAATTAAATATGCAACTTTTTATTTGGAGTACTGTGCACCCTGTATCGGTATTTCGGGATTACAAAATATAAGTCAAACTACCGGTATTATTATATTTTTGGGATCGGGGCACCTCGCTGAATACGACTGTATCCTCATTTCTGTCTATAGCGGCTCGAATATGAACAAAATCTTACTTACATGCTATGCTAAAATTTTGAACATAAAATAGATTTCAGGACATTTGAATAATTATATATACGTTCAATCACTTTTTATATATGTCCAATATACATACATGTGAGTTGGCCAAACCTTCCTGTGTAAGCAACTAGATTTGTTTCAACTAAAGTAAGAACCTATGGTACTACAGCTAGCCAACTTGCATATTTAATAAAGTATGCCTATTCCTTAACTAGATAATATACCCTATACACACAGACCATTCGCTGGCATAGTTCTTTTCTTTGGAAATGTAACCTACAGCCTAAAACTAATACAAACCATACTGCTAAACCCTACTTTCCATACACCTACCCTAAGAAGCTAAGCATCCTAATTCTTAACCACTAAGGAGCTTCAATCTATAAATACAGGCGAAGCCTCTCACTTCGGAACAGCAACTAAAACAAAACCTCAGACAAGCATTTCGATCAAAATAGATAAAAGAAAAATAAAAATAAATTTATCCTTTAAAAACGTGAAGAAGTGGTGTTCATTTTATTCGGCAAGCGTATCTGAAGGATGGGAGGAAGCTGGAGATCCATGGTCTTCATGTTCGAAACTGAAGGGAAGCGGGATGTCGAGGCTAGGCGTTGTGTGAGGAAGGGATCAGTTGTAATGTGGAGGATTTGAAATGGTGTGCGGAGAAGTGGTGTCACACTAAGATGGGTGTTTCTTTTATGGCATGGGATGGAATGAGAGGAGTGAATACTGGAAGCGTGTATTGTTTGAAATAGCGGCATCTATGTATTGTGTAGTGTACTGTGTATCCTTGGTGTGGGATGTAGTGTGTGAGTTCAACAGTTTGAATCAAGGAGAGTGAATGCGTGTTTTAAATATGGAGAGGGGTTGGTTTTATTTAACTGTGATGGGTGCTACCGGTATGGGTATCAAAAGTTGTACACGTGATAACTGGTGGTGTGTGATCTTGAGGACGGTGGAGTTTAAGAACGTGAAAAGTAGTTGAAGTGCGGGGGAGGTGTAAGCGCGTGGAAATGGTGTCTGTGATGGGTGGTATACAGATGGGATGGGAGAAGCGAAAGGAACAGAATTGTATTGTGGTGTGTGTTCATACAGGAGGTGTTTAACGTGAAGGAAAGCTTACCGTGAGTGCAGGAACGTTGCGTGTTATAGGGGGTGTGCAATGGGCTTGCGTGGACGTTGGAAATGGGAAGCAGTAGGGGATAAAGGTGGTGGCTCAGCAAATACGTGGAGCAGCATGCGAACATGACGGCTCAAAGTTTTGCATTAACGTAAGTGTGTATGTGGGAACAAAGATTGACGCAGTAAGAGTCGGATGAGGATGGCAGTTAAGTTGCAAATACTAGGTACGGGTTTGCACGTTTGTGGAGGCTGTTGAGATCAGCACGCGATGTCTGGATGGGAACGGAATTGGTTAGGGGTCAGTGCGTGTAAAAGAGAAGGAGTCCGAGTACTAATTCCTTAGTTATTGGGAAGACACAGTGTTGAGGCACGTCAGTTCACCAGTGCGATGAGGACTCACTATTGCGATTAAGTGGAAATCTCATGAAGTAGCGCGTTTATTGAGTACAAAGGTGATGAACCACCACTGACGGGGACGGGATTGATTCCGGCGGCTCATCGTGACAACAGTAAGCGATAAGAAAGTGGGGAGCTGTGTCGAGTTCTGTTCGAAGTATCAGATGTCGGATTCGTGAGGGACAAGGATGGAAAGTGGAGTTTGACGTCCTACACCTGGTAAAACGCGAAGACAGACATGAATGAAGAAGGAGAGATTAGCTGATGTTATTGGCGAACGAAAGGCGATCAGATTTGTTGGAATCATAACGATGCACCGACGCAAATCGTTTTAACGGTTAACGCGCCAAGGTGAGTAAAATCACTAACTCTGATCTATTTTTAAAATATTTTAATGTTGTTTGAATGTTGTGTGATGATCGATTAGGTAGATTACAATTAATTTGGTTGAATATTATATACCGTTACATATGTACACATCATCGATTGGACACTGATTCCGCTGATTAGAATATCCCCTAGTATAGAGTTAGCGTAAATTGTGTTGACTGACATCTGTGGATGCGGAAACCGGTTGGAGTAATCCGACCGGATTCCTTGATAATTATATGTACTGTTTGTTTTGTATGAACCCGAATTATATTTAAACCCCATGTGAATATTGATGTTGAACGGAAAATTCAACATCTGTTTCGATAAATCAATAAACGATATCAATTTAGAAAGTGATAACCGTCGACCGTAAACCTATCGTTTTGTTAAGGAGTTGATTGGCCGTAAGGCAAATCAACGCAGTTAATTATAAAAATTATATTTTTATAATTAAAAAGGAAGATTTAAATTTATAATAGAAGTTTTATTATAAACCGGTATTTTAGAGTTCGTTTTATAAAATAAATAAAACGATTGTTGACATTTAAATAAGTTTATAAAGCAGAAAGTATCCAACGATTAAATATTTGGATAATTGTTTTTAAGATAAACAATTTAGAAGTATTATTAGATTAATTATATTAATATAATGTTAAGAAGTAATTAAGATCAGTTAACGAATTTATTGATGGAATGAAGTTGGTTTAATCAACTGTTATTTGGAAAATGATTATTAGATTAATTGGCCTTTAATTAATCTAATGAAAACAGTTTAGAAATAAATGAGATTTAATTACCTTTTAATTTAAGAAGTTATCAACAGAATGTGGAATAAAGAAAGCGAAAAGTTAGTGTAGATAATCGTAAAACAACCGAGTTCAAAATAAAGATGTGGTATTATAAAACCATATTCCAGAATAAAACAAGGAAATACGATTTGATGTATATTATAAGTAATAAGGAGTTTAGAGTTACGAACATATATCTGTTCTAAGATAAGAACGTTGTCGATCAAGGTCTGAGAGGTAAATAGAATACCCCAACTTGAACGTTTTCACTATTATCGAGGAACGATAACAGTTGTAATGGAAAGAGATGTCAAGATGTGTATAAAAGGAATACGGTAGCGTATTGCCAGTCTTAGAATTATAGCGATAAAATAACGCTGTTGATAAGATAAGTGCGACTGTTATGTCAAGATTAGTTATAACAAAGAATATTACAGCGTATGACAAGTTGAACTATAGCAATAAAATAACGCTATTGATAAGGTAAGTGTGACTGTAATTAGTTATAAGGAGAATATTACAGCTTATGACAAGTTTAGAACTATAGCGACAAATTAACTGTTGTTGATTTGACTCAAGCATGACTTTTATATATAGCAACACTTCTTAGGAAATGTAACATTTTGTTTTGAAATCCACTTATTCTAGAGTAATAAGTAACGACATTTATTCAAAGAAATATAAGAAAGAGTTTAGAAAAAGAATTGGGGAATCATATTAGAAACGATGACAGCATTTCGATGTTCGAAATGTGATTAGAATTAAACCGTTAGGATTTGGAACTGGAATTCGACGATGTCGAACGTATTAAAAGTAAACTATTTTTAGGAATTAGAATCTGATTGGATAGTCCGCATTTAGTAAACAAATGAATTATGATAGGATAAGAAATCAATATGTAGTTATAATCTTGATATTGATCCATCAAGAAGTTGAGTTAGAAACAGAGTTATAAAGTGAAAGAGGTTTCGATAAACGAGATAAGGATATTTATTACTCGAATAATGAGTTATTTGATAAGGTGTTTAGATTTATATCATAGGTATGTTATTCACAATTTAAAGTGAATAGCGTTTTAAAAGAGAACGTTGGGCATATTAAAATGTTTATGATGATATTAGCAATATTTTCAAATGGACTAGGGTATATTATCCAAGTGTAGAAAATAAGAACGTGAAAAGAATGGAAACGTTCCGAACGTTGATAACGTATATTTTTCTAGAACATGAAAGAGAGTTTATAATAACTGGAAATGTTTTCCAAGAAAGTGTAAAAAGGTTAAAACGGGATTTGAGAAATATCTGGTAAGATATGAGAATTTGAATAATAAAGTCAAATGTTAAAATTACAAATTCCCGTGGTTGTGTGATGTTAGAATGGATGTTGTTTTTACTTCGATGGTTAAATAACCGACTATCGAAGTGTTTTGACCATCGTTGTCAATATGGAGAGACCGGTTGGATTTATTATCCGGAAACCACTCCGTATAGGCATAAGCGTTGCGAATTAGATATGCTGAAGATAATTGAAGACGAAGTTAAATGCAAGGGTCGTCCAGTTCTAAGACTGATGTCTTGTTTGTCCAGTCCCAGGACAACTTGTTTGGACGAGTGTCTGACAGAGTATTTCCAATGGGCACGCCGGTGATTTTACGAATATACCAAGTTGGTGGGGAGAAGATAACTTCTCTTTATTCTACACCCAGTGTGCATTTGTTTAATCAATGTGTGATTACGGATTTGACGATGTGACATTCAAAGTGAATGGTGATCAAATGTTCTGAAGATAGACGTAGCCTCTAGCCTCACAACCAAGAAGTAACAAAAGTTGGGCTAGGCAGCATAGCTAGTTGGGTCATCCCCAAGCAGGGTGTATTGTCACCGATCTAGAGAAAATTCAAATTTATTCTTCTTTTTCGATTCTGTATCTTCGGATGACGGTTGGATGGCCTACAACCGTGGTGGCAATATATCCGCGACACTCAAGCTAAATGAGTGAGTGGTCATGTGTGGCCGGGTTGCAAGACGTTCTTGTTGAACCCTGAGTGTATCCCCTCTAGAGTACACTATTCAGAAGGTGCTCCCATACCTTGTCTGTTGAAAACCATTCTCCGATAAGCACCCTGCGGTTTATGATTTTATACTATATATATGTGGAACGTGAGATGCAAGCGTTCTGCTACTTGGATAATTATTTGTTTAGACATTATCATAATATCACTGTTTTTGATATCAAAGTAATTTGGGTTATAGTAAGGTTAAAGCCTTCCATGTTTATGTGTGGGCTGGTCTTACTATTATCCTTTTGTTTCAAAAGGATTTTCTTCAAAGTAAAACCGTATGGTTAGAATTTACTCACACCGGTCTCATGATTGACCCAGAGTTTATTTTGTTTGTTTTCCCTAAATTCTTGGGTGCCAAATTTGTACGGGTAGTCAAGTGTTTCAGGCTTTGCAGATTTCACTTGGAGGAGCTCGAAGTAGAAGGCTCCACCCTTAATATTTAGAGATTATTTCCGCTGTGATAAGATGTATTGTACTCTGATAATGGTATGTAGATACAATACAATTTTGTATTCAATGTTAGGTTATATAATACATTTTATTTGTTCCGCTGTGAGTTTCCTATTTTACTCTGATTCTGTTCAGTGAGTTCTTCTTCTTCTTCTTCTTCTATTCTATTAGTTCTATCTTTTCTATATCATCATATAAATTCTTTCTACTAATGTCCCGGTATTTTCGATGCTCGAGAAATTAACAGTGTATTTATGTTGATTTTCTGGGTTGAAAATCCCGCTCCATTACAGTTGGTATCAGAGCATAAGGTTAAGTGATTACCTTGGCTCTGTGGCGTAACTCAATAGAGATGGAGTTAGTAATACTCTAGATTGAGTTGAGTGTATATATATGAGCGCGTATTTGTGATTGATATAAAAACTATTTTATATTGTGTTGACTGGTCAGTCGAGTAGTTTATGAATTCTGGTCGAAACAATAATGTAAACTGGGTCGATAGGTGTTTCGAAACTCTTGAACAGAGTAATTTGACACAGTATGTTTTGAAAAGAGGGTAAATGAAATAATTTTACCCAAATTATATTTCGATATAAAGGAGTATATATCTCGAGATTATTATAGTGTTGATCGTTATTATGATCAAGTAGGATTTATAATTGAGATGGTTATATAAATAACCAATCGAAATGTTATATAAATATAATATAAACAAATTGAATCTGATGGTAAAACCAGAATTGAAATAAAACTCTATAAACTTGGAGAGGTGTTGAAATTGGATTTGAATTAAATATATGGAATTTTAAGATCCTGGGTGAATTCAGAAATATTCTCCAAGCATTTTGAAAAGATATTTTGAAGTGATTTTCAAATGAAAATGTCTGAAAATAAGTGTTTTGAAAGTAATACAGTATTGATCTCACTTTGATGACTGGAAAATAAATTCCGATGATGATCGCGACATTATCGGTGTTCATTTTCGAGCTGGTAAGTGATGGATTACTACCAAAGCTTTTTTTTTGGATTATTGTGAGAAAACAAGTTGCTGGTAAGTGACGGATTACTACCAAAGCTTTTTTTTTTTGGATTATTGTGAGAAAACAAGTTGTCAGGAAATTCAAATGTTTTGAATTATAGATGATTTCAAACTAATTTGAAATAAAAACCCCAGGAATTTGAATTCTGAAATAAAAATTTAACTTATGGAGTTAAAAGGGTAAAAGTGGAACATAAACTAAGATAAACAAAATTGAATGAATTTGGAACGATCCTGAATGGAGATTGTAAAAGAGAAATATTGAAAATTCGAGTTATTAAAATGGATTGATAATCGAATTTTGAAATTGGAGATTCAAGTTATTGAAATGAATTGATTCTTGGAGAATAAGAATCAAATTTTGAATTTGGAGATGAAGATAAATGATTTGAGAAATAAATCAGTAAATGGAATTGGAGTTGAAACAAAAATTTGGCTGAGTAAAAGCAAATGATTGGATTGAAAAATAAATTGATTGGAAATCAGTTGTAAATGTTTGGATATATGCTGGTTTGATAGCAGATGGCAGAGATAGAGTTGAATGCCCAATAGAGAAGGTACACGTTTATATATAAGTATGAGATTTTTATGAGTCGGTTTGGGCAAGCCGTTTGGCTATTTGATTTTCTTTTGGATTGAAGAAGGCCCGGAGTGGCAAGTTGTTGTAGTACCGAGTGAGCCGTGCAGAGGAGATGCTGGCGAGATTCTCTGAAAATTTAAGCTGTTAGGAAATTTTCAGAAATTTTGAAAATATTCGAAATAATAAGAAGAAATTAATATTTTAATTGGAATTAATCAGTTCAGTTGGAACTGAAATTATAAAGTAACCAAAAGGATTTTTAACCTGTTTATAACAGAGATTGTAGCATTTTCTCTATCTTAGCAATTTCGAGGACGAAATTATTTTAAGGGGGAAGGACTATAACGTCCCGCATTTTGAACAGTTTGAATTTGAATATTTAAATCAGTTTAAATGTTGAATTTCGAATATAAATGGATTTATATTTTAATTAAAACGAAGTTGAACGAATAAAAATATATTTTAAATATAATCGAGCCCGTAATATCACGGCAGTTCGTAATTTAACGTTCTGAACTTCAACTGAGTGTACCAGACTCATTTTGAATCGGATTTCTTCGAAACGAGAAACGTTGGAATCTGTTGAACTGTATCTTTCTAACAGAAGTGGAAAGTGGAGATTTCGTCGTACAGACTGCAAGATATGTCCAAATCAAATATTCAGAAAGTCGCTGTAAAATCGTATATCGACCGTAACGGTCATTTGAATATAACTTGATATCGGATGCAAATCGGGATAGGGTTCTTTTGAGGTGCAGTGATAATTTAATTTTTAGAATTTTACTGTAATTTTTAATTAATTAAATATGCAACTTTTTATTTGGAGTACTGTGCACCCTGTATCGGTATTTCGGGATTTCAAAATATAAGTCAAACTACCGATATTATTATATTTTTGGGATCATGGCACCTCGCTGAATACGACCGTATCCTCATTTCTGTCTATCGCGGCTCGGATATGAACAAAATCTTACTTACGTGCTACGATAAAATTTTGAACATAAAAGAGACTTCAGGACATTTGAATAATTATATATACGTTCAATCACTTTTTATATATGTCCAATATACATACATGTGAGTTGGCCGAACCTTCCTGTGTAAGCAACTAGATTTCTTTCAACTAAAGTAAGCACCCTATGGTACTACAGCTAGCCAACTTACATATTTAATAAAGTATGCCTATTCCTTAACTAGATAATCTACCCTATACACACAGACCATTCGCTGGCATAGTTCTTTCCTTTGGAAATGTAACCTATAGCCTAAAACTAGTACAAACCATACTGCTAAACCCTACTTTCCATACACCTACCCTAAGAAGCTAAGCATCCTAATACTTAACCACTAAGGAGCTTCAATCTATAAATACAGGCGAAGCCTCTCACTTCGGAACAGCAACGAAAACAAAACCTCAGACAAGCATTTCGATCAAAATAAATAAAAGAAAAATCAAAATAAATTTATCCTTTAAAAACGTGAAGAAGTGGTGTTCATTTTCTTCGGCAAGCGTACGTAAAGGATGGGAGGAAGCTGGAGATCCAGGGTCATCATGTTCGAAACTGAAGGGAAGCGAGATGTCGAGGCTAGGCGTTGTGTGAGGAAGGGATCAGGTGTAACGTGGAGGATTTGAAATGGTGTGCGGAGAAGTGGTGTCACACTGAGATGGGTGTTTCTTTTATGGTGTGGGATGGAATGAGAATAGCGAATACTGGAAGCGTGTATTGTTTGAAATAGCGGCATGTATGTATTGTTTAGTGTACTGTGTATCCTTGGTGTGGGATGTAGTGTGTGTGTTCAACAGTTTGAATCAAGGAGAGTGAATGCGTGTTTTAAATATGGAGAAGGGTTGGTTTTATTTAACTGTGATGGGTGCTACCGGTATGGGTATCTAAAGTTGTACACGTGGTAACTGGTGGTGTGTGATCTTGAGGACCGTGGAGTTTAAGAACGTGAAAAGTAGTTGAAGTGCGGAGGAGGTGTAAGCGCGTGGAAATAGTGTCTTTGATGGGTGGTATACAGATGGGATGGGAGAAGCGAAAGGAACAGAATTTTATTGTGGTGCGTGTTCATACAGGAGGTGTTTAACGTGAAGGAAAGCTTACCGTGAGTGCATGGACGTTGCGTGATATAGGGGGTGTGCAATGGGCTTGCGTGGACGTGGGAAATGGAAAGCAGTAGGGGATAAAGGTGGTGGCTCAGCAAATACGTGGAGCAGCATGCGAACATGATGGCTCAAAGTTTTGCATTAACGGAAGTGTGTATGTGGGAACAAAGGTGGACGCAGTAAGTGTCGGATGAGGATGGCAGTCAAGTTGCAAATACTAAGTACGGGTTTGCACGTTTGTGGAGGCTGTTGAGATCAGCACGCGATGTCTGGACGGGAACGGAATTGGTTAGGGGTCAGTGCGTGTAAAAGAGAAGGAGTCCGAGTACTAATTCCTTAGTTATTGGGAAGACACGGTGTTGAGGCACGTCAGTTCACCAGTGCGATAAGGACTCACTGTTGCGATTAAGTTGAAATCTCATGAAGTAGCGCGTTTATTGAGTACAAAGGTGATGAACCACCACTGACGGGGACGGGATTGATTCCGGCGGCTCATCGTGACAACAGTAAGCGATAAGAAAGTGGGGAGCTGTGTCGAGTTCTGTTCGAAGTATCAGATGTCGGATTCGTGAGGGACAAGGATGGAAAGTGGAGTTTGACGTCCTACACCTGGTAAAGTGCGAAGACAGACATGAATGAAGAAGGAGAGATTAGCTGATGTTATTGGCGAATAGAAGGCGATCAGATTTGTAGGAATCATAACCATGCACCGACGCAAATCGTTTAAACGGTTAACGCGCCAAGGTGAGTAAAATCACTAACTCTGATCTATTTTTAAAATATTTTAATGTTGTTTGAATGTTGTGTGATGATCGATTAGGTAGATTACAATTAATTTGGTTGAATATTATATACCGTTACATATGTACACATCATCGGTTGGACACTGATTCCTCCGATTAGAATATCCCCTAGTATAGAGTTAGCGTAAATTGTGTTGACTGACATCTGTGGATGCGGAAACCGGTTGGAGGAATCTGACCGGATTCCTTGATAATTATATGTACTGTTTGTTTTGTATGAACCCGAATTATATTTAAATCCCATGTGAATATTGATGTTGAACGGAAAATTCAACATCTGTTTCGATAAATCAATAAACGATATCAATTTAGAAAGTGATAACCGTCGACCGTAAACCTATCGTTTTTGTTAAGGAGTTGATTGGTCGTCAGGCAAATCAATGCAGTTAATTATAAAAATTATATTTTTATAATTAAAAAGGAAGATTTAAATTTATAATAGAAGTTCTACTATAAACCAGTATTTTAGAGTTCGTTTTATAAAATAAATAAAACGATTGTTGACATTTAAATAAGTTTATAAAGCAGAAAGTATCCAACGATTAAATATTTGGATAATTGTTTTTAAGATAAACAATTTAGAAGTATTATTAGATTAATTATATTAATCTAATGTTAAGAAGTAATTAAGATCAGTTAACGAATTTACTGATGGAATGAAGTTGATTTAATCAACTGTTATTTGGAAAATGATTATTAGATTAATTGGCCTTTAATTAATCTAATGAAAACAGTTTAGAAATAAATGAGATTTAATTACCTTTTAATTTAAGAAGTTATCAACAGAATGTGGAGTAGAGAAAGCGAAAAGTTAGTGTGGATAATCGTAAAACAACCGAGTTCAAAATAAAGATGTGGTATTATAAAACCATATTCCAGAATAAAACAAGGAAAAACGATTTGATGTATATTATAAGTAATAAGGAGTTTAGAGTTACGAACGTATATCTGTTCTAAGATAAGAACGTTGTCGATCAAGGTCTAAGAGGTAAATAGAATACCCCAACTTGAACGTTTTCACTATTATCGAGGAACGATAACAGTTGTAACGGAAAGAGATGTCAATATGTGTATAAAAGGAATACAGCAGCGTATTGCCAGTCTTAGAATTATAGCGATAAAATGACGCTGTTGATAAGATAAGTGTGACTGTTATGTCAAGATTAGTTATAACAAAGAATATTATAGCGTATAACAAGTTGAACTATAGCAATAAAATAACGTTGTTGATAAGGTAAGTGTGACTGTAATTAGTTATAAGGAGAATATTACAGCGTATGACAAGTTTAGAACTATAGCGACAAATTAACTGCTGTTGATTTGACTTAAGCATGACTTTTATATATAGCAGCACTTCTTAGGAAATGTAACAGTTTGGTTTGAAATCCACTTATTCTAGAGTAATAAGTAATAACGTTTGTTCAAAGAAATATAAGAAAGAGTTTAGAAAAAGAATTGGGGAATCGTATTAGAAACGATGACAGCATTTCGATGTTCGAAATGTGATTAGAATTAAACCGTTAGGATTTGGAACTTGAATTCGACGATGTCGAATGTATTAAAAGTAAACTATTTTTAGGAATTAGAATCTGATAGGATAGTCCACATTTAGTAAACAAATGAATTATGATAGGATAAGAAATCAATATGTAGTTATAATCTTGATATTGATCCGTCAAGAAGTTGAGTTAGAAACGGAGTTATAAAGTGAAAGAGGTTTCGATAAACGAGATAAGGGTATTTATTACTCGAATAATGAGTTATTTGATAAGGTGTTTAGATTTATATCATAGGTATGTTATTCACAATTTAAAGTGAATAGCGTTTTAAAAGAGAACGTTGGGCATATTAAAATGTTTATGATGATATTAGCAATATTTTCAAATGGAGCTAGGGTATATTATCCAAGTGTAGAAAATAAGAACGTGAAAAGAATGGAAATGTTCCGAACGTTGATAACGTATATTTTTCTAGAACATGAAAGAGAGTTTATAATAACTGGAAATGTTTTCCAAGAAAGTGTAAAAAGGTTAAAACGGGATTTGAGAAATATCTGGTAAGATATGAGAATTTGAATAATAAAGTCGAATGTTAAAATTACAAATACCTGTGGTTGTGTGATGTTAGAATGGATGTTTTTTTACTTCGATGGTTAAATAACCGACTATCGAAGTGTTTTGACCATCGTTGTCAATATGGAGAGACCGGTTGGATTAATTATCCGGAAACCACTCCGTATAGGCATAAGCGCTGCGAATTAGATATGCTGAAGATAATTGAAGACGGAGTTAAATGCAAGGGTCGTCCAGTTCTAAGAATGATGTCTTGTTTGTCCAGTCCCAGGACAACTTGTATGGACGAGTGTCAGACAGAGTATTTCCAACGGTCACGCCGTTGATTTTACGAATATACCAAGTTGGTGGGGAGAAGATAACTTCTCTTTATTCTACACCCAGTGTGCATTTGTGTAATCAATGTGTGATTACGGATTTGACTATGTGACATTCAAAGTGAATGGTGATCAGATGTTCTGAAGATAGACGTAGCCTCTAGCCTCACAACCAGGAAGTAACAAAAGTTGGGCTAGGCAGCATAGCTAGTTAGGTCATCCCCAAGCAGGGTGTATTGTCACCGATCTAGAGAAAATTCATATTTATACTTCTTTTTCGATTCTGTATCTTCGGATGACGGTTGGATGTCCTACAACTGTGGTGGCAATATATCCGCGACACTCAAGCTAAATGAGTGAGCGGTCATGTGTGGCCGGGTTGCAAGACGTTCTTGTTGAACCCTGAGTGTATCCCCTCTAGAGTACACTATTCAGAAGGTGCTCCCATACCTTGTCCGTTGAAAACCATTCTCCGATAAGCACCCTGCGGTTTATGATTTTATACTATATATATATGTGGAACGTGAGATGCAAGCGTTCTGCTACTTGGATAATTATTTGTTTAGACATTATCATAATATCACTGTTTTTGATATCAAAGTAATTTGGGTTATAGTAAGGTAAAAGCCGTCCATGTTTATGTGTGGGCTGGTCTTACTATTATCCTTTTGTTTCAAAAGGATTTTCTTCAAAGTAAAACCGTATGGTTAGAATTTACTCACACCAGTCCCATGACTGACCCAGAGTTTATTTTGTTTGTTTTCCCTAAACTCTTGGGTGCCCAAATTTGTACGGGTAGTCAAGTGTTTCAGGCTTTGCCGATTTCACTTGGAGGAGCTCGAAGCTGAAGGCTCCACCCTTAGTATTTAGAGATTATTTTCGCTGTGATAAGATGTATTGTACTCTGATAATGGTATGTATATGCAATACAGTTTTGTATTCAAAGTTATGTTATATAATACATTTTACTTGTTCCGCTGTGAGTTTCCTGTTTTACTCTGATTCTGTTCAGTAAGTTCTTCTTCTTCTTCTATTCTATTAGTTCTATCTTTTTTATCTCATCCTCTAAATTCTTTCTATTAATGTCCTGGTATTTTTGATGCTCGAGAAATTAACAGTGTATTTATGTTGATTTTCTGGGTCGAAAATCCCGCTCCATTACAAAATCATCCGATTTTTTTATTTTTATTTCACTTCGTATACACATTAAAAATTCTATTTTTAACTATAAAATATTTTAACTATATAGATATTTTATTTCATTTCACATCACATCACACAAATAACCACACATCAAAATCAAACAAATAAGCATACAAGCCGTCCATGGTCTGTGGACGACGGGTGTCGGGTTCTACTAAACACCGTCTGCATCCTAGTATATATTTCAACTAGAAAAATAAATAAAAGGTGAGGAGTTCTCACCGATTAGCTAATCCAAACGCCACGAATCTTCATAAGTAGAAATCTTTGTCGTTCCTTCTTTCATCACTTTCATCATCCGTATTTACTACATATATAAAAATCGACTTTTTACTTCACTATTCAATATGTAAAAATCATATTTTTTTCTTCGCTATTCAATATATAAAAATCGAATTTTTACTTCACTATTCAATATATAAAAATCGAATTTTTACTTCGCTATTCAATATATAAAAATTATACTTTTATCTCGCTATTCAATATATAAAAATCATATTTTTATATTGCCCTAACACATATAAAAATTCTATTTTTATTACTTTGAAATCTGAAAATAAATTCAATGTTTTATGTGGAAGAAACCTATTTTTGCAAAGCTATAATATATTTAAAAATCATGTTTTTATATTATCAAAACCATATATACATTCCAGATTTTTAAATCACTAAAGGTTATATTTCACCATTTCATAAAAAAACTTGTATAAATAAATCAAAGTAAAAAAAACTCACATTGAAAAAGGGGGAATGGTCTGTGTGCTCGCTGGAGTTGAAGGGGGGGCTTCAGGTGGCGCCGGGGTGCGCTGGGAGGGTTGAGGGGTCGGGTTGGCTCCCCTACAGCGACGAAGGAGGTCAAATGATCAAGGGGTTTGGTTTGGGGCTCGGGTTCGCAGACAAGAAGGGGGAGGCGATGTAGAGGAAGGGGAGGTGGAGCGGGGGGGGGGGGAGGGGGGAGAGGGGGAAAGGAGAAGAAGGCGGCGCGGCAACTTGGGGGGGCGCTGTAGCCAACCGTGGCCACGGCGGGGCGCGTTAGGGCTCTACCCCCTTTTTTGATTTTTTTCTTCTTCTGTCGATTGAAATGATACCGGGGGGGAGGGGAGGGAGGGGGGGGTCTGAGAGTATAGAGAGAGGGGAGAGGTTTTTTTATTTAATTAATTTAATTTCAAAAAGGTACTTTTTATTTCGACCTCGAAACGGGACCCACCGCCTATCATCCATAGCTAATTACCCCCATTCCGAACACAATGGGATATGTATCGTAAGCTGATTTGATCGTTTCGATCAGTTTTCATCAAAATATAATTCTATATATTGAATTTGAACGCACATTTTAATTTACTGGGGTCACATACTGACTCAAAAAATTCCCGAAAAATATTTTCTAGCTTCGTATTGACGATACGGTCCTAACAAAACTAGTTTCGTCAGATTTTGAGACCGTTGGAAAAATGGCCATTTTCCAATCGATTAAAATCAACTGAAACAGGTCAAACGCGTTTTCCTTTGCCACGCTCACATATTGACTCGAAAAATTACGAATTTTGGAATCTAGCAATAACATGACATCACGGATCCAACAAAAGTGTTTTCGTCGAAATCCGAGGTAGTTTGCAAAATTTCCATTTTTAAGGGCCTGAATTCCATAGCGACTATTCTGAATTTTCAACTGGGCATAACTTTTTATCCCCGCTATGAAATTTCAATTTTTCGGATTTGTTGGAAAGGTATTATTAAATAGGTTCAAATATTTTTGGTTTCGCTAAATCCAGTTTATTCTGAATCCTGTACATTCATTTGAAGTTAGAAATCGAATTATCGAACTACCGCGCGATTTCCAATTCCTTTTATAATTTAAAATAATTATTTATATTCTAACGACGATGTATATTAACATATACGTCGAATTTCTATTCAAAATAAATTTTTCGTCGATATTATTTAAAATAATTCATTTTAAATATTCAAACTTCATCAAAAATGCCAAAATAAAATTTTTAAATTGGCTTGCATTTCCGGGTTATTACAATCTTCCCCACTTAAAACTTTTCGTCCCCGAAAAGGAACGAAGCCGAAAGTTGTTTAACAAATCAACTCAACTTCCGTTATTTTCTTTGCGGCTTATGTTCTTCAACTTTTCAATTTCTAAAAACTTTTCAAATTTTTCAAAAATTTGGCTAACACCCTAAATTTTCGAAAAATTTCGCCATAACCTCCCCTGCACCAGGAGCACCGGGAAAATCCCGAAATTGCCATACAGGCCCTCTGATCTCAAAAAGAAAAAGGAAAAGCCAAGCGGCTAGCTAATCGACTCATAAAATCGTCATCACCCAAACAAAACAGTAAATTATGGTAAACATGTACCTATTTGTCGGGCAAACAATTTTATTCTTCTGCTCTAGCCTCCTTGCTATGACCTGTTCAATGTATGTACATGTATTTGCAAGCAAATGCGACTAAATTTCAATACAATTCACTATTTGATTCAATTTGGTTATAGGTTCAACATTCAATTAATCAAACTATAATCAAACAACACAACCGGCAATCAATTAGTTGATTAACTTTTCAGATTCATAATTTTGATATATAGTCAAAAATTCAGATTTTGATGTCAAATCACAACAATAAGCCCTATCTAATTTTGGTTCTCACACCAGTCAATAGGAAATATATAGACATCACACTTTCAAAACTCGAATATAAATTCTGATGATGAAGCTTCAATCATCAGAACCATCTCCGAGCGACTAGAGCGTGATTCTATGTCTACCCAATATATTAAAATTTCGAATATACGTTTGCAAGGTGTATACGCAAAATCTATATATACTGGATTGTCCAAATTCAATATATAATAAATAAACAAATACGAATAATTGATTTAAATTTTCATAACAAAAATTTGTTTTCATTTTAAAAATATACTCTTCACATTCGTTCTAGGATACTACTAATCCCATCTCTAACAAGTCATTCCCGTTGGTTATTACTAATCCAATTTCTGATGAATTCTTTCGTTCGGTTCTAATGTGTCTTATTCTCTGATCTTTGTAAACCAAAGCTCTGATACCACCTGTGGCAACAAGGAATTTCGCTCGATCTGAATCAGTCGCTAAACCGACCTAGACCGTTCGAAACGCCTGATTGTTTCGAGAACACGACAAAATATAATGCAGACGGGAGAACATTTCATTGTACATTACAACAATTCCATCAGAATACAAAAATATACATCGTATAAATGAATAAATATTACACAGAAATATTAGAGATTACAGTAAATTACACAGTAGCGGAAAATAATACAATACACAACTAGTAGAGATATACGGATACAAAGCTTTCCGGATATCATTCCAGCTGTAAACCAGGATCCTGTGAATAAAAATCTGCAAAACCCAAACTACTAGCTGCCCGTGTCAAAATAAAGGCACCCAGAGTTTAGGTTAAAACAATAAACTCCAGGTCAGTCATGGGACTGGTGTGAGAACTAAAACAGTTATTAATCTTTATTGTAAAGTTCGGTAAATCAAGGGACCACGCCATATAACACAGAACGAGTTTCCTCCCAAGAATACCAGTGCATATAAAAAAACAGCGCAATGCTAAATAAAGAAAAATAAAGCTATTACAAGACCCATGTCCCATCACACAATGCAACGCAAGCCGGAGGATAGGGTTTTACCTTATAATAGCCAAACCATGCTTGATACGTTTAAAACAAGTCATTAGATAATATAATAAGTGCATAGTGTATAAACAACTTCAAATCATAAGTATCAATCATAGGCGATATGAGCGTCCCATGCCACTATGTTGCCATATATAGGTTTACAAATAAAAACGCAAAATCACGTATTTTGAAATTGGATTTCCGTCATGAAGCAAGGCAAAAGAGAGCCCTTACCGACTTCGAGACAATCTAGCCCATGTCTTAGGGTCAGAGCGCATCAACCCTTGGATCGTCAGGGCCGGTCCACCGATGTGGATTAAAATGCCTGAACACTGCGTTTCCCCGCTCTTTGGGGTGTAAATGAGCCAACGAATGACTCCATCGGTTCGAGAACGACCGATATATCTGAGGCGCCTCGCAACAGCAACAACCACATAAGTCAAACTCGTCAGGGCGTGTAAAACCACTGACGCCACTTCCAGCTAGAAAGAAACGCATGTCCTCCCTGAGGTCCTCTCCCGTTTCTGGTCCACTACTGGGGTGTGAGGCTCGCGAATCAACGTTACACAAAGCTATGCCACACAGGCGGTGCTTTGATCATCACCACAAGACTTTTCTTTTCAACAGAAGCCTTGATCATTTGCATCTTAGCATGCCACACAGGCAAACCACTCTATGCAACTGATATCAGTCACACAGAATGAAATCAGATGTCAGACACACAGTCCTTTTACAAATCTGTTCTGGGTCTAAATGAAACTGGAGGCACCTAGTACCTCGCATATCCATCGATCTCCAAGTACGTCTGGACGACCACTAACTGATTCCCTCCTCTTGGGTGTATGGCCCAATCAAGATCATCAGTAATTATCCAAACGACGTGAAGACCTCCGGTCTTCGACCACCGTCTTCATCCTCGACACCACGTCGAATCAGTTATCCAGAATGGGATAAACCTGGTATTTCTGAATAACCCGCGTATATAATAAACAAGTGTTACACAAACACAACATACGCCTCATTCCAATTCATTAGTCGCTAACCGCAAATTAGCAAGAGAATAATTCCCCAAGCCTTAACCCCGAAGGCCAAAACCAACATCAGATCAATATCTAGGAAACCATTCATCTTAGCCAATGTACAGTTAGTTCCTAAATTTCACATTCTTAGGGAAAGGTTCCCATTAATTTTATCAAAGAGAAATTCTGTAATAACCCACAAATTCTGAGCCAGTTTGAAATTTTTATTTTGGCAATTTTAGCGAATTTTGCATATTTAAAATAGATTATTTTAAATAATATCGACGAGAAATTTATTTTGAATATAGTTAGAACGTATATATTATATACGCCGTCGTTAGAATATAAATATTTATATATAATTATAAAAGGAATTGAAAATGGCGCGGTAGTTCGATAATCCGATTTCAAACTTCAATCGAACACACCGGGTGCAAAACAATCCGGATTTTAGTGAAACCAAAAACATTAGGATCTAATTGATGATATCTTTCCAACGAATCCAAAAAATCAAAATTTCATAGCGGGAATCAAAAGATATGTCCAGTTGAAAATTCTGAATAGTCGCTATGGAATTCAGGCCCTTAAAAATGGACATTTTGCAATCGACCTCGGATTTCGACGAAACCAGTTTTATTGGGTCCGTGATGTTAAGTTATTGCTAGATTCCAAATTTCATAATTTTTTGAATCAATATGTGAGCGTAGCAAAGGAAAACGCGTCTGACCAGTTTCAGTTGATTTTAATCGACTGGAAATGGACCATTTTTCTAACGGTCTCAGAATTCGACGAAACTAGTTTTGTTAGGACCGTATCGTCAATACGAAGCTAGAAAATATTTTTCGGGAATTTATAGAGTTCGTATGTGACCCCAGTAAATTGAAATGCGCGTTTAAATTCACTATATGGAGTTATATGTTGATTTTGACGAAAACTAATCGAAACGATCAAATCAGCTTGCGATACATATCCCATTGTGTTCGGAATGGGGGTACAACGCTATGGACGATAGGCGGTAGGCCTCGTTTAGAGGTCGAAAACAAAAGTTGCTTTTAGTGATAAATTAAATAATTAAAAAATTAAAAATATCTCCTTTCTCTCTTCCCCCCCCCCCTTTAACTCTGCCCGCCACGTTTAAAACAGAAATCGATTTATATATATATATAAAAAAAGAGAAATCGAACGATGACGGACGGAGGCGCGACATCGACCACCGCCGCCGGCGTCCAAGGCGCGTCACCCCCACCTCCCTTCCCCTCCCCTTTCTCGACGCCCTCCTCCAGCTAAACCGATGTCGCCAGGAACCCGAACCCCCCCCCCCCCTCAAATTGAGAACCGCATCCTCCAATAACATCCACCGCCGATCACCAGGAGGCCACCGCGCCCCCCTCCTCTGCCGAGCCCGACCACCTGCTGTGCCCTCCTCAGACGAACTCCGACGTGCCATTTCCCCCTCTGACCAGTGGTGCGTCCTTCTTCTTATTTTTATTTGCTTTAAAACAAAATTGTTGTTTAAATTCTTTTTTTTTTCTTTTTTTCCAAGGTAAATAACATTAAGATTTTGCTAGAGTAAATAGGGTTTTAATGTGATAAAAATGGAATTTTTATCATAGTAAAAATGAAATTTTTATCATAGTGAAGGAGTGATCTTTAGAAATATATAGAAGTGATCTTTAGAAATATATAGAACTGATCTTTAGAAATATAAAGAACTGATTTTTAGAAATATAAAGAAGCGATTTTTAAGTTAAAAATATGATTTTTATATTTTTAAAGTAATAAAAATACGATCTTTATATTTTTTTAAAAGTATTAAAAATATTATCTTTACTATATAGAAGATGTAAAAATATGATTTTTTTGTTTGTGTAGAGAATTAAAAATATAATTTTTACATGATAGAAATATTAAAAATATCATCTTTATATGAGTAGCAAAATAAAGATGTGATTTTTATAATGATATTTTTGAAAAGGCGAAATCTTTATTTTTGAAAAGGCGAAATCTTTATTTTTGAAAAGGAGAAATCTATATTTTTGAAATGGAATTTTTATCTATATGGCATCATAATAAAATTTCGATTTTTATATATTGAATAGTATAATAAAAATTCGATTTTTATATATTGAATAGCGAAGTAAAAATTCGATTTTTACATATGTAGTGGCTACAGCAGCGAAGATGATAAAAATGCAATAACGATGAAGATTTCTATCAAAGAAGAGTCAAGATGATTGGATAGCTATCGGTGAGAATTTTTCACTCTTCAATTTCTTTTCTAGTTACATATATATACTAGGATGCAGACGGTGCTTAGTAGCACCCGACACAATCGTCCATAGACCATGGACTTGTTTGTTTGATTGCAAAAATTAGTTAGAGTATTTGATTGAAATTTGTTTGTTTGATGAAATGAAATTCGATTGATTGATGTGTGAATGGCGTGGGCCTTCACTAGACCGGGGATAAGGCTAGGCCTTGTCTCATTTCTAGTATCGTGCCGTTATGCCGCCGAAATTTTCTAAAATATGTTAGAAAAAAATATCATTTTATTGTGTAAATGAACGAAATAGAAATTAATGCGTTGAAAGGAAATAAAATATTTATATAGTTAAAAATATTTTATCGTTAAAAATATAATTTTCAACAAGAAGTGAATCAATAAATATTCATTTACAAACCGGACGGTTTGTTTATGTACACCGATTTGACTGATATTGATTGGGACGATAAATTTTACACATCGCCCAACTGCACAACTAAAATCTGTGTTTGTTAATTTGAAACCCCACACGGGTGTTGGGATGAAATTTGAAGTTCACTCATCCTGATTGATTTAATATGTCGATCGATTGATTGACATGCTGTTATAAGCGTTATATATCTATATTTGATGCTTATACAGTGTAGTGCACTTTGGTTGATGGTTGATTATTTTTCAATGCTATTATATGCATGTGATGTATGAAAATCCATATAATTAATATTATATGGTGATTGATTGAGCCTCATTCCAATTTAGAAAATAATGAATATTAAAATATAAATGTTCATGTGTTGACTGTACTCATCCGTTGAGATTAGTCATGTGTTGAACGAATATTTTAACAATAAAATTTACATCTTTATCAATATTAAAATATAAATGTTCATGTGTTGACTGTACTCATCCGTTGAGATTAGTCATGTGTTGAACGAATATTTTAACAATAAAATTTACATCTTTATCAATATAATATAAAGGTTCATGTGTTGACTGTACTCATCCGTTGAGGTTAGTCATGTGTTGAACGAAATATCTTAACAAAAACAGTCACACGTGGACAGTACTCATTCGTTGAGATTAGTCGTGCGTTTACAGAAATTAATAGTCATTTGTTGAAATAGAAATATTTGAAATAAAATATTTGAAAATAGAAATATTTGAAATAGAATATTTGAGAATGGAAATATATGAAGCCGTGTTGATTAGATTGACGCCATTTTGACACGAACGATATTTATATCGATTTTATTCATTTTGAAATGAATATTGAAAAACGATTTCGAAATGAATTGAATATAAAACGATTTCGAAATGAATTGAATATATAACGATTTCGAAATGAATTGAATATATAACGATTTTGAAATGAATTGAATATAAAGCGATTTCGAAATGAATTGAATATAAAGCGATTTCGAAATGAATTGAATATATAACGATTTCGAAATGAACTGAATATATAACGATTTCGAAATGAATTGAATATATAACGATTTCGAAATGAATTGAATATAAAACGATTTAGAAATGAATTTAATTTAATAGAAAACCAATTGGAATTGAATCGAATAGAAAACCAATTGGAATTGAATCGAATAGGAAACCAATTTGAATTGAATCGAATAGAAAACAAATTTGAATTGAATCGAATAGAAAACGACTTTGAAATTGAATTGAATTGAAACTGAATTCAAATTGAATTGAAAGCGAACTGAAATGAATTCAAATTGAATTGAAATTTGAATTGAATAGAAATGAATTTTAAAACGAATTGATAAAGAAGAATTCAATTTTGCTTTGAATTGACATGGAAGTGGAAATGTTTTTGAAACGAATTCAAAACCATTTATAAAATTCGTTTTAAATAGAAATAGATGAAATATATATTATATATATATAATATAATGGCCTGAATAGAACGCGCCGCGCCGCGGCAGTTCATAAATTTTCGATCATTTATTTCAAACGAACATTACGGGAGATCCCACCGTCGGATTTTCCTAAAACCGAAACCGTTGGGTTCGTATCGAAAAGAGCTTTCTAACGAATATTTGAAATTCAAAATCTAATGGTTGGATTTGGAGATACGTCCAAATCAAATTCGAAAAAGGTCGCTATAGGTGCAGTTCGATGGCCGTTGTTGGAAATCGACTGTACGTGCCTTGATAAAATTATTAAAAATAGTAATAATTTGTGTAAAATCAGAAGAAATGATTTGGGAAAATTTTGGATGAAAAATTCCATATTTGAAAAGATAAAAATAGATTTTTATCGAAATGAACTAGTTTTGAACTAAATTTAAAACCCAATTATTTTTAAATAAATTAATTAGATTTAAAAAGGGGTTTTAAATAATCGGAATTTCTAATATATTTGATTGGATTTGAAATGGGTTTATCATGAACGGTGTTTTAAATAACACTAGTTCTTTAACCCGATAACAAATAGAATGTGATTTGGGTTTGTCGTGAACTGTGTTTTAAATAACACCTAGTTCTTTAACCCAGAAAAAGGAGTTTTAACGAATCTGCAATTAGGTAGAAATGTGAATCTATAATCTAAATTATCAAATTTAGAAATGAGCGAGAATGGAGTATCGCCAGTTTTGCTCCAAAGCGATAGTTAAATCTTTAATTAGATTTGAACGTGAAATGGTAATTAATTTTACCGACAACACCTTGGTGTTAGATATGGAGTATTACCAGTTTTGCTTCATGGGATGAATAGGTTGGGATTGGGAAATAAAATAAATAATTACTTCGATGTGGTTCGCTAATCTCGACTAGTTTGAAAAACCATAATTTGGTTTGAGATGACATCCAAAGGAAGATTAAAGGATAAATTTTAGAGAATTTATCTTGGATAAAATTAATGGGAGCCTTTCCCTAAAAATGTGATTTTGTGAATAAAAGAATATTCTGAATTGGAATGAGGCGTCTATTGTGTTTGTGTAACATTTGTTTTAATATACGCGGGTTGTTCGGAAAGTCCGGGTTTATACCCATTCTGAATGACCGATTCGACGATAAGTCGAAGATGAAGACGGTGGTCGAAGACCGGAAGTCTTCACATCGTTTGGATAATTACTGACGATCCTGATTGGGCTGTACACCCAAGAGGATGGAAATAGTTGGTGGTCGTCCAGACGTACTTGGAGATGGATGGATATGCGAGGAAAGTGCCTCCGGTTTCGTTCAAACCCAGAACGGACTTGTAAATGGATTGTGTGTCTGACATTGGATTTTATTCTGTGTTGATTGATTTCTATTAAATATACATCTGTTTGGCGGCGGAGAATTTATTCTTTTGCTTAACGCACTTCTCTGAGACGTACGAGCTCAGAGGTTGTATATCGATGGACATCAGTCGGATGGCATGAATTGCCTGTGTGGCACGCTGAGATGCAATGATCAAGGCTTCTGTTGAAAAGCAAAGTCATGTGGTTGATGATCAAAGCATGGCCTACGTGGCAGCTTTGTGTATAACGCGAATTCGCGAGCCTCACACCTCGGTATGAGTTAAAAACGGGATACGGACTGCAGGGAGAGCACGACGTTTCTTTCTAGCTTTGGTGGTGTCAGTGATTTACCATCCCTGACATTTATATACTTTTCACCTATGTGGTTGTTGGAATGCGAGGCGCCTCGATTATAGGTCTGTAAGGACCGGGAAACGTGTGTTCAGGAATTGCCAATCCTCTAACGTAAGTGAGGACCGGCCCTGAAGCATTCAGGGGTTGCCCAGAGTGCGTAGCCCTGAGGCATTTGCTAGAGTGTCTCGAACACAGAGAGGAGCTTGCCCCTTGCCTCGACTCATGACGGAAATCCAATTTCCAATACGTGTAATTCGGTTTTATTTGTAGAGCCTAGTATGGCGACGTGATAGATGGTACCCATGTCGCCTAGGATTGATATTTATGATTGAAATGTTTTGACACTATACACTTATTATAGTATCAAATGATTTGTTTTAAACGTACCAAGCATGTTTGGCTATTATAAGGGTAAACCCTATCCTCCGGCTTGCGTTGCATTGTGTGATGGGACCTGGGTCTTATAATAGCTTCATTTTTCGAAAAAGCATTGCGTTGTTTATTCTATGCACTGGTATTCTTGGGAGGAAACCCGTTCCGTGTTATACGGCGTGGTCCCTTGAATTACTCTCTTATAAAAAAAGTTTTAATAACTGTTTTAGTTCTCACACCAGTCACATGACTGACCTGGAGTTTATTGTTTTAACCTAAACTCTGGGTGCCCCTATTTTCCGTACGAGCAGCTAGTAGTTTTGGTTTTGCAGATTTATATTCACAGGATCCTGGTTTACAGCTGGAATGATATCCGGAAAGCTCTATATCCGTATATCACCTTCAGTTGTGCTTTGTATTATTTTTCCGCTGCTATGTAACTTATTGTAATCTCTGATATTTGTCGAATGTAATTTATTCATTTATACTCTGTACATTCTTGTATCTGATGGAATTGTTGTAATAGCAATGAAATGTTCTTCCGTCTGTGTTCTTATTTGTCCTGTTCTCAACGACAGGGGTTTCGAACGGTCTAGATCGGTTTAACGACTGATTCGGATCGAGCGAAATTCCTGGCCGTCACATTTGGTATCAGAGCTTTGGTTTACAGAGCTCGAGAACAAGACACATTAGAACCATATGAAAGAATTCATCAGATATTGGGTTAGCAATATCCAATTAGAATGACTCGTTAGAGATAGGATCAGTAGTATCCTAGAACGAGTGTGAAGAGTATATTTTTCAAATGAATATAATTTTGTTTTGAAAATTTAAACCATTTTATACGTATTTGATTATTTATTTATTTTTGAATATGGACATTCCAATATATAAAGATTTTGCATATACGCGTCATGAACATATATTCGAAGTTTTAATATATTAGATAGATATAGAATTACACTCTAGTCGCTCGGAGATGATATTGATAATGACCATGGCATCATCAATATTTATGTTCGTGTTTCGAAGGTGTGATTTTCTATATATTTCCATTAGACTGGTGTGAGAACCAAAACTTATATATACTTAGAACACATTGTTGTGAATTGGCATCAAAAACATGATTTTTGTATATATATCAAAATTATGAATTTAAAACTCTAATTCACTAATTGATTGATGTTTGTGTCGTTTGCTTATTTGTTTGATAATTTTGAACCATTATGCCTAATTGAACCAAATATTGAATTGTATTGAAAATTGGTCGCATTTGCTTGCATATACATATACATACCTTGAACAGGTCATAGCAAGGAGGCTAGAGCAGAAAATAGAATTTGTTTGCCCGACAAATAGGTACATGTTTACTACATAATTTACTGTTTTGTTTGGGTGATGAGGATTTTATGAGCCTATTGGCTAGCCGCTTGGCTTTTTCTTTTTCTTTTTGAGATTAGAAGGACCGGGGAAGCTATTTGAAATTCCCCGATGCTCCCGGTGCAGGGGAGGTTATGGCGAAATTTTTCGAAAATTTAGGGTGTTAGCCAAATTTTTGAAATTTTGAAAATTCTCAGAAACTGAAAAGTTGGAGAATGCAAGCCAAATCGAACGTAGAGCTGAATAATTAAACCACTTCCGACTCTATTCCTTTTCGGGGACGAAAAGTTTTAAGTGGGGGAGATTGTAATAACCCGCAAATTCTGAGCCAGTTTGAAAATTTTATTTTGGCAATTTTAGCGAATTTTGCATATTTAAAATAGATTATTTAAAATAATATCGACGAGAAATTTATTTTGAATATAGTTAGAACGTATATATTATATACGCCGTCGTTAGAATATAAATATTTATATATAATTATAAAAGGAATTGAAAATGGCGCGGTAGTTCGATAATCCGATTTCAAACTTCAATCGAACACACCGGGTGCAAAACAATCCGGATTTTAGTGAAACCAAAAACATTAGGATCTAATTGATGATATCTTTCCAACGAATCCAAAAAATCAAAATTTCATAGTGGGAATCAAAAGATATGTCCTGTTGAAAATTCTGAATAGTCGCTATGGAATTCAGGCCCTTAAAAATGGACATTTTGCAATCGACCTCGGATTTCGACGAAACCAGTTTTATTGGGTCCGTGATGTTAAGTTATTGCTAGATTCCAAATTTCATAATTTTTCGAATCAATATGTGATCGTAGCAAAGGAAAACGCGTTTGACCAGTTTCAGTTGATTTTAATCGACTGGAAATTGACCATTTTTCTAACGGTCTCAGAATTCGACGAAACTAGTTTTGTTAGGACCGTATCGTCAATACGAAGCTAGAAAATATTTTTCGGGAATTTATAGAGTTCGTATGTGACCCCAGTAAATTGAAATGCGCGTTTAAATTCACTATATAGAGTTATATGTTGATTTTGACGAAAACTAATCGAAACGATCAAATCAGCTTGCGATACATATCCCATTGTGTTCGGAATGGGGGTAAAACGCTATGGACGACAGGCGGTGGGCCTCGTTTAGAGGTCGAAAACAAAAGTTGCTTTTAGTGATAAATTAAATAATTAAAAAATTAAAAATATCTCCTTTCTCTCTTCCCCCCCCCCCCCTTAACTCTGCCCCCCCCCCCCCCCCACGTTTAAAACAGAAATCGATTTATATATAAAAAAAAGAGAAATCGAACGATGACGGACGGAGGAGCGACATCGACCACCGCCGCCGGCGTCCAAGGCGCGCCACCCCCCATCTCCCTTCCCCTCCCCTCTCTCGACGCCCTCCTCCAGCTAAACCGATGTCGCCAGGAACCCGAACCCCCCCCCCCCTCAAATTGAGAACCGCATCCTCCAATAACATCCACCGCCAATCACCAGGAGGCCACCGCGCCCCCTCCTCTGCCGAGCCCGACCACCTGTTGCGCCCTCCTCAGACGAACTCCGATGTGCCATTTCCCCCTCTGACCAGTGGTGCGTCCTTCTTCTTATTTTTATTTTCTTTAAAATAAAATTGTTGTTTAAATTCTTTTTTTTTCTTTTTTTCCAAGGTAAATAACATTAGGATTTGTCTAGAGTAAATAGGGTTTTAATGTGATAAAAATGGAATTTTTATCATAGTAAAAATGAAATTTTTATCATAGTGAAGGAGTGATCTTTAGAAATATATATAAGTGATCTTTAGAAATATATAGAACTGATCTTTAGAAATATAAGGAACTGATTTTTAGAAATATAAAGAAGCGATTTTTAAGTTAAAAATATGATTTTTATATTTTTAAAGTAATAAAAATACGATCTTTATATTTTTTAAAAGTATTAAAAATATTATCTTTACTATATAGAAGATGTAAAAATATGATTTTTTGTTTATGTAGAGAATTAAAAATATAATTTTTACATGATAGAAATATTAAAAATATCATCTTTATATGAGTAGCAAAATAAAGATGTGATTTTTATAATGATATTTTTGAAAAGGCGAAATCTTTATTTTTGAAAAGGCGAAATCTTTATTTTTGAAAAGGCGAAATCTTTATTTTTGAAATGGAATTTTTATCTATATGGCATCATAATAAAAATTCGATTTTTATATATTGAATAGTATAATAAAAATTCGATTTTTATATATTGAATAGCGAAGTAAAAATTCGATTTTTACATATGTAGTGGCTACAGCAACGAAGATGATAAAAATGCGATAACGATAAAGATTTCTATCAAAGAAGAGTCAAGATGATTGGATAGCTATCGGTGAGAATTTCTCACTCTTCAATTTTTTTTCTAGTTACATATATATACTAGGATGCAGACGGTGCTTAGTAGCACCCGGCACAATCGTCCACAGACCATGGACTTGTTTGTTTGATTGCAAAAATTAGTTAGAGTATTTGATTGAAATTTGTTTGTTTGATGAAATGAAATTCGATTGATTGATGTGTGAATGGCGTGGGCCTTCACTAGACCGGGGATAAGGCTAGGCCTCGTCCCATTTCTAGTATCGTGCCATTATGCCGCCGAAATTTTCGAAAATATGTTAGAAAAAAAATATCATTTTATTGTATAAATGAACGAAATAGAAATTAATGTGTTGAAAGGAAATAAAATATTTATATAGTTAAAAATATTTTATCGTTAAAAATATAATTTTCAACGAGAAGTGAATCAATAAATATTCATTTACAAACCGGACGGTTTGTTTATGTACACCGATTTGACTGATATTGATTGGGACGATAAATTTTACACATCGCCCAACTGCACAACTAAAATCTGTGTTTGTTAATTTGAAACCCCACACGGGTGTTGGGATGAAATTTGAAGTCCACTCATCCTGATTGATTTAATATGTCGATCGATTGATTGACATGCTGTTATAAGCGTTATATATCTATATTTGATGCTTATACAGTGTAGTGCACTTTGGTTGATGGTTGATTATTTTTCAATGCTATTATATGCATGTGATGTATGAAAATCCATATAATTAATATTATATGGTGATTGATTGAGCCTCATTCCAATTTAGAAAATAATGAATATTAAAATATAAATGTTCATGTGTTGACTGTACTCATCCGTTGAGATTAGTCATGTGTTGAACGAATATTTTAACAATAAAATTTACATCTTTATCAATATTAAAATATAAATGTTCATGTGTTGACTGTACTCATCCGTTGAGATTAGTCATGTGTTGAACGAATATTTTAACAATAAAATTTACATCTTTATCAATATAATATAAAGGTTCATGTGTAGACTGTACTTATCCGTTGAGGTTAGTCATGTGTTGAACGAAATATCTTAACAAAAATAGTCACACGTGGACGATACTCATTCGTTGAGATTAGTCGTGTGTTGACAGAAATTAATAGTCATTTGTTGAAATAGAAATATTTGAAATAAAATATTTGAAAATAGAAATATTTGAAATAGAATATTTGAGAATGGAAATATATGAAGCCGTGTTGATTAGATTGACGCCATTTTGACACGAACGATATTTATATCGATTTTATTCATTTTGAAATGAATATTGAAAAACGATTTCGAAATGAATTGAATATAAAACGATTTTGAAATGAATTGAATATATAACGATTTCGAAATGAATTGAATATATAACGATTTCGAAATGAATTGAATATAAAGCGATTTCGAAATGAATTGAATATAAAGCGATTTCGAAATGAATTGAATATATAACGATTTCGAAATGAATTGAATATATAACGATTTCGAAATGAATTGAATGTATAACGATTTCGAAATGAATTGAATATAAAACGATTTAGAAATGAATTTAATTTGAGTTGAAAACCAATTGGAATTGAATCGAATAGAAAACCAATTGGAATTGAATCGAATAGGAGACCAATTTAAATTGAATCGAATAGAAAACAAATTTGAATTGAATCGAATAGAAAACTACTTTGAAATCGAATTGAATTGAAACCGAATTCAAATTGAATTGAAAGCGAACTGAAATGAATTCAAATTGAATTGAAATCTGAATTGAATAGAAATGAATTTTAAAACGAATTGATAAAGAAGAATTCAATTTTGCTTTGAATTGACCTGGAAGTGGAAATGTTTTTGAAACGAATTCAAAACCATTTATAAAATTCGTTTTAAATAGAAATCGACGAAATATATATTATATATATTATATATATAATATAATGGCCTGAATAGAACGCGCCGCGCCGCGGCAGTTCATAAATTTTCGATCATTTATTTCAAACGAATATTACGGGAGATCCGACCGTCGGATTCTCCTAAAACCGAAACCGTTGGGTTCGTATCGAAAAGAGCTTTCTAACGAATATTTGAAATTCAAAATCTAATGGTTGGATTTGGAGATACGTCCAAATTAAATTCGAAAAAGTTCGCTATAAGTGCAGTTCGATGGCCGTTGTTGGAAATCGACTGTACGGGCCTTGATAAAATTATTAAAAATAGTAATAATTTGTGTAAATCATAAGAAATGATTTGGGAAAATTTGGGATGAAAAACTCCATATTTGAAAAGATAAAAATAGATTTTTATCGAAATGAACTAGTTTTGAACTTAATTTAAAACCCAATTATTTTTAAATAAATTAATTAGATTTAAAAAAGGGTTTTAAATAATCGGAATTTCTAATATATTTGATTGGATTTGAAATGGGTTTATCATGAACGGTGTTTTAAATAACACTAGTTCTTTAACCCGATAACAAATAGAATGTGATTTGGGTTTGTCGTGAACTGTGTTTTAAATAACACCTAGTTCTTTAACCCAGAAAAAGGAGTTTTAACGAATCTGCAATTAGGTTGAAATGTGAATCTATAATCTAAATTATCAAATTTAGAAATGAGCGAGAATGGAGTATCGCCAGTTTTGCTCCAAAGCGATAGTTAAATCTTTAATTAGATTTGAACGTGAAATGGTAATTAATTTTACCGACAAAACCGTGGTGTTAGATATGGAGTATTACCAGTTTTGCTTCATGGGATGAATAGGTTGGGATTGGGAAATAAAATAAATAATCACTTTGATGTGGTTCGCTAATCTCGACTAGTTTGAAAAACCATAATTTGGTTTGAGATGACATCCAAAGGAAGATTAAAGGATAAATTTTAGAGAATTTATCTTGGATAAAATTAATGGGAACCTTTCCCTAAAAATGTGATTTTGTGAATAAAAGAATATTCTGAATTGGAATGAGGCGTATGTTGTGTTTGTGTAACATTTGTTTTAATATACGAGGGTTGTTCGGAAAGTCCGGGTTTATACCCATTCTGAATGACCGATTCGACGATAAGTCGAAGATGAAGACGGTGGTCGAAGACCGGAAGTCTTCACATCGTTTGGATAATTACTGACGATCCTGATTGGGCTGTACACCCAAGAGGATGGAAATAGTTGGTGGTCGTCCAGACGTACTTGGAGATGGATGGATATGCGAGGAAAGTGCCTCCGGTTTCGTTCAAACCCAGAACGGACTTGTAAATGGATTGTGTGTCTGACATTGGATTTTATTCTGTGTTGATTGATTTCTATTAAATATACATCTGTTTGGCGGCGGAGAATTTATTCTTTTGCTTAACGCACTTCTCTGAGACGTACGAGCTCAGAGGTTGTATATCGATGGACATCAGTCGGATGGCATGAATTGCCTGTGTGGCACGCTGAGATGCAATGATCAAGGCTTCTGTTGAAAAGCAAAGTCTTGTGGTTGATGATCAAAGCACGGCCTACGTGGCAGCTTTGTGTATAACGTGAATTCGCGAGCCTCACACCTCGGTATGAGTTAAAAACGGGATACGGACTGCAGGGAGAGCACGACGTTTCTTTCTAGCTTTGGTGGTGTCAGTGACTTACCAGCCCTGACATTTATATACTTTTCACCTATGTGGTTGTTGGAATGCGAGGCGCCTCGATTATAGGTCTGTAAGGACCGGGAAACGTGTGTTCAGGAATTTCCAATCCTCTAACGTAAGTGAGGACCGGCCCTGAAGCATCCAGGGGTTGCCTAGAGTGCGTAGCCCTGAGGCATTTGCTAGAGTGTCTCGAACGCGGAGAGGAGCTTGCCCCTTGCCTCGACTCATGACGGAAATCCAATTTCCAATACGTGTAATTCGGTTTTATTTGTAGAGCCTAGTACGGCGACATGATACATGGTACCCATGCCGCCTAGGATTGATATTTATGATTGAAATGTTTTGACACTATACACTTATTATAGTATCAAATGATTTGTTTTAAACGTACCAAGCATGTTTGGCTATTATAAGGGAAAAGCCTATCCTCCGGATTGCGTTGCATTGTGTGATAGGACCTGGGTCTTATAATAGCTTCATTTTTCGAAAAAGCATTGCGTTGTTTATTCTATGCACTGGTATTCTTGGGAGGAAACCCGTTCCGTGTTATACGGCGTGGTCCCTTGAATTATTCTCTTATAAAAAAAGTTTTAATAACTGTTTTAGTTCTCACACCAGTCACATGACTGACCTGGAGTTTATTGTTTTAACCTAAACTCTGGGTGCCCCTATTTTCCGCACGGGCAGCTAGTAGTTTTGGTTTTACAGATTTATATTCATAGGATCCTGGTTTACAGCTGGAATGATATCCGGAAAGCTCTGTATCCGTATATCACCTTCAGTTGTGCTTTGTATTATTTTTCCGCTACTATGTAACTTATTGTAATCTCTGATATTTGTCGAATGTAATTTATTCATTTATACTCTGTACATTCTTGTATCTGATGGAATTGTTGTAATAGCCATGAAATGCTCTTCCGTCTGTGTTCTGATTTGTCCTGTTCTCAACGACAGGGGTTTCGAACGGTCTAGATCGGTTTAACGACTGATTCGGATCGAGCGAAATTCCTGGCCGTCACAAATTCCTTCAAATTTATTCTTTAATCTTCCTTTGAATATTACTTCAAACTAGTCGGGATTAGCGAACCTTACCGAAGTAATCATTTGTTTTAATTTCTCAATCCCAACCTATTCATCCCAAAAAGTAAAACTGGTAATACTTCATATCTAACACCGCAGTGTTATCGGTAAATTTAATTACCATTTCACGTTCAAATCTAATTAAAGATTTAACTATCGCCTGGAGTAAAACTGGTGATACCCCATTCTCGATCTTTTCAATCCAATTAAAGATTCATTAAAACTCCACTTAATTTTAATCTTTAACTGGGTTAAAGAATCAGTGTCATTTAAAACACGATTCGCGATTAACCCCAAAATCTCATCACATTTCAATCAGTCCCTAACCGTAAATTAACAAGAGAATAATTCCCTAAGTATTAACCTTAAAGGCTGAAACCAACATCAGATCAAAACCCCAGAAACCATTCAACTTAACTAATCTCTAGTTAGTTTCTGATTTTCTTAACTCCTTTGGGTCTAAGAATAGTATTATTGAAGATACCGTTCACGACAACCAAAAATCACATTCCATTAATTATCGGGTTAAAGAACAAGTGTTATATAAAACACTGTTCACGATAAACCCAAAAATCAATACCAATTCAATTCCAATCAAATATTATTTAATTGGTACACTTCTTTAAATCTAAATAAAAAGATTTAATCTTTTTCTCAACTGGGTTTAAGAACAGTGTTAATGAAGAAAACATTCACGACAAACTGAAATCACATTTGATATTAAATACAAGGCACTGAATAGAAAATATATCGGCTTATAATCAATATCAAATTCTACGACCAACAAATATCGTATTGGAAATAACGATATACATATATCTTTCAAATTTCCATAACAACATCTGTATAATCACGAAATCCAGCATCGAAATATTCCAAAGACAATTTCGATTCAAATCCATTCCAATTCAATTATTGGAAATTCTGGTTACTTTTAAAACCCTTTTCAAGTTCAATTTATTTATTTTAAAAATAAATAAATTATAATTCTAGTTCAAAACTAGTTCATTTCGATAAAAATCTATTTTTATCTTTTCAAATATGGAGTTTTTCATCCCAGTTTTTCCCAAATCATTTCTTATGATTTCACACAAATTATTGATACTTTTAATAATTTTATCAAGGCCCGTACAGTCAATTTCCATCAACGGCCATCGAACTGCACTTACAGCGACCTTTTCCAAATTTGATTTGGACATAATTCCAAATTCAACCATTAGATTTCTAATTTCTAATATACGTTTGAAAGCTCTTTTTGATACGAACGCAACGGTTCCGGTTTTAGGAGAATCCGATGGTCGGATCTCCCGCAATATCCATTCAAAGTCAATGGTTGAAATTTGCAAACTACCGCGAGGCGGCGCGTTCTATTTAGGCCATTATATTATATATATATATAATGTATATATAATATATACTTCGTCGATTTCCTTTTAAAACATATTTTATAAATCATTTTAAATTCGTTTTCAAAACGATTTCAACTTCCTTTTCAATTTAAAATCAAAATTGAATTTTTCCTTATAAATTCGATTTAAATTCATTTCAAATTGATTTCTAATTCAATTTCAGTTCATTTTCAATTCAATTCAATTTCAATTCGAATTCATTTCTATTCGATTTCAATTCGAATTCATTTCTATTCAGTTTCATTTCGAATTTCAATTCTTTTCAAAATTTCAAATTTTGAAATCACTTTCGATATTCATTATAAAATGAATAAAATCGATATAAATATCGTTCACGTCAAAATGGCGTCAATCTAATCAATACGGCTTCGTATATTTCTGTTTTCAAATATTCTATTTCAAATATTTCTTTTTCAAATATTTCTATTTCAAAACTGGAATGAGGCCCAATCAATTACCTTATAATGTTAATTATATGGATTTTCTACAACACATGTATACAATAACAATGATGAATAATCAACCATCATCCAAAGTGCATTCTACACTGTATAAGCATCAAATATAAATATTTAACGCTCATAACAGTCTGTCAATCAATCGATCGACATACAACTAACTATTGGGATTAGTATACGTCATATATCATCCCAATACCCGTGTGGGGTTTCAAACAATCAAACACAAATTTCATTTGTGCAGTTGGGCGATGTGTAAAATTTATCGTCCCAATCAATATCAGTCAAATGTGTGTATACAATCAAATCATCCGATTTGTTTATTTTTATTTCACTTCATATACACATTAAATATTCTATTTTTAACTATAAAATATTTAAACTATATAAATATTTTATTTCATTTCACATCACATCACACAATCAACTACACATCAAAATCAAACAAACAAGCATACAAGTCGTCCATGGTCTGTGGACGATGGATGTCGGGTGCCACTAAACACCATCTGCATCCTAGTATATATTTCAACTAGAAAAATAAATAAAAGGTGAGGAGTTCTCACAGATTAGCTAATCCAAACGCCACGACTCTTCATAAGTAGAAATCTTCGTCATTCCTTCTTTTATCACTTTCATCATCTGTATTCACTACATATATAAAAATCGACTTTTTACTTCGCTATTCAATATATAAAAATCATATTTTTTCTTCGCTATTTAATATATAAAAATCGAATTTTTACTTCGCTATTAAATATATAAAAATCAAATTTTTACTTCGCTATTCAATATATAAAAATTGTATTTTTATCTCGCTATTCAATATATAAAAATCATATTTTTATATTGCCCTAACACATATAAAAATTCTATTTTTATTACTTTGAAATCTGAAAATAAATTCAATGTTTTATGTGGAAGAAACCTATTTTTGCAAAGATATAATATATATAAAAATCATGTTTTTATATTATCAAAACCATATATACATTCCAGATTTTTAAATCACTAAAGGTTATATTTCACCATTTCATAAACAAACTTGTATAAATAAATCAAAATAAAAAAAAATCACATTGAAAAAGGGGGAATGGTCTGTGTGCTCGCTGGAGTTGAAGGGGGGCTTCAGGTAGCATCGTGGTGCGTTGGGAGGGTTGAGGGGTCGGGTGGCTCCCCTAATGCGGAGGAGGAGGTCAGATGGCCAGGGGGTTTGGTTTGGGGCTCGGGTTCGCAGACAAGAAGGGGGAGGCGATGGAGAGGAAGGCGAGGTGGAGCGATAAGGGAGGGGGGGAAGAGGGGGAAAGGAGAAGAAGGCGGCGCGGCAACTTGGGGGGGGGGGGGCGCGGTGGCCAACCGTGGCCACGGCGGCGGCGCGTTAGGGCTCCGCCCCCTTTTTATTTTTATTTTTTTCTTCTGTCGATTGAAATGATACGGGGGGAGGGAGGGAGGGGTCTGAGAGTATAGAGATAGGGGAGAGGTTTTTTTATATTTTATTTAATTAATTTAATTTCAAAAAGGTACTTTTTATTTCGACCGCGAAACAGGACCCACCGTCTGTCATCCATAGCTAATTACCCCCATTCCGAACACAATGGAATATGTATCGTAAGCTGATTTGATCGTTTCGATCAGTTTTCGTCAAAATCAAAATAGAACTCTATATATTGAATTTGAACGCACATTTTAATTTACTGGGGTCACATATTGACTCGAAAAATTCCCGAAAAATATTTTCTAGCTTCATATTGACGATACGGTCATAACAAAACTAGTTTCATCAGATTCTGAGACCGTTGGAGAAATGGCCATTTTCCAGATGATTAAAATCAACTGAAACTGGTCAAACGCGTTTTCCTTTACCACGCTCAAATATTGATTCGAAAAATTACGAATTTTGGAATCTAGCAATAACATGACTTCACGAATCCAACAAAAGGGGTTTCGCCGAAATCCGAGGTCATTTGCAAAATTTCCATTTTTAAGGGCCTGAATTCCATAGCGACTATTCTGAATTTTCAACTGGGCATAACTTTTTATTCACGCTATGAAATTTCGATTTTTCGGATTCGTTGGAAAGGTATTATCAAATAGGTTCAAATATTTTTGGTTTCGCTAAAATCCGGTTTATTCTGAATCCTGTACATCCATTTGAAGTTAGAAATCGAATTATCGAACTACCGCGCCATTTCCAATTCCTTTTATTATTTAAAATAATTATTTATATTTAACGACGACGTATATTAATATATACATCAAATTTCTATTCAAAATAAATTTTTCGTCGATATTATTTAAAATAATTCATTTTAAATATTCAAACATCATCAAAATTGCCAAAATAAAATTTTTAAATCGGCTCGCATTTCCGGGTTATTACACACGAACTATATCAAGTATTGTCGTCTTTTACCTGCTAGTTTTGTATATACAGTCCAATATTATAACTCAAGGAAATGTTCTTCTTAAGAATTCCAAACTCATCAGATACGCTCAAAAAATATATTTGATAATATCACCATCCAGTGTTATCCAATGTCGTTCAAAGTATCCAATAAATTAATTTACTAAGTAAATATGAATTTTTGAATGGTTTCCTCATTCAGTTAAATTTGTGCATGAATGACATTATATATCGTTATGATAGTCGTAGAATAGGAAAAATCATTTCTTTTAAGTTTATGCAAATTTTTTTGATTTTCTCCATATTTTGATGCATTTCAATAACTAATTTGATCTCATGCTTGCTTAACCTACCCATATATGAATGTCCCTTGCTTTGCTTAAACCTCTTATGGTTATGCGTAGCATTAACCATAATTAAACTCCACTCATTCAAATACTCAAAGTTTTGCGCATTTAAGCCTAGATGAAGGAAAGAGCGGATACTTTGAGAACAACACACAAAAGAATGCAGACGGAAGAACATTTCATTGTTATTACAACAATTCCATCAGATACAAGAATATACAGAGTATAAATGAATAAATTACATACAACAAATATCAGAGATTACAATAAATTACATAGCAGCGGAAAAATGTACAAAACACAACTAGAAGTGATACACGGATACAGAGCTTTCCTAGCATCGTTCCAGCTGTAAATCAGGATCCTATGAACATAAATCTGCAAAACCAAAAATACAAGCTGCCCGTGTCGAAAATAGGGGCACCCAGAGTTTAGGTTAAAACAATAAACTCCAGGTCAGCCATGGGACGGGTGTGAGAACTAAAACAGTTATTAATATTGGTTTAAAGTTTGGTAAATCAAGGGACCACGCTGTATAACACGGAACGGGTTTCCTCCCAAGAATACCAGTGCATAGAACAAACAGCGCAATGCTAAATAAAGAAAAATGAAGCTGTTATAAGACCCAGGTCCCATCACACAATGCAACGCAAGCCGGAGGATAGGGTTTTCCCTTATAACAACCAAAGCATGCTTGATACGTTTAAAACACATTCTTTGATACTATTATAGCTGTATAGTGTCAAAACAATTTTCAATCATAAATATCAATCATAGGCGGCATGGGTACCATCTATCATGTCGCCATACTAGTTCTACAATTAAAACCGCACTATCACGTATTGGAAATTGGATTCTGTCATGAGCCGAGGCAAGGGGCAAGCTCCTCTCCATGTTCGAGACACTCTAGCAAATGTCCCAGGACCCCACTTTGATCCTTGGAATCGGCTGGGCCGGTCCTCTCTTACTTTTGAGGATTGGAAATTTCTGAACACACGTTTCCCTGTCCTTACAGACCTATATCCGAGGCGCCTCGCATTCCAACAACCACACAGGTGAAAAGTATATAAATGTCAGGGCTGGTAGGTCACTGACACCACCCTAGCTAGAAAGAAACGTCGTGCTCTCCCAGTGGTCCGTCTCCCGTTTTTGACTCATACCGAGGTGTGAGGCTCACGAATTCACGTTATACACAAAGCTACGCCACACAGGCCGTGCTTTGATCATCAACCACAAGACTTTTCTTTTCAATAGAAGCACTGATCAATTGCCACTTACGCGTGCCACACTGGCAATTCACTCCATGCGACTGATGTCTATCAATATACAACCTCTGAGCTCGTACGTCTCAGAGAAGGGCGTTAAGCAAGAGAATAAATTCTCCGCCGCCAAATAGAGGTATATTTAATAGAGATCAATCAACACAGAATAAAATCCAATGTCATACACACAATCCATTTACAAGTTCGTTCTGGGTCTGAACGAAACCGGAGGCACCTTCCTCGCACATCCATCCATCTCCAAGTACGTCTGGACGATCACCAACTGATTCTCTCATCTTGGGTGTACAGCCCAATCAAGATCATCAGTAATCACCCAAACGATGTGAAGACTTCCGGTCTTCAACCACCGTCTTCATCTTCGACATCTCGTCGAATCGGTTATTCAGAATGGGTATAACTCGGCCTTTCTGAATAACCCACGTATATAATAAACAAATGTTACACAAACACAATGAACGCCTCATTCCAATTCAGAATATTCTTTTATTCACAAAATCACATTCTTAGGGAAGGGTTCCCATTAATTTTATCCAAGATAAATTCTTTTAAATTTATTCTTTAATCTTCCTTTGGATATCATTTCAAACTAATCGGGATTAGCGAACCACACCGAAGTAATTATTTATTTTATTTCCCAATCCCAACCTGTTCATCCCATGGAGCAAAACTGGTAATACTCCATATCTAACACCACGGTGTTATCGGTAAAATTAATTACAATTTCACGTTCAAATCAAATTAAAGATTTAACTATCGCTTTGGAGCAAAACTGGTGATACTCCACTCTCGATCACTTTTCAGATTTGATAATTTAAATTATCAATTCACATTTTAATCTAATTAAAGATTCATTAAAACTCCACTTAGTTTTAATCCTTTCAAAAATCAACATCTTGCCTTTAACTGGGTTAAAGAACCAATGTCATCTAAAACACGATTCACGATAAACCCAAATCACATTTGATATTAAATACAAGGCTTTGAATAGAAAATATATCGGCTTATATTCAATATCAAATTCTGAAACCAACAAATATCATATTGGAAATAACGATATAAAATATATCTTTAAAATTCCCATAACAATATCTATATAGTCACAAAATCCAACATCAAAATATTTCAAAGATAATTTCGATTCAACTCCAGTCCAATTCACGTATTGGGAATACTGATTATTTTTAAAATCACTTTCAAATTCAATTTATTTATTTCAAAAATAATTTCATTTTAATTCTAGTTCAAAACTAGTTCATTACGATAAAAATTCATTTTTATCATTTCAAATATGGAATTTTTCAGCCCAATTCTTTCCAATTCATATATTATGATTTTACACAAATTATAGATATTTTTAATAATTTATCAAGGCCCGTACAGTCGATTTCCATCAATGGCCATCGAACTGCACTTACAGCGACCTTTTCCAAATTTGATTTGGACATAATTCCAAATCCAACCGTTAGATTCCAAATTTCTAATTTTCATTGGAAAGCTCTTTTCGATACAAACCCAGCGGTTCTGGTTTTAGGAGAATCCGACGGTCGGATCTCCCGCAACGTCAATTCGAAATCAATGGTCGAAGTTCGCGAACTGCCGTGGCGCGGCGCGTTCTATTCAGGCCATAATATATATATAATATATATATATATATTATATTTCGTCGATTTCCTTTTTAAAACTTATTTTATAAATCGGTTTAAATTCGTTTCAAAAACCATTTCAACTCTATATTCAATTTCAAATCGATTTGATTTCAATTCAATTCGAATTTACTTTCTATTCAATTCAATTCGAATTCATTTCAAATTGATTTCAATTCAATTTCAGTTTGTTTTAAATATCATTCAAAACGATTTCAATTCGTTTTTAATTCAATTTCAATTTAATTCAATTTGAATTCATTTCTATTCAGTTCGAATTCAAATTCACTTTCTATTCAATTCGAATCGAATTCATTTCCTATTCGATTCGAATTTATTTCGAATTGATTCAATATAATTTCAATTTGAGCTTTAATCTACTTTAATTTGAATTTCATTTCAAAATATTATATTTTGAAATCACTTTTCAATATTCATTGTAAAATGAATAAAATCGATATAAGTATCGTTCACGTCAAAATAGCGCAACTCTAATCGACACGGCTTTATATATTTCAATAAATTCGTTATTCTATTCAACAAATGAATATTTATCCCATTCAACACATGAATCTATTTTTTTTTTCAACACATGAATAATCTCAACACATGAGTACTATCAACACATCAATATTTTTGTTATGTAAAATATTTTATAAAACTATGGTATCTATCGTTTGATTTTTAATTAGACTCCACCATGAAGTAGTTCTAATTTTAAATATGATAAAGATGTAAATTTTATTATTAAAATATTTCGCTCAACACATAGATAGTTTCAACACATGCACATCGTCAACACATGACTATTTTTATATTCAACACATGAATTTCCTTTTATGATATTCATTATTTTCCCGATTGGAATGAGTCCCAATAAATCACCATATAATGTTAATTATATGGATTCCACACAACACATGTATATAATAGCAATGACAAACAATCAACCATCATCCAAAGTGCACCACACAACTGCATAAGCATCAAATATAAATAATCGACGCTTACACAGTCTGTCGAAAAATCGATCGACATACAATTAAATAATTGGGAATGGTGTACACCAAATTTCATCCCAACACCCGTGTGGGGTTTCAAATCAACAAACACAGGTTTTTATTTGTGCAGTTGGGCGATGTGTGAAATTTATCATCCCAATCCATATCAGTCAAATCAGCGTATATAAACAAATCGGCCGATTTGTTTATAAATATTTATTTACTCACATTCATGTTAAAAATTATATTTTTAATGATAAAATATTTTTAACTATATAAATATTTTATTTCCTTTCCTTTCAACACATGAATATATTTCATTATTTATTTCACATCAATTTCACAAACAAATTTTCACAACATATCAATCAAACAAACAAGCCATCCATGGTCTGTGGATGAAGGGTGTCGGGTGCTGCTAAGCACCGTCTGCATCCTAGTATATATATAACTAGTAAAGGAAATTTGAGTGAGAAGTTCTCACCGATAGCTAATCCAATACCACGATTTTTCTGATGTAGGGAATCACTGTCATTCTCGCCTTTTGTCACTTTCGTCGCCCGTAGTCACTACATATATAAAAATCGTATTTTTACTTTGCTATTCAATATATAAAAATTGAATTTTTACTTTGCTATTCAATATATAAAAATCGAATTTTTACTTTGCTATTCAATATATAAAAATCGAATTTTTTACTTTGCTATTCAATATATAAAAATCGAATTTTTACTTTGCTATTCAATATATAAAAATCCAATTTTTACTTTGCTATTCAATATATAAAAATCCAATTTTTACTTTGCTATTCAATATATAAAAATCAAATTTATACTTTGCTATTCAATATATAAAAATCGAATTTTTACTTTGCTATTCAATATATAAAAATCAAATTTTTACATCGCTATTATATAGATAAAAATTCTATTTTTACATCGCTACTTCATATTTGTAAAAATCCAAGTTTTATCGTTTACTTCTTATTTTTATTCTCTTCATTATAAAAAAAAATTAAATATTTTTATATTCTAAAACCATATATATAAAAATCAAATTCTTACAACGACGTTCTTAGACTAAAAATCAAATTTTTACATGCCATTCGTAAAATAAAAATGATACCTTTAACATCGTTGTTATTCATAAACAAAATCACGTTTTTATATAATGTTATTCAATAAAAATCATTACTTTATATTCATGAAAACGAAGAAATAACAAATCATAACTTTTCATTGTTATTCGTATTAAAAAACAGATTTTTAGGTTGCTACTTAATAAAAAAAACTGACTTTTATTGAACAAATAAAGAAAATAACATAAAAAAACTTACAGGGATACTAGGGGGAGGGCGCCGGCTTCTACAGGTCGGAGGTGGGGTCGTGGGGCCCGGCGCGGCGAGTGAGGTGGTGTGGGTGGCAATCGCCAGGGGGCAGCGAAAAGGGGGTTGGCGGCGGTTCAGGTGTGGGCCAGGGGCACGGGTTGAGGCTGCGAAGGGCTAGGGGTGTACGGTTTTCAAAGGGGGAGAAGAGGAGGAGACTGGCGGGAGGAGCGGCGCTGGGGGGGAAGGCTGCGTCGGGGTGGCGATCGCCAGGGGGCGGCGGTCGCGCCCTAGGGTTTCTCCCTTTTCCTTTTTTTATTTTTATTATTCGATTCGGAATGAAATCGAACGGGGGGGGGGGGGGGACTGGTTAATGTAAGGAGAGGGTTCTATTTTTTTATTTTCCACCAAAAAGCAACTTTTATTTTCGACCTCAAAACAAGGCCCACCGCCTGTCGTCCATAGCTAATTACCCCCATTCCGAACACAATGGGAAATGTATCGTAAGCTGATTCGGCTGTTACAATCAGTTTTCGTCAAAAATAACATATACTTCTATATATTGAATTTGAACGCGCATTTCAATTTACCGGGGCCACATACCAGCTCTAAAAATTCCCGAAAAATATTTTCTAGCTTCGTATTGACGATACAGTCCTAACAAAACTAGTTTCATTGAATTATGAGATCGTTAGAAAAATGGCCATTTTCCAGTCGATTAAAATCAACTGAAACTGGTCAAACGCGTTTTCCTTTGCCATGCTCACATATTGATTCGAAAAATTATGAAATTTGAAATCTAGCAATTATTTGACATCACGGATCCAACAAAAGTGGTTTCGTCGAAATCCGAGGTCGTTTGCAAAATGGCTATTTTTAAGGGCCTGAATTCCATAACGACTATTCAGAATTTTCAACTGGACATATCTTTTGATTCCCGCTATGAAATTTCAAATTTTCGGATTCGTTGGAAAGATATTCTCAATTAGATCCTAATGCTTTTGGTTTCACTAAAATCCGGATTGTTTTGCACCCGGTACATTCAATTGAAATTTGAAATCGAATTATCGAACTACCGCGCCATTTTCAATTCTATTTATAATTATATTTAATTATTTATATTCTAACGATGACGTATATAATATATACGTTATAATCTATTCAAAATAAATTTCTCGTCGAGATTATTTAAAATAATTCATTTTAAATGTTCAAAATTCATTATAATTGCGAAAATAAAATTTTTAAACTGGCCCAGATTTTCGGGTTGTTACAATGGACAATTACTGTTTTTGGGTACCATCAATCTATAATTTGTTTTATCGTTATTCCTTCCTCTTATACACACCACTACGTTCAAATGCAAATAAAATCCTAAAATGTTAAGCAAACACGTCTGTGTCAGATTTCAAAATGGCGAGCACAAAACCAAGACGTTTGTCGCTGTAGGAACCCAATCAACCAATTTATCATACGATTTTATATCTACATAAGAAAATTGTCGTTATTACAATATTAGGTCCTACATTGAAAATTAAAAATAACACTCACATATTTTGTGGTAAACTCGTTAGTGTAGTCTAATTTATTTTAAATTTCATCTTTATTGGATTTTTCCTGTATAGACCCAAAAAAAATGTTAACCATGCACTGGCTATGCTTGGTTGTTTTGAAAAAACAATGCACTGACAATGCGTGGTTCTTCAAAACCAGCACGTAGTGTCATCTTCATGTGGTTGCAGTTTAAAGAAATGAAAGGAAAAAAGTATAAATGCTTACTACCGCCCCTTCAAAATCTACGTTGCTTTAATCTACCTCCATCGTTATAGATTGATAGGCATTGGATTTGATAACTTGATTGGTTTTAGATTTAGGGTTTTTGGGGTTTGAGGAAGAAAGTAAAAACTTGAATGAAAGTTAAAATAGGATACAGGCAAGAAAACTTGAATGAACTCACAACACTAGATATAAAAGTTCAAATTACTACCACCAAGCTAATGCGGATTTACACAATCAATAAGAGTATCAAATTTAATTATAAGAAACATGAATGTTTGAGGCCCGCCTTCTTCTTCCTCCTCCTCCTCCTCCCGGTTCCGAGGCCCTAGGCGGCCACCTAGCTCTAGTATGACCAGGGCCGGGCCTGATGTTATCATAAATTAAAAGATAAACAATGCATAAACATCATGTAAAATAACTCAGATAAGATTATAATTCGCATTTATCCAAAAGAATGGTATAGAAACTATAATACTAAAACTATAATTTTCTCTGATAACTACTATTACTAATATAATAACAAGAACATAACATAAAATAGTTTATACATCGTTAAAATCAATAATTAGATAAGAATTAACTATAGTTTTATCATAAGATTGTTCGTGCCACTATTGGTTTGGTCCGGTTTAATACGGTTGGGTCGACAACTCAAGTCGCAACCAGACCGTACGTATCATTCTAAGTCGGTCTGGTTTGGAGTATATTCTTTAAAGAAAAAATTCGATTCGTATTTTCGTAATGTTTTTATGGTTTGGTGCGGTTTTCGTATAGCGGTACGGTTTATGCCCACCCCTAGTTTCGTAAAAACGAGGACAGTCAGTCTTTTGATTTGTGCAACGCCTGTAAATTCTCAAGTACGCACGACTGAAAGCCGGTCCTTCATTCACGTTTTGGTATACTTGAGATGCATTTTTAAACACAAATTTTTTTTACTTAAAACTGCGTTGTTGACACGATTAATTTTCTATGCACTAAATCTACATGTGAAGTTGAACATGTTTGACCGTATCACTCAATTCAATACAGTTATACAATTCAAAGTTTGAAACTATCCGAGTCTGAGGAGAAAAACGAAGTGAGACTTCTCCCGTGGTTGGGAGCTTTGACTGTTGCTATTGTCGTTGCATTCTTAATCCTTACAATATATATATATATATATATATATATATATAATGTTATCATGATATATTAAAATGGAAATAATAGTCCTACTCTATATTAGAATATCGACATCTGAATTTCTTGGTGAAGATTTGCTAGAAGGAAATTTTGAATTAGGATAGAACTATGTATTTCATTTGCTGGATCTTCTAAAAGTATATACCTGATCAAAGTCAAGCATGCCCTCCTTGAAAAAACTAATGTATAAAGACATAATAATATCGACATACAACAAGTGAAGTCTGCTGATTAGTCCAAATTTGAGTAATATTCAAACTAATGTATAAAGACATAATAGGCTTCTTCCATTATGAAAGCTAATAACTTGGGTATCAGAACCCTTGGTCTACGAGTCTCACGGGTCACAACATAAAGATTTACCATGATATGAACATGAGAATTTGTACATATATTTCTGTGCAACTTCCTCGACTAAAATTAATAAAGTCTTTAGATTTGACATTTTACTGCATATATATATATATATACATATATACATACATATATATATACACCTCATAATTTATATCTCTCATTACACAGAACAATCAAGATGAGCGTTCATAAAAGCATCGCTTTGCTAGCGTTATATGTTATTGCTGTTGCATTAGCTGTTAATATCAATCAGGTTGATGCATCAAGGCTCCTGGGAGATGAATGGGCAGAGCTTGTAACAATATTTGGGTTCGTTCTTCAATCGTTGCCGAAGGGACCTGTGCCACCGCTCAGTAATGGAGGCTGCACCCGTGATCCAAGCAACCGTCGTGGATCATGCCCTCCTTGAATCAAATTTAACTGCTGTTACTCCTGTTGATTGTATTCTATGCAGTCATTTAAATCAGATTGTTCCAAATAAGGATGTGTGTGCTCAGGCATGATTTGTGAAGAATCTACATTTGGCAACTGTGCAGCACACGTGTGTTATATCATCTGTATAAGTGGAGAACTAACTCCATGTTGTTATATTGCAAATTTGAACATTCCCGGCTAGGTTCCGAACATTTAGTCCGTCTTGTTAGCTCGATGATGATGACCAATTTAGCCGACCTAAAATAGTGTATATTATATATTTTAAATGTTCATGTACATTAAAACAAAACATGAGAATATGTTTTTTTGGAAGACCAACTGGATTTTATAATGGACTGTTCACCCTTTTTTTTTAATTAACTCCACAAACCTAAACTAGCTTATAGAAAAAGTAAGAGTGTTCGTTCGATCGTTTTGGTTTATTTTGAGGTAAAGAATCTCAAATCAAATTGGATCAAAAAAATTTCAGTTAATTTAGTCGGTAACCAATTTAATCTAATTGAAAGAACGTGTTATTATTTAAATGATGCATTCACTCAAAGTAAAACATAAATTCTTCCTGTTTGAAAATTTTTTATATAGTAAATTTTATGTTTATAATAAAATTTGACATATTTGCAACATATGCCTTTGTATTTTATCACTAAACTAGTTATTTAAAGTATTTCAACATGTATAAGTAGCTTACAGAAAAAGGTTAAACAACTTGTTTAAATAACCAACCACTATTAAAACAACATAGCACCACGCTGGGAGCAATAAATACAGTAACCCACTCAGCTGCCTTATGAAAGGCACAACAAAATCCAACATGACATACACCGTACAGGGTGTTCAACAATCACATACCAACAACAAGTGGCAAAGGCCATTACCAGTATCACCAACAGACTTTCATCAACATTTCATCCCGACATCATAATCACCTTTCAAACCAGCAGCATTCGACTTCAACCTCATGACGCAAGCATTCACCAGTGAACAAGACAGGATATTTTACAACACAGAACTTGAAATGAGATAGAGAAACCAAAGTTGAATAACTTACAGCATAGGATTTAAAAAAGACAACAAAAAAGGCTTCATAAGGATTGCAAAAGAGCTGCACACCCAGTTAATAAAGGAAAATAAGAGAGAAAATATTGATCATGTGTTGATGCTCACCTGATTTGCAAATGAGATGTATACAATAATTTATAATGCATTAATGATTGTTCTAGAAATTGTATACTAAAAGAGTACACCTGATTTTCCATTTTTAGAAGAATCATAACCCAATGGTACTACTGACTGACCAATTATTAGTTGTCATTATCAACATCAATGTGGTCCTCCATTTCAGTTATTCCAGCTTCATTATTTTCAACACCCCCCTCAAGTTGTTATGTGGGAAGAATGAAATTGTTAGCTTGTTTTTGAGATAATGGAATTGTGAAATGTTGAGAGACTTGGTAAGCATATCTGCTATTTGCTCCTCTATTGGAATGTACCGAACCTCCACTCCTTTGTTCAAAACTTTCTCTCTAATGAAATGCACATCAGTTTTTATATGTTTTGTTCTTGAATGAAAAACTGGATCAGATGCTAACTGCCTGGCACTAGAATTGTCACACCATATTATGGCTAATCCTTTGTATTCAATACTGATTACAGTGAACAAGGATTGCAGTCACACCACCTCAGTGCAGGCTTGACTCTTGAGCTAAGGCTCTATATTCAGCCTCAGTGGTTGAGCGAGCCATAGACTTTTATTTTTGAGAGCTCAACTGATTAGATTTTTGCCAAAATATATATACGCAGTAACCGATTGTGGCTTTTCTATCGTCAAGAGAGCTTGCCTAATCTGAGTCACAAAAGCCTTCTATAGTTAGAGTTGAGGCATGAGTGAACATGATCTCTTCTCTAATCGATCCAGCAAGATAGCGTAGAACTTTCTTTGTAACAACCCGGAAAATCAGGGCCAATTTAAAATTTTTATTTTTAAGAATTTTGTTGGAAAATGTGCCAGAATTTAAAATTTTCAATTTTAAATAATATTAAAGCCACTGAAAATAGTCAATTTTCAAACGGCCTCTGTTTCCGACGAAACCACTTTTGTTGGAACCGGAATGTCAAATTATTGCTAGGTTTCAATTTTCATAATTTTTCGAATTAATATGTAAGCGTGGCAAAGGAAAACGTGTTTTGACTGTTTCAGTTAAATTTAATCGACTTGAAAATGGCCATTTTTCAAACAGTCTCAGAATTCGATGAAATTAGTCTCGTTAGAACCGTATCGTCAAAATATAGCCAAATATAATTTTTCTGTAATTTTTAGAGGCGGTATGTAGTCCCGGAAAATTAAAATGTATAGTCAAAACTAATTAAATAAATGAATTAAATATTAAATTAAATAAAACCAGCTGTAGATTTTGATTTAGGCTTTGAGACCTGTTCCATTGCGTCCGGAAGGGGGGTATTTGCCTAAGGATTTTTTTTTGTTGGGCTGGAATTGGATTTATTTAGGAGTAACGGGCTTAAAACCAAACATTAGGAGATTTAATATTATTTAATTAGAAATAACCCTAAAAAAAATTCAAAACCCTAATTTCAAAAACGTGGCCGCCGCCTGTATCAAATGAATGGCAGAAATCATCCCAAACTAATTCCTTAACCATTTCCAATCCACTTACTTATATTCGAAAATCCAAAAACAAAATCGAAGTATTTCCAGAGGGCTTTCAATTGATAAGGAGATGATCGAGATTCAAACATCAGGGGGGCCGAATTCTTGCCCCAAACCGCCGACGTTTGGAGCCGTGCCTGGCGCCGTGGGATGCACCGAGTGGGCCACGATCCCGGGCGGTTGGCGGCGGCGGCGAGCTCTCGGACGGGGTGGTGGTTGATCGGTGGCAGAGGGCTCCGGCGGGGCGCAAGGATGAGGGTTTCAAATTGAAAGATGGGTTCGACGTATAACAGAAGGAGGAAGAAGGATTAGTGGCCTAATGATGTAATTAAGAATTTTAATTATTTAATTAATTAAATTATTATCAAATCTTTAAACATACATAACTCTCTCGTACAGCGAAGAAAACTCGAACCGTTTGTTGCGTTGGGATCAGAAAAATGAGAACTTCGCAATGGAACAGACTAGAACTGAAAAGGAGCACTTTGAAATTTCAGCAAAATTTGAGCGTGAACAGGAATAAATAAAAAAACCAATCAATGTGAGAATCCCTGATTTTTTTTCAATTTAAATAATTTATCAAATTATTTATACAGTTAAATATCTGTCTGTATGTTATTTAATCTGTGCTATGATGTGATGAAATTTTGGGTGCTTGATCTTTTTGTGTTGTACTGTATTGTATGGATCTGACATGATAAGTTATATCTGTATTTGTGGTTAAAATAAATCATTTTTGTCAATATATTGATCGATAATATATATAGCCAAAATTTTATCAACATTTTAATTGTTAATAAAAAGGACAGGATATAGACAAAATTTTATTAACATTTTAATTGTTAATAAAAAAAAATAAGATTAAAACACACTGTTATCAATATTATATTTGGGGGCAATATTAAATAAAAACATTTTTGTCAAATTTGTTAGTTAAAATAAAAACAAACATTTTTGTCAAATTGGTTAGTTGAAACAAACAAAAAAATAAACATTCTTGTAGATTAAAAAGGTTGAAAACAAAAATACTCCTTTGTCAATATAGAATGGTTAAAAACAAAATATTCAATTTTGTTTTTATAGTGTAGTTAAATAAAAACATTTATTCTTGTCAATTAGTATAGTTGAAATAAAAACATTTAATTTTTGTCAAATTAGAATGATTGAATAAAATATTACATAGAAAATAAAGTCTTTCTTTTTGATTTGTGCTTAACACAAATATATATATTGAAAAGAATTTTTTTTTTTACTCTTCTATTTGTATTCACTAATACAAATATATGTTGAAATTAAAGTATATTCTTTTATTTGCATCCACAATTGTAAATATACCTTGAAATTAAAGTTATTCCTTTATTTACATTTACAAATGTAAATATACATTGTAATTGAAGTTTATTCTTTATTTGCATTACTCGGTGCAAATATTCTTTGATAGTAAAATTTGTCCTTTTATTTGCATTACTCGATGCCAATATACTTTGAAAAATAAAACTGTTCTTTTATTTGCATCCACAAAAGCAAATATACTTTGAAATAAAAACTATTCTTTTCTTTGCATTCTCAATGCAAGTATACGTTCAAATTTAAAGTTTGTCCTCTTATTTGCATTTACTAATGCATATGTACAGTGGAATTAAATTTCATTCTTTTATTTACACTCACCAATGTAAATATGCATTGAAATTAAATGTGGTTCCTTTATTTGCATTCACCAATGCAAAAATAACATAGAAATAAAAGTTTTACTTTTTTTTGCATTCTCCAATGCGAATATACATTGAATAAAAAAAATGTTCTTTTATTTGCTTCCTCCGTTGCAAATAAACATTAAAAGGAATAGGTGCATTTGTTTGCAAATTCTAGATGCAAACAAAATAGGATTAAAAAAGTTACATTAGAAATAAATTGTCACTTTTGTTAGAAAAGTTACATTAAAAATAAATTGTCACTTTTGTTAGAAAAGTTACATTAGAGTAAAAAGGGTGAAATTTGTGAGAAACATGTTATGTTAACTAAACAGACCATTTTGTTATGAAAATCAAAACATGCTTTGTTGACTAAAAAGACATTTTTATGTTAGATAAAAACTAAATAGCACTTTTGTTAAGTAAATTTTTGCCAAAAACACAAATAGCATTTTGTCAACAAAATGAATTAAAAATACCACTTTTGTCTAAATTAGAATCGACACATTACAATGTCATTTTTGTTGAAGTTAAAGAGACCAAAAATAGATATTTTTTTTAAAAGGAATATAGGCAGGAGACTTACATTCTCAATGAAAAAGGGAATATAAAAAGAAAAACATTTATTTACAATTAGTGTAAATGAATAAGGATTAGAAAAAGAATATTTATTTAAATAGGTTTAGTACGAATACATAATAAGAAAAAGTATGCTTAACCCGAGGTTGGATTGAGTTGTGATGTAAACCTGCCCGGACCCGCCCGGCTGTCCAGTCATCACAACAATATCTATCCAATTTGAGAAGTTAAAGCATATGTAATTATTACAAAAATTTAGTGTAAATAAATAAAACATAGACAAAGGAGTACATATATATTTACATTAGATAAATAAGAGATTATTTAAATTACATTTTTATATGTAATTAAAAGAATATGTTTTACACTGTAAAGAAAATTACATTTATATGTAATTAAGATTATAAGAAATAAAATTACATTTTTATGCAATTAAAATTATGAGGAAGAAATTTACATATTATGTAATTAAGAATAAATAGGAAATAAAAAGAACCAAAATGTAGGTGGTAATTATTTACATTTTCTTATGTAAATAAAAATAATAAAAAGAAATGTTAGAAAAGAATTAACATAAGATATTCTTTTTATGAAAAAAAAAATTATTAGAAAAGAATTAAAGAAATACATCTATTTACATTTACTATGTAAATAGGTTTGGCAAGGAAATTGAAACCATTTATTTACAAATAGCGTAAATAAATATGAATAAGAAATTAGATACATTTATTTACAATTAATGTAAATAAATATAGCAAAAGTAAAAGTAAAACATTTATTTACAAATAGTGTAAACAAATAAGAAAAGAAATTAGATATATTTATTTACAATTAATGTAAATAAATATAGAAAAGTAGAAGTAAACATTTATTTACATTTAGGTAAATAAATAAGATAAAAGAATAGTAAAAACATTTATTTACAAATGGTGTAAATAAATAAGAAAAAGCAATTGAAAACATTTATCTACATTTAGGTAAATAAATAAGGAAAAGAGAAATACTTATTTACACTTAGGAAAATAAATAAGGAAAAGAATAGAAAACGATTATTTACAATTAGGTAAATAAATAGGAAAAAGAATACAATTTATTTACACTTAGTGTAAATAAAATAAATGGATATAGAGTATAATTTATTTACAGTTAGTGTAAATAAAACAAAAAGGGTAGTAAAATAAAACAAGTGATATTTTATCGTCATTTTAGATGCGATAAAAAGAATAGACGTTAATAGTTGAAATCACCAAGCGATTTATATATATATATATATATATATATATATATACATATATAGATTATAAATTAAACGGAACACGCGCGGCAGTTGGCTTATCGGCAATCGTAACTTTAAATGGTTAGATTTCAAGTTATGTGTAAATCAAATTTGGTTGAAAACAGCGCCAGGGAAGCGTCGTTAATTTATTCGAGCTATTTTTATATAAATAAAAATAGCGATAGGTCGTTATCAAATATTAATAACGATGGGAAATGTTTTCAAATTATTATATATATATATGCGAGAATCATTTGAAAAGACCGAGTTCAATCTCATTTCAAATGATTATACGACGTTCTAAGTCGAAGATTTAAAGACGGTGATTGAAGACCGACGATCTTCACATCGAATGGATGCGTTGCTATTGAGACCCATGATGGGAGTAGCTACCTTGAAAGGGCGACAGTAGTAGCCGTCCGGACGTAGTGTTGATTGCACGGATTTGACTTTCGCTCAGACCCAGAGCATAAGTTTATAAATGGAATGTATGTCTGACGTTGTAGTCCTTTATACTACATTCGTTGATCTCTCTTAATATATATCTGTTTGGTGGTTAACACCCTTCTCTGAGACATATGAGCTTAGAGGTTATATATTGGCAGAAATCAATGTTATAGTATAGACTGACAATGTGGCATACTAAGATGCATTGATCAAGGCTTTTGTTGAAAAGCAGGGCCTTGTGGTTGATGATCAAAGCATAGTCTGTTTAGGCATAGCTTTGTGTATATCGTGACTTCGCGAGCCTCACACCCCGGTATGAGTCAAAAACGGGATATGGACCGTAGGGAGTGCACACGTTTCTTTCTAGCTAGAGTGGTGTCAGCGACCTGCCAGCCCTGACATTTTACTTATGTAGATGATGGATTTTGAGGCGCCTCATTATTTTTATAGGCCGTTGGTGGTCATACTATAGGTCCAAAGGGACCGGGAAACGTGTGTTCAGGCATAACTAATCCACTGCCCATTGGCGGGGACCGGCCCTACCGCTTCCAAGGGTTCACTGCGGGGAATCCTGAGGCATTTGCTAGAGTGTCTCGAATCGGAGAGGATCTTGCCCCTAGCCTCGACTCATGATGGAATCCAAATTTCCAATACGCCCTTGCGGTTTTGATTGTAGAACCAGTATTGGCGACATGCTATATGGTAACCATGCCGTCTAGGATTGATACTTATGATTCAAATCTTTTTATTAAAACATATATACACTAATAATAATATCAAATCCGTTTTATACGTATCAAGCATCTTTTGATCATTATAAGGTAAAACCGTATCCTCTGGTGTGCGTTGCATTGTGTGATGGGACCTGGGTCTTATAATGGTTTCATTTTTCCAAAAAGACATTGCGTTATTTCTCAATTTACTTTAGTTTATGCACCGACAATCCATTGGAATAAAACCCGTTCCGCATTAGCGGCGTGGTCCTTGGATTTGTCTTATTAGTTAAATTAGTTTAGAATTCTCACACCAGTCCCATGACTGACTCGTAGTTTGTTTCACTTTGCAAACTCGGGTGCCCTCTTTTCCACACGGGCAGTCGAGTAGCTTTTTGCAGATATCTCTCTCTTTAGCAGGATCCTGCATCGAAGCCTAAAGCTATGTCCAGAGCTTAGAAGTCTTCCGCTGTTTAATGTATTAAATCTGTTGTAATTTATCTTCCGCTGTAGTTTACTTTATTTGTACTCTGATATATTCTGTACTCTGATGTAACATTATTGTAATGAAATAAAAGTCTGCTGTTGTTGTTCTGATGTTTTGTATTCCCAAAGTTAACGTATGCGAGTTTTGAACGGTCTTGGTCGATTTTGCGATCGATTAGGTCGGGCAAAATCTGTGTCGTTACAGGTGGTATCAGAGCTCTGGTTAGCTCAAATCTTTGGGGTACAACTCATTAGAACTGAACAAAAGACTCATCATAGAATTGGATTAGTAATGTCCAATAAGAATACTCATTAGAGATAGGATCAGCAGTATCCTAGAATGAGAAAACTCATTAGAGATGGGGTTAGTAATGCCCTAGAATGAGTTCAGAGTGATAAGCTTATGATTAGCGTATTTTTGATTTTATAATCTATTTTTGAAAATATGATTTTTTTAATATATAAAAGAGTATGTATATTTGATAAGTTAGTCAACAAATGAAATTAATAAGAGAAATTAAAATTTAGTTAGTTAATTAAACAACTTTTACCTTAGTTCCTTTTCGAGGACGAAAAGATTTTAAGTGGGGGAGACTGTAACAACCCGGAAAATCAAGGCCAATTTAAAATTTTTATTTTTAAGAATTTTGTTGGAAAATGTGCCAGAATTTAAAATTTTCAATTTTAAATAATATTAAAGCCACTGAAAATAGTCAATTTTCAAACGGCCTCTGTTTCCGACGAAACCACTTTTGTTGGAACCGGAATGTCAAATTATTGCTAGGTTTCAATTTTCATAATTTTTCGAATTAATATGTAAGCGTGGCAAAGGAAAACGTGTTTTGACTGTTTCAGTTAAATTTAATCGACTTGAAAATGGCCATTTTTCAAACAGTCTCAGAATTCGATGAAATTAGTCTCGTTAGAACCGTATCGTCAAAACATAGCCAAATATAATTTTTCTGTAATTTTTAGAGGCGGTATGTAGTCCCGGAAAATTAAAATGTATAGTCAAAACTAATTAAATAAATGAATTAAATATTAAATTAAATAAAACCAGCTGTAGACTTTTGATTTAGGCTTTGAGACCTGTTCCATTGCGTCCGGAAGGGGGGTATTTGCCTAAGGATTTTTTTTGTTGGGCTGGAATTGGATTTATTTAGGAGTAACGGGCTTAAAACCAAACATTAGGAGATTTAATATTATTTAATTAGAAATAACCCTAAAAAAATTCAAAACCCTAATTTCAAAAACGTGGCCGCCGCCTGTATCAAATGAATGGCAGAAATCATCCCAAACTAATTCCTTAACCATTTCCAATCCACTTACTTATATTCGAAAATCCAAAAACAAAATCGAAGTATTTCCAGAGGGCTTTCAATTGATAAGGAGATGATCGAGATTCAAACATCAGGGGGGCCGAATTCTTGCCCCAAACCGCCGACGTTTGGAGCCGTGCCTGGCGCCGTGGGATGCACCGAGTGGGCCACGATCCCGGGCGGTTGGCGGCGGCGGCGAGCTCTCGGACGGGGTGGTGGTTGATCGGTGGCAGAGGGCTCCGGCGGGGCGCAAGGATGAGGGTTTCAAATTGAAAGATGGGTTCGACGTATAACAGAAGGAGGAAGAAGGATTAGTGGCCTAATGATGTAATTAAGAATTTTAATTATTTAATTAATTAAATTATTATCAAATCTTTAAACATACATAACTCTCTCGTACAGCGAAGAAAACTCGAACCGTTTGTTGCGTTGGGATCAGAAAAATGAGAGCTTCGCAATGGAACAGACTAGAACTGAAAAGGAGCACTTTGAAATTTCAGCAAAATTTGAGCGTGAACAGGAATAAATAAAAAAACCAATCAATGTGAGAATCCCTGATTTTTTTTTCAATTTAAATAACTGTGACGAACAAGGAATTTCGCTCGGTCCGAACCAGTCGCTAAACCGACCCAGACCGTTCGAAACGCCCTATCGTTTGAGAACACGACAGAACAGAACGCATACAGAAGAACGTTTCATTGTATATTACAACAATGCATCAGATTACAAGAATATACAGAGTATAAACAAATAAATATTACACAGAAATATCAGAGATTTAAATTACATTTAAATACATCGCAGCGGAAAATAATACAATACACAACTTAGAATGAGATATACGGATACAAAGCTTTCCGGATATCGTTCCAGCTGTGAACCAGGATCCTGTGAATAAAATCTGCAAAACCGAAACTACTAGCTGCCCGTGTCAAAATAAGGGCACCCAGAGTTTAGGTTAAAACAATAAACTCCAGGTCAGTCATGGGACTGGTGTGAGAACTAAAACAGTTAATCTTTATTTTCAAAGTAAGGTAAATCAAGGGACCACGCCGTATAACACGGAACGGGTTTCCTCCCAAGAACACCAGTGCATAAAACAAACAGCGCGATGCTAAATAAAGAAAAATGAAGCTGTTATAAGACCCAGGTCCTATCACACAATGCAACGCAAGCCGGGGGATAGGGTTTTTACCTTATAACAGCCAAAGAATGCTTGATACGTTTAAAACAAATCATTTGATACTATTATAAGTGCATAGTGTATAAAACAACTTCAAATCATAAGTATCAATCATAGGCGGCATAAGCGCCCCATCCCACTATGTCGCCATATATAGGATTACAATTAAAACCGCAAATGTCACGTATTTGGAAATTGGATTTCCATCTATGAACCGAGGCAAAAGATAGTCCTCAACCGATTCGAGACTGCCTAGCCCGAGTCTCAGGATCAGAACGCATCGACCCTTGGATCGTCAGGGCCGGTCCACACGGAGTGGATTAAAAATGCCTGAGCACTACGTTTCGCCGCCCTTTGGGGCGTAAGCGAGCCAACGAATGACTCCATCGGACCCGGATCGTCCGATCTAACCGAGGCGCCTCGCAACAGCAACAACCACATAAGTCAAACTCGTCAGGGCGTGTAAAACCACTGACGCCACTTCTAGCTAGGAGGAAACGCATGCCCTCCCTGATGTCCTCTCCCGTTTTTGGTTCATACCGGGTGCGAAACTCGCGAAGGAAACGTTACACAAAGCTACGCCACAAAGGCCGTGCTTTGATCATCACCACAAGACTTTGCTTTTCAACAGAAGCCTTGATCATTTGCATCTTAGCATGCCACACAGGCAAACCACTCTATGCAACCGATATCAGTCACACAGAATGAAATCCGATGTCAGACACACAGTCCATTTACAAGTCCGTTCTGGGTCTGAACGAAACCAGAGGCACCTAGTACCTCGCATATCCATCGATCTCCAAGTACGTCTGGACGATCACCAACTGTTTCCATCTTCTTGGGTGTACAGCCCAATCAAGATCATCAGTTATCACCCAAACGACGTGAAGACCTCCAGTCTTCGACCATCGTCTTCATCTTCAACTTATCGTCGTATCGATTATTCAGAATGGGATAAACCCGGACTTCCCGAATAACTCGCGTATATTTTATAAAAGTGTTACACAAACACAACATACGCCTCATTCCAATTCATTAGTCACTAACCGTAAATTAATCAAGAGAATAATTCCCCAAATATTAACCCCGAAGGCCGAAACCAACATCAGATCAATATCCAGAAAACCCTTCTGCTTGGCTAACCGACAGTTAGTTTCTAAATTTCACGTTCAAATCTAATTAAAGATTTAACTATCGCCTGGAGCAAAACTGGTGATACTCCATTCTCGATCTTTTCAATCTAATTAAAGATTCATTAAAACTCCAGTTAGTTTTAATCTGTGACTGGGTTAAAGAATCAGTGTCATTTAAAACACGGTTCACGATAAACCCAAAGTCACATCCCATTAATTATCGGGTTAAAGAACAAGTGTTATTTAAAACACTGTTCACGATAAACCCAAAAATCAATATCAATTCAATTCCAATTAAATATTATTTAATTGGTACACTTCATTAAATCTAAATAAAAAGATTTAATCTTTTCTCAACTGGGTTCAAGAACAGTGATAGTAAAGACACCATTCACGACAAACCCAAATCACATTCGATATTCAATACAAGGCTCGGAATAGAAAATATATCGGCTTATATTCAATATCGAATTCTACGACTAACAAATGTCGTATTGGAAATAACGATATAAATATATATATCTTTCAAATTTCCATAACAACACCTGTATAATCACGAATTCCAACATCGAAATATTCCGAAGACAATTTCGATTCAAATCCACTCCAATGCAATCATTGGAAATTTTGGTTATTTTTAAAACCCTTTTTAAATTCAATTTATTTATTTAAAAATAAATAGAATTATATTTCTAGTTCAAAACTAGTTCATTTCGATAAAAATCCATTTTTATCTTTTCAAATATGGAGTTTTTTCATCCCAAATCTTCTCAAATCATTTCTTATGATTTTACACAAATTATTGCTATTTTTAATAATTTTATCAAGGCCCGTACAGTCGATTTCCATCAACGGCCATCGAACTGCACTTACAACGACCTTTTTCGAATTTGATTTGGACATAATTCCAAATCCAACCGTTAGATTTCAAATTTCTAATATTCGTTAGAAAGCTCTTTTCGATACGAACCCAACGGTTCCGGTTTTAGGAGAATCCGACGGTCGGATCTCCCGTAATGTCCGTTTGAAATAAATGGTCGAAATTCGCGAACTGCCGCCGCGCGGCGCGTTCTATTCAGGCCATTATATTATATATAATATATATAATATATATTTCGTCGATTCCTATTTAAAACGAATTATATAAATAGTTTTAAAATCGTTTCAAAAGCAATTTCAACTTCCTTTTCAATTCAAATCAAAATTGAATTCTTCTTTATAAATTCGTTTCAAAATTCATTTCTATTCAATTCAAATTTCAATTCAATTTGAATTCATTTCAATTCGGTTTCAATTCAATTCATTTCGAAATCGTTTTCAATTCAATTCATTTCGAAATCGTTTTCAATTCAATTCATTTCGAAATCGTTTTCAATTCAATTCATTTCGAAATCGTTTTCAATTCAATTCATTTCGAAATCGTTTTCAATTCAATTCATTTCGAAATCGTTTTCAATTCAATTCATTTCGAAATCGTTTTCAATTCAATTCATTTCGAAATCGTTTTCAATTCAATTCATTTCGAAATCGTTTTCAATTCAATTCATTTCGAGATCGTTTTCAATTCAATTCATTTCGAGATCGTTTTCAATTCAATTCATTTCGAGATCGTTTTCAATTCAATTCATTTCGAAATCGTTTTCAATTCAATTCATTTCGAAATCGTTTTCAATTCAATTCATTTCGAAATCGTTTTCAATTCAATTCATTTCGAAATCGTTTTCAATTCAATTCATTTCGAAATCGTTTTCAATTCAATTCATTTCGAAATCGTTTTCAATTCAATTCATTTCGAAATCGTTTTCAATTCAATTCATTTCGAAATCGTTTTCAATTCAATTCATTTCGAAATCGTTTTCAATTCAATTCATTTCGAAATCGTTTTCAATTCAATTCATTTCGAAATCGTTTTCAATTCAATTCATTTCGAAATCGTTTTCAATTCAATTCATTTCGAAATCGTTTTCAATTCAATTCATTTCGAAATCGTTTTCAATTCAATTCATTTCGAAATCGTTTTCAATTCAATTCATTTCGAAATCGTTTTCAATTCAATTCATTTCGAAATCGAATAAAGTCGATATAAATATCGTTCACGTCAAAATGGCGTCAATCTAATCAACACGGCTTCATATATTGATATTTTCAAATATTCCATTTCGAATATTTCTATTTCAAATATTTCTATTTTAAAACTGGAATGAGGCCCAATCAATTACCATATAAAGTTAATTATATGGATTTTCATACAACACATGTATATAATAGCATGGAAAAATAATCAACCATCAACCAAAGTGCACTACACTGTATAAGCATCAAATATAGATATCCAACGCTTAAAACAGCCTGTCAATCAAATGATCGACATATTCAATCAATCGGGATGAGTGAACTTCAAATTTCATCCCAACACCCGTGTGGGGTTTCAAACAATCAAACACCTATTTTATTTGTGCTGTTGGGCGATGTGCAAAATTTATCGTCCCAATCAATGTCATTCAAATAGGTGTACATAAACAAACCGTCCGGTTTATAAATGAATATTTTATTTTATTCACTTCACGTTAAAAATTATATTTTTAACGATAAAACATTTTATTCCAACCTATGAATTTCTATTCAATTCATTTATTCAATAAAATGATATTTTTATTTTTCTAACATATTTTAGAAAATTTCGGCGGCATAACGGCACGATACTAGAAACGGGACAAGGCCTAGCCTTATCCCCGGTCTAGTGAAGGCCTACGCCATTCACTCATCAATCAAATCAATTTCATTTTGCAAACCACAAAATTTGGAGTAAGGGTCTAACCTAGCCTTACTCCTACGCCTTATAACGGCGCACGTCTAATCCTAACCAATTTATCGATTCGATTTTTCACACCACAAACCACATTTCAAACCAATATCGCAATCAATCACCAAACAGTCAAACAAACAAGTCCATGGTCTGTGGACGGTTGTGTCGGGTGCTACTAAGCACCGTCTGCATCCTAGTATAAATATATAACTAGAAAAGTAAATTGAAAGGTGAGAAATTCTCACATATAGCTATCCTAGCTCCACGGCTCTTCTTTTGCAGAAGTCTTCGTCACCTTCGTTGCCCGTATTCTCTACATAGGTAAAAATCGAATTTTTACTATGTTGTTCAATATAAAAAATCATATTTTTATTTTGCTTCTCAATATATAAAAATCGAATTTTTACTTTGCTTTTCAATATATAAAAATCATATTTTTCTATCGAAGTTCAATATAAAAATTCTATTTTTGACAATAAGGTTTTCGCCTTAATAAAAAAAAATATAGTTTTCGCTTTTAAAAAAATAAAGTCTTTTCTATTTTTAAAAATCCTACTTTTTCTTCTAAACAAAAATCTCGCCTTTTTTCTTTTCTATTTTAAAGATCAAATCTTTATAAAGTTTAAACCTTTTCTATTTAAAGTTTAAACCTTTTCTATTTAAAGTTTAAAATAAAATCAGTTTTTATTTTTCCTTTTAAATTAGTTTTTACTCATTTACAAAATTCCATTTTTACTTATTATAAAAAAAAATCAGTTTTTAAATCCATTTCAAATCAGTTTTTAAAAATCATTTTAAATCAGTTTTAATTTTAAAGTAAAAATCAGTTTTAAAACTTTAAAATAAAAATCAAAGTAAAATAAAAACAATTTCATATATATATATATATATGTTGTATATATACAAATCTTATTTTTGTATTGCAAATTTTATTTATTTTAAAAATAAATGATATTTATATTTTCTTCATATCTTTAAAATAAAATTTTATTTATTTTCAAAACAACGATTATATATTTCAAAACAACGATTATATGTTTAAAACACTCACTGTTGAATTTGGAACCCGTCTTCTTCTTGGTATTCACGCACTGCTCCAGGTTACTGTCAAAAACTTCGAACCCAAAGGCACCACTAGGGTTTCACAATCGCTGCCGCTACAATCATGGAGACGACGATCCACGAGCACCTTCCGCTGCGCCTTGGTCTGAGCTGCCTCCGCCGATAGCAACGAGGAACTCGAAGGTCATTAGACGCCTCGATTTGGGGGTTGTGCGGATTTTATTTGAAGGTGGAAGAGGAGAGGGAGGTCGTGGTGGGAGGGAGTCGCCTGAGGTGGTGCATCGCCATCTGGGGAGGCGCGCAAGTGGGGCGGCGTTCGCTGGTGAGGGGCGACGGCCTCCGTTCGTCATTGGGTTTTTTTTTTAGATCTGTTTTGAACGAACCAGAGAAATGGGAGTGGGGGTTGACCGTATAGGAGAAAAGAGAGGGGGCTTTGTAAATAAATTTATTTATTTTTATTTAATCTCGAAAATACCCTTGTGTTGATACGAACTCGAAATCGAACCCAACAACTGTTGCCCCCAGCCAAATACCCCCATTCCGAACGCAATGGGGTATGCTTCGTAAGTCAATTTGACTGTTTGAATCAGTTTCTGTTGAATTTACATTTAAATCGCTATATTGAATTTTAAACGTACATTTCAAATTACCGGGGTCACATACTAACTCTATAAATCCCATAAAAATATTTTCTAGCTTCGTATTGACGATACGGTCCTAACAAAACTAGTTTCGTCGAATTCTGAGACCGTTGGAAAAATGGCCATTTTCCAATCGATTAAAATCAACTGAAACTGGTCAAACACGTTTTCTTTTGCCACGCTCACATATTGATTCGAAAAATTATGAAATTTGGAATCTAGCAATAACTTAACATCACGGACCCAACAAAACTGGTTTCGTCGAAATCCGAGGTCGTTTGCAAAATGTCCATTTCTAAGGGCCTGAATTCCATAGCGACTATTTCTAATTTTAAACTGGACATATCTTATCATTCCTAAGATGAAATCTCAGTTTGTTAACTTCGTTACAAAGACATAGTTATACAGATTCAAATATTTCTTGTTTCGTTCAATTCTGACTTATATTGAATTCTGTATATGCATTTGAAATTAGAAATCGAACTTTCGAACTACCGCACCATTTTCAATTCTATTTATAATTATATATAAATATTTATATTCTAACGACGACGCGTATAAATATATACGTTCGTATTCTATTCAAAATAAATTTCACGTCGATATTATTTAAAATAATTCATTTTGAATAATCAAAATTCGTTATAATTGCCAAAATAAAAATTTTAAACTGGCCCTCATTTTACGGGTTGTTACAATCTCCCCCACTTAAAACTTTTCGTCCCCGAAAAGGAACAAAGTCGAAAGTGGTTTGATTAATCAACTCTACGATCGATCAGGCTTCCATTCTCCAACTTTTCAGTTTCTGAGAATTTTCTAAAATTTCAAAAATTTGGCTAACACCCTAAATTTTCGAAAAATTTCGCCATAACCTCCCCTGCACCGGGAGCATCGGGGAATTTCAAATAGCTTCCCCGGTCCTTCAGATCTCAAAAAGAAAAAGAAAAAGCCAAGCGGCTAGCCAATAGGCTCACAAAATCATCATCACCCAAACAAAACAGGAAATTATGTAGTAAACATGTACCTATTTGTCGGGCAAACAAATTTTATTCTCTGCTCTAGCCTCCTTGCTATGACCTGTTCAATGATATATATGTATATGCAAGCAAATGCAACCAATTTTCAATACAATCCAATATTCGATCAAATTAGGCATAATGGTTCAAAATTAGCAAACAAATGAACAAACAACACAAACATCAATCAATTAGTGAATTAGAGTTTCAAATTCATAATTTTGATACATATACAAAAATCATGTCTTTGATGCCAAATCACAACAATGTATTCTAGCTATATAAGATTTGGTTCTCACACCAGTCTAATGGAAATATATAGAAAATCACACCTTCGAAACACGAACATAAATACTGATGATGTCATGACAATCATCAGTACCATCTCCAGGCGACTAGAATGTGATTCCATATCTATCCAGTATATTAAAACTTTGAATATACGTTTGCAAGGCGTATATGCAAATTCTTTATATACTGAATTGTCCAAAATCAATATAAACAAATAATCAAATACGAATAGTTGATTTATATTTTCAAAACAAAAAGGTTTTCATTTGAAAAATATACTCTTCACACCCGTTCTAGGATACTACTGATCCTATCTCTAACGAGTCATTCTAATTGGATATTACTAATCCAATATCTGATGAATTCTTTCGTATGGTTCTAATGTGTCTTGTTCTCTGAGCTCTGTAAACCAAAGCTCTGATACCAACTGTGACGAACAAGGAATTTCGCTCGGTCCGAACCAGTCGCTAAACCGACCCAGACCGTTCGAAACGCCCTATCGTTTGAGAACACGACAGAACAGAACGCATATAGAAGAACGTTTCATTGTATATTACAACAATGCATCAGATTACAAGAATATACAGAGTATAAACAAATAAATATTACACAGAAATATCAGAGATTTAAATTACATTTAAATACATCGCAGCGGAAAATAATACAATACACAACTTAGAATGAGATATACGGATACAAAGCTTTCCGGATATCGTTCCAGCTGTGAACCAGGATCCTGTGAATAAAATCTGCAAAACCGAAACTACTAGCTGCCCGTGTCAAAATAAGGGCACCCAGAGTTTAGGTTAAAACAATAAACTCCAGGTCAGTCAGGGGACTGGTGTGAGAACTAAAACAGTTAATCTTTATTTTCAAAGTAAGGTAAATCAAGGGACCACGCCGTATAACACGGAACGGGTTTCCTCCCAAGAACACCAGTGCATAAAACCAACAGCGCGATGCTAAATAAAGAAAAATGAAGCTGTTATAAGACCCAGGTCCTATCACACAATGCAACGCAAGCCGGGGGATAGGGTTTTTACCTTATAACAGCCAAAGAATGCTTGATACGTTTAAAACAAATCATTTGATACTATTATAAGTGCATAGTGTATAAAACAACTTCAAATCATAAGTATCAATCATAGGCGGCATAAGCGCCCCATCCCACTATGTCGCCATATATAGGATTACAATTAAAACCGCAAATGTCACGTATTTGGAAATTGGATTTCCATCTATGAACCGAGGCAAAAGATAGTCCTCAACCGATTCGAGACTGCCTAGCCCGAGTCTCAGGATCAGAACGCATCGACCCTTGGATCGTCAGGGCCGGTCCACACGGAGTGGATTAAAAATGCCTGAGCACTACGTTTCGCCGCCCTTTGGGGCGTAAGCGAGCCAACGAATGACTCCATCGGACCCGGATCGTCCGATCTAACCGAGGCGCCTCGCAACAGCAACAACCACATAAGTCAAACTCGTCAGGGCGTGTAAAACCACTGACGCCACTTCTAGCTAGGAGGAAACGCATGCCCTCCCTGATGTCCTCTCCCGTTTTTGGTTCATACCGGGTGCGAAACTCGCGAAGGAAACGTTACACAAAGCTACGCCACAAAGGCCGTGCTTTGATCATCACCACAAGACTTTGCTTTTCAACAGAAGCCTTGATCATTTGCATCTTAGCATGCCACACAGGCAAACCACTCTATGCAACCGATATCAGTCACACAGAATGAAATCCGATGTCAGACACACAGTCCATTTACAAGTCCGTTCTGGGTCTGAACGAAACCGGAGGCACCTAGTACCTCGCATATCCATCGATCTCCAAGTACGTCTGGACGATCACCAACTGTTTCCATCTTCTTGGGTGTACAGCCCAATCAAGATCATCAGTTATCACCCAAACGACGTGAAGACCTCCGGTCTTCGACCATCGTCTTCATCTTCGACTTATCGTCGTATCGATTATTCAGAATGGGATAAACCCGGACTTCCCGAATAACTCGCGTATATTTTATAAAAGTGTTACACAAACACAACATACGCCTCATTCCAATTCATTAGTCACTAACCGTAAATTAATCAAGAGAATAATTCCCCAAATATTAACCCCGAAGGCCGAAACCAACATCAGATCAATATCCAGAAAACCCTTCTGCTTGGCTAACCGACAGTTAGTTTCTAAATTTCACGTTCAAATCTAATTAAAGATTTAACTATCGCCTGGAGCAAAACTGGTGATACTCCATTCTCGATCTTTTCAATCTAATTAAAGATTCATTAAAACTCCACTTAGTTTTAATCTGTGACTGGGTTAAAGAATCAGTGTCATTTAAAACACGGTTCACGATAAACCCAAAGTCACATCCCATTAATTATCGGGTTAAAGAACAAGTGTTATTTAAAACACTGTTCACGATAAACCCAAAAATCAATATCAATTCAATTCCAATTAAATATTATTTAATTGGTACACTTCATTAAATCTAAATAAAAAGATTTAATCTTTTCTCAACTGGGTTCAAGAACAGTGTTAGTAAAGACACCATTCACGACAAACCCAAATCACATTCGATATTCAATACAAGGCTCGGAATAGAAAATATATCGGCTTATATTCAATATCGAATTCTACGACTAACAAATGTCGTATTGGAAATAACGATATAAATATATATATCTTTCAAATTTCCATAACAACACCTGTATAATCACGAATTCCAACATCGAAATATTCCGAAGACAATTTCGATTCAAATCCACTCCAATGCAATCATTGGAAATTTTGGTTATTTTTAAAACCCTTTTTAAATTCAATTTATTTATTTAAAAATAAATAGAATTATATTTCTAGTTCAAAACTAGTTCATTTCGATAAAAATCCATTTTTATCTTTTCAAATATGGAGTTTTTTCATCCCAAATCTTCTCAAATCATTTCTTATGATTTTACACAAATTATTGCTATTTTTAATAATTTTATCAAGGCCCGTACAGTCGATTTCCATCAACGGCCATCGAACTGCACTTACAACGACCTTTTTCGAATTTGATTTGGACATAATTCCAAATCCAACCGTTAGATTTCAAATTTCTAATATTCGTTAGAAAGCTCTTTTCGATACGAACCCAACGGTTCCGGTTTTAGGAGAATCCGACGGTCGGATCTCCCGTAATGTCCGTTTGAAATAAATGGTCGAAATTCGCGAACTGCCGCCGCGCGGCGCGTTCTATTCAGGCCATTATATTATATATAATATATATAATATATATTTCGTCGATTCCTATTTAAAACGAATTATATAAATAGTTTTAAAATCGTTTCAAAAGCAATTTCAACTTCCTTTTCAATTCAAATCAAAATTGAATTCTTCTTTATAAATTCGTTTCAAAATTCATTTCTATTCAATTCAAATTTCAATTCAATTTGAATTCATTTCAATTCGGTTTCAATTCAATTCATTTCGAAATCGTTTTCAATTCAATTCATTTCGAAATCGTTTTCAATTCAATTCATTTCGAAATCGTTTTCAATTCAATTCATTTCGAAATCGTTTTCAATTCAATTCATTTCGAAATCGTTTTCAATTCAATTCATTTCGAAATCGTTTTCAATTCAATTCATTTCGAAATCGTTTTCAATTCAATTCATTTCGAAATCGTTTTCAATTCAATTCATTTCGAAATCGTTTTCAATTCAATTCATTTCGAAATCGTTTTCAATTCAATTCATTTCGAAATCGTTTTCAATTCAATTCATTTCGAAATCGTTTTCAATTCAATTCATTTCGAAATCGTTTTCAATTCAATTCATTTCGAAATCGTTTTCAATTCAATTCATTTCGAAATCGTTTTCAATTCAATTCATTTCGAAATCGTTTTCAATTCAATTCATTTCGAAATCGTTTTCAATTCAATTCATTTCGAAATCGTTTTCAATTCAATTCATTTCGAAATCGTTTTCAATTCAATTCATTTCGAAATCGTTTTCAATTCAATTCATTTCGAAATCGTTTTCAATTCAATTCATTTCGAAATCGTTTTCAATTCAATTCATTTCGAAATCGTTTTCAATTCAATTCATTTCGAAATCGTTTTCAATTCAATTCATTTCGAAATCGAATAAAGTCGATATAAATATCGTTCACGTCAAAATGGCGTCAATCTAATCAACACGGCTTCATATATTGATATTTTCAAATATTCCATTTCGAATATTTCTATTTCAAATATTTCTATTTTAAAACTGGAATGAGGCCCAATCAATTACCATATAAAGTTAATTATATGGATTTTCATACAACACATGTATATAATAGCATGGAAAAATAATCAACCATCAACCAAAGTGCACTACACTGTATAAGCATCAAATATAGATATCCAACGCTTAAAACAGCCTGTCAATCAAACGATCGACATATTCAATCAATCGGGATGAGTGAACTTCAAATTTCATCCCAACACCCGTGTGGGGTTTCAAACAATCAAACACCTATTTTATTTGTGCTGTTGGGCGATGTGCAAAATTTATCGTCCCAATCAATGTCATTCAAATAGGTGTACATAAGCAAACCGTCCGGTTTATAAATGAATATTTTATTTTATTCACTTCACGTTAAAAATTATATTTTTAACGATAAAACATTTTATTCCAACCTATGAATTTATATTCAATTCATTTATTCAATAAAATGATATTTTTATTTTTCTAACATATTTTAGAAAATTTCGGCGGCATAACGGCACGATACTAGAAACGGGACAAGGCCTAGCCTTATCCCCGGTCTAGTGAAGGCCTACGCCATTCACTCATCAATCAAATCAATTTCATTTTGCAAACCACAAAATTTGGAGTAAGGGTCTAACCTAGCCTTACTCCTACGCCTTATAACGGCGCACGTCTAATCCTAACCAATTTATCGATTCGATTTTTCACACCACAAACCACATTTCAAACCAATATCGCAATCAATCACCAAACAGTCAAACAAACAAGTCCATGGTCTATGGACGGTTGTGTCGGGTGCTACTAAGCACCGTCTGCATCCTAGTATAAATATATAACTAGAAAAGTAAATTGAAAGGTGAGAAATTCTCACATATAGCTATCCTAGCTCCACGGCTCTTCTTTTGCAGAAGTCTTCGTCACCTTCGTTGCCCGTATTCTCTACATAGGTAAAAATCGAATTTTTACTATGTTGTTCAATATAAAAAATCATATTTTTATTTTGCTTCTCAATATATAAAAATCGAATTTTTACTTTGCTTTTCAATATATAAAAATCATATTTTTCTATCGAAGTTCAATATAAAAATTCTATTTTTGACAATAAGGTTTTCGCCTTAATAAAAAAAAAATAGTTTTCGCTTTTAAAAAAATAAAGTCTTTTCTATTTTTAAAAATCCTACTTTTTCTTCTAAACAAAAATCTCGCCTTTTTGCTTTTCTATTTTAAAGATCAAATCTTTATAAAGTTTAAACCTTTTCTATTTAAAGTTTAAACCTTTTCTATTTAAAGTTTAAAATAAAATCAGTTTTTATTTTTCCTTTTAAATTAGTTTTTACTCATTTACAAAATTCCGTTTTTACTTATTATAAAAAAAAAATCAGTTTTTAAATCCATTTCAAATCAGTTTTTAAAAATCATTTTAAATCAGTTTTAATTTTAAAGTAAAAATCAGTTTTAAAACTTTAAAATAAAAATCAAAGTAAAATAAAAACAATTTCATATATATATGTTGTATATATACAAATCTTATTTTTGTATTGCAAATTTTATTTATTTTAAAAATAAATGATATTTATATTTTCTTCATATCTTTAAAATAAAATTTTATTTATTTTCAAAACAACGATTATATATGTCAAAACAGCGATTATATGTTTAAAACACTCACTGTTGAATTTGGAACCCGTCTTCTTCTTGGTATTCACGCACTGCTCCAGGTTACTGTCAAAAACTTCGAACCCAAAGGCACCACTAGGGTTTCACAATCGCTGCCGCTACAATCATGGAGACGACGATCCACGAGCACCTTCCGCTGCGCCTTGGTCTGAGCTGCCTCCGCCGATAGCAACGAGGAACTCGAAGGTCATTAGACGCCTCGATTTGGGGGTTGTGCGGATTTTATTTGAAGGTGGAAGAGGAGAGGGAGGTCGCGGTGGGAGGGAGTCGCCTGAGGTGGTGCGTCGCCATCTGGGGAGGCGCGCAAGTGGGGCGGCGTTCGCTGGTGAGGGGCGACGGCCTCCGTTCGTCATTGGTTTTTTTTTTTTTAGATCTGTTTTGAACGAACCAGAGAAATGGGAGTGGGGGTTGACCGTATAGGAGAAAAGAGAGGGGGCTTTGTAAATAAATTTATTTATTTTTATTTAATCTCGAAAATACCCTTGTGTTGATACGAACTCGAAATCGAACCCAACAACTGTTGCCCCCAGCCAAATACCCCCATTCCGAACGCAATGGGGTATGCTTCGTAAGTCAATTTGACTGTTTGAATCAGTTTCTGTTGAATTTACATTTAAATCGCTATATTGAATTTTAAACGTACATTTCAAATTACCGGGGTCACATACTAACTCTATAAATCCCATAAAAATATTTTCTAGCTTCGTATTGACGATACGGTCCTAACAAAACTAGTTTCGTCGAATTCTGAGACCGTTGGAAAAATGGCCATTTTCCAATCGATTAAAATCAACTGAAACTGGTCAAACACGTTTTCTTTTGCCACGCTCACATATTGATTCGAAAAATTATGAAATTTGGAATCTAGCAATAACTTAACATCACGGACCCAACAAAACTGGTTTCGTCGAAATCCGAGGTCGTTTGCAAAATGTCCATTTCTAAGGGCCTGAATTCCATAGCGACTATTTCTAATTTTAAACTGGACATATCTTATCATTCCTAAGATGAAATCTCAGTTTCTTAACTTCGTTACAAAGACATAGTTATACAGATTCAAATATTTCTTGTTTCGTTCAATTCTGACTTATATTGAATTCTGTATATGCATTTGAAATTAGAAATCGAACTTTCGAACTACCGCGCCATTTTCAATTCTATTTATAATTATATATAAATATTTATATTCTAACGACGACGCGTATAAATATATACGTTCGTATTCTATTCAAAATAAATTTCACATCGATATTATTTAAAATAATTCATTTTGAATAATCAAAATTCGCTATAATTGCCAAAATAAAAATTTTAAACTGGCCCTCATTTTACGGGTTGTTACAATAATTTATCAAATTATTTATACAGTTAAATATCTGTCTGTATGTTATTTAATCTGTGCTATGATGTGATGAAATTTTGGGTGCTTGATCTTTTTGTGTTGTACTGTATTGTATGGATCTGACATGATAAAGTTATATCTGTATTTGTGGTTAAAATAAATCATTTTTGTCAATATATTGATCGATAATATATATAGCCAAAATTTTATCAACATTTAAATTGTTAATAAAAAGGACAGGATATAGACAAAATTTTATTAACATTTTAATTGTTAATAAAAAAAATAAGATTAAAACACACTGTTATCAATATTATATTTGGGGGCAATATTAAATAAAAACATTTTTGTCAAATTTGTTAGTTAAAATAAAAACAAACATTTTTGTCAAATTGGTTAGTTGAAACAAACAAAAAAATAAACATTCTTGTAGATTAAAAAGGTTGAAAACAAAAATACTCCTTTGTCAATATAGAATGGTTAAAAACAAAATATTCAATTTTGTTTTTATAGTGTAGTTAAATAAAAACATTTATTCTTGTCAATTATTATAGTTGAAATTAAAACATTTAATTTTTGTCAAATTAGAATGATTGAATAAAATATTACATAGAAAATAAAGTCTTTCTTTTTTATTTGTGCTTAACACAAATATATATATTGAAAAGAAATTTTTTTTACTCTTCTATTTGTATTCACTAATACAAATATATGTTGAAATTAAAGTATATTCTTTTATTTGCATCCACAATTGTAAATATACCTTGAAATTAAAGTTATTCCTTTATTTACATTTACAAATGTAAATATACATTGTAATTGAAGTTTATTCTTTATTTGCATTACTCGGTGCAAATATTCTTTGATAGTAAAATTTGTCCTTTTATTTGCATTACTCGATGCCAATATACTTTGAAAAATAAAACTGTTCTTTTATTTGCATCCACAAAAGCAAATATACTTTGAAATAAAAACTATTCTTTTCTTTGCATTCTCAATGCAAGTATACGTTCAAATTTAAAGTTTGTCCTCTTATTTGCATTTACTAATGCATATGTACAGTGGAATTAAATTTCATTCTTTTATTTACACTCACCAATGTGAATATGCATTGAAATTAAATGTGGTTCCTTTATTTGCATTCACCAATGCAAAAATAACATAGAAATAAAAGTTTTACTTTTTTTTGCATTCTCCAATGCGAATATACATTGAATAAAAAAAATGTTCTTTTATTTGCTTCCTCCGTTGCAAATAAACATTAAAAGGAATAGGTGCATTTGTTTGCAAATTCTAGATGCAAACAAAATAGGATTAAAAAAGTTACATTAGAAATAAATTGTCACTTTTGTTAGAAAAGTTACATTAGAAATAAATTGTCACTTTTGTTAGAAAAGTTACATTAGAGTAAAAAGGGTGAAATTTGTGAGAAACATGTTATGTTAACTAAACAGACCATTTTGTTATGAAAATCAAAACATGCTTTGTTGACTAAAAAGACATTTTTATGTTAGATAAAAACTAAATAGCACTTTTGTTAAGTAAATTTTTGCCAAAAACACAAATAGCATTTTGTCAACAAAATGAATTAAAAATACCACTTTTGTCTAAATTAGAATTGACACATTACAATGTCATTTTTGTTGAAGTTAAAGAGACCAAAAATAGACATTTTTTTAAAAGGAATATAGGCAGGAGACTTACATTCTCAATGAAAAAGGGAATATAAAAAGAAAAACATTTATTTACAATTAGTGTAAATGAATAAGGATTAGAAAAAGAATATTTATTTAAATAGGTTTAGTACGAATACATAATAAGAAAAAGTATGCTTAACCCGAGGTTGGATTGAGTTGTGATGTAAACCTGCCCGGACACGCCCGGCTGTCCAGTCATCACAACAATATCTATCCAATGTGAGAAGTTAAAGCATATGTAATTATTACAAAAATTTAGTGTAAATAAATAAAACATAGACAAAGGAGTACATATATATTTACATTAGATAAATAAGAGATTATTTAAATTACATTTTTATATGTAATTAAAAGAATATGTTTTACACTGTAAAGAAAATTACATTTATATGTAATTAAGATTATAAGAAATAAAATTATATTTTTATGCAATTAAAATTATGAGGAAGAAATTTACATATTATGTAATTAAGAATAAATAGGAAATAAAAAGAACCAAAATGTAGGTGGTAATTATTTACATTTTCTTATGTAAATAAAAATAATAAAAAGAAATGTTAGAAAAGAATTAACATAAGATATTCTTTTTATGAAAAAAAAATATTAGAAAAGAATTAAAGAAATACATCTATTTACATTTACTATGTAAATAGGTTTGGCAAGGAAATTGAAACCATTTATTTACAAATAGCGTAAATAAATATGAATAAGAAATTAGATACATTTATTTACAATTAATGTAAATAAATATAGCAAAAGTAAAAGTAAAACATTTATTTACAAATAGTGTAAACAAATAAGAAAAGAAATTAGATATATTTATTTACAATTAATGTAAATAAATATAGAAAAGTAGAAGTAAACATTTATTTACATTTAGGTAAATAAATAAGATAAAAGAATAGTAAAAACATTTATTTAAAATGGTGTAAATAAATAAGAAAAAGCAATTGAAAACATTTATCTACATTTAGGTAAATAAATAAGGAAAAGAGAAATACTTATTTACACTTAGGAAAATAAATAAGGAAAAGAATAGAAAACGATTATTTACAATTAGGTAAATAAATAGGAAAAAGAATACAATTTATTTACACTTAGTGTAAATAAAATAAAAGGATATAGAGTATAATTTATTTACAGTTAGTGTAAATAAAACAAAAAGGGTAGTAAAATAAAACAAGTGATATTTTATCGTCATTTTAGATGCGATAAAAAGAATAGACGTTAATAGTTGAAATCACCAAGCGATTTATATATATATATATATATATATATATACACACACATATATAGATTATAAATTAAACGGAACACGCACGACAGTTCGCTTATCGGCAATCGTAACTTTAAATGGTTAGATTTCAAGTTATGTGTAAATCAAATTTGGTTGAAAACAGCGCCAGGGAAGCGTCGTTAATTTATTCGAGCTATTTTTATATAAATAAAAATAGCGATAGGTCGTTATCAAATATTAATAACGATGGGAAATGTTTTCAAATTATTATATATATATATATATATATATGCGAGAATCATTTGAAAAGACCGAGTTCAATCTCATTTCAAATGATTATACGACGTTCTAAGTCGAAGATTTAAAGACGGTGATTGAAGACCGATGATCTTCACATCGAATGGATGCGTTGCTATTGAGACCCATGATGGGAGTAGCTACCTTGAAAGGGCGACAGTAGTAGCCGTCCAGACGTAGTGTTGATTGCACGGATTTGACTTTCGCTCAGACCCAGAGCATAAGTTTATAAATGGAATGTATGTCTGACGTTGTAGTCCTTTATACTACATTCGTTGATCTCTCTTAATATATATCTGTTTGGTGGTTAACACCCTTCTCTGAGACATATGAGCTTAGAGGTTATATATTGGCAGAAATCAATGGTATAGTATGGACTGACAATGTGGCATACTAAGATGCATTGATCAAGGCTTTTGTTGAAAAGCAGGGCCTTGTGGTTGATGATCAAAGCATAGTCTGTTTAGGCATAGCTTTGTGTATATCGTGACTTCGCGAGCCTCACACCCCGGTATGAGTCAAAAACGGGATATGGACCGTAGGGAGTGCACACGTTTCTTTCTAGCTAGAGTGGTGTCAGCGACCTGCCAGCCCTGACATTTTACTTATGTGGATGATGGATTTTGAGGCGCCTCATTATTTTTATAGGCCGTTGGTGGTCATACTATAGGTCCAAAGGGACCGGGAAACGTGTGTTCAGGCATAACTAATCCACTGCCCATTGGCGGGGACCGGCCCTACCGCTTCCAAGGGTTCACTGCGGGGAATCCTGAGGCATTTGCTAGAGTGTCTCGAATCGGAGAGGATCTTGCCCCTAGCCTCGACTCATGATGGAATCCAAATTTCCAATACGCCCTTGCGGTTTTGATTGTAGAACCAGTATTGGCGACATGCTATATGGTAACCATGCCGTCTAGGATTGATACTTATGATTCAAATCTTTTTATTAAAACATATATACACTAATAATAATATCAAATCCGTTTTATACGTATCAAGCATCTTTTGACCATTATAAGGTAAAACCCTATCCTCTGGTGTGCGTTGCATTGTGTGATGGGACCTGGGTCTTATAATGGTTTCATTTTTCCAAAAAGACATTGCGTTATTTCTCGATTTACTTTAGTTTATGCACCGACAATCCATTGGAATAAAACCCGTTCCGCATTAGCGGCGTGGTCCTTGGATTTGTCTTATTAGTTAAATTAGTTTAGAATTCTCACACCAGTCCCATGACTGACTCGTAGTTTGTTTCACTTTGCAAACTCGGGTGCCCTCTTTTCCACACGGGCAGTCGAGTAGCTTTTTGCAGATATCTCTCTCTTTAGCAGGATCCTGGATCGAAGCCTAAAGCTATGTCCAGAGCTTAGAAGTCTTCCGCTGTTTAATGTATTAAATCTGTTGTAATTTATCTTCCGCTGTAGTTTACTTTATTTGTACTCTGATATATTCTGTACTCTGATGTAACATTATTGTAATGAAATAAAAGTCTGCTGTTGTTGTTCTGATGTTTTGTATTCCCAAAGTTAACGTATGCGAGTTTTGAACGGTCTTGGTCGATTTTGCGATCGATTAGGTCGGGCAAAATCCGTGTCGTTACATTCTTACAAGTGCTCCAATGGTTTTGAGTGGAAGCTTGAAGAAACTGGCTCAGCTTATTCACATAATAAAAAATGTTAGGTCTACTAAGTGTGAGTTATTCGAGGGCAACAATAACACCTTGGTATAGAGTGTGATGGTCAAAAGTGGCACTATCTTGAAAGGCAAATTCTATTTCAACCTGCAAATTTAGTTAGTAGCCCCTCATTTCATCAAAAAAATATGATGACCAAAATACCCTTTTTCTATTATATTTTTTTTCCAGCTTTTTGAACACCTCATAGTTGTACTACGTGGTTTCTCTGTGTACCTCGTAGTAATCCTACGTGGTCCATGAATGAACCACAAAGATCATCTACATGGTACTTTGATGAACCACGTAGTAACCTACGTGGTACATCAAAAAACCACGTAGTCCCCTACATGGAAAGGTATTTTTGGTTTTCAAAAAAAGGGGGGTAAATTTGGGGGTTTACCGATTATTTCATGATTTGAGGGGCTACTAACCAAATTTGTGGGTTAAAATAGAATTTGTCATCTTGAAAACTTAACTTATTATTTTGATTCATGGAGTGGGGCAAAGCTTGGCAACAACCATGTTTGTCTTTTTTAGGAGATATGTGGTGTATTTGGTTAGAGATAAGCGGAGACCATCATGCCCCTAGTTACCTCAAAGCAAAGGAAATATGCGACAGAGCTAAGAGATATAAGAGCAAACAGAGATTGGAGTTTTGAGACAATAGTGGAGACATGAGTGGCATTATTTCTTATAAACAAAATGTCATCAACGTACCATAGACAACAACTTCGCCATCATTGTAGAAAAACAAAGAAGTATCAAATATTGAGTTTTTAGATACAAGAGCATCCAGAGAACCTTTGAGTTTGTCAAACCATGTCTAAGGGGCTTGTTTCAAGCCATAAAGAGTCTTGTCTAGTTTACACATAGCAGTGAGATAACCCGGATCAATGAAACCAGCCAGTTACTCCAAGAAGACTTTCTCTTAAAGGGCTCCATTTAGAAAGTAGTTGTTAATGTCGAATTGTTGAATATCCCAGCTATAGGTAACAACTAAAGAGAGTATAACACAAATCGTGGAAGGCTTGACAATAGGGAAAATGTCTCAAAGAAAGCAATACCTAATTGTTGTTGAAAACCCTTAGCAATAAGTCGATCCTTGTAACAATTTATGTGCCATCTTCATTATATTTGATTTGAAAGACCCATTTACTTCCAACAACAAGCATGTGTGGCTGTCGAGGCACGAGATGCCAAGTTCGATTTTTCAAAAGGGTATTGTTTCCATCTTGCATTGCCGGGTGCCACTGTAGAGAATTGAGCGCTTGATTAATCTAGAATGGTATAGTGCCTTCAAAATTGGAACTAATGGATGAGTGAGGTGAAGTAGTTAGAAAGATTTTTGGTTTGAACGGCTTTGGAGTGATTTGTTATATAGTACCCAGTGGTTTGGACGGGTTCAGATCCATTTTACTGAAGTTGAGGTTTGAGTAGGCTATACGAGTGGAGAGGTGGAGATAGGTAGATGAATTTCAAGTGGCAGGGAGGAATATGAGTGACATGTACCTGGTGATGAATTTGAGGGATAATGAGCACAGTTTTGAGTTTTATCATGACTAGATGAAGGCTCTGATCTTGAGGTTGATGCAACAGGTTGTAAACCAAGGATTGGGGCATACTAGCCATCATCAACATCATATTCCTTTATAGACTGAGATACAAGTGGATGCGATTGATTGTAATTGATTTGGTTAGAGCAAGTATTTATTTCAGAATTTTTGAAATTTGCAGCAGTAAAACTACCAAGAAACGGGAACTCTAATTCATCGAATTTGACAGTTGAAACAATGTAAATGCACCCAGAGGGCTGTAAACACTTGTTCCCTTATGATTGGGACTGTAACCGAGGAAAACACATTCTGTAGATCTAAAATCTAACTTGTGTTGATTGAAATCTTGAAGATGGGAAAGAAGCATAGGCAAACACATAGAAAAGTTCACACTGGGTTTAACTTTAAACAGAATTTCAATGGGAGATATATGATTTAGTGTTGGAGTGGACAAGTGATTGATAAGAAAAGCGGCAGTGCTAAAGGCTTCCTACCAATAGTGCAACGACATGGAAGCTTAAGTGAATAATGTGAAGCCCATTTCAACTATGTGTTGATATTTTCATTTTGATTTACCATTTTATGGATGTGTATGGAGGCATATATGACTGAAATGTATTCCAAATAATTTTAAAAAAGGAACAAGACTTTGGTACTCACCACCCCAATCGTTGTGAATATTTTTATTTTGTGATCAAATTTTCTTCTAACAAACTTTTGGAATTTATTGAAAGTTTCTTTTACATGGTATCCCTAAGAGCATAGTGAGTGATTGAGATCTGTTATTAACGAGAGGACTTTAGAAGAGTTTGAAAGAAGCTTTGGGAACCGAGCTATGTTTGAGTGCAGCTTATCATCCCCAAACCGATGGTCAAACCGTGAGAGTTAACCGAATTTTGGAAGATCTCCTAAAAGCTTGTGTATTGGACATCGGGGGATCATGGGAAGACCATTTACATCTAGTTGAGTTTGTGTATAATAATAGCTACTAGTCGAGCATTGGGATGGCACCATATGAGGCGTTGTATGGTAAACCATGTAATTCTCCAGCATGTTGGTTAGAAACTGGAGATAAATTGATACTTGAGCCTGAGATGATTAGAGAGACATCGGAGTGCATCGAGATCTTTCGGCAATGAATGAAGGCAGCTCAAGACTGTAAGAAGAGTTATGCTGATAAGCATCGAAAGGATGTGGAATTCGACGTTGGCGATATGGTTTACGTGAGGATTTCGCCGTTGAAGCATGTTGTTCGGTCCGGAAGCAAAGGAAAGTTAGCTCCAAGATTTGTTGGACCATTTCTGATAGCCGAGTGGATTAGAAAGCCCGCTTATAGATTGGAGCTACCCAAGAAGCTGTCGAGTGTGTATAATGTTTTCCATGTGTCATTTCTATGGAATTGTGTGCATGATTCAAATGTGGTGGTATCTCCAGAGTAGTGTGAAGACCTAGAAGTCGAGATTGTAGTTACTAAACCTCATAAGCTGCTTCAAGTTGTGGGGAATGACACGAAATAGCTTAAGAGGAAGAAGGTTAAGCTAGTCAAGGTACAATGGAGTGAGGATGATGATGATTGTAAGTGGGAAACGAAAGAGAAAATGACCATCCAGAACTCTTCGTTGGTATGACCCATAAGTGTCGTGTTAATCTTACCCCATTATAACTTGTACTATTATTGTTGTTGCTGCTCTTTTTAGAATTTCGCATGCTGGGATAAGGCTATGGATGCATGGCTTGATGGATGCTAGTTTAGATGGTAAATTGGCTGCTCATGGATGATAGGCATGCAGAATTGTCTGGTTGCTTGTGTTTGCTGAGGATTTCAGGGTCTAAAATCCTAAAAGGGAGAAGAATGTAACAACCCGCATTTTACGTGTTGGAGAATTATAAAATATTTTTATTTAATTCCCTGAGAGTTGGATCATTCTCATATTTTGATATGTTGGTTATGGGGATGTGGGACATGTCCATAATTTTTACCAATTTTTTTTGTGATCATTATTGCCCCTGTCATTTTTGTATGGGGAATAACTTTTAACTGGGACCACATCAGGTGTTGAGATTGATTTATTGGAAAGGAAATGGTGTTGCTAATTTCGTAGAGTGGTCACATTAAAGATTTGGTTCAACGGTTTGGGAGGAATCACTGTTTTAGTGTTTCACAATTTCTGTTAAGGTTTTATAAGCCGATGATGGGCTGATTTGAGGAGGCACATTAATGGGCTTGTGGGAGGATATAAATAAGGGGGTTAGAGGCATGGAGAATAGTTTACTTTCTTTATTCTCTCATTTGTTTGAGCTCTTGATCCTTCTTAATCAATCAAATACACATTTTCACCATTAAAATTTTAGATCTATGCAAGGGAATTAAAGATCTACATCATTTGATGCTAGATCTATGTCAAGTGAAGACAGATTGCATCAAATCAAGAGGTATGAAGCATATTCTTCACTGTCTAGATTGAGAATTTAGGGATTTCGAGTTAATTCATAGAATTGGTGAGTGATAAGCATCCCTCACACAGATTCGATCAAGTATATAGGTTGTTTGTTCGAATTTTCATCATATAAAGTTTTTTTTACCTAGATCTACATTATGGTAAGTTTACTTTCATTTGAATCCCCATAGGATCTAATCTAGCAACTTAAAACTGGTAATTCTTATGTTAATTCATATGTTTATGCAAGTTAGATACATTATTTTAGTTTATTCATTCATTTATCATGATTTAGTGAATCTTATCTGATTAGTGATGAATATTTGTCATTTTGATGATGTTGATGGTTTCATAAAGTGTCGATTGTGGAATTAAATGATTTGGAAGAGTTGTTTGCATCGATGTTGTCGTTTGGTGTTAATTTGGTCAAGACTGGAGCTATTTTTGTTAGATCCGGAGTCGAGTCATTTTTCTTAGGTCATTTTAAGACCTAGTGTGTTAGGACTTAGTTCGTTTAAAGACCTAGTGTGTTAGGTCTTAGGTCGTTTTAAGACCTAGTGTGTTAGGTCTTAAGGTCATTTTAAGACCTAGTGTGTTAAGTCTTAGGTCGTTTGAAGACCTAGTGTGTTAGGTCATAGGTCGTTTGAAGATCTAGTGTGTTAGGTCATGGGTCGTTTCAAGGCCTAGTGTGTTAGGTCTTAGGTCGTTCCAAGACCTAGTGTGTTAGGTTTTAGGTCATTTCAAGACCTAGTGTGTTCGGTCATAGGTGTTTCAAGACCTAGTGTGTTTTGTCGTTTAAGACCTAGTGAGTTAGGTCATTCAGGACCTAAGGAGTTCAAGACCTAAAGAATGTCGACCAAAAAAAGCTTATTTTTGAGTCAATGATGGTTATAACTTGGGCGCAAATTCAAGGAGGAATGTCTGAAGCATAGTGAAGAGTTCTTTGATCGTCGTAATGCAGTGAATGTGAAGATGACTAAAGGGTTTTGAGTTCATAGATAATGGTTGCTCAAGAAGGTTGCTTGAGCTATGAATAGCCGTCGGAGAGGACGACTAGAGATATTGAAGGCTGAGAGATGATCGTTGTCATTGGTTCCAATGACACAAAGCAAGGGTACAACAGGGACGTCTAAAAGACCGGTTGAATGGTCGAGTACCCTGAGTATCGCTGAAAGGCCTAGATACGTGTCGATGGAAGGTGTATGGAGTTTTTGCTAGAACCGAGGTTACCATTAGCCCTTGAAATATGGCAAGGTTGGCCGTCATATGATTAACGATGGTTTCGAAGCAGGATAGACAGTGATAGTCAAGGTCTTGGATGTTTGTTGTTTTGCTTGTACCGTCTCACATAAGTTGTCTGACGTCGAAGGAGATGTTTCTTAGATGCTTTTCTTATGTTGGTTTAGGACTTCGGGGCTTGTGCTTGAGGAACGTTAGTCTCGATTAGGATTGTTTTCGTGAGATATAACTGGTTGCTATGATTTGCTATTATCTGGTTACTTTTGATTGCCATGGATATGTACTGTTGTTTCTGAATGCTTTGTTGTAAAGGCTATCACTGTCAGATATGGGGAAGATGGCTTTGGGTTCTTCTCTGGAGTTTTGATAGATTGGTTGGTTAATCTGACTATTCTCATATGATTTATTGATGATGTTAAATAGCTGTTTTATCGCTCATTAAGACTGTTGTCTGACTCAAGGTTTTATGTCTTCTCTTATTACCTTAGGTTGTTCATCCGGTTTTGGATAGGCAGACTGAGTAGTAGGTTATAGGTAGCAGAACTTAGTGAGGCGAGGATGCAGAACGATGACTAACATGAGGCTTGTGTATTAGTTTTTCTATTATCTAGTACTTGTTGTTTCTGCTGTTATGATTGGTGTTTTTCTCTGAGTGCTGTAGTGAGGCAAATTTGTACAAACACTTATGTTGTAATCCAAGTATGTATTGATATTCTTTCTAGTTGTTATGAATGTTTAAGTTTCTTCTTAGATATGATTCACTATTATGGCTTGTTGTATATGTTCTATTATATTTTATCCTTGCGCTGTGAGTTATACAACAGGTTCCACTTGTATTATTCTATCCTAATGATCGTCCATAGCTGCCTGGCACGTTTTTCAGCACATTATTTCCCTTGTTGAGTGCTGGAGTTGTGGGCGGTCGTCACAATGCTGATTTTTATAAATTGTAATTTCCTTTTAAATCAAGGAATAGTAGGGGAACATCTAATAATACTTTCCTAATAGAGCCGAATCTAATAAGTTTTCCGAAAATGAATCTAAAAGAAGTAAAAGAGTAAGAACAACGAAAGATTTTGGTTTGGGATTTTGCGCTATTACTATAAAAAAGGATCCCACAAACCTTCAAGTAGCCTTATCTATATAAAATGCTGATTTTTTGGCGAGAGTATAAATAATGAGTTGGATGCTTTGGAGTCCAACGAAACTTGGCACTTAGTAGATTTATCACTTGATTGGAAATATATAGGCTTTTAATTGGTACTTAAAATGAAAATAACACTTGATGACATAGTTGTTAAATATAAAGGCCATTTGATAGCTAAAGGATTTAAACAAAGAGAAAATATAAACTTTTTTAACAATTTTTCAACCGTAACTAGAATTACATACGTTCGAGTACTAATTTCACTTGCATCTATTCATTTTTTGATAATATGTCAAATGGATGTCAAAATTAATTTTTATAAATGGTGAATTAGAGGGTGAAATTTATATGGACCACTTGAAGGTTTTGTAATTTATGGTCAGGAACAAAAATTTTGCAAGTTAGAAAAATATTTATATGGATTAAAACAAGCATCTAAGCAATGTCATAAAAAGTTTGATAACTTAATTATTTCACATGGTTTCAAATTTAATGAAAGTGACATGTGTATTTATCTTAAATCTATGAATGACATTTGCACTATTTTGCATTTATATGTGGATGATCTACTTACTTTTGGTTAAACACTCATGGCATGAATAATATGAAATTTTCATAAAGTGCCAATATTAATATGAAAGATCTACGTGAACAAGTGTAATCCTTGGTATTAAGATTACTAGGTCTGAGAAGGGACTTTATTGGATCAGTCTCACTATTGAGAAGATCTTAAAGAAATACAACTACTTTGACTATAAACCTACATATTACACCATATGATCCAGTGTAAAGTTATTTAAGAACATCTGCGAAGGAGTAAGACAGTTTGATTATGCAAGACAAATTGACTGTTTCTGGAATGTCACTGATTGTACTAGACCAGACATTATCTACGTTGTGGAATTATTGTACATGTTTACTAGTAGGCATAGTATAGAGAAATGAAACACTACTGAGAGAGTCATGAGATACGTAAAACTAGCCATGAAACTTGGGTACATTATAAAAAGTTTCCAATTGTTTTGAAGGATAAAGTGTTGCAGACTGAAATAATTTATAAGATGACTCAAAGGCAAATGGTGGCTATATAGTAGCATTGCTGATGGAGTTGTTTCTTGGAAATTCGAGAAATAGATTATTTTGACTTAGTATAGATGATAGCACTAGCCACAACTATTAAAGAATTAGATTACTTAAGAAATCTACTAGCTGAGGTTCTTTTATGGGAATAACCTGTACCACCTGTCTTGATCTATTACGATAGTATTGCAACTATTGCAAAAGTATAAAGTCGTTATTTCAATGATAAGAGACAAAAAATACCTCGTAAGCATAGTACTTTTAGGGAGCTATTCTCTTCAGGAGCTGATAGAGCGGATCATATACGTAGTAGCGAGAATTTAGAGACCTTTGATGGAAGGATTGGCTAGAAAAAGGTCCTTATAACTTCAGAAGAATAAAACTTTTGTTGTTGAATTGTTAAGCCACACATAATGGTAACTGAAGCTAATGATTGAAGTTCTAAAGAACTAGGTTCAATGAGTAAGAACAAATTATTAAATTATATGTGTTGAACATGCTAATTATTATATATTTAGAAGTGTGTGTTCCTGAAGGGATCAGTGGATGAGTTGATAACAACTCTTAATGAGATTTATACTCGCATCTGGAGCAGAGTACCAACCTCCAGGAGTACTCTTAATAGATTCACCTATGTGAATACGAAAATGTGGTCGTTTCTACGGAATTTCGAGAAAAAAATCCTATAGTGCCTACTAAATTGGGATAGATGTGCATGAGCACAAATGCACAGACTTATTGGATTGTACTCTAGAGAGGTTGTTTGTTGTTTGATGTCTGGAATATAGTTGAAGGCTATGAGTCATTCTAATAAAAGCTGAATCTTATCAACAACGCAAAGACTCAAACTGAAACAAACCTGTGTTTATGCACAATCTTATGTTCTTTAAGAAATCGTCAAAAGAATATTTTTGAAAAGTTCAAATGTGGGATTATCGAAAGTTTTTTAGAATTCTTTTCTAAAAATTGAACAAGTATTTATGACTTATATTTGGTGAATAACCCAACGTTGTAGGATTATAGAAAAGAATTAAATACTTGATTATTGTAACAACCGCCATTTTACGTATCGGAGGATTGTAAAATATTTTTATTTTACTCCCTGATGGTTGGATCATTCTAATTTTTTAATATATTGCTTATGAGGATGTGAGACATGTTTATAATTTTTACCGATTTCGTTTATGACCATTTTTCCCCTGTCAGTCTTGCATAGGGGATAACTTTTGACTCAGGTCGAATCAGAGGATCAGACCTATGCCATTGGAAAGGAAATGATGATTGCCTTTTCGTAGAGTGGTTATATTAAGGATTCGGCTCAGCGGTTTAGGAGAAATCGTTGTTTTAAGGTTTTTCAGTTGGCTGTCCAGATTTGAAGGCTAATGGGCTGATTTGAGGAAGGCCCATTAGTGAGTTGGTGGAAGATATAAATATGGGGTGAGATTTATGGAGAATAGGTTACTTCTCTCATTCTCTCATTTGGAGGCCTTGTGCTCCTTCTTCCTCTAACACCTTTCCACCATTAAAAATTAAAATCTAAGGAGTGAAATCAAAGATTTACACCATAGTAGGCTAGATCTACATCAATTGAGGCAAGGATTCATCAGATCAAGGTGTTTGGTGCGAGGTTCTTGCTGTCCGGATTCTTATTTCATCAATTTTAGCTTGTTTTGGAGAATCGGTGAGTGATTTACATCTCTCACATGGATTCAATGAAGCGTATGAGTGTTTGATCTTGTTTTTCATCAAGTTTAAGTGTTTAACCATAGATCTATGCCATATTTAGTCCATTTTCGTATGAATCACCCTAAAATCTCATTTAGCATGTTTAAATCATTGATTCCATGTTATTCCATATGATTATGCAAGTCATATATTTAGTTTTGTTCTTATGTTCATTCTTGATAGTTTTTTTTGAGTGATTGCTTATGATTTGGGTGAAAACTATTGTTTTAATATTGCTAGCTGATTCACACCGTATTGTTGATCATAATTGATGAATTGGACAAAATGGTTTCGTCAAATCTATCGTTTATTGAATTTTTGGTCAAAATAGTGATTTTAGATCGGTTGCTACAGTAACCGGTCGATCGCTACAGTGTTTTGGAGTTGCTATAGTGTCGGTCATTCGCGTGCTACAGTGATCGGTCGCTTTGTTGCTACGGTGTTTTGGAGTGGCTACAGTGATAGTCGTTCGCGTGCTACAATGATCGGTCGCTCTGTTGCTACAGTGTTTTGGACTTGCTACAGTGATCGATCGCGCTCGTGCTACAGTACCGATTGTTCATGCTGTAGTGTTTAAAAATGAGACGACCCGAACTTCCCCTTGAAGGAAAGCACAGATTGACTTGAGAATGACACACATCGGAACGCAAACAGAAGAACCTTTCATTGTTAATTACAACAATTCCATCAGAATACAAGAATATACAGAGTATGAATAAATATTATACAACAGAAAAATATTAGAGATTCAATTTACATTACATAGCAGCGGAAAAATAATACAAAACACAACTGAAAGTAATACACAGATACAGAGCTTTCCAAGTATCGTTCCAGCTGCAAACCAGGATTCTGTGAATATAAATCTGCAAAACCAAAACTACTAGCTACTCGTGTCGAAAATAAGGGCACCTAGAATTTAGGTTAAAACAATAAACTCCAGGTCAGTCATGTGACTGGTGTGAGAACTAAAACAGTTATTTAAAACTTTACTTTAATTCAGATATATCAAGGGACCACGCCGTATAACATAGAATGGGTTTCCTCCCAAGAATACTAGTGCATATAACAAAAAATGCAATGCTTTTTGGAAAAATGAAGCTATTATAAGACCCAGGTCCTATCACACAATGCAACACAAGCCGGGGGATAGGGTTTTCCCTTATAATAGCCAAACAAGCTTGGTACATTAAAAACAAATCATTTGATACTATAATAAGTGCATAGTGTCAAAACAATTTCAATCATAAATATCAATCCTAGACGGCATGGGTACCATATATCATGTCGCCAATACTAGGCACTACAATCAAAACCGCAAATGTCACGTATTGGAAGTTGGATTTCCATATGTGAACCAAGGCTAAAGATAGTCCTCTACCGAATTCGAGAGCCTCTAGCCTGCCCCTCAGGCAAGTACTCAGTCAAGCCTTTGGATCGTCCGGGCCAGTCCACCGATGTGGATTAAAATGCCTGAACACTGCGTTTCCCACCCTTTGGGGCGTAAATGAGTCCAATGACTAAATCGGCTCTACATAGTCACCGATATATCCGAGGCGCCTCACAACCCAACAACCACATAAGTCAAACTCGTCAGGGCATGTCAAACCATTGACGCCACTTCTAGCTAGAAGGAAACACATGCCCTCCCTGATGTTCTCTCCCATTTCTGGTTCACAACCGGGGTGTGAGGCTCGCGAATTAACGCTACACAAAGTTGTGCCACACAGGCGGTGCTTTGATCAGCAACCACAAGACTCTGCTTTTCAACAAAAGCCTTGATCATTTGCCACTTAGGCATGCCACACAGGCACTTCACTCCATGCATTGATATCCATCAATATATAACCTCTGAGCTCGTATGTCTCAGAAAAGGGCGTTAAGCAAGAGAATAAATTCTCCACTGCCAAAAAGATATATATTTAATAGAAATCAATCACACAGAATGGAATCCAGTGTTAGACACACAGTCCATTTACAAGTTCCTTCTGGGTCTGAACGAAACCGGAGGCACCTTGTACCTCGCATATCCATCTATCTCCAAGTACGTCTGGACGATCACCAACTGATTCCCTCCTCTTGGGTGTACGACCCAATCAAGTTCATCAGTAATTATCCAAACGACGTGAAGACCTCCGGTCTTCAACCACCGTCTTCATCTTCGACTAATCGTCGTATCGGTTATTCAGAATGGGATAAATCCGGCCTTTCCGAATAACTCGCGTATTTTATAATCAAGTGTTACACAAACACAACATATGCCTCATTCCAATTTTGAATATTATTTTATTCCAATATTCACATAATTAGGGAAAGGTTCCTATTAATTTTATCAAAGATAAATTCTTTAAATTTTATTCTTTAATCTTCTTTTGAATATCAATTCAAACCAAATTATGGTTTATCCAAACTAGTCGGGATTAATGAACCTTACCGAAGTAATCAATTGTAAAATTTCCCAACCCCAACCTATTCATCCCATGAAGTAAAACTGGTAATACTTCATATCTAACACCACGGTGTTATCGGTAAATTCAATTACCATTTCACGTTCAAATCTAATTAAAGATTTAACTATCGCCTGCAGTAAAACTGGTGATACTCCATTCTCGATCATTTCTATCTAATTAAAGATTCATTAAAACTCCACTTGGTTTTAATCTTCCCAATAATCTCTATCAATGATTATTTAACTTGGGAAATCATATCTTGTCTTTAACTGGGTTAAAGAACCAATGTCATTAAAAACACGGTTCACGATAAACCCAAAATCACATTCTATTTCCAATGGAATCTTCAAGGAAAAAAATCGATATATGTATAATCGATATAAACTTCCATACCCAACTAATAATATAAATGGAATAACGACAAAGCCTTTTAAATTCCTGATATGTTAGTTGTCTTCCTCCACAGAAATTCACTTCGATTATTACCAAATCTAATTCCATTCCATTCCAATTTATTTTATTAAATTGGAAAACTTTACTTCGGAAAATCACCTTTAAATCTTAATAAAAGATTTATAAATTCCAAATCACATTTCACTGTAAATCGGGTTAAAGAACGAATGTCGTTAAAACACAGTTCACGATAAACCCAAAAATCAATTCAAATTCAATTACAATTAAATATCATTTAATTGGTATACTTCATTAAATCTAAATAAAAAGATTTAATCTTTTTCTCAACTGGGTTTAAGAACAGTGTTAATGAAGACATTATTCACGACAAAACCAAATCCCATTTGACATTGAATGCAAGGTTCAGAATAAAAAATATATCAGCTTATATTCAATATCAAATTCTATGACCAACAAATATCGTATTGGAAATAACAATATAAATATATCTTTCAAATTTCCATAACCATATCTGTATAATCATGAAATCCAACATCTAAATATTCCAATGACAATTTCGATTCAAATCCATTTCCACTTTATATATTGGAAATTCTGGTTATTTTCAAAACCATTCCAAATCCACTTTATTTATTTAAAAAATAAATGGGATTATAATTCTAGTTCAAAACTAGTTCATTTCGATAAAAATCTATTTTAATCTTTTCAAATATATAATTTTTCATCCCAATTCTTTCCAAATCATTTCTTATGATTTTACATAAATTATTACTATTTTTATCAAAGCCCGTACAGTCGATTTCCATCAACGGCCATCGAACTGCACTTAGAACAACCTTTTCCAAATTTAATTTGGGCATAATTCCAAATCCAGCCGTTAGATTTCAAATTTATAATATTTGTTAGAAAGCTCTTTTCGATACGAACCCAACGGTTCCAGTTTTAGGAGAATCCGACGATAGGATCTCCCGTAATATCTGTTCGAAGTCAATGGTCGAAATTCGCGAACTGCCGCAGCGCGGCGCGTTCTATTCAGGCCATTATATTTATATATAATATATACTTCGTCGGTTTCCTTTTAAAACGTATTTTATAAATCGTTTTAAATTCGTTTTCAAAACGATTTCAACTGCATATTCAATTTCTAATCAAAATTGAATATTCCAAATCATCAATATATAAATGATAATATTTTCAAAACATTATATGTTGAAATCAATTACTTTTCGATATTCATTATAAAAATGAATAAAATTGGTATAAATATCATTCACATCAAAATGGTGTCAATCTAATCAACACGGCTTTATATATTTCAATAACTTCGTTATTCTATTCAACAAATGAATATTTTCTTCAACGCATGAATATATATTTTATTCAACACATGAATTTTTATTCTATTCAACACATGAATTTTATTCTATTCAACACATGAATTTTATTCTATTCAACACATGAATTTTCTCTTTCAATATTCCTTATTTTCCGAATTGGAATGAGGCCCAATCAGTTATCATATAACGTTAATTATATGGATTTCCTACAACACATGTATATAATAGCAACGATAATTCATCAACCATCATCCAGAGTGCACTACACAACTGCATAAGCACTAAATATAAATAATTAATGCTTACACAGTCTATCAGCCCATCGATTGATATAAAACAAAACAGTCAGTATTAATTTATGTCAAATATCATCCCAATACCCATGTGGGGCTTCAAAACAACAGACACATATTTTATTTGTGCGGTTGGGTGATGTGTAAAATTTATCGTCCCAATCAATATCAGTCAAATCAGTGTATTTAAAAAAATCATCCGATATGTTTATAAATATTTATTTTATATACACGTTAAAAATTATATTTTTAACTACAAAATATACACACAATCATTTTTTTACAACACATCAATAAAACAAACAAGCCATCCATGTTCTGTGGATGACGGGTGTCGGGTGCTGCTAAGCACCGTCTGCATCCTAGTATATATTTTAACTAGAAAAAAAAATTAAAAGTGAGAAGTTCTCACCGAGGGTTCCACTCTGCCATTTTATTTCTAAAATTACGAACAGTATGGATTTGCTCGAAATTTCTACTCCATCCTTTTTACGCTGTTCATATTAAAAACCACATTTTTAATATGGTGCCAATATATTAAAATCATATTTTTATATCGCTATATATAATTACAAATCACATTTTTATATAAACAAAAATCATATCCTCTTTATTTGGAAAATCTTATCTTTCCTTTTTCTAAAACTTATACCTTTATATACCTAAAGATGATATTTTATTTTATTTTTATATATAAATCCAACTTTTAAAACAGTGCTAATTTATTATTAAAACAATACTATCTTTATTTTTAAAACAACCCTATATATATATATATATATATATATATATATATATATATATATATATGTAGAAGCAATGTTACATGTATATTTTAATCACGATATATAATCAATCATTTTTTTTAAAAACTGAATTTAAAACTTAAGTATAAGTAAAAAAAAGAATTAAAAACAAAACCTTTCACTATAAAAAGTCTGGAACCCTTCTTCATCAGTTCATCGACCGGAGAAAGTGGCCACCGCCGTCGCTCCAGTCGCCGTGACAACGATCGGAGGGGCCTATGACGTCGACCTGGGGGAGTGGCACCACCACCCTGACCGAGGCGGCGCTCGGTGGGCCCAGGCGGCCAGAAACAGCTCGCGAACGATGGTTCTTTGTGTCCCGAGAACTTCTGATTTACTTCACGAAAATTCATCAAATCGGTATGGGTTCCAAGAGGGAAAAGAGCACTTTAATTTTGACCTTTAGAAGTTTGAGGAATTATTGAATAGATTGGTCAAAAAATCGAGGAGAAAATCGGAGCATTTTTCGCCTTAAGTTGGAGCTGTCGGCGACTTCAAAAGATAGCTAGGGTTTTGTTTCAAAAGGGTTATTTATATAAATAATTTAATAATATTTGATTCGTTTATTATTTGCTTAACATTTTGAACTCGAAATCAAACCCAACGGCTGTCTGCCCTAGCTAAATACCCCCATTCCGGACACAATGGGATATGTCCCGTAAGCCAATTCCGCTATTACGATCAGTTGTTCTTTAAATTAAAATATTAATCTTTATACATTGAATTCAAACGTACATGTCAATTTACCGGGGCCACATACTTAGTCTAAAAATTTCAGAAAAATTATTTCTAGCTTCATATTGACGATACTATCCTAACAAAACTAATTTTGTCAAATTTGAAGACCGTTTGAAAAAATGGTCATTTTATGGTCGATCCAAATTGACAGAAACAGTCAAAACACGTTTTCTTTTGCCGTGCTCACATATTGGTTTCCAAAATTATGAATTTTGAAACTTAGCAATAATTTGACACCCCGGCTCCGACAAAAGTGGTTTCTTTGAAAATAGAGGTCGTTTGAAAAATGGCTATTTTTAAAGGCCTTTATATATATTAAAATATATATAAATTCCATAGCGACTTTTCTGAATTTTAAACTGGACATATCTTTCACTCTATAAAGTGTAATCTCAGTTTCTTAGATCCGTTAGAAAGATATGATCAAACAGATTCAAATATTTCTTGTTTCGCTGAAGTCCGATTTATTTTGAATCCTGTACATTCATTTGAAATTTAAAATCGAATTTTCGAACTACCGCGCCATTTTTGGCTCGTTACATAATTAAAATAAATTTATTCATTTTAACTTTGTCAAAAATATATTTTCCATTGTTATTATTTAAAATAATTCATTTTAAATATTCAAAATTCACTAAAATTGACAAAATAAAAATTTTAAATTGGCTCGGATTTCCGGGTTATTACAATCTCCCCCACTTAAAACTTTTCGTCCCCGAAAAGGAACGAAGCCGAAAGTTGTTTTACAAACCAACTCAACTTTCAGTATTTTCATTATGGCTTAAGTTCTTCAACTTTTCAGTTTCTAAAAGCTTTTCAAATTTTTCAAGAATTTGGCTAACGCTCTAAATTTTCGAAAATTTTTGCCATAACCCCCATGCACCGGGAGCATCGGGATATTTCATATAGCCTCCCATGGCCCTCACCAATCCAAGAAAAAGAAACAGCCAAGCGGCTAGCCAATCGACTCATAAAATCATCAAAAACCCAAGAAATACAATAAACATGAACCTATTTGTCGGGCAAACAATTTTATTCCTCTTCTCTAGCCTTCTTGCTATGACCTGTTCAATGTAAGTACATGCATATGTATGCAAATGCGAATTTTTTTCAATACAACTCACTATTTGATACAATTTGGCTAAATGGTCCAAATTTTGATTAATCAACCAATAATCGAACAACACAATCGACATTCAATTAGTTGATTATATTTTCAAATTCTTAACTTTGATATAGTTCAAAAAATCAGATTCTTTGATGCCAAATCACAACAATAGACCCTATCTAATTTTGGTTCTCGCGCCAGTTAATTGGAAATATATAGATATCTCACCTTCGAAACTCAAACATAATTACTGGTAATGTGATCACAATTACCAGTATCATCCGTGGGCGACAAGAGTGTGATTCTATATCTATCCGATATATTAAAACTTCAAATACACGCGGATCAAACGTATATGCAAAATCTTTATATACTAGATTGTCCAAATTAGTACAAATATTCAACTACGTTGAATCAGGTCTAAATTTTTAAAACAAACTTGTTTTAAATTTTATTTTAAAAACATCACTCTTCACACTCGTTCTAGAATACTACTGATCCCATCTCTAACGAGTCATTCTCATTGGATATTACTAATCCAATCTCTGATGAATTCTTTCGTATGGATCTAATGTGTCTTGTTCTCCGAGCTTTGTAAACCAAAGCTCCGATACAAAAATGAGACGAGCCGAACTTCCCTGTGAAGGAAAGCACGGATTGACTTGAGAACGACACACATCGGAACACAAACAGAAGAACCTTTCATTGTTGATTACAACAATTCCATTAGAATACAAGAATATACAGAGTATGAATAAATATTAAACATCAGAAAAATATCAGAAAATCAATTTACATTACATAGCAGCGAAAAAATAATACAAAACACAACTGAAAGTAATACACGGATACAGAGCTTTTCGAGTATTGTTCCAGATGCAAACCAGGATTCTGTGAATATAAATCTGCAAAACCAAAACTACTAGCTGCCCGAGTCGAAAATAAGGGCACCGAGAGTTTAGGTTAAAACAATAAACTCCAGGTCAGTCATGTGACGGGTGTGAGAACTGAAACAGTTATTTAAAACTTTACTTTAATTCAGATATATCAAGGGACCACGCCGTATAACACAGAAAGGGTTTCCGCCCAAGAATACCAGTGCATATAACAAAACAATGCAATGCTATTTGGAAAAATGAAGCTATTATAAGACCCAGGTCCTATCACACAATGCAATGCAAGCCGAGGGATAGGGTTTTCCCTTATAATAGCCAAACATGGTTGGTACGTTAAAAAAAAATCATTTGACACTATAATAAGTGCATAATGTCAAAACAATTTTGATCATAAATATCAGTCCTAGATGGCATGGGTAACATATATCATGTCGCCAATACTAGGCTCTACAATCAAAACAACAAATGTCATGTATTGGAAGTTGGACTTCCATCTGTGAACCGTGGCAAAAGATAGTCCTCTACCGAATTCGAGAGCCTCTAGCCCGCCACTCAGGCAAGTACTCAGTCAAGCCTTTGGATCGTCAGGGCCGATTCACCGATGTGGATTAAAATGCATGAACACTGCGTTTCCCCGCCCTTTGGGGCGTAAATGAGTCCACTGACTCCATTGGCTACACATAGTCACCGATATATCCGAGGCGCCTCGCATCCCAACAACCACATAAGTCAAACTCGTCAGGGCATGTCAAACCACTAACGCCACTTCTAGCTAGAAGGAAACACATGCCCTCCCTGATGTCCTCTCCTGTTTCTAGTTCACAACCGGGGTGTGAGGCTCGCGAACTAACTCTACACAAAGCTGTGCCATACGGGCGGTGCTTTGATCATCAACCACAAGACTTTGCTTTTCAACAAAAGCCTTGATCATTTTCCACTTAGGCATGCCACAGAAGCAATTCACTCCATGTGATTGATATCCATAAATATATAACCTCTGAGCTCGTACGTCTCAGAGAAGGGCGTAAAGTAAGAGAATAAATTCTCTGCCGCCGAACAGATATATATTTAATAGAATCAATCCCACAGAATGAAATCCAATGTCAGACACACAGTCCATTTACAAGTTCGTTCTGGGTCTGAACGAAACCGGAGGCACCTTGTACCTCGCATATCCATCGATCTCCAAGTACGTCTGGATGATCACCACTGATTCCCTCCTTTTGGGTGTACGGCCCAATCAAGATCATCAGTAATTATCCAAACGACGTGAAGACCTTCGGTCTTCAACCACCATCTTCATCTTCTACTAATCGTCGTATCAGTTATTCAGAATGGGATAAACCTGGTCTTTTCGAATAACTCGCGTATTTTATAAACAAATCTTACACAAACAGAACATACACCTCATTCCAATTCAGAATATTATTTTATTCCAATATTCACATAATTAGGGAAAGGTTCCTATTAATTTTATCAAACATAAATTCTTTAAAATTTATTCTTTAATCTTCTTTTGAATATAAATTCAAAACAAATTTTGGTTTATCCAAACTAGTCAGGATTAACGAACTTTACCGAAGTAATCAATTGTTAAATTTCCCAACACCAACCTATTCATCCCATGAAGTAAAACTGGTAAAACTTCATATCTAGCACCACAGTGTTATCGGTAAATTCAATTACCATTTGACGTTCAAATCTAATTACAGATTTAACTATCGCCTGGAGTAAAACTGGTGATACTCCATTCTCGATCATTTCAATCTAATTAAAGATTCATTAAAACTCCACTTGGTTTTAATCTTCCCAATAATCACTATCAATGATTATTTAACTTGGAAAATCATATTCTGTCCTTAACTGGGTTAAAGAACCAATGTCATTTAAAACATGGTTCACAATAAACCCAAAATCACATTCTATTTCCAATGGAATCTTCATGGAAAAGAAAATCGATATATATAATCGATATAAACTTCCATATCCGACTAATAATATAAATGGAATCATGGCAAAGCCTTTTAAATTCCTGATATATTAGTTGTCTTCCTCCACAGAAATTCACTTCGATTATTACCAAATCAAATTCCATTCCATTCCAATTTATTTTATTAAATTGGAAAACTTTGCTTTGGAAAAACTCCTTTAATTCTTAACAAAATATTTATAAATTCTAAATCACATTTCATTGTAAACCGGGTTAAAGAACGAATGTCGTTAAAACACAGGTCACGATAAACCCAAAAGTCAATTCAAATTCAACTCCAATTATATATCATTTAATTGGTATACTTCATTAAATCTAAATAAAAAGATTTAATATTTTTCTCAACTGGGTTTAACAACAGTGTTAATGAAGACAACATTCACGACAAACCCAAATCCCATTTGATATTGAATACAAGGCTCTGAATAGAAAATATATCGGCTTATATTCAATATCAAATTCTATCACCAACAAATATCGTATTGGAAATAACGATATAAATATATCTTTCAAATTTCCATAACCATTTCTGTATATTCACGAAATCCAACATCGAAATTTTCCAAAGACAATTTCGGTTCAAATCCATTTCCAATTTTATATTGGAAATTTTGGTTATTTTCAAAACCATTCCAAATCCACTTTATTTATTTTTAAAATAAATGGGATTATAATTCTAGTTCAAAACTAGTTCATTTCGATAAAAATCTATTTTTATCTTTTCAAATATGGAATTTTTCATCCTAATTCTTTCCAAATCATTTCTTTTGATTTTATACAAATTATTACTATTTTTAATAATTTTATCAAGGCCCGTACAGTCGATTTCCATCAACGGCCATCAAACTGCACTTACAATGACCTTTTCCAAATTTGATTTGAACATAAATCCAAATCCAACTATTATATTTCAAATTTATAATATTAGTTAGAAAGCTCTTTTCGATACGAACCCAATGGTTCCAGTTTTAGGAGAATTTGACGGTCGGATCTCCCATAATATCTGTTCGAAGTCAATGGTCGAAATTCACGGACTAACGCAGCGCAGCGCATTCTATTCAGGACATATATATAATATATATAATGTGTACTTCATCAATTTCCTTTTAAAACCTATTTTATAAATCATTTTAAATTTGTTTTCAAAATGATTTCAACCTCATATTCAATTTCTAATCAAAATTGAATATTCCATATCATCAATATATAAATGATAATATTTTCAAAACATTATATTTTGAAATCAATTACTTTTCGAAGTTCATTATAAAAATGAATAAAATTGATATAAATATCATTCACATCAAAATGGCGTCAATCTAATCAACACGGCTTTATGTATTTCAATAACTTCGTCATTCTATTCAACAAATGAATATTTTCTTCAACACATGAATATATATTGTATTCAACACATGAATTTTTATTCTATTCAACACATGAATTTTATTCTATTCAACACATGAATTTTATTCTATTCAACACATGAATTTTCTCTTCTAATATTCCTTATTTTCCAAATTGGAATGAGGCCTAATCAGTTACCACATAACGTTAATTACATGTAAGGATAAATCATCATCCATCATCCAGAGTGCACTACACAACTGCATAAACATTAAATATAAATAATTAACGCTTACACAGTCTGTCAACCCATCGATTAACATACAATTAAACAAACGGGATTAGTGTACGACAAATATCATCCCAATCCCCGTGTGGGGTTTCAAAACAACAAACATAGATTTTATTTGTGTGGTTGGGTGATGTGTAAAATTTATTGTCCCAATCAATATCATTCAAATCAGTACATATAAACAAATCGTCCAATTTGTTTATAAACATTTATTTTATATACACGTTCAAAATTATATTTTTAACTGTAAAATATTTATTCAACCCACTACAAACAATCATTTTTCACAACACATCAATCAAACAAACAAGCCTTCCATGGTCTGTGGACGACGGGTGTCGAGTGCTGCTAAGCACCGTCTGCATCCTAGTATATATTTTAACTAGAAAACAAATTTAAAAGCAAGAAGTTCTCACCGAGGGTTCCACTCCGCCATTTTATTTCTGGAATTCAAAACAGTCTGGATTTGCCCAAAATTCCTACTCCATCCTTTTTACGTTGTTCATATTAAAAATCATGTTTTTAATATGATGCCTATATATTAAAATCGTATTTTTATATCGCTATATATAATTACAAATCACATTTTTATATAAACAAAAATCATATCCTCATTATTAGGAAAATCTTATCTTTCCTTTTTCTAAAACTTATACCTTTATATACCTAAAGATGATATTTTATTTTATTTTTATATATAAATCCAACTTTAAAAACAATGCTAATTTATTATTAAAACAATACTATCTTTATTTTTAAAACAGCCCTGTATATATATATATATATGTATATATATAAGCAATGTTACATGTATATTTTAATCACGATATATAATCAATCATATTTTTTTAAAAAAACTGAATTTGAAACTTAAGTACAAGTAAAAAAAAAGAATTAAAAACAAAACCTTTCACTGTAAAAAGTATGGAACCCTTCTTCATCAGTTCATCGACCGGAGAAAGTAGCCACTGTCGCCGCTCCAGTCGCCGTGACAACGATCAGAGGGGCCGACGACGTCGACCTTGGGGAGTGACACCACCGCCCTGACAGAGGCAACGCTCGATGGGCCCAGGCGGCCAGAAACAGCTCGCGAACGATGGTCCTTTGTGGCCCGAGAACTTCTGATTTACTTCACGAAAATTCATCAAATCGGTATGGGTTCCAAGAGGGAAAAGAGCACTTTAATTTTGTCTTTAGAGGTTTGAGTAATTATTGGATAGATTGGTCAAAAAATCGAGGAGAAAATCGGAGCATTTTTCGCCCTAAGTTGTAGCTGTCGGCGGCTACAAAAGATAGCTAGGGTTTTGTCTCAAAAGGGTTATTTATATAAATAATTTAATAATATTTGATTCGTTTATTATTTTCTTAACAATTTGAACTCGAAATCAAACCCAACGACTATCTGCCCTAGCTAAATACCCCCATTCTGGACACAGTGGGATATGTCCCGTAAGCCAATTCGACTATTACGATCAGTTGTTCTTTAAATTAAAATATAAATCTTTATACATTGAATTCAAACGTACATGTCAATTTACCGGGGCCACATACCGAGTCTAAAAATTTCAAAAAAATTATTTCTAGCTTCGTATTAATGATACTATCCTCACAAAACTAATTTTGTCAAATTTGAAGACCGTTTGAAAAAATGGTCATTTTATGGTCGATCCAAATTGTCAAAAACTGTCAAAACACGTTTTATTTGCCACGCTCACATATTGGTTTCAAAAATTATGAATTTTGAAACTTAGCAATAATTTGACACACCGGATCCAACAAAAGTGGTTTCTTCAAAAATTGAGTTCGTTAGCAAAATGGCTATTTTTAAAGGCCTTTATATATATTAAAATATATATAAATTCCACAGCGACTTTTCTGAATTTTAAACTGGACATATCTTTCACTCTATAAGGTGAAATCTCAGTTTCTTAGATCCGTTAGAAAGATATGATCAAACAGATTCAAATATTTCTTGTTTCGCTGAAATCCGATTTATTTTGAATCCTGTACATTCATTTGAAAATTGAAATCGAATTTTCGAACTACCGCCCCATTTTAGGCTCGTTAAATAATTAAAATAAATTTATTCATTTTAGCTTCGTCGAAAATATATTTTCCGTCGTTATAATTTAAAATAATTCATTTTATATATTCAAAATTCGCTAAAATTTCCAAAATAAAAATTTTAAATTGGCTCGAAGTTCCGTGTTATTATAAGTTGGGTGCTACAGTGATCGGTCATTCATACTACAGTGTTTGGATGCTACAGTGATTGCTGGAAGTGATGTGAAGTGTTCGTTGTTCGTCGTAAGCAACGAATGTGGAAACGACTCAAGGATGTATTGAGTTCGTGCGAAATGATTTCTCTAAAGTGTTCTAAGCCAATAAATAGTTGTAATTGATAACGACTAGAGAGGAGGAAGGCGAGGAAGTTCCGTTGTCGTAGGTTCTAGCGGATTCAAAGCAGGGTTACAATTGAGGACCAATTGTAGGTCAAGTGCCCTGGGCGTCGTTTATGGTCTAGACACGTGTTGAGAATAGCGTGTACCACGTGTTGTTTATAGCGTGCGGGTTTTGCTAGAACTGGGACGTCGTGTGTGGTCCTTGATAATTGACATCAAGTTGTTAGCCAGTCATACGATAACTAGGGTTCCAAAGCAAGGTTGGCGGTGATAGCCAGAGTCAGTCATGGATGTCTGAATGCATGTTGTGATCATGATTGAGTTGCTTTGCCATGTATGAATGTATGCTTAATTGCCATGGCTGAATTGTTATTCCTTTGGATGTATAGATCGTAAAGGCTATCTCTGTCATGTAGTGGGGAATGAAATCGAGAGTTCTTCTCTGGAGCTGGGTAGATTAGTTGTTTATTTACCCATTCTCATATACTTTATTTATGAAGTTTGTTAGTTGTTTTACCGCTCACGAACATTGTTGTCAGACTTAACGTTTTACATTTCCTATTATTACCTTGGGTTGTTCGTCTGGTTGTTTGGATGGGCAGACTAGGTGGCAGGTGACAGGTGATTGGCGAGGTTGCTGTTCGGTGGCGAGCAGGAGGCTGGCATACAATTTTACTACTATCTAGTAACTTTGTTTTTCCGCTGTTTGCTATTTCTCTGAGTGTTATAGTGAGGCAAATTGTACAAACACTATTGTTGTTATCCGCGTGTATGGGAATTACTTTCTAGTTGTCATGAAAGTTTAGTATTTTCTGCTTCACTATCACTACCTGTTTTATATGTTCTATTATATTTTATCCATGCACTGTGAGTTTACGACAGGTTCCGCTTATGTATCATACATTGATGATCGTCCATAACTGCCGTGCACACCTTTCAGCGCATTATTCCCTTTGTATAGTGCAGGGGTTGTGGGCGGTCGTCGCAATTATTATATATTTAAATGGACCCTTTGGGCCACCAATGATGTTTTTTTTTGATGAGAGAGACCACGCTCAATCCCCACACGCACGCGCTGACCAATCAACTTGACTCGACCCAATCCAAGCTGGGATTGTTGTGATGTAGTACTTATACTTTTGGTATAAAATTTTAATCATTTTAAATGAAAATGGACTGGGCTAAAAACTATCGGATTAGATCAGTTCGTATTAGAGAACATTTTTGTAACGTTCAACATAGACCCATTCTTTTTTAAGATATGTTATTTTGGGTTATATCCTCTATAAAACAACAATATATCTTACTATTTCATCTATTTAATCATAGGTAGATAAAATAGATATATACACAATTTTCTTAACCCAAGCACGCCTTCTTCTTCTCCAAATTTTTTATTCAAAATCCACTACAAGAAAAACCGAGAATAGCGATAGATTTTTAGCAGCGGAAAATTCCATCGCGAATTAGCGAAGGATTTCCGTGGGCTTTGTAAGAGGAAATATTTTGGATTTTATATGTCATCTTATTATAAATTATTACCGTCGAATACTAAATTCATTGCTAAATCAATGGAAATTGCAGCTCTTTACCGTCATATAATATTTAATGCTAAATTCCGTTGCTAATAGAGTCAGATTACCATCAACAAAATTTTGAAGCAATTTTTCCTGTAGTTTTCCAAGAGATTTGAAATGAACTTTTATATTTATTATTTATAAAATGTTTTAAATTTGTGTTATTACTTAGTAATCAATTAGTAAATTTAAATTTTAAAAAATTAATGTTAATAATAAATAATAACTATTAGAAGTAAATAAAATTCAATAATTAATGATGATTTTTTTTGAAAATTAATGCTAATTAATTATTAATTACTGTATAATATAAATAAGAGGTAATAGTAATTAATAAAATACATTGTACGCTCAAATAAGAGCCGTTACGAATTGGATTTTTGATGGTAGATTGCTTTTGCTTGGTAAATTCGCTTATCTATTCCTTTCCTATTCATTGTGTCTTTACTTTACAGTAATTTTTTTATTCATTATGTCAGACACTCTTTTTTTTTAAAGCAAACAAACCATATATAAAAGAGTTGTACACTCCTACAACAAATTAATCGGAGGTATCTACCTCTTCTTTGAGCAAACAACGAGTGAATTGAACATGTTGCTTAAATTAGTGTAGTTATAGATGCATCATTTTTTTGTAGTTTTTTTTACTTTTAAACACTGAATATGCTTAAAAAAAATAAAAAAAAATGTTGATAAACATTAGTTATTAATAATAAATAATAACTATTATAAGTAAATAAAATTAAATAGTTAATGATGATTGAAATTTTTTTTTGAAAATTAATGCTGATTAATTACTGTATAATATAAATAAGAGGTAATAGTAATTAATAAAATACATTGTTTGCTCAAAGAAGAGCCGTTATGAATCGGATTTTTGATGGTAGATTGCTTTTGCTTACTAAATTCGCTTATCTATTCCTTTTCTATTCATTGTGCCTTTACTTTACAGTATTTTTTTTGTTCATTATGTTCGAGACTCTTTTTTTTTTAAAGCAAACAAATCATATATAAAAGAGTTGTACACTCCTACAACAAATTAATCCAAGGTATCTGCCTCTTCTTCGAGCAAACAACAAGTGAATTGAACATGCTACTTAAATTAGTGTAGTTATAGATGCATCTATTTTTTTTGTAGTTTTTAATACTTTTAAACAATGAATATGCTTAAAAAAATTGAAAAAAAAATGTTGATATACATTAGTAACTAATAATAAATAATAACTATTAGAATTAAATAAAATTCAATAGTTAATGATGATTATTTTTTTTTGAAAATTAATGCTGATTAATTATTAATTACTATATAATATAAATAAGATGTAATAGTAATTAATAAAATACATTGTTTGCTCAAAGAAGAGCCGTTGCGAATTGGATTTTTGATGGTAGATTGCTTATGCTTGCTAAATTCGCTTATTTATTCATTGTGTCTTTACTTTACAGTATTTTTTCTGCTCATTATGTCAGAGACTCTTTTTTTTTTTTTGAAAGCAAACAAACCATATATAAAAGAGTTGTACACTCCTACAACAAATTGATCAGAGGTACCTGCCTCTTCTTTGAGCAAACAATGAGTGAATTGAACATGCTACTTAAATTAGTGTAGTTATAGATGCATTAATTTTTTTGTAGTTTTTAATACTTTTAAACACTGAATATGCTAAAAAAAATTAAAAAGAAAAAACAATGTTGATATACATTAGTAATTAATAATAAATAATAACCATTAGAAGTAAATAATATTCAATAGTTAATGATGAATAATTTTTTTTTTGAAAATTAATGCTGATTAATTACTGTATAATATAAATAAGAGGTAATAGTAATTAATAAAATACATTCTTTGCAACTTCCTCTTCATCAAGTCTTTAGCTTTGACATTTTACTGCCTATATATATGCCTCATAATTCATGTCTTTATTTAGACAAAACAATCAAGATGAGCATTATGTATAAAAGCATTGTTTTGGTAACTTTATATGTTATTGTTGTTGCATTAGCTGTTAGTATAAATCAAGTTGATGCATCAAGGCTCCTTGGAGATGAACGGGCAGAGCTTGTGAGAATATCTGGGTTCGTTCTTCAATCGTTGCCGCAGGGACCCGTGCCACCATCCGGTCATTCCGGCTGCACCGATGATCCAAACGGCGGTGGTGGACCATGCCCTCCTTCAATCAAATTTAACTGCCGTTACTCTTTCTGTTGATTGCATTTTATTTATTCATTTAAGTTAGACTGTTTCTAATAAGGATGTGCTTAGGCGTTATTTGTGAATGTAGATTCGGCAGCATGTGCATTATATATGTGTTATGATTTGTACAAATGGAGAACTCCGCATTGTTATATTGCAAATTTGAACATTTAAAAGCTTGGTGCCGAAAGTTTAGTCAATTCGGTTGGCTCGACGATAAAATATGTTAAACGAATCTAAAACGAATAAAAATAAAAAACAAAGTTAGATCAATAGAATTAAGTTTAGCTGATTCGGTTGTTTATTCATTATATTTGAAGTATTCATTATAAATTAAAATAAAACATGAATATATGTTTCTTTTGGAGGACAAGATCAACCAAATTTTATAGTGTACCGTCCATTTTTTAATCACAACAAATAATAAATACATTAAAAAACCAAAAATAAGTTGAATATTTACATATAACCGTCAGTTTTTAAAATGGACCGACCACTAGACAAACCTAAACTAGCTCATAGAAAAAGGTTAGAAAGCATGTCTAAATAGCTAACCACTATTGACACAACATAGCACCAGGCTCAAAGCAACAAATAGAGTGACCTGCTCCGTTTCCTTAAGAAAGGCACAACAAAATTCAACATGACATACACAATGTAGGGTGTTCAACAATCACATACCAACTACAAGTAGCAAAGGCCAATTACAAGCATCACCAACAGACTTCCATCAGCATTTCGCCCCAGCATCATAACCACATTTCAAATCAGTATTGTTTACTTCAACCTGGTGATGCAAGGCGCAAGCATTCACCACTGAACAAGGCAGGATACTTTACAACAAAAAACTTGAAATGAAAGAAAGAAACCAAGGTCGAATAACTTACAACACAGGACCAACAGAGACAACAAAAGAGGCTTCAAAGGATTGTAAAAGAGCTACATACCCACCCACACGCCATGCCCGTGGAAGAACTCCATTGTGTAAGCAATTGTCGAGGAGACACTGACAATGACAGAGTAAAACACGCCACCACCCAAAAATTCACTTCAAAATGTTAGAGTGTTCGGTTTATTTTGTTAGTACTTTTGTAATTACACAATTGTATTACAAACAGACAGCAACAACAATCAATGTCAATCAATTATGCCACAATTGTCACGTCAAACTGTGTGTACAATAATCACAGAAAGCGTAACTGATTTGTGCACAAGACTGAAGATAAAAAGAAAGTATTCTGTTTCAGTAATGTCCGAGTCAAGAAATTTTCTGTTTCCTTGAAACTATATTGTCGTCGTATGCACCAATCGATGTTGTTGCAATTTGTTTCCCAGGATAAAACAGACCAACTCCGTTGTGTAGTGCCAGCAAACGGAGCTCTGACGAACTGAAGTTGATTATAGAAACCGGATTAGAGGATTACTTTGAAGAAGAAGAAGAAGTAATGCAAGTAGAAAAAAGGTGAATTCTGTCTTGTTTTGGGCAGTGTATATATAGGCAAGGAGGAGTGCCTGTTCGCATGCATTAGTAACCGTCCGAATAGGAAAGGTTGCAACCCTTTAACTGCCCGGTTATTATTATGCGTCTATTGAGAATTCAAATGGTTGTCTTTATTTAGCTAACAAACATTCCTTTTGAATTCTGGACTGAACGAACACACCTTTAAAGTTCTAAGAAAAAATATTCTCATGTCAGTGCACTAGCCCAATCAGCAACCGTCGGCCATATCCAATCAAGAGACCCCAAGAGCCCCAAGGCCCAAGGCCCTTATCTTTGATATGCTAATGTATTATTATGTCATGGACAAGCCCACATCCTCATATCATCCCTCTCCTTTCTATTTTACATAAGCCTATTTGGCTTCTAATAAATTAGGAGAGATTGTGCTAATATTTCTATGATGTGGGACTTTAAATGTTGTTATCTCTTCTTCTTCCTTATCTCTTCTTCTTCCTACTTTCCCTATTCTTTGCTCATTCATTTCCAACAATCCCCCACATGAATGAGCAGTTCATCTTAGTTTCACGAATCATTTATCGCATCGGTTAATATAGCACATGGGCCTTGAACTTTTCCTAGTGATTACCTATTTGAATCACATGCGAATCAGTAGACATAGACTTTCCTTGAACTATAAGCCTTTTGTGTAATTCCATAGTAGATAACACGCGATAAATGTTTCTTATAACCCTCGGTTTTCTGTATGTGTTCATTTTTTCCTTGAACACCTGCCTGGTCTCATAAGTGATTAGAGAATTTGGCCTCATAATTTTCTTTGAAGCGGCATCTTCGCACTTACGTAGGTGATTCTGTAAAGGGCATTCTCTAATTCCTCAAATACAGACATCATTAAAAGTACTCATACTTATCCTTATTCAACATATAATGCACTGACTTATTATAGGAATGGTTTGTGTGTAAAGTGCCATCAAGTTTCTCTTAAACTTCGTTGTCCCTTTGAACCTAGATCTTGGGATCTCCGGTCAACTAGAATGGTTTCCATTTTAGAAAAACCTTTAATCTGTAGGCCTTATCCCCATTCCCTTCGATAAGGTTTGAACTTTCTCTCTTGGCAAGCCTTTTGTAAGTGGATCCGCTAAGTTATCTTTAGATCAAATGTAATCTATTGTGATAACCCCATTAGAGAGAAGTTGTCTTATCATTTTATGTCTACGACGAATATGCCTAGACTTACCATTGTATATTGTACTATTAGCCCTTCCAATAGCTGATTGACTATCACAATGTATACATATTGGAGGCATAGGTTTTCTCCAATTAGGAATGTCTTCCAAGAAGCTTCGAATCCATTCTGCTTCTTCTGCAGTCTAATCTAGTGCAATAAACTCTGATTCCATCATAGATCTAGCGATACAAGTCTGTTTGGATGATTTCCATGAAATCGCTCCATTTCCTAATGCAAACATGTATCCACTTGTAGACTTTGTATCATTTGATCCAGTGATCCAATTTGCATCACTGTATCCTTCCACTATTGAAGGATAGTTTGTATAGTATAGACCATAACTCTGTGTATACTTTAGATATCCTAGAACTCTGGTTATCGCTTTCCAATGATGTTTACCAGGATTGCTGGTAAATCTACTTAGTTTGCTTACAGCATCAGCGATATCAGGCCTAGTACAGTTCATAACATACATGATACTTCCTAGTATACGAGAGCACTACAATTGGTAAATACCGTCACCAGTGTTCTTTACCCAATTTTGGTTCATATCTACTGGTGGTTTTGCAATAGTTACATTATATTGCTTGAATTTCTCAAGTATTTTGGTGATGTAATGCGATTGGGATAATGCATATCCCTGTGGTGTTCTCAGAATTTTTACACCCAATATCACATCAGCTAGTCCTAGGTCTTTCATATCAAATCTAGAGGATACCATATCCTTTGTAGATGTTATTATGGCCTTGTTATTGCCTAGGATCAATAGGTCATCAACATAAAGACAAACAATGACATATCCAATATGTGTATGTTTTATGTACACACATTTATCTGATTCATTTATTGTGAATCCATTTGATAACATAGTATTATCAAACTTCTCATGCCACTATTTTGGAGCTTGCTTAAGGCCATAAAGTGATTTTAAAAGTTTGCAAACTTTATGCTCATTTTCTGAGCTTAGAAATCCTTCAGGTTGTTTCATATCGATTTCCTCCTCTAGTTCACCATTCAAGAATGCAATTTTAACATTCATTTAATGTATTTCCAAGTCATGTATGGATGCAATTGCAATGAGCATTCTAATTGACGTGATCCTCGTTACAGGTGAATATGTATTGAAATAGTCCAGGTCTTCTTTTTGTCTAAATCCTTAGACTAACAGACGAGTTTTGTACTTGTCTACTGGACCATCAGGTTTCAATTTCCTTTTAAATATCTGTTTATTACCTAAGGCCTTACATCCTTGAGGTAAATCAACCAATTTCCATGTATGATTGGACATAATGGATTCAGTCTCATTGTTAATTGCCTCCTTCCAATAAGGGGCAACGCTGGAAGACATAGCTTGTTTATATGTTAATGGATCATCTTCTAACATAAATGTATAGAAGTCCGGTCCAAAGGTTTTTAAAGTCCTTGACCTTTTACTTTTTCTTGGTTCCTCCATATGCTGCTCAACACTACTTTGCTGAGTGTTATTTTGTTCAACATCCTCAATATAATAAGGAACTTCATCTTCCCTTGGTCTCTTAGGTGCATGATTTTCAGTACCATGTTTCAAGGGAAATACATGTTCGAAAAATCTAGCATTTCTCGACTCAATGATGGTATTTTCATGAATATCATCAATTTTAGATTTATGTACCATACCAAAAATCGATATGCAGCACTGTTTTGTGCATATCTAATGAATACACAATCAATAGTTTTTGGTCCAGTTTGGACCTTCTTTGGTTTTGGTACCTCTACTTTGGCAAGACACCCCCATGATTTTAGGTATTTATAGGATGGTGGTCTGGTTTTCCAAAGTTCATGAGGAGTTTTAGATTTTTTTCTTTCGGGGTATTTTGTTTAAAATATGATTTGCTGAAAGAATAGCTTCTCCCCAAAAATTATCTAGCAAGCCAAAGCTAATCAGTAAGGCTTTCATCATTTCTTTAAGAGTTCTATTTTTCCTTTCGGCTATACCGTTGGATTGAGGTGAATACGGAGCTGTAGTTTGATGTGTAATTCCATGATCAGCACAGAATTCCTCAAATGGAGACTCGTATTCTCCACCTCTATCACTTCTTAAAGATTTGATTTTCTTGTTGAGTTGATTCTCAACTTCTGCCTTATATTGTTTAAACATTTCAAATGCTTCGTCCTTACTTCTGAGGAGATATGTATGACAATATCTGGTACAATCATCAATGAATGTAATAAAGTACCTTTTTCCACCTCTAGTTTGACACATTTTCAAATCGCATACATCGGTGTGTATTAAGTCTAGAGGTTCAGTATCTCGTTCAACATGATGAAATGAGGTTCTTTTCAATTTTGCTTCTGCACGAACTTGACATTTATAGTTTGAATCTATATTGCATTTTGGTATAAATTCTAGATTAATCAATTTTCGCAATGTATCAAAATTTACATGCCCTAATCTAGAATGCCATATGTTAGAAGATTCAACAATATAAGCAGAAGATTCAATTTCATTCATTTCAGTGCGTGGTACAATAATGGTTACATTTGCTTTAAACAAACCATCACACACATATCCTCTTCCAATATACACTCCATTCTTGGAAAGCACAAATTTATCATCTTCAAAAGTCAATTTGAAGCCATGCTTGCTCAGTAATGATCCTGAAATTAGGTTCTTGCGAATTTCTGGAACATGGAGAACATCATTTAAAGTTAGTTCCTTTCTAGAAGTCAGTTTCAATACAACTTTTCTTTTGCCTTCGACCATTGAAGTAGAAGAATTGCCCATAAAAAGTTGTTCAGCATCAGTTGCGGTTTTATAGGTTGTAAACATCCACTTATTAGCGCATATGTGTCGAGTGGCTCCAGTGTCTACAAACCATTCCTTTGAGTGACCAACAAGGTTGCATTCTGATATTACTGCACATAAATCAAGATCAGAAATGTCTTTCGAAACGTCAGCTGTATTTGCTTCTAACTTCTTCTTTTTAGGTGCATGACATTCGGCTGCTTTGTGCTCCTTCTTTCCACAGTTGTGGCAAGAAACCAAAAATTTCTTTGACTTCTTAGGAGCATTCTCCCTTTTTCTTTTGTTAGTCTTGTCAGACTCAACAACATTTGCTTTGGCAGCAATATTCTGAGAAATCTTTTTCTCAGAATTTCTGTTATCTTCATCAATGCGTAGCCGAACAATGAGATCTTCCATTGTTATTTCCTTACGTTTATGCTTAAGGTAATTTTTGAAGTCCTTCCAAGAAGGAGGCAATTTCTCAATAGTTGCAGCAACTTGAAAAGTCTCGCTAAGAGTCATCTTTTCATCTTCTATTTGACGGATGATAAGTTGCAGTTCCTGAGCTTGACTTATCACCGTCTTTGAGTCAACCATTTTGAAGCCTAGAAAATTTCCGGCAATGAATTTCTTCATGCCTGCATCTTCAATTTTGAACTTATTCTCCAGAGCCAACCAAAATTGTTTGGACATTGCAAAAGTACAGTAGACATTGTAGAGGCTATCATCCAGACCATTCAGAATATAATTTTTGGATACGAAATCTGAGTTTGTCCAGATACTGAGTGCCTCTACTTTAGTAGCGTCAGGTTCGAGTTTGTCTACCACAGGAGCCTCTTCAGTTAGAAACTTGGCAAGGCTTAATGTTGTTAAATAAAACAACATTTTCTGTTGCCAGTGCTTGAAATTGATTCCATTGAACTTCTCTGGCCTTTCGCCATGAGACAGAGCCATTGTTGGTAGCACAGGCGCTGGCTGAGCAATTTTCACCGTCTGAATCGGTGAAGAATCAGTGCTGCTGTTTTTCATCATCTGCAAGAAAAATATTGTTTCAAGATTGTTAGTACTTTTGTAATTACACAATTGTATTACAAATAGACAACAACAACAATCAACATCAATCAATTATGCCACAATTGTCACATCAAACTGTGTGTACAATAATCACAGAAAGTGTAACCGATTTGTGCATAAGACTGAAGATAAAAAGAAAGTATTCTGTTTCAGTAATGTCCGAGTCTAGAAGTTTTCTGTTTCCTTGAAACAATATTGCCGTCGTATGCACCAATCGACGCTATTGCAATTTGTTTCCCAGGATAAAACGAACCAACTCCATTGCGTAGTGCTAGCAAACGGAGCTCTGACGAACTGAAGTTGGTTATAAAAACCAGATCAGAGGATTACTTTGAAGAAGAAGAAGTAATGCAAGCAGAAAAAAGGTGAATTCTGTCTTGTTTTGGGCAGTGTATATATAGGCAAGGAGGAGTGCCTGTTCGCATGCAATAGTAACCATCCGAATAAGAAAGGTTGCGACCCTTTAACTGCCCGGTTATTAATATCCGTCTGTTGAGAATTCAAATGGTTGTCTTTATTCAGCTAACAGACATTCCTTTCGAATTCTAGACTAAACGGACACACCTTTAAAATTCTGAGAAAAAATATTCTCATGTTAGTGCACTAGCCCAATCAGCAACCGTCGGCCATATCCAATCCAGAGACCCCAAGAGCCCCAAGGCCCAAGGCCCTTATCTTTGATATTTTAATGTATTATTATGTCATGGCCAAGCCCACATCCTCATATCTTACCTTTCCTTTCTATTTTACGTAAGCCTATTTGGCTTCTAATATATTAGGAGAGATTGTGCTAATATTTCTATAATGTGGGACTTTAAATGTTGCTATCTCTTCTTCTTCCTTATCTCTTCTTATTCTTCCTACTTTCCCTTTTCTTTCCTCATTCATTTCCAACATATTTAGCATTTTGAGTTTGCAACATTACATTTGAATGATACACAAACATTTAAGTTTCATTTTCAATGTTTATCAATATAAACTAAACCATAATTTGAATTACAAATTCAGGTTACTACTGCCGTAATAGCTTGAATTTCATTATTTGAACAATTATATAAGTTCACACCATAGATTGTCAAATTAAATCTTTAATTTTTAATTATAAATTTATCAACTCAAGTTAATTCAAATGTTCTAATATTAATTCCAAATCTCAATATTTAACAGTACAAATTAAATCATAATTTCATTTATAATCAATATAAGATATTGTTGTTATAACAAGTTGAATTTCACTACTTAATCAATTTAATTTAGTTTACATCATACATTTCACAATCAAATCATTAAATTTTAAATTCTAACCATAATTATCATTAAAACAAAAATTGTGACGAAGGGGAGAAATAGTCTATTTCTGTATTTTCTAAGTTTGAGGCATGATTCTCAAGAGAATTAGAACCAGACGAGGACTCCGGGCGGGAGGAAGACTCCAAGGGAGGAATACTTATTTCCCCGGATTCTCCGCCTGAATGGACATTCGAATTCGATCCAAAACAAGAAACATTCAAAATCAAAGTGGATAAGGCTGTTGTCACTCCTAAAAAAGCTACAATCTTTTCTAAAATGAAGAAGAGAACGACAAATCAGTTCTGAAAAAGGTCGCCATTGATGCATTTCGGTGGCTGATATTGGAAACAGACTGTAACGACTTTAATAAGTATTAGAAATGTGAATAAATCATGTAAGATCATAATAAATGATTTGAGACTAGAACAAAAACACTTTTTTACAACACTGATTCTACTATAGTTCATCAAAATGTTGTAAAAATTATACAATTTTCATAACATATGTTAAGAAAAATGTCGTGATAGATTTTACCGAACAACGTTCTTTATACAAATGATGGAAAATAAAAACTATTTACATTTCATTAAATTCAACATTTAAATAGTCGCTAAATATAAGTTGTTACAATTTTATTGTGTTATATGCAATATATACGTATATAATGATTTTTAGTGTAAAATTATTGTAACGACCCGGATTTTAAGCGACTTTGGTTATCGACATAAGCACGATGTCGGTAACCAAAACATCGAAAAATCCTGGTAATTAATGAAAGAAATTAGAGGGTGAGGATAGATAAGATAGAAACTTAGAATAGAAGAAGAAGAAGAACACAACATCAGGGTAACACGAACCTCACAGCGGAACGAATAACATATAATAGATAACATAACTTTGAAATATAACATTTATGTATACAATAGCACTTATCAGAGTACAGCACTTACAACATAGCGGAAATAAACTATAGCTATACGATCCTGAAGCCTCCTGCTCCAGCTCTTCAAGTATATCTGTAAATCCCGACTACTTGACTGCCCGTACAAATTTATGCACCCAAGAGTTTAGGGAAAACAACAAAGTAAACTCCGGGTCAGTCATGGGACTGGTGTGAGTAAAATAGTTTAACACAGTTTAACATATATATGATATCTCATAAGACCACGCCGTGAATACGGAACGGGTTTTTCCCTTATGAGAATCCAACATCTTTGACAAGCAATATCATTCTGATATTATAATAATGTCTAAGTACAAATATATATCAATCTAGCAGAAACGCTTTCATCTCACGTTCTACATATATAGTATACAATCAAAATCGCAAGCACGTATTGGATAATGGATTTCCAACTATGATAAGGTATGGAACCACCTTCTGCTAGTGTACCTCTAGAGAGGAATACACTGGGTTCAACAAGAACATCTTGCAACCCGGCCACACATGACCGACCACTCATTTCGCTTGAGTGTATCGAATGTATACCACCAACGGTTGGGATCAGCAACCGTTTCCCGAATGGGACAGCATCAAAAATAGATTTTTAGAAATAAATGAAACTCAAGATCAGGTGATTATACACCCTAATAGGTGCGACCTACAAAGCCATGCTACCTGCCCGATTTCTGTCATTTACTGGATGTGAGGCTAGAAGCTACGCTTATCTTCACATCAGATTCACTTTAAATGCCACATCATCAAATCCATCCAGTCACTGATTGACGTCCTCAACAATACATTATGTATTAGCCAAAAGAAGTTTCCTTCTCTGCTTCCACTCTTGGTACGGTTGGAGAAATCAATGTACGTGATCGTCTGGAAATACTCTGTCAGACATCCATCTTCATTCACTTAGAAATGTCACATCGTCATACCCGCAAAATCACAAATTGATTTCCTCAAAGATACAACAGGTATACATCTAAGAGAAACGAATTCCTCTACCAACAACGTATATACGTTTGAAGGGATCAACTTACGCGATCCATTGGATATACTCTGTCAGACCTTCATCTATACAAGTTGTCCTCGGATTGGACAAACCGAAGGCACTATTTAGTATATCCGTCTTAGTCACTGTTAACTAAGACTTATACAACAGCCTTGCACTTTACTCCGTCTTCAATTATCTTTGGCATAAATGATTCACAACGCTTGTGCCAATACAGAGTGGTTCTTTGGATAATAATCCAACCGTTCTCTCTATATTAACAACGTTAAAAATGGTCAAAACTTCGATAGTCTGTGAGTTAACTATCAAAGAAAACAAGTGTGCAAACAATGATATTATTTCCAGATGGAAATTATATCAAACAAACATCATTTAACATTTATCTCTTTCATTCATTTTACATCTCCTGTTTCCCTATATTCAACATTTGCTATTTTCCATATTTAGAAAATATACGTTATTAACACTGGAAACATTTTCAATCCTTGTTTTCTGTATTTAGAAAACATTTCTGATTCTTTTTGGAAAACATTTCCAAACTCCTACATTTGGATTAAACATATGTTTAGATAAAACATCGTTATGCCAACTCAACCATTTTCTTTAATTACTAAATTTACTTTACCATCCTTTACTACCGAACCTTAACCATTCCTCAGTTAAAAACGAAGCCAATCAAGTTAGGGTAGAACTACCTCTCAGACCTTAACTGAACAACACTTCTAACCTTGAAATAGGCAAAGTTCACTTTATATTTCTTTAACTAACTTCCTTACTTAACCTTTCTTTCGAATAACTATATTCGATTAACTCTTTTCAATTAAATCTATTGGACTGACCCTATTAGGTTAACTCTATTTGATTTACCCTATTTGATTAACTCTATTTGATTAACCCCATTCACTTAACTCCTGTCGAATAAACTATATTCGATAACTCCTCTAACTCGATTCGAATAAACTATATTCGATTAACTCCTCTAAATCTATTCGAATAAACTATATTCGATTAACTCCTTTACTGTATTCGGATAAACTATATTCGATTAACTCCTTTACTATATTCGAATAAACTATATTCGATTAACTCCTTTGATTTAACTCTAATCGATTAACTCCATCGAATAAACTATATTCGATAACTCCTTTTCAATTTAACTAATCGATAACTCCTTTTGATTAAACTATAATCGATAACTCCTTTCGATGAAACTAACATCGATTAATTTAACTCGACAAACTTAACTCGACTCACTTATCTCGATAATCTAACTCAAGAACTTAACTCGATTAACTTATCTCGATAATATAACTCAAGTTGATTAACTCATATCGAATAACTAATATTCGATTTAACTCCATTCGCTTGACTCTAGATCGCAGCGATCACAATGGTTACGCCTGACTCCCTCATGAAACATCCGACCACCGCAGGCTATTTACAGCCCTACGAATTACGCTAGCAGTCGTACGAGAAGGCAACTTATCCTGAATAACTCTGTTTGACTAACTCTATCTCAAATAACTATATTTGATAACTTCTACTTCGAATAAGTGGTATTCGATAACTTAACTCGATTATCAACTTGAAAATCTTAACTTAAATCGATTAACTCCAACTGATTAACTCTGCCTGGTCAACCCTAACTGATTAACTCTACTGATTAACTCTAACTGGTTTTACTTGGTTTGACTAACTCAATTGATTAACTCGACCGACTAATTCAACTCAATTAACCTAGCTTGATTTTTCTTATCTCGATTAACTGAACTTATCACATTGATTAACTCGACTATTTCACTTTGATTACCTTAACCAATTCACTTTGATTAACTTAACCAATTCACTTAGATTAACTTAACCAATTCACTTTTATTAACTAACCTGATAACTCAATTTTGATTAACTTACTCGCTAATAACGTTTATTCCTTTTTAAAGATTTTCTTTTATAATCTATTTATTTCCTAAATAAATATTTCCTTATAATCCTATTTATTTAACAAATAAATATCTCCTTTATTCTATTTATTCTAACAAATAAATATTCCTTTATTTTATTTATTCCAACAAATAAATATCCCTTTATTTTATCTATTCCCTAAATAATAAATCATTTAACTTTATTTATACCCTAAATAATAAATTCTTTTACCTTTATTTATTTCCTAAATAAATAAATCCTTTTTATCTATTTGTAAATGGTTTACAAATATCCCCCTTTCTATTGGTTTTGACAATATCTTCCCTTATATATATATTGTTTTACAAATATTTTCCGTTATATTTGATTTCACAAATATACCTCCTCTATATTTGTTTAATAAATAAAATCCCTTTATATTTGATTAACAAATATAAATTTCCTTTATACTTGATTTACAAATATAATTCTTTTATTCAAAATCCTTTTTCTTGTATAATATAAAATCCATTGATTTTATATAAATAAATTATTTTCAAAATATACTTTGAAAATCCCTTTTCCACATTCTGGTATTCCTTATGGTATTTAACACACCATATAACAACGATAAATATCGTCCAACATACAAAATCAACAGCAGATTATATATCACAGCATATATCAAAATATATGAATAACAGCAAAATAAATGTTGAGGAATCCAGTTGGATTCCTCCGACCTGTTTCCCTGCATCACAGATGTTAGACAATACGATTAACATCGATTTCACTTTGATATGAAATATTCTGATAGCAGAATCAACATATAAATATTTAACGGTTTACATATATATACACACACATATATATATATATATATATATATATATAATTTTTACTAACTGACTAGCAATTCAATCAAACAGTCAACACACAATCAAACAGACAATATTTAACAGTTCTAAGAATACGTAAAAATAGAACTGTTCAAAGTTGGTGAGTTTTACTCACAGTTTGCAGTTTATCGTTAAAGAACGGTAAACTGTTATTTGATTTGAATCAAACAATTTATTTCGCCATCAATTCAAATGAGCTCCAATCCACTCCCAGTTAGTCCCATTATGGAGCTCTCGTCCATACGATCCTAACAGATCTCGTTTCGCTGAGTTTCGATCACGTATGAATAAGATATGATAAAATGAAGTAAATACACACTTTAAATTAAATAAAAACTTAGGATTTAATTCATTGGACCTCACCCCTTTAATCACTTGGCCCAACCCGTTTGAATACCCAACCCGCTTCCCTTCTCCCCCAAAATCACTTCGACGAGCTCCAGAAACATTTCCCTTACCATTTCCGAACTTCAACTCCCCACCACTCCTCCATCTCTCCATTAAAACATAAACAAATTCCACCGAACTTCCTCTCATCTCGCACTCTTTCTTCTCATGCCAGAAAGATCGAACTCGGTTTCCTCTCGCTCATTCCGTCAAAGCAGCACTTCCGTGTAACAGCACACTTCGAGCGACGTCTTTAGTGTTCATACCACTCAAAACTTTGCCAAACCATGTTGTTTTCCACCTTGATTACCAATATAACTTCCAAACTGCTATGGAATACCATACAGCTCCACAATACTCCTATGGATTTCTAACTCGATATTTGAAATCTAGGTCAACCCGATATTCGATTTATATTGAAATTCCTTTTTAAAATATAAATAATTCCTTTATAAATTATAAAGGAATTCCACAACGACTTTTCTAAAATTTGATTTGGACATACAACAAAATATACCCGACGAAATCCCAATTTTTCTGTTCCACTAGAAAGATATACTCCACCAGCTCCACACGTTTCTTGTTTCACAGAAATCCGGCTTAAAATGAATCCTGTACATTCAGTTGAAGTTCAAATCGCCAATTTACGAACTGCAGCACCATTTCAAGCTCGATTTTAATTATAATATAATTCTACGTTCAAACTGACGTCGATTGAATATATTCGTCAATATACGTCAACTCTAAGTTGAATTAAATATAAGGGACGACCCTGTTCACAGAAGATTGTGATTTCCAATATTTCTGATTATTTCTGAATTAAATATATTATTCTATTATTTAATTTAATTAAATATTCACTATAATTTAATTAACGACGATTTAATTCCCTAAATCCTTATTTATATAATTAAATAAATTAATTATAATACCTCTGACAATGCAGGTCATTACAATTATGTTTTTCCATATATAACTGAGTTATAATTATTTAGTTGTTAAATAGTCTGTCTAACACGTGTTATAATGTATTTATTATTTGTTATAATTAAAAGTATTTGCAATCATTTTAAAAACCAGTCGGCTTTGACAAAATTGAGTTATAAGAAAAATGGAAAACCATAAATATTGATGAAAAATCAACATTTATGTGTGAGGATAATTTTAATAAGATTGTATGTATTATTTTTGTCAAAATATTGTGTTTCGTACAATTTTAACATCAAATTTGTAAGTTTTGTTCGTAAGTGACAAATGGGTAAGATGTACGATTAGTTTGCAAAATATAAATTTTGTTTCCATATGTGTGAAACTATGTTAAAAAGGTTTTAAAATATTTTAGATATGTTTGTACAAATTTTAGTAAGGCTAAACAAAGTTAGAATGTTATTAAGTGGTTGATTTGGTGAAATATAATGTTAATAGAATGGCTTGTGAGTAAAGTGGCTTATTTGAGCACCTAAATTAAGCACGAATGATCTAATTTTGCTATAATTCAGTTGAAACCATGGATTATGAAAAGAATAGTTTGGATACTACGATTATTTTCTCTATAGTATCTTCCTCCTCCTTTGATACTCATATAAAAAGAAAATAACAAAATCTCTTATACAAACCAAAATCTCCAATTCTAATCCAAATCAAAGGACGAAAATAAGTATCTAACCAAGCTATACACAAGTAATCACTACAAACCCATATATTAATCTCCATTTGTTTCATATTTTGTGAATTTTCTTCACTGTATGATGAAATCATATTGCATGCTACTATAAACTTTCCTATAGGTTGCAAAGGGAAAAATTCAAGCTAAAAGCTCAATCTTTCTTAAAATCCTCCATTGTTATTTGCTAAAATCACCAAAGACATGAGTGCAAACTCACAAATCTAGATTACTCGGTGATTTTGAACATTTGTAGTTTTTCAGAGGGAGCCTGTCTCTATAAACATAATATCTTAGTTTTATGTTTGTAGCGGAAAATCAGTTCTCCATCCAAATTTGTGATGTCATAACTTCGTTATTTCTTGCTGCAATCATGCCAAATCTTTTCTAAATGATAGTATTATTGTTTTTGTATAAGCATGTCAATTTTCAACTCATATCTACCTCTATATCATATTGAAATTACATGTCAAAGTTTGAACCAGAAGAGAATCTTTCCCAATGTAGTATCTATCAAAGATGGTCCATACATGGAGAGCTTAAATTCTATAGCATATTCCAAATTGTCTTATCTCCCAATTTCATCATAGAACCTATATAATGTTGAAATTGATGATTCAAATATTTGTAGAGAAGGAAAGATTGATTGTCAATCATGCAATTGGCTCCTATATGGAATAACTTGGGTGCCAAGTTTACTTGGAGGTCAAGAAAACTTAGGTGCCAAGTTTACTTAGAAGTCAAGAAAAATTGGTTGCAAAGTTTACTTGAAGGCCAAGAAAACTTGGGTGTCAAGTTTACCTGGAGGTCAAGAAATCCCTCTATATAAATAGATGTCATGTTATTGTATAAAAAAAGCAATCCACCATTAATCTTCTCTCTATTGTAATCTTCCTCCTCTTTTATGTACTCATTTCTTCATTGAGAAATAAAAATTGTTGGGTCTCTGTGGATGTAGGATATTCATATCCGAACCACGTTATATCTTCTGTGTCCTTTTTTTGTTTTTTGTTTTTTGTGAGATTTCATAATTGTTTTGTTATACTCCATTAGTATCTAAATAAGCAATATTGGATCCTCATCAAAATTCCGCATAAATCACTACAATTTGGCATCGGAGATGGTGTTATTGTTTCTACTTGGATATTAATGGCTACTTCTAGTAAGCCTATTGGAAGATCTGACATCAATTATGGAGTAACACGTTTTGACGGAAAAGGAGATTTTGGTACATGGAAGATAAAGATGGAGGCCGTATTGAAAAAAGAGATGACTTTTAAAGTTGTTTCTGCGCCTGAGAAATTGAAAGATGTTGATGCAGCTGAATTGGAGGAAATGGCAGACGAAGCTCTCACAACAATTTAGTTGAGTCTTTCAGATGAAGTCCTTAGAGAATTTTCTCAGAAGAAGACGGCAAAGGAACTATGGGATGCATTATCAGATGCATATCAAGACAAGTCTCTCACAAATCGGATTATTCTACTACAACAACTTTATTCGTTCAAGATGAAGCTTGGAGCCGATATTATGGGGCATGTAGATGTCTTGACAACTTTAGTTATGAACCTGAAGGCAGCAGATGTTGATATTACTGATGAGGCTCAAGCTGTGATCCTTATATGTTCCTTGCCTAAAGAATATATTGATTTTGTCAATTAGATGATTTATGGCTACAGTAAAATTAGCCTTTCTGATGTAAAGGCTGGCCTTCATAATGAAGTGCTAAGAGGAATTGGCAAGCACTAGCATTGATAGTGATACCGAAGGCTTATCTGTTCAGAGAGGTAGAAGTCAAAGCAATTTAAAGAAAGGTGAAAAACGGAATTCTTCGAGGTCCCAGTCTAGGGGGCCTAAGAAATTGACTTGCCATTATTGTAAGAAGCCCAGGCACTTTGTTGCACAATTTCCCAAGCTTGAAGGAAGAAGAAAAGACCCAAATCATGCTTCAGCCTCTATAGCGGAGAAATCAGATACAGAGAGTGAAACTGATGCGTTTACAACTTCTAGCTCTTCTGGGAAGAGCACCCCATGGTTGATTGATTCTGGCGCATCCTATCATATGGCACCAGATAGGAACTCTTTTTCCACTTACCGTGATATTGATGGATGAGAAGTTCTGATGGGCAATGATGCTTCTTGTCATATGGTTCGTGTTGGTAGTGTAAAGATCAGGATGTTTGTCGGTGTTATTCGAACCATTACTGATGTTAGGCATGTACCTGATTTAAGGAGGAGGTTGATTTCTGTTGGGGCATTGAGTAGACTTGGACTAAACTTTGTAGTTGAAGAAGAGAAGATGAAAATATCTAAGGGTTCCATGATCGTTATGAAAGGAGTGAGGGCAGGAAATCTCTATTTACTAAAGGGCACTATTGTAGTTGGTGAATCAGCTTCAGTTACTTCAGCTGATTCAGATTCTTCCATATTATGGCACTTGCGGATGGGCCACATTGGTAAGCGTAGCATGGATGAGCTAAGAAAGCGAGGTTTGATTGATGGAGTTCGACATTCAAAGCTTGATTTTTGTGAAGATTGTGTTCTTGGTAAGCAGACGAAAATTTCTTTTGGTGTTGGTGAGCATAATGCAAAAGCTATTTTGGATTATGTTCACATGGATGTTTGGGGACCTTCCCCTTGCCCATACTTGGGTGGAGCCAGGTATTTTGTTTCATTTATAGACGATTTCTCTCGTAAAGTTTGGGTATACTTTTTAAAGTCCAAAAGTGAAACCTTTACTAGAATTCGTAAATGGAAATCCATGGTGGAGAAGCAGTTAGAGAAGAAGTTGAAAGTTCTCCGTTCAGATAATGGCGGTGAATTCGTATCATAAGAATTCATCGATTATTGTGAGTACGAAGGCATTAAGAGGCATTACACCACACCAGGCGATCCCCAGTCCAATGGAGTTGCATAAAGGATGAATTGGACATTGTTGGAGAGAACTAGGTGCCTCAGATTGACTACTAAGTTAATGAAGGGATTTTGGGATGAAGCATTATCTATGGTTGCTTTATGCATCAACCGCACACCTTCTACTGCTACAGATATGAAGATCCCTGAAGAAGTATGGAAAGGAGAGTCTGTTAGTTATTCATTCCTCAAGGTGTTTGGTTATCCGGCTTATGTGCATGAGATTCGAGGAAAGCTGGAACCTAGAGCCCGCAAGTGTATCTTTCTAGGTTATAGAAGAGCAGTAAAAGGATATAGGTTGTGGTGTCCTATTAGCAAGAAACTTATTATAAGCAGGCATGTAACTTTTGATGAGAAAGCTATGTTGAAGGTGGAGCCATCCTCATCGGATGATGATGAGAGGACACGTGAAGAATACCAAACGCAAAGCAAATCATCTGTTGATTCTTTCCATAGATGTTCAAATGGTGTTTCCAATGATGCCGTGGTTGATGAGGATAGTATGGATACTGGCATAAAATATCAAACTCAAGGTGGATCTCATACAGAGACTAGGCCTGTTAGAGAAAGAAGAAAACCCAGATGGCTTGATGAGTTTGTTGATTTGAGCATCAAAGACATTGACTTTGATGATATGGCAACATATGCACTAAACGTTGTACATGATGAGACTAGAGTTAAAGAGACGCTACTGTATCAGTTGACAGTTCTAGTTGGTTAGTAGTTATGGAAGAGGAGATCGAATCTTTACGAAAAATCACACTTGGGATTTGGTGCCACATCCTACCGACAAGAGAGCTATTGGATGTAAGTGGATCTATAGAGTGAAAGACGGCGGCAATGGAGAGTTCAGATATAAAGCAAGACTAGTAGCAAAGGGGTATGTTCAGAAGAAAGGGGTAGAGTATCGTGACATCTTTGCTCCAGTTGTTAGGCATACTTCCATTCGTATTCTCTTGGCATTAGTTGCTCATTATGACATGGAGTTAGATCAACTAGATGTCAAAACTGCTTTCTTGCATGGTGATCTGGATGAAGAGATTTATTTGCGGCAGCCGGAAGGGTTCATTGATAGTAGCAGGACATACTATGTTTGTAAACTTAACAAATCTCTTTATGGACTGAAGCAGTCTCCTAGACTATGGTATGAGACGACCCGATTTCCCGTTCTCACGGAAACAAGGTTATCTTTTGGAATATAACACAGAAACAGATAATAGCAGAACAGAATTAAATAAATACACCAGAATGATCAACAAAATATACTGGATAAAAGTAATCATCAGAGTTACACAGTATACAGGATCTTACTTAGTACAAATACAGTTCAGCTATACATAAATGTCTACAGCGGAAATAAACAAAATATGTACAATAGGAGCTGAACAGCATAAAAGGAAATAAATGATAGAATCCATCTTCAGCTCCAGCTATCCAGAAAGAACCAGCTAAACCTGAATACAAGGCTGCCCGTGTAGAAAAAGGGGCACCCGAGTTTGAGAGTGAAACAAACTACGAGTCAGTCATGGGACTGGTATGAGAAATCCACTCAACACATATATATAATTGGCTAATCACAGGACCACGCCACTTTCGTGGAACGGGTTTACTCCATTGGATTGCCAGTGCTTTAAAACAAATCTTTCTTTTAAACATCGCTATGCTTTTAACAAAAATGAAGCCATTATAAGACTCAGTTCCCATCACACAATGCAACGCAAACCGGAGGATAGAGTTTTACCTTATAATGGCCAAAATATGACTGATACGAATAAAACAAAGGCATTTGATATTATTGCTAGTGTTTATATGTTTTGAAAGCAATTTCAAATCATAACTATCAATCATAGACGGCATGGGTACCATATATCATGTCGCCATATATATATACAATCAAAATCGCACGATCTCGTATTTGGAAATTGGATTTCCGTCATGAACCAAGGCAAAAGATAGTCCTTACCGAATTCGTGACTCTCTAGCCCGAGCCACCGGAACAGCCGCAACTGCCCCTTGGATCGTCAGGGCCGGTCCACCGATGTGGATTATAGTGCCTGAACAATACGTTTCCCCACCCTTTGGGGCGTAAATGAGCCAACAAATGACTCCATCGGACCCGGATCGTCCGACCAAACCGAGGCGCCTCGCAACAGCAACAACCACATAGGTGAAAAATATATAAATGTCAGGGCTGGTAGGTCACTGACACCACCCTAGCTAGAAAGAAACGCATGTCCTCCCTGATGTCCTCTCCCGTTTTAGGTTCATACCGAGGTGTGAGGCTCGTGAATTCACGTTATACACAAAGCTACGCCACACAGGCGGTGCTTTGATCATCACCATAAGACTTTGCTTTTCAACAGAAGCCCTGATCACTACATCTTAGCATGCCACACAGGCAATTCACGCCATGCGATTGATGTCCATCGATATACAACCTCTGAGCTCGTACGTCTCAGAGAAGGGCGTTAAGCAAAAGAATAAATTCTCCGCCGCCAAACAGATGTATATTTAACAGAGATCAATCAACACAGAATAAAATCCAATGTCGGACACACAGTCCATTTACAAGTCCGTTCTGGGTCTGAACGAAACCGGAGGCACTAAATACCTCGCAAACCCATCGATCACCACGTACGTCTGGACGATCACCACTCATTATCCATATTTCGGGATGCCTCCCAATCAGGACCTCGGTTACCATCCAAACGAGGTGAAGATCTCCGGTCTTCGACCACCGTCTTCATCTTCGAATTTCAATCGTCGGTCAATTATTCGAAATGAGAATTAACTCGGCCTTTTCAAATAATTCACGTATATTTAGAATTTCAATTCGATTTATTTCAATGGTTAAATTATTCGACAACACCAATTTTGTTCTTTAATGTAATTTTCACACCAAACACATTCAACCATCAAATATCACATAAATCAAGCAAATTCAGTTTATTTCGATTCCATATCGCTTATGATATTTTATAACTATTTATCGCTATTTTTATTTATTTTAAAATAGCTATTTTATTCAAAACGACGCTTCGGGCCATAAGGCGGCCGTGGCGCTGTTTTTCTTCAGATTTGATTTACACATATCTGAAAATCTAACCGTTGGATCTTCCCAAAATTTACATCATTAGAAAGGTCTTTTCAAAACGAACCCAACGGTTCTAGTTTCGGGAAAATCCGACGGTCGGATCTCCCGGTACAATCGTTTGAAATTTCGATTTCAAAATACGAACTACAGCGTCGTTATTCGATTAAATATAATTATATTTATATATATAAATAAATATAATCGTTTCTGGCGCTGTTTTTCTTCAGAATTGAATTAAACATTCCAGACAATCCAACCGTTGGATTTTAACAAGGTTGGTGCCGTTGGAAAGATTATTCCAAGGCGAACCCGACGGTTGAGGTTTCGGGAAAATCCAATGGTCGGATTTCCCGCACTAGTCGTTTGAAATCACGGTTTCAAAATACGAACTGCACGGCTTCGTTTCGTTTTAATTTTATTTATATTTATATATTTATATAAATATAGTTCATTCAACAATTTCAATATCGTTTTCACTTCAAATATTTTTCTAACACTTTAAATTTTGGAAAAATTTCGCCATAACCTCCCCTGCACCGGGAGCATCGGGAAATCGCAAATAGCGTTCCCGGTCCTTCTAATCTCAAAAAGAAAAAGAAGAAGCCAAGGGGCTAGCCAACAGGCTCAAAATCATCACCCAAACAAATCAGTAAATGTGTACCTATTTGTCGGGCACAAAATTTTATTCCTCTTCTCTAGCCCCCTTGCTATAACCTGTTCAATGAATATTGTATGCACATATATGTACAGTTCTTATCATTTATCAATTTCTATTCGACTTCATATTTGATTTCTATTTGGTTTAAAAACTCCATTCATTCTAATGTCACATAAATAGGTGCAAATCATTTCATTAGCTAATTAATGAATATTTCAACTCACATATGTTTATTTTGAACAAGTGGCTATTTTTAACACTTCACATTTCAATGATTTATGCATACAATAAAAATGTGATTTTTATTGTAAAACAATTCATTTCAAAACACTATTTTTCTATATAGTTCATATAGTCGATAAAAGGTGATTTTTATTATCAAACAATTTATTTCAAAATATGAATACCATTCAACACATGAATTTCTAAACAACGAATGAATATCAATTCAACACATGAATGTTTTCAATAGTTTTTATATATAGATAAAAATGTGATTTTTATTATCGAACAATTTATTTCAAAATATGAATACCATTCAACACATGAATTTCTAAACAACGAATGAATATCAATTCAACACATGAATGTTTTCAATAGTTTTTATATATAGATAAAAATGTGATTTTTATTATCGAACAATTTATTTCAAAATATGAATACCATTCAACACATGAATTTCTAAACAACGAATGAATATCAATTCAACACATGAATGTTTTCAATAGTTTTTATATATAGATAAAAATGTGATTTTTATTATCGAACAATTTATTTCAAAATATGAATACCATTCAACACATGAATTTCTAAACAACGAATGAATATCAATTCAACACATGAATGTTTTCTATACAATGAATAAATATAGTTTAAGCATATGAAAATAATTCAAACACACAAATATTATTCAAAATTTCGGCAGCATAACGGCAGGGTAGTTACACCGGGACCGTCCCTAGTACGGCTCCTCGCTCTACCTTAAAACCTCGCGGTTTTTGACAATGGGGATCATGCATCTAGTTCGCACGCAGGCGGCATGTATATATTTATTTCATTTCCACAAACTAATCCTATGTGGTTTCAACCAAATATTTCACAACCACCAATGGGTATTTTTCAACCTCAATCAACCAATATCAATCACAAACAATCCCAAACAACCATTCAATTTTCACAACAATTTCAACCAATAAATATCGTCCATGGTTTGTGGACGAGGGGCGTATATATATATATATATATATATATATATATATATATATATAGATATAGATATTTATATATAGCTATTCACTTTTACTTCAACACATATATAATATTTTAAAATCAGAAATCTCACCAATAGCTATCCAACTTCAAGACTCATCCTTTATAGAAATCTTCGCCTTTTGTCGCTTTCGCCCGTATTCTCTACACATGTAAAAATCGAATTTTTACTATGCTATTCAATATATAAAAATATGATTTTTACTTCGACTTTCAATATATAAAAAATCTGATTTTTACTTCCGACTTTCGATATATAAAAATATGATTTTTACTTTAAAACAAAATCAGTTTTTATACTTTTTTTAAAAATTTCAGTTTTTATACTTTTTTAAAAATCAATTCAGTTTTATACTTTAAAAAAAATCAATTCAATTTTATACTTTAAAAAAAAATCAATTCAATTTTATACTTTAAAAAAAAAATCAATTCAATTTTATACTTTAAAAAAAAAAAATCAATTCAATTTTATACTTTTTAACAAAATCAGTTTTTGATTCTATTTAACATCAGTTTTAAAATCTAAAAAAAATTCAGTTTAAATCCTTTTATAAAAACAGTTTTATTCTTTTTAAATTAAACAGTTTTATTCTTTTTAAATTATGTTTTATATCTTTTTTTAAAAATCAATTCTGTTTTAAACCTAATTAAATTTTCAGTTTTATACTTTTAAAGAAAATCAGTTTTTAAGAATTTAAAACTAAAAAAAAATAAAAAAAAATACTTACAGATAGGGGGGGTTTCTTCAGTTCGTCGGAGGCTCCTCGAGGTGGGCGTTCGCTGGTTTGCTCGATGAGGTGCGGCGACGCTAGGGCTTCGAACGAGGGAGGCGGATGCGAGGTTTCGAACGGGAGGCGGTGCTTCGGGGCTCGTCACTGGTTCGACGAACAGGGGGGAAGCGGGGTCTTCGATCGATGGAGGGGGCGAGGTCTTCGTCGACGTCCAGGCGAGGGGGACGTCGCGATGCTTAGGGGTTTTTTTTTTCTTATTTCGTTTTCTGATTTTATTAATCGGGGGGGGGGGGCAATGAAGATAAAGGGGGGAATTTAGATATTTTTTTTTTATTATTTAATTATTTAATTTTGCAAATAGGTTGACTTTTACATACGACCTCGAAACGAGGCCCACCGCCTGTCGCCCATAGCGTTTTACCCCCATTCTGAACACAATGGGATATGTATCGCAAGCTAATTTGATCGTTACAATCAGTTTCCTTTTGAATTTTCATTTAAATCATTATATTGAATTTTAAACGCACATTTCAAATTACCGGGGTCACATACTAACTAGAAAAATTCCAGAAAAATATTTTCTAGCTTCGTATTGACGATACGGTCTTAACAAAACTAGTTTCGTCGAATTCTGAGACCGTTTGAAAAATGGCCAATTTCCAGTTGATTAAAATCAACGGAAACTGGTCAAACGCGTTTTCCTTTGCCACGCTCACATATTGATTCGAAAAATTATGAAATTTGAAACTTAGCAATAACCTGACACTGCGGATCTAACAAAAGTGGTTTCGTCGAAATCCGAGGTCGTATGCAAAATGTCCATTTTTAAGGGCCTGAATTCCATAGCGACTATTCGGAATTTTCAACTGGACATATCTTTTGATTCCCGCTATCAAACTTCGATTGGTCAGATTCGTTAGAAAGATATTATCATTTAGATCCAAATGTTTTTGGTTTCACTAAAATCCGGATTGTTTTGCACCCGGTATATTCAATTGAAGTTTGAAATCGAATTATCGAACTACCGCGCCATTTTCAATTCTATATATAATTATAATTAATTATATTGGTTTTCAAATGTCGATTCAACTCAGTTTTCATCGCCATTATTTAAAATATTTATTTTAAATATTTAAAATCCATTATTTTAGTCAATTTAAAAATTTTAAATTGGTTCAGATTTTCTGGGTCGTTACAATCTCCCCCACTTAAAACTTTTCGTCCCCGAAAAGGAATAAAGTCGAAAGTGGTTTGATAAATCTACAATCCCATAATACAACAACCAATTTGTTTCTAATATTCAGAGTATATAATAAACAATGCACATCCATGGGAAGAAAATAGCAACAGAATAGAGAATTAAACGGTAATGCAAAGTAGGGTAAATGTACCTTGCACCGGAGTCATTCAGAGATATCTACTCGGCATCTAGGATAAGCTTTCTGAATGCTCTCCTCAGTTTCCCAAGTACAATCTCGCGGATCTCCACTCCATTGCACTTTGACTAAGTGAACCTTCTTGTTCCTCAGCTCTTTGGTTTCTTTGCCGATAATCTTTAGCGGCTCACGCCTCACAGCTAATTCTGGAGTAATTTCAATGTCCTGCTGAGCTGCTTCTTCCACGATCAAGTCTGGATCATGAACGTGCTTTCGAAGTTGAGATATATTAAATACATCATGCACTCCGGGCAACCAGTCAGGCAGTTTGACCCTATAAGCGAGAGTTCCAATCCGTTCCAGAATAGGAAACGGACCAATAAATTTAGGCGCTAACTTTCCAGTTTTACCGAACCTGATAACTCCTCTCATCGGCGATACTTTCAAATATACATAGTCTCCAACTTCGAAGGATATATCTCTTCTTCTTTTATCGGCATAGCTCTTTTGTCGGCTTTGACCGGCGAGCAATCGTTTCTTAATAAAATCGACTTTGTCGGCAGCTTCTTGAATCATATCGGGACCCAACACAAGTCTATTTCCAGGCTCGACCCAACAAGCAGGAGATCGGCACGGTCTACCATACAATGCTTCGAATGGCGACATTGTCAGACTCGCCTGGTAGCTGTTGTTATAAGAGAACTCAGCCAAATGTAAATTGTCTTCCCATGATCCACCGAAATCTATAACACAAGCCCGCAATAGATCTTCTAGAATGCGATTCACCCTCTCAGTCTGACCGTCTGTCTGAGGATGATAAGCGGTGCTTAGGTTTAACTTCGTTCCTAGCTCGACTTGGAATGCTTCCCAGAATTTGCTAGTGAAGATTGTATCTCTATCACTTACTATACTGAGCGGCACTCCATGTAGTCTAACTATTTCCCTGAAGTATATCTGCGCCAGACTCTGAGCAGTTCTGTTTGATTTGACAGGTATAAAATGGGCGGTCTTCGTGAAACGATCTACGATCACCCAAATACTGTCATTTCCTTTTCTGGTTCTGGGCAGACCATCAATGAAATCCATAGAAATATGCTCCCACTTCCAACCAGGAACTTCTAGTGGTTGTAATAATCCAGCCAATTTCTGCTGGTCACTCTTGACTAGCTGGCAAGTAGGGCATCGGCTGACATATAAAGAAATGTCCCTTTTCATCGACTTCCACCAGAAAGTGCGTTTGATGTCATTATACATTTTGCTTACTCCCGGATGGATACTGAGTTTTGACTTGTGGCATTCATCCAGTACTTCCTTTCGAAGTTCAGGAATGTTAGGAACGCATATTCGACCTTTGAGCCTTAGAATCCCCTCATTATCAACTTGAAAACTCGAGGGTTCGCCTTGTTGAATTATCCCTCTGATCTTCTGAATGAAGTGATCATCCTCCTGAAGAGCAAATATCTTATCTAGCAATGAAGTCGTGATAATAAAACTGGCGATCATTACATTCTTTCTGCTTAATGCATCAGCCACGACATTGGCTTTTCCTGGAGTATATATAATTTCAAAGTCATATGCTGCTAGAAACTCCAGCCAACGTTGTTGCCTCAGGTTTAAATCCTTCTGAGTGAACAGATACTTTAATGACTGGTGATCTGTAAACAGTTCAAATCTCTCGCCCAGAAGATAGTGTCCCCAGATTTTCAAAGAGAATATGATAGCCAATAACTCAAGATCATGAGTTACATAGTTTTTCTCGTGTGGCTTCAGTTGACGGCTAGCATAAGCAATTACTTGGCCTCTTTGCATTAACACTGCGCCAAGGCCTTCTCTAGAAGCATCAGCCCATACTTTTAAATCTTGGTTGCCATCGATGATGGTTAGCACTGGAGCAGTTGTTAATCTCAACTTTAGCTCTTCGAAAGCCTCCTCGCTTTCTTGAGTCCATTTGAACTTAGAATGCTTCTTTGTGAGCTTCGTTAAGTGGCCAGATATCTTCGAAAAGTTTTTAACGAACTTCCGGTAATAGCTAGCCAATCCGAGAAAACTACGGACTTCAGTGGGGGTACTGGGTTGTTTCCAATTCTGAATAGCTGTGATTTTGCTTGGGTCCACAGCAATTCCTTCTTTTGATACGACGTGGCCCAGAAATTTCACTTCATCTTGCCAGAATATACACTTGGAAAACTTTGCTTTCAATACATTCCTTCTGAGGATTTCTAGAACCTGTTCCAGATGCTTTTCATGTTCGGCCTTTGATTTAGAGAAGATTAGAATATCGTCAATGAAAACCAAAACAAATTTATTCAATACTCCTCTGAATACTCTGTTCATCAGATCGACGAAATAAGCTGGAGCGTTACATAAGCCGAACGGCATTACTAACCACTCGTAGAATAAGTCGGGGCCTCTGAACGCTGTCATTGGAACACACTCTTTGGCAATTCGAGGTTGATGGAAGCCTGTAGCTAGGTCCATTCGTGAGAATACTTGTGCTCCATTTAATCGATCTAACAAATCATCAATCCGCGGCAATGGATATTTGTTCTTTATTGTCTGTTTGTTCAAATCACGATAATCCACACATAACCGTAGAGTACCATCAGATTTCGGGACAAACACCACTGCTGCACCCCAATCAGAGAAACTAGGTCTGATCAGACCCTTCAATACTAGCTGTCGTGTTTGATTGTCTAATTCCTCCTTCTCTTTCAAGGACATTCTTCGAATAGCGTGAACTACCGGCCTTGCATTGGGAATCAAAGCAATCTTGAAATCTATTTCTCTCTGCGGAGGTAAGCGAACAACTTCCTCGAACACATCCGCATAATTCTTGACGACAGGAATGTCTTTGATGAGGTCCGGAATATTCTCTGTGATTTCAGGGATATTTTCTATTTGGGCTGGAGAAACATTTAGAGCCGCCCAGAAATCTTTTCTATTTGATGTTGGGCCTTCACACGGAATGGTTATATAACCCCCTGATTTAATCTTAGCCCTAACAACTCTCTCGGCGCATCTAACCTCTGCTTCATATTTGGTTAACCAATCCAATCCCAGAATAAGATCGAATTCATCAAAATTCATGACGACAGAGATAATAGGGAATTTATAGCAAGAAAAAGAGACGGGTACTGCACAAACCCAACTGAGATTGATGGAACCTCCAACTGGATTTCGGACAGTCATTGGCTCTTTGAGCTTCTTCAAATTCAAATCCAACTTCTTGACTGCACTCTTTGCAATAAAGCTTCGTGACGCGCCTGTGTCAAACAGTACTTTAACTGGAATGTTTTTGACATTGAGCGTGCCTTCTAAGACGTCGTCCCTTTCTTGACTAGCTGAGGGCTCAGAGGTTTCTGCTACTTCATTTATTTGAGCCACCTTGGTTGCCTTTAACAGCCGGCAATCCTGTCTGACATGGCCAAACCGATGGCAAATGCTGCATTCTCTAGTCTCTTGAAATTTCTTAATAGACTTAGATCCTTCATTTCTTTGTTTCTTTAGAGATCGGCAACTCATCGAGAGATGTCCTTGCTTATTGCAGTTAGAGCATACAGTTGTCGTTACTAGTTTCTTCTCTGATTTGGCCCTTTTTCTCTTGGCACTGGCCTTCTTACTGATCTCAGACATTGTACTTACCTCTGGAATATCAGTTTCTGACTCTGTTTTGTCACTAGAATAGACTTCTTCTTCGTCGCGCAACATTCCTTTCTTGTCTAGATCTTCGTATTGATAAGCCATGTATATCATTTCCGAGAAAGGAAGCTTCACATGCCCCAATACTTTATTCTGGTATTTCCTTTGCAGCCCGTGAATAAATCTCATATTTTTACTCTTCGGATTTTGAATTAGATGAGGAGCAAAGTGAGAAAGTTCATTGAAATTCTTATGATATTCGGGAATTGTCATGTCACCTTGTATTAGATAAGAAAATTCGTCGCATAATCGCTCAGTTGCTTCCGGAGGAGTAAATCTCTCTAAGAAAATTACTTTGAATCTGTCCCAGGTGATATCACCTTCTGGATTATTCTGTATAACTGAATCCCACCAAAACAGAGCTTCTTCTTTGAGTGCCCAAGACGCTAGTAATCTTTTCTGATCGTCTCTCAGCTTTAAACCCTCAAAGATCTTCTCTGCTGAACGAATCCAAGCTTGTGTTTCCATAATGGACTCCTTGCCTAAGAATGGCGATCCACCAAGATTTCGAAATCTCTTGAATAGAACTTCTATATCGGATTCTGGCTGTGGGAGCACAACTGGCTCATTAGCTGGTCGAGCCATACGATTACTTCTTCTGTTCCTGTCACTCATTTTCTAGTACTTCTGCAAATGGCAGATCAAGTGTCAGGTCACAGAAAAGGTATTTTAAAATATAGAAACACATACTTTAATGTAAATGTGTCTACTGGGGTGTAATTTCTTTCTGCTTTACTCATACTAGGATATTACTGATCCTATCTGTATAGAGTTACCCGTCCTAGAACACTACTGGTTCTATTTCTGACGAGTCCGTTCAAATGTTATATTCCAGAACTAAGCTTAACCAAAGCTCCGATACCACGATGAGACGACCCGATTTCCCGTTCTCACGGAAACAAGGTTATCTTTTGGAATATAACACAGAAACAGATAATAGCAGAACAGAATTAAATAAATACACCAGAATGAACAACAAAATATACTGGATAAAAGTAATCATCAGAGTTACACAGTATACAGGATCTTACTTAGTACAAATACAGTTCAGCTATACATAAATGTCTACAGCGGAAATAAACAAAATATGTACAATAGGAGCTGAACAGCATAAAAGGAAATAAATGATAGAATCCATCTTCAGCTCCAGCTATCCAGAAAGAACCAGCTAAACCTGAATACAAGGCTGCCCGTGTAGAAAAAGGGGCACCCGAGTTTGAGAGTGAAACAAACTACGAGTCAGTCATGGGACTGGTATGAGAAATCCACTCAACACATATATATAATTGGCTAATCACAGGACCACGCCACTTTCGTGGAACGGGTTTACTCCATTGGATTGCCAGTGCTTTAAAACAAATCTTTCTTTTAAACATCGCTATGCTTTTAACAAAAATGAAGCCATTATAAGACTCAGTTCCCATCACACAATGCAACGCAAACCGGAGGATAGAGTTTTACCTTATAATGGCCAAAATATGATTGATACGAATAAAACAAAGGCATTTGATATTATTGCTAGTGTTTATATGTTTTGAAAGCAATTTCAAATCATAACTATCAATCATAGACGGCATGGGTACCATATATCATGTCGCCATATATATATATATACAATCAAAATCGCATGATCTCGTATTTGGAAATTGGATTTCCGTCATGAACCAAGGCAAAAGATAGTCCTTACCGAATTCGTGACTCTCTAGCCCGAGCCACCGGAACAGCCGCAACTGCCCCTTGGATCGTCAGGGCCGGTCCACCGATGTGGATTATAGTGCCTGAACAATACGTTTCCCCACCCTTTGGGGCGTAAATGAGCCAACGAATGACTCCATCGGACCCGGATCGTCCGACCAAACCGAGGCGCCTCGCAACAGCAACAACCACATAGGTGAAAAGTATATAAATGTCAGGGCTGGTAGGTCACTGACACCACCCTAGCTAGAAAGAAACGCATGTCCTCCCTGATGTCCTCTCCCATTTTAGTTTCATACCGAGGTGTGAGGCTCGCGAATTCACGTTATACACAAAGCTACGCCACACAGGCGGTGCTTTGATCATCACCACAAGACTTTGCTTTTCAACAGAAGCCCTGATCACTGCATCTTAGCATGCCACACAGGCAATTCACGCCATGCGATTGATGTCCGTCGATATACAACCTCTGAGCTCGTACGTCTCAGAGAAGGGCGTTAAGCAAAAGAATAAATTCTCCGCCGCCAAACAGATGTATATTTAACAGAGATCAATCAACACAGAATAAAATCCAATGTCGGACACACAGTCCATTTACAAGTCCGTTCTGGGTCTGAACGAAACCGGAGGCACTAAATACCTCGCAAACCCATCGATCACCACGTACGTCTGGACGATCACCACTCATTATCCATATTTCGGGATGCCTCCCAATCAGGACCTCGGTTACCATCCAAACGAGGTGAAGATCTCCGGTCTTCGACCACCGTCTTCATCTTCGAATTTCAATCGTCGGTCAATTATTCGAAATGAGAATTAACTCGGCCTTTTCAAATAATTCACGTATATTTAGAATTTCAATTCGATTTATTTCAATGGTTAAATTATTCGACAACACCAATTTTGTTCTTTAATGTAATTTTCACACCAAACACATTCAACCATCAAATATCACATAAATCAAGCAAATTCAGTTTATTTCCATTCCATATCGCTTATGATATTTTATAACTATTTATCGCTATTTTTATTTATTTTAAAATAGCTATTTTATTCAAAACGACGCTTCGGGCCATAAGGCGGCCGTGGCGCTGTTTTTCTTCAGATTTGATTTACGCATATCTGAAAATCTAACCGTTGGATCTTCCCAAAATTTACATCATTAGAAAGGTCTTTTCAAAACGAACCCAACGGTTCCAGTTTCGGGAAAATCCGACGGTCGGATCTCCCGGTACAATCGTTTGAAATTTCGATTTCAAAATACGAACTGCAGCGTCGTTATTCGATTAAATATAATTATATTTATATATATAAATAAATATAATCGTTTCTGGCGCTGTTTTTCTTCAGAATTGAATTAAACATTCCAGACAATCCAACCGTTGGATTTTAACAAGGTTGGTGCCGTTGGAAAGATTATTCCAAGGCGAACCCGACGGTTGAGGTTTCGGGAAAATCCAATGGTCGGATTTCCCGCACTAGTCATTTGAAATCACGGTTTCAAAATACGAACTGCACGGCTTCGTTTCGTTTTAATTTTATTTATATTTATATATTTATATAAATATAGTTCATTCAACAATTTCAATATCGTTTTCACTTCAAATATTTTTCTAACACTTTAAATTTTGGAAAAATTTCGCCATAACCTCCCCTGCACCGGGAGCATCGGGAAATCGCAAATAGCGTTCCCGGTCCTTCTAATCTCAAAAAGAAAAAGAAGAAGCCAAGCGGCTAGCCAACAGGCTCAAAATCATCACCCAAACAAATCAGTAAATGTGTACCTATTTGTCGGGCACAAAATTTTATTCCTCTTCTCTAGCCCCCTTGCTATAACCTGTTCAATGAATATTGTATGCACATATATGTATAGTTCTTATCATTTATCAATTTCTATTCGACTTCATATTTGATTTCTATTTGGTTTAAAAACTCCATTCATTCTAATGTCACATAAATAGGTGCAAATCATTTCATTAGCTAATTAATGAATATTTCAACTCACATATGTTTATTTTGAACAAGTGGCTATTTTTAACACTTCACATTTCAACGATTTATGCATACAATAAAAATGTGATTTTTATTGTAAAACAATTCATTTCAAAACACTATTTTTCTATATAGTTCATATAGTCGATAAAAGGTGATTTTTATTATCAAACAATTTATTTCAAAATATGAATACCATTCAACACATGAATTTCTAAACAACGAATGAATATCAATTCAACACATGAATGTTTTCAATAGTTTTTATATATAGATAAAAATGTGATTTTTATTATCGAACAATTTATTTCAAAATATGAATACCATTCAACACATGAATTTCTAAACAACGAATGAATATCAATTCAACACATGAATGTTTTCAATAGTTTTTATATATAGATAAAAATGTGATTTTTATTATCGAACAATTTATTTCAAAATATGAATACCATTCAACACATGAATTTCTAAACAACGAATGAATATCAATTCAACACATGAATGTTTTCAATAGTTTTTATATATAGATAAAAATGTGATTTTTATTATCGAACAATTTATTTCAAAATATGAATACCATTCAACACATGAATTTCTAAACAACGAATGAATATCAATTCAACACATGAATGTTTTCTATACAATGAATAAATATAGTTTAAGCATATGAAAATAATTCAAACACACAAATATTATTCAAAATTTCGGCAGCATAACGGCAGGGTAGTTACACCGGGACCGTCCCTAGTACGGCTCCTCGCTCTACCTTAAAACCTCGCGGTTTTTGACAATGGGGATCATGCATCTAGTTCGCACGCAGGCGGCATGTATATATTTATTTCATTTCCACAAACTAATCCTATGTGGTTTCAACCAAATATTTCACAACCACCAATGGGTATTTTTCAACCTCAATCAACCAATATCAATCACAAACAATCCCAAACAACCATTCAATTTTCACAACAATTTCAACCAATAAATATCGTCCATGGTTTGTGGACGAGGGGCGTATATATATATATATATATTTATAGATATAGATATTTATATATAGCTATTCACTTTTACTTCAACACATATATAATATTTTAAAATCAGAAATCTCACCAATAGCTATCCAACTTCAAGACTCTTCCTTTATAGAAATCTTCGCCTTTTGTCGCTTTCGCCCGTATTCTCTACACATGTAAAAATCGAATTTTTACTATGCTATTCAATATATAAAAATATGATTTTTACTTCGACTTTCAATATATAAAAAATCTGATTTTTACTTCCGACTTTCGATATATAAAAATATGATTTTTACTTTAAAACAAAATCAGTTTTTATACTTTTTTTAAAAATTTCAGTTTTTATACTTTTTTAAAAATCAATTCAGTTTTATACTTTAAAAAAAATCAATTCAATTTTATACTTTAAAAAAAAATCAATTCAATTTTATACTTTAAAAAAAAAATCAATTCAATTTTATACTTTAAAAAAAAAATCAATTCAATTTTATACTTTTTAACAAAATCAGTTTTTGATTCTATTTAACATCAGTTTTAAAATCTAAAAATAATTCAGTTTAAATCCTTTTATAAAAACAGTTTTATTCTTTTTAAATTAAACAGTTTTATTCTTTTTAAATTATGTTTTATATCTTATTTTAAAAATCAATTCTGTTTTAAACCTAATTAAATTTTCAGTTTTATACTTTTAAAGAAAATCAGTTTTTAAGAATTTAAAACTAAAAAAAAAAAAAATACTTACAGACAAGGGGGGGTTTCTTCAGTTCGTCGGAGGCTCCTCGAGGTGGGCGTTCGCTGGTTTGCTCGATGAGGTGCGGCGACGCTAGGGCTTCGAACGAGGGAGGCGGATGCGAGGTTTCGAACGGGAGGCGGTGCTTCGGGGCTCGTCACTGGTTCGACGAACAGGGGGGAAGCGGGGTCTTCGATCGATGGAGGGGGCGAGGTCTTCGTCGACGTCCAGGCGAGGGGGGCGTCGCGATGCTTAGGGTTTCTTTTTTTTTTCTTGTTTCTTTTTCTGATTTTATTAATCGGGGGGGGGGGGGGGGGCAATGAAGATAAAGGGGGGAATTTAGATATTTTTTTTTATTATTTAATTATTTAATTTTGCAAATAGGTTGACTTTTACATACGACCTCGAAACGAGGCCCACCGCCTGTCGCCCATAGCGTTTTACCCCCATTCTGAACACAATGGGATATGTATCGCAAGCTGATTTGATCGTTACAATCAGTTTCCTTTTGAATTTTCATTTAAATCATTATATTGAATTTTAAACGCACATTTCAAATTACCGGGGTCACATACTAACTAGAAAAATTCCAGAAAAATATTTTCTAGCTTCGTATTGACGATACGGTCTTAACAAAACTAGTTTCGTCGAATTCTGAGACCGTTTGAAAAATGGCCAATTTCCAGTCGATTAAAATCAACGGAAACTGGTCAAACGCGTTTTCCTTTGCCACGCTCACATATTGATTCGAAAAATTATGAAATTTGAAACTTAGCAATAACCTGACACTGCGGATCTAACAAAAGTGGTTTCGTCGAAATCCGAGGTCGTATGCAAAATGTCCATTTTTAAGGGCCTGAATTCCATAGCGACTATTCAGAATTTTCAACTGGACATATCTTTTGATTCCCGCTATCAAACTTCGATTGGTCAGATTCGTTAGAAAGATATTATCATTTAGATCCAAATGTTTTTGGTTTCACTAAAATCCGGATTGTTTTGCACCCGGTATATTCAATTGAAGTTTGAAATCGAATTATCGAACTACCGCGCCATTTTCAATTCTATATATAATTATAATTAATTATATTGGTTTTCAAATGTCGATTCAACTCAGTTTTCATCGCCATTATTTAAAATATTTATTTTAAATATTTAAAATCCATTATTTTAGTCAATTTAAAATTTTTAAATTGGTTCAGATTTTCTGGGTCGTTACATGGTACAAGAGATTTGATAAATTTATGCTTTCTCAGGGATACTCTAGAAGCTTCAAAGACCAGTGTGTTTATTTTAGGAGATGTGATGATGACATGATTTATTTGTTGTTATATGTTGACGATATGTTGATTGCATCTCAGAGTATGGTCAAAATTAAGGAGTTGAAAGCAGAGCTCAGTTGAAAGTTTGATATGAAGGATTTGGGAAAAGCAATAAGAATATCGGGTATGGAGATAAGCAGGGATAGGAAGCGGAGAGAGTTAAGGCTCACTCAGGCGCAGTACATCAAGAAAATCCTCGCTCGATTTGGTATGGAGAAAGCCAAACCGGTAGGCACTTCTTTAGGCTCTCATTTTAAGTTGTCAAAAGACCATTCTCCTACATCGGAACAAGACAAAAGGTATATGGCTATTATACCTTATTATAGTGCTTTTAGTAGTCTCATGTATGCGATGGTGTGCACGAGACCAGATTTGGCCCATGCAGTTGGTGTTGTCAGTCAATATATGTCTAACCCAGGCAAAGAACATTGGCAAGCAATGAAGTGTATTATTAGATATCTTTGAGGCACTTCTTAGGTGGGATTGCTATACGGTGGAGTAGATGGTGACATCTTTCTTAGAGGATACTGCGATTCTGATTATGCTGGGGATAGAGATGCTAGGAAGTCAGTGTCGGGCTATGTTTTTACACTTGGCATAGGCTCGATTTCATAGAGATCAAAGCTTCAATCTATCCTAGCTTTGTCGACTACCGAAGCAGAGTTGATATCGATTGTGGAAGCAACAAAGGAAGGATTGTACTTACTTCAGTTGTTGGATGATCTTTTAATGCCGCATCGGACAGTGGAGCTATTTTCAGACAGTCAGAGTGCGATTCATCTTGTTGAGAATCAAGCTTATAGTTCATGGACAAAGCACATTGATGGTAGAGGTTTCTTTCTTATTCTTGAGGAAGAACGGAGCAAGATCAAATTACTGAAGGTAGGTACTTCGGATAATCATTCAGATATGATGACCAAGTCACTTCCGAAGGACAAGTTTGAGCATTGCTCAAACTAGATATGTTTGCTTCTTGTTACATGAGCGCCATGGGGCGCTGTGCCCAACAACTTCTATGTTGATTGTTGAAGATGAGATGATGAAGAAAGACTATTATATTTGAATCAAGGTGGAATGTTGAAATTGATGATTCAAATATTTGTAGAGAAGGATAGATTGATTGTAAATCATGTAATTGGCTCCTATATGGAATAACTTGGGTGCCAAGTTTACTTGGAGTTCAAGAAAATTTGGGTGCAAGTTTACTTGGAAGTCAAGAAAACTTGGATGCCAAGTTTACTTGGAGGTCAAGAAAACTTGGGAGTCAATTTTACTTGGAGGTCAAGAAATCCCTCTATATAAATAGAGGTCATGTTATTGTATGAAAAAACAATCCACCACTAATCTTCTCTCTATTGTAATCTTCCTCCTCTCTTATGTACTCATTTCTTCATTGATAAATAAAAGTTGTTGGGTCTCCGTGGACGTAGGGTATTCATATCTGAACCGCGTTAAATCTTGTGTGTCCTTTTTTGGTCTTTGTTTTTTGTAAGATTTCATAATTGTTTTGTTATACTCCATTAGTACCTAAATAAACAATACTAGATCCTCATCAAAATTCTACATAAATCACTACATATAAGACATAATTCTGGGCCATAGGAATAAACTTATCTTCATATACTTAGTCTGGAAGCCATTCCAAGTCATCTCATCCTCTAAAGTAGTAAGAAAAATAAAGCTCCACTAACTCATGATTCTGCCTTAAAGCTATTGAGATGCGAGCTTCCTCTTCATAGCATCAGCAATCCCAAAGTCTCTGAAAATGAGAGCATAAGTGTCCAACCACTCCTAAGCCTCGATAACAGACTCGGACCCATTAAATGGGTTGCTTTCCAAAGTTGAAAAATCCTTGTATAATTTGGCAAAATCCATTCACGATGCCGACACATGAACATCACAACACCAAAAGTTGCACCTGGATTTGCATGATCTTTATCTACAACTGAAGCCTCCATAGCATCGAACATAGCCTAATGATCGGGGATAGCCACACTTGTTCTACCTTCACCTTTCACAGTTAAGGTAGAATTATTCCTAAACCCCTTTCTTGTGGCCTGACTCATTCCTAATATGCAACAAAAATTGCCAGTCCTGACTAAAGAAAGGCAGCAATGGTGTTCAAATGCAAAATATTGCATTTAGTATAGATACATCAACCTACAAATGTAATATCCCGTAAATTTTGATCATTTATGTTGTTGAATTAAATTTAATTATTGAATTTAAATAGTCTTAAAATAAATTTTATGATGTTATTTATGAATGATTTCAAATTAATTTCTAATAAACAACCATTTGTAATTAAATAAATGGTGATTTATAACAATCGAAATTATTATCAAATTGTACGCATATTTTATTAATTAACTACGAACTATTGATAATAAAAGAAAATAATAGTTGAATCATTATTTTGTTTAAAAACATTAATATAGAAGTTTTATGATAATTGATAACAAACTAATTAATGTTTCTAGTTTAAATTGTAACGAGATGAGGGGCAACGATATATAACGTAACTATTAACTTGCATAGTTGACGAAATTTAATGTTGACATTAATAATCAAATAAATCATACACGTAATTTCTTTGCTTATTAGCATTTCATGCAAGTTTATTTTCATTCCTTTTTTTTCTACTTTCCCCAAATTCACTAGCTCCTTTCTCTCCACTTTATTTCTCCATTAATTACGCATTCATTTCATTTCTTTATGTATTTATTTTCCTTCATTCTATTAATTTCTTTCCCATCATTATTATTTTTCAAAAACAAACCATCTCATGTTAATAGTCCTGAACTTAAACATATAAGGACAAAAATAAGTAAATAAAGTATACCCAACGTGACTAACTTGCCATACATTTTATCCCATTTTCAAACATTCTGTGTTGCATGCCTTTCCATATGCATGCATTATTATCTCGCATAAGTAAGCCACGTTTCTATATATAAAAAAGCAGAAAGAGAGAAACACATGCGTTGACATCAAAAATTGGCACAACACCCAAAGAAAGGGTTATGTAGAGAATAAATGAAGATGAATACTTGCAAAACTGAAAATAGAGGGAATCACATGCAAGTTTATAGTGGTTCGACATTAACGAGCCTATGTTCACTTTATAATCTCCTATATATCCTTCAAATTATCAGATGGAGTAGTTACAGTGACGGTACAACAAGAGATTAACAAAGATTTAAAAGCTAGAGTACTCGAACTTCCAAAAGTCCCTTCTTTTGAGTCCAGAAGAGGTATTTATAGGTGGTACAGTGCTTGAGCTGGCTTGCACACGCGTTGCATGATCCAAAATAATAGTTAAGTTTGAAGAAGTGTTCTCCTCATATGGAACCGACACTCCTTGAATTATTGGTGATAGGTGGCAATCGATTTGATCCCCTCGGATGGCCTGGAACGGGCAAGGCTGAGCATGAGCTATTCTTCAGGAGGACATTCCATTCATAACTATGCATGACCTAGCTTATTTGGTTTGATTAAAGAGGGCTTCAACTGGATTGCGTGTTATGTCAGTAACCAGTTTAAATGATGGGCCTCATCGATTAGCCCAGTTCTTGACTTCAGCTATCTACTTCGGGCATCCAAGGCACAGGCCTTGATGGGCTAGCCAGAAGTCCCATCAACACTTTGCCCCCCTGAAGTATGCTGCGTTGGAGACAGGGCATACTTTGTAAACACAAGCACTGAATAAACTTTCCCATATCAATCAAGAAATTCCAAATAGGTTGGTTCGAGTCGTCCGTTCATGAGCTTCATAAATCGATATTGATCTACTAGACGTCTCAAAAACTTAAACTGGCTCAGGTAATAATGACACCCAACTGTCATATGTCTTTTCGGCTGACCTTGGCACGATGGTGGCTTAACACGTCAGCCGAGTCTGATCCAATAGTCATGTCAATCAAATACAAATAGTTATCTCATTGTATTATAAAAGGAAAACCTTTTTTACTTGTCCTTTTAATTTTTTACTGCAAGGATCGATTTACTATTTCAGAGGAAAAACAAGAAAGATCACTTTCATCTTCCACCAAGATCATTTTTTCCAGGTAAGAATCGATTCTTTATCTTTTTTTCAAAACATTCCGATGTAATTCTTGTGTACAATCTCTTATTTCTTTATCTTTTTAATGTAGCTTGGGCACCATGTAATCCATAATTGGGATCACCAGCTTCAGATCGCTGGAGTCAGCGGCGACGCAACTGTCTGTGGTGGTTCTCATAACATTATAGTAAAATCTGATTGTGTTGGAACTACTAGTCCAAAATGGCATGGAGGTGGAGTGGTTACCTGCCTTTTCACAGTGTTTCACGTATCAGGGTGTTACTAAACCCTTGGACACGTGGCAGTGTTTGAGAGGGTGGTGATTAAGATAGCGATCTTCGTACAGTCTGGCATATGAGAACTAAAATAATTTTGTGGTTTGTCATTTATCGAGATAGCACTGTAAAATGGGACTAATCGCTTTTGAATCGATCTTCAATTTTAGCTCGGTAAATGTGACACCCCACATCCGTCAATGTCACTCTTTATTAGAATGCATTAAATTTCATGAAGCGTTATAGGTAAATAGAAACAGAAACAACACAAGATAAATATAAAATAACATTGGAATTTAAAACTTTATTAAACAGAAAACATCGTGGTCCAAAATCCCGTTACATCATAAGTATAAAATACAAAAAACCCATTACATCAATTTTAAACTTTCAGTCTTGTACTAAAATCATCAGAGTACAATAATACATGAAAAGCATAGTCCCCAAAACATAGCCATATCCGAGAAGACAGGAAATCAAAGCGGTACATCTAAGTTGCTCCAAGTAGAATGAAAGAGAGAATCCAAATCAAGCCTGAGTATTCCTACCCTGAGAACCTGGGGGGAGAAACGGAAGTGAGAAAAGAGGAAACAAAATGGGTCAGACTAAAGTCTGGAGAGTCCAGTTACTTTTAGCATATAAATAAGTAAAAGCATCATGACATGCATATAAACTGGATGATAGAGATAGAAGTGTCATACGATAGGTATAAAAGGATGAACAGGATAAACAGGATAAATATTATAGAATATTTTTCGCTTTTCAAGTACTTTTCTCTGCCCCAATACTAGTATAACGGAAACAAGATGATCCCTATAGAAATAGATTGTAGACTTAGGTCATGTTTTACCCCGAACAATATAACAGGTATCCCAACAGAAATGACAGGTGTTACCCCCAACGATATTAATGGGCTCCTAAACAAGAAAGACTAGATATACCCTAGTTACTACCCTAATCGATCGGTTCACTACCTTGTAGATACCATGTGCTGGCCCCATAGTAATATGTATCACTTCCTAAAGTGGCAACCCCTTTATTAACGAGATGCACAACTATATTTACTGATGCCACAACGTCTTAATTTTCCCAAGCAAGTCGGACCCATGCACGCACATGACTCCCTTGGATCCCGCACTATCAACACCTCCAAATCAACTCAGTAAGCATGCCCTGACCCCAACCTAGTTCGGGTTTCCTTGTTTGATACCAAGATGGGTTACTGACTGATACGGGTCCCACATAACAGGTGATACAAGCTACCCCCTGGGCTTGCATCCCCACTACTAGGATTTTGACAGGTTATGCCAAACAATTTAACAAGGTTGCATAACCCCAGCACGTAATACTGGTTAAGTTTGTCGGGATTATATAACCCTTTATAGATTTACAAGATTAACTTAACCCCCCACTGATTCAAGCAAGCTTACTCAACCCCTACTTAGTTCGACAGGTTCGTGTAATCCCTACAGATTTAAACAGGTTAAGTATTATAGTTTAATAGGTTATTCCCATTCACATTGACTTCTTTTTCAAGTTACCAAGTTCCTCTTGCTTATTAATTTCATATATATAACTTAATCCATTTAAGTTTATTAATAATCCCATAACATATTATTCTCTAGATTGTAATCCAAGATCTGTAGTCTACAATCTCTTATCCCCAGATTGTAGTTAATGAAAGCAAGCCACAATCCCTTTATATTATTCATTGTCTGATTCCATAGTTATAATAACATGTTTTACTTAATATGTAATTAAGTATACTTCATCTCGATTCACCTGTTTTCTATTTAACATGTCACTTATTATTTATGATTATATATAACTTACTACACCTCATATACTCTCTCGTTCTTTCTTATTTAATCATACTTCATCTTACACTGTCACTACAACTTATCGTTGTTTACTTATTAACTTAGTTCTCTTAACTAAGGTTTACTAATAAGTTCCTTTCCTTTTATTATAAGTTATGTTATAATTTCCACTCGTCCCTAGGACAAGCCTAACTATTATATAACATTCTCATTACTGTAATTAATTATAATAGGTTATTATCATTCCCTATTCATGTATGTTAATGCACCAGACCTCTCACCTTAAATTGACCACTTGTGGATGCTGGATATGCCGGGCGGTTCCGGGTAGATTTCTACCACAAGCTAGATTTAACCTCATTTCTTAGCACCGTTGCATGTATATTTACGCACTAGACCTCTCACACTAAATTAACCACTTGTGGATGTTGGATTTTCCGGGCGGTTCCGGGCAGGCTTTTACCACAAGTGTAATCTAACCTCGTGTCTAAGTGCAGTTACAGTTTCTATTTGTTGTATGTTTAGTCATATTCATTCTTAAACAATTATTCATGTTCATCATAGATTTTTCAATTACAGTATTCAGTTTCAAAAGATTTCAGCAGATTAGTCATTTTAACAGATTAGGCATCTCCGCAAGTTACAACAGATTACTTATAGTTTCATTATCATGTTACCAAAATGTATGCAAATAATCCTAGTATAACATGTAAGTTCTATATATGTGACAGGAGTTCATCCAAATGCAACATTCATATGATGATACAACCATTTTCATCCATGAAAATCCAAATGCACACACATCCATATGTAATATGTAAGTGATTGAGCCGATCTAGTGTCGTGTGCGTGTGTGTATGCATCCACGAGCATCCACTAGCGAACACTTGCATCCACTTGCATTCATTAACCATAACATGTCTTAAACACATGTTTACATCCATTGGATTCTTTATAAGGATTGAAAGGTTCGAACGATAGGATACATACGAATGATATAAGCAAGTACTAATAAAAGCTTGGGAATAGAAAGTTAAGAGCATACCCTTGAAAAGAAAAGGGTACGAAGCGCGAATTTCGTCCTCAATCTCCCAAGTTGCTTCCTCGTTGTCTTCTCCCCATTGTACTTTCATCAACTTGACCTCTCTGCTACGTAGCTTCTTAACCTCTGATCTAAGTATACGGGTAGGAACTTGTCTAACTATCGCCTCCCTTTCTACCTTTACTTCCTTAAGCATGGTTGGCTCAACTACCTCGGCTGTATCGTGCAGACATTTCCGCAAATGGGAAATGTGGAAAACATCATGAACACCCGCCAACCTCTCTGGTTATCTCACTCTATAGGCCATTTGACCTATCCTTTCCACTATGGGAAATGGCCCTATAAACCTTGTCGACAATTTCACTACAGATCCAAAGCGAACCACATTCCTCAACTGTGATACTTCGATGAAAACCATGTCTCCTACCTCAAACTCAATGTCAGTCCTTCTCTTAACGGCTTAGGACTTCTGCCTGTCCTGAGCTATCTTCTTATGTCTGCGTATAAGATCAATCTTCTCTAAACTCTCTCTAATTATCTCAGGTCCAAGTAGAAGCCTATCCGTAGACTCCCACCAACAAGCCGATGATCTGCAAAGTCATCCATATAGTTCCTCGAAGGGTGTCATGCCAATACTAGACTGACAGTTGTTGTTGTAAGCGAACTCCACCAATGGAAGGTGCTCCTCCGAATTCCCTCCGAAGTCTAGGATACACAGCCTCAAAAGATCCTCAAGAACTCTATTCATCCTCTCAGTCCGTCCATCGGTCTGAGGGTGATATGCGGTGCTCAAACATAACTATATACCTAATGCCTCTTGCAGACTCTTCTAGAACTCACTAGTGAAGATGGGATCATGATCACTCACAATGCTAGAAGGTACTCCACGTAGATGGACTATCTCATAAAGATAAACTGATGCCAAACATGTGGTCGTTCTCTTGCTCTTAACAGGAATAAAACGAGCGCTATTAGTAAGGCTGTCTACTATAACATGCTAGTATTGTCTTTCCTCGTTCAAGGCAAACCATTAATGAAATACATACAGACGCTCTCCCACTTCCACTGTGGACCTCAAAAGGATGTAGCAAACTGCCAGGCCTTTTCTGTTCCGCTTTAACTTGCTGGCATATTAAACATCGAGCTACGAATTCCGCTACATCTTTCTTCATCCCAGCCTAAAAGAAAACCCTCCTCATGCCTCGAAACATCTTATCGTCGCTCAAATGGATAGTCATCCTAGAATGATGGGCTTCCTTAAGGAATTTATTTAATAGACTTCCAACTCGGGGAACACCAAGCCTACCATCTCATCGTAGCCACCCTTTATCATCAACGGAATATCTACTAAGGTGACTTGACGTCTCCTCTCTACTGAGCCTACCCAAGATGTCTATTATCTATGGGTCCTCTCGCTGTGAAGATCCTATCTGATCCATAAGAGTAGGTCACACCTCTAGAGATGCCAACAAACCAGGTATAAGATTCGTAGATGGCCTAAAATCGAAGGTCGATATATACTCCAAGCTCCGCCTCTCTTCGAATAGGGGACTCAATATCATCCTATACCTACTCAACGCGCCTGCCACGACATTACCCTTTCCAGGGGTATAAGCAATCTAAAAATCATAGGAAGCTAGGAACTCCATCCATCTCTTCTGTCTCAATTTGAGATCCTTCAGTGGGAACAGATACTTGAGCGTCCTATGGTCCGTGTATAACTCGAACGTTCCAAGAGATAATGCCACAATGTCTTAAGTGCGAACACTATAGCAGCCAGATCCAAATCATGGGTAAGGTAGTTCCTCTCATGAACCTTCAACTGTCTACTACCACAGCATACTACCCTTCACTCCTGCATAAAGACGACACCGAGCCCTATACCACATGCATCAGTATATACTGTGAACAACTTGCTCCCATCATGCATTGTCAAAACTGGGGCTATTGTTAGAGCTGTAACACCCCACCCCCGCTAGGGTCACTCACAAAGGGAATGCACTAGTTTTGGTGGAGCATTATCTAGGTAAACATGCACAGAGATATCACAAGACAGAACATAAATAAAGCAGCTGTAGAAATTAAAAACCAAATCTCATTAGTTTCAAGAAAAGAGTCAAAACCTTGTATATCCAATGTAAAAATTGTCATTATTCCATTACATCAAGTTCTAGATAAAGAAGCATAGACTTAAAATAACAAAAGTAAATTATTCCCCGAAAATAGCACAAGTGCAGCCATAGCATTGCTCAAGACCAAACCGTACATGAGCTGACAGAAAGCAAGTTAAATCCAAGCTAAGAGCTAGAGTTTCCTCCCTGAGAACCTGGAGGGGGAAAACGAAAGAAAAAGAGGCGAAAGAAAAAGGGTCAGTCATAAAGACTGGTGATCCCTAGTGACTTTCAGCATAAAAATTAGTAAAGTAACATGACATGTGAAAACTGGAATTAAACATAAGGATGATAACAGGACTGGTATGATAACTAAGATAACAAGATAAGTCAAGTCTAGCATCTCATATTCAAGATTCGCTGCACCAACTGTACTAGTATTTTAACCCGTGTCGAGTATTAAACATGAAATGATCCCTTGGCCCAATATCATGAAATGACCCATTACGGGGTCCTAAGGTACGATCTACTAATCGATCGGCTCCCTACAAGTTCTAGCTCGTCATGTGTATGTGTCATATGGCCCAATCACGAAATGTAGTCACCTGTGCTAGGTCCACCATAGGGTGTATCAAGTCCTATGGTGCCAACCACCGACACGAATCAAGCGCGCACAGTGTAAACCTACGGGTGCCCAATGCCTGCTTTTTCAACTCCGGACTACGTGCACGACCATAGTCCGCCTGAACCTACAGTGGCACACCTACTCAGACGTCATTTTAGTCGCTTACAATCAGCCCAGTAATCGTGCCACACCCTGCCTAGTCTGGGTTACTGCTGAAAAGGACCGCGTAACTAGGGTTTCTAATGGGTTAAGTGTTGTCATTCAAATTCGTGACTTAACCCTACCAAATCATGTATCAAGTTGGTTAAGTGTGTTCAAGCAGTTCATGACTTAACCCTATCAAATCATCGTGTCAAATTGGTTAAGTATATTCAAGTGGTTCATGACTTAACCCTATCATGTGGCATTAATTCATTAATGCACCCCAACCTCTCACATTAGAATGGTTGTTGTGGTCACTGGATTTGCCGGGCGGTTCCGCGAAGATTTACACCACAACATAGTGTAACCTCGGGTTTTACATGCGATATGACCAACTACCCACATTGGATCCTATTGTTTGCAGTCACTGGATCCGCCGGGCGGTTCCGGGCAGATTTACACTGCAAACTCAACCCAACCTCGAGTTGGCCATTTTCAAATTCATTCTAGCGTCATGTCCATGTTCAAGTTTTCATGTCAATTTCATGTCCATATCCAGGTTCAAATTATAACAGTGTTCATGTTTCAAATTCATAGTAAATTCACGTTTTGCCTAATCTTCCCAATCGCACTCCCATCGCACGTAAACTCGAATCGATACAAACAAATCTATTTAGGGAATAACATAGAATGAACTGGCATAAGGTGGCAAAAGTGATTACAAGTCAAGCATGGTATAACTTGAGATAACTGATTACAACAATACTAGCATATAGAATAGTGGTCTCAAATATCAAATCTAGCAAAATAAGGTGATCGTCATGGTAACAACTGACATAAGATAATAACCCAAAACTTGTGAACAACAACTGTTTCAACATCACAGGCACGAATATTATGGACATTAAGGGTTTTAGATCTACAACATGTATAGGCCCCAAATCAATTTCATGCAAATATTCCTACAAGTCAAGATTCAAGATGAATAGATCCAAGGTGAACAAATAGTAGATCCAAAATAATAGATCCAAAATGAACAATGATAGATCCAAGATATACAATGATAGATCCAAGATAATTATCATAATTAGGTTCAATCTCAATTTACAACATGTCCATAGTAAGTTTAAAGTTTAGATCTAAAAGTAACTGGGGCTTACAGATCGTGGTTTGAGAATTAGAAAACAAAAGAGGCGATGTAGAATCTTGAGTCTAACAGAAATCCCCTAAACAACAAAACTCTGCACGTAGTTTTGTTGGAGAAAAAGCAATCCTTTTTCTCTAAAATTTCAACCAGATTTTGAGCAGCATAAGGCCAGAGAGAATTTGTGTAGGAAGTAAGGGGCTAGTGGGTTGTTTATATAGGGTCAGGCCAATGAATCTAGACAGAAATCGGACTAGAAACATCAGAGTGAACTCTGACTCAAAAATGGGCTAGGCAACCAGGTCGACAATCAGGTCGACACCATGGTCGACCTGGTCCTGGGCAGGTTTACACTATGGTCGACCCCCAGGCCGACCTGGTCCTGGGCAGGAAATTTCCCGCCCAGTCCGTTTTGGGGTTTGAATTCGAAATTTGAATTCGAATTCTGAGCTGTTTTGAACTTGAAAAATTCTGAAAAATTCAAAGGGTCACAACTTGGTCATACGGACTCCGATTTTCGAAAACTCGGACTTGTTTTCAAGCAGAATTTCGAGACGAACATAATGGCGTAACCGTTGCCCTTGATTCTTATCTTAAAATTAATTCTATCTTGATTGATGGTTATAACACATTATAAAAATATGGGTTGTTACATTCTCCCCTCCTTAAAGGATTTCGTCCCCGAAATCTCTAAGTTAGGAAGAACGTATCCTACCATCCATCATCCACCTACTCAAAACATCATCCACAAGCAACCATTGCCCTTAAAAGATTTCTAGTGCTGTATGAACATATGTAGAAAGTGTTTGTATATGTACTTATCTAATGCAAAAGATCAGGTGGTTACTGATTCAATAAACCTCCTTAATGCGAGATATGTTAGTGTAATGAGTCCAACATGTATGCAAATTCCTAACATAATTTATAATCTCTACATGAGTGCACATAACATTCATTTATATGCAACATCCAAGTGATAACATAACAAGTTTCATCCATGTACAAGTATAAGCACTCATGCATATGCAACATGAAAATTTGACTGAGCCGATCTAGTGCCTAATGTGTGTCGTGCATCCACTAGAAACCACTTGCAACCACTTGCAAACATAAACCATAACATGTTTCAATCACATGTTTACATCCATATGGTTCTACCTAAGGTTCTCAAGATAGGATCGAGAAGATAACAAGACAAACATAGGTAGTAAAAGCATGATACGAAAGGTTTCAAGCTTATAGCAAAAAAAAGAGATCGAGAATGTACCCTAAAAAAGAAATGGGTAAAGCGCGCGTATCTTCTCTTCGGTTTCCCAAGTTGCATCTTGTTGGGCTTCACTCCACTGTACTTTAACTAGCTTGACTTCTCGATTCCTTAGCTTCTTGATCTCCGTTCCTATGATACGAATCAGAACTCGCCTCAATGTTGCTTCTTTTTCCACTTCTATGCCTTCAAGGATGCTTGGCTCAACCACTTCGGTCGACTCATGTAAGCACTTTCGGAGATGCGAGACGTGAAAGACATTGTGTACTTCGGCCAGCCTCTCAGGTAATTCTAACTTATAGGCCATCTGCCCAATGCGCTCAGTGATAGGTAACGTTCCTATGAACCTTGGTGCTAGCTTTCCAACCGCTCCAAAAAGAACCACATTGCGTAAAGGAGAAACTTTTATAAAGACCATATCTCGGACTTTGAACTCTAGGTCTGTTCTTCTCTTATCCGCATAAGATTTCTGTCTATCTTGGGCCGTTTTCATCCGTCTTCGAATCAACTCAACCTTCTCAGAGGTGTCCCTTATCATGTCGGGCCCAAGTATAAGCTTGTCTGTCGTCTCCTACCAACAAGTTGGTGACTCACACAGTCTTCCATACAAGGCTTCGAACGATGCCATTCCTATGCTAGCTTGGTAGCTATTATTGTATGAAAACTTCACGAGAGGGAGATGGTCTTCCCAAGTACCACCAAAATCAAGAATGCGTATTCTCAAGAGATCCTCTAGTACCCTATTTACCCTTTCGGTTTGACCATTCGTCTGTGGGTGATAGGCCGTGCTTAAACTCAATCGCGTACCCATTGCTTCTTTCAGACTATTCCAAAATTGGCTAGTAAAAATTGGGACACGATCACTAACTATACTAGAAGGAACCCTATGCAACCGTACTAACTCTCGAAGGTAAATAGACGCTAGCCATAATGCGGTCCTCTTGCTTTTCACCGGAATAAAGTGAGAACTTTCATGAGTATATCAACTGTGACCCATATTCTAGTATTTCCCTTCCTTGACCTAGGCAGTCCATCTAAGAAATCCATCGAGATACTCTCCCATTTCCATTGCGGAACCTCCAAAGGATGTAATGCCCATCGGGCTTCTTCGACTCGGCCTTTACTTGTTGGCGCACCATGCACTTCGAAACGAACTCTGCCACATCCTTTTTCATTCCAGGCCAAAAGAAAATGTGTTTCATATCCCTGTACATCTTATCCCCTCTGGGATGTATGGTCATCTTCGAGTGATGCGCCTCTTCGAGGACTTTCCTTACTAGTTCTCCCACTTGTGGGACACATAGCCTTCCATTACGCCTTAGCCATCCCTTGTCATCTATGGCATACCTATCGAGGTGACTTGACGTCTCACCTCTAATTAGCTTGTCCATGATTTCGACTATCTGTGGGTCTTCCTTCTGTGAAGTCCCTACTTGATCTAGAAGTGTAGGTCTTAACTCAGGAGATGCTAGTGTAGCAGCCAATGACTCAACAACAGGTGTAAAATCAAAGGTTGCTATAAACTCAAGGCTTTTCCTTTCAACAAACAAGGGGCTCAAAGTCAACCTTTTTCTACTTAGTGTGTCCGCCACCACGTTACCCTTGCCAGGGGTATAAGCTATATCGAAGTCATATGATGCCAAGAATTCCATCCACCGCTATTGTCTCAGATTCAAATCTTTCTGTGAGAAGAGGTACTTAAGCGATTTGTGGTCGGTATACAGCTCGAACCTCTCCCCTAGAAGATAATGGCGCCAAGATTTAAGTGCAAAAACGATCGCCACCAACTCCAAGTCATGTGTGGGATAGTTCTGCTCATGAACTTTAAGTTGTCTACCCCCATAGCATATCACTTTCCCTTCTTGTATTAGGACAGCGCCTAATCCTATGCCACACGCATCTATGTACACCGTAAACATCTTACTTCCGTCGGGTAATGCCAAAACTGGAGCTGTGGTGAGGGCTCTCTTGAGTCTCTGGAAAGCAATCTCACATTCTATGTCCCATGCAAACGCTAGGTTTTCTTCGTTAACCTGGTAAGAGGGGCTGAAATCTTAGCGAAGTCCTTAATGAACTTCCTATAATAGCCTGCCAAACCGAGAAATCTTCTCACCTCCATTGCGTTCTTAGGAATTTTCCAGTCCTGCACCGCAACTACCTTTGCGGGGTCCATGGCTATGCCTTGCTTAGAAACTACATGTCCAAGAATGTAACACCCCACGCCCGCTAGGGTCACTCACAAAGGGAATGCCATAGCATCGGTGGAGTATTTTAGTGCATATAGAACAGAAAAATTACAACAAGACAGATATAAATAGTACTTGAAATTTTAAAACATCATCTCATAACAGCGGAAATAAACATGTCTGGTTACATCATAAAACCACGGTAAAAGTCAAGTACAATATCCATCAAAATAAAGGAGTACATAATCCCACTCTCTCATACAATAGCCTGAACAAAAGAAAAGATAACTGGATAACTGGAGCTTTACATCTACCCAAGCTCCTAAAGACTGGAACAGCAATCCGATCAAGTTCTACTACCGCTAGGATCCACCGTAGGACCTGAGGGTTGGGAAAAAGATAAAAACAACGGGGTCAGACATAAGTCTGAGTGAGTCCTATAACTTTAACAATACAATCATTAAAGTAACCAGAGAAGACATAAACTTGACCTACGGTAATATCTGGGGACGAATGGCTACACTAAGCAGCCTGGTAGACTTAGGATAAACTAAGATAACCGTCAGGACGCATCTACCCACCCAAGGATAATTACTAACTGCACCACACCAGTCATTCCTACTTAAAAGTTGATCCCTTCCAAGGACTTAGAAAATTTCCCCAGTAGTTTCATGTACCCCTAGCCCACTACATAGGTGCCGTCTGCCCCTATCTCCACTAGGTGTACCCAGTAATTCTTACCCAGTAGTTTCGTGTACCCCTACATAGGTGCCGTCTGCCCCTATCTTCATTAGGTGTACCCACTACTCCCCAAGCGATCGGCTCCCTACCGTAGATACCCGTGCTGGTCCCACAGTGGGGTGTATCACTCCCCTAAAGTGGCTACCCAATACTTACGGTGCACGGCTTTATATCTACACGATGCAACAACGGCTTATCTACCAGCCCGGGCCCACACACGCATATGAAACCCGTTGGACTTGCGTTGCCACCGCTAACCCGTTTTGGCCTCTTATAATCAAGCCCAATATGCGTGTCCCGTCACTCGACATGGGTCGAGCCCACAAAGATACGTTTGGGATATTGGTTGAAATGGGCCCCCACAAGCTACCCACTTAAGCTTGTCAAATATCTAGTGTATCCCACTTAACCCTTTAATCATGTTTAATTACATGTTTCCACTTGGTTAAGTATTCTAATCGTATTTTCTATTGCCACCCAAGGCAACCCACTAGATTCCACATGCCACCCAAGGCAACCACAAAATTTCCTCATGCCACCCAAGGCACCCACTTAACCCCTCATGTCCCACTACATGCTATTATGGTTAAGTGTTTCTTAATTAATTAAGACCGTGATCTCCCATAAAGACCTCCCACATTAGACTGGCTGTTATGACCGCCTGGTTAAGCCGGTAGAATCCGGGCAGTCTTACATCATAACAGAGTCTAACCTCGTGTCTTTACCTTAATCACGTATTTAATTTATGGCTAAGACCTCTCACATTGCGCTGACATTTGTAGCAACTGGTTAAGCCGGTCGGGTCCGGGCAGTTTTACACTACAAATGAGTCCAACCTCGTGTCTTAGTCGATTAATTACCCCTAATTAATCACCCCCATATTAATTATCCCTAATTAATATCAAGTTTTCCATAACATGGGTAGACCTAACTCAATAGGTAAATTCCCATGGGGTAGACCTAACTCAATAGGTAAATTCCCACTTATGGTAATTTATTTTTATGGTATGCTTAATCATACCCAATCATTCATTTATTAACATATTTACCAACCCCATCGTTCCCCACGTAAATCGTTCTCATTTCATGACATAAATAAGGGGAAGATCATCACAAATATCATGGGTTTAACATATAACTTTGTCATGGGTTAAGAGGATGTCAACTTGCATATATGAGCATATATTAACCCAACTACATATAACCCAAACTTGCATATTATCATACACATGATTTGCATAACATGTTGCATATGAGCTTGCATATTATCATACACATATCTTGCATAACATGTTAAACATGCATTTAAGCATACACATAACTTGCATAAGCATTCACATACTTGCATAAGCATCCACATACTTGCATAAGCATTCACATACTTGCATAACTTGCATATCATGTCATTTAAGCATATACATATCTTGCATAAGCATTCATATACTCGCATAAGCATGCATAACTTGCATATCAAATAAATCTTGCATTTAAACATATACATGACTTGCATAAGCATCCATACACTTGCATAAGCATGCATAACTTGCATATCACTTTCAACTTGCATTTAAACATATACTTAACTTGCATAACTCACTTTGCTAAACATGCATAATTCCACTTATTAAATATGCATAAATCCACTTGTTAAACATGCATATATCAACTCGTTAAACATGCACAAATCAACTTATTAAGCATGCATAAACCAACTTATCAAATATGCATAAACATAGAACAACATAGAGTAACATATCATTATACATGATTCAAACTCACTAATCCGCATTTAAGACCATAAGTCTCATTACACCCAATCTACTTGCTTTAACAATTGATGTTAAAGTGATAGAAACTCACCAAACTCAAGATTAGCAACCTTATGAAGTAGAATTAGTTGCTAACTATGAAGATAATGATGATTAGAGAATGATTTGAGAGGGATTAGCTTGAAACTTCCTTCTTAAATTAGTGGAGGCTCCTCTTAGGATTTAATTTGGCGGCATGAGGCCATCATTTCTATTTTTGGTAAGGATTAAGGGGGGTTTAGGGTGTATTTATAGATTAGGTGAGTGTTTTAGGCCCTTAGATTAACCCTAGATTAGATTAGGACCCTTAGATTTCTGAAATCTCTAGAACCAGCCCTCCTAGCCAGCCTGAAACCCAACCTGGTGCAACCTGGTGCACCCAGGTTCAATGGACGGCGCGCCCCTGTCGACAGGCAAGTCGACAGGCAAGTCGACACCCCTGTCGACAGCCCTGTCGACATGGGTAGGGCGGGAATCTTCCCGCCTGACCCCGCCTGTTCCATTCCCAATCTGAAATTTAAATTTTTAAATCTGTTTTTAGTTTTAAATTTTCTGCAAACTTCTTTGGGCCATAACCGGGCCATATGGACTCCGATTTTCGAAAACTCGGACTCTATTTCGCGTATTTTTCCGAGACGAACGCAATAACGCAGCCCGTTACCCCCAATTCCCACATCTGAGATTATTTATCCTGTAATTAGTGAATTTTAGTATTAACTAAAATTCGGGGTGTTACATTCTCCCCTCCTTAAAGGATTTCGTCCCCAAAATCTCTAAGCTAAGGAGAATGCATATCCTACCATCCAAACAACCATCTACTCAAATCATCAACCACGGGCATCCATTGTCCTTAAAGAGTTTCTAATCATGTATGAGCATATGCAAACAGTGTGTGTATATGTTCCCTATCTAATGTATGAACATATGCAAACCATGATAGTGCCATGCATCCATTATGTATGCGAGAAAACCCTATCGACACATATAATATCTACATGAGTGCACAATCATTCACCAAAATGCATCATCCATGTGATAACACAACCATTATACATCCATAAATATATTTTCCTACACACAATTTTATGCAATATGCAATATGAAGTGACTGAGCCGATCTAGTGCCTAGACTGTGTGTATATGCATCCACGAGCAACCACTAGCAAACACTTGCATCCACTTGCATCCATCAATCATAACATGTCTCAAACACATGTTTCAACCATAGGTTTACCCTATCTAAAGGTCAAAGGTACTAACGAGAGGACATACCAAAGATAAGATAAGTACTAGACAAGCGATAAAGGAGAAAGTAAAGACATACCCTCAAAAAGAAATGGGTACAATGAACGCATCTTCGCTTCCGTTTCCCAAGTCTCGTTGCTCTCATCTTCTCCCCATTGCACTTTGACTAGTTGAACCTCTCGATTCCTCAATTTCCTAGTATCTGACCCAAGGATGCGAATAGGAGCTCGTCGAATCGTCGCATCACGCTCAACCTCTACATCTCTAAGCAAGCTCGACTCTACCACCTCTGCGGTCTCATGTAAGCACTTCCTCAGATGTGATACATGGAATACATCATGAACACCACTAAGTCTGTCGGGCAACTCCACCCTATATGCCATCCGTCCAATCCTTTCCTTGATAGGAAACGGCCCAACAAACCTTGGTGCTAACTTCCCAACGGATCCGAAGCGAACAACATTTCTCAACGGAGATACCTTAACAAAAACCATATCCCCAACCTCAAACTCAAGATCCGTCCTTCTCTTGTCCGCATAAGATTTTTGCCTATCCTGCGCTGCTTTCATCCTTCTTCGAATCAAGTCAATCTTCTCAGAAGTCTCCCTAACCATATCGGGCCCAAGCAAGATCTTATCCGTAGATTCCCACCAACATGTAGGTGATCGACAAGGCTTTCCATAGAGAGCTTCGAAAGGAGCCATACCAATACTGGACTGAAAGCTGTTATTATATGCGAACTCCACTAATGGAAGATGCTCTTCCCATGTACCTCCAAAATCTAAGATACAAAGCCTCAAAAGGTCTTCTAGAACACGATTCACCCTCTCAGTCTGGCCGTCTGTCTGAGGATGATATGCGGTGCTCAGACACAATTGAGTCCCTACTGCTTCTTGCAAACTTCTCCAGAACTCGCTAGTGAAGATAGGATCTCGATCACTCACTATGCTAGAGGGTACCCCATGCAATCGAACTATCTCTCGAAGATATACAGAAGCTAGCCATGGAGCGGTCCTCTTGCTCTTCACAGGTATGAAATGGGCGCTCTTAGTAAGTCTATCTACCACCACCCAAATTCCTGTATTACCCTTCCTCGACCTGGGTAACCCGTCAATAAAATCCATCGAGACGCTATCCTACTTCCATTGCGGAACCTCCAATGGGTGAAGCAACCCACCTGGTTTCCTTTGCTCCGCCTTCACTTGCTGGCACACCAAACATCGAGCGACATACTCGGCCACATCTTTCTTCATACCGGCCCAGAAGAAAACCCTCTTCATGTCTTGGTACATCTTATCCCCACCGGGATGAATGGTCATCCTAGAACGGTGTGCGTCATCAAGAATAGCCTTCCTCAAACCCTCGTCTTGCGGTACGCAAAGTCTACCGTCTCTACGCAAGCACCCCCTATTGTCTAGGGTGTACCTACTCAAATGGCTGGACGACCCCCCCCCTCATGAGCTTCTCTACTAACTCAACCAACTGTGGGTCGCCCCTTTGTGCTTCTCCAATCCGCCCCAAAAGAGTAGGTCTAACTTCCAAAGAAGCTAGCAAACCGGGTACATAGTCAACGGAAGGTCCGAAATCAAACATCGAGATAAATTCCAAGCTTTGTCGTTCCACGAACAATGGACTCAAGGACAACCTCTTCCTGCTCAAGGCGTCCGCCACCACGTTACCCTTGCCAGGGGTATACGATATCTCGAAGTCATAGGATGCTAAGAACTCCATCCACCTTTGCTGTCTTAAGTTTAGATCCTTCTGAGAGAACAAGTACTTCAAAGATTTATGGTCAGTGAACAACTCGAATCTCTCCCCAAGAAGATAATGGCGCCAAATCTTAAGTGCAAAAACAATAGCGGCCAGCTCTAGATCATGGGTAGGGTAATTTTTCTCATGTGCCCTCAACTGCCTTCCACCATAGGCTATTACCCTTCCCTCTTGCATTAAGACTGCGCCAAGTCCTGTCCCACAGGCATCGGTATAGACAACAAATGGCTTACTCCCATCTGGCAACACTAAAACTGGAGCGGTGGTTAAAGCTCTCTTTAACCGTCGGAACGCATCATCACAATCTACGTCCCATGCAAAAACAAGATTCTTCTTTGTTAAGCGGGTTAATGGGGCTGATATCTTCGCGAAGTCTTTAATAAACTTCCTATAATAACCCGCCAACCCCAAGAAACTTCTTACTTCGGTAGCATTCTTCGGAACCTTCCAATCCTGAATTGATACTACCTTCGCGGGATCCACAGCTATCCCTTCCTTGGAGACCACGTGCCCCAAGAATCGTACTTCCTTCCTCCAGAAGTGACATTTAGAGAATTTAGCCTTAAGGCTATGTGCTCGAAGAGTCTTCAACACTTCCCCAAGGTGTAGGGCATGCTCTTCTTCACTCTTAGAAAACACTAAGATATCATCCACAAAGACCACCACAAATTTATTAAGGAACTCCCTGAACACCCTACTCATCAAATCAACAAAGTATGCAGGGGCGTTCGTCAACCCAAATGGCATCACCAACCACTCATAGAAACCATCCGGAGTTCTAAAGGCAGTCTTGTCTATGCTATCCTCAGCCACCCTCAACTGATGAAACCCCGTGGCCAAGTCCAACTGAGAAAATACTGAAGCGCCAACCAACTGATCAAAAAGATCATCTATCCTTGGCAATGGGTGTCTATTCTTCTTTGTGAGCTTGTTGAGTTCTCTATAGTCTACACAAAGTCTGAGGGACCCATCCGCCTTCGTAGCAAATACTACTGGAGCACCCCACTCCGATATGCTCCGTCTTATGAACCCCTTCTCAAGCAACTCCCCTACTTGCTTATGGAGTTCCCTCCTCTCACGAGGAGCCATGTGGCGCACTGGTAAAGATACCGGTTTAGCATTATCCACCAAATATATTCGAAAGTCAATCTCCCGCTTCGGAGGTAAGCCCTTCACCTCCTCAAACACATCCGGATATTCCCGGACCACTCTCATAGATTGCAAACTCTCGACCGAAGCGTCAAGCGATTCAAGATAACTTAGCATAACAGAGTCCATGGGATTACAAGAAATCTCGAGAGTGTTACCCAAGCGGGTCATGAGCCTAACAACTCTCCTTTCGCAATCAAGAACGGCACCATTACTGGATAACCAGTCCATGCCCAAAATCAACCCATAGCCCGTGAAGCCCAATACAAAAGCATCACATCTAAACTCAATGCTAAGTATAGAAATCTTCAAACCCAAACATATCATGGACAAATAAGTGGAGCCCCCAATTGGGTTTGAAACAACCAAGGGATCATCTACCAGACTGGTGTCTAAGTGCAGTAACTCAACTAATGATGATGAAATAAACGAATGCGATGCACCTGAATCAAACAATGTACGGACAGGATGGTCAAATAGAAAAACCAGACTTTCAACGGAAATAGTTCTACCTCTCTCCTGAATCGGTGGAACCGCGAGAGCTTGTACTTGCCCCCTAGCCTGACTCGGTGCCATAAGAGCTTGCACCTGTCCTCCTGAGGTAGATCCCGTCCTTTGCCCTTTCTTAGGGCAATCCTTCACTAAATGCCCTGCTTTGCCACAGTGGAAGCAGCCAGTCTTCTTCTTCTTGCGACAATCCTTGCTTAGGTGGCCAGGTGTCCCACAATTGAAACACTTCTTCTTCTTGCTCTTGCCACCGTTGCCTTTCCCACCTTTGCTTTGCTGTTGTTGAGGTCTCTTTTGATCTCCCTTCTTCTCGGGTGCCTTATTAGCATTAGGACCCTTCTCTTCCTCATACATGAGTGCCATGTCAACTAGCTTCTCAAAGGTGGCCCCCATAGGGATATGAATCATAGCCAACCCATGCATAGGTTCATTCAAGCCTTTCACGAACCGCAAAGCCTTCTTCTCCGGTGTATTCACCATATCTAGGCCAAACCTTGCCAATTGATTAAACTTGTTAACATATTCCTTCACCGAAAGATTTCCTTGCTTTAGAGTCAAGAATCTTTCCATATACAAGTTTTCCTCCGCCCTTGAGAGAAACTTTGCCACAAATCTTTGCCTAAAATCCGCCCAAGAGTCAACGGGGCGTTCTCCATTAGTAACCTCCCACCAAAATGAGGCCTCTCCCTTCATTAACCAAGCAGCCAACTTGACTCTCTTCCCTTCTTCCATCTCAAAGATATCTATCAACTCTTCCACCTCCTTAAGCCAATCTCTAGCCTCCACAAAGGTTTCAGATCCTTGAAAAGGTTTCCCTCCCATAGCTTTAAATTCCTTGCAAGTCTTAGCAAAAGTATCCGTGCGAGGAGGAGGGGGAGGAGGAAGATCGGGTGCTACGGTTGGTGGAGGAACATTTGTTGGACCCATAGTGGTGGCCCTAGCCTCCATCAATCTCCTATACCATACTGGTACCGTCACACCTTCCGGAAGATTAAGATTCTCGGCCATGCTGAAACGAAAAAGGAAAGATTCAAAACGGAGAATTCGAAGGATATAGATATGGCTATTGGGGATTATGCTTTTCTTTCAAAAACTTTTCTCTTAAAAGACATGTTTTTGAAAATATCTTTTCCAAAAATGTTTTAGAAAAGTAGTTTTCTAAAAAATTTATCTGTTCCGGTAACCTTTGCTCTGATACCACGTGTAACACCCCACGCCCGCTAGGTTCACTCACAAAGGGAATGCCATAGCATCGGTGGAGTATTTTAGTGAATATAGAACAGAAAAATTACAACAAGACAGATATAAATCGTACTTGAAATTTTAAAACATCATCTCATAACAGCGGAAATAAACATGTCTGGTTACATCATAAAACCACGGTAAAAGTCAAGTACAATATCCATCAAAATAAAGGAGTACATAATCCCACTCTCTCATACAATAGCCTGAACAAAAGAAAAGATAACTGGATAACTGGAGCTTTACATCTACCCAAGCTCCTAAAGATTGGAACAGCAATCCGATCAAGCTCTACTACCGCTAGGATCCACCGTAGGACCTGAGGGTTGGGAAAAAGATAAAAACAACGGGGTCAGACATAAGTCTGAGTGAGTCCTATAACTTTAACAATACAATCATTAAAGTAACCAGAGAAGACATAAACTTGACCTACGGTAATATCTGGGGATGAATGGCTACACTAAGCAGCCTGGTAGACTTAGGATAAACTAAGATAACCGTCAGGACGCATCTACCCACCCAAGGATAATTACTAACTGCACCACACCAGTCATTCCTACTTAAAAGTGGATCCCTTCCAAGGACTTAGAAAATTTCCCCAGTAGTTTCATGTACCCCTAGCCCACTACATAGGTGCCGTCTGCCCCTATCTCCACTAGGTGTACCCAGTAATTCTTACCCAGTAGTTTCGTGTACCCCTACATAGGTGCCGTCTGCCCCTATCTTCATTAGGTGTACCCACTACTCCCCAAGCGATCGGCTCCCTACCGTAGATACCCGTGCTGGTCCCACAGTGGGGTGTATCACTCCCCTAATGTGGCTACCCAATACTTACGGTGCACGGCTTTATATCTACACGATGCAACAACGGCTTATCTACCAGCCCGGGCCCACACACGCATATGAAACCCATTGGACTTGCGTTGCCACCGCTAACCCGTTTTGGCCTCTTATAATCAAGCCCAATATGCGTGTCCCGTCACTCGACATGGGTCGAGCCCACAAAGATACGTTTGGGATATTGGTTGAAATGGGCCCCCACAAGCTACCCACTTAAGCTTGTCAAATATCTAGTGTATCCCACTTAACCCTTTAATCATGTTTAATTACATGTTTCCACTTGGTTAAGTATTCTAATCGTATTTTCTATTGCCACCCAAGGCAACCCACTAGATTCCACATGCCACCCAAGGCAACCACAAAATTTCCTCATGCCACCCAAGGCACCCACTTAACCCCTCATGTCCCACTACATGCTATTATGGTTAAGTGTTTCTTAATTAATTAAGACCGTGATCTCCCATAAAGACCTCCCACATTAGACTGGCTGTTATGACCGCCTGGTTAAGCCGGTAGAATCCGGGCAGTCTTACGTCATAACAGAGTCTAACCTCGTGTCTTTACCTTAATCACGTATTTAATTTATGGCTAAGACCTCTCACATTGGGCTGACATTTGTAGCAACTGGTTAAGCCGGTCGGGTCCGGGCAGTTTTACACTACAAATGAGTCCAACCTCGTGTCTTAGTCGATTAATTACCCCTAATTAATCACCCCCATATTAATTATCCCTAATTAATATCAAGTTTTCCATAACATGGGTAGACCTAACTCAATAGGTAAATTCCCATGGGGTAGACCTAACTCAATAGGTAAATTCCCACTTATGGTAATTTATTTTTATGGTATGCTTAATCATACCCAATCATTCATTTATTAACATATTTACCAACCCCATCGTTCCCCACGTAAATCGTTCTCATTTCATGACATAAATAAGGGGAAGATCATCACAAATATCATGGGTTTAACATATAACTTTGTCATGGGTTAAGAGGATGTCAACTTGCATATATGAGCATATATTAACCCAACTACATATAACCCAAACTTGCATATTATCATACACATGATTTGCATAACATGTTGCATATGAGCTTGCATATTATCATACACATATCTTGCATAACATGTTAAACATGCATTTAAGCATACACATAACTTGCATAAGCATTCACATACTTGCATAAGCATCCACATACTTGCATAAGCATTCACATACTTGCATAACTTGCATATCATGTCATTTAAGCATATACATATCTTGCATAAGCATTCATATACTCGCATAAGCATGCATAACTTGCATATCAAATAAATCTTGCATTTAAACATATACATGACTTGCATAAGCATCCATACACTTGCATAAGCATGCATAACTTGCATATCACTTTCAACTTGCATTTAAACATATACTTAACTTGCATAACTCACTTTGCTAAACATGCATAATTCCACTTATTAAATATGCATAAATCCACTTGTTAAACATGCATATATCAACTCGTTAAACATGCACAAATCAACTTATTAAGCATGCATAAACCAACTTATCAAATATGCATAAACATAGAACAACATAGAGTAACATATCATTATACATGAATCAAACTCACTAATCCGCATTTAAGACCATAAGTCTCATTACACCCAATCTACTTGCTTTAACAATTGATGTTAAAGTGATAGAAACTCACCAAACTCAAGATTAGCAACCTTATGAAGTAGAATTAGTTGCTAACTATGAAGATAATGATGATTAGAGAATGATTTGAGAGGGATTAGCTTGAAACTTCCTTCTTAAATTTGTGGAGGCTCCTCTTAGGATTTAATTTGGTGGCATGAGGCCATCATTTCTATTTTTGGTAAGGATTAAGGGGGGTTTAGGGTGTATTTATAGATTAGGTGAGTGTTTAGGCCCTTAGATTAACCCTAGATTAGATTAGGACCCTTAGATTTCGGAAATCTCTAGAACCAGCCCTCCTAGCCAGCCTGAAACCCAACCTGGTGCAACCTGGTGCACCCAGGTTCAATGGACGGCGCGCCCCTGTCGACAGGCAAGTCGACAGGCAAGTCGACACCCCTGTCGACAGGCCTGTCGACAGCCCTGTCGACATAGGTAGGGCGGGAATCTTCCCGCCTGACCCCGCCTGTTCCATTCCCAATCTGAAATTTAAATTTTTAAATCTGTTTTTAGTTTTAAATTTTCTGCAAACTTCTTTGGGCCATAACCGGGCCATATGGACTCCGATTTTCGAAAACTCGGACTCTATTTCGCGTATTTTTCCGAGACGAACGCAATAACGCAGCCCGTTACCCCCAATTCCCACATCTGAGATTATTTATCCTGTAATTAGTGAATTTTAGTATTAACTAAAATTCGGGGTGTTACAAAGAAACCGTACTTCCTTCCTCCAAAAATGGCATTTGGAGAACTTAGCCTTTAACTGGTGTGCTCTAAGCGTATCCATGGCTTCCTTTTAGCATGCTCTTCTTCATCTTTTGAGAAGATCAAAATATGGTCCACGAAAACCACCACAAACTTATTAAGGAACTCCCGAAACACCCTACTCATCAAATCTACAAAGTACGCGGGTGCATTCGTTAAACCAAACGACATGACGAGCCATTCGAAGAACCCATATGGAGTCCTAAATGCAGTTTTGTCAATGTTGTCCTCAGCCACTCTAAGCTGATGGAATCCTGTGGCTAGATTGAGTTGAGAGAAAACAGATGCTCCCACAAGCTGGTCAAACAAATCGTCGATTCTTGGCCGTGGGTGCCTATTCTTCGTCAGCTTGTTTAGCTCACGATAATCTACGCACAGACGAAGCCAACCATCCGCCTTAGTAGCAAATACCACTGGAGCACCCTATTCAGAAATGCTTCGCCTTATGAAATTTTTCTCAAGCAACTCCTTAACTTGTTTACTGAGCTCTCTTCTCTCTCGCGGGGCCATGTGTCTAACGGGCAATGAAACTGGCTTGGCATTGTCAACAAGACAAATTCGGAAGTCTATCTCGCATTTAGGGGGTAACCCCTTCACCTCATCAAAAACATCTGGATATTCTCGGACCGCTCTTGCAGATTGCAAATTGTCGATGGACGAGTCAAGGGATTCTAGATAACACAACATGACCGGACCCTTCGGGTTACAAGAAATTTCAAGGGTATTACCAAGGCGAGTCATAAGCCTCACTACCCTTCGTTCACAATCAAGAATGGCTCCATAATTGGACAACCAATCCATACCTAGGATCAAATTGTATCCCATAAATCTGAGAACATAAGCATTACACGTGAATTCTACACTTAAGATAGAAATCCTCCAATCCACACACATCAAAGATAAATGAGCAGAGCCCCCAATTGGATTTGAAACTACAATGGGATCCTCAACCAGACTAGTACTTAGGTGCAGATTTTCAACAATATCAGAAGAAATAAAAGTATGCGATGCGCCAGAGTCAAATAAGGTTCGAACAGGAAATCCAGAAATGTAAACAAGGCTTTCTACAGCAATATTACTACCTCGGTCAAGAGCTTGAATGGCGTTGAGAGCATGCAACTACCCTCCAGAAGGTCCTGCTCCTGGGTCTGCCCTAGCCCTTGTCCTTGCTTCTTAGGGCAATCCTTGCTGAAGTGTCCAGTATCCCCACAATGAAAGCATTCACCCAACTTTCTCTTCTTCCTTCTACAATCTTTAGCTAGATGTCCCGTAATACCACAAAAGTTGCACTTCCTTGTCTCACGTGGTTTGTTAGCATTGTTGTTGTTGTTCTTGTTATTCTTGTTGCCTCCATTCTTGAAGTCAACCTTCTTATTTTGAGTCTCATTAGGTTTAACCTCCTTCTTGCTATTCTTGTCTTCCTCATGAAGTAGGGCCATATCCACCAAGCTTTCAAAGGTCGCCCCCATGGGTATATGAGTTATGGCCAAAATGTGTAGTGGCTCGTTCAATCCTCGAGAAAAGCGTACAGCCTTCTTCTGGGCCGTATTGACCAAGTCCAAACCGAACCGGGCAAGCTAATTAAACCTATTCACGTACTCCCTAACAGACATGTCCCCTTGCTTGAGTGCTAGGAACCTCTCCATCTGAAGGTTCTCTTCTGCTGACGATAAGAATTTAAGCCCAAACCTCTCTCTAAAGTCTGCCCAAGTCTCAACTGGCCTGGTAGCGTTGGTGACTTCCCACCAAAATGCAGCTTCCTCTTTCAACAACCATGTTGCCAAATGAACTTTCCTATGATCCTCCACATCGAAGATAACAAACAAGTCTTCATTCTCTTTTAGCCAGTTTCGTGCCTCAACGAAGGTTTCAGTTCCAATGAAGTTCTTGCCGCCCATTGCTTTAAATTCTTTGCATATTTTGGCGAAGGCGGTACCAAGAGGAGGAGGAGGGGGAGGAACCGCGACCACTGGGGGAGGAGGAGGAGGGATGTCTTCCGGGCCCGTGCCGTTGGCCCTAGATTCTAAGTGCCTTCGGAACCATCCAGGTACGGGTACTCCCTCAGGAAGGTTAAGGTCAGACATGCTGAAAAATGAAAAGAAAAAGATTCAAACGAGGAAACAAAGGAAATTGCTAATGGCTTTTAGGGAATAGCCTTTTCTTAATAATAAAACTTTTCTTGTTTATAAATGGTTTTGAAAATAGTTTCACAAGGTTTTTAAAACTTTTGCCCAGTCTGTTAACCTTCTGCTCTGATACCAAATGTAACACCCCACCTCCGCTAGAGTCACTCACAAAGGGAATACACTAGTTTTGGTGGAGCATTATCTAGGTAAACATGCACAGAGATATCACAAGAAAGAACATAAATAAAGCAGCGGTAGAAATTAAAAACCAAATCTCATTACAATCAAGAAAAGAGTCAAAACCTTATATATCCAAAGTACAAATTGTCTTTATTCCATTACATCAAGTTCTAGATAAAGAAGCATAGACTTAAAATAACAAAAGTAAATTATTCCCCAAAAATAGCAGAATTGCAGCCATAGCATAGCTCAAGACCAAACCGTACATGAGCTGACAGAAAGCAAGCTAAATCCAAGCTAAGAGCTAGAGTTTCCTCCCTGAGAACCTGGAGGGGGAAAACGAAAGAAAAAGAGGCGAAAGAAAAAGGGTCAGTCATAAAGACTGGTAAGCCCTAGTGACTTTCAGCATAAAAACTAGTAAAAGTAACATGACAATTGAAAAATGGAATTAAACATAAGGATGATAACAGAACTGTTATGATAACTAAGATAACAAGATAACTCAAGTCTAGCACCGCATATTGAAGATTCGCTGCACCAACTGTACTAGTATTCTAATCCATGTCGAGTATTAACCATGAAATGATCCCTTGGCCCAATATCATGAAATGACCCATTACGGGGTCCTACAGTATGATCGACTAATCGATCGGCTCCCTACAAGTTCTAGATCGTCATGTGTTTGTGTCAAACGGCCCAATCACGAAATGTAGTCACCTGTGCTAGGTCCACCACAGGTTGTATCAAGTCCTATGGTGCCAACCACCGAAACGAATCAAGCACGCACAGTGTAAACCTATGAGTGCCCAATGCCTGCTTTTTCAACTCCGGATTACGTGCACGACCATAGTTCGCCTGAGCCTATAATGGCGCACCTACTCAGCCATTGTTCTGGTCGCTTACAATCAACCCAGTAATCGTGCCCCACCCTGCCTAGTCGCAGGGTATCGTGATACATCTAAGTGGGTTACTGCTGAAAAGGACCGCGTAACTAGGGTTTCTAATGGGTTAAGTGTTGTCATTCAAATTCGTGACTTAACCCTACCAAATCATGTATCAAGTTGGTTAAGTGTGTTCAAGCGGTTCATGACTTAACCCTATCAAATCATCATGTCAAATTGGTTAAGTATATTCAAGTGGTTCATGACTTAACCCTATCATGTGGCATTAATTCATTAATGCACGCCAACCTCTCACATTAGACTGGTTGTTGTGGTCACTGGATTTTCCAGGCTGTTCCGGGCTTATTTACACCACAACATAGTCTAACCTCGGGTTTTACGTGCGATATGACCAACTACCCACATTGGATCCTATTGTTTGCAGTCACTGGATTCGCCGGGCGGTTCCGGGTAGATTTACACTGCAAACTCAACCCAACCTCGAGTTGGCCATTTTCAAATTCATTCTAGCGTCATGTCCATGTTCAAGTTTTCATGTCAAGTTCATGTCCATATCCAGCTTCAAGTTATAACAATGTTCTTGTTTCAAGTTCATAGTAAATTCAGGTTTTGCCTAATCTACCCAATCGCATTTCCATCGCACGTAAACTCGAATCGATACAAACAAAACTAATTCGGGAATAACATAGAAAGAACTGGCATAAGGTGGCAAAAGTGATTACAAGTCAATCATGGTATAACTTGAGATAAATGATTACAACAATACTGGCATATGGAATAGTGGTCTCAAATATCAAATCTAGAAAAATAGGGTAATAGTCATGGTAACAGTTGACATAAGATAATAACCCCAAATTTGTGAATAGCAACCGTTTCAACATCACAGGCATGAATATTATTGACATTAAGGGTTTTAGGTCTACAACATGTATAGGCCCCAAATCAATTTCATGCAAATATTCCTACAAGTCAAGATTCAAGATGAATAGATCCAAGGTGAACAAATAGTAGATCCAAAATAATAGATCCAAAATGAATAATGATAGATCCAAGATATACAATGATAGATCCAAGATAATTATCATACTAAGGTTCAATCTCGATTTACAACATGTCCATATTAAGTTTAAAGTTAAGATCTAAAAGTAACTGGGGCTTACAGATCGTGGTTTGAGAATTAGAAAACAAAAGAGGCGATGTAGAATCTTGAGTCTAACAGAAATCTCCTAAACAGCAATACTCTACACTTAGTCTTGTTGGATAAAAAGCAATCCCTTTTCTCTAACTTTTCAACCAGAATTTGAGCAGCATAAGGCCAGAGAGAATTTGTGTAAAAAGTAAGGGGCTATGTAACACCCCACCTCCGCTAGGGTCACTCACAAAGGGAATGCACTAGGTTTGGTGAAGCATTATCGAGGTAAACATGCACAGAAATATTACAAGACAGAACATATATAAAACAGCGGAAGTAAAACAAATTTCATTACCTTATAAAATAAGGTCTAAAGCCTTTTACATCAGAATAAATCAAAACCTGTCTTGCAGTAGTAAAGAAGCATTAAAACCTTTTCATAAATTATTCCCCAAAATAAAGCGGTGAAGCAGCCATAGCCAAAAGAAGACCAAGCTATACATGATGACCTTCAAGCATAAGCGGTCCGAACTAAACAACATCGTTTCCTCCCTGAAACCTGGGGGGGGGGGGGGAGGGAAACGGAAGACAAGGAGGCAAAAGAAAACAGGGTCAGTCATAAAGACTGGTAAGTCCTATCTACTTCCAGTATAAAAACAAGTAAAGGTAACATGACATGGATAAACTGAAAGTAAACATAAGGATGACGACAAGATAGATAAGCTAAACCAAGATAACTGGATGAACCATTGTAGCAAGATAAACTAAGGCATCATGATAAACTACGGTGTCAAGATAAATCAAGGTATCACATCATCAGGTTTCTATCAAGTATACTATCCCAGCGTATCTATCATGTATAACGTCCCATGGTATCTATCATGTATAACATCCCAAGGTATTTATCATGTATATTTACTCTGCACCTCTCGCACTAGTATTCCAACCCGCGTCATGTGTTACTATGAATGTCCCTTGCCCAATGTCATGTAATGGTCCATGTCAACCTAATATATAGCATATGTAGGTTTTCCCTAACTCGTATGTTTCTTTCCATGTATAAGTTCAGTCCTTTGCCGTAGGCCGTACGGGCTTTCCCATGTAAATCTATACCACCTCAACGTAGTACCATTTTATCCTGGAAGTTGTTTTGGACTGCTACCCTTGATCTGGTTATGTTTTCTTACCATGAACTATTGCGTGCTCACTTAGGATTTATGCCACCTAGGACCACTAGGGATTATGCTACCTAATGAACGTTTCTGTGTCTCGGTTTGGGTTCAGGCCACCTAGGGCCACTAAGGATTATGCCACCCGTCAACCGCTCCCTTTATCCCACGTATGTATCGTGAATCAGTTTCCATGTCTAGACGAACATGTATCTCAATGTGCCACCCGAGTTCCGTGCCAGGGCAAATCAAGAAATACGGAACTCGGTCGGGAGCTTTAAGTCGTCTGCTGATGCAGATATCAAGGTCTGTTTTTGTATCCGTGGCTATGGTCCCACATGACCCCTCCCTCAACTACTGAAAGGCAATCCAAGAAAAATCATGTATGAGAACTACATCCCGGCCCCACTATGCCCCACTTTCCTATTGGCTAACCTCACCCATGACTCGATAGCAAGAACATGGTCTGTTGGGAGTTCTCTGCCTTTCCGTTCGTACAAGATTGACTAAAGATGATAGGTAGTCGACGACGCGCTATCCGGGGCAAAAACAAGAATCGTCGACTCCACGCTAATCCATCCCAGTCTTTAGGTCGCTCGCATAGCAACCAAGGCATACCCTTGGCTCTTCTACCGTAGACCTTAACCTCTGTGAGGCCAGGTTTCATGGACCATCTGCCACCTTACAGAGGGATACCAAGAGTACCCTCACGTCCCCCGAAGCTACCGCTTCATCACCCAGTTCGCTGGAGCTTTTTATCTAAGTCAGATATGTTGCTCCTCCTCGTATACTAAGCGATGACCTACCGTATCAGGTTACTCATCTATTTATGAACTAGTCCCATGTCCTTGGCTAAGAATTATTACTTATTTATTCTTAACTAAGGTTTACCACTTAGCCTCTTTTCCCGTTATCCTTGATTAACTACGATTTTCTACTTAGTTCCTCTATCTAGGGTTTTGTCTATTGGGTTAAGTGTTATCATTCAAGTTCATGACTTAACCCGCCTACGAATCATGTCAAGCTTTGGCTAAGTATTCAAGTCCAAGACTTAGCCCTACAAGTTGGTCAAGTATGCCAAGAAGCTCATGACTTAACCCTATTCAATCATTAAGTCAAATTGGTTAGGTATTTGTTTACCTTAACCCTATCAGATTATTGGGTTAGATTGGTTAAGCATAGCTTATCTTAACCTCATCAGATTGTCGAGTCGGATTGGTTAAGTATAGGTTAACTTAACCTCATCCACTAATCGTATTAGAATGGTTAAGTATATTTAAATGGTCTTGTGACTTAACCCTATCAAGTTCTCACATTAGATTGGTTAAGTATGGTTGCTTAACCTCATCAAATCACCATGTATAATTGGTTAAGTATAAGTTACTTAACCCCATTAAACTATCATGTTAAGTTGGTTAAGTATTGGTTACTTAACCTCATTGAATTACCAAGTTTAGATTAGTTAAGTGTTTAACTTAACCCCGTCGAATTACTCTGTTTAGACTAGTTAAGTGTAGGTTACTTAACCCCATCTAATTACCGTGTTTAGATTAGTTAAGTCTAAGTTACTTAACCCCATGTAATTACCAAGTCGGATTAGTTAAGTGTAAATTACTTAACCCCATCCCCTAATTATCTTATATGGTTAAGTGTCATTAAGAAATAAAGTCCGGTTCCACTTAACCTACTAATTCGTGTGATACCGGTTAAGTGTCATTAGTCAAAATTACTTAACCTTTTCATGTGGCATTAATTAGATTAATGCACCCCAACCTCTCACATTAGACTTTGTTGTGGTTACTAGTTAAGCCGGGTGGGTCCGGGTAGATTTACACCACAACCTAGTCTAACCTCGGGTTTTAAGTGCTATATGACCAACTACCCACATTGGGTCCTATTGTTTGTAGCCACTAGTTAAGCCGAGCGGGTCCGGGTAGATTTATGCTACAAACTCAACCCAACCTCGAGTTGGCCACTTTCATGTTTGGTCTAGTGTCATATTACACCTACAACCCACATATGTCTAGTTCAAGTTCCATGTTTTCCTACGTGTCATGACCACATTTAAATGTATCATGCATGTCATGTTTTCATGTAAACCCCATGTCAAGTTTTCGTGTCATATTTACGTTTTTCCTAAGCTACCCAAACGTACTTCCAACCCAAGTGGAAGCGAATCACATATTAGGGGTATTATGCCAACATATTGGCCCCAAACATGCATAGTTTCATAAGGAAATTTGGCCACAAACATGCATAGTACCATAAGGGAATTTGGCCCCAAACATGCATAGCATCATAAGGGAATTTGGCCACAAACATGCATAGTATCATAAGGGAATTTGGCCACAAACATGCATAGCGTCATAAGGGAATTTGGCCACAAACATGCATAGTATCATAAGGGAATTTGGCCACAAACATGCATAGTACCATAAGGGAATTTGGCCATAAACATGCATAACATCATAAGGGGTTTAGGTTCATTTACATGCTTAAGCCCCAAAGTCAAGTCTTTGCCAATGTTTCACAAGTCAAATGGTTCCCAAAGGTTCATGCTAACATTCCATAGGTAAAGATTCAAACTTGCAAGATATACTAGGTTAAACATAACATGAGTGGCATGATTAAGTCGCTAAAACTTAGCCCAAGGTCAAAGATCATAGAAAAGGGGCAAAATTAGGTTCACATAGGCTAGCATACTTATGTTTCATCGCATTTTATTCCATGTCACATTAGAACCACCGTTAGAATCTACAAGTAGCTAGAACTTACATAGCGAGGCTTAGGGAAGGATCACACATCGTCTTGACGAAGAAAGGTGGCTCCTTTGTTGAAGAATCGTCATGAAACTTGCATAGCAATGTTGATCCACTCCCTTGATTTGATGTAGCAAGCTAGCACCTTTGATTCAGATCCGATTTGAATGCATAAGCTCTTGGAGTTGGAGATGGAGGCCATGATCAAGATAGATTTTGGCGGCACTTCATGGCATGAGTGATTTGTGAGGGTTTAAGGTAGGCTTAGGGGTCTTTTTATAGAGATTAGGAGTAGTTTAGGCCCTTAGATTAACCCTAGGATAGATCTGAGCCTTTAAAATCCGTCACAAGCCTCCAAACATGTCTTGAGGAACAAGTCAGGTGCACCCAGGCCAAACTGGCCGACCACCCAAGTCGACAGGGGTGTCGACTGGGCAGTCGACGCCACCTGGGGTGTGTTGACTCCCAAGTCGACTCCCCAGTCGACTTGGGGGTGGCGGGAATTTTTCTCGCCTATTCTGCTTGGCTGAATTTGAATTCTGAATTCAAATTTGAACTGTTTTTGAACTTGAAATTCTCTGAAAACTTTGACGGGCCATAACTTGGTCATACGGACTCCGATTTTCGAAAACTCGGACTCTATTTTGTGTATTTTTCCGAGACGAACGCAATGGAGCAACCCGTTTCTCCTGATTCAGATTTTATAATTAAATTCTGTCTTGATTCTTGTCTTAACACGTTATTAAAATTCGGGTTGTTACAAGCTAGGGTGTTGTTTACATAGGTCAGGCCAACGAATCTAGACAGAAATCGGACTAGAAACATCAAAGTGAACTCTGACTCAAAAATGGGCTCGGCAACCAGGTCGACACCATGGTCGACCTAGTCTTGGGCAGGTCGACACTATGGTCGACCCCTAGGTCGACCTGGTCCTGGGTGGGAAATTTCCCGCCCAATCCGTTCTGGGGTTTGAATTCAAAATTTGAATTCGAATTCTGAGCTGTTTTGAACTTGAAAATTTCTGAAAACTTCGAAGGGTCATTACTTGGTCATACAAACTCCGATTTTCGAAAATTCGGACTCGTTTCCAAGCAGAATTTCGAGACAAACGTAACGGCGTAACCCTTTGCCCTTGATTCTTTTCTTAAAAATTAATTCTGTCTTGATTTATGGTTATAACACGTTATAAAAATACGGGTTGTTACAAGAGCCCTCTTTAATATTCGAGTTAGCAACTTTACTCACTTTTGTTATTAATCGTTGAATAACAATTAATTTTTGATAGTTTATATCAAGCATTTTAGCTTGCCAAAAATTCTCACGAACTCCAAATTGCTCCAAACCATTTTATTACGTAGCCTTCATCCATACGATCCCAAGCATCTTGTTTCGTCAGAGTCTGATAACATATGACAGAGTTATGAGATTTGCAAGTTATTATACACATGACAGTCATTAACTAAATAATTAATTATATAGTTATTCTTAATTACCACGTAACCCATGTTTAAACTCATGCTCATCCCTTCTTCTCCGAATACCCAGGTTCCGAACCGTGAAAAACCATCACCATGGCGCTATCTTTTCCCTCCACAACTTCTCCTCGTCTTCATTAAAAATTAAATAAAAATCACCATTCTCCTTCTCTTCACTAGCTCCATCACCTCCACCCTAATTTGTCAAACTTAAACGCAACAGGTGAGATGCGACAATATCGATACTCGCGAACAGCACTAGGACTCACATCATCTTTCATTTTAAAATCCTCATAATTTGTTATTTGATGCTATTCTTCCTCCTGAATCTGAATACGAACTCTGTTTTATCAAACAATGCTTCAATCCCCATTACTTTTAACCCTAGTGCTCCAGCGAACAATAATGTGTTTGAAATTGAAGAAAATTACAATGGATTAAAGACCAGCTCTTATTGAATCCAAATAAATAGGGTTCATGATTTACAGGATATAACTTCAATTTCTTTTGAATTTTGATAAACATGATTTTAGCTTGGTGGAGAGGAACACGGCAGCCAATGTTTGTTGACTCTGGAATGAATGAGTTAGGGTTAGGGGAGGTTAGGATTATTTATAGTGTAGGAAATATATTTTTATTCAATTATATACAATAAAATATGTTGTTGCTATTTCTTGTTTGACGTTTTAATTTCGTATGACCGGATACAAACTCCAATTGCGACGTAAATAGACATAACACTATAGTTCGACATTACATACCCATGAAACTTGTTTCGTCGAAACCTAAGTCCGTTTGCGCAAACAATGTTATTTTACATTGAAATTGTTGATCGATTCACATTTAATTTCATAGTGTCACAAAACAACACCGATTGGTGCGAAATTTGTAATCTTGAAATGATTAATCATTATGGATTTAATAAAATTCGTTTCGTCAAAAACAGAGGTTGTTTGCAAAATAACTATTTTTAAGGCTTAAATAAAACCAACAAAATATTAATAAATTCAAAAACAATTCATCTTAATAATAATAATAAATTATTATTATCGTACATATTCAAATAGAATATCATATAGCTCCAAAATAAGCATGTTTAGATTTTAAACTCGACATTATAAAATTTCATCGTTAACTCAATATTCAATTAATATTAAAACCCTTTTATTTTATTAAATAAATGGTTATGATTTATAAACGATTCCATAACAACTTTCTGAAAAATTTGATTTGGACATAACTCACAATCTACAAGATGAAATCTCAATTTTTCTCTTACATTAGAAAAAAAATAGTTCAATAGATTCGAATATGTCTTATTTTAAAGAAATCCGACTTATAACGAATAATATACATTCATTTAAAGTTCGAAACGTAAAACTATGCACTATCGTGATGTTATGAGCTAATTTTAATTTTAATATAATTTATACGTTCAAACGTCGTTTAATAAATAAATTCATTATTATAACTCGAATCCAAACTAAATTAAATCTCTTAAATTACCCAATCCACACAATATTGCAAATTCAACAATTTCCGACTATTTTAGAAATTAAATTTATTATTCCACTACTTATATTAATTAAATATTCAAAATTATTGAATTCTAGCCATTTAAATTGCCAAATCAACTTTAAATAACTAAATAAACAAATTATTCAACCACTAAAAATATGTGATGTTACACCATAGAAGTATGAATGTTGTTTTTGATATGTGACTTGTACGACTATAAGCGCAACTTGGAAAAACTGATTTAGTAGCATTAATCATTGGCAACTATTAGTCGATAACAAACACACTAGGCATTTCAACCTCATTGTCAATCATAATGGATTTTAATCATTCCAATGACCATATGTAATTTTCCTCACCTTTCGCCATTAAATAGGCAATGACAACACAAAATGTATAATCCATAGATGTAACACTAACTTTATCAAGTATTGTCATCTTTTACCTACTAGTTTTGTATATATACAGTCCAATATTATAACTCAAGGAAATCTTCTTCTTAAAAATTCCAAACTCATCAGATACGCTTAAAAAATATATTTGATAATATCACCATCCAGTGTTATCCAATGTCGTTCAAAGTATCCAAAAAATTAATTTACTAAGTAAATATGAATTTTTGAACGGTTTCCTCATTCAGTTGAATTTGTGCATGAATGCCATTATATATCATTTTGATAGTCGTAGAATTGGAAAAATCATTTCTTTTAAGTTTATGCAATTTTTTTTGGTTTTCTCCATATTTTGATGCATTTCAATAACTAATTTGATCTCATGCTTGCTTAACCTATCCATATATGAATGTCCCCTGCTATGCTTAAACCTCTTATGGTTATGCGTAGCATTAACCATAATTAAACACCACTCATTCAAATATTCAAAGTTTCGCGCATTTAAGCCTAGATGGGCAATTACTGTTTTTGGGTACCATCAATCTATAATTTGATTTATCATTATTCCTTCCTCTTATACACACCATTATGTTCAAATGCAAATAAAATCCTAAAATGTTAAGCAAACACGTCTGTGTCATATTTTAAAATGGCGAGCACAAAACCAAGACATTTGTCGCTGCAGGAACCCAATCAACCAATTTATCATACGATTTTATATCTGCATATGCAAATTGTCGTTGTTACAATATTAGATCCTACATTTAAAATTAAAAATAACACTCACATTTTATGTTGTAAACTCGTTAGTGTAGTCTAATTTATTTTAAATTTCATCTTTATTGGATTTTGCCTGTATAGACCCAAAAAAATGTTAACCATGCACTGGCTATGCTTGGTTGTTTTGAAAAAACCATGCACTGACAATGTGTGGTTCTTAAAAACCGGCACGTAGTGTCATCTTCATGTGGTTGCAGTTTAAAGAAATGAAAGGAAAAAAGTATAAATGCTTACTACCGCCTCTTCAAAATCTGCGTTGCTTTAATCTACCTCCATCATTGTAGATTGATAGGCATTGGATTTATTAACTTGATTGGTTTTAGATTTAGGGTTTTTGGGGTTTGAGGAAGAAAGTAAAAACTTGAATGAAAGTTAAAATAGGATAGAGGTAAGAAAACTTGAATGAACTCATAACAGTAGATATAAAAGTTCAAATCACTACCACCAAGCTAATGCGGGTTTACACAATCAATAAGAATACCAAATTTAATTACAAGAAACATGAATGTTTGAGGCCCGCCTTCTCCTTCCTCCTCCTCCTCCCTGTTCCGAGGCCCTAGGCGGCCGCCTGGCTCGCCTATGACCAGGGTCGGGCCTGATGTTATCGTAAATTTAAAGATAAATTTCTAACTGTATTAATATTTCAATTTTACATTTAATGATAAGTGAGATTGTTTTAGTACATTGACTAAATATCAATGTTAAACCATGCATAAACATTAAGTAAAATAACTCAGATAAGATTATAATTCGCATTTATCCAAAAGAATGGTATAGAAACTATAATACTAAAACTATAATTTTCTCTAATAACTATTATTATTAATATAATAACAAGAACATAACATAAAATAGTTTATACATCGTTAAAATCAATAATTAGATAAGAATTAACTATAGTTTTATCATAAGATTGTTCATGCAACTATTGGTTTGGTCCGGTTTAACACGGTTGGGCCGACAACTCAAGTCACAACCAGAACGTATGTATCGTTCTAAGTCGGTCTAGTTTGGAGTATATTCTTTAAAGAAAAAATTCGATCCGTATTCCCGTACTGTTTTAATGGTTTGGTGCGGTTTTCATATCGCGGTACGGTTTATGCCCACCCCTAGTTAGGTCAAAACGAGGAAAGTCGGTCTTTTGATTTGTGCAACACCTGTAAATTCTCAAGTACGCACGACTGAAAGTCGGTCCTTCATTTACGTTTTAGTATACTGGAGATGCATTTTTAAACACAAAGAAAAATTACTTAAAACTGCGTTGTTGACACGATTATGTTTCTGTGCACTAAATCTACACGTGAAGTTGAACATGTTTAACTGTATCACTCAGTTCAATACAGTTATACAATTCAAACTTTGAAACTATCTGAGTCTGAGGAGAAAAACGAAGTGAGACTTCTCCCGTGATTGGGAGCTTTGACTGTTGCTATTGTCGTTGCATTCTTAATCCTTACAATATATATATATATATATGTATATATATATATATATACATATAATGTTATCATGATATATAAAAACGGAAATAATAGTCCAACTATATATTAGAATATCAACATTTGAATTTCTTGGTGAAGATTTGCTAGAAGGAAATTTTGAATTAGGATAGAACTATGTATTTCATTTGCTGGATCTTCTAAAATTATATACCTGATCAAGGTCAAGCATGCCCTCCTTGAAAAAACTAATGTATAAAGACATAATAATATCGACATACAACAAGTGAAGTCTGCTGATTAGTCCAAATTTGAGTAATATTCAAACTAATGTATAAAGACATAATAGACTTCTTCCATTATGAAAGCTAATAACTCGGGTATCAGAAACCCTTGGTCTATGAGTCTCATGGGTCGCAACATAAAGGTTTACCATGATATGAACGTGAGAATTTGTACATATATATTCTGTGCAACTTCCTCGACTAAAATTCATAAAGTCTTTAGATTTGGCAGTTTACTACCTATATCTGTATATATATACACCTCATAATTCATCTCTCTATTTACATAGAATAATCAAGATAAGTACTATGTATACAAGCATTTTTTTGGTAACTTTATATGTTATTGTTGTTGCATTAGCTGTTAGTATAAATCAGGTTGATGCATCAAGGCTCCTTGGAGATGAACGGGCACAACTTGTGAGAATATTTGGGTTCGTTCTTCAATCGTTGCCGAAGGGACCTGCACCACCGCTCAGTAATGGAGGCTGCACCCGTGATCCAAGCAACCGTCGTGGATCATGCCCTCCTTAAATCAAATTTAATTACTTTTACTCCTGTTGATTGTATTCTATGCAGTCATCTAAATCATATTGTTCCTAATAAGGATGTGTGTGCTCAGGCGTGATTTGTGAAGAATCTACATTTGGCAACTGTTCAGCACACGTGTGTTATATAATCTGTATAAGTGGAGAACTAACTCCATGTTGTTATATTGCAAATTTGAACATTCCCGAATTAGTTCTGAACATTTAGTCCATTTCGTTAGCTCAATGATGATGACCAATTTAGCCGACCTAAAATATTGTATATTATATATTTTAAATGTTCATATACATTAAAACAAAACATGAGTTTTTTTTTTTTGGAAGACCAACTGAATTTTATAGTGGACTGTTCATCCAATTTTTTTTTAATTAACTCCACAAACCAAAACTAGCTTATAGAAAAAGTAAGAGTGTTCGTTTGATCGTTTCGGTTTATTTTGAGGTAAAGAATCTCAAATCAAATTGGATCAAAAAAATTTCAGTTGATTTAGTCGGTAACCAATTTATTCTAATTGAAAGAACGTGTTACTATTTAAATGATGAATTCACTCAAAGTAAAACATAAATTCTTCCTGTTTGAAATTTTTTTATATAGTAAATTTTATGTTTATAATAAAATTTGACATATTTGCAACATATGCCTTTGTATTTTATCACTAAACTAGTTATTTAAAGTATTTCAACATGTATAAGTAGCTTACAGAAAAAGGTTGAACAACTTGTTTAAATAACCAACCACTATTGAAACAACATAGCACCACGCTGGGAGCAATAAATACAGTAACCCACTCAGCTGCCTAAAGAAAGGCACAACAAAATCCAACATGACATACACCGTACAGGGTGTTCAACAATCACATACCAACAACAAGTGGCAAAGGCCATTACTAGTATCACCAACAGACTTTCATCAACATTTCATCCCGGCATCATAATCACCTTTCAAACCAGCAGCATTCGACTTCAACCTCTTGATGCAAGCATTCACCAATGAACAAGACAGGGTATTTTACAACACAGAACTTGAAATGAAAGAGAGAAACCAAAGTTGAATAACTTACAGCATAGGACTTAACAAAGACAATAAAAAAGGCTTCATAAGGATTGCAAAAGAGATGCACGCCCAGTTAATAAAGGAAAACAAGAGAGAAAATATTGATCATGTGTTGATGCTCACCTGATTTGCAAATGAGATGTATACAATAATTTATAATGCATTAATGATTGTTCTAGAAATTGTATACTAAAAGAGTACACCTGATTTTCCATTTTTAGAAGAATCATTAACCGAATGGTACTATTGACAGACCAATTATTAGTTGTCATTATCAATATCATTGTGGTCCTCCATTTCAGTTATTCCAGCTTCATTATTTTCAACACCCCCCCTCTCAAGCTATGATGTGGGAAGAATGAAATTGTTAGCTTGTTTTTGAGATAATGGAATTGTGAAATGTTGAGAGACTTGGTAAGCATATCTGCTATTTGCTCCTCTATTGGAATGTACCTAACCTCCACTCCTTTGTTCAAAACTTTCTCTCTAATGAAATGCACATCAGTTTTCATATGTTTTGTTCTTGAATGAAAAACTGGATCAGATGCTAACTGCATGGCACCAGAATTGTCACACCATATTATGGCTAGTCCTTTGTATTCAATACTGATTACAGTGAACAAGGATTGTAATCACACCACCTCAGTGCAGGCTTGACTCTTGAGCTAAGGCTCTATATTCATCCTCAGTGGTTGAGCGAGCCATAGACTTTTATTTTTGAGAGCTCAACTGATTAGATTTTTGCCAAAGTATATATACGCAGTAATCGATTGTGGCTTTTCTATCATCAAGAGAGCTTGCCCAATCTGAGTCACAAAAGCCTTCAATGGTTAGAGTTGAGGCATGAGTGAACATGATCTGTTCTCTAATCGATCCAGCAAGATAGCGTAGAACTTTCTTACAAGTGCTCCAATGGTTTTGAGTGGGAGCTTGAAGAAACTGGCTCAGCTTATTCACATAATAAGAAATGTTAGGTCTACTAAGTGTGAGTTATTCGAGGTCAACAATAACACCTTGGTATAGAGTGTGATGGTCAAAAGTGGCACTATCTTGAAAGGCAAATTCTATTTCAACCCGCAAATTTCGTTAGTAGCCCCCCATTTCATCAAAAAAATATGATGACCAAAATACCCTTTTTCTGTTATATTTTTTTCAGCTTTTTGAACACCTCGTAATTGTACTACATGGTTTCTCGGTGTACCTCGTAGTAATCCTACGTGGTCCGTGAATGAACCACGAAGATCATCTACGTGGTACTTTGACGAACCACATAGGACAACTACGAGGTACATCAAAAAACCACGTAGCCCCCCTACGTGGAAGGGTATTTTTGGTTTTCAAAAAAAGGGAGGGGGGCTACTAGCTAAATTTGGGGGTTTGCCGATTATTTCATGATTTGAGGGGCTACTAACTAAATTTGTGGTTTGAAATAGAATTTTCCATCTTGAAAACTTAAATTATTATTTTTGATTCATGGAGTGGGTAAGGCTTGACAACAACCATGTTTGTCTTTTTAGGAGATCTGCGGTGTATTTGTTAGAGATAATCGAAGACCATCATGTCGCCTAGTTACCTCAAAGCAAAGGAAATATGTGATAGAGCCAAGAGATATGAGAGCAAACAGAGACTGGAGTTTTGAGACAATAGGGGAGACATGAGTGGCATTATTTCTTATAAACAAAATGTCATCGACGTACCATAGACAACAACTTCTCCATCACTGTAGAAAAACAAAGAAGTATCAAATATTGAGTTTTTAGATACAAGAGCATCAAGAGAACCTTTGAGTTTGTTAAACCGTGTCTAAGGGGCTTGTTTCAAGCCATAAAGAGCCTTGTCTAGTTTACACATAGCAGTGAGATAACTAGGATCAATGAAACCAGCCAGTTACTCCATGAAGACTTTCTCTTGAAGGGCTCCATTTATAAAGTAGTTGCTAATGTCGAATTGTTGAATATCCCAGCTATAAGTAATAGCTAAAGAGAGTATAACACAAATCGTTGAAGGCTTGACAATAGGGAAAATGTTTCAAAGAAAGCAATACCTAATTATTGTTGAAAACCCTTAGCAATAAGGCGAGCTTTGTAACGATTTATGTGCCATCTTCATTATATTTGATTCAAAAGACCCATTTGCTTCCAACAACAAGCATGTGTGGCTGTCGAGGCACGAGATGCCAAGTTCGATTTTTCAAAAGAGTAGTGTTTCCATCTTGCATTGCCAAGTGCCACTATAGAGAAATGAGAGCTTGATTAATCTAGAATGGTATAGTGCCTTCAAAATTGGAACTAATGGATGAGTGAGGAGAAGTAGTTAGAAAGATTTTTGATTTGAACGGCTTTGGAGCGATTTGTTATATAGTACCCAGTGGTTTGGACGGGTTCTGATCCATTTTACTGAAGTTGAGGTTTGAGTAGGCTGTACGAGTGGAGAGGTGGAGATAGGTAGATGAATTTCAAGTGGCAGGGTGGAATATGAGTGACATGTACCTGGTGATGAATTTGAGGGATAATGAGCATATTTTTGAGTTTTATCATGCCTAGATGAAGGCTTTGAGCTTGAGGTTGATGCAACAGGATGTAAACCAGGGATCGGGGCATACTGGCCATCATCAACATCATATTCCTTTATAGACTGAGATACAAGTGGATGCCATTGACTGTAATTGATTTGGTTAGAGCAAGTATTTATTTCAGAATTTTTGAAATTTGCAGCAGTAAAACTACTAAGAAACGGGAACTCTAATTCATCGAATTTGACAGTTGAAACAATGTAAATGCACCCAGAGGGCTGTAAACACTTGTTCCCTTATGATTGGGACTGTAACCGAGGAAAACACATTCTGTAGATCTAAAATCTAACTTGTGTTGATTGAAATCTTGAAGATGGGAAAGAAGCATAAGCAAACACACACAAAAGTTCACACTGGGTTTAACTTTAAACAGAACTTCAGTGGGAGATATATGATTTAGTGTTGGAGTGGACAAGTGATTGATAAAAACAGTGGCAGTGCTAAAGGCCTCCTACCAATAGTGCAACGGCATGGAAGTTTAAGTGAATAATGTCAAGCCCATTTCAACTATTTGTTGATATTTTCATTTTGATTTACCGTTTTATGGATGTGTGTGGAGGCATATATGACTGAAATGTATTTCAAAGAATTTTAAAAAAGGCACGAGACTTTGGTACTCACCACCGCAATCGGTGTGAATATTTTTATTTTGTGATCAAATTTTCTTCTAACAAACTTTTGGAAATTATTGAAAGTTTCTTTTACATGGTATCCCTAAGAGCATAGTGAGTGATCGAGATCCGCTATTCACGAGAGGACTTTATAAGAGTTTGAAAGAAGCTTTGGGAATCGACCTATGTTTGAGTGCAGCTTATCATCCTCAAACCGATGGTCAAACCGAGAGAGTTAACATAATTTTGGAAGATCTCCTAAGAGCTTGTGTATTGGACATTGGGGGATCATGGGAAGACCATTTACATCTAGTTGAGTTTTTGTATAATAACAGCTACTAGTCGAGCACTGGGATGGCACCATACGAGGCGTTGTATGGTAGACCGTGTAATTCTCCAGCATGTTGGTTAGAAATTGGAGATAAATTGATACTTGAGCCTGAGATGATTAGAGAGACATCAAAGTGCATCGAGATCTTTTGGCAATGAATGAAGGCAGCTCAAGACCGTAAGAAGAGTTATGCTGATAAGTGTCGAAAGGATTTGGAATTCGGCGTTGGCGATATGGTTTACGTGAGGATTTCGCCGTTGAAGCATGTTGTTCGGTGCGGAAGCAAAGGAAAGCTAGCTCCAAGATTTGTTGGACCATTTTTGATACTCGAGCGGATTAGAAAGTTCACATATAAATTGGAGTTACCCAAGAAGCTGTCGAGTGGGTATAATGTTTTCCATGTGTCGTTTCTATGGAATTGTGTGCATGATTCAAATGTGGTGGTATCTCCAGTGTAGTACAAAGACCTAGAAGTCGAGATTGTAGTTACTAAACCTCATAAGCTGCTTCATGTTGTGGGGAATGACACAAAATATCTTAAGAGGAAGAAGGTTAAGCTAGTCAAGGGACAATGGAGTGAGGATGATGATGATTGTAAGTGGGAAACGGAAGAGAAGATGACCATCTAGAACTCTTCGTTGGTATGACCCATAAGTGTCGTGTCAATCTTACCCTGTTGTAACTTGTACTATTATTGTTGTTGCTGCTGTTGTTAGAATTTCGCATGCTAGGATAAAGCTATGGATGCATGGCTTGATGGATGCTAGTTTAGATGGTAAATTGGCTGCTCATGGATGATAGGCACGCAGAATTGTCTGGTTCCTTGTGTTTGCTTGGGATTTCAGGGGCTAAAATCCTAAAAGGGAGAAGAATGTAACAACCCGCATTTTACGTATTGGAGAATTATAAAATATTTTTATTTAATTCCCTGAGAGTTGGATCATTCTCATATTTTGAAATGTTGGCTATGGGGATGTGGGACATGTCCATAATTTTTACCAATTTTATTTGTGATCATTATTGCCCCTATCATTTTTGTATGGGGAATAACTTTTAACTGGGACCGAATCAGGTGTTGAGATCGATTTATTGGAAAGGAAATGGTGTTGCTAATTTCGTAGAGTGGTCACATTAAAGATTTGGTTCAACGGTTTTGGAGGAATCACTGTTTTAGTGTTTCACAATTTCTGTTAAGGTTTTATGAGCTGATGATGGGCTAATTTGAGGAGGCACATTAATGGGCTTGTGGGAGGATATAAATAGGGGGGTTAGAGGCATGGAGAATAGTTTACTTTCTTCACTCTCTCATTTCGTTGAGCTCTTGATCCTCCTTACTCAATAAACTACACATTTTCGCAATTAAAATTTTAGATCTATGCAAGGGAATTAAAGATCTACACCATTTGATGCTAGATCTACGTCAAGTGAAGAGAGATTGCATCAAATCATGAGGTTTGAAGCATATTTTTCACTGTCTAGATTGAGAATTTAGCGATTTCGAGTTAATTCGTAGAATTGGTGAGTGATAAGCATCTCTTACACGGATTCGATCAAGTATATAGGTTGTCTGTTCAAATTTTCATCATATAAAGTTTTTTTTACCTAGATCTATATTATGGTAAGTTTAATTTCATTTGAATCCCCATAGGATCTAATCTAGCAACTTAAAACTGGTAATTCTTATGTTAATTCATATGTTCATGCAAGTTAGATACATTATTTTAGTTTATTCATTCATTTATCATGATTTAGTGAATCTTATCTGATTAGTGATGAATATTTGTCATTTGGATGATGTTGATGTTTCATAAAGTGTTGATTGTGGAATTAGATGATTTGGATGAGTTGTTTGCATCGATGTTGTCGTTTATTGTTGATTTGGTCAAGAATGGAGCTATTTTTGTCAGATCCGGAGTCGAGTCGTTTTTCTTAGGTCATTTTAAGACCTAGTGTGTTAGGACTTAATTCGTTTAAAGACATAGTGTGTTAGGTCTTAGGTCGTTTTAAGACCTAGTGTGTTAGGTCTTAAGGTCATTTTAAGACCTAGTGTGTTACGTCTTAGGTCGTTTGAAGACCTAGTGTGTTAGGTCATAGGTCATCTTAGGTCATTTTAAGACCTAGTGTGTTAGGTCTTAAGTTCATTTTAAGACCTAGTGTGTTAAGTCTTAGGTCGTTTGAAGACCTAGTGTGTTAGGTCATAGGTCGTTTGAAGATCTAGTGTGTTAGGTCATTGGTCATTTCAAGACCTAGTGTGTTAGGTATTAGGTCGTTCCAAGACCTAGTGTGTTAGGTCCTAGGTCATTTCAAGACCTAGTGTGTTAGGTCATAGGTGTTTCAAGACCTAGTGTGTTTTGTCGTTTAAGACCTAGTGAGTTAGGTCATTCAGGACCTAAGGAGTTCAAGACCTAAAGAATGTCGACCAAACGAAGCTTATTTTTGAGTCAATGATGGTTATAGCTTGGGCACAAATTCAAGGAGGAATGTCTAAAGCATCGTGAAGTGTTCTTTGATCGTCGTAATGCAGCGAATGTGAAGACGACTAAAGGGTTTTGAGTTCATAGATAATGGTTGCTCAAGAAGGTTGCTTGAGCTATGAATAGCCGTAAGAGAGGACGACTAGAGATATTGAAGGCTGAGAGATTATCGTTGTCATTGGTTCCAATGACTCAAAGCAAGGGTACAAAAGGGACGTCTAAAAGACCGGCTGAAGGGTCGAGTACCCTAAGTATCGCTGAAAGGCCTAGGTACGTGTCGATGGAAGGTGTATGGAGTTTCTGCTAGAACCGAGGTTACCATTAGCCCTTGAAGTATGGCAAGGTTGGCCATCATATGATTAACGATGGTTTTGAAGCAGGATAGATAGTGGTAGTCAAGGTCTTGGATGTTTGTTGTTTTTCTTGTACCGTCTCACGTAAGTTGTCTGACGTCGAAGGAGATGTTTCTTGGATGCTTTTCTTATGTTGGTTTAGGACTTCGGGGCTTGTGCTTGAGGAACGTTGATCTCGATTAGGATTGCTTACGTGAGATATAACTGGTTACTATGATTTGCTATTATCTGGTTACATTTGATTGCCATGGATATGTACTGTTGTTTCTGAATGCTTTGTTGTAAAGGCTATCACTGTCAGATATGGGGAAGATGTCTTTGGGTTCTTCTCTGGAGTTTTGATAAATTGGTTAGTTAATCTGACTATTCTTATATGATTTATTGTTGATGTTAAATAGCTGTTTTATCGCTCATTAAGACTGTTGTCTGACTCAAGGTTTTATGTTTTCTCTTATTACCTTAGGTTGTTCATCCGGTTTTGGATAGGCAGACTGAGTAGCAGGTTACAGATAGCAGAACTTACTGAGGCGAGGATGTAGAGCGATGACTAACATGAGGCTTGTGTATCAGTTTTTCTACTATCTAGTACTTTTTGTTTTCGCTGTTATGATTGGTGTTTTTCTCTGAGTGTTGTAGTGAGGCGAATTTGTACAGACACTTATGTTGTAATCCAAGTATGTATTGATATTCTTTCTAGTTGTTATGAAAGTTCAAGTTTCTTCTTAGATATGCTTCACTATTATGGCTTATTGTATATGTTCTATTATAATTTATCCTTGCGCTGTGAGTTATACAACAGGTTCCACTTGTATTACTCTATCCTAATGATCGTCCATAGCTGCGTGGCACGTTTTTCAGCGCATTTTTCCCTTATTGAGTGCTGGAGTTGTGGGCGGTCGTCACAATGCTAATTTTTGTAAATTGAAATTTCCTTTTAAATCAAGGAATGGTAGGGGAACATCTAATAATACTTTCCTATTAGAGTCGAATCTAATATGTTTTCCGAAAATGAATCTAAAAGAAGTAAAAGAGTAAGAACAACGAAAGATTTTGGTTTGGAATTTTGCGCTATTACTTGAAACGACCCGTGACTTCCCCGTAAAGGAAAGCGTCGGATAGTTCGAGAACAAGCCACAACAGAACGCATATAGAAGAACATTTCATTGCATATTACAACAATGCATCCGATTACAAGAATATACAGAGTATAAATGAATATTACACAGAAATATCAGAGATTTAAATTACATTTAAATACATTGCAGCGGAAAATAATAAAATACACAACTAGAAGAGATATACGGATACAAAGCTTTCCGGATATCATTCCAGCTGTAAACCAGGATCCTGTGAATATAAATCTGCAAAACCAAAACTACTAGCTGCCCGTGTCAAAATAAGGGCACCCAGAGTTTAGGTTAAAACAATAAACTCCAGGTCAGTCATGTGACTGGTGTGAGAACTAAAACAGTTAATCTTTATTTTTAAAGTTAGGTAAATCAAGGGACCACGCCATATAACACGGAACGGGTTTCCTCCCAAGAATACCAGTGCATAAAACAAACAGCGCAATGCTAAATAAAGAAAAATGAAGCTGTTATAAGACCCAGGTCCTATCACACAATGCAACGCAAGCCGGGGGATAGGGTTTTCCCTTATAACAGCCAAAGAATGCTTGATATGTTTGAAACAAATCATTTGATACTATAATAAGTGCATAGTGTATAAAACAACTTCAAATCATAAGTATCAATCATAGGCGGCATGAGCGCCCCATCCCACTATGTCGCCCTACTAGGCTCTACAAATAAAACCGCACATGTCACGTATTTGGAAATTGGATTTCCGTCTATGAACCGAGGCAAAAGATAGTCCTCAACCGATTCGTGACTCTCTAGCCCGAGCCACAGGACCCAGACTCAGGTGGGCCCTTGGAGCGACAGGGCCGGTCCACCGATGTGGATTAAAATGCCTGAACACTACGTTTCCCCACCCTATGGGGTGTAAGTCTGGTCCGTCTGCCAACCAGAATGCATCGGCCGAAACCGATATAACCGAGGCGCCTCGCAACAGCAACAACCACATAAGTCAAACTCGTCAGGGCGTGTAAAACCACTTACGCCACTTCTAACTAGAAAGAAACGCAAGTCCTCCCTGAGGTCCATCTCCCGTTTTTGGTTCATACCGGGTGTGAAACTCGCGAATTCACGTTACACAAAGCTGTGCCACACAGGCTGTGCTTTGATCATCACCACAAGACTTTGCTTTTCAACAGAAGCCTCGATCTATTGCCACTTAGGCATGCCACACAGGCAATTCACTCTATGTGTTTGATATCCATCAGTATATAACCCCTGAGCTCGTACATCTCAGAGAAGGGCGTTAAGCAAGAGAATAAATTCTCCGTCGCCAAACAGATATATATTTAATAGAGATCAATCACACGGACTGAAATCCAATGTCAGACACACAGTTCATTTACAAGTTCGTTCTGGGGCTGAACGAAACCGGAGGCACCTAGTACCCCGCATATCCATCGATCTCCAAGTACGTCTGGACGATCACTAACTGTTTCCATCTTCTTGGGTGTACAGCCCAATCAAGATCATCAGTAATTACCCAAACGACGTGAAGACTTCCGGTCTTCGACCACCGTCTTCATCTTCGACACCACGTCGAATCAGTTATTCAGAATGGGATAAACCCGGTCTTTCTGAATAACTCGCGTATATATTATAAAAGTGTTACACAAACACAACATACGCCTCATTCCAATTCAGAATATTCTTTTATTCAAATATTCCTATACTTTGGGAAAAGTACCCATTAATTTTATCCAAGATAAATTCTTTAAATTTATTCTTTAATCTCCTTTGAATATCAATTCAAACTAGTCGGGATTAGCGAACCACACCGAAGTAATCATTTATTTTATTTCCCAATCCCAACCTATTCATCCCATGAAGTAAAACTGTTAATACTTCATATCTAACACCACAGTGTTATCGGTAAATTCAATTACCATTTCACGTTCAAATCTAATTAAAGATTTAACCATTGCCTGGAGCAAAACTGGTGATACTCCATTTTCGATCATCTCAATCTAATTAAAGATTCATTAAAACTCCACTTAGTTTTAATCTTTAACTGGGTTAAAGAATCAGTGTCATTTAAAACACGGTTCACGATAAACCCAAAATCACATTCCATTAATTATCGGGTTAAAGAACAAGTGTTATTTAAAACACTGTTCACGATAAACCCAAAAATCAATACCAATTCAATTCCAATTAAATATCGTTTAATTGGTACACTTCATTAAATCTAGATAAAAAGATTTAATCTTTTCACAACTAGGTTCAAGAACAGTATTAGTGAAGACACCATTCGCGACAAACCCAAATCACATTTGATATTCAATACAAGGCTCTGAATAGAAAATATATCGGCTTATATTCAATATCAAATTCTACGACTAACAAATGTCGTATTGGAAATAACGATATAAATATATATCTTTCAAATTTCCATAACAACATCTGTATAATCACGAATTCCAACATCGAAATATTCCGAAGACAATTTCGATTCAAATCCACTCCAATGCAATCATTGGAAATTTTGGTTATTTTCAAAACCCTTTTCAAATTCAATTTATTTATTTAAAAATAAATAGAATTATAATTCTAGTTCAAAACTAGTTCATTTCGATAAAAATCTATTTTTATCTTTTCAAATATGGAGTTTTTCATCCCAAATCTTCGCAAATCATTTCTTATGATTTTACATAAATTATTACTATTTTTAATAATTTTATCAAGGCCCGTACAGTCGATTTCCATCAATGGCCATCGAACTGCACTTATAGCGACCTTTTTCAAATTTGATTTGGACATAATTCCAAATCCAACCATTAGATTTCTAATTTCTAATATTCGTTAGAAAGCTCTTTTCGATACGAACCCAACGGTTCCGGTTTTAGGACAATCCGACGGTCGGATCTCCCGTAATGTCCGTTTGAAATAAATGGTCGAAATTCACGAACTGCCGCGGCGCGGCGCGTTCTATTCAGGCCATTATATTATATATATAATATATACTTCGTCGATTTCTATTTGAAACGAATTATATAAATAGTTTTGAATTCGTTTCAAAAACATTTTCAACTTCCTTTTCAATTCAATTCATTTCGAAATCGTTTTCAATTCACTTCATTTCGAAATCGTTTTCAATTCACTTCATTTCGAAATCGTTTTCAATTCACTTTGAATTCATTTTCAATTCAATTCATTTCGAAATCGTTTTCAATTCAATTCATTTCGAAATCGTTTTCAATTCAATTCATTTCGAAATCGTTTTCAATTCATTTCGTTTCGAAATCGTTTTCAATTCACTTTGAATTCGTTTTCAATTCAATTCATTTCGAAATCGTTTTCAATTCAATTCATTTCGAAATCGTTTTCAATTCAATTCATTTCGAAATCGTTTTCAATTCATTTCGTTTCGAAATCGTTTTCAATTCATTTCGTTTCGAAATCGTTTTCAATTCATTTCGAAATCGTCGATTTCGAAATCACTTTTCAATATTCATTTTAAAATGAATAAAGTCGATATAAATATCGTTCACGTCAAAATGGCGTCAATCTAATCAACACGGCTTCATAAATTTCTATTTTCAAATTTTCTTTATTTTTCAAATTGGAATGAGGCCCAATCAATTACCATATAATATTAATTATATGGATTTCCATACAACACATGTATATAATAGCATTGAAAAATAATCAACCATCAACCAAAGTGCACTACACTGTATAAGCATCAAATATAGATATTCAACGCTTATAACAGCCTGTCAATCAATCGATCGACATATCTAATCAATCAGGATGAGTGAAATTCATATTTCATCCCAACACCCGTGTGGGCTTCCAAACAATCAAACACAGATTTTAGTTGTGCAGTTGGGCGATGTGTAAAATTTATCGTCCCTATCAATGTCATTCAAATAAGTGTACATAAACAAACCGTCTGGTTTGTAAATGAATATTTATTTATTCATCTTCACGTTAAAAATTATATTTTTAATCGATAAAACATTTTATTCCAACATATGAATTTCTATTCGATTCATTTATTCAATAAAAATGATATTTTTATTTTTCTAACATATTTTAGAAAATTTCGGCGGCATAACGGCACGATACTAGAAACGGGACAAGGCCTAGCCTTATCCCCGGTCTAGTGAAGGCCCACGCCATTCACACATCAATCAAATCAATTCAATTCACCAAACAATTCAATTCAAACTAATTAGACTAACCAACTACACAACCAAACTATTTAACAAACAAGCCATCCATGGTCTGTGGATGACGGGTGTCGGGTGCTACTAAACACCGTCTGCATCCTAGTATATATATATATAACTAGAAAAAGAAATTTTGAGTGAGAAGTTCTCACCTATAGCTATCCTAGCTCCACGGCACTTCATTGATAGGAATCTTCGCCAACTCGCCTTTTTGTCGCTTTCGCCCGTATTCTCTACATATGTAAAAATCGAATTTTTTTACTTCGCTATTCAATATATAAAAATCATATTTTTATTTCGAAGTTCAATATATAAAAATTCTATTTTTATTTCAAAGTTCAATATATAAAAATCATATTTTTAATTCGAAGTTCAATATATAAAAATTCTATTTTTAATTCGAAGTTCAATATATAAAAATTCTATTTTTAATTCGAAGTTCAATATATAAAAATTCTATTTTTAATTCGAAGTTCAATATATAAAAATCATATTTTTAATTCGAAGTTCAATATATAAAAATTCTATTTTTAATTCGAAGTTCAATATATAAAAATTCTATTTTTAATTCGAAGTTCAATATATAAAAATTCTATTTTTAGTTCGCTATATATAAAAATCGAATTTTTAGTTCGCTATTCAATATATAAAAATCGAATTTTTAGTTCGCTATTCAATATATAAAAATTATATTTTTAATTCGAAGTTCAATATATAAAAATTCTATTTTTAGTTCGCTATTCAATATATAAAAATCGTAACTTTTAACTAAGAAGAATTCGATCTTTAACCAATTAAAAATCCCATCTTTTATTCATGAAAATCTAGACTTTTAGCATCATAAAAATCTCGCCTTTCTTGCGTTAAAAATCCCACCTTTTCTTGCTATAAAAATTCTAACTTTGCATGTTGTTTATACATAAACTGAAAATCAAAATAAATGTTAATAAAAACTTACTTTTTCTTTGAAGAAAGTCGCCTTACTGTTGGAGAATTGAAGGAGGTGGGGAGCTACGTCGTTCCCTGGAGGTGGTGAACTATCGCGGCAGACCTAGGGGGTTAGGGCAGGCGGAGCTTCGTCGGAGGGGGAGGTTTCAGGCGAGGTCGGGTGGCCTGGGGCCCACGGCGGCGGGGTCAGGTCTACTAGGGGGGTGCGGTGCTGATTTAGGGCAGAGGGGGGGTGTTCGATCTCGTCCGCGAGGGAAAGGGGGGGGGGTTTCGTGGCGCCGGGGGGGGGGGGGGGGGTTTCGAGGTGGCGCCCCACCTCTGTGGAGGCGGCGGCGACTGATCGGGGGGGGGGGGGGCGCTCCTCCGATCCTCGTCCCTCTCTTTTTTTTTTTTTTTTTCCGATTGCAAATAAGAGGGGGGGGGGGCAGAACGGTTAAAGGGGGAGGAAGAGATTTTTTATTTTTATTTTTTATTTTTTTAATTATTTTATTTGCTAATAGTTGACTTTTACATATGACCTCGTAACGAGGCCCACCGCCTGTCGTCCATAGCGTTTTACCCCCATTCCGAACACAATGGGATATGTATCGCAAGCTGATTCGATCACTTTGATCAGTTTCCGTTGAATTTACTTTTAAATCACTATATTGAATTTTAAACGTACATTTCAAATTACCGGGGTCACATACTGACTAGAAAAATTCCAGAAAAATATTTTCTAGCTTCGTATTGACGATACGGTCCTAACAAAACTAGTTTCGTCGAATTCTGAGACCGTTTGAAAAATGGCCAATTTCCAGTCGATTAAAATCAACTGAAACTGGTCAAACGCGTTTTCCTTTGCCACGCTCACATATTGATTCGAAAAATTATGAAATTTGAAACATAGCAATAATTCGACATCACGGACCCAACAAAAGTGGTTTCGTCGAAATCCGAGGTCATTTGCAAAATGTCCATTTTTAAGGGCCTGAATTCCATAGCGACTATTCAGAATTTTCAACTGGACATATCTTATCATTCCCGCTACGAAATTTCGATTGGTCAGATTCGTTGGAAAGGTATCATCAATTAGATCCTAAGGTTTTTGGTTTCACTAAAATCCGGATTGTTTTGCACCCGGTACATTCAATTGAAGTTTGAAATCGAATTATCGAACTACCACGCCATTTTCAATTCTATTTATAATTATATATAAATATTTATATTCTAACGACGACGCGTATAATATATACGTTCGAATTCCATTCAAAATAAATTTCTCGACGATATTATTTAAAATAATTCATTTTAAATAATCAAAATTCGCTAAAATTGCCAAACTAAAAATTTTAAACTGGCCCAGATTTTCCGGGTTATTACATTACTGTAAAAGAGGATCCCACAAACCTTCAAGTAGCCTTATTTATATAAAACGCTGATTTTTTGGCAAGATTATAAATAATGAGATGGATGCTTTGGAGTCCAACGAAACTTGGCACTTAGTAGATTTATCACTGGATTGGAAATATATAGGTTGCTAATTGGTACTTAAAAAGAAAATAACACCTGATGACATAGTTGTTAAATATAAAGGCCATTGATAGCTACAGGATTTAAACAAAGATAAAATATAAACCTTTTTAACAATTTTTCAACCGTACCTAGAATTACATACGTTCGAGTACTAATTTCACTTGCATCTATTCATTTTTTGATAATACATCAAATGGATGTCAAAATTGCTTTTTATAAATGGTGAATTAGAGGGTGAAATTTATATGGACCACTTGAAGGTTTTGTAATTTATGGTCAGGAACACAAATTTTACAAGTTAGAAAAATATTTATATGGATTAAAACAAGCACCTAAGCAATGTCATAAAAAATTTGATAACTTAATTATTTCACATGGTTTCAAATTTAATGAAAGTGACTTGTGTATTTATCTTAAATCTATGAATAACATTAGCACTATTTTACATTTATATGTGGATGATCTACTTACTTTTGGTAAAACATTCATGGCATGAATAATGTGAAATTTTCGTAAAGTTCCAATATTAATATGAAAGATCTACGTGAAACAAGTGTAATCCTTGGTATTAAGATTACTAGGTCTGAGAAGGGGCTTTATTGGATCAGTCTCATTATTGAGAAGATCTTAAAGAAATACAACTACTTTGACTATAAACCTGCATATTACACCATATGATCCAGTGTAAAGTTATTTAAGAACATCTACGAAGGAGTAAGACAGTTTGATTATGCAAGACAAATTGACTGTTTCTGGAATGTCACTAATTGTACTAAACCCGACATTATATATGTTGTGGAATTATTGTACATGTTTACTAGTAGGCATAGTATAGTGCGATGAAACACTACTGCGAGAGTCATGAGATACCTAAAACTAGCCATGAAACATGGGTATGTTATAAAAAGTTTCCAATTGTTTTGAAGGATAAAGTGTTGTAGACTGAAATAATTTATAAGATGACTCAAAGGCAAATGGTGGCTATATTAGTAGCATTGCTGATGGAGTTGTTTCTTGAAAATTCGAGAAATAGATTATTTTGACTTAGTATAGATGATAGCACTAGCCGCAACTATTAAAGAATTAGATTACTTAAGAAATCTACTAGCTGAGGTTCTTTTATGGGAATAACCTGTACCACCTGTCTTGATCTATTACGATAGTATTGCAACTATTGCAAAAGTACAAAGTCGTTGTTTCAATGATAAGAGACAAAAAATACCTCGTAAGCATAGTACTGTTAGGGAGCTATTCTCTTTAGGAGCTGATAGAGAAAATCATATAGTAGTAGAGAGAATTTAGAGACTTTTGTGAGAACCCGTAACTTCCCCAGTGAGGAAAGCGCGGATAGTTCGAGAACAAACCACAACAGAACGCAAAGGAAGAACATTTCATTGTTAATTACAACAATTCCTTCAGAATATAAGAATATACAGAGTATAAATGAATATTACACAGAAATATCAGAGATTACAATAAATTACATAGCAGCGGAAAATAATACAATACACAACTAGAAGAGATATACGGATACAAAGCTTTCCGGATATCATTCCAGCTATAAACCAGGATCCTGTGAATATAAATCTGCAAAACCAAAACTACTAGCTGCCCGTGTCGAAAATAAGGGCACCCAGAGTTTAGGTTAAAACAATAAACTTCAGGTCAGTCATGGGACTGGTGTGAGAACTAAAATAGTTGTAAATCTTTATTTTAAAGTTGGGTAAATCAAGGGACCACGCCGTATAACATGGAACGGGTTTCCTCCCAAGAATACCAGTGCATAAAACAACAACGCAATGCTAAATAGAGAAATATGAAGCTAATATAAGACCCAGGTCCCATCACACAATGCAACGCAGCCGGAGGATAGGGTTTTCCCTTATAATAGCCAAACATGCTTGGTACGTTTTAAAACAAGTAATTTGATACTATTATAAGTGCATATTGTATAAAACATCTTCAAATCATAAGTATCAATCATAGACGGCATAAGCGCCCCATCCCACTATGTCGCCATATTAGGCTCTACAAATAAAGCCGAAATACACGTATTGGAAAGTTGGATTTCCATCATGGTGGCTCCTGATTCGAAAGATCGATCGCGTAGTGCAATTCCCCACGACTTACGTCCCAGCAAGAGAAAACACCGTAATGCACATCCGCACTTTTGGGACCAGAGTATCACCGCGGCTTACGTCCCAGCGAGAGAAAACACCGCTTACTCTACGTACCCCTGAGCACTAAGCTCATCTCGGTCGACCGAATCCACGACACCACTAAGGTGCCCATCCACTAAAAAGCATACTGATCAAACCATCAGTTTACCACCATACCGAGGTGTGAGGCTCGCGAATCAACGCTATACACAAAGCCATGCTATATTAAAGCTGCGCTTTGATCATCATCCACCAAACTTTGCTTTTCAATAAAAGTCTGGATCACTGCATCTCAGCATGCCACACTATCAATCCATATCGTACCACTGATTTCTGCCAATATATAACCTTTGAGCTCGTATGTCTCAAAGAAGGGCGTTAAGCAAGAGAATAAATTCTCCTCCGCCAAACAGATATATGTTTAGCAGAGATCAACGAATACAATATAAAGGAATACAATGTCAGACACACCATCCATTTACAAGTCCGTTCTAGGTCTGAACGAAACCGGAGGCACTTTCCTCGCATATACATCGATCTCCAAGTATGTCTGGACGACCACCGACTGATTCCCTCATTTTGGGTGTACAGCCCAATCAAGATCATCAGTAATCACCCAAACGATGTGAAGACTTCCGGTCTTCGACCACCGACTTCATCTTCGACTTATCGTCGAATCGGTTATTCAGAATGGGTGTAAACCTGGCCTTTCCGAATAACCCGCGTATATTAAAAAAAAATGTTACACAAACACAACATACGCCTCATTCCAATTCATTAGTCACTAACCGTAAATCAGTAAGAGAGCAATCCCCTAAATATTAACCCCGAAGGCCGAAACCAACATCAGATCAATACCCAGGAAATCATTCTTCTTAGTTAACCTACAGCTAGTTTCTAAATTTCATATTCTTAGGGAAAGGTTCCCATTAATTTTATCCAAGATAAATTCTTTGAATTTATTCTTTAATCTTCCTTTGGATGTCATTTCAAACCAGATTATGGTTTTCCAAACTAGTCGGGATTAGCGAACCACACCGAAGTAATTATTTATTTTATTTCCCAATCCCAACCTATTGATCCCATGAAGCAAAACTGGTAATACTCCATATCTAACACCACGGTGTTATCGGTAATATTAATTACCATTTCATGTTCAAATCTAATTAAAGATTTAACTATCGCTTTGGAGCAAAACTGGTGATACTCCATTCTCGCTCATTTCCCAAATTTGATAATTTAGATTATCAATTCACATTTCAATCTAATTGCAGATTCATTAACACTCCTTTTACTGGGTTAAAGAACTAATGTCATTTAAAACACAGTTCACGGCAAACCCAAATCACATTCTATTTATTTATCGGGTTAAAGAACAAGTGTCATTCAAAACACCCTTCACGATAAACCCACAAATCAATTCTATTTACAACCCATTTCAAATCCAATTTATTTATTTAAAAATAATTGGGTTTTAATTTTAGTTCAAAACTAGTTTATTTCGATAAAAATCTATCTTTATCTTTTCAAATATGGAGTTTTTCATCCCAATTTTTCCCAAATCATTTCTTATGATCCTACACAAATTATTACTATTTTTAATAATTTTATCAAGGCCCGTACAGTCGATTTCCAACAGCGGCCATCGAACTGCACTTACAACGACCTTTTCCAAATTTGATTTGGACGTATCTCCAAATCCAACCGTTAGATTTCAAATTTCTAATATTCGTTAGAAAGCTCTTTTCGATATGAACCCAACGGTTCCATTTTTAGGAGAATTCGATGATCGGATCTCCCGTAATGTCCGTTCGAAGTCAATGGTCGAAATTCGCGAACTGCCGCGGCGCGGCGTGTTCTATTCAGGCCATTATATTATATATATAATATATATAATATATATTTCGTCGATTACTATTTAAAACAAATTTTATAAATAGTTTTGGATTCGTTTCCAAAACAATTTCAACTTCCATTTCAATTCAAATCAAAATTGAATTTTTCCTTATAAATTCGTTTTAAAATTCATTTCTGTACAATTCAAATTTCAATTCACTTCAATTCGTTTTCAATTCAATTCGAATTCGTTTTCAATTCAATTCGAATTCGTTTCATATTCAATTCAAATTGGTTTTCTATTCGATTCAATTCAAATTGGTTTTCTATTCGATTCAATTCAAATTGGTTTTCTATTCGATTCAATTAGGCTAAATGGTTCAAAATTATCAAACAAATAAACAAACAACACAAACATCAATCAATTAGTGAATTAGAGTTTCAAATTCATAATTTTGATATATATATACCGAAAATCATGTTTTTGATGACAAATCACGACAATAAATTTATATAGTTTCGGTTCTCACACCAGCCTAATGGAAATATATAGATATCACACTTTCGAAACTCGAATATAAATTCTGATACCATATAGAGATGATCAGAACCATCCCCGGGCGACTAGAATGTGATTCTATATCTATCCAGTATATTAAAACTTCGAATATACGTTCATGACGCGTATATGCAAAATCTTTATATACTAGATTGTCCAAATTCAAAATAAATCAATATTCAAATACGAATAAAACGATTTATATTTCAAAACAAAATTGTTTTCATTTGAAAAATATACTCTTCACACTCGTTCTAGGATACTACTGATCCTATCTCTAACGAGTCATTCTAATTGGATATTACTAATCCAATATCTGATGAATTCTTTCGTATGGTTCTAATGTGTCTTGTTCTCGAGCTCTGTAAACCAAAGCTCTGATACCAACTGTGAGAACCCGTAACTTCCCCGGTGTGGAAAACGCGGATAGTTCGAGAACAAACCACAACAGAATGCAGACAGAAGAACATTTCATTGTTAATTACAACTGTTCCATCAGAATACAAGAATATATAGAGTATAAATGAATATTACACAGAAATATCAGAGATTACAATAAATTACATAGCAGCGGAAAATAATACAATACACAAATAGAGGAGATATACGGATACAAAGCTTTCCGGATATCATTCCAGCTATAAACCAGGATCCTATGAATATAAATCTGCAAAACCAAAACTACTAGCTGCCCGTGTCGAAAATAAGGGCACCCAGAGTTTAGGTTAAAACAATAAACTCCAGGTCAGTCATGGGACTGGTGTGAGAACTAAAACAGTTGTAAATCTTTATTTTAAAGTTGGGTAAATCAAGGGACCACGCCGTATAACACGGAACGGGTTTCCTCCCAAGAATACCAGTGCATAAAACAACAGCGCAATGCTAAATAGAGAAAAATGAAGCTATTATAAGACCCAGGTCCCATCAGACAATGCAACGCAGCCGGATGATAGGGTTTTCCCTTATAATAGCCAAACATGCTTGGTACGTTTTAAAACAAATCATTTGATACTATTATAAGTGCATATTGTATAAAACATCTTCAAATCAAAAGTATCAATCATAGACGACATAAGCGCCCCATCCCACTATGTCGCCATACTAGGCTCTACAAATAAAGCCGAAATACACGCATTGGAAAGTTGGATTTCCATCATGGTGGCTCCTGATTCGAAAGATCGATCGCGTAGTGCAATTCCCCACAGCTTACGTCCCAGCAAGAGAAAACACCGTAATGCACATTCACACTTTTGGGACCAGAGTATCACCGCGGCTTACGTCCCAGCGAGAGAAAACACCGCTTACTCTATATATCCCTGAGCACTAAGCTCATCTCGATCGACCGAATCCACGACACCACTAAGGTGCCCATCCACTAAAAAGCATACTGATCAAACCATCAGTTTACCACCATACCGAGGTGTGAGGCTCGCGAATCAACGCTATACACAAAGCCATGCTATATTAAAGCTGCGCTTTGATCAATATCCACAAAACTTTGCTTTTCAACAAAAGTCTGGATCACTGCATCTCAGCATGCCTCACTATCAATCCATATCGTACCACTGATTTCTGCCAATATATAACCTCTGAGCTCGTATGTCTCAAAGAAGGGCGTTAAGCAAGAGAATAAATTCTCCGCCGCCAAACAGATATATATTTAGCAGAGATCAACGAATACAATATAAAGGAATACAATGTCAGACACACCATCAATTTACAAGTCCGTTCTAGGTCTGAACGAAACCGGAGGCACTTTCCTCGCATATCCTTCGATCTCCAAGTACGTCTGGTCGACCACCGACTGATTCCCTCATCTTGGGTGTACAGCCCAATCAAGATCATCAGTAATCACCTAAACGATGTGAAGACTTCCGGTCTTCGACCACCATCTTCATCTTCGACTTATCGTCGAATCAGTTATTCAGAATGGGTGTAAACCCGGCCTTTCCGAACAACCCGCGTATATTAAAAACAAATGTTACACAAACACAACATACGCCTCATTCCAATTCATTAGTCACTAACCGTAAATCAGTAAGAGAGCAATCCCCTAAATATTAAACCCGAAGGCCGAAACCAACATCAGATCAATACCCAGGAAATCATTCTTCTTAGCTAACCTACAGCTAGTTTCTAAATTTCATATTCGTAGGGAAAGGTTCCCATTAATTTTATCCAAGATAAATTCTTTGAATTTATTCTTTAATCCTCCTTTGGATGTCATTTCAAACCAGATTATGGTTTTCCAAACTAGTCGGGATTAGAGAACCACACCGAAGTAATTATTTATTTTATTTCCCAATCCCAACCTATTCATCCCATGAAGCAAAACTGGTAATACTCCATATCTAACACCATGGTGTTATCGGTAAAATTAATTACCATTTCACGTTCAAATCTAATTAAAGATTTAACTATCGCTTTGGAGAAAAACTGGTGATACTCCATTCTCGCTCATTTACCAAATTTGATAATTTAGATTATCAATTCACATTTCAATCTAATTGCAGATTCATTAAAACTCCTTTTACTGGGTTAAAGAACTAATGTCATTTAAAACACAGTGCACGACGAACCCAAATCATATTCCATTTATTTATCGGGTTAAAGAACAAGTTTCATTCAAAACACCCTTCACGATAAACCCACAAATCAATTCTATTTACGACCCATTTCAAATCCAATTTATTTATTTAAAAATAATTGGGTTTTAATTTTAGTTCAAAACTAGTTTATTTTGATAAAAATCTATTTTTATCTTTACAAATATGAAGTTTTTCATCCCAATTTTTCCCGAATCATTTCTTATGATCTTACACAAATTATTACTATTTTTAATAATTTTATCAAGGCCCGTACAGTCGATTTCCAACATCGGCCATCGAACTGCACTTACAGCGACCTTTTCCAAATTTGATTTGGACGTATCTCCAAATCCAACCGTTAGATTTCAAATTTCTAACATTCGTTAGAAAGCTCTTTTCGATACGAACCCAACGGTTCCAGTTTTAGGAGAATCCGACGGTCGGATCTCCCGTAATGTCCGTTCGAAGTCAATGGTCGAAATTCGCGAATTGCCGCGGCGCAGCCTGTTCTATTCAGGCCATTATATTATATATATAATATATATAATATATATTTCGTCGATTACTATTTAAAACGAATTTTATAAATAGTTTTGGATTCGTTTCAAAATCAATTTCAACTTCCATTTCAATTCAAATCAAAATTGAATTTTTCCTTATAAATTCGTTTTAAAATTCATTTCTATTCAATTCAAATTTCAATTCAATTTGAATTCACTTCAATTCGTTTCCAATTCAATTCGAATTCGTTTTCAATTCAATTCGAATTCGTTTAGAATTCAATATAATGATTTAAATGTTCATTTCATTTTACTGTGTCCACATACGGACTCTATAAATTCCAGAAAAATATTTTCTAGCTTCGTATTGACGATACGGTCCTAGCAAAACTAATTTCATCGAATTCTGAGACCGTTTGAAAAATGGCCATTTTCTAATCGATTAAAATCAACTAAAACTGGTCAAACACGTTTTCCTTTGCCACACTCACATATTGAATTCAAAAATTACGAAATTTGAAACCTAGCAATAACTTGACACTACGGATCCAACAAAAGTGGTTTCGTCGAAATCCGAGGTCGGTTGCAAAATCTTCATTTTTAAGGGCCCGAATTCCATAGCGACTATTCAGAATTTTCAACTGGACATATCTTTTGATTCGCGCTATGAAATTTCAATTTTTCGGATTCGTTGGAAAGATAGCCACAATTAGATTCCATTATTTTTGGTTTCACTAAAATCCGGTTTATTTTGCACCTGGTACATTCATTTGAATTTTTAAATCGAATTGTCGAACTACCGCGCCATTTTCAATTCCTATTTATAATTATATATAATTATTTATATTCTAACGACGACGTATATAATATATACGTTCTAATTATATTCAAAATAAATTTTTCGTCATTATTATTTAAAATAATCTATTTTAAATATTCAAAATTCGCTATAATTGCCATAATAAAAATTTTAAACTGGCCCAGATTTTACGGGTTGTTACACCTTTGATGGAAGGATTGGCTAGAAAAAGGTCCTTATAACTTCTAAAGAATAAAACTTTTGTTGTTGAATTGTTAAGCCATACATAATGGTAACTGAAGCTAATGACTGAAGTTCTAAAGGACTAGGTTCAATGAGTAAGAACAAATTATTAAATGATATATGTTGAACATGCTAATTTATATATATTTAGAGGTGTGTATTCCTGAAGGGATCAGTGGACGAGTTGATAATTACTCTTAACGAGATTTATACTCGCATTTGGCATAGAGTACCAACCTCCAGGAGTACTCTTAATAGATCCACTTATGTGAATATGAAAATGTGGTCGTTTCTACGGAATTTCGAGAAAAATTCCTATAGTGCCTACTAAATTGAGATAGACGTGCATGAGCACAAATGCACGGACTTATTGGATTGTACTCTAGAGAGGTTATTTGTTGTTTGATGTCTAGAATATAGTTGAAGGCTATGAGTCATTCTAATAAAAGCTGAATCTTATCAACTACGCAAAGACTCAAACTAAAACAAACCTTTGTTTATGCACAATCTTATGTTCTTTAAGAAATCGTCAAAAACATATTTTTGAAAAGTTCAAATGTGGGATTATCGGAAGTTTTTTAGATTTTTTTTTTTCTAAAAATTGAACAAGCATTTATGACTTATATTTGGTAAATAACCCAATGTTGTAGGATTATAGAAAAGAATTAAATACTTGATTATTGTAACAACCGCCATTTTACGTATCGGAGGATCGTAAAATATTTTTATTTTACTCCCTGAGGGTTGGATCATTCTAATTTTTTAATATATTGCTTATGGGGATGTGAGACATGTTTATAATTTTTTCCGATTTTGTTTATGACCATTTTTCCCTTGTCAGTCTTACACAGGGCATAACTTTTGACTCAGGTCGAATCAGAGGATGAGACCTGTGCTTTTGGAAAGGAAATGATGATTGCCTTTTCGTAGAGTGGTTACATTAAGGATTCGACTCAGCGGTTTAGGAGAAATCGTTGTTTTAAGGTTTTTCAGTTGGCTATCCAGATTTGAAGGCTAATGGGCTGATTTGAGGAAGGCCCATTAGTGAGTTGGTGGAAGCTATAAATAGGGGGTAGGAGTTATGGAGAATATGTTACTTCTCCCATTATCTCATTTGGAGGCCTTGTGCTTCTTCTTCCTCTAACACCTTTCCAACATTAAAATTTAAATTCTAAGGAGTGAAATCAAAGATCTACACCATAAGAGGCTAGATCTACATCAATTGAGGCAAGGATTCATCAGAACAAGGTGTTTGGTGCATGGTGCTTGCTGTCCGGATTCTTATTTCATTAATTTTAGCTTGTTTTGGATAATCGGTTAGTGATTTACATCTCTCACGTGGATTCAGTGAAGCGTATGAGTGTTTGATCATGTTTTTCATCAAGTTTAAGTGTTTAACCATAGATCTATGCCATATTTAGTCCATTTTCATATGAATCACCCTATAATCTCATTTAGCATGTTTAAATCATCGTTTCCATGTTATTCCATATGATTATGCAAGTTAAATCTTTAGTTTTGTTCTTATGTTCATTCTTGATAGTTTTTTTTGAGTGATTGCGTATGATTTGGGTGAAAACTATTGTTTTCATATTGCTAGCTGATTCACACCGTATTTTTCATCATAATTGATGAATTGGACAAAATGGTTTCGTCAAATCTATCGTTTAACGAATTTTTGGTCAAAATAGTGATTTTAGATCGGCTGCTGCAGTAACCGGTCGATCGCTACAGTGTTTTGGAGTTGCTACAGTGTCGGTCGTTCGTGTGCTACAATGATCGGTTGCTTTGTTGCTACAGTGTTTTGGAGTGGCTACAGTGCCGGTCGTTCGCATGCTACAGTGATCGGTCGCTCTATTGCTATGGTGTTTTGGAGTTGCTACAGTGATCGATCGCGCTCGTGCTGCAGTGATCGCTCGCTCTGTTGCTACATTGTTTTGGACTTGCTACAGTGATCGATCGCGCTCGTGCTATAGTACCGATTGTTCATGCTACAGTGTTTAAAACTGAGACGACCCGAACTTCCCCTTGAAGGAAAGCAGAGATTGACTTGAGAACGACACACATCGGAACGCAAACAGAAGAACCATTCATTGTTGATTACAACAATTCCATCAGAAATATACAGAGTATGAATAAGTATTATACATCAGAAAAATATCAGAGATTCAATTTACATTACATAGCAGTGGAAAAATAATACAAAACACAACTGAAAGTAATACACGGATACACAAGCTGTGGGATTGGGTTTTCCCTTATAATAGCCAAACAAGCTTGGTACATTAAAAAGAAATCATTTGATACTATAATAAGTGCATAGTGTCAAAACAATTTCAATCATAAATATCAATCCTAGACGGCATGGGTACCATATATCATGTCGCCAATACTAGGCTCTACAATCAAAACCGCAAACGTCACGTATTGGAAGTTGGATTTCCATCTGTGAACCGAGGCAAAAGATAGTCCTCTACCGAATTCGAGAGCCTCTAGCCCGCCCCTCATGCAAGTACTCAATCAAGCCTTTGGATCGTCAGGGTCAATCCACCGATGTGGATTAAAATGCCTGAACACTGCGTTTCCCCACCCTTTAGGGCGTAAATGAGTCCAGTAACTAAATCGGCTCCACATAGTCACCGATATATCCGAGGCGCCTCGCAACCCAACAACCACATAAGTCAAACTCGTCAGGGCATGTAAAACCACTGACGCCACTTCTAGCTAGAAGGAAACACATGCCCTCCCTGATATCCTCTCCCGTTTCTGGTTCACAACCGGGGTGTAAGGCTCGCGAATTAGCGCTACACAAAGATATGCCACATAGGCGGTGCTTTGATCTTCAACCACAAGACTCTGCTTTTCAACGAAATCCTTGATCATTTGCCACTTAGGCATGCCACAAAGGCAATTCACTCCATGCATTGATATCCATCAATATATAACCTCTGAACTCGTACGTCTCAAAAAAGGGCGTTAAGCAAGAGAATAAATTCTCCACCGCCAAACAGATATATATATAATAGAAATCAATCACACAGAATGAAATCCAGTGTCACACACACAGTCCATTTACAAGTTCCTTCTGGGTCTGAACGAAACCGGAGGCACATTGTACCTCGCATATCCATCGATCTCCAAGTACGTCTGGACGATCACCAACTTATTCCCTCCTCTTGGGTGTACGGCCCAATCAACATCATCAGTAATTATCCAAACTACGTGAAGACCTCCGGTCTTCAACCACCGTCTTCATCTTCGACTAATCGCCGTATCAGTTATTCAGAATGGGATAAACCCGGTCTTTTCGAATAACTCGCGTATTTTATAAACAAGTGTTACACAAACACAACATATGCCTTATTCCAATTTAGAATATTATTTTATTCCAATATTCACATTATTAGGGAAAGGTTCCTATTAATTTTATCAAAGATAAATTCTTTAAAATTTATTCTTTAATCATCTTTTGAATATAAATTCAAACCAAATTATGGTTTATCCAAACTAGTCGGGATTAACGAACCTTACCGAAGTAATCAATTGTTAAATTTCCCAAACCCAACCTATTCATCCCATGAAGTAAAATTGGTGATACTTCATATCTAACACCACAGTGTTATCAGTAAATTCAATTACCATTTCACGGTCAAATCTAATTAAAGATTTAACTATCGCCTGGAGTAAAACTGGTGATACTCCATTCTCGATCATTTCAATCTAATTAAAGATTCATTAAGACTCCACTTGGTTTTAATCTTCCCAATAATCACTATCAATGATTATTTAACTTGGAAAATCATATCCTGTCTTTAACTGGGTTAGAGAACCAATGTCATTTAAAACACGGTTAACGATAAACCCAAAATCACATTTTATTTCCAATGGAATCTTCATGGAAAAAATCGATATATGTATAATCGATATAAACTTCCATATCCTACTAATAATATAAATGGAATAACGACAAAGCCTTTCAAATTCCTGATATATTAGTTGTCTTCCTCCATAGAAATTCACTTTGGTTATTACCAAATCGAATTCCATTCCATTCCAATTTGTTTTATTAAATTTGAAAACTTTACTTTGGAAAATCTCCTTTAAATCTTAACAAAAGATTTATAAATTCCAAATCACATTTCACTGTAAATCGGGTTAAAGAACGAATGTCGTTAAAACACGATTCACGATAAACCCAAAAATCAATTCAAATTCAATTCCAATTAAATATCATTTAATTGGTATACTTCATTAAATCTAAATAAAAAGATTTATTCTTTTTCTCAACTGGGTTTAAGAACAGTGTTAACGAAGACATCATTCACGACAAAACCAAATCCCATTTGATATTGAATACAAGGCTCAGAATAGAAAATATATCGGCTTATATTCAATATCAAATTCTATGACCAACAAATATCTTATTGGAAATAACGATATAAATATATCTTTCAAATTTCCATAACCATATCTGTATAATCACGAAATTCAACATCGAAATATTCCAAAGACAATTTCGATTCAAATCCATTTCCACTTTATATATTGGAAATTCTGGTTATTCTCAAAACCATTCCAAATCCACTTTATTTATTTTAAAAATAAATGGGATTATAATTCTAGTTCAAAACTAGTTCATTTCAATAAAAATCTATTTTTATCTTTTCAAATATTGAATTTTTCATCCAAATTCTTTCCAAATCATTTCTTATGATTCTACACAAATTATTACTATTTTTAATAATTTTATCAAGGCCCGTACAGTCGATTTCCATAAACGGCCATCGAACTGCACTTAGAACAACCTTTTCCAAATTTGATTTGGACATATTTCCAAATCCAACCGTTAGATTTCAAATTTCTAATATTCGTTAGAAAGATCTTTTCGATACGAACCCAAGGTTCCAGTTTTAGGAGAATCCGACGGTTGGATCTCTCGTAATATCTGTTCGAAGTCAATGGTCGAAATTCGCGAACTGCTGCAGCGCGGCGCGTTCTATTCAGGCCATTATATTTATATATATTATATACTTCGTCGATTTCCTTTTAAAACGTGTTTTATAAATCGTTTTAAATTCGTTTTCAAAACAATTTCAACCACATATTCAATTTCTAATCAAAATTGAATATTCCATATCATAAATATATAAATGATAATATTTTCAAAACATTATATTTTGAAATCAATTACTTTTCGATATTCATTATAAAAATGAATAAAATCGATATAAATATCATTCACGTCAAAATGGTATCCATCTAATCAACACGGCTTTATATATTTCAATAACTTCGTTATTCTATTATACAAATGAATAATTTCTTCAACACATGAATATATATTTTATTCAACACATGAATTTTTATTCTATTCAACACATGAATTTTATTCTATTCAACACATGAATTTTATTCTATTCAACACATGAATTTTCTCTTCTAATATTCCTTATTTTCCAAATTGGAATGAGGCCCAATCAATTACCATATAACGTTAATTATATGGATTTCCTACAACTCATGTATATAATAGCAACGATAATTCATCAACCATCATCCAGAGTGCACTACACAACTGCATAAGCATTAAATATAAATAATTAACGCTTACACAGTCTATCAACCCATCGATAGACATACAACAAAACAATCGGGATTAATGTACGTCAAATATCATCCCAATACCCATGTGGGGTTTCAAAACAACAAACACAGATTTTATTTGTGCAGTTGGGCGATGTGTAAAATTTATCGTCCCAATCAATATCAGTCAAATCAGTGTATATAAAAAAATCGTCCGATTTGTTTGTAAATATTTATTTTATATACACGTTAAAAAATATATTTTTAACTATAAAATATACACACAATCATTGTTTACAACACATCAATCAAACAAACCAGCCATCCATGGTCTGTAGACGACGGGTGTCGGGTGCTGCTAAGCACCGTCTGCATCCTAGTATATATTTTAACTAGAAAACAAATTTAAAAGTGAGAAGTTCTCACCGAGGGTTCCACTCTACCATTTTATTTATGAAATTCAGAACAGTTTGATTGCTCGAAATTCCTACTCCATCCTTTTTACGCTGTTCATATTAAAAATCACATTTTTAATATGGTGCCTATATATTAAAATCATATTTTTATATCGCTATATATAATTACAAATCACATTTTTTATATAAACAAAAATCATATCCTCTTTATTTCAAAAATCTTATCTTTTCTATTTCTAAAACTTATACCTTTATATACCTAAAGATGATATTTTATTTTATTTTAATATTAAAATCCAACTTTAAAAACAATGCTAATTTATTATTAAAACAATACTATCTTTATTTTTAAAACAACCCTACATAATATATATATAAGCAATGTTACACGTATATTTTAATCATGATATATAATCAATCATATTTTTTTTAAACTGAATTTTAAACTAAGTATAAGTAAAAAAAAGAATTAAAAACAAAACCTTTCATTGTGAAAAGTCTGGAACCCTTCTTCATCAGTTCATCGACCGGAGAAAGTGGCCACCGCCATCGCTCCAGTCGCCGTGACGATGATAAGAGGGGCCGATGATGTCGGCCTGGGGGAGTGACACCACCGGCCTGACCGAGGCGGCGCTCGGTAGGCCCAGGTGGCCAGAAACAGCTTGCGAACGACGGTTCTTTATGGCCCGAGAACTTCTGATTTACTTCACGAAAATTCATCAAATCGGTATGGGTTCCAAGAGTGAAAAATCACTTCATTTTTGTCTTTAGAGGTTTGAGGAATTATTGAATAGATTGGTCAAAAAATCGAGGAGAAAATCCGAACATTTTCTGTCTTAAGTTGGAACTGTCGGCGGCTTCAAAAGATAGCTAGGGTTTTTTCTAAAAAGGGTTATTTATGTAAATAATTTAATAATATTTGATTTGTTTATTATTTGCTTAACATTTTGAACTCGAAATAAAACCGAACGGCTATCTGCTCTAGCTAAACACCCCCATTCCGGACACAATGAGATATGCCCCATAAGCCAATTCGGCTATTACGATCAGTTGTTCTTTAAATTAAAATATAAATCTTTATACATTGAATTCAAACGTACATTTCAATTTTCCGCGACTACATACTGACTCTAAAAATTTCAGAAAAATTATTTCTAGCTTCGTATTGACGATACGGTCCTAACAAAACAAATTTTGTCAAATTTGAAGACCGTTTGAAAAATGGTCATTTTCTGGTCGATCCAAATTGATAGAAACTGTCAAAACACGTTTTCTTTTGCCACGCTCACATATTGGTTTCAATAATTATGAATTTTGAAACATAGCAATAATTTGACACCCCGGATCCAACAAAAGTGGTTTCGTCGAAAATAGAGGTCCTCTACAAAATGGCTATTTTTAAAGGCCTTTATATATATATATATATATATATATATCTACATATATATATATATCAAAATATATATAAATTCTACATTGACTTTTCTGAATTTTAAACTGGACATATCTTTCACTCTATAAAGTGAAATATCAGTTCTTAGATCCATTAGAAAGATATGATCAAACAGATTCAAATATTTCTTGTTTCATTGAAATTAGATTTATTTTGAATCCTGTACGTTCATTTGAAATTTAAAATCGAATTTTCGAACTACAGCGCCATTTCAGGCTCGTTATGTAATTAAAATAAATTTATTCGTTTTAATTTCGTCGAAAATATATTTTCCATTGTTATTATTTAAAATAATTCATTTTAAATATTCAAAATTCGCTAAAATTGCCAAAATAAAATTTTTAAATTGGCTTGGATTTCCGGGTTATTACAATCTCCCCCACTTAAAACTTTTCATCCCCGAAAAGGAACGTAGCCGAAAGTTGTTTTACAAACCAACTCAACTTTCAGTATTTTCATTATGGCTTAAGTTCTTCAATTTTTCAGTTTCTAAAAACTTTTCAAATTTTTCAAAAATTTGGCCAACGCTCTAAGTTTTCAAAAAATTTCGCCATAACCTTCCCTACACCGGGAGATTCGGGATATTTCAAATAGCCTCCCATGGCCCTCACCAATCCAAGAAAAAGAAACAGCTAAGCGACTAGCCAATTGGCTCATAAAATCATCAAAAACCGAAGAAATACAATAAACATGAACCTATTTGTGGTGCAAATAATTTTATTCCTCTTCTCTAGCCTCCTTGCTATGACCTGTTCAATGTAAGTACATGCATATGTAAGTACATGCATATGTATGCAAATGCAACAAATTTTCAATACAACTCACTATTTGATACAATTTGGCTAAATGGTCCAAATTTTGATTAATCAACCAATAATGAAACAACACAATCAACAATCAATTAGTTGATTATCTTTTCAAATTCTTAACTTTGATATAGTTCAAAAAATCAGATTTTTTGATGCCAAATCACAACCATAGACCCTATCTAATTTTGGTTCTCACAACAGTTAATTGGAAATATATAGATATCTCACCTTCGAAACTCAAACATAAATACTGGTAATGTGATCACAATTACCAGTATCATCCCTGGGCAACAAGAGTGTGATTCTATATCTATCCAGTATATTAAAACTTCATATACACGCGGATCAGACGTATATGCAAAATCTTTATATATTGAATTGTCCAAATTAGTACAAATAAATATTCAAATACGTTGAATCAGTTTTAAATTTTTAAAACAAAATTGTTTTAAATTTTATTTTAAAAACATCACTCTTCACACTCGTTCTAGGATACTACTGATCCCATCTCTAACGAGTCATTCTCATTGGATATTACTAATCCAATCTCTGATGAATTCTTTCATATGGATCTAATGTGTCTTGTTCTCCGAGCTTTGTAAACCAAAGCTCTGATGCCAGAATGAGAAGACCTGAACTTCCCCATGATAGAATGCACGGATTGACTTGAGAATGACACACATCGGAATGCAAACAGAAGAACCTTTCATTGTTGATTACAACAATTCCATCAGAATACAAGAATATACAGAGTATGAATAAATATTAAACATCAGAAAAATATCAGAGATTCAATTTACATTACTTAGCAGTGAAAAAATAATACAAAACACAACTGAAAGTAATTCATGGATACAGAGCTTTCCGAGTATCATTCCAGCTGCAAACCAGGATTCTGTGAATATAAATCTGCAAAACCAAAACAACTAGCTGCCCGTGTCGAAAATAAGGGCACCCAGAGTTTAGGTTAAAACAATAAACTCCAGGTCAGTCATGTGACTGGTGTGAGAACTAAAACAGTTATTTAAAACTTTACTTTAATTCAGATATATCAAGGGACCACGCCGTATAACACGGAACGTGTTTCCTCCCAAGAATACCAGTGCATATAACAAAACAATGTAATGCTTTTTGGAAAAATGAAGCAATTATAAGACCAAGGTCCTATCACACGATGCAATGCAAGCCGGGGGATAGGGTTTTCCCTTATAATAGCCAAACATGCTTGGTACGTTAAAAACAAATCATTTGATACTATAATAAGTGCATAATGTCGAAACAATTTCGATCATAAATATCAATCCTAGACGGCATGGATACCATATATCATGTCGCCAATACTAGGCTCTACAATCAAAACCGCAAATGTCACGTATTGGAAGTTGGACTTCCATCTGTGAACTAAGATAAAAGATAGTCCTCTACCGAATTCGAGAGCCTCTAGCCCACCCCTCAGGCAAGTACTCAGTCAAGCCTTTGGATCGTCAGGGCCGTTTCACCGATGTGGAATAAAATGCCTGAACATTGCGTTTCCACGCCCTTTGGGGGCGCAAATGAGTCCAATGACTCCATCGGCTCCACATAGTCACCGATATATCCGAGGCGCCTCGCAACCCAACAACCACATAAGTCAAACTCGTCAGGGCATGTCAAACCACTGACGCCACTTCTAGCTAGAAGGAAACGCAAGCCCTCCCTGATGTCCTCTCCCGTTTCTGGTTCACAACCGGGGTGTGAGGCTCGCGAATTAACGCTACACAAAGCTGTGCCACACAGGCGGTGCTTTGATCATCAACCACAAGACTCTGCTTTTCAACAAAAGCCTTGATCATTTGCCACTTAGGCATGCCACACAGGCAATTCACTCCATGCGATTGATATCCATCAATATATAACCTCTGAGCTCGTACGTCTCAGAGAAGGGCGTAAAGCAAGAGAATAAATTCTCCGCCGCCAAACAGATATATATTTAATAGAATCAATCACACAGAATGAAATCCAATGTCATACACACAGTCCATTACAAGTTCGTTCTGGGTTTGAACGAAACCGGAGGCACCTTGTACCTCGCATATCCATCGATCTCTAAGTACGTCTGGATTATCACCAACTGATTCCCTCCTCTTGGGTGTATGGCCCAATCAAGATCATCAGTAATTATCCAAACGACGTGAAGACCTCTGGTCTTCAACCACCGTCTTCATCTTCGACTAATCGTCGTATCAGTTATTTAGAATGGGATAAACCTGGTCTTTCCGAATAACTCGCGTGTTTTATAAACAAGTGTTACACAAACAGAAGATACACCTCATTCCAATTAAGAATATTATTTCATTCCAATATTCACATAATTAGGGAAAGGTTCCTATTAATTTTATAAAACATAAATTCTTTAAATTTATTCTTCAATAGTCTTTTGAATATAAATTCAAACCAAATTATGGTTTATCCAAACTAGTCGGGATTAATGAACTTTACTGAAGAAATCAATTGTTAAATTTCCCAACAACAACCTATTCATCCCATGAAGTAAAACTGGTAATACTTCATATCTAACAACACGGTGTTATCGGTAAATTCAATTACCATTTAACGTTCAAATCTAATTAAAGATTTAACTATCGCCTGGAATAAAACCGGTGATACTCCATTCTCGATCATTTCAATCTAATTAAAGATTCCCTAAAACTCCACTTGGTTTTAATCTTCCCAATAATCACTATCAATAATTATTTAACTTGGGAAATCATATTCTGTCCTTAACTGGGTTAAAGAACCAATGTCATTTAAAACACGGTTCACGATAAACCCAAAATCACATTCTATTTCCAATGGAATCTTCATGGAAAAAAAACTGATATATATAATCGATATAAACTTCCATATCCGACTAATAATATAAATGGAATAACGGCAAAGCCTTTTAAATTCCTGATATATTAGTTGTCTTCCTCCATAGAAATTCACTTTGATTATCACCAAATCGAATTCAATTCCACTCCAATTTATTTTATTAAATTGGAAAACTTTAGTTTGGAAAATCTCCTTTAAATCTTAACAAAAGATTTATAAATTCTAAATCTCAATTCATTGTAAATCGGGTTAAAGAACGAATGTCGTTAAAACACAGTTCACGATAAACCCAAAAATCAATTCAAATTCAATTCCAATTATATATCATTTATATGGTATACTTCATTAAATCTAAATAAAAAGATTTAATATTTTTCTCAACTGGGTTTAAGAACAGTGTTAATGAAGACAACATTCAGGACAAACCCAAATCCCATTTGATATTGAATACCAGCCTCTGAATAGAAAATATATCGGCTTATATTCAATATCAAATTCTATGACCAACAAATATCGTATTGGAAATAATGATATAAATATATCTTTCAAATTTCCATAACCATATCTGTATATTCACGAAATCCAACATCGAAATTTTCGAAAGACAAATTCGATTCAAATCCATTTCCAATTTATATTTTGGAAATTCTGGTTATTTTCAACGCCATTCCAAATCCACTTTATTTATTTTTAAAATAAATGGGATTATAATTCTAGTTCAAAACTAGTTCATTTCGATAAAAATCCATTTTTATCCTTTCAAATATGGAATTTTTCATCCCAATTCTTTCCAAATCGTTTCTTATGATTTAACACAAATTACTACTATTTTAAATAATTTTATCAAGGCCCGTATAGTCGATTTCCATCAACGGCCATCAAACTGCACTTATAGCGACCTTTTCCAAATTTGATTTGGACATAATTCCAAATCCAATCGTTATATTTCAAATTTATAATATTCGTTAGAAAGCTCTTTTCGATACGAACCCAAAGGTTCTGGTTTTAGGAGAACCTGACGGTCGGATCTCCCGTAATATCTGTTTGAAGTCAATGGTCGAAATTCGCGAACTGCCGCAGCGCGGCGCATTCTATTCAGGCCATTATATTATATATATAATACATATAATGTATACTTCATCGATTTCCTTTTAAAACGTATTTTATAAATCGTTTTAAATTCGTTTTCAAAACAATTTCAACTTCATATTCAATTTCTAATCAAAATTGAATATTCCATATCATCAATATATAAATGATAATATTTTCAAACATTATATTTTGAAATCAATTACTTTTCGAAGTTCATTATAAAAATGAATAAAATCGATATAAATGTCGTTGACATCAAAATGGCGTCAATCTAATCAATACGGCTTTATATATTTTAATAACTTCGTTATTCTATTCAACAAATGAATATTTTCTTCAACACATAAATATATATTTTATTCAACACATGAATTTTTTTTTTCTATTCAACACATGAATTTTATTCTATTCAACACATGAATTTTCTCTTCTAATATTCCTTATTTTCCAAACTGAAATGAGGCCCAATCAGTTACCATATAACGTTAATTACATGTAACGATAAATCATCATCTATCATCCAGAGTGCACTACACAACTGCATAAGCATTAAATTTAAATAATTAACGCTTACACAGCCTGTCAACCCATCGATTGACAAACCATTAAACAATCGGGATTAGTGTACGTCAAATATCATCCCAATACCCGTGTGGGGTTTCAAAACAACAAACATAGATTTTATTTGTGCGGTTGGGCATGTGTAAAATTTATCGTCCCAATCAATATCATTCAAATCAGTATATATAAACAAATCGTCCAATTTGTTTATAAATATTTATTTTATATACACGTTAAAAATTATATTTTTAACTATAAAATATTTATTCATCCCACTACACACAATCATTTTTCACAACACATCAATCAAACAAATAAGCCATCCATGCTTTGTGGACGACGGGTGTTGGGTCCTGCTAAGCACCGTCTGCTTCCTAGTATATATTATAACTAGAAAACAAATTTAAAAGCGAGAAGTTCTCACCGAGGGTTCCACTCTGCCAATTTATTTTTGAAATTCAGAACAGTCTGGATTTGCCCAAAATTCCTACTCCATCCTTTTTACGTTGTTCATATTAAAAATCACATTTTTAATATGATGCCTATATATTAAAATCATATTTTTATATCGCTATATATAATTACAAATCACATTTTTTATATAAACAAAAATCATATCCTCTTTATTTCTAAAATCTTATCTTTTCTATTTCTAAAACTTATACCTTTATATACCTAAAGATGATATATTATTTTATTTATATATATAAATCCAACTTTAAAAACAATGCTAATTTATTATTAAAACAACATTATCTTTATTTTCAAAACAACCCTATATATATATATATATATATATAGAAGCAATGTTACATGTATATTTTAATCACGATATATAATCATTCATAATTTTTTTTAAAACTGAATTTAAAACTTTAGTATAAGTAAAAAAAAAAAGAATTAAAAACAAAACCTTTCACTGTAAAAAGTTTGGAACCCTTCTTCATCAGTTCATCGACCAGAGAAAGTGGCCACCGCCGACGCTCCAATCGCCGTGACAATCAGAGGGGCCGACGACGTCGACCTTGGGGAGTGACACCACTGCCCTGACCGAGACGGCGGTCGATGGGCCTAGGCGGCCAGAAACAGCTCGCGAACGACGGTTCTTTGTGTCCCAAGAACTTCTGATTTACTTCACGAAAATTCATCAAATCGGTATGAGTTCCAAGAGGGAAAAGAGCACTTTAATTTTGTCTTTAGAGGTTTCAGTAATTATTGAATAGATTGGTCAAAAAATCGAGGAGAAAATCTAAGCATTTTCTGCCTTAAGTTGCAACTGTCGGCGACTTCAAAAGATAGCTAGGGTTTTGTCTCAAAAGGGTTATTTATATAAATAATTTAATAATATTTGATTCGTTTATTATTTGCTTAACATTTTGAACTCGAAATCAAACCCAACGACTGTCTGCCCAAGCTAAATACCCCCATTCCGGACACAATAGGATATGCCCCATAAGCCAATTCGGCTATTACGATCAGTTGTTCTTTAAATTAAAATATAAATCTTTATACATGGAATTCAAACGTACATTTCAATTTACCGGGGCCGCATACCGACTCTAAAAATTTCAGAAAAATTATTTCTAGCTTCGTATTGACGATACTATCCTACAAAACTAATTTTGTCAAATTTGAAGACCGTTTGAAAAATGGTCATTTTATGGTCGATCCAAATTGACAGAAACTGTCAAAACACGTTTTCTTTTGCCATGCTCACATATTGGTTTCAAAAATTATGAATTTTGAAACCTAGCAATAATTTGACACCCCGGATCCAACAAAAGTGGTTTCTTCAAAAATAGAGGTCGTTTGCAAAATGGCTATTTTTAAAGGCCTTTATATATATTAAAATATATATAAATTCCACAGCGACTTTTCTGAATTTTTAACTGGGCATATCTTTCACTCTATAAAGTGAAATCTCAGATCCGTTAGAAAGATATGATCAAACAGATTCAAATATTTCCTGTTTCGCTGAAATCCGATTTATTTTGAATCTTGTACATTCATTTGAAATTTGAAATTGAATTTTCGAACTACCGCGCCATTTCAGGCTCGTTATATAATTAAAATAAATTTATTCATTTTAACTTCGTCGAAAATATATTTTCCGTTGTTATTATTTAAAATAATTCATTTTAAATATTCAAAATTCGCTAAAATTTTCAAAATAAAATTTTTAAATTAGCTCGAATTTCCATGTTATTACAATTTGGGTGCTACAGTGATTGGTCATTCATGCTCCAGTGTTTGGGTGCAACAGTGATTTCTGGAAGTGATGTGAAGTGTTCGTTGTTCGTCGTAAGCAACGAATGTGGAAACGACTCAAGGATGTATTGAATTCGTGCGAAATGATTGTCTAAAGTGTTCTGAGCTAATAAATAGTTGTAATCGATAACGACTAGAGAGGAGGAAGGCGAGGAAGTTCCGTTGTCGTAGGTTCTAGCGGATTCAAAGCAGGGTTACAATTGAGGACCAATTGTAGGTCAAGTGCCCTGGGCGTTGTAACAACCCGCCTCCGCTAGGGTCACTCGCAAAGGAATGCACTAGCTTTAGAGGGGCATTATTGGTAAACATGCACAGAAATATCACAAGACAGAACATATAGAATAGCGGAAGTAAAATCAAACTTTCATAACATGAATAAATAAGGTCTAAAGCCTTTTACATCAGAGTACATCAAAACCTGTCTTGCAATAGTAAAGAAGCATAAAGACATTTTCATAAATTATTCCCCAAGTAAAAACAGTAAAGTAGCCATAGCCAAGAAAAGTCCAAGCCATCCATGATGACCTTCAAGCAGAAGAAGTCCGAACTAAACAGCATTGTTTCCTCCCTGTAACCTGGAGGGGTGGGGAAACGAAAGAAAAGAGGCGAAACAAAACGGGTCAGTCAAAAAGACTGAGTAAGTCCTATCTACTTCCAGTATAAAAACAGGTAAAGGTAACATGACATGCATAAACTGAAAGTAAACATATGGATAACTACAAGATAGATAAACCAGGGTAGCCGGTTGAACTACTGTGGCAAAGTAAACTAAGATATCATGATAAACTACGGTGTCATGATAATTCAATGTATCACATCGTCAGATTTCTATCGAGTACATTATCCCAAGGTATCTACCCCGTCTAACATCCCACGGTATCTATTATGTATATTCTTCTTAGTCCTAACATGTATATTTGCTCTGCACCTCTCGTACTAGTACCCCTACCGCGTCATGTGTTAACCATGAATGTCCCATGCTCAAAGTCGTGTAATGGTCCATGTCAACCTAGTATATCGCATATATAGGTTACTCAAATCATATGTTTCTTTCCATGTATATAAGTTCAGTCCTTTGCCGTACCTCGTACGGGCTTCCTCATGTCGTATTATCCTTGAATTCGTTTGGACTGTCACCCTTGTTCTAGCTAGGCTCTTCCATATGAATCATCGTTTGAACTACTAGGACTTACGCCACCTAGCACCACTAGGGATTACGCTTACCTATTGCACGCTTTCGTATTTCGGTTTGGGTTAAACCACCTAGGCCACTAGGGATTACGCTAACCCTCAACCTCGCCCTTTTTCCCACGCATTCATCGTGAATCGTTTTTCTATAACTGTATGCACATGTATCACATCGTGCCATCCGAGTCCTGTCACAGGGCAAACCAGGAAATACAGGACTTGGTCGGGAGCTTTAGATTTATCTGCCGATGCAGATACTAAGGTCTGCTTTTCTACACGTGGCTATGGTCCCACGAGACCCCTCCCTCAACTAGTGAAAGGGAACACAAGAGAAAATCTTGCATGAGAACTACACTCCGGCCAGCCCACATCCTACGGCCTACCTCACCCATAATTAGATAGCAATTATGGTCTGTTGGGTGTTCCCTGCCTTTCCGTACGTACACACTTGACTCAAGATGGTAGATGATCGACGAACTTGCTATCTCGGGCACCTTATGTATTCGTCGACTCACTGCTATCCACCCCAGTCTTTAGGTCGCTCGCATAGCAACCAAGGCATATTCTTGGTTCTTCTACCGCAGACCTCAACCTCTCGTGAGCCTAGTATAATGACCTGGCAGCTCGCAGAGGGATCCCAAGAATATCCTCACGTTCCCCGAAGCCGCTGCTTCGTTACCCAGTTCATTGGAGCCTTTATCTAAATTAGATAGCCTGCTCCTACACGCATACTTAAACGTTGACCTAACGTATCGGGTTACTAATTTATCTAAGAAATGGTCCAAATTTCCTTGACTAAGAATTATTACTTAGTTTCCCTTAACTAAGGTTTACCACTTAGCCTTATTTCCATAATCCTTGTTAACTATGGTTATTTACCTAATCCTCCGAATTAGGGTTTATCTAATGGGTTAAGTGTCACTTAAGTTCATAACTTAGCCCGTCTACAAACCATGTCAAAATTGGCTAAGTATACAAGTCCAAGACTTAACCCTACAAACCATGTGTCAAGTTGGTTAAGTATATCAAGGAATCCATGACTTAACCTCGTCTAATTATCATTTTAGATTGGTTAATTATATAATTTAACTTGACCTTGTCATCAAATCGGTCAAGCGTATTCAAGTGATTCGTGACTTAGCCTTATCATGTTTTCACGTTAGATTGGTTAAGTATAGATTAACTTAACCTCATCAAATTAACGAGTTAGATTGGTTAAGTATAGGTCACTTAACCTCATCAAATCATCGTGTTAAATTAGTTAAGTGTTTAACTTAACCCCGTTAAATTACCAAGTTGGATTAATTAAGTCTAGGCTAACTTAACCCCATCCGATTACCATGTTTAGATTAGTTAAGCCTAATCTTAACCCCATCCATTAACTGTATTATACGATTAAGTGTCATTAAGAAAACTTACTTAACCTTATCACGTTATCGTGTTGGATTGATTAAGTGTTGGTTAACTTAATCCCGTCCACTAGTCGTATAAAAATGGTCAAGTGTCATTAGGCAAATCAAGTTACTTAACCTACCCAAGCTTATCATGTTTTGTTAAGTATCATTAGCCTAATCAAATTACTTAACCCATTCGTCCATATCATATTTGGTTAAGCCTCATTAATCAAATTAACTTAACCCTATTATGTGGCATTAATTTAATTAATGCACCCTCAACCTCTCACATTAGACCTTGTTGTGGTTACTAGTTAAGCCGGGCGGGTCCGGGTAGATTTACACCACAACCTAGTCTAACCTCGGGTCTTAAGCGCGACATGACCAACTTCTCACATTGGGTCCTATTGTTTGCAACTACTAGTTAGGCCGGTCGGTTCCGGGTAGTTTTACGTTGCAAACTCAACCCAACCTCGAGTTGGCCACAGTTATATTATCTAAGTTCATCATGTTTCCAAAACATGTTACAAGTTTTCAAGCATTTGGGTAGACCTAACTTAATAGGTAAATTCCCAAAGGGTAGACCTAACTTAATAGGTAAATTCCCAAGCTCATGTTTTTATGCATACTTACATGCCAACTTCCATGTTATCTTTCAAGTCATATTTTCAAGTATAAACACATGTCATATTCAAGTTAAGATTTTGCGACATGTTCATGTTTATCTAACTACCCAAAATCGTGTTTTCCCACGCAAGCAAAGCGAGTCAACATAGTAAGGATACTATGTCACATATTGGTCTCAAAACATGCATGATGCCAAAAAGGGCTTGGCTTCCACATGCATAACATCATAAAGGGATTGGCCATAAACATGCATAGTGTCGTAAGGTAATTTGGCCACAAACATGCATATTATCAAAAAGGATTTGGCCATAAACATGCACAACTTAAAAGAGGGGATTGGCCACGAGCATGCATAATCTCATAAAGGATTTGGCCACAAACTTGCATGTTACCATAAGGGGTTTGGGTTCATAAACATGCATAAGCCCCAAAATCTTGTCTTAGCCAATGTTACACACATAAAGTGGTTCCTAAAGGTTCATGCTAGCATTTCATGCATAAAGATCCAAACTTGCAAGTTAAACTAGGTTATGCATAGCATGAGAGGCATGATTAAGTCACTCACATGGCCTAAAATCATAAACATGAACACAAGAGGCAAGGTAAGGTTCATATAGGTTCGCATAATCATGTTTAGCCTCATTTTATCCCATGTCAACATTAAAAATACCGTTTTGATCCAAAAGTAGCTAGAACTTACTTAGTTAGGCCTAGGGAAAGGAGAATGAACCATCTTGGCTAAGAAAGGTGCCTCCTTTGTAGAAGAATCGTCATGGAACTCGCATAGCAATGTTGATTTGGCCTTGATTTGGTGTAGCAAGCTTGCACCTTTTGATTTGAACTTGATTTGGATGCATAGGCTCTAGGGATTTGAGATGGAGGCCATGAGAGTAGAAATTTGGCCATAGTTTAGTTACATGAGTGAATAATGAGGGTTTAGGGGTAGGTTTAGGGTCTTTTTATAGAGATTAGGATAGTTTTAGGCCCTTAGATTAACCCTAGGACCAACCTGAACCGTCAGATTTCAAACCAGGCCCAAAAACCTAGCCAAGATAGAAAATAGGTGCACCAGATCAGAATCAGCCGACAGGGCAAGTCGACAGCCCTGTCGACATGCCTGTCGACTTGTCGGGGCGGGAATTTTCCCGCCTGGCCCCACTTCTGCATGTTTCGAAATTCAAATTTCTTGAAAACTTCTTTGGGCCTTAACCGGGTCATACAGACTCCGATTTTCGAAAACTCGGACTCTATTTCGCGTATTTTTCCGAGACGAACGCAATGGCATAGCCCGTTTTACTTGATTCAGAATTTAAAATTAAATTCTGCCTTGATTCTCGTTTTAACATGTTATTGAAATACGGGTTGTTACATTCTCCCCACCTTTTAGGATTTCGTCCCCGAAATCTCCAAGTTAGGAAGAACATATCCTACCATCCATCATCCATCTACTCAAAACATCATCCACAAGCAACCATTGTCCTTAGATGATTTCTAATGCTGTATGAATATATGCAAAGAGTGCGTGTATATGTTCCTTAGCTAATGCTAATGATCAGGCCTGAAAAATCTTTTGAATGCAAAAATATGTTTAGTGTTATGAATCCATCATGTATGCAAATAGTCCTAGTCATATACACTATATGCGTGCACAAACATTCAACCATATGCAACATCCGCATGATAACACATTCAATTTCATCCATAAACAAGTATAAATACTCGTGCATATGCAATATGAAATGTGACCGAGTCGAGCTAGTATCTAATGTGTATTCGCGCATCCACGAGCAACCACTTGCAACCATTTGCAACCATATCAACCATAACATGTTTCAAATACATGTTTACATCCACAGTGTTCTACCTAAGATTCCCTGAAACAGGGTCGAGAAGATAAACAAAACAAACTCCGTACGGGGTTTGTAACAGAGACAGGACCGAGAGGATATCCATAAAAGATAGCCTACAAGCAAGCTCAACAGAAAAACAGGGATCGAGGATATATTCCCAAAAGAGATATCATGCACGTATTTAGTCTTCAGTCTCCTGAGTCGCATTACCTTGAGCTTAGTTCCATCGTGCCTTGACCGCCCCTTTTACTTCACGATTTCGCAGCTTCTTATTTCCTGTTTCCATAACATGAGTTGGAACTCATTTCCTCGTCGCCTCTCGTTCCACTTGCACTTATTCTCCTTCTAGAATACTTGGCGCAAACAGGACTGCGTACACATTATTCCATGCGAGCCCTCAAAATTCACTAGTGAATCCTGGACCTTGTACCATAAGGTATTCCACGTAGAAAAACTTTCTCTTGAAAGTAAACAAGTTACCGTGCGCACTTACTAGGGTAATTCCCATAACCCATACATAATCGAAGTAAACCATCCGTCTTATTAGCGAACACCATTCGATCGGGTTTCTAATTTCCATCAAAGGCATCTAGGGATTCTAAGTAACTAATCATGACAGAACCCAAAAAGGTTACGCGGTACTTCAAGGGTATTACCAAAGCAAGCCAAGAGTCTAACTACCCTCCTTCTAAAACCGAGAGTGGCACCCCTTACTGGATAACCACTTCATCCCTAGAATCCATCCACAACTTATAAACATAAGCATTATTTCCAAGCTCAACACTTGATATAGACATTCTCAAATCCAAACAAGCCATGAGTAAATGGACCGATCTTCCAATAGGACTTGAGACAAAAACGGGATCCTCTACTATGCTAGTACTAGGGTGCAGAGACTCAACTATCGAAGCGGACTTAAAAGATGCGGTGATCAAAACAAAGTCCCGACAGGATGATAGAGAAGAAAAGCTAAACCTTTAACAAGATCGTTACCCTCCTTCTGAGGTACCCTAGAAATGAGAGCATACTATTGCCCTCCGAATGATTTTGTCCTTGTCCCATGATACTTAACTATCTGCCCCGTTTCACTATGCCAAAGGTACCCTCTCGTCATGGGTTTCATTGTTCATCTTTCTCCTTCCTTTGAGGACTAAGCCATACCAACACGTTGCTCACCCATAAGCTCATATCCTTTATCCTCTTTCTCAATATCCTTTCTTGTATAACTCTGCAATGGTCTCTCGAGAACCACCTCCATCGTACGGGAAACACTTACGCAGCTAGAAAGACTAGTCGCAGTCAAAACCACTGTGACTACAGATGGAGGAAAGAAAGGAAAAGAGATTCAATCAAGGAAACAAGGATAATGCTAATGGCCTTTGGGGAATAGCCTTTTTCTTTTTAAAAGAAAATTTTCTTGAAAAATGCTTCTTTGTAAACGGTTTTTCAAATAATTTTCAAAAGGTCTTTAAAAACTTTTGCCCAGTCTAGTAACCTTCTGCTCTGATACCAAATGTAACACCCCGCCTCCGGTAGGGTCACTCGCAAAGGAATGCACTAGCTTTAGAGGGGCATTATTGGTAAACATGCACAGAAATATCACAAGACAGAACATATAGAATAGCGGAAGTAAAATCAAACTTTCATTACATGAATAAATAAGGTCTAAAGCCTTTTACATCAGAGTACATCAAAACCTGTCTTGCAATAGTAAAGAAGCATACAGACATTTTCATAAATTATTCCCCAAGTAAAAACAGTAAAGTAGCCATAGCCAAGAAAAGTCCAAGCCATCCATGATGACCTTCAAGTAGAAGAAGTCCGAACTAAACAGCATTGTTTCCTCCCTGTAACCTGGAGGGGGGGGGGAAACGGAAGAAAAGAGGCGAAACAAAATGGGTCAGTCAAAAAGACTGAGTAAGTCATATCTACTTCCAGTATAAAAACAGGTAAAGGTAACATGACATGCATAAACTGAAAGTAAACATAAGGATAACTACAAGATAGATAAACCAGGGTAGCCGGTTGAACTACTGTGGCAAAGTAAACTAAGATATCATGATAAACTACGGTGTCATGATAAGTCAAGGTATCACATCGTCATATTTCTATCGAGTACATTATCCCAAGGTATCTACCCCGTCTAACATCCCACGGTATCTATTATGTATATTGTTCTTAGTCCTAACATGTATATTTGCTCTGCACCTCTCGTACTAGTACCCCTACCCGCGTCATGTGTTAACCATGAATGTCCCTTGCTCAAAGTCGTGTAATGGTCCATGTCAACCTAGTATATCGCATATATAGGTTACTCAAATCATATGTTTCTTTCCATGTATATAAGTTCAGTCCTTTGCTGTACCTCGTACGGGCTTCCTCATGTCGTATTATCCTTGAATTCGTTTGGACTGTCACCCTTGTTCTAGCTAGGCTCTTCCATATGAATCATCGTTTGAACTACTAGGACTTACGCCACCTAGCACCACTAGGGATTACGCTTACCTATTGCACGCTTTCGTATTTCGGTTTGGGTTAAATCACCTAGGCCACTAGGGATTACGCTAACCCTCAACCTCGCCCTTTTTCCCACGCATTCATCGTGAATCGTTTTTCTATAACTGTATGCACATGTATCACATCGTGCCATCCGAGTCCTGTCACATGGCGAACCAAGAAATACAGGACTCGGTCGGGAGCTTTAGATTTATCTGCCGATGCAGATACTAAGGTCTGCTTTTCTACATGTGGCTATGGTCCCACGAGACCCCTCCCTCAACTAGTGAAAGGTAACACAAGAGAAAATCTTGCATGAGAACTACACTCCGGCCAGCCCACATCCTACGGCCTACCTCACCCATAATTAGATAGCAATTATGGTCTGTTGGGTGTTCCCTGCCTTTCCGTACGTACACGCTTGACTCAAGATGGTAGATGATCGACGAACTTGCTATCTCGGGCACCTTATGTATTCGTCGACTCACTGCTATCCACCCCAGTCTTTAGGTCGCTCGCATAGCAACCAAGGCATATTCTTGGTTCTTCTACCGCAGACCTCAACCTCTCGTGAGCCTAGTATAATGACCTGGCAGCTCGCAGAGGGATCCCAAGAATATCCTCACGTTCCCCGAAGCCGCTGCTTCGTTACCCAGTTCGTTGGAGCCTTTATCTAAATTAGATAGCCTGCTCCTACACGCATACTTAAACGTTGACCTAACGTATCGGGTTACTAATTTATCTAAGAAATGGTCCAAATTTCCTTGACTAAGAATTATTACTTAGTTTCCCTTAAATAAGGTTTACCACTTAGCCTTATTTCCATAATCCTTGTTAACTATGGTTATTTACCTAATCCTCCGAATTAGGGTTTATCTAATGGGTTAAGTGTCACTTAAGTTCATAACTTAGCCCGTCTACAAACCATGTCAAAATTGGCTAAGTATACAAGTCCAAGACTTAACCCTACAAACCAAGTGTCAAGTTGGTTAAGTATATCAAGGAATCCATGACTTAACCTCGTCTAATTATCATTTTAGATTGGTTAATTATATAATTTAACTTGACCTTGTCATCAAATCGGTCAAGCGTATTCAAGTGATTCGTGACTTAGCCTTATCATGTTTTCAGGTTAGATTGGTTAAGTATAGATTAACTTAACCTCATCAAATTAACGAGTTAGATTGGTTAAGTATAGGTCACTTAACCTCATCAAATCATCGTGTTAAATTAGTTAAGTGTTTAACTTAACCCCGTTAAATTACCAAGTTGGATTAATTAAGTCTAGGCTAACTTAACCCCATCCGATTACCATGTTTAGATTAGTTAAGCCTAATCTTAACCCCATCCATTAACTGTATTATACGATTAAGTGTCATTAAGAAAATTTACTTAACCTTATCACGTTATCGTGTTGGATTGATTAAGTGTTGGTTAACTTAATCCCGTCCACTAGTCGTATAAAAATGGTCAAGTGTCATTAGGCAAATCAAGTTACTTAACCTACCCAAGCTTATCATGTTTTGTTAAGTATCATTAGCCTAATCAAATTACTTAACCCATTTGTCCATATCATATTTGGTTAAGCCTCATTAATCAAATTAACTTAACCCTATTATGTGGCATTAATTTAATTAATGCACCCTCAATCTCTCACATTAGACCTTGTTGTGGTTACTAGTTAAGCCGGGCGGGTCCGGGTAGATTTACACCACAACCTAGTCTAACCTCGGGTCTTAAGCGCGACATGACCAACTTCTCACATTGGGTCCTATTGTTTGCAACTACTAGTTAGGCCGGTCGGTTCCGGGTAGTTTTACGTTGCAAACTCAACCCAACCTCGAGTTGGCCACAGTTATATTATCTAAGTTCATCATGTTTCCAAAACATGTTACAAGTTTTCAAGCATTTGGGTAGACCTAACTTAATAGGTAAATTCCCAAAGGGTAGACCTAACTTAATAGGTAAATTCCCAAGCTCATGTTTTTATGCATACTTACATGCCAACTTCCATGTTATCTTTCAAGTCATATTTTCAAGTATAAACACATGTCATATTCAAGTTAAGATTTTGCGACATGTTCATGTTTATCTAACTACCCAAAATCGTGTTTTCCCACGCAAGCAAAGCGAGTCAACATAGTAAGGATACTATGTCACATATTGGTCTCAAAACATGCATGATGCCAAAAAGGGCTTGGCTTCCACATGCATAACATCATAAAGGGATTGGCCATAAACATGCATAGTGTCATAAGGTAATTTGGCCACAAACATGCATATTATCAAAAAGGATTTGGCCATAAACATGCACAACTTAAAAGAGAGGATTGGCCACGAGCATGCATAATCTCATAAAGGATTTGGCCACAAACTTGCATGTTACCATAAGGGGTTTGGGTTCATAAACATGCATAAGCCCCAAAATCTTGTCTTAACCAATGTTACACACATAAAGTGGTTCCTAAAGGTTCATGCTAGCATTTCATGCATAAAGATCCAAACTTGCAAGTTAAACTAGGTTATGCATAGCATGAGAGGCATGATTAAGTCACTCACATGGCCTAAAATCATGAACATGAACACAAGAGGCAAGGTAAGGTTCATATAGGTTCGCATAATCATGTTTAGCCTCATTTTATCCCATGTCAACATTAAAAATACCGTTTTCATCCAAAAGTAGCTAGAACATACTTAGTTAGGCCTAGGGAAAGGAGCATGAACCTTCTTGGCTAAGAAAGGTGCCTCCTTTGTAGAAGAATCGTCATGGAACTCGCATAGCAATGTTGATTTGACCTTGATTTGGTGTAGCAAGCTTGCACCTTTTGATTTGAACTTGATTTGGATGCATAGGCTCTAGGGATTTGAGATGGAGGCCATGAGAGTAGAAATTTGGCCATAGTTTAGTTACGTGAGTGAATAATGAGGGTTTAGGGGTAGGTTTAGGGTCTTTTTATAGAGATTAGGATAGTTTTAGGCCCTTAGATTAACCCTAGGACCAACCTGAACCGTCAGATTTCAAACCAGGCCCAAAAACCTAGCCAAGATAGAAAATAGGTGCACCAGATCAGAATCAGCCGACAGGGCAAGTCGACAGCCCTGTCGACATGCCTGTCGACATGCCTGTCGACATGCCTGTCGACTTGTCTGGGCGGGAATTTTCCCGCCTGGCCCCACTTCTGCATGTTTCGAAATTCAAATTTCCTGGAAACTTCTTTGGGCCTTAACCGGGTCATACGGACTCCGATTTTCGAAAACTCGGACTCTATTTCGCGTATTTTTCCGAGACGAATGCAATGGCATAGCCCGTTTTACTTGATTCAGAATTTAAAATTAAATTCTTCCTTGATTCTCGTTTTAACATTTATTGAAATACGGGTTGTTACAGGCGTCGTGTATGGTCTAGACACGTGTTGAGAATTGCGTGTACCATGTGTTGTTTATAGAATGCGGGTTTTGCTAGAACTACGGCATCGTGTGTGGTCCTTGATAATTGACGGTGAGTTGTTAGCCAATCATACGATAACTAGGGTTCCAAAGCAAGGTTGGCGGTGATAGCCAGAGTCAGTCATGGATGTCTGAATGCATGTTGTGATCACGATTGAGTTGCTTTGCCCTGTATGAATGGATGCTTAATTGCCATGGCTGAATTGTTATTCCTTTGGATGTGTAGATCGTAAAGGCTATCACTATCGTGTAGTGGGGAAGGAAATCGGGAGTTCTTCTTTGGAGCTGGGTAGATTAGTTGTTTATTTACCCATTCTCATATACTTTATTGATGAAGTTTTTAGTTGTTTTACCGCTCACTAAGCTTGTTGTCTGATTTAACGTTTAACGTTTCCTCTTATTACCTTGGGTTGTTCATCTGGTTGTTTGGATGGGCAGACTAGGTGGTAGGTAACAGGTGATTGGCGAGGTTGCTATTCGGTGGCGAGGAAGAGGCTGGCGTACTATTTTACTACTGTCTAGTACCTTTGTTTTTCCGCTGTTTGCTATTTCTCTGAGTGTTATAGTGAGGCAAATTGTACAAACACTATTGTTGTTATCCGCGTGTATGGGAATTACCTTCTAGCTGTCATGAAAGTTTAGTATTTTCTGCTTCACTATCACTACCTGTTTTATATGTTCTATTATATTTTATCTATGCGCTGTGAGTTTACGACAGGTTCCGCTTATGTATCATACCTTGATGATCGTCCATAGCTTCCGTGCACACCTTTCAGCGCATTATTCCTTTTGTATAGTGCAGGGGTTGTGGGCAGTCGTCGGAATTATTATATATTTAAATGGACCCTTTAGGCCACTAATGATGTTTTTTTGTGATGAGAGAGACCATGCTCAATCCCCACACGCACGCGCTGACCAATCAACTTGACTCGATCCAAGCTGGGATTGTTGTGATGTAGTACTTATACTTTTGGTATAAAATTTTAATCATTTTAAACAGAAATGGACTGGGCTAAAAACTATCAGATTAGATCAGTTCGTATTGGAGAACATTTTTGTAACGTTCAACATAGACCCATTCTTTTTTAAGATATGTAATTTTGGGTTATATCCTCTATAGAACAACAATATATCTTACTATTTCATCTATTTAAACATAGGTAGATAAAATAGATATATACACAATTTTCTTAACCCAAGCACGCCTTCTTCTTCTCTAAACATTTTATTCAAAATCCACTACAAGAAAAACCGAGAATAGCGATAGATTTTTAGCAGCGGAAAATTCCATTGCGAATTAGCGACAGATTTCCGTGGGCTTTGTAAGAGGAAATATTTTGGATTTTTATGTCATCTTATTATAAATTATTACCGTCGAATACTAATTTCGTTGCAAAATCAATGGAAATTGCAACTCTTTATCGTCATATAATATTTAATGCTAAATTTTGTTGCTAATAGAGTTGGATTACCGTCAACAAAATTTTGAAGCTATTTTTCCTGTAGTTTTCCAAGAGATTTTAAACGAACTTTTATATTTATTATTCGTAAAATGTTTTAAATTTGTGTTATTACTTAGTAATTAATTAGTAAATATTAATTTTAAAAAATTAATGTGAATAATACATTAGTAATTAATAATAAATAATAACTATTAGAAGTAAATAAAATTCAATAACTAATGATGATTTTTTTTGAAAATTAATGCTAATTAATTATTAATTACTATATAATATAAATAAGAGGTAATAGTAATTAATAAAATACATTGTTCCCTCAAAGAAGAGCCGTTACAAATTGGATTTTTGATGGTAGATTGCTTTTGCTTAGTAAATTCGCTTATCTATTCCTTTCCTATTCATTGTGTCTTTACTTTACAGTACTTTTTTTTTGTTCATTATGTCACACGCTCTTTTTTTAAAGCAAACAAACCATATATAAAAGAGTTGTACACTCCTAAACAAATTGATCAGAGGTTTCTACCTCTTCTTTGAGCAAACAACGAGTGAATTGAACTTGCTGCTTAAATTAGTGTAGTTATAGATGCATCAATTTTTTTGTAGTTTTTAATACTTTTAAACACTGAATATGCTTAAAAAAAATTAAAAAGAAAAAAAAAATGTTGATATACATTTGTAATTAATAATAAATAATAACTATTAGAAGTAAATAAAATTCAATAGTTAATGATGATTAATTTTTTTTGAAAATTAATGCTGATTAATTACTGTATAATATAAATAAGAGGTAATAGTAATTAATAAAATACATTGTTTGCTCACAGAAGAGCCGTTACGAATTGGATTTTTGATGCTAGATTGCTTTTGCTTGCTAAATTCGCTTATCTATTCCTTTCCTATTCATTGTGCCTTTACTTTACAGTATTTTTTTTGTTCATTATGCCAGAGACTTTTTTTTTATTTTTCTTGAAAGCAAACAAATCATATATAAAAGAGTTGTACACTCCTACAACAAATTGATCTAAGGTATCTGCCTCTTCTTTGAACAAACAACGAGTGAATTGAACATGCTACTTAAATTAGTGTAGTTATAGATGCATATATTTATTTTATAGTTTTTAATAATTTTAAACACTGAATATGCTAAAAAAATTGAAAAGAAAAAAAATGTTGATATACATTAGTAATTAATAATAAATAATAACTATTAGAAATAAATAAAATTCAATAGTTAATGATGATTAATTTTTTTTTTGAAAATTAATGTTGATTAATTATTAATTACTATATAATATAAATAAGAGGTAATAGTAATTAATAAAATACATTGTTTGCTCAAAGAAGAGCCGTTTCGAATTGGATTTTTGATGGTAGATTGCTTTTGCTTGCTAAATTCGCTTATCTATTCATTGTGTCTTTACTTTACAGTATTTTTTTGTTCATTATGTCAGAAACTCTTTTTTTTTTGAAAGCAAACAAACCATATATAAAAGAGTTGTACACTCCTACAACAAATTGATCGGAGGTATCTGCCTCTTCTTTGAGCAAACAATGAGTGAATTGAACATGCTACTTAAATTAGTGTAGTTATAGATGCATCAATTTTTTTGTAGTTTTTAATACTTTTAAACACTGAATATGCTTAAAAGAAATTTAAAAAGAAAAAAATGTTGATATACATTAGTAATTAATAATAAATAATAACTATTAGAAGTAAATAAAATTCAATAGTTAATGATGATTAAATTTTTTTTTTTGAAAATTAATGCTGATTATTTACTGTATAATATTAATAAGAGATAATAGTAACTAATAAAACATATTCTTTGCAACTTCCTCTTCATCAACTCTTTAGCTTTGACATTTTACTGCCTATATATATGCCTCATAATTCATGTCTTTATTTAGACAAAACAATCAAGATGAGCATTATGTATAAAAGCATCGTTTTGGTAACTTTATATGTTATTGCTGTTGCATTAGCTGTTAGTATAAATCAAGTTGATGCATCAAGGCTCCTTGGAGATAAACGGGCAGAGCTTGTGAGAATATTTGGGTTCATTCTTCAATCGTTGCCGCAGGGACCCATGCCACCATCCGGTCATTCCGGCTGCACCCATGGTCCAAACGGCGGTGGTGGACCATGCCCTCCTTGAATCAAATTTAACTGTCGTTACTCTTTTTGTTGATTGCATTTTATTTATTCATTTAAGCTAGACTGTTTCTAATAAGGATGTGCTTAGGCGTGATTTGTGAATGTAGATTCGGCAGCCTATGCAGTATATATGTGTTATGATTTGTACAAATGGAGAACTCCACGCTGTTATATTGCAAATTTGAACATTTAAAAGCTTGGTGCCGAATGTTTAGTCGGTTTGGTTGGCTCGATGATAAAATATGTTAAACGAATCTAAAACCAATAAAAATAAAAAACAAAGTTAGATCGATAGAATTAAGTTTAGCTGATTCGGTTGTTTATTCATTATATTTGAAGTATTCATTATAAATTAAAATAAAACATGAATATATGTTTCTTTTGGAGGACAAGATCAACCAAATTTTATAGTGTACCATCCATTTTTTAATCACAATAAATAATAAATACATTAAAAAACCAAAAATAAGTTGAATATTTACCTATAACCGTCAGTTTTTAAAATGGACCGACCACTAGACAAACCTAAACTAGCTCATAGAAAAAGGTTAGAAAGCATGTCTAAATAGCTAACCACTATTGACACAACATAGCACCAGGCTCGAAGCAACAAATAGAGTGACCTGCTCAGTTTCCTTAAGAAAGGCACAAGAAAATTCAACATGACATACACAACGCAGGGTGTTCAACAGTCACAGACCAACTATAAGTGGCAAAGGCCAATTACAAGCATCACCAACAGACTTTCATCAGCATTTCATCCCAACATCATAAACTCATTTCAAATCAGTATTGTTTACTTTAACCTGGTGACGCAAGGCGCAAGCATTCACCAGTGAACAAGACAGGATACTTTACAACAAAAAACTTGAAATGAAAGAGAAAAACCAAGGTCGAATAACTTACAACACAGGACCAACAGAGACAACAAAAAAAGGCTTCAAAGGATTGTAAAAGAGCTGCATACCCACCCACACGCCATGCCCGTGGAAGAACTCCATTGTGTAAGAAATTGTCGAGGAGACACAGACAAAGATAGAGTAAAACACGCCACCACCCAAAAATTCACTTCAAAATGTAAGAATGTTTGGTTTATTTTGTTAGTACTTTTGTAATTACACAATTGTATTACAAACAGACAGCAACAACAATCAACGTCAATCAATTATGCCACAATTGTCACGTCAAATTGTATGCACAATAATCATAGAAAGCGCAACTGATTTGCGCACAAGACTAAAGATAAAAAGAAAGTATTCGATTTCAGTAATGTCCGAGTCCAGAAATTTTCTATTTCCTTGAAACAATATTGTCGTCGTATGCACCAATCGACGTTGTTGCAATTTGTTTCCCAGGATAAAATGGACCAACTCCGTTGCGTAGTGCCAGCAAACGGAGCTCTGACGAACCGAAGTTGATTAAAGAAACTAGATCAGAGGATTACTTTGAAGAAGAAGGAGTAATGCAAACAGAAAAAATGTGAATTCTGTCTTGTTTTGGGCAGTGTATATATAGGCAAGGAGGAGTGCCTGTTCGCATGCATTAGTAACTATCCGAATAGGAAAGGTTGCGACCCTTTAACCGCCCGGTTATTAATATGTGTCTGTTGAGAATTCAAATGGTTGTCTTTATTCAGCTAGTAGACATTCCTTTTGAATTTTGGACTGAATGGACGCACCTTCAAAATTCCGAGAAAAGATATTCTCATGTCAGTGCACTAGCCCAATCAGCAACCGTCGGCCATATCCAATCAAGAGACCCCAAGAGCCCCAAGGCCCAAGGCCCTTATCTTTGATATTTTAATGTATTATTATGTCATGGCCAAGCCCACATCCTGATATCATCCCTCTCCTTTCTATTTTACATAAGCCTATTTGGCTTCTAATATATTAGGAGAGACTGTGCTAATATTTCTATGATGTGGGACTTTAAATGTTGTTATCTCTTCTTCTTCCTTATCTCTTCTTCTTCCTACTTTCCCCTTTTTTTGCTCATTCATTTCCAACAATCCCCACATGAATGAGTAGTTATCTTAGTTTCACGAATCATTTATCGCATCGGTTAAAGTAGCACATGGGCCTTAAACTTTTCCTAGTGATTAGCTATTTGAATCACAGGAGAATCAGTAGACATAGATTGTCCTTGAACTGTAAGCCTTTTGTGTAATTCCAAAGTAGATAACACGCGATAAATGTTTCTTATAACCCTTCGTTCTCTGTATATGTTCGTTTTTGCCATGAACACCTGCCTGGTCTCATAAGTTCTTAGAGAATTTAGCCTCATAATTCTCTTTGAAGCGACATCTTTGCACTTACGTAGGTGATTCTGTAAAGGGCATTCTCAAATTCCTCAAATACAGACATCATTAAAAGTACTCATACTTATCCTTATTCAACATATAATGCACTGACTTATCATAGGAATGGTTTGTGTGTAACAGTGCCATCAAATTTCTCTTAAACTTCGTTGTCCATTTAAACCTAGATCTTGGGATCTCCAGTCAACTAGATGGGGTTTCCATTTTAGAAAAACCTTTAATCTGCAGGCCTTATCCCCATTCCCTTCGATAAGGTTTAAACTTTCTCTCTTAACAAGGCTTTTGTAAGTGGATCCGCTAAGTTATCTTTAGATCAAATGTAATCTATTGTGATAAAGCCATTAGAGAGAAGTTGTCTTATCATTTTATGTCTATGACGAATATGCCCAGACTTACCATTGTATAGTGTACTATTAGCCCTTCCAATAGCTGATTTACTATCACAATGTACACATATTAGAGGCATAGGTTTGCTCCAATTAGGAATGTCTTCCAAGAAGCTTCGAATCCATTCTGCTTCTTTTGCAGTCTAATCTAGTGCGATAAACTCTGATTCCATCGTAGATCTAGCGATACAAGTCTGTTTGGATGATTTCCATGAAATCGCTCCATTTCCTAATGTGAACATGTATCCACTTGTAGACTTTGTATCATTTGATCCAATGATCCAATTTGCATCACTGTATCCTTCCACTATTGAAGGATAGTTTGTATAGTATAGACCATAACTCTGTGTATACTTTAGATATCCTAGAACTCTGATTATCGCTTTCCAATGATGTTTACCAGGATTGCTGGTAAATCTACTTAGTTTGCTTACAGCATCAGCGATATCAGGCCTAGTACAGTTCATAACATACATGATACGCCCTAGTATACGAGAGTACCCCAATTGGTAAATACCATCACCAGTGTTCTTTACCCAATTTTGGTTCATATCTACTGGTGATTTTGCAATAGTTACATTATATTGCTTGAATTTCTCAAGTATTTTGGTGATGTAATTCGATTGGGATAATGCCTATCCCTGTGGTGTTCTCAGAATTTTTACACCCAATATCACATCAGCCAGTCCTAGGTCTTTCATATCAAATCTAGAGGATAATGTATCCTTTTTAGATGTTATTATGGCCTTGTTATTGCCTAGGATCAATAGGTCATCAACATAACGACAAACAATGACATATCCAATATGTGTATATTTTATGTACACACATTTATCTGATTCATTTATCGTGAATCCATTTGATAACATAGTATTATCAAACTTCTCATACCACTGTTTTGGAGCTTGCTTAAGGCCATAAAGTGATTTTACCGATTTGCAAATTTTATGCTCATTTTTTGAGCTTAGAAATCCTTCAGGTTGTTTCATATAAATTTCCTCCTCTAGTTCACCATTCAAGAATGCAGTTTAACATCCATTTGATGTATCTCCAAGTCATGTATGGATACAACTGCAATGAGCATTCTAATTGACGTGGTCCTCATTACAGGTGAATATGTATCAAAATAGTCCAGGTCTTCTTTTTGTCTAAATCCTTGGACTACCAGACGAGTTTTGTACTTGTCTATTGAACCATCAGGTTTCAATTTCCTTTTAAATATCTGTTTATTACCTAAAGCCTTATATCCTTGAGGTATATCAACCAATTCCCATGTATGATTGGACATAATGGATTCAGTCTCATTTGCCTCCTTCCAATAAGGGGCATCGCTGGAAGACATAGCTTATTTATATGTCAATGGATCATCTTCTAACATAAATGTATAGAAGTCCGGTCCAAAGGTATTTAAAGTCCTTGACCTTTTATTTTTTCTTGGTTCCTCCATTTGCTGCTCAACACTACTTTGCTGAGTGTTATTTTGTTCAACATCCTCAATATAATAAGGAACTTCATCTTCCCTTGGTCTCTTAGGTGCATGATTTTCAGTACCATGTTTCAAGGGAAATACATGTTTGAAAAATATAGCATTTCTCCACTCAATGATGGTATTTTCATGAATATCATCAATTTCAGATTTGTGTACCAAAAATCGATATGCAGCACTATTTTTCCCAGATCTAGTGAATACACAATCAATAGTTCTTGGTCCAATTTTGACCTTCTTTGGTCTTGGTACCTCTACTTTGGCAAGACACCCCACGCTTTTAGGTATTTATAGGATGGTGGTCTGGTTTTCCAAAGTTCATGAGGAGTTTTAGATTTTTTTTCTTTCGGGTTATTTTATTTAAAATAGGATTTGCCGAAAGAATAGCTTCTCCCCAAAAATTATCTGGCAAGCCAGAGCTAATTAGTAAGGCGTTCATCATTTCTTTAAGAGTTCTATTTTTCCGTTCGGCTATACCGTTGGATTGAGGTGAATACGGAGCTGTAGTTTGATGTATAATTCCATGATCAGCACAGAATTCCTCAAATGGAGACTCGTATTATCCTCCTCTATCACTTCTTAAAGATTTGATTTTCTTGTTTAGTTGACTCTCAACTTCTTCCTTATACTGTTTAAACATTTCAAATGCTTCGTCCTTACTTCTGATGAGACATATATGACAGTATCTGGTACAATCATCAATGAATGTAATAAATTACCTTTTTCCATCTCTAGTTTGACACATTTTCAAATCGCATACATTGGTTTGTATTAAGTCTAGAGGTTCAGTATCTTGTTCAACATGATGAAACGAGGTTCTTGTCAATTTTGCTTCTGCACAAACTTGACATTTATAGTTTGAATCTATATTGCATTTTGGTATAAATTCTAGACTAATCAATTCTCACATTGTATCAGAATTTACATGCCCTAATCTAGAGTGCCATATGTTAGAAGATTAAACAATATAAGCAGAAGAATCACTTTCATTCGTTTCAGTGCGTGGTACAATAGTGGTTACATTTGCTTTAAACAAACCATCACAGACATATCCTCTTCCAAAATACACTCCATTCTTGGAAAGCACAAATTTATCAGCTTCAAAAGTCAATTTGAAGCCATGCTTGCTCAGTAATGATCCAGAAATTAGGTTCTTTCGAATTTCTAGAATATGGAGAACATCATTTAAAGTTAGTTCCTTTCCGGATGTCAGTTTCAAAACAACTTTTCCTTTGCCTTCGACCTTTGAAGTAGAAGAATTGCCCATAAAAAGTTGTTTAGCATCAGTTGCAGTTTTATAGGTTGTAAACATCCACTTATTAGCACATATGTGTCAAGTGGCTCCAGTGTCTACAAACCATTCCTTTGAGTGACCAACAAGGTTGCATTCTGATATTACTGCACATAAATCAAGATTAGAAATGACTTTCGAAACATCAGCCATATTTGCTTCTAACTTCTTCTTTTTAGGTGCACGACATTTGGCTGCTTTGTGCCCCTTCTTTCCACAGTTGTGGCAAGAACCCAAAAATTTCTTTGACTTCTTAGGAGCATTCTCCCTTTTTCTTTTGTTAGTCTTCTCTGACTCAGCAACATTTGCTTTGGCATCAATATTCTAAGAAATCTTTTTCTCAGAATTTATGTTATCTTCCTCAATATGTAGCCGAACTATGAGATCTTCCATTGTCATTTCCTTACGTTTATGCTTAAGGTAATTTTTGAAGTCCTTCCAAGAAGGAGGCAATTTCTCAATAGTTGCAGCAACTTGAAAAGTCTCGCTAAGAGTCATCTTTTCATCTTCTAATTGAAAAATGATAAGTTGCAGTTCTTGAGCTTGACTTATCACCGTCTTTGAGTCAACCATTTTGAAGTCTAGAAATTTTCCAGCAATGAATTTCTTCATGCCTGCATCTTCAGTTTTGTACTTTTTCTCCAGAGCCAACCAGAGTTGTTTGGACATTGCAAAAGTACAGTAGACATTGTAGAGGCTATCATCCAGACCATTCAGAATATAATTTTTGGACATGAAATCTGAGTTTGTACAGATATTGAGTGCCTCTACTTTAGTAGCGTCAAGTTCGAGTTTGTCTACCACAGGAGCCTCTTCAGTTAGAAACTTGGCAAGGCTTAATGTTGTTAAATAAAACAACATTTTCTGTTGCCAACACTTGAAATTGATTCCATTGAACTTCTCTGGCCTTTTGCCATGAGACAGAGCTATTCTTGGTAGCACAGGCGCTGGCTGAGCAGTTTTCACCGTCTGAATCGGTGCAGAATCAGTGCTGCTGTTTTTCGTCATCTGCAACAAAAATATTGTTTCAAGATTGTTAGTACATTTGTAATTACACAATTGTATTACAAACAGACAACAACAACAATCAACATCAATCAATTATGCCACAATTGTCACGTCAAACTGTGTGTACAATAATCACAGAAAGTGTAACCAGTTTGTGCACAAGACTGAAGATAAAAAGAAAGTATTCTATTTCAGTAATGTCCGAGTCCAGAAGTTTTCTATTTCCTTGAAATAACATTGCCGTCATATGCACCAATCGATGTTGTTGCAATTTGTTTCCCAGGATAAAACGGACCAATTCCGTTGCGTAGTGCTAGTAGACGGAGCTCTGACGAACTGAAGTTGATTATAAAAACCAGATCAAAGGATTACTTTGAAGAAGAAGAAGTAATGCAAGCAGAAAAAAGGTGAATTCTGTCTTGTTTTGGGAAGTGTATATATAGGCAAGGAGGAGTGCCTGTTCACATGCATTAGTAATCATGCGAATAGGAAAGGTTGGGACCCTTTAACCGTGCCCAAGGCCCAAGGCCCTTATCTTTGATATTTTAATGAATTATTATGTCATGGCCAAGCCCACATCCTCATATCATCCCTCTCCTTTCTATTTTACATAAGCCTATTTGGCTTCTAATATATTAGGAGAGATTGTGCTAATATTTCTATAATGTGGGACTTTAAATGTTGCTATCTCTTCTTCTTCCTTATCTCTACTTCTTCCTACTTTCTCCTTTCTTTGCTCATTCATTTCCAACATATTTAGCATTTTGAGTTTGCAACGTTACATTTGAATGAAACACTAATATTTAAGTTTCATTTTCAATGTTTATCAATATAAACTAAACCATAATTTAATTTACAAATTCAGGTTACTACTGCAATAATAGCTTGAATTTCATTATTTAAACAATTATATAAGTTCACACCATAGATTGTCAAATTAAATCTTTAATTTTTAGTTATAAATTTATCAACTCAAATTAATTCAAATGTTCTAATATTAATTCCAATTCTCAATATTTAACAGTACAAATTAAATCATAATTTCATTTATAATCAATATAAGATATTGTTGTTATAACAAGTTGAATTTCATTATTTAATCAATTTAATTTAGTTTACATCATACACTTCACAATCAAATCATTAAATTTTAAATTCTAACCATAATTATCATTAAAACAAAAATTGTGACGAAGGGGAGAAATAGTCTTTTTTTGTATTTTCTAAGTTCGAGGCATGATTCTCAAGAGAAGTAGAACTAGACGAGGACTTGGGGCGGGAGGAAGACTCCAAGGGAGGAATACTTATTTCCCCGGATTCTCCGCCTGAATGGACATTCGAATTCGATCCAAAACAAGAAACATTCAAAATCAAAGTGGATAAGGCTATTGTCACTCCAAAAAAAGCTACAATCTTTTCTAAAATGAAGAAGCGAACGACAAATCAGTTTTGAAAAAGGTCGCCATAGATGCAATTCGGTGGCAAATATTGGAAACAGACTGTAAGGGCCTTAATAATTATTAGAAATATGAATAAATCATGCAAGATCATAATAAATGATTTGGGACTACAACAAAAATACTTTTTTACAACACTGATTCTACCATAGTTCATGAAAATGTTGTAAAAATTATACAATTTTCATAACATATGTTAAGAAAAATGCCGTGATAGATTTTACCAAAGAACGTTCTTTATACAAATGATGGAAAATTAAAACTATTTACATTTCATTAAATTCAGCATTTAAATAGTCGCTAAATATAAGTTATTACAATTTTATTGTGTTATATGCAATATATATGTATATAATGATTATTAGTGTAAAATTATGTTTTTCCATATACAACTGAGTTATAATTTTTAAGTAGTTAAATAGTCTGTCTAACACGTGCTATAATGTATTTATTATTTTTTATAATTAAAAGTATTTGCAATCATTTTAAAAACCAGTCGGCTCTGACAAAATTGAGTTATAAGTAAAATGGAAAACCATAAATATTTATGAAAAAACAACATTTATGTGTGTGGATAATTTTAATAAGATTGTATGGCTTATTTTTGTCAAAATATTGTGTTTCATACAATTTTAACATCAAATTTGTAAGTTTTGTTCGTAAGTCACAAATGGTTAAGATGTACGATTAGTTTGCAAAATATAAATTTTGTTTCCATATGTGTAAAACTGTGTTAAAAAGGTTTTAAAATATTTTAGATATGTTTGTACAAATTTTAGTAAGGCTAAACAAAGTTAGAATGTGTATTAAGTGGTTGAATTGGTGAAATATAATGTTAATAGAATGGCTTGTGAGTAAAGTGGCTTATTTGAGCACCTAAATTAAGCACGAATGATCTAATTATGCTATAATTTAGCTGAAACCATGGATTATGAAAAGAAGAGTTTGGATACTACGATTATTTTCTCTATAGTATCTTCCTCCTCCTTTGATACTCATATAAAAAGAAAATAACAAAATCTCTTATACAAACCAAAATCTCCACTTCTAATCCAAATCAAAGGCCGAAACTAAGTATCTAACCAAGCTATGCACAAGTAATCACTACAAACCCATATATTAATCTTCATTTGTTTCATATTTTGTGAATTTTCTTCACTGTGTGATGAAATCATATTGCATGCTACTGTAAACTTTCCTATAGGTTGCAAAGGGCAAATTCAAGCTAAAAGCTAAATCTTTCTTCAAATCCTCCATTGTTAATTGCTAAAATCACCAAAGACATGAGTGAAAACTCACACATCTAGATTACTCGGTGATTTTGAACATTTGTAGTTTTCAGAGAGAGGTTGTCTCTATAAACATAATATCTTAGTTTTATGTAAGTAGCGGAAAATCAGTTATCCGTCCAAATTTGTGATGTCATAACTTCTTTATTTCTTGCTGCAATCATGCCAAATCTTTTCTAAATGATAGTATTATTGTTGATGTATAAGCATGTCAATTTTCAAGTCATATCTACCTCTGTATCATATTGAAATTACGTGTCAAAGTTTGAACCAGAAGAGACTCTTTCCAAATGTAGTATCTATCAAAGATGGTCCATACATGGAGAGCTCAAATTTTATAGCATATTCCAAGATTGTCTTATCTCCCAATTTCATCATAGAACCTATATAATGTTGAAATTGATGATTCAAATATTTGTAGAGAAGGAAAGATTGATTGTCAATCATGTAATTGGCTCCTATATGGAATAACTTGGGCGCCAAGTTTACTTGGAGGTCAAGAAAACTTGGGTGCCAAGTTTACTTAGAAGTCAAGAAAAATTGGGTGCCAAGTTTACTTGAAGTTCAAGAAAACTTGGGTGTCAAGTTTACTTGGAGGTCAAGAAATCCCTCTATATAAATAGAGGTAATGTTATTGTATAAAAAAAGCAATCCACCATTAATCTTCTGTAACAACCGAATTTTAACAACGTGTTAACACAAGAATCAAGGCAGAATTAAATTATAAAATCTTAATCAGGATAAACGGGTTGCGCCATTGCGTTTGTCTCGGAAAAATACGCGAAATAGAGTCCGAAATTTTGTAAATCGGAGTACGTATGACCGAGATATGGCCTCGCGAAGTTTCTCGAAAATTCAAATCCGAAAACAGATTTGAAATTCAGCCCAAAAAGAGAGGCGGGAAAAATTCCTGCCAGACACTCAGGGTCGACACCCATGTTGACATGGGTGTCGACCCCTCCCCAGGGGGTCGACATGGGTGTCGACCCCTGGGTCGACCCCTCTGTAGAACCCCGACCTGGTGCACCTGCTTGTCATGTTGGCTCGGTTTTGGAGGCTTGTGACGGATTTTGACGATTCAGATCTATCCTAGGGTTTATCCTACGGCCTAAACAACTCCTAATCTCTATAAAAAGACCCCTAGACCTAGCTTAAACCCTCACAAATCACTCATGCCACGAAGTGCTGCCCAAATGCCAAGTGATCATGGCCTCCATCTCCAATTCCTAGAAACTATGCATTCAAATCGGATTCAAATCAAAAGGTGCAAGTTTGCTACACCAAATCGAAGAGGGATCAATGTTGCTACGCAAATTTCATGACGATTCTTCGACAAAGGAGCCACCTTTCTTCGTCAAGACAGATCATGCTCATTCCCTAAGCCTCGCTAAGTAAGTTCTAGATACTTGTAGATTCTAACTGTGGTTCTAATGTGACATGGGATAAAATGAGATGAAATATAAGTATGCTAGCCTATATGAACCTTGTCATGTCTCTTTTGCTTGAACCTATGACTTTGGGCTAAGTTGTAGCGACTTAATCATGCCATTCATGTTATGTTTAATCTAGTATATCTTGCAAGTTTGAATCTTTATCTATGGAATGTTAGCATGAACCTTTGGGAACCACTTGACTTGTGAAACATGGGCAAAGACTTGACTTTGGGGCTTATGCAAGTAAATGAACCCAAACCCCTTATGTATCATGCATGTTTGTGGCCAAATTGACTTATGATACTATGCATGTTTGTGGCCATATTCCCTTATTAAACTATGCATGCTTGTGGCCAAATTCACTTATGAAACTATGCATGCTTGTGGCCAAATTCCCTTATGATACTATGCATGTTTGTGGCCAAATTCACTTATGAAACTATGCATGCTTATGGCCAAATTCCCTTATGAAACTATGCATGCTTGTGGCCAAATTCCCTTATGATACTATGCATGTTTGCGGCCAAATTCCCTTACGATACTATGCATGTTTGTGGCCAATATGTTGACATAATACCCTACTATGTGACTCGCTTCCACTTGGGTTGGAAATACGTTTGGGTAGTTTAGGAAAAACGTGGGTATGACATGGAAAACTTGACATGGGGTTTACATGAGAACATGACATTCATGATACATTTAAATATGGTCATGACACGTAGGAAAACATGGAACTTGAACTAGACATGGGTGGGTTGTAAGTGTAATAATACACTAGACCAAACATGAAAGTGGCCAACTCGAGGTTGGGTTGAGTTTGTAGCATAAATCTACCCGGACCCGCCCGGCTTAAATAGTGGCTACAAACAATAGGATCCAATGTGAGAAGTTGGTCATGTCGCACTTAAGACCCGAGGTTAGACTAGGTTGTGGTGTAAAACTACCCGGACCCACCCGGCTTAACTAGTAACCACAACAACGTCTAATGTGAGTGGTTGAGAGTGCATTAATTAAATTAATACCACATGATAAGGTTAAGTATGAATGACACTTAACCGATATGACACGAATGGGTAGGTTAAGTGGGACCGGGCTTGATTTCTTAATCACACTTAACCATACAAGACGATTAGGGGATGGGGTTAAGTAATTTACACTTAACTAATCTGACTTGGTAATTAGATGGAGTTAAGTAACCTACACTTAACTAATCTAAACACGGTAATTAGATGGGGTTGAGTAACCTACACTTAACTAATCTAAACACGGTAATTCGATGGGGCTAAGTTAAACACTTAACCAATCTAAACTTGGTAATTCAATGTGGTTAAGTAACCAATACTTAACCAACTTAACATGATAATTTAATGGTGTTAAGTAACTTATACTTAATCAATTTTACTTGATGATTGATGAGGTTAAGCAACCATACTTAACCAATCTAATGTGAGAACTTGATAGGGTTAAGTCACAGGACCGTTTAAATATACTTAACCATTCTAATACGATTAGTGGATGGGGTTAAGTTAACCTATACTTAACGAATCCTACTCGATAATCCGATGAGGTTAAGATAATCTATGCTTAACCAATCTAACACGATAAGCTGATAGGGTTAAGATAAACAAATACTTAACCAATTTGACTTGATGATTGAATAGGGTTAAGTCATGAGCTTCTTGGTATACTTAATCAACTTGTAGGGCTAGGTCTTGAACTTGAATACTTAGCCAAATCTTGATATGATTCGTAGGCAGGTTAAGTCATGAACCTAAATAACAATACTTAACCCATTAGACAAAGCCCTAGTTCAGGGGACTAGGTGGAAGACCGGGATTAACAAGGATAACGGGAAAGGAGACTAAGTGGTAAACCTTAGTTTGGGAAACTAAGTAATAATTCTTAGTCAAGAGATTTGGACCAGGTCACAGATAGATGGGTAACCCGATACGGTAGGTTATCGCTTAAACACACGAGGAGGAGAAAATTATCTGACTTAGATAAAGGCTCCAACGAACTGGGTGACGAAGCGGTAGCTTCGGGGGATGTGAGGGTACTCTTGGTATCCCTCTATGAGGTGGCAGATGGTCCATGAAACCCGGCCTCACAGGGGTTAAGGTCTGCGGTAGAAGAGCCAAGGGTATGCCTTGGTTGCTATGCGAGCGACCTAAAGACTGGGATGGATTAGCATGGAGTCGACGATACTTGATTTTTGATCTGGATAGCACATCGTCGACTACCTACCATCTTTAGTCAATCGTGTACGAACGGAAAGGCAGAGAACCCCCAACAGATCATGTTCGTGCTATCGAGTCATGGGTGAGGTTGGCCCATAGGAAAGCGGGGCTATAGTGGGGCCGGGATGTGGTTCTCATACATGATTTTTCTTGGATTGCCTTTCAGTAGTTGAGGGATGGGTCACGTAGGACCATAACCACGGGTACAAAAACAGACCTTGATATCTGTATCAGCAGACAACTTAAAGCTCCCGACCGAGTTCCGTATTTCTTGATTTGCCCTGGCACGGAACTCGGATGGCACATTGAGGAACTTGTGCGTCTAGACATGGAAAACGATTCACGATACATACGTGGGATAAAGGGCGCGGTTGACGGGTGGCATAATCCCTAGTGGCCCTAGGTGGCCTTAACCCAAACCAAGACACGGAAATGTTCATTAGGTAGCATAATCCCTAGTGGTCCTAGGTGGCATTAATCCTAAGTGAACACGCGATAGTTCATGGTAAGAAAACATAACTAGATCAAGGGTAGCAGTCCAAAACAACTTCACAGATAAAAGGGTACTACGTTGAGGTGGTATAGATTTACATGGGAAAGCCCGTACGGCCTACGGCAAAGGACTGAACTTATACATGGAAAGAAACATACGAGTTGGGAAAACCCACATATGCTCTATATTAGGTTGGCAGAGACCATTACATGACATTTGGCAAGGGACATTCATAGTTAACACATGACGTGGGTTGGGATACTAGTACGAGGGGTGCAGAGAAAATATACATGATAAATACCGTGGGATGTTATACATGATAGATACCTTGGGATTGTATACTTGATAGAAACCTGACGATGTGATACCTTGATTTATCATGATACCTTAGTTTAGCTTGCTCCAGTAGTTCATCCAGTTATCTTGGTTTAGCTTATCTATCTTGTCGTTATCCTTATGTTTACTTTCAGTTTATGCATGTCATGTTACCTTTACCTGTTTTTATACTGGAAGTAGATAGGACTTACCAGTCTTCATGACTGACCCCGTTTTCTTTCGCCTCTTTGTCTTCCGTTTCCCCCCCAGGTTTCAGGGAGGAAATGATGTTGGTTAGTTCGGACCTCTTATGCTTGAAGGTCATCATGTATAGCTTGGTCTTCTTTTGGCTATGGCTGCTTCACCGCTTTATTTTAGGGAATAATTTATGAAAAGGTTTTTTGCTTCTTTACTATTGCAAGATAGGTTTTGATGTATTCTGATGTAAAAGGCTTTAGACCTTATTTATTAATGATATGAAAGTTGGTTTTACTTCCGCTGTTTTATATATGTTCTGTCTTGTAATATATCTGTGCATGTTTACCTCGATAATGCTTCACCAAACCTAGTGCATTCCCTTTGTGAGTGACATTAGCGGAGGTGGGGTGTTACATTTGGTATCAGAGCAGAAGGTTACCAGACAGGGCAAAAGTTTTTAAACCTTTTGAAAACTATTTGAAAAACCATTTACAAAGAAGCATTTTTCAAGAAAAGTTTTTAAAGGCTATTCCCCAAAAGCCATTACCACTATCCTTTGATTCCTTGATTGAATCTCTTTTCCTTTCTTTCCTCCATCTGCAGTCACAGTAGTTCTAACTGTGACTAATCTTTGTCTAGCCACGTAGGTGTTTTCGTACGATGGAGGTGGTTCACGAGAGACCTATTGCCATGGTACAAGGAAGGATAATAAGAGTAAGGATAAAGGACGCGAGCTTAAGGATAAGCAACTTGTTGGTATGGCTTAATCCATCAAGGAGGACAAGGACAAGATCATCGGAGAGGGCAATTGTACGCTCCCAATTCTAGGGTACCTAAAAGAGATGGTACCGTTTATGGTAAAGGTTTAGTCGTTCTTTTCTATCATCCCGTCCAGACTTTGTCTTGATCATCGTATCATTTAAGTCTGCTTGGATAGTTGAGTCTCTGCACCTTAGTACTAGCATGGTAGAGGATCCCAGTTTTTGTCCCAAAAATCTAGTTGGAGAGTTGGTCCATTTCTTCATGACTTGTTTGGATTTGATAATGACATGTCTCGGCTACGGATGGATTCTAGGGATAAAGTGGTCACCCAATAAGGGGTGCCATTCTCGGTTTTGGAAAGAGGGTAGTTAGACTATGGACTCACCTTGGTGATACCCTCGAAGTCTCGTGTAACCTTTTGGGTTCTGTCATGGTTAGTTACCTAGAATCTAGGGATGCAGTTGTTGGTAATCCGTTCGAATAGAATTCGCCGCTAAGGCGGATGGTTCGTTTCGCTTATGCATGAGTTATGGGAATCACCATAGTAAGTACTCTTGGCAACATGGATTGGCATCGGCAAACGAGATCCAGAATTCCCTAGTGAATTTTGGAGAGCTTGCATGAGTAAGTGGATACGTTTGAGCCAAGTATACTAAGGAAAGGATAAGTGAAAGTGGAATAAGAGGCCACAATGAAATGAGTTCTAACTCATATCTTGGAAATAGGAATCAAGGAGCTACGAAATCATGAAGTCAAAGGCGGTCAAGGCACAATGGAATCAAGCTCATGGAAATGCGGCTTAGACGCGCGCATCATGTCTCTTTTTAAGAGTATATCTTTGATCCTTGGTTCACCTGTAGAGCTTACTTGCATGCTATCGCTTGGTGGATATCCTCTCGGCCCAGCTTCTGTTACAAACCCCGTAAGGAGTTTGTCTTGTTTATCTCCTCGATCTTATCTTGGGAACCTTAGATAGAACTCTATGGATGTAAACATGTATTTGAAACATGTTATGATTGATATGGTTGCAAGTGGTTGCTCGTGGATGCGCGAATACACATTAGATACTAGATTGACGCGGTCACGTTTCATGTTGCATATGCACGAGTATTTATACTTGTTTGAAAGTTAATGTGTTGTCATGCGGATGTTGCATATGAATGAATGTTTGTGCACACATGTAGTGTTTATATGACTAGGACTATTTGCATACATGTTGGATTCATGGCACTAAACATACTTTGCATTAGAAAGATCATTCAGGCCTGATCATTAGCATTAGCTAAGGAGCATATACACACACGCTTTGCATATGTTCATATGGCATTAGAAATCGTCTAAGGACAATGGTTGCCTGTGGATGATGTTTTGAGTAGATGGATGATGTATGGTAGGATATGTTCTTCCTAACTTGGAAATTTCAGGGACGAAATCCTTAAAGGAGGGGAGAATGTAACAACCCGAATTTTAACAACGTGTTAAGACAAGAATCAAGGCACAATTAAATTATAAAATCTTAAACAAGATAAACAGGTTGCGCCATTGCGTTCGTCTAGGAAAAATAAGCGAAATAGAGTCCGAAATTTCGTAAATCGGAGTCCGTATGACTGAGATATGGCCTCGCGAAGTTTCACGAAAATTCAAATCCGAAAACAGATTTGAAATTCAGCCCAAAAAGAGAGGCGGGGAAAATTCCAGCCAGACACTCAGGGTCGACACCCATGTCGACATGGGTGTCGACCCCTGGGTCGACCCCCCCTGTAGAACCCCAACCTGGTGCACCTGCTTGTCATGTTGGCTCGGTTTTGGAGGCTTGTGACGGATTTTGACGATTCAGATCTATCCTAGGGTTTATCCTACGGCCTAAACTACTCCGAATCTCTATAAAAAGACACCTATACCTAGCTTAAACCCTCACAAATCACTTATGCCATGAAGTGCTGCCCAAATGCCAAGTTAACATGGCCTCCATCTCCAATTCCTAGAGACTATGCATTCAAATCGGATTCAAATAAAAAGGTGCAAGCTTGCTACACCAAATCGAAGAGGGATCAACGTTGCTACGCAAATTTCATGACGATTCTTCGACAAAGGAGCCACCTTTCTTTGTCAAGACGGATCAGCTCATTCCCTAAGCCTCGCTAAGTAAGTTCTAGCTACTTGTAGATTCTAACGGTGGTTCTAATGTGACGTGGGATAAAATGAGATGAAATATCAGTATGCATGCCTATATGAACCTTGTCATGTCTCTTTTGCTTGAACCTATGACTTTGGGCTAAGTTGTAGCGACTTAATCATGCCATTCATGTTATGTTTAATCTAGTATATCTTGCAAGTTTGAATCTTTATCTATGGAATGTTAGCATGAACCTTTGGGAACCACTTGACTTGTGAAACATGGGCAAAGACTTGACTTTGGGGCTTATGCAAGTAAATGAACCCAAACCCCTTATGTATCATGCATGTTTGTGGCCAAATTCACTTATGATACTATGCATGTTTGTGGCCAAATTCCCTTATGAAACTATGCATGCTTGTGGCCAAATTCCCTTATGAAACTATGCATGCTTGTGGCCAAATTCCCTTATGATACTATGCATGTTTGTGGCCAAATTCAATTATGAAACTATGCATGCTTGTGGCCAAATTCCCTTATGAAACTATGCATGCTTGTGGCCAAACTCCCTTATGATACTATGCATGTTTGTGGCCAAATTCCATTATGATACTATGCATGTTTGTGGCCAATATGTTGACATAATACCCTACTATGTGACTCGCTTCCACTTGGGTTGGAAATACGTTTAGGTAGTTTAGGAAAAACGTGGGTATGACATGGAAAACATGACATGGGGTTTACATGAGAACATGACATTCATGATACATTTAAATATGGTCATGACACGTGGGAAAACATGGAACTTGAACTAGACATGGGTGGGTTGTAAGTGTAATAAGACACTAGACCAAACATGAAAGTGGCCAACTCGAGGTTGGGTTGAGTTTGTAGCATAAATCTACCCGGACCCGCCCGGCTTAACTAGTGGGTACAAACAATAGGATCCAATGTGAGAAGTTGGTCATGTCGCACTTAAGACACGAGGTTAGACTAGGTTGTGGTGTAAAACTACCTGGACCCGCCCGGCTTAACTAGTAACCACAACAGGGTCTAATGTGAGTAGTTGAGAGTGCATTAATTAAATTAATGCCACATGATAAAGTTAAGTAAATTTGACTAATGACACTTAACCGATATGACACGAATGGGTAGGTTAAGTGGGACCGGGCTTGATTTCTTAATGACACTTAACCATACAAGACGATTAGGGGATGGGGTTAAGTAATTTACACTTAACTAATCTGACTTGGTAATTAGATGGAGTTAAGTAACCTACACTTAACTAATCTAAGCACGGTAATTAGATGGGGTTGAGTAACCTACACTTAACTAATCTAAACACGGTAATTCGATGGGGCTAAGTGAGACGACCCGAAATCCCATTCTGACGGAGACAAGGGTTATCTTTGGAATATAACACAGAAACAGATAATAGCAGGACAAAATTAAATAAATACACCAGATAATAAACAATAAAATATATTGGATAAAAGTAATCATCAGAGTTACACAGTATACAGGATCTTACTTAGTACAAATATAGTTCAGCTATACATAAATGTCTACAGCGGAAAAACAAACATAACGTGTACAATAGGAGCTGAACATCATAAAAAGAGATAAATGATAGAATCCATCTTCAGCTCCAGCTATCCAGAAAGAACCAGCTAAACCTGAATACAAGGCTGCCCGTGAAGAAAAAGGGGCACCCGAGTTTGAAAGTGAAACAAACTACGAGTCAGTCATGGGACTGGTATGAGAAATCTACTCAACACATATAATTTGGCTAATCACAGGACCACGCCACTTTCGTGGAACGGGTTTACTCCATTGGATTGCCAGTGCTTTAAAACCAATCTTTCTTTTAAACAACGCAATGCTTTTTATAAAAATGAAGCCATTATAAGACTCAGTTCCCATCACACAATGCAACGCAAACCGGAGGATAGAGTTTTTACCTTATAACGGCCAAAATATGCTTGATACGAATAAAACAAAGGCAATTGATATTATTGCTAGTGTTTATATGCTTTGAAAACAATTTCAAATCATAACTATCAATCCTAGACGGCATGGGTACCATATATCATGTTGCCATATATATATATATATATATATATATATATATATATATACAATCAAAACCGCACGATGTCGTATTTGGGAATTGGATTTCCGTCATGAACCAAGGCAAAAGATAGTCCTTACCGAATCCGAGACGCTCTAGCCCGTGTCCCCAGACCCAGACACAGGTGGGCCCTTGGATCGTCAGGGCCGGTCCACCGATGTGGATTATAATGCCTGAACACTGCGTTTCCCAACCCTTTGGGGTGTAAATGAGCCAACGAATGACTCTATCGGACCCGGATCGTCCGATCAAACCGAGGCGCCTCGCAACTGTAACAACCACATAGGTGAAAAGTAAATAAATGTCAGGGCTGGTAGGTCACTGACACCACCCTAGCTAGAAAGAAACGCAGGCCCTCCCTGATGTCCTCTCCCGTTTCTGGTTCATACCGGGGTGTGAGGCTCGCGATTTTACGTTATACACAAAGCTACGCCACATAGGCGATGCTTTGATCATCACCACAAGACTTTGCTTTTCAACAGAAGCCCCGATCACTGCATCTTAGCATGCCACACAGGCAATTCATGCCATGCGACTGATGTCCGTCGATATACAACCTCTGAGCTCGTGCGTTTCAGAGAAGGGGGTTAAGCAAAAGAATAAATTCTCCGCCGCCAAACAGATGTATATGTAATAGGGATCAATCAACATAGAATAAAATCCAATGTCAGACACACAGTACATTTACAAGTCCGTTCTGGGTCTGAATGAAACCGGAGGCACTAAATACCTCGCAAACCCATCGATCAACACGTACGTCTGGACGATCACCACTCATTATCCATATTTCGGGATGCCTCCCAATCAGGACCTCGGTTACCTTCCAAACGAGGTGAAGATCTCCGGTCTTCGACCATCGTCTTTATCTTCGACTTTCAATCGTCGGTCAATTATTTGAAATTAGAATTAACTCGGCCTTTTCAAATAATTCACGTATATTTAGAATTTCAAATCAATTTATTTCAATGGTTAAATCATTCGACAACACCCATTTTGTTCTTTAATGTAATTTTCACAACAAACACATTCAACCATCAAACACCACATAAATCCATCAAATTCAGTTTATTTCCATTCCATAATGTTTATAATATTTTATAACAATTTATCGCTATTTTTATTTATTTTAAAATAGCCTATTTATTCAAAATGACGCTTTGGGCCATAGAGCGGCCGTGGCGCTATTTTTCTTCAGAATTGATTTACACATATCTGAAAATCTAACCGTTGGCTCTTCACAAAATTTACATCATTACAAAGGTCTTTTCAAAACGAATCCAACGATTCCAGTTTCGGGAAAATCCGACGGTCGGATCTCCCAGTACAATCGTTTGAATTTTCGATTTCAAAATACGAACTGCAGCGTCGTTATTCGATTAAATATATAATTATATATATATATATATATATAAATATAATCGCTCCTGGCGCTGTTTTTCATCAGATTTGAATTAAACATTCCAGACAATCCAACCGTTAGATTTTTACAAGGTTGGTGCCGTTGGAAAGATTATTCCAAGGTGAACCCGACGGTTGAGGTTTCGGAAAAATCGAATGGTCGGATTTCCCGCACTAGTTGTTTGAAATCACGGTTTCAAAATACGAACTGCACGGCCTCGTTTCGTTTTAATTTTATTTATATTTATATATTTATATAAATATAGTTCATTCAATGATTTCAATATCGTTTTCACTTCAAATATTTCACTAACGCCTTAAAATTTTGGAAAATTTCGCCATAACCTCCCCTGCACCGGGAGCATCGGGAAATCGCAAATAGCTTTCCCGGTCCTTCTAATCTCAAAAAGAAAAAGAAAAAGCCAAGCGGCTAGCCAACAGGCTCATAAAATCATCACCCAAACAAAACAGTAAATGTGTACCTATTTGTCGGGCACAAAATTTTATTCCTCTTCTCTAGCCCCTTTGCTATGACCTGTTCAATGAATATGGATATACATATATATACAGTTCTTATCATTTATCATTTTCTATTCAACTTCATATTTTATTTCTATTTGGTTTAAAAACACCATTCATTCTAATGTTACATACATAGGTACAAATCATATCATTAGCTAATTAATGAATATTTCAACTCATATATATTTATTTGAACAAGTGGCTATTTTTAACACTTCACATTTTAACGATTCATGCATATAATAAAAATGTGATTTTTATTGTAAAACAACTCATTTCAAAACACTATTATTTTATATATTTCATATTGGTGATAAAAATAGGGTTTTTCTTATAAACCAATTTCTTTCAAAACGAGATTATTTTACACAGTTCATATAGTCGATAAAAGGTGATTTTTATTATCAAACAATTTATTTCAAAATATGAATACCATTCAACACATGAATTTCTAATCAACGAATGAATATCAATTCAACACATGAAGGTTTTCTATAGTTTCTATATATAGATAAAAATGTGATTTTTATATTTATAACGCGAATACCATTCAACATATGAATTTCTAATCAACGAATGAATATCCATTCAACACATGAAGGTTTTCTATTCAATGAATAAATATAGTTTAAGCAAATGAAAATAATTCAAACACATGAATATTATTCAAAATTTTGGCAGCATAACGGCAGAGTAGTTAAAACCGGGACCGTCCCTAGTACGGCTCCTCGCTCTACCTTAAAACCTCGCGGTTTTTGACAATAGGGATCATGCATCTAGTTCGCACGCAGGCGGCATGTATATATTTATTTCATTTCCACAAACTAATCCTATGTGGTTTCAACCAAATATTTCTCAACCACAAATGGGTATTTTTCAACCACAATCAACCAATATAATCACAAACAATCCCAAACAATCATTCGCTATCAATCAATTTTCACAACAATTTCAATCAATAAATATCGTCCATGGTTTGTGGACGAGGGGCGTGTATATATATATATATATGTATGTATATATATATTATATAGCAATTCACTTTTATTTCCACACATATATATATGGCTAGAAAAAGAAATTGAAGAGTGAGAAATTCTCACCAATTAGCTAACCAAACGCCGCGACTCTTCTTATGTAGGAAATCTTCGTCGTTCTGCCTCTTGTCACTTTTCACTGCCCGTATTCTCTACATATATAAAAATCGAATTTTTACTTCTTTATTTCAATAAAAATCATATTTTTATTATGCTATTCTATATATACAAAATCGAATTTTTACCTCGATGTTCAATATATAAAAATCATATCTTACATCTTCTACTTAAACAAAAAATTCCGTCTTTTCTATTTTAAAGATCTGATCTATTCTATTGTAAAAATCTGGTCTTTTCTATCCAAGTTCAAATCTTTCTCTTTTTAAAGTTTAAATCTTTTTCTTTTTATATCTTAAAATAAAATCAGTTTTTTTTAACCTTTTTAAAAATCAGTTTTTTTTACACATAAAAATCGAAATTTTCAGAATTAAAATAAAATAAAAACAACTTACTGTAATCTGCGAAGAAGGGGGGTCGTCAGGGGGAGCTGGCCAGCGGTCGGAGGTGGATCAAAGGCGGTGGCTTCAGTGGTCTCGAACGGGGGGGGGGGGGGGGGCTCGCGAATTGGGGCGTCGCAATGACTTCAGGGGAGGACGTCTACTGTGTTTCGCGTTTCAGAAGGGGGGGTCGCTGGAGGGAAAGAGCGTCGGAGGAGGGGGGGATCGTGGAAGGGGAGGTGGGGCGATCTGAGGGAAGGTGCCGGCGTGCGGTAAGCGGCGGCCGTCGAGCGATTACCCCCATTCCGAACACAATGGGATATGCTTCGCAAGCTGATTCGACCATTTCGATCAGTTTCCGTTAAAATCCACATATAACTCTACATATTGAATTTGAACGCGCATTTCAATTTACCGGGGTCACATACTTACTCGAAAAATTCCAGAAAAATATTTTCTAGCTTTGTATTGACAATACGGTCCTAAGAAAACTAGTTTCGTCAAATTCTGAGACCGTTTGAAAAATGGCCAATTTCCAGTCGATTAAAATCAACTGAAACCGGTCAAACGCGTTTTCCTTTGCCACGCTCACATATTGATTCGAAAAATTATGAAATTTGAAACCTAGCAATAATTTGACATCACGGATCCAACAAAAGTGGTTTCGTCGAAATCCGAGGTCGTTTGCAAAATGTCCATTTTTAAGGGCCTGAATTCCATAGCGACTATTCAGAATTTTCAACTGGACATATCTTTTGATTCCCGCTATCAAATTTCGATTTTTCAGATTCGTTAGAAAGGTATTCACTAACAGATTTAAATAATTTTGGTTTCACTAAAATCCGGATTGTTTTGCACCCGGTACAGTCCGATAAAGTTTGAATTCAATTTTTGAAACTGCCACGCCATTTCAGGCCTTATTTATAATTATAATTAATTATATTCGTTTTCAATTGTTGATTCAAACTCAGTTTTCATCGCCATTATTTAAAATATTTATTTTAAATATTTAAAATCCATTATTTTAGCCAATTTAAAATTTTTAAATTGGTTCAGATTTTCTGGGTCGTTACACTAAGTTAAACACTTAACCAATCTAAACTTGGTAATTCAATGTGGTTAAGTAACCAATACTTAACCAACTTAACATGATAATTTAATGGTGTTAAGTAACTTATAATTAATCAATTTTACTTGATGATTGATGAGGTTAAGCAACCATACTTAACCAATCTAATGTGAGAACTTGATAGGGTTAAGTCACAAGACCGTTTAAATATACTTAACCATTCTAATAAGATTAGTGGATGGGGGTTAAGTTAACCTATACTTAACCAATCCTACTCGATAATCCGATGAGGTTAAGATAATCTATGCTTAACCAATCTAACACGATAAGCTGATAGGGTTAAGATAAATAAATACTTAACCAATTTGACTTGATGATTGAATAGGGTTAAGTCATGAGCATCTTGGTATACTTAACCAACTTGTAGGGCTAGGTCTTGACCTTGAATGCTTAGCCAAATCTTGATATGATTCGTAGGCAGGTTAAGTCATGAACCTAAATGACAATACTTAACCCATTAGACAAAGCCCTAGTTCAGGGGACTAGGTGGAAGACCGGGATTAACAAGGATAACGGGAAAGGAGACTAAGTGGTAAACCTTAGTTTGGGAAACTAAGTAATAATTCTTAGTCAAGAGATTTGGACTAGTTCACAAATAGATGGGTAACCCGATACGGTAGGTTATCGCTTAAACACACGAGGAGGAGAAAATTATCTGACTTAGATAAAGGCTCCAACGAACTGGGTGACGAAGCGGTAGCTTCGGGGGACGTGAGGGTACTCTTGGTATCCCTCTGTGAGGTGGTAGATGGTCCATGAAACCCGGCCTCACAGGGGTTAAGGTCTGCGGTAGAAGAGCCAAGGGTATGCCTTGGTTGCTATGCGAGCGACCTAAAGACTGGGATGGATTAGCGTGGAGTCGACGATACTTGATTTTTGCCCTGGATAGCACGTCGTCGACTACCTACCATCTTTAGTCAATCGTGTACGAACAGAAAGGCAGATAACCCCCAACAGACCATGTTTTGGTTATCGAGTCATGGGTGAGGTTGGCCCATAGGAAAGTGGGGCTATAGTGGGGCCGGGATGTGGTTCTCATACATGATTTTTCTTGGATTGCCTTTCAGTAGTTGAGGGAGGGGTCACGTGGGACCATAGCCACGGGTACAAAAACAGACCTTGATATCTGTATCAGCAGACAACTTAAAGCTCCTGACCGAGTTCCGTATTTCTTGATTTGCCCTGGCACGAAACTCGGATGGCACATTGAGGAACATGTGCGTCTAGACATGGAAAACGATTCACGATACATACGCGGGATAAAGGGCGCGGTTGACGGGTGGCATAATCCCTAGTGGCCCTAGGTGGCCTGAACCCAAACTGAGACACAGAAATGTTCTTTAGGTAGCATAATCCCTAGTGGTCCTAGGTGGCATAAATCCTAAGTGAACACGCGATAGTTCATGGTAAGAAAACATAACTAGATCAAGGATAGCAGTCCAAAACAACTTCATAGATAAAAGGGTACTACGTTGAGGTGGTATAGATTTACATGGGAAAGCCCGTACGGCCTATGGCAAAGGACTGAACTTATACATGGAAAGAAACATACGAGTTGGGAAAACCTACAGATGCTATATATTAGGTTGGCAGAGACCATTACATGACATTGGGCAAGGGACATTCATAGTTAACACATGACGCGGGTTGGGATACTAGTACGAGGGGTGTAGAGCAAATATACATGATAAATACCGTGGGATGTTATACATGATAGATACCTTGGGATTGTATACTTGATAGAAACCTGATGATGTGATACCTTGATTTATCATGATACCTTAGTTTAGCTTGCTCCTGTAGTTCATCCAGTTATCTTGGTTTAGCTTATCTATCTTGTCGTTATCCTTATGTTTACTTTCAGTTTATGCATGTCATGTTACATTTACTTGTTTTTATACTGGAAGTAGATAGGACTTACCAGTCTTCATGACTGACCCCGTTTTCTTTCGCCTCTTTGTCTTCCGTTTCCCCCCCAGGTTTCAGGGAGGAAATGATGTTGGTTAGTTCGGACCTCTTATGCTTGAAGGTCATCATGTATAGCTTGGTCTTCTTTTGGCTATGGCTGCTTCACCGCTTTATTTTGGGGAATAATTTATGAAAAGATTTTGTGCTTCTTTACTATTGCAAGACAGGTTTTGATGTATTCTGATGTAAAAGGCTTTAGACCTTATTTATTAATGATATGAAAGTTGGTTTTACTTCTGCTGTTTTATATATGTTCTGTCTTGTAATATTTCTGTGCATGTTTACCTCGATAATGCTTTACCAAACCTAGTGCATTCCCTTTGTGAGTGACATTAGCGGAGGTGGGGTGTTACATCTTCTCTCTATTGTAATATTCCTCCTCTCTTATGTACTCATTTTTTCATTGAGAAATAAAAGTTGTTGGGTCTCTGTGGATGTAGGATATTCATATCTGAACCACGTTATATCTTCTGTGTCCTTTTTGGTTCTTTGTTTTTTGTGAGATTTCATAATTGTTTTGTTATACTCCATTAGTATCTAAATAAACAATACTAGATCCTCATCAAAATTCCGCATAAATTACTACAATTTGGTATCAGAGCTGGTATTATTGTTTCTATTTGGATATTAATGGCTACTTCTAGTAAGTCTGTTGGAAGATCTGACATCAATTATGGAGTAACACGTTTTGATGGAAAAGGAGATTTTGGTACTTGGAAGACAAAGATGGAGGCCGTATTGAAAAAAGAGAAGACTTTTAAAGTTGTTTCTTCGCCCGAGAAATTGAAAGATGTTGATGCAGCTGAATTGGAGGAAATGGAAGACGAAGCTCTCACAACAATTCAGTTGAGTTTTCCAGATGAAGTCCTTAGAGAATTTTCTCAGAAGAAGACGGCAAAGGAACTATGGGATGCATTATCAAACGCATATCAAGACAAATCTCTCACAAATCAGATTATTCTACAACAACAACTTTATTCGTTCAAGATGAAGCTTGGAGCGGATATTATGGAGCATGCAGATGCCTTTACCACTTTAGTTATGAACCTCAAGGCAGTAGATGTTGATATTACTAATGAGGCTCAAGCTGTGATCGTTATATGTTCCTTGCCTAAAGAATATATTGATTTTGTCAATTACATGATTTATGGCTGCAGTAAAATTAGCCTTTCTGTTGTAAAGGCTAGCCTTCATAATGAAGTATTAAGAGGTAGATTGGCAAGCACTAGCATTGATAGTGATACCGAAGTCTTATCTGTTCAGAGAGGTAGAAGTCAAAGCAATTCAAAGAAAGGTGAAGAACGGAATTCTTCGAGGTCCCAGTCTAGGGGGCCTAAGAAATTGACTTGGCATTATTGTAAGAAGCCTAGGCACTTTGTTGCACAATGTCCCATGCTTGAAGGAAAAAGAAAATACCCAAATCAAGCTTCAGCCTCTACAACGGAGAAATCAGATACAGAGAGTGACACTGATGTGTTTACAACTTCTAGCTCTTTTGGGAAGAGCACCCCATGGTTGATTGATTCTGGCGCATCCTATCATATGGCACCTGATAGGAACTCTTTTTCCATTTACCATGAGATTGATGGAGGAGAAGTTCTTATGGGCAATGATGCTTCTTGTTATATGGTGGGTGTTGGTAGTGTAAAGATCAGGATGTTTGACAGTGTTATTCGAACCATTACTGATGTTAGGCATGTACCTGATTTAAGAAGGAGGTTGATTTCTGTTGAGGCATTGAGTAGACTTGGACTAAAGATTGTAGTTAAAGAAGAGAAGATGAAAATATCTAAGGGTTCCATGATCGTTATGCAAAGAGTAAGGGCATGAAATCTCTGTTTACTAAAGGGCACTACTGTAGTTGGTGAATCAGCTTCAGTTACTTCAGCTGATTCAGATTCTTCCGTATTATGGCACTTGCGGATGGGCCACATTGGTGAGTGCCGCATGGATGAGCTAAGAAACCGAGGTTTGATTGATGGAGTTCAACATTCAAAGCTTGCTTTTTCTGAAGAGTGTGTTCTTGGTAAGTAGACGAAAATTTCTTTTGGTGTTGGTGAGCATAATGCAAAAGCTATTTTGGATTATGCTCACACGGATGTTTGGGGACCTTCCCCTTGCCCATCCTTGGGTGGAGCCAGGTATTTTGTTTCATTTATAGACGATTTTTCTCGTAAAGTTTGGGTATACTTTTTAAATTCCAAAAGTGAAACCTTTACTAGAATTCGTAAATGGAAATCCATGGTGGAGAAGCAGTCAGGGTAGGTTGAAAGTTCTCCGTTCGGATAATGGCAGTGAATTCGTATCATAAGAATTCATCGATTATTGTGAATACGAAGGCATTAAGAGACATTACACCACGCTAGGTGACCCCCAGTCCAATGGAGTTGCATAAAGGATGAACTGGACATAGTTGGAGAGAACTAGGTGCCTCAGATTGACTGCTAAGTTAAAAAAGGGATTTTGGGCTGAAGTTTTATCTATGGTGGCTTTCCTCATCAACCGCACACCTTCTAATGCCACAAATATGAAGATCCCTGAAGAAGTATGGAAAGGAGAGTCTGTTAGCTATTCATTCCTCGAGGTGTTTGGTTATCCAGCTTATGTGCATGAGAGTCGAGGAAAGCTGGAACCTAAAGTTCGATAGTGTATCTTTCTAGGTTATAGAAGAGGAGTAAAAGGATATTGGTTGTGGTGTCCTATTAGAAAGAATCTTATTATAAGCAGGCATGTAACTTTTGATGAGAAAGCTATGTTGAAGGTGGAGCCTTCCTCATCGGATGATGATGAGAGGACACTTGAAGAATACCAAACGCAAAGCAAATCATCTGTTGATTCTTTCCATAGATGTTCAAATGGTGTTTCCAATGATGCCATGGTTGATGAGGATAGTATGGATACTGGCATAAAAGATCAAACTCAAGGTGGAGCTCATACAGAGACCAGGCCTGTTAGAGAAAGAAGAAAACCCAGATGGCTTGATGAGTTTTTTGGTTTGAGCATCAAAGACATTGACTTTGATGATATGGCAACATATGCATTAAACGTTGTTCCTGATGAGACCAGAGATTATAGAGACGCTATTGTATCAGTTGACAGTTCTAGTTGGTTAGTAACTATGGAAGAGGAGATCGAATCTTTACGAAAAAACCACACTTGGGATTTGGTGCCACTTCCTACCGACAAGAGAGCTATTGGATGTAAGTGGATCTATAGAGTGAAAGACGGTGGCAACAGAGAGTTTAGATATAAAGCAAGACTAGTAGCAAAGGGGTATGTTCAGAAGAAAGGGGTAGAGTATCATGACATCTTTGCTCCAGTTGTTAGGCATACTTCCATTCGTATTCTCTTGAGATTAGTTGCTCATTATGACATGGAGTTAGAGCAACTAGATGTCAAAACTGCTTTCTTGCATGGTGATCTAGATGAAGAGATTTATTTGCGGCAGCCGGAAGGGTTCATTGACAGTAGCAGGACAGACTATGTTTGTAAACTTAACAAATCTCTTTATGGACTGAAGCAGTCTCCTAGACTATGGTACAAGAGATTTGATAACTTTATGCTTTCACAGGTATACTCTAAAAGCTTCAAAGACAAGTGTGTTTATTTTAGGAGATGTGATGATGACGTGATTTGTTTGTTGTTATACGTTGATGATATGTTAATTGCATCTCAGAGTATGGTCAAAATTAAGGAGTTGAAAGCGGAGCTCAGTCGAAAGTTTGATATGAAGGATTTGGGAAAAGCCCAAAGAATATCGGGTATGGAGATAAGCAGGGATATGAAACAGAGAGAGTTAAGGCTCACTCAGGCGTAGTACATCGAGAAAGTCCTCGCTCGATTTGGGATGGAGAAAGCCAAACCGGTAGGCACTTCTTTAGGCTCTCATTTTAAGTTATCGAAATACCATTCTCCTACATCGGAAGAAGATAAAAGGTATATGTCTAATATACCTTATTCAAGTGCCGTTGGTAGTCTCATGTATGCGATGGTGTGCACGAGACCAGATTTGGCCCATGTAGTTGGTGTTGTCAGCCAATATATGTCTAACCCAGGCAAAGAACATTGGCAAGCAATGAAGTGGATTCTTAGATATCTTCGAGGCACTTCTTCGATGGGTTTGCTATACGGTGGAGTAGATGGTGACATCTTTCTTAGAGGATACTGTGATTCTGATTATGCTGGGGACAGAGATGCTAGGAAGTTAGTGTCGGGCTATGTTTTTACACTTGGCATAGGCTCGATTTCATGGAGATCAAAGCTGCAATCTATCGTAGCTTTGTCAACTACCGAAGCAGAGTTGATATCGATTGTGGAAGCAACAAAGGAAGGATTGTACTTACTTCAGTTGTTGGATGATCTTTTAATGCCGCAGCGGATAGTGGAGCTATTTTCAGATAGTCAGAGTGCGATTCATCTTGTTGGGAATCAAGCTTATAGTTCACAGACAAAGCACATTAATGGTAGAGGTTTCTTTCTTATGCTTGAGGAAGAATAGAGCAAGATCAAATTATTGAAGGTAGGTACTTCGGATAATCCTTCAGATATAATGACCAAGTCACTTCCAAAGGACAAGTTTGAGCATTGCTCAAACTTGATATGTTTGCTTCATGTTACATGAGCGCCATGGGGCGCTGTGCCCAACAACTTCTGTGTTGATTGTTGAAGATGAGATGATGAAGAAAGACTATTATATTTGAATCAAAGTGGAGTATTGAAATTGATGATTCAAATATTTGTAGAGAAGGATAGATTGATTGTAAATCATGTAATTGGCTCCAATATGGAATAACTTGGGTGCCAAATTTGCTTTGAGTTCAAGAAAATTTGGGTGCCAAGTTTACTTGGAAGTCAAGAAAACTTGGATGCCAAGTTTACTTGGAGGTCAAGAAAACTTGGGTATCAAGTTTACTTGGAGGTCAAGAAATCCCTCTATATAAATAGAGGTCATGTTATTGTATGAAAAAAACAATCCACCACTAATCTTCTCTCTATTGTAATCTTCCTCCTCTCTTATGTACTCATTTCTTCATTGATAAATAAAAGTTGTTGGGTCTCCGTGGACGTAGGGTATTCATATCCTAACCACGTTAAATCTTGTGAGTCCTTTTTTTGTTCTTTGTTTTTTGTGAGATTTCATAATTGTTTTGTTATACTCCATTAGTATCTAAATAAACAATACTAGATCCTCATCAAAATTCCACATAAGTCACTACATATAAGACATAATTCTGGGCCATAGGAATAAACGTATCTTCATATACTTAGTCTGGAAGCCATTCCAAGTCATCTCATCCTCTAGAGTAGTAAGAATAATAGAGCTCCACTAACTCATGATTCTACCTTAAAGCTATTGAGATGCAAGCTTCCTCATCATAGCATCAGCAATCCCCAGGTCTATGAAAATGAGAGCATAAGTGTCCAACCACTCCTAGGCCTCGATAACAGACTCGGACCCATTAAATGGGTTGCTTTCCAAAGTAGAAAAATCCTTGTATAATTTGGCAAAATCCATTCACGATGCCAACACATGAACATCACAACACCAAAAGTTGCACCTGGATTTGCATGATCTCTATCTACAACTGAAGCCTCCATAGCATCGAACATAGCCTAATGATCGGGGGTAGCCACACCTGTTCTACCCTCACCTTTCACAGTTAAGGTAGAATTATTCCTAGCCCCCTTTCTTGTAGCCTGACTCATTCCTAATATGCAACAAAATATGCCAGCTTTGACTAAAGAAAGGCAGCAATGGTGTTCAAATGCAAAATATTGTATTTAGTATAGATACATCAACCTGCAAATGTAATATCCCGTAAATTTTGATCATTTATGTTGTTGAATTATATTTAATTATTGAATTTAAATGGTCTTAAAATAAATTTTATGATGTTATTTATGAATGATTTCAAATTAATTTCTAATAAACAACCATTTGTAATTAAATAAATGGTGATTTATAACAATTGAAATTATTATTAAATTGTACGCATATTTTATTAATTAACTACGAACTATTGATAATAAAAGAAAATAGTAGTTGAATCATTATTTTGTTTAAAAACATTAATATAGAAGTTTTATGATAATTGATAACAAACTAATTAATGTTTCTAGTTTAAATTGTAACTAAATGAGGAGGCAACGATATATAACGTAACTATTAACTAGCATAGTTGACGAAATTTAATGTTGACATTAATAATCAAATAAACCATACACGTAATTTCTTTGCTCATTCGCATTTCATTCAAGTTTATTTTCATTCCTTTTTTTTTTACTTTCCCCAAATTCACTAGCTCCTTTCTCTCCACTTTATTTCTCCATTAATTACGCATTCATTTCATTTCTTTATGTATTTATTTATTTTCCTTCATTTTATTAATTTCTTTCCCATCTTTATTATTTTTCAAAAACAAACCATCTCATGTTAATAGTCCTGAATTTAAACATATAAGGACAAAAATAAGTAAATAAAGTATACCCAACGTGACTAACTTGCCACACATTTTATCCCATTTTCAAACATTCTGTGTTGCATGCGTTTCCATATGCATGCATTATTATCTCACATAAGTAAGCCACGTTTCTAAAAAAACAGAAAGAGAGAAACACATGTGTTGACATCAAAAATTGGCACAACACCTAAAGAAAGGGTTATGTAGAGAATAAATGAAGATGAATAATTGCAAAACTGAAAATAGAGGGAATCACACGCAAGTTTATAGTGGTTCGACATTAACGAGACTATATTCAATTTATAATCTCCTATATATCCTTTAAATTGTCAAATGGAATAGTTACAGTGACGGTACAACAAGAGATTAACAAAGATTTAAAAGCTAGAGTACTCGAACTTCCAAAAGTCCCTTCTTCTGAGTCCAAAAGGGGTATTTATTGGTGGTACAGTGCTTGAGCTGGCTTGCACATGCGTTGCATGATCCAAAATAATAGTTAAGTTTAAAGAAGTGTTCTCCACCTATGGAACCGACACTCCTTGAATTATTGGTGATAGGTGGCAATTGATTTTATCCCCTCAGATGGCCTGGAACGGGCAAGGTTGAGCATGAGCTATTCTTCAGGAGGACATTCCATTCATAACTATGTGTGACCTAGCTTATTTGGTTTGATTAAAGAGGGCTTCAACTGGACTTGGTGTTATGTCAGTAACTAGCTAAAATGATGGGCCTCATCAATTAGCCCACTTCTTGACTTCAGCTATCTACTTCGGGCATCCAAGGCACAGGCCTTGATGGGCTAGCCAAAAATCCCATCAACACTTTGCCCCCCCAAAGTATGCCGCGTTGGAGACAGGGCATACTTTGTAAACACAAGCACTGAATAACCTTTCCTATATCAATTAAGAAATTCCCCATAGGTCGGTTCGAGTCGTCCGTTCATTAGCTTCATAAATCGATATTGATCTACTAGATGTCTCGAAAACTTAAACTGGCTCAGGTAATAATGACACCCCACTGTCATATGTCTTTCGGCTGACCTTGGCTCGATGGTGGCTTAAAACGTCAGCCGAGTCTGATCCAATAGTCATGTTAATCAAATACGAATATTTATCTCATTGTATTATGAAATGAAAACCTTGTTTACTTTTCCTTTTGAATTTTTACTACAAAGATCGATTTACTGTTTTGGAGGAAAAACAAGGAAGATCACTTTCATCTTCCACCAAGATATTTGTTTCCAGGTAAGAATCGATTCTTTATCTTTTTTTCAAAACATTCCGATGTAATTCTTGTGTACAGTCTCTTATTTCGTTAGCTTTTTACCGTAGTTAGGGCACCATGTAATCCATAATTTGGTTCACCAGCTTTGGATCGCTGGAGCTAGCGGCGACGCAACTGTCTGTAGTAGTTCTCATACCATTATAGTAAAATCTGATTGTGTTGGAACTGCTAGTCCGAAATGGCATGGAGGTGGAGAGGTGTAATGACCCAAAAATCCAGTCCAATTTGAGCTGACTAAATAACACAAGTCTGACCCAAATTGCACTGGAAATCAGGAAATTAATAGAAAGAATTTAGAGGGTGAGAGTAGATAAGATAGAAACTTATAGAATAGAAGAGGAAGAAGAACATCATCATCAGAGTAACACGAATCTCACAGCGGAACGAATAAAATATAACATAACTTTTGAAATACAAACATTATATGTATACAATTACATTTCAGAGTACAACACTTACAACAACAGCGGAAATAATACTAGCTATAGAATCTTGAAGCCTCCTGCTCCAAGCTCTCCAAGTGTATCTGCAAAATCCTGAACTACTTGACTGCCCATACAAATTTAGGACCCAAGAGTTTAGGTAGAACAAAACAAAGTAAACTCCGGGTTAGTCATGGGACTGGTATGAATAAAACAGTTTAAAACAGTTTGAACAAGTAAACAATATCTCATAAGACCATGCCGTATAACGGAACGGGTTTTTCCCTTATAAGAATCCAAAATATCTTTATATCAAAAACCTTATGATATTATAATAATGTCTATCAACCACAATATAATAATCATCTAGCAGAAACGCTTTCATCTCACGTTCTACATATATAGTATACAATCAAAACCGCAAGCATGTATTGGGTAATGGATGTCCAACTATGACAAGGTTTGGAACCACCTTCCGATCAGTGTACTCTAGGAACGATACACTGGTGTTCAAAAAAAACATCTTGCAACTCAGCCACACGTGACCGACCACTCATTTCGCTTTAGTGTATCGAATGTACATCACCAACGGTTGGGATCAGCAACCGTTTCCCATATATATATATGGGACAGCATTGATAGATTAAAGAAGCAAATGAATATTCTCTAGATAGGTGATTATACACTATACTTTGGTGCGACCGACTTAGCCATGTTGCCTGCCCGATTATTGTCATTTACCGGTTGTTGAGGCTAGAGGTTACGATTACTTTCAATTCATTGATAACACGATTACTTTGAATGCCACATTATCAAATCCGTTAATCATTAACTGGTTTACACAAATATTCTGGATGTTATGCTAAGGGAATAAATCCATTGCAACCATATATATTTGTACAGACCAATCCATTCGATCATTGGAAATACTTTGTCAGACATTCGTCCATTTATGTTCGTTCGAGGATTGAACGAAACCAAAGGCACTATTCAGTACATCCATCTTAGTCCATTGTTATCTAAGATTTATACAACAGCCCTTGCACTTTACTCCGTCTTCCATTTTCTTCGGCATATTCGCAACGCTTATGCCAATACAGAGTGGTTCTTTGGATAAGAATCCAACCGGTCTCTCCATATTAACAACGTTAAAATGGTCAAAACTTTGATAGCCAGTGATTTAACTATCAAATGAAAACATGTCGGTGTTCACACAACGATCTTAATTCCAAATGGAATTATCGATCAAATCATCCAACATATAAATAAATATATATATATATTTCCTTATTTTCTAAGATTAGAAAATATACGTTATTAACACTGGAAAACATTTCCAATCCTCATTCACCCATCACTACCATTCCACAATTATTAGTCCCTAACCGTAAACTAGTAAGTGAACAATCCCCTAAGTATAAATCCCGAAGGCCGAAACCAACATTAGATCGATTCTTTGGAAACCGTTCAACTTAACTAATCTCTAGTCAGTTTCTAGTTTCCTTTAACTCTTATCACTTAACTCCTTTTGAATAAACTATATTCAAAAACTCTTTTACTCTATTCGAATAACTAATATTCGATAACTCCTTTTTGACTCTATTTGATAACTCCTACCTTATAAAGACTTCCCGTTTTACAGCGTTTATCCATTTAAAAAGATTTCCTTTTTACAGCGTTTATCCATTTATTAAGATTTCCTTTTCATAACGATTTCCTTTTTATAACATTCTATTCCGTTGCAAATAATTTCCTTTTTTATAACTCTATTTATTAAGTAAATATTCCTTTTTAATCCTATTTGTTTTCTAACAAATATTTCCGTTCAACTCGATTTATAAAAAATTCATTTTCAATAACTCTTTGAAAATTTCTCTTTTTATATTCCAGTATAACTTATGGGGTTTAACGTGTCGTATAAAAAATGATCAATATCATTCAAACATACAAAATCAACAACAGATTTTATAGCACAACATATATCACAATATATGAAAAATGGTAAATTAAATGTTGAGGAATCCCGTCGGATTCCTCCAACCTGTTCCCCTGCATCACAGATGTTAAACCATAAAATTTACATCAACTTCATTTAAGTATGAAATGTTCTGATAAGCAACATCAATATTTAATGATATATATATATATATATATATATATATAATTTCAACTAACTAACTAGCAGTTCAATCAAACAATCTACACACAGCAATCAACAGATAAATTATCAGCTCTAAACATATGTTATCAAAATATACTGTTCAGAGTTGGTGAGTTTTAGTCACATTTTCAATTCATCGTTGATAACGAATAAACCGTCGTTGGTTCCGATAGACGTTTAATTCCATCTTAATTCCAGACAAGCTCCGAAAAACTCCAGACCACTTCCATTTTTGTAGTTCCCGTCCATATGATCCTAGGGGATCCAATTTTGTCGAATATGGATAACATATGAGCAAGGATGATAATTTAAAGTCAATACATCATTTTATTTGAATTCAAACTTACTTACATTTTTAAATGGCTTTACCGAAATAGGCTGGCCAACCATACTCCACTTCAGTCTGTGTAAAAACAAGTCCTGCTCCATTCAGTAGCTGTCTTCTCCAAAAATTTCAAGCTTTCCAAGCCTTCACCAATAACGCAAATCTTCATACCATGGTTATCATCAATTTCAACTCCAATTAATTCCCTCTCAACTCAATATAACTCAACAAACTAAATACATAATTCATTTCCTGAGTTGATTCTCCTTCTTCACAATATCACCAGTATTGTTTTTCTTCAAAACTTTTGAACTTGGACCCACGCCATTTCCAGCTTTCGAACACCAGAACTTCCTTCCCCAAGGATCACGCATATACCTCCTTTCATTTCTCCTCCAAACAAGAAAACTGAATACTCCTGCTCACGCTATTTCCACCTCCACTTATCCATTCTCCAATATTCAAAACCACCTCATTTATTCCCATCTGTCTCTTCTACTCCGTACTCCAGTAAAACACACCAAATCGAATTCTTCAAAACTCCCACCGTAGCCAAAGTTCTTCACCGAACTCGAAACTGACACCAGCGTTGAACTTCCCTTTTCCTCCTCCATCACCTCGTGGCACCCTCGTTGATCTCGCGCTCACGTATAGACTTCTGTTCTCCAGTTGAACCCACGACTTCAGAGAAAGCACTGAACTCAAATGGAACGGGATCTCATCAAACCTCACCAAACAGTGTTCAATCACCACATAATTACAATTATAACTATCGTTTTTACACTCCATGCTCGAAACTCTCGAAATCGCGAACCCAAGTTATTCGCTGTATATTTTCCAACGACAGGAAAATCGTCGAGTTCAACAAAAACCATATCAAAATGAAGAGAAATGCTTAGAGAAGCCAAATATATATACATTATGATTTATAGGAATTTCTTTGAACTTGTTTGGATTTTAGAACTTGCGGTTTTTCTTGAGGATGAAAAAATTACGGACGGCGGAAATTTTGAGGAAGTGAATTAGGTTTCTAAGGGAGGGTAAGGGTGGTGTATTTATACAGGAGACAAATATCTAGATATTTTGTAGAAGGAATATTCCCGGTATATTCTCCACCTTTAATTCGTCTTCTAAAAGTCCGTGTGCTCACACATTCTACTTAAAAATCACAAAACTGGACAAGTGGCTACAGTTTGACATTACGGTCCCAACGAAACTGGTTTCGTCGAATTCTGACTCCGTTTGCTCATACAGCGTATTTTTAACCATCAAAATACTGACTGTTTTTCACTCTAAAAATCCGTACGACCACACAGTGACTCTAAAAATCACAGAACTGGAAATCTAACAACTATTCGATATTGCGGATCCAACAAAATTAGTTTCGTCGAATTCTGACTTCGTTTGCAAAAGTGGCTTTTTTTAACGCTCTGGATGACCCATTTAAATATATAAATATATTTAAATATAATTAAATTAAAAATAAATAAATTTATATTATCGTATATGTTCATAGTGGAATACCATACAGCTCAGAAAAATCCTATATTGATTTCTAACTCGATATTTCAATCTGGGTCAACCCGATATTCGATTTATATTGAAATTCCCTTTTAAAATATAAATAATTCCTTTATAAATTATAAAGGAATTCCACAGCGACTTTTCTGGAATTTGATTTGGACATAAATCTAAATCTACACGATGAAATCCCAATTTTTCTCTTCCACTAGAAAGATATACTCCACCAGCTCCGTACGTTTCTCGTTTCACAGAAATCCGGCCTAAAACGAATCCTGTGCATTCAGTTGAAGTTCGAATCGCCAATTTATGAACTGCAGCGCCATTTCAAGTTCGATTTTAATTATATTATAAATTCTACGTTCAAACTTCGTTTATAAAATATATTCGTTATTTTAAATTAATTCTAAACTGAATTAAATATTACAGATAATCCCGTTCACACCGTATTGTGAATTCCACTATTTCTGACTATTCTAGAAATTAAATATATTATTATATTATTATATTAGTTAAATATTCAAGTTATTTAATTAAATGACCATTAAATCTCTAATCACTATATAAATAATTAAATAAATTAATTATTATACCTCTGGAAAATGCGGGTCATTACATTCTTCCCCACTTAAAATAATTTCGTCCTCGAAATTGCTAAGGTAGAGGACAGCCCTATCGACTGGTTAGAACATATTTGTTCATTTCTTAATTCCAATTTTGACTGAACCAATTAATTTCAATTAAAATATTAATTAATTCTTATCAACGAAAATTTTCAAAAATCCTGAAAATTTTCTAACACCTTAACTTTTCAAAAAAATTCGCCAGCACCTCCTTTGTACTGGTTGATACGTCAAACTCCAACTCGCCTCTCTGGGCCATCTCCAACCCAAATGAAAATCAAACAGCCAATCGGCTTGCCAATTCGGCTCATAAATCTCATGCTTATATCAAATATAAACTTGTACCTTTTTGCCGACCATATCATTATACCATTCCCATTTTATCAACTCAACATATACCAATGTCATCCCAATCAATCTCCTGTCAGTTTTTATCCTCAAACCCAATCATTTGCTTATACTCAAGTCAGATTCCATTTCAAACTTAAGTACAAATTCTTGATTCCAATCCTTATATCATCAATCAACTTACTCGATATCATTCCAATATAACTCCATATTATATTTAACCTTGTCTAAGTTTAATTCAAAATTATTTATTCACTTTCAATATTTTAATCCATTTAACTTCATAAGTTAAATTTTAATTCCAGGATTTTAATTCTTGGGTTTATTTCAAATCAATTTTAAATCATAACACCAATTCAAAATCTTTGAATTTCTAAACATCTTGTTTCCTCAAAACAATTTGAAAACAAAACCTTTGGTAGTAATCCACCACTTAGAAACTCGAAAATCACACCGACGATGTATCGATACATCCTCGTAATTATTTTATAGTCATCAAGGTGAGTTCAATAATATATCTATTTCAAATTGAAAAACACTTTCAAAATCTCCCAAAACTTAAAGTTTCCTTATTTTAATTCCAAATTCTGATTTTAATTCAGATTTAATTCAATTCGATTTCAAATATTTCACTTATATGAATCATGATTGGTTATTAATAACAATTTCACCTTTTTATAGTCTCATTCGATTATACTAACAACCAATACAACCAATTATACTATGTTAATTTCAAAACATATCATGTTGATTCATCATATTCGAGTTTTTAGAAACCCCTATCGATATTGTGGTGCCCTACTATCGACCAGAATTCATAAGCCACTCAACCAATGCATCTCCACAATACAAAACAATTTTATATTGAATAACAAATACGTTCACTCGTATATATACACTCAACTCGATCTAGGGTATTACTAACCCCATCTCTACTGAGTCACGCCACAGAGCCAAGGTAATTCACTTAACTTAAGCTCTGATACCAACTGTAATGACCCGAAAATCCGATCCAATTTGAGATGACTAAATAACACAAGTCCGACCCAAATTGCACTGAAAATCAGGAAATTAATAGAAAGAATTTAGAGGGTGAGAGTAGATAAGATAGAAACTTATAGAATAGAAGAGGAAGAAGAACATCATCATCAGAGTAACACGAATCTCACAGCGGAACGAATAAAATATAACATAACTTTTGAAATACAAACAGTATATGTATACAATTACATTTCAGAGTACAACACTTATAACAACAGCGGAAATAATACTAGCTATAGAATCTTGAAGCCTCCTGCTCCAAGCTCTTAAAGTGTATCTGCAAAATCCTGAACTACTTGACTGCCCATACAAATTTATGCACCCAAGAGTTTAGGTAGAACAAAACAAAGTAAACTCCGGGTCAGTCATGGGACTGGTATGAGTAAAACAGTTTAAAACAGTTTGAGTAAGTAAACGATATCTCATAAGACCACGCCGTATAACGGAATGGGTTTTTCCCTTATGAGAATCCAAAATATATTTATACCAAAAACCTTTTGATATTATAATAATGTCTATCAACCACAATATAATAATCATCTAGCAGAAACGCTTTCATCTCACGTTCTACATATATAGTATACAATCAAAACTGCAAGCATGTATTGGGTAATGGATTTCCAACTATGACAAGGTATGGAACCACCTTCCGATCAGTGTACTCTAGGAACGATACACTGGAGTTCAACAAGAACATCTTGCAACTCAGCCACACATGGCCGACCACTCATTTCGCTTGAGTGTATCGAATGTACATCACCAACGGTTGGGATCAGCAACCGTTTCCCGCATATATATATATATATATATATATATGGGACAACATTGATAGATTAAAGAAGCAAATGAATATTCTCTAGATAGGTGATTATACACCCTACTTCGGTGCCACCGACTTAGCCAAGCTGCCTGCCCGATTTTTGTCATTTACCGGTTGTTGAGGCCAGAGGTTACGATTACTTTCCATTCATTGATAACACGATCACTTTGAATGCCACATTATCAAATCCGTTAATCATTAATTGGTTTACCCAAATATTCTGGATGTTATGCTAAGGGAATAAGTCCGTTGCAACCATATATATTTATACAGACCAATCCATTCGATCATTGGAAATACTTTGTCAGACATTCGTCCATTTACGTTCGTTCTGGGATTGAACGAAACCGAAGGCACTATTCAGTACATCCATCTTAGTCCATTGTTATATAAGATTTATACAACATCCCTTGCACTTTACTTTGTCTTCCATTTTCTACGGCATATTCGCAACGCTTATGCCAATACAGAGTGGTTCTTTGGATAAGAATCCAACCGATCTCTCCATATTAACAACGTTAAAATGGTCAAAACTTTGATAGTCGGTGATTTAAATATCAAATGAAAACATGTCGGTGTTCACACAACGATCTTAATTCCAAATAGAATTATCGATCAAATCATCCAATATATATATATATCCTTATTTTCTAAGACTAGAAAATATACGTTATTAACACTGGAAAACATTTCCAATGCTCATTCACACATCACTACCATTCCACAATTATTATTCCCTAACCCTAAACTAGTAAGTGAACAATCCCCTAAGTATAAATCCCGAAGGCCGAAACCAACATCAGATCGATACTTCGGAAACCGTTCAACTTAACTAATCTCTAGTAAGTTTCTAATTTCCTTTAACTCTTATCACTTAACTCCTTTCGAACAAACTATATTCAATAACTCTTTTACTCTATTCAAATAATTAATATTCGATAACTCCTTTTTGACTCTATTCGATAACTCCTACCTTATGAAGACTTCCCTTTTTATAGCGTTTATCCATTTAAAAAGATTTCCTTTTTACAACGTTTATCCATTTATAAAGATTTCCTTTTCATAACGGTTTCCTTTTTATAACATTCTATTCCGTTGCAAATAATTTCCTTTTTTATAACTCTATTTATTAAGTAAATATTCCTTTTTAATCCTATTTGTTTTCTAGCAAATATTTCCTTTCAACTCGATTTATAAAAAATTCATTTTCAATAACTCTTTGAATATTTCTCTTTTTATATTCCAGTATCACTTATGGGGTTTAACGTGTCGTATCAAAAATGATCAATCTCATTCAAACATACAAAATCAGCAACAGATTTTATAGCACAACATATATCACAATATATGAAAAAGGGTAAATTGAATGTTGAGGAATCCCGTCGGATTCCTCCAACCTGCTCCCCTGCATCACAGATGTTAAACCATAAAATTTACATCAACTTCATTTCAGTATGAAATGTTCTGATAAGCAACATCAATATTTAATGATATATATATATATATATATATATATATATAATTTCAACTAACTGACTAGCAGTTCAATCAAACAATCCACACACAACAATCAACAGATAAATTATCAGCTCTAAACATATGTTTTCAAAATATACTGTTCAGAGTTGGTGAGTTTTACTCACATTTGCAATTCATCGTTGGTAACGGATAAACTGTCGTCGGTTCCGATAGACCTTTAATTCCATCTTAATTCCAGACAAGCTCCAAAAAACTCCAGACCAATTCCATTTTTGTTGTTCCCGTCCATACGATCCTAGGGGATCCAATTTTGTCGAATATGGATAACATATGAGCATGTATGATAATTTAAAGTCAATACATCATTTTATTTGAATTCAAACTTACTTAAATTTTTAAATGGCTTTACCAAATTAGGCTGGCCCAACCATACTCCACTTCAGTCTGTGTAAAAACAAGTCCTGCTCCATTCAGTTGTTGTCTTCTCCAAAAATTTCAAGCTTTCCAAACCTTCACCAATAACGCAAATATTCAAACCATGGTTAACATCAATTTCAACTCCAATTAATTCCCTCTCAACTCAATATAACTCAACAAACTAAATATATAATTCATTTCCTGAGTTGATTCTCCTTCTTCACAATATCACCAGTATTGTTTTTCTTCAAAACTTTTGAACTTGGACCCACGCCATTTCCAGCTTTCGAACACCAGAACTTCCTTCCCCAAGGATCACGCATATACCTCCTTTCATTTCTCCTCCAAACAAGAAAACTGAAAACTCCTGCTCATGCTATTTCAACCTCCACTCATCCATTCTCCAATATTCAAAACTACCTCATTTATTCCCGTCTGTCTCTTCCACTCCGTACTCCAGTAAAACACACCAAATCAAATTCTTCAAAACTCCCACCGCAGCCAAAGTTCTTCACCGAACTCGAAACGGACACCAACGTTGAACTACCCTTTGCCTCCTCCATCACCTCGTGGCACTCTGGTTCAACTCGCGCTCACGTATAGACTTCTGTTCTCCAGTTGAACCCACGACTGCAGAGAAAGCACCGAACTCAAATGGAATGGGATCTCATCAAACCTCACCAAACAGTGTTCAATCACCACATAATTACAACTATAATTGTCGTTTTTACACTCCATGCTCGAAACTCTCGAAATCGCGAACCCTAGTTATTCGCTGTATATTTTCCAACGATAGGAAAATCGTCGAGTTCAACAAAAACCATATCAAAATGAAGAGAAATGCTTAGAGAAGCCAAATATATATACATTAGGATTTATAGGAATTTCTTTGAACTTGTTTTGATTTTAGAGCTTGCGGTTTTGCTTGAGGATGAAAAAATTACTGATGGCGGAAATTTTAAGGAAGTGAATTAGGTTTCTAAGGGAGGGTAAGGGTGGTGTATTTATAGAGGAGACAAATATCTAGATATTTTGTAGAAGGAATATTGCCGGTATATTCTCTACCGTTAATTCGTCTTCTAAAAATCAGTGTGCACACACATGCTACCAAAAAATCACGAAACTGGACAAGCGGCTACAGTTTGACTTTATGGTCCCAACGAAACTGGTTTCGTCGAATTCTGACTCCGTTTGCTCACACAACGTATTTTTAACCGTCAAAATACTGACTGTTTTTCACTCTAAAACTCCGTACGACCACACAGTGACTCTAAAAATCACGAAACTAGAAATCTAACAACTATTTGACATTGCGGATCCAACAAAATTAGTTTCGTCGAATTCTGACTTCGTTTGCAAAAGTGGTTTTTTTAACGCTCTGGATGACCCATTTAAATATATAAATATATTTAAATATAACTAAATTAAATATAAATAAATTTATATTATCGTATATATTCATAGTGGAATACCATACAGCTTAGAAAAGTCCTATATTGATTTCTAACTCGATATTTCAATCTGGGTCAACTCGATATTTGATTTATATTGAAATTCCCTTTTAAAATTTAAATAATTCCTTTATAAATTATAAAGGAAATCTACAGCGACTTTTTTGAAATTTGATTTCGACATAAATCAAAATCTACACGATGAAATCTCGATTTTTCTCTTCCACTAGAAAGATTTACTCTACCAGCTCCATACATTTCTCATTTCACAGAAATCCGGCGTAAAACGAATCCTGAGCATTCAGTTGAAGTTCGAATCGCCAATTTACGAACTGCAGCGCCATTTCAAGCTCGATTTTAATTATATTATAAATTCTACGTTAAAACTTCATTTATAAAATATATTCGTTATTTTAAATTAATTCTAAACTGAATTAAATATTACAGATAATCCCGTTCACACCATATTCTGAATTCCACTATTTCTGACTATTCCAGAAATTAAATATAATATTATATTATTATATTAATTAAATATTCAAGTTATTTAATTAAATGACCATTAAATTCTCTAATCACTATATAAATAATTAAATAAATTAATTATTATACCTCTGGAAAATGCGGGTCATTACAAGAGGTTACCTGCCTTTTCACAGTGTTTCACCTACCAGGGTGTTACTAAACCCTTGGACATGTGGTAGTGTTTGAGAGGGTGGTGATTAAGATAGCGATCTTCGTACGGTCTGGCGTATGAGAACTAGAATGATTTTGTGGTTTGTCAATTATTGAGATAGCACTGTAAAATGGGACTAATCGCTTTTGAATCGATCTTCAATTTTAGCTCGGTAAATGTGACACCCCACATCCGTCAATGTCACTCTTTATTAGAATGCATTAAATTTCATGAAGGGCTATAGGTAAATAGAAACGAAAAAACACAAGATAAATATAAAATAACATTGGAATTTAAAACTTTATTAAACAGAAAACATCGTGGTCCAAAACCACGTTACATCATAAGTCTAAAATACAGAAAACCCATTACATCAATTTTAAACTTTCAATCTTGTACTAAAATCATCAAAGTACAATAATACATGAAAAGCATAGTCCCCAAAACATAGCCATATCCGAGATGACAGGAAATCAAAGCGGTACATCTAAGCAGCTCCAAGTAGAATGAAAGAGAGAATCCAAATCAAGCCTGAGTACTCCTACCCTGAGAACCTGGGGGGAGAAACGGAAGTGAGAAAAGAGGAAACAAAATGGGTCAGACTAAAGTCTGGGGAGTCCAATTACTTTTATCATATAAATAAGTAAAAGCATCATGACATGCATATAAACTGGATGAGAGAGATAGCAGTGTCATACGACAGGTATAAAAGTCTGAACAGGATAAATAGAATAAATATAATAGAATATTTTTCGCTTTTCAGGTACTTTTCTCTACACCAATACTAGTATAACGGAAACAAGATGATCCCTACAGAAATAGATTGTAGACTTAGGACAGGTTTTACCCCCAACAATATAACAGGTATCCCAACAGAAATGACAGGTGTTACCCCCAACGATAATAATGGGCTCCTAAACAAGAAAGACTAGATATACCCTAGTTACTACCCCAATCGATCGGCTCACTACCTTATAGATACCATGTGCTGGCCCCACAGTAAGATGTATCACTTCCTAAAGTGGCAACCCCTTTATTAACGAGATGCACAACTATATTTACTGATGTCAGAACGTCTTAATTTTCCCGAGAAAGTCGGACCCATGCACACACATGACTCCGTTGGATCCCGCACTATCAACACCTCCACCTATATGGACCTCATACAATCAACTCAGTAAGCATGCCCTGACCCCGACCTAGTTCGGGGTTCCTCGTTTGATACCAAGATGGGTTACTGACAGATACAGGTCCCACATAACAGGTGATACAAGCTACCCCCGGGCTTGCATCCCCACTACTAGGATTTTGACAGGTTATGCCTAACAATTTAACAGGTTGCATAACCCCAACATGGAATACAGGTTAAGTTTTCGGGATTATATAATCCCTTATAGATTTAACAAGATTAACTTAACCCCCCACTGATTCAAGCAAGCTTACTCAACCCCTACTTAGTTCGACATGTTAATGTAGTCCCTACAGATTTAAACAGGTTAAGTATTATAGGTTAATAGGTTATTCCCATTCACATTGACTTCTTTTTCAAGTTACCAAGTTTCTCTTGCTTATTAATTTCATATATATAACTGAATCCATTTAAGTTTATTAATAATCCCATAACATGTTATTCTCTAGATTGTAATCCAAGATCTGAAGTCTACAATCTCTTATCCCCAGATTGTAATTAACGAAACTAATCCACAATCCCTTTGTATTATTCATTGTCTGATTCCATAGTTATAATAACATGTTTGACTTTATATGTAATTATGTATAATTCATCTCAATTCACCTGTTTTCTATTCAACATGTCACTTATTATTTATGATTAAATATAACATATTAAACCTCATATACTCTCTCATTCTTTCTTATTTAATCATACTTCGTCTTACATTATCACTACAACTTATCGTTGTTTAATTATTAACTTAGTTCTCTTAACTGAGGTTTACTAATAAGTTTCCTTTCCTTTTATTATAACTTATGTTATAATTTCCACTCGTTCCTAGGACAAGCCTACCTATTATACAACATTCTCATTACTGTAATTAATTATAATAGGTTATTATCATTCCCTATTCATGTATGTTAATGCACCAGACCTCTCACCTTAAATTGACCACTTGTGGATGCTGGATATGTCGGGCGGTTCCAGGCAGATTTCTACCAAAAGCTAGACTTAACCTCATTTCTTAGCACCATTGCATGTATATTTATGAACTAGACCTCTCACATTAAATTAACCACTTGTGGATGCTGGATTTGCCAGGCGGTTCCGGGCAGGCTTTTACCACAAGTGTAATCTAACCTCGTGTCTAAGTGCGGTTACAGTTTCTATTTACTGTATATCTAGTCATATTCATTCTCAAATAATTATTCATGTTCATCATAGATTTTTCAATTATAGTATTCAGTTTCAAAAGATTTCAGCAGATTAGTCATTTTAACAGATTAAACATCTCCGCAAGTTACAGCAGATTACTTATAGTTTCATTATCATGTTACCAAAATGTATGCAAATAATCCTAGTATAACATGTAAGTTCTATATATGTGACAGGAGTTCATCCAAATGCAACATTCATATGATGATACATCCATTTTCATCCATAAAAATCCTAATGCACACACATCCATATGTAATATGTAAGTGATTGAGCCGATCTAGTGTCGTGTGTGTGTATGCATCCACGAGAATCCACTAGTAAACAATTGCATCCACTTGCATTCATTAACCATAACATGTCTTAAACACATGTTTACACCCATTGGATTCTTCCTAAGGATTGAAAGGTTCGAACGATAGGATATATACGAATGATATAAGCAAGTACTAATAAAAGCTTGGGAAAAGAAAGTTAAGAGCATACCCTTGAAAAGAAAAGGGTACGAAGAGCGAATTTTTCCTCAGTCTCCCAAGTTGCATCCTCGTTGTCTTCTCCCCATTGTAATTTCATCAACTTGACCTCTCTGCTACGTAGCTTCTTAACCTATTATCCAAGTATACGGGTAGGAACTCGTCTAACTGTCACCTCCCTTACTACCTTTACTTCCTTAAGCATGCTTGGCTCAACTACCTCTGCTGTACCGTGCTGACATTTCCGCAAATGGGAAACGTGGAAAACGTCATGAACACCCGCCAATCTCTCTGGTTATCTCACCCTATAGGCCATTTGACCTATCCTTTCCACTATGGGAAATAGCCCTATAAACCTTGGCGACAATTTCACTACAGATCCAAAGAGAACCACATTCCTCAACTGTGATACTTCGATGAAAACCATGTCTCCTACCACAAACTCAATGTCAATCCTTCTCTTATCCGCTTAGGACTTCTGCCTATCCAGAGCTATCTTCATATGTCTGCGGATAAGATCAATCTTCTCTGAAGTCTCTCTAATCATCTCAGGTCCAAGTAGAAGCCTATCCGTAGACTCCCACCAACAAGCCGATGATCTGCATGGTCGTCCGTATAGTGCCTCGAAGGGTGTCATGCCAATACTAGTCTGATAGTTGTTGTTGTAAGCGAACTCCACCAATGGAAGGTGCTCCCCCGAATTCCCTCCGAAGTCTAGGATACACAGCCTCAAAAGATCCTCAAGAACTCTATTCATCCTCTCAGTCTGTCCATCGGTCTGAGGGTGATATACGGTGCTCAAACATAACTATGTACACAATGCCTCTTGCAGACTCTTCTAGAACTCACTAGTGAAGATGGGATCATGATCAGTCACTATGCTAGAAGGTACTCCATGTAGATGGACTATTTCATGAAGAAAATCTGATGCCAACCATGTTGCCATTCTCTTGCTCTTAACAGGAATAAAACGAGTGCTATTAGTAAGGCTGTCTACTATAACATGCTGGTATTGTGTAACACCCCGAATTTTAGTTAATACTAAAATTCACTAATTACAGGATAAATAATCTGAGATATGGGAATTGGGGGAAACGGGCTGCGTCATTGCGTTCGTCTCGGAAAAATACGCGAAATAGAGTCCGAGTTTTCGAGAATCGGAGTCCGTATGGCCCGGTTATGGCCCAAAGAAGTTTGCAGGAAAATTTTAAGCTAAAAACAGATTTAGAAATTTAAATTCAGATTTGAAAATAGAACCAGCGGGGTCAGGCGGGAAAGTTCCCGCCCTAACCATGTCGACAGGGCTGTCGACAGGCCTGTCGACAGGGGTGTCGACTTGCCTGTCGACTTGCCTGTCGACAGGGGCGCGGCGTCCAGGGAACCTGGGTGCATCAGGTTGGGTTTTAGGCTGGCTTGGAGGGCTGGGTTCTAGAGATTTCCTAAATCTGACGGACCTAAACTAATCTAGGGTTAATCTAAGGGCCTAAAACACTACCTAATCCTATAAATAAGACCCTAACCCTACCCTAATTCATTCATAATTAGATCTTGTAACTAAACTATGGCAAAATGAAACTTGATCATGGCCTCCACAAATCAATGAAGAGAGTTGCAAGCTAATCAACCTCTAATCATCTTCTTCTTCATATTTGGCAACTAGTTTACTTCATAAGTTTGCTAATTTTGGTTTTGGTGAGTTCCTATAGCTTTAATAATCAATTGTTAAATTGATTATGGTAGGATATGATAAGACATGGCTATGTTTGTGGATAAATATGTTTATGCAAGTTTAGTATATTGTATGTTATGTGTTTGGCAAGTTTTATGCTACATGCAAGTTTAATGCCATGTTTTATGATGCAAAACATTATGTTGAACATTTATGCATATGTAACATGTTATGCAAACTATATGTGAGAGTATATGCAAGTTATATGTAACATGATATGCAAGTTATGCATGTGATTTTATGCATGCTAAGTATTTGGTGTTATGCATGCTAAGTATTTGATTGTATGCATGCTAAGTATTGGGTTTTATGCATGCTAAGTGGTTGGTATTATGCATAAATCATGACATGCAAGTTTACCCTTTTAAAATGTGATGCATACATATGCAAGATGACACCTTTATATGCTATGCATGTTTACCCTCCTTTAAGATGCAAGTCATATATGCAAGTTCAACATGTTATGCAAGTTATGTTTATGAGATTATGCAAGTTATGTGCATGATGTTATGCAAGTTATGTTTATGAGATTATGCAAGTTATGTGCATGATGTTATGCAAGTTATGTATATGCTTAAATGCAAGTTTAATGTGATATGCAAGTTATGCATGCTTATGCAAGTATGTGAATGCTTATGCAAGTATGTGAATGCTTATGCAAGTATGTGAATGCTTATGCAAGTATATGAATGCTTATGCAAGTTATGTGTATGCTTAAATGCATGTTTAACATGTTATGCAAGTTATGAGAATGCTTACATGCAAGTTCAACATGTTATGCAAGATATGTGTATGATAATATGCAAGCTCATATGCAACATGTTATGCAAATCATGTGTATGATAATGTGCAAGTTTGGGTTAAATGTAGTTGGGTTAATATATGCTCATATATGCAAGTTGACATCCTCTTAACCCATGACAAAGTTATATGCTAAACCCATGATATTTGTGATGGATCTTTCCCTTTATTATGTCGTGAAATGAGAACGATTTACGTGGGGAACGATGGGGTAATAAATATGTTAATAAAAGTATGATTGGGTATGATTAAGCATACCATAAAAATAAATTAACATAAGTGGGAATTTACCTATTGAGTTAGGTCTACCCCATGGGAATTTACCTATTGAGTTAGGTCTACCCATGTTATGAAAAATGTGTAATTAATTAGGGATAATTAATTGTGGGGGTGATTAATTAGGTGTAATTAATCAACTAAGACACGAGGTTGGACCCTTTTGTAGCGGAAGTCTGCCCGGAACCGACCGGCCATCCAGCAACTCCTTAACTTGTTTGCTGAGCTATCTTCTCTCTCGTGGGGCCATGTGTCTCACGGGCAATGAAACTGGTTTGGCATTGTCAACAAGATAAATTCGGAAGTCTATCTCGCATTTAGGGGGTAACCCCTTCACCTCATCAAAGACATCTGTATATTCTCGGACCACTCTTATAGATTGCAAATTGTCGATGGACAAGTCAAGGGATTCTAGATAACACAACATGACCGGACCCTTCGGGTTACAAGAAATTTCAAGGGTATTACCAAGGCGAGTCATGAGCCTCACTACCCTTCATTCACAATCAAGAATGGCTCCATAATTAGACAACCAATCCATACCTAGGATCAAACCGTATCCCATAAATCCGAGAACATAAGCATTACACGTGAATTCTACGCTTAAGATAGAAATCTCAAATCCACACACATCATAGATAAATGAGCGGAGCCTCCAATTGGATTTGAAACAACAACGGGATCCTCAACCAGTCTAGTACTTAGGTGCAGATTTTCAACAATATCAGAAGAAATAAATGTATGCGATGAGCCAGAGTCAAATAAGGTTCGAACAGAAAATCCAGAAATTTAAACAAGGCTTTCTACTGAAATATTACTACCTCGATCAAGAGCTCGAGTGGTGTTGAGAGCATGCAACTGCCCTCTAGAAGATCCTACTCGCTGGGTCTGCCCTTGCCCTTGTCCTTGCTTCTTAGGGCAATCCTTATTGAAGTGTCCAGTATCCCCACAATGAAAGCATTCACCCAACTTTCTCTTCTTCCTTCTACAGTCTTTAGCTAGATGTCCCGTAATACCACAAAAGTTGCACTTCCTTGTCTCACGTGGTTTGTTAGCATTGTTGTCGTTGTTCTTGTTATTCTTGTTGCCTCCCTTCTTGAAGTCAACCTTCTTATTCTAAGTCTCATTAGGTTTAACCTCCTTCTTGCTATTCTTGTCTTCCTCGTGAAGTAGGGCCATATCCACCAAGCTTTCAAAGGTCGCCCCCATGGGTATATGAGTTATGGCCAAACTGTGTAGTGGCTCGTTAAATCCTCGAGCAAAGCGTACAGCCTTCTTCTGGGCTGTATTGACCAAGTCCAAACCGAACCGGGCAAGCTGATTAAACCTATTCATGTACTCCCTAACAGACATGTCCCTTTGTTTGAGTGCTAGGAACCTCTCCATCTGAAGGTTCTCTTCTGCTGACGATAAGAATTTAAGCCCAAACCTCTCTCTAAAGTCTGCCCAAGTCTCAATTGGCCTGGTAGGGTTGGTGACTTCCCACCAAAATGCAACTTCCTCTTTCAACAACCATGCTGCCAACTGAACTTTCCTATGACCCTCTACATCGAAGATAACAAACAAGTCTTCCTTCTCCTTTACCGGTTTTGTGCCTCAACGAAGATTTCAGTTCCAACGATGTTCTTGGCGCCCATTGCTTTAAATTCTTTGCATATTTTGGCGAAGGTTGTGCCAGAAGGAGGAGGAGGGGGAGGAACCGCGGCCACTGGGGGAGGAGGAGGAGGGATGTCTTCCGGGCCTATGCCCTTGGCCCTAGCTTCTAAGTACCTTCGGAACCATCCAGGTACGGGTACTCCCTCAAGAAGGTTAAGGTCAGACATGCTGAAAAACGAAAAGAAAAAGATTCAAACGAGGAAACAAAGGAGAGTGCTAATGGCTTTTGGGGAATAGCCTTTTCTTAAAAATAAAACTTTTCTTGAAAAATGCTTCTTAATAAATGGTTTTGAAAATAGTTTCAGAAGGTTTTTAAAACTTTTGCCCAGTCTGGTAACCTTTTGCTCTGATACCAAATGTAACACCCCACCTCCGCTAGGGTCACTCACAAAGGGAAAGCACTAGTTTTGGTGGAGCATTATCTAGGTAAACATGCACAGAGATATCACAAGACAGAACATAAATAAAGCAACAGTAGAAATTAAAAACCAAATCTCATTACTTTCAAGAAAAGAGTCAAAACCTTATATATCCAAAGTACAAATTATCGTTATTCCATTACATCAAGTTCTAGATAAAGAAGCATAGACTTAAAATAACAAAAGTAAATTATTCCCCAAAAATAGCAGAAGTGCAGCCATAGCAAAGCTCAAGACCAAACCGTACATGAGACGGAAAGCAAGCTAAATCCAAGCTAAGAGCTAGAGTTTCCTCCCTGAGAACCTGGGAGGGGGGGAACGAAAGAAAAAGATGCGAAAGAAAAAGGGTCAGTCATAAATACTGGTAAGCCTTAGGGACTTTCAGCATAAAAACTAGTAAAAGTAACATGACATGTGAAAACTGAAATTAAACATAAGGATGATAACATGACTGGTATGATAACTAAGATAACAAGATAAGTTAAGTCTAGCATCGCATATTCAAGATTCGCTGCACCAACTGTACTAGTATTAACCATGAAATGATCCCTTGGCCCTATATCATGAAATGACCCATTACGGGGTCCTATGGTACGATCTACTAATCTAGCGACTCCCTACAAGTTCTAGCTCGTCATGTGTCTGTGTCATACGGCCCAATCACGAAATGTAGTCACCTGTGCTAGGTCCACCATAGGGTGTATCAAGTCCTATGGTGCCAACCACCGACACGAATCAAGCACGCACAGTGTACACCTACGGGTGCCCAATGCCTGCTTTTTCAACTCCGGACTACGTGCACGACCATAGTCATACCAACTGTGACGATCCCAAAATCCATGTGATGGTATTAAGGATAATCATTGGAATATAACACATCGATCATCATAGCAGAGTACAGATAATAGCAAAAACAATAAATAGAATAATTTTACATAGATATGACAACGGAATCATAACATGTAACAACATCAGAATAGCACAACGTAGGATATAACTTAGTAAATAAAAGAGAAATGATCAGTCACCATCGCCAGAGGCCGAATATATACATGCAGTGAGACATAATAAGGGTATCAGTCTACATCGCCAAAGGCGGTGCATATACATACGATAATAAGTACTGAAAGTAAAGCAGTATGCATCGCCAGTGGCGGAATCATAATATAAGTACAATAATGGCGGAAAATGTCAAAGTCATCTCTGTGAAGTCAGCCTCTCCATGAGCCAAAATGCACTCTATGCAACAGTGCAGAGCCAAAAACAACCTGTCACCTATGAACTAGGCTGCCCGTGCGAAAATAAGGGCACCCGCGTTTGCAAAGTGAAACAAACAACGAGTCAGTCATGGGGACTGGTATGAGAAATCTATTTAACAGTTTAAACAACAGTAATAAGCAAATCATAGGACCACGCCACTTTCGCGGAACGGGTTTACTCCAGTGATTGCTAGTGCATTTAAAACAAAGTAAATTCTTTGGAAACGACGCAATGCTTTTAAAAAGAATGAAGCCATTATAAGACTCAAGTCCCATCATACAATGCAACGCAAGCCGAAGGATAGAGTTTTACCTTATAATGGCCAAATATGCTTAATATGTGTAAAGCAAAATCATTTGATATTATTACTAGTGCATATATGTTTCAAAAACGAATAGCATCATAAATATCAATCATAGGTGGCATAGCTACCATCTACTATGTCGCCATACTAGTTCTACAATCGAATCCGTTATTTCGTATTGGAAATTGGATTTCCGTCATGAGTCGAGGCAAGGGGCAAGCTCCTCTCCGCTTCGAGACATTCTAGCAAATGCCTCAGGACTACACACTCTGGGTAACCCATGGATGCTTCAGGGTCGGTCCTCTCTTACGTTTGAGGATTGGCAATTCCTGAACACACGTTTCCCAGTCCCTACAGACCTATAATCGAGGCGCCTCGCATTCCAACAACCACAAAGGTGAAAAGTAGATATAAATGTCAGGGCTGGTAGGTCACTGACACCACCATAGCTAGAAAGAAACGTCGTGTTCTCCCTGCAGTCCTTATCCCGTTTTTAACTCATACCGAGGTGTGAGGCTCGCGAATCCATGCTATACAAAAAGCCAGGCTATGTAGGTCGTGCTTTGATCATCAACACAAGACTTTGCTTTGCAACAGAAGCCTTGATCATAGCATCTTGGCATGCCACATAGGCAATCCACTCCATACGATTGATTTCTATCGATATATAACCTCTAAGCTCGTACGTCTCAGAGAAGGGCGTTAAGCAAAATAATAAATTCTCCACCGCCAAACAGATATATATTTAACAGAGATGAATCAGTATAGAACAAAATCCAATGTCAGACACACAGTCCATTTACAAGTCCGTTCTGGGTCTGACGAAACCGGAGGCGTCAAATTCCTCGTATATCCGTACAATCAACACATACGTTCAGACGGCTACTACTTCCGTTCCTTCATGGTAGCTACTCCAGTTAGGAACCTTAGCAGCGCCCATCCAACCGATACGAAGATCGTTGGTCTTCAATCGTCTTTGTATTTTCCAATTCGAATCGCTCGATCAATTATTTGAAATGAGGGTTAGCTCGGCCTTTTCAAATAATTCACATAATTAGAATTCAAATCAATTCTTTCCATGGTTATATTATTCGACAATCACATTTCAGTTCTTTAGTATAATTCTCGTGTCAAACACATACAACCATCAAATATCAAGTAGCTCAAGCCAAGTTGGTTTATTTCCAATCTATGTTGCTTATAATATTTTATAACGATTTTTCGCCATTTTTATTTATTAATTAAACGACGTTTCAGGTCATGCCGTGGCACTGGCGTTGTTTTTCCCCTAATTTATTTTACACATATCGGAAAATCTAACCGTTGGATTTCTACAAAGTCTATATCAGTGGGAAGATATTCCCAAAGCGAACCCAACAGTTCCAGTTTCGTGAAAATCCGACGGTCGGATCTTCCACACTAGTCGTTTGAAGTTACTGTTTCAAAATTCGAACTACAGCGTCGTTATTCGATTTAATTTAATTATATTTATATTTATATATAAATATAAACGATTCTGGCGCTATTTTTCTTCAGATTTGAATTAAACATTCCAAACAATCCAACCGTTGGATTTTTACAAGGTTGGTGCCGTTGGAAAGATATGTCCAAGGCGAACCCAGCGGTTGCGGTTTCGGGAAAATCCGATGGTCGGATTTCTCGTACTAATCGTTTCAAACTACCATTCCAAAACACGAACTGCACGGCTTCGATTCCTTTTAATTCTATTTATATATATATAAATATAGTTCATTCTTCAATTTCAACATCATTTTCACTTCAAATATTTCACTAACGCCTTAATATTTCGAAAAATTTCGCCATAACCTCGTTTGTACGGGAAGGGGTTTGGAAATTTATTGGGCTGTGTTAGGTACCCAATAAATCCTATAAAGCATCCTCATATTTATAGTGATATATTCTGGTGTTTACGGGGGAGCGTGTATAGATAATAACTCCAGAGAATAAATTCTCGTCACCCCGCTCCGTGTGGAAATAAATAGTCCTTGTGCCGTATCTAATGACTAGAGAGACGAGATTATTGTCAACTCCAGGCCCGTGTGGTGTTTTTATTAATCTGGCAATTTATCGTTATATTTTATATAGTCCATATCAGTCATAAGTTCAACATGTAGTATAAAATCATCGCCATACAAGCCTCTTGCTCGTACGGTAAATCTTCCACCTCGTCACACAAGCTCCAAATGCTTATGTGGAATATGATGAAGTATGCCTATCGTCAAGAAGTATGCCATGTAGTGTAGTTCAAAATTAATTGTTACTATCCTATGGCGATGTTTATTATTTCACACAGAATAACCAGCACTCTGCATCCAATGGCATTCACAGGAGTTGATATAAAAATAAAATTGCGCAGCCAACTCATCAAGGCTTACCTATTTGTCGGGCACGCAAATAATTTCTTTACTCTACAGTTAATCCATTTTCCCTGTTCAACACATGTATATATATGCAGAACAAAGCTAATAATAATATTTCTAGCAAACTAATATTTATTTCAACACGTGTGTATTTTTATCAAAGCGTATACATGATAAAAGAAATATTTTTATCATCAAAAATATTTATTCAACACGTGAATGTTTTTAACACTTCATATTCACAAATAAAAATGTAGTTTATTATCTATTCATTTTATTTTAAAGTACGATAACATTCAACACATCAATTTCAACTCGACGAACGAATCTCAATTCAACACATGAATATTCTCTATAGTTTGTATATATATATAAAAATGTGATTTTTATCGTTAAATCTATTTGTTTAAATTCGAATAATATTCAACACATGAATTTCAACTCAACGAATGAATTTCAATTCAACACATGAATATTCTCTATAGTTTGTATATATATAAAAATGTGATTTTTATCGTTAAATCTATTTGTTTAAATTCGAATAATATTCAACACATGAATTTCAACTCAACGAATGAATTTCAATTCAACACATGAATATTCTCTATAGTTTGTATATATATATATATATATATAAAAATGTGATTTTTATCGTTAAATCTATTTGTTTAAATTCGAATAATATTCAACACATGAATTTCAACTCAACAAATGAATTTCAATTCAACACATGAATATTCTCTATAGTTTGTATATATATAAAAATGTGATTTTTATCGTTAAATCTATTTGTTTAATTTCGAATAATATTCAACACATGAATTTCAACTCAACGAATGAATTTCAATTCAACACATGAATATTGGTTTCAACATATGTAATTAATTTCAACAAATGAAAATTATTCTAACACATGAATATTTCAGAAAATTTCGGCAGCATAACAGCAGGGTAGTTAAAACCGGGACCGTCCCTAGTACGGCTCCTCGCTCTACCTTAAAACCTCGTGGTTTTTGACAATGGGGATCATGCATCTAGTTCGCACGCAGGCGACATGTTTTATTTTCAATTCCACAATCCTATTCTAATTTGTTTCAACCACAAGAGGGTATTTTTCAACCACAAAGGTATTTTTCAACCACAAAGGTATTTTTCAACCACAATATCAACCATAAACAATTATTTCCAACCATTCGTCATACCATATAATATCACGTCAATCACAAGCAATAAATATCGTCCATGGTCTGTGGACGAGGGGAGTATATATATATATATTATTTCTATAATTCACTTGCATTTCATCACAATTCAAAGCATAAGGGTTTGCAAAGCTTCAAAACTAGGTTTTGATTTTAAATCAAAACCGTACCTCGTTGTCCCGATCAGACTACAAGGCGTCGAAGGGCTACGAACCAGCTTCCTATCGACGGTGGTGGCGGCGAACTCGGCGGCTCCAGCGAGGCACGGCAGCGGCAGAAAGGGGCGAACTTCCTTGACGAAATTCGACGTCGATCGGCGATGGTTTCTGACGAGGCTCATTTTGATTTGAAGAGGGGAGGATGGCGGTCGGAATTGCTAACTGTAGGCGGCGGCGATAATGACTGTGGCGGCGGCGATTGAGTTGGGAAGGTCTGAGCGATTTTCGTCGTTCGTTCTAGGGTTGATCGGGTTTCTCTGAAGTGAGAGAAAATAGAGATATTTTCTAATATATTATATTTTTAAATTCGTATAATACCCCTTCTAGCCAACGTACACCAATTTCAACCCAACGACTGTCACCCCAACTAAATACTCCCATTTCGGACACAATGGGATATGTTTCGTTGGCCAATTCGATTGGTACAGTCAGTTATTTTTCAAATTAAAGTATAAAACATTTTATATTCAATTTGAACATACATTTCAATTTGCCAGGGCCACAAACTGAATCGAAAAATTCCAGAAAAATAAATCTAGCTTTGTTTTGACGATACGGTCCCAGCAAAACCAGTTTCGTCGAATTCTGACCTCATATGCAAAATGTCCATTTTCAGGTCGATCCATTTTGACAGAAATTGACCAATCACATTTTCTTTTGCCCCGCTCACATACTAGCTTCAAGAATTATGAAATTTGAAACCTAGCAATAATTTGACATTCCGGACCCAATAAAAATGGTTTCGTCGAATTCCGAGGTCGTATGCAAAATAACTATTTTCAAGGGCTATATATGTTATATAGCGACCTTTCTGAAAATTCATTTGGCCATAACTTTTGATTCCCATTATGAAACTTCGATTATTCAGATTCATTAGAAAGGTATTCATAAACAGATTTAAATATTTTCAGTTTCGCTAAAATCCATTATATTTTCCACCCGGTACAGTCAGACAAAGTTTGTATTCAAATTTTCAAACTACCTTACTATTCCCAATTCATTATTTTATTGAAATATGCTATTTCAACTATTCAAATTCTTTGACAATAATCAATTTTAAAAATTTTAAATTGGTTCACATTTTCTGGGTTATTACAGCCTGTACCTATAATGGCGCACCTACTCAGCCATCGTTCTGGTCACTTACAGTCAGCCCATTAATCGTGCCCCACCCTGCCTAGTCCCAGGGTATCGTGAAACATCTAAGTGGGTTACTGCTGAAAAGGACTTTGTAACTAGGGTTTCTAATTTGTTAAGTGTTGTCATTCAAATTCGTGACTTAACCCTACCAAATCATGTATCAAGTTGGTTAAGTTTGTTCAAGCGGTTCATGACTTAACCCTATCAAATCATTGTGTCAAATTGGTTAAGTATATTCAAGTGGTTCATGACTTAACCTATTATGTGGTATTAATTCATTAATGCACCCTAACCTCTCACATTAGACTAGTTGTTGTGGTCAATGGATTTGCCGGGCGGTTCTGGGCAGATTTACACCACAACATAGTCTAACCTCGGGTTTTACGTGCGATATGACCAACTACACACATTGGATCCTATTGTTTGTAGTCACTGGATTCGCCGGGCGGTTCCGGGCAGATTTGCACTGCAAACTCAACCCAACCTCGAGTTAGCCATTTTCAAATTCATTCTAGCGTCATGTCCATGTTCAAGTTTTCATGCCAAGTTCATGTCCATATCCAGGTTCAAGTTATAACAATGTTCATGATTCAAGTTCATAGTAAATTCAGGTTTTGCCTAATCTACCCATTCGCATTCCCATCGCATGTAAACTCGAATCGATACAAAAAATCTAATTAGGGAATAACATATAAAGAACTGGCATAAGGTGGCAAAAGTGATTACAAGTCAAGCATGGTATAACTTGAGATAAATGATTACAACAATACTAGCATATGGAATAGTGGTCTCAAATATCAAATATAGCAAAATAGGGTGATAGTCATGGGAGCGGCTGACATAAGATAATAACCCCAAACTTGTGAATAACAACTATTTCAACATCACAGGCATGAATATTATAGACGTTAAGGGTTTTAGATCTACAACATGTATAGGCCCCAAATCAATTTCATGCAAATATTCCAACAAGTCAAGATTCAAGATGAATAGATCCAAGGTGAACAAATAGTAGATCCAAAATAATAGATCCAAAATGAACAATGATAGATCCAAGATATACAATGATAGATCCAAGATAATTATCATACTTAGGTTCAATCTCATTTTACAACATGTGCATATTAAGTTTAAAGTTTAGATCTGAAAGTAACTGGGGCTTACAGATCGTGTTTTGAGAACTAGAAAACAAAAGAGGCGATGTAGAATCTTGAGTCTAACAGAAATCCCCTAAACAGCAAAACTCTACACGTAGTCTTGTTGGAGAAAAAGCAATCTCTTTTCTCTAACTCTTCAACTAGAATTTGCACAACATAAGGCCAGAGAGAATTTGTGTAGAAAGTATGGGGCTAGGGGGTTGTTTATATAGGGTCAGGCCAACGAATCTAGACAGAAATCGGACTAGAAACATCAGAGTGAACTCTGACTCAAAAATGGGCTCGCCAACCAGGTCGACACCCAGGTCGACATGGTCTTGGGCAGGTCGACACTATGGTGGACCCCCAGGTCGACTTGGTCCTGGGCGGGAAATTTCCCACCCAGTCCGTTCTGGGGTTTGAATTCGAAATTTGAATTCGAATTCTGAGCTGTTTTGAACTTGAAAATTTCTGAAAACTTCGAAGGGTCATAACCTGGTCATACGGACTCCGATTTTCGAAAACTCGGACTCGTTTCCAAGCAGAATTTCGAGACGAACGTAAAGGCGTAACCCGTAGCCCTTGATTCTTATCTTAGAAATTAATTCTGTCTTGATTTATGGTAATAACACGTTATAAAAATACGGGTTGTTACAAGAGCCCTCTTTAATATTCGAGTAAGCGACTTTACTCACTTGTGTTATTAATCGTTGAATAATTCGATTAATTTTCGATAGTTTATATCAAGCATTTTAGCTTGCCAAAAATTCTCACGAACTCCAAATTGCTCCAAATCATTTTATTGCGTAGCCTTCATCCATACGATCCCAAGCATCTTGTGTCGTCAGAGTCTGATAACATATGACAAAGTTATGAGATTTTCAAGTTATTATACACATAACGGTCATTAACTGAGTAATTAATTATATAGTTATTCTTAATTACCACGTAACCCATGTTTGAACTCATGCTCATCCTTTCTTCTCCAAATACCTAGGTTTCGAACTGTGAAGAACCATCACCATGGCGCTACCTTTTCCCTCCACAACTTCACCTCGTCTTCATTAATAATTAAATAAAAATCACCATTCCCCTTTTCTTCACTAGCTCCTTCACCTCCACCCTACTTTGTCAAAATTGAACGCAACAGGTGAGATGCGACAATATCGATGCTCGCAAACAGTACTTGGACTCATGACATCTTTCATTTTAAAATCCCCAAAATTTGTTATTTGATGCTATTCTTCCTCCTAAATCCGAATACGAACTCTGTTTTATCAAACAATGCTTCAATCCCCATTACTTTTAACCCTAGCGCTCCAGCGAATAATAATGTGTTTGAAATTGAAGAAAATTACAATGGATTAAAGACCAGCTCTTAATGAATCCAAATAAATAGGTTTCATGATTTATAGGATATAACTTCAATTTTTTTGAAATTTGATAAGCATGATTTTAGCTTGGTGAAGAGGAACACAGCGGCTAATGTTTGTTGACTCTGGAATGAATGAGTTAGGGTTAGGGGAGGTTAGGATTATTTATAGTGTAGGAAATATATTTTTATTCGATTTTATACAATAAAATATGTTATTGCTATATCTCATTCGACGTTTTAATTTCGTATGACCGCTACAAACTACAATTGCGATGTAAATAGACATAACACTATAATTCGACATTACAGACCCAATGAAACTTGTTTCGTCAAAACGTAAGTACATTTGCGCAAACAACGTTATTTTACATTGAAATTATTGATGGATTCACATTTAATTTCATAGTGTCACAAAACAACACCGATTGGTGCGAAATTTGAAATCTTGAAATAATTAATCATTATGGATTTAATAAAATTCGTTTCGTCAAAAACAGAGGTTGTTTGCAAAATAGCTATTTTTAAGGCTTAAATAAAACCAATAAAATATTAATAAATTCAAAAACAATTCATCGTAATAAAAATAAATTATTATTTTCGTACATATTCAAATAGAATATCATATATCTCCAAAATAAGCAAGTTTAGATTTTAAACTCAACATTATAAAATTTCATCGTTAACTCAATATTCAATTTATATTAAAATCCTTTTATTTTATTAAATAAATGGTTATGATTTATAAACGATTCCATAACAACTTTCTAAAAAAATTGATTTGGACATAACTCACAATCTACAAGATGAAATCTCGATTTTTCTCTTACATTAGAAAAAAAATAGTTCAACAGATTCGAATGTTTCTTATTTTAAAGAAATACGACTTATAACGAATAATATACATTCATTTAAAGTTCGAAACGTAAAACTATGCACTATTGTGATGTTACGAGCTAATCTTAATTTAAATATAATTTATACGTTCAAACATCGTTTAATAAATGAATTCATTATTATAACTCGAATCCAAACTAAATTAAATCTCTTAAATTACCCAATCCACACAATATTGCAAATTCAACAATTTCCGACTATTTCAGAAATTAAATTTATTATTCCACTACTTATATTAATTAAATATTCAAAATTATTGAATTCTAGCCATTTAAATTGCCAAACCAACTTTAAATAATTAAATAAACAAATTATACAACCACTAAAAATATGTGATGTTACACCATAGAAGTATGAATGTTGTTTTTGATATGCGACTTGCAAAACTATAAGCGCAACATGGAAAAACTGATTTAGTAGCATTAATCATTGGCAACTATCAGTCGACAACAAACACATTAGGCATTTCAACCTCATTGTCAATCATAATGGATTTTAATCGTTCCAATGGCTATATGTAATTTTCCTCACCTTTCGCCAATAATAGGCAATGACAACTCAAAATGTGTAATCCATAGATGTAACACTAACTATATCAAGTATTGTCATCTTTTACCTGCTAGTTTTGTATATACAGTCCAATATTATAACTCAAGGAAATGTTCTTCTTAAGAATTCCAAACTCATGAGATACGCTCAAAAAATATATTTGATAATATCACCATCCAGTGTTATCCAATGTCGTTCAAAGTATCCAAAAAATTAATTTACTAATTAAATATGAATTTTTGAACGGTTTCCTCATTCAGTTGAATTTGTGCATGAATGACATTATATATCGTTTTGATAGTCGTAGAATTGGAAAAATCATTTCTTTTAAATTTATGCAATTTTTTTTTGGTTTTCTCCATATTTTGATGCATTTCAATAACTAATTTGATCTCATGCTTGCTTAGCCTGCCCATATATGAATGTCCCTTGCTATGCTTAAACCTCTTATGGTTATGCGTAGCATTAACCATAATTAAACTCCACTCATTCAAATATTCAAAGTTTCGCGCATTTAAGCCTAGATGGGCAATTACTGTTTTTGGGTACCATCAATCTATAATTTGTTTTATCGTTATTCCTTCCTCTTATACACACCACTATGTTCAAATGCAAATAAAATCCTAAAATGTTAAGCAAACACGTCTGTGTCAGATTTCAAAATGGCAAGCACAAAACCAAGACGTTTGTCGCTCCAGGAACCCAATCAACCAATTTATCATACGATTTTATATCTGCATAAGAAAATTGTCGTTATTACAATATTAGGTCCTACATTTAAAATTAAAAATAACACTCACATTGTATGTTGCAAACTCGTTAGTGTAGTCTAATTTATTTTAAATTTCATCTTTATTGGATTTTTCCTGTATAGACCCAAAAAAAAAAATGTTAACCATGCACTGGCTAAGCTTGGTTGTTTTGAAAAAACCATGCACTGACAATGCGTGGTTCTTCAAAACCAGCACGTAGTGTCATCTTCATGTGGTTGCAGTTTAAAGAAATGAAAGGAAAAAAGTATAAATGCTTACTACCGCCTCTTCAAAATATGCATTGCTTTAATCTACCTCCATCATTGTAGATTGATAGGCATTGGATTTGTTAACTTGATTGGTTTTAGATTTAGGGTTTTTGGGGTTAGAGGAAGAAAGTAAAAACTTGAATGAAAGTTAAAATAGGATAGAGGTAAGAAAACTTGAACAAACTCATAACACTAGATATAAAAGTTCAAATCACTACCACCAAGCTAATGCAGATTTACACAATCAATAAGAGTATCAAATTTAATTATAAGAAACATGAATGTTTGAGGCCCTCCTTCTCCTCCCAGTTCCGAGGCCCTAGGCGGCCACCTGGCTCGCCTATGACCAGGGCCTGGCCTGATGTTATCGTAAATTAAAAGATAAGCTTCTAACTGTATTAATATTTCAATTTTACATTTAATGATAAGTGAGATTGTTTTTTTACATTGACTAAATATCAATGTTAAACAATGCATAAAAATCAAGTAAAATAACTAAGATAAGATTATAATTCGCATTTATCCAAAAGAATGGTATAGAAACTATAATACTAAAACTATAATTTTCTCTGATAACTACTATTATTAATATAATAACAAGAACATAACATAAAATAGTTTATACATCGTTAAAATCAATATTTAGTAAGGAATCAACTATAGTTTTATCATAAGATTGTTTGTGCAACTATTGGTTTGGTCCGGTTTAACACGGTTGGGTCGACAGCTCAAGTCGCAACCAGACCGCACGTATCGTTCTAAGTCGGTCTGGATTGGAGTATATTCTTTAAAGAAAAAATTCGATCCGTATTTCCGTACTGTTTTTATGGTTTGGTGCGGTTTTCGTATAGCGGTACGGTTTATGCCCACCCCTATTTTGGTCAAAACGAGGACAGTCAGTCTTTTGATTTGTGCAACGCCTGTAAATTCTCAAGTACGCACGACTGAAAGTCGGTCCTTCATTCATGTTTTAGTATACTTGAGATGCATTTTTAAACACAAAGAACAATTACTTGAAACTGCGTTGTTGACATGACTAAGTTTCTGTGCACTAAATCTACACGTAAAGTTGAACATGTTTTACTGTATCACTCAGTTCAATACAGTTATACAATTCAAACTTTGAAACTATTCGAGTCTGAAGAGAAAAACGAAGTGTGGCTTCTCCCGTGGTTGGGAGCTTTGACTGTTGCTATTGTCATTGCATTCTTAATCCTTGGTCCTACTCTATATTAGAATATCGGCATCTGAATTTCTTGGTGAAGATTTGCTAAAAGGAAATTTTGAATTAGGATAGAACTATGTATTTCATTTGCTGGATCTTCTAAAAGTATATACCTGATCAAAGACAAGCATGCCCTCCTTGAAAAAACTAATGTATAAAGACATAATAATATCGACATACAACAAGTGAAGTCTGCTAATTAGTCCAAATTTGAGTAATATTCAAACTAATGTATAAATACATAATAGACTTCTTCCATTATGAAAGCTAATAACTTGGGTAGCAGAAACCCTTGGTCTACGAGTCTCACGGGTCACAACATAAAGATTTACCATGATATGAACGTGAGAATTTGTACATATATATTCTGTGCAACTTCCTCAACTAAAATTCATAAAGTCTTTAGCTTTGACATTTTACTGCATATATATATATATATATATATATACCTCATAATTCATATCTCTCTTTACATAGAACAATCAGGATGAGCATACATAAAAGCATCGCTTTGCTAGCGTTATATGTTATTGTTGTTGCATTAGCTGTTAATATCAATCAGGTTGATGCATCAAGGCTCCTGGGAGATGAACGGGCAGAGCTTGTAAGAATATTTGGGTTCGTTCTTCAATCGTTGCCGAAGGGATCTGCGCCACCGCTCAGTAATGGAGGCTGCACCCGTGATCCAAGCAACCATCGTGGATCATGCCCTCCTTGAATCAAATTTAACTGTTGTTACTCCTGCTGATTGTATTCTATGCAGTCATTTAAATCAGATTGTTCCTAATAAGGATGTGTGTGCTCAGGCGTGATTTATGAAGAATCTACATTTGGCAATTGAGCAGCACACGTGTGTTATATAATCTGTATCAGTGGAGAACTAACTCCATGTTGTTATATTGCAAATTTGAACATTCCCGGCTTGGTTCCGAACATTTAGTCCGTTTCGTTAGCTCGATAATGACGACCAATTTAGCCGACCTAAAATATTTTACATTATATATTTTAAATGTTCATATACATTAAAAAAAACATGAGAATATGATTTTTTTTTGGAAGACCAACTGGATTTTATAGTGGACTGTCCACCCTTTTTTTTATTAACTCCACAAACCTAAACTAGCTTATAGAAAAAGTAAGAGTGTTCGTTCGATTGTTTCGGTTTATTTTGAGGTAAAGAATCTCAAATCAAATTGGATCAAAAAAAATTCAGTTAATTTAGTCAGTAACCAATTTAATCTAATTGAAAGAACGTGTTATTATTTAAATGGTGAATTCACTCAAAGTAAAACATAAATTCTTCCTGTTTGAATTTTTTTTATGTAGAAAACTTTATGTTTATAATAAAATTTGACATATTTGCAACATATGCCTTTGTATTTTATCTCTAAACTAGTTATTTAAAGTATTACAACAGGTATAAGTAGCTTAAAGAAAAAGGTTAAACAACTTGTTTAAATAACTAACCACTATTGAAACAACATAGCACCACGCTGGGAGCAATAAATACAGTTACCCACTCAGTTGCGTTAAGAAAGGCACAACAAAATCTATCATGACATACATCGTATATGGAGTTCAACAATCACATACCAACAACAAGTGGAAAAGGCCATTACTAGCATCACCAACAGACTTTCATCAACATTTCATCCCGGTCTCATAATCACCTTTCAAACCAGCAGCATTCGACTTCAACCTCGTGACGCAAGCATTCACCAGTGAACAAGACAGGATATTTTTCAATATAGAACTTGAAATGAAATAGAGAAACCAAAGTTGAATAACTTACAGCATAGGACTTAACAAAGACAAAAAAAAGCTTCATAAGGATTGCAAAAGAGCTGCACACCCAGTTAATAAAGGAAAATAAGAGAGAAAATATTGATCATGTGTTGATGCTCAACTGATTTGCAAATGAGATGTATACAATAATTTATAATGCATTAATGATTGTTATAGAAATTGTATACAAAAAGATTACACGTGATTTTCCATTTTTAGAAGAATCATTAACCGAATGGTACTACTGACCGACCAATTATTAGTTGTCATTATCAATATCATTGTGGTCCTCCATTTCACTTACTCCAGCTTCATTATTTTCAACACCCCCCCTCTCAAGCTAATGGAATTGTGAAATGTTGAGAGACTTCGTAAGCATATCTGCTATTTGCTCCTTTGTTGGAGTGTACCTAACCTCCACTCCTTTGTTCAAAACTTTCTCTCTAATGAAATGCACATCAGTTTTTATATGTTTTGTTCTTGAATGAAAAACTGGATCAGATGCTAACTGCCTGGCACTAGAATTGTCACATCATATTATGGCTAGTCCTTTGTATTCAATACTAATTACAGTGAACAAGGATTGCAGTCACACCACCTCAGTGTAGGCTTGACTCTTTAGCTAAGGCTCTATATTCAGCCTCAGTGGTTGAGGGAGCCATAGACTTTTATTTTTGAGAGCTCAATTGATTAGATTTTTGCCAAAGTATATACGCAGTAACCAATTGTGGCTTTTCTATCATCAAGAGAGCTTGCCTAATTCGAGTCACAAAAGCCTTCAATAGTTAGAGTTGAGGCATGAGTGAACATGATCTCTTCTCTAATCGATCTAGCAAGATAGCGTAGAACTTTCTTACAAGTGCTCCAATGGTTTTGAGTGGAAGCTTGAAGAAACTGGATCAGCTTATTCACAAAATAAGAAATGTTAGGTCTACTAAGTGTGAGTTATTCGAGGGCAACAATAACCCCTTGGTATAGAGTGTGATGGTCAAGTGGCACTATCTTGAAAGGCAAATTCTATTTCAACCCAAAAATTTAGTTAGTAGCCCCCCATTTCATCAAAAAAATATGATGACCAAAATACCCTTTTTCTGTTATATTTTCTTTCCAGCTTTTTGAACACCTCGTAGTTGTACTATGTGGTTTCACGGTGTACCTCGTAGTAATACTACGTGTCCATGAATGAACCACGGAGATCATCTACATGATACTTTGATGAACCACGTTGTAACTTACGAGGTACATCGAAAAACCACGTAGTCCCCCTACATGGAAGGGTATTTTTGGTTTTCAAAAAAAAGGGGGGCTACTAACTAAATTTGGGGGTTTACTGATTATTTCATGATTTGAGGGGCTACTAACTAAATTTGTGGGTTGAAATAGAATTTGCCATCTTGAAAACTTAACTTATTATTTTGATTCATGTAGTGGGGCAAGGCTTGGCAATAACCATGTTTGTCTTTTTTAGGAGATCTGTGGTGTATTTGGTTAGAGATAAGCGGAGACCATCGTGCCCCCTAGTTACCTCAAAGCAAAGGAATTATGTGACAGAGCCAAGAGATATGAGTGCAAATAGAGACTGGAGTTTTGAGACAATAGTGGAGACATGAGTGGCATTATTTCTTATAAACAAAATGTCATCAACGTACATTAGACAACAACTTCGCCATCATTGTAGAAAAACAAAGAAGTATCAAATATTGAGTTTTTAGATATAAGAGCATCCAGAGAACCTTTGAGTTTGTCAAACCATGTCTAAGGGGCTTGTTTCAAGCCATAAAGAGCCTTGTCTAGTTTGCACATAGCAGTGAGATAACTAGGATCAAGGAAACCAGCCAGTTACTCCAAGAAGACTTTCTCTTGAAGGGATCCATTTAGAAAGTAGTTGTTAATGTCGAATTGTTGAATATCCCAGCTATAGGTAACAACTAAAGGGAGTATAACACAAATCGTGGAAGGCTTGACAACAGGGAAAATGTCTCAAAGAAAGCAATACCTAATTGTTGTTGAAAACCCTTAGCAATAAGGCGAGCCTTGTAACGATTTATGTGCCATCTTCATTATATTTGATTCAAAAGACCCATTTGCTTCCAACAACAAGCATGTGTGGCTATCAAGGCACGAGATGCCAAGTTCGATTTTTCAAAAGGGTAGTTTTTCCATCTTGCATTTTCGAGTGCCACTGTAGAGAATTGAGCGCTTGATTAATCTAGAATGGTATAGTGCCTTCAAAATTGGAACTAATGGATGAGTGAGGTGAAGTAGTTAGAAAGATTTTTGGTTTGAACGGCTTTGGAGTGATTTGTTATATAGTACCCAGTGGTTTGGACGTGTTCAGATCCATTTTACTGAAGTTGAGGTTTGAGTAGGCAATACGAGTGGAGAGGGGGAGATAGGTAGATGAATTTCAGGTGGCAGGGTGGAATATGAGTGACATGTACCTGGTGTGAATTTGAGGGATAATGAGCATAGTTTTGAGTTTTATCATGACTAGATGAAGGCTCTGAGCTTGAGGTTGATGCAACAGGATGTAAACCAGGGATTGGGACATACTGGCCATCATCAACATCATATTCCTTTATAGACTGAGATACAAGTGGATGCCATTGACTGTAACTGATTTGGTTAGAGCAAGTATTTATTTCAGAATTTTTGAAATTTGCAGCAGTAAAAACTACCAAGAAACGGGAACTCTAATTCATCAAATTTGACAGTTGAAACAATGTAAATGCACCCAGAGGGCTGTAAACACTTGTTCCCTTATGATTGGGACTGTAACCGAGGAAAACACATTCTGTAGATCTAAAATCTAACTTGTGTTGATTGAAATCTTGAAGATGGGAAAGAAGCGTAGGCAAACACACTCAAAAGTTCACACTGGGTGTAACTTTAAATAGAATTTCAATGGGAGATATATGATTTAGTGTTGGAGTGGACAAGTGATTGATAAGAAAACCGGCAGTGCTAAAGGCTTCCTACCAATAGTGCAACGGCATGGAAGCTTAAGTGAATAATGTCAAGCCCATTTCAACTATGTGTTGATATTTTTGTTTTGATTTACCATTTTATGGATGTGTATGGAGGCATATATGACTGAAATGTATTCTAAAGAATTTTAAAAAAGGCAAGAGACTTTGGTACTCACCACCCCAATCGGTGTGAATATTTTTATTTTATGATAAAATTTTCTTCTAACAAACTTTTTGAAATTATTGAAAGTTTCTTTTACATGGTATCCCTAAGAGCATAGTGAGTGATCGAGATCCGCTATTCACGAGAGGACTTTAGAAGAGTTTGAAAGAAGCTTTGGGAACCGAGCTATGTTTGAGTGCAGCTTATCATCCCCAAACCGATGGTCAAACCGAGAGAGTTAACCGAATTTTGCAAGATCTCCTAAGAGCTTGGGTGTTGGGCATCGGGGGATCATGGGAAGACCATTAACATCTAGTTGAGTTTGTGTATAATAATAGCTTCCAGTCGAGCATTGGGATGGCACCATATGAGGCGTTGTATGATAGACCGTGTAATTCTCCAGCATGTTGGTTAGAAACTGGAGATAAATTGGTACTTGTGCCTGAGATGATTAGAAAGACATCGGAGTGCATCAAGATCTTTCGGCAATGAATGAAAGCAGCTCAAGACCGTAAGAAGAGTTATGCTGATAAGCGTCGAAAGGATTTGGAATTCGACGTTGGCGATATTGTTTACGTGAGGATTTCGGCGTTGAAGCATGTTGTTCGGTCCTGAAGCAAAGGAAAGTTAGCTCCAAGATTTGTTGGACCATTTTTGATAGCCGAGTGGATTAGAAATCTCGTGTATAGATTGGAGTTACCCAAGAAGATGTCGAGTGTGTATAATGTTTTCCATGTGTCATTTCTATGGAAATGTGTGCCTGATTCAAATGTGGTGGTATCTCCAGAGTAGTATGAAGACCTAGAAGTCGAGATTGTAGTTACTAAACCTCATAAGCTACTTCATGTTGTGGGGAATGACACGAAATAGCTTAAGAGGAAGAAGGTTAAGCTAGTCAAGGTACAATGGAGTGAGGATGATGATGATTGTAAGTGGGAAACGGAAGAGAAAATGACCATCCAGAACTCTTCGTTGGTATGACCCATAAGTGTCGTGTCATTCTTACCCCGTTGTAACTTGTACTTTTATTGTTGTTACTGCTATTGTTAGAATTTCGCATGCTAGGATAAGGCTATAGATGCATGGCTTGATGGATGCTAGTTTAGATGGTAAATTGGCTTCTCATGGATGATAGGCATGCAGAATTGTCTGGTTGCTTGTGTTTGCTTGGGATTTAAGTGGCTAAAATCCTAAAGGGAGAAGAATGTAACAACCCACATTTTACGTATAGGAGAATTATAAAATATTTTTATTTAATTCCCTGAGAGTTGGATCATTCTCATATTTTGATATGTTGGTTATGGGGATATGGGACATGTCCATAATTTTTACCAATTTTATTTGTGATCATTATTGCCCCTGTCATTTTTGTATGGGGAATAACATTTAACTGGGACCGAATCAGGTGTTGAGATCGATTTATTGGAAAGGAAATGGCGTTGCTAATTTCGTAGAGTGGCCACATTAAAGATTTGGTTCAACGGTTTGGGAGGAATCACTGTTTTTGTGTTTCACAATTTCTGTTAAGGTTTTATAAGTCGATGATGGGCTGATTTGAGGAGGCACATTAATGGGCTTGTGGAAGGATATAAATAGGGGGGGTTAGAGGCATCGAGAATAGTTTACTTTCTTCATTCTCTCATTTGGTTGAGCTCTTAATCCTACTTACTCAATCAAATACACATTTTCATCATTAAAATTTTAGATCTATGCAAGGGAATTAAAGATCTACATCATTTGATGCTAGATCTACATCAAGTGAAGAGAGATTGCATCAAATCAAGAGGTTTGAAGCATATTCTTCACTGTCTAGATTGAGAATTTAGTGATTTCGAGTTAATTCGTAGAATTGGTGAGTGATAAGCATCTCTCACACAGATTCGGTCAAGTATATAGGTTGTTTGTTCAAATTTTCATCATATAAAGTTTTTTTTACATAGATCTACATTATGGTGAGTTTAATTTCATTTGAATCCCCATAGGATCTAATCTAGCAACTTAAAACTGGTAATTCTTATGTTAATTCATATGTTTATGCAAGTTAGATACATTATTTTAGTTTATTCATTCATTTATCATGATTCAGTGAATCTTATCTAATTAGTGATGAATATTTGTCATTTTGATGATGTTGATGGTTTCATAAAGTGTCGATTGTGGAATTATATGATTTGGATGAGTCGTTTGCATCGATGTTGTCGTTTGGTGTTGATTTGGTCAAGACTGGAGCTATTTTTTTTTTTTAGATCCGGAGTCGAGTCGTTTTTCTTAAGTCATTTTAAGACCTAGTGTGTTAGGATTTAGTTCGTTTAAAGACCTAGTGTGTTAGGTCTTAGGTCGTTTTAAGACCTAGTGTGTTAGGTCTTAAGGTCATTTTAAGACCTAGTGTGTTAAGTCTTAAGTCATTTGAAGACATATTGTGTTAGGTCATAGGTCGTTTGAAGAACTAGTGTGTTAGGTCATGGGTCATTTCAAGACCTAGTGTGTTAGGTCTTAGGTCGTTCAAAGCCCTAGTGTGTTAGGTCTTAGGTCATTTCAAGACCTAGTGTGTTAGGTCATAGGTGTTTCAAGACCTAGTGTGTTTTGTCGTTTAAGACCTAGTGAGTTAGGTCATTCAGGACCTAAGGAGTTCAAGACCTAAAGAATGTCGACCAAACGAAGCTTATTTTTGAGTCAATGATGGTTATAACTTGGGCGTGAATTCAAGGAGGAATGTCTGAAGCATCGTGAAGAGTTCTTTGATCATCGTAATGCAGTGAATGTGAAGACGACAAATGGGTTTTGAGTTCATAGATAATGGTTGCTCAAGAAGGTTGCTTGAGCTATGAATAGCCGTCAGAGAGGACGACTAGAGATATTGAAGGCTGAGAGATTATCATTGTCATTGGTTCCAATGACTCAAAGCAAGGGCACAACAGGGACGTCTAAAAGACTGGCTGATGGGTCGAGTACCCTGAGTATCGCTGAAAGGCCTAGATACGTGTCGATCGAAGGTGTATGGAGTTTTTGCTAGAACCGGGGTTACCATTAGCCCTTGAAGTATGGCAAGGTTGGCCGTCATATGATTAACGATGGTTTCGAAGCAGGATAGACAGTGATAGTCAAGGTCTTAGATGTTTGTTGTTTTGCTTGTGCCGTCTCACGTAAGTTGTCTGACGTCGAAGGAGATGTTTCTTGGATGCTTTTCTTATGTTGGTTTAGGACTTTGGGGCTTGTGCTTGAGTAACGTTGATCTCGATTAGGATTGTTTACGTGAGATATAACTGGTTGCTATGATTTGCTATTATCTGGTTACTTTTGATTGCCATGGATATGTACCGTTGTTTCTGAATGCTTTGTTGTAAAGGCTATCACAGTCAGATATGGGGAAGATGGATTTTGGTTCTTCTCTGGAGTTTTGATAGATTGGTTGGTTAATCTGACTATTCTCATATGATTTATTGATGATGTTAAATAGCTATTTTATCGCTCATTAAGACTGTTGTCTGACTCAAGGTTTTATGTTTTCTCTTATTACCTTAGGTTGTTCATCCGGTTTTGGATAGGCAGACTGAGTAGCATGTTACAGGTAGCAGAACTTAGTGAGGCGAGGATGCAGAGTGATGACTAACACGAGGCTTGTGTATCAGTTTTTCTACTATCTAGTACTTGTTGTTTCTGCTGTTATGATTGGTGTTTTTCTCTGAGTGCCGTAGTGAGGCAAATTTGTACAGACACTTATGTTGTAATCCAAGTATGTATTGATATTCTTTCTAGTTTTTATGAAAGTTTAAGTTTCTACTTAGATATGCTTCACTATTATGGCTTGTTGTATATGTTCTATTATATTTAATCCTTGCGCTGTGAGTTATACAACAGGTTCCACTTGTATTATTCTATCCTAATGATCGTCCATAGCTGCCTGGCACATTTTTCAGTGCATTATTTCCCTTGTTGAGTGCTGGAGTTGTGGGCAGTCGTCATAATGCTGATTTTTATAAATTGAAATTTCCTTTTAAATCAAGGAATGGTAGGGGAACATCTAATAATACTTTCCTATTAGAGCCGAATCTAATAAGTTTTCCGAAAATGAATCTAAAAGAAGAAAAAGAGTAAGAACAACGAAAGATTTTGGTTTGGGATTTTGCGCTATTACTATAAAAGAGGATGCCACAAACCTTCAAGTAGCCTTATCTATATAAAACACTGATTTTTTGGCAAGAGTATAAATAATGAGATGGATGCTTTGGAGTCCAACGAAACTTGGCACTTAGTAGATTTATCACTTGATTGGAAATATATAGGCTGTTAATTGGTACTTAAAATGGAAATAACACTTGATGACATAGTTGTTAAATATAAAGGCCATTTGATAGCCAAAGGATTTAAACAAAGAGAAAATATAAACTTTTTTAACAATTTTTCAACCGTAACTAGAATCACATACGTTCAAGTACTAATTTCACTTGCATCTATTCATTTTTTGATAATACGTCAAATGGATGTCAAAGTTGCTTTTTATAAATGGTGAATTAGAGGGTGAAATTTATATGGACCACTTGAAGGTTTTGTAATTTATGGTCAGGAACACAAATTTTGCAAGTTAGAAAAATATTTATATGGATTAAAACAAGCATCTAAGCAATGTCATAAAAAGTTTGATAACTTAATTATTTCACATGGTTTCAAATTTAATGAAAGTGACATGTGTATTTATCTTAAATCTACGAATGACATTTGCACTATTTTACATTTATAAGTGGAAGATCTACTTACTTTTGGTTAAACATTCATGGCATGAATAATGTGAAATTTTCGTAAAGTGCCAATATTAATATGAAAGATCTACGTTAACAGGTGTAATCCTTGGTATTAAGATTACTAGGTTTGAGAAGGGACTTTATTGGACCAGTCTCACTATTGAGAAGATCTTAAAGAAATACAACCACTTTGACTATAAACCTGCATATTACACCATATGATCCAGTGTAAAGTTATTTAAGAACATTGCGAAGGAGTAAGACAGTTTGATTATGCAAGACAAATTGACTGTTTCTGGAATGTCACTGATTGTACTAGACCCGACATTATCTATGTTGTGGAATTATTATACATGTTTACTAGTAGGCATAGTATAGAGCAATGAAACACTACTCAGAGAGTCATGAGATACCTAAAACTAGCCATGAAACTTGGGTACATTATAAAAAGTTTCCAATTGTTTTGAAGGATAAAATGTTGCAGACTGAAATAATTTATAAGATGACTCAAAGGCAAATGGTGGCTTTATTAGTAGCATTGCTAATGGTGTTATTTCTTGGAAATTCGAGAAATAGATTATTTTGACTTAGTATAGATGATAGCACTAGCCACAACTATTAAAGAATTAGATTACTTAAGAAATCTACTAGTTGAGATTCTTTTATGGGAATAACCTGTACCACCTATCTTGATCTATTACGATAGTATTGCATCTATTGCAAAAGTACAAAGTCGTTATTTCAATGATAAGAGAAAAATACTTCGTAAGCATAGTACTGTTAGGGAGCTATTCTCTTCAGGAGCTGATAGAGCGGATTATATACGTAGTAGCGAGAATTTAGAGACCTTTGATGGAAGGATTGGCTACAAAAAGGTCCTTATAACTTCTAAAGAATAAAACTTTTGTTGTTGAATTGTTAAGCCATACATAATGGTAACTGAAGCTAATGACTGAAGTTCTAAAGAACTAGGTTCAATGAGTAAGAACAAATTATTAAATGATATGTGTTGAACATGCTAATTTATATATATTTAGAAGTGTGTATTCCTGAAGGGTTCAGTGGATGAGTTGATAATAACTCTTAATGAGATTTATACTCGCATCTGGATCAGAGTACCAACCTCCAGGAGTACTCTTAATAGATTCACCTATATGAATATGAAAATGTAGTCGTTTCTACGGAATTTTGAGAAAAATTCCTATAGTGCCTACTAAATTGGGATTGACGTGCATGAGCACAATTGCACGGACTTATTGGATTGTACTCTAGAGAGGTTGTTTGCTGTTTGATGTCTGGAATATAGTTGAAGGCTATGAGTCATTCTAATAAAAGCTGAATCTTATCAACTACGCAAAGACTCAAACTGAAACAAACCTGTGTTTATGTAGAATCTTATGTTCTTTAAGAAATCGTCAAAAGCATATTTTTGAAAAGTTCAAATGTGGGATTATCGGAAGTTTTTTAGAATTTTTTCTAAAAATTGAACATGTATTTATGACTTATATTTGGTGAATAACCCAACGTTGTAGGATTATAGAAAAGAATTAATACTTGATTATTGTAACAACCGCCATTTTACGTATCGGAGGATCGTAAAATATTTTTATTTTACTCCCTGAGTGTTGGATCATTCTAATTTTTTTAATATATTTCTTATGGGGATGTGAGACATGTTTATAATTTTTAGCGATTTTGTTTATGACCATTTTTCCCCTATCAGTCTTGCATAGGGCATAACTTTTGACTCAGGTCGAATTAGAGGATGAGACATGTGTCATTGGAAAGGAAATGATGATTGCCTTTTCGTAGAGTGGTTACATTAAGGATTCGGATCAGCGGTTTAGAAGAAATCGTTGTTTTAAGGTTTTTCAGTTGGCTGTCCAGATTTGAAGGCTAATGGGCTGATTTGAGGAAGGCCCATTAGTGAGTTGGTGGAAGCTATAAATAGGGGGTGAGAGTTATGGAGAATAGGTTACTTCTCCCATTCTCTCATTGGGAGGCTTTGTGCTTCTTCTTCGTCTAACACCTTTCCACCATTAAAAATTAAAATCTAAGGAGTAAAATCAAAGATCTACACCATAGGAGGCTAGTTCTACATCAATTGAGGCAAGGATTCATCAGATCAAGGTGTTTGGTGCGAGGTGCTTGCTGTCCGAATTCTTATTTCATCAATTTTAGCTTGTTTTGGAGAATCGGTGAGTGATTTACATCTCTCACATGGATTCAATGAAGCGTATGAATGTTTGATCATGTTTTTCATCAAGTTTAAGTGTTTAACCATAGATCTATGCCATATTTAGTCCATTTTCGTATGAATCACCCTATAATCTCATTATCAAGTTTAAATCATTGATTCCATGTTATTCCATATGATTATGCAAGTTATATCTTTAGTTTTGTTCTTATGTTCATTCTTGATAGTTTTTTTTGAGTGATTGCGTATGATTTGGGTGTAAACTATTGTTTTCATATTGCTAGCCGATTCACGCTGTATTTTTTTTTATCATAATTGATGAATTGGACAAAATGGTTTCGTCAAATCTATCGTGTAACGAATTTTTGGTCAAAATAGTGATTTTAGATCGGCTGCTACAGTGACCGGTCGATCGCTACAGTGTTTTGGAGTTGCTACAGTGTCGGTCGTTCCCGTGCTACAGTGATCATTCGCTTTGTTGCTACGGTGTTTTGGAGTGGCAACAGTGCTGGTCGTTCACATGCTACAGTGATCGGTCGCTTTGTTGCTACAGTGTTTTGGAGTTGCTACAGTGATCGATCGCGCTCGTGCTACAGTGATCGCTCGCTCTGTTGCTACAGTGTTTCGAACTTGCTACAGTGATCGATCACGCTCGTGCTACAGTACCGATTGTTCATGCTACAGTGTTTATAAATGAGAGGACCCGAACTTCCCCTTGAAGGAAAGCACAGATTGACCTGAGAACGACATACATTGGAACGCAAACAAAAGAACCTTTCATTGTTAATTACAACAATTCCATCAGAATACAAGTATATACATAGTATGAATAAATATTATACATCAGAAAATTATCAGAGATTCAATTTACATTACATAGCAGCGGAAAAATAATACAAAACACAACTGAAAGTAATACACGGATACAAAGCTTTCCCAGTATCGTTCCAGCTACAAACCAGGATTCTGTGAATATAAATCTGCAAAACCAAAACTACTAGCTACCCGTGTCGAAAATAAGGGCACCCAGAGTTTAGGTTAAAACAATAAACTCCAGGTCAATCATGTGACTGGTGTGAGAACTAAAACAGTTATTTAAAACTTTACTTTAATTCAGATATATCAAGGGACCACGATGTATAACACAGAATGGGTTTCCGCCCAAGAATTCCAGTGCATATAACAAAAAAACGCAATGTTTTTTGAAAAAATGAAGCTATTATAAGACCCAGGTCCTATCACACAATGCAACACAAGCCGGGGGATAGGGTTTTCAATCATAAATATCAATCCTAGACGGCATGGGTACCATATATCATGTCGCCAATACTAGGCACTACAATTAAAACTGCAAACATCACGTATTGGAAGTTGGATTTCCATCTGTGAACCAAGGCAAAAGATAGTCCTCTACCGAATTCGAGAGCCTCTAGCCTGCCCCTCAGGCAAGTACTCAGTCAAGCCGTTGGATCGTCAGGGTCAGTCCAACGATGTGGATTAAATGCCTGAACACTGCGTTTCCCCACCCTTTGGGGGCATAATTGAGTCCAATGACTAAATCGGCTCCACATTGTCACCGATATATCCGAGGAGCCTCGCAACCCAACAACCACATAAGTCAAACTCGTCAGGGCATGTCAAACCACTGACGCCACTTCTATCTAGAAGGAAACATATGCCCTCCCTGATGTCCTCTCCCGTTTCTGGTTCACAACCAGGGTGTGAAGCTTGCGAATTAACGCTACACAAAGCTGTGCCACACAGGCGGTGCTTTGATCATCTACCACAAGACTCTGCTTTTCAACAAAAGCCTTGATCATTTGCCACTTAGGCATGCCACACAGGCAATTCACTCCATGCATTGATATCCATCAATATATAACCTCTGAGCTCGTACGTCTCAGAAAAGGGCGTTAAGCAAGAGAATAAATTCTCCGCCGCCAAAAAGATATATATTTAATAGAAATCAATCACACAGAATGAAATCCAGTGTCAGACACACGGTCGATTTACAAGTTCCTTCTGGGTCTGAACGAAACCGGAGGCACCTTGTACCGTGCATATCCATCGATCTCCAAGTACGTCTGGACGATCACCAACTGATTCCCTCCTCTTAGGTGTACGGCCCAATCAAGATCATCAGTAATTGTCCAAACGACGTGAAGACCTCCGGTCTTCAACCACCGTCTTCATCTTCGACTAATCATCGTATCAGTTATTCAGAATGGGATAAACCCGGTCTTTCCGAATAACTCGCGTATTTTATAAACAAGTGTTACACAAACACAACATATGCCTCATTCCAATTTTGAATATTATTTTATTCCAATATTCACATAATTAGGGAAAGGTTCCTATTAATTTTATCAAAGATAAATTCTTTAAATTTTGTTCTTTAATATTCTTTTGAATATCAATTCAAACCAAATTATGGTTTATCCAAACTAGTTGGGATTAACGAACCTTACCGAAGTAATCAATTGTTAAATTTCCCAACCCCAACCTATTCATCTCATGAAGTAAAACTGGTAATACTTCATATCTAACACCACGGTGTTATCGTTAAATTCAATTACCATTTCACGTTCAAATCTAATTAAAGATTTAACTATCGCTGGGTGTAAAACTGGTGATACTCCATTCTCGATCATTTCAATCTAATTAAAGATTCATTAAAACTCCACTTGGTTTTAATCTTCCCAATAATCACTATCAATGATTATTTAACTTGGGAAATCATATCCTGTCTTTAATTGCGTTAAAGAACCAATGTCATTTAAAACACGGTTCACGATAAACCCAAAATCACATTCTATTTCCAATGGAATCTTCATGGAAAAATTGGATATATGTATAATCGATATAAACTTCCATATCCGACTAATAATATAAATGGAATAACGAAAAAGCCTTTTAAATTCCTGATATATTAGTTGTCTTCCTCCACAGAAATTCACTTCGATTATTACCAAATCGAATTCCATTCCATTCCAATTTATTTTATTAAATTAGAAAACTTTACTTCGGAAAATCTCCTTTAAATCTTAACAAAAGATTTATAAATTCCAAATCACATTTCACTGTAAATCGGGTTAAAGAACGAATGTCGTTAAAACACAGTTCATGATAAACCCAAAAATCAATTCAAATTCAATTACAATTAAATATCTTTTAATTGGTATACTTCATTAAATCTAAATAAAAAGATTTAATCTTTTTCTCAACTGGGTTTAAGAACAGTGTTAATGAAGACATCATTCACGAAAAAACCAAATCCCATTTGATATTGAATACAAGGCTCAGAATAAAAAATATATCAGCTTCTATTCAATATCAAATTCTATGACCAACAAATATCGTATTGGAAATAACGATATAAATATATCTTTCAAATTTCCATAACCATATATGTATAATCATGAAATCCAACATCGAAATATTCGAAAGACAATTTCAATTCAAATCCATTTCCACTTTATATATTGGAAATTCTGGTTATTTTCAAAACCATTCCAAATCCACTTTATTTATTTTAAAAATAAATGGGATTATAATTCTAGTTCAAAACTAGTTCATTTCGATAAAAATCTATTTTTATCTTTTCAAATATGGAATTTTTCATCCCAGATCTTTCTAAATCATTTATTATGATTTTACACAAATTATTACTATTTTTAATAATTTTATCAAGGCCCGTACAGTCAATTTCCATCAACGGCCATCGAACTGCACTTAGAACAACCTTTTCCAAATTTGATTTGGGCATGATTCCACGCCATTAGATTTCAAATTTCTAATATTCGTTAGAAAGCTCTTTTCGATACGAACCCAACGGTTCCAGTTTTAGGAGAATCCGACGATCGGATCTCCCGTAATATCTTTTCGAAGTCAATGGTCGAAATTCGCGAACTGACGCAGCGCGGCGCGTTCTTTTCAGGCCATTATATTTATATATAATATATACTTTGTCGATTTCCTTTTAAAACATATTTTATAAATCGTTTTAAATTCGTTTTCAAAACGATTTCAACTACATATTCAATTTCTAATCAAAATTGAATATTCCATATCATCAATATATAAATGATAATATTTTCAAAACATTATATTTTGAAATCAATTACTTTTTGATATTCATTATAAAAATAAATAAAATCGATATAAATATCATTCACATCAAAATGGTGTCAATCTAATCAACACGGCTTTATATATTTCAATAACTTTGTTATTCTATTCAACAAATGAATATTTTCTTCAACACATGAATATATGTTTTATTCAACACATGAATTTTTATTCTATTCAACACATGAATTTTATTCTATTCAACACATGAATTTTATTCTATTCAACACATGAATTTTCTCTTTTAATATTCCTTATTTTCCAAATTGGAATGAGGCCCAATCAGTTACCATATAACGTTAATTATATGGATTTTCTACAACACATGTATATAATAGCAACGATAATTCATCAACCATCATCCAGAGTGCACTACACAACTGCATAAGCATTAAATATAAATAATTAACGCTTACACAGTCTGTCAACCCATCGATTGACATACAACAAAACAATCAGGATTAATGTACGTCAAATATCATCCCAATACCCATGTGGGGTTTCAAAACAACAAACACATATTTTATTTGTGCGGTTGGGCGATGTGTAAAATATATCGTCCCATTCAATATCAGTCAAATCAGTGTATATAAAAAATCGTACGATTTGTTTATAAATATTTATTTTATATACACGTTAAAAAATATATTTTTAACTATAAAATATACACACAATCATTTTTTGCAACACATCAATCAAACAAACAAGCCATCCATGGTCTGTGGACGACAGGTGTCGGGTGCTGCTAAGCACCGTCTGCATCCTAGTATATATTTTAACTAGAAAACAAATTTAAAAGTCAGAAGTTCTCACCGAGGGTTCCACTCCACCATTTTATTTCTGAAATTCAGAACAATATTGATTTGCTCGAAATTCCTACTCCATCCTTTTTACGCTGTTCATATTAAAAATCACATTTTTAATATGATGCCTATATATTAAAATCATATTTTTATATCGCTATATATAATTACAAATCACATTTTTATATAAACAAAAATCATATCCTCTTTATTTGGAAAATCTTATCTTTTCTATTTCTAAAACTTATACCTTTAAATACCTAAACATGATATTTTATTTTATTTTTATATATAAATCCAACTATAAAAACAATGCAAATTTATTATTAAAACAATACTATCTTTATTTTTAAAACAACCCTATATATATGTATATATATATATATATATAGAAGCAATGTTACATGTATATTTTAATCACGATATATAATCAATCATTTTTTTTAAAACTGAATTTAAAACTTAAGTATAAGTAAAAAAAAGAATTAAAAACAAAACCTTTCACTGTAAAAAGTCTGGAACCCTTCTTCATCAGTTCATCGACCGGAGAAAGTGGCCACCGCCGTCGCTCCAGTCGTCGTGACGACGATCAGAGGGGCCGACGACGTCGACTTTGGGGAGTGACACCACCGCCCTGACCGAGGCGGCGCTCGGTGGGCCTAGGCGGCCAGAAACAGCTCGAGAACGATGGTTCTTTGTTGCCCGAGAACTTCTGCTTTACTTCACGAAAATTCATCAAATCGGTATGGGTTCCAAGAGGGAAAAGAGCACTTTAATTATGCCTTTAGAGGTTTGAGGAATTATTGAATAGATTGGTCAAAAAATCGAGGAGAAAATCTGAGCATTTTCCGCCTTAAGTTGGAGCTGTCGGCGGCTTCAAAAGATAGCTTGGGTTTTGTCTCAAAAGGGTTATTTATATAAATTATTTAATAATATTTGATTCGTTTCTTAACATTTTGAACTCGAAATCAAACCCAACGACTGTCTGCCCTAGCTAAATACCCCCATTCTGGAAACAATGGGATATGTCCCGTAAGCCAATTCGGCTATTACGATCAGTTGTTCTTTAAATTAAAATATAAATCTTTATACATTGAATTCAAACGTACATTTCAATTTACCGGGGCCACATACTGACTCTAAAAATTTCAGAAAAATTATTTCCAGCTTCGTTTTGGCTATATGGTCCTAACAAAACTAATTTTGTCAAATTTGAAGACCGTTTGAAAAAATGGTCATTTTATGGTCGCTCCAAATTGACAGAAACTGTCAAAACACGTTTTCTTTTGCCATGCTCACATATTGGTTTCAAAAATTATGAATTTTGAAACTTAGCAATAATTTGACACCCCGGATTCAACAAAAGTGGTTTCTTCGAAAATAGAGGTCGTTTGCAAAATGGCTATTTTTAAAGGCATTTATATATATTAAAATATATATAAATTCCGCAGCGACTTTTCTGAATTTTAAACTGGACATATCTTTCACTCTATAAAGTGAAATCTTAGATTCTTAGATCCGTTAGAAAGATATGATCAAACAGATTCAAATATTTCTTGTTTTGCTGAAGTCCGATTTATTTTGAATCCTGTACATTCATTTGAAATTTAAAATCGAATTTTCGAACTACTGCGCCATTTCAGGCTCGTTATATAATTAAAATAAATTTATTCGTTTTAACTTCGTCAAAAATATATTTTCCATCATTATTATTTAAAATAATTCATTTTAAATATTCAAAATTCGCTAAAATTGCCAAAATAAAAATTTTAAATTGGTTCGGATTTCCGGGTTATTACAATCTCCCCCACTTAAAACTTTTCGTCCCCGAAAAGGAACGAAGCCGAAAGTTGTTTTACAAACTAACTCAACTTTCAGTATTTTCATTATGGCTTAAGTTCTTCAACTTTTCAATTTCTAAAAACTTTTCAAAATTTTCAAAAATTTGTCTAACGCTCTAAATTTTCAAAAAAGTTCGCCATAACCCCCCTCCCCGCGTACCGGGAGCTTTGGGATATTTCAAATAGCCTCCCATGGCCCTCGCCAATCCAAGAAAAAGAAACAGCCAAGCGACTAGCCAATCGGCTCATAAAATCATCAAAAACCCAAGAAATACAATAAACATGAACCTATTTGTCGGGCAAACAATTTTATTCCTCTTCTCTAGCCTTCTTGCTATGACCTGTTCAATGTAAGTACACGCATATGTATGCAAATTCGACAAATTTTCAATACAACCCACTATTTGATACAATTTGGCTAAATGGTCCAAATTTTGATTAATCAACCAATAATCAAACAACACAATCAACAATCAATTAGTTGATTATATTTTCAAATTCTTTACTTTGATATAGTTCAAAAAATCAAATTTTTTGATGCCAAATCACAGCAATAGACCCTATCTAATTTTGGTTCTCGCACCAGTTAATTGGAAATATATAGATATCTCACCTTCGAAACTCAAACACAAATACTGGTAATGTGATCACAATTACCAGTATCATCCATGGGCGACAAGAGTGTGATTCTATATGTACCTAGTATATTAAAACTTCAAATACACGCGGATCAAACGTATATGCAAAATCTTAATATATTGGATTGTCCAAATTAGTACAAATAAATATTCAAATAAATTGAATCAGGTCTAAATTTTTAAAACAAAATTGTTTTAAATTTTATTTTAAAAACATCACTCTTGTAACAACCCGAAAATCTGGGCCAGTTTAAAATTTTTATTTCGGCAATTTTAGCGAATTTTGATTATTTAAAATGAATTATTTTAAATAATATCGACGAGAAATTTATTTTGAATAGAATTCGAACGTATATATTATATACGTCGTCGTCAGAATATAAATAATTATTTATAATTATAAAAGGAATTGAAAATGGCGCGGTAGTTCGATAATTCGATTTCAAACTTCAATTGAATGTACCGGGTGCAAAACAATCCGGATTTTAGTGAAACCAAAAACATTAGGATCTAATTGATGATATCTTTCCGACGAATCCGAAAAATCGAAATTTCATAGCGGGAATCAAAAGATATGCCCAGTTGAAAATTCTGAATAGTCGCTATGGAATTCAGGCCCTTAAGAATGGAAATTTTGCAAACGACCTCGGATTTCGACGAAACCTGTTTTGTTGGATCCGCAGTGTCGAATTATTGCTAGGTTTCAAATTTCATAATTTTTCGAATCAATATATGAGCGTGGCAAAGTAAAACGCGTTTGACCGGTTTCAGTTGATTTTAATCGACTAGAAATTGGCCATTTTTCAAACGGTCTCAGAATTCGACGAAACAAGTTTTGTTAGGACCGTATCGTCAATACGAAGCTAGAAAATATTTTTATGGAATTTTTCGAGTTAGTATGTGACTCCGGCAATTTGAAAGGTACGTTTAAAATTCAATATAACGATTTAAATGTAAATTCAACGGAAACTGATTGTAACAGCCGAATCAGCTTGCGATACATATCCCATTGTGTTCGAAATGGGGGTGAAACGCTATGGACGACAGGCGGTGGGCCTCATTACGAGGTCGTATGTAAAAAGTCAACTTTTTTGAATTAAATAATAATAAAAAAAATCTCTTCCTCTCCCTATTATACTCTGCCCCCCCCCCCCCCCGTTCAGTTTCCAATTCGATCTGAAAAAAAAAAGAGAACGTTGATGTCTCCGCTCTGCCACCAGTGGCGCTCCACCCAACGCCGTGTCCTCCCCCTCTTCCCGATCTCCCTTCTTCGCGACCTCCGCTCTACAGCCCCCACCGCCGAAGGACAACGCTGCTCCCCCTCCAGATGCGCGAACCCGCCTCCCTCAGTCGAACGTGCATCATCCTAACCCCCCCCCCCCCCAGCCTGAAGTAAACCACCGCACCTCCAAGAAAACTCCACCACCTCGAGCCGGCGCCAGCAGCAACCTTGCTCCCGGCGTTCCCAAAGACCAAAAACCTAAATTCTTTTTAGACTGTAAGTTTTATTTTTATTTATTATTTTATTCATACGATGTAAATTAGTTTAATAAAAAAAATCAGTTTCTACATAGGTGGTTAGTTTATAAAGACCAGATTTTTTTTATATGTAAATAAGGGTAGAAAGACCGGATTTTTTTATATGAATAGGGTATTAAATATATGATTTTTACTTCGAGAAAAATATAATTTTTATATAGGTAAGATAGTAAAGATATCATCTTTATATGTGTAGAGTAATAAAAATATGATTTCTATTTTTTTAAAGTATTAAAAATATAATCTTTACTACATAGAAGGCGTAAAAATATGATTTTTGTTTATATAGAGAATTAAAAATATAATTTTTACACGATAGGAATATTAAAAAAATCATCTTTATATAGGAAGCAAAATAAAAATGTGATTTTTAAATGTATGAAGCAATTATAAAAATATGATTTTTATATTTTTAAAGTATTGAGAATATGATTTTTATATTTTTAAAGTATTAAAAATATAGTCTTTATTATATAGCGATTATAAAAATATGATTTTTATATTTTTAAAGTAGTAAAAATATAATCTTTTATATTGTAGAAAGATAAAAATATGATCTTTGCATAGTAGGAACCATAAAAATATAATCTTTATGAGATATAGACGTAAAAATATGATAAGGCAATATTTTTAAATGTGAAAAGGCGAAATTTTTAGATGTAAAAATGCGAAATCTATATTTTTGAAATGGAATTTTATCTATATAACATAGTAGTAAAAACGAGATTTTTTATATATTGAATAGCGAAGTAAAAATATGATTTTTATATATTGAACATCGAAGTAAAAATATGATTTTTATATATTGAATAGCATAGTAAAAATTCAATTTTTATATATGTAGTGGCTACGGGCAACGAAGATGACGAAAGTGCGATAACAATGAAGATTTCCATCAAAGAAGAGTCAAGATGATTGGATAGCTATAGGTGAGAATTTCTCACTCTTTAATTTAGTTTTCTAGTTATATATATATATATATATATATATACTAGGATGCAGACGGTGCTTAGTAGCACCCGACACAACCGTCCACAGACCATGGACTTGTTTGTTTGGTTGCATAGATTAGTCAGATTATTTGATTTGAATTTGGTTGTTTGGTGAATTTGATTGATGTGTGAATGGCGTGGGCCTTCACTAGACCGGGGATAAGGCTAGGCTTTGTCCCGTTTCTAGTATCGCGCCGTTATGCCGCCGAAATTTTCTAAAATATGTTAGAAAAATAAAAATATCGTTTTATTGAATAATTGAACCGAATAGAATATTCATAAGTTGAATAAAATGTTTTATCGTTAAAAATATAATTTTTAACGTGAAAGTAAATAAATAAATATTTATAAACAAATCGGCCGATTTGTTTATATACACTGATTTGACTGATATTGATTGGGTCGATAAATTTTACACATCGCCCAACTGCACAACTAAAATCTGTGTTTGATTGTTTGAAAACCCCACACGGGTGTTGGGATGAAATATGAAGTTCACTCGTCCTGATTGATTAAATATGTCGATAGATTGATTGACAGGCTGTTATAAGCGTTAGATATCTATATTTGATGCTTATACAGTGTAGTGCACTTTGGTTGATGGTTGATTATCTATCGTTGCTATTATATACATTTGTTGTATGGAATCCATATAATTAACTTTATATGGTAATTGATTGGGCCTCATTCCAATTTAGAAAATAAAGAATATTATAAAATAAAGGTTCATGTGTTGACAGTACTCATCCATTGAGATTGGTCGTGTGTTGAAAGAAATATTTTAGTAATAAAATTTACATCTTTATCAATATAAAATAAAGGTTCATGTGTTGACAGTACTCATCCATTGAGATTGGTCATGTGTTGAACGAAATATTTTAGTAATAAAATTTACATCTTTATCAATATAAAATAAAGGTTCATGTGTTGACAGTACTCATCCATTGAGATTGGTCATGTGTTGAACGAAATATTTTAGTAATAAAATTTACATCTTTATCAATATAAAATAAAGGTTCATGTGTTGACAGTACTCATCCATTGAGATTGGTCATGTGTTGAACGAAATATTTTAGTAATAAAATTTACATCTTTATCAATATAAAATAAAGGTTCATGTGTTGACAGTACTCATCCATTGAGATTGGTCATGTGTTGAACGAAATATTTTAGTAATAAAATTTACATCTTTATCAATATAAAATAAAGGTTCATGTGTTGACAGTACTCATCCATTGAGATTGGTCATGTGTTGAACGAAATATTTTAGTAATAAAATTTACATCTTTATCAATATAAAATAAAGGTTCATGTGTTGACAGTACTCATCCATTGAGATTGGTCATGTGTTGAACGAAATATTTTAGTAATAAAATTTACATCTTTATCAATATAAAATAAAGGTTCATGTGTTGACAATACTCATCCATTGAGATTGGTCATGTGTTGAACGAAATATTTTGATAATAACAACTATTTTGAAAAAGAAATATTTGAAATAGAATATCTGAAAATAGAAATTTATGAAGCCGTGTTGATTAGATTGACGCCATTTTGAAGTGAACGATATTTATATCGATTTTAAACGATTTCGAAATGAATTGAATTGAAAACGATTTCGAAATGAATTGAATTGAAAATGATTTCGAAATGAATTGAATTGAAAACGATTTTGAAATGAATTGAATTGAAAACGATTTCGAAATGAATTGAATTGAAAACGATTTCGAAATGAATTGAATTGAAAACGATTTCGAAATGAATTGAATATAGAACGAATTCGAATTGAATTTAAAACAAATTGAAATTAATTCAAATTGAATTGAAATTTGAATTGAATAGAAATGAATTTTAAAACGAATTTATAAAGAAGAATTCAATTTTGAATTGAATTGAAATGGAAGTTGAAATTGCTTTTGAAACGGATTTAAAACTATTTATATAATTCGTTTTAAATAGAAATCGACGAAATATATATTATATATATTATATATATAATATAATGGCCTGAATAGAACGCGCCGCGCCGCGGTAGTTCGTGAATTTCGACCATTTATTTCAAACGGACATTACGGGAGATCCGACCGTCGGATTCTCCTAAAACTGGAACCGTTGGGTTCGTTTCCAAAAGAGCTTTCTAACGAATATTAGAAATTCAAAATCTAACGGTTGGATTTGGAGTTACGTCCAAATCAAATTTGAAAAAGGTCGCTGTAAGTGCAGTTCGATGGCCATTGATGGAAATCGACTGTACGGGCCTTGATAAAATTATTAAAAATAGTAATAATTTGTGTAAAATCATAAGAAATGGTTTAGAAAGGATTGGGATGAAAAACTCCATATTTGAAAAGATAAAAATAGATTTTTATCTAAATGAACTAGTTTTGAACTAGAATTATAATTCTATTTATTTTTAAATAAATAAATTGAATATGAAAAGGGTTTTAAAAATAACCAGCATTTCCAATGATTACATCAGAGTGGATTTGAATCGAAATTGTCTTCGGAATATTTCGATGTTGGAATTCGTGATTATACAGATGTTGTTGTGGAAATTTGAAAGATATATTTATATCGTTATTTCCAATACGACATTTGTTAGTCGTAGAATTTGATATTGAAAATAAGCCGATATATTTTCTATTCAGAGCCTTGTATTGAATATAAAATATGATTTGGGTTTGTCGTGAATGGTGTCTTCACTAACACTGTTCTTGAACCCAGTTGAGAAAAGATTAAATCTTTTTATTTAGATTTAATGAAGTGTAACAATTAAATAATATTTAATTGGAATTGAATTGATATTGATTTTTGGGTTTATCGTGGACAGTGTTTTAAATAACACTCGTTCTTTAACCCGATAATCAATGGAATGTGACTTTGGGTTTATCGTGAACTGTGTTTTAAATGACAATGATTCTTTAACCCAATCAAAGATTAAAACTAAGTGGAGTTTTAATGAATCTTTAATTAGATTGAAATGATCGAAAATGGAGTATCACCAGTTTGCTCCAGGCGATAGTTAAATCTTTAATTAGATTTGAACGTGAAATGGTAATTGAATTTACCGATAACACTGTGGTGTTAGATATGAAGTATTACCAGTTTTACTTCATGGGATGAATAGGTTGGGATAGGGAAATTAAAATAAATGATTACTTCGGTAAGGTTCGCTAATCCCGGCTAGTTTGAATTGAGATTCCAAAATAGAATAAAGAATAAATTCAAGGAATTTATCTTGGATAAAATTAATGGGAACCTTTCCCTATGAATGTGAAATTTAGAAACTAACTGTCGGTTAGCCAAGCAGAATGGTTTTCTGGATATTGATCTGATGTTGGTTTCGGCCTTCGGGGTTAATATTTGGGAAATTATTCTCTTGATTAATTTACGGTTAGTGACTGATGAATTGGAATGAGGCGTATGTTGTGTTTGTGTAACACTTATTTAAAATATACGCGAGTTATTTGGAAAGACCGGGTTTATCCCATTCTGAATAACTGATACGACGATAAGTCGAAGATGAAGACGGTGGTCGAAGACCAGAAGTCTTCACGTCGTTTGGGTGATTACTGATGATCTTGATTGGGCTGTACACCCAAGAAGATGGAAACAGTTGGTGATTGTCCAGACGTACTTGGAGATCGATGGATATGCGGGGTACTAGGTGCCTCCGGTTTCGTTCAGACCCAGAACGGACTTGCAAATGGACTGTGTGTCTGACATTGGATTTTACTCCGTGTGATTGATCTCTATTAAATATATATCTTTTTGGCGGTGGAGAATTTATTCTCTTGCTTAACGCCCTTCTCTGAGACGTACGAGCTCAGGGGTTATATATTGATGGATATCAAACGCATGGAGTGAATTGCCTGTGTGGCATGTCTAAGTGGCAATTGATCGAGGCTTCTGTTGAAAAGCAAAGTCTTGTGGTGATTATCAAAGCACGGCCTTTGTGGCGTAGCTTTGTGTAACGTTTACTTCGCGAGTATCACACCCGGTATGAACCAAAAACGGGAGACGGACCTCAGGGAGGGCATGCGTTTCCTTCTAGCTAAAAAGTGGCGTCAGTGGTTTTACACGCCCTGACGAGTTTGACTTATGTGGTTGTTGTTGTTGCGAGGCGCCTCAGATTGATCGGTCGTTCTCGAACCGATGGAGTCATTTAGTTGGCTCACTTACGCCCCAAAGGGCGGCGAAACGCATGTTCAGGGTATAAGTTTAATCCACATCGGTGGACCGGCCCTGTCGTTCCAAGGGTCGATGCGTTCTGATCCTGAGACTCGGGCTAGACAGTCTCGAATCGGTTGAGGACTATCTTTTGCCTCGGTTCATAGATGGAAACCCAATTTCCAAATACGTGACATTTGCGGTTTTATTTGTAGAACCTAGTATGGTGACATAGTGGGATGGGGCGCTTATGCCGCCTATGATTGATACTTATGATTTGAAGTTGTTTTATACAATATGCACTTATAATAGTATCAAATGATTTGTTTTAAACGTATCAAGCATTCTTGGCTATTATAAGGTAAAAACCCTATCCCCCGGCTTGCGTTGCATTGTGTGATAGGACCTGGGTCTTATAATAGCTTCATTTTTCTTTATTTAGCATTGCGCTGTTTGTTTTATGCACAGGTGTTCTTGGGAGGAAACCCGTTCCGTGTTATACGGCGTGGTCCCTTGATTTACCGAACTTTAAAATAAAGATTAAAAACTTCTTTAGTTCTCACACCAGTCACATGACTGACCTGGAGTTTATTGTTTTAACCTAAACTATGGGTGCCCTTATTTTGACACGGGCAGCTAGTAGTTTTGGGTTTTGCAGATTTATATTCACAGGTTCCTGGTTTACAGCTGGAACGATATCCGGAAAGCTTTGTATCCGTATATCTTCTTCTAGTTGTGTATTGTATTATTTTCCGCTGCGATGTATTTAAATGTAATTTAAATCTCTGATATTTCTGTGTAATATTTATTCATTTATACTTTGTATATTCTTGTAATCTGATGCATTGTTGTTAATAGCAATGAAATGTTCTTCTGTATGGGTTCTGTTGTGGCTTGTTCTCGAACTATCCACGCTTTCCTTTACGGGGAAGTTTCGGGTTTTCACAGTTGGTATCAGAGCTTTGGTTTACAAAGCTCAGAGAACAACACACATTAGAACCATACGAAAGAATTCATCAGATATTGGGTTAGTAATATCCAATGGGAATGACTCGTTAGAGATAGGATCATTAGTATCCTAGAACGAGTGTGAAGAGTATATTTGAAAAATGAAAACCAATTTTGTTTTGAAAATTTAAAATCAATTATTTGTATTTGATTATTTAGTTTATATTGATTTGGACAGTCCCGTATATAAAGATTTTGCATATATGCCTTGCAAACGTATATTTGAAATTTTAATATACTGGATAGATATAGAATCACCTTCTAAGTCGCCCGGAGAGAACTCTGATGATTGATGCATCATCATCAGAATTTATGTTCGAGTGACGAAAGGGAGATTTCTATATATTTCCTATTGACTGGTGTGAGAACCAAAGCTGTATAGGATTTATTGTTGTGATTTGGCCTCAAAAATCTGATTTTTGACTATGTATCAAAGTTATGAATTTCAAAATCTAATCAACTAATTGATTGATGGTTGTGTTGTTGATTATTGGTTGAATTATTAAAATTTGTATTATATAGCCAATTTGATCAAATATTGAATCGTATTGGAAATTGGTCGCATTTTCTTGCATATACATGTACTTACATTGAACAGGTCATAGCAAGGAGGCTAGAGCAGAGAATAAAATTTGTTTGCCCGACAAATAGGTACATGTTTACTACATAATTTACTGTTTTGTTTGGGTGATGATGATTTTATGAGCCTATTGGCTAGCCGCTTGGCTTTTTCTTTTTCTTTTTGAGATCTGAAGGACCGGGGAAGCTTTTTGAAATTCCCCGATGCTCCCGGTGTAGGGGAGGTTATGGCGAAATTTTTCGAAAATTTAGGGTGTTAGCCAAATTTTTGAAGAATTTGAAAATTCTCAGAAACTAAAAGGTTGGAGAATGAAAGCCAGATCGAACGTAGAGTTGATTAATCAAACCACTTTCGACTTTGTTCCTTTTCGGGGATGAAAAGTTTTAAGTGGGGGAGATTGTAACAACCCGAAAATCTAGGCCAGTTTAAAATTTTTATTTCGGCAATTTTAGCGAATTTTGATTATTTAAAATGAATTATTTTAAATAATATCGACGAGAAATTTATTTTGAATATAATTCGAACGTATATATTATATACGTCGTCGTCAGAATATAAATAATTATTTATAATTATAAAAGGAATTGAAAATGGCGCGGTAGTTCGATAATTCGATTTCAAACTTCAATTGAATGTACCGGGTGCAAAACAATCCGGATTTTAGTGAAACCAAAAACATTAGGATCTAATTGATGATATCTTTCCAACGAATCCGAAAAATCGAAATTTAATAGCGGGAATCAAAAGATATGCCCAGTTGAAAATTCTGAATAGTCGCTATGGAATTCAGACCCTTAAGAATGGAAATTTTGCAAAAGACCTCGGATTTCGACGAAACCAGTTTTGTTGGATCCGCAGTGTCGAATTATTGCTAGGTTTCAAATTTCATAATTTTTCGAATCAATATATGAGCGTGGCAAAGGAAAACGCGTTTGACCGGTTTTAGTTGATTTTAATCGACTGGAAATTGGCCATTTTTCAAACGGTCTCAGAATTCGACGAAACTAGTTTTGTTAGGACCGTATCGTCAATACGAAGCTAGAAAATATTTTTATGGAATTTTTCGAGTTAGTATGTGACTCCGGTCATTTGAAAGGTACATTTAAAATTCAATATAATGATTTAAATGTAAATTCAACGGAAACTGATTGTAACAGCCGAATCAGCTTGCGATACATATCCCATTGTGTTCGGAATAGGGGTGAAACGCTATGGACGACAGGCGGTGGGCCTCGTTTCGAGGTCGTATGTAAAAAGTCAACTTTTTTGAATTAAATAATAATAAAAAAAATATCTCTTCCTCTCCCTATTATACTCTGCCCCCCCCCCCCCCGTTCAGCTTCCTATTCGATCTGAAAAAGAAAAAAAAAAGAGAACGTTGATGTCTCTGCTCTGCCACCAGTGGCGCTCCACCCAACGCCGTGTCCTCCCCCTCTTCCCGATCTCCCTTCTTCGCGACCTCCGCTCTACAACCCCCACCGCCGAAGGACAATGCTGCTCCCCCTCCAGATGCGCGAACCTGCCTCCCTCAGTCGAACGCGCATCATCCTAACCCCCCTTCAGCCTGAAGTAAACCACCGCACCTCCAAGAAAACTCCACCACCTCGAGCCGGCGCCAGCAGCAACCTTGCTCCCGGCGTTCCCAAAGACCAAAACCCTAAATTCTTTATAGACTGTAAGTTTTATTTTTATTTATTATTTTATTCATACGATGTAAATTAGTTTAATTAAAAAAAAACCAGTTTCTACATAGGTGGTTAGTGTATAAAGACCGGATTTTTTTTATATGTAAATAAGGGTAGAAAGACCGGATTTTTTTTTATATGAATAGGGTATTAAATATATGATTTTTACTTCGAGAAAAATATAATTTTTATATAGGTAAGATAGTAAAGATATCATCTTTATATGTGTAGAGTAATAAAAATATGATTTCTATTTTTTTAAAGTATTAAAAATATAATCTTTACTATATAGAAGGTGTAAAAATATGATTTTTGTTTATGTAGAGAATTAAAAATATAATTTTTACACGATAGGAATATTAAAAAAATCATCTTTATATAGGAAGCAAAATAAAAATGTGATTTTTAAATGTATGAAGCAATTATAAAAATATGATTTTTATATTTTTAAATATTAAGAATATGATTTTTATATTTTTAAAGTATTAAAAATATAGTCTTTATTATATAGCGATTACAAAAATATGATTTTTATATTTTTAAAGTAGTAAAAATATAATCTTTTATATTGTAGAAAGATAAAAATATGATCTTTGCATAGTAGGAACTATAAAAATATAATCTTTATGAGATATAGACGTAAAAATATGATAAGGCAATATTTTTAAATGTGAAAAGGCGAAATTTTTAGATGTAAAAATGCGAAATCTATATTTTTGAAATGGAATTTTATCTATATAACATAGTGGTAAAAACGAGATTTTTTATATATTGAATAGCGAAGTAAAAATATGATTTTTATATATTGAACATCGAAGTAAAAATATGATTTTTATATATTGAATAGCATAGTAAAAATTCAATTTTTATATATGTAGTGGCTACGGGCAACGAAGATGACGAAAGTGCGATAACAATGAAGATTTCCATCAAAGAAGAGTCAAGATGATTGGATAGCTATAGGTGAGAATTTCTCACTCTTTAATTTAGTTTTCTAGTTATATATATATATATATACTAGGATGCAGACGGTGCTTAGTAGCACCCGACACAACCGTCCACAGACCATGGATTTGTTTGTTTGGTTGCATAGATTAGTCAGATTATTTGATTTGAATTTGGTTATTTGGTGAATTTGATTAATGTGTGAATGGCGTGGGCCTTCACTAGACCGGGGATAAGGCTAGGCCTTGTCCCGTTTCTAGTATTGCGCCGTTATGCCGCTGAAATTTTCTAAAATATGTTAGAAAAATAAAAATATCATTTTATTGAATAAATGAACCGAATAGAATATTCATAGGTTGAATAAAATGTTTTATCGTTAAAAATATAATTTTTAACGTGAAAGTAAATAAATAAATATTTATAAACAAATCGGCCGATTTGTTTATATACACTGATTTGACTGATATTGATTGGGTCGATAAATTTTACACATCGCCCAACTGCACAACTAAAATCTGTGTTTGATTGTTTGAAAACCCCATACGGGTGTTGGGATGAAATATGAAGTTCACTCGTCCTGATTGATTAAATATGTCGATCGATTGATTGACAGGCTGTTATAAGCGTTAGATATCTATATTTGATGCTTATATAGTGTAGTGCACTTTGGTTGATGGTTAATTATCTGTCGTTGCTATTATATACATTTGTTGTATGGAATCCATATAATTAACTTTATATGGTAATTGATTGGGCCTCATTCCAATTTAGAAAATAAAGAATATTATAAAATAAAGGTTCATGTGTTGACAGTACTCATCCATTGAGATTGGTCATGTGTTGAACGAAATATTTTAGTAATAAAATTTACATCTTTATCAATATAAAATAAAGGTTCATGTGTTGACAATACTCATCCATTGAGATTGGTCATGTGTTGAACGAAATATTTTAGTAATAAAATTTACATCTTTATCAATATAAAATAAAGGTTCATGTGTTGACAGTACTCATCCATTGAGATTGGTCATGTGTTGAACGAAATATTTTAGTAATAAAATTTACATCTTTATCAATATAAAATAAAGGTTCATGTGTTGACAGTACTCATCCATTGAGATTGGTCATGTGTTGAACGAAATATTTTAGTAATAAAATTTACATCTTTATCAATATAAAATAAAGGTTCATGTGTTGAAAGTACTCATCCATTGAGATTGGTCATGTGTTGAACGAAATATTTTAGTAATAAAATTTACATCTTTATCAATATAAAATAAAGGTTCATGTGTTGACAGTACTCATCCATTGAGATTGGTCATGTGTTGAACGAAATATTTTAGTAATAAAATTTACATCTTTATCAATATAAAATAAAGGTTCATTTGTTGACAGTACTCATCCATTGAGATTGGTCATGTGTTGAACGAAATATTTTAGTAATAAAATTTACATCTTTATCAATATAAAATAAAGGTTCATGTGTTGACAGTACTCATCCATTGAGATTGGTCATGTGTTGAACGAAATATTTTGATAATAACAACTATTTTGAAAAAGAAATATTTGAAATAGAATATCTGAAAATAGAAATTTATGAAGCCGTGTTGATTAGATTGACGCCATTTTGAAGTGAACGATATTTATATCGATTTTAAACGATTTCGAAATGAATTGAATTGAAAACGATTTCGAAATGAATTGAATTGAAAACGATTTCGAAATGAATTGAATTGAAAACGATTTCGGAATGAATTGAATTGAAAACGATTTCGAAATGAATTGAATTGAAAACGATTTCGAAATGAATTGAATTGAAAACGATTTCGAAATGAATTGAATTGAAAACGATTTCGAAATGAATTGAATTGAAAACGATTTCGAAATGAATTGAATATAGAACGAATTCGAATTGAATTTAAAACAAATTGAAATGAATTCAAATTGAATTGAAATTTGAATTGAATAGAAATGAATTTTAAAACGAATTTATAAAGAAGAATTCAATTTTGAATTGAATTGAAATGGAAGTTGAAATTGCTTTTGAAACGAATTTAAAACTATTTATATAATTCGTTTTAAATAGAAATCGACGAAATATATATTATATATATTATATATATAATATAATGGCCTGAATAGAACGCGCCGCGCCGCGGCAGTTCGTGAATTTCGACCATTTATTTCAAACGGACATTACGGGAGATCCGACCGTCGGATTCTCCTAAAACTGGAACCGTTGGGTTTGTATCGAAAAGAGCTTTCTAACGAATATTAGAAATTCAAAATCTAACGGTTGGATTTGGAGTTATGTCCAAATCAAATTTGAAAAAGGTCGTTGTAAGTGCAGTTCGATGGCCATTGATGGAAATCGACTGTACGGGCCTTGATAAAATTATTAAAAATAGTAATAATTTCTGTAAAATCATAAGAAATGGTTTAGAAAGGATTTGGATGAAAAACTCCATATTTGAAAAGATAAAAATAGATTTTTATCTAAATGAACTAGTTTTGAACTAGAATTATAATTCTATTTATTTTTAAATAAATAAATTGAATATGAAAAGGGTTTTAAAAATAACCAGCATTTCCAATGATTACATCAAAGTGGATTTGAATCGAAATTGTCTTCGGAATATTTCGATGTTGGAATTCGTGATTATACAGATGTTGTTGTGGAAATTTGAAAGATTTATATTTATATCGTTATTTCCAATACGACATTTGTTAGTCGTAGAATTTGATATTGAATATAAGCCGATATATTTTCTATTCTGAGCCTGGTATTGAATATAAAATATGATTTGGGTTTGTCGTGAATGGTGTCTTCACTAACACTGTTCTTGAACCCAGTTGAGAAAAGATTAAAACTTTTTATTTAGATTTAATGAAGTGTAACAATTAAATAATATTTAATTGGAATTGAATTGATATTGATTTTTGGGTTTATCGTGGACAGTGTTTTAAATAACACTCGTTCTTTAACCCGATAATCAATGGAATGTGACTTTGGGTTTATCGTGAACTGTGTTTTAAATGACACTGATTCTTTAACCTAGTCAAAGATTAAAACTAAGTGGAGTTTTAATGAATCTTTAATTAGATTGAAATGATCGAAAATGGAGTATCACCAGTTTGCTCCAGGCGATAGTTAAATCTTTAATTAGATTTGAACGTGAAATGGTAATTGAATTTACCGATAACACAGTGGTGTTAGATATGAAGTATTACCAGTTTTACTTCATGGGATGAATAGGTTGGGATTGGGAAATTAAAATAAATGATTACTTCGGTAAGGTTCGCTAATCCCGACTAGTTTGAATTGAGATTCCAAAATAGAATAAAGAATAAATTCAAGGAATTTATCTTGGATAAAATTAATGGGAACCTTTCCCTATGAATGTGAAATTTAGAAACAAACTGTCGGTTAGCCAAGCAGAATGGTTTTCTGGGTATTGATCTGATGTTGGTTTCGGCCTTCGGGGTTAATATTTGGGAAATTATTCTCTTGATTAATTTACGGTTAGTGACTGATGAATTGGAATGAGGCGTATGTTGTGTTTGTGTAACACTTATTTAAAATATACGCGAGTTATTTGGAAAGACCGGGTTTATCCCATTCTGAATAACTGATACGACGATAAGTCGAAGATGAAGACGGTGGTCGAAGACCAGAAGTCTTCACGTCGTTTGGGTGATTACTGATGATCTTGATTGGGCTGTACACCCAAGAAGATGGAAACAGTTGGTGATCGTCCAGACGTACTTGGAGATCGATGGATATGCGGGGTACTAGGTGCCTCCGGTTTCGTGCAGACCCAGAACGGACTTGCAAATGGACTGTGTGTCTGACATTGGATTTTAGTCCGTGTGATTGATCTCTATTAAATATATATCTGTTTGGCGGCGGAGAATTTATTCTCTTGCTTAACGCCCTTCTCTGAGACGTACAAGCTCAGGGGTTATATATTGATGGATATCAAACGCATGGAGTGAATTGCCTGTGTGGCATGCCTAAGTGGCAATTGATCGAGGCTTCTGTTGAAAAGCAAAGTCTTGTGGTGATGATCAAAGCATGGCCTTTGTGGCGTAGCTTTGTGTAACATTTACTTCGCGAGTATCACACCCGGTATGAACCAAAAACGGGAGACGGACCTCAGGGAGGGCATGCGTTTCCTTCTAGCTAAAAAGTGGCGTCAGTGGTTCTACATGCCCTGACGAGTTTGACTTATGTGGTTGTTGCTGTTGCGAGGCGCCTCGGATTGATCGGTCGTTCTCGAACTGATGGAGTCATTTAGTTGGCTCACTTACGCCCCAAAGGGCGGCGAAACGCATGTTCAGGGTTTATGTTTAATCCACATCGGTGGACCGGCCCTGTCGCTCCAAGGGTCGATGCGTACTGATCCTGAGACTCGGGCTAGACAGTCTCGAATCGGTTGAGGACTATTTTTTGCCTCGGTTCATAGATGGAAACCCAATTTCCAAATACGTGACATTTGCGGTTTTATTTGTAGAACCTAGTATGGTGACATAGTGGGATGGGGCGCTTATGCCGCCTATGATTGATACTTATGATTTGAAGTTGTTTTATACACTATGCACTTATAATAGTATCAAATGATTTGTTTTAAACGTATCAAGCATTCTTGGCTATTATAAGGTAAAAACCCTATCCCCCGGCTTGCGTTGCATTGTGTGATAGGACCTGGGTCTTATAATAGCTTCATTTTTCTTTATTTAGCATTGCGCTGTTTGTTTTATGCACAGGTGTTCTTGGGAGAAAACCCGTTCCGTGTTATACGGCGTGGTCCCTTGATTTACCGAACTTTAAAATAAAGATTAATAACTGCTTTAGTTCTCACACCTGTCACATGACTGACCTGGAGTTTATTGTTTTAACCAAAACTCTGGGTGCCCTTATTTTGACACGGGCAGCTAGTAGTTTTGGGTTTTGCAGATTTATATTCACAGGATCCTGGTTTACAGCTGGAACGATATCCAGAAAGCTTTGTATCCGTATATCTTCTTCTAGTTGTGTATTGTATTATTTTCCGCTGCGATGTATTTAAATGTAATTTAAATCTCTGATATTTCTGTGTAATATTTATTCATTTATACTTTGTATATTCTTGTAATCTGATGCGTTGTTGTTAATAGCAATGAAATGTTCTTCTGTATGGGTTCTGTTGTGGCTTGTTCTCGAACTATTCGCGCTTTCCTTTACGGGGAAGTTACGGGTTTTCACAACTCTTCACACTCATTCTAGGATACTACGGATCCCATCTCTAACGAGTCATTCTCATTGGATATTACTAATCCAATCTCCGATGAATTCTTTCGTAAGGATCTAATGTGTCTTGTTCTTCGAGCTTTGAAAACCAAAGCTCTGATACCAAAATGAGACGACCCGAACTTCCCCGTGAAGGAAAGCACGGATTGAATTGAGAACGACACACATCGGAACGCAAACAGAAGAAGCTTTCATTGTTGATTACAACAATTCCATCAGAATACAAGAATATACAGAGTATGAATAAATATTAGACATCCGAAAAATATCAGAAAATCAATTTACATTACATAGCAATGGAAAAATAATACAAAACACAACTGAAAGTAATACACGAATACAGAGCTTTCCGAGTATCGTTCCAGCTGCAAACCAGGATTCTGTGAATATAAATCTGCAAAACCAAAACTACTAGCTGCCCATGTCAAAAATAAGGTCACCCAGAGTTTAGGTTAAAATAATAAACACCAGGTCAGTCATATGACTGGTGTGAGAACTGAAACAGTTATTTAAAACTTTACTTTTATTCAGATATATCAAGGGACCACGCCGTATAAGACGGAACGGGTTTCCTCCCAAGAATACCAGTGCATATAACAAAACAACGCAATGATTTTTGAAAAAATGAAGCTATTATAAGACCCAGGTCCTATCACATAATGCAATGCAAGCCGGGGGATAGGGTTTTCCCTTATAATAGCCAAACATGCTTGGTACGTTAAAAACAAATCATTTGATACTATAATAAGTGCATAATGTCAAAACAATTTCGATCATAAATATCAATCCTATACGGCATGTGTACCATATATCATGTCGCCAATACTAGGCTCTATAATCAAAACCGCAAGTGTCACGTATTGGAAGTTGGACTTCCATCTGTGAACCGAGGCAAAAGATAGTCCTCTAGTGAATTCGAGAGCCTCTAGCCCGCCCCTTCAGGCAAGTACTCAGTCAAGCCTTTGGATCGTTAGGGTCGGTTCACCGATGTGGATTAAAATGCCTGAACACTGCGTTTCCCCGCCCTTTGAGGCGTAAATGAGTCCAATGACTGCATCGGCTCGACATAGTCATCGATATATCTGAGGCGCCTCGCAACCCAACAACCACATAAGTCAAACTCGTCAGGGCATGTCAAACCACTGATGCCACTTCTAGCTAGAAGGAAACGCATGCCCTCCCTGATGTCCTCTCCCGTTTCTGGTTCACAACCGGGGCGTGAGGCTCACGAATTAACGCTACACAAAGCTGTGCCACACAGGCGGTGCTTTGACCATCAACCACAAGACTCTGCTTTTCAATAAAAGCCTTGATCATTTGCCACTTAGGCATGCCACACAGGCAATTCACTCCATGCATTGATATCCATCAATATATAACCCCTGAGCTCGTACATCTCAGAAAAGGGCGTTAAGCAAGTGAATAAATTCTGTGCCACCAAAAAGATATATATATATTTAATAGAAATCAATCACACAGAATGAAATCCAGTGTCAGACACACGGTCGATTTACAAGTTCCTTCTGGGTCTGAACCAAACCGGAGGCACCTTGTACCGTGCATATCCATCGATCTCCAAGTACGTCTGGACAATCACCAACTGATTCCCTCCTCTTAGGTGTACGACCCTATCAAGATCATCAGTAATTATCCAAATGACGTGAAGACCTCCGGTCTTCAACAACCGTCTTCATCTTCGACTAATCGTCGTATCAGTTATTCAGAATGGGATAAACCCGGTCTTTCCGAATAACTCGTGTATTTTATAAGCAAGTGTTACACAAACACATCATACACCTCATTCCAATTAAGAATATTATTTTATTCCAATATTCACATAATTAGGGAAAGGTTCCTATTTAATTTTATCAAACATAAATTCTTTAAATTTTATTCTTTAATCTTCTTTTGAATATAAATTCAAACCAAATTATGGTTTATCCAAACTAGTCGGGATTAACGAACTTTACCGAAGTGATCAATTGTTAAATTTCCCAACACCAACCTATACATCCCATGAAGTAAAACTGGTAAAACTTCATATCTAACACCATGGTGTTATCGGTAAATTCAATTATCATTTAACGTCCAAATCTAATTACAGATTTAACTATCGCCTGGAGTAAAACTGGTGATACTCCATTCTCGATCATTTCAATCTAATTAAAGATTCATTAAAACTCCACTTGGTTTTAATCTTCCGAATAATCACTATCAATGATTATTTAACTTGGGAAATCATATTCTGTCCTTAACTGGGTTAAAGAACCAATGTCATTTAAAACATGGTTCACGATAAACCCAAAATCACATTCTATTTCCAATGGAATCCTCATGGAAAAGAAAATCGATATATATAATCGATATAAAGTTCCATATTCGACTAATAATATAAATGGAATAACGGCAAAGCCTTTTAAATTCCTGATATATTAGTTGTCTTCCTCCACAGAAATTCACTTCGATTACTACCAAATCGAATTCCATTCCATTCCAATTTATTTTATTAAATTTGAAAACTTTACTTTGGAAAATCTCCTTTAAATCTTAACAAAAGATTTATAAATTCTAAATCACATTTCATTGTAAATCGGGCTAAAGAACGAATGTCGTTAGAACAAAGGTTACGATTAACCCAAAAGTCAATTCAAATTCAATTCCTATTATATATCATTTAATTGGTATACTTCTTTAAATCTAAATTTAATCTTTTTCTCAACTGGGTTTAAGAACATTGTTAATGAAGACAACATTCACGACAAACCCAAATCCCATTTGATATTGAATACAAGGCTCTAAATAGAAATATATATCGGCTTATATTCAATATCAAATTCTATGACCAACAAATATCGTATTGGAAATAACGATATAAATATATCTTTCAAATTTCCATAACCATATCTGTATATTCACGAAATCCAACATCGAAATTTTCCAAAGACAATTTCGATTCAAATCCATTTCCAATTTATATATTGGAAATTCTGGTTATTTTCAAAACCATTCCAAATCCACTTCATTTATTTTTAAAATAAATGGGATTATAATTCTAGTTCAAAACTAGTTCATTTCGATAAAAATCTATTTTTATCTTTTCAAATATGGAATTTTTCATCCCAATTCTTTCCAAGTCATTTCTTATGATTTCACACAAATTATTACTATTTTTAATAATTTTATCAAGGCTCGTACAGTCGATTTCCATCAACGGCCATCAAACTGCACTTACAGCGACCTTTTCCAAATTTGATTTGGACATAATTCCAAATCCAACCGTTATATTTCAAATTTATAATATTAGTTAGAAAGCTCTTTTCGATATGAACCCAACGGTTCCGGTTTTAGGAGAATTTGACGGTCGGATCTCCCGTAATATCAGTTCGAAGTCAATGGTCGAAATTCGCGAACTGCCGCAGCGCGGCGCGTTCTATTTAGGCTGTTATATTATATATATAATATATATAATGTATACTTCATCAATTTCCTTTTAAAACGTATTTTATAATTCATTTTAAATTTGTTTTCAAAACGATTTCAACTGCATATTCAATTTCTAATCCAAATTGAATATTCCATATCATCATTATATAAATGATAATATTTTCAAAACATTATATTTTGAAATCAATTACTTTTCGAATTTCATTATAAAAATGAATAAAATCGATATAAATATCATTCACATGAAAATGGCGTCAATCTAATCAACACGGCTTTATATATTTCAATAACTTCGTTATTCTATTCAACAAATGAATATTTTCTTCAACAGATGAATATATATTCTATTCAACACATGAATTTTTATTCTATTCAACACATGAATTTTATTCTATTCAACACATGAATTTTATTCTATTCAACACATGAATTTTCTCGTCTAATATTCCTTATTTTCCAAATTGGAATGAGGCCTAATCAGTTACCATATAACTTTAATTACATGTAACGATAAATCATCATCCATCATCCAGAGTGCACTACACAACTGCATAAGCATTAAATATAAATAAGTAATGCTTACACAGTCTGTCAACCCATCGATTAACATACAATTAAACAAACAACATTGGTGTACGTCAAATATCATCCCAATACCAGTGTGGGGTTTCAAAACAACAAACATAGATTTAATTTGTGTGGTTGGGCGATGTGTAAAATTTATCGTCCCAATCAATATCATTCAAATCAGTATATATAAACAAATTGTCCGATTTGTTTATAAATATTTATTTTATATACACGTTCAAAATTATATTTTTAACTATAAAATATTTATTCAACCCACTACACAATCATTTTTCGCAACACATCAATCAAACAAACAAGCCATCCATGGTCTGTGGACGACGGGTGTCGGGTGCTGCTAAGCACCGTCTACATCCTAGTATATATTTTAACTAGAAAACAAATATAAAAGCGAGAAGTTCTCACCGAGGGTTCCACTCCGCCATTTTATTTCTGAAATTCAGAACAGTCTGGATTTGCCCGAAATTCCTACTCCATCCTTTTTACGTTGTTCATATTAAAAATCACATTTTTAATATGATGCCTATATATTAAAATCAAATTTTTATATCGCTATATATAATTACAAATCACATTTTTATATAAACAAAAATCATATCCTCTTTATTTGGAAAATCTTATCTTTTCTATTTCTAAAACTTATACCTTTATATACCTAAACATGATATTTTATTTTATTTTTATATATAAATCCAACTTTAAAAACAGTGCTAATTTATTATTAAAACAATACTATCTTTATTTTTAAAACAACCCTATATATATGTATATATATGTGTATATATATAGAGAAAGAAGCAATGTTACATGTATATTTTAATCACGATATATAATCAATCATATATTTTTTAAACTGAATTTAAAACTTATGTATAAGTAAAAAAAGTATCAAAAACAAAACCTTTCACTGTAAAAAGTCTGGAACCCTTCTTCGTCAGTTCATCGACCGGAGAAAGTGGCCACCGCCGTCGCTCCAGTCGCCATAACGACGATCAGAGGGGCCGACGACGTTGACCTTGGGGAGTGACACCACCGCCTTGACCGAGGCGGCGCTCGGTGGGCCCAGGCGGCCAGAAACAGCTTGCGAACGATGGTTCTTTGTGGCCCGAGAACTTCTGATTTACTTCACAAAAATTCATCAAATCGGTATGGGTTCCAAGAGAGAAAAGTGAACTTTAATTTTGTCTTTAGAGGTTTGAGGAGTTATTGAATAGATTGGTCAAAAAATCGAGGAGAAAATCTATGCATTTTCCGTCTTAAGTTGGAGCTGTCGACGGCTTCAAAAGATAGCTAGGGTTTTGTCTCAAAAGGGTTATTTATATAAATAATTTAATAATATTTGATTCGTTTATTATTTGCTTAACATTTTGAACTCGAAATCAAACCCAACGACTGTCTGCCCTAGCTAAATACCCCCATTTCGGACACAGTGGGATATGTCCATTAAGCCAATTCGGCTATTACGATTAGTTGTTCTTTAAATTAAAATATAAATCTTTATACATTGAATTCAAACGTAGGTCAAGTGCCTTGGGCGTCGTGTATGGTCTAGACACGTGTTGAGAATAGCGTGTACCACGTGTTGTTTATAACGTGCGGGTTTTTCTAGAACCGGGACGTCGTGTGTGGTCCTAGATAATTGACGGCAAGTTGTTAGCCAGTCATACGATAACTAGGGTTCTAAAGCAAGGTTGGCGGTGATAGCCAGAGTCAGTCATGGATGTCTTAATGCATGTTGTGATCATGATTGAGTTGCTTTGCCATGTATGAATGGATTCTTAATTGCCATGGCTGAATTGTTATTCCTTTGGATGTATAGATCGTAAAGGCTTTCACTGTCATGTAGTGGGGAAGGAAATCGAGAGTTCTTCTCATGAGCTTGATAGATTAGTTGTTTATTTACCCATTCTCATATACTTTATTGATGAAGTTTGTTAGTTGTTTTACCGCTCACTAAGATTGTTGTCTGACTTAACATTTTACGTTTCCTCTTATTACCTTGGGCTTTTCATCTGGTTGTTTGGATAGGCAGACTAGGTGGCAGGTTACAGGTGATTGGCGAGGTTGCTGTTCGATGGCGAGCAGGAGGCTGGCGTACTATTTTACTACTGTCTAGTAACTTTGTTTTTCCGTTGTTTGCTATTTCTATGAGTGTTATAGTGAGGCAAATTGTACAAACACTATTGTTGTTATTCGCGTGTATGGGATTTGCTTTACAGTTGTCATGAAATTTAGTATTTTCTGCTTCACTATCATTACCTATTTTATATGTTCTATTATATTTTATCCATGCGCTGTGAGTTTACGACAGGTTCCGCTTATGTATCATACCTTGATGATCGTCCATAACTGCCGTGCACACCTTTCAGCGCATTATTCCTTTTGTATAGTGTAGGGGTTGTGGGTGGTCATCGCAATTATTATATATTTAAATGGAACCTTTAGGCCACCAATGATGTTTTTTTGTGATGAGAGAGACCACACTAAATTCCCACATGCACGCGCTGACCAATAAACTTGACTCGACCCGATCCAAGCTGGGATTGTTGTGATGTAGTACTTATACTTTTGGTATAAAATTTTAATCATTTTAAACGGAAATGGACTGGGCTAAAATCTGTCTGATTAGATCAGTTCATATTAGAGAACGTTTTTGTAACGTTCAACATAGACCCATTCTTTTTTAAGATATGTTATTTTGGGTTATATCCTCTATAAAACAACAATATATCTTACTATTTCATCTATTTAAACATAGGTAGATAATATAGATATATACACAATTTTATTAACCCAAGCATGCCTTCTTCTTCTCCAAACATTTTATTCAAAATCCACTACAAGAAAAACCGAGAATAGCGACAGAATTTTAGCAGCAGAAAATTCCATCGTGAATTAGCGACGGATTTCCGTGGGCTTTCTAAGAGGGAATATTTTGGATTTTATATGTCATCTTATTATAAATTATTACCCTCGAATACTAATTTCGTTGCTAATTCAATGGAAATTGCAGCTCTTTACCGTCATATAATATTTAATGCTAAATTCCGTTGCTAATAGAGTCGGATTACCATCAACAAAATTTTGAAGCTATTTTTCTTGTAATTTTCCAAGAGATTTGAAATGAACTTATATATTTATTATTTATAAAATGTTTTAAATTTGTGTTATTACTTAGTAATTAATTAGTAAATTTAAATTTTAAAAAATTAATGTTAATAATACATTAGAAATTAATTATAAATAATAACTATTAGAAGTAAATAAAATTCAATAATTAATGATGATTTTTTTTGAAAATTAACGCTAATTAATTATTAATTACTATATAATATAAATAAGAGGTAATAGTAATTAATAAAATACATTGTTTGCTCAAAGAAGAGTCGTTACGAATTGGATTTTTGATGGTAGATTGCTTTTGCTTGGTAAATTCGCTTATCTATTCCTTTCCTATTCATTGTACTTTACAGTATTTTTTTTATTCATTATGTTAGACACTCTTTTTTTTAAGGCAAACAAACCATATATAAAAGAGTCGTACATTCCTATAACAAATTGATCGAAGGTATCTACCTATTCTTTGAGCAAACAACGAGTGAATTGAACATGCTACTTAAATTAGTGTAGTTATAGATGCATCTATTTTTTTGTAGTTTCTAATACTTTTAAACACTGAATATGCTAAAGAAAAAATAAAAAGCAAAAAAAAATGTTGATATACATTAGTTATTAATAATAAATAATAACTATTAGAAGTAAATAAAATTCAATAGTTAATGATGATTAAATTTTTTTTTTTTGAAAATTAATTCTGATTAATTACTCTATAATATAAATAAGATGTAATAGTAATTAATAAAAATACATTGTTTGCTCAAAGAAGAGCTATTACGAATTGTATTTTTGATGGTAGATTGCTTTTGCTTGCTAAGTTCGCTTATCTATTCCTTTCCTATTCATTGTGCCTTTACTTTACTGTAATTTTTTTTGTTCATTATGTCAGAGACTCTTTTTTTTTGAAAGCAAACAAATCATATATAAAAGAGTTGTACACTCCTACAACAAATTGATCCAAGGTATCTGCCTCTTCTTTGAGCAAACAACGAGTGAATTGAACATGCTACTTAAATTAGTGTAGTTTTAGATGCATCTATTTTTTTGTAGTTTTTAATACTTTTAAACACTAAATATGCTAAAAAAATGTCGATATACATAAGTAACTAATAATAAATAATAACTATTAAAAGTAAATAAAATTCAATAGTTAATGATGATTAATTTTTTTTTGAAAATTAATGCTGATTAATTATTAATTACTATATAATATAAATAAGAGGTAATAGTAATTAATAAAATACATAGTTTGCTCAAAGAAGAGCCGTTTTGAATTGGATTTCTGATGGTAGATTGCTTTTGCTTGCTAAATTCGCTTATCTATTCATTGTGACTTTACTTTACAGTATTTTTTTTGTTCATTATGTCAGAGACTCTTTTTTTTTGAAAGCAAACAAACCATATATAAAAGAGTTGTACACTCCTACAACAAATTGATCGGAGGTATTTGCCTCTTCTTTGAGCAAACAATGAGTGAATTGAACATGCTACTTAAATTAGTGTAGTTATAGATGCATCAATTATTTTTGTAGTTTTTAAAACTTTTAAACACTGAATATGCTAAAAAAATTAAAAAGAAAAAAACAATGTTGATATACATTAGTAATTAATAATAAATAATAACTATTAGAAGTAAATAAAATTCAATAGTTAGTGATGATTAATTTTTTTTTTTGAAAATTAATGCTGATTAATTACTGTATAATATAAATAAGAGGTAATAGTAATTAATAAAATAAATTCTTTGCAACTTCCTCTTCATCAAGTCTTTAGCTTTGACATTTTACTGCCTATATATATGCCTCATAATTCATGTCTTTATTTAAACAAAACAATCAAGATGAGCATTATGTATAAAAGCATTGTTTTGGTAACTTTATATGTTGTTGCATTAGCTGTTAGTATAAATCAAGTTGATGCATCAAGGCTCCTTGGAGATGAACGGGCAGAGCTTGTGAGAATATCTGGGTTCGTTCTTCAATCATTGCCGAAGGGACCCGTGCCACCATCCGGTCATTCCGGCTGCACCCATGATCCAAAGGGCGGTGGTGGACAATGCCCTCCTTCGATCAAATTTAACTGCCGTCACTCTTTCTGTTGATTGCATTTTATTAATTCATTTAAGTTAGACTGTTTCTAATAAGGATGTGCTTAGGCGTGTTTTATGAATGTAGATTCGGCATCCTGTGCAGTATATATGTGTTATGATTTGTACAAATGGAGAACTCCGCATTGTTATATTGCAAATTTGAAAATTTAAAAGCTTGGTGACAAACGTTTAGTCAGTTTGGTTGGCTCGACGATAAAATATGTTAAACGAATCTAAAACCAATAAAAATAAAAAACAAAGTTAGATCGATAGAATTAAGTTTAGCTGATTCTGTTGTTTACTCATTATATTTGAAGTATTCATTATAAATTAAAATTAAACATGAATATATTTTTCTTTTGGAGGACAAGATCAACCAAATTTTATAGCGTACCGTCCATTTTTTAATCACAACAAATAATAAATACATTAAAAAACCAAAAATAAGTTGAATATTTACCTATAACCGTCAGTTTTTAAAATGGACCGACCACTAGACAAACCTAAACTAGCTCATAGAAAAAGGTTAGAAAGCATGTCTAAATAGCTAACCACTATTGAAACAACATAGCACCAGGCTCGAAGCAGCAAATAGAGTGACCTGCTCAGTTTCCTTAAGATAGGCACAACAAAATTCAACATGACATACAACGCAAGGTGTTCAACAATCACATACCAACTACAAGTAGCAAAGGCCAATTACAAGCATCACCAACAGACTTCCAGCAGCATTTCATCCCAGCATCATAACCACATTTCAAATCAGTATTGTTTACTTCAATCTGGTGATGCAAGGCGCAAGCATTCACCAGTGAACAAGGCAGGGTACTTTACAACAAAAAACTTGAAACGAAAGAGAGAAACCAAGGTCGAATAACTTACAACACAGGACCAACAGAGATAACAAAAAAGGCTTCAAAGTATTATAAAAGAGCTGCATACCCACTGTAATAACCCGGAAAATGTGAACCAATTTAAAATTTTTAAAATTGGTTATTACCAAAGAATTTGAATAATTGAAATAGCATATTTCAATAAAATAGAGAATGGGGTATAGTATTGCAGTTTGAAATTTTGAATACAAACTTTGTCTGGCTGTACCGGGTGGAAAATATAACGGATTTTAGAAAAACTGAAAATATTTAAATCTGTTTATGAATACCTTTCTAACGAATCTGAAAAATCGAAGTTTCATAGCGGGAATCAAAAGTTATGGCCAAATGAATTTTCAGGAAGGTCGCTATATAGCATATATAGCCCTTGAAAATTGATATTTTGCATACGACCTCGGAATTCGACGAAACCACTTTTGTTGGGTCCGGGATGTCAAATAATTGCTAAGTTTCAAATTTCATAATTTTTGAAGCTAGTATGTGAGCAGGGCAAATGAAAATGTGATTGGTCAAATTTTGTTAAATTGGGTCGACCTAAAAATGGCCGTTTTTCAAACGAGCTCAGTATTCGACGAAACTGGTTTTGTTAGGACCGTATCGTCAAAACAAAGCTAGATTTATTTTTCTGGAATTTTTCGATTCAGTTTGTGCCCCTAGCAAATTGAAATGTACGTTCAAATTAAATATCGAATGTTTTATATTTTAATTTGAAAAATAACTGACTGTAACAGTCGAATAGGCCAACGAAACATATCCCATTGTGTCCGGAATGGGGGTATTTTGCTAGGGGCGATAGTTGTTGGGTTTGATTTCGAGTCCGTTTGTGAAAACACTACTTAAAATTCTTTATATAGCTTCGACCAATAGGAATTTTTCTTTTATAAAAATAAAATAAAAATCGAAAAACCCTAGCCGCCTTAGCCGATTTCGACGACCCAGGTTGCTTCGTGCTTCTCTCTCCTTTTCCGACCGCCACAGGTGACGCTATGCCGCGCCACCGCCATCAGTCGACTCGCCTTCGCCTCCTCTCCACATCCGAGCAAACGCCGCCCCCACCTTCGCCGGAATCGCCTAAACGACGTCGAGAAAGTCGTCGACTTCCCAGTGCCGCACCGCCATCCTCCGACCACCGAAGGGAACCGCACCACCACCGACAGGAAGCTGATTCGTAGCCCTTCCACGTGGCACTACCTGATCGAAGCAACAATCGACGGATTGCACGAATTTTTCGACCCTAGTTTTGAAGCAAAAATAAAGGTGCGGCCTTTATTATTCAGAAATGAAAATAACACTATAAAGCGTTGCAAAACTTTGAAAAATAATATCTTTTTCGTTCTTTAACGAAATTTGATGAAACAGGAGACACCGTGACCGCAAGGAGGCTCTCTACGTTCTAGAAGAAGCCGCGGATTTTTCTGATCTTCCTAGGATTTTTAGCACTGCAATAACCAATGTGAGGAATCTAAACTAATTGTGTGAATGAAATCGCGTTGTATAAATTATATAAGCGAAGTGTAAATTATATACGCATTGTATACCTCATGTACATGTGTTGTATAAGTTATATTAGCGTTGTATAAATTATACAAGCGTTGAATGAAACATATATGCTTTGAATTGTGATGAAATGCAAGTGAATTATAATATATATATATATATATATATATATATATATATATATATATATATATACTCCCCTCGTCCACAGACCATGGACGATATTTATTGCTTGTGATTGACGTGATATTATATGGTATGACGAATGGTTGGAAATAATTGTTTGTGGTTGATATTGTGGTTGAAAAATACCTTTGTGGTTGAAAAATACCCTCTTGTGGTTGAAACAAATTAGAATAGGATTGTGGAATTGAAAATAAAACATGCCGCCTGTGTGCGAAATAGATGCATGATCCCCATTGTCAAAAACCGCGAGGTTTTAAGGTAGAGCGAGGAGCCATACTAGGGACGGTCCCGGTTTTAACTACCCTGCCGTTATGCTGTCGAAATTTTCTGAAATATTCATGTGTTAGAATAATTTTCATTCATTGAAATTAATTACATAAACTATAGCGAATATTCATGTGTTGAGTTGCAATTCATTCGTTGAGTTGAAAATTCATGTGTTGAATATTATTTGGATTTAAACAAATAGCTTTAGCGATAAAAATCACATTTTTATATATACAAACTATATCGAATATTCATGTGTTGAGTTGCAATTCATTCGTTGAGTTGAAATTGTTGTGTTGAATATTATTTGAATTTAAACAAATAGCTTTAGCGATAAAAATCACATTTTTATATATATACAAACTATATCAAATATTCATGTGTTGAGTTGCAATTCATTCGTTGAGTTGAAATTCATGTGTTGAATATTATTTGAATTTAAACAAATAGCTTTAGCGATAAAAATCACATTTTTATATATGTACGAACTATATAGAATATTCATGTGTTGAGTTGCAATTCGTTCGTCGATTTGAAATTCATGTGTTGAATGTTATCGTATTTTAAAATAAAATGAATAGACAGTAAAAACTACACCTTTATTTTGAATATGAAGTGTTAAAAACATTCACGTGTTGAATAAATATTTTTGATGATAAAAATATTTCTTTTATCATGTATATGCTTTGATAAAAATACACACCTGTTGAAATAAATAATAGTTTGCTAGAAATATAATTATTTGCTTTGTTCTGCATATATACATGTGTTGAACAGGAAAAATGGATTAGCTGTAGCGTAAAGAAATTATTTGCGTGCCCGAAAAATAGGTAAACCTTGATGAGTTGGCTGCACAAGTTTATTTATATATCAACTCCTGTGAATGCCATTGGATGCAGAGTGCTGGTTATTCTGTGTGAAATAATAAATATCCCCATAGGATAGTAACAATTAATTTTGAACTACACTACATGGCATACTTCTTGACGATAGACATACTTCATCATATTCCACATAAGCAATTGGAGCTTGTGTGACGAGGTGGAAGATTTACCATACGAGCGAGAGGCTTGTATGGCGATGACTATATACTACAGGTTGAACTGATGACTGATATGGACTATAGAAAATATAACGATAAATCGCCAGATTAATAAAAACCCCACACGGGTCTGGAGTTGACAATAATCACGTCGCTCTAGTTATTAGATATGGCACATGGACTATTTATTTCCACACGGAAACGGGGGTGACGAGAATTTATTCTCTAGAGTGATTATCCATACATGCTCCCACGTAAACACCAGAATATATCACTATAAATATGTGGATGCTTTTTAGGATTTATTGGGTACCAAACACGGCCCAATAAATTTCCAAACCCCTCCCCGTACAAAGGAGGTTATGGCGAAATTTTTCGAAATATTAAGGCGTTAGTGAAATATTTGAAGTGAAAACGAAGTTGAAAATGTAGAATGAACTATAGTTGGAATTATAGAATGAATTATATTTATATATATAAATATAAATATAACAAAAGGGAATCGAAGACGTGCAGTTCGTGTTTCGGAATCGTAATTTGAAACGATTAGTACGAGAAATCCGACCATCGGATTTTCCCGAAACCGCAACCGCTGGGTTCGCCTTGGAAATATCTTCCCAACGGCACCAACCTTGTAAAAATCCAACGGTTGGATTGTCCGGAATGTTTAATTCAAATCTGAAGAAAAACAGCACCAGAATCGTTTATATTTCTATATAAATATAAATATAATTAAATTAAATCGAATAACGACGCTGTAGTTCGAATTTTGAAACCGTAACTTCAAACGACTAGTGTGGAAGATCCGACCGTCGGATTTTCACGAAACTGGAACCGTTGGGTTCGCTTTGGGAATATCTTCCCACTGATATAGATTTTGTAGAAATACAACAGTTAGATTTTCCGATATGTGTAAAACAAATTAGGGGAAGAACAGAGCCGGTGCCACGACACGACCAGAAACGTCATTTAATTAAATATGGCCATTTTTAAATAATTAAAAATGGCGAAAAATCGTTATAAAATATTATAAGCAACATAGATTGCAAATAAACCAATTGGTCTTGAATTGTTTGATATTTGATGGTTGTATGTGTTTGACACGAAAATAACACTAAAGAATTGAAAGATGGATGTCGAATAATATAACCATAGAAAGAATCGATTTAAATTCTAATGACGTGAATTATTTGAAAAGGCCGAGCTAACCCTCATTTCAACTAATTTATCGAGCGATTCGAATTGGAAAATGCAAAGACGATTCAAGACCGACGATCTTCGTATCGGTTGGATGGGCGCTACTGAGGTTCCTGACCGGAGTAGCTATCGGAAAGGGGCGGAAGTAGTAGCCGGCTAAACGTGTGTGTTGATTGGACGGATTTACGAGGAATTTGACGCCTCCGGTTTCGTTCAGACCCAGAACGGACTTGTAAATGGACTGAGTGTCTGACATTGGATTTTGTTCTATACTGATTGATCTCTGTTAAATATATATCTGTTTGGCGGCGGAGAATTTATTCTTTTGCTTAACGCCCTTTTCTGAGACGTACGAGCTCAGAGGTTATATATCGATGGAAATCAATCATATGGAGTGGACTGCCTATGTGGCATGCCAAGATGCTGTGATCAAGGCTTCTGTTGCAAAGCAAAGTCTTGTGGATGATGATCAAAGCACGGTCTATGTGGCCTGGCTTTGTGTATAACGTGGATTCGCGAGCCTCACACCCTGGTATGAGTTAAAAACGGGATACGGACTGCAGGGAGAGCACGACGTTTCTTTCGAGCTATGGTGGTGTCAGTGACTTACCAGCCCTGACATTTATATCTACTTTTCACCTTTGTGGTTGTTGGAATGCAAGGCGCCTCGATTATAGGTCTGTAAGGACCGGGAAACGTGTGTCCAGGAATAACTAATCCTCAAACGTAAGAGAGGACCGACCCTGAAGCATCCAGGGGTTACCCAAAGTGTGTATTCCTGAGGCATTTGCTAGAATGTCTCGAAGCGGAGAGGAGCTTGCCCCTTGCCTCGACTCATGACAGAAATCCAATTTCCAATATGAAATAATGGACTTGATTGTAGAACTAGTATGGCGACATAGTAGATGGTAGCTATGCCGCCTATGATTGATATTTATGATGCTATTCATTTTTGAAACATATATGCACTAGTAATAATATCAATTGATTTTGCTTTATACGTATCAAGCATATTTGGCCATTATAAGGGAAAACTCTATCCTCCGGCTTGCGTTGCATTGTATGATGGGACCTGAGTCTTATAATGGCTTCATTCTTTTTAAAAGCATTGCGTTGTTTTCAAAGAATTTACTTTGTTTTAAATGCACTAGCAATCACTGGAGTAAACCCGTTCCGCGAAAGTGGCGTAGTCCTATGATTTGCTATTACTGTTGTTTACCTGTTAAATAGATTCTTCATACCAGTCCCCATGACTGACTCGTTGTTTGTTTCACTTTGCAAACGCGGGTGCCCTTATTTTCACATGGGCAGCCTAGTTCACAGGTGACAGGTTGTTTTGGCTCTGCACTGTTGCATAGAGTGCATTTTTGGCTCATGGCGAGGCTGACTTCACAGAGATGACTTTGACATTTTCCGCCATTATTGTACTTATATTATGATTCCGCCACTGGCGATGCAGACTGATTCACTTTCCGTACTTCTTATTGTATGTATTATGTACCGCCTTCGGCGATGTAGACTGATACCCTTATTATGTCTCACTACATGTATGTATTCCGCCTCTAGCGATGATGACTGATCACTTCCCTTTTATTTACTAAGTTATATCCTATGCTATGCTATTCTGATGTTATTACATGTTGTGATTCCGCTGTCATACTCATGTAAAATTATTCTATTTATTGTTTTTGCTATTATCTGTACTTTGCTATGATGATTAATGTGTTATATTCCAATGATTATCCTTAATACAGCCCCTCGGATTTTGGGATCGTCACAGTTCGTATCAGAGCTTTGGTTAATCTTAGCTCCGGGATCTAACACATTAAACACCTCGTCAGAATAGAATCAGTAGTGTTCTAAGGTGAGTAGCTCATTAGAGATAGGATTAGCAATGTACTAGAATGAGCTAAGCAGATTAGCAAAACAATTTGATCAGTACATCATTTCCTTCCCTTATGTTCCCCTGCTTTATCATATATGAAAATTATCAAATCTGTGAGCTTGACTCTTTTCTTGCTTATACAGTACTCTTAGATGGCTACACGAGCAGCAGCAGCTAGAGGAGGCCATGGAGGCTGAGCAGGAGTAGCAGGAGGACGGGGTAATATCCCCGTAGTTGAGGAAGGCCATATTGTTTAGCCACCAGCACCCGAGGACTTCGAGCTAGACAGAGTAGCAAAGAGGTATAGGAACCTTGGGGGAAAACCCTTTTCTGGCAATGGTATAGTGACCGAGGCTATAGCTTGGTTGAAGACCTATGAGAAAATCTTTGAAGGCATGGGTTTGGGAACCAACAACAAAGCACGACTAGGTATTTGGCTCCTACAGCAGGAAGCAGAGTTGTGGTGGGATGCCATCACCTCAAAGGATGCAGCAGGTACTGTCAGGACCTGGGAGCAATTAAAAACCATGTTCAACGAGAAGTTTGTACCTGAACAGGCTTTAGAGAGGATGCGAGAGTAGTTTGCTAATCTCCCGCAAGGAGATCTCTCTATTCAAGATTACCTGAATAAATTCACCCAGTTGTCGCGCTATGCTCCAGAGCTTATTATGACTAACAAAGCAAAGAACAAGAGATTCATATTTGGGCTAAGGCGCAAGTACCATGACAGAGCTATGAGCAACATCAAACTCTCCTTCCCAGAATTGGTAGAAATGGCTTGCAACTATGAAGATATGGATGAAAGGCACGCTAACCAAGACCGCGCCAAAAGCCAAGCTGGAAATAAGCGCAAGGCTTCAGCAGATGAACCCGAGTCTAGCATTACCGCGGCCGCTACTCAGAAACCTGGAAAGATCCCCAAAGGAAATTGCTACAACTGCGGGAAGCCAGGTCATTTTTCTAATGTGTGAAAAGCCCCTAGGAAGCCAAAGACAAACGACTCAGCCGAATGCTACAACTGCCATAAGAAAGGGCACAATAGCTGGAATTGTCCTCTAAAGCAGAATGCACAAGTGGCTCATGTGTATGACGGGGAGACCCCGCCAGCCATCACCGATGGATCAGGTAAACCCGACGTCTTGGGAGGTACCCTTACCATTAAAAATATTCATGTTTCTGTACTTTTTGATACTGGTGCATCACGTAGCTTCATTTCTGGCAACATTGTTCACAAGTTAAAATTGAAACAAAGAAAACTTAAAGAACCAATTAAAGTTCAAAACCCGATAGGAGGTTCTGTTAATCTCAGTTCATACTGTAGAGTGCCTGTCTCTTATTCTTGCTACAAGTTCTCTTTTAAAGTGATTGTCATGGACCTTTCCGAATTTGATATCATACTGGGGCTGGACTGGTTGACCAAATATAAAGCCGAAGTTAGATGTGCCGAGAGAATCGTTAAAGTCGAAACGAAGCTTGGGCCTATATATATACCATGCCAAGGCTCCGAAATTAATATAACAGAATTTTGGTCTTCTTTAGAAGTTACTCCCCCTTCACTAGAAAAGATACCGGTCGTTAAAAACTACGCGGATGTGTTTGAAGAAGTAGAAAACTTACCGCCGCAAAGAGAAATTGAATTTAGAATAGATCTAATTCCTAATGCCCGACCAGTAGTACATCCAATTAGAAGAATGGCCCCGAAAGAAAAAGAAGAGTTAGGTAGTCAAACCCGAGAATTGCTTTGGAAAGGTCTGATCAGACCGAGCTTTTCAGCATGGGGAGCAGCAGTAGTATTTGTCCTGAAATCAGACGGTACTCTAAGACTTTGTGTTGATTACCGAGACCTCAATAAACAGACACTGAAGAACAAATATCCCTTGCCACGTATGGACGATCTGTTAGATCAATTAAATGGAGCAACAGTATTCTCCAGAATGGACCTAGCTACAGGTTTCCACCAATTACGTATAGATGAAGACTGTATTCCTTTGACAGCCTTCAGGGGTCCCGATTTATTCAACGAATGGTTAGTAATGCCGTTCGGCTTGTGTAACGCTCCAGCATTCTTCGTCGATCTTATGAACAGAGTGTTCCGTGGTGTCTTGAATAAATTTGTTCTAGTCTTCATCGATGATATTTTAATCTATTCAAAGTCGGAAGACGAACATGCAAAACATTTAGAACAAGTGTTGGAAATTCTAAGGAAAAATGTCTTGAAAGCTAAATTTTCTAAGTGTGTCTTCTGGCAGGATAAAGTTAAGTTCCTAGGCCATGTCGTATCAAAAGAAGGGATTGCTGTAGATCCATGTAAAGACCCGGAAATTCCCGCTCTTTGAATCGACCATAAACCACACAGGTCTGACCCAAAGGTTGGAAATCTTCGAATACTTTAACTTTGGGAATACAATACATCAGAACAATAACAGCAGACTTTTATTACATTACAATAATGCTACATCAGAGTACAGAATATATCAGAGTACATCGTTAAATAATACAGCGGAAGACACATTTAAATTAAATTAAATACATTGCAGCGGAACTAATCTCAGCGGAAGGCCATCAGTATTCTGGACCCGGCTTCAGACTACAATCCAGGATCCTGCTTAACTATATCTGCAAAAGGCTACTCGATTGTCCGTGTGGAAAGAGGGCACCCGAGTTTGCAAAGTAAAACAAACTACAGGTCAGTCGTGGGACTGGTGTGAGAATTCTTAACAAGTTTAACTAATAGTAATAAGGCAGATCCAAGGACCACACCGCTAAAGCGGAACGGGTTTACTCCAATGGATTGCCGTGCATAATAAAGTAAATCGTTAAACAACGCAATGTCTTTTTGGAAAAATGAAACCATTATAAGACCCAAGTCCCATCACACAATGCAACGCACACCAGAGGATAGGGTTTTACCTTATAATGGTCAAAAGATGCTTGATACGTAAAAAACGATAGTATTATTAGTGTGTATATGTTTTAAATAAAAACATTTCAATCATAAGTATCAATCCTAGACGGCATAGGTACCATATACTATGTCGCCAATACTAGTTCTACAATCAAAACCGCAAGGTCGTATTGGAAATTGGATTTCCATCATGAGTCGAGGCTAGGGGCAAGCTCCTCTCCGATTCGAGACACTCTAGCAAATGCCTCAGGATCCCCCGCAGTGAACCCTTGGATCTTCAGGGCCGGTCCCCGCCTATGGGCAGTGGATTAGTTATGCCTGAACACACGCTTCCCGGTCCCTTTGGACCTATAGTATGACCACCAACGGCCTATAAAACACGAGGCGCCTCAAAATCCATCATCCACATAAGTAAAATGTCAGGGCTGGTAGGTCACTGACACCACTCTAGCTAGAAAGAAACGTGTGCACTCCCTGCAGTCCGTATCCCGTTTTTGACTCATACCGGGGTGTGAGGCTCGCGAAGTCATGCTATACACAAAGCTACGCCTAAATAGACCGTGCTTTGATCATCAACCACAAGGCCTGCTTTTCAACAAAAGCCTTGATCAATGCATCTTAGTATGCCACATTGTCAGTCCATACTATACCATTAATTTCTACCAATATATAACCTCTAAGCTCGTACGTCTCAGAGAAGGGTGTTAACCACCAAACAGATATATATTAAGAGAGATCAACGAATGTAGTATAAAGGACTACAATGTCAGACATACATTCCATTTATAAACTTATGCTCTGGGTCTGAGCGAAAGTCAAATCCGTACAAATCAACACTTCGTCCGAATGGCCACCACTGAAGCCCTTTCAAGGTAGCTACTCCTCTCATGGGTCTCAGTAGCAACACATCCATTCGATGTGAAGATCGCCGGTCTTCAATTACCGTCTTTAAATCTTCGACTTAGAACGTCGTATAATCATTTGAAATGAGATTGAACTCGATCTTTTCAAATGATTCTCGCATATATATATATAATAATTTGAAAACATTTCCTATCGTTATTAATATTTGATAACGACCTATCACTATTTTTATTTATATAAAAATAGCTCGAATAAATTTAACGACGCTTCCCTGGCGCTGTTTTCAACCAAATTTGACTTACGCATATCTAACCGTTGGATTTTGATGAAATTTATATCATTGGAAAGATTTTCCCAAAGCAGTCCCAACGGTTCCTGTTTTGGGAAAATCCGACGGTCGGATCTTTCGGTATAACCGTTTAAAGTTACGATTGTCGATACGCGAACTACCGCGCGTGTTTCGTTTAAATTTATTTTATATATATATAAATATAAATCGTTTTACTATTTCAATTATAAAAGTCTATTCTTTTTATCGCATCTAAAATGACGATAAAAAATTTCTTGTTTTATTTTACTACCTTTCTTATTTTATTTACTCTAATTGTAAATAAATTATGCTTTATATATCCTTTTAATTTATTTTCTATTTATTTACCTAAATGTAAATAAATGTTTTTCTATTCTTTTCCTTATTTATTTACCTAAATGTAAATAAATATATCTCTACTTCTTTTATCTTATTTATTTACATTATTTATAAATAAATGTTTCTAATTCCTTTTCTTATTTATTTACACTATTTGTAAATAAATGTACTTAATTTCTTTTTCTTATTTATTTACACTATTTGTAAATAAATGTTTTTAATTTCTTATTCTTATTTATTTACACTATTTGTAAATAATGTTTTAATTTCTTATTCACTTACACTATTTGTAAATAAATGTTTACCTTGACTTTTACGATATTTATTTACACTAATTATAAATAAACGCATCTTTTACTTTTATCTTATTTATTTACCCTAATGTAAATAAATGTTTACTTTTACTATTTATATATTTATCTAAGTGTAAATAAATATTTCTCTACTTCTTTTCCTTACTCTATATTTTATTTACTCTAATTATTCGTAGAAATTTACATATATAAAAATGTAAATTTAGAAAATATAAATATGCTTTAACCTCCCACATTGGATAGGTATTGTTTTGATTACTGGATAGCCGGGCGGGTCCGGGCAGGTTTACATCACAACTCAATCCAACCTCGGGTTTAAGCATACTAATTCATACTGGAAATGGAATAAATATTTTTCTTTTACTTTAAATGACAAAATGTATTCTTTTATTTTCCTTTACATAAAATGTTAACAAAATGTTAATTTTGTTGTAATCCTTTTAATATTAACAAAATGTGAATTTTGTTATAATTCTTTTAACATTAACAAAATGTGAATGTTGTTATAATTCTTTTAAATAAACAAAGGTGTTATTTTAATCCTATTAACGTTTTATAAACAAAAATGTTATTTTTAATGTCCATTGACATTTTGTAAACAAAATGTCCCTTTTTAATCACATTAACATTTTATAATCAAAATGTCTTTTTTTATTTTTATTCTTATTAAAGTGACAAAAATGTATGTTTTAAGGTAAATACGCTACTATCATGTCATATTTTCAAATTGATTCATCTTTGTTTTCAACAAAAATAATATGAATAAAAGAGTCATTATTTTCGTTTTCAACAAAAATCATATTAACAAAGGTATATTTCTATTCTATGTTTTATTTACATCTAAAAAAGTAAATAAAAAGTATACTACTTTTTCTGTGTTTTATTTTTATTGTTTATATACCTAAGTGTAGATAAATGTTTTACTATTATTTTTAATCCATTTTTTCTTTCATATAAAAAATGTTCCTTCTTCTTTATCCAATTTCCTAACCTAAAAATGTACAATTTACTTAATCCAGTTCTATAACATAAAAATGTATAATTTACTCATCTCATTTTTACAACACAAAAATGTACTTTTTACTTATCACCCTTTTGTAACATATAAATGTATAATTTCCTCTTAATCCATTTTTTTTTTTGCATAAAAATGTGATTTCAACTAATTTATCTTTTATACACAAAAATGTACTTTTAAATTAGTTTACTCTTTTCACATGAAAATGTGCTATTTACCTAAGTGAAATATAAATAAGGATTATCACAAATTTTGTCATGTCAATTTCGTGACAAATATGATAACCAAAACGATGGTTTTTGTCTAACCATCCCATTTACCTAACGTCGTAACTTTAATGTCAAAATGCGAAAATATGGGTTTTTGTCTAACCCCTACTATGTACCCAACGACGAATATTTCAATGTCACACACATACAATACAACATAGGGATGTATAATTTTGAAGAATCTAAATAAAAGGTCACATCTTTACTTTATTTTATAAATAAAAATAAAGATTAAAACTCACATTTTATTTCATAAATGAAAATAAAGATTAAACTTGCATTTGATTATGTAAACAAAAGGAAGGTAAAAAATTGTCTTTTGTTTTGTAAAACAAAAAAACAAATAAAGATAAGAACTTGTTACTTATTTTGTAAACAAAAATAAAGATAAAAACTTACATTTTATTATGTTAACAAAATTAAAAAAAAGAAACTTGCTTTTTATTATGTTAACAAAATAAAGGATTAAAATTGGCATTTTATTATGTAAACAAAAATAAAGATTAAAACTTTATTTATCTTTTAAATAAAATGTAAAAGATCTAAACTTCCTTTATTTTATAAATCAAAGATCAAAATAAAGATTTAATTCTTATTGTATAAATCAAAATAAAAATTCACCTTTCTTTTTGTTATTTTGTTAATCAAAATAAACTCCCGCTTTTCATTTTATGTGGTGAATCACAATAAAGGTTTAAACTTTCTTTTGTGAACCAGAATAAAACTCAATTTTACCTTTTATTTTGTAAAACCAAAAATAAAGGTTTAATTTCTCATTTTATTTGTAAAACAAAATAAAGGTTAATTTCTATTTGAGAAACAAAATAAAGAGTTAATTTCTTATTTGAGAAATAAAATAAAGCGTTAATTTCTTATTTGAGAAACAAAAAAAAAAGTAAGGATGAGAACTTCACAGAGATTACATCAAAATTTAAAGATCTAGGAGAACATGGTTATATCATGGCATCACAAGCATTACAAATCATACAAACAAATATGTGTTTCAACAACAAACAAAATAAACATCCACAACAAACAGAATAAACATCCACAAAATTCATCACATACAGATCTGTATTATACGCATTTCCATCACCACATAATTAAATTAAGTAATTAATTATTCATATAAAAGAAGGATTCTCACCTGGATTGGTTTTCAGAAGTCGTTTGAGTTCAAAATAGCTGAAATAATGAAGAGGGGGAGATAAGAGAGGATGACTTGTTTTGGACAGTAAGGAATATGAGGAATGAGAAAAAATTAGATTACCGCTTCAAGATCATTTATAGAAAGGAATTTTAATGGCTAATTAAATGGTAATACATTCATTCTTTCTAATTCATCTTTAATAAAATTCTGAACGTTACTATCAATGTCCAAATTCAAAATAGGGAAAGAAAGTATTAGGGTATGAACAAAATTAAACATGTATTTAGGCAATCAATTTCAAAGGTTTAATTATCCATTAAAGCATTCCATTTTTCGTTTTCATTCTTAATTATATACTTATTTTGAATTTAGTTCCAAAGGTTATAAGTTTGAGTTCAAGTCTATCCTATAATTTGTTTTATTTACATGAATCGTTTTCCTTATATGATAAATATTCACATTTAATTATTCAACAAAATTTCAATTGAACGATAAACTTTAAAATAATTTATTTATTTTAAGGCTTAATAACTTAATAAATCAATTCTACATTTACATTAAAATTTCCATTTTTATATTATTATCATAGATTTTCAATTTGAATTACAATTATAAATGAATCAAGTCAATTTCACATAAGTAATTTAATATTAAATTTCTACTTCCAAATTTTATCAAAATGACTAACTCGATATTTTAATTGCGATCAATGTAAGTCATTATTGTAATGACAACTTGAATTTCGTTACCTGAATAATTCAATTAAGTTTTCATCATAGAATTACATAATTAAAACATTAAAGTTAAATTATATATATCCAATTCTCAATAAATACATACTAACCATATTTATAGCAATATCTACAATCAATGGAGATTATAACATTTATAACACGTTGAGATTCATTATATACCCAAAATGATTTATATTACTTGTATTCACAAATCTAAATTTTCAGTATATAAATGGAGTTCAAAATTAGTTTATCCATTTCATATATTGTTACTTCAATTTTTCATTATTTACCAAATTCCATTTTTATTATAATTATAAATACATACACAACCACTTTCATTGAATATATTATATCAATTCCAAGTTTCACCATCAATCAATTTAGACAAATCACAAATTTATTTGGAATCAAAACAAGTCACAATTTACATAATAGATTGAATTTCAATACTTAACCATTCAATTAAGTTTTCACTGTAAATTTTTCAAAAGTTTAAATCATTAAAGTTTTTAATTACAAATTCATTGACGCCATTTAATTCATATAATTAAATATTAAAGTCCACATCTCTATCTTTAATAATATATACCCAAACTTAGTTATCATTACAATCAATGCAAGTTATTTCAATTTACAACAAATATAAATTCATTACAATTCATTACATAATCAAATGATTTATATTATTCATATTCCATTGATTAAAATTATCAGTACAAAATAAATCTCAAATTTAGTCAATCCATTTTATATTATTAATTCAATAAATTTCACATTCCATTTTAAATAGATTATCAAACACTGTCATTATCACATATATAGCCGTTTAGAATCAATTCTAAATAATCAAGTTAAGTTCATATTTTAACAACCTATGACACAAAACATTAATTTAAATATTTATACCAACATTGTTCAAATTCACATTAAATTATTATACAAAGTTTAAAATCGAGTTCTGAAATTACCGTGCCATTTCAGGCTCGTAATATAAATTTATAAATATAAAAATTCTAACTTTGAATAAAAACAATTTTTTTTCTGTCGTTATTATTTAAAATAAATTATTTTAAATATTAAAAACCCATTAAAATTTCTAAAAATAAAAATTTTAAATTGGCCCCAAAATTCCGGTTTGTTACAGTCTCCCCCACTTAAAATCTTTTCGTCCCCGAAAAGGAACGAAGCTAAAAGTTGTTTAATTAACTAACTAATTTATATATTTTTTTCCATTGCTTTAAATAATTTTATTAGTTGAACTAATAATTATATTACACAATCATAAATCAATTAGTTGATTAGCTTTTAAAATATATATAACTTTTATATATTCAAAAATCATATTTTCTAAAATAGATTATATATAATCACAAATACGTTAATTTTAATTTTCTCGCTCTGAACTCATTCTAGGGCATTGCTAACCCTATCTCTAATGAGTATTCTTATTGGATATTACTAATCCAATCTCTGATGAGTCTTTTGTTCAGTTCTAACGAGTTGTACCCCAAAGATTTGAGCTAACCAGAGCTTTGATACCACCTGTAAAGACCCAGAAATTCCCGCTCTTTGAATCGACCATAAACCACACAGGTCTGACCCAAAGGTTGGAAATCTTCGAATACTTTAACTTTGGGAATACAATACATCAGAACAACAACAGCAGACTTTTATTACATTACAATAATGTTACATCAGAGTACAGAATATATCAGAGTACATCAATAAATAATACATCGGAAGACACATTTAAATTAAATTAAATACATTACAGCAGAACTAATCTCAGCGGAAGGCCATCAATATTCTGGACCCGGCTTCAGACTTCAATCCAGGATCCTGCTTAACTATATCTGCAAAAGGCTACTCGACTGCCCATGTGGAAAGAGGGCACCCGAGTTTGCAAAGTGAAACAAACTACAGGTCAGTCGTGGGACTGGTGTGAGAATTCTTAACAAGTTTAACTAATAGTAATAAGGCAAATCCAAGGACCACGCCGCTAACGCGGAACGGGTTTACTCCAATGGATTGCCGTGCATAATAAAGTAAATCGTTAAACAATGCAATGTCTTTTTGGAAAAATGAAACCATTATAAGACCCAAGTCCCATCACACAATGCAACGCACACCAGAGGATAGGGTTTTACCTTATAATGGCCAAAAGATGCTTGACACGTAAAAAACGATAGTATTATTAGTGTGTGTATGTTTTAAATAAAAACATTTCAATCATAAGTATCAATCCTAGACAGCATAGGTACCATATACTATGTCGCCAATACTAGTTCTACTATCAAAACCGCAAAGTCGTATTGGAAATTGGATTTCCATCATGAGTCGAGGCTAGGGGCAAGCTCCTCTCCGATTCAAGACACTCTAGCAAATGCCTCAGGATCCCCCGCAGTGAACCCTTGGATCTTCAGGGCCGGTCCCCGCCTATGGGCAGTGGATTAGTTATGCCTGAACACACGCTTCCCGGTCCCTTTGGACCTATAGTATGACCACCAACGGCCTATAAAACACGAGGCGCCTCAAAATCCATCATCCACATAAGTAAAATGTCAGGGCTGGTTGAAACGACCCGTGACTTCCCCGTAAAGGAAAGCGTCGGATAGTTCGAGAATAAGCCACAACAGAACGCATATAGAAAGAACATTTCAATGTATATTGCAACAATGCATCAGATTACAAGAGTATACAGAGTATAAGAGAATATTACACAGAAATATCAGAGATTTAAATTACATTTAAATACATAGCAGCGGAAAATAATACAATACACAACTAGAAGTAGATATACGGATACAAAGCTTTCCGGATATCGTTCCAGCTGTAAACCAGGATCCTGTGAATATAAATCTGCAAAACCAAAACTACTAGCTGCCCGTGCGGAAAATAGGGGCACCCAGAGTTTAGGTTAAAACAATAAACTCCAGGTCAGTCATGGGACTGGTGTGAGAACTAAAAACAGTTATAATCCTTTATTTTAAAGTTCGGAAAATCAAGGGACAACGCCGTAACACGGAACGGGTTTCCTCCCATGAATACCAGTGCATAAAACAAACAGCGCAATGCTAAATAAAGAAAAATGAAGCTGTTATAAGACCCAGGTCCCATCACACAATGCAACGCAAGCCGGAGGATAAGGTTTTTACCTTATAACAGCCAAAGCATGCTTGATACGTTTAAAACACATTATTTGATACTATTATAAGTGCATAGTGTATAAAACAACTTCAAATCATAAGTATCAATCATAGGCGGCATGAGCGCCCCATCCCACTATGTCACCATACTAGGTTCTACAATTAAAACCGCAAATGTCACGTATTTGGAAATTGGATTTCCGTCTATGAACCGAGGCAAAAGATAGTCCTCAACCGATTCGTGACTCTCTAGCCCGAGCCACAGGATCAGAGCTCGAGTGACCCTTGGAGCGACAGGGCCGGTCCACCGATGTGGATTAAAATGCCTGAACACTACGTTTCCCCGCCCTTTGGGGCGTAAGTCTGGTCCGTCTGCCGACCAGAATGCATCGGCCGAAACCGATATAACCGAGGCGCCTCGCAACAGCAACAACCACATAAGTCAAACTCGTCAGGGCGTGTAAAACCACTGACGCCACTTCTAACTAGAAAGAAACGCATGCCCTCCCTGAGGTCCGTCTCCCGTTTTTGGTTCACAACTGGGGTGCGAGGCTCGCGAATTCACGTTACACAAAGCTGTGCCACACAGGCTGTGCTTTGATCATCACCACAAGACTTTGCTTTTCAACAGAAGCCTCGATCATTTGCCACTTAGGCATGCCACACAGGCAATTCACTCCATGTGTTTGATATCCATCAATATATAACCCCTGAGCTCATACGTCTCAGAGAAGGGCGTTAAGCAAGAGAATAAATTCTCCGCCGCCAAACAGATATATATTTAATAGAAATCAATCGCACAGACTAAAATCCAATGTCAGACACACAGTCCATTTACAAGTCCGTTCTGGGGCTGAACGAAACCAGAGGCACCTAGTACCCCGCATATCCATCGATCTCCAAGTACGTCTGGACGATCACCAACTGTTTCCATCTTCTTGGGTGTACAGCCCAATCAAGATCATCAGTTATCACCCAAACGACGTGAAGACTTCCGGTCTTCGACCACCGTCTTCATCTTCGACACCACGTCGAATCAGTTACTCAGAATGGGATAAACCCGGTCTTTCTGAATAACTCGCGTATATATTATAAAAGTGTTACACAAACACAACATACGCCTCATTCCAATTCAGAATATTCTTTTATTCAAATATTCCTATACTTTGGGAAAAGTTCCCATTAATTTTATCCAAGATAAATTCTTTAAATTTATTCTTTAATCTCCTTTGAATATCAATTCAAACTAGTCGGGATTAGCGAACCACACCGAAGTAATCATTTATTTTATTTCCCAATCCCAACCTATTCATCCCATGAAGTAAAACTGGTAGTACTTCATATCTAACACCACAGTGTTATCGGTAATTCAATTACCATTTCACGTTCAAATCTAATTAAAGATTTAATTATCGCCTGGAGTAAAACTGGTGATACTCCATTCTCGATCATTTCAATCTTAATTAAAGATTCATTAAAACTCCACTTAGTTTCAATCTTCAACTGGGTCAAAGAATCAGTGTCATTTAAAAACACGGTTCACGATAAACCCAAAATCACATTCATTAATTATCGGGTTAAAGAACGAGTGTTATTTAAAACACTGTCCACGATAAACCCAAAAATCAATATCAATTCAATTCCAATTAAATATTATTTAATTGGTACACTTCATTAAATCTAAATAAAAGATTTAATCTTTTCACAACTAAGTTCAAGAACAGTGTTAGTGAAGACACCATTCGCGACAAACCCAAATCACATTTGATATTCAATACAAGGCTCTGAATAGAACATATATCGGCTTATATTCAATATCAAATTCTACAACTAACAAATGTCGTATTGGAAATAACGATATAAATATATATCTTTCAAATTTCCATAACAACATCTGTATAATCACGAATTCCAACATCGAAATATTCCGAAGACAATTTCGATTCAAATCCACTCCAATGCAATCATTGGAAATTTTGGTTATTTTCAAAACCCTTTTCAAATTCAATTTATTTATTTAAAAATAAATAGAATTATAATTCTAGTTCAAAACTAGTTCATTTCGATAAAAATCTAGTTTTATCTTTTCAAATATGGAGTTTTTCATCCCAAATCTTCACAAATCATTTCTTATGATTTTACACAAATTATTACTATTTTTAATAATTTTATCAAGGCCCGTACAGTCGATTTCCATCAATAGCCATCGAACTGCACTTATAGCGACCTTTTTCAAATTTGATTTGGACATAATTCCAAATCCAACCGTTAGATTTCTAATTTCTAATATTCGTTAGAAAGCTCTTTTCGATACGAACCCAACGGTTCCGGTTTTAGGAGAATCCGACGGTCGGATCTCCCGCAATGTCCGTTTGAAATCAATGGTCGAAATTCACGAACTGCCGCGGCGCGGCGCGTTCTATTCAGGCCATTATATTATATATATAATATATATAATATATATTTCGTCGATTTTCTATTCAAAACGAATTATATAAATAGTTTTAAAATTTGTTTCAAAATCTATTTCAACTTCCATTTCAATTCAAAGCAAAATTGAATTCTTCTTTATAAATTCATTTCTATTCAATTCAAATTTCAACTCAATTTGAATTCATTTCAATTCGCTTTCAATTCAATTTGAATTCGTTTTCAATTCAATTCATTTCGAAATCGTTTTCAATTCACTTTGAATTCGTTTTCAATTCACTTTGAATTCGTTTTCAATTCACTTTATTTCGAAATCGTTTTCAATTCACTTCATTTCGAAATCGTTTTCAATTCAATTCATTTCGAAATCGTTTTCAATTCAATTCATTTCGAAATCGTTTTCAATTCACTTTATTTCGAAATCGTTTTCAATTCACTTCATTTCGAAATCGTTTTCAATTCAATTCATTTCGAAATCGTTTTCAATTCAATTCATTTCGAAATCGTTTTCAATTCACTTTATTTCGAAATCGTTTTCAATTCACTTTATTTCTAAATCGTTTTCAATTCACTTTATTTCGAAATCGTTTTCAATTCACTTTATTTCGAAATCGTTTTCAATTCAATTCATTTCGAAATCGTTTTCAATTCACTTCATTTCGAAATCGTTTTCAATTCACTTCATTTCGAAATATTCGATTCAATTCATTTCGAAATATTCGATTCAATTCATTTCGAAATATTCGATTTCAAAATTACTTTTTAATATTCATTTTAAAATGAATAAAATTGATATAAATATCGTTCACGTCAAAATGGCGTCAATCTAATCAACACGGCTTCATATATTGATATTTTCAAATATTCCATTTCGAATATTTCTATTTCAAATATTTCTATTTTAAAACTGGAATGAGGCCCAATCAATTACCATATAAAGTTAATTATATGGATTTTCATACAACACATGTATATAATAACATGGAGAAATAATCAACCATCAACCAAAGTGCACTACACTGTATAAGCATCAAATATAGATATCCAACGCTTAAAACAGCCTGTCAATCAACCGATCGACATATTCAATCAATCGGGATGAGTGAACTTCAAATTTCATCCCAACACCCGTGTGGGGTTTCAAACAATCAAACACATATTTTATTTGTGCTGTTGGGCGATGTGTAAAATTTATCGTCCCAATCAATGTCATTCAAATAGGTGTACATAAACAAACCGTCTGGTTTGTAAATGAATATTCTATTTTATTCACTTCACGTTAAAAATTATATTTTTAACGATAAAACATTTTATTTCAACCTATGAATTTCTATTCAATTCATTTATTCAATAAAATGATATTTTTATTTTTCTAACTTATTTTAGAAAATTTCGGCGGCATAACGGCACGATACTAGAAACGGGACGAGGCCTAGCCTTATCCCCGGTCTAGTGAAGGCCCACGCCATTCACACATTAATCAAAATCACCAAACAACCAATTCAAATCACATCATATAACTAATCTATGCAACCAAACAAACAAGTCCATGGTCTATGGACGATTGTGTCGGGTGCTACTAAGCACCGTCTGCATCCTAGTATATATATATAACTAGAAAAATTAAATTGAAAGGTGAGAAGTTCTCACAGATAGCTATCCAAGCTCCACGGCTCTTCCTATGCAGGAAATCTTCATCGCTATCGCATCTTTGTCATCTTCGTTGCCCGTATTCTCTACATATATAAAAATCACACATTTTTATATTTTGATTCTTTAAAATAAAAATCACATTTTTATTTATTCATTTTCAATTTAAAGGTCATATTTTTATAATCACTTCCTATATTTAAAAATCGAATTTTTTCTTCGCTATTCAATATATAAAAATCATATTTTTATTTCGAAGTGCAACATATAAAAATCACATTTTTATTCTGAAGTTCAATATCTAAAAATCACATTTTTATTTTTTGACAATATGAAAGATTATATTTTTAATATTCCTATGATGTAAAAAATTATATTTTTATTGCTTTAAAAATATAAGAATCATATCTTACTTCTTCTACTTAATAAAATTCCGGCTTTTCTATTTTAAAAATATGATCTTTTCTATTCAAAAAAAAATGTGATCTTTTTCTATTTAAAGTTTAAATCCTTTCCTTTTTAAAGTCTTAAAATAAAATAAAATCAGTTTTATTTCTTTTACAAAAATCAGTTTTATTTCTTTAAAAAAAACAGTTTCAACCTTTTTTTTTGAAAACCAGTTTTAACCCTTTTCTAAAAACCAGTTTTATTTCTTTTTTTTTAAAATCAGTTTTATTTTATAAAAATCAGAAACTAGCAAAACAAAAATAAAATAAAAATAAAAATAAACTAAATTACATTCTCACCGATGTCTGCGAAGAAAGGGGGGAAGAAGAAGGAGCGTCGGCCTGGTTGCGGTGGACCCTCAGGTGGCTGAGGCGGCGGCGTCCTAGGGTTTCAGGGAGGCGCGGTTGCGGTTCTTCGTTGGGGAGAAGGGCTTCGCAGGAGTGAAGCAGCAGAGGGGGGGGGGAGGTTGAACGGAGGAGGCGGCGCGCGAGGGGGGGGGGGGGGCGGCGCTGGCCTCGAACGGCCCCTTCGATCGTCTTCCTTTTGTTTTTGTTTTTTATTTAATCCGAAATCGAAATGAGGAAAAAGGGGGGGCCAGAGCGGGTTAACGGGGGGGGGGGGGGGAGGAAAGTTTTTTTTTTAATTAATTAATTAATTTTGGTAAAAAGGTTGACTTTTACATACGACCTCGAAACGAGGCCCACCGCCTGTCGTCCATAGCGTATTGCCCCCATTCCGAACACAATGGGATATGTATCGTAGGTTGATTCGACTGTTTCGATCAGTTTCCTTTGAATTTACATTTAAATCACTATATTGAATTTTAAACGTACATTTTAAATTACCGGGGTCACATACTAACTAGAAAAATTCCCGAAAAATATTTTCTAGCTTCGTATTGACGATACGGTCCTAACAAAACTAGTTTCGTCGAATTCTAAGACCGTTAGAAAAATGGCCAATTTCCAGTCGATTAAAATCAACTGAAACTGGTCAAACGCGTTTTCCTTTGCCACGCTCACATATTGATTCGAAAAATTATGAAATTTGAAACCTAGCAATAACTTGACATCACGTACCCAACAAAAGTGGTTTCGTCGAAATCCGAGGTCATTTGCAAAATGTACATTTTTAAGGGCCTGAATTCCATAGCGACTATTCAGAATTTTCAACTGGACATAACTTATCATTTATAAAGTGAAATCTCAGTTTGTTAACTTCGTTGGAAAGATATCGTCAATTAGATCCTAATGTTTTTGGTTTCACTAAAATCCGGATTGTTTTGCTCCCGGTACATTCACTTGAAGTTTGAAATCGAATTATCGAACTACCGTGCCATTTTCAATTCTATTTATAATTATATATAAATATTTTATATTCTAACGACGACGCGTATAATATATACGTCGAATTATATTCAAAATAAATTTCTCGTCGATATTATTTAAAATAATTCATTTTAAATAATCAAAATTCGCTAAAATTACCAAAATAAAAATTTTAAACTGGCCCAGATTTTGCGGGTTATTACAATGGTAGGTCACTGACACCACTCTAGCTAGAAAGAAACGTGTGCGCTCCCTGCAGTCCGTATCCCATTTTTGACTCATACCGGGGTGTGAGGCTTGCGAAGTCACGCTATACACAAAGCTACGCCTAAATAGACCGTGCTTTGATCATCAACCACAAGGCCTGCTTTTCAACAAAAGCCTTGATCAATGCATCTTAGTATGCCACATTGTCAGTCCATACTATACCATTAATTTCTACCAATATATAACCTCTAAGCTCGTACGTCTCAGAGAAGGGTGTTAACCACCAAACAGATATATATTAAGAGAGATCAACGAATGTAGTATAAAGGACTACAACGTCAGACATACATTCCATTTATAAACTTATGCTCTGGGTCTGAGCGAAAGTCAAATCAGTACAAATCAACACTTCGTCCGAATGGCCACCACTGAAGCCCTTTCAAGGTAGCTACTCCTCTCATGGGTCTCAGTAGCAACACATCCATTCGATGTGAAGATCGTCGGTCTTCAATTACCGTCTTTAAATCTTCGACTTAGAACGTCGTATAATCATTTGAAATGAGATTGAACTCGGCCTTTTCAAATGATTCTCGCATATATATATATATATATATATATATATATAATAATTTGAAAACATTTCCTATCGTTATTAATATTTGATAACGACCTGTCACTATTTTTATTTATATAAAAATAGCTCGAATAAATTTAACGACGCTTCCCTGGCGCTGTTTTCAACCAAATTTGACTTACGCATATCTAACCGTTGGATTTTGATGAAATTTATATCATTGGGAAGATTTTCCCAAAGCGGTCCTAACGGTTCCTGTTTTGGGAAAATCCGACGGTCGGATCTTTCGGTATAACCGTTTAAAGTTACGATTGTCGATACGCGAACTACCGCGCGTGTTTCGTTTAAATTTAATTTATATATATATATATATATATATATAAAAATCGTTTTACTATTTCAATTATAAAAGTCTATTCTTTTTATCGCATCTAAAATGACGATAAAATATTTCTTGTTTTATTTTACTACCTTTCTTATTTTATTTACTCTAATTGTAAATAAATTATGCTTTATATATCCTTTTAATTTATTTTCTATTTATTTACCTAAATGTAAATAAATGTTTTTCTATTCTTTTCCTTATTTATTTACCTAAATGTAAATAAATATTTCTCTACTTCTTTTATCTTATTTATTTACATTATTAATAAATAAATGTTTCTAATTCCTTTTCTTATTTATTTACACTATTTGTAAATAAATGTACTTAATTTCTTTTTCTTATTTATTTACACTATTTGTAAATAAATGTTTTTAATTTCTTATTCTTATTTATTTACACTATTTGTAAATAATGTTTTAATTTCTTATTCACATACACTATTTGTAAATAAATGTTTACCTTGACTTTTACTATGTTTATTTACACTAATTATAAATAAACGCATCTTTTACTTTTATCTTATTTATTTACCCTAATGTAAATAAATGTTTACATTTACTATTTATATATTTATCTAGGTGTAAATAAATATTTCTCTACTTCTTTTCCTTACTCTATGTTTTATTTACTCTAATTATTCGTAGAAATTTACATATATAAAAATGTAAATTTAGAAAATATAAATATGCTTTAACCTCCCACATTGGATAGGTATTGTTGTGATTACTAGACATCGGGCAGGTCCGGGCAGGTTTACATCACAACTCAATCCAACCTCGGGTTTAAGCATACTAATTCATACCGGAAATGGAATAAATATTTTTCTTTTACTTTAAATGACAAAATGTATTCTTTTATTTTCCTTTACATAAAATGTTAACAAAATGTTAATTTTGTTGTAATCATTTTAATATTAACAAAATGTGAATTTTGTTATAATTCTTTTAACATTAATAAAATGTGAATGTTGTTATAATTCTTTTAAATAAACAAAGGTGTTATTTTCATCCTATTAACGTTTTATAAACAAAAATGTTATTTTTAATGTCCATTGACATTTTGTAAACAAAATGTCCCTTTTTAATCACATTAACATTTTATAATCAAAATGTCTTTTTTTATTTTCATTCTTATTAAAGTGACAAAAACGTATGTTTTAAGGTAAATACGCTACTATCATGTCATATTTTCAAATTGATTCATCTTTGTTTTCAACAAAAATAATATGAATAAAAGAGTCATTATTTTCGTTTTCAACAAAAATCATATTAACAAAGGTATATTTCTATTCTATGTTTTATTTACATCTAAAAATGTAAATAAAAAGTATACTACTTTTTCTATGTTTTATTTTTATTGTTTATTTACCTAAGTGTAGATAAATGTTTTACTATTAATTTTAATCCATTTTTTCTTTCATATAAAAAATGTTCCTTCTTCTTTATCCAATTTCCTAACCCAAAAATGTACAATTTACTTAATCCAGTTCTATAACATAAAAATGTATAATTTACTCATCTCATTTTTACAACACGAAAATGTACTTTTTACTTATCACCCTTTTGTAACATAGAAATGTATAATTTCCTCTTAATCCATTTTTTTTTACATAAAAATGTGATTTTAACTAATTTATCGTTTATACACAAAAATGTACTTTTAAATTAGTTTACTCTTTTCACATGAAAATGTGCTATTTACCTAAGTGAAATATAAATAAGGATTATCACAAATTCTATCATGTCAATTTGGTGACAAATATGATAACCAAAATGATGGTTTTTGTCTAACCATCCCATTTACCTAACGTCGTAACTTTAATGTCAAAATGCGAAAATATGGGTTTTTGTCTAACCCCTACTATGTACCCAACGACGAATATTTCAATGTCACACACATACAATACAACATAGGGGTGTATAATTTTGAAGAATCTAAATAAAAGGCCCCATCTTTACTTTATTTTATAAATAAAAATAAAGATTAAAACTCACATTTTATTTCATAAATGAAAATAAAGATTAAACTTGCATTTGATTATGTAAACAAAAGGAAGGTAAAAATTTGTCTTTTGTTTTGTAAAACAAAAAAATAAATAAAGATAAGAACTTGTTACTTATTTTGTAAACAAAAATAAAGACAAAAACTTACATTTTATTATGTTAACAAAATTAAAAAAAAAAGAAACTTGCTTTTTATTATGTTAACAAAATAAAGGATAAAAATTGGCATTTTATTATGTAAACAAAAATAAAGATTAAAACTTTATTTATCTTTTAAATAAAATGTAAAAGATCTAAACTTCCTTTATTTTATAAATCAAAGATCAAAATAAAGATTTAATTCTTATTGTATAAATCAAAATAAAAATTCACCTTTCTTTTTGTTATTTTGTTAATCAAAATAAACTCCCGCTTTTCATTTTATGTGGTGAATCACAATAAAGGTTTAAACTTTCTTTTGTGAACCAGAATAAAACTCAATTTTACCTTTTATTTTGTAAAACCAAAAATAAAGGTTTAATTTCTCATTTTATTTGTAAAACAAAATAAAGGTTAATTTCTATTTGAGAAACAAAATAAAGAGTTAATTTCTTATTTGAGAAATAAAATAAAGCGTTAATTTCTTATTTGAGAAACAAAAAAAAGAAGTAAGGATGAGAACTTCACAGAGATTACATCAAAATTTAAAGATCTAGGAGAACATGGTTCTATCATGGCATCACAGGCATTACAAATCATACAAACAAATATGTGTTTCAACAACAAACAGAATTAACATCCACAACAAACAGAATAAACATCCACAAAATTCATCACATACAGATCTGTATTATTCGCATTTCCATCACCACATAATTAAATTAAATAATTAATTATTCATATAAAAGAAGGATTCTCACCTGGATTGGTTTTCAGAAGTCGTTTGAGTTCAAAATAGCTGAAATAATGAAGAGGGGGAGATAAGAGAGGACGACTTGTTTTGGACAGTAAGGAATATGAGGAATGAGAAAAAATTAGATTACCGCTTCAAGATCATTTATACAATGGAATTTTAATGGCTAATTAAATGGTAATACATTCATTCTTTCTAATTCATCTTTAATAAAATTCTGAACGTTACTATCAATGTCCAAATTCAAAATAGGGAAAGAAAGTATTAGGGTATGAACAAAATTAAACATGTATTTAGGCAATCAATTTCAAAGGTTTAATTATCCATTAAAGCATTCCATTTTTCGTTTTCATTCTTAATTATATACTTATTTTGAATTTAGTTCCAAAGGTTATAAGTTTGAGTTCAAGTCTATCCTTTAATTTGTTTTATTTACATGAATCGTTTTCCTTATATGATAAATATTCACATTTAATTATTCAACAAAATTTCAATTGAACGATAAACTTTAAAATAATTTATTTATTTTAAGGCTTAATAACTTAATAAATCAATTCTTCATTTACATAAAAATTTCCATTTTTATATTATTATCATAGATATTCAATTTGAATTACAATTATAAATGAATCAAGTTAATTTCACATAAGTAATTTAATATTAAATTTCTACTTCCAAATTTTATCAAAATGACTGACTCGATATTTTAATTGCGATCAATGTAAGTCATTATTGTAATGACAACTTGAATTTCGTTACCTGAATAATTCAATTAAGTTTTCATCATAGAATTACATAATTAAAACATTAAAGTTAAATTATGTATATCCAATTCTCAATAAATACATACTAACCATATAAATAGCAATATCTACAATCAATGGAGATTATAACATTTATAACACGTTGAGATTCATTATATACCCAAAATGATTTATATTACTTGTATTCACAAATCTAAATTTTCAGTATATAAATGGAGTTCAAAATTAGTTTATCCATTTCATATATTGTTACTTCAATTTTTCATTATTTACCAAATTCTATTTTTATTATAATTATAAATACATACACAACCACTTTCATTGAATATATTATATCAATTCCAAGTTTCACCATCAATCAATTTAGACAAATCACAAATTTATTTGGAATCAAAACAAGTCGCAATTTACATAATAGATTGAATTTCAATACTTAACCATTCAATTAAGTTTTCACTGTAAATTTTTCAAAAGTTTAAATCATTAAAGTTTTTAATTACAAATTCATTGACACCATTTAATTCATATAATTAAATATTAAAGTCCACATCTCTATCTTTAATAATATATACCCAAATTTATTTATCATTACAATCAATGCAAGTTATTTCAATTTACAACAAATATAAATTCATTACAATTCATTACATAATCAAATGATTTATATTATTCATATTCCATTGATTAAAATTATCAGTACAAAATAAATCTCAAATTTAGTCAATCCATTTTATATTATTAATTCAATAAATTTCACATTCCATTTTAAATAGATTATCAAACACTGTCATTATCACATATATAGCCATTTAGAATTAATTCTAAATAATCAAGTTAAGTTCATATTTTAACAACCTATGACACAAAACATTAATTTTAATATTTATACCAACATTGTTCAAATTCACATTAAATTATTATACAAAGTTTAAAATCGAGTTCTGAAATTACCGTGCCATTTCAGGCTCGTAATATAAATTTATAAATATAAAAATTCTAACTTTGAATAAAAACAATTTTTTTTTGTTGTTATTATTTAAAATAAATTATTTTAAATATTAAAAACCCATTAAAATTTCTAAAAATAAAAATTTTAAATTGGCCCCAAAATTCCGGTTTGTTACAATCCAAGCAAAACTACAGCGATTCACAACTGGAAACAACCTACTACCCCCACAGAAGTTCGAAGTTTCCTTGGATTGGCTAGTTACTATAGGAAATTCATTCAGGATTTTTCAAAGATATGTGGTGTATTGACAAAGCTTACAAAGAAGCATGAGAAATTCAAATGGACTCCCGAATATGAAGAAGCTTTCCAGGAGCTGAAATTGAAATTGACAACCGCTCCAGTATTGACAATTATAGAAGGCAACCAAGACTTGACTGTATGGACAGACGCTTCTATTAGAGGGCTAGGCGCAGTACTAATGCAAAAAGGCCAAGTGATCGCTTATGCCAGCCGTCAGCTAAAGCCGCATGAAAGAAACTATGCAACTCATGATCTTGAGTTATTAGCTATCGTGTTTGCTTTAAGAATCTGGAGGCATTATTTACTGGGCGAGAAGTTCGAACTATTCATGGATCATCAATCCTTGAAATATCTATTCACTCAGAAATTTCTAAACTTGAGACAACAGCGTTGGTTAGAATTCCTTGCAGCATACGATTTTGAAATTCTATACACTCCAGGGAAAGCCAATGTTGTAGCCGATGCGCTCAGCAGAAAGAATGAAATCATCGCCAGTTTTGTCATCACGTCTTCATTAATAGACAGGGCCTCGACCCTTTAGAAAGACGATGAATTTATTCAAAGAGTCAGCCAGAGAGTCAAGGGAGGTGAATCCACAAGCTTCCGACTCGATGACAAAGGAGTTCTTAGATTAAAGGGCAGAATTTGCATCCCAAATCTTCCTGAGCTCAGAAGAGAAATACTTGATGAGTGCCACAAGTCCAAATTAAGCATCCATCCCGGTGTGAGAAAAATGTATAACGATATCAAACGCACATTCTGGTGGAGAGCTTTGAAAAGAGATATTTCATTATATGTTAGTAGATGCCCCACTTGTCAACTAGTTAAGAGTGATCAGCAGAAATTGGCTGGATTATTACAACCCTTAGAAATTCCAGGATGGAAGTGGGAACAAATTTCGATGGACTTCATTGATGGCTTGCCTCGAACTAGGAAAGGAAACGACAGTATATGGGTAATCGTAGATCGCTTCACGAAGACTGCCCATTTCATCCCTGTCCGATCCAACAGAACGGCTCAAAGTTTAGCATAGATTTACTTCAAAGAAAAAGTTAAACTGCATGGAGTGCCGCTCAATATAGTCAGTGATAGAGATCCCCTGTTTACTAGCTAATTCTGGGAAGCATTCCAGACAGAATTGGGATCCAAATTGAATCTAAGCACAACTTATCACCCTCAGATGGACGGCCAAACTGAGCGGGTGAAAAGAATTCTAGAAGATTTACTGCGATCTTGCATTATCGATTATGGAGGCTCATGGGAAGATCACTTACATTTAGCCGAATTCTCTTATAACAATAGCTATCAAGCAAGTTTGGTAATGTCCCCATTTGAAGCATTATACGGTAGATCGTGCAGATCTCCCGCATGTTGGGTAGAACCTGGCAACAGACTTGTGTTAGGGCCCGATATGATTCGAGAAGCATCGGATAAAGTCGATTTCATTAAGAAGCGATTGAAAACCGCACAGAGCCGATAGAAAAGTTAGGCTGATGCGAGAAGAAGAGATCTATCATTTGCCGTTGGCGATTATGTTTATTTAAGAGTATCTCCAATGCGAGGAGTAATCAGATTTGGCAAGACTGGGAAGTTGGCACCGAGATTTATTGGTCCCTTTCCTATTCTTGAAAGGATTGGAACTCTTGCATATAGGGTTTCATTACCTGATTGGTTGCCTGGTGTACAAGATGTGTTCCACGTGTCTCAACTCAGAAAACATGTTCATGATCCAGGTCTTGTTGTGGAAGAAGCAGCGCAACAGGATATTGACATAACTCCAGAATTAGCACTCAGAAGAGAGCCATTAAAGATTGTTGGCAAAGAAACTAGAGAGCTAAGGAGCAAAAAGATTCACTTAGTCAAAGTGCAGTGGAGTAGTCATCCTAGAGACAGTACTTGGGAGACCGAGATAAGCATTAAACAAGCCTACTCCAAATGCAGAGTGGACATCTCTGACTAACTCCGGTGCAAGGTACCTTTACAATACTTTGCATTTACATTTTGTTTCCTACTTTTTTGTTAGTTCCTTTTCGAGGACGAAAAGTTTTAAGTGGGGGAGATTGTAATAACCCGGAAAATGTGAACCAATTAAAAATTTTTAAAATTGGTTATTACCAAAGAATTTGAATAATTGAAATAGCATATTTCAATAAAATAGAGAATGGGGTATAGTATTGCAGTTTGAAATTTTGAATACAAACTTTGTCTAGCTGTACCGGGTGGAAAATATAACGGATTTTAGCGAAACTGAAAATATTTAAATCTGTTTATGAATACCTTTCTAACGAATCTGAAAAATCGAAGTTTCATAGCGGGAATCAAAAGTTATGGCCAAATGAATTTTCAGGAAGGTCGCTATATAGCATATAGCCCTTGAAAATTGATATTTTGCATACGACTTCGGAATTCGACGAAACCACTTTTGTTGGGTCCGGGATGTCAAATAATTGCTAAGTTTCAAATTTCATAATTTTTGAAGCTAGTATGTGAGCGGGGCAAAAGAAAATGTAATTGGTCAAATTCTGTTAAAATGGGTCGACCTAAAAATGGTCGTTTTTTAAAAGAGCTCAGAATTCGACAATAATGGTTTTGTTAGGACCGTATCGTCAAAACAAAGCTAGATTTATTTTTCTGGAATTTTTCGATTCAGTTTGTGGCCCTGGCAAATTGAAATGTACGTTCAAATTAAACCTCGAATGTTTTATATTTTAATTTGAAAAATAACTGACTGTAACAGTCGAATTGGCCAACGAAACATATCCCATTGTGTCCGGAATGGGGGTATTTAGCTAGGGGTGATAGTCGTTGGGTTTGATATCGAGTCCGTTTGTGAAAACACTATTTAAAATTCCCTATATAGCTTCGGCTGATAGGAATTTTTCTTTTATAAAAAAAAATCGAAAAACCCTAGCCGCCTTAGCCGATTTCGACGACCCAGGTTGCTCTGCGCTTCTCTCTCCTTTTCCGACCGCCACAAGCGATGCTAGGCCGCGCCACCACCATCAGTCGACTCGCCTTCGCCTCCTCTCCACATCCGACCAAACGCCGCCCCCCACCTTCACCGGAATCGCCTGAACGACGTCGAGAAAGTCGTCGACTTCCCAGTGCCGCGCCGCCTTCCTCCGACCACCGAAGGGAACCGCACCACCACCGACAGGAAGCTGATGCGTAGCCCTTCCATGTGGCACTACCTGATCGAAGCAACAATCGACGGATTGCACGAATTTTTCGACCCTAGTTTTGAAGCAAAAATAAAGGTGCGGCCTTTATTATTCAGAAATGAAAATAACACTATAAAGCGTTGCAAAACTTTGAAAAAGTATATCTTTTTCGTTCTTTAACGAAATTTGATGAAACAGAAGACACCGTGACCGCAAGGAGGCTCTCTACATTCTAGAAGAAGCCGCGGATTTTTCTGATCTTCCTAGGATTTTTAGCACTGCAATAACCAATGTGAGGAATCTAAACTAATTGTGTGAATGAAATCGCGTTGTATAAAGTATATAAGCGAAGTGTAAATTATATACGCATTGTATACCTCATGTACATGTGTTGTATAAGTTATATTAGCGTTGTATAAATTATACAAGCATTGTATGAAACATATATGCTTTGAATTGTGATGAAATGCAAGTGAATTATAATATATATATATATATATACACACACTCCCCTCGTCCACAGACCTTGGACGATATTTATTGCTTGTGATTGACGTGATATTATATGGTATGACGAATGGTTGGAAATAAATGTTTGTGGTTGATATTGTGGTTGAAAAATACCTTTGTGGCTGAAAAATACCATCTTGTGTTTGAAACAAATTAGAATAGGATTGTGGAATTGAAAATAAAACATGCCGCCTGCGTGCGAACTAGATGCATGATCCCCATTGTCAAAAACCGCGAGGTTTTAAGGTAGAGCGAGGAGCCGTACTAGGGACGGTCCCGGTTTTAACTACCCTGCCGTTATGCTGCCGAAATTTTCTGAAATATTCATGTGTTAGAATAATTTTCATTCGTTGAAATTAATTACATAAACTATAGAGAATATTCATGTGTTGAGTTGCAATTCATTCGTTGAGTTGAAAATTCATGTGTTGAATATTATTTGGATTTAAACAAATAGCTTTAGCGATAAAAATCACATTTTTATATATATACAAAATATATCGAATATTCATGTGTTGAGTTACAATTCATTCGTTGAGTTGAAATTCATGTGTTTAATATTATTTGAATTTAAACAAATAGCTTTAGCGATAAAAATCACATTTTTATATATATACAAACTATATCGAATATTCATGTGTTGAGTTGCAATTCATTCGTTGAGTTGAAATTCATGTGTTGAATATTATTTGAATTTAAACAAACAGCTTTAGCGATAAAAATCACATTTTTATATATATACGAACTATATAGAATATTAATGTGTTGAGTTGCAATTCGTTCGTCGATTTGAAATTCATGTGCTGAATGTTATCGTATTTTAAAAAAAAATGAATAGGCAATAAAAACTACACCTTTATTGTGAATATGAAGTGTTAAAAACATTCACGTGTTGAATAAATATTTTTGACGATAAAAATATTTCTTTTATCATGTATATGCTTTGATAAAAATACACACGTGTTGAAATAAATAATAGTTTGCTAGAAATATAATTATTAGCTTTGTTCTGCATATATATACGTGTGTAGAACAGGAAAAATGGATTAGCTGTAGAGTAAAGAAAATATTTGTGTGCCCGACAAATAAGTAAACCTTGATGAGTTGGCTGCGCAAGTTTATTTATATATCAACTCCTGTGAATGCCATTGGATGCGGAGTGCTGGTTATTCTGTGTGAAATAATAAATATCGCCATAGGATAGTAACAATTAATTTTGAACTACACTACATGGCATATTCCTTGACGATAGACATACTTCATCATATTCCACATAAGCAATTGGAGCTTGTGTGACGAGGTGGAAGATTTACCATACGAGCGAGAGGCTTGTATGGCGATGACTATATACTACAGGTTGAACTGATGACTGATATGGACTATAGAAAATATAACGATATTTCGCCAGATTAATAAAAACCCCACACGGGTCTGGAGTTGACAATAATCACGTTGCTCTAGTTATTAGATACGGCACATGGACTATTTATTTCCACACGGAAATGGGGTGACGAGAATTTATTCTCTGGAGTGATTATCTATACATGCTCCCCCGTAAACACCAGAATATATCACTATAAATATGTGGATGCTTTTTAGGATTTATTGGGTACCTAACACGGCCCAATAAATTTCCAAACCCCTCCCCGTACAAAGGAGGTTATGGCGAAATTTTTCGAAATATTAAGGCATTAGTGAAATATTTGAAGTGAAAACGAAGTTGAAAATGTAGAATGATAGTTGGAATTATAGAATGAATTATATTTATATATATAAATATAAATATAATAAAAGGGAATCGAAGCCGTGCAGTTCGTGTTTCGGAATAGTAATTTGAAACAATTAGTACGAGAAATCCGACGATCGGATTTTCCCGAAACCACAACCGCTGGGTTCGCCTTGGAAATATCTTCCCAACGGCACCAACCTTGTAAAAATCCAACGGTTGGATTGTCCGGAATGTTTAATTCAAATCTGAAAAAAAACAGCGCCAGAATCGTTTATATTTCAATATAAATATAAATATAATTAAATTAAATCGAATAACGACGCTATAGTTCGAATTTTGAAACCGTAAATTCAAACGACTAGTGTGGAAGATCCGACCGTCGAATTTTCACGAAACTGGAACCGTTGGGTTCGCTTTGGGAATATCTTCCCACTGATATAGACTTTGTAGAAATCCAACAGTTAGATTTTCCGATATGTGTAAAACAAATTAGGGGAAGAACAGCGCCAGTGCCACGGCACGACCTGAAACGTCGTTTAATTAAATATGGCCATTTTTAAATAAATAAAAATGGCGAAAAATCGTTATAAAATATTATAAGCAACATGGATTGCAAATAAACCAATTGGGCTTGAATTGTTTGATATTTGATGGTTGTATGTGTTTGACACAAAAATAACACTAAAGAATTGAAAGATGGATATCGAATAATATAATCATAGAAAGAATCGATTTAAATTCTAATGACGTAAATTATTTGAAAAGGCCGAGCTAACCCTCATTTCAAATAATTTATCGAGCGATTCGAATTGGAAATTGCAAAGACGATTCAAGACCGACGATCTTCGTATCGGTTGGATGGGCGCTACTGAGGTTCCTGACCGGAGTAGCTACCGGAAAGGGGCGGAAGTAGTAGCCGTCTAAACGTATGTGTTGATTGGACGGATTTACGAGGAATTTGACGCCTCCGGTTTCGTTCAGACCCAGAACGGACTTGTAAATGGATTGAGTGTCTGACATTGGATTTTGTTCTATACTGATTGATCTTTGTTAAATATATATCTGTTTGGCGGCGGAGAATTTATTCTTTTTCTTAACGCCCTTCTCTGAGACGTAGGAGCTCAGAGGTTATATATCGATGGAAATCAATCATATGGAGTGGACTGCCTATGTGCCATGCCAAGATGCTGTGATCAAGGCTTCTGTTGCAAAGCAAAGTCTTGTGGATGATGATCAAAGCACAGTCTATGTGGCATGGCTTTTTGTATAACGTGGATTCGCGAGCCTCACACCCCGGTATGAGTTAGAAACGGGATACGGACTGCAGGGAGAGCACGACGTTTCTTTCTAGCTATGGTGGTGTCAGTGACTTACCAGCCCTGACATTTATATCTACTTTTCACCTTTGTGGTTGTTGGAATGCGAGGCGCCTCGATTATAGGTCTGTAAGGACCGGGAAACGTATGTTCAGGAATAACTAATCCTCAAACGTAAGAGAGGACCGGCCCTGAAGCATCCAAGGGTTACCTAGAGTGTGTAGTCCTGAGGCATTTGCTAGAATGTCTCGAAGCGGAGAGGAGCTTGCCCCTTGCCTCGACTTATGACGGAAATCCAATTTCCGATACGAAATAACGGACTTGATTGTAGAACTGGTATGGCGACATAGTAGATGGTAGCTATGCTGCCTATGATTGATATTTATGATGCTATTCATTTTTGAAACATATATGCACTAGTAATAATATCAATTGATTTTTCTTTATACGTATCAAGCATATTTGGCCATTATAAGGGAAAACTCTATCCTCCGGCTTGCGTTGCATTATATGACGGGACCTGAGTCTTATAATGGCTTCATTCTTTTTAAAAGCATTGCGTTGTTTTCAAAGAATTTACTTTGTTTTAAATGCACTAGCAATCACTGGAGTAAACCCGTTCCGCGAAAGTGGCGTGGTCCTATGATTTTCTATTACTGTTGTTTACCTGTTAAATAGATTCCTCATACCAGTCCCCATGACTGACTCGTTGTTTGTTTCACTTTGCAAACGCGGGTGCCCTTATTTTCACACGGGCAGCCTAGTTCACAGGTGACAGGTTGTTTTGGCTCTGCACTATTGCATAGAGTGCATTTTTGGCTCATGGCGAGGCTGACTTCACAGAGATGACTTTGACATTTTCCGCCATTATTGTACTTATATTATGATTCCGCCACTGGCGATGCAGACTGATTTACTTTCCGTACTTCTTATTGTATGTATTATGTACCGCCTTCGGCGATGTAGACTGATACCCTTATTATGTCTCACTTCATGTATGTATTCCGCCTCTGGCGATGATGACTGATCACTTCCCTTTTATTTACTAAGTTATATCCTACGCTATGCAATTCTGATGTTATTACATGTTGTGATTCCGCTGTCAAACTCATGTAAAATTATTCTATTTATTGTTTTTGCTATTATCTGTACTTTTCTATGATGATTAATGTGTTATATTCCAATGATTATCCTTAATACCGCCCCTCGGATTTTGGGATTGTCACACCCACCCACACGCCATGCCCATGGAAGAACTCCATTGTGTAAGCAACTGTCGAGGAGACACTGACAATGACAGAGTAAAACATGCCACCACCCAAAAATTCACTTCAAAATGTAAGAATGTTCGGTTTATTTTGTTAGTACTATTGTAATTACACAATTGTATTACAAACAGACAACAACAACAATCAATGTCAATCAATTATGCCACAATTGTCACGTCAAACTGTGTGTACAATAATCATAGAAAGCTTAACTGATTTGTGCACAAGACTGAAGATAAAAAGAAAGTATTCTGTTTTAGTAATGTCTGAGTCCAGAAATTTTCTGTTTCCTTGAAACTATATTGTCATCGTATGAACCAATCGACGTTGATGCAATTGGTTTCCCAGGATAAAACAGACCAACTCTGTTGCGTAGTGCCAGCAAACGGAGCTCTGACGAACTGAAGTTGATTATAGAAACTATATCAGAGGATTACTTTGAAGAAGAAGAAGTAATGCAAGTAGAAAAAAGGTGAATTCTGTCTTGTTTCGGGCAGTGTATATATAGGCAAGGAGGAGTGCCTGTTCGCATGCATTAGTAACCATCCGAATTGGAAAGGTTGCGACCTTTTAACCGCCCGGTTATTAATATGCGTCTGTTGAGAATTCAAATGGTTGTCTTTATTCAACTAACAAACATTCCTTTCGAATTCTGGACTGAACGGACACACTTTAAAATTCTAATAAAAAATATTCTCATGTCAGTGCACTAGCCCAATCATCAACAGTCGGCCATATCCAATCAAGAGACCCCAAGAGCACCAAGGTCCAATGCCCTTATCTTTGATATATTAATGTATTATTATGTCATGGTCAAGCCCACATCCTCATATCATCCCTCTCCTTTCTCATTTACATAAGCCTATTTGGCTTCTAATATATTAGGAGAGATTGTGCTAATATTTCCATGATGTAGGACTTTAAATGTTGTTGTCTCTTCTTCTTCCTTATCTCTTCTTCTTCCTACTTTCCCCTTTCTTTGCTCATTCATTTCCAACAATCCCCCACATGAATGAGTAGTTGATCTTAGTTTCACGAATCATTTATCGCATCGGTTAAAGTAGCACATGGTCCTTGAACTTTTCCTAGTGATTACCTATTTGAATCACATGTGAATCAGTAGACATAGACTGTCCTTGAACTGTAAGCCTTTTGTGTAATTCCAAAGTAGATAACACGCGATAAATGTTTCTTATAACCCTTCGTTCTCTGTATGTGTTCGCTTTTGCCTTGAACACCTGCCTGGTCTCATAAGTGATTAAAGAATTTGGCCCCATAATTCTCTTTGAAGCGGCGTCTTCGCACTTACGTAGGTGATTCTGTAAAGGGCATTCTCTAATTCCTCAAATACATACATCATTAAAGTACTCATACTTATCCTTATTCAACATATAATGCACTGACTTATCATAGGAATGGTTTGTGTGTAACAGTGCCATCAAGTTTCTCTTAAACTTCGTTGTCCCTTTGAACCTAGATCTTGGGATCTCCAGTCAACTAGGTGGGGTTTCCATTTTAGAAAAACCTTTAATCTGTAGGCCTTATCCCCATTCCCTTCGATAAGGTTTGAACTTTCTCTCTTGGCAAGCCTTTTGTACGTGGATCCGCTAAGTTATCTTTAGATCGAATGTAATCTATTGTGATAACCCCATTAGAGAGAAGTTGTCTTATCGTTTTATGTCTACGATGAATATGCCTAGACTTACCATTGTATAGTGTACTATTAGCCCTTCCAATAGCTGGTTGACTATCACAATGTATACATATTGGAGGCATAGGTTTGCTCCAATTAGGAATGTCTTCCAAGAAGCTTTGAATCCATTCTGCTACTTCTGCAGTCTAATCTAGTGCAATAAACTCTGAATCCATCGTAGATCTAGCGATACAAGTCTGTTTGGATGATTTCCATGAAATCGCTCCATTTCCTAATGTGAACACGTATCCACTTGTAGACTTTGTATCATTTGATCCAGTGATCCAATTTGCATCACTGTATCCTTCCACTATTGAAGGATAGTTTGTATAGTATAGACCATAACTCTGTGTATACTTTAGATATCCTAGAACTCTGATTTTCGCTTTCCAATGATGTTTAGCAGGATTGCTGGTAAATCTACTTAGTTTGCTTACAACATCAGCGATATCAGGCCTAGTACAGTTCATAACATACATGATACTTCCTAGTATACGAGAGTACTCCAATTGGTAAATACCATCACCAGTGTTCTTTAACCAATTTTGGTTCATATCTACTGGTGATTTTGCAATAGTTACATTATATTGCTTGAATTTCTCAAGTATTTTTGTGATGTAATGCGATTGGGATAATGCATATCCCTGTGGTATTCTCAGAATTTTTACACCCAATATCACATCAGCCAGTCCTATGTCTTTCATATCAAATCTAGAGGATAACATATCATTTATAGATGTTATTATGGCCTTGTTATTGCCTAGGATCAATAGGTCATCAACATAAAGACAAACAATGACATATCCAATATGTGTATGTTTTATGTACACACATTTATCTGATTCATTTATTGTGAATACATTTGATAACATAGTATTATCAAACTTCTCATGCCACTGTTTTGGAGCTTGCTTAAGACCATAAAGTGATTTACTAGTTTGCAAATTTATGCTCATTTCTGAGCTTAGAAATCCTTTAGGTTGTTTCATATAGATTTCCTCCTCTAGTTCACCATTCAAGAATGCAATTTTAACATCCATTTGATGTATTTCCAAGTCATGTATGGATGCAATTGCAATGAGCATTCTAATTGACGTGATCCTCGTTACAGGTGAAGATGTATCGAAATAGTCCAGGTCTTCTTTTTGTCTGAATCCTTAGACTACCAGACGAGTTTTATACTTGTCTACTGAACCATCAGGTTTCAATTTTCTTTTAAATATCTGTTTATTACCTAAGGCTTTACATCCTTGAGGTAAATCAAACAATTCCCATGTATGATTGGACATAATGGATTCTGTCTCATTGTTAATTGCCTCCTTCCAATAAAAGGCATTGCTGGAAGACATAGCTTGTTTATATGTCAATGGATCATCTTCTAACCTAAATGTATAGAAGTCCGGTCCAAAGGTTTTAAAGTCCTTGACCTTTTACTTTGTCTTGGTTCCTCCATTTGCTGCTCAACACTACTTTGCTGAGTGTTATTTTGTTCAACATCCTCAATATAATAAGGAACTTCATCTTCCCTTGGTTTCTTAGGTGCATGATTTTCAGTACCATGTTTCAAGGGAAATACATGTTTGAAAAATCTAGCATTTCTCGACTCAATGATGGTATTTTCATGAATATCATCAATTTCAGATTTATGTACCAAAAATCGATATGTAGCACTGTTTTGTGCATATCCATTGAATACACAATCAATAGTTTTTGGTACAATTTTGACCTTCTTTGGTTTTGGTACCTCTACTTTGGCAAGACACCCCCACGCTTTTAGGTATTTATAGGATGGTGGTCTGGTTTTCCAAAGTTCATGAGGAGTTTTAGATTTTTTTCTTTCGGGGTATTTTATTTAAAATATGATTTGCCGAAAGAATAGCTTCTCCCCAAAAATTATCTGGCAAGCCAGAGCTAATCAGTAAGGCATTCATCATTTCTTTAAGAGTTCTATTTTTTTTTGTTCGGCTATACCGTTGGATAAAGGTGAATACGGAGCTGTAGTTTGATGTGTAATTCCATGATTAGCATAGAATTCCTCCAATGGAGACTCGTATTCTCCTCCTCTATCACTTCTTAAAGATTTGATTTTCTTGTTGAGTTGATTCTCAACTTCTGCCTTATATTGTTTAAACATTTCAATTGCTTCGTCCTTACTTCTGAGGAGATATATATAACAGTATCTGGTACAATCATCAATGAATGTATTAAATTACCTTTTTCCACCTCTAGTTTGACACATTTTCAAATCGCATACATCGGTATGTATTAAGTCTAGATGTTCAGTATCTCGTTCAACATGATGAAATGAGATTTTTTTCAATTTTGCTTCTGCACAAAATTGACATTTATAGTTTGAATCTATATTGCATTTTGGTATAAATTCTAGATTAATCAATTTTCGCAATGTATCAAAATTTACATGCCCTAATCTAGAATGCCATATGTTAGAAGATTCAACAATATAAGCAGAAGATTCACTTTCATTCATTTCAGTGCGTGGTACAATAATGGTTACATTTGCTTTAAACAAACCATCACACACATATCCTCTTCCAACATACACTCCATTCTTGGAAAGCACAAATTTATCATCTTCAAAAGTCAATTTGAAGCCATGCTTGCTCAGTAATGATCCTGAAATTAGGTTCTTGCGAATTTCTGGAACATGGAGAACATCATTTAAAGTTAGTTCCTTTCCAGAAGTCAGTTTCAACACAACTTTTCCTTTGCCTTCGACCTTTGAAGTAGAAGAATTGCCAATAAAAAGTTGTTCAGCATCAGTTACAGTTTTATAAGTTGTAAACATCCACTTATTAGCACATATGTGTCGAGTGGCTCCAGTGTCTACAAACCATTCCTTTGAGTGACCAACAAGGTTGCATTCTGATATTACTGCACATAAATCAAGATCAGAAATGCCTTTCGAAACATCAGCCGTATTTGCTTCTAACTTCTTCTTTTTAGGTGCATGACATTCAGCTGCTTTGTGCCCCTTCTTTCCACATTTGTGGCAAGAACCCAGAAATTTCTTTGACTTCTTAGGAGCATTCTCCCTTTTTCTTTTGTTAGTCTTGTCTAACACAACAACATTTGCTTTGGCAGCAATATTCTGAGAAATCTTTTTCTCAGAATTTCTGTTATCTTCCTCAATGCGTAGCTGAATTATGAGATCTCCATTGTCATTTCCTTACGTTTATGCTTAAGGTAATTTTTGAAATCCTTCCAAGAAAGAGGCAATTCCTCTATAGTTGCAGCAACTTGAAAAGTCTCGCTAAGAGTCATCTTTTCATCTTCTAATCGACCGATGATAAGTTGCAGATCTTGAGCTTGACTTATCACCGTCTTTGAGTCAACCATTTTAAAGTCTAGAAATTTTCCAACAATGAATTTCTTCATGCCTGCGTCTTTAGTTTTGTAATTTTTCTCCAGAGCCAACCAGAATTGTTTGGACTTTGCAAAAGTACAGTAGACATTGTAGAGGCTATCATCCAGACCATTCAGAATATAATTTTTGGACATGAAATCTGAGTTTGTCCAGATACTGAGTGCCTCTACTTTAGTAGCGTCAGGTTCGAGTTTGTCTACCACAGGAGCCTCTTCAGGTAGAAACTTGGCAAGGCTTAATGTTGTTAAATAAAACAACATTTTCTGTTGCCAGCGCTTGAAATTGATTCCATTGAACTTCTCTGGCCTTTCGCCATGAGACAGAGCCATTGTTGGTAGCACAGGCGCTGGCTGAGCAGTTTTCACCGTCTGAATCGGTGCAGAATCAGTGCTGCTGTTTTTCGTCATCTGCAAGAAAAATATTGTTTCAAGATTGTTAGTACTTCTGTAATTACACAATTTTATTACAAACAGATAGCAACAACAATTAACATCAATCAATTATGCCACAATTTTCAGGTCAAACTGTGTGTACAACAATCACAGAAAGTGTAACCGATTTGTGCACAAGACTGAAGATAAAAAGAAAGTATTCTGTTTCAGTAATGTCCGAGTCCAGAAGTTTTCTATTTCCTTGAAACAATATTGCCGTCGTATGCACCAATCGACATTGTTGCAATTTGTTTCCCAGGATAAAACGGACCAACTCCGTTGCGTAGTGCTAGCAAACGGAGCTCTGACGAACTGAAGTTGATTATAAAAACCAGATCAGAGGATTACTTTGAAGAAGAAGAAGAAGTAATGCAAGTAGAAAAAAGGTGAATTCTGTCTTGTTTTGGGCAGTGTATATATAGGCAAGGAGGAGTGCCTGTTCGCATGCACTAGTAACCATCCGAATAGGAAATGTTGCGACCCTTTAACTGCCCGGTTATCAATATGCGTCTGTTGAGAATTCAAATGGTTGTCTTTATTCAGCTAACAAACATTCCTTTTGAATTTTGGATTGAACGGACAAACCTTTAAAATTCTGAGAAAAAATATTCTCATGTCAATGCACTAGCTCAATCAGCAACCGTCGGTCATATCCAATCAAGAGGCCCAAGGCCCTTATCTTTGATATTTTAATGTATTATTATGTCATGGCCAAGACCACATCCTCATATCATCCCTTTCCTTTCGATTTTACATAAGCCTATTTGGCTTCTAATTTATTAGGAGAGATTGTGCTAATATTTCTATAATGTGGGACTTTAAATGTTGCTATCTCCTCTTCTTCCTTATCTCTTCTTCTTCTTCCTACTTTCCCCTTTCTTTGCTCATTCATTTCCAACATATTTAGCATTTTGAGTTTGCAACATTACATTTGAATGATACACAAATATTTAAGTTTCATTTTCAATGTTTATCAATATAAACTAAACCATAATTTGATTTACAAATTCAGGTTACTACTTCCGTAATAGCTTGAATTTCATTATTTAAACAACTATATAAGTTCACACCATAGATTGTCAAATTAAATCTTTAATTTTTAATTATAAATTTATCAACTAAAGTTAATTCAAATGTTCTAATATTAATTCCAAATCTCAATATTTAACAGTACAAATTAAATCATAATTTGGTTTATAATCAATATAAGATATTGTTGTTATAACAAGTTGAATTTCATTACTTAATCAATTTAATTTAGTTTACATCATACATTTCACAATCAAATCATTAAATTTTAAATTCTAACCTTAATTAGCATTAAAAAAAAATTGTGATGAAGGGGAGAAATAGTCTTTTTTGTATTTTCTAAGTTTGAGGCATGATTCTCAAGAGAAGTAGAGCCAGACGAGGACTCGGGGCGGGAGGAAGACTCCAAGGGAGGAATACCTATTTCCCCGGATTCTCCACCTGAATGGACATTCGAATTCGATTCAAAACAAGAAACATTCAAAATCAAAGTGGGTAAGGCTGTTGTCACTCCTAAAAAAGCTACAATCTTTTCTAAAATGAAGAAGCGAAGGACAAACCAGTTTTGAAAAAGGTCCCCATGGATGAAGTTCGGTGGCTGAAATTGGAAACAGACTGTAAGGGCCTTAATAATTATTAGAAATATGAATAAATCATGTAAGATCATAATAAATGATTTGGGACTACAACAAAAACACTTTTTTACAACACTGATTCTACTATAGTTCATCAAAATGTTGTAAAAATTATACAATTTTCATAACATATGTTAAGAAAAATGTCGTGATAGATTTTACCAAACAACGTTCTTTATACAAATGATGGAAAATAAAAAATATTTACATTTCATTAAATTCAACATTTAAATAGTCGCTAAATATAAGTTGTTACAATTTTATTGTGTTATATGCAATATGTACGTATATAATGATTTTTAGTGTAAAATTATGTTTTTCCATATATAACTGAGTTATAATTATTTAGTAGTTAAATAGTCTGTCTAACACGTTCTGTAATGTATTTATTATTTGTTATAATTTAAAGTATTTGCAATCATTTTAAAAACCAGTCGTCTCTGACAAAATTGAGTTATACGTAAAATGGAAAACCATAAATTTTGATGAAAAATCAACATTTATGTGTGAGGTTAATTTTAATAAGATTGTATGGCTTATTTTTGTCAAAATATTGTGTTTCATACAATTTTAACATCAAATTTGTAAGTTTTGTTCGTAAGTCAGAAATGGGTAAGATGTACGATTAGTTTGCAAAATATAAATTTTGTTTCCATATGTGTAAAACTATGTTAAAAAGGTTTTAAAATATTTTATATATGTTTGTACATATTTTAGTAAGGCTAAACAAAGTTAGAATGTGTATTAAGTGGTTGAATTGGTGAAATATAATGTTAATAGAATGGCTTGTGAGTAAAGTGGCTTATTTGAGCACCTAAATTAAGCACGAATGATCTAATCATGCTATAATTCAACTGAAACCATGGATTATGAAAAGAAGAGTTTGGATACTACGATTATTTTCTCTATAGTATCTTCCTCCTCCTTTGATATTCATATAAAAAGAAAATAACAAAATCTCTTATACAAACCAAAATCTCCACTTCTAATCCAAATCAAAGGCCGAAACTAAGTATCTAACCAAGCTATACACAAGTAATCACTACAAACCCATATATTAATCTCCATTTGTTTCATATTTTGTGAATTTTCTTCACTGTATGATGAAATCATATTTCATGCTACTGTAAACTTTCCTATAGGTTGCAAAGGGCAAAATTCAAGTTAAAAGCTCAATCTTTCTTCAAATCCTCCATTGTTAATTGCTGAAATCACCAAAGACATGAGTGCTAACTCACACATCTAGATTACTTGGTGATTTTGAACATTTGTAGTTTTTCAGAGAGAGGTTGTCTCTATAAACATAATATCTTTGTTTTATATTTGTAGCGGAAAATCAGTTCTCCATCCAAATTTGTGATGTCATAACTTCTTTATTTCTTGCTGCAATCATGCCAAATCTTTTCTAAATGGTAGTATTATTGTTGGTGCATAAGCATGTCCATTTTCAAGTCATATCTACCTATGTATCATATTGAAATTACGTGTCAAAGTTTGAACCGGAAGAGAATCTTTCCCAATGTAGTATTTATCATAGATGGTCCATACATGGAGAGCTCAAATTCTATAGCATATTCCAAGATTGTCTTATCTCCCAATTTCATCATAGAACCTATATAATGTTGAAATTGATGATTCAATTATTTTTAGAGAAGGAAATATTGATTGTCAATCATGTAATTGGCTCCTATATGGAATAACTTGGGTGCCAAGTTTACTTGGAGGTCAAGAAAAATTGGTTGCCAAGTTTACTTGAAGGTCAAGAAAACTTGGGTGTCAAGTTTACTTGGAGGTCAAGAAATCCCTCTATATAAATAGAGGTCATGTCATTGTATAAAAAAAGCAATCCACCATAATCTTCTCTCTATTGTAATCTTCCTCCTCTCTTATGTACTCATTTCTTCATTGAGAAATAAAAGTTGTTGGATCTCTGCGGATTTAGGATATTCATATCCGAACCACATTATATCTTCTATGTCCTTTTTTGTTCTTTGTTTTTTGTGAGATTTCATAATTGTTTTGTTATACTCCATTAGTATCTTAATAAACAATACTGGATCCTCATCAAAATTCCACATAAATCACTACAATTTTGGTATCAGAGCTGGTGTTATTGTTTCTATTTGGATATTAATGGCTACTTCTAGTAAGTCTGTTGGAAGATCTGACATCAATTATGGAGTAACACGTTTTGACGGAAAAGGAGATTTTGGTACTTGGAAGATAAAGATGGAGGCCGTATTGAAAAAAGAGAAGACTTTTAAAGTTATTTCTGCGCCTGAGAAATTGAAAGATGTTGATGCAGCTGAATTGGAGGAAATGGAAGACAAAGCTCTCACAACAATTCATTTGAGTCTTTCAAATGAAGTCCTTAGAGAATTTTCTCAGAAGAAGACGACGAAGAACTATGAGATGCATTATCAGATGCATATCAAGACAAGTCTCTCACAAATCGGATTATTCTACAACAACAACTTTATTCATTCAAGATGAAGCTTGGAGTCGATCTTATGGAGCATGTATATGCCTTGACCACTTTAGTTATGAACTTGAAGGCAGCAAATGTTAATATTACTGATGAGGCTCAAGCTGTGATCCTTATATATTTCTTGCCTAAAGAATATATTGATTTTGTTAATTACATGATTTATGGCCACAGTAAAATTAGCCTTTCTGATGTAAAGGTTGGCCTTCATAATGAAGTGTTAAGAGGTAGATTGGCAAGCACTAGCATTGATAGTGATACCGAAGGCTTATCTGTTCAGAGAGGTAGAAGTCAAAGAAATTCAAAGAAAGGTGAAGAACAGAATTCTTCGAGGTCCCAGTCTAGGGGGTCTAAGAAATTGACTTGCCATTATTGTAAGAAGCCCAGGCATTTTGTTGCACAATGTCCCAAGCTTGAAGGAAGAAGAAAAGACCCAAATCAAGCTTTAGTCTCTACAGCGGAGAAATCAGATACAGAGAGTGACACTGATGTGTTTACAACTTCTAGCTCTTCTGGGAAGAGCACCCCATGGTTGATTGATTCTGGCGCATCCTATCATATGGCACCTGATAGGAACTCTTTTTCCACTTACCGTGAGATTGACGAAGGAGATGTTCTGATGGGCAATGATGCTTCTTGTCATATGGTTGGTGTTGGTAGTGTAAAGATCAGGATGTTTGACGGTGTTATTCGAACCATTAATGATGTTAGGCATGTACCTGATTTAAGGAGGAGATTGATTTCTGTTGGGGCATTGAGTAGACTTGGACTAAAGATTGTAGTTGAAGAAGAGAAGACGAAAATATCTAAGGGTTCCATGATCGTTATGAAAGGAGTGAGGGCTTGAAATCTCTATTTACTAAAGGGAACTACTGTAGTTGGTGAATCAGCTTCAGTTACTTCAGCTGATTTAGATTCTTCCATATTATGCCACTTGCGGATGGGCCACATTGGTGATCACAGCATGGGTGAGCTAAGAAAGCGAAGTTTGATTGATGGAGTTCGACATTCAAAGCTTAGTTTTTGTGAAGAGTGTGTTCTTGGTAAGCAAATGAAAATTTCTTTTGGTGTTGGTGAGCATAATGCAAAAGCTATTTTGGATTATGTTCACACGGATGTTTGGGGACCTTCCCCTTGCCCATCCTTGGGTAGTGCCAGGTATTTTGTTTCATTTATAGACGATTTCTCTCATAAAGTTTGGGTATACTTTTTAAGTTCCAAAAGTGAAACCTTTACTATAATTTGTAAATGGAAATCCATGGTGGAGAAGCAGTCAGGGAAGAAGTTGAAAGTTCTCCGTTCAGATAATGGTGGTGAATTCGTATCATAAGAATTCATCGATTATTGTGAGAACGAAGGCATTAAGAGGCATTACACCACACCAGGCGACCCCCAGTCCAATGGAGTTGCATAAAGGATGAATTGGACATTGTTGGAGAGATCTAGGTGCCTCGAATTGACTGCTAAGTTAAAGAAGGGATTTTGGGCTGAAGCTTTATCTATTGTGGCTTTCCTCATCAACCACACACCTTCTACTGCCGCATGAAGATCCCTGAAGAAGTATGGAAAGGAGAGTCTGTTAGCTATTCATTCCTCAAGGTGTTTGGTTATCCAGCTTATGTGCGTGAGAGTCGAGGAAAGCTGGAACCTAGAGCTCGCAAGTGCATCTTTCTAGGTTATAGAAGAGAAGTAAAAGGATATAGGTTGTGGTGTCCGATTAGCAAGAAACTTATTATAAGCAGGCATGTAAATTTTGATGAGAAAGCTATGTTGAAGGTGGAGCCTTCCTCATCGAATGTTGATGAGAGGACACGTGTAGAATACCAAATGCAAAGCAAATCATCTGTTGATTCTTTCTATAGATGTTCAAATGGTGTTTCCAATGATGCCGTGGTTGATGAGGATAGTATGAATACTGGCATAAAAGATCAAACTCAAGCTAGAGCTCATACAGAGACCAGGCCTGTTAGAGAAAGAAGATGACACAGATGCCTTGATGAGTTTGTTGGTTTGAGCATCAAAGACATTGACTTTGATGATATGGAAACATATGCATTAAACGTTGTCAATGATGAGACCAGAGATTATAGAGACGCTATTGTATCAGTTGACGGTTCTAGTTGGTTAGTAGCTATGGAAGAGGAGATCGAATCTTTATGAAAAAAATCACACTTGGGATTTGGTGCCATTTCCTACCGACAAGAGAGCTATTGGATGTAAGTGGATCTATAGAGTGAAAGACGGCGGTAATGGAGAGTTCAGATATAAAGCAAGACTAGTAGCAAAGGGGTATATTCAGAAGAAAGGGGTAGAGTATCATGACATCTTTGCTCCAGTTGTTAGGCATACTTCCATTCGTATTCTCTTTGCATTAGTTGCTCATTCTTAGATTTCTTCGAGGCACTTCTTCGGTGGGTTTGCTATACGGTGGAGTAGATGGTGACATCTTTCTTAGAGGATACTGTGATTCTGATTATGCTGGGTATAGAAATTCTAGGAAGTCAATGTCGGGCTATGTTTTTACACTTGGCATAGGCTCGATTTCATGGAGATCAAAGTAGCAATCTATCGTAGCTTTGTCGACTACCGAAGCAGAGTTGATATCGATTGTGGAAGCAACAAAGGAAGGATTGTACTTACTTCAGTTGTTGGATGATCTTTTAATGCTGCAGCGGACAATGGAGCTATTTTCAGACAGTCAGAGTGCGATTCATCTTGTTGAGAATCAAGCTTATAGTTCACGGACAAAGCACATTGATGGTAGAGGTTTCTTTCTTATGCTTGAGAAAGAACGGAGCAAGATCAAATTATTGAAGGTAGGCACTTCGGATAATCCTTCAGATATGATGACCAAGTCACTTCCAAAGGACAAGTTTGAGCATTGCTCAAATTTTATCTGTTTGCTTCCTGTTACATGAGTGCCATGGGGCGCTGTGCCCAACAACTTCTATGTTGATTGTTGAAGATGAGATGATGAAGAAAGACTGTTATATTTGAATCAAGGTGGACTGTTGAAATTGATGATTCAAATATTTGTAGAGAAGGATAAATTGATTGTAAATCATGTAATTGGCTCCTATATGGAATAACTTGGGTGCCAAGTTTTCTTAGAGTTCAAGAAAATTTGGGTGCCAAGTTTACTTGGAGGTCAAGAAAACTTGGATGCCAAGTTTACTTGGAGGTCAAGTAAACTTGGGTGTCAAGTTTACTTGGAGGTCAAGAAATCCCTCTATATAAATAGAGGTCATGTTATTGTATGAAAAAAACAACCCATCACTAATCTTCTCTTTATTGTAATCTTCCTACTCTCTTATGTACTCATTTCTTCATTGATAAATAAAAGTTGTTGGGTCTCCATGGACGTAGGATATTCATATCCGAACCACGTTAAATCTTGTGTGTCCTTTTTTTGTTCTTTGTTTTTTGTGAGATTTCATAATTGTTTTGTTATACTCCATTAGTATCTAAATAAACAATACTAGATCCTCATCAAAATTCCACATAAATCACTACATATAAGACATAATTCTGGGCCATAGGAATAAAATTATCTTCATATACTTAATCTGGAAGCCATTCCAAGTCATCTCATCCTCTAGAGTAGTAAGAATAATAGAGCTCCACTAACTCATGATTCTACCTTAAAGCTATTGAGATGCGAGCTTCCTCATCATAGCATCAGCAATCCCCAAGTCTCTGAAAATAACAGCATAAGTGTCCAACCACTCCTAGGCCTCGATAACAGACTCGGACCCATTAAATGGGTTGCTTTCCAAAGTAGAAAAATCCTTGTATAATTTGGCAAAATCCATTCATGATGCCGACACATGAACATCGCAACACCGAAAGTTGCACCTGGATTTGCATGATCTCTATCTACAACAGAAGCCTCCATAGCATCGAACATAGCCTAATGATCGGGGGTAGCTGCACCTGTTCTATCCTCACCTTTCACAGTTAAGGTAGAATTATTCCTAGCCCCCTTTCTTGTGTCCTGACTCATTCCTAATACGCAACAAAAATTGCCAGCCCTGACTAAAGAAAGGCAGCAATGGTGTTCAAATGCAAAATATTGTATTTAGTATAGATACATCAACCTGCAAATGTAATATCCCGTAAATTTTGATCATTTATGTTGTTGAATTAAATTTAATTATTGAATTTAAATAGTCTTAAAATAAATTTTATGATGTTATTTATGAATGATTTCAAATTAATTTCTAATAAACAACCATTTGTAATTAAATAAATGGTGATTTATAACAATTGAAATTATTATCAAATTGTACGCATATTTTATTAATTAACTACGAACTAATGATAATAAAATAAAATAGTAGTTGAATCATCATTTCGTTTAAAAACATTAATATAGAAGTTTTATGATAATTGATAACAAACTAATTAATGTTTCTAGTTTAAATTGTAACGAAATGAGGTGGCAACGATATATAACGTAACTATTAACTAGCATAGTTGATGAAATTTAATGTTGACATTAATAATCAAATAAACCATACACGTAATTTCTTTGCTCATTCGCATTTCATGCAAGTTTATTTACATTCCTTTTTTTTCTACTTTCCCCAAATTCATTAGCTCCTTTCTCTCAACTTTATTTCTCCATTAATTACGCATTCATTTCATTTCTTTATGTATTTATTAATTTTCCTTCATTCTATTAATTTCTTTCCTATCATTATTATTTTTGAAAAACAAACCATCTCATGTTAATAGTCCTGAACTAAAACATATAAGGACAAAAATAAGTAAATAAAGTATATCCAACGTGATTAGCTTTCCACACATTTTATCCTATTTTCAAACATTCTGTGTTGCATGCGTTTCCATATGCATGCATTATTATCTCGCATAAGTAAGCCACGTTTCTATATATAAAAAAAACAGAAAGAGAGAAACACATGTGTTGACATCAAAAATTGGCACAACACCCAAAGAAAGGGTTATGTAGAGAATAAATGAAGATGAATAATTGCAAAACTGAAAATAGAGGGAATCACACGCAAGTTTATAGTGGTTCGACTTTAACGAGCCTATGTTCACTTTATAATCTCCAATATATCCTTTAAATTATCAGATGGAATAGTTACAGTGACGGTACAACAAGAGATTAACAAAGATTTAAAAGTTAGAGTACTCAAACTTCCAAAAGTCCCTTCTTCTGAGTCCAGAAGGGGTATTTATAGGTGGTACAGTGCTTGAGCTGGCTTGCACACACGTTGCACGATCCAAAATAATAGTTAAGTTTAAAGAAGTGTTCTCCTCCTATGGAACCGACACTCCTTGAATTATTGGTGATAGGTGGCAATCGATTTGATCCCCTCGGATGGCCTGGAACGGGCAAGGCTGAGCATGAGCTATTCTTCATGAGGACATTCCATTCATAACTATGTGTGACCTAGCTTATTTGGTTTGATTAAAGAGGGCTTCAACTGGACTACGTGTTATGTCAGTAACTAGCTTAAATGATGGGCCTCATCGATTAGCCCACTTCTTGACTTCATCTATCTACTTCGGGCATCCAAGGCACAGGCCTTGATGGGCTAGCCAAAAGTCCCATCAACACTTTGCCCCCACCAAAGTATGTTGCGTTGGAGACAGGGCATACTTTGTAAACACAAGCACTGAATAACCTTTCCTATATCAATCAAGAAATTCCCCATAGGTCGGTTCTAGTCGTCTGTTCATGAGCTTCATAAATCAATATTGATCTACTAGACGTCTCGAAAACATAAACTGGCTCAGGTAATAATGACACCCCACTATCATATGTCTTTTCGGCTGACCTTGGCTCGATGGTGGCTAAACACGTCAGCCGAGTCTGATCCAATAGTCATGTCAATCAAATACGAATAGTTATCTCATTGTGTTATAAAAGGAAAACCTTCTTTACTTTACCTTTTGATTTTTTACTACAAAGTTCGATTTACTGTTTCGGAGGAAAAACATGAAAGATCACTTTCATCTTCCACCAAGATCATTTTTTCCAGGTAAGAATCGATTCTTTATCTTTTTTTCAAAACATTCCGATGTAATTCTTGTGTATAGTCACTTCTTTCTTTAGCTTTTTACCGTAGCTTGGGCACCACGTAATCCATAATTGGGATCACCAGCTTTGGATCGCTAGAGTCAGCGGCGACGCAATTGTCTTTGGTGGTTCTCATACCATTATAGTAAAATCTGATTGTGTTGGAATTGCTAGTCCGAAATGGCATGGAGGTGGAGAGGTTACCTGCCTTTTCACAGTGTTCCATGTATCAGGGTGTTACTAAATCCTTGGACACGTGGCAGTGTTTGAGAGGGTGGTGATTAAGATAGCGATCTTCGTACAGTCTGGCATATGAGAACTAGAATGATTTTGTGGTTTGTCATTTATCAAGATAGCACTGTAAAATGGGACTAATTGCTTTTGAATCGATCTTCAATTTTAGCTCGGTAAATGTGACACCCCACATCCATCAATGTCACTTTTTATTAGAATGCATTAAATTTCATGAAGGGTTATAGGTAAATAGAAACAGAAACAACACAAGATAAATATAAAATAACATTGGAATTTAAAACTTTATTAAACAGAAAACATCGTGGTCCAAAACCCCGTTACATCATAAGTCTAAAATACAGAAAACCCATTACATTAATTTTAAACTTTCGGTCTTGTACTAAATCCATCAGAGTACAATAATACATGAAAAGCATAGTCCCCAAAACATAGCCATATCCGAGAAGACAAGAAATCAAAGTGGTACATCTAAGCAGCTCCAAGTAGAATGAAAGAGAGAATCCAAATCAAGCCTGAGTATTCCTACCCTGAGAACCTGGGGGGAGAAACGGAAGTGAGAAAAGAGGAAATAAAATGGGTTAGACTAAAGTCTGGAGAGTCCGGTTACTTTTAGTATATAAATAAGTAAAAGCATCATGACATGCATATAAACCGGATGAGAGAGATAGCAGTGTCATACGACAGGTATAAAAGGATGAACATGATAAACAGAATAAATATAATAGAATATTATTCGCTTTTCGAGTACTTTTCTCCGCACCAATACTAGTATAACGAAAACAAGATGATCCCTATAGAAATAGATTGTAGACTTAGGACAGGTTTTACCCCCAACAATATAACAGGTATCCCAATAGAAATGACAGGTGTTACCCCCAACGATAATAATGGGCTCCTAAACAAGAAAGACTAGATATACCCTAGTTACTACACCAATCGATCGGCTCACTACCTTGTAGATACCATGTGATGGCCCCAAAGTAAGATGTATCACTTCCTAAAGTGGCAACCCCTTTTTTAACGAGATGCACAACTATATTTACTGATGTCATAACGTCTTAATTTTCCCAAGCAAGTCGGACCCATGCACGCAGATGACTCCGTTGGATCCCGCACTATCAACAACTCCACCTATACGGACCTCTTACAATCAACTCAGTACGCATGCTCTGACCCCGACCTAGTTCAGGGTTCCTCGTTTGATACCAAGATGGGTTACTGACTGATACGGGTCCCACATAACAAGTGATACAAGCTACCCCCAGGGCTTGCATCCCCACTACTAGGATTTTGACAGGTTATGCCTAACAATTTAACAAGGTTGCATAACCCAAACATGTAATACAGGTTAAGTTTGTCGGGATTATATAACCCCTTATAGATTTAACAAGATTAACTTAATCCCCCACTGATTCAAGCAAGCTTACTCAACCCCTACTTAGTTCGACAGTTTCATGTAATCCCTACAGATTTAAACAGGTTAAGTATTATAGGTTAATAGGTTATTCCCATTCACATTGACTTCTTTTTCAAGTTACCAAGTTCCTCTTGCTTATTAATTCATATATATAACTTAATCCATTTAAGTTTATTAATAATCCTATAACATGTTATTCTCTAGAATGTAATCCAAGATCTGTAGTCTACAATCTCTTATCCCTAGATTGTAATTAACGAAAGTAATCCACAATCCCTTTATATCATTCATTGTCTAATTCCATAGTTATAATAACATGTTTTACTTAATTTGTAATTAAGTATACTTCATCTCAATTCACCTGTTTTCTATTTAACATGTCACTTATTATTTATGATTAAATATAACTTATTACACCTCATATACTCTCTCGTTCTTTCTTATTTAATCATACTTCGTCTTACACTATCACTACAACTTATCGTTGTTTACTTATTAACTTAGTTCTCTTAACTAAGGTTTACTAATAAGTTTCCTTTCCTTTTATTATAACTTATGTTATAATTTCCACTCGTCCCTAGGACATGCCTACCTATTATACAACATTCTCATTACTGTAATTAATTACAATAGGTTATTATCATTCCCTGTTCATGTATGTTAATGCACCAGACCTCTCACCTTAAATTGACCACTTGTGGATGCTGGATATGCCGGGTGGTTCCAGGCAGATTTCTACCACAAGGTAGACTTAACCTCATTTCTTAGCACCGTTGCATGTATATTTACGCATAGACCTCTCACATTAAATTAACCACTTGTGGATGCTGGATTAGCCGGGTGGTTTTGGGCAGGCTTTTACAACAAGTGTAATCTAACCTCGTGTCTAAGTGCGGTTACAGTTTCTCTTTACTGTATATTTAGTCATATTCATTCTTAAACAATTATTCATGTTCATCATAGACTTTTTAATTACAGTATTCAGTTTCAAAAGATTTCAGTAGATTAGTCATTTTAACAGATTAAACATATCCGCAAGTTACAGTAGATTACTTATAGTTTCATTATGATGTTATGAAAATGTATGCAAATAATCCAAGTATAACATGTAAGTTCTATATATGTGACAGGAGTTCATGCAAATGCAACATTCATACGATGATACATCCATTTTCATCCATAAAAATCCTAATGCACACACATCTATATGTAATATGTAAGTGATTGAGCCGATCTAGTGTCGTGTGTGTGTATGCATCCACGAGCATCCACTAGCTAACACTTGCATCCACTTTCATTCATTAACCATAACATGTCGTAAACACATATTTACACCCATTGGATTCTTCCTAAGGACTGTAAGGTTCGAAAAATAGGATACATATGAATGATATAAGCAAGTACTAATAAAAGCTTGGGAAAAGAAAGTTAAGAGCATACCCTTGAAAAGAAACGGGTACGAAGCGCGAATTTTTTCCTCAGTCTCCCAAATTGCATCCTCGTTGTCTTCTCCCCATTGTACTTTCATCAACTTGACCTCTCTGCTACGTAGCTTCTTAACCTCTGATCCAAGTATACGGGTAGGAACTCGTCTAACTGTCGCCTCCCTTTCTACCTTTACTTCCTTAAGCATGCTTGGCTCAACTACCTCTGCTGTATCGTGCAGACATTTCCACAAATGGGAAACGTGGAAAACATCATGAACACCAGCTAACATCTCTGGTTATCTCACCCTATATGCCATTTGACCTATCCTTTCCACTATGGGAAATGGCCCTATTAACCTTGGTGACAATTTCACTACAGATCCAAAGCGAACCACATTCCTCAACTGTGATACTTCAATGAAAACCATGTCTCCTACCACAAACTCGATGTCAGTCCTTCTCTTATCGGCTTAGCACTTCTGCCTGTCCTGAGCTATCTTCGTATGTCTGCGGATAAGATCAATCTTCTCTGAAGTCTCTCTAATCATCTCAGGTCCAAGTAGAAGCCTATCCTTAGACTCCCACCAACAAGCCGATGATCTGCAAGGTCGTCCATATAGTGCCTCGAAGGGTGTCATGCCAATACTAGTCTGATAGTTGTTGTTGTAAGCGAACTCCACCAATGGAAGGTGCTCCTCCGAATTCCCTATGAAGTCTAGGATATACAGCCTCAAAAGATCCTCAAGAACTCTATTCATCCTCTCAATCTGTCCATCGGTCTGAGGGTGCTATGCGGTGCTCAAACATAACTATGTACCTAATGCCTCTTGCAGACTCTTCTAGAACTCACTAGTGAAGATGGGATCATGATCACTCACTGTGCTAGAAGGTACTTCATGTAGATGGACTATCTCATGAAGATAAACTGATGCCAACCATGTTGTCGTTCTCTTGCTCTTAACAGGGATAAAACGAGCGCTATTAGTATGGCTGTCTACTATAACATGCTGGTGTTGTCTTTCCTCGATCTAGGAAAACCATCAATGAAATACATAGAGACGCTCTCCCACTTCCACTGTGGACCTCCAAAGGATGTAGCAAACCCCTAGGCCTTTTTTGTTCCGCTTTAACTTGCCGGCATATTAAACATCGAGCTACGAATTCCGCTACATCTTTCTTTATCCCAGCCTAAAAGAAAACCCTCCTCATGTCTCGATACATCTTATCATCGCTCAAATGGATAGTCATCGTAGAATGATGGGCTTCCTTAAGGAATTTCTTTAATAGACTTCGAACTCGGGGAACACAAAGCCTACCATCTTGTCGTAGCCACCCTTTATCATCCACGGAATATCTACTAAGGTGACTTGAAGTCTCCTCTCTACTGAGCCTACCCAAGATGTCTATCATCTGTGGGTCCTCTCGCTGTGAATATCCTATCTGATCCATAAGAGTAGGTCACACCTCTAGAGATGCCAACAAACCAGGTGTAAGATTCGTAGATGGCCTAAAATCGAAGGTCGATATATACTCCAAGCTCCGCCTCTCTTCGAATAGTGGACTCAATGTCATCCTATACCTACTCAACGCATCCGCCACGACATTACCCTTTCCAGGGGTATAAGAAATCTCAAAATCATAGGAAGCTAGGAACTCCATCCATCTCTTCTGTCTCAAATTGAGATCCTTAAGTGGGAACAGATACTTGAGCGACCTATGGTCAGATTATAACTCAAACGTTTCTCCCAAGAGATAATGCCACCAAGCCTTAAGTGCGAACACTATAATAACCAAATCCAAATCGTGGGTAGGGTAGTTCCTCTCATAAACCTTCAACTGTATACTACCATAGCATACTACCCTTCCCTCCAGCATCAAGACGGCACCGAGCCCTGTACCACATGCATCAGTATACACTGTGAACAACTTCCTCCCATCATGCACTGTCAACACTGGGGCTATTGTCAGAGCTGTAACACCCCACCTCCACTAGGGTCACTCACAAAGGGAATGCACTAGTTTTGGTGGAGTATTATCTAGGTAAACACGCACAAAGATATCACAAGACTGAACATAAATAAAGCAGCGGTAGAAATTAAAAACCAAATCTCATTACTTTCAAGAAAAGAGTCAAAACCTTATATATTCAAAGTACAAATTGTCGTTATTCCATTACATCAAGTTCTAGATAAAGAAGCATAGACTTAAAATAGCAAAAGAAAATTATTCCCCCAAAAATAGCAGAAGTGCAACCATAGCATAGCTCAAGACCAAACCATACATGAGCTGACAAAAAGCAAGCTAAATCCAAGCTAAGAGCTAGAGTTTCCACCCTGAGAACCTGGAGGGGGAAAATGAAAGAAAAAGAGGCAAAAGAAAAGGGCCATCCATAAAGACTGGTAAGACCTAGTGACTTTCAGCATAAAAACTAGTAAAAGTAACATGACATGTGAAAACTGGAATAAACATAAGGATGATAACAGGACTGGTATGATAACTAAGATAACAAGATAAGTCAAGTCTAGCATTGCATATTCAAGATTCGCTGCACCAACTGTACTAGTATTCTAACCCATGTTGAGTATTAACCATGAAATGATCCCTTGGCCCAATATCATGAAATGACCCATTACGGGGTCCTACAGTACGATCTACTAATCGATCGGCTCCCTACAAGTTCTTGCTCGTCATGGGTCTATGTCATACGACCCAATCACGAAATGTAGTCACCTGTGCTAGGTCCACCATAGGGTGTATCAAGTCCTATGGTGCCAACCACCGACTCGAATCAAGCATGCACAGTGTAAACCTATGGGTGCCCAATGCCCGTTTTTTCAACTTTGGACTACGTGCACGACCATAGTCCGCCTGAACCTACAATGGCGCACCTACTCAGCCGTCGTTCTGGTCGTTACAATCAGCCCAGTGATCGTGCCCCACCCTACCTAGTCCCAGGGTATCGTGACAGATCTAAGTGGGTTACTGCTGAAAAGGACCGCGTAACTAGGGTTTCTAATGGGTTAAGTGTTGTCATTCATATTCGTGACTTAACCCTACCAAATAAGGTATCAAGTTGGTTAAGTGTGTTCAAGCGGTTCATGACTTAACCCTGTCAAATCATCGTGTCAAATTGGTTAAGTATATTCAAGTGGTTCATGACTTAACCCTATCATGTGGCATTAATTCATTAATGCACCCCAACCTCTCACATTAGACTAGTTGTTGTGGTCACTGGATTTGCCGGGCGGTTCCGGGAAGATTTACACCACAACATAGTCTAACCTCGGGTTTTACGTGCGATATGACCAACTACCCACATTGGATCCTATTGTTTGCAGTCACTGGATTCGTCGGGCGGTTCTGGGCAGATTTACACTACAAACTCAACCCAACCTCGAGTTGGCCATTTTCAAATTCATTCTAGCGTCATGTTCATGTTTTCATGTCCATATCCAGGTTCAAGTTGTAACAATGTTCAGGTTTCAAGTTCATAGTAAATTCGGGTTTTGCCTAATCTACCCAATTGCATTCCCATCGCACGTAAACTCGAATCAATACAAACAAATATAATTAGGGAATAACATAGAAAGAACTGGCATAAGGTGGCAAAAGTGATTACAAATCAAGCATGGTATAACTTGAGATAAATGATTACAACAATACTGGCATATGGAATAGTGGTCTCAAATATCAAATCTAGCAAAATAGGGTGATAGTCATGGTAACAGTTGATATAAGATAATAACCCCAAACTGGTGAATAACAACTGATTCAACATCACAGGCATGAATATTATGGACATTAAGGGTTTTAGATTTACAACATGTATAGGCTCCAAATCAATTTCATGCAAATATTCCTACAAGTTAAGATTCAAGATGAATAGATCAAAGGTGAACAAATAGTAGATCCAAAATAATAGATCCAAAATGAACAATGATTGATCCAAGATATATAATGATAGATCCAAGATAATTATCATACTTAGGTTCAATCTCGATATACAACATGTCCATATTAAGTTTAAAGATTAGATCTAAAAGTAACTGGGGCTTATAGATCATGGTTTGAGAATTAGAAAACAAAAGAGGCGATGTAGAATCTTGAGTCTAACAGAAATAACCCAAACATAAAAACTCTACATGTAGTCTTGTTAGAGAAATAGCAATCCCTTTTCTCTAACTTTTCAACCAGATTTTGAGCAGCATAAGGCTAGAGAGAATTTATGTAGAAAGTAAGGGGCTAGGGGGTTGTTTATATAGGGTCAGGCCAACGAATCTAGACAGAAATCGGACTAGAAACATCAGAGTGAACTCTGACTTAAAAATGGGCTCGGCAACCAGGTCAACACCCAGGTCGACCTGGTCCTGGGCAGGTCGACACTATGGTCGACCCCTAGGTCAACCTGGTCTTGGGTGGGAAATTTCCCGCCAGTCCGTTCTGGGGTTTGAATTCGAAATTTGAATTCGAATTCTGAGCTGTTTTGAGCTTGAAAATTTCTGAAAACTTCGAAGGGTCATAACTTGGTCATACGGACTCCGATTTTCGAAATCTCGGATTCGTTTCCAAGTAGAATTTCGAGACGAACGTAATGGCGTAACTCGTTGCCCTTGATTCTTATCTTAAAAATTAATTCTTTCTTGATTTATGGTTATAACACGTTATAAAAATACGGGTTGTTACAAGAGCCCTCTTTAATATTCGAGTTAGCGACTTTACTCACTTTTGTTATTAATCATTGAATAACGATTAATTTTTGATAGTTTATATCAAGCATTTTAGCTTGCCAAAAATTCTCATGAACTCCAAATCGCTCCAAACCATTTTATTGCGTAGCCTTCATCCATACGATCCCAAGCAACTTGTTTCGTCAGAGTCTGATAACATATGACAAAGTTATGAGATTTGCAAGTTATTATACACATAACAGTCATTAACTAAATAATTAATTATATAGTTATTCTTAATTACCACGTAACCCATGTTTAAACTCATGCTCATCCCTTCTTCTCCAAATACACAGGTTTCGAACCGTGAAGAACCATCACCATGGCGCTACCTTTTCCCTCCATAACTTCTCCTCGTCTTCATTAAAAATTAAACAAAAATAACCATTCTCCTTCTCTTCACCAGCTCGATCACCTCCACCCCACTTTTTCAAACTTGAACGCAACAGGTGAGATGCGACAATATCGATGCTTGCGAACAGCACTAGGACTCACGACATCTTTCATTTTAAAATCCCTAAAATTTGTTTTTTGATGCTATTCTTCCTCCTGAATCCGAATACGAACTCTGTTTTATCAAACAATGCTTCAGTCCCCATTACTTTTAACCCTAGCGCTCCAGCGAACAAAAATGTGCTTGAAATTGAAGAAAATTACAATGGATTAAAGACCAGCTCTCAGTGAATCCAAATAAATAGGTTTCATGATTTACAAGATATAACTTCAATATTTTTTGAATTTTGATAAGCATGATTTTAGCTTGGTGAAGAGGAACACGGCGACTAATGTTTGTTGACTCTGGAATGAATGAGTTAGGGGAGGTTAGGATTATTTATAGTGTAGGAAATATATTTTTATTCGATTTTATAAAATAAAATATGTTATTGCTATTTCTCATTCGACGTTTTAATTTCGTATGACCGCATACAAACTCCAATTGCGAAGTAAATAGACACAACACTATAGTTCGACATTACATACCCAATGAAACTTTTCTTCGAAACCTAAGTCCATTTGCGCAAACAACGTTATTTTACATTGAAATTATTGATCAATTCACATTTAATTTCACAGTTTCACAAAACAACACCGATTGGTGTGAAATTTGAAATCTTGAAATAATTAATCAATATGGATTTAATAAAATTCATTTCGTCAAAAACAGAGGTTGTTTGCAAAATAGCTATTTTTAAGGCCTAAATAAAACCAATAAAATATTAATAAATTCAAAAACAATTGATCTTAATAATAATAAATTATTATTATCGTACATATTCAAATAGAATATCATATAGTTCCAAAATAAGCAAGTTTAGATTTTAAACTCAACATTATAAAATTTCATCGTTAAATCAATATTCAACTTATATTAAAATCCTTTTATTTTATTAAATAAATGGTTATGATTTATAAACGATTCCATAACAACTTTCTGAAAAATTTGATTTGGACATAACTCACAATCTACAAGATGAAATATCGATTTTTCTCTTACATTAGAAAAAAATAGTTCAATAGATTTGAATGTTTCTTATTTTAAAGAAATCCGACTTATAACGAATAACGTACATCCATTTAAAGTTCGAAACGTAAAACTATGCACTATCGTGATGTTACAAGCTAATTTTAATTTAAATGTAATTTATACGTTCAAACGTCGTTTAATAAATAAATTCATTATTATAACTCGAATCCAAACTAAAGTAAATCTCTTAAATTACCCAATCCACACAATATTGCAAATTCAACAATTTCCGTCTATTTCAGAAATTAAATTTATTATTCCATTACTTATATTAATTAAATATTCAAAATTATTGAATTCTAGCCATTTAAATTGCCAAATCAGCTTTAAATAATTAAATAAACAAATTATTCAACCACTAAAAATATGTGATGTTATACCATAGAAGTATGAATGTTGTTTTTGATATGCGACTTGCACAACTATAAGCGCAACCTAGAAAAAATGATTTAGTAGCATTAATCATTGGCAAGTATCGGTCGACAACAAACACATTAGACATTTCAACTTCATTGTCAATCATAATGGATTTTAATCGTTCCAATGGCCATATGTAATTTTCCTCACCTTTCGCCATTAAATAGGCAATGACAACACAAAATGTGTAATCCATAGATGTAACACTAACTATATCAAGTATTGTCATCTTTTACCTGCTAGTTTTGTATATACAGTCCAATATTATAACTCAAGGAAATGTTCTTCTTAAGAATTCCAAACTCATCAGATACGCTCAAAAAATATATTTGATAACATCACCATCCAGTGTTATCCAATGTCGTTCAAAGTATCCAAAAAATTAATTTACTAAGTAAATATGAATTTTTGAACGGTTTCCTCATTCAGCTGAATTTGTGCATGAATGACATTATATATCGTTTTGATACTCGTAGAATTGGAAAAATCATTTCTTTTAAGTTTATGCAATTTTTTTTTGTTTTTCTCCATATTTTGATGCATTTTAATAACTAATTTGATCTCATGCTTGCTTAACCTACCCATATATGAATGTCCCTTGCTATGCTTAAACCTCTTATGGTTATGCGTAGCATTAACCATAATTAAACTCCACTCATTCAAATATTCAAAGTTTCGTGCATTTAAGCCTAGATGGTCAATTACTGTTTTTGGGTACCATCAATCTATAATTTGTTTTATCGTTATTCCTTCCTTTTATACACACCACTACATTCAAATGCAAATAAAATCCTAAAATGTTAAGCAAACACGTCTGTGTCAGATTTCAAAATGGCGAGCACAAAACCAAGACGTTTGTCGCTGTAGGAACCCAATCAACCAATTTATCATATGATTTTATATCTGCATAAGCAAATTGTCGTTATTACAATATTAGGTCCTACATTTAAAATTAAAAATAACACTCACATTTTATGTTGTAAACTCGTTAGTGTAGTCTAATTTATTTTAAATTTCATCTTTATTGGATTTTGTCTGTATAGACCCAAAAAAAATGTTAACCATGCACTGGCTATGCTTGGTTGTTTTGAAAAAACCATGCACTGACAATGCGTGGCTCTTCAAAACCAGCACGTAGTGTCATCTTCATGTGGTTGAAGTTTAAAGAAATGAAAGGAAAAAAATATAAATGCTTACTACCGCCTCTTCAAAATCTGTGTTGCTTCAATCTACCTCCATCATTGTAGATTGATAGGCATTGGATTTGTTAACTTGATTGGTTTTAGATTTAGGGTTTTTTGGGGTTTGAGGAAGAAAGTAAAAACTTGAATGAAAGTTAAAATAGGAGAGAGGTAAGAAAACTTGAATGAACTCATAACATTAGATATAAAAGTTCAAATCACTACACCAAGCTAATGCGGATTTACACAATCAATAAGAGTATCAAATTTAATTATAAGAAACATGAATGTTTGAGGCACGCCTTCTCCTTCCTCCTTCTCCTGGTTCCGAGGCCCTAGGCGGCCACCTGGCTCGCCTATGACCAGGGCTGGGCCTGATGTTATCGTAAATTAAAAGATAAACTTCTAACTGTATTAATATTTCAATTTTACATTTAATGATAAGTGAGATTGTTTTAGTACATTGACTAAATATCAACGTTAAACAATGCATAAACATCAAGTAAAATAACACAGATAAGATTATAATTCGCATTTATCCAAAAGAATGGTATAGAAACTATAATACTAAAACTATAATTTTCTCTGATAACTATTATTATTAATATAATAACAAGAACATAACATAAAATAGTTTATACATCGTTAAAATCAATAATTAGATAGGAATTAACTATAGTTTTATCATAAGATTGCTCGTGCAACTATTGGTTTGGTCCGGTTTAACACGGTTGGGTCGACAGCTCAAGTCGCAGCCAGACCGTACGTATCGTTCTAAGTTGGTCTAGTTTGGAGTATATTCTTTAAAGAAAATTTCGATCCGTATTTCTGTACTGTTTTTATGGTTTGGTGCGGTTTTCGTATAGCGGTACGGTTTATGCCCACTCCTAGTTTCGTCAAAACGAGGATAGTCAGTCTTTTGATTTGTGCAACGCCTGTAAATTCTCAAGTACGCACGACTGAAAGTCGGTCCTTCATTCACATTTTAGTATACTTAAGATGCATTTTTAAACACAAAGAAAAATTACTTAAAACTGTGTTGTTGACACGATTAAGTTTCTATGCACTAAATCTAAATGTGAAGTTGAACATGTTTGACTGTATCACTCAGTTCAATACAGTTATACAATTCAAACTTTGAAACTATCCGAGTCTGAGGAGAAAAAAGAAGTGAGATTTCTCCCGTGGTTGGGAGCTTTGACTGTTGCTATTTTCATTGCATTCTTAATCCTTACAATACATACATATATATATATATATATATATATAATGTTATCATGATATATAAAAACGGAAATAATAGTCCTATCTATATTAGAATATCAGCATCTGAATTTCTTGGTGAAGATTTGCTAGCAGGAAATTTTGAATTAGGATAGAACTATGTATTCCATTTGCTGGATCTTCTAAAAGTATATACTTGATCAAAGTCAAGCATGCCCTCCTTGAAAAAACTAATGTATAAAGACATAATAATATCGACATACAACAAGTGAAGTCTGCGGATTAGTCCAAATTTGAGTAATATTCAAACTAATGTATAAAGACATAATAGACTTCTTCCATTATGAAATCTAATAACTTGAGTATCAGAAACCCTTGGTCTACGAGTCTCACGGGTCACAACATAAAGATTTACCATGATATAAACGTGAGAATTTGTACATATATATTCTGTGCAACTTCCTCGACTAAAATTCATAAAGTCCTTAGCTTTGACATTTTACTGCATATATATATATATATATGTATATATATATATGTATATATACCTCGTAATTCATATCTCTCTTTACACAGAACAATCAAGATGAGCATACGAAAAAGCGTCGCATTGCTAGTGTTATATGTTATTGCTGTTGCATTAGCGGTTAGTATCAATCACGTCGATGCATCAAGGCACCTGGGAGATGATCGGGCAGAGCTTGTAAGAATATTTGGGTTCATTCTTCAATCGTTGCCGAAGGGACCTACGCCACCGCTCCGTAATGGAGGCTGCAACCATGATCCAAGCAACCGTCGTGGATCATGCCCTCCTTGAATCAAATTTAACTGCTGTTACTCCTGTTGATTGTATTCTATGCAGTCATTTAAATCAGATTGTTCCTAATAAGGATGTGTGTGCTCAGGCGTGATTTGTGAAGAATCTACATTTGGCAACTGTGCAGCACATGTGTGTTATATAATCGGTATAAGTGGAGAACTAACTCCATGTTGTTATATTGCAAATTTGAACATTCCCGGCTTGGTTCCGAACGTTTAGTCCGTTTCGTTAGCTCGATGATGACGACCAATTTAGCCGACCTAAAATATTTTACATTATATATTTTAAATGTTCATATACATTAAAACAAAACATGAGAATACGTTTTTTATGGAAGACCGACTGATTTTATAGTGGACTGACCACCCTTTTCTTTTTTTATTAACTCCACAAACCTAAACTAGCTTATAGAAAAAGTAAGAGTGTTCGTTCGATCGTTTCGGTTTATTTTGAGGTAAAGAATCTCAAATCAAATTGGATCAAAAAAATTTCAGTTAATTTAGTCGGTAACCAATTTAATCTAATTGAAAGAATGTGTTATTATTTAAATGATGAATTCACTCAAAGTAAAACATAAATTCTTCCTGTTTGAAAATTTTTTATATAGTAAATTTTATGTTTATAATAAAATTTGACATATTTGCAACATATGCCTTTGTATTTTATCACTAAACTAGTTATTTAAAGTATTACAACATGTATAAGTAGCTTATAGAAAAAGGTTAAACAACTTGTTTAAATAACTAACCACTATTGAAACAACATAGCACCACGCTGGGTGCAATAAATACTGTAACCCACTCAGTTGCCTTAAGAAAGCCACAACAAAATCCAACATGACATACACCGTACAGGGTGTTCAACAATCACATACCAACAACAAGTGGCAAAGGCCATTACTAGTATCACCAACAGACTTTCATCAACATTTCATCCTGGCATCATAATCACCTTTCAAACCAGCAGCATTCGACTTCAACCTTGTGACGCAAGCATTCACAAGTGAACAAGACATGATATTTTACAACATAGAACTTGAAATGAAATAGAGAAACCAAAGTTGAATAAATTACAACATAGGACTTAACAAAGACAACAAAAAAGGCTTCATAAGGATTGCAAAAGAGTTGCACACCCAGTTAATAAAGGAAAATAAGAGAGAAAATATTGATCATGTGTTGATGCTCACCTGATTTGCAAATGAGATGCATACAATAATTTATAATGCATTAATGATTGTTCTAGAAATTGTATACTAAAAGAGTACTCGTGATTTTCCATTTTTAGAAGAATCATTAACTGAATGGTACTACTGACAGACCAATTATTAGTTGTCATTATCAATATCATTGTGGTCCTCCATTTCAGTTATTCCAGCTTCATTATTTTCAACACCCCCCTCAAGCTGTGATGTGGGAAGAATGAAATTGTTAGCTTGTTTTTGAGATAATGGAATTGTGAAATGTTGAGAGACTTGGTAAGCATATCTGCTATTTTCTCCTCTATTGGAATGTACCTAACCTCCACTCCTTTGTTCAAAACTTTCTCTCTAATGAAATGCACTTCAGTTTTTATATGTTTTGTTCTTGAATGAAAAACTGGATCAGATGCTAACTTCCTGGCACCAGAATTGTCATTCCATATTATGGCTAGTCCTTTGTATTCAATAATGATTACAGTGAACAAGGATTGCAGTCACACCACCTCAGTGCAGGCTTGACTCTTGATCTATGGCTCTATATTCACCCTCAATGGTTGAGCGAGGCATAGACTTTTATTTTTGAGTGTCCAATTGATTAGATTTTTACCAAAGTGTATATACGCAGTAACCGATTGTGGCTTTTCTATCATCAAGAGGGCTTGACTAATATGAGTCACAAAAGCCTACAATAGTTAGAGTTGAGGCATGAGTGAACATGATTTCTTCTCTAATCGATCCAGCAAGATAGCGTAGAACTTTCTTACAAGTGCTCCAATGGTTTTGAGGGGAAGCTTGAAGAAACTGGCTCAGCTTATTCACATAACAAGAAATGTCAGCTCTACTAAGTGTGAGTTATTTGAGGGCAATAATAACACCTTGGTATAGAGTGTGATGGTCAAAAGTGGCACTATCTTGAAAGGAAAATTCTATTTCAACCCGCAAATTTAGTTAGTAGCCCCCTATTTCATCAAAAAAATATGATGACCAAAATACCCTTTTTCTATTATATTTTTTTCTAGCTTTTTGAACACCTCGTAGTTGTACTACGTGGTTTCTCGGTGTACCTCGTAGTAATCTTACGTGGTCCATGAATGAACCACGGAGATCATCTACGTGGTACTTTGACGAACCACGTAGGACAACTACGAGGTACATCGAAAGACCATGTAGTCCCCCTACATGGAAGGGTATTTTTTGTTTTCAAAAAAAAAGGGAGGCAACTAACTGAATTTTGGGGTTTACCGATTATTTCATGACTTGAGGGCTACTAACTAAATTTGTGGGTTGAAATAGAATTTGCCATCTTGAAAACTTAACTTATTATTTTGTTTCATGGAGTGGCGCAAGGCTTGGCAACAACCATGTTTGTCTTTTTTAGGAGATCTGTGGTGTATTTGGTTAGAGATAAGCGGAGACCATCATGCCCCCTAGTTACCTCAAAGCAAAGGAAATATGTGACAGAGCCAAGAGATATGAGAGCAAACAGAGACTGGAGTTTTGAGACAATAGTGGAGACATGAGTGGCATTATTTCTTATAAACAAATTGTCATCAACGTACCATAGACAACAAATTCGCCATCATTGTAGAAAAACAAAGAAGTATCAAATATTGAGTTTTTAGATACAAGAGCATCCAGAGAAACTTTGAGTGTGTCAAACCATGTCTAAGGGGCTTGTTTCAAGCCATAAACAGCCTTATCTAGTTTACACATAGCAATGAGATAACCAGGATCAATGAAACCAGCCAGTTACTCCATGAAGACTTTCTCTTGAAGGGCTCCATTTAGAAAGTAGTTGTTAATGTCGAATTGTTGAATATCCCAGCTATAGGTAACAGCTAAAGAGAGTATAACACAAATCATGGAAGGCTTGATTACAGGGAAAATGTCTCAAAGAAAGCAATACCTATTTGTTGTTGAAAACCCTTAGCAATAAGGCAAGCCTTTTAACGATTTATGTGCCATCTTCATTATATTTGATTCGAAAGACCCACTTGCTTCCAACAACAAGCATGTGTGGCTGTCGAGGCGCGAGATGCCAAGTTCGATTGTTCAAAAGGGTAGTGTTTTCATCTTGCATTGCCGAGTGCCACTGTAGAGAATAGAGCGCTTGATTAATCTAGAATGGTATAGTGCCTCCAAAATTGGAACTAATGGATGAGTGAGGTGAAGTAGTTAGAAAGATTTTTGGTTTGAACGGCGTTGGAGTGATTTGTTATATAGTACCCAGTGGTTTGGACGGGTTCAGATCCATTTTACTGAAGTTGAGGTTTGAGTAGGCTATACGAGTGGAGAGGTGGAGATAGGTTGATGAATTTCAAGTGGCAGGGTGGAATATGAGTGACATGTACCTAGTGATGAATTTGAGGGATAATGAGCATAGTTTTGAGTTTTATCATGACTAGATGGAGGCTCTGAGCTTGAGGTTGATGCAATAGGATGTAAACCAGGGATTGGGGTATACTGGCCATCATCAACATCATATTCCTTTATAGACTGAGATACAAGTGGATGCCATTGACTGTAATTGATTTGGTTAGAGCAAGTATTTATTTCAGAATTTTTTAAATTTGCAGCAGTAAAACTACCAAGAAACGGGAACTCTAATTCATCGAATTTGACAGTTGAAACAATGTAAATGCACCTAGAGGGCTGTAAACACTTGTTCCCTTATGATTGGGACTGTAACCGAGGAAAACACATTCTGTAAATCTAAAATCTAACTTGTGTTAATTGAAATCTTGAAGATGGGAAAGAAGCATAGGAAAACACACACAAAAGTTCACACTTGGTTTAACTTTAAACAGAATTTGAATGGGAGATATATGATTTAGTGTTGGAGTGGACAAGCGATTGATAAGAAAAGCGGCAGTGCTAAAGGCTTCCTACCAATAGTGCAACGACATGGAAACTTAAGCGAATAATGTCAAGCCTATTTCTTCTATGTGTTGATATTTTCATTTTGATTTACCATTTTATGGATGTGTATGGAGGCATATATGAGTGAAATGTATTCCAAAGAATTTTAAAAAAGGCACGAGACTTTGGTACTCACACCCCCAATCGGTGTGAATATTTTTATTTTGTGATCAAATTTTCATCTAACAAACTTTTGGAAATTATTGAAAGTTTCTTTTACATGGTATCCCTAAGAGCATAGTGAGTGATCAAGATCCGCTATTCACGAGAGGACTTTAGAAGAGTTTGAGAGAAGCTTTGGGAACCGAGCTATGTTTGAGTGCAGCTTATCATCCCCAAACTGATGGTCAAACCAAGAGAGTTAACCGAATTTTGGAAGATCTCCTAAGAGCTTGTGTATTGTACATCGGGGGATCATGGGAAGACCATTTACATCTAGTTGAGTTTGTGTATAATAACAGCTACCAGTCTAGCATTGGGATGGCACCATACGAGGCGTTGTATGGTAGAACGTGTAATTCTCCAGTATGTTGGTTAGAAACTGGATATAAATTAATACTTGAGGCTGAGATGAGTAGAGAGACATCGGAGTGCATCGAGATCTTTCGGCAATGAATGAAGGCAACTCAAGACCGTAAGAAGAGTTATGCTGATAAGCATCAAAAGGATTTGGAATTCGACGTTGGCGATATGGTTTACGTGAGGATTTCGCCGTTGAAGCATGTTGTTCGGTCCGTAAGCAAAGGAAAGTTAGCTCCAAGATTTGTTGGACCATTTATGATAGCCAAGTGGATTAGAAAGCTTGCGTATAGATTGAGTTACCCAAGAAGCTGTCGAGTGTGTATAATGTTTTCCATGTGTCATTTCTATGGAATTGTGTGCATGATTCTAATGTGGTGGTATCTCCAGAGTAGTACGAAGACCTAGATGTCAAGATTGTAGTTACTAAACCTCATAAGCTGCTTCATGCTGTGGGGAATGACACGAAATAGCTTAAGAGGAAGAAGGTTAAGCTAGTCAAGGTACAATGGGGTGAGGATGATGATGATTGTAAGTGGGAAACGGAAGAGAAAATGACCATCCAAAACTCTTTGTTGGTATGACAAATAAGTGTCGTGTCATTCTTACCCCGTTGTAACTTGTACTATTATTGTTGTTACTACTGTTGTTAGAATTTCGCACGCTAGGATAAGGCTATGAATGCATGGCTTGATGGATGCTAGTTTAGATGGTAAATTGGCTGCTCATGGATGATGTGACAACCCAGAAAATACGAGCCAATTTAAAAATTTTAAATTGGTTATTTCAAAGGAATTTAAACAATGGAAATAGAATATTTCAATAAAATAGTGAATTAGAAATAGTGACTCAGTTTAAAATTTTGAATTTAAACTTTGACTGATTGTGCAGGGTGGAAAATATAACGGATTTTAGTGAGATCACTTTTGTTGGGTCGCTATATAGAATATATAACCCTGGAAAATAGATATTTTGCAAACGACCTCGGAATTCGACAAAACGACTTTTGTTGGGTCTGGGATGTCAAACTATTGCTAGGTTTCAAATTTCATTATTTTTGAAGCTAGTATGTGAGCGTGGCAAAAGAAAATGTGTTTGGTCAATTTCTGTTAAATTGGATCGACCAGAAAATGGCCATTTTTCAAATGATCTCAGAATTCGACGAAACTAGTTTTGTTGGGACCGTACCGTCAAAACATAGCTAGATTTATTTTTCTGGAATTTTTCAAATCAGTTTGTGGCCCTGGCAAATTGAAATGTACATTCAAAGTTAAAACTAAATGTTTTATACTTTAATTTGAAGAATAACTGACTATAACAGTCGAATTGGCCAACGAAACATATCCTATTGTGTCCGGGATGGGGGTAATTAGCTGGGGACGACAGTCGTTGGGTTTGAATTGGTGTCCGTGTGGAGAAACACTATTTTAAAATTTATTAAAACCATGGGCCAATCAGAATTTTCCTTTCATTATTTTTAAAAATAAAAAAACCCCAGAAACCCTCGTTTTTCTCTCTCGAGCGACGATCTACGTCGTTCGCCGCTTCCCAGCCAAATCGCCGCCGCCACAGGCGATTCCAGCCTTCGCCACCACCACCAGTCGACACGCCTCCCTCTCCTCTTTAAATCCGACCCTACCCCGACCCCTATCGCCACCTCCATCGCCAGTATCGTCGACCCAAACCTCGACACTTCCCATCGCCACACCGATCGCCAAAGACCACCGAACCACCTCAAACCACCCTGCGCCGATTCCCCTCTCCTCCCTCTTCCACGTCATCACCTCTGATCATCCTATCGTGCCTCGGTTCTCGCGAAAACTGCAACCCTATTTTTGAACCATCGTGAAAGGTGAGTCCTTTTTGATGTTTGACCTTTGAAAAATCATATCTTTAAGGTGTATTGACGAAATTCGATGAAACAGGAAACATCGGGACCACAAGGAGGCTCTCTACCACATAGAAGAGACCGCGGATTTTTCTGAGTCATCTACGATTTTTAGCACTCTGAAAAGCAATGTGAGAAATCTAAATTAAATGAATTTGAATGGAAAATGTCATGTATAAATTATATAAGCGGAATATAAATTACACACGTGTTGTATACCTTATGTACATGCGATGTGTAAGCTATATAAGCGAAGTATGAATTATACATGCATAGTATAATTGATATATGTGTTGAAATGCAAGTGAAATATAGAAATATATATATATATATCTATGTATATATATACTCCCCCCGTCCACAAACCATGGACCATATTTATTGTTGTGTATTGGTGTGAAATATTGGATGAAAATGCGAATGGTTGAATAATTGTTTGTGGTTGATATTGTCTAGTTGTGGTTGAAAAATACCCATTGGTGATTGAAACGAATTGGAAATAATTGTGGAAATAAAAATAAAACATGCCGCCTGCGTGCGAATTAGATGCATGAATCCCCATTGTCAAAAACAACGATGTTTTAAGGTAGAGCGAGGAGTCGTACTAGGGACGGTGTCGGTTTTAACTACCATGCCGTTATGCTACCGAAATTTTGAATAATATTCATGTGTTAGAAATATTTTCATATGTTGAAATTATCTTCATGCGTTGAAATTAAAGTCATGTGCTGAAACTATATCCATGTGTGGAAATGCTCATGTGTTGAGAAGTGATGTGTGAAAATTAAATTCATGTGTGAATGAATGAAGTGCTCAAACAATAAAAATCACATTTTTATAATATATATGAAGTATGTAAAATATTCGCCTTATATATAAATAGTTTCAACAATAAAAATTTCATCTTACTTATATGAAGAACATATATAAAATATCCATGTGTGGAGGTGCTCATGTGTTGAGAAGTGTGTGTATTGGAAAAGTTCATGTGTTGAATAAAAAGATTGCACAATAAAAATTACATTTTTATTGAAACTATGAAGTGTTAAAAACATTCATGTATTGAATAAATATTTTATGTGATAAAAATATCATTTTTATCATATATGTGATATGCTAAAGATATGCAAGCGTTGAAACAAATATTTGTAAAAGAAATATTATTTTTAACATGCGTAGGAACTAAATAAAATAGTCATGTGTTGAAAAATATTTTAGTTCGCCAAAATTATCATCTTTGAAATGTGAAGTGTTAAAAATAGCCACTTGTTCAAATAAATATGCATGAGTTGAAATATTCATTAATTAGCTAATGATATGATTTTTGCCTATGCCTGCAACATTGGAATGAATGGTGTTTTTAAAATAAAGTGAATCAAATATGAAGTTGAATGGAAAATGATAAGTGATAAGAATTGCATATATGTACATGCATATTTATTGAACAGGTTATAGCAAAGAGGCTAGAGAAGAGGAATAAAATTTTGTACCCGACAAATAGGTACACGTTTACTGTTTTGTTTGGGTGATGATTTTATGAGCCTATTGGCTAGCCGCTTGGCTTTTTCTTTTTCTTTTTGACATGAGACGCCCGTGTGGCTATTTGGGAATTTTCCCAGCCCCTCCCGTACAAAGGAGGTTATGGCGAAATTTTCCAAAATTTAAAGGCGTTAGTGAAATATTTGAAGTGAAAACGATATAGGAATTTTTGAATGAACTATATTTATATAAATATATAAATATAAATAAAATTAAATCGAAACGTGGCCGTGTAGTTCGTGTTTTGAAACCGTGATTTCAAACGACTAGTGCGGGAAATCCAACCATTGGATTATCCCGAAACCGCAACCGTTGGGTTCGCCTCGGAAATATCTTTCCAACGGCACCAACTTTGTGAAGATCCGACGGTTGGATTGTCCGGAATGTTTAATTCAAATCTGAAGAAAAACAGCGCCAGAAACGATTATATATATATATATATATAATTAAATTAAATCGAATAACGACGGTGCAGTTCGTATATTGAAATCATAACTTCAAATGGCTAGTGTGGAAGATCCGACCATCGGATTTTTCCAAAACTGAAACCGTTGGATTCATTTTGAAATGATCTTTCTAATGACATAAAGTTTGTGAAGATCCAACGGGTAGATTTTTAGATATGTGTAAAACAAATTTAGTGAAAAACAGCGCCAGTGCATCGGCACGACCTGAATCGTCGTTTAATTAAATATGGCCGTTTTAAATAAATAAAAATGGCGATATATCGTTATAAAATACTATTGAGGATATAGAGTGGAAATAAACCAATTTTGTTGTGTTTGCTTGATATGTGATGGTTGAATGTATTTAACATGAAAATTATAACTAAAGAACTGAAATGTGAATGTTGAATAGTCTAACCATGTGATAAATTGATTTGAAAATCTAAGTATACGTGGGTTATTTGAAAAGGCCGAGTTCATCTCATTTCAAATAATTGATCGACGTTAAGAAGTCGAAGAGTCGAAGACGGTTGAAGACCGACGATCTTCACATTGGATGGATTGGCGCTACTGATGCTCGTGATTGGAGTAGCTACCGTGAAGGAGCTGAAGTAGTAGCCGTCCAAACATACTGCTGATTGTACGGATATGCGAGGAATTTGGTGCCTCTGGTTTCGTTCAAACCCAGAACGGACTTGTAAATCGACTTTGTGTCTGACATTGGATTTTGATCTATGCTGATTGATCTCTGGTAAATATATATCTGTTTGGCGGCGGAGAATTTATTCTCTTGCTTAACGCCCTTCTCTGAGACGTTCGAGCTCAGAGGTTATGTATTGATAGAAATTAGTCGCATGGAGTGGATTGCCTGTGTGGCACGCCTAAGTGGCATATGATCAAGGCTTCTGTTGCAAAGAAAAGTCTTGTGGTTGATGATCAAAGCATGGTCAGTGTGACGTAGCTTTGTGTATAACGTGAATTCGCGAGCCTCACACCCCGGTATGAGTCAAAAACGGGAGAAGGACCCAAGGAGTGCACGACGTTTCTTTCTAGCTATGGTGGTGTTAGTGACCTCCCAGCCCTGACATTTATATCTACTTTTCACCTGTGTGGTTGTTGGAATACGAGGCGCCTCGATTATAGGTCTGTAAGGACCAGGAAACGGGTGTTCAGGAATAACTAATCCTCAAAGTAAGAGAGGACCGACCTTGGAGGATCCATGGATTGCTGTGTGCGGTCCCGAGGCATTTGCTAGAGTGTCTCGAATGGAGAGGAGCTTTCCCCTTGCCTCGACTCATGAAGGAATCCAATTTCCAATACGAAAATTCGGATGTGATTGTATTACTAGTACGGCGACATAGTGGTATGGGTCATTTATGCCGCATATGATTGATATTTATGATTGAAATCGCTTTTGAAACATATATGCACTAGTAATAATATCAAACACTTTTGCTTTATTCGTATGAAGCATTTTTGGCCATTATAAGGTAAAAACTCTATCCTCCGGCTTGCGTTGCATTGTGTGATGGGACCTGAGTCTTATAATGGCTTCATTTTATAAAAAGCATTGCGATGATTTAATCATTTACTTTATTTCATGCACTAGCACTCATTGGAGTAAACCCGTTCCGCGAAAGTGGCGTGGTCCTTTGATTTGCCTTATTATTGTTGTTAATAAGTTAAGTAGATTTCTCATACCAGTCCCATGGCTGACTCGTAGTTTGTTTCACCTTGCAAACTCGGGTGCCCTCATTTTCACATGGGCAGCTTAGTTACAGGTATCTGGTGCACTTTCGGCTCATGGCGAGGCTTGAATACACCGTGCTGACTTTGATTCTTTCTGCCATTTTAGTATATGTATTATGATTCCGCCATTGCCGATGTAGACTGATATCTATTTAGTGTACTCTTTATGTATGATTCCGCCTCTTGCGATGGTGACTGATTATGTATTATTATGCACTAAGTTGTATCCAGCACTGTGCTCTCTGATGTGGTGATATCTATATGATTCCGCTGTCATATGTGTGTAAATTATTCTATTTTATGTTTATGCTATTATCTGTGATCTGCTAATGATGATTAATGCGTTATATTCCAATGATTATCCTTAACACCGTGTCATGGTGTTTTGGGATCGTCACAGCTGGTATCAGATCTTTGGTTAACCTTAGTTATGGAGTCTAACACATTAAACACTTCATCAAAATAGAATCAGTAGTATTCTAAGGCGAGTAGTTCATTAGAGATAGGACTAGTAAAGTCCTAGGATGAGCTAAGCAGAATAGCAAAAACATTTTGATCAGTCCATCATTATCTTTCCATAAATTTTCTGCTTAACCATGCAATAAATTATCATTTCTGTAAGATAACTCTTTTCTTGCTTATACAGAACTTGAAAAATGGCTAACCGAGCAGCCGCCGCTAGAGGAGGCCGTGCTGGCCATGGCAGAGGAAGAGGAGAGGTCCCAGTAGAAGAAGGACCCTTGATACAACCCCCGGTCGCTCAATACTTCAAGCTGGACAGAGAAGCTAAGAGATACAAAAATCTAGGAGGCAAGACCTTCTCGGGAACTGGCATGGTAATAGAGGCCCTTGCATGGCTCAAAACATGCGAGAAGGTACTAGAAGACCTAAGGCTTGGATATCAAGATAAAGCTATTATGGGTGCCTGGCTTATGCAGGAACAAGCTGAACTATGGTGGGAATCTCTCACCGCCGGGAATAGAGAAGCTGGAAGAACCTGGGATGGATTCAAAGAACTCTTCAAAGAGAAATATGTCCCAGAACAAGCCCTAGAAGCATGCACGATGACTTCGCCAACCTCCCGCAGGGGGATCTTTCAGTGTATAATTATCTGAATAAATTTACACAGTTGTCCCCCTATGCTCCGGAGCTTGTCGCCACTACAAAGTCCAAGAATAAGAGGTTTATCCTCGGGCTGAAGCGACAGTATCTTGTTAGAGCCATGGCCCACATCAAGTTGGGATTTAATGAATTGGTGGAAATGACATGCAACTACGAAGACCTTGACCAAAGGCACCTGGAGCAGGATCGCGCTAAAAGCCAAGCCAGAAACAAACGCAAGCTTGCTGTGAATCAAGCTGAGTCAAGCCAAGCAGCATCCTCGAAACCACAGACTAGCAAGCTGCCAAGAGGAAGTTGCTATAACTGTGGCAAGATGGGGCACTTCTCTAATGTCTGCACAGCCCCGAAGAGGCAGAAGACAAATTCACAAGGTTCAAGCCAGGGCTCTCAGAACCCTCGCTCCTGCTTTAATTGCCACAAGACGGATCATCTTGTCAAAGATTGTCCTTTGCTGAAAAAGGCCGTAGTAGCTCACATGTCTGACGGGTCGAGCCCGCCAGTTGCTTCCGATGGAGCAGGTAAACTTGATGTTTTGGGAGGTACCCTTACAATTAAAAATATTCTGTTTCTATACTGTTAGACACGGGTGCATCACGTAATTTTATTGCTAGTAACATAGTGCACAAATTAAAGTTAAAACAAAGGAAGCTTAAAGATTCGGTTGAAGTTCATAATCCGATAGGGGAAGTACATGTTGTAGAATGCCAATTTCTTATTCTTTCTACAAGTTTCCTTTCAATCTAGTCATTATGGACTTTCCTGAATTCGATATCATTCTCGTGCTGGATTGGTTAACGTAATACGAAGCTGAGGTAAATTGTGCGGAACGAATAGTAAAAATTCGAACGAAGCTTGGACCTATATTTTTACCCTGTCATGGTTCGAATCCAGATAGAAAAGAATTTTGGTCTGCATTAGAAGTTATCCCCACTCCCATAGAAAAGATTCCGATTGTCAGAAACTATGCGGATGTGTTTGAAGAAGTCGAAAACTTACCTCCGCAAAGAGAAATAGAATTCAGAATCGATCTAATTCCCAATGCCATACCAGTGGTGCATCATATTCGCAGAATGACTCCAAAGGAAAAAGAAGAATTAGGCGATCAAACTCGTCAACTGTTGTGGAAGGGTCTAATCAGACCTAGCTTTTCTAATTGGGGTGCAGCTGTAGTGTATGTCCCAAAGTCAGACGGTACTCTTCGATTATGCGTTGATTACCGAGACCTCAACAAACAGACGCTCAAAAATAAATACCCATTACCCCGCATCGATGATTTTCTAGACCAATTAAATGGGGCGAGAGTATTTTCCCGAAAGGACCTAGCTACAGGTTTTCATCAATTGAGAATAGCAGAGGAGTGTGTTCCTTTGACAGCTTTCATAGGTCCAGACATATTTTATGAATGGTTAGTAATGTCTTTCGGCCTGTGCAACGCTCCAGCATACTTTGTCAATCTAATGAATAGAGTGTTCAAGGGAGTTCTGAATAAATTTGTCCTCGTATTTATCGATGATATTTTAATCTACTCCAAATCAAAACACGAGCATGAAAAAAACTTAGAACAAGTATTAGAGATTCTAAGAAAGAACGTCTTCAAAGCCAAATTCTCTAAATGTGTCTTCTGGCAAGAAGAAGTGAAGTTTCTTGGCCATGTCGTGTCAAAGAAAGGGATTTCTATAGATCCGAGCAAAATAACAGCGATTCAAGACTGGAAACAACCCACTACACCCACAGAGGTCAGAAGTTTTAAGGGGTTGGCTAGTTATTATCGAAAGTTCGTTAAGGATTTTTCGAAGATATCCGGTCCGCTAACGAAGCTCACGAAGAAGCATGAGAAATTTAAGTGGACTTCCGACTGTGAAGAAGCTTTCCAGGAATTGAAATCGAAACTGACAACTGCTTCAGTGTTAACCATTATTGATGGCAATCAGGACTTGACGGTTTGGACAGATGCTTCTATTAGAGGTCTTGTTGCAGTGTTAATGCAAAGAGGCCAAGTAGTCGCTTATGCAAGCCACCAACTGAAACCACATGAGAAGAATTATGTAACTCATGATCTTGAGTTGCTAGCTATCGTTTTTGCTTTAAAATTCTTGAGGCATTATTTATTGGGCGAGAAATTTGTATTGTACACAGATCATCAATCATTGAAGTATTTATACACCCAGAAAGATCTGAATTTGAGACAGCAACGTTGGCTAGAATTTCTTGCAGCGTACGATCTTGATATCTTGTATACGCCGGGAAAGGTTAACGTTGTGGCGGATGCGCTTAGTAGAAAAACCGTAATCATTGCCAATCTTATAATTACGCCAGGATTGATTGATAAAATATCTATTCTTCAGAAAGGTGACAATTTTGTGAAAGAGATGATAAGAAGGATTCAAAGGGGCGAAGGCTCCAGTTTCCAAGTGGATAGTGAGGGAGTTCTGAGATTGAATAGAAGAATATGTGTTCCCGACATTCCTGAGCTCCAAAGAGAAGTGCTAGATGAATGCCATAAATCCAAACTTTGCATTAATCCTGGTGTGAGTAAAATGTACAACGATATCAAACGCACTTTCTGGTGGAAGGCAATGAAGAGGGATATTTCTTTGTATGTTAGCAGATGCCCTACTTGTCAATTGGTCAAGAGTGACCAACAGAAGCTAGTTGGATTGTTGCAACCGTTGGAAGTCCCAGGTTGGAAATGGGAACAGGTTTCCATGGATTTCATAGATGGTTTGCCGCGAACCAGGAAAGGTAATGACAACATTTGGGTAATCGTAGATCGCCTCACGAAGACTGCCCATTTCATACCTGTCAGATCCAATAGAACCGCTCAAAGTCTAGCACAGATATATTTTAAAGAAATTGTTAAGCTGAATGAAATTCCCAGCAGCATAGTCAGTGATAGAGACCCAATATTTGCTAGAAAATTTTGGGAGGCATTCCAGACAGAATTGGGAACGAAACTGAATATGAGCACCGCTTATCACCCTCAAACAGATGGCCAAACTGAGCGGGTGAATAGAATTCTGGAAGATTTATTGTGGGCTTGTATAATTGATTTTGGTGGGTCATGGGAAGATCACATGCATTTGGCAGAATTCTCATATAACAATAGCTATCAAGCAAGTTTGGGAATGTCGCCATTTGAAGCATTATATGGCAGATTGTGCAGATCTCCAGTGTGACGGCCCGCCCCGCACCAACCGATATTTCCTCCAAAGGTGCGTTGCACACATGTCCAGTTAGCACGGAACGGGTCGTTAGAAGAAAAAGGGAAGAAGGAAATGAACTAAAAAGGAACCTGTAGAATGTCTCACAGCGCATAGAATAAAATATAATAACAACATACTTGACATAAAACAGGTAAGACAGTGCATAAGCTGAAAACTAGAACTAAGCATCATAGCAGCGGAAATACAGCTTATTACAACTTTTAAAATACTGTCTCTAAAGCAAAAGCAAGATAAAGAAGGTACACTACTAATGCCCAAGTAGTGACCACCAACAACACAGGGAGAATATCTATATATCATACGTGGAAGCCTCCTGCTCGCCTCCGAATCAGCTACTCGCGCATCACCAGCTAACCATAACCTGTCTCTAGTCTGCTCGTGTGAGCACCCAGAGTAATAAGAGGAGACATAAAACTCTAGGTCATACATAAAGCCTGGTATGAGCGATAAGCAACAAAACATAACAATAACAGGTATAATCCAATCATACCTGAACCTGGACCTGCAACCAAAGAGTTAGCACTACATACTGTACAACACTCTAAGGTGCCCTTTCAAATGGTGTAAAGATAACGGGGGTGGGGGTGTGCATGTCATAGTGATGTCAAACAATCAAACATAGCAATCATCCTCACATCCCTCACTCAGTGCGTAAAGCATACGATATCCACTACTTTGGTCACCTAATACTTTGGGCCAAGACGGAATCCAATCCCGTGTAACTATCACTACAAGCCCACTATCCATCTCTCAGTGGTGAACCAAAATTATGAATACCGACAACCCCTTTGCACACGTCCCGCAGCAAAGCCCAACCATGAAGTGAACTCATTGGTTCCCAACTGGATCCTGAGCTATAACTTCCATTTGGACTACCTTTGCATCTCGGGTTTTAGTCTCCTCCTCCGGATCGGTCTTCATTCAGTTCATAACCTCCTGGTTCGGTTCGCAATCACCAGCTCGTGGTCAAGCTCTAGGTCGTGATGATACTCCAGGTCGGATCATGCTACCTTCGCCAGGTCGGATCGTGATATGCTCTCCAGGTTGGGCCGCCATCATCGGATCGTGCTTCATCAGTTCGTGGCACCCCTGTCGGGTCGGGCCGTGGCACCCTGGTACTCATCGCATCGTGAGCTCCTTCATCCTCCTCTGGTTCGGATTGCGAGCTTGAAGTGACTCGTAGCATCAGTCTCTCTTTCGTGGCCTTCAAAGTGGAGCAGATCGTCATGGTGGTGCGGCTCGTGATGACTCTTCACGAATGGAGGGGATCGAATCGTGGAGGGTGGTTCGTCCCGGATCGTGGCTCACCTCCTGCCTTGGTCGTGGCACATACCCCACGAACGGGGAGGGGGCTCACGAACCGATTCCTGCACAACTTCCCTGCGACTTGTTTCACACCATTCGATGGCGTTTTCGACCAATCTAACACTTCTAAACAATCACAAAGCATACCATACAGTCATAACAACATGTAGTATCAACCCCAAACACCAAAACATAAATCATAGCGTGTAAAATGGATCAAACATACCCAAAACCCCTTAATTTCCCTTAAGCATGTTTAGGAACAACTAAGCATAGGATTAACAAAACTTAACCAAATTAACCCAAACTTCTAACAGAGGTCTAAAACAATACTTAGCAATTTATAAATATTTTTCCAGATTTTTAACATGCATAAATTTGCTAATTATCACTAATCACCCCTTAATCCCCCAAATTCCGGGACTTGCAAAATTAGTCGAAATTAACCCAAATTCATATCAGAGACATAAAATGATGTTTTAGAATTTTAGGAATTTTTCTAGATTTTTCTGAGCCATAATTTCGCTAATCTTCGCTGATTACCATAACTAGCCGTACTTAGTGAAAAACAATGCAAATCACTCACCTTAGCCACAAACAAACTTTAGATCTGAAATAATCTCTGATTTGGATCCAATCCATATGTGTTCCAGCAGCTCTCCCTCTGATTTGGTGCTACCCTCCCTTGATTTGATGTAGTTTTGCTTAATCTTCGATTAGAAAGTGATTAGAGATTATTTGGGATGAAATTAGAAGGTGGAGGCCATTGCTAGAGCTTGAAGGAGGTAAGTAGCGGCTGGAAAAATGAGTCTAAAACCAAAATCCTAACCCTAGCAGCCCTTAAATATCCCAAATCCCGAAATCCCCCATTGGGCCTAGTTGCTAATCACCCGGTTAAGCCCAATTAGCTGTTTTTCACCTTCTAAAGCTTGTTTCAGCCATATCTCTCAAACGGTAAGTCAGTTTAGCTAATGTAACCACTCTACGGAAAGAGAAACCATCATTCGAAGCCAATGGAAGTGGTTTCAGGTCAAAATTCCGTTCCAGTCAAAAGTTATGGCCAAAACAGTACCAACTAGAGGTAAAACGGTCATTAAAAAATCGACAAAAATCATGAACATGGGAAATGACTCTAATGGTTGTTTCCCAAAGTTACATGACCATACGACTTCGTATGAGAAAGAAATAAATATTCTACGATCCTTCGATGCGTAGAATGCGGGTTGTTACATTCTTCCACCTTAAGAAATTTCGCCCCCGAAATTCCCTAACCAAAACACACAAAGCGCCCCGCATGCCTATCAACCATAAATCAACATGAAAAACAAGTCTATCCTAGCATGTGGTTTACTAAAAAGGGAAGAAACTATCATTACCAAAACCTTACCAGGCAAAGAGTTCTGGATACTTCCTCCTTATATCCTCCTCTGTTTCCCAAATACAGTCTTTTTCATTCTTACCCCACTGGACTTTGACTAGTTTCACCGCCTTCCTTCGAAGCTGCTACGTATCGTTCCCAATGATACGCATAGACTTGCGGTTCCCAATCGCCTCGAGTTCAACTTCGATGTTATCCAACTGATCAGGTGAAATAGCCACACTAGGGTCGTGCACGAATTTCCTTATCTGGGAAACATGAAATACGTTGTGAACTCCCGCCATCTTGTCAGGTAACTCTACCTCATACGCCAAATTCCCAACTTGCTCGAGGACTGGGAATGGGCCAACAAATCTTGGTGCTAACCTACCTCTCCAACCAATCCGAATCACATTCTCTATGGAGAGATCTCGACGAACACCAAGTCGTTAACGAAGAATTCCAAATCTCTTCGTTTCTTACCGAGATAAGCCTTCTGCCTATCTTTATCCCTTCCCAGTAGTAGATCTGCTCTATGTCTCAATACATCTTGTTAACACTGGGATGTATAGTCAATTTCGAGTGATGATATGCTCTAATCACTTCACCTCTCAGTTCATCTACGTTGGGTACAACTAGTCCCTTATTCTTTCGAAGCCACCCTTCTCGATCAAATCTTTATTTGATCATTCTCTTTCCATCGATACGCATCTCTACCCTAAAGATGGTTTCCAATAGATTAGGATCATCCTTCTAACTGGAACCAATCCACTCAATCAAAATCGATCTAATCGTCAAGCTTACTAGTGTTTCTGAATCCAATTCACTCTTGGGTCCGAAATCATATCCTGTGATATACTTTAGTTACTTCCATCCTAGAACAAAACCCCTAAACTGGCATGTCTCCTACTCAATGCAACTATTATCGCGCCCAAATCATTTACTATGATCACTCTGCCCTATGGAGTCATGGCGACTCCACTGCACTGATCCATAGCCACTAGTCCTTTGCTATGTCCACTCTGCCCCATGAAGTCATAACAACTCCATTGCACTGGCTCATAGCCTTACTAATCATTTACTATGTCCACTTTGTCCCTCGAGTCATGACGACTCTACTGCACTGGCTCATAGTCCTACTACAATCACTTTGTTCCCCATCGCTGGAACCTTAGAGGTGATAGTCTACTCAAGGAAAAAAATAGGAACAACATAGCAACCATAACATCCATCAAACAAGTCCTACCTATCACCTGCTAAATTGATAAACACATCGACACCTACATGACTGGTCTAACCAATCCCAATATGTCGATTCTAGCATGTCTGGTCCAACCAACATCACTAACTAATGGAAGCCCAGCCCCTATACATACACCAATGCCTACTTGACTGGTCCAACCAATCCCAGGCTAATGGAAGCCCCGCCTCCCTACTAACTATCGTACGTCCAACGCACGTTTATCCTTCAAGGATAATTAAACTAATGGAAGCCCAGCCTCCAATCGGACTACCGTACATCCAACGTACGTTTATCCTCCAAGGATAACTAGATCACGTCCAACGGATCCAAGGTAACGGGCGTCCCCAGATACCCCTGCTTTTAGTCCTCCTAAAATACTTGAGTCCAATCCAAGTCTATCCATTATCTTGCTGCCCTCTCGAGTCCAACTTGAGCTGAATCCAATTCCTTGCAGCCTTCTCGAGTCCAACTCGAGTCAATCTATAACTCAGACCCAGTCTTGTGTACCGACAAACTCTAGTCCAACGTGAGTCGTATCCCTATTCGTTGCATCTCCAAGATCAATGAACACCTATTTTCTTTTACGAGTTCAAGTCCAACTTGAATCGCTCTAATCTTCGTTGTATCTTCCATGATCAACGGACACATCCTATTCCTTCAAAGTTCTACTATCCAATAGAGAACATCAACATAGGGTCCTAAACAATCCATTAATTTGCATCTTTCCCGAGTCCCACTCGAGCAATCTCATAACCCTATCGAGTCTAACTCTGGGCAGTCTATACCATTGAACAGTCTCATCATGTTCCGTTTGCCCATCACTCCTCGAGTAAACCAAGATATCATCCAATGAAAAATCACAACAACTATTTACCCCTCACGCGAACCATCCTCGTCGAAATCGATATACCCGAAGTACAAGCCCCAAAGGCCTAAACCAATATCAGACAAGCACCCAAGGAACATCTCCTCCGAGTTCGGACAATCCTCATGAGGTGATACTAGCAAAACAATCTAGCACTGGAGTACTCATTTGCCTCCCAGATACAACTAGAACTTATTACAACGATAACCTCTTAACTTCCTTAACTCCAGTTACTATCGCCATTACTAGATAGGTACCTAATACCACCCTATTCCTTTGGAGTAGATCAACTCCCCAAAATAATGCTAAACCCAGTAAAGCCCAAAACAAAGCAATCACAAGGAAACATACATCCATGACTCGATAAGACCACCCACAAAAAATCACACTAAGATCAGTCGAACCACCTATCGGGTTCGTCACAATTAGAGGTCTATCGACTAACTCAGGTTTGTCAAACAAAACCCGATCAAAACATCTTAAATAGAAAGCATACCTCGAATAATGACACCTTTTTCCTTCTGCGCCACAGTTGGGGCATTCGACGAAGAAGGAACAGCGTTGATAGCATATGCTTTCACAATCTGCTTCTCCCTAGGAGGTTGTGGGCAATCATCCTTGTGATGTCCCGCCTGGCCGTAGTTAAAGCACTTCCTTTCCCCAGGCTTTTCTCGACAATCTCTGGCGTAATGGCCCTTCTTGCCACAACTAAAGCATTCGCCATCTTTCTTATTTTTCTTACTCTGACCATCCTTGGTCGGGTTCTGCTTCCTCTTGTTCTGAGAATTCTTCTTGCCTTTACCGCCTGCTTGCGGCTTTGGCTCCTCTGCAGATGCCGTAGCAACTTCGGCCTTCGACTTAGGGAAAAGGCACTCTGACCTTAATGCCTTCCCTACAATAGACTAGAACGTCTCATCGATATGGTTTATAAGTCTTTCCCCCAAGTACCCATCCAAGCCAGTTATGAACTTCTCGTTCTTCTTTTCGACTGTATCGATAAGGGACCATCCATATTTCGATAAAGTGTCAAATTCAGCGATATACTCCGAGACTGCTCTACCGTTCTACTTGAGCTCCGAGAACTTCCTGAATAGTTCTGATTTATGAGCAGCTGGAATAAACTTATCACAAAAGCGAGTCTTAAACTGATTCCAAGTAACTTGATCTTCTGGAGTAGCTGTTCTAATGGCATTCCACCAATTCATCGCTCGCCCTTGCAGTTGACGAGACGCTAGCCTTCTCTTCATCTCATCCTCAAGACCCAAGTCGTCGAAGATACGATCACAGCTATCCAACCAATCCTGAACATCTGTGGCCGACTCTGTTCCGTGGAACGGCTTCCCACCAAGGTTAGTGTAATCCTTGCACAACTTGGCGAAATCGACCCTAGGCGCCTGCACTACTGGACCACCACCATTTCCGGGATTGGGAACTGCTCCATAAACATCTCTAAGCATGTCTCTCATGAAGTTATTGAACATTGTCCTCATGTCAGGAGCATTCCTATGGCTGGTCCCTCTACCAGCACCTCTAGGATATCGGCTCATCGTTAATCTGCAAAAGGGGAAACGATTAACGAACCCATAGTGGTGCTAGTGCAGTACGACTTCAATATTATACTACCAATAGTATATATATATATAGCTTTTGAAAACCAAAGTAATCACAAATACGCACTCTCATATACGTATTATCTCTCCCTAGTGTCTTTCCCTAGGTTAACTATACAACCTAGAGCTCTTATACCAAGTGTGACAGCCCGCCCCGGACAAACCGACATTTCCTCCAAAGGCGCGCTGCACACATGTCCAGTTAGCACGGAATGGGTCGTCAGAAGAAAAAGGGAAGAAGGAAATGAACTAACAAGGAACCTGTAGAATGTCTCACAGTGCATAGAATAAAATATAATAACAACATACTTGACATAAAACAGGTGAGACAGTGCATAAGCTGAAAACTAGAACTAAGCATCATAGCAGTGGAAATCCAAAATACAGCTTATTACAACTTTTAAAATACTGTCTCTAAAGCTAAAGCAAGATAAAGAAGGTACACTACTAATGCCCAAGTAATGACCGCCAACGACACAGGGAGGATATCTATATATCATACGTGGAAGCCTCCTGCTCGCCTCCGAATCAGCTACTCGCGCATCACTAGCTAACCATAACCTGTCTCTAGTTTGCTCGTGTGAGCACCCAGAGTAATAAGAGGAGACATAAAACTCTAGGTCAGACATAAAGCCTGGTATGAGCGATAAGCAACAAAACATAACAATACCAGGTATAATCCAATCATACCTGAACCTGGAACTGCAGCCAAAGAGTTAGCACTACATACTGTACAACACTCTAAGGTGCCCTTTCAAATGGTGTAAAGATAACGGGGGTGGGGGTGTGCATGTCATAGTGATGTCAAACAATCAAACATAGCAATCATCCTCACATCCCTCACTCAGTGCGTAAAGCATACGATATCCACTACTTTGGTCACCTAATACTTTGGGCCATGACGGAATCCAATCCCGTGTAACTATCACTACAAGCCCACTATCCATCTCTCAGTAGTGAACCAAAGTAATGAATACCGACAACCCCTTTGCACACGTCCCGCAGCAAAGCCCAACCATGAAGTGAACTCATCGGTTCCCAACTGGATACTAAGCTCTAACTTCCATTTGGACTACCTTTGCATCTCGGGTTTTAGTCTCCTCCTCCGGATCGGTCTTCATTCAGTTCATAACCTCCTGGTTCGGTTCGCAGTCACCAGCTCGTGGTCAAGCTCCAGGTCGTGATGATACTCCAACTCGGATCATGCTACCTTCGCCAGGTCGGATCGTGATATGCTCTCCAGGTTGGGTCGCCATCATCGGATCATGCTTCATCAGTTCGTGGCACCCTGGTACTCATCGCATCGTGAGCTCCTTCATCCTCCTCTGGTTCGGATCGCGAGCTTGAAGTGACTTGTAGCATCAGTCTCTCGTTCATGGCCTTTGAAGTGGAGCAGATCGTCATGATGGTGCGGCTCGTGATGACTCTTCACGAATGGAGGGGATCGAATCGTGGAGGATGGTTCGTCCCGGATCGTGGCTCACCTCCAGCCTTGGTCGTGGCACATACCCCACGAACGGGGAGGTGGCTCACGAATCGATTATTGCACAACTTCCCTGCGACTTGTTTCACGCCATTCGACGATGTTTTCGACCAATCTAACACTTCTAAACAATCACAAAGCATACCATACAGTCATAGCAACATGTAGTATCAACCCCAAACACCAAAACATAAATCATAGCGTGTAAAATGGATCAAACATACCCAAAACCCCATAATTTCCCTTAAGCATGTTTAGGAACAACTAAGCATAGGATTAACAAAACTTAACCAAATTAACCCAAACTTCTAACAGAGGTCTAAAACAATACTTAACAATTTATAAATATTTTTCTAGATTTTTAACATGCATAAAATGGCTAATTATCACTAATCACCCCTTAATCCCCCAAATTCCGGGATTTGCAAAATTAGTCAAAATTAACCCAAATTCATATCAGAGACATAAAATGATGTTTTAGAATTTTAGAAATTTTTCTAGATTTTTCTGATCCATAATTTCGCTAATCTTCGCTAATTACCATAACTAGCCATAATTAGTGAAAAACAATGCAAATCACTCACCTCAGCCACAAAAAAACTTTAGATCTGAAATAATCTCTGATTTGGATCCAATCCCTATGTGTTCCAGCAGCTCTCCCTCTTATTTTGTGCTACCCACCCTTGATTTGATGTAGTTTTGCTTAATCTTCGATTAGAAAGTGATTAGAGATGATTTGGGATGAAATTAGAAGGTGGAGGCCATTGCTAGAGCTTGAAGGAGGTAAGTGGCGGCTGGAGAAATGAGTCTTAAACCGAAATCCTAACCCTAGCAGCCCTTAAATACCCCAAATCCCGAAATCCCCCATTGGGCCTAGTAGTTAATCACCCGGTTAAGCCCAATTAGCTGTTTTCACCTTCTAAACCTTGTTTCAGCCATATCTCCCAAACGGTAAGTCCGTTTGGCCAATGTAACCACTCTACGGAAAGAGAAACCATCATTCGAAGCCAATGGAAGTGGTTTCAGGTCAAAATTCCTTTCCAGTCAAAAGTTATGGCCAAAACAGTACCAACTAGGGGCAAAACGGTCATTTAAAAATCGACAAAAATCATGAACATGGGAAATGACTCTAATGGATGTTTCCCAAAGTTACATGACCATACGACTTCGTATGAGAAAGAAATAAATATTCTAGGATCCTTCGATGCGTAGAATGCGGGTTGTTACATCCAGCATGTTGGGTAGAACCTGGCAACAGACCTGTGCTAGGACCTGATATGATTCGAGAAGCATCTGATAAAGTCGACTTCATCAAAAAGCGATTGAGAACCGCACAAAGCCGACAAAAAAGTTATGCAGATTCTAGAAGAAGAGATTTGACATTTGCTGTTGGTGATCATGTTTATTTGAAAGTTTCTCTGATGAGAGGAGTAATTTGGTTTGGCAAAACTGGGAAGTTGGCACCGAGATTTATTGGTCCCTTTCCTATACTCGAACGAATTGGAACTCTTTCTTATAGGGTTTAATTACCAGATTGGTTGCCTGGAGTGCATGATGTATTTCACGTATCTCAACTTAGAAGACATGTGCATGATCCAGATCTTGTTGTAGAAGAAGCAGCGCAACATGATATAGACATAACTCCTGAATTAGCAGTCAGAAGAGAGCCATTAAAGATTGTTGGCAAAGAAACTAGAGAACTAAGAAGCAAAAAGGTTCATTTAGTTAAAGTGCAGTGGAGTAGTGATCCTAGAGACTGTACTTGGGAGACTGAGGAAAGCACTAAGCAAGCTTACCCCAAATGCATAGTGGACATCTCTGACTAACTCCGGTGCAAGGTACCTTTACAATACTTTGCATTTACATTTTGTTTCCTACTTTACTGTTGTTTCCTTTTCGGGGACGAAAAGTTTTAAGTGGGGGAGATTGTAACAACCCGGAAAATACGAGCCAATTTAAAATTTTTAAATTGGTTATTTCAAAGGAATTTGAACAATGGAAATAGAATATTTCAATAAAATAGTGAATTAGAAATAGTGAGTCAGTTTAAAATTTTGAATTCAAACTTGACTGACTATGCAGGGTGGAAATTATAATGGATTTTAGTGAAACCATAAATATTTAAATATGTTTATCAATACGTTTCTAACGAATCTGAAAAATCGAAGTTTCATAACGGGAGTCAAAAGTTATGGCCGAATGAATTTTCAGAAAGGTCGCTATATAGAATATATAGCCCTGGAAAATAGATATTTTGCAAACGACCTCGGAATTCGACGAAACCACTTTTGTTGGGTCCGGGATGTCAAACTATTGCTAGGTTTCAAATTTCATAATTTTTGAAGCTAGTATGTGAGCGTTACAAAAGAAAATGTGTTTGGTCAATTTCTGTTAAATTGGATCGACCAGAAAATGGCCATTTTTCAAACGATCTCAGAATTCGACGAAACTAGTTTTGTTGGGATCGTAGCGTCAAAACATAGCTAGATTTATTTTTCTGGAATTTTTTGAATCAGTTTGTGGCCCTGGCAAATTGAAATGTATGTTCAAAGTTAAAATTAAATGTTTTATACTTTAATTTGAAGAATAACTAACTGTAACAGTCGAATTGGCCAACGAAACATATCCCATTGTGTCCGGGATGGGGTAATTAGCTTGGGACGACAATCGTTGGGTTTGAATTGGTGTCGGTATGGAGAAACACTATTTTAAAATTTATTAAAACCATTGGCCAATCAGAATTTTCCTTTCATTATTTTTAAAAATAAAAAAAACCCAGAAACCCTCGTTTTTCTCTCTCGATCGACGATCTACGTCGTTCGCCGCTTCCCAGCCAAATCGCCGCCGCCACAGGCGATTCCAGCCTTCGCCACCACCACCAGTCGACGCGCCTCCCTCTACTCTTGAAATCCGACCCTACCCCGACCCCTATCGCCACCTCCATCGCCAATATCGTCGACCGAAACCTCGACACTTCCCATTGCCGCCCCGATCGCCAGAGATCATCGAACCACCTCAAACCACCCTACGCCGACTCCCCTCTCCTCCCTCTTCCACGTCATCACCTCTAATCATCCTATCGTGCCTTGGTTCTCGCAAAAACTGCAACCCTAGTTTTGAACCATCGTGAAAGGTGAGTCCTTTTTTATGTTTGATCTTTGAAAAATCATATCTTTAAGGTGTGTTGACGAAATTCGATGAAACAGGAAACATTGGGACCGCAAGGAGGCTCTCTACCACATAGAAGAGACCGCGGATTTTTCTGAGTCATCTACGACTTTTAGCACTCGGAAAACCAATGTGAGAAATCTAAATTAAATGAATTTGAATGGAAAATGTCGTGTATAAATTATATAAGCAAAATATATATTACACACGTGTTGTATACCTCATGTGCATGCGATGTGTAAGCTATATTAGCGAAGTATGAATTATACATGCATAGTATAATTGATATATGTGTTGAAATGCAAGTGAAATATAGAAATATATATGTATACATATATATATATATATACATACTACCCTCGTCCATAAACCATGGACGATATTTATTGTTGTGTATTGGTGTGAAATATTAGATGAAAATGTGAATGGTTGAATAATTGTTTGTGGTTGATATTGTTTGGTTGTGGTTGAAAAATAGCCGTTGGTGATTGAAATGAATTGGAAATAATTGTGGAAATAAAAATAAAACATGCCGCCTGCGTGCGAATTAGATGAATGAATCCCCATTGTCAAAAACAGCGAGGTTTTAAGGTAGAGCGAAGAGCCGTACTAGGGACGGTGCCGGTTTTAACTACCCTGCCGTTATACTGCCGAAATTTTGAATAATATTCATGTGTTAGAATTATTTTCATATGTTGAAATTATCTTCATGCGTTGAAATTAAAGTCATGTGTTGAAACTATATCCATGTGTGGAAATGCTCATGTGTTGAGAAGTGATGTGTGAAAATTAAATTCATGTGTGAATGAATGAAGTGTTCAAACAATAAAAATCACATTTTATAATATATATGAAGTATGTAAAATATTCGCCTTATATATAAATAGTTTCAACAATAAAAATTTCATCTTTCTTATATGAACAACATATATAAAATATCCATGTGTGGAGGTGCTCATGTGTTGAGAAGTGTGTGTATTGGAAAAGTTCATGTGTTGAATAAAAAGATTGAACAATAAAAATTATATTTTTATTGAAACTATGAAGTGTTAAAAACTTTCATGTGTTGAATAAATATTTTAAATGATAAAAATATCATTTTTATCATATATGTGATATGCTATAGATATGCGAGCGTTGAAACAAATATTTGTTAAAGAAATATGTGAAAACCCGTAACTTCCCCGGTGAGGAAAGCGCGGATAGTTTGAGAACAAACCACAACAGAACGCAGACGGAAGAACATTTCATTGTTAATTTACAACAATTCCATCAGAATACAAGAATATACAGAGCATAAATAAATATTACACAGAAATATCAGAGATTTAAATTACATTTAAATACATCGCAGCAGAAAATAATACAATACACAACTAGAAGAGATATACGGATACAAAGCTTTCCGGACATCATTCCAGCTGTAAACAAGGATCCTATGAATATAAATCTGCAAAACCAAAACTACTAGCTGCCCACGTCAAAATAAAGGCACCCAGAGTTTAGGTTAAAACAATAAACTCCAGATCAGTCATGTGACTGGTGTGAGAACTAAAACAGTTATTAATCTTTATTTTAAAGTTCGGTAAATCAAGGGACCACGCCGTATAACACGGAATGGGTTTCCTCCCAAGAATACCAGTGCATAAACAAACAACGCAATGCTAAATAAATAAAAATGAAGTTATTATAAGACCCAGTTCCCATCACACAATGCAACGCAAGCCGGAGGATCGGGTTTTTACCTTATAATAGCCAAGAATGCTTGATACGTTTAAAACAAATCATTTGATACTATCATAAGTGCATAGTGTATAAAACAATCTTCAAATCATAAGTATCAATCATAGATGGCATAAGCGCCCCATCCCACTATTTCACCATACTAGGCTCTACAAATAAAACCGGAATACACGTATTGGAAATTGGATTTCCATCATGGTGGCTCCTGATTCGAAAGATCGATCGCGTAATGCAATTCCCCACGGCTTACGTCCCAACAAGAGAAAACACCATCTGCACATCCGCACTTTTGGGACCAAAGTATCACCGCGGCTTACGTCCCAGCGAGAGAAAACACCGCTTACTCTATATATCCCTGAGCACTAAGCTCATCTCGGTCGACCGAATCCACGACACCACTAAGGTACCCATCCACTAAAAAGCATACTGATCAAACCATCAGTTTACCACCATACCGGGGTGTGAGGCTCGCGAATCGATGCTATACACAAAGCCATGCTATATTAAAGCTGCGCTTTGATCATCACCCACCAAACTTTGCTTTTTAACAAAAGTCTGGATCACTGCATCTCAGCATGCCACACTATCAATTCATATCGTACCACTGATTTCTGCCAATATATAACCTCTGAGCTCGTATGTCTCGGAGAAGGGCGTTAAGCAAGAGAATAAATTCCCCGCCGCCAAACAGATATATATTTAGTAGGGATCAACGAATACAATATAAAGGAATACAATGTCAGACACACCATCCATTTACAAGTCCGTTCTAGGTCTGAACGAAACCGGAGGCACTTTCCTCGCATATCCGTCGATCTCCAAGTACGTCTGGATGACCACCAACTGATTCCCTCATCTTGGGTGTACATCCCAATCAAGATCATCAGTAATCACCCAAACGATTTGAAGACTTCCGGTCTTCGACCACCATCATCATCTTTGACTTATCGTCGAATCAGTTATTCAAAATGGGTATAAACCCGGTCTTTCCGAATAACTCGCGTATATTTTAAACAAGTGTTACACAAACACAACATACGCCTCATTCCAATTCATCAGTCACTAACCGTAAATTAATCAAGAGAATAATTCCCCAAATATTAACCCCGAAGGCCGAAACCAACATCAGATCAATATCCAGAAAACCATTTTGCTTAGCTAACCGACAGTTAGTTTCTAACTTTCACATTCATAGGGAAGGGTTCGCATTAATTTTATCAAAGATAAATTCCTTGAATTTATTCTTTAATCTTCCTTTGGATATCATTTCAAACCAAATTATGGTTTTCCAAACTAGTCGGGATTAGTGAACCACACCGAAATAATTATTTATTTTATTTCTCAATCCCAACCTATTCATCCCATGAAGCAAAACTGGTAATACTCCATATGTAATACCACGGTGTTATCGGTAAATTCAATTACCATTTCACATTCAAATCTAATTAAAGATTTAACTATCGTTTTGGAGAGAAACAGGTGATACTCCATTCTCGATCTTTTCAATCTAATTAAAGATACATTAAAACTCCACATAGTTTTAATCTTTAACTGGGTTAAAGAATCAGTGTCATTTAAAACATGATTCACTATAAACCCAAAATCACATTACATTTCAATCAGACCCTAAGCATAAATTAGCAAGTGAGCAATTCCTTAAGTATTAACCCCGAAGGCCGAAACCAACATCAGATCATTACCCCAGAAACCATTCAACTTAACTAATCTCCAGTTAGTTTCTGATTTTCTTTACTCCTTTGGGTCTAAGAACAGTATTATTGAAGATACCGTTCACGACAACCAAAAATTACATTCTATTAATTATCGGGTTAAAGAACAAGTGTTATTTAAAACACTGTTCACGATAAACCCAAAAATCAATACCAATGCAATTCCAGTTAAATATTATTTAATTGGTGCACTTCATTAAATCTAAATAAAAGGATTTAATCTTTTCCTCAATTGGGTTTAAGAACAACGTTAATGAAGACGCCATTCACGACAAACCCAAAATCCCATTTGATATTAAATACAAGGTTATGAATAGAAAATATATCGGCTTATATTCAATATCAATTTCTACGACCAACAAATATCGTATTGGAAATAACGATATAAATATATCTTTCAAATTTCCCATAACAATACCTGTATAATCACAAAATCCCACATCGAAATATTCTGAAGACAATTTCGATTCAAATCCGTTTCCAATCTATATATTGGAAATCCTGGTTATTTTCAAAACCGTTTCAAATCCACTTTATTTATTTTTAAAATAAATAAATTATTATTCTAGTTCAAAACTAGTTCATTTCGATAAAAATCTATTTTTATCCTTTCAAATATGGAGTTTCTCATCCCAACTCTTCACAAATCATTTCTTATGATTTTACACAAATTATAATTATTTTTAATAAGTTTATCAAGGCCTGTACAGTCGGTTTCCATCAATGGCTATCGAACTGCACTTACAGCGACATTTTCCAAATTTTAGTTGGACATAATTCCAAATCCAACCGTTAGATTTCAAATTTCTAATATTCGTTAGAAAGCTCTTTTCGATACGAACCCAACGGCTCCAGTTTTAGGAGAATCTGACGGTCGGATCTCCCGCAATGTCCGTTCGAAGTCAATGGACGAAATTCACGAACTACCGCGGCGCGGCGTGTTCTATCCAGGCCATTATATATATTATATATATATATTATATATTTCGTTGATTTCCTTTTTAAAAAGAATTTTATAAATCATTTCAAATTTGTTTCAAAAACAATTTCAACATTTATTTCAAATTCATATCAAAATTGAATTTTTCCTTATAAATTATTTTTACATTCACTTCTATTTGATTTCAATTCAAATCGATTTCAATTCTATTTCAATTCGTTTTCAATTGAATTAAATTCAATTAAGATTTGTTTTGTATTTGATTCAATTCGAATTCATTTTTAATTCAATTCAATTCAAATTCATTTTCTATTAAATTCAAATTCGTTTTCTATTCAATTCAATTCGAATTCGTTTTCTATTCAATTCAATTCTTTTCTAAATATCAGATTTTGAAATCACTTTTGATATTCATTACAAAATGAATAAAATCGATATTCATTACAAAATGAATAAAATCGATATTCATTATAAAATGAATAAAATCGATATAAATATCGTTCACGTCAAAATGGCGTCAATCTAATCAACACGGCTTTATATATTTCTATTTTCAAATATTCTATTTCAAATATTTCTTTTTCAAATATTTCTATTCAAATATTTCTTTTTCAAATATTTCTATTCAAATATTTCTTTTCAAATATTTCTTTTCAAATATTGAATGAAGCCAATCGATTACCATATAATGTTAATTATATGGATTTTCTACAACACATGTATACAATAACAACGATGAAAAATCAACCATCATCCAAAGTGCATTCTACACTGTATAAGCATCGAATATAAATATTTAACGCTCATAACAGTCTGTCAATCAATCGATCGACATACAACTAAACAATCGGGATTAGTGTACGTCAAATATCATCCCAATACCCGTGTGGGGTTTCAAACAATCAAACACAGATTTTATTTGTGTAGTTGGGCAATGTGTAAAATTTATCGTCCCAATCAATACCAGTCAAATGTGTGTATATAAACAAATCGTTCGATTTGTTTATATTAATTTATTTCATTTCATATACACGTTAAAAATTCTATTTTTAACTATAAAATATTTTCCACTATAAAATATTTTATTTCAACTATATAAATGTTTTATTTCATTTCACATCACATCACACAATCAACTACACATCAAAACAAACAAACAAGCATATAAGCCGTCCATAGTCTGTGGACGACGGGTGTCGGGTGCTACTAAACACCGTCTGCATCCTAGTATATATTTTTAACTAGAAAACAAAATTAAAAGGTGTGAAGTTCTCACAGAATTGCTAATCCAACGCCACGACTCTTCTTAGGTAGAAATCTTCGTCGTTCTTGCCTCTTATCACTTTTCACTGCCCGTATTCTCTACATATATAAAAATCACATTTTTACTTCGCTATTCAATATATAAAAATCGAATTTTTTACTTTGCTATTCAATATATAAAAATCGAATTTTTACTTTGCTATTCAATATATAAAATTCGAATTTTTACTTAGCTATTCAACATATAAAAATCGAATTTTTACTTAGCTATTCAACATATAAAAATCGTATTTCTTTTTCTACTTCATATATATTTTTCAACGCTTCATTTTATATAAAAATTATATTTCTACTTTTAATATAAAGATCTATATAAAGATAAAATCTTTGCTACCTATATAATATAAAGATCGTATTTTTATTATCTATACTATATAAAAATCATATTTTTAATCTTTCCTTGATATAAAAATTATATTTTGAACCTTCCTATAATATAAAAATACGATCTTTCTCCTTTTAAAAATCTATTTATATAAACTATATCAAATCTAACCTTATATACTAATAAAAATCCAAATTTTATATAAATGAAATATAAAAACTCACTGTGTTGCGCGTTCTAGGGTGGTTGGAGGCTCGCGGAAGTCCGGGCGATGGCAGGCCGTGCGATGGCTCGGGGTGCTGCTCAGACCAGCACCAGAGTTGGTTGGGGAGATGGCTTTTCGGGTGGAGGAGCTCGCTGGAGGGTACGGGGCGGCGCCGTGCTTCTTCAGGTGGCGGCTTGACGGTGCCCCCTACAAGACAACGACGGTCAGATCTGAAAAAGGGGGGCATCGATTTCGGTTCAGTCGCGGTTTTCAGCGTAGGAGAAAGAGCTGGGGGGGGGGGTCTCGTCGTCGGAGTGGGAGAGGAGGAGGTCGGCCTCCGGTGGCGGCGCCAGGATCACTAGTGATGGGGGCGACGGTCCTCCGTCGAGCGCTTTCCCTTTTTATTATTTTTTTTCTCGATTCGTTCTGAACGGGGGGGGGGGGGGGGGGCAACGGGTTTTAAGGACAGGTTTTTTTTATTTAATTATTTTATTTTCCATCAAAATGCAACTTTTATTTTTGACCTCAAAACGAGACACACCGCCTGTCGTCCATAGCTAATTACCCCCATTCCGAACACAATGGGATACGTATCGCAGGCCAATTTTATCGTTCCGACTAGTTTTGATTTAAACTAAAGTATAAATCTTTATATATTCAATTTAAATGCACATTTCAATTTACTGGGGCCACATACGAACTCTAAAAATTCCCGAAAAATATTTTCTAGCTTCGTGTTGACGATACGATCCTAACAAAACTAATTTCGTCAAATTCTAAGACCGTTTGAAAAATGGTCATTTTTCAGTCGATTAAAATCAACTGAAACTGGTCAAACGCGTTTTCTTTTGCCACGCTCACATATTGATTCGAAAAATTATGGAATTTTGAATCTAGCAATAATTTGACATCACGGACCCAACAAAAGTGGTTTCGTCGAAATCCGAGGTCGTTTGCAAAATGTCTATTTTTAAGGGCCTGAATTCCATAGTGACTATTCAGAATTTTCAACTGGACATATCTTTTGATCCCCGCTATGAAATTTTGATTTTTCAGATTCGTTGGAAAGATATTGTCAATTAGATTCAAATATTTTTGGTTTCACTAAAATCCGGTTTATTTTGCACCCGGTATATTCAATTGAAGTTTGAAATCGAATTATCTAACTACCATGCCATTTTCAACTCCTTTTATAATTTAAAATAAATATTTATATTCTAACGACGATCTATATAAATATATTCATTCAAATTCTATTAAAAATAAATTTCTCGTCGTTATTATTTAAAATAATTCATTTTAAATAATGAAAATTCGCTAAAATTGCGAAAATAAAAATTTTAAACTGGCCCAGATTTCCGGGTTATTACAATCTCCCCTACTTAAAACTTTTCGTCCCCGAAAAGGAACGAAGCCGAAAGTTGTTTTAAATACCAACTCAACTTTCATTGTTCTGATTACGGCTTAAGTTCTTCAACTTTCAAATTTTTCAAAAATTTGGCTAACACCCTAAATTTTTGAAAAATTTCGCCATAACCTCCCCTGCACCGGGAGCACGGGAAAATCCCGAAATTGCCATACAGGCCTTCTGATCTCAAAAAGAAAAAGAAAAAGCGAAGCGGCTAGCCAATCGGCTCATAAAATCATCATCACCCAAACAAAATAGTAAATTATGGTAAACATGTACCTATTTGTCGGGCAAACAATTTTATTTCTCTGCTCTAGCCTCCTTGCTATGACCTGTTCAATGAAAGTACATGTATATGCAAGCAAATGCGACCAAATTTCCAATACAACTCACTATTTGATCGAATTGGCTATATGGTTAAAATTTCAATTAATCAAAACAGTAATCAAACAACACAACCACCAATCAATTAGTTGATTAACTTTTCAAATCCATAACTTTGATATATAGTAAAAAAAACAGATTTTTGATGCAAAATCACAACAACAAGCCCTATCTAATTTTGGTTCTCACACTAGTCTAATGGAAATATATAGAAATCTCGCTTTCGAAACTCGAATACCAATTCTGATGATGTCTAGACTATCATCAGAATCGTCTTCGGGCGACTAGAGTGTGATTCTATATCTATCCAGTATATTAAAACTTCAAATACACGTGGATCAGACGTATACGCAAAGTCTATATATACTGGACTGTCCAAATTCAAACATAATAACTAATCAAATACGAATAGTTGATTTAAATTTTCAAAACAAAATTTGTTTTCATTTTCAAAATTATACTCTTCACACTCGTTCTAGGATACTACTGATCCCATCTCTAACAAGTCATTCCATTGGATATTACTAATCCAATATCTGATGAATTCTTTCGTATGGTTCTAATGTGTCTTGTTCTCTGAGCTCTGTAAACCAAAGCTCTGATACCAACTGTGAAAACCCGTAATTTCCCTGGTGAGGAAAGCGCGGATAGTTCGAGAACAAACCACAACAGAACGCAGACGGAAGAACATTTCATTGTTAATTTACAACAATTCCATCAGAATACAAGAATATACAGAGCATAAATAAATATTACACAGAAATATCAGAGATTTAAATTACATTTAAATACATCGCAGCGGAAAATAATACAATACATAACTAGAAGAGATATACAGAAACAAAGCTTTCCGGATATCATTCCAGCTGCAAACCAGGATCCTGTGAACATAAATCTGCAAAACCAAAACTACTAGCTGCCCGTGTCAAAATAAGGGCACCCAGAGTTTAGGTTAAAACAACAAACTCCAGGTCAGTCATGTGACTGGTGTGAGAACTAAAATAGTTATTAATCTTTATTTTAAAGTTCGGTAAATCAAGGGACCACGCTGTATAACACGGAACGGGTTTCCTCCAAAGAATACCAGTGCATAAACAAACAACGCAATGCTAAATAAAGAAAAATGAAGCTATTATAAGACCCAGTTCCCACCACACAATGCAACGCAAGCCGGAGGATAGGGTTTTTACCTTATAATAGCCAAGAATGCTTGATACGTTTAAAACAAATCATTTGATACTATCATAAGTGCATAATGTATAAAACAATCTTCAAATCATAAGTATCAATCATAGACGGCATAAGCGCCCCATCCCACTATGTCGCCATACTAGGCTCTACAAATAAAACCGGAATACACGTATTGGAAATTGGATTTCCATCATGGTGGCTCCTGATTCGAAAGATCGATCGCGTAACGCAATTCCCCACGGCTTACGTCCCAACAAGAGAAAACACCATCTGCACATCCGCACTTTTGGGACCAGAGTATTACCGCGGCTTACGTCCCAGCGAGAGAAAACACCGCTTACTCTATATATCCCTGAGCACTAAGCTCATCTCGGTCGACCGAATCCACGACACCACTAAGGTACCCATCCACTAAAAAGCATACTGATCAAACCATCAGTTTACCAACATCAGATCAATACCCAGGAAACCATTCTTCTTAGCTAACCTACAGCTAGTTTCTAAATTTCATATTCTTAGGGAAAGGTTCCCATTAATTTTATCCAAGATAAATTCTTTGAATTTATTCTTTAATCTTCCTTTGGATGTCATTTCAAACCAAATTATGGTTTTCCAAACTAGTCGAGATTAGCGAACTGCACCGAAGTAATTATTTATTTTATTTCTCAATCCCAACCTATTCATCCCATGAAGCAAAACCGGTAATACTCCATATCTAATACCATGGTGTTCTCGGTAAATTCAATTACCATTTCACATTCAAATCTAATTAAAGATTTAACTATCGCTTTGGAGCAAAACTGGTGATACTCCATTCTCGATCTTTTCAATCTAATTAAAGATTCATTAAAACTCCACTTAGTTTTAATCTTTAACTGGGTTAAAGAATCAGTATCATTTAAAACACGATTCACTATAAACCCAAAATCACATTACATTTCAATCAGAACCTAACCATAAATTAGCAAGTGAGCAATTCCCTAAGTATTAACCCCAAAGGCCGAAACCAACATCAGATCAATACCCCAGAAACCATTCAACTTAACTAATCTCCAGTTAGTTTCTGATTTTCTTAACTCCTTTGGGTCTAAGAACAGTATTATTGAAGAAACCGTTCATGACAACCCAAAATCATATTCTATTAATTATCAGGTTAAAGAACAAGTGTTATTTAAAACACTATTCACGATAAACCCAAAAATCAATACCAATTCAATTATAATTAAATATTATTTAATTGGTGCACTTCATTATATCTAAATAAAAAGATTTAATCTTTTCCTCAACTAGGTTTAAGAACAGCGTTAATGAAGACGCCATTCACGACAAACCCAAAATCCCATTTGATATTAAATACAAGGCTCTGAATAGAAAATATATCGGCTTATATTCAATATCAAATTCTACGACCAACAAATATCGTACTGGAAATAACGATATAAATATATCTTTCAAATTTCCCATAACAATACCTGTATAATCACAAAATCCCACATCGAAATATTCCGAAGACAATTTCGATTCAAATCCATTTCCAATCTATATATTGGAAATCCTGGTTATTTTCAAAACCATTTCAAATCCACTTTATTTATTTTAAAAATAAATAAACTATTATTCTAGTTCAAAACTAGTTCATTTCGATAAAAATCTATTTTTATCCTTTCAAATATGGATTTTTTCATCCAACTCTTCACAAATCATTTCTTATGATTTTACACAAATTATAATAATTTTTAATAATTTTATCAAGGCCTGTACAGTCGATTTCCATCAACGGCTATCGAACTGCACTTACAGCGACCTTTTCCAAATTTGATTTGGACATAATTCCAAATCCAACCGTTAGATTTCAAATTTCTATATTCGTTAGAAACCTCTTTTCGATACGAACCCAATGGTTCCGATTGTTGGAGAATCTGACGGTTGGATCTCCCGCAATGTCCGTTCGAAGTCAATGGTCGAAATTCACGAACTACCGCGGCGCGGCGCGTTCTATCCAAGCCATTATATATATATATTATATATATATATATATTATATATTTCTTTGATTTTCTTTTTAAAATGAATTTTATAAATCATTTCAAATTTGTTTCAAAAACAATTTCAACCTTTATTTCAAATTCAAATCAAAATTGAATTTTTCCTTATAAATTCTTTTTACATTCACTTCTATTTGATTTAAATTCAAATCGATTTCAATTCTATTTCAATTCATTTTCAATTGAATTCAATTCAATTCAATTCAGATTTGTTTTCTATTTGATTCAATTCGAATTCGTTTTCAATTCAATTCGAATTCGATATCTATTAAATTCAAATTCGTTTTCTATTCAATTGAATTCGAATTCGTTTTCTGTTCAATTCAATTCTTTTCAAAATATCAGATTTTGAAATCAATTTCGATATTCATTATAAAATGAATAAAATCGATATTCATTATAAAATGAATAAAATCGATATAAATATCGTTCACGTCAAAATGGCGTCAATCTAATCAACACGGCTTCATATATTTCTATTTTCGAATATTCTATTTCAAATATTTCTATTCAAATATTTCTTTTTCAAATATTTCTTTTTCAAATATTTCTATTCAAATATTTCTTTTCAAATATTGAATGAAGCCCAATCAATTACCATATAATGTTAATTATATGGATTTTCTACAACACATGTATACAATAACAACGACGAAAAATCAACCATCATCCAAAGTGCATTCTACACTGTATAAGCATCGAATATAAATATTTAACTCTCATAACAGTCCGTCAATCAACCGATCGACATACAACTAAACAATGGGGATTAGTGTATGTCAAATATCATCCCAATACCCGTGTGGGGTTTCAAACAATCAAACACAGATTTTATTTGTGTAGTTAGGCGATGTGTAAAATTTATCGTCCCAATCAATACCAGTCAAATGTGTGTATATAAACAAATCGTTCGATTTGTTTATATTAATTAATTTCATTTCATATACACGTTAAAAATTCTATTTTTAACTATAAAATATTTTTCACTATAAAATATTTTATTTCAACTATAAAAATGTTTTATTTAATTTCACATCACATCACAAAATCAACTACACATCAAAATCAAACAAACAAGCATACAAGCCGTCCATGGTCTGTGGACGAAGGGTGTCGGGTGCTACTAAACACTGTCTGCATCCTGGTATATTGTTTTAACTAGAAAACAAAATTAAAAGGTGAGAAGTTCTCACAGAATTGCTAATCCAACGCCACGACTCTTCTTAGGTATAAATCTTCGTCGTTCTTACCTCTTGTCACTTTTCACTGCCCGTATTCTCTACATATATAAAAATCACATTTTTACTTCGCTATTCAAAATATAGAAATCGAATTTTTACTTTGCTATTCAATATATAAAAATCGAATTTTTACTTTCCTATTCAATATATAAAAATCGAATTTTTACTTAGCTATTCAACATATAAAAATCGTATTTCTTTTTCTACTTCATATATATTTTTCAACGCTTCATTCTATATAAAAATTATATTTCTACTTTTAATATAAAGATCAGATTTTTACTTCACTATATATATAAAGATAAACTCTTTGCTACCTATATAATAAAAAGATCGTATTTTTATTATCTATACTATATAAAAATCATATTTTTAATCTTTCCTTGATATAAAAATTATATTTTGAACCTTCCTATAATATAAAAATACGATCTTTCTCCTTTTAAAAATCTATTTATATAAACTATATCAAATCTAACCTTATATACTAATAAAAATCCAGATTTTATATAAATGAAAATATAAAAACTCACTATGTTGCGTGTTCTAGGGTGGTTGGAGGCTCGCGGAAGTCCGGGCGATGGCAGGCCGTGCGATGGCTCGGGGTGCTGCTCAGACCAGCACCGGAGTTGGTTGGGGAGATGGCTTTATGGGTGGAGGAGCTCGCTGGAGGGTACGGGGCGGCGCCGAGCTTCTTCAGGTGGCGGCTTGACGGTGGCCCCCCTACAAGACAACGGCTGTCAGATCTGAAAAGGGGGGCATCGATTTTGGTTCAGTCGCGGTTTTCAGCGGAGGAGAAGGAGCTGGGGGGGTCCCGTCGTCGGAGTGGGAGAGGGGGAGGTCGGCCTCCGGTGGCGGCGCCAGGATCACTGGCGATGGGGGCGACGGTCCACCGTCGAGCGCTTTCCCTTTTTTTTTCTCGATTCGTTCTGAATGGGGGGCAACGGGTTTTAAGGATAGGGTTTTTTTATTTAATTATTTTATTTTTCACCAAAAAGCAACTTTTATTTTCAACCTCAAAACAAGACCCACCGCCTGTCGTCCATAGCTAATTACCCGCATTCCGAACACAATGGGATATGCATCGCAGGCCAATTTTATCGTTCCGACTAGTTTTGATTTAAACTAAAGTATAAATCTTTATATATTCAATTTAAACGCACATTTCAATTTACCGGGGCCACATACGAACTCTAAAAATTCCCGAAAAATATTTTCTAGCTTCGTGGTGACGATACGGTCCTAACAAAACTAATTTCGTCAAATTCTGAGACCGTTTGAAAAATGGCCATTATCCAGTCGATTAAAATCAACTGAAACTGGTCAAATGCGTTTTCTTTTGCCACGCTCACATATTGATTTGAAAAATTATGGAATTTGGAATCTAGAATAATTTGACATCATGGACCCAACAAAAGTGGTTTCATCGAAATCCGAGGTCGTTTGCAAAATGTCTATTTGTAAGGGCCTGAATTCCATAGCGGCTATTCAGAATTTTCAACTGGACATATCTTTAGATCCCTGCAATGAAATTTTGATTTTTCGGATTCGTTGGAAAGATATTATCAATTAGATTCAAATATTTTTGGTTTCGCTAAAATCCGGTTTATTTTGCACCCGGTATATTCAATTGAAGTTTGAAATCGAATTATCGAACTACCACGCCATTTTCAATTCCTTTTATAATTTAAAATAAATATTTATATTCTAACGACGATCTATATAAATATATTCGTTCGAATTTTATTAAAAATAAATTTCTCGTCATTATTATTTAAAATAATTCATTTTGAATAATCAAAATTCGCTAAAATTGCCAAAATAAAAATTTTAAACTGGCCCAGATTTCCGGGTTATTCCAAAATATTATTTTTAACATGCATAGGAACTAAATAAAATAGTCGTGTGTTGAAAAATATTTTAGTTCGCCAAAATTATCATCTTTGAAATGTGAAGTGTTAAAAATAGCCACTTGTTCAAATAAATATGCATGAGTTGAAATATTCATTAATTAACTAATGATATGATTTTTGCCTATGCATGCAACATTGGAATGAATGGTGTTTTTAAACCAAAGTGAATCAAAAATGAAGTTGAATGGAAAATGATAAGTGATAAGAATTGCATATATGTACATGCGTATTTACTGAACAGGTTGTAGCAAAGAGGCTAGAGAAGAGGAATAAAATTTTGTGCCCGACAAATAGGTACACGTTTACTGTTTTGTTTGGGTGATGATTTTATGAGCCTATTGGCTAGCCGCTTGGCTTTTTCCTTTTCTTTTCGACATGAGACGCCCGTGTGGCTATTTGGGAATTTTCCCAGCCCCTCCATACGAAAGAAGTTATGGCGAAATTTTCCAAAATTTAAAGGCGTTAGTGAAATATTTAAAGTGAAAACGATATAGGAATTTTTGAATGAACTATATTTATATAAATATATAAATATAAATAAAATTAAAACGAAACGTGGCCGTGCAGTTCGTGTTTTGAAACCGTGATTTCAAACGACTAGTGCGGGAAATCCAACCATTGGATTTTCTCGAAACCGCAACCGTTGGGTTCGCCTTGGAAGTATCTTTCCAACGGCACCAACTTTGTGAAGATCCGACGGTTGGATTATCCGGAATGTTTAATTCAAATCTGAAGAAAAACAGCGCCCGAAACGATTATATTTATATATATATATATGAATATAATTAAATTAAATAGAATAACGACGCTGTAGTTCGTAAATTGAAATCGTAACTTCAAATGGCTAGTGTGGAAGATCCGACCATCGGATTTTTCCAAAACTGAAACCGTTGGATTCATTTTGAAATAGTCTTTCTAATGACATAAAGTTTGTGAAGATCCAACGGTTAGATTTTTAGATATGTGTAAAACAAATTTAGTGAAAAACAGCGCCAGTGCATCGGCACGACCTGAATCGTCGTTTAATTAAATATGGTCGTTTTAAATAAATAAAAATGGCGATATATAGTTAAAAAATACTATAGACGATATAGATTGGAAATAAACCAATTTTGTTGTGTTTGCTTGATATGTGATGGTTGAATGTATTTAACATGAAAATTATAACTAAAGAACTGAAATGTGAATGTTGAGTAGTCTAACCATGTGATAAATTGATTTGAAAATCTAAGTATACGTGGGTTATTTGAAAAGGCCGAGTTCATCTCATTTCAAATAATCGATAGACGTTGAGAAGTCGAAGAGTCGAAGACGGTTGAAGACCGACGATCTTCACATTGGATGGATGGGTGCTACTGATGCTCGTGATTGGAGTAGCTAATGTGAAGGAGCTGAAGTAGTAGCCGTCCAAACATACTGTTGATTGTACGGATATGCGAGAAATTTGGTGCCCTCGGTTTCGTTCAAACCCAGAACGGACTTGTAAATCGACTGTGTGTCTGACATTGGATTTTGTTCTATGCTGATTGATCTCTGTTAAATACATATCTGTTTGGCGGCGGAGAATTTATTCTCTTGCTTAACACCCTTCTCTGAGACGTACGAGCTCAGAGGTTATGTATTGATAGAAATCAGTCGCATGGAGTGGATTGCCTGTGTGGCATGCCTAAGTGGCATATGATCAAGGCTTCTGTTGCAAAGCAAAGTCTTGTGGTTGATGGTCAAAGCATGGTCTGTGTGACGTAGCTTTGTGTATAACGTGAATTCGTAAGCCTCACACCCCGGTATGAGTCAAAAACGGGAGAAGGACCCAAGGAGTGCACGACGTTTCTTTCTAGCTATAGTGGGGTCAGTGACCTTCCAGCCCGGACATTTATATCTACTTTTCACCTGTGTGGTTGTTGGAATACGAGGCGCCTCGATTATAGGTCTATAAGGACCGGGAAACGTGTGTTCAGGAATAACTTATCCTCAGAAATAAGAGAGGGCCGACCTTGGAGGATCCAGGGATTGCTGTGTGTGTTCCCGAGGCATTTGCTAGAGTGTCTCGAACGGAGAGGAGCTTGCCCCTTGCCTCGACTCATGAAGGAATCCAATTTCCAGTACGAAATTTCGGATGTGATTGTAATACTAGGACGGCGACATAGTGGTATGGGTCATTTATGCCGCCTATGATTGATATTTACGATTGAAATCGCTTTTGAAACATATATGCACTAGTAATAATATCAAACACTTTTGCTTTATTCGTATGAAGAATTTTTGGCCATTATAAGGTAAAAACTCTATCCTCCGGCTTGCGTTGCATTGTGTGATGGGACCTGAGTCTTATAATAGCTTCATTTTACAAAAAGCATTGCGATGATTTAATCATTTACTTTACTTCATGCACTAGCACTCATTGGAGTAAACCCGTTCCGCGAAAGTGGCGTGGTCCTTTGATTTTCCTTATTATTGTTGTTAATAAGTTAAGTAGATTTCTCATACCAGTCCCATGACTGACTCGTAGTTTTCTTCACCTTACAAACTCGGGTGCCCTCATTTTCACACGGGCAGCTTAGTTACAGGTATCTGGTGCACTTTTGACTCATGGCGAGGCTTGACTACATAGTGCTGACTTTGACTCTTTCCGCCATTTTAGTATATGTATTATGATTCCACCATTGGCGATGTAGACTGATATTTATTTTGTGTACTCTTTATGTACGATTCCGCCTCTGGCGATGGTAACTGATTATGTATTATTATGCACTAAGTTGTATCCTGCACTGTGCTCTCTGATGTGGTGATATCTATATGATTCCGCTGTCATATGTGTGTAAATTATTCTATTTTATGTTTATGCTATTATCTGTGATCTGCTAATGAAGATTAATGTATTATATTCCAATGATTATCATTAACACCGTGTCACGGTGTTTTGGGATCGTCACAGCTGGTATCAGAGCTTTGGTTAACCTTAGTTCTGGAGTCTAACACATTAAACACTTCGTCAAAATAGAATCAGTAGTATTCTAAGGTGAGTATCTCATTAGAGAGAGGACTAGTAAAGTCCTAGGATGAGCCAAGCAGAATAGCAAAAATAATTTGATCAGTCCATCTTTATCTTTCCTTAAATTTTCTGCTTAACCATGCAATAAATTATCATTTCTGTAAGCTGACTCTTTTCTTGCTTATGCAGAACTTGAAAAATGGTTACCCGAGCAGCCGCCGCTAGAGGAGGCCGTGCTGGACGTGGCGGAGGAAGAGTAGAGGTCCCAGTAGAAGAAGGACCCTTGATACAACCCCCGGTCGCTCAATACTTCGAGCTGGACCGCGAAGCTAAGAGATACAAAAATCTAGGAGGCAAGACCGTCTCGGGAACTGGCATGGTAATAGAGGCCCTTGCATGGCTCAAAACATGCGAGAAGGTACTAGAAGGCCTAAGGCTTGGAGATCAAGATAAATCTATTATGGGTGCCTGGCTTATGCAGGAACAAGCTGAACTATGGTGGGAATCTCTCACCGCCGGGAATAGAGAAGCTGGAAGAACCTGGGACGGATTCAAAGAACTCTTCAAAGAGAAATATGTCCCAGAACAAGCCCTAGAACGCATGCACGATGACTTCGCCAACCTCCCGCAGGGGGATCTTTCAGTGCAGGATTATCTGAATAAATTTAAACAGTTGTCCACCTATGCTCCGGAGCTTGTCGCCACTGCAAAGTCCAAGAATAAGAGGTTCATCCTCGGGCTGAAGCGACAGTATCATGATAGAGCCATGGCCCACATCAAGTTGGGATTTAATGAATTGGTGGAAATGACATGCAACTAGGAAGACCTTGACCAAAGGCACCTTGAGCAGGATCGCGCTAAAAGCCAAGCCGGAAACAAACGCAAGCCAGCTGTGAATCAAGCTGAGTCAAGCCAAGCAGCATCCTCGAAACCACAGACTGGCAGGCCACCAAGAGGAAGCTGCTATAACTGTGGCAAGATGGGGCACTTCTCTAATGTCTGCACAGCCCCGAAGAGGCAGAAGACAAATTCACAAGGTTCAAGCCAGGGCTCTCAGAACCCTCGCTCCTGCTTTAATTGCCGCAAGATGGATCATCTTGTCAAAGATTGTCCTTTGCTGAAAAAGGCCGTAGTAGCTCACGTGTATGACGGGTCGAGCCCGCCAGCTGCTTCCGATGGAGCAAGTAAACCCGATGTTTTGGGAGGTACCCTTACAATTAAAAATATTCCTGTTTCTGTATTGTTTGACACGGGTGCATCACGTAATTTTATTGCTAGTAACATAGTGCACAAATTAAAGTTAAAACAAACGAAGCTTAAAGATTCGGTTGAAGTTCATAATCCGATAGGGGGTTCTATTTGTTGTATATAACATTGTATACACAATTATATGATTTTTGTTTGATGATAACAACCAAATATATATTATTATAAATGTGTTAATAATTGTACTGTTCTGCATATTCATTACAGATAGGATTTCTGTTTAAATAAAATACAACAGTACAAAAATTTAAATATTCACACAGTGTTTTATTTGAACAGGATATTTTATTTCAATATCAAATAGTACGGTTTTTACAACTCCATTTATTTGAACACTTCACTGATACAATTCATTTCATTTTTCATATACAAAACTCCTTGTTACATCACTCATCACTCATAACTCAGTTATATATATATATATATATATATATATATATATACAGACTCATATTCACATGTATACATTTAGACACTTATACACATTGTTCACTGATACAAACTTCAGTCTTCTGCCGGCATCACTGTCGGCCCAATAACAGTCAGTCCAGTCTTTAAACCTGTCACATGAAACACAGAAACACACAGTACACTGCAATAAAAATAAAAACTGTATTCATGCAAATATAAATTTTATTAAAAAAAATTATTTGCCTCAGTTTTCTGGTGTGTTTCTCATCATTTTTCCGACTCGATCTGATTTATTAAAACCGACTGATGGCTGCATGTACACATGTGTACACGTGTGCACTGCCACGCCATTCAGCGAGCAACTGTGGAGTAGCCTCATGGGCCATCTCGACTCAGTGTAACTCAGCATGTATAAATAGTGAGGACAAAACAACATTCACATGGAATGGTCGAGGCAGTTCAAAAACAAGGCAGCAAAGAAGCAACAAAAGACAGTGAAGCTCAACAATGAAGTGTGCATGTATATACATATACAAGTTCAAGTACAAGTGCATGTACAGTATTGTAATCAAACAGCAAGAAGAACCAGTCAACAAGCACAGCTCAAGTCAAGATGGAGCAAGAAATGTATTCAACAAACATAGTTCAACATATACAAGTATAGTGTACAAACATGCAACATCAAGTTCAAGAGTTCTTTTTCAAGTGTACTTGTGTATGAATGGTGTTCAACACAAGTTAGTGGTGTACAAACTAGTAAATGGTGTAAACAACTTTGGTCTATGAAGTGTGGTTAAGTAAAAGTTCATAACAAGAATTCATCAAGCTTCAGAAGTATCAACAGCAACAATGAAACAGCATATGAGTTCAAATGGGCACAACATGTTTATGTACAGCAATACAAGAATCATGGAGCAACAGCTAAAAGCATGGCGAATAAATAATGCATGGGTAAAAAGACAAGTACAAGCAACTGGAAGTATATACACAAATGGATGATACACACATACAATAGACAGACCAAAATACAAGTGCACAACATAATGGTCATGGCAATATAGTGAAGCAGATTGCACAACCAAGCATAACTGGATGAACAATAGAGCATGGTTCAGTAATGTGAAATGGTGACACAACATGATGATCAAAATTTGTCATGGCAGCTTCAAGACATCAATGGATACAAGACAATCAATTGCATGTAACAGGACAAGGCAGTTTCAAAGTAATGGTGCAACTACGTGGTGACTAGCAAAATGGATATACATGTGATGCAGCCACAGTGGTGAAGATATGTGCAAGTACACATGCAGATGTGCACAACAACAAATCAGGGCATTAAACAATCAAAGCAGGGATTGGTCTTCTTTTCAGAATTAAACAAACATGACATGATTTGGCAAGTTTTTATATTCAACTGTGAAGGCAAAGTCAAAGCCAAAATTACAGCAAAGAAAAAGCATGTGACCAAGACAAATCTCAGAAATAAGTTTCAGAATTAAAATGGTGTATTTTCGGCAAGAAATCATCTCTAGTTATCACAGTGTGTTTCTGAGCAAAATTGGTGATATTTCTTTAACAAGAGATTTTCAAAATGGTTCAAGAAAAACCCAGAGAATCTCTTTATTTGTTTCCTGTTTTTGATTCAATCAGGAAATTCGTTTAAAAGCTTTTCACAGGAAATTTAAAACTGCAAATTCAAAAAAAAGGACGAGCCAATTTTATTTTTGGCAAGAAATCTTTTCGGTTTAATTTCATTTCCAGATATTCAAGGCAACAGTTTTTTCAATCAAAGGAACAAATCTGTTTTCTTTCTTAAGGGATCGAATCAATACTTTCCTATTTTGATAAATATGCTTTCAGAAAAATTCAAGGCATCATTCAAAAGAAGAAACCAATTCAAAGCTATTTTTTCAGAGAGATTCTATCAAAGATTTCGAGGGCCGATTCAATCATGGCAACAAGGAGTGAAATCACGCAAGTAAGCCAACATCGTTCCAGAGTATTTCAGTAAACAAAACTTGGCAAGGTATCTCAATAAATCATGTAAGGGACAAATTAAAACCGACCAGGACTGGATTTATTTTGTTATGGCAATTCAATTCAAAGCCGAGCAAAATCAGGCAATAAATCAAAAGGGGCAACACAAAATCAGGTCAAGCTACTTAATTCAAATCAGAGTTTAGGGTTTTCGAACATACCCCATATTTATACACACCAAATTCATCATAGGCAAGGCACCGCAAATCGAAAACCAACCCAACATTTCAAATCGAAAACCCAAGCATTAATAAATCAAAAGGCAGAGCAATTGAAGTTTAAATTCACTTAAAACGTTTCATTAGGGTTTCGATCGAGTGCCAGAGAGGGAATCCAACTCGAAGTGCCAGAAAGAAACGAAGAAGTCGAGCACCAAAGAACATCATTCAATCGGGCATCGAAATCGATTTGGGGGATCATTTCACAAAACCCTAGCTTCTCAAAGTCGGCTGCCATTTTTTCTTATTTCAGAAACAAAGAGATCGGGTGTAAAGAATAGAAATGGGCTGGCCATTTACAAAGGGGATGACCCTTCTATTGTTAACTCCTAGGGTTTCACTTTTGTTTTAATATTTCTGTTATTTTAATTCGTTGTAAAATCAGTCTGAACAGCCTTCTGGAGTCTGTAAAATTCTAGAACTCTGTTACGGGTTAACTGTCAGTTTCAGAGTCTGTAAAATCTGGGTTATCTGTTACAGGTTTGTAATACGGGAAAATCTGATTGAGGGGATATCGATCAGTCTACGGTTTTGAGCGTAGGGTTAGAATAGGAGCGAGAGTCACGAGTGTACATGATCTTGTATGCGGGATCTGTTTTATCACCTAGTAGAAACCTTAGAAATGCCGCAGTAGGCAGGGTTTTGCCTAAGCTGGGTATATTTGTGTGTGATTTATTTTCGGCATTTTGTTTCTGCTATATTCAATGATCAGTTTATTAATATATATCTCATTAGATTTTTAATTCAGTCAAAAACTGTGAAAAACCCTATTCACCCCCCCTCTAGGGTTATTCTAGATCCAACACTATTATTCTCAGTACATGTTGTAGAGTGCCAATCACTTATTCTTTCTACAAGTTTCCTTTCTATCTAGTTGTTATGGACTTTCCCGAATTCGATATCATTCTCGGGCTGGATTGGTTAACGTAATACGAAGTTGAGGTAAATTATGCGGAACGAATAGTAAAAATTCGAATGAAGCTTGGACATTTATTTATACCCTGTCATGGTTCGAATCCAGATAGAAAAGAATTTTGGTCTGCATTAGAAGTTATCCCCACTTCCATAGAAAAGATTCCGATTGTCAGAAACTATGCGGATGTGTTTGAAGAAGTCGAAAACTTACCTCCGCAAAGAGAAGTAGAATTCAGAATCGATCTAATTCTCAATGCCAGACTAGTGGTGCATCCAATTCGCAGAATGACTCCAAAGGAAAAAGAAGAATTAGGCGATCAAACTCGTCAACTGTTGTGGAAGGGTCTAATTAGACCTAGCTTTTCTAATTGGGGTGCAGCTGTAGTGTATGTCCCAAAGTCAGACGGTACTCTTCGATTTTGCGTTGATTACTGAGACCTCAACAAACAGACGCTCAAAAATAAATACCCATTACCCCGCATCGATGGTTTGCTAGACCAATTAAATGGAGCGAGAGTATTTTCTCGAATGGACCGAGCTACAGGTTTTCATCAATTGAGAATAGCAGAGGAGTGTGTTCCTTTGACAGCTTCCAGAGGTCCAGACATATTTTATGAATGGTTAGTAATGCCGTTCGGCCTGTGCAACGCTCTAGCATACTTTGTCAATCTAATGAATAGAGTGTTCAGGGGAGTTCTGAATAAATTTGTCCTCGTATTTATTGATGATATTTTAATCTACTCCAAATCAAAACCCGAGCATGAAAAACACTTAGAACAAGTATTGGAGATTCTAAGAAAGAACGTCTTCAAAGCCAAATTTTCTAAATGTGTCTTCTGGCAAGAAGAAGTGAAGTTTCTTGGCCATGTCGTGTCAAAGAAAGGGATTTCTGTAGATCCGAGCAAAATAACAGCGATTCAAGACTAGAAATAACCCACTACATCCACAGAGGTTAGAAATTTTATGGGGTTGGCTAATTATTATCGAAAGTTCGTTAAGGATTTTTCGAAGATATCCGGTCCGTTAACGAAGCTCACGAAGAAGCATGAGAAATTTAAGTGGACTTCCGACTGTGAAGAAGCTTTCTAGGAATTGAAATCGAAACTGACAACTACTCCAGTGTTAACCATTATTGATGGCAATCAGGATTTGACGGTTTGGACAGATGCTTCTATTAGAGGCCTTGTTGCAGTGTTAATGCAAAGAGGCCAAGTAGTCACTTATGCAAGACACCAATTGAAACTACATGAGAAGAATTATGTAATTCATGATCTTGAGTTGCTAGCTATCGTTTTTGCGTTAAAAACCTGGATGCATTATTTATTGGGCGAAAAATTTGTACTGTACACAGATCATGAATCATTGAAGTATTTATACACCCAGAAAGATCTGAATTTGAGACAGCAACATTGGCTAGAATTTCTTGCAGCGTATGATCTTGATATCCTGTATACGCCGGGAAAGGTTAATGTTGTAGCGGATGCGCTTAGTAGAAAAACCGCAATCATTGCCAATCTTATAATTACGCCAGGATTGATTGATAAAATATCTGTTCTTCCGAAAGGTGACAATTTTGTGAAAGAGATGATAAGAAGGATTCAAAGGGGCGAAGGCTCCAGTTTCCAAGTGGATAGTGAGGGAGTTCTGAGATTGAATAGAAGAATATGTGTTCCCGACATTCCTGAGCTCAAAAGAGAAGTGCTAGATGAATGCCATAAATCCAAACTTTGCATTCATCCTGGTGTGAGTAAAATGTACAAAGATATCAAACGCACTTTCTGGTGGAAGGCAATGAAGAGGGATATTTCTTTGTATGTTAGCAGATGCCCTACTTGTCAATTGGTCAAGAGTGACCAGCAGAAGCTAGCTGGATTGTTGCAACCGTTGGAAGTCCCAGGTTGGAAATGGGAACATGTTTCCATGGATTTCATAGATGGTTTGCCGCGAACCAGGAAAGGTAATGACAGCATTTGGGTAATCGTAGATCGCTTCACGAAGACTGCCCATTTCATACCTGTCAGATCCAATAGAACCGCTCAAAGTCTAGCATAGATGTATTTCAAAGAAATCGTTAAGCTGAACGGAATTCCCATCAGCATAGTCAGTGATGGAGACCGAATATTTGCTCGAAAATTCTGGGAGGCATTCCAGACAGAATTGGGAACGAAACTGAATATGAGCACCGCTTATCACCCTCAAACAGATGGCCAAACTGAGCGGGTGAATAGAATTCTGGAAGATTTATTGCGGGCTTGTATATTTGATTTTGGTGGGTCATGGGAAGATCACTTGCATTTGGCAGAATTCTCATATAACAATAGCTATCAAGCAAGTTTGGTAATGTTGCCATTTGAAGCATTATATGGCAGACCGTGCAGATCTACAGCATGTTGGGTAGAACCTGGCAACAGACATGTTTTAGGACCTGATATGATTCGAGAAGCATCTGATAAAGCCGACTTCATCAAAAAGCGATTGAGAACCGCACAAAGCCGACAGAAAAGTTATGCAGATTATAGAAGAAGAGATTTGACATTTGCAGTTGGTGATCATGTTTATTTGAAAGTTTCTCCGATGAGAGGAGTAATTAGGTTTGGCAAAACTGGGAAGTTGGCACCGAGATTTATTGGTCCCTTTCCTATACTCGAACGAATTGGAACTCTTGCTTATAGGGTTCAATTACCAGATTGGTTGCCTGGAGTGCATGATGTATTTCACGTATCTCAACTTAGAAGACATGTGCATGATCAGGATCTTGTTGTAGAAGAAGCAGCGCAACATGATATAGACATAACTCCAGAATTAGCAGTCAGAAGAGAGCCATTAAAGATTGTTGGCAAAGAAACTAGAGAACTAAGAAGCAAAATGGTTCATTTAGTTAAAGTGCAGTGGAGTAGTAATCCTAGATTCTGTACTTGGGAGACTGAGGAAAGCATTAAGCAAGCTTACCCCAAATGCAGAGTGGATGTCTCTGACTAACTCCGGTGCAAGGTACCTTTACAATACTTTGCATTTACATTTTGTTTCCTACTTTACTGTTGTTTCCTTTTCGGGGACGAAAAGTTTTAAGTGGGGGAGATTGTAACAACCCGGAAAATACGAGCCAATTTAAAATTTTTAAATTGGTTATTTCAAAGGAATTTGAACAATGGAAATAGAATATTTCAATAAAATAGAGAATTAGAAATAGTGAGTCAGTTTAAAAATTTGAATTCAAACTTTGACTGACTGTGCCGGGTTGAAAATATAACGGATTTTAGTGAAACGAAAAATATTTAAATTTGTTTATCAATACTTTCTAACGAATATGAAAAATCGAAGTTTCATAACGGGAATCAAAAGTTATGGCCGAATGAATTTTCAGAAAGGTCGCTATATAGAATATATAGCCCTGGAAAATAGATATTTTGCAAACGACCTCGGAATTCGACGAAACAACTTTTGTTGGGTCCAGGATGTCAAACTATTGCTAGGTTTCAAATTTCATAATTTTTGAAGCTAGTATGTGAGCGTGGCAAAAGAAAATGTGTTTGGTCAATTTTTGTTAAATTGGATCGACCGGAATATGGCCATTTTTCAAACGATCTCAGAATTCGACGAAACTAGTTTTGTTGAGACCGTAGCGTCAAAACATAGCTAGATTTATTTTTCTAGAATTTTTCGAATCAGTTTGCGGCCCTGGCAAATTGAAATGTACATTCAAAGTTAAAATTAAATGTTTTATACTTTAATTAGAAGAATAACTGACTGTTATAGTCGAATTGGCCAACGAAACATATCCCATTGTGTCCGGGATTTGGGTAATTAGCTAGGGATGACAGTCGTTGGGTTTGAATTGGTCTCCGTGTGGAGAAACACTATTTTAAAATTTATTAAAACCATGGGCCAATCAGAATTTTGCTTTCATTATTTTTAAAAATAAAAAACCCCAGAAACCCTTGTTTTTCCCTCTCAACCGACGATCTACGTCGTTCGCTGCTTCCCAGCCAAATCGCCGCCGCCACAGGTGATTCCAGCCTTCGCCACCACCACCAGTTGACGCGCCTCCCTCTCCTCTTTAAATCCGACCCTACCCCGACCCCTATCGCCACCTCCATCGCCAGTATCGTCGACCCAAACCCCGACACTTCCCATCGCCGCCCCCGATCGCCAGAGACCACCGAACCACCTCAAACCACCCTACGCCGACTCCCCTCTCCTCCCTCTTCCACGTCATCACCTCTAATCATCCTATCATGCCTCGGTTCTCATGAAAACTGCAACCCTAATTTTGAACCATCGTGAAAGGTGAGTCCTTTTTGATGTTTGATCTTTGAAAAATCATATCTTTATGGGGTGTTCACGAAATTCGATGAAACAGGAAACATTGGGACCGCAAGGAGGCTCTCTACCACATAGAAGAGACCGCGAATTTTTCTGAGTCATCTACAATTTTTAGCACTCTGAAAACCAATGTGAGAAATCTAAATTATATGAATTTGAATGGAAAATGTCGTGTATAAATTATATAAGCGAAATATAAATTACACACGTGTTGTATACCTAATGTACATTCGATGTGTAAGCTATATAAGCGAAGTATGAATTATTCATGCATAGTATAATTGATATATGTGTTGAAATGCAAGTGAAATATATATATATATATATATATATATATATATATATATATATATACACACACTCCCCTCGTCCACAAACCATGGACGATATTTATTGTTGTGTATTGGTGTGAAATATTGGATGAAAATGCGAATGGTTGAATAATTGTTTGTGGTTGATATTGTTTGGTTGTGGTTGAAAAATACCCATTGGTGATTGAAATGATTGGAAATAATTGTGGAAATAAAAATAAAACATGCCGCATGCGTGCGAATTAGATGCATGAATCCCCATTGTCAAAAACCACGAGGTTTTAAGGTAGAGCGAGGAGCCGTGCTAGGGACGGTGCCGGTTTTAACTACTCTCCCGTTATGCTGCCGAAATTTTGAATAATATTCATGTGTTAGAATTATTTTCATATGTTGAAATTATCTTCATGCGTTGAAATTAAAGTCATGTGTTGAAACTATATCCATGTGTGGAAAGGCTCATATGTTGAGAAGTGATGTGTGAAAATTAAATTCATGTGTGAATGAATGAAGTGTTCAAACAATAAAAATCACATTTTTATAATATATATGAAGTATGTAAAATATTTGCCTTATATATAAATAGTTTCAACAATAAAAATTTCATCTTTCTTATATGAACAACATATATAAAATATCCATATGTGGAGGTGTTCATGTGTTGAGAAGTGTGTGTATTGGAAAAGTTCATGTGTTGAATAAAAAGATTGAACAATAAAAATTACATTTTTATTGAAACTATGAAGTGTTAAAAACATTCATGTGTTGAATAAATATTTTAAATGATAAAAATATCATTTTTATCATATATGTGATATGCTAAAGATATGCGAGCGTTGAAATAAATATTTGTGAAAGAAATATTATTTTTAACATGCATAGGAACTAAATAAAATAGTCATGTGTTGAAAAATATTTTAGTTCGCCAAAATTATCATCTTTGAAATGTGAAGTGTTAAAAATAGCCACTTGTTCAAATAAATATGCATGAGTTGAAATATTCATTAATTAGCTAATGATATGATTTTTGCCTATGCATGCAACATTGGAATGAATGGTGTTTTTAAACCAAAGTGAATCAGATATGAAGTTGAATAGAAAATGATAAGTGATAAGAATTGCATATATGTACATGCATATTTATTGAACAGGTTATAGCAAAGAGGCTAGAGAAGAGGAACAAAATTTTGTGCCCGACAAATAGGTACACGTTTACTGTTTTGTTTGGGTGATGATTTTATGAGCCTATTGGCTAGCCGCTTGGCTTTTTCATTTTCTTTCCAACATGAGACGCCCATGAGGCTATTTGGGAATTTTCCCAGCCCCTCCCGTACAAAGGAGGTTATGGAGAAATTTGCCAAAATTTAAAGGCGTTAGTGAAATATTTGAAGTGAAAACGATATAGGAATTTTTGAATGAACTATATTTATATAAATATATAAATATAAATAAAATTAAAACGAAACGTGGCCGTGCAGTTTGTGTTTTGAAACCGTGATTTCAAACGACTAGTGCGGGAAATCCAACCATTGGATTTTCCCGGAACCCCAACCATTGGGTTTGCCTTGGAAATATCTTTCCAACGGCACCAACTTTGTGAAGATCCGACGGTTGGATTGTCCGGAATGTTTAATTCAAATATGAAGAAAAACAACGCCAGAAACGATTATATATATATATATATATATATATATATATATATATAAATATAATTAAATTAAATCGAATAATGACGTTGCAGTTCATAAATTGAAATCGTAACTTCAAATGGCTAGTGTGGAAGATCCGACCGTCGGATTTTTCCAAAACTGAAACGTTGGATTCGTTTTGAAATGATCTTTCTAAGGACATAAAGTTTGTGAAGATCCAACGTTTAGATTTTCAGATATGTGTAAAACAATTTTAGTGAAAAACAGCACCAGTGCAACGGCACGACCTGAATCGTCGTTTAATTAAATATGGTCGTTTTAAATAAATAAAAATGGCGATATATCGTTATAAAATACTATAGACGATATAGAGTGGAAATAAACCAATTTTGTTGTGTTTGCTTGATATGTGATGGTTGAATGTATTTAACATGAAAAATTTAACTAAAGAACTGAAATGTGAATGTTGAATAGTCTAACCATGTGATAAATTGATTTGAAAATCTAAGTATACGTGGGTTATTTGAAAAGGCCGAGTTCATCTCATTTCAAATAATCGATCGACGTTGAGAAGTCGAAGACGGTTGAAGACTGACGATCTTCACATTGGATGGATGGGTGCTACTGCTGCTCGTGATTGGAGTAGCTACCGTGAAGGAGCTAAAGTAGTAGCCGTCCAAACATACTGTTGATTTTACAGATATGCGAGGAATTTGGTGCCTCCGGTTTCGTTCAAACCCAGAACGGACTTGTAAATCGACTGTGTGTCTGACATTGGATTTTGTTCTATGCTGATTGATCTCTGTTAAATATATATCTGTTTGGCGGCGGAGAATTTATTCTCTTGCTTAACGCCCTTCTCTGAGACGTACGAGCTCATAGGTTATGTATTGATAGAAATCAGTCGCATGGAGTGGATTGCCTGTGTGACACGCCTAAGTGGCATCTGATCAAGGCTTCTATTGCAAAGCAAAGTCTTGTGATTGATGATCAAAGCATGGTCTGTGTGACGTAGTTTTTTGTATAATGTGAATTCGTGAGCCTCACACCCCGGTATGAGTCAAAAACGGGAAAGGACCCAAGGAGTGCACGATATTTCTTTCTTGCTATGGTGGTGTCAGTGACCTCCCAGCCCTGACATTTATATCTACTTTTAACCTGTGTGGTTGTTGGAATACGAGGCGCCTCGATTATAGGTCTGTAAGGACCGGGAAACGTGTGTTCAGGAATAACTAATCCTCAAAAGTAAGAGAGGACCGGCCCTGGAGGATCCAGGGATTGCTGTGTGCGGTCCCGAGGCATTTGCTAGAGTGTCTCGAACGGAGAGGAGCTTTCCCCTTGCCTCGACTCATGAAGGAATCCAATTTCCAATACGTAATTTCGGATGTGATTGTATTACTAGTACGGCGACATTGTGGTATGGGTCATTTATGCCGCCTATGATTGATATTTATGATTGAAATCGCTTTTGAAACATATATACACTAGTAATAATATCAAACACTTTTGTTTTATTCGTATGAAGCATTTTTGGCCATTATAAGGTAAAAACTCTATCCTCCGGCTTGCGTTGCATTGTGTGATAGGACCTGAGTTTTATAATGGCTTCATTTTACAAAAAGCATTGCGATGATTTAATCATTTACTTTATTTCATGCACTAGCACTCATTGGAGTAAACCCGTTCCGCGAAAGTGGCGTGGTCCTTTGATTTGCCTTATTATTGTTGTTAATAAGTTAAGTAGATTTCTCATACCAGTCCCATTACTGACTCGTAGTTTGTTTCACCTTGCAAACTCGGGTGCCCTCATTTTCACACGGGCAGCCTAGTTACAGGTATCTGGTGCACTTTTGGCTTATGGCGAGGCTTGACTACACCGTGCTGACTTTGACTCTTTCCGCCATTTTTGTATATGTATTATGATTCCACCATTGGCGGTGTAGACTGATATTTATTTTGTGTACTCTTTATGTATGATTCCACCTCTGGCGATGGTGACTAATTATGTATTACTATGCACTAATTTGTATCCTTCACTGTGCTCTCTGATGTGGTGATATCTATATGATTCCGCTGTCATATGTGTGTAAATTATTCTATTTTATGTTTATGCTATTATCTGTGATCTGCTAATGATGATTAATGTGTTATATTCCAATGATTATCCTTAACACTGTGTCACGGGGTTTTGGGATCGTCACAGTTGATAGGCATGCAGAATTTCTTGTTGCTTGTGTTTGCTTGGGATTTCAGGGGCTAAAATCGTAAAAGGGATAAGAATGTAACAACCCGCATTTTACGTATTGGAGAATTATAAAATATTTTTATTTAATTTCCTGAGAGTTGGATCATTCTCATATTTTGATATGTTGGTTATGGGGATGTGGGACATGTCCATAATTTTTACCAATTTTATTTGTGATCATTATTGCCCCTGTCATTTTTGTATGGGGAATAAGTTTTAACTGGGATCGAATCAGGTGTTGAGATCGATTTATTGGAAAGGAAATGGTGTTGCTAATTTTGTAGAGTGGTCACATTAAAGATTTGGTTCAACGGTTTGGGAGGAATCACTGTTTTAGTGTTTCACAATTTCTGTTAAGGTTTTATGAGCCGATGATGGGCTGATTTGAGGAGGCACATTAATGGGCTTGTGGGAGGATATAAATAGGGTGTTATAGGCATGGAGAATAGTTTACTTTCTTCATTCTCTCATTTGGTTGAGCTCTTAATCCTCCTTACTCAATCAAATACACATTTTCACCATTAAAATTTTAGATCTATGCAAGGGAATTAAAGATCTACATCATTTGATGCTAGATCTACATCAAGTGAAGAGAGATTGCAACAAATCAAGAGGTTTGAAGCATAATCTTCGCTGTCTAGATTGAGAATTTAGCAATTTCGAGTTAATTCGTAGAATTGGTGAGTGATAAGGATCTCTCACACGGATTCGATCAAGTATATAGGTTGTTTGTTCAAATTTTCATCATATAAAGTTTTTTTACCTAGATCTACATTATGGTATGTTTAATTTCATTTGAATCCCCATAGGATCTAATCTAGCAACTTAAAACTGGTAATTCTTGTGTTAATTCATATGTTTATGCAAGTTAGATACATTATTTTAGTTTATTCATTCATTTACAATGATTTAGTGAATCTTATCTGATTAGTGATGAATATTTGTCATTTTGATGATGTTGATGGTTTCATAAAGTGTCTATTGTGGAATTAGATGATTTGGATGACTTGTTTGTTGTCGTTTGGTGTTGATTTGGTCAAGACTGGAGCTATTTTTGTCAGATCCGGAGTCGAGTTGTTTTTCTTAGGTCATTTTAAGACCTAGTGTGTTAGGACATAGTTCGTTTAAAGACCAAGTGTGTTAGGTCTTAGGTTGTTGTAAGACCTAGTTTGTTAGGTCTTAAGGTCATTTTAAGACCTAGTGTGTTAGGTCTTAGGTCGTTTGAAGACCTAGTGTGTTAGGTCATAGGTCGTTTGAAGATCTAGTGTGTTAGGTCATGGGTCGTTTCAAGACCTAGTGTGTTAGGTCTTAGGTCGTTCCAAGACCTAGTGTGTTAGGTCTTAGGTCATTTCAAGACCTAGTGTGTTAGGTCATAGGTGTTTCAATACCTAGTGTGTTTTGTCGTTTAAGACCTAGTGAGTTAGGTCATTCAGGACCTAAGGAGTTCAAGACCTAAAGAATGTCGACCAAACGAAGCTTATTTTTGAGTCAATGATGGTTATAACTTGGGCACGAATTCAAGGAGGAATGTCTGAAGCATCGTGAAGTGTTCTTTGATTGTCGTAATGTAGCAAATGTGAAGACGACTAAAGGGTTTTGAGTTCATAGATAATGGTTGCTCAAGAAGGTTGCTTGAGCTATGAATAGCCATCAAAGAGGACGACTAGAGATATTGAAGGCTTAAAGATTATCGTTGTCATTGGTTCCAATGACTCAAAGCAAGGGTACAACAGGGACGTCTAAAAGACCGACTGAAGGGTCGAGTACCCTGAGTATCTCTGAAAGGCCTAGATACGTGTCGATGGAAGGTGTATGGAGTTTTTGCTAGAACCAAGGTTACCATTAGCCCTTGAAGTATGCCAAGGTTGGCTGTCATATGATTAACGATGGCTTCGAAGCAGGATAGATAGTGATAGTCAAGGTATTGGATGTTTGTTGTTTTGCTTGTACCGTCTCACGTAAGTTGTCTGACGTCGAAGGAGATGTTTCTTGGATGCTTTTCTTACGTTGGTTTAGGACTTCGGGGCTTGTGCTTGAGGAACGTTGATCTCGATTACGATTGTTTACATGAGATATAACTGGTTGCTATGATTTGCTATTATCTGTTTACTTTTGATTGCCATGGATATTTACTGTTGTTTCTGAATGCTTTGTTGTAAAGGCTACCACTGTCAGATATGGGGAAGATGGCTTTGGGTTCTTCTCTGGAGTTTTGATAGATTGGTTGGTTAATCTGACTATTCTCATATGATTTATTGATGATGTTAAATAGCTGTTTTATCGCTCATTAAGACTGTTGTCTAACTCAAGGTTTTATGTTTTCTCTTATTACCTTAGGTTGTTCATCTGGTTTTGGATAGGCAGACTGAGTAGCAGGTTACAGGTAGTAGAACTTAGTGAGGCGAGGATGCAGAGCGATGACTAACATGAGGCTTGTGTATCAGTTTTTCTACTATCTAGTACTTGTTGTTTCTGCTGTTATGATTGGTGTTTTTCTCTGAGTGTTGTAGTGAGGCAAATTTGTACAGACACTTATGTTGTAATCCAAGTATGTATTGATATTCTTTCTAGTTGTTATGAAAATTTAAGTTTCTTCTTTGATATCCTTCACTATTATGGCTTGTTGTATATGTTCTATTATATTTTATCCTTGCGCTTTGAGTTATACAATAGGTTCCACTTGTATTATTCTATCCTAATGATCGTCCATGGCTGCCTGGCACGTTTTTCAGCGCATTATTTCCCTTGTTGAGTGCTGGAGTTGTGGGCGGTCATCACAATGGTGATTTTTATAAATTGAAATTTCCTTTTAAATCAAGGAATGGTAGGGGAACATCTAATAATACTTTCCTATTAGAGCCGAATCTAATAAGTTTTCCGAAAATGAATTTAAAAGAAGTAAAAGAGTAAGAACAACGAAAGATTTTGGTTTGGGATTTTGCGTTATTACTATAAAAGAGGGTCCCAAAAACCTTCAAGTAGCCTTATCTATATAAAATGCTGATTTTTTGGCAAGAGTATAAATAATGAGATGGATGCTTTGGAGTCCAACGAAACTTGGCACTTAGTAGATTTATCACTTGATTGGAAATATATAGGTTGTTAATTGGTACTTAAAAAAAAATAACATTTGATGACATAGTTGTTAAATATAAAGGCCATTTGATAGCTAAAGGATTTAAACAAAGAGAAAATATAAACATTTTTAACAATTTTTCAACCGTAACTAGAATTACATACGTTCGAGTACTAATTTCACTTGCATCTATTCATTTTTTGATAATTACGTCAAATGGATGTCAAAATTGCTTTTTATAAATGGTGAATTAGAGGATGAAATTTATATGGACCACTTGAAGGTTTTGTAATTTATGGTCAGGAACACAAATTTTGCAAGTTAGAAAAATATTTATATGGATTAAAACAAGCATCTAAGCAATGTCATAAAAAGTTTGATAACTTAATTATTTCACATGGTTTCAAATTTAATGAAAGTGACATGTGTATTTATCTTAAATCTATGAATGACATTTGCACTATTTTACATTTATATGTGGATGATCTACTTACTTTTGTTTAAACATTCATGGCATGAATAATGTGAAATTTTCGTAAAGTGCCAATATTAATATGAAAGATCTACGTGAAACAAGTGTAATCCTTGGTATTAAGATTACTAGGTCCGAGAAGGGACTTTATTGGATTAGTCTCACTATTGAGAAGATCTTAAAGAAATACAACTACTTTGACTATAAACCTGCATATTACACCATATGATCCAGTGTAAAGTTATTTAAGAACATCTGCGAAGGAGTAAGACAGTTTGATTATGCAAGACAAATTGACTGTTTCTGGAATGTCACTGATTGTACTAGACCTGACATTATCTATATTGTGGAATTATTGCGCATGTTTACTAGTAGGCATAGTATAGAACAATGAAACACTACTGAGAGAGTCATGAGATACCTAAAACTAGCCATGAAACTTGGGTACATTATAAAAAGTTTCCAATTATTTTGAAGGATAAAGTGTTGCAGACTGAAATAATTTATAAGATGACTCAAAAGCAAATGGTTGCTATATTAGTAGCATTGCTGAAGGAGTTTTTTCTTGAAAATTCGAGAAATAGATTATTTTGACTTAGTATAGATGATAGCACTAGCCACAACTATTAAAGAATTGGATTACTTAAGAAATCTACTAGCTGAGGTTCTTTTATGGGAATAACCTGTATCACCTGTCTTGATCTATTACGATAGTATTGCAACTATTGCAAAGGTACAAAGTCGTTATTTCAATGATAAGAGATAAAAAAATACCTCGTAAGCATAATACTGTTAGGGAGCTATTCTCTTCAGGAGCTGATAGAAAGGATCATATACGTAGTAGCGAGAATTTAGAGACCTTTGATGGAAGGATTAGCTAGAAAAAGGTCTTTACAACTTCTAAAGAATAAAATTTTTGTTGTTGAATTGTTAAGCCACACATAATGGTAACTGAAGCTAATGACTGAAGTTCTAAATAACTAGGTTCAATGAGTAAGAACAAATTATTAAATGATATGTGCTGAACATGCTAATTTATATATATTTTGAAGTGTGTATTTCTGAAGGGGTCAGTGGATGAGTTCATAATAACTCTTAATGAGATTTATACTCGCATCTGGAGCAGAGTACCAACCTCCAGGAGTAATCTTAATAGATTCACCTATGTGAATATGAAAATGTGGTCGTTTCTACGGAATTTCGAGAAAAATTCCTATAGTGCCTACTAAATTGGGATAGACGTGCATGAGCACAAATGCACGGACTTATTGGAATGTACTCTAGATAGGTTATTTGTTGTTTGATGTCTGGAATATAGTTGAAGGTTATGAGTGATTATAATAAAAGCAGAATCTTATCAACTACGCAAAGACTCAAACTAAAACAAACCTGTGTTTATGCACAATCTTATGTTCTTTAAGAAGTCGTCAAAAGCATATTTTTGAAAAGTTCAAATGTGGGATTATGGAAAGTTTTTTAGAATTTTTTACTAAAAATTGAACAAGTATTTATGACTTATATTTGGTGAATAACCCAACGTTGTAGGATTATAGAAAAGAATTAAATACTTGATTATTGTAACAACCGCCATTTTACGTATCGAAGGATCGTAAAATATTTTTATTTTACTCCTTGAGGGTTGGATCATTCTAATTTTTTAATATATTGCTTATGGGGATGTGAGACATGTTTATAATTTTTACCGGTTTTGTTTATGACCATTTTCCCCTATCAGTCTTGCACAGGGCATAACTTTTGACACAAGTTGAATCAGAGGATGAGACCTGTGCCATTGGAAAGGAAATGATGATTGCCTTTTCATAGAGTGGTTACGTTAAGGATTCGGCTCAGCGGTTTAGGAGAAATCATTGTTTTAAGGTTTTTCAGTTAGCTGTGTAGATTTGAAGGCTAATGGGCTGATTTGAGGAAGGCCCATTAGTGAGTTGGTGGAAGCTATAAATAGGGGGTAAGAGTTATGGAGAATAGGTTACTTCCCCTATTCTCTCATTTGGAGGCCTTGTGCTTCTTCTTCCTCTAACACCTTTCCACCATTAAAAATTAAAATCTAAGGAGTGAAATCAAAGATCTACACCATAAGAGGCTAGATCTACATCAATTGAGGCAAGGATTCATCAGGTCAAGGTGTTTGGTGCGAGGTGCTTGCTGTCCGGATTCTGATTTCATCAATTTTAGCTTGTTTTGGAGAATCGGTGTGTGATTTACATCTCTCACATGGATTCAATGAAGCGTATGAGTGTTTGATCATGTTTTTCATCGAGTTTAAGTGTTTAACCATATATCTATGCCATATTTAGTCCATTTCCGTATGAATCACCCTATAATCTCATTTAGCATGTTTAAATCATTGATTCGATGTTATTCTCCATGTTATTCAATATGATTATGCAAGTTATATCTTTAGTTTTGTTCTTCTGTTCATTCTTGATAGTTTTTTTTGAGTGATTGCGTATGATCTGGGTGAAAACTGTTGTTTTCATATTGCTAGCTGATTCACAACGTATTTTTGATCATAATTGTCGAATTGGACAAAATGGTTTCGTCAAATCTATTGTTTAACGAATTTTTGGTCAAAATAGTGATTTTAGATCGGCTGCTACAGTAACCGGTCGATCGCTACAGTGTTTTGGAGTTGCTACAGTGTTGTTTGCGTGCTACAATGATCATCGCTACGGTGTTTTGGAGTTGCTACAGTGCCGGTCGTTCGCGTGCTACAGTGATCGGCCGCTCTGTTGCTACAGTGCTTTGGAGTTGCTACAGTGATCGATCGCGCTCGTGCTGCAGTGATCGCTCGCTCTGTTGCTACAGTGTTTTGGACTTGCTACAGTGATCGATCGCGCTCATGCTACAGTACCAATTGTTCATGCTACAGTGTTTAAAAATGAGACGACCGAAACTTCCCCTTGAAGGAAAGCACAGATTGACTTGAGAACGACACACATCGGAACGCAAACAGAAGAACCTTTTATTGTTGATTACAACAATTCCATCAGAATACAAGAATATACAGAGTATGAATAAATATTATACATCATAAAAATATCAGAAATTCAATTTACATTACATAGTAGCGGAAAAATAATACAAAACACAACTGAAAGTAATACACGGATACAGAGCTTTCCGAGTATTGTTCCAACTGCAAACCAGGATTCTGTGAATATAAATCTGCAAAACCAAAACTACTAGCTACCCGTGTCGAAAATAAGGGCACCCAGAGTTTAGGTTAAAACAATAAACTCCAGGTCAGTCATGATAATTATTTATAACTTTACTTTAATTCAGATATATCAAGGGACCACGCCGTATAACACAGAATGGTTTTCCTCCCAAGAATACCAGTGCATATAACAAAAAAAACGCAATGCTTTTTGGAAAAATGAAGCTATTATAAGACCCAGGTCCAATCACACAATGCAACACAAGCCAGGGGATAGGGTTTTCCCTGATAATAGCCAAACAAGCTTGGCACATTAAAAACAAATCATTTGATACTATAATAAGTGCATAGTGTCAAAACAATTTCAATCATAAATATCAATCCTAGACGGCATGGGTACCATATATCATGTCGCCAATACTAGGCTCTACAATCAAAACCGCAAACATCTCGTATTGGAAGTTGGATTTCCATCTGTGAACCAAGGCAAAAGATAGTCCTCTACCGAATTCGAGAGCCTCTAGCCTGCCCCTCAGGCAAGTACTCAGTCAAGCCTTTGGATCGTCAGGGTCAGTCCACCGATGTGGATTAAAATGCCTGAACACTGCGTTTTCCCGCCCTTTGGGGCGTAAATGAGTCCAATGACTAAATCGGCTCCACATAGTCACCGATATATCCGAGGCGCCTCGCAACCGAACAACCACATAAGTCAAACTCGTCAGGGCATGTCAAACCACCGACGCCACTTCTAGCTAGAAGGAAACACATGCCTCCCTGATGTCCTCTCCCGTTTTTGGTTCACGACCGGGGTGTGAGGCTCGCGAATTAACGCTACACAAAGCTGTGCCACATAGGCGGTGCATTGATCATCAACCACAAGACTCTGCTTTTCAACAAAAGCCTTGATCATTTGCCACTTAGGCATGCCACACATGCAATTCACTCCATGCATTGATATCCATCGATATATAACTTCTAAGCTCGTACTTCTCAGAAAATGGCGTTAAGCAAGAGAATAAATTCTCCGCTGCCAAACAGATATATATTTAATAGAAATCAATCACACATAATGAAATCCAGTGTCAAACACACAGTCCATTTACAAGTTCCTTCTGGGTCTGAACGAAACCGGAGGCACCTTGTACCTCGCAAATCCATCAATCTCCAAGTACGACTGGACGATCACCAACTGATTCCCTCCTCTTGGGTGTACGGCCCAATCAAGATCATCAGTAATTATCCAAACGACATGAAGACCTCCAGTCTTCAACCACCATCTTCATCTTCGACTAATCGTCGTATCAGTTATTCAGAATGGGATAAACCCGGTCTTTCCAAATAACTCGCATATTTTATAAAGAAGTGTTACACAAACACAACATATGCCTCATTCCAATTTAGAATATTATTTTATTCCAATATTCACATAATTAGGGAAAGGTTCCTATTAATTTTATCAAAGATAAATTCTTTAAAATTTATTCTTTAATCTTCTTTTGAATATCAATTCAAACCAAATTATGGTTTATCCAAACTAGTCGGGATTAATGAACCTTACCGAAGAGATCAATTGTTAAATTTCCTAACCCCAACCTATTCATCCCATGAAGTAAAACTGGTAATACTTCATATCTAACACTACGGTGTTATCGGTAAATTCAATTACCATTTAACGTTCAAATCAAATTAAAGATTTAACTATCGCCTGGAGTAAAATTGGTGATACTCCATTCTCGATCATTTCAATCTAATTAAAGATTCATTAAAACTCCACTTGGTTTTAATCTTTCCAACAATCACTATCAATGATTATTTAACATGGGAAATCATATCCTGTCTTTAACTGGGTTAAAGGACCAATGTCATTTAAAACACGGTTCACGATAAACCCAACATCACATTCTATTTCCAATGGAATCTCTATGGAAAAAAAATCGATATATGTATAATCGATATAAACTTCCATATCCGACTAATAATATAAATGGAATAACGACAAAGCCTTTTAAATTCCTGATATATTAGTTGTTTTCCTCCACAGAAATTCACTTCGATTATCACAAAATCGAATTCCATTCCATTCCAATTTATTTTATTAAATTGGAAAACTTTACTTAGGAAAATCTCCTTTAAATATTAACAAAAGATTTATAAATTCCAAGTCACATTTCACTGTAAATCGGGCTAAAGAACGAATGTCGTTAAAACACAGTTCACGATAAACCCAAAAATCAATTCAAATTCAATTCCAATTAAATATCATTTATTTGGTACACTTCATTAAATCTAAATAAAAAGATTTAATCTTTTTCTCAACTGGGTTTAAGAACAATGTTAATGAAGACATCATTCACGACAAAACCAAATCCCATTTGATATTGAATACAAGGCTTAGAATAGAAAATATATCGGCTTACATTCAATATCAAATTCTATGACCAACAAATATCGTATTGGAAATAACGTTATAAATATATCTTTCAAATTTCCATAACCATATCTGTATAATCACGAAATTCAACATCGAAATATTCCAAAGACAATTTCGATTCAAATCCATTTCCACTTTATATATTGGAAATTATGGTTATTTTCAAAACCACTCCAAATCCACTTTATTTATTTTAAAAATAAATGGGATTATAATTCTAGTTCAAAACTAGTTCATTTCAAATAAAAATCTATTTTTATCTTTTCAAATATGGAATTTTTCACCCCAATTCTTTCCAAACCATTTCTTATGATTTTATACAAATTATTACTATTTTTAATAATTTTATCAAGGCCCGTGCAGTCGATTTCCATCAACGGCCATCGAACTGCACTTAGAACAACCTTTTCCAAAATTGATTTGGACATAATTCCAAATCCAACCGTTAGATTTCAAATTTATAATATTCGGTAGAAAGCTCTTTTCGATACGAACCCAACGGTTCCAGTTTTAGGAGAATCCGATGGTTGGATCTCCCGTAATATCTGCTCGAAGTCAATAGTCGAAATTCGCGAACTGCCGCACCACGACGCGTTCTATTCAGGCCATTATATTTATATATAATACATACTTCGTCGATTTCCTTCTACAACGTATTTTATAAATCATTTTAAATTCGTTTTCAAAATGATTTCAACTACATATTCAGTTTCTAATCAAAATTGAATATTCCATATCATCAATATATAAATGATAATATTTTCAAAACATTATATTTTGAAATCAATTACTTTTCGGTATTCATTATAAAAATGAATAAAATCGATATAAATATCATTTACGTCAAAATGGTGTTAATCTAATCAACACGACTTTATATATTTCAATAACTTCGTTATTCTATTCAACAAATGAATATTTTCTTCAACACATGAATATATATTTTATTCAACACATGAATTTTTATTCTATTCGACACATGAATTTTATTCTATTCAACACATGAATTTTCTCTTCTAATATTCCTTCTTTTCCAAATTGGAACGAGGCCCAATCAGTTACCATATAACGTTAATTATATGGATTTCCTACAACACATGTATATAATAGCAACGATAATTCATCAACCATCATCCAGAGTGCACTACACAACTGTATAAGCATTAAATATAAATAATTAACGCTTACAACAAAATAATCGGGATTAATGTACGTCAAATATCATCCCAATACCCATATGAGATTTCAAAACAACAAACACAGATTTTATTTGTGCAGTTGGGCGATGTGTAAAATTTATCGTCCCAATCAATATCAGTCAAATCAGTGTATATAAAAAAATCATCCGATTTGTTTATATATATTTATTTTATATACACATTGAAAATTATATTTTTAACTATAAAATATACACACAATCATTTTTTAAAACACATCAATCAAACAAAGAAGCCATCCATGGTCTGTGGACGACGGGTGTCGGGTGCTGCTAAGCACCGTCTGCATCCTAGTATATATTTTAACTAGAAATTAGATTTAAAAGTGAGAAGTTCTCACCGAGGGTTCCACTCCGCCATTTTATTTCTGAAATTCAGAACAGTATGGATTTGCTCGAAATTCCTACTCCATCCTTTTTACGCTGTTCATATTAAAAATCACATTTTATTATGATGCCTATATATTAAAATCATATTCTTATATCGCTATATATAATTACAAATCACATTTTTTATACAAAAAAAATCATATCCTCTTTATTTGGAAAATCATATCTTTTCTATTTCTAAAACTTATACCTTTATATAACTAAAGATGATATTTTATTTTATTTTTTATATAAAAATCCAACTTTAAAAACAATGCTAATTTATTATCAAAACAATATTATCTTTATTTTTAAAACAACCCTACATAAAATATATATATATATATATATATATATATATATATATATATATATAAAAGCAATGTTACATGTATATTTTAATCACGATATATAATCAATCATATTTTTTACAAAACTGAATTTAAATCTAAGTATAAGTAAAAAAAAAAGAATTAGAAACAAAACCTTTCACTGTGAAAAGTCTGGAACCCTTCTTTATCAGTTCATCGACCGGAGAAAGTGGCCACCGTCGTCGCTCCAGTCGCCGTGACGACGATCAGAGTGGCCGAGTCGGCCTGAGGGAGTGACACCACCGCCCTGACTGAGGCGGCGCTCGGTAGGCCCAGGTGGCCAGAAACAGCTTGCGAACGACGGTTCTTTGTGGCCCGAGAACTTCTTATTTACTTCACGAAAATTCATCAAATCGGTATGGGTTCCAAGAGTGAAAAAGCACTTCAATTTTGTCTTTAGAGGTTTGAGGTGTTATTGAATAGATTGGTCAAAAAATTAAGGAGAAAATATGAGCATTTTCTGCCTTAAGTTGGAGTTGTCGGCGGCTTCAAAAGATAGCTAGGGTTTTGCCTCAAAAGGGTTATTCATATAAATAATTTAATAATATTTGATTCGTTTATTATTTGCTTAACATTTTGAACTCGAAATCAAACCCAACGACTATCTGCCCTAACTAAACACCCCCATTCCGGACACAATGAGATATGTCCCATAAGATAATTCAACTATTACGATCAGTTGTTCTTTAAATTAAAATATAAATCTTTGTACATTGAATTCAAACGTACATTTCAATTTACCGGGGCCACATGCTGACTCTAAAAATTTCAGAAAAATTATTTCTAGCTTTGTATTGGCGATACGGTCCTAACAAAACTAATTTTGTTAAATTTGAAGTCCGTTTGAAAAATGGTCATTTTCTGGTCGATCCAAATTGATGGAAACTGTCAAAACACGTTTTCTTTTGCCACGCACACATATTGGTTTCAAAAATTATGAATTTTGAAACCTAGAAATAATTTGACACCCCGGATCCAACAAAAGTGATTTCGTCGAAAATAGAGGTCGTCTGCAAAATGGCTATTTTTAAAGGCCTTTATATATATATATATCAAAATATATATATATTCCACAGTGACTTTTCTGAATTTTAAACTGGACATATCTTTCACTCTATAAAGTGAAATCTCAGTTTCTTATATCCGTTAGAAATATATGATCAAACAGATTCAAGTATTTTTTGTTTCGCTGAAATCCGATTTATTTTAAATCCTGTACATTCATTTGAAATTTAAAATCGAATTTTCGAACTACCGCGCCATTTCAGGCTCGTTATATAATTAAAATAAATTTATTCGTTTTAACTTCGTCGAAAATATATTTTCCATCGTTATTATTTCAAATAATTCATTTTAAATATTAAAAAATCGCTAAAATTGCCAAAATAAAAATTTTAAATTGGCTCGGATTTCCGGGTTATTACAAACTCCCCCACTTAAAACTTTTCGTCCCCGAAAAGGAACGAAGCCGAATGTTGGTTTACAAACCAACTCAACTTTCAGTATTTTCATTATGGCTTAAGTTCTTCAACTTTTCAGTTTCTAAAAACTTTTCAAATTTTTCGAAAATTTGGCTAACGCTCAAATTTTCGAAAAATTTGGCCATAACCTCCCCTGCACTGGGAGCTTCGGGATATTTCAAATAGCCTCCCATGGCCCTCACCAATCCAAGAAAAAGAAACAGCCAAGCGGCTAGCCAATCGGCTCATAAAATCATCAAAAACCCAAGAAATACAATAAACATGAACCTATTTGTCAGGCAAACAATTTTATTCCTCTTCTCTAGCCTCCTTGCTATGACCTGTTCAATGTAAGTACATGCATATGTATGCAAATGCGACAAATTTTCAATACAACTCACTATTTGATACAATTTGGCTAAATGGTCCAAATTTTGATTAATCAACCAATAATCGAACAACACAATCAACAATCAATTAGTTGATTATCTTTTCAAATTCTTAACTTTGATATAGTTCAAAAAATCCGATTTTTTGATGCCAAATCACAACAATAGACCCTATCTAATTTTGTTTCTCACACCAGTTAATTGGAAATATATAGATATCTAACCTTCGAAACTCTAACATAAATACTGGTAATGTGATCACAATTACCAGTATCATCCCCGGGCGAGAAAAGTGTGATTTTATATCTATCCAGTATATTAAAACTTCAAATACACGCGGATCAGACGTATATGCAAAATCTTTATATACTGGATTGTCCAAATTAGTACAAATAAATATTCAAATACATTGAATCAGGTCTAAATTTTTATAACAAACTTGTTTTAAATTTTATTTTATAAACATCACTCTTCACACTCGTTCTAGGATACTACTGATCCCATCTCTAACGAGTCATTCTCAATGGATATTACTAATCCAATCTCTGATGAATTCTTTCGTATGGATCAAATGTGTCTTGTTCTCCGAGCTTTGTAAACCAAAGCTCTAATACCAAAATGAGACGACCCAATGACTTGAGAACGACACACATTGGAACGCAAACAGAAGAACCTTTCATTGTTGATTGCAACAATTCCATCGGAATACAAGAATATATAGAGTATGAATAAATATTAAACGTCAGAAAAATATCAGAGATTCAATTTACATTACATAGCAGCGGAAAAATAATACAAAACACAACTGAAAGTAATTTACGGATACAGAGCTTTCCGAATATCGTTCCAGATGCAAACCAGGATTCTGTGAATATAATTCTGCAAAACCAAAACTACTAGCTGCCCGTGCCGAAAATAAGGGCACCCAGAGTTTAGGTTAAAACAATAAACTCCAGGTCAGTCATGTGACTGGTGTGAGAACTAAAACAATTATTTATAACTTTACTTTAATTCAGATATATCAAGGGACCACGCCGTATAACACGGAATGGGTTTCCTCCCAAGAATACCAGTGCATATAACAAAACAACGCAATGCTTTTTGGAAAAATGAAGCTATTATAAGACCCATGTCCTATGACACAATGCAATGCAAGCCAGGGGATAGGGTTTTCCCTTATAATAGCCAAACATGCTTGGTACGTTAAAAACAAATCATTTGATAAAATAATAAGTGCATAATGTCAAAAAAATTTCGATCATAAATACCAATCCTAGACGGCATGGGTACCATATATCATGTCGCCAATACTAGACTCTACAATCAAAACCGCAAATGTCACGTATTGGAAGTTGGACTTCCATCTGTGAACCGAGGCAAAAGATAGTCCTCTACCGAATTCGAGAGCCTCTAGCTCGCCCCCCGGGCAAGTACTCAATCAAGCCTTTGGATCGTCAGGGTCGGTTCACTGATGTGGATTAAAATGCCTGAACACTCGTTTCCCTGCCCTTTGGGGCGTAAATGAGTCCAATGACTCCATCGGCTCCACATAGTCACCGATATATCCGAGGCGCATCGCAACCCAACAACCACATAAGTAAACTCGTCAGGGTATGTCAAACTACTGACACCACTTCTAGCTAGAAGGAAACGCATGCCCTCCCTGATGTCCTCTCATATTTCTGGTTCACAACGGGAGTGTGAGGCTTGCGAATTAACGCTACACAAAGCTGTGCGACACAGGCGGCGCTTTGATCATCAACCACAAGACTCTTCTTTTCAACAAAAGCCTTGATCATTTGCCACTTCGGCATGCCACTTAGGCAATTCACTCCATGCTATTGATATCCATCAATATATAACCTCTGAGCCCGTACGTCTTAGAGAAGGGCGTAAAGCAAGAGAATAAATTCTCCGCTGCCAAACAGATATATATTTAATAGAATCAATCACATAGAATGAAATCCATTGTCGGACATACAGTCCATTTACAAGTTCGTTCTGGGTCTGAACGAAACCAGAGGCACCTTGTACCGCACATTTCCATCGATCTCCAAGTACGCCTAGATGATCACCACTGATAACCTCCTCTTGGGTGTACGGCCCAATCAAGATCATCAGTAATTATCCAAACGACGTGAAGACCTCCGGTTTTCAACCACCGTCTTCATCTTCGACTGATCGTCGTATCAGTTATTCAGAATGGGATAAACCTGGTCTTTCTGAATAACTCGCGTATTTTATAAACAAGTCTTACACAAACACAACATACACCTCATTCCAATTCAGAATATTATTTTATTCCAATATTCACATAATTAGGGAAAGGTTCCTATTAATTTTATCAAACATTAATTCTTTAAAATTAATTCTTTAATCTTCTTTTGAATATAAATTCAAACCAAATTATGGTTTATCCAAACGAGTCGGGATTAACGAACTTTACCGAAGTAATCAATTGTTAAATTTCCTAACACCAACCTACTCATCCCATGAAGTAAAACTGGTAATACTTTATATATAACACCATAGTTTTATCGATAAATTCAATTACCATTTAACGTTCAAATCTAATTACAGATTTAACTATCGCCTGGAGTAAAACTGGTGATACTCCATTCTCGATCATTTCAATCTATTTAAAGATTCATTAAAACTCCACTTGGTTTTAATCTTTCCAATAATCAGTATCAATGATTATTTAAGTTGGGAAATCATATTCTGTCCTTAACTGGGTTAAAGAACCAATGTCATTTAAAACATGGTTCACGATAAACCCAAAATCACATTCTATTTCCAATGGAATCTTCATGGAAAAGAAAATCGATATATATAATGGATATAAACTTCCATATCCGACTAATAATATAAATGGAATAATGGCAAAGCCTTTTAAATTCCTGATATATTAGTTGTCTTCCTCCACAGAAATTCACTTCGATCATTACCAAATCGAATTCCATTCCATTCCAATTTATTTTATTAAATTGGAAAACTTTACTTTGGAAAATCGCCTTTAAATCTGAACAAAAGATTTATAATTTCTAAACCACATTTCATTGTAAATCGGGTTGAAGAACGAATGTCGTTAAAACACAGGTCACGATAAACCCAAAAATCAATTCAAATTCAATTCCAATTATATATCATTTAATTGGTATACTTCATTAAATCTAAATAAAAAGATTTAATCTTTTTCTCAACTGGGTTTAAGAACAATGTTAATGAAGACAACATTCACGACAAACCCAAATCCTATTTGATATTGAATACAAGGCACTGAATAGAAAATATATCGGCTTATATTCAATATCAAATTCTATGACCAACAAATATCATATTGGAAATAACGATATAAATATATCTTTCAAATTTCCATAACCATATTTTTATATTCACGAAATCCAACATCGAAATTTTCAAAATACAGTTTCGATTCAGATCCATTTCCAATTTATATATTGGAAATTATGGTTATTTTCAAAACCATTCCAAATCCACTTTATTTATTTTCAAAATAAATGGGATTATAATTCTAGTTCAAAACTAGTTCATTTCGATAAAAATCTATTTTTATCTTTTCAAATATGGATTTTTTCATCCCAATTCTTTCCAAATCACTTCTTATGATTTTACACAAATTATTACTATTTTTAATAATTTTATCAAGGCCTGTACAGTCGATTTCCATCAACGGCCATCAAACTGCACTTACAACGAACTTTTCCAAATTTGATTTGGACATAATTCCACATCCAACCATTATATTTCAAATTTATAATATTCGTTAGAAATCTCTTTTCGATATGAACCCGACGGTTCCGGTTTTAGAGGAATCTGATTGTCGGATCTCCCGTAATATCTGTTCGTAGTCAATGGTCGAAATTCGTGAACTGCCGCAGCGCGGTGCATTCTATTCAGGCCATTATATTATATATATAATATATATAATGTATACTTCATCGATTTCCTTTTAAAACGTATTTTATAAATCGTTTAAATTCGTTTTCAAAATGATCTCAACTTCATATTCAATTTCTAATCAAAATTGAATATTCCATATCATCAATATATAAATGATAATAATTTCAAAACATTATATTTTGAAATCAATTATTATTCGAAGTTCATTATGAAAATGAATAAAATTGATATAAATATCGTTCACATCAAAATGGCGCCAATCTAATCAACACGGCTTTATATATTTCAATAACTTCGTTATTCTATTCAACAAATGATTATTTTCTTCAACACATGAATATATATTTTATTCAACACATGAATTTTTATTCTATTCAACACATGAATTTTATTATATTCAACACATGAATTTTCTCTTCTAATATTCCTTATTTTCCAAATTGGAATGAGGCCCAATCAGTTACCATATAACGTTAATTACATGTAACGATAAATCATCATCCATCATCTTGAGTGCACTACACAACTGCATAATCATTAGATATAAATAATTAACGCATACACAGTCTGTCAACCCATCGATTAACATACAATTAAACAATCGGGATTAATGTATGTAAAATATCATCCCAATACTCGTGTGGGGTTTCAAAACAACAAACATAGATTTTATTTGTGTGGTTGGGCGATGTATAAAATTTATCGTCCCAATCAATATCATTCAAATCAATATATATAAACAAATCATCCGATTTGTTTATAAATATTTATTTTATATACATGTTAAAAATTATATTGTTAACTATAAAATATTTATTCAACCCACTACCCACAATCATTTTTCACAACACATCAATCAAACAAACAAGCCATCCATGGTCTGTGGACGACGAGTGTCAGGTGCTGCTAAGCACCGTCTGCATCCTAATATATATTTTAACTAGAAAACAAATTTAAAATCGAGAAGTTCTCACAGAGGGTTCCACTACGCCATTTTATTTCTGAAATTCAGAACAGTCAGGATTTGCCCGAAATTCCTACTCCATCCTTTTTACACTATTCATATTAAAGATCACATTTTTAATATGATGCCTATATAATAAAATCATATTTTTATATCGCTATATATAATTACAAATCACATTTTTATATAAACAAAAATCATATCCTCTTTATTTGGAAAATCTTATCTTTTCTATTTCTAAAAATTATACCAATATATACCTAAAGATGATATTTTATTTTATTATCATATATAAATCCAACTTTAAAAACAATGCTAATTTATTATTAAAACGATACTATCTTTATTTTTAAAACAACCCTATATATATATATATAAGCAATGTTACATGTATATTTTAATCACGATATATAATCAATCATATTTTTTTTAAAACTGAATTTTAAACTTAAGTATAAGTAAAAAAAAGAATTAAAAACAAATCCTTTCACTGTAAAAATTCTGGAACCCTTCTTCATCAGTTCATCGACGGGAGAAAGTGGCCGCCGCCGTCGCTCCAGTCGCCGTGACGACAATGAGAGGGGCCGACGACATCGACCTTGGTGAGTGACACCACCGCCCTGACCGAGGCGGCGTTCGGTGGGCCCAGGCAGCCAGAAACAGCTCGCGAACGATGGTTCTTGGTGGCCCGAGAACTTCTGATTTACTTCACGAATATTCATCAAATCGGTATGGGTTCCAAGAGGGAAAAGAGCACTTTAATTTTGTCTTTAGAGGTTTGAGGAATTATTGAATAGATTTGTCAAAAAATCAAGGAGAAAATCTGAGCATTTTCCGCCTTAAGTTGGAGCTGTCGGCGGCTTCAAAAGATAGCTAGGATTTTGTCTCAAAAAGGGTTATTTATATAAATAATTTAATAATATTTGATTCGTTTATTATTTGCTTAACATTCTGAACTCGAAATCATACCCAACGACTGTCTGCCCTAGCTAAATACCCCCATTCCAGAAACAGTGGGATATGTCCCGTAAGCCAATTCGGCTATTATGATCAATTGTTCTTTAAATTAAAATATAAATCTTTATACATTGAATTCAAACGTACATTTCAATTTACCGAGGTCACATACTAACTCTAAAAATTTCACAAAAAATATTTCTAGAATCGTATTGATGATACTATCCTAACAAAACTAATTTTGTCAAATTTGAAGACCGTTTGAAAAAATGATCATTTTATGGTCGATCCAAATTGACAGAAACTGTCAAAACATGTTTTCTTTTGCCAAGCTCACATATTGGTTTCAAAAATTTTGAATTTTGAGGCTTAGCAATAATTTGACACCCCGGATCCAATAAAAGTGGTTTCTTCGAAAATAGAGGTCGTTTGCAAAATGGCTATTTTTAAAGGCCTTTTTATATATTAACATATATATAAATTCCACAGCGACTTTTCTGAATTTTAAGCTGGACATATCTTTCACTCTATAAAATGAAATCTCAGTTTCGTAGATCCGTTAGAAAGATATGATCAAACAGATTGAAATATTTCTTGTTTCGCTGAAATCCGATTTATTTTGAATCCTGTACATTCATTTGAAATTTGAAATCGAATTTTTGAACTACCGCGCCATTTTAGGCTCGTTATATAATTAAAATAAATTTATTTGTTTTAACTTCATCGAAAATATATTTTCGATCATTATAATTTAAAATAATTGATTTTAAATATTCAAAATTCGCTGAAATTTCCAAAATAAAAATTTTAAATTGGCTCAGATTTCCGTGTTATTACAATTTGGGTGCTACAGTGATCGGTCATTTATGCTACAGTGTTTGGGTGCTACATTGATTGCTGGAAGTGATGTGAAGTGTTCATTGTTCGTCGTAAGCAAAGAATGTGGAAACGACTCAAGGATGTAAGTAGTTCCTGCGAAATGATTGCTCTAAAGTGTTTTGAGCCAATAAATAGTTGTAATTGATAACGACTAGAGAGGAGGAAGGCGAGGAAGTTCAGTTGTCGTTGGTTCTAGCAGATTCAAAGTAGGGTTACAATTGAGGACCAATTGTAGGTCAAGTGCCTTGGGCGTCGTGTATGGTCTAGACACGTGTTGAGAATAGCGTGTACCATGTGTTGTTTATAGCATGCGGGTTTTGCTAGAACCGAGGCGTTGTGTGTGGTCCTTGATAATTGATGACAAGTTGTTAGGCAGTCATACGATAACTAGGGTTCCAAAGCAAGGTTGGCGGTGATAGTTAGAGTCAGTCATGGATGTCTGAATGCATGTTGTGATCATGATTGAGTTGTTTTTCCATGTATGAATGGATGCTTAATTGCCATGGCTGAATTGTTATTCCTTTGGATGTATAGATCGTAAAGGTTATCACTGTCTTGTAGTGGGGAAGGAAATCGAGAGTTCTTCTCTAGAGCTGGGTAGATTAGTTGTTTATTTACCCATTCTCATATACTTTATTGATGAAGTTTGTTAGTTGTTTTACCGCTCACTAAGATTATTGTCTGACTTAACGTTTTACGTTTCCTCTTATTACCTTGGGATGTTCATCTGGTTGTTTGGATGGGCAGACTAGGTGGCAGGTGACAGGTGATTGGCGAGATTGCTGTTCGGTGGCGAGCAGGAGGCTGGCGTACTATTTTACTACTGTCTAGTAACTTTGTTTTTCCGCTGTTTGCTATTTCTCTGAGTATTATAGTGAAGCAAATTGTACAAACACTATTGTTGTCATCCGCGTGTATGGGAATTACATTCTAGTTGTCATAAAAGTTTAGTATTTTCTGCTTTACTATCACTACCTGTTTTATATGTTATATTATATTTTATCCATGCGCTGTGAGTTTACGACAGGTTCTGCTTATGTATCATACCTTGATGATCGTCCATAGCTGCCGTGCATACCTTTCAGCGCATTATTCCTTTTGTATAGTGCAGGGGTTGTGGGCGGTCGTCGCAATTATTATATATTTAAATGGACCCTTTGGGCCACCAATGATGTTTTTTTTGAAATGAGAGAGACCATGCTCAATCCCCATACACAAGCTGACCAATCAACTTGACTCGGCCCGATCTAAGCTGGGGTTGTTGTGATGTAGTACTTATACTTTTGGTATAAAATTTTAATCATTTTAAACAGAAATGGACTGGGCTGGAAACTGTCAGATTCGATCAGTTCGTATTAGAGAACGTTTTTGTAACGTTCAACATAGACCCATTCTTTTTTAAGATATGTTATTTTGTGTTATATCCTCTATAAAACAACAATATATCTTACTATTTCATCTATTTAAACATAGGTAGATAAAATAGATATATACACAATTTTCTTAAACTAAGCACGCCTTCTTCTTCTCCAAACATTTTATTCAAAATCCACTACAAGAAAAACCGAGAATAGCGACAGATTTTTAGCAGCGGAAAATTCCATCGTGAATTAGCGACGGATTTCCGTGGGCTTTGTAAGAGGAAATATTTTTGATTTTATATGTCATCTTATTATAAATTATTACCGTCGAATACTAATTTCGTTGCTAAATCAATGGAAATTGCAGCTCTTTACCGTCATACAATATTTAATGCTAAATTTCGTTGCTAATAGAGTCGGATTACCGTCAACAAAATTTTGAAGCTATTTTTCTTGTAGTTTTCCAAGAGATATGAAACGTACTTTTATATTTATTATTTATAAAATGTTTTAAATTTGTGTTATTACTTAGTAATTAATTAGTAAATTTAAATTTTAAAAAATTAATGTTAATAATAAATTAGTAATTAATAATAAATAATAACTATTAGAAGTAAATAAAATTCAATAATTAATGGTGATTTTTTTTTGAAAATTAATGCTTATTAATTATTAATTACTATATTATATAAATAAGAGGTAATAGTAATTAATAAAATACATTGTTCGCTCAAAGAAGAGTCGTTACGAATTGGATTTTTCATGGTAGATTGCTTTTGCTTGGTAAATTCGCTTATCTATTCTTTCCTATTCATTGTGTCTTTACTTTACAGTATTTTTTTGTTCATTATGTCAGACACTCTTTTTTTTAAAGCAAACAAACTATATATAAAAGAGTTGTACACTCCTACAACAAATTGATCGGAGGTATCTACCTCTTCTTTGAGCAAACAACGAGTGAATTGAACATGCTACTTAAATTAGTGTAGTTATAGATGCATCAATTTTTTTTGTGGTTTTTAATACTTTTAAACACTGAATATGCTAAAAAAAATTAAAAAGAAAAAAAATGTTGATATACATTAGTAACTAATAATAAATAATAACTATTAGAAGTAAATAACATTAAACAGTTAATCATGATTAAATTTTTTTTTTGAAACTTAATGCTAATTAATTACCGTATAATATAAATAAGAGGTAATAGTAATTAATAAAATACATTATTTGCTCAAAGAAGAGCCGTTATGAATTGTATTTTTGATGGTAGATTGCTTTTGCTTGCTAAATTCGCTTATCTATTCCTTTCCTATTCATTGTGCCTTTAATTTACAGTATATTTTTTGTTCATTATGTCAAAGAATCTTTTTTTTTTTTTTGAAAGCAAACAAATCATATATAAAAGAGTTGTGCACTCCAACAACAAATTGATCCAAGGTATCTGCCTCTTCTTTGAGCAAACAACGAGTGAATTGAACATGCTACTTAAATTAGTGTAGTTGTAGATGCATCTATTTTTTTATAGTTTTTAATACTTTTAAACACTGAATATGCTAAAAAAATTGAAAAAAAAATGTTGATATACATTAGTAATTAATAATAAATAATAACTATTAGAAGTAAATAAAATTCAATAGTTAATGATGATTAATTTTTTTGAAAATTAATGCTAATTAATTATTAATTACTATATAATATAAATAAGAGGTAATAGTAATTAATAAAATACATTGTTTTCTCAAAGAAGAGCTGTTAAGAATTGGATTTTTGATGGTAGATTGCTTTTGCTTGCTAAATTCGCTTATCTATTCATTGTGTCTTTACTTTACAGTATTTTTTTTGTTCATTATGTCAGAGACTCTTTTTTTTTTTGAAAGCAAACAAACCATATATAAAAGAGTAGTACACTCCTACAACAAATTGATCGAAGGTATCTGGCTCTTCTTTGAGCAAACAACGAGTGAATTGAACATGCTACTTAAATTAGTGTAGTTATAAATGCATCAGTTTTTTTGTAGTTTTTAATACTTTTAAACACTGAATATGCTAAAAAGAAAATTAAAAAGAAAAAAATAATGTTAATATACATTAGTAATTAATAATAAATAATAACTATTAGAAGTAAATAAAATTCAATAGTTAATGATGATTAATTTTTTTTTGAAAATTAATGTTGATTAATTACTATATAATATAAATAAGAGGTAATAGTAATTAATAAAATACATTCTTTGCAACTTCCTCTTCATCAAGTCTTTAGCTTTGACACTTTACTGCTTATATATATGCCTCATAATTCATGTCTTTATTTAGACAAAACAATCAAGATGAGCATTATGTATAAAAGCATTGTTTTGGTAACTTTATATGTTATTGCTGTTGCATTAGTTGTTAGTATAAATCAAGTTGATGCACCAAGGCTCCTTGGAGATGAACGGGCAGAGCTTGTGAGAATATCTGGGTTCGTTCTTCAATCGTTGCCACAGGGACCCGTGCCACCATCCGGTCATTCCGGCTGCACCCAGGATCCAAACGGCGGTGGTGGACCATGCCCTCCTTCAATCAAATTTAACTGCCGTTACTCTTTCTGTTGATTGCATTTTATTTCATTTAAGCTAAACTGTTTCTAATAAAGGATGTGCTTAGGTGTGATTTGTGAATGTAGATTCGGTAGCCTGTGTAGTATATATGTTTTATGATTTGTACAAATCGAGAACTCCACATTGTTATATTGCAAATTTGAACGTTTAAAAGCTTGGTGCCGAACGTTTAGTCAGTTTGGTTGGCTCGACGATAAAATATGTTAAACGAATCTAAAACCAATAAAAATAAAAAACAAAGTTAAATCGATAGAATTAAGTTTAGCTGATTCGGTTGTTTATTCATTATATTTGAAGTATTCATTATAAATTAAAATAAACCATGAATATATGTTTCTTTTGGAGGACAAGATCAACAAATTTTATAGTGTACCGTCCATTTTTTAATCACAACAAATAATAAATACATTAAAAAACCAAAAATAAGTTGAATATTTACCTATAACCCAGTTTTTAAAATGGACCGACCATTAGACAAACCTAAACCAGGTCATAGAAAAAGGTTAGAAAGCATGTCTAAATAGCTAACCACTATTGATACAACATAGCACCAGGCCCGAAGCAACAAATAGAGTGACCTGCTCTTTTTCCTTAAGAAAGGCACAACAAAATTCAATATGACATACACAACGCAGGGTGTTCAACAATCATATACCAACTACAAGTGGCAAAGGCCAATTACAAGCATCACCAACAGACTTTCATCAGCGATTCATCCTAGCATCATAACTACATTTCAAATCAGTATTGTTTACTTCAACCTGGTGATGCAAGGCGCAAGCATTCACCAGTGAACAAGGCTAGATACTTTACAACAAAAAAGTTGAAACGAAAGAGAGAAACCAAGGTCGAATAACTTACAACATAGGACCAACATAGACAACAAAAAAGGCTTCAAAGGATTGTAAAAGAGCAGCATACCCATCCACACGCCATGCCCATGGAAGAACTCCATTGTGTAAGCAATTGTCGAGGAGACACTGACAATGACAGAGTAAAACACACCACCACCCATAAATTAACATCAAAATGTAAGAGTGTTCGGTTTATTTTGTTTGTACTTTTATAATTACACAATTGTATTACAAACAGACAGCAACAACAATCAACGTCAATCAATTATGCCACAATTGTCACGTCAAACTGTGTGTACAATAATCGCAGAAAGCGTAACTGATTTGTGCACAAGACTGAAGATGAAAAGAAAGTATTCTGTTTCAGTAATGTCCGAGTCCAGAAATTTTCTGTTTCCTTGAAACAATATTGTCGTCGAATGCACCAATCGACGTTGTTGCAATTTGTTTCCCAGGATAAAACGGACCAACTCCGTTGCGTAGTGCCAGAAAACGGAGCTCTGACAAGATGAAGTTGATTATAGAAACCAGATCAGAGGATTGCTTTGAAGAAGAAGAAGTAACGCAAGCAGAAAAAAGGTGAATTCTGTCTTGTTTTGGGCAGTGTATATATATGCAAGGAGGAGTGCCTGTTCGCATGCATAATAACCGTCCGAATAGGAAAGGTTGCGACCCTTTAACCTCTCGGTTATTAATATGCATCTGTTGAGAATTCAAATGGTTGTCTTTATTCAGCTAACAGGCATTCCTTTCGAATTCTGGACTGAACGGACAAACCTTTCAAATTCTGAGAAAAAATATTCTCATGTCAGTGCACTGGCCGAATCAGCAACCGTCGGCCATATCCAATCAAGAGAACCCAAGAGCACCAAGGCCCAAGGCCCTTATCTTTGATATTTTAATGTATTATTATGTCATGGCCAAGCCCACATCCTCATATCATCCCTCTCCTTTCTATTTTACATAAGCCTATTTGGCTTCTAATATATTAGGAGAGATTGTGCTAATATTTCTATGATGTGGGACTTTAAATGTTGCTATCTCTTCTTCTTCCTTATCTCTTCTTCTTCCTACTTTCCCCTTTCTTTGCTCATTCATTTCCAACAATCCCCTACATGAATGAACAGTTGATCTTAGTTTCACGAATCATTTATTGCATCGGTTAAAGTAGCACATGGGCCTTGAACTTTTCCTAGTGATTACCTATTTGAATCACAGGCGAATCAGTAGACATAGACTATTCTTGAACTGTAAGCCTTTTTTGTAATTCCAAAGTAGATAACACGCGATAAATGTTTCTTATAACCCTTCGTTCTCTGTATGTGTTCGTTTTTGCCTTGAACACCTGCCTGGTCTCATAAGTGCTTAAAGAATTTGGCCTCATAATTCTCTTTGAAGCGGCGTCTTCGCACTTACGTAGGTGATTCTGTAAAGGGCATTCTCTAATTCCTCAAATACAGACATCATTAAAAGTACTCATACTTTTCCTTATTCAACATATAATGCACTGACTTATCATAGGAATGGTTTGTGTGTAACAGTTCCATCAAGTTTCTCTTAAACTTCGTTGTCCCTTTGAACCTAGATCTTGGGATCTCCAGTCAACTAGGTGGGGTTTCCATTTTAGAAAAACCTTTAATCTGTAGGCCTTATCCCCATTCCCTTCGATAAGGTTTGAACTTTCTCCCTTGGCAAGCCTTTTGTAAGTGGATCCGCTAAGTTATCTTTAGATTGAATGTAATCTATTGTGATAACCCCATTAGAGAGAAGTTGTCTTATCGTTTTATGTCTACAACGAATATGCCTAGACTTACCATTGTATAGTGTACTATTAGCCCTTCCAATAGCTGATTGACTATAACAATGTATACATATTGGAGGCATAGGTTTGCTCCAATTAGGAATGTCTTCCAAGAAGCTTCGAATCCATTCTGCTTCTTCTACAGTCTAATCTAGTGCAATAAACTCTGATTCCATCGTAGATCTAACAACACAAGTCTGTTTGGATGATTTCCATGAAATCGCTCCATTTCCTAATGTGAACACGTATCCACTTGTAGACTTTGTATCATTTGATCCAATTTGCATCACTGTATCCTTCCACTATTGAAGGATAGTTTGTATAGTATAGACCATAACTCTGTGTATACTTTAGATATCCTAGAACTCTGATTATCGCTTTCCAATGATGTTTACTAGGATTGCTGGTAAATCTACTTAGTTTGCTTATAGCATCAACGATATAAGGCCTAGTACAGTTTATAACACACATGATACTTCCTAGTATACGAGAGTACTCCAATTGGTAAATACCATCACTAGTGTTCTTTACCCAATTTTGGTTCATATCTACTGGTTATTTTGCAATAGTTACATTATATTGCTTGAATTTCTCAAGTATTTTGGTGATGTAATGTGATTGGGATAATGCATATCCCTGTGGTGTTCTCAGAATTTTTACACCCAATATCACATCAGCCAGTCCTAGGTCTTTCATATCAAATCTAGAGGATAATATATCCTTTGTAGATGTTATTATGGCCTTGTTATTGCCTAGGATCAATCGGTCATCAACATAAAGATAAACAATGACATATCCAATATGTGTATGTTTTATGTACACACATTTATTTGATTCATTTATTGTGAATCCATTTGATAACATAGTATTATCAAACTTCTCATGCCACTATTTTGGAGCTTGCTTAAGGCCATAAAGTGATTTTACCAGTTTGCAAACTTTATGCTCATTTTCTGAGCTTAGAAATCCTTCAGGATGTTTCATATAGATTTCCTCCACTAGTTCACCATTCAAGAATGCAATTTTAACATCCATTTGATATATCTCCAAGTCATATATGATGCAATTGTAATGAGCATTCTAATTGACGTGATCCTCGTTACAGGTGAATATGTATCGAAATAGTCCAGCTCTTCTTTTTGTCTAAATCCTTAGACTACCAGACGAGTTTTGTACTTGTCTATTGAACCATCAGGTTCCAATTTCCTTTTGAATATCCGTTTATTACCTAAGGCCTTACATCCTTGAGGTAAATCATCCAATTCCCATATATGATTGGACATAATGGATTCAGTCTCATTGTTAATTGCCTCCTTCCAATAAGGGGCATCGCTGGAAGACATAGCTTGTTTATATGTCAATGGATCATCTTCTAACATAAATGTATAGAAGTCCGGTCCAAAGGTTTTTAAAGTCCTTGACCTTTTACTTTTTCTTGGTTCCTCCATTTGCTGCTCAACACTACTTTGCTGAGTGTTATTTTGTTCAACATCCTCAATATAATAAGGAACTTCATCTTCCCTTGGTCTCTTAGGTGCATGATTTTCAGTACCATGTTTCAAGGGAAATACATGTTCGAAAAATCTTGCTTTCTCGACTCAATGATGGTATTTTCATGAATATCATCAATTTCAGATTTGTGTACCAAAAATCGATATGCAGCACTATTTTGTGCATATCCAATGAATACACAATCAATAGTTTTTGGTGCAATTTTGACCTTCTTTGGTTTTGGTACCTCTACTTTGGCAAGACACCCCCACATTTTTAGTTATTTATAGGATGGTGATCTGGTTTTCCAAAGTTCATGAGGAGTTTTAGATTTTTTTTCTTTCAGGGTATTTTATTTTAAATTTGATTTGCCGAAAGAATAGCTTCTCCCCAAAAATTATCTGGCAAGCCAGAGCTAATCAGTAAGGCATTCATCATTTCTTTAAGAGTTTTATTTTTTCGTTCGGCTATACCATTGGATTGAGTGAATACGGAGCTGTAGTTTGATGTATGATTCCATGACCAACACAGAATTCCTCAAATGGAGCCTCGTATTCTCCTCCTCCATCACTTCTTAAAGATTTGATTTTCTTGTTCAGTTGATTCTCAACTTCTGCCTTATACTGTTTAAACATTTCAAATGCTTCGTCCTTACTTCTGAGGAGATATATATGACAATATCTGGTACAATCATCAATGAATGTAATAAAGTACCTTTTTCCACCTCTAGTTTGACACATTTTCAAATCGCATACATCGGTATGTATCAAAATTTACATGCCCTAATCTAGAATGCCATATGTTAGAAGATTCAACAATATAAGCAGAAGATTCACTTTCATTCATTTCAGTGCGTGGTACAACAATGGTTACATTTTCTTTAAACAAACCATCACACACATATCCTCTTCCAACATACACTCCATTCTTGGAAAGCACAAATTTATCAGCTTCAAAAGTCAATTTGAAGCCATGCTTGCTCAATAATGATCCTGAAATTAGGTTCTTGCGAATTTCTGGAACATGGAGAACATCATTTAAAGTTAGTTCCATTCAAGAAGTCAGTTTCAACACAACTTTTCCTTTGCCTTCGACCTTTGAAGTAAAAGAATTGACCATAAAAAGTTGTTCAGCAACAGTTGCAGTTTTATAGGTTGTAAACATCCACTTATTAGCACATATGTGTCGAGTGGCTCCAGTGTCTATAAACCATTCCTTTGAGTGACCAAAAAGGTTGCATTCTGATATTACTGCACATAAATCAAGATCAGAAATGCCTTTCGAAACATCAGCCATATTTGCTTCTAACTTCTTCTTTTTAGGTGCACGACATTCGGCTGCTTTGTGCCCCTTCTTTCCACAGTTGTGGCTAGAACCCAGAAATTTCTTTGACTTCTTAGGAGCATTCTCCCTTTTCTTTTGTTAGTCTTGTCTGACTCAACAACATTTTCTTTGGTAGCAATATTCTGAGAAAAAGAAATCTTTTTCTCAGAATTTCTGTTGTCTTCCTCAACGCATAGCCGAACTATGAGATCTTCCATTGTTATTTCCTTACGTTTATGCTTGAGGTAATTTTTGAAGTCCTTCCAAGAAGGAGGAAATTTCTCAATAGTTGCAGCAACTTGAAATGTCTCGCTAAGAGTCGTCTTTTCATCTTCTAATTGACGGACGATAAGTTGCAGTTCTTGAGCTTGACTTATCACTATCTTTGAGTCAACCATTTTGAAGTCTAGAAATTTTCCAGCAATGAATTTCTTTATACCTGCATCTTCTCCAGCCAACCAGAGTTGTTTGGAAATTGCAAAAGTACAGTAGACGTTGTAGAGGCTATCATCCAGACCATTCAGAACATAATTTTTGGACATGAAATCTGAGTTTGTCCAGATATTGAGTGCCTCTACTTTTGTAGCGTCAGGTTCGAGTTTGTCTACCACATGAGCCTCTTCAGTTAGAAACTTGGCAAGGCTTAATGTTATTAAGTAAAACAAAATTTTTTGTTGCTAGCGCTTGAAATTGATTTCATTGAACTTCTTTGGCCTTTCGCCATGAGACAGAGCCATTGTTGGTAGCACAGGCGCTGGCTGAGCAGTTTTCACCGTCTGAATCGATGCAGAAATAGTGCTGTTGTTTTTCGTCATCTGCAACAAAAATATTGTTTCAAGATTGTTAGTACTTTTGTAATTACACAATTGTATTACAAACAGACAGCAACAACAATCAATTATGCCACAATAGTCACGTCAAACTGTGTGTACAATAATCACAGAAAGTGTAACCGATTTGTGCACAAGACTGAAGATAAAAACAAAGTATTCTGTTTCAGTAATGTCCGAGTCCAGAAGTTTTCTGTTTCCTTGAAACAATATTGTTGTCGTATATACTAATCGACGTAGTTGCAATTTGTTTCATAGGATAAAACGGACGAACTCTGTTGCGTAGTGCTAGCAAACGGAGCTCTGACGAACTGAAATTGATTATAAAAACCAGATTAGAACATAATTTTTGGACATGAAATCTTCTCCAAAAATTAGTAACCATCCGAATTCTGTCTTGTTTTGGGCAGTGTATATATAGGCAAGGAGGAGTGCCTGTTCGCATGCATTAGTAACCATCCGAATAAGAAAGGTTGCGACCCTTTAACCGCCCGGTTATTAGTGTGCGTCCGTTGATAATTCAAATGGTTGTCTTTATTCAGCTAACAGACATTCCTTTCGAATTCTGGACTAAATGGACACACCTTTAAAATTATGAGAAAAAAATATTCTCATGTCAGCGCACTAGCCCAATCAGGAACCGTCGGCCATATCCAGTCAAGAGACCCAAAGAGCCCCAAGGCCCAAGGCCCTTATCTTTGATATTTTAATGTATTATTATGTCATGGCCAAGCCTACATCCTCATATCATCCCTCTCCTTTCTACTTTACATAAGCCTATTTGGCTTCTAATATATTAGGAGAGATTGTGCTAATATTTCTATAATGTGGGACTTTAAGTGTTGCCATCTCTTCTTCTTCCTTATCTCTTCTTCTTCCTACTTTCCCCTTTCTTTGCTCATTCATTTCCAACATATTTAGCATTTTGAGTTTGCAACATTACATTTGAATGATACACAAATATTTAAGTTTCATTTTCTATGTTTATCAATATAAACTAAACCATAATTTGATTTACAAATTCAGGTTACTACTGCCGTAATAGCTTGAATTTCATTATTTAAACAATTACATAAGGTCACACCATAGATTGTCAAATTAAATCTTTAATTTTTAATTATAAATTTATCAACTCAAGTTAATTCAAATGTTCTAATATTAATTCCAAATCTCAATATTTAACAGTACAAATTAAATCATAATTCCATTTATAATCAATATAAGATATTGTTGTTATAAAAATTTGAATTTCATTAATTAATCAATTTAATTTAGTTTACATCATACATTTCACAATCAAATCATTAAATTTTAAATTCTAATCATAATTATCATTAAAACGAAAATTGTGACGAAGGGGAGAAATAGTCTTTTGTTGTAATTTCTAAGTTTGAGGCATGATTCTCAAGAGAAGTAGATCCAGACGAGGATTCGGGGCGGGAGGAAGACACCAAGGGAGGAATACTTATTTCCCCGGATTCTCCGCCTGAGTGGACATTCGAATTCAATCCAAAACAAGAAACATTCAAAATCAAAGTGGATAAGGCTGTTGTCACTCCTAAAAAAGTTACAATCTTTTCTAAAATGAAGAAGCGAACGACAAATCAGTTTTTGAAAAAGGTCGCCATGGATGCAGTTCGGTGGCTGATATTGGAAACAGACTGTAAGGGCCTTAATAATTATTAGAAATATGAATAAATCATGTAAGATCATAATAAATGATTTGGGATTACAACAAAAATAATTTTTTACAACACTGATTCGGCTATAGTTCATCAAAATTTTGTAAAAGTTATACAGTTTTCATAACATATGTTAAGAAAAATGTCATGATAGATTTTACCAAACAACGTTCTTTATACAAATGATGGAAAATAAAAACTATTTACATTTCATTAAATTCAACATTTAAATAGTCGCTAAATATAAGTTTATACAATTTTATTGTGTTATATGCAATATACACATATATATAATGATTTTTAGTGTAAAATTATGTTTTTCCATATATAACTGAGTTATAATTATTTAGTAGTTAAATAGTCTCTCTAACACGTGCTATAATGTATTTATTATTAGTTATAATTAAAAGTATTTGCAATCATTTTAAAAACCAGTTGGCTCTGACAAAATTGAGTTATAAGTAAAATGGAAAACCACCAATATTGATGAAAAATCAACATTTATGTGTGAGGATAATTTTAAGAAGATTGTATGGCTTATTTTTGTCAAAATATTGTGTTTCATACAATTTTAACATCAAATTTGTAAGTTTTGTTTGTAAGTCACAAATGGGTAAGATGTACGATTAGTTTGCAAAATATAAATTTTGTTTCCATATGTGTAAAACTATGTTAAAAAGGTTTTAAAATATTTTAGATATGTTTGTACAAATTTTAGTAAGGCTAAACAAAGTTAGAATGTGTATTAAGTGGTTGAATTGTTGAAATATAATGTTAATAGAATGGCTTGTGAGTAAAGTGGCTTATTTGAGCACCTAAATTAAGCACGAATGATCTAATTATGCTATAATTCAGCTGAAACCATGGATTATGAAAAGAAGAGTTTGGATACTACGATTATTTTCTCTATAGTATCTTCCTCCTCCTTTGATATTCATATAAAAAGAAAATAACAAAATCTCTTATACAAACCAAAATCTCCACTTCTAATCCAAATCAAAGGCTGAAACTAAGTATCTAACCAAGCTATACACAAGCAATCACTACAAACCCATATATTAATCTCCATTTGTTTCATATTTTGTGAATTTTCTTCACTGTTTGATGAAATCATATTGCATGCTACTGTAAACTTTCCTATAGGTTGCAAAGGGAAAAATTCAAGCTAAAAGTTAAATCTTTCTTCAAATCCCCCATTGTTAATTGCTAAAATCACCAAAGACATGAGTGCAAACTCACACATCTAGATTACTCGATGATTTTGAACATTTGTAGTTTTTCAGAGAGAGGCTGTCTCTATAAACATAATATGTTAGTTTTATGTTTGTAGAGGAAAATCAGTTCTCCATCCAAATTTGTGATGTCATAACTTCTTTATTTCTTGCTGCAATCATGCCAAATCTTTTCTAAATGATAGTATTATTGTTGGTTTATAAGCATGTCAATTTTCAAGTCATATCTACCTTTGTATCATATTAAAATTACGTGTCAAAGTTTGAACCAGAAGAGAATCTTTCCCAATGTAGTATCTATCAAAGATGGTCCATACATGGAGAGCTCAAATTCTATAGCATATTCCAAGATTGTCTTATCTCCCAATTTCATCATAGAACCTATATAATGTTGAAATTGATGATTCATATATTTGTAGAGAAGGAAAGATTGATTGTCAATCATGAAATTGGCTCCTATATGGAATAACTTGGGTGCCAAGTTTACTTGGAGGTCAAGAAAACTTGGGTGCCAAGTTTACTTAGAATTCAAGAAAAATTGGGTGCCAAGTTTACTTGAAGATCAAGAAAACTTGGGTGTCATATTTACTTGGAGGTCAAGAAAACCCTCTATATAAATAGAGGTCATGTTATTGTATAAAAAAAGCAGTCCACCATTAATCTTCTCTCTATTGTAATCTTCCTCCTCTCTTATGTACTCATTTCTTCATTGTGAAATAAAAGTTGTTGGGTCTCTGTGGATGTAGGATATTCATATTCGAACCACGTTATATCTTTTGTGTCCTTTTTTTGTTCTTTGTTTTTTGTGAGATTTCATAATAGTTTTGTTATACTCCATTGGTATCTAAATAAACAATACTGGATCCTCATCAAAATTCCACATAAATCACTACAATTTGGTATCAAAGCTGGTGTTATTGTTTCTATTTGGATATTAATGGCTACTTCTAGTAAGTCTGTTGGAAGATCTGACATCAATTATGGAGTAGCACGTTTTGATGGAAAGGGAGATTTTGGTACTTGGAAGATAAAGATGGAGGCTGTATTGAAAAAAGAGAAGACTTTTAAAGTTGTTTCTACGCCTGAGAAATTGAAAGATGTTGATGTAGCTAAATTGGAGGAAATGGAAGAAGAAGCTCTCACAACAATTCAGTTGAGTCTTTCAGATGAAGTCCTTAGAGAATTTTCTTAGAAGAAGACGGTGAAGGAACTATTGGATGCATTATCAGATGCATATCAAGACAAGTCTCTCACAAATCGGATTATTCTACAATAACAACTTTATTCGTTCAAGATGAAGCTTGGAGCCGATATTATGGAGCATGTAGATGCCTTGACCACTTTAGTTATGAACCTGAAGGCAGCAGATGTTGATATTACTGATGAGGCTCAAGCTGTGATCCTTATATGTTCCTTGCCTAAAGAACATACTGATTTTGTCAATTACATGATTTATGGCCGCAGTAAAATTAGCCTTTCAGATGTAAAGGATGGCCTTCATAATGAAGTGTTAAGAGGTAGATTGGCAAGCACTAGCATTGATAGTGATACCGAAGGCTTATCTGTTCAGAGAGGTAGAAGTCAAAGCAATTCAAAGAAAGGTGAAGAATGGAATTCTTCGAGGTCCCAGTCTAGGGGACCTAAGAAATTGGCTTGCCATTATTGTAAGAAGCCCAGGCACTTTGTTGCACAATGTCCCAAGCTTAAAGGAAGAAGAAAAGACCCAAATCAAGCTTCAGCCTCTATAGCGAAGAAATCAGATATAGAGAGTGACACTGATGTGTTTACAACTTCTAGCTCTTCTGGGAAGAGCACCCCATGATTGATTGATTCTAGCGCATCCTATTATATGGCACCTGATAGGAACTCTTTTTCCACTTACCGTGAGATTGATGGAGGAGAAGTTCTAATGGGCAATGATGCTTCTTGTCATATGGTTGGTGTTGGTAGTGTAATGATCTGGATGTTTGACGGTGTTATTCGAACCATTATTGATGTTAGGCATGTACCTGATTTAAGGAGGAGGTTGATTTCTGTTGGGGCATTGAGTGGACTTGGACTAAAGACTGTAGTTGATGAAGAGAAGATGAAAATATCTAAGGGTTCCGTGATCGTTATGAAAGGAGTGATGGCAGGAAATCTCTATTTACTAAAGGGCACTACTGTAGTTGGTGAATCAGCTTCAGTTACTTCAGCTGAAATCAGATTCTTCCATATTATGGCACTTGCGGATGGTCCACATTGGTGAGCGTAGCATGGATGAGCTAAGAAAGCGAGGTTTTACTGATGGAGTTCGACATTCAAAGCTTGGTTTTTGTGAAGAGTGTGTTCTTGGTAAGCGGACGAAAATTTCTTTTGATGTTGGTGAGCATAATGCAAAAGCTATTTTGGATTATGTTCAGACGGATGTTTGGGGACATTCCCCTTGCCCATCCTTGGGTGGAGCCAGGTATTTTGTTTCATTTATAGACGATTTCTCTTGTAAAGTTTGTGTATACTTTTTAAAGTCCAAAAGTGAAACCTTTACTTGAATTCGTAAATGGAAATCAATGGTGGAGAAGTAGTCAGGGAAGAAGTTGAAAGTTCTCCGTTCATATAATGGCGGTGAATTCATATCAAAAGAATTCATCGATATTGTGAGTACGAATGCATTAACAGGCATTACACCACACCAGGCGACCTCCAGTCCAATGGAGTTGCATAAAGGATGAATTGGACATTGTTGGAGAGAACTAGGTGCCTCAGATTCACTGCTAAGTTGAAGAAGGGATTTTGGGCTGAAACTTTATCTATGGTGGCTTTCCTCATCAACCGCACACCTTCTACTACAACAGATATGAAGATCCCTGAAGAAGTGTGGAAAGGAGAGTCTGTTAGCTATTCATTCCTCAAGCTATTTGGTTATCCAGCTTATGTGCAAGAGAGTCGAGGAAACTGGAACCTAGAGCTCGCAAATGTATCTTTCTATGTTACAGAAGTGGAGTAAAAGGATATAGGTTGTGGTGTCCTATTAGCAAGAAACTTATTATAAGCAGGGATGTAACTTTTGATGAGAAAGCTATGTTGAAGGTGGAGCCTTCCTCATCGAATGATGATGAGAGGACACGTGAAGAATACCAAAAGCAAAGCAAATCATCTTTTGATTCTTTCCATAGATTTTCAAATGGTGTTTCCAATGATGCCGTGGTTGATAGGGATAGTATGGATACTGGCATAAAAGATCAAACTCAAGGTGGAGCTCATACAGAGACCAGGCCTGTTAGAGAAAGAAAAAAACCCAGATGGCTTGATGAGTTTGTAGGTTTGAGCATCAAAGACATTGACTTTGATGATATGGCAACATATGCATTAAACTTGTCCATGATGAGACCAGAGATTATAGAGACGCTATTGTTGACAGTTCTAGTTGGCTGGTAGCTATGGTTGAGTAGATCGAATCTTTACAAAAAAATCACACTTGGGATTTGGTGCCACTTCCTACTGACAAGAGAGCTGTTGGATGTAAGTGGATCTATAGAGTGAAAGACGGTGGCAATGGAGAGTTCAGATATAAAGCAAGACTAGTAGCAAAGGGGTATGTTCAGAAGAAAGGGGAAGAGTATCATGACATCTTTGCCCCAGTTGTTAGGCATACTTCCATTCGTATTCTCTTGGCATTAGTTGCTCATTATGACATGGAGTTAGAACAACTAGATGTCAAAACTGCATTCTTGCATGGTGATCTGGATGAAGAGATTTATTTTTGGCAGCCGAAAGGGTTCATTGACAGTAGTAGGACAGACTATTTTGTGAACTTAACAAATCTCTTTATGGACTAAAGCAGTCTCCTAGACTATGGTACAAGAGATTTGATAAGTTTATGATTTCATAGGGATACTCTAGAAGCTTTATAGACCGGTGTGTTTATTTTAGGAGATGTGATGATGACATGATTTGTTTGTTGTTATAAGTTGATGATATGTTGATTGCATCTCAGAGTATGGTCAAAATTAAGGAGTTGAAAGCAGAGCTCATTTGAAAGTTCGATATGAAGGATTTGGCAAAAGCACAAAGAATATCGGGTATGGAGATAAGCAGGTATACGAAGCGGAGAGAGTTAAGGCTCACTCAGGCGCAGTACATCGAGAAAGTCCTAGCTCGATTTGGGATGGAGAAAGCCAAACCGGTAGTCACTTCTTTAGGCTCTCATTTTAAGTTATAACCCATTGCCCTTGATTCTTAACTTAAAAATTAATTCTGTCTTGATTTATGGTTATAACACATTACAAAAATACAGGTTGTTACATTCTCCCCTTCTTAAAGGATTTCGTCTTAGAAAACTCTTAGTTAGGAAGAACGTATCCTACCATCCATCATCCATCTACTCAAAACATCATCCACAAGGAACCATTGCCCTTAAAGATTTCTAGTGCTGTATGAACATATGCAGAAAGTGTGTGTATATGTACTTATCTAATGCAAAAGATCAGGTGGTTACTGATTCAGTAAACCTCCTTAATGCGAGATATGTTAGTGTAATGAATCCAACATGTATGAAAATTCCTAACATAATTTATAATCTCTACATGAGCGCACATAACATTCATTCATATGCAACATCCAAGTGATAACATAACAAGTTTCATCCATGTACAAGTATAAGCACTCATGCATATGCAACATGAAAATGTGACTGAGCCGATCTAGTGCCTAATGTGTGTCATGCATCCACTAGCAACCACTTGCAACCACTTGCAAACATCAATCATAACATGTTTCAATCACATGTTTACATCCATTTGGTTCTAGCTAAGGTTCTCAAGATAGGATCGAGAAGATAACAAGACAAACATAGGTAGTAAAAGCATGATACGAAAGGTTTTCAAGCTTATAGAAAAAAAGAGATCGAGAATGTACCCTCAAAAAGAAATGGGTAAAGCGCGCGTATCTTCTCTTCGGTTTCCCAAGTTGCGTCTTCTTGGGCTTCACTCCACTGTAATTTAACTAGCTTGACTTCTCGATTCCTTAGCTTCTTGATCTCTGCTCCTAGGATACGAATCGAAACTCGCCTCAATGTTGCTTCCTTTTCCACTTCTACGCCTTCAAGAATGCTTGGCTCAACTACTTCGGCCGACTCATGTAAGCACTTTCGGTGATGCGAGACGTAAAAGACATTGTGTACTCCGGCCAGCCTCTCGGGTAATTCTAACTTATATGCCATCTGCCCAATCCTCTCAGTGTTAGGGAACGGTCCTACGAACCTTGGTGCTAGCTTTCCAACCGCTCCAAAACGAACCACATTGCATAAAGGAGAAACTTTTATAAAGACCATATCTCCGACTTCAAACTCTAGGTCTGTTCTTCTCTTAACCGCATAAGATTTCTGTCTATCTTGGGCTGTTTTCATCCATCTTTGTATCAACTCAACCTTCTCAGAAGTGTCCCTTATCTTGTCGGGCCCAAGTATAAGCTTGTCTGTCTTCTTCCACCAACAAGTTAGTGACTTGCACGGTCTTCCAGACAAGGCTTCGAACAGTGCCATTCCTATGCTACCTTGGTAGCTATTATTGTATGCAAACTCCACGAGAGGGAGATGGTCTTCCCAAGTACCACCAAAATCAAGAATGCATAGTCTCAAGAGATCCTCTAGTACCTTATTTACCCTTTCGATTTGACCATCCGTCTGTGGGTGATAGGACGTGCTTAAACTCAGTCGCGTACCCATTGCTTCTTGCAGACTATTCCAAAACTGGCTAGTGAACATCGGGACACGATCACTAACTATACTAGAACGAAACCCATGCAACCGTACTATCTCTCGAAGGTAAATAGATGCTAGCCATGATGCGGTCCTCTTGCTTTTCACTTGTATGAAGTGAGCGCTTTTCATGAGTCTGTCAACTATGACCCATATTCTAGTATTTCCCTTGCTTGACCTAGGTAGTCCATCCACAAAATCCATTGAGATACTCTCCCATTTCCATTACGGAACCTCCAAAGGATGTAATAGCCTACCGGCCTTCTTCGACTCGGCCTTTACTTGTTGGCACACCATGCACTTCGGAACGAACTCTGCCACATCCTTTTTCATTCCAGGCCCAAAGAAAATGCATTTCATAACCCTGTACATCTTATCCCCTCCGGGATGTATGGTCATCTTTGAGTGATGCGCCTCTTCGAGGACTTTCCTTACTAGGTCTCCCACTTGTGGGATACATAGCCTTCCATCATGCTTTAGCCATCCCTTGTCATCTATGGCATACCTACCGAGGTGACTTGACGTCTCACCACTAATCAGCTTGTCCATGATTTTGACTATCTATGGGTCTTCCTTTTGTGAAGTCCCTACTTGATCTAGAAGTGTAGGTCATAACTCAAGAGATGCTAGCATAGCAGCCAATGACTCAACAGCAGGTGTAAAATCAAAGGTTACTATAAATTCAAGGCTTTTCCTTTCAACAAATAAGGGGCTCAAAGTCAACCTTTTTCTACTTAGCGCGTCCGCCACCACGTTACCCTTGCTAGGGGTATAAGCTATATCGAAGTCATATGATGTGAATAATTCCATCCTCCGCTGTTGTCTCAGATTCAAATCTTTCTATGAGAAGAGGTACTTAAGCGATTTGTGGTTGGTATACAGCTCGAACCTCTCCCCTAGAAGATAATGGAGCCAAGATTTAAGTGCAAAAATGATCGCCGCCAACTCCAAGTCATGTGTGGAATAGTTCTTCTCATGAACTTTAAGTTGTCTACCCCCATAGCATATCACTTTCCCTTCTTGCATTATGACAGTGCCTAATCCTGTGCCACACGCATTTATGTACACCATAAACATCTTACTTCCATCGGGTAATGCCAAAACTGGAGCTGTGGTGAGGGCTCTCTTGAGTCTCTGAAAAGCAATCTCACATTCTATGTCCCATGCAAACGCTGGGTTTTTCTTCATTAACCTAGTAAGAGGGGCTGAAATCTTAGCGAAGTCCTTAATGAACTTCCTATAATAGCCTGCCAAACCGAGAAAGCTTCTCACCTCCATTGCGTTCTTAGGAATTTTCCAGTCTTGCACCGCAACTACCTTTGCGGGGTCCATGGCTATGCCTTACTTAGAAACTACATGTCCAAGAAACCAAACTTCCTTCCTCCAAAATTGACATTTGGAGAACTTAGCCTTTAACTGGTGCGCTCTAAGTGTATCCATGACTTCCTTGAGATGTCTAGCATGCTCTTCTTCATCTTTGAGAAGATCAAAATATCGTCCACGAAAACCACCACAAACTTGTTAAGGAACTCCCGAAACACCCTACTCATCAATTCTACAAAGTACGCGGGTGCATTTGTTAACCCAAACGGCATTACGTGCCATTCGAAGAATCCATCTGGAGTCCTAAACGCGGTTTTGTCAATGCTATCCTCAGCCACTCTAAGCTGATGGAATTTTGTGGCCAGATCGAGTTGAGAGAAAACAGATGCTCCCATAAGCTGGTCAAACAAATCGTCGATTCTTGGTAGTGGGTGCCTATTCTTCTTCGTCAGCTTGTTTAACTCACGATAATCTACGGACAGATGAAGTGTACCATCCGCCTTAGTAGCGAATACCACCGGAGCACCCTATTCAGAAATGCTTCACCTTATGAAATTTTTCTCAAGCAACTCCTTAACTTGTTTGCTGAGCTATCTTCTCTCTCGTGGGGCCATGTGTCTCACGGGCAATGAAACTAGTTTGGCATTGTCAACAAGATAAATTTGGAAGTCTACCTCGCGTTTAGGGGGTGACCCCTTCACCTCATTAAAGACATCTGTATATTCTCGGACCACTCTTATAGATTGCAAATTGTCGATGGACAAGTCAAGGGATTCTAGATAACACAACGTGACCGGACCCTTCGGGTTACAAGAAATTTCAAGGGTATTACCAAGGCGAGTCATGAGCCTCACTACCCTTCATTCACAATAAAGAATGGCTCCATAATTAGACAGCCAATCCATACCTAGGATCAAACCGTATCCCATAAATCCGAGAACATAAGCATTACACGTGAATTCTACGCTTAAGATAGAAATCTCAAATCAACACACATCATAGATAAATGAGCGGAGCCTCCAATTGGATTTGAAACTACAACGGGATCCTCAACCAGTCTAGTACTTAGGTGCAGATTTTCAACAATATCAGGAGAAATAAATGTATGCGATGAGCCAGAGTCAAATAAGGTTCGAACAGAAAATCCAGAAATTTAAACAAGGCTTTCTACAGAAATATTACTACCTCGATCAAGAGCTTGAGTGGTGTTGAGAGCATGCAACTGCCCTCTAGAAGATCCTGCTCGCTGGGTCTGCCCTTGCCCTTGTCCTTGCTTCTAAGGGCAATCCTTATTGAAGTGTCTAGTATCCCCACAATGAAAGCATTCACCCAACTTTCTCTTCTTCCTTCTACAGTGTTTAGCTAGATGTCCCGTAATACCACAAAAGTTGCACTTCCTTGTCTCACGTGGTTTGTTAGCATTGTTGTTGTTGTTCTTGTTATTCTTGTTGCCTCTCTTCTTGAAGTCAACCTTCTTATTCTAAGTCTCATTAGGTTTAACCTCCTTCTTGCTATTCTTGTCTTCCTCGTGAAGTAGGGCCATATCCACCAATCTTTCAAAGGTCGCCCCCATGGGTATATGAGTTATGGCCAAACTGTGTAGTGGCTCGTTCAATCCTCGAGCAAAGCGTACAGCCTTCTTCTGGGCCGTATTGACCAAGTCCAAACCGAACCGGGCAAGCTGATTAAACCTATTCACGTACTCCCTAACAGACATGTCCCTTTGCTTGAGTGCTAGGAACCTCTCCATCTGAAGGTTCTCTTCTGCTGACGATAAGAATTTAAGCCCAAACCTCTCTCTAAAGTCTGCCCAAGTCTCAACTGGCCTGGTATCGTTGGTGACTTCCCACCAAAATGCAGCTTCCTCTTTCAACAACCATGCTGCCAACTGAACTTTCCTATGATCCTCTACATCGAAGATAACAAACAAGTCTTCCTTCTCCTTTACCGGTTTTGTGCCTCAACGAAGATTTCAGTTCCAACGAAGTTCTTGGCGCCCATTGATTTAAATTCTTTGCATATTTTGGCGAAGGCTGTACCAGAAGGAGGAGGAGGGGGAGGAACCGCGGCCACTGGGGGAGGAGGAGGAGGGATGTCTTCCGGGCCTACGCCCTTGGCCCTAGCTTCTTAGTACCTTCGGAACCATCCAGGTACGGGTACTCCCTCAAGAAGGTTAAGGTCAGACATGCTGAAAAACGAAAAGAAAAAGATTCAAACGAGGAAACAAAGGAGAGTGCTAATGGCTTTTGGGGAATAGCCTTTTCTTAAAAATAAAACTTTTCTTGAAAAATGCTTCTTAATAAATGGTTTTGAAAATAGTTTCAGAAGGTTTTTAAAACTTTTGCCCAGTCTGGTAACCTTTTGCTCTGATACCAAATGTAACACCCCACCTCCGCTAGGGTCACTCACAAAGGGAAAGCACTAGTTTTGGTGGAGCATTATGTAGGTAAACATGCACAGAGATATCACAAGATAGAACATAAATAAAGCAACTGTAGAAATTAAAAACCAAATCTCATTACTTTCAAGAAAAGAGTCAAAACCTTATATATCCAAAGTACAAATTATCATTATTCCATTACATCAAGTTCTAGATAAAGAAGCATAGACTTAAAATAACAAAAGTAAATTATTCCCCAAAAATAGCAGAAGTGCAGCCATAGCAAAGCTCAAGACCAAACCGTACATGAGCTGACAGAAAGCAAGCTAAATCCAAGCTAAGAGCTAGAGTTTCCTCCTTGAGAACCTGGGAGGGGGGAACGAAAGAAAAAGAGGCGAAAGAAAAAGGGTCAGTCATAAATACTGGTAAGCCTTAGTGACTTTCAGCATAAAAACTAGTAAAAGTAACATGACATGTGAAAACTGAAATTAAACATAAGGATGATAACAGGACTGGTATGATAACTAAGATAACAAGATAAGTCAAGTCTAGCATCGCATATTCAAGATTCGCTACACCAACTGTACTAGTATTAACCATGAAATGATCCCTTGGCCCTATATCATGAAATGACCCATTACGGGGTCCTATGGTACGATCTACTAATCTATCGACTCCCTACAAGTTCTAGCTCATCATGTGTCTGTGTCATACGGCCCAATCACGAAATGTAGTCACCTGTGCTAGGTCCACCATAGGGTGTATCAAGTCCTATGGTGCCAACCACCGACACGAATCAAGCACGCACAGTGTACACCTACGGGTGCCCAATGCCTGCTTTTTCAACTCCGGACTACGTGCACAACCATAGTCATACCAACTGTGACGATCCCAAAATCCATGTGATGGTATTAAGGATAATCATTGGAATATAACACATCGATCATCATAGCAGAGTACAGATAATAGCAAAAACAATAAATAGAATAATTTTACATAGATATGACAACGGAATCATAACATGTAATAACATCAGAATAGCACAACGTAGGATATAACTTAGTAAATAAAAGAGAAATGATCAGTCACCATCGCAGAGGCCGAATATATACATGCAGTGAGACATAATAAGGGTATCAGTCTACATCGCCGAAGGCGGTACATATACATACGATAATAAGTACTGAAAGTAAAGCAGTATGCATCGCCAGTGGCGGAATCATAATATAAGTAAAATAATGGCGGAAAATGTCAAAGTCATCTCTGTGAAGTCAGCCTCTCCATGAGCCAAAATGCACTCTATGCAACAGTGCAGAGCCAAAAACAACCTGTATCCTATGAACTAGGCTGCCCGTGCGAAAATAAGGGCACCCGCGTTTGCAAAGTGAAACAAACAACGAGTCAGTCATGGGGACTGGTATGAGAAATCTATTTAACAGTTTAAACAACAGTAATAAGCAAATCATAGGACCACACCACTTTCGCGGAACGGGTTTACTCCAGTGATTGTTAGTGCATTTAAAACAAAGTAAATTCTTTGGAAACGACGCAATGCTTTTAAAAAGAATGAAGCCATTATAAGACTCAAGTCCCATCATACAATGCAGCGCAAGCCGAAGGATAGAGTTTTACCTTATAATGGCCAAATATGCTTAATACGTGTAAAGAAAAATCATTTGATATTATTACTAGTGCATATATGTTTCAAAAACGAATAGCATTATAAATATCAATCATAGGTGGCATAGCTACCATCTACTATGTCGCCATACTAGTTCTACAATCGAATCCGTTATTTCGTATTGGAAATTGGATTTCCGTCATGAGTCGAGGCAAGGGGCAAGCTCCTCTCCGCTTCGAGACATTCTAGCAAATGCCTCAGGACTACACACTCTGGGTAACCCCTGGATGCTTCAGGGCCGGTCCTCTCTTACGTTTGAGGATTGGCAATTCCTGAACACACGTTTCCCGGTCCCTACAGACCTATAATCGAGGCGCCTCGCATTCCAACAACCATAAAGGTGAAAAGTATATATAAATGTCAGGGCTGGTAGGTCACTGACACCACCATAGCTAGAAAGAAACGTCGTGTTCTCCCTGCAGTCCTTATCCCGTTTTTAACTCATACCGAGGTGTGAGGCTCGCGAATCAATGTTATACACAAAGCCAGGCTATATAGGTCATGCTTTGATCATCAACACAAGACTTTGCTTTGCAACAGAAGCCTTGATCATAGCATCTTGGCATGCCACATAGGCAATCCACTCCATACGATTGATTTCTATCGATATATAACCTCTAAGCTCGTACGTCTTAGAGAAGGGCAATAAACAAAAGAATAAATTCTCCACCGCCAAACAGATATATATTTAACAGAGATGAATCAGTATAGAACAAAATCCAATGTCAGACACACAGTCCATTTACAAGTCCGTTCTGGGTCTGATGAAACCGGAGGCGTCAAATTCCTCGTATATCCGTACAATCAACACATACGTTCAGACGGCTACTACTTCCGTTCCTTCATGGTAGCTACTCCAGTTAGGAACCTCAGCAGCGCCCATCCAACCGATATGAAGATCGTTGGTCTTGAATCGTCTTTGTATTTTCCAATTCGAATCGCTCGATCAATTATTTGAAATGAGGGTTAGCTCGGCCTTTTCAAATAATTCACATAATTAGAATTCAAATCAAATCTTTCCATGGTTATATTATTCGACAATCACATTTCAGTTCTTTAGTATAATTCTCGTGTCAAACACATACAACCATCAAATATCAAGTAGATCAAGCCAAGTTGGTTTATTTCCAATCTATGTTGCTTATAATATTTTATAACAATTTTTCGCCATTTTTATTTATTAATTAAACGACGTTTCAGGTCATGCCGTGGCACTGGCGCTGTTTTTCCCCTAATTTATTTTACACATATCGAAAAATCTAACCGTTGGATTTCTACAAAGTCTATATCAGTGGGAAGATATTCCCAAAGCGAACCCAACAGTTCCAGTTTCGTGAAAATCCGAAGGTCGGATCTTCCACACTAGTCGTTTGAAGTTACGGTTTCAAAATTCGAACTACAGTGTCGTTATTCGATTTAATTTAATTATATTTATATTTATATATAAATATAAACGATTCTGGCGCTGTTTTTCTTCAGATTTGAATTAAACATTCGAGACAATCCAACCGTTGAATTTTTACAAGGTTGGTGCCGTTGGAAAGATATGTCAAAGGCGAACCCAGCGGTTGCGGTTTCGGGAAAATCCGATGGTCGGATTTCTCGTACTAATCGTTTCAAACTACGATTCCAAAACACGAACTGCACGGCTTGGATTCCTTTTAATTCTATTTATTTATATACATATATATATATATAAATATAGTTCATTCTTCAATTTCAACATCATTTTCACTTCAAATATTTCACTAACGCCTTAATATTTCGAAAATTTTCGCCATAACCTCCTTTGTACGGGAAGGGGTTTGGAAATTTATTGGGCTGTGTTAGGTACCCAATAAATCCTATAAAGCATCCTCATATTTATAGTGATATATTCTGGTGTTTACGGGGGAGCGTGTATAGATAATAACTCCAGAGAATAAATTCTCGTCACCCCGCTCCGTGTGGAAATAAATAGTCCTTGTGCCGTATCTAATGACTAGAGAGACGTGATTATTGTCTACTCCAGGCCCGTGTGGGGTTTTTATTAATCTGGCAATTTATCGTTATATTTAATATAGTCCATATCAGTCATCAGTTCAACATGTAGTATAAAATCATCGCCATACAAGCCTCTTGCTCGTACGTTAAATCTTCCACCTCGTCACACAAGCTCCAAATGCTTATGTGGAATATGATGAAGTATGCCTATCGTCAAGAAGTATGCCATGTTGTGTAGTTCAAACTTAATTGTTACTATCCTATGGCGATGTTTATTATTTCACACAGAATAACCAGCACTCTGCATCCAATGACATTCACAGGAGTTGATATAAAAATAAAATTGCGCAGCCAACTCATCAAGGCTTACCTATTTGTCGGGCACGCAAATAATTTCTTTACTCTACAGTTAATCCATTTTCCCTGTTCAACACATGTATATATATGCAGAACAAAGCTAATAATATTATTTCTAGCAAACTAATATTTATTTCAACACGTGTGTATTTTTATCAAAGCGTATACATGATAAAAGAAATATTTTTATCATCAAAAATATTTATTCAACACGTGAATGTTTTTAACACTTCATATTCACAAATAAAAATGTAGTTTTTATTGTCTATTCATTTTATTTTAAAGTACGATAACATTCAACACATGAATTTCAACTCGACGAACGAATCTCAATTCAACACATGAATATTCTCTATAGTTTGTATATATACATAAAATGTGATTTTTATCGTTAAATCTATTTGTTTAAATTCGAATAATATTCAACACATGAATTTCAACTCAACGAATGAATTTCAATTCAACACATGAATATTCTCTATAGTTTGTATATATATAAAATGTGATTTTTATCGTTAAATCTATTTGTTTAAATTCGAAAAATATTCAACACATGAATTTCAACTCAACGAATGAATTTCAATTCAACACATGAATATTCTCTATAGTTTGTATATATATAAAAATGTGATTTTTATCGTTAAATCTATTTGTTTAAATTCGAATAATATTCAACAAATGAATTTCAACTCAACGAATGAATTTCAATTCAACACATGAATATTCTCTATAGTTTGTATATATATAAAAATGTGATTTTTATCGTTAAATCTATTTGTTTAATTTTGAATAATATTCAACACATGAATTTCAACTCAACGAATGAATTTCAATTCAACACATGAATATTGGTTTCAACATATGCAATTAATTTCAACAAATGAAAATTATTCTAACACATGAATATTTCAGAAAATTTCGGCAGCATAACAGCAGGGTAGTTAAAACCGGGACCGTCCCTAGTACGGCTCCTCGCTCTACCTTAAAACCTCGCGGTTTTTGACAATGGGGATCATGCATCTAGTTCGCACGCAGGCGGCATGTTTTATTTTCAATTCCACAATCCTATTCTAATTTGTTTCAACCACAAGAGGGTATTTTTCAACCACAAAGGTATTTTTCAACCACAATATCAACCATAAACAATTATTTCCATCCATTCGTCATACCATATAATATCACGTCAGTCACAAGCAATAAATATCGTCCATGGTCTGTGGACGAGGGGAGTATATATATATATTATTTCTATAATTCACTTGCATTTCATCACAATTCAAAGCATAAGGGTTTGCAAAGCTTCAAAACTAGGTTTTGATTTTAAATCAAAACCGTACCTCGTTGTCCCGATCAGACTACACGGTGTCGAAGGGCTACGAACCAGCTTCCTATCGACGGTGGTGGCGGCGAACTCGGCGGCTCCAGCGAGGCACGGCAGCGGCAGAAAGGGGCGAACTTCCTCGACGAAATTCGACGTCGATCGGTGATGGTTTCTGACGAGGCTCATTTTGATTTGAAGAGGGGAGGAAGGCGGTCGGAATTGCTAACTGGAGGCGGCGGCGATAATGACTGTGGCGGCAGCAATTGAGTTGGGAAGGTCTGAGCGATTTTCGTCTTTCGTTCCAGGGTTGATCGGGTTTCTCTGAAGTGAGAGAAAATAGAGATATTTTCTAATATATTATATTTTTAAATTCCTATAGTACCCCTTCTAGCCAACGTACACCAATTTCAACCCAACGACTGTCGCCCCTAACTAAATACTCCCATTCCGGACACAATGGGATATGTTTCGTTGGCCAATTCGACTGTTACAGTCAGTTATTTTTCAAATTAAAGTATAAAACATTTTATATTCAATTTTAACATACGTTTCAATTTGCCAGGGCCACAAACTAAATCGAAAAATTCCAGAAAAATAAATCTAGCTTTGTTTTGACGATACGGTCCCATCAAAACCAGTTTCGTCGAATTCTGACCTCATATACAAAATGTCCATTTTCAGGTCGATCCATTTTGACAGAAATTGACCAATCACATTTTCTTTTGCCCCGCTCACATACTAGCTTCAAGAATTATGAAATTTGAAACCTAGCAATAATTTGACATTCCGGACCCAATAAAAGTGGTTTCGTCGAATTCCGAGGTCGTATGCAAAATATCTATTTTCAAGGGCTATATATGTTATATAGCGACCTTTCTAAAAATTCATTTGGCCATAACTTTTGATTCCCGTTATGAAACTTCGATTATTCAGATTCGTTTGAAAGGTATTCATAAACAGATTTAAATATTTTCAGTTTCGCTAAAATCCATTATATTTTCCACCCGGTACAGTCAGACAAAGTTTGTATTCAAATTTTCAAACTACCTTACTATTCCCAATTCATTATTTTATTGAAATATGCTATTTCAACTATTCAAATTCTTTGACAATAATCAATTTTAAAAATTTTAAATTGGTTCACATTTTCCGGGTTATTACAGCCTGAACCTACAATGGCGCACCTACTCAGCCATCGTTCTGGTCGCTTACAGTCAGCCCATTAATCGTGCCCCACCCTGCCTAGTCCTAGTGTATCGTGAAACATCTAAGTGGGTTACTGCTGAAAAGGACCGTGTAACTAGGGTTTCTAATGGGTTAAGTGTTGTCATTCAAATTCGTGACTTAACCCTACCAAATCATGTATCAAGTTGGTTAAGTGTGTTCAAGCGGTTCATGACTTAATCCTATCAAATCATTGTGTCAAATTGGTTAAGTATATTCAAGTGGTTCATGACGTAACTTATTATGTGGCATTAATTCATTAATGCACCCCAACCTCTCACATTAGACTAGTTGTTGTGGTCAATGGATTTGCCGGGCACTTCTGGGAAGATTTACACCACAACATAGTCTAACCTCGGGTTTTACGTGCGATATGACCAACTACACACATTGGATCCTATTGTTTGTAGTCACTGGATTCGCCGGGCGGTTCCGGGCAGATTTGCACTGCAAACTCAACCCAACCTCGAGTTAGCCATTTTCAAATTCATTCTAGCGTCATGTCCATGTTCAAGTTTTCATGTCAAGTTCATGTCCATATCCAGGTTCAAGTTATAACAATGTTCATGTTTCAAGTTCATAGTAAATTCAGGTTTTGCCTAATCTACCTATTCGCATTCACATCGCATGTAAACTCGAATCGATACAAAAAAATCTAATTAGGGAATAACATAAAAGAACTGGCATAAGGTGGCAAAAGTGATTACAAGTCAAGCATGGCATAACTTGAGATAAATGATTACAACAATACTGGCATATGGAATAGTGGTCTCAAATATCAAATCTAGCAAAATAGGGTGATAGTCATGGGAGCGGCTGACATAAGATAATAACCCCAAACTTGTGAATAACAACTGTTTCAACATCACAGGCATGAATATTATGGACGTTAAGGGTTTTAGATCTACAACATGTATAGGCCCCAAATCAATTTCATGCAAATATTCCAACAAGTCAAGATTCAAGATGAATTGATCCAAGGTGAACAAATAGTAGTTCCAAAATAATAGATCCAAAATGAACAATGATAGATCCAAGATATACAATGATAGATCCAAGATAATTATCATACTTAGGTTCAATCTCGTTTTACAACATGTGCATATTAAGTTTAAAGTTTAGATCTGAAAGTAACTGGGGCTTACAGATCGTGTTTTGAGAATTAGAAAACAAAAGAGGCGATGTAGAATCTTGAGTCTAACAGAAATCCCCTAAACAGCAAAACTCTACACGTAGTCTTGTTGGAGAAAAAGCAATCTCTTCTCTCTAACTCTTCAACTAGAATTTGAACAACATAAGGCCAGAGAGAATTCGTGTAGAAAGTAAGGGGCTAGGGGGTTGTTTATATAGGGTCAGGCCAACGAATCTAGACAGAAATCGGACTAGAAACATCAGAGTGAACTCTGACTCAATAATGGGCTCGCCAACCAGGTCGACACCCAGGTCGACCTGGTCTTGGGCAGGTCGACACTATGGTGGACCCCCAGGTCGACTTGGTCCTGGGCGGGAAATTTCCCGCCCAGTCCGTTCTGGGGTTTGAATTCGAAATTTGAACTCGAATTCTGAGCTATTTTGAACTTGAAAATTTCTGAAAACTTCGAAGGGTCATAACCTGGTCATACGGACTCCGATTTTCGAAAACTCGGACTCGTTTCCAAGAAGAATTTCGAGACGAACGTAAAGGCGTAACCCTTTGCCCTTGATTCTTATCTTAGAAATTAATTCTGTCTTGATTTATGGTAATAACACGTTATAAAAATACGGGTTGTTACAAGATCCCTCTTTAATATTCGAGTTAGCGACTTTACTCACTTTTGTTATTAATCGTTGAATAATTCGATTAATTTTCGATAGTTTATATCAAGCATTTTAGCTTGCCAAAAATTCTCACGAACTCCAAATTGCTCCAAATCATTTTATTGCGTAGCCTTTATCCATACGATCCCAAGCATCTTGTGTCGTCAGAGTCTGATAACATATGACAAAGTTATGAGATTTTCAAGTTATTATACACATAACGGTCATTAACTAAGTAATTAATTATATAGTTATTCTTAATTACAACGTAACCCATGTTTGAACTCATGCTCATCCCTTCTTCTCCAAATACCCAGGTTTCGAACCGTGAAGAACCATCACCATGGCGCTACCTTTTCCCTCCACAACTTCTCCTCGTCTTCATTAATAATTAAATAAAAATCACCATTCCCCTTTTCTTCACTAGCTCCATCACCTCCACCCTAATTTGTCAAAATTGAACGCAACAGGTGAGATGCGACAATATCGATGCTCGCAAACAGTACTTGGACTCATGACATCTTTCATTTTAAAATCCCCAAAATTTGTTATTTGATGCTATTCTTCCTCCTGAATCCGAATACGAACTCTGTTTTATCAAACAATGCTTCAATCCCCATTACTTTCAACCCTAGCGCTCCAGCGAATAATAATGTATTTGAAATTGAAGAAAATTACAATGGATTAAAGACCAGCTCTTAATGAATCCAAATAAATAGGTTTCATGATTTATAGGATATAGCTTCAATTTTTTTGAAATTTGATAAGCATGATTTTAGCTTGGTGAAGAGGAACACAGCGGCTAATGTTTGTTGACTCTGGAATGAAAGAGTTAGGGTTAGGGGAGGTTAGGATTATTTATAGTGTAGGAAATATATTTTTATTTGATTTTATACAATAAAATATGTTATTGCTATATCTCATTCGACGTTTTAATTTCGTATGACCGCTACAAACTCCAATTGCGATGTAAATAGACATAACACTATAGTTCGACATTACAGACCCAATGAAACTTGTTTCGTCAAAACGTAAGTCCATTTGCGCAAACAACGTTATTTTACGTTGAAATTATTGATGGATTCACATTTAATTTCATAGTGTCACAAAACAACACCGATTGGTGCGAAATTTGAAATCTTGAAATAATTAATCATTATGGATTTAATAAAATTCGTTTCGTCAAAAACAGAGGTTGTTTGCAAAATAGCTATTTTTAAGGCTTAAATAAAACCAATAAAATATTAATAAATTCAAAAACAATTCATCGTAATAAAAATAAATTATTATTTTCGTACATATTCAAATAGAATATCATATATCTCCAAAATAAGCAAGTTTAGATTTTAAACTCAACATTATAAAATTTCATCGTTAACTCAATATTCAATTTATATTAAAATCTTTTTATTTTATTAAATAAATGGTTATGATTTATAAACGATTCCATAACCACTTTCTAAAAAATTTGATTAGGACATAACTCACAATCTACAAGATGAAATCTCGATTTTTCTCTTACATTAGAAAAAAAAATAGTTCAACAGATTCGAATGTTTCTTATTTTAAAGAAATACGACTTATAACGAATAATATACATTCATTTAAAGTTCGAAACGTAAAACTATGCACTATTGTGATGTTACGAGCTAATCTTAATTTAAATATAATTTATACATTCAAACGTTGTTTAACAAATGAATTCATTATTATAACTCGAATCCAAACTAAATTAAATCTCTTAAATTACCCAATCCACACAATATTGCAAATTCAACAATTTCCGACTATTTCAGAAATTAAATTTATTATTCCACTACTTATATTAATTAAATATTCAAAATTATTGAATTCTAGCCATTTAAATTGCCAAATCAACTTTAAATAATTAAATAAACAAATTATTCAACCACTAAAAATATGTGATGTTACACCATAGAAGTATGAATGTTGTTTTTGATATGCGACTTGCAAAACTATAAGCGCAACTTGGAAAAACTGATTTAGTAGCATTAATCATTGGCAACAATCAGTCGACAACAAACACATTAGGCATTTCAACCTCATTGTCAATCATAATGGATTTTAATCGTTCCAATGGCTATATGTAATTTTCCTCACCTTTCGCCAATAATAGGCAATGACAACTCAAAATGTGTAATCCATAGATGTAACAATAACTATATCAAGTATTGTCATCTTTTACCTGCTAGTTTTGTATATACAGTCCAATATTATAACTCAAGGAAATGTTCTTCTTAAGAATTCCAAACTCATCAGATACGCTCAAAAAATATATTTGATAATATCACCATCCAGTGTTATCCAATGTCGTTCAAAGTATCCAAAAAATTAATTTACTAATTAAATATGAATTTTTGAACGGTTTCCTCATTCAGTTGAATTTGTGCATGAATGACATTATATATCGTTTTGATAGTCGTAGAATTGGAAAAATCATTTCTTTTAAATTTATGCAATTTTTTTTGGTTTTCTCCATATTTTGATGCATTTCAATAACTAATTTGACCTCATGCTTGCTTAGCCTACCCATATATGAATGTCCCTTGCTATGCTTAAACCTCTTATGGTTATGCGTAGCATTAACCATAATTAAACTCCGCTCATTCAAATATTCAAAGTTTCGCGCATTTAAGCCTAGATGGGCAATTACTATTTTTGGGTACCATCAATCTATAATTTGTTTTATCGTTATTCCTTCCTCTTATACACACCACTACATTCAAATGCAAATAAAATCCTAAAATATTAAGCAAACACGTCTATGTTAGATTTCAAAATGGCAAGCACAAAAGCAAGACGTTTGTCGCTCCAAGAACCCAATCAACCAATTTATCATACGATTTTATATCTGCATAAGAAAATTGTTGTTATTACAATATTAGGTCCTACATTTAAAATTAAAAATAACACTCACATTGTATGTTGCAAACTCGTTAGTGTAGTCTAATTTATTTTAAATTTCATCTTTATTGGATTTTGCCTGTATAGACCCAAAAAAAAAATGTTAACCATGCACTGGCTATGCTTGATTGTTTTGAAAAAACCATGCACTGACAATGCGTGGTTCTTCAAAACCAGCACGTAGTGTCATCTTCATGTGGTTGCAGTTTAAAGAAATGAAATGAAAAAAGTATAAATGCTTACTACCGCCTCTTCAAAATCTGCATTGCTTTAATCTACCTCCATCATTGTAGATTGATAGGCATTGGATTTGTTAACTTGATTGGTTTTAGATTTAGGGTTTTTGGGGTTTGAGGAAGAAAGTAAAAACTTGAATGAAAGTTAAAATAGGATAGAGGTAAGAAAACTTGAACGAACTCATAACACTAGATATAAAAGTTCAAATCACTACCACCAAGCTAATGCAGATTTACACAATCAATAAGAGTATCAAATTTAATTATAAGAAACATGAATGTTTGAGGCCCGCCTTCTCCTTCCTCCTCCTCCTCCTCCCGGTTCCGAGGCCCTAGGCGGCCACCGGGCTCGCCTATGACCAGGGTCGGGCCTGATGTTATCGTAAATTAAAAGATAAACTTCTAACTGTATTAATATTTCAATTTTACATTTAATGATAAGTGAGATTGTTTTTTTACATTGACTAAATATCAATGTTAAACAATGCATAAAGGTCAATTAAAATAACTAAGATAAGATTATAATTCGCATTTATCCAAAAGAATGGTATAGAAACTATAATACTAAAACTATAATTTTCTCTGATAACTACTATTATTAATATAATAACAAGAACATAACATAAAATAGTTTATACATCGTTAAAATCAATATTTAGTTAGGAATTAACTATAGTTTTATCATAAGATTGTTTGTGCAATTATTGGTTTGGTCCGGTTTAACACGGTTGGGTCGACAACTCAAGTAGCAACCAGACCGTACGTATCGTTCTAAGTCGGTCTGGATTGGAGTATATTCTTTAAAGAAAAAATTCGATTCGTATTTCCGTACTGTTTTTATGGTTTGGTGCGGTTTTCGTATAGCGGTACGGTTTATGCCCACCCCTATTTTGGTCAAAATGAGGACAGTCAGTATTTTGAGTTGTGCAACGCCTGTAAATTCTCAAGTACGCACGACTGAAAGTCGGTCCTTCATTCATGTTTTGTATACTTGAGATGCATTTTTAAACACAAAGAAAAATTACTTAAAACTGCGTTGTTGACATGATTAAGTTTCTGTGCACTAAATCTACACGTGAAGTTGAACATGTTTGACTGTATCACTCAGTTCAATACAGTTATACAATTCAAACTTTGAAACTATTCGAGTCTGAAGAGAAAAAAGAAGTGAGGCTTCTCCCGTGGTTGGGAGCTTTGACTGTTGCTATTGTCATTGCATTCTTAATCCTTGGTCCTACTCTATATTAGAATATCGGCATCTGAATTTCTTGGTGAAGATTTGCTAGAAGGAAATTTTGAATTAGGATAGAACTATGTATTTCATTTGCTGGATCTTCTAAAAGTATATACCTGATCAAAGTCAAGCATGCCCTCCTTGAAAAAACTAATGTATAAAGACATAATAATACCGACATACAACAAGTGAAGTCTGCTAATTAGTCCAAATTTGTGTAATATTCAAACTAATGTATAAAGACATAATAGACTTCTTCCATTATGAAAGCTAATAACTTGGGTAGCGGAAACCCTTGGTCTACGAGTCTCACGGGTCACAACATAAAGATTTACCATGATATGAACGTCAGAATTTGTACATATATATTCTGTGAAACTTCCTCGACTAAAATTCATAGTCTTTAGCTTTGACATTTTACTGCATATATATATATATATATATATATATATATATATATACACACCTCATAATTCATATCTCTCTTTACACAGAACAATCAAGATGAGCGTACATAAAAGCATCGCTTTGCTAGCGTTATATGTTATTGTTGTTGCATTAGCTGTTAATATCAATCAGGTTGATGCATCAAGGCTCCTGGGAGATGAACGGGCAGAGCTTGTAAGAATATTTGGGTTCGTTCTTCAATCGTTGCCGAAGGGACCTACGCCACCGCTCAGTAATGGAGGCTGCACCCGTGATCCAAGCAACCATCGTGGATCATGCCCTCCTTGAATCAAATTTAACTGTTGTTACTCCTGTTGATTGTATTCTATGCAGTCATTTAAATCAGATTGTTCCTAATAAGGATGTGTGTGCTCAGGCGTGATTTGTGAAGAATCTACATTTGGCAACTGAGCAGCACACGTGTGTTATATAATCTGTATAAGTGGAGAACTAACTCCATGTTGTTATATTGCAAATTTGAACATTCCCGGCTTGGTTCCGAACATTTAGTCCGTTTCGTTAGCTCGATAATGACGACCAATTTAACCGACCTAAAATATTTTACATTATATATTTTAAATGTTCATATACATTAAAAAAAACATGAGAATATGATTTTTTTTGGAAGACCAACTGGATTTTATAGTGGACTGTCCACCCTTTTTTTTATTAACTCCACAAACCTAAACTAGCTTATAGAAAAAGTAAGAGTGTTCGTTCGATTGTTTCGGTTTATTTTGAGGTAAAGAATCTCAAATCAAATTGGATCAAAAAAATTTCAGTTAATTTAGTCAGTAACCAATTTAACCTAATTGAAAGAACGTGTTATTATTTAAATGGTGAATTCACTCAAAGTAAAACATAAATTCTTCCTGTTTGAAATTTTTTTATGTAGAAAACTTTATGTTTATAATAAAATTTGACATATTTGCAACATATGCCTTTGTATTTTATCACTAAACTAGTTATTTAAAGTATTACAACAGGTATAAGTAGCTTAAAGAAAAAGGTTAAACAACTTGTTTAAATAACTAACCACTATTGAAACAACATAGCACCACGCTGGGAGCAATAAATACAGTAACCCACTCAGTTGCGTTAAGAAAGGCACAAAAAAATCCAACATGACATACATCGTATAGGGTGTTCAACAATCACATACCAACAACAAGTGGAAAAGGCCATTACTAGCATCACCAACAGACTTTCATCAACATTTCATCCCGGTCTCATAATCACCTTTCAAACCAGCAGCATTCGACTTCAACCTCGTGACGCAAGCATTCACCAGTGAACAAGACAGGATATTTTGCAACATAGAACTTGAAATGAAATAGAGAAACCAAAGTTAAATAACTTACAGCATAGGACTTAACAAAGACAAAAAAAGGCTTCATAAGGATTGCAACAGAGCTGCACACCCAGTTAATAAAGGAAAATAAGAGAGAAAATATTGATCATGTGTTGATGCTCACCAGATTTGCAAATGAGATGTATACAATAATTTATAATGCATTAATGATTGTTATAAAAATTGTATACAAAAAGATTACACGTGATTTTCCATTTTTAGAAGAATCATTAACCGAATGGTACTACTGACCGACCAATTATTAGTTGTCATTATCAATATCATTGTGGTCCTCCATTTCACTTACTCCAGCTTCATTATTTTCAACACCCCCCCCCCTCTCAAGCTAATGGAATTGTGAAATGTTGAGAGACTTGGTAAGCATATCTGCTATTTGCTCCTTTGTTGGAGTGTACCTAACCTCCACTCCTTTGTTCAAAACTTTCTCTCTAATGAAATGCACATCAGTTTTTATATGTTTTGTTCTTGAATGAAAAACTGGATCAGATGCTAACTGCCTGGCACTAGAATTGTCACATCATATTATGGCTAGTCCTTTGTATTCAATACTAATTACAGTGAACAAGGATTGCAGTCACACCACCTCAGTGTAGGCTTGACTCTTGAGCTAAGGCTCTATATTCAGCCTCAGTGGTTGAGGGAGCCATAGACTTTTATTTTTGAGAGCTCAATTGATTAGATTTTTACCAAAGTATATATACGCAGTAACCAATTGTGGCTTTTCTATCATCAAGAGAGCTTGCCTAATTCGAGTCACAAAAGCCTTCAATAGTTAGAGTTGAGGCATGAGTGAACATGATCTCTTCTCTAATCGATCCTGCAAGATAGCGTAGAACTTTCTTACAAGTGCTCCAATGGTTTTGAGTGGAAGCTTGAAGAAACTGGCTCACCTTATTCACAAAATAAGAAATGTTAGGTCTACTAAGTGTGAGTTATTCGAGGGCAACAATAACACCTTGGTATAGAGTGTGATGGTCAAGTGGCACTATCTTGAAAGGCAAATTCTATTTCAACCCACAAATTTAGTTAGTAGCCCCCCATTTCATCAAAAAAATTTGATGACCAAAATACCCTTTTTCTGTTATATTTTCTATCCAGTTTTTTGAACACCTCGTAGTTGTACTATGTGGTTTCTCGGTGTACCTCGTAGTAATACTACGTGTCCATGAATGAACCACGGAGATCATCTACATGATACTTTGATGAACCACGTAGTAACTTATGAGGTACATCGAAAAACCACGTAGTCCCCCTACATGGAAGGGTATTTTTGGTTTTCAAAAAAAAGGGGGTCTACTAACTAAATTTGGGGGTTTACCGATTATTTCATGATTTGAGGGGCTACTAACTAAATTTGTGGGTTGAAATAGAATTTGCCATCTTGAAAACTTAACTTATTATTTTGATTCATGGAGTGGGGCAAGGCTTGGCAACAACCATGTTTGTCTTTTTTAGGAGATCTGTGGTGTATTTGGTTAGAGATAAGCGGAGACCATCATGCCCCCTAGTTACCTCAAAGCAAAGGAATTATGTGACAAAGCCAAGAGATATGAGAGCAAATAGAGACTGGAGTTTTGAGACAATAGTGGAGACATGAGTTGCATTATTTCTTATAAACAAAACGTCATCAACGTACATTAGACAACAACTTCGCCATCATTGTAGAAAAACAAAGAAGTATCAAATATTGAGTTTTTAGATACAAGAGCATCCACAGAACCTTTGAGTTTGTCAAACCATGTCTAAGGGGCTTGTTTCAAGCCATAAAGAGCCTTGTCTAGTTTACACATAGCAGTGAGATAACTAGGATCAAGGAAACTAGCCAATTACTCCAAGAAGACTTTCTCTTGAAGGGATCCATTTAGAAAGTAGTTGTTAATGTCGAATTGTTGAATATCCCAGCTATAGGTAACAACTAAAGGGAGTATAACACAAATCGTGGAAGGCTTGACAACAGGGAAAATGTCTCAAAGAAAGAAATACCTAATTGTTGTTGAAAACCCTTAGCAATAAGCGAGCCTTGTAACGATTTATGTGCCATCTTCATTATATTTGATTCAAAAGACCCATTTGCTTCCGACAACAAGCATGTGTGGCTATCTAGGCACGAGATGCCAAGTTTGATTTTTCGAAAGGGTAGTTTTTCCATCTTGCATTGTCGAGTGCCACTGTAGAGAATTGAGCGCTTGATTAATCTAGAATGGTATAGTGCCTTCAAAATTAGAACTAATGGATGAGTGAGGTGAAGTAGTTAGAAAGATTTTTGGTTTGAACGGCTTTGGAGTGATTTGTTATATAGTACCCAGTGGTTTGGACGTGTTCAGATCCATTTTACTGAAGTTGAGGTTTGAGTAGGCAATACGAGTGGAGAGGGGGAGATAGGTAGATGAATTTCAAGTGGCAGGGTGGAATATGAGTGACATGTACCTGGTGATGAATTTGAGGGATAATGAGCATAGTTTTGAGTTTTATCATGACTAGATGAAGGCTCTGAGCTTGAGGTTGATGCAACAGGATGTAAACTAGGGATTGGGACATACTGGCCATCATCAACATCACATTCCTTTATAGACTGAGATACAAGTGGATGCCATTGACTGTAACTGATTTGGTTAGAGCAAGTATTTATTTCAGAATTTTTGAAATTTGCAGCAGTAAAACTACCAAGAAACGGGAACTCTAATTCATCAAATTTGACAGTTGAAACAATGTAAATGCACCCAGAGGGCTGTAAACACTTGTCCCCTTATGATTGGGACTGTAACCGAGGAAAACACATTCTGTAGATCTAAAATCTAACTTGTGTTGATTGAAATCTTGAAGATGGGAAAGAAGCGTAGGCAAACACACTCAAAAGTTCACACTGGGTGTAACTTTAAATAGAATTTCAATGGGAGATATATGATTTAGTGTTGGAGTGGACAAGTGATTGATAAGAAAACCGGCAGTGCTAAAGGCTTCCTACCAATAGTGCAACGGCATGGAAGCTTATGTGAATAATGTCAAGCCCATTTCAACTATGTGTTGATATTTTTGTTTTGATTTACCATTTTATGGATGTGTATGGAGGCATATATGACTGAAATGTATTCTAAAGAATTTTAAAAAAGGCAAGAGACTTTGGTACTCACCACCCCAATCGGTGTGAATATTTTTATTTTGTGATAAAATTTTCTTCTAACAAACTTTTTGAAATTATTGAAAGTTTCTTTTACATGGTATCCCTAAGAGCATAGTGAGTGATCGAGATCCGCTATTCACGAGAGGACTTTAGAAGAGTTTGAAAGAAGCTTTGGGAACCGTGCTATGTTTGAGTGCAGCTTATCATCCCCAAACCGATGGTCAAACCGAGAGAGTTAACCAAATTTTGGAAGATCTCCTAAGAGCTTGGGTATTGGGCATCGGGGGATCATGGGAAGACCATTTACATCTAGTTGAGTTTGTGTATAATAATAGCTACCAATCGAGCATTGGGATGGCACCATATGAGGCGTTGTATGATAGACCGTGTAATTCTCCAGCATGTTGGTTAGAAACTGGAGATAAATTAGTACTTGAGCCTGAGATGATTAGAAAGACATCGAAGTGCATCGAGATCTTTCGGCAATGAATGAAAGCAGCTCAAGACCGTAAGAAGAGTTATGCTGATAAGCGTCGAAAGGATTTGGAATTCGACGTCGGCGATATTGTTTACGTGAGGATTTCGCCGTTGAAGCATGTTGTTCGGTCCGGAAGCAAAGGAAAGTCAGCTCCATGATTTGTTGGACCATTTTTGATAGCCGAGTGGATTAGAAATCTCGTGTATAGATTGGAGTTACCCAAGAAGATGTCGAGTGTGTATAATGTTTTCCATGTGTCGTTTCTATGGAAATGTGTGCCTGATTCAAATGTGGTGGTATCTCCAGAGTAGTATGAAGACCTAGAAGTCGAGATTGTAGTTACTAAACCTCATAAGCTACTTCATGTTGTGGGGAATGACATGAAATAGCTTAAGAGGAAGAAGGTTAAGCTAGTCAAGGTACAATGGAGTGAGGATGATGATGATTGTAAGTGGGAAACGGAAGAGAAAATGACCATCCAGAACTCTTCGTTGGTATGACCCATAAGTGTCGTGTCATTCTTACCCCGTTGTAACTTGTACTATTATTGTTTTTACTGCTGTTGTTAGAATTTCGCATGCTAGGATAAGGCTATAGATGCATGGCTTGATGGATGCTAGTTTAGATGGTAAATTGGCTTCTCATGGATGATAGGCATGCAGAATTGTCTGGTTGCTTGTGTTTGCTTGGGAATTAAGTGGCTAAAATCCTAAAGGGAGAAGAATGTAACAACCCACATTTTACGTATAGGAGAATTATAAAATATTTTTATTTAATTCCCTGAGAGTTGGATCATTCTCATATTTTGATATGTTGGTTATGGGGATATGGGACATGTCCATAATTTTTACCAATTTTATTTGTGATCATTATTGCCCCTGTCATTTTTGTATGGGGAATAACATTTAACTGGTACCGAATCAGGTGTTGAGATCGATTTATTGGAAAGGAAATGGTGTTGCTAATTTCGTAGAGTGGTCACATTAAAGATTTGGTTCAACGGTTTGGGAGGAATCACTGTTTTTGTGTTTCACAATTTCTGTTAAGGTTTTATAAGTCGATGATGGGCTGATTTGAGGAGGAACATTAATGGGCTTGTGGAAGGATATAAATAGGGGGGTTAGAGGCATCGAGAATAGTTTACTTTCTTCATTCTCTCATTTGGTTGAGCTCTTAATGCTCCTCACTCAATCAAATACACATTTTCATCATTAAAATTTTAGATCTATGCAAGGGAATTAAAGATCTACATCATTTGATGCTAGATCTACGTCAAGTGAAGAGAGATTGCATCAAATCAAGAGGTTTGAAGCATATTCTTCACTATCTAGATTGAGAATTTAGTGATTTCGAGTTAATTCGTAGAATTGGTGAGTGATAAGCATCTCTCACACGGACTCGGTCAAGTATATAGGTTGTTTGTTCAAATTTTCATCATATAAAGTTTTTTTTTTACATAGATCTACATTATGGTGAGTTTAATTTCATTTGAATCCCCATAGGATCTAATCTAGCAACTTAAAACTGGTAATTCTTATGTTAATTCATATGTTTATGCAAGTTAGATACATTATTTTAGTTTATTCATTCATTTATCGTGATTTAGTGAATCTTATCTAATTAGTGATGAATATTTGTCATTTTGATGATGTTGATGGTTTCATAAAGTGTCGATTGTGGAATTATATGATTTGGATGAGTCGTTTGCATCGATGTTGTCGTTTGGTGTTGATTTGGTCAAGACTGGAGCTATTTTTTTTTTAGATCCGGAGTCGAGTCGTTTTTCTTAAGTCATTTTAAGACCTAGTGTGTTAGGATTTAGCTCGTTTAAAGACCTAATGTGTTAGGTCTTAGGTCGTTTTAAGACCTAGTGTGTTAGGTCTTAAGGTCATTTTAAGACCTAGTGTGTTAAGTCTTAGGTCGTTTGAAGACATATTGTGTTAGGTCATAGTTCGTTTGAAGAACTAGTGTGTTAGGTCATGGGTCATTTCAAGACCTAGTGTGTTAGGTCTTAGGTCGTTCCAAGCCCTAGTGTGTTAGGTCTTAGGTCATTTCAAGACCTAGTGTGTTAGGTCATAGGTGTTTGAAGACCTAGTGTGTTTTGTCGTTTAAGACCTTGTGAGTTACGTCATTCAGGACCTAAGGAGTTCAAGAACTAAAGAATGTCGACCAAACGAAGCTTATTTTTGAGTCAATGATGGTTATAACTTGGGCGCGAATTCAAGGAGGAATGTCTGAAGCATCGTGAAGAGTTCTTTGATCATCGTAATGCAGTGAATGTGAAGACGACAAATGGGTTTTGAGTTCATAGATAATGGTTGCTCAAGAAGGTTGCTTGAGCTATGAATAGCCGTCAGAGAGGACCACTAGAGATATTGAAGGCTGAGAGATTATCATTGTCATTGGTTCCAATGACTCAAAGCAAGGGTACAACAGGGACATCTAAAAGACTGGCTGATGGGTCGAGTACCCTGAGTATCGCTGAAAGGCCTAGATACGTGTCGATCGAAGGTGTATGGAGTTTTTGCTAGAACCGAGGTTACCATTAGCCCTTGAAGTATGGCAAGGTTGGCCGTCATATGATTAACGATGGTTTCGAAGCAGGATAGACAGTGATAGTCAAGGTCTTAGATGTTTGTTGTTTTGCTTGTGCCGTCTCACGTAAGTTGTCTGACGTCGAAGGAGATGTTTCTTGGATGCTTTTCTTATGTTGGTTTAGGACTTCGGGGCTTGTGCTTGAGTAACGTTGATCTCGATTAGGATTGTTTACGTGAGATATAACTGGTTGCTATGATTTGCTATTATCTGGTTACTTTTGATTGCCATGGATATGTACCGTTGTTTCTGAATGCTTTGTTGTAAAGGCTATCACTGTCAGATATGGGGAAGATGGACTTTGGTTCTTCTGTGGAGTTTTGATAGATTGGTTGGTTAATCTGACTATTCTCATATGATTTATTAATGATGTTAAATAGCTATTTTATCGCTCATTAAGACTATTGTCTGACTCAAGGTTTTATGTTTTCTCTTATTACCTTAGGTTGTTCATCCGGTTTTGGATAGGCAGACTGAGTAGCAGGTTACAGGTAGCAGAACTTAGTGAGGCGAGGATGCAGAGCGATGACTAACATGAGGCTTGTGTATCAGTTTTTCTACTATCTAGTACTTGTTGTTTCTGCTGTTATGATTGGTGTTTTTCTCTGAGTGCTGTAGTGAGGCAAATTTGTACAGACACTTATGTTGTAATCCAAGTATGTATTGATATTCTTTCTAGTTTTTATGAAAGTTTAAGTTTCTACTTAGATATGCTTCACTATTATGGCTTGTTGTATATGTTCTATTATATTTTATCCTTGCGCTGTGAGTTATACAACAGGTTCCACTTGTATTATTCTATCCTAATGATCGTCCATAGCTGCCGGGCACATTTTTCAGTGCATTATTTCCCTTGTTGAGTGCTGGAGTTGTGGGCAGTCGTCATAATGCTGATTTTTATAAATTGAAATTTCCTTTTAAATCAAGGAATGGTAGGGGAACATCTAATAATACTTTCCTATTAGAGCCGAATCTAATAAGTTTTCCGAAAATGAATCTAAAAGAAGAAAAAGAGTAAGAACAACGAAAGATTTTGGTTTGGGATTTTGCGCTATTACTATAAAAGAGGATGCCACAAACCTTCAAGTAGCCTTATCTATATAAAACGCTGATTTTTTGGCAAGATTATAAATAATGAGATGGATGCTTTGGAGTCCAACGAAACTTGGCACTTAGTAGATTTATCACTTAATTGGAAATATATAGGCTGTTAATTGGTACTTAAAATGAAAATAACACTTGATGACATAGTTGTTAAATATAAAGGCCATTTGATGGCTAAAGGATTTAAACAAAGAGAAAATATAAACTTTTTTAACTATTTTTCAACCGTAACTAGAATCACATACGTTCAAGTACTAATTTCACTTGCATCTATTCATTTTTTGATAATACGTCAAATGGATGTCAAAATTGCTTTTTATAAATGGTGAATTAGAGGGTGAAATTTATATGGACCACTTGAAGGTTTTGTAATTTATGGTCAGGAACACAAATTTTGCAAGTTAGAAAAATATTTATATGGATTAAAACAATCATCTAAGCAATGTCATAAAAAGTTTGATAACTTAATTATTTCACATGGTTTCAAAATTAATGAAAGTGACATGTGTATTTATCTTAAATCTACGAATGACATTTGCACTATTTTACATTTATATGTGGAAGATCTACTTACTTTTGGTTAAACATTCATGGCATGAATAATGTGAAATTTTCGTAAAGTGCCAATATTAATATGAAAGATCTACGTTAACAGGTGTAATCCTTGGTATTAAGATTACTAGGTCTGAGAAGGGACTTTATTGGACCAGTCTCACTATTGAGAAGATCTTAAAGAAATACAACCACTTTGACTATAAACCTGCATATTACACCATATGATCCAGTGTAAAATTTAAGAACATTGCGAAGGAGTAAGACAGTTTGATTATGCAAGACAAATTGACTGTTTCTGGAATGTCACTGATTGTACTAGACCCGACATTATCTATGTTGTGGAATTATTATACATGTTTACTAGTAGGCATAGTATAGAGCAATGAAACACTACTGAGAGAGAGTCATGAGATACCTAAAACTAGCCATGAAACTTGGGTACATTATAAAAAGTTTCCAATTGTTTTGAAGGATAAAATGTTGCAGACTGAAATAATTTATAAGATGACTCAAAGGCAAATGGTGGCTATATTAGTAGCATTGCTGATGGTGTTATTTCTTGGAAATTCGAGAAATAGATTATTTTGACTTAGTATAGATGATAGCACTAGCCACAACTATTAAAGAATTAGATTACTTAAGAAATCTACTAGTTGAGATTCTTTTATGGGAATAACCTGTACCACCTATCTTGATCTATTACGATAGTATTGCATCTATTGCAAAAGTACAAAGTCGTTATTTCAATGATAAGAGAAAAATACTTCGTAAGCATAGTACTGTTAGGGAGCTATTCTCTTCAGGAGCTGATAGAGCGGATTATATACGTAGTAGCGAGAATTTAGAGACCTTTGATGGAAGGATTGGCTAGAAAAAGGTCCTCATAACTTCTAAAGAATAAAACTTTTGTTGTTGGATTGTTAAGCCACACATAATGGTAACTGAAGCTAATGACTGAAGTTCTAAGGAACTAGGTTCAATGAGTAAGAACAAATTATTAAATGATATGTGTTGAACATGCTAATTTAGATATATTTAGAAGTGTGTATTCCTGAAGGGTTCAGTGGATGAGTTGATAGTAACTCTTAATGAGATTTATACTCGCATCTGGAGCAGAGTACCAACCACCAGGAGTACTCTTAATAGATTCACCTATGTGAATATGAAAATGTGTTCGTTTCTACGGAATTTTGAGAAAAATTCCTATAGTGCCCACTAAATTGGGATAGACTTGCATGAGCACAATTGCACGGACTTATTGGATTGTAATCTAGAGAGGTTGTTTGCTGTTTGATGTCTGGAATATAGTTGAAGGCTATGAGTCATTCTAATAAAAGCTGAATCTTATCAACTACGCAAAGACTCAAACTGAAACAAACCTGTGTTATGCACAATCTTATGTTCTTTAAGAAATCGTCAAAAGCATATTTTTGAAAAGTTCAAATGTGGGATTATCGGAAGTTTTTTAGAATTTTTTTCTAAAAATTGAACATGTATTTATGACTTATATTTGGTGAATAACCCAACGTTGGAGGATTATAGAAAAGAATTAATACTTGATTATTGTAACAACCGCCATTTTACGTATTGGAGGATCGTAAAATATTTTTATTTTACTCCCTGAGGGTTGGATCATTCTAATTTTTTAATATATTGCTTATGGGGATGTGAGACATGTTTATAATTTTTAGCGATTTTGTTTATGACCATTTTTCCCCTATCAGTCTTGCATAGGGCATAACTTTTGACTCAGGTTGAATCAGAGGATGAGACATGTGTCATTGGAAAGGAAATGATGATTGCCTTTTCGTAGAGTGGTTACATTAAGGATTCGGATCAGCGGTTTAGGAGAAATCTTTGTTTTAAGGTTTTTCAGTTGGCTGTCCAGATTTGAAGGCTAATGGGCTGATTTGAGGAAGGCCCATTAGTGAGTTGGTGGAAGCTATAAATAGGGGGTGAGAGTTATGGAGAATAGGTTACTTCTCCCATTCTCTCATTTGGAGGCTTTGTGCTTCTTCTTCGTCTAACACCTTTCCACCATTAAAAACTAAAATCTAAGGAGTGAAATCAAAGATCTACACCATAGGAGGCTAGATCTACATCAGTTGAGGCAAGGATTCATCAGATCAAGGTGTTTGGTGCGAGGTGCTTGCTGTCCGAATTCTTATTTCATCAATTTTAGCTTGTTTTGGAGAATCGGTGAGTGATTTACATCTCTCACATGGATTCAATGAAGCGTCTGAATGTTTGATCATGTTTTTCATCAAGTTTAAGTGTTTAACCATAGATCTATGCCATATTTAGTCCATTTTCGTATGAATCACCCTATAATCTCATTTAGCATGTTTAAATCATTGATTCCATGTTATTCCATATGATTATGCAAGTTATATCTTTAGTTTTGTTCTTATGTTCATTCTTGATAGTTTTTTTTGAGTGATTGCGTATGATTTGGGTGAAAACTATTGTTTTCATATTGCTAGCCGATTCACGCTGTATTTTTTTTATCATAATTGATGAATTGGACAAAATGGTTTCGTCAAATCTATCGTGTAATGAATTTTTGGTCAAAATAGTGATTTTAGATCGGCTGCTACAGTGACCGGTCGATCGCTACAGTGTTTTGGAGTTGCTACAGTGTCGGTCGTTCGCGTGCTACAGTGATCGTTCACTTTGTTGCTACGGTGTTTTGGAGTGGCAACAGTGTCGGTCGTTCACATGCTACAGTGATCGGTCGTTTTGTTGCTACAGTGTTTTGGAGTTGCTACATTGATCGACCGCGCTTGTGCTACAGTGATCGCTCGCTCTGTTGCTACAATGTTTCGGACTTGCTACAGTGATCGATCACGCTCGTGCTACAGTACCGATTGTTCATGCTATAGTGTTTAAAAATGAGAGGACCCGAACTTCCCCTTGAAGGAAAGCACAGATTGACCTGAGAACGACATACATTGGAATGCAAACAGAAGAACCTTTCATTGTTAATTACAACAATTCCATCAGAATACAAGTATATACATAGTATGAATAAATATTATACATCAGAAAAATATCAGAGATTCAATTTACATTACATAGCAGCGGAAAAATAATACAAAACACAACTGAAAGTAATACATGGATACAAAGCTTTCCCAGTATCGTTCCAGCTGCAAACCAGGATTCTATGAATATAAATCTGCAAAACCAAAACAACTAGCTACCCGTGTCGAAAATAAGGGCACCCAGAGTTTAGGTTAAAACAATAAACTCCAGGTCAATCATGTGACTGGTGTGAGAAATAAAACAGTTATTTAAAACTTTACTTTAATTCAGATATATCAAGGGACCACGATGTATAACACAGAATGGGTTTCCGCCCAAGAATTCCAGTGCATATAACAAAAAAAAAAACGCAATGCTTTTTGGAAAAATGAAGCTATTATAAGACCCAGGTCCTATCACACAATGCAACACAAGCCGGGGGATAAGGTTTTCCCTTATAATAGCCAAACAAGCTTGGTACATTAAAAACAAATCATTTGATACTATATTAAGTGCATAGTGTCAAAACAATTTCAATCATAAATATCAATCCTAGACGGCATGGGTACCATATATCATGTCGCCAATACTAGGCACTACAATTAAAACTGCAAACGTCACGTATTGGAAGTTGGATTTCCATCTGTGAACCAAGGCAAAAGATAGTCCTCTACCGAATTCGAGAGCCTCTAGCCTGCCCCTCAGGCAAGTACTCAGTCAAGCCTTTGGATCGTCAGGGTCAGTCCAACGATGTGGATTAAAATGCCTGAACACTGCGTTTCCCCACCCTTTGGGGGCATAAATGAGTCCAATGACTAAATCGTCTCCACATAGTCACCGATATATCCGAGGAGCCTCGCAACCCAACAACCACATAAGTCAAACTCGTCAGGGCATGTCAAACCACTGACGCCACTTCTATCTAGAAGGAAACATATGCCCTCCCCGATGTCCTCTCCCGTTTCTGGTTCACAACCAGGGTGTGAGGCTCGCGAATTAACGCTACACAAAGCTGTGCCACACAGGCGGTGCTTTGATCATCTACCACAAGACTCTGCTTTTCAACAAAAGCATTGATCATTTGCCACTTAGGCATGCCACACAGGCAATTCACTCCATGCATTGATATCCATCAATATATAACCTCTGAGCTCGTACGTCTCAGAAAAGGGCGTTAAGCAAGAGAATAAATTCTCCGCCGCCAAAAAGATATATATTTAATAGAAATCAATCACACAGAATGAAATCCAGTGTCAGACACACGGTCGATTTACAAGTTCCTTCTGGGTCTGAACGAAACCGGAGGCACCTTGTACCGCGCATATCCATCGATCTCCAAGTACGTCTGGACGATCACAAACTGATTCCCTCCTCTTAGGTGTACGACCCAATCAAGATCATCAGTAATTATCCAAACGACGTGAAGACCTCTGGTCTTCAACCACCGTCTTCATCTTCGACTAATCATCGTATCAGTTATTCAGAATGGGATAAACCCGGTCTTTCAGAATAACTCACGTATTTTATAAACAAGTGTTACACAAACACAACATATGCCTCATTCCAATTTTGAATATTATTTTATTCCAATATTCACATAATTAGGGAAAGGTTCCTATTAATTTTATCAAAGATAAATTCTTTAAATTTTATTCTTTAATCTTCTTTTGAATATCAATTCAAACCAAAATATGGTTTATCCAAACTAGTCGGGATTAACGAACCTTACCGAAGTAATCAATTGTTAAATTTCCCAACCCCAACCTATTCATCTCATGAAGTAAAACTAGTAATACTTCATATCTAACACCACGGTGTTATCGTTAAATTCAATTACCATTTCACGTTCAAATCTAATTAAAGATTTAACTATCGCCGGGAGTAAAACTGGTGATACTCCATTCTCGATCATTTCAATCTAATTAAAGATTCATTAAAACTCCACTTGGTTTTAATCTTCCCAATAATCGCTATCAATGATTATTTAACTTGGGAAATCATATCTTGTCTTTAACTGGGTTAAAGAACCAATGTCAATTAAAACACGGTTCACGATAAACCCAAAATCACATTCTATTTCCAATGGAATCTTCATAGAAAAATTGGTTATATGTATAATCAATATAAACTTCCATATCCGACTAATAATATAAATGGAATAACGAAAAAGCCTTTTAAATTCCTGATATATTAGTTGTCTTCCTCCACAGAAATTCACTTCGATTATTACCAAATCGAATTCCATTCCATTCCAATTTATTTTATTAAATTGGAAAACTTTACTTCGGAAAATCTCCTTCAAATCTTAACAAAAGATTTATAAATTCCAAATCACATTTCACTGTAAATCGGGTTAAAGAACGAATGTCGTTAAAACACAGTTCACGATAAACCCAAAAATCAATTCAAATTCAATTACAATTAAATATCATTTAATTGGTATACTTCATTAAATCTAAATAAAAAGATTTAATCTTTTTCTCAACTGGGTTTAAGAACAGTGTTAATGAAGACATCATTCACGACAAAACCAAATCCCATTTGATATTGAATACAAGGCTCAGAATAAAAAATATATCAGCTTCTATTCAATATCAAATTCTATGACCAACAAATATCGTATTGGAAATAACGATATAAATATATCTTTCAAATTTCCATAACCATATATGTATAATCATGAAATCCAACATCGAAATATTCGAAAGACAATTTCGATTCAAATCCATTTCCACTTTATATATTGGAAATTCTGGTTATTTTCAAAACCATTCCAAATCCACTTTATTTATTTTAAAAATAAATGGGATTATAATTCTAGTTCAAAACTAGTTCATTTCGATATAAATCTATTTTTATCTTTTCAAATATGGAATTTTTCATCCTAGATCTTTCTAAATCATTTCTTATGATTTTACACAAATTATTACTATTTTTAATAATTTTATCAAGGCCCGTACAGTCAATTTCCATCAACGGCCATCAAACTACACTTAGAACAACCTTTTCCAAATTTGATTTGGGCATAATTCCACGCCATTAGATTTCAAATTTCTAATATTCGTTAGAAAGCTCTTTTCGATACGAACCCAATGGTTCCAGTTTTAGGAGAATCCGACGATTGGATCTCCCGTAATATCTTTTCGAAGTCAATGGTCGAAATTCGCGAACTGACGCAGCGCGGCGCGTTCTATTAAGGCCATTATATTTATATATAATATATACTTTGTCGATTTCCTTTTAAAACATATTTTATAAATCGTTTTAAATTCGTTTTCAAAACGATTTCAACTACTTATTCAATTTCTAATCAAAATTGAATATTCCATATCATCAATATATAAATGATAATATTTTCAAAACATTATATTTTGAAATCAATTACCTTTTGATATTCATTATAAAAATAAATAAAATCGATATAAATATCATTCACATCAAAATGGTGTCAATCTAATCAACACGGCTTTATATATTTCAATAACTTTGTTATTCTATTTAACAAATGAATATTTTCTTCAACACATGAATATATATTTTATTCAACACATGAATTTTTATTCTATTCAGCACATGAATTTTATTCTATTCAACACATGAATTTTATTCTATTGAACACATGAATTTTCTCTTTTAATATTCCTTATTTTCCAAATTGGAATGAGGCCCAATCAGTTACCATATAACGTTAATTATATGGATTTCCTACAACACATGTATATAATAGCAACGATAATTCATCAACCATCATCCGGAGTGCACTACACAACTGCATAAGCATTAAATATAAATAATTAACGCTTACACAGTCTGTCAACCCATCAATTGACATACAACAAAACAATCAGGATTAATGTACGTCAAATATCATCCCAATACCCATGTGGGGTTTCAAAACAACAAACACAGATTTTATTTGTGCGGTTGGGCGATGTGTAAAATATATCGTCCCAATCAATATCAGTCAAATCAGTGTATATAAAAAATCGTCCGATTTGTTTATAAATATTTATTTTATATACACGTTAAAAAATATAGTTTTAACTATAAAATATACACACAATCATTTTTTGCAACACATCAATCAAACAAACAAGCCATCCATGGTCTGTGAACGACAGGTGTCCGGTGCTGCTAAGCACCGTCTGCATCCTAGTATATATTTTAACTAGAAAACAAATTTAAAAGTCAGAAGTTCTCACCGAGGGTTCCACTCCGCCATTTTATTTCTGAAATTCAGAACAATATTGATTTGCTCGAAATTCCTACTCCATCCTTTTTACGCTGTTCATATTAAAAATCACATTTTTAATATGATGCCTATATATTAAAATCATATTTTTATATCGCTATATATAATTACAAATCACATTTTTATATAAACAAAAATCATATCCTCTTTATTTGGAAAATCTTATCTTTTCTATTTCTAAAACTTATACCTTTATATACCTAAACATGATATTTTATTTTATTTTTATATATAAATCCAACTATAAAAACAATGCAAATTTATTATTAAAACAATACTATCTTTATTTTTAAAACAACCATATATATATATGTATATATATATATATATATATATAAGCAATGTTACATGTATATTTTAATCACGATATATAATCAATCATTTTTTTTAAAACTGAATTTAAAACTTAAGTATAAGTAAAAAAAGAATTAAAAACAAAACCTTTCACTGTAAAAAGTCTGGAACCCTACTTCATCAGTTCATCGACCGGAGAAAGTGGCCACCGCCGTCGCTCCAGTCGCCGTGACGACGATCAGAGGGCCCGACGACGTCGACTTTGGGGAGTGACACCACCGCCCTGACCGAGGCGGCGCTCGGTGGGCCTAGGCGGCCAGAAACAGCTCGCGAACGATGGTTCTTTTGACCCGAGAACTTATGATTTACTTCACGAAAATTCATCAAATCGGTATGGGTTCCAAGAGGGAAAAGAGCACTTTAATTTTGTCTTTAGAGGTTTGAGGAATTATTGAATAGATTGGTCAAAAAATCGAGGAGAAAATCTGAGCATTTTCCACCTTAAGTTGGAGCTGTCGGCGGCTTCAAAAGATAGCTAGGGTTTTGTCTCAAAAGGGTTATTTATATAAATTATTTAATAATATTTGATTCGTTTATTATTTGCTTAACATTTTGAACTCGAAATCAAACCCAATGACTGTCTGCCCTAGCTAAATACCCCCATTCCGGACACAATGGGATATGTCCCGTAAGCCAATTCGGCTATTACGATCAGTTGCTCTTTAAATTAAAATATAAATCTTTATACATTGAATTCAAACGTACATTTCAATTTACCGGTGCCACATACTGACTCTAAAAATTTCAGAAAAATTATTTCCAGCTTCGTTTTGGCTATATGGTCCTAACAAAACTAATTTTGTCAAATTTGAAGACCGTTTGAAAAAATGGTCATTTTATGGTCGATCCAAATTGACAGAAACTGTCAAAACACGTTTTCTTTTGCCATGCTCACATATTGGTTTCAAAAATTATGAATTTTGAAACTTAGCAATAATTTGACACCCCGGATCCAACAAAAGTGGTTTCTTCGAAAATAGAGGTCGTTTGCAAAATGGCTATTTTTAAAGGCCTTAATATATATTAAAATATATATAAATTCCGCAGCGACTTTTCTGAATTTTAAACTGGACATATCTTTCACTCTATAAAGTGAAATCTTAGATTCTTAGATCCGTTAGAAAGATATGATCAAAAAGATTCAAATATTTCTTGTTTTGCTGAAGTCCGATTTATTTTGAATCCTGTACATTCATTTGAAATTTAAAATCAAATTTTCGAACTACTGCGCCATTTCAGGCTCGTTATATAATTAAAATAAATTTATTCGTTTTAACTTCGTCAAAAATATATTTTCCATCATTATTATTTAAAATAATTCATTTTAAATATTCAAAATTCGCTAAAATTGCCAAAATAAAAATTTTAAATTGGCTCGGATTTCAAGGTTATTACAATCTCCCTCACTTAAAACTTTTCGTCCCCGAAAAGGAACGAAGCCGAAAGTTGTTTTACAAACTAACTCAACTTCCAGTATTTTCATTATGGCTTAAGTTCTTCAACTTTTCAATTTCTAAAAACTTTTCGAAATTTTCAAAAATTTGGCTAACGCTCTAAATTTTCAAAAAAATTCGCCATAACCCCCCCTCCCCGCGCACCGGGAGCTTCCGGATATTTCTAATAGCCTCCCATGGCCCTCGCCAATCCAAGAAAAAGAAACAGCCAAGCGGCTAGCCAATCGGCTCATAAAATCATCAAAAACCCAAGAAATACAATAAACATGAACCTATTTGTCGGGCAAACAATTTTATTCCTCTTCTCTAGCCTTCTTGCAATGACCTGTTCAATGTAAGTACACGCATATGTATGCAAATTCGACAAATTTTCAATACAACTCACTATTTGATACAATTTGGCTAAATGGTCCAAATTTTGATCAATCAACCAATAATCAAACAACACAATCAACAATCAATTAGTTGATTATATTTTCAAATTCTTTACTTTTATATAGTTCAAAAAATCAGATTTTTTGATGCCAAATCACAGCAATAGACCCTATCTAATTTTGGTTCTCGCACCAGTTAATTGGAAATATATAGATATCTCACCTTCGAAACTCAAACATAAATACTGGTAATGTGATCACAATTACCAGTATCATCCATGGGCGACAAGAGTGTGAATCTATATGTACCCAGTATATTAAAACTTCAAATACACGCGGATCAAACGTATATGCAAAATCTTAATATATTGGATTGTCCAAATTAGTATAAATAAATATTCAAATAAATTGAATCAGGTCTAAATTTTTAAAACAAAATTGTTTTAAATTTTATTTTAAAAACATCACTCTTCACACTCATTCTAGGATACTACTGATCCCATCTCTAACGTGTCATTCTCATTGGATATTACTAATCCAATCTCTGATGAATTCTTTCGTAAGGATCTAATGTGTCTTGTTCTTCGAGCTTTGAAAACAAAGCTCTGATACCAAAATGAGACGACCCGAACTTCCCCGTGAAGGAACGCACGGATTGAATTGAGAACGACACACATCGGAACACAAACAGAAGAAGCTTTCATTGTTGATTACAACAATTCCATCAGAATACAAGAATATACAGAGTATGAATAAATATTAGACATCCGAAAAATATCAGAAATTCAATTTACATTACATAGCAACGGAAAAATAATACAAAACACAACTGAAAGTAATACACGAATACAGAGCTTTCCGAGTATCGTTCCAGCTGCAAACCAGGATTCTGTGAATATAAATCTGCAAAACCAAAACTACTAGCTGCCCATGTCAAAAATAAGGTCACCCAGAGTTTAGGTTAAAATAATAAACACCAGGTCAGTCATATGAGTGGTGTGAGAACTGAAACTATTATTTAAAACTTTACTTTAATTCAGATATATCAAGGGACCACGCCGTATAACACGGAACAGGTTTCCTCCCAAGAATACCAGTGCATACAACAAAACAACGCAATGCTTTTTGGAAAAATGAAGCTATTATAAGACCCAGGTCCTATCACATAATGCAATGCAAGCCGGGGGATAGGGTTTTCCCTTATAATAGCCAAACATGCTTGGTACGTTAAAAACAAATCATTTGATACTATAATAAGTGCATAATGTCAAAACAATTTCGATCATAAATATCAATCCTAGACGGCATGTGTACCATATATCATGTCGCCAATACTAGGCTCTATAATCAAAACCGCAAATGTCACGTATTGGAAGTTGGACTTCCATCTGTGAACCAAGGCAAAAGATAGTCCTCTACCGAATTCGAGAGCCTCTAGCCCGCCCCCTCAGGCAAGTACTCAGTCAAGCCTTTGGATCGTTAGGGCCGGTTCACCGATGTGGATTAAAATGCCTGAACACTGCGTTTCCCCGCCCTTTGAGGCGTAAATGAGTCCAATGACTGCATCGGCTCGACATAGTCACCAATATATCTGAGGCGCCTCGCAACCCAACAACCACATAAGTCAAACTCGTCAGGGCATGTCAAACCACTGATGCCACTTCTAGCTAGAAGGAAACGCATGCCCTCCCTGATGTCCTCTCCCGTTTCTGGTTCACAACCGGGCGTGAGGCTCGCGAATTAACGCTACACAAAGCTGTGCCACACAGGCGGTGCTTTGACCATCAACCACAAGACTCTGCTTTTCAACAAAAGCCTTGATCACTTGCCACTTAGGCATGCCACACAGGCAATTCACTCCATGCATTGATATCCATCAATATATAACCTCTGAGCTCGTACATCTCAGAAAAGGGCGTTAAGCAAGAGAATAAATTCTCCGCCGCCAAAAAGATATATATATTTAATAGAAATCAATCACACAGAATGAAATCCAGTGTCAGACACACGGTCGATTTATAAGTTCCTTCTGGGTCTGAACCAAACCGGAGGCACCTTGTACCGTGCATATCCATCGATCTCCAAGTACGTCTGGACAATCACCAACTGATTCCCTCCTCTTAGGTGTACGGCCCAATCAAGATCATCAGTAATTATCCAAATGACGTGAAGACCTCCGGTCTTCAACAACCGTCTTCATCTTCGACTAATCGTCGTATCAGTTATTCAGAATGGGATAAACCCGGTCTTTCCGAATAACTCGCGTATTTTATAAGTAAGTGTTACACAAACACATCATACACCTCATTCCAATTAAGAATATTATTTTATTCCAATATTCACATAATTAGGGAAAGGTTCCAATTAATTTTATCAAACATAAATTCTTTAAAATTTATTCTTTAATCTTCTTTTGAATATAAATTCAAACCAAATTATGGTTTATCCAAACTAGTCGGGATTAACGAACTTTACCGAAGTAATCAATTGTTAAATTTCCCAACACCAACCTATTCATCCCATGAAGTAAAACTGGTAATACTTCATATCAAACACCATGGTGTTATCGGTAAATTCAATTATCATTTAACGTCCAAATCTAATTACAGATTTAACTATTGCCTGGAGTAAAACTGGTGATACTCCATTCTTGATCATTTCAATCTAATTAAAGATTCATTAAAACTCCACTTGGTTTTAATCTTCCCAATAATCACTATCAATGATTATTTAACTTGGGAAATCATATTCTGTCCTTAACCGTGTTAAAGAACCAATGTCATTTAAAACATGGTTCACGATAAACCCAAAATCACATTCTATTTCCAATGGAATCCTCATGGAAAAGAAAATCGATATATATAATCGATATAAAGTTCCATATCCAACTAATAATATAAATGGAATAACGGCAAAGCCTTTTAAATTCCTGATATATTAGTTGTCTTCCTCCATAGAAATTCACTTCGATTACTACCAAATCGAATTCCATTCCATTCCAATTTAAATTCACTTCGATTACTGTGACGGCAGGAAATTTCGCTCGGTCCGAACCAGTCGCTAAACCGACCCAGACCGTTCGAAACGCCCTATCGTTTGAGAACACGACACAGCAGAACGCATATAAAAGAACATTTCATTGTATATAACAACAATGCATCAGATTACAAGAATATACAGAGTATAAATGAATATTACACAGAAATATCAGAGATTTAAATTACATTTAAATACATCGCAGCGGAAAATAATACAATACACAACTAGAAGTAGATATACGGATACAAAGCTTTCCGGATATCGTTCCAGCTGTAAACCAGGATCCTGTGAATATAAATCTGCAAAACCAAAACTACTAGCTGCCCGTGTCAAAAATAGGGGCACCCAGAGTTTAGGTTAAAACAATAAACTCCAGGTCAGTCATGGGACTGGTGTGAGAACTAAAACAGTTATTAATCTTTATTTTTAAAGATAGGTAAATCAAGGGACCACGCCGTATAACACGGAACGGGTTTCCTCCCAAGAATACCAGTGCATAAAACAACAGCGAAATGCTAAATAAAGAAAAATGAAGCTGTTATAAGACCCAGGTCCCATCACACAATGCAACGCAGTCGAGGATAGGGTTTTCCCTTATAACAACCAAAGAATGCTTGATACGTTTAAAACAAATCATTTGATACTAATATAAGTGCATAGTGTATAAAACACTTCAAATCATAAGTATCAATCATAGGCGGCATGGGTACCATATATCATGTCGCCATACTAGTTTTACAAGTAAAACCGCAAATGTCACGTATTTGGAAATTGGATTTCCGTCTATGAACCGAGGCAAAAGATAGTCCTCAACCGATTCGAGACGCTCTAGCCCGCCCCTCAGGAACAGCCGCAACTGCCCCTTGGATCCTCAGGGCCGGTCCACCGATGTGGATTATTATGCCTGAACACTACGTCTCCCCACCCTATGGGGTGTAAGTCTGGTCCGTCAGCCGACCAGAATGCATTCGGCCGAAACCGATATAACCGAGGCGCCTCGCAACAGCAACAACCACATAAGTCAAACTCGTCAGGGCGTGTAAAACCACTGACGCCACTTCTAGCTAGAAAGAAACGCATGCCCTCCCTGACGTCCTCTCCCGTTTTTGGTTCACAACCGGGGTGCGAGGCTCGCGAATTCACGTTACACAAAGCTGTGCCACACAGGCTGTGCTTTGATCATCACCACAAGACTTTGCTTTTCAACAGAAGCCTCGATCAATTGCCACTTAGGCATGCCACACAGGCAATTCACTCCATGCGTTTGATATCCATCAATATATAACCCCTGAGCTCGTACGTCTCAGAGAAGGGCGTTAAGCAGGAGAATAAATTCTCCGCCGCCAAACAGATATATATTTAATAGAGATCAATCACACAAACTAAAATCCAATGTCAGACACACAGTCCATTTACAAATCCGTTCTGGGTCTGAACGAAACCGGAGGCACCTAGTACCTCGCATATCCATCGATCTCCAAGTACGTCTGGACGATCACAAACTGTTTCCATCCTCTTGGGTGTACAGCCCAATCAAGATCATCAGTAATCACCCAAACGACGTGAAGACTTCCGGTCTTCGACCACCGTCTTCATCTTCAACACCTCGTCGAATCAGTTATTCAGAATGGGATAAACCCGGTCTTTCTGAATAACTCGCGTATATATTATAAAAGTGTTACACAAACACAACATACGCCTCATTCCACTTCAGAATATTCTTTTTATTCAAATATTCCCATTAATTTTATCCAAGATAAATTCTTTAAATTTATTCTTTAATCTCCTTTGAATATCAATTCAAACTAGTCGGGATTAGCGAACCACACCGAAGTAATCATTTATTTTATTTCCCAATCCCAACCTATTCATCCCATGAAGTAAAACTGGTAGTACTTCATATCTAACACCACAGTGTTATCGGTAATTCAATTCCCCTTTCACGTTCAAATCTAATTAAAGATTTAACTATCGCCTGGAGTAAAACTGGTGATACTCCATTCTCGATCTTTTCAATCTATTTAAAGATTCATTAAAACTCCACTTAGTTTTAATCTTTAACTGGGTTAAAGAATCAGTGTCATCTAAAACACGGTTCACGATAAACCCAAAATCACATTCCATTAATTATCGGGTTAAAGAACGAGTGTTATTTAAAACACTGTTCACGATAAACCCAAAAATCAATATCAATTCAATTCCAATTAAATATTATTTAATTGGTACACTTCATTAAATCTAAATAAAAAGATTTAATCTTTTCTCAACTGGGTTCAAGAACAGTGTTAGTGAAGACATCATTCACGACAAACCCAAATCACATTCGATATTCAATACAAGGCCCTGAATAGAAAATATATCGGCTTATATTCAATATCGAATTCTACGACTAACAAATGTCGTATTGGAAATAACGATACAAATATATATATCTTTCAAATTTCCATAACAACACCTGTATAATCACGAATTCCAACATCGAAATATTCCGAAGACAATTTCGATTCAAATCCACTCCAATGCAATCATTGGAATTTTGGTTACTTTTAAAACCCTTTTCGAATTCAATTTATTTATTTAAAAATAAATAGAATTATAATTCTAGTTCAAAACTAGTTCATTTCGATAAAAATCTATTTTTATCTTTTCAAATATGGAGTTTTTCATCCCAATTCTTCACAAATCATTTCTTATGATTTTACACAAATTATTACTATTTTTAATAATTTTATTAAGGCCCGTACAGTCGATTTCCATTAACGGCCATCGAACTGCACTTACAGCGACCTTTTTCAAATTTGATTTGGACATAATTCCAAATCCAACCGTTAGATTTCAAATTTCTAACATTCGCTAGAAAGCTCTTTTCGATACGAACCCAACGGTTCCGGTTTTAGGAGAATCCGACGGTCGGATCTTCCGCAACGTCCGTTTGAAATAAATGGTCGAAATTCACGAACTGCCGCGGCGCGGCGCGTTCTATTCAGGCCATTATATTATATATATAATATATATAATATATATATCGTCGATTTCTATTTAAAACGAATTATATAAATAGTTTTGAATTCGTTTCAAAAATCTATTTCAACTTCCATTTCAATTCAAAACAAAATTGAATTCTTCTTTATAGATTCGTTTCAAAATTCATTTCTATTCAATTCAAATTTCAATTCAATTCGAATTCATTTCAATTCACTTTCAATTCAATTCGAATTCGTTTTCAATTCAATTCATTTCGAAATCGTTTTCAATTCAATTCATTTCGAAATCGTTTTCAATTCAATTCATTTCGAAATCGTTTTCAATTCAATTCACTTCGAAATCACTTTCAATTCAATTCACTTCGAAATCACTTTCAATTCAATTCACTTTGAATTCGTTTTCAATTCAATTCATTTTGAATTCGTTTTCAATTCAATTCATTTCGAAATCACTTAAAATTGATATAAATATCGTTCACGTCAAAATGGCGTCAATCTAATCAACACCGCTTCATAAATTTCTATTTTCAAATATTCTATTTCAAATATTTCTTTTTCAAATATTTCTTTTTCAAAACTGGAATGAGGCCCAATCAATTACCATATAAAATTAATTATGTGGATTTGCATACAACACATGTATATAATAGCATTGAAAATAATCAACCATCAACCAAAGTGCACTACACCGTATAAGCATCAAATATAGATATTCAACGCTCATAACAGCCTGTCAATCAATCGATCGACATATTTAATCAATCAGGATGAGTGAACTTCAAATTTCATCCCAATACCCGTGTGGGGTTTCAAACAATCAAACACAGATTTTATTTGTGCAGTTGGGCGATGTGTAAAATTTATCGACCCAATCAATGTCCTTCAAACAGGTGTACATAAACAAACCGTCTGGTTTGTAAATGAATATTTATTTATTCACATTCACGTTAAAAATTATATTTTTAACGATAAAACATTTTATTCCAACATATGAATTTCTATTCAGTTCATTCTTTAAATAAAATGATGTTTTTATTTTTCTAACATATTTTAGAAAATTTCGGCGGCATAACGGCACGATACTAGAAACGGGACGAGGCCTAGCCTTATCCCCGGTCTAGTGAAGGCCCACGCCATTCACACATCAATCAAATCAATTCATTTCACCACACAATTCAATTTCAATCAAATAATCTAACTAATCTATGCAACCAAACAAACAAGTCCATGGTCTGTGGACGATTGTGTCGGGTGCTACTAAGCACCGTCTGCAACCTAGTATATATATATAACTAGAAATAAAATTGAAAGGTGAGAAATTCTCACATATAGCTATCCTAGCTCCACGGCACTTCATTGATAGAAATCTTCGTTCTCGCCTTTTTGTCACCTTCGTTGTTCGCTTTCACTACATATGTAAAAATCGAATTTTTACTTCGCTAATCAATATAAAAATCGAATTTTTATTTCAAAGCTCAATATATAAAAATCGAATTTTTATTTCAAAGTTCAATATATAAAAATCGAATTTTTATTTCAAAGCAAAGTATTTTATATTTTCAAAAACAATTCTATTTCTATCTTCTCAAAATCAGTTCTACCTCTATTTTCAAAACAGTTCTACTTTTATTTTTAAAAATCCATTCCCTTTTATTTTCAACAATCAAATTCTAGTTTATATTTTTAAAACCCATTGTTCTATTTAAATACAAACTCATATTTTTATTTCGACTTTCAATAAATAAAAATCATAGTTTTCACATTATTTAAAAATCAGTTTTCACATTATTCAAAAATCAGTTTTTCTCTTTAAAAATCAAAATTTACCTATTTAAATCAAATCAGTTTTTCTCTTTAAAAATCAAAATTTACTTATTTAAATCAAATCAGTTTTTCTCTTTAAAAATCAAAATTTACTTATTTAAATCAAATCAGTTTTTCTCTTTAAAAATCAAAATTTACTTATTTAAATCAAATCAGTTTTTCTCTTTAAAAATCTGAAAATAAACTTGTTATAGTATAAAGGGATTAATGAAAAAAAACCTGCTCACTGTATCATTTCTGCTCATGCCGACTTGTCTTCAACTTCTAGGGCTCAAAATCGCGCCTCCACCAAGCCGCCAGCACCAGATCGGAGTTCGCCACGTCAAGGTGTATTGCGACGCCTGCCTGCGCCTGCGAGGAGGTGGAGTTCGATCCCCTCTGGCGCTCGAGAATTGAGCTCGACCGTGGTCACTTTGAGACCAAAATTCGAGCGGATTTCCTCATGAAACGAGATCACGACCGTTGGATGTGCTGAGCTCATCGAGCTGATCAACGTTGCCATTGGAAGCTTGGGAATGGGTGCTCGGAGAGGGAGATCGGAGGGGAGAAGAGCTGAGCAACTTCGGGCGTTTATTGCTTTGGAGGCGCGATGGATTTTTTTCTTTTTGACCCCGTTGACCAGGGATTAGAAGATATAGGGCTTTATAATATATAAATATTAATATTTAATTCAAATGTTTCTTTATTTACAAATTTAACGCTCTGAACTCTGAACGAACCTCAACAACTGACGCCCCTAGCTAAACACCCCCATTCCGAACACAATGGGATATATATCGTAAGCCAGTTCGACTGTTTCAATTAGTTTCCGTTGAATTTACATTTAAATCAACATATTGAATTTTAAACGTACATTTCAAATTACCGGGGTCACATACTAACTAGAAAAATTCCAGAAAAATATTTTCTAGCTTCGTATTGACGATACGGTCCTAACAAAACTAGTTTCGTCGAATTCTGAGACCGTTTGAAAAATGGCCAATTTCCAGTCGATTAAAATCAACTGAAATTGGTCAAACGCGTTTTCCTTTGCCACGCTCACATATTGATTCGAAAAATTATGGAATTTAAAACCTAGCAATAACCTGACACTGCGGACCCAACAAAACTGGTTTCGTCGAAATCCGAGGTCGTTTGCAAAATGTCCATTTTTAAGGGCCTTATATATATAAAAATATATATAAATTCCACAGCGACTATTTCTAATTTTAAACTGGACATATCTTATCATTTCTAAAATGAAATCTCAGTTTGTTAACTTCGTTACAAAGATATAGTTATACAGATTCAAATATTTCTTGTTTCGTTCAATTTTGACTTATATTGAATTCTGTATATTCATTTGAAATTAGAAATCGAATTTTCGAACTACCGCGCCATTTTCAATTCCTTTTATAATTATATATAAATATTTATATTCTAACGACGACGTATATAAATATATACGTCGAATTATATTCAAAATAAATTTCTCGTCGATATTATTTAAAATATTCCATTTTAAATATTCAAAATTCGCTAAAATTGCCAAAATAAAAATTTCAAACTGGCCCAGATTTTCCGGTTGTTACAATCTCCCCCACTTAAAACTTTTCGTCCCCGAAAAGGAACAAAGTCGAAAGTGGTTTGATTATTCAACTCTACGCTCGATCTGGCTTTCATTCTCCAATTCTTTAGTTTCTGAGAATTTTCAAAATTTCAAAAATTTGGCTAACTCCCTAAATTTTTGAAAAATTTCGCCATAACCTCCCCTGCACCGGGAGCATCGGGGAATTTCAAATAGCTTCCCCGGTCCTTCAGATCTCAAAAAGAAAAAGAAAAAGCCAAGCGGCTAGCCAATAGGCTCATAAAATCATCATCACCCAAACAAAACAGTAAATTATGTAGTAAACATGTACCTATTTGTCGGGCAAACAAATTTTATTTTCTGGCTCTAGCCTCCTTGCCATGACCTGTTCAATGATATATATGTATATGCAAGCAAACGCAACCAATTTTCGATATAATTCAATATTTAGTTTAATTAGGCTAAATGGCTAAAAATTATCAAACAAATAAACAAACAACACAAACATCAATCAATTAGTGAATTTAACGTTTCAAATTCATAATTTTGATACATATACAAAAATCAGATTTTTTGATGCCAAATCACAACAATAAATCTATCTATATTAGTTTTGGTTCTCACACCAGTCTAATGGAAATATATAGATATCACACCTTCGAAACACGAATATAAATATTGATAATGCGGCCGCATTACCAAAATTATCTCCGGGCGACTAGAGTGTGATTCTATATCTATCCAGTATATTAAAATTTCAAATACACGCGGATCAGACGTATACGCAAAATCTATATATACTGGATTGTCCACATCAATATAAATAAATAATCAAATACGAATAATTGATTTAAATTTTCAAAACAAAAATTTGTTTTATTTTAAAAATAAACTCTTCACACTCGTTCTAGGATACTACTGATCCTATCTCTAACGAGTCATCCCATTGGATATTACTAATCCAATTATCTGATGTATTCTTTCGTATGGTTCTAATGTGCCTTGTTCTCTGAGCTTTGTAAACCAAAGCTCTGATACCAAATGTGACGGCAGGAAATTTCGCTCGGTCCGAACCAGTCGCTAAACCGACCCAGACCGTTCGAAACGCCCTATCGTTTGAGAACACGACACAGCAGAACGCATATAAAAGAACATTTCATTGTATATAACAACAATGCATCAGATTACAAGAATATACAGAGTATAAATGAATATTACACAGAAATATCAGAGATTTAAATTACATTTAAATACATCGCAGCGGAAAATAATACAATACACAACTAGAAGTAGATATACGGATACAAAGCTTTCCGGATATCGTTCCAGCTGTAAACCAGGATCCTGTGAATATAAATCTGCAAAACCAAAACTACTAGCTGCCCGTGTCAAAAATAGGGGCACCCAGAGTTTAGGTTAAAACAATAAACTCCAGGTCAGTCATGGGACTGGTGTGAGAACTAAAACAGTTATTAATCTTTATTTTTAAAGATAGGTAAATCAAGGGACCACGCCGTATAACACGGAACGGGTTTCCTCCCAAGAATACCAGTGCATAAAACAACAGCGAAATGCTAAATAAAGAAAAATGAAGCTGTTATAAGACCCAGGTCCCATCACACAATGCAACGCAGTCGAGGATAGGGTTTTCCCTTATAACAACCAAAGAATGCTTGATACGTTTAAAACAAATCATTTGATACTAATATAAGTGCATAGTGTATAAAACACTTCAAATCATAAGTATCAATCATAGGCGGCATGGGTACCATATATCATGTCGCCATACTAGTTTTACAAGTAAAACCGCAAATGTCACGTATTTGGAAATTGGATTTCCGTCTATGAACCGAGGCAAAAGATAGTCCTCAACCGATTCGAGACGCTCTAGCCCGCCCCTCAGGAACAGCCGCAACTGCCCCTTGGATCCTCAGGGCCGGTCCACCGATGTGGATTATTATGCCTGAACACTACGTCTCCCCACCCTATGGGGTGTAAGTCTGGTCCGTCAGCCGACCAGAATGCATTCGGCCGAAACCGATATAACCGAGGCGCCTCGCAACAGCAACAACCACATAAGTCAAACTCGTCAGGGCGTGTAAAACCACTGACGCCACTTCTAGCTCGAAAGAAACGCATGCCCTCCCTGACGTCCTCTCCCGTTTTTGGTTCACAACCGGGGTGCGAGGCTCGCGAATTCACGTTACACAAAGCTGTGCCACACAGGCTGTGCTTTGATCATCACCACAAGACTTTGCTTTTCAACAGAAGCCTCGATCAATTGCCACTTAGGCATGCCACACAGGCAATTCACTCCATGCGTTTGATATCCATCAATATATAACCCCTGAGCTCGTACGTCTCAGAGAAGGGCGTTAAGCAGGAGAATAAATTCTCCGCCGCCAAACAGATATATATTTAATAGAGATCAATCACACAAACTAAAATCCAATGTCAGACACACAGTCCATTTACAAATCCGTTCTGGGTCTGAACGAAACCGGAGGCACCTAGTACCTCGCATATCCATCGATCTCCAAGTACGTCTGGACGATCACAAACTGTTTCCATCCTCTTGGGTGTACAGCCCAATCAAGATCATCAGTAATCACCCAAACGACGTGAAGACTTCCGGTCTTCAACCACCGTCTTCATCTTCAACACCTCGTCGAATCAGTTATTCAGAATGGGATAAACCCGGTCTTTCTGAATAACTCGCGTATATATTATAAAAGTGTTACACAAACACAACATACGCCTCATTCCACTTCAGAATATTCTTTTTATTCAAATATTCCCATTAATTTTATCCAAGATAAATTCTTTAAATTTATTCTTTAATCTCCTTTGAATATCAATTCAAACTAGTCGGGATTAGCGAACCACACCGAAGTAATCATTTATTTTATTTCCCAATCCCAACCTATTCATCCCATGAAGTAAAACTGGTAGTACTTCATATCTAACACCACAGTGTTATCGGTAATTCAATTCCCCTTTCACGTTCAAATCTAATTAAAGATTTAACTATCGCCTGGAGTAAAACTGGTGATACTCCATTCTCGATCTTTTCAATCTATTTAAAGATTCATTAAAACTCCACTTAGTTTTAATCTTTAACTGGGTTAAAGAATCAGTGTCATCTAAAACACGGTTCACGATAAACCCAAAATCGCATTCCATTAATTATCGGGTTAAAGAACGAGTGTTATTTAAAACACTGTTCACGATAAACCCAAAAATCAATATCAATTCAATTCCAATTAAATATTATTTAATTGGTACACTTCATTAAATCTAAATAAAAAGATTTAATCTTTTCTCAACTGGGTTCAAGAACAGTGTTAGTGAAGACATCATTCACGACAAACCCAAATCACATTCGATATTCAATACAAGGCCCTGAATAGAAAATATATCGGCTTATATTCAATATCGAATTCTACGACTAACAAATGTCGTATTGGAAATAACGATACAAATATATATCTTTCAAATTTCCATAACAACACCTGTATAATCACGAATTCCAACATCGAAATATTCCGAAGACAATTTCGATTCAAATCCACTCCAATGCAATCATTGGAATTTTGGTTACTTTTAAAACCCTTTTCGAATTCAATTTATTTATTTAAAAATAAATAGAATTATAATTCTAGTTCAAAACTAGTTCATTTCGATAAAAATCTATTTTTATCTTTTCAAATATGGAGTTTTTCATCCTAATTCTTCACAAATCATTTCTTATGATTTTACAAAAATTATTACTATTTTTAATAATTTTATTAAGGCCCGTACAATCGATTTCCATTAACGGCCATCGAACTGCACTTACAGCGACCTTTTTCAAATTTGATTTGGACATAATTCCAAATCCAACCGTTAGATTTCAAATTTCTAACATTCGCTAGAAAGCTCTTTTCGATACGAACCCAACGGTTCCGGTTTTAGGAGAATCCGACGGTCGGATCTTCCGCAACGTCCGTTTGAAATAAATGGTCGAAATTCACGAACTGCCGCGGCGCGGCGCGTCCTATTCAGGCCATTATATTATATATATAATATATATAATATATATATCGTCGATTTCTATTTAAAACGAATTATATAAATAGTTTTGAATTCGTTTCAAAAATCTATTTCAACTTCCATTTCAATTCAAAACAAAATTGAATTCTTCTTTATAGATTCGTTTCAAAATTCATTTCTATTCAATTCAAATTTCAATTCAATTCGAATTCATTTCAATTCACTTTCAATTCAATTCGAATTCGTTTTCAATTCAATTCATTTCGAAATCGTTTTCAATTCAATTCATTTCGAAATCGTTTTCAATTCAATTCATTTCGAAATCGTTTTCAATTCAATTCACTTCGAAATCACTTTCAATTCAATTCACTTCGAAATCACTTTCAATTCAATTCACTTTGAATTCGTTTTCAATTCAATTCATTTTGAATTCGTTTTCAATTCAATTCATTTCGAAATCACTTAAAATTGATATAAATATCGTTCACGTCAAAATGGCGTCAATCTAATCAACACTGCTTCATAAATTTCTATTTTCAAATATTCTATTTCAAATATTTCTTTTTCAAATATTTCTTTTTCAAAACTGGAATGAGGCCCAATCAATTACCATATAAAATTAATTATGTGGATTTGCATACAACACATGTATATAATAGCATTGAAAATAATCAACCATCAACCAAAGTGCACTACACCGTATAAGCATCAAATATAGATATTCAACGCTCATAACAGCCTGTCAATCAATCGATCGACATATTTAATCAATCAGGATGAGTGAACTTCAAATTTCATCCCAATACCCGTGTGGGGTTTCAAACAATCAAACACAGATTTTATTTGTGCAGTTGGGCGATGTGTAAAATTTATCGACCCAATCAATGTCCTTCAAACAGGTGTACATAAACAAACCGTCTGGTTTGTAAATGAATATTTATTTATTCACATTCACGTTAAAAATTATATTTTTAACGATAAAACATTTTATTCCAACATATGAATTTCTATTCAGTTCATTCTTTAAATAAAATGATGTTTTTATTTTTCTAACATATTTTAGAAAATTTCGGCGGCATAACGGCACGATACTAGAAACGGGACGAGGCCTAGCCTTATCCCCGGTCTAGTGAAGGCCCACGCCATTCACACATCAATCAAATCAATTCATTTCACCACACAATTCAATTTCAATCAAATAATCTAACTAATCTATGCAACCAAACAAACAAGTCCATGGTCTGTGGACGATTGTGTCGGGTGCTACTAAGCACCGTCTGCAACCTAGTATATATATATATAACTAGAAATAAAATTGAAAGGTGAGAAATTCTCACATATAGCTATCCTAGCTCCACGGCACTTCATTGATAGAAATCTTCGTTCTCGCCTTTTTGTCACCTTCGTTGTTCGCTTTCACTACATATGTAAAAATCGAATTTTTACTTCGCTAATCAATATAAAAATCGAATTTTTATTTCAAAGCTCAATATATAAAAATCGAATTTTTATTTCAAAGTTCAATATATAAAAATCGAATTTTTATTTCAAAGCAAAGTATTTTATATTTTCAAAAACAATTCTATTTCTATCTTCTCAAAATCAGTTCTACCTCTATTTTCAAAACAGTTCTACTTTTATTTTTAAAAATCCATTCCCTTTTATTTTCAACAATCAAATTCTAGTTTATATTTTTAAAACCCATTGTTCTATTTAAATACAAACTCATATTTTTATTTCGACTTTCAATAAATAAAAATCATAGTTTTCACATTATTTAAAAATCAGTTTTCACATTATTCAAAAATCAGTTTTTCTCTTTAAAAATCAAAATTTACCTATTTAAATCAAATCAGTTTTTCTCTTTAAAAATCAAAATTTACTTATTTAAATCAAATCAGTTTTTCTCTTTAAAAATCAAAATTTACTTATTTAAATCAAATCAGTTTTTCTCTTTAAAAATCAAAATTTACTTATTTAAATCAAATCAGTTTTTCTCTTTAAAAATCTGAAAATAAACTTGTTATAGTATAAAGGGATTAATGAAAAAAAACCTGCTCACTGTATCATTTCTGCTCATGCCGACTTGTCTTCAACTTCTAGGGCTCAAAATCGCGCCTCCACCAAGCCACCAGCACCAGATCGGAGTTCGCCACGTCAAGGTGTATTGCGACGCCTGCCTGCGCCTGCGAGGAGGTGGAGTTCGATCCCCTCTGGCGCTCGAGAATTGAGCTCGACCGTGGTCACTTTGAGACCAAAATTCGAGCGGATTTCCTCATGAAACGAGATCACGACCGTTGGATGTGCTGAGCTCATCGAGCTGATCAACGTTGCCATTGGAAGCTTGGGAATGGGTGCTCGGAGAGGGAGATCGGAGGGGAGAAGAGCTGAGCAACTTCGGGCGTTTATTGCTTTGGAGGCGCGATGGATTTTTTTCTTTTTGACCCCGTTGACCAGGGATTAGAAGATATAGGGCTTTATAATATATAAATATTAATATTTAATTCAAATGTTTCTTTATTTACAAATTTAACGCTCTGAACTCTGAACGAACCTCAACAACTGACGCCCCTAGCTAAACACCCCCATTCCGAACACAATGGGATATATATCGTAAGCCAGTTCGACTGTTTCAATTAGTTTCCGTTGAATTTACATTTAAATCAACATATTGAATTTTAAACGTACATTTCAAATTACCGGGGTCACATACTAACTAGAAAAATTCCAGAAAAATATTTTCTAGCTTCGTATTGACGATACGGTCCTAACAAAACTAGTTTCGTCGAATTCTGAGACCGTTTGAAAAATGGCCAATTTCCAGTCGATTAAAATCAACTGAAATTGGTCAAACGCGTTTTCCTTTGCCACGCTCACATATTGATTCGAAAAATTATGGAATTTAAAACCTAGCAATAACCTGACACTGCGGACCCAACAAAACTGGTTTCGTCGAAATCCGAGGTCGTTTGCAAAATGTCCATTTTTAAGGGCCTTATATATATAAAAATATATATAAATTCCACAGCGACTATTTCTAATTTTAAACTGGACATATCTTATCATTTCTAAAATGAAATCTCAGTTTGTTAACTTCGTTACAAAGATATAGTTATACAGATTCAAATATTCATTTGAAATTAGAAATCGAATTTTCGAACTACCGCGCCATTTTCAATTCCTTTTATAATTATATATAAATATTTATATTCTAACGACGACGTATATAAATATATACGTCGAATTATATTCAAAATAAATTTCTCGTCGATATTATTTAAAATATTCCATTTTAAATATTCAAAATTCGCTAAAATTGCCAAAATAAAAATTTCAAACTGGCCCAGATTTTCCGGTTGTTACAATTACTACCAAATCGAATGTCGTTAGAACATAGGTTACGATTAACCCAAAAGTCGATTTAAATTCAATTCCTATTATATATCATTTAATTGGTATACTTCTTTAAATCTAAATTTAATCTTTTTCTCAACTGGGTTTAAGAACATTGTTAATGAAGACAACATTCACGACAAACCCAAATCCCATTTGATATTGAATACAAGGCTCTGAATAGAAATATATATCGGCTTATATTCAATATCAAATTCTATGACCAACAAATATCGTATTGGAAATAACGATATAAATATATCTTTCAAATTTCCATAACCATATCTGTATATTCACGAAATCCAACATCAAAATTTTCCAAAGAAAATTTCGATTCAAATCCATTTCCAATTTATATATTGGAAATTCTGGTTATTTTCAAAACCATTCCAAATCCACTTTATTTATTTTTAAAATAATTGGGATTATAATTCTAGTTCAAAACTAGTTCATTTCGATAAAAATCTATTTTTATCTTTTCAAATATGGAATTTTTCATCCCAATTCTTTCCAAGTCATTTCTTATGATTTCACACAAATTATTACTATTTTTAATAATTTTATCAAGGCCCGTACAGTCGATTTCCATCAACGACCATCAAACTGCACTTACAGCGACCTTTTCCAAATTTGATTTGGACATAATTCCAAATCCAACCGACATATTTTTAACTATAAAATATTTATTCAACCCACTACACAATCATTTTACACAACACATCAATCAATCAAACAAGCCATCCATGGTCTGTGGACGACGGGTGTCGGGTGCTGCTAAGCACCGTCTGCATCCTAGTATATATTTTAACTAGAAAACAAATATAAAAGCGAGAAGTTCTCACCGAGGGTTCCACTCCGCCATTTTATTTCGGAAATTCAGAACAGTCTGGATTTGCCCGAAATTCCTACTCCATCCTTTTTACGTTGTTCATATTAAAAATCACATTTTTAATATGATGCCTATATATTAAAATCAAAATTTTATATCGCTATATATAATTACAAATCACATTTTTATATAAACAAAAATCATATCCTCTTTATTTGGAAAATCTTATCTTTTCTATTTCTAAAACTTATACCTTTATATACCTAAACATGATATTTTATTTTATTTTTATATATAAATCCAACTTTAAAAACAGTGCTAATTTATTGTTAAAACAATACTATCTTTATTTTTAAAACAACCCTATATATATATATATATATATATATGTGTGTGTGTGTGTGTGTATATATATAGAGAGAGAAGCAATGTTACATGTATATTTTAATCACGATATATAATCAATCACATGTTTTTTAAACTAAATTTAAAACTTAAGTATAAGTAAAAAAAGTATCAAAAACAAAACCTTTCACTGTAAAAAATCTGGAACCCTTCTTCGTCAGTTCATCGACCGGAGAAAGTGGCCACCGTCGTCGCTCCAGTCGCCATGACGACGATCAGAGGGGCCGACGACGTTGACCTTGCGGAGTGACACCACCGCCTTGACCGAGGCGGCGCTCGGTGGGCCCAGGCGGCCAGAAACAGCTTGCGAACGATGGTTCTTTGTGGCCCGAGAACTTCTAATTTACTTCACAAAAATTCATCAAATCGGTATGGGTTCCAAGAGAGAAAAGTGAACTTTAATTTTGTCTTTAGAGGTTTGAGGAATTATTGAATAGATTGGTCAAAAAATCGAGGAGAAAATCTATGCATTTTCCGTCTTAAGTTGGAGCTGTCGACGGCTTCAAAAGATAGCTAGGGTTTTGTTTCAAAAGGGTTATTTATATAAATAATTTAATAATATTTGATTCGTTTATTATTTGCTTAACATTTTGAACTCAAAATCAAACCCAACGACTGTCTGCCCTAGCTAAATACCCCCATTCCGGACACAGTGGGATATGTCCCGTAAGCCAATTCGGCTATTATGATTAGTTGTTCTTTAAATTAAAATATAAATCTTTATACATTGAATTCAAACGTAGGTCAAGTGCCTTGGGCGTCGTGTATGGTCTAGACACGTGTTGAGAATAGCGTGTACCACGTGTTGTTTATAACGTGCGGGTTTTTCTAGAACCGGGACGTCGTGTGTGGTCCTAGATAATTGACGGCAAGTTGTTAGCCAATCATACAATAACTAGAGTTCCAAAGCAAGGTTGGCGGTGATAGCCAGAGTCAGTCATGGATGTCTTAATTCATGTTGTGATCATGATTGAGTTGCTTTTCCATGTATGAATGGATTCTTAATTGCCATGGCTGAATTGTTATTCCTTTGGATGTATAGATCGTAAAGGCTTTCACTGTCATGTAGTGGGGAAGGAAATCGAGAGTTCTTCTCATGAGCTTGGTAGATTAGTTGTTTATTTACCCATTCTCATATACTTTATTGATGAAGTTTGTTAGTTGTTTTACCGCTCATTAAAATTGTTGTCTGACTTAACATTTTACGTTTCCTCTTATTACCTTGGGCTTTTCATCTGGTTGTTTGGATAGGCAGACTAGGTGGCAGGTTACAGGTGATTGGCGAGGTTGCTGTTCGATGGCGAGCAGGAGGCTGGCGTACTATTTTACTACTGTCTAGTAACTTTGTTTTTCCGTTGTTTGCTATTTCTCCGAGTGTTATAGTGAGGCAAATTGTACAAACACTATTGTTGTTATTCGCGTGTATGGGATTTGCTTTACAGTTGTCATGAACTTTAGTATTTTCTGCTTCACTACCAGTACCTATTTTATATGTTCTATTATATTTTATCCATGCGCTGTGAGTTTACGACAGGTTCCGCTTATGTATCATACCTTGATGATCGTCCATAACTGCCGTGCACACCTTTCAGCGCATTATTCCTTTTGTATAGTGTAGGGGTTGTGGGTGGTCATCGCAATTATTATATATTTAAATGGACCCTTTGGGCCACCAATGATGTTTTTTTGTGATGAGAGAGACCACACTAAATCCCCACATGCACGCGCTGACCAATAAACTTGACTCGACCCAATCCAAGCTGGGATTGTTGTGATGTAGTACTTATACTTTTGGTATAAAATTTTAATCATTTTAAACGGAAATGTACTGGGCTAAAAACTGTCTGATTAGATCAGTTCATATTAGAGAACGTTTTTGTAACGTTCAACATAGACCCATTCTTTTTTAAGATATGTATTTTGGGTTATATCCTCTATAAAACAACAATATATCTTACTATTTCATCTATTTAAACATAGGTAGATAATATAGATATATACACAATTTTATTAACCCAAGCACGCCTTCTTCTTCTCCAAACATTTTATTCAAAATCCACTACAAGAAAAACCGAGAATAGCGACAGAATTTTAGCAGCAGAAAATTCCATCGTGAATTAGCGACGGATTTCCGTGGGCTTTCTAAGAGGGAATATTTTGGATTTTATATGTCATCTTATTATAAATTATTACCCTCGAATACTAATTTCGTTGCTAAATCAATGGAAATTACAGCTCTTTACCGTCATATAATATTTAATGCTAAATTCCGTTGCTAATAGAGTCGGATTACCATCAACAAAATTTTGAAGCTATTTTTCCTGTAATTTTCCAAGAGATTTGAAATGAACTTATACATTTATTATTTATAAAATGTTTTGAATTTGTGTTATTACTTAGTAATTAATTAGTAAATTTAAATTTTAAAAAATTAATGTTAATAATACATTAGAAATTAATTATAAATAATAACTATTATAAGTAAATAAAATTCAATAATTAATGATGATTTTTTTTGAAACTTAACGCTAATTAATTATTAATTACTATATAATATAAATAAGAGGTAATAGTAATTAATAAAATACATTGTTTGCTCAAAGAAGAGCCGTTACGAATTGGATTTTTGATGGTAGATTGCTTTTGCTTGGTAAATTCGCTTATCTATTCCTTTCCTATTCATTGTACTTTACAGTATTTTTTTTATTCATTATGTCAGACACTCTTTTTTTTTAAGGCAAACAAACCATATATAAAAGAGTCATACATTCCTATAACAAATTGATCGAAGGTATCTACCTCTTCTTTGAGCAAACAACGAGTGAATTGAACATGCTGCTTAAATTAGTGTAGTTATAGATGCATCTATTTTTTTGTAGTTTCTAATACTTTTTAACACTGAATATGCTAAAGAAAAATTAAAAAGCAAAAAAAATGTTGATATACATTAGTTATTAATAATAAATAATAACTATTAGAAGTAAATAAAATTAAATAGTTAATGATGATTAATTTTTTTTTGAAAATTAATGCTGATTAATTACTCTATAATATAAATAAGATGTAATAGTAATTAATAAAATACATTGTTTGCTCAAAGAAGAGCTGTTACGAATTGTATTTTTGATGGTAGATTGCTTTTTCTTGCTAAGTTCGCTTATCTATTCCTTTCCTATTCATTGTGCCTTTACTTTACAGTAATTTTTTTTGTTCATTATGTCAGAGACTCTTTTTTTTTTGAAAGCAAACAAATCATATATAAAAGAGTAGTACACTCCTACAACAAATTGATCCAAGGTATCTGCCTCTTCTTTGAGCAAACAACGAGTGAATTGAACATGCTACTTAAATTAGTGTAGTTTTAGATGCATCTATTTTTTTGTAGTTTTTAATACTTTTAAACACTAAATATGCTAAAAAAAATGTTGATATACATTAGTAACTAATAATAAATAATAACTATTAGAAGTAAATAAAATTCAATAGTTAATGATGATTAATTTTTTTTTGAAAATTAATGCTGATTAATTATTAATTACTATATAATATAAATAAGAGGAAATAGTAATTAATAAAATACATTGTTTGCTCAAAGAAGAGCCGTTTCGAATTGGATTTCTGATGGTAGATTGCTTTTGCTTGCTAAATTCGCTTATCTATTCATTGTGACTTTACTTTACAGTATTTTTTTTGTTCATTATGTCAGAGACTCTTTTTTTTTGAAAGCAAACAAACCATATATAAAAGAGTTGTACACTCCTACAACAAATTGATCGGAGGTATCTGCCTCTTCTTTGAGCAAACAATGAGTGAATTGAACATGCTACTTAAATTAGTGTAGTTATAGATGCATCAATTATTTTTGTAGTTTTTAAAACTTTTAAACACTGAATATGCTAAAAAAATTAAAAAGAAAAAAACAATGTTGATATACATTAGTAATTAATAATAAATAATAACTATTAGAAGTAAATAAAATTCAATAGTTAGTGATGATTAATTTTTTTTTTTTGAAAATTAATGTTGATTAATTTTTTTTTTGAAAATTAATGTTGATTAATTACTGTATAATATAAATAAGAGGTAATAGTAATTAATAAAATACATTCTTTGCAACTTCCTCTTCATCAAGTCTTTAGCTTTGACATTTTACTGCCTATATATATGCCTCATAATTCATGTCTTTATTTAAACAAACAATCAAGATGAGCATTATGTATAAAAGCATTGTTTTGGTAACTTTATTTGTTATTGTTGTTGCATTAGCTGTTAGTATAAATCAAGTTGATGCATCAAGGCTCCTTGGAGATGAACGGGCAGAGCTTGTGAGAATATCTGGGTTCGTTCTTCAATCGTTGCCGAAGGGACCCATGCCACCATCCGGTCATTCCGGCTGCACCCATGATCCAAAGGGCGGTGGTGGACAATGCCCTCCTTCGATCAAATTTAACTGCCGTCACTCTTTCTGTTGATTGCATTTTATTTATTCATTTAAATTAGACTGTTTCTAATAAGGATGTGCTTAGGCGTGTTTTATGAATGTAGATTCGGCATCCTGTGCAGTATATATGTGTTATGATTTGTACAAATGGAGAACTCCGCATTGTTATATTGCAAATTTGAAAATTTAAAAGCTTGGTGACAAACGTTTAGTCAGTTTGGTTGGCTCGACGATAAAATATGTTAAACGAATCTAAAACCAATAAAAATAAAAAACAAAGTTAGATCGATAGAATTAAGTTTAGCTGATTCTGTTGTTTACTCATTATATTTGAAGTATTCATTATAAATTAAAATGAAACATGAATATATTTTTCTTTTGGAGGACAAGATCAACCAAATTTTATAGCGTACCATCCATTTTTTAATCAAAACAAATAATAAATACATTAAAAAACCAAAAATAAGTTGAATATTTACCTATAACCGTCAGTTTTTAAAATGGACCGACCACTAGACAAACCTAAACTAGCTCATAGAAAAAGGTTAGAAAGCATGTCTAAATAGCTAACCACTATTGACACAACATAGCACCAGGCTCGAAGCAGCAAATAGAGTGACCTGCTTAGTTTCCTTAAGATAGGCACAACAAAATTCAACATGACATACACAACTTAGGGTGTTCAACAATCACATACCAACTACAAGTAGCAAAGGCCAATTACAAGCATCACCAACAGACTTCCATCAGCATTTCATCCCAGCATCATAACCACATTTCAAATCAGTATTGTTTACTTCAATCTGGTGATGCAAGGCGCAAGCATTCACCAGTGAACAAGGCAGGATACTTTATAACAAAAAACTTGAAACGAAAGAGAGAAACCAAGGTCGAATAACTTACAACACAGGACCAACAGAGATAACAAAAAAGGCTTCAAAGTATTATAAAAGAGCTGCATACCCACTGTAATAACCCGGAAAATGTGAACCAATTTAAAATTTTTAAAATTGGTTATTACCAAAGAATTTGAATAATTGAAATAGCATATTTCAATAAAATAGAGAATGGGGTATAGTATTGCAGTTTGAAATTTTGAATACAAACTTAGTCTGGCTGTACCGGGTGGAAAATATAACGGATTTTAGCAAAACTGAAAATATTTAAATCTGTTTATGAATACCTTTCTAACGAATCTGAAAAATCGAAGTTTCATAGTGGGAGTCAAAAGTTATGGCCAAATGAATTTTCAGGAAGGTCGCTATATAACATATATAGCCCTTGAAAATTGATATTTTGCATACGACCTCGGAATTCGACGAAACCACTTTTGTTGGGTCCGGGATGACAAATAATTTCTAAGTTTCAAATTTCATAATTTTTGAAGCTAGTATGTGAGCAGGGCAAAAGAAAATGTGATTGGTCAAATTTTGTTAAATTGGGTCGACCTAAAAATGGCCGTTTTTCAAACGAGCTCAGAATTCGACGAAACTGGTTTTGTTAGGACCGTATCGTCAAAACAAAGCTAGATTTATTTTTCTGGAATTTTTCGATTCAGTTTGTGGCCCTGGCAAATTGAAATGTACGTTAAAATTAAATATTGAATGTTTTATATTTTAATTTGAAAAATAACTGACTGTAACAGTCGAATTGGCCAACGAAACATTCCCATTGTGTCCGGAATGGGGGTATTTAGCTAGGGGCGATAGTCGTTGGGTTTTATTTCGAGTCCGTTTGTGAAAACTCTACTTAAAATTCCTTATATAGCTTCGACCAATAGGAATTTTTCTTTTATAAAAATGAAATAAAAATCGAAAAACCCTAGCCACCTTAGCCGATTTCGACGACCCAGGTTGCTCCGTGCTTCTCTCTCCTTTTCCGACCGTCACAGGTGACGCTAGGCCGCGCCACCGCCATCAGTCGACTCGCCTTCGCCTCCTCTCCACATCCGACCAAACGCCGCCCCCCACCTTCGCCGGAATCGCTTGAACGACGTCGAGAAAGTCTTCGACTTCCCAGCGCCGTGCCGCCATCCTCCGACCACCGAAGGGAACCGCACCACCACCGACATGAAGCTGATTCGTAGCCCTTCCATGTGGCACTACCTGATCGAAGCAACAATCGACGGATTGCACGAATTTTTCGACCCTAGTTTTGAAGCAAAAATAAAGGTGCGGCCTTTATTATTCAGAAATGAAAATAACACTATAAGGCGTTGCAAAACTTTGAAAAATAATATCTTTTTCGTTCTTTAACGAAATTTGATGAAACAGGAGACACCGTGACCGCAAGGAGGCTCTCTACATTCTAGAAGAAGCCGCGGATTTTTCTGATCTTCCTAGGATTTTTAGCACTGCAATAACCAATGTGAGGAATCTAAACTAATTGTGTGAATGAAATCGCGTTGTATAAATTATATAAGCGAAGTGTAAACTATATACGCATCGTATACCTCATGTACATGTGTTCTATAAGTTATATTAGCATTGTATAAATTATACAAGCGTTGAATGAAACATATATGCTTTGAATTGTGATGAAATGCAAGTGAATTATAATATATATATATATATATATATATATATATATATATATATATATATATATATATATATATATACTCCCCTCGTCCACAGACCATGGACGATATTTATTGCTTGTGATTGACGTGATATTATATGGTATGACGAATGGTTGGAAATAATTGTTTATGGTTGATATTGTGGTTGAAAAATACCTTTGTGGTTGAAAAATACCCTCTTGTGGTTGAAACAAATTAGAATAGGATTCTGGAATTGAAAATAAAACATGCTGCCTGTGTGCGAACTAGATGCATGATCCCCATTGTCAAAAACCGCGAGGTTTTAAGGTAGAGCGAGGAGCCATACTAGGGACGGTCCCGGTTTTAACTACCCTGCCGTTATGCTGCCGAAATTTTCTGAAATATTCATGTGTTAGAATAATTTTCATTCATTGAAATTAATTACATAAACTATAGCGAATATTCATGTGTTGAGTTGCAATTCATTCGTTGAGTTGAAAATTCATGTGTTGAATATTATTTGGATTTAAACAAATAGCTTTAGCGATAAAAATCACATTTTTATATATATACAAACTATATCGAATATTCATGTGTTGAGTTGCAATTCATTCGTTGAGTTGAAATTCATGTGTTGAATATTATTTGAATTTAAACAAATAGCTTTAGCGATAAAAATCACATTTTTATATATATACAAACTATATCGAATATTCATGTGTTGAGTTGCAATTCATTCGTTGAGTTGAAATTCATGTGTTGAATATTATTTGAATTTAAACAAATAGCTTTAGCGATAAAAATCACATTTTTATATATCTACGAACTATATAGAATATTCATGTGTTGAGTTGCAATTCGTTTGTCGATTTGAAATTCATGTGTTGAATGTTATCGTATTTTAAAATAAAATGAATAGACAGTAAAAACTAAACCTTTATTGTGAATATGAAGTGTTAAAAACATTCACATGTTGAATAAATATTTTTGATGATAAAATTATTTCTTTTATCATGTATATGCTTTGATAAAAATACACACGTGTTGAAATAAATAATAGTTTGCTAGAAATATAATTATTTGCTTTGTTCTGCATATATATACATGTTGAACAGGAAAAATGGATTAGCTGTAGCATAAAGAAATTATTTGCGTGCCCGAAAAATAGGTAAACCTTGATGAGTTGGCTGCACAAGTTTATTTATATATCAACTCCTGTGAATGCCATTGGATGCGTAGTGCTGGTTATTCTGTGTGAAATAATAAATATCGCCATAGGATAGTAACAATTAATTTTGAACTACACTGCATGGCATACTTCTTGACGATAGACATACTTCATCATATTCCACATAAGCAATTGGAGCTTGTGTGACGAGGTGGAAGATTTACCATACGAGCGAGAGGCTTGTATGGCGATGACTATATACTACAGGTTGAACTGGTGACTGATATGGACTATAGAAAATATAACGATAAATCGCCAGATTAATAAAAACCCCACACGGGTCTGGAGTTGACAATAATCACGTCGCTCTAGTTATTAGATACGGCACATGGACTATTTATTTCCACACGGAAACGGGGTGACGAGAATTTATTCTCTGGAGTGATTATCCATACATGCTCCCCCGTAAACACCAGAATATATCACTATAAATATGTGGATGCTTTTTAGGATTTATTGGGTACCTAACACGGCCCAATAAATTTCCAAACCCCTCCCCGTACGAAGGAGGTTATGGCGAAATTTTTCGAAATATTAAGGCGTTAGTGAAATATTTGAAGTGAAAACGAAGTTGAAAATGTAGAATGAAAGGGAATCGAAGCCGTGCAGTTCGTGTTTCAGAATCGTAATTTGAAACGATTAGTACGAGAAATCCGACCAACGGATTTTCCCGAAACCGCAACTGCTGGGTTCGCCTTGGAAATATCTTCCCAACGGCACCAACCTTGTAAAAATCCAACGGTTGGATTGTCCGGAATGTTTAATTCAAATCTAAAGAAAAACAGCGCCAGAATCGTTTATATTTCTATATAAATATAAATATAATTAAATTAAATCGAATAACGACGCTGCAATTCGAATTTTGAAACCGTAACTTCAAACGACTAGTGTGGAAGATCCGACCGTCGGATTTTCACGAAACTGGAACCGTTGTGTTCGCTTTGGGAATATCTTCCCACTGATATAGATTTTGTAGAAATCCAACGGTTAGATTTTCCTATATGTGTAAAACAAATTAGGGGAAGAACAGCGCCAGTGCCACGACACGACCTAAAACGTCGTTTAATTAAATATGGCCATTTTTAAATAAATAAAAATGGCGAAAAATCGTTATAAAATATTATAAGCAACATAGATTGCAAATAAACCAATTGGGCTTGAATTGTTTGATATTTGATGGTTGCATGTGTTTGACACGAAAATAACACTAAAGAATTGAAAGATGGATGTCGAATAATATAACCATAGAAAGAATCGATTTAAATTCTAATGACGTGAATTATTTGAAAAGGCCGAGCTAACCCTCATTTCAAATAATTTATCGAGTGATTCGAATTTGAAAATGCAAAGACGATTCAAGACTGACGATCTTCGTATCGGTTGGATGGGCACTACTGAGGTTCCTGACCGGAGTAGCTATCGGAAAGGGGCGGAAGTAGTAGCCGTCTAAATGTATGTGTTGATTGGACGGATTTACGAGGAATTTGACGCCTCCGGATTCGTTCAGACCCAGACGGACTTGTAAATGGACTGAGTGTCTGACTTTGGATTTTGTTCTATACTGATTGATCTCTATTAAATATATATCTGTTTGGCGGCGGAGAATTTATTTTTTTTCTTAACGCCCTTCTCTGAGACGTACGAGCTCAGAGGTTATATATCGATGGAAATCAATCATATGTAGTGGACTGCCTATGTGGCATGCCAAGATGCTGTGATCAAGGCTTCTGTTGCAAAGCAAAGTCTTGTGGATGATGATCAAAGCACGGTCTATGTGGCCTGGCTTTGTGTATAACGTGGATTCGCGAGCTTCACACCCCGGTATGAGTTAAAAACGGGATACGGACTGCAGGGAGAGCACGATGTTTCTTTCGAGCTATGGTGGTGTCAGTGACTTACCAGTCCTGACATTTATATCTACTTTTCACCTTTGTGGTTGTTGGAATGCGAGGCGCCTCGATTATAGGTCTATAAGGACCGGGAAACGTGTGTTCAGGAATAACTAATCCTCAAACGTAAGAGAGGACCGACCCTGAAGCATCCAGGGGTTACCCAAAGTGTGTAGTCCTGAGGCATTTGCTAGAATGTCTCGAAGCGGAGAGGAGCTTGCCCCTTGCCTCGACTCATGACGGAAATCCAATTTCCAATACGAAATAATGGACTTGATTGTAGAACTAGTATGGCGACATAGTAGATGGTAGCTATGTCGCCTATGATTGATATTTATGATGCTATTCATTTTTGAAACATATATGCACTAGTAATAATATAAATTGATTTTGCTTTATACGTATCAAGCATATTTGGCCATTATAAGGGAAAACTCTATCCTCCGGCTTGCGTTGCATTGTATGATGGGACCTGAGTCTTATAATGGCTTCATTCTTTTTAAAAGCATTGCGTTGTTTTTAAAGAATTTACTTTGTTTTAAATGCACTAGCAATCACTGGAGTAAACCCGTTCCGCGAAAGTGGCGTAGTCCTTTGATTTGCTATTACTGTTGTTTACCTGTTAAATAGATTCCTCATACCAGTCCCCATGACTGACTCGTTGTTTGTTTCACTTTGCAAATGCGGGTGCCCTTATTTTCACACGGGCAGCCTAGTTCACAGGTGACAGGTTGTTTTGGCTCTGCACTATTGCATAGAGTGCATTTTTGGCTCATGGCGAGGCTGACTTCACAGAGATGACTTTGACATTTTCCGCCATTATTTTACTTATATTATGATTCCGCCACTGGCGATGTAGACTGATTTACTTTCCGTACTTCTTATTGTATGTATTATGTACCGCCTTCGGCGATGTAGACTGATACCCTTATTATGTCTCACTGCATGTATGTATTCCGCCTCTGGCGATGATGACTGATCACTTCCCTTTTATTTACTAAGTTATATCCTACGCTATGCTATTCTGATGTTATTACATGTTGTGATTCCGCTGTCATACTCATGTAAAATTATTCTATTTATTGTTTTTGCTATTATCTGTACTTTGCTATGATGATTAATGTGTTATATTCCAATGATTATCCTTAATACCGCCCCTCGGATTTTGGGATCGTCACAGTTCGTATCAGAGCTTTGGTTAATCTTAGCTCCGGGATCTAACACATTAAACACCTCGTCAGAATAGAATCAATAGTGTTCTAAGGCGAGTAGCTCATTAGAGATAGGATTAGCAATGTCCTAGAATGAGCTAAGCAGATTAGCAAAACAATTTGATCAGTACATCATTTCCTTCCCTTATGTTCCCCTGCTTTATCATATATGAAAATTATCAAATCTGTGAGCTTGACTCTTTTCATGCTTATACAGTACTCTTAGATGGCTACACGAGCATCAGCAGCTAGAGGAGGCCGTGGAGGCCGAGCAGGAGTAGCAGGAGGACGGGGGAATATCCCCGTAGTTGAGGAAGGCCCTATTGTTTAGCCACCAGCACCGGAGGATTTCGAGCTAGACAGAGTAGCGAAGAGGTATAGGAACCTTGGGGGAAAAGCCTTTTCTGGCAATGGTACATTGACCGAGGCTATAGCTTGGTTGAAGACCTGTGAGAAAATCTTTGAAGGCATGGGTTTGGGAACCAACAACAAAGCACGACTAGGTATTTGGCTCCTACAGTAGGAAGCAGAGTTGTGGTGGGATGCCATCACCTCAGAGGATGCAGCAGGTACTGTCAGGACCTGGGAGCAATTAAAAACCATGTTCAATGAGAAGTTTGTACCTGAACAGGCTTTAGAGAGGATGCGAGAGCAGTTTGCTAATCTCCAGCAAGTAGATCTCTCTATTCAAGATTACCTGAATAAATTAACCTAGTTGTCGCGCTATGCTCCAGAGCTTATTATGACTAACAAAACAAAGAACAAGAGATTCATATTTGGGCTAAGGCGCAAGTACCACGACAGAGCTATGAGCAACATCAAACTCTCCTTCTCAGAATTGGTAGAAATGGCTTGCAACTATGAAGATATGGATGAAAGGCACGCTAGCGAAGACCGCGCCAAAAGCCAAGCTGGATATAAGCGCAAGGCTTCAGCAGATGAACCCGAGTCTAGCATTACCGCGGCCGCTACTCAAAAACCTGGAAAGATCCCCAAAGGTAATTGCTACAACTGCGGGAAGCCAGGTCATTTTTCTAATGTGTGCAAAGCCTCAAGGAAGCCAAAGACAAATGACTCAGCCGAATGCTACAACTGCCATAAGAAAGGGCACTATAGCAGGAATTGTCCTCTGAAGCAGAATGCACAAGTGGCTCATGTGTATGATGGGGAGACCCCGCCAGCCATCAACGATGGATCAGGTAAACCCGACGTCTTGGGAGGTACCCTTACCGTTAAAATATTCCTGTTTCTATACTTTTTGATACTGGTGCATCCAGTAGCTTCATTTCTGGCAACATTGTTCACAAGTTAAAATTGAAACAAAGAAAACTTAAAGAACCAATTAAAGTTCAAAACCCGATAGGAGGTTCTGTTAATCTCAGTTCATACTGTAGAGTGCCTGTCTCTTATTCTTGCTACAAGTTCTCTTTTAAAGTGATTGTCATGGACCTTTCCGAATTTGATATCATACTGGGGCTGGACTGGTTGACCAAATATAAGGCCGAAGTTAGCTGTGCCGAGAGAATCGTTAAAGTCGAAACGAAGCTTGGGCCTATATATATACCATGCCAAGGCTCCAAAATTAATAGAACAGAATTTTGGTCTTCTTTAGAAGTTACTCCCCCTTCACTAGAAAAGATACCGGTCGTTAAAAACTACGCGGATGTGTTTGAAGATGTAGAAAACTTACCGCCGCAAAGAGAAATTGAATTTAGAATAGATCTAATTCCTAATGCCTGACCAGTAGTACATCCAATTAGAAGAATGGCCCCGAAAGAAAAAGAAGAGTTAGGTAGTCAAACCCGAGATTTGCTTTGGAAAGGTTTGATCAGACCGAGATTTTCAGCATGGGGAGCAGCAGTAGTATTTGTCCTGAAATCAGACGGTACTCTAAGACTTTGTGTTGATTACCGAGACCTCAATAAACAGACACTGAAGAACAAATATCCCTTGCCACGTATGGACGATCTGTTAGATCAATTAAATGGAGCAACAGTATTCTCCAGAATGGACCTAGCTACAGGTTTCCACCAATTACGTATAGCCGAAGACTGTATTCCTTTGACAGCCTTCAGGGGTCCCGATTTATTCAACGAATGGTTAGTAATGCCGTTCGGCTTGTGTAACGCTCCGGCATACTTCGTCGATCTTATGAACAGAGTGTTCCGTGGTGTCTTGAATAAATTTGTTCTAGTCTTCATCGATGATATTTTAATCTATTCAAAGTCGGAAGACGAACATGCAAAACATTTAGAACAAGTGTTGGAAATTCTAAGGAAAAATGTCTTGAAAGCTAAATTTTCTAAGTGTGTCTTCTGTCAGGATAAAGTTAAGTTCCTATGCCATGTCGTATCAAAAGAAGGGATTGCTGTAGATCCAAGCAAAATTACGGCGATTCAAAACTGGAAACAACCTACTACCCCCACAGAAGTTCGAAGTTTCCTTGGATTGGCTAGTTACTATCGGAAATTCGTTCAGGATTTTTCAAAGATATCTGGTGTATTGACAAAGCTTACAAAGAAGCATGAGAAATTCAAATGGACTCCAGAATATGAAGAAGCTTTCCAGGAGCTGAAATTGAAATTGACAACCGCTCCAGTATTGACAATTATAGAAGGCAACCAAGACTTGACTGTATGGAGAGACGCTTCTATTAGAGGGCTAGGCGCAGTACTAATGAAAAAAGGTCAAGTGATCGCTTATGCCAGCCGTCAGCTAAAGCCGCATGAAAGAAACTATGCAACTCATGATCTTGAGTTATTAGCTATCGTGTTTGCTTTAAGAATCTGGAGGCATTATTTACTGGGCGAGAAGTTCGAACTATTCATGGATCATCAATCCTTGAAGTATCTATTCACTCAGAAAGATCTAAACTTGAGAAAACAGCGTTGGTTAGAATTCCTTGCAGCATACGATTTTGAAATTCTATACACTCCAGGGAAAGCCAATGTTGTAGCCGATGTGCTCAGTAGAAAGAATGAAATCATCGCCAGTTTTGTCATCACGTCTTCATTAATAGACAGGACCTCGACCCTTCAGAAAGACGATGAATTTATTCAAAGAGTCAGTCAGAGAGTCAAGGGAGGTGAATCCACAAGCTTCCGACTCGATGACAAAGGAGTTCTTATATTAAAGGGCAGAATTTGCATCCCAAATCTTCCTGAGCTCAGAAGAGAAATACTTGATGAGTGCCACAAGTCCAAATTAAGCATCCATCCCGGTGTGAGAAAAATGTATAACGATATCAAACGCACATTCTGGTGGAGAGCTTTGAAAAGAGATACTTCATTATATGTTAGTAGATGCCCCACTTGTCAACTAGTTAAGAGTGATCAGCAGAAATTGGCTGGATTATTACAACCCTTAGAAATTCCAGGATGGAAGTGGGAACAAATTTCGATGGACTTCATTGATGGCTTGCCTCGAACTAGGAAAGGAAACGACAGTATATGGGTAATCGCAGATCGCTTCACGAAGACTGCCCATTTCATCCCTGTCCGATCCAACAGAACGGCTCAAAGTTTAGCATAGATTTACTTCAAAGAAAAAGTTAAACTGCATGGAGTGCCGCTCAATATAGTCAGTGATAGAGATCCCCTGTTTACTAGCTAATTCTGGGAAGCATTCCAGACAGAATTGGGATCCAAATTGAATCTAAGAACAGCTTATCACCCTCAGATGGACGGCCAAACTGAGCGGGTGAATAGAATTCTAGAAGATTTACTGCGACCTTGCATTATCGATTTTGGAGGCTCATGGGAAGATCACTTACATTTAGCCGAATTCTCTTATAACAATAGCTATCAAGAAAGTTTGGGAATGTCCCCATTTGAAGCATTATACGGTAGATCGTGCAGATCTCCCGCATATTGGGTAGAACCTGGCAACAGACTTGTGTTAGGGCCCGATATGATTCGTGAAGCATCGGATAAAGTCGATTTCATTAAGAAGCGATTGAAAACCGCACAGAGCAGACAGAAAAGTTAGGCTGATGCGAGAAGAAGAGATCTATCATTTGCCGTTGGCGATTATGTTTATTTAAGAGTATCTCCAATGCGAGGAGTAATCAGATTTGGCAAGACTGGAAAGTTGGCACCGAGATTTATTGGTCCCTTTCCTATTCTTGAACGGATTGGAACTCTTGCATATAAGGTTTCATTACCTGATTGGTTGCCTGGTGTACATGATGTGTTCCACGTGTCTCAAATCAGAAAACATGTTCATGATCCAGGTCTTGTTTTGGAAGAAGCAGCGCAACAGGATATTGACATAACTCCAGAATTAGCACTCAGAAGAGAGCCATTAAAGATTGTTGGCAAAGAAACTAGAGAGCTAAGGAGCAAAAAGATTCATTTAGTCAAAGTGCAGTGGAGTAGTCATCCTAGAGACTGTACTTGGGAGACCGAGATAAGCATTAAACAAGCCTACCCCAAATGCAGAGTGGACCTCTCTGACTAACTCCGGTGCAAGGTACTTTTACAATACTTTGCATTTACATTTTGTTTCCTACTTTGTTGTTAGTTCCTTTTCGAGGACGAAAAGTTTTAAGTGGGGGAGATTGTAATAACCCGGAAAATGTGAACCAATTTAAAATTTTTAAAATTGGTTATTACCAAAGAATTTGAATAATTGAAATAGCATATTTCAATAAAATAGAGAATGGGGTATAGTATTGTAGTTTGAAATTTTGAATACAAACTTTGTCTAGCTGTACCGAGTGGAAAATATAACGGATTTTAGCAAAACTGAAAATATTTAAATCTGTTTATGAATACCTTTCTAACGAATCTGAAAAATCGAAGTTTCATAGCGGGAATCAAAAGTTATGGCCAAATGAATTTTCAGGAAGGTCGCTATATAGCATATATAGCCCTTGAAAATTGATATTTTGCATACGACTTCGGAATTCGACGAAACCACTTTTGTTGGGTCCGGGATGTCAAATAATTGCTAAGTTTCAAATTTCATAATTTTTTAAGCTAGTATGTGAGTGGGGCAAAAGAAAATGTGATTGGTCAAATTCTGTTAAAATGGGTCGACCTAAAAATGGTCGTTTTTTAAACGAGCTCAGAATTCGACGATAATGGTTTTGTTAGGACCGTATCGTCAAAACAAAGCTAGATTTATTTTTCTGGAATTTTTCGATTCAGTTTGTGGCCCTGGCAAATTGAAATGTACGTTCAAATTAAATATCGAATGTTTTATATTTTAATTTGAAAAATAACTGACTATAACAGTCGAATTGGCCAACGAAACATATCTCATTGTGTCCGGAATGGGGGTATTTAGCTAGGGGCGACAGTCATTGGGTTTGATTTCGAGTCCGTTTGTGAAAACACTATTTAAAATTCCCTATATAGCTTCGACTAATAGGAATTTTTCTTTTATAAAAAAAAATCGAAAAACCCTAGCCGCCTTAGCCGATTTCGACGACCCAGGTTGCTCCGCGCTTCTCTCTCCTTTTCCGACCTCCACAGGCGATGCTAGGCCGCGCCACCGCCATCAGTCGACTCGCCTTCGCCTCCTCTCCACATCCGACCAAACGCCGCCCCCCACCTTCGCCGGAATCTCGCCTGAACGACGTCGCGAAAGTCGTCGACTTCCCAGCGCCGCGCCGCCTTCCTCCGACCACCGAAGGGAACCGCACCACCACCGACAGGAAGCTGATTCGTAGCCCTTCCATGTGGCACTACCTGATCGAAGCAACAATCGACGGATTGCATGAATTTTTCGACCCTAGTTTTGAAGCAAAAATAAAGGTGCGGCCTTTATTATTCAGAAATGAAAATAACACTATAAAGCGTTGCAAAACTTTGAAAAAGTATATCTTTTTCGTTCTTTAACGAAATTTGATGAAACAGGAGACACCGTGACCGCAAGGAGGCTCTCTACATTCTAGAAGAAGCCGCGGATTTTTCCGATCTTCCTAGGATTTTTAGCACTGCAATAACCAATGTGAGGAATCTAAAATAATTGTGTGAATGAAATCGCATTGTATAAATTATATAAGCGAAGTGTAAATTATATACGCATTGTATACCTCATGTACATGTGTTGTATAAGTTATATTAGTGTTGTATAAATTATACAAGCGTTGAATGAAACATATATGCTTTGAATTGTGATGAAATGCAAGTGAATCATAATATATATATATATATATATATACACACACACACTCCCCTCGTCCACAGACCATGGACGATATTTATTGCTTGTGATTGACGTGATATTATATGGTATGACGAATGGTTGGAAATAAATGTTTGTGGTTGATATTGTGGTTGAAAAATACCTTTGTGGCTGAAAAATACCATCTTGTGTTTGAAACAAATTAGAATAGGATTGTGGAATTGAAAATATAACATGCCGCTTGCGTGCGAACTAGATGCATGATCCCCATTGTCAAAAACCGCGAGGTTTTAAGGTAGAGCGAGGAGCCGTACTAGGGACGGTCCCGGTTTTAACTACCCTGCCGTTATGCTGCCGAAATTTTCTGAAATATTCATGTGTTAGAATAATTTTCATTCGTTGAAATTAATTACATAAACTATAGCGAATATTCATGTGTTGAGTTGCAATTCATTCGTTGAGTTGAAAATTCATGTGTTGAATATTATTTGGATTTAAACAAATAGCTTTAGCGATAAAAATCACATTTTTATATATATACAAACTATATCGAATATTCATGTGTTGAGTTACAATTCATTCGTTGAGTTGAAATTCATGTGTTGAATATTATTTGAATTTAAACAAATAGCTTTAGCGATAAAAATCACATTTTTATATATATACAAACTATATCGAATATTCATGTGTTGAGTTGCAATTCATTCGTTGAGTTGAAATTCATGTGTTTAATATTATTTGAATTTAAACAAATAGCTTTAGCGATAAAAATCACATTTTTATATGTATACGAACTATATAGAATATTAATGTGTTGAGTTGCAATTCGTTCGTCGATTTGAAATTCATGTGTTGAATGTTATCGTATTTTAAAATAAAATGAATAGACAATAAAAACTACACCTTTATTGTGAATATGAAGTGTTAAAAACATTCACGTGTTGAATAAATATTTTTGACGATAAAAATATTTCTTTTATCATGTATATGCTTTGATAAAAATACAAACGTGCTTAAATAAATAATAGTTTGCTAGAAATATAATTATTAGCTTTGTTCTGCATATATATACGTGTGTTGAACAGGAAAAATGGATTAGCTGTAGAGTAAAGAAAATATTTGCATGCCCGACAAATAGGTAAACCTTGATGAGTTGGCTGCGCAAGTTTATTTATATATCAACTCCTGTGAATGCCATTGGATGCGGAGTGCTAGTTATTCTGTGTGAAATAATAAATATCGCCATAGGATAGTAACAATTAATTTTGAACTACACTACATGGCATACTTCTTGACGATAGACATACTTCATCATATTCCACATAAGCAATTGGAGATTGTGTGACGAGGTGGAAGATTTACCATACGAGCGAGAGGCTTGTATGGCGATGACTATATACTACAGGTTGAACTGATGACTGATATGGACTATAGAAAATATAACGATAAATCGCCAGATTAATAAAAACCCCACACGGGTCTGGAGTTGACAATAATCACGTCGCTTTAGTTATTAGATACGGCACATGGACTATTTATTTCCACACGGAAACGGGGTGATGAGAATTTATTCTCTGGAGTGATTATCTATACATGCTCCCCCGTAAACACCAGAATATATCACTATAAATATGTGGATGCTTTTTAGGATTTATTGGGTATCTAACACGGCCCAATAAATTTCCAAACCCCTCCCCATACAAAGGAGGTTATGGCGAAATTTTTCGAAATATTAAGGCATTAGTGAAATATTTGAAGTGAAAACGAAGTTGAAAATGTAGAATGATAGTTGGAATTATAGAATGAATTATATTTATATATATATATAAATATAAATACAATAAAAGGGAATCGAAGCCGTGCAGTTCGTGTTTCGGAATAGTAATTTGAAACGATTAGTACGAGAAATCCGACGATCGGATTTTCCCGAAATCGCAACCGCTGGGTTCGCCTTGGAAATATCTTCCCAACGGCACCAACCTTGTAAAAATCCAACGGTTGGATTGTCCGGAATGTTTAATTCAAATCTGAAGAAAAACAGCGCCAGAATCGTTTATATTTCTATATAAATATAAATATAATTAAATTAAATCTAATAACGATGCTACAGTTCGAATTTTGAAACCGTAAATTCAAACGACTAGTGTGGAAGATCCGACCGTCGAATTTTTACGAAAATGGAACCGTTGCGTACGCTTTGGGAATATCTTCCCACTGATATAGACTTTGTAGAAATCCAACGGTTAGATTTTCCGATATGTGTAAAACAAACTAGGGGAAGAACAGCGCCAGTGCCACGGCACGACCTGAAACGTCGTTTAATTAAATATGGTCATTTTTATATAAATAAAAATGGCGAAAAATCGTTATAAAATATTATAAGCAACATAGATTGCAAATAAACCAATTGGGCTTGAATTGTTTGATATTTGATAGTTGTATGTGTTTGACACAAAAATAACACTAAAGAACTGAAAGATGGATATCGAATAATATAATCATAGAAAGAATCGATTTAAATTCTAATGACGTGAATTATTTGAAAAGGCCGAGCTAACCCTCATTTCAAATAATTTATCAAGCGATTCGAATTGGAAATTGCAAAGTAAATTCAAGACCGACGATCTTCGTATCGGTTGGATGGGCGCTACTGAGGTTCCTGACCGGAGTAGCAAACGGAAAGGGGTGGAAGTAGTAGCCGTCTAAACGTATGTGTTGATTGGACGGATTTACGAGGAATTTGATGCCTCCGGTTTCGTTCAGACCCAGAACGGACTTGTAAATGGATTGAGTGTCTGACATTGGATTTTGTTCTATACTGATTGATCTTTGTTAAATATATATCTGGGCGGCGGAGAATTTATTCTTTTGCTTAACGCCCTTATCTGAGACGTACGAGCTCAGAGGTTATATATCGATGGAAATCAATCATATGGAGTGGACTGCCTATGTGGCATGCCAAGATGCTGTGATCAAGGCTTCTGTTGCAAAGCAAAGTCTTGTGGATGATGATCAAAGCACGGTCTATGTGGCCTGGCTTTTTGTATAACGTGGATTCGCGAGCCTCACACCCCGGTATGAGTTAGAAAAGGGATACGGACAGCAGGGAGAGCACGACGTTTCTTTCTAGCTATGGTGGTGTCAGTGACTTACCAGCCCTAACATTTATATCTACTTTTCACCTTTGTGGTTGTTGGAATGCGAGGCGCCTCGATTATAGGTCTGTAAGGATCAGGAAACGTATGTTCAGGAATAACTAATCCTCAAACGAAGAGAGGACCGGCCCTGAAGCATCCAGGGGTTACCCAGAGTGTGTAGTCCTGAGGTATTTGCTAGAATGTCTCGAAGCGGAGAGGAGCTTGCCCCTTGCCTCGACTCATGACGGAAATCCAATTTCCAATACGAAATAACGGACTTGATTGTAGAACTAGTATGGCGACATAGTAGATGGTAGTTATGCTGCCTATGATTGATATTTATGATGCTATTAATTTTTGAAACATATATGCACTAGTAATAATATCAATTGATTTTTCTTTATACGTATCAAGCATATTTGGCCATTATAAGGGAAAACTCTATCCTCCGGCTTGCGTTGCATTGCATGATGTGACCTGAATCTTATAATGGATTCATTCTATTTAAAAGCATTGCGTTGTTTTCAAAGAATTTACTTTGTTTTAAATGCACTAGCAATCACTGGAGTAAACCCGTTCCGCGAAAGTGGCGTGGTCCTATGATTTGCTATTACTGTTGTTTACCTGTTAAATAGATTCCTCATACCAGTCCCCATGACTGACTCGTTGTTTGTTTCACTTTGCAAACGTGGGTGCCCTTATTTTCACACGGGCAGCCTAGTTCACAGGTGACAGGTTGTTTTGGCTCTGCACTATTGCATAGAGTGCATTTTTGGCTCATGGCGAGGCTGACTTCACAGAGATGACTTTGACATTTTCCGCCATTATTGTACTTATATTATGATTCCGCCACTGGCGATGCAGACTTATTTACTTTCCGTACTTCTTATTGTATGTATTATGTACCGCCTTCGGCGATGTAGACTGATACCCTTATTATGTCTCACTTCATGTATGTATTCCGCCTCTGGCGATGATGACTGATCACTTCCCTTTTATTTACTAAGTTATATCCTACGCTATGCTATTTTGATGTTATTACATGTTGTGATTCCGCTGTCATACTCATGTAGAATTATTCTATTTATTGTTTTTGCTATTATCTGTACTTTGCTATGATGATTAATGTGTTATATTCCAATGATTATCCTTAATACCGCCCCTCGGATTTTGGGATCGTCACACCCACCCACACGCCATGCCCATGGAAGAACTCCATTGTGTAAACAACTGTCGAGGAGACACTGACAATGACAGAGTAAAACATGCCACCACCCAAAAATTCACTTCAAAATGTAAGAGTGTTCGGTTTATTTTGTTAGTACTACTGTAATTACACAATTGTTTTACAAACAGACAACAACAACAATCAATGTCAATCAATTATGCCACAATTGTCACGTCAAACTGTGTGTACAATAATCATAGAAAGCTTAACTGATTTGTGCACAAGACTGAAGATAAAAAGAAAGTATTCTGTTTCAGTAATGTCCGAGTCTAGAAATTTTCTGTTTCCTTGAAACTATATTGTCATCGTATGCACCAATCGACGTTGATGCAATTTGTTTCCCAGGATAAAACAGACCAACTGTGTTGCGTAGTGCCAGCAAACGGAGCTCTGACGAACTGAAGTTGATTATAGAAACCAGATCAGAGGATTACTTTGAAGAAGAAGAAGAAGTAATGCAAGTAGAAAAAAGGTGAATTCTGTCTTGTTACGGGCAGTGTATATATAGGCAAGGAGGAGTGCCTGTTCGCATGCATTAGTAACCGTCCGAATTGGAAAGGTTGCGACCCTTTGACCGCCCGGTTATTAATATGCGTCAGTTGAGAATTCAAATGGTTGTCTTTATTCAACTAACAAACATTCCTTTCGAATTCTGGACTGAACGGACACACCTTTAAAATTCTAATAAAAAATATTCTCATGTCAATGCACTAGCCCAATCATCAACAGTCGGCCATATCCAATCAAGAGACCCCAGGAGCACCAAGGCCCAATGCCCTTATCTTTGATATTTTAATGTATTATTATGTCATAGTCAAGCCCACATCCTCATATCATCCCTCTCCTTTCTCATTTACATAAGCTTATTTGGCTTCTAATATATTAGGAGAGATTGTGCTAATATTTCCATGATGTAGGACTTTAAATGTTGTTATCTCTTCTTCTTCCTTATCTCTTCTTCTTCCTACTTTCCCCTTTCTTTGCTCATTCATTTCCAACAATCCCCCACATGAATGAGTAGTTGATCTTAGTTTCACGAATCATTTATCGCATCGCTTAAAGTCGCACATGGTCCTTGAACTTTTCCTAGTGATTACCTATTTGAATCACATGCGAATCAGTAGACATAGACTGTCCTTGAACTGTAAGCCTTTTGTGTAATTCCAAAGTAGATAACACGCGATAAATGTTTCTTATAACCCTCCGTTCTCTGTATGTGTTCGCTTTTGCCTTGAACACCTGCCTGGTCTCATAAGTGATTAAAGAATTTGGCCTCATAATTCTCTTTGAAGCGGCGTCTTCGCACTTACGTAGGTGATTCTTTAAAGGGCGTTCTCTAATTCCTCAAATACAGACATCATTAAAGTACTCATACTTATCCTTATTCAACATATAATGCACTGACTTATCATAGGAATGGTTTGTGTGTAACAGTGCCATCAAGTTTCTCTTAAACTTCGTTGTCCCTTTGAACCTAGATCTTGGGATCTCCAGTCAACTAGGTGGGGTTTCCATTTTAGAAAAACCTTTAATCTGTAGGCCTTATCCCCATTCCCTTCGATAAGGTTTGAACTTTCTCTCTTGGCAAGCCTTTTGTACGTTGATCCGCAAAGTTATCTTTAGATCGAATGTAATCTATTGTGATAACCCCATTAGAGAGAAGTTGTCTTATCGTTTTATGTCTACGATGAATATTCCTAGACTTACCATTGTATAGTGCACTATTAGCCCTTCCAATAGCTGGTTGACTATCACAATGTATACATATTGGAGGCATAGGTTTGCTCCAATTAGGAATCTCTTCCAAGAAGCTTCGAATCCATTCTGCTACTTCTGCAGTCTAATCTAGTGCAATAAACTCTGAATCCATCGTAGATCTAGCGATACAAGTCTGTTTGGATGATTTCCATGAAATCGCTCCATTTCCTAATGTGAACACGTACCCACTTGTAGACTTTGTATCATTTGATCCTGTGATCCAATTTGCATCACTGTATCCTTCCACTATTGAAGGATAGTTTTATAGTATAGACCATAACTCTGTGTATACTTTAGATATCCTAGAACTCTGATTTTTGCTTTCCAATGATGTTTAGCAGGATTGCTGGTAAATCTACTTAGTTTGCTTACAGCATCAGCGATATCAAGCCTAGTACAGTTCATAACATACATGATACTTCCTAGTATACGAGAGTACTCCAATTGGTAAATACCATCACCAGTGTTCTTTAACCAATTTTGGTTCATATCTACTGGTGATTTTGCAATAGTTACATTATATTGCTTGAATTTCTCAAGTATTTTTGTGATGTAATGCGATTGGGATAATGCATATCCCTGTGGTGTTCTCAGAATTTTTACACCCAATATCACATCAGCCAGTCCTATGTCTTTCATATCAAATCTAGAGGATAACATATCATTTATAGATGTTATTATGGCCTTGTTATTGCCTAGGATCAATAGGTCATCAACATAAAGACAAACAATGACATATCCAATATGTGTATGTTTTATGTACACACATTTATCTGATTCATTTATTGTGAATACATTTGATAACATAGTATTATCAAACTTCTCATGCCACTGTTTTGGAGCTTGCTTAAGGCCATAAAGTGATTTACTAGTTTGCAAATTTATGCTCATTTTCTGAGCTTAGAAATCCTTCAGGTTGTTTCATATAGATTTCCGCCTCTAGTTCACCATTCAAGAATGCAATTTTAACGTCCATTTGATGTATTTCCAAGTCATGTATGGATGCAATTGCAATGAGAATTCTAATTGACGTGATCCTCGTTACAGGTGAAGATGTATCGAAATAGTCCAGGTCTTCTTTTTGTCTGAATCCTTAGACTACCAGACGAGTTTTGTACTTGTCTACTGAACCATCAGGTTTCAATTTTCTTTTAAGTATCCTTTTATTACCTAAGGCTTTACATCCTTGAGGTAAATCAAACAATTCCCATGTATGATTGGACATAATGGATTCTGTCTCATTGTTAATTGCCTCCTTCCAATAAAAGGCATTGCTGGAAGACATAGCTTGTTTATATGTCAATGGATCATCTTCTAACCTAAATGTATAGAAGTCCGGTCCAAAGGTTTTAAAGTCCTTGACCTTTTACTTTGTCTTGGTTCCTCCATTTGCTGCTTAACACTACTTTGCTGAGTGTTATTTTGTTCAACATCCTCAATATAATAAGGAACTTAATCTTCCCTTGGTTTCTTAGGTGCATGATTTTCAGTACCATGTTTCAAGGGAAATACATGTTCGAAAAATCTAGCATTTCTCGACTCAATGATGGTATTTTCATGAATATCATCAATTTCAGATTTATGTACCAAAAATCGATATGTAGCACTGTTTTGTGCATATCCATTGAATACACAATCAATTGTTTTTGGTCCAATTTTGACCTTCTTTGGTTTTGGTACCTCTACTTCGGCAAGACACCCCCACGCTTTTAGGTATTTATAGGATGGTGGTCTGGTTTTCCAAAGTTCATGAGGAGTTTTAGATTTTTATTCTTTCGGGGTATTTTATTTAAAATATGATTTGCCGAAAGAATAGCTTCTCCCCAAAAATTATCTGGCAAGCCAGAGCTAATCAGTAAGGCATTCATCATTTCTTTAAGAGTTCTATTTTTTTTGTTCGGCTATACCGTTGGATAAAGGTGAATACGGAGCTGTAGTTTGATGTGTAATTCCATGATTAGCATAGAATTCCTCCAATGGAGACTCGTATTCTCCTCCTCTATCACTTCTTAAAGATTTGATTTTCTTGTTGAGTTGATTCTCAACTTATGCCTTATATTGTTTAAACATTTCAATTTCTTCGTCCTTACTTCTGAGGAGATATATATAACAGTATCTGTTACAATCATCAATGAATGTAATAAAGTACCTTTTTCCACCTCTAGTTTGACACATTTTCAAATCGCATACATCGGTATGTATTAAGTCTAGATGTTCAGTATCTCGTTCAACATGATGAAATGAGGTTTTTTTCAATTTTGCTTCTGCACAAAATTGACATTTATAGTTTGAATCTATATTGCATTTTGGTATAAATTCTAGATTAATCAATTTTCGCAATGTATCAAAATTTACATGCCCTAATCTAGAATGCCATATGTTAGAAGATTCAACAATATAAGCAGAAGATTCACTTTCATTCATTTCAGTGCGTGGTACAATAATGGTTACATTTGCTTTAAACAAACCATCACACACATATCCTCTTCAATCATACACTCCATTCTTGGAAAGCACAAATTTATCATCTTCAAAAGTCAATTTGAAGCCATGCTTGCTCAGTAATGATCCTGAAATTAGGTTCTTGCGAATTTCTGGAACATGGAGAACATCATTTAAAGTTAGTTCCTTTCCAGAAGTCAGTTTCAACACAACTTTTCCTTTGCCTTCGACCTTTGAAGTAGAAGAATTGCCCATAAAAAGTGGTTCAGCATCAGTTGCAGTTTTATAGGTTGTAAACATCCACTTATTAGCACATATGTGTCGAGTGGCTCCAGTGTCTACAAACCATTCCTTTGAGTGACCAACAAGGTTGCATTCTGATATTACTGCACATAAATCAAGATCAGAAATGCCTTTCGAAACATCAGCCGTATTTGCTTCTAACTTCTTCTTTTTAGGTGCATGACATTCAACTGCTTTGTGCCCCCTCTTTCCACAGTTGTGGCAAGAACCCAGAAATTTCTTTGACTTCTTAGGAGCATTCTCCCTTTTTCTTTTGTTAGTCTTGTCTGACTCAACAACATTTGCTTTGGCAGCAATATTCTGAGAAATCTTTTTCTCAGAATTTCTGTTATCTTCCTCAATGCGTAGCCGAATTATGAGATCTTCCATTGTCATTTCCTTACGTTTGTGCTTAAGGTAATTTTTGAAATCTTTCCAAGAAGGAGGCAATTCCTCTATAGTTGCAGCAACTTGAAAAGTCTCACTAAGAGTCATCTTTTCATCTTCTAATTGACCGATGATAAGTTGCAGATCTTGAGCTTGACTTATCACCGTCTTTGAGTCAACCATTTTAAAGTCTAGAAATTTTCCAACAATGAATTTCTTCATGCCTGCGTCTTTAGTTTTGTACTTTTTCTCCAGAGCCAACCAGAATTGTTTGGACATTGCAAAAGTACAGTAGACATTGTAGAGGCTATCATCCAGACCATTCAGAATATAATTTTTGGACATGAAATCTGAGTTTGTCCAGATACTGAGTGCCTCTACTTTAGTAGCGTCAGGTTCGAGTTTGTCTACCATAGGAGCCTCTTCAGGTAGAAACTTGGCAAGGCTTAATGTTGTTAAATAAAACAACATTTTCTGTTGCCAGCGCTTGAAATTGATTCCATTGAACTTCTCTGGCCTTTCGCCATGAGACAGAGCCATTTTTGGTAGCACAGGCGCTGGCTGAGCAGTTTTCACCGTCTGAATCGGTGCAGAATCAGTGCTGCTGTTTTTCGTCATCTACAAGAAAAATATTGTTTCAAGATTGTTAGTACTTCTGTAATTACACAATTGTATTACAAACAGACAGCAACAACAATTAACATCAATCAATTATGCCACAATTTTCAGGTTAAACTGTGTGTACAACAATCACAGAAAGTGTAATCGATTTGTGCACAAGACTGAAGATAAAAAGAAAGTATTCTGTTTCAGTAATGTCTGAGTCCAGAAGTTTTCTGTTTCCTTGAAACAATATTACCGTCGTATGCACCAATCGACATTGTTGCAATTTGTTTCCCAGGATAAAACGGACCAACTCCGTTGCGTAGTGCTAGCAAACGGAGCTCTGACGAACTGAAGTTGATTATAAAAACCAGATCAGAGGATTACTTTGAAGAAGAAGAAGTAATGCAAGTAGAAAAAAGGTGAATTCTGTCTTGTTTTGGGTAGTGTATATATAGGAAAGGATGAGTGCCTGTTCGCATGCACTAGTAACCATCCAAATAGGAAATGTTGCGACCCTTTAACTGCCCGGTTATCAATATGCGTCTGTTGAGAATTCAAATGGTTGTCTCTATTCAGCTAACAAACATTCCTTTCGAATTTTGGATTGAATGGACAAACCTTTAAAATTCTGAGAAAAAATATTCTCATGTCAATGCACTAGCCCAATCAGCAACCGTCGGCCATATCCAATCAAGAGACACCAAGAGCCCCAAGGCCCAAGGCCCTTATCTTTGATATTTTAATGTATTATTATGTCATGGCCAAGACCACATCCTCATATCATCCATTTCCTTTCGATTTTACATAAGCCTATTTGGCTTCTAATATATTAGGAGAGATTGTGCTAATATTTCTATAATGTGGGACTTTAAATGTTGCTATCTCCTCTTCTTCCTTATCTCTTCTTCTTCTTCCTACTTTCCCCTTTCTTTGCTCATTCATTTCCAACATATTTAGCATTTTGAGTTTGCAACATTACATTTGAATGATACACAAATATTTAAGTTTCATTTTCAATGTTTATCAATATAAACTAAACCATAATTTGATTTACAAATTCAGGTTACTACTGCCGTAATAGCTTGAATTTCATTATTTAAGCAACTATATAAGTTCACACCATAGATTGTCAAATTAAATCTTTAATTTTTAATTATAAATTTATCAACTAAAGTTAATTCAAATGTTCTAATATTAATTCCAAATCTCAATATTTAACAGTACAAATTAAATCATAATTTTGTTTATAATCAATATAAGATATTGTTGTTATAACAAGTTGAATTTCATTACTTAATCAATTTAATTTAGTTTACATCATACATTTCACAATCAAATCATTAAATTTTAAATTCTAACCATAATTAGCATTAAAAAAAAATGTGATGAAGGGGAGAAATAGTCTTTTTTGTATTTTCTAAGTTTGAGGCATGATTCTCAAGAGAAGTAGAACCAGACGAGGACTAGGGGCGGGAGGAAGACTCCAAGGGAGGAATACCTATTTCCCCGGATTCTCCGCCTGAATGGACATTCGAATTCGATTCAAAACAAGAAACATTCAAAATCAAAGTGGGTAAGGCTGTTGTCACTCCTAAAAAAGCTACAATCTTTTCTAAAATGAAGAAGCGAAGGACAAATCAGTTTTGAAAAAGGTCCCCATTGCTGAAGTTCGGTGGCTGATATTGGAAACAGACTATAAGGGCCTTAATAATTATTAGAAATATGAATAAATCATGTAAGATCATAATAAATGATTTGGGACTACAACAAAAACACTTTTTTACAACACTGATTCTACTATAGTTCATCAAAAAGTTGTAAAAATTATACAATTTTCATAACATATGTTAAGAAAAATGTCGTGATAGATTTTACCAAACAACGTTCTTTATACAAATGATGGAAAATAAAAAATATTTACATTTCATTACATTCAACATTTAAATAGTCGCTAAATATAAGTTGTTACAATTTTATTGTGTTATATGCAATATGTACGTATATAATGATTTTTAGTGTAAAATTATGTTTTTCCATATATAACTGAGTTATAATTATTTAGTAGTTAAATAGTCTGTCTAACACGTTCTGTAATGTATTTATTATTTATTATAATTTAAAGTATTTGCAATCATTTTAAAAACCAGTCGGCTCTGACAAAATTGAGTTATACGTAAAATAGAAAACCATAAATTTTGATGAAAAATCAATATTTATGTGTGAGGATATTTTTAATAAGATTGTATGGCTTATTTTTGTCAAAATATTGTGTTTCATACAATTTTAACATCAAATTTGTAAGTTTTGTTCGTAAGTCGGAAATGGGTAAGATGTACGATTAGTTTGCAAAATATAAATTTTGTTTCCATATGTGTAAAACTATGTTAAAAAGGTTTTAAAATATTTTATATATGTTTGTACAAATTTTAGTAAGGCTAAACAAAGTTAGAATGTGTATTAAGTGATTGAATTGGTGAAATATAATGTTAATAGAATGGCTTGTGAGTAAAGTGGCTTATTTGAGCACCTAAATTAAGCACGAATGATCTAATCATGCTATAATTCAACTGAAACCATGGATTATGAAAAGAAGAGTTTGGATACTACGATTATTTTCTCTATAGTATCTTCCTCCTCCTTTGATACTCATATAAAAAGAAAATAACAAAATCTCTTATACAAACCAAAATCTCCACTTCTAATCCAAATCAAAGGCCGAAACTAAGTATCTAACCAAGCTATACACAAGTAATCACTACAAACCCATATATTAATCTCCATTTGTTTCATATTTTGTGAATTTTCTTCACTGTATGATGAAATCATATTGCATGCTACTGTAAACTTTCCTATAGGTTGCAAAGGGCAAAATTCAAGTTAAAAGCTCAATCTTTCTTCAAATCCTCCATTGTTAATTGCTGAAATCACCAAAGACATGAGTGCAAACTCACACATCTAGATTACTCGGTGATTTTGAACATTTGTAGTTTTCAAAGAGAGGTTGTCTCTGTAAACATAATATCTTAGTTTTATATTTGTAGCGGAAAATCAGTTCTCCGTCCAAATTTGTGATGTCATAACTTCTTTATTTCTTGCTGCAATCATGCCAAATCTTTTCTAAATGGTAGTATTATTGTTGGTGCATAAGCATGTCAATTTTCAAGTCATATCAACCTATGTATCATATTGAAATTACGTGTCAAAGTTTGAACCGGAAGAGAATCTTTCCCAATGTAGTATTTATCATAGATGGTCCATACATGGAGAGCTCAAATTCTATAGCATATTCCAAGATTGTCTTATCTCCCAATTTCATCATAGAACCTATATAATGTTGAAATTGATGATTCAAATATTTTTAGAGAAGGAAATATTGATTGTCAATCATGTAATTGGCTCCTATATGGAATAACTTGGGTGCTAAGTTTACTTGGAGGTCATGAAAAATTGGTTGCCAAGTTTACTTGAAGGTCAAGAAAACTTGGGTGTTAAGTTTACTTGGAGGTCAAGAAATCCCTCTATATAAATATAGGTCATGTCATTGTATAAAAAAAGCAATCCACCATAATCTTCTCTCTATTGTAATCTTCCACCTCTCTTATGTACTCATTTCTTCATTGAGAAATAAAAGTTGTTGGATCTCTGCAGATGTAGGATATTCATATCCGAACCACATTATATCTTCTGTGTCCTTTTTTGTTCTTTGTTTTTTGTGAGATTTCATAATTGTTTTGTTATACTCCATTAGTATCTTAATAAACAATACTGGATCCTCATCAAAATTCCACATAAATCACTACAATTTGGTATCAAAGCTGGTGTTATTGTTTCTATTTGGATATTAATGGCTACTTCTAGTAAGTCTGTTGGAAGATCTGACATCAATTATGGAGTAACACATTTTGACGGAAAAGGAGATTTTGGTACTTGGAAGATAAAGATGGAGGCCGTATTGAAAAAAGAGAAGACTTTTAAAGTTGTTTCTGCGCCTGAGAAATTGAAAGATGTTGATGCAGCTGGATTGGAGGAAATGGAAGACGAAGCTATCACAACAATTCATTTGAGTCTTTCAAATGAAGTCCTTAGAGAATTTTCTCAGAAGAAGACGACGAAGAACTATGAGATGCATTATCAGATGCATATCAAGACAAGTCTCTCACAAATCGGATTATTCTACAACAACAACTTTATTCGTTCAAGATGAAGCTTGGAGCCGATCTTATGGAGCATGTAGATGCCTTGACCACTTTAGTTATGAACCTGAAGGCAGCAGATGTTGATATTACTGATGAGGCTCAAGCTGTGATCCTTATATATTTCTTGCCTAAAGAATATATTGATTTTGTTAATTACATGATTTATGGCCACAGTAAAATTAGCCTTTCTGATGTAAAGGCTGGCCTTCATAATGAAGTGTTAAGAGGTAGATTGGGAAGCACTAGCATTGATAGTGATACCGAAGGCTTATCTGTTCAGAGAGGTAGAAGTCAAAGAAATTCAAAGAAAGGTGAAGACCAGAATTCTTCGAGGTCCCAGTCTAGGGGGTCTAAGAAATTGACTTGCCATTATTGTAAGAAGCCCAGGCATTTTGTTACACAATGTTCCAAGCTTGAAGGAAGAAGAAAAGACCCAAATCAAGCTTCAGTCTCTACAGCGGAGAAATCAGATACAGAGAGTGACACTGATGTGTTTACAACTTCTAGCTCTTCTGGGAAGAGCACCCCATGGTTGATTGATTCTGGCGCATCCTATCATATGGCACCTGATAGGAACTCTTTTTCCACTTACCGTGAGATTGACGAAGGAGATGTTATGATGGGCAATGATGCTTCTTGTCATATGGTTGGTGTTGGTAGTGTAAAGATTAGGATGTTTGATGGTGTTATTCGAACCATTACTGATGTTAGGCATGTACCTGATTTAAGGAGGAGATTGATTTCTATTGGGGCATTGAGTAGACTTGGACTAAAGATTGTAGTTGAAGAAGAGAAGACGAAAATATCTAAGGGTTCCATGATCGTTATGAAAGGAGTGAGGGCATGAAATCTCTATTTACTAAAGGGAACTACTGTAGTTGGTGAATCAGCTTCAGTTACTTCAGCTAATTCAGATTCTTCCATATTATGCCACTTGCGGATGGGCCACATTGGTGATCACAGCATGGATGAGCTAAGAAAGCGAAGTTTGATTGATGGAGTTCGACATTCAAAGCTTAGTTTTTGTGAAGAGTGTGTTCTTGGTAAGCAAATGAAAATTTCTTTTGGTGTTGGTGAGCATAATGCAAAAGCTATTTTGGATTATGTTCACACGGATGTTTGGGGACCTTCCCCTTGCCCATCCTTGGGTAGTGCCAGGTATTTTGTTTCATTTATAGACGATTTCTCTCATAAAGTTTGGGTATACTTTTTAAGTTCCAAAAGTGAAACCTTTACTAGAATTTGTAAATGGAAATCCATGGTGGAGAAGCAGTCAGGGAAGAAGTTGAAAGTTCTCCGTTCAGATAATGGCGGTGAATTCGTATCATAAGAATTCATCGATTATTATGAGAACGAAGGCATTAAGAGGCATTACACCACACCAGGCGACCCCCAGTCCAATGGAGTTGCATAAAGGATGAATTGGACATTGTTGGAGAGATCTAGGTGCCTCAGATTGACTGCTAAGTTAAAGAAGGGATTTTGGGCTGAAGCTTTATCTATTGTGGCTTTCCTCATCAACCGCACACCTTCTACTGCCACATGAAGATCCCTGAAGAAGTATGGAAAGGAGAGTCTATTAGCTATTCATTCCTCAAGGTGTTTGGTTATCTAGCTTATGTGCGTGAGAGTCGAGGAAAGCTGGAACCTAGAGCTCGCAAGTGCATCTTTTAGGTTATAGAAGAGAAGTAAAAGGATATAGGTTGTGGTGTCCGATTAGCAAGAAACTTATTATAAGCAGGCATGTAACTTTTGATGAGAAAGCTATGTTGAAGGTGGAGCCTTCCTCATCGAATGATGATGAGAGGACACGTGTAGAATACCAAATGCAAAGAAAATCATCTGTTGATTCTTTCCATAGATGTTCAAATGGTGTTTCCAATGATGCCGTGGTTGATGAGGATAGTATGGATACTGGCATAAAAGATCAAACTCAAGCTGGAGCTTATACAGAGACCAGGCCTGTTAGAGAAAGAAGATGACACAGATGCCTTGATGAGTTTTTTGGTTTGAGCATCAAAGACATTGACTTTGATGATATGGAAACATATGCATTAAACGTTGTCAATGATGAGACCAGAGATTATGGAGACGCTATTGTATCAGTTGACGGTTCTAGTTGGTTAGTAGCTATGGAAGAGGAGATCGAATCTTTATGAAAAAAATCACACTTGGGATTTTGTGCCACTTCCTAACGACAAGAGAGCTATTGGATGTAAGTGGATCTATAGAGTGAAAGACGGCGGTAATGGAGAGTTCAGATATAAAGCAAGACTAGTAGCAAAGGGGTATATTCAGAAGAAAGGGGTAGAGTATCATGACATCTTTGCTCCAGTTGTTAGGCATACTTCCATTCGTATTCTCTTTGCATTAGTTGCTCATTATGACATGGAGTTAGAGCAACTAGATGTCAGAACTGCTTTCTTGCATGGTGATCTGGGTAAAGAGATTTATTTGCAGCAGTCGGAAGGGTTCATTGAAAGTAGCAGGACAGACTATGTTTGTAAACTTAACAAATCTCTTTATGGACAGAAGCAGTCTCCTAGACTATGGTACAAGAGATTTGATAAGTTTATGCTTTCACACGAATACTCTAGAAGCTACAAGGACCAGTGTGTTTATTTTAGGAGATGTGATGATGACATGATTTGTTTGTTGTTATATGTTGATGATATGTTGATTGCATCTAAGAGTATGGTCAAAATTAAGGAGTTGAAAGCTGAGCTCAGTTGAAAGTTTGATATGTAGGATTTGGGGAAAGCTTAAAGAATATCGGGTATGGAGATAAGCAGGGATAGGAAGCGGAGAGAGTTAAGGTTCACTCAGGCACAGTACATCGAGAAAGTCCTCGCTCGATTTGGGATAGAGAAAGCCAAACCGGTAGGCACTTCTTTAGGCTCTCATTTTAAGTTGTTGAAAGACCGTTCTCCTACATCGGAAGAAGATAAAAGGTATATGGCTAATATACCTTATTCTAGTGTTGTTGGTAGTCTCATGTATGCGTTGGTGTGCACGAGACCAGATTTGGCCCATGCAGTTGGTGTTGTCAGTCAATATATGTCTAACCCAGGCAAAGAACATTGTGAAGCAATGAAGTGGATTCTTAGATTTCTTCGAGGAACTTCTTCGGTGGGTTTGCTATACGGTGGAGTAGATGGTGACATCTTTCTTAGAGGATACTGTGATTCTGATTATGCTGGGGATAGAAATGCTAGGAAGTCAATGTCAGGCTACGTTTTTACACTTGGCATAGGCTCGATTTCATGGAGATCAAAGCTGCAATCTATCATAGCTTTGTCGACTACCGAAGAAGAGTTGATATCGATTGTGGAAGCAACAAAGGAAGGATTGTACTTACTTCAGTTGTTGGATGATCTTTTAATGCTGGAGCGGACAATGGAGCTATTTTCAGATAGTCAGAGTGCGATTCATCTTGTTGAGAATCAAGCTTATAGTTCACGGACAAAGCACATTGATGGTAGAGGTTTCTTTCTTATGCATGAGAAAGAACGGAGCAAGATCAAATTATTGAAGGTAGGTACTTCGGATATTCCTTCAGATATGATGACCAAGTCACTTCCAAAGGACAAGTTTGAGCATTGCTCAAATTTTATCTGTTTGCTTCCTGTTACATGAGTTCCATGGGGCGCTGTGCCCAACAACTTCTGTGTTGATTGTTGAAGATGAGATGATGAAGAAAGACTGTTATATTTGAATCAAGGTGGAGTGTTGAAATTGATGATTCAAATATTTGTAGAGAAGGATAAATTGATTGTAAATCATGTAATTGGCTCCTATATGGAATAACTTGGGTGCCAAGTTTTCTTAGAGTTCAAGAAAATTTGGGTGCCAAGTTTACTTGGAGGTCAAGAAAACTTGGATGCCAAGTTTACTTGGAGGTCAAGTAAACTTGGGTGTCAAGTTTACTTGGAGGTCAAGAAATCCCTCTATATAAATAGAGGTCATGTTATTGTATGAAAAAAACAACCCATCACTAATCTTCTCTTTATTGTAATCTTCCTACTCTCTTATGTACTCATTTCTTCATTGATAAATAAAAGTTGTTGGGTCTCCGTGGACGTAGGATATTCATATCCGAACCACGTTAAATCTTGTGTGTCCTTTTTTTGTTCTTTGTTTTTTGTGAGATTTCATAATTGTTTTGTTATACTCCATTAGTATCTAAATAAACAATACTAGATCCTCATCAAAATTCCACATAAATCACTACATATAAGACATAATTCTGGGCCATAGGAATAAACTTATCTTCATATACTTAATCTGGAAGCCATTCCAAGTCATCTCATCCTCTAGAGTAGTAAGAATAATAGAGCTCCACTAACTCATGATTCTACCTTAAAGCTGTTGAGATGCGAGCTTCCTCATCATAGCATCAGCAATCCCCAAGTCTCTGAAAATAACAGCATAAGTGTCCAACCACTCCTAGGCCTCGATAACAGACTCGGGCCCATTAAATGGGTTGCTTTCCAAAGTAGAAAAATCCTTGTATAATTTGGCAAAATCCATTCACGATGCCGACACATGAACATCGCAACACCAAAAGTTGCACCTGGATTTGCATGATCTCTATCTACAACAGAAGCCTCCATAGCATCGAACATAGCCTAATGATCGGGGGTAACTGCACCTGTTCTACCCTCACCTTTCACAGTTAAGGTAGAATTATTCCTAGCCCCCTTTCTTGTGGCCTGACTCATTCCTAATACGCAACAAAAATTGCCAGCCCTGACTAAAGAAAGGCAACAATGGTGTTCAAATGCAAAATATTGTATTTAGTATAGATACATCAACCTGCAAATGTAATATCCCGTAAATTTTGATCATTTATGTTGTTGAATTAAATTTAATTATTGAATTTAAATAGTCTTAAAATAAATTTTATGATGTTATTTATGAATGATTTCAAATTAATTTCTAATAAACAACCATTTGTAATTAAATAAATGGTGATTTATAACAATTGAAATTATTATCAAATTGTACGCATATTTTATTAATTAACTACGAACTAATGATAATAAAATAAAATAGTAGTTGAATCATCATTTCGTTTAAAAACATTAATATAGAAGTTTTATGATAATTGATAACAAACTAATTAATGTTTCTAGTTTAAATTGTAACGAAATGAGGTGGCAACGATATATAACGTAACTATTAACTAACATAGTTGACGAAATTTAATGTTGACATTAATAATCAAATAAACCATACACGTAATTTCTTTGCTCATTCGCATTTCATGCAAGTTTATTTTCATTCCTTTTTTTCTACTTTCCCCAAATTCATTAGCTCCTTTCTCTCCACTTCATTTCTCCATTAATTACGCATTCATTTCATTTCTTTATGTATTTATTAATTTTCCTTCATTCTATTAATTTCTTTCCTATCATTATTATTTTTGAAAAACAAACCATCTCATGTTAATAGTCCTGAACTAAAACATATAAGGACAAAAATAAGTAAATAAAGTATATCCAACGTGATTAGCTTTCCACACATTTTATCCTATTTTCAAACATTCTGTGTTGCATGCGTTTCCATATGCATGCATTATTATCTCGCATAAGTAAGCCACGTTTCTATATATATAAAAAACAGAAAGAGAGAAACACATGTGTTGACATCAAAAATTGGCACAACACCCAAAGAAAGGGTTATGTAGAGAATAAATGAAGATGAATAATTGCAAAACTGAAAATAGAGGGAATCACACGCAAGATTATAGTGGTTCGACATTAACGAGCCTATGTTCACTTTATAATCTCCTATATATCCTTTAGATTATCAGATGGAATAGTTACAGTGACGGTACAACAAGAGATTAACAAAGATTTAAAAGCTAGAGTACTCAAACTTCCAAAAGCCCCTTCTTCTGAGTCCAGAAGGGGTATTTATAGGTGCTACAGTGCTTGAGCTGGCTTGCACACGCGTTGCACGATCCAAAATAATAGTTAAATTTAAAGAAGTGTTCTCCTCCTATGGAACCGACACTCCTTGAATTATTGGTGATAGGTGGCAATCGTTTTGATCCCCTCGGATGGCCTGGAACGGGCAAGGCTGAGCATGAGCTATTCTTCAGGAGGACATTCCATTCATAACTATGTGTGACCTAGCTTATTGGGTTTGATTAAAGAGGGCTTCAACTGGACTACGTGTTATGTCAGTAACTAGCTTAAATGATGGGCCTCATCGATTAGCCCACTTCTTGACTTCAGCTATCTACTTCGGGCATCCAAGGCACAGGCCTTGATGGGCTAGCCAAAAGTCCCATTAACACTTTGCCCCCCCACCAAAGTATGCTGCGTTGGAGACAGGGCATACTTTGTAAACACAAGCACTGAATAACCTTTCTTATATCAATCAAGAAATTCCCCATAGGTCGGTTCTAGTTGTCTGTTCATGAGCTTCATAAATCGATATTGATCTACTAGACGTCTCGAAAACATAAACTGGCTCAGGTAATAATGACACCCCACTATCATATGTCTTTTCGGCTGACCTTGGCTCGATGGTGACATAACACGTCAGCCGAGTCTGATCCAATAGTCATGTCAATCAAATACGAATAGTTATCTCATTGTATTATAAAAGGAAAATCTTCTTTACTTTACCTTTTGATTTTTTACTACAAAGTTCGATTTACTGTTTCGGAGGAAAAACATGAAAGATCACTTTCATCTTCCACCAAGATCTTTTTTCCAGGTAAGAATCGATTCTTTATCTTTTTTTCAAAACATTCCGATGTAATTCTTGTGTATAGTCACTTCTTTCTTTAGCTTTTTACCGTAGCTTGGGCACCACGTAATCCATAATTGGGATCACCGGCTTTGGATCGCTAGAGTCAGCGGCGACGCAACTGTCTGTGGTGGTTCTCATACCATTATAGTAAAATCTGATTGTGTTGGAATTGCTAGTCCGAAATGGCATGGAGGTGGAGAGGTTACCTGCCTTTTCACAGTGTTTCACGTATCAGGGTGTTACTAAATCCTTGGACACGTGGCAGTGTTTGAGAGGGTGGTGATTAAGATAGCGATCTTCGTACAGTCTGGCATATGAGAACTAGAATGATTTTGTGGTTTGTCATTTATCAAGATAGCACTGTAAAATGGGACTAATCACTTTTGAATCGATCTTCAATTTTAGCTCGGTAAATGTGACACCCCACATCCATCAATGTCAATTTTTATTAGAATGCATTAAATTTCATGAAGGGTTATAGGTAAATAGAAACAGAAACAACACAAGATAAATATAAAATAACATTGGAATTTAAAACTTTATTAAACAGAAAACATCGTGGTCCAAAACCCCGTTACATCATAAGTCTAAAATACAGAAAACCCATTACATTAATTTTAAACTTTCAGTCTTGTACTAAATCCATCAGAGTACAATAATACATGAAAAGCATAGTCCCCAAAACGTAGCCATATCCGAGAAGACAGGAAATCAAAGCGTTACATCTAAGCAGCTCCAAGTAGAATGAAAGAGAGAATCCAAATCAAGCCTGAGTATTCCTACCCTGAGATCCTGGGGGGAGAAACGGAAGTGAGAAAAGAGGAAACAAAATGGGTTAGACTAAAGTCTGGAGAGTCCAGTTACTTTTAGTATATAAATAAGTAAAAGCATCATGACATGCATATAAACCGGATTAGAGAGATAGCAGTGTCATACGACAGGTATAAGAGGATGAACAGGATAAACAGAATAAATATAATAGAATATTATTCGCTTTTCAAGTACTTTTCTCTGCACCAATACTAGTATAACGAAAACAAGATGATCCCTATAGAAATAGATTGTAGACTTAGGACAGGTTTTACCCCCAACAATATAACAGGTATCCCAATATAAATGACAGGTGTTACCCCCAACGATAATAATGGGCTCCTAAACAAGAAAGACTAGATATACCCTAGTTACTACACCAATCGATCGGCTCACTACCTTGTAGATACCATGTGATGGCCCCAAAGTAAGATGTATCACTTCCTAAAGTGGCAACCCCTTTATTAACGAGATGCACAACTATATTTACTGATGTCATAACGTCTTAATTTTCCCGAGCAAGTCGGACCCATGCACGCAGATGACTCCGTTGGATTCCGCACTATCAACAACTCCACCTATATGGACCTCTTACAGTCAACTCATTACGCATGCTCTGACCCCGACCTAGTTCAGGGTTCCTCGTTTGATACCAAGATGGGTTACTGACTGATACGGGTCCCACATAACAAGTGATACAAGCTACCCCCAGGCCTTGCATCCCCACTACTAGGATTTTGACAGGTTATGCCTAACAATTTAACAAGGTTGCATAACCCAAACATGTAATACAGGTTAAGTTTGTCGGTATTATATAACCCCTTATAGATTTAACAAGATTAACTTAATCCCCCACTGATTCAAGCAAGCTTACTCAACCCCTACTTAGTTCAACAGGTTCATGTAATCCCTACAGATTTAAACAGGTTAAGTATTATAAGTTAATAGGTTATTCCCATTCACATTGACTTCTTTTTCAAGTTACCAAGTTCCTCTTGCTTATTAATTCATATATATAACTTAATCCATTTAAGTTTATTAATAATCCTATAACATGTTATTCTCTAGAATGTAATCCAAGATTTGTTGTCTACAATCTCTTATCCCCAGATTGTAATTAACGAAAGTAATCCACAATCCCTTTATATCATTCATTGTCTAATTCCATAGTTATAATAACATGTTTTACTTAATATGTAATTAAGTATACTTCATCTCAATTCACCTGTTTTCTATTTAACATGTCACTTATTATTTATGATTAAATATAACTTATTACACCTCATATACTCTCTCGTTCTTTCTTATTTAATCATACTTCGTCTTACACTATCACTACAACTTATCGTTGTTTACTTATTAACTTAGTTCTCTTAACTAAGGTTTACTAATAAGTTTCCTTTCCTTTTATTATAACTTATGTTATAATTTCCACTCGTCCCTAGGACAAGCCTACCTATTATACAACATTCTCATTACTGTAATTAATTATAATAGGTTATTATCATTCCCTGTTCATGTATGTTAATGCACCAGACCTCTCACCTTAAATTGACCACTTGTGGATGCTGGATATGCCGGGTGGTTCCAGGAAGATTTCTACCACAAGGTAGACTTAACCTCATTTCATAGCACCGTTGCATGTATATTTACGCACTAGACCTCTCACGTTAAATTAACCACTTGTGGATGCTGGATTAGCCGGGTGGTTCTGGGCAGGCTTTTACAACAAGTGTAATCTAACCTCGTGTCTAAGTGCGGTTACAGTTTCTATTTACTGTATATTTAGTCATATTCATTCTTAAACAATTATTCATGTTCATCATAGACTTTTCAATTACAGTATTCAGTTTCAAAAGATTTCAGTAGATTAGTCATTTTAACAGATTAAACATATCCGCAAGTTACAGTAGATTACTTATAGTTTCATTATCATGTTATGAAAATGTATGCAAATAATCCTAGTATAACATGTAAGTTCTATATATGTGACAGGAGTTCATGCAAATGCAACATTCATACGATGATACATCCATTTTCATCCATAAAAATCCTAATGCACACACATCTATATGTAATATGTAAGTGATTGAGCCGATCTAGTGTCGTGTGTGTGTATGCATCCACTAGCAAACACTTGCATCCACTTTCATTCATTAACCATAACATGTCGTAAACACATATTTACACTCATTGGATTCTTCCTAAGGATTGTAAGGTTCGAAAAATAGGATACATATGAATGATATAAGCAAGTACTAATAAAAGCATGGGAAAAGAATGTTAAGAGCATACCCTTGAAAAGAAAAGGGTACGAAGCGCGAATTTTTTCCTCAGTCTCCCAAGTTGCATCCTCGTTGTCTTCTCCCCATTGTACTTTCATCAACTTGACCACTCTGCTACGTAGCTTCTTAACCTCTGATCCAAGTATACGGGTAGGAACTCGTCTAACTGTCGCCTCCCTTTCTACCTTTACTTCCTTAAGCATGCTTGGCTCAACTACCTCTGTTGTATCGTGCAGACATTTCCATAAATGGGAAACGTGGAAAACATCATGAACACCCGCTAACCTCTCTGGTTATCTCATCCTATATGCCATTTGACCTATCCTTTCCACTATGGGAAATGACCCTATAAACCTTGGCGACAATTTCACTACAGATCTAAAGCGAACCACATTCCTCAACTGTGATACTTCAATGAAAACCATGTCTCCTACCACAAACTCAATGTCAGTCCTTCTCTTATCGGCTTAACACTTCTGCCTGTCCTGAGCTATCTTCGTATGTCTGCGGATAAGATCAATCTTCTCTGAAGTCTCTCTAATCATCTCAGGTCTAAGTAGAAGTCTATCCTTAGACTCCCACCAACAAGCCGATGATCTGCAAGGTCGTCCATATAGTGCCTCGAAGGGTGTCATGCCAATACTAGTCTGATAGTTGTTGTTGTAAGCGAACTCCACCAATGGAAGGTGCTCCTCCGAATTCCCTATAAAGTCTAGGATATACAGCCTCAAAAGATCCTCAAGAACTCTATTCATCCTCTCAATCTGTCCATCGGTCTGAGGGTGCTATGCGGTGCTCAAACATAACTATGTACCTAATGCCTCTTGCAGATTGTTCTAGAACTCACTAGTGAAGATGGGATCATGATCACTCACTATGCTAGAAGGTACTCCATGTAGATGGACTATCTCATGAAGATAAACTGATGCCAACCATGTTGTCGTTCTATTGCTCTTAACAGGGATAAAACGAGCGCTATTAGTAAGGCTGTCTACTATAACATGTTGGTATTGTCTTTCCTCGATCTAGGAAAACCATCAATGAAATACATAGAGATGCTCTCCCACTTCCACTGTGGACCTCCAAATGATGTAGCAAACCGCTAGGCCTTTTCTGTTCCGCTTTAACTTGCTGTCATATTAAACATCGAGCTATGAATTCCGCTACATCTTTCTTTATCCTAGCCTAAAAGAAAACCCTCCTCATGTCTCGATACATCTTATCGTCGCTCAAATGGATAGTCATCCTAGAATGATGGGCTTCCTTAAGGAATTTCTTTAACAGACTTAGAACTCGGGGAACACAAAGCCTACCATCTTGTCGTAGCCACCCTTTATCATCCACGGAATATCTACTAAGGTGACTTGAAGTCTCCTCTCTACTGAGCCTACCCAAGATGTCTATCATCTATGGGTCCTCTCGCTATGAATATCCTATCTGATCCATAAGAGTAGGTCACACCTCTAGAGATGCCAACAAACCAGGTGTAAGATTCGTAGATGGCCTAAAATCGAAGGTCGATATATACTCCAAGCTACGCCTCTCTGCGAATAGGGGACTCAATGTCATCCTATACCTATTCAACGCGTCCTCCACGACATTACCCTTTCCAGGGGTATAAGAAATCTCAAAATCATAGGAAGCTAGGAACTCCATCCATCTCTTCTGTCTCAAATTGAGATCCTTAAGTGGGAACAGATACTTGAGCGACCTATGGTCAGATTATAACTCAAACGTTTCTCCCAAGAGATAATGCCACCAAGCCTTAAGTGCGAACACTATAATAGCCAAATCCAAATCATGGGTAGGGTAGTTCCTCTCATAAACCTTCAACAGTCTACTACCATAGCATACTACTCTTCCCTCCAGCATCAAGACGGCACCGAGCCCTGTACCACATGCATCAGTATACACTGTGAATAACTTCCTCCCATCATGCACTGTCAAAACTGGGGCTATTGTCAGAGCTGTAACACCCCACCTCCGCTAGGGTCACTCACAAAGGGAATGCACTAGTTTTGGTGGAGTATTATCTAGGTAAACACGCACAAAGATATCACAAGACAGAACATAAATAAAGCAACGGTAGAAATTAAAAACCAAATCTCATTACTTTTAAGAAAAGAGTAAAAACCTTATATATCCAAAGTACAAATTGTCATTATTCCATTACATCAAGTTCTAGATAAAGAAGCATAGACTTAAAATAGCAAAAGAAATTTATTCCCCCAAAACAGCAGAAGTGCAACCATAGCATAGCTCAAGACCAAACCATACATGAGCTAACAGAAAGCAAGCTAAATCCAAGCTAAGAGCTTGAGTTTCCACCCTGAGAACCTGGAGGGGGAAAACAAAAGAAAAAGAGGCAAAAGAAAAAGGGCTAGCTATAAAGACTGGTAAGACCTAGTGACTTTCAGCATAAAAACTAGTAAAAGTAACATGACATGTGAAAACTGGAATTAAACATAAGGATGATAACAGGACTGGTATGATAACTAAGATAACAAGATAAGTCAAGTCTAGCATTGCATATTCAAGATTCGCTACACCAACTGTACTAGTATTCTAACCCATGTTGAGTATTAACCATGAAATGATCCCTTGGCCCATTATCATGAAATGACCCATTACGGGGTCCTACAGTACGATCTACTAATCGATCGGCTCCCTACAAGTTCTTGCTCGTCATGTGTCTATGTCATACGACCTAATCACGAAATGTAGTCACCTGTGCTAGGTCCACCATAGGGTGTATCAAGTCCTATGGTGCCAACCACCGACACGAATCAAGCATGCACAGTGTAAACCTATGGGTGCCCAATGCCCGCTTTTTCAACTTCGGACTACGTGCACGACCATAGTCCGCCTGAACCTACAATGGCGCACCTACTCAGCCGTCGTTCTGGTCGCTTACAATCAGCCCAGTAATCGTGCCCCACCCTGCCTAGTCCCAGGGTATCGTGACAGATCTAAGTGGGTTACTGCTGAAAAGGACCGCGTAACTAGGGTTTCTAATGGGTTAAGTGTTGTCATTCATATTCTTGACTTAACCCTACCAAATAAGGTATCAAGTTGGTTAAGTGTGTTCAAGCGGATCATGACTTAACCCTGTCAAATCATCGTGTCAAATTGGTTAAGTATATTCAAGTGGTTCATGACTTAACCCTATCATGTGGCATTAATTCATTAATGCACCCCAACCTCTCACATTAGACTAGTTGTTGTGGTCACTGGATTTGCTGGGCGGTTCTGGGAAGATTTACACCACAACATAGTCTAACCTCGGGTTTTACGTGCGATATGACCAACTACCCACATTGGATCCTATTGTTTGTAGTCACTGGATTCGTCGGGCGGTTCCGGGCAGATTTACACTACAAACTCAACCCAACCTCGAGTTGGCCATTTTCAAATTCATTCTAGCGTCATGTCCATGTTCATGTTTTCATGTCCATATCCAGGTTCAAGTTGTAATAATGTTCATGTTTCAAGTTCATAGTAAATTCGGGTTTTGCCTAATCAACCCAATTGCATTCCCATCGCACGTAAACTCGAATCAATACAAACAAATATAATTAGGGAATAACATAGAAAGAACTGGCATAAGGTGGCAAAAGTGATTCCAAGTCAAGCATGGTATAACTTGAGATAAATGATTACAACAATACTGGCATATGGAATAGTGGTCTCAAATATCAAATCTAGCAAAATAGGGTGATAGTCATGGTAACAGTTGATATAAGATAATAACCCCAAACTGGTGAATAACAACTGATTCAACATCACAGGCATGAATATTATGGACATTAAGGGTTTTAGATTTACAACATGTATAGGCCCGATCATGCAAATATTCCTACAAGTCAAGATTCAAGATGAATAGATCAAAGGTGAACAAATAGTAGATCCAAAATAATAGATCCAAAATGAACAATGATAGATCCAAGATATACAATGATAGATCCAAGATAATTATCATACATAGGTTCAATCTCGATATACAACATGTCCATATTAAGTTTAAAGATTAGATCTAAAAGTAACTGGGGCTTATAGATCATGGTTTGAGAATTAGAAAACAAAAGAGGCGATGTAGAATCTTGAGTCTAACATAAATACCCTAAACATAAAAACTCTACATGTAGTCTTGTTGGAGAAAGAGCAATCCCTTTTCTCTAACTTTTCAACCAGATTTTGAGCAGCATAAGGCCAGAGAGAATTTATGTAGAAAGTAAGGGGCTAGGGGGTTGTTTATATAGGTTCAGGCTAACGAATCTAGACAGAAATCGGACTAGAAACATCAGAGTGAACTCTGACTTAAAAATGGGCTCGGCAACCAGGTCGACACCCAGGTCGACCTGGTCCTGGGCAGGTCGACACTATGGTCAACCCCCAGGTCAACCTGGTCTTGGGTGGGAAATTTCCCGCCAGTCCGTTCTGGGGTTTGAATTCGAAATTTGAATTCGAATTCTGAGCTGTTTTGAGCTTGAAAAATTCTGAAAACTTCGAAGGGTCATAACTTGGTCATACGGACTCCGATTTTCGAAATCTCGGATTCGTTTCCAAGCAGAATTTCGAGACAAACGTAATGGCATAACCCGTTGCCCTTGATTCTTATCTTAAAAATTAATTCTTTCTTGATTTATGGTTATATCACGTTATAAAAATACGGGTTGTTACAAGAGCCCTCTTTAATATTCGAGTTAGCGACTTTACTCACTTTTCTTATTAATCATTGAATAATGATTAATTTTTGATAGTTTATATCAAGCATTTTAGCTTGCCAAAAATTCTCATGAACTCCAAATCGCTCCAAACCATTTTATTGCGTAGCCTTCATCCATACGATCCCAAGCATCTTGTTTCGTCAGAGTCTGATAACATATGACAAAGTTATGAGATTTGCAAGTTATTATACACATAACGGTCATTAACTAAGTAATTAATTATATAGTTATTCTTAATTACAACGTAACCCATGTTTGAACTCATGCTCATCCCTTCTTCTCCAAATACCCAGGTTTCGAACCGTGAAGAACCATCACCATGGCGCTACCTTTTCCCTCCACAACTTCTCCTCGTCTTCATTAAAAATTAAACAAAAATAACCATTCTCCTTCTCTTCACCAGCTCGATCACCTCCACCCCACTTTTTCAAACTTGAACGCAACAGGTGAGATGCGACAATATCGATGCTTGCGAACAGCACTAGGACTCACGACATCTTTCATTTTAAAATCCCTAAAATTTGTTATTTGATGCTATTCTTCCTCCTGAATCCGAATACGAATTCTGTTTTATCAAACAATGCTTCAGTCCCCATTACTTTTAACCCTAGCGCTCCAGCGAACAATAATGTGCTTGAAATTAAAGAAAATTACAATGGATTAAAGACCATCTCTCAGTGAGTCCAAATAAATAGGTTTCATGATTTACAGGATATAACTTCAATTTCTTTTGAATTTTGGTAAGCATGATTTTAGCTTGGTGAAGAGGAACACGGCGACTAATGTTTGTTGACTCTGGAATGAATGAGTTAAGGGAGGTTAGGATTATTTATAGTGTAGGAAATATCTTTTTATTCGATTTTATACAATAAAATATGTTATTGCTATTTCTCATTCGACGTTTTAATTTCGTATGACCGCATACAAACTCCAATTGCGAAGTAAATAGACACAACACTATAGTTCGACATTACATACCCAATGAAACATGTTTCTTCGAAACCTAAGTCCATTTGCGCAAACAACGTTATTTTACATTGAAATTATTGATCAATTCACATTTAATTTCACAGTTTCACAAAACAACACCGATTGGTGTGAAATTTGAAATCTTGAAATAATTAATCAATATGGATTTTATAAAATTCATTTCGTCAAAAACAGAGGTTGTTTGTAAAATAGCTATTTTAAGGCTTAAATAAAACCAATAAAATATTAATAAATTCGAAAACAATTGATCTTAATAATAAAAAATTATTATTATCGTACATATTCAAATAGAATATTATATAGTTCCAAAATAAGCAAGTTTAGATTTTAAACTCAACATTATAAAATTTCATCGTTAAATCAATATTCAACTTATATTAAAATCCTTTTATTTTATTAAATAAATGGTTATGATTTATAAACGATTCCATAACAACTTTCTGAAAATTTTGATTTGGACATAACTCACAATCTACAAGATGAAATCTTGATTTTTCTCTTACATTAGAAAAAAATAGTTCAATAGATTTGAATGTTTCTTATTTTAAAGAAATCCGACTTATAACGAATAACATACATCCATTTAAAGTTCGAAACGTAAAACTATGCACTATCGTGATGTTACAAGCTAATTTTAATTTAAATGTAATTTATACGTTCAAACATCGTTTAATAAATAAATTCATTATTATAACTCGAATCCAAACTAAAGTAAATCTCTTAAATTACCCAATCCACACAATATTGCAAATTCAACAATTTCCGACTATTTCAGAAATTAAATTTATTATTCCATTACTTATATTAATTAAATATTCAAAATTATTGAATTCTAGCCATTTAAATTGCCAAATGAGCTTTAAATAATTAAATAAACAAATTATTCAACCACTAAAAATATGTGATGTTATACCATAGAAGTATGAATGTTGTTTTTGATATGCGACTTGCACAACTATAAGCGCAACCTAGAAAAAATGATTTAGTAGCATTAATCATTGGCAAGTATCAGTCGACAACAAACACATTAGACATTTCAACTTCATTGTCAATCATAATGGATTTTAATCGTTCCAATGGCCATATGTAATTTTCCTCACCTTTCGCCATTAAATAAGCAATGACAACACAAAATGTGTAATCCATAGATGTAACACTAACTATATCAAGTATTGTCATCTTTTACCTGCTAGTTTTGTATATACAGTCCAATATTATAACCCAAGGAAATGTTCTTCTTAAGAATTCCAAACTCATCAGATACGCTCAAAAAATATATTTGATAATATCACCATCCAGTGTTATCTAATGTCGTTCAAAGTATCCAAAAAATTAATTTACTAAGTAAATATGAATTTTTGAATGGTTTCCTAATTCAGTTGAATTTGTGCATGAATGACATTATATATCGTTTTGATACTCGTAGAATTGGAAAAATCATTTCTTTTAAGTTTATGCAAATTTTTTTGTTTTTCTCCATATTTTGATGCATTTTAATAACTAATTTGATCTCATGCTTGCTTAACCTACCCATATATGAATGTCCCTTGCTATGCTTAAACCTCTTATGGTTATGCGTAGCATTAACCATAATTATACTCCACTCATTCAAATATTCAAAGTTTCGTGCATTTAAGCCTAGATGGTCAATTACTGTTTTTGGGTACCATCAATCTATAATTTGTTTTATCGTTATTCCTTCCTTTTATACACACCACTACGTTCAAATGCAAATAAAATCCTAAAATGTTAAGCAAACACGTCTGTGTCAGATTTCAAAATGGCGAGCACAAAACCAAGACGTTTGTCACTGCAGGAACCCAATCAACCAATTTATCATACGACTTTATATCTGCATAAGCAAATTGTCGTTATTACAATATTAGGTCCTACATTTAAAATTAAAAATAACACTCACATTGTATGTTGTAAACTCGTTAGTGTAGTCTAATTTATTTTAAATTTCATCTTTATTGGATTTTGCCTGTATAGACCCAAAAAAAATGTTAACCATGCAGTGGCTATGCTTGGTTGTTTTGAAAAAACCATGCACTGACAATGCATGGCTCTTCAAAACCAGCACGTAGTGTCATCTTCATGTGGTTGAAGTTTAAAGAAATGAAAGGAAAAAAATATAAATGCTTACTACCGCCTCTTCAAAATCTGCATTGCTTTAATCTACCTCCATCATTGTAGATTGATAGGCATTGGATTTGTTAACTTGATTGGTTTTAGATTTAGGATTTTTGGGGTTTGAGGAAGAAAGTAAAAACTTGAATGAAAGTTAAAATAGGAGAGAGGTAAGAAAACTTGAATGATCTCATAACACTAGATATAAAAGTTCAAATCACTAAACCAAGCTAATGCGGATTTACACAATCAATAAGAGTATCAAATTTAATTATAAGAAACATGAATGTTTGAGGCACGCCTTCTCCTTCCTCGTTCTCCCGGTTCCGAGGCCCTAGGCGGCCACCTGGCTCGCCTATGACCATGGCTGGGCCTGATGTTATCGTAAATTAAAAGATAAACTTCTAATTGTATTAATATTTCAATTTTACATTTAATAATAAGTGAGATTGTTTTAGTACATTGACTAAATATCAACGTTAAACAATGCATAAACATCAAGTAAAATAACTCAGATAAGATTATAATTCGCATTTATCCAAAAGAATGGTATAGAAACTATAATACTAAAACTATAATTTTCTCTGATAATTATTATTATTAATATAATAACAAGAACATAACATAAAATAGTTTATACATCGTTAAAATCAATAATTAGATAGGAATGAACTATAGTTTTATCATAAGATTGCTCGTGCAACTATTGGTTTGGTCCGGTTTAACACGGTTGGGTCGACAGCTCAAGTCGCAGCCAGACCTTACGTATCGTTCTAAGTTGGTCTAGTTTGGAGTATATTCTTTAAAGAAAAATTCGATCCGTATTTCCGTACTGTTTTTATGGTTTGGTGCGGTTTTCGTATAGCGGTACGGTTTATGCCCACTCCTAGTTTCGTCAAAACGAGGATAGTCAGTCTTTTGATTTGTGCAACGCCTGTAAATTCTCAAGTACGCACGACTGAAAGTCGGTCCTTCATTCACGTTTTAGTATACTTGAGATGCATTTTTAAACACAAAGAAAAATTACTTAAAACTGCGTTGTTGACACGATTAAGTTTCTGTGCACTAAATCTAAATGTGAAGTTGAACATGTTTGACTGTATCACTCAGTTCAATACAGTTATACAATTCAAACTTTGAAACTATCCGAGTCTGAGGAGAAAAACGAAGTGAGACTTCTCCCGTGGTTGGGAGCTTTGACTGTTGCTATTGTCATTGCATTCTTAATCCTTACAATACATACATATATATATATAATGTTATCATGATATATAAAAACGGAAATAATAGTCCTACTCTATATTAGAATATCAGCATCTGAATTTCTTGGTGAAGATTTGCTAGCAGGAAATTTTGAATTAGGATAGAACTATGTATTCCATTTGCTGGATCTTCTAAAAGTATATACTTGATCAAAGTCAAGCATGCCCTCCTTAAAAAAACTAATGTATAAAGACATAATAATATCGACATACAACAAGTGAAGTCTGCGGATTAGTCCAAATCTGAGTAATATTCAAACTAATGTATAAAGACATAATAGACTTCTTCCATTACGAAATCTAATAACTTGAGTATCAGAAACCCTTGGTCTACGAGTCTCACGGGTCACAACATAAAGATTTACCATGATATAAACGTGAGAATTTGTACATATATATTCTGTGCAACTTCCTCGACTAAAATTCATAAAGTCCTTAGCTTTGACATTTTACTGCATATATATATATGTATATATATATATATATACACACACCTCGTAATTCATATCTCTCTTTACACAGAACAATCAAGATGAGCATACATAAAAGCGTCGCATTGCTAGTGTTATATGTTATTGTTGTTGCATTAGCTGTTAGTATCAATCAGGTTGATGCATCAAGGCACCTGGGAGATGATCGGGCAGAGCTTGTAAGAATATTTGGGTTCATTCTTCAATCGTTGCCGAAGGGACCTACGCCACCGCTCCGTAATGGAGGCTGCAACCATGATCCAAGCAACCGTCGTAGATCATGCCCTCCTTGAATCAAATTTAACTGCTGTTACTCTTGTTGATTGTATTCTATGCAGTCATTTAAATCAGATTGTTCCTAATAAGGATGTGTGTGCTCAGGCGTGATTTGTGAAGAATCTACATTTGGCAACTGTGCAGCACATGTGTGCTATATAATCTGTATAAGTGGAGAACTAACTCCATGTTGTTATATTGCAAATTTGAACATTCCCGGCTTGGTTCCGAACGTTTAGTCCGTTTCGTTAGCTCGACGATGACGACCAATTTAGCCGACCTAAAATATTTTACATTATATATTTTAAATGTTCATATACATTAAAACAAAACATGAGAATACGTTTTTTATGGAAGCCGACTGATTTTATAGTGGACTGACCACCCTTTTCTTTTTGTTTTTTTATTAACTCCACAAACCTAAACTAGCTTATAGAAAAAGTAAGAGTGTTCGTTCGATCGTTTCGGTTTATTTTGAGGTAAAGAATCTCAAATCAAATTGGATCAAAAAAAATTCAGTTAATTTAGTCGGTAACCAATTTAATCTAATTGAAAGAATGTGTTATTATTTAAATGATGAATTCACTCAAAGTAAAACATAAATTCTTCCTGTTTGAAAATTTTTTATATAGTAAATTTTATGTTTATAATAAAATTTGACATATTTGCAACATATGCCTTTGTATTTTATCACTAAACTAGTTATTTAAAGTATTACAACATGTATAAGTAGCTTATAGAAAAAGGTTAAACAACTTGTTTAAATAACTAACCACTATTGAAACAACATAGCACCACGCTGGGTGCAATAAGTACTGTAACCCACTCAGTTGCCTTAAGAAAGCCACAACAAAATCCAACATGACATACACCGTACAGGGTGTTCAACAATCACATACCAACAACAAGTGGCAAAGGCCATTACTAGTATCACCAACAGACTTTCATCAACATTTCATCCTGGCATCATAATCACCTTTCAAACCAGCAACATTCGACTTCAACCTTGTGACGCAAGCATTCACCAGTGAATAAGATAGGATATTTTACAACACAGAACTTGAAATGGAATAGAGAAACCAAAGTTGAATAAATTACAGCATAGGACTTAACAAAGACAACAAAAAAGGCTTCATAAGGATTGCAAAAGAGCTGCACACCCAGTTAATAAAGGAAAATAAGAGAGAAAATATTGATCATGTGTTGATGCTCACCTGATTTGCAAATGAGATGCATACAATAATTTATAATGCATTAATGATTGTTCTAGAAATTGTATACTAAAAGAGTACTCGTGATTTTCCATTTTTAGAAGAATCATTAACTGAATGGTACTACTGACAGACCAATTATTAGTTATCATTATCAATATCATTGTGGTCCTCCATTTCAGTTATTCCAGCTTCATTATTTTCAACACCCCCCCTCAAGCTCTGATGTGGGAAGAATGAAATTGTTCGCTTGTTTTTGAGATAATGGAATTGTGAAATGTTGAGAGACTTGGTAAGCGTATCTGCTATTTTATCCTCTATTGGAATGTACCTAACCTCCACTCCTTTGTTCAAAACTTTCTCTCTAATGAAATGCACTTCAGTTTTTATATGTTTTGTTCTTGAATGAAAAACTGGATCAGATGCTAACTTCCTGGAACCAGAATTGTCACACCATATTATGGCTAGTCCTTTGTATTAAATAATGATTACAGTGAACAAGGATTGCAGTCACACCACCTCAGTGCAGGCTTGACTCTTGATCTATGGCTCTATATTCACCCTCAATGGTTGAGCGAGCCATAGACTTTTATTTTTGAGAGTCCAATTGATTAGATTTTTACCAAAGTATATATACGCAGTAACCGATTGTGGCTTTTCTATCATCAAGAGGGCTTGACTAATATGAGTCACAAAAGCCTACATTAGTTAGAGTTGAGGCATGAGTGAACATGATTTCTTCTCTAATCGATCCAGCAAGATAGCATAGAACTTTCTTACAAGTGCTCCAATGGTTTTGAGGGGAAGCTTGAAGAAACTGGCTCAGCTTATTCACATAACAAGAAATGTTAGCTCTACTAAGTGTGAGTTATTTGAGGGCAACAATAACACCTTGGTATAGAGTGTGATGGTCAAAAGTGGCACTATCTTGAAAGGCATATTCTATTTCAACCCGCAAATTTAGTTAGTAGCCCCCCATTTCATCAAAAAAAAAATGATGACCAAAATACCCTTTTTCTATTATATTTTTTTTCCAGCTTTTTGAACACCTCGTAGTTGTACTACGTGTTTTCTCGGTGTACCTCGTAGTAATCTTACGTGGTCCATGAATGAACCACGGAGATCATCTACGTGGTACTTTGACGAACCACGTAGGACAACTACGAGGTACATCGAAAGACCATGTAGTCCCCCTACATGGAAGGGTATTTTTGGTTTTCAAAAAAAAAGGGAGGCAACTAACTAAATTTGGGGGTTTACCGATTATTTCATGACTTGAGGGCTACTAACTAAATTTGTGGGTTGAAATAGAATTTGCCATCTTGAAAACTTAACTTATTATTTTGTTTCATGGAGTGGCGCAAGGCTTGGCAACAACCATGTTTGTCTTTTTTAGGAGATCTGTGGTGTATTTGGTTAGAGATAAGCGGAGACCATCATGCCCCCTAGTTACCTCAAAGCAAAGGAAATATGTGACAGAGCCAAGAGATATGAGAGCAAACAGAGACTGGAGTTTTGAGACAATAGTGGAGACATGAGTGGCATTATTTCTTATAAACAAATTGTCATCAACGTACCATAGACAACAACTTCGCCATCATTGTAGAAAAACAAAGAAGTATCAAATATTGAGATTTTAGATACAAGAGCATCCAGAGAAACTTTGAGTGTGTCAAACCATGTCTAAGGGGCTTGTTTCAAGCCATAAAGAGCCTTATCTAGTTTACACATAGCAGTGAGATAACCAGGATCAATGAAACCAGCCAGTTACTCCATGAAGACTTTCTCTTGAAGGGCTCCATTTAGAAAGTAGTTGTTAATGTCGAATTGTTGAATATCCCAGCTATAGGTAACAGCTAAAGAGAGTATAACACAAATCATGGAAGGCTTGATTACGGGGAAAATATCTCAAAGAAAGCAATACCTGTTTGTTGTTGAAAACCCTTAGCAATAAGGCAAGCCTTGTAACGATTTATGTGCCATCTTCATTATATTTGATTCGAAAGACCCACTTGCTTCCCACAACAAGCATGTGTGGCTGTCGAGGCACGAGATGCCAAGTTCGATTTTTCAAAAGGGTAGTGTTTCCATCTTGCATTGCCGAGTGCCACTGTAGAGAATAGAGCGCTTGATTAATCCAGAATGGTATAGTGCCTCCAAAATTGGAACTAATGGATGAGTGAGGTGAAGTAGTTAGAAAGATTTTTGGTTTGAATGGCTTTGGAGTGATTTGTTATATAGTACCCAGTGGTTTGGACGGGTTCAGATCCATTTTACTGAAGTTGAGGTTTGAGTAGGCTATACGAGTGGAGAGGTGGAGATAGGTAGATGAATTTCAAGTGGCAGGGTGGAATATGAGTGACATGTACCTAGTGATGAATTTGAGGGATAATGAGCATAGTTTTGAGTTTTATAATGACTAGATGGAGGCTCTGAGCTTGAGGTTAATGCAATAGGATGTAAACCAGGGATTGGGGCATACTGGCCATCATCAACATCATATTCCTTTATAGACCGAGATACAAGTGGATGCCATTGACTGTAACTGATTTGGTTAAAGCAAGTATTTATTTCGGAATTTTTTAAATTTGTAGCAGTAAAACTACCAAGAAACGGGAACTCTAATTCATCGAATTTGACAGTTGAAACAATGTAAATGCACCTAGAGGGCTGTAAACACTTGTTCCCTTATGATTGGGACTGTAACCGAGGAAAACACATTCTGTAGATCTAAAATCTAACTTGTGTTAATTGAAATCTTGAAGATGGGAAAGAAGCATAGGAAAACACACACAAAAGTTCACACTTGGTTTAACTTTAAACAGAATTTGAATGGGAGATATATGATTTAGTGTTGGAGTGGACAAGTGATTGATAAGAAAAGCGGCAGTGCTAAAGGCTTCCCACCAATAGTGCAACGACATGGAAGCTTAAGCGAATAATGTCAAGCCTATTTCATCTATGTGTTGATATTTTCATTTTGATTTACCATTTTATGGATGTGTATGGAGGCATATATGAGTGAAATGTATTCCAAAGAATTTTAAAAAAGGCACGAGACTTTGGTACTCACACCCCCAATCGGTGTGAATATTTTTATTTTGTGATCAAATTTTCATCTAACAAACTTTTGGAAATTATTGAAAGTTTCTTTTACATGGTATCCCTAAGAGCATAGTGAGTGATCGAGATCCGCTATTCACAAGAGGACTTTAGAAGAGTTTGAGAGAAGCTTTGCGAACCGAGCTATGTTTGAGTGCAGCTTATCATTCCCAAATTGATGGTCAAACCAAGAGAGTTAACCGAATTTTGGAAGATCTCCTAAGAGCTTGTGTATTGTACATCGGGGGATCATGGGAAGACCATTTACATCTAGTTGAGTTTGTGTATAATAACAGCTACTAGTCTAGCATTGGGATGGCACCATACGAGGCGTTGTATGGTAGACCGTGTAATTCTCCAGCATGTTGGTTACAAACTGGAGATAAATTAATACTTGAGGCTGAGATGAGTAGAGAGACATCGGAGTGCATCGAGATCTTTCGGCAATGAATGAAGGCAGCTCAAGACCGTAAGAAGAGTTATGCTGATAAGCATCGAAAGGATTTGGAATTCGACGTTGGCGATATGGTTTACGTGAGGATTTCGCCGTTGAAGCATGTTGTTCGGTCCGGAAGCAAAGGAAAGTTAGGTCCAAGATTTGTTGGACCATTTATGATAGCCAAGTGGATTAGAAAGCTTGCGTATAGATTGGAGTTACCCAAGAAGCTGTCGAGTGTGTATAATGTTTTCCATGTGTCGTTTCTATGGAATTGTGTGCATGATTCTAATGTGGTGGTATCTCCAGAGTAGTACGAAGACCTAGAAGTCAAGATTGTGGTTACTAAACCTCATAAGCTGCTTCATGCTGTGGGGAATGACACGAAATAGCTTAAGAGGAGGAAGGTTAAGCTAGTCAAGGTACAATGGGGTGAGGATGATGATGATTGTAAGTGGGAAACGGAAGAGAAAATGACCATCCATAACTCTTTGTTGGTATGACAAATAAGTGTCGTGTCATTCTTACCCCGTTGTAACTTGTACTATTATTGTTGTTACTACTGTTGTTAGAATTTCGCACGCTAGGATAAGGCTATGGATGCATGGCTTGATGGATGCTAGTTTAGATGGTAAATTGGCTGCTCATGGATGATGTAACAACCCATAAAATACGAGCCAATTTAAAAATTTTAAATTGGTCATTTCAAAGGAATTTGAACAATGGAAATAGAATATTTCAATAAAATAGTGAATTAGAAATAGTGAGTCAGCTTAAAATTTTGAATTTAAACTTTGACTGACTGTGCAGGGTGGAAAATATAACGGATTTTAGTGAGACCACTTTTGTTGGGTCGCTATATAGAATATATAACCCTGGAAAATAGATATTTTGCAAACGACCTCGGAATTCGACGAAACGACTTTGTTGGGTCTGGGATGTCAAACTATTACTAGGTTTCAAATTTCATAATTTTTGAAGCTAGTATGTGAGCGTGGAAAAAGAAAACGTGTTTGGTCAATTTCTGTTAAATTGGATCGACCAAAAAATGGCCATTTTTCAAACGATCTCAGAGTTCGACGAAACTAGTTTAGTTGGGACCGTACCGTCAAAACATAGCTAGATTTATTTTTCGGGAATTTTTCAAATCAGTTTGTGGCCCTGACAAATTGAAATGTACATTCAAAGTTAAAATTAAATGTTTTATACTTTAATTTGAAGAATAAATGACTGTAACAGTCGAATTGGCCAACGAAACATATCCTATTGTGTCCGGGATGGGGGTAATTAGCTGGGGACGACAGTCGTTGGGTTTGAATTGGTGTCCGTGTGGAGAAACACTATTTTAAAATTTATTAAAACCATGGGCCAATTAGAATTTTCCTTTCATTATTTTTAAAAATAAAAAAACCCCAGAAACCTTCGTTTTTCTCTCTCGACCGACGATCTACGTCGTTCGCCGCTTCCCCGCCAAATCGCTGCCGCCACAGGTGATTCCAGCCTTCGCCACCACCAACAGTCGACGCGCCTCCCTCTCCTCTTTAAATCCGACCCTACCGCGACCCCTATCGCCACCTCCATCGCCAGTATCGTCGACCCAAACCTCGACACTTCCCATCGCCGCACTGATCGCCAAAGACCACCGAACCACCTCAAAACACCCTGCGCCGATTCCCCTCTCCTCCCTCTTCCACGTCATCACCTCTGATCACCCTATCGTACCTCGGTTCTGGCGAAAACTGCAACCCTATTTTTGAACCATCGTGAAAGGTGAGTCCTTTTTTATGTTTGATCTTTGAAAAATCATATCTTTAAGGTGTATTGACGAAATTCGATGAAAAAGGAAACATCGGGACTGCAAGGAGGCTCTCTACCACATAGAAGAGACTGCGGATTTTTCTGAGTCATCTACGATTTTTAGCACTGAGAAAACCAATGTGAGAAATCTAAATTAAATGAATTTGAATGGAAAATGTCATATATAAATTATATAAGCGGAATATAAATTACACACGTGTTGTATACCTTATGTACATGCGATGTGTAAGCTATATAAACGAAGTATGAATTATACATGCATAGTATAATTAATATATGTGTTGAAATGCAAGTGAAATATAGAAGTATATATATATATATATATATATATATATATATGTATATATATATACTCCCCTCGTCCACAAACCATGGACGATATTTATTGTTGTGTATTGGTGTGAAATATTGGATGAAAATGCGAATGGTTGAATAATTGTTTGTGGTTGATATTGTTTGGTTGTGGTTGAAAAATACCCATTGGTGATGGAAACGAATTGGAAATAATTGTGGAAATAAAAATAAAACATGCCGCCTGCGTGCGATTTAGATGCATGAATCCCCATTGTCAAAAACAACGAGGTTTTAAGGTAGAGCGAGGAGTCGTACTAGGGACGGTGTCGGTTTTAACTACCCTGCCGTTATGCTACCGAAATTTTGAATAATATTCATGTGTTAGAAATATTTTCATATGTTGAAATTATCTTCATGCGTTGAAATTAAAGTCATGTGCTGAAAATATATCCATGTGTGGAAATGCTCATGTGTTGAGAAGTGATGTGTGAAAATTAAATTCATGTGTGAATGAATTAAGTGTTCAAACAATAAAAATCACATTTTTATAATATATATGAAGTATGTAAAATATTCGCCTTATATATAAATAGTTTCAACAATAAAAATTTCATCTTACTTATATGAAGAATATATATAAAATATCCATGTGTGGAGGTGCTCATGTGTTGAGAAGTGTGTGTATTGTAAAAGTTCATGTGTTGAATAAAAAGATTGAACAATAAAAATTACATTTTTATTGAAACTATGAAGTGTTAAAAACATTCATGTATTGAATAAATATTTTAAATGATAAAAGCATCATTTTTATCATATATGTGATATGCTAAAGATATGCGAGCGTTGAAACAAATATTTGTAAAAGAAATATTATTTTTAACATGCATAGGAACTAAATAAAATAGTCATGTGTTGAAAAATATTTTAGTTTGCCAAAATTATCATCTTTGAAATGTGAAGTGTTAAAATAGCCACTTGTTCAAATAAATATGCATGAGTTGAAATATTCATTAATTGGCTAATGATATGATTTTTGCCTATGCCTGCAACATTGGAATGAATGGTGTTTTTAAACCAAAGTGAATCAAATATGAAGTTGAATGGAAACTGATAAGTGATAAGAATTGCATATATGTACATGCATATTTATTGAACAGGTTATAGCAAAGAGGTTAGAGAAGAGGAATAAAATTTTGTACCCGACAAATAGGTACACGTTTACTGTTTTGTTTGGGTGATGATTTTATGAGCCTATTGGCTAGCCGCTTGGCTTTTTCTTTTTCTTTTCGACATGAGACGCCCGTGTGGCTATTTGGGAATTTTCCCAGCCCCTCCCGTACAAAGGAGGTTATGGAGAAATTTTCCAAAATTTAAAGGCGTTAGTGAAATATTTGATGTGAAAACGATATAGGAATTTTCGAATGAACTATATTTATATAAATATATAAATATAAATAAAATTAAAACGAAACGTGGCCGTGCAGTTCGTGTTTTGAAGCCGTGATTTCAAACGACTAGTGCGGTAAATCCAACCATTGGATTATCCTGAAACCGCAACCGTTGGGTTCGCCTCGGAAATATCTTTCCAACGGCACCAACTTTGTGAAGATCCGACGGTTGGATTGTCCGGAATGTTTAATTCAAATCTGAAGAAAAACAGCGCCAGAAACGATTATATTTATATATATATAAATATAATTAAATTAAATCGAATAATGACGGTGCAGTTCGTAAATTGAAATCGTAACTTCAAATGGCTAGTGTGGAAGATCCGACCATCGGATTTTTCCAAAACTGAAACCCTTGGATTCATTTTGAAATGATCTTTCTAATGACTTAAAGTTTGTGAAGATCCAACAGTTAGATTTTTAGATATGTGTAAAACAAATTTAGTGAAAAACAGCGCCAGTGCATCGGCACGACCTGAATCGTCGTTTAATTAAATATGGCCGTTTTAAATAAATAAAAATGACGATATATCGTTATAAAATACTATAGACGATATAGAGTGGAAATAAACCAATTTTGTTGTGTTTGCTTGATATGTGATGGTTGAATGTATTTAACATGAAAATTATAACTAAAGAACTGAAATGTGAATGTTGAATAGTCTAACCATGTGATAAATTGATTTGAAAATCTAAGTATACGTGGGTTATTTGAAAAGGGCGAGTTCATCTCATTTCAAATAATTGATCGACGTTAAGAAGTCGAAGAGTCGAAGACGATTGAAGACCGACGATCTTCACATTGGATGGATGGGCGCTACTGATGCTCGTGATTGGAGTAGCTACCGTGAAGGAGCTGAAGTAGTAGCCGTCCAAACATACTGTTGATTGTACGGATATGCGAGGAATTTGGTGCCTCCAGTTTCGTTCAAACCCAGAACGGACTTGTAAATCGACTGTGTGTCTGACATTGGATTTTGTTCTATGCTGATTGATCTCTGGTAAATATATATCTGTTTGGCGGCGGAGAATTTATTCTCTTGCTTAACGCCCTTCTCTGAGACGTAAGAGCTCAAAGGTTATGTATTGATAGAAATTAGTCGCATGGAGTGGATTGCCAGTGTGGCACGCCTAAGTGGCATATGATCAAGGCTTCTGTTGCAAAGCAAAGTCTTGTGGTTGATGATCAAAGCATGGTCAGTGTGACGTAGCTTTGTGTATAACGTGAATTCGCGAGCCTCACACCCCGGTATAAGTCAAAAACGGGAGAAGGACCCAAGGAGTGCACGACGTTTCTTTCTAGCTATGGTGGTGTCAGTGACCTCCCAGCCCTGACATTTATATCTACTTTTCACCTGTGTGGTTGTTGGAATACGAGGCGCCTCGATTATAGGTCTGTAAGGACTAGGAAACGTGTGTTCAGGAATAACTAATCCTCAAAGTAAGAGAGGACCGACCTTGGAGGATCCAGGGATTGCTGTGTGCGGTCCCGAGGCATTTGCTAGAGTGTCTCGAACGGAGAGGAGCTTTCCCCTTGCCTCGACTCATGAAGGAATCCAATTTCCAATACGAAATTTCGGATGTGATTGTATTACTAGTACGGCGACATAGTGGTATGGGTCGTTTATGCCGCCTATGATTGATATTTATGATTGAAATCGCTTTTGAAACATATATGCACTAGTAATAATATCAAACACTTTTGCTTTATTCGTATGAAGCATTTTTGGCCATTATAAGGTAAAACCTCTATCCTCCGGCTTGCGTTGCATTGTGTGATGGGACCTGAGTCTTATAATGGCTTCATTTTATAAAAAGCATTGGGATGATTTAATCATTTACTTTATTTCATGCACTAGCACTCATTGGAGTAAACCTGTTCCGCGAAAGTGGCGTGGTCCTTTGATTTGCCTTATTATTGTTGTTAATAAGTTAAGTAGATTTCTCATACCAGTCCCATGGCTGACTCGTAGTTTGTTTCACCTTGCAAACTCGGGTGTCCTCATTTTCACACGGGCAGCTTAGTTACAGGTATCTGGTGCACTTTCGGCTCATGGTGAGGCTTGACTACACCGTGCTGACTTTGACTCTTTCTGCCATTTTAGTATATGTATTATAATTCCGCCATTGGCGACGTAGACTGATATCTATTTAGTGTACTCTTTATGTATTATTCCGCCTCTGGTGATGGTGACTGATTATGTATTATTATGCACTAAGTTGTATCCTGCACTGTGCTCTCTGATGTGGTGATATCTATATGATTCCGCTGTCATATGTGTGTAAATTATTCTATTTTATGTTTATGCTATTATCTGTGATCTGCTAATGATGATTAATGTATTATATTCCAATGATTATCATTAACACCGTGTCACGGTGTTTTGGGATCGTCACAGCTGGTATCAGAGCTTTGGTTAACCTTAGTTCTGGAGTCTAACACATTAAACACTTCGTCAAAATAGAATCAGTGTTATTCTAAGGCGAGTAGCTCATTAGAGATAGGACTAGTAAAGTCCTAGGATGAGCTAAGCAGAATAGCAAAAACATTTTGATCAGTCCATCATTATCTTTCCATAAATTTTCTGCTTAACCATGCAATAAATTATCATTTCTGTAAGCTAACACTTTTCTTGCTTATACAGAACTTGAAAAATGGCTAACCGAGCAGCCGCCGCTAGAGGAGGCCGTGCTGGCCATGGTAGAGGAAGAGGAGAGGTCCCAGTAGAAGAAGGACCCTTGGTACAACCCCCGGTCGCTCAATACTTCGAGCTGGACCGCGAAGCTAAGAGATACAAAAATCTAGGAGGCAAGACCTTCTCGGGAACTGGCACGGTAATAGAGGCCCTTGCTTGGCTCAAAAAATGCGAGAAGGTACTAGAAGGCCTAAGGCTTGGAGATCAAGATAAAGCTATTATGGGTGCCTGGCTTATGCAGGAACAAGCTGAACTATGGTGGGAATCTCTCACCGCCGGGAATAGAGAAGCTGGAAGAACCTGGGACGGATTCAAAGAACTCTTCAAAGAGAAATATGTCCCTGAACAAGCCCTAGAAGCATGCACGATGACTTCGCCAACCTCCCGCAGGGGGATCTTTCGGTGCAGGATTATCTGAATAAATTTACATAGTTGTCCCCCTATGCTCCGGAGCTTGTCGCCACTACAAAGTCCAAGAATAAGAGGTTCATCCTCGGGCTGAAGCGACAGTATCTTGTTAGAGCCATGGCCCACATCAAGTTGGGATTTAATGAATTGGTGGAAATGACATGCAACTACGAAGACCTTGACCAAAGACACCTGGAGCAGGATCGCGCTAAAAGCCAAGCCAGAAACAAATATAAGCCTGCTGTGAATCAAGCTGAGTCAAGCCAAGCAGCATCCTCGAAACCACAGACTAGCAGGCTGCCAAGAGGAAGCTGCTATAACTGTGGCAAGATAGGGCACTTCTCTAATGTCTACATAGCCCCGAAGAGGCAGAAGACAAATTCACAAGGTTCAAGCCAGGGCTCTCAGAACCCTCGCTCCTGCTTTAATTGCCGCAAGACGGATCATCATGTCAAAGACTGTCCTTTGCTGAAAAAGGCCGTAGTAGCTCACATGTCTGACGGGTCGAGCCCGCCAGCTGCTTCCGATGGAGCAGGTAAACCCGATGTTTTGGGAGGTACCCTTACAGTTAAAAATATTCCGTTTCTATATTGTTTGACACAGGTGCATCATGTAATTTTATTGCTAGTAACATAGTGCACAAATTAAAGTTAAAACAAAGGAAGCTTAAAGATTCGGTTGAAGTTCATAATCCGATAGGGGGTTCTATTATTCTCAGTACATGTTGTAGAGTGCCAATCTCTTATTCTTTCTACAAGTTTCCTTTCAATCTAGTCATTATGGACTTTCCTGAATTAGATATCATTCTCGTGCTGGATTGGTTAACGTAATACGAAGCTGAGGTAAATTGTGTGGAACGAATAGTAAAAATTTGAACGAAGCTTGGACATATATTTATACCCTGTCATGGTTTGAATCCAGATAGAAAAGAATTTTGGTCTGCATTAGAAGTTATCCCCACTCCCATAGAAAAGATTCTGATTGTCATAAACTATGCGGATGTGTTTGAAGAAGTCGAAAACTTACCTCCGCAAAGAGAAATAGAATTCAGAATCGATCTAATTCCCAATGCCAGACCAGTGGTGCATCATATTCGCAGAATGACTCCAAAGGAAAAAGAAGAATTAGGTGATCAAACTCGTCAACTGTTATGGAAGGGTCTAATCAGACCTAGCTTTTCTAATTGTGGTGCAGCTGTAGTGTATGTACCAAAGTCAGACGGTACTCTTCGATTATGCGTTGATTACCGAGACCTCAACAAACAGACGCTCAAAAATAAATACCCATTACCCTACATCGATGATTTGCTAGACCAATTAAATGGGGCGAGAGTATTTTCCCGAATGGACCTAGCTATAGGTTTTCATCAATTGAGAATAGCAGAGGAGTGTGTTCCTTTGACAGCTTTCAGAGGTCCAGTCATATTTTATGAATGGTTAGTAATGTCTTTCGGCCTGTGCAATGCTCCAGCATACTTTGTCAATCTAATGAATAGAGTGTTCAGGGGAGTTCTGAATAAATTTGTCCTCGTATTTATCGATGATATTTTAATCTACTCCAAATCAAAACCCTTAGAACAAGTATTAGAGATTCTAAGAAAGAACGTCTTCAAAGCCAAATTCTCTAAATGTGTCTTCTGGCAAGAAGAAGTGAAGTTTCTTGGCCATGTCGTGTCAAAGAAAGGGATTTCTGTAGATCCAAGCAAAATAACAGCGATTCAAGACTGGAAACAACCCACTACACCCACAGAGGTTAGAAGTTTTATGCGGTTGGCTAGTTATTATCGAAAGTTCGTTAAGGATTTTTCGAAGATATCCGGTCCGTTAACGAAGCTCACGAAGAAGCATGAGAAATTTAAGTGGACTTCCGACTGTGAAGAAGCTTTCCAGGAATTGAAATCGAAACTGACAACTGCTTCAGTGTTAACCATTATTGATGGCAATCAGGATTTGACGGTTTGGACAGATGCTTCTATTAGAGGTCTTGTTGCAGTGTTAATGCAAAGAGGCCAAGTAGTCGCTTGTGCAAGCCACCAACTGAAACCACATGAGAAGAATTATGTAACTCATGATCTTTAGTTGCTAGCTATCGTTTTTGCTTTAAAATTCTGGAGGCATTATTTATTGGGCGAGAAATTTGTACTGTACACAGATCATCAATTATTGAAGTATTTATACACCCTGAAAGATCTGAATTTGAGACAGCAATGTTGGCTAGAATTTCTTGCAGCGTATGATCTTGATATCCTGTATACGCCGGGAAAGGTTAACGTTGTGGCGGATGCGCTTAGTAGAAAAATCGCAATCATTGCCAATCTTATAATTACGCCAGGATTGATTGATAAAATATCTGTTCTTCAGAAAGGTGACAATTTTGTGAAAGAGATGATAAAAAGGATTCAAAGGGGCGAAGGCTCCAGTTTCCAAGTGGATAGTGAGGGAGTTCTGAGATTGAATAGAAGAATATGTGTTCCCGACATTCCTGAGCTCCAAAGAGAAGTGCTAGATGAATGCCATAAATCCAAACTTTGCATTCATCCTGGTGTGAGTAAAATGTACAACGATATCAAACGCACTTTCTGGTGGAAGGCAATGAAGAGGGATATTTCTTTGTATGTTAGCAGATGCCCTACTTGTCAATTGGTCAAGAGTGACCAACAGAAGCAAGTTGTATTGTTGCAACCATTAGAAGTCCCAGGTTGGAAATGGGAACAGGTTTCCATGGATTTCATAGATGGTTTGCCGCGAACCAGGAAAGGTAATGACAACATTTGGGTAATCGTAGATCGCCTCACGAAGACTGCCCATTTCATACCTGTCAGATCCAATAGAACCGCTCAAAGTCTAGCACAGATATATTTCAAAGAAATCGTTAAGCTGAATGAAATTCCCATCAGCATAGTCAGTGATAGAGACCCAATATTTACTAGAAAATTTTGGGAGGCATTCCAGACAGAATTGGGAACGAAACTGAATATTAGCACCGCTTATCACCCTCAAACAGATGGCCAAACTGAGCGGGTGAATAGAATTCTGGAAGATTTATTGTGGGCTTGTATAATTGATTTTGGTGGGTCATGGGAAGATCACATGCATTTGGCAGAATTCTCATATAACAATAGCTATCAAGCAAGTTTGGGAATGTCGCCATTTGAAGCATTATATGGCAGACTGTGCAGATCTCCAGTGTGACGGCCCGCCCCGCACCAACCGACATTTCCTCCAAAGGTGCGTTGCACACATGTCCAGTTAGCACGGAACGGGTTGTCAGAAGAAAAAGGGAAGAAGGAAATGAACTAACAAGGAACCTGTAGAATGTCTCACAGCGCATAGAATAAAATATAATAACAACATACTTGACATAAAACAGGTAAGACAGTGCATAAGCTGAAAACTGGAACTAAGCATCATAGCAGCGGAAATACAGCTTATTACAACTTTTAAAATACTGTCTCTAAAGCAAAAGCAAGATAAAGAAGGTACACTACTAATGCCCAAGTAGTGACCACCAACAACACAGGGAGAATATTTATATATCATACGTGGAAGCCTCCTACTCGCCTCCGAATCAGCTACTCGCGCATCACTAGCTAACCATAACCTGTCTCTAGTCTGCTCGTGTGAGCACCCAGAGTAATAAGAGGAGACATAAAACTCTGGGTCAGACATAAAGCCTGGTATGAGCGATAAGCAACAAAACATAACAATAACAGGTATAATCCAATCATACCTGAACCTGGACCTGCAACCAAAGATTTAGCACTACATATTGTACAACACTGTAAGGTGCCCTTTCAAATGGTGTAAAGGTAACGAGGGTGGGGGTGTGCATGTCATAGTGATGTCAAACAATCAAACATAGCAATCATCCTCACATCCCTCACTCAGTGCGTAAAGCATACGATATCCACTACTTTGGTCACCTAATACTTTGGGCCATGACGGAATCCAATCCCGTGTAACTATCAATACAAGCCCACTATCCATCTCTCAGTGGTGAACCAAAATTATGAATACCTACAACCCCTTTGCACACGTCCCGCAGCAAAGCCCAACCATGAAGTGAACTCATTGGTTCCCAACTGGATCCTGAGCTATAACTTCCATTTGGACTACCTTTGCATCTCGGGTTTTAGTCTCCTCCACCGGATCGGTCTTCATTCAGTTCATAACCTCCTGGTTCGGTTCGCAGTCACCAGCTCGTGGTCAAGCTCTAGGTCATGATGATACTCCAGCTCGGATAATGCTACCTTCGCCAGGTCGGATCGTGATATGCTCTCCAGGTCGGGTCGCCATCATCGGATCGTGCTTCATCAGTTCGTGGCACCCCTGTCGGGTCGGGTCGTGGCACCCTGGTACTCATCGCATCGTGAGCTCCTTCATCCTCCTCTGGTTCGGATTGCGAGCTTGAAGTGACTCGTAGCATCAGTCTCTCGTTCATGGCCTTCAAAGTGGAGCAGATCGTCATGGTGGTGCGGCTCGTGATGACTCTTCACGAATGGAGGGGATCGAATCGTGGAGGGTGGTTCGTCCCGGATCGTGGCTCACCTCCTGCCTTGGTCGTGGCACATACCCCACGAACGGGGAGGGGGCTCACGGACCGATTCCTGCACAACTTCCCTGCGACTTGTTTCACACCATTCGATGGCGTTTTCGACCAATCTAACACTTCTAAACAATCACAAAGCATACCATACAGTCATAACAACATGTAGTATCAACCCCAAACACCAAAACATAAATCATAGCGTGTAAAATGGATCAAACATACCCAAAACCCCTTAATTTCCCTTAAGCATGTTTAGGAACAACTAAGCATAGGATTAACAAAACTTAACCAAATTAACCCAAACTTCTAACATAGGTCTAAAACAATACTTAGCAATTTATAAATATTTTTCCAGATTTTTAACATGCATAAATTCGCTAATTATCACTAATCACCCCTTAATCCCCCAAATTCCGGGATTTGCAAAATTAGTCGAAATTAACCCAAATTCGTATCAGAGACATAAAATGATGTTTTAGAATTTTAGGAATTTTTCTAGATTTTTCTGAGCCATAATTTCGCTAATCTTCGCTGATTACCATAACTAGCCGTAATTAGTGAAAAACAATGCAAATCACTCACCTTAGCCACAAACAAACTTTAGATCTGAAATAATCTCTGATTTGGATCCAATCCCTATGTGTTCCAGCAGCTCTCCCTCTGATTTGGGGCTACCCTCCCTTGATTTGATGTAGTTTTGCTTAATCTTCGATTAGAAAGTGATTAGAGATGATTTGGGATGAAATTAGAAGGTGGAGGCCATTGCTAGAGCTTGAAGGAGGTAAGTGGCGGCTGAAAAAATGAGTCTAAAACCGTAATCCTAACCCTAGCAGCCCTTAAATATCCCAAATCCCGAAATCCCCCATTGGGCCTAGTTGCTAATCACCCGGTTAAGCCCAATTAGTTGTTTTTCACCTTCTAAACCTTGTTTCAGCCATATCTCCCAAACGGTAAGTCAGTTTGGCTATTGTAACCACTCTACGGAAAGAGAAACCATCATTCGAAGCCAATGGAAGTGGTTTCAGGTCAAATTTCCTTTCCAGTCAAAAGTTATGGCCAAAACAGTACCAACTAGGGGCAAAACGGTCATTAAAAAATCGACAAAAATCATGAACATGGGAAATGACTCTAATGGTTGTTTCCCAAAGTTACATGACCATACGACTTCGTATGAGAAAGAAATAAATATTCTACGATCCTTCAATGCGTAGAATGCGGGTTGTTACATTCTTCCCCCTTAAGAAATTTCGCCCCCGAAATTCCCTAACCAAAACACACAAAGGGCCCAGCATGCCTATCAACCATAAAACAACAATCAACATGCAAAACAAGTCTATCCTAGCATGCGGTTTACTAAAAAGGGAAGAAACTATCACTACCAAAACCTTACCAGGCAAAGAGTTCTGGATACTTCCTCCTTATATCCTCCTGTGTTTCCCAAATACAGTCTTTTTCATTCTTACCCCACTGGACTTTGACTAGTTTCACCGCTTTCCTTCGAAGCTGCTACGTATCGTTCCCAACGATACGCATAGACTTGCGGTTCCCAACCGCCTCGAGTTCAACTTCGATGTTATCCAACTGATCAGGTGAAATAGCCACACTAGGGTCGTGCACGAATTTCCTTAACTGGGAAACATGAAATACGTTGTGAACTCCCGCCATCTTGTCAGGTAACTCTACCTCATACGCCAAATTCCCAACTTGCTCGAGGACTGGGAATGGGCCAACAAATCTTGGTGCTAACCTACCTCTCCAACCAATCCGAATCACATTCTCTATGGAGAGATCTCGACGAACACCAAGTCGTTAACAAAGAATTCCAAATCTCTTCGTTTCTTACCGAGATAAGCCTTCTGCCTATCTTTATCCCTTCCCAGTAGTAGATCTGCTCTATGTCTCAATACATCTTGTTAACACTGGGATGTATAGTCAATTTCGAGTGATGATATGCTCTAAGCACTTCACCTCTCAGTTCATCTACGTTGGGTACAACTGGTCCCTTATTCTTTCGAAGCCACCCTTCTCGATCAAATCTTTATTTGATCATTCTCTTTCCATCGATACCCATCTCTACCCTAGAGATGGTTTCCAATAGATTAGGATCGTCCTTTTAACTGGAACCAATCCACTCAATCAAAATCGATCTAATCGTCAAGCTTACTAGTGCTCTGAATCCAATTCACTCTTGGGTCCAAAATCATATCCTGTGATATACTTTAGTTACTTCCATCCTAGAACAAAACCCCTAAACTGGCATGTCTCCTACTCAATGCAACTATTATCGCGCCCAAATCATTTACTTTGATCACTATGCCCATGGAGTCATGGCGACTCCACTGCACTGATCCATAGCCACTAGTCCTTTGCTATGTCCACTCTGCCCCATGAAGTCATAACAACTCCACTGCACTGGCTCATAGCCTTACTAATCATTTACTATGTCCACTTTGTCCCCTCGAGTCATGACAACTCTACTGCACTGGCTCATAGTCCTACTACAATCACTTTGTTCCCCATCGCTGGAACCCTAGAGGTGATAGTCTACTCAAGGAAAAAAATAGGAACAACATAGCAACCATAACATCCATCAAACAAGTCCTATCTATCACCTGCTAAATTGATAAACACATCGACAGCTACATGACTGGTCTAACCAATCCCAATATGTCGATTCTAGCATGTCTGGTCCAACCAACATCACTAACTAATGGAAGCCCAGCCCCTATACATACACCAATGCCTACTTGACTGGTCCGACCAATCCCAGGCTAATGGATGCCCCGCCCCCTACTAACTATCGTACGTCCAACGCACGTTTATCCTCCAAGGATAATTAAACTAATGGAAGCCCAGCCTCCAATCGGACTACCGTACATCCAACGTACGTTTATCCTCCAAGGATAACTAGATCACGTCCAATGGATCCAAGGTAACGGGCGTCCCCAGATACCCCTGCTTTTAGTCCTCCTAAAATACTTGAGTCCAACCCAAGTCTATCCATTATCTTGCTACCCTCTCGAGTCCAACTTGAGCTGAATCCAATTCCTTGCAGCCTTCTCGAGTCCAACTCGAGTCAATCTATAACTCAGACCCAGTCTTGAGTACCGACAAACTCTAGTCCAACGTGAGTCGTCTCCCTATTCGTTGCATCTCCAAGATCAATGAACACCTATTTTCTTTTACGAGTTCAAGTCCAACTTGAATCGCTCTAATCTTCGTTGTATCTTCCATGATCAACGAACACATCCTATTCCTTCAAAGTTCTACTATCCAATAGCAATCCATTACTTTGCATCTTTCCCGAGTCCCACTTGAGCAATCTCATAACCCTATCGAGTCTAACTCTGGGCAGTCTATACCATTGAACAGTCTCATCATGTTCCGTCTGCCCATCACTCCTCGAGTAAACCAAGATATCATCCAATGAAAAATCACAACAACTATTTACCCCTCACGCGAACCATCCTCATCGAAATCGATATTCCCGAAGTACAAGCCCCAAAGGCCTAAACCAATATCAGACAAGCACCCAAGGAACATCTCCTCCGAGTTCGGACAATCCTCATGAGGTGATACTAGCAAAACAATCTAGCACTGGAGTACTCCCAGAGGCAACTAGAACTTATTACAACGATAACCTCTTAACTTCCTTAACTCCAGTTACTATCGCCATTACTAGATAGGTCCCTAATACCACCCTATTCCTTTGGAATAGATCGACTCCCCAAAATAATGCTAAACCCAGTAAAGCCCAAAATAAAGCAATCACAAGGAAACATACATCCATGACTCGATAAGACCACCCACAAAAAATCACACTAAGATAAGTCGAACCACCTATCGGGTTCGTCACAATTAGAGGTCTATCGACTAACTCAGGTTTGTCAAACAAAACCCGATCAAAACATCTTAAATAGAAAGCATACCTCGAATAATGACACCTTTTTCCTTCTGCGCCGCAGTTCGGGCATTCGACGAAGAAGGAACAGCGTTGATAGCATATGCTTTCACAATCTGCTTCTCCCTAGGAGGTTGTGGGCAATCATCCTTGTGATGTCCCTCCTGGCCGCAGTTAAAGCACTTCCTTTCCCCAGGCTTTTCTCGACAATCTCTGGCGTAATGGCCCTTCTTGCCACAACTAAAGCATTCGCCATCTTTCTTATTTTTCTTACTCCGACCATCCTTGGTCGGGTTCTGCTTCCTCTTGTTCTGAGAATTCTTCTTGCCTTTACCGCCTGCTTGCGGCTTTGGCTCCTCTGCAGATGCCGTAGCAACTTCGGCCTTCGACTTAGGGAAAAGGCACTCTGACCTTAATGCCTTCCCTACAATAGACTAGAACGTCTCATCGATATGGTTTATAAGTCTTTCCCCCAAGTACCCATCCAAGCCAGTTATGAAATTCTCGTTCTTCTTTTCGACTGTATCGATAAGGGACCATCCATATTTCGATAAAGTGTCAAATTCAGCGATATACTCCGAGACTGCTCTACCGTTCTGCTTGAGCTCCAAGAACTTCCTGAACAGTTCTAATTTATAAGCAGCTGGAATAAACTTATCACAAAAGCGAGTCTTAAACTGATTCCAAGTAACTTGATCTTCTGGAGTAGCTGTTCTAATGGCATTCCACCAATTCATCGCTCGCCCTTGCAGCTGACGAGACGCTAGCCTTCTCTTCATCTCATCCTCAAGACGCAAGTCGTCGAAGATATGATCACAGCTATCCAACCAATCCTGAACATCTGTGGCTGACTCCGTTCCGTGGAACGGCTTCCCACCAAGGTTAGTGTAATCCTTGCACAACTTGGCGAAATCGACCCTAGGCGCCTGCACTACTGGACCACCACCATTTCCGGGATTGGGAACTGCTCCCTAAACATCTCTAAGCATGTCTCTCATGAAGTTAGTGAACATTGTCCTCATGTCAGGAGCATTCCTATGGTTGGTCCCTCTACCAGCACCTCTAGGATATCGGCTCATCGTTAATCTGCAAAAGGGGAAACGATTAACGAACCCATAGTGGTGCTAGTGCAGTACGACTTCATTATTATATTACCAATAGTATATATATATAGCTTTTGAAAACCGAAGTAATCACGAATACGCACTCTCATATACGTACTATCTCTCCCTAGTGTCTTTCCCTAGGTTAACTATACAACCTAGAGCTCTGATACCAAGTGTGACAGCCCGCCCCGGACCAACCGACATTTCCTCCAAAGGCGCGCTGCACACATGTCCAGTTAGCACGGAATGGGTCGTCAGAAGAAAAAGGGAAGAAGGAAATGAACTAACAAGGAACCTGTAGAATGTCTCACAGTGCATAGAATAAAATATAATAACAACATACTTGACATAAAACAGGTGAGACAGTGCATAAGCTGAAAACTAGAACTAAGCATCATAGCAGCGGAAATCCAAAATACAGCTTATTACAACTTTTAAAATACTGTCTCTAAAGCAAAAGCAAGATAAAGAAGGTACACTACTAATGCCCAAGTAATGACCACCAACGACACAGGGAGGATATCTATATATCATACGTGGAAGCCTCCTGCTCGCCTCCGAATCAGCTACTCGCGCATCACTAGCTAACCATAACCTGTCTCTAGTTTGCTCGTGTGAGCACCCAGAGTAATAAGAGGAGACGTAAAACTCTAGGTCAGACATAAAGCCTGGTATGAGCGATAAGCAACAAAACATAACAATAACAGGTATAATCCAATCATACCTGAACCTAGACCTGCAGCCAAAGAGTTAGCACTACATACTGTACAACACTCTAAGGTGCCCTTTCAAATGGTGTAAAGATAACGGGGGTGGGGGTGTGCATGTCATAGTGATGTCAAATAATAAAACATAGCAATCATCCTCACATCCCTCACTCAGTGCGTAAAGCATACGATATCCACTACTTTGGTCACCTAATACTTTGGGCCATGACGGAATCCAATCCCGTGTAACTATCACTACAAGCCCACTATCCATCTCTCAGTAGTGAACCAAAGTAATGAATACCGACAACCCCTTTGCACACGTCCCGCAGCAAAGCCCAACCATGAAGTGAACTCATCGGTTCCCAACTGGATCCTAAGCTCTAACTTCCATTTGTACTACCTTTGCTTCTCGGGTTTTAGTCTCCTCCTCCGGATCGGTCTTCATTCAGTTCATAACCTCCTGGTTCGGTTTGCAGTCACCAGCTCGTGGTCAAGCTCCAGGTCGTGATGATACTCCAACTCGGATCATGCTACCTTCGCCAGGTCGGATCGTGATATGCTCTCCAGGTTGGGTCGCCATCATCGGATCATGCTTCATCAGTTCGTGGCACCCTGGTACTCATCGCATCGTGAGCTCCTTCATCATCCTCTGGTTCGGATCGCGAGCTTGAAGTGACTTGTAGCATCAGTCTCTCGTTCGTGGCCTTTGAAGTGGAGCAGATCGTCATGATGGTGCGGCTCGTGATGACTCTTCACGAATGGAGGGGATCGAATCGTGGAGGGTGGTTCGTCCTGGATCGTGGCTCACCTCCAGCCTTGGTCGTGGCACATACCCCACGAACGGGAAGGTGGCTCACGAATCGATTATTGCACAACTTCCCTGCGACTTGTTTCACGCCATTCGACGGCGTTTTCGACCAATCTAACACTTCTAAACAATCACAAAGCATACCATACAGTCATAGCAACATGTAGTATCAACCCCAAACACCAAAACATAAATCATAGCGCGTAAAATGGACCAAACATACCCAAAACCCATTAATTTCCCTTAAGCATGTTTAGGAACAACTAAGCATAGGATTAACAAAACTTAACCAAATTAACCCAAACTTCTAACAGAGGTCTAAAACAATACTTAGCAATTTATAAATATTTTTCCAGATTTTTAACATGCATAAAATCGCTAATTATCACTAATCACCCCTTAATCCCCCAAATTCCGGGATTTGCAAAATTAGTCGAAATTAACCCAAATTTATATCAGAGACATAAAATGATGTTTTAGAATTTTAGAAATTTTTCTAGATTTTTCTGAGCCATAATTTCGCTAATCTTCGCTAATTACCATAACTAGCCATAATTAGTGAAAAACAATGCAAATCACTCACCTTAGCCACAAAAAAACTTTAGATCTGAAATAATCTCTGATTTGGATCCAATTCCTATGTGTTCCAGCAGCTCTCCCTCTGATTTTGTGCTACCCACCCTTGATTTGATGTAGTTTTGCTTAATCTTCGATTAGAAAGTGATTAGAGATGATTTGGGATGAAATTAGGAGGTGGAGGCCATTGCTAGAGCTTGAAGGAGGTAAGTGGCGGCTGGAAAAATGAGTCTTAAACCGATATCCTAACCCTAGCAGCCCTTAAATACCCCAAATCCCGAAATCCCCCATTGGGCCTAGTAGTTAATCACCCGGTTAAGCCCAATTAGCTCTTTTCACCTTCTAAACCTTGTTTCAGCAATATCTCCCAAAAGGTAAGTCCGTTTGGCCAATGTAACCACTCTACGGAAAGAGAAACCATCATTCGAAGCCAATGGAAGTGGTTTCAGGTCAAAATTCCTTTCCAGTCAAAAGTTATAGCCAAAACAGTATCAACTAGAGGAAAAATGGTCATTTAAAAATCGACAAAAATCATGAACATGGGAAATGACTCTAATGGTTGTTTCCCAAAGTTACATGACCATACGACTTCGTATAAGAAAGAAATAAATATTCTACGATCCTTCGATGCGTAGAATGCGGGTTGTTACATCCATCATGTTGGGTAGAACCTGGCAACAGACTTGTGCTAGGACCTGATATGATTCGAGAAGCATCTGATAAAGTCGACTTCATCAAAAAGCGATTGAGAACCGCATAAAGCCGACAAAAAAGTTATGCAGATTCTAGAAGAAGAGATTTGACATTTGCTGTTGGTGATCATGTTTATTTGAAAGTTTCTCTGATGAGAGGAGTAATTTGGTTTGGCAAAACTGGGAAGTTAGCACCGAGATTTATTGGTCCCTTTCCTATACTCGAACGAATTGGAACTCTTGCTTATAGGGTTCAATTACCAGATTGGTTGCCTGGAGTGCATGATGTATTTCACGTATCTCAACTTAGAAGACATGTGCATGATCCAGATCTTGTTGTAGAAGAAGCAGCGCAACAGGATATAGACAAAACTCCTGAATTAGCAGTCAGAAGAGAGCCATTAAAGATTGTTGGCAAAGAAACTAGAGAACTAAGAAGCAAAAAGGTTCATTTAGTTAAAGTGCAGTGGAGTAGTGATCCTAGAGACTGTACTTGGGAGACTGAGGAAAGCACTAAGCAAGCTTACCCCAAATGCATAGTGGACATCTCTGACTAACTCCGGTGCAAGGTACCTTTACAATACTTTGCATTTACATTTTGTTTCCTACTTTACTGTTGTTTCCTTTTCGGGGACGAAAAGTTTTAAGTGGGGGAGATTGTAACAACCCGGAAAATATGAGCCAATTTACAAATTTTAAATTGGTTATTTCAAAGGAATTTGAACAATGGAAATAGAATATTTCAATAAAATAGTGAATTAGAAATAGTGAGTCAGTTTAAAATTTTGAATTCAAACTTGACTGACTGTGCAGGGTGGAAATTATAATGGATTTTAGTGAAACCATAAATATTTAAATCTGTTTATCAACACCTTTCTAACGAATCTGAAAAATCGAAGTTTCATAATGGGAGTCAAAAGTTATGGCCGAATGAATTTTCAGAAAGGTCGCTATATAGAATATATAGCCCTGGAAAATAGATATTTTGCAAACGACCTCGGAATTCGACGAAACCACTTTTGTTGGGTCCGGGATGTCAAACTTTTGCTAGGTTTCAGATTTCATAATTTTTGAAGCTAGTATGTGAGCGTTGCAAAAGAAAATGTGTTTGGTCAATTTCTGTTAAATTGGATCGACCAGAAAATGGCCATTTTTCAAACGATCTCAGAATTCGACGAAACTAGTTTTGTTGGGATCGTAGCGTCAAAACATAGCTAGATTTATTTTTCTGGAATTTTTCGAATCAGTGTGTGGCCCTGGCAAATTGAAATGTACGTTCAAAGTTAAAATTAAATGTTTTATACTTTAATTTGAAGAATAACTAACTGTAACAGTCGAATTGGACAACGAAACATATCCCATTGTGTCCGGGATGGGGTAATTAGCTAGGGACGACAATCGTTGGGTTTGAATTGGTGTCCGTGTGGAGAAACACTATTTTAAAATTTATTAAAACCATGGGCCAATCAGAATTTTCCTTTCATTATTTTTAAAAATAAAAAAACCCAGAAACCCTCGTTTTTCTCTCTCGACCGACGATCTACGTCGTTCGCCGCTTCCCAGCCAAATCGCCGCCGCCACAGGCGATTCCAGCCTTTGCCACCACCACCAGTCGACACACCTCCCTCAACTCTTTAAATCCGACCTTACCCCGACCCCTATCGCCACCTCCATCGCCAATGTCATCGACCGAAACCTCGACACTTCCCATTGCCGCCCCGATCGCCAGAGATCATCGAACCACCTCAAACCACCCTACGCCGACTCCCCTCTCCTCCCTCTTCCACGTCATCACCTCTAATCATCCTATCGTGCCTTGGTTCTCGCAAAAACTGCAGCCCTAGTTTTGAACCATCGTGAAAGGTGAGTCCTTTTTGATGTTTGATCTTTGAAAAATCATATCTTTAAGGTGTGTTGACGAAATTCGATGAAACAGGAAACATTGGGACCGCAAGGAGGCTCTCTACCACATAGAAGAGACCGCGGATTTTTCTGAGTCATCTACGATTTTTAGCACTCCAAAAATCAATGTGAGAAATCTAAATTAAATGAATTTGAATGGAAAATGTCGTGTATAAATTATATAAGCAAAATATATATTACACACGTGTTGTATACCTCATGTACATGCGATGTGTAAGCTATATTAGCGAAGTATGAATTATACATGCATAGTATAATTGATATATGTGTTGAAATGCAAGTGAAATATAGAAATATATATATATATATATACATATATATATATACATACTCCCCTCGTCCACAAACCATGGACGATATTTATTGTTGTGTATTGGTGTGAAATATTGGATGAAAATGTGAATGGTTGAATAATTGTTTGTGGTTGATATTGTTTGGTTGTGGTTGAAAAATACCCGTTGGTGATTGAAATGAATTGGAAATAATTGTGGAAATAAAAATAAAACATGCCGCCTGCGTGCGAATTAGATGCATGAATCCCCATTGTCAAAAACAGCGAGGTTTTAAGGTAGAGCGAAGAGCCGTACTAGGGACGGTGCCGGTTTTAACTACCCTGCCGTTATACTGCCGAAATTTTGAATAATATTCATGTGTTAGAATTATTTTCATATGTTGAAATTATCTTCATGCGTTGAAATTAAAGTCATGTGTTGAAACTATATCCATGTGTGGAAATGCTCATGTGTTGAGAAGTGATGTGTGAAAATTAAATTCATGTGTGAATGAATGAAGTGTTCAAACAATAAAAATCACATTTTTATAATATATATGAAGTATGTAAAATATTCGCCTTATATATAAATAGTTTCAACAATAAAAATTTCATCTTTCTTATATGAACAACATATATAAAATATCCATGTGTGGAGGTGCTCATGTGTTGAGAAGTGTGTGTATTGGAAAAGTTCATGTGTTGAATAAAAAGATTGAACAATAAAAATTACATTTTTATTGAAAATATGAAGTGTTAAAATCATTCATGTGTTGAATAAATATTTTAAATGATAAAAATATCATTTTTATCATATATGTGATATGCTATAGATATGCGAGCGTTGAAACAAATATTTGTGAAAGAAATATGTGAAAACCCGTAACTTCCCCGGTGAGGAAAGCGCGGATAGTTTGAGAACAAACCACAACAGAATGCAGACGGAAGAACATTTCATTGTTAATTTACAACAATTCCATCAGAATACAAGAATATACAGAGCATAAATAAATATTACACAGAAATATCAGAGATTTAAATTACATTTAAATAGATCGCAGCAGAAAATAATACAATACACAACTAGAAGAGATATATGGATACAAAGCTTTCCGGACATCATTCCAGCTGTAAACCAGAATCTTATGAATATAAATCTGCAAAACCAAAACTACTAGCTGCCCATGTCAAAATAAGGGCACCCAGAGTTTAGGTTAAAACAATAAACTCCAGATCAGTCATGTGACTGGTGTGAGAACTAAAATAGTTATTAATCTTTATTTTAAAGTTCGGTAAATCAAGGGACCACGCCGTATAACACGGAATGGGTTTCCTTCCAAGAATACCAGTGCATAAACAAACAACGCAATGCTAAATAAAGAAAAATGAAGTTATTATAAGACCCAGTTCCCATCACACAATGCAACACAAGCCGGAGGATAGGGTTTTTACCTTATAATAGCCAAGAATGCTTGATACGTTTAAAACAAATCATTTGATACAATCATAAGTGCATAGTGTATAAAACAATCTTCAAATCATAAGTATCAATCATAGACGGCATACGCGCCCCATCCCACTATTTCACCATACTAGGCTCTACAAATAAAACTGGAATACACGTAATGGAAATTGGATTTCCATCATGGTGGCTCCTGATTCGAAAGATCGATCGCGTAATGCAATTCCCCACGGCTTACGTCCCAACAAGAGAAAACACCATCTACACATCCGCACTTTTGGGACCAGAGTATCACCGCGGCTTACGTCCCAGCGAGAGAAAACACCGCTTACTCTATATATCCCTGAGCACTAAACTCATCTCGGTCGACCGAATCCACGACACCACTAAGGTACCCATCCACTAAAAAGCATACTGATCAAACCATCAGTTTACCACCATACCGGGGTGTGAGGCTCGCGAATCGACGCTATACACAAAGCCATGCTATATTAAAGCTGCGCTTTGATCATCACCCACCAAACTTTGCTTTTCAACAAAAGTCTGGATCACTGCATCTCAGCATGCCACACTATCAATTCATATCGTACCACTGATTTCTGCCAATATATAACCTCTGGGCTCGTATGTCTCAGAGAAGGGCGTTAAGCAAGAAAATAAATTCCCCGCCGCCAAACAGATATATATTTAGCAGGGATCAACGAATACAATATAAAGGAATACAATGTCAGACACACCATCCATTTACAAGTCCGTTCTAGGTCTGAACGAAACCGGAGGCACTTTCCTCGCATATCCGTCGATCTCCAAGTACGTTTGGACGACCACCAACTGATTCCCTCATCTTGGGTGTACAGCCCAATCAAGATCATCAGTAATCACCCAAACGATGTGAAGACTTCCGGTCTTCGACCACCATCATCATCTTTGACTTATCGTCTAATCGGTTATTCAAAATGGGTATAAACCCGGTCTTTCCGAATAACTCGCGTATATTTTAAACAAGTGCTACACAAACACAACATACGCCTCATTCCAATTCATCAGTCACTAACCGTAAATTAATCAAGAGAATAATTCCCCAAATATTAACCCCGAAGGCCGAAACCAACATCAGATCAATATCCAGAAAACCATTCTGCTTAGCTAACCGACAGTTAGTTTCTAACTTTCACATTCATAGAGAAAGGTTCGCATTAATTTTATCAAAGATAAATTCCTTGAATTTATTCTTTAATCTTCCTTTGGATATCATTTCAAACCAAATTATGGTTTTCCAAACTAGTAGGGATTAGCGAACCACACCGAAATAATTATTTATTTTATTTCCCAATCCCAACCTATTCACCCCATGAAGCAAAACTGGTAATACTCCATATGTAATACCACGGTGTTATTGGTAAATTCAATTACCATTTCACGTTCAAATCTAATTAAAGATTTAACTATCGCTTTGGAGAAAAACTGGTGATACTCCATTCTCGATCTTTTCAATCTAATTAAAGATACATTAAAACTCCACATAGTTTTAATCTTTAACTGGGTTAAAGAATCAATGTCATTTAAAACATGATTCACTATAAACCCAAAATCACATTACATTTCAATCAGACCCTAAACATAAATTAGCAAGTGAGCAATTCCTTAAGTATTAACCCCGAAGGCCGAAACCAACATCAGATCAATACCCCAGAAACCATTCAACTTAACTAATCTCCAGTTAGTTTCTGATTTTCTTTACTCCTTTAGGTCTAAGAACAGTATTATTGAAGATACCGTTCACGACAACCAAAAATTACATTCTATTAATTATCGGGTTAAAGAACAAGTGTTATTTAATACACTGTTCACGATAAACCCAAAAATCAATACCAATTCAATTCCAGTTAAATATTATTTAATTGGTGCACTTCATTAAATCTAAATAAAAAGATTTAATCTTTTCCTCAACTGGGTTTAAGAACAGCGTTAATGAAGACGCCATTCACGACAAACCCAAAATCCCATTTGATATTAAATACAAGGCTATGAATAGAAAATATATCGGCTTATATTCAATTTCAAATTCTACGACCAACAAATATCGTATTGGAAATAACGATATAAATATATCTTTCAAATTTCCCATAACAATACCCGTATAATCACAAAATCCCACATCGAAATATTCTGAAGACAATTTCGATTCAAATCCATTTCCAATCTATATATTGGAAATCCTGGTTATTTTCAAAACCATTTCAAATCCACTTTATTTATTTTAAAAATAAATAAATTATTATTCTAGTTCAAAACTAGTTCATTTCGATAAAAATCTATTTTTATCCTTTCAAATATGGAGTTTCTCATCCCAACTCTTCACAAATCATTTCTTATGATTTTACACAAATTATAATTATTTTTAATAAGATTATCAAGGCCTGTACAGTCGATTTCCATCAATGGCTATCGAACTGCACTTACAGCGACCTTTTCCAAATTTTATTTGGACATAATTCCAAATCCAACCGTTAGATTTCAAATTTCTAATATTCGTTAGAAAGCTCTTTTCGATAAGAACCCAACGGTTCCAGTTTTAGGAGAATCTGACGGTCGGATCTCCCGCAATGTCCGTTCGAAGTCAATGGTCGAAATTCACGAACTGCCGCGGCGCGGCGTTTTCTATCCAGGCCATTATACATATTTTATATATATATATATATATATATATATTATACATTTCGTTGATTTCCTTTTTAAAAAAAAATTTATAAATCATTTCAAATTTGTTTCAAATACAATTTCAACCTTTATTTCAAATTCAAATCAAAATTGAATTTTTCCTTATAAATTATTTTTACATTCACTTCTATTTGATTTCAATTCAAATCGATTTCAATTCTATTTCAATTCGTTTTCAATTGAATTAAATTCAGTTAAGATTTGTTTTCTATTTGATTCAATTCGAATTCATTTTCAATTCAATTCAATTCGAATTCGTTTTCTATTAAATTCAAATTCGTTTTCTATTCAATTCAATTCGAATTCGTTTTCTATTCAATTCAATTCTTTTCTAAATATCAGATTTTGAAATCACTTTTGATATTCATTACAAAATGAATAAAATCGATATTCATTATAAAATGAATAAAATCGATATAAATATCGTTCACGTCAAAATGGCGTCAATCTAATCAACACGGCTTCATATATTTCTATTTTCAAATATTCTATTTTAGATATTTCTTTTTCAAATATTTCTATTCAAATATTTCTTTTTCAAATATTTCTATTCAAATATTTCTATTCAAATATTTCTTTTCAAATATTTCTTTTCAAATATTGAATGAAGCCAATCGATTACCATATAATGTTAATTATATGGATTTTCTACAACACATGTATACAATAACAACGATGAAAAATCAACCATCATCCAAAGTGCATTCTACACTGTATAAGCATCGAATATAAATATTTAACGCTCATAACAGTCTGTCAATCAATCGATCGACATACAACTAAACAATCAGGATTAGTGTACGTCAAATATCATCCCAATACCCGTGTGGGGTTTCAAACAATCAAACACAGATTTTATTTGTGTAGTTGGGCGATGTGTAAAATTTATCGTCCCAATCAATACCAGTCAAATGTGTGTATATAAACAAATCGTTCGATTTGTTTATATTAATTTATTTCATTTCATATACACGTTAAAAATTCTATTTTTAACTATAAAATATTTTCCACTATAAAATATTTTATTTCAACTATATAAATGTTTTATTTCATTTCACATCACATCACACAATCAACTACACATCAAAATCAAACAAACAAGCATACAAGCCGTCCACAGTCTGTGGACGATGGGTGTCGGGTGCTACTAAATACCGTATGCATCCTAGTATATATTTTTAACAAGAAAACAAAATTAAAAGGTGTGAAGTTCTCGCAGAATTGCTAATCCAATGCCACGACTCTTCTTAGGTAGAAATCTTCGTCGTTCATGCCTCTTATCACTTTTCACTGCCCGTATTCTCTACATATATAAAAATCACATTTTTACTTCGCTATTCAATATATAAAAATCGAATTTTTTACTTTGCTATTCAATATATAAAAATCGGATTTTTACTTTGCTATTCAATATATAAAAATCAAATTTTTACTTAGCTATTCAACATATAAAAATCGAATTTTTACTTAGCTATTCAACATATAAAAATCGTATTTCTTTTTCTACTTCATATATATTTTTCAATGCTTCATTTTATATAAAAATTATATTTCTACTTTTAATATAAAGATCTATATAAAGATAAAATCTTTGCTACCTATATAATATAAAGATCGTATTTTTGTTATCTATACTATATAAAAATCATATTTTTAATCTTTCCTTGATATAAAAATTATATTTTGAACCTTCCTATAATATAAAAATACGATCTTTCTCCTTTTAAAAATCTATTTATATAAACTATATCAAATCTAACCTTATATACTAATAAAAATCCAGATTTTATATAAATGAAAATATAAAAACTCACTGTGTTGCGCGATCTAGGGTGGTTGGAGGCTCGCGGAAGTCCGGGCGATGGCAGGCCGTGCGATGGCTCGGGGTGCTGCTCAGACCAGCACCAGAGTTGGTTGGGGAGATGGCTTTACGGGTGGAGGAGCTCGCTGGAGGGTACGGGGCGGCGCCGTGCTTCTTCAGGTGGCGACTTGACGGTGCCCCCCACAAGACAACGACGGTCAGATCTGAAAAAGGGGGGCCTCGATTTCGGTTCAGTCGCGGTTTTCAGCGTAGGAGAAAGAGCTGGGGGGGGGGGGGTCTCGTCGTCGAAGTGGGAGAGGGGGAGGTCGGCCTCCGGTGGCGGCGCCAGGATCACTAGTGATGGGGGCGACGGTCCTCCGTCGAGCGCTTTCCCTTTTTTTTTTCTCGATTCTTTCTGAACGGGGGGGCAACGGGTTTTAAGGAGAGGGTTTTTTTATTTAATTATTTTATTTTCCACCAAAATGCAACTTTTATTTTCGACCTAAAAACGAGACCCACCGCCTGTCGTCCATAGCTAATTACCCCCATTCCGAACACAATGGGATACGTATCGCAGGCCAATTTTATCGTTCCGACTAGTTTTGATTTAAACTAAAGTATAAATCTTTATATATTCAATTTAAATGCACATTTCAATTTACTGGGGCCACATACGAACTCTAAAAATTCCCAAAAAATATTTTCTAGCTTCATGTTGACGATACGGTCCTAACAAAACTAATTTCGTCAAATTCTGAAACCGTTTGAAAAATGGTTATTTTTCAGTCGATTAAAATCAACTAAAACTGCTCAAACGCGTTTTCTTTTGCCACGCTCACATATTGATTCGAAAAATTATGGAATTTTGAATCTAGCAATAATTTGACATCATGGACCCAACAAAAGTGGTTTTGTCGAAATCCGAGGTCGTTTGCAAAATGTCTATTTTTAAAGGCCTGAATTCCATAGCGACTATTCAGAATTTTCAACTGGACATATCTTTTGATCCCCGCTATGAAATTTTGAATTTTCGGATTCGTTGGAAAGATATTATCAATTAGATTCAAATCTTTTTGGTTTCGCTAAAATCCGGTTTATTTTGCATCCGGTATATTCAATTGAAGTTTGAAATCGAATTATCTAACTACCATGCCATTTTCAACTCCTTTTATAATTTAAAATAAATATTTATATTCTAACGACGATCTATATAAATATATTCATTCAAATTCTATTAAAAATAAAATTCTCGTCGTTATTATTTAAAACAATTCATTTTAAATAATCAAAATTCGCTAAAATTGCGAAAATAAAATTTTTAAACTGGCCCAGATTTCTGGGTTATTACAATCTCCCCTACTTAAAACTTTTCGTCCCCGAAAAGGAATGAAGCCGAAAGTTGTTTTAAATACCAACTCAACTTTCATTGTTCTGATTACGGCTTAAGTTCTTCAACTTTTCAGTTTCTAAGAACTTTTCAAATTTTTCAAAAATTTGGCTAACACCCTAAATTTTTGAAAAATTTCGCCATAACCTCCCCTGCACCGGGAGCACGGGAAAATCCCGAAATTGCCATGCAGGCCTTCTGATCTCAAAAAGAAAAAGAAAAATCCAAGCGGCTAGCCAATCGGCTCATAAAATCATCATCACCCAAAAAAAACAGTAAATTATGGTAAACATGTACCTATTTGTCGGGCAAACAATTTTATTTCTCTGCTCTAGCCTCCTTGCTATGACCTGTTCAATGAAAGTACATGTATATGCAAGCAAATGCGACCAAATTTCCAATACAACTCACTATTTGATCAAAATGGCTATATGGTTAAAATTTCAATTAATCAAAACAGTAATCAAACAACACAACCATCAATCAATTAGTTGATTAACTTTTCAAATTCATAACTTTGATATATAGTAAAAAAACAGATTTTTGATGCAAAATCACAACAACAAGCCCTACCTAATTTTGGTTCTCACACCAGTCTAATGGAAATATATAGAAATCTCGCTTTCGAAACTCGAATACCAATTCTGATGATGTCTAGACTATCATCAGAATCGTCTTCGGGCGACTAGAGTGTGATTCTATATCTATCCAGTATATTAAAACTTCAAATACACGTGGATCAGACGTATACGCAAAGTCTATATATACTGGACTGTCCAAATTCAAACATAATAACTAATCAAATACGAATAGTTGATTTAAATTTTCAAAACAAAATTTGTTTTCATTTTCAAAATTATACTCTTCACACTCGTTCTAGGATACTACTGATCCCATCTCTAACAAGTCATTCCATTATATATTACTAATCCAATATCTGACGAATTCTTTCGTATGGTTCTAATGTGTCTTGTTCTCTGAGCTCTGTAAACCAAAGCTCTGATACCAACTGTGAAAACCCGTAATTTCCCCGGTGAGGAAAGCGCGGATAGTTCGAGAACAAACCACAACAGAACGCAGACGGAAGAACATTTCATTGTTAATTTACAACAATTCCATTAGAATACAAGAATATACAGAGCATAAATAAATATTACACAGAAATATCAGAGATTTAAATTACATTTAAATACATCACAGCGGAAAATAATACAATACATAACTAGAAGAGATATACGGATACAAAGCTTTCCGGATATTATTCCAGCTATAAACCGGGATCCTGTGAATATAAATCTGCAAAACCAAAACTACTAGCTGCCCGTGTCAAAATAAGGGCACCCAGAGTTTAGGTTAAAACGTTAAACTCCAGGTCAGTCATGTGACTGGTGTGAGAACTAAAATAGTTACTAATCTTTATTTTAAAGTTCGGTAAATCAAGGGACCACGCTGTATAACACGGAACGGGTTTCCTCCCAAGAATACCAGTGCATAAACAAACAACGCAATGCTAAATAAAAAAAATGAAGCTATTATAAGACCCAGTTCCCATCACACAATGCAATGCAAGCCGGAGGATAGGGTTTTTACCTTATAATAGCCAAGAATGCTTGATACGTTTAAAACAAATCATTTGATACTATCATAAGTGCATAGTGTATAAAACAATCTTCAAATCATAAGTATTAATCATAGACGGCATAAGCGCCCCATCCCACTATGTCGCCATACTAGGCTCTACAAATAAAACCGGAATACACGTATTGGAAATTGGATTTCCATCATGGTGGCTCCTGATTCGAAAGATCAATCGCGTAAAGCAATTACCCACGGCTTACGTCCCAACAAGAGAAAACACCGTCTGCACATCCGCACTTTTGGGACCAGAGTATCACCGCGACTTACGTCCCAGCGAGAGAAAACACCGCTTACTCTATATATCCCTGAGCACTAATTCATCTCGGTCAACCGAATCCACGACACCACTAAGGTGCCCATCCACTAAAAAGCATACTGATCAAACCATCAGTTAACCACCAAACCGGGGTGTGAGGCTCGCGAGTCGATGCTATAGACAAAGCCATGCTATATTAAAGCTGCGCTTTGATCATCACCCACCAAACTTTGCTTTTCAACAAAAGTCTGGATCACTACATCTCAGCATGCCACACTATCAATTCATATCGTACCACTGATTTCTGCCAATATATAACCACTGAGCTCGTATGTCTCATAGAAGGGCGTTAAGCAAGAGAAATAATTCCCCGCCGCCAAACAAATATATATTTAGCAGGGATCAACGAATACAATATAAAGGAATACAATGTCAGACTCACCATCAATTTACAAGTCCGTTCTAGGTCTGAACGAAACCAGAGGCACTTTCCTCGCATATCCGTCGATCTCCAAGTACGTTTGGACGACCACTAACTGATTCCCTCAGCTTGGGTGTACAGCCCAATCAAGATCATCAGTAATCACCCAAACGATGTGAAAACTTCCGGTCTTCGACCACCGTCATCATCTTCGACTTATCGTCGAATCGATTATTCAGAATGGGTATAAACCCGGTCTTTCCGAATAACTCACATATATTTTAAACAAGTGTTACACAAACACAACATACGCCTTATTCCAATTCATCAATCACAAACCGTAAATTAATCAAGAGAATAATTCCCCAAATATTAACCCCGAAGGCCGAAACCAACAACAGATCAATATCCAGAAAACCATTTTGCTTAGCTAACCGACAGTTAGTTTCTATCTTTCACATTCATAGGCAAAGGTTCCCATTAATTTTATCAAAGATAAATTCCTTGAATTTATTCTTTAATCTTCCTTTGGATATCATTTCAAACCAAATTATGGTTTTCCAAACTAGTCGGGATTAGCGAACCACACCGAAGTAATTATTTATTTTATTTCCCAATCCCAAACTATTCATCCCATGAAGCAAAACTGGTAATACTCCATATCTAATACCACGGTGTTATCGGTAAATTCAATTACCATTTCACGTTCAAATCTAATTAAAGATTTAACTATCGCTTTGGAGCAAAACTGGTGATACTCCATTCTCGATCTTTTCAGTCTAATTAAAGATTCATTAAAACTCCACTTAGTTTTAATCTTTAACTGGGTTAAAGAATCAGTATCATTTAAAACGTGATTCACTATAAACCGAAAATCACATTACATTTCAATCAGAACCTAACCATAAATTAGCAAGTGAGCAATTCCCTAAGTATTAACCCCAAAGGCCGAAACCAACATCAGATCAATACCCCAGAAACCATTCAACTTAACTAATCTCCAGTTAGTTTCTGATTTTCTTAACTCCTTAGGGTCTAAGAGCAGTATTATTGAAGAAACCGTTCACGACAACCCAAAATCACATTCTATTAATTATCAGGTTAAAGAACAAGTGTTATTTAAAACACTATTCACGATAAACCCAAAAATCAATACCAATTCAATTATAATTAAATATTATTTAATTGGTGCACTTCATTATATCTAAATAAAAAGATTTAATCTTTTCCTCAACTAGGTTTAAGAACAGCGTTAATGAAGACGCCATTCACGACAAACCCAAAATCCCATTTGATATTAAATACAAGGATCTGAATAGAAAATATATCGGCTTATATTCAATATCAAATTCTACGACCAACAAATATCATATTGGAAATAACGATATAAATATATCTTTCAAATTTCCCATAACAATACCTGTATAATCACAAAATCCCACATCGAAATATTCTGAAGACAATTTCGATTCAAATCCATTTCCAATCTATATATTGGAAATCCTGGTTATTTACAAAACCATTTCAAATCCACTTTATTTATTTTAAAAATAAATAAACTATTATTCTAGTTCAAAACTAGTTCATTTCAATAAAAATCTATTTTTATCCTTTAAAATATGGAGTTTTTCATCCCAACTCTTCACAAATCATTTCTTATGATTTTACACAAATTATAATAATTTTTAATAATTTTATCAAGGCCTGTACAGTCGATTTCCATCAATGGCTATCGAACTGCACTTACAGCGACCTTTTCCAAATTTGATTTGGACATAATTCCAAATCCAACCGTTAGATTTCAAATTTCTATATTCGTTAGAAACCTCTTTTCGATACGAACCCAATGGTTCCGGTTTTAGGAGAATCTGACGGTCGGATCTCCCGCAATGTCCGTTCGAAGTCAATGGTCGAAATTCACGAACTGTCGCGGCGCGACGCGTTCTATCCAAGCCATTATATATAATATATATATATATATATTATATATTTCGTTGATTTCCTTTTTAAAACGAATTTTATAAATCATTTCAAATTTGTTTCAAAAACAATTTCAACCTTTATTTCAAATTCAAATCAAAATTGAATTTTTCCTTATAAATTCTTTTTACATTCACTTCTATTTGATTTAAATTCAAATCGATTTCAATTCTATTTCAATTCATTTTCAATTGAATTCAATTCAATTCAGATTTGCTTTCTATTTGATTCAATTCGAATTCGTTTTCAATTCAATTCAATTGGAATTCGTTTTCTATTAAATTCAAATTCGTTTTCTATTCAATTGAATTCGAATTCGTTTTCTGTTCAATTCAATTCTTTTCAAAATATCAGATTTTGAAATCACTTTCGATATTCATTATAAAATGAATAAAATCGATATTCATTATAAAATGAATAAAATCGATATAAATATCGTTCACGTCAAAATGGCGTCAATCTAATCAACATGGCTTCATAGATTTCTATTTTCGAATATTCTATTTCAAATATTTCTTTTTCAAATATTTCTATTCAAAATTTCTTTTTCAAATATTTCTTTTTCAAATATTTCTATTCAAATATTTCTATTCAAATATTTCTTTTCAAATATTGAATGAAGCCCAATCAATTACCATATAATATTAATTATGTGGATTTTCTACAACACATGTATACAATAACAACGATGAAAAATCAACCATCATCCAAAGTGCATTCTACACTGTATAAGCATCGAATATAAATATTTAACTCTCATAACAGTCTGTCAATCAATCGATCGACATACAACTAAACAATGGGGATTAGTGTACGTCAAATATCATCCCAATACCCGTGTGGGGTTTCAAACAATCAAACACGGATTTTATTTGTGTAGTTAGGCGATGTGTAAAATTTATCGTCCCAATCAATACCAGTCAAATGTGTGTATATAAACAAATCGTTCGATTTGTTTATATTAATTTATTTCATTTCATATACACGTTAAAATTTCTATTTTTAACTATAAAATATTTTCCACTATAAAATATTTTATTTCAACTATATAAATGTTTTATTTCATTTCACATCACATCACACAATCAACTACACATCAAAATCAAACAAACAAGCATACAAGCCGTCCATGGTCTGTGGACGACGGGTGTCGGGTGCTACTAAACACCGTCTGCATCCTGGTATATAGTTTTAACTAGAAAACAAAATTAAAAGGTGACAAGTTCTCACAGAATTGCTAATCCAACGCCACGACTCTTCTTAGGTATAAATCTTCGTCGTTCTTACCTCTTGTCACTTTTCACTGCCCGTATTCTCTACATATATAAAAATCACATTTTTACTTCGCTATTCAAAATATAAAAATCGAATTTTTACTTCGCTATTCAATATATAAAAATCGGATTTTTACTTTGCTATTCAATATATAAAAATCGAATTTTTACTTAGCTATTCAACATATAAAAATCGTATTTCTTTTTCTACTTCATATATATTTTTCAACGCTTCATTCTATATAAAAATTATATTTCTACTTTTAATATAAAGATCAGATCTTTACTTCACTATATATATAAAGATAAAATCTTTGCTACCTATATAATACAAAGATCGTATTTTTATTATCTATACTATATAAAAATCATATTTTTAATCTTTCCTTGATATAAAAATTATATTTTGAACCTTCCTATAATATAAAAATACGATCTTTCTCCTTTTAAAAATCTATTTATATAAACTATATCAAATCTAACCTTATATACTAATAAAAATACAGATTTTATATAAATGAAAATATAAAAACTCACTGTGTTGTGTGTTCTAGGGTGGTTGGAGGCTCGCGGAAGTCCGGGCGATGGCAGGCCGTGTGATGGCTCGGGGTGCTGCTCAGACCAGCACCGGAGTTGGTTGGGGAGATGGCTTTATGGGTGGAGGAGCTCGCTGGAGGGTACGGGGCGGCGCCGAGCTTCTTCATGTGGCGGCTTGACGGTGGCCCCCCCTACAAGACAACGGCTGTTAGATCTGAAAAGGGGGGCATCGATTTCGGTTCAGCCGCGGTTTTCAGCGGAGGAGAAGGAGTTGGGGGGGTCTCGTCGTCGGAGTGGGAGAGGGGGAGGTCGGCCTCTGGTGGCGGCGCCAGGATCACTGGCGATGGGGGCGACGGTCCACCGTCGAGCGCTTTCCCTTTTTTTTCTCGATTCGTTCTGAATGGGGGGGCAATGGGTTTTAAGGAGAGGGTTTTTTTATTTAATTATTTAATTATTTTATTTTTCACCAAAAAGCAACTTTTATTTTCAACCTCAAAACGAGACCCACCGCCTGTCGTCCATAGCTAATTACCCGCATTCCGAACACAATGGGATATGTATCGCAGGCCAATTTTATCGTTCCGACTAGTTTTGATTTAAACTAAAGTATAAATCTTTATATATTCAATTTAAACGCACATTTCAATTTACCGGGGCCATATACGAACTCTAAAAATTCCCGAAAAATATTTTCTAGCTTCGTGTTGACGATACGGTCCTAACAAAACTAATTTCGTCAAATTCTGAGATCGTTTGAAAAATGGCCATTATCCAGTCGATTAAAATCAACTAAAACTGGTCAAACGTGTTTTCTTTTGCCACGCTCACATATTGATTTGAAAAATTATGGAATTTGGAATCTAGCAATAATTTGACATCATGGACCCAACAAAAGTGGTTTCATCGAAATCCGAGGTCGTTTGCAAAATGTCTATTTTTAAGGGCCTGAATTCCATAGCGGCTATTCAGAATTTTCAACTGGACATATCTTTTGATCCCTGCTATGAAATTTTGATTTTTCGGATTCGTTGGAAAGATATTATCAATTAGATTCAAATATTTTTGGTTTCACTAAAATCCGGTTTATTTTGCACCCGGTATATTCAATTGAAGTTTGAAATTGAATTATCGAACTACCGCGCCATTTTCAATTCCTTTTATAATTTAAAATAAATATTTATATTCTAACGATGATCTATATAAATATATTTGTTCGAATTCTATTAAAAATAAATTTCTCGTCATTATTATTTAAAATAATTCATTTTGAATAATCAAAATTCGCTAAAATTGCCAAAATAAAAATTTTATACTGCCCCAGATTTCTGGGTTATTACAAAATATTATTTTTAACATGCATAGGAACTAAATAAAATAGTCGTGTGTTGAAAACTATTTTAGTTCGCCAAAATTATCATCTTTGAAATGTGAAGTGTTAAAAATAGCCACTTGTTCAAATAAATATGCATGAGTTGAAATATTCATTAATTAACTAATGATATGATTTTTGCCTATGCATGCAACATTGGAATGAATGGTGTTTTTAAACAAAAGTGGATCAAAAATGAAGTTGAATGGAAAAAGATAAGTGATAAGAATTGCATATATGTACATGCGTATTTACTGAACAGGTTGTTGCAAAGAGGCTAGAGAAGAGGAATAAAATTTTGTGCCCGACAAATAGGTACACGTTTACTGTTTTGTTTGGGTGATGATTTTATGAGCCTATTGGCTAGCCGCTTGGCTTTTTCTTTTTCTTTTCGACATGAGACGCCCGTGTGGCTATTTGGGAATTTTCCCAGCCCCTCCCGTACGAAGGAAGTTATGGCGAAATTTTCCAAAATTTAAAGGCGTTAGTGAAATATTTAAAGTGAAAACGATATAGGAATTTTTGAATGAACTATATTTATATAAATATGTAAATATAAATAAAATTAAAACGAAACGTGGCCGCGCAGTTCGTGTTTTGAAACCGTGATTTCAAACGACTAGTGCGGGAAATCCAACCATTGGATTTTCCCGGAACCGCAACCGTTGGGTTTGCCTTGGAAGTATCTTTCCAACGGCACCAACTTTGTGAAGATCCGACGGTTGGATTATCCGGAATGTTTAATTCAAATCTGAAGAAAAACAGCGCCCAAAACGATTATATTTTTATATATATATAAATATAATTAAATTAAATCGAATAACGACGCTGCAGTTCGTAAATTGAAATCGTAACTTCAAATGGCTAGTGTGGAAGATCCGACCATCGGATTTTTCCAAAACTGAAACCGTTGGATTCATTTTGAAATAGTCTTTCTAATGACATAAAGTTTGTGAAGATCCAACGGTTAGATTTTTAGATATGTGTAAAACAAATTTAGTGAAAAACAGCGCCAGTGCATCGGCACGACCTGAATCGTCGTTTAATTAAATATGGTCGTTTTAAATAAATAAAAGTGGCGATATATAGTTATAAAATACTATAGACGATATAGACTGGAAATAAACCAATTTTGTTGTTTTTGCTTGATATGTGATGGTTGAATGTATTTAACATGAAAATTATAACTAAAGAACTGAAATGTGAATGTTGATTAGTCTAACCATGTGATAAATTGATTTGAAAATCTAAGTATACGTGGGTTATTTGAAAAGGCCGAGTTCATCTCATTTCAAATAATCGATCGACGTTGAGAAGTCGAAGAGTCGAAGATGGTTGAAGACCGACGATCTTCACATTGGATGGATGGGCGCTACTGATGCTCGTGATTGGAGTAGCTACTGTGAAGGAGCTGAAGTAGTAGCCGTCCAAACATACTGTTGATTGTACGGATATGCGAGGAATTTGGTGCCCCCGGTTTCGTTCAAACCCAGAACGGACTTGTAAATCGACTGTGTGTCTGACATTGGAGTTTGTTCTATGCTGATTGATCTCTATTAAATATATATCTGTTTGGCGGTGGAGAATTTATTCTCTTGCTTAACGCCCTTCTCTGAGACGTACGAGCTCAGAGGTTATGTATTGATAGAAATCAGTCGCATGGAGTGGATTGCCTGTGTGGCATGCCTAAGTGGCATATGATCAAGGCTTCTGTTGCAAAGCAAAGTCTTGTGGTTGATGATCAAAGCATGGTCTGTGTGACGTAGCTTTGTGTATAACGTGAATTCGCAAGCCTCACACCCCGGTATGAGTCAAAAACGGGAGAAGGACCCAAGGAGTGCACGACGTTTCTTTCTAGCTATAGGTCTATAAGGACCGGGAAACGTGTGTTCAGGAATAACTAATCCTCAAAAGTAAGTGAAGACCGACCTTGGAGGATCCAGGGATTGCTGTGTGCGTTCCCGAGGCATTTGCTAGAGTGTCTCGAACGGAGAGGAGCTTGCCCCTTGCCTCGACTCATGAAGGAATCCAATTTCCAATACGAAATTTCGGATGTGATTGTAATACTAGTACGGCGACATAGTGGTATGGGTCATTTATGCCGCCGATGATTGATATTTACGATTGAAATCGCTTTTGAAACATATATGCACTAGTAATAATATCAAACACTTTTGCTTTATTCGTATGAAGCATTTTTGGCCATTATAAGGTAAAAACTCTATCCTCCGGCTTGCGTTGCATTGTGTGATGGGACCTGAGTCTTATAATGGCTTCATTTTACAAAAAGCATTGCGATGATTTAATCATTTACTTTATTTCATGCACTAGCACTCATTGGAGTAAACCCGTTCCGCGAAAGTGGCGTGGTCCTTTGATTTTCCTTATTATTGTTGTTAATAAGTTAAGTAGATTTCTCATACCAGTCCCATGACTGACTCGTAGTTTGCTTCACCTTACAAACTCGGGTGCCCTCATTTTCACACGGGCAGCTTAGTTACAGGTATCTGGTGCACTTTTGGCTCATGGCGAGGCTTGACTACATAGTGCTGACTTTGACTCTTTCCGCCATTTTAGTATATGTATTATGATTCCGCCATTGGCGATGTAGACCGATATTTATTTTGTGTACTCTTTATGTACGATTCCGCCTCTGGCGATGGTGACTGATTATGTATTATTATGCGCTAAGTTGTATCCTGCACTGTGCTCTCTGATGTGGTGATATCTATATGATTCCGCTGTCATATGTGTGTAAATTATTCTCTTTTATGTTTATGCTATTATATGTGATCTGCTAATGATGATTAATGTATTATATTCCAATGATTATCCATAACACCGTGTCACGGTGTTTTGGGATCGTCACAGCTGGTATCAGAGCTTTGGTTAACCTTAGTTCTGGAGTCTAACACATTAAACACTTCGTCAAAATAGAATCAGTAGTATTCTAAGGTGAGTATCTCATTAGAGAGAGGACTAGTAAAGTCCTAGGATGAGCCAAGCAGAATAGCAAAAACAATTTGATCAGTCCATCGTTATCTTTCCTTAAATTTTCTGCTTAACCATGCAATAAATTATCATTTCTGTAAGCTGACTCTTTTCTTGCTTATGCAGAACTTGAAAAATGGCTACCCGAGCAGCCGCCGCTAGAGCAGGCTGTGCTGGACGTGGCGGAGGAAGAGTAGAGGTCCCAGTAGAAGAAGGACCCTTGATACAACCCCCGGTCGCTCAATACTTCGAGCTGGACCGCGAAGCTAAGAGATACAAAAATCTAGGAGGCAAGACCGTCTCGGGAACTGGCACGGTAATAGAGGCCCTTGCATGGCTCAAAACATGCGAGAAGGTACTAGAAGGCCTAAGACTTGGAGATCAAGATAAATATATTATGGGTGCCTGGCTTATGCAGGAACAAGCTGAACTATGGTGGGAATCTCTCACTGCCGGGAATAGAGAAGCTGGAAGAACCTGGGACGGATTCAAAGAACTCTTCAAAGAGAAATATGTCCCAGAACAAGCCCTAGAACGCATGCACGATGACTTCGCCAACCTCCCGCAGGGGGATCTTTTAGTGCAGGATTATCTGAATAAATTTAAATGGTTGTCCACCTATGCTCCGGAGCTTGTCGCCACTGCAAAGTCCAAGAATAAGAGGTTCATCCTTGGGCTGAAGCGATAGTATCATGATAGAGCCATGGCCCACATCAAGTTGGGATTTAATGAATTGGTGGAAATGACATGCAACTACGAAGACCTTGACCAAAGGCACCTGGAGCAGGATCGCGCTAAAAGCCAAGCCGGAAACAAACGCAAGCCTGCTGTGAATCAAGCTGAGTGAAGCCAAGCAGCATCCTCGAAACCACAAACTGGCAGGCCGCCAAGAGGAAGCTGTTATAACTGTGGCAAGATGGGGCACTTCTCTAATGTCTGCACAGCCCCGAAGAGGCAGAAGACAAATTCGCAAGGTTCAAGCCAGGGCTCTCAGAACCCACGCTCCTGCTTTAATTGCCGCAAGATGGATCATCTTGTCAAAGACTGTACTTTGATGAAAAAGGCCGTAGTAGCTCACGTGTATGACGGGTCGAGCCCGCCAGCTGCTTTCGATGGAGCAAGTAAACCCGATGTTTTGGGAGGTACCCTTACAATTAAAAATATTCCTGTTTCTGTATTGTTTGACATGGGTGTATCACGTAATTTTATTGCTAGTAACATAGTGCACAAATTAAAGTTAAAACAAACGAAGCTTAAAGATTCGGTTGAAGTTCATAATCCGATAGGGGGTTCTATTTGTTGTATATAACATTTTATACACAATTATATGATTTTTGTTTGATGATAACAACCAAATATATATTATTATAAATGTGTTAATAACTGTACTGTTCTGTATATTCATTACAGATAGGATTTCTGTTTAAATAAAATACAACAGTACAAAAATTTAAATATTCACACAGTGTTTTATTTGAACAGGATATTTTATTTCAATATCAAATAGTACAGTTTTTACAACTCCATTTATTTGAACACTTCACTGATAAAATTCATTTCATTTTTCATATACAAAACTCCTTGTTACATCACTCATCACTCATAACTCAGTTATATATATATATATATATATATATATATATACACAGACTCATATTCACATGTATACATTTAGACACTTATACACATTGTTCACTGATACAGTCTTCTGCCGGCATCACTGTCAACCCAATAACAGTCAGTCCAGTCTTCATACCTGTCACATGAAACACAGAAACACACAGTACACTGTAATAAAAATAAAAACTGTATTCATGCAAATATAAATTTTATTAAAAAAAAAATTATTTGCCTCAGTTTTTTGGTGTGTTTCTCATCATTTTTCCAACTCGATCTGATTTATTAAAACCGACTGATGGCTGCATGTGCACATGTGTACACGTGTGCACTGCCACGCCATTCAGCGAGCAACTGTGGAGTAGCCTCATGGGCCATATCGACTCAGTGTAACTCAGCATGAATAAATAGTGAGGACAAAACAACATTCACATGGAATGGTCGAGGCAGTTCAAAAACAAGGCAGCAAAGAAGCAACAAAAGACAGTGAAGCTCAACAATGAAGTGTGCATGTATATACATATACAAGTTCAAGTACAAGTGCATGTACAGTATTGTAATCAAACAGCAAGAAGAACCAGTCAACAAGCACAGCTCAAGTCAACATGGAGCAAGAAATGTATTCAACAATTATAGTTCAACATATACAAGTATAGTGTACAAACATGCAACATCAAGTTCAAGAGTTCTTTTTCAAGTGTACTTGTGTATGAATGGTGTTCAACACAAGTTAGTGGTGTACAAACTAGTAAATGGTGTAAACAACTTTGGTCTATGAAGTGTGGTTAAGTAAAAGTTCATAACAAGAATTCATCAAGCTTCAGAAATATCAACAGCAACAATGAAACAGCATATGAGTTCAAATTGGCACAACATGTTTATGTACAGCAATACAAGAATCATGGAGCAACAGCTAAAAGCATGGCGAATAAATAATGCATGGGTAAAAAGACAAGTACAAGCAACTGGAAGTATATACACAAATGGATGATACACACATACAATAGACAGACCAAAATCCAGGTGCACAACATAATGGACATGGCAATATAGTGAAGCAGATTGCACAACCAAGCATAACAGGATGAACAATAGAGCATGGTTCAGTAATGTGAAATGGTGACACAACATGATGATCAAAATTTGTCATGGTAGCTTCAGGACATCAATGGATACAAGACAATCAATTGCATGTAACAGGACAAGGCAGTTTCAAAGTAATGGTGCAACTATGTAACAACCCGTATTTCGATAACATGTTAAGACGAGAATCAAGGCAGAATTTAATTTTAAATTCTGAATCAAGTAAAACGGGCTATGCCATTGCGTTCATCTCGGAAAAATACGCGAAATAGAGTCTGAGTTTTCGAGAATCGGAGTCCGTATGACCAAGTTATGGTTCGACGAAGTTTTCAGAAAATTCAAGTTCAAAAACGAGTTCTAATTTCAAAAATTAGGGCTGGAAGGCTAGGCGGGAAGAACTCCCGCCAGGCACCCCAAGTCGATAGCCCTGTCGACTTGGGAGTCGACATGTCTTGACCCAAGTCGACAGTCCTGTCGACTTGGGGGTCGACTTATGGTGGCCGGGCAGTTTTGCCTGGTGCACCTATTTTCTGTCTTGGCTAGGTTTTTGGGCCTGGTTTGAAATCTGATGGTTCAGGTTGATCCTAGGGTTAATCTAAGGGTCCTAACTAATCCTAATCTCTATAAATAAGCCCCTAACCCTCTCCTAAATCCTCATTATTCATTCATGCAACTAAACTATGGCAAAATTGCTCCTCTCATGGCCTCCACTCAAAATCCTAGCCTCCACTTCATTTCTATGAGAGGTTTCATGATCATGTGAGTATTAGAGAGTCTCTATGTTAGTATGAGAGCTTCTCAAGTTGATTTCAAGGCAAAAGCTTTGGTCTTTGTTCATAAAGATGGGGTTTTTATTGATTTGGAGCATTCATCTTTGGGTTTTTGGGTGATGGCATGCATAGGCTTCATCACAATCTTTGTTTTGCATTTCGATTTGTGCCTTCATAGCAATGTAAGCCCTTCCCTACTCTTAGATATTAACTATGAAGTTAAATGTTCATGTTGCAAGTTTGGGTTTGATCATTGAGAATGATACATGCTATCATGTCATGCAAGTTTATGAAGTCATTATCTTGATCTTGTGGGCTAAAAGCTACAACCTTTATGTTGAAATGTTGCATTATGCAACATGAGAACCCTCATAACCTTTATGTCAACTTGCATATGAAGTCATAACCCTTATATGATGATATATGCGAGTTACTAGTCATCATTCCATGTCTTTTGTCACCATGATTTGCTTATGTGCCAAGTTTGGGTTTATGCATGTTTTTGAGGCTTAAGAATGTGACATGCAAGTTAATGAACACATTTGTGCCTCATTTACCACCATGATTAACTTGTGGCTTAATATCCATTTTTGTCATGCCTTTGCCAAGTCTCTTCTTTTAATCCATTACGTTGTTGCGAACGTATATGCGAGTTCAAAAGTGTTGGGCTATGTTATGGGTAATTTCTAGTGACATGAAAATACAACTTGAAAACATGACTTGAAATATAACATGGAAGTTGACATGTGAGTATGTTTGAAAATACGAAATTGGAAATTTACCTATTAAGTTAGGTCTACCCATACTATGGAATTGGGAATTTACCTATTAAGTTAGGTCTACCCATATTCTTAAAAACTTGAATATGAACATGACATTAGACTAAACATGAAAGTGACCAACTCGAAGTTGGGTTGAGTTTGCAACGTAAAACTACCCGGAACCGACCGGCCTAACTAGTAGTTGCAAACAATAGGACCCAATGTGAGAAGTTGGTCATGTTGTGCTTGAACCCGAGGTTAGACCAAGTTGTGGTGTAAAGCTACCCGGAACCGACCGGCTTAACTAGTAACCACAACAAAGTCTAATGTGAGAGGTTGAGGTGCATTAAGTAATTAATGCCACATGATAGGGTTAAGTTAATTTGATTAATGACTCTTAACCAAATATGACATGGACAATGGGTTAAGTAAATTGATTAGGCCAATGATACCTAACAAAACATGACAAGGTTGGGTAGGTTAAGTAACTTGATGTGCTTAATGACACTTAACCATTTTAATATGACTAGTGGATGGGGTTAAGTTAACCAACACTTAATCAATCCAACACGATAAATTGGTAGGGTTAAGTAAGTTTTCTTAATGACACTTAACCGAAAAATACAGTTAATGGATGGGGTTAAGATTATACTCAACTAGTCTAAACATGGAAATCGGGTGGGGTTAAGTTAGCCTAGACATAATTAATCCCACTTGGCAGTTTAATGGGGTTAAGTTAAACACTTAACAAATCTAACATGATGATTTGATGTGGTCAAGTGACCTATACTTAACCCACTTGAGCATGGTTTGTAGGGTTAAGTCTTGAACTTGGATACTCAGCCAATTTTGACATGATTTGTAGACGGGTTAAGTCATGAACTTAAGTGACACTTAATCCATTATGTAAACCCTAGTTCTGAGGATTAGGTGGATAACCGTAGTTAACAAGGATAACGGGAATGAGGCTAAGTGGTAAACCTTAGTTGAAGAATAACTAAGTAATGATTCTTAGTCAAGGAAATTTAGACCAGTTCATAGATAGATGAGTAACCTGATACGGTAGGTCATCGTTTAAGTATACGAGTAGGAGTAAGTATCTGATTTAGATAAAGGCTCCAGCGAACTGGGTAACGAAGCAGCGGCTTCGGGGAACATGAGGATATTCTTGGTATCCCTCTGTGAGCTGCCAGGTGATCATACTAGGCTCATGAGAGGTTAAGGTCTGCGTTAGAAGAACCAAGAGTATGCCTTGGTTGCTATACGAGCGACCTAAAGACGGGGATGGATAGGGTATAGTCGACGATACACGGTCGTACCCTAGATAGCATTTCGTCAGGCTACCTACCATCTTTGGTCAAGCGTGTACGTGCGGAAAGGCAGAGAACACCCAAAAGACCATAATTGCTATCTAATTATGGTTGCGGGAAGGCTAGGATTGTGGGTCGGCCAGTAGTGTGTTCTCATACAGGATTTATCCTGTCTTGTCTTTCACTAGTTGAGGGAGTGGTCTCGTGGGACCATAGCCACGTATAAAAAAAAAACAGACCTTAGCATCTGCATCGGCAGATAAATCGAAAGCTCCCGACCGAGTCCTGTATTTCCTGGTCTGCCCTGTGACAGCACTCGGATGGCACGATGTGATACATGTGCATACAGTCATGGAAAAACGATTCACAATGAATGCGTGGGAAAAAGGGTGCGGTTGACGGTTAACGTAAATCCTAGTGGCCCTGGGTGGTTGAACCAAAACCGAGATACGAAACGTGCAATAGGTAAGCATAATCCCTAGTGGTCCTAGGTAGCATAAGTCCTAGTTGTACAAACAATGATTCATGTTGAAAGACCCTAGTTAGATATAGGGTGATAATCCAAAACGATCTTAAGGATCATGGAACTATGTTAAAGTAGTATAGAATCTCATGGGAAAGCCCGTATGGTCTACGGCAAGGGACTGAACTTTTACATGGAATAAAGCATACGAGTTGAGTAACCTATATAGGCGATATATTAGGTTGACATGGACCATTACACGACTTTTGAGTAAGGGTCATCCATGGTTAACACATGATACGGTGGGGATACTAGTACGGTAGGTGCAGAGCTAAAATAACAGGATAGATACCATGGGACGTTATACGTAATAGATATCTTGGGGATATTATACCTGATAGGAACCTGACGATGGGATACCTTGTTTTATCTTGACATCGTAATTTATCATGACACCTTAGTTTATCTGAGTTCAGTAGTTCATCATGTTATTTTGATTTAGCTTATCTATCTTGTCATCATGCTTATGTTCATCTCAGTTTCTCATGTCAGTTAACTTTACTAGTTTTTATGCTGATAGTAGATAGGGCTTACTCAGTCTTTTTGACTGACCCGTTTTGTTTCGCCTCTTTTCTTCCGTTTCCCCCCCCCCCCCAGGTTACACGGAGGAAATACTGTTGTTTAGTTCAGACTTCTTCTGCTTGAAGGTCATCATGGATGGCTTGGACTTTTCTTGGCTATGGCTACTTTACTGTTTTTTAAAGACAAGGAATAATTTATGAAAATGTCTTTATGCTTCTTTACTATTGCAAGACAGGTTTTGATGTACTCTGATGTAAAAGGCTTTAGACCTTATTTATTCATGTTATGAAAGTTTGATTTTACTTCCGCTATTTTATATGTTCTGTCTTGTGATATTTCTGTGCATGTTTACCAATAATGCCCCTCATAAGCTAGTGCATTCCTTTGCGAGTGACCCTAGCGGAGGCGGGGTGTTACATTTGGTATCAGAGCAGAAGGTTACCATACTGGGCAAAAGTTTTTAAAGACCTTCTGAAAACTATTTGAAAATCGTTTACAAAGAAGCATTTTTCAAGAAAATTTTCTTTTAAAAGAAAAAGGCTATTCCCCAAAGGCCATTAGCACTATCCTTGGTTTCCTTGATTGAATCTCTTTTCCTTTCTTTCCTCCATCGGTAGTCATAGTAGTTTTAACTGTGACTAGTCTTTTCTAGTTACGTAAGTGTTTCCCGTACGATGGAGGTGGTTCTCGAGAGACCAGTGGCCGCGTTATAAGAAAGGATAGTGAGAAAGAGGATAAAGGATACGAGCTTAAGGATGAGCAACTTGTTGGTATAGCTTAGTCCTCAAAGGAGGGAGAAAGATGAACAAGGAAACCCATGACGAGAGAGTACCTTTGGCACGGTAAAACGGGGCGGATAGTTAAGTATTATGGGACAAGGACAAGATCATCGGGAGGGCAATAGTATGCTCTCATTTCTAGGGTACCTCGGAAGGAGGGTAACGATCTTGTTAAAGGTTTAACTCTTCTTCTCTATCATCCCGTTAGGACTTTGTTTTGATCATCGTATCATTTAAGTTTGCTACGATAGTTGAGTCTCTGCACCTTAAGTACTAGCGTAATAGAGAATCCCATTTTTGTCTCAAAGTCCTATTGGGGAATCAGTCCATTTATACATGACTTGTTTGGATTTGAGAGTGTCTATGCCAAGAGTTGAGTTTGGAAATAATGCTTATGTTTATAAGCTATGGATGGATTCTAAGGATGAAGTGGTTATCCAGTAGGGGGTGCCACTCTCGGTTTTGATAGGAGGGTAGTTAGACCTTTTGACTAGCCTTGGTAATACCCTCGAAGTATCGTGTAACCTTTCTGAGGTTCTGTCATGACTAGTTACTTAGAATCCCTTGGTGCCTTTATTGGAAATTTGAAGCCCGATCGAGTGGTGTTCGCCGATAAGACGGATGGTTTATTTCACTTATGCATGGGTTATAGAAATCACCCTAGTAAGTGCGCTTGGTAACCTGGTTGACATCTATTTACTTTCAAGAGAAAGTTCTTCTACATGAAATACCTTATAGTATATAAACAAGATCCAAGATTCACTAGTGAATTTTGGAAGGCTCGCATGGAATCATGAGTACGAAGGTTTGAGCCAAGTATTCTAGAAAAAGGATAAGTGCAAGTGGAACGAGAGGTGACGAAGAAATGAGTTCCAGCTCATGTTATAGAAATAGGAAATAAGAAGCTACGAAATCGCGAAGTTAAAAGACGGTCAAGGCACAATGGAATTAAGCTCAAGGAAATACGACTTTAATGGTCAAAGACTAGATGCGTGCATGATATCTCTTTTTGGGAGTATATCCTTGATCCCTGTTTTCTGTAGAGCTTACTTGTAGGCTATCTTTTGTGGACATCCTCTCGGTCCTATTTTCTGTTACAAACCCCGTAAGGAGTTTGTCTTGTTTATCTTCTCGACCCTGTTTCAGGGAATCCTAGGTAGAACCCTATGGATGTAAACATGTATTTGAAACATGTTATGATTGATATGGTTGCAAGTGGTTGCTCGTGGATGCGCGAATACACATTAGATACTAGCTCGACTCGGTCACATTTCATATTGCATATGCACGGGTATTTATACTTGTTTATGGATGAAGTCGAATGTATTATCATGCGGTTGTTGCATATGAATGAATGATTGTGCACGCATATAGTATCTATATGGCTAGGACTATTTGCATACATGTTGGATTCATGGCACTATACATATTTTGCATTAGAAAGATTATTCAGGCCTGATCATTAGCATTAGCTAAGGAACATGTACACATACGTTTTGCATATATTCATACAGCATTAGAAATCATCTAAGGACAATGGTTGCTTGTGGATGATGTTTTGAGTAGATGAATGATGGATGGTAGGATATGTTCTTCCTAACTTGGAGATTTCGGAGACGAAATCCTAAAAGGTGGGGAGAATGTAACAACCCGTATTTCGATAACATGTTAAGACGAGAATCAAGGCAGAATTTAATTTTAAATTCTGAATCAAGTAAAACGGGCTATGCCATTGCGTTCGTCTCGGAAAAATACGCGAAATAGAGTTTGAGTTTTCGAGAATCGGAGTCCGCATGACCAAGTTATGGTTCGACAAAGTTTTCAGAAAATTCAAGTTCAAAAACGAGTTCTAATTTCAAAAATTAGGGCTGGAAGGCTAGGCGGGAAGAACTCCTGCCAGGCACCCCAAGTCGACAGCCCTGTCGACTTGGGAGTCGACATGTCTTGACCCAAGTCGACAGCCCTGTCGACTTGGGGGTCGACTTATGGTGGCCGGGCAGTTTTGCCTGGTGCACCTATTTTCTGTCTTGGCTAGGTTTTTGGGCCTGGTTTGAAATCTGATGGTTCAGGTTGATCCTAGGGTTAATCTAAGGGTCCTAACTAATCCTAATCTCTATAAATAAGCCCCTAACCCTCTCCTAAATCCTCATTATTCATTCATGCAACTAAACTATGGCAAAATTGCTCCTCTCATGGCCTCCACTCAAAATCCTAGCCTCCACTTCATTTCTATGAGAGGTTTCATGATCATGTGAGTATTAGAGAGTCTCTATGTTAGTATGAGAGCTTCTCAAGTTGATTTCAAGGCAAAAGCTTTGGTCTTTGTTCATAAAGATGGGGTTTTTATTGATTTGGAGCATTCATCTTTGGGTTTTTGGGTGATGGCATGCATAGGCTTCATCACAATCTTTGTTTTGCATTTCGATTTGTGCCTTCATAGCAATGTAAGCCCTTCCCTACTCTTAGATATTAACTATGAAGTTAAATGTTCATGTTGCAAGTTTGGGTTTGATCATTGAGAATGATACATGCTATCATGTCATGCAAGTTTATGAAGTCATTATCTTGATCTTGTGGGCTAAAAGCTACAACCTTTATGTTGAAATGTTGCATTATGCAACATGAGAACCCTCATAACCTTTATGTCAACTTGCATATGAAGTCATAACCCTTATATGATGATATATGTGAGTTACTAGTCATCATTCCATGTCTTTTGTCACCATGATTTGCTTATGTGCCAAGTTTGGGTTTATGCATGTTTTTGAGGCTTAAGAATGTAACAAGCAAGTTAATGAACACATTTTTGCCTCATTTGCCACCATGATTAACTTGTGGCTTAATATCCATTTTTGTCATGCCTTTGCCAAGTCTCTTCTTTTAATCCATTACGTTGTTGCGAACGTATATGCGAGTTCAAAAGCGTTGGGCTATGTTATGGGTAATTTCTAGTGACATGAAAATACAACTTGAAAACATGACTTGAAATATAACATGGAAGTTGACATGTGAGTATGTTTGAAAATACGAAATTGGGAATTTACCTATTAAGTTAGGTCTACCCATACTATGGAATTGGGAATTTACCTATTAAGTTAGGTCTACCCATATTCTTAAAAACTTGAATATGAACATGACATTAGACTAAACATGAAAGTGACCAACTCGAGGTTGGGTTGAGTTTGCAACGTAAAACTACCCGAACTGACCGGCTTAACTAGTAGTTGCAAACAATAGGACCCAATGTGAGAAGTTGGTCATGTTGTGCTTGAACCCGAGGTTAGACCAAGTTGTGGTGTAAAGCTACCCGGAACCGACCGGCTTAACTAGTAACCACAACAGAGTCTAATGTGAGAGGTTGAGGTGCATTAAGTAATTAATGCCACATGATAAGGTTAAATTAATTTGATTAATGACTCTTAACCAAATATGACATGGACAATGGGTTAAGTAAATTGATTAGGCCAATGATACCTAACAAAACATGACAAGGTTGGGTAGGTTAAGTAACTTGATTTGCTTAATGACACTTAACCATTTTTATATGACTAGTGGACGGGGTTAAGTTAACCAACACTTAATCAATCCGACACGATAAATTGGTAGGGTTAAGTAAGTTTTCTTAATGACACTTAACCGAAAAATACAGTTAATGGATGGGGTTAAGATTAGACTCAACTAGTCTAAACATGGAAATCGGGTGGGGTTAAGTTAGCCTAGACATAATTAATCCCACTTGGCCATTTAATGGGGTTAAGTTAAACACTTAACAAATCTAACATGATGATTTGATGTGGTCAAGTGACCTATACTTAACCCACTTGAGCATGGTTTGTAGGGTTAAGTCTTGAACTTGGATACTCAGCCAATTTTGACATGATTTGTAGACGGGTTAAGTCATGAACTTAAGTGACACTTAATCCATTATGTAAACCCTAGTTCTGAGGATTAGGTGGATAACCGTAGTTAACAAGGATAACGGGAATGAGGCTAAGTGGTAAACCTTAGTTGAAGAATAACTAAGTAATGATTCTTAGACAAGGAAATTTAGACCAGTTCATAGATAGATGAGTAACCTGATACGGTAGGTCATCGTTTAAGTATACGAGTAGGAGCAAGTATCTGATTTAGATAAAGGCTCCAGCGAACTGGGTAACGAAGCAGCGGCTTCGGGGAACGTGAGGATATTCTTGGTATCCCTCTGTGAGCTGCCAGGTGATCATACTATGCTCATGAGAGGTTAAGGTCTGCGTTAGAAGAACCAAGAGTATGCCTTAGTTGCTATACGAGCGACCTAAAGACGGGGATGGATAGGGTATAGTCGACGATACACGGTCGTACCCTAGATAGCATTTCGTCAGGCTACCTACCATCTTTGGTCAAGCGTGTACGTGCGGAAAGGCAGAGAACACCCAAAATACCATAATTGCTATCTAATTATGGTTGCGGTAAGGCTAGGATTGTGGGTTGGCCAGTAGTGTGTTCTCATACAGGATTTATCCTGTCTTGTCGTTCACTATTTGAGGGAGTGGTCTCGTGGGACCATAGCCACGTATAGAAAAAAAAACAGACCTTAGCATCTGCATCGGCAGATAAATCGAAAGCTCCCGACCGATTCCTGTATTTCCTGGTCTGCCCTGTGACAGGACTCGGATGGCACGATGTGATACATGTGCATACAGTCATGGAAAAACGATTCACGATGAATGCGTGGGAAAAAGGGCGCGGTTGACGGTTAACGTAAATCCTAGTGGCCCTGGGTGGTTGAACCAAAACCGAGATACGAAACGTGCAATAGGTAAGCATAATCCCTAGTGGTCCTAGGTAGCATAAGTCCTAGTTGTACAAACAATGATTCATGTTGAAAGACCCTAGTTAGATATAGGGTGACAATCCAAAACGATCTTAAGGATCATGGAACTATGTTAAAGTAGTATAGAATCTCATGGAAAAGCCCGTATGGTCTACAGCAAGGGACTGAACATTTACATGGAATAAAACATACGAGTTGAGTAACCTATATAGGCGATATATTAGGTTGACATGGACCATTACACGACTTTTGAGTAAGGGTCATCCATGGTTAACACATGATACGGTGGGGATACTAGTACGGTAGGTGCAGAGCTAAAATAACAGGATAGATACCATGGGACGTTATACGTAATAGATATCTTGGGGATATTATACCTGATAGGAACCTGACGATGAGATACCTTGTTTTATCTTGACATCGTAATTTATCATGACACCTTAGTTTATCTGAGTTCAGTAGTTCGTCATGTTATTTTGATTTAGCTTATCTATCTTGTCATCATGCTTATGTTCATCTCAGTTTCTCATGTCAGTTAACTTTACTAGTTTTTATGCTGATAGTAGATAGGGCTTACTTAGTCTTTTTGACTGACCCATTTTGTTTCGCCTCTTTTCTTCCGTTTCACCCCCAGGTTACAGGGAGGAAATACTGTTGTTTAGTTCGGACTTATTCTGCTTGAAGGTCATCATGGATGGCTTGGACTTTTCTTGGCTATGGCTACTTTACTATTTTTTAAAGACGGGGAATAATTTATGAAAATGTCTTTATGCTTCTTTACTATTGCAAGACAGGTTTTGATGTACTCTGATGTAAAAGGCTTTAGACCTTATTTATTCATGTTATGAAAGTTTGATTTTACTTCCGCTATTTTATATGTTCTATCTTGTGATATTTCTGTGCATGTTTACCAATAATGCCCCTCTAAAGCTAGTGCATTCCTTTCGAGTGACCCTAGCGGAGGTGGGGTGTTACAAACTACGTGGTGACTAGCAAAATGGATATACATGTGATGCAGCCACAGTGGTGAAGATATGTGCAAGTACACATGCAGATGTGCACAGCAACAAATCAGGGCATTAAACAATCAAAGCAGGGATTGGTCTTCTTTTCAGAATTAAACAAACATGATATGATTTGGCAAGTTTTTATATTCAACTGTGAAGGCAAAGTCAAAGCCAAAATTACAGCAAAGAAAAAGCATGTGACCAAGACAAATCTCAGAAATAATTTTCAGAATTAAAATGGTGTATTTTTGGCAAGAAATCATCTCTAGTTATCACAGTGTGTTTCTAAGCAAAATTGGTGATATTTCTTTAACAAGAGATTTTCAAAATGGTTCAAGAAAAACCCAGAGAATCTCTTTATTTGTTTCCTGTTTTTGATTCAATCAGGAAATTCGTTTAAAAGCTTTTCACAGGAAATTTAAAACTGCAAATTCAAAAAAAAGGACGAGCCAATTTTATTTTTGGCAAGAAATCTTTTTCGGTTTAATTTCATTTCCAGATATTCAAGGCAACAGTTTTTTCAATCAAAGGAACAAATCTGTTTTCTTTCTTAAGGGATCGAATCAATACTTTCCTGTTTTGATAAATATGCTTTCAGAAAAATTCAAGGCATCATTCAAAAGAAGAAACCAATTCAAAGCTATTTTTCAGAGAGATTCTATCAAAGATTTCAAGGGCCGATTCAATCATGGAAACAAGGAGTGAAATCACGCAAGTAAGCCAACATCGTTCCAGAGTATTTCAGTAAACAAAACTTGGCAAGGTATCTCAATAAATCATGTAAGGGACAAATTAAAACCGACCAGGACCGGATTTATTTTGGTATGGCAATTCAATTCAAAGCCGAGCAAAATCAGGCAATAAATCAAAAGGGGCAACACAAAATCAGGTCAAGCTACTTAATTGAAATCAGAGTTTAGGGTTTTCGAATATACCCCATATTTATACACACCAAATTCATCATAGGCAAGGCACCGCAAATCGAAAACCAACCCAACATTTCAAATCGAAAACCCAAGCATTAATAAATCAAAAGGCAGAGCAATTGAAGTTTAAATTCACTTACAACGTTTCATTAGGGTTTCGATCGAGTGCCAGAGAGGGAATCCAACTCAAAGTGCCAGAAAGAAACGAAGAAGTCGAGCACCAAGGAACATCATTCAATCGGGCATCGAAATCGATTTGGGGGATCATTTCACAAAACCCTAGCTTCTCAAAGTCTGCCGCCATTTTTTCTTATTTCAGAAACAAAGAGATCGGGTGTAAAGAATATAAATGGGCTGGCCATTTACAAAGGGGATGACCCTTCTATTGTTAACTCCTAGGGTTTCACTTTTGTTTTAATATTTCTGTTATTTTAATTCGTTGTAAAATCAGTCTGAACAGTCTTCTGGAGTCTGTAAAATTCTAGAACTCTGTTACGGGTTAACTGTCAGTTTCAAAGTCTGTAAAATCTGGGTTATCTGTTACAGGTTTGTAATACGGGAAAATCTGATTGAGGGGATATCGATCAGTCTACGGTTTTGAGCGTAGGGTTAGAATAGGAGTGAGAGTCACGAGTGTACATGGTCTTGTATGCGGGATCTGTTCTATCACCTAGTAGAAACCTTAGAAATGCCGCAGTAGGAAGGGTTTTGCCTAAGCTGGGTATATTTGTGTGTGATTTATTTTCTGCATTTTGTTTCTGCTATATTCAATGATCAGTTTATTAATATATATCTCATTAGATTTTTAATTCAGTCAAAAACTGTGAAAAACCCTATTCACCCCCCTCTAGGGTTATTCTAGATCCAACACTATTATTCTCAGTACATGTTGTAGAGTGCCAATCACTTATTCTTTCTACAAGTTTCCTTTCTATCTAGTTGTTATGGACTTCCCCGAATTCGATATCATTCTCGGGCTGGATTGGTTAACGTAATACGAAGTTGAGGTAAATTATGCGGAACGAATAGTAAAAATTCAAATGAAGCTTGGACATTTATTTATACCCTGTCATGGTTCGAATCCAGATAGAAAAGAATTTTGGTCTGCATTAGAAGTTATCCCCACTTCCATAGAAAAGATTCCGATTGTCAGAAACTATGCGGATGTGTTTGAAGAAGTCCAAAACTTACCTCCGCAAAGAGAAGTAGAATGCAGAATCAATCTAATTCCCAATGCCAGACTAGTGGTGCATCCAATTCGTAGAATGACTCCAAAGGAAAAAGAAGAATTAGGCGATCAAACTCGTCAACTGTTGTGGAAGGGTCTAATTAGACCTAGCTTTTCTAATTGGGGTGCAGCTGTAGTGTATGTCCCAAAGTCAGACGGTACTCTTCAATTATGCGTTGATTACCGAGACCTCAACAAACAGACGCTCAAAAATAAATACCCATTACCCCGCATCGATGATTTGCTAGACCAATTAAATGGGGCGAGAGTATTTTCTCGAATGGACCGAGCTACAGGTTTTCATCAATTGAGAATAGCAGAGGAGTGTGTTCCTTTGACAGCTTCCAGAGGTCCAGACATATTTTATGAATGGTTAGTAATGCCGTTCGGCCTGTGCAACGCTCCAGCATACTTTGTCAATCTAATGAATAGAGTGTTCAGGGGAGTTCTGAATAAATTTGTCCTCGTATTTATTGATGATATTTTAATCTACTCCAAATCAAAACCCGAGCATGAAAAACACTTAGAACAAGTATTGGAGATTCTAAGAAAGAACGTCTTCAAAGCCAAATTCTCTAAATGTGTCTTCTGGCAAGAAGAAGTGAAGTTTCTTGGCCATGTCATGTCAAAGAAAGGGATTTCTGTAGATCCGAGCAAAATAACAGCGATTCATGATAGGAAACAACCCACTACGTCCACAGAGGTCAGAAATTTTATGGGGTTGGCTAGTTATTATCGAAAGTTCGTTAAGGATTTTTCGAAGATATCCGGTCCGTTAACGAAGCTCACGAAGAAGCATGAGAAATTTAAGTGGACTTCCGACTGTGAAGAAGCTTTCCGGGAATTGAAATCGAAACTGACAACTACTCCAGTGTTAACCATTATTGATGGCAATCAGGATTTGACGGTTTGGACAGATGCTTCTATTAGAGGTCTTGTTGCAGTGTTAATGCAAAGAGGCCAAGTAGTCACTTATGCAAGACACCAACTGAAACTACATGAGAAGAATTATGTAATTCATGATCTTGAGTTGCTAGCTATCGTTTTTGCGTTAAAAATCTGGATGCATTATTTATTGAGCGAAAAATTTGTACTGTACACAGATCATCAATCATTGAAGTATTTATACACCCAGAAAGATCTGAATTTGAGACAGCAGCGTTGGCTAGAATTTCTTGCAGCGTATGATCTTGATATCCTGTATACGCCGGGAAAGGTTAACGTTGTAGCGGATGCGCTTAGTAGAAAAACCGCAATCATTTCCAATCTTATAATTACGCCAGGATTGATTGATAAAATATCTGTTCTTCAGAAAGGTGACAATTTTGTGAAAGAGATGATAAGAAGGATTCAAAGGGGCGAAGGCTCCAGTTTCCAAGTGGATAGTGAGGAAGTTCTGAGATTGAATAGAAGAATATGTGTTCCCGACATTCCTGAGCTCAAAAGAGAAGTGCTAGATGAATGACATAAATCCAAACTTTGCATTCATCCTGGTGTGAGTAAAATGTACAAAGATATCAAACGCACTTTCTGGTGGAAGGCAATGAAGAGGGATATTTCTTTGTATGTTAGCAGATGCCCTACTTGTCAATTGGTCAAGAGTGACCAACAGAAGCTAGCTGGATTGTTGCAACCGTTGGAAGTCCCAGGTTGGAAATGGGAACAGGTTTCCATGGATTTCATAGATGGTTTGCTGCGAACCAAGAAAGGTAATGACAACATTTGGGTAATCGTAGATCGCTTCACGAAGACTGCCCATTTCATACCTGTCAGATCCAATAGAACCGCTCATAGTCTAGCACAGATATATTTCAAAGAAATCGTTAAGCTGAATGGAATTCCCATCAGCATAGCCAGTGATGGAGACCGAATATTTGCTAGAAAATTCTGGGAGGCATTCCAGACAGAATTGGGAACGAAACTGAATATGAGCACCGCTTATCACCCTCAAACAGATGGCCAAACTGAGCGGGTGAATAGAATTCTGGAAGATTTATTGCGGGCTTGTATATTTGATTTTGGTGGGTCATGGGAAGATCACTTGCATTTGGCAGAATTCTCATATAACAATAGCTATCAAGCAAGTTTGGGAATGTTGCCATTTGAAGCATTATATGGCAGACCGTGCAGATCTCCAGCATGTTGGGTAGAACCTGGCAACAGACTTGTGTTAGGACCTGATATGATTCGAGAAGCATCTGATAAAGCCGACTTCATCAAAAAGCGATTGAGAACCGCACAAAGCCGACAGAAAAGTTATGCAGATTCTAGAAGAAGAGATTTGACATTTGCTGTTGGTGATCATGTTTATTTGAAAGTTTCTCCGATGAGAGGAGTAATTAGGTTTGGCAAAACTGGGAAGTTGGCACCGAGATTTATTGGTCCCTTTCCTATACTCGAACGAATTGGAACTCTTGCTTATAGGGTTCAATTACCAGATTGGTTGCCTGGAGTGCATGATGTATTTCACGTATCTCAACTTAGAAGACATGTGCATGATCAGGATCTTGTTGTAGAAGAAGCAGCGCAACATGATATAGACATAACTCCAGAATTAGCAGTCAAAAGAGAGCCATTAAAGATTGTTGGCAAAGAAACTAGAGAACTAAGAAGCAAAATGGTTCATTTAGTTAAAGTGCAGTGGAGTAGTGATCCTAGAGTCTGTACTTGGGAGACTGAGGAAAGCATTAAGCAAGTTTACCCCAAATGCAGAGTGGATGTCTCTGACTAACTCCGGTGCAAGGTACCTTTACAATACTTTGCATTTACATTTTGTTTCCTACTTTACTGTTGTTTCCTTTTCGGGGACGAAAAGTTTTAAGTGGGGGAGATTGTTACAACCCGGAAAATACGAGCCAATTTAAAAATTTTAAATTGGTTATTTCAAAGGAATTTGAACAATGGAAATAGAATATTTCAATAAAATAGAGAATTAGAAATAGTGAGTCAGTTTAAAAATTTGAATTCAAACTTTGACTGACTGTGCCGGGTTGAAAATATAACGGATTTTAGTGAAACGAAAAATATTTAAATTTGTTTATCAATACCTTTCTAACGAATCTGAAAAATCGAAGTTTCATAACAGGAATCAAAAGTTATGGCCGAATGAATTTTCAGAAAGGTCGCTATATATAATATATAGCCCTGGAAAATAGATATTTTGCAAACGACCTCGGAATTCGACGAAACTATTGCTAGGTTTCAAATTTCATAATTTTTGAAGCTAGTATGTGAGCATGGCAAAAGAAAATGTGTTTGGTCAATTTTTGTTAAATTGGATCGACCAGAAAATGGCCATTTTTCAAACGATCTCAGATTTCGACGAAACTAGTTTTGTTGAGACCGTAGCGTCAAAACATAGCTTGATTTATCTTTCTAGAATTTTTCGAATCAGTTTGCGGCCCTGGCAAATTGAAATGTACGTTCAAAGTTAAAATTAAATGTTTTATACTTTAATTTGAAGAATAACTGACTGTAACAGTCGAATTGGCCAACGAAACATATCCCATTGTGTCCGGGATGGGGGTAATTAGCTAGGGATGACAGTCGTTGGGTTTGAATTGGTCTCCATGTGGAGAAACACTATTTTAAAATTTATTAAAACCATGGGCCAATCAGAATTTTGCTTTCATTATTTTTAAAAATAAAAAAGCCCAGAAACCCTTGTTTTTCTCTCTCAACCGACGATCTACGTCGTTCGCCGCTTCCCAGCCAAATCGCCGCCGCCACAGGCGATTCCAGCCTTCACCACCACCACCAGTCGACGCACCTCCCTCTCCTCTTTAAATCCGACCCTACCCCGACCCCTATCGCCACCACCATCGCCAGTATCGTCGACCCAAACCCCGACACTTCCCATCGCCGCCCCGATCGCCAGAGACCACTGAACCACCTCAAACCACCCTACGCCGACTCTCCTCTCCTCCCTCTTCCACGTCATCACCTCTGATCATCCTATCATGCCTCGGTTCTCGTGAAAACTGCAACACTAATTTTGAACCATCGTGAAAGGTGAGTTCTTTTTGATGTTTGATCATTGAAAAATCATATCTTTAAGGGATGTTGACGAAATTCGATGAAACATGAAACATTGGGATCGCAAGGAGGCTCTCTACCACATAGAAGAGACCGCAAATTTTTCTGAGTCATCTACAATTTTTAGCACTCTGAAAACCAATGTGAGAAATCTAAATTAAATGAATTTGAATGGAAAATGTCGTGTATAAATTATATAAGCGAAATATAAATTACACACGTGTGGTATACCTCATGTACATTCGATGTGTAAGCTATATAAGCGAAGTATGAATTATTCATGCATAGTATAATTGATATATGTGTTGAAATGCAAGTGAAATATATATATATATATATATATATATATATATACACACTCCCCTCGTCCACAAACCATGGACGATATTTATTGTTGTGTATTGGTGTGAAATATTGGATGAAAATGCGAATGGTTGAATAATTGTTTGTGGTTGATATGGTTTGGTTGTGGTTGAAAAATACCCATTGGTGATTGAAATGAATTGGAAATAATTGTGGAAATAAAAATAAAACATGCCGCATGTGTGCGAATTAGATGCATGAATCCCCATTGTCAAAAACCGCGAGGTTTTAAGGTAGAGCGAGGAGCCATGCTAGGGACGGTGCCGGTTTTAACTACTCTCCCGTTATGCTGCCGAAATTTTGAATAATATTCATGTGTTAGAATTATTTTCATATGTTGAAATTATCTTCATGCGTTGAAATTAAAGTCATGTGTTGAAACTATATCCATGTGTGGAAATGCTCATGTGTTGAGAAGTGATGTGTGAAAATTAAATTCATGTGTGAATGAATGAAGTGTTCAAACAATAATAAATCACATTTTTATAATATATATGAAGTATGTAAAATATTTGCCTTATATATAAATAGTTTCAACAATAAAAATTTCATCTTTCTTATATGAACAACATATATAAAATATCCATGTGTGGAGGTGTTCATGTGTTGAGAAGCGTGTGTATTGGAAAAGTTCATGTGTTGAATAGAAAGATTGAACAATAAAAATTACATTTTTATTGAAACTATGAAGTGTTAAAAACATTCATGTGTTGAATAAATATTTTAAATGATAAAAATATCATTTTTATCATATATGTGATATGCTAAAGATATGCGAGCGTTGAAATAAATATTTGTGAAAGAAATATTATTTTTAACATGCATAGGAACTAAATAAAATAGTCATGTGTTGAAAAATATTTTAGTTCGCCAAAATTATCATCTTTGAAATGTGAAGTGTTAAAAATAGCCACTTGTTCAAATAAATATGCATGAGTTGAAATATTCATTAATTAGCTAATGATATGATTTTTGCCTATGCATGCAACATTGGAATGAATGGTGTTTTTAAACCAAAGTGAATCAAATATGAAGTTGAATAGAAAATGATAAGTGATAAGAATTGCATATATGTACATGCATATTTATTGAACAGGTTATAGCAAAGAGGCTAGAGAAGAGGAACAAAATTTTGTGCCCGACAAATAGTACACTTTTACTGTTTTGTTTGGGTGATGATTTTATGAGCCTATTGGCTAGCCGCTTGGCTTTTTCTTTTTCTTTTCGACATGAGACGCCCATGAGGCTATTTGGGAATTTTCCCAGCCCCTCCCGTACAAAGGAGGTTATGGAGATATTTTCCAAAATTTAAAGGCGTTAGTGAAATATTTGAAGTGAAAACGATATAGGAATTTTTGAATGAACTATATTTATATAAATATATAAATATAAATAAAATTAAAACGAAACGTGGCCGTGCAGTTTGTGTTTTGAAACAGTGATTTCAAATGACTACTGCGGGAACTCCAACCATTGGATTTTCCCGGAACCACAACCATTGGGTTTGCCTTGGAAATATCTTTCCAACGGCACCAAATTTGTGAAGATCCGACGGTTGGATTGTCCGGAATGTTTAATTCAAATCTGAAGAAAAACAACGCTAGAAACGATTATATTTATATATATAAATATAATTAAATTAAATCGAATAACGACGTTGCAGTTCATAAATTGAAATCGTAACTTCAAATGGCTAGTGTGGAAGATCCGACCATCGGATTTTTCCAAAACTGAAACCGTTGGATTCGTTTTGAAATGATCTTTCTAATGACATAAAGTTTGTGAAGATCCAACGTTCAGATTTTCAGATATGTGTAAAACAATTTTAGTGAAAAACAACACCAGTGCATCGGCACGACCTGAATCGTCGTTTAATTAAATATGGTCGTTTTAAATAAATAAAAATGGCGATATATCGTTATAAAATACTATAGACGATATAGAGTGGAAATAAACCAATTTTGTTGTGTTTGCTTGATATGTGATAGTTGAATGTATTTAACATGAAAAATTTAACTAAAGAACTGAAATGTGAATGTTGAATAGTCTAACCATGTGATAAATTGATTTGAAAATCTAAGTATACGTGGGTTATTTGAAAAGGCCGAGTTCATCTCATTTCAAATAATCGATCGACGTTGAGAAGTCGAAGACGGTTGAAGACTGACGATATTCACATTGGATGGATGGGTGCTACCGATGCTCGTGATTGGAGTAGCTACCATGAAGGGGCTAAAGTAGTAGCCATCCAAACATACTGTTGATTGTACAGATATGCGAGGAATTTGGTGCCTCCGGTTTCGTTCAAACCCAGAACGGACTTGTAGATCGACTGTGTGTCTGACATTGGATTTTGTTCTATGCTGATTGATCTCTGTTAAATATATATCTGTTTGGCGGCGGAGAATTTATTCTCTTGCTTAACGCTCTTCTCTAAGACGTACGAGCTCAGAGGTTATGTATTGATAGAAATCAGTCGCATGGAGTGGATTGCCTGTGTGACACGCCTAAGTGGCATCTGATCAAGGCTTCTATTGCAAAGCAAAGTCTTGTGATTGATGATCAAAGCATGGTCTGTGTGACGTAGCTTTTTGTATAACGTGAATTCGCGAGCCTCACACCCCGGTATGAGTCAAAAACGGGAGAAGGACCCAAGGAGTGCACGATATTTCTTTCTTGCTATGGTGGTGTCAGTGACCTCCCAGCCCTGACATTTATATCTACTTTTCACCTGTGTGGTTGTTGGAATACGAGGCGCCTCGATTATAGGTCTGTAAGGACCGGGAAACGTGTGTTCAGGAATAACTAATCCTCAAAAGTAAGAGAGGACCGGCCCTGGAGGATCCAGGGATTGCTGTGTGCGGTCCTGAGGCATTTGCTAGAGTGTCTCGAACGGAGAGGAGCTTTCCCCTTGCCTCGACACATGAAGGAATCCAATTTCCAATACGAAATTTCGGATGTGATTGTATTACTAGTACGGCGACATTGTGGTATGGGTCATTTATGCCGCCTATGATTGATATTTATGATTGAAATCGCTTTTGAAACATATATACACTAGTAATAATATCAAACACTTTTGTTTTATACGTATGAAGCATTTTTGGCCATTATAAGGTAAAAACTCTATCCTCCGGCTTGCGTTGCATTGTGTGATGGGACCTGAGTTTTATAATGGCTTCATTTTACAAAAAGCATTGCGATGATTTAATCATTTACTTTATTTCATGCACTAGCACTCATTGGAGTAAACTCGTTCCGCGAAAGTGGCGTGGTCCTTTGATTTGCCTTATTATTGTTGTTAATAAGTTAAGTAGATTTCTCATACCAGTCCCATTACTGACTCGTAGTATGTTTCACCTTGCAAACTTGGGTGCCCTCATTTTCATACGGGCAGCCTAGTTACTGGTATCTGGTGCACTTTTGGCTTATGGCATGGCTTGACTACACCGTGCTGACTTTGACTCTTTCCGCCATTTTAGTATATGTATTATGATTCCGCCATTGGCGATGTAGACTGATATTTATTTTGTGTACTCTTTATGTATGATTCCACCTCTGGCGATGGTGACTGATTATGTATTACTATGCACTAAGTTGTATCCTGCACTGTGCTCTCTGATGTGGTGATATCTATATGATTCCGCTGTCATATGTGTGTAAATTATTCAATTTTATGTTTATGCTATTATCTGTGATCTGCTAATGATGATTAATGTGTTATATTCCAATGATTATCCTTAACACCGTGTCATGGGGTTTTGGGATCGTCACAGCTGATAGGCATGCAAAATTTCTTGTTGCTTGTGTTTGCATGGGATTTCAGGGGCTAAAATCCTAAAAGGGATAAGAATGTAACAACCTGCATTTTACGTATTGGAGAATTATAAAATATTTTTATTTAATTCCCTGAGAGTTGGATCATTCTCATATTTTGATATGTTGGTTATGGGGATGTGGGACATGTCCATAATTTTTACCAATTTTATTTGTGATCATTATTGCCCCTATCATTTTTGTATGGGGAATAACTTTTAACTGGGATCGAATCAGGTGTTGAGATCGATTTATTGGAAAGGAAATGGTGTTGCTAATTTTGTAGAGTGGTCACATTAAAGATTTGGTTCAACGGTTTGTGGAGGAATCACTGTTTTACTGTTTCACAATTTCTGTTAAGGTTTTATGAGCCGATGATGGGCTGATTTGAGGAGGCACATTAATGGGCTTGTGGAAGGATATAAATAGGGTGTTATACGCATGGAGAATAGTTTACTTTCTTCATTCTCTCATTTGGTTGAGCTCTTGATCCTCCTTACTCAATCAAATACACATTTTCACCATTAAAATTTTAGATCTATGCAAGGGAATTAAAGATCTACATCATTTGATGCTAGATCTACATCAAGTGAAGAGAGATTGCAACAAATCAAGAGGTTTGAAGCATAATCTTCGCTGTCTAGATTGAGAATTTAGCGATTTCGAGTTAATTCGTAGAATTGGTGAGTGATAAGGATCTCTCACACGGATTCGATCAAGTATATAGGTTGTTTGTTCAAATTTTCATCATATAAAGTTTTTTTACCTAGATCTACATTATGGTATGTTTAATTTCATTTGAATCCCCATAGGATCTAATCTAGCAACTTAAAACTGGTAATCCTTGTGTTAATTCATATGTTTATGCAAGTTAGATACATTATTTTAGTTTATTCATTCATTTATCATGATTTAGTGAATCTTATCTGATTAGTGATGAATATTTGTCATTTTGATGATGTTGATGGTTTCATAAAGTGTCTATTGTGGAATTAGATGATTTGGATGACTTGTTTGTTGTCGTTTGGTGTTGATTTGGTCAAGACTGGAGCTATTTTTGTCAGATCCGGAGTCGAGTCGTTTTTCTTAGGTCATTTTAAGACCTAGTGTGTTAGGACTTAGTTCGTTTAAAGACCAAGTGTGTTAGGTCTTAGGTTGTTTTAAGACCTAGTTTGTTAGGTCTTAAGGTCATTTTAAGACCTAGTGTGTTAGGTCTTAGGTCGTTTGAAGACCTAGTGTGTTAGGTCATAGGTCGTTTGAAGATCTAGTGTGTTAGGTCATGGGTCGTTTCAAGACCTAGTGTGTTAGGTCTTAGGTCGTTCCAAGACCTAGTGTGTTAGGTCTTAGGTCATTTCAAGACCTAGTGTGTTAGGTCATAGGTGTTTCAAGACCTAGTGTGTTTTGTCGTTTAAGACCTAGTGAGTTAGGTCATTCAGGACCTAAGGAGTTCAAGACCTAAAGAATGTCGGCCAAACGAAGCTTATTTTTGAGTCAATGATGGTTATAACTTGGGCGCGAATTCAAGGAGGAATGTCTGAAGCATCGTGAAGTGTTCTTTGATTGTCGTAATGTAGCGAATGTGAAGACGACTAAAGGGTTTTGAGTTCATAGATAATGGTTGCTCAAGAAGGTTGCTTGAGCTATGAATAGCCATCAAAGAGGACGACTAGAGATATTCAAGGCTTAGAGATTATCGTTGTCATTGGTTCCAATGACTCAAAGCAAGGGTACAACAGGGACGTCTAAAAGACCGACTGAAGGGTCGAGTACCCTGAGTATCGCTGAAAGGCCTAGATACGTGTCGATGGAAGGTGTATGGAGTTTTTGCTAGAACCAAGGTTACCATTAGCCCTTGAAGTATGCCAAGGTTGGCCGTCATATGATTAACGATGGTTTCGAAGCAGGATATACAGTGATAGTCAAGGTCTTGGATGTTTGTTGTTTTGCTTGTACCGTCTCACGTAAGTTGTCTGACGTCGAAGGAGATGTTTCTTGGATGCTTTTCTTATGTTGGTTTAGGACTTCGGGGCTGGTGCTTGAGGAACGTTGATCTCGAATAGGATTGTTTACATGAGATATAACTGGTTGCTATGATTTGCTATTATCTGGTTACTTTTGATTGCCATGGATATTTACTGTTGTTTCTGAATGCTTTGTTGTAAAGGCTATCACTGTCAGATATGGGGAAGATGGCTTTGGGTTCTTCTCTGGAGTTTTGATAGATTGGTTGGTTAATCTGACTATTCTCATATGATTTATTGATGATGTTAAATAGCTGTTTTATCGCTCATTAAAACTGTTGTCTGACTCAAGGTTTTATGTTTTCTCTTATTACCTTAGGTTGTTCATCTGGTTTTGGATAAGCGGACTGAGTAGCAGGTTACAGGTAGTAGAACTTAGTGAGGCGAGGATGCAGAGCGATGACTAACATGAGGCTTGTGTATCAGTTTTTCGACTATCTAGTACTTGTTGTTTCTGCTGTTATGATTGGTGTTTTTCTCTGAGTGTTGTAGTGAGGCAAATTTGTACAGACACTTATGTTGTAATCCAAGTATGTATTGATATTCTTTCTAGTTGTTATGAAAATTTAAGATTCTTCTTTGATATGCTTCACTATTATGGCTTGTTGTATATGTTCTATTATATTTTATCCTTGCGCTGTGAGTTATACAATAGGTTCCACTTGTATTATTCTATCCTAATGATCGTCCATGGCTGCCTGGCACGTTTTTCAGCGCATTATTTCCCTTGTTGAGTGCTGGAGTTGTGGGCGGTCATCACAATGGTGATTTTTATAAATTGAAATTTCCTTTTAAATCAAGGAATGGTAGGGGAACATCTAATAATACTTTCCTATTAGAGCCGAATCTAATAAGATTTCCAAATGAATTTAAAAGAAGTAAAAGAGTAAGAACAACGAAAGATTTTGGTTTGGGATTTTGCGTTATTACTATAAAAGAGGGTCCCAAAAACCTTCAAGTAGCCTTATCTATATAAAATGCTGATTTTTTGGCAAGAGTATAAATAATGAGATGGATGCTTTGGAGTCCAACGAAACTTGGCACTTAGTAGATTTATCACTTGATTGGAAATGTATAGGTTGTTAATTGGTACTTAAAAAGAAAATAACATTTGATGACATAGTTGTTAAATATAAAGGCCATTTGATAGCTAAAGGATTTAAACAAAGAGAAAATATAAACATTTTTAACAATTTTTCAACCGTAACTAGAATTACATACGTTCGAGTACTAATTTCACTTGCATCTATTCATTTTTTGATAATTACGTCAAATGGATGTCAAAATTTCTTTTTATAAATGGTGAATTAGAGGATGAAATTTATATGGACCACTTGAAGGTTTTGTAATTTATGGTCAGGAACACAAATTTTGCAAGTTAGAAAAATATTTATATGGATTAAAACAAGCATCTAAGCAATGTCATAAAAAGTTTGATAACTTAATTATTTCACATGGTTTCAAATTTAATGAAAGTGACATGTGTATTTATCTTAAATCAATGAATGACATTTGCACTATTTTACATTTATATGTGGATGATCTACTTACTTTTGTTTAAACATTCATGGCATGAATAATGTGAAATTTTCGTAAAGTGCCAATATTAATATGAAAGATCTACGTGAAACAAGTGTAATCCTTGGTATTAAGATTACTAGGTCCGAGAAGGGACTTTATTGGATTAGTCTCACTATTGAGAAGATCTTAAAGAAATACAACTACTTTGGCTATAAACCTGCATATTACACCATATGATCCAGTGTAAAGTTATTTAAGAACATCTGCGAAGGAGTAAGACAGTTTGATTATGCAAGACAAATTGACTGTTTCTGGAATGTCACTGATTGTACTAGACCTGATATTATCTATATTGTGGAATTATTGCGCATGTTTACTAGTAGGCATAGTATAGAACAATGAAACACTACTGAGAGAGTCATGAGATACCTAAAACTAGCCATGAAACTTGGGTACATTATAAAAAGTTTCCAATTGTTTTGAAGGATAAAGTGTTGCAGACTGAAATAATTTATAAGATGACTCAAAAGCAAATGGTTGCTATATTAGTAGCATTGCTGATGGAGTTTTTTCTTGAAAATTCGAGAAATAGATTATTTTGACTTAGTATAGATGATAGCACTAGCCACAACTATTAAAGAATTGGATTACTTAAGAAATCTACTAGCTGAGGTTCTTTTATGGGAATAACCTGTACCACCCGTCTTGATCTATTACGATAGTATTGCAACTATTGCAAAAGTACAAAGTCGTTATTTCAATGATAAGAGATAAAAAATACCTCGTAAGCATAATACTGTTAGGGAGCTATTCTCTTCAGGAGCTGATAGAACGGATCATATACGTAGTAGCGAGAGTTTAGAGACCTTTGATGGAAGGATTAGCTAGAAAAAGGTCTTTACAACTTCTAAAGAATAAAACTTTTGTTGTTGAATTGTTAAGCCACACATAATGGTAACTAAAGCTAATGACTGAAGTTCTAAATAACTATGTTCAATGAGTAAGAACAAATTATTAAATGATATGTGTTGAACATGCTAATTTATATATATTTTGAAGTGTGTATTTCTGAAGGGGTCAGTGGATGAGTTCATAATAACTCTTAATGAGATTTATACTCGCATCTGGAGCAGAGTACCAACCTCCAGGAGTAATCTTAATAGATTCACCTATGTGAATATGAAAATGTGGTCGTTTCTATGGAATTTCGAGAAAAATTCCTATAGTGCCTACTAAATTGGGATAGACGTGCATGAGCACAAATGCACGGACTTATTGGAATGTACTCTAGATAGGTTATTTGTTGTTTGATGTCTGGAATATAGTTGAAGGTTATGAGTCATTCTAATAAAAGCAGAATCTTATCAACTACGCAAAGACTCAAACTGAAACAAACCTGTGTTTATGCACAATCTTATGTTCTTTAAGAAGTCGTCAAAAGCATATTTTTGAAAAGTTCAAATGTGGGATTATGGAAAGTTTTTTAGAATTTTTTACTAAAAATTGAACAAGTATTTATGACTTATATTTGGTGAATAACCCAACGTTGTAGGATTATAGAAAAGAATTAAATACTTGATTATTGTAACAACCGCCATTTTACGTATCGAAGGATCGTAAAATATTTTTATTTTACTCCATGAGGGTTGGATCATTCTAATTTTTTAATATATTGCTTATGGGGATGTGAGACATGATTATAATTTTTACCGGTTTTGTTTATGACCATTTTCCCCTATCAGTCTTGCATAGGGCATAACTTTAGACACAAGTTGAATCAGAGGATGAGACCTGTGCCATTGGAAAGGAAATGATGATTGCCTTTTCATAGAGTGGTTACGTTAAGGATTCGGCTCAGCGGTTTAGGAGAAATCGTTGTTTTAAGGTTTTTCAGTTAGCTGTCTAGATTTGAAGGCTAATGGGCTTATTTGAGGAAGGCCCATTAGTGAGTTGGTGGAAGCTATAAATAGGGGGTAAGAGTTATGGAGAATAGGTTACTTCCCCTATTCTCTCATTTGGAGGCCTTGTGCTTCTTCTTCCTCTAACACCTTTCCACCATTAAAAATTAAAATCTAAGGAGTGAAATCAAAGATCTACACCATAAGAGGCTAGATCTACATCAGTTGAGGCAAGGATTCATCAGGTCAAGGTGTTTGGTGCGAGGTGCTTGTTGTCTGGATTCTGATTTCATCAATTTTAGCTTGTTTTGGAGAATCGGTGAGTGATTTACATCTCTCACATGGATTCAATGAAGCGTATGAGTGTTTGATCATGTTTTTCATCGAGTTTAAGTGTTTAACCATATATCTATGCCATATTTAGTCCATTTCCGTATGAATCACCCTATAATCTCATTTAGCATGTTTAAATCATTGATTCGATGTTATTCTCCATGTTATTCAATATGATTATGCAAGCTATATCTTTAGTTTTGTTCTTATGTTCATTCTTGATAGTTCTTTTTTGAGTGATTGTGTATGATCTGGGTGAAAACTATTGATTTCATATTGCTAGCAGATTCACACCGTATTTTTGATCATAATTGTTGAATTGGACAAAATGGTTTCGTCAAATCTATTGTTTAATGAATTTTTGTCAAAATAGTGATTTTAGATCGGCTGCTACAGTAACCGGTCGGTCGCTACAGTGTTTTGGATTTGCTACAATGTCGTTCGCGTGCTACAATGATCGTCGCTTTGTTGCTACGGAGTTTTCGAGTTGCTACAGTGTCGGTCGTTCGCATGCTACAGTGATCGGTCGCTCTGCTGCTACAGTGCTTTGGAGTTGCTACAGTGATCGATCGCGCTCGTGCTGCAGTGATCGCTCGCTCTGTTGCTACAGTGTTTTGGACTTGCTACAGTGATCGATCACGCTCATGCTACAATACCAATTGTTCATGCTACAGTGTTTAAAAATGAGACGACCGAAACTTCCCCTTGAAGGAAAGCACAGATTGACTTGAGAACGACACACATCGGAATGCAAATAGAAGAACCTTTTATTGTTGATTACAACAATTCCATCAGAATACAAGAATATACAGAGTATGAATAAATATTATACATCATAAAAATATCAGAAATTCAATTTACATTACATAGTAGCGGAAAAATAATACAAAACACAACTGAAAGTAATACACGGATACAGAGCTTTCCGAGTATTGTTCCAGCTGCAAACCAGGATTCTGTGAATATAAATCTGCAAAACCAAAACTACTAGCTACCCGTGTCGAAAATAAGGGCACCCAGAGTTTAGGTTAAAACAATAAACTCCAGGTCAGTCATGTGACTGGTGTGAGAACTAAAACAATTATTTATAACTTTACTTTAATTCAGATATATCAAGGGACCACACCGTATAACACGGAATGGTTTTCCTCCCAAGAATAGTAGTGCATATAACAAAAAAAACGCAATGCTTTTTGGAAAAATGAAGCTATTATAAGACCCAGGTCCAATCACACAATGCAACACAAGCCGGGGGATAGGGTTTTCCCTTATAATAGCCAAACAAGCTTGGCACATTAAAAACAAATCATTGTATACTATAATAAGTGCATAGTGTCAAAACAATTTCAATCATAAATATCAATCCTAGACGGCATGGGTACCATATATCATGTCGCCAATACTAGGCTCTACAATCAAAACCGCAAACATCTCGTATTGGAAGTTGGATTTCCATCTGTGAACCAAGGCAAAAGATAGTCCTCTACCGAATTCGAGAGCCTCTAGCCTGCCCCTCAGGCAAGTACTTAGTCAAGCCTTTGGATCGTCAGGGTCAGTCCACCGATGTGGATTAAAATGCCTGAACACTGCGTTTCCCCGCCCTTTGGGGCGTAAATGAGTCCAATGACTAAATCGGCTCCACATAGTCACCGATATATCCGAGGCGCCTCGCAACCGAACAACCACATAAGTCAAACTCGTCAGGGCATGTCAAACCACCGACGCCACTTCTAGCTAGAAGGAAACACATGCCTCCCTGATGTCCTCTCCCGTTTCTGGTTCACGACCGGGGTGTGAGGCTCGCGAATTAACGCTACACAAAGCTGTGCCACATAGGCGGTGCATTGATCATCAACCACAAGACTCTGCTTTTCAACAAAAGCCTTGATCATTTGCCACTTAGGCATGCCACACATGCAATTCACTCCATGCATTGATATCCATCGATATATAACTTATAAGCTCGTACGTCTCAGAAAATGGCGTTAAGCAAGAGAATAAATTCTCCGCTGGCAAACAGATATATATTTAATAGAAATCAATCACACATAATGAAATCCAGTGTTAAACACACAGTCCATTTACAAGTTCCTTCTGGGTCTGAACGAAAGCGGAGGCACCTTGTACCTCGCAAATCCATCGATCTCCAAGTACGTCTGGACGATCACCAACTGATTCCCTCCTCTTGGGTGTATGGCCCAATAAAGATCATCAGTAATTATCCAAACGACATGAAGACCTCCGGTCTTCAACCACCGTCTTCATCTTCGACTAATCGTCGTATCAGTTATTCAGAATGGGATAAACCCGGTCTTTCCAAATAACTCGCATATTTTATAAAGAAGTGTTACACAAACACAACATATGCCTCATTCCAATTTAGAATATTATTTTATTCCAATATTCACATAATTAGGGAAAGGTTCCTATTAATTTTATCAAAGATAAATTCTTTAAAATTTATTCTTTAATCTTCTTTTGAATATCAATTCAAACCAAATTATGGTTTATCCAAACTAGTCGGGATTAATGAACCTTACTGAAGAGATCAATTGTTAAATTTCCTAACCCCAACCTATTCATCCCATGAAGTAAAACTGGTAATACTTCATATCTAACACTACGGTGTTATCGGTAAATTCAATTACCATTTAACGTTCAAATCAAATTAAAGATTTGACTATCGCCTGGAGTAAAATTGGTGATACTCCATTCTCGATCATTTCAATCTAATTAAAGATTCATTAAAACTACACTTGGTTTTAATCTTCCCAATAATCACTATCAATGATTATTTAACTTAGGAAATCATATCCTGTCTTTAACTGGGTTAAAGGACCAATGTCATTTAAAACACGGTTCACGATAAACCCAAAATCACATTCTATTTCCAATGGAATCTTCATGGAAAAAAAATCGATATATGTATAATCGATATAAACTTCCATATCCGACTAATAATATAAATGGAATAACGACAAAGCCTTTTAAATTCCTGATATATTAGTTGTCTTCCTCCACATAAATTCACTTCGATTATCACAAAATCGAATTCCATTCCATTCCAATTTATTTTATTAAATTGGAAAACTTTACTTAGGAAAATCTCCTTTAAATCTTAACAAAAGATTTATAAATTCCAAGTCACATTTCGCTGTAAATCGGGCTAAAGAACGAATGTCGTTAAAACACAGTTCACGATAAACCCAAAAATCAATTCAAATTCAAATTCAATTCCAATTAAATATCATTTATTTGGTACACTTCATTAAATCTAAATAAAAAGATTTAATCTTTTTCTTAACTGGGTTTAAGAACAATGTTAATGAAGGCATCATTCACGACAAAACCAAATCCCATTTGATATTGAATACAAGGCTTAGAATAGAAAATATATCGGCTTACATTCAATATCAAATTCTATGACCAACAAATATCGTATTGGAAATAACGATATAAATATATCTTTCAAATTTCCATAAACATATCTGTATAATCACGAAATCCAACATCGAAATATTCCAAAGACAATTTCGATTCAAATCCATTTCCACTTTATATATTGGAAATTATGGTTATTTTCAAAACCACTCCAAATCCACTTTATTTATTTTAAAAATAAATGGGATTATAATTCTAGTTCAAAACTAGTTCATTTCAAATAAAAATCTATTTTTATCTTTTCAAATATGGAATTTTTCATCCCAATTCTTTCCTAACCATTTCTTATGATTTTATACAAATTATTACTATTTTTAATAATTTTATCAAGGCCCGTGCTGTCGATTTCCATCAACGGCCATCGAACTGCACTTAGAACAACCTTTTCCAAAATTGATTTGGACATAATTCCAAATCCAACCGTTAGATTTCAATTTTCTAATATTCGGTAGAAAGCTCTTTTCGATACGAACCCAACGGTTCCAATTTTAGGAGAATCCGACGGTTGGATCTCCCGTAATATCTGTTCGAAGTCAATAGTGGAAATTCGCGAACTGCCGCACCACGACGCGTTCTATTCAGGCCATTATATTTATATATAATACATACTTCGTCGATTTCCTTCTACAACGTATTTTATAAATCATTTTAAATTCGTTTTCAAAATGATTTCAACGACATATTCAGTTTCTAATCAAAATTGAATATTCCATATCATCAATATATAAATGATAATATTTTCAAAACATTATATTTTGAAATCAATTACTTTTCGATATTCATTATAAAAATGAATAAAATCGATATAAATATCATTTACGTCAAAATGGTGTTAATCTAATCAACACGGCTTTATATATTTCAATAACTTCGTTATTCTATTCAACAAATGAATATTTTCTTCAACACATGAATATATATTTTATTCAACACATGAATTTTTATTCTATTCAACACATGAATTTTATTCTATTCAACACATGAATTTTCTCTTCTAATATTCCTTCTTTTCCAAATTGGAACGAGGCCCAATCAGTTACCATATAACGTTAATTATATGGATTTCCTACAACACATGTATATAATAGCAACGATAATTCATCTACCATCATCCAGAGTGCACTACACAACAACATAAGCATTAAATATAAATAATTAACGCTTACAACAAAACAATCGGGATTAATGTACGTCAAATATCATCCCTATACCCATATAGGATTTCAAAACAACAAACACAGATTTTATTTGTACGGTTGGGCGATGTGTAAAATTTATCGTCCCAATCAATATCAGTCAAATCAGTGTATATAAAAAAATCATCCGATTTGTTTATAAATATTTATTTTATATACACATTGAAAATTATATTTTTAACTATAAAATATACACACAATCATTTTTTAAAACACATCAATCAAACAAAGAAGCCATCCATGGTCTGTGGACGACGGGTGTCGGGTGCTGCTAAGCACCGTCTGCATCCTAGTATATATTTTAACTAGAAAACAGATTTAAAAGTGAGAAGTTCTCACCGAGGGTTCCACTCCGCCATTTTATTTCCGAAATTCAGAACAGTATGGATTTGCTCGAAATTCCTATTCCATCCTTTTTACGCTGTTCATATTAAAAATCACATTTTATTATGATGCCTATATATTAAAATCATATTCTTATATCGCTATATATAATTACAAATCACATTTTTTATATAAAAAAAATCATATCCTCTTTATTTGGAAAATCATATCTTTTCTATTTCTAAAACTTATACCTTTATATAACTAAAGATGATATTTTATTTTATTTTTATATAAAAATTCAACTTTAAAAACAATGCTAATTTATTATCAAAACAATACTATCTTTATTTTTAAAACGACCCTACATAAAATATATATATATATATATATATATATATATATATAAAAGCAATGTTACATGTATATTTTAATCACGATATATAATCAATCATATTTTTTATAAAAGTGAATTTAAATCTAAGTATAAGTAAAAAAAGAATTAGAAACAAAACCTTTCACTGTGAAAAGTCTGGAACCCTTCTTTATCAGTTCATCGATTGGAGAAAGTGGCCACCGCCGTCGCTCCAGTCGCCGTGACGACGATCAGAGTGGCCGAGTCAGCCTGAGGGAGTGAAACCACCGCCCTGACTGAGGCGGCGCTCGGTAGGCCCAGGTGGCCAGAAACAGCTCGCGAACGACGGTTCTCTGTGGCCCGAGAACTTCTGATTTACTTCACGAAAATTCATCAAATCGGTATGGGTTCCAAGAGTGAAAAAGCACTTCAATTTTGTCTTTAGAGGTTTGAGGTGTTATTGAATAGATTGGTCAAAAAATCAAGGAGAAAATATGAGCATTTTCTGCCTTAAGTTGGAGTTGTCGGCGGCTTCAAAAGATAGCTAGGGTTTTGCCTCAAAAGGGTTATTCATATAAATAATTTAATAATATTTGATTCGTTTATTATTTGCTTAACATTTTGAACTCGAAATCAAACCCAACGACTATCTGCCCTAACTAAACACCCCCATTCCGGACACAATGAGATATGTCCCATAAGATAATTCAACTATTACGATCAGTTGTTCTTTAAATTAAAATATAAATCTTTATACATTGAATTCAAACGTACATTTCAATTTACCGGGGCCACATGCTGACTCTAAAAATTTCAGAAAAATTATTTCTAGCTTTGTATTGGCGATACGGTCCTAACAAAACTAATTTTGTTAAATTTGAAGTCCGTTTGAAAAATGGTCATTTTCTGGTCGATCCAAATTGAAGGAAACTGTCAAAACACGTTTTCTTTTGCCACGCTCACATATTGGTTTCAAAAATTAAGAATTTTGAAACCTAGCAATAATTTGACACCCCGGATCCAACAAAAGTGATTTCGTCGAAAATAGAGGTCGTCTGCAAAATGGCTATTTTTAAAGGCCTTTTTATATATATATATATTTATATATATCAATATATATATATATATATTCCACAGTGACTTTTCTGAATTTTAAACTGGACATATCTTTCACTCTATAAAGTGAAATCTCAGTTTCCTATATCCGTTAGAAAGATATGATCAAACAGATTCAAATATTTTTTGTTTCGCTGAAATCCGATTTATTTTAAATCCTGTACATTCATTTGAAATTTAAAATCGAATTTTCGAACTACCGCGCCATTTCAGGCTCGTTATATAATTAAAATAAATTTATTCGTTTTAACTTCGTCGAAAATATATTTTCCATCGTTATTATTTCAAATAATTCATTTTAAATATTAAAAATTCGCTAAAATTGCCAAAATAAAAATTTTAAATTGGCTCGGATTTCCGGGTTATTACAATCTCCCCCACTTAAAACTTTTCGTCCCCGAAAAGGAACGAAGCCGAATGTTGGTTTACAAACCAACTCAACTTTCAGTATTTTCATTATGGCTTATGTTCTTCAACTTTTCAGTTTCTAAAAACTTTTCAAATTTTTCGAAAATTTGGCTAACGCTCAAATTTTCGAAAAATTTCGCCATAACCTCCCCTGCACTGGGAGCTTCGGGATATTTCAAATAGCCTCCCATGGCCCTCACCAATCCAAGAAAAAGAAACAGCCAAGCGGCTAGCCAATCGGCTAGCCAATCGGCTCATAAAATCATCAAAAACCCAAGAAATACAATAAACATGAACGTATTTGTCGGGCAAACAATTTTATTCCTCTTCTCTAGCCTCCTTGCTATGACCTGTTCAATGTAAGTACATGCATATGTATGCAAATGCGACAAATTTTCAATACAACTCACTATTTGATACAATTTGGCTAAATGGTCCAAATTTTGATTAATCAACCAATAATCAAACAACACAATCAACAATCAATTAGTTGATTAACTTTTCAAATTCTTAACTTTGATATAGTTCAAAAAATCCGATTTTTTGATGCCAAATCACAACAATAGACCCTATCTAATTTTGGTTCTCACACCAGTTAATTGGAAATATATAGATATCTAACCTTCGAAACTCTAACATAAATACTGGTAATGTGATCACAATTACCAGTATCATCCCCGGGCGAGAAAAGTGTGATTCTATATCTATCCAGTATATTAAAACTTCAAATACACGCGGATCAGACGTATATGCAAAATCTTTATATACTGGATTGTCCAAATTAGTACAAATAAATATTCAAATACATTGAATCAGGTCTAAATTTTTAAAACAAACTTGTTTTAAATTTTATTTTATAAACATCACTCTTCACACTCATTCTAGGATACTACTGATCCCATCTCTAACGAGTCATTCTCATTGGATATTACTAATCCAATCTCTGATGAATTCTTTCGTATGGATCAAATGTGTCTTGTTCTCCGAGCTTTGTAAACCAAAGCTCTAATACCAAAATGAGACGACCCGATGACTTGAGGACGACACACATCGGAACGCAAACAGAAGAACCTTTCATTGTTGATTACAACAATTCCATCAGAATACAAGAATATATAGAGTATGAATAAATATTAAACGTCAGAAAAATATCAGAGATTCAATTTACATTACATAGCAGCGGAAAAATAATACAAAACACAACTGAAAGTAATATACGGATACAGAGCTTTCCGAATATCATTCCAGATGCAAACCAGGATTCTGTGAATATAATTCTGCAAAACCAAAACTACTAGCTGCCCGTGCCGAAAATAAGGGCACCCAGAGTTTATGTTAAAACAATAAACTCCAGGTCAGTCATGTGACTGGTGTGAGAACTAAAACAATTATTTATAACTTTACTTTAATTCAGATATATCAAGGGACCACGCCGTATAACACGGAATGGGTTTCCTCCCAAGAATACCAGTGCATATAACAAAACAACGCAATGCTTTTTGGAAAAATGAAGCTATTATAAGACCCACGTCCTATGATACAATGCAATGCAAGCCGGGCGATAGGGTTTTCCCTTATAATAGCCAAACATGCTTGGTACGTTATAAACAAATCATTTGATAAAATAATAAGTGCATAATGTCAAAACAATTTCGATCATAAATACCAATCCTAGACGGCATGGGTACCATATATCATGTCGCCAATACTAGACTCTACAATCAAAACCGCAAATGTCACGTATTGGAAGTTGGACTTCCATCTGTGAACCGAGGCAAAAGATAGTCCTCTACCGAATTCGAGAGCCTCTAGCTCGCCCCCCGGGCAAGTACTCAATCAAGCCTTTGGATCGTCTGGGTCGGTTCACTGATGTGGATTAAAATGCCTGAACACTGCGTTTCCCTGCCCTTTGAGGCGTAAATGAGTCCAATGACTCCATCGGCTCCACATAGTCACCGATATATCCGAGGCGCCTCGCAACCCAACAACCACATAAGTCAAACTCATCAGGGTATGTCAAACCACTGACACCACTTCTAGCTAGAAGGAAACGCATGCCCTCCCTGATGTCCTCTCCTATTTCTGGTTCACAACCGGAGTGTGAGGCTTGCGAATTAACGCTACACAAAGCTGTGCGACACAGACGGCGCTTTGATCATCAACCACAAGACTCTTCTTTTCAACAAAAGCCTTGATCATTTGCCACTTCGGCATGCCACTTAGGCAATTCACTCCATGCGATTGATATCCATCAATATATAACCTCTGAGCTCGTACGTCTTAGAGAAGGGCATAAAGCAAGAGAATAAATTCTCCGCTGCCAAACAGATATATATTTAATAGAATCAATCACATAGAATGAAATCCAATGTCGGACATACAGTCCATTTACAAGTTCGTTCTGGGTCTGAACAAAACCAGAGGCACCTTGTACCGCACATATCCATCGATCTCCAAGTACGCCTAGATGATCACCACTGATAACCTCCTCTTGGGTGTACGGCCCAATCAAGATCATCAGTAATTATCCAAATGACGTGAAGACCTCCGATTTTCAACCACCGTCTTCATCTTCGACTAATCGTCGTATCAGTTATTCAGAATGGGATAAACCTGGTCTTTCTGAATAACTCGCGTATTTTATAAACAAGTGTTACACAAACACAACATACACCTCATTCCAATTCAGAATATTATTTTATTCCAATATTCACATAATTAGGGAAAGGTTCCTATTAATTTTATCAAACATTAATTCTTTAAAATTTATTCTTTAATCTTCTTTTGAATATAAATTCAAACCAAATTATGGTTTATCCAAACTAGTCGGGATTAACGAACTTTACCGAAGTAATCAATTGTTAAATTTCCCAACACCAACCTATTCATCCCATGAAGTAAAACTGGTAATACTTTATATCTAACACCACGGTGTTATCGATAAATTCAATTACCATTTAACGTTCAAATCTAATTACAGATTTAACTATCGCCTGGAGTAAAACTGGTGATACTCCATTCTCGATCATTTCAATCTAATTAAAGATTCATTAAAACTCCACTTGGTTTTAATCTTTCCAATAATCAGTATCAATGATTATTTAACTTGGGAAATCATATTCTGTCCTTAACTGGGTTAAAGAACCAATGTCATTTAAAACATGGTTCACGATAAACCCAAAATCACATTCTATTTCCAATGGAATCTTCATGGAAAAGAAAATCGATATATATATAATGGATATAAACTTCCATATCCGACTAATAATATAAATGGAATAATGGCAAAGCCTTTTAAATTCCTGATATATTAGTTGTCCTCCTCCACAGAAATTCACTTCGATTATTACCAAATCGAATTCCATTCCATTCCAATTTATTTTATTAAATTGGAAAACTTTACTTTGGAAAATCACCTTTAAATCTGAACAAAAGATTTATAATTTCTAAACCACATTTCATTGTAAATCGGGTTAAAGAACGAATGTCGTTAAAACACAGGTCACGATAAACCCAAAAATCAATTCAAATTCAATTCCAATTATATATCATTTAATTGGTATACTTCATTAAATCAAAATATAAAGATTTAATCTTTTTCTCAACTGGGTTTAAGAACAATGTTAATGAAGACAACATTCACGACAAACCCAAATCCTATTTGATATTGAATACAAGGCACTGAATAGAAAATATATCGGCTTATATTCAATATCAAATTCTATGACCAACAAATATCGTATTGGAAATAACGATATAAATATATCTTTCAAATTTCCATAACCATATTTTTATATTCACGAAATCCAACATCGAAATTTTCCAAATACAGTTTCGATTCAAATCCATTTCCAATTTATATATTGGAAATTATGGTTATTTTCAAAACCATTCCAAATCCACTTTATTTATTTTCAAAATAAATGGGATTATAATTCTAGTTCAAAACTAGTTTATTTCGATAAAAATCTATTTTTATCTTTTCAAATATGGATTTTTTCATCCCAATTCTTTCCAAATCATTTCTTATGATTTTACACAAATTATTACTATTTTTAATAATTTTATCAAGGCCTGTACAGTCGATTTCCATCAACGGCCATCAAACTGCACTTACAACGACCTTTTCCAAATTTGATTTGGACATAATTCCACATTCAACCATTATATTTCAAATTTATAATATTCGTTAGAAAGCTCTTTTCGATATGAACCCGACGGTTCCGGTTTTAGGGGAATCTGATTGTCGGATCTCCCGTAATATCTGTTCGTAGTCAATGGTCGAAATTCGTGAACTGCCGCAGCGTGGCGCATTCTATTCAGGCCATTATATTATATATATAATATATATAATGTATACTTCATCGATTTCCTTTTAAAACGTATTTTATAAATCGTTTTAAATTCGTTTTCAAAATGATCTCAACTTCATATTCAATTTCTAATCAAAATTGAATATTCCATATCGTCAATATATAAATGATAATAATTTCAAAACATTATATTTTGAAATCAATTATTATTCGAAGTTCATTATGAAAATGAATAAAATAGATATAAATATCATTCACATCAAAATGGCGCCAATCTAATCAACACGGCTTTATATATTTCAATAGCTTCGTTATTCTATTCAACAAATGATTATTTTCTTCAACACATGAATATATATTTTATTCAACACAAGAATTTTTATTCTATTCAACACATGAATTTTATTATATTCAACACATGAATTGTCTCTTCTAATATTCCTTATTTTCCAAATTGGAATGAGGCCCAATCAGTTACCATATAACATTAATTACATGTAACGATAAATCATCATCCATCATCTTGAGTGCACTACACAACTGCATAATCATTAAATATAAATAATTAACGCATACACAGTCTGTCAACCCATCGATTAACATACAATTAAACAATCGGGATTAGTGTATGTAAAATATCATCCCAATACCCGTGTGGGGTTTCAAAACAACAAACATAGATTTTATTTGTGTGGTTGGGCGATGTGTAAAATTTATCGTCCCAATCAATATCATTCAAATCAGTATATATAAACAAATCATCCGATTTGTTTATAAATATTTATTTTATATACCCGTTAAAAATTATATTGTTAACTATAAAATATTTATTCAACCCACTACCCACAATCATTTTTCACAACACATCAATCAAACAAACAAGCCATCCATGGTCTGTGGACGACGGGTGTCGGGTGCTGCTAAGCACCGTCTGCATCCTAATATATATTTTAACTAGAAAACAAATTTAAAATCGAGAAGTTCTCACCGAGGGTTCCACTACGCCATATTATTTCTTAAATTCAGAACAGTCTGGATTTGCCTGAAATTCCTACTCCATCCTTTTTACGCTATTCATATTAAAGATCACATTTTTAATATGATGCCTATATATTAAAATCATATTTTTATATCGCTATATATAATTACAAATCACATTTTTATATAAACAAAAATCATATCCTCTTTATTTGGAAAATCTTATCTTTTCTATTTCTAAAAATTATACCTTTATATACCTAAAGATGATATTTTATTTTATTATTATATATAAATCCAACATTAAAAACAATGCTACTTTATTATTAAAACGATACTATCTTTATTTTTAAAACAACCCTATATATATATATATATATATAAGCAATGTTACATGTATATTTTAATCACGATATATAATCAATCATATTTTTTTAAAACTGAATTTAAAACTTAAGTATAAGTAAAAAAAGAATTAAAAACAAATCCTTTCACTGTAAAAAGTCTGGAACCCTTCTTCATCAGTTCATCGACGGGAGAAAGTGGCCGCCGCCGTCGCTCCAGTCGCCGTGACGACAATCAGAGGGGCCGACGACATCGACCTTGGGGAGTGACACCACCGCCCTGACCGAGGCGGCGTTCGGTGGGCCCAGGCAGCCAGAAACAGCTCGCGAACGATGGTTCTTTGTGGCCCGAGAACTTCTGATTTACTTCACGAATATTCATCAAATCGGTATGGGTTCCAAGAGGGAAAAGAGCACTTTAATTTTGTCTTTAGAGGTTTGAGGAATTATTGAATAGATTTGTCAAAAAATCAAGGAGAAAATCTGAGCATTTTCCGCCTTAAGTTGGAGCTGTCGGCGGCTTCAAAAGATAGCTAGGGTTTTGTCTCAAAAAGGGTTATTTATATAAATAATTTAATAATATTTGATTCGTTTATTATTTGCTTAACATTCTGAACTCGAAATCATACCCGACGACTGTCTGCCCTAGCTAAATACCCTCATTCCAGACACAGTGGGATATGTCCCGTAAGCCAATTCGGCTATTATGATCAATTGTTCTTTAAATTAAAATATAAATCTTTATACATTGAATTCAAATGTACATTTCAATTTACCGAGGCCACATACTAACTCTAAAAATTTCAAAAAAAATATTTCTAGAATCATATTGATGATACTGTCCTAACAAAACTAATTTTGTCAAATCTGAAGACCGTTTGAAAAAATGATCATTTTATGGTCGATCCAAATTGACAGAAACTGTCGAAACACGTTTTCTTTTGCCAAACTCACATATTGGTTTCAAAAATTATGAATTTTGAGGCTTAGCAATAATTTGACACCCCGGATCCAACAAAAGTGGTTTCTTCGAAAATAGAGGTCGTTTGCAAAATGGTTATTTTTAAAGGCCTTTTTATATATTAAAATATATATAAATTCCACAGCGACTTTTCTGAATTTTAAGCTGGACACATCTTTCACTCTATAAAATGAAATCTCAGTTTCTTAGATCCGTTAGAAAGATATGATCAAACAGATTGAAATATTTCTTGTTTCGCTGAAATCCGATTTATTTTGAATCCTGTACATTCATTTGAAATTTGAAATCGAATTTTTGAACTACCGCGCCATTTTAGGCTCGTTATATAATTAAAATAAATTTATTTGTTTTAACTTCATCGAAAATATATTTTCCATCGTTATAATTTAAAATAATTGATTTTAAATATTCAAAATTCGCTGAAATTTCCAAAATAAAAATTTTAAATTGGTTCAGATTTCCGTGTTATTACAATTTGGGTGCTACAGTGATCGGTCATTTATGCTACAATGTTTAGGTGCTACAGTGATTGCTGGAAGTGATGTGAAGTGTTCGTTGTTCGTCGTAAGCAACGAATTTGGAAACGACTCAAGGATGTATTGAGTTCCTGCGAAATGATTGCTCTAAAGTGTTTTGAGCCAATAAATAGTTGTAATTGATAACGACTAGAGAGGAGGAAGGCGAGGAAGTTCAGTTGTCGTTGGTTCTAGCGGATTCAAAGTAGGGTTACAATTGAGGACCAATTGTAGGTCAAGTGCCTTGGGCGTCGTGTATGGTCTAGACACATGTTGAGAATAGCGTGTACCACGTGTTGTTTATAGCGTGCGGGTTTTGCTAGAACCGAGGCGTCGTGTGTGGTCCTTGATAATTGATGACAAGTTGTTAGCCAGTCATACGAAAACTAGGGTTCCAAAGCAAGGTTGGCGGTGATAGTTAGAGTCAGTCATGGATGTCTGAATGCATGTTGTGATCATGATTGAGTTGTTTTGCCATGTATGAATGGATGCTTAATTGCCATGGCTGAATTGTTATTCCTTTGGATGTATAGATCGTAAAGGTTATCACTGTCTTGTAGTGGGGAAGGAAATCGAGAGTTCTTCTCTAGAGCTGGGTAGATTAGTTGTTTATTTACCCATTCTCATATACTTTATTGATGAAGTTTGTTAGTTATTTTACCGCTCACTAAGATTATTGTCTGACTTAACGTTTTACGTTTCCTCTTATTACCTTGGGATGTTCATCTGGTTGTTTGGATGGGCAGACTAGGTGGCAGGTGACAGGTTATTGGCGAGATTGCTGTTCGGTGGCGAGCAGGAGGCTGGCGTACTATTTTACTACTGTCTAGTAACTTTGTTTTTCCGCTGTTTGCTATTTCTCTGAGTGTTATAGTGAAGCAAATTGTACAAACACTATTGTTGTTATCCGCGTGTATGGGAATTACTTTCTAGTTGTCATAAAAGTTCAGTATTTTCTGCTTTACTATCACTACCTGTTTTATATGTTATATTATATTTTATCCATGTGCTGTGAGTTTACGACGGGTTCTGCTTATGTATCATACCTTGATGATCGTCCATAGCTGCCGTGCACACCTTTCAGCGCATTATTCCTTTTGTATAGTGCAGGGGTTGTGGGCGGTCGTCGCAATTATTATATATTTAAATGGACCCTTTGGGCCACCAATGATGTTTTTTTGAAATGAGAGAGACCATGCTCAATCCCCATACACACAAGCTGACCAATCAACTTGACTCAACCCGATCTAAGCTGGGGTTGTTGTGATGTAGTACTTATACTTTTGGTATAAAATTTTAATCATTTTAAACAGAAATGGACTGGGCTGAAAACTGTCAGATTAGATCAGTTCGTATTAGAGAACGTTTTTGTAACGTTCAACATAGACCCATTCATTTTTAAGATATGTTATTTTGTGTTATATCCTCTATAAAACAACAATATATCTTACTATTTCATCTATTTAAACATAGGTAGATAAAATAGATATATACACAATTTTCTTAAACTAAGCACGCCTTCTTCTTCTCCAAACATTTTATTCAAAATCCACTACAAGAAAAACCGAGAATAGCGACAGATGTTTAGCAGCGGAAAATTCCATCGCGAATTAGCGACGGATTTCCGTGGGCTTTGTAAGAGGAAATATTTTTGATTTTATATGTCATCTTATTATAAATTATTACCGTCGAATACTAATTTCGTTGCTAAATCAATGGAAATTGCAGCTCTTTACCGTCATACAATATTTAATGCTAAATTTCGTTGCTAATAGAGTCGGATTACCGTCAACAAAATTTTGAAGCTATTTTTCTTGTAGTTTTCCAAGAGATATGAAATGAACTTTTATATTTATTATTTATAAAATGTTTTAAATTTGTGTTATTACTTAGTAATTAATTAGTAAATTTAAATTTTAAAAAATTAATGTTAATAATAAATTAGTAATTAATAATAAATAATAACTATTAGAAGTAAATAAAATTCAATAATTAATGGTGATTTTTTTTGAAAATTAATGCTTATTAATTATTAATTACAATATAATATAAATAAGAGGTAAAAGTAATTAATAAAATACATTGTTCGCTCAAAGAAGAGCCGTTACGAATTGGATTTTTCACGGTAGATTGCTTTTGCTTGGTAAATTCGCTTATCTATTCTTTCCTATTCATTGTGTCTTTACTTTACAGTATTTTTTTGTTCATTATGTCAGACACTCTTTTTTTTTAAAGCAAACAAACTATATATAAAAGAGTTGTACACTCCTACAACAAATTGATTGGAGGTATCTACCTCTTCTTTGAGCAAACAACGAGTGAATTGAACATGCTGCTTAAATTAGTGTAGTTATAGATGCATCAATTTTTTTTTGTGGTTTTTAAAACTTTTAAACACTGAATATGCTAAAAAAATTAAAAAGAAAAAAAATGTTGATATACATTAGTAACTAATAATAAATAATAACTATTAGAAGTAAATAACATTCAATAGTTAATGATGATTAAATTTTTTTTGAAACTTAATGCTGATTAATTACTGTATAATATAAATAAGACGTAATAGTAATTAATAAAATACATTGTTTGCTCAAAGAAGAGCCGTTACGAATTGGATTTTTGATGGTAGATTGCTTTTGCTTGCTAAATTCGCTTATCTATTCCTTTCCTATTCATTGTGCGTTTACTTTACAGTATATTTTTTGTTCATTATGTCAGAGAATCTTTTTTTTTTTTTTTTTTGAAAGCAAACAAATCATATATAAAAGAGTTGTACACTCCTACAACAAATTGATCCAAGGTATCTGCCTCTTCTTTGAGCAAACAACGAGTGAATTGAACATGCTACTTAAATTAGTGTAGTTATAGATGCATCTATTTTTTTGTAGTTTTTAATACTTTTAAACACTGAATATGCTAAAAAAATTGAAAAAAAAATGTTGATATACATTAGTAATTAATAATAAATAATAACTATTAGAAGTAAATAAAATTCAATAGTTAATGATGATTAATTTTTTTGAAAATTAATGCTAATTAATTATTAATTACTATATAATATAAATAAGAGGTAATAGTAATTAATAAAATACATTGTTTTTTCACAGAAGAGCTGTTAAGAATTGGATTTTTGATGGTAGATTGCTTTTGCTTGCTAAATTCGCTTATCTATTCATTGTGTCTTTACTTTATAGTATTTTTTTTGTTCATTATGTCAGAGACTCTTTTATTTTAAAAGCAAACAAACCATATATAAAAGAGTTGTACACTCCTACAACAAATTGATCGAAGGTATCTGGCTCTTCTTTGAGCAAACAACGAGTGAATTGAACATGCTACTTAAATTAGTGTAGTTATAAATGCATCAATTTTTTTGTAGTTTTTAATACTTTTAAACACTGGATATGCTAAAAAGAAAATTAAAAAGAAAAAAACAATGTTAATATACATTAGTAATTAATAATAAATAATAACTATTAGAAGTAAATAAAATTCAATAGTTAATGATGATTAATTTTTTTTGAAAATTAATGCTGATTAATTACTGTATAATATAAATAAGAGGTAATAGTAATTAATAAAATACATTCTTTGCAACTTCCTCTTCATCAAGTCTTTAGCTTTGACATTTTACTGCTTATATATATGCCTCATAATTCATGTCTTTATTTAGACAAAACAATCAAGATGAGCATTATGTATAAAAGCATTGTTTTGGTAACTTTATATGTTATTGTTGTTGCATTAGTTGTTAGTATAAATCAAGTCGATGCATCAAGGTTCCATGGAGATGAACTGGCAGAGCTTGTGAGAATATCTGGGTTCGTTCTTCAATCGTTGCCGCAGGGACCCGTGCCACCATCCGGTCATTCCGGCTGCACCCAGGATCCAAACGGCGGTGGTGGACCATGCCCTCCTTCAATCAAATTTAACTGTCGTTACTCTTTCTGTTGATTGCATTTTATTTCATTTAAGCTAAACTGTTTCTAATAAAGGATGTGCTTAGGTGTGATTTGTGAATGTAGATTCGGCAGCCTGTGTTGTATATATGTTTTATGATTTGTACAAATGGAGAACTCCACATTGTTATATTGCAAATTTGAACGTTTAAAAGCTTGGTGCCGAACGTTTAGTCAGTTCGGTTGGCTCGACGATAAAATATGTTAAACGAATCTAAAACCAATAAAAATAAAAAACAAAGTTAGATCGATAGAATTAAGTTTAGCTGATTCGGTTGTTTATTCATTATATTTGAAGTATTCATTATAAATTAAAATAAACCATGAATATATGTTTCTTTTGGAGGACAAGATCAACAAATTTTATAGTGTACCGTCCATTTTTTTAATCACAACAAATAATAAATACATTATAAAACCAAAAATAAGTTGAATATTTACCTATAACCCAGTTTTTAAAATGGACCGACCATTAGACAAACCTAAACCAGCTCATAGAAAAAGGTTAGAAAGCATGTCTAAATAGCTAACCACTATTGATACAACATAGCACCAGGCCCGAAGCAACAAATAGAGTGACCTGCTCTGTTTCCTTAAGAAAGGCACAACAAAATTCAATATGACATACACAACGCAGGGTGTTCAACAATCATATACCAACTACAAGTGGCAAAGGCCAATTACAAGCATCACCAACAGACTTTCATCAGCGATTCATCCTAGCATCATAACTACATTTCAAATCAGTATTGTTTACTTCAAACCTGGTGATGCAAGGCGCAAGCATTCACCAGTGAACAAGGCAGGATACTTTACAACAAAAAACTTGAAACGAAAGAGAGAAACCAAGGTCGAATAACTTACAACATAGGACCAACATAGACAACAAAAAAGCTTCAAAGGATTGTAAAAGAGCAGCATACCCATCCACACGCCATGCCCATGGAAGAACTCCATTGTGTAAGCAATTGTCGAGGAGACACTGACAATGACAGAGTAAAACACGCCACCACCCATAAATTAACATCAAAATGTAAGAGTGTTCGGTTTATTTTGTTTATACTTTTATAATTACACAATTGTATTACAAACAGACAGCAACAACAATCAACGTCAATCAATTATGCCACAATTGTCACGTCAAACTGTGTGTACAATAATCGTAGAAAACGTAACTGATTTGTGCACAAGACTGAAGATGAAAAGAAAGTATTCTGTTTCAGTAATGTCCGAGTCCAGAAATTTTTTGTTTCCTTGAAACAATATTGTCGTCGTATGCACCAATCGACGTTGTTGCAAATTTTTTTCCCAGGATAAAACGGACCAACTCCGTTGCGTAGTGCCAGAAAACGGAGCTCTGACAAGATGAAGTTGATTATAGAAACCAGATCAGAGGATTGCTTTGAAGAAGAAGAAGTAACGCAAGAAGAAAAAAGGTGAATTCTGTCTTGTTTTGGGCAGTGTATATATATGCAAGGAGGAGTGCCTGTTCGCATGCATAATAACCGTCCGAATAGGAAAGGTTGCGACCCTTTAACCTCTCGGTTATTAATATGCATCTGTTGAGAATTCAAATGGTTGTCTTTATTCAGCTAACAGGCATTCCTTTCGAATTCTGGACTGAACGGACAAACCTTTCAAATTCTGAGAAAAAATATTCTCATGTCAGTGCACTGGCCCAATCAGCAACCGTCGGCCATATCCAATCAAGAGAACCCAAGAGCACCAAGGCCCAAGGCCCTTATCTTTGATATTTTAATGTATTATTATGTCATGGCCAAGCCCACATCCTCATATCATCCCTCTCCTTTCTATTTTACATAAGCCTATTTGGCTTCTAATATATTAGGAGAGATTGTGCTAATATTTCTATGATGTGGGACTTTAAATGTTGCTATCTCTTCTTCTTCCTTATCTCTTCTTCTTCCTACTTTCCCCTTTCTTTGCTCATTCATTTCCAAAAATCCCCTACATGAATGAACATTTGATCTTAGTTTCACGAATCATTTATCGCATCGGTTAAAGTAGCACATGGGCCTTGAACTTTTCCTAGTCATTACCTATTTGAATCACAGGCGAATCAGTAGGCATAGACTGTTCTTGAACTGTAAGCCTTTTTTGTAATTCCAAAGTAGATAACACGCGATAAATGTTTCTTATAACCCTTCGTTCTCTGTATGTGTTCGTTTTTGCCTTGAACACCTGCCTGGTCTCATAAGTGCTTAAAGAATTTGGCCTCATAATTCTCTTTGAAGCGGCGTCTTCGCACTTACGTAGGTGATTCTGTAAAGGGCATTCTCTAATTCCTCAAATACAGACATCATTAAAAGTACTCATACTTTTCCTTATTCAACATATAATGCACTGACTTATCATAGGAATGGTTTGTGTGTAATAGTTCCATCAAGTTTCTCTTAAACTTCGTTGTCCCTTTGAACCTAGATCTTGGGATCTCCAGTCAACTAGGTGGGGTTTCCATTTTAGAAAAACCTTTAATCTGTAGGCCTTATCCCCATTCCCTTCGATAAGGTTTGAACTTTCTCTCTTGGCAAGCCTTTTGTAAGTGGATCCACTAAGTTATCTTTAGATTGAATGTAATCTATTGTGATAACCCCATTAGAGAGAAGTTGTCTTATCGTTTTATGTCTACAACGAATATGCCTAGACTTACCATTGTATAGTGTACTATTAGCCCTTCCAATAGCTGATTGACTATAACAATGTATACATATTGGAGGCATAGGTTTGCTCCAATTAGGAATGTCTTCCAAGAAGCTTCGAATCCATTCTGCTTCTTCTACAGTTTAATCTAGTGCAATAAACTCTGATTCCATCGTAGATCTAGCGACACAAGTCTGTTTGGATGATTTCCATGAAATCGCTCCATTTCCTAATGTGAACACGTATCCACTTGTAGACTTTGTATCATTTGATCCAGTGATCCAATTTGCATCACTGTATCCTTCCACTATTGAAGGATAGTTTGTATAGTATAGACCATAACTCTGTGTATGCTTTAGATATCCTAGAACTCTGATTATCGCTTTCCAATGATGTTTACTAGGATTGCTGGTAAATCTACTTAGTTTGCTTACAGCATCAACGATATAAGGCCTAGTACAATTTATAACATACATGATACTTCCTAGTATACGAGAGTACTCCAATTGGTAAATACCATCACTAGTGTTCTTTACCCAATTTTGGTTCATATCTATTGGTGATTTTGCAATAGTTACATTATATTGCTTGAATTTCTCAAGTATTTTGGTGATGTAATGCGATTGGGATAATGCATATCCCTGTGGTGTTCTCAGAATTTTTACACCCAATATCACATCAGCCAGTCCTAGGTCTTTCATATCAAATCTACAGGATAATATATCCTTTGTAGATGTTATTATGGCCTTGTTATTGCCTAGGATCAATAGGTCATCAACATAAAGATAAACAATGACATATCCAATATGTGTATGTTTTATGTACACACATTTATTTGATTCATTTATTGTGAATCCATTTGATAACATAGTATTATCAAACTTCTCATGCCACTATTTTGGAGCTTGCTTAAGGCCATAAAGTGATTTTACCAGTTTGCAAACTTTATGCTCATTTTCTGAGCTTAGAAATCCTTCAGGTTGTTTCATATAGATTTCCTCCACTAGTTCACCATTCAAGAATGCAATTTTAACATCCATTTGATATATCTCCAAGTCATATATGATGCAATTGTAATGAGCATTCTAATTGACGTGATCCTCGTTACAGGTGAATATGTATCGAAATAGTCCAGCTCTTCTTTTTGTCTAAATCCTTAGACTACCAGACGAGTTTTGTACTTGTCTATTGAACCATCAAGTTCCAATTTCCTTTTGAATATCCGTTTATTACCTAAGGCCTTACAACCTTGAGGTAAATCATCCAATTCCCATATATGATTGGACATAATGGATTCAGTCTCGTTGTTAATTGCCTCCTTCCAATAAGGGGCATCGCTGGAAGACATAGCTTGTTTATACGTCAATGGATCATCTTCTAACATAAATGTATAGAAGTCCGGTCCAAAGGTTTTTAAAGTCCTTGACCTTTTACTTTTTCTTGGTTCCTCCATTTGCTGCTCAACACTACTTTGCTGAGTGTTATTTTGTTCAACATCCTCAATATAATAAGGAACTTCATCTTCCCTTTGTCTCTTAGGTGCATGATTTTCAGTACCATGTTTCAAGGGAAATACATGTTCGAAAAATCTAGCTTTCTCGACTCAATGATGGTATTTTCATGAATATCATCAATTTCAGATTTGTGTACCAAAAATCGATATGCAGCACTGTTTTGTGCATATCCAATGAATACACAATCAATAGTTTTTGGTCCAATTTTGACCTTCTTTGGTTTTGGTACCTCTACTTTGGCGAGACACCCCCACATTTTTAGTTATTTATAGGATGGTGATCTGGTTTTCCAAAGTTCATGAGGAGTTTTAGATTTTTTTCTTTCAGGGTATTTTATTTAAAATTTGATTTGCCGAAAGAATAGCTTCTCCCCAAAAATTATCTGGCAAGCCAGAGCTAATCAGTATGGCATTCATCATTTCTTTAAGAGTTCTATTTTTTCATTTGGCTATACCGTTGGATTGAGTGAATACGGAGCTGTAGTTTGATGTATGATTCCATGACCAACACAGAATTCCTCAAATGGAGCCTCGTATTCTCCTCCTCCATCACTTCTTAAAGATTTGATTTTCTTGTTGAGTTGATTCTCAACTTCTGCCTTATACTGTTTAAACATTTCAAATGCTTCGTCCTTACTTCTGAGGAGATATATATATATATATATATATATATATATATATATATATATGACAATATCTGGTACAATCATCAATGAATGTAATAAAGTACCTTTTTCCACCTCTAGTTTGACACATTTTCAAATCGCATACATCGGTATGTATCAAAATTTACATGCCTTAATCTAGAATGCCATATGTTAGAAGATTCAATAATACAAGCAGAAGATTCACTTTCATTCATTTCAGTGCGTGGTACAACAGTGGTTACATTTTCTTTAAACAAACCATCACACACATATCCTCTTCCAACATACACTCCATTCTTGGAAAGCACAAATTTATCAGCTTCAAAAGTCAATTTGAAGCCATGCTTGCTCAGTAATGATCGTGAAATTAGGTTCTTGCGAATTTCTGGAACATGGAGAACATCATTTAAAGTTAGTTCCTTTCAAGAAGTCAGTTTCAACACAACTTTTCCTTTGCCTTCGACCTTTGAAGTAAAAGAATTGCCCATAAAAAGTTGTTCAGCAACAGTTGCAGTTTTATAGGTTGTAAACATCCACTTATTAGCACATATGTGTCGAGTGGCTCCAGTGTCTATAAACCATTCCTTTGAGTGACCAACAAGGTTGCATTCTGATATTACTGCACATAAATCAAGATCAGAAATGCCTTTCGAAACATCAGCCATATTTGCTTCTAACTTCTTCTTTTTAGGTGCACGACATTCGGCTGCTTTGTGCCCCTTCTTTCCACAGTTGTGGCTAGAACCCAGAAATTTCTTTGACTTCTTAGGAGCATTCTCCCTTTTCTTTTGTTAGTCTTGTCTGACTCAACAACATTTTCTTTGGCAGCAATATTCTGAGAAAAAGAAATCTTTTTCTCAGAATTTCTGTTATCTTCCTCAATGCATAGCCGAACTATGAGATCTTCCATTGTTATTTCCTTACGTTTATGCTTAAGGTAATTTTTGAAGTCCTTCCAAGAAGGAGGCAATTTCTCAATAGTTGCAGCAACTTGAAATGTCTCGCTAAGAGTCATCCTTTCATCTTCTAATTGACGGATGATAAGTTGCAGTTCTTGAGCTTGACTTATCACTATCTTTGAGTCAACCATTTTGAAGTCTAGAAATTTTCCAGCAATGTATTTCTTCATACCTGCATCTTCTCCAGAGCCAACCAGAGTTGTTTGGACATTGCAAAAGTACAGTAGACGTTGTAGAGGCTATCATCCAGACCATTCAGAACATAAATTTTGGACACGAAATCTGAGTTTGTCTAGATATTGAGTGCCTCTACTTTAGTAGCGTCAGGTTCGAGTTTGTCTACCACAGGAGCCTCTTCAGTTAGAAACTTGGCAAGGCTTAATGTTATTAAGTAAAACAAAATTTTCTGTTGCCAGCACTTGAAATTGATTCCATTGAACTTCTTTGGCCTTTCGCCATGAGACAGAGCCATTGTTGGTAGCACAGGCGTTGGTTGAGCAGTTTTCACCGTCTGAATCGATGCAGAATTAGTGCTGCTGTTTTTCGTCATCTGCAACAAAAATATTGTTTCAAGATTGTTAGTACTTTTGTAATTACACAATTGTATTACAAACAGACAGCAACAACAATCAACATCAATCAATTATGCCACAATAGTCACGTCAAACTGTGTGTACAATAATCACAGAAAGTGTAACCGATTTGTGCACAAGACTGAAGATAAAAAGAAAGTATTCTGTTTCAGTAATGTCCGAGTCCAGAAGTTTTCTGTTTCCTTGAAACAATATTTTCGTCGTATATACTAATCGACGTAGTTGCAATTTGTTTCATAGGATAAAACGGACGAACTCTGTTGCGTAGTGCTAGCAAACGGAGCTCTGACGAACTGAAGTTGATTATAAAAACCAGATTAGAGGATTACTTTGAAGAAGAAAAAGTAATGCAAGCAGAAAAAAGTTGAATTCTGTCTTGTTTTGGGCAGTGTATATATAGGCAAGGAGGAGTGCTTGTTCGCATGCGTTAGTAACCATCCGAATAAGAAAGGTTGCGACCCTTTAACCGCCCGGTTATTAGTGTGCGTCCGTTGATAATTCAAATGGTTGTCTTTATTCAGCTAACAGACATTCCTTTCGAATTCTGGACTAAATGGACACACCTTTAAAATTATGAGAAAAAAATATTCTCATGTCAGTGCACTAGCCCAATCAGCAACCGTCGGCCATATCCAGTCAAGAGACCCAAAGAGCCCCAAGGCCCAAGGCCCTTATCTTTGATATTTTAATGTATTATTATGTCATGGCCAAGCCTACATCCTCATATCATCCCACTCCTTTCTATTTTACATAAGCCTATTTGGCTTCTAATATATTAGGAGAGATTGTGCTAATATTTCTATAATGTGGGACTTTAAGTGTTGCCATCTCTTCTTCTTCCTTATCTCTTCTTCTTCCTACTTTCCCCTTTCTTTGCTCATTCATTTCCAACATATTTAGCATTTTGAGTTTGCAACATTACATTTGAATGATACACAAATATTTAAGTTTCATTTTCTATGTTTATCAATATAAACTAAACCATAATTTGATTTACAAATTCAGGTCACTACTGCCGTAATAGCTTGAATTTCATTATTTAAACAATTACATAAGGTCACACCATAGATTGTCAAATTAAATCTTTAATTTTTAATTATAAATTTATCAACTCAAGTTAATTCAAATGTTCTAATATTAATTCCAAATCTCAATATTTAACAGTACAAATTAAATCATAATTCCATTTATAATCAATATAAGATATTGTTGTTATAACAAATTGAATTTCATTAATTAATCAATTTAATTTAGTTTACATCATACATTTCACAATCAAATCATTAAATTTTAAATTCTAATCATAATTATCATTAAAACGAAAATTGTGATGAAGGGGAGAAATAGTCTTTTGTTGTAATTTCTAAGTTTGAGGCATGATTCTCAAGAGAAGTAGATCCAGACGAGGATTCGGGGCGGGAGGAAGACACCAAGGGAGGAATACTTATTTCCCCGGATTCTCCGCCTGAGTGGACATTCGAATTCAATCCAAAACAAGAAACATTCAAAATCAAAGTGGATAAGGCTGTTGTCACTCCTAAAAAAGTTACAATCTTTTCTAAAATGAAGAAGCGAACGACAAATCAGTTTTTGAAAAAGGTCGCCATGGATGCAGTTCGGTGGCTGATATTGGAAACAGACTGTAAAGGCCTTAATAATTATTAGAAATATGAATAAATCATGTAAGATCATAAAAAATGATTTGGGATTACAACAAAAATAATTTTTTACAACACTGATTCGGCTATAGTTCATCAAAATTTTGTAAAAATTATACAATTTTCATAACATATGTTAAGAAAAATGTCATGATAGATTTTACCAAACAACGTTCTTTATACAAATGATGGAAAATAAAAACTATTTACATTTCATTAAATTCAACATTTAAATAGTCGCTAAATATAAGTTTATACAATTTTATTGTGTTATATGCAATATACACATATATAATGATTTTTAGTGTAAAATTATGTTTTTCCATATATAACTGAGTTATAATTATTTAGTAGTTAAATAGTCTCTCTAACACGTGCTATAATGTATTTATTATTAGTTATAATTAAAAGTATTTGCAATCATTTTAAAAACCAGTTGGCTCTGACAAAATTAAGTTATAAGTAAAATGGAAAACCACCAATATTGATGAAAAATCAACATTTATGTGTGAGGATAATTTTAAGAAGATTGTATGGCTTATTTTTGTCAAAATATTGTGTTTCATACAATTTTAACATCAAATTTGTAAGTTTTGTTTGTAAGTCACAAATGGGTAAGATGTACGATTAGTTTGCAAAATATAAATTTTGTTTCCATATGTGTAAAACTATGTTAAAAAGGTTTTAAAATATTTTAGATATGTTTGTACAAATTTTAGTAAGGCTAAACAAAGTTAGAATGTGTATTAAGTGGTTGAATTGTTGAAATATGTAACAACCCGTAAAATGCGAGCCAGTTTGAAATTTTTATTTTGGCAATTTTAGCGAATTTTGATTATTTAAAATGAATTATTTTAAATAATATCAACGAGAAAATTTATTTTGAATAGAATTCGACGTATATATTTATATACGTCGTCGTTAGAATATAAATATTTATATATAATTATAAATAGAATTGAAAATGGCGCGGTAGTTCGAAAATTCGATTTCTAATTTCAAATGAATATACAGAATTCAATATAAGTCAGAATTGAACGAAACAAGAAATATTTGAATCTGTATAACTATATCTTTGTAACGAAGTTAACAAACTGAGATTTCATCTTAGAAATGATAAGATATGTCCAGTTGAAAATTCTGAATAGTCGCTATGGAATTCAGGCCCTTAAAAATGGACATTTTGCAAATGACCTCGGATTTCGACGAAACCACTTTTGTTGGATCCGCAGTGTCAAATTATTGCTAGGTTTCAAATTTCATAATTTTCCGAATCAATATGTGAGCGTGGCAAAGGAAAACGCGTTTGACCAGTTTCAGTTGATTTTAATCGACTGGAAATTGGCCATTTTTCCAACGGTCTCGGAATTCAACGAAACTAGTTTTGTTAGGACCGTATCGTCAATACGAAGCTAGAAAATATTTTTCTGGAATTTTTCGAGTTAGTATGTGACCCCGGTAATTTGAAATGTGCGTTTAAATTGAATATATATTGATTTATATTTTAATTTAAAGAAAAACAAATCATAACAGCCGTATTGGGTTACGAAACATATCCCATTGTGTTCAGAATGGGGGTATTTAGCTAGGGGCGACAGTCGTTGGGTTTGATATCGAGTTCGTATCAATACAAGGGTATTTTTGAAAATAAATAAATTAAAATTTAAATATATAAACTAAACCCTAAGTCCTAATTGGTCAGAATTCATCCCACGGTCAACGACACAGTATCGCGCCTCCACCTAGTTAAAGGCGGAAATAGCTGATTCTTTCCCTCCCCTTTTCCTCCTCCTACATGCGGAATCAAACCCCGCTTCTTTGGAGAGTTTTGAAGAGCTCTTCAAGATCTCTCCGTCCATACTAAGCTGAAGGAGTATCGTCAAGTCTGGAGCGCGAATTTCAATGCCAAAGTGGCCACCGTCGTTCAGGATTTGCGGGGCAAGGGTTGGTTCGAGTTTACCAGCGTCGAGGCGAGTGGAAGCTTTCGTGGTGGCGCGCAAGGGGAGGCACTCCGATGGTCATTCGGTCCCACTGAACGGCGCCGGCGACGGAAACAACATTTTGAGCAAGGTGAAGCCATACGGTGAGCATTATTTAAATTCTGAAAAATCATATAAAAAAAAACATTATTTAAATTCTGAAAAATCATATAAAAAAAACATTATTTAAATTCTGAAAAATCATATATAAAAAGCATTGTTTAAATTCTATAAATCATATATATATATATAACATCATTTGAAATCAGTTTTTTTTAAAAGAAGTATAACATACTCAGTTTTTAAAAGAAGTATAACATACTCAGTTTTTAAAAGAAGTAGAACATACTTTGTTTTTAAAGAAAAGTTGCGATTTTTTTTTTTAGTTTATAAAAATGAAAATTTTAGCCTCATAAAGATATGATTTTTTTTTTTAATTTAGAAAAGTTTAAATTTTTATAAATAGAAAGATTAGATGTTTGACAATATAAAGAAGTGATTATTAACATTCAAAAGATTCGATTTTTATTATATATAAAAATTCGATCTTTATATACATGGCAACAATATAAAAATATGATTTTTATATATTGAACTTCGAACTAAAAATTCGATTTTTATATATTGAATAGCAAACTAAAAATATGATTTTTGATATATAGAACTTCGAATAAAAATATGATTTTTATATATTGAACTTCGAACTAAAAATTCGATTTTTATATATTGAATAGCAAACTAAAAATATGATTTTTGATATATAGAACTTCGAATAAAAATATGATTTTTATATATTGAACTTCGAACAAAAAATTCGATTTTTATATATTGAATAGCAAACTAAAAATATGATTTTTGATATATAGAACTTCGAATAGAAATATGATTTTTATATATTGAACTTCGAGATAAAAAATATGATTTTTATATATGGGATAGCGAAGTAAAAATTCGATTTTTACATAGGTAGTGAAAGCGAGCAACGAAGATGCGGTAGCGACGAAGGTTTCTGCAAATGAAGTGCCGTGGAGCTAGGATAGCTATCGGTGAGAATCTCTCACTCTAAATTTCTTTTCTAGTTATATATATATACTAGGATGCAGACGGTGCTTAGTAGCACCCGACACAACCGTCCACAGACCATGGACTTGTTTGTTTGACTGTTTGGTAATTGATTGCGATATTGGTTTGAATGTGGTTTGTGGTGTGAAAAATCGAATCGATAAATTGGTTAGGATTAGACGTGCGCCGTTATAAGGCGTAGGAGTAAGGCTAGGTTAGACCCTTACTCCAAATTTTGTGGTTTGAAAAATGAAATTGATTTGATTGATGAGTGAATGGCGTGGGCCTTCACTAGACCGGGGATAAGGCTAGGCCTTGTCCCGTTTCTAGTATCGTGCCGTTATGCCGCCGAAATTTTCTGAAATAAGTTAGAAAAAATAAAAATATCATTTTATTTAAAGAATGAACTGAATAGAAATTCATATGTTGGAATAAAATGTTATATCGTTAAAAATATAATTTTTAACGTGATGTGAATAAATAAAATATTCATTTACAAACCAGACGGTTTGTTTATGTACACTGATTTGACTGACGTTGATTGGGTCGATAAATTTTACACATCGCCCAACTGCACAAATAAAACATGTGTTTGATTGTTTGAAACCCCACACGGGTGTTGGGATGAAATATGAATTTCACTCATCCTGATTGATTAAATATGTCGATCGATTGATTGACAGGCTGTTATAAGCGTTGAATATCTATATTTGATGCTTATACGGTGTAGTGCACTTTGGTTGATGGTTAATTATTTATCGTTGCTATTATATACATGTGTTGTATGAAAATCCATATAATTAACTTTATATGGTAATTGATTGGGCCTCATTCCAGTTTTAAAATAGAAATATTTGAAATAGAAATATTCGAAATGGAATATTTGAAAATATCAATATATGAAGCCGAGTTGATTAGATTGACGCCATTTTGACGTAAACGATATTTATATCGATTTTAAAACGATTTCGAAATAAATTGAATTGAAAACGATTTCGAAATAAATTGAATTGAAAACGATTTCGAAATGAATTGAATTGAAAACGAATTTAAAGTGAATTGAAAACAATTTCGAAATGAATTGAATTGAAAACGATTTCGAAATGAATTGAATTGAAAACGATTTCGAAATGAATTGAATTGAAAACGATTTCGAAATGAATTGAATTGAAAACGATTTCGAAATGAATTGAATTGAAAACGATTTCGAAATGAATTGAATTGAAAACGATTTCGAAATGAATTGAATTGAATATGAATTCAAATTGAATTGAAATTTGAATTGAATAGAAATGAATTTTAAAACGAATTTATAAAGAAGAATTCAATTTTGCTTAGAATTGAAATGGAAGTTGAAATAGATTTTGAAACGAATTTTAAAACCATTAATATAATTCGTTTTAAATAGAAATCGACGAAATATATTATATATATATTATATATATAATATAATGGCCTGAATAGAACGCGCCGCGCCGCGGCAGTTCGCGAATTTCGACCATTTATTTCAAACGGATATTACGGGAGATCCGACCGTCGGATTCTCCTAAAACCGGAACCGTTGGGTTCGTATCGAAAAGAGCTTTCTAACGAATGTTAGAAATTTGAAGTCTAACGGTTGGATTTGGAGTTACGTCCAAATCAAATTCGAAAAAGGTCGCTGTAAGTGCAGTTCGATGGCCATTGATGGAAATCGACTGTACGGGCCTTGATAAAATTATTAAAAATAGTAATAATTTGTGTAAAATCATAAGAAATGATTTAGAAAGAATTGGGATGAAAAACTCCATATTTGAAAAGATAAAAATAGATTTTTATCGAAATAGACTAGTTTTGAACTAGAATTATAATTCTATTTATTTTTAAATAAATAAATTGAATTCGAAAAGGGTTTTAAAAGTAACCAGAATTTCCAATGATTGCATTGGAGTGGATTTGAATCGAAATTGTCTTCGGAATATTTCGATGTTGGAATTCGTGATTATACAAGTGTTGTGATGGAAATTTGAAAGATATATTAATATCGTTATTTTCAATACGACATTTGTTAATCGTAGGATTTGATATTGAATATAAGCCGATATATTTTCTATTCAGAGCCTTATATTGAATATCAAATGTGATTTGGGTTTGTCGTGAATGGTGTCTTCACTAACACTGTTCTTGAACCCAGTTGAGAAAAGATTAAATCTTTTTATTTAGATTTAATGAAGTGTACCAATTAAAAATGATATTTAATTATAATTGAATTAGTATTGATTTTTGGGTTTATCGTGAACAGTGTTTTAAATAACACTTGTTCTTTAACCTGATAATTAATGGAATGATTTTTGGGTTTATCGTGAACAGTGTTTTAAATAACACTTGTTCTTTAACCTGATAATTAATGGATTGATTTTTGGGTTTATCGTGAACAGTGTTTTAAATAACACTTGTTCTTTAACCTGATAATTAATGGAATGATTTTTGGGTTTATCGTGAACAGTGTTTTAAATAACACTTGTTCTTTAACCTGATAATTAATGGAATGATTTTTGGGTTTATCGTGGACAGTGTTTTTAAATAACACTCGTTCTTTAACCCGATGATTAATGAATGTGATTTTGGGTTTATCGTGAACCGTGTTTTTTAAATGACACTGATTCTTTAACCCAGTCAAAGATTAAAACTAAGTGGAGTTTTAATGAATCTTTAATTAGATTGAAATAATCGAGAATGGAGTATCACCAGTTTTGCTCCAGGCGATAGTTAAATCTTTAATTAGATTTGAACGTGAAATGGTAATTGAATTTACCGATAACACTGTGGTGTTAGATATGAAGTATTACCAGTTTTACTTCATGGGATGAATAGGTTGGGATTGGGAAATTAAAACAAATGATTACTTCGGTAAGGTTCGTTAATCCCGACTAGTTTGAATTGATATTCAAAAATAGATTAAAGAATAAATTCAAGGAATTTATCTTGGATAAAATTAATGGGAACATGTCCCTATGAATGTGAAATTTAGAAACTAACTGTCGGTTGACCAAGCAGAATGGTTTTTCTGAATATTGATCTGATGTTGGTTTCGGCCTTCGGGGTTAATATTTAGGGAATTATTCTCTTGATTAATTTACGGTTAGTGACTAATGAATTGGAATGAGGCGTATGTTGTGTTTGTGTAACACTTATTTAAATATACGCGAGTTATTCGGAAAGACCGGGTTTATCCCATTCTGAATAACTGATACGACGATAAGTCGAAGATGAAGACGATGGTCGAAGACCGGAGGTCTTCACGTCGTTTGGGTAATTACTGATGATCTTGATTGGGCTGTACACCCAAGAAGATGGAAACAGTTAGTGATCGTCCAGACGTACTTGGAGATCGATGGATGTGCGGGGTACTAGGTGCCTCCGGTTTCGTTCAGACCCAGAACGGACTTGTAAATGGACTGTGTGTCTGACATTGGATTTTAGTCCGTGTGATTGATCTCTATTAAATATATATCTGTTTGGCGGCGGAGAATTTATTCTCTTGCTTAACGCCCTTCTCTGAGACGTACGAGCTCAGGGGTTATATATTGATGGATATCAATCGCATGGAGTGAATTGCCTGTGTGGCATGCTAAGATGCAAATGATTAAGGCTTCTGTTGAAAAGCAAAGTCTTGTGGTTGATGATCGAAGCACGGCCTTTGTGGCGTAGCTTTGTGTAACGTTGATTCGCGAGTATCACACCCGGTATGAATCAAAAACGGGAGACGGACCTCAGGGAGGGCATGCGTTTCTTTCTAGTTATGAGTGGCGTCAGTGCTTGAACTGGCTGACGAGTTTGACTCATGTGGATGTTACTTATTATTACTTGCTGAAAAGCGAGGCGCCTCGTGATATCAGTTTCGGCCGATGCTTCTGGTCGGCTGACGGGCCAGATTTACGCCCCAAAGGGCGGAGAAACGTAGTGTTCAGGCATTATAATCCACATCGGTGGACCGGCCCTGACGATCCAAGGGGCAGTTGCGGCTGTTCCGGAGACATGGGCTAGATTGTCTCGAATCGGTTGAGGATCTTGCCCCTAGCCTCGGTTCATACCATAAATGATAACCCAACTTCCAATACGACATTTGCGGTTTTGATTGTAAACTTATATATGGTGACATAGTGTTATGGGCCGTTCATGCCACCTATGATTGATACTTATGATTTGAAGTGTTTTATACACTATGCACTTATAATAGTATCAAATGATTTGTTTTAAAACGTATCAAGCATTCTTTGGCTGTTATAAGGGAAAACCCTATCCTCGACTGCGTTGCATTGTGTGATGGGACCTGGGTCTTATAACAGCTTCATTTTTCTTTATTTAGCATTGCGCTGTTTGTTTTATGCACTGGTATTCTTGGGAGGAAACCCGTTCCGTGTTATACGGCGTGGTCCCTTGATTTACCTAACTTTGAAAATAAAGATTAATAACTGTTTTTAGTTCTCACACCAGTCCCATGACTGACCTGGAGTTTATTGTTTTGACCTAAACTCTGGGTGCCCCTATTTTGACACGGGCAGCTAGTAGTTTTGGTTTTGCAGATTTATATTCACAGGATCCTGGTTTACAGCTGGAACGATATCCGGAAAACTTTGTATCCGTATATCTCATTCTAGTTGTGTATTGTATTATTTTCCGCTGCGATGTATTTAAATGTAATTTAAATCTCTGATATTTCTGTGTAATATTCATTTATGCTCTGTATATTCTTGTAATCTGATGCATTGTTGTAATATACAATGAAATGTTCTTCTGTATGCGTTCTGTTGTGGTTTGTTCTCGAACTATCCGTCGCTTTCCTTTACGGGGAGGTTGCGGGTCTTTACACGTGGTATCAGAGCTTTGGTTTGCAAAGCTAGAGAACAAGGCACATTAGAACCATATGAAAGAATTCATCAGATATTGGGTTAGTAATATCCAATTAGAATGACTCGTTAGAGATGGGATCAGTAGTATCCTAGAACGAGTGTGAAGAGTATATTTTTAAAGTGAAAACAAGTTTTGTTTTGAAAATTTAAATCAATTATTCGTATTTGATTATTTATTTATATTGATTTGGACAATCCGATATATAAAGATTTTGCATATGCGTCTTGCAAACGTGTATTCGAAGTTTTAATATACTGGATGGTTATAGAATTATACTCTAGTTGTCCGGGAGTAATTCTGGTGATGGGGCACTGTCGCCAGTATTTATTTTCGAGTGTCGAAGGTGTGATATCTATATATTTCCATTAGACTGGTGTGAGAACCAAAATTAGATAGGGCCTATTGTTGTGATTTGGCATCAAAAATCTGATTTTTGTATATATATCAAATTACGAATTTGAGACTCTAATTCACTAATTGATTGATGTTTGTGTTGTTTGTTTAATTGTTTGGTAATCTTGAACCATTATGCCTAATTTGATCAAATATTGAATTTTATTGAAATTTGGTCGCATTTGTTTGCATATACATATATATCATTGAACAGGTCATAGCAAGGAGGCTAGAGCCAGAGAATAAAATTTGTTTGCCCGACAAATAGGTACATGTTTACTACATAATTTCCTGTTTTGTTTGGGTGATGATGATTTTGTGAGCCTATTGGCTAGCCGCTTGGCTTTTTCTTTTTCTTTTTGAGATCTGAAGGACCGGGGAAGCTATTTGAAATTCCCCGATGCTCCCGGTGCAGGGGAGGTTATGGCGAAATTTTTCAAAAATTTAGGGTGTTAGCCAAATTTTTGAGATTTTAGAAAATTCTCAGAAACTGAAAAGTTGGAGAATGAAAGCCAGATCGAACGTAGTGTTGATTTATCAAACCACTTTCGACTTTGTTCCTTTTCGGGGACGAAAAGTTTTAAGTGGGGGAGATTGTAACAACCCGTAAAATGCGAGCCAGTTTGAAATTTTTATTTTGGCAATTTTAGCGAATTTTGATTATTTAAAATGAATTATTTTAAATAATATCGACGAGAAAATTTATTTTGAATAGAATTCGACGTATATATTTATATACGTCGTCGTTAGAATATAAATATTTATATATAATTATAAATAGAATTGAAAATGGCGCGGTAGTTCGAAAATTCGATTTCTAATTTCAAATGAATATACAGAATTCAATATAAGTCAGAATTGAACGAAACAAGAAATATTTGAATCTGTATAACTATATCTTTGTAACGAAGTTAACAAACTGAGATTTCATCTTAGAAATGATAAGATATGTCCAGTTGAAAATTCTGAATAGTCGCTATGGAATTCAGGCCCTTAAAAATGGACATTTTGCAAATGACCTCGGATTTCGACGAAACCACTTTTGTTGGATCCGCAGTGTCAAATTATTGCTAGGTTTCAAATTTCATAATTTTCCGAATCAATATGTGAGCGTGGCAAAGGAAAACGCGTTTGACCAGTTTCAGTTGATTTTAATCGACTAGAAATTGGCCATTTTTCCAACGGTCTCGGAATTCAACGAAACTAGTTTTGTTAGGACCGTATCGTCAATACGAAGCTAGAAAATATTTTTCTGGAATTTTTCGAGTTAGTATGTGACCCCGGTAATTTGAAATGTGCGTTTAAATTGAATATATATTGATTTATATTTTAATTTAAAGAAAAACAAATCATAACAGCCGTATTGGGTTACGAAACATATCCCATTGTGTTCAGAATGGGGGTATTTAGCTAGGGGCGACAGTCGTTGGGTTTGATATCGAGTTCGTATCAATACAAGGGTATTTTTGAAAATAAATAAATTAAAATTTAAATATATAAACTAAACCCTAAGTCCTAATTGGTCAGAATTCATCCCACGGTCAACGACCCAGTGTCGCGCGCTCCACCTAGTTAAAGGCGGAAATAGCTGATTCTTTCCCTCCCCTTTTCCTCCTCCTACATGCGGAATCAAACCCCGCTTCTTTGGAGAGTTTTGAAGAGCTCTTCAAGATCTCTCCGTCCATACTAAGCTGAAGGAGTATCGTCAAGTCTGGAGCGCGAATTTCAATGCCAAAGTGGCCACCGTCGTTCAGGATTTGCGGGGCAAGGGTTAGTTCGAGTTTACCAGCGTCGAGGCGAGTGGAAGCTTTCGTGGTGGCGCGCAAGGGGAGGCACTCCGATGGTCATTCGGTCCCACTGAACGGCGCCGGCGACGGAAACAACATTTTGAGCAAGGTGAAGCCATACGGTGAGCATTATTTAAATTCTGAAAAATCATATAAAAAAAACATTATTTAAATTCTGAAAAATCATATAAAAAAAACATTATTTAAATTCTGAAAAATCATATATAAAAAGCATTGTTTAAATTCTATAAATCATATATATATATATAACATCATTTGAAATCAGTTTTTTTTAAAAGAAGTATAACATACTCAGTTTTTAAAAGAAGTATAACATACTCAGTTTTTAAAAGAAGTAGAACATACTTTGTTTTTAAAGAAAAGTTGCGATTTTTTTTTTTTAGTTTATAAAAATGAAAATTTTAGCCTCATAAAGATATGATTTTTTTTTTAATTTAGAAAAGTTTAAATTTTTATAAATAGAAAGATTAGATGTTTGACAATATAAAGAAGTGATTATTAACATTCAAAAGATTCGATTTTTATTATATATAAAAATTCGATCTTTATATACATGGCAACAATATAAAAATATGATTTTTATATATTGAACTTCGAACTAAAAATTCGATTTTTATATATTGAATAGCAAACTAAAAATATGATTTTTGATATATAGAACTTCGAATAAAAATATGATTTTTATATATTGAACTTCGAACTAAAAATTCGATTTTTATATATTGAATAGCAAACTAAAAATATGATTTTTGATATATAGAACTTCGAATAAAAATATGATTTTTATATATTGAACTTCGAACTAAAAATTCGATTTTTATATATTGAATAGCAAACTAAAAATATGATTTTTGATATATAGAACTTCGAATAAAAATATGATTTTTATATATTGAACTTCGAGATAAAAAATATGATTTTTATATATGGGATAGCGAAGTAAAAATTCGATTTTTACATAGGTAGTGAAAGCGAGCAACGAAGATGCGGTAGCGACGAAGGTTTCTGCAAATGAAGTGCCGTGGAGCTAGGATAGCTATCGGTGAGAATCTCTCACTCTAAATTTCTTTTCTAGTTATATATATATACTAGGATGCAGACGGTGCTTAGTAGCACCCGACACAACCGTCCACAGACCATGGACTTGTTTGTTTGACTGTTTGGTAATTGATTGCGATATTGGTTTGAATGTGGTTTGTGGTGTGAAAAATCGAATCGATAAATTGGTTAGGATTAGACGTGCGCCGTTATAAGGCGTAGGAGTAAGGCTAGGTTAGACCCTTACTCCAAATTTTGTGGTTTGAAAAATGAAATTGATTTGATTGATGAGTGAATGGCGTGGGCCTTCACTAGACCGGGGATAAGGCTAGGCCTTGTCCCGTTTCTAGTATCGTGCCGTTATGCCGCCGAAATTTTCTGAAATAAGTTAGAAAAAATAAAAATATCATTTTATTTAAAGAATGAACTGAATAGAAATTCATATGTTGGAATAAAATGTTATATCGTTAAAAATATAATTTTTAACGTGATGTGAATAAATAAAATATTCATTTACAAACCAGACGGTTTGTTTATGTACACTGATTTGACTGACGTTGATTGGGTCGATAAATTTTACACATCGCCCAACTGCACAAATAAAACATGTGTTTGATTGTTTGAAACCCCACACGGGTGTTGGGATGAAATATGAATTTCACTCATCCTGATTGATTAAATATGTCGATCGATTGATTGACAGGCTGTTATAAGCGTTGAATATCTATATTTGATGCTTATACGGTGTAGTGCACTTTGGTTGATGGTTAATTATTTATCGTTGCTATTATATACATGTGTTGTATGAAAATCCATATAATTAACTTTATATGGTAATTGATTGGGCCTCATTCCAGTTTTAAAATAGAAATATTTGAAATAGAAATATTCGAAATGGAATATTTGAAAATATCAATATATGAAGCCGAGTTGATTAGATTGACGCCATTTTGACGTAAACGATATTTATATCGATTTTAAAACGATTTCGAAATAAATTGAATTGAAAACGATTTCGAAATAAATTGAATTGAAAACGATTTCGAAATGAATTGAATTGAAAACGAATTTAAAGTGAATTGAAAACAATTTCGAAATGAATTGAATTGAAAACGATTTCGAAATGAATTGAATTGAAAACGATTTCGAAATGAATTGAATTGAAAACGATTTCGAAATGAATTGAATTGAAAACGATTTCGAAATGAATTGAATTGAAAACGATTTCGAAATGAATTGAATTGAATATGAATTCAAATTGAATTGAAATTTGAATTGAATAGAAATGAATTTTAAAACGAATTTATAAAGAAGAATTCAATTTTGCTTAGAATTGAAATGGAAGTTGAAATAGATTTTGAAACGAATTTTAAAACCATTCATATAATTCGTTTTAAATAGAAATCGACGAAATATATTATATATATATTATATATATAATATAATGGCCTGAATAGAACGCGCCGCGCCGCGGCAGTTCGCGAATTTCGACCATTTATTTCAAACGGATATTACGGGAGATCCGACCGTCGGATTCTCCTAAAACCGGAACCGTTGGGTTCGTATCGAAAAGAGCTTTCTAACGAATGTTAGAAATTTGAAATCTAACGGTTGGATTTGGAGTTACGTCCAAATCAAATTCGAAAAAGGTCGCTGTAAGTGCAGTTCGATGGCCATTGATGGAAATCGACTGTACGGGCCTTGATAAAATTATTAAAAATAGTAATAATTTGTGTAAAATCATAAGAAATGATTTAGAAAGAATTGGGATGAAAAACTCCATATTTGAAAAGATAAAAATAGATTTTTATCGAAATAGACTAGTTTTGAACTAGAATTATAATTCTATTTATTTTTAAATAAATAAATTGAATTCGAAAAGGGTTTTAAAAGTAACCAGAATTTCCAATGATTGCATTGGAGTGGATTTGAATCGAAATTGTCTTCGGAATATTTCGATGTTGGAATTCGTGATTATACAGGTGTTGTTATGGAAATTTGAAAGATATATTAATATCGTTATTTTCAATACGACATTTGTTAATCGTAGGATTTGATATTGAATATAAGCCGATATATTTTCTATTCAGAGCCTTATATTGAATATCAAATGTGATTTGGGTTTGTCGTGAATGGTGTCTTCACTAACACTGTTCTTGAACCCAGTTGAGAAAAGATTAAATCTTTTTATTTAGATTTAATGAAGTGTACCAATTAAAAATGATATTTAATTGGAATTGAATTAGTATTGATTTTTGGGTTTATCGTGAACAGTGTTTTAAATAACACTTGTTCTTTAACCTGATAATTAATGGAATGATTTTTGGGTTTATCGTGAACAGTGTTTTAAATAACACTTGTTCTTTAACCTGATAATTAATGGATTGATTTTTGGGTTTATCGTGAACAGTGTTTTAAATAACACTTGTTCTTTAACCTGATAATTAATGGAATGATTTTTGGGTTTATCGTGAACAGTGTTTTAAATAACACTTGTTCTTTAACCTGATAATTAATGGAATGATTTTTGGGTTTATCGTGGACAGTGTTTTTAAATAACACTCGTTCTTTAACCCGATGATTAATGAATGTGATTTTGGGTTTATCGTGAACCGTGTTTTTTAAATGACACTGATTCTTTAACCCAGTCAAAGATTAAAACTAAGTGGAGTTTTAATGAATCTTTAATTAGATTGAAATAATCGAGAATGGAGTATCACCAGTTTTGCTCCAGGCGATAGTTAAATCTTTAATTAGATTTGAACGTGAAATGGTAATTGAATTTACCGATAACACTGTGGTGTTAGCTATGAAGTATTACCAGTTTTACTTCATGGGATGAATAGGTTGGGATTGGGAAATTAAAACAAATGATTACTTCGGTAAGGTTCGTTAATCCCGACTAGTTTGAATTGATATTCAAAAATAGATTAAAGAATAAATTCAAGGAATTTATCTTGGATAAAATTAATGGGAACCTGTCCCTATGAATGTGAAATTTAGAAACTAACTGTCGGTTGACCAAGCAGAATGGTTTTTCTGAATATTGATCTGATGTTGGTTTCGGCCTTCGGGGTTAATATTTAGGGAATTATTCTCTTGATTAATTTACGGTTAGTGACTAATGAATTGGAATGAGGCGTATGTTGTGTTTGTGTAACACTTATTTAAATATACGCGAGTTATTCGGAAAGACCGGGTTTATCCCATTCTGAATAACTGATACGACGATAAGTCGAAGATGAAGACGATGGTCGAAGACCGGAGGTCTTCACGTCGTTTGGGTAATTACTGATGATCTTGATTGGGCTGTACACCCAAGAAGATGGAAACAGTTAGTGATCGTCCAGACGTACTTGGAGATCGATGGATGTGCGGGGTACTAGGTGCCTCCGGTTTCGTTCAGACCCAGAACGGACTTGTAAATGGACTGTGTGTCTGACATTGGATTTTAGTCCGTGTGATTGATCTCTATTAAATATATATCTGTTTGGCGGCGGAGAATTTATTCTCTTGCTTAACGCCCTTCTCTGAGACGTACGAGCTCAGGGGTTATATATTGATGGATATCAATCGCATAGAGTGAATTGCCTGTGTGGCATGCTAAGATGCAAATGATTAAGGCTTCTGTTGAAAAGCAAAGTCTTGTAGTTGATGATCGAAGCACGGCCTTTGTGGCGTAGCTTTGTGTAACGTTGATTCGCGAGTATCACACCCGGTATGAATCAAAAACGGGAGACGGACCTCAGGGAGGGCATGCGTTTCTTTCTAGTTATAAGTGGCGTCAGTGCTTGAACTGGCTGACGAGTTTGACTCATGTGGATGTTACTTATTATTACTTGCTGAAAAGCGAGGCGCCTCGTGACATCGGTTTCGGCCGATGCTTCTGGTCGGCTGACGGGCCAGATTTACGCCCCAAAGGGCGGAGAAACGTAGTGTTCAGGCATTATAATCCACATCGGTGGACCGGCCCTGACGATCCAAGGGGCAGTTGCGGCTGTTCCAGAGACATGGGCTAGATTGTCTCGAATCGGTTGAGGATCTTGCCCCTAGCCTCGGTTCATACCATAAATGATAACCCAACTTCCAATACGACATTTGCGGTTTTGATTGTAAACTTATATATGGCGACATAGTGTTATGGGCCGTTCATGCCGCCTATGATTGATACTTATGATTTGAAGTGTTTTATACACTATGCACTTATAATAGTATCAAATGATTTGTTTTAAAACGTATCAAGCATTCTTTGGCTGTTATAAGGGAAAACCCTATCCTCGACTGCGTTGCATTGTGTGATGGGACCTGGGTCTTATAACAGCTTTATTTTTCTTTATTTAGCATTGCGCTGTTTGTTTTATGCACTGGTATTCTTGGGAGGAAACCCGTTCCGTGTTATACGGCGTGGTCCCTTGATTTACCTAACTTTGAAAATAAAGGTTAATAACTGTTTTTAGTTCTCACACCAGTCCCATGACTGACCTGGAGTTTATTGTTTTGACCTAAACTCTGGGTGCCCCTATTTTGACACGGGCATCTAGTAGTTTTGGTTTTGCAGATTTATATTCACAGGATCCTGGTTTACAGCTGGAACGATATCCGGAAAACTTTGTATCCGTATATCTCATTCTAGTTGTGTATTGTATTATTTTCCGCTGCGATGTATTTAAATGTAATTTAAATCTCTGATATTTCTGTGTAATATTCATTTATGCTCTGTATATTCTTGTAATCTGATGCATTGTTGTAATATACAATGAAATGTTCTTCTGTATGCGTTCTGTTGTGGTTTGTTCTCGAACTATCCGTCGCTTTCCTTTACGGGGAGGTTGCGGGTCTTTACAAAATATAATGTTAATAGAATGGCTTGTGAGTAAAGTGGCTTATTTGAGCACGTAAATTAAGCACGAATGATCTAATTATGCTATAATTCAGCTGAAACCATGGATTATGAAAAGAAGAGCTTGGATACTACGATTATTTTCTCTATAGTATCTTCCTCCTCCTTTGATATTCATATAAAAATAAAATAACAAAATCTCTTATACAAACCAAAATCTCCACTTCTAATCCAAATCAAAGGCCGAAACTAAGTATCTAACCAAGATATACACAAGCAATCACTACAAACCCATATATTAATCTCCATTTGTTTCATATTTTGTGAATTTTCTTCATTGTTTGATGAAATCATATTGCATGCTACTGTAAACTTTCCTATAGGTTGCAAAGGGCAAAATTCAAGCTAAAAGTTAAATCTTTCTTCAAATCCCCCATTGTTAATTGCTAAAATCACCAAAGACATGAGTGCAAACTCACACATCTAGATTACTCGATGATTTTGAACATTTGTAGTTTTTCAGAGAGAGGCTGTCTCTATAAACATAATATGTTAGTTTTATGTTTGTAGAGGAAAATCAGTTCTCCGTCCGAATTTGTGATGTCATAACTTCTTTATTTCTTGCTGCAATCATGCCAAATCTTTTCTAAATGATAGTATTATTGTTGGTTTATAAGCATGTCAATTTTGAAGTCATGTCTACCTTTGTCTCATATTAAAATTACGTGTCAAAGTTTGAACCAGAAGAGAATCTTTCCCAATGTAGTATCTATCAAAGATGGTCCATACATGGAGAGCTCAAATTCTATAGCATATTCCAAGATTGTCTTATCTCCCAATTTCATCATAGAACCTATATAATGTTGAAATTGATGATTCAAATATTTGTAGAGAAGGAAAGATTGATTGTCAATCATGTAATTGGCTCCTATATGGAATAACTTGGGTGCGAAGTTTACTTGGGGGTCAAGAAAACTTGGGTGCCAAGTTTACTTAGAATTCAAGAAAAATTGGGTGCCAAGTTTACTTGAAGATCAAGAAAACTTGGGTGTCATATTTACTTGGAGGTCAAGAAAACCCTCTATATAAATAGAGGTCATGTTATTGTATAAAAAAAGCAGTCCACCATTAATCTTCTCTCTATTGTAATCTTCCTCCTCTCTTATGTACTCATTTCTTCATTGTGAAATAAAAGTTGTTGGGTCTCTGTGGATGTAGGATATTCATATTCAAACCACGTTATATCTTTTGTGTCCTTTTTTTGTTCTTTGTTTTTTGTGAGATTTCATAATTGTTTTGTTATACTCCATTGGTATCTAAATAAACAATACTGGATCCTCATCAAAGTTCCGCATAAATCACTACAATTTGGTATCAAAGCTGGTGTTATTGTTTCTATTTGGATATTAATGGCTACTTCTAGTAAGTCTGTTGGAAGATCTGACATCAATTATGGAGTAGCACGTTTTGATGGAAAGGGAGATTTTGGTACGTGGAAGATAAAGATGGAGGCTGTATTGAAAAAAGAGAAGACTTTTAAAGTTGTTTCTGCGCCTGAGAAATTGAAAGATGTTGATGCAGCTGAATTGGAGGAAATGGAAGAAGAAGCTCTCACAACAATTCAGTTGAGTCTTTCAGATGAAGTCCTTAGAGAATTTTCTTAGAAGAAGATGGTGAAGGAACTATGGGATGCATTATCAGATGCATATCAAGACAAGTCTCTCACAAATCGGATTATTCTACAATAACAACTTTATTCGTTCAAGATGAAGCTTGGAGCCGATATTATGGAGCATGTAGATGCCTTGACCACTTTAGTTATGAACCTGAAGGCAGCAGATGTTGATATTACCGATGAGGCTCAAGCTGTGATCCTTATATGTTCCTTGCCTAAAGAACATACTGATTTTGTCAATTACATGATTTATGGCCGCAGTAAAATTAGCCTTTCTGATGTAAAGGATGGCCTTCATAATGAAGTGTTAAGAGGTAGATTGGCAAGCACTAGCATTGATAGTGATACCGAAGGCTTATCTGTTCAGAGAGGTAGAAGTCAAAGCAATTCAAAGAAAGGTGAAGAATGGAATTCTTCGAGGTCCCAGTCTAGGGGACCTAAGAAATTGGCTTGCCATTATTGTAAGAAGCCCAGGCTCTTTGTTGCACAATGTCCCAAGCTTGAAGGAAGAAGAAAAGACCCAAATCAAGCTTCAGCCTCTATAGCGAAGAAATCAGATACAGAGAGTGACACTGATGTGTTTACAACTTCTAGCTCTTCTGGGAAGAGCACCCCATGGTTGATTGATTCTGGCGCATCCTATTATATGGCACCTGATAGGAACTCTTTTTCCACTTACCGTGAGATTGATGGAGGAGAAGTTCTAATACGCAATGATGCTTCTTGTCATATGGTTGGTGTTGGTAGTGTAATGATCAGGATGTTTGACAGTGTTATTCGAACCATTATTGATGTTAGGCATGTACCTGATTTAAGGAGGAGGTTAATTTCTGTTGGGGCATTGAGTGGACTTGGACTAAAGACTGTAGTTGAAGAAGAGAAGATGAAAATATCTAAGGGTTCCGTGATCGTTATGAAAGGAGTGATGGCAGGAAATCTCTATTTACTAAAGGGCACTACTGTAGTTGGTGAATCAGCTTCAGTTACTTCAGCTGATTCAGATTCTTCCATATTATGGCACTTGCGGATGGTCCACATTGGTGAGCGCAGCATGGATGAGCTAAGAAAGCGAGGTTTGATTGATGGAGTTCGACATTCAAAGATTGGTTTTTGTGAAGAGTGTGTTCTTGGTAAGCAGACAAAAATTTCTTTTGGTGTTGGTGAGCATAATGCAAAAGCTATTTTGGATTATGTTCAGACGGATGTTTGGGGACATTCCCCTTGCCCATCCTTGGGTGGAGCCAGGTATTTTGTTTCATTTATAGAAGATTTCTCTCGTAAAGTTTGTGTATACTTTTTAAAGTCCAAAAGTGAAACCTTTACTTGAATTCATAAATGGAAACCAATGGTGGAGAAGCAGTCAGGGAAGAAGTTGAAAGTTCTCCGTTCATATAATGGCGGTGAATTCATATCAAAAGAATTCATCGATATTGTGAGTACGAATGCATTAAGAGGCATTACACCACACCAGGCGACCCCCAGTCCAATGGAGTTGCATAAAGGATGAATTGGACATTGTTGGAGAGAACTAGGTGCCTCAGATTCACTGCTAAGTTGAAGAAGGGATTTTGGGCTGAAACTTTATCTATGGTGGCTTTCCTCATCAACCGCACACCTTCTACTACAAAAAATACGAAGATCCCTGAAGAAGTGTGGAAAGGAGAGTCTGTTAGCTATTCATTCCTCAAGCTATTTGGTTATCCAGCTTATGTGCAAGAGAGTCGAGGAAACTGGAACCTAGAGCTCGCAAATGTATCTTTCTAGGTTACAGAAGTGGAGTAAAAGGATATAGGTTGTGGTGTCCTATTAGCAAGAAACTTATTATAAGCAGGGATGTAACTTTTGATGAGAAAGCTATGTTGAAGGTGGAGCCTTCCTCATCGAATGATGATGAGAGGACGCGTGAAGAATACCAAAAGCAAAGCAAATCATCTGTTGATTCTTTCCATAGATTTTCAAATGGTGTTTCCAATGATGTCGTGGTTGATAGGGATAGTATGGATACTGGCATAAAAGATCAAACTCAAGGTGGAGCTCATACAGAGACCAGGCCTGTTAGAGAAAGAAAAATAAACAGATGGCTTCATGAGTTTGTTGGTTTGAGCATCAAAGACATTGACTTTGATGATATGGCAACATATGCATTAAACTTGTCCATGATGAGACCAGAGATTATAGAGACGCTATTGTTGACAGTTCTAGTTGGCTGGTAGCTATGGTTGAGTAGATCGAATCTTTACGAAAAAATCACACTTGGGATTTGGTGCCACTTCCTACTGACAAGAGAGGTGTTGGATGTAAGTGGATCTATAGAGTGAAAGACGGTGGCAATGGAGAGTTCAGATATAAAGCAAGACTAGTAGCAAAGGGGTATGTTCAGAAGAAAGGGGAAGAGTATCATGACATCTTTGCCCCAGTTGTTAGGCATACTTCCATTCGTATTCTCTTGGCATTAGTTGCTCATTATGACATGGAGTTAGAACAACTAGATGTCAAAACTGCATTATTGCATGGTGATCTGGATGAAGAGATTTATTTTCGGCAGCCGGAAGGGTTCATTGACAGTAGTAGGACAGACTATTTTTGTAAACTTAACAAATCTCTTTATGGACTAAAGCAGTCTCCTAGACTATGGTACAAGAGATTTGATAAGTTTATGATTTCATAGGGATACTCTAGAAGCTTCAAAGACCAGTGTGTTTATTTTAGGAGATGTGATGATGACATGATTTGTTTGTTGTTATAAGTTGATGATATGTTGATTGCATCTCAGAGTACGGTCAAAATTAAGGAGTTGAAAGCGGAGCTCAGTTGAAAGTTTGATATGAAGGATTTGGGAAAAGCACAAAGAATATCGGGTATGGAGATAAGCAGGTATAGGAAGCGGAGAGAGTTAAGGCTCACTCAGGCGCAGTACATCGAGAAAGTCCTAGCTCGATTTGGGATGGAGAAAGCCAAACCGGTAGTCACTTCTTTAGGCTCTCATTTTAAGTTATAACCCATTGCCCTTGATTCTTAACTTAAAAATTAATTCTGTCTTGATTTATGGTTATAACACGTTACAAAAATACAGGTTGTTACATTCTCCCCTCCTTAAAGGATTTCGTCCTAGAAAACTCTAAGTTAGGAAGAACGTATCCTACCATCCATCATCCATCTACTCAAAACATCATCCACAACCAACCATTGCCCTTAAAGATTTCTAGTGCTATATGAACATATGCAGAAAGTGTGTGTATATGTACTTATCTAATGCAAAAGATCAGGTGGTTACTGATTCAGTAAACCTCCTTAATGCGAGATATGTTAGTGTAATGAATCCAACATGTATGAAAATTCCTAACATAATTTATAATCTCTACATGAGCGCACATAACATTCATTCATATGCAACATCCAAGTGATAACATAACAAGTTTCATCCATGTACAAGTATAAGCACTCATGCATATGCAACATGAAAATGTGACTGAGCCGATCTAGTGCCTAATGTGTGTCATGCATCCACAAGCAACCACTTGCAACCACTTGCAAACATCAATCATAACATGTTTCAATCACATGTTTACATCCATTTGGTTCTAGCTAAGGTTCTCAAGATAGGATCGAGAAGATAACAAGACAAACATAGGTAGTAAAAGCATGATACGGAAGGTTTTCAAGCTTATAGAAAAAAAGAGATCGAGAATGTACCCTCAAAAAGAAATGGGTAAAGCGCGCGTATCTTCTCTTCGGTTTCCCAAGTTGCGTCTTCTTGGGCTTCACTCCACTGTAATTTATCTAGCTTGACTTCTCGATTCCTTAGCTTCTTAATCTCTGCTCCTAGGATACGAATCGAAACTCGCCTCAATGTTGCTTCCTTTTCCACTTCTACGCCTTCAAGGATGCTTGGCCCAACTACCTCGGCCGACTCATGTAAGCACTTTCGGAGATGCGAGACGTGAAAGACATTGTGTACTCCGGCCAGCCTCTCGGGTAATTCTAACTTATATGCCATCTGCCCAATCCTCTCAGTGATAGGGAACGGTCCTACGAACCTTGGTGCTAGCTTTCCAACCGCTCCAAAACGAACCACATTGCGTAAAGGAGAAACTTTTATAAAGACCATATCTCCGACTTCAAACTCTAGGTCTGTTCTTCTCTTATCCGCATAAGATTTCTGTCAATCTTGGGCCGTTTTCATCCATCTTTGTATCAACTCAACCTTCTCATAAGTGTCCCTTATCATGTCGGGCCCAAGTATAAGCTTGTCTGTCGTCTTCCACCAACAAGTTAGTGACTTGCACGGTCTTCCAGACAAGGCTTCGAACGGTGCCATTCCTATGCTACCTTGTTAGCTATTATTGTATGCAAACTCCACGAGAGGGAGATGGTCTTCCCAAGTACCACCAAAATCAAGAATACATAGTCTCAAGAGATCCTCTAGTAACTTATTTACCCTTTCGGTTTGACCATCCGTCTGTGGGTGATAGGACGTGCTTAAACTCAGTCGCGTACCCATTGCTTCTTGCAGACTATTCCAAAACTGGCTAGTGAACATCGGGACACGATCACTAACTATACTAGAACGAAACCCATGCAACCATACTATCTCTCGAAGGTAAATAGATGTTAGCCATGATGCGGTCCTCTTGCTTTTCACTGGTATGAAGTGAGCGCTTTTCATGAGTCTGTCAACTATGACCCATATGCTAGTATTTCCCTTGCTTGACCTAGGCAGTCCATCCACAAAATCCATTGAGATACTCTCCCATTTCCATTACGGAACCTCCAAAGGATGTAATAGCCTACCGGCCTTCTTCGACTCGGCCTTTACTTGTTGGCACACCATGCACTTCGGAACGAACTCTGCCACATCCTTTTTCATTCCAAGCCAAAAGAAAATGCGTTTCATAACCCTGTACGTCTTATCCCCTCCGGGATGTATGTTCATCTTCGAGTGATGCGCCTCTTCGAGGACTTTCCTTACTAGGACTCCCACTTGTGGGATACATAGCCTTCCATCATGCCTTAGCCATCCCTTGTCATCTATGGCATACCTACCGAGGTGACTTGACGTCTCACCACTAATCAGCTTGTCCATGATTTTGACTATCTATGGGTCTTCCTTTTGTGAAGTCCCTACTTGATCTAGAAGTGTAGGTCTTAACTCAAGAGATGCTAGCATAGCAGCCAATGACTCAACAGCATGTGTAAAATCAAAGGTTACTATAAATTCAAGGCTTTTCCTTTCAACAAATAAGGGGCTCAAAGTCAACCTTTTTCTACTTAGCGCATCCGCCACCACATTACCCTTGCTAGGGGTATAAGCTATATCGAAGTCATATGATGTGAATAATTCCATCCACCGCTGTTGTCTCAGATTCAAATCTTTCTATGAGAAGAGGTACTTAAGCGATTTATGGTTGGTATACAGCTCGAACCTCTCCCCTACAAGATAATGGAGCCAAGATTTAAGAGCAAAAACGATCGCCGCCAACTCCAAGTCATGTGTGGAATAGTTCTTCTCATGAACTTTAAGTTGTCTACCCCCATAGCATATCACTTTCCCTTCTTGCATTATGACAGTGCCTAATCCTGTGCCACACGCATCTGTGTACACCGTAAACATCTTACTTCCATCGGGTAATGCCAAAACTGGAGCTGTGGTGAGGGCTCTCTTGAGTCTCTGAAAAGCAATCTCACATTCTATGTCCCATGCAAATGCTGGGTTTTTCTTCGTTAACCTAGTAAGAGGGGCTGAAATCTTAGCGAAGTCCTTAATGAACTTCCTATAATAGCCTGCCAAACCGAGAAAGCTTCTCACCTCCATTGCGTTCTTAGGAATTTTCCAGTCTTGCACCGCAACTACCTTTGCGGGGTCCATGGCTATGGCTTACTTAGAAACTACATGTCCAAGAAACCAAACTTCCTTCCTCCAAAAATGACATTTGGAGAACTTAGCCTTTAACTGGTGCGCTCTAAGTGTATCCATGACTTCCTTGAGATGTCTAGCATGCTCTTCTTCATCTTTGAGAATATCAAAATATCGTCCACGAAAACCACCACAAACTTGTTAAGGAACTCCCGAAACACCCTACTCATCAAATCTACAAAGTACGCGGGTGCATTTGTTAACCCAAATGGCATGACGTGCCATTCGAAGAATCCATCTGGAGTCCTAAACGCAGTTTTGTCAATGCTATCCTCAGCCACTCTAAGCTGATGGAATCCTGTGGCCAGATCGAGTTGAGAGAAAACAGGTGCTCCCATAAGCTGGTCAAACAAATCGTCGATTCTTGGTAGTGGGTGCCTATTCTTCTTCGTCAGCTTGTTTAACTCACGATAATCTACGCACAGATGAAGTGAACCATCCGCCTTAGTAGAGAATACCACCGGAGCACCCTATTCAGAAATGCTTCACCTTATGAAATTTTTCTCAAGCAACTCCTTAACTTGTTTGCTGAGCTATCTTCTCTCTCGTGGGGCCATGTGTCTCACGGGCAATGAAACTGGTTTGGCATTGTCAACAAGATAAATTCGGAAGTCTACCTCGCGTTTAGGGTGTAACCCCTTCACCTCATCAAAGACGTCTGTATATTCTCAGACCACTCTTATAGATTGCAAATTGTCGATGGACAAGTCAAGGGATTCTAGATAACACAACATAACCGGACCCTTCGGGTTACAAGAAATTTCAAGGGTATTACCAAGGCGAGTCATGAGCCTCACTACCCTTCATTCACAATCAAGAATGGCTCCATAATTAGACAGCCAATCCATACCTAGGATCAAACCGTATCCCATAAATCCGAGAACATAAGCATTACACGTGAATTCTACCCTTATGATAGAAATCTCAAATCCACACACATCATAGATAAATGAGTGGAGCCTCCAATTGGATTTGAAACTACAATGGGATCCTCAACCAGTCTAGTACTTAGGTGCAGATTTTCAACAATATCAGAAGAAATAAATGTATGCGATGAGCCAGAGTCAAATAAGGTTCGAACAGAAAATCCAAAAATTTAAACAAGGCTTTCTACAGAAATATTACTACCTCGATCAAGAGCTCGAGTGGTGTTGAGAGCATGCAACTGCCCTCTAGAAGATCCTGCTCGCTGGGTCTGCCCTTGCCCTTGTCCTTGCTTCTTAGAGCAATCCTTATTGAAGTGTCCAGTATCCCCACAATGAAAGCATTCACCCAACTTTCTCTTCTTCCTTCTACAGTCTTTAGCTAGATGTCCCGTAATACCACAAAAGTTGCACTTCCTTGTCTCACGTGGTTTGTTAGCATTGTTGTTGTTGTTCTTGTTATTCTTGTTGCCTCCCTTCTTAAAGTCAACCTTCTTATTCTATGTCTCATTAGGTTTAACCTCCTTCTTGCTATTCTTGTCTTCCTCGTGAAGTAGGGCCATATCCACCAAGCTTTCAAAGGTCGCCCCCATGGGTATATGAGTTATGGCCAAACTGTGTAGTGGCTCGTTCAATCCTCGAGCAAAGCGTACAGCCTTCTTCTGGGCCGTATTGACCAAGTCCAAACCGAACCGGGCAAGCTGATTAAACCTATTCACGTACTCCCTAACAGACATGTCCCTTTGCTTGAGTGCTAGGAACCTCTCCATCTGAAGGTTCTCTTCTGCTGACGATAAGAATTTAAGCCCAAACCTCTCTCTAAAGTCTGCCCAAGTCTCAACTGGCCTGGTAGCGTTGGTGACTTCCCACCAAAATGCAGCTTCCTCTTTCAACAACCATGCTGCCAACTGAACTTTCCTATGATCCTATACATCGAACATAACAAACAAGTCTTCCTTCTCCTTTACCGGTTTTGTGCCTCAACGAAGATTTCAGTTCCAACGAAGTTCTTGGCGGCCATTGCTTTAAATTCTTTGCATATTTTGGCGAAGGCTGTACCAGAAGGAGGGGGAGGAACCGCAGCCACTGGGGGAGGAGGAGGAGGGATGTCTTCCGGGCCTACGCCCTTGGCCCTAGCTTCTAAGTACCTTCGGAACCATCCAGGTACGGGTACTCCCTCAAGAAGGTTAAGGTCAGACATGCTGAAAAACGAAAAGAAAAAGATTCAAACGAGGAAACAAAGGAGAGTGCTAATGGCTTTTGGGGAATAGCCTTTTCTTAAAAATAAAACTTTTCTTGAAAAATGCTTCTTAATAAATGGTTTTGAAAATAGTTTCAGAAGGTTTTTAAAACTTTTGCCCAGTCGGGTAACCTTTTGCTCTGATACCAAATGTAACACCCCACCTCCGCTAGGGTCACTCACAAAGGGAAAGCACTAGTTTTGGTGGAGCATTATCTAGGTAAACATGCACAGAGATATCACAAGACAGAACATAAATAAAGCAACAGTAGAAATTAAAAACCAAATCTCATTACTTTCAAGAAAAGAGTCAAAACCTTATATATCCAAAGTACAAATTATCATTATTCCATTACATCAAGTTCTAGATAAAGAAGCATAGACTTAAAATAACAAAAGTAAATTATTCCCCAAAAATAGCAGAAGTGCAGCCATAGCAAAGCTCAAGACCAAACCGTACATGAGCTGACAGAAAGCAAGCTAAATCCAAGCTAAGAGCTAGAGTTTCCTCCCTGAGAACCTAGGAGGGGGGGAACGAAAGAAAAGGAGGCGAAAGAAAAAGGGTCAGTCATAAAGACTGGTAAGCCTTAGTGACTTTCAGCATAAAAACTAGTAAAAGTAACATGACATGTGAAAACTGAAATTAAACATAAGGATGATAACAGGACTAGTATGATAACTAAGATAACAAGATAAGTCAAGTCTAGCATCGCATATTCAAGATTCGCTGCACCAACTGTACTAGTATTAACCATGAAATGATCCCTTGGCCCTATATCATGAAATGACCCATTACGGGGTCCTATGGTACGATCTACTAATCTATCGACTCCCTACAAGTTCTAGCTCGTCATGTGTCTGTGTCATACGGCCCAATCACGAAATGTAGTCGCCTGTGCTAGGTCCACCATAGGGTGTATCAAGTCCTATGGTGCCAACCACCGACACGAATCAAGCACGCACAGTGTACACCTACGGGTGCCCAATGCCTGCTTTTTCAACTCTGGACTACGTGCACGACCATAGTCATACCAACTGTGACGATCCCAAAATCCATGTGATGGTATTAAGGATAATCATTGGAATATAACACATCGATCATCATAGCAGAGTACAGATAATAGCAAAAACAATAAATAGAATAATTTTACATAGATATGACAACGGAATCATAACATGTAACAACATCAGAATAGCACAACGTAGGATATAACTTAGTAAATAAAAGAGAAATGATCAGTCACCATCGCCAGAGGCCGAATATATACAAGCAGTGAGACATAATAAGGGTATCAGTCTACATCGCCGAAGGCGGTACATATACATACGATAATAAGTACCGAAAGTAAAGCAGTATGCATCGCCAGTGGCGGAATCATAATATAAGTAAAATAATGGCGGAAAATGTCAAAGTCATCTCTGTGAAGTTAGCCTCTCCATGAGCCAAAATGCACTCTATGCAATAGTGCAGAGCCAAAAACAACCTGTCACCTATGAACTAGGCTGCCCGTGCGAAAATAAGGGTACCCGCGTTTGCAAAGTGAAACAAACAACGAGTCAGTCATGGGGACTGGTATGAGAAATCTATTTAACAGTTTAAACAACAGTAATAAGCAAATCATAGGACCACGCCACTTTCGCGGAACGGGTTTACTCCAGTGATTGCTAGTGCATTTAAAACAAAGTAAATTCTTTGGAAACGACGCAATGCTTTTAAAAAGAATGAAGCCATTATAAGACTCAAGTCCCATCATACAATGCAACGCAAGCCGAAGGATAGAGTTTTACCTTATAATGGCCAAATATGCTTAATACGTGTAAAGCAAAATCATTTGATATTATTACTAGTGCATTTATGTTTCAAAAACGAGTAGCATTATAAATATCAATCATAGGTGGCATAGCTACCATCTACTATGTCGCCACACTAGTTCTACAATCGAATCCGTTATTTCGTATTGGAAATTGGATTTCTGTCATGAGTCGAGGCAAGGGGCAAGCTCCTCTCCGCTTCGAGACATTCTAGCAAATGCCTCAGGACTACACACTCTGGGTAACCCCTGGATGCTTCAGGGCCGTTCCTCTCTTATGTTTGAGGATTGGCAATTCCTGAACACACGTTTCCCGGTCCCTACAGACCTATAATCGAGGCGCCTCGCATTCCAACAACCACAAAGGTGAAAAGTAGATATAAATGTCAGGGCTGGTAGGTCACTGACACCACCATAGCTAGAAAGAAACGTCGTGTTCTCCCTGTAGTTCTTATCCCGTTTTTAACTCATACCGATGTGTGAGGCTCGCGAATCAATGCTATACACAAAGCCAGGCTATGTAGGTCGTGCTTTGATCATCAACACAAGACTTTGCTTTGCAACAGAAGCCTTGATCATAGCATCTTGGCATGCCACATAGGCAATCCACTCCATACGATTGATTTCTATCGATATATAACCTCTAAGCTCGTACGTCTCAGAGAAGGGCATTAAACAAAAGAATAAATTCACCACCGCCAAACAGATATATATTTAACAGAGATGAATCAGTATAGAACAAAATCCAATGTCAGACACACAGTCCATTTACAAGTCCGTTCTGGGTCTGATGAAACCGGAGGCGTCAAATTCCTCGTATATCCGTACAATCAACACATACGTTCAGACGGCTACTACTTCCGTTCCTTCATGGTAGCTACTCCAGTTAGGAACCTCAGCAGCGCCCATCCAACCGATACGAAGATCGTTGGTCTTAAATCGTCTTTGTATTTTCCAATTCGAATCGCTTGATCAATTATTTGAAATGAGGGTTAGCTCGGCCTTTTCAAATAATTCACATAATTAGAATTCAAATCAATTCTTTCCATGATTATATTATTCGACAATCACATTTCAGTTCTTTAGTATAATTCTCGTGTCAAACACATACAACCATCAAATATCAAGTAGATCAAGCCAAGTTGGTTTATTTCCAATCTATGTCGCTTATAATATTTTATAATGATTTTTCGCCATTTTTATTTATTAATTAAACGACGTTTCAGGTCATGCCGTGGCACTGGCGCTGTTTTTCCCCTAATTTATTTTACACATATCGGAAAATCTAACCATTGGATTTCTACAAAGTCTATATCAGTGGGAAGATATTCCCAAAGCGAACCCAACAATTCCAGTTTCGTGAAAATCCGACGGTCGGATCTTCCACACTAGTCGTTTGAAGTTACGGTTTCAAAATTACAGCGTCGTTATTCGATTTAATTTAATTATATTTATATTTATATATAAATATAAACGATTCTGGCGCTGTTTTTCTTCAGATTTGAATTAAACATTCGAGACAATCCAACCGTTGGATTTTTACAAGGTTGGTGCCGTTGGAAAGATATGTCAAAGGTGAACCCAGCGGTTGCGGTTTCGGGAAAATCTGATGGTCGGATTTCTCGTACTAATCGTTTCAAACTACGATTCCAAAACACGAACTGCATGGCTTCGATTCCTTTTAATTCTATTTATTTATATATATATATAAATAGTTCATTCTTCAATTTCAACATCATTTTCACTTCAAATATTTCACTAACGTCTTAATATTTCGAAAAATTTCGCCATAACCTCCTTTGTACGGGAAGGGGTTTGGAAATTTATTGGGCTGTGTTAGGTACCCAATAAATCCTATAAAGTATCCTCATATTTACAGTGATATATTCTGGTGTTTACGGGGGAGCGTGTATAGATAATAACTCCAGAGAATAAATTCTCGTCACCCCGCTCCGTGTGGAAATAAATAGTCCTTGTGCCGTATCTAATGACTAGAGAGATGTGATTATTGTCAACTCCAGGCCCGTGTGGGGTTTTTATTAATCTGGCAATTTATCGTTATATTTTATATAGTCCATATCAGTCATCAATTCAACATGTAGTATAAAATCATCGCCATACAAGCCTCTTGCTCGTACGTTAAATCTTCCACCTCGTCACACAAGCTCCAAATGCTTATGTGGAATATGATGAAGTATGCCTATCGTCAAGAAGTATGCCATGTAGTGTAGTTCAAAATTAATTGTTACTATCCTATGGCGATGTTTATTATTTCACACAGAATAACCAGCACTCTGCATCCAATGACATTCACAGGAGTTGATATAAAAATAAAATTGCGCAGCCAACTCATCAAGGCTTACCTATTTGTCGGGCACGCAAATAATTTCTTTACTCTACAGTTAATCCATTTTCCCTGTTCAACACATGTATATATATGCAGAACAAAGCTAATAATAATATTTCTAGCAAACTAATATTTATTTCAACACGTGTGTATTTTTATCAAAGCGTATACATGATAAAAGAAATATTTTTATCATCAAAAATATTTATTCAACACGTGAATGTTTTTAACACTTCATATTCACAAATAAAAATGTAGTTTTTATTGTCTATTCATTTTATTTTAAAGTACGATAACATTCAACACATGAATTTCAACTCGACGAATGAATCTCAATTCAACACATGAATATTCTCTATAGTTTGTATATATATAAAAATGTGATTTTTATCGTTAAATCTATTTGTTTAAATTCGAATAATATTCAACACATGAATTTCAACTCAACGAATGAATTTCAATTCAACACATGAATATTCTCTATAGTTTGTATATATATAAAAATGTGATTTTTATCGTTAAATCTATTTGTTTAAATTCGAATAATATTCAACACATGAATTTCAACTCAACGAATGAATTTCAATTCAACACATGAATATTCTCTATAGTTTGTATATATATAAAAATGTGATTTTTATCGTTAAATCTATTTGTTTAAATTCGAATAATATTCAACACATGAATTTCAACTCAACGAATGAATTTCAATTCAACACATGAATATTCTCTATAGTTTGTATATATATATAAATGTGATTTTTATCGTTAAATCTATTTGTTTAATTTCGAATAATATTCAACACATGAATTTCAACTCAACGAATGAATTTCAATTCAACACATGAATATTGGTTTCAACATATGTAATTAATTTCAACAAATGAAAATTATTCTAACACATGAATATTTCAGAAAATTTCGGTAGCATAACAACAGGGTAGTTAAAACCGGGACCATCCCTAGTACGGCTCCTCGCTCTACCTTAAAACCTCGCGGTTTTTGACAATGGGGATCATGCATCTAGTTCGCACGTAGGCGGCATGTTTTATTTTCAATTCCACAATCCTATTCTAATTTGTTTCAACCACAAGAGGGTATTTTTCAACCACAAAGGTATTTTTCAACCACAATATCAACCATAAACAATTATTTCCAACCATTCGTCATACCATATAATATCACGTCAATCACAAGCAATAAATATCGTCCATGCTCTGTGGACGAGGGGAGTATATATATATATATTATTTCTATAATTCACTTGCATTTCATCACAATTCAAAGCATTAGGGTTTGCAAAGCTTCAAAACTAGGTTTTGATTTTAAATCAAAACCGTACCTCGTTGTCCCGATCAGACTACACGGCGTCGAAGGGCTACGAACCAGCTTCCTATCGACGGTGGTGGCGGCGAACTTGGCGGCTCCAGCGAGGCACGGCAGCGGCAGAAAGGGGCGAAATTCCTCGATGAAATTCGACGTCGATCGGCGATGGTTTCTGACGAGGCTCATTTTGATTTGAAGAGGGGAGGAAGGCGGTCGAAATTGCTAACTGGAGGCGGCGACGATAATGACTGTGGCGGCGGCGATTGAGTTGGGAAGGTCTGAGCGATTTTCGTCGTTCGTTCTAGGGTTGATCGGGTTTCTCTGAACTGAGAGAAAATAGAGATATTTTCTAATATATTATATTTCTAAATTCCTATAATACCCCTTCTAGCCAACGTACACCAATTTCAACCCAACGACTGTCGCCCCTAACTAAATACTCCCATTCCGGACACAATGGGATATGTTTCGTTGGCCAATTCGACTGTTACAGTCAGTTATTTTTCAAATTAAAGTATAAAACATTTTATATTCAATTTGAACATACATTTCAATTTGCCAGGGCCACAAACTGAATCGAAAAATTCTAGAAAAATAAATCTAGCTTTGTTTTGATGATACGGTCCCATCAAAACCAGTTTCGTCGAATTCTGACCTCATATGCAAAATGTCCATTTTCAGGTCGATCCATTTTGACAGAAATTGACCAATCACATTTTCTTTTGCCTCGCTCACATACTAGCTTCAAGAATTATGAAATTTGAAACCTAGCAATAATTTGACATTCCGGACCCAATAAAAGTGGTTTCGTCGAATTCCGAGGTCGTATGCAAAATATCTATTTTCAAGGGCTATATATGTTATATAGCGACCTTTCTGAAAATTCATTTGGCCATAACTTTTATTCCCGTTATGAAACTTCGATTATTCAGATTCGTTAGAAAGGTATTCATAAACAGATTTAAATATTTTTAGTTTCGCTAAAATCCATTATATTTTCCACCCGGTACAGTCAGACAAAGTTTGTATTCAAATTTTCAAACTACCTTACTATTCCCAATTCATTATTTTATTGAAATATGCTATTTCAACTATTCAAATTCTTTGACAATAATCAATTTTAAAAATTTTAAATTGGTTCACATTTTCCGGGTTATTACAGCCTGAACCTACAATGGCGCACCTACTCAGCCATCGTTCTGGTCGCTTACAGTCAGCCCATTAATCGTGCCCCACCCTGCCTAGTCCCAGGGTATCGTGAAACATCTAAGTGGGTTACTGCTGAAAAGGACCGTGTAACTAGGGTTTCTAATGGGTTAAGTGTTGTCATTCAAATTCGTGACTTAACCCTACCAAATCATGTATCAAGTTGGTTAGGTGTGTTCAAGCGGTTCATGACTTAATCCTATCAAATCATTGTGTCAATTTGGTTAAGTATATTCAAGTGGTTCATGACGTAACCTATTATGTGGCATTAATTCATTAATGCACCCCAACCTCTCACATTAGACTAGTTGTTGTGGTCAATGGATTTGCCGGGCGGTTCTGGGCAGATTTACACCACAACATAGTCTAACCTCGGGTTTTACGTGCGATATGACCAACTACACACATTGGATCCTATTGTTTGTAGTCACTGGATTCGCCGGGCAGTTCCGGGCAGATTTGCACTACAAACTCAACCCAACCTCGAGTTAGCCATTTTCAAATTCATTCTAGCGTCATGTCCATGTTCAAGTTTTCATGTCAAGTTCATGTCCATATCCAGGTTCAAGTTATAACAATGTTTATGTTTCAAGTTCATAGTAAATTCAGGTTTTGCCTAATCTACCCATTCGCATTCACATCGCATGTAAACTCGAATCGATACAAAAAAATCTAATTAGGGAATAACATAAAAGAACTGGCATAAGGTGGAAAAAGTGATTACAAGTCAAGCATGGTATAACTTGAGATAAATGATTACAACAATACTGGCATATGGAATAGTGGTCTCAAATATCAAATCTAGCAAAATAGGGTGATAGTCATGGGAGCGGCTGACATAAGATAATAACCCCAAACTTCTGAATAACAACTGTTTCAACATCACAGGCATGAATATTATGGACGTTAAGGGTTTTAGATCTACAACATGTATAGGCCCCAAATCAATTTCATGCAAATATTCCAACAAGTCAAGATTCAAGATGAATAGATCCAAGGTGAACAAATAGTAGATCCAAAATAATAGATCCAAAATGAACAATGATAGATCCAAAATATACAATGATAGATCCAAGATAATTATCATACTTAGGTTCAATCTCGTTTTACAACACGTGCATATTAAGTTTAAAGTTTAGATCTGAAAGTAACTGGGGCTTACAGATCGTGTTTTGAGAATTAGAAAACAAAAGAGGCGATCTAGAATCTTGAGTCTAACAGAAATCCCCTAAACAGCAAAACTCTACACGTAGTCTTGTTGGAGAAAAAGCAATCTATTTTCTCTAACTCTTCAACTAGAATTTGAACAACATAAGGCCAGAGAGAATTTGTGTAGAAAGTAAGGGGCTAGGGGGTTGTTTATATAGGGTCAGGCCAACGAATCTAGACAGAAATCGGACTAGAAACATCAGAGTGAACTCTGACTCAATAATGGGCTCGCCAACCAGGTCGACACCCAGGTCGACCTGGTCTTGGGCAGGTCGACACTATGGTGGACCCCCAGGTCGACTTGGTCCTGGGCGGGAAATTTCCCGCCCAGTCCGTTCTGGGGTTTGAATTCGAAATTTGAATTCGAATTCTGAGCTATTTTGAACTTGAAAATTTCTGAAAACTTCAAAGGGTCATAACCTGGTCATACGGACTCCGATTTTCGAAAACTCGGACTCTTTTCCAAGAAGAATTTCGAGACGAACGTAAAGGCGTAACCCGTTGCCCTTGATTCTTATCTTAGAAATTAATTCTGTCTTGATTTATGGTAATAACACGTTATAAAAATACGGGTTGTTACAAGAGCCCTCTTTAATATTCGAGTTAGCGACTTTACTCACTTTTGTTATTAATCGTTGAATAATTCGATTAATTTTTGATAGTTTATATCAAGCATTTTAGCTTGCCAAAAATTCTCACGAACTCCAAATTGCTCCAAATCATTTTATTGCGTAGCCTTCATCCATACGATCCCAAGCATCTTGTGTCGTCAGAGTCTGATAACATATGACAAAGTTATGAGATTTTCAAGTTATTATACACATAACGGTCATTAACTAAGTAATTAATTATATAGTTATTCTTAATTACAACGTAACCCATGTTTGAACTCATGCTCATCCCTTCTTCTCTAAATACCCAGGTTTCGAACCGTGAAGAACCATCACCATGGCGCTACCTTTTCCCTCCACAACTTCTCCTCGTCTTCATTAATAATTAAATAAAAATCACCATTCCCCTTTTCTTCACTAGCTCCATCACCTCCACCCTACTTTGTCAAAATTGAACGCAACAGGTGAGATGCGACAATATCGATGCTCGCAAATAGTACTTGGACTCATGACATCTTTCATTTTAAAATCCCCAAAATTTGTTATTTGATGCTATTCTTCCTCCTGAATCCGAATAAGAACTCTGTTTTATCAAACAATGCTTCAATCCCCATTACTTTTAACCCTAGCGCTCCAGCGAATAATAATGTATTTGAAATTGAAGAAAATTACAATGGATTAAAGACCAGCTCTTAATGAATCCAAATAAATAGGTTTCACGATTTATAGGATATAACTTCAATTTTTTTGAAATTTGATAAGCATGATTTTAGCTTGGTGAAGAGGAACACAGCGGCTAATGTTTGTTGACTCTGGAATGAATGAGTTAGGGTTAGGGGAGATTAGGATTATTTATAGCGTAGGAAATATATTTTTATTCGATTTTATACAATAAAATATGTTATTGCTATATCTCATTCGACGTTTTAATTTCGTATGACCGCTACAAACTCCAATTGCGATGTAAATAGACATAACACTATAGTTCGACATTACAGACCCAATGAAACTTGTTTCGTCAAAACGTAAGTCCATTTGCGCAAACAACGTTATTTTACATTGAAATTATTGATGTATTCACATTTAATTTCATATTGTCACAAAACAACACCGATTGGTGCGAAATTTGAAATCTTGAAATAATTAATCATTATGGATTTAATAAAATTCGTTTCGTCAAAAACAGAGGTTGTTTGCAAAATAACTATTTTTAAGGCTTAAATAAAACCAATAAATATTAATAAATTCAAAAACAATTCATCGTAATAAAAATAAATTATTATTTTCGTACATATTCAAATAGAATATCATATATCTCCAAAATAAGCAAGTTTAGATTTTAAACTCAACATTATAAAATTTCATCGTTAACTCAATATTCAATTTATATTAAAATCGTTTTATTTTATTAAATAAATGGTTATGATTTATAAACGATTCCATAACAACTTTGTAAAAAATTTGATTTGGACATAACTCACAATCTACAAGATGAAAACTCGATTTTTCTCTTACATTAGAAAAAAAATAGTTCAACAGATTCGAATGTTTCTTATTTTAAAGAAATACGACTTATAACGAATAATATACATTCATTTAAAGTTCGAAACGTAAAACTATGCACTATTGTGATGTTACGAGCTAATCTTAATTTAAATATAATTTATACATTCAAACGTCGTTTAATAAATGAATTCATTATTATAACTCGAATCCAAACTAAATTAAATCTCTTAAATTACCCAATCCACACAATATTGCAAATTCAACAATTTCCGACTATTTCAGAAATTAAATTTATTATTCCACTACTTATATTAATTAAATATTCAAAATTATTGAATTCTAGCCATTTAAATTGCCAAATCAACTTTAAATAATTAAATAAACAAATTATTCAACCACTAAAAATATGTGATGTTACACCATAGAAGTATGAATGTTGTTTTTGATATGCGACTTGCAAAACTATAAGCGCAACTTGGAAAAACTGATTTAGTAGCATTAATCATTGGCAACAATCAGTCGACAACAAACACATTAGGCATTTCAACCTCATTGTCAATCATAATGGATTTTAATCGTTCCAATGGCTATATGTAATTTTCCTCACCTTTAGCCAATAATAGGCAATGACAACTCAAAATGTGTAATCCATAGATGTAACACTAACTATATCAAGTATTGTCATCTTTTACCTGCTAGTTTTGTATATACAGTCCAATATTATAACTCAAGGAAATGTTCTTCTTAAGAATTCCAAACTCATCAGATACGCTCCAAAAATATATTTGATAATATCACCATCCAGTGTTATCCAATGTCGTTCAAAGTATCCAAAAAATTAATTTACTAATTAAATATGAATTTTTGAACGGTTTCCTCATTCAGTTGAATTTGTGCATGAATGACATTATATATCGTTTTGATAGTCGTAGAATTGGAAAAACATTTCTTTTAAAATTATGCAATTTTTTTTGGTTTTCTCCATATTTTGATGCATTTCAATAACTAATTTGATCTCATGCTTGCTTAGCCTACCCATATATGAATGTCCCTTGCTATGCTTAAACCTCTTATGGTTATGCGTAGCATTAACCATAATTAAACTCCGCTCATTCAAATATTCAAAGTTTCGCGCATTTAAGCCTAGATGGGCAATTACTGTTTTTGGGTACCATGAATCTATAATTTGTTTTATCGTTATTCCTTCCTCTTATACACACCACTACGTTCAAATGCAAATAAAATCCTAAAATGTTAAGCAAACACGTCTGTGTTAGATTTCAAAATGGCAAGCACAAAACCAAGACGTTTGTCGCTCCAGGAACCCAATCAACCAATTTATCATACGATTTTATATCTGCATAAGAAAATTGTCGTTATTACAATATTAGGTCCTACATTTAAAATTAAAAATAACACTCACATTGTATGTTGCAAACTCGTTAGTGTATTCTAATTTATTTTAAATTTCATCTTTATTGGATTTTGCCTGTATAGACCCAAAAAAAAAATGTTAACCATGCACTGGCTATGCTTGGTTGTTTTGAAAAAACCATGCACTGACAATGCGTGGTTCTTCAAAACCAGCACGTAGCGTCATCTTCATGTGGTTGCAGTTTAAAGAAATGAAAGGAAAAAAGTATAAATGCTTACTACCGCCTCTTCAAAATCTGCATTGCTTTAATTTACCTCCATCATTGTAGATTGATAGGCATTGGATTTGTTAACTTGATTGGTTTTAGATTTAGGTTTTTTGGGGTTTGAGGAAGAAAGTAAAAACTTGAATGAAAGTTAAAATAGGATAGAGGTAAGAAAACTTGAACGAACTCATAACACTAGATATAAAAGTTCAAATCACTACCACCAAGCTAATGCAGATTTACACAATCAATAAGAGTATCAAATTTAATTATAAGAAACATGAATGTTTGAGGCCCGCCTTCTCCTTCCTCCTCCTCCTCCCGGTTCCGAGGCCCTAGGCGGCCACCGGGCTCGCCTATGACCAGGGTCGGGCCTGATGTTATCGTAAATTAAAAGATAAACTTCTAACTGTATTAATATTTCAATTTTACATTTAATGATAAGTGAGATTGTTTTTTTACATTGACTAAATATCAATGTTAAACAATGCATAAACATCAAGTAAAATAACTAAGATAAGATTATAATTCGCATTTATCCAAAAGAATGGTATAGAAACTATAATAGTAAAACTATAATTTTCTCTGATAACTACTATTATTAATATAATAACAAGAACATAACATAAAATAGTTTATACATCGTTAAAATCAATATTTAGTTAGGAATTAACTATAGTTTTATCATAAGATTGTTTGTGTAACTATTGGTTTAGGCCGGTTTAACACGGTTGGGTCGACAGCTCAAGTCGCAACCAGACCGTATGTATCGTTCTAAGTCGGTCTGGATTGGAGTATATTCTTTATAGAAAAAATTCGATCCATTGGTGCGGTTTTCGTATAGCGGTACGGTTTATGCCCACCCCTATTTTGGTCAAAACGAGGACAGTCAGTCTTTTGATTTGTGCAACACCTGTAAATTCTCAAGTACGCACGACTGAAAGTCGGTCCTTCATTCATTTTTTAGTATACTTGAGATCCATTTTTAAACACAAAGAAAAATTACTTAAAACTGCGTTGTTGACATGATTAAGTTTCTGTGCACTAAATCTACACGTGAAGTTGAACATGTTTGACTGTATCACTCAGTTCAATACAGTTATACAATTCAAACTTTGAAACTATTCGAGCCTGAAGAGAAAAACGAAATGAGGCTTCTCCCGTGGTTGGGAGCTTTGACTGTTGCTATTGTCATTGCATTCTTAATCCTTGGTCCTACTCTATATTAGAATATCGGCATCTGAATTTCTTGGTGAAGATTTGCTAGAAGGAAATTTTGAATTAGGATAGAACTATGTATTTCATTTGCTGGATCTTCTAAAAGTATATACCTGATCAAAGTCAAGCATGCCCTCCTTGAAAAAACTAATGCATAAAGACATAATAATATCGACATACAACAAGTGAAGTCCGCTAATTAGTCCAAATTTGAGTAATATTCAAACTGATGTATAAAGACATAATAGACTTCTTCCATTATGAAAGCTAATAACTTGGGTAGCAGAAACCCTTGGTCTACGAGTCTCACGGGTCACAACATAAAGATTTACCATGATATGAACGTCAGAATTTGTACATATATATTCTATGCAACTTCCTCGACTAAAATTCATAAAGTCTTTAGCTTTGACATTTTACTGCATATATATATATATATATATATATATATATATACACCTCATAATTCATATCTCTCTTTACACAGAACAATCAAGATGAGCGTACATAAAAGCATCGCTTTGCTAGCGTTATATGTTATTGTTGTTGCATTAGCTGTTAATATCAATCAGGTTGATGCATCAAGGCTCCTGGGAGATGAACGGGCAGAGCTTGTAAGAATATTTGGGTTCGTTCTTCAATCGTTGCCGAAGGGACCTGCGCCACCGCTCAGTAATGGAGGCTGCACCCGTGATCCAAGAAACCATCGTGGATCATGCCCTCCTTGAATCAAATTTGACTGTTGTTACTCCTGTTGATTGTATTCTGTGCAGTCATTTAAATCAGATTGTTCCTAATAAGGATGTGTGTGCTCAGGCGTGATTTGTGAAGAATCTACATTTGGCAACTGAGCAGCACACGTGTGTTATATAATCTGTATAAGTGGAGAACTAACTCCATGTTGTTATATTGCAAATTTGAACATTCCCGGCTTGGTTCCGAACATTTAGTCCGTTTCGTTAGCTCGATAATGACGACCAATTTAGCCGACCTAAAATATTTTACATTATATATTTTAAATGTTCACATACATTAAAAGAAACATGAGAATATGATTTTTTTTGGAAGACCAACTGGATTTTATAGTGGACTGTCCACCCTTTTTTTTATTAACTCCAAAAACCTAAACTAGCTTATAGAAAAAGTAAGAGTGTTCGTTCGATTGTTTCGGTTTATTTTGAGGTAAAGAATCTCAAATCAAATTGGATCAAAAAAATTTCAGTTAATTTAGTCAGTAACCAATTTAATCTAATTAAAAGAACGTGTTATTATTTAAATGGTGAATTCACTCAAAGTAAAACATAAATTCTTCCTGTTTGAAATTTTTTTATGTAGAAAACTTTATGTTTATAATAAAATTTGACATATTTGCAACATATGCCTTTGTATTTTATCACTAAACTAGTTATTTAAAGTATTACAACAGGTATAAGTAGCTTAAAGAAAAAGGTTAAAAAACTTGTTTAAATAATTAACCACTATTGAAACAACATAGCACCACGCTGGGAGCAATAAATACAGTAACCCACTCAGTTGCGTTAAGAAAGGCACAACAAAATCCAACATGACATACATCGTATAGGGTGTTCAACAATCACATACCAACAACAAGTGGAAAAGGCCATTACTAGCATCACCAACAGACTTTCATCAACATTTCATCCTGGTCTCATAATCACCTTTCAAACCAGCAGCATTCGACTTCAACCTCGTGACGCAAGCATTCACCAGTGAACAAGACAGGATATTTTGCAACATAGAACTTGAAATGAAATAGAGAAACCAAAGTTGAATAACTTACAGCATAGGACTTAACAAAGACAAAAAAAGGCTTCATAAGGATTGCAAAAGAGCTGCACACCCAGTTAATAAAGGAAAATAAGAGAGAAAATATTGATCATTTGTTGATGCTCACCAGATTTGCAAATGAGATGTATACAATAATTTATAATGCATTAATGATTGTTATAGAAATTGTATACAGAAAGATTACACGTGATTTTCAATTTTTAGAAGAATCATTAACCGAATGGTACTACTGACCGACCAATTATTAGTTGTCATTATCAATATCATTGTGGTCCTCCATTTCACTTACTCCAGCTTCATTATTTTCAACCCCCCCCCCCTCTCAAGCTAATGGAATTGTGAAATGTTGAGAGACTTGGTAAGCATATCTGCTATTTGCTCCTTTGTTGGAGTGTACCTAACCTCCACTCCTTTGTTCAAAACTTTCTCTCTAATGAAATGCACATCAGTTTTTATATGTTTTGTTCTTGAATGAAAAACTGGATCAGATGCTAACTGCCTGGCACTAGAATTGTCACATCATATTATGGCTAGTCCTTTGTATTCAATACTAATTACAGTGAACAAGGATTGCAGTCACACCACCTCAGTGTAGGCTTGACTCTTGAGCTAAGGCTCTATATTCAGCCTCAGTGGTTGAGGGAGCCATAGACTTTTATTTTTGAGAGCTCAATTGATTAGATTTTTGCCAAAGTATATATACGCAGTAACCAATTGTGGCTTTTCTATCATCAAGAGAGCTTGCCTAATTCGATTCACAAAAGCCTTCAATAGTTAGAGTTGAGGCATGAGTGAACATGATCTCTTCTCTAATCGATCCAGCAAGATAGCGTAGAACTTTCTTACAAGTGCTCCAATGGTTTTGAGTGGAAGCTTGACGAAACTGGCTCACCTTATTCACAAAATAAGAAATGTTAGGTCTACTAAGTGTGAGTTATTTGAGGGCAACAATAACACCTTGGTATAGAGTGTGATGGTCAAGTGGCACTATCTTGAAAGGCAAATTCTATTTCAACCCACAAATTTAGTTAGTAGCCCCCCATTTCATCAAAAAAATATGATGACCAAAATACCCTTTTTCTGTTATATTTTCTTTCCAGCTTTTTGAACACCTCGTAGTTGTACTATGTGGTTTCTCGGTGTACCTCGTAGTAATACTACGTGTCCATGAATGAACCACGGAGATCATCTACATGATACTTTGATGAACCACGTAGTAACTTACGAGGTACATCGAAAAACCACGTAATCCCCCTACATGGAAGGGTATTTTTGGTTTTCAAAAAAAAGGGGGGCTACTAACTAAATTTGGGGGTTTACCGATTATTTCATGATTTGAGGGGCTACTAACTAAATTTGTGGGTTGAAATAGAATTTTCCATCTTGAAAACTTAACTTATTATTTTGATTCATGGAGTGGGGCAAGGCTTGGCAACAACCATGTTTGTCTTTTTTAGGAGATCTATGGTGTATTTGGTTAGAGATAAGCGGAGACCATCATGCCCCCTAGTTACCTCAAAGCAAAGGAATTATGTGGCAAAGCCAAGAGATATGAGAGCAAATAGAGACTGGAGTTTTGAGACAATAGTGGAGACATGATTTGCATTATTTCTTATAAACAAAATGTCATCAACGTACATTAGACAACAACTTCGCCATCATTGTAGAAAAACAAAGAAGTATCAAATATTGAGTTTTTAGATACAAGAGCATCCACAGAACCTTTGAGTTTGTCAAACCATGTCTAAGGGGCTTGTTTCAAACCATAAAGAGCCTTGTCTAGTTTACACATAGCAGTGAGATAACTAGGATCAAGGAAACCAGCCAGTTACTCCAAGAAGACTTTCTCTTGAAGGGATCCATTTAGAAAGTAGTCGTTAATGTCGAATTGTTGAATATCCCAGCTATAGGTAATAACTAAAGGGAGTATAACACAAATCGTGGAAGGCTTGACAACAGGGAAAATGTCTCAAAGAAAGCAATACCTAATTGTTGTTGAAAACCCTTAGCAATAAGCGAGCCTTGTAATGATTTATGTGCCATCTTCATTATATTTGATTCAAAAGACCCATTTGCTTCCGACAACAAGCATGTGTGGCTATCGAGGCACGAGATGCCAAGTTCGATTTTTCAAAAGGGTAGTTTTTCCATCTTGCATTGTCGAGTGCCACTGTAGAGAATTGAGCGCTTGATTAATCTAGAATGGTATAGTGCCTTCAAAATTGGAACTAATGGATGAGTGAGGTGAAGTAGTTAGAAAGATTTTTGGTTTGAACGGCTTTGGAGTGATTTGTTATATAGTACCCAGTGGTTTGGACGTGTTCAGATCCATTTTACTGAAGTTGAGGTTTGAGTAGGCAATACGAGTGGAGAGGGGGAGATAGGTATATGAATTTCAAGTGGCAGGGTGGAATATGAGTGACATGTACCTGGTGATGAATTTGAGGGATAATGAGCATAGTTTTGAGTTTTATCATGACTAGATGAAGGCTCTGAGCTTGAGGTTGATGCAACAGGATGTAAACCAGGGATTGGGACATACTGGCCATCATCAACATCATATTCCTTTATAGACTGAGATACAAGTGGATGCCATTGACTGTAACTGATTTGGTTAGAGCAAGTATTTATTTCAGAATTTTTGAAATTTGCAGCAGTAAAACTACCAAGAAACGGGAACTCTAATTCATCAAATTTGACAGTTGAAACAATGTAAATGCACCCAGAGGGCTGTAAACACTTGTTCCCTTATGATTGGGACTGTAACCGAGGAAAACACATTCTGTAGATCTAAAATCTAACTTGTGTTGATTGAAATCTTGAAGATGGGAAAGAAGCATAGGCAAACACACTCAAAAGTTCACAGTGGGTGTAACTTTAAATAGAATTTCAATGGGAGATATATGATTTAGTGTTGGAGTGGACAAGTGATTGTTAAGAAAACCGGCAGTGCTAAAGGATTCCTACCAATAGTGCAACGGCATGGAAGCTTAAGTGAATAATGTCAAGCCCATTTCAACTATGTGTTGATATTTTTGTTTTGATTTACCATTTTATGGATGTGTATGGAGGCATATATGACTGAAATGTATTCTAAAGAATTTTAAAAAAGGCAAGAGACTTTGGTACTCACCACCCCAATCAGTGTGAATATTTTTATTTTGTGATAAAATTTTCTTCTAACAAACTTTTTGAAATTATTGAAAGTTTCTTTTACAGGGTATCCCTAAGAGCATAGTGAGTGATCGAGATCCGCTATTCACGAGAGGACTTTAGAAGAGTTTGAAAGAAGCTTTGGGAACCGTGCTATGTTTGAGTGCAGCTTATCATCCCCAAACCGATGGTCAAACCGAGAGAGTTAACCGAATTTTGGAAGATCTCCTAAGAGCTTGGGTATTGGGCATCGGGGGATCATGGGAAGACCATTTACATCTAGTTGAGTTTGTGTATAATAATAGCTACCAGTCGAGCATTGGGATGGCACCATATGAGGCGTTGTATGATAGACCGTGTAATTCTCCAGCATGTTGGTTAGAAACTGGAGATAAATTGGTACTTGAGCCTGAGATGATTAGAAAGACATCGGAGTGCATCGAGATCTTTCGGCAATGAATGAAAGCAGCTCAAGACCGTAAGAAGAGTTATGCTAATAACCGTCGAAAGGATTTGGAATTCGACGTTGGCGATATTGTTTACGTGAGGATTTCGCCGTTGAAGCATGTTGTTCGGTCCGGAAGCAAAGGAAAGTTAGCTCCATGATTTGTTGGACCATTTTTGATAGCCGAGTGGATTAGAAATCTCGTGTATAGATTGGAGTTACCCAAGAAGATGTCGAGTGTGTATAATGTTTTCCATGTGTCGTTTCTATGGAAATGTGTGCCTGATTCAAATGTGGTGGTATCTCCAGAGTAGTATGAAGACCTAGAAGTCGATATTGTAGTTACTAAACCTCATAAGCTACTTCATGTTGTGGGGAATGACACGAAATATCTTAAGAGGAAGAAGGTTAAGCTAGTCAAGGTACAATGGAGTGAGGATGATGATGATTGTAAGTGGGAAACGGAAGAGAAAATGACCATCCAGAACTCTTTGTTGGTATGACCCATAAGTGTCGTGTCATTCTTACCCCGTTGTAACTTGTACTATTATTGTTGTTACTGTTGTTGTTAGAATTTCGCATGCTAGGATAAGGCTATAGATGCATGGCTTGATGGATGCTAGTTTAGATGGTAAATTGGCTTCTCATGGATGATAGGCATGCAGAATTGTCTGGTTGCTTATGTTTGCTTTGGATTTAAGTGGCTAAAATCCTAAAAGGAGAAGAATGTAACAACCCACATTTTACGTATAGGAGAATTATAAAATATTTTTATTTAATTCCCTGAGAGTTGGATCATTCTCATATTTTGATATGTTGGTTATGGGGATATGGTACATGTCCATAATTTTTACCAATTTTATTTGTGATCATTATTGCCTCTGTCATTTTTGTATGGGGAATAACATTTAACTGGTACCGAATCAGGTATTGAGATCGATTTATTGGAAAGGAAATGGTGTTGCTAATTTCGTAGAGTGGTCACATTAAAGATTTGGTTCAACGGTTTGGGAGGAATCACTGTTTTTGTGTTTCACAATTTCTGTTAAGGTTTTATAAGTCGATGATGGGCTGATTTGAGGAGGCACATTAATGGGCTTGTGGAAGGATATAAATAGGGGGGTTAGAGGCATCGAGAATAGTTTACTTTCTTCATTCTCTCATTTGGTTGAGCTCTTAATCCTCCTCACTCAATCAAATACACATTTTCATCATTAAAATTTTAGATCTATGCAAGGGAATTAAAGATCTACATCATTTGATGCTAGATCTACGTCAAGTGAAGAGAGATTGAATCAAATCAAGAGGTTTGAAGCATATTATTCACTGTCTAGATTGAGAATTTAGTGATTTCGAGTTAATTCGTAGAATTTGGTGAGTGATAAGCATCTCTCACACGAATTCGGTCAAGTATATAGGTTGTTTGTTCAAATTTTCATCATATAAAGTTTTTTTTACATAGATCTACATTATGGTGAGTTTAATTTCATTTGAATCCCCATAGGATCTAATCTAGCAACTTAAAACTGGTAATTCTTATGTTAATTCATATGTTTATGCAAGTTAGATACATTATTTTAGTTTATTCATTCATTTATCATGATTTAGTGAATCTTATCTAATTAGTGATGAATATTTGTCATTTTGATGATGTTGATGGTTTCATAAAGTGTAGATTGTGGAATTATATGATTTGGATGAGTCGTTTGCATCGATGTTGTCGTTAGTGTTGATTTGGTCAAGACTAGAGCTATTTTTTTTAGATCCGGAGTCGAGTCATTTTTCTTAAGTCATTTTAAGACCTAGTGTGTTAGGATTTAGTTCGTTTAAAGACCTAGTGTGTTAGGTCTTAGGTCGTTTTAAGACCTAGTGTGTTAGGTCTTAAGGTCATTTTGAGACCTAGTGTGTTAAGTCTTAGGTCGTTTGAAGACATATTGTGTTAGTTCATAGGTCGTTTGAAGAACTAGTGTGTTAGGTCATGGGTCATTTCAAGACCTAGTGTGTTAGGTCTTAGGTCGTTCCAAGCCCTAGTGTGTTAGGTCTTAGGTCATTTCAAGACCTAGTGTGTTAGGTCATTGGTGTTTCAAGACCTAGTGTGTTTTGTCGTTTAAGACCTAGTGAGTTACGTCATTCAGAACCTAAGGAGTTCAAGACCTAAAGAATGTCGACCAAACGAAGCTTATTTTTGAGTCAATGATGGTTATAACTTGGGCACGAATTCAAGGAGGAATGTCTGAAGCATCGTGAAGAGTTCTTTGATCATCGTAATGCAGTGAATGTGAAGACGACAAATGGGTTTTGAGTTCATAGATAATGGTTGCTCAAGAATGTTGCTTGAGCTATGAATAGCCGTCAGAGAGGACGACTAGAGATATTGAAGGCTGAGAGATCATCATTGTCATTGGTTCCAATGACTCAAAGCAAGGGTACAACAGGGACGTCTAAAAGACTGGCTGATGGGTCGAGTACCCTGAGTATCGCTGAAAGGCCTAGATACGTGTCGATCGAAGGTGTATGGAGTTTTTGCTAGAACCGAGGTTACCATTAGCCCTTGAAGTATGGCAAGGTTGGCCGTCATATGATTAACGATGGTTTCAAAGCAGGATAGACAGTGATAGTCAAGGTCTTAGATGTTTGTTGTTTTGCTTGTGCCGTCTCACGTAAGTTGTCTGACGTCGAAGGAGATGTTTCTTGGATGCTTTTCTTATGTTGGTTTAGGACTTCGGGGCTTGTGCTTGAGTAACGTTGATCTCGATTAGGATTGTTTACGTGAGATATAACTGGTTGCTATGATTTGCTATTATCTGGTTACTTTTGATTGCCATGGATATGTACCATTGTTTCTGAATGCTTTGTTGTAAAGGCTATCACTGTCAGATATGGGGAAGATGGATTTTGGTTCTTCTCTGGAGTTTTGATAGATTGGTTGGTTAATCTGACTATTCTCATATGATTTATTGATTATGTTAAATAGTTGTTTTATCGCTCATTAAGACTGTTGTCTGACTCAAGGTTTTATGTTTTCTCTTATTACCTTAGGTTGTTCATCCGGTTTTGGATAGGCAGACTGAGTAGCAGGTTACAGGTAGCAGAACTTAGTGAGGCGAGGATGCAGAGCGATGACTAACATGAGGCTTGTGTATCAGTTTTTTTTCTATTATCTAGTACTTGTTGTTTCTGATGTTATGATTGGTGTTTTTCTCTGAGTGCTGTAGTGAGGCAAATTTGTACAGACACTTATGTTGTAATCCAAGTATGTATTGATATTCTTTCTAGTTTTTATGAAAGTTTAAGTTTCTACTTAGATATGCTTCACTATTATGGCTTGTTGTATATGTTCTATTATATTTTATCCTTGCGCTGTGAGTTATACAACAGGTTCCACTTGTATTATTCTATCCTAATGATCGTCCATAGCTGCCTCGCACATTTTTCAGTGCATTATTTCCCTTGTTGAGTGCTGGAGTTGTGGGCAGTCGTCATAATGCTGATTTTTATAAATTGAAATTTCCTTTTAAATCAAGGAATGGTAGGGGAACATCTAATAATACTTTCCTATTAGAGCCGAATCTAATAAGTTTCCGAAAATGAATCTAAAAGAAGAAAAAGAGTAAGAACAACGAAAGATTTTGGTTTGGGATTTTGCGCTATTACTATAAAAGAGGATGCCACAAACCTTCAAGTAGCCTTATCTATATAAAACGCTGATTTTTTGGCAAGAGTATAAATAATGAGATGGATGCTTTGGAGTCCAACGAAACTTGGCACTTAGTAGATTTATCACTTGATTGGAAATATATAGGCTGTTTATTGGTACTTAAAATGAAAATAACACTTGATGACATAGTTGTTAAATATAAAGGCCATTTGATAGCTAAAGGATTTAAACAAAGAGAAAATATAAACTTTTTTAACAATTTTTCAACCGTAACTAGAATCACATACGTTCAAGTACTAATTTCACTTGCATCTATTCATTTTTTGATAATACGTCAAATGGATGTCAAAATTGCTTTTTACAAATGGTGAATTAGAGGGTGAAAATTATATGGACCACTTGAAGGTTTTGTAATTTATGGTCAGGAACACAAATTTTGCAAGTTAGAAAAATATTTATATGGATTAAAACAAGCGTCTAAGCAATGTCATAAAAAGTTTGATAACTTAATTATTTCACATGGCTTCAAATTTAATGAAAGTGACATGTGTATTTATCTTAAATCTACGAATGACATTTGCACTATTTTACATTTATATGTGGAAGATCTACTTACTTTTGGTTAAACATTCATGGCATGAATAATGTGAAATTTTCGTAAAGTGCCAATATTAATATGAAAGATCTACGTTAACAGGTGTAATCCTTGGTATTAAGATTACTAGGTCTGAGAAGGGACTTTATTGGACCAGTCTCACTATTGAGAAGATCTTAAAGAAATACAACCACTTTGAGTATAAACCTGCATATTACACCATATGATCCAGTGTAAAGTTATTTAAGAACATTGCGAAGGAGTAAGACAGTTTGATTATGCAGGACAAATTGACTGTTTCTGGAATGTCACTGATTGTACTAGACCCGACATTATCTATGTTATGGAATTATTATACATGTTTACTAGTAGGCATAGTATAGAGCAATGAAACACTACTGAGAGAGTCATGAGATACCTAAAACTAGCCATGAAACTTGGGTACATTATAAAAAGTTTCCAATTGTTTTGAAGGATAAAATGTTGCAGACTGAAATAATTTATAAGATGACTCAAAGGCAAATGGTGGCTATATTAGTAGCATTGCTGATGGTGTTATTTCTTGGAAATTCGAGAAATAGATTATTTTGACTTAGTATAGATGATAGCACTAGCCACAACTATTAAAGAATTAGATTACTTAAGAAATCTACTAGTTGAGATTCTTTTATGGGAATAACCTGTACCACCTATCTTGATCTATTACGATAGTATTGCATCTATTGCAAAAGTACAAAGTCGTTATTTCAATGATAAGAGAAAAATACTTCGTAAGCATAGTACTGTTAGGGAGCTATTCTCTTCAGGAGCTGATAGAGCGGATTATATACGTAGTAGCGAGAATTTAGAGACCTTTGATGGAAGGATTGGCTAGAAAAAGGTCCTTATAACTTCTAAAGAATAAAACTTTTGTTGTTGAATTGTTAAGCCACACATAATGGTAACTGAAGCTAATGACTGAAGTTCTAAAGAACTAGGTTCAATGAGTAAGAACAAATTATTAAATGATATGTGTTGAACATGCTAATTTATATATATTTAGAAGTGTGTATTCCTGAAGGGTTCAGTGGATGAGTTGATAATAACTATTAATGAGATTTATACTCGCATCTGGAGCAGAGTACCAACCACCAGGAGTACTCTTAATAGATTCACCTATGTGAATATGAAAATGTGTTCGTTTCTACGGAATTTTGAGAAAAATTCCTATAGTGCCCACTAAATTGGGATAGACGTGCATGAGCACAATTGCACAGACTTATTGGATTGTACTCTAGAGAGGTTGTTTGCTGTTTGATGTCTGGAATATGGTTGAAGGCTATGAGTCATTCTAATAAAAGCTGAATCTTATCAACTACCCAAAGACTCAAACTAAAACAAACCTGTGTTTATGCACAATCTTATGTTCTTTAAGAAATCGTCAAAAGCATATTTTTGAAAAGTTCAAATGTGGGATTATCGGAAGTTTTTTAGAATTTTTTTTCTGAAAATTGAACATGTATTTATGACTTATATTTGGTGAATAACCCAACGTTGTAGGATTATAGAAAAGAATTAATACTTGATTATTATAACAACCGCCATTTTACATATTGGAGGATCTTAAAATATTTTTATTTTACTCCCTGAGGGTTGGATCATTCTAATTTTTTAATATATTGCTTATGGGGATGTGAGACATGTTTATAATTTTTAGCGATTTTGTTTATGACCATTTTCCCCTATTAGTCTTGCATAGGGCATAACTTTTGACTCAGGTCGAATCATAGGATGAGACATGTGTCATTGGAAAGGAAATGATGATTGCCTTTTCGTAGAGTGGTTACATTAAGGATTCGGATCAGCGGTTTAGGAGAAATCGCTGTTTTAAGGTTTTTCAGTTGGCTGTCCAGATTTGAAGGCTAATGGGCTGATTTGAGGAAGGCCCATTAGTGAGTTGGTGGAAGCTATAAATAGGGGGTGAGAGTTATGGAGAATAGGTTACTTCTCCCATTCTCTCATTTGGAGGCTTTGTGCTTCTTCTACGTCTAACACCTTTCCACCAATAAAAATTAAAATCTAAGGAGTGAAATCAAAGATCTACACCATAGGAGGCTAGATCTACATCAATTGAGGCAAGGATTCATCAGATCAAGGTGTTTGGTGCGAGGTGCTTGCTGTCCGAATTCTTATTTCATCAATTTTAGCTTGTTTTGGAGAATCGGTGAGTGATTTACATCTCTCACATGGATTCAATGAAGCGTCTGAATGTTTGATCATGTTTTTCATCAAGTTTAAGTGTTTAACCATAGATCTATGCCATATTTAGTCCATTTTCGTATGAATCACCCTATAATCTCATTTAGCATGTTTAAATCATTGATTCCATGTTATTCCATATGATCATGCAAGTTATATCTTTAGTTTTGTTCTTATGTTCATTCTTGATAGTTTTTTTTGAGTGATTGCGTATGATTTGGGTGAAAACTATTGTTTTCATATTGCTAGCCGATTCACGCTGTATTTTTTTTTATCATAATTGATGAATTGGACAAAATGGTTTCGTCAAATCTATCGTGTAACGAATTTTTGGTCAAAATAGTGATTTTAGATCGGCTGCTACAGTGACCGGTCGATCGCTACAGTGTTTTGGAGTTGCTACGGTGTCGGTCGTTCGCGTGCTACAGTGATCGTTCGCTTTGTTGCTACCATGTTTTGGAGTGGCAACAGTGTCGGTCGTTCACATGCTACAGTGATCGGTCGCTTTGTTGCTACAGTGTTTTGGAGTTGCTACATTGATCGACCGCGCTCGTGCTACAGTGATCGCTCGCTCTGTTGCTACAGTGTTTCGGACTTGCTACAGTGATCGATCACGCTCTTCCTACAGTACCGATTGTTCATGCTACAGTGTTTAAAAATGAGAGGACCCAAACTTCCCCTTGAAGGAAAGCACAGATTGACCTGAGAACGACATACATTGGAACGCAAACAGAAGAACCTTTCATTGTTAATTACAACAATTCCATCAGAATACAAGTATATATATAGTATGAATAAATATTATACATCAGAAAAATATCAGAGATTCAATTTACATTACATAGCAGCGGAAAAATAATACAAAGCACAACTGAAAGTAATACACGTATACAAAGCTTTCCCAGTATCGTTCCAGCTGCAAACCAGGATTCTGTGAATATAAATCTGCAAAACCAAAACTACTAGCTACCCGTGTCGAAAATAAGGGCACCCAGAGTTTAGGTTAAAACAATACACTCCAGGTCAATCATGTGACTGGTGTGAGAACTAAAACAGTTATTTAAAACTTTACTTTAATTCAGATATATCAAGGGACCACGATGTATAACACAGAATGGGTTTCCGCCCAAGAATTCCAGTGCATATAACAAAAAAAACGCAATGCTTTTTGGAAAAATGAAGCTATTATAAGACCCAGGTCCTATCACACAATGCAACACAAGCCGGGGGATAGGGTTTTCCCTTATAATAGCCAGAAAAGCTTGGTACATTAAAAACAACTCATTTGATACTATAATAAGTGCATAGTGTCAAAACAATTTCAATCATAAATATCAATCCTAGACGGCATGGGTACCATATATCATGTCGCCAATACTAGGCACTACAATTAAAACTGCAAACGTCACGTATTGGAAGTTGGATTTCCATCTATGAACCAAGGCAAAAGATAGTCCTCTACTGAATTCGAGAGCCTCTAGCCTGCCCCTCAGGCAAGTACTCAGTCAAGCCTTTGGATCGTCAGGGTCAGTCCAACGATGTGGATTAAAATGCCTGAACACTGCGTTTCCCCACCCTTTGGGGGCATAAATGAGTCCAATGACTAAATCGGCTCCACATAGTCACCGATATATCCGAGGAGCCTCGCAACCCAACAACCACATAAGTCAAACTCGTCAGGGCATTTCAAACCACTGACGCCACTTCTATCAAGAAGGAAACATATGCCCTCCCTGATGTCCTCTCCCGTTTCTGGTTCACAACCAGGGTGTGAGGCTCGCGAATTAACGCTACACAAAGTTGTGCCACATAGGCGGTGCTTTGATCATCTACCACAAGACTCTGCTTTTCAACAAAAGCCTTGATCATTTGCCACTTAGGCATGCCACACAGGAAATTCACTCCATGCATTGATATCCATCAATATATAACCTCTGAGCTCGTACGTCTCAGAAAAGGGCGTTAAGCAAGAGAATAAATTCTCCGCCGCCAAAAAGATATATATTTAATAGAAATCAATCACACAGAATGAAATCCAGTGTCAGACACACGGTCGATTTACAAGTTCCTTCTGGGTCTGAACGAAACCGGAGGCACCTTGTACCGCGCATATCCATCGATCTCCAAGTACGTCTGGACGATCACCAACTGATTCCCTCCTCTTAGGTGTACTGCCCAATCAAGATCATCAGTAATTATCCAAACGACGTGAAGACCTCTGGTCTTCAACCACCGTCTTCATCTTCGACTAATCATTGTATCAGTTATTCAGAATGGGATAAACCCGGTCTTTCAGAATAACTCACGTATTTTATAAACAAGTGTTACACAAACACAACATATGCCTCATTCCAATTTTGATTATTATTTTATTCCAATATTCACATAATTAGGGAAAGGTTCCTATTAATTTTATCAAAAATAAATTCTTTAAATTTTATTCTTTAATCTTCTTTTGAATATCAATTCAAACCAAATTATGGTTTATCCAAACTAGTCGGGATTAACGAACCTTACCGAAGTAATCAATTGTTAAATTTCCCAACCCCAACCTGTTCATCTCATGAAGTAAAACAGGTAATACTTCATATCTAACACCACGGTGTTATCGTTAAATTCAATTACCATTTCGCGTTCAAATCTAATTAAAGATTTAACTATCACCGGGAGTAAAACTGGTGATACTCCATTCTCGATCATTTCAATCTAATTAAAGATTCATTAAAACTCCACTTGGTTTTAATCTTCCCAATAATCGCTATCAATGATTATTTAACTTGGGAAATCATATCCTGTCTTTAACTGGGTTAAAGAACCAATGTCATTTAAAACACGGTTCACGATAAACCCAAAATCACATTCTATTTCCAATGGAATCTTCATGGAAAAATTGGTTATATGTATAATCGATATAAACTTCCATATCCGACTAATAATATAAATGGAATAATGAAAAAGCCTTTTAAATTCCTGATATATTAGTTGTCTTCCTCCACAGAAATTCACTTCGATTATCACCAAATCGAATTCCATTCCATTCCAATTTATTTTATTAAATTAGAAAACTTTACTTCGGAAAATCTCCTTTAAATCTTAACAAAAGATTTATAAATTCCAAATCACATTTCACTGTAAATCGGGTTAAAGAACGAATGTCGTTAAAACACAGTTCACGATAAACCCAAAAATCAATTCAAATTCAATTACAATTAAATATCATTTAATTGGTATACTTCATTAAATCTAAGTAAAAAGATTTAATCTTTTTCTCAACTGGGTTTAAGAACAGTGTTAATGAAGACATCATTCACGACAAAACCAAATCCCATTTGATATTGAATACAAGGCTCAGAATAAAAAATATATCAGCTTCTATTCAATATCAAATTCTATGACCAACAAATATCATATTGGAAATAACGATATAAATATATCTTTCAAATTTCCATAACCATATATGTATAATCATGAAATCCAACATCGAAATATTCGAAAGACAATTTCGATTCAAATCCATTTCCACTTTATACATTGGAAATTCTGGTTATTTTCAAAACCATTCCAAATCCACTTTATTTATTTTAAAAATAAATGGGATTATAATTCTAGTTCAAAACTAGTTCATTTCGATAAAAATCTATTTTTATCTTTTCAAATATGGAATTTTTCATCCCAGATCTTTCTAAATCATTTCTTATGATTTTACACAAATTATTACTATTTTTAATAATTTTATCAAGGCCTGTACAGTCAATTTCCATCAACGGCCATCGAACTGCACTTAGAACAACCTTTTCCAAATTTGATTTGGGCATAATTCCACGCCATTAGATTTCAAATTTATAATATTCGTTAGTAAGCTCTTTTCGATACGAACCCAACGGTTCCAGTTTTAGGAGAATCCGACGATTGGATCTCCCGTAATATCTTTTCGAAGTCAATGGTCGAAATTCGCGAACTGACGCAGCGCGGCGCGTTCTATTCAGGCCATTATATTTATATATAATATATACTTTGTCGATTTCCTTTTAAAACATATTTTATAAATCTTTTTAAATTCGTTTTCAAAACGATTTCAACTACATATTCAATTTCTAATCAAAATTGAATATTCCATATCATCAATATATAAATGATAATATTTTCAAAACATTATATTTTGAAATCAATTACTTTTTGATATTCATTATAAAAATAAATAAAATCGATATAAATATCATTCACATCAAAATGGTGTCAATCTAATCAACACGACTTTATATATTTCAATAACTTTGTTATTCTATTTAACAAATGAATATTTTCTTCAACACATGAATATATGTTTTATTCAACACATGAATTTTTATTCTATTCAACACATGAATTTTATTCTATTCAGCACATGAATTTTATTCTATTCAACACATGAATTTTCTCTTTTAATATTCCTTATTTTCCAAATTGGAATGAGGCCCAATCAGTTACCATATAACGTTAACTATATGGATTTCCTACAACACATGTATATAATAGCAACGATAATTCATCAACCATCATCCAGAGTGCACTACACAACTGCATGAGCATTAAATATAAATAATTAACGCTTACACAGTCTGTCAACCCATCGATTGACATACAACAAAACAATCAGGATTAATGTACGTCAAATATCATCCCAATACCCATGTGGGGTTTCAAAACAACAAACACAGATATTATTTGTGCGGTTGGGCGATGTGTAAAATATATCGTCCCAAACAATATCAGTCAAATCAGTGTATATAAAAAATCGTCCGATTTGTTTATAAATATTTATTTTATATACACGTTAAAAAATATAGTTTTAACTATAAAATATACACACAATCATTTTTTGCAACACTTCAAACAAACAAACAAGCCATCCATGGTCTGTGAACGACAGGTGTCGGGTGCTGCTAAGCACCGTCTGCATCCTAGTATATATTTTAACTAGAAAACAAATTTAAAAGTCAGAAGTTCTCACCGAGGGTTCCACTCCGCCATTTTATTTCTGAAATTCAGAACAATATTGATTTGCTTGAAATTCCTACTCCATCATTTTTACGCTGTTCATATTAAAAATCACATTTTTAATATGATGCCTATATATTAAAATCATATTTTTATATCGCTATATATAATTACAAATCACATTTTTATATAAACAAAAATCATATCCTCTTTATTTGGAAAATCTTATCTTTTCTATTTCTAAAACTTATACCTTTATATACCTAAACATGATATTTTATTTTATTTTTATATATAAATCCAACTATAAAAACAATGCAAATTTATTATTAAAACAATACTATCTTTATTTTTAAAACAACCTTATATATATACGTGTATATATATATATAGAAGCAATGTTACATGTATATTTTGATCACGATATATAATCAATCATTTTTTTTAAAACTGAATTTAAAACTTAAGTATAAGTAAAAAAAGAATTAAAAACAAAACCTTTCACTGCAAAAAGTCTGGAACCCTTCTTCATCAGTTCATCGACCGGAGAAAGTGGCCACCGCCGTCGCTCCAGTCGCCGTGACGACGATCAGAGGGGCCGACGACGTCGACTTTGGGGAGTGACACCACCGCCCTGACCGAGGCGGCACTCGGTGGGCCTAGGCGGCCAGAAACAGCTCGCGAACGATGGTTCTTTGTGGCCCGAGAACTTCTGATTTACTTCACGAAAATTCATCAAATCGGTATGGGTTCCAAGAGGGAAAAGAGCACTTTAATTTTGTCTTTAGAGGTTTGAGGAATTATTGAATAGATTGGTCAAAAAATCGAGGAGAAAATCTGAGCATTTTCCGCCTTAAGTTGGAGCTGTCGGCGGCTTCAAAAGATAGCTAGGGTTTTGTCTCAAAAGGGTTATTTATATAAATTATTTAATAATATTTGATTCGTTTATTATTTGCTTAACATTTTGAACTCGAAATCAAACCCAACGACTGTCTGCCCTAGCTAAATACCCCCATTCCGGACACAATGGGATATGTCCCGTAAGCCAATTCGGCTATTACGATAAGTTGTTCTTTAAATTAAAATATAAATCTTTAAACATTGAATTCAAACGTACATTCAATTTACCGGGGCCACATACTAACTCTAAAAATTTCAGAAAAATTATTTCTAGCTTCGTTTTGGCTATATGGTCCTAACAAAACTAATTTTGTCAAATTTGAAGACCGTTTGAAAAAATGGTCATTTTATGGTCGATCCAAATTGACAGAAACTGTCAAAACACGTTTTCTTTTGCCATGCTCACATATTGGTTTCAAAAATTATGAATTTTGAAACTTAGCAATAATTTGACACCCTGGATCCAACAAAAGTGGTTTCTTCGAAAATAAAGGTCATTTGCAAAATGGCTATTTTTAAAGGCCTTTATATATATATATATATTAAAATATATATAAATTCCGCAGCGACTTTTCTGAATTTTGAACTGGACATATCTTTCACTCTATAAAGTGAAATCTTAGATTCTTAGATCCGTTAGAAAGATATGATCAAACAGATTCAAATATTTCTTGTTTTGCTGAAGTCCAATTTATTTTGAATCCTGTACATTCATTTGAAATTTAAAATCGAATTTTCGAACTACTGCGCCATTTTAGGCTTTTTATATAATTAAAATAAATTTATTCGTTTTAACTTCGTCAAAAATATATTTTCTGTAGTGACCCGAAAATCCGGGGGAATTTGAGCTGACTAAATAACACAAGTCCAACCCAAATCACACTGGAAATTCAAGAAACTAATAGAAAGAAGACAGAGGGTGAGGATAGATAAGATAGAACTTATAGAATAGAAGAAGAAGAAGAATAATAACATCATCATCAGAGTAAACACGAATCTCACAGCGGAACGAATAAAATATAACATAACATATCTTTGAAATAACATCAGTATATGTATACAATAACACTTATCAGAGTACAACACTTACAACAACAGCGGAAATAATAATAGCTATAGAATCCTGAAGCCTCCTGCTCTAAGCTCTCCAAGTGTATCTGTAAAATCCCGACTACTTGATTGCCCGTACAAATTTAGGCACCCAAGAGTTTAGGGAAAACAACAAAATAAACTCTGGGTCAGTCATGGGACTGGTGTGAGTAAAACAATTTAATACTTGATTTAATAAAGGATATCTCACAAGACCACGCCGCATAACGGAACGGGTTTTGTTTACCTTATGAGAATCCAAACATTTTTGCAAAGCAATATCATTCTGATATTATAATAATGTCTAAGTACAAATAAATATCAGTCTAGTAGAAACGATTGCATCTCACGTTACTACATATATAGTATACAATCAAAATCGCAAGCACGTATTGGATGATTGGATTTCCAACTATGACAAGGTATGGAACCACCTTCCGATCAGTGTACTCTAGGAACGATACACTGGAGTTCAACAAGAACATCTTGCAACCCAGCCACACATGACCGACCACTCATTTCGCTTGAGTGTATCGAATGTACATCACCAACGGTTGGGATCAGCAACCGTTCCCGTATATATATGGGCCAGCATTGATAGATTTAAGAAACAAATGAATATTCACTAGATAGGTGATTATACACCCTACTTCGGTGCGACCGACTTAGCCATGCTGCCTGCCCGATTTCTGTCATTTACCGGTTGATGAGGCTAGAAGCTACGCTTTATCATTACATCAGATTCACTTCGAATGCTACATTGTCAGATCCATCGAAAATCACTAATTGACGTCTACAAAAGTACATTACGTATTAGCTAAAGAAGTTTCCTTCTCCGCTTCCACTCTTGGTACAGTTGAAGAAATCAATGTACGTGACCGTCTGGAAATACTATGTCAGACATCCATCTTCATTCACTTAGAAATGTCACATCGTCATACCCGCCAAATCACAAATTGATTTATCCAAAAGTAACACGGGTATACAGCTAAGAGAAACAAATTCCTCCGCCACCAAACGTGAATACGTTTGAACAGATCAACTTACGTGATCCATTGGATATACTCTGTCAGACCTTCGTCCATACAAGTTGTCCTGGGACTGGACAAACCGAAGGCACTATTCTGTAAACAGGATAGCCCTTGTATTTTACTCCGTCTTCAATTATCTTTGGCATATATGATTCGCGACGCTTATGCCAATACAGAGTGGTTCTTTGGATAAAAATCCAACCGGTCTCTCCATATTAACAACGTTAAAATGGTCAAAACTTCGATAGTCTGTGATTTAACCATCAAAGAAAAACAAGTGTGCAAACAACGATATTATTCCCAGATGGAAATTATATCGAACAAACATCATTTAACATGAATCTCTTTAGTTCATTTATTTACTTATCTCCTGTTTCCCTATATTCTAAATTCTTATTTTCTTTTATCAGAAAACATTTCTGATTCTCATTTGGAAAACATTTCCAAAACTCCTTTACGATCAAACCTTACCATTTCTTAGTTAAGAAGGAAGTCACTCAAGTTGGGGTATAATTACCTCTCAGACCTTAACTGAACAACGTTATAACTTCGAAATGGTCAAAGTTTATCTTTTAAATCTTTAACAACTTCTTTATGCCTTTCTCGGATCCAATTTTACTAATCCACTTCTATATTTAAAACATTGGTTATAACGATAACGTTATAATCCCTACTTTCGAATTATCTAACTTTAATTATAACTTCTATTCTTATTAGTGAAAAATTAACCTAACACTTATTTATTTAAAAATAAATAAAACTCTATTTAAACACTGGAAAGTATAAGTACTTTACCGAATTCGATATAATCGAATTTGCCGATTAACTCTCTTCGAGAAATCTCTATTTGATTAATTCTTCTTCGAATGAGCTATATTCAATTAACTTCTTTCGAATAAACGATATTCGATAATCTCTCTTCAAATAACTAATATTCGATAACTCTTCCTTTTCAAATATCTCATATTTGAAAATCTCACTTCGATTAAACTATAATCGATAACTCCCTTCGATGAAACTAACATCGATAACTCCTTTCGATGAAACTAACATCGATAACTTTAACTCGACGAACTTAACTCGACTCGACTAACTCGACTTACTTGGTTCGACCAATTCGATTCGATTAACTAGGCTCGACTAACTCTATTGGTTTAACTCTAATCGATTAGTTCTATGGTTTTACCCTAATCGATTAATTCTATTTGACTAACCCTAATCGGCTAACTCGACTAACTTGGTTCGACCGACCAGGTTTGACTAACCTGACCCATTTGGTTTGACTGACCAGGTTTGGCTAACCTGACCCATTTGGTTTGACTGACCAGGTTTGGCTAACCTGACCCATTTGGTTTGACTGACCATGTTTGGCTAACCTGACCCATTTGGTTTGACCACTGGGCTTGACTACTTGATTTGACCACTTGGTTTGACCATTTGGTTCGAATACCATATTCGACTAACTCCTCTCGATTCATTAAAACCGATTACTCATCTCGATTGACTAAATCAATTAACTCCTATCGATTAACTAAATCGATAAACTCCTTTCGATTAACTAAGTTTGATTTACTCGACTCGACTGACCAGGTTCGACTAACTTGACCAGCTTGACTCGATTGGTTCGACTCGACCAGCTCGACTCGGTTGGTTTGACTCGACCATCTTGACTCGATTTGTTCGACTAGCTTGACAAGTTTGGTTCGACTAGCTTGGTTTGACCACTTGACTAACTTGATTCGAATATTTATATCCGACTAACTAACTTTTCTTTTATTTCTATTTATTTTAACTTCTATTTATTTCCTAAATAGATTTCCTTTTGTATAATCTATTTATTTTCCTAAATAGATTTTCCTTTTGTATAATCTATTTATTTTCCTAAATAGATTTTCCTTTATAACTCAAATTATTTAATCCCTAATTAAATATACTTTATTCTATTTATTTAATCTAAATAAATATTCCTTTATTTTATTTATTTATTTCTAAATAAATATCCTTTTATAAAATCCTTCGATTTTATAAATATATTCTTTTTCAATATAAATATTGAAAATCCCCCTTTTCTACATTTTCAGTGTTTTCTATTGTTTTTAAACAACCAACTGTCAATGATCAATTTCATCCAAACATATACAATCAACAACAGATTATATATCACAGTATATATCACAATATATAAATAACATTAAAATAAATGTTGAGGAATCCAGTCGGATTCCTCCAACCTGTTTCCCTGCATCCACCGATGTTAAACAACGTATATAACATCACTTGCATTTCTAATGAAATACACTGATAACAAAATCACCGTTTAATAACGATATATATATATATATATATATGTAGATATATATATATATATATATATATCAATACTGTTTTCAATCAATTATTTAACAGTCCAATCTACAGTCCAATTTAACAATACAACTTAACAGTCCAAATTAACAGTACATAACTAGCAGTCAAATACAGAAATAAAATACAATTTATATTAAAATATAAATTGAGGAGAGTTAGTGAGTTTTTACTCACCGTTGCGCGTTAACCAATTAATATCGGTTTGCGTTCATTGATTCAGTCGAACAATTTATTTCGCCATAAATTGTAATGTGCTTTGATTTGCTTCCCGTCAGTTCCATTTTGTAGTGTCCGTCCATACGATCCCAACGCGACCAATTTCGCTGAATTCCCTTTATATAACCGGCCCATTTCCAGATTGGCCCGCCACCTCACTTTAAACCCAAGGCCCGCATATGTTACAAGCCCTTGACCCTTTCTTCTTCCTAAACTAAAACCGCTAACACGCATGCATCATGCACCGCTTCAACATACCACGTGCACTACCATTGTTCCCTCAAATTGTAGTACACCTTCCAATGCTCCTCCCTTATTCTCACTAGGCCCAAAAAGACTTCAGACCCGTCCCAACATAACTCATCTTCCCCAACAACAACATTTCTCCCACTCCAGTATAAATACAGAATGCAACTTCTATTAACACCACTGCATCATCAACATTTAAATCCCTCCGTTCCAAAACTTCCTCTTCGCTGTACCAGTAACGTTCCACCCTTCTTCCTCAACAAAAACTTTACTCTTGAGTTCCTACAGCAAATGTGATTCTCTTCTCTACTCGAGTTTAACACAATCTACTCCATCCGAGAACACCTACATCGTCTAACTCCATCGCGACATAGACAGCCTCGCTATCAAAGAGTACTGCATCAAAAACAACCACACAGACTTCCACCGTGATTCGGAAATTAGTGTGCCAAGACCGCCTGAGCTCAGCGCCACACCCGAATAGCCGTCCGATGTCACCTATTCGTCTGAGAAGCCAGCCCCAAGTCGCCCGCTGCCTCTTCGAGCTTTCCAGGAAATGAATCGCACCATGCAAAATCAGCACCAGATTGAAGAGAAACATCGTCGGAAGCTAATAAATTTGGTTCAACGAATTTAGGGATTTTTCTTGAATTTTTGTGGATTTTATTTGGATTTTCTTTTTGATTTAATTGAAAGTGGAGTTCTCACGTTTTAACTAGAGCTGGTGGCGGCGCAAATTATTGGCCAGTGGAAGAATGAAATTAGGTTTTAACGAAGGTGGGGTTATATATAGGCAGTTTAGAATTTGGACCATTTTTCTTATTTATTAATTAAACTAAACTTACTCGTGAAGTTTTGTTTTGAAACCAATCCATACGAATTCTGTTTTTGACAAACTAAGTCAATTCTAGCATAGAAAAATATTCCGGATCCAATGGGACATGTTTTGTCAAATTTCGACACCGTTTGCGAAAATCCTTTAGAAAAATATCGATGAAAAACACCGAGCAATAATTCCTAACAATTTCAGAAAAAATCCTAAAAATATGAGGCCTTAGCGTTTCACTAGACCTCTTCCTAAGGTTTCGTATGAAACTTGTTTCGTTGAATTTCGAGTTCGTTTGACCAGTTAACCATTCAGTTTAGTTTGTTTTAAGTTAAAAACATAGCATACCCCACTATGAAATATTCTGTTCATGTAGAGACTGTTATGGACAGAAACAAAAATACCATTGAAATGAGTGACGTGCTCTGGTCCCAAAAGTGTAATAATACCGGTAGATGAACTCATATTGTGAAACCCCGAAATGTCGATACAGGGTGTTAAATACTCCAAATAAAAAGTTGCTTATTAAATTAATTAAAAATTACCATAAAATTCTAAAAATTAAATTATCTCTACTTCCCAAAAGAACCCTGTCTAAATTCAAACCCGATCTCTAGTTATATCGAATAAACCGATACGGTCGATAAACGATTCTATAGCGACTATTTCAAAATTTGATTTGGACGTGAATCAAAATCTATACGACGAAATCCCGATCTTTCTCTTCCACTAGAAAGATATACTCCACCAGCTCCAACGTTTCTTGTTTCACAGAAATCCGGCTTAAAACGAATCCTGTACATTCAGTTGAAGTTCGAATCGCCAAATAGCGAACTGCCGCGTCGTTTCAGGCTCTATTTTAATTATATTAAAATTCTACGTTCAAACTGACGTCGATTGAATATATTCGTAAATAAAATCCAACTCTAAGTTGAATTACATCTTTGGGATGACCCCATTCACAGAATATTTGTATTTCCAATATTTTTGATTATTTCGACATCATAATATATTTTATTATATTATAATCATTAATTAAATATTCAATATTATTTAATTCACGTTCTCGATATCGATAAATCGATATTTAATAATTAAATAAATAAATTATTCAACAGCTAAAAATGCGGGTCACTACAATCTTCCCCCCTTAATAAAATTTCGTCCTCGAAATTGCTAAGCTAGGGGACGACCCTATCTACTGGGAAAAAATTATCTGTTTACCTCTTATCTCCGGTTTCAACTGAACCAATTAATATCGACTAAAATATTAATTTATTCTGACTAACTAAATTTTCAAAAATTTTGAAAATTTACTAACGTCTTAACTTTTCAAAAAAATTCGCCAGCACCTCCTTTGTACTGGTCAATATCTCAAACTCCAGCTCGCCTCTCTGGGCCTTCTCCAACCCAAAAGAAAATCAAACAGCCAAGCGAGTTGCCAAATTGGCTCATAAATTCCAAACTCATATATAATATAAACTGGTACCTTTTTGTCGGGCATATCAACTCTATCACTTCCATATGCTATCAACTCAGCATACACTAGTGTTATCTCAATCAAATTCCAATCAGTTCATACCCTCAAATCCAAATCGAATTTTATTCGAACCCCAATATCAAATTCCAATTTATTGACATATAAATTTAGTTCCATTCCAGATTATCTCTAATCCAATCAATTTTTTATTTAACTTTATTAGTTAAATTTCAATTTATTTATTCATTTTTTACTATTTTAATCCATTTAACTTCACAAGTTAAATTTAAATTCCAAATTTCAAATTCCTGGGTAAATCTCAAATCAATTTGAAATTATAATAACAATTCAATCCCTTTTGAATTTTCAAACACCTTGTTTTCACAAACGATTTTAAAACAGAATCTTTGGTAGTAATCCATCACTTACAACTCGAAAATGAACACCGATGATGTCGCGATTCATCATCAGAATCTATTTTCCAGCTATCGAAGTGAGTTCAATACTATATCACCTTCAGTTTGAAAAACGTTTTCAAAATCTCCCAAGAACTTAAAATTTCCTTATTTTAATTCCAATCTGATTTAAATTCAGATTTTTCTTCATTTTATTTCATATACTTTACTTATATGAATTTTGATTAGTCATTTATAATCATTTTACCTTTTTATAATCTTACTCGATTATAATAACAACCAACACAACTAATATACTATATTAATTTCAAAACATACCATGTCGGTTCATCGTATTCGAGTGTTTATAAAATTCCTACCGATACAGTGGATCAAACCGATCGACCAGAATTCACAAACAACTCAACCAATAAAACTCCACAATATAAAATCATTTTATATTAACTAACAAATACGTTCACTCGTATATATACACTCAAACTCAGTCTAGGATATTACTAATCCCATCTCTACTGAATCACGCCACAGAGCCAAGGTAATTCTTAACCTGGCTCTGATACCAACTGTAGTGACCCGAAAATCCGGGGGAATTTGAGCTGACTAAATAACACAAGTCCAACCCAAATCGCACTGTAAATTCAAGAAACTAATAGAAAGAAGACAGAGGGTGAGGATAGATAAGATAGAACTTATAGAATAGAAGAAGAAGAAGAACATCATCATCAGAGTAAACACGAATCTCACAGCGGAACGAATAAAATATAACATAACATATCTTTGAAATAACATCAGTATATGTATACAATAACACTTATCAGAGTACAACACTTACAACAACAACGGAAATAATAATAGCTATAGAATCTTGAAGCCTCCTGCTCCAAGCTCTCCAAGTGTATCTGTAAAATCCCGACTACTTGACTGCCCGTACAAATTTAGGCACCCAAGAGTTTAGGGAAAACAACAAAATAAACTCTGGGTCAGTCATGGGACTGGTGTGAGTAAAACAATTTAATACTTGATTTAATAAAGGATATCTCACAAGACCACGCCGCATAACGGAACGGGTTTTGTTTACCTTATGAGAATCCAAACATTTTTGCAAAGCAATATCATTCTGATATTATAATAATGTCTAAGTACAAATAAATATCAGTCTAGTAGAAACGCTTGCATCTCACGTTACTACATATATAGTATACAATCAAAATCGCAAGCACGTATTGGATGATTGGATTTCCAACTATGACAAGGTATGGAACCACCTTCCGATCATTGTACTCTAGGAACGATACACTGGAGATCAACAAGAACATCTTGCAACTCAGCCACACATGACCGACCACTCATTTCTGTAACAACCCGTAAAATGCGAGCCAGTTTGAAAATTTTTATTTTGGCCATTTTAGCGAATTTTGATTATTTAAAATGAATTATTTTAAATAATATCGACGAGAAAATTTATTTTGAATAGAATTCGACGTATATATTATATACGTCGTCGTTAGAATATATAATAATTATATATAATTATAAAAGGAATTGAAAATGGCGCGGTAGTTCGAAAATTCGATTTCTAATTTCAAATGAATATACAGAATTCAATATAAGTCAGAATTGAACGAAACAAGAAATATTTGAATCTGTATAACTATGTCTTTGTAACGAAGTTAACAAACTGAGATTTCATCTTAGAAATGATAAGATATGTCCAGTTTAAAATTAGAAATAGTCGCTGTGGAATTTATATATATTTTTATATATATAAGGCCCTTAAAAATGGACATTTTGCAAACGACCTCGGATTCCGACGAAACCAGTTTTGTTGGGTCCGCAGTGTCAGGTTATTGCTAGGTTTCAAATTTCATAATTTTTCGAATCAATATGTGAGCGTGGCAAAGGAAAACGCGTTTGACCAGTTTCTGTTGAATTTAATCGACGGGAAACTGGCCATTTTTCTAACGGTCTCAGAATTCGACGAAACTAGTTTTGTTAGGACCGTATCGTCAATACGAAGCTAGAAAATATTTTTCTGGAATTTTTCTAGTTAGTATGTGACCCCGGTAATTTGAAATGTACGTTTAAAATTCAATATAGCGATTTAAATGTAAATTCCACGGAAACTTATCGAGACGATCGAATCAGCTTGCGAGACATATCCCATTGTGTTCGGAATGGGGGTAAAACACTATGGACGACAGGCGGTGGGCCTCGTTTCGAGGTCGTAGGTGAAAGTCAACTCTTTAGGATAAAATAAATAAATTAATAATAATAAAAAAAATATAATACCCCTTTTCTCTCCTTAACCCTCTGGCCCCCCCCCCCCCTCCCCTTTCAAAAGCAAATCGAAAGTCGGAAATTGAAAAAGAAAAAAAAAAAAAAAAATAAACCGCTTGAGCTCCAGACTTCGCCGCCGCCAAGGGCTTCGCCTCCGCCTCCCGCAGCGCACGTGAGCCTCCTCAACTCCTCTCCCTCCCAGTCGACACCCTGAACCGATGCTTCGAAGCCCCAAAACCCTCGCTCCCCAAACCGTCGCACCACCGAGCCCTTCCACCTCCAACCGCCATCGATTGGAAGCCGCGGCCGCCGCTGGCCATCCCCGAGCCACCAGACCACCGCGCTGACACTTCCTCCCCCCCTGTAAGTTTAAAACTGATTTTATTTATTTATTTTTATTTTACTTTGATTTTTATTTTAAAGTTTTAAAACTGATTTTTACTTTAAAAGTAGAAAACTTAATTTTTAAAAGTAGAAAACTTAATTTTTAAAAGTAGAAAACTGAATTTTTAAATATAGAAAACTGAATTTTTAAAATATAGAAAACTGATTTTTATTTATGTTCTTAAAACTGATTTTTATTTAAGTTCTTAAAACTGATTTTTATTTAAGTTCTTAAAACTGATTTTTATTTAAGTTCTTAAAACTGATTTTTATTTAAGTTTTTAAAACTGATTTCTAAAGGTTTTAACTTTAAATTGAAAAAGGTTTTAACTTGAAATTGAAAAAGGTTTTAACTTGAAATTGAAAAAGGTTTTAACTTTAAATTGAAAAAGGTTTTAACTTTAAATTGAAAAAGGTTTTAACTTTAAAAAGAAAATGGTTTGAACTTTAAGATAGAAAAATAGAATTTTTATATATTGAACTTCGATAGAAAAATAGGATTTTTATATATTGAATAGCGAACTAAAAATTCGATTTTTATATATTGAATATCGAACTAAAAATTCGATTTTTATATATTGAATAGCGAACTAAAAATTCGATTTTTATATATTGAATAGCGAACTAAAAATTCGATTTTTATATATTGAATAGCGAACTAAAAATTCGATTTTTATATATTGAATAGCGAACTAAAAATGTGATTTTTACGTATGTAGTGAAAGCGGACAACGAAGGTGACAAAAAGGCGAAACAACGAAGACTTCTGGAAATGAAGAGCCGTGGAGCTAGGATAGCTATAAGGTGAGAATTCCTCACCTTTCGATTTCTTTTCTAGTTATATATATATACTAGGATGCAGACGGTGCTTAGTAGCACCCGACACAATCGTCCACAGACCATGGACTTGTTTGTTTGGCTGTTTGGTTATTGATTGCGATATTGGTTTGAATGTGGTTTGTGGTGTGAATAATCGAATCGATAAATTGGTTAGGATTAGACGTGCGCCGTTATAAGGCGAAGGAGTAAGGCTAGGTTAGACTCTTACTCCAAATTTTGTGGTTTGCATAGCGAATTGATTTTATTGATGTGTGAATGGCGTGGGCCTTCACTAGACCGGGGATAAGGCTAGGCCTCGTCCCGTTTCTAGTATCGTGCCGTTATGCCGCCGAAATTTTCTAAAATATGTTAGAAAAATAAAAATATCATTTTTATTAGAAATGAATAAAATAACATATTCATTTACAAATCAAAACGATTTGTTGATGTACACCCATTTGACTGATATGGATTGGGACGATAAATTTTACACATCGCCCAACAGCACAAATAAAATAGGTGTTTGATTGTTTGAAACCCCACACGGGTGTTGGGATGAAATTTGAAGTTCACTCATCCTGATTGATTAATATGTCGATCGATCGATTGACAGGCTGTTATAAGCGTTGAATATCTATATTTGATGCTTATACAGTGTAGTGCACTTTGGTTGATGGTTGATTATTTTTCAATGCTATGATATACATGTGTTGTATGAAAAATCCATATAATTAACTTTATATGGTAATTGATTGGGCCTCATTCCAATTTGAAAAATAAAGAATATTATAAAATAAAAGTTCATGTGTTGACAGTACTCATTCATTGAGATTGGTCATGTGTTGAACGAAATATTTTGATAATAACAACTATTTTGAAAATAGAAATTTATGAAGCCGTGTTGATTAGATTGACGCCATTTTGACGTGAACGATATTTATATCGATTTTAAACGATTTCGAAATGAATTGAATTGAAAACGATTTCGAAATGAATTGAATTGAAAACGATTTCGAAATGAATTGAATTGAAAACGGTTTCGAAATGAATTGAATTGAAAACGATTTCGAAATGAATTGAATTGAAAACGATTTCGAAATGAATTGAATTGAAAACGATTTCGAAATGAATTGAATTGAAAGCGATTTCGAAATGAATTGAAAACGAATTCAAATTGAATTGAAAGCAAATTGAAACGAATTCAAATTGAATTGAAATTTGAATTGAGTAGAAATGAATTTTAAAACGAATTTATAGAGAAGAATTCAATTTTGCTTTGAATTGAAATGGAAGTTGAAATAGATTTTTAAAACGAATTTTAAAACTATTTATATAATTCGTTTTAAATAGAAATCGACGAAATATATATTATATATATTATATATATAATATAATGGCCTGAATAGAACGCGCCGCGCCGCGGCAGTTCGTGAATTTCGACCATTTATTTCAAACGGACATTACGGGAGATCCGACCGTCGGATTCTCCTAAAACCGGAACCGTTGGGTTCGTATCGAAAAGAGCTTTCTAATGAATGTTAGAAATTTGAAATCTAACGGTTGGATTTGGAGATACGTCCAAATCAAATTCGAAAAAGGTCGCTGTAAGTGCAGTTCGATGGCCGTTAATGGAAATCGACTGTACGGGCCTTGATAAAATTATTAAAAATAGTAATAATTTGTGTAAAATCATAAGAAATGATTTGTGAAAGTTTGGGATGAAAAACTCCATATTTGAAAAGATAAAAATAGATTTTTATCGAAATGAACTAGATTTGAACTAGAATTATAATTCTATTTATTTTTAAATAAATAAATTGAATTTGAAATGGTTTTGAAAATAACCAAAATTTCCAATGATTGCATTGGAGTGGAGTTGAATCGAAATTGTCTTCGGAATATTTCGATGTTGGAATTCGTGATATTACAGGTGTTGTTATGGAAATTTGAAAGATATATATTTGTATCGTTATTTCCAATACGACATTTGTTAGTCGTAGAATTCGATATTGAATATAAGCCGATATATTTTCTATTCAGAGCCTTGTATTGAATATCGAATGTGATTTGGGTTTGTCGTGAATGGTGTCTTCACTAACACTGTTCTTGAACCCAGTTGAGAAAAGATTAAATCTTTTTATTTAGATTTAATGAAGTGTACCAATTAAATGATATTTAATTGGAATTGAATTGGTATTGATTTTTGGGTTTATCGTGAATAGTGTTTTAAATAACACTTGTTCTTTAACCCGATAATTAATGGAACGTGATTTGGGTTTGTCGTGAATGGTGTCTTCACTAACACTGTTCTTGAACCCAGTTGAGAAAAGATTAAATCTTTTTATTTAGATTTAATGAAGTGTACCAATTAAATGATATTTAATTGGAATTGAATTGGTATTGATTTTTGGGTTTATCGTGAACAGTGTTTTAAATAACACTTGTTCTTTAACCCGATAATTAATGGAATGTGATTTTGGGTTTATCGTGAATCGTGTTTTAAATGACACTGATTCTTTAACCCAGATAATGATTAAAACTAAGTGGAGTTTTAATGAATCTTTAATTAGATTGAAAAGATCGAGAATGGAGTATCACCAGTTTTGCTCCAGGCGATAGTTAAATCTTTAATTAGATTTGAACGTGAAATTTAGAAACTAACTGTCGGTTAGCCAAGCAGAATGGTTTTCTGGATATTGATCTGATGTTGGTTTCGGCCTTCGGGGTTAATATTTGGGGAATTATTCTCTTGATTAATTTATGGTTAGTGACTGATGAATTGGAATGAGGCGTATGTTGTGTTTGTGTAACACTTTTATAAAATATACGCGAGTTATTCGGGAAGACCGGGTTTATCCCATTCTGAATAACTGATACGACGATAAGTCGAAGATGAAGACGATGGTCGAAGACCGGAAGTCTTCACGTCGTTTGGGTGGTAACTGATGATCTTGATTGGGCTGTACACCCAAGAAGATGGAAACAGTTGGTGATCGTCCAGACGTACTTGGAGATCGATGGATATGCGGGGTACTAGGTGCCTCCGGTTTCGTTCAGACCCAGAACGGACTTGTAAATGGACTGTGTGTCTGACATTGGATTTTAGTCCGTGTGATTGATTTCTATTAAATATATATCTGTTTGGCGGCGGAGAATTTATTCTCTTGCTTAACGCCCTTCTCTGAGACGTACGAGCTCAGGGGTTATATATTGGTGGATATCAAACGCATGGAGTGAATTGCCTGTGTGGCATGCCTGAGTGGCAATTGATCGAGGCTTCTGTTGAAAAGCAAAGTCTTGTGGTGATGATCAAAGCACGGCCTTTGTGGCGTAGCTTTGTGTAACGTATACCTCGCGTGTTTCACACCCGGTATGAACCAAAAACGGGAGACGGACCTCAGGGAGGACTTGCGTTTCTTTCTAGCTAGAAGTGGCGTCAGTGGTTTTACACGCCCTGACGAGTTTGACTTATGTGGTTGTTGCTGTTGCGAGGCGCCTCGGATTGATCGGTCGTTCTCGAACCGATGGAGTCATTTGTTGGCTCGTTTACGCCCCATAGGGCGGAGAAACGTATTGTTCAGGCACTATAATCCACATCGGTGGACCGGCCCTGACGATCCAAGGGGCAGTTGCGGCTGCTCCGGAGACATGGGCTAGATTGTCTCGAATCGGTTGAGGACTATCTTTTGCCTCGGTTCATAGACGGAAATCCAATTTCCAAATACGTGCCATTTGCGGTTTTATTTGTAAACCTATATATGGCGACATAGTGGTATGGGGCATTCATGCCGCCTATGATTGATACTTATGATTTGAAGTTGTTTTATACACTATGCACTTATAATAGTATCAAATGATTTGTTTTAAAACGTATCAAGCATTCTTTGGCTGTTATAAGGGAAAACCCTATCCCCCGGCTTGCGTTGCATTGTGTGATAGGACCTGGGTCTTATAACAGCTTCATCTTTCTTTATTTAGCATTGCGCTGTTTGTTTTATGCACTGGTATTCTTGGGAGGAAACCCGTTCCGTGTTATACGGCGTGGTCCCTTGATTTACCTTTAAAAATAAAGATTAAAAACTGTTTTAGTTCTCACACCAGTCACATGACTGACCTGGAGTTTATTGTTTTAACCTAAACTCTGGGTGCCCCTATTTTTGACACGGGCAACTAGTAGTTTTGGTTTTGCAGATTTATATTCACAGGATCCTGGTTTACAGCTGGAAGGATATCCGGAAAGCTTTGTATCCGTATATCTCTTTCTAGTTGTGTATTGTATTATTTTCCGCTGCTATGTATTTAAATGTAATTTAAATCTCTGATATTTCTGTGTAATATTCATTTATACTCTGTATATTCTTGTAATCTGATGCATTGTTGTAATATACAATGAAATGTTCTTCTGTATGCATTCTGATTTGTCCTGTTCTCAAACGATAGGGCGTTTCGAGCGGCCTGGATCGGTTTAGCGACTGGTTCGGACCGAGCGAAATTCCTTGCCGTCACAGTTGGTATCAGAGCTTTGGTTTACAAAGCAGAGAACAAGACACATTAGAAACATACGAAAGAATTCATCTGATGTTGGATTAGTAATATCCAATTAGAATGACTCGTTAGAGATAGGATCAGTAGTATCCTAGAACGAGTGTGAAGAGTATATTTTTCAAATGAAAACAAATTTCGTTTTGAAAATTTAAATCAATTATTCGTATTTGATCATTTATTTATATTGATTTGGACAATCCGATATATAAAGATTTTGCATATGCGTCTTGCAAATGTGTATTCGAAGTTTCAATATATTGGATAGATATAGAATCATACTCTAGTTGCCCGGGGATAATTCTGGTGATGGGGCACTGTCGCCAGTGTTTACTTTCGAGTAACGAAAGTGAGATTTCTATATATTTCCTATTGACTGGTGTGAGAACCAAAATTAGATAAGGCCTATTGTTGTGATTTGACATCAAAAATCTGATTTTTGACTATGTATCAAAATTATCAATTTGAAACGTTAATTCACTAATTGATTGATGTTTGTGTTGTTTGTTTAATTGTTTGATAATTTTGAACCTTTATGCCTAACTAAACCAAATATTGAACTATATTGAGAATTGGTCGCATTTGCTTGCATATACATATACTTACATTGAACAGGTCATAGCAAGGAGGCTAGAGCAGAGAATAAAATTTGTTTGCCCGACAAATAGGTACATGTTTACTACATAATTTCCTGTTTTGTTTGGGTGATGATGATTTTGTGAGCCTATTGGCTAGCCGCTTGGCTTTTTCATTTTCTTTTTGAGATCTGAAGGACCGGGGAAGCTATTTGAAATTCCCCGATGCTCCCATTGCAGGGGAGGTTATGGCGAAATTTTTCGAAAACTTAGGGTGTTAGCCAAATTTTTGAAATTTTAGAAATTCTCAGAAACTGAAAAGTTGGAGAATGGAAGCCAGATCGAACGTAGAGCTGAATAATCAAACCACTTTCGACTTTGTTCCTTTTCGGGGACGAAAAGTTTTAAGTGGGGGAGATTGTAACAACCCGTAAAATGCGAGCCAGTTTGAAAATTTTTATTTTGGCCATTTTAGCGAATTTTGATTATTTAAAATGAATTATTTTAAATAATATCGACGAGAAAATTTATTTTGAATAGAATTCGACGTATATATTATATACGTCGTCGTTAGAATATATAATAATTATATATAATTATAAAAGGAATTGAAAATGGCGCGGTAGTTCGAAAATTCAATTTCTAATTTCAAATGAATATACAGAATTCAATATAAGTCAGAATTGAACGAAACAAGAAATATTTGAATCTGTATAACTATGTCTTTGTAACGAAGTTAACAAACTGAGATTTCATCTTAGAAATGATAAGATATGTCCAGTTTAAAATTAGAAATAGTCGCTGTGGAATTTATATATATTTTTATATATATAAGGCCCTTAAAAATGGACATTTTGCAAACGACCTCGGATTCCGACGAAACCAGTTTTGTTGGGTCCGCAGTGTCAGGTTATTGCTAGGTTTCAAATTTCATAATTTTTCGAATCAATATGTGAGCGTGGCAAAGGAAAACGCGTTTGACCAGTTTCTGTTGAATTTAATCGACGGGAAACTGGCCATTTTTCTAACGGTCTCAGAATTCGACGAAACTAGTTTTGTTAGGACCGTATCGTCAATACGAAGCTAGAAAATATTTTTCTGGAATTTTTCTAGTTAGTATGTGACCCCGGTAATTTGAAATGTACGTTTAAAATTCAATATAGCGATTTAAATGTAAATTCCACGGAAACTTATCGAGACGATCGAATCAGCTTGCGAGACATATCCCATTGTGTTCGGAATGGGGGTAAAACACTATGGACGACAGGCGGTGGGCCTCGTTTCGAGGTCGTAGGTGAAAGTCAACTCTTTAGGATAAAATAAATAAATTAATAATAATAAAAAAAATATAATACCCCTTTTCTCTCCTTAACCCTCTGGCCCCCCCTCCCCTTTCAAAAGCAAATCGAAAGTCGGAAATTGAAAAAGAAAAAAAAAAAAAAAAAAATAAACCGCTTGAGCTCCAGACTTCGCCGCCGCCAAGGGCTTCGCCTCCGCCTCCCGCAGCGCACGTGAGCCTCCTCAACTCCTCTCCCTCCCAATCGACACCCTGAACCGATGCTTCGAAGCCCCAAAACCCTCGCTCCCCAAACCGTCGCACCACCGAGCCCTTCCACCTCCAACCGCCATCGATTGGAAGCCGCGGCCGCCGCTGGCCATCCCCGAGCCACCAGACCACCGCGCTGACACTTCCTCCCCCCCTGTAAGTTTAAAACTGATTTTATTTATTTATTTTTATTTTACTTTGATTTTTATTTTAAAGTTTTAAAACTGATTTTTACTTTAAAAGTAGAAAACTTAATTTTTAAAAGTAGAAAACTTAATTTTTAAAAGTAGAAAACTGAATTTTTAAATATAGAAAACTGAATTTTTAAAATATAGAAAACTGATTTTTATTTATGTTCTTAAAACTGATTTTTATTTAAGTTCTTAAAACTGATTTTTATTTAAGTTCTTAAAACTGATTTTTATTTAAGTTCTTAAAACTGATTTTTATTTAAGTTTTTAAAACTGATTTCTAAAGGTTTTAACTTTAAATTGAAAAAGGTTTTAACTTGAAATTGAAAAAGGTTTTAACTTGAAATTGAAAAAGGTTTTAACTTTAAATTGAAAAAGGTTTTAACTTTAAATTGAAAAAGGTTTTAACTTTAAAAAGAAAATGGTTTGAACTTTAAGATAGAAAAATAGAATTTTTATATATTGAACTTCGATAGAAAAATAGGATTTTTATATATTGAATAGCGAACTAAAAATTCGATTTTTATATATTGAATAGCGAACTAAAAATTCGATTTTTATATATTGAATAGCGAACTAAAAATTCGATTTTTATATATTGAATAGCGAACTAAAAATTCGATTTTTATATATTGAATAGCGAACTAAAAATTCGATTTTTATATATTGAATAGCGAACTAAAAATGTGATATTTACGTATGTAGTGAAAGCGGACAACGAAGGTGACAAAAAGGCGAAACAACGAAGACTTCTGCAAATGAAGAGCCGTGGAGCTAGGATAGCTATAAGGTGAGAATTCCTCACCTTTCGATTTCTTTTCTAGTTATATATATATATACTAGGATGCAGACGGTGCTTAGTAGCACCCGACACAATCGTCCACAGACCATGGACTTGTTTGTTTGGCTGTTTGGTTATTGATTGCGATATTGGTTTGAATGTGGTTTGTGGTGTGAATAATCGAATCGATAAATTGGTTAGGATTAGACGTGCGCCGTTATAAGGCGAAGGAGTAAGGCTAGGTTAGACTCTTACTCCAAATTTTGTGGTTTGCATAGCGAATTGATTTTATTGATGTGTGAATGGCGTGGGCCTTCACTAGACCGGGGATAAGGCTAGGCCTCGTCCCGTTTCTAGTATCGTGCCGTTATGCCGCCGAAATTTTCTAAAATATGTTAGAAAAATAAAAATATCATTTTTATTAGAAATGAATAAAATAACATATTCATTTACAAATCAAAACGATTTGTTGATGTACACCCATTTGACTGATATGGATTGGGACGATAAATTTTACACATCGCCCAACAGCACAAATAAAATAGGTGTTTGATTGTTTGAAACCCCACACGGGTGTTGGGATGAAATTTGAAGTTCACTCATCCTGATTGATTAATATGTCGATCGATCGATTGACAGGCTGTTATAAGCGTTGAATATCTATATTTGATGCTTATACAGTGTAGTGCACTTTGGTTGATGGTTGATTATTTTTCAATGCTATGATATACATGTGTTGTATGAAAAATCCATATAATTAACTTTATATGGTAATTGATTGGGCCTCATTCCAATTTGAAAAATAAAGAATATTATAAAATAAAAGTTCATGTGTTGACAGTACTCATTCATTGAGATTGGTCATGTGTTGAACGAAATATTTTGATAATAACAACTATTTTGAAAATAGAAATTTATGAAGCCGTGTTGATTAGATTGACGCCATTTTGACGTGAACGATATTTATATCGATTTTAAACGATTTCGAAATGAATTGAATTGAAAACGATTTCGAAATGAATTGAATTGAAAACGATTTCGAAATGAATTGAATTGAAAACGGTTTCGAAATGAATTGAATTGAAAACGATTTCGAAATGAATTGAATTGAAAACGATTTCGAAATGAATTGAATTGAAAACGATTTCGAAATGAATTGAATTGAAAGCGATTTCGAAATGAATTGAAAACGAATTCAAATTGAATTGAAAGCAAATTGAAACGAATTCAAATTGAATTGAAATTTGAATTGAATAGAAATGAATTTTAAAACGAATTTATAGAGAAGAATTCAATTTTGCTTTGAATTGAAATGGAAGTTGAAATAGATTTTTAAAACGAATTTTAAAACTATTTATATAATTCGTTTTAAATAGAAATCGATGAAATATATATTATATATATTATATATATAATATAATGGCCTGAATAGAACGCGCCGCGCCGCGGCAGTTCGTGAATTTCGACCATTTATTTCAAACGGACATTACGGGAGATCCGACCGTCGGATTCTCCTAAAACCGGAACCGTTGGGTTCGTATCGAAAAGAGCTTTCTAATGAATGTTAGAAATTTGAAATCTAACGGTTGGATTTGGAGATACGTCCAAATCAAATTCGAAAAAGGTCGCTGTAAGTGCAGTTCGATGGCCGTTAATGGAAATCGACTGTACGGGCCTTGATAAAATTATTAAAAATAGTAATAATTTGTGTAAAATCATAAGAAATGATTTGTGAAAGTTTGGGATGAAAAACTCCATATTTGAAAAGATAAAAATAGATTTTTATCGAAATGAACTAGATTTGAACTAGAATTATAATTCTATTTATTTTTAAATAAATAAATTGAATTTGAAATGGTTTTGAAAATAACCAAAATTTCCAATGATTGCATTGGAGTGGAGTTGAATCGAAATTGTCTTCGGAATATTTCGATGTTGGAATTCGTGATATTACAGGTGTTGTTACGGAAATTTGAAAGATATATATTTGTATCGTTATTTCCAATACGACATTTGTTAGTCGTAGAATTCGATATTGAATATAAGCCGATATATTTTCTATTCAGAGCCTTGTATTGAATATCGAATGTGATTTGGGTTTGTCGTGAATGGTGTCTTCACTAACACTGTTCTTGAACCCAGTTGAGAAAAGATTAAATCTTTTTATTTAGATTTAATGAAGTGTACCAATTAAATGATATTTAATTGGAATTGAATTGGTATTGATTTTTGGGTTTATCGTGAATTGTGTTTTAAATAACACTTGTTCTTTAACCCGATAATTAATGGAACGTGATTTGGGTTTGTCGTGAATGGTGTCTTCACTAACACTGTTCTTGAACCCAGTTGAGAAAAGATTAAATCTTTTTATTTAGATTTAATGAAGTGTACCAATTAAATGATATTTAATTGGAATTGAATTGGTATTGATTTTTGGGTTTATCGTGAACAGTGTTTTAAATAACACTTGTTCTTTAACCCGATAATTAATGGAATGTGATTTTGGGTTTATCGTGAATCGTGTTTTAAATGACACTGATTCTTTAACCCAGATAATGATTAAAACTAAGTAGAGTTTTAATGAATCTTTAATTAGATTGAAAAGATCGAGAATGGAGTATCACCAGTTTTGCTCCAGGCGATAGTTAAATCTTTAATTAGATTTGAACGTGAAATTTAGAAACTAACTGTCGGTTAGCCAAGCAGAATGGTTTTCTGGATATTGATCTGATGTTGGTTTCGGCCTTCGGGGTTAATATTTGGGGAATTATTCTCTTGATTAATTTATGGTTAGTGACTGATGAATTGGAATGAGGCGTATGTTGTGTTTGTGTAACACTTTTATAAAATATACGCGAGTTATTCGGGAAGACCGGGTTTATCCCATTCTGAATAACTGATACGACGATAAGTCGAAGATGAAGACGATGGTCGAAGACCGGAAGTCTTCACGTCGTTTGGGTGGTAACTGATGATCTTGATTGGGCTGTACACCCAAGAAGATGGAAACAGTTGGTGATCGTCCAGACGTACTTGGAGATCGATGGATATGCGGGGTACTAGGTGCCTCCGGTTTCGTTCAGACCCAGAACGGACTTGTAAATGGACTGTGTGTCTGACATTGGATTTTAGTCCGTGTGATTGATTTCTATTAAATATATATCTGTTTGGCGGCGGAGAATTTATTCTCTTGCTTAACGCCCTTCTCTGAGACGTACGAGCTCAGGGGTTATATATTGGTGGATATCAAACGCATGGAGTGAATTGCCTGTGTGGCATGCCTGAGTGGCAATTGATCGAGGCTTCTGTTGAAAAGCAAAGTCTTGTGGTGATGATCAAAGCACGGCCTTTGTGGCGTAGCTTTGTGTAACGTATACCTCGCGTGTTTCACACCCGGTATGAACCAAAAACGGGAGACGGACCTCAGGGAGGACTTGCGTTTCTTTCTAGCTAGAAGTGGCGTCAGTGGTTTTACACGCCCTGACGAGTTTGACTTATGTGGTTGTTGCTGTTGCGAGGCGCCTCGGATTGATCGGTCGTTCTCGAACCGATGGAGTCATTTGTTGGCTCGTTTACGCCCCATAGGGCGGAGAAACGTATTGTTCAGGCACTATAATCCACATCGGTGGACCGGCCCTGACGATCCAAGGGGCAGTTGCGGCTGCTCCGGAGACATGGGCTAGATTGTCTCGAATCGGTTGAGGACTATCTTTTGCCTCGGTTCATAGACGGAAATCCAATTTCCAAATACGTGCCATTTGCGGTTTTATTTGTAAACCTATATATGGCGACATAGTGGTATGGGGCATTCATGCCGCCTATGATTGATACTTATGATTTGAAGTTGTTTTATACACTATGCACTTATAATAGTATCAAATGATTTGTTTTAAAACGTATCAAGCATTCTTTGGCTGTTATAAGGGAAAACCCTATCCCCCGGCTTGCGTTGCATTGTGTGATAGGACCTGGGTCTTATAACAGCTTCATCTTTCTTTATTTAGCATTGCGCTGTTTGTTTTATGCACTGGTATTCTTGGGAGGAAACCCGTTCCGTGTTATACGGCGTGGTCCCTTGATTTACCTTTAAAAATAAAGATTAAAAACTGTTTTAGTTCTCACACCAGTCACATGACTGACCTGGAGTTTATTGTTTTAACCTAAACTCTGGGTGCCCCTATTTTTGACACGGGCAACTAGTAGTTTTGGTTTTGCAGATTTATATTCACAGGATCCTGGTTTACAGCTGGAAGGATATCCGGAAAGCTTTGTATCCGTATATCTCTTTCTAGTTGTGTATTGTATTATTTTCCGCTGCTATGTATTTAAATGTAATTTAAATCTCTGATATTTCTGTGTAATATTCATTTATACTCTGTATATTCTTGTAATCTGATGCATTGTTGTAATATACAATGAAATGTTCTTCTGTATGAGTTCTGTTGTGGCTTGTTCTCGAACTATCCGACACTTTCCTTTACGGGGAAGTTACGGGTTTTCACAATTTCGCTTGAGTGTATCGAATGTACATCACCAACGGTTGGGATCAGCAACCGTTCCCGTATAGATATGGTCCAACATTGATAGATTTAAGAAACAAATGAATATTCACTAGATAGGTGATTACACACCCTACTTCGGTGCGACCGACTTAGCCATGCTGCCTTCCCGATTTCTGTCATTTACCAGTTGATGAGGCTAGAAGCTACGCTTTATCATTACATCAGATTCACTTCGAATGCTACATTGTCAGATCCATCGAAAATCACTAATTGACGTCTACAACAGTACATTACGTATTAGCTAAAGAAGTTTCCTTCTCCGCTTCCACTCTTGGTACATTTGAAGAAATCAATGTACGTGACCGTCTGGAAATACTATGTCAGACATCCATCTTCATTCACTTAGAAATGTCACATCGTCATACCCGCCAAATCACAAATTGATTTATCCAAAAGTAACACGGGTATACATCTAAGAGAAACGAATTCCTCCGCCACCAAACGTGAATACGTTTGAACAGATCAACTTACGCGATCCATTGGATATACTCTGTCAGACCTTCGTCCATACAAGTTGTCCTGGGACTGGACAAACCGAAGGCACTATTATGTAAATAGGATAGCCCTTGCATTTTACTTCGTCTTCAATTATCTTTGGCATATATGATTCGCGACGCTTATGCCAATACAGAGTGGTTCTTTGGATAAAAATCCAACCGGTCTCTCCATATTAACAACGTTAAAATGGTCAAAACTTCGATAGTCTGTGATTTAACCATCAAAGAAAAACAAGTGTTCAAACAACGATATTATTCCCAGATGGAAATTATATCGAACAAACATCATTTAACATGAATCTCTTTAGTTCATTTATTTACTTATCTCCTGTTTCCCTATATTCTAAATTCTTATTTTCTTTTATCAGAAAACATTTCTGATTCTCATTTGGAAAACATTTCCAAAACTCCTTTACGATCAAACCTTACCATTTCTTAGTTAAGAAGGAAGTCACTCAAGTTGGGGTATAATTACCTCTCAGACCTTAACTGAACAACGTTATAACTTCGAAATGGTCAAAGTTTATCTTTTAAATCTTTAACAACTTCTTTATGCCTTTCTCGGATCCAATTTTACTAATCCACTTCTATATTTAAAACATTGGTTATAACGATAACGTTATAATCCCTACTTTCGAATTATCTAACTTTAATTATAACTTCTATTCTTATTAGTGAAAAATTAACCTAACACTTATTTATTTAAAAATAAATAAAACTCTATTTAAACACTGGAAAGTATAAGTACTTTCCCGAATTCGATATAATCGAATTTGCCGATTAACTCTCTTCGAGAAATCTCTATTTGATTAATCTTCTTCGAATGAGCTATATTGGATTAACTTCTTTCGAATAAACGATATTCAATAATCTCTCTTCAAATAACTAATATTCGATAACTCTTCCTTTTCAAATATCTCATATTTGAAAATCTCACTTCGATTAAACTATAATCGATAACTCCCTTCGATGAAACTAACATCGATAACTCCTTTCGATGAAACTAACATCGATAACTTTAACTCGACGAACTTAACTCGACTCGACTAACTCGACTTACTTGGTTCGACCAATTCGATTCGATTAACTAGGCTCGACTAACTCTATTGGTTTAACTCTAATCGATTAGTTCTATGGTTTAACCCTAATCGATTAATTCTATTTGACTAACCCTAATCGGCTAACTCGACTAACTTGGTTCGACCGACCAGGTTTGACTAACCTAACCCATTTGGTTTGACTGACCAGGTTTGGCTAACCTGACCCATTTGGTTTGACTGACCAGGTTTGGCTAACCTGACCCATTTGGTTTGACTGACCATGTTTGGCTAACCTGACCCATTTGGTTTGACCACTGGGCTTGACTACTTGGTTTGACCACTTGGTTTGACCATTTGGTTCGAATACCATATTCGACTAACTCCTCTCGATTCATTAAAACCGATTACTCATCTCGATTGACTAAATCAATTAACTCCTATCGATTAACTAAATCGATAAACTCCTTTGGATTAACTAAGTTTGATTTACTCGACTCGACTGACCAGGTTCGACTAACTTGACTAGCTTGACTCGATTGGTTCGACTCGACCAGCTCGACTCGGTTGGTTTGACTCGACCATCTTGACTCGATTGGTTCGACTAGCTTGACTAGTTTGGTTCGACTAGCTTGGTTTGACCACTTAACTAACTTGATTCGAATATTTATATCCGACTAACTAACTTTTCTTTTATTTCCATTTATTTTAACTTCTATTTATTTCCTAAATAGATTTCCTTTTGTATAATCTATTTATTTTCCTAAATAGATTTTCCTTTTGTATAATCTATTTATTTTCCTAAATAGATTTTCCTTTATAACTCAAATTATTTAATCCCAAATTAAATATCCTTTATTCTATTTATTTAATCTAAATAAATATTCCTTTATTTTATTTATTTATTTCTAAATAAATATCCTTTTATAAAATCCTTCGATTTTATAAATATATTCTTTTTCAATATAAATATTGAAAATCCACCTTTTCTACATTTTCAGTGTTTTCTATTATTTTTAAACAACCAACTGTCAATGATCAATATCATCCAAACATATACAATCAACAACAGATTATATATCACAGTATATATCACAATATACAAATAACAGTAAAATAAATGTTGAGGAATCCAGTCGGATTCCTCCAACCTGTTTCCCTGCATCCACCGATGTTAAACAACGTATATAACATCACTTGCATTTCTAATGAAATACACTGATAACAAAATCACCGTTTAATAACGATATATATATATATATGTAGATATATATATATATATATATATATATATATATATATATATATATCAATACTGTTTTCAATCAATTATTTAACAGTCCAATCTACAGTCCAATTTAACAATACAACTTAACAGTCCAAATTAACAGTACATAACTAGCAGTCAAATACAGAAATAAAATACAATTTATATTAAAATATAAATTGAGGAGAGTTAGTGAGTTTTTACTCACCGTTGCGCGTTAACCGATTAATATCGGTTTGCGTTCATTGATTCAGTCGAACAATTTATTTCGCCATAAATAGTAATGTGCTTTGATTTGCTTCCCGTCAGTTCCATTTTGTAGTGTCCGTCCATACGATCCCAACGCGACCAATTTCGCTGAATTCCCTTTATATAACCGGCCCATTTCCAAATTGGCCCGCCACCACACTTTAAACCCAAGGCCCGCATATGTTACAAGCCCTTGACCCTTTCTTCTTCCTAAACTAAAACCGCAAACACTCATGCATCATGCACCGCTTCAACATACGACGTGCACTACCATTGTTCCCTCAAATTGTAGTACACCTTCCAATGCTCCTCCCCTATTCTCACTTGGCCCAAAAAGACTTCAGACCCGTCCCAACATAACTCATCTTCCCCAACAACAACATTTCTCCCACTCCAGTATAAATATAGAACGCAACTTCTATTAACACCACTGCATCATCAACATTTAAATCCCTTCGTTCCAAAACTTCCTCTTCGCTGTACCAGTAACGTTCCACCCTTCTTCCTCAACAAAAACTTTACTCTTGAGTTCCTACAGCAAATGTGATTCTCTTCTCTACTCGAGTTTAACACAATCTACTCCATCCGAGAACACCTTCATCGTCTAACTCCATCGCGACATAGACAACCTCGCTATCAAAGAGTACTGCATCAAAAACAACCACACAGACTTCCACCGTGATTCGGAAATTAGTGCGCCAAGACCGCCTGAGCTCAGCGCCACACCCGAATAGCCGTCCGATGTCACCTATTCGTCTGAGAAGCCAGCCCCAAGTTGCCCGCTGCCTCTTCGAGCTTTCCAGGAAATGAATCGCACCATGCAAAATCAGCACCAGATTGAAGAGAAACATCGTCGGAAGCTAATAAATTTGGTTCGACGAATTTAGGGATTTTTCTTGAATTTTTGTGGATTTTATTTGGATTTTCTTTTTGATTTAATTGAAAGTGGAGTTCTCACGTTTTAACTAGAGCTAGTGGCAGCGCAAATTATTGGCCAGTGGAAGAATGAAATTAGGTTTTAACGAAGGTGGGGTTATATATAGGCAGTTTAGAATTTGGACCATTTTTCTTATTTATTAATTAAACTAAACTTACTCGTGAAGTTTTGTTTTGAAACCAATCCATACGAATTCTGTTTTTGACAAACTAAGTCAATTCTAGCATAGAAAAATATTCCGGATCCAATGGGACATGTTTTGTCGAATTTCGACACCGTTTGCGAAAATCCTTTAGAAAAATATCGATGAAAAACACCGAGCAATTATTCCTAACAATTTCAGAAAAAATCCTAAAAATATGAGGCCTTAGCGTTTCACTAGACCTCTTCCTAAGGTTTCGTATGAAACTTGTTTCGTTGAATTTCGAGTTCGTTTGACCAGTTAACCATTCAGTTTAGTTTGTTTTAAGTTAAAAACATAGCGTACCCCACTATGAAATATTCTGTTCATGTAGAGACTGTTATGGACAGAAACAAAAATACCATTGAAATGAGTGACGTGCTCTGGTCCCAAAAGTGTAATAATACCGGTAGATGAACTCATATTGTGAAACCCCGAAATGTCGATACATGGTGTCAAATACTCCAAATAAAAAGTTTCTTATTAAATTAATTAAAAATTACCATAAAATTCTAAAAATTAAATTATCTCTACTTCCCAAAAGAACCCTGTCTAAATTCAAACCCGATCTCTAGTTATATCGAATAAACCGATACGGTCGATAAACGATTCTATAGCGACTATTTCAAAATTTGATTTGGACGTGAATCAAAATCTATACGACGAAATCCCGATCTTTCTCTTCCACTAGAAAGATATACTCCACCAGCTCCAACGTTTCTTGTTTCACAGAAATCCGGTTTAAAACGAATCCTGTACATTCAGTTGAAGTTCGAATCGCCAAATAGCGAACTGCCACGTCGTTTCAGGCTCTATTTTAATTATATTAAAATTCTACGTTCAAACTGACGTCGATTGAATATATTCGTAAACAAAATCCAACTCTAAGTTGAATTACATCTTTGGGATGACCCCATTCACAGAATATTTGTATTTCCAATATTTTTGATTATTTCGACATCATAATATATTTTATTATATTATAATCATTCATTATATATTCAATATTATTTAATTCACGTTCTCGATATCGATAAATCGATATTTAATAATTAAATAAATAAATTATTCAACAGCTAAAAATGCGGGTCACTACATTTTCCATCATTATTATTTAAAATAATTCATTTTAAATATTCAAAATTCGCTAAAATTGCCAAAATAAAAAATTTAAATTGGCTCGGATTTCCGGGTTATTACAATCTCCCCCACTTAAAACTTTTCGTCCCCGAAAAGGAACGAAGCCGAAAGTTGTTTTACAAACTAACTCAACTTCCAGTATTTTCATTATGGCTTAAGTTCTTCAACTTTTCAATTTCTAAAAACTTTTCAAAATTTTCAAAAATTTGGCTAACGCTCTAAATTTTCAAAAAAATTCGCCATAACCCCCCTCCCCGCGCACCGGGAGCTTCGGGATATTTCAAATAGCCTCCCATGGCCCTCGCCAATCCAAGAAAAAGAAACAACCAAGCGGCTAGCCAATCGGCTCATAAAATCATCAAAAACCCAAGAAATACAATAAACATGAACCTATTTGTCGGGCAAACATTTTTATTCCTCTTCTCTAGCCTTCTTGCTATGACCTGTTCAATGTAAGTACACGCATATGTATGCAAATTCGACAAATTTTCAATACAACTCACTATTTGATACAATTTGGCTAAATGGTCCAAATTTTGATTAATCAACCAATAATCAAACAACACAATCAACAATCAATTAGTTGATTATATTTTCAAATTCTTTACTTTGATATAGTTCAAAAAATCAGATTTTTTGATGCAAAATCACAGCAATATACCCTATCTAATTTTGTTTCTCGCACCAGTTAATTGGACGTATATAGATATCTCACCTTCGAAACTCAAACATAAATACTGGTAATGTGATCACAATTACCAGTATCATCCATGGGCGACAAGAGTGTGATTCTATATGTACCCAGTATATTAAAACTTCAAATACACGCGGATCAAACGTATATGCAAAATCTTAATATATTGGATATTCCAAATCAGTACAAATAAATATTCAAATAAATTGAATCAAGTCTAAATTTTTAAAACAAAATTGTTTTAAATTTTATTTTAAAAACATCACTCTTCACACTCATTCTAGGATACTACTGATCCCATCTCTAACGAGTCATTCTCATTGGATATTACTAATCCAATCTCTGATGAATTCTTTCGTAAGGATCTAATGTGTCTTGTTGTTCGAGCTTTGAAAACCAAAGCTCTGATACCAAAATGAGACGACCCGAACTTCCCCGTGAAGGAAAGCACGGATTGAATTGAGAACGACACACATCGGAACGCAAACAGAAGAAGCTTTCATTGTTGATTACAACAATTCCATCAGAATACAAGAATATACAGAGTATGAATAAATATTAGACATCCGAAAAATATCAGAAATTCAATTTACATTACATAGCAACGGAAAAATAATACAAAACACAACTGAAAGTAATACACGAATACAGAGCTTTCCGAGTATCGTTCCAGCTGCAAACCAGGATTCTGTGAATATAAATCTACAAAACCAAAACTACTAGCTGCCCATGTCAAAAATAAGGTCACCCAGAGTTTAGGTTAAAATAATAAACACCAGGTCAGTCATATGACTGGTGTGAGAACTGAAACAGTTATTTAAAACTTTACTTTAATTCAGATATATCAAGGGACCACGCCGTATAACACGGAACGGGTTTCCTCCCAAGAATACCAGTGCATATAACAAAACAACGCAATGCTTTTTGGAAAAATGAAGCTATTATAAGACCCAGGTCCTATCACATAATGCAATGCAAGACAGGGGATAGGGTTTTCCCTTATAATAGCCAAACATGCTTGGTACGTTAAAAACAAATCATTTGATACTATAATAAGTGCATAATGTCAAAACAATTTCGATCATAAATATCAATCCTAGACGGCATGTGTACCATATATCATGTCGTCAATACTAGGCTCTATAATCAAAACCGCAAATGTCACGTATTGGAAGTTGGACTTCCATCTGTGAACCGAGGCAAAAGATAGTCCTCTACCGAATTCGAGAACCTCTAGCCCGCCCCCTCAGGCAAGTACTCAGTCAAGCCTTTGGATCGTTAGGGCCGGTTCACCGGTGTGGATTAAAATGCCTGAACACTGCGTTTCCCCGCCCTTTGGGGCGTAAATGAGTCCAATGACTGCATCGGCTCGACATAGTCACCGATATATCTGAGGCGCCTCGCAACCCAACAACCACATAAGTCAAACTCGTCAGGGCATGTCAAACCACCGATGCCACTTCTAGCTAGAAGGAAACGCATGCCCTCCCTGATGTCCTCTCCCGTTTCTGGTTCACAACCGGGGCGTGAGGCTCGTGAATTAACGCTACACAAAGCTGTGCCACACAGGCGGTGCTTTGACCATCAACCACAAGACTCTGCTTTTCAACAAAAGCCTTGATCATTTGCCACTTAGGCATGCCACACAGGCAATTCACTCCATGCATTGATATCCATCAATATATAACCTCTGAGCTCGTACATCTCAGAAAAGGGCGTTAAGCAAGAGAATAAATTCTCCGCCGCCAAAAAGATATATATATTTAATAGAAATCAATCACACAGAATGAAATCCAGTGTCAGACACACGGTCGATTTACAAGTTCCTTCTGGGTCTGAACCAAACCGGAGGCACCTTGTACCGTGCATATCCATCGATCTCCAAGTACGTCTGGACAATCACCAACTGATTCCCTCCTCTAAGGTGTACGGCCCAACCAAGATCATCAGTAATTATCCAAATGACGTGAAGACGTCCGGTCTTCAACAACCGTCTTCATCTTCGACTAATCGTCGTATCAGTAATTCAGAATGGGATAAACCCGGTCTTTCCGAATAACTCGCATATTTTATAAGCAAGTGTTACACAAACACATCATACACCTCATTCCAATTAAGAATATTATTTTATTCCAATATTCACATAATTAGGGAAAGGTTCCTATTAATTTTATCAAACATAAATTCTTTAAAATTTATTCTTTAATCTTCTTTTGAATATAAGTCCAACCAAATTATGGTTTATCCAAACTAGTCGGGATTAACGAACTTTACCGAAGTAATCAATTGTTAAATTTCCCAAAACCAACCTATTCATCCCATGAAGTAAAACTGGTAATACTTCATATCTAACACCATGGTGTTATCGGTAAATTCAATTATCATTTAACGTCCAAATCTAATTACAGATTTAACTATCGCCTGGAGTAAAACTGGTGATACTCCATTCTCGATCATTTCAATCTAATTAAAGATTCATTAAAACTCCACTTGGTTTTAATCTTCCCAATAATTACTATCAATGATTATTTAACTTGGGGAATCATATTCTGTCCTTAACTGGGTTAAAGAACCAATGTCATTTAAAACATGGTTCACGATAAACCCAAAATCACATTCTATTTCCAATGGAATCCTCATGGAAAAGAAAATCGATATATATAATCGATATAAAGTTCCATATCCGACTAATAATATAAATGGAATAACGGCAAAGCCTTTTAAATTCCTGATATATTAGTTGTCTTCCTCCACAGAAATTCACTTCGATTACTACCAAATCGAATTCCATTCCATTCCAAATTAAATTCACTTCGATTACTACCAAATCGAATGTCGTTAGAACATAGGTTACGATTAACCCAAAAGTCAATTCAAATTCAATTCCTATTATATATCATTTAATTGGTATACTTCTTTAAATCTAAATTTAATCTTTTTCTCAACTGGGTTTAAGAACATTGTTAATGAAGACAACATTCACGACAAACCCAAATCCCATTTGATATTGAATACAAGGCTCTGAATAGAAATATATATCGGCTTATATTCAATATCAAATTCTATGACCAACAAATATCGTATTGGAAATAACGATATAAATATATCTTTCAAATTTCCATAACCATATCTGTATATTCACGAAATCCAACATCGAAATTTTCCAAAGACAATTTCGATTCAAATCCATTTCCAATTTATATATTGGAAATTCTGGTTATTTTCAAAACCATTCCAAATCCACTTTATTTATTTTTAAAATAAATGGGATTATAATTCTAGTTCAAAACTAGTTCATTTCGATAAAAATCTATTTTTATCTTTTCAAATATGGAATTTTTCATCCCAATTCTTTCCAAGTCATTTCTTATGATTTCACACAAATTATTACTATTTTTAATAATTTTATCAAGGCCCGTACAGTCGATTTCCATCAACGGCCATCAAACTGCACTTACAGCGACCTTTTCCAAATTTGATTTGGACATAATTCCAAATCCAACCATTATATTTCAAATTTATAATATTAGTTAGAAAGCTCTTTTCGATATGAACCCAACGGTTCCGGTTTTAGGAGAATTTGACGGTCGGATCTCCCGTAATATCAGTTCGAAGTCAATGGTCGAAATTCGCGAACTGCCGCAGCGCGGCGCGTTCTATTTAGGCCGTTATATTATATATATAATATATATAATGTATACTTCATCAATTTCCTTTTAAAATGTATTTTATAAATCATTTTAAATTTGTTTTCAAAACGATTTCAACTGCATATTCAATTTCTAATCCAAATTGAATATTCCATATCATCATTATATAAATGATAATATTTTCAAAACATTATATTTTGAAATCAATTACTTTTCGAAGTTCATTATAAAAATGAATAAAATCGATATAAATACCATTCACATGAAAATGGCGTCAATTTAATCAACACGGCTTTATATATTTCAATAACTTCGTTATTCTATTCAACAAATGAATATTTTCTTCAATAGATGAATATATATTCTACTCAACACATGAATTTTTATTCTATTCAACACATGAATTTTATTCTATTCAACACATGAATTTTATTCTATTCAACACATGAATTTTCTCATCTAATATTCCTTATTTTCCAAATTGGAATGAGGCCCAATCAGTTATCATATAACTTTAATTACATGTAACGATAAATCATCATCCATCATCCAGAGTGCACTACACAACTGCATAAGCATTAAATATAAATAATTAATGCTTACACGGTCTGTCAACCCATCGATTAACATACAATTAAACAAACGGCATTGGTGTACGTCAAATATCATCCCAATACCCGTGTGGGGTTTCAAAACAACAAACATAGATTTAATTTGTGTGGTTGGGCGATGTGTAAAATTTATCGTCCCAATCAATATCATTCAAATCAGTATATATAAACAAATCGTCCGATTTGTTTATAAATATTTATTTTATATACACGTTCAAAATTATATTTTTAACTATAAAATATTTATTCAACCCACTGCACAATCATTTTTCACAACACATCAATCAAACAAACAAGCCATCCATGGTCTGTGGACGACGGGTGTCGGGTGCTGCTAAGCACCGTCTGCATCCTAGTATATATTTTAACTAGAAAACAAATATAAAAGCGAGAAGTTCTCACCAAGGGTTCCACTCCGCCATTTATATCTGAAATTCAGAACAGTCTGGATTTGCCCGAAATTCCTACTCCATCCTTTTTACGTTGTTTATATTAAAAATCACATTTTTAATATGATGCCTATATATTAAAATCAAATTTTTATATCGCTATATATAATTACAAATCACATTTTTATATAAACAAAAATCATATCCTCTTTATTTGGAAAATCTTATCTTTTCTATTTCTAAAACTTATACCTTTATATACCTAAACATGATATTTTATTTTATTTTTATATATAAATCCAACTTTAAAAACAGTGCTAATTTATTATTAAAACAATACTATCTTTATTTTTAAAACAACCCTATATATATATATATATATGTATATATATATGTGTATATATATATAGAGGGAGAAGCAATGTTACATGTATATTTTAATCACGATATATAATCAATCATATATTTTTTAAACTAAATTTAAAACTTAAATATAAGTAAAAAAAGTATCAAAAACAAAACCTTTCACTGTAAAAAGTATGGAACCCTTCTTCGTCAGTTCATCGACCGGAGAAAGTGGCCACCGTCGTCGCTCCAGTCGCCATGACGACGATCAGAGGGGCCGACGACGTTGACCTTGGGGAGTGACACCACCGCCTTGACCGAGGCGGCGCTCGGTGGGCCCAGGCGGCCAGAAACAGCTTGCGAACGATGGTTCTTTGTGGCCCGAGAACTTCTAATTTACTTCACAAAAATTCATCAAATCGGTATGGGTTCCAAGAGAGAAAAGTGAACTTTAATTTTGTCTTTAGAGGTTTGAGGAATTATTGAATAGATTGGTCAAAAAATCGAGGAGAAAATCTATGCATTTTCCGTCTTAAGTTGGAGCTGTCGACGGCTTCAAAAGATAGCTAGGGTTTTGTCTCAAAAGGGTTATTTATATAAATAATTTAATAATATTTGATTCGTTTATTATTTGCTTAACATTTTGAACTCAAAATCAAACGCAATGACTGTCTGCCCTAGCTAAATACCCCCATTCCGGACACAGTGGGATATGTCCCGTAAGCCAATTCGGCTGTTACGATTAGTTGTTCTTTAAATTAAAATATAAATCTTTATACATTGAATTCAAACATAGGTCAAGTGCCTTGGGCGTCGTGTATGGTCTAAACGCGTGTTGAGAATAGCGTGTACCACGTGTTGTTTATAACGTGCGGGTTATTCTAGAACCGGGACGTCATGTGTGGCCCTAGATAATTGACGGCAAGTTGTTAGCCAGTCATACGATAACTAGGGTTCCAAATCAATGTTGGCGGTGATAGCCAGAGTCAGTCATGGATGTCTTAATGCATGTTGTGATCATGATTGAGTTGCTTTGCCATGTATGAATGGATTCTTAATTGCCATGGCTGAATTGTTATTCCTTTGGATGTATAGATCGTAAAGGCTTTCACTGTCATGTAGTGGGGAAGGAAATCGAGAGTTCTTCTCATGAGCTTGGTAGATTAGTTGTTTATTTACCCATTCTCATATACTTTATTGATGAAGTTTGTTAGTTGTTTTACCGCTCACTAAGATTGTTGTCTGACTTAACATTTTACGTTTCCTCTTATTACCTTGGGCTTTTCATCTGGTTGTTTGGATAGGCAGACTAGGTGGCAGGTTACAGGTGATTGGCGAGGTTGCTGTTCGATGGCGAGCAGGAGGCTGGCGTACTATTTTACTACTATCTAGTAACATTGTTTTTCCGTTGTTTGCTATTTCTCTGAGTGTTATAGTGAGGCAAATTGTACAAACACTATTGTTGTTATTCGCGTGTATGGGATTTGCTTTACAGTTGTCATGAAATTTAGTATTTTCTGCTTCACTACCACTACCTATTTTATATGTTCTATTATATTTTATCCATGCACTGTGAGTTTACGACAGGTTCCGCTTATGTATCATACCTTGATGATCGTCCATAACTGCCGTGCACACCTTTCAGCGCATTATTCCTTTTGTTTAGTGTAGGGGTTGTGGGTGGTCATCGCAATTATTATATATTTAAATGGAACCTTTGGGCCACCAATGATGTTTTTTTGTGATGAGAGAGACCACACTAAATCCCCACATGCACGCGCTGACCAGTAAACTTGACTCGACCCGATCCAAGCCGGGATTGTTGTGATGTAGTACTTATACTTTTGGTATAAAATTTTAATCATTTTAAACGGAAATGGACTGGGCTAGAAACTGTCTGATTAGATCAGTTCATATTAGAGAACGTTTTTGTAACGTTCAACATAGACCCATTCTTTTTTAAGATATGTTATTTTGGGTTATATCCTCTATAAAACAACAATATATCTTACTATTTCATCTATTTAAACATAGGTAGATAATATAGATATATACACAATTTTATTAACCCAAGCACGCCTTCTTCTTCTCCAAACATTTTATTCAAAATCCACTACAAGAAAAACCGAGAATAGCGACAGAATTTTAGCAGTAGAAAATTCCATCGTGAATTAGCGAGGGATTTCCGTGGGCTTTCTAAGAGGGAATATTTTGGATTTTATATGTCATCTTATTACAAATTATTACCCTCGAATACTAATTTCGTTGCTAAATCAATGGAAATTGCAGCTCTTTACCGTCATATAATATTTAATGCTAAATTCCGTTGCTAATAGAGTCGGATTACCATCAACAAAATTTTGAAGCTATTTTTCCTGTAATTTTCCAAGAGATTTGAAATGAACTTATATATTTATTATTTATAAAATGTTTTAAATTTGTGTTATTACTTAGTAATTAATTAGTAAATTTAAATTTTAAAAAATTAATGTTAATAATACATTAGAAATTAATTATAAATAATAACTATTATAAGTAAATAAAATTCAATAATTAATGATGATTTTTTTTTTGAAAATTAACGCTAATTAATTATTAATTACTATATAATATAAATAAGAGGTAATAGTAATTAATAAAATACATTGTTTGCTCAAAGAAGAGCCGTTACGAATTGGATTTTTGATGGTAGATTGCTTTTGCTTGGTAAATTCGCTTATCTATTCCTTTCCTATTCATTGTACTTTACAGTATTTTTTTTATTCATTATGTCAGACACTCTTTTTTTTAAGGAAAACAAACCATATATAAAAGAGTCGTACATTCCTATAACAAATTGATCGAAGGTATCTACCTCTTCTTTGAGCAAACAACGAGTGAATTGAACATGCTGCTTAAATTAGTGTAGTTATAGATGCATCTATTTTTTTGTAGTTTCTAATACTTTTAAAGACTGAATATGCTAAAGAAAAATTAAAAAGCAAAAAAAATGTTGATATACATTAGTTATTAATAATAAATAATAACTATTAGAAGTAAATAAAATTAAATAGTTAATGATGATTAATTTTTTTTTTGAAAATTAATGCTGATTAATTACTCTATAATATAAATAAGATGTAATAGTAATTAATAAAATACATTGTTTGCTCAAAGAAGAGCTGTTACGAATTGTATTTTTGATGGTAGATTGCTTTTGCTTGGTAAGTTCGCTTATCTATTCCTTTCCTATTCATTGTGCCTTTACTTTACAGTAATTTTTTTTGTTCATTATGTCAGAGACTCTTTTTTTTTTAAAGCAAACAAATCATATATAAAAGAGTGGTACACTCCTACAACAAATTGATCCAAGGTATCTGCCTCTTCTTTGAGCAAACAACGAGTGAATTGAACATGCTACTTAAATTAGTGTAGTTTTAGATGCATCTATTTTTTTTGTAGTTTTTAATACTTTTAGCACTAAATATGCTAAAAAAATGTTGATATACATTAGTAACTAATAATAAATAATAACTATTAGAAGTAAATAAAATTCAATAGTTAATGATGATTAATTTTTTTTTGAAAATTAATGCTGATTAATTATTAATTACTATATAATATAAATAAGAGGTAATAGTAATTAATAAAATACATTGTTTGCTCAAAGAAGAGCCGTTTCGAATTGGATTTCTGATGGTAGATTGCTTTTGCCTGCTAAATTCGCTTATCTATTCATTTTGACTTTACTTTACAGTATTTTTTTTGTTCATTATGTCAGAGACTCTTTTTTTTGAAAGCAAACTAACCATATATAAAAGAGTTGTACACTCCTACGACAAATTGATCGGAGGTATCTGCCTCTTCTTTGAGCAAACAATGAGTGAATTGAACATGCTACTTAAATTAGTGTAGTTATAGATGCATCAATTATTTTTGTAGTTTTTAAAACTTTTAAACACTGAATATGCTAAAAAAATTAAAAAGAAAAAAACAATGTTGATATACATTAGTAATTAATAATAAATAATAACTATTAGAAGTAAATAAAATTCAACAGTTAGTGATGATTAATTTTTTTTTAAATTAATGCTGATTAATTACTGTATAATATAAATAAGAGGTAATAGTAATTAATAAAATACATTCTTTGCAACTTCCTTTTCATCAAGTCTTTAGCTTTGACATTTTACTGCCTATATATATGCCTCATAATTCATGTATTTATTTAAACAAACAATCAAGATGAGCATTGTGTATAAAAGCATTGTTTTGGTAACTTTATTTGTTATTGTTGTTACATTAGCTGTTAGTATAAATCAAGTTGATGCATCAAGGCTCCTTGGAGATGAACGGGCAGAGCTTGTGAGAATATCTGGGTTCGTTCTTCAATCGTTGCCGAAGGGACCCGTGCCACCATCCGGTCATTCCGGCTGCACCCATGATCCAAAGGGCGGTGGTGGACAATGCCCTCCTTCGATCAAATTTAACTGCCGTCACTCTTTCTGTTGATTGCATTTTATTTATTCATTTAAGTTAGACTGTTTCTAATAAGGATGTGCTTAGGCGTGTTTTATGAATGTAGATTCGGCATCCTGTGCAGTATATATGTGTTATGATTTGTACAAATGGAGAACTCCGCATTGTTATATTGCAAATTTGAAAATTTAAAAGCTTGGCGACAAACGTTTAGTCAGTTTGGTTGGCTCGACGACAAAATATGTTAAACGAATCTAAAACCAATAAAAATAAAAAACAAAGTTAGATCGATAGAATTAAGTTTAGCTGATTCTGTTGTTTACTCATTACATTTGAAGTATTCATTATAAATTAAAATGAAAGATGAATATATTTTTCTTTTGGAGGACAAGATCAACCAAATTTTATAGCGTACCGTCCATTTTTTAATCAAAACAAATAATAAATACATTAAAAAACCAAAAATAAGTTGAATATTTACCTATAACCGTCAGTTTTTAAAATGGACCGACCACTAGACAAACCTAAACTAGCTCATAGAAAAAGGTTAGAAAGCATGTCTAAATAGCTAACCACTATTGACACAACATAGCACCAGGCTCGAAGCAGCAAATAGAGTGACCTGCTCAGTTTCCTTAAGATAGGCACAACAAAATTCAACAAGACATACACAACGTAGGGTGTTCAACAATCACATACCAACTACAAGTAGCAAAGGCCAATTACAAGCATCACCAACAGACTTCCATCAGCATTTCATCCCAGCATCATAACCACGTTTCAAATCAGTATTGTTTACTTCAATCTGGTGATGCAAGGCGCAAGCATTCACCAGTGAACAAGGCAGGATACTTTACAACAAAAAACTTGAAACGAAAGAGAGAAACCAAGGTCGAATAACTTACAACACAGGACCAACAGAGATAACAAAAAAGGCTTCAAAGTATTATAAAAGAGCTGCATACCCACTGTAATAACCTGGAAAATGTGAACCAATTTAAAATTTTTAAAAGTGGTTATTACCAAAGAATTTGAATAATTGAAATAGCATATTTCAATAAAATAGAGAATGGGGTATAGTATTGCAGTTTGAAATTTCGAATACAAACTTTGTCTGGCTGTACCGGGTGGAAAATATAATGGATTTTAGCAAAATTGAAAATATTTAAATATGTTTATGAATACCTTTCTAACGAATCTGAAAAATCGAAGTTTCATAGTGGGAATCAAAAGTTATGGCCAAATGAATTTTCAGGAAGGTCGCTATATAGCATATATAGCCCTTGAAAATTGATATTTTGCGTACGACCTCGAAATTCGACGAAACCACTTTTGTTGGGTCCGGGATGTCAAATAATTGCTAAGTTTCAAATTTCATAATTTTTGAAGCTAGTATGTGAGCAGGGCAAAAGAAAATGTGATTGGTCAAATTTTGTTAAATTGGGTCGACCTAAAAATGGCCGTTTTTCAAACGAGCTCAGAATTCGACGAAACTGGTTTTGATAGGACCGTATCGTCAAAACAAAGCTAGATTTATTTTTCTGGAATTTTTCGATTCAGTTTGTGGCCTTGGCAAATTGAAATGTACGTACAAATTAAATATCGAATGTTTTATATTTTAATTTGAAAAATAACTGACTGTAACAGTCGAATTGGCCAACGAAACATATCCCATTGTGTCCGGAATGGGGGTTTTAGCTAGGGGCGATAGTCGTTGGGTTTGATTTCGAGTCCGTTTGTGAAAACACTACTTAAAATTCCTTATATAGCTTCGATCAATAGGATTTTTTCTTTTATAAAAATAAAATAAAAATCGAAAAACCCTAGCCGCCTTAGCCGATTTCGACGACCCAGGTTGCTCCGCGCTTCTCTCTCCTTTTCCGACCGCTACAGGTGACGCTAGGCCGTGCCACCGCCATCAGTCGACTCGCCTTCGCCTCCTCTCCACATCCGACCAAACGCCGCCCCCCACCTTCGCCGGAATCGCCTGAACTACGTCGAGAAAGGCTTCGACTTCCCAGCGTCGTGCCGCCATCCTCCGACCACCAAAGGGAACCGCACCACCACCGACAGGAAGCTGATTCGTAGCCCTTCCACGTGGCACTACCTGATCGAAGCAACAATCGACGGATTGCACGAATTTTTTGACCCTTGTTTTGAAGCAAAAATAAAGGTGCGGCCTTTATTATTCAGAAATGAAAATAACACTATAAAGCGTTGAAAAACTTTGAAAAATAATATCTTTTTCGTTCTTTAACGAAATTTGATGAAACAGGAGACACCGTGACCGCAAGGAGGCTCTCTACATTCTAGAAGAAGTCGCGGATTTTTCTGATCTTCCTAGGATTTTTAGCACTGCAATAACCAATGTGAGGAATCTAAACTAATTGTGTGAATGAAATCGCATTGTATAAATTATATAAGCGAAGTGTAAATTATATACGCATTGTATACCTCATGTACATGTGTTGTATAAGTTATATTAGCGTTGTATAAATTATACAAGCGTTGAATGAAACATATATGCTTTGAATTGTGATGAAATGCAAGTGAATTATAATAATATATATATATATATATATACACTCCCCTCGTCCACAGACCATGGACGATATTTATTGCTTGTGATTGACGTGATATTATATGGTATGACGAATGGTTGGAAATAATTGTTTGTGGTTGATATTGTGGTTGAAAAATACCTTTGTGGTTGAAAAATACCCTCTTGTGGTTGAAACAAATTAGAATAGGATTGTGGAATTGAAAATAAAACATGTCGCTTGTGTGCGAACTAGATGCATGATCCCCATTGTCAAAAACCGCGAGGTTTTAAGGTAGAGCGAGGAGACATACTAGGGACGGTCCCGGTTTTAACTACCCTGCCGTTATGCTGCCGAAATTTTCTGAAATATTCATGTGTTAGAATAATTTTCATTCATTGAAATTAATTACATAAATTATAGTGAATATTCATGTGTTGAGTTGCAATTCATTCGTTGAGTTGAAAATTCATGTGTTGAATATTATTTGGATTTAAACAAATAGCTTTAGCGATAAAAATCACATTTTTATATATATACAAACTATATCGAATATTCATGTGTTGAGTTGCAATTCATTCGTTGAGTTGAAATTCATGTGTTGAATATTATTTGAATTTAAACAAATAGCTTTAGCGATAAAAATCACATTTTTATATACATACAAACTATATCGAATATTCATGTGTTGAGTTGCAATTCATTCGTTGAGTTGAAATTCATGTGTTGAATATTATTTGAATTTAAACAAATAGCTTTAGCGATAAAAATCACATTTTTATATATGTAAGAACTATATAGAATATTCATGTGTTGAGTTGCAATTCGTTCGTCGATTTGAAATTCATGTGTTGAATGTTATCGTGTTTTAAAATAAAATGAATAGACAGTAAAAACTACACCTTTATTGTGAATATGAAGTGTTAAAAACATTCACGTGTTGAATAAATATTTTTGACGATAAAAATATTTCTTTTATCATGTATATGCTTTGATAAAAATACACACGTGTTGAAATAAATAATAGTTTGCTAGAAATATAATTATTTGCTTTGTTCTGCATATATATACATGTGTTGAACAGGAAAAATGGATTAGCTGTAGCGTAAAGAAATTATTTGCGTGCCCGAAAAATAGGTAAACCTTGATGAGTTGGTTGCACAAGTTTATTTATATATCAACTCCTGTGAATGCCATAGGATGCGGAGTGCTGGTTATTCTGTGTGAAATAATAAATATCGCCATAGGATAGTAACAATTAATTTTGAACTACGCTACATGGCATACTTCATCATATTCCACATAAGCAATTGGAGCTTGTGTGACGAGGTGGAAGATTTACCATACGAGCGAGAGGCTTGTATGGCGATGACTATATACTACAGGTTGAACTGATGACTGATATGGACTATAGAAAATATAACGATAAATCGCCAGATTAATAAAAACCCCACACGGGTCTTGAGTTAACAATAATCACGTCGCTCTAGTTATTAGATACGGCACATGGACTATTTATTTCCACACGGAAATGGGGTGACGAGAATTTATTCTCTTGAGTGATTATCCATACATGCTCCCCCGTAAACACCAGAATATATCACTATAAATATGTGGATGCTTTTTAGGATTTATTGGGTACCTAACATGGCCCAATAAATTTCCAAACCTCTCCCCGTACAAAGGAGGTTATGGCGAAATTTTTCGAAATATTAAGGCGTTAGTGAAATATTTGAAGTGAAAATGAAGTTGAAAATGTAGAATGAACTATAGTTGGAATTATAGAATGAATTATATTTATATATATAAATATAAATATAATAAAAGGGAATCGAAGCCGTGCAGTTCTTGTTTCGGAATCGTAATTTGAAACGACTAGTACGAGAAATCCGACCATCGGATTTTCCCGAAACCGCAACCGCTGGGTTCGCCTTGGAAATATCTTCCCAACGGCACCAACCTTGTAAAAATCCAACGGTTGGATTGTCCGGAATGTTTAATTCAAATCTAAAGAAAAACAGTGCCAGAATCATTTATATTTCTATATAAATATAAATATAATTAAATTAAATCGAATAACGATGCTGCAGTTCGAATTTTGAAACCGTAACTTCAAACGACTAGTGTGGAAGATCCGACCGTCGGATTTTCACGAAACTGGAACCGTTGGGCTCGCTTTGGGAATATCTTCCCACTGATATAGAATTTGTAGAAATCCAACGGTTAGATTTTCCGATATGTGTAAAACAAATTAGGGGAAGAACAGCGCCAGTGCCACGACACGACCTGAAACGTCGTTTAATTAAATATGGCCATTTTTAAATAAATCAAAATGGCGAAAAATCGTTATAAAATATTATAAGCAACATAGATTGCAAATAAACTAATTGGGCTTGAATTGTTTGATATTTGATGGTTGTATGTGTTTGACACGAAAATAACACTAAAGAATTGAAAGATGGATGTCGAATAATATAACCATAGAAAGAATTGATTTAAATTCTAATGACGTGAATTATTTGAAAAGGCCAAGCTAACCCTCATTTCAAATAATTTATCGAGCGATTCGAATTGGAAAATGCAAAGACGATTCAAGACCGACGATCTTCGTATCGGTTGGATGGGCGCTACTGAGGTTCCTGACTGGAGTAGCTATCGGAAAGGGGCGGAAGTAGTAGCCGTCTAAATGTATGTGTTGATTGGACGGATTTACGAGGAATTTGACGCCTCCGGTTTCGTTCAGACCCAGAACGGACTTGTAAATGGACTGAGTGTCTGACATTGGATTTTGTTCTATACTGATTGATCTCTGTTAAATATATATCTGTTTGGCGGCGGAGAATTTATTCTTTTGCTTAACGCCCTTCTCTGAGACGTACGAGCTCAGAGGTTATATATCGATGGAAATCAATCATATGGAGTGGACTGCCTATGTGGCATGCCAAGATGTTGTGATCAAGGCTTCTGTTGCAAAGCAAAGTCTTGTGGATGATGATCAAAGCACGGTCTATGTGGCCTGGCTTTGTGTATAACGTGGATTCGCGAGCCTCACACCCCGGTATGAGTTAAAAACGGGATACGGACTGCAGGGAGAGCACGATGTTTCTTTCGAGCTATGGTGGTGTCAGTGACTTACCAGCCCTGACATTTATATCTACTTTTCACCTTTGTGGTTGTTGGAATGCGAGGCGCCTCGATTATAGGTCTGTAAGGACCGGGAAACGTGTGTTCAGGAATAACTAATCTTCAAACATAAGAGAGGACCGACCCTGAAGCATCCAGGGGTTACCCAAAGTGTGTAGTCCTGAGGCATTTGCTAGAATGTCTTGAAGCGGAGAGGAGCTTGCCCCTTACCTCGACTCATGACGGAAATCCAATTTCCAATACGAAATAATGGACTTGATTGTAGAGCTAGTATGGCGACATAGTAGATGGTAGCTATGCCGCCTATGATTGATATTTATGATGCTATTCATTTTTGAAACATATATGCACTACGTATAATATCAATTGATTTTGCTTTATACATATCAAGCATATTTGGCCATTATAAGGGAAAACTCTATCCTCCGGCTTGCGTTGCATTGTATGATGGGACCTGAGTATTATAATGGCTTCATTCTTTTTAAAAGCATTGCGTTGTTTTCAAAGAATTTACTTTGTTTTAAATGCACTAGCAATCACTGGAGTAAACCCGTTCCGCGAAAGTGGCGTAGTCCTATGATTTGCTATTACTGTTGTTTACCTGTTAAATAGATTCCTCATACCAGTCCCCATGACTGACTCGTTGTTTGTTTCACTTTGCAAACGCGGGTGCCCTTATTTTCACACAGGCAGCCTAGTTCACAGGTGACAGGTTGTTTTGGCTCTGCACTATTGCATAGAGTGCATTTTTGGCTCATGGCGAGGCTGACTTCACAGAGATGACTTTGACATTTTCCACCATTATTGTACTTATATTATGATTCCTCCACTGGCGATGTAGACTGATTTACTTTCCGTACTTCTTATTGTATGTATTATGTACCGCCTTCGGCGATGTAGACTGATACCCTTATTATGTCTCACTGCATGTATGTATTCCGCCTCTGGCGATGATGACTGATCACTTCCCTTTTATTTACTAAGTTATATCCTACGCTATGCTATTCTGATGTTATTACATGTTGTGATTCCGCTGTCATATTCATGTAAAATTATTCTATTTATTGTTTTTGCTATTATCTGTACTTTTCTATGATGATTAATGTGTTATATTCCAATGATTATCCTTAATACCGCCCCTCGGATTTTGGGATCGTCACAGTTCGTATCAGAGCTTTGGTTAATCTTAGCTCCGGGATCTAACACATTAAACGCCTCGTCAGAATAGAATCAGTAGTGTTCTAAGGCGAGTAGCTCATTAGAGATAGGATTAGCAATGTCCTAGAATGAGCTAAGCAGATTAGCAAAACAATTTGATCAGTACATCATTTCCTTCCCTTATGTTCCCCTGCTTTATCATATATGAAAATTATCAAATCTGTGAGCTTGACTCTTTTCTTGCTTATACAGTACTCTTAGATGGCTACACGAGCATCAGCAGCTAGAGGAGGCCGTGGAGGCCGAGCAGGAGTAGCAGGAGGATGGGGGAATATCCCCGTAGTTGAGGAAGGCCCTGTTGTTTAGCCACCAGCACCCGAGGACTTCGAGCTAGACAGAGTAGCGAAGAGGTATAGGAATCTTGGGGGAAAACCCTTTTCTGGCAATGGTACAGTGACCGAGGCTATAGCTTGGTTGAAGACCTATGAGAAAATCTTTGAAGGCATGGGTTTGGGAACCAACAACAAAGCACGACTAGGTATTTGGCTCCTACAGTAGGAAGCAGAGTTGTGGTGGGATGCCATCACCTCAGAGGATGCAGCAGGTACTGTCAGGACCTGGGAGCAATTAAAAACCATGTTCAATGAGAAGTTTGTACCTGAACAAGCTTTAGAGAGGATGCGAGAGCAGTTTGCTAATCTCCAGCAAGGAGATCTCTCTATTCAAGATTACCTGAATAAATTCACCCAGTTGTCGCGCTATGCTCCAGAGCTTATTATGACTAACAAAGCAAAGAACAAGAGATTCATATTTGGGCTAAGGCGCAAGTACCATGACAGAGCTATGAGCAACATCAAACTCTCCTTTTCAGAATTGGTAGAAATGGCTTGCAACTATGAAGATATGGATGAAAGGCACGCTAGCGAAGACCGCGCCAAAAGCCAAGCTGGAAATAAGCGCAAGGCTTCAGCAGATGAACCCGAGTCTAGCATTACCGCGGCCGCTACTCAGAAACCTGGAAAGATCCCCAAAGGAAATTGCTACAACTACGGGAAGCCAGGTCATTTTTCTAATGTGTGCAAAGCCTCGGGGAAGCCAAAGACAAATGACTCAGCCGAATGCTACAACTGCCATAAGAAAGGGCACTATAGCAGGAATTGTCCTCTGAAGCAGAATGCACAAGTGGCTCATGTGTATGACGGGGAGACCCCGCCAGCCATCACCGATGGATCAGGTAAACCCGACGTCTTGGGAGGTACCCTTACCATTAAAAATATTCCTATTTCTTTACTTTTTGATACTGGTGCATCACGTAGCTTCATTTCTGGCAACATTGTTCACAAGTTAAAATTGAAACAAAGAAAACTTAAAGAACCAATTAAAGTTCAAAACCCGATAGGAGGTTCTGTTAATCTCAGTTCATACTGTAGAGTGCCTGTCTCTTATTCTTGCTACAAGTTCTCTTTTAAAGTGATTGTCATGGACCTTTCCGAATTTGATATCATACTGGGGCTGGACTGGTTGACCAAATATAAGGCCGAAGTTAGATGTGCCGAGAGAATCGTTAAAGTCGAAACGAAGCTTGGGCCTATATATATACCATGCCAAGGCTCCGAAATTAATAGAACAGAATTTTGGTCTTCTTTAGAAGTTACTCCCCCTTCACTAGAAAAGATACTGGTCGTTAAAAACTACGCGGATGTGTTTGAAGAAGTAGAAAACTTACCGCCGCAAAGAGAAATTGAATTTAGAATAGATCTAATTCCTAATGCCCGACCAGTAGTACATCCAATTAGAAGAATGGCCCCGAAAGAAAAAGAAGAGTTAGGTAGTCAAACCCGAGAATTGCTTTGGAAAGGTCTGATCAGACCGAGCTTTTCAGCATGGTGAGCAGCAGTAGTATTTGTCCTGAAATCAGACGGTACTCTAAGACTTTGTGTTGATTACCGAGACCTCAATAAACAGACACTGAAGAACAAATATCCCTTGCCACGTATGGACGATCTGTTAGATCAATTAAATGGAGCAACAGTATTCTCAAGAATGGACCTAGCTACAGGTTTCCACCAATTACGTATAGCCGAAGACTGTATTCCTTTGACAGACTTCAGGGGTCCCGATTTATTCAACGAATGGTTAGTAATGCCGTTCGGCTTGTGTAACGCTCCGGCATACTTCATCGATCTTATGAACAGAGTGTTCCGTGGTGTCTTGAATAAATTTGTTCTAGTCTTCATCGATGATATTTTAATCTATTCAAAGTCGGAAGACGAACATGCAAAACATTTAGAACAAGTGTTGGAAATTCTAAGGAAAAATGTCTCGAAAGCTAAATTTTCTAAGTGTGTCTTCTGGTAGGATAAAGTTAAGTTCCTAGGCCATGTCGTATCAAAAGAAGGGATTGCTGTAGATCCAAGCAAAATTACAGCGATTCAAAACTGGAAACAACCTACTACCCCCACAGAAGTTCGAAGTTTCCTTGGATTGGCTAGTTACTATCGGAAATTCGTTCAGGATTTTTCAAAGATATCTGGTGTATTGACAAAGCTTACAAAGAAGCATGAGAAATTCAAATGGACTCCCGAATATGAAGAAGCTTTCCAGGAGCTGAAATTGAAATTGACAACCGCTCCAGTATTGACAATTATAGAAGGCAACCAAGACGTGACTGTATGGACAGACGCTTCTATTAGAGGGCTAGGCGCAGTACTAATGCAAAAAGGCCAAGTGATCGCTTATGCTAGCCGTCAGCTAAAGCCGCATGAAAGAAACTATGCAACTCATGATCTTGAGTTATTAGCTATCGTGTTTGCTTTAAGAATCTGGAGGCATTATTTACTGGGCGAGAATTTCGAACTATTCATGGATCATCAATCCTTGAAATATCTATTCACTCAGAAAGATCTAAACTTGAGACAACAGCGTTGGTTAGAATTCCTTGCAGCATACGATTTTGAAATTCTATACACTCCAGGGAAAGCCAATGTTGTAGCCGATGCGCTCAGCAGAAAGAATGAAATCATCGCCAATTTTGTCATCATGTCTTCATTAATAGACAGGACCTCGACCCTTCAGAAAGACGATGAATTTATTCAAAGAGTCAGTCAGAGAGTTAAGGGAGGTGAATCCACAAGCTTCCGACTCGATGACAAAGGAGTTCTTGGATTAAAGGGCAGAATTTGCATCCCAAATCTTCCTGAGCTCAGAAGAGAAATACTTGATGAGTGCCACAAGTCCAAATTAAGCAACCAACCCGGTGTGAGCAAAATGTATAACGATATCAAACGCACATTCTGGTGGAGAGCTTTGAAAAGAGATATTTCATTATATGTTAGTAGATGCCCCACTTGTCAACTAGTTATGAGTGATCAACAGAAATTGGCTGGATTATTACAACCCTTAGAAATTCCAGGATGGAAGTGGGAACAAATTCCGATGGACTTCATTCATGGCTTGCCTCGAACTAGGAAAGGAAACGACAGTATATAGGTAATCGTAGATCGCTTCATGAAGACTGCCCATTTCATCCCTGTCCGATCCAACAGAACGGCTCAAAGTTTAGCATAGATTTACTTCAAAGAAAAAGTTAAACTACATGGAGTGCCGCTCAATATAGTCAGTGATAGAGATCCCATGTTTACTAGCTAATTCTGGGAAGCATTCCAGACAGAATTGGGATCCAAATTGAATCTAAGCACAGCTTATCACCCTCAGATGGATGGCCAAACTGAGCGGGTGAATAGAATTCTAGAAGATTTACTGCGATCTTGCATTATCGATTTTGGAGGCTCATGGGAAGATCACTTACATTTAGCCGAATTCTCTTATAATAATAGCTATCAAGTAAGTTTGGGAATGTCCCCATTTGAAGCATTATACGGTAGATCGTGCAGATCTCCCGCATGTTGGGTAGAACCTGGCAACAGACTTGTGTTAGGGCCCGATACGATTCGAGAAGCATCGGATAAAGTCGATTTCATTAAGAAGCGATTGAAAACCGCACAGAGCCGACAGAAAAGTTAGGCTGATGTGAGAAGAAGAGATCTATCATTTGCCGTTGGCGATTATGTTTATTTAAGAGTATCTCCAATGCGAGGAGTAATCAGATTTGGCAAGACTGGGAAGTTGGCACCGAGATTTATTGGTCCCTTTCCTATTCTTGAACGGATTGGAACTCTTGCATATAGGGTTTAATTACCTGATTGGTTGCCTGGTGTACATGATGTGTTCCACGTGTCTCAACTCAGAAAACATGTTCATGATCCAGGTCTTGTTGTGGAAGAAGCAGCGCAACAGGATATTGACATAACTCCAGAATTAGCACTCAGAAGAGAGCCATTAAAGATTGTTGGCAAAGGAACTAGAGAGCTAAGGAGCAAAAAGATTCATTTAGTCAAAGTGCAGTGGAGTAGTCATCCCAGAGACTGTACTTAGGAGACCGAGATAAGCATTAAACAAGCCTACCCCAAATGCAGAGTGGACATCTCTGACTAACTCCGGTGCAAGGTACCTTTACAATACTTTGCATTTACATTTTGTTTCCTACTTTGTTGTTAGTTCCTTTTCGAGGACGAAAAGTTTTAAGTGGGGGAGATTGTAATAACCCGGAAAATGTGAACCAATTAAAAAATTTTAAAATTGGTTATTACTAAAGAATTTGAATAATTGAAATAGCATATTTCAATAAAATAGAGAATGGGGTATAGTATTGCAGTTTGAAATTTTGAATACAAACTTTGTCTAGCTGTACTGGGTGGAAAATATAACGGATTTCAGCGAAACTGAAAATATTTAAATCTGTTTATGAATACCTTTCTAACGAATCTGAAAAATCGAAGTTTCATAGCGGGAATCAAAAGTTATGGCCAAATGAATTTTCAGGAAGGTCGCTATATAGCATATATAGCCCTTGAAAATTGATATTTTGCATACGACTTCGGAATTCGACGAAACCACTTTTGTTGGGTCCGGGATATCAAATAATTGCTAAGTTTCAAATTTTCATAATTTTTGAAGCTAGTATGTGAGCGGGGCAAAAGAAAATGTGATTGGTCAAATTCTATTAAAATGGATCGACCTAAAAATGGTCGTTTTTTAAACGAGCTCAAAATTCGACGATAATGGTTTTGTTAGGACCGTATCGTCAAAACAAAGCTAGATTTATTTTTCTGGAATTTTTCGATTCAATTTGTGGCCCTGGCAAATTGAAATGTACGTTCAAATTAAATATCGAATGTTTTATATTTTAATTTGAAAAATAACTGACTGTAACAGTCGAATTGGCCAACGAAACATATCTCATTGTGTCCGGAATGGGGGTATTTAGCTAGGGGCGACAGTCGTTGGGTTTGATTTCGAGTCCGTTTGTGAAAACACTATTTAAAATTCCCTATATAGCTTCGACTAATAGGAATTTTTTTTTATAAAAAAAATCGAAAAACCCTAGCCGCCTTAGCCGATTTCGACGACCCAGGTTGCTCCGCGCTTCTCTCTCCTTTTTCGACCTCCACAGGCGATGCTAGGCCGCGCCACCGCCATCAGTCGACTCGCCTTCGCCTCCTCTCCACATCCGACCAAACGCCTCCCCCCACCTTCGCCGGAATCGCCTGAACGACGTCGAGAAAGTCATCGACTTCCCAGCGCCGCGCCGCCTTCCTCCGACCACCGAAGGGAACCGCACCACCACCGACAGGAAGCTGATTCGTAGCCCTTCCATGTGGCACTACCTGATCGAAGCAACAATCGACGGATTGCACGAATTTTTCGACCCTAGTTTTGAAGCAAAAATAAAGGTGCGGCCTTTATTATTCAGAAATGAAAATAACACTATAAAGCGTTGCAAAACTTTGAAAAAGTACATCTTTTTCATTCTTTAACGAAATTTGATGAAACAGGAGACACCGTGACCGCAAGGAGGCTCTCTACATTCTAGAAGAAGCCGCGGATTTTTCCGATCTTCCTAGGATTTTTAGCACAGCAATAACCAATGTGAGGAATCTAAACTAATTGTGTGAATGAAATTGCGTTGTATAAATTATATAAGCGAAGTGTAAATTATATACGCATTGTATACCTCATGTACATGTGTTGTATAAGTTATATTAGCGTTGTATAAATTATACAAGCGTTGAATGAAACATATATGCTTTGAATTGTGATGAAATGCAAGTGAATTATAATATATATATATATATATATATATATACATACACTAACCTCGTCCACAGACCATGGACGATATTTATTGCTTGTGATTGACGTGATATTATATGGTATGACGAATGGTTGGAAATAAATGTTTGTGGTTGATATTGTGGTTGAAAAATACCTTTGTGGCTGAAAAATACCATCTTGTGTTTGAAACAAATTAGAATAGGATTGTGGAATTGAAAATAAAACATGCCGCCTGCGTGCGAACTAGATGCATGATCCCTATTATCAAAAACCGCACGGTTTTAAGGTAGAGCGAGGAGCCGTACTAGGGACGGTCCCGGTTTTAACTACCCTGCCGTTATGCTGCCGAAATTTTCTGAAATATCCATGTGTTAGAATAATTTTCATTCGTTGAAATTAATTACATAAACTATAGCGAATATTCATGTGTTGAGTTGCAATTCATTCGTTGAGTTGAAAATTCATGTGTTGAATATTATTTGGATTTAAACAAATAGCTTTAGCGATAAAAATCACATTTTTATATATTTACAAACTATATCGAATATTCATGTGTTGAGTTACAATTCATTCGTTGAGTTGAAATTCATGTGTTGAATATTATTTGAATTTAAACAAATAGCTTTAGCGATAAAAATCACATTTTTATATATATACAAACTATATCGAATATTCATGTGTTGAGTTTCAATTCATTCGTTGAGTTGAAATTCATGTGTTGAATATTATTTGAATTTAAACAAATAGCTTTAGCGATAAAAATCACATTTTTATATATATACGAACTATATAGAATATTAATGTGTTGAGTTGCAATTCGTTCGTCGATTTGAAATTCATGTGTTGAATGTTATCGTATTTTAAAATAAAATGAATAGACAATAAAAACTACACCTTTATTGTGAATATGAAGTGTTAAAAACATTCACGTGTTGAATAAATATTTTTGACGATAAAAATATTTCTTTTATCATGTATATGCTTTGATAAAAATACAAACGTGTTGAAATAAATAATAGTTTGCTAGAAATATAATTATTAGCTTTGTTCTGCATATATATACGTGTGTTGAACAGGAAAAATGGATTAGCTGTAGAGTAAAGAAAATATTTGCATGCCCGACAAATAGGTAAACCTTGAGGAGTTGGCTGCGCAAGTTTATTTATATATCAACTCCTGTGAATGCCATTGGATGCGGAGTGCTGGTTATTCTGTGTGAAATAATAAATATCGCCATAGGATAGTAACAATTAATTTTGAACTACACTACATGGCATACTTCTTGACGATAGACATACTTCATCATATTCCACATAAGCAATTGGAGCTTATGTGACGAGGTGGAAGATTTACCATACGAGCGAGAGGCTTGTATGGCGATGACTATATACTACAGGTTGAACTGATGACTGATATGGACTATAGAAAATATAACGATAAATCGCCAGATTAATAAAAACCCCACACGGGTCTGGAGTTGACAATAATCACGTCGCTTTAGTTATTAGATACGGCACATGGACTATTTATTTCCACACGGAAACGGGGTGACGAGAATTTATTCTCTGGAGTGATTATCTATACATGCTCCCCCGTAAACACCAGAATATATCACTATAAATATGTGGATGCTTTTTAGGATTTATTGGGTACCTAACACGGCCCAATAAATTTCCAAACCCCTCCCCATACAAAGGAGGTTATGGCGAAATTTTTTGAAATATTAAGGCATTAGTGAAATATTTGAAGTGAAAACGAAGTTGAAAATGTAGAATGATAGTTGGAATTATAGAATGAATTATATTTATATATATAAATATAAATATAATAAAAGGGAATCGAAGCCGTGCAGTTCGTATTTCGGAATAGTAATTTGAAACGATTAGTACGAGAAATCCGACTATCGGATTTTCCCGAAATCGCAACCGCTGGGTTCGCCTTGGAAATATCTTCCCAACGGCACCAACCTTGTAAAAATCCAACGGTTGGATTGTCCGAAATGTTTAATTCAAATCTGAAGAAAAACAGCGCCAGAATCGTTTATATTTCTATATAAATATAAATATAATTAAATTAAATCGAATAACGACGCTATAGTTCGAATTTTGAAACCGTAAATTCAAACGACTAGAGTGGAAGATCCGACCGTCGAATTTTCACGAAACTAAAACCGTTGCGTACGCTTTGGGAATATCTTCCCACTGATATAGACTTTATAGAAATCCAACGGTTAGATTTTCCGATATGTGTAAAACAAACTATGGGAAGAACAGCGCCAGTGCCACGGCACGAACTGAAACGTCGTTTAATTAAATATGGTCATTTTTAAATAAATAAAAATGGCGAAAAATCGTTATAAAATATTATAAGCAACATAGATTGCAAATAAACCAATTGGGCTTGAATTGTTTGATATTTGATGGTTGTATGTGTTTGACACAAAAATAACACTAAAGAACTGAAAGATGGATATCGAATAATATAATCATAGAAAGAATCGATTTAAATTCTAATGACGTGAATTATTTGAAAAGGCCGAGCTAACCCTCATTTCAAATAATTTATCGAGCGATTCGAATTGGAAATTGCAAAGACGATTCAAGACCGACGATCTTCGTATCGGTTGGATGGGCGCTACTGAGGTTCCTGACCGGAGTAGCTACCGGAAAGGGGCGGAAGTAGTAGCCGTCTAAACGTATGTGTTGATTGGACGGATTTACGAGGAATTTGACGCCTCCGGTTTCGTTCAGACCCAGAACGGACTTGTAAATGGATTGAGTGTCTGACATTGGATTTTGTTCTATACTGATTGATCTTTGTTAAATATATATCTGTTTAGCGGTGGAGAATTTATTCTTTTGCTTACACCCTTCTCTGAGACGTACGAGCTTAAGGGTTATATATCGATGGAAATCAATCATATGGAGTGGACTGCCTATGTGGCATGCCAAGATGCTGTGATCAAGGCTTCTGTTGCAAAGCAAAGTCTTGTGGATGATGATCAAAGCACGGTCTATGTGGCCTGGCTTTTTGTATAACGTGGATTCGCGAGCCTCACACCCCGGTATGAGTTAGAAACGGGATACGGACTGCAGGGAGTGCACGACGTTTCTTTCTAGCTATGGTGGTGTCAGTGACTTACCAGCCCTGACATTTATATCTACTTTTCACCTTTGTGGTTGTTGGAATGCGAGGCGCCTCGGTTATAGGTCTGTAAGGACCAGGAAACGTATGTTCAGGAATAACTAATCCTCAAACGTAAGAGAGGACCGACCCTGAAGCATCCAGGGGTTACCCAGAGTGTGTAGTCCTGAGGTATTTGCTAGAATGTCTCGAAGCGGAGAGGAGCTTGCCCCTTGCCTCGACTCATGACGGAAATCCAATTTCCAATACGAAATAACGGACTTGATTTTAGAACTAGTATGGCGACATAGTAGATGGTAGCTATGCTGCCAATGATTGATATTTATGATGCTATTCATTTTTGAAACATATATGCACTAGTAATAATATCAATTGATTTTTCTTTATACTTATCAAGCATATTTGGCCATTATAAGGGAAAACTCTATCCTCCGGCTTGCATTGCATTGTATGATGGGACCTGAGTCTTATAATGGCTTCATTCTATTTAAAAGCATTGCGTTGTTTTCAAAGAATTTACTTTGTTTTAAATGCACTAGCAATCACTGGAGTAAACCCGTTCCGCGAAAGTGGCGTGGTCCTATGATTTGCTATTACTGTTGTTTACCTGTTAAATAGATTCCTCATACCAGTCCCCATGACTGACTCGTTGTTTGTTTCACTTTGCAAACGCGGGTGCCCTTATTTTCACACGGGCAGCCTAGTTCACAGGTGACAGGTTGTTTTGGCTCTGCACTATTGCATAGAGTGCATTTTTGGCTCATGGCGAGGCTGACTTCACAGAGATGACTTTGACATTTTCCGCCATTATTGTACTTATATTATGATTCCGCCACTGGCGATGCAGATTTATTTACATTCCGTACTTCTTATTGTATGTATTATGTACCGCCTTCGGCGATGTAGACTGATACCCTTATTATGTCTCACTTCATGTATGTATTCCACCTCTGGCGATGATGACTGATCACTTCCCTTTTATTTACTAAGTTATATCCTACGCTGTGCTATTCTGATGTTATTACATGTTGTGATTCCGCTGTCATACTCATGTAAAATTATTCTATTTATTGTTTTTACTATTATCTGTACTTTGCTATGATGATTAATGTGTTATATTCCAATGATTATCCTTAATACCGCCCCTCGGATTTTGGGATCGTCACACCCACCCACACGCCATGCCCATGGAAGAACTCCATTGTGTAAGCAACTGTCGAGGAGACACTGACAATGACAGAGTAAAACATGCCACCACCCAAAAATTCACTTCAAAATGTAAGAGTGTTCGGTTTATTTTGTTAGTACTATTGTAATTACACAATTGTATTACAAACAGACAACAACAACAATCAATGTCAATCAATTATGCCACAATTGTCAAGTCAAACTGTGTGTACAATAATCATAGAAAGCTTAACTGATTTGTGCACAAGACTGAAGATAAAAAGAAAGTATTATGTTTCAGTAATGTCTGAGTCCAGAAATTTTCTGTTTCCTTGAAACTATATTGTCATCGTATGCACCAATCGACGTTGATGCAATTTGTTTCCCAGCATAAAACAGACCAACTCTGTTGCGTAGTGCTAGCAAACGGAGCTCTGACGAACTGAAGTTGATTATACAAACCAGATCAGAGGATTACTTTGAAGAAGAAGAAGTAATGCAAGTAGAAAAAAGGTGAATTCTGTCTTGTTTCAGGCAATGTATATATAGGCAAGGAGGAGTGCTTGTTCGCATGCATTAGTAACCGTCCGAATTGGAAAGGTTGCGACCCTTTAACCGCCCGGTTATTAATATGCGTCTGTTGAGAATTCAAATGTTTGTCTTTATTCAACTAACAAAAATTCCTTTCGAATTCTGGACTGAACGGACAAACCTTTAAAATTCTGATAAAAAATATTCTCATGTCAATGCACTAGCCCAATCATCAAGAGTCGGCCATATCCAATCAAGAGACCCCAAGAGCACCAAGGCCCAATGCCCTTATCTTTGATATTTTAATGTATTATTATGTCATGGTCAAGCCCACATCCTCATATCATCCCTCTCCTTTCTCATTTACATAAGCCTATTTGGCTTCTAATATATTAGGAGAGACTGTGCTAATATTTCCATGATGTAGGACTTTAAATGTTGTTATCTCTTCTTCTTCCTTATCTCTTCTTCTTCCTGCTTTCCCCTTTCTTTGCTCATTAATTTCCAACAATCCCCCACATGAATGAGTAGTTGATCTTAGTTTCACGAATCATTTATCGCATCGGTTAAAGTAGCACATGGTCCTTGAACTTTTCCTAGTGATTACCTATTTGAATCACATGCGAATCAGTAGACATATACTGTCCTTGAACTATAAGCCTTTTGTGTAATTCCAAAGTAGATAACACGCGATAAATGTTTCTTATAACCCTCCGTTCTCTGTATGTGTTCTCTTTTGCCTTGAACACCTGCCTGGTCTCATAAGTGATTAAAGAATTTGGCCTCATAATTCTCTTTGAAGCGGCGTCTTCGCACTTACGTAGGTGATTCTGTAAAGGGCATTCTCTAATTCCTCAAATACAGACATCATTAAAGTACTCATACTTATCCTTATTCAACATATAATGCACTGACTTATCATAGGAATGGTTTGTGTGTAACAGTGCCATCAAGTTTCTCTTAAACTTCATTGTCCCTTTGAACCTAGATCTTGGGATCTCCAGTCAACTAGGTGGGGTTTCCATTTTAGAATAACCTTTAATCTGTAGGCCTTATCCCCATTCCCTTCGATAAGGTTTGAACTTTCTCTCTTGGCAAGCCTTTTGTACGTGGATCCGCTAAGTTATCTTTAGATCGAATGTAATCTATTGTGATAACCCCATTAGAGAGAAGTTGTCTTATCGTTTTATGTCTACGATGAATATGCCTAGACTTACCATTGTATAGTGTACTATTAGCCCTTCCAATAGCTGGTTGACTATCACAATGTATACATATTGGAGGCATAGGTTTGCTCCAATTAGGAATGTCTTCCAAGAAGCTTCGAATCCATTCTGCTACTTCTGCAGTCCAATCTAGTGCAATAAACTCTGAATCCATCGTAGATCTAGCGATACAAGTCTGTTTGGATGATTTCCATAAAATCGCTCCATTTCCTAATGTGAACATGCATCCACTTGTAGACTTTGTATCATTTGATCCAGTGATCCAATTTGCATCACTGTATCCTTCCACTATTGAATGATAGTTTGTATAGTATAGACCATAACTCTGTGTATACTTTAGATATCCTAGAACTCTGATTTTCGCTTTCCAATGATGTTTAGCAGGATTGCTGGTAAATCTACTTAGTTTGCTTACAGCATCAGCGATATCAGGCCTAGTACAGTTCATAACATACATGATACTTCCTAGTATACGAGAGTACTCCAATTGGTAAATACCATCAGCAGTGTTCTTTAACCAATTTTGGTTCATATCTACTGGTGATTTTGCAATAGTTACATTATATTGCTTGAATTTCTCCAGTATTTTTGTGATGTAATGCGATTGGGATAATGCATATCCCTGTGGTGTTCTCAGAATTTTTACACCCAATATCACATCAGCCAGTCCTATGTATTTCATATCAAATCTAGAGGATAACATATCATTTATAGATGTTATTATGGCCTTGTTATTGCCTAGGATCAATAGGTCATCAACATAAAGACAAACAATGACATATCCAATATGTGTATGTTTTATGTACACACATTTATCTGATTCATTTATTGTGAATACATTTGATAACATAGTATTATCAAACTTCTCATGCCACTGTTTTGGAGCTTGCTTAAGGCCATAAAGTGATTTACTAGTTTGCAAATTTATGCTCATTTTCTGAGCTTAGAAATCCTTCAGGTTGTTTCATATAGATTTCCTCCTCTAGTTCACCATTCAAGAATGCAATTTTAACATCCATTTGATGTATTTCCAAGTCATGTATGGATGCAATTGCAATGAGCATTCTAATTGACGTGATCTTCGTTACAGGTGAAGATGTATCGAAATAGTCCAGGTCTTCTTTTTGTCTGAATCCTTAGACTACCAGACGAGTTTTGTACTTGTCTACTGAACCATCAGGTTTCAATTTTCTTTTAAATATCTGTTTATTACCTAAGGCTTTACATCCTTGATGTCAAACAATTCCCATGTATGATTGGACATAATGGATTCTGTCTCATTGTTAATTGCCTCCTTCCAATAAAAGGCATTGCTGGAAGACATAGCTTGTTTATATGTCAATGGATCATCTTCTAACCTAAATGTATAGAAGTCCGGTCCAAAGGTTTTAAAGTCCTTGACCTTTTACTTTGTCTTGGTTCCTCCATTTGTTGCTTAACACTACTTTGCTGAGTGTTATTTTGTTCAACATCCTCAATATAATAAGGAACTTCATCTTCCCTTGGTTTCTTAGGTGCATGATTTTCAGTACCATGTTTCAAGGGAAATACATGTTCCAAAAATCTAGCATTTCTCGACTCAATGATGGTATTTTCATGAATATCATCAATTTCAGATTTATGTACCAAAAATCGATATGTAGCACTGTTTTGTGCATATCCATTGAATACACAATCAATAGTTTTTGGTCCAATTTTGACCTTCTTTGGTTTTGGTACCTCTACTTTGGCAAGACACCCCCACGCTTTTAGGTATTTATAGGATGGTGGTCTGGTTTTCCAAAGTTCATGAGGAGTTTTAGATTTTTTTCTTTCGGGGTATTGTATTTAAAATATGATTTGCCGAAAGAATGGCTTCTCCCCAAAAATTATCTGGCAAGCCAGAGCTAATCAGTAAGGCATTCATCATTTCTTTAAGAGTTCTATTTTTTTTTGTTCGGCTATACCGTTGGATAAAGGTGAATACGGAGCTGTAGTTTGATGTGTAATTCCATGATTAGCGTAGAATTCCTCCAATGGAGACTCGTATTCTCCTCCTCTATCACTTCTTAAAGATTTGATTTTCTTGTTGAGTTGATTCTCAACTTCTGCCTTATATTGTTTAAACATTTCAATTGCTTCGTCCTTACTTCTGAGGAGATATATATAACAGTATCTGGTACAATCATCAATGAATGTAATAAAGTACCTTTTTCCACCTCTAGTTTGACACATTTTCAAATCGCATACATCGGTATGTATTAAGTCTAGATGTTCAGTATCTCGTTCAACATGATGAAATGAGGTTTTTTTCAATTTTGCTTCTGCACAAAATTGACATTTATAGTTTGAATCTATATTGCATTTTGGTATAAATTCTAGATTAATCAATTTTCGCAATGTATCAAAATTTACATGCCCTAATCTAGAATGCCATATGTTAGAAGATTCAACAATATAAGCAGAAGATTCACTTTCATTCATTTCAGTGCGTGGTACAATAATGGTTACATTTGCTTTAAACAAACCATCACACACATATCCTCTTCCAACATACACTCCATTCTTGGAAAGCACAAATTTATCATCTTCAAAAGTCAATTTGAAGCCATGCTTGCTCAGTAATGATCCTGAAATTAGGTTCTTGAGAATTTCTGGAACATGGAGAACATCATTTAAAGTTAGTTCCTTTCCAGAAGTCAGTTTCAACACAACTTTTCCTTTTCCTTCGACCTTTGAAGTAGAAGAATTGCCCATAAAAAGTTGTTCAGCATCAGGTGCAGTTTTATAGGTTGTAAACATCCACTTATTAGCACATATTTGTCGAGTGGCTCCAGTGTCTACCAACCATTCCTGTGAGTGGCCAACAAGGTTGCATTCTGATATTACTGCACATAAATCAAGATCAGAAATGCCTTTCGAAACATCAGCCGTATTTGCTTCTAACTTCTTCTTTTTAGGTGCATGACATTCAGCTGCTTTGTGCCCCTTCTTTCCACAGTTGTGGCAAGAACCCAGAAATTTCTTTGACATCTTAGGAGCATTCTCCCTTTTTCTTTTGTTAGTCTTGTCTGACTCAACAACATTTGCTTTGGCAGCAATATTCTGAGAAATCTTTTTCTCAGAATTTCTGTTATCTTCCTCAATGCGTAGCCGAATTATGAGATCTTCCATTGTCATTTCCTTACGTTTATGCTTAAGGTAATTTTTGAAACCCTTCCAAGAAGGAGGCAATTCCTCTATAGTTGCAGCAACTTGAAAAGTCTCGCTAAGAGTCATCTTTTCATCTTCTAATTGACCGATGATATGTTGCAGATCTTGAGCTTGACTTATCACCGTCTTTGAGTCAACCATTTTAAAGTCTAGAAATTTTCCAACAATGAATTTCTTCATGCCTGCGTCTTTAGTTTTGTACTTTTTCTCCAGAGCCAACCAGAATTTTTTGGACATTGCAAAAGTACAGTAGACATTGTAGAGGCTATCATCCAGACCATTCAGAATATAATTTTTGGACATGAAATCTGAGTTTGTCCAGATACTGAGTGCCTCTACTTTAGTAGCGTCAGGTTCGAGTTTGTCTACCACAGGAGCCTCTTCAGGTTGAAACTTGGCAAGGCTTAATGTTGTTAAATAAAACAACATTTTCTGTTGCCAGCGCTTGAAATTGATTCCATTGAACTTCTCTGGCCTTTTGCCATGAGACAGAGCCATTGTTGGTAGCACAGGCGCTGGCTGAGCAGTTTTCACCATCTGAATCGGTGCAGAATCAGTGCTGCTGTTTTTCGTCATCTGCAAGAAAAATACTGTTTCAAGATTGTTAGTACTCCTGTAATTACACAATTGTATTACAAACAGACAGCAACAACAATTAACATCAATCATTATGCCACAATTTTCAGGTCAAACTGTGTGTACAACAATCACAGAAAGTGTAACCGATTTGTGCACAAGACTGAAGATAAAACGAAAGTATTCTGTTTCAGTAATATCCGAGTCCAGAAGTTTTCTGTTTCCTTGAAACAATATTGTCGTCGTATGCACCAATCGACATTGTTGCAATTTGTTTCCCAGGATAAAACGGACCAACTCCATTGCGTAGTGCTAGCAAACGGAGCTCTGACGAACTGAAGTTGATTATAAAAACCAGATCAGAGGATTACTTTGAAGAAGAAGAAGTAATGCAAGTAGAAAAAAGGTGAATTCTGTCTTGTTTTGGGCAGTGTATATATAGGAAAGGAGGAGTGCCTGTTCGCATGCACTAGTAACCATCCGAATAGGAAATGTTGCGACCCTTTAACTGCCCGGTTATCAATATGCGTCTGTTGAGAATTCAAATGGTTGTCTTTATTCAGCTTACAAACATTCCTTTCGAATTTTGGATTGAATGGACAAACCTTTAAAATTCTGAGAAAATATATTCTCATGTCAATGCACTAGCCCAATCAGCAACCGTCGGCCATATCCAATCTAGAGACCCCAAGAGCCCCAAGGCCCTTATCTTTGATATTTTAATGTATTATTATGTCATGGCCAAGACCACATCCTCATATCATCCCTTTCCTTTCGATTTTACATAAGCCTATTTGGCTTCTAATATATTAGGAGAGATTGTGCTAATATTTCTATAATGTGGGACTTTAAATGTTGCTATCTCCTCTTCTTCCTTATCTCTTCTTCTTCTTCCTACTTTCCCCTTTCTTTGCTCATTCATTTCCAACATATTTAGCATTTTGAGTTTGCAACATTACATTTGAATGATACACAAATATTTAAGTTTCATTTTCAATGTTTATCAATATAAACTAAACCATAATTTGATTTACAAATTCAGGTTACTACTGCCGTAATAGCTTGAATTTCATTATATAAGCAACTATATAAGTTCACACCATAGATTGTCAAATTAAATCTTTTATTTTTAATTATAAATTTATCAACTAAAGTTAATTCAAATGTTCTAATATTAATTCCAAATCTCAATATTTAACAGTACAAATTAAATCATAATTTTTTTTATAATCAATATAAGATATTGTTGTTATAACAAGTTGAATTTCATTACTTAATCAATTTAATTTAGTTTACATCATACATTTCACAATCAAATCATTAAATTTTAAATTCTAACCATAATTAGCATTAAAAAAAAATTGTGACGAAGGGGAGAAATAGTCTTTTTTGTATTTTCTAAGTTTGAGGCATGATTCTCAAGAGAAGTAGAACCAGACGAGGACTCGGGGCAGGAGGAAGACTCCAAAGGAGGAATACCTATTTCCCCGGATTCTCCGCCTGAATGGACATTCGAATTCGATTCAAAACAAGAAACATTCAAAATCAAAGTGGGTAAGGCTGTTGTCACTCCTAAAAAAGCTACAATCTTTTCTAAAATGAAGAAGCGAAGGACAAATCAGTTTTGAAAAAGGTCCCCATGGATGAAGTTCGGTGGCTGATATTGGAAACAGACTGTAAGGGCCTTAATAATTATTAGAAATATGAATAAATCATGTAAGATCATAATAAATGATTTGGGACTACAACAAAAACACTTTTTTACAACACTGATTCTACTATAGTTCATCAAAATGTTGTAAAAATTATACAATTTTCATAACATATGTTAAGAAAAATGTCGTGATAGATTTTACCAAACAACGTTCTTTGTACAAATGATGGAAAATAAAAAATATTTACATTTCATTAAATTCAACATTTAAATAGTCGCTAAATATAAGTTGTTACAATTTTGTTGTGTTATATGCAATATGTACGTATATAATGATTTTTAGTGTAAAATTATGTTTTTCCATATATAACTGAGTTATAATTATTTAGTAGTTAAATAGTCTGTCTAACATGTTCTGTAATGTATTTATTATTTGTTATAATTTAAAGTATTTGCAATCATTTTAAAAACCAGTCGGCTCTGACAAAATTGAGTTATACGTAAAATGGAAAACCATAAATTTTGATGAAAAATCAACATTTATGTGTGAGGATAATTTTAATAAGATTGTATGGCTTATTTTTTTCAAAATATTGTGTTTCATACAATTTTAACATCAAATTTGTAAGTTTTGTTCGTAAGTCAGAAATGGGTAAGATGTACGATTAGTTGGCAAAATATAAATTTTGTTTCCATATGTGTAAAACTATGTTAAAAAGGTTTTAAAATATTTTATATATGTTTGTACAAATTTTAGTAAGGCTAAACAAAGTTAGAATGTGTATTAAGTGGTTGAATTGGTGAAATATAATGTTAATAGAATGGCTTGTGAGTAAAGTGGCTTATTTGAGCACCTAAATTAAGCACGAATGATCTAATCATGCTATAATTCAACTGAAACCATGGATTATGAAAAGAAGAGTTTGGATACTACGATTATTTTCTCTATAGTATCTTCCTCCTCCTTTGATACTCATATAAAAAGAAAATAACAAAATCTCTTATACAAACCAAAATCTCCACTTCTAATCCAAATCAAAGGCCGAAACTAAGTATCTAACCAAGCTATACACAAGTAATCACTACAAACCCATATATTAATCACCATTTATTTCATATTTTGTGAATTTTCTTCACTGTATGATGAAATCATATTGCATGCTACTGTAAACTTTCCTATAGGTTGCAAAGGGCAAAATTCAAGTTAAAAGCTCAATCTTTCTTCAAATCCTCCATTGTTAATTGCTTAAATCACCAAAGACATGAGTGCAAACTCACACATCTAGATTACTCGGTGATTTTGAACATTTGTAGTTTTCCAGAGAGAGGTTGTCTCTATAAACATAATATCTTAGTTTTATATTTGTAGCGGAAAATCGGTTCTCCATCCAAATTTGTGATGTCATAACTTCTTTATTTCTTGCTGCAATCATGCCAAATCTTTTCTAAATGGTAGTATTCTTGTTGGTGCATAAGCATGTCAATTTTCAAGTCATATCTACCTATGTATCATATTGAAATTACGTGTCAAAGTTTGAACCGGAAGAGAATCTTTCCCTATGTAGTATTTATCATAGATGGTCCATACATGGAGAGCTCAAAATCTATAGCATATTCCAAGATTGTCTTATCTCCCAATTTCATCATAGAACCTATATAATGTTGAAATTGATGATTCAAATATTTTTAGAGAAGGAAATATTGATTGTCAATCATGTAATTGGCTCCTATATGGAATAACTTGGGAGCCAAGTTTACTTGGAGGTCAAGAAAAATTGGTTGCCAAGTTTACTTGAAGGTCAAGAAAACTTGGGTGTCAAGTTTACTTGGAGGTCAAGAAATCCCTCTATATAAATAGAGGTCATGTCATTGTATAAAAAAAGCAATCCACCATAATCTTCTCTCTATTGTAATCTTCCCCCTCTCTTATGTAATCATTTCTTCATTGAGAAATAAAAGTTGTTGGATCTCTGCGGATGTAGGATATTCATATCCGAACCACATTATATCTTCTATGTCCTTTTTTGTTCTTTGTTTTTTGTGAGATTTCATAATTGTTTTGTTATACTCCATTAGTATCTTAATAAACAATACTGGATCCTCATCAAAATTCCACATAAATCACTACAATTTGGTATCAGAGCTGGTGTTATTGTTTCTATTTGGATATTAATGGCTACTTCTAGTAAGTCTGTTGGAAGATCTGACATCAATTATGGAGTAACACGTTTTGACGGAAAAGGAGATTTTGGTACTTGGAAGATAAAGATGGAGGCCGTATTGAAAAAAGAGAAGACTTTTAAAGTTGTTTCTGCGCCTGAGAAATTGAAAGATGTTGATGCAGCTGGATTGGAGGAAATGGAAGACGAAGCTCTCACAACAATTCATTTGAGTCTTTCAAATGAAGTCCTTAGAGAATTTTCTCAGAAGAAGACGACGAAGAACTATGAGATGCATTATCAGATGCATATCAAGACAAGTCTCTCACAAATCGGATTATTCTACAACAACAACTTTATTCGTTCAAGATGAAGCTTGGAGCCGATCTTATGGAGCATGTAGATGCCTTGACCACTTTAGTTATGAACCTGAAGGCAGCAGATGTTGATATTACTGATGAGGCTCAAGCTGTGATCCTAATATATTTCCTGCCTAAAGAATATATTGATTTTGTTAATTACATGATTTATGGCCACAGTAAAATTAGCCTTTCTGATGTAAAGGCTGGCCTTCATAATGAAGTGTTAAGAGGTAGATTGGCAAGCACTAGCATTGATAGTGATACCGAAGGCTTATCTGTTCAGAGAGGTAGAAGTCAAAGAAATTCAAAGAAAGGTGAAGACCAGAATTCTTCGAGGTCCCAGTCTAGGGGGTCTAAGAAATTGACTTGCCATTATTGTAAGAAGCCCAGGCATTTTGTTGCACAATGTCCCAAGCTTGAAGGAAGAAGAAAAGATCTAAATCAAGCTTCAGTATCTACAGCGGAGAAATCAGATACAGAGAGTGACACTGATGTGTTTACAACTTCTAGCTCTTCTGGGAAGAGCACCCCATGGTTGATTGATTCTGGCGCATCCTATCATATGGCACCTGATAGGAACTCTTTTTCCACTTACCGTGAGGTTGACGAAGGAGATGTTCTGATGGGCATTGATGCTTCTTGTCATATGGTTGGTGTTGGTAGTGTAAAGATCAGGATGTTTGACGGTGTTATTCGAAACATTACTGATGTTAGGCATGTACCTGATTTAAGGAGGAGATTGATTTCTGTTGGGGCATTGAGTAGACTTGGACTAAAGATTGTAGTTGAAGAAGAGAAGACGGAAATATCTAAGGGTTCCATGATCGTTATGAAAGGAGTGAGGGCATGAAATCTCTATTTACTAAAGGGAACTACTGTAGTTGGTGAATCAGCTTCAGTTACTTCAGCTGATTCAGATTCTTCCATATTATGCCACTTGCGGATGGGCCACATTGGTGATCACAGCATGGATGAGCTAAGAAAGTGAAGTTTGATTGATGGAGTTCGACATTCAAAGCTTGGTTTTTGTGAAGAGTGTGTTCTTGGTAAGCAAATGAAAATTTCTTTTGGTGTTGGTGAGCATAATTCAAAAGCTATTTTGGATTATGTTCACACGGATGTTTGGGGACCTTCCCCTTGCCCATCCTTGGGTAGTGCCAGTTATTTTGTTTCATTTACAGACGATTTCTCTCATAAAGTTTGGGTATACTTTTTAAGTTCCAAAAGTGAAACCTTTACTAGAATTTGTAAATGGAAATCCATGGTGGAGAAGCAGTCAGGGAAGAAGTTGAAAGTTCTCCGTTCAGATAATGGCGGTGAATTCGTATCATAAGAATTCATCGATTATTGTGAGAACGAAGGCATTAAGAGGCATTACACCACACCAGGCAACCCCCAGTCCAATGGAGTTGCATAAAGGATGAATTGGACATTGTTGGAGAGATCTAGGTGCCTCAGATTGACTGCTAAGTTAAAGAAGGGATTTTGGGCTGAAGCTTTATCTATTGTGGCTTTCCTCATCAACCGCACACCTTCTACTGCCACATGAAGATCCCTGAAGAAGTATGGAAAGGAGAGTCTGTTAGCTACTCATTCCTCAAGGTGTTTGGTTATCCAGCTTATGTGCGTGAGAGTCGAGGAAAGCTGGAACCTAGAGCTCGCAAGTGCAACTTTCTAGGTTATAGAAGAGAAGTAAAAGGATATAGGTTGTGGTGTCCGATTAGCAAGAAACTTATTATAAGCAGGCATGTAACTTTTGATGAGAAAGCTATGTTGAAGGTGGAGCCTTCCTCATCGAATGATGATGAGAGGACACGTGTAGAATACGAAATGCAAAGAAAATCATCTGTTGATTCTTTCCATAGACGTTCAAATGGTGTTTCCAATGATGCCGTGGTTGATGAGGATAGTATGGATACTGGCATAAAAGATCAAACTCAAGCTGGAGCTCATACAGAGACCAGGCCTGTTAGAGAAAGAAGATTACACAGATGCCTTGATGAGTTTGTTGGTTTGAGCATCAAAGACATTGACTTTGATGATATGGAAACATATGTATTAAACGTTGTCAATGATGAGACCAGAGATTATAGAGACGCTATTGTATCAGTTGACGGTTCTAGTTGGTTAGTAGCTATGGAAGAGGAGATCGAATCTTTATGAAAAAAATCACACTTGGGATTTGGTGCCACTTCCTACCGACAAGAGAGCTATTGGATGTAAGTGGATCTATAGAGTGAAAGACGGCGGTAATGGAGAGTTCAGATATAAAGCAAGACTAGTAGCAAAGGGGTATATTCAGAAGAAAGGGGTAGAGTATCATGACATCTTTTCTCCAGGTGTTAGGCATACTTCCATTCGTATTCTCTTTGCATTAGTTGCTCATTATGACATGGAGTTAGAGCAACTAGATGTCAGAACTGCTTTCTTGCATGGTGATCTGGGTAAAGAGATTTATTTGCAGCAGTCGGAAGGGTTCATTGACAGTAGCAGGACAGACTATGTTTGTAAACTTAACAAATCTCTTTATGGACTGAAGCAGTCTCCTAGACTATGGTACAAGAGATTTGATAAGTTTATGCTTTCACACGAATACTCTAGAAGCTACAAAGACCAGTGTGTTTATTTTAGGAGATGTGATGATGACATGATTTGTTTGTTGTTATATGTTGATGATATGTTGATTGCATCTCAGAGTATGGTCAAAATTAAGGAGTTGAAAGCTGAGCTCAGTTGAAAGTTTGATATGAAGGATTTGGGGAAAGCATAAAGAATATCGGGTATGGAGATAAGCAGAGATAGGAAGCGGAGAGAGTTAAGGTTCACTCAGGCACAGTACATCGAGAAAGTCCTCGCTCGATTTGGGATGGAGAAAGCCAAACAGGTAGGCACTTCTTTAGGCTCTCATTTTAAGTTGTCGAAAGACCGTTCTCCTACATCGGAAGAAGATAAAAGGTATATGGCTAATATACCTTATTCTAGTGTTGTTGGTAGTCTCATGTATGCGTTGGTGTGCACGAGACTAGATTTGGCCCATGCAGTTGGTGTTGTCAGTCAATATATGTCTAACCCAGGCAAAGAACATTGTGAAGCAATGAAGTGGATTCTTAGATTTCTTCGACGAACTTCTTCGGTGGGTTTTCTATACGGTGGAGTAGATGGTGACATCTTTCTTAGAGGATATTGTGATTTTGATTATGCTGGGGATAGAAATGCTAGGAAGTCAATGTCGGGCTATGTTTTTACACTTGGCATAGGCTCGATTTCATGGAGATCAAAGCTGCAATCTATCGTAGCTTTGTCGACTACCGAAGCAGAGTTGATATCGATTGTGGAAGCAACAAAGGAAGGATTGTACTTACTTCAGTTGTTGGATGATCTTTTAATGCTGCAGCGGACAATGGAGCTATTTTCAGACAGTCAGAGTGTGATTCATCTTGTTGAGAATCAAGCTTATAGTTCACGGACAAAGCACATTGATGGTAGAGGTTTCTTTCTTAAGCTTGAGAAAGAACGGAGCAAGATCAAATTATTGAAGGTAGGTACTTCGGATAATCCTTCAGATATGATGACCAAGTCACTTCCAAAGGACAAGTTTGAGCATTGCTCAAATTTTATCTGTTTGCTTCCTGTTACATGAGTGCCATGGGGCGCTGTGCCCAACAACTTCTATGTTGATTGTTGAATATGAGATGATGAAGAAAGACTGTTATATTTGAATCAAGGTGGAGTGTTGAAATTGATGATTCAAATATTTGTAGAGAAGGATAAATTGATTGTAAATCATGTAATTGGCTCCTATATGGAACAACTTGGGTGCCAAGTTTTCTTAGAGTTCAAGAAAATTTGGGTGCCAAGTTTACTTGGAGGTCAAGAAAACTTGGATGCCAAGTTTACTTGGAGGTCAAGTAAACTTGGGTGTCAAGTTTACTTGGAGGTCAAGAAATCCCTCTATATAAATAGAGGTCATGTTATTGTATGAAAAAAACAACCCATCACTAATCTTCTCTTTATTGTAATCTTCCTACTCTCTTATGTACTCATTTCTTCATTGATAAATAAAAGTTGTTGGGTCTCCGTGGACGTAGGATATTCATATCCGAACCACGTTAAATCTTGTGTGTCCTTTTTTTGTTCTTTGTTTTTTGTGAGATTTCATAATTGTTTTGTTATACTCCATTAGTATCTAAATAAACAATACTAGATCCTCATCAAAATTCCACATAAATCACTACATATAAGACATAATTCTGGGCCATAGGAATAAACTTATCTTCGTATACTTAATCTGGAAGCCATTCCAAGTCATCTCATCCTCTAGAGTAGTAAGAATAATAGAGCTCCACTAACTCATGATTCTACCTTAAAGCTATTGAGATGCGAGCTTCCTCATCATAGCATCAGCAATCCCCAAGTCTCTGAAAATAACAGCATAAGTGTCCAACCACTCCTAGGCCTCGATAACAGACTCGGACCCATTAAATGGGTTGCTTTCCAAAGTAGAAAAATCCTTGTATAATTTGGCAAAATCCATTCACGATGCCGACACATGAACATCGCAACACCAAAAGTTGCACCTGGATTTGCATGATCTCTATCTACAACAGAAGCCTCCATAGCATCGAACATAGCCTAATGATCGGGGGTAGCTGCACCTGTTCTACCCTCACCTTTCACAGTTAAGGTAGAATTATTCCAAGCCCCCTTTCTTGTGGCCTGACTCATTCCTAATACGCAACAAAAATTGCCAGCCCTAACTAAAGAAAGGCAGCAATGGTGTTCAAATGCAAAATATTGTATTTAGTATAGATACATCAACCTGCAAATGTAATATCCCGTAAATTTTGATCATTTATGTTGTTGAATTAAATTTAATTATTGAATTTAAATAGTCTTAAAATAAATTTTATGATGTTATTTATGAATGATTTCAAATTAATTTCTAATAAACAACCATTTGTAATTAAATAAATGGTGATTTATAACAATTGAAATTATTATCAAATTGTACGCATATTTTATTAATTAACTACGAACTAATGATAATAAAATAAAATAGTAGTTGAATCATCATTTCGTTTAAAAACATTAATATAGAAGTTTTATGATAATTGATAACAAACTAATTAATGTTTCTAGTTTAAATTGTAACGAAATGAGGTGGCAACGATATATAACGTAACTATTAACTAGCATAGTTGACGAAATTTAATGTTGACATTAATAATCAAATAAACCATACACGTAATTTCTTTGCTCATTCGCATTTCATGCAAGTTTATTTTCATTCCTTTTTTTTCTACTTTCCCCAAATTCATTAGCTCCTTTCTCTCCACTTCATTTCTCCATTAATTACGCATTCATTTCATTTCTTTATGTATTTATTAATTTTCCTTCATTCTATTAATTTCTTTCCTATCATTATTATTTTTGAAAAACAAACCATCTCATGTTAATAGTCCTGAACTAAAACATATAAGGACAAAAATAAGTAAATAAAGTATATCCAACGTGATTAGCTTTCCACACATTTTATCCTATTTTCAAACATTCTGTGTTGCATGCGTTTCCATATGCATGCATTATTATCTCGCATAAGTAAGCCACGTTTCTATATATATATAAAAAACAGAAAGAGAGAAACACATGTGTTGACATCAAAAATTGGCACAACACCCAAAGAAAGGGTTATGTAGAGAATAAATGAAGATGAATAATTGCAAAACTGAAAATAGAGGGAATCACACGCAAGTGTATAGTGGTTCGACATTAACGAGCCTATGTTCACTTTATAATCTCCTATATATGCTTTAAATTATCAGATGGAATAGTTACAGTGACGGTACAACAAGAGATTAACAAAGATTTAAAAGCTAGAGTACTCAAACTTCCAAAAGTCCCTTCTTCTGAGTCCAGAAGGGGTATTTATAGGTGGTACAGTGCTTGAGCTGGCTTGCACACGCGTTGCACGATCCAAAATAATAGTTAAGTTTAAAGAAGTGTTCTCCTCCTATGGAACCGACACTCCTTGAATTATTGGTGATAGGTGGCAATCGATTTGATCCCCTCGGATGACCTGGAACGGGCAAGGCTGAGCTTGAGCTATTCTTCAGGAGAACATTCCATTCATAACTATGTGTGACCTAGCTTATTTGTTTTGATTAAAGAGGGCTTCAACTGGACTACGTGTTATGTCAGTAACTAGCTTAAATGATGGGCCTCATCGATTAGCCCACTTCTTGACTTCAGCTATCTACTTCGGGCATCCAAGGCACAGGCCTTGATGGGCTAGCCAAAAGTCCCATTAACACTTTGCCCCCACCAAAGTATGCTGCGTTGGAGACAGGGCATACTTTGTAAACACAAGCACTGAATAACCTTTCCTATATCAATCAAGAAATTCCCCATAGGTCGGTTCTAGTTGTCTGTTCATGAGCTTCATAAATCGATATTGATCTACTAGACGTCTCGAAAACATAAACTGGCTCAGGTAATAATGACACCCCACTATCATCTGTCTTTTCGGCTGACCTTGGCTCGATGGTGGCTTAACACGTCAGCCGAGTCTGATCCAATAGTCATATCAATCAAATACGAATAGTTATCTCATTGTATTATAAAAGGAAAACCTTCTTTACTTTACCTTTTGATTTTTTACTACAAAGTTCGATTTACTGTTTCGGAGGAAAAACATGAAAGATCACTTTCGTCTTCCACCAAGATCATTTTTTCCCGGTAAGAATCGATTCTTTATCTTTTTTTCAAAAAATTCCGATGTAATTCTTGTGTATAGTCACTTCTTTCTTTAGCTTTTTAACGTAGCTTGGGCACCACGTAATCCATAATTGGGATCACCAGCTTTGGATCGCTAGAGTCAGCGGCGACGCAACTGTCTATGGTGGTTCTCATACCATTATAGTAAAATCTGATTGTGTTGGAATTGCTAGTCCGAAATGGCATGGAGGTGGAGAGGTTACCTGCCTTTTCACAGTGTTTCACGTATCAGGGTGTTACTAAATCCTTGGACACGTGGCAGTGTTTGAGAGGGTGGTGATTAAGATAGCGATCTTCGTACAGTCTGGCATATGAGAACTAGAATGATTTTGTGGTTTGTCATTTATCAAGATAGCACTGTAAAATGGGACTAATCGCTTTTGAATCAATCTTCAATTTTAGCTCGGTAAATGTGACACCCCACATCCATCAATGTCACTTTTTATTAGAATGCATTAAATTTCATGAAGGGTTATAGGTAAATAGAAACAGAAACAACACAAGATAAATATAAAATAACATTGGAATTTAAAACTTTATTAAACAGAAAACATCGTGGGTCCAAAACCCTGTTACATCATAAGTCTAAAATACAGAAAACCCATTACATTAATTTTTAACTTTCAGTCTTGTACTAAATCCATCAGAGTACAATAATACATGAAAAGCATAGTCCCCAAAACATAGCCATATCTGAGAAGATAGGAAATCAAAGCGTTACATCTAAGCAGCTCCAAGTAGAATGAAAGAGAGAATCCAAATCAAGCCTGAGTATTCCTACCCTGCGAACCTGGGGGGAGAAACGGAAGTGAGAAAAGAGGAAACAAAATGGGTTAGACTAAAGTCTGGAGAGTCCAGTTACTTTTAGTATATAAATAAGTAAAAGCATCATGACATGCATATAAACCGGATGAGAGAGATAGCAGTATCATACGACAGGTATAAAAGGATGAACAGGATAAACAGAATAAATATAATAGAATATTATTCGCTTTTCAAGTACTTTTCTCTGCACCAATACTAGTATAACGAAAACAAGATGATCCCTATAGAAATAGATTGTAGACTTAGGACAGGTTTTACCCCCAACAATATAACAGGTATCCCAATAGAAATGACAGGTGTTACCCCCAACGATAATAATGGGCTCCTAAACAAGAAAGACTAGATATACCCTAGTTACTACACCAATCGATCGGCTCACTACCTTGTAGATACCATGTGATGGCCCCAAAGTAAGATGTATCACTTCCTAAAGTGGCAACCCCTTTATTAACGAGATGCACAACTATATTTACTGATGTCATAACGTCTTAATTTTCCCGAGCAAGTCGGACCCATGCACGCAGATGACTCCGTTGGATCCCGCACTATCAACAACTCCACCTATATGGACCTCTTACAATCAACTCAGTACGCATGCTCTGACCCCGACCTAGTTCAGGGTTCCTCGTTTGATACCAAGATGGGTTACTGACTGATACGGGTCCTACATAACAAGTGATACAAGCTACCCCCAGGGCTTGCATCCCTACTACTAGGATTTTGACGGGTTATGCCTAACAATTTAACAAGGTTGCATAACCCAAACATGTAATACAGGTTAAGTTTGTCGGTATTATATAACCCCTTATAGATTTAACAAGATTAACTTAATCCCCCACTGATTCAAGCAAGCTTACTCAACCCCTACTTAGTTCGACAGGTTCATGTAATCCCTACAGATTTAAACAGGTTAAGTATTATAGGTTAATAGGTTATTCCCATTCACATTGACTTCTTTTTCAAGTTACCAAGTTCCTCTTGCTTATTAATTCATATATATAACTTAATCCATTTAAGTTTATTAATAATCCTATAACATGTTATTCTCTAGAATGTAATCCAAGATCTGTTGTCTACAATCTCTTATCCCCAGATTGTAATTAACGAAAGTAATCCACAATCCCTTTATATCATTCATTGTCTAATTCCATAGTTATAATAACATGTTTTACTTAATATGTAATTAAGTATACTTCATCTCAATTCACCTGTTTTCTATTTAACATGTCACTTATTATTTATGATTAAATATAACTTATTACACCTCATATACTCTCTCGTTCTTTCTTATTTAATCATACTTCGTCTTACACAATCACTACAACTTATCGTTGTTTACTTATTAACTTAGTTCTCTTAACTAAGGTTTACAAATAAGTTTCCTTTCCTTTTATTATAACTTATGTTATAATTTCCACTCGTCCCTAGGACAAGCCTACCTATTATACAACATTCTCATTACTGTAATTAATTATAATAGGTTATTATCATTCCCTGTTCATGTATGTTAATGCACCAGACCTCTCACCTTAAATTGACCACTTGTGGATGCTGGATATGCCGGGTGGTTCCAGGCAAATTTCTACCACAAGGTAGACTTAACCTCATTTCTTAGCACCGTTGCATGTATATTTACGCACTAGACCTCTCACATTAAATTAACCACTTGTGGATGCTGGATTAGCCGGGTGGTTCTGGGCAGGCTTTTACAACAAGTGTAATCTAACCTCGTGTCTAAGTGCGGTTACAGTTTCTATTTACTGTATATTTAGTCATATTCATTCTTAAACAATTATTCATGTTCATCATAGACTTTTCAATTACAGTATTCAGTTTCAAAAGATTTCAGTAGATTAGTCATTTTAACAGATTAAACATATCCGCAAGTTACAGTAGATTACTTATAGTTTCATTATCATGTTATGAAAATGTATGCAAATAATCCTAGTATAACATGTAAGTTCTATATATGTGACAGGAGTTCATGCAAATGCAACATTCATACGATGATACATCCATTTTCATCCATAAAAATCCTAATGCACACACATCTATATGTAATATGTAAGTGATTGAGCCGATCTAGTGTCGTGTGTGTGTATGCATCCACTAGCAAACACTTGCATCCACTTTCATTCATTAACCATAACATGTCGTAAACACATATTTACACCCATTGGATTCTTCCTAAGGATTGTAAGGTTCGAAAAATAGGACACATATGAATGATATAAGCAAGTACTAATAAAAGCTTGGGAAAAGAAAGTTAAGAGCATACCCTTGAAAAGAAAAGGGTACGAAGCGCGAATTTTTTCCTCAGTCTCCCAAGTTGCATCCTCGTTGTCTTCTCCCCATTGTACTTTCATCAACTTGACCACTCTGCTACGTAGCTTCTTAACCTCTGATCCAAGTATACGGGTAGGAACTCGTCTAACTGTCGCCTCCCTTTCTACCTTTACTTCCTTAAGCATGCTTGGCTCAACTACCTCTGTTGTATCGTGCAGACATTTCCATAAATGGGAAACGTGGAAAACATCATGAACACCCGCTAATCTCTCTGGTTATCTCACCCTATATGCCATTTGACCTATCCTTTCCACTATGGGAAATGGCCCTATAAACCTTGGCGACAATTTCACTACAGATCCAAAGCGAACCACATTCCTCAACTGTGATACTTCAATGAAAACCATGTCTCCTACCACAAACTCAATGTCAGTCCTTCTCTTATCGGCTTAGCACTTCTGCCTGTCCTGAGCTATCTTCGTATGTCTGCGGATAAGATCAATCTTCTCTGAAGTCTCTCTAATCATCTCAGGTCAAGTAGAAGCCTATCCTTAGACTCCCACCAACAAGCCGATGATCTACAAGGTCGTCCATATAGTGCCTCGAAGGGTGTCATGCCAATACTAGTCTGATAGTTGTTGTTGTAAGCGAACTCCACCAATGGAAGGTGCTCCTCCGAATTCCCTATAAATTCTAGGATATACAGCCTCAAAAGATCCTCAAGAACTCTATTCATCCTCTCAATCTGTCCATCGGTCTGAGGGTGCTATGCGGTGCTCAAACATAACTATATACCTAATGCCTCTTGCAGATTCTTCTAGAACTCACTAGTGAAGATGGGATCATGATCACTCACTATGCTAGAAGGTACTCCATGTAGATGGACTATCTCATGAAGATAAACTGAAGCTAACCATGTTGTCGTTCTCTTGCTCTTAACTGGGATAAAACGAGCGCTATTAGTAAGGCTGTCTACTATAACATGCTGGTATTGTCTTTCCTCGATCTAGGAAAACCATCAATGAAATACATAGAGACGCTCTCCCACTTCCACTGTGGACCTCCAAATGATGTAGCAAACCGCTAGGCCTTTTCTGTTCCTGAGACGACCCGATTTCCCGTTCTCACGGAAACAAGGTTATCTTTTGGAATATAACACAGAAACATATAATAGCAGAACAGAATTAAATAAATACACCAGATATGAACAACAAAATATACTGGATAAAAGTAATCATCAGAGTTACACAGTATACAGGATCTTACTTAGTACAAATACAGTTCAGCTATACATAAATGTCTACAGCGGAAATAAACAAAATATGTACAATAGGAGCTGAACAGCATAAAAAGAAATAAATGATAGAATCCATCTTCAGCTCTAGCTATCCAGAAAGAACCAGCTAAACCTGAATACAAGGCTGCCCGTGTAGAAAAAGGGGCACCCGAGTTTGAGAGTGAAACAAACCACGAGTCAGTCATGGGACTGGTATGAGAAATCTACTCAACACATATATAATATGGCTAATCACAGGACCACGCCACTTTCGTGGAACGGGTTTACTCCATTGGATTGCCAGTGCTTTAAAACAAATCTTTCTTTTAAACATCGCTATGCTTTTTATAAAAATGAAGCCGTTATAAGACTCAGTTCCCATCACACAATGCAACGCAAACCGGAGGATAGAGTTTTTTCCTTATAACGGCCAAGATATGCTTGATACGAATAAAACAAAGGCATTTGATATTATTGCTAGTGTTTATATGTTTTGAAAACAATTTCAAATCATAACTATCAATTATAGACGGCATTAATGCCCCATACCACTATGTCGCCATATATAGGTATACAATCAAAACCGCACGATGTCGTATTTGGAAATTGGATTTCCGTCATGAACCAAGGCAAAAGATAGTCCTTACCGAATTCGAGACGCTCTAGCCCGCCCCTCAGGTACAGCCGCAACCGTACCTTGGATCGTCAGGGCCGGTCCACACGAAGTGGATTATAATGCCTGAACAATGCGTTTCTCCACCCTTTGGGGTGTAAATGAGCCAACGAATGACTCCATCGGACCCGGATCGTCCGATCAAACCGAGGCGCCTCGCAACAGCAACAACCACATAGGTGAAAAGTATATAAATGTCAGGGCTGGTAGGTCACTGACACCACCCTAGCTAGAAAGAAAACGCACGTCCCCCCTGAGGTCCTGCTCCCGTTTCTGGTTCATACCGGGGTGTGAGACTCGCGAATTCACGTTATACACAAAGCTACGCCACACAGGCGATGCTTTGATCATCACCACAAGACTTTGCTTTTCAACAAAAGCCCTGATCACTGCATCTTAGCATGCCACACAGGCAATTCATACCGTGCAACTGATGGCTATCAATCACACAGAACAAATTCCAATGTCGGACACACAGTCCATTTACAAGTCCGTTCTGGGTCTGAACGAAACCGGAGGCACTAAATACCTCGCAAACTCATCGACCAACACGTACGTCTGGACGATCACCACTCATTATCCATATTTCGGGATGCCTCCCAATCAGGACCTCGGTTACCATCCAAACGAGGTGAAGATCTCCGGTCTTCGACCATCGTCTTCATCTTCGAATTTCAATCGTCGGTCGATTATTCGAAATGAGAATTAACTCGGCCTTTTCAAATAATTCACGTATATTTAGAATTTCAAATCGATTTATTTCAATGGTTAAATTATTCGACAACACCAATTGTGTTCTTTAATATAGTTTTCACACCAAACACATTCAACCATCAAACATCACATAAATCAAGCAAATTCAGTTTATTTCCATTCCATATCGCTTACGATATTTTATAACTATTTATCGCTATTTTTATTTATTTTAAAATAGCCATTTTATTCAAAACGATGCTTCGGGCCATAAAGCGGCCGTGGCGCTGTTTTTCTTCAGATTTGATTTACACATATCTGAAAATCTAACCGTTGGATCTTCACAAAATTTACATCATTAGAAAGGTCTTTTCAAAACGAATCCAACGGTTCCAGTTTCGGGAAAATCCGACGGTCGGATCTCCCGGTACAATCGTTTGAAATTTCGATTTCAAAATACGAACTGCAGCGTCGTTATTCGATTAAATATAATTATATTTATATATATAAATAAATATAATCGTTTCTGGCGCTGTTTTTCTTCAGAATTGAATTAAACATTCCAGACAATCCAACCGTTGGATTTTAACAAGGTTGGTGCCGTTGGAAAGATTATTCCAAGGCGAACCCGACGGTTGAGGTTTCGGGAAAATCCAATGGTCGGATTTCCCGTACTAGTCGTTTGAAATCACGGTTTCAAAATACGAACTGCACGGCCTCGTTTCGTTTTAATTTTATTTATATTTATATATTTATATAAATATAGTTCATTCAATGATTTCTATATCGTTTTCACTTCAAAAAAATTTTTAACACCTTAAATTTTGGAAAAATTTCGCCATAACCTCCCCTGCACCGGGAGCGTCGGGAAATCGCAAATAGCGTCCCGGTCCTTCTAATCTCAAAAAGGAAAAGAAAAAGCCAAGCGGCTAGCCAAGCGGCTCAAAATCATCACCCGAACAAATCAGTAAATGTGTACCTATTTGTCGGGCACAAATTTTATTCCTCTTCTCTAGCCCCTTTGCTATAACCTGTTCAATGAATATTGCATGTACATATATATACAGTTCATATCATTTTTCAATTTCTATTCGACTTCATATTTGATTTCTATTTGGTTTAAAAACTCCATTCATTCTAATGTTACATAAATAGGTGCAAATCATTTCATTAGCTAATTAATGAATATTTCAACTCATATATGTTTATTTTGAACAAGTGGCTATTTTTAACACTTCACATTTCAACGATTTATGCATACAATAAAAATGTGATTTTTATTGTAAAACAATTCATTTCAAAACACTATTTTTCTATATAGTTCATATAGTCGATAAAAGGTGATTTTTATTATCAAACAATTTATTTCAAAATATGAATACCATTCAACACATGAATTTCTAAACAACGAATGAATATCAATTCAACACATGAATGTTTCCAATAGTTTCTATATATAGATAAAAATGTGATTTTTATTATCGAACAATTTATTTCAAAATATGAATACCATTCAACACATGAATTTCTAAACAACGAATGAATATCAATTCAACACATGAATGTTTTCAATAGTTTCTATATATAGATAAAAATGTGATTTTTATTATCGAACAATTTATTTCAAAATATGAATACCATTCAACACATGAATTTCTAAACAACGAATGAATATCAATTCAACACATGAATGTTTTCTATGGTTTCTATATATAGATAAAAATGTGATTTTTATTATCGAACAGTTTATTTCAAAATATGAATACCATTCAACACATGAATTTCTAAACAACGAATGAATATCAATTCAACACATGAATGTTTTCTATACAATGAATAAATATAGTTTAAGCATATGAAAATAATTCAAACACACAAATATTATTCAAAATTTCGGCAGCATAACGGCAGGGTAGTTACACCGGCACCGTCCCTAGTACGGCTCCTCGCTCTACCTTAAAACCTCGCGGTTTTTGACAATGGGGTTCATGCATCTAGTTCGCACGCAGGCGGCATGTATATATTTATTTCATTTCCACAAACTAATCCTAAGTGGTTTCAACCAAATATTTCACAACCACCAATGGGTATTTTTCAACCTCAAACAACCAATATCAATCACAAACAATCCCAAACAACCATTCGTTATCAACCAATTATCACAACCATTTCAATCAATAAATATCGTCCATGGTTTGTGGACGAGGGGCGTATATATATGTATATATATATATATATATATTTATATATAGCTATTCACTTTCATTTTCAACACATATATAATTATTTTTAAATCAGAAATCTCACCAATAGCTATCCAACTGCACGACACTTCACTTATAGAAATCTTCGCCTTTTGTCGCTTTCGCCCGTATTCTCTACATATGTAAAAATAGAATTTTTTACTATGCTATTCAATATATAAAAATCGAATTTTGACTTTTGCTTTCAAGATATAAAAAATATGATTTTTATTTTGCTTTTAAAATCAGTTTTTCCTTGTTTTTTTTTTCTTAAAAATCAAATCAGTTTTTATTTTAAAAAACAAAATCAGTTTTTATACTTTTTAAAATTCAGTTTTGAATACTTTTAAAAATTCAGTTTTTATTTCTTTAAAAACAAATCAGTTTTATTTCTTTATTTTTAAAACAGTTTCAGTTTTTAAATCCTTTTTTAAAAATTACTGTTTCAAAATCTATTTAAAAACTACAGTTTTAAAATCTTAAGAAAATAAAATAACAGAGCTAATAAAAAAAAACTTACAAAAAGGGGGGGGTGGCTCTGCGTCTTCGCGAGCTTCGAGGGGGGGTGGCTCTGCGTCTTCGCGAGCTTCGAAGGGGGGTGGCTCTGATTGAAGGAGGAGGAGGGCGGTCGGATTGAAGGAGGAGGAGGGCGGCTTCGAGGGAGGAGGAGGCGGCTTCGTGGGTGCGATCTCGGGGGGGGCTGCTTCGTCGAATCGATTTAGGGTTTGGTTTTTTTTTTTTTTTTTCTTACTGTTATGTTTTATAACGAACGGGGGGGGGGGGGGGGGGCAAGCAGAAGATAAGAGGGAGGGAGGGAATTAAAAATTATTTTATTATTTAATTTCGCAAAAAGGTTGACTTTTACATACGACCTCTAAACGAGGCCCACCGCCTGCCGTCCATAGCGTTATACCCCCATTCTGAACACAATGGGATATGTATCGCAAGCTGATTTGATCGTTACAGTCAGTTTCCTTTTGAATTTACATTTAAATCACTATATTGAATTTTAAACGTACATTTCAAATTACCGGGGTCACATACTAACTAGAAAAATTTTAGAAAAATATTTTCTAGCTTCGTATCGACGATACGGTCCTAACAAAACTAGTTTCGTCGAATTCTGAGACCGTTTGCAAAATGGCCAATTTTCAGTCGATTAAAATCAACTGAAACTGGTCAAACGCGTTTTCCTTTGCCACGCTCACATATTGATTCGAAAAATTATGAAACTTGAAACCTAGCAACAACTTGACACTGCGGATCTAACAAAAGTGGTTTCGTCTAAATCCGAGGTCATTTGCAAAATGTCCATTTTTAAGGGCCTGAATTCCATAGCGACTATTCAGAATTTTCAACTGGACATACCTTTTGATTCCCGCTATCAAACTTCGATTGGTCGGATTCATTAGAAAGATATTCACTAACAGATTCTAATGTTTTTGGTTTCACTAATATCCGGATTGTTTTGCACCCGGTATATTCAATTGAAGTTTGAAATCGAATTACCGCGCCATTTTCAATTCTATATATAATTATAATTAATTATATTCGTTTTCAAATGTCGATTCAAACTCAGTTTTCATCGCCATTATTTAAAATATTTATTTTAAATATTTAAAATCCATTATTTTAGCCAATTTAAAAATTTTAAATTGGTTCAGATTTTCTGGGTCGTTACAATCTCCCCCACTTAAAACTTTTCGTCCCCGAAAAGGAATAAAGTCGAAAGTGGTTTGATAAATCTACAATCACACAATACAACAACCAATTTGTTCTTTATATTCAGAGTATAGAATAAACAATGCACATCCATGGGAAGAAAATAGCAACAGAATAGAGAATTAAACGGTAATGCAAAGTAGGGTAAATGTACCTTGCACCGGAGTCATTCAGAGATATCTACTCGGCATCTAGGATAAGCTTTCTGAATGCTCTCCTCAGTTTCCCAAGTACAATCTCGCGGATCTCCACTCCATTGCACTTTGACTAAGTGAACCTTCTTGTTCCTCAGCTCTTTGGTTTCTTTGCCGATAATCTTTAGCGGCTCTCGCCTCACAGCTAATTCTGGAGTAATTTCAATATCCTGCTGAGCTGCTTCTTCCACGATCAAGTCTGGATCATGAACGTGCTTTCGAAGTTGAGATATATGAAATACATCATGAACTCCAGGCAACCAGTCAGGCAGTTTGACCCTATAAGCGAGAGTTCCAATCCGTTCCAGAATAGGAAACGGACCAATGAATTTGGGCGCTAACTTTCCAGTTTTACCGAACCGGATAACTCCTCTCATCGGCGATACTTTCAAATATACATAGTCGCCAACTTCAAAGGATATATCTCTTCTTCTTCTATCGGCATAGCTCTTTTGTCGGCTTTGAGCGGCGAGTAATCGCTTCTTAATAAAATCGACTTTGTCGGCAGCTTCTCGGATCATATCAGGACCCAACACAAGTCTATTTCCAGGCTCGACCCAACAAGCAGGAGATCGGCACGGTCTACCATACAATGCTTCGAATGGCGACATTGTCAGACTCGCCTGGTAGCTGTTGTTATAAGAGAACTCAGCCAAATGTAGATTGTCTTCCCATGATCCACCGAAATCTATAACACAAGCCCGCAATAGATCTTCTAGAATGCGATTCACCCTCTCAGTCTGACCGTCTGTCTGAGGATGATAAGCGGTGCTCAAGTTTAACTTCGTTCCCAGCTCGGCTTGAAATGCTTCCCAGAATTTGCTAGTGAATATTGTATCCCTATCACTGACTATACTGAGTGGCACTCCATGTAGTCTAACTATTTCCCTGAAGTATATCTGCGCCAGACTCTGAGCGGTTCTATTTGATCTGACAGGTATAAAATGGGCGGTCTTCGTGAAACGATCTACGATCACCCAAATACTGTCATTCCCTTTTCTGGTTCTAGGCAGACCATCAATGAAATCCATGGAAATATGTTCCCACTTCCAGCCAGGAACTTCTAGCGGTTGTAATAACCCAGCTAGTTTCTGTTGGTCGCTTTTAACTAGCTGGCAAGTAGGGCATCGGCTAACGTATATTGAAACGTCTCTTTTCATAGCCTTCCACCAGAAAGTTCTTTTGAGATCGTTATACATTTTGGCCACACCAGGATGGATACTCAGCTTGGACTTGTGACACTCGTCTAACACTTCCCTTTTTAGCTCAGGAACGTCAGGAACACAAATCCTTCCTTTCAATCTCAGGGTCTCGTCGTTATCTATTTGAAAACACGAGGGTTCACCTTTCCGAATCCTTTTAATCATATCCTTAATAAAGTTATCCTCCTTCTGAAGAATAGATATTTTGTCAATCAAGGATGTTGTGATAGTAAAGCTGGCGATCATTACATTCTTTCTGCTTAACGCATCGGCCACGACATTGGCTTTTCCTGGAGTGTATATAATTTCAAAGTCATATGCTGCAAGAAACTCCAGCCAACGTTGCTGCCTCAAATTCAGGTCTTTCTGAGTGAACAGATACTTTAACGACTGGTGATCTGTAAACAGTTCAAATCTCTCGCCCAGAAGATAGTGTCTCCAGATTTTCAAAGAGAATATGATAGCCAATAACTCAAGATCATGAGTTACATAGTTTTTCTCGTGTGGTTTCAGTTGGCGGCTAGCATAAGCAATCACTTGGCCCCTTTGCATCAACACTGCACCAAGGCCTTCTCTAGAAGCATCAGTCCAGACTTTTAGATCTTGGTTGCCATCGATGATGGTTAACACTGGAGCTGTCGTTAATCTCAACTTCAGCTCTTCGAAAGCCTCCTCACTTTCCTGAGTCCATTTGAATTTAGAATGCTTCTTTGTAAGCTTCGTTAAGTGACCAGATATCTTCGAAAAGTCTTTAACGAACTTCCGGTAATAGCTAGCCAATCCGAGAAAACTGCGGACTTCAGTGGGAGTACTGGGCTGTTTCCAATTCTGAATAGCTGTGATTTTGCTTGGATCCACAGCGATTCCATCTTTCGATACTACATGACCCAGAAATTTCACTTCATCTTGCCAGAAGATACATTTGGAAAACTTGGCTTTCAATACATTCCTTCTGAGGATCTCTAGAACCTGTTCCAGATGTTTTTCATGTTCGGCCTTTGATTTAGAGAAGATTAGAATATCATCAATAAAAACCAGAACAAATTTATTCAATACTCCTCTGAATACTCTGTTCATCAGATCGACGAAATAAGCTGGAGCGTTACATAAGCCGAATGGCATTACTAACCACTCGTAGAATAGGTCGGGACCTCTGAACGCTGTCATTGGAACACATTCTTCGGCAATTCGAAGTTGATGGAAACCTGTAGCTAGGTCCATTCGTGAAAATACTTGTGCTCCATTTAATCGATCCAACAAATCATCAATCCGCGGCAATGGATATTTGTTCTTTATAGTCTGCTTGTTTAAATCACGATGATCCACACATAGACGTAGAGTACCGTCAGATTTTGGGACAAACACCACTGCTGCACCCCAATCAGAGAAACTAGGCCTGATCAGACCTTTCCATACTAGCTGTCTTGTTTGATTGTCTAATTCCTCTTTCTCTTTCAAGGACATTCTTCGAATAGCGTGAACTACCGGCCTTGCATTGGTAACTAAAGAATCTTGAAATCTATTTCTCTCTGCGGAGGTAAGCGAACGACTTCCTCAAACACATTCGCATAATCCTTGACGACATGAATATCTTTAATGAGGTCAGGAATATTCTCAGTGATTTCAGGGATATTTTCTATTTGGGCGGGAGAAACATTCAAAGCTGCCCAGAAGTCTTTTCTATTAGCATTCTGACCTTCACAGGGAATGGTTATATAATCACCTGATTTAATCTTCGCCTTTACGACTCTGTCGGCGCATTTAACTTCAGCTTCATATTTAGTCAACCAGTCTAACCCCAAGATAAGATCAAACTCTTTAAAATTCATGACGGCTGCGATGGTAGGAAATCGATAACGAGAGAAAGAAACCGGCACTCCACAAATCCAACTGAGATCAATGGAACCCCCAACTGGATTCTGGACAGTCATTGGTTCCTTGAGCTTCTTCAAATTTAAATCCAGTTTCTTAGCTGCATCTTTGGAAATGAAGCTTCGTGACTCGCCTGTATCAAACAGTACTTTAACTGGGATGTCTTTGACAGTTAGCGTGCCTTCTAAAACATCTGGCCTTTCTTGACTAGCTGAGGGCCTAGAAGTTTCTGCTACTTCATTTACCTGAGCTTCTTTGGTTGTTTTTAACAGCCGGCATTCTTGTTTTACATGACCAAACCGATGACATTGATTACACCTTTTCTTTCCTTGAAAAACCTTCTTAGGTTTAGATCCACTCTTTCTTTGTTCGTTCCAAGATTTGCAATTTATCGCCAAATGTCCTTTTCTATTGCAGCTTGAGCATGTGGCGGTCATTATTCGTTCGTTCCCAGGTTCCGCCCTTTTTCTTTTGGCGCTGGGCTTCTTATTGACTTCAGAACTTGTACTGGCTTCAGGAACATCAGTTTCCAACTCTTTTATGTCGCTAGAACTGACTTCTTCTTCGTCGCATAACATTCCTTTCTTATGGAGATCTTCATACTGATAGGCCATATATATCATTTCAGAAAAAGGAAGCTTCACATGCCCCAATACTTTATTCTGGTATTTCCTTTGAAGTCCGTGAATAAATCTCAGATTTTTCCTCTTCGGATTTTGAATTAGATGAGGAGCAAAGTGAGAAAGTTCATTAAATTTCTTATGATATTCGGGAATGGTCATGTCTCCTTGTATCAGATAAGAAAATTCATCACATAGTCTCTCGGTTGCTTCTGGAGGAGTAAATCTTTCCAAGAAAATTACTTTGAATCTATCCCAGGTGATATCACCTTCTGGATTATCTTTAATAATTGAATCCCACCAAAACAAAGCTTCGTCTTCGAGTGCCCAGGAGGCCAGTAATCTTTTCTGGTCATCCCTAAGCTTTAATGCTTCAAATATTTTCTCAGCCGAACGAATCCAAGCTTGTGTTCTCATAATAGATTCTTCGCCAGAGAACGGCTTTCCACCCAGATTTCTATACTTCATGAATAGAGCTTCAATATCCGGGTTAGTATTACTTCTTCTGTTTCTGGCACTCATTTTCTAGTTCTTCTGCAAATGGCAGATCAAGTGTCAGGTCACAGAAAAGGTATTTTAAAATATAGAAACACATACTTCAAATGTAAATGTGTCTATCAAGGTGTAACTTCATTCTGCTTTACTCATACTAGGATATTACTGATCCTATCTGTATTGAGTTACCCGTCCTAGAACACTACTGGTTCTATTTCTGACGAGTTCGTTCAAATGTTATATTCCAGAACTAAGCTTAACCAAAGCTCTGATACCACGTTGAGACGACCCGATTTCCCGTTCTCACGGAAACAAGGTTATCTTTTGGAATATAACACAGAAACATATAATAGCAGAACAGAATTAAATAAATACACCAGATATGAACAACAAAATATACTGGATAAAAGTAATCATCAGAGTTACACAGTATACAGGATCTTACTTAGTACAAATACAGTTCAGCTATACATAAATGTCTACAGCGGAAATAAACAAAATATGTACAATAGGAGCTGAACAGCATAAAAAGAAATAAATGATAGAATCCATCTTCAGCTCCAGCTATCCAGAAAGAACCAGCTAAACCTGAATACAAGGCTGCCCGTGTAGAAAAAGGGGCACCCGAGTTTGAGAGTGAAACAAACCACGAGTCAGTCATGGGACTGGTATGAGAAATCTACTCAACACATATATAATATGGCTAATCACAGGACCACGCCACTTTTGTGGAACGGGTTTACTCCATTGGATTGCCAGTGCTTTAAAACAAATCTTTCTTTTAAACATCGCTATGCTTTTTATAAAAATGAAGCCGTTATAAGACTCAGTTCCCATCACACAATGCAACGCAAACCGGAGGATAGAGTTTTTTCCTTATAACGGCCAAGATATGCTTGATACGAATAAAACAAAGGCATTTGATATTATTGCTAGTGTTTATATGTTTTGAAAACAATTTCAAATCATAACTATCAATCATAGACGGCATTAATGCCCCATACCACTATGTCGCCATATATAGGTATACAATCAAAACCGCACGATGTCGTATTTGGAAATTGGATTTCCGTCATGAACCAAGGCAAAAGATAGTCCTTACCGAATTCGAGACGCTCTAGCCCGCCCCTCAGGTACAGCCGCAACCGTACCTTGGATCGTCAGGGCCGGTCCACACGAAGTGGATTATAATGCCTGAACAATGCGTTTCTCCACCCTTTGGGGTGTAAATGAGCCAACGAATGACTCCATCGGACCCGGATCGTCCGATCAAACCGAGGCGCCTCGCAACAGCAACAACCACATAGGTGAAAAGTATATAAATGTCAGGGCTGGTAGGTCACTGACACCACCCTAGCTAGAAAGAAAACGCACGTCCCCCCTGAGGTCCTGCTCCCGTTTCTGGTTCATACCGGGGTGTGAGACTCGCGAATTCACGTTATACACAAAGCTACGCCACACAGGCGATGCTTTGATCATCACCACAAGACTTTGCTTTTCAACAAAAGCCCTGATCACTGCATCTTAGCATGCCACACAGGCAATTCATACCGTGCAACTGATGGCTATCAATCACACAGAACAAATTCCAATGTCGGACACACAGTCCATTTACAAGTCCGTTCTGGGTCTGAACGAAACCGGAGGCACTAAATACCTCGCAAACTCATCGACCAACACGTACGTCTGGACGATCACCACTCATTATCCATATTTCGGGATGCCTCCCAATCAGGACCTCGGTTACCATCCAAACGAGGTGAAGATCTCCGGTCTTCGACCATCGTCTTCATCTTCGAATTTCAATCGTCGGTCGATTATTCGAAATGAGAATTAACTCGGCCTTTTCAAATAATTCACGTATATTTAGAATTTCAAATCGATTTATTTCAATGGTTAAATTATTCGACAACACCAATTGTGTTCTTTAATATAGTTTTCACACCAAACACATTCAACCATCAAACATCACATAAATCAAGCAAATTCAGTTTATTTCCATTCCATATCGCTTACGATATTTTATAACTATTTATCGCTATTTTTATTTATTTTAAAATAGCCATTTTATTCAAAACGACGCTTCGGGCCATAAAGCGGCCGTGGCGCTGTTTTTCTTCAGATTTGATTTACACATATCTGAAAATCTAACCGTTGGATCTTCACAAAATTTACATCATTAGAAAGGTCTTTTCAAAACGAATCCAACGGTTCCAGTTTCGGGAAAATCCGACGGTCGGATCTCCCGGTACAATCGTTTGAAATTTCGATTTCAAAATACGAACTGCAGCGTCGTTATTCGATTAAATATAATTATATTTATATATATAAATAAATATAATCGTTTCTGGCGCTGTTTTTCTTCAGAATTGAATTAAACATTCCAGACAATCCAACCGTTGGATTTTAACAAGGTTGGTGCCGTTGCAAAGATTATTCCAAGGCGAACCCGACGGTTGAGGTTTCGGGAAAATCCAATGGTCGGATTTCCCGTACTAGTCGTTTGAAATCACGGTTTCAAAATACGAACTGCACGGCCTCGTTTCGTTTTAATTTTATTTATATTTATATATTTATATAAATATAGTTCATTCAATGATTTCTATATCGTTTTCACTTCAAAAAAAATTTCTAACACCTTAAATTTTGGAAAAATTTCGCCATAACCTCCCCTGCACCGGGAGCGTCGGGAAATCGCAAATAGCGTCCCGGTCCTTCTAATCTCAAAAAGGAAAAGAAAAAGCCAAGCGGCTAGCCAACAGGCTCAAAATCATCACCCAAACAAATCAGTAAATGTGTACCTATTTGTCGGGCACAAATTTTATTCCTCTTCTCTAGCCCCTTTGCTATAACCTGTTCAATGAATATTGCATGTACATATATATACAGTTCATATCATTTTTCAATTTCTATTCGACTTCATATTTGATTTCTATTTGGTTTAAAAACTCCATTCATTCTAATGTTACATAAATAGGTGCAAATCATTTCATTAGCTAATTAATGAATATTTCAACTCATATATGTTTATTTTGAACAAGTGGCTATTTTTAACACTTCACATTTCAACGATTTATGCATACAATAAAAATGTGATTTTTATTGTAAAACAATTCATTTCAAAACACTATTTTTCTATATAGTTCATATAGTCGATAAAAGGTGATTTTTATTATCAAACAATTTATTTCAAAATATGAATACCATTCAACACATGAATTTCTAAACAACGAATGAATATCAATTCAACACATGAATGTTTCCAATAGTTTCTATATATAGATAAAAATGTGATTTTTATTATCGAACAATTTATTTCAAAATATGAATACCATTCAACACATGAATTTCTAAACAACGAATGAATATCAATTCAACACATGAATGTTTTCAATAGTTTCTATATATAGATAAAAATGTGATTTTTATTATCGAACAATTTATTTCAAAATATGAATACCATTCAACACATGAATTTCTAAACAACGAATGAATATCAATTCAACACATGAATGTTTTCTATGGTTTCTATATATAGATAAAAATGTGATTTTTATTATCGAACAGTTTATTTCAAAATATGAATACCATTCAACACATGAATTTCTAAACAACGAATGAATATCAATTCAACACATGAATGTTTTCTATACAATGAATAAATATAGTTTAAGCATATGAAAATAATTCAAACACACAAATATTATTCAAAATTTCGGCAGCATAACGGCAGGGTAGTTACACCGGCACCGTCCCTAGTACGGCTCCTCGCTCTACCTTAAAACCTCGCGGTTTTTGACAATGGGGTTCATGCATCTAGTTCGCACGCAGGCGGCATGTATATATTTATTTCATTTCCACAAACTAATCCTAAGTGGTTTCAACCAAATATTTCACAACCACCAATGGGTATTTTTCAACCTCAAACAACCAATATCAATCACAAACAATCCCAAACAACCATTCGTTATCAACCAATTATCACAACCATTTCAATCAATAAATATCGTCCATGGTTTGTGGACGAGGGGCGTATATATATATATATATATATATATATATATATATATAGATATTTATATATAGCTATTCACTTTCATTTTCAACACATATATAATTATTTTTAAATCAGAAATCTCACCAATAGCTATCCAACTGCACGACACTTCACTTATAGAAATCTTCGCCTTTTGTCGCTTTCGCCCGTATTCTCTACATATGTAAAAATAGAATTTTTTACTATGCTATTCAATATATAAAAATCGAATTTTGACTTTTGCTTTCAAGATATAAAAAATATGATTTTTATTTTGCTTTTAAAATCAGTTTTTCCTTGTTTTTTTTTTCTTAAAAATCAAATCAGTTTTTATTTTAAAAAACAAAATCAGTTTTTATACTTTTTAAAATTCAGTTTTGAATACTTTTAAAAATTCAGTTTTTATTTCTTTAAAAACAAATCAGTTTTATTTCTTTATTTTTAAAACAGTTTCAGTTTTTAAATCCTTTTTTAAAAATTACTGTTTCAAAATCTATTTAAAAACTACAGTTTTAAAATCTTAAGAAAATAAAATAACAGAGCTAATAAAAAAAAAACTTACAAAAAGGGGGGGTGGCTCTGCGTCTTCGCGAGCTTCGAGGGGGGGGGGGTGGCTCTGCGTCTTCGCGAGCTTCGAGGGGGGGGGGGGGTGGCTCTGATTGAAGGAGGAGGAGGGCGGTCGGATTGAAGGAGGAGGAGGGCGGCTTCGAGGGAGGAGGAGGCGGCTTCGTGGGTGCGATCTCGGGGGGGCTGCTTCGTCGAATCGATTTAGGGTTTGGTTTTTTTTTTTCTTTTTTTTTTCTTACTGTTATGTTTTATAACGAACGGGGTGGGCCAAGCAGAAGATAAGAGGGAGGGAGGGAACTAAAAATTATTTTATTATTTTATTATTTAATTTCGCAAAAAGGTTGACTTTTACATACGACCTCTAAACGAGGCCCACCGCCTGCCGTCCATAGCGTTATACCCCCATTCTGAACACAATGGGATATGTATCGCAAGCTGATTTGATCGTTACAGTCAGTTTCCTTTTGAATTTACATTTAAATCACTATATTGAATTTTAAACGTACATTTCAAATTACCGGGGTCACATACTAACTAGAAAAATTTTAGAAAAATATTTTCTAGCTTCGTATCGACGATACGGTCCTAACAAAACTAGTTTCGTCGAATTCTGAGACCGTTTGCAAAATGGCCAATTTTCAGTCGATTAAAATCAACTGAAACTGGTCAAACGCGTTTTCCTTTGCCACGCTCACATATTGATTCGAAAAATTATGAAACTTGAAACCTAGCAACAACTTGACACTGCGGATCTAACAAAAGTGGTTTCGTCTAAATCCGAGGTCATTTGCAAAATGTCCATTTTTAAGGGCCTGAATTCCATAGCGACTATTCAGAATTTTCAACTGGACATACCTTTTGATTCCCGCTATCAAACTTCGATTGGTCGGATTCATTAGAAAGATATTCACTAACAGATTCTAATGTTTTTGGTTTCACTAATATCCGGATTGTTTTGCACCCGGTATATTCAATTGAAGTTTGAAATCGAATTACCGCGCCATTTTCAATTCTATATATAATTATAATTAATTATATTCGTTTTCAAATGTCGATTCAAACTCAGTTTTCATCGCCATTATTTAAAATATTTATTTTAAATATTTAAAATCCATTATTTTAGCCAATTTAAAAATTTTAAATTGGTTCAGATTTTCTGGGTCGTTACAGTTCCGCTTTAACTTGCTGGCATATTAAACATCGAGCTACGAATTCCGTTACATCTTTCTTTATCCCAGCCTAAAAGAAAACCCTCCTCATGTCTCGATACATCTTATCGTTGCTCAAATGGATAGTCATCCTAGAATGATGGGCTTCCTTAAGGAATTTCTTTAACAGACTTCGAACTCGGGGAACACAAATCCTACCATCTTGTCGTAGCCACCCTTTATCATCCACGGAATATCTACTAAGGTGACTTGAAGTCTCCTCTCTACTGAGCCTACCCAAGATGTATATCATCTATGGGTCCTCTCGCTATGAATATCCTATCTGATCCATAAGAGTAGGTCACACCTCTAGAGATGCCAACAAACCAGGTGTAAGATTCGTAGATGGCCTAAAATTGAAGGTCGATATATACTCCAAGCTCCGCCTCTCTTCGAACAGGGGACTCAATGTCATCCTATACCTACTCAACGCGTCCGCCACGACATTACCCTTTCCAGGGGTATAAGAAATCTCAAAATCATAGGAAGCTAGGAACTCCATCCATCTCTTCTGTCTCAAATTGAGATCCTTAAGTGGGAACAGATACTTGAGCAACCTATGGTCAGATTATAACTCAAATGTTTCTCCCAAGAGATAATGCCACCAAGCCTTAAGTGCGAACACTATAATAGCCAAATACAAATCATGGGTAGGGTAGTTCCTCTCATAAACCTTCAACTGTCTACTACCATAGCATACTACCCTTCCCTCCAGCATCAAGACGGCACCGAGCCCTGTACCACATGCATCAGTATACACTGGGAACAACTTCCTCCCATCATGCACTGTCAAAACTGGGGCTATTGTCAGAGCTGTAACACCCCACCTCCGCTAGGGTCACTCACAAAGGGAATGCACTAGTTTTGGTGGAGTATTATCTAGGTAAACACGCACAAAGATATCACAAGACAGAACATAAATAAAGCAACGGTAGAAATTAAAAACCAAATCTCATTACTTTGAAGAAAAGAGTAAAAACCTTATATATCCAAAGTACAAATTGTCATTATTCCATTACATCAAGTTCTAGATAAAGAAGCATAGACTTAAAATAGCAAAAGAAAATTATTCCCCCAAAACAGCAGAAGTGCAACCATAGCATAGCTCAAGACCAAACCATACATGAGCTGACAGAAAGCAAGCTAAATCCAAGCTAAGAGCTAGAGTTTCAACCCTGAGAACCTGGAGGGGGAAAACGAAAGAAAAAGAGGCAAAAGAAAAAGGGCCAGCCATAAAGACTAGTAAGACCTAGTGACTTTCAGCATAAAAACTAGTAAAAGTAACATGACATGTGAAAATTGGAATTAAACATAAGGATGATAACAGGACTGGTATGATAACTAAGATAACAAGATAAGTCAAGTCTAGCATTGCATATTCAAGATTCGCTGCACCAACTGTACTAGTATTCTAACCCATGTTGAGTATTAACCCTGAAATGATCCCTTGGCCCAATATCATGAAATGACCCATTACGGGGTCCTACAGTACGATCTACTAATCGATCGGCTCCCTACAAGTTCTTGCTCGTCATGTGTCTATGTCATACGACCCAATCACGAAATGTAGTCACCTGTGCTAGGTCCACCATAGGGTGTATCAAGTCCTATGGTGCCAACCACCGACATGAATCAAGCATGCACAGTGTAAACCTATGGGTGCCCAATGCCCGCTTTTTCAACTTCGGACTACGTGCACGACCATAGTCCGCCTGAACCTACAATGGCGCACCTACTCAGCCGTCGTTCTGTTCGCTTACAATCAACCCAGTGATCGTGCCCCACCCTGCCTAGTCCCAGGGTATCGTGACAGATCTAAGTGGGTTACCGCTGAAAAGGGCTGCGTAACTAGGGTTTCTAATGGGTTAAGGGTTGTCATTCATATTCATGACTTAACCCTACCAAATAAGGTATCAAGTTGGTTAAGTGTGTTCAAGCGGTTCATGACTTAACCCTGTCAAATCATCGTGTCAAATTGGTTAAGTATATTCAAGTGGTTCATGACTTAACCCTATCATGTGGCATTAATTCATTAATGCACCCCAACCTCTCACATTAGACTAGTTGTTGTAGTCACTGGATTTGCCGGGCGGTTCCGGGAAGATTTACACCACAACATAGTCTAACCTCGGGTTTTACGTGCGATATGACCAACTACCCACATTGGATCCTATTGTTTGCAGTCATTGGATTCGTCGGGCGGTTCCGGGCAGATTTACACTACAAACTCAACCCAACCTCGAGTTGGCCATTTTCAAATTCATTCTTGCGTCATGTCCATGTTCATGTTTTCATGTCCATATCCAGGTTCAAGTTGTAATAATGTTTATGTTTCAAGTTCATAGTAAATTCAGGTTTTGCCTAATCTACCCAATTGCATTCCCATCGCACGTAAACTCGAATCAATACAAACAAATATAATTAGGGAATAACATAGAAAGAACTGGTATATGGTGGCAAAAGTGATTACAAGTCAAGCATGGTATAACTTGAGATAAATGATTACAACAATACTGGCATATGGAATAGTGGTCTCAAATATCAAATCTAGCAAAATAGAGTGATAGTCATGGTAACAGTTGATATAAGATAATAACCCCAAACTGGTGAATAACAACTGATTCAACATCACGGGCATGAATATTATGGACATTAAGGGTTTTAGATTTACAACATGTATAGGCCCCAAATCAATTTCATGCAAATATTCCTACAAGTCAAGATTCAAGATGAATAGATCAAAGGTGAACAAATAGTAGATCCAAAATAATAGATCCAAAATGAACAATGATAGATCCAAGATATACAATGATAGATCCAAGATAATTATCATACTTAGGTTCAATCTCGATATACAACATGTCCATATTAAGTTTAAAGATTAGATCTAAAAGTAACTGGGGCTTATAGATCATGGTTTGAGAATTAGAAAACAAAAGAGGCGATGTAGAATCTTGAGTCTAACAGAAATACCCTAAACATAAAAACTCTACATGTAGTCTTGTTGGAGAAATAGCAATCCCTTTTCTCTAACTTTTCAACCAGATTTTAAGCAGCATAAGGCCAGAGAGAATTTATGTAGAAAGTAAGGGGCTAGGGGGTTGTTTATATAGGGTCAGGCCAACGAATCTAGACAGAAATCGGACTAGAAACATCAGAGTGAACTCTGACTTAAAAATGGGCTCGGCATCCAGGTCGACACCCAGGTCGACCTGGTCCTGGGCAGGTCGACACTATGGTCGACCCCCAGGTCAACCTGGTCTTGGGTGGGAAATTTCCCGCCAGTCCGTTCTGGGGTTTGAATTCGAAATTTGAATTCGAATTCTGAGCTGTTTTGAGCTTGAAAATTTCTGAAAACTTCGAAGGGTCATAACTTGGTCATACGGACTCCGATTTTCGAAATCTCGGATTCGTTTCCAAGCAGAATTTCGAGACGAACGTAATGGCGTAACCCGTTGCCCTTGATTCTTATCTTAAAAATTAATTCTTTCTTGATTTATGGTTATAACACGTTATAAAAATACGGGTTGTTACAAGAGCCCTCTTTAATATTCGAGTTAGCGACTTTACTCACTTTTGTTATTAATCATTGAATAACGATTAATTTTTGATAGTTTATATCAAGCATTTTAGCTTGCCAAAAATTCTCATGAACTCCAAATCGCTCCAAACCATTTTATTGCATAGCCTTCATCCATACGATCCCAAGCATCTTGTTTCGTCAGAGTCTGATAACATATGACAAAGTTATGAGATTTGCAAGTTATTATACACATAACAGTCATTAACTAAATAATTAATTATATAGTTATTCTTAATTACCACGTAACCCATGTTTAAACTCATGCTCATCCCTTCTTCTCCAAATACCCAGGTTTCGAACCGTGAAGAACCATCACCATTGCGCTACCTTTTCCCTCCACAACTTCTCCTCGTCTTCATTAAAAAGTAAACAAAAATAACCATTCTCCTTCTCTTCACCAGCTCGATCACCTCCACCCCACTTTTTCAAACTTGAACGCAACAGGTGAGATGCGACAATATCGATGCTTGCGAACAGCACTAGGACTCACGACATCTTTCATTTTAAAATCCCTAAAATTTGTTATTTGATGCTATTCTTCCTCCTGAATCCGAATACGAACTCTGTTTTATCAAACAATGCTTCAGTCCCCATTAGTTTTAACCCTAGCGCTCCAGCGAACAATAATGTGCTTGAAATTGAAGAAAATTACAATGGATTAAAGACCAGCTCTCAGTGAGTCCAAATAAATAGGTTTCATGATTTACAGGATATAACTTCAATTTCTTTTGAATTTTGGTAAGCATGATTTTAGCTTGGTGAAGAGGAACACGGCGACTAATGTTTGTTGACTCTGGAATGAATGAGTTAGGGGAGGTTAGGATTATTTATAGTGTAGGAAATATATTTTTATTCGATTTTATACAATAAAATATGTTATTGCTATTTCTCATTCGACGTTTTAATTTCGTATGACCGCATACAAACTCCAATTGCGAAGTAAATAGACACAACACTATAGTTCGACATTAAATACCCAATGAAACTTGTTTCTTCGAAACCTAAGTCCATTTGCGCAAACAACGTTATTTTACATTGAAATTATTGATCAATTCACATTTAATTTCACAGTTTCACAAAACAACACCGATTGGTGTGAAATTTGAAATCTTGAAATAATTAATCAATATGGATTTAATAAAATTCATTTCGTCAAAAACAGAGGTTGTTTGCAAAATAGCTGTTTTTAAGGCTTAAATAAAACCAATAAAATATTAATAAATTCAAAAACAATTGATCTTAATAATAAAAAATTATTATTATCGTACATATTCAAATAGAATATCATATAGTTCCAAAATAAGCAAGTTTAGATTTTAAACTCAACATTATAAAATTTCATCGTTAAATCAATATTCAACTTATATTAAAATCCTTTTATTTTATTAAATAAATGGTTATGATTTATAAACGATTCCATAACAACTTTCTAAAAAATTTGATTTGGACATAACTCACAATCTACAAGATGAAATCTCGATTTTTCTCTTACATTAGGAAAAAATAGTTCAATAGATTTGAATGTTTCTTATTTTAAATAAATCCGACTTATAACGAATAACATACATCCATTTAAAGTTCGAAACGTAAAACTATGCACTATCGTGATGTTACAAGCTAATTTTAATTTATACGTAATTTATACGTTCAAACATCGTTTAATAAATAAATTCATTATTATAACTCGAATCCAAACTAAAGTAAATCTCTTAAATTACCCAATCCACACAATATTGCAAATTCAACAATTTCCGACTATTTCAGAAATTAAATTTATTATTCCATTACTTATATTAATTAAATATTCAAAATTATTGAATTATAGCCATTTAAATTGCCAAATGAGCTTTAAATAATTAAATAAACAAATTATTCAACCACTAAAAATATGTGATGTTATACCATAGAAGTATGAATGTTATTTTTGATATGCGACTTGCACAACTATAAGCGCAACCTAGAAAAAATGATTTAGTAGCATTAATCATTGGCAAGTATCAGTCGACAACAAACACATTAGACATTTCAACCCCATTGTCAATCATAATGGATTTAAATCGTTCCAATGGCCATATGTAATTTTCCTCACCTTTCGCCGTTAAATAGGCAATGACAACACAAAATGTGTAATCCATAGATGTAACACTAACTATATCAAGTATTGTCATCCTTTACCTGCTAGTTTTGTATATACAGTCCAATATTATAACTCAAGGAAACGTTCTTCTTAAGAATTCCAAACTCATAAGATACGCTCAAAAAATATATTTGATAATATCACCATCTAGTGTTATCCAATGTCGTTCAAAGTATCCAAAAAATTAATTTACTAAGTAAATATGAATTTTTGAACGGTTTCCTCATTCAGTTGAATTTGTGCATGAATGACATTATATATCGTTTTGATACTCGTAGAATTGGAAAAATCATTTCTTTTAAGTTTATGCCAATTTTTTTGTTTTTCTCCATATTTTGATGCATTTTAATAACTAATTTGATCTCATGCTTGCTTAACCTACCCATATATGAATGTCCCTTGCTATGCTTAAACCTCTTATGGTTATGCGTAGCATTAACCATAATTAAACTCCACTCATTCAAATATTCAAAGTTTCGTGCATTTAAGCCTAGATGGTCAATTACTATTTTTGGGTACCATCAATCTATAATTTGTTTTATCGTTATTCCTTCCTTTTATACACACCACTACGTTCAAATGCAAATAAAATCCTAAAATGTTAAGCAAACACGTCTGTGTCAGATTTCAAAATGGCGAGCACAAAACCAAGACGTTTGTTGCTGCAGGAACCCAATCAACCAATTTATCATACGATTTTATATCTGCATAAGCAAATTGTCATTATTACAATACTAGGTCCTACATTTAAAATTAAAAATAACACTCACATTGTATGTTGTAAACTCGTTAGTGTAGTCTAATTTATTTTAAATTTCATCTTTATTGGATTTTGCCTGTATAGACCCAAAAAAAATGTTAACCATGCAGTGGCTATGCTTGGTTGTTTTGAAAAAACCATGCACTGACAATGCGTGGTTCTTCAAAACCAGCACGTAGTGTCATCTTCATGTGGTTGAAGTTTAAAGAAATGAAAGGAAAAAAATATAAATGCTTACTACCGCCTCTTCAAAATCTGCGTTGCTTTAATCTACCTCCATCATTGTAGATTGATAGGCATTGGATTTGTTAACTTGATTGGTTTTAGATTTAGGGTTTTTGGGGTTTGAGGAAGAAAGTAAAAACTTGAATGAAAGTTAAAATAGGAGAGAGGTAAGAAAACTTGAATGAACTCATAACACTAGATATAAAAGTTCAAATCACTACACCAAGCTAATGCGGATTTACACAATCAATAAGAGTATCAAATTTAATTATAAGAAACATGAATGTTTGAGGCACGCCTTCTCCTTCCTCCTACTCCCGGTTCCGAGGCCCTAGGCGGCCACCTGGCTCGCCTATGACCAGGGTTGGGCCTGATGTTATCGTAAATTAAAAGATAAACTTCTAACTGTATTAATATTTCAATTTTACATTTAATGATAAGTGAGATTGTTTTAGTACATTGACTAAATATCAACGTTAAACAATGCATAAACATCAAGTAAAATAACTCAGATAAGATTATAATTCGCATTTATCTAAAAGAATGGTATAGAAACTATAATACTAAAACTGTAATTTTCTCTGATAACTATTATTATTAATATAATAACAAGAACATAACATAAAATAGTTTATACATCGTTAAAATCAATAATTAGATAGGAATTAACTATAGTTTTATCATAAGATTGCTCGTGCAACTATTGGTTTGGTCCGGTTTAACACGGTTGGGTCGACAGCTCAAGTTGCAGCCAGATCGTACGTATCGTTCTAAGTTGGTCTAGTTTGGAGTATATTATTTAAAGAAAAATTCGATCCGTATTTCCGTACTGTTTTTATGGTTTGGTGCGGTTTTCGTATAGCGGTACGGTTTATGCCCACTCCTAGTTTCGTCAAAACGAGGATAGTCAGTCTTTTGATTTGTGCAACGCCTTTAAATTCTCAAGTACAAACGACTGAAAGTCGGTCCTTCATTCACGTTTTAGTATACTTGAGATGCATTTTTAAACACAAAGAAAAATTACTTAAAACTGCGTTGTTGACACGATTAAGTTTCTGTGCACTAAATCTAAATGTGAAGTTGAACATGTTTGACTGTATCACTCAGTTCAATACAGTTATACAATTCAAACTTTGAAACTATCCGAGTCTGAGGAGAAAAATGAAGTGAGACTTCTCCCGTGGTTGGGAGCTTTGACTGTTGCTATTGTCATTGCATTCTTAATCCTTACAATACATACATATATATATATAATGTTATCATGATATATAAAAACGGAAATAATAGTCCTACTCTATATTAGAATATCAGCATCTGAATTTCTTGGTGAAGATTTGCTAGCAGGAAATTTTGAATTAGGACAGAACTATGTATTCCATTTGCTGGATCTTCTAAAAGTATATACTTGATCAAAGTCAAGCATGCCCTCCTTAAAAAAACTAATGTATAAAGACATAATAATATCGACATACAACAAGTGAAGTCTGCAGATTAGTCCAAATTTGAGTAATATTCAAACTAATGTATAAAGACATAATAGACTTCTTCCATTATGAAATCTAATAACTTGAGTATCAGAAACCCTTGGTCTACGAGTCTCACGGGTCACAACATAAAGATTTACCATGATATAAACGTGAGAATTTGTACATATATATTCTGTGCAACTTCCTCGACTAAAATTCATAAAGTCCTTAGCTTTGACATTTTACTGCATATATATATATATATATATATATATATATATATACCTCGTAATACATATCTCTCTTTACACAGAACAATCAAGATGAGCATACATAAAAGCGTCGCATTGCTAGTGTTATATGTTATTGCTGTTGCATTAGCTGTTAGTATCAATCAGGTTGATGCATCAAGGCACCTGGGAGATGATCGGGCAGAGCTTGTAAGAATATTTGGGTTCATTCTTCAATCGTTGCCGAAGGGACCTACGCCACCGCTCCGTAATGGAGGCTGCAACCATGATCCAAGCAACCGTCGTGGATCATGCCCTCCTTGAATCAAATTTAACTGCTGTTACTCCTGTTGATTGTATTCTATGCAGTCATTTAAATCAGATTGTTCCTAATAAGGATGTGTGTGCTCAGGCGTGATTTGTGAAGAATCTACATTTGGCAACTGTGCAGCACATGTGTGTTATATAATCTGTATAAGTGGAGAACTAACTCCATGTTGTTATATTGCAAATTTGAACAATCCCGGCTTGGTTCCGAACGTTTAGTCCGTTTCGTTAGCTCGATGATGACGACCAATTTAGCCGACCTAAAATATTTTACATTATATATTTTAAATGTTCATATACATTAAAACAAAACATGAGAATACGTTTTTTATGGAAGACCGACTGATTTTATAGTGGATTGACCACCCTTTTCTTTTTCTTTTTTTATTAACTCCACAAACCTAAACTAGCTTATAGAAAAAGTAAGAGTGTTCGTTCGATCGTTTCGGTTTATTTTGAGGTAAAGAATCTCAAATCAAATTGGATCAAAAAAAATTCAGTTAATTTAGTCGGTAACCAATTTAATCTAATTGAAAGAATGTGTTATTATTTAAATGATGAATTCACTCAAAGTAAAACATAAATTCTTCCTGTTTGAAAATTTTTTATATAGTAAATTTTATGTTTATAATAAAATTTGAAATATTTGCAACATATGCCTTTGTATTTTATCACTAAACTAGTTATTTAAAGTATTACAACATGTATAAGTAGCTTATAGAAAAAGGTTAAACAACTTGTTTAAATAACTAACCACTATTGAAACAACATAGCACCACGGTGGGTGCAATAAATACTGTAACCCACTCAGTTGCCTTAAGAAAGCCACAACAAAATCAAACATGACATACACCGTACAGGGTGTTCAACAATCACATACCAACAACAAGTGGCAAAGGCCATTACTAGTATCACCAACAGACTTTCATCAACATTTCATCCTGGCATCATAATCACCTTTCAAACCAGCAGCATTCGACTTCAACCTTGTGACGCAAGCATTCACCAGTGAACATGACATGATATTTTACAACACAGAACTTGAAATGAAATAGAGAAACCAAAGTTGAATAAATTACAGCATAGGACTTAACAAAGACAACAAAAAAGGCTTCATAAGGATTGCAAAAGAGCTGCACACCCAGTTAATAAAGGAAAATAAGAGAGAAAATATTGATCATGTGTTGATGCTCACCTGATTTGCAAATGAGATGCATACAATAATTTATAATGCATTAATGATTGTTCTAGAAATTGTATACTAAAAGAGTACTCGTGATTTTCCATTTTTAGAAGAATCATTAACTGAATGGTACTACTGACAGACCAATTATTAGTTGTCATTATCAATATCATTGTGGTCCTCCATTTCAGTTATTCCAGCTTCATTATTTTCAACACCCCCCCTCAAGTTGTGATGTGGGAAGAATGAAATTGTTAGCTTGTTTTAGAGATAATGGAATTTTGAAATGTTGAGAGACTTGGTAAGCGTATCTTCTATTTTCTCCTCTATTGGAATGTACCTAACCTCCACTCCTTTGTTCAAAACTTTCTCTCTAATGAAATGCACTTCAGTTTTTATATGTTTTGTTCTTGAATGAAAAACTGGATCAGATGCTAACTTCCTGGCACCAGAATTGTCACACCATATTATGGCTAGTCCTTTGTATTCAATAATGATTGCAGTGAACAAGGATTGCAGTCACACCACCTCAGTGCAGGCTTGACTCTTGATCTATGGCTCTATATTTACCCTCAATGGTTGAGCGAGCCATAGACTTTTATTTTTGAGAGTCCAATTGATTAGATTTTTACCAAAGTATATATACGCAGTAACCGATTGTGGCTTTTCTATCATCAAGAGGGCTTGTCTAATATGAGTCACAAAAGCCTACAATAGTTAGAGTTGAGGCATGAGTGAACATGATTTCTTCTCTAATCGATCCAGCAAGATAGCGTAGAACTTTCTTACAAGTGCTCCAATGGTTTTGAGGGGAAGCTTGAAGAAACTGGCTCAGCATACTCACATAACAAGAAATGTTAGCTCTACTAAGTGTGAGTTATTTGAGGGCAACAATAACACCTTGGTATAGAGTGTGATGGTCAAAAGTGGCACTATCTTGAAAGGCAAATTCTATTTCAACCCGCAAATTTAGTTAGTAGCCCCCCATTTCATCAAAAAAATATGATGACCAAAATACCCTTTTTCTATTATATTTTTTTTCCAGCTTTTTGAACACCTCGTAGTTGTACTACGTGGTATCTCGGTGTACCTCGTAGTAATCTTACGTGGTCCATGAATGAACCACGGAGATTATCTACGTGGTACTTTGACGAACCACGTAGTACAACTACGAGGTACATCGAAAGACCATGTAGTCCCCCTACATGGAAGGGTATTTTTGGTTTTAAAAAAAAACGGGAGGCAACTAACTAAATTTGGGGGTTTACCGATTATTTCATGACTTGAGGGCTACTAACTAAATTTGTGGGTTGAAATAGAATTTGCCATCTTGAAAACTTAAATTATTATTTTGTTTCATGGAGTGGCGCAAGGCTTGGCAACAACCATGTTTGTCTTTTTTAGGAGATCTGTGGTGTATTTGGTTAGAGATAAGCGGAGACCATCATGCCCCCTAGTTACCTCAAAGCAAAGGAAATATGTGACAGAACCAAGAGATATGAGAGCAAACAGAGACTGGAGTTTTGAGACAATAGTGGAGACATGAGTGGCATTATTTCTTATAAACAAATTGTCATCAACGTACCATAGACAACAACTTCGCCATCATTGTAGAAAAACAAAGAAGTATCAAATATTGAGTTTTTAGATACAAGAGCATCCAGAGAAACTTTGAGTGTGTCAAACCATGTCTTAGGGGCTTGTTTCAAGCCATAAAGAGCCTTATATAGTTTACACATAGCAGTGAGATAACCAGGATCAATGAAACCAGCCAGTTACTCCATGAAGACTTTCTCTTGAAGGGCTCCATTCAGAAAGTAGTTGTTAATGTCGAATTGTTGAATATCCCAGCTATAGGTAATAGCTAAAGAGAGTATAACACAAATCATGGAAGGCTTGATTACAGGGAAAATGTCTCAAAGAAAGCAATACCTATTTGTTGTTGAAAACCCTTAGCAATAAGGCAAGCCTTGTAACGATTTATGTGCCATCTTCATTATATTTGATTCGAAAGACCCACTTACTTCCAACAACATGCATGTGTGGCTGTCGAGGCACGAGATGCCAAGTTCGATTTTTCAAAAGGGTAGTGTTTCCATCTTGCATTGCCGAGTGCCACTGTAGAGAATAGAGCGCTTGATTAATCTAGAATGGTATAGTGCCTCCAAAATTGGAACTAATGTATGAGTGAGGTGAAGTAGTTAGAAAGATTTTTGGTTTGAACGGCTTTGGAGTGATTTGTTATATAGTACCCAGTGGTTTGGACGGGTTCAGATCCATTTTACTGAAGTTGAGGTTTGAGTAGGCTATACGAGTGGAGAGGTGGAGATAGGTAGATGAATTTCAAGTGGCAGGGTGGAATATGAGTGACATGTACCTAGTGATGAATTTGAGGGATAATGAGCATAGTTTTGAGTTTTATCATGACTAGATGGAGGCTCTGAGCTTGAGGTTGATGCAATAGGATGTAAACCAGGGATTGGGGCATACTGGCCATCATCAACATCATATTCCTTTATAGACTGAGATACAAGTGGATGCCATTGACTGTAACTGATTTGGTTAGAGCAAGTATTTATTTCAGAATTTTTTAAATTTGCAGCAGTAAAACTACCAAGAAACGGGAACTCTAATTCATCGAATTTGACAGTTGAAACAATGTAAATGCACCTAGAGGGCTGTAAACACTTGTTCCCTTATGATTGGGACTGTAACCGAGGAAAACACATTCTGTAGATCTAAAATCTAACTTGTGTTAATTGAAATCTTGAAGATGGGAAAGAAGCATAGGAAAACACACACAAAAGTTCACACTTGGTTTAACTTTAAACAGAATTTGAATGGGAGATATATGATTTAGTGTTGGAGTGGACAAGTGATTGATAAGAAAAGCGGCAGTGCTAAAGGCTTCCTACCAATAGTGCAACGACATGGAAGCTTAAGCGAATAATGTCAAGCCTATTTCATCTATGTGTTGATATTTTCATTTTGATTTACCATTTTATGGATGTGTATGGAGGCATATATGAGGGAAATGTATTCCAAAGAATTTTAAAAAAGGCACGAGACTTTGGTACTCACACCCCCAATCGGTGTGAATATTTTTATTTTGTGATCAAATTTTCATCTAACAAACTTTTGGAAATTATTGAAAGTTTCTTTTACATGGTATCCCTAAGAGCATAGTGAGTGATCGAGATCCGCTATTCACAAGAGGACTTTAGAAGAGTTTGAGAGAAGCTTTGGGAACCGAGCTATGTTTGAGTGCAGCTTATCATCCCCAAATTGATGGTCAAACCAAGAGAGTTAACCGAATTTTGGAAGATCTCCTAAGAGCTTGTGTATTGTACATCGGGGGATCATGGGAAGACCATTTACATCTAGTTGAGTTTGTGTATAATAACAGCTACCAGTCTAGCATTGGGATGGCACCATACGAGGCGTTGTATGGTAGACCGTGTAATTCTCCAGCATGTTGGTTACAAACTGGAGATAAATTAATACTTGAGGCTGAGATGAGTAGAGAGACATCGGAGTGCATCGAGATCTTTCGGCAATGAATGAAGGCAGCTCAAGACCGTAAGAAGAGTTATGATGATAAGCATCGAAAGGATTTGGAATTCGACGTTGGCGATATGGTTTACGTGAGGATTTCGCCGTTGAAGCATGTTGTTCGGTCCGGAAGCAAAGGAAAGTTAGCTCCAAGATTTGTTGGACCATTTATGATAGCCAAGTGGATTAGAAAGCTTGCGTATAGATTGGAGTTACCCAAGAAGCTGTCGAGTGTGTATAATGTTTTCCATGTGTCGTTTCTATGGAATTGTGTGCATGATTCTAATGTGGTGGTATCTCCAGAGTAGTACGAAGACCTAGAAGTCAAGATTGTAGTTACTAAACCTCATAAGCTGCTTCATGCTGTGGGGAATGACACGAAATAGCTTAAGAGGAAGAAGGTTAAGCTAGTCAAGGTACAATGGGGTGAGGATGATGATGATTGTAAGTGGGAAACGGAAGAGAAAATGACCATCCAGAACTCTTTGTTGGTATGACAAATAAGTGTCGTGTCATTCTTACCCCGTTGTAACTTGTACTATTATTGTTGTTACTACTGTTGTTAGAATTTCGCACGCTAGGATAAGGCTATGGATGCATGGCTTGATGGATGCTAGTTTAGATGGTAAATTGGCTGCTCATGGATGATGTAACAACCCAGAAAATACGAGCCAATTTAAAAATTTTAAATTGGTTATTTCAAAGGAATTTGAACAATGGAAATAGAATATTTCAATAAAATAGTGAATTAGAAATAGTGAGTCAGTTTAAAATTTTGAATTTAAACTTTGACTGACTGTGCAGGGTGGAAAATATAACGGATTTTAGTGAGACCACTTTTGTTGGGTCGCTATATAGAATATATAACCCTGGAAAATAGATATTTTGCAAACGACCTCGGAATTCGACGAAACGACTTTTGTTGGGTCTGGGATGTCAAACTATTGCTAGGTTTCAAATTTCATAATTTTTGAAGCTAGTATGTGAGCATGGCAAAAGAAAATGTGTTTGGTCAATTTCTGTTAAATTGGGTCGACCAGAAAATGGCCATTTTTCAAACGATATCAGAACTCGACGAAACTTGTTTTGTTGGGACCGTACCGTCAAAACATAGCTAGATTTATTTTTCGGGAATTTTTCAAATCAGTTTGTGGCCCTGGAAAATTGAAATGTACATTCAAAGTTAAAATTAAATGTTTTATACTTTAATTTGAAGAATAACTGACTGTAACAGTCGAATTGGCCAACGAAACATATCCTATTGTGTCCGGGATGGCGGTAATTAGCTGGGGACGACAGTCGTTGGGTTTGAATTGGTGTCCGTGTGGAGAAACACTATTTTAAAATTTATTAAAACCATGGGCCAATCAGAATTTTCCTTTCATTATTTTTAAAAATAAAAAAAACCATGGGCCAATCAGAATTTTCCTTTCATTATTTTTAAAAATAAAAAAACCCTAGAAACCCTCGTTTTTCTCTCTCGACCGACGATCTACGTCGTTCGCCGCTTCCTAGCCAAATCGCCGCCGCCACAGGCGATTCTAGCCTTCGCCACCACCACCAGTCGACGCGCCTCCCTCTCCTCTTTAAATCCGACCCTACCCCGACCCCTATCGCCACCTCCATCGCCAGTATCGTCGACCCAAACCTCGACACTTCCCATCGCCGCACCGATCGCCAAAGACCACCGAACCACCTCAAACCACCCTGCGCCGATTCCCCTCTCCTCCCTCTTCCACGTCATCACCTCTGATCACCCTATCGTGCCTCGGTTCTCACGAAAACTGCAACCCTATTTTTGAACCATCATGAAAGGTGAGTCCTTTTTGATGTTTGATCTTTGAAAAATCATATCTTTAAGGTGTATTGATGAAATTCGATGAAACAGGAAACATCGGGACCGCAAGGAGGCTCTCTACCACATAGAAGAGACTGCGGATTTTTCTGAGTCATCTACGATTTTTAGCACTCTGAAAACCAATGTGAGAAATCTAAATTAAATGAATTTGAATGGAAAATGTCATGTATGAATTATATAAGCGGAATATAAATTACACACGTGTTGTATACCTTATGTACATGCGATGTGTAAGCTATATAAGCGAAGTATGAATTATACATGCATAGTATAATTGATATATGTGTTGAAATGCAAGTGAAATATAGAAATATATATATATATATGTATGTATATATATATACTCCCCTCGTCCACAAACCATGGACGATATTTATTGTTGTGTATTGGTGTGAAATATTGGATGAAAATGCGAATGGTTGAATAATTGTTTGTGGTTGATATTGTTTGGTTGTGGTTTAAAAAAACCCATTGGTGATGGAAACGAATTGGAAATAATTGTGGAAATAAAAATAAAACATGCCGCCTGTGTGCGAATTAGATGCATGAATCCCCATTGTCAAAAACAACGAGGTTTTAAGGTAGAGCGAGGAGTCGTACTAGGGACAGTGTCGGTTTTAACTACCCTGCCGTTATGCTACCGAAATTTTGAATAATATTCATGTGTTAGAAATATTTTCATATGTTGAAATTATCTTCATGCGTTGAAATTAAAGTCATGTGCTGAAACTATATCCATGTGTGGAAATGCTCATGTGTTGAGAAGTGATGTGTGAAAATTAAATTCATGTGTGAATGAATGAAGTGTTCAAACAATAAAAATCACATTTTTATAATATATATGAAGTATGTAAAATATTCGCCTTATATATAAATAGTTTCAACAATAAAAATTTCATCTTACTTATATGAAGAACATATATAAAATATCCATGTGTGGAGGTGCTCATGTGTTGAGAAGTGTGTGTATTGGAAAAGTTCATGTGTTGAATAAAAAGATTGAACAATAAAAATTACATTTTTATTGAAACTATGAAGTGTTGAAAACATTCATGTATTGAATAAATATTTTAAATGATAAAAATATCATTTTTATCATATATGTGATATGCTAAAGATATGCGAGCGTTGAAACAAATATTTGTAAAAGAAATATTATTTTTAACATGCATAGGAACTAAATAAAATAGTCATGTGTTGAAAAATATTTTAGTTCGCCAAAATTATGATCTTTGAAATGTGAAGTGTTAAAAATAGCCACTTGTTCAAATAAATATGCATGAGTTGAAATATTCATTAATTAGCTAATGATATGATTTTTGCCTATGCCTGCAACATTGGAATGAATGGTGTTTTTAAACCAAAGTGAATCAAATATGAAGTTGAATGGAAAATGATAAGTGATAAGAATTGCATATATGTACATGCATATTTATTGAACAGGTTATAGCAAAGAGGCTAGAGAAGAGGAATAAAATTTTGTACCCGACAAATAGGTACACGTTTACTGTTTTGTTTGGGTGATGATTTTATGAGCCTATTGGCTAGTCGCTTGGCTTTTTCTTTTTCTTTTCGACATGAGACGCCCGTGTGGCTATTTGGGAATTTTCCCAGCCCCTCCCGTACAAAGGAGGTTATGGCGAAATTTTCCAAAATTTAAAGGCGTTAGTGAAATATTTGAAGTGAAAACGATATAGGAATTTTCGAATGAACTATATTTATATAAATATATAAATATAAATAAAATTAAAACGAAACGTGGCCGTGCAGTTCGTGTTTTGAAACTGTAACAACCCGGAAATTCTGGGCCAGTTTAAAATTTTTATTTTGGCGATTTTAGCGAATATTGATTATTTAAAATGAATTATTTTAAATAATATCGACGAGAAATTTATTTTGAATAGAATTCGAACGTATATATTATATACGTCGTCGTTAGAATATATAATAATTATATATAATTATAAAAGGAATTGAAAATGGCGCGGTAGTTCGAAAATTCGATTTCTAATTTCAAATGAATATACAGAATCCAATATAAGTCAGAATTGAACGAAACGAGAAATATTTGAATCTGTATAACTATATCTTTATAACGAAGTTAACAAACTGAGATTTCATTTTAGAAATGATAAGATATGTCCAGTTTAAAATTAGAAATAGTCGCTGTGGAATTTATATATATTTTTATATATATAAGGCCCTTAAAAATGGACATTTTGCAAACGACCTCGGATTTCGACGAAACCAGTTTTGTTGGGTCCGTGATGTCGAGTTATTGCTAGATTCCAAATTTCATAATTTTTCGAATCAATATGTGAGCGTGGCAAAGGAAAACGCGTTTGACCAGTTTCAGTTGATTTTAATCGACTGGAAATTGGCCATTTTTCCAACGGTCTCAGAATTCGACGAAACTAGTTTTGTTAGGACCGTATCGTCAATACGAAGCTAGAAAATATTTTTCTGCCATTTTTAGAATTCGTATGAGGCCCCGGTAATTTGAAATGTGCGTTTAAAATTCAATATAGCGATTTAAATGTAGATTTAAAGGAAACTGATCGAAACGATCAAAGCAGCTAGCGATACATATCCCATTGTGTTTGGAATGGGGGTAAAACGCTATGGACGACAGGCGGTAGGCCTCGTTTCGAGGTCGTATGTAAAAGTCAACTTTTTAATAATTAAATAATAAATAAATAAATAAAAAATATCTTCTCCCCTTCATACTCCAGGCCCCCCCCCCCCGATAGAAATTCATTCAGATTGAAATCGAAAGAAAAAAAAAACAATCGACAGATCGGAGAAACCACGGCGCCGCCCACCGCCTGCTCCGCCTGCCCCCTCGCGCCGCCCAAGCAAGCGCCGCCACCTCCTTCTCCCGCTCAGGCGAGAGCGAACAACCCTAGCCCCCCCTCTTCTCGCCGTTCCTCTCCCCTTACAGACCCCCCCCCCTCGACTTCACCAGACGTCCCCACCGCCTGCGACCACCCGCGACCCCCCTCGCGCGCCTCTCCTGAACCCCCACCTCCGACGCCTCTGCCACGAGTCCCCCCCCCCCCGGTAAGTTTTTCTGAATTTAATTTATTATTTAAAACTGTTTTTATTTTTAATAAGTAATTTAAAACTGTTTTTATTTTTAATAAGTAATTTAAAACTGTTTTTATTTTTAATAAGTAATTTAAAACTGTTTTTATTTTTAATAAGTAATTTAAAACTGTTTTTATTTTTAATAAGTAATTTAAAACTGTTTTTATTTTTAATAAGTAATTTAAAACTGTTTTTATTTTTAATAAGTAATTTAAAACTGTTTTGATTTTTTAATTAGCATTTAAAAACTGAATTTTTATAATTATTTAAAAACTGATTTTAAAATGAATTATAAACTAAAAGGAGATCAGAAATTTAAAAGGAAAAATCAGATTTTTTAGATATTGAAAGTCAAAATAAAAATCATATTTTTATATGTTGAAAGTCGAAGTAAAAATCATATTTTTATATATTGAACTTCGAACTAAAAATTCGATTTTTATATATTGAATAGCGAACTAAAAATTCGATTTTTATATATTGAATAGCGAAGTCAAAATTCGATTTTTATATATTGAACTTCGAACTAAAAATTCGATTTTTATATATTGAATAGCGAAGTAAAAATGTGATTTTTACGTATGTAGTGAAAGCAGCAACGAAGATGACGAAGAGGCGATAACGAGGAAGACTTCTGCAGATGAAGTGCCGTGGAGCTAGGATAGCTATCTGTGAGAATTTCTCACCTTTCAATTTCTTTTCTAGTTTTATATATATACTAGGATGCAGACGGTGCTTAGTAGCACCCGACACAATTGTCCACAGACCATGGACTTGTTTGTTTGGTTGCATAGATTAGTTGAATTATTTGTTTGAATTGAATTGTTTGGTGAGGTGAAATTGATTTGATTGATGTGTGAATGGCGTGGGCCTTCACTAGACCGGGGATAAGGCTAGGCCTCGTCCCGTTTCTAGTATCGTGCCGTTATGCCGCCAAAATTTTCTAAAATGTGTTAGAAAAATAAAAATATCATTTTATTTAAAGAATGAACTTAATAGAAATTCATATGTTGGAATAAAATGTTTTGTCGTTAAAAATATAATTTTTAACGTGAATGTGAATAAATAAATATTCATTTACAAACCAGACGGTTTGTTTATGTACACATATTTGAAGGACATTGATTGGGTCGATAAATTTTACACATCGCCCAATAGCACAAATAAAATATGTGTTTGATTGTTTGAAACCCCACACGGGTGTTGGGATGAAATTAGAAGTTCACTCATCCCGATTGATTGAATATGTCGATCGATTGATTGACAGGCTGTTATAAGCGTTGAATATCTATATTTGATGCTTATACAGTGTAGTGCACTTTGGTTGATGGTTGATTATTTTTCCATGCTATTATATACATGTGTTGTATGAAAATCCATATAATTAACTTTATATGGTAATGGATTGGGCCTCATTCCAGTTTTAAAATAGAATATTTGAAATAGAAATATTTGAAATAGAATATTTGAAATTAGAAATTTATGAAGCCGTGTTGATTAGATTGACGCCATTTTGACGTGATCGATATTTATATCGATTTTGAAAACGATTTCGAAATGAATTGAATTGAAAACGAATTCAAAATGAATTGAAAACGATTTCGAAATGAATTGAAAACGAATTCAAAATGAATTGAAAACGATTTCGAAATGAATTGAATTGAAAACGAATTCAAATGGAATTGAAAGCGAATTGAAATGAATTCAAATTGAATTGAAATGAATTCAAATTGAATTGAAATTTGAATTGAATAGAAATGAATTTTAAAACGAATTTATAAAGAAGAATTCAATTTTGATTTGAATTGAAATGGAAGTTGAAATTGCTTTTGAAATGAAATTAAAACGATTTATAAAATTCGTTTTAAATAGAAATCGACGAAGTATATATTATATATATTATATATATAATATAATGGCCTGAATAGAACGCGCCGCGCCGCGGCAGTTCGCGAATTTCGACCATTTATTTCAAACGGACATTACGGGAGATCCGACCGTCGGATTCTCCTAAAACCGGAACCGTTGGGTTCGTATCGAAAAGAGCTTTCTAATGAATGTTAGAAATTTGAAATCTAACGGTTGGATTTGGAAATATGTCCAAATCAAATTTGAAAAAGGTCGCTGTAAGTGCAGTTCGATGGCCATTGATGGAAATCGACTGTACAGGCCTTGATAAAATTATTAAAAATAGTAATAATTTGTGTAAAATCATAAGAAATGATTTGTGTAAGTTTGGGATGAAAAACTCCATATTTGAAAAGATAAAAATAGATTTTTATCGAAATGAACTAGTTTTGAACTAGAAATATAATTCTATTTATTTTTAAATAAATAAATTGAATTTGAAAAGGGTTTTAAAAATAACCAAAATTTCCAATGATTGCATTGGAGTGGATTTGAATCGAAATTGTCTTCGGAATATTTCGATGTTGGAATTCGTGATTATACAGGTGTTGTTATGGAAATTTGAAAGATATATATTTATATCGTTATTTCCAATACGACATTTGTTAGTCGTAGAATTCGATATTGAATATAAGCCGATATATTTTCTATTCAGAGCCTTGTATTGAATATCGAATGTGATTTGGGTTTGTCGTGAATGGTGTCTTCACTAACACTGTTCTTGAACCCAGTTGAGAAAAGATTAAATCTTTTTATTTAGATTTAATGAAGTGTACCAATTAAATGATATTTAATTGGAATTGAATTGGTATTGATTTTTGGGTTTATCGTGAACAGTGTTTTAAATAACACTTGTTCTTTAACCCGATAATTAATGGAATGTGATTTGGGTTTGTCGTGAATGGTGTCTTCACTAACACTGTTCTTGAACCCAGTTGAGAAAAGATTAAATCTTTTTATTTAGATTTAATGAAGTGTACCAATTAAATGATATTTAATTGGAATTGAATTGGTATTGATTTTTGGGTTTATCGTGAACAGTGTTTTAAATAACACTTGTTCTTTAACCCGATAATTAATGGAATGTGATTTGGGTTTGTCGTGAATGGTGTCTTCACTAACACTGTTCTTGAACCCAGTTGAGAAAAGATTAAATCTTTTTATTTAGATTTAATGAAGTGTACCAATTAAATGATATTTAATTGGAATTGAATTGGTATTGATTTTTGGGTTTATCGTGAACAGTGTTTTAAATAACACTTGTTCTTTAACCCGATAATTAATGGAATGTGATTTGGGTTTGTCGTGAATGGTGTCTTCACTAACACTGTTCTTGAACCCAATTGAGAAAAGATTAAATCTTTTTATTTAGATTTAATGAAGTGTACCAATTAAATGATATTTAATTGGAATTGAATTGGTATTGATTTTTGGGTTTATCGTGAACAGTGTTTTAAATAACACTTGTTCTTTAACCCGATAATTAATGGAATGTGATTTTGGGTTTATCGTGAATCGTGTTTTTAAATGACACTGATTCTTTAACCCAGATAATGATTAAAACTAAGTGGAGTTTTAATGAATCTTTAATTAGATTGAAAAGATCGAGAATGGAGTATCACCAGTTTTGCTCCAGGCGATAGTTAAATCTTTAATAAGATTTGAACGTGAAATTTAGAAACTAACTGTCGGTTAGCCAAGCAGAATGGTTTTCTGGATATTGATCTGATGTTGGTTTCGGCCTTCGGGGTTAATATTTGGGGAATTATTCTCTTGATTAATTTACGGTTAGTGACTAATGAATTGGAATGAGGCGTATGTTGTGTTTGTGTAACACTTATTTAAAATATACGCGAGTTATTCGGAAAGACCGGGTTCATCCCATTCTGAATAACTGATACGACGATAAGTCGAAGATGAAGACGATGGTCGAAGACCGGAGGTCTTCACGTCGTTTGGGTGATAACTGATGATCTTGATTGGGCTGTACACCCAAGAAGATGGAAACAGTTAGTGATCGTCCTGACGTACTTGGAGATCGATGGATATGCGGGGTACTAGGTGCCTCCGGTTTCGTTCAGACCCAGAACGGACTTGTAAATGGACTGTGTGTCTGACATCGGATTTCATTCTGTGCGACTGATATCGGTTGCATAGGATGGTTTGCCTGTGTGGCATGCTAAGATGCAAATGATCAAGGCTTCTGTTGAAAAGCAAAGTCTTGTGGTGATGATCAAAGCACGGCCTTTGTGGCGTAGCTTTGTGTAACGTTTACCTCGCGTGTTTCACACCCGGTATGAACCAAAAACGGGAGACGGACCTCAGGGAGGACTTGCGTTTCTTTCTAGCTAGAAGTGGCGTCAGTGGTTTTACACGCCCTGACGAGTTTGACTTATGTGGTTGTTGCGGTTGCGAGGCGCCTCGGTTATATCGGTTTCGGCCGAATGCATTCTGGTCGGCTGACGGACCAGACTTACACCCCATAGGGTGGGGAGACGTATTGTTCAGGCATAATAATCCACTCCGTGTGGACCGGCCCTGACGATCCAAGGCTTGCCTGCGCGCTTGCCTGAGACATGGGCTAGATTGTCTCGAATCGGTTGAGGACTATCTTTTGCCTCGGTTCATAGATGGAAACCCAATTTCCAAATACGTGACTTTGCGATTTTGATTGTATAACCTATATATGGCGACATAGTGGTATGGGGCATTCATGCCGCCTATGATTGATACTTATGATTTGAAGTGTTTTATACACTATGCACTTATAATAGTATCAAATGATTTGTTTTAAAACGTATCAAGCATTCTTTGGCTGTTATAAGGGAAAACCCTATCCTCGACTGCGTTGCATTGTGTGATGGGACCTGGGTCTTATAACAGCTTCATTTTTCTTTATTTAGCATTGCGCTGTTTGTTTATGCACTGGTATTCTTGGGAGGAAACCCGTTCCGTGTTATACGGCGTGGTCCCTTGATTTACCTAATGATTTAAAATAAAGATTAATAACTGTTTTAGTTCTCACACCAGTCCCATGACTGACCTGGAGTTTATTGTTTTAACCTAAACTCTGGGTGCCCTTATTTTGACACGGGCAGCTAGTAGTTTCGGTTTTGCAGATTTATATTCACAGGATCCTGGTTTACAGCTGGAACGATATCCGGAAAGCTTTGTATCCGTATATCTACTTCTAGTTCTGTATTGTATTATTTTCCGCTGCTATGTATTTAAATGTAATTTAAATCTCTGATATTTCTGTGTAATATTCATTTACTCTGTATATTCTTGTAATCTGATGCATTGTTGTAATATACAATGAAATGTTCTTCTGTATGCATTCTGTTGTGGCTTGTTCTCGAACTATCCGACGCTTTCCTTTACGGGGAAGTTACGGGTCTTCACAGTTGGTATCAGAGCTTTGGTTTACAAAGCTCAGAGAACAAGACACATTAGAACCCTATGAAGGAATTCATCAGATATTGGATTAGTAATATCCAATTAGAATGACTCGTTAGAGATGGGATCAGTAGTATCCTAGAACGAGTGTGAAGAGTATATTTTTAAAATGAAATCAAATTTATGTTTTGAAAATTTAAATCAATTATTCGTAGTTGATTATTTATTTATATTGATTTGGACAATCCAGTATATATAGATTTTGCGTATACGTCTGATCCGCGTATATTCGAAGTTTTAATATACCGGGTAGATATAGAACCGCACTCTAGTAGCCCGACAATGTTCTGATGGTGGTTCGAAACATCATCAGCATTTATTTTCGAGTGACGAAGGTGTGATTTCTATATATTTCCATTAGACTGGTGTGAGAACCAAAACTAATATAGTTAGAATACATTGTTGTGATTTGGCATCAAAATCTGATTTTTGTATATGTATCAAAATTATGAATTTGAAACTCTAATTCACTAATTGATTGATGTTTGTGTTGTTTGGTTAATTGTTTGCTAATTTTGAACCATTATGCCTAATTTAATCGAATATTGAATTGTATTGAAATTTGGTCGCATTTGTTTGCATATACATATACTTACATTGAACAGGTCATAGCAAGGAGGCTAGAGCAGAGAATAAAATTTGTTTGCCCGACAAATAGGTACATGTTTACTACAGAATTTACTGTTTTGTTTGGGTGATGATGATTTTATGAGCCTATTGGCTAGCCGCTTGGCTTTTTCTTTTTCTTTTTGAGATCTGAAGGACCGGGGAAGCTATTTGAAATTCCCCGATGCTCCCGGTGCAGGGGAGGTTATGGCGAAATTTTTCGAAAATTTAGGGTGTTAGCCAAATTTTTGAAATTTTGAAAATTCTCAGAAACTGAAAGGTTGGAGAATGGAAGCCAGATCGATCATAGAGTTGAATAATCAAACCACTTTCGACTTTGTTCCTTTTCGGGGACGAAAAGTTTTAAGTGGGGGAGATTGTAACAACCCGGAAATTCTGGGCCAGTTTAAAATTTTTATTTTGGCGATTTTAGCGAATATTGATTATTTAAAATGAATTATTTTAAATAATATCGACGAGAAATTTATTTTGAATAGAATTCGAACGTATATATTATATACGTCGTCGTTAGAATATATAATAATTATATATAATTATAAAAGGAATTGAAAATGGCGCGGTAGTTCGAAAATTCGATTTCTAATTTCAAATGAATATACAGAATCCAATATAAGTCAGAATTGAACGAAACGAGAAATATTTGAATCTGTATAACTATATCTTTATAACGAAGTTAACAAACTGAGATTTCATTTTAGAAATGATAAGATATGTCCAGTTTAAAATTAGAAATAGTCGCTGTGGAATTTATATATATTTTTATATATATAAGGCCCTTAAAAATGGACATTTTGCAAACGACCTCGGATTTCGACGAAACCAGTTTTGTTGGGTCCGTGATGTCGAGTTATTGCTAGATTCCAAATTTCATAATTTTTCGAATCAATATGTGAGCGTGGCAAAGGAAAACGCGTTTGACCAGTTTCAGTTGATTTTAATCGACTGGAAATTGGCCATTTTTCCAACGGTCTCAGAATTCGACGAAACTAGTTTTGTTAGGACCGTATCGTCAATACGAAGCTAGAAAATATTTTTCTGCCATTTTTAGAATTCGTATGAGGCCCCGGTAATTTGAAATGTGCGTTTAAAATTCAATATAGCGATTTAAATGTAGATTTAAAGGAAACTGATCGAAACGATCAAAGCAGCTAGCGATACATATCCCATTGTGTTCGGAATGTGGGTAAAACGCTATGGACGACAGGCGGTAGGCCTCGTTTCGAGGTCGTATGTAAAAGTCAACTTTTTAATAATTAAATAATAAATAAATAAAAAAAAATATCTTCTCCCCTTCATACTCCAGGCCCCCCCCCCCGATAGAAATTCATTCAGATTGAAATCGAAAGAAAAAAAACAATCGATAGATCGGAGAAACCACGGCGCCGCCCACCGCCTGCTCCGCCTGCCCCCTCGCGCCGCCCAAGCAAGCGCCGCCACCTCCTTCTCCCGCTCAGGCGAGAGCGAACAACCCTAGCCCCCCCTCTTCTCGCCGTTCCTCTCCCCTTACAGACCCCCCCCCCTCGACTTCACCAGACGTCCCCACCGCCTGCGACCACCCGCGACCCCCCTCGCGCGCCTCTGCTGAACCCCCACCTCCGACGCCTCTGCCACGAGTCCCCCCCCCCCCCCCCCCGGTAAGTTTTTCTGAATTTAATTTATTATTTAAAACTGTTTTTATTTTTAATAAGTAATTTAAAACTGTTTTTATTTTTAATAAGTAATTTAAAACTGTTTTTATTTTTAATAAGTAATTTAAAACTGTTTTTATTTTTAATAAGTAATTTAAAACTGTTTTTATTTTTAATAAGTAATTTAAAACTGTTTTGATTTTTTAATTAGCATTTAAAAACTGAATTTTTATAATGATTTAAAAACTGATTTTAAAATGAATTATAAACTAAAAGGAGATCAGAAATTTAAAAGGAAAAATCAGATTTTTTAGATATTGAAAGTCAAAATAAAAATCATATTTTTATATGTTAAAAGTCGAAGTAAAAATCATATTTTTATATATTGAACTTCGAACTAAAAATTCGATTTTTATATATTGAATAGCGAACTAAAAATTCGATTTTTATATATTGAATAGCGAAGTCAAAATTCGATTTTTATATATTGAACTTCGAACTAAAAATTCGATTTTTATATATTGAATAGCGAAGTAAAAATGTGATTTTTACGTATGTAGTGAAAGCAGCAACGAAGATGACGAAGAGGCGATAACGAGGAAGACTTCTGCAGATGAAGTGCCGTGGAGCTAGGATAGCTATCTGTGAGAATTTCTCACCTTTCAATTTCTTTTCTAGTTTTATATATATACTAGGATGCAGACGGTGCTTAGTAGCACCCGACACAATTGTCCACAGACCATGGACTTGTTTGTTTGGTTGCATAGATTAGTTGAATTATTTGTTTGAATTGAATTGTTTGGTGAGGTGAAATTGATTTGATTGATGTGTGAATGGCGTGGGCCTTCACTAGACCGGGGATAAGGCTAGGCCTCGTCCCATTTCTAGTATCGTGCTGTTATGCCGCCGAAATTTTCTAAAATGTGTTAGAAAAATAAAAATATCATTTTATTTAAAGAATGAACTTAATAGAAATTCATATGTTGGAATAAAATGTTTTGTCGTTAAAAATATAATTTTTAACGTGAATGTGAATAAATAAATATTCATTTACAAACCAGACGGTTTGTTTATGTACACATATTTGAAGGACATTGATTGGGTCGATAAATTTTACACATCGCCCAACAGCACAAATAAAATATGTGTTTGATTGTTTGAAACCCCACACGGGTGTTGGGATGAAATTAGAAGTTCACTCATCCCGATTGATTGAATATGTCGATCGATTGATTGACAGGCTGTTATAAGCGTTGAATATCTATATTTGATGCTTATACAGTGTAGTGCACTTTGGTTGATGGTTGATTATTTTTCCATGCTATTATATACATGTGTTGTATGAAAATCCATATAATTAACTTTATATGGTAATGGATTGGGCCTCATTCCAGTTTTAAAATAGAATATTTGAAATAGAAATATTTGAAATAGAATATTTGAAATTAGAAATTTATGAAGCCATGTTGATTAGATTGACGCCATTTTGACGTGATCGATATTTATATCGATTTTGAAAACGATTTCAAAATGAATTGAATTGAAAACGAATTCAAAATGAATTGAAAACGATTTCGAAATGAATTGAAAACGAATTCAAAATGAATTGAAAACGATTTCGAAATGAATTGAATTGAAAACGAATTCAAATGGAATTGAAAGCGAATTGAAATGAATTCAAATTGAATTGAAATTTGAATTGAATAGAAATGAATTTTAAAACGAATTTATAAAGAAGAATTCAATTTTGATTTGAATTGAAATGGAAGTTGAAATTGCTTTTGAAATGAAATTAAAACGATTTATAAAATTCGTTTTAAATAGAAATCGACGAAGTATATATTATATATATAATATAATGGCCTGAATAGAACGCGCCGCGCCGCGGCAGTTCGCGAATTTCGACCATTTATTTCAAACGGACATTACGGGAGATCCGACCGTCGGATTCTCCTAAAACCGGAACCGTTGGGTTCGTATCGAAAAGAGCTTTCTAATGAATGTTAGAAATTTGAAATCTAACGGTTGGATTTGGAATTATGTCCAAATCAAATTTGAAAAAGGTCGCTGTAAGTGCAGTTCGATGGCCATTGATGGAAATCGACTGTACAGGCCTTGATAAAATTATTAAAAATAGTAATAATTTGTGTAAAATCATAAGAAATGATTTGTGTAAGTTTGGGATGAAAAACTCCATATTTGAAAAGATAAAAATAGATTTTTATCGAAATGAACTAGTTTTGAACTAGAAATATAATTCTATTTATTTTTAAATAAATAAATTGAATTTGAAAAGGGTTTTAAAAATAACCAAAATTTCCAATGATTGCATTGGAGTGGATTTGAATCGAAATTGTCTTCGGAATATTTCGATGTTGGAATTCGTGATTATACAGGTGTTGTTATGGAAATTTGAAAGATATATATTTATATCGTTATTTCCAATACGACATTTGTTAGTCGTAGAATTCGATATTGAATATAAGCCGATATATTTTCTATTCAGAGCCTTGTATTGAATATCGAATGTGATTTGGGTTTGTCGTGAATGGTGTCTTCACTAACACTGTTCTTGAACCCAGTTGAGAAAAGATTAAATCTTTTTATTTAGATTTAATGAAGTGTACCAATTAAATGATATTTAATTGGAATTGAATTGGTATTGATTTTTGGGTTTATCGTGAACAGTGTTTTAAATAACACTTGTTCTTTAACCCGATAATTAATGGAATGTGATTTGGGTTTGTCGTGAATGGTGTCTTCACTAACACTGTTCTTGAACCCAGTTGAGAAAAGATTAAATCTTTTTATTTAGATTTAATGAAGTGTACCAATTAAATGATATTTAATTGGAATTGAATTGGTATTGATTTTTGGGTTTATCGTGAACAGTGTTTTAAATAACACTTGTTCTTTAACCCGATAATTAATGGAATGTGATTTGGGTTTGTCGTGAATGGTGTCTTCACTAACACTGTTCTTGAACCCAGTTGAGAAAAGATTAAATCTTTTTATTTAGATTTAATGAAGTGTACCAATTAAATGATATTTAATTGGAATTGAATTGGTATTGATTTTTGGGTTTATCGTGAACAGTGTTTTAAATAACACTTGTTCTTTAACCCGATAATTAATGGAATGTGATTTGGGTTTGTCGTGAATGGTGTCTTCACTAACACTGTTCTTGAACCCAGTTGAGAAAAGATTAAATCTTTTTATTTAGATTTAATGAAGTGTACCAATTAAATGATATTTAATTGGAATTGAATTGGTATTGATTTTTGGGTTTATCGTGAACAGTGTTTTAAATAACACTTGTTCTTTAACCCGATAATTAATGGAATGTGATTTTGGGTTTATCGTGAATCGTGTTTTTAAATGACACTGATTCTTTAACCCAGATAATGATTAAAACTAAGTGGAGTTTTATTGAATCTTTAATTAGATTGAAAAGATCGAGAATGGAGTATGACCAGTTTTGCTCCAGGCGATAGTTAAATCTTTAATTAGATTTGAACGTGAAATTTAGAAACTAACTGTCAGTTAGCCAAGCAGAATGGTTTTCTGGATATTGATCTGATGTTGGTTTCGGCCTTCGGGGTTAATATTTGGGGAATTATTCTCTTGATTAATTTACGGTTAGTGACTAATGAATTGGAATGAGGCGTATGTTGTGTTTGTGTAACACTTATTTAAAATATACGCGAGTTATTCGGAAAGACCGGGTTCATCCCATTCTGAATAACTGATACGACGATAAGTCGAAGATGAAGACGATGGTCGAAGACCGGAGGTCTTCACGTCGTTTGGGTGATAACTGATGATCTTGATTGGGCTGTACACCCAAGAAGATGGAAACAGTTAGTGATCGTCCAGACGTACTTAGAGATCGATGGATATGCGGGGTACTAGGTGCCTCCGGTTTCGTTCAGACCCAGAACGGACTTGTAAATGGACTGTGTGTCTGACATCGGATTTCATTCTGTGTGACTGATATCGGTTGCATAGGATGGTTTGCCTGTGTGGCATGCTAAGATGCAAATGATCAAGGCTTCTGTTGAAAAGCAAAGTCTTGTGGTGATGATCAAAGCACGGCCTTTGTGGCGTAGCTTTGTGTAACGTTTACCTCGCGTGTTTCACACCCGGTATGAACCAAAAACGGGAGACGGACCTCAGGGAGGACTTGCGTTTCTTTCTAGCTAGAAGTGGCGTCAGTGGTTTTACACGCCCTGACGAGTTTGACTTATGTGGTTGTTGCGGTTGCGAGGCGCCTCGGTTATATCGGTTTCGGCCGAATGCATTCTGGTCGGCTGACGGACCAGACTTACACCCCATAGGGTGGGGAGACGTATTGTTCAGGCATAATAATCCACTCCGTGTGGACCGGCCCTGACGATCCAAGGCTTGCCTGCGCGCTTGCCTGAGACATGGGCTAGATTGTCTCGAATCGGTTGAGGACTATCTTTTGCCTCGGTTCATAGATGGAAACCCAATTTCCAAATACGTGACTTTGCGATTTTGATTGTATAACCTATATATGGCGACATAGTGGTATGGGGCATTCATGCCGCCTATGATTGATACTTATGATTTGAAGTGTTTTATACACTATGCACTTATAATAGTATCAAATGATTTGTTTTAAAACGTATCAAGCATTCTTTGGCTGTTATAAGGGAAAACCCTATCCTCGACTGCGTTGCATTGTGTGATGGGACCTGGGTCTTATAACAGCTTCATTTTTCTTTATTTAGCATTGCGCTGTTTGTTTATGCACTGGTATTCTTGGGAGGAAACCCGTTCCGTGTTATACGGCGTGGTCCCTTGATTTACCTAATGATTTAAAATAAAGATTAATAACTGTTTTAGTTCTCACACCAGTCCCATGACTGACCTGGAGTTTATTGTTTTAACCTAAACTCTGGGTGCCCTTATTTTGACACGGGCAGCTAGTAGTTTCGGTTTTGCAGATTTATATTCACAGGATCCTGGTTTACAGCTGGAACGATATCCGGAAAGCTTTGTATCCGTATATCTACTTCTAGTTCTGTATTGTATTATTTTCCGCTGCTATGTATTTAAATGTAATTTAAATCTCTGATATTTCTGTGTAATATTCATTTACTCTGTATATTCTTGTAATCTGATGCATTGTTGTAATATACAATGAAATGTTCTTCTGTATGCGTTCTGTTGTGGCTTGTTCTCGAACTATCCGACGCTTTCCTTTACGGGGAAGTTACGGGTCTTCACAGAAACCGTGATTTCAAACGACTAGTGCGGGAAATCCAACCATTGGATTATCCCGAAACCGCAACCGTTGGGTTCGCGTCGGAAATATCTTTCCAACGGCACCAACTTTGTGAAGATCCGACGGTTGGATTGTCCGGAATGTTTAATTCAAATCTGAAGAAAAACAGCGCCAGAAACGATTATATTTATATATATATAAATATAATTAAATTAAATCGAATAACGACGGTGCAGTTCGTAAATTGAAATCGTAACTTCAAATGGCTAGTGTGGAAGATCCGACCATCGGATTTTTCCAAAACTGAAACCGTTGGATTCATTTTGAAATGGTCTTTCTAATGACTTAAAGTTTGTGAAGATCCAACGGTTAGATTTTTAGATATGTGTAAAACAAATTTAGTGAAAAACAGCGCCAGTGCATCGGCACGACCTAAATCATCGTTTAATTAAATATGGCCGTTTTAAATAAATAAAAATGGCGATATATCGTTATAAAATACTATAGACGATATAGAGTGGAAATAAACCAATTTTGTTGTGTTTGCTTGATATGTGATGGTTGAATGTATTTAACATGAAAATTATAACTAAAGAACTGAAATGTGAATGTTGAATAGTCTAACCATGTGATAAATTGATTTGAAAATCTAAGTATACGTGGGTTATTTGAAAAGGCCGAGATCATCTCATTTCAAATAATTGATCGACGTTAAGAAATCGAAGAGTCGAAGACGGTTGAAGACCGACGATCTTCACATTGGATGGATGGGCGCTACTGATGCTCGTGATTGGAGTAGCTACCGTGAAGGAGTTGAAGTAGTAGCCGTCCAAACATACTGCTGATTGTACGGATATGCGAGGAATTTGGTGCCTCCGGTTTCGTTCAAACCCAGAACGGACTTGTAAATCGACTATGTGTCTGACATTGGATTTTGTTCTATGCTGATTGATCTCTGGTAAATATATATCTGTTTGGCGGCGGAGAATTTATTCTCTTACATAACGCCCTTCTCTGAGACGTACGAGCTCAGAGGTTATGTATTGATAGAAATTAGTCGCATGGAGTGGATTGCCTGTGTGGCACGCCTAAGTGGCATATGGTCAAGGCTTCTGTTGCAAAGCAAAGTCTTGTGGTTGATGATCAAAGCATGGTCAGTGTGACGTAGCTTTGTGTATAACGTGAATTCGCGAGCCTCACACCCCGGTATGAGTCAAAAACGGGAGAAGGACCCAAGGAGTGCACGACATTTCTTTCTAGCTATGGTGGTGTCAGTGACCTCCCAGCCCTGACATTTATATCTACTTTTCACCTGTGTGGTTGTTGGAATACGAGGCGCCTCGATTATAGGTCTGTAAGGACTAGGAAACGTGTGTTCAGGAATAACTAATCCTCAAAGTAAGAGAGGACCGACCTTGGAGGATCCAGGGATTGCTGTGTGCGGTCCAGAGGCATTTGCTAGAGTGTCTCGAACGGAGAGGAGCTTTCCCCTTGCCTCGACTCATGAAGGAATCCAATTACCAATACGAAATTTTGGATGTGATTGTATTACTAGTACGGCGACATAGTGGTATGGATCATTTATGCCGCCTATGATTGATATTTATGATTGAAATCGCTTTTGAAACATATATGCACTAGTAATAATATCAAACACTTTTGCTTTATTCGTATGAAGCATTTTTGGCCATTATAAGGTAAAAACTCTATCCTCCGGCTTGCGTTGCATTGTGTGATGGGACCTGAGTCTTATAATGGCTTCATTTTATAAAAAGCATTGCGATGATTTAATCATTTACTTTATTTCATGCACTAGCACTCATTGGAGTAAACCTGTTCCGCGAAAGTGGCGTGGTCCTTTGATTTGCCTTATTATTGTTGTTAATAAGTTAAGTTGATTTCTCATACCAGTCCCATGGCTGACTCGTAGTTTGTTTCACCTTGCAAACTCGGGTCCCCTCATTTTCACACGGGCAGCTTAGTTACAGGTATCTGGTGCACTTTCGGCTCATGGCGAGGCTTGACTACACCGTGCTGACTTTGACTCTTTCTGCCATTTTAGTATATGTATTATGATTCCGCCATTGGCGATGTAGAATGATATCTATTTAGTGTACTCTTTATGTATGATTCCGCCTCTGGCGATGGTGACTGATTATGTATTATTATGCACTAAGTTGTATCCAGCACTGTGCTCTCTGATGTGGTGATATCTATATGATTCTGCTGTCATATGTGTGTAAATTATTATATTTTATGTTTGTGCTATTATCTGTGATCTGCTAATGATGATTAATGTGTTATATTCCAATAATTACCCTTAACACCATGTCATGCTGTTTTGGGATTGTCACAGCTGGTATCAGATCTTTGGTTAACCTTAGTTATGGAGTCTAACACATTAAACACTTCGTCAAAATAGAATCAGTAGTATTCTAAGGCGAGTAGCTCATTAGAGATAGGACTAGTAAAGTCCTAGGATGAGCTAAGCAGAATAGCAAAAACATTTTGATCAGTCCATCATTATCTTTCCATAAATTTTCTGCTTAACCATGCAATAAATTATCATTTCTGTAAGCTAACTCTTTTCTTGCTTATACAGAACTTGAAAAATGGCTAACCGAGCAGCCGCCGCTAGAGGAGGCCGTGCTGGCCATGGCAGAGGAAGAGGAGAGGTCCCAGTAGAAGAAGGACCCTTGGTACAACCCCCGGTCGCTCAATACTTCGAGCTGGACCGCAAAGCTAAGAGATACAAAAATCTAGGAGGCAAGACCTTCTCGGGAACTGGCACGGTAATAGAGGCCCTTGCATGGCTCAAAACATGCGAGAAGGTACTAGAAGGCCTAAGGCTTGGAGATCAAGATAAAGCTATTATGGGTGCCTGGCTTATGCAGGAACAAGCTGAACTATGGTGGGAATCTCTCATCGCCGGGAATAGAGAAGCTGGAAGAACCTCGGATGGATTCAAAGAAATCTTCAAAGAGAAATATGTCCCAGAACCAGCCCTAGAAGCATGCACGATGACTTCGCCAACCTCCCACAGGGGGATCTTTCAGTGCAGGATTATCTGAATAAATTTACACAGTTGTCCCCCTATGCTCCGGAGCTTGTCGCCACTACAAAGTCCAAGAATAAGAGGTTCATCCTCGGGCTGAAGCGACAGTATCTTGTTAGAGCCATGGCCCACATCAAGTTGGGATTTAATGAATTGGTGGAAATGACATGCAACTACGAAGACATTGACCAAAGGCACCTGGAGCAGGATCGCGCTAAAACCCAAGCCAGAAACAAATGCAAGCCTGCTGTGAATCAAGCTGAGTCAAGCCAAGCAGCATCCTCGAAACCACAGACTAGCAGGCTGCCAAGAGGAAGCTGCTATAACTGTGGCAAGATGGGGCACTTCTCTAATGTCTGCACAGCCCCGAAGAGGCAGAAGACAAATTCACAAGGTTCAAGCCAGGGCTCTTAGAACCCTCGCTCCTGCTTTAATTGCCGCAAGACGGATCATCTTGTCAAAGACTGTCCTTTGCTGAAAAAGGCCGTAGTAGCTCACATGTCTGACGGGTCGAGCCCGCCAGCTGCTTCCGATGGAGCAGGTAAACCCGATGTTTTGGGAGGTACCCTTACAATTAAAAATATTCCGTTTCTATATTGTTTGACACGGGTGCATCACGTAATTTTGTTGCTAGTAACATAGTGCACAAATTAAAGTTAAAACATAGGAAGCTTAAAGATTCGGTTGAAGTTCATAATCCGATAGGGGGTTCTATTATTCTCAGTACATGTTGTAGAGTGCCAATCTCTTATTCTTTCTACAAGTTTCCTTTCAATCTAGTCATTATGGACTTTCCTGAATTCGATATCATTCTCGTGCCGGATTGGTTAACGTAATACGAAGCTGAGGTAAATTGTGCGGAACGAATAGTAAAAATTCGAACGAAGCTTGGACATATATTTATACCCTGTCATGGTTCGAATCTAGATAGAAAAGAATTTTGGTCTGCATTAGAAGTTATCCCCACTCCCATAGAAAAGATTCCGATTGTCAGAAACTATGCGGATGTGTTTGAAGAAGTCGAAAACTTACCTCCGCAAAGAAAAATTGAATTCAGAATCGATCTAATTCCCAATGCCAGACCAGTGGTGCATCATATTCGCAGAATGACTCCAAAGGAAAAAGAAGAATTAGGCGATCAAACTCGTCAACTGTTATGGAAGGGTCTAATCAGACCTAGCTTTTCTAATTGTGGTGCAGCTGTAGTGTATGTACCAAAGTCAGACGGTACTCTTCGATTATGCGTTGATTACCGAGACCTCAACAAACAGACGCTCAAAAATAAATACCCATTACCCCACATCGATGATTTGCTAGACCAATTAAATGGGGCGAGATTATTTTCCCGAATGGACCTAGCTACAGGTTTTCATCAATTGAAAATAGCAGAGGAGTGTGTTCCTTTGACAGCTTTCAGAGGTCCAGACATATTTTATGAATGGTTAGTAATGTCTTTCGGCCTGTGCAATGCTCCAGCATACTTTTTCAATCTAATGAATAGAGTGTTCAGGGGAGTTCTGAATAAATTTGTCCTCGTATTTATCGATGATATTTTAATCTACTCCAAATCAAAACCCGAGCATGAAAAACACTTAGAACAAGTATTAGAGATTCTAAGAAAGAACATCTTCAAAGCCAAATTCTCTAAATGTGTCTTCTGGCAAGAAGAAGTGAAGTTTCTTGGCCATGTCGTGTCAAAGAAAGGGATTTCTGTAGATCCGAGCAAAATAACAGCGATTCAAGACTGGAAACAACCCACTACACCCACAGAGGTTAGAAGTTTTATGCGGTTGGCTAGTTATTATCGAAAGTTCGTTAAGGATTTTTCGAAGATATCCGGTCCGTTAACGAAGCTCACGAAGAAGCATGAGAAATTTAAGTGGACTTCCGACTGTGAAGAAGCTTTCCAGGAATTGAAATCGAAACTGACAACTGCTTCAGTGTTAACCATTATTGATGGCAATCAGGATTTGACGGTTTGGACAGATGCTTCTATTAGAGGTCTTGTTGCAGTGTTAATGCAAAGAGGCCAAGTAGTCGCTTATGCAAGCCACCAACTGAAACCACATGAGAAGAATTATGTAACTCATGATCTTGAGTTGCTAGCTATTGTTTTTGCTTTAAAATTCTGGAGGCATTATTTATTAGGCGAGAAATTTGTACTGTACACAGATCATCAATCATTGAAGTATTTATACACCCAGAAAGATCTGAATTTGAGACAGCAGCGTTGGCTAGAATTTCTTGCAGCGTATGATCTTGATATCCTGTATACGCCGGGAAAGGTTAACGTTGTGGCGGATGCGCTTAGTAGAAAAACCGCAATCATTGCCAATCTTATAATTACGCCAGGATTGATTGATAAAATATCTGTTCTTCAGAAAGGTGACAATTTTGTGAAAGAGATGATAAGAAGGATTCAAAGGGGCGAAGGCTCCAGTTTCCAAGTGGATAGTGAGGGAGTTCTGAGATGGAATAGAAGAATATGTGTTCCCGACATTCCTGAGCTCCAAAGAGAAGTGCTAGATGAATGCCATAAATCCAAACTTTGCATTCATCCTGGTGTGAGTAAAATGTACAACGATATCAAACGCACTTTCTGGTGGAAGGCAATGAAGAGGGATATTTCTTTGTATGTTAGCAGATGCCCTACTTGTCAATTGGTCAAGAGTGACCAACAGAAGCAATTTGTATTGTTGAAACCGTTGGAAGTCCCAGGTTGGAAATGGGAACAGGTTTCCATGGATTTCATAGATGGTTTGCCGCGAACCAGGAAAGGTAGTGACAACATTTGGGTAATCGTAGATCGCCTCACGAAGACTGCCCATTTCATACCTGTCAGATCCAATAGAACCGCTCAAAGTCTAGCACAGATATATTTCAAGGAAATCGTTAAGCTGAATGAAATTCCCATCAGCATAGTCAGTGATAGAGACCCAATATTTGCTAGAAAATTTTGGGAGGCATTCCAGAAAGAATTGGGAACGAAACTGAATATGAGCACCGCTTATCACCCTCAAACAGATGGCCAAACTGAGCGGGTGAATAGAATTCTGGAAGATTTATTGTGGGCTTGTATAATTGATTTTGGTGGGTCATGGGAAGATCACATGCATTTGGCAGAATTCTCATATAACAATAGCTATCAAGCAAGTTTGGGAATTTCGCCATTTGAAGCATTATATGGCAGACTGTGCAGATCTCCAGTGTGACGGCCCGCCCCGCACCAACCGACATTTCCTCCAAAGGTGCGTTGCACACATGTCTAGTTAGCACGGAACGGGTCGTCAGAAGAAAAAGGGAAGAAGGAAATGAACTAACAAGGAACCTGTAGAATGTCTCACAGCGCATAGAATAAAATATAATAACAACATACTTGACATAAAATAGGTAAGACAGTGCATAAGCTGAAAACTAGAACTAAGCATCATAGCAGCGGAAATACAGCTTATTACAACTTTTAAAATACTGTCTCTAAAGCAAAAGCAAGATAAAGAAGGTACACTACTAATGCCCAAGTAGTGACCACCAACAACACAGGGAGAATATCTATATATCATACGTGGAAGCCTCCTGCTCGCCTCCGAATCAGCTACTCGCGCATCACCAGCTAACCATAACCTGTCTCTAGTCTGCTCGTGTGAGCACCCAGAGTAATAAGAGGAGACATAAAACTCTGGGTCAGACATAAAGCCTGGTATGAGCGATAAGCAACAAAACATAACAATAACAGGTATAATCCAATCATACCTGAACCTGGACCTGCAACCAAAGAGTTAGCACTACATACTGTACAACACTGTAAGGTGCCCTTTCAAATGGTGTAAAGATAACGGGGGTGGGGGTGTGCATGTCATAGTGATGTCAAACAATCAAACATAGCAATCATCCTCACATCCCTCACTCAGTGCGTAAAGCATACGATATCCACTACTTTGGTCACCTAATACTTTGGGCCGTGACGGAATCCAATCCCGTGTAACTATCACTACAAGCCCACTATCCATCTCTCAGTGGTGAACCAAAATTATGAATACCGACAACCCCTTTGCACACGTCCCGCAGCAAAGCCCAACCATGAAGTGAACTCATTGGTTCCCAACTGGATCCTGAGCTATAACTTCCATTTGGACTACCTTTGCATCTCGGGTTTTAGTCTCCTCCACCGGATCGGTCTTCATTCAGTTCATAACCTCCTGGTTCGGTTCGCAGTAACCAGCTCGTGGTCAAGCTCTAAGTCGTGATGATACTCCAGCTCGGATCATGCTACCTTCGCCAGGTCGGATCGTGATATGCTCTATAGGTCAGGTCGCCATCATCGGATCGTGCTTCATCAGTTCGTGGCACCCCTGTCGGGTCGGGTCGTGGCACCTTGGTACTCATCGCATCGTGAGCTCCTTCATCCTCCTCTGGTTCGGATTGCGAGCTTGAAGTGACTCGTAGCATCAGTCTCTCGTTCGTGGCCTTCAAAGTGGAGCAGATCGTCATGGTGGTGCGGCTCGTGATGACTCTTCACGAATGGAGGGGATCGAATCGTGGAGGGTGGTTCGTCCCGGATCGTGGCTCACCTCCTGCCTTGGTCGTGGCACATACCCCACGAACGGGGAGGGGGCTCACGAACCGATTCCTGCACAACTTCCCTGCGACTTGTTTCACACCATTCGATGGCATTTTCGACCAATCTAACACTTCTAAACAAGCACAAAGCATACCATACAGTCATAACAACATGTAGTATCAACCCCAAACACCAAAACATAAATCATAGCGTGTAAAATGGATCAAACGTACCCAAAACCCCTTAATTTCCCTTAAGCATGTTTAGGAACAACTAAGCATAGGATTAAAAAAATTTAAACAAATTAACCCAAACTTCTAACAGAGGTCTAAAACAATACTTAGCAATTTATAAATATTTTTCCAGATTTTTAACATGCATAAATTCGCTAATTATCACTAATCACCCCTTAATCCCCCAAATTCCGGGATTTGCAAAATTAGTCGAAATTAACCCAAATTCATATCAAAGACATAAAATGATGTTTTAGAATTTTAGGAATTTTTCTAGATTTTTCTGAGCCATAATTTCGCTAATCGTCGCTGATTACCATAACTAGCCGTAATTAGTGAAAAACAATGCAAATCACTCACCTTAGCCACAAACAAACTTTAGATCTGAAATAATCTCTGATTTGGATCCAATCCTTATGTGTTCCAGCAGTTCTCCCTCTGATTTGGTGCTACCCTCCCTTGATTTGATGTAGTTTTGCTTAATCTTAGATTAGAAAGTGATTAGAGATGATTTGGGATGAAATTAGAAGGTGGAGGCCATTGCTAGAGCTTGAAGGAGGTAAGTGGCGGCTGGAAAACTGAGTCTAAAACCGAAATCCTAACCCTAGCAGCCCTTAAATATCCTAAATCCCGAAATCCCCTGTAATGACCCGAAAATCTAGGCCAGTTTAAATTTTTTATTTTGGCAATTTTAGCGAATTTTGATTATTTAAAATAGATTATTTTAAATATTATCAACGAGAAATTTATTTAGAATATAATTAGAACGTATATATTATATACGTCGTCGTTAGAATATAAATATTTATATATAATTATAAATAGAATTGAAAATGGCGCGGTAGTTCGGTAATTCGATTTCAAACTTCAATTGAACACACCGGGTGCAAAACAATCCGGATTTTAGTGAAACCAAAAATAATAGGATCTAATTGATAATATCTTTCCAACGAATCCGACAAATCGGGATTTCATAGCGGGAATCAAAAGATATGTCCAGTTGAAAATTCTGAATAGTCGCTATGGAATTCAGGCCCTTAAAAATAGACATTTTGCAAACGACCTCGGATTTCGACGAAACCAGTTTTGTTGGGTCCGTGATCTCAAATTATTGCTAGGTTTCAAATTTCATAATTTTTCGAATCAATATGTGAGCATGGAAAAGGAAAACGTGTTTTGACCATTTCAGTTGATTTTAATCGACTGGAAATTGGCCATTTTTCTAACGGTCTCAGAATTCGACGAAACTAGTTTTGTTAGGACCGTATCGTCAATACGAAGCTAGAAAATATTTTTCGGGAATTTTTAGAGTTCGTATGTGACCCCGGTAATTTGAAATGTACGTTTAAAATTCAATAAAGTGATTTAAATGTAAATTCAAAGAAAACTGATTCAAACAGTCGAATTGGCCTACGTGGCATATCCCATTGTGTTCGGAATGGGGGTATTACGCTAGGGACGACAGTCGGCGGGTTCAAATCTGAGTTGAAACGAAAAGTCAACATTAGGGTTTTAAAGGAAAAAAATATAATTATTATATATATATTTACATAACCCCCCCCCCCCCCCCCAAATCATTATTTCAGATCGAATATAAAAAAAAAAGGAAAACCTCCGAAACCCCGTCGCCCCCTCCCCCCCACGTCGCAGCCGCCACCGACTTCCCCCCCCCCCAGGTGTGCCGCCGCCACTTCTTCCCTTCCTCCTCCCCCTTGCCTTCCTCGACACCGACGCGAGACCCCCTCCCCCCATCCACCGACGCAACCGAGCCCCCTCCACCTGCTCACAGCCGCAGCCACCACGACCCACCGCCGGCCTCCGATCAACCCCCCCCCCTCTTCTGCGCCGCTTCTCCCTCCTCTTGAAGCCCACAGCGAAAGCCCAAACCCCCCTGTAAGTCTTTTTTTTTCTTTTTTTTTTATTTTATTTTTGATTTATATAAACTGAAAAAAAAAGAGTAAATACTGTTTTTATTTTAAAGTTTAAAACTAATTTCGATTTTAAGTAATTTAAAACTGATTTTAAAAAAAAGAATTTAAAATAGAAAAGGTTTGAATTTTAAATGGAAAAAGATTAGAACTTTAAAAGGTGAAAAGATAGGATTTTTATTTGGTAAAAGGTATGATCTTTATATTTTTCAAATAATAAAAATATGATTTTTATATTTTTAAAGTATTAAAAATATAATCTTTACTATATAGAATGATGTAAAAATATGATTTTCGTTTATGTAGGGAATTAGGAATATAATTTTTACATGATAGCAATATTAAAAATAGTATCTTTATATGTGTAGAAAAATAAAAATGTGATTTTTATAATGATGTATATGAAAAAGTTCAATCTTTATATTTGAAAAAGCTAAAATCTTTATTTTAGAAAAGGCGAAATCTTTATTTTAGAAAAGGCGAAATCTTTAAATTTGAAAAGGCGAAGTCTATGTTTTATAAAGGCGAAAACTATATTTTAGAAAGGCGAAATCTTTATATGGAAAATAGCGTGATAAAAATATAATTTTTATCTATATGACATAGTAGTAAAAATTCGATTTTTATATATTGAATAACGAAGTAAAAATTCGATTTTTAAATATATGAAGTGATTATAAAAATATAATTTTTAATTGAAAGTGAATAAATAAAAATGTGATTTTTATTTTAAAGACATCGAAATATAAAAATGTGTGACTTTTATATATATAGTGACTACGGGCAACGAAGATGACGAAGATGCGATAGCGATGAAGATTTCTATCAATGAAGTGCCGTGGAGCTAGGATAGCTATTGGTGAGAACTTCTCACTCAAATTCTATTTTTCTAGTTATATATATATATATATATATATATATATATACTAGGATGTAGACGGTGCTTAGTAGCACCCGACACCCGTCATCCACAGACCATGGATGGCTTGTTTGTTAAATTGATTGGTTGAGTAGTTGGTTAGTTTAATTGGTTTGAATTGAATTATTTGGTGAATTGAATGGATTTGATTGATGTGTGAATGGCGTGGGCCTTCACTAGACCGGGGATAAGGCTAGGCCTCGTCCCGTTTCTAGTATCGTGGCGTTATGCCGCCGAAATTTTCTAAAATATGTTAGAAAAATAAAAATATCATTTTTATTGTGTAAATGAACTGAATAGATATTCATATGTTAAAATAAAATGTTTTATCGTTAAAAATATAATTTTTAATGTGAATATGAATATAGTGAATGCGAATAAAATAAAATATTCATTTACAAACCAGACGGTTTGTTTATGTACACTGATTTGACTGACATTGATTGGGTCGATAAATTTTACACATCGCCCAACTGCACAATTAAAATCTGTGTTTGATTGTTTGAAACCCCACACGGGTGTTGGGATGAAATATGAAGTTCACTCATCCTAATTGATTAAATATGTCGATCGATTGATTGACAGGCTGTTATAAGCGTTAGATATCTATATTTGATGCTTATACAGTGTAGTGCACTTTGGTTGATGGTTGATTATTTTCAATGCTATATATGCGTGTGATGTATGAAAATCCATATAGTTAACACTATATGGTGATTGATTGGGCCTCATTCCAATTTACAAGATAAAGAATAATATAAAATTAAGGTTCATGTGTTGACTGTACTCATCCGTTGAGATCAGTCATGTGTTGAACGAATTATTTTTATAATAAAATTTACATTTTTATCAATATAAAGTAAATGTTCATGTGTTGACTGTACTCATCCATTGATATTGGTCATGTGTTGAACGAATTATTTTTATAATAAAATTTACATCTTTATCAATATAAAGTAAATGTTCATGTGTTGACTGTACTCATCCATTGAGATTGGTCATGTGTTGAACGAATTATTTTTATAATAAAATTTACATCTTTATCAATATAAAGTAAAGGTTCATGTGTTGACTGTACTCATCCGTTGAGATTAGTCATGTGTTGAACGAAGTATTTTAACAAAAATAGTCACACATGGACGGTACTCATTCGTTGAGATTAGTCGTGTGTTGACAAAAAGAAATATTTGAAATAGAATATATAAAGCCGTGTTGAATAGTGATGCGCCATTTTGACGCGAACGATATTTATATCGATTTTAACGATTTCGAAATGAATTGAATATATAACGATTTCGAAATGAATTGAATATATAACGATTTCGATTTGAATTGAATATATAACGATTTCGAAATGAATTGAATATATAACGATTTCGATTTGAATTGAATATATAACGATTTCGATTTGAATTGAATATATAACGATTTCGAAATGAATTGAATATATAACGATTTCGAAATGAATTGAATATATAACGATTTCGAAATGAATTGAATATAAAACGATTTCGAAATGAATTGAATATAAAACGATTTCGAAATGAATTGAATATAAAATGATTTCGAAATGAATTGAATATAAAACGATTTCGATTTGAATTGAATATATAACGATTTCGAAATGAATTGAATATATAATGATTTCGAAATGAATTGAATATAAAACGATTTCGAAATGAATTGAATATAAAACGATTTCGATTTGAATTGAATATATAACGATTTCGATTTGAATTGAATATATAACGATTTCGAAATGAATTGAATATATAACGATTTCGAAATGAATTGAATATATAACGATTTCGAAATGAATTGAATATAAAATGATTTCGAAATGAATTGAATATAAAACGATTTCAAAATGAATTGAATATATAACGATTTCGAAATGAATTGAATATATAACGATTTCGATTTGAATTGAATATATAACGATTTCGAAATGAATTGAATATATAACGATTTCGATTTGAATTGAATATAAAACAATTTCGAATTGAATGGAATAGAAAACCAATTTGATTTCAAATTGAATATATAATGAATTTGATTCAAATAGAAAACGAAACGAATTTGATTTGAATAGAAAATGAATTTGTATCGAATATAAAACCAATTTGAATTGAATTGAATTGAAAATGAATTCAAATTGAATTGAAATGAATTCAAATTTAATTGAAATTTGAATTGAATAGAAATGAATTTTAAAACGAATTTATAAAGAAGAATTCAATTTTGATTTGAATTGAAATGGAAGTTGAAATTGCTTTTGAAACGAATTTAAAACTATTTATATAATTTGTTTTAAATAGAAATCGACGAAATATATATTATATATATAATATAATGGCCTGAATAGAACGCGCCGCGCCGCGGTAGTTCGTGAATTTCGACCATTTATTTCAAACGGACATTACGGGAGATCCGACCGTCGGATTCTCCTAAAACCAGAACCGTTAGGTTCGTATCGAAAAGAGCTTTCTAACGAATATTAGAAATTTGAAATCTAACGGTCGGATTTGGAGATACGTCCAAATCAAATTCGAAAAAGGTCGCTATAGGTGCAGTTCGATGGCCGTTGTTGGAAATCGACTGTACGGGCCTTGATAAAATTATTAAAAATAGTAATAATTTATGTAAAATCATAAGAAATGATTTGGGAAGCATTGGGATGAAAAACTCCATATTTGAAAAGATAAAAATAAATTTTTATCGAAATGAACTAGTTTTGAACTAAATTTAAAACCTAATTATTTTTAAATAAATAAATTAGATTTAAAAAGGGGTTTTAAATAATCGGGATTTCTAATATATTTGATTGGATTTGAAATGGGTTTATCGTGAACTGTGTTTTAAATAACACTAGTTCTTTAACCCGATAACAAATAGAATGTGATTTGGGTTTGTCGTGAACTGTGTTTTAAATAACACCTAGTTCTTTAACCCAGAAAAAGGAGTTTAACAAATCTGCAATTAGATTGTAATGCGAATGGATAATCTAAATTATCAAATTTAGAAAATGAGCGAGAATGGAGTATCACCAGTTTTGCTCCAAAGCGATAGTTAAATCTTTAATTAGATTTGAACGTGAAATGGTAATTAATTTTACCGATAACACCACGGTGTTAGATATGGAGTATTACCAGTTTTGCTTCATGGGATGAATAGGTTGGGATTGGGAAATAAAATAAATAATTACTTCGTTACGGTTCGCTAATCTCGACTAGTTGGGAAAACCATAATTTGGTTTTAAATGACATCCAAAGGAAGATTACAGGATAAATTTTAAAGAATTTATCTTGGATAAAATTAATGGGAACCTTTCCCTAAGAATGTGGAATTTAGAAACTAGCTGTAGGTTGGCTAAGATGAATGGTTTCCTGGGTATTGATCTGATGTTGGTTTCGGCCTTCGGGGTTAATGTTTGGGAAATTGTTCTCTTGCTAATTTGCGGTTAGTGACTAATGAATTGGAATGAGGCGTATGTTGTGTTCGTGTAACATTTGTTTTCAATATACGTGGGTTGTTCGGAAAGACCGGGTTTATACCCATTCTGAATAACCGATTCGACGATATGTCGAAGATGAAGACGGTGGTCGAAGACTGGAAGTCTTCACATCGTTTGGATAATTACTGACGATCCTGATTGGGCTGTACACCCAAGAGGATGGAAATAGTTTGTGGTCGTCCAGACATACCTGGAGATGGATGGATATGCGAGGAAAGTGCCTCCGGTTTCGTTCAGACCCAGAACAGACTTGTAAATGGATTGTGTGTCTGACATTGGATTTTATTCTATGTTGATTGATTTCTATTAAATATACATCTGTTTGGCGGCGGAGAATTTATTCTCTTGCTTAACGCCCTTCTCTGAGACGTACGAGCTCAGAGGTTGTATATCGATGGACATCAGTCGCATGGCATGAATTGCCTGTGTGGCATACTAAGATGCAATGATCAAGGCTTCTGTTGAAAAGCAAAGTCTTGTGGTTGATGATCAAAGCACGCCTACGTGGCAGCTTTGTGTATAACGTGTATTCGCGAGCCTCACACCTCGGTATGAGTCAAAAACGGGATACGGACCGCTAGGAGAGCACGACGTTTCTTTCTAGCTTTGGTGGTGTCAGTGACTTACCAGCCCTGACATTTATATACTTTTCACCTTTGTGGTTGTTGGAATGAGGCGCCTCGATTATAGGTCTGTAAGGACCGGGAAACGTGTGTTCAGGCATAAATAATCCTCTAACATAAGTGAGGACCGGCCCAGCCGCATCCAGGGTTACCCAGTGTGCGTAATCCTGAGGCATTTGCTAGAGTGTCTCGAACGCGGAGAGGAGCTTGCCCCTTGCCTCGACTCATGACGGAAATCCAATTTCCAATACGTGTATTGCGGCTTTATTTGTAGAGCCTAGTATGGCGACATAGTAGCATGGGATACTATGCCGTCTATGATTTATATTTATGATTGAAATTGTTTTGACAATATACACTTATTATAGTATCAAATGATTTGTTTTAAACGTACCAAGCATGTTTGGCTATTATAAGGGAAAACCCTATCCTCCGGCTTGCGTTGCATTGTGTGATGGGACCTGGGTCTTATAATGGCTTCATTTTTCGAAAAAGCATTGCGTTGTTTATTTTATACACTGGTATTCTTGGGAGGAAACCCGTTCCGTGTTATACGGCGTGGTCCCTTGGATTACTCTCTTTTAAAGTAAAGTTTCAAATAACAGTTTTAGTTCTCACACCAGTCACATGACTGACCTGGAGTTTATTGTTTTAACCTAAACTCTGGGTGCCCCTATTTTCCGCACGGGCAGCTAGTAGTTTTGGTTTTGCAGATTTATATTCACAGGATCCTGGTTTACAGCTGGAATGATATCCGGAAAGCTCTGTATCCGTATATCACCTTCAGTTGTGCTTTGTATTATTTTCCGTTGCTATGTAATTTATTGTAATCTCTGATATTTCTGTGTAATATTTATTCATTTATACTCTGTATATTCTTGTAATCTGATGCATTGTTGTAATATACAATGAAATGTTCTTCTGTTTGTGTTCTGATTTGTCCTGTTCTCAAACGATCAGGGGTTTCGAACGGTCTAGATCGGTTTAACGACTGATTCGGATCGAGCGAAATTCCCGGCCGTCACATTTGGTATCAGAGCTTTGGTTTACAGAGCTCGAGAACAAGACACATTAGAACCATACGAAAGAATTCATCAAATATTGGATTAGTAATATCCAATTAGAATGACTCGTTAGAGATAGGATCAGTAGTATCCTAGAACGAGTGTGAAGGGTATATTTTTTTTCAAATGAAAACCATTTTGTTTTGAAATTTAAACCATTTTAAAACGTATTTGACTATTTATTTATTTTGAATATGGACAATCGAGTATATAAAGATTTCGCGTATACGCGTCATGAACGTATATTCGAAGTTTTAATATGTTGGATAGATATAGAATCATACTCTAGTGGCCCGAAGGTGGTTCTAATGATTGACTAGTTGTCATTAGTATTCATGTTCGAGTAACGAAGGTGTGATATCGATATATTTCCATTAGACTGGTGTGAGAACCAAAACTTATATAGTTAGAACACATTGTTGTGAATTGGCATCAAAAACAAGATTTTCCGTATATATATATATATCAAAATTATGAATTTGAAACTCTAATTCACTAATTGATTGATGTTTGTGTTGTTTGTTTAATTGTTTGCTAATTTTTAACCATTATGCCTAATATAACCAAATATTGAATTGTATTAAAAATTGGTCGCATTTGCTTGCATATACATATACTTACATTGAACAGGTCATAGCAAGGAGGCTAGAGCAGAGAATAAAATTTGTTTGCCCGACAAATAGGTACATGTTTACCACATAATTTACTGTTTTGTTTGGGTGATGATGATTTTGTGAGCCTATTGGCTAGCCGCTTGGCTTTTTCTTTTTCTTTTTGAGATCTGAAGGACCGGGGAAGCTATTTGAAATTCCCCGATGCTCCCGGTGCAGGGGAGGTTATGGCGAAATTTTTCGAAAATTTAGGGAGTTAGCCAAATTTTTGAAAATTTGAAAATTCTCAGAAACTAAAAAGTTGGAGAATGGAAGCCAGATCGAACGTAGAGTTGATTAATCAAACCACTTACGACTTTGTTCCTTTTCGGGGACGAAAAGTTTTAAGTGGGGGAGATTGTAATAACCCGAAAATCTGGGCCAGTTTAAAATTTTTATTTTGGCAATTTTAGCGAATTTTGATTATTTAAAATAGATTATTTTAAATATTATCGACGAGAAATTTATTTAGAATATAATTAGAACGTATATATTATATACGTCGTCGTTAGAATATAAATATTTATATATAATTATAAATAGAATTGAAAATGGCGCGGTAGTTCGATAATTCGATTTCAAACTTCAATTGAACACACCGGGTGCAAAACAATCCGGATTTTAGTGAAACCAAAAATAATAGGATCTAATTGATAATATCATTCCAACGAATCCGACAAATCGGGATTTCATAGCGGGAATCAAAAGATATGTCCAGTTGAAAATTCTGAATAGTCGCTATGGAATTCAGGCCCTTAAAAATAGACATTTTGCAAACGACCTCGGATTTCGACGAAACCAGTTTTGTTGGGTCCGTGATGTCAAATTATTGCTAGGTTTCAAATTTCATAATTTTTCGAATCAATATGTGAGCGTGGCAAAGGAAAACGTGTTTTGACCATTTCAGTTGATTTTAATCGACTGGAAATTGGCCATTTTTCTAACGGTCTCAGAATTCGACGAAACTAGTTTTGTTAGGACCGTATCGTCAATACGAAGCTAGAAAATATTTTTTGGGAATTTTTAGAGTTCGTATGTGACCCCGGAAATTTGAAATGTACGTTTAAAATTCAATAAAGTGAATTAAATGTAAATTCAAAGAAAACTTATTCAAACAGTCGAATTGGCCTACGTGGCATATCCCATTGTGTTCGGAATGGGGGTATTACGCTAGGGACGACAGTCGGCGGGTTCAAATCTGAGTTGAAACGAAAAGTCAACATTAGGGTTTTAAAGGAAAAAAAATATAATTATTATATATATATATTTACATAACCCCCCCCCCCCCCAAATCATTATTTCAGATCGAATATAAAAAAAAAGGAAAACCCCCGAAACCCCGTCGCCCCCCCCCCCCACGTCGTAGCCGCCACCGACTTCCCCCCCCCCCCCCCAGGTGTGCCGCCGCCACTTCTTCCCTTCCTCCTCCCCCTTGCCTTCCTCGACACCGACGCGAGACCCCCTCCCCCCATCCATCGACGCAACCGAGCCCCATCCACCTGCTCACAGCCGCAGCCACCACGACCCACCGCCGGCCTCCGATCAACCCCCCCCCCCTCTTCTGCGCCGCTTCTCCCTCCTCTTGAAGCCCACAGCGAACGCCCAAACCCCCCCCCCCATGTAAGTCCTTTTTTTTCTTTTTATTTATTTTATTTTTGATTTATATAAACTGAAAAAAAAGAGTAAATACTGTTTTTATTTTAAAGTTTAAAACTAATTTCGATTTTAAGTAATTTAAAACTGATTTTAAAAAAAAGAATTTAAAATAGAAAAGGTTTGAATTTTAAATGGAAAAAGATTAGAACTTTAAAAGGTGAAAAGATAGGATTTTTATTTGGTAAAAGGTATGATCTTTATATTTTTAAAATAATAAAAATATGATTTTTATATTTTTAAAGTATTAAAAATATAATCTTTACTATATAGAATGATGTAAAAATATGATTTTCGTTTATGTAGGGAATTAGGAATATAATTTTTACATGATAGCAATATTAAAAATAGTATCTTTATATGTGTAGAAAAATAAAAATGTGATTTTTATAATGATGTATATGAAAAGTTCAATCTTTATATTTGAAAAAGCCAAAATCTTTATTTTAGAAAAGGCGAAATCTTTATTTTAGAAAAGGCGAAATCTTTAAATTTGAAAAGGCGAAGTCTATGTTTTATAAAGGCGAAAACTATATTTTAGAAAGGCGAAATCTTTATATGGAAAATAGCGTGATAAAAATATAATTTTTATCTATATGACATAGTAGTAAAAATTTGATTTTTATATATTGAATAACGAAGTAAAAATTCGATTTTTAAATATATGAAGTGATTATAAAAATATAATTTTTAATTGAAAGTGAATAAATAAAAATGTGATTTTTATTTTAAAGACATCGAAATATAAAAATGTGTGACTTTTATATATATAGTGACTACGGGCAACGAAGATGACGAAGATGCAATAGCGATGAAGATTTCTATCAATGAAGTGCCGTGGAGCTAGGATAGCTATTGGTGAGAACTTCTCACTCAAATTCTATTTTTCTAGTTATATATATATATACTAGGATGCAGACGGTGCTTAGTAGCACCCGACACCCGTCATCCACAGACCATGGATGGCTTGTTTGTTAAATTGATTGGTTGAGTAGTTGGTTAGTTTAATTGGTTTGAATTGAATTATTTGGTGAATTGAATGGATTTGATTGATGTGTGAATGGCGTGGGCCTTCACTAGACCGGGGATAAGGCTAGGCCTCGTCCCGTTTCTAGTATCGTGCCGTTATGCCGCCGAAATTTTCTAAAATATGTTAGAAAAATAAAAATATCATTTTTATTGTGTAAATGAACTGAATAGATATTCATATGTTAAAATAAAATGTTTTATCGTTAAAAATATAATTTTTAACGTGAATATGAATATAGTGAATGCGAATAAAATAAAATATTCATTTACAAACCAGACGGTTTGTTTATGTACACTGATTTGACTGACATTGATTGGGTCGATAAATTTTACACATCGCCCAACTGCACAATTAAAATCTGTGTTTGATTGTTTGAAACCCCACACGGGTGTTGGGATGAAATATGAAGTTCACTCATCCTAATTGATTAAATATGTCGATCGATTGATTGACAGGCTGTTATAAGCGTTAGATATCTATATTTGATGCTTATACAGTGTAGTGCACTTTGGTTGATGGTTGATTATTTTCAATGCTATATATGCATGTGATTTATGAAAATCCATATAGTTAACACTATATGGTGATTGATTGGGCCTCATTCCAATTTAGAAGATAAAGAATAATATAAAATTAAGGTTCATGTGTTGACTGTACTCATCCGTTGAGATCAGTCATGTGTTGAACGAATTATTTTTATAATAAAATTTACATCTTTATCAGTGTAAAGTAATTGTTCATGTGTTGACTGTACTCATCCATTGAGATTGGTCATGTGTTGAACGAATTATTTTTATAATAAAATTTACATCTTTATCAATATAAAGTAAATGTTCATGTGTTGACTGTACTCATCCATTGAGATTGGTCATGTGTTGAACGAATTATTTTTATAATAAAATTTACATCTTTATCAATATAAAGTAAAGGTTCATGTGTTGACTGTACTCATCCGTTGAGATTAGTCATGTGTTGAACGAAGTATTTTAACAAAAATAGTCACACATGGACGGTACTCATTCGTTGAGATTAGTCGTGTGTTGACAAAAAGAAATATTTGAAATAGAATATATAAAGCCGTGTTGAATAGTGATGCGCCATTTTGACGCGAACGATATTTATATCGATTTTAACGATTTCGAAATGAATTGAATATATAACGATTTCGAAATGAATTGAATATATAACGATTTCGATTTGAATTGAATATATAACGATTTCGAAATGAATTGAATATATAACGATTTCGATTTGAATTGAATATATAACGATTTCGATTTGAATTGAATATATAACGATTTCGAAATGAATTGAATATATAACGATTTCGAAATGAATTGAATATATAACGATTTCGAAATGAATTGAATATAAAATGATTTCGAAATGAATTGAATATAAAACGATTTCGAAATGAATTGAATATAAAACGATTTCGAAATGAATTGAATATAAAACGATTTCGATTTGAATTGAATATATAACGATTTCGAAATGAATTGAATATATAACGATTTTGAAATGAATTGAATATAAAACGATTTCGAAATGAATTGAATATAAAACGATTTCGATTTGAATTGAATATATAACGATTTCGAAATGAATTGAATATATAACGATTTCGATTTGAATTGAATATATAACGATTTCGATTTGAATTGAATATATAACGATTTCGATTTGAATTGAATATATAACGATTTCGAAATGAATTGAATATATAACGATTTCGAAATGAATTGAATATAAAACGATTTCGAAATGAATTGAATATAAAACGATTTCGAAATGAATTGAATATATAACGATTTCGAAATGAATTGAATATATAACGATTTCGATTTGAATTGAATATATAACGATTTCGAAATGAATTGAATATATAACGATTTCGATTTGAATTGAATATAAAACGATTTCGAATTGAATGGAATAGAAAACCAATTTGATTTCAAATTGAATATATAATGAATTTGATTCAAATAGAAAACGAAACGAATTTGATTTGAATAGAAAATGAATTTGAATCGAATATAAAACCAATTTGAATTGAATTGAATTGAAAATGAATTCAAATTGAATTGAAATGAATTCAAATTTAATTGAAATTTGAATTGAATAGAAATGAATTTTAAAACGAATTTATAAAGAAGAATTCAATTTTGATTTGAATTGAAATGGAAGTTGAAATTGCTTTTGAAACGAATTTAAAACTATTTATATAATTCGTTTTAAATAGAAATCGACGAAATATATATTATATATATTATATATATAATATAATGGCCTGAATAGAACACGCCGCGCTGCGGTAGTTCGTGAATTTCGACCATTTATTTCAAACGGACATTACGGGAGATCCGACCGTCGGATTCTCCTAAAACCGGAACCATTGGATTCGTATCGAAAAGAGCTTTCTAACGAATATTAGAAATTTGAAATCTAACGGTTGGATTTGGAGATACGTCCAAATCAAATTCGAAAAAGGTCGCTATAGGTGCAGTTCGATGGCCGTTGTTGGAAATCGACTGTACGGGCCTTGATAAAATTATTAAAAATAGTAATAATTTATGTAAAATCATAAGAAATGATTTGGGAAGCATTGGGATGAAAAACTCCATATTTGAAAAGATAAAAATAAATTTTTATCGAAATGAACTAGTTTTGAACTAAATTTAAAACCTAATTATTTTTAAATAAATAAATTAGATTTAAAAAGGGGTTTTAAATAATCGGGATTTCTAATATATTTGATTGGATTTGAAATGGGTTTATCGTGAACTGTGTTTTAAATAACACTAGTTCTTTAACCCGATAACAAATAGAATGTGATTTGGGTTTGTCGTGAACTGTGTTTTAAATAACACCTAGTTCTTTAACCCAGAAAAAGGAGTTTAACAAATCTGCAATTAGATTGTAATGCGAATGGATAATCTAAATTATCAAATTTAGAAAATGAGCGAGAATGGAGTATCACTAGTTTTGCTCCAAAGCGATAGTTAAATCTTTAATTAGATTTGAACGTGAAATGGTAATTAATTTTACCGATAACACCACGGTGTTAGATATGGAGTATTACCAGTTTTGCTTCATGGGATGAATAGGTTGGGATTGGGAAATAAAATAAATAATTACTTCGTTACGGTTCGCTAATCTCGACTAGTTGGGAAAACCATAATTTGGTTTTAAATGACATCCAAAGGAAGATTACAGGATAAATTTTAAAGAATTTATCTTGGATAAAATTAATGGGAACCTTTCCCTAAGAATGTGGAATTTAGAAACTAGCTGTAGGTTGGCTAAGATGAATGGTTTCCTGGGTATTGATCTGATGTTGGTTTCGGCCTTCGGGGTTAATGTTTGGGAAATTGTTCTCTTGCTAATTTGCGGTTAGTGACTAATGAATTGGAATGAGGCGTATGTTGTGTTCGTGTAACATTTGTTTTCAATATACGCGGGTTGTTCGGAAAGACCGGGTTTACACCCATTCTGAATAACCGATTCGACGATATGTCGAAGATGAAGACGGTGGTCAAAGACCGGAAGTCTTCACATCGTTTGGATAATTACTGACGATCCTGATTGGGCTGTACACCCAAGAGGATGGAAATAGTTGGTGGTCGTCCAGACGTATCTGGAGATTGATGGATATGCGAGGAAAGTGCCTCCGGTTTCGTTCAGACCCAGAACGGACTTGTAAATGGATTGTGTGTCTGACATTGGATTTTATTCTGTGTTGATTGATTTCTATTAAATATACATCTGTTTGGCGGCGGAGAATTTATTCTCTTGCTTAACGCCCTTCTCTGAGACGTACGAGCTCATAGGTTGTATATCGATGGACATCAGTCGCATGGCATGAATTGCCTGTGTGGCATACTAAGATGCAATGATCAAGGCTTCTGTTGAAAAGCAAAGTCTTGTGGTTGATGATCAAAGCACGCCTACGTGGCAGCTTTGTGTATAACGTGTATTCGCGAGCCTCACACCTCGGTATGAGTCAAAAACGGGATACGGACCGCTGGGAGAGCACGACGTTTCTTTCTAGCTTTGGTGGTGTCAGTGACTTACCAGCCCTGACATTTATATACTTTTCACCTTTGTGGTTGTTGGAATGAGGCGCCTCGATTATAGGTCTGTAAGGACCGGGAAACGTGTGTTCAGGCATAATTAATCCTCTAATTTAAGTGAGGACCGGCCCAGCCGCATCCAGGGTTACCCAGTGTGCGTAATCCTGAGGCATTTGCTAGAGTGTCTCGAACGCGGAGAGGAGCTTGCCCCTTGCCTCGACTCATGACGGAAATCCAATTTCCAATACGTGTATTGCGGCTTTATTTGTAGAGCCTAGTATGGCGACATAGTAGCATGGGATACTATGCCGTCTATGATTTATATTTATGATTGAAATTGTTTTGACACTATACACTTATTATAGTATCAAATGATTTGTTTTAAACGTACCAAGCATGTTTGGCTATTATAAGGGAAAACCCTATCCTCCGGCTTGCGTTGCATTGTGTGATGGGACCTGGGTCTTATAATGGCTTCATTTTTCGAAAAAGCATTGCGTTGTTTATTTTATACACTGGTATTCTTGGGAGGAAACCCGTTCCGTGTTATATGGCGTGGTCCCTTGGATTACTCTCTTTTAATGTAAAGTTTCAAATAACTGTTTTAGTTCTCACACCAGTCACATGACTGACCTGGAGTTTATTGTTTTAACCTAAACTCTGAGTGCCCCTATTTTCCGCACGGGCAGCTAGTAGTTTTGGTTTTGCAGATTTATATTCACAGGATCCTGGTTTACAGCTGGAATGATATCCGGAAAGCTCTGTATCCGTATATCACCTTCAGTTGTGCTTTGTATTATTTTCCGCTGCTATGTAATTTATTGTAATCTCTGATATTTCTGTGTAATATTTATTCATGTATACTCTGTATATTCTTGTAATCTGATGCATTGTTGTAATATACAATGAAATGTTCTTCTGTTTGTGTTCTGATTTGTCCTGTTCTCAAACGATCAGGGGTTTCGAATGGTCTAGATCGGTTTAACGACTGATTCGGATCGAGCGAAATTCCCGGCCGTCACATCCCCCATTGGGCCTAGTTGCTAATCACCCGGTTAAGCCCAATTAGCTGCTTTCACCTTCTAAACCTTGTTTCAGCCATATCTCCCAAACGGTAAGTCATTTTGCCTAATGTAACCACTCCACGGAAAGAGAAACCATCATTCGAAGCCAATGGAAGTGGTTTCAGGTCAAAATTCCTTTCCAGTCAAAAGTTATGGCCAAAACAGTACCAACTAGGGGCAAAACGGTCACTAAAAAATCGACAAAAATCATGAACATGGGAAATGACTCTAATGGTTGTTTCCCAAAGTTACATGACCATACGACTTCGTATGAGAAAGAAATAAATATTCTACGATTCTTCGATGCGTAGAATGCGGGTTGTTACATTCTTCCCCCTTAAGAAATTTCGCCCCCGAAATTCCCTAACCAAAACACACAAAGGGCCCAGCATGCCTATCAACCATAAAACAACAATCAACATGCAAAACAAGTCTATCCTAGCATGCGGTTTACTAAAAAGGGAAGAAACCATCACTACCAAAACCTTACCAGGCAAAGAGTTCTAGATACTTCCTCCTTATATCCTCCTGTGTTTCCCAAATACAGTCTTTTTCATTCTTACCCCACTGGACTTTGACTAGTTTCACCGCCTTTCTTCGAAGTTGCTACGTATCATTCCCAACGATACGCAAAGACTTGCGGTTCCCAACCGCCTCGAGTTCAACTTCGATGTTATCCAACTGATCAGGTGAAATAGCCACACTAGGGTCGTGCACGAATTTCCTTAACTGGGAAACATGAAATACGTTGTGAACTCCCGCCATCTTGTCAGGTAACTCTACCTCATACGCCAAATTCCCAACTTGCTCGAGGACTGGGAATGGGCCAACAAATCTTGGTGCTAACCTACCTCTCCAACCAATCCGAATCACATTCTCTATGGAGAGATCTCGACGAACACCAAGTCGTTAACGAAGAATTCCAAATCTCTTCGTTTCTTACCGAGATAAGCCTTCTGCCTATCTTTATCCCTTCCCAGTAGTAGATCTGCTCTATGTCTCAATACATCTTGTTAACGCTGGGATGTATAGTCAATTTCGAGTGATGATATGCTCTAAGCACTTCACCTCTCGTTCATCTACGTTGGGTACAACTAGTCCCTTATTCTTTCGAAGCCACCCTTCTCGATCAAATCTTTATTTGATCATTCTCTTTCCATCGATACCCATCTCTACCCTAGAGATGGTTTCCAATAGATTAGGATCGTCCTTCTAACTGGAACCAATCCACTCAATCAAAATCGATCTAATCGTCAAGCTTACTAGTGTTTCTGAATCCAATTCACTCTTGGGTCCGAAATCATATCCTGTGATATACTTTAGTTACTTCCATCCTAGAACTAAACCCCTAAACTGGCATGTCTCCTACTCAATGCAACTATTATCGCGCCCAAATCATTTACTATGATCACTCTGCCCCATGGAGTCATGGCGACTCCACTGCACTGATCCATAGCCACTAGTCCTTTGCTATGTCCACTCTGCCCCATGAAGTCATAACAACTCCACTGCACTGGCTCATAGCCTTACTAATCATTTACTATGTCCACTTTGTCCCTCGAGTCATGACAACTCTACTGCACTGGCTCATAGTCCTACTACAATCACTTTGTTCCCCATCGCTGGAACCCTAGAGGTGATAGTCTACTCAAGGAAAAAAATAGGAACAACATAGCAACCATAACATCCATCAAACAAGTCCTATCTATCACCTGCTAAATTGATAAACACATCGACACCTACATGACTGGTCTAACCAATCCCAATATGTCGATTCTAGCATGTCTGGTCCAACCAACATCACTAACTAATGGAAGCCCAGCCCCTATACATACACCAATGCCTACTTGACTGGTCCAACCAATCCCAGGCTAATGGATGCCCCGCCCCCCTACTAACTATCGTACATCCAACGCACGTTTATCCTCCAAGGATAATTAAACTAATGGAAGCCCAGCCTCCAATCGGACTACCGTACATCCAACGTACGTTTATCCTCCAAGGATAACTAGATCACGTCCAACGGATCCAAGGTAACGGGCGTACCCAGATACCCCTGCTTTTAGTCCTCCTAAAATACTTGAGTCCAACCCAAGTCTATCCATTATCTTGCTGCCCTCTCGAGTCCAACTTGAGCTGAATCCAATTCCTTGCAGCCTTCTCGAGTCCAACTCGAGTCAATCTATAACTCAGACCCAGTCTTGAGTACCGACAAACTCTAGTCCAACGTGAGTAGTCTCCCTATTCGTTGCATCTCCAAGATCAATGAACACCTATTTTCTTTTACGAGTTCAAGTCCAACTTGAATCGCTCTAATCTTCGTTGTATCTTCCATGATCAACGAACACATCCTATTCCTTCAAAGTTCTACTATCCAATAGGGAACATCAACATAGGGTCCTAAACAATCCATTACTTTGCATCTTTCCCGAGTCCCACTCGAGCAATCTCATAACCCTATCGAGTCTAACTCTGGGCAGTCTATACCATTGAACAGTCTCATCATGTTCCGTCTGCCCATCACTCCTCGAGTAAACCAAGATATCATCCAATGAAAAATCACAACAACTATTTACCCCTCACGCGAACCATCCTCGTCGAAATCGATATTCCCGAAGTACAAGCCCCAAAGGCCTAAACCAATATCAGACAAGCACCCAAGGAACATCTCCTCCGAGTTCGGACAATCCTCATGAGGTGATACTAGCAAAAAAATCTAGCACTGGAGTACTCATTTGCCTCCCAGAGACAACTAGAACTTATTACAACGATAACCTCTTAACTTCCTTAACTCCAGTTACTATCGCCATTACTAGATAGGTACCTAATACCACCCTATTCCTTTGGAGTAGATCGACTCCCCAAAATAATGCTAAACCCAGTAAAGCCAAAAACAAAGCACTCACAAGGAAACATACATCCATGACTCGATAAGACCACCCACAAAAAATCACACTAAGATCAGTCGAACCACCTATCGGGTTCGTCACAATTAGAGGTCCATCGACTAACTCAGGTTTGTCAAACAAAACCCGATCAAAACATCTTAAATAGAAAGCATACCTCGAATAACGACACCTTTTTCCTTCTGCGCCGCAGTTGGGGCATTCGACGAAGAAGGAACAGCATTGATAGCATATGCTTTCACAATCTGCTTCTCCCTAGGAGGTTGTGGGCAATCATCCTTGTGATGTCCCGCCTGGCCGCAGTTAAAGCACTTCCTTTCCCCAGGCTTTTCTCGACAATCTCTGGCGTAATGGCCCTTCTTGCCACAACTAAAGCATTCGCCATCTTTCTTATTTTTCTTACTCTGACCATCCTTGGTCGGGTTCTGCTTCCTCTTGTTCTGAGAATTCTTCTTGCCTTTACCGCCTGCTTGCGGTTTTGGCTCCTCTGCAGATGCCGTAGCAACTTCGGCCTTCGACTTAGGGAAAAGGCACTCTGACCTTAATGCCTTCCCTACAATAGACTAGAACGTCTCATCGATATGGTTTATAAGTCTTTCCCCCAAGTACCCATCCAAGCCAGTTATGAACTTCTCGTTCTTCTTTTCGACTGTATCGATAAGGGACCATCCATATTTCGATAAAGTGTCAAATTCAGCGATATACTCCGAGACTGCTCTACCGTTCTGCTTGAGCTCCAAGAACTTCCTGAACAGTTTTGATTTATGAGCAGCTGGAATAAACTTATCACAAAAGTGAGTCTTAAACTGATTCCAAGTAACTTGATCTTCTGGAGTAGCTGTTCTAATGGCATTCCACCAATTCATCGCTCGCCCTTGCAGCTGACGAGACGCTAGCCGTCTCTTCATCTCATCCTCAAGACCCAAGTCGTCGAAGATACGATCACAGCTATCCAACCAATCTTGAACATCTGTGGCCGACTCCGTTCCGTGGAACGGCTTCCCACCAAGGTTAGTGTAATCCTTGCACAATTTGGCGAAATCGACCCTAGGCGCCTGCACTACTGGACCACCACCATTTCCGGGATTGGGAATTGCTCCCTAAACATCTCTAAGCATGTCTCTCATGAAGTTAGTGATCATTGTCCTCATGTCAGGAGCATTCCTATGGTTGGTCCCTCTACCAGCACCTCTAGGATATCGGCTCATCGTTAATCTGCAAAAGGGGAAACGATTAACGAACCCATAGTGGTGCTAGTGCAGTACGACTTCATTATTATATTACCAATAGTATATATATATAGCTTTTGAAAACCAAAGTAATCATAAATACGCACTCTCATATACGTACTATCTCTCCCTAGTGTCTTTCCCTAGGTTAACTATACAACCTAGAGCTCTGATACCAAGTGTGACAGCCCGCCCCGGACCAACCGACATTTCCTCCAAAGGCGCGCTGCACACATGTCCAGTTAGCACGGAATGGGTCGTCAGAAGAAAAAGGGAAGAAGGAAATGAACTAACAAGGAACCTGTAGAATGTCTCACAGTGCATAGAATAAAATATAATAACAACATACTTGACATAAAACAGGTGAGACAGTGCATAAGCTGAAAACTAGAACTAAGCATCATAGCAGCGGAAATCCAAAATACAGCTTATTACAACTTTTAAAATACTGTCTCTAAAGCAAAAGCAAGATAAAGAAGGTACACTACTAATGCCCAAGTAATGACCACCAACGACACAGGGAGGATATCTATATATCATACGTGGAAGCCTCCTGCTCGCCTCCGAATCAGCTACTCGCGCATCACTAGCTAACCATAGCCTGTCTCTAGTTTGCTCGTGTGAGCACCCAGAGTAATAAGAGGAGACATAAAACTCTAGGTCAGACATAAAGCCTGGTATGAGCGATAAGCAACAAAACATAACAATAACAGGTATAATCCAATCATACCTGAACCTGGACCTGCAGCCAAAGAGTTAGCACTACATACTGTACAACACTCTAAGGTGCCCTTTCAAATGGTGTAAAGATAACGGGGGTGGGGGTGTGCATGTCATAGTGATGTCAAACAATCAAACATAGCAATCATCCTCACATCCCTCACTCAGTGCGTAAAGCATACGATATCCACTACTTTGGTCACCTAATACTTTGGGCCATGACGGAATCCAATCCCGTGTAACTATCACTACAAGCCCACTATCCATCTCTCAGTAGTGAACCAAAGTAATAAATACCGACAACCCCTTTGCACACGTCCCGCAGCAAAGCCCAACCATGAAGTGAACTCATCGGTTCCCAACTGGATCCTAAGCTCTAACTTCCATTTGGACTACCTTTGCATCTCGGGTTTTAGTCTCCTCCTCCGGATCGGTCTTCATTCAGTTCATAACCTCCTTGTTCGGTTCGCAGTCACCAGCTCGTGGTCAAGCTCCAGGTCGTGATGATACTCCAACTCGGATCATGCTACCTTCGCCAGGTCGGATCGTGATATGCTCTCCAGGTTGGGTCGCCATCATCGGATCATGCTTCATCAGTTCTTGGCACCCTGGTGCTCATCGCATCGTGAGCTCCTTCATCCTCCTCTGGTTCGGATCGCGGGCTTGAAGTGACTTGTAGCATCAGTCTCTCGTTCGTGGCCTATGAAGTGGAGCAGATCGTCATGATGGTGCGGCTCGTGATGACTCTTCACGAATGGAGGGGATCGAATGGTGGAGGGTGGTTCGTCCCGGATCGTGGCTCACCTCCAGCCTTGGTCGTGGCACATACCCCACGAACGGGGAGGTGGCTCACGAATCGATTATTGCACAACTTCCCTACGACTTGTTTCACGCCATTCGACGATGTTTTCGACCAATCTAACACTTCTAAACAATCACAAAGCATACCATACAGTCATAGCAACATGTAGTATCAACCCCAAACACCAAAACATAAATCATAGCGTGTAAAATGGATCAAACATACCCAAAACCCCTTAATTTCCCTTAAGCATGTTTAGGAACAACTAAGCATAGGATTAACAAAACTTAACCAAATTAACCCAAACTTCTAACAGAGGTCTAAAACAATACTTAGCAATTTATAAATATTTTTCCAGATTTTTAACATGTATAAATTCGCTAATTATCACTAATCACCCCTTAATCCCCCAAATTCCGGGATTTGCAAAATTAGTCGAAATTAACCCAAATTCATATCAGAGACATAAAATGATGTTTTAGAATTTTAGAAATTTTTCTAGATTTTTCTGAGCCATAATTTCGCTAATCTTCGCTAATTACCATAACTAGCCATAATTAGTGAAAAACAATGCAAATCACTCACCTTAGCCACAAAAAAACTTTAGATCTGAAATAATCTCTGATTTGGATCCAATACCTATGTGTTCCACCAGCTCTCCCTCTGATTTTGTGCTACCCACCCTTGATTTGATGTAGTTTTGCTTAATCTTCGATTAGAAAGTGATTAGAGATGATTTGGGATGAAATTAGAAGGTGGAGGCCATTGCTAGAGCTTGAAGGAGGTAAGTGGCGGCTGGAAAAATGAGTCTTAAACCGAAATCCTAACCCTAGCAGCCCTTAAATACCCCAAATCCCGAAATCCCCCATTGGGCCTAGTAGTTAATCACCCGGTTAAGCCCAATTAGCTGTTTTCACCTTCTAAACCTTGTTTCAGCCATATCTCCCAAACGATAAGTCCGTTTGGCCAATGTAACCACTCTACGGAAAGAGAAACCATCATTCGAAGCCAATGGAAGTGGTTTCAGGTCAAAATTCCTTTCCAGTCAAAAGTTATGGCCAAAACAGTACCAACTAGGGGCAAAACGGTCATTTAAAAATCGACAAAAATCATGAACATGGGAAATGACTCTAATGGTTGTTTCCCAAAGTTACATGACCATACGACTTCGTATGAGAAAGAAATAAATATTCCACGATCCTTCGATGCGTAGAATGCGGGTTGTTACATCCAGCATGTTGGGTAGAACCTGGCAACAGACTTGTGCTAGGACCTGATATGATTCGAGAAGCATCTGATAAAGTCGACTTCATCAAAAAACGATTGAGAACCGCACAAAGCCGACAAAAAAGTTATGCAGATTCTAGAAGAACAGATTTGACATTTGTTGTTGGTGATCATGTTTATTTGAAAGTTTCTCTGATGAGAGGAGTAATTTGGTTTGGCAAAACTGGGAAGTTGGCACCGAGATTTATTGGTCTCTTTCCTATACTCGAACGAATTGGAACTCTTGCTTATATGGTTCAATTACCAGATTGGTTGCCTGTAGTGCATGATGTAATTCACGTATCTCAACTTAGAAGACATGTGCATGATCCGGATCTTGTTGTAGAAGAAGCAGCGCAACAGGATATAGACATAACTCCTGAATTAGCAGTCAGAAGAGAGCCATTAAAGATTGTTGGCAAAGAAACTAGAGAACTAAGAAGCAAAAAGGTTCATTTAGTTAAAGTGCAGTGGAGTAGTGATCCTAGAGACTGTACTTGGGAGACTGAGGAAAGCACTAAGCAAGCTTACCCCAAATGCATAGTGGACATCTCTGACTAACTCTGGTGCAAGGTACCTTTACAATACTTTGCATTTACATTTTGTTTCCTACTTTACTGTTGTTTCCTTTTCGGGGACGAAAAGTTTTAAGTGGGGGAGATTGTAACAACCCGGAAAATACGAGCCAATTTAAAAATTTAAATTGGTTATTTCAAAGGAATTTGAACAATGGAAATAGAATATTTCAATAAAATAGTGAATTAGAAATAGTGAGTCAGTTTAAAATTTTGAATTCAAACTTGACTGACTGTGCAGGGTGGAAATTATAATGGATTTTAGTGAAACCATAAATATTTAAATATGTTTATCAATACCTTTCTAACGAATCTGAAAAATCGAAGTTTCATAACGGGAGTCAAAAGTTACGGCCGAATGAATTTTCAGAAAGGTCGCTATATAGAATATATAGCCCTGGAAAATAGATATTTTGCAAACGACCTCGGAATTCGACGAAACCACTTTTGTTGGGTCCGGGATGTCAAACTATTGCTAGATTTCAAATTTCATAATTTTTGAAGCTAGTATGCGAGCGTTGTAAAAGAAAATGTGTTTGGTCAATTTCTGTTAAATTGGATCGACCAGAAAATGGCCATTTTTCAAACAATCCCAGAATTCGACGAAACTAGTTTTGTTGGGATCGTAGCGTCAAAACATAGCTAGATTTATTTTTCTGGAATTTTTCGAATCAGTTTGTGGCCCTGGCAAATTGAAATGTACGTTCAAAGTTAAAATTAAATGTTTTATACTTTAATTTGAAGAATAACTAACTGTAACAGTCGAATTGGCCAACGAAACATATCCCATTGTGTCCGGGATGGGGTAATTAGCTAGGGACGACAGTCGTTGGGTTTGAATTGGTGTCCGTGTGGAGAAACACTATTTTAAAATTTATTAAAACCATGGGCCAATCAGAATTTTCGTTTCATTATTTTTAAAAATAAAAAAAACCCAGAAACCCTCGTTTTTCTCTCTCGACCGACGATCTACGTCGTTCGCCGCTTCCCAGCCAAATCGCCGCCGCCACAGGCGATTCCAGCCTTCAGCACCACCACCAGTCGACGCGCCTCCCTCTACTCTTTAAATCGGACCCTACCCCGACCCCTATCGCCACCTCCATCGCCAATATCGTCGACCGAAAGCTCGACACTTCCCATTGCCGCCCCGATCGCCAGAGATCATCGAACCACCTCAAACCACCCTACGCCGACTCCCCTCTCCTCCCTCTTCCATGTCATCACCTCTAATCATCCTATCGTGCCTTGGTTCTCGCAAAAACTGCAACCCTAGTTTTGAACCATCGTGAAAGGTGAGTCCTTTTTGATGTTTGATCTTTGAAAAATCATTTCTTTAAGGTGTGTTGACGAAATTCGATGAAACAGGAAACATTGGGACCGCAAGGAGGCTCTCTACCACATAGAAGAGACCACGGATTTTTCTGAGTCATCTACGATTTTTAGCACTCTAAAAACCAATGTGAGAAATCTAAATTAAATGAATTTGAATGGAAAATGTCGTGTATAAATTATATAAGAAAAATATATATTACACACGTGTTGTATACCTCAAGTACATGCGATGTGTAAGCTATATTAGCGAAGTATGAATTATACATGCATAGTATAATTGATATATGTGTTGAAATGCAAGTGAAATATAGAAATATATATATATATATATACATATATATATACATACTCCCCTCGTCCACAAACCATGGACGATATTTATTGTTGTGTATTGGTGTGAAATATTGGATGAAAATGTGAATGGTTGAATAATTGTTTGTGGTTGATATTGTTTGGTTGTGGTTGAAAAATACCCATTGGTGATTGAAATGAATTGGAAATAATTGTGGAAATAAAAATAAAACATGCTGCCTGCATGCGAATTAGATGCATGAATCCCCATTGTCAAAAACAGCGAGGTTTTAAGGTAGAGCGAAGAGTCGTACTAGGGACGGTGCCGGTTTTAACTACCCTGCCGTTATACTGCCGAAATTTTGAATAATATTCATGTGTTAGAATTATTTTCATATGTTGAAATTATCTTCATGCGTTGAAATTAAAGTCATGTGTTGAAACTATATCCATGTGTGGAAATGCTCATGTGTTGAGAAGTGATGTGTGAAAATTAAATTCATGTGTGAATGAATGAAGTGTTCAAACAATAAAAATCACATTTTTATAATATATATGAAGTATTTAAAATATTCGCCTTATATATAAATAGTTTCAACAATAAAAATTTCATCTTTCTTATATGAACAACATATATAAAATATCCATGTGTGGAGGTGCTCATGTGTTGAGAAGTATGTGTATTGGAAAAGTTCATGTGTTGAATAAAAAGATTGAACAATAAAAATTACATTTTTATTGAAACTATGAAGTGTTAAAAACATTCATGTGTTGAATAAATATTTTAAATGATAAAAATATCATTTTTATCATATATGTGATATGCTAAAGATATGCGAGCGTTGAAACAAATATTTGTGAAAGAAATATGTGAAAACCCGTAACTTCCCCGGTGAGGAAAGCGCGGATAGTTTGAGAACAAACCACAACAGAATGCAGACGGAAGAACATTTCATTGTTAATTTACAACAATTCCATCAGAATACAAGAATATACAGAGCATAAATAAATATTACACAGAAATAACAGAGATTTAAATTACATTTAAATACATCGCAGCAGAAAATAATACAATACACAACTAGAAGAGATATACGGATACAAAGCTTTCCGGACATCATTCCAGCTGTAAACCAGGATCCTATGAATATAAATCTGCAAAACCAAAACTACTAGCTGTCCATGTCAAAATAAGGGCACCCAGAGTTTAGGTTAAAACAATAAACTCCAGATCAGTCAAGTGACTGGTGTGAGAACTAAAACAGTTATTAATCTTTATTTTAAAGTTCGGTAAATCAAGGGACCACGCCGTATAACACGGAATGGGTTTCCTCCCAAGAATACCAGTGCATAAACAAACAACGCAATGCTAAATAAAGAAAAATGAAGTTATTATAAGACCCAGTTCCCATCACACAATGCAACGCAAGCCATAGGATAGGGTTTTTACCTTATAATAGCCAAGAATGCTTGATACGTTTAAAACAAATCATTTGATACTATCATAAGTGCATAGTGTATAAAACAATCTTCAAATCATAAGTATCAATCATAGACGGCATAAGCGCCCCATCCCACTATTTCAACATTCTAGGCTCTACAAATAAAACCGGAATACACGTATTGGAAATTGGATTTCCATCATGGTGGCTCCTGATTCGAAAGATCGACCGCGTAATGCAATTCCCCACGGCTTACGTCCCAACAAGAGAAAACACCATCTGCACATCCGCACTTTTGGGACCAGAGTATCACCGCGGCTTACGTCCCAGCGAGAGAAAACACCGCTTACTCTATATATCCCTGAGCACTAAGCTCATCTCGGTCGATCGAATCCACGACACCACTAAGGTACCCATCCACTAAAAAGCATACTGATCAAACCATCAGTTTACCACCATACCGGGGTGTGAGGCTCGCGAATCGACGCTATACACAAAGCCATGCTATATTAAAGCTGCGCTTTGATCATCACCCACCAAACTTTGCTTTTCAACAAAAGTCTGGATCACTGCATCTCAGCATGCCACACTATCAATTCATATCGTACCACTGATTTCTGCCAATATATAACCTCTGAGCTCGTATGTCTCAGAGAAGGGCGTTAAGCAAGAGAATAAATTCCCCACCGCCAAACTGATATATATTTAGCAGGGATCAACGAATACAATATAAAGAAATACAATGTTAGACACACCATCCATTTACAAGTCCGTTCTAGGTCTGAACGAAACTGGAGGCACTTTCCTCGCATATCCGTCGATCTCCAAGTACGTCTGGACGACCACCAACTGATTCCCTCATCTTGGGTGTACAGCCCAATCAAGATCATCAGTAATCACCCAAACGATGTGAAGACTTCCGGTCTTCGACCACCATCATCATCTTTGACTTATCGTCGAATCAGTTATTCAAAATGGGTATAAACCCGGTCTTTCCGAATAACTCGCGTATATTTTAAACAAGTGTTACACAAACACAACATACGCCTCATTCCAATTCATCAGTCACTAACCGTAAATTAATCAAGAGAATAATTCCCCAAATATTAACCCCGAAGGCCGAAACCGACATCAGATCAATATCCAGAAAACCATTCTGCTTAGCTAACTGACAGTTAGTTTCTAACTTTCACATTCATAGGGAAAGGTTCGCATTAATTTTATCAAAGATAAATTCCTTGAATTTATTCTTTAATCTTCCTTTGGATATCATTTCAAACCAAATTATGGTTTTCCAAACTAGTCGGGATTAGCGAACCACACCGAAATAATTATTTATTTTATTTCCCAATCCCAACCTATTCTTCCCATGAAGCAAAACTGGTAATACTCCATATGTAATACCACGGTGTTATCGGTAAATTCAATTACCATTTCATGTTCAAATCTAATTAAAGATTTAACTATCGCTTTGGAGAAAAACTGGTGATACTCCATTCTCGATCTTTTCAATCTAATTAAAGATACATTAAAACTCCACATAGTTTTAATCTTTAACTGGGTTAAAGAATCAGTATCATTTAAAACATGATTCACTATAAACCCAAAATCACATTACATTTCAATCAGACCCTAAACATAAATTAGCAAGTGAGCAATTCCTTAAATATTAACCCCGAAGGCCGAAACCAACATCAGATCAATACCCCAGAAACCATTCAACTTAACTAATCTCCAGTTAGTTTCTGATTTCTTTATTCCTTTGGGTCTAAGAACAGCATTATTGAAGATATCGTTCACGACAACCAAAAATTACATTCTATTAATTATCGGGTTAAAGAACAAGTGTTATTTAAAACACTATTCACGATAAACCCAAAAATCAATACCAATTCAATTCCAGTTAAATATTATTTAATTGGTGCACTTCATTAAATCTAAATAAAAAGATTTAATCTTTCCCTCAACTGGGTTTAAGAACAGCGTTAATGAAGACGCCATTCACGACAAACCCAAAATCCCATTTGATATTAAATACAAGGCTATGAATAGAAAATATATCGGCTTATATTCAATATCAAATTCTACGACCAACAAATATCGTATTGGAAATAACGATATAAATATATCTTTCAAATTTCCCATAATGTTACCTGTATAATCACAAAATCCCACATCGAAATATTCTGAAGACAATTTCGATTCAAATCCATTTCCAATCTATATATTGGAAATCCTGGTTATTTTCAAAACCATTTCAAATCCACTTTATTTATTTTAAAAATAAATAAATTATTATTTTAGTTCAAAACTAGTTCATTTCGATAAAAATCTATTTTTATCCTTTCAAACATGGAGTTTCTCATCCCAACTCTTCAAAAATCATTTCTTATGATTTTACACAAATTATAATTATTTTTAATAAGTTTATCAAGGCCTGTACAGTCGATTTCCATCAATGGCTATCGAACTGCACTTACAGCGACCTTTTCCAAATTTTATTTGGACATAATTCCAAATCCAACCGTTAGATTTCAAATTTCTAATATTCGTTAGAAAGCTCTTTTCGATACAAACCCAACGGTTCCAGTTTTAGGAGAATCTGACGGTCGGATCTCCCGCAATGTCCGTTCGAAATCAATGGTCGAAATTCACGAACTACCGCGGCGCGGCGTGTTCTATCCAGGCCATTATATATATTTTATATATATATTATATTTCGTCGATTTCCTTTTTAAAAAGAATTTTATAAATCATTTCAAATTTGTTTCAAAAACAATTTCAACCTTTATTTCAAATTCAAATCAAAATTGAATTTTTCCTTATAAATTATTTTTACATTCACTTCTATTTGATTTCAATTCAAATCGATTTCAATTCTATTTCAATTCGTTTTCAATTGAATTAAATTCAATTAAGATTTGTTTTCTATTTGATTCAGTTCGAATTCATTTTCAATTCAATTCAATTCGAATTCGTTTTCTATTAAATTCAAATTCGTTTTCTATTCAATTCAATTCGAATTCGTTTTCTATTCAATTCAATTCTTTTCTAAATATCAGATTTTGAAATCACTTTTGATATTCATTACCAAATGAATAAAATCGATATTCATTATAAAATGAATAAAATCGATATAAATATCGTTCACGTCAAAATGGCGTCAATCTAATCAACACGACTTCATATATTTCTATTTTCAAATATTCTATTTCAAATATTTCTTTTTCAAATATTTCTATTCAAATATTTCTTTTTCAAATATTTCTATTCAAATATTTCTATTCAAATATTTCTTTTCAAATATTTCTTTTCAAATATTGAATGAAGCCAATTGATTACCATATAATGTTAATTATATGGATTTTCTACAACACATGTATACAATAACAACGATGAAAAATCAACCATCATCCAAAGTGCATTCTACAATGTATAAGCATCGAATATAAATATTTAACGCTCATAACAGTCTGTCAATCAATCGATCGACATACAACTAAACAATCGGGATTAGTGTACATCAAATATCATCCCAATACCCGTGTGGGGTTTCAAACAATCAAACACATATTTTATTTGTGTAGTTGGGCGATGTGTAAAATTTATCGTCCCAATCAATACCAGTCAAATGTGTGTATATAAACAAATCATTCGATTTGTTTATATTAATTTATTTCATTTCATATACACGTTAAAAATTCTATTTTTAACTATAAAATATTTTCCACTATAAAATATTTTATTTCAAATATATAAATGTTTTATTTCATTTCACATCACACAATCAACTACACATCAAAATCAAACGAACAAGCATACAAGCCGTCCACAGTCTGTGGACGACGGGTGTCGGGTGCTACTAAACACCGTCTGCATCCTAGTATATATTTTTAACTAGAAAACAAAATTAAAAGGTGTGAAGTTCTCACAGAATTGCTAATCCAACGCCACGACTCTTCTTAGGTAGAAATTTTCGTCGTTCTTGCCTCTTATCACTTTTCACAGCCCGTATTCTCTACATATATAAAAATCACATTTTTACTTCGCTATTCAATATATAAAAATCGAATTTTTTACTTTGCTATTCAATATATAAAAATCGAATTTTTACTTTGCTATTCAATATATAAAAATCGAATTTTTACTTAGCTATTCATCATATAAAAATCGAATTTTTACTTAGCTATTCAACATATAAAAATCGTATTTCTTTTTCTACTTCATATATATTTTTCAACGCTTCATTTTATATAAAAATTATATTTCTACTTTTAATATAAAGATCTATATAAAGATAAAATCTTTGCTACCTATATAATATAAAGATCGTATTTTTATTATCTATACTATATAAAAATCATATTTTTAATCTTTCCTTGATATAAAAATTATATTTTGAACCTTCCTATAATATAAAAATACGATCTTTCTCCTTTTAAAAATCTATTTATATAAACTATATCAAATCTAACCTTATATACTAATAAAAATCCAGATTTTATATAAATGAAAATATAAAAACTCACTATGTTGCGCTTTCTATAGTGGTTGGAGGCTCGCGGAAGTCCGGGCGATGGCAGGCCGTGCGATGGCTCGGGGTGCTGCTCAGACCAGCACCAGAGTTGGTTGGGAAGATGGCTTTACGGGTGGAGGAGCTCGCTGGAGGGTACGGGGCGGCGCCGTGCTTCTTCAGTTGGCGGCTTGACGGTGCCCCCCACAAGACAACGACGGTCAGATCTGAAAAAGGGGGGCATCGATTTCGGTTCAGTCGCGGTTTTCAGCGTAGGAGAAAGAGCTTGGGGGGAGGGTCTCGTCGTCGGAGTGGGAGAGGGGGAGGTCGGCCTCCGGTGGCGGCGCCAGGATCAATAGTGATGGGGGCGACGGTCCTCCATCGAGCGCTTTCCCTTATTATTATTTTTTTTCTCGATTCGTTCTGAACCGGGGGGGGGGGGGGGGAGGGGTGGGCAACGGGTTTTAAGGAGAGGGTTTTTATATTTAATTATTTAATTATTTTATTTTCCACCAAAATGCAACTTTTATTTTCGACCTCAAAACGAGACCCACCGCCTGTCGTCCATAGCTAATTACCCCCATTCCGAACACAATGGGATACGTATCGCAGGCCAATTTTATCGTTTCGACTAGTTTTGATTTAAACTAAAGTATAAATCTTTATATATTCAATTTAAATGCACATTTCAATTTACTGGGGCCACATACGAACTCTAAAAATTCCCGAAAAATATTTTCTAGCTTCGTGTTGACGATACGGTACTAACAAAACTAATTTCATCAAATTCTGAGACCGTTTGAAAAATGGTCATTTTTCAGTCGATTAAAATCAACTGAAACTGGTCAAACGCGTTTTCTTTTGCCACGCTCACATATTGATTCGAAAAATTATGGAATTTTGAATCTAGCAATAATTTGACAACATGGACCCAACAAAAGTGGTTTCGTCGAAATCCGAGGTCGTTTGCAAAATGTCTATTTTTAAGGGCCTGAATTCCATAGCGACTATTCAGAATTTTCAACTGGACATATCTTTTGATCCCCGCTATGAAATCTTGATTTTTCGGATTCGTTGGAAAGATATTATCAATTACATTCAAATATTTTTGGTTTCGCTAAAATCCGGTTTATTTTGCACCCCGTATATTCAATTGAAGTTTGAAATCGAATTATCTAACTACCATGCCATTTTCAACTCCTTTTATAATTTAAAATAAATATTTATATTCTAACGACGATCTATATAAATATATTCATTCAAATTCTATTAAAAATAAATTTCTCATCGTTATTATTTAAAATAATTCATTTTAAATAATCAAAATTCGCTAAAATTGCGAAAATAAAAATTTTTAAATGGCCCAGATTTCCGGGTTATTACAATCTCCCGTACTTAAAACTTTTCGTCCACGAAAAGGAACGAAGCCGAAAGTTGTTTTAAATACCAACTCAACTTTCATTGTTCTGATTACGGCTTAAGTTCTTCAACTTTTCAGTTTCTAAGAACTTTTCAAATTTTTCAAAAATTTGGCTAACACCCTAAATTTTTGAAAAATTTCGCCATAACCTCCCCTGCACCGGGAGCATGGGAAAATCCCGAAATTGCCATACAGGCCTTCTGATCTCAAAAAGAAAAAGAAAAAGCCAAGCGGCTAGCCAATCGGCTCATAAAATCATCATCACCCAAACAAAACAGTAAATTATGGTAAACATGTACCTATTTGTCGGGCAAACAATTTTATTTCTCTGCTCTAGCCTCCTTGCTATGACCTGTTCAATGAAAGTACATGTATATGCAAGCAAATGCGACCAAATTTCCAATACAACTCGCTATTTGATCAAGTTGGCTATATGGTTAAAATTTCAATTAATCAAAACAGTAATCAAACAACACAACCATCAATCAATTAGTTGATTAACTTTTCAAATTCATAACTTTGATATATAGTAAAAAAAACAGATTTTTGATGCAAAATCACAACAACAAGCCCTATCTAATTTTGGTCCTCACACCAGTCTAATGGAAATATATAGAAATCTCGCTTTCGAAACTCGAATACCAATTCTGATGATGTCTAGACTATCATCAGAATCGTCTTCGGGCGACTAGAGTGTGATTCTATATCTATCTAGTATATTAAAACTTCAAATACACGTGGATCAGACGTATACGCAAAGTCTATATATACTGGACTGTCCAAATTCAAACATAATAACTAATCAAATACGAATAGTTGATTTAAATTTTCAAAACAAAATTTGTTTTCATTTTCAAAATTATACTCTTCACACTCGTTCTAGGATACTACTGATCCCATCTCTAACAAGTCATTCCATTGGATATTACTAATCCAATATCTGATGAATTCTTTCGTATGGTTCTAATGTGTCTTGTTCTCTGAGCTCTGTAAACCAAAGCTCTGATACCAACAGTGAAAACACGTAATTTCCCCGGTGAGGAAAGCGCGGATAGTTCGAGAACAAACCACAACAGAACGCAGACAAAAGAACATTTCATTGTTAATTTACAACAATTCCATCAGAATACAAGAATATACAGAGCATAAATAAATATTACACAGAAATATCAGAGATTTAAATTACATTTAAATACATCGCAGCGGAAAATAATACAATACATAACTAGAAGAGATATACAGATACAAAGCTTTCCGGATATCATTCCAGCTGTAAACCAGGATCCTGTGAATATAAATCTGCAAAACCAAAACTACTAGCTGCCCGTGTCAAAATAAGGGCACCCAGAGTTTAGGTTAAAACAATAAACTCCAGTTCAGTCATGTGACTGTTGTGAGAACTAAAATAGTTATTAATCTTTATTTTAAAGTTCGGTAAATCAAGGGACCACGCTGTATAACACGGAACGGGTTTCCTCCCAAGAATACCAGTGCATAAACAAACAACGCAATGCTAAATAAAGAAAAATGAAGCTATTATAAGACCCAGTTCCCATCACACAATGCAACGCAAGTCGGAGGATAGGGTTTTTACCTTATAATAGCCAAGAATGCTTGATACGTTTAAAACAAATCATTTGATACTATCATAAGTGCATAGTGTATAAAACAATCTTCAAATCATAAGTATCAATCATAGACGGCATAAGCGCCCCATCCCACTATGTCGCCATACTAGGCTCTACAAATAAAATCGGAATACACGTATTGGAAATTGGATTTCCATCATGGTGGCTCCTGATTCGAATGATCGATCGCGTAACGCAATTCCCCATGGCTTACGTCCCAGCAAGAGAAAACACCGTCTGCACATCCGCACTTTTGGGACCAGAGTATCACCGCGACTTACGTCCCAGCGAGAGAAAACACCGCTTACTCTATATATCCCTGAGCACTAAGTTCATCTCGGTCGACCGAATCCACAACACCACTAAGGTGCCCATCCACTAAAAAGCATACTGATCAAAACATCAGTTTACCACCAAACCGGGGTGTGAGGCTCGCGAATCGACGCTATACACAAAGCCATGCTATATTAAAGCTGCGCTTTGATCATCACCCACCAAACTTTGCTTTTCAACAAAAGTCTGGATCACTGCATCTCAGCATGCCACACTATCAATTCATATCGTATCACTGATTTCTGCCAATATATAACCTCTGAGCTCGTATGTCTCATAGAAGGGCGTTAAGCAAGAGAATAAATTCCCCACCGCCAAACAAATATATATTTAGCAGTGATCAACGAATACAATATAAAGGAATACAATGTCAGACACACCATCAATTTACAAGTCCGTTCTAGGTCTGAACGAAACCAGAGGCACTTTCCTCGCATATCCGTCGATCTCCAAGTACGTCTGGACGACCACCAACTGATTCCCTCATCTTGGGTGTACATCCCAATCAAGATCATCAGTAATCACCCAAACGATGTGAAAACTTCCGGTCTTCGACCACCGTCATCATCTTCGACTTATCGTCGAATCGGTTATTCAGAATGGGTATAAACCCGGTATTTCCGAATAACTCACATATATTTTAAACAAGTGTTACACAAACATAACATACGCCTCATTCCAATTCATCAATCACAAACCGTAAATTAATCAAGAGAATAATTCCCCAAATATTAACCCCGAAGGCCGAAACCAACAACAGATCAATATCCAGAAAACCATTCTGCTTAGCTAACCGACAGTTAGTTTCTAACTTTCACATTCATAGGCAAAGGTTCCCATTAATTTTATCAAAGATAAATTCCTTGAATTTATTCTTTAATCTTCCTTTGGATATCATTTCAAACCAAATTATGGTTTTCCAAACTAGTCGGGATTAGCGAACCACACTGAAGTAATTATTTATTTTGTTTCCCAATCCCAACCTATTCATCCCATGAAGCAAAACTGGTAATACTCCATATCTAATACCATGGTGTTATCGGTAAATTCAATTACCATTTCACGTTCGAATCTAATTAAAGATTTAACTATCGCTTTGGAGCAAAACTGGTGATACTCCATTCTCGATCTTTTCAATCTAATTAAAGTTTCATTAAAACTCCACTTAGTTTTAATCTTTAACTGGGCTAAAGAATCAGTATCATTTAAAACACGATTCACTATAAACCCAAAATCACATTACATTTCAATCAGAACCTAACCATAAATTAGCAAGTGAGCAATTCCCTAAGTATTAACCCCAAAGGCCGAAACCAACATCAGATCAATACCCCAGAAACCATTCAACTTAACTAATCTCCAGTTAGTTTCTGATTTTCTTAACTCCTTTGGGTCTAAGAACAGTATTATTGAAGAAACCGTTCACGACAACCCAAAATCACATTCTATTAATTATCAGGTTAAAGAACAAGTGTTATTTAAAACACTATTCACGATAAACCCAAAAATCAATACCAATTCAATTATAATTAAATATTATTTAATTGGTGCACTTCATTATATCTAAATAAAAAGATTTAATCTTTTCCTCAACTAGGTTTAAGAACAGCGTTAATGAAGACGCCATTCACGACAAACCCAAAATCCCTTTTGATATTAAATACAAGGCTATGAATAGAAAATATATCGGCTTATATTCAATATCAAATTCTACGACCAACAAATATCGTATTGGAAATAACGATATAAATATATCTTTCAAATTTCCCATAACAATGCCTGTATAATCACAAAATCCCACATCGAAATATTCCGAAGACAATTTCGATTCAAATCCATTTCCAATCTATATATTGGAAATCCTGGTTATTTTCAAAACCATTTCAAATCCACTTTATTTATTTTAAAAATAAATAAACTATTATTCTAGTTCAAAACTAGTTCATTTCGATAAAAATCTATTTTTATCCTTTCAAATATGGAGTTTTTCATCCCAACTCTTCACAAATCATTTCTTATGATTTTACACAAATTATAATAATTTTTAATAATTTTATCAAGGCCTGTACAGTCGATTTCCATCAACGGCTATCGAACTGCACTTACAGCGACCTTTTCCAAATTTGATTTGGACATAATTCCAAATCCAACCGTTAGATTTCAAATTTCTATATTCGTTAGAAACCTCTTTTCGATACGAACCCAATGGTTCCGGTTTTAGGAGAATCTGACGGTCGGATCTCCCGCAATGTCCGTTCGCAGTCAACGGTCGAAATTCACGAACTGCCGCGGCACGGCGCGTTCTATCCAAGCCATTATATATATTATATATATAAGTATTATATATTTCGTTGATTTCCTTTTTAAAACGAATTTTATAAATCATTTCAAATTTGTTTCAAAAACAATTTCAACCTTTATTTCAAATTCAAATCAAAATTGAATTTTTCCTTATAAATTCTTTTTACATTCACTTCTATTTGATTTAAATTCAAATCGATTTCAATTCTATTTCAATTCATTTTCAATTGAATTCAATTCAATTCAGATTTGTTTTCTATTTGATTCAATTCGAATTCGTTTTCAATTCAATTCAATTCGAATTCGTTTTCTATTAAATTCAAATTCGTTTTCTATTCAATTGAATTCAAATTCGTTTTCTGTTCAATTCAATTCTTTTCAAAATATCAGATTTTGAAATCACTTTCGATATTCATTATGAAATGAATAAAATCGATATTCATTATAAAATGAATAAAATCGATATAAATATCGTTCACGTCAAAATGGCGTCAATCTAATCAACACGGCTTCATATATTTCTATTTTCGAATATTCTATTTCAAATATTTCTTTTTCAAATATTTCTATTCAAATATTTCTTTTTGAAATATTTCTTTTTCAAATATTTCTATTCAAATATTTCTATTCAAATATTTCTTTTCAAATATTCAATGAAGCCCAATCAATTACCATATAATGTTAATTATATGGATTTTCTACAACACATGTATACAATAACAACGATGAAAAATCAACCATCATCCAAAGTGCATTCTACACTGTATAAGCATCGAATATAAATATTTAACTCTCATAACAGTCTGTCAATCAATCGATCGACATACAACTAAACAATGGGGATTAGTGTACGTCAAATATCATCCCAATACCCGTGTGGGGTTTCAAACAATCAAACACAGATTTTATTTGTGTAGTTAGGCGATGTGTAAAATTTATCGTCCCAATCAATACCAGTCAAATGTGTGTATATAAACAAATCGTTCGATTTGTTTATATTAATTTATTACATTTCATATACACGTTAAAAATTCTATTTTTAACTATAAAATATTTTCCACTATAAAATATTTTATTTCAACTATATAAATGTTTTATTTCATTTCACATCACATCACACAATCAACTACACATCAAAATCAAACAAACAAGCATACAAGCCGTCCATGGTCTGTGGACGACGGGTGTCGGGTGCTACTAAACACCGTCTGCATCCTGGTATATAGTTTTAACTAGAAAACAAAATTAAAAGGTGAGAAGTTCTCACAGAATTGCTAATCCAACGCCACGACTCTTCTTAGGTATAAATCTTCGTCGTTCTTACCTCTTGTCACTTTTCACTGCCCGTATTCTCTACATATATAAAAATCACATTTTTACTTCGCTATTCAAAATATAAAAATCGAATTTTTACTTTGTATTCAATATATAAAAATCAAATTTTTACTTTGTTATTCAATATATAAAAATCGAATTTTTACTTAGCTATTCAACATATAAAAATCGTATTTCTTTTTCTACTTCATATATATTTTTCAACGCTTCATTCTGTATAAAAATTATATTTCTACTTTTAATATAAAGATCAGATTTTTACTTCACTATATATATAAAGATAAAATCTTTGCTACCTATATAATACAAAGATCGTATTTTTATTGTCTATACTATATAAAAATCATACTTTTAATCTTTCCTTGATATGAAAATTATATTTTGAACCTTCCTATAATATAAAAATACGATCTTTCTCCTTTTAAAAATCTATTTATATAAACTATATCAAATCTAACCTTATATACTAATAAAAATCCATATTTTATATAAATGAAAATATAAAAACTCACTGTGTTGTGTGTTCTAGGGTGGTTGGAGGCTCGCGGAAGTCCGGGCGATGGCAGGCCGTGCGATGGCTCGGGGTGCTGCTCAGACCAGCACCTGAGTTGGTTGGGGAGATGGCTTTATGGGTGGAGGAGCTCGCTGGAGGGTACGGGGCGACGCCGAGCTTCTTAAGGTGGCGGCTTGACGGTGGCCCCCCTACAAGACAACGGCTGTCAGATCAGAAAAGGGGGGCATCGATTTCGGTTTAGCCGCGATTTTCAGCGGAGGAGAAGGAGCTGGGGGGGTCTCGTCGTTGGAGTGGGAGAGGGGGAGGTCGGCCTCCGGTGGCGGCGCCAGGATCACTGGCGATGGGGGCGACGGTCCACCGTCGAGCGCTTTCCCTTTTTTTTTCTCGATTCGTTCTGAATGGGGGGGGGGGCAACCGGTTTTAAGGAGAGGGTTTTTTTTATTTAATTATTTTATTTTTCACCAAAAAGCAACTTTTATTTTCAACCTCAAAACGAGACCCACCGCCTGTCGTCCATAGCTAATTACCCGCATTCCGAACACAATGGGATATGTATCGCAGGCCAATTTTATCGTTCCGACTAGTTTTGATTTAAACTAAAGTATAAATCTTTATATATTCAATTTAAACGCACATTTCAATTTACCAGGGCCAAATACGAACTCTAAAAATTCCCGAAAAATATTTTCTAGCTTCGTGTTGACGATACGGTCCTAACAAAACTAATTTCGTCAAATTCTGAGACCGTTTGAAAAATGGCCATTATCCAGTTGATTAAAATCAACTTAAACTGGTCAAACGCGTTTTCTTTTGCCACGCTCACATATTGATTTGAAAAATTATGGAATTTGGAATCTAGCAATAATTTGACATCATGGACCCAACAAAAGTGGTTTCATCGAAATCCGAGGTCGTTTGCAAAATGTCTATTTGTAAGGGCCTGAATTCCATAGCGGCTATTCAGAATTTTCAACTGGACATATCTTTTGATCCCTACTATGAAATTTTGATTTTTCGGATTCGTTGGAAAGATATTATCAATTAGATTCAAATATTTTTGGTTTCGCTAAAATCCGGTTTATTTTGCACCTGGTATATTCAATTGAAGTTTGAAATCGAATTATCGAACTACCGCGCCATTTTCAATTCCTTTTATAATTTAAAATAAATATTTATATTCTAACGACGATCTATATAAATATATTCGTTCGAATTATATTAAAAATAAATTTCTCGTCATTATTATTTAAAATAATTCATTTTGAATAATCAAAATTCGCTAAAATTGCCAAAATAAAAAATTTAAACTGGCCCAGAATTCCTGGTTATTACAAAATATTATTTTTAACATGCATAGGAACTAAATAAAATAGTCGTGTGTTGAAAAATATATTAGTTCGCCAAAATTATCATCTTTGAAATGTGAAGTGTTAAAAATAGCCACTTGTTCAAATAAATATGCATGAGTTGAAATTTTCATTAATTAACTAATGATATGATTTTTGCCTATGCATGCAACATTGGAATGAACGGTGTTTTTAAACCAAAGTGAATCAAAAATGAAGTTGAATGGAAAATGATAAGTGATAAGAATTGCATATATGTACATGCGTATTTACTGAACAGGTTGTAGCAAAGAGGCTAGAGAAGAGGAATAAAATTTTGTGCCCGACAAACAGGTACACGTTTACTATTTTGTTTGGGTGATGATTTTATGAGCCTATTGGCTAGCCGCTTGGCTTTTTCTTTTTCTTTTCGACATGAGACACCCGTGTGGCTATTTGGGAATTTTCCCAGCCCCTCCCGTACGAAGGAAGTTATGGAGAAATTTTCCAAAATTTAAAGGCGTTAGTGAAATATTTAAAGTGAAAACGATATAGGAATTTTTGAACGAACTATATTTATATAAATATATAAATATAAATAAAATTAAAACGAAACGTGGCCGTGCAGTTCGTGTTTTGAAACCGTGATTTCAAACGACTAGTGCGGGAAATCCAACCATTGGATTTTCCCGAAACCGCAACCGTTGGGTTCGCCTTGGAAGTATCTTTCCAACGGCACCAACTTTGTGAAGATCCGACGGTTGGATTATCCGGAATGTTTAATTCAAATCTGAAGAAAAACAGCGCCCGAAACGATTATATTTATATATATATATAAATATAATTAAATTAAATCGAATAACGACGCTGTAGTTCGTAAATTGAAATCGTAATTTCAAATGGCTAGTGTGGAAGATCCGACCATCAGATTTTTCCAAAACTGAAACCGTTGGATTCATTTTGAAATAGTCTTTCTAATGACATAAAGTTTGTGAAGATCCAACGGTTAGATTTTTAGATATGTGTAAAAAAAAATTAGTGAAAAACAGCGCCAGTGCATCGGCACGACCTGAATCGTCGTTTAATTAAATATGGTCGTTTTAAATAAATAAAAATGGCGATATATAGTTATAAAATACTATAGACGATATAGAGTGGAAATAAACCAATTTTGTTGTGTTTGCTTGATATGTGATGGTTGAATGTATTTAAAATGAAAATTATAGCTAAAGAACTGAAATGTGAATGTTGAGCAGTCTAACCATGTGATAAATTGATTTTAAAATCTAAGTATACGTGGGTTATTTGAAAAGGCCGAGTTCATCTCATTTCAAATAATCGATCGACGTCGAGAAGTCGAAGAGTCGAAGATGGTTGAAGACCGACGATCTTCACATTGGATGGATGGGCGCTACTGATGCTCGTGATTGGAGTAGCTACTGTGAAGGAGCTGAAGTAGTAGCCGTCCAAACATACTGTTGATTGTACGGATATGCGAGGAATTTGGTGCCCCCGGTTTCGTTCAAACCCAGAACGGACTTGTAAATCGCCTGTGTGTCTGACATTGGATTTTGTTCTATGCTGATTGATCTCTGTTAAATATATATCTGTTTGGCGGCGGAGAATTTATTCTCTTGCTTAACGCCCTTCTCTGAGACGTACGAGCTCAGAGGTTATGTATTGATAGAAATCAGTCGCATGGAGTGGATTGCCTGTGTGGCATGCCTAAGTGGCATATGATCAAGGCTTCTGTTGCAAAGCAAAGTCTTGTGGTTGATGATCAAAGCATGGTCTGTGTGATGTAGCTTTGTGTATAACGTGAATTCGCAAGCCTCACACCCCGGTATGAGTCAAAAACGGGAGAAGGACCCAAGGAGTGCACGACGTTTCTTTCTAGCTATGGTGGGGTCAGTGACCTTCCAGCCCGGACATTTATATCTACTTTTCACCTGTGTGGTTGTTGGAATACGAGGCGCCTCGATTATAGGTCTATAAGGATCGGGAAACGTGTGTTCAGGAATAACTAATCCTCAAAAGTATGAGAGGACCGACCTTGGAGGATCCAGGGATTGCTGTGTGCGTTCCCGAGGCATTTGCTAGAGTGTCTCGAACGGAGAGGAGCTTGCCCCTTGCCTCGACTCATGAAGGAATCCAATTTCCAATACGAAATTTCGGATGTGATTGTAATACTAGTACGACGACATAGTGGTATGGGTCATTTATGCCGCCTATGATTGATATTTACGATTGAAATCGCTTTTGAAACATATATGCACTAGTAATAATATCAAACACTTTTGCTTTATTCGTATGAAGCATTTTTGGCCATTATAAGGTAAAAACTCTATCCTCCGGCTTGCGTTGCATTGTGTGATGGGACCTGAGTCTTATAATGGCTTCATTTTACAAAAAGCATTGCGATGATTTAATCATTTACTTTATTTCATGCACTAGCACTCATTGTAGTAAACCCGTTCCGCGAAAGTGGCGTGGTCCTTTGATTTTCCATATTATTGTTGTTAATAAGTTAAGTAGATTTCTCATACCAGTCCTATGACTGACTCGTAGTTTGCTTCACCTTACAAACTCGGGTGCCCTCATTTTCACACGGGCAGCTTAGTTACAGGTATCTGGTGCACTTTTGGCTCATGGCGAGGCTTGACTACATAGTGCTGACTTTGAATCTTTCCGCCATTTTAGTATATGTATTATGATTCCGCCATTGGCGATGTAGACTGATATTTATTTTGTGTACTCTTTATGTACGATTCCGCCTCTGGCGATGGTGACTGATTATGTATTATTATGCACTAAGTTGTATCCTGCACTGTGCTCTCTGATGTGGTGATATCTATATGATTCCGCTGTCATATGTGTGTAAATTATTCTATTTTATGTTTATGCTATTATCTGTGATCTGCTAATGATGATTAATGTATTATATTCCAATGATTATCCTTAACACCGTGTCACGGTGTTTTGGGATCGTCACAGCTGGTATCAGAGCTTTGGTTAACCTTAGTTCTGGAGTCTAACACATTAAACACTTCGTCAAAATAGAATCAGTAGTATTCTAAGGTGAGTATCTCATTAGAGAGAGGACTAGTAAAGACCTAGGATGAGCCAAGCAGAATAGCAAAAACAATTTGATCAGTCCATCGTTATTTTTCCTTAAATTTTCTGCTTAATCATGCAATAAATTATCATTTCAGTAAGCTGACTCTTTTCTTGCTTATACAGAACTTGAAAAATGGCTACCCGAGCAGCCGCCGCTAGAGGAGGCCGTGCTGGACGTGGCGGAGGAAGAGTAGAGGTCCCAGTAGAAGAAGGACCCTTGATACAACCCCCGGTCGCTCAATACTTCGAGCTGGACCGCGAAGCTAAGAGATACAAAAATCTAGGAGGCAAGACCGTCTCGGGAACTGGCACGGTAATAGAGGCCCTTGCATGGCTCAAAACATGCGAGAAGGTACTAGAAGGCCTAAGGCTTGGAGATCAAGATAAATCTATTATGGGTGCCTGGCTTATGCAGGAACAAGCTGAACTATGGTGGGAATCTCTCACCGCCGGGAATAGAGAAGCTGGAAGAACCTGGGACGGATTCAAAGAACTCTTCAAAGAGAAATATGTCCCAGAACAAGCCCTAGAACGCATGCACGATGACTTCGCCAACCTCCCGCAGGGGGAGCTTTCAGTGCAGGATTATCTGAATAAATTTAAACAGTTGTCCACCTATGCTCCGGAGCTTGTAGCCACTGCAAAGTCCAAGAATAAGAGGTTCATCCTCGGGCTGAAGCGACAGTATCATGATAGAGACATGGCCCACATCAAGTTGGGATTTAATGAATTGGTGGAAATGACATGCAACTACGAAGACCTTGACCAAAGGCACCTGGAGCAGGATCACGCTAAAAGCCAAGCCGGAAACAAACGCAAGCCTGCTGTGAATCAAGCTGAGTCAAGCCAAGCAGCATCCTCGAAACCAAAGACTGGCAGGTCGCCAAGAGGAAGCTGCTATAACTGTGGCAAGATGGGGCACTTCTCTAATGTCTGCACAGCCCCGAAGAGGCAGAAGACAAATTCACAAGGTTCAAGCTAGGGCTCTCAGAACCCTCGCTCCTGCTTTAATTGCCGCAAGATGGATCATCTTGTCAAAGACTGTCCTTTGCTGAAAAAGGCCGTAGTAGCTCACGTGTATGACGGGTCGAGCCCGCCAGCTGCTTCCGATGGAGCAGGTAAACCCGATGTTTTGGGAGGTACCCTTACAATTAAAAATATTCCTGTTTCTGTATTGTTTGACACGGGTGCATCACGTAATTTTATTGCTAGTAACATAGTGCACAAATTAAGGTTAAAACAAACGAAGCTTAAAGATTCGGTTGAAGTTCATAATCCGATAGGGGGTTCTATTTGTTGTATATAACATTGTATACACACTTATATGATTTTTGTTCGATGATAACAACCAAATATATATTATTATAAATGTGTTAATAACTGTACTGTTCTGTATATTCATTACAGATAGGATTTCTGTTTAAATAAAATACAACAGTACAAAAATTTAAATATTCACACAGTGTTTTATTTGAACAGGATATTTTATTTCAATATCAAATAGTACAGTTTTTACAACTCCATTTATTTGAACACTTCACTGATACAATTCATTTCATTTTTCATATACAAAAGTACTTGTTACATCACTCATCACTCATAACTCAGTTATATATATATATATATATATATATATATATATATATATACACAGACTCATATTCACATGTATACATTTAGACACTTATACACATTGTTCACTGATACAGTCTTCAGTCTTCTGCCGGCATCACTGTCAGCCCAATAACAATCAGTCCAGTCTTCATACCTGTCACATGAAACACAGAAACACACAGTACACTGCAATAAAAATAAAAACTGTATTCATGCAAATATAAATTTTGTTAAAAAAAATATTTTTCTCAGTTTTCTGGTGTGTTTCTCATCATTTTTCCGACTCGATCTGATTTATTAAAACCGACTGATGGCTGCATGTACACATGTGTACACGTGTGCACTGCCACGCCATTCAGCGAGCAACTGTGGAGTAGCCTCATGGGCCATCTCGACTCAGTGTAACTCAGCATGAATAAATAGTGAGGACAAAACAACATTCACATGGAATGGTCGAGGCAGTTCAAAAACAAGGCAGCAAAGAAGCAACAAAAGACAGTGAAGCTCAACAATGAAGTGTGCATGTATATACATATACAAGTTCAAGTACAAGTGCATGTATAGTATTGTAATCAAACAGCAAGAAGAACCAGTCAACAAGCACAGCTCAAGTCAACATGGAGCAAGAAATGTATTCAACAAACATAGTTCAACATATACAAGTATAGTGTACAAACATGCAACATCAAGTTCAAGAGTTCTTTTTCAAGTGTACTTGTGTATGAATGGTGTTCAACACAAGTTAGTGGTGTAAAAACTAGTAAATGGTGTAAACAACTTTGGTCTATGAAGTGTGGTTAAGTAAAAGTTCATAACAAGAATTCATCAAGCTTCATAAGTATCAACAGCAACAATGAAACAGCATATGAGTTCAAATGGGCACAACATGTTTATGTACAGCAATATAAGAATCATGGAGCAACAGCTCAAAGCATGGCGAATAAATAATGCATGGGTAAAAAGACAAGTACAAGCAACTGGAATTATATACACAAATGGATGATACACACATACAATAGACAGACCAAAATCCAGGTGCACAACATAATGGTCATGGCAATATAGTGAAGCAGATTGCACAACCAAGCATAACAGGATGAACAATAGAGCATGGTTCAGTAATGTGAAATGGTGACACAACATGATGATCAAAATTTGTCATGGCAGCTTCAGGTCATCAATGGATACAAGACAATCAATTGCATGTAACAGGACAAGGCAGTTTCAAAGTAATGGTGCAACTACGTGGTGACTAGCAAAATGGATATACATGTGATGCAGCCACAGTGGTGAAGATATGTGCAAGTACACATGCAGATGTGCACAGCAACAAATCAGGGCATTAAACAATCAAATCAGGGATTGGTCTTCTTTTCAGAATTAAACAAACATGACATGATTTGGCAAGTTTTTATATTCAACTGTGAAGGCAAAGTCAAAGCCAAAATTACAGCAAAGAAAAAGCATGTGACCAAGACAAATCTCAGAAATAAGTTTCAGAATTAAAATGGTGTATTTTCGGCAAGAAATCATCTCTAGTTATCACAGTGTGTTTCTGACCAAAATTGGTGATATTTCTTTAACAAGAGATTTTCGAAATGGTTCAAGAAAAACCCAGAGAATCTCTTTATTTGTTTCCTGTTTTTGATTCAATCAGGAAATTCGTTTAAAAGCTTTTCACAGGAAATTTAAAACTGCAAATTCAGAAAAAAGGACAAGCCAATTTTATTTTTGGCAAGAAATCTTTTTCGGTTTAATTTCATTTCCAGATATTCAAGGCAACAGTTTTTTCAATCAAAGGAACAAATCTGTTTCCTTTCTTAAGGGATCGAATCAATACTTTCCTGTTTTGATAAATATGCTTTCAGAAAAATTCAAGGCATCATTCAAAAGAAGAAACCAATTCAAAGCTATTTTTTCAGAGAGATTCTATCAAAGATTTCAAGGGCCGATTCAATCATGGCAACAAGGAGTGAAATCACGCAAGTAAGCCAACATCGTTCCAGAGTATTTCAGTAAACAAAACTTGGCAAGGTATCTCAATAAATCATGTAAGGGACAAATTAAAACCGACCAGGACTGGATTTATTTTGTTATGGCAATTCAATTCAAAGCCGAGCAAAATCAGGCAATAAATCAAAAGGGGCAACACAAAATCAGGTCAAGCTACTTAATTGAAATCAGAGTTTAGGGTTTTCGAATATACCCCATATTTATACACACCAAATTCATCATAGGCAAGGCACCGCAAATCGAAAACCAACCCAACATTTCAAATCGAAAACCCAAGCATTAATAAATAAAAAGGCAGAGCAATTGAAGTTTAAATTCACTTACAACATTTCATTAGGGTTTCAATCGAGTGCCAGAGAGGGAATCCAACTCGAAGTGCCAGAAAGAAACGAAGAAGTCGAGCACCAAAGAACTTCATTCAATCGGGCATCGAAATCGATTTGGGGGATCATTTCACAAAACCCTAGCTTCTCAAAGTCGACCGCCATTTTTTCTTATTTCAGAAACAAAGAGATCAGGTGTAAAGAATAGAAATGGGCTGGCCATTTACAAAGGGGATGACCCTTCTATTGTTAACTCCTAGGGTTTCACTTTTGTTTTAATATTTCTGTTATTTTAATTCGTTGTAAAATCAGTCTGAATAGTCTTCTGGAGTCTGTAAAATTCTAGAACTCTGTTACGGGTTAACTGTCAGTTTCAGAGTCTGTAAAATCTGGGTTATCTATTACAGGTTTGTAATATGGGAAAATCTGATTGAGGGGATATCGATCAGTCTACGGTTTTGAGCGTAGGGTTAGAATAGGAGCGAGAGTCACGAGTGTACATGGTCTTGTATGCGGGATCTGTTCTATCACCTAGTAGAAACCTTAGAAATGCCGCAGTAGGCAGGGTTTTGCCTAAGCTGGGTATATTTGTGTGTGATTTATTTTCTGCATTTTGTTTCTGCTATATTCAATGATCAGTTTATTAATATATATCTCATTAGATTTTTAATTCAGTCAAAAACTGTGAAAAACCCTATTCACCCCCCCTCTAGGGTTATTCTAGATCCAACACTATTATTCTCAGTACATGTTGTAGAGTGCCAATCACTTATTCTTTCTACAAGTTTCCTTTCTATCTAGTTGTTATGGACTTTCCCGAATTCGGTATCATTCTCGGGCTGGATTGGTTAACGTAATACGAAGTTGAGGTAAATTGTGCGGAACGAATAGTAAAAATTCGAATGAAGCTTGGACATTTATTTATACCCTGTCATGGTTCGAATCCAAATAGAAAAGAATTTTGGTCTGCATTAGAAGTTATCCCCACTTCCATAGAAAAGATTCCGATTGTCAGAAACTATGCAGATGTGTTTGAAGAAGTCGAAAACTTACCTCCGCAAAGAGAAGTAGAATTCAGAATCGATCTAATTCCCAATTCCAGACTAGTGGTGCATCCAATTCGCAGAATGACTCCAAAGGAAAAAGAAGAATTAGGCGATCAAACTCGTCAACAGTTGTGGAAGGGCCTAATTAGACCTAGCTTTTCTAATTGGGGTGCAGCTGTAGTGTATGTCCCAATGTCAGACGGTACTCTTCGATTATGCGTTGATTACCGAGACCTCAACAAACAGACGCTCAAAAATAAATACCCATTACCCCGCATCGATGATTTGCTAGACCAATTAAATGGGGCGAGAGTATTTTCTCGAATGGACCGAGCTACAGGTTTTCATCAATTGAGAATAGCAGAGGAGTGTGTTCCTTTGACAGCTTCCAGAGGTCCAGACATATTTTATGAATGGTTAGTAATGCCGTTCGGCCTGTGCAACGCTCCAGCATACTTTGTCAATCTAATGAATAGAGTGTTCAGGGGAGTTCTGAATAAATTTGTCCTCGTATTTATTGATGATATTTTAATCTACTCCAAATCAAAACCCGAGCATGAAAAACTCTTAGAACAAGTATTGGAGATTCTAAGAAAGAACGTCTTCAAAGCCAAATTCTCTAAATGTGTCTTCTGGCAAGAAGAAATGAAGTTTCTTGGCCATGTCGTGTCAAAGAAAGGGATTTCTGTAGATCCGAGCAAAATAACAGCGATTCAAGACTGGAAACAACCCACTACATCCACAGAGGTTAGAAATTTTATGGGGTTGGCTAGTTATTATCGAAAGTTCGTTAAGGATTTTTCGAAGATATCCGGTCCGTTAACGAAGCTCACGAAGAAGCATGAGAGATTTAAGTGGACTTCCGACTGTGAAGAAGCTTTCCAGGAATTGAAATCGAAACTGACAACTACTCCAGTGTTAACCATTATTGATGGCAATCAGGATTTTACGGTTTGGACAGATGCTTCTATTAGAGGTCTTGTTGCAGTGTTAATGCAAAGAGGCCAAGTAGTCACTTATGCAAGACACCAACTGAAACTACATGAGAAGAATTATGTAATTCATGATCTTGAGTTGCTAGCTATCGTTTTTGCGTTAAAAATCTGGATGCATTATTTATTTGGCGAAAAATTTGTACTGTACACAGATCATCAATCATTGAAGTATTTATACACCCAGAAAGATCTGAATTTGAGACAGCAGCGTTGGCTAGAATTTCTTGCAGCGTATGATCTTGATATCCTGTATACGCCGGAAAGGTTAACGTTGTAGCAGATGCGCTTAGTAGAAAAACCGCAATCATTGCCAATCTTATAATTACGCCAGGATTGATTGATAAAATATCTGATCTTCAGAAAGGTGACAATTTTGTGAAAGAGATGATAAGAAGGATTCAAAGGGGCGAAGGCTCCAGTTCCAAGTGGATAGTGAGGGAGTTCTGAGATTGAATAGAAGACTATGTGTTCCCGACATTCCTGAGCTCAAAAGAGAAGTGCTAGATGAATGCCATAAATCCAAACTTTGCATTCATCCTGGTGTGAGTAAAATGTACGAAGATATCAAACGCACTTTCTGGTGGAAGGCAATGAAGAGGGATATTTCTTTGTATGTTAGCAGATGCCCTACTTGTCAATTGGTCAAGAGTGACCAACAGAAGCTAGCTGGATTGTTGCAACCGTTGGAAGTCCCAGGTTGGAAATGGGAACAGGTTTCCATCGATTTCATAGATGGTTTGCCGCGAACCAGGAAAGGTAATGGCAGCATTTGGGTAATCGTAGATCGCTTCACGAAGACTGCCCATTTCATACCTGTCAGATCCAATAGAACCGCTCAAAGTCTAGCACTGATATATTTCAAAGAAATCGTTAAGCTGAATGGAATTCCCATCAGCATAGTCAGTGATGGAGATCGAATATTTGCTAGAAAATTCTAGGAGGCATTCCAGACAGAATTGGGAACGAAACTGAATATGAGCACCGCTTATCACCCTCAAACAGATGGCCAAACTGAGCGGGTGAATATAATTCTGGAAGATTTATTGCGGGCTTGTATATTTGATTTTGGTGGGTCATGGGAAGATCACTTGCATTTGGCAGAATTCTCATATAACAATAGCTATCAAGCAAGTTTGGGAATGTTGCCATTTGAAGCATTATATGGCAGACCGTGCAGATCTCCAGCATGTTGGGTAGAACCTGGCAACAGACTTGTGTTAGGACCTGATATGATTCGAGAAGCATCTGATAAAGCCGACTTCATCAAAAAGCGATTGAGAACCGCACAAAGCCGACAGAAAAGTTATGCAGATTCTAGAAGAAGAGATTTGACATTTGCTGTTGGTGATCATGTTTATTTGAAAGTTTCTCCGATGAGAGGAGTAATTAGGTTTGGCAAAACTGGGAAGTTGGCACCGAGATTTATTGGTCCCTTTCCTATACTCGAACGAATTGGAACTCTTGCTTATAGGGTTCAAATACCAGATTGGTTGCCTGGAGTGCATGATGTATTTCACGTATCTCAACTTAGAAGACATGTGCATGATCAGGATATTGTTGTAGAAGAAGCAGAGCAACATGATATAGACATAACTCCAGAATTAGCAGTCAGAAGAGAGCCATTAAAGATTGTTGGCAAAGAAACTAGAGAACTAAGAAGCAAAAAGGTTCATTTAGTTAAAGTGCAGTGGAGTAGTGATCCTAGAGTCTGTACTTGGGAGACTGAGGAAAGCATTAAGCAAGCTTACCCCAAATGTAGAGTGGATATCTCTGACTAACTCCGGTGCAAGGTACCTTTACAATACTTTGCATTTACATTTTGTTTCCTACTTTACTGTTGTTTCCTTTTCGAGGACGAAAAGTTTTAAGTGGGGGAGATTGTAACAACCCGGAAAATACGAGCCAGTTTAAAAATTTTAAATTGGTTATTTCAAAGGAATTTGAACAATGGAAATAGAATATTTCAATAAAATAGGGAATTAGAAATAGTGAGTCAGTTTAAAAATTTGAATTCAAACTTTGACTAACTGTGCCGGGTTGAAAATATAACGGATTTTAGTGAAACGAAAAATATTTAAATTTGTTTATCAATACCTTTCTAACGAATCTGAAAAATCGAAGTTTCATAACGGGAATAAAAAGTTATGGCCGAATGAATTTTCAGAAAGGTCGCTATATAGAATATATAGCCCTGGAAAATAGATATTTTGCAAACGACCTCGGAATTCGACGAAACCACTTTTGTTGGGTCCAGGATGTCAAACTATTGCTAGGTTTCAAATTTCATAATTTTTGAAGCTAGTATGTGAGCGTGGCAAAAGAAAATGTGTTTGGTCAATTTTTGTTAAATTGGATCGACCAGAAAATGGCCATTTTTCAAACGATCTCAGAATTCGACGAAACTAGTTTTGTTGAGACCGTAGCATCAAAACATAGCTAGATTTATTTTTCTAGAATTTTTCGAATCAGTTTGCGGCCCTTGCAAATTGAAATGTACGTTCAAAGTTAAAATGAAATGTTTTATACTTTAATTTGAAGAATAACTGACTGTAACAGTCGAATTGGCCAACGAAACGTATCCCATTGTGTCCGGGATGGGGGTAATTAGCTAGGGATGATAGTCGTTGGGTTTGAATTGGTCTCCGTGTGGAGAAACACTATTTTAAAATTTATTAAAACCATGGGCCAATCAGAATTTTGCTTTCATTATTTTTAAAAATAAAAAACCCCAGAAACCCTTGTTTTTCCCTCTCAACCGACGACCTACGTCGTTCGCCGCTTCCCAGCCAAATCGCCGCCGCCACAGGCGATTCCAGCCTTCGCCACCACCACCAGTCGACGCGCCTCCCTCTCCTCTTTAAATCCGACCCTACCCCGACCCCTATCGCCACCTCCATCGCCAGTATCGTCGACCCAAACCCCGACACTTCCCATCGCCGCCCCGATCGCCAGAGACCACCGAACCACCTCAAACCACCCTACGCCGACTCCCCTCTCCTCCCTCTTCCACGTCATCACCTCTGATCATCCTATCATGCCTCGGTTCTCGTGAAAACTGCAACCCTAATTTTGAACCATCGTGAAAGGTGAGTCCTTTTTGATGTTTGATCTTTGAAAAATCATATCTTTAAGGGGTGTTGACGAAATTCGATGAAACAGGAAACATTGGGACCGCAAGGAGGCTCTCTACCACATAGAAGAGACCGCGAATTTTTCTGAGTCATCTACAATTTTTAGCACTCTGAAAACCAATGTGAGAAATCTAAATTAAATGAATTTGAATGGAAAATGTCGTGTATAAATTATATAAGCGAAATATAAATTACACACTTGTTGTATACCTCATGTACATTCGATGTGTAAGCTATATAAGCGAAGTATGAATTATTCATGCATAATATAATTGATATATGTGTTGAAATGCAAGTGATATATATATATATATATACACTCCCCTCGTCCACAAACCATGGACGATATTTATTATTGTGTATTGGTGTGAAATATTGGATGAAAATACGAATGGTTGAATAATTGTTTGTGGTTGATATTGTTTGGTTGTGGTTGAAAAATACCCATTGGTGATTGAAATGAATTGGAAATAATTGTGGAAATAAAAATAAAACATGCCGCATGCGTGCGAATTAGATGCACGAATCCCCATTGTCAAAAACCGCGAGGTTTTAAGGTAGAGCGAGGAGCCGTGCTAGGGACGGTGCCGGTTTTAACTACTCTCTCGTTATGCTGCCGAAATTTTGAATAATATTCATGTGTTAGAATTATTTTCATATGTTGAAATTATCTTCATGCGTTGAAATTAAAGTCATGTGTTGAAAATATATCCATGTGTGGAAATGCTCATGTGTTGAGAAGTGATGTGTGAAAATTAAATTCATGTGTGAATGAATTAAGTGTTCAAACAATAAAAATCACATTTTTATAATATATATGAAGTATGTAAAATATTTGCCTTATATATAAATAGTTTCAACAATAAAAATTTCATCTTTCTTATATGAACAACATATATAAAATATCCATGTGTGGAGGTGTTCATGTGTCGAGAAGTGTGTGTATTGGAAAAGTTCATGTGTTGAATAAAAAGATGGAACAATAAAAATTACAGTTTTATTGAAACTATGAAGTGTTAAAAACATTCATGTGTTGAATAAATATTTTAAATGATAAAAATATCATTTTTATCATATATGTGATATGCTAAAGATATGCGAGCGTTGAAATAAATATTTGTGAAAGAAATATTATTTTTAACATGCATAGGAACTAAATAAAATAGTCATGTGTTGAAAAATGTTTTAGTTCGCCAAAATTATCATCTTTGAAATGTGAAGTGTTAAAAATAGCCACTTGTTCAAATAAATATGCATGAGTTGAAATATTCATTAATTAGCTAATGATATGATTTTTGCCTATGCATGCAACATTGGAATGAATGGTGTTTTTAAACCAAAGTGAATCAAATATGAAGTTGAATAGAAAATGATAAGTGATAAGAATTGCATATATGTACATGCATATTTATTGAACAGGTTATAGCAAAGAGGCTAGAGAAGAGGAACAAAATTTTGTGCCCGATAAATAGGTACACGTTTACTGTTTTGTTTGGGTGATGATTTTATGAGCCTATTGGCTAGCCGCTTGGCTTTTTCTTTTTCTTTTCGACATGAGACGCCCATGAGGCTAATTGGGAATTTTCCCAGCCCCTCCTGTACAAAGGAGGTTATGGAGAAATTTTCCAAAATTTAAAGGCGTTAGTGAAATATTTGAAGTGAAAACGATATAGGAATTTTTGAATGAACTATATTTATATAAATATAAATAAATTAAAACAAAACGTGGCCGTGCAGTTTGTGTTTTGAAACCGTGATTTCAAACGACTAGTGCGGGAAATCCAACCATTGGATTTTCCCGGAACAACAACCATTGGGTTTGCCTTGGAAATATCTTTCCAACGGCACCAACTTTGTGAAGATCCGACGGTTGGATTGTCCGGAATGTTTAATTCAAATCTGAAGAAAAACAACGCCAGAAACGATTATATTTATATATATACAAATATAATTAAATTAAATAGAATAACGACGTTGTAGTTCATAAATTGAAATCGTAACTTCAAATGGCTAGTGTGGAAGATCCGACCGTCGGATTTTTCCAAAACTGAAACCGTTGGATTCGTTTTGAAATGATCTTTCTAATGACATAAAGTTTGTGAAGATCCAACGTTTAGATTTTCAGATATCTGTAAAAAAAATTAGTGAACAACAGCACCAGTGCATCGGCACGACCTGAATCGTCGTTTAATTAAATATGGTCATTTTAAATAAATAAAAATGGCGATATATCGTCATAAAATACTACAGACGATATAGAGTGGAAATAAACCAATTTTGTTGTGTTTGCTTGATATGTGATGGTTGAATGTATTTAACATGAAAATTTTAACTAAAGAACTGAAATGTGAATGTTGAATAGTCTAACCATGTGATAAATTGATTTGAAAATCTAAGTATACGTGGGTTATTTGAAAAGGCCGAGTTCATCTCATTTCAAATAATCGATCAACGTTGAGAAGTCGAAGACGGTTGAAGACTGACGATCTTCACATTGGATGGATGGGTGCTACTTATGCTCGTGATTGGAGTAGCTACCGTGAAGGAGCTAAAGTAGTAGCCGTTCAAACATACTGTTGATTGTACGGATATGCGATGAATTTGGTGCCTCCGGTTTCGTTCAAACCCAGAACGGACTTGTAAATCGACTATGTGTCTGACATTGGATTTTGTTCTATGCTGATTGATCTCTGTTAAATATATATCTGTTTGGCGGCGGAGAATTTATTCTCTTGCTTAACGCCCTTCTCTGAGACGTACGAGCTCAGAGGTTATGTATTGATAGAAATCAGTCGCATGGAGTGGATTGCCTGTGTGACACGCCTAAGTGGCATCTGATCAAGGCTTCTATTGCAAAGCAAAGTCTTGTGATTGATGATCAAAGCATGGTCTGTGTGACGTAGCTTTTTATATAACGTGAATTCGCGAGCCTCACACCCCGGTATGAGTCAAAAACGGGAGAAGGACCCAAGGAGTGCACGATATTTCTTTCTTGCTATGGTGGTGTCAGTGACCTCCCAGCCTTGACATTTACATCTACTTTTCACCTGTGTGGTTGTTGGAATACGAGGTGCCTCGATTATAGGTCTGTAAGGACTGGGAAACGTGTGTTCAGTAATAACTAATCCTCAAAAGTAAGAGAGGACCGGCCCTGGAGGATCCAGGGATTGCTGTGTGCGGTCCCGAGGCATTTGCTAGAGTGTCTCGAACGGAGAGGAGCTTTCCCCTTGCCTCGACTCATGAAGGAATCCAATTTCCAATACGAAATTTCGGATGCGATTGTATTACTAGTACGCCGACATTGTGGTATGGGTCATTTATGCCGCCTATGATTGATATTTATGATTGAAATCGCTTTTGAAACATATATACACTAGTAATAATATCAAACACTTTTGTTTTATTCGTATGAAGCATTTTTGGCCATTATAGGGTAAAAACTCTATCCTCCGTCTTGCGTTGCATTGTGTGATGGGACCTGAGTTTTATAATGGCTTCATTTTACAAAAAGCATTGCGATGATTTAATCATTTACTTTATTTCATGCACTAGCACTCATTGGAGTAAACCCGTTCCGCGAAAGTGGCGTGGTCCTTTGATTTGCCTTATTATTGTTGTTCATAAGTTAAGTAGATTTCTCATACCAGTCCCATTACTGACTCGTAGTATGTTTCACCTTGCAAACTCGGGTGCCCTCATTTTCACACGGGCAACCTAGTTGCAGGTATCTGGTGCACTTTTGGCTTATGGCGAGGCTTGACTACACCGTGCTGACTTTGACTCTTTCCGCCATTTTAGTATATGTATTATGAATCCGCCATTGGCGGTGTAGACTGATATTTATTTTGTGTACTCTTTATGTATGATTCCACCTCTGGCGATGGTGACTGATTATGTATTACTATGCACTAAGTTGTATCCTGCACTGTGCTCTCTGATGTGGTGATATCTATATGATTCCGCTGTCATATGTGTGTAAATTATTCTATTTTATGTTTATGCTATTATCTGTGATCTGCTAATGATGATTAATGTGTTATATTCCAATGATTATGCTTAACACCGTGTCACGGGGTTTTGAGATCGTCACGGCTGATAGGCATGCAGAATTTCTTGTTGCTTGTGTTTGCTTGGGATTTCAGGGGCTAAAATCCTAAAAGGGATAAGAATGTAACAATTCGCATTTTACGTATTGGAGAATTATAAAATATTTTTATTTAATTCCCTGAGAGTTGGATCATTCTCATATTTTGATATGTTGGTTATGGGGATGTGGGACATGTCCATAATTTTTACCAATTTTATTTATGATCATTATTGCCCCTGTCATTTTTGTATGGTGAATAACTTTTAACTGGGATCGAATCAGTTGTTGAGATCGATTTATTGGAAAGGAAATGGTGTTGCTAATTTTGTAGATTGGTCACATTAAAGATTTGGTTCAACGGTTTGGGAGGAATCACTATTTTAGTGTTTCACAATTTCTGTTAAGGTTTTATGAGCCGATGATGGGCTGATTTGAGGAGGCACATTAATGGGCTTGTGGGAGGATATAAATAGGGTGTTATAGGCATGGAGAATAGTTTACTTTCTTCATTCTCTCATTTGGTTGTGCTCTTGATCCTCCTTACTCAATCAAATACACATTTTCACCATTAAAATTCTAGATCTATGCAAGGGAATTAATGATCTACATCATTTGATGCTAGATCTACATCAAGTGAAGAGAGATTGCAACAAATCAAGAGGTTTGAAGCATAATCTTCGCTGTCTAGATTGAGAATTTAGCGATTTCGAGTTAATTCGTAGAATTGGTGAGTGATAAGGATCTCTCACACGGATTCGATCAAGTATATAGGTTGTTTGTTCAAATTTTCATCATATAAAGTTTTTTTACCTAGATCTACATTATGGTATGTTTAATTTCATTTGAATCCCCATAGGATCTAATCTAGCAACTTAAAACTGGTAATTCTTGTGTTAATTCATATGTTTATGCAAGTTAGATACATTATTTTAGTTTATTCATTCATTTATCATGATTTAGTGAATCTTATCTGATTAGTGATGAATATTTGTCATTTTGATGATGTTGATGGTTTCATAAAGTGTCTATTGTGGAATCAGATGATTTGGATGACTTGTTTGTTGTCGTTTGTTGTTGATTTGGTCAAGACTGGAGCTATTTTTGTCAGATCCGGAGTCGAGTCATTTTTCTTAGGTCATTATAAGATCTAGTGTGTTAGGACTTAGTTCGTTTAAAGACCAAGTGTGTTAGGTCTTAGGTTGTTTTAAGACCTAGTTTGTTAGGTCTTAAGGTCATTTTAAGACCTAGTGTGTTAGGTCTTAGGTCGTTTGAAGACCTAGTGTGTTAGGTCATAGGTCGTTTGAAGATCTAGTATGTTAGGTCATGGGTCGTTTCAAGACCTAGTGTGTTAGGTCTTAGGTCGTTCCAAGACCTAGTGTGTTAGGTCTTAGGTCATTTCAAGACCTAGTGTGTTAGGTCATAGGTGTTTCAAGACCTATTGTGTTTTGTCGTTTAAGACCTAGTGAGTTAGGTCATTCAGGACCTAAGGAGTTGAAGACCTAAAGAATGTCGACCAAACGAAGCTTATTTTTGAGTCAATGATGGTTATAACTTGGGCGCGAATTCAAGGAGGAATGTCTGAAGCATCATGAAGTGTTCTTTGATTGTAGTAATGTAGCGAATGTGAAGACGACTAAAGGGTTTTGAGTTCATAGATAATGGTTGCTCAAGAAGGTTGCTTGAGCTATGAATAGACATCAAAGAGGACGACTAGAGATATTGAAGGCTTAGAGATTATCGTTGTCATTGGTTCCAATGACTCAAAGCAAGGGTACAACAGGGACATCTAAAAGACCGACTGAAGGGTCGAGTACCCTGAGTATCGCTGAAAGGCCTAGATACGTGTCGATGGAAGGTGTATGGAGTTTTTGCTAGAACCAAGGTTACCATTAGCCCTTGAAGTATGCCAAGGTTGGCCGTCATATGATTAACGATGGTTTCGAAGCAGGATAGACAGTGATAGTCAAGGTCTTGGATGTTTGTTGTTTTGCTTGTACCGTCTCACGTAAGTTGTCTGACGTCAAAGGAGATGTTTCTTGGATGCTTTTCTTACGTTGGTTTAGGACTTCGGGGCTTGTGCTTGAGGAACGTTGATCTCGATTAGGATTGTTTACATGAGATATAACTGGTTGCTATGATTTGCTATTATCTGGTTACTTTTGATTGCCATGGATATTTACTGTTGTTTCTGAATGCTTTGTTGTAAAGGCTATCACTGTCAGATATGGGGAAGATGGCTTTGGGTTCTTCTCTGGAGTTTTGGTAGATTGGTTGGTTAATCTGACTATACTCATATGATTTATTGATGATGTTAAATAGCTGTTTTATCGCTCATTAAGACTGTTGTCTGACTCAAGGTTTTATGTTTTCTCTTATTACCTTAGGTTGTTCATCTGGTTTTGGATAGGCAGACTGAGTAGCAGGTTACAGGTAGTAGAACTTAGTGAGGCGGGGATGCAGAGCGATGACTAACATGAGGCTTGTGTATCAGTTTTTCTACTATCTAGTACTTGTTGTTTCTGCTGTTATGATTGGTGTTTTTCTCTGAGTGTTGTAGTGAGGCAAATTTGTACAGACACTTATGTTGTAATCCAAGTATGTATTGATATTCTTTCTAGTTGTTATGAAAATTTAAGATTCTTCTTTGATATGCTTCACTATTATGGCTTGTTGTATATGTTCTATTATATTTTATCCTTGCGCTGTGAGTTATACAATAGGTTCCACTTGTTTTATTCTATCCTAATGATCGTCCATGGCTGCCTGGCACGTTTTTCAGCGCATTATTTCCCTTGTTGAGTGCTGGAGTTGTGGGCGGTCATCACAATGGTGATTTTTATAAATTGAAATTTCCTTTTAAATCAAGTAATGGTAGGGGAACATCTAATAATACTTTCCTATTAGAGCCGAATCTAATAAGTTTTCCGAAAATGAATTTAAAAGAAGTAAAAGAGTAAGAACAACGAAAGATTTTGGTTTGGGATTTTGCGTTATTACTATAAAAGAGGTTCCCAAAAACCTTCAAGTAGCCTTATCTATATAAAATGCTGATTTTTTGGAAAGAGTATAAATAATGAGATGGATGGTTTGGAGTACAACGAAACTTGGCACTTAGTAGATTTATCACTTGATTGGAAATATATAGGTTGTTAATGGGTACTTAAAAAGAAAATAACATTTGATGACATAGTTGTTAAATATAAAGGCCATTTGATAGCTAAAGGATTTAAACAAAGAGAAAATATAAACATTTTTAACAAATTTTCAACCGTAACTAGAATTACATACGTTCGAGTACTAATTTCACTTGCATCTATTCATTTTTTGATAATTACGTCAAATGGATGTCAAAATTGCTTTTTATAAATGGTGAATTAGAGGATGAAATTTATATGGACCACTTGAAGGTTTTGTAATTTATGGTCAGGAACACAAATTTTGCAAGTTAGAAAAATATTTATATGGATTAAAACAAGCATCTAAGCAATGTCATAAAAAGTTTGATAACTTAATTATTTCACATGGTTTCAAATTTAATGAAAGTGACATGTGTATTTATCTTAAATCTATGAATGACAGTTGCACTATTTTACATTTATATGTGGATGATCTACTTACTTTTGTTTAAACATTCATGGCATGAATAATGTGAAATTTTCGTAAAGTGCCAATATTAATATGAAAGATCTACGTGAAACAAGTGTAATCCTTGGTATTAAGATTACTAGGTCCGAGAAGGGACTTTATTGGATTAGTCTCACTATTGAGAAGATCTTAAAGAAATACAACTACTTTGACTATAAACCTGCATATTACACCATATGATCCAGTGTAAAGTTATTTAAGAACATTTGCGAAGGAGTAAGACAGTTTGATTATGCAAGACAAATTGACTGTTTCTGGAATGTCACTGATTGTACTAGACCTGACATTATCTATATTGTGGAATTATTGCGCATGTTTACTAGAAGGCATAGTATAGAACAATGAAACACTACTGAGAGAGTCATGAGATACCTAAAACTAGCCATGAAACTTGGGTACATTATAAAAAGTTTCCAATTGTTTTGAAGGATAAAGTGTTGCAGACTGAAATAATTTATAAGATGACTCAAAAGCAAATGGTTGCTATATTAGTAGCATTGCTAATGGAGTTTTTTCTTGAAAATTCGAGAAATAGATTATTTTGACTTAGTATAGATGATAGCACTAGCCACAACTATTAAAGAATTGGATTACTTAAGAAATCTACTAGCTGATGTTCTTTTATGGGAATAACCTGTACCACCTGTCTTGATCTATTACGATAGTATTGCAACTATTGCAAAAGTACAAAGTCGTTATTTCAATGATAAGAGATAAAAAATACCTCGTAAGCATAATACTGTTAGGGAGCTATTCTCTTCAGGAGCTGATAGAACGGATCATATACGTAGTAGCGAGAATTTAGAGACCTTTGATGGAAGGATTAGCTAGAAAAAGCTCTTTACAACTTCTAAAGAATAAAACTTTTGTTGTTGAATTGTTAAGCCACACATAATGGTAACTGAAGCTAATGACTGAAGTTCTAAATAACTAGGTTCAATGAGTAAGAACAAATTATTAAATGATATGTGTTGAACATGCTAATTTATATATATTTTGAAGTGTGTATTTCTGAAGGGGTCAGTGGATGAGTTCATAATAACTCTTAATGAGATTTATACTCGCATCTGGAGCAGAGTACCAACCTCCAGGAGTAATCTTAATAGATTCACCTATGTGAATATGAAAATGTGGTCGTTTCTACGGAATTTCGAGAAAAATTCCTATAGTGCCTACTAAATTGGGATAGACGTGCATGAGCACAAATGCACGGACTTATTGGAATGTACTCTAGATAGGTTATTTGTTGTTTGATGTCTGGAATATAGTTGAAGGTTATGAGTCATTCTAATAAAAGCAGAATCTTATCAACTACGCAAAGACTCAAACTGAAACAAACCTGTGTTTATGCACAATCTTATGTTCTTTAAGAAGTCGTCAAAAGCATATTTTTGAAAAGTTCAAATGTGGGATTATGGAAAGTTTTTTAGAATTTTTTACAAAAAATTGAACAAGTATTTATGACTTATATTTGGTGAATAACCCAACGTTGTAGGATTATAGAAAAGAATTAAATACTTGATTATTGTAACAACCGCCATTTTACGTATCGAAGGATCGTAAAATATTTTTATTTTACTCCCTGAGGGTTGGATCATTCTAATTTTTTAATATATTGCTTATGGGGATGTGAGACATGTTTATAATTTTTACTGGTTTTGTTTATGACCATTTTCCCCTATCAGTCTTGCACAGGGCATAACTTTTGACACAAGTTGAATCAGAGGATGAGACCTGTGCCATTGGAAAGGAAATGATGATTGCCTTTTCATAGAGTGGTTACGTTAAGGATTCGGCTCAGTGGTTTAGGAGAAATCGTTGTTTTAAGGTTTTTCAGTTAGCTGTCTAGATTTGAAGGCTAATGGGCTGATTTGAGGAAGGCCCATTAGTGAGTTGGTGGAAGCTATAAATAGGGGGTAAGAGTTATGGAGAATAGGTTACTTCCCCTATTCTCTCATTTGGAGGCCTTGTGCTTCTTCTTCCTCTAACACCTTTCCACCATTAAAAATTAAAATCTAAGGAGTGAAATCAAAGATCTACACCATAAGAGGCTAGATCTACATCAATTGAGGCAAGGATTCATCAGGTCTAGGTGTTTGGTGCGAGGTGCTTGCTGTCCGGATTCTGATTTCATCAATTTTAGCTTGTTTTGGAGAATCGGTGAGTGATTTACATCTCTCACATGGATTCTATGAAGCGTATGAGTGTTTGATCATGTTTTTCATCGAGTTTAAGTGTTTAACCATACATCTATGCCATATTTAGTCCATTTCCATATGAATCACCCTATTATCTCATTTAGCAGGTTTAAATCATTGATTCGATGTTATTCTCCATGTTATTCAATATGATTATGCAAGTTATATCTTTAGTTTTGTTCTTATGTTCATTCTTGATAGTTTTTTTTGAGTGATTGCGTATGATCTGGGTGAAAACTATTGTTTTCATATTGCTAGCTGATTCACACCGTATTTTTGATCATAATTGTTGAATTATACAAAATGGTTTCGTCAAATCTATTGTTTAACGAATTTTTGGTCAAAATAGTGATTTTAGATCGGCTGCTACAGTAACCGGTCGATCGCTACAGTGTTTTGGAGTTGCTACAGTGTTGTTCGCGTGCTACAATGATCGTCGCTTTGTTGCTACAGTGTTTTGGAGTTGCTACAGTGACGGTCGTTCGCGTGCTACAGTGATCGGTTGCTCTGTTGCTACAGTGCTTTGGAGTTGCTACAGTGATCGATCGCGCTCGTGCTGCAGTGATCGCTCGCTCTGTTGTTACAGTGTTTTGGACTTGCTACAGTGCTCGATCGCGCTCATGCTACAGTACCAATTGTTCATGCTACAGTGTTTAAAAATGAGACGACCAAAACTTCCCCTTGAAGGAAAGCACAGATTGACTTGAGAACGACACACATCGGAACGCAAACAGAAGAACCTTTTATTGTTGATTACAACAATTCCATCAGAATACAAGAATATACAGAGTATGAATAAATATTATACATCATAAAAATATCAGAAATTCAATTTACATTACATAGTAGCGGAAAAATAATACAAAACACAACTGAAAGTAATACACGGATACAGAGCTTTCCGAGTATTGTTCCAGCTGCAAACCAGGATTCTGTGAATATATATCTGCAAAACCAAAACTACTAGCTACCCGTGTCGAAAATAAGGGCACCCAGAGTTTATGTTAAAACAATAAACTCCAGGTTAGTCATGTGACTGGTGTGAGAACTAAAACAATTATTTATAACTTTACTTTAATTCAGATATATCAAGGGACCACGCCGTATAACACGGAATGGTTTTCCTCCCAAGAATACCAGTGCATATAACAAAAAAAACGCAATGCTTTTTGGAAAAATGAAGCTATTATAAGACCCAGGTCCAATCACACAATGCAACACAAGCCGGGGGATAGGGTTTTCCCTTGTAGTAGCCAAACAAGCTTGGCACATTAAAAACAAATCATTTGATACTATAATAAGTGCATAGTGTCAAAACAATTTCAATCATAAATATCAATCCTAGACGGCATGGGTACCATATATCATGTCGCCAATACTAGGCTCTACAATCAAAACCGCAAACATCTCGTATTGGAAGTTGGATTTCTATCTGTGAACCAAGGCAAAAGATAGTCCTCTACCGAATTCGAGAGCCTCTAGCCTGCCCCTCAGGCAAGTACTCAGTCAAGCCTTTGGATCGTCAGGGTCAGTCCACCGATGTGGATTAAAATGCCTGAACACTGCGTTTCCCCGCCCTTTGGGGCGTAAATGAGTCCAATGACTAAATCGGCTCCACATAGTCACCGATATATCCGAGGCGCCTCACAACCGAACAACCACATAAGTCAAACTCGTCAGGGCATGTCAAACCACCGATGCCACTTCTAGCTAGAAGGAAACACATGCCTCCCTGATGTCCTCTCCCGTTTCTGGTTCACGACCGGGGTGTGAGGCTCGCGAATTAACGCTACATAAAGCTGTGCCACATAGGCGATGCTTTGATCATCAACCACAAGACTCTGCTTTTCAACAAAAGCCTTGATCATTTGCCACTTAGGCATGCCACACATGCAATTCACTCCATGCATTGATATCCATCGATATATAACTTCTAAGCTCGTACGTCTCAGAAAATGGCGTTAAGCAAGAGATTAAATTCTCCGCTGCCAAACAGATATATATTTAATAGAAATCAATCACACATAATGAAATCCAGTGTCAAACACACAGTCCATTTACAAGTTCTTTCTGGGTCTGAACGAAACCGGAGGCACCTTGTACCTCGCAAATCCATCGATCTCCAAGTACGTCTGGACGATCACCAACTGATTTCCTCCTCTTGGGTGTACGGCCCAATCAAGATCATCAGTAATTATCCAAACGACATGAAGACCTCCGGTCTTCAACCACCGTCTTCATCTTCGACTAATCGTCGTATCAGTTATTCAGAATGGGATAAACCCGGTCTTTCCAAATAACTCGCATATTTTATAAAGAAGTGTTACACAAACACAACATATGCCTCATTCCAATTTAGAATATTATTTTATTCCAATATTCACATAATTAGGGAAAGGTTCCTATTAATTTTATCAAAGATAAATTCTTTAAAATTTATTCTTTAATCTTCTTTTGAATATCAATTCAAACCAAATTATGGTTTATCCAAACTAGTCGGGATTAATGAACCTTACCGAAGAGATCAATTGTTAAATTTCCTAACCCCAACCTATTCATCCCATGAAGTAAAACTGGTAATACTTCATATCTAACATTATGGTTGTAACACCCCGAATTTCGGTTAATGCTAAAATTCACAAATTAAAGTATAATTAATCTCAGATGTGAGAATCAGGGGAAACGGGCTGCGTCATTGCGTTTGTCTCAGAAAAATATGCGAAATAGAGTCCGAGATTGCGTAAAATGGGTACCGTATGAAAGAGATATGGACGAACGAAGTTAGGCAGAAAAACCCGAAACAGGCCAGAAATGCACTGGCGCACTTCTGAAGTGCGCCAGCACAAAAATGCACTGGCGCACTTGTGAAGTGCGCCAGTACAAAATACACTGGCGCACTTGGGAAGTGCGCCCGTGCCGAGCCAGGAAACCTGCACAGTTTCTAGAGAGTTCTGTGGTTGGGTGCACCAGTTTGGGGTTTGGGCTTGGTCTTAGGGCTGGTTTCTGGAAGGTGCCGAAATCTAAGGGTCCTAATCTAATTTAGGGTTAATCTAATGGCCTAAAACACTCACCTAACCTATAAATACACCCTAATACTACCCTAATTCATACTAAAAAATAGAAATGATGCCACCATGCCGCCAAAATCAAACTTGAGAGGAGCCTCCACTAGTTTATGAAGAAAGTTGCAAGCTAATCAACCTCTAATCATCATCTTCCTCTTGTATAGCAACTAGTTCTACTACATAAGTTTGCTAATCTTGGTTTTGGTGAGTTCCTATAGCTTTAATAATCAATTGTTAAATTGATTATGGTAGGATGTGATAAGACATGGCTATGTTTTTGGATAAATGTGTTTATGCAAATTTGTATGATATGTGATTTGCAAGTTTTATGCTATATGCAAGTTTAATGCCATGTTTTATGATGCAAAATACTATGTTGAACATTTATGCATATGTAACATGTTATGCAAACTATATGTGAGAGTATATGCAAGTTATATGTAACATGATATGCAAGTTATGCATGTGGTTTTATGCATGCCAAGTGTTTGGTTTTATGCATGCTAAGTATTTGATGTTATGCAAGTTATGTATTTGGTTTTATGCATGCTAAGTAATTGATTTTATGCATGCTAAGTATTTGATTTTATGCATGCCAAGTGGTTGGTTTTATGCATGCTAAGTATTTGATTTTATGCATGCTAAGTATTTGATTTTATGCATGCCAAGTGGTTGGTTTTATGCATGCTAAGTATTTGATTTTATGCATGCTAAGTATTTGATTGTATGCATGCTAAGTATTTGGTGTTATGCATGCTAAGTGTTTGGTTTTATGCAAGTTTGTCTCTTTTTATGATATGCATATTATATGCAAGTTTGTCTCTAAGTATGGCATGTTATGCAAGTTCATATGCAAGTTATGATATAAGTTCATATGCAAGTTATGATATAAGTTCATATGCAAGTTATGATATATGTTCATATGCAAGTTATGATGCAAGTTCATATGCAAGTTATGATGCAAGTTCATATGCAAGTTATGATGCAAGTTCATATGCAAGTTATGATGCAAGTCCATATGCAAGTTATGATGCAAGTTCATATGCAAGTTTATGTGCAAGTACATATGCAAGTTGTCTCTTTTATGATATGCATAATGCAAGTTTGGGTTAATTACTAGTTGGGTTTAATGTATGTTCATATATGCAAGTTGACACCTTTTGAACCCATGATAAAGTTACATGCTATTTTGGCTAAACCCATGACATTTGTGATGAATCTTCCCTTTTATTTTGTCACGTTACGAGAACGAATTACGTGGGGAACGATGGGGTTAATATGCATGTTAATAAAATGATGTGAATGGATATGCTTAAGAGTAACATAAATTAAATGGACATAATTGGGAATTTACCTATTGAGTTAGGTCTACCCATATTATGGAGTTGGGAATTTACCTATTGAGTTAGGTCTACCCATACTACGGAGTTGGGAATTTACCTATTGAGTTAGGTCTATCCATATTCTGGAAAACATGATTAATTAATTAGGGATAATTAATATAAATTAGGAGGGTGATTAATTAGGTGTAATTAATCGACTAAGACACGAGGTTGGACTCAGTTGTAGCGTAAAACTGCCCGGACCCAACAGGCTTATCCAGTTGCTACAAATGTTAGCCCAATGTGAGAGGTCTTAGGCACAAATTAAATACGTGATTAAAGTAAAGACACGAGGTTAGACCCTTCTTATGACGTAAGGCTGCCCGGACCCAACCGGCATATCCAGCAGTCATAAAAGACGGTCTAATGTGAGAGGTCTTTATGAGGTCATGATCTTAATTAATTAATTAAGAAACACTTAACCATATTAGCATGTAGAGGAACATGTGGGGTTAAGTGGGTGCCTTGGGTGGCATGAGGAAATTAGTGGGTTGCCTTGGGTGGCAATAGAAAATACGATTAGAATACTTAACCAAAGTGGAACATGTAATTAAACATGATTAAAGGGTTAAGTAAGTGCTTTGGGTGGCATGTGGGAATCAAGTAAGTGCCTTGGGTGGCATGCGGAAATCTAGTGGGTGCCTTAAGTGGCAATTGAAATATAATTAAATGACAAGCTTAAGTAGTAGCTTGTGGGGGCCTTAAGTGGCAATTGAAATATAATTAGATGACTTAACCAAACCTTAACATGTAAGGGGGCATGATTATAAAAAGGGGTTAAGTGGGATGCACTAGATAAAATGACAAGCTTAAGTAGTAGCTTGCGGGGGCCCATTTCAACCAATATCCCAAACGTATCTTTGTGGGCTCGACCCAAGTCGAGGACGGGACACGCATATTGGGCTTGACTATAAGAGGCCAAAACGGGGTAGCGGTGGCAACGCGAGTCCAACGGGTTTCATATGCGTGTGTGGACCCGGGCTGGTAGGTAAGACGTTGTTGCATCGTGTAGATATAAGCCGTGCACCACTTGTTGTATCGGGTTGCCACTTTGGGGAGTGATACACCCCATTGTGGGGCCAGCACGGGTATCTACGGTAGGGAGCCGATCGGTTGGGGAGTAGTGGGTACACCTAGTGGAGATAAGGGCAGACGGCACCTATGTAGTCAGCTAGGGGTACAAGAAACTACTGGGTAAAATTACTAAGTACACTTAGTGGGATCAACCTTTAAGTAGGAATTACCCTTGGGTGGGTAGAACTGGTGTGGTGTAGTGTAGGAATTACCCTTGGGTGGGTAGATCTGGGGTGGTGCAATCTAGTAATTATCCTTGGGTGGATAAATGCATCTTTTCGGTTATCTAAGTACATCCTGTGTTTAGTTGGCTACTTAGTGTAGTCATTATCCCCAGAGGTACCGTACCTTGTTATATCATACCCTAATTACTTTAATGATTGTATTGTTGGGGTTATAGGACTCACTCAGACTTATGTCTGACCCCGTTGTTTCTTTATCTTTTTCCCAACCCTCAGGTTTTCAGAGTGGGCCTAGCACTAGTGGGCTTTGATCAGACTGCTTTATCTATCTTTTGGAGCTTGGACCATGGATGTAAAGCTCAGTTTATCTTTCCTATTATGGCTATTAGGTTATGTAGTGGGATTATGTACTTTTGTTTTTATCAGGATGGATATTATGTACTTGACTCTTATTTATGGTTTTGGTGTAACCAAACATGTTTTACTTTCCGCTGGAATGAAATGATATTTTAAATTCTCAAGTATCACTTATATCTGTCTTGTTGTAATTTTTCTGTTCTATATTCACTTAAAATACTCCACCGATGTTATGGCATTCCCTTAGTGAGTGACCGTAGCGGGTGTGGGGTGTTACACGTGGTATCAGAGCTTAAGGTTACCAGAACAGATAAAATTTTTAGAAAAACTATTTTCTAAGAATATTTTTGAAAGGAGTATTTTCAAAAACATGTCTTTTAGGAGAAAAGTTTTTGAAAGAAAAGCATAATCCCCAATAGCCATATCTATATCTTTCGAATTCTCCGTTTTGAATCTCTTCCTCTCTCGTTTTGAGTTTCCCCTCCGCGTATAGATGACCTTTCTAAGATAGATAAGAATGGAAAACCACTTCAAGGGACTTAGACATTAGTCGGATTAGAAGTTGGTTCAAGAAGGAGGAGGACTGGTAGGTATCTATTGGATAGACGATGGGAGGAAGGCTCAAATAGTTGTTTGGTTAATGAAGGATGAAACCTCATTGGTGGGAGGTTACGAGTGGAGAGTGGGAAGAAGAAGGCGAGTAGTTATCCTTTTGGAGGAATGGGACACCTTATTAGGATTGTCCAAAGGGGCATGGGCAAGGTATGGAATCTCCTGGAGGGTAGTTGTATTCCCTCGCGGCTAGTGTACCAGATGGGGATAGGACCGTCTAGGTTGGAATTTGGATTTCTTTATTATCCGGTTCGAACTTTATTTGATTCTGACGCATCGAGTTCGTTTATCTCATCATTGTTAGTTGAGTCACTGCACTTAGACACCAGTTTGGTAGATGATCCCTTAGTTGTTTCAAACCCAATTGGGGCTCCATGATGTGTTTGGGTTTGAAAGTTTCTATACTTAGCATTGAGTTTAGATGTGATGCTTTTTGGGCTTCACGGGCTACGGGATAGTTTTGGGCATGGACTGGTTATCCAGTAGGGGTGCCGTTCTTGATTTTGAAGGGAGAGTTGTTAGGCTTGTGACCCGCTTGGGTAACACTCTCGAGATCTCTTGTAATCCCATGGAATATGTTATGCTAAGTTATCTAGAATCGCTTGACACGTCGGTCGAGAGTTTGCGGTCTGTTAGAGTGCTCCGGGAATACTCAGATGTGTTTGAGGAGGTGAAGGGCTTACCTCCGGAGCGGGAGATCGACTTCCGAATATATCTGGTAGACAATGCTAAACCTGTATCTTTACCAGTGCACCACATGGCTCCTCGTGAGAGGAGGGAACTCCATAAGCAAGTAGGGGAGTTGCTTGAGAAGGGGTTCATAAGACGAAGTATATCGGAGTGGGGTGCTCCAGTAGTTTTTGCTACAAAGGCGGATGGGTCCCTCAGACTTTGTGTAGGCTAAAGAGAACTAAATAAACTCACAAAGAAGAATAGACACCCATTTCCGAGGATTGATGATCTCTTTGATCAGTTGGTTGGCGCCTCAGTGTTTTCGCAGTTGGACTTAGCCACGGGGTTTCGTCAGTTGAGAGTGGCTGAGGAAAGTATAGGGAAGACTGCCTTTAGGACTCCGGATGGTTTTTATGAGTGGTTGGTGATGCCATTTGGTTTGACGAACGCCCCCACATACTTTGTTGATTTGATGAGAAGGGTGTTCAGGGAGTACCTAAATAAGTTCGTGATGATCTTGGTGGATGACATCTTGGTCTTTTCTAGGAGCGAAATAAGTTTTCGTATGTGCTCAATAGGTTGAGCAATGCCAGTTATGGGATAAACGGTGGTTTTGGAGCGAGACTGGCAAGGACATCCAGAGTTGGACAAGGGCTTAATTATTTAGCCGTTTTTACTAGTATCATCTCACGTAGGTCGTCTGAATTCGAAGGAGGTATCCCTTGGGTGTTTGTCTGATATTGGTTTAGGCCTTTGGGGCTTGCATTTGGGGGATGTTGAGTTCGACTAGGGTGGTCTGCGTGAGAGATGGATAGTTGTGACGATTTTGCATGGGAGAATATCCTGATTTTCTCTAGAAGTGGAGAAAAGCATGCCCTACATCTTAGGGAAGTGTTGGAGACTCTTTGAGCGCATTGTCTTAAGACAACAAAGGTGGATGGAATTCTTAGCATCCTATGAGTTTGAGATAGCGTATACCCCTGGCAAGGGTAACGTGGTGGCAGACGCCTTAAGCAGAAAAAGGCTGTCTTTGAGTCCATTGTTCGTGGAATGGCGAAGCTTGGAGTTTAATTCTATATTTGACTTTAGACCTTCCGTTGACTTTGTACCCGGTTTGCTAGCCTCCTTGGAGGTTAGGCCTACTCTTTTGGGGCGGATTGGCGAGGCACAGCGAGACGACCCACAGTTGATTGAGTTAGTAGAGAAGCTCATAAGGGGGGGAGTTGGAGTCGTCCAGCCATTTGAGCAGGTACACCCTAGATGGTAAGGGGTGGTTGCGTAGAGACGGTAGACTTTGTGTACCGCAAGACGAGGGTCTGAGGAAGGCCATACTTGATGATGCACATCGGTCGAAGATGACCATTCATCCCGGTGGGGACAAGATGTACCAAGACATGAAGCGAGTTTTCTTTTGGGCTGGTATGAAGAAAGATGCGGCCGAGTATGTCGCTAGATGCTTGGTGTGCTAGCAGGAGAAAGCGAAGCAAAAGAAACCAGGTGGGTTGCTTCACCCATTGGGAGTTCCGCAATGAAAGTGGGATAGCGTCTCGATGGATTTTATTGACGGGTTACCGAGATCGAGGAAAGGTAATACAGGAATTTGGGTTGTGGTAGATAGACTTACCAAGAGTGCCCATTTCATACCCGTAAGAGGACTGTTCCATGTTTAGCTTCAGTTTATATTCGAGAGATAGTTCGGTTGCATAGGGAACATGACATATCCCATGTGTCACATTTGAGGAAGTGCCTACATGAGACCCCAGAGGCGGTAGAGCCGAGCTTGCTTAAAGAAGTAAAGGTAGAGCGTGATGTGATTATTGGACGAGCTCCTACCCGCATCCTTGGGTCAGAGATTTGGAAGTTGAGAAACAGAGAGGTTCGACTAGTCAAAGTGAAAAGGGGAGAAAGTGAGAGCAATGCTACTGGGGAGACAGAAGCGAAGATGCGTTCGTTATACCCATTCCTTTTAAGGGTATGTCCTTTAAACGTCTCCTTTATCGTTTGTCTAGTGCTTATCTTATCTTTAGTATGTCCTCTCATTAGTACCTTTGACCTTTAGATAGGGTAAACCTATGGTTGAAACATGTGTTTGAGACATGTTATGTTTGATTGATGCGAGTGGATGCAAGTGGTTGCTAGTGGTTGCTCGTGGATGCATATACACACACTCTAGACACTGGATCGGCTCAATCACTTCATATTGCATATTGCATATAATTGTGTGTAGGTAGCTATATTTATGGATGTATAATGATTGTGTTATCATATGGATGATGCATTTTGGTGAATGATTGTGCACTCATGTAGATATTGTATGTGTCGATAGGGTTCTCTCGCATACATAATGGATGCATGGCACTATCATGGTTTGCATATGTTCATACATTAGATAGGGAACATATACACACACTTTTTGCATATGCTCATACATCATTAGAAACTGTTTTAAGGACAATGGATGCCCGTGTTTGATGGATTGAGTAGATGGTTGTTTGGATGGTAGGATATGCATTCTCCTTAGCTTAGAGATTTCGGGGACGAAATCCTTTAAGTAGGGGAGAATGTAACACCCCGAATTTCGGTTAATGCTAAAATTCACAAATTAAAGTATAATTAATCTCAGATGTGAGAATCAGGGGAAACGGGCTGCGTCATTGCGTTTGTCTCGGAAAAATATGCGAAATAGAGTCCGAGTTTGCGAAAACAGGTACCGTATGAAAGAGATATGGACGAACGAAGTAAGGCAGAAAAACCCGAAACAGGCCAGAAATGCACTGGCGCACTTCTGAAGTGCGCCAGCACAAAAATGCACTGGCGCACTTGTGAAGTGCGCCAGTACAAAAATACACTGGCGCACTTGGGAAGTGCGCCCGTGCCGAGCCAGGAAACCTGCACAGTTTCTAGAGAGTTCTGTGGTTGGGTGCACCAGTTTGGGGTTTGGGCTTGGTCTTAGGGCTGGTTTCTGGAAGGTGCCGAAATCTAAGGGTCCTAATCTAATTTAGGGTTAATCTAATGGCCTAAAACACTCACCTAATCTAGAAATACACCCTAATACTACCCTAATTCATACTAAAAAATAGAAATGATGCCACCATGCCACCAAAATCAAACTTGAGAGGATCCTCCACTAGTTTATGAAGAAAGTTGCAAGCTAATCAACCTCTAATCATCATCTTCCTCTTGTATAGCAACTAGTTCTACTACATAAGTTTGCTAATCTTGGTTTTGGTGAGTTCCTATAGCTTTAATAATCAATTGTTAAATTGATTATGGTAGGATGTGATAAGACATGGCTATGTTTGTGGATACATGTGTTTATGCAAGTTTGTATGATATGTGATTTGCAAGTTTTATGCTATATGCAAGTTTAATGCCATGTTTTATGATGCAAAACACTATGTTGAACATTTATGCATATGTAACATGTTATGCAAACTATATGTGAGAGTATATGCAAGTTATATGTAACATGATATGCAAGTTATGCATGTGGTTTTATGCATGCCAAGTGTTTGGTTTTATGCATGCTAAGTATTTGATGTTATGCAAGTTATGTATTTGGTTTTATGCATGCTAAGTAATTGATTTTATGCATGCTAAGTATTTGATTTTATGCATGCCAAGTGGTTGGTTTTATGCATGCTAAGTATTTGATTTTATGCATGCTAAGTATTTGATTTTATGCATGCCAAGTGGTTGGTTTTATGCATGCTAAGTATTTGATTTTATGCATGCTAAGTATTTGATTGTATGCATGCTAAGTATTTGGTGTTATGCATGCTAAGTGTTTGGTTTTATGCAAGTTTGTCTCTTTTTATGATATGCATAATATATGCAAGTTTGTCTCTAAGTATGGCATGTTATGCAAGTTCATATGCAAGTTATGATATAAGTTCATATGCAAGTTATGATATATGTTCATATGCAAGTTATGATGCAAGTTCATATGCAAGTTATGATGCAAGTTCATATGCAAGTTATGATGCAAGTTCATATGCAAGTTATGATGCAAGTCCATATGCAAGTTATGATGCAAGTTCATATGCAAGTTTATGTGCAAGTACATATGCAAGTTGTCTCTTTTATGATATGCATAATGCAAGTTTGGGTTAATTACTAGTTGGGTTTAATGTATGTTCATATATGCAAGTTGACACCTTTTGAACCCATGATAAAGTTACATGCTATGTTGGCTAAACCCATGACATTTGTGATGAATCTTCCCTTTTATTTTGTCACGTTACGAGAACGAATTACGTGGGGAACGATGGGGTTAATATGCATGTTAATAAAATGATGTGAATGGATATGCTTAAGAGTAACATAAATTAAATGGACATAATTGGGAATTTACCTATTGAGTTAGGTCTACCCATATTATGGAGTTGGGAATTTGCCTATTGAGTTAGGTCTACCCATACTACGGAGTTGGGAATTTACATATTGAGTTAGGTCTACCCATATTCTGGAAAACATGATTAATTAATTAGGGATAATTAATATAAATTAGGAGGGTGATTAGTTAGGTGTAATTAATCGACTAAGACACGAGGTTGGACTCAGTTGTAGCGTAAAACTGCCCGGACCCAACCGGCTTAACCAGTTGCTACAAATGTTAGCCCAATGTGAGAGGTCTTAGGCACAAATTAAATACGTGATTAAAGTAAAGACACGAGGTTAGACCCTTCTTATGACGTAAGGCTGCCCGGACCCAACCGGCATATCCAGCAGTCATAAAAGACGGTCTAATGTGAGAGGTCTTTATGAGGTCATGATCTTAATTAATTAATTAAGAAACACTTAACCATATTAGCATGTAGAGGAACATGAGGGGTTAAGTGGGTGCCTTGGGTGGCATGAGGAAATTAGTGGGTTGCCTTGGGTGGCAATAGAAAATACGATTAGAATACTTAACCAAAGTGGAACATGTAATTAAACATGATTAAAGGGTTAAGTAAGTGCTTTGGGTGGCATGTGGGAATCAAGTAAGTGCCTTGGGTGGCATGCGGAAATCTAGTGCGTGCCTTAAGTGGCAATTGAAATATAATTAAATGACAATCTTAAGTAGTAGCTTGTGGGGGCCGTAAGTGGCAATTGAAATATAATTAGATGACTTAACCAAACCTTAACATGTAAGGGGGCATGATTATAAAAAGGGGTTAAGTGGGATGCACTAGATAAAATGACAAGCTTAAGTAGTAGCTTGCGGGGGCCCATTTCAACCAATATCCCAAACGTATCTTTGTGGGCTCGACCCAAGTCGAGGACGGGACACGCATATTGGGCTTGACTATAAGAGGCCAAAACGGGGTAGCGGTGGCAACGCAACGGGTTTCATATGCATGTGTGGACCCGGGCTGGTAGGTAAGACGTTGTTGCATCGTGTAGATATAAGTCGTGCACCACTTGTTGTATCGGATTGCCACTTTGGGGAGTGATACACCCCATTGTGGGGCCAGCACGGGTATCTACGGTAGGGAGCCGATCGCTTGGGGAGTAGTGGGTACACCTAGTGGAGATAGGGGCAGACGACACCTATGTAGTCAGCTAGGGGTACAAGAAACTACTGGGTAAAATTACTAAGTACACTTAGTGGGATCAACCTTTAAGTAGGAATTACCCTTGGGTGGGTAGAACTGGTGTGGTGCAGTGTAGGAATTACCCTTGGGTGGGTAGATCTGGGGTGGTGCAATCTAGTAATTATCCTTGGGTGGATAAATGCATCTTTTCGGTTATCTAAGTACATCTTGTGTTTAGTTGGCTACTTAGTGTAGTCATTATCCCCAGAGGTACCGTACCTTGTTATATCATACCCTAATTACTTTAATGATTGTATTGTTAGGGTTATAGGACTCACTCAGACTTATGTCTGACCCCGTTGTTTCTTTATCTTTTTCCCAACCCTCAGGTTTTCAGAGTGGGCCTAGCACTAGTGGGCTTTGATCAGACTGCTTTATCTATCTTTTGGAGCTTGGACCATGGATGTAAAGCTCAGTTTATCTTTTCTATTATGACTATTAGGTTATGTAGTGGGATTATGTACTTTTGTTTTTATCAGGATGGATATTATGTACTTGACTCTTATTTATGGTTTTGGTGTAACCAAACATGTTTTACTTTCCGCTGGAATGAAATGATATTTTAAATTCTCAAGTATCACTTATATATGTCTTGTTGTAATTTTTCTGTTCTATATTCACTTAAAATACTCCACCGATGTTATGGCATTCCCTTAGTGAGTGACCGTAGCGGGTGTGGGGTGTTACAATGGTGTTATCGGTAAATTCAATTACCATTTAACGTTCAAATAAAATTAAAGATTTAACTATCGCCTGGAGTAAAATTGGTGATACTCCATTCTCGATCATTTCAATCTAATTAAAGATTCATTAAAACTCCACTTGGTTTTAATCTTCCCAATAATCACTATCAATGATTATTTAACTTGGGAAATAATATCCTGTCTTTAACTGGGTTAAAGGACCAATGTCATTTAAAACACGGTTCACGATAAACCCAAAATCACATTCTATTTCCAATGGAATCTTCATGGAAAAAAATCGATATATGTATAATCGATATAAACTTCCATATCCGACTAATAATATAAATGGAATAACGACAAAGCCTTTTAAATTCCTGATATATTAGTTGTCTTCCTCCACAGAAATTCACTTCGATTATCAAAAAATCGAATTCCATTCCATTCCAATTTATTTTATTAAATTGGAAAACTTTACTTAGGAAAATCTCCTTTAAATCTTAACAAAAGATTTATAAATTCCAAGTCACATTTCACTGTAAATCGGGCTAAAGAACGAATGTCGTTAAAACACAGTTCACGATAAACCCAAAAATCAATTCAAATTCAGTTCCAATTAAATATCATTTATTTGGTACACTTCATTAAATCTAAATAAAAAGATTTAATCTTTTTCTCAACTGGGTTTAAGAACAATGTTAATGAAGACATCATTCACGACAAAACCAAATCCCATTTGATATTGAATACAAGGCTTAGAATAGAAAGTATATCGGCTTACATTCAATATCAAATTCTATGACCAACAAATATCGTATTGGAAATAACGATATAAATAAATCTTTCAAATTTCCATAACCATATCTGTATAATCACGAAATCCAACATCGAAATATTCCAAAGACAATTTCGATTCAAATCCATTTCCACTTTATATATTGGAAATTATGGTTATTTTCAAAACCACTCCAAATCCACTTTATTTATTTTAAAAATAAATGGGATTATAATTCTAGTTCAAAACTAGTTCATTTCAAATAAAAATCTATTTTTATCTTTTCAAATATGGAATTTTTCATCCCAATTCTTTCCAAACCATTTCTTATGATTTTATACAAATTATTACTATTTTTAATAATTTTATCAAGGCCCGTGCAGTCGATTTCCATCAACGGCCATCGAACTGCACTTAGAACAACCTTTTCCAAAATTGATTTGGACATAATTCCAAATCCGACCGTTAGATTTCAAATTTCTAATATTCGGTAGATAGCTCTTTTCGATACGAACCCAACGGTTCCAGTTTTAGGAGAATCCGACGGTTGGATCTCCCGTAATATCTATTCGAAGTCAATAGTCGAAATTCGCGAACTGCCGCACCACGACGCGTTCTATTCAGGCCATTATATTTATATATAATGTATACTACATCCATTTCCTTTTAAAACGTATTTTATAAATCATTTTAAATTTGTTTTCAAAACGATTTCAACTGCATATTCAGTTTCTAATCCAAATTGAATATTCCATATCATCATTATATAAATGATAATATTTTCAAAACATTATATTTTGAAATCAATTACTTTTCGATATTCATTATAAAAATGAATAAAATCGATATAAATATCATTTACGTCAAAATGGTGTTAATCTAATCAACATGGCTTTATATATTTCAATAACTTCGTTATTCTATTCAACAAATGAATATTTTCTTCAACACATGAATATATATTTTATTCAACACATCAATTTTTATACTATTCAACACATGAATTTTATTCTATTCAACACATGAATTTTCTCTTCTAATATTCCTTCTTTTCCAAATTGGAACGAGGCCCAATCAGTTACCATATAATGTTAATTATATGGATTTCCTACAACACATGTATATAATAGCAACGATAATTCATCAACCATCATCCAGAGTGCACTACATAACTGCATAAGCATTAAATATAAATAATTAACGCTTACAACAAAACAATCGGGATTAATGTACGTCAAATATCATCCCAATACCCATATGGGATTTCAAAACAACAAACACAGATTTTATTTGTGCGGTTGGGCGATGTGTAAAATATATCGTCCCAATCAATATCAGTCAAATCAGTGTATATAAAAAAATCATCCGATTTGTTTATAAATGTTTATTTTATATCCACATTGAAAATTATATTTTTAACTATAAAATATACACACAATCATTTTTTAAAACACATCAATCAAACAAAGAAGCCATCCATGGTCTGTGGACGACGGGTGTCGGGTGCTGCTAAGCACCGTCTGCATCCTAGTATATATTTTAACTAGAAAACAGATTTAAAAGTGAGAAGTTCTCACCGACGGTTCCACTCCGCCATTTTATTTCTGAAATTCAGAACAGTATGGATTTGCTCGAAATTCCTACTCCATCCTTTTTACGCTGTTCATATTAAAAATCACATTTTATTATGATGCCTATATATTAAAATCATATTCTTATATCGCTATATATAATTACAAATCACATTTTTTATATAAAAAAAAATCATATCCTCTTTATTTGGAAAATCATATCTTTTCTATTTCTAAAACTTATACCTTTATATAACTAAAGATGATATTTTATTTTATTTTTATATAAAAATCCAACTTTAAAAACAATGCTAATTTATTATCAAAACAATACTATCTTTATTTTTAAAATGACCCTACATAATATATATATATATATATAAACAATGTTACATGTATATTTTAATCACGATATATAATCAATCATATTTTTTATAAAACTGAATTTAAATCTAAGTATAAGTAAAAAAAAAGAATTAGAAACAAAACCTTTCACTGTGAAAAGTCTGGAACCCTTCTTTATCAGTTCATCGACCGGAGAAAGTGGCCACCGCCGTCGCTCCAGTCGTCGTGACGACGATCAGAGTGGCCGAGTCGGCCTGAGGGAGTGACACCACCGCCCTGACTGAGGCGGCGCTCGGTAGGCCCAGGTGGCCAGAAACAGCTCGTGGACGACGGTTCTTTGTGGCCCGAGAACTTCTGATTTACTTCACGAAAATTCATCAAATCGGTATGGGTTCCAAGAGTGAAAAAGCACTTCAATTTTGTCTTTAGAGGTTTGAGGTGTTATTGAATAGATTGGTCAAAAAATCAAGGAGAAAATATGAGCATTTTCTTCCTTAAGTTGGAGTTGTCGGCGGCTTCAAAAGATAGCTAGAGTTTTGCCTCAAAAGGGTTATTCATATAAATAATTTAATAATATTTGATTCGTTTATTATTTGCTTAACATTTTGAACTCGAAGTCAAACCCAACGACTATCTGCCCTAACTAAACACCCCCATTCCGGACACAATGAGATATGTCCCATAAGATAATTCAACTATTACGATCAGTTGTTCTTTAAATTAAAATATAAATCTTTATACATTGAATTCAAACGTACATTTCAATTTACCGGGGCCACATGCTGACTCTAAAAATTTCAGAAAAATTATTTCTAGCTTTGTATTGGCGATACGGTCCTAACAAAACTAATTTTGTTAAATTTGAAGTCCGTTTGAAAAATGATCATTTTCTGGTCGATCCAAATTGATGGAAACTGTCAAAACACGTTTTCTTTTGCCACGCTCACGTATTGGTTTCAAAAATTATGAATTTTGAAACCTAGCAATAATTTGACACCCCGGATCCAACAAAAGTGGTTTCGTCGAAAATAGAGGTCGTCTGCAAAATGGCTATTTTTAAAGGCCTTTATATATATATATATATATTTATATATATATATATATATATCAAAATATATTTATATTCCACAGTGACTTTTCTGAATTTTAAACTAGACATATCTTTCACTCAATAAAGTGAAATCTCAGTTTCTTATATCCGTTAGAAAGATATGATCAAACAGATTCAAATATTTTTTGTTTCGATGAAATCCGATTTATTTTAAATCCTGTACATTCATTTGAAATTTAAAATCGAATTTTCGAACTACCGCGCCATTTCAGGCTCGTTATATAACTAAAATAAATTTATTCGTTTTAACTTCGTCGAAAACATATTTTCCATCGTTATTATTTCAAATAATTCATTTTAAATATTAAAAATTCGCTAAAATTGCCAAAATAAAAATTTTAAATTGGCTCGGATTTCCGGGTTATTACAATCTCCCCCACTTAAAACTTTTCGTCCCCGAAAAGGAACGAAGCCGAATGTTGGTTTACAAACCAACTCAACTTTCAGTATTTTCATTATGGCTTAAGTTCTTCAACTTTTCAGTTTCTAAAAACTTTTCAAATTTTTCGAAAATTTGGCTAACGCTCAAAGTTTCGAAAAATTTCGCCATAACCTCCCCTGCACTGGGAGCTTCGGGATATTTCAAATAGCCTCCCATGGCCCTCACCAATCCAAGAAAAAGAAACAGCCAAGCGGCTAGCCAATCGGCTCATAAAATCATCAAAAACCCAAGAAATACAATAAACATGAACCTATTTGTCGGGCAAACAATTGTATTCCTCTTCTCTAGCCTCCTTGCTATGACCTGTTCAATGTAAGTACATGCATATGTATGCAAATGCGACAAATTTTCAATACAACTCACTATTTGATACAATTTGGCTAAATGGTCCAAATTTTGATTAATCAACCAGTAATCAAACAACACAATCAATTAGTTGATTATCTTTTCAAATTCTTAACTTTGATATAGTTCAAAAAATCCGATTTTTTGATGCCAAATCACAACAATAGACCCTATCTAATTTTGGTTCTCACACCAGTTAATTGGAAATATATAGATATCTAACCTTCGAAACTCTAACATAAATACTGGTAATGTGATCACAATTACCAGTATCATCCCCGGGCGAGAAAAGTGTGATTCTATATCTATCCAGTATATTAAAACTTCAAATACACGCGGATCAGACGTATATGCAAAATCTTTATATACTGGATTGTCCAAATTAGTACAAATAAATATTCAAATACATTGAATCAGGTCTAAATTTTTAAAACAAACTTGTTTTAAATTTTATTTTATAAACATCACTCTTCACACTCGTTCTAGGATACTACTGATCCCATCTCTAACGAGTCATTCTCATTGGATATTACTAATCCAATCTCTGATGAATTCTTTCGTATGGATCAAATGTGTCTTGTTCTCCGAGCTTTGTAAACCGAAGCTCTAATACCAAAATGAGACGACCCGATGACTTGAGAACGAAACACATCGGAACGCAAACAGAAGAACCTTTCATTGTTGATTACAATAATTCCATCAGAATACAAGAATATATAGAGTATGAATAATTATTAAACGTCAGAAAAATATCAGAGATTCAATTTACATTACATAGCAGGGGAAAAATAATACAAAACACAACTGAAAGTAATATACGGATACAGAGCTTTCCGAATATCGTTCCAGATGCAAACCAGGATTCTGTGAATATAATTCTGCAAAACCAAAACTACTAGCTGCCCGTGCCGAAAATAAGGGCACCCAGAGTTTAGGTTAAAACAATAAACTCCAGGTCAGTCATGTGACTGGTGTGAGAACTAAAACAATTATTTATAACTTTACTTTAATTCAGATATATCAAGGGACCACGCCGTATAACACGGAATGGGTTTCCTCCCAAGAATACCAGTGCATATAACAAAACAACGCAATGCTTTTTGGAAAAATGAAGCTATTATAAGACCCACGTCCTATGACACAATGCAATGCAAGCCGGGGGATAGGGTTTTCCCTTCTAATAGCCAAACATGCTTGGTACGTTAAAAACAAATCATTTGATAAAATAATAAGTGCGTAATGTCAAAACAATTTCGATCATAAATACCAATCCTAGACGGCATGGGTACCATATATCATGTCGCCAATACTAGACTCTACAATCAAAACCGCAAATGTCACGTATTGGAAGTTGGACTTCCATTTGTGAACCGAGGCAAAAGATAGTCCTCTACCGAATTCGAGAGCCTCTAGCTCGCCCCCCGGTCAAGTACTCAATCAAGCCTTTGGATCGTCAGGGTCGGTTCACTGATGTGGATTAAAATGCCTGAACACTGCGTTTCCCTTCCGTTTGGTGCGTAAATGAGTCCAATGACTCCATCGGCTCCACATAGTCACCGATATATCCGAGGCGCCTCGCAACCCAACAACCACATAAGTCAAACTCGTCAGGGTATGTCAAACCACTGACACCTCTTCTAGCTAGAAGGAAACGCATGCCCTCCCTGATGTCCTCTCCTATTTCTGGTTCACAACCGGAGTGTGAGGCTTGCGAATTAACGCTACACAAAGCTGTGCGACACAGGCGGCGCTTTGATCATCAACCACAAGACTCTTCTTTTCAACAAAAGCCTTGATCATTTGCCACTTCGGCATGCCACTTAGGCAATTCACTCCATGCGATTGATATCCATCAATATATAACCTCTGAGCTCGTACGTCTTAGAGAAGGGCGTAAAGCAAGAGAATAAATTCTCCGCTACCAAACAGATATATATTTAATAGAATCAATCACATAGAATGAAATCCAATGTCGGACATACAGTCCATTTACAAGTTCGTTCTGGGTCTGAACGAAACCAGAGGCACCTTGTACCGCACATATCCATCGATCTCCAAGTACGCCTAGATGATCATCACTGATAACCTCCTCTTGGGTGTACGGCCCAATCAAGATCATCAGTAATTATCCAAACGACGTGAAGACCTCCGGTTTTCAACCACCGTCTTCATCTTCGACTAATCGTCGTATCAATTATTCAGAATGGGATAAACCTGGTCTTTCTGAATAACTCGTGTATTTTATAAACAAGTGTTACACAAACACAACATACACCTCATTCCAATTCAGAATATTATTTTATTCCAATATTCACATAATTAGGGAAAGGTTCCTATTAATTTTATCAAACATTAATTCTTTAAAATTTATTCTTTAATCTTCTTTTGAATATAAATTCAAACCAAATTATGGTTTATCCAAACTACTCGGGATTAACGAACTTTACCGAAGTAATCAATTGTTAAATTTACCAACACCAACCTATTCATCCCATGAAGTAAAACTGGTAATACTTTATATCTAACACCATGGTGTTATCGATAAATTCAATTACCATTTAACGTTCAAATCTAATTACAGATTTAACTATCGCCTGGAGTAAAACTGGTGATACTCCATTCTCGATCATTTCAATCTAATTAAAGATTCATTAAAACTCCACTTGGTTTTAATCTTTCCAATAATCAGTATCAATGATTATTTAACTTGGGAAATCATATTCTGTCCTTAACTGGGTTAAAGAACCAATGTCATTTAAAACATGGTTCACGATAAACCCAAAATCACATTCTATTTCCAATGGAATCTTCATGGAAAAGAAAATCGATATATATAATGGATATAAACTTCCATATCCGACTAATAATATAAATGGAATAATGGCAAAGCCTTTTAAATTCCTGATATATTAGTTGTCTTCCTCCACAGAAATTCACTTCGATTATTACCATATCGAATTCCATTCCATTCCAATTTATTTTATTAAATTGGAAAACTTTACTTTGGAAAATCGCCTTTAAATCTGAACAAAAGATTTATAATTTCTAAACCACATTTCATTGTAAATCGGGTTAAAGAACGAATGTCCTTAAAACACAGGTCACGATAAACCCAAAAATCAATTCAAATTCAATTCCAATTACATATCATTTAATTGGTATACTTCATTAAATCTAAATAAAAAGATTTAATCTTTTTCTCAACTGGGTTTAAGAACAATGTTAATGAAGACAACATTCACGACAAACCCAAATCCTATTTGATATTGAATACAAGGCACTGAATAGAAAATATATCGGCTTATATTCAATATCAAATTCTATGACCAACAAATATCGTATTGGAAATAACGATATAAATATATCTTTAAAATTTCCATAACCATATTTTTATATTCACGAAATCCAACATCGAAATTTTCCAAATACAGTTTCGATTCAAATCCATTTCCAATTTATATATTGGAAATTATGGTTATTTTCAAAACCATTCCAAATCCACTTTATTTATTTTCAAAGTAAATGGGATTATAATTCTAGTTCAAAACTAGTTCATTTCGATAAAAATCTATTTTTATCTTTTCAAATATGGATTTTTTCATCCCAATTCTTTCCAAATCATTTCTTATGATTTTACACAAATTATTACTATTTTTAATAATTTTATCAAGGCCTGTACAGTCGATTTCCATCAACGGCCATCAAACTGCACTTACAACGACCTTTTCCAAATTTGATTTGGACATAATTCCACATCCAACCATTATATTTCAAATTTATAATATTCGTTAGAAAGCTCTTTTCGATATGAACCCGACGGTTCTGGTTTTAGGGGAATCTGATTGTCGGATCTCCCGTAATATCTGTTCGTAGTCAATGGTCGAAATTCATGAACTGCTGCAGCGCGGCGCATTCTATTCAGGCCATTATATTATATATAATATATATAATGTATACTTCATCGATTTCCTTTTAAAACATATTTTATAAATCGTTTTAAATTCGTTTTCAAAATGATCTCAACTTCATATTCAAGTTCTAATCAAAATTGAATATTCCATATCATCAATATATAAATGATAATAATTTCAAAACATTATATTTTGAAATCAATTATTATTCAAAGTTCATTATGAAAATGAATAAAATTGATATAAATATCGCTCACATCAAAATGGCGCCAATCTAATCAACACGGCTTTATATATTTCAATAACTTCGTTATTCTATTCAACAAATGATTATTTTCTTCAACACATGAATATATATTTTATTCAACACATGAATTTTTATTCTATTCAACACATGAATTTTATTATATTCAACACATGAATTTTCTCTTCTAATATTCCTTATTTTCCAAATTGGAATGAGGCCCAATCAGTTACCATATAACGTTAATTACATGTAACGATAAATCATCATCCATTATCTTGAGTGCACTACACAACTGCATAATCATTAAATATAAATAATTAACGCATAGACAGTCTGTCAACCCATCGATTAACATACAATTAAACAATCGGGATTAGTGTATGTAAAATATCATCCCAATACCCGTGTGGGGTTTCAAAACAACAAACATAGATTTTATTTGTGTGGTTGGGCGATGTGTAAAATTTATCATCCCAATCAATATCATTCAAATCAGTATATATAAACAAATCATCCGATTTGTTTATAAATATTTATTTTATGTACACGTTAAAAATTATATTGTTGACTATAAAATATTTATTCAACCCACTACCCACAATCATTTTTCACAACACATCAATCAAACAAACAAGCCATCCATGGTCTGTGGACAACGGGTGTCGGGTGCTGCTAAGCACCGTCTGCATCCTAATATATATTTTAACTAGAAAACAAATTTAAAATCGAGAAGTTCTCACCGAGGGTTCCACTACGCCATTTTATTTCTGAAATTTAGAACAGTCTGGATTTGCCCGAAATTCCTACTCCATCCTTTTTACGCTATTCATATTAAAGATCACATTTTTAATATGATGCCTATATATTAAAATCATATTTTTATATCGCTATATATAATTACAAATCACATTTTTATATAAACAAAAATCATATCCTCTTTATTTGGAAAATCTTATCTTTTCTATTTCTAAAAATTATACCTTTATATACCTAAAGATGATATTTTATTTTATTATTATATATAAATCCAACTTTAAAAACAATGCTAATTTATTATTAAAACGATACTATCTTTATTTTTAAAACAACCCTAAATATATATATATAACCAATGTTACATGTATATTTTAATCACGATATATAATCAATCGTATTTTTTTTAAAACTGAATTTAAAACTTAAGTATAAGTAAAAAAAGAATTAAAAACAAATCCTTTCACTGTAAAAAGTCTGGAACCCTTCTTCATCAGTTCATCGACGGGAGAAAGTGGCCGCCGCCGTCGCTCCAATCGCCGTGACGACAATCAGAGGGGCCGACGACATCGACCTTGGGGAGTGACACCACCGCCCTGACCGAGGCGGCGTTCGGTGGGCCCAGGCAGCTAGAAACAGCTCGCGAACGATGGTTCTTTGTGGCCCGAGAACTTCTGATTTACTTCACGAATATTCATCAAATCGGTATGGGTTCCAAGAGGGAAAAGAGCACTTTAATTTTGTCTTTAGAGGTTTGAGGAATTATTGAATAGATTTGTCAAAAAATCAAGGAGAAAATCTGAGCATTTTCCGCCTTAAGTTGGAGCTGTCGGCGGCTTCAAAAGATAGCTAGGGTTTTGTCTCAAAAAGGGTTATTTATATAAATAATTTAATAATATTTGATTTGTTTATTATTTGCTTAACATTCTGAACTCGAAATCATACCCAACGACTGTCTGCCCTAGCTAAATACCCCAATTCCAGACACAGTGGGATATGTCCCGTAAGCCAATTCGGCTATTATGATCAATTGTTCTTTAAATTAAAATATAAATCTTTATACATTGAATTCAAACGTACATTTCAATTTACCGAGGCCACATACTAACTCTAAAAATTTCAGAAAAAATATTTCTAGAATCGTATTGATGATACTATCCTAACAAGACTAATTTTGTCAAATTTGAAGACCGTTTGAAAAAATGATCATTTTATGGTCGATCCAAATTGACAGAAACTATCAAAACACGTTTTCTTTTGCCAAGCTCACATATTGGTTTCAAAAATTATGAATTTTGAGGCTTAGCAATAATTTGACACCCCGGATCCAACAAAAGTGGTTTCTTCGAAAATAGAGGTCGTTTGCAAAATGGCTATTTTTAAAGGCCTTTTTATATATTAAAATATATATAAATTCCACAGCGACTTTTCTGAATTTTAAGCTGGACATATTTCACTCTATAAAATGAAATCTCAGTTTCTTAGATCCGTTAGAAAGATATGATCAAACAGATTGAAATATTTCTTGTTTCGCTGAAATCCGATTTATTTTGAATCCTGTACATTCATTTGAAATTTGAAATTTGAAATCGAACTTTTGAACTACCGCGCCATTTTAGGCTCGTTATATAATTAAAATAAATTTATTTGTTTTAACTTCATCGAAAATATATTTTCCATCGTTATAATTTAAAATCATTGATTTTAAATATTCAAAATTCGCTGAAATTTCCAAAATAAAAATTTTAAATTGGCTCAGATTTCCGTGTTATTACAATTTGGGTGCTATAGTGATCGGTCATTTATGCTACAGTGTTTGGGTGCTACATTGATTGCTGGAAGTGATGTGAAGTGTTCGTTGTTCGTCGTAAGCAACGAATGTGGAAACGACTCAAGGATGTATTGAGTTCCTGCGAAATGATTGCTCTAAAGTGTTTTGATCCAATAAATAGTTGTAATTGATAACGACTAGAGAGGAGGAAGGCGAGGAAGTTCAGTTGTCGTTGGTTCTAGCGGATTCAAAGTAGGGTTACAATTGAGGACCAATTGTAGGTCAAGTGCCTTGGGCGTCGTGTATGGTCTAGACACGTGTTGAGAATAGCGTGTACCACGTGTTGTTTATAGCGTGCGGGTTTTGCTAGAAATGAGGCGTCGTGTATGGTCCTTGATAATTGATGACAAGTTGTTAGCCAGTCATACGATAACTAGGGTTCCAAAGCAAGGTTGGCGGTGATAGTTAGAGTCAGTCATGGATGTCTGAATGCATGTTGTGATCATGATTGAGTTGTTTTGCCATGTATGAATGGATGCTTAATTGCCATGGCTGAATAGTTATTCCTTTGGATGTATAGATCGTAAAGGTTATCATTGTCTTGTAGTGGGGAAGGAAATCGAGAGTTCTTCTCTAGAGCTGGGTAGATTAGTTGTTTATTTACCCATTCTCATATCCTTTATTGATGAAGTTTGTTAGTTGTTTTACCGCTCACTAAGATTATTGTCTGACTTAACGTTTTACGTTTCCTCTTATTACCTTGGGATGTTCATCTGGTTGTTTGGATGGGCAGACTAGGTGGCAGGTGACAGGTGATTGGCGATATTGCTGTTCGGTGGCAGGTGACAGATTATTGTCTGACTTAACGTTTTACGTTTCCTCTTATTACCTAGTGAAGCAAATTGCACAAACACTATTGTTGTTATCCGCGTGTATGGGAATTACTTTCTAGTAGTCATAAAAGTTTAATATTTTCTGCTTAATTATCACTACCTGTTTTATATGTTATATTATATTTTATCCATGCGCTGTGAGTTTACGACAGGTTCTGCTTATGTATCATACCTAGATGATCGTCCATAGCTGCCGTGCACACCTTTCAGCGCATTATTCCTTTTGTATAGTGCAGGGGTTGTGGGCGGTCGTCGCAATTATTATATATTTAAATGGACCCTTTGGGCCACCAATGATGTTTTTTTGAAATGAGAGAGACCATGCTCAATCCCCATACACACAAGCTGACCAATCAACTTGACTCGGCCCGATCTAAGCTGGGGTTGTTGTGATGTAGTACTTATACTTTTGGTATAAAATTTTAATCATTTTAAACAGAAATGGACTGGGCTGAAAACTGTCAGATTAGATCAGTTCGTATTAGAGAACGTTTTTGTAACGTTCAAAATAGACCCATTCTTTTTTAAGATATGTTATTTTGTGTTATATCCTCTATAAAACAACAATATATCTTACTATTTCATCTATTTAAACATAGGTAGATAAAATAGATATATACACAATTTTCTTAAACTAAGCACGCCTTCTTCTTCTCCAAACATTTTATTCAAAATCCACTACAAGAAAAACCGAGAATAGCGACAGATTTTTAGCAGTGGAAAATTCCATCGCGAATTAGCGACGGATTTCCGTGGGCTTTGTAAGAGGAAATATTTTTGATTATATATGTCATCTTATTATAAATTATTACCGTCGAATACTAATTTCGTTGCTAAATCAATGGAAACTGCAGCTCTTTACCGTCATACAATATTTAATGCTAAATTTCGTTGCTAATAGAGTCGGATTACCGTCAACAAAATTTTGAAGCTATTTTTCTTGTAGTTTTCCAAGAGATATGAAATGAACTTTTATATTTATTATTTATAAAATGTTTTAAATTTGTGTTATTACTTAGTAATTAATTAGTAAATTTAAATTTTAAAAAATTAATGTTAATAATAAATTAGTAATTAATAATAAATAATAACTATTAGAAGTAAATAAAATTCAATAATTAATGGTGATTTTTATTTGAAAATTAATGCTTATTAATTATTAATTACTATATAATATAAATAAGAGGTAATAGTAATTAATAAAATATATTGTTCGCTCAAAGAAGAGCCGTTACGAATTGGATTTTTCATGGTAGATTGCTTTTGCTTGGTAAATTCGCTTATCTATTCTTTCCTATTCATTGTGTCTTTACTTTACAGTATTTTTTTGTTCATTATGTCAGACACTCTTTTTTTTAAAGCAAACAAACTATATATAAAAGAGTTGTACACACCTACAACAAATTGATCGGAGGTATCTACCTCTTCTTTGAGCAAACAATGAGTGAATTGAACATGCTGCTTAAATTAGTGTAGTTATAGATGCATCAATTTTTTTTTTTGTGGTTTTTAATACTTTTAAACACTGAATATGCTAAAAAAATTAAAAAGAAAAAAAAATGTTGATATACATTAGTAACTAATAATAAATAATAACTATTAGAAGTAAATAATATTCAATAGTTAATGATGATTAATTTTTTTTTTAAAACTTAATGCTGATTAATTACTGTATAATATAAATAAGAGGCAATAGTAATTAATAAAATACATTGTTTGCTCAAAGAAGAGCCGTTACGAATTGGATTTTTGATGGTAGATTGCTTTTGGTTGCTAAATTCGCTTATCTATTCCTTTCCTATTCATTGTGCCTTTACTTTACAGTATATTTTTTTGTTCATTATGTCAGAGAATCTTTTTTTTTTTTTTGAAAGCAAACAAATCATATATAAAAGAGTTGTACACTCCTACAACAAATTGATCCAAGGTATCTGCCTCTTCTTTGAGCAAACAACGAGTGAATTGAACATGCTACTTAAATTAGTGTAGTTATAGATGCATCTATTTTTTTGTAGTTTTTAATACTTTTAAACACTGAATATGCTAAAAAAATTGAAAAAAAAATGTTGATATACATTAGTAATTAATAATAAATAATAACTATTAGAAGTAAATAAAATTCAATAGTTAATGATGATTAAGTTTTTTGAAAATTAATGCTAATTAATTATTAATTACTATATAATATAAATAAGAGGTAATAGTAATTAATGAAATACATTTTTTTCTCAAAGAAGAGCTGTTAAGAATTGGTTTTTTGATGGTAGATTGCTTTTGCTTGCTAAATTCGCTTATCTATTCATTGTGTCTTTACTTTACAGTGTTTTTTTTGTTCATTATGTCAGAGACTCTTTTTTTTTTGAAAGCAAACAAACCATATATAAAAGAATTGTACACTCCTACAACAAATTGATCGAAGGTATCTAGCTCTTCTTTGAGCAAACAACGAGTGAATTGAACATGCTACTTAAATTAGTGTAGTTATAAATGCATCAATTTTTTTGTAGTTTTTAATACTTTTAAACACTGAATATGCTAAAAAGAAAATTAAAAAGAAAAAAACAATGTTAATATACATTAGTTATTAATAATAAATAATAACTATTAGAAGTAAATAAAATTCAATAGTTAATGATGATTAATTTTTTTTTGAAAATTAATGCTGATTAATTACTGTATAATATAAATAAGAGGTAATAGTAATTAATAAAATACATTCTTTGCAACTTCCTCTTCATCAAGTCTTTAGCTTTGACATTTTACTGCTTATATATATGCCTCATAATTCATGTCTTTATTTAGACAAAACAATCAAGATGAGCATTATGTATAAAAGCTTTGTTTTGGTAACTTTATATGTTATTGTTGTTGCATTAGTTGTTAGTATAAATCAAGTTGATGCATCAAGGCTCCTTGGAGATGAACGGGCAGAGCTTGTGAGAATATCTGGGTTCGTTCTTCAATCGTTGCCACAGGGACCCGTGCCACCATCCGGTCATTCCGGCTGCACCCAGGATCCAAACGGCGGTGGTGGACCATGCCCTCCTTCAATCAAATTTAACTGCCGTTACTCTTTCTGTTGATTGCATTTTATTTCATTTAAGCTAAACCGTTTCTAATAAAGGATGTGCTTAGGTGTGATTTGTGAATGTAGATTCGGCAGCCTGTGTAGTATATATGTTTTATGATTTGTACAAATGGAGAACTCCACATTGTTATATTGCAAATTTGAACGTTTAAAAGCTTGGTGCCGAACGTTTAGTCAGTTTGGTTGGCTCGACGATAAAATATGTTAAACGAATCTAAAACCAATAAAAATAAAAAACAAAGTTAGATCGATAGAATTAAGTTTAGCTGATTCGGTTGTTTATTCATTATATTTGAAGTATTCATTATAAATTAAAATAAACCATGAATATATGTTTCTTTTGGAGGACAAGATCAACAAATTTTATAGTGTACCGTCCATTTTTTAATCACAACAAATAATAAATACATTAAAAAACCAAAAATAAGTTGAATATTTACTTATAACCCAGTTTTTTAAATGGACCGACCATTAGACAAACCTAAACCAGCTCATAGAAAAAGGTTAGAAAGCATGTCTAAATAGCTAACCACTATTGATACAACATAGCACCAGGCCCGAAGCAACAAATAGAGTGACCTACTCTGTTTCCTTAAGAAAGGCACAACAAAATTCAATATGACATACACAACGCAGGGTGTTCAACAATCATATACCAACTACAAGTGGCAAAGGCCAATTACAAGCATCACCAACGGACTTTCATCAGCGATTCATCCTAGCATCATAACTACATTTCAAATCAATATTGTTTACTTCAACCTAGTGACGCAAGGCGCAAGCATTCACCAGTGAACAAGGCAGGATACTTTACAACAAAAAACTTGAAACGAAAGAGAGAAACCAAGGTCGAATAACTTACAACATAGGACCAACATAGACAACAAAAAAGGCTTCAAAGGATTGTAAAAGAGCAACATACCCATCCACACGCCATGCCTATGGAAGAACTCCATTGTGTAAGCAATTGTCGAGGAGACACTGACAATGACAGAGTAAAACACGCCACCACCCATAAATTAACATCAAAATGTAAGAGTGTTCGGTTTATTTTGTTTGTACTTTTATAATTACACAATTGTATTACAAACAGACAGCAACAACAATCAACGTCAATCAATTATGCCACAATTGTCACGTCAAACTGTGTGTACAATAATCGCAGAAAGCGTAACTGATTTGTGCACAAGACTGAAGATGAAAAGAAAGTATTCTGTTTCTGTAATGTCCGAGTCCAGAAATTTTCTGTTTCCTTGAAACAATATTGTCGTCGTATGCACCAATCGACGTTGTTGCAATTTGTTTCCCAGGAGAAAACGGACCAACTCCGTTGCGTAGTGCCAGAAAATGCAGCTCTGACAAGATGAAGTTGATTATAGAAACCAGATCAGAGGATTGCTTTGAAGAAGAAGAAGTAACGCAAGCAGAAAAAAGGTGAATTCTGTCTTGTTTTGGGCAGTGTATATATATGCAAGGAGGAGTGCCTGTTCGCATGCATAATAACCGTCCGAATAGGAAAGGTTGCGACCCTTTAACCTCTAGGTTATTAATATGCATCTGTTGAGAATTCAAATGGTTGTCTTTATTCAGCTAACAGGCATTCCTTTCGAATTCTGGACTGAACGGACAAACCTTTCAAATTTTGAGAAAAAATATTCTCATGTCAGTTCACTGGCCCAATCAGCAACCGTCGGCCATATCCAATCAAGAGAACCTAAGAGCACCAAGGCCCAATGCCCTTATCTTTGATATTTTAATGTATTATTATGTCATGGCCAAGCCCACATCCTCATATCATCCCTCTCCTTTCTATTTTACATAAGCCTATTTGGCTTCTAATATATTAGGAGAGATTGTGCTAATATTTCTATGACGTGGGACTTTAAATGTTGCTATCTCTTCTTCTTCCTTATCTCTTCCTCTTCCTACTTTCCCCTTTCTTTGCTCATTCATTTCCAACAATCCCCTACGTGAATGAACAGTTGATCTTAGTTTCACGAATCATTTATCGCATCGGTTAAAGTTGCACATGGGCCTTGAACTTTTCCTAGTGATTACCTATTTGAATCACAGGCGAATCAGTAGACATGGACTGTTCTTGAACTGTAAGCCTTTTTTGTAATTCCAAAGTAGATAACACACGATAAATGTTTCTTATAACCCTTCGTTCTCTGTATGTGTTCGTTTTTGCCTTGAACACCTGCCTGGTCTCATAAGTGCTTAAAGAATTTGGCCTCATAATTCTCTTTGAAGCGGCGTCTTCGCACTTACGTAGGTGATTCTGTAAAGGGCATTCTCTAATTCCTCAAATGCAGACATCATTAAAAGTACTCATACTTTTCCTTATTCAACATATAATGCACTGACTTATCATAGGAATGGTTTGTGTGTAACAGTTCCATCAAGTTTCTCTTAAACTTCGTTGTCCCTTTGAACCTAGATCTTGGGATCTCCAGTCAACTAGGTGGGGTTTCCATTTTAGAAAAACCTTTAATCTGTAGGCCTTATCCCCATTCCCTTCGATAAGGTTTGAACTTTCTCTCTTGGCAAGCCTTTTGTAAGTGGATCCGCTAAGTTATCTTTAGATTGAATGTAATCTATTGTGATAACCCCATTAGAGAGAAGTTGTCTTATCGTTTTATGTCTACAACGAATATGCCTAGACTTACCATTGTATAGTGTACTATTAGCCCTTCCAATAGCTGATTGACTATAACAATGTATACATATTGGAGGCATAGGTTTGCTCCAATTAGGAATGTCTTCCAAGAAGCTTCGAATCCATTCTGCTTCTTCTACAGTCTAATCTAGTGCAATAAACTCTGATTCCATCGTAGATCTAGCGACACAAGTCTGTTTGGATGATTTCCATGAAATCGCTCCATTTCCTAATGTAAACACGTATCCACTTGTAGACTTTGTATCATTTGATCCAGTGATCCAATTTGCATTATTGTATCCTTCCACTATTGAAGGATAGTTTGTATAGTATAGACCATAACTCTGTGTATACTTTAGATATCCTAGAACTCTGATTATCGCTTTCCAATGATGTTTACTAGGATTGCTGGTAAATCTACTTAGTTTGCTTACAACATCAACGATATAAGGCCTAGTACAGTTTATAACATACATGATACTTCCTAGTATACGAGAGTACACCAATTGGTAAATACCATCACTAGTGTTCTTTACCCAATTTTGGTTCATATCTACTGGTGATTTTGCAATAGTTACATTATATTGCTTGAATTTCTCAAGTATTTTGGTGATGTAATGCGATTGGGATAATGCATATCCCTGTGGTATTCTCAGAATTTTTACACCCAATATCACATCAGCCAGTCCTAGGTCTTTCATATCAAATCTAGAGGATAATATATCCTTTGTAGATGTTATTATGGCCTTGTTATTGCCTAGGATCAATAGGTCATCAACATAAAGATAAACAATGACATATCCAATATGTGTATGTTTTATGTACACACATTTATTTGATTCATTTATTGTGAATCCATTTGATAACATAGTATTATCAAACTTCTCATGCCACTATTTTGGAGCTTGCTTAAGGCCATAAAGTGATTTTACCAGTTTGCAAACTTTATGCTCATTTTCTGAGCTTAGAAATCCTTCAAGTTGTTTCATATAGATTTCCTCCACTAGTTCGCCATTCAAGAATGCAATTTTAACATCCATTTGATATATCTCCAAGTCATATATGATGCAATTGTAATGAGCATTCTAATTGACGTGATCCTCGTTACAGGTGAATATGTATCGAAATAGTCCAGCTCTTCTTTTTGTCTAAATCCTTAGACTACCAAACGAGTTTTGTACTTGTCTATTGAACCATCAGGTTCCAATTTCCTTTTGAATATCCGTTTATTACCTAAGGCCTTATATCCTTGAGGTAAATCATCCAATTCCCATATATGATTGGACATAATGGATTCAGTCTCATTGTTAATTGCCTCCTTCCAAAAAGGGGCATCGCTGGAAGACATAGCTTGTTTATACGTCAATGGATCATCTTCTAACATAAATGTATAGAAGTCCGGTCCAAAGGTTTTTAAAGTCCTTGACCTTTTACTTTTTCTTGGTTCCTCCATTTGCTGCTCAACACTACTTTGCTGAGTGTTATTTTGTTCAACATCCTCAATATAATAAGGAACTTCATCTTCCCTTGGTCTCTTAGGTGCATGATTTTCAGTACCATGTTTCAAGGGAAATACATGTTCGAAAAATCTAGCTTTCTCGACTCAATGATGGTATTTTCATGAATATCATCAATTTCAGATTTGTGTACCAAAAATCGATATGCAACACTATTTTGTGCATATCCAATGAATACACAATCAATAGTTTTTGGTCCAATTTTGACCTTCTTTGGTTTTGGTACCTCTACTTTGGCAAGACACCCCCAGATTTTTAGTTGTTTATAGGTTGGTGATCTGGTTTTCCAAAGTTCATGAGGAGTTTTAGATTTTTTTTCTTTCAGGGTATTTTATTTAAAATTTGATTTGCCGAAAGAATAGCTTCTCCCCAAAAATTATCTGGCAAGCCAGAGCTAATCAGTAAGGCATTCATCATTTCTTTAAGAGTTCTATTTTTTTGTTCTGCTATACCGTTGGATTGAGTGAATACGGAGTTGTAGTTTGATGTATGATTCCATGACCAACACAGAATTTCTCAAATGGAGCCTCGTATTCTCCTCCTCCATCACTTCTTAAAGATTTGATTTTCTTGTTGAGTTGATTCTCAACTTCTGCCTTATACTGTTTAAACATTTCAATTGCTTCGTCCTTACTTCTGAGGAGATATATATGACAATATCTGCTACAATCATCAATGAATGTAATAAAGTACCTTTTTCCACCTCTAATTTGACACATTTTCAAATCGCATACATCGGTATGTATCAAAATTTACATGCCCTAATCTAGAATGCCATATGTTAGAAGATTCAACAATATAAGCAGAAGATTCACTTTCATTCATTTCAGTGCGTCGTACAACAGTGGTTACATTTTCTTTAAACAAACCATCACACACATATCCTCTTCCAACATACACTCCATTCTTGGAAAGCACAAATTTATCAGCTTCAAAAGTCAATTTGAAGCCATGCTTGCTCAGTAATGATCCTAAAATTAGGTTCTTGCGAATTTCTGGAACATGGAGAACATCATTTAAAGTTAGTTCCTTTCAAGAAGTCAGTTTCAACACAACTTTTCCTTTGCCTTCGACCTTTGAAGTAAAAGAATTGCCCATAAAAAGTTGTTCAGCAACAGTTGCAGTTTTATAGGTTGTAAACATCCACTTATTAGCACATATGTGTCGAGTGGCTCCAGTGTCTATAAACCATTCCTTTGAGTGATCAACAAGGTTGCATTCTGATATTACTGCACATAAATCAAGATCAGAAATGCCTTTCGAAACATCAGCCGTATTTGCTTCTAACTTCTTCTTTTTAGGTGCACGACATTCGGCTGCTTTGTGCCCCTTCTTTCCACAGTTGTGGCTAGAACCCAGAAATTTCTTTGACTTCTTAGGAGCATTCTCCCTTTTCTTTTGTTAGTCTTGTCTGACTCAACAACATTTTCTTTGGCAGCAATATTCTGAGAAAAAGAAATATTTTTCTCAGAATTTCTGTTATCTTCCTCAATGCATAGCCGAACTATGAGATCTTCCATTGTTATTTCCTTACGTTTATGCTTAAGGTAATTTTTGAAGTCCTTCCAAGAAGGAGGAAATTTCTCAATAGTTGCAGCAACTTGAAATGTCTCGCTAAGAGTTGTAACAACCCGAAAATCTGGGCCAGTTTAAAATTTTTATTTTGGCAATTTTAGCGAATTTTTGATTATTTAAAATGAATTATTTTAAATAAAATCGACGAGAAATTTATTTTGAATATAATTCGAACGTATATATTTATACGCGTCGTCGTTGGAATATAAATATTTATATATAATTATAAATGGAATTGAAAATGGCGCGGTAGTTCGATAATTCGATTTCAAACTTCAATTGAATGTACCGGGTGCAAAACAATCCGGGTTTTAGTGAAACCAAAAATAATGGGATCTAATTGATAATATCTTTCCGACGGATCCGAATAATCGAGATTTCATAGTGGGAATCAAAAGATATGTCCAGTTGAAAATTCTGAATAGTCGCTATGGAATTCAGGCCCTTAAAAATGGACATTTTGCAAATGACCTCGGATTTCGACGAAACCAGATTTGTTAGGTCCGTGATGTCGAATTATTGCTAGATTCCAAATTTCATAATTTTTCGAATCAATATGTGAGCGTGGCAAAAGAAAACGTGTTTGACCAGTTTCCGTTGATTTTAATCGACTGGAAATTGGCCATTTTTCAAACGGTCTCAGAATTCGATGAAACTAGTTTTGTTAGGACCGTATCGTCAATACGAAGCTAGAAAATATTTTTATGGAATTTATAAAGTTCGTATGCGACCCCGGTAATTTGAAATGTACGTTAAAATTCAATACAGTGATTTAAATGTAAATTTAACGGAAACTGATTGTAACAGCCGAATCAGCCTACGATACATATCCCATTGTGTTCGGAATGGGGGTAAAACGCTATGGACGACAGGCGGTGGGTCTAGTTTCGAGGTCGAAAATAAAAGTTGCTTTTTAGAAATAAATAAATAAAAAAATATATTTTTATTTAAGTCCTTACTCTCCTCCCTCTCTTCATTTCAAAATGAAATAAAAAAAAATTAATTAAAAATGGGGGAACCCTAAAAAAATTCCCGTCTGCCCTCCTCAATGCGGCAGGCGCCAACGGGCGGTGGTTCTCCCCCTCCTCCTATCCTCCAAAACTGCCTTCCCTGACCCTCGAGACCCGCCTAAAATCGACGCTACCGTAGGCCGCACCTACCGGAGATCCCAGCGTCGCCAAGCCTCGTCAGCCCCTTCGCCAACGCCTCCTGAGCCGTAGCCAACCCTCTCCGACTCCTCCTCCAGCGCTGCGAGCTCTCCTTCCGCCGACGAGAAACAACAGCCGCGAGTTTTCCTTTTATTTGATTTTTCAGTGATTTTAAAACAGATTTTTATTTTCTTTTCTAAAATAAAACTGATTTTATTTTATTTTTAAAAACTGAAAACTTATTTTCATTTTAAAACTGAAATTAATGTTTTAGGAAAATAAAGAAAAAGATTTGATTTTGAATGTGATTTTTTATATGTTGAACTTCGAATTAAAAATGTGATTTTTATATGTTGAACTTCGAATTAAAAATATGATTTTTATATGTTGAACTTCGAATTAAAAATGTGATTTTTATATGTTGAACTTCGAATTAAAAATGTGATTTTTATATGTTGAACATCGAATTAAAAATGCGATTTTTATATGTTGAACTTCGAATTGAAAATGTGATTTTTATATGTTGAACTTCGAATTAAAAATGTGATTTTTATATGTTGAACTTCGAATTAAAAATGTGATTTTTATATGTTGAACTTCGAATTAAAAATGTGATTTTAATATGTTGAACTTCGAATTAAAAATGTGATTTTTATATATTGAACTTCGAAATAAAAATTCGATTTTTATATATTGAATAGCAAAGTAAAAATTCGATTTTTACATATGTAGTGAATGCGGGCGAAAGCTGCAAAAAGGCGAGAACGGAGAAGATTTATATCCAAGAAGAGTCAAGATGTTTGGATAGCTTTATGTGAGAACTTCTCACCTTTCAATTTAAATTTTCTAGTTATTTATATATACTAGGATGCAGACGGTGTTTAGTAGCACCTGACACCCGTCATCCACAGACCATGGATGGCTTGTTTGTTAAATTGTTTGGTTGTGTAGTTGATTAGATTATTCGGTTTGAATTGAATTGTTTGGAGAAATGAATTGATTTGATTGATGTGTGAATGGCGTGGGCCTTCACTAGACCGGGGATAAGGCTAGGCCTCGTCCCGTTTCTAGTATCGTGTCGTTATGCCGCCGAAATTTTCTAAAATATGTTAGAAAAACAAAAGTATCATTTTATTGAATAAATGAACTGAATAGAAATTCATATGTTGAAATAAAAATGTTTTTGTCGTTAAAAATATAATTTTTAACGTGAATGTGAATAAATAAATATTCATTTACAAACCGAACGGTTTGTTTATGTACACCTATTTGAAGGACATTGATTGAGTCGATAAATTTTACACATCGCCCAACTGCACGAATAAAAATCTGTGTTTGATTGTTTGAAACCCCACACGGGTGTTGGGATGAAATTTGAAGTTCACTCATCCTGATTGATTAAATATGTCGATCGATTGATTGACAGGCTGTTATAAGCGTTGAATATCTATATTTGATGCTTATATAGTGTAGTGCACTTTGGTTGATGGTTGATTATTTTCAATGCTATTATATACATGTGTTGTATGAAAATCCATATAATTAATTTTATATGGTAATTGATTGGGCCTCATTCCAATTTGAAAAACAAAGAATAATATAAAATAAAGGTTCATGTGTTGACAGTTTCATCCATTGAGATTGGTCATGTGTTGAACGAAATATTTTAGTAATAAAATTTACTTCTTTATCAATATAAAATAAAGGTTCATGTGTTGACAGTTTCATCCATTGAGATTGGTCATGTGTTGAACGAAATATTTTAGTAATAAAATTTACATCTTTATCAATATAAAATAACGGTTCATGTGTTGACAGTACTCATCCATTGAGATTGGTCATGTGTCGAACGAAATATTTTGATAATAACAACTATTTTGAAAAAGAAATATTTGAAATAAAATTTTTGAAATAGAAATTTATGAAGCCGTGTTGATTAGATTGACGCCATTTTGACGTAAACGATATTTATATCGATTTTATTCATTTTGAAATGAATTGAATATATAACGATTTTGAAATGAATTGAATAGATAACGATTTTGAAATGAATTGAATAGATAACGATTTTGAAATGAATTGAATATATAACGATTTCGAAATGAATTGAATTGAAAACGATTTCGAAATGAATTGAATTGAAAACGATTTCGAAATGAATTGAATTGAAAATGATTTCGAAATGAATTGAATTGAAAACGATTTCGAAATGAATTGAATTGAAAACGATTTCGAATTGAATTGAAAGCGAATTGAAAATGAATTCAAATTAAATTGAAATTTGAATTGAATAGAAATGAATTTTAAAACGAATTTATAAAGAAGAATTCAATTTTGCTTTGAATTGAAATGGAAGTTGAAATTGCTTTTGGAAACGAATTTAAAACTATTTATATAATTCGTTTTAAATAGAAATCGACGAAATATATATTATATATATAATATAATGGCCTGAATAGAACGCGCCGCGCCGCGGCAGTTCGTGAATTTCGACCATTTATTTCAAACGGACATTACGGGAGATCCGACCGTCGGATTCTCCTAAAACCGGAACCGTTGGGTTCGTATCGAAAAGAGCTTTCTAACGAATATTAGAAATTTGAAATCTAACGGTTGGATTTGGAATTATGTCCAAATCAAATTTGAAAAAGGTCGCTGTAAGTGCAGTTCGATGGCCGTTGTTGGAAATCGACTGTACAGGCCTTGATAAAATTATTAAAAATAGTAATAATTTGTGTAAAATCATAAGAAATGATTTAGAAAGATTTGGGATGAAAAACTCCATATTTGAAAAGATAAAAATAGATTTTTATCGAGATGAACTAGTTTTGAACTAGAATTATAATTCTATTTATTTTTAAATAAATAAATTGAATTCGAAAAGGGTTTTAAAAATAACCAAAATTTCCAATGATTGCATTGGAGTGGATTTGAATCGAAATTGTCTTCGGAATATTTCGATGTTGGAATTCGGGATTATACAGATGTTGTTATGGAAATTTGAAAGATGTAGATATTTATATCGTTATTTCCAATACGACATTTGTTAATCGTAGAATTTGATATTGAATATAAGCCGATATATTTTCTATTCAGAGCCTTATATTGAATATCAAATGTGATTTGGGTTTGTCGTGAATGGTGTCTTCACTAACACTGTTCTTGAACCCAGTTGAGAAAAGATTAAATCTCTTTATTTAGATTTAATGAAATGTACCAATTAAATAATATTTAATTGGAATTGAATTGATATTGATTTTTGGGTTTATCGTGAACAGTGTTTTAAACAACACTCGTTCTTTAACCCGATAATTAATGAATGTGATTTTGGGTTTATCGTGAACTGTGTTTTTAAATGACACTGATTCTTTAACCCAGTTAAAGATTAAAACTAAGTGGAGTTTTAATGAATCTTTAATTAGATTGAAAAGATCGAAAATGGAGTACCACCAGTTTTGCTTCAGGCGATAGTTAAATCTTTAATTAGATTTGAACGTGAAATGGTAATTGAATTTACCGATAACACCGTGGTATTAGATATGAAGTATTACCAGTTTTACTTCATGGGATGAATAGGTTGGGATTGGGAAATTAAAACCAATGATTACTTCAGTAAGTTTCGTTAATCCCGACTAGTTGAATCAAAATTCAAAAGAAGATTTGAGAATAAATTTTAATGATTTATCTTGGATAAAATTAATGGGAACCTTTCCCTATGAATGTGAAATCAGAAACTAACTGTCGGTTAGCTAAGCAGAATGGTTTTCTGGATATTGATCTGATGTTGGTTTCGGCCTTCGGGGTTAATATTTGGGGAATTATTCTCTTGATTAATTTACGGTTAGTGACTAATGAATTGGAATGAGGCGTATGTTGTGTTTGTGTAACACTTACTTAAGATATACGCGAGTTATTCGGAAAGACCGGGTTTATCCCATTCTGAATAACTGATACGACGATAAGTCGAAGATGAAGACGATGGTCGAAGACCGGAGGTCTTCACGTCGTTTGGGTGGTTACTGATGATCTTGATTGGGCTGTACACCCAAGAAGATGGAAACAGTTAGTGATCGTCCAGACGTACTTGGAGATCGATGGATATGCGGGGTACTAGGTGCCTCCGGTTTCGTTCAGACCCAGAACGGACTTGTAAATGGACTGTGTGTCTGACATTGGATTTTAGTCCGTGTGATTGATCTCTATTAAATATATATCTGTCTGGCGGTGGAGAATTTATTCTCTTGCTTAACGCCCTTCTCTGAGACGTATGAGCTCAGGGGTTATATATTGATGGATATCAAACGCATGGAGTGAATTGCCTGTGTGGCATGCCTAAGTGGCAATTGATCGAGGCTTCTGTTGAAAAGCAAAGTCTTGTGGTGATGATCAAAGTAAGGCCTTTGTGGCGTAGCTTTGTGTAACGTTTACCTCGCGTGTTTCACACCCGGTATGAACCAAAAACGGGAGAGGACCTCAGGGAGGGCATGCGTTTCCTTCTAGCTAAAAAGTGGCGTCAGTGGTTTTACACGCCCTGACGAGTTTGACTTATGTGGTTGTTGCTGTTGCGAGGCGCCTCGGATTGATCGGTCGTTCTCGAACCGATGGAGTCATTTGTTGGCTCATTGACACCCCAAAGGGTGGGGAAACGCAGTGTTCAGGCATTTTAATCCACATCGGTGGACCGGCCCTGTCGCTCCAAGGGTCACTCGAGCTCTCATCCTGAGACATGGGCTAGAGCGTCTCGAATCGGTTGAGGACTATCTTTTGCCTTGGTTCATAGATGGAAACCCAATTTCCAAATACGTGACTTTGCGATTTTGATTGTATAACCTATATATGGTGACATAGTGGTATGGGGCGCTCATGCCGCCTATGATTGATACTTATGATTTGAAGTTGTTTTATACACTATGCACTTATAATAGTATCAAATGATTTGTTTTAAACGTATCAAGCATTCTTTGGCTGTTATAAGGGAAAACCCTATCCCCCGGCTTGCTTGCATTGTGTGATAGGACCTGGGTCTTATAACAGCTTCATTTTTCTTTATTTAGCATTGCGCTGTTTGTTTTATGCACCGGTATTCTTGGGAGGAAACCCGTTCCGTGTTATACGGCGTGGTCCCTTGATTTACCTAGCTTTAAAAATAAAGATTAACTGTTTTAGTTCTCACACCAGTCCCATGACTGACCTGGAGTTTATTGTTTTAACCTAAACTCTGGGTGCCCTTATTTTGACACGGGCAGCTAGTAGTTTTGGTTTTGCAGATTTATATTCACAGGATCCTGGTTTACAGCTGGAACGATATCCGGAAAGCTTTGTATCCGTATATCTACTTCTAGTTGTGTATTGTATTATCTTCCGCTGCTATGTATTTAAATGTAATTTAAATCTCTGATATTTCTGTGTAATATTCATTTATACTCTGTATATTCTTGTAATCTGGTGCATTGTTGTAATATACAATGAAATGTTCTTTTATATGCGTTCTGTTTTGTCCTGTTCTCAAACGATAGGGCGTTTCGAACGGCCTGGATCGATTTAGCGACCGGTTCAGACCGAGCGAAATTCCTTGCCGTCACAGTTGGTATCAGAGCTTTGGTTTACAAAGCTCAGAGAACAAGACACATTAGAACCATACGAAAGAATTCATCAGATATTGGATTAGTAATACCCAATGGAATGACTCGTTAGAGATGGGATCAGTAGTATCCTAGAACGAGTGTGAAGAGTATATTTTTGAAAATGAAAACAAATTTTTGTTTTGAAAATTTAAATCAATTATACGTATTTGATTATTTATTTACATTGATTTGGACAATCAAATATATAGAGATTTTAGTATACGTCTGATCCACGTATATTGAAGCCTCAAATATATTCGATAGATATAGAATCACACTCTAGTCGCTCGGACATGATTCTAATGATTGACGCGTCATCATTAGAATTTATTTTCGTGTTTCGAAGGTGAGATTCCTATATATTTCCTATTGACTGGTGTGAGAACCAAAATTAGATAGGGCTTATTGTTGTGATTTGGCATCAAAAAAGTGATTTTTGACTATATATCAAAGTTATGAATTTCAAATGATAATCACTAATTGATTGATGATTGTGTTGTGTGTTTATTTGTTTGATAATTTTGAACCATTATGCCTAATTGAACCAAATATTGAACTGTATTGAAAATTGGTCGCATCTGCTTGCATATACATGTATATCATTGAACAGGTCATAGCAAGGAGGCTAGAGCCGAAGAATAAAATTTGTTTGCCCGACAAATAGGTACATGTTTACTACATAATTTCCTGTTTTGTTTGGGTGATGATGATTTTATGAGCCGCTTGGCTTTTTCTTTTTCTTTTTGAGATCTGAAGGACCGGGGAAGCTATTTGAAATTCCCCGATGCTCCCGGTGCAGGGGAGGTTATGGCGAAATTTTTCGAAAATTTAGGGTGTTAGCCAAATTTTTGAAATTTTGAAAATTTTCAGAAACTGAAAAGTTAGAGAATGAAAGCCAGAACGAATGTAGAGTTGATTAATCAAACCACTTTCGACTTTGTTCCTTTTCGGGGACGAAAAGTTTTAAGTGGGGGAGATTGTAACAACCCGAAAATCTGGGCCAGTTTAAAATTTTTATTTTGGCAATTTTAGCGAATTTTTGATTATTTAAAATGAATTATTTTAAATAAAATCGACGAGAAATTTATTTTGAATTTAATTCGAACGTATATATTTATACGCGTCGTCGTTGGAATATAAATATTTATATATAATTATAAATGGAATTGAAAATGGCGCGGTAGTTCGATAATTCGATTTCAAACTTCAATTGAATGTACCGGGTGCAAAACAATCCGGGTTTTAGTGAAACCAAAAATAATGGGATCTAATTGATAATATCTTTCCGACGGATCCGAATAATCGAGATTTCATAGTGGGAATCAAAAGATATGTCCAGTTGAAAATTCTGAATAGTCGCTATGGAATTCAGGCCCTTAAAAATGGACATTTTGCAAATGACCTCGGATTTCGACGAAACCAGTTTTGTTAGGTCCGTGATGTCGAATTATTGCTAGATTCCAAATTTCATAATTTTTTGAATCAATATGTGAGCGTGGCAAAAGAAAACGCGTTTGACCAGTTTCCGTTGATTTTAATCGACTGGAAATTGGCCATTTTTCAAACGGTCTCAGAATTCGATGAAACTAGTTTTGTTAGGACCGTATCGTCAATACGAAGCTAGAAAATATTTTTATGGAATTTATAAAGTTCGTATGCGACCCCGGTAATTTGAAATGTACGTTAAAATTCAATAAAGTGATTTAAATGTAAATTTAACGGAAACTGATTGTAACAGCCGAATCAGCCTACGATACATATCCCATTGTGTTCGGAATGGGGGTAAAACGCTATGGACGACAGGCGGTGGGTCTAGTTTCGAGGTCGAAAATAAAAGTTGCTTTTTAGAAATAAATAAATAAATAAATATATTTTTATTTAAGTCCTTACTCTCCTCCCTCTCTTCATTTCAAAATGAAATAAAAAAATTAATTAAAAATGGGGGAACCCTAAAAAAATTCCCGTCTGCCCTCCTCAATGCGGCAGGCGCCAACGGGCGGTGGTTCTCCCCCTCCTCCTATCCTCCAAAACTGCCTTCCCTGACCCTCGAGACCCGCCTAAAATCGACGCTACCGTAGGCCGCACCTACCGGAGATCCCAGCGTCGCCAAGCCTCGTCAGCCCCTTCGCCAGCGCCTCCTGAGCCGTAGCCAACCCTCTCCGACTCCTCCTCCAGCGCTGCGAGCTCTCCTTCCGCCGACGAGAAACAACAGCCGTGAGTTTTCCTTTTATTTGATTTTTCAGTGATTTTAAAACAGATTTTTATTTTCTTTTCTAAAATAAAACTGATTTTATTTTATTTTTAAAAACTGAAAACTTATTTTCATTTTAAAACTGAAATTAATGTTTTAGGAAAATAAAGAAAAAGATTTGATTTTGAATGTGATTTTTATATGTTGAACTTCGAATTAAAAATGTGATTTTTATATGTTGAACTTCGAATTAAAAATATGATTTTTATATGTTGAACTTCGAATTAAAAATATGATTTTTATATGTTGAACTTCGAATTAAAAATGTGATTTTTATATGTTGAACTTCGAATTAAAAATGTGATTTTTATATGTTGAACTTCGAATTAAAAATGTGATTTTTATATGTTGAACTTCGAATTAAAAATGTGATTTTTATATGTTGAACTTCGAATTAAAAATGTGATTTTTATATGTTGAACTTCGAATTAAAAATGTGATTTTTATATGTTGAACTTCGAATTAAAAATGTGATTTTTATATGTTGAACTTCGAATTAAAAATGTGATTTTTATATATTGAACTTCGAAATAAAAATTCGATTTTTATATATTGAATAGCAAAGTAAAAATTCGATTTTTACATATGTAGTGAATGCGGGCGAAAGCGGCAAAAAGGCGAGAACGGAGAAGATTTATATCCAAGAAGAGTCAAGATGTTTGGATAGCTTTATGTGAGAACTTCTCACCTTTCAATTTAAATTTTCTAGTTATATATATATATATATATACTAGGATGCAGACGGTGTTTAGTAGCACCTGACACCCGTCATCCACAGACCATGGATGGCTTGTTTGTTAAATTGTTTGGTTGTGTAGTTGATTAGATTATTCGGTTTGAATTGAATTGTTTGGAGAAATGAATTGATTTGATTGATGTGTGAATGGCGTGGGCCTTCACTAGACCGGGGATAAGGCTAGGCCTCGTCCCGTTTCTAGTATCGTGTCATTATGCCGCCGAAATTTTCTAAAATATGTTAGAAAAATAAAAGTATCATTTTATTGAATAAATGAACTGAATAGAAATTCATATGTTGAAATAAAAATGTTTTTGTCGTTAAAAATATAATTTTTAACGTGAATGTGAATAAATAAATATTCATTTACAAACCGAACGGTTTGTTTATGTACACCTATTTGAAGGACATTGATTGGGTCGATAAATTTTACACATCGCCCAACTGCACGAATAAAAATCTGTGTTTGATTGTTTGAAACCCCACACGGGTGTTGGGATGAAATTTGAAGTTCACTCATCCTGATTGATTAAATATGTCGATCGATTGATTGACAGGCTGTTATAAGCATTGAATATCTATATTTTATGCTTATACAGTGTAGTGCACTTTGGTTGATGGTTGATTATTTTCAATGCTATTATATACATGTGTTGTATGAAAATCCATATAATTAATTTTATATGGTAATTGATTGGGCCTCATTCCAATTTGAAAAACAAAGAATAATATAAAATAAAGGTTCATGTGTTGACAGTTTCATCCATTGAGATTGGTCATGTGTTGAACGAAATATTTTAGTAATAAAATTTACATCTTTATCAATATAAAATAAAGGTTCATGTGTTGACAGTTTCATCCATTGAGATTGGTCATGTGTTGAACGAAATATTTTAGTAATAAAATTTACATCTTTATCAATATAAAATAACGGTCATGTGTTGACAGTACTCATCCATTGAGATTGGTCATGTGTCGAATGAAATATTTTGATAATAACAACTATTTTGAAAAAGAAATATTTGAAATAAAATATTTGAAATAGAAATTTATGAAGCCGTGTTGATTAGATTGACGCCATTTTGACGTAAACGATATTTATATCGATTTTATTCATTTTGAAATGAATTGAATATATAACGATTTTGAAATGAATTGAATAGATAACGATTTTGAAATGAATTGAATAGATAACGATTTTGAAATGAATTGAATATATAACGATTTCGAAATGAATTGAATTGAAAACGATTTCGAAATGAATTGAATTGAAAACGATTTCGAAATGAATTGAATTGAAAACGATTTCGAAATGAATTGAATTGAAAACGATTTCGAAATGAATTGAATTGAAAACGATTTCGAAATGAATTGAATTGAATTGAAAACGATTTCGAATTGAATTGAAAGCGAATTGAAAATGAATTCAAATTAAATTGAAATTTGAATTGAATAGAAATGAATTTTAAAACGAATTTATAAAGAAGAATTCAATTTTGCTTTTAATTGAAATGGAAGTTGAAATTGCTTTTGGAAACGAATTTAAAACTATTTATATAATTCGTTTTAAATAGAAATTGACGAAATATATATTATATATATTATATATATAATATAATGGCCTGAATAGAACGCGCCGCGCCGCGGCAGTTCGTGAATTTCGACCATTTATTTCAAACGGACATTACGGGAGATCCGACCGTCGGATTCTCCTAAAACCGGAACCGTTGGGTTCGTATCGAAAAGAGCTTTCTAACGAATATTAGAAATTTGAAATCTAACCGTTGGATTTGGAATTATGTCCAAATCAAATTTGAAAAAGGTCGCTGTAAGTGCAGTTCGATGGCCGTTGTTGGAAATCAACTGTACAGGCCTTGATAAAATTATTAAAAATAGTAATAATTTGTGTATAATCATAAGAAATGATTTAGAAAGATTTGGGATGAAAAACTCCATATTTGAAAAGATAAAAATAGATTTTTATCGAGATGAACTAGTTTTGAACTAGAATTATAATTCTATTTATTTTTAAATAAATAAATTGAATTTGAAAAGGGTTTTAAAAATAACCAAAATTTCCAATGATTGCATTGGAGTGGATTTGAATCGAAATTGTCTTCGGAATATTTCGATGTTGGAATTCGGGATTATACAGATGTTGTTATGGAAATTTGAAAGATGTAGATATTTATATCGTTATTTCCAATACGACATTTGTTAATCGTAGAATTTGATATTGAATATAAGCCGATATATTTTCTATTCAGAGCCTTATATTGAATATCAAATGTGATTTGGGTTTGTCGTGAATGGTGTCTTCACTAACACTGTTCTTGAACCCAGTTGAGAAAAGATTAAATCTCTTTATTTAGATTTAATGAAATGTACCAATTAAATAATATTTAATTGGAATTGAATTGATATTGATTTTTGGGTTTATCGTGAACAGTGTTTTAAACAACACTCGTTCTTTAACCCGATAATTAATGAATGTGATTTTGGGTTTATCGTGAACTGTGTTTTTAAATGACACTGATTCTTTAACCCAGTTAAAGATTAAAACTAAGTGGAGTTTTAATGAATCTTTAATTAGATTGAAAAGATCGAAAATGGAGTACCACCAGTTTTGCTTCAGGCGATAGTTAAATCTTTAATTAGATTTGAACGTGAAATGGTAATTGAATTTACCGATAACACCATGGTGTTAGATATGAAGTATTACCAGTTTTACTTCATGGGATGAATAGGTTGGGATTGGGAAATTAAAACCAATGATTACTTTGGTAAGTTTCGTTAATCCCGACTAGTTGAATCGAAATTCAAAAGAAGATTTGAGAATAAATTTTAATGATTTATCTTGGATAAAATTAATGGGAACCTTTCCCTATGAATGTGAAATTAGAAACTAACTGTCGGTTAGCTAAGCAGAATGGTTTTCTGGATATTGATCTGATGTTGGTTTCGGCCTTCGGGGTTAATATTTGGGGAATTATTCTCTTGATTAATTTACAGTTAGTGACTAATGAATTGGAATGAGGCGTATGTTGTGTTTGTGTAACACCTACTTAAGATATACGCGAGTTATTCGGAAAGGCCGGGTTTATCCCATTCTGAATAACTGATACGACGATAAGTCGAAGATGAAGACGATGGTCGAAGACAGGAGGTCTTCACGTCGTTTGGGTGGTTACTGATGATCTTGATTGGGCTGTACACCCAAGAAGATGGAAACAGTTAGTGATCGTCCAGACGTACTTTGAGATCGATGGATATGCGGGGTACTAGGTGCCTCCGGTTTCGTTCAGACCCAGAACGGACTTGTAAATGGACTGTGTGTCTGACATTGGATTTTAGTCCGTGTGATTGATCTCTATTAAATATATATCTGTTTGGCGGCGGAGAATTTGTTATCTTGCTTAACGCCCTTCTCTGAGACGTACGAGCTCAGGGGTTATATATTGATGGATATCAAACGCATGGAGTGAATTGCCTGTGTGGCATGCCTAAGTGGCAATTGATCGAGGCTTCTGTTGAAAAGCAAAGTCTTGTGGTGATGATCAAAGCAAGGCCTTTGTGGCGTAGCTTTGTGTAACGTTTACCTCGCGTGTTTCACACCCGGTATGAACCAAAAACGGGAGAGGATCTCAGGGAGGGCATGCGTTTCCTTCTAGCTAAAAAGTGGCGTCAGTGGTTTTACATGCCCTGACGAGTTTGACTTATGTGGTTGTTGCTGTTGCGAGGCGCCTCGGATTGATCGGTCGTTCTCGAACCGATGGAGTCATTTGTTGGCTCATTGACACCCCAAAGGGTGGGGAAACGCAGTGTTCAGCCATTTTAATCCACATCGGTGGACCGGCCCTGTCGCTCCAAGGGTCACTCGAGCTCTGATCCTGAGACACGGGCTAGAGCGTCTCGAATCGGTTGAGGACTATCTTTTGCCTCGGTTCATAGATGGAAACCCAATTTCCAAATACGTGACTTTGCGATTTTGATTGTATAACCTATATATGGCGACATAGTGGTATGGGGCGCTCATGCCGCCTATGATTGATACTTATGATTTGAAGTTGTTTTATACACTATGCACTTATAATAGTATCAAATGATTTGTTTTAAACGTATCAAGCATTCTTTGGCTGTTATAAGGGAAAACCCTATCCCCCGGCTTGCGTTGCATTGTGTGATAGGACCTGGGTCTTATAACAGCTTCATTTTTCTTTATTTAGCATTGCGCTGTTTGTTTTATGCACCGGTATTCTTGGGAGGAAACCGTTCCATGTTATACGGCGTGGTCCCTTGATTTACCTAGCTTTAAAAATAAAGATTAACTGTTTTAGTTCTCACACCAGTCCCATGACTGACCTGGAGTTTATTGTTTTAACCTAAACTCTGGGTGCCCTTATTTTGACACGGGCAGCTAGTAGTTTTGGTTTTGCAGATTTATATTCACAGGATCCTGGTTTACAGCTGGAACGATATCCGGAAAGCTTTGTATCCGTATATCTACTTCTAGTTGTGTATTGTATTATCTTCCACTGCTATGTATTTAAATGTAATTTAAATCTCTGATATTTCTGTGTAATATTCATTTATACTCTGTATATTCTTGTAATCTGGTGCATTGTTGTAATATACAATGAAATGTTCTTTTATATGCGTTCTGTTTTGTCCTGTTCTCAAACGATAGGGCGTTTCGAACGGCCTGGATCGATTTAGCGACCAGTTCGGACCGAGCGAAATTCCTTGCCGTCACAAGAGTCGTCTTTTCATCTTCTAATTGACGGATGATAAGTTGCAGTTCTTGAGCTTGACTTATCACTATCTTTGAGTCAACCATTTTGAAGTCTAGAAATTTTCCAGCAATGAATTTCTTCATACCTGCATCTTCTCCAGAGCCAACCAGAGTTGTTTGGACATTGCAAAAGTACAGTAGACGTTGTAGAGGCTATCATCCAGACCATTCAGAACATAATTTTTGGACATGAAATCTGAGTTTGTCCAGATATTGAGTGCCTCTACTTTAGTAGCGTCAGGTTCGAGTTTGTCTACCACAGGAGCCTCTTCAGTTAGAAACTTGGCAAGGCTTAATGTTATTAAGTAAAACAAAATTTTCTGTTGCCAGCGCTTTAAATTGATTCCATTGAACTTCTTTGGCCTTTTGCCATGAGACAGAGCCATTGTTGGTAGCACAGGCGCTGGCTGAGCAGTTTTCACCGTCTGAATCGATGCAGAATCAGTGCTGCTGTTTTTCGTCATCTACAACAAAAATATTGTTTCAAGATTGTTAGTACTTTTGTAATTACACAATTGTATTACAAACAGACAGCAACAACAATCAACATCAATCAATTATGCCACCATAGTCACGTCAAACTGTGTGTACAATAATCACAGAAAGTGTAACTGATTTGTGCACAAGACTGAAGATAAAAAGAAAGTATTCTATTTCAGTAATGTCCGAGTCCAGAAGTTTTCTGTTTCCTTGAAACAATATTGTCGTCGTATATACTAATCGACGTAGTTGCAATTTGTTTCATAGGATAAAACGGACGAACTCTGTTGCGTAGTGCTAGCAAACGGAGCTCTGACGAACTGAAGTTGATTATAAAAACCAGATTAGAGGATTACTTTGAAGAAGAAAAAGTAATGCAAGCAGAAAAAAGTTGAATTCTGTCTTGTTTTGGGCAGTGTATATATAGGCAAGGAGGAGTGCCTGTTCGCATGCATTAGTAACCATCCGAATAAGAAAGGTTGCGACCCTTTAACCGTCCGGTTATTAGTGTGCGTCCGTTGATAATTCAAATGGTTGTCTTTATTCCGCTAACAGACATTCCTTTCGAATTCTGGACTAAATTGACACACCTTTAAAATTATGAGAAAAAAATAATCTCATGTTAGTGCACTAGCCCAATCAGCAACCGTCGGCCATATCCAGTCAAGAGACCCAAAGAGCCCCAAGGCCCAAGGCCCTTATCTTTGATATTTTAATGTATTATTATGTCATGGCCAAGCCTACATCCTCATATCATCCCTCTCCTTTCTATTTTACATAAGCCTATTTGGCTTCTAATATATTACGAGAGATTGTGCTAATATTTCTATAATGTGGGACTTTAAGTGTTGCCATCTCTTCTTCTTCCTTATCTCTTCTTCTTCCTACTTTCCCCTTTCTTTGCTCATTCATTTCCAACATATTTAGCATTTTGAGTTTGCAACATTACATTTGAATGATACACAAATATTTAAGTTTCATTTTCTATGTTTATCAATATAAACTAAACCATAATTTGATTTACAAATTCAGGTTACTACTGCCGTAATAGCTTGAATTTCATTATTTAAACAATTACATAAGGTCACACCATAGATTGTCAAATTAAATCTTTAATTTTTAATTATAAATTTATCAACTCAAGTTAATTCAAATGTTCTAATATTAATTCCAAATCTCAATATTTAACAGTACAAATTAAATCATAATTCCATTTATAATCAATATAAGATATTGTTGTTATAAAAAATTGAATTTCATTAATTAATCAATTTAATTTAGTTTACATCATACATTTCACAATCAAATCATTAAATTTTAAATTCTAATCATAATTATCATTAAAAAGAAAATTGTGACGAAGGGGAGAAATAGTCTTTTGTTGTAATTTCTAAGTTTGAGGCATGATTCTCAAGAGAAGTAGATCCAGACGAGGATTCGGGGCGGGAGGAAGACACCAAGGGAGGAATACTTATTTCCCCGGATTCTCCGCCTGAGTGGACATTCGAATTCATTCCAAAACAAGAAACATTCAAAATCAAAGTGGATAAGGCTGTTGTCACTCCTAAAAAAGTTACAATCTTTTCTAAAATGAAGAAGCGAACGACAAATCAGTTTTTGAAAAAGGTCGCCATGGATGCAGTTCGGTGGCTGATATTGGAAACAGACTGTAAGGGCCTTAATAATTATTAGAAATATGAATAAATCATGTAAGATCATAATAAATGATTTGGGATTACAAAAAAAATAATTTTTTACAACACTTATTCGGCTATAGTTCATCAAAATTTTGTAAAAATTATACAATTTTCGTAACATATGTTAAGAAAAATGTCATGATAGATTTTACCAAACAACGTTCTTTATACAAATGATGGAAAATAAAAACTATTTACATTTCATTAAATTCAACATTTAAATAGTCGCTAAATATAATTTTATACAATTTTATTGTGTTATATGCAATATACACATATATAATGATTTTTAGTGTAAAATTATGTTTTTCCATATATAACCGAGTTATAATTATTTAGTAGTTAAATAGTCTCTCTAACACGTGCTATAATGTATTTATTATTAGTTATAATTAAAAGTATTTGCAATCATTTTAAAAACCAGTTGGCTCTGACAAAATTGAGTTATAAGTAAAATGGAAAACCACTAATATTGATGAAAAATCAACATTTATGTGTGAGGATAATTTTAAGAAGATTGTATGGCTTATTTTTGTCAAAATATTGTGTTTCATACAATTTTAACATCAAATTTGTAAGTTTTGTTTGTAAGTCACAAATGGGTAAGATGTACGATTAGTTTGCAAAATATAAATTTTGTTTCCATATGTGTAAAACTATGTTAAAAAGGTTTTAAAATATTTTAGATATGTTTGTACAAATTTTAGTAAGGCTAAACAAAGTTAGAATGTGTATTAAGTGGTTGAATTGTTGAAATATAATGTTAATAGAATGGCTTGTGAGTAAAGTGGCTTATTTGAGCACCTAAATTAAGCACGAATGATCTAATTATGCTATAATTCAGCTGAAACCATGGATTATGAAAAGAAGAGTTTGGATACTACGATTATTTTCTCTATAGTATCTTCCTCCTCCTTTGATATTCATATAAAAAGAAAATAACAAAATCTCTTATACAAACCAAAATCTCCACTTCTAATCCAAATCAAAGGCCGAAACTAAGTATCTAACCAAGCTATACACAAGCAATCACTACAAACCCATATATTAATCTCCATTTATTTCATATCTTGTGAATTTTCTTCACTGTTTGATGAAATCATATTGCATGCTACTGTAAACTTTCCTATAGGTTGCAAAGGGCAAAATTCAAGCTAAAAGTTAAATCTTTCTTCAAATCCCCCATTGTTAATTGCTAAAGTCACCAAAGACATGAGTGCAAACTCACACATCTAGATTACTCGATGATTTTGAACATTTGTAGTTTTTCAGAGAGAGGCTGTCTCTATAAACATAATATGTTAGTTTTTTGTTTGTAGAGGAAAATCAGTTCTCCATCCAAATTTGTGATGTCATAACTTCTTTATTTCTTGCTGCAATCATGCCAAATCTTTTCTAAATGATAGTATTATTGTTGGTTTATAAGCATGTCAATTTTCAAGTCATATCTACCTTTGTATCATATTAAAATTACGTGTCAAAGTTTGAACCATAAGAGAATCTTTCCCAATGTAGTATCTATCAAAGATGGTCCATACATGGAGAGCTCAAATTCTATAGCATATTCCAAGATTGTCTTATCTCCCAATTTCATCATAGAACCTATATAATGTTGAAATTGATGATTCAAATATTTGTAGAGAAGGAAAGATTGATTGTCAATCATGTAATTGGCTCCTATATGGAATAACTTGGGTGCCAAGTTTACTTGGAGGTCAAGAAAACTTGGGTGCCAAGTTTACTTAGAATTCAAGAAAAATTGGGTGCCAAGTTTACTTGAAGATCAAGAAAACTTGGGTGTCATATTTACTTGGAGGTCAAGAAAACCCTCTATATAAATAGAGGTCATGTTATTGTATAAAAAAGCAGTCCACCATTAATCTTCTCTCTATTGTAATCTTCCTCCTCTCTTATGTACTCATTTCTTCATTGTGAAATAAAAGTTGTTGGGTCTCTGTGGATGTAGGATATTCATATTCGAACCACGTTATATCCTTTGTGTCCTTTTTTTGTTCTTTGTTTTTTGTGAGATTTCATAATAGTTTTGTTATACTCCATTGGTATCTAAATAAACAATACTGGATCCTCATCAAAATTCCGCATAAATCACTACAATTTGGTATCAAAGCTGGTGTTATTGTTTCTATTTGGATATTAATGGCTACTTCTAGTAAGTCTGTTGGAAGATCTGACATCAATTATGGAGTAGCACGTTTTGATGGAAAGGGAGATTTTGGTACTTGGAAGATAAAGATGGAGGCTGTATTGAAAAAAGAGAAGACTTTTAAAGTTGTTTCTGCGCCTGAGAAATTGAAAGATGTTGATGCAGCTGAATTGGAGGAAATGGAAGAAGAAGCTCTCACAACAATTCAGTTGAGTCTTTCAGATGAAGTCCTTAGAGAATTTTCTTAGAAGAAGACGGTGAAGGAACTATGGGATGCATTATTAGATGCATATCAAGACAAGTCTCTCACAAATCAGATTATTCTACAATAACAACTTTATTCGTTCAAGATGAAGCTTGGAGCCGATATTATGGAGCATGTAGATGCCTTGACCACTTTAGTTATGAACCTGAAGGCAGCAGATGTTGATATTACTGATGAGGCTCAAGCTGTGATCCTTATATGTTCCTTGCCTAAAGAACATACTGATTTTGTCAATTACATGATTTATGGCCGCAGTAAAATTAGCCTTTCCGATGTAAAGGATGGCCTTCATAATGAAGTGTTAAGAGGTAGACTGGCAAGCACTAGCATTGATAGTGATACCGAAGGCTTATCTGTTCAGAGAGGTAGAAGTCAAAGCAATTCAAAGAAAGGTGAAGAATGGAATTCTTCGAGGTCCCAGTCTAGGGGACCTAAGAAATTGGCTTGCCATTATTGTAAGAAGCCCAGGTACTTTGTTGCACAATGTTCTAAGCTTGAAGGAAGAAGAAAAGACCCAAATCAAGCTTCAGCCTCTATAGCGAAGAAATCAGATACAGAGAGTGACACTGATGTGTTTACAACTTCTAGCTCTTCTGGGAAGAGCACCCCATGGTTGATTGATTCTGGCGCATCCTATCATATGGCACCTGATAGGAACTCTTTTTCCACTTACCGTGAGGTTGACGAAGGAGATGTTCTGATGGGCATTGATGCTTCTTGTCATATGGTTGGTGTTGGTAGTGTAAAGATCAGGATGTTTGACGGTGTTATTCGAAACATAATTGATGTTAGGCATGTACCTGATTTAAGGAGGAGGTTGATTTCTGTTGGGGCACTGAGTGGACTTGGACTAAAGACTGTAGTTGAAGAAGAGAAGATGAAAATATCTAAGGGTTCCGTGATCGTTATGAAAGGAGTGATGGCAGGAAATCTCTATTTACTAAAGGGCACTACTGTAGTTGGTGAATCAGCTTCAGTTACTTCAGTTGATTCAGATTCTTCCATATTATGGCACTTGCGGATGGTCCACATTGGTGAGCGCAGCATGGATGAGCTAAGAAAGCAAGGTTTGATTGATGGAGTTCGACATTCAAAGCTTGGTTTTTGTGAAGAGTGTGTTCTTGGTAAGCAGACGAAAATTTCTTTTGGTGTTGGTGAGCATAATGCAAAAGCTATTTTGGATTATGTTCAGACGGATGTTTGGGGACATTCCGCTTGCCCATCCTTGGGTGGAGCCAGGTATTTTGTTTCATTTATAGACGATTTCTCTCGTAAAGTTTGTGTATACTTTTTAAAGTGCAAAAGTGAAACCTTTACTTGAATTCGTAAATGGAAATCAATGGTGGAGAAGCAGTCAGGGAAGAAGTTGAAAGTTCTCCGTTCATATAATGGCGGTGAATTCATATCAAAAGAATTCATCGATATTGTGAGTACGAATGCATTAAGAGGCATTACACCACACCAGGCGACCCCCAGTCCAATGGAGTTGCATAAAGGATGAATTGGACATTGTTGGAGAGAACTAGGTGCCTCAGATTCACTGCTAAGTTGAAGAAGGGATTTTGGGCTGAAACTTTATCTATGGTGGCTTTCCTCATCAACCGCACACCTTCTACTACAACAGATATGAAGATCCCTGAAGAAGTGTGGAAAGGAGAGTCTGTTAGCTATTCATTCCTCAAGCTATTTGGTTATCCAGCTTATGTGCAAGAGAGTCGAGGAAACTGGAACCTAGAGCTCGCAAATGTATCTTTCTAGGTTACAGAAGTGGAGTAAAAGGATATAGGTTGTGGTGTCCTATTAGCAAGAAACTTATTATAAGCAGGGATGTAACTTTTGATGAGAAAGCTATGTTGAAGGTGGAGCCTTCCTCATCGAATGATGATGAGAGGACACGTGAAGAATACCAAAAGCCAAGCAAATCATCTATTGATTCTTTCCATAGATTTTCAAATGGTGTTTCCAATGATGCCGTGGTTGATAGGGATAGTATGGATACTGGCATAAAAGATCAAACTCAAGGTGGAGCTCATACAGAGACCAGGCCTGTTAGAGAATGAAAAAAACCCAGATGGCTTGATGAGTTTGTTGGTTTGAGCATCAAAGACATTGACTTTGATGATATGGCAACATATGCATTAAACTTGTCCATGATGAGACCAGAGATTATAGAGACGCTATTGTTGACAGTTCTAGTTGGCTGGTAGCTATGGTTGAGTAGATCTAATCTTTACGAAAAAATCACACTTGGGATTTGGTGCCACTTCCTACAGACAAGAGAGCTGTTGGATGTAAGTGGATCTATAGAGTGAAAGACGGTGGCAATGGAGAGTTCAGATATAAAGCAAGACTAGTAGCAAAGGGGTATGTTCAGAAGAAAGGGGAAGAGTATCATGACATCTTTGCCCCAGTTGTTAGGCATACTTCCATTCGTATTCTCTTGGCATTAGTTGCTCATTATGACATGGAGTTAGAACAACTAGATGTCAAAACTGCATTCTTGCATGGTGATCTGGATGAAGAGATTTATTTTCGGCAGCCGGAAGGGTTCATTGACAGTAGTAGGATAGACTATTTTTGTAAACTTAACAAATCTCTTTATGGACTAAAGCAGTCTCCTAGACTATGGTACAAGAGATTTGATAAGTTTATGATTTCATAGGGATACTCTAGAAGCTTCAAAGACCAGTGTGTTTATTTTAGGAGATGTGATGATGACATGATTTGTTTGTTGTTATAAGTTGATGATATGTTGATTGCATCTCAGAGTATGGTCAAAATTAAGGAGTTGAAAACGGAGCTCAGTTGAAAGTTTGATATGAAGGATTTGGGAAAAGAACAAAGAATATCGGGTATGGAGATAAGCAGGTATAGGAAGTGGAGAGAGTTAAGGCTCACTCAGGCGCAGTACATCGAGAAAGTCCTAGCTCGATTTGGGATGGAGAAAGCCAAACCGGTAGTCACTTCTTTAGGCTCTCATTTTAAGTTATTACCCATTGCCCTTGATTCTTAACTTAAAAATTAATTCTGTCTTGATTTATGGTTATAACACGTTACAAAAATACAGGTTGTTACATTCTCCCCTCCTTAAAGGATTTCGTCCTATAAAACTCTAAGTTAGGAAGAACGTATCCTACCATCCATCATCCATCTACTCAAAACATCATCCACAAGCAACCATTGCCCTTAAAGATTTCTAGTTCTATATGAACATATGCAGAAAGTGTGTGTATATGTACTTATCTAATGCAAAAGATCAGGTGGTTACTGATTCAGTAAACCTCCTTAATGCGAGATATGTTAGTGTAATGAATCCAACATGTATGAAAATTCCTAACATAATTTATAATCTCTACATGAGCGCACATAACATTCATTCATATGCAACATCCAAGTGATAACATAACAAGTTTCATCCATGTACAAGTATAAGCACTCATGCATATGCAACATGAAAATGTGACTGAGCCGATCTAGTGCCTAATGTGTGTCATGCATCCACTAGCAACCACTTGCAACCACTTGCAAACATCAATCATAACATGTTTCAATCACATGTTTACATCCATTTGGTTCTAGCTAAGGTTCTCAAGATAGGATCGAGAAGATAACAAGACAAACATAGGTAGTAAAAGCATGATACGAAAGGTTTTCAAGCTTATAGAAAAAAAGAGATCGAGAATGTACCCTAAAAAAGAAATGGGTAAAGCGCGCGTATCTTCTCTTCGGTTTCCCAAGTTGCGTCTTCTTGGGCTTCACTCAACTGTAATTTAACTAGCTTGACTTCTCGATTCCTTAGCTTCTTGATCTCTGCTCCTAGGATACGAATCGAAACTCGCCTCAATGTTGCTTCCTTTTCCACTTCTACGCCTTCAAGGATGCTTGGCTCAACAACTTCGGCCGACTCATGTAAGCACTTTCGGAGATGCGAGACGTGAAAGACATTGTGTACTCCGGCCAGCCTCTCGGGCAATTCTAACTTATATGCCATCTTCCCAATCCTCTCAGTGATAGGGAACGGTCCTACGAACCTTGGTGCTAGCTTTCCAACCGCTCCAAAACGAACCACATTGCGTAAAGGAGAAACTTTTATAAAGACCATATCTCCGACTTCAAACTCTAGGTCTGTTCTTCTCTTATCCGCATAAGATTTCTGTCTATCTTGGGCCGTTTTCATCCATCTTTGTATCAACTCTACCTTCTCAGAAGTGTCCCTTACCATGTCGGGCCCAAGTATAAGCTTGTCTGTCGTCTTCCACCAACAAGTTAGTGACTTGCACGGTCTTCCAGACAAGGCTTCGAACGGTGCCATTCCTATGCTACCTTGGTAGCTATTATTGTATGCAAACTCCACGAGAGGGAGATGGTCTTCCCAAGTACCACCAAAATCAAGAATGAATAGTCTCAAGAGATCCTCTAGTACCTTATTTACCCTTTCGGTTTGACCATCCGTCTGTGGGTGATAGGACGTGCTTAAACTCAGTCGCGTACCCATTGCTTCTTGCAGACTATTCCAAAACTGGCTAGTGAACATCGGGACACGATCACTAACTATACTAGAACGAAACCCATGCAACCGTACTACCTCTCGAAGGTAAATAGATGCTGGCCATGATGCGGTCCTCTTGCTTTTCACTGGTATGAAGTGAGCGCTTTTCATGAGTCTGTCAACTATGACCCATATGCTAGTATTTCCCTTGCTTGACCTAGGCAGTCCATCCACAAAATCCATTGAGATACTCTCTCATTTCCATTACGGAACCTCCAAAGGATGTAATAGCCTACCGACCTTCTTCGACTCGGCCTTTACTTGTTGGCACACCATGCACTTCGGAACGAACTCTGCCACATCCTTTTTCATTCCAGGCCCAAAGAAAATGTGTTTCATAACCCTATACATCTTATCCCCTCCGGGATGTATGGTCATCTTCGAGTGATGCGCCTCTTCGAGGACTTTCCTTACTAGGTCTCCCACTTGTGGGATACATAGCCTTCCATCATGCCTTAGCCATCCCTTGTCATCTATGGCATACCTACCGAGGTGACTTGACGTCTCACCACTAATCAGCTTGTCCATGATTTTGACTATCTATGGGTCTTCCTTTTGTGAAGTCCCTACTTGATCTAGAAGTTTAGGTCTTAACTCAAGAGATGCTAGCATAGCAGCCAATGACTCAACAGCAGGTGTAAAATCAAAGGTTACTATAAATTCAAGGCTTTTCCTTTCAACAAATAAGGGGCTCAAAGTCAACCTTTTTCTACTTAGCGCGTCCGCCACCACGTTAACCTTGCTAGGGGTATAAGCTATATCGAAGTCATATGATGTGAATAATTCCATCCACCGCTGTTGTCTCAGATTCAAATCTTTCTATGAGAAGAGGTACTTAAGCGATTTGTGGTTGGTATACAACTCGAACCTCTCCCCTAGAAGATAATGGAGCCAAGATTTAAGTGCAAAAAAGATCGCCGCCAACTCCAAGTCATGTGTGGAATAGTTCTTCTCATGAACTTTAAGTTGTCTACCCCCATAGCATATCACTTTCCCTTCTTGCATTATGACAGTGCCTATTCCTGTGCCACACGCATCTGTGTACACCGTAAACATCTTACTTCCATCGGGTAATGCCAAAACTGGAGCTGTGGTGAGGGCTCTCTTGAGTCTCTGAAAAGCAATCTCACATTCTATGTCCCATGCAAACGCTGGGTTTTTCTTCGTTAACCTAGTAAGAGGGGCTGAAATCTTAGCGAAGTCCTTAATGAACTTCCTATAATAGCCTGCCAAACCGAGAAAGCTTCTCACCTCCATTGCGTTCTTAGGAATTTTCCAGTCTTGCACCGCAACTACCTTTGCGGGGTCCATGGCTAGGCCTTACTTAGAAACTACATGTCCAAGAAACCAAACTTCCTTCCTCCAAAAATGACATTTGGAGAACTTAGCCTTTAACTGGTGCGCTCTAAGTGTATCCATGACTTCCTTGAGATGTCTAGCATGCTCTTCTTCATCTTTGAGAAGATCAAAATATCGTCCACGAAAACCACCACAAACTTGTTAAGGAACTCCCGAAACACCCTACTCATAAAATCTACAAAGTACGCGGGTGCATTTGTTAACCCAAACGGCATGACGTGCCATTCGAAGAATCCATTTGGAGTCCTAAACGCAGTTTTGTCAATGCTATCCTCAGCCACTCTAAGCTGATGGAATCCTATGGCCAGATCGAGTAGAGAGAAAACATATGCTCCCATAAGCTAGTCAAACAAATCGTCGATTCTTGGTAGTGGGTGCCTATTCTTCTTCGTCAGCTTGTTTAACTCACAATAATCTACGCACAGATGAAGTGAACCATCCGCCTTAGTAGCGAATACCACCGGAGCACCCTATTCAGAAATGCTTCACCTTATGAAATTTTTCTCAAGCAACTCCTTAACTTGTTTGCTGAGCTATCTTCTCTCTCGTGGGGCCATGTGTCTCACGGGCAATGAAACTGGTTTGGCATTGTCAACAAGATAAATTCAGAAGTCTACCTCGTGTTTAGGGGGTGACCCCTTCACCTCATCAAAGACATCTGTATATTCTCGGACTACTCTTATAGATTGCAAATTGTCGATGGACAAGTCAAGGGATTCTAGATAACACAACATGACCGGACCCTTCGGGTTACAAGAAATTTCAAGGGTATTACCAAGGCGAGTCATGAGCCTCACTACCCTTCATTCAAAATCAAGAATGGCTCCATAATTAGACAGCCAATCCATACCTAGGATCAAACTGTATCCCATAAATTCGAGAACATAAGCATTACACGTGAATTCTACTCTTAAGATAGAAATCTCAAATCCACACACATCATAGATAAATGAGCGGAGCCTCCAATTGGATTTGAAACTACAACGGGATCCTCAACCAGTCTAGTACTTAGGTGCAGATTTTCAACAATATCAGAAGAAATAAATGTATGCGATGAGCCAGAGTCAAATAAGGTTCGAACAGAAAATCCAGAAATTTAAACAAGGCTTTCTACAGAAATATTACTACCTCGATCAAGAGCTCGAGTGGTGTTGAGAGCATGCAACTGCCCTCTAGAAGATCCTGCTCGCTGGGTCTGCCCTTGCCCTTGTCCTTGCTTCTTAGGGCAATCCTTATTGAAGTGTCCAATATCCCCAAAATGAAAGCTTTCACCCAACTTTCTCTTCTTCCTTCTACAGTCTTTAGCTAGATGTCCCGTAATACCACAAAAGTTGCACTTCCTTGTCTCACGTGGTTTGTTAGCATTGTTGTTGTTGTTCTTGTTATTCTTGTTTCTTCCCTTCTTGAAGTCAACCTTCTTATTCTAAGTCTCATTAGGTTTAACCTCCTTCTTGCTATTCTTGTCTTCCTCGTGAAGTAGGGCCATATCCACCAAGCTTTCAAAGGTCGCCCCCATGGGTATATGAGTTATGGCCAAACTGTGTAGTGGCTCGTTCAATCCTCGAGCAAAGCGTACAGCCTTCTTCTGGGCCGTATTGACCAAGTCCAACCCGAACCGGGCAAGCTGATTAAACCTATTCACGTACTCCCTAACAGACATGTCCCTTTTCTTGAGTGCTAGGAACCTCTCCATCTGAAGGTTCTCTTCTGCTGACGATAAGAATTTAAGCCCAAACCTCTCTCTAAAGTCTGCCCAAGTCTCAACTGGCCTGGTAGCGTTGGTGACTTCCCACCAAAATGCAGCTTCCTCTTTCAACAACCATGCTGCCAACTGAACTTTCCTATGATCCTCTACATCGAAGATAACAAGCAAGTCTTCCTTCTCCTTTACCGGTTTTGTGCCTCAACGAAGATTTCAGTTCCAACGAAGTTCTTGGCACCCATTGCTTTAAATTCTTTGCATATTTTGGCGAAGGCTGTACCAAAAGGAGGAGGAGGGGGAGGAACCACGTCCACTGGGGGAGGAGGAGGAGGGATGTCTTCCGGGCCTACGCCCTTGGCCCTAGCTTCTAAGTACCTTCGGAACCATCCAGGTACGGGTACTCCCTCAAGAAGGTTAAGGTCAGACATGCTGAAAAACGAAAAGAAAAAGATTCAAACGAGGAAACAAAGGAGAGTGCTAATGGCTTTTGGGGAATAGCCTTTTCTTAAAAATAAAACTTTTCTTGAAAAATGCTTCTTAATAAATGGTTTTGAAAATAGTTTCAGAAGGTTTTTAAAACTTTTGCCCAGTCTGGTAACCTTTTGCTCTGATACCAAATGTAACACCCCACCTCCGCTAGGGTCACTCACAAAGGGAAAGCACTAGTTTTGGTGGAGCATTATCTAGGTAAACATGCACAGAGATATCACAAGACAAAACATAAATAAAGCAACGGTAGAAATTAAAAACCAAATCTCATTACTTTCAAGAAAAGAGTCAAAACCTTATATATCCAAAGTACAAATTATCATTATTCCATTACATCAAGTTCTAGATAAAGAAGCATAGACTTAAAATAACAAAAGTAAATTATTCCCCAAAAATAGCAGAAGTGCAGCCATAGCAAAGCTCAAGACCAAACCGTACATGAGCTGACAGAAAGCAAGCTAAATCCAAGCTAAGAGCTAGAGTTTCCTCCCTGAGAACCTGGGAGGGGGGGGGAACGAAAGAAAAAGAGGCGAAAGAAAAAGGGTCAGTCATAAAGACTGGTAAGCCTTAGTGACTTTCAGCATAAAAACTAGTAAAAGTAACATGACATGTGAAAACTGAAATTAAACATAAGGATGATAACAGGACTGGTATGATAACTAAGATAACAAGATAAGTCAAGTCTAGCATCGCATATTCAAGATTCGCTGCACCAACTGTACTAGTATTAACGATGAAATGATCCCTTGGCCCTATATCATGATATGACCCATTACGGGGTCCTATGGTACGATCTACTAATCTATCGACTCCCTACAAGTTCTAGCTCGTCATGTGTCTGTGTCATACGGCCCAATCACGAAATGTAGTCACCTGTGCTAGGTCCACCATAGGGTGTATCAAGTCCTATGGTGCCAACCACCGACATGAATCAAGCACGCACAGTGTACACCTACGGGTGCCCAATGCCTGCTTTTTCAACTCCGGACTACGTGCACGACCATAGTCATACCAACTGTGACGATCCCAAAATCCATGTGATGGTATTAAGGATAATCATTGGAATATAACACATCGATCATCATAGCAGAGTACAGATAATAGCAAAAACAATAAATAGAATAATTTTACATAGATATGACAACGGAATCATAACATGTAACAACATCAGAATAGCACAACGTAGGATATAACTTAGTAAATAAAAGAGAAATGATCAGTCACCATCGCCAGAGGCCGAATATATACATGCAGTGAGACATAATAAGGGTATCAGTCTACATCGCCGAAGGCGGTACATATACATACGATAATAAGTACTGAAAGTAAAGCAGTATGCATCGCCAGTGGCGGAATCATAATATAAGTAAAATAATGGCGGAAAATGTCAAAGTCATCTCTGTGAAGTCAGCCTCTCCATGAGCCAACATGCACTCTATGCAACAGTGCAGAGCCAAAAACAACCTGTCACCTATGAACTAGGCTGCCCGTGCGAAAATAAGGGCACCCGCGTTTGCAAAGTGAAACAAACAACGAGTCAGTCATGGGGACTGGTATGAGAAATCTATCTAACAGTTTAAACAACAGTAATAAGAAAATCATAGGACCACGCCACTTTCGCGGAACGAGTTTACTCCAGTGATTGCTAGTGCATTTAAAACAAAGTAAATTCTTTGGAAACGACGCAATGCTTTTAAAAAGAATGAAGCCATTATAAGACTCAAGTCCCATCATACAATGCAACGCAAGCCGAAGGATAGAGTTTTACCTTATAATGGCCAAATATGCTTAATACGTGTAAAGCAAAATCATTTGATATTATTACTAGTGCATATATGTTTCAAAAATGAATAGCATTATAAATATCAATCATAGGTGGCATAACTACCATCTACTATGTCGCCATACTAGTTCTACAATCGAATCCATTATTTCGTATTGGAAATTGGATTTCCATCATGAGTCGAGGCAAGGGGCAAGCTCCTCTCCGCTTCGAGACATTCTAGCAAATGCCTCGGGACTACACACTCTGGGTAACCCCTGGATGCTTCAGGGTCGGTCCTCTCTTACGTTTGAGGATTGGCAATTCCTGAACACACGTTTCTCGGTCCCTACAGACCTATAATCGAGGCGCCTCGCATTCCAACAACCACAAAGGTGAAAAGTAGATATAAATTTCAGGGCTGGTAGGTCACTGACACCACCATAGCTAGAAAGAAACGTCGTGTTCTCCCTGCAGTCCTTATCCCGTTTATAACTCATACCGAGGTGTGAGGCTCGCGAATCAATGCTATACACAAAGCCAGTCTATGTAGGTCGTGCTTTGATCATCAACACAAGACTTTGCTTTGCAACAGAAGCCTTGATCATAGCATCTTGGCATGCCACATAGGCAATCCACTCCATACGATTGATTTCTATCAATATATAACCTCTAAGCTCGTACGTCTCAGAGAAGGGCATTAAACAAAAGAATAAATTCTCCACCGCCAAACAGATATATATTTAACAGAGATGAATCAGTATAGAACAAAATCCAATGTCAGACACACAGTCCATTTACAAGTCCGTTCTGGGTCTGATGAAACCGGAGGCGTCAAATTCCTCGTATATCCGTACAATCAACACATACGTTCAGACGGCTACTACTTCCATTCCTTCATGGTAGCTACTCCAGTTAGGAACCTCAGCAGCGCCCATCCAACCGATACAAAGATCATTGGTCTTGAATCGTTTTTGTATTTTCCAATTCGAATCGCTCGATCAATTATTTGAAATGAGGGTTAGCTCGGCCTTTTCAAATAATTCACATAATTAGAATTCAAATCAATTCTTTCCATGGTTATATTATTCGACAACCACATTTCAGTTCTTTAGTATAATTCTCGTGTCAAACACATACAACCATCACAAGTTGGTTTATTTCCAATCTACGTTGCTTATAATATTTTATAACGATTTTTTGCCATTTTTATTTATTAATTAAACGACGTTTCAGGTCATGCCGTGGCACTGGCGCTGTTTTTCCCCTAATTTATTTTACACATATCGGAAAATCTAACCGTTGGATTTCTACAAAGTCTATATCAGTGGGAAGATATTCCCAAAGCGAACCCAAAAGTTCCAGTTTCGTGAAAATCCGACGGTCGGATATTCCACACTAGTCGTTTGAAGTTACGGTTTCAAAATTCGAACTACAGCGTCGTTATTCGATTTAATTTAATTATATTTATATTTATATATAAATATAAACGATTCTGGAGTTGTTTTTCTTCAGATTTGAATTAAACATTCAAGACAATCTAACCGTTGGATTTTTACAAGGTTGGTGCCGTTGGAAAGATATGTCAAAGGCGAACCCAGCGGTTGCGGTTTCGGGAAAATCCGATGGTCGGATTTCTCGTACTAATCGTTTCAAACTATGATTCCAAAACACGAACTGCACGGCTTCGATTCCTTTTAATTCTATTTATTTATATATATATATATAAATATAGTTCATTCTTCAATTTCAACATCATTTTCACTTCAAATATTTCACTAACGCCTTAATATTTCGAAAAATTTCGCCATAACCTCCTTTGTACGGGAAGGGGTTTGGAAATTTATTGGGCTGTGTTAGGTACCCAATAAATCCTATAAAGCATCCTCATATTTATAGTGATATATTCTGGTGTTTACGGGGGGAGCGTGTATAGATAATAACTCCAGAGAATAAATTCTCGTCACCCCGCTCCGTGTGGAAATAAATAGTCCTTGTGCCGTATCTAATGACTAGAGAGACGTGATTATTGTCAACTCCAGGCCCGTGTGGGGTTTTTATTAATCTGGCAATTTATCGTTATATTTTATATAGTCCATATCTGTCATCAGTTCAACATGTGGTATAAAATCATCGCCATACAAGCCTCTTGCTCGTACGTTAAATCTTCCACCTCGTCACACAAGCTCCAAATGCTTATGTGGAATATGATGAAGTATGCCTATCGTCAAGAAGTATGCCATGTAGTGTAGTTAAAAATTAATTGTTACTATCCTATGGCGATGTTTATTATTTCACACAGAATAACCAGCACTCTGCATCCAATGACATTCACAGGAGTTGATATAAAAATAAAATTGCGCAGCCAACTCATCAAGGCTTACCTATTTGTCGGGCACGCAAATAATTTCTTTACTCTACAGTTAATCCATTTTCCCTGTTCAACACATGTATATATATGCAGAACAAAGCTAATAATAATATTTCTAGCAAACTAATATTTATTTCAACACGTGTGTATTTTTATCAAAGCGTATACATGATAAAAGAAATATTTTTACCATCAAAAATATTTATTCAACACGTGAATGTTTTTAACACTTCATATTCACAAATAAAAATGTAGTTTTTATTGTCTATTCATTTTATTTTAAAGTACGATAACATTCAACACATGAATTTCAACTCGACGAACGAATCTCAATTCAACACATGAATATTCTCTATAGTTTGTATATATATAAAAATGTGATTTTTATCGTTAAATCTATTTGTTTAAATTCGAATAATATTCAACACATGAATTTCAACTCAACGAATGAATTTCAATTCAACACATGAATATTCTCTATAGTTTGTATATATATAAAAATGTGATTTTTATCGTTAAATCTATTTGTTTAAATTCGAATAATATTCAACACATGAATTTCAACTCAACGAATGAATTTCAATTCAACACATGAATATTCTCTATAGTTTGTATATATATAAAAATGTGATTTTTATCGTTAAATCTATTTGTTTAAATTCGAATAATATTTAAAACATGAATTTCAACTCAACGAATGAATTTCAATTCAACACATGAATATTCTCTATAGTATGTATATATATAAAAATGTGATTTTTATCGTTAAATCTATTTGTTTAATTTCGAATAATATTCAATACATGAATTTCAACTCAACGAATGAATTTCAATTCAACACATGAATATTGGTTTCAACATATGTAATTAATTTCAACAAATGAAAATTATTCTAACACATGAATATTTCAGAAAATTTCGGCAGCATAACAGCAGGGTAGTTAAAACCGGGACCGTCCCTAGTACGGCTCCTCGCTCTACCTGAAAACCACGCGGTTTTTCACAATGGGGATCATGCATCTAGTTCGCACGCAGGCGGCATGTTTTATTTTCAATTCCACAATCCTATTCTAATTTGTTTCAACCACAAGAGGGTATTTTTCAACCACAAAGGTATTTTTCAACCACAATATCAACCATAAACAATTATTTCCAACCATTCATCATACCATATAATATCACGTCAATCACAAGCAATAAATATCGTCCATGGTCTGTGGACGAGGGGAGTATATTGTAACAACCCGAAAATCTGGGGCAGTTTAAAAAATTTTATTTTGGCAATTTTAGCGAATTTTGAATATTTAAAATGGATTATTTTAAATAAAATCGACCAGAAATTTATTTTGAATAGAATTCGAAAGTATATATTATATACGCCATCGTTAGAATATATAATATTTATATATAATTATAAATAGAATTGAAGATGGCGCGGTAGTTCGATAATTCGATTTCAAACTTCAATGGAATGTACCGGGTGCAAAACAATTCGGATTTTAGTGAAACCAAAAACATTAGGATCTAATTGATGATATCTTTCCAACGAATCCGAAAAATCGAAATTTCATAGCGGGAATCAAAAGATATGTCCAGTTGAAAATTCTTAATAGTCGCTATGGAATTCAGGCCCATAAAAATAGCCATTTTGCAAGCGACCTCGGATTTCGACGAAACCAGTTTTGTTGGATCCGGGATGTCAAATTATTACTAGGTTTCAAATTTAGTATTTTTTCGAATCAATATGTGAGCGTGGCATAGGAAAACGCGTTTGACCAGTTTAATTTGATTTTAATCGACTGGAAAATGGCCATTTTTCAAACGATCTCAAAATTCGACGAAATTAGTTTTGTTAGGACCGTATCGTCAATACGAAGCTAGAAAATATTTTTCGGGAATTTTTAGAGTTCGTATGTGTACCCGGTAATTTAAAATGTACGTTTAAATTTGAATATATACTGATTTATATTTCGAATTCAACGGAAACTGATCGAAATGGTCAAATCAGCTTACGAAACATATCCCATTGTGTTCAGAACAGGGGTAATTAGCTAGGGGCGACAGTTGTTGGGTTTGATTTGCAGTACGTGGCTATAAACAAGTAATTTTCAATTTAAATAATAATAAAAACATATTAGCCCCTATATAAACAACCCTAGGATTGGTCAACACTTCTAAGCCGTGGTCAACAGAGAAAACGCGCCTCCACCCAAATTAAAATCGATGGCCAAATTCTCCCCCAAATTCAAACCCTATGATCTTCCAACCCCATCGAAATTAAATCCAACGCTCAAGCAAAGGTTATCGAGCTTCTCCAGCTCTATCGTTTGGTGCCAAGAGGACCGTAGAGCACTTAAGGATTTGTGATGTTTTCGAGCTCGATGCTCACTGGTTCGCGGCAGTTTTCAAGCGTGGAATGGGGTTCGAGCTGACGGCGCTTCCTGGGGTAGGCAGGCAGCAGAAGGAGCTTCATCATGGCGGTGGTTGATGGATGGCCGGCGCTTCGATGATGGTGCAATGACGTGCCCTAATGTTGAAGAATGGATGCGGTTTAGAACGAATGGACCTGGAGCGGATTTTTACAGAGAACTGGGTTCCAGATCTTTTAACCGTGAGTTTGTTTTTAAATTTTACTCCTTTATTTGTTTATTTTATAGGTAATTAGTTTAATTGAACTTGTAATGGAATTTATAAAATCTGAAAATATAGAAATAAAATTGTCTTTGAAAAATAAAATAAAATTGTTTATAAAAATCAAAATAGAATGGTTTTCAAAATTAGCATATGGTTTTAGAATAGAAATTAACTTGATGTTTAAAAATAGAATTATCATATTGTTATAAGAATAAAAATATATCCTTGTTTTAAAATAGAACTGTAAAACTATGATTTTTGTATATTGAACATCGAAGTAAAAATATGATTTTTATATATTGAACATCAAAGTAAAAATATAAAGAGAGGATTTGAAAATATAAATACAATGATAGGAATATTAAAAATATCATCTTTATATGTGTAGAAAAATAAAAATGAGATTTTTATGAAGATGAAATCTTTAAATTTGAAAGGGCGAAGTCTATGTTTTTATAAAGGCGAAATCTTTATTTTAGAAAAGGCGAAATCTTTATATGGAAAATAGCATGATAAAAATATAATTTTTTATCTATATAACATAGTAGTAAAAATTCAATTTTTATATATTGAATAACGAAGTAAAAATTCAATTTTTACATATGTAGTGGCTACGGGCAACGAAGATGACGAAGAGGCGATAACGATGAAGATTTCTATCAAAGAAGAGTCAAGACGATTGGATAGCTATCGGTGAGAATTTCTCACCTTTCAATTTCTTTTTCTAGTGATATATATATATATATATACTAGGATGCAGACGGTGCTTAGTAGTACCCGACACAATCGTCCACAGACCATGGACTTGTTTGTTTGATTGCAAAATTAGTTAGATCATTTGATTGAAATTGAACTGTGTGGTGAAATGAATGGATTTGATTGATGTGTGAATGGCGTGGGCCTTCACTAGACCGGGGATAAGGCTAGGCCTTGTCCCGTTTCTAGTATCGTGTCGTTATGCCGCCGAAATTTTCTAAAATATGTTAGAAAAAAGTAAAAATATTATTTTCATTGTGTAGATGAACTGAATAGAAATTCATGTGTTGAAATAAAATATTTTATAGTTAAAAATATAATTTTTAACGTGAAGTGAATAAAATAAAATACTCATTTACAAACCGGACGGTTTGTTTATGTACACTGATTTGACTGACATTGATTGGGTCGATAAATTTTACACATCACCCAACTGCACAAATAAAATCTGTGTTTGATTGTTTGAAACCCCACACGGGTGTTGGGATGAAATTTGAAGTTCACTCATCCTGAATGATTAAATATGTCGATCGATTGATTGACAGGCTGTTATAAGCGTTAGATATCTATATTTGATGCTTATACAGTGTAGTGCACTTTGGTTGATGGTTGATTATTTTTCAATGCTATTATATACGTGTGTTGTATGAAAATCCATATAATTAACTTTATATGGTAATTGATTGGGCCTCATTCCAGTTTAGAAAAAGAAATCTTTGAAATAGAAATATTTGAAATAGAAATATTTGAAATAGAAATATTCGAAATGGAATATTTGAAAATATCAATATATGAAGCCGTGTTGATTTGATTGACGCCATTTTGACGTGAACGATATTTATATCTATTTTATTCATTTTAAAATGAATATTGAAAAGTAATTTTGAAATCGAAGATTTCGAAATGAATTGAATTGAAAACGATTTCGAATCGAATTGAATAGAAAACCAATTTGAATTGAATCGAATAGAAAACCAATTTGAATTGAATCGAATAGAAAACCAATTTGAATTGAATCGAATAGAAAACCGGAACCGTTGGGTTCGTATCGAAAAGAGCTTTCTAACGAATATTAGAAATTAGAAATCTAACGGTTGGATTTGGAATTATGTCCAAATCAAATTTGAAAAAGGTCGCTGTAAGTGCAGTTCGTTGGCCGTTGATGGAAATCGACTGTACAGGCCTTGATAAAATTATTAAAAATAGTAATAATTTGTGTAAAATCATTAGAAATGATTTAGAAAGAATTGGGATGAAAAACTCCATATTTGAAAAGATAAAAATAGATTTTTATCGAAATGAACTAGTTTTGAATTAGAATTATAATTCTATTTTTTTTTTAAATAAATAAACTGGATTAGAGATGGCTTTGAAAAATAGCCAGAATTTCCAATAATTATATTGGAATGGATTTGAATCGAAATTGTCTTTGGATTATTTCGATGTTGGATTTCGTGATGATACAGATATTGTTATGGGAATTTGAAAGATATATATATATATCGTTATTTCCAATACGATATTTGTTAGTCGTAGAATTTGATATTGAATATAAGCCGGTATATTTTCTATTCAGAGCCTTGTGTTTAATATCAAATGTGATTTGGGTTTGTCATGAATGGTGTCTTCATTAACACTGTTCTTGAACCCAGTTGAGAAAAGATTAAATCTGTTTATGTAGATTTAATGAAGAGTACCAATTAAATAATATTTAATTGGAATAGAATTGATATTGATTTTTGGGTTTATCGTGAACAGCGTTTTAAATAACACTCGTTCTTTAACCCGATAATTAATGGAATGTGATTTTGGGTTTATCGTGAACCGTGTTTTAAATGACACTGATTCTTTAACCCAGTTAACGATTAAAACTAAGTGGAGTTTTAATGAATCTTTAATTAGATTGAAATGACCGAGAATGGAGTATCACCAGTTTTGCTCCAGGCGATAGTTAAATCTTTAATTAGATTTGAACGTGAAATGGTAATTGAATTTACCGATAACACCGTGGTGTTAGATATGAAGTACTACCAGTTTTACTTCATGGGATGAATAGGTTGGGATTGGGAAATTAAAACCAATGATTACTTCGGTAAGGTTCGTTAATCCTGACTAGTTGAATCGAAATTCAAAAGATGATTAAAGAATAAATTCAAGGAATTTATCTTGGATAAAATTAATGGGAACCTTTCCCTATGAATGTGAAATTTAGAAACTAACTGTCGGTTAGCCAAGCAGAATGGTTTTCTGGATATTGATCTGATGTTGGTTTCGGCCTTCGGGGTTAATATTTGGGGGATTATTCTCTTGATTAATTTACGGTTAGTGACTGATGAATTGGGATGAGGCGTATGTTGTGTTTGTGTAACACTTATTTAAAATATACGCGAGTTATTCGGAAAGACCGGGTTTATCCCATTCTTAATAACCGATACGACGATAAGTCGAAGATGAAGACGGTGGTCGAAGACCGGAAGTCTTCACGTCGTTTGGGTGAATACTGATGATCTTGATAGGGCTGTACACCCAAGAAGATGGAAACAGTTGGTGATCGTCCAGACGTACTTGGAGATCAATGGATATGCGGGGTACTAGGTGCCTCCGGTTTCGTTCAGACCCAGAACGAACTTGTAAATGGACTGTGTGTCTGACATTGGATTTTAGTCCGTGTGATTGATCTCTATTAAATATATATCTGTTTGGTGGCGGAGAATTTATTCTCTTGCTTAACGCCCTTCTCTGGGATGTACGAGCTCAGGGGTTATATATTGATGGATATCAAACGCATGGAGTGAATTGCCTGTGTGGCATGCCTAAGTGGCAATTGATCGAGGCTTCTGTTGAAAAGCAAAGTCTTGTGGTGATGATCAAAGCACGGCCTTTGTGGCATAGCTTTGTGTAACGTTTACTTCGCGAGTTTCGCACCCCGGTTGTGAACCAAAAACGGGAGAAGACCTCAGGGAGGGCATGCGTTTCCTTCTAGCTAGGGTGGTGTCAGTGACCTACCAGCCCTGACATTTATATACTTTTCACCTGTGTGGTTGTTGCTGTTGCGAGGCGCCTCGGTTTGATCGGACGATCCGGGTCCGATGGAGTCATTCGTTGGCTCATTTACGCCCCAAAGGGCGGGGAAACGTATTGTTCAGGCACTATAATCCATATCGGTGGCCCGGCCCTGTCACTCCAAGGGGCAGTTGCAGCTGTTTCGGAGACATGGGCTAGATTGTCTCGAAGACGGTGAGGACGATCCCTGGCCTCGGTTCATAGATGGAAATCCAATTTCCAAATACGTACCATTTGCAGTTTTATTTGTAAACCTATATATGGCGACATAGTGGCATGGGACGCTCATGTCGCCTATGATTGATATTTATGATTTGAAGTTGTTTTATACACTATGCACTTATAATAGTATCAAATGATTTGTTTTAAACGTATCAAGCATTCTTTGGCTGTTATAAGGGAAAACCCTATCCCCCGGCTTGCGTTGCATTGTTTGATAGGACCTGGGTCTTATAACAGCTTCATTTTTCTCTATTTAGCATTGCGCTGTTTGTTTTATGCACTGGTATTCTTGGGAGGAAACCCGTTCCGTGTTATACGGCGTGGTCCCTTGATTTACCTAACTTTAAAAATAAAGATTTATAACTATTTTAGTTCTCACACCAGTCACATGACTGACCTGGAGTTTATTGTTTTTAACCTAAACTCTGGGTGCCCTTATTTTGACACGGGCAGCTAGTAGTTTTGGTTTTGCAGATTTATATTCACAGGATACTGGTTTACAGCTGGAACGATATCCGGAAAGCTTTGTATCCGTATATCTACTTCTAGTTGTGTATTGTATTATTTTCCGCTGCGATGTATTTAAATGTAATCTCTGATATTTTCTGTGTAATATTTATTCATTTATACTCTGTATATTCTTGTAATCTGATGCATTATTGTAATATACAATGAAATGTTCTTTTGTATGCGTTCTGTTGTGGCTTGTTCTCGAACTATCCGCCGCTTTCCTTTACGGGGAAGTTACGGGTTTTTACAGTTGGTATCAGAGCTTTGGTTTACAAAGCTTATAGAACAAGACACAGTAGAACCGTATGAAAGAATTCATCAGAAACTGGATTAGTAATATCCAATGGGAATGACTCGTTAGAGATGGGATCAGTAGTATCCTAGAACGAGTGTGAAGAGTATATTTTTAAAATTGAAAACAATTTTTGTTTTGAAAATTTAAATCAATTATTCGTATTTGATTATTTATTTATATTGATTTGGACAATCCGATATATAAAGATTTTGTATATATGTCTTGCAAATGTGTATTCGAAGTTTTAATATACTGGATAGTTATAGAATCACACTCTAGTGTCCGGGGATAATTCTGGTGATGGGGCACCATCGCCAGTATTTATTTTCGAGTAACGAAAGTGAGATTTCTATATATTTCCATTAGACTGGTGTGAGAACCAAAATATAGCTAGGATACATTGTTATGAATTGGCATCAAGTTATCAAATTATGGTGTGAGAACCAAAATATAGCTAGGATATATATCAAATTATGAATTTGAAACTCTAATTCACTAATTGATTGATGTTTGTGTTGTTTGTTTATTTGTTTGATAATTTTGAACCATTTAGCCTAATTGAACCAAATATTGAGTTGTATTGAAAATTGGTTGCATTTGCTTGCATATACATGTACTTACATTGAACAGGTCATAGCAAGGAGGCTAGAGCAGAGAATAAAATTTGTTTGCCCGACAAATAGGTACATGTTTACTACATAATTTACTGTTTGGTTTGGGTAATGATGATTTTATGAGCCTATTGGCTAGCCCCTTGGCTTTTTCTTTTTCTTTTTGAGATCTGAAGGACCGGGGAAGCTATTTGAAATTCCCCGATGCTCCCGGTGCAGGGGAGGTTATGGCGAAATTTTTTGAAAATTTAGGGTGTTAGCCAAATTTTTGAAATTTTAGAAAATTCTCAAAAACTGAAAAGTTGGAGAATGGAAGTCAGATCGAACATAGAGTTGATTAATCAAACCACTTTCGACTTTGTTCCTTTTCGGGGACGAAAAGTTTTAAGTGGGGGAGATTGTAACAACCCGAAAATCTGGGCCAGTTTAAAATTTTTTATTTTGGCAATTTTAGCGAATTTTGAATATTTAAAATGGATTATTTTAAATAAAATCGACCAGAAATTTATTTTGAATAGAATTCGATCGTATATATTATATACGCCGTCGTTAGAATATATAATATTTATATATAATTATAAAAAGAATTGAAGATGGCGCGGTAGTTCGATAATTCGATTTCAAACTTCAATGGAATGTACCGGGTGCAAAACAATTCGGATTTTAGTGAAACCAAAAACATTAGGATCTAATTGATGATATCTTTCCAACGAATCCGAAAAATCGAAATTTCATAGCGGGAATCAAAAGATATGTCCAGTTGAAAATTCTGAATAGTCGCTATGGAATTCAGGCCCATAAAAATAGCCATTTTGCAAGCGACCTCGGATTTCGACGAAACCAGTTTTGTTGGATCCAGGATGTCAAATTATTACTAGGTTTCAAATTTAGTAATTTTTCGAATCAATATGTGAGCGTGGCATAGGAAAACGCGTTTGACCAGTTTCAGTTGATTTTAATCGACTGGAAAATGGCCATTTTTCAAACGATTTCGAAATTCGACGAAATTAGTTTTGATAGGACCGTATCATCAATACGAAGCTAGAAAATATTATTCGGGAATTTTTAGAGTTCGTATGTGGACCCGGTAATTTAAAATGTACGTTTAAATTTGAATATATACTGATTTATATTTCGAATTCAACGGAAACTGATCGAAATGGTCAAATCAGCTTACGAAACATATCCCATTGTGTTCAGAACAGGGGTAATTAGCTAGGGGCGATAGTTGTTGGGTTTGATTTGCAGTACGTGGCTATAAACAAGTAATTTTCAATTTAAATAATAATAAAAACATATTAGCCCCTATATAAACAACCCTAGGATTGGTCAACACTTCTAAGCCGTGGTCAACAGAGAAAACGCGCCTCCACCCAAATTAAAATCGATGGCCAAATTCTCCCCCAAATTCAAACTCAATGATCTTCCAACCACATCGAAATTAAATCCAACGCTCAAGCAAAGGTTATCGAGCTTCTCCAGCTCTATCGTTTGGTGCCAAGAGGACCGTAGAGCACTGAAGGATTTGTGATGTTTTCGAGCTCGATGCTCACTGGTTCGCGGCAGTTTTCAAGCGTGGAATGGGGTTCGAGCTGACGGCGCTTCCTGGGATAGGCAGGCAGCGGAAGGAGCTTCATCATGGCGGTGGTTGATGGATGGCCGGCGCTTCGATGATGGTGCAATGACGTGCCCTAATGTTGAAGAATGGATGCGGTTTAGAACGAATGGACCTGGAGCGTATTTTTACAGAGAACGGGATTTCAGATCTTTTAACAGTGAGTTTGTTTTTAAATTTTACTCATTTATGTGTTTATTTTATAGGTTATTAGTTTAATTGAACTTGTAATGGAATTTATAAAATCTAAAAATATAGAAATAAAATTGTCTTTGAAAAATAAAATAAAATTGTTTATAAAAATCAAAATAGAATGGTTTTCAAAATTAGCATATGGTTTTAGAATAGAAATTAACTTGATGTTTAAAAATAGAATTATCATATTGTTATAAGAATAAAAATATATCCTTGTTTTAAAATAGAACTGTAAAACTATGATTTTTGTATATTGAACATCGAAGTAAAAATATGATTTTTATATATTGAACATCGAAGTAAAAAATATAAAGAGAGGAATTGAAAATATAAATACAATGATAGGAATATTAAAAATATCATCTTTATATGTGTAGAAAAATAAAAATGAGATTTTTATGAAGATGAAATCTTTAAATTTGAAAAGGCGAAGTCTATGTTTTTATAAAGGCGAAATCTTTATTTTAGAAAAGGCGAAATCTTTATATGGAATATAGCGTGATAAAAATATAATTTTTTATCTATATAACATAGTAGTAAAAATTCTATTTTTATATATTGAATAACGAAGTAAAAATTCGATTTTTATATATGTAGTGGCTACGGGCAACGAAGATGACGAAGAGGCGATAACGATGAAGATTTCTATCAAAGAAGAGTCAAGATGATTGGATAGCTATCGGTGAGAATTTCTCACCTTTCAATTTCTTTTTCTAGTGATATATATATACTAGGATGCAGATGGTGCTTAGTAGTACCCGACACAATCGTCCACAGACCATGGACTTGTTTGTTTGATTGCAAAATTAGTTAGATCATTTGATTGAAATTGAACTGTGTGGTGAAATGAATGGATTTGATTGATGTGTGAATGGCGTGGGCCTTCACTAGACCAGGGATAAGGCTAGGCCTTGTCCCGTTTCTAGTATCGTGCCGTTATGCCGCCGAAATTTTCTAAAATATGTTAGAAAAAAATAAAAATATTATTTTCATTGTGTAGATGAACTGAATAGAAATTCATGTGTTGAAATAAAATATTTTATCGTTAAAAATATAATTTTTAACGTGAAGTGAGTAAAATAAAATACTCATTTACAAACCGGACGGTTTGTTTATGTACACTAATTTGACTGACATTGATTGGGTCGATAAATTTTACACATCACCCAACTGCACAAATAAAATCTGTGTTTGATTGTTTGAAACCCCACACGGGTGTTGGGATGAAATTTGAAGTTCACTCATCCTGATTGATTAAATATGTCGATCGATTGATTGACAGGCTGTTATAAGCGTTAGATATCTATATTTGATGCTTATACAGTGTAGTGCACTTTGGTTGATGGTTGATTATTTTTCAATGCTATTATATACATGTGTTGTATGAAAATCCATATAATTAACTTTATGTGGTAATTGATTGGGCCTCATTCTAGTTTAGAAAAAGAAATCTTTGAAATAGAAATATTTGAAATAGAAATATTTGAAATAGAAATATTCGAAATGGAATATTTGAAAATATCAATATATGAAGCAGTGTTGATTTGATTGACGCCATTTTGACGTGAACGATATTTATATCGATTTTATTCATTTTAAAATGAATATTGAAAAGTAATTTTGAAATCGAAGATTTCGAAATGAATTGAATTGAAAACGATTTCGAATCGAATCGAATAGAAAACCAATTTGAATTGAATCGAATAGAAAACCAATTTGAATTGAATCGAATAGAAAACCAATTTGAATTGAATCGAATAGAAAACTAATTTGAATTGAATCGAATAGAAAACCAATTTGAATCGAATCGAATAGAAAACGACTTTGGAATTGAATTGAAAGCGAATTGAAAACGAATTCCAATTGAATTGAAAGCGAATTGAAATGAATTCAAATTGAATTGAAATTTGAATTGAATAAAAATGAATTTTAAAACGAATTTATAAAGAAGAATTCAATTTTGATTTGAATTGAAATAGAAGTTGAAAGTGCTTTTGAAACGAATTTAAAACTATTTATATAATTCGTTTTAAATAGAAATCGACGAAATATATATTATATATATATAATATAATGGCCTGAATAGAACGCGCCGCGCTGCGGGAGTTCGCGGATTTCGACCATTTATTTCAAACGGACGTTACGGGAGATCCGACCGTCGGATTCTCCTAAAACCGGAACCGTTGGGTTCGTATCGAAATGAGCTTTCTAACGAATATTAGAAATTAGAAATCTAACGGTTGGATTTGGAATTATGTCCAAATCAAATTTGAAAAAGGTCGATGTAAGTGCAGTTCGATGGCCGTTGATGGAAATCGATTGTACAGGCCTTGATAAAATTATTAAAAATAGTAATAATTTGTGTAAAATCATAAGAAATGATTTAGAAAGAATTGGGATGAAAAACTCCATATTTGAAAAGATAAAAATAGATTTTTATCGAAATGAACTAGTTTTGAACTAGAATTATAATTCTATTTATTTTTTTAAATAAATAAACTGGATTAGAGATGGCTTTGAAAAATAGCCAGAATTTCCAATAATTATATTGGAATGGATTTGAATCGAATTGTCTTTGGATTATTTCGATGTTGGATTTCGTGATGATACAGATATTGTTATGGGAATTTGAAAGATATATATATATCGTTATTTCCAATACGATATTTGTTAGTCGTAGAATTTGATATTGAATATAAGCCGGTATATTTTCTATTCAGAGCCTTGTGTTTAATATCAAATGTGATTTGGGTTTGTCGTGAATGGTGTCTTCATATATATAGAGTCCTTCATATATATAGAGTCATTCGTTGGCTCATTTACGCCCCAAAGGCCGGGGAAACGTATTGTTCAGGCACTATAATCCACATCGGTGGACCGGCCCTGTCGCTCCAAGGGGCAGTTGCGGCTGTTCCGGAGACATGGGCTAGATTGTCTCGAAGACGGTGAGGACGATCCCTGGCCTCGGTTCGTAGATGGAAATCCAATTTCCAAATACGTACCATTTGCGGTTTTATTTGTAAACCTATATATGGCGACATAGTGGCATGGGACGCTCATGTCGCCTATGATTGATATTTATGATTTGAAGTTGTTTTATACACTATGCACTTATAATAGTATCAAATGATTTGTTTTAAACGTATCAAGCATTCTTTGGCTGTTATAAGGGAAAACCCTATCCCCTGGCTTGCGTTGCATTGTGTGATAGGACCTGGGTCTTATAACAGCTTCATTTTTCTCTATTTAGCATTGCGCTGTTTGTTTTATGCACTGGTATTCTTGGGAGGAAACCCGTTCCGTGTTATACGGCGTGGTCCCTTGATTTACCTAACTTTAAAAATAAAGATTTATAACTGTTTTAGTTCTCACATCAGTCACATGACTGGCCTGTAGTTTATTGTTTTTAACCTAAACTCTGGGTGCCCTTATTTTGACACGGACAGCTAGTAGTTTTGGTTTTGCAGATTTATATTCACAGGATCCTGGTTTACAGCTGGAACGATATCCGGAAAGCTTTGTATCTGTATATCTACTTCTAGTTGTGTATTGTATTATTTTCCGCTGCGATGTATTTAAATGTAATCTCTGATATTTTCTGTGTAATATTTATTCATTTATACTCTGTATATTCTTGTAATATGATGCATTGTTGTAATATACAATGAAATGTTCTTTTGTATGCGTTCTGTTGTGGCTTGTTCTCGAACTATCCGCCGCTTTCCTTTACGGGGAAGTTACGGGTTTTTACATATATATATATATATATATATATTATTTCTATAATTCACTTGCATTTCATCAAAATTCAAAGCATAAGGGTTTGCAAAGCTTCAAAACTAGGTTTTGATTTTAAATCAAAACCGTACCTCGTTGTCCCGATCAGACTACACGGCGTCGAAGGGCTACGAACCAGCTTCCTATCGACGGTGGTGGCGGCGAACTCGGCGGCTCCAGTGAGGCACGGCAGCGACAGAAAGGGGCGAACTTCCTCGACGAAATTCGACGTCGATCGGCGATGTTTTCTGACGAGGCTCATTTTGATTTGAAGAGGGGAGGAAGGCGGTCGGAATTGCTAACTGGAGGCGGCGGCGATAATGACTGTGGCGGCGGCGAAAGAGTTGGGAAGGTCTGAGCGATTTTCTTCGTTCGTTCTAGGGTTGATCGGGTTTCTCTGAAGTGAGAGAAAATAGAGATATTTTCTAATATATTATATTTTTAAATTCCTATAATACCCCTTCTAGCCAACGTACACCAATTTCAACCCAACGACTGTCGCCCCTAACTAAATACTCCCATTCCGGACATAATGGGATATGTTTCATTGGCCAATTCGACTGTTACAGTCTGTTATTTTTCAAATTAAAGTATAAAACATTTTATATTCAATTTGAACATACATTTCAATTTGCCAGGGCCACAAACTGAATCGAAAAATTCCAGAAAAATAAATCTAGCTTTGTTTTGACGATACGGTCCCATCAAAACCAGTTTCGTCGAATTCTGACCTCATATGCAAAGTGTTCATTTTAAAGTCGATCCATTTTGACAGAAATTGACCAATCACATTTTCTTTTGCCCTGCTCACATACTAGCTTCAAGAATTATGAAATTTGAAACCTAGCAATAATTTGACATTCCGGACCCAATAAAAGTGGTTTCGTCGAATTCCGAGGTCGTATGCAAAATATCTATTTTCAAGGGCTATATATGTTATATAGCGACCTTTCTGAAAATTCATTTGGCCATAACTTTTGATTCCCGTTATGAAACTTCGATTATTTAGATTCGTTAGAAAGGTATTCATAAACCGATTTAAATATTCTCAGTTTCGCTAAAATCCATTATATTTTCCACCCGGTACAGTCAGACAAAGTTTGTATTCAAATTTTCAAACTACCTTACTATTCCCAATTCATTATTTTATTGAAATATGCTATTTCAACTATTCAAATTCTTGGACAATAATCAATTTTAAAAATTTTAAATTGGTTCACATTTTCCGGGTTATTAAAGCCTGAACCTACAATGGCGCACCTACTCAGCCATTGTTCTGGTCGCTTACAGTCAGCCCATTAATTGTGCCCCACCCTGCCTAGTCCCAGGGTATCGTGAAACATCTAAGTGGGTTACTGCTGAAAAGGACCGTGTAACTAGGGTTTCTAATGGGTTAAGTGTTGTCATTCAAATTCGTGACTTAACCCTACCAAATCATGTATCAAGTTGGTTAAGTGTGTTCAAGCGGTTCATGACTTAATCCTATCAAATCATTGTGTCAAATTGGTTAAGTATATTCAAGTGGTTCATGACGTAACCTATTATGTGGCCTTAATTCATTAATGCACCCCAACCTCTCACATTAGACTAGTTGTTGTGGTCAATGGATTTGCCGGGCGGTTCTGGGCAGATTTACACCACAACATAGTCTAACCTCGGGTTTTACGTGCGATATGACCAACTACACACATTGGATCCTATTGTTTGTAGTCACTGGATTCGCCGGGCGGTTTTGGGCAGATTTGCACTGCAAACTCAACCCAACCTCGAGTTAGCCATTTTCAAATTCATTCTAGCGTCATGTCCATGTTCAAGTTTTCATGTCAAGTTCATGTCCATATCCAGGTTCAAGTTATAACAATGTTCATGTTTCAAGTTCATAGTAAATTCAGGTTTTGCCTAATCTACCCATTCGCATTCACATCGCATGTAAACTCAAATCGATACAAAAAAAATCTAATTAGGGAATAACATAAAAGAACTGGCATAAGGTGGCAAAAGTGATTACAAGTCAAGCATGGTATAACTTGAGATAAATGATTACAACAATACTGGCATATGGAATAGTGGTCTCAAATACCAAATCTAGCAAAATAGGGTGATAGTCATGGGAGCGGCTGACATAAGATAATAACCCCAAACTTGTGAATAACAACTGTTTCAACATCACAAGCATGAATATTATGGACGTTAAGGGTTTTAGATCTACAACATGTATAGGCCCCAAATCAATTTCATGCAAATATTCCAACAAGTCAAGATTCAAGATGAATAGATCCAAGGTGAACAAATAGTAGATCCAAAATAATAGATCCAAAATGAACAATGATAGATCCAAGATATACAATGATAGATCCAAGATAATAATCATACTTAGGCTCAATCTCGTTTTACAACACGTGCATATTAAGTTTAAAGTTTAGATCTGAAAGTAACTGGGGCTTACAGATCGTGTTTTGAGAATTAGAAAACAAAAGAGGCGATGTAGAATCTTGAGTCTAACAGAAATCCCCTAAACAGCAAAACTCTACACGTAGTCTGGTTGGAGAAAAAGAAATCTCTTTTCTCTAACTCTTCAACTAGAATTTGAACAACATAAGGCCAGAGAGAATTTATGTAGAAAGTAAGGGGCTAGGGGGTTGTTTATATAGGGTCAGGCCAACGATTCTAGACAGAAATCGGACTAGAAACATCAGAGTGAACTCTGACTCAATAATGGGCTCGCCAACCAGGTCGACACCCAGGTCGACCTGGTCTTGGGCAGGTCGACACTATGGTGGACCCCCAGGTCGACTTGGTCCTGGGCGGGAAATTTCCCGCCCAGTCCGTTCTGGGGTTTGAATTCGAAATTTGAACTCGAATTCTGAGCTATTTTGAACTTGAAAATTTCTGAAAACTTCGAAGGGTCATAACCTGGTCATACGGACTCCGATTTTCGAAAACTCGGACTCGTTTCCAAGAAGAATTTCGAGACGAACGTAAAGGCGTAACCCATTTCCCTTGATTCTTATCTTAGAAATTAATTCTCTCTTGATTTATGGTTATAACATGTTATAAAAATACGGGTTGTTACAAGAGCCCTCTTTAATATTCGAGTTAGCGACTTTACTCACTTTTGTTATTAATCGTTGAATAATTCGATTAATTTTCGATAGTTTATATCAAGCATTTTAGCTTGCCAAAAATTCTCACGAACTCCAAATTGCTCCAAATCATTTTATTGCGTAGCCTTCATCCATACGATCCCAAGCATCTTGTGTCGTCAGAGTCTGATAACATATGACAAAGTTATGAGATTTTCAAGTTATTATACACATAACGGTCATTAACTAAGTAATTAATTATATAGTTATTCTTAATTACAACGTAACCCATGTTTGAACTCATGCTCATCCCTTCTTCTCCAAATAACCAGGTTTCGAACCGTGAAGAACCATCACCATGGCGCTACCTTTTCCCTCCACAACTTCTCTTCGTCTTCATTAATAATTAAATAAAAATCACCATTCCCCTTTTCTTCACTAGCTCCATCACCTCCACCCTACTTTGTCAAAATTGAACGCAACAGGTGAGATGCGACAATATCGATGCTCGCAAACAGTACTTGGACTCATGACATCTTTCATTTTAAAATCCCCAAAATTTGTTATTTGATGCTATTCTTCCTCCTGAATCCGAATACGAACTCTGTTTTATCAAACAATGCTTCAATCCCCATTACTTTTAACCCTAGCGCTCCAGCGAATAATAATGTATTTGAAATTGAAGAAAATTACAATGGATTAAAGATCAGCTCTTAATGAATCCAAATAAATAGGTTTCATGATTTATAGGATATAACTTCAATTTTATTGAAATTTGATAAGCATGATTTTAGCTTGGTGAAGAGGAACACAGCGGCTAATGTTTGTTGACTCTGGAATGAATGAGTTAGGGTTAGGGGAGGTTAGGATTATTTATAGTGTAGGAAATATATTTTTATTCGATTTTATACAATAAAATATGTTATTGCTATATCTCATTCGACGTTTTAATTTCGTATGACCGCTACAAACTCCAATTGCGATGTAAATAGACATAACACTATAGTTCGACATTACAGACCCAATGAAACTTATTTCGTTAAAACGTAAGTCCATTTGCGCAAACAACGTTATTTTACATTGAAATTATTGATGGATTCGCATTTAATTTCATAGTGTCACAAAACAACACCGATTGGTGCGAAATTTGAAATCTTGAAATAATTAATCATTATGGATTTAATAAAATTCGTTTCGTCAAAAATAGAGGTTGTTTGCAAAATCGCTATTTTTAAGGCTTAAATAAAACCAATAAAATATTAATAAATTCAAAAACAATTCATCGTAATAAAAATAAATTATTATTTTCGTACATATTCAAATAGAATATCATATATCTCCAAAATAAGCAAGTTTAGATTTTAAACTGAACATTATAAAATTTCATCGTTAACTCAATATTCAATTTATATTAAAATCTTTTTATTTTATTAAATAAATGGTTATGATTTATAAACGATTCCATAACAACTTTCTAAAAAATTTGATTTGGACATAACTCACAATCTACAAGATGAAATCTCGATTTTTCTCTTACATTAGAAAAAAAATAATTCAACAGATTCGAATGTTTCTTATTTTAAAGAAATACGACTTATAACGAATAATATACATTCATTTAAAGTTCGAAACGTAAAACTATGCACTATTGTGCTGTTACGAGCTAATCTTAATTTAAATATAATTTATACGTTCAAACGTCGTTTAATAAATGAATTCATTATTATAACTCGAATCCAAACTAAATTAAATCTCTTAAATTACCCAATCCACACAATATTGCAAATTCAACAATTTCCGACTATTTCAGAAATTAAATTTATTATTCCACTACTTATATTAATTAAATATTCAAAATTATTGAATTCTAGCCATTTAAATTGCCAAATCAACTTTAAATAATTAAATAAACAAATTATTCAACCACTAAAAATATGTGATGTTACACCATAGAAGTACGAATGTTGTTTTTGATATGCGACTTGCAAAACTATAAGCGCAACTTGGAAAAACTGATTTAGTAGCATTAATCATTGGCAACAATCAGTCGACAACAAACACATTAGGCATTTCAACCTCATTGTCAATCATAATGGATTTTAATCGTTCCAATGGCTATATGTAATTTTCCTCACCTTTCGCCAATAATAGGCAATGACAACTCAAAATCTGTAATCCATAGATGTAACACTAACTATATCAAGTATTGTCATCTTTTACCTGCTAGTTTTGTATATACAGTCCAATATTATAACTCAAGGAAATGTTCTTCTTAAGAATTCCAAACTCATCAGATACGCTCAAAAAATATATTTGATAATATCACCATCCAGTGTTATCCAATGTCGTTCAAAGTATCCAAAAAATTAATTTACTAATTAAATATGAATTTTTGAACGGTTTCCTCATTCAGTTGAATTTGTGCATGAATGACATTATATACCGTTTTGATAGTCGTAGAATTGGAAAAATCATTTCTTTTAAATTTATGCAATTTTTTTTGGTTTTCTCCATATTTTGATGCATTTTAATAACTAATTTGATCTCATGCTTGCTTAGCCTACCCATATATGAATGTCCCTTGCTATGCTTAAACCTCTTATGGTTATGCGTAGCATTAACCATAATTAAACTCCGCTCATTCAAATATTCAAAGTTTCGCGCATTTAAGCCTAGATGGGCAATTACTGTTTTTGGGTACCATCAATCTATAATTTGTTTTATCGTTATTCCTTCCTCTTATACACACCACTACGTTAAAATGCAAATAAAATCCTAAAATGTTAAGCAAACACGTCTGTGTTAGATTTCAAAATGGCAAGCACAAAACCAAGACGTTTGTCGCTCCAAGAACCCAATCAACCAATTTATCATACGATTTTATATCTGCATAAGAAAATTGTCGTTATTACAATATTAGGTCCTACATTTAAAATTAAAAATAACACTCACATTGTATGTTGCAAACTCATTAGTGTAGTCTAATTTATTTTAAATTTCATCTTTATTGGATTTTGCCTGTATAGACCCAAAAAAAAAAAATGTTAACCATGCACTGGCTATGCTTGGTTGTTTTGAAAAAACCATGCACTGACAATGCGTTGTTCTTCAAAACCAGCACGTAGTGTCATCTTCATGTGGTTGCAGTTTAAATAAATGAAAGGAAAAAAGTATAAATGCTTACTACCGCCTCTTCAAAATCTACATTGCTTTAATCTACCTCCATCATTGTAGATTGATAGGCATTGGATTTGTTAACATGATTGGTTTTAGATTTAGGGTTTTTGGGGTTTGAGGAAGAAAGTAAAAACTTGAACGAAAGTTAAAATAGGATTGAGGTAAGAAAACTTGAACGAACTCATAACACTAGATATAAAAGTTCAAATCACTACCACCAAGCTAATGCAGATTTACACAATCAATAAGAGTATCAAATTTAATTATAAGAAACATGAATTTTTGAGGCCCGCCTTCTCCTTCCTCCTCCTCCTCCCGGTTCCGAGGCCCTAGGCGGCCACCGGGCTCGCCTGTGACCAGGGCCGGGCCTGATGTTATCGTAAATTAAAAGATAAACTTCTAACTGTATTAATATTTCAATTTTACATTTAATGATAAGTGAGATTGTTTTTTTACATTGACTAAATATCAATGTTAAACAATGCATAAACATCAAGTAAAATAACTAAGATAAGATTATAATTCTCATTTATCCAAAAGAATGGTATAGAAACTATAATACTAAAACTATAATTTTCTCTGATAACTACTATTATTAATATAATAACAAGAACATAACATAAAATAGTTTATACATCGTTAAAATCAATATTTAGTTAGGAATTAACTATAGTTTTATCATAAGATTGTTTGTGCAACTATTGGTTTAGTCCGGTTTAACACGGTTGGGTCGACAGCTCAAGTCGCAACCAGACCATACGTATCGTTCTAAGTCGGTCTGGATTGGAGTATATTCTTTAAAGAAAAAATTCGATCCGTATTTCCGTACTGTTTTTATGGTTTGGTGCGGTTTTCGTATAGAAGTACGGTTTATGCCCACCCCTATTTTGGTCAAAACGAGGACAGTCAGTCTTTTGATTTGTGCAACGCCTGTAAATTCTCAAGTACGCACGACTGAAAGTCGGTCCATCATTCATGTTTTAGTATACTCTAGATGCATTTTTAGACACAAAGAAAAATTACTTAAAACTGCGTTGTTGACATGATTAAGTTTCTGTGCACTAAATCTACACGTGAAGTTGAACATGTTTGACTGTATCACTCAGTTCAATACAGTTATACAATTCAAACTTTGAAACGATTCGAGTCTGAAGAGAAAAACGAAGTGAGGCTTCTCCCGTGGTTGGGAGCTTTGACTGTTGCTATTGTCATTGCATTCTTAATCCTTGGTCCTACTCTATATTAGAATATCGGCATCTGAATTTCTTGGTGAAGATTTGCTAGAAGGAAATTTTGAATTAGGATAGAACTATGTATTTCATTTGCTGGATCTTCTAAAAGTATATACCTGATCAAAGTCAAGCATGCCCTCCTTGAAAAAACTAATGTATAAAGACATAATAATATCGACATACAACAAGTGAAGTCTGCTAATTAGTCCAAATTTGAGTAATATTCAAACTAATGTATAAAGACATAATAGACTTCTTCCATTATGAAAGATAATAACTTGGGTAGCAGAAACCCTTGGTCTACGAGTCTCACGGGTCACAACATAAAGATTTACCATGATATGAACGTCAGAATTTGTACATATATATTCTGTGCAACTTCCTCGACTAAAATTCATAAAGTCTTTAGCTTTGACATTTTACTGCATATATATATATATATACCTCATAATTCATATCTCTCTTTACACAGAACAATCAAGATGAGCGTACATAAAGGCATCGCTTTGCTAGCGTTATATGTTATTGTTGTTGCATTAGCTGTTAATATCAATCAGGTTGATGCATCAAGGCTCCTGGGAGATGAATGGGCAGAGCTTGTAAGAATATTTGGGTTCGTTCTTCAATCGTTGCCGAAGGGACCTGCGCCACCGCTCAGTAATGGAGGATGCACCCGTGATCCAAGCAACCATCGTGGATCATGCCCTCCTTGAATCAAATTTAACTGTTGTTACTCCTGTTGATTGTATTCTATGCAGTCATTTAAATCAGATTGTTCCTAATAAGGATGTGTGTGCTCAGGCGTGATTTGTGAAGAATCTACATTTGGCAACTGAGCAGCACACGTGTGTTATATAATCTGTATAAGTGGAGAACTAACTCCACGTTGTTATATTGCAAATTTGAACATTCCCGGCTTGGTTCCGAACATTTAGTCCGTTTCGTTAGCTCGATAATGACGACCAATTTAGCCGACCTAAAATATTTTACATTATATATTTTAAATGTTCATATACATTAAAAAAACATGAGAATATGATTTTTTTTGGAAGACCAACTGGATTTTATAGTGGAATGTCCACCCTTTTTTTTATTAACTCCACAAACCTAAACCAGCTTATAGAAAAAGTAAGAGTGTTCGTTCGATTGTTTCGGTTTATTTTGAGGTAAAGAATCTCAAATCAAATTGGATCAAAAAAATTTTAGTTAATTTAGTCAGTAACCAATTTAATCTAATTGAAAGAACGTGTTATTATTTAAATGGTGAATTCACTCAAAGTAAAACATAAATTCTTCCTGTTTGAAATTTTTTATGTAGAAAACTTTATGTTTATAATAAAATTTGACATATTTGCAACATATGCCTTTGTATTTTATCACTAAACTAGTTATTTAAAGTATTACAACAGGTATAAGTAGCTTAAAGAAAAAGGTTAAACAACTTGTTTAAATAACTAACCACTATTGAAACAACATAGCACCACGCTGGGAGCAATAAATACAGTAACCCACTCAGTTGCGTTAAGAAAGGCACAACAAAATCCAACATGACATACATCGTATAGGGTGTTCAACAATCACATACCAACAACAAGTGGAAAAGGCCATTACTAGCATCACCAACAGACTTTCATCAACATTTCATCTCGGTCTCATAATCACCTTTCAAACCAGCAGCATTCGACTTCAACCTCGTGACGCAAGCATTCACCAGTGAACAAGACAGGATATTTTGCAACATAAAACTTGAAATGAAATAGAGAAACCAAAGTTGAATAACTTACAGCATAGGACTTAACAAAGACAAAAAAAGGCTTCATAAGGATTGCAAAAGAGCTGCACACCCAGTTAATAAAGGAAAATAAGAGAGAAAATATTGATCATGTGTTGATGCTCACCAGATTTGCAAATGAGATGTATACAATAATTTATAATGCATTAATGATTGTTATAGAAATTGTATACAAAAAGATTACACGTGATTTTCCATTTTTAGAAGAATCATTAACCGAATGGTACTACTGACCGACCAATTATTAGTTGTCATTATCAATATCATTGTGGTCCTCCATTTCACTTACTCCAGCTTCATTATTTTCAACACCCCCCCCTCTCAAGCTAATGGAATTGTGAAATGTTGAGAGACTTGGTAAGCATATCTGCTATTTGCTCCTTTGTTGGAGTGTACCTAACCTCCACTCCTTTGTTCAAAACTTTCTCTCTAATGAAATGCACATCAGTTTTTATATGTTTTGTTCTTGAATGAAAAACTGGATCAGATGCTAACTGCCTGGCACTAGAATTGTCACATCATATTATGGCTAGTCCTTTGTATTCAATACTAATTACAGTGAACAAGGATTGCAGTCACACCACCTCAGTGTAGGCTTGACTCTTGAGCTAAGGCTCTATATTCAGCCTCAGTGGTTGAGGGAGCCATAGACTTTTATTTTTGAGAGCTCAATTGATTAGATTTTTGCCAAAGTATATATACGCAGTAACCAATTGTGGCTTTTCTATCATCAAGAGAGCTTGCCTAATTCGAGTCACAAAAGCCTTCAATAGTTAGAGTTGAGGCATGAGTGAACATGATCTCTTCTCTAATCGATCTAGCAAGATAGCGTAGAACTTTCTTACAAGTGCTCCAATGGTTTTGAGTGGAAGCTTGAAGAAACTGGCTCACCTTATTCACAAAATAAGAAATGTTAGGTCTACTAAGTGTGAGTTATTCGAGGGCAACAATAACACCTTGGTATAGAGTGTGATGGTCAAGTGGCACTATCTTGAAAGGCAAATTCTATTTCAACCCACAAATTTAGTTAGTAGCCCCCCATTTCATCAAAAAATATGATGACCAAAATACCCTTTTTCTGTTATATTTTCTTTCCAGCTTTTTGAACACCTCGTAGTTGTACTATGTGGTTTCTCGGTGTGCCTCGTAGTAATACTACGTGTCCATGAATGAACCACGGAGATCATCTACATGATACTTTGATGAACCACGTAGTAACTTACGGGATACATCGAAAAACCACGTAGTCCCCCTACATGGAAGGGTATTTTTGGTTTTCAAAAAAAAGGGGGGCTACTAACTAAATTTAGGGGTTTACCGATTATTTCATGATTTGAGGGGCTACTAACTAAATTTGTGGGTTGAAATAGAATTTGCCATCTTGAAAACTTAACTTATTATTTTGATTCATGGAGTGGGGCGAGGCTTGGCAACAACCATGTTTGTCTTTTTTAGGAGATCTGTGGTGTATTTGGTTAGAGATAAGCGGAGACCATCATGCCCCCTAGTTACCTCAAAGCAAAGGAATTATGTGACAAAGCCAAGAGATATGAGAGCAAATAGAGACTGGAGTTTTGAGACAATAGTGGAGACATGAGTTGCATTATTTCTTATAAACAAAATGTCATCAACGTACATTAGACAACAACTGCGCCATCATTGTAGAAAAACAAAGAAGTATCAAATATTGAGTTTTTAGATACAAGAGCATCCACAGAACCTTTGAGTTTGTCAAACCATGTCTAAGGGGCTTGTTTCAAGCCATAAAGAGCCTTGTCTAGTTTACACATAGCAGTGAGATAACTAGGATCAAGGAAACCAGCCAGTTACTCCAAGAAGACTTTCTCTTGAAGGGATCCATTTAGAAAGTAGTTGTTAATGTCGAATTGTTGAATATCCCAGCTATAGGTAACAACTAAAGGGAGTATAACACAAATCGTGGAAGGCTTGACAACAGGGAAAATGTCTCAAAGAAAGCAATACCTAATTGTTGTTGAAAACCCTTAGCAATAAGCGAGCCTTGTAACGATTTATGTGCCATCTTCATTATATTTGATTCAAAAGACCCATTTGCTTCCGACAACAAGCATGTGTGGCTATCGAGGCACGAGATGCCAAGTTCGATTTTTCAAAAGGGTAGTTTTTCCATCTTGCATTGTCGAGTGCCACTGTAGAGAATTGAGCGCTTGATTAATCTAGAATGGTATAGTGCCTTCAAAATTGGAACTAATGGATGAGTGAGGTGAAGTAGTTAGAAAGATTTTTGGTTTGAACGGCTTTGGAGTGATTTGTTATATAGTACCCAGTGGTTTGGACGTGTTCAGATCCATTTTACTGAAGTTGAGGTTTGAGTAGGCAATACGAGTGGAGAGGGGGAGATAGGTAGATGAATTTCAAGTGGCAGGGTGGAATATGAGTGACATGTACCCGGTGATGAATTTGAGGGATAATGAGCATAGTTTTGAGTTTTATCATGACTAGATGAAGGCTCTGAGCTTGAGGTTGATGCAACGGGATGTAAACCAGGGATTGGGACATACTGGCCATCATCAACATCATATTCCTTTATAGACTGAGATACAAGTGGATGCCATTGACTGTAACTGATTTGGTTAGAGCAAGTATTTATTTCAGAATTTTTGAAATTTGCAGCAGTAAAACTACCAAGAAACGAGAACTCTAATTCATCAAATTTGACAGTTGAAACAATGTAAATGCACCCAGAGGGCTGTAAACACTTGTTCCCTTATGATTGGGACTGTAACCGAGGAAAACACATTCTGTAGATCTAAGATCTAACTTGTGTTGATTGAAATCTTGAAGATGGGAAAGAAGCATAGGCAAACACACTCAAAAGTTCACACTGGGTGTAACTTTAAATAGAATTTCAATGGGAGATATATGATTTAGTGTTGGAGTGGACAAGTGATTGATAAGAAAACCGGCAGTGCTAAAGGCTTCCTACTAATAGTGCAACGGCATGGAAGCTTAAGTGAATAATGTCAAGCCCATTTCAACTATGTGTTGATATTTTTGTTTTGATTTACCATTTTATGGATGTGTATGGAGGCATATATGACTGAAATGTATTCTAAAGAATTTTAAAAAAGGCAAGAGACTTTGGTACTCACCACCCCAATCGGTGTGAATAATTTTATTTTGTGATAAAATATTCTTCTAACAAACTTTTTGAAATTATTGAAAGTTTCTTTTACATGGTATCCCTAAGAGAATAGTGAGTGATCGAGATCCCCTATTCACGAGAGGACTTTAGAAGAGTTTGAAAGAAGCTTTGGGAACCGTGCTATGTTTGAGTGCAGCTTATCATCCCCAAACCGATGGTCAAACCGAGAGAGTTAACCGAATTTTGGAAGATCTCCTAAGAGCTTGGGTATTGGGCATCGGGGGATCATGGGAAGACCATTTACATCTAGTTGAGTTTGTGTATAATAATAGCTACCAGTCGAGCATTGGGATGGCACAATATGAGGCGTTGTATGATAGACCGTGTAATTCTCCAGCATGTTGGTTAGAAACTGGAGATAAATTGGTACTTGAGCCTGAGATGATTAGAAAGACATCGGAGTGCATCGAGATCTTTCGGCAATGAATGAAAGCAGCTCAAGACCGTAAGAAGAGTTATGCTGATAAGCGTCGAAAGGATTTGGAATTCGACGTTGGCGATATTGTTTACGTGAGGATTTCGCCGTTGAAGCATGTTGTTCGGTCCGGAAGCAAAGGAAAGTTAGCTCCATGATTTGTTGGTCCATTTTTGATAGCCGAGTGGATTAGAAATCTCGTGTATAGATTGGAGTTACCCAAGAAGATGTCGAGTGTGTATAATGTTTTCCATGTGTCGTTTCTATGGAAATGTGTGCCTGATTCAAATGTGGTGGTATCTCCAGAGTAGTATGAAGACCTAGAAGTCGAGATTGTAGTTACTAAACCTCATAAGCTACTTCATGTTGTGGGGAATGACACGAAATAGCTTAAGAGCAAGAAGGTTAAGCTAGTCAAGGTACAATGGAGTGAGGATGATGATGATTGTAAGTGGGAAACGGAAGAGAAAATGACCATCTAGAACTCTTCGTTGGTATGACCCATAAGTGTCGTGTCATTCTTACCCCGTTGTAACTTGTACTATTATTGTTGTTACTGCTATTGTTAGAATTTCGCATGCTAGGATAAGGCTATAGATGCATGGCTTGATGGATGCTAGTTTAGATGGTAAATTGGCTTCTCATGGATGATAGGCATGCAGAATTGTCTGGTTGCTTGTGTTTGCTTGGGATTTAAGTGGCTAAAATCCTAAAGGGAGAAGAATGTAACAACCCACATTTTACATATAGGAGGATTATAAAATATTTTTATTTAATTCCCTGAGAGTTGGATCATTCTCATATTTTGATATGTTGGTTATGGGGATATGGGACATGTCCATAATTTTTACCAATTTTATTTGTGATCATTATTGCCCCTGTCATTTTTGTATGGGGAATAACATTTAACTGGTACCGAATCAGGTGTTGAGATCGATTTATTGGAAAGGAAATGGTGTTTCTAATTTCATAGAGTGGTCACATTAAAGATTTGGTTCAACGGTTTGGGAGGAATCACTGTTTTTGTGTTTCACAATTTCTGTTAAGGTTTTATAAGTCGATGATGGGCTGATTTGAGGAGGCACATTAATGGGCTTGTGGAAGGATATAAAATGGGTGTTAGAGGCATCGAGAATAGTTTACTTTCTTCATTCTCTCTTTTGGTTGAGCTCTTAATCCTCCTCACTCAATCAAATACACATTTTCATCATTAAAATTTTAGATCTATGCAAGGGAATTAAAGGTCTACATCATTTGATGCTAGATCTACGTCAATTGAAGAGAGATTGCATCAAATCAAGAGGTTTGAAGCATATTCTTCACTGTCTAGATTGAGAATTTAGTGATTTCGAGTTAATTCGTAGAATTGGTGAGTGATAAGCATCTCTCACACGGATTCGGTCAAGTATATAGGTTGTTTGTTCAAATTTTCATCATATAAAGTTTTTTTTACATAGATCTACATTATGGTGAGTTTAATTTCATTTGAATCCCCATAGGATCTAATCTAGCAACTTAAAACTGGTAATTCTTATGTTAATTCATATGTTTATGCAAGTTAGATACATTATTTTAGTTTATTCATTCATTTATCATGATTTAGTGAATCTTATCTAATTAGTGATGAATATTTGTCATTTTGATGATGTTGATGGTTTCATAAAGTGTCGATTGTGGAATTATATGATTTGGATGAGTCGTTTGCATCGATGTTGTCGTTTGGTGTTGATTTGGTCAAGACTGGAGCTATTTGTTTTAGATCCGGAGTCGAGTAGTTTTTCTTAAGTCATTTTAAGACCTAGTGTGTTAGGATTTAGTTCGTTTAAAGACCTAGTGTGTTAGGTCTTAGGTCGTTTTAAGACCTAGTGTGTTAGGTCTTAAGGTCATTTTAAGACCTAGTGTGTTAAGTCTTAGGTCGTTTGAAGACATATTGTGTTAGGTCATAGGTCGTTTGAAGAACTAGTGTGTTAGGTCATGGGTCATTTCAAGACCTAGTGTGTTAGGTCTTAGGTCGTTCCAAGCCCTAGTGTGTTAGGTCTTAGGTCATTTCAAGACCTAGTGTGTTAGGTCATAGGTGTTTCAAGACCTAGTGTGTTTTGTCGTTTAAGACCTAGTGAGTTACGTCATTCAGGACCTAAGGAGTTCAAGACCTAAAGAATGTCTACCAAACGAAGCTTATTTTTGAGTCAATGATGGTTATAACTTGGGCGCGAATTCAAGGAGGAATGTCTGAAGCATCGTGAAGAGTTCTTTGATCATCGTAATGCAGTGAATGTGAAGACGACAAATGGGTTTTGAGTTCATAGATAATGGTTGCTCAAGAAGGTTGCTTGAGCTATGAATAGCCGTCAGAGAGGACGACTAGAGATATTGAAGGTTGAGAGATTATCATTGTCATTGGTTCCAATGACTCAAAGCAAGGGTACAATAGGGACGTCTAAAAGACTGGCTGATGGGTCGAGTACCCTGAGTATCGCTGAAAGGCCTAGATACGTGTCGATCGAAGGTGTATGGAGTTTTTGCTAGAACCGAGGTTACCATTAGCCCTTGAAGTATGGCAAGGTTGGTCGTCATTTGATTAACGATGGTTTCGAAGCAGGATAGACAGTTATAGTCAAGGTCTTAGATGTTTGTTGTTTTGCTTGTGCCGTCTCACGTAAGTTGTCTGACGTCGAAGGAGATGTTTCTTGGATGCTTTTCTTATGTTGGTTTAGGACTTCGGGGCTTGTGCTTGAGTAACGTTGATCTCGATTAGGATTGTTTACGTGAGATATAACTGGTTGCTATGATTTGCTATTATCTGGTTACTTTTGATTGCCATCGATATGTACCGTTGTTTCTGAATGCTTTGTTGTAAAGGCTATCACTGTCAGATATGGAGAAGATGGATTTTGGTTCTTCTCTGGAGTTTTGATAGATTGGTTGGTTAATCTGACTATTCTCATATGATTTATTGATGATGTTAAATAGCTGTTTTATCGCTCATTAAGACTATTGTCTAACTCAAGGTTTTATGTTTTCTCTTATTACCTTAGGTTGTTCATCCGGTTTTGGATAGGCAGACTGAGTAGCAGGTTACAGGTAGCAGAACTTAGTGAGGCGAGGATGCAGAGCGATGACTAACATGAGGCTTGTGTATCAGTTTTTCTACTATCTAGTACTTGTTGTTTCTGCTGTTATGATTGGTGTTTTTCTCTGAGTGCTGTAGTGAGGCAAATTTGTACAGACACTTATGTTGTAATCCAAGTATGTATTGATATTCTTTCTAGTTTTTATGAAAGTTTAAGTTTCTACTTAGATATGCTTCACTATTATGGCTTGTTGTATATGTTCTATTATATTTTATCCTTGCGCTGTGAGTTATACAACAGGTTCCACTTGTATTATTCTATCCTAATGATCGTCCATAGCTGCCTGGCATATTTTTCAGTGCATTATTTCCCTTGTTGAGTGCTGGAGTTGTGGGCAGTCGTCATAATGCTGATTTTTATAAATTGAATTTTCCTTTTAAATCAAGGAATGGTAAGGGAACATCTAATAATACTTTCCTATTAGAGCCGAATCTAATAAGTTTTCCGAAAATGAATCTAAAAGAAAAAAAAGAGTAAGAACAACGAAAGATTTTGGTTTGAGATTTTGCGCTATTACTATAAAAGAGGATGCCACAAACCTTCAAGTAGCCTTATCTATATAAAACGCTGATTTTTTGGCAAGAGTATAAATAATGAGATGGATGCTTTGGAGTCCAACGAAACTTGGCACTTAGTAGATTTATCACTTGATTGGAAATATATAGGCTGTTAATTGGTACTTAAAATGAAAATAACACTTGATGACATAGTTGTTAAATATAAAGGCCATTTGATAGCTAAAGGATTTAAACAAAGAGAAAATATAAACTTTTTTAACAATTTTTCAACCGTAACTAGAATCACATACGTTCAAGTACTAATTTCACTTGCATCTATTCATTTTTTGATAATACGTCAAATGGATGTCAAAATTGCTTTTTATAAATGGTGAATTAGAGGGTGAAATTTATATGGACCACTTGAAGGTTTTGTAATTTATGGTCAGGAACACAAATTTTGCAAGTTAGAAAAATATTTATATGGATTAAAACAAGCATCTAAGCAATGTCATAAAAAGTTTGATAACTTAATTATTTCACATGGTTTCAAATTTAATGAAAGTGACATGTGTATTTATCTTAAATCTACGAATGACATTTGCACTATTTTACATTTATATGTGGAAGATCTACTTACTTTTGGTTAAACATTCATGGCATGAATAATGTGAAATTTTCGTAAAGTGCCAATATTAATATGAAAGATCTACGTTAACAGGTGTAATCCTTGGTATTAAGATTACTAGGTCTGAGAAGGGACTTTATTGGACCAGTCTCACTATTGAGAAGATCTTAAAGAAATACAACCACTTTGACTATAAACATGCATATTACACCATATGATCCAGTGTAAAGTTATTTAAGAACATTGCGAAGGAGTAAGACAGTTTGATTATGCAAGACAAATTGACTGTTTCTGGAATGTCACTGATTGTACTAGACCCGACATTATCTATGTTGTGGAATTATTATACATGTTTACTAGTAGGCATAGTATAGAGCAATGAAACACTACTGAGAGAGTCATGAGATACCTAAAACTAGCCATGAAACTTGGGTACATTATAAAAAGTTTCCAATTGTTTTGAAGGATAAAATGTTGCAAATTGAAATAATTTATAAGATGACTCAAAGGCAAATGGTGGCTATATTAGTAGCACTGCTGATGGTGTTATTTCTTGGAAATTCGAGAATTTGATTATTTTGACTTAGTATAGATGATAGCACTAGCCACAACTATTAAAGAATTAGATTACTTAAGAAATCTACTAGTTGAGATTCTTTTATGGGAATAACCTGTACCACCTATCTTGATCTATTACGATTGTATTCCATCTATTGCAAAAGTACAAAGTCGTTATTTCAATGATAAGAGAAAAATACTTCGTAAGCATAGTACTGTTAGGGAGCTATTCTCTTCAGGAGCGGATAGAGCGGATTATATACGTAGTAGCGAGAATTTAGAGACCTTTGATGGAAGGATTGGCTAGAAAAAGGTCCTTATAACTTCTAAAGAATAAAACTTTTGTTGTTGAATTGTTAAGCCACACATAATGGTAACTGAAGCTAATGACTGAAGTTCTAAAGAACTAGGTTCAATGAGTAAGAACAAATTATTAAATGATATGTGTTGAACATGCTAATTTATATATATTTAGAAGTGTGTATTCCTGAAGGGTTCAGTGGATGAGTTGATAATAACTCTTAATGAGATTTATACTCGCATCTGGAGCAGAGTACCAACCACCAGGAGTACTCTTAATAGATTCACCTATGTGAATATGAAAATGTGTTCGTTTCTACGGAATTTTGAGAAAAATTCCTATAGTGCCCACTAAATTGGGATAGACGTGCATGAGCACAATTGCACGGACTTATTGGATTGTACTCTAGAGAGGTTGTTTGCTGTTTGATGTCTGGAATATAGTTGAAGGCTATGAGTCATTCTAATAAAAGCTGAATCTTATCAACTACGCAAAGACTCAAACTGAAACAAACCTGTGTTTATGCACAATCTTATGTTCTTTAAGAAATCGTCAAAAGCATATTTTTGAAAAGTTCAAATGTGGGATTATCGGAAGTTTTTTAGAATTTTTTTCTAAAAATTGAACATGTATTTATGACTTATATTTGGTGAATAACCCAACGTTGTAGGATTATAGAAAAGAATTAATACTTGATTATTGTAACAACCGCCATTTTACGTATTGGAGGATCGTAAAATATTTTTATTTTACTCCCTGAGGGTTGGATCATTCTAATTTTTTAAAATATTGCTTATGGGGATGTGAGACATGTTTATAATTTTTAGCGATTTTGTTTATGACCATTTTTCCCCTATCAGTCTTGCATAGGGCATAACTTTTGACTCAGGTCGAATCAGAGGATGAGACATGTGTCATTGGAAAGGAAATGATGATTGCCTTTTCGTAGAGTGGTTACATTAAGGATTCGGATCAGCGGTTTAGGAGAAATCGTTGTTTTAAGGTTTTTCAGTAGGCTGTCCAGATTTGAAGGCTAATGGGCTGATTTGAGGAAGGCCCATTAGTGAGTTGGTGGAAGCTATAAATAGGGGGTGAGAGTTATGGAGAATAGGTTACTTCTCCCATTCTCTCATTTGGAGGCTTTGTGCTTCTTCTTCGTCTAACACCTTTCCACCATTAAAAATTAAAATCTAAGGAGTGAAATCAAAGATCTACACCATAGGAGGCTAGATCTACATCAATTGAGGCAAGGATTCATCAGATCAAGGTGTTTGGTGCGAGGTGCTTGCTGTCCGAATTCTTATTTCATCAATTTTAGCTTGTTTTGGAGAATCGGTGAGTGATTTACATCTCTCACATGGATTCAATGAAGCGTCTGAATGTTTGATCATGTTTTTCATCAAGTTTAAGTGTTTAACCATAGATCTATGCCATATTTAGTCCATTTTCGTATGAATCACCCTATAATCTCATTTAGCATGTTTAAATCATTGATTCCAAGTTATTCCACATGATTATGCAAGTTATATCTTTAGTTTTGTTCTTATGTTCATTCTTGATAGTTTTTTTTTGAGTGATTGCGTATGATTTGGGTGAAAACTATTGTTTTCATATTGCTAGCCGATTCATGCTGTATTTTTTTATCATAATTGATGAATTGGACAAAATGGTTTCGTCAAATCTATCGTGTAACGAATTTTTGGTCAAAATAGTGATTTTAGATCGGCTGCTACAGTGACCGGTCGATCGCTACAGTGTTTTGGAGTTGCTACAGTGTCGGTCGTTCGCGTGCTACAGTGATCATTCGCTTTGTTGCTACGGTGTTTTGGAGTGGCAACAGTGCCGATCGTTCACATGCTACAGTGATCGGTCGCTTTGTTGCTACAGTGTTTTGGAGTTGCTACATTGATCGACCGCGCTCGTGCTACAGTGATCGCTCGCTCTGTTGCTACAGTGTTTCGGACTTGCTACAGTGATCGATCACGCTCGTGCTACAATACCGATTGTTCATGCTATAGTGTTTAAAAATGAGAGGACCCGAACTTCCCCTTGAAGGAAAGCACAGATTGACCTGAGAACGACATACATTGGAACGCAAACAGAAGAACCTTTCATTGTTAATTACAACAATTCCATCAGAATACAAGTATATACATAGTATGAATAAATATTATACATCAGAAAAATATCAGAGATTCAATTTACATTACATAGCAGCGGAAAAATAATACAAAACACAATTGAAAGTAATACACGGATACAAAGCTTTCCCAGTATTGTTCCAGCTGCAAACCAGGATTCTGCGAATATAAATCTGTAAAACCAAAACTACTAGCTACCCGTGTCGAAAATAAGGGCACCCAGAGTTTAGGTTAAAACAATAAACTCCAGGTCAATCATGTGACTGGTGTGAGAACTAAAACAGTTATTTAAAACTTTACTTTAATTCAGATATATCAAGGGACCACGATGTATAACATAGAATGGGTTTCCGCCCAAGAATTCCAGTGCATATAACAAAAAAAACGCAATGCTTTTTGGAAAAATGAAGCTATTATAAGACCCAGGTCCTATCACACAATGCAACACAAGCCGGGGGATAGGGTTTTCCCTTATTATAGCCAAACAAGCTTGGTACATTAAAACAAATCATTTGATACTATAATAAGTGCATAGTGTCAAAACAATTTCAATCATAAATATCAATCCTAGACGGCATGGGTACCATATATCATGTCGCCAATACTAGGCACTACAATTAAAACTGCAAACGTCACGTATTGGAAGTTCGATTTCCATCTGTGAACCAAGATAAAAGATAGTCCTCTACCGAATTCGAGAGCCTCTAGCCTGCCCCTCAGACAAGTACTCAGTCAAGCCTTTGGATCGTCAGGGTCAGTCCAACGATGTGGATTAAAATGCCTGAACACTGCGTTTCCCCACCCTTTGGGGGCATAAATGAGTCCAATGACTAAATCGGCTCCACATAGTCACCGATATATCCGAGGAGCCTCGCAACCCAACAACCACATAAGTCAAGCTCGTCAGGGCATGTCAAACCACTGACGCCACTTCTATCTAGAAGGAAACATATGCCCTCCCTGATGTCCTCTCCCGTTTCTTGTTCACAACCAGGGTGTGAGGCTCGCGAATTAATGCTACACAAAGTTGTGCCACACAGGCGGTGCTGTGATCATCTACCACAAGACTCTGCTTTTCAACAAAAGCCTTGATCATTTACCACTTAGGCATGCCACACAGGCAATTCACCCCATGCATTGATATCCATCAATATATAACCTCTGAGCTCGTACGTCTCAGAAAAGGGCGTTAAGCAAGAGAATAAATTCTCCGCCGCCAAAAAGATATATATTTAATAGAAATCAATCACACAGAATGAAATCCAGTGTCAGACACACGGTCGATTTACAAGTTCCTTCTGGGTCTGAACGAAACCGGAGGCACCTTGTACCGCGCATATCCATCGATCTCCAAGTACGTCTGGACGATCACCAACTGATTTCCTCCTCTTAGGTGTACGACCCAATCAAGATCATCGGTAATTATCCAAACGACGTGAAGACCTCTGGTCTTCAACCACCGTCTTCATCTTCGACTAATCATCGTATAAGTTATTCATAATGGGATAAACCCGGTCTTTCAGAATAACTCACGTATTTTATAAACAAGTGTTACACAAACACAACATATGCCTCATTCCAATTTTGAATATTATTTTATTCCAATATTCACATAATTAGGGAAAGGTTCCTATTAATTTTATCAAAGATAAATTCTTTAAATTTTATTCTTTAATCTTCTTTTGAATATCAATTCAAACCAAATTATGGTTTATCCAAACTAGTCGGGATTAACGAACCTTACCGAAGTAATCAATTGTTAAATTTCCCAACCCCAACCTATTCATCTCATGAAGTAAAACTGGTAATACTTCATATCTAACACCACGGTGTTATCGTTAAATTCAATTACCATTTCACGTTCAAATCTAATTAAAGATTTAACTATCGCCGGGAGTAAAACCGGTGATACTCCATTCTCGATCATTTCAATCTAATTAAAGATTCATTAAAACTCCACTTGGTTTTAATCTTCCCAATAATCGCTATCAATGATTATTTAACTTCGGAAATCATATCCTGTCTTTAACTGGGTTAAAGAACCAATGTCATTTAAAACACGGTTCACGATAAACCCAAAATCACATTCTATTTCCAATGGAATCTTCATGGAAAAATTGGTTATATGTATAATCGATATAAACTTCCATATTCGACTAATAATATAAATGGAATAACGAAAAAGCCTTTTAAATTCCTGATATATTAGTTGTCTTCCTCCACAGAAATTCACTTCGATTATTACCAAATCGAATTCCATTCCATTCCAATTTATTTTATTAAATTGGAAAACTTTACTTCGGAAAATCTCCTTTAAATCTTAATAAAAGATTTATAAATTCCAAATCACATTTCACTGTAAATCGGGTTAAAGAACGAATGTCGTTAAAACACAGTTCACGATAAACCCAAAAATCAATTCAAATTCAATTACAATTAAATATCATTTAATTGGTATAGTTCATTAAATATAAATAAAAAGATTTAATCTTTTTCTCAACTGGGTTTAAGAACAGTGTTAATGAAGACATCATTCACGACAAAACCAAATCCCATTTGATATTGAATACAAGGCTCAGAATAAAAAATATATCAGCTTCTATTCAATATCAAATTCTATGACCAACAAATATCGTATTGGAAATAACGATATAAATATATCTTTCAAATTTCCATAACCATATATGTATAATCATGAAATCCAACATCGAAATATTCGAAAGACAATTTCGATTCAAATCCATTTCCAATTTATATATTGGAAATTCTGGTTATTTTCAAAACCATTCCAAATCCACTTTATTTATTTTAAAAATAAATGGGATTATAATTCTAGTTCAAAACTAGTTCATTTCGATAAAAATCTATTTTTATCTTTTCAAATATGGAATTTTTCATCCCAGATCTTTCTAAATCATTTCTTATGATTTTACACAAATTATTACTATTTTTAATAATTTTATCAAGGCCCGTACAGTCAATTTCCATCAACGGCCATCGAACTGCACTTAGAACAACCTTTTCCAAATTTGATTTGGACATAATTCCACGCCCTTAGATTTCAAATTTCTAATATTCGTTAGAAAGCTCTTTTCGATACGAACCCAACGGTTCCAGTTTTAGGAGAATCCGACGATTGGATCTACCGTAATATCTTTTCGAAGTCAATGGTCGAAATTCGCAAACTGACGCAGCGCCGCGCGTTCTATTCAGGCCATTATATTTATATATAATATATACTTTATAGATTTCCTTTTAAAACATATTTTATAAATCATTTTAAATTCGTTTTCAAAACGATTTCAACTACATATTCAATTTCTAATCAAAATTGAATATTCCATATCATCAATATATAAATGATAATATTTTCAAAACATTATATTTTGAAATCAATTACTTTTTGATATTCATTATAAAAGTAAATAAAATCGATATAAATATCATTCACATCAAAATGGTGTCAATCTAATCAACACGGCTTTATATATTTCAATAACTTTGTTATTCTATTTAACAAATGAATATTTTCTTCAACACAAGAATATATGTTTTATTCAACACATGAATTTTTATTCTATTCAACACATGAATTTTATTCTATTCAACACATGAATTTTATTCTATTGAACACATGAATTTTCTCTTTTAATATTCCTTATTTTCCAAATTGGAATGAGGCCCAATCAGTTACCATATAACGTTAATTATATGGATTTCCTACAACACATGTATATAATAGCAACGATAATTCATCAACCATCATCCAGAGTGCACTACACAACTGCATAAGCATTAAATATAAATAATTAACGCTTACACAGTCTGTCAACCCATCGATTGACATACAACAAAACAATCAGGATTAATGTACGTCAAATATCATCCCAATACCCATGTGGGCTTTCAAAACAACAAACACAGATTTTATTTGTGCGGTTGGGCGATGTGTAAAATATATCGTCCCAATCAATATCAGTCAAATCAGTGTATATATAAAATCGTCTGATTTGTTTATAAATATTTATTTTATATACACGTTAAAAAATATAGTTTTAACTATAAAATATACACACAATCATTTTTTGCAATACATCAATCAAACAAACAAGCCATCCATGTCTGTGAACGACAGGTGTCGGGTGCTGCTAAGCACCGTCTGCATCCTAGTATATATTTTAACTAGAAAACAAATTTAAAAGTCAGAAGTTCTCACCGAGGGTTCCACTCTGCCATTTTATTTCTGAAATTCAGAACAATATTGATTTGCTCGAAATTCCTACCCCATCCTTTTTACGCTGTTCATATTAAAAATCACATTTTTAATATGATGCCTATATATTAAAATCATATTTTTATATCGCTATATATAATTACAAATCACATTTTTATATAAACAAAAATCATATCCTCTTTATTTGGAAAATCTTATCTTTTCTATTTCTAAAACTTATACCTTTATATACCTAAACATGATATTTTATTTTATTTTTATATATAAATCCAACTATTAAAACAATGCAAATTTATTATTAAAACAATACTATCTTTATTTTTAAAACAACCCTATATATATGTGTGTATATATATATATAGAAGCAATGTTACATGTATATTTTAATCACGATATATAATCAATCATTTTTTTAAAAACTGAATTTAAAACTAAAGTATAAGTAAAAAAAGAATTAAAAACAAAACCTTTCACTGTAAAAAGTCTGGAACCCTTCTTCATCAGTTCATCGACTGGAGAAAGTGGCCACCGCCGTCGCTCCAGTCGCCGTGACAACAATCAGAGGGGCCGACGACGTCGACTTTGGGGAGTGACACCACCGCCCTGACCGAGGCGGCGCTCGGTGGGCCTAGGCGGCCAGAAACAGCTCACGAACGATGGTTCTTTGTGGCCCGAGAACTTCTGATTTACTTCACGAAAATTCATCAAATCGGTATGGGTTCCAAGAGGGAAAAGAGCACTTTAATTTTGTCTTTAGAGGTTTGAGGAATTATTGAATAGATTGGTCAAAAATTCGAGGAGAAAATCTGAGCATTTTCCGCCTTAAGTTGGAGCTGTCGGTGGCTTCAAAAGATAGCTAGGGTTTTGTCTCAAAAGGGTTATTTATATAAATTATTTAATAATATTTGATTCGTTTATTATTTGCTTAACATTTTGAACTCGAAATCAAACCCAACGACTGTCTGTCCTAGCTAAATACCCCCATTCCGGACACAATGGGATATGTCCCGTAAGCCAATTCGGCTATTACGATCAGTTGTTCTTTAAATTAAAATATAAATCTTTATACATTGAATTCAAACGTACATTTCAATTTACCGGGGCCACATAATGACTCAAAAAATTTCAGAAAAATTATTTCCAGCTTCGTTTTGGCTATATGGTCCTAACAAAACTAATTTTGTCAAATTTGAAGACCATTTGAAAAAATGGTCATTTTATGGTCGATCCAAGTTGACAGAAACTGTCAAAACACGTTTTCTTTTGCCATGCTCACATATTGGTTTCAAAAATTATGAATTTTGAAACTTAGCAATAATTTGACACCCCGGATCCAACAAAAGTGGTTTCTTCGAAAATAGAGGTCGTTTGCAAAATGGCTATTTTTAAAGGCCTTTATATATATTAAAATATATATAAATTCCGCAGCGACTTTTCTGAATTTTAAACTGGACATATCTTTCACTCTATAAAGTGAAATCTTAGATCCGTTAGAAAGATATGATCAAACAGATTCAAATATTTCTTGTTTTGCTGAAGTCCGATTTATTTTGAATCCTGTACATTCATTTGAAATTTAAAATCGAATTTTCGAACTACTGCGCCATTTCAGGCTCGTTATATAATTAAAATAAATTTATTCATTTTAACTTCGTCAAAAATATATTTTCCATCATTATTATTTAAAATAATTCATTTTAAATATTCAGAATTCGCTAAAATTGCCAAAATAAAAATTTTAAATTGGCTCGGATTTCCGGGTTATTACAATCTCCCCCACTTAAAACATTTCGTCCCCGAAAAGGAATGAAGCCGAAAGTTGTTTTACAAACTAACTCAACTTCCAGTATTTTCATTATGGCTTAAGTTCTTCAACTTTTCAATTTCTAAAAACTTTTCAAAATTTTCAAAAATTTGGCTAACGCTCTAAATTTTCAAAAAAAAATCGCCATAACCCCCCCTCCCCGCGCATCGGGAGCTTCGGGATATTTCAAATAGCCTCCCATGGCCCTCGCCAATCCAAGAATAAGAAACAGCCGAGCGGCTAGCCAATCGGCTCATAAAATCATCAAAAACCCAAGAAATACAATAAACATGAACCTATTTGTTGGGCAAACAATTTTATTCCTCTTCTCTAGCCTTCTTGCTATGACCTGTTCAATGTAAGTACACGCATATGTATGCAAATTCGACAAATTTTCAATACAACTCACTATTTGATACAATTTGGCTAAATGGTCCAAATTTTGATTAATCAACCAATAATCAAACAACACAATCAACAATCAATTAGTTGATTATATTTTCAAATTCTTTACTTTGATATAGTTCAAAAAATCAGATTTTTTGATGCCAAATCACAGCAATAGACCCTATCTAATTTTGGTTCTCGCACCAGTTAATTGGAAATATATAGATATCTCACCTTCGAAACTCAAACATAAATACTGGTAATGTGATCACAATTACCAGTATCATCCATGGGCGACAAGAGTGTGATTCTATATGTACCAAGTATATTAAAACTTCAAATACACGCTGATCAAACGTATATGCAAAATCTTAATATATTGGATTGTCCAAATTAGTACAAATAAATATTCAAATAAATTGAATCAGGTCTAAATTTTTAAAACAAAATTGCTTTAAATTTTATTTTAAAATCATCACTCTTCACACTCATTCTAGGATACTACTGATCCCATCTCTAACGAGTCATTCTCATTGGATATTACTAATCCAATCTCTGATGAATTCTTTCGTAAGGATCTAATGTGTCTTGTTCTTCGAGCTTTGAAAACCAAAGCTCTGATACCAAAATGAGACAACCCGAACTTCCCCGTGAAGGAAAGCACGGATTGAATTGAGAACGACACACATCGGAACGCAAACAGAAGAAGCTTTCATTGTTGATTACAACAATTCCATCAGAATACAAGAATATACAGAGTATGAATAAATATTAGACATCCGAAAAATATCAGAAATTCAATTTACATTACATAGCAATGGAAAAATAATACAAAACACAACTGAAAGTAATACACGAATACAGAGCTTTCCGAGTATCGTTCCAGCTGCAAACCAGGATTCTGTGAATATAAATCTGCAAAACCAAAACTACTAGATGCCCATGTCAAAAATAAGGTCACCCAGAGTTTAGGTTAAAATAATAAACACCAGGTCAGTCATTTGACTGGTGTGAGAACTGAAACAGTTATTTAAAACTTTACTTTAATTCAGATATATCAAGGGACCACGCCGTATAACACGGAACGGGTTTCCTCCCAAGAATACCAGTGCATATAACAAAACAACGCAATGCTTTTTGGAAAAATGAAGCTATTATAAGACCCAGGTCCTATCACATAATGCAATGCAAGCAGGGGGATAGGGTTTTCCCTTATAATAGCCAAACATGCTTGGTACGTTAAAAACAAATCATTTGATACTATAATAAGTGCATAATGTCAAAACAATTTCGATCATAAATATCAATCCTAGACGGCATGTGTACCATATATCATGTCGCCAATACTAGGCTCTATAATCAAAACCGCAAATGTCACGTATTGGAAGTTGGACTTCCATCTGTGAACCGAGGCAAAAGATAGTCCTCTACCGAATTTGAGAGCCTCTAGCCCGCCCCCTCAGGCAAGTACTCAGTCAAGCCTTTGGATCGTCAGGGCCGGTTCACCGATGTGGATTAAAATGCCTGAACACTGCGTTTCCCCGCCCTTTGGGGCGTAAGTGAGTCCAATGACTGCATCGGCTCGACATAGTCACCGATATATCTGATGCGCCTCGCAACCCAACAACCACATAAGTTAAACTCGTCAGGGCATGTCAAACCACTGATGCCACTTCTAGCTAGAAGGAAACGCATGCCCTCCCTGATGTCCTCTCCCGTTTCTGGTTCACAACCGGGGCGTGAGGCTCGCGAATTAACGCTACACAAAGCTGTGCCACACAGGCGGTGCTTTGACCATCAACCACAAGACTCTGCTTTTCAACAAAAGCCTTGATCATTTGCCACTTAGGCATGCCACACAGGCAATTCACTCCATGCATTGATATCCATCAATATATAACCTCTGAACTCGTACATCTCAGAAAAGGGCGTTAAGCAAGAGAATAATTTCTCCGCCGCCAAAAAGATATATATATTTAATAGAAATCAATCACACAGAATGAAATCCAGTGTCAGACACACGGTCGATTTACAAGTTCCTTCTGGGTCTGAACCAAACCGGAGGCACCTTGTACCGTGCATATCCATCGATCTCCAAGTACGTCTGGACAATCACCAACTGATTCCCTCCTCTTAGGTGTACTGTAACAACCCGTATTTCAATAACATGTTAAAACGAGAATCAAGGCAGAATTTAATTTTAAATTCTGAATCAAGTAAAACGGGCTATGCCATTGCGTTCGTCTCGGAAAAATACGCGAAATAGAGTCCGAGTTTTCGAAAATCGGAGTCCGTATGACCCGGTTAAGGCCCAAAGAAGTTTTCGGGAAATTCGAATTTCGGAAACAGTTTTGGAAATCAGATCTGGGGCCAGGCGGGAAGTTTCCCGCCTAGGCCATGTCGACAGGGCTGTCGACAGGCCTATCGACTTGGGCCCAGACCAAGTCGACAGCCCTGTCGACTTGCTTGTCGACAGGGGGTGGTCGGGGCATATGGCCTGGTGCACCTGTTTGTCTCACCTAGTCTTGTGCTTGGGCTGGGTCTGGAAGCTTCCGAGATCTGATGGTCATAATCTATCCTAGGGTTAATCTAAGGGCCTAAAACTATCCTAATCTCTATAAAAACACCCCTAAGCCCCCCCTAAACCCTCATAACTCACCCTCTCCACGAAGTGCTGCCCAAATGCAAAGTGATCATGGCCTCCATCTCAAATCCCTAGAGCCTATGCACTCAAATCAAGTTCAAATCAAAAGGTGCAAGCTTGCTACACCAAATCAAGGCCAAATCAACATTTCTATGCGAGTTCCATGACGATTCTTCTACAAAGGAGGCACCTTTCTTAGCCAAGATGATTCATGCTTCTTTCCCTAGGCCTAACTATGTAAGTTCTAGCTACTTTTAGATGGAAACAGTAGTTTTGATAATGACATGGGATAAAATGAGGCTAAACATGATTATGCGAACCTACATGAACCTTACCATGCCTCTTGTGTTCATATTTATGATCTTAGGCCATGTGAGTAACTTAATCATGCCTCTTATGATATGCATAACCTAGTTTAACTTGCAAGTTTGGATCTTTATGCATGAAATGCTAGCATGAACCTTTAGGTACCACTTTACTTGTGAAACATTGGCTAAGACAAGATGTTGGGGCTTATGCATGTTTATGAATTTATATTCTATTCAACACATGAATTTTTATTCTACTCAACACATGAATTTTATTCTATTCAACACATGAATTTTATTCTATTCAACACATGAATTTTCCCATCTAATATTCCTTATTTTCTAAATTGGAATGAGGCCCAATCAGTTACCATATAACTTTAATTACATGCAACGATAAATCATCATCCATCATCCAGAGTGCACTACACAACTGCATAAGCATTAAATATAAATAATTAATGCTTACATAGTCTGTCAACCCATCGATTAACATACAATTAAACAAACGGCATTGGTGTACGTCAAATATCATCCCAATACCCGTGTGGGGTTTCAAAACAACAAACATAGATTTAATTTGTGTGGTTGGGCGATGTGTAAAATTTATCGTCCCAATCAATATCATTCAAATCAATATATATAAACAAATCGTCCGATTTGTTTATAAATATTTATTTTATATACACGTTCAAAATTATATTTTTAACTATAAAATATTTATTCAACCCACTACACAATCAATTTTCACAACACATCAATCAAACAAACAAGCCATCCATGGTCTGTGGACGACGGGTGTCGGTTGCTGCTAAGCACCGTCTGCATCCTAGTATATATTTTAACTAGAAAACAAATATAAAAGCGAGAAGTTCTCACCGAGGGTTCCACTCCGCCATTTTATTTCTGAAATTCAGAACAGTCTGGATTTGCCCGAAATTCCTACTCCATCCTTTTTACGTTGTTCATATTAAAAATCACATTTTTAATATGATGCCTATATATTAAAATCAAATTTTTATATCGCTACAAATCACATTTTTATATAAACAAAAATCATATCCTCTTTATTTGGAAAATCTTATCTTTTCTATTTCTAAAACTTATACCTTTATATACCTAAACATGATATTTTATTTTATTTTTATATATAAATCCAACTTTAAAAACAGTGCTAATTTATTATTAAAACAATACTATCTTTATTTTTAAAACAACCCTATATATATATATATATATGTATATATATATGTGTATATATATAGAGAGAGAGAAGCAATGTTACATGTATATTTTAATCACGATATATAATCAATCATATATTTTTTAAACTAAATTTAAAACTTAAGTATAAGTAAAAAAAGTATCAAAAACAAAACCTTTCACTGTAAAAAGTCTGGAACCCTTCTTCGTCAGTTCATCGACCGGAGAAAGTGGCCACCGTCGTCGCTCCAGTCGCCATGACGACGATCAGAGGGGCCGACGACGTTGACCTTGGGGAGTGACACCACCGCCTTGACCGAGGCGGGGCTCGGTGGGCCCAGGCGGCCAGAAACAGCTTGCGAACGATGGTTCTTTGTGGCCTGAGAACTTCTAATTTACTTCACAAAAATTCATCAAATCGGTATGGGTTCCAAGAGAGAAAAGTGAACTTTAATTTTGTCTTTAGAGGTTTGAGGAATTATTGAATAGATTGGTCAAAAAATCGAGGAGAAAATCTATGCATTTTCCATCTTAAGTTGGAGCTGTCGATGGCTTCAAAAGATAGCTAGGGTTTTGTCTCAAAAGGGTTATTTGTATAAATAATTTAATAATATTTGATTCGTTTATTATTTGCTTATCATTTTGAACTCGAAATCAAACCCAACGACTGTCTGCCCAAGCTAAATACCCCCATTCCGGACACAGTGGGATATGTCCCGTAAGCCAATTCGGCTATTACGATTAGTTGTTCTTTAAATTAAAATATAAATCTTTATACATTGAATTCAAACGTAGGTCAAGTGCCTTGGGCGTCGTGTATGGTCTGGACACGTGTTGAGAATAGCGTGTACCACATGTTGTTTATAACGTGCGGGTTTTTCTAGAATCGGGACGTCGTGTGTGGTCCTAGATAATTGACGGCAAGTTGTTAGCCAGTCATACGATAACTAGGGTTCCAAAGCAAGGTTGGCGGTGATAGCCAGAGTCAGTCATGGATGTCTTAATGCATGTTGTGATCATGATTGAGTTGCTTTGCCATGTATGAATGGATTCTTAATTGCCATGGCTGAATTGTTATTCCTTTGGATGTGTAGATCGTAAAGGCTTTCACTGTCATGTAGTGGGGAAGGAAATCGAGAGTTCTTCTCATGAGCTTGGTAGATTAGTTGTTTATTTACCCATTCTCATATACTTTATTGATGAAGTTTGTTAGTTGTTTTACGCTCACTAAGATTGTTGTCTGACTTAACATTTTACGTTTCCTCTTATTACCTTGGGCTTTTCATCTGGTTGTTTGGATAGGCAGACTAAGTGGCAGGTTACAGGTGATTGGCGAGGTTGCTGTTCGATGACGAGCAGGAGGCTGGCGTACTATTTTACTACTGTCTAGTAACTTTGTTTTTCCGTTGTTTGCTATTTCTCTGAGTGTTATAGTGAGGCAGATTGTACAAACACTATTGTTGTTATTCGCGTGTATGGGATTTGCTTTACAGTTTTCATGAAATTTAGTATTTTCTGCTTCACTACCACTCCCTATTTTATATGTTCTATTATATTTTATCCATGCGCTGTGAGTTTACGACAGGTTCCGCTTATGTATATCATACCTTGATGATCGTCCATAACTGCCGTGCACACCTTTCAGCGCATTATTCCTTTTGTATAGTGTAGGGGTTGTGGGTGGTTATCGCAATTATTATATATTTAAATGGAACCTTTGGGCCACCAGTGATGTTTTTTTGTGATGAGAGAGACCACACTAAATCCCCACATGCACGCGCTGACCAATAAACTTCACTCGACCCGATCCAAGCTGGGATTGTTGTGATGTAGTACTTATACTTTTGGTATAAAATTTTAATCATTTTAAACGGAAATGGACTGGGCTAAAAACTGTCTGATTAGATCAGTTCATATTAGAGAATGTTTTTGTAACGTTCAACATAGACCCATTCTTTTTTAAGATATGTTATTTTGGGTTATATCCTCTATAAAACAACAATATATCTTACTATTTCATCTATTTAAACATAGGTAGATAATATAGATATATACAAAATTTTATTAACCCAAGCACGCCTTCTTCTTCTCCAAACATTTTATTCAAAATCCACTACAAGAAAAACCGAGAATAGCGACAGAATTTTAGCAGCAGAAAATTCCATCGTGAATTAGCGACGGATTTCCGTGGGCTTTCTAAGAGGGAATATTTTGGATTTTATATGTCATCTTATTATAAATTATTACCCTCGAATACTAATTTCGTTGCTAAATCAATGGAAATTGCAGCTCTTTACCGTCATATAATATTTAATGCTAAATTCCGTTGCTAATAGAGTCGGATTACCATCAACAAAATTTTGAAGCTATTTTTCCTGTAATTTTCCAAGAGATTTGAAATGAACTTATATATTTATTATTTATAAAATGTTTTAAATTTGTGTTATTACTTAGTAATTAATTAGTAAATTTAAATTTTAAAAAATTAATGTTAATAATACATTAGAAATTAATTATAAATAATAACTATTATAAGTAAATAAAATTCAATAATTAATGATGATTTTTTTTTGAAAATTAACGCTAATTAATTATTAATTACTATATAATATAAATAAGAGGTAATAGTAATTAATAAAATACATTGTTTGCTCAAAGAAGAGCCGTTACGAATTGGATTTTTGATGGTAGATTGCTTTTACTTGGTAAATTCGCTTATCTATTCCTTTCCTATTCATTGTACTTTACAGTATTTTTTTTATTCATTATGTTAGACACTCTTTTTTTTTAAGGCAAACAAACCATATATAAAAGAGTCGTACATTCCTATAACAAATTGATCGAAGGTATCTACCTCTTCTTTGAGAAAACAACGAGTGAATTGAACATGCTGCTTAAATTAGTGTAGTTATAGATGCATCTATTTTTTTGTATTTTCTAATACTTTTAAACACTGAATATGCTAAAGAAAAATTAAAAAGCAAGAAAAATGTTGATATACATTAGTTATTAATAATAAATAATAACTATTAGAAGTAAATAATATTATATAGTTAATGATGATTAAATTTTTTTTTTTGAAAATTAATGCTGATTAATTACTCTATAATATAAATAAGATGTAATAGTAATTAATAAAATACATTGTTTGCTCAAAGAAGAGCTGTTACGAATTGTATTTTTGATGGTAGATTGCTTTTGCTTGCTAAGTTCGCTTATCTATTCCTTTCCTATTCATTGTGCCTTTACTTTACAGTATTTTTTTTTGTTCATTATGTCAGAGACTCTTTTTTTTTGAAAGCAAACAAATCATATATAAAAGAGTGGTATACTCCTACAACAAATTGATCCAAGGTATCTGCCTCTTCTTTGAGCAAACAACGAGTGAATTGAACATGCTACTTAAATTAGTTTAGTTTTAGATGCATCTATTTTTTTTGTAGTTTTTAATACTTTTAAACACTAAATATGCTAAAAAAAATGTTGATATACATTAGTAACTAATAATAAATAATAACTATTAGAAGTAAATAAAATTCAATAGTTAATGATGATTAATTTTTTTTAAAAATTAATGCTGATTAATTATTAATTACCATATAATATAAATAAGAGGTAATAGTAATTAATAAAATACATTGTTTGCTCAAAGAAGAGCCGTTTCGAATTGAATTTCTGATGGTGGATTGCTTTTGCTTGCTAAATTCGCTTATCTATTCATTGTGACTTTACTTTACAGTATTTTTTTTGTTCATTATGTCAGAGACTCTTTTTTTTTGAAAGCAAACAAACCATATATAAAAGAGTTGTACACTCCTACAACAAATTGATCGGAGGTATCTGCCTCTTCTTTGAGCAAACAATGAGTGAATTGAACATGCTACTTAAATTAGTGTAGTTATAGATGCATCAATTATTTTTGTAGTTTTTAACTTTTAAACACTGAATATGCTAAAAAAATTAAAAAGAAAAAAACAGTGTTGATATACATTAGTAATTAATAATAAATAATAACTATTAGAAGTAAATAAAATTCAATAGTTAGTGATGATTAAATTTTTTTTTTTTTGAAAATTAATGCTGATTAATTACTGTATAATATAAATAAGAGGTAATAGTAATTAATAAAATACATTCTTTGCAACTTCCTCTTCATCAAGTCTTTAGCTTTGACATTTTACTGCCTATATATATGCCTCATAATTCATGTCTTTATTTAAACAAACAATCAAGATGAGCATTATGTATAAAAGCATTGTTTTGGTAAATTTATTTGTTATTGTTGTTGCATTAGCTGTTAGTATAAATCAAGTTGATGCATCAAGGCTCCTTGGAGATGAACGGGCAGAGCTTGTGAGAATATCTGGGTTCGTTCTTCAATCGTTACCGAAGGGACCCGTGCCACCATCCGGTCATTCCGGCTGCACCCATGATCCAAAGGGCGGTGGTGGACAATGCCCTCCTTCGATCAAATTTAACTGCCGTCACTCTTTCTGTTGATTGCATTTTATTTATTCATTTAAGTTAGACTGTTTCTAATAAGGATGTGCTTAGGCGTGTTTTATGAATGTAGATTCGGCATCCTGTGCAGTATATATGTGTTATGATTTGTACAAATGGAGAACTCCGCATTGTTATATTGCAAATTTGAAAATTTAAAAGCTTGGTGACAAACGTTTAGTCAGTTTGGTTTGCTCGACGATAAAATATGTTAAACGAATCTAAAACCAATAAAAATAAAAAACAAAGTTAGATCGATAGAATTAAGTTTAGCTGATTCTGTTGTTTACTCATTATATTTGAAGTATTCATTATAAATTAAAATGAAACATGAATATATTTTTCTTTTGGAGGACAAGATCAACCAAATTTTATAGCATACCGTCCATTTTTTAATCAAAACAAATAATAATTACATTAAAAAACCAAAAATAAGTTGAATATTTACCTATAACCGTCAGTTTTTAAAATGGACCGACTACTAGACAAGCCTAAACTAGCTCATAGAAAAAGGTTAGAAAGCATGTCTAAATAGCTAACCACTATTGACACAACATAGCACCAGGCTCGAAGCAGCAAATAGAGTGACCTGCTCAGTTTCCTTAAGATAGGCACAACAAAATTCAACATGACATACACAACATAGGGTGTTCAACAATCACATACCAACTACAAGTAGCAAAGGCCAATTACAAGCATCACCAACAGACTTCCATCAGCATTTCATCCCAGCATCATAACCACATTTCAAATCAGTATTGTTTACTTCAATCTGGTGATGCAAGGCGCAAGCATTCACTAGTGAACAAGGCAGGATAATTTACAACAAAAAACTTAAAACGAAAGAGAGAAACCAAGGTCGAATAACTTACAACACAGGACCAACAGAGATAACAAAAAAGGCTTCAAAGTATTATAAAAGAGCTGCATACCCACTGTAATAACCCGGAAAATGTGAACCAATTTAAAATTTTTAAAATTGGTTATTACCAAAGAATTTGAATAATTGAAATAGCATATTTCAATAAAATAGAGAATGGGGTATAGTATTGCAGTTTGAATTTTTGAATACAAAATTTGTCTGGCTGTACCGGGTGGAAAATATAACGGATTTTAGGAAAACTGAAAATATTTAAATCTGTTTATGAATACCTTTCTAACGAATCTGAAAAATCGAAGTTTCATAGCGGGAATCAAAAGTTATGGCCAAATGAATTTTCAGGAAGGTCGCTATATAGCATATATAGCCCTTGAAAATTGATATTTTGCATACGACCTCGGAATTTGACGAAACCACTTTTGTTGGGTCCGGGATGTCAAATAATTGCTAAGTTTCAAATTTCATAATTTTTGAAGCTAGTATGTGAGCAGGGCAAAAGAAAATGTGATTGGTCAAATTTTGTTAAATTGGGTCGACCTAAAATGGTCGTTTTTCAAACGAGCTCAGAATTCGACGAAACTGGTTTTGTTAGGACCGTATCGTCAAAACAAAGCTAGATTTATTTTTCTGGAATTTTTCGATTCAGTTTGTGGCCCTGGCAAATTGAAATGTACGTTCAAATTAAATATCGAATGTTTTATATTTTAATTTAAAAAATAACTGACTGTAACAGTCGAATTGGCCAACGAAACATATCCCATTGTGTCCGGAATGGGGGTATTTAGCTAGGGGCGATAGTCATTGGGTTTGATTTCGAGTCCGTTTGTGAAAACACTACTTTAAATTCCTTATATAGCTTCGACCAATAGGAATTTTTCTTTTATAAAAATAAAATAAAAATCGAAAAACCCTAGCCGCCTTAGCCGATTTCGACGACCCAGGTTGCTCCGCGCTTCTCTCTCCTTTTCCGACCGCCACAGGTGACGCTAGGCCGCGCCACCGCCATCAGTCGACTCGCCTTCGCCTCCTCTCCACATCCGACCAAACGCCGCCCCCCACCTTCGCCGGAATCGCCTGAAAGACGTCGAGAAAGGCTTCGACTTCCCAACGCCGTGCCGCTATCCTCCGACCAACGAAGGGAACCGCACCACCACCGACAGGAAGCTGATTCGTAGCCCTTCCACGTGGCACTACCTGATCGAAGCAACAATCGACGGATTGCACGAATTGTTCGACCCTAGTTTTGAAGCAAAAATAAAGGTGCGGCCTTTATTATTCAGAAATGAAAATAACACTATAAAGCGTTGCAAAACTTTGAAAAATAATATCTTTTTCGTTCTTTAACGAAATTTGATGAAACTGGAGACACCGTGACCGCAAGGAGCCTCTCTACATTCTAGAAGAAGCCGCGGATTTTTCTGATCTTCCTAGGATTTTTAGCACTGCAATAACCAATGTGAGGAATCTAAACTAATTGTGTGAATGAAATCGCGTTGTATAAATTATATAAGCGAAGTGTAAATTATATATGCATTGTATACCTCATGTACATGTGTTGTATAAGTTATATTAGCGTTGTATACATTATACAAGCGTTGAATGAAACATATATGCTTTGAATTGTGATGAAATGCAAGTGAATTATAATATATATATATATATATATATATATACACACACTCCCCTCGTCCACAGACCATGGACGATATTTATTGCTTGTGATTGACGTGATATTATATGGTATGACGAATGGTTGGAAATAATTGTTTGTGGTTGATATTGTGGTTGAAAAATACCTTCGTGGTTGAAAAATACCCTCTTGTGGTTGAAACAAATTAGAATAGGATTGTGGAATTGAAAATAAAACATGCCGCCTGTGTGCGAACTAGATGCATGATCCCCATTGTCAAAAACCGCGAGGTTTTAAGGTAGAGCGAGGAGCCATATTAGGGACGGTCCTGGTTTTAACTACCCTGCCGTTATGCTGCCGAAATTTTCTGAAATATTCATGTGTTAGAATAATTTTCATTCATTGAAATTAATTACATAAACTATAGTGAATATTCATGTGTTGAGTTGCAATTCATTCGTTGAGTTGAAAATTCATGTGTTGAATATTATTTGGATTTAAACAAATAGCTTTAGCGATAAAAATCACATTTTTATATATATACAAATTATATCGAATATTCATGTGTTGAGTTGCAATTCATTCGTTGAGTTGAAATTCATGTGTTGAATATTATTTGAATTTAAACAAATAGCTTTAGTGATAAAAATCACATTTTTATATATATACAAACTATATCGAATATTCATGTGTTGAGTTGCAATTCATTCGTTGAGTTGAAATTCATGTGTTGAATATTATTTGAATTTAAACAAATAGCTTTAGTGATAAAAATCACATTTTTATATATGTACGAACTATATAGAATATTCATGTGTTGAGTTGCAATTCGTTCGTCGATTTGAAATTCATGTGTTGAATGTTATCGTATTTTAAAATAAAATGAATAGACAGTAAAAACTACACCTTTATTGTGAATATGAAGTGTTAAAAACATTCACGTGTTGAATAAATATTTTTGAGGATAAAAATATTTCTTTTATCATGTATATGCTTTGATAAAAATACACACGTGTTGAAATAAATAATAGTTTGCTAGAAATACAATTATTTGCTTTGTTCTGCATATATATACATGTGTTGAACAGGAAAAATGGATTAGCTGTAGCGTAAAGAAATTATTTGCGTGCCCGAAAAATTGGTAAACCTTGATGAGTTGGCTGCACAAGTTTATTTATATATCAACTCCTGTGAATGCCATTGGATGTGGAGTGCTGGTTATTCTGTGTGAAATAATAAATATCGCCATAGGATAGTAACAATTAATTTTGAACTACACTACATGGCATACTTCTTGACGATAGACATACTTCATCATATTCCACATAAGCAATTGGAGCTTGTGTGACGAGGTGGAAGATTTACCATACGAGCGAGAGGCTTGTATGGCGATGACTATATACTACAGGTTGAACTGATGACTGATATGGACTATAGAAAATATAACGATAAATCGCCAGATTAACAAAAACCCCACACGGGTCTGGAGTTGACAATAATCACGTCGCTCTAGTTATTAGATACGGCACATGGACTATTTATTTCCACACGGAAACGGGGTGACGAGAATTTATTCTCTGGAGTGATTATCCATACATGCTCCCCCGTAAACACCAGAATATATCACTATAAATATGTGGATGCTTTTTAGGATTTATTGGGTACCTAACACGGCCCAATAAATTTCCAAACCCCTCCCCGTACAAAGGAGGTTATGGCGAAATTTTTCGAAATATTAAGGCGTTAGTGAAATATTTGAAGTGAAAACGAAGTTGAAAATGTAGAATGAACTATAGTTGGAATTATAGAATGAATTATATTTATATATATAAATATAAATATAATAAAAGGGAATCGAAGCCGTGCAGTTCGCGTTTCGGAATCGTAATTTGAAACGATTAGTACGAGAAATCCGACCATCGGATTTTCCCGAAACCGCAACCGCTGGGTTCGCCTTGGAAATATCTTCCCAACGGCACCAACCTTGTAAAAATCCAACGGTTGGATTGTCCGGAATGTTTAATTCAAATATAAAGAAAAACTGCGCCAGAATCGTTTATATTTCTATATAAATATAAATATAATTAAATTAAATCGAATAACGACGTTGCAGTTCGAATTTTGAAACCGTAACTTCAAACGACTAGTGTGGAAGATCCGACCGTCGGATTTTCACGAAACTGGAACAGTTGGGTTCGCTTTGGGAATATCTTCCCACTGATATAGATTTTGTAGAAATCCAACGGTTAGATTTTCCGATATGTGTAAAACAAATTAGGGGAAGAACAGCGCCAGTGCCACGACATGACCTGAAACGTCGTTTAATTAAATATGGCCATTTTTAAATAAATAAAAATGGCGAAAAATCGTTATAAAATATTATAAGCAACATAGATTGCAAATAAACCAATTGGGCTTGAATTGTTTGATATTTGATGGTTGTATGTGTTTGACACGAAAATAACACTAAAGAATTGAAAGATGGATGTCGAATAATATAACCATAGAAAGAATCGATTTAAATTCTAATGACGTGAATTATTTGAAAAGGCCGAGCTAACCCTCATTTCAAATAATTTATCGAGCGATTCGAATTGGAAAATGCAAAGACGATTCAAGACCGACGATCTTCGTATCAGTTGGATGGGCGCTACTGAGGTTCCTGACCGGAGTAGCTATCGGAAATGGGCGGAAGCAGTAGCCGTCTAAATGTATGTGTTGATTGGACGGATTTACAAGGAATTTGACGCCTCCGGTTTCATTCAGACCCAGAACGGACTTGTAAATGGACTGAGTGTCTGACATTGGATTTTGTTCTATACTGATTGATCTCTGTTAAATATATATCTATTTGGCGGCGGAGAATTTATTCTTTTGCTTAACGCCCTTCTCTGAGACGTACGAGCTCAGAGGTTATATATCGATGGAAATCAATCATATGGAGTGGACTGCCTATGTGGCATGCAAGATGTTGTGATCAAGGCTTCAGTTGCAAAGCAAAGTCTTGTGGATGATGATCAAAGCACGGTCTATGTGGCCTGGCTTTGTGTATAACGTGGATTCGCGAGCCTCACACCCCGGTATGTGTTAAAAACGGGATACGGACTGCAGGGAGAGCACGATGTTTCTTTCGAGCTATGGTGGTGTCAGTGACTTACCAGCCCTGACATTTATATCTACTTTTCACCTTTGTGGTTGTTGGAATGCGAGGCGCCTCGATTATAGGTCTGTAAGGACCGGGAAACGTGTGTTCAGGAATAACTAATCCTCAAACGTAAGAGAGGACCGACCCTGAAGCATCCAGGGGTTACCCAAAGTGTGTAGTCCTGAGGCATTTGCTAGAATGTCTCGAAGCGGAGAGGAGCTTGCCCCTTGCCTCGACTCATGAAGGAAATCAAATTTCCAATACGAAATAATGGACTTGATTGTAGAACTAGTATGGCGACATAGTAGATGGTAGCTATGCCGCCTATAATTGTTTTTATGATGCTATTCATTTTTGAAACATATATGCACTAGTAATAATATCAATTGATTTTGCTTTATACGTATCAAGCATATTTGGCCATTATAAGGGAAAACTCTATCCTCCGGCTTGCGTTGCATTGTATGATGGGACCTGAGTCTTATAATGGCTTCATTCTTTTTAAAAGCATTGCGTTGTTTTCAAAGAATTTACTTTGTTTTAAATGCACTAGCAATCACTGGAGTAAACCCGTTCCGCGAAAGTGGCGTAGTCCTATGATTTGCTATTACTATTGTTTACCTGTTAAATACATTCCTCATACCTGTCCCCATGACTGACTCTTTGTTTGTTTCACTTTGCAAACGCGGGTGCCCTTATTTTCACACGGGCAGCCTAGTTCACAGGTGACAGGTTGTTTTGGCTCTGCACTATTGCATAGAGTGCATTTTTGGCTCATGGCGAGGCTGACTTCACAGAGATGACTTTGACATTTTCCTCCATTATTGTACTTATATTATGATTCCGCCACTGGCGATGCAGACTGATTTACTTTCCGTACTACTTATTGTATGTATTATGTACCGCCTTCGGCGATGTTGACTGATACCCTTATTATGTCTCACTGCATGTATGTATTCCGCCTCTGGCGATGATGACTAATCACTTCCCTTTTATTTACTAAGTTATATCCTACGCTATGCTATTCTGATGTTATTACATGTTGTGATTCCGCTGTCATACTCATGTAAAATTATTCTATTTATTGCTTTTGCTATTATCTGTACTTTGCTATGATGATTAATGTGTTATATTCCAATGATTATCCTTAATACCGCCCCTCGGATTTTGGGATCGTCACAGTTCGTATCAGAGCTTTGGTTAATCTTAGCTCCGGGGTCTAACACATTAAACACCTCGTCAGAATAGAATCAGTAGTGTTCTAAGGTGAGTAGCTCATTAGAGATAGGATTAGCAATGTCCTAGAATGAGCTAAGAAGATTAGCAAAACAATTTGATCAGTACATCATTTCTTTCCCTTATGTTCCCCTGCTTTATCATATATGAAATTTATCAAATCTGTGAGCTTGACTCTTTTCTTGCTTATACAGTACTCTTAGATGGCTACACGAGCATCAGCAGCTAGAGGAGGCCGTGGAGGCCGAGCAGGAGTAGCAGGAGGACGGGCGAATATCCTCGTAGTTGAGGAAGGCCCTATTGTTTAGCCACCAGCACCCGAGGACTTCGAGCTAGACAGAGTAGCGAAGAGGTATAGGAACCTTGGGGGGAAACCCTTTTCTGGCAATGGTACAGTGACCGAGGCTATAGCTTGGTTGAAGACCTATGAGAAAATCTTTGAAGGCATGGGTTTGGGAACCAACAACAAAGCACGACTAGGTATTTGGCTCCTACAGTAGGAAGCAGAGTTGTGGTGGGATGCCATCACCTCAGAGGATGCAGCAGGTACTGTCAGGACCTGGGAGCAATTAAAAACCATGTTCAATGAGAAGTTTGTACCTGAACAGGCTTTAGAGAGGATGCGAGAGCAGTTTGCTAATCTCCAGCAAGGAGATCTCTCTATTCAAGATTACCTGAATAAATTCACCCAGTTGTCGCGCTATGCTCCAGAGCTTATTATGACTAACAAAGCAAAGAACAAGAGATTCATATTTGGGCTAAGGCGCAAGTACCATGACAGAGCTATGAGCAACATCAAACTCTCCTTCTCAGAATTGGTAGAAATGGCATGCAACTATGAAGATATGGATGAAAGGCACGCTAGCGAAGACCGCGCCAAAAGCCAAGCTGGAAATAAGCGCAAGGCTTCAGCAGATGAACCCGAGTCTAGCATTACCGCGGCCGCTACTCAGAAACCTGGAAAGATCCCCAAAGGAAATTGCTACAACTGCGGGAAGCCAGGTCATTTTTCTAATGTGTGCAAAGCCTCGAGGAAGCCAAAGACAAATGACTCAGCCGAATGCTACAACTGCCATAAGAAAGGGCACTATAGCAGGAATTGTCCTCTGAAGCAGAATGCACAAGTGGCTCATGTGTATGACGGGGAGACCCCGCCAGCCATCACCGATGGATCAGGTAAACCCGACGTCTTGGGAGGTACCCTTACCATTAAAAATATTCCTGTTTCTGTACTTTTTGATACTGGTGCATCACGTAGCTTCATTTCTGGCAACATTGTTCACAAGTTAAAATTGAAACAAAGAAAACTTAAAGAACCAATTAAAGTTCAAAACCCGATAAGAGGTTCTGTTAATCTCAGTTCATACTGTAGAGTGCCTGTCTCTTATTCTTGCTACAAGTTCTCTTTTAAAGTGATTGTCATGGACCTTTCCGAATTTGATATCATACTGGGGCTGGACTGGTTGACCAAATATAAGGCCGAAGTTAGATGTGCCGAGAGAATCGTTAAAGTCGAAACGAAGCTTGGGCCTATATATATACCATGCCAAGGCTCCGAAATTGATAGAACAGAATTTTGGTCTTCTTTAGAAGTTACTCCCCCTTCACTAGAAAAGATACCGGTCGTTAAAAACTACGCGGATGTGTTTGAAGAAGTAGAAAACTTACCGTCGCAAAGAGAAATTGAATTTAGAATAGATCTAATTCCTAATGCCCGACCAGTAGTACATCCAATTAGAAGAATGGCCCCGAAAGAAAAAGAAGAGTTAGGTAGTCAAACCCGAGAATTGCTTTGGAAAGGTCTGATCAGACCGAGCTTTTCAGCATGGGGAGCAGCAGTAGTATTTGTCCTGAAATCAGACGGTACTCTAAGACTTTGTGTTGATTACCGAGACCTCAATAAACAGACACTGAAGAACAAATATCCCTTGTCACGTATGGACGATCTGTTAGATCAATTAAATGGAGCAATAGTATTCTCCAGAATGGACCTAGCTACAGGTTTCCACCAATTACGTATAGCCGAAGACTGTATTCCTTTGACAGCCTTCAGGGGTCCCGATTTATTCAACGAATGGTTAGTAATGCCGTTCGGCTTGTGTAACGCTCCGGCATACTTCGTCGATCTTATGAACAGAGTGTTCCGTGGTGTCTTGAATAAATTTGTTCTAGTCTTCATCGATGATATTTTAATCTATTCAAAGTCGGAAGACGAACATGCAAAACATTTAGAACAAGTGTTGGAAATTCTAAGGAAAAATGTCTTGAAAGCTAAATTTTCTAAGTGTGTCTTCTGGCAGGATAAAGTTAAGTTCCTAGGCCATGTCGTATCAAAAGAAGGGATTGCTGTAGATCCAAGCAAAATTACAGCGATTCAAAACTGGAAACAACCTACTACCCCCACAGAAGTTCGAAGTTTCCTTGGATTGTCTAGTTACTATCGGAAATTCGTTCAGGATTTTTCAAAGATATCTGGTGCATTGGCAAAGCTTACAAAGAAGCATGAGAAATTCAAATGGACTCCCGAATATGAAGAAGCTTTCCAGGAGCTGAAATTGAAATTGACAACCGCTCCAGTATTGACAATTATAGAAGGCAACCAAGACTTGACTGTATGGACAGACGCTTCTATTAGAGGGCTAGGCGCAGTACTAATGCAAAAAGGCCAAGTGATCGCTTATACCAGCCGTCAGCTAAAGCCGCATGAAAGAAACTATGCAACTCATGATCTTGAATTATTAGCTATCGTGTTTGCTTTAAGAATCTGGAGGCATTATTTACTGGGTGAGAAGTTCGAACTATTCATGGATCATCAATCCTTGAAATATCTATTCACTTAGAAAGATCTAAACTTGAGACAACAGCGTTGGTTAGAATTCCTTGCAGCATACGATTTTGAAATTCTATACACTCCAGGGAAAGCCAATGTTTTAGCCGATGCGCTCAGCAGAAAGAATGAAATCATCGCCAGTTTTGTCATCACGTCTTCATTAATAGACAGGACCTCGACCCTTCAGAAAGACGATGAATTTATTCAAAGAGTTAGTCAGAGAGTCAAGAGAGGTGAATCCACAAGCTTCCGACTCGATGACAAAGGAGTTCTTAGATTAAAGGGCAGAATTTGCATCCCAAATCTTCCTGAGCTCAGAAGAGAAATACTTGATGAGTGCCACAAGTCCAAATTAAGCATCCATCCCGGTGTGAGCAAAATGTATAACGATATCAAATGCACATTCTGGTGGAGAGCTTTGAAAAGAGATATTTCATTATATGTTAGTAGATGCCCCACTTGTCAACTAGTTAAGAGTGATCAGTAGAAATTGGCTGGATTATTACAACCCTTAGAAATTCCAGGATGGAAGTGGGAACAAATTTCGATGGACTTCATTGATGGCTTGCCTCGAACTAGGAAAGGAAACGATAGTATATGGGTAATCGTAGATCGCTTCACGAAGACTGCCCATTTCATCCCTGTCCGATCCAACAGAACGGCTCAAAGTTTAGCATAGATTTACTTCAAAGAAAAAGTTAAACTGCATGGAGTGCCGCTCAATATAGTCAGTGATAGAGATCCCCTGTTTACTAGCTAATTCTGGGAAGCATTCCAGACAGAATTGGGATCCAAATTGAATCTAAGCACAGCTTATCACCCTCAAATGGACGGCCAAACTGAGCGGGTGAATAGAATTCTAGAAGATTTACTGCGATCTTGCATTATCGATTTTGGAGGCTCATGGGAAGATCACTTACATTTAGCCGAATTCTCTTATAACAATAGCTATCAAGCAAGTTTGGGAATGTCCCCATTTGAAGCATTATACGGTAGATCGTGCAGATCTCCCGCATGTTGGGTAGAACCTGGCAACAGACTTGTGTTAGGGCCCGATATGATTCGAGAAGCATCGGATAAAGTCGATTTAATTAAGAAGCGATTGAAAACCGCACAGAGCCGACAGAAAAGTTAGGCTGATGCGAGAAGAAGAGATCTATCATTTGCCGTTGGCGATTATGTTTATTTAAGGGTATCTCCAATGCGAGGAGTAATCAGATTTGGCAAGACTGGGAAGTTGGCACCGAGATTTATTGGTCCCTTTCCTATTCTTGAACGGATTGTAACTCTTGCATATAGGGTTTCATTACCTGATTGGTTGCCTGGTGTACATGATGTGTTCCACGTGTCTCAACTCAGAAAACATGTTCATGATCCAGGTCTTGTTGTGGAAGAAGCAGTGCAACAGGATATTGACATAACTCCTGAAATAGCACTCAGAAGAGAGCCATTAAAGATTGTTGGCAAAGAAACTAGAGAGCTAAGGAGCAAAAAGATTCATTTAGTCAAAGTGCAGTGGAGTAGTCATCCTAGAGACTGTACTTGGGAGACCGAGATAAGCATTAAACAAGCTTACCCCAAATGCAGAGTGGACATCTTTGACTAACTCCGGTGCACGGTACCTTTACAATACTTTGCATTTACATTTTGTTTCCTACTTTGTTGTTAGTTCCTTTTCGAGGACGAAAAGTTTTAAGTGGGGGAGATTGTAATAACCCGGAAAATGTGAACCAATTTAAAATTTTTAAAATTGTTTATTACCAAAGAATTTGAATAATTGAAATAGCGTATTTCAATAAAATAGAGAATGGGGTATAGTATTGCAGTTTGAAATTTTGAATACAAACTTTGTCTAGCTGTACCGGGTGGAAAATATAACGGATTTTAGCGAAACTGAAAATATTTAAATCTGTTTATGAATACCTCTCTAACAAATCTGAAAAATCGAAGTTTCATAGCGGGAATCAAAAGTTATGGCCAAATGAATTTTCAGGAAGGTCGCTATATAGCATATATAGCCCTTGAAAATTGATATTTTGCATACGACTTCGGATTTCGATGAAACCACTTTTGTTGGGTCGGGATGTCAAATAATTGCTAAGTTTAAAATTTCATAATTTTTGAAGCTAGTATGTGAGCGGGGCAAAAGAAAATGTGATTGGTCAAATTCTATTAAAATGGGTCGACCTAAAAATGGTCGTTTTTTAAACGAGCTCAAAATTCGACGTTAATGGTTTTGTTAGGACCGTATCGTCAAAACAAAGCTAGATTTATTTTTCTGGAATTTTTCGATTCAGTTTGTGGCCCTGGCAAATTGAAATGTACGTTCAAATTAAATATCGAATGTTTTATATTTTAATTTGAAAAATAACTGACTGTAACAGTTGAATTTGCCATCGAAACATATCTCATTGTGTCCGGAATTGGGGTATTTAGCTAGGGGCGACAGTCGTTGGGTTTGATTTCGAGTCCGTTTGTGAAAACACTATTTAAAATTCCCTATATAGCTTCGACTAATAGGAATTTTTCTTTTATAAAAAAAAATCGAAAAACCCTAGCCGCCTTAGCCGATTTCGACGACCCAGGTTGCTCCACGCTTCTCTCTCCTTTTCCGACCTCCACAGACGATGCTAGGCCGCGCCACCGCCATCAGTCGACTCGCCTTCGCCTCCTCTCCACATCCGACCAAATGCCGCCCCCTACCTTCGCCGAAATCGCCTGAACGACGTCGAGAAAGTCGTCGACTTCCCAGCGCCGCGCCGCCTTGCTCCGACCACCGAAGGGAACCACACCACCACCGACAGGAAACTGATTCGTAGCCCTTCCATGTGGCACTACCTGATCGAAGCAACAATCGACGGATTGCACGAAGTTTTCGACCCTAGTTTTGAAGCAAAAATAAAGGTGCGGCCTTTATTATTCAGAAATGAAAATAACACTATAAAGCGTTGCAAAACTTTGAAAAAGTATATCTTTTTCGTTCTTTAACGAAATTTGATGAAACAGGAGACACCGTGACCGCAAGGAGGCTCTCTACATTCTAGAAGAAGCCGCGAATTTTTCCGATCTTCCTAGGATTTTTAGCACTGCAATAACCAATGTGAGGAATCTAAACTAATTGTGTGAATGAAATCGCGTTGTATAAATTATATAAGCGAAGTGTAAATTATATACGCATTGTATACCTCATGTACATGTGTTGTATAAGTTATATTAGCGTTGTATAAATTATACAAGCGTTGAATGAAACATATATGCTTTGAATTGTGATGAAATGCAAGTGAATTATAATATATATATATATATATACACACACATACACTCCCCTCGTCCACAGACCATGGACGATATTTATTGCTTGTGATTGACGTGATATTATATGGTATGACGAATGGTTGGAAATAAATGTTTGTGGTTGATATTGTGGTTGAAAAATACCTTTATGGCTGAAAAATACCATCTTGTGTTTGAAACAAATTAGAATAGGATTGTGGAATTGAAAATAAAACATGCCGCCTGCGTGCGAACTAGATGCATGATACCCATTGTCAAAAACTGCGAGGTTTTAAGGTAGAGCGAGGAGCCGTACTAGGGACGGTCCCGGTTTTAACTACCCTGCCGTTATGCTGCCGAAATTTTCTGAAATATTCATGTGTTAGAATAATTTTCATTCGTTGAAATTAATTACATAAACTATAGCGAATATTCATGTGTTGAGTTGCAATTCATTCGTTGAGTTGAAAATTCATGTGTTGAATATTATTTGGATTTAAACGAATAGCTTTAGCGATAAAAATCACATTTTTATATATATACAAACTATATCGAATATTCATGTGTTGAGTTATAATTCATTCGTTGAGTTGAAATTCATGTGTTGAATATTATTTGAATTTAAACAAATAGCTTTAGCGATAAAAATCACATTTTTATATATATACAAACTATATCGAATATTCATGTGTTGAGTTGCAATTCATTCGTTGAGTTGAAATTCATGTGTTGAATATTATTTGAATTTAAACAAATTGCTTTAGCGATAAAAATCACATTTTTATATATATACGAACTGTATAAAATATTAATGTGTTGAGTTGCAATTCGTTCGTCGATTTGAAATTCATGTGTTAAATGTTATCGTATTTTAAAATAAAATGAATAGACAATAAAAACTACACCTTTATTTTGAATATGAAGTGTTAAAAAAATTCACGTGTTGAATAAATATTTTTGACGGTAAAAATATTTCTTTTATCATGTATATGCTTTGATAAAAATACAAACGTGTTGAAATAAATAATAGTTTGCTAGAAATATAATTATTAGCTTTGTTCTGCATATATATACGTGTGTTGAACAGGAAAAATGGATTAGCTGTAGAGTAAAGAAAATATTTGCGTGCCCGACAAATAGGTAAACCTTGATGAGTTGGTTGCGCAAGTTTATTTATATATCAACTCCTGTGAATGCCATTGGATGCGGAGTGCTGGTTATTCTGTGTGAAATAATAAATATCGCCATAGGATAGTAACAATTAATTTTGAACTACACTACATGGCATACTTCTTGACGATAGACATACTTCATCATATTCCACATAAGCAATTGGAGCTTGTGTGACGAGGTGGAAGATTTACCATACGAGCGAGAGGCTTGTATGGCGATGACTATATACTACAGGTTGAACTGATGACTGATATGGACTATAGAAAATATAACGATAAATCGCCAGATTAATAAAAACCCCACACGGGTCTGGAGTTGACAATAATCACGTCGCTTTAGTTATTAGATACGGCACATGGACTATTTATTTCCACACGGAAACGGGGTGACGAGAATTTATTCTCCGGAGTGATTATCTATACATGCTCCCCCGTAAACACCAGAATATTTCACTATAAATATGTGGATGCTTTTTAGGATTTATTGGGCACCTAACACGGCCCAATAAATTTCCAAACCCCTCCCCATACAAAGGAGGTTATGGCGAAATTTTTCGAAATATTAAGGCATTAGTGAAATATTTGAAGTGAAAACGAAGTTGAAAATGTAGAATGATAGTTGGAATTATAGAATGAATTATATTTATATATATAAATATAAATATAATAAAAGGGAATCGAAGCCGTGTAGTTTGTGTTTCGGAATAGTAATTTGAAACGATTAGTACGAGAAATCCGACGATCGGATTTTCCCGAAATCGCAACCGCTGGGTTCGCCTTGGAAATATCTTCCCAACGGCACCAACCTTGTAAAAATCCAACGGTTGGATTGTCCGGAATGTTTAATTCAAATTTGAAGAAAAACAGCGCTAGAATCGTTTATATTTCTATATAAATATAAATATAATTAAATTAAATCGAATAACGACGCTATAGTTCGAATTTTGAAACCGTAAATTCAAACGACTAGTGTGGAAGATCCGACCGTCGAATTTTCACGAAACTGGAACCGTTGCGTACGCTTTGGGAATATCTTCCCACTGATATAGACTTTGTAGAAATCCAACGGTTAGATTTTCCGATATGTGTAAAACAAACTTGGGGAAGAACAGCGCCAGTGCCACGGCATGACCTGAAACGTCGTTTAATTAAATATGGTCATTTTAAATAAATAAAAATGGCGAAAAATCGTTATAAAATATTATAAGCAACATAGATTGCAAATAAACCAATTGGGCTTGAATTGTTTGATATTTGATGGTTGTATGTGTTTGACACAAAAATAACACTAAAGAACTGAAAGATGGATATCGAATAATATAAAAAGAATCGAATTAAATTCTAATGACGTGAATTATTTGAAAAGGCCGAGCTAACCCTCATTTCAAATAATTTATCGAGCGATTCGAATTGGAAATTGCAAAGACGATTCAAGACCGACGATCTTCGTATCGGTTGGATGGGCGCTACTGAGGTTCCTGACCGGAGTAGCTACCGGAAAGGGGCGGAAGAAGTAGCCGTCTAAACATATGTGTTGATTGGACGGATTTACGAGCAATTTGACGCCTCCGGTTTCGTTCAGACCCAGAACGGACTTGTAAATGGATTGAGAGTCTGACATTGGATTTTGTTCTATACTGATTGATCTTTGTTAAATATATATCTGTTTGGCGGCGGATAATTTATTCTTTTGCTTAACGCCCTTCTCTAAGACGTACGAGCTCAGAGGTTATATATCGATGGAAATCAATCATATGGAACGGACTGCCTATATGGCATGCCAAGATGCTGTGATCAAGGCTTCTATTGCAAAGCAAAGTCTTGTGGATGATGATCAAAGCACGGTCTATGTGGCCTGGCTTTTTGTATAACGTGGATTCGCGAGCCTCACACCCCGGTATGAGTTAGAAACGGGATACGGACTGCAGGGAGAGCACGATGTTTCTTTCTAGCTATGGTGGTGTCAGTGACTTACCAGCCCTGACATTTATATCTACTTTTCACCTTTGTGGTTGTTGGAATGCGAGGCGCCTCGATTATAGGTCTGTATGGACCGGGAAACGTATGTTCAGGAATAACTAATCCTCAAACGTAAGAGAGGACCGGCCCTGAAGCATCCAGGGGTTACCCAGAGTGTGTAGTCCTGAGGTATTTGCTAGAATGTCTCGAAGTGGAGAGGAGCTTGCCCCTTGCCTCGACTCATGACGGAAATCCAATTTCCAATACGAAATAACGGACTTGATTGTAGAACTAGTATGGCGACATAGTAGATGGTAGCTATGCTGCCTATGATTGATATTTAGGATGCTATTCATTTTTGAAACATATATGCACTAGTAATAATATCAATTGATTTTTCTTTATACGTATCAAGCATATTTGGCCATTATAAGGGAAAATTCTATCCTCCGGCTTGCGTTGCATTGTATGATGGGACCTGAGTCTTATAAAGGCTTCATTCTATTTAAAAGCATTGCGTTGTTTTCAAAGAATTTACTTTGTTTTTAATGCACTAGCAATCACTGGAGTAAACCCGTTCCGTGAAAGTGGCATGGTCCTATGATTTGCTATTACTGTTGTTTACCTGTTAAATAGATTCCTCATACCAGTCCCCATGACTGACTCGTTGTTTATTTCACTTTGCAAACGCGGGTGCCCTTATTTTCACACGGGCAGCCTAGTTCACAGGTGACAGGTTGTTTTAGCTCTGCACTATTGCATAGAGTGCATTTTTGGCTCATGGCTAGGCTGACTTCACAGAGATGACTTTGACATTTTCCGCCATTATTGTACTTATATTATGATTCCGCCACTGGCGATGCAGACTTATTTACTTTCCGTACTTCTTATTGTATGTATTATGTACCGCCTTCGGTGATGTAGACTGATACCCTTATTATGTCTCACTTCATGTACGTATTCCGCCTCTGGCGATGATGACTGATCACTTCCCTTTTATTTACTAAGTTATATCCTACGCTATGCTATTCTTATGTTATTACATGTTGTGATTCCGCTGTCATACTCATGTAAAATTATTCTATTTATTGTTTTTGCTATTATCTGTACTTTACTATGATGATTAATGTGTTATATTCCAATGATTATATTTAATACCGCCCCGTGGATTTTGGGATCGTCACACCCACCCACACGCCATGCCCATGGAAGAACTCCATTGTGTAAGCTACTGTCGAGGAGACACTGATAATGACAGAGTAAAACATGCCACCACCCAAAAATTCACTTCAAAATGTAAGAGTGTTCGATTTATTTTGTTAGTACTATTGTAATTACACAATTGTATTACAAACAGACAACAACAATAATCAATGTCAATCAATTATGCCACAATTGTCATGTCAAACTGTGTGTACAATAATCATAGAAAGCTTAACTGATTTGTGCACAAGACTGAAGATAAAAAGAAAGTATTCTGTTTCAGTAATGTCCGAGTCCAGAAATTTTCTGTTTCCTTGAAACTATATTGTCATCGTATGCACCAATCGACGTTGATGCAATTTGTTTCCCAGGATAAAACAGACCAACTCTGTTGCGTAGTGCCAGCAAACGGAGCTCGGACGAACTGAAGTTGATTATAGAAACCAGATCAGAGGATTACTTTGAAGAAGAAGAAGTAATGCAAGTAGAAAAAAGGTGAATTCTGTCTTGTTTCGGGCAGTGTATATATAGGCAAGGAGGAGTGCCTGTTCGCATGCATTAGTAACCGTCCGAATTGGAAAGGTTGCGACCCTTTAACCGCCCGGTTATTAATATGCGTCTGTTGAGAATTCAAATGGTTGTCTTTATTCAACTAACAAACATTCCTTTCGAATTCTGGACTGAACGGACACACCTTTAAAATTCTAATAAAAAATATTCTCATGTCAATGCACTAGCCCAATCATCAACAGTCGGCCATATCCAATCAAGAGACCCCAAGAGCACCAAGGCCCAATGCCCAATGCCCTTATCTTTGATATTTTAATGTATTATTATGTCATGGTCAAGCCCACATCCTCATATCATCCCTCTCCTTCCTCATTTACATAAGCCCATTTGGCTTCTAATATATTAGGAGAGATTGTGCTAATATTTCCATGATGTAGGTCTTTAAATGTTGTTATCTCTTCTTCTTCCTTATCTCTTCTTCTTCCTACTTTCCCCTTTCTTTGCTCATTCATTTCCAACAATCCCCCACATGAATGAGTAGTTGATCTTAGTTTCACGAATCATTTATCGCATCGGTTAAAGTAGCACATGGTCCTTGAACTTTTCCTAGTGATTACCAATTTGAATCACATGCGAATCAGTAGACATAGACTGTCCTTGAACTGTAAGCCTTTTGTGTAATTCCAAAGTAGATAACACACGATAAATGTTTCTTATAACCCTCCGTTCTCTGTATGTGTTCGCTTTTGCCTTGAACACCTACCTGGTCTCATAAGTGATTAAAGAATTTGGCCTCATAATTCTCTTTGAAGCGGCGTCTTCGCACTTACATAGGTGATTCTGTAAAGGGCATTCTCTAATTCCTCAAATATAGACATCATTAAAGTACTCATACTTATCCTTATTCAACATATAATGCACTGACTTATCATAGGAATGGTTTGTGTGTAACAGTGCCATCAAGTTTCTCTTAAACTTCGTTGTCCCTTTGAACCTAGATCTTGGGATCTCCAGTCAACTAGGTGGGGTTTCCATTCTAGAAAAACCTTTAATCTGTAGGCCTTATCCCTATTCCCTTCGATAAGGTTTGAACTTTCTCTCTTGGCAAGCCTTTTGTACGTGGATCCGCTAAGTTATCTTTAGATCGAATGTAATCTATTGTGATAACCCCATTAGAGAGAAGTTGTCTTATCGTTTTATGTCTACGATGAATATGCCTAGACTTACCATTGTATAGCGTACTATTAGCCCTTCCAATAACTGGTTGACTATCACAATGTATACATATTGGAGGCATAGGTTTGCTCCAATTAGGAATGTTTTCCAAGAAGCTTCGAATCCATTCTGCTACTTCTGCAGTCTAATCTAGTGCAATAAACTCTGAATCCATCGTAGATCTAGCGATACAAGTCTGTTTGGATGATTTCCATGAAATCGCTCCATTTCCTAATGTGAACACGTATCCACTTGTAGACTTTGTATCATTTGATCCAGTGATCCAATTTGCATCACTGTATCCTTCCACTATTGAAGGATAGTTTGTATAGTATAGACCATAACTCTGTGTATACTTTAGATATCCTAGAACTCTGATTTTCGCTTTCCGATGATGTTTAGCAGGATTGCTGGTAAATCTACTTAGTTTGCTTACAGCATCAGCGATATCAGGCCTAGTACAGTTCATAACATACATGATACTTCCTAGTATACGAGAGTACTCCAATTGGTAAATACCATCACCAGTGTTCTTTAACCAATTTTGGTTCATATCTACTGGTGATTTTGCAATAGTTACATTATATTGCTTGAATTTCTCAAGTATTTTTGTGATGTAATGCGATTGGGATAATGCATATCCCTGTGGTGTTCTCAGAATTTTTACACCCAATATCACATCAGCCAGTCCTATGTCTTTCATATCAAATCTAGAGGATAACATATCATTTATAGATGTTATTATGGCCTTGTTATTGCCTAGGATCAATAGGTCATCAACATAAAGACAAACAATGACATATCCAATATGTGTATGTTTTATGTACACAAATTTATCTGTTTCATTTATTGTGAATACATTTGATAACATAGTATTATCAAACTTCTCATGCCACTGTTTTGGAGCTTGCTTAAGGCCATAAAGTGATTTACTAGTTTGCAAATTTATGCTCATTTTCTGAGCTTAGAAATCCTTCATGTTGTTTCATATAGATTTCCTCCTCTAGTTCACCATTCAAGAATGCAATTTTAACATCCATTTGATGTATTGTATGGATGCAATTGCAATGAGCGTTCTAATTGACGTGATCCTCGTTACAGGTGAAGATGTATCGAAATAGTCCAGGTCTTCTTTTTGTCTGAATCCTTAGACTACCAGACGAGTTTTGTACTTATCTACTGAACCATCAGGTTTCAATTTTCTTTTAAATATCTGTTTATTACCTAAGGCTTTACATCCTTGAGGTAAATCAAACAATTCCCATGTATGATTGGACATAATGATTCTGTCTCATTGTTAATTGCCTCCTTCCAATAAAAGGCATTGCTGGAAGACATAGCTTGTTTATATGTCAATGGATCATCTTCTAACCTAAATGTATAGAAGTCCGGTCCAAAGGTTTTAAAGTCCTTGACCTTTTACTTTGTCTTGGTTCCTCCATTTGCTGCTTAACACTACTTTGCTGAGTGTTATTTTGTTCAACATCCTCAATATAATAAGGAACTTCATCTTCCCTTGGTTTCTTAGGTGCATGATTTTCAGTACCATGTTTCAAGGGAAATACATGTTCGAAAAATCTAGCATTTCTTGACTCAATGATGGTATTTTCATGAATATCATCAATTTCAGATTTATGTACCAAAAATCGATATGTAGCACTGTTTTGTGCATATCCATTGAATACACAATCAATAGTTTTTGGTCCAATTTTGACCTTCTTTGGTTTTGGTACCTCTACTTTGGCAAGACACCCCCACGCTTTTAGGTATTTATAGGATGGTGGTCTGGTTTTCCAAAGTTCATGAGGAGTTTTAGATTTTTTTCTTTCGGGGTATTTTATTTAAAATATGATTTGCCGAAAGAATAGCTTCTCCCTAAAAATTATCTGGCAAGCCAGAGCTAATCAGTAAGGCATTCATCATTTCTTTAAGAGTTCTATTTTTTTTTTGTTCGGCTATACTGTTGGATAAAGGTGAATACAGAGCTGTAGTTTGATGTGTAATTCCATGATTAGCATAGAATTCCTCCAATGGAGACTCGTATTCTCCTCCTCTTCACTTCTTAAAGATTTGATTTTCTTGTTGAGTTGATTCTCAACTTCTGCCTTATATTGTTTAAACATTTCAATTGCTTCGTCCTTACTTCTGAGGAGATATATATAACAGTATCTAGTACAATCATCAATGAATGTAATAAAGTACCTTTTTACACCTCTAGTTTGACACATTTTCAAATCGCATACATCGGTATGTATTAAGTCTAGATGTTCAGTATCTCGTTCAACATGATGAAATGAGGTTTTTTTCAATTTTGCTTCTGCACAAAATTGACATTTATAGTTTGAATCTATATTGCATTTTGGTATAAATTCTAGATTAATCAATTTTCGCAATGTACCAAAATTTACATGCCCTAATCTAGAATGCCATATGTTAGAAGATTCAACAATATAAGCAGAAGATTCACTTTCATTCATTTCAGTGTGTGGTACAATAATGGTTACATTTGCTTTAAACAAACCATCACACACATATCTTCTTCCAACATACACTCCATTCTTGGAAAGCACAAATTTATCATCTTAAAAAGTCAATTTGAAGCCATGCTTGCTCAGTAATGATCCTGAAATTAGGTTCTTGCGAATTTTTGGAACATTGAGAACATCATTTAAAGTTAGTTCCTTTCCAGAAGTCAGTTTCAATACAACTTTTCCTTTGCCTTCGACCTTTGAAGTAGAAGAATTGCCCATAAAAAGTTGTTCAGCATCAGTTGCAGTTTTATAGGTTGTAAACATCCACTTATTAGCACATATGTGTCGAGTGGCTCCAGTGTCTACAAACCATTCCTTTGAGTGACCAACAAGGTTGCATTCTGATATTACTGCACATAAATCAAGATCAGAAATGCCTTTCGAAACATCAGCCGTATTTGCTTCTAACTTCTTCTTTTTAGGTGCATGACATTCAGCTGCTTTGTGCGCCTTCTTTCCACAGTTGTGGCAAGAACCCAGAAATTTCTTTGACATCTTAGGAGCATTCTCCCTTTTTCTTTTGTTAGTCTTGTCTGACTCAACAACATTTGCTTTGGCAGCAATATTCTGAGAAATCTTTATCTCAGAATTTCTGTTATCTTCCTCAATGCGTAGCCGAATTATGAGATCTTCCATTGTCAATTCCTTACGTTTATGCTTAAGGTAATTTTTGAAATCCTTCCAAGAAGGAGGCAATTCCTCTATAGTTGCAGCAACTTGAAAAGTCTCGCTAAGAGTCATCTTTTCATCTTCTAATTGACCGATGATAAGTTGTAGATCTTGAGCTTGACTTATCACCGTCTTTGAGTCAACCATTTTAAGTCTAGAAATTTTCCAACAATGAATTTGTAACACCCCACGTCCATTAATGTCACTCACAAAGGGAATGCATTAACTTCCATGGAGGTTTTAAGTGAATATAGAACAGTAAAATTACAACAAGACAGATATAAAATAGTACATGGAAATTCAAAAACTTTATTTCATTGTAGCAGAAGTCAAAACATGTTTGATTACATCATAACACCATATTCAATGTCAAGTACAATATCTATCTTGATAAAACAAGTACATAATCCCATTACATGAATAGCCATTAAAAAGAAAGATAACAAGCTGGACTTTACTTCAGCAGTCCAAGCTTTCCAGAAGATAAGCGATCCAACTAGACTCCACTAGAACTTGGCCCAACCTGCGGACCTGAAGGGAGAAAAAGGATGGAAAAGAGGGGGTCAGACATAAAGTCTGGTGAATATGATAATTCTACAATACTATTACCAAAATAACTGGACTAAGGAATAAGCTGGAAAACAAGAAAATGTCTATGAAGAGCAGATTAAGGACATAGACAATCGCTAAAGGCAACGTTATAGGCGCTCCTAAATACTAAAGGATAAACACTATACTGCACCACACCAGTCACCCTAAAGATTCATCCCACTTAGCTTCACTTAGAAACTTTCCCAAAGGCTTTACGTACCCCTAGCTGACTACATAGGTGCCGCCTGCCCCTATCTCCACTAGGTGTACCCTACTTCCCATTATTCGATCGGCTCCCTAACTCGTAGATACCCGTGCTAGCCCCACAGTGGGGTGTATCACTCCCCTAAAGTGGCAACCTGATACAACGGACATGCACGGCTTATACCTACACGATGCAACAACGTCTTACCTACCAGCCCGGGTCCACACACGCATATGAAACCCGTTGGACTTGCGTTGCCACTGCTCCCTGTTTTGGCCTCTTATAGTCAAACCCAGTATGCGTGTCCTGTCCTCGACTTGGGTCGAGCCCACAAAGATACGTTTTGGGATACTGGTTGAAATGGGCCCCCACTATTTACCACAAGCATTCCACCTAAGCTTGTCCCCATTAGTCCATCCCACTTAACCCACTTAGTCATGTTCATTTACATGTGTGTTTGGTTAAGTCTAATCGTATTTCAAATGCCTCTAAAGGCAACCACCAGATTCCTCATGCCACCCAAGGCACCTACTTAACCCCCATGTCCCACCTTACATGATTATCTGGTTAAGTATTTCTTAGTTCATTAAGGCCATAACCTCATAAAGACCTCTCACATTAGACTGGCATTTATGGCAGCTGGATTTGCCGGGCGGGTCCGGGCAGTCTTACACCATAAAAGAGTCTAACCTCATGTCTTTACAACTGTTATGCTTTAGTTTGGGCCTAGGACCTCTCACATTGGGCCGACATTTGTGACTACTGGATTTGCCGGGCGGGTCCGGGCAGGTTTACATCACAAACGGGTCCAACCTCGTGTCCTAAGCATTGATTATTAATAATAATCCACTTTCCCCCAATTTTAATAATTCCCTACTTGAATTATTAATTACTTCCAATTTTTAACAATGTCCATAATTGACTCAATTATGGACATCCATTCATGGTATGCAAAATCTTACAAAATTGCACCCAATTTATTAATTCTTAATATTACCCCTACCCCACGTTTGAACGTTTATTCGCAAAATATATGTTAGACTCGAATAGCCTAACTCATAGCATAAAAGAGATTATCATAATAACAACATGTATATGTGACCAAATGAATCATAATAAGGGGTGAAACTTGCATATGTCCAACTTGCATAGATTAAACATGTCATGGACGTAAAGGTGTCAACTTGTTCAAAATTCACCTAATATAATCTCAATCAATTTTCATAAACTTACATATGAACATGTGTGAATCAACATCATCTAATTTTTTAACAACATGGTTTTATATGGGTACACCTAACTCAATAGGCAAATTCCCATAATCAAGTTTTATTTAATTATAGTTTCAAGTTTATGGGTACACCTAACCTAATAGGCAAATTCCCATAAACAAGATCCATTTAAATTAAGAAAAAAAAAACATAACTTTAAGCATGTTCCAACAACATCATGATTTTACAACATAATATAGCATGATTTATAACATGGCATAGTATTATAGTATAACATAGCTTGACATGATTCTCAACATAGCACGACATAGCATAAGAGAATTTACAACATAGCATGACATAGCATATATAATTTACATCATACGACAACATAATAACATAATAAGAGATCCACAATATATAGAATTTACAATTACAAATCACATCACTTTCTTGTAATCCATTCATAACTGAGTCAAATTAGTTTGTAATAGTCTTGTGAGAATCATCATACTCACCAACAAAAGAAAAGAATTAGAGAAAGAGAGATCTTTTGATTTGATTTGTGTAGATTTAGTTGTAGATGATTAGGCTTCCTCTTCTTAGTTTGTGACGGCTACGCTGAACTCCATGGCAGCAGCATGACGGTAGCTTCTCTAATTTTACAAGTGATTTAGGTTTAGGGTCTACCCACTTATTTATAGATTTTAGAATGCATTTAGGCCATTAGATTTAACCTAGAAATAACCACAGCCGTTCAGACAAGATGGGGTTTATCTTGTTGACTCAGCAATGAGTCAGAAGTGACTCAGCAAACACTCAGCAATATATATATATATATATATATTCTACAATGTACACATTAGATACATCCCCCCCTTTTACACACTTATTATTGTTTTTTATAAACATATTAGATACATCCCCTCTCTTACACACTTATTAATATTATTATATTCATATTAGATACATCCCCTCTCTTACACACTTTTATATTCATATTAGATACATCCCCTCTCTTACACACTTATTAATATTTTAGCAACTTTAGTGTTAATAGAAAATTCGGGGTGTTACATTCTCCCCTCCTTTTAGGATTTCGTCCCCGAAATCTTCAAGTCTGGAAGAATGTATATCCTACCATCCAAACGTCCATCTACTCATCCATCATACACAGGCATCCATTGTCCTTACAGACTTCTAATGCTTTCGTGTTTAAATGCACAGTGTGTGTATATGTCCGTATCTAATGCAAAATCAGGCGGTCCACTGATTCAGTTGACCTCCTTAATGCAACTATGATCGTGCCATGCATCCATTATGTATGCAAAAGATTCTTAATGCTACATAATACTTCTATATGCGTGCACAACCATCATCTGAATGCAGCATCCACATGATAATACAACCATCGTTCATCCATTTTACTAAATACATCCATATATATGCAATATGCAATATGTAGTGACTGAGCCGATCTAGTGCCTAAAGTGTGTGTATATATGCATCCACGAGCAACCACTAGCAAACACTTGCATCCATTTTGCATCCATCATACATAACATGTGTCAAACACATGTTTCAACCATAGGATTATCCTAACTAAAGGTCAAAGATACTAATGAGAGGACATACTAAAGATAAGATAAGATAAGTTAAGCGATAAAGGAGAAATTAAAAGACATACCCTCAAAAAGAAAAGGGTAAAACGAACGCATCTTCTCTTCTGTCTCCCAAGTTGTGTTGCTCTCATCATCTCCCCATTGCACTTTAACCAGTCTGACCTCTCGATTCCTCAACTTTTTGATCTCCGACCCAAGAATGCATGTAGGAGCTCGTCTAATTGTTGCATCACGCTCTATTTCCACCTCTTTAAGCAAACTCGGCTCTACCACCTCCGCGGTCTTGTGCAAACACTTCCTCAAATGTGATACATGGAATACGTCGTGTACTCCACTAAGTTTCTCAGGCAACTCCACCCTATATGCCATCTTCCCAATCCTGTTTTTTACAGGAAACGGCCCTACAAACCTTGGTGCTAATTTCCCCACGGACCCAAAGCGAACAACATTCTGTAACGGAGATACTTTGATAAAAACCATGTCCCCAATGTCAAACTCAAGATCTGTCCTCCTCTTATCAGCATACGATTTTTGCCTATCTTGTGCTGCTTTCATCCTCCTTCGAATCAACTCAATCTTCTCCGAGGTTTCCCTAACCATATCGGGCCCAAGTAGGATTTTATCGGTAGATTGCCACCAACATGTAGGCGAACGGCAAGGCCTTCCATAAAGAGCTTCGAAAGGTGCCATGCCAATACTAGACTGAAAGCTATTGTTATATGCGAATTCTACTAACGGAAGGTGCTCTTCCCATGTACCCCCAAAGTCTAGGATACAAAGCCTTAAAAGATCCTCTAGAATGCGATTCACCCTCTCGGTCTGGCCGTCTGTCTGAGGATGATATGCGGTGCTCAAACATAGCTGATTCCCTACCGCCTCTTGTAAACTCTTCCAAAATTCGCTAGTAAAGATGGGGTCACGGTCGCTTACTATACTAGAAGGAATACCGTGCAAACGAACTATCTCCTTAATGTATACAGAAGCCAACCACGGAGCAGTCCTCTTACTTTTCACGGGAATAAAATGGGCGCTTTTAGTAAGTCTATCTACTATAACCCAAATCCCCGTGTTACCCTTCCTTGATCTTGGTAATCCATCCACAAAATCCATTGAGATGCTTTCCCATTTCCATAGTGGAACTTCTAATGGGTGAAGCAACCCACCGGGTTTCTTTTGTTCTGCTTTAACTCGTTGGCACACCAAGCATCTAGCGACGTACTCGGCCACATCCTTTTTCATACCGGCCCAAAAGAAAACCCGCTTCATATCTTTGTACATCTTATCCCCACCGGGATAAATGGTCATTTTTGAGCGATGAGCATCATCAAGAATGGCCTTCCTTAAGTCTTCGTCTTGCGGTACACAAAGTCTATTATCCCTTCGTAACCAACCCATATCGTCTAGGGTATACCTACGAAGATGGCTTGACGACTCCCCCCCTTTGAGCTTTTCTACTATCTCAACCAACTGTGGGTCGTCTCGCTGTGCCTCACCAACCCGTCCTAGAAGCATAGGTCTAACCTCCAAGGATGCTAACAGACCGGGTACTAAGTCAACGGAGGGTCTAAAGTCAAACATAGAGATGAATTCAAAGCTTTGTCGTTCAACAAACAACGGACTCAAGGACAACCTTTTCCTACTTAAGGCGTCTGCCACCACGTTACCCTTGCCCGGGGTATATGCTATTTCAAAATCGTAGGAGGCTAAAAATTCCATCCACCGTTGCTGCCTTAAATTCAAATCCTTCTGAGAGAATAAGTATTTTAATGATTTGTGGTCAGTGAACAGTTCGAATTTCTCACCAAGAAGATAGTGACGCCAAGACTTAAGCGCGAAAACAATTGCGGCTAGCTCTAAGTCATGCGTGGGGTAATTCTTTTCATGAACCCTCAACTGCCTTCCACCAAAGGCTATTACTCTTCCCTCTTGCATGAGGACCGCGCCAAGTCCCGTCCCACAAGCATCAGTATAGATGGTAAACGGTTTATTCCCGTCTGGCAGCACTAAGACTGGGGCTGAAGTTAAGGCTCTCTTTAAACGTTGGAACGCATCATCGCAATCTTTGTCCCACGTAAAAACCAGGTTCTTCTTCGTTAACCGTGTTAATGGAGCTGATATTTTTGCGAAGTCTTTGATAAACTTCCTATAATAGCCAGCCAACCCCAAGAAACTTCTTACTTCGGTTGCATTTTTAGGGACCTTCCAATCTTGGATGGCCACCACCTTTGCGGGATCCATTGCTATCCCTTCTTTGGAAACCACGTGCCCTAAGAACCGTACTTCCTTCCTCCAGAAGTGACACTTAGAAAATTTTGCCTTAAGGTTATGTGCTCGAAGGGTTTCCAACACTTCCCTAAGATGTAGGGAGTGCTCTTCTTTATTCTTAGAAAAGACTAAGATGTCATCCACAAAGACTACCACGAATTTGTTAAGGTATTCCCTAAACACCCTACTCATCAAATCAACAAAATATGCAGGGGCATTTGTCAAACCAAAGGGCATCACTAGCCATTCATAGAATCCGTCAGGAGTCCTAAAAGCAGTCTTATCTATACTATCCTCAGCCACTCTCAGTTGATGAAAGCCAGTGGCTAAGTCCAACTGCGAAAACACTGAGGCGCCAACTAACTGATCAAAGAGATCGTCAATCCTCGGCAGTGGGTGTCGGTTCTTTTTAGTAAGCTTGTTTATTTCTCTATAGTCCATACAAAGTCTAAGAGACCCATCTGCCTTTGTGGCAAAAACTACTGGAGCACCCCACTCCGATATACTACGTCTTATGAACCCCTTCTCAAGCAACTCCTTTACTTGCTTATTGAGTTCCCTCCTTTCACGAGGAGCCATGTGGCGCACTGGCAAAGATACGGGTTTAGCATTATCCACAAGATAAATTCGAAAGTCTATCTCCCGCCTTGGAGGTAAGCCCTTCACCTCCTCAAACACATCCGGATATTCCCGGACCACTTCTACCGATCGCAGGTTCTCTACAGACGCGTCAAGCGATTCAAGATAACTTAGCATAACGGAATTTATGGGATTACAAAAGATGTCGAGAGCATTACCAAGGCGAGTCACAATCCTAACTACTCTCCTTTCACAATCAAGAATGGCCCTATTTCTAGACAACCAATCCATTCCTAAAATTAGCCCATAGCCCGTGAAGCCCAATACATAAGCATCACATCTAAATTCAACGCTAAGTATAGAGATTTTCAAATCCAAACATATCATGGTCAAATGAGCCGAATCCCCAATTGGATTTGAAACGACCAAGGGATCCTCTACTAAACTGGTGTTCAAGTGCAGTGATTCAACTAATGATGCAGAGATAAACGAATGAGATGCGCCAGAATCGAATAAGGTACGGACAGGATGATCAAACAGAAAAACTAAGCTTTCAACAGAAATTGTTCTACCTCTTTCTTGCAGCGGTGGGGCCACAATAGCCTGAACTTGCCCCCTTGCCTGCCCTGGTGCCATAAGAGCCTGCACCTGTCCTCCCGAGGTAGACCCTGCCCTCTGCCCCTTCTTTGGACAGTCCTTCACTAAATGTCCCGCATCTCCACAATGAAAACAACCAGTCTTCTTTTTCTTTCTACAATCTTTGCTGAGATGGTCAGGCGTCCCACAATTGAAGCATTTCTTCTTCCCTTTGCCATTATTGTTTTTACCACCCTTCTTATTTTGCTGTTGGGGTTTCTTCTAATCCCCTTTCTTTTCAACTGCCTTATCCTCATGCATAAGTGCCATTTCTACTAGCTTTTCAAAGGTGGCTCCCATAGGGATGTGGGTCATAGCCAACCCTTTCAACGGTTCATTCAAGCCTCTAACGAACCTCAAAGCTTTCTTCTCTGGCGTGTTCACCAACTCCAAGCCAAACCTTGCTAACTGATTAAATTTATTGACATATTCCTTTACTGATGAGCTCCCTTGCTTTAGTGCCAGGAATTTTTCCATATTTAAGTTTTCCTCTGCCCTTGAAAGAAACTTTGCCTCAAACCTTCGTCTGAAATCCGCCCATGAATCAACTGGACGTTCCCCGTTAGTGACCTCCCACCAAAACGAGGCCTCTCCCTTCATTAACCAAGCAGCTAAACGGACTTTCCTCCCATCTTCCACTTCAAAGATATCCAACAATTCCTCAGTCTCCTTAAGCCAATCTCTGGCCTCCACAAACGTCTCAGTCCCTTGAAAAGTTTTTCCTCCCTTAGCCTTGAATTCCTTGCACGTCTTTGCAAAAGTGTCAACACGAGGAGGAGGAGGAGGAGGAATGGGTGCAACTAGGGGTGGAGGAGTATCCGCTGGGCCTGCAGTGGTGGCCCTAGCCTCCAAGTATCTCCTAAACCACCCTGGAATCGTCACGCCTTCTGGGAGATTAAGATCTTCAGCCATGCTGAAACGAAAAAGGAAAGATTCAAAATGGAGAATTCGAAAGATAAACATAAGGATGTGGCTATTTGGGATTATGTTTTTCATAAAAACTCTCTTTAAATAACATGTTTTTTTTTTTTTTTTGAAAGCACTTCTTCCAAAAATACTTTAGAAAAAAAAATATTTTTCTAAAAAAAAAAAAAAATTATCTGTTCTGGTAACCTTATGCTCTGATACCACGTGTGACACCCCACGTCCATTAATGTCACTCACAAAGGGAATGCATTAACTTCCATGGAGGTTTTAAGTGAATATAGAACAGTAAAATTACAACAAGACAGATATAAAATAGTACTTGGAAATTCAAAAACTTTATTTCATTGTAGCAGAAGTCAAAACATGTTTGATTACATCATAACACCATATTCAATGTCAAGTACAATATCTATCTTGATAAAACAAGTACATAATCCCATTACATGAATAGCCATTAAAAAGAAAGATAACAAGCTGGACTTTACTTCAGCAGTCCAAGCTTTCCAGAAGATAAGCGATCCAACTAGACTCCACTAGAACTTGGCCCAACCTGCGGACCTGAAGGGAGAAAAAGGATGGAAAAGAGGGGGTCAGACATAAAGTCTGGTGAATATGATAATTCTACAATACTATTACCAAAATAACTGGACTAAGGAATAAGCTGGAAAACAAGAAAATGTCTATGAAGAGCAGATTAAGGACATAGACAATCGCTAAAGGCAACGTTATAGGCGCTCCTAAATACTAAAGGATAAACACTATACTGCACCACACCAGTCACCCTAAAGATTCATCCCACTTAGCTTCACTTAGAAACTTTCCCAAAGGCTTTACGTACCCCTAGCTGACTACATAGGTGCCGCCTGCCCCTATCTCCACTAGGTGTACCCTACTTCCCATTATTCGATCGGCTCCCAAACTCGTAGATACCCGTGCTGGCCCCACAGTGGGGTGTATCACTCCCCTAAAGTGGCAACCTGATACAACGGACATGCACGGCTTATACCTACACGATGCAACAACGTCTTACCTACCAGCCCGGGTCCACACACGCATATGAAACCCGTTGGACTTGCGTTGCCACCGCTCCCTGTTTTGGCCTCTTATAGTCAAACCCAGTATGCGTGTCCCGTCCTCGACTTGGGTCGAGCCCACAAAGATACGTTTTGGGATACTGGTTGAAATGGGCCCCCACTAATTACCACAAGCATTCCACCTAAGCTTGTCCCCATTAGTCCATCCCACTTAACCCACTTAGTCATGTTCATTTACATGTGTGTTTGGTTAAGTCTAATCGTATTTCAAATGCCTCTAAAGGCAACCACCAGATTCCTCATGCCACCCAAGGCACCTACTTAACCCCCATGTCCCACCTTACATGATTATCTGGTTAAGTATTTCTTAGTTCATTAAGGCCATAACCTCATAAAGACCTCTCACATTAGACTGGCATTTATGGCAGCTGGATTTGCCGGGCGGGTCCGGGCAGTCTTACACCATAAAAGAGTCTAACCTCGTGTCTTTACAACTGTTATGCTTTAGTTTGGGCCTAGGACCTCTCACATTGGGCCGACATTTGTGACTACTGGATTTGTCGGGCGGGTCCGGGCAGGTTTACATCACAAACGGGTCCAACCTCGTGTCCTAAGCATTGATTATTAATAATAATCCACTTTCCCCCAATTTTAATAATTCCCTACTTGAATTATTAATTACTTCCAATTTTTAACAATGTCCATAATTGACTCAATTATGGACATCCATTCATGGTATGCAAAATCTTACAAAATTGCACCCAATTTATTAATTCCTAATATTACCCCTACCCCACGTTTGAACGTTTATTTGCAAAATATATGTTAGACTCGAATAGCCTAACTCATAGCATAAAAGAGATTATCATAATAACAACATGTATATGTGACCAAATGAATCATAATAAGGGGTGAAACTTGCATATGTCCAACTTGCATAGATTATACATGTCATGGACGTAAAGGTGTCAACTTGTTCAAAATTCACCTAATATAATCTCAATCAATTTTAATAAACTTACATTTGAACATGTGTGAATCAACATCATCTAATTTTTTAACAACATGGTTTTATATGGGTACACCTAACTCAATAGGCAAATTCCCATAATCAAGTTTTATTTAATTATAGTTTCAAGTTTATGGGTACACCTAACCTAATAGGCAAATTCCCATAAACAAGATCCATTTAAATTAAGAAAAAAAAAACATAACTTTAAGCATGTTCCAACAACATCATGATTTTACAACATAATATAGCATGATTTATAACATGGCATAGTATGATAGTATAACATAGCTTGACATGATTCTCAACATAGCACGACATAGCATAAGAGAATTTACAACATAGCATGACATAGCATATATAATTTACATCATACGACAACATAATAACATAATAAGAGATCCACAATATATAGAATTTACAATTACAAATCACATCACTTTCATGTGATCCGTTCATAACTGAGTCAAATTAGTTTGTAATAGTCTTGTGAGAATCATCATACTCACCAACAAAAGAAAAGAATTAAAGAAAGAGAGATCTTTTGATTTGATTTGTGTAGATTTAGTTGTAGATGATTAGGCTTCCTCTTCTTAATTTGTGACGGCTACGCTGAACTCCATGGCAGCAGCATGACGGTAGCTTCTATAATTTTACAAGTGATTTAGGTTTAGGGTCTACCCACTTATTTATAGATTTTAGAATGCATTTAGGCCATTAGATTTAACCTAGAAATAACCGCAGCCGTTCAGACAAGATGGGGTTTATCTTGTTGACTCAGCAATGAGTCAGAAGTGACTCAGCAAATACTCAGCAATATATATATATATATATATATATATATATTCTACAATGTACACATTAGATACATCCCCCCTTTTACACACTTATTATTGTTTTTTATATACATATTAGATACATCCCCTCTCTTACACACTTATTAATATTATTATATTCATATTAGATACATCCCCTCTCTTACACACTTTTATATTCATATTAGATACATCCCCTCTCTTACACACTTATTAATATTTTAGCAACTTTAGTGTTAATAGAAAATTCGGGGTGTTACAGAATTTCTTCATGCCTGCGTCTTTAGTTTTGTACTTTTTCTCCAGAGCCAACCAGAATTGTTTGGACATTGCAAAAGTACAGTAGACATTGTAGAGGCTATCATCCAGACCATTCAGAATATAATTTTTGGACATGAAATCTGAGTTTGTCCAGATACTGAGTGCCTCTACTTTAGTAGCGTCAGGTTCGAGTTTGTCTACCACAGGAGCCTCTTCAGGTAGAAACTTGGCAAGGCTTAATGTTGTTAAATAAAACAACATTTTCTGTTTCCAGCGCTTGAAATTGATTCGATTGAACTTCTCTGGCCTTTCGCCATGAGACAGAGCCATTATTGGTAGCACAGGCGCTGGCTGAGCAGTTTTCACCGTCTGAATCGATGCAGAATCAGTGCTGCTGTTTTTCGTCATCTTCAAGAAAAATATTGTTTCAAGATTGTTAGTACTTCTGTAATGACACAATTGTATTACAAACAGACAGCAACAACAATTAACATCAATCAATTATGCCACAATTTTCAGGTCAAACTGTGTGTACAATAATCACAGAAAGTGTAACCGATTTGTGCACAAGACTGAAGATAAAAAGAAAGTATTCTGTTTCAGTAATGTCCGAGTCCAGAAGTTTTCTGTTTCCTTGAAACAATATTGCCGTCGTATGCAACAATCGACATTGTTGCAATTTATTTCCTAGGATAAAACGGACCAACTCCGTTGCGTAGTGCTAGCAAACGGAGCTCTGACGAACTGAAGTTGATTATAAAAACCAGATCAGAGGATTACTTTGAAGAAGAAGAAGTAATGCAAGTAGAAAAAAGGTGAATTCTGTCTTGTTTTGGGCAGTGTATATATAGGAAAGGAGGAGTGCCTGTTCGCATGCACTAGTAACCATCCGAATAGGAAATGTTGCGACCCTTTAACTGCTCGGTTATCAATATGCGTCTGTTGAGAATTCAAATGGTTGTTTTTATTCAGCTAACAAACATTCCTTTCGAATTTTGGATTGAATGGACAAACCTTTAAAATTCTGAGAAAAAATATTCTCATGTCAATGCACTAGCCCAATCAGCAACCGTCGGCCATATCCAATCAAGAGACCCCAAGAGCCCCAAGGCCCTTATCTTTGATATTTTAATGTATTATTATGTCATGGCCAAGACCACATCCTCATATCATCCCTTTCCTTTCGATTTTACATAAGCCTATTTGGCTTCTAATATATTAGGAGAGATTGTGCTAATATTTCTATAATGTGGGACTTTAAATGTTGCTATCTCCTCTTCTTCCTTATCTCTTCTTCTTCTTCCTACTTTCCCCTTTCTTTGCTCATTCATTTCCAACATATTTAGCATTTTGAGTTTGCAACATTACATTTGAATGATACACAAATATTTAAGTTTCATTTTCAATGTTTATCAATATAAACTAAACCATAATTTTATTTACAAATTAAGGTTACTACTGCCGTAATAGCTTGAATTTCATTATTTAAGCAACTATATAAGTTCACACCATAGATTGTCAAATTAAATCTTTAATTTTTAATTATAAATTTATCAACTAAAGTTAATTCAAATGTTCTAATATTAATTCCAAATCTCAATATTTAATAGTACAAATTAAATCATAATTTTGTTTATAATCAATATAAGATATTGTTGTTATATCAAGTTGAATTTCATTACTTAATCAATTTAATTTAGTTTACATCATACATTTCACAATCAAATCATTAAATTTTAAATTTTAACCATAATTAGCATTAAAAAAAAAAAATTGTGACGAAGGGGAGAAATAGTCTTTTTTGTATTTTCTAAGTTTGAGGCATGATTCTCAAGAGAAATAGAACCAGACGAGGACTCGGGGCGGGAGGAAGACTCCAAGGGAGGAATACCTATTTCCCCGGATTCTCCGCCTGAATGGACATTCGAATTCGATTCAAAACAAGAAACATTCAAAATCAAAGTGGGTAAGGCTGTTGTCACTCCTAAAAAAGCTACAATCTTTTCTAAAATGAAGAAGCGAAGGACAAATCAGTTTTGAAAAAGGTCCCCATGGATGAAGTTCGGTGGCTGATATTGGAAACAGACTGTAAGGGCCTTAATAATTATTAGAAATATGAATAAATCATGTAAGATCATAATAAATGATTTGGGACTACAACAAAAACACTTTTTTACAACACTGATTCTACTATAGTTCATCAAAATGTTGTAAAAATTATACAATTTTCATAACATATGTTAAGAAAAATGTCGTGATAGATTTTACCAAACAACGTTCTTTATACAAATGATGGAAAATAAAAAATATTTACATTTCATTAAATTCAACATTTAAATAGTCGCTAAATATAAGTTGTTACAATTTTATTGTGTTATATGCAATATGTACGTATATAATGATTTTTAATGTAAAATTATGTTTTTCCATATATAACTGAGTTATAATTATTTAGTAGTTAAATAGTCTGTCTAACACGTTCTGTAATGTATTAATTATTTGTTATAATTTAAAGTATTTGCAATCATTTTAAAAACCAGTCGGCTCTGACAAAATTGAGTTATACGTAAAATGGAAAACCATAAATTTTGATGAAAAATCAACATTTATGTGTGAGGATAATTTTAATAAGATTGTATGGCTTATTTTTGTCAAAATATTCAAATTTGTAAGTTTTGTTCGTAAGTCAGAAATGGGTAAGATGTACGATTAGTTTGCAAAATATAAATTTTGTTTCCATATGTGTAAAACTATGTTAAAAAGGTTTTAAAATATTTTATATATGTTTGTACAAATTTTAGTAAGGCTAAATAAAGTTATAATGTGTATTAAGTGGTTGAATTGGTGAAATATAATGTTAATAGAATGGCTTGTGAGTAAAGTGGCTTATTTGAGCACCTAAATTAAGCACGAATGATCTAATCATGCTATAATTCAACTGAAACCATGGATTATGAAAAGAAGAGTTTGGATACTACGATTATTTTCTCTATAGTATCTTCCTCCTCCTTTGATACTCATATAAAAAGAAAATAACAAAATCTCTTATATAAACCAAAATCTCTACTTCTAATCCAAATCAAAGGCCGAAACTAAGTATCTAACCAAGCTATACACAAGTAATCATTACAAACCCATATATTAATCTCCATTTGTTTCATATTTTGTGAATTTTCTTCACTGTATGATGAAATCATATTGCATGCTACTGCAAACTTTCCTAAAGGTTGCAAAGGGAAAAATTCAAGTTAAAAGCTCAATCTTTCTTCAAATCCTCCATTGTTAATTGCTGAAAACACCAAAGACATGAGTGCAAACTCACACATCTAGATTACTCGGTGATTTTGAACATTTGTAGTTTTTCAGAGAGAGGTTGTCTCTATAGACATAATATCTTAGTTTTATATTTGTAGCGGAAAATCAGTTCTCCGTCCAAATTTGTGATGTCATAACTTCTTTATTTCTTGCTGCAATCATGCCAAATCTTTTCTAAATGGTAGTATTATTGTTGGTGCATAGGCATTTCAATTTTCAAGTCATATCTACCTATGTATCATATTGAAATTACGTGTCAAAGTTTGAACCGGAAGAGGATCTTTCCCAATGTAGTATTTATCATAGATGGTCCATACATGGAGAGCTCAAATTCTATAGCATATTCCAAGATTGCCTTATCCCCAAATTTCATCATAGAACCTATATAATGTTGAAATTGATGATTCAAATATTTTTAGAGAAGGAAATATTGATTGTCAATCATGTAATTGGCTCCTATATGGAATAACTTGGGTGCCAAGTTTACTTGGAGGTTAAGAAAAATTGGTTGCCAAGTTTACTTGAAGGTCAAGAAAACTTGGGTGTCAAGTTTACTTGGAGGTCAAGAAATCCCTCTATATAAATAGAGGTCATGTCATTGTATAAAAAAAGCAATCCACCATAATCTTCTCTCTATTGTAATCTTCCCCCTCTCTTATGTACTCATTTCTTCGTTGAGAAATAAAAGTTGTTGGATCTCTGCGGACGTAGGATATTCATATCCGAACCACATTATATCTTCTGTGTCCTTTTTTGTTCTTTGTTTTTTGTGAGATTTCGTAATTGTTTTGTTATACTCCATTAGTATATTAATAAACAATACTGGATCCTCATCAAAATTCCACATAAATCACTACAATTTGGTATCAGAGCTGGTGTTATTGTTTCTATTTGGATATTAATGGCTACTTCTAGTAAGTCTGTTGGAAGATCTGACATCAATTATGGAGTAACACGTTTTGACGGAAAAGGAGATTTTGGTACTTGGAAGATAAAGATGGAGGCCGTATTGAAAAAAGAGAAGACTTTTAAAGTTGTTTCTGCGCCTGAGAAATTGAAAGATGTTGATGTAGCTGGATTGGAGGAAATGGAAGACGAAGCTCTCACAACAATTCATTTGAGTCTTTCAAATGAAGTCCTTAGAGAATTTTCTTAGAAGAAGACGACGAAGAACTATGAGATGCATTATCAGATGCATATCAAGACAAGTCTCTCACAAATCGGATTATTCTACAACAACAACTTTATTCGTTCAAGATGAAGCTTGGAGCCGATCTTATGGAGCATGTAGATGCCTTGACCACTTTAGTTATGAACCTGAAGGCAGCAGATGTTGATATTACTGATGAGGCTCAAGCTGTGATCCTTATATATTTCTTGCCTAAAGAATATATTGATTTTGTTAATTACATGATTTATGGCCACAGTAAAATTAGCCTTTCTGATGTAAAGGCTGGCCTTCATAATGAAGTGTTAAGAGGTAGATTGGCAAGCACTAGCATTGATAGTGATACCGAAGGCTTATCTGTTCAGAGTGGTAGAAGTCAAAGAAATTCAAAGAAAGGTGAAGACCAGAATTCTTCGAGGTCCCAGTATAGGGGATCGAAGAAATTGACTTTCCATTATTGTAAGAAGCCCAGGCATTTTGTTGCACAATGTCCCAAGCTTGAAGGAAGAAGAAAAGACCCAAATCAAGCTTCAGTCTCTACAGCGGAGAAATCAGATACAGAGAGTGACACTGATGTGTTTACAACTTCTAGCTCTTCTGGGAAGAGCACCCCATGGTTGATTGATTCTGGCGCATCCTATCATATGGCACCTGATAGGAACTCTTTTTCCACTTACCGTGAGATTGACGAAGGAGATGTTATGATGGGCAATGATGCTTCTTGTCATATGGTTGGTGTTGGTAGTGTAATGATCAGGATGTTTGACAGTGTTATTCGAACCATTACTGATGTTAGGCATGTACCTGATTTAAGGAGGAGATTGATTTCTGTTAGGGCATTGAGTAGACTTGGACTAAAGATAGTAGTTAAAGAAGAGAAGACAAAAATATCTAAGGGTTCCATGATCGTTATGAAAGGAGTGAGGGCATGAAATCTCTATTTACTAAAGGGAACTACTGTAGTTGGTGAATCAGCTTCAGTTACTTCAGCTGATTCAGATTCTTCCATATTATGCCACTTGCGGATGGGCCACATTGGTGATCACAGCATGGATGAGCTAAGAAAGCGAAGTTTGATTGATGGAGTTCGACATTCAAAGCTTGGTTTTTGTGAAGAGTGTGTTCTTGGTAAGCAAATTAAAATTTCTTTTAGTGTTGGTGAGCATAATGCAAAAGCTATTTTGGATTATGTTCACACGGATGTTTGGGGACCTTCCCCTTGCCCATCCTTGGGTAGTGCCAGGTATTTTGTTTCATTTATAGACGATTTCTCTCATAAAGTTTGGGTATACTTTTTAAGTTCCAAAAGTGAAACCTTTACTAGAATTTGTAAATGGAAATCAATGGTGGAGAAGCAGTCAGGGAAGAAGTTGAAAGTTCTCCGTTCAGATAATGGCGGTGAATTCGTATCATAAGAATTCATCGATTATTGTGAGAACGAAGGCATTAAGAGGAATTACACCACACCAGGCGACCTCCAGTCCAATGGAGTTGCATAAAGGATGAATTGGACATTGTTGGAGAGATCTAGGTGCCTCAAATTGACTGCTAAGTTAAAGAAGGGATTTTGGGCTGAAGCTTTATCTATTGTGGCTTTCCTCATCAACCGCACACCTTCTACTGCCACATGAAGATCCCTGAAGAAGTATGGAAAGGAGAGTCTGTTAGCTATTCATTCCTCAAGGTGTTTGGTTATCCAGCTTATCTGCGTGAGAGTCGAGGAAAGCTGGAACCTAGAGCTTGCAAGTGCATCTTTCTAGGTTATAGAAGAGAAGTAAAAGGATATATGTTGTGGTGTCCGATTAGCAAGAAACTTATTATAAGCAGGCATGTAACTTTTGATGAGAAAGCTATGTTGAAGGTGGAGCCTTCCTCTTCGAATGATGATGAGAGGACACGTGTAGAATACCAAATGCAAAGAAAATCATCTGTTGATTCTTTCCATAGATGTTCAAATGGTGTTTCCAATGATGCCGTGGTTGATGAGGATAGTATGGATACTGGCATAAAAGATCAAACTCAAGCTGGAGCTCATACAGAGACCAGGCCTGTTAGAGAAAGAAGATGACACAGATGCCTTGATGAGTTTGTTGGTTTGAGCATCAAAGACATTGACTTTGATGATATGGAAACATATGCATTAAACGTTGTCAATGATGAGACCAGAGATTATAGAGACGCTATTGTATCAGTTGATGGTTCTAGTTGGTTAGTAGCTATGGAAGAGGAGATCGAATCTTTATGAAAAGAATCACACTTGGGATTTGGTGCCACTTCCTACCGACAAGGGAGCTATTGGATGTAAGTGGATCTATAGAGTGAAAGACGGCGGTAATGGAGAGTTCAGATATAAAGCAAGACTAGTAGCAAAGGGGTATATTCAGAAGAAAGGGGTGGAGTATCATGACATCTTCACTCCAGTTGTTAGGCATACTTCCATTCGTATTCTCTTTGCATTAGTTGCTCATTATGACATGGAGTTAGAGCAACTAGATGTCAGAACTGCTTTCTTGCATGGTGATCTGGGTAAAGAGATTTATTTGCAGCAGTCGGAAGGGTTCATTGACAGTAGCCGGACAGACTATGTTTGTAAACTTAACAAATCTCTTTATGGACTGAAGCAGTCTCCTAGACTATGGTACAAGAGATTTGATAAGTTTATGCTTTCACACGAATACTCTAGAAGCTACAAAGACCAGAGTGTTTATTTTAGGAGATGTGATGATGACATGATTTGTTTGTTGTTATATGTTGATGATATGTTGATTGCATCTCAGAGTATGGTCAAAATTAAGGAGTTGAAAGCTGAGCTCAGTTGAAAGTTTGATATGACGGATTTGGGGAAAGCATAAAGAATATCGGGTATGGAGATAAGCAGGGATAGGAAGCGGAGAGAGTTAAGGTTCACTCAGGCACAGTACATCGAGAAAGTCCTCGCTCGATTTGGGATGGAGAAAGCCAAACCGGTAGGCACTTCTTTAGGCTCTCATTTTAAGTTGTTGAAAGACCGTTCTCCTACATCGGAAGAAGATAAAAGGTATATGGCTAATATACCTTATTCTAGTGTTGTTAGTAGTCTCATTTATGCGTTGGTGTGCACGAGACCAGATTTGGCCCATGCAGTTGGTGTTGTCAGTCAATATATGTCTAACCCAGGCAAAGAACATTGTGAAGCAACGAAGTGGATTCTTAGATTTCTTCGAGGAACTTTGTAACAACCCGTAAAATGCGAGCCAGTTTGAAATTTTTATTTTGGCCATTTTAGCGAATTTTGAATATTCAAAATGAATTATTTTAAATAATATCGTCGAAAAATTTATTTTGAATAGAATTCGAACGAATATATTTATATACGTCGTCGTTAGAATATATAATAATTATATATAATTATAAAAGGAATTGAAAATGGCGCGGTAGTTCGAAAATTCGATTTCTAATTTCAAATGAATATACAGAATTCAATATAAGTCAGAATTGAACGAAACAAGAAATATTTGAATCGGTATAACTATATCTTTGTAACGAAGTTGACAAACTGAGATTTCATCTTAGAAATGATAAGATATGTCCAGTTTAAAATTAGAAATAGTCGGTGTGGAATGTATATATATTTTTATATATATAAGGCCCTTAAAAATAGCAATTTTGCAAACGACCTCGGATTTCGACGAAACCAGTTTTGTTGGGTCCGTGATGTTAAGTTATTGCTGGATTTCAAATTTCATAATTTTTCAAATCAGTATGTGAGCGTGGCAAAGGAAAACGCGTTTGACCAGTTTCAGTTGATTTTAATCGACTGGAAATTGGCCGTTTTTCAAACGGTCTCAGAATTCAACGAAACTAGTTTTGTTAGGACCGTATCGTCAATACGAAGCTAGAAAATATTTTTCTGGAATTTTTCTAGTTAGTATGTGACCCCAGTAATTCGAAATGTACGGTTAAAATTCAATATAATGATTTAAATGTAAATTCAAACGGAAACTGATCGAAACAGTCGAATCAGCTTACGTGGCATATCCCATTGTGTTCGGAATGGGGGTAATTAGCTAGGGACGACAGTCGTTGGTCTCGAATCGGTGTTCATTTGAAAAGTCAATTTGAAGTGGAAGAAAAAAAAATATAATAAATAAAAATAAAAAGAAAAAAAAAACTTTACAAAACCCCCCCTCGTTTTCTTTCTTCCCCACCTTCACTTTTTCTCAGATGAAAAAAAAAACGAAATAAAAAAAAAGAGAAGAAGAAGAGGGAAATCGCGACGCCGCCTCCCTCCAGGCGCCGCCGGCGCGACCGTGACCTTCCCCTCCGACGCACGCCGCTACTTCCCCTTCGATCCCCCTCCTCCTCCTGAGACGCCGCAAAACCCCATTCCCCTGCTCCACTCGAGAACCGCAGACCCCCAAATCAATGAAGACCATCGCACCGCCATCCTTACCCCCTGACCGACCACCTGAAGCCCTCCACCTTGCCTGCACCGCACCCTGGGCCCCGCATGCAGCTGGAAGAAGAAGTCAATGCTAATGGGTTCGGGATTTCTTGAATGATGAAGACAATGATTTACAAAGCGATTAATGGAGAGAAAGGTAATGTTTTTAAGTTAAATCAACACTATTTAAATCAGTTTTGTAAAGGCTAGATTTTTAATTAGAAAGTTAAGTTTTTAAAAAAAAAAAAAAAACTGATTTTTGTTTGCTGTTAAAAACTGAATTTTTATACGAGTAAATAACATAGTTTATTTTCAGATTTTAAAATAAAACTGCGTTGTTTATTTTCAGATTTTAAAGTAAAACTGCTTTGAATTTATTTTCAGATGTTAAAGATAATATATCATTGTTTATCTTCAGTTTTAATTATATAGAATGCATTCAAAAAGAATAGACTTTTTATACAAGAAAAGAATAGATTTTTAGATCAAGATTTGGTTTTTAATTTGTAAAGGGATAAGATTTTAATATGAAAAAGGTTCGATATTTGATATGAAAAAGATTTGGTCTTTAGCTTAGAAAAGATTATATTTTTAAATATAAAAATATTTGATTTTTGGTAGATAAAGAAACGATTTTTAATTATAGTTATAGATAATAAAAATATAATTTTTATGTTATAGAAAAGGAAAAAAAAAATATAATCTTTATATTGAAAATGGCGTTATAAAAATAGGATTTTTATATGTTGAACTTCGAAATAAAAATAGGATTTTTATATGTTGAACTTCGAAATAAAAATATGATTTTTATATATTGAATAGCGAAGTAAAAATTCGATTTTTACATAGGTAGTTAAAGAGGGCAGCGAAGGTAACAAAAGGCGAGTTGGCGAAGATTTCCTGCATTAGAAGTGCCGTGGAGCTAGGATAGCTATATGTGAGAATTTCTCACTCTTAAATTTCTTTTCTAGTTATATATATATACTAGGATGCAGACGGTGCTTAGTAGCACCCGACACAATCGTCCACAGACCATGGACTTGTTTGTTTGGCTGTTTGGTGATTGATTGCGATATTGGTTTGAATGTGGTTTGTGGTGTGAATAATCGAATCGATAAATTGGTTAGGATTAGACGTGCGCCGTTATAAGGCGAAGGAGTAAGGCTAGGTTAGACTCTTACTCAAAATTTTGTGGTTTGCATAATAAAATAGATATGATTGATGTGTGAATGGCGTGGGCCTTCACTAGACCGGGGATTAGGCTAGGCCTTGTCCCGTTTCTAGTATCGTGCCGTTATGCCGCCGAAATTTTCTAAAATATGCTAGAAAAATAAAAATATCATTTTATTGAATAAATGAATTGAATAGAAATTCATAGGTTGAAATAAAATGTTTTATCGTTAAAAATATAATTTTTAACGTGAATATGAAAATAGAGAAGTGAACAAAATAAAATATTCATTTACAAACCGGACGGTTTGTTTATGTACACTGATTTGACTGACATTGATTGGGACGATAAATTTTACACATCGCCCAACTGCACAACTAAAATCTGTGTTTGATTGTTTGAAAACCCCACACGGGTGTTGGGATGAAATTTGAAGTTCACTCATCCTAATTGATTGAATATGTCGATCGATCGATTGACAGGTTGTTATAAGCGTTAGATATCTATATTTGATGCTTATACAGTGTAGTGCACTTTGGTTGATGGTTGATCATTTTTCAATGCTATTATATACATGTGTTGTATGAAAATCCATATAATTAATTTTATATGGTAATTGATTGGGCCTCATTCCAGTTTTGAAATAGAAATATTTGAAATAGAATATTTGAAAATAGAAATTTATGAAGCCGTGTTGATTAGATTGACGCCATTTTGACGTGAACGATATTTATATCGATTTTATTCATTTTAAAATGAATTAAAAAGTAATTTTGAAAACGATTTCGAAATGAATTGAATTGAAAACGATTTCGAAATGAATTGAATTGAAAACGATTTCGAAATGAATTGTATTGAAAACGATTTCGAAATGAATTGAATTGAAAACGATTTCGAAATGAATTGAATTGAAAACGATTTCGAAATGAATTGAATTGAAAACGATTTCGAAATGAATTGAATTGAAAACGATTTCGAAATGAATTGAATTGAAAACGATTTCGAAATGAATTGAATTGAAAACGATTTCGAAATGAATTGAATTGAAAACGATTTCGAAATGAATTGAATTGAAAACGATTTCGAAATGAATTGAATTGAAAACGAATTCAAATTGAATTGAAAGTGAATTGAATATGAATTCAAATTGAATTGAAATTTGAATTGAATAGAAATGAATTTTAAAACGAATTTATAAAGAAGAATTCAATTTTGAATTGAATTGAAGTGGAGGTTGAAATTGCTTTTGAAACGAATTTAAAACGATTTATAATTCGTTTTAAATAGAAATCAACGAAATATATATTATATATATTATATATATAATATAATGGCCTGAATAGAACGCGCCGCGCCGCGGCAGTTCGCGAATTTCGACCATTGACTTCGAATGGACATTACGGGAGATCCGACCGTCGGATTCTCCTAAAACCGGAACCGTTGGGTTCGTATCGAAAAGAGCTTTCTAATGAATATTAGAAATTTGAAATCTAACGGTTGGATTTGGAGATACGTCCAAATCAAATTCAAAAAAGGTCGTTGTAAGTGCAGTTCGATGGCCGTTGATGGAAATCGACTGTACGGGCCTTGATAAAATTATTAAAAATAGTAATAATTTATGTAGAATCATAAGAAATGATTTGTGAAGATTTGGGATGAAAAACTCCATATTTGAAAAGATAAAAATAGATTTTTATCGAAATGAACTAGTTTTGAACTAGAAATATAATTCTATTTATTTTTAAATAAATAAATTGAATTTAAAAAGGGTTTTAAAAATAACCAGAATAACCAATGATTGCATTGGAGTAGATTTGAATCGAAATTGTCTTCGGAATATTTCGATGTTGGAATTCGTGATTATACAGGTGTTGTTATGGAAATTTGAAAGATGTATATTTATATCGTTATTTCCAATACGACATTTGTTAGTCGTAGAATTCGATATTGAATATAAGCCGATATATTTTCTATTCAGAGCCTTGTATTGAATATCGAATGTGATTTGGGTTTGTCGTGAATGGTGTCTTCACTAACACTGTTCTTGAACCCAGTTGAGAAAAGATTAAATCTTTTTATTTAGATTTAATGAAGTGTACCAATTAAATAATATTTAATTGGAATTGAATTGATATTGATTCTTGGGTTTATCGTGGACAGTGTTTTAAATAACACTCGTTCTTTAACCCGATAATTAATGGAATGTGATTTTGGGTTTATTGTGAACCGTGTTTTAAACGACACTGATTCTTTAACCCAGTTAACGATTAAAACTAAGTAGAGTTTTAATGAATCTTTAATTAGATTGAAATGATCGAAAATGGAGTATCACCAGTTTTGCTCCAAGCGATAGTTAAATCTTTAATTAGATTTGAACGTGAAATGGTAATTGAATTTACCGATAACACCGTGGTGTTAGATGATTGCGATATTGGTTTGAATGTGGTTTGTGGTGTGAATAATCGAATCGATAAATTGGTTAAGATTAGACGTGCGCCGTTATAAGGCGAAGGAGTAAGGCTAGGTTAGACACTTACTCCAAATTTTGTGGTTTGCATAATAAAATAGATATGATTGATGTGTGAATGGCGTGGGCCTTCACTAGACCGGGGATTAGGCTAGGCCTTGTCCCGTTTCTAGTATCGTGCCGTTATGCCGCCGAAATTTTCTAAAATATGTTAGAAAAATAAAAATATCATTTTATTGAATAAATGAATTGAATAGAAATTCATAGGTTGAAATAAAATGTTTTATCGTTAAAAATATAATTTTTAACGTGAATATGAAAATAGAGAAGTGAACAAAATAAAATATTCATTTACAAACCGGACGGTTTGTTTATGTACACTGATTTGACTGACATTGATTGGGACGATAAATTTTACACATCGCCCAACTGCATAACTGAAATCTGTGTTTGATTGTTTGAAAACCCCATACGGGTGTTGGGATGAAATTTGAAGTTCACTCATCCTAATTGATTGAATATGTCGATCGATCGATTGACAGGCTGTTATAAGCGTTAGATATCTATACTTGATGCTTATACAGTGTAGTGCACTTTGGTTGATGGTTGATCATTTTTCAATGCTATTATATACATGTGTTGTATGAAAATCCATATAATTAATTTTATATGGTAATTGATTGGGCCTCATTCCAGTTTTGAAATAGAAATATTTGAAATAGAATATTTGAAAATAGAAATTTATGAAACCGTGTTGATTAGATTGACGCCATTTTGACGTGAACGATATTTATATCGATTTTATTCATTTTAAAATGAATTAAAAAGTAATTTTGAAAACGATTTCGAAATGAATTGAATTGAAAACGATTTCGAAATGAATTGAATTGAAAACGATTTCGAAATGAATTGAATTGAAAACGATTTCGAAATGAATTGAATTGAAAACGATTTCGAAATGAATTGAACTGAAAACGATTTCGAAATGAATTGAACTGAAAACGATTTCGAAATGAATTGAATTGAAAACGATTTCGAAATGAATTGAATTGAAAACGATTTCGAAATGAATTGAATTGAAAACGATTTCGAAATGAATTGAATTGAAAACGAATTCAAATTGAATTGAAAGTGAATTGAATATGAATTCAAATTGAATTGAAATTTGAATTGAATAGAAATGAATTTTAAAACGAATTTATAAAGAAGAATTCAATTTTGAATTGAATTGAAGTGGAGGTTGAAATTGCTTTTGAAACGAATTTAAAACGATTTATAATTCGTTTTAAATAGAAATCGACGAAATATATATTACATATATTGTATATATAATATAATGGCCTGAATAGAACGCGCCGCGCCGCGGTAGTTCGCGAATTTCGACCATTGACTTCGAATGGACATTACGGGAGATCCGACCGTCGGATTCTCCTAAAACCGGAACCGTTGGGTTCGCATCGAAAAGAGCTTTCTAATGAATATTAGAAATTTGAAATCTAGCGGTTGGATTTGGAGATACGTCCAAATCAAATTCGAAAAAGGTCGTTGTAAGTGCAGTTCGATGGCCGTTGATGGAAATCGACTGTACGGGCCTTGATAAAATTATTAAAAATAGTAATAATTTATGTAAAATCATAAGAAATGATTTGTGAAGATTTGGGATGAAAAACTCCATATTTGAAAAGATAAAAATAGATTTTTATCGAAATGAACTAGTTTTGAACTAGAAATATAATTCTATTTATTTTTAAATAAATAAATTGAATTTAAAAAGGGTTTTAAAAATAACCAGAATATCCAATGATTGCATTGGAGTAGATTTGAATCGAAATTGTCTTCGGAATATTTCGATGTTGGAATTCGTGATTATACAGGTGTTGTTATGGAAATTTGAAAGATGTATATTTATATCGTTATTTCCAATACGACATTTGTTAGTCGTAGAATTCGATATTGAATATAAGCCGATATATTTTCTATTCAGAGCCTTGTATTGAATATCGAATGTGATTTGGGTTTGTCGTGAATGGTGTCTCCACTAACACTGTTCTTGAACCCAGTTGAGAAAAGATTAAATCTTTTTATTTAGATTTAATGAAGTGTACCAATTAAATAATATTTAATTGGAATTGAATTGATATTGATTCTTGGGTTTATCGTGGACAGTGTTTTAAATAACACTCGTTCTTTAACCCGATAATTAATGGAATGTGATTTTGGGTTTATTGTGAACCGTGTTTTAAACGACACTGATTCTTTAACCCAGTTAACGATTAAAACTAAGTGGAGTTTTAATGAATCTTTAATTAGATTGAAATGATCGAAAATGGAGTATCACCAGTTTTGCTCCAGGCGATAGTTAAATCTTTAATTAGATTTGAACGTGAAATGGTAATTGAATTTACCGATAACACCGTGGTGTTAGATATGAAGTATGACCAGTTTTACTTCATGGGATGAATAGGTTGGGATTGGGAAATTAAAACAAATGATTACTTCGGTAAGGTTCGTTAATCCCGACTAGTTTTGAATTGATATTCAAAAGTAGATTAAAGAATAAATTCAAGGAATTTATCTTTGATAAAATTAATGGGAATCTTTCCCTATGAATGTGAAATTTAGAAACTAACTGTCGGTTAGCCAAGCAGAATGGTTTTCTGGATATTGATCTGGTGTTGGTTTCAGCCTTCGGGGTTAATATTTGGGGAACTATTCTCTTGATTAATTTGCGGTTAGTGACTAATGAATTGGAATGAGGCGTATGTTGTGTTTGTGTAACACATATTTAAAATATACGCGAGTTATTCGGAAAGACCGGGTTTATCCCATTCTGAATAACTGATACGACGATAAGTCGAAGATGAAGACGATGGTCGAAGACCGGAGGTCTTCACGTCGTTTGGGTAATTACTGATGATCTTGATTGGGCTGTACACCCAAGAAGATGGAAACAGTTAGTGATCGTCCAGACGTACTTGGAGATCGATGGATATGCGGGGTACTAGGTGCCTCCGGTTTCGTTCAGACCCAGAACGGACTTGTAAATGGACTGTGTGTCTGACATTGGATTTTAGTCCGTGTGATTGATCTCTATTAAATATATATCTGTTTGGCGGCGGAGAATTTATTCTCTTGCTTAACGCCCTTCTCTGAGACGTACGAGCTCAGGGGTTATATATTGATGGATATCAAACGCATGGAGTGAATTGCCTGTGTGGCATGCCTAAGTGGCAGTTGATCGAGGCTTCTGTTGAAAAGCAAAGTCTTGTGGTGATGATCAAAGCACGGCATTTGTGGCGTAGCTTTGTGTAACGTTTACCTCGCGTGTTTCACACCCGGTATGAACCAAAAACGGGAGACGGACCTCAGGGAGGGCATGCGTTTCTTTCTAGTTAAAAGTGGCGTCAGTGGTTTTACACGCCCTGACGAGTTTGACTTATGTGGTTGTTGCTGTTGCGACGCGCCTCGGTTTGATCGGACGATCCGGGTCCGATGGAGTCATTCGTTGGCTCATTTACGCCCCATAGGGCGGGGGAATGCATGTTCAGGGTTTAAGTTTAATCCACATCGGTGGACCGGCCCTGTCGCTCCAAGGGCCCACCTGAGTCTGGGTCCTGAGGGGCGGGCTAGAGCATCTCGAATCGGTTGAGGACTATCTTTTGCCTCGGTTCATAGATGGAAATCCAATTTCCAAATACGTGACATTTGCGGTTTTATTTGTAAACCTATATATGGTGACATAGTGGCATGGGACGCTCATGTCGCCTATGATTGATACTTATGATTTGAAGTTGTTTTATACACTATGCACTTATAATAGTATCGAATGATTTGTTTTAAACGTATCAAGCATTCTTTGGCTGTTATAAGGGAAAACCCTATCCCCCGGCTAGCGTTGCATTGTGTGATAGGACCTGGGTCTAATAACAGCTTCATTTTTCTTTATTTAGCATTGCGCTGTTTGTTTTATGCACTGGTATTCTTGGGAGGAAACCCGTTCCGTGTTATACGGCGTGGTCCCTTGATTTACCTAACTTTAAAATAAAGATTAATAACTGTTTTAGTTCTCACACCAGTCCCATGACTGACCTGGAGTTTATTGTTTTAACCTAAACTCTGGGTGCCCCTATTTTGACACGGGCAGCTAGTAGTTTTGGTTTTGCAGATTTATATTCACAGGATCCTGGTTTACAGCTGGAACGATATCCGGAAAGCTTTGTATCCGTATATCTCTTCTAGTTGTGTATTGTATCATTTTCCGCTGCTATGTATTTAAATGTAATTTAAATCTCTGATATTTCTGTGTAATATTCATTTATACTCTGTATATTCTTGTAATCGGATGCATTGTTGTAATATACAATGAAATGTTCTTCCATATGTGTTCTGTTGTGGCTTGTTCTCGAACTATCCGGCGCTTTCCTTTACGGGGAAGTTACGGGTTTTCACAGTTGGTATCAGAGCTTTGGTTTACAAAGCTCAGAGAACAAGGCACATTAGAACCATACGAAAGAATTCATCAGATATTGGATTAGTAATATCCAATGGGGATGACTCGTTAGAGATGGGATCAGTAGTATCCTAGAACGAGTGTGAAGAGTATATTTTTCAAATGAAAACAATTTTTGTTTTGAAGATTTAAATCAATTATTCGTATTTGATTATCTATTTATATTGATGTGGACAATCCAGTATATATAGATTTTGCGTATACGTCTGATCCGCGTGTATTTGAAATTTTAATATACTGGATAGATATAGAGTCACACTCTAGTCGCCCGGATATGATTCTGATGATGGCGCGCCATCACCAGTATTTATTTTCGTGTTTCGAAGGTGTGATTTCTATATGTTTCCATTAGACTGGTGTGAGAACCAAAACTAATATAGTTAGAACACATTGTTGTAAATTGGCACCAAAACATGATTTTTTGTATATGTATCAAAATTATCAATTTGAAACTCTAATCCACTAATTGATTGATGTTTGTGTTGTTTGTTTATTTGTTTGCTAATTTTTAGCCATTTAGCCTAATTAAACCAAATATTGAATTATATTGATAATTGGATGCGTTTGCTTGCATATACATATATATCATTGAACAGGTCATAGCAAGGAGGCTAGAGCCGAAGAATAAAATTTGTTTGCCCGACAAATAGGTACATGTTTACTACATAATTTCCTGTTTTGTTTGGGTGATGATGATTTTGTGAGCCTATTGGCTAGCCGCTTGGCTTTTTCTTTTTCTTTTTGAGATCTGAAGGACCGGGGAAGCTATTTGAAATTCCCCGATGCTCCCGGTGCAGGGGAGGTTATGGCGAAATTTTTCGAAAATTTAGGGTGTTAGCCAAATTTTTGAAATTTTGAAAATTCTCAGAAACTAAAGAGTTGGAGAATGGAAGCCTGATCGATCGTAGAGCTGAATAATCAAACGACTTTCGACTTTGTTCCTTTTCGGGGACGAAAAGTTTTAAGTGGGGGAGATTGTAACAACCCGTAAAATGCGAGCCAGTTTGAAATTTTTATTTTGGCCATTTTAGCGAATTTTGAATATTCAAAATGAATTATTTTAAATAATATCGTCGAAAAATTTATTTTGAATAGAATTCGAACGAATATATTTATATACGTCGTCGTTAGAATATATAATAATTATATATAATTATAAAAGGAATTGAAAATGGCGCGGTAGTTCGAAAATTCGATTTCTAATTTCAAATGAATATACAGAATTCAATATAAGTCAGAATTGAACGAAACAAGAAATATTTGAATCGGTATAACTATATCTTTGTAACGAAGTTGACAAACTGAGATTTCATCTTAGAAATGATAAGATATGTCCAGTTTAAAATTAGAAATAGTCGCTGTGGAATTTATATATATTTTTATATATATATGGCCCTTAAAAATAGCAATTTTGCAAACGACCTCGGATTTCGACGAAACCAGTTTTGTTGGGTCCGTGATGTTAAGTTATTGCTGGATTTCAAATTTCATAATTTTTCAAATCAGTATGTGAGCGTGGCAAAGGAAAACGCGTTTGACCAGTTTCAGTTGATTTTAATCGACTGGAAATTGGCCGTTTTTCAAACGGTCTAAGAATTCAACGAAACTAGTTTTGTTAGGACCGTATCGTCAATACGAAGCTAGAAAATATTTTTCTGGAATTTTTCTAGTTAGTATGTGACCCCAGTAATTCGAAATGTACGGTTAAAATTCAATATAATGATTTAAATGTAAATTCAAACGGAAACTGATCGAAACAGTCGAATCAGCTTGCATGGCATATCCCATTGTGTTCGGAATGGGGGTAATTAGCTAGGGACGACAGTCGTTGGTCTCGAATCGGTGTTCATTTGAAAAGTCAATTTGAAGTGGAAGAAAAAAAAATATAATAAATAAAAATAAAAAGAAAAAAAAACGTTACAAAACCCCCCCTCGTTTTCTTTCTTCCCCACCTTCACTTTTTCTCAGATGAAAAAAAAAACGAAATAAAAAAAAAAGAGAAGAAGAAGAGGGAAATCGCGACGCCGCCTCCCTCCAGGCGCCGCCGGCGCGACCGTGACCTTCCCCTCCGACGCACGCCGCTACTTCCCCTTCGATCCCCCTCCTCCTCCTGAGACACCGCAAAACCCCATTCCCCTGCTCCACTCGAGAACCGCAGACCCCCAAATCAATGAAGACCATCGCACCGCCATCCTTACCCCCTGACCGACCACCTGAAGCCCTCCACCTTGCCTGCACCGCACCCTGGGCCCCGCATGCAGCTGGAAGAAGAAGTCAATGCTAATGGGTTCGGGATTTCTTGAATGATGAAGACAATGATTTACAAAGCGATTAATGGAGAGAAAGGTAATGTTTTTAAGTTAAATCAACACTATTTAAATCAGTTTTGTAAAGGCTAGATTTTTAATTAGAAAGTTAAGTTTTTTTTAAAAAAAAAAAACTGATTTTTGTTTGCTGTTAAAAACTAAATTTTTATACGAGTAAATAACATAGTTTATTTTCAGATTTTAAAATAAAACTGCGTTGTTTATTTTCAGATTTTAAAGTAAAACTGCTTTGAATTTATTTTCAGATGTTAAAGATAATATAGCATTGTTTATCTTCAGTTTTAATTATATAGAATGCATTCAAAAAGAATAGACTTTTTATACAAGAAAAGAACAGATTTTTAGATCAAGATTTGGTTTTTAATTTGTAAAGGGATAAGATTTTAATATGAAAAAGGTTCGATATTTGATATGAAAAAGATTTGGTCTTTAGCTTAGAAAAGATTATATTTTTAAATATAAAAAGATTTGATTTTTGGTAGATAAAGAAACGATTTTTAATTATAGTTATAGATAATAAAAATATAATTTATATGTTATAGAAAAGGAAAAAAAAAATATAATCTTTATATTGAAAATGGCGTTATAAAAATAGGATTTTTATATGTTGAACTTCGAAATAAAAATAGGATTTTTATATGTTGAACTTCGAAATAAAAATATGATTTTTATATATTGAATAGCGAAGTAAAAATTCGATTTTTACATAGGTAGTGAAAGAGGGCAGCGAAGGTAACAAAAGGCGAGTTGGCGAAGATTTCCTGCATTAGAAGTGCCGTGGAGCTAGGATAGCTATATGTGAGAATTTCTCACTCTTAAATTTCTTTTCTAGTTATATATATATACTAGGATGCAGACGGTGCTTAGTAGCACCCGACACAATCGTCCACAGACCATGGACTTGTTTGTTTGGCTGTTTGGTGATTGATTGCGATATTGGTTTGAATGTGGTTTGTGGTGTGAATAATCGAATCGATAAATTGGTTAGGATTAGACGTGCGCCGTTATAAGGCGAAGGAGTAAGGCTAGGTTAGACTCTTACTCCAAATTTTGTGGTTTGCATAATAAAATAGATATGATTGATGTGTGAATGGCGTGGGCCTTCACTAGACCGGGGATTAGGCTAGGCCTTGTCCCGTTTCTAGTATCGTGTCGTTATGCCGCCGAAATTTTCTAAAATATGTTAGAAAAATAAAAATATCATTTTATTGAATAAATGAATTGAATAGAAATTCATAGGTTGAAATAAAATGTTTTATCGTTAAAAATATAATTTTTAACGTGAATATGAAAATAGAGAAGTGAACAAAATAAAATATTCATTTACAAACCGGACGGTTTGTTTATGTACACTGATTTGACTGACATTGATTGGGACGATAAATTTTACACATCGCCCAACTGCACAACTAAAATCTGTGTTTGATTGTTTGAAAACCCCACACGGGTGTTGGGATGAAATTTGAAGTTCACTCATCCTAATTGATTGAATATGTCGATCGATCGATTGACAGGCTGTTATAAGCGTTAGATATCTATATTTGATGCTTATACAGTGTAGTGCACTTTGGTTGATGGTTGATCATTTTTCAATGCTATTATATACATGTGTTGTATGAAAATCCATATAATTAATTTTATATGGTAATTGATTGGGCCTCATTCCAGTTTTGAAATAGAAATATTTGAAATAGAATATTTGAAAATAGAAATTTATGAAGCCGTGTTGATTAGATTGACGCCATTTTGACGTGAACGATATTTATATCGATTTTATTCATTTTAAAATGAATTAAAAAGTAATTTTGAAAACGATTTCGAAATGAATTGAATTGAAAACGATTTCGAAATGAATTGAATTGAAAACGATTTCGAAATGAATTGAATTGAAAACGATTTCGAAATGAATTGAATTGAAAACGATTTCGAAATGAATTGAATTGAAAACGATTTCGAAATGAATTGAATTGAAAACAAATTCAAATTGAATTGAAAGTGAATTGAATATGAATTCAAATTGAATTGAAATTTGAATTGAATAGAAATGAATTTTAAAACGAATTTATAAAGAAGAATTCAATTTTGAATTGAATTGAAGTGGAGGTTGAAATTGCTTTTGAAACGAATTTAAAACGATTTATAATTCGTTTTAAATAGAAATCGACGAAATATATATTATATATATTATATATATAATATAATGGCCTGAATAGAACGCGCCGCGCCGCGGCAGTTCGCGAATTTCGACCATTGACTTCGAATGGACATTACGGGAGATCCGACCGTCGGATTCTCCTAAAACCGGAACCGTTGGGTTCGTATCGAAAAGAGCTTTCTAATGAATATTAGAAATTTGAAATCTAACGGTTGGATTTGGAGATACGTCCAAATCAAATTCGAAAAAGGTCGTTGTAAGTGCAGTTCGATGGCCGTTGATGGAAATCGACTGTACGAGCCTTGATAAAATTATTAAAAATAGTAATAATTTATGTAAAATCATAAGAAATGATTTGTGAAGATTTGGGATGAAAAACTCCATATTTGAAAAGATAAAAATAGATTTTTATCGAAATGAACTAGTTTTGAACTAGAAATATAATTCTATTTATTTTTAAATAAATAAATTGAATTTAAAAAGGGTTTTAAAAATAACCAGAATATCCAATGATTGCATTGGAGTAGATTTGAATCAAAATTGTCTTCGGAATATTTCGATGTTGGAATTCGTGATTATACAGGTGTTGTTATGGAAATTTGAAAGATGTATATTTATATCGTTATTTCCAATACGACATTTGTTAGTCGTAGAATTCGATATTGAATATAAGCCGATATATTTTCTATTCAGAGCCTTGTATTGAATATCGAATGTGATTTGGGTTTGTCGTGAATGGTGTCTTCACTAACACTGTTCTTGAACCCAGTTGAGAAAAGATTAAATCTTTTTATTTAGATTTAATGAAGTGTACCAATCAAATAATATTTAATTGGAATTGAATTGATATTGATTCTTGGGTTTATCGTGGACAGTGTTTTAAATAACACTCGTTCTTTAACCCGATAATTAATGGAATGTGATTTTGGGTTTATTGTGAACCGTGTTTTAAACGACACTGATTCTTTAACCCAGTTAACGATTAAAACTAAGTGGAGTTTTAATGAATCTTTAATTAGATTGAAATGATCGAAAATGGAGTATCACCAGTTTTGCTCCAGGCGATAGTTAAATCTGTAATTAGATTTGAACGTGAAATGGTAATTGAATTTACCGATAACACCGTGGTGTTAGATATGAAGTATGACCAGTTTTACTTCATGGGATGAATAGGTTGGGATTGGGAAATTAAAACAAATGATTACTTCGGTAAGGTTCGTTAATCCCGACTAGTTTTGAATTGATATTCAAAAGTAGATTAAAGAATAAATTCAAGGAATTTATCTTTGATAAAATTAATGGGAATCTTTCCCTATGAATGTGAAATTTAGAAACTAACTGTCGGTTAGCCAAGCAGAATGGTTTTCTGGATATTGATCTGATGTTGGTTTCGGCCTTCGGGGTTAATATTTGGGGAACTATTCTCTTGATTAATTTGCGGTTAGTGACTAATGAATTGGAATGAGGCATATGTTGTGTTTGTGTAACACTTATTTAAAATATACGCGAGTTATTCGGAAAGACCGGGTTTATCCCATTCTGAATAACTGATACGACGATAAGTCGAAGATGAAGACGATGGTCGAAGACCGGAGGTCTTCACGTCGTTTGGGTAATTACTGATGATCTTGATTGGGCTGTACACCCAAGAAGATGGAAACAGTTAGTGATCGTCCAGACGTACTTGGAGATCGATGGATATGCGGGGTACTAGGTGCCTCCGGTTTCGTTCAGACCCAGAACGGACTTGTAAATGGACTGTGTGTCTGACATTGGATTTTAGTCCGTGTGGTTGATCTCTATTAAATATATATCTGTTTGGCGGCGGAGAATTTATTCTCTTGCTTAACGCCCTTCTCTGAGACGTACAAGCTCAGGGGTTATATATTGATGGATATCAAACGCATGGAGTGAATTGCCTGTGTGGCATGCCTAAGTGGCAGTTGATCGAGGCTTCTGTTGAAAAGCAAAGTCTTGTGGTGATGATCAAAGCACGGCCTTTGTGGCGTAGCTTTGTGTAACGTTTACCTCGCGTGTTTCACACCCGGTATGAACCAAAAACGGGAGACGGACCTCGGGGAGGGCATGCGTTTCTTTCTAGTTAAAAGTGGCGTCAGTGGTTTTACACGCCCTGACGAGTTTGACTTATGTGGTTGTTGCTGTTGCGAGGCGCCTCGGTTTGATCGGACGATCCGGGTCCGATGGAGTCATTCGTTGGCTCATTTACGCCCCATAGGGAGGGGGAATGCATGTTCAGGGTTTAAGTTTAATCCACATCGGTGGACCGGCCCTGTCGCTCCAAGGGCCCACCTGAGTCTGGGTCCTGAGGGGCGGGCTAGAGCGTCTCGAATCGGTTGAGGACTATCTTTTGCCTCGGTTCATAGATGGAAATCCAATTTCCAAATACGTGACATTTGCAGTTTTATTTGTAAACCTATATATGGTGACATAGTGGCATGGGACGCTCATGTCGCCTATGATTGATACTTATGATTTGAAGTTGTTTTATACACTATGCACTTATAATAGTATCGAATGATTTGTTTTAAACGTATCAAGCATTCTTTGGCTGTTATAAGGGAAAACCCTATCCCCCGGCTTGCGTTGCATTGTGTGATAGGACCTGGGTCTTATAACAGCTTCATTTTTCTTTATTTAGCATTGCGCTGTTTGTTTTATGCACTGGTATTCTTGGGAGGAAACCCGTTCCGTGTTATACGGCGTGGTCCCTTGATTTACCTAACTTTAAAATAAAGATTAATAACTGTTTTAGTTCTCACACCAGTCCCATGACTGACCTGGAGTTTATTGTTTTAACCTAAACTCTGGGTGCCCCTATTTTGACACGGGCAGCTAGTAGTTTTGGTTTTGCAGATTTATATTCACAGGATCCTGGTTTACAGCTGGAACGATATCCGGAAAGCTTTGTATCCGTATATCTCTTCTAGTTGTGTATTGTATCATTTTCTGCTGCTATGTATTTAAATGTAATTTAAATCTCTGATATTTCTGTGTAATATTCATTTATACTCTGTATATTCTTGTAATCGGATGCATTGTTGTAATATACAATGAAATGTTCTTCCATATGTGTTCTGTTGTGGCTTGTTCTCGAACTATCCGGCGCTTTCCTTTACGGGGAAGTTACGGGTTTTCACAAACTTCTTCGGTGGGTTTGCTATACGGTGGAGTAGATGGTGACATCTTTCTTAGAGGATACTGTGATTCTGATTATGCTGGGGATAGAAATGCTAGGAAGTCAATGTCGGACTATGTTTTTACACTTGGCATAGGCTCGATTTCATGGAGATCAAAGCTACAATCTATCGTAGCTTTGTCGACTACCGAAGCAGAGTTGATATCGATTGTGGAAGCAACAAAGGAAGGATTGTACTTACTTCAGTTGTTGGATGATCTTTTAATGCTGCAGCGGACAATGGAGCTATTTTCAGACAGTCAGAGTGCTATTCATCTTGTTGAGAATCAAGCTTATAGTTCACGGACAAAGCACATTGATGGTAGAGGTTTCTTTCTTATGCTTGAGAAAGAACGGAGCAAGATCAAATTATTGAAGGTAGGTACTTCGGATAATCCTTCAGATATGATGACCAAGTCACTTCCAAAGGACAAGTTTGAGCATTGCTCAAATTTTATCTGTTTGCTTCCTGGTACATGAGTGCCATGGGGCGTTGTGCCCAACAACTTCTATGTTGACTGTTGAAGATGAGATGATGAAGAAAGACTGTTATATTTGAATCAAGGTGGAGTGTTGAAATTGATGATTCAAATATTTGTAGAGAAGGATAAATTGATTGTAAATCATGTAATTGGCTCCTATATGGAATAACTTGGGTGCCAAGTTTTCTTAGAGTTCAAGAAAATTTGGGTGCCAAGTTTACTTGGAGGTCAGGAAAACTTGGATGCCAAGTTTACTTGGAGGTCAAGTAAACTTGGGTGTCAAGTTTACTTGGAGGTCAAGAAATCCCTCTATATAAATAGAGGTCATGTTATTGTATGAAAAAAACAACCCATCACTAATCTTCTCTTTATTGTAATCTTCCTACTCTCTTATGTACTCATTTCTTCATTGATAAATAAAAGTTGTTGGGTCTCCGTGGACGTAGGATATTCATATCCGAACCACGTTAAATCTTGTGTGTCCTTTTTTTGTTCTTTGTTTTTTGTGAGATTTCATAATTGTTTTGTTATACTCCATTAGTATCTAAATAAACAATACTAGATCCTCATCAAAATTCCACATAAATCACTACATATAAGACATAATTCTGGGCCATAGGAATAAACTTATCTTCGTATACTTAATCTGGAAGCCATTCCAAGTCATCTCATCCTCTAGAGTAGTAAGAATAATAGATCTCCACTAACTCATGATTCTACCTTAAAGCTATTAAGATGCGAGCTTCCTCATCATAGCATCAGCAATCCCCAAGTCTCTGAAAATAACAACATAAGTGTCCAACCACTCCTAGGCCTCGATAACAGAATCAGACCCATTAAATGGGTTGCTTTCCAAAGTAGAAAAATCCTTGTATAATTTGGCAAAATCCATTCACGATGCCGACACATGAACATCGCAACACCAAAAGTTGCACCTGGATTTGCATGATCTCTATCTACAACAGAAGCCTCCATAGCATCGAACATAGCCTAATGATCGGGGGTAGCTGCACCTGTTCTACCCTCACCTTTCACAGTTAAGGTAGAATTATTCCTAGCCCCCTTTCTTGTGGCCTGACTCATTCCTAATACGCAACAAAAATTGCCAGCCCTGACTAAAGAAAGGCAGCAATGGTGTTCAAATGCAAAATATTGTATTTAGTATAGATACATCAACCTGCAAATGTAATATCCCGTAAATTTTGATCATTTATGTTGTTGAATTAAATTTAATTATTGAATCTAAATAGTCTTAAAATAAATTTAATGATGTTATTTATGAATGATTTCAAATTAATTTCTAATAAACAACCATTTGTAATTAAATAAATGGTGATTTATAACAATTGAAATTATTATCAAATTGTACGCATATTTTATTAATTATCTACGAACTAATGATAATAAAATAAAATAGTAGTTGAATCATCATTTCGTTTAAAAACATTAATATAGAAGTTTTATGATAATTGATAACAAACTAATTAATGTTTCTAGTTTAAATTGTAACGAAATGAGGTGGCAACGATATATAACGTAACTATTAACTTGCATAGTTGACGAAATTTAATGTTGACATTAATAATCAAATAAACCATACACGTAATTTCTTTGCTCATTCGCATTTCATGCAAGTTTATTTTCATTTCTTTTTTTTCTACTTTCCCCAAATTCATTAGCTCCTTTCTCTCCACTTCATTTCTCCATTAATTACGCATTCATTTCATTTCTTTATGTATTTATTAATTTTCCTTCATTCTATTAATTTCTTTCCTATCATTATTATTTTTGAAAAACAAACCATCTCATGTTAATAGTCCTGAACTAAAACATGACAAAAATAAGTAAATAAAGTATATCCAACGTGATTAGCTTTCCACACATTTTATCCTATTTTCCAACATTCTGTGTTGCATGCGTTTCCATATGCATGCATTATTATCTCGCATAAGTAAGCCACGTTTCTATATATATAAAAAACAGAAAGAGAGAAACTCATGTGTTGACATCAAAAATTGGCACAACACCCAAAGAAAGGGTTATGTAGAGAATAAATGAAGATGAATAAATGCAAATCTGAAAATAGAGGGAATCACACGCAAGTTTATAGTGGTTCGACATTAACGAGCCTATGTTCACTTTATAATCTCCTATATATCCTTTAAATTATCAAATGGAATAGTTACAGTGACGGTACAACAAGAGATTAACAAAGATTTAAAAGCTAGAGTACTCAAACTTTCAAAAGTCCCTTCTTCTGAGTCCAGAAGGGGTATTTATAGGTGGTACAGTGCTTGAGCTGGCTTGCACACGCGTTGCACGATCCAAAATAATAGTTAAGTTTAAAGAAGTGTTCTCCTCCTATGGAACCGACACTCCTTGAATTATTGGTGATAGGTGGCAATCGATTTGATCCCCTCGGATGGCCTGGAATGGGCAAGGCTGAGCATGAGCTATTCTTCAGGAGGACATTCCATTCATAACTATGTGTGACCTAGCTTATTTGGTTTGATTAAAGAGGGCTTCAACTGGACTACGTGTTATGTCAGTAACTAGCTTAAATGATGGGCCTCATCGATTAGCCCACTTCTTGACTTCAGCTATCTACTTCGGGCATCCAAGGCACAAGCCTTGATGGGCTAGCCAAAAGTCCCATTAACACTTTGTCCCCTACCAAAGTATGCTGCGTTGGAGACAGGGCATACTTTGTAAACACAAGCACTGAATAACCTTTCCTATATCAATCAAGAAATTCCCCATAGGTCGGTTCTAGTCGTCTGTTGATGAGCTTCATAAATCGATATTGATCTACTAGACATCTCGAAAACATAAACTGGCTCAGGTAATAATGACACCACACTATCATATGTCTTTTCGGCTGACCTTGGCTCGATGGTGGCTTAACACGTCAGCCGAGTCTGATCCAATAGTCATGTCAGTCAAATACGAATAGTTATATCATTGTATTATAAAAGGAAAACCTTCTTTACTTTACCTTTTGATTTTTTACTACAAAGTTCGATTTACTGTTTCGGAGGAAAAACATGAAAGATCACTTTCATCTTCCACCAAGATCATTTTTTCCAGGTAAGAATCGATTCTTTATCTTTTTTTCAAAACATTCCGATGTAATTCTTGTGTATAGTCACTTCTTTCTTTAGCTTTTTACCGTAGCTTGGGCACCACGTAATCCATAATTGGGATCACCAGCTTTGGATCGCTAGAGTCAGCGGCGACGCAACTGTCTGTGGTGGTTCTCATACCATTATAGTAAAATCTGATTGTGTTGGAATTGCTAGTCCGAAATGGCATGGAGGTGGAGAGGTTACCTGCCTTTTCACAGTGTTTCACGTATCAGGGTGTTACTAAATCCTTGGACACGTGGCAGTGTTTGAGAGGGTGGTGATTAAGATAGCGATCTTCGTACAGTCTGGCATATGAGAACTAGAATGATTTTGTGGTTTGTCATTTATCAAGATAGCACTGTAAAATGGGACTAATCGCTTTTGAATCGATCTTCAATTTTAGCTCGGTAAATGTGACACCCCACATCCATCAATGTCACTTTTTATTAGAATGCATTAAATTTCATGAAGGGTTATAGGTAAATAGAAACAGAAACAACACAAGATAAGTATAAAATAACATTGGAATTTAAAACTTTATTAAACAGAAAACATCGTGGTCCAAAACCCCGTTACATCATAAGTCTAAAATACAGAAAACCCATTACATTAATTTTAAACTTTCAGTCTTGTACTAAATCCATCAGAGTACAATAATACATGAAAAGCATAGTCCCCAAAACATAGCCATATCCGAGAAGACAGGAAATCAAAGCGTTACATCTAAGCAGCTCCAAGTAGAATGAAAGAGAGAATCCAAATCAAGCCTGAGTATTCCTACCCTGAGAACCTGGGGGGAGAAACGGAAGTGAGAAAAGAAGAAACAAAATGGGTTAGACTAAAGTCTGGAGAGTCCAGTTACTTTTAGTATATAAATAAGTAAAAGCATCATGACATGCATATAAACCGGATGAGAGAGATAGCAGTGTCATACGACAGGTATAAAAGGATGAACAGGATAAACAGAATAAATATAATAGAATATTATTCGCTTTTCAAGTACTTTTCTCTGCACCAATACTAGTATAACGAAAACAAGATGATCCCTATAGAAATAGATTGTAGACTTAGGACAGGTTTTACCCCCAACAATATAACAGGTATCCCAATAGAAATGACAGGTGTTACCCCCAACGATAATAATGGGCTCCTAAACAAGAAAGACTAGATATACCCTAGTTACTACACCAATCGATCGGCTCACTACCTTGTAGATACCATGTGATGGCCCCAAAGTAAGATGTATCACTTCCTAAAGTGGCAACCCCTTTATTAACGAGATGCACAACTATATTTACTGATGTCATAACATCTTAATTTTCCCGAGCAAGTCGGACCCATGCACGCAGATGACTCCGTTGGATCCCGCACTATACGCATGCTCTGACCCCGACCTAGTTCAGGGTTCCTCGTTTGATACCAAGATGGGTTACTGACTGATACGGGTCCCACATAACAAGTGATACAAGCTACCCCCAGGGCTTGCATCCCCACTACTAGGATTTTGACAGGTTATGCCTAACAATTTAACAAGGTTGCATAACCACAACATGTAATACAGGTTAAGTTTGCCGGTATTATATAACCCCTTATAGATTTAACAAGATTAACTTAATCCCCCACTGATTCAAGCAAGCTTACTCAACCCCTACTTAGTTCGACAGGTTCATGTAATCCCTACAGATTTAAACAGGTTAAGTATTATAGGTTAATTGGTTATTCCCATTCACATTGACTTCTTTTTCAAGTTACCAAGTTCCTCTTGCTTATTAATTCATATATATAACCTAATCCATTTAAGTTTATTAATAATCCTATAACATGTTATTCTCTAGAATGTAATCCAAGATCTGTTGCCTACAATCTCTTATCCCCAGATTGTAATTAACGAAAGTAATCCACAATCCCTTTATATCATTCATTGTTTAATTCCATAGTTATAATAACATGTTTTACTTAATATGTAATTAAGTATACTTCATCTCAATTCACCTGTTTTCTATTTAACATGTCACTTATTATTTATGATTAAATATAACTTATTACACCTCATATACTCTCTCGTTCTTTCTTATTTAATCATACTTCGTCTTACACTATCACTACAACTTATCGTTGTTTACTTATTAACTTAGTTCTCTTAACTAAGGTTTACTAATAAGTTTCCTTTCCTTTTATTATAACTTATGTTATAATTTCCACTCGTCCCTAGGACAAGCCTACCTATTATACAACATTCTCATTACTGTAATTAATTATAATAGGTTATTATCATTCCCTGTTCATGTATGTTAATGCACCAGATCTCTCACCTTAAATTGACCACTTGTGGATGCTGGATATGCCGGGTGGTTCCAGGCAGATTTCTACCACAAGGTAGATTTAACCTCATTTCTTAGCACCGTTGCATGTATATTTACGCACTAGACCTCTCACATTAAATTAACCACTTGTGGATGCTGGATTAGCCGGGTGGTTCTGGGCAGGCTTTTACAACACTCGTGTCTAAGTGCGGTTACAGTTTCTATTTACTGTATATTTAGTCATATTCATTCTTAAACAATTATTCATGTTCATCATAGACTTTTCAATTACAGTATTCAGTTTCAAAAGATTTCAGTAGATTAGTCATTTTAACAGATTAAACATATCCGCAAGTTACAGTAGATTACTTATAGTTTCATTATCATGTTATGAAAATGTATGCAAATAATCCTAGTATAACATGTAAGTTTTATATATGTGACAGGAGTTCATGCAAATGCAACATTCATACGATGATACATCCATTTTCATCCATAAAAATCCTAATGCACACACATCTATATGTAATATGTAAGTGATTGAGCCGATCTAGTGTCGTGTGTGTGTATGCATCCACTAGCAAACACTTGCATCCACTTTCATTCATTAACCATAACATGTCGTAAACACATATTTACACCCATTGGATTCTTCCTAAGGATTGTAAGGTTCGAAAAATAGGATACATATGAATGATATAAGCAAGTACTAATATAAGCTTGGGAAAAGAAAGTTAAGAGCATACCCTTGAAAAGAAAAAGGTACGAAGCGCGAATTTTTTCCTCAGTCTCCCAAGTTGCATCCTCGTTGCCTTCTCCCCATTGTACTTTCATCAACTTGACCACTCTGCTACGTAGCTTCTTAACCTCTGATCCAAGTATACGGGTAGGAACTCGTCTAACTGTCGCCTCCCTTTCTACCTTTACTTCCTTAAGCATGCTTGGCTCAACTACCTCTGTTGTATCGTGCAGACATTTCCATAAATGGGAAACGTGGAAAACATCATGAACACCCGCTAACCTCTCTGGTTATCTCACCCTATATGCCATTTGACCTATCCTTTCCACTATGGGAAATGGACCTATAAACCTTGGTGACAATTTCACTACAGATCCAAAGCGAACCACATTCCTCAACTGTGATACTTCAATAAAAACCATGTCTCCTACCACAAACTCAATGTCAGTCCTTCTCTTATCGGCTTAGCACTTCTGCCTGTCCTGAGCTATCTTCGTATGTCTGCGGATAAGATCAATCTTCTCTGAAGTCTCTCTAATCATCTCAGGTCCAAGTAGAAGCCTATCCTTAGATTCCCACCAACAAGCCGATGATCTGCAAGGTCGTCCATATAGTGCCTCGAAGGGTGTCATGCCAATACTAGTCTGATAGTTGTTGTTGTAAGCGAACTCCACCAATGGAAGGTGCTCCTCCGAATTCCCTATAAAGTCTAGGATATACAGCCTCAAAAGATCCTCAATAACTCTATTCATCCTCTCAATCTGTCCATCGGTCTGAGGGTGCTATGCGGTGCTCAAACATAACTATGTACCTAATGCCTCTTGCAGATTCTTCTAGAACTCACTAGTGAAGATGGGATCATGATCACTCACTATGCTAGAAGGTACTCCATGTAGATGGACTATCTCATGAAGATAAACTGATGCCAACCATGTTGTCGTTCTCTTGCTCTTAACAGGGATAAAACGAGCGCTATTGGTAAGGCTGTCTACTATAACATGCTTGTATTGTCTTTCCTCGATCTAGGAAAACCATCAATGAAATACATAGAGACGCTCTCCCACTTCCACTGTGGACCTCCAAATGATGTAGCAAACCGCTAGGCCTTTTCTGTTCCGCTTTAACTTGTTGGCATATTAAACATCGAGCTACGAATTCCGCTACATCTTTCTTTATCCCAGCCTAAAAGAAAACCCTCCTCATGTCTCGATACATCTTATCGTCGCTCAAATGGATAGTCATCCTAGAGTGATGGGCTTCCTTAAGGAATTTCTTTAACAGACTTCGAACTCAGGGAACACAAAGCCTACCATCTTGTCGTAGCCACCCTTTATCATCCACGGAATATCTACTAAGGTGACTTGAAGTCTCCTCTCTACTGAGCCTACCCAAGATGTCTATCATCTATGGGTCCTCTCGCTATGAATATCCTATCTGATCCTTAAGAGTAGGTCACACCTCTAGAGATGCCAACAAACCAGGTGTAAGATTCGTAGATGGCCTAAAATCGAAGGTCGATATATACTCCAAGCTCCGCCTCTCTTCGAATAGGGGACTCAATGTCATCCTATACCTACTCAACGCGTCCGCCATGACATTACCCTTTCCAGGGGTATAAGAAATCTCAAAATCATAGGAAGCTAGGAACTCCATCCATCTCTTCTGTCTCAAATTGAGATCCTTAAGTGGGAACAGATACTTGAGCGACCTATGGTCAGATTATAACTCAAACGTTTCTCCCAAGAGATAATGCCACCAAGCCTTAAGTGTGAACACTATAATAGCCAAATCCAAATCATGGGTAGGGTAGTTCCTCTCATAAACCTTCAACTGTCTACTACCATAGCATACTACCCTTCCCTCCAACATCAAGACGGCACCGAGCCCTGTACCACATGCATCAGTATACACTGTGAAAAACTTCCTCCCATCATGCACTGTCAAAACTAGGGCTATTGTCAGAGCTGTAACACCCCACCTCCGCTAGGGTCACTCACAAAGGGAATGCACTAGTTTTGGTGGAGTATTATCTAGGTAAACACGCACAAAGATATCACAAGACAGAACATAAATAAAGCAACGGTAGAAATTAAGAACCAAATCTCATTACTTTCAAGAAAAGAGTAAAAACCTTATATATCAAAAGTACAAATTGTCATTATTCCATTACATCAAGTTCTAGATAAAGAAGCATAGACTTAAAATAGCAAAAGAAAATTATTCCCCCAAAACAGCAGAAGTGCAACCATAGCATAGCTCAGGACCAAACCATACATGAGCTGACAGAAAGCAAGCTAAATCCAAGCTAAGAGCTAGAGTTTCCACCCTGAGAACCTGGAGGGGGAAAACGAAAGAAAAAGAGGCAAAAGAAAAAGGGCCAGCCATAAAGACTGGTAAGACCTAGTGACTTTCAGCATAAAAACTAGTAAAAGTAACATGACATGTGAAAACTGGAATTAAACATAAGGATGATAACAAGACTGGTATGATAACTAAGATAACAAGATAAGTCAAGTCTAGCATTGCATATTCAAGATTCGCTGCACCAACTGTACTAGTATTCTAACCCATGTTGAGTATTAACCATGAAATGATCCCTTGGCCCAATATCATGAAATGACCCATTACGGGGTCCTACAGTACGATCTACTAATCGATCGGCTCCCTACAAGTTCTTGCTCGTCATGTGTCTATGTCATACGACCCAATCACGAAATGTAGTCACCTGTGCTAGGTCCACCATAGGGTGTATCAAGTCCTATGGTGCCAACCACCGACACGAATCAAGCATGCACAGTGTAAACCTATGGGTGCCCAATGCCCACTTTTTCAACTTCGGACTACGTGCACGACCATAGTCCGACTGAACCTACAATGGCGCACCTACTCAGCCGTCATTCTGGTTGCTTACAATCAGCCCAGTGATCGTGCCCCACCCTGCCTAGTCCCAGGGTATCGTGACAGATCTAAGTGGGTTACTGCTGAAAAGGACCGCGTAACTAGGGTTTCTAATGGGTTAAGTGTTGTCATTCATATTCGTGACTTAACCCTACTAAATAAGGTATCAAGTTGGTTAAGTGTGTTCAAGCGGTTCATGACTTAACCCTGTCAAATCATCGTGTCAAATTGGTTAAGTATATTCAAGTGGTTCATGAATTAACCCTATCATGTGGCATTAATTCATTAATGCACCCCAACCACTCACATTAGACTAGTTGTTGTGGTCACTAGATTTGCCGGGCGGTTCCGGGAAGATTTACACCACAACATAGTCTAACCTCGGGTTTTACGTGCGATATGACCAACTACCCACATTGGATCCTATTGTTTGCTGTCACTGGATTCGTCGGGCGGTTCCGGGCAGATTTACACTACAAACTCAACCCAACCTTGAATTGGCCATTTTCAAATTCATTCTAGCGTCATGTCCATGTTCATGTTTTCATGTCCATATCCAGGTTCAAGTTGTAATAATGTTCATGTTTCAAGTTCATAGTAAATTCGGGTTTTGCCTAATCTACCCAATTTCATTCCCATCGCACGTAAACTAGAATCAATACAAACAAATATAATTAGGGAATAACATAGAAAGAACTGGCATAAGGTGGCAAAAGTGATTACAAGTCAAGCATGGTATAACTTGAGATAAATGATTACAACAATACTGGCATATGGAATAGTGGTCTCAAATATCAAATCTAGCAAAATAGGGTGATAGTCATGGTAACAGTTGATATAAGATAATAACCCCAAACTGGTGAATAACAACTGATTCAACATCACAGGCATGAATATTATGGACATTAAGGGTTTTAGATTTACAACATGTATAGGCCCCAAATCAATTTCATGCAAATATTCCTACAAGTCAAGATTCAAGATGAATAGATCAAAGGTGAACAAATAGTAGATCCAAAATAATAGATCCAAAATGAACAATGATAGATCCAAGATATACAATGATAGATCCAAGATAATTATCATACTTAGGTTCAATCTCGATATACAACATGTCCATATTAAGTTTAAAGATTAGATCCAAAAGTAACTGGGGCTTATAGATCATGGTTTGAGAATTAGAAAACAAAAGAGGCGATGTAGAATCTTGAGTCTAACAGAAATACCCTAAACATAAAAACTCTACATGTAGTCTTGTTGGAGAAATAGCAAACCCTTTTCTCTAACTTTTCAACCAGATTTTGAGCAGCATAAGGCCAGAGAGAATTTATGTAGAAAGTAAGGGGCTAGGGGTTGTTTATATAGGGTCAGGCCAACGAATCTAGACATAAATCGAACTAGAAACATCAGAGTGAACTCTGACTTAAAAATGGGCTCGGGAACCAGGTCGACACCCAGGTCGACCTGGTCCTGGGAAGGTCGACACAATGGTCGACCCCCAGGACAACCTGGTCTTGGGTGGGAAATTTCCCGCCAGTCCGTTCTGGGATTTGAATTCGAAATTTGAATTCGAATTCTGAGCTGTTTTGAGCTTGAAATTTTCTGAAAACTTCGAAGGGTCATAGCTTGGTCATACGGACTCCGATTTTCGAAATCTCGGATTCGTTTCCAAGCAGAATTTCGAGACGAACGTAATGGCGTAACCCGTTGCCCTTGATTCTTATCTTAAAAATTAATTCTTTCTTGATTTATGGTTATAACACGTTATAAAAATACGGGTTGTTACAAGAGCCCTCTTTAATATTCGAGTTAGCGACTTTACTCACTTTTGTTATTAATCATTGAATAACGATTAATTTTTGATAGTTTATATCAAGCATTTTAGCTTGCCAAAAATTCTCATGAACTCCAAATCGCTCCAAACCATTTTATTGCGTAGCCTTCATCCATACGATCCCAAGCATCTTGTTTCGTCAGAGTTTGATAACATATGAAAAAGTTATGAGATTTGCAAGTTATTATACACATAACAGTCATTAACTAAATAATTAATTATATAGTTATTCTTAATTACCACGTAACCCATGTTTAAACTCATGCTCATCCCTTCTTCTCCAAATACCCAGGTTTCGAACCATGAAGAACCATCACCATGGCGCTACCTTTTCCCTCCACAACTTCTCCTCGTCTTCATTAAAAATTAAACAAAAATAACCATTCTCCTTCTCTTCACCAGCTCGATCACCTCCACCCCACTTTTTCAAACTTGAACGCAACAGGTGAGATGCGACAATATCGATGCTTGCGAACAGCACTAGGACTCACGACATCTTTCATTTTAAAATCCCTAAAATTTGTTATTTGATGCTATTCTTCCTCCTGAATCCGAATACGAACTCTGTTTTATCAAACAATGCTTCAGTCCCCATTACTTTTAACTCTAGCGCTCCAGCGAACAATAATGTGCTTGAAATTGAAGAAAATTACAATGGATTAAAGACCAGCTCTCAGTGAGTCCAAATAAATAGGTTTCATGATTTACAGGATATAACTTCAATTTCTTTTGAATTTCGGTAAGCATGATTTTAGCTTGGTGAAGAGGAACACGGCGACTAATGTTTGTTGACTCTGGAATGAATGAGTTAGGGGAGGTTAGGATTATTTATAGTGTAGGAAATATATTTTTATTCGATTTTATACAATAAAATATGTTATTGCTATTTCTCATTCGACGTTTAAATTTCGTATGACCGCATACAAACTCCAATTGCGAAGTAAATAGACACAACACTATAGTTCGACATTACATACCCAATGAAACTTGTTTCTTCGAAACCTAAGTCCATTTGCGCAAACAACGTTATTTGACATTGAAATTATTGATCAATTCACATTTAATTTCACAGTTTCACAAAACAACACCGATTGGTGTGAAATTTGAAATCTTGAAATAATTAATCAATATGGATTTAATAAAATTCATTTCGTCAAAAACAGAGGTTGTTTGCAAAATAGCTATTTTTAAGGCTTAAATAAAACCAATAAAATATTAATAAATTCAAAAACAATTGATCTTAATAATAATAAATTATTATTATCGTACATATTCAAATAGAATATCATATAGTTCCAAAATAAGCAAGTTTAGATTTTAAACTCAACATTATAAAATTTTATCGTTAAATCAATATTCAACTTAAATTAAAATCCTTTTATTTTATTAAATAAATGGTTATGATTTATAAACGATTCCATAACAACTTTCTGAAAAATTTGATTTGGACATAACTCACAATCTACAAGATGATATCTCGATTTTTCTCTTACATTAGAAAAAAATAGTTCAATAGATTTGAATGTTTCTTATTTTAAAGAAATCCGACTTATAACGAATAACATACATCCATTTAAAGTTCGAAACGTAAAACTATGCACTATCGTGATGTTACAAGCTAATTTTAATTTAAATGTAATTTATATGTTCAAATGTCGTTTAATAAATAAATTCATTATTATAACTCAAATCCAAACTGAAGTAAATCTCTTAAATTACCCAATCCACACAATATTGCAAATTCAACAATTTCCGACTATTTCAGAAATTAAATTTATTATTCCATTACTTATATTAATTAAATATTCAAAATTATTGAATTCTAGCCATTTAAATTGCCAAATGAGCTTTAAATAATTAAATAAACAAATTATTCAACCACTAAAAATATGTGATGTTATACCATAGAAGTATGAATGTTGTTTTTGATATGCGACTTGCACAACTATAAGCGCAACCTAGAAAAAATGATTTAGTAGCATTAATCATTGGCAAGTATCAGTCGACAACAAACACATTAGACATTTCAACCTCATTGTCAATCATAATGGATTTTAATCGTTCCAATGGCCATATGTAATTTTCCTCACCTTTCGCCATTAAATAGGCAATGACAACACAAAATGTGTAATCCATAGATGTAACACTAACTATATCAAGTATTGTCATCTTTTACCTGCTAGTTTTGTATATACAGTCCAATATTATAACTCAAGGAAATGTTCTTCTTAAGAATTCCAAACTCATCAGATACGCTCAAAAAATATATTTGATAATATCACCATCCAGTGTTATCCAATGTCGTTCAAAGTATCCAAAAAATTAATTTACTAAGTAAATATGAATTTTTGAACGGTTTCCACATTCAGTTGAATTTGTGCATGAATGACATTATGTATCGTTTTGATACTCGTAGAATTGGAAAAATCATTTGTTTTAAGTTTATGCAAATTTTTTTGTTTTTCTCCATATTTTGATGCATTTTAATAACTAATTTGATCTCATGCTTGCTTAACCTACCCATATATGAATGTCCCTTGCTATGCTTAAACCTCTTATGGTTATGCGTAGCATTAACCATAATTAAACTCCACTCATTCAAATATTCAAAGTTTCGTGCATTTAAGCTTAGATGGTCAATTACTGTTTTTGGGTACCATCAATCTATAATTTGTTTTATCGTTATTCCTTCCTTTTATACACACCGCTACGTTCAAATGCAAATAAAATCCTAAAATGTTAAGCAAACACGTCTGTGTCAGATTTCAAAATGGCGAGCACAAAACCAAGACGTTTGTCGCTGCAGGAACCCAATCAACCAATTTATCATACGATGTTATATCTGCATAAGCAAATTGTCGTTATTACAATATTAGGTCCTACATTTAAAATTAAAAATAACACTCACATTGTATGTTGTAAACTCGTTAGTGCAGTCTAATTTATTTTAAATTTCATCTTTATTGGATTTTGCCTGTATAGGCCCAAAAAAAATGTTAACCATGCAGTGGCTATGCTTGGTTGTTTTGAAAAAACCATGCACTGACAATGCGTGGCTCTTCAAAACCAGCACGTAGTGTCATCTTCATGTGGTTGAAGTTTAAAGAAATGAAAGGAAAAAAATATAAATGCTTACTACCGCCTCTTCAAAATCTGCGTTGCTTTAATCTACCTCCATCATTGTAGATTGATAGGCATTGGATTTGTTAACTTGATTGGTTTTAGATTTAGGGTTTTTGGGGTTTGAGGAAGAAAGTAAAAACTTGAATGAAAGTTAAAATAGGAGAGAGGTAAGAAAACTTGAATGAACTCATAACACTAGATATAAAAGTTCAAATCACTACACCAAGCTAATGCGAATTTACACAATCAATAAGAGTATCAAATTTAATTATAAGAAACATGAATGTTTGAGGCACGCCTTCTCCTTCCTCCTTCTCCCGGTTCCGAGGCCCTAGGCGGCCACCTGGCTCGCCTATGACCAGGGCTGGGCCTGATGTTATCGTAAATTAAAAGATAAACTTCTAACTGTATTAATATTTCAATTTTACATTTAATGATAAGTGAGACTGTTTTAGTACATTGACTAAATATCAATGTTAAACAATGCATAAAAATCAAGTAAAATAACTCAGATAAGATTATAATTCGCATTTATCCAAAAGAATGGTATAGAAACTATAATACTAAAACTATAATTTTCTCTGATAACTATTATTATTAATATAATAACAAGAACATAACATAAAATAGTTTATACATCGTTAAAATCAATAATTAGATAGGAATTAACTATAGTTTTATCATAAGATTGCTCGTGCAACTATTGGTTTGGTCCGGTTTAACACGGTTGGGTCGACAGCTCAAGTCGCAGCCAGACCGTACGTATCGTTCTAAGTTGGTCTAGTTTGGAGTATATTCTTTAAAGAAAAATTCGATCCGTATTTCCGTACTATTTTTATGGTTTGGTGCGGTTTTCGTATAGCGGTACGGTTTATGCCCACTCCTAGTTTCCTCAAAACGAGGATAGTCAGTCTTTTGATTTGTGCAACGCCTGTAAATTCTCAAGTACGCACGACTGAAAGTCGGTCCTTCATTCACGTTTTAGTACACTTGAGATGCATTTTTAAACACAAAGAAAAATTACTTAAAACTGCGTTGTTGACAGGATTAAGTTTCTGTGCACTAAATCTAAATGTGAAGTTGAACATGTTTGACTGTATCACTCAGTTCAATACAGTTATACAATTCAAACTTTGAAACTATCCGAGTCTGAGGAGAAAAACGAAGTGAGACTGCTCCCGTGGTTGGGAGCTTTGACTGTTGCTATTGTCATTGCATTCTTAATCCTTACAATACATACATACATACATACATATATATATATATATATATATATAATGTTATCATGATATATAAAAACGGAAATAATAGTCCTACTCTATATTAGAATATCAGCATCTGAATTTCTTGGTGAAGATTTGCTAGCAGGAAATTTTGAATTAGGATAGAACTATGTATTCCATTTGCTGGATCTTCTAAAAGTATATACTTGATCAAAGTCAAGCATGCCCTCCTTAAAAAAACTAATGTATAAAGACATAATAATATCGACATACAACAAGTGAAGTCTGCGGATTAGTCCAAATTTGAGTAATATTCAAACTAATGTATAAAGAAATAATAGACTTCTTCCATTATGAAATCTAATAACTTGAGTATCAGAAACCCTTGGTCTACGAGTCTCACGGGTCACAACATAAAGATTTACCATGATATAAACGTGAGAATTTGTACATATATATTCTGTGCAACTTCCTCGACTAAAATTCATAAAGTCCTTAGCTTTGACATTTTACTGCATATATATATATATACCTAGTAATTCATATCTCTCTTTACACAGAACAATCAAGATGAGCATACATAAAAGCGTCGCATTGCTAGTGTTATATGTTATTGCTGTTGCATTAGCTGTTAGTATCAATCAGGTTGATGCATCAAGGCACCTGGGAGATGATCGGGCAGAGCTTGTAAGAATATTTGGGTTCATTCTTCAATCGTTGCCGAAGGGACCTACGCCACCGCTCCGTAATGGAGGCTGCAACCATGATCCAAGCAACCGTCGTGGATCATGCCCTCCTTGAATCAAATTTAACTGCTGTTACTCCTGTTGATTGTATTCTATGCAGTCATTTAAATCAGATTGTTCCTAATGAGGATGTGTGTGCTCAGGCGTGATTTGTGAAGAATCTACATTTGGCAACTGTGCAGCACATGTGTGTTATATAATCTGTATAAGTGGAGAACTAACTCCATGTTGTTATATTGCAAATTTGAACATTCCCGGCTTGGTTCCGAACGTTTAGTCAGTTTCGTTAGCTCGATGATGACAACCAATTTAGCCCACCTAAAATATTTTACATTATATATTTTAAATGTTCATATACATTAAAACAAAACATGAGAATACGCTTTTTATGGAAGACCGACTGATTTTATAGTGGACTGACCACCCTTTTCTTTTTCTTTTTCTTTTTTTATTAACTCCACAAACCTAAACTAGCTTATAGAAAAAGTAAGAGTGTTCGTTCGATCGTTTCGGTTTATTTTGAGGTAAAGAATCTCAAATCAAATTGGATCAAAAAAATTCAGTTAATTTAGTCGGTAACCAATTTAATCTAATTGAAAGAATGTGTTATTATTTAAATGATGAATTCACTCAAAGTAAAACATAAATTCTTCCTGTTTGAAAATTTTTTATATAGTAAGTTTTATGTTTATAATAAAATTTGACATATTTGCAACATATGCCTTTGTATTTTATCACTAAACTAGTTATTTAAAGTATTACAACATGTATAAGTAGCTTATAGAAAAAGGTTAAACAACTTGTTTAAATAACTAACCACTATTGAAACAACATAGCACCACGCTGGGTGCAATAAATACTGTAACCCACTCAGTTGCCTTAAGAAAGCCACAACAAAATCCAACATGACATACACCGTACAGGGTGTTCAACAATCACATACCAACAACAAGTGGCAAAGGCCATTACTAGTATCACCAACAGACTTTCATCAACATTTCATCCTGGGATCATAATCACCTTTCAAACCAGCAGCATTCGACTTCAACCTTGTGACGCAAGCATTCACCAGTGAACAAGACAGGATATTTTACAACACAGAACTTGAAATGAAATAGAGAAACCAAAGTTGAATAAATTACAGCATAGGACTTAACAAAGACAACAAAAAAGGCTTCATAAGGATTGCAAAAGAGCTGCACACCCTGTTAATAAACGAAAATAAGAGAGAAAATATTGATCATGTGTTGATGCTCACCTGATTTGCAAATGAGATGCATACAATAATTTATAATGCATTAATGATTGTTCTAGAAATTGTATACTAAAAGAGTACTCGTGATTTTCCATATTTAGAAGAATCATTAACTGAATGGTACTACTGACAGATCAATTATTAGTTGTCATTATCAATATCATTGTGGTCCTCCATTTCAGTTATTCCAGCTTCATTATTCTCAACACCCCCCCCCCTCAAGCTGTGATGTGGGAAGAATGAAATTGTTAGCTTGTTTTTGAGATAATGGAATTGTGAAATGTTGAGAGACTTGGTAAGCGTATCTGCTATTTTCTCCTCTATTGGAATGTACCTAACCTCCACTACTTTGTTCAAAACTTTCTCTCTAATGAAATGCACTTCAGTTTTTATATGTTTTGTTCTTGAATGAAAAACTGGATCAGATGCTAACTTCCTGGCACCAGAATTGTCACACCATATTATGGCTAGTCCTTTGTATTCAATAATGATTACAGTGAACAAGGATTGCAGTCACACCACCTCAGTGCAGGCTTGACTCTTGATCTATGGCTCTATATTCACCCTCAATGGTTGAGCGAGCCATAGACTTTTATTTTTGAGAGTCCAATTGATTAGATTTTTACCAAAGTATATATACGCAGTAACCGATTGTGGCTTTTCTATCATCAAGAGGGCTTGACTAATATGAGTCACAAAAGCCTACAGTAGTTAGAGTTGAGGCATGAGTGAACATGATTTCTTCTCTAATCGATCCAGCAAGATAGCGTAGAACTTTCTTACAAGTGCTCCAATGGTTTTGAGGGGAAGCTTGAAGAAACTGGCTCAGCTTATTCACATAACAACAAATGTTAGCTCTACTAAGTGTGAGTTATTTGAGGGCAACAATAACACCTTGGTATAGAGTGTGATGGTCAAAAGTGGCACTATCTTGAAAGGCAAATTCTATTTTAACCCGCAAATTTAGTTAGTAGCCCCCCATTTCATCAAAAAAATATGATGACCAAAATACCTTTTTTCTATTATATTTTTTTTTCCAGCTTTTTGAACACCTCGTAGTTGTACTACGTGGTTTCTCGGTGTACCTCGTAGTAATCTTACGTGGTCCATGAATGAACCACGGAGATCATCTACGTGGTACTTTGACGAACCACGTAGGACAACTACGAGGTACATCGAAAGACCATGTAGTCCCCCTACATGGAAGGGTATTTTTGGTTTTCAAAAAAAACGGGAGGCAACTAACTAAATTTGGGGGTTTACCGATTATTTCATGACTTGAGGGCTACTAACTAAATTTGTGGGTTGAAATAGAATTTGCCATCTTGAAAACTTAACTTATTATTTTGTTTCATGGAGTGGCGCAAGGCTTGGCAACAACCATGTTTGTCTTTTTTAGGAGATCTGTGGTGTATTTGGTTAGAGATAAGCGGAGACCATCATGCCCCCTAGTTACCTCAAAGCAAAGGAAATATGTGACAGAGCCAAGAGATATGAGAGCAAATAGAGACTGGAGTTTTGAGACAATAGTGGAGACATGAGTGGCATTATTTCTTATAAACAAATTGTCATCAACGTACCATAGACAACAACTTCGCCATCATTGTAGAAAAACAAAGTAGTATCAAATATTGAGTTTTTAGATACAAGAGCATCCAGAGAAACTTTGAGTGTGTCAAACCATGTCTAAGGGGCTTGTTTCAAGCCATAAAGAGCCTTATCTAGTTTACACATAGCAGTGAGATAACCAGGATCAATGAAACCAGCCAGTTACTCTATGAAGACTTTCTCTTGAAGGGCTCCATTTAGAAATTAGTTGTTAATGTCGAATTGTTGAATATCCCAGGTATAGGTAACAGCTAAAGAGAGTATAACACAAATCATGGAAGGCTTGATTACAGGAAAAATGTCTCAAAAAAAGCAATACCAATTTGTTGTTGGAAACCCTTAGCAATAAGGCAAGCCTTGTAACGATTTATGTGCCATCTTCATTATATTTGATTCGAAAGACCCATTTGCTTCCAACAACAAGCATGTGTGGTTGTCGAGGCACGAGATGCCAAGTTCGATTTTTCAAAAGGGTAGAGTTTCCATCTTGCATTGTCGAGTGCCACTGTAGAGTATAGAGCGCTTGATTAATCTAGAATGGTATAGTGCCTCCAAAATTGGAACTAATGGATGAGTGAGGTGAAGTAGTTAGAAAGATTTTTGGTTTGAACGGCTTTGGAGTGATTTGTTATATAGTACCCAGTGGTTTGGACGGGTTCAGATCCATTTTACTGAAGTTGAGGTTTGAGTAGGCTAAACGAGTGGAGAGGTGGAGATAGGTAGATGAATTTCAAGTGGCAGGGTGGAATATGAGTGACATGTACCTAGTGATGAATTTGAGTGATAATGAGCCTAGTTTTGAGTTTTATCATGACTAGATGGAGGCTCTGAGCTTGAGGTTGATGCAATAGGAAGTAAACCAGGGATTGGGGCATACTGGCCATCATCAACATCATATTCCTTTATAGACTGAGATACAAGTGGATGCCATTGACTGTAACTGATTTGGTTAGAGCAAGTATTTATTTCAGAATTTTTTAAATTTGCAGCAGTAAAACTACCAAGAAACAGGAACTCTAATTCATCGAATTTGACAGTTGAAACAATGTAAATGCACCTAGAGGGCTGTAAACACTAGTTCCCTTATGATTGGGACTGTAACCGAGGAAAACACATTCTGTAGATCTAAAATCTAACTTGTGTTAATTGAAATCTTGAAGATGGGAAAGAAGCATAGGAAAACACACACAAAAGTTCACACTTGGTTTAACTTTAAACAGAATTTGAATGGGAGATATATGATTTAGTGTTGGAGTGGACAAGTGATTGATAAGAAAAGCGGCAGTGCTAAAGGCTTCCTACCAATAGTGCAACGACATGGAAGCTTAAGCGAATAATGTCAAGCCTATTTCATCTATGTGTTGATATTTTCATTTTGATTTACCATTTTATGGATGTGTATGGAGGCATATATGAGTGAAATGTATTCCAAAGAATTTTAAAAAAGGCACGAGACTTTGGTACTCACACCCCCAATCGGTGTGAATATTTTTATTTTGTGATCAAATTTTCATCTAACAAACTTTTGGAAATTATTGAAAGTTTCTTTTACATGGTATCCCTAAGAGCATAGTGAGTGATCGAGATCCGCTATTCACAAGAGGACTTTAGAAGAGTTTGAGAGAAGCTTTGGGAACCGAGCTATGTTTGAGTGCAGCTTATCATCCCCAAATTGATGGTCAAACCAAGAGAGTTAACCGAATTTTGGAAGATCTCCTAAGATCTTGTGTATTGTACATCGGGGGATCATGGGAAGACCATTTACATCTAGTTGAGTTTGTGTATAATAACAGCTACCAGTCTAGCATTGGGATGGCACCATACGAGGCATTGTATGGTAGACCGTGTAATTCTCCAGCATGTTGGTTACAAACTGGAGATAAATTAATACTTGAGGCTGAGATGAGTAGAGAGACATCGGAGTGCATCGAGATCTTTCGGCAATGAATGAAGGCAGCTCAAGACCATAAGAAGAGTTATGCTGATAAGCATCGAAAGGATTTGGAATTCGACGTTGGCGATATGGTTTACGTGAGGATTTCGCTGTTGAAGCATGTTGTTCGGTCCGGAAGCAAAGGAAAGTTAGCTCCAAGATTTGTTGGACAATTTATGATAGCCAAGTGGATTAGAAAGCTTGCGTATAGATTGGAGTTACCCAAGAAGATGTCGAGTGTGTATAATGTTTTCCATGTGTCGTTTCTATGGAATTGTGTGCATGATTCTAATGTGGTGGTATCTCCAGAGTAGTACGAAGACCTAGAAGTCAAGATTGTAGTTACTAAACCTCATAAGCTGCTTCATGCTGTGGGGAATGACACGAAATAGCTTAAGAGGAAGAAGGTTAAGCTAGTGAAGGTACAATGGGGTGAGGATGATGATGATTGTAAGTGGGAAACGGAAGAGAAAATGACCATCCAGAACTCTTTGTTGGTATGAAAAATAAGTGTCGTGTCATTCTTACCCCGTTGTAACTTGTACTATTATTGTTGTTATTACTGTTGTTAGAATTTCGCACGCTAGGATAAGGCTATGGATGCATGGCTTGATGGATGATAGTTTAGATGGTAAATTGGCTGCTCATGGATGATGTAACAACCCAGAAAATACGAGCCAATTTAAAAATTTTAAATTGGTTATTCCAAAGGAATTTGAACAATGGAAATAGAATATTTCAATAAAATAGTGAATTAGAAATAGTGAGTCAGTTTAAAATTTTGAATTTAAACTTTGACTGACTGTGCAGGGTGGAAAATATAACGGATTTTAGTGAGACCACTTTTGTTGGGTTGCTATATAGAATATATAACCCTGGAAAATAGATATTTTGCAAACGACATCGGAATTCGACGAAACAACTTTTGTTGGGTCTGGGATGTCAAACTATTGCTAGGTTTCAAATTTCATAATTTTTGAAGCTAGTATGTGAGCGTGGCAAAAGAAAATGTGTTTGGTCAATTTCTGTTAAATTGGATCGACCAGAAAATGGCCATTTTTCAAACGATCTCAGAATTCGACAAAACTAGTTTTGTTGGGACCGTACCGTCAAAACATAGCTAGATTTATTTTTCAGGAATTTTTCAAATCAGTTTGTGGCCCTGGCAAATTGAAATGTACATTCAAAGTTAAAATTAAATGTTTTATACTTTAATTTGAAGAATAACTGAATGTAACAGTCGAATTGGCCAACGAAACATATCCTATTGTGTCCGGGATGGGGGTAATTAGCTGGGGACGAAAGTCGTTGGGTTTGAATTGGTGTCCGTGTGGAGAAACACTATTTTAAAATTTATTAAAACCATGGGCCAATCATAATTTTCCTTTCATTATTTTTAAAAATAAAAAAAACCCCAGAAACCCTCGTTTTTCTCTCTCGACCGACGATCTACGTCGTTCGCCGCTTCCCAGCCAAATCGCCGCCACCACAGGCGATTCCAGCCTTCGCCACCACCACCAGTCGACGCGCCTCCCTCTCCTCTTTAAATCCGACCCTACCCCGACCCCTATCGCCACCTCCATCGCCAGTATCGTCGACCCAAACCTCGACACTTCCCATCGTCGCACCGATCGCCAAAGACCACCGAACCACCTCAAACCACCCTACGCCGATTCCCCTCTCCTCCCTCTTCCACGTCATCACCTCTGATTACCCTATCGTGCCTCGGTTCTCGCGAAAACTGCAACCCTATTTTTGAACCATCGTGAAAGGTGAGTCCTTTTTGATGTTTGATCTTTGAAAAATCATATCTTTAAGGTGTATTGACGAAATTCGATGAAACAGGAAACATCGGGACCGCAAGGAGGCTCTCTACCACATAGAAGAGATTGCGGATTTTTCTGAGTCATCTACGATTTTCAGCACTCTGAAAACCAATGTGAGAAATCTAAATTAAATGAATTTGAATGGAAAATGTCATGTATAAATTATATAAGCGGAATATAAATTACACACGTCTTGTATACCTTATGTACATGCGATGTGTAAGCTATATAAGCGAAGTATGAATTATACATTCATAGTATAATTGATATATGTGTTGAAATGCAAGTGAAATATAGAAAGATATATATATGTATATATATATATATATATATACACTCCCCTCGTCCACAAACCATGGACGATATTTATTGTTGTGTATTGGTGTGAAATATTGGATGAAAATGCGAATGGTTGAATAATTGTTTGTGGTTGATATTGTTTGGTTGTGGTTGAAAAATACCCATTGGTGATGGAAACGAATTGGAAATAATTGTGGAAATAAAAATAAAACATGCCGCCTGCGTGCGAATTAGATGCATGAATCCCCATTGTCAAAAACAACGAGGTTTTAAGGTAGAGCGAGGAGTCGTACTAGGGACGGTGTCGGTTTTAACTACCCTGCCGTTATGCTACCGAAATTTTGAATAATATTCATGTGTTAGAAATATTTTCATATGTTGAAATTATCTTCATGCGTTGAAATTAAAGTCATGTGCTGAAACTATATCCATGTGTGGAAATGCTCATGTGTTGAGAAGTGATGTGTGAAAATTAAATTCATGTGTGAATGAATGAAGTGTTCAAACAATAAAAATCACATTTTTATAATATATATGAAGTATGTAAAATATTCGCCTTATATATAAATAGTTTCAACGATAAAAATTTCATCTTACTTATATGAAGAACATATATAAAATATCCATGTGTGGAGGTGCTCATGTGTTGAGAAGTGTGTGTATTGGAAAAGTTCATGTGTTGAATAAAAAGATTGAACAATAAAAATTACATTTTTATTGAAACTATGAAGTGTTAAAAACATTCATGTATTGAATAAATATTTTAAATGATAAAAATATCATTTTTATCATATATGTGATATGCTAAAGATATGCGAGCGTTGAAACAAATATTTGTAAAAGAAATATTATTTTTAACATGCATAGGAACTAAATAAAATAGTCATGTGTTGAAAAATATTTTAGTTCGCCAAAATTATCATCTTTGAAATGTGAAGTGTTAAAAATAGCCACTTGTTCAAATAAATATGCATGAGTTGAAATATTCATTAATTAGCTAATGATATGATTTTTGCCTATGCCTGCAACATTGGAATGAATGGTGTTTTTAAACCAAAGTAAATCAAATATGAAGTTGAATGGAAAATGATAAGTGATAAGAATTGCATATATGTACATGCATATTTATTGAACAGGTTATAGCAAAGAGGCTAGAGAAGAGGAATAAAATTTTGTACCCGACAAATAGGTACACGTTTACTGTTTTGTTTGGGTGATGATTTTATGAGCCTATTGGCTAGCCGCTTGGCTTTTTCTTTTTCTTTTCGACATGAGACGCCCGTGTGGCTATTTGGGAATTTTCCCAGCCCCTCCCGTACAAAGGAGGTTATGGCGAAATTTTCCAAAATTTAATGGCGTTAGTGAAATATTTGAAGTGAAAATGATATAGGAATTTTCGAATGAACTATATTTATATAAATATATAAATATAAATAAAATTAAAACGAAACGTGGCCGTGCTGTTCTTGTTTTGAAACCGTGATTTCAAACGACTAGTGCGGGAAATCCAACCATTGGATTATCCCGAAACCGCAACCGTTGGGTTCGCCTCGGAAATATCTTTCCAACGGCACCAACTTTGTGAAGATCCGACGGTTGGATTGTCCGGAATGTTTAATTCAAATCTGAAGAAAAACAGCGCCAGAAACGATTATATTTATATATATAAATATAATTAAATTAAATCGAATAACGACGGTGCAGTTCGTAAATTGAAATCGTAAATTCAAATGGCTAGTGTGGAAGATCCGACCATCGGATTTTTCCAAAACTGAAACCGTTGGATTCATTTTGAAATGATCTTTCTAATGACTTAAAGTTTGTGAAGATCCAACGGTTAGATTTTTAGATATGTGTAAAACAAATTTAGTGAAAAACAGCGCCAGTGCATCGGCACGACCTGAATCGTCGTTTAATTAAATATGGCCGTTTTAAATAAATAAAAATGGCGATATATCGTTATAAAATACTATAGACGATATAGAGTGGAAATAAACCAATTTTGTTGTGTTTGCTTGATATGTGATGGTTGAATGTATTTAACATGAAAATTATAACTAAAGAACTGAAATGTGAATGTTGAATAGTCTAACAATGTGATAAATTGATTTGAAAATCTAAGTATACGTGGGTTATTTGAAAAGGCCGAGTTCATCTCATTTCAAATAATTGATCGACGTTAAGAAGTCGAAGAGTCGAAGACGGTTGAAGACCGACGATCTTCACATTGGATGGATGGGCGCTACTGATGCTCGTGATTGGAGTAGCTACCGTGAAGGAGCTGAAGTAGTAGCCGTCCAAACATACTGATGATTGTACGGATATGCGAGGAATTTGGTGCCTCCGGTTTCGTTCAAACCCAGAACGGACTTGTAAATCGACTGTGTGTCTGACATTGGATTTTGTTCTATGCTGATTGATCTCTGGTAAATATATATCTGTTTGGCGGCGGAGAATTTATTCTCTTGCTTAACGCCCTTCTCTGAGACGTACGAGCTCAAAGGTTATGTATTGATAGAAATTAGTCACATGGAGTGGATTGCCTGTGTGGCACGCCTAAGTGGCATATGATCAAGGCTTCTGTTGCAAAGCAAAGTCTTGTGGTTGATGATCAAAGCATGGTCAGTGTGACGTAGCTTTGTGTATAATGTGAATTCGCGAGCCTCACACCCCGGTATGAGTCAAAAACGGGAGAAGGACCCAAGGAGTGCACGACGTTTCTTTCTAGCTATGGTGGTGTCAGTGACCTCCCAGCCCTGACATTTATATCTACTTTTCACCTGTGTGGTTGTTGGAATACGAGGCGCATCGATTATAGGTCTGTAAGGACTAGGAAACGTGTGTTCAGGAATAACTAATCCTCAAAGTAAGAGAGGACCGACCTTGGAGGATCCAGGGATTGCTGTGTGCGGTCCCGAGGCATTTGCTAGAGTGTCTCGAACGGAGAGGAGCTTTCCCCTTGCCTCAACTCATGAAGGAATCCAATTTCCAATACGAAATTTCGGATGCGATTGTATTACTAGTACGGCGACATAGTGGTATGGGTCATTTATGCCGCCTATGATTGATATTTATGATTGAAATCACTTTTGAAACATATATGCACTAGTAATAATATCAAACACTTTTGCTTTATTCGTATGAAGCATTTTTGGCCATTACAAGGTAAAAACTCTATCCTCCGGCTTGCGTTGCATTGTGTGATGGGACCTGAGTCTTATAATGGCTTCATTTTATAAAAAGCATTGCGATGATTTAATCATGTACTTTATTTCATGCACTAGCACTCATTGGAATAAACCTGTTCCGCGAAAGTGGGGTGGTCCTTTGATTTGCCTTATTATTGCTGTTAATAAGTTATGTAGATTTCTCATACCAGCCCCATGGCTGACTCGTAGTTTGTTTCACCTTGCAAACTCGGGTGCCCTCATTTTCACACGGGCAGCTTAATTACAGGTATCTGGTGCACTTTCGGCTCATGGCGAGGCTTGACTACACCGTGCTGACTTTGACTCTTTCTGCCATTTTAGTATATGTATTATGATTCCGCCATTGGGGATGTAGACTGATATCTATTTAGTGTACTCTTTATGTATGATTCCGCCTCTGGCGATGGTGACTGATTATGTATTATTATGCACTAAGTTGTATCCAGCACTGTGCTCTCTGATGTGGTGATATCTATATGATTCTGCTGTCATATGTGTGTAAATTATTCTATTTTATGTTTATGCTATTATCTGTGATCTGCTAATGATGATTAATGTGTTATATTCCAATGATTATCCTTAACACTGTGTCATGGTGTTTTGGGATCGTCACAGCTGGTATCAGATCTTTGGTTAACCTTAGTTATGGAGTCTAACACATTAAACACTTCGTCAAAATAGAATCATTAGTATTCTAAGGCGAGTAGCTCATTAGAGATAGGACTAGTAAAGTCCTAGGATGAGCTAAGCAGAATAGCAAAAACATTTTGATCAGTCCATCATTATCTTTCCATAAATTTTCTGCTTAACCATGCAATAAATTATCATTTCTGTAAGCTAACTCTTTTCTTGCTTATACAAAACTTGAAAAATGGCTAACCGAGCAGCCGCCGCTAGAGGAGGCCGTGCTGGCCATGGCGGAGGAAGAGGAGAGGTCCCAGTAGAAGAAGGACCCTTGGTACAACCCCCGGTCGCTCAATACTTCGAGCTGGACCGCGAAGCTAAGAGATACAAAAATCTAGGAGGCAAGACCTTCTCGGGAACTGGCGCGGTAATAGAGGCCCTTGCATGGCTCAAAACATGTGAGAAGGTACTAGAAGGCCTAAGGCTTGGAGATCAAGATAAAGCTATTATGGGTGCCTGGCTTATGCAGGAACAAGCTGAACTATGGTGGGAATCTCTCACCGCCAGGAATAGAGAAGCTGGAAGAACCTGGGACGGATTCAAAGAACTCTTCAAAGAGAAATATGTCCCAGAACAAGCCCTAGAAGCATGCACGATGACTTCGCCAACCTCCCGCAGGGGGATCTTTCAGTGCAGGATTATCTGAATAAATTTACACAGTTGTCCCCCTATGCTCCGGAGCTTGTCGCCACTACAAAATCCAAGAATAAGAGGTTCATCCTCGGGCTGAAGCGACAGTATCTTGTTAGAGCCAATGCCCACGTCAAGTTGGGATTTAATGAATTGGTGGAAATGACATGCAACTACGAAGACCTTGACCAAAGGCACCTGGAGCAGGATCGCACTAAAAGCCAAGCCAGAAACAAACGCAAGCCTGCTGTGAATCAAGCTGAGTCAAGCCAAGCAGCATCCTCGAAACCACAGACTAGCAGGCTGCCAAGAGGAAGCTGCTATAACTGTGGCAAGATGGGGCACTTCTCTAATGTCTGCACAGCCCCGAAGAGGCAGAAGACAAATTCACAAGGTTCAAGCCAGGGCTCTCAGAACCCTCGCTCCTGCTTTAATTGCCGCAAGACGGATCATCTTGTCAAAGACTGTCCTTTGCTGAAAAAGGCCGTAGTAGCTCACATGTCTGACGGGTCGAGCCCGCCAGCTGCTTCTGATGGAGCAGGTAAACGCGATGTTTTGGGAGGTACCCTTACAATTAAAAATATTCCGTTTCTATATTGTTTGACACGGGTGCATCACGTAATTTTATTGCTAGTAACATAGTGCACAAATTAAAGTTAAAACAAAGGAAGCTTAAAGATTCGGTTGAAGTTCATAATCCGATAGGGGGTTCTATTATTCTCAGTACATGTTGTAGAGTGCCAATCTCTTATTCTTTCTACAAGTTTCCTTTCAATCTAGTCATTATGGACTTTCCTGAATTCGATATCATTCTCGTGCTGGATTGGTTAACGTAATACGAAGCTGAGGTAAATTGTGCGGAACGAATAGTAAAAATTCGAACGAAGCTTGGACATATATTTATACCCTGTCATGGTTCGAATCCAGATAGAAAAGAATTTTGGTCTGCATTAGAAGTTATCCCCACTCCATAGAAAAGATTCCGATTGTCAGAAACTATGCGGATGTGTTTGAAGAAGTCAAAAACTTACCTCCGCAAAGAGAAATAGAATTCAGAATCGATCTAATTCCCAATGCCAGACTAGTGGTGCATCATATTCGCAGAATGAATCCAAAGGAAAAAGAAGAATTAGGCGATCAAACTCGTCAACTGTTATGGAAGGGTCTAATCAGACCTAGCTTTTCTAATTGTGGTGCAGTTGTAGTGTATGTACCAAAGTCAGACGGTACTCTTCGATTGTGCGTTGATTACCGAGACATCAACAAACAGACGCTCAAAAATAAATACCCATTACCCCACATCGATGATTTGCTAGACCAATTAAATGGGGCGAGAGTATTTTCCCGAATGGACCTAGCTACAGGTTTTCATCAATTGAGAATAGCAGAGGAGTGTGTTCCTTTGACAGCTTTCAGAGGTCCATACATATTTTATGAATGGTTAGTAATGTCTTTCGGCCTGTGCAACGCTCCAGCATACTTTGTCAATCTAATGAATAGAGTGTTCAGGGGAGTTCTGAATAAATTTGTCCTCATATTTATCGATTATATTTTAATCTACTCCAAATCGAAACCCGAGCATGAAAAACACTTAGAACAAGTATTAGAGATTCTAAGAAAGAACGTCTTCAAAGCCAAATTCTCTAAATGTGTCTTCTGGCAAGAAGAAGTGAAGTTTCTTGGCCATGTCGTGTCAAAGAAAGGGATTTATGTAGATCCGAGCAAAATAACAGCGATTCAAGACTGGAAACAACCCACTACACCCACAGAGGTTAGAAGTTTTATGCGGTTGGCTAGTTATTATCGAAAGTTCATTAAGGATTTTTCGAAGATATCTGGTCCGTTAACGAAGCTCACGAAGAAGCATGAGAAATTTAAGTGGACTTCCGACTGTGAAGAAGCTTTCCAGGAATTGAAATCGAAACTGACAACTGCTTCAGTGTTAACCATTATTGATGGCAATCAGGATTTGACGGTTTGGACAGATGCTTCTATTAGAGGTCTTGTTGCAGTGTTAATGCAAAGAGGCCAAGTAGTCACTTATGCAAGCCACCAACTGAAACCACATGAGAAGAATTATGTAACTCATGAACTTGAGTTGCTAGCTATCGTTTTTGCTTTAAAATTCTGGAGGCATTATTTATTGGGCGAGAAATTTGTACTGTACACAGATCATCAATCATTGAAGTATTTATACACCTAGAAAGATCTGAATTTGAGACAGCAGTGTTGGCTAGAATTTCTTGCAGCGTATGATCTTGATATCCTGTATACGCCGGGAAAGGTTAACGTTGTGGCGGATGCGCTTAGTAGAAAAACCGCAATCATTGCCAATCTTATAATTACGCCAGGATTGATTGATAAAATATCTGTTCTTCAGAAAGGTGACAATTTTGTGAAAGAGATGATAAGAAGGATTCAAAGGGGCGAAGGCTCCAGTTTCCATGTGGATAGTGAGGGAGTTCTGAGATTGAATAGAAGAATATGTGTTCCCGACATTCCTGAGCTCCAAAGAGAAGTGCTAGATGAATGCCATAAATCCAAACTTTGCATTCATCCTGGTGTGAGTAAAATGTACAACGATATCAAACGCACTTTCTGGTCAGAGGCAATGAAGAGGGATATTTCTTTGTATGTTAGCAGATGCCCTACTTGTCAATTGGCCAAGAGTGACCAACAGAAGCAAGTTGTATTGTTGCAACCGTTGGAAGTCCCAGGTTGGAAATGGGAACAGGTTTCCAGGGATTTCATAGATGGTTTGCCGCGAACCAGGAAAGGTAATGACAACATTTGGGTAATCGTAGATCGCCTCACGAAGACTGCCCATTTCATACCTGTTAGATCCAATAGAACCGCTCAAAGTCTAGCAAAGATATATTTCAAAGAAATCGTTAAGCTGAATGAAATTCCCATCAGCATAGTCAGTGATAGAGACCCAATATTTGCTAGAAAATTTTGGGAGGCATTCCAGATAGAATTGGGAAAGAAACTGAATATGAGCACCGCTTATCACCCTCAAACAGATGGCCAAACTGAGCGGGTGAATAGAATTCTGGAAGATTTATTGTGGGCTTGTATAATTGATTTTGGTGGGTCATGGGAAGATCACATGCATTTGGCAGAATTCTCATATAACAATAGCTATCAAGCAAGTTTGGGAATGTCGCCATTTGAAGCATTATATGGCAGACTGTGCAGATCTCCAGTGTGACGGCCCACCCCGCACCAACCGACATTTCCTCCAAAGGTGCGTTGCACACATGTCCAGTTAGCACGGAACGGGTCGTCAGAAGAAAAAGGGAAGAAGGAAATGAACTAACAAGGAACCTGTAGAATGTCTCACAGCGCATAGAATAAAATATAATAACAACATACTTGACATAAAACAGGTAAGACAGTGCATAAGCTGAAAACTAGAACTAAGCATCATAGCAGCGGAAATACAGCTTATTACAACTTTTAAAATACTGTCTCTAAAGCAAAAGCAAGATAAAGAAGGTACACTACTAATGCCCAAGTAGTGACCACCAACAACATAGGGAGAATATCTATATATCATACGTGGAAGCCTCCTGCTCGCCTCCGAATCAGCTACTCGCGCATCACCAGCTAACCATAACTTGTCTCTAGTCTGCTCGTGTGAGCACCCAGAGTAATAAGAGGAGACATAAAACTCTGGGTCAGACATAAAGCCTGGTATGAGCGATAATCAACAAAACATAACAATAACAGGTATAATCCAATCATACCTGAACCTGGACCTGCAACCAAAGAGTTAGCACTACATACTGTACAACACTGTAAGGTGCCATTTCAAATGGTGTAAAGATAACGGGGGTGGGGGTGTCCATGTCATAGTGATGTCAAACAATCAAACATAGCAATCATCCTCACATCCCTCACTCAGTGCGTAAAGCATACGACGTCCACCACTTTGGTCACCTAATACTTTGGGCCATGACGGAATCCAATCCCGTGTAACTATCACTACAAGCCCACTATCCATCTCTCAGTGGTGAACCAAAATTATGAATACCGACAAACCCTTTGCACACGTCCCGCAGCAAAGCCCAACCATGAAGTGAACTCATTGGTTCTCAACTGGATCCTGAGCTATAACTTCCATTTGGACTACCTTTGCATCTTGGGTTTTAGTCTCCTCCACCGGATCGGTCTTCATTCAGTTCATAACCTCCTGGTCCGGTTCGCAGTCACCAGCTCGTGGTCAAGCTCTAGGTCGTGATGATACTCCAGCTCGGATCATGCTATCTTCGCCAGGTCGGATCGTGATATGCTCTCCAGGTCGGGTCGCCATCATCGGATCGTGCTTCATCAGTTCGTGGAACCCTTGTCGGGTCGGGTCATGGCACCCTGGTACTCATCGCATCGTGAGCTCCTTCATCCTCCTCTGGTTCGGATTGCGAGCTTGAAGTGACTCGTAGCATCAGTCTCTCGTTTGTGGCCTTCAAAGTGGAGCAGATCGTCATGGTGGTGCGGCTCGTGACGACTCTTCACAAATGGAGGGGATCGAATCGTGGAGGGTGGTTCGTCCCGGATCATGGCTCACCTCCTGCCTTGGTCGTGGCACATACCCCACGAACAGGGAGGGGGCTCACGAACCGATTCCTGCACAACTTCCCTGCGACTTGTTTCACACCATTCGATGGCGTTTTCGACCAATCTAACACTTCTAAACAATCACAAAGCATACCATACAGTCATAACAACATGTAGTATCAACCCCAAACACCAAAACATAAATCATAGCGTGTAAAATGGATCAAACATACCCAAAACCCCTTAATTTCCCTTAAGCATGTTTAGGAACAACTAAGCATAGGATTAACAAAACTTAACCAAATTAACTCAAACTTCTAACAGAGGTCTAAAACAATACTTAGCAATTTATAAATATTTTTCCAGATTTTTAACATGCATAAATTCGCTAATTATTACTAATCACCCCTTAATCCCCCAAATTCCGGGATTTGCAAAATTAGTCGAAATTAACCCAAATTCATATCAGAGACATAAAATGATGTTTTAGAATTTTAGGAATTTTTCTAGATTTTTCTGAGCCATAATTTCGCTAATCTTCGCTGATTACCATAACTAGCCGTAATTAGTGAAAAACAATGCAAATCACTCACCTTAGCCACGAACAAACTTTAGATCTGAAATAATCTCTGATTTGGATCCAATCCCTGTGTGTTCCAGCAGCTCTCCCTCTGATTTGGTGCTACCCTCCCTTGATTTGATGTAGTTTTGCTTAATCTTCGATTAGAAAGTGATTAGAGATGACTTGGGATGAAATTAGAAGGTGGAGGCCATTGCTAGATCTTGAAGGAGGTAAGTGGCGGCTGGAAAAATGAGTCTAAAACCGAAATCCTAACCCTAGCAGCCCTTAAATATCCCAAATCCCGAAATCCCCCATTGAGCCTAATTGCTAATCACCCGGTTAAGCCCAATTATCTGTTTTTCACCTTCTAAACCTTGTTTCAGCCATATCTCCCAAACGGTAAGTCAGTTTGGCTAATGTAACCACTCTACGGAAAGAGAAACCATCATTTGAAGCCAATGGAAGTGGTTTCAGGTCGAAATTCCTTTCCAGTCAAAAGTTATGGCCAAAACAGTACCAACTAGGGGCAAAACGGTCATTAAAAAATCGACAAAAATCATGAACATGGGAAATGACTCTAATGGTTGTTTCCCAAGGTTACATGACCATACGACTTCGTATGAGAAAGAAAGAAATATTCTACGATCCTTCGATGCGTAGAATGCGGGTTGTTACATTCTTCCCCCTTAAGAAATTTCGCCCCCGAAATTCCCTAACCAAAACACACAAAGGGCCCAGCATGCCTATCAACCATAAAACAACAATCAACATGCAAAACAAGTCTATCCTAGTATGCGGTTTACTAAAAAGGGAAGAAACTATCACTACCAAAACCTTACCAGGCAAAGAGTTCTGGATACTTCCTCCTTATATCCTCCTGTGTTTCCCAAATACAGTCTTTTTCATTCTTACCCCACTGGACTTTGACTAGTTTCACCGCCTTCCTTCGAAGCTGCTACGTATCGTTCCCAACGATACGCATAGACTTGCGGTTCACAACCGCCTCAAGTTCAACTTCGATGTTATCCAACTGATCAGGTGAAATAGCCACACTAGGGTCGTGCACAAATTTCCTTAACTGGGAAACATGAAATACGTTGTGAACTCCCGCCATCTTGTCAGGTAACTCTACCTCATACGCCAAATTCCCAACTTTTTCGAGGACTGGGAATGGGCCAACAAATCTTGGTGCTAACCTACCTCTCCAACCAATCCGAATCACATTCTCTATGGAGAGATCTCGACGAACACCAAGTCGTTAACGAAGAATTCCAAATCTCTTCGTTTCTTATAGAGATAAGCCTTCTGCCTATCTTTATCCCTTCCCAGTAGTAGATCTGCTCTTTGTCTCAATACATCTTGTTAACACTGGGATGTATAGTCAATTTCGAGTGATGATATGCTCTAAGCACTTCACCTCTCAGTTCATCTACGTTGGGTACAACTAGTCACTTATTCTTTCGAAGCCACCCTTCTCGATCAAATCTTTATTTGATCATTCTCTTTCCATCGATACCCATCTCTACCCTAGAGATGGTTTCCAATAGATTAGGATCGTCCTTCTAAGTGGAACCAATCCACTCAATCAAAATCGATCTAATCGTCAAGCTTACTAGTGTTTCTGAATCCAATTCACTCTTGGGTCCGAAATCATATCCTGTGATATACTTTAGTTACTTCCATCCTAGAACAAAACCCCTAAACTGGCATGTCTCCTACTCAATGCAACTATTATCGCGCCCAAATCATTTACTATGATCACTCTGCCCCATGGAGTCATGGCGACTCCACTGCACTGATCCATAGCCACTAGTCCTTTGCTATGTCCACTCTGCCCCATGAAGTCATAACAACACCACTGCACTGGCTCATAGCCTTACTAATCATTTACTATGTCCACTTTGTCCCTCGAGTCATGACAACTCTACTACACTGGCTCATAGTCCTACTACAATCACTTTGTTCCCCATCGCTGGAACCCTAGAGGTGATAGTCTACTCAAGGGAAAAAATAGGAACAACATAGCAACCATAACATCCATCAAACAAGTCCTATCTATCACCTGCTAAATTGATAAACACATCGACACCTACATGACTGGTCTAACCAATCCCAATATGTCGATTCTAGCATGTCTGGTCCAACCAACATCACTAACTAATGGAAGCCCAGCCCCTATACATACACCAATGCCTACTTGACTGGTCCAACCAATCCCAGGCTAATGGATGCCCCGCCCCCCTACTAACTATCGTATGTCCAACGCACGTTTATCCTCCAAGGATAATTAAACAAATGGAAGCCCAGCCTCCAATCGGACTACCGTACATCCAACGTACGTTTATCCTCCAAGGATAACTAGATCACGTCCAATGGATCCAAGGTAATGGGCGTCCCCAGATACCCCTGCTTTTAGTCCTCCTAAAATACTTGAGTCCAACCCAAGTCTATCCATTATCTTGCTGCCCTCTCGAGTCCAACTTGAGCTGAATCCAATTCCTTGCAGCCTTCTCGAGTCCAACTCGAGTCAATCTATAACTCAGACCCAGTCTTGAGTACCGACAAACTCTAGTCCAACGTGAGTCGTCTCCCTATTCGTTGCATCTCCAAGATCAATGAACACCTATTTTCTTTTACGAGTTCAAGTCCAACTTGAATCTCTCTAATCTTCGTTGTATCTTCCACGATCAACGAACACATCCTATTCCTTCAAAGTTCTACTATCCAATAGGGAACATCAACATAGGGTCCTAAACAATCCATTACTTTGCATCTTTCCCGAGTCCCACTCGAGCAATCTCATAACCCTATCGAGTCTAACTCTGGGGAGTCTATACCATTGAACAGTCTCATCATGTTCCGTCTGCCCATCACTCCTCGAGTAAACCAAGATATCATCCAATGAAAAATCACAACAACTATTTACCCCTCACGCAAACCATCCTCGTCGAAATCGATATTCCCGAAGTACAAGCCCCAAAGGCCTGCACCAATATCAGACAAGCACCCAAGGAACATCTCCTCCGAGTTCGGACAATCCTCATGCGGTGATACTAGCAAAAAAATCTAGCACTGTAGTACTCATTTGCCTCCCAGAGACAACTAGAACTTATTACAACGATAACCTCTTAACTTCCTTAACTCCAGTTACTATCGCCATTACTAGATAGGTACCTAATACCACCCTATTCCTTTGGAATAGATCGACTCCCCAAAATAATGCTAAACCCAGTAAAGCCCAAAACAAAGCAATCACAAGGAAACATACATCCATGACTCGATAAGACCACCCACAAAAAATCACACTAAGATCAGTCGAACCACCTATCGGGTTCGTCACAATTAGAGGTCTATCGACTAACTCAGGTTTGTCAAACAAAACCTGATCAAAACATCTTAAATAGAAAGCATACCTCGAATAACGACACCTTTTTCCTTCTGTGCCGCAGTTGGGGCATTCGACGAAGAAGGAACAGCGTTGATAGCATATGCTTTCACAATTTTCTTCTCCCTAGGAGGTTGTGGGCAATCATCCTTGTGATGTCCCGCCTGGCCGCAGTTAAAGCACTTCCTTTCCCCAGGCTTTTCTCGACAATCTCTGGCGTAATGGCCCTTCTTGCCACAACTAAAGCATTCGCCATCATTCTTATTTTTCTTACTCTGACCATCCTTGGTCGGGTTCTGCTTCCTCTTGTTCTGAGAATTCTTCTTGCCTTTACCGCCTACTTGCGGCTTTGGCTCCTCTGCAGATGCCGTAGCAACTTCGGCCTTCGACTTAGGGAAAAGGCACTCTGACCTTAATGCCTTCCCTACAATAGACTAGAACGTCTGATCGATATGGTTTATAAGTCTTTCCCCCAAGTACCCATCCAAGCCAGTTATGAACTTCTCGTTCTTCTTTTCGACTGTATCGATAAGGGACCATCCATATTTCGATAAATTGTCAAATTCAGCGATATACTCCGAGACTGCTCTACCGTTCTGCTTGAGCTCCAAGAACTTCCTGAACAGTTCTGATTTATGAGCAGCTGGAATAAACTTATCACAAAAGCGAGTCTTAAACTGATTCCAAGTAACTTGATCTTCTGGAGTAGCTGTTCTAATGGCATTCCACCAATTCATCGCTCGCCCTTGCAGCTGACGAGACGCTAGCCTTCTCTTCATCTCATCCTCAAGACCCAAGTCGTCGAAGATACGATCACAGCTATCCAACCAATCCTGAACATCTGTGGCCGACTCCGTTCCGTGGAACGGCTTCCCACCAAGGTTAGTGTAATCCTTGCACAACTTGGCGAAATCGACCCTAGGCGCCTGCACTACTGGACCACCACCATTTCCGGGATTGGGAACTGCTCCCTAAACATCTCTAAGCATGTCTCTCATGAAGTTAGTGAACATTGTCCTCATGTCAGGAGCATTCCTATGGTTGGTCCCTCTACCAGCACCTCTAGGATATCGGCTCATCGTTAATCTGCAAAAGGGGAAACGAATAACGAACCCATAGTGGTGCTAGTGCAGTACGACTTCATTATTATATTACCAATAGTATATATATATAGCTTTTGAAAACCAAAGTATTCACAAATACGCACTCTCATATACGTACTATCTCTCCCTAGTGTCTTTCCCTAGGTTAACTATACAACCTAGAGCTCTGATACCAAGTGTGACAGCCCGCCCCGGACCAACCGCCATTTCCTCCAAAGGCGCGCTGCACACATGTCCAGTTAGCACGGAATGGGTCGTCAGAAGAAAAAGGGAAGAAGGAAATGAACTAACAAGGAACCTGTAGAATGTCTCACAGTGCATGGAATAAAATATAATAACAACATACTTGACATAAAACAGGTGAGACAGTGCATAAGCTGAAAACTAGAACTAAGCATCATAGCAGCGGAAATCCAAAATACAGCTTATTACAACTTTTAAAATATTGTCTCTAAAGCAAAAGCAAGATAAAGAAGGTACACTACTAATGCCCAAGTAATGACCACCAACGACACAGGGAGGATATCTATATATCATACGTGGAAGCCTCCTGCTCGCCTCCGAATCAGCTACTCGCGCATCACTAGCTAACCATAACCTGTCTCTAGTTTGCTCGTGTGAGCACCCAGAGTAACAAGAGGAGACATAAAACTCTAGGTCAGACATAAAGCCTGGTATGAGCGATAAGCAACAAAACATAACAGGTATAATCCAATCATACCTGAACCTGGACCTGCAGCCAAAGAGTTAGCACTACATACTGTACAACACTCTAAGGTGCCCTTTCAAATGGTGTAAAGATAACGGGGGTGGGGGTGTGCATGTCATAGTGATGTAAAACATTCAAACATAGCAATCATCCTCACATCCCTCACTCAGTGCATAAAGCATACGATATCCACTACTTTGGTCACCTAATACTTTGGGCCATGATGGAATCCAATCCCGTGTAACTATCACTACAAGCCCACTATCCATCTCTCAGTAGTGAACCAAAGTAATGAATACCGACAACCCCTTTGCACCCGTCCCGCAGCAAAGCCCAACCATGAAGTGAACTCATCGGTTCCCAACTGGATCCTAAGCTCTAACTTCCATTTGGACTACCTTTGCATCTCAGGTTTTAGTCTCCTCCTCCGGATCGGTCTTCATTCAGTTCATAACCTCCTGGTTCGGTTCGCAGTCACCAGCTCATGGTCAAGCTCTAGGTCGTGATGATACTCCAACTCGGATCATGCTACCTTCGCCAGGTCGGATCGTGATATGCTCTCCAGGTTGGGTTGCCATCATCGGATCATGCTTCATCAGTTCGTGGCACCCAGGTACTCATCGCATCGTGAGCTCCTTCATCCTCCTCTGGTTCGGATCGCGAGCTTGAAGTGACTTGTAGCATCAGTCTCTCGTTCGTGGCCTTTGAAGTGGAGCAGATCGTCATGATGGTGCGGCTCGTGATGACTCTTCACGAATGGAGGGGATCGAATCGTGGAGGGTGGTTCATCCCGGATCGTGGCTCACCTCCAGCCTTGGTCGTGGCACATACCCCACGAACGGGGAGGTGGCTCACGAATCGATTATTGCACAACTTCCCTGCGACTTGTTTCACGCCATTCGACGGCGTTTTCGACCAATCTAACACTTCTAAACAATCACAAAGCATACCATACAGTCATAGCAACATGTAGTATCAACCCCAAACACCAAAACATAAATCATAGTGTGTAAAATGGATCAAACATACCCAAAACCCCTTAATTTCCCTTAAGCATGTTTAGGAACAACTAAGCATAGGATTAACAAAACTTAACCAAATTAACCCAAACTTCTAACAGAGGTCTAAAACAATACTTAGCAATTTATAAATATTTTTCCAGATTTTTAACATGCATAAAATCGCTAATTATCACTAATCACCCCTTAATCCCCCAAATTCCGGGATTTGCAAAATTAGTCGAAATTAACCCAAATTCATATCAGAGACTTAAAATGATGTTTTAGAATTTTAGAAATTTTTCTAGATTTTTCTGAGCCATAATTTCGCTAATCTTCGCTAATTACCATAACTAGCCATAATTAGTGAAAAACAATGCAAATCACTCATCTTAGCCACAAAAAAACTTTAGATCTGAAATAATCTCTGATTTGGATCCAATCCCTATGTGTTCCAGCAGCTCTCCCTCTGATTTTGTGCTACCCACCCTTGATTTGATGTAGTTTTGCTTAATCTTCGATTAGAAAGTGATTAGAGATGATTTGGGATGAAATTAGAAGGTGGAGGCCATTGCTAGAGCTTGAAGGAGGTAAGTGGCGGCTGGAAAAATGAGTCTTAAACCGAAATCCTAACCCTAGCAGCCCTTAAATACCCCAAATCCCGAAATCCCCCATTGGGCCTAGTAGTTAATCACCCGGTTAAGCCCAATTAGCTGTTTTCACCTTCTAAACCTTGTTTCAGCCATATCTCCCAAACGGTAAGTCCGTTTGGCCAATGTAACCACTCTACGGAAAGAGAAACCATCATTCGAAGCCAATGGAAGTGGCTTCAGGTCAAAATTCCTTTCCAGTCAAAAGTTATGGCCAAAACAGTAACAACTAGGGGCAAAACGGTCATTTAAAAATCGACAAAAATCATGAACATGGGAAATGACTCTAATGGTTGTTTCCCAAAGTTACATGACCATACGACTTCGTATGAGAAAGAAATAAATATTCTACGATCCTTCGATGCGTAGAATGCGGGTTGTTACATCCAGCATGTTGGGTAGAACCTGGCAACAGACTTGTGCTAGGACCTGATATGATTCGAGAAGCATCCGATAAAGTCGACTTCATCAAAAAGCGATTGAGAACCGCACAAAGCCGACAAAAAAGTTATGCAGATTCTAGAAGAAGAGATTTGACATTTGCTGTTGGTGATCATGTTTATTTGAAAGTTTCTCTGATGAGAGGAGTAATTTGGTTTGGCAAAACTGGGAAGTTGGCACCGAGATTTATTGGTCCCTTTCCTATACTCGAACGAATTGGAACTCTTGCTTATAGGGTTCAATTACCAGATTGGTTGCCTGGAGTGCATGATGTATTTCACGTATCTCAACTTAGAAGACATGTGCATGATCCGGATCTTGTTGTAGAAGAAGCAGCGCAACAGGATATAGACATAACTCCTGAATTAGCAGTCAGAAGAGAGCCATTAAAGATTGTTGGCAAAGAAACTAGAGAACTAAGAAGCAAAAAGGTTCATTTAGTTAAAGTGCAGTGGAGTAGTGATCTTAGAGACTGTACTTGGGAGACTGAGGAAAGCACTAAGCAAGCTTACCCCAAATGCATAGTGGACATCTCTGACTAACTCCGGTGCAAGGTACCTTTACAATACTTTGCATTTACATTTTGTTTCCTACTTTACTGTTGTTTCCTTTTCGGGGACGAAAAGTTTTAAGTGGGGGAGATTGTAACAACCCGGAAAATACGAGCCAATTTAAAAATTTTAAATTGGTTATTTCAAAGGAATTTGAACAATGGAAATAGAATATTTCAATAAAATAGTGAATTAGAAATAGTGAGTCAGTTTAAAATTTTGAATTCAAACTTGACGGACTGTGCAGGGTGGAAATTATAATGGATTTTAGTGAAACCATAAATATTTAAATCTGTTTATCAATACCTTTCTAACGAATCTGAAAAATCGAAGTTTCATAACGGGAGTCAAAAGTTATGGCCGAATGAATTTTCAGAAAGGTCGCTATATAGAATATATAGCCCTGGAAAATAGATATTTTGCAAACGACCTCGGAATTCGACGAAACCACTTTTGTTGGGTCCGGGATGTCAAACTATTGCTAGGTTTCAAATTTCATAATTTTTGAAGCTAGTATGTGAGCGTTGCAAAAGAAAATGTGTTTGGTCAATTTCTGTTAAATTGGATCGACCAGAAAATGGCCATTTTTCAAACGATCTCAGAATTCGACGAAACTAGTTTTGTTGGGATCGTAGCATCAAAACATAGCTAGATTTATTTTTCTGGAATTTTTCGAATCAGTTTGTGGCCCTGGCAAATTGAAATGTACGTTCAAAGTTAAAATTAAATGTTTATACTTTAATTTGAAGAAAAACTAACTGTAATAGTCGAATTGGCCAACGAAACATATCCCATTGTGTCCGGGATGGGGTAATTAGCTAGGGACGACAGTCGTTGGGTTTGAATTGGTGTCCGTGTGGAGAAACACTATTTTAAAATTTATTAAAACCATGGGCCAATCAGAATTTTCCTTTCATTATTTTTAAAAATAAAAAAACCCAGAAACCCTCGTTTTTCTCTCTCGACCGACGATCTACGTCGTTCGCCGCTTCCCAGCCAAATCGCCGCCGCCACAGGCGATTCCAACCTTCGCCACCACCACCAGTCGACGCGCATCCCTCTACTCTTTAAATCCCACCCTACCCCGACCCTATCGCCACCTCCATCGCTAATAACGTCGACCGAAACCTCGACACTTCCCACTGCCGCCCCAATCGCCAGAGATCATCGAACCACCTCAAACCACCCTACGCCGACTCCCCACTCCTCCCTCTTCCACGTCATCACCTCTAATCATCCTATCGTGCCTTGGTTCTCGCAAAAACTGCAACCCTAGTTTTGAACCATCGTGAAAGGTGAGTCCTTTTTGATGTTTGATCTTTGGAAAATCATATCTTTAAGGTGTGTTGACGAAATTCGATGAAACAGGAAACATTGGGACCGCAAGGAGGCTCTCTACCACATAGAAGAGACCGCGGATTTTTCTGAGTCATCTATGATTTTTAGCACTCCGAAAACCAATGTGAGAAATCTAAATTAAATGAATTTGAATGGAAAATGTCGTGTATAAATTATATAAGCAAAATATATATTACACACGTGTTGTATACCTCATGTACATGCGATGTGTAAGCTATATTAGCGAAGTATGAATTATACATGCATAGTATAATTGATATATGTATTGAAATGCAAGTGAAATATAGAAATATATATATATATATATATACATATATATATATATACATACTCCCCTCGTCCACAAACCATGGACGATATTTATTGTTGTGTATTGGTGTGAAATATTCGATGAAAATGTGAATGGTTGAATAATTGTTTGTGGTTGATATTGTTTGGTTGTGGTTGAAAAATACCCGTTGGTGATTGAAATGAATTGGAAATAATTGTGGAAATAAAAATAAAACATGCCGCCTGCGTGCGAATTAGATGCATGAATCCCCATTGTCAAAAACAGCGAGGTTTTAAGGTAGAGCGAAGAGCCGTACTAGGGACGGTGCCGGTTTTAACTACCCTGCCGTTATACTACCGAAATTTTGAATAATATTCATGTGTTAGAATTATTTTCATATGTTGAAATTATCTTCATGCGCTAAAATTAAAGTCATGTGTTGAAACTATATCCATGTGTGGAAATGCTCATGTGTTGAGAAGTGATGTGTGAAAATGTAACAACCCGTAAAATGCGAGCCAGTTTGAAATTTTTATTTTGGCAATTTTAGCGAATTTTGATTATTTAAAATGAATTATTTTAAATAATATCGACGTGAAATTTATTTTGAATAGAATTCGAACGTATATATTATACGCGTCGTCGTTAGAATATAAATAATTATATCTAATTATAAAAGGAATTGAAAATGGCGCGGTAGTTCGATAATTCGATTTCAAACTTCAATTGAACATACCAGGTGCAAAACAATCCGTATTTTAGTGAAACCAAAAATAATGGAATCTAATAGTGAATATCTTTCCAACGAATCCGAAAAATCAAGATTTCTTAACGGGAATCAAAAGATATGTCTAGTTGAAAATTCTGAATAGTCGCTATGGAATTCAGGCCCTTAAAAATGGATATTATGCAAATGACCTCGGATTTCGACGAAACCACTTTTGTTGGGTCCGTGATGTAAAGTTATTGCTAGATTTTAAGTTTCATAATTTTTCGAATCAATATGTGAGCGTAGCAAAGGAAAATGCGTTTGACCAGTTTCAGTTGAATTTAATCGACTGGAAATTGGCCATTTTTCCAACGGTCTCAGAATTCGACGAAATTAGTTTTGTTAGGACCGTATCGTCAATACGAAGCTAGAAAATATTTTTCGGGAATTTTTCTAGTTAGTATGTGACCCCGGTAATTTGAAATGTACGTTTAAAATTCAATATAGTGATTTAAATGTAGATTTAACGGAAACTGTTCGTAACAATCGAATTGGCCTACGATACATATCCCATGGTGTTCGGAATGGGGGTAAAACGCTATGGACGACAGGCGGTGAACCTCGTTTAGAGGTCGTATGTAAAAGTACCTTTTTAGAAATTAAATAGTTAAATTAAATTAAATAAAATAAAAAAAAATATTTTCTCTTCCCCTTCATTACCCTCTGGCCCCCCCGTTCTAAATTATTTCAACAGAAAAATAAAATAAAATGTCCATCGCACCACCGAAGATCGACGCCACCACCGCTTCGTCGCCCCTCCTCCTCTTCCTCCATCTCCCTCCGCTCCTCCGATCCCTTCTCTCCCCTCTTCTCCAAGAAATCGACGCGCGCCCCAATCCACGCGACACCGCCACCACCGCTTCGTCGCCCACGCCAGGATCCGCCCCGACCACCACCAACTCCGACGCCAGTGCCTCCCTGACCCTCCGACGCCCGCGAGTTCGAACCCCCTCTCTCTGTAAGTCATTTTTTTTTTCTTTCTTTTCTTTTTATTTATTATTTTATTACTGTTTTATTTTAAAAGATTAAAAACTGTTTTTATTTTAACAGATTAAAAACTGATTATTTTAAAAAAAATTAAAAACTGATTATTTTAAAAAAAATTAAAAACTGATTATTTTAAAAAAAATTAAAAACTGATTTTTGAAAAGCTTTAAAACCTGATTTTTAATTGATTTAAAAACTGATTTTTAATTCAAACTTTAAAAAGAAAAAGATTCAAACTTTAAAAAGAAAATGATTCAAACTTTAAAAAGAAAAAGATTCAAATTTTTAAAAGAAAAAGATTCAAACTTTAAATAGAAAAGATCATATTTTTTTTAATGGAAAAGACGGAATTTTTATGGAGTAGGAGAAGTAAGATACGATTTTTATATTTTTAAAGCAATAAAAATATAATTTTTACATCATAGGAATATTAAAAATATAATCTTTATATTGAAAATATAATCTTTATATATTGAATAGCGAAGTCAAAATTCGATTTTTATATATTGAATAGCGAAGTAAAAATTCGATTTTTACTTAGGTAGTGGCTACGGGCGACTAAAGTGAAAAGAGGCAGAACGACGAAGGTTTCTATCAAAGAAGTGCCGTGGAGCTAGGATAGCAATAGGTGAGAATCTCTCACTCTAAATTTCTTTTCTAGTTATATATATATACTAGGATGCAGACGGTGCTTAGTAGCACCCGACACAATCGTCCACAGACCATGGACTTGTTTGTTTGGTTGCATAGATTAGTTATATGATTTGATTTCAATTTGGTTGTTTGGTGATTTGATTGATGTGTGAATGGCGTGGGCCTTCACTAGACCGGGGATTAGGCTAGGCCTCGTCCCGTTTCTAGTATCGTGCCGTTATGCCGCCGAAATTTTCTAAAATATGTTAGAAAATAAAAATATCATTTTATTGTGTAAATGAATAATAGAAATTCATATGTTGGAATAAAATGTTTTATCGTTAAAAATATAATTTTTAACGTGAATATGAATATAGTGAAAGTGAATAAATAAATATTCATTTACAAACCAGACGGTTTGTTTATGTACACTTATTTGAAGGACATTGATTGGGTCGATAAATTTTACACATCGCCCAACTGCACAAATAAAATCTGTGTTTGATTGTTTGAAACCCCACACTGGTGTTGGGATGAAATTTGAAGTTCACTCATCCTGATTGATTAAATATGTCGATCGATTGATTGACAGGCTGTTATAAGCGCTAGATATCTATATTTGATGCTTATACAGTGTAGTGCACTTTGGTTGATGGTTGATTATTTTTCAATGCTATTATACATGTGTTGTATGAAAATCCATATAATTAACTTTATATGGTAATTGATTGGGCCTCATTCCAGTTTTAAAATAGAAATATTTGAAATAGAAATATTCGAAATGGAATATTTGAAAATATCAATATATGAAGCCGTGTTGATTAGATTGACGCCATTTTGACGTGAACGATATTTATATCGATTTTATTCATTTTAAAATGAATATTAAAAAGTAATTGAGAACGATTTTGAAATGAATTGAATTGAGAACGATTTCGAAATGAATTAAATTGAAAACGATTTCGAAATGAATTGAATTGAAAACGATTTCGAAATGAATTGAATTGAAAACGATTTCGAAATGAATTGAATTGAAAACGATTTCGAAATGAATTGAATTGAAAACGATTTCGAAATGAATTGAATTGAAAACGATTACGAAATGAATTGAATCGAAAACGATTTCGAAATGAATTGAATTGAAAACGATTTCGAAATGAATTGAATTGAAAACGAATTCAAATTGAATTGAAAGTGAATTGAAAATGAATTCAAATTGAATAGAAAATTGAATTGAATAGAAATGAATTTTAAAACGAAGTTATAAAGAAGAATTCAATTTTGATTTGAATTGAAATGGAAGTTGAAATTGCTTTGGAAACGAATTTTAAAACTATTTATATAATTCGTTTTAAATAGAAATCGACGAAATATATATTATATATTATATATATAATATAATGGCCTGAATAGAACGCGCCGCGCCGCGGTAGTTCGCGAATTTCGACCATTTATTTCAAACGGACATTACGGGAGATCCGACCGTCGGATTCTCCTAAAACCGGAACCGTTGGGTTCGTATCGAAAAGAGCTTTCTAACGAATATTAGAAATTAGAAATCTAACGGTTGGATTTGGAATTATGTCCAAATCAAATTTGAAAAAGGTCGCTATAAGTGCAGTTCGATGGCCATTGATGGAAATCGACTGTACGGGCCTTGATAAAATTATTAAAAATAGTAATAATTTGTGTACAATCATAAGAAATGATTTGTGAAGATTTGGGATGAAAAACTCCATATTTGAAAAGATAAAAATAGATTTTTATCGAAATGAACTAGTTTTGAACTAGAATTATAATTCTATTTATTTTTAAATAAATAAATTGAATTTGAAAAGGGTTTTAAAAATAACCAAAATTTCCAATGATTGCATTGGAGTGGATTTGAATCGAAATTGTCTTCGGAATATTTCAATGTTGGAATTCGTGATTATACAGATGTTATTATGGAAATTTGAAAGATATATATTTATATCGTTATTTCCAATACGACATTTGTTAGTCGTAGAATTTGATATTGAATATAAGCCGATATATTTTCTATTCAGAGCCTTGTATTGAATATCAAATGTGATTTGGGTTTGTCGCGAATGGTGTCTTCACTAACACTGTTCTTGAACCTAGTTGTGAAAAGATTAAATCTTTTTATTTAGATTTAATGAAGTGTACCAATTAAACGATATTTAATTGGAATTGAATTGGTATTGATTTTTGGGTTTATCGTGAACAGTGTTTTAAATAACACTTGTTCTTTAACCCGATAATTAATGGAATGTGATTTTGGGTTTATCGCGAACCGTGTTTTAAATGACACTGATTCTTTAACCCAGTTAAAGATTAAAACTAAGTGGAGTTTTAATGAATCTTTAATTAGATTGAGATGATCGAAAATGGAGTATCACCAGTTTTGCTCCAGGCGATGGTTAAATCTTTAATTAGATTTGAACGTGAAATTGTAACGACCCGTGTTTTTTTCGACCATTTGAATATGAATATTTAAATTAGTTTTAAATGTTATATTGGAAATATTAATAGAATTAAATATTGAATTCGTTATTTAAACGAAGTTGAACGATATATATATTTATATAATAGAACTCGAAATGGCGCTGCAGTTCGTAAATTGGAGTTTTGAACTTCAAATGGATATACAGAGTCCGATATAAGTCGGATTTCTGTGAAACGAGAAACGTTGGAACCGTAGTGACGATAGTTTCCATATGAAAGAGAAAAATCTAGATTTCATATTGTTGATCGTTAATTATGGCCAAATCAAATGTTGAAATAGTCGCTATGGAAAATCGTTATTAAATTATAGGCCTTTAAAATAGCCGTTTTGCAAACGGACTCAGATTTCGACGAAATCAGTTTCATTGGAACCGTATCGTTAAATTTTTGCATGGTGTTAAATGACGAGGCAAACCGATGTCGTATGTGGCCACGGTAGCTGTAAACGCTCGTTCAATTTCTATAGCGAGTAATTAATTTAGTAAAGGGACATTCGAGTGTAACTTGAGCAGACGACCGAATTAAGCCGTGAAACCAGTTCCGTTGAGTTCGTATCGTCGATTAGAGTCAGGATACGTATATAGTTTGTTATTTTTAGAGACCGACAAATTTGGCGTTAAAAAGGGCATTGCGGTGCGCGTAAAAATAGCCTACCGGGGCAACAGTCTCAGAATGCGACGAAACTAGTGCCGTTGGGTTCGTATCGAAAAGTTATTGTCAGACTTCGCAGTTTCGAGTTGATTTGATTTATCTGGTGATCATGGAAAAAAATAAAACGCGTGTTTATTTCCGGTTTTATAAAGGAATTTTTTCGTACGACCTCGGATTTCGATGAAACTTGTCCCATTGGGTCCGGAATACCTTTTTACACTAAGATTAGCCTTGTTATCAGTAAACAGGAGTTGTTTGTTGTGGTTTCGGCGTGTTACTTTGCGACGAAGTTTCAATAATAATATAATTCACCCATATGAATACCAAGTAAACCCTATTCTGAGTAAAAACACTGATCTGCGGTCAACGAATGAGCTGCCCTTCACGGAAAATGAACGAACTAGATCCCTAGTCCTTTTCTTCAATTTTCAATTGATTTTCGTACCAAGTTTGCTTATTCCTTGGTCGCCAATCCTTTTAACCTTGCCGACAAAGCATTGTGTCCCATCTTTTCCATCGCCAGCTACCTACAAATTCTGAAATCCTATACGGCTATATCATACAAAAGCTTGACGCCCACGTATCCCTTCTGTATAAATTCATCTGTTCCCTGCGTCTCTTTCTTGGTCCCAAAAAGAAAATTTTACTCCACTAAATAACGAACCATTTCCGCCGCCACCCTTATATAACCAACGACAGAAAACCACCCTCATTCATTTCGATTTTGCTTCCACTTCATTGATTTTCTTCCCAAACTCTTAATTGAAAAATGGTTAATCTTGGTGAGTACTATGTAGTGAATGGCTACGATGTATTATAGGGTGGAGGATCGCCTGAGGTTGAGTTCGAACCAGTGGGTGTTCGAGGGTGGTTAGGCGAAGCTGTGGTCAACGTCGGGGGTCGAGGCTCAGGGAGTTGGTCCGCGGCATGGAGGTGCTCTCGCCGGTCATGACTGATGAATTCCGGTGGACTGTGAGGGGATTCGGTGATGAGTTGTAGGGTGGACAAGCTTCAGTAGAGAGGGAAGAGAGGGGTGTATGGGTTGAGAGGGTGGAATGCATGGTTCGATGGTAGAGAAACAGGTTTCCTTTGGGAGCAACAGTACGTGTTTGGTACCATTGAAAATGGGATAGAATCAAAGAAGACAGTTGGTTCGTTTCTTCCCATTCGTGATGCCAACCGGTTAACCACCGTTTCAAGCTTGGAAGTGAAGACAATACAGAAAGGATAGGTCTGTTTTTCCTAAGAAAGGATTAACGTAAAAACAAAAAAACTTAATCAACTTATCCTTTTTGATAACGTAATGTGTATATTGACTTTAGACACTAAACCCATATCAAGTTAGGTAATTAATATTTAGGGGTTAAATAAAATGGTGTCAGATTTGTTTAAGTTAAGTTATCAGCCTATTTGTGGTGCAGACCATATTGAAGATTTGCTGGCCCGTCAGTGTTAAAACGTTGAGTAATTAGTGTTTTTGTAATTTACGTGAAGAGGTTAAACATTTTAATACAAGATTAGTGAAGCACTTATTTAAATAACTATAATATGATTAAGGAAATTAGTTTGCGAACCAGCCTGGTTAACCTTAAAATCAAAGTAATTAGTGTAATCCTTAGTTAATTAGGATTAATTACTTAATTAATTAGATTAATTATTACTTCATTAATAATTAAATTAAATCATTAAGGGTTATTTGTTGATAACAGGATCATCTGTTTACAGAATAGAACGAAGCTTATTTGGACGGTTCTGGAGTGAACACAAATTTTCAGTTGAATTGAATGAGAAATCAAACTGCTTCTGCGATAAATCAAATCAAAGTGAGTTAAACTCACTCAGTTTCCCCATTTATATTTTATATAAAGTGGGTTTTTATTTTGTGTGCTCTGCCTGTTGATGGTTGACTGTTTGCTAGTTAAATATTTATTTGTTGTTTTAACTACTGGAATTAACCATCGGTTAATTTCAGTGAAATACCAATCGTTATTCTAACGATTGTTTCCAATAAAGGTAACTTACCTTGTTGGTCACGTTTATAAAATAAACGTGTTTAAATTGTTAAATTGGTTGAATTGCTTGTGGTTGGATTTAATGGTCGTTATTATCAATTAAATGGTTGAATGATTTGATTTGAAATAACCATTTGTATACAGGGAAGAACAGGTTAGAGGGATCCGACCGGATTCCTCAAATATATTATTTATTTTCATATTATCATATATGAACTGTCATGATGGGTAATTGATTTTGGTAGTGACCATTGACTGGAAAGTCGACCTGTGTTGTGTTTTAACCAATGGGTAGTATTGGTTGGGTAATCGGCAGTAAATGGCCTAAAAGTAAATTATTTTATTTATATCGATTTACCGTCTGGTAAATCGATCGAATTGAAGTTATAAAATTTCCCTATAACTAAGGATAGATTTTGAAATATATTTTATTTTGAATAAAGGTTGTTTAAAAGGAAATAAATATTTATTATTTAAATTCATAATTTATTATTAATTTATTTTATAAGGAAATTCTGATGTTAATCGGAATTTTAAGTATGAAAATCGGAAATTTACCTAACGGTTAAAGTGAATGATTATTTTGTTAAAAACCATTTAATGGAATTGAACGGGATTGGTAAAAGTGAATTTGGAAAGAAAAGAGAATCATAAGATTTGTAAACCAATCCGAATGATAAAATGAAATTGTTCAAAAAGGGTAAAGGTTAAAAAGGGGTGTTTTATGAGGAATTACTTGATTATTTAATTAAGGAAAAATGTTATATTCGAGAGAGAGATTTTCAAAAGTGTAAGGAGGTTTTCTAAAACCATATTTTGAATAATTCAGTAAAGGAAATTTATATTGATATTAGAATGAGATATGTGGTTGGTATTATAACTCGTACTTGTCTTTAGATATGAAAGTGGTTGATCAAGGTCTGAGAGGTAATTAAAATACCCCTACTTGAACGACTTCAGGATTATCTGAGGATGATATAAGTTATAATGGTAAATGGGGTTAATAAACTTTAGTATTCCATTAGTGAAATGGTAACGATATATTTTTGGTAAAAATATATGTAAAATGATGATTTCAAAGGAAAGGGGAATAAAGGAGTTTGCGTCAAATTATAACGATATTCCCAAGGATAAAAAGAATTGTAAAGTTGAGTAGTGGAATAGATTTACTCTATATTAATACGCATTTGATATCGTTGTCAAGTAGTGAACGAAAGTGTTCGTAAGTTATGGTATGTGTAATAAGTTAAATTGATTTTCCAATATTATATGATGATAATATGCTAACTGGTTTAAAAGTGAAAATAGGAAAATATGATATAGGATTATCCTAAGAAATGGATTGGTTTTAAAGAAGAATCTTATGTTTAATGAGAAAGCGAGAAAACGATATTTCCAATATCGAAAGGTTTAAGAGTTGAATTTACATTTGTTTAAATTAAAAGGCCAAGAGGTGTTGAATACTGAACCAGTGAACTCATTGAATTTTCATGATTGAAACACTGTTTATTTTGATAGTTAAATCACCGACTATCAAATCTGACCAATACGGTTGTTGGTACGGAAAGACCGGGATCGAATGTATATTCGAAAACCATTCCGACCAGCAAATACGTAAAGGTATCAGAAGATGATCGAGATGGAGCATTGAAGACCGTGAATTTTCATAAGCGGAAGGATCACTTATAATCTCTGGTTAGCTCCCAGAGATAAACTGTGGTTCTGTTGTAGTTGGAATCTACGGGTTGCAAGGACTTCTCGCTACTGATCCATGGGGTGATTCCTATATGGATGCGGTAGGAGAGTACCTTCGGTTGACCCTGTTCCTGGGTGACTTGTATGGATGAATGTCTGACAGGGTATTTCCAGAAAAGGTCACGTATATTGATTTCTTCAACCGTACCAAGAGTGGAAGCAAAGAAGGAAACTTCTTTAGCCAACACGTAATGTATTGTTGTGGACGTCAATTAGTGATTCTGATGGATCTGACGATGTGGCATTCGAAGTAAATGTGATGTGCTGATTATAAAGCGTGGCCTCAAGCCTCATCAACCGGGGAATGACAAAAAAATCGGGCAGGCAGCATGGCTATGTGGGTCGCTCCCATTAGGGTGTATAATCACCTATCTAGAGAAATTCCTTTTGTTTCTTAATCTATCGATTCTGCCCATTCGGGAACGGTGGTTTGAGTCCAACCGTTGGTGATATACATTCGATACACTCAAGCGAAATGAGTGGTCGGTCATGTGAGGGCCGGGTTGCAAGACGTTCTTGTTGAACCCAGTGTATTCGCCTCTAGAGATACACGGTCGGCAGGTGGTCCCATACCTTGTCAGAGTTGGAATCCAATCTCCAATAAGCGCCCGCGGTTTTGATTGTATACTATATATGTAGAGCGTGAGATGCAAGCGTTCCACTAGATTCTATTTACTTGTATTTAGACATTACTATAATATCAGACAAGATATTGATTTCAAAACTGTTTGAGTTATCGTAAGGTAAAAACCGTCCGTGTTTATGTATGGATTTGGTCTTACGATTATCCTTTTCTTTTAAAGAGATTTTGAACTTTAAAATCTTGTTGGATGATTTACCCTTAATACTGTGTGAGTTTATCTCACTCTGGTTCACCAGACTGACCCGGTGTTTTGTAAATGCTCGGGTTAGCCCGAGGTGTACAGGTTCAAGTTATCGAATGATATGAAGAGACGAGCTGGAAGAGTCCAGACGTATGATATTATATAGCTACTATTCCGCTGTGTTGAATAGGAGGACAGGTTATTATAACTGTCCAGATGTAGATGTACTCTGATATTGTAAGTATTTTTAAAAGCTCTCAATAAAGTTTTATTTCTATATTATATTTTGTTCCGCTACGATGTGAGACTCTGTGTTGTGTTGTTTCTTCTCCTTCTACTATTCTAATATTTCTTTCTTTCTTATCTCACCCTCTAATTTCTTTCTAATACTATCCAGTGTTTTCGGTGTTGGAAGGTCGGCATGAGTTACGGTAAAGGTATTTATGTCGATTTTCGGGGCCGAAATCCGCTGGGTCGTTACAGTGGTATCAGAGCTATTGGTTTAGTTATAACCTTGGCTCTGTGGTGTAACTCGATAGAGATGGGATTAGTAATACCCTAGATCGAGATTGAGTGTATATATATGAGAGCGTATTTGTAAATTCTATATACAAATGGTTTGTATTGTGTTTGTTGATCAGTTCAAGTGTTGAGAAGCATAGAACTGACAATGGATACATTAGTGTTTTGAAAAGAGGGTAAATGAAATAATTTTACCCAAATTATATTTTGTATAGAAAAGAATAATTTATACAATTATTGAGATATTCGTGTGTTTAAATGATTTGAATGAAATTCAAATTGAATGGTTTAATATAGCCAGATAATCTCATTGTGAAGTTAATAAATGAGATTAATAAAAATCGGAATTGGAATTAATAAGATAAATTGGAACTTAGAATTTAATTAATAATAATGGAGTGAATGTCAACATGATATAAATCGATTGATATTAAACCCAAGTGGATAAATGTAAACATTAATATTGGATATAAATTGAAGTTAAGATAATTTGAATGATTTGGTTGGGTTGACTGTGCATTGTTGTGCATTGCTTGTTGTCTGTTAGATGGGTTATATATATTCATCAAGGGTTGAATGAACTAGGAAACTCAAGAAATGAATTCCAGAATGGTAATTTGAATGGAATCATGTATGAATTAAGGATTAATTTAACCTTGTGTTTGATAATAAATGAGGCTATATGCTTGGATTTGAAAATTTTTGTAGTTGAACTTGTTGATTAATTGAAATGATATTACAAAATTCACGTATTGGTTACTAACATGATATTGAGGTGAGTACAGGGAGCTAAAGGATATGAGGATAAGTTTTGACTACATATATCACATAAATTGAACCAGTATGCCCAATAGCGCTCGTAAAGGTACGCCTACGCGAAAATTTAACATTTTGGGGTTTTTGTTTTTCCGACCGTTGGTCGATATATATATATTATTTGTTCCTGCGATATCGCAGATGTCACTCTGTGCAGGGGAGACTCTGCCAAATTTTTCCGCGAATTTAATGTGTTAGAAAATTTTCGATATTTTTGAAAATATTTATTTACTATATTGAATTAGTTTTGTTTTAAAAATAAAATGGATTTAGAAGTTAATGGGTCTATTACGTTCTTTCTTACCTTAGCAATTTCGAGGACGAAATTATTTTAAGGGGGGAAGAATGTAACGACCCGTGTTTTTTTCGACCATTTGAATATGAATATTTAAATTAGTTTTAAATGTTATATTGGAAATATTAATAGAATTAAATATTGAATTCGTTATTTAAACGAAGTTGAACGATATATATATTTATATAATAGAACTCGAAATGGCGCTGTAGTTCGTAAATTGGAGTTTTGAACTTCAAATGGATATACAGAGTCCGATATAAGTCGGATTTCTGTGAAACGAGAAACGTTGGAACCGTAGTGACGATAGTTTCCATATGAAAGAGAAAAATCTAGATTTCATATTGTTGATCGTTAATTATGGCCAAATCAAATGTTGAAATAGTCGCTATGGAAAATCGTTATTAAATTATAGGCCTTTAAAATAGCCGTTTTGCAAACGGACTCAGATTTCGACGAAATCAGTTTCATTGGAACCGTATCGTTAAATTTTTGCATGGTGTTAAATGACGAGGCAAACCGATGTCGTATGTGGCCACGGTAGCTGTAAACGCTCGTTCAATTTCTATAGCGAGTAATTAATTTAGTAAAGGGACATTCGAGTGTAACTTGAGCAGACGACCGAATTAAGCCGTGAAACCAGTTCCGTTGAGTTCGTATCGTCGATTAGAGTCAGGATACGTATATAGTTTGTTATTTTTAGAGACCGACAAATTTGGCGTTAAAAAGGGCATTGCGGTGCGCGTAAAAATAGCCTACCGGGGCAACAGTCTCAGAATGCGACGAAACTAGTGCCGTTGGGTTCGTATCGAAAAGTTATTGTCAGACTTCGCAGTTTCGAGTTGATTTGATTTATCTGGTGATCATGGAAAAAAATAAAACGCGTGTTTATTTCCGGTTTTATAAAGGAATTTTTTCGTACGACCTCGGATTTCGATGAAACTTGTCCCATTGGGTCCGGAATACCTTTTTACACTAAGATTAGCCTTGTTATCAGTAAACAGGAGTTGTTTGTTGTGGTTTCGGCGTGTTACTTTGCGACGAAGTTTCAATAATAATATAATTCACCCATATGAATACCAAGTAAACCCTATTCTGAGTAAAAACACTGATCTGCGGTCAACGAATGAGCTGCCCTTCACGGAAAATGAACGAACTAGATCCCTAGTCCTTTTCTTCAATTTTCAATTGATTTTCGTTCCAAGTTTGCTTATTCCTTGGTCGCCAATCCTTTTAACCTTGCCGACAAAGCATTGTGTCCCATCTTTTCCATCGCCAGCTACCTACAAATTCTGAAATCCTATACGGCTATATCATACAAAAGCTTGACGCCCACGTATCCCTTCTGTATAAATTCATCTGTTCCCTGCGTCTCTTTCTTGGTCCCAAAAAGAAAATTTTACTCCACTAAATAACGAACCATTTCCGCCGCCACCCTTATATAACCAACGACAGAAAACCACCCTCATTCATTTCGATTTTGCTTCCACTTCATTGATTTTCTTCCCAAACTCTTAATTGAAAAATGGTTAATCTTGGTGAGTACTATGTAGTGAATGGCTACGATGTATTATAGGGTGGAGGATCGCCTGAGGTTGAGTTCGAACCAGTGGGTGTTCGAGGGTGGTTAGGCGAAGCTGTGGTCAACGTCGGGGGTCGAGGCTCAGGGAGTTGGTCCGCGGCATGGAGGTGCTCTCGCCGGTCATGACTGATGAATTCCGGTGGACTGTGAGGGGATCCGGTGATGAGTTGTAGGGTGGACAAGCTTCAGTAGAGAGGGAAGAGAGGGGTGTATGGGTTGAGAGGGTGGAATGCATGGTTCGATGGTAGAGAAACAGGTTTCCTTTGGGAGCAACAGTACGTGTTTGGTACCATTGAAAATGGGATAGAATCAAAGAAGACAGTTGGTTTGTTTCTTCCCATTCGTGATGCCAACCGGTTAACCACCGTTTCAAGCTTGGAAGTGAAGACAATACAGAAAGGATAGGTCTGTTTTTCCTAAGTAAGGATTAACGTAAAAACAAAAAAACTTAATCGACTTATCCTTTTTGATAACGTAATGTGTATATTGACTTTAGACACTAAACCCATATCAAGTTAGGTAATTAATATTTAGGGGTTAAATAAAATGGTGTCAGATTTGTTTAAGTTAAGTTATCAGCCTATTTGTGGTGCAGACCATATTGAAGATTTGCTGGCCCGTCAGTGTTAAAACGTTGAGTAGTTAGTGTTTTTATAATTTAAGTGAAGAGGTAAAACATTTTAATACAAGATTAGTGAAGCACTTATTTAAATAACTGTAATATGATTAAGGAAATTAGTTTGCGAACCAGCCTGGTTAACCTTAAAATCAAAGTAATTAGTGTAATCCTTAGTTAATTAGGATTAATTACTTAATTAATTAGATTAATTATTACTTCATTAATAATTAAATTAAATCATTAAGGGTTATTTGTTGATAACAGGATCATCTGTTTACAGAATGGAACGAAGCTTATTTGGACGGTTCTGGAGTGAACACAAATTTTCAGTTGAATTGAATGAGAAATCAAACTGCTTCTGCGATAAATCAGATCAAAGTGAGTTAAACTCACTCAGTTTCCCCATTTATATTTTATATAAAGTGGGTTTTTATTTTGTGTGCTCTGCCTGTTAATGGTTGACTGTTTGCTAGTTAAATATTTATTTGTTGTTTTAACTACTGGAATTAACCATCGGTTAATTTCAGTGAAATACCAATCGTTATTCTAACGATTGTTTCCAATAAAGGTAACTTACCTTGTTGGTCACGTTTATAAAATAAACGTGTTTAAATTGTTAAATTGGTTGAATTGCTTGTGGTTGGATTTAATGGTCGTTATTATCAATTAAATGGTTGAATGATTTGATTTGAAATAACCATTTGTATACAGGGAAGAACAGGTTAGAGGGATCCGACCGGATTCCTCAAATATATTATTTATTTTCATATTATCATATTTGAACTGTCATGATGGGTAATTGATTTTGGTAGTGACCATTGACTGGAAAGTCGACCTGTGTTGTGTTTTAACCAATGGGTAGTATTGGTTGGGTAATCGGCAGTAAATGGCCTAAAAGTAAATTATTTTATTTATATCGATTTACCGTCTGGTAAATCGATCGAATTGAAGTTATAAAATTTCCCTATAACTAAGGATAGATTTTGAAATATATTTTATTTTTAATAAAGGTTGTTTAAAAGGAAATAAATATTTATTATTTAAATTCATAATTTATTATTAATTTATTTTATAAGGAAATTCTGATGTTAATCAGAATTTTAAGTATGAAAATCGGAAATTTACCTAACGGTTAAAGTGAATGATTATTTTGTTAAAAACCATTTAATGGAATTGAACAGGATTGGTAAAAGTGAATTTGGAAAGAAAAGAGAATCATAAGATTTGTAAACCAATCCGAATGATAAAATGAAATTGTTCAAAAAGGGTAAAGGTTAAAAAGGGGTGTTTTATGAGGAATTACTTGATTATTTAATTAAGGAAAAATGTTATATTCGAGAGAGAGATTTTCAAAAGTGTAAGGAGGTTTTCTAAAACCATATTTTGAATAATTCAGTAAAGGAAATTAATATTGATATTAGAATGAGATATGTGGTTGGTATTATAACTCGTACTTGTCTTTAGATATGAAAGTGGTTGATCAAGGTCTGAAAGGTAATTAAAATACCCCAACTTGAACGACTTCAGGATTATCTGAGGATGATATAAGTTATAATGGTAAATGGGGTTAATAAACTTTAGTATTCCATTAGTGAAATGGTAACGATATATTTTTGGTAAAAATATATGTAAAATGATGATTTCAAAGGAAAGGGGAATAAAGGAGTTTGCGTCAAATTATAACGATATTCCCAAGGATAAAAAGAATTGTAAAGTTGAGTAGTGGAATAGATTTACTCTATATTAATATGCATTTGATATCGTTGTCAAGTAGTGAACGAAAGTGTTCGTAAGTTATGGTATGTGTAATAAGTTAAATTGATTTTCCAATATTATATGATGATAATATGCTAACTGGTTTAAAAGTGAAAATAGGAAAATATGATATAGGATTATCCTAAGAAATGGATTGGTTTTAAAGAAGAATCTTATGTTTAATGAGAAAGCGAGAAAACGATATTTCCAATATCGAAAGGTTTAAGAGTTGAATTTACATTTGTTTAAATTAAAAGGCCAAGAGGTGTTGAATACTGAACCAGTGAACTCATTGAATTTTCATGATTGAAACACTGTTTATTTTGATAGTTAAATCACCGACTATCAAATCTGACCAATACGGTTGTTGGTACGGAAAGACCGGGATCGAATGTATATTCGAAAACCATTCCGACCAGCAAATACGTGAAGGTATCAGAAGATGATCGAGATGGAGCATTGAAGACCGTGAATTTTCATAAGCGGAAGGATCACTTATAATCTCTGGTTAGCTCCCAGAGATAAACTGTGGTTCTGTTGTAGTTGGAATCTACGGGTTTCAAGGACTTCTCGCTACTAATCCATGGGGTGATTCCTATATGGATGCGGTAGGAGAGTACCTTCGGTTCACCCTGTTCCTGGGTGACTTGTATGGATGAATGTCTGACAGGGTATTTCCAGAAAAGGTCACGTATATTGATTTCTTCAACCGTACCAAGAGTGGAAGCAAAGAAGGAAACTTCTTTAGCCAACACGTAATGTATTGTTGTGGATGTCAATTAGTGATTCTGATGGATCTGACGATGTGGCATTCGAAGTAAATGTGATGTGCTGATTATAAAGCGTGGCCTCAAGCCTCATCAACCGGGGAATGACAAAAAAATCGGGCAGGCAGCATGGCTATGTGGGTCGCTCCCATTAGGGTGTATAATCACCTATCTAGAGAAATTCCTTTTGTTTCTTAATCTATCGATTCTGCCCATTCGGGAACGGTGGTTTGAGTCCAACCGTTGGTGATATACATTCGATACACTCAAGCGAAATGAGTGGTCGGTCATGTGAGGGCCGGGTTGCAAGACGTTCTTGTTGAACCCAGTGTATTCGCCTCTAGAGATACACGGTCGGCAGGTGGTCCCATACATTGTCAGAGTTGGAATCCAATCTCCAATAAGCGCCCGCGGTTTTGATTGTATACTATATATGTAGAGCGTGATATGCAAGCGTTCCACTAGATTCTATTTACTTTTATTTAGACATTACTATAATATCAGACAAGATATTGATTTCAAAACTGTTTGAGTTATCGTAAGGTAAAAACCGTCCGTGTTTATGTGTGGATTTGGTCTTACGATTATCCTTTTCTTTTAAAGAGATTTTGAACTTTAAAATCTTGTTGGATGATTTACCCTTAATACTGTGCGAGTTTATCTCACTCTGGTTCACCAGACTGACCCGGTGTTTTGTAAATGCTCGGGTTAGCCCGAGGTGTACAGGTTCAAGTTATCGAATGATATGAAGAGACGAGCTGGAAGAGTCCAGACGTATGATATTATATAGCTACTATTCCGCTGTGTTGAATAGGAGGACAGGTTATTATAACTGTCCAGATGTTGATGTACTCTGATATTGTAAGTATTTTTAAAAGCTCTCAATAAAGTTTTATTTCTATATTATATTTTGTTCCGCTGCGATGTGAGACTCTGTGTTGTGTTGTTTCTTCTTCATCTACTATTCTAATATTTCTTTCTTTCTTATCTCACCCTCTAATTTCTTTCTAATACTATCCAATGTTTTCGGTGTTGGAAGGTCGGCATGAGTTACGGTAAAGGTATTTATGTCGATTTTCGGGGCCGAAATCCGCTGGGTCGTTACAGAAATGGTAATTGAATTTACCGATAACACTGTGGTGTTAGATATGAAGTATTACCAGTTTTACTTCATGGGATGAATAGGTTGGGATTGGGAAATAAAATAAATGATTACTTCGGTGTGGTTCGCTAATCCTGACTAGTTTGAATTGATATTCAAAGGAGATTAAAGAATAAATTTAAAGAATTTATCTTGGATAAAATTAATGGGAACTTTTCCCAAAGTATAGGAATATTTGAATAAAAGAATATTCTGAATTGGAATGAGGCGTATGTTGTGTTTGTGTAACACTTTTATAATATATACGCGAGTTATTCAGAAAGACCGGGTTTATCCCATTCTGAATAACTGATTCGACGTGGTGTCGAAGATGAAGACGGTGGTCGAAGACCGGAAGTCTTCACGTCGTTTGGGTAATTACTGATGATCTTGATTGGGCTGTACACCCAAGAAGATGGAAACAGTTAGTGATCGTCCAGACGTGCTTGGAGATCGATGGATATGCGGGGTACTAGGTGCCTCCGGTTTCGTTCAGACCCAGAACGGACTTGTAAATGGACTGTGTGTCTGACATTGGATTTTAGTCCGTACGATTGATCTCTATTAAATATATATCTGTTTGGCGGCGGAGGATTTATTCTCTTGCTTAACGCCCTTCTCTGAGACGTACGAGCTCAGGGGTTATATATTGATGGATATCAAACGCATGGAGTGAATTGCCTGTGTGGCATGCCTAAGTGGCAATTGATCGAGGCTTCTGTTGAAAAGCAAAGTCTTGTGGTGATGATCAAAGCACAGCCTGTGTGGCACAGCTTTGTGTAACGTGAATTCGCGAGCCTCGCACCCCGGTTGTGAACCAAAAACGGGAGAGGACGTCAGGGAGGGCATGCGTTTCTTTCTAGCTAGAAGTGGCGTCAGTGGTTTTACACGCCCTGACGAGTTTGAATTATGTGGTTGTTGCTGTTGCGAGGCGCCTCGGTTATATCGATTTCGGCCGATGCATTCTGGTCGGCTGACGGACCAGACTTACACCCCATAGGGTGGGGAGACGTAGTGTTCAGGCATAATAATCCACATCGGTGGACCGGCCCTGAGGATCTAAAGGCTTGCCTGCGCGCTTGCCTGTGGCTCGGGCTAGAGAGTCACGAATCGGTTGAGGACTATCTTTTGCCTCGGTTCATAGATGGAAATCCAACTTCCAAATACGTGACATTTGCGGTTTTAATTGTAGAACTAGTATGGCGACATGATATATGGTACCCATGCCGCCTATGATTGATACTTATGATTTGAAGTTGTTTTATACACTATGCACTTATAATAGTATCAAATGATTTGTTTTTAAACGTATCAAGCATTCTTTGGCTGTTATAAGGGAAAACCCTATCCCCCGGCTTTCGTTGCATTGTGTGATAGGACCTGGGTCTTATAACAGCTTCATCTTTCTTTATTTAGCATTGCGTTGTTGGTTTTATGCACTGGTATTCTTGGGAGGAAACCCGTTCCGTGTTATACGGCGTGGTCCCTTGATTTACCTAACTTTTAAAATAGAGAATAATAGTTGTTTTAGTTCTCACACCAGTCCCATGACTGACCTGGAGTTTATTGTTTTAACCTAAACTCTGGGTGCCCTTATTTTGACACGGGCAGCTAGTAGTTTTGGTTTTGCAGATTTATATTCACAGGATCCTGGTTTACAGCTGGAATGATATCCGGAAAGCTTTGTATCCGTATATCTCTTCTATTTGTGTATTGAATTATTTTCCGCTACGATGTATTTAAATGTAATTTAAATCTCTGATATTTCTATGTAATATTCATTTATACTCTGTATATTCTTGTAATCTGGTGCATCGTTGTAATATACAATGAAACGTTCTTCTGTATGCGTTCTATTTTGTCGTGTTCTCAAACGATAGGGCGTTTCGAACGGTCTGGGTTGGTTTAGCGACTGGTTCGGACCGAGCGAAATTCCTTTACGTCACAGTTGGTATCAGAGCTTTGGTTTACAAAGCTTAGAGAACAAAACACATTAGAACCATACGAAAGAATTCATCAGATATTGGATTAGTAATATCCAATTAGAATGACTCGTTAGAGATAGGATCAGTAGTATCCTAGAACGAGTGTGAAGAGTAAATTTTTAAAATAAAAGTGAAAACAAGTTTTGTTTTGAAAATTTAAATCAATTATTCGTATTTGGTTATTTATTTATATTGATGTGGACAATCCAGTATATATAGATTTTGCGTATACGTCTGATCCGCGTGTATTCGAAATTTTAATATACTGGATAGATATAGAATTACACTCTAGTCGCCCGGAGATGATATTGATGATAGCGATCGCATCATCAATATTTATGTTCGTGTTTCGAAGGTGTGATTATCTATATATTTCCTATTGATGGTGTGAGAACCAAAATTAGATAGGGCCTATTGTTGTGATTTGGCATCAAAAATTTGATTTTTGTATATGTATCAAAATTATCAATTTGAAAAGCTAATCAACTAATTGATTGATGTTTGTGTTGTTTGTTTATTTGTTTGCTAATTTTGAACCATTTAGCCTAATTGTATCACATATTGAATTATTCTGAAAATTGGTCGCATTTGCTTGCATATACCTATACTTACATTGAACAGGTCATAGCAAAGAGGCTAGAGCAGAGAATAAAATTTGTTTGCCCGACAAATAGGTACATGTTTACTACATAATTTCCTGTTTTGTTTGGGTGATGATGATTTTGTGAGCCTATTGGCTAGCCGCTTGGCTTTTTCTTTTTCTTTTTGAGATCTGAAGGACCGGGGAAGCTATTTGAAATTCCCCGATGCTCCCGGTGCAGGGGAGGTTATGGCGAAATTTTTCAAAAATTTAGGGTGTTAGCCAAATTTTTGAAATTTTGAAGATTCTCAGAAACTAGAAAGTTGGAGAATGAAAGCCAGACCGAGCGTAGAGTTGATTAATCAAACCACTTTCGACTTTGTTCCTTTTCGGGGACGAAAAGTTTTAAGTGGGGGAGATTGTAACAACCCGTAAAATGCGAGCCAGTTTGAAATTTTTATTTTGGCAATTTTAGCGAATTTTGATTATTTAAAATGAATTATTTTAAATAATATCGACGTGAAATTTATTTTGAATAGAATTCGAACGTATATATTATACGCGTCGTCGTTAGAATATAAATAATTATATATAATTATAAAAGGAATTGAAAATGGCGCGGTAGTTCGATAATTCGATTTCAAACTTCAATTGAACATACCAGGTGCAAAACAATCCGGATTTTAGTGAAACCAAAAATAATGGAATCTAATAGTGAATATCTTTCCAACGAATCCGAAAAATCAAGATTTCTTAACGGGAATCAAAAGATATGTCCAGTTGAAAATTCTGAATAGTCGCTATGGAATTCAGGCCCTTAAAAATGGACATTTTGCAAGTGACCTCGGATTTCGACGAAACCACTTTTGTTGGGTCCGTGATGTAAAGTTATTGCTAGATTTTAAGTTTCATAATTTTTCGAATCAATATGTGAGCGTAGCAAAGGAAAATGCGTTTGACCAGTTTCAGTTGAATTTAATCGACTGGAAATTGGCCATTTTTCCAACGGTCTCAGAATTCGACAAAATTAGTTTTGTTAGGACCGTATCGTCAATACGAAGCTAGAAAATATTTTTCGGGAATTTTTCTAGTTAGTATGTGACCCCGGTAATTTGAAATGTACGTTTAAAATTCAATATAGTGATTTAAATGTAGATTTAATGGAAACTGATCGTAACAATCGAATTGGCCTACGATACATATCCCATTGTGTTCGGAATGGGGGTAAAACGCTATGGACGACAGGCGGTGGACCTCGTTTAGAGGTCGTATGTAAAAGTACCTTTTTAGAAATTAAATAGTTAAATTAAATTAAATAAAAAAAAAATATTTTCTCTTCCCCTTCATTACCCTCTGGCCCCCCCGTTCTAAATTATTTCAACAGAAAAAAAAAAATTGTCCATCGCACCACCGAAGATCGACGCCACCACCGCTTCGTCGCCCCTCCTCCTCTTCCTCCATCTCCCTCCGCTCCTCCGATCCCTTCTCTCCCCTCTTCTCCAAGAAATCGACGCGCGCCCCAATCCACGCGACACCGCCACCACCGCTTCGTCGCCCACGCCAGGATCCGCCCCGACCACCACCAACTCAGACGCCAGTGCCTCCCTGACCCTCCGACGCCCGCGAGTTCGAACCCCCTCTCTCTGTAAGTCATTTTTTTTTCTTTTTATTTATTATTTTATTACTGTTTTATTTTAAAAGATTAAAAACTGTTTTTATTTTAACAGATTAAAAACTGATTATTTTAAAAAAAATTAAAAAATGATTATTTTAAAAAAAAATTAAAAACTGATTATTTTAAAAAAATTTAAAAACTGATTTTTGAAAAGCTTTAAAACCTGATTTAAAAACTGATTTTTAATTCAAACTTTAAAAAGAAAAAGATTCAAACTTTAAAAAGAAAAAGATTCAAACTTTAAAAAGAAAAAGATTCAAACTTTAAAAAGAAAAAGATTCAAACTTTAAATAGAAAAGATCATATTTTTTTTAATGGAAAAGACGGAATTTTTATGGAGTAGGAGAAGTAAGATACGATTTTTATATTTTTAAAGCAATAAAAATATAATTTTTACATCATAGGAATATTAAAAATATAATTTTTATATTGAAAATATAATCTTTATATATTGAATAGCGAAGTCAAAATTCGATTTTTATATATTGAATAGCGAAGTAAAAATTCGATTTTTACATAGGTAGTGGCTACGAGCGACTAAAGTGAAAAGAGGCAGAACGACGAAGGTTTCTATCAAAGAAGTGCCGTGGAGCTAGGATAGCAATAGGTGAGAATCTCTCACTCTAAATTTCTTTTCTAGTTATATATATATATACTAGGATGCAGACGGTGCTTAGTAGCACCCGACACAATCGTCCACAGACCATGGACTTGTTTGTTTGGTTGCATAGATTAGTTATATGATTTGATTTGAATTTGGTTGTTTGGTGATTTGATTGATGTGTGAATGGCGTGGGCCTTCACTAGACCGGGGATTAGGCTAGGCCTCGTCCCGTTTCTAGTATCGTGCCGTTATGCCGCCGAAATTTTCTAAAATATGTTAGAAAATAAAAATATCATTTTATTGTGTAAATGAATAATAGAAATTCATATGTTGGAATAAAATGTATTATCGTTAAAAATATAATTTTTAACATGAATATGAATATAGTGAAAGTGAATAAATAAATATTCATTTACAAACCAGACGGTTTGTTTATGTACACTTATTTGAAGGACATTGATTGGGTCGATAAATTTTACACATCGCCCAACTGCACAAATAAAATCTGTGTTTGATTGTTTGAAACCCCACACGGGTGTTGGGATGAAATTTGAAGTTCACTCATCCTGATTGATTAAATATGTCGATCGATTGATTGACAGGCTGTTATAAGCGTTAGATATCTATATTTGATGCTTATACAGTGTAGTGCACTTTGGTTGATGGTTGATTATTTTTCAATGCTATTATACATGTGTTGTATGAAAATCCATATAATTAACTTTATATGGTAATTGATTGGGCCTCATTCCAGTTTTAAAATAGAAATATTTGAAATAGAAATATTCGAAATGGAATATTTGAAAATATCAATATATGAAGCCGTGTTGATTAGATTGATGCCATTTTGACGTGAACGATATTTATATCGATTTTATTCATTTTAAAATGAATATTAAAAAGTAATTGAGAACGATTTCGAAATGAATTGAATTGAGAACGATTTCGAAATGAATTGAATTGAAAACGATTTCGAAATGAATTGAATTGAAAACGATTTCGAAATGAATTGAATTGAAAACGATTTCGAAATGAATTGAATTGAAAACGATTTCGAAATGAATTGAATTGAAAACGATTTCGAAATGAATTGAATCGAAAACGATTTCGAAATGAATTGAATTGAAAACGATTTCGAAATGAATTGAATTGAAAACGAATTCAAATTGAATTGAAAGTGAATTGAAAATGAATTCAAATTGAATAGAAAATTGAATTGAATAGAAATGAATTTTAAAACGAAGTTATAAAGAAGAATTCAATTTTGATTTGAATTGAAATGGAAGTTGAAATTGCTTTGGAAACGAATTTTAAAACTATTTATATAATTCGTTTTAAATAGAAATCGACGAAATATATATTATATATTATATATATAATATAATGGCCTGAATAGAACGCGCCGCGCCGCGGCAGTTCGCGAATTTCGACCATTTATTTCAAACGGACATTACGGGAGATCCGACCGTCGGATTCTCCTAAAACCGGAACCGTTGGGTTCGTATCGAAAAGGGCTTTCTAACGAATATTAGAAATTAGAAATCTAACGGTTAGATTTGGAATTATGTCCAAATCAAATTTGAAAAAGGTCGCTATAAGTGCAGTTCGATGGCCATTGATGGAAATCGACTGTACGGGCCTTGATAAAATTATTAAAAATAGTAATAATTTGTGTACAATCATAAGAAATGATTTGTGAAGATTTGGGATGAAAAACTCCATATTTGAAAAGATAAAAATAGATTTTTATCGAAATGAACTAGTTTTGAACTAGAATTATAATTCTATTTATTTTTAAATAAATAAATTGAATTTGAAAAGGGTTTTAAAAATAACCAAAATTTCCAATGATTGCATTGGAGTGGATTTGAATCGAAATTGTCATCGGAATATTTCGATGTTGGAATTCGTGATTATACAGATGTTGTTATGGAAATTTGAAAGATATATATTTATATCGTTATTTCCAATACGACATTTGTTAGTCGTAGAATTTGATATTGAATATAAGCCGATATATTTGCTATTCAGAGCCTTGTATTGAATATCAAATGTGATTTGGGTTTGTCGCGAATGGTGTCTTCACTAACACTGTTCTTGAACCTAGTTGTGAAAAGATTAAATCTTTTTATTTAGATTTAATGAAGTGTACCAATTAAACGATATTTAATTGGAATTGAATTGTTATTGATTTTTGGGTTTATCGTGAACAGTGTTTTAAATAACACTTGTTCTTTAACCCGATAATTAATGGAATGTGATTTTGGGTTTATCGTGAACCGTGTTTTAAATGACACTGATTCTTTAACCCAGTTAAAGATTAAAACTAAGTGGAGTTTTAATGAATCTTTAATTAGATTGAGATGATCGAAAATGGAGTATCACCAGTTTTGCTCCAGGCGATGGTTAAATCTTTAATTAGATTTGAACGTGAAATGGTAATTGAATTTACCGATAACACTGTGGTGTTAGATATGAAGTATTACCAGTTTTACTTCATGGGATGAATAGGTTGGGATTGGGAAATAAAATAAATGATTACTTCGGTGTGGTTCGCTAATCCCGACTAGTTTGAATTGATATTCAAAGGAGATTAAAGAATAAATTTAAAGAATTTATCTTGGATAAAATTAATGGGAACTTTTCCCAAAGTATAGGAATATTTGAATAAAAGAATATTCTGAATTGGAATGAGGCGTATGTTGTGTTTGTGTAACACTTTTATAATATATACGCGAGTTATTCAGAAAGACCGGGTTTATCCCATTCTGAATAACTGATTCGACGTGGTGTCGAAGATGAAGACGGTGGTCGAAGACCGGAAGTCTTCACGTCGTTTGGGTAATTACTGATGATCTTGATTGGGCTGTACACCCAAGAAGATGGAAACAGTTAGTGATCGTCCAGACGTGCTTGGAGATCGATGGATATGCGGGGTATTAGGTGTCTCCGGTTTCGTTCAGACCCAGAACGGACTTGTAAATGGACTGTGTGTCTGACATTGGATTGTAGTCCGTGCGATTGATCTCTATTAAATATATATCTGTTTGGCGGCGGAGGATTTATTCTCTTGCTTAACGCCCTTCTCTGAGACGTACGAGCTCAGGGGTTATATATTGATGGATATCAAACGCATGGAGTGAATTGCCTGTGTGGCATGCCTAAGTGGCAATTGATCGAGGCTTCTGTTGAAAAGCAAAGTCTTGTGGTGATGATCAAAGCACAGCCTGTGTGGCACAGCTTTGTGTAACGTGAATTCGCGAGCCTCGCACCCCGGTTGTGAACCAAAAACGGGAGAGGACGTCAGGGAGGGCATGCGTTTCTTTCTAACTAGAAGTGACATCAGTGGTTTTACGCGCCCTGACGAGTTTGACTTATGTGGTTGTTGCTGTTGCGAGGCGCCTCGGTTATATCGGTTTCGGCTGATGCATTCTGGTCGGCTGACGGACCAGACTTACACCCCATAGGGTGGGGAGACGTAGTGTTCAGGCATAATAATCCACATCGGTGGACCGGCCCTGAGGATCTAAAGGCTTGCCTGCGCGCTTGCCTGTGGCTCGGGCTAGAGAGTCACGAATCGGTTGAGGACTATTTTTTGCCTCGGTTCATAGATGGAAATCCAACTTCCAAATACGTGACATTTGCGGTTTTAATTGTAGAACTAGTATGGCGACATGATATATGGTACCCATGCCGCCTATGATTGATACTTATGATTTGAAGTTGTTTTATACACTATGCACTTATAATAGTATCAAATGATTTGTTTTTAAACGTATCAAGCATTCTTTGGCTGTTATAAGGGAAAACCCTATCCCCCGGCTTTCGTTGCATTGTGTGATAGGACCTGGGTCTTATAACAGCTTCATCTTTCTTTATTTAGCATTGCGTTGTTGGTTTTATGCACTGGTATTCTTGGGAGGAAACCCGTTCCGTGTTATACGGCGTGGTCCCTTGATTTACCTAACTTTTAAAATAGAGAATAATAGCTGTTTTAGTTCTCACACCAGTCCCATGACTGACCTGGAGTTTATTGTTTTAACCTAAACTCTGGGTGCCCTTATTTTGACACGGGCAGCTAGTAGTTTTGGTTTTGCAGATTTATATTCACAGGATCCTGGTTTACAGCTGGAATGATATCCGGAAAGCTTTGTATCCGTATATCTCTTCTAGTTGTGTATTGAATTATTTTCCGCTACGATGTATTTAAATGTAATTTAAATCTCTGATATTTCTGTGTAATATTCATTTATACTCTGTATATTCTTGTAATCTGGTGCATCGTTGTAATATACAATGAAACGTTCTTCTGTATGCATTCTATTTTGTCGTGTTCTCAAACGATAGGGCGTTTCGAACGGTCTGGGTTGGTTTAGCGACTGGTTCGGACCGAGCGAAATTCCGCTCGTCACAGAAAATTAAATTCATGTGTGAATGAATGAAGTGTTCAAACAATAAAAATCACATTTTTATAATATATATAATGTATGTAAAATATTCGCCTTATATATAAATAGTTTCAACAATAAAAATTTCATCTTTCTTATATGAACAACATATATAAAATATCCATGTGTGGAGGTGCTCATGTGTTGAGAAGTGTGTGTATTGGAAAAGTTCATGTGTTGAATAAAAAGATTGAACAATAAAAATTACATTTTTATTGAAACTATGAAGTGTTAAAAACATTCATGTGTTGAATAAATATTTTAAATGATAAAAATATCATTTTTATCATATATGTGATATGCTAAAGATATGCGAGCGTTGAAACAAATATTTGTGAAAGAAATATGTGAAAACCCGTAACTTCCCCGGTGAGGAAAGCGCGGATAGTTTGAGAACAAACCACAACAGAACGCAGACGGAAGAACATTTCATTGTTAATTTACAACAATTCCATCAGAATACAAGAATATACAGAGCATAAATAAATATTACACAGAAATATCAGAGATTTAAATTACATTTAAATACATCGCAGCAGAAAATAATACAATACACAACTAGAAGAGATATACGGATACAAAGCTTTCCGGACATCATTCCAGCTGTAAACCAGGATCCTATGAATATAAATCTGCAAAACCAAAACTACTAGCTGCCCATGTCAAAATAAGGGAACCCAGAGTTTAGGTTAAAACAATAAACTCCAGATCAGTCATGTGACTGGTGTGAGAACTAAAACAGTTATTAATCTTTATTTTAAAGTTCGGTAAATCAAGGGACCACGCCGTATAACACGGAATGGGTTTCCTCCCAAGAATACCAGTGCATAAACAAACAACGCAATGCTAAATAAAGAAAAATGAAGTTATTATAAGACCCAGTTTCCATCACACAATGCAACGCAAGCCGGAGGATAGTGTTTTTACCTTATAATAGCCAAGAATGCTTGATACGTTTAAAACAAATCATTTGATACTATCATAAGTGCATAGTGTATAAAACATTCTTCAAATCATAAGTATCAATCATAGACGGCATAAGCGCCCCATCCCACTATTTCACCATACTAGGCTCTACAAATAAAACCGGAATACACGTATTGGAAATTGGATTTCCATCATGGTGGCTCCTGATTCGAAAGATCGATCGCGTAATGCAATTCCCCACGGCTTACGTCCCAACAAGAGAAAACACCATCTGCACATCCGCACTTTTGGGACCAGAGTATCACCGCGGCTTACGTCCTAGCGAGAGAAAACACCGCTTACTCTATATATCCCTGAGCACTAAGCTCATCTCGGTCGACCGAATCCACGACACCACTAAGGTACCCATCCACTAAAAAGCATACTGATCAAACCATCAGTTTACCACCATACCGGGGTGTGAGGCTCGCGAATCGACGCTATACACAAAGCCATGCTATATTAAAGCTGCGCTTTGATCATCACCCACCAAACTTTGCTTTTCAACAAAAGTCTGGATCACTGCATCTCAGCATGCCACACTATCAATTCATATCATACCACTGATTTCTGCCAATATATAACCTCTGAGCTCGTATGTCTCAGAGAAGGGCGTTAAGCAAGAGAATAAATTCCCCGCCGCCAAACAAATATATATTTAGCAGGGATCAACGAATACAATATAAAGGAATACAATGTCAGACACACCATCCATTTACAAGTCCATTCTAGGTCTGAACGAAACCGGAGGCACTTTCCTCGCATATCCGTCGATCTCCAAGTACGTCTGGACGACCACCAACTGATTCCCTCATCTTGGGTGTACAGCCCAATCAAGATCATCAGTAATCACCCAACCGATGTGAAGACTTCCGGTCTTCGACCACCATCATCATCTTTGACTTATCGTCGAATCAGTTATTCAAAATGGGTATAAACCCGGTCTTTCCGAATAACTCGCGTATATTTTAAACAAGTGTTACACAAACACAACATACGCCTCATTCCAATTCATCAGTCACTAACCGTAAATTAACCAAGAGAATAATTCCCCAAATATTAACCCCGAAGGCCGAAACCAACATCAGATCAATATCCAGAAAACCATTCTGCTTAGCTAACCGACAGTTAGTTTCTAACTTTCACATTCATAGGGAAAGGTTCGCATTAATTTTATCAAAGATAAATTCCTTGAATTTATTCTTTAATCTTCCTTTGGATATCATTTCAAACCAAATTATTGTTTTCCAAACTAGCCGGGATTAGCGAACCACACCGAAATAATTATTTATTTTATTTCCCAATCCCAACCTATTCATCCCATGAAGCAAAACTGGTAATACTCCATATGTAATACCACGGTGTTATCGGTGAATTCAATTACCATTTCACGTTCAAATCTAATTAAACATTTAACTATCGCTTTGGAGAAAAACTGGTGATAATCCATTCTCGATCTTTTCAATCTAATTAAAGATACATTAAAAATCCACATAGTTTTAATCTTTAATTGGGTTAAAGAATCAGTGTCATTTAAAACATGATTCACTATAAACCCAAAATCACATTACATTTCAATCAGACCCTAAACATAAATTAGCAAGTGAGCAATTCCTTAAGTATTTACCCCGAAGGCCGAAACCAACATCAGATCAATACCCTAGAAACCATTCAACTTAACTAATCTCCAGTTAGTTTCTGATTTTCTTTACTGCTTTGTGTCTAAGAACAATATTATTGAAGATACCGTTCACGACAACCAAAAATTACATTCTATTAATTATCGGGTTAAAGAACAAGTGTTATTTAAAACACTGTTCACGATAAACCCAAAAATCAATACCAATTCAATTCCAGTTAAATATTATTTAATTGGTGGACTTCATTAAATCTAAATAAAGATATTTAATCTTTTCCTCAACTGGGTTTAAGAACAGCGTTAATGAAGACGCCATTCACGACAAACCCAAAATCCCATTTGATATTAAATACAAGGCTATGAATAGAAAATATATCGGCTTATATTCAATATCAAATTCTACGACCAACAAATATCGTATTGGAAATAACGATATAAATATATCTTTCAAATTTCCCATAACAATACCTGTATAATCACAAAATCCCACATCGAAATATTCTGAAGACAATTTCGATTCAAATCCATTTCCAATCTATATATTGGAAATCCTGGTTATTTTCAAAACCATTTCAAATCCACTTTATTTATTTTAAAAATAAATAAATTATTATTCTAGTTCAAAACTAGTTCATTTCGATAAAAATCTATTTTTATCCTTTCAAATATGGAGTTTCTCATCCCAACTCTTCACAAATCATTTCTTATGATTTTACACAAATTATAATTATTTTTAATAAATTTATCAAGGCCTGTACAGTCGATTTCCATCAATGGCTATCGAACTGCACTTACAGCGACCTTTTCCAAATTTTATTTGGACATAATTCCAAATCCAACCGTTAGATTTCAAATTTCTAGTATTCGTTAGAAAGCTCTTTTCGATACGAACCCAACGGTTCTAGTTTTAGGAGAATCTGACGGTCGGATCTCCCGCAATGTCCGTTCGAAGTCAATGGTTGAAATTCACGAACTGCCGCAGCGCGGCGTGTTCTATCCAGGCCATTATATATATTATATGTTTCGTTGATTTCCTTTTTAAAAAGAATTTTATAAATCATTTCAAATTTGTTTCAAAAACAATTTCAACCTTTATTTCAAATTCAAATCAAAATTGAATTTTTCCTTATAAATTATTTTTACATTCACTTCTATTTGATTTCAATTCAAATCGATTTCAATTCTATTTCAATTCGTTTTCAATTGAATTAAATTCAATTAAGATTTGTTTTCTATTTGATTCAATTCGAATTCATTTTCAATTCAGTTCAATTTGAATTCGTTTTCTATTAAATTCAAATTCGTTTTCTATTCAATTCAATTCGAATTCGTTTTCTATTCAATTCAATTCTTTTCTAAATATCAGATTTTGAAATCACTTTTGATATTCATTACAAAATGAATAAAATCGATATTCATTATAAAATGAATAAAATCGATATAAATATCGTTCACGTCAAAATGGCGTCAATCTAATCAACACGGCTTCATATATTTCTATTTTCGAATATTCTATTTCAAATATTTCTTTTTCAAATATTTCTATTCAAATATTTCTTTTTCAAATATTTCTTTTTCAAATATTTCTATTCAAATATTTCTATTCAAATATATCTTTTCAAATATTGAATGAAGCCAATCGATTACCATATAATGTTAATTATATGGATTTTCTACAACACATGTATACAATAACAACGATGAAAAATCAACCATCATCCAAAGTGCATTCTACACTGTATAAGCATCGAATATAAATATTTAACTCTCATAACAGTCTGTCAATCAATCGATCGACATACAATTAAACAATGGGGATTAGTGTACGTCAAATATCATCCCAATACCCGTGTGGGGTTTCAAACAATCAAACACAGGTTTTATTTGTGTAGTTAGGCGATGTGTAAAATTTATCGTCCCAATCAATACCAGTCAAATGTGTGTATATAAACAAATCGTTCGATTTGTTTATATTAATTTATTTCATTTCATATACACGTTAAAAATTCTATTTTTAACTATAAAATATTTTCCACTATAAAATATTTTATTTCAACTATATAAATGTTTTATTTCATTTCACATCACATCACACAATCAACTACACATCAAAATCAAACAAACAAGCGTACAAGCCGTCCATGGTCTGTGGACGACGGGTGTCGGGTGCTACTAAACACCGTCTGCATCCTGTTATATAGTTTTAACTAGAAAACAAAATTAAAAGGTGAGAAGTTCTCACAGAATTGCTAATCCAACGCCACGACTCTTCTTAGGTATAAATCTTCGTCGTTCTTACCTCTTGTCACTTTTCACTACCCGTATTCTCTACATATATAAAAATCATATTTTTTACTTCGCTATTCAAAATATAAAAATTGAATTTTTACTTTTCTATTCAATATATAAAAATCGAATTTTTTACTTCGCTATTCAATATATAAAAATCGAATTTTTACTTAGCTATTCAACATATAAAAATCGTATTTCTTTTTCTACTTCATATATATTTTTCAACGCTTCATTCTATATAAAAATTATATTTCTACTTTTAATATAAAGATCAGATTTTTACTTCACTATATATATAAAGATAAAATCTTTGCTACCTATGTAATACAAAGATCGTATTTTTAGTATCTATACTATATAAAAATCAAATTTTTAATCTTTCCTTGATATAAAAATTATATTTTGAACCTTCCTATAATATAAAAATACGATCTTTCTCCTTTTAAAAATCTATTTATATAAATTATATCAAATCTAACCTTATATACTAATAAAAATCCAGATTTTATATAAATGAAAATATAAAAACTCACTGTGTTGCGTGTTCTAGGTTGGTTGGAGGCTCGCGGAAGTCCGGGCGATGGCAGGCCGTGCGATGGCTCGGGGTGCTGCTCAGACCAGCACCGGAGTTGGTTGGGGAGATGGCTTTATGGGTGGAGGAGCTCGCTGGAGGGTACGGGGCGGCGCCGAGCTTCTTCAGGTGGCGGCTTGACGGTGGCCCCCCCTACAAGACAACGGCTGTCAGATCTGAAAAGGGGGCATCAATTTCGGTTCAGCCGCGGTTTTCAGCGGAGGAGAAGGAGCTGGGGGGTCTCGTCGTCGGAGTGGGAGAGGGGGAGGTCGGCCTCCGGTGTCGGCGCCAGGATCACTGGCGATGGGGGCGACGGTCCACCGTCGAGCGCTTTCCCTTTTTTTTTCTCGATTCGTTCTGAATGGGGGGGCAACGGGTTTTAAGGAGAGGGTTTTTTTTATTTAATTATTTAATTATTTTATTTTTCACCAAAAAGCAACTTTTATTTTCAACCTCAAAACGAGACCCACCGCCTGTCGTCCATAGCTAATTACCCGCATTCCGAACACAATGGGATATGTATCGCAGGCCAATTTTATCGTTCCGACTAGTTTTGATTTAAACTAAAGTATAAATCTTTATATATTCAATTTAAACGCACATTTCAATTTACCGGGGCCACATACGAACTCTAAAAATTCCCAAAAAATATTTTCTAGCTTCGTGTTGACGATACGGTCCTAACAAAACTAATTTCGTCAAATTCTGAGACCGTTTGAAAAATGGCCATTATCCGATCGATTAAAATCAACTGAAACTGGTCAAACGCGTTTTCTTTTGCCACGCTCACATATTGATATGAAAAATTATGGAATTTGGAATCTAGCAAAAATTTGACATCATGGACCCAACAAAAGTGGTTTCATCGAAATCCGAGGTCGTTTGCAAAATGTCTATTTTTAAGGGCCTGAATTCCATAGCGGCTATTCAGAATTTTCAACCGGACATATCTTTTGATCCCTGCTATGAAATTTTGATTTTTCGGATTCATTGGAAAGATATTATCAATTAGATTCAAATATTTTTGGTTTCGCTAAAATCCGGTTTATTTTGCACCCGGTATATTCAATTGAAGTTTGAAATCGAATTATCGAACTACCGCGCCATTTTCAATTCCTTTTATAATTTAAAATAAATATTTATATTCTAACGACGATCTATATAAATATATTCGTTCGAATTCTATTAAAAATAAATTTCTCGTCATTATTATTTAAAATAATTCATTTTGAATAGTCAAATTTTGCTAAAATTGCCAAAATAAAAATTTTAAACTGGCCCAGATTTCCGGGTTATTACAAAATATTATTTTTAACATGCATAGGAACTAAATAAAATAGTCGTGTGTTGAAAAATATTTTAGTTCGCCAAAATTATCATCTTTGAAATGTGAAGTGTTAAAAATAGCCACTTGTTCAAATAAATATGCATGAGTTGAAATATTCATTAATTAACTAATGATATGATTTTTTCCTATGCATGCAACATTGGAATGAATGGTGTTTTTAAACCAAAGTGAATCAAAAATGAAGTTGAATGGAAAATGATAAGTGATAAGAATTGCATATATGTACATGCGTATTTACTGAACAGGTTGTAGCAAAGAGGCTAGAGAAGAGGAATAAAATTTTGTGCCCGACAAATAGGTACACGTTTACTGTTTTGTTAGGGTGATGATTTTATGAGCCTATTGGCTAGCCGCTTGGCTTTTTCTTTTTCTTTTCGACATGAGATGCCCATGTGGCTATTTGGGAATTTTCCCAGCCCCTCCCGTACGAAGGAAGTTATGGCGAAATTTTCCAAAATTTAAAGGCGTTAGTGAAATCTTTAAAGTGAAAACGATATAGGAATTTTTGAATGAACTATATTTATATAGATATATAAATATAAATAAAATTAAAACGAAACGTGGCCGTGCAGTTCGTGTTTTGAAACCGTGATTTCAAACGACTAGTGCGGGAAATCCAACCATTGGATTTTCCCGAAACCACAACCGTTGGGTTCGCCTTGGAGGTATCTTTCCAACAGCACCAACTTTGTGAAGATCCGACGGTTGGATTATCCGGAATGTTTAATTCAAATCTGAAGAAAAACAGCGCCCGAAACGATTATATATATATAAATATAATTAAATTAAATCGAATAACGACACTGTAGTTCGTAAATTGAAATCGTAACTTCAAATGGCTAGTGTGGAAGATCCGACCATCGGATTTTTCCAAAACTGAAACCGTTGGATTCATTTTGAAATAGTCTTTCTAATGACATAAAGTTTGTGAAGATCCAACTGTTAGATTTTTAGATATGTGTAAAACAAATTTAGTGAAAAACAGCGCCAGTGCATCGGCATGACCTGAATTGTCGTTTAATTAAATATGGTCGTTTTAAATAAATAAAAATGATGATATATAGTTATAAAATACTATAGACGATATAGAGTGGAAATAAACCAATTTTGTTGTGTTTGCTTGATATGTGATGGTTGAATGTATTTAACATGAAAATTATAACTAAAGAACTGAAATGTGAATGTTGAGTAGTCTAACCATGTGATAAATTGATTTGAAAATCTAAGTATACGTGGTTTATTTGAAAAGGCTGAGTTCATCTCATTTCAAATAATCGATCGACGTTGAGAAGTCGAAGAGTCGAAGACGATTGAAGATCGACGATCTGCACATTGGATGGATGGGCGCTACTAATGCTCGTGATTGGAGTAGCTACTGTGAAGGAGCTGAAGTAGTAGCCGTCCAAACATACTGTTGATTGTACGGATATGCGAGGAATTTGGTGCCCTCGGTTTCGTTCAAACCCAGAACGGACTTGTAAATCGACTGTGTGTCTGACATTGGATTTTGTTCTGTGCTGATTGATCTCTGTTAAATATATATCTTTTTGGCGGCGGAGAATTTATTCTCTTGCTTAACGCCCTTCTCTGAGACGTACGAGCTCAGAGGTTATGTATTGATAGAAATCAGTCGCATGGAGTGGATTGCCTGTGTGGCATGCCTAAGTGGCATATGATCAAGGCTTCTGTTGCAAAGCAAAGTCTTGTGGTTGATGATCAAAGCATGGTCTGTGTGATGTAGCTTTGTGTATAACATGAATTCGCAAGCCTCACACCCCGGTATGAGTCAAAAACGGGAGAAGGACCCAAGGAGTGCATGACGTTTCTTTCTAGATATGGTGGGGTCAGTGACCTTCCATCCCGGACATTTATATCTACTTTTCACCTGTGTGGTTGGTGGAATACGAGGCGCCTCGATTATAGGTCTATAAGGACCAGGAAACGTGTGTTCAGGAATAACTAATCCTCAAAAGTAAGAGAGGACCGACCTTGGAGGATCCAGGGATTGCTGTGTGCGTTTCCGAGGCATTTGCTAGAGTGTCTCGAACGGAGAGGAGCGTGCCCCTTGTCTCGACTCATGAAGGAATCCAATTTCCAATACGAAATTTCGGATGTGATTGTAATACTGGTACGGCGACATAGTGGTATGGGTCATTTATGCCGCCTATGATTGATATTTACGATTGAAATCGCTTTTGAAACATATATGCACTAGTAATAATATCAAACACTTTTGCTTTATTCGTATGAAGCATTTTTGGCCATTATAAGGTAAAAACTCTATCCTCCGGCTTGCGTTGCATTGTGTGATGGGACCTGAGTCTTATAATGGCTTCATTTTACAAAAAGCATTGCGATAATTTAATCATTTACTTTATTTCATGCACTAGCCCTCATTGGAGTAAACCCGTTCCGCGAAAGTGGCGTGGTCCTTTGATTTTCATTATTGTTGTTGTTAATAAGTTAAGTAGATTTCTCATACCAGTCCCATGACCGACTCGTAGTTTGCTTCACCTTACAAACTCGGGTGCCCTCATTTTCACACTGGCAGCTTAGTTACAGGTATCTGGTGCAGTTTTGGCTCATGGCGAGGCTTGACTACATAGTGCTGACTTTGACTCTTTCCGCCATTTTAGTATATGTATTATGATTCCGCCATTGGCGATGTAGACTGATATTTATTTTGTGTACTCTTTATGTACGATTCCGCCTCTGGCGATGGTGACTGATTATGTATTATTATGCACTAAGTTGTATCCTGCACTGTGCTCTCTGATGTGGTGATATCTATATGATTCCGCTGTCATATGTGTGTAAATTATTCTATTTTATGTTTATGCTATTATCTGTGATCTACTAATGATGATTAATGTATTATATTCCAATGATTATCCTTAACACCGTGTCACGGTGTTTTGGGATCGTCACAGCTGGTATCAGAGCTTTGGTTAACCTTAGTTCTGGAGTCTAACACATTAAACACTTCGTCAAAATAGAATCAGTAGTATTCTAAGGTGAGTATCTCATTAGAGAGAGGACTAGTAAAGTCCTAGGATGAGCCAAGCAGAATAGCAAAAACAATTTGATCAGTCCATCGTTATCTTTCCTTAAATTTTCTGCTTAACCATGCAATAAATTATCATTTCTGTAAGCTGACACTTTTCTTGCTTATACAGAACTTGAAAAATGGCTACCCGAGCAGCCGCCGCTGGAGGAGGCCGTGCTGGACGTGGCGGAGGAAGAGTAGAGGTCCCAGTAGAAGAAGGACCCTTGATACAACCCCCGGTCGCTCAATACTTCGAGCTGGACCGCGAAGCTAAGAGATACGTAAATCTAGGAGGCAAGACCGTCTCGGGAACTGGCACGGTAATAGAGGCCCTTGCATGGCTCAAAACATGCGAGAAGGTACTAGAAGGCCTAAAGCTTGGAGATCAAGATAAATCTATTATGGGTGCCTGGCTTATGCAGGAACAAGCTGAACTATGGTGGGAATCTCTCACCGCCGGGAATAGAGAAGCTGGAAGAACCTGGGACGGATTCAAAGAACTCTTCAAAGAGAAATATGTCCCAGAACAAGCCCTAGAACGCATGCACGATGACTTCGCCAACCTCCTGCAGGGGGATCTTTCAGTGCAGGATTATCTGAATAAGTTTAAACAGTTGTCCACCTATGCTTCGGAGCTTGTCGCCACTACAAAGTCCAAGAATAAGAGGTTCATCCTCGGGCTGAAGCGACAGTATCATGATAGAGCCATGGCCCACATCAAGTTGGGATTTAATGAATTGGTGGAAATGACATGCAACTACGAAGACTTTGACCAAAGGCACCTGGAGCAGGATCGCGCTAAAAGCCAAGCCGGAAACAAACGCAAGCCTGTTGTGAATCAAGCTGAGTCAAGCCAAGAAGCATCCTCGAAACCACAGACTGGCAGGCCGCCAAGAGGAAGCTGCTATAACTGTGGCAAGATGGGGCACTTCTCTAATGTCTGCAGAACCCCGAAGAGGCAGAAGACAAATTCACAAGGTTCAAGCCAGGGCTCTCAGAACCCTCGCTCCTGCTTTAATTGCCGCAAGATGGATCATCTTGTCAAAGACTGTCCTTTGCTGAAAAAGGCCGTAGTAGCTCACGTGTATGACGGGTCGAGCCCGCCAGCTGCTTCCGATGGAACAAGTAAACCCGATGTTTTGGGAGGTACCCTTACAATTAAAAATATTCATGTTTCTATATTGTTTGACACGGGTGCATCACGTAATTTTATTGCTAGTAACATAGTGCACAAATTAAAGTTAAAACAAACGAAGCTTAAAGATTCGGTTGAAGTTCATAATCAGATAGGGGGTTCTATTTGTTGTATATAACATTGTATACACAATTATATGATTTTTGTTTGATGATAACAACCAAATATATATTATTATAAATGTGTTAATAACTGTACTGTTCTGTATATTCATTACAGATAGGATTTCTGTTTAAATAAAATACAACAGTACAAAAATTTAAATATTCACACAGTGTTTTATTTGAACAGGATATTTTATTTCAATATCAAATAGTACAGTTTTTACAACTCCATTTATTTGAACGCTTCACTGATACAATTCATTTCATTTTTCATATACAAAACTCCTTGTTACATCACTCATCACTCATAACTCAGTTATATATATATATATATATATATATATATATACAGACTCATATTCACGTGTATACATTTAGACACTTATACACATTGTTCACTGATAAAGTCTTCAGTCTTCTGCCGGCATCACTGTCAGCCCAATAACAGTCAGTCCAGTCTTCATACCTGTCACATGAAACACAGAAACACATAGTACACTGCAATAAAAATAAAAACTGTATTCATGCAAATATAAATTTTATTAAAAAAAAATTATTTGCCTCAGTTTTCTGGTGTGTTTCTCATCATTTTTCCAACTCGATCTGATTTATTATAACCGACTGATGGCTGCATGTACACATGTGTACACGTGTGCACTGCCACGCCATTCAGCGAGCAACTGTGGAGTAGCCTCATGGGCCATCTCGACTCAGTGTAACTCAGCATGAAAAAATAGTGAGGAAAAAACAACATTCACATGGAATGGTCGAGGCAGTTCAAAAACAAGGCAGCAAAGAAGCAACAAAAGACAGTGAAGCTCAACAATGAAGTGTGCATGTATATACATATACAAGTTCAAGTACAAGTGCATGTACAGTATTGTAATCAAACAGCAAGAAGAACCAGTAACCAAGCACAGCTCAAGTCAACATGGAGCAAGAAATGTATTCAACAAACATAGTTCAACATATACAAGTATAGTGTACAAACATGCAACATCAAGTTCAAGAGTTCTTTTTCAAGTGTACTTGTGTATGAATGGTGTTCAACACAAGTTAGTGGTGTACAAACTAGTAAATGGTGTAAACAACTTTGGTCTATGAAGTGTGGTTAAGTAAAAGTTCATAACAAGAATTCATCAAGCTTCAGAAGTATCAACAGCAACAATGAAACAGCAAATGAGTTCAAATGGGCACAACATGTTTATGTACAGCAATACAAGAATCATGGAGCAACAGCTAAAAGCATGGCGAATAAATAATGCATGGGTAAAAAGACAAGTACAAGCAACTGGAAGTATATACACAAATGGATGATACACACATACAATAGACAGACCAAAATCCAGGTGCACAACATAATGGTCATGGCAATATAGTGAAGCAGATTGCACAACCAACCATAACAGGATGAACAATAGAGCATGGTTCAGTAATGTGAAATGTTGACACAACATGATGATCAAAATATTTCATGGCAGCTTCAGGACATCAATGGATACAAGACAATCAATTGCATGTAACAGGACAAGGCAGTTTCAAAGTAATGGTGCAACTACGTGGTGACTAGCAAAATGGATATACATGTGATGCAGCCACAGTGGTGAAGATATGTGCAAGTACACATGCAGATGTGCACAGCAACAAATCAGGGCATTAAACAATCAAAGCAGGGATTGGTCTTCTTTTCAGAATTAAACAAACATGACATGATTTGGCAAGTTTTTATATTCAACTGTGAAGGCAAAGTCAAAGCCAAAATTACAGCAAAGAAAAAGCATGTGATCAAGACAAATCTCAGAAATAAGTTTCAGAATTAAAATGGTGTATTTTTGGCAAGAAATCATCTCTAGTTATCACAGTGTGTTTCTGAGAAAAATTGGTGATATTTCTTTAACAAGAGATTTTCAAAATGGTTCAAGAAAAACCCAGAGAATCTCTTTATTTGTTTCCTGTTTTTGATTCAATCAGGAAATTCATTTAAAAGCTTTTCACAGGAAATTTAAAACTGCAAATTCAAAAAAAAGGACGAGCCAATTTTATTTTTGGCAAGAAATCTTTTTCGGTTTAATTTCATTTCCAGATATTCTAGGCAACAGTTTTTTCAATCAAAGGAACAAATCTGTTTTCTTTCTTAAGGGATCGAATCAATACTTTCCTGTTTTGATAAATATGCTTTCAGAAAAATTCAAGGCATCATTCAAAAGAAGAAACCAATTCAAAGCTATTTTTTCAGAGAGATTCTATCAAAGATTTCAAGGGCCGATTCAATCATGGCAACAAGGAGTGAAATAACGCAACTAAGCCAACATCGTTCCAGAGTATTTCAGTAAACAAAACATGGTAAGGTATTTCAATAAATCATGTAAGGGACAAATTAAAACCGACCAGGACTGGATTTATTTTGTTATTGTAATTCAATTCAAAGCCGAGCAAAATCAGGCAATAAATCAAAAGGGGCAACACAAAATCAGGTCAAGCTACTTAATTGAAATCAGAGTTTAGGGTTTTCGAATATACCCCATATTTATACACACCAAATTCATTATAGGCAAGGCACCGCAAATCGAAAACCAACCCAACATTTCAAATTGAAAACCCAAGCATTAATAAATCAAAAGGCAGAGCAATTGAAGTTTAAATTCACTTACAACGTTTCATTAGGGTTTCGATCGAGTGCCAGAGAGGGAATCCAACTCGAAGTGACAGAAAGAAACGAAGAAGTCGAGCACCAAAGAACATCATTCAATCGGGCATCGAAATCGATTTGGGGGATCATTTCACAAAACCCTAGCTTCTCAAAGTCGGCCGCCATTTTTTCTTATTTCAGAAACAAAGAGATCAGGTGTAAAGAATAGAAATGGGCTGGCCATTTACAAAGGGGATGACCCTTCTATTGTTAACTCCTAGGGTTTCACTTTTGTTTTAATATTTCTGTTATTTTAATTCGTTATAAAATCAGTCTGAACAGCCTTCTGGAGTCTGTAAAATTCTAGAACTCTGTTACGGGTTAACAGTCAGTTTCAGAATCTGTAAAATCTGGGTTATCTGTTACAGGTTTGTAATACAGGAAAACCTGATTGAGGGGATATCGATCAGTCTACGGTTTTGAGCGTAGGGTTAGAATAGGAGCGAGAGTCACGAGTGTACATGGTCTTGTATGCGGGATCTGTTCTATCACCTAGTAGAAACCTTAGAAATGCCGCAGTAGGCAGGGATTTGCCTAAGCTGGGTATATTTGTGTGTGATTTATTTTCTGCATTTTGTTTCTGCTATATTCAATGATCAGTTTATTAATATATATATCTCATTAGATTTTTAATTCAGTCAAAAACTGTGAAAAACCCTATTCACCCCCCCTCTAAGGTTATTCTAGATCCAACACTATTATTCTCAGTACATGTTGTAGAGTGCCAATCACTTATTCTTTCTACAAGTTTCCTTTCTATCTAGTTGTTATGGACTTTCCCGAATTCAATATCATTCTCGGGCTGGATTGGTTAACGTAATACGAAGTTGAGGTAAATTATGCGGAACGAATAGTAAAAATTCGAATGAAGCTTGGACATTTATTTATACCCTGTCATGGTTCGAATCCAGATAGAAAAGAATTTTGGTCTGCATTAGAAGTTATCCCCACTTCCATAGAAAAGATTCCGATTTTCAGAAACTATGCGGATGTGTTTGAAGAAGTCGAAAACTTACCTCCGCAAAGAGAAGTAGAATTCAGAATCGATCTAATTCCCAATGCCAGACTAGTGGTGCATCCAATTCGCAAAATGACTCCAAAGGAAAAAGAAGAATTAGGCGATCAAACTCGTCAACTGTTGTGGAAGGGTCTAATTAGACCTAGCTTTTCTAATTGGGGTGCAGTTGTAGTGTATGTCCCAAAGTCAGACGGTACTCTTCGATTATGCGTTGATTACCGAGACCTCAACAAACAGACGCTCAAAAATAAATACCCATTACCCCACATCGATGATTTGCTAGACCAATTAAATGGGGCGAGAGTATTTTCTCGAATGGACCGAGCTACAGGTTTTCATCAATTGAGAATAGCCGAGGAGTGTGTTCCTTTGACAGCTTCCAGAGGTCCAGACATATTTTATGAATGGTTAGTAATGCCGTTCGGCCTGTGCAACGCTCCAGCATACTTTGTCAATCTAATGAATAGAGTGTTCAGGGTAGTTCTGAATAAATTTGTCCTCGTATTTATTGATGATATTTTAATCTACTCCAAATCAAAACCCGAGCATGAAAAACACTTAGAACAAGTATTGGAGATTCTAAGAAAGAACGTCTTCAAAGCCAAATTCTCTAAATGTGTCTTCTGGCAAGAAGAAGTGAAGTTTCTTGGCCATGTCGTGTCAAAGAAAGGGATTTCTGTAGAACCGAGCAAAATAACAGCGATTCAAGACTGGAAACAACCCACTACATCCACAGAGGTTAGAAATTTTATGGGGTTGGCTAGTTATTATCGAAAGTTCGTTAAGGATTTTTCGAAGATATCCGGTCCGTTAACGAAGCTCACGAAGAAGCATGAGAAATTTAAGTGGACTTCCGACTGTGAAAAAGCTTTCCAGGAATTGAAATCGAAACTGACAACTACTCCAGTGTTAACCATTATTGATGGCAATCAGGATTTGACGATTTGGACAGATGCTTCTATTAGAGGTCTTGTTGCAGTGTGAATGCAAAGAGGCCAAGTAGTCACTTATGCAAGACACCAACTGAAACTACATGAGAAGAATTATGTAATTCATGATCTTGAGTTGCTAGCTATCGTTTTTGCGTTAAAAATCTGGATGCATTATTTATTGGGCGAAAAATTTGTACTGTACACAGATCATCAATCATTGAAGTATTTATACACCCAGAAAGATCTGAATTTGAGACAGCAGCGTTGGCTAGAATTTCTTGCAGCGTATGACCATGATATCCTATATACGCCGGGAAAGGTTAACATTGTAGCGGATGCGCTTAGTAGAAAAACCACAATCATTGCCAATCTTATAATTACGCCAGGATTGATTGATAAAATATCTGTTCTTCAGAAAGGTGACAATTTTGTGAAAGAGATGATAAGAAGGATTCAAAGGGGCGAAGGCTCCAGTTTCCAAGTGGATAGTGAGGGAGTTCTGAGATTGAATAGAAGAATATGTGTTCCCGACATTCCTAAGCTCAAAAGAGAAGTGCTAGATGAATGCCATAAATCCAAACTTTGCATTCATCCTGGTGTGAGTAAAATGTACAAAGATATCAAACACACTTTCTGGTGGAAGGCAATGAAGAGGGATATTTCTTTGTATGTTAGCAGATGCCCTACTTGTTAATTGGTCAAGAGTGACCAACAGAAGCTAGCAGGATTGTTGCAACCGTTGGAAGTCCCAGGTTGGAAATGGGAACAGGTTTCCATGGATTTCATAGATGGTTTACCGCGAACCAGGAAAGGTAATGACAGCATTTGGGTAATCGTAGATCACTTCACGAAGACTGCCCATTTCATACCTGTCAGATCCAATAGAACCGCTCAAAGTCTAGCACAGATATATTTCAAAGAAATCATTAAGCTGAATGGAATTCCCATCAGCATAGTCAGTGATGGAGACCGAATATTTGCTAGAAAATTCTGGGAGGCATTCCAGACAGAATTGGGAACGAAACTGAATATGAGCACCGCTTATCACCCTCAAACAGATGGCCAAACTGAGCGGGTGAATAGAATTCTGGAAGATTTATTGCGGGCTTGTATATTTGATTTTGGTGGGTCATGGGAAGATCACTTGCATTTGGCAGAATTCCCATATAACAATAGCTATCAAGCAAGTTTGGGAATGTTGCCATTTGAAGCATTATATGGCAGACCGTGCAGATCTCCAGCATGTTGGGTAGAACCTGGCAACAGACTTGTGTTAGGACCTGATATGATTCGAGAAGCATCTGATAAAGCCGACTTCATCAAAAAGCGATTGAGAACCGCACAAAGCCGACAAAAAAGTTATGCAGATTCTAGAAGAAGAGATTTGACATTTGCTGTTGGTGATCATGTTTATTTGAAAGTTTCTCCGATGGGAGGAGTAATTAGGTTTGGCAAAACTGGGAAGTTGGCACCGAGATTTATTGGTGCCTTTCCTATACTCGAACGAATTGGAACTCTTGCTTATAGGGTTCAATTACCAGATTGGTTGCCTAGAGTGCATGATGTATTTCACGTATCTCAACTTAGAAGACATGTGCATGATCAGGATCTTGTTGTAGAAGAAGCAGCGCAACATGATATAGACATAACTCCAGAATTAGCAGTCAGAAGAGAGCCATTAAAGATTGTTGGCAAAGAAACTAGAGAACTAAGAAGCAAAAAGGTTCATTTAGTTAAAGTGCAGTGGAATAGTGATCCTAGAGTCTGTACTTGGGAGACTGAGGAAAGCATTAAGCAAGCTTACCCCAAATGCAGAGTGGATGTCTCTGACTAACTCCGGTGCAAGGTACCTTTACAATACTTTGCATTTACATTTTGTTTCCTACTTTACTGTTGTTTCCTTTTCGGGGACGAAAAGTTTTAAGTGGGGGAGATTGTAACAACCCGGAAAATACGAGCCAATTTAAAAATTTTAAATTGGTTATTTCAAAGGAATTTGAACAATGGAAATAGAATATTTCAATAAAATAGAGAATTAGAAATAGTGAGTCAGTTTAAAAATTTGAATTCAAACTTTGACTGACTGTGCCGGGTTGAAAATATAACGGATTTTAGTGAAACGAAAAATATTTAAATTTGTTTATCAATACCTTTCTAACGAATCTGAAAAATCGAAGTTTCATAACGGGAATCAAAAGTTATGGCCGAATGAATTTTCAGAAAGGTCGCTATATAGAATATATAGCCCTGGAAAATAGATATTTTGCAAACGACCTCGGAATTCGACGAAACCACTTTTGTTGGGTCCAGGATGTCAAACTATTGCTAGGTTTCAAATTTCATAATTTTTGAAGCCAGTATGTGAGCGTGGCAAAAGAAAATGTGTTTGGTCAATTTTTGTTAAATTGGGTCGACCAGAAAATGGCCATTTTTCTAACGATCTCAGAATTCGATGATAATAGTTTTGTTGAGACCGTAGCGTCAAAACATAGCTAGATTTATTTTTCTAGAATTTTTCGAATCAGTTTGCAGCCCTGGCAAATTGAAATGTACGTTCAAAGTTAAAATTAAATGTTTTATACTTTAATTTGAAGAATAACCGACTATAACAGTCGAGTTGGCCAACGAAACATATCCCATTGTGTCCGGGATGGGGGTAATTAGCTAGGGATGACAGTCGTTGGGTTTGAATTGGTCTCCGTGTGGAGAAACACTATTTTAAAATTTATTAAAACCATGGGCCAATCAGAATTTTTCTTTCATTATTTTTAAAAATAAAAAACCCCAGAAACCCTTGTTTTTCTCTCTCAACCGACGATCTACGTCGTTCGCCGCTTCCCAGCCAAATCGCCGCCGCCACAGGCGATTCCAGCCTTCGCCACCACCACCAGTCGACGCGCCTCCCTCTCCTCTTTAAATCCGACCCTACCCCGACCCCTATCGCCACCTCCATCGCCAGTATCGTCGACCCAAACCCCGACACTTCCCATCGCCGCCCCGATCGCCAGAGACCACCGAACCACCTCAAACCACCCTACGCCGACTCCCCTCTCCTCCCTCTTCCACGTCATCACCTCTGATCATCCTATCATGCCTCGGTTCTCGTGAAAACTGCAACCCTAATTTTGAACCATCGTGAAAGGTGAGTCCTTTTTTATGTTTGATCTTTGAAAAATCATATCTTTAAGGGGTGTTGACGAAATTCGATGAAACATGAAACATTGGGAACGCAAGGAGGCTCTCTACCACATAGAAGAGACCGCGAATTTTTCTGAGTCATCTACAATTTTTAGCACTCTGAAAACCAATGTGAGAAATCTAAATTAAATGAATTTGAATGGAAAATGTCGTGTATAAATTATATAAGCGAAATATAAATTACACACGTGTTGTATACCTCATGTACATTCGATGTGGAAGCTATATAAGCGAAGTATGAATTATTCATGCATAGTATAATTGATATATGTGTTGAAATGCAAGTGAAATATAGATATATATATATATATATATATATACACACACTCCCCTCGTCCACAAACCATGGACGATATTTATTGTTGTGTATTGGTGTGATATATTGGATGAAAATGCGAATGGTTGAATAATTGTTTGTTGTTGATATTGTTTGGTTGTGGTTGAAAAATACCCATTGGTGATTGAAATGAATTGGAAATAATTGTGGAAATAAAAATAAAACATGCCGCATGCGTGCGAATTAGATGCATGAATCCCCATTGTCAAAAACCGCGAGGTTTTAAGGTAGAGCGAGGTGCCGTGCTAGGGACGGTGCCAGTTTTAACTACTCTCCCGTTATGCTGCCGAAATTTTGAATAATATTCATGTGTTAGAATTATTTTCATATGTTGAAATTATCTTCATGCGTTGAAATTAAAGTCATGTGTTGAAACTATATCCATGTGTGGAAATGCTCATGTGTTGAGAAGTGATGTGTGAAAATTAAATTCATGTGTGAATGAATGAAGTGTTCAAACAATAAAAATCACATTTTTATAATATATATGAAGTATGTAAAATATTTGCCATATATATAAATAGTTTCAACAATAAAAATTTCATCTTCTTATATGAACAACATATATAAAATATCCATGTGTGGAGGTGTTCATGTGTTGAGAAGTGTGTGTATTGGAAAATTTCATGTGTTGAATAAAAAGATTGAACAATAAAAATTACATTTTTATTGAAACTATGAAGTGTTAAAAACATTCATGTGTTGAATAAATATTTTAAATGATAAAAATATCATTTTTATCATATATGTGATATGCTAAAGATATGCGAGCTTTGAAATAAATATTTGTGAAAGAAATATTATTTTTAACATGCATAGGAACTAAATAAAATAGTCATGTGTAGAAAAATATTTTAGTTCGCCAAAATTATCATCTTTGAAATGTGAAGTGTTAAAAATAGCCACTTGTTCAAATAAATATGCATGAGTTGAAATATTCATTAATTAGCTAATGATATGATTTTTGCCTATGCATGCAACATTGGAATGAATGGTGTTTTTAAAACAAAGTGAATCAAATATGAAGTTGAATAGAAAATGATAAGTGATAAGAATTGCATATATGTACATGCATATTTATTGAACAGGTTATAGCATAGAGGCTAGAGAAGAGGAACAAAATTTTGTGCCCGACAAATAGGTACACGTTTACAGTTTTGTTTGGGTGATGATTTTATGAGCCTATTGGCTAGCCGCTTGGCTTTTTCTTTTTCTTTTCGACATGAGACGCCCATGAGGCTATTTGGAAATTTTCCCAGCCCCTCCCGTGCAAAGGAGGTTATGGAGAAATTTTCCAAAATTTAAAGGCGTTAGTGAAATATTTGAAGTGAAAACGATATAGGAATTTTTGAATGAACTATATTTATATAAATATATAAATATAAATAAAATTAAAACGAAACGTGGCCGTGCAGTTTGTGTTTTGAAACCGTGATTTCAAACGACTAGTGCGGGAAATCCAACCATCGGATTTTCCCGGAACCACAACCATTGGGTTTGCCTTAGAAATATCTTTCCAACGGCACCAACTTTGTGAAGATCCGACGGTTGGATTGTCCGGAATGTTTAATTCAAATCTGAAGAAAAACAACGCCAGAAACGATTATATTTATATATATATAAATATAATTAAATTAAATCGAATAACGACGTTGGAGTTCATAAATTGAAATCGTAACTTCAAATGGCTAGTGTGGAAGATCCGACCGTCGGATTTTTCCAAAACTGAAACCGTTGGATTCGTTTTGAAATGATCTTTCTAATGACATAAAGTTTGTGAAGATCCAACGTTTAGATTTTCAGATATGTGTAAAACAATTTTAGTGAAAAACAGCACCAGTGCATCGGCACGACCTGAATCGTCGTTTAATTAAATATGGTCCTTTTAAATAAATAAAAATGGCGATATATCGTTATAAAATACTATAGACGATATAGAGTGGAAATAAACCAATTTTGTTGTGTTTGCTTGATATGTGATGGTTGAATGTATTTAACATGAAAATTTTAACTAAAGAACTAAAATGTGAATGTTGAATAGTCTAACCATGTGATAAATTGATTTGAAAATCTAAGTATACGTGGGTTATTTGAAAAGGCCGAGTTCATCTCATTTCAAATAATCGATCGACGTTGAGAAGTCGAAGACGGTTGAAGACTGACGATCTTCACATTGGATGGATGGGTGCTACTGATGCTCGTGATTGGAGTAGCTACCGTGAAGGAGCTAAAGTAGTAGCTGTCCAAACATACTGTTGATTGTACGGATATGCGAGGAATTTGGTGCCTTCGGTTTCGTTCAAACCCAGAACGGACTTGCAAATCGACTGTGTGTCTGACATTGGATTTTGTTCTATGCTGATTGATCTCTGTTAAATATATATCTGTTTGGCGGCGGAGAATTTATTCTCTTGCTTAACGCCCTTCTCTGAGACGTACGAGCTCAGAGGTTATGTATTGATAGAAATCAGTCGCATGGAGTGGATTGCCTGTGTGACACGCCTAAGTGGCATCTGATCAAGGCTTCTATTGCAAAGCAAAGTCTTGTGATTGATGATCAAAACATGGTCTGTGTGACGTAGCTTTTTGTATAATGTGAATTCGCGAGCCTCACACCCCGGTATGAGTCAAAAACGGGAGAAGGACCCAAGGAGTGCACGATATTTCTTTCTTGCTATGGTGGTGTCAGTGACCTCCCAGCCCTGACATTTATATCTACTTTTCACCTGTGTGGTTGTTGGAATACGAGACGCCTCGATTATAGGTCTGTAAGGACCGGGAAACGTGTGTTCAGGAATAACTAATCCTCAAAAGTAACAGAGGACCGGCCCTGGAGGATCCAGGGATTGCTGTGTGCGGTCCCGAGGCATTTGCTAGAGTGTCTCGAACGGAGAGGAGCTTTCCCCTTGCCTCGACTCATGAAGGAATCCAATTTCCAATACGAAATTTCTGATGTGATTGTATTACTAGTACGGCGACATTGTGGTATGGGTCATTTATGCCGCCTATGATTGATATTTATGATTGAAATAGCTTTTGAAACATATATACACTAGTAATAATATCAAACACTTTTGTTTTATTCGTATGAAGCATTTTTGGCCATTATAAGGTAAAAACTCTATCCTCCGGCTTGCGTTGCATTGTGTGATGGGACCTGAGTTTATAATGGCTTCATTTTACAAAAAGAATTCCGATGATTTAATCATTTACTTTATTTCATGCACTAGCAATCATTGGAGTAAACCCGTTCCGCGAAAGTGGCGTGGTCCTTTGATTTGCCTTATTATTGTTGTTAATAAGTTAAGTAGATTTCTCATACCAGTCCCATTACTGACTCGTAGTTTGTTTCACCTTGCAAACTCGGGTGCCCTCATTTTCACACGGGCAGCCTAGTTACAGGTATCTAGTGCACTTTTGGCTTATGGCGAGGCTTGACTACACCGTGCTGACTTTGACTCTTTCCGCCATTTTAGTATATGTATTATGATTCCGCCATTGGCGGTGTAGACTGATATTTATTTTGTGTACTCTTTATGTATGATTCCACCTCTGGCGATGGTGACTGATTATGTATTACTATGCACTAAGTTGTATCCTGCACTGTGCTCTCTGATGTGGTGATATCTATATGATTCCGCTGTCATATGTGTGTAAATTATTCTATTTTATGTTTATACTATTATCTGTGATCTGCTAATGATGATTAATGTGTTATATTGCAATGATCATCCTTAACACCGTGTCACGGGGTTTTGGGATCGTCACAGCTGATAGGCATGCAGAATTTCTTGTTGCTTGTGTTTGCTTGGGATTTCAGGGGCTAAAATCCTAAAAGGGATAAGAATGTAACAACCCGCATTTTACGTATTGGAGAATTATAAAATATTTTTATTTAATTCCCTGAGAGTTGGATCATTCTCATATTTTGATATGTTGGTTATGGGGATGTGGGACATGTCCATAATTTTTACCAATTTTATTTGTGATCATTATTGCCCCTGTCATTTTTGTATGGGGAATAACTTTTAACTGGGATCGAATCAGGTGTTGAGATCGATTTATTGGAAAGGAAATGGTGTTGCTAATTTTGTAGAGTGGTCACATTTAAGATTTGGTTCAACGGTTTGGGAGGAATCACTGTTTTAGTGTTTCACAATTTCTGTTAAGGTTTTATGAGCCGATGATGGGCTGATTTGAGGAGGCACATTAATGGGCTTGTGGGAGGATATAAATAGGGTGTTATAGGCATGGAGAATAGTTTACTTTCTTCAATCTCTCATTTGGTTGAGCTCTTGATCCTCCTTACTCAATCAAATACACATTTTCACCATTAAAATTTTAGATCAATGCAAGGGAATTAAAGATCTACATCATTTGATGCTAGATCTACATCAAGTGAAGAGAGATTGCAACAGATCAAGAGGTTTGAAGCATAATCTTCGCTGTCTAGATTGAGAATTTAGCGATTTCGAGTTAATTCGTAGAATTGGTGAGTGATAAGGATCTCTCACACGGATTCGATCAAGTATATAGGTTGTTTGTTCAAATTTTCATCATATAAAGTTTTTTTACCTAGATCTACATTATGGTATGTTTAATTTCATTTGAATCCCCATAGGATCTAATCTAGTAACTTAAAACTGGGAATTCTTGTGTTAATTCATATGTTTATGCAAGTTAGATACATTATTTTAGTTTATTCATTCATTTATCATGATTTAGTGAATCTTATCTGATTAGTGATGAATATTTGTCATTTTGATGATGTTGATGGTTTCATAAAGTGTCTATTGTGGAATTAGATGATTTGGATGACTTGTTTGTTGTCGTTTGGTGTTGATTTGGTCAAGACTGGAGCTATTTTTGTCAGATCCGGAGTCGAGTCGTTTTTCTTAGGTCATTTTAAGACCTAGTGTGTTAGGACTTAGTTCGTTTAAAGACCAAGTGTGTTAGGTCTTAGGTTGTTTTAAGACCTAGTTTGTTAGGTCTTAAGGTCATTTTAAGACCTAGTGTGTTAGGTCTTAGGTCGTTTGAAGACCTAGTGTGTTAGGTCATAGGTCGTTTGAAGATCTAGTGTGTTAGGTCATGGGTCGTTTCAAGACCTAGTGTGTTAGGTCTTAGGTCGTTCCAAGACCTAGTGTGTTAGGTCTTAGGTCATTTCAAGACCTAGTGTGTTAGGTCATAGGTGTTTCAAGACCTAGTGTGTTTTGTCGTTTAAGACCTAGTGAGTTAGGTCATTCAGGACCTAAGGAGTTCAAGACCTAAAGAATGTTGACCAAACGAAGCTTATTTTTGAGTCAATGATGGTTATAACTTGGGCGCGAATTCAAGGAGGAATGTCTGAAGCATCGTGAAGTGTTCTTTGATTGTCGTAATGTAGCGAATGTGAAGACGACTAAAGGGTTTTGAGTTCATAGATAATGGTTTCTCAAGAAGGTTGCTTGAGCTATGAATAGCTATCAAAGAGGACGACTAGAGATATTGAAGGCTTAGAGATTATCGTTGTCATTGGTTCCAATGACTCAAAGCAAGGGTACAACAGGGACGTCTAAATGACCGACTGAAGGGTCGAGTACCCTGAGTATCGCTGAAAGGCCTAGATACGTGTCGATGGAAGGTGCATGGAGTTTTTGCTAGAACCAAGGTTACCATTAGCCCTTGAAGTATGCCAAGGTTGGCCGTCACATGATTAACGATGGTTTCGAAGCAGGATAGACAGTGATAGTCAAGGTCTTGGATGTTTGTTGTTTTGCTTGTACCATCTCACGTAAGTTGTCTGACGTCGAAGGAGATGTTTCTTGGATGCTTTTCTTACGTTGGTTTAGGACTTCGGGGCTTGTGCTTGAGGAACGTTGATCTCGATTAGGATTGTTTACATGAGATATAACTGGTTGCTATGATTAGCTATTATCTGGTTACTTTTGATTGCCATGGATATTTACTGTTGTTTCTGAATGCTTTGTTGTAAAGGCTATCACTGTCAGATATGGGGAAGATGGCTTTGGGTTCTTCTCTGGAGTTTTGATAGATTGGTTGGTTAATCTGACTATTCTCATATGATTTATTGATGATGTTAAATAGCTGTTTTATCGCTCATTAAGACTGTTGTCTGACTCAAGGTTTTATGTTTTCTCTTATTACCTTAGGTTGTTCATCTGGTTTTGGATAGGCAGACTGAGTAGCAGGTTACAGGTAGTAGAACTTAGTGAGGCGAGGATGCAGAGCGATGACTAACATGAGGCTTGTGTATCAGTTTTTCTACTATCTAGTACTTGTTGTTTCTGCTGTTATGATTGGTGTTTTTCTCTGAGTGTTATAGTGAGGCAAATTTGTACAGACACTTATGTTGTAATCCAAGTATGTATTGATATTCTTTCTAGTTGTTATGAAAATTTAAGATTCTTCTTTGATATGCTTCACTATTATGGCTTGTTGTATATGTTCTATTATATTTTATCCTTGCGCCGTGAGTTATACAATAGGTTCCACTTGTATTATTCTATCCTAATGATCGTCCATGGCTGCCTGGCACGTTTTTCAGCGCATTATTTCCCTTGTTGAGTGCTGGAGTTGTGGGCGGTCATCACAATGGTGATTTTTATAAATTGAAATTTCCTTTTAAATCAAGGAATGGTAGGGGAACATCTAATAATACTTTCCTATTAGAGCCGAATCTAATAAGTTTTCCGAAAATGAATTTAAAAGAAGTAAAGGAGTAAGAACAACGAAAGATTTTGGTTTTGGATTTTGCGTTATTACTATAAAAGAGGGTCCCAAAAACCTTCAAGTAGCCTTATCTATATAAAATGCTGATTTTTTGGCAAGAGTATAAATAATGAGATGGATGCTTTGGAGTCCAACGAAACTTGGCACTTAGTAGATTTATCACTTGATTGGAAATATATAGGTTGTTAATTGGTACTTAAAAAGAAAATAACATTTGATGACATAGTTGTTAAATATAAAGGCCGTTTGATAGCTAAAGGATTTAAACAAAGAGAAAATATAAACATTTTTAACAATTTTTCAACCGTAACTAGAATTACATACGTTCGAGTACTAATTTCACTTGCATATATTCATTTTTTGATAATTACGTCAAATGGATGTCAAAATTGCTTTTTTACAAATGGTGGATTAGAGGATGAAATTTATATGGACCACTTGAAGGTTTTGTAATTTATGGTCAGGAACACAAATTTTGCAAGTTAGAAAAATATTTATATGGATTAAAACAAGCATCTAAGCAATGTCATAAAAAGTTTGATAACTTAATTATTTCACATGGTTTCAAATTTAATGAAAGTGACATGTGTATTTATCTAAAATCTATGAATGACATTTGCACTATTTTACATTTATATGTGGATGATCTACTTACTTTTGTTTAAACATTCATGGCATGAATAATGTGAAATTTTCGTAAAGTGCCAATATTAATATGAAAGATCTACGTGAAACAAGTGTAATCCTTGGTATTAAGATTACTAGGTCCGAGAAGGGACTTTATTGGATTAGTCTCACTCTTGAGAAGATCTTAAAGAAATACAACTACTTTGACTATAAACCTGCATATTACACCATATGATCCAGTGTAAAGTTATTTAAGAACATCTGCGAAGGAGTAAGAAAGTTTGATTATGCAAGACAAATTGACTGTTTCTGGAATGTCACTGATTGTACTAGACCTGACATTATCTATATTGTGGAATTATTGCGCATGTTTACTAGTAGGCATAGTATAGAACAATGAAACACTACTGAGAGAGTCATGAGATACCTAAAACTAGCCATGAAACTTGGGTACATTATAAAAAGTTTCCAATTGTTTTGAAAGATAAAGTGTTGCAGACTGAAATAATTTATAAGATGACTCAAAAGCAAATGGTTGCTATATTAGTAGCATTGTTGATGGAGTTTTTTCTTGAAAATTCGAGAAATAGATTATTTTGACTTAGTATAGATGATAGCACTAGCCACAACTATTAAAGAATTGGATTACTTAAGAAATCTACTAGCTGAGGTTCTTTTATGGGAATAACCTGTACCACCTGTCTTGATCTATTATGATAGTATTGCAACTATTGCAAAAGTACAAAGTCGTTATTTCAATGATAAGAGATAAAAAATACCTCGTAAGCATAATACTGTTAGGGAGCTATTCTCTTCAGGAGCTGATAGAACGGATCATATACGTAGTAGCGAGAATTTAGAGACCTTTGATGGAAGGATTAGCTAGAAAAAGGTCTTTACAACTTCTAAAGAATAAAACATTTGTTGTTGAATTGTTAAGCCACACATAATGGTAACTAAAGCTAATGACTGAAGTTCTAACTAACTAGGTTCAATGAGTAAGAACAAATTATTAAATGATATGTGTTGAACATGCTAATTTATAAATATTTTGAAGTGTGTATTTCTGAAGGGGTCAGTGGATGAGTTCATAATAACTCTTAATGAGATTTATACTCGCATCTGGAGCAGAGTACCAACCTCCAGGAGTAATCTTAATAGATTCACCTATGTGAATATGAAAATGTGGTCGTTTCTACGGAATTTCGAGAAAAATTCCTATAGTGCCTACTAAATTGGGATAGACGTGCATGAGCACAAATGCACGGACTTATTGGAATGTACTCTAGATAGGTTATTTGTTGTTTGATGTCTGGAATATAGTTGAAGGTTATGAGTCATTCTAATAAAAGCAGAATCTTATCAACTACGCAAAGACTCAAACTGAAACAAACCTGTGTTTATGCACAATCTTATGTTCTTTAAGAAGTCGTCAAAAGCATATTTTTGAAAAGTTCAAATGTGGGATTATGGAAAGTTTTTTAGAATTTTTTACTAAAAATTGAACAAGTATTTATGACTTATATTTGGTGAATAACCCAACGTTGTAGGATTATAGAAAAGAATTAAATACTTGATTATTGTAACAACCGCCATTTTACGTATCGAAGGATCGTAAAATATTTTTATTTTACTCCCTAAGGGTTGGATCATTCTAATTTTTTAATATATTGCTTATGGGGATGTGAGACATGTTTATAATTTTTACCGGTTTTGTTTATGACCATTTTCCCCTATCAGTCTTGCACAGGGCATAACTTTTGACACAAGTTGAATCAGAGGATGAGACCTGTGCCATTGGAAAGGAAATGATGATTGCCTTTTCATAGAGTGGTTATGTTAAGGATTCAGCTCAGCGGTTTAGAAGAAATCGTTCTTTTAAGGTTTTTCAGTTAGTTGTCTAGATTTGAAGGCTAATGGGCTGATTTGAGGAAGACCCATTAGTGAGTTGGTGGAAGCTATAAATAGGGGGTAAGAGTTATGGAGAATAGGTTACTTCCCGTATTCTCTCATTTGGAGGCCTTGTGCTTCTTCTTCCTCTAATACCTTTCCACCATTAAAAATTAAAATCTAAGGAGTGAAATCAAAGATCTACACCATAAGAGGCTAGATCTACATCAATTGAGGCAAGGATTCATCAGGTCAAGGTATTTGGTGCGAGGTGCTTGCTGTCCGGATTCTGATTTCATCAATTTTAGCTTGTTTTGGAGAATCGGTGAGTGATTTACATCTCTCACATGGATTCAATGAAGCGTATGAGTGTTTGATCATGTTTTTCATCGAGTTTAAGTGTTTAACCATATATCAATGCCATATTTAGTCCATTTCCGTATGAATCACCCTATAATCTCATTTAGCATGTTTAAATCATTGATTCGATGTTATTCTCCATGTTATTCAATATAATTATGCAAGTTATATCTTTAGTTTTGTTCTTATTTTCATTCTTGATAGTTTTTTTTGAGTGATTGCATATGATCTGGGTGAAAACTATTGTTTTCATATTGCTAGCTGATTCACACCGTATTTTTGATCATAATTGTTGAATTGGACAAAATGGTTTCGTCAAATCTATTGTTTAACGAATTTTTGGTCAAAATAGTGATTTTAGATCGGCTGCTACAGTAACCGATCGATCGCTACAGTGTTTTGGAGTTGCTACAGTGTCGTTCGCGTGCTACAATGATCTTCGCTTTGTTGCTACGGTGTTTTGGAGTTGCTACAGTGCCGGTCGTTCGCGTGCTACATTGATCGGTCGCTCTGTTGCTACAGTGATCGATCGCGCTCGTGCTGCAGTGATCGCTCGCTCTGTTGCTACAGTGTTTTGGACTTGCTACAGTGATCGATCGCGCTCATGCTACAGTACCAATTGTTCATGCTACAGTGTTTAAAAATGAGACGACCGAAACTTCCCCTTGAAGGAAAGCACAGATTGACTTGAGAACGACACACATCGGAACGCAAACAGAGGAACCTTTTATTGTTGATTACAACAATTCCATCAGAATACAAGAATATACAGAGTATGAATAAATATTATACATCATAAAAATATCAGAAATTCAATTTACATTACATAGTAGCGGAAAAATAATACAAAACACAACTGAAAGTAATACACGGATACAGAGCTTTCCGAGTATTGTTCCAGCTGCAAACCAGGATTCTGTGAATATAAATATGCAAAACCAAAACTACTAGCTACCCGTGTCGAAAATAAGGGCACCCAGAGTTTAGGTTAAAACAATAAACTCCAGGTCAGTCATGTGACTGGTGTGAGAACTAAAACAATTATTTATAACTTTACTTTAATTCAGATATATCAAGGGACCACGCTGTATAACACGGAATGGTTTTCCTCCCAAGAATACCAGTGCATATAACAAAAAAACGCAATGCTTTTTGAAAAAATGAAGCTATTATAAGACCTAGTTCCAATCACACAATGCAACACAAGCCGGGGGATAGGGTTTTCCCTTATAATAGCCAAACAAGCTTGGCACATTAAAAACAAATCATTTGATACTATAACAAGTGCATAGTGTCAAAAAAATTTCAATCATAAATATCAATCCTAGACGGCATGGGTACCATATATCATGTTGCCAATACTAGGCTCTACAATCAAAACCGCAAACATCTCGTATTGGAAGTTGGATTTCCATCTGTGAACCAAGGCAAAAGATAGTCCTCTACCGAATTCGAGAGCCTCTAGCCTGCCCCTCAGGCAAGTACTCAGTCAAGCCTTTGGATCGTCAGGGTCAGTCCACCGATGTGGATTAAAATGCCTGAACACTGCGTTTCCCCGCCCTTTGGGGCGTAAATGAATCCAATGACTAAATCGGCTCCACATAGTCACCGATATATCCGAGGCGCCTCGCAACCGAACAACCACATAAGTCAAACTCGTCAGGGCATGTCAAACCACCGACGCCACTTCTAGCTAGAAGGAAACACATGCCTCCCTGATGTCCTCTCCCGTTTCTGGTTCACGACCGGGGTGTGAGGCTCGCGAATTAACGCTTCACAAAGCTGTGCCACATAGGCGGTGCATTGATCATCAACCACAAGACTCTGCTTTTCAACAAAAGCCTTGATCATTTGCCACTAAGGCATGCCACACATGCAATTCTCTCCATGCATTGATATCCATCGATATATAACTTCTAAGCTCGTACGTCTCAGAAAATGGCGTTACGCAAGAGAATAAATTCTCCGCTGCCAAACAGATATATATTTAATAGAAATCAATCACACATAATGAAATCCAGTGTCAAACACACAGTCCATTTACAAGTTCCTTCTGGGTCTGAACGAAACCGGAGGCACCTTGTACCTCGCAAATCCATCGATCTCCAAGTACGTCTGGACGATCACCAACTGATTCCCTCCTCTTGGGTGTACGGCCCAATCAAGATCATCAGTAATTATCCAAACGACATGAAGACCTCCGGTCTTCAACCACCGTCTTCATCTTCGACTAATCGTCATATCAGTTATTCAGAATGGGATAAACCCGGTCTTTCCAAATAACTCGCATATTTTATAAAGAAGTGTTACACAAACACAACATATGCCTCATTCCAATTTAGAATATTATTTTATTCCGATATTCACATAATTAGGGAAAGGTTCCTATTAATTTTATCAAAGATAAATTCTTTAAAATTTATTCTTTAATCTTCTTTTGAATATCAATTCAAACCAAATTATGGTTTATCCAAACTAGTCGGGATTAATGAACCTTACCGAAGAGATCAATTGTTAAATTTCCTAACCCCAACCTATTCATCCCATGAAGTAAAACTGGTAATACTTCATATCTAACACTACGGTGTTATCGGTAAATTCAATTACGATTTAACGTTCAAATCAAATTAAAGATTTAACTATCGCCTGGAGTAAAATTGTTGATACTCCATTCTCGATCATTTCAATCTAGTTAAAGATTCATTAAAACTCCACTTGGTTTTAATCTTCCCAATAATCACTATCAATGTTATTTAACTTGGGAAATCATATCCTGTCTTTAACTGGGTTAAAGGACAAATGTCATTTAAAACACGGTTCACGATAAACCCAAAATCACATTCTATTTCCGATGGAATCTTCATGGAAAAAAAATCGATATATGTATAATCGATATAAACTTCCATATCCGACTAATAATATAAATGGAATAACGACAAAGCCTTTTAAATTCCTGATATATTAGTTGTCTTCCTCCACAGAAATTCACTTCGATTATCACAAAATCGAATTCCATTCCATTCCAATTTATTTTATTATATTGGAAAACTTTACTTAGGAAAATATCCTTTAAATCTTAACAAAAGATTTATAAATTCCAAGTCACATTTCACTGTAAATCGGGCTAAAGAACGAATGTCGTTAAAATAAAGTTCACGATAAACCCAAAAATCAATTCAAATTCAATTCCAATTAAATATCATTTATTTTGTACACTTCATTAAATCTAAATAAAAAGATTTAATCCTTTTCTCAACTGGGTTTAAGAACAATGTTAATGAAGACATCATTCACGACAAAACCAAATCCCATTTGATATTGAATACAAGGCTTAGAATAGAAAATATATCGGCTTACATTCAATATCAAATTCTATGACCAACAAATATCGTATTGGAAATAACGATATAAATATATCTTTCAAATTTCCATAACCATATCTGTATAATCACGAAATCCAACATCGAAATATTCCAAAGACAATTTCGATTCAAATCCATTTCCACTTTATATATTGGAAATTATGGTTATTTTCAAAACCACTCTAAATCCACTTTATTTATTTTAAAAATAAATGGGATTATAATTCTACTTCAAAACTAGTTCATTTCAAATAAAAATCTATTTTTATCTTTTCAAATATGGAATTTTTCATCCCAATTCTTTCCAAACCATTTCTTATGATTTTATACAAATTATTACTATTTTTAATAATTTTATCAAGGCCCGTGCAGTCGATTTCCGTCAACGGCCATCGAACTGCACTTAGAACAACCTTTTCCAAAATTGATTTGGACATAATTCCAAATCCAACCATTAGATTTCAAATTTCTAATATTCGGTAGAAAGCTCTTTTCGATACGAACCCAACAGTTCCAGTTTTAGGAGAATCCGACGGTTGGATCTCCCTTAATATCTGTTCGAAGTCAATAGTCGAAATTCGCGAACTGCCGCACCACGACGCGTTCTATTCAGGCCATTATATTTATATATAATACATACTTCGTCGATTTCCTTCTACAACGTATTTTATAAATCATTTTAAATTCGTTTTCAAAATGATTTCAACTACATATTCAGTTTCTAATCAAAATTGAATATTCCATATCATCAATATATAAATGATAATATTTTCAAAACATTATATTTTGAAATCAATTACTTTTCGATATTCATTATAAAAATGAATAAAATCGATATAAATATCATTTACGTCAAAATGGTGTTAATCTAATCAACACGGCTTTATATATTTCAATAACTTCGTTATTCTATTCAACAAATGAATATTTTCTTCAACACATGAATATATATTTTATTCAACACATGAATTTTTATTCTATTCAACACATGAATTTTATTTTATTCAACACATGAATTTTCTCTTCTAATATTCCTTCTTTTCCAAATTCGAACGAGGCCCAATCAGTTACCATATAACGTTAATTATATGGATTTCCTACAACACATGTATATAATAGCAACGATAATTCATCAACCATCATCCAGAGTGCACTACACAACTGCATAATCATTAAATATAAATAATTAACGCTTACAACAAAACAATCGGGATTAATGTGCGTCAAATATCATCCCAATACCCATATGGGATTTCAAAACAACAAACACAGATTTTATTTGTGCGGTTGGGCGATGTGTAAAATTTATCGTCCCAATCAATATCAGTCAAATCAGTGTATATAAAAAAAATTATCCGATTTGTTTATAAATATTTATTTTATATACACATTGAAAATTATATTTTTAACTATAAAATATACACACAATCATTTTTTAAAACACATCAATCAAACAAAGAAGCCATCCATGGTCTGTGGACGACGGGTGTCGGGTGCTGCTAAGCACCGTCTGCATCCTAGCATATATTTTAACTACAAAACAGATTTAAAAGTGAGAAGTTCTCACCGAGGGTTCCACTCCGCTATTTTATTTCTGAAATTCAGAACAGTATGGATTTGCTCGAAATTCCTACTCCATCCTTTTTACGCTGTTCATATTAAAAATCACATTTTATTATGATGCCTATATATTAAAATCATATTCTTATATCGCTATATATAATTACAAATCACATTTTTTATATAAAAAAAAATCATATCCTCTTTATTTGGAAAATCATATCTTTTCTATTTCTAAAACTTATACCTTTATATAACTAAAGATGATATTTTATTTTATTTTTATATAAAAATCCAACTTTAAAAACAATGCTAATTTATTATCAAAACAATACTATCTTTATTTTTAAAACGACCCTACATAATATATATATATATATATATATATATATATATATATAAAAGCAATGTTACATGTATATTTTAACCACGATATATAATCAATCATATTTTTTATAAAACTGAATTTAAATCTAAGTATAAGTAAAAAAAAAAGAATTAGAAACAAAACCTTTCACTGTGAAAAGTCTGGAACCCTTCTTTATAAGTTCATCGACCGGAGAAAGTGGCCACCGCCGTCGCTCCAGTCGCCGTGACGACGATCAGAGTGGCCGAGTCGGCCTGAGGGAGTGACACCACCGCCCTGACTGAGGCGGCGCTCGGTAGGCCCAGGTGGCCAGAAACAGCTCGCGAACGACGGTTCTTTGTGGCCCGAAAACTTCTGATTTACTTCACGAAAATTCATCAAATCGGTATGGGTTCCAAGAGTGAAAAAGCACTTCAATTTTGTCTTTAGAGGTTTGAGGTGTTATTGAATAGATTGGTCAAAAAATCAAGGAGAAAATATGAGCATTTTCTGCCTTAAGTTGGAGTTGTCGGCGACTTCAAAAGATAGCTAGGGTTTTGCCTCAAAAGGGTTATTCATATAAATAATTTAATAATATTTGATTCGTTTATTATTTGCTTAACATTTTGAACTCGAAATCAAACCCAACGACTATCTACCCTAACTAAACACCCCCATTCCGGACACAATGAGATATGTCCCATAAGATAATTCAACTATTACGATCAGTTGTTCTTTAAATTAAAATATAAATCTTTATACATTGAATTCAAACGTACATTTCAATTTACCGGGGCCACATGCTGACTCTAAAATTTTCAGAAAAATTATTTCTAGCTTTGTATTGGCGATACGGTCCTAACAAAACTAATTTTGTTAAATTTGAAGTCCGTTTGAAAAATGGTCATTTTTTGGTCGATCCAAATTGATGGAAACTGTCAAAACACGTTTTCTTTTGCCACGCTCACATATTGGTTTCAAAAATTATGAATTTTGAAACCTAGCAATAATTTGACACCCCGGATCCAACAAAAGTGGTTTCGTCGAAAATAGAGGTCGTCTGCAAAATGGCTATTTTTAAAGGCCTTTATATATATATATATAAAAATATATAAATATTCCACAGTGACTTTTCTGAATTTTAAACTGGACATATCTTTCACTCTATAAAGTGAAATCTCAGTTTCTTATATCCGTTAGAAAGATATGATCAAACAGATTCAAATATTTTTTGTTTCGCTGAAATCCGATTTATTTTAAATCCTGTACATTCATTTGAAATTTAAAATCAAATTTTCGAACTACCGCGCCATTTCAGGCTCGTTATATAATTAAAATAAATTTATTCGTTTTAACTTCGTCGAAAATATATTTTCCATCGTTATTATTTCAAATAATTCATTTTAAATATTAAAAATTCGCTAAAATTGCCAAAATAAAAATTTTAAATTGGCTCGGATTTCCGGGTTATTACAATCTCCCCCACTTAAAACTTTTCGTCCCCGAAAAGGAACGAAGCCGAATGTTGGTTTACAAACCAACTCAACTTTCAGTATTTTCATTATGGCTTAAGTTCTTCAACTTTTCAGTTTCTAAAAACTTTTTAAATTTTTCGAAAATTTGGCTAACGCTCAAATTTTCGAAAAATTTCGCCATAACCTCCCCTGCACTGGGAGCTTCGGGATATTTCAAATAGCCTCCCATGGCCCTCACCAATCCAAGAAAAAGAAACAGCCAAGCGGCTAGCCAATCGGCTCATAAAATCATCAAAAACCCAAGAAATACAATAAACATGAACCTATTTGTCGGGCAAACAATTTTATTCCTCTTCTCTAGCCTCCTTGCTATGACCTGTTCAATGTAAGTACATGCATATGTATGCAAATGCGACAAATTTTCAATAAAACTCACTATTTGATACAATTTGGCTAAATGGTCCAAATTTTGATTAATCAACCAATAATAAAACAACACAATCAACAATCAATTAGTTGATTATCTTTTCAAATTCTTAACTTTGATATAGTTCAAAAAATCCGATTTTTTGATGCCAAATCACAACAATAGACCCTATCTAATTTTGGTTCTCACACCAGTTAATTGGAAATATATAGATATCTAACCTTCGAAACTCTAACATAAATACTGGTAATGTGATCACAATTACCAGTATCATCCCCGGGCGAGAAAAGTGTGATTCTATATCTATCCAGTATATTAAAACTTCAAATACACGCGGATCAGACGTATATGCAAAATCTTTATATACTGGATTGTCCAAATTAGTACAAATAAATATTCAAATACATTGAATCAGGTCTAAATTTTTAAAACAAACTTGTTTTAAATTTTATTTTATAAACATCACTCTTCACACACGTTCTAGGATACTACTGATCCCATCTCTAACGAGTCATTCTCATTGGATATTACTAATCCAATCTCTGATGAATTCTTTCGTATGGATCAAATGTGTCTTGTTCTCCAAGCTTTGTAAACCAAAGCTCTAATACCAAAATGAGACAACCCGATGACTTGAGAACGACACACATCGGAACGCAAACAGAAGAACCTTTCATTGTTGATTATAACAATTCCATCAGAATACAACAATATATAGAGTATGAATAAATATTAAACGTCAGAAAAATATCAGAGATTCAATTTACATTACATAGCAGCGGAAAAATAATACAAAACACAAATGAAAGTAATATACGGATACAGAGCTTTCCGAATATCGTTCCAGATGCAAACCAGGATTCTGTGAATATAATTCTGCAAAACCAAAACTACTAGCTGCCCGTGCCGAAAATAAGGGCACCCAGAGTTTAGGTTAAAACAATAAACTCCAGGTCAGTCATGTGACTGGTGTGAGAACTAAAACAATTATTTATAACTTTACTTTAATTCAGATATATCAAGGGACCACGCCGTATAACACGGAATGGGTTTCCTCCCAAGAATAACAGTGCATATAACAAAAGAACGCAATGCTTTTTGAAAAAATGAAGCTATTATAAGACCCACGTCCTATGACACAATGCAATGCAAGCCGGGGGATAGGGTTTTCCCTTATAATAGCCAAACAAGCTTGGTACGTTAAAAACAAATCATTTGATAAAATAATAAGTGCATAATGTCAAAACAATTTCGATCATAAATACCAATCCTAGACGGCATGGGTACCACATATCATGTCGCCAATACTAGACTCTACAATCAAAACCGCAAATGTCACGTATTGGAAGTTGGACTTCCATCTGTGAACCGAGGAAAAAGATAGTCCTCTACCGAATTCGAGAGCCTCTAGCTCGCCCCCGGACAAGTACTCAATCAAGCCTTTGGATCGTCAGGGTCGGTTCAGTGATGTGGATTAAAATGCCTGAACACTGCGTTTCCCGGCCCTTTGGGGCGTAAATGAGTCCAATGACTCCATCGGCTCCACATAGTCACCGATATATCCGAGGCGCCTCGCAACCCAACAACCACATAAGTCAAACTCGTCAGGGTATGTCAAACCACTGACACCACTTCTAGCTAGAAGGAAACGCATGCCCTCCCTGATGTCCTCTCCTATTTCTGGTTCACAACCGGAGTGTGAGGCTTGCGAATTAACGCTACACAAAGCTGTGCGACACAGGCGGCGCTTTGATCATCAACCACAAGACTCTTCTTTTCAACAAAAGCCTTGATCATTTGCCACTTCGGCATGCCACTTAGGCAATTCACTCCATGCGATTGATATCCATCAATATATAACCTCTGAGCTCGTACGTCTTAGAGAAGGGCGTAAAGCAAGAAAATAAATTCTCCGCTGCCAAACAGATATATATTTAATAGAATCAATCACATAGAATGAAATCCAATGTCGGACATACAGTCCATTTACAAGTTCGTTTTGGGTCTGAACGAAACCAGAGGCACCTTGTACCGCACATATCCATCGATCTCCAAGTACGCCTAGATGATCACCACTGATAACCTCCTCTTGGGTGTACGGCCCAATCAAGATCATCAGTAATTATCCAAACGGCGTGAAGACCTCCGGTTTTCAACCACCGTCTTCATCTTCGACTAATCGTCGTATCAGTTATTTAGAATGGGATAAACCTGGTCTTTCTGAATAACTCGCGTATTTTATAAATAAGTGTTACACAAACATAACATACACCTCATTCCAATTCAGAATATTATTTTATTCCAATATTCACATAATTAGGGAAAGGTTCCTATTAAATTTATCAAACATTAATTCTTTAAAATTTATTCTTTAATCTTCTTTTGAATATAAATTCAAACCAAATTATGGTTTATCCAAACTAGTCGGGATTAACGAACTTTACTGAAGTAATCAATTGTTAAATTTCCCAACACCAACCTATTCATCCCATGAAGTAAAACTGGTAATACTTTATATCTAACACCACGGTGTTATCGATAAATTCAATTACCATTTAACGTTCAAATCTAATTATAGATTTAACTATCGCCTGGAGTAAAACTGGTGATACTCCATTCTCGATCATTTCAATCTAATTAAAGATTCATTAAAACTCCACTTGGTTTTAATCTTTCCAATAATTAGTATCAATGATTTTTAACTTGGGAAATCATATTCTGTCCTTAACTGTGTTAAAGAACCAATGTCATTTAAAACATGGTTCACGATAAAACCAAAATCACATTTTATTTCCAATGGAATCTTCATGGAAAAGAAAATCGATATATATAATGGATATAAACTTCCATATCCGACTAATAATATAAATGGAATATTGGCAAAGCCTTTTAAATTCCTGATATAGTAGTTGTCTTCCTCCACAGAAATTCACTTCGATTATTACCAAATCGAATTCCATTCCATTCCAATTTATTTTATTAAATTGGAAAACATTACTTTGGAAAATCGCCTTTAAATCTGAACAAAAGATTTATAATTTCTAAACCACATTTCATTGTAAATCGGGTTAAAGAACGAATGTCGTTCAAACACAGGTCACGATAAACCCAAAAATCAATTCAAATTCAATTCCAATTATATATCATTTAATTGGTATACTTCATTAAATCTAAATAAAAAGATTTAATCTTTTTCTCAATTGGGTTTAAGAACAATGTTAATGAAGACAACATTCACGACAAACCCAAATCCTATTTGATATTGAATACAAGGCACTGAATAGAAAATATATCGGCTTATATTCAATATCAAATTCTATGACCAACAAATATCGTATTGGAAATAACGATATAAATATATCTTTCAAATTTCCATAACCATATTTTTATATTCACGAAATCCAACATCGAAATTTTCCAAATATAGTTTCGATTCAAATCCATTTCCAATTTATATATTGGAAATTATGGTTATTTTCAAAACCATTCCAAATCCACTTTATTTATTTTCAAAATAAATGGGATTATAATTCTAGTTCAAAACTAGTTCATTTCGATAAAAATCTATTTTTATCTTTTCAAATATGGATTTTTTCATCCCAATTCTTTCCAAATCATTTCTTATGATTTTACACAAATTATTACTATTTTTAATAATTTTATCAAGGCCTGTACAGTCGATTTCCATCAACGGCCATCAAACTGCACTTACAATGACCTTTTCCAAATTTGATTTGGACATAATTCCACATCCAACCATTATATTTCAAATTTATAATATTCGTTAGAAAGCTCTTTTCGATATGAACCCGACGGTTCCGGTTTTAGGGGAATCTGATTGTCGGATCTCCCGTAATATATGTTCGTAGTCAATGGTCGAAATTCGTGAACTGCCGCAGCGCGGCGCATTCTATTCAGGCCATTATATTATATATATAATATATATAATGTATACTTCATCGATTTCCTTTTAAAACGTATTTTATAAATCGTTTTAAATTCGTTTTCAAAATGATCTCAACTTCATATTCAATTTCTAATCAAAATTGAATATTCCTTATCATCAATATATAAATGATAATAATTTCAAAACATTATATTTTGAAATCAATTATTATTCGAAGTTCATTATGAAAATGAATAAAATTGATATAAATATCGTTCACATCAAAATGGCGCCAATCTAATCAACACAGCTTTATATATTTCAATAACTTCGTTATTCTATTCAACAAATGATTATTTTCTTCAACACATGAATATATATTTTATTCAACACATGAATTTTTATTCTATTCAACACATGAATTTTATTATATTCAACACATGAATTTTCTCTTCTAATATTCCTTATTTTCCAAATTGGAATGAGGCCCAATCAGTTACCATGTAACGTTAATTACATGTAACGATAAATCATCATCCATCATCTTGAGTGCACTACACAACTGCATAATCATTAAATATAAATAATTAACGCATACACAGTCTGTCAACCCATCGATTAACATACAATTAAACAATCGGGATTAGTGTATGTAAAATATCATCCCAATACCCGTGTGGGGTTTCAAAACAACAAACATAGATTTTATTTGTGTGGTTGGGCAATGTGTAAAATTTATCGTCCCAATCAATATCATTCAAATCAGTATATATAAACAAATCATCCGATTTGTTTATAAATATTTATTTTATATACACGTTAAAAATTATATTGTTAACTATAAAATATTTATTCAACCCACTACCCACAATCATTTTTCACAACACATCAATCAAACAAACAAGCCATCCATGGTCTATGGACGACGGGTGTCGGGTGCTGCTAAGCAACGTCTGCATCCTAATATATATTTTAACTAGAAAACAAATTTAAAATCGAGAAGTTCTCACCGAGGGTTCCACTACGCCATTTTATTTCTGAAATTCAGAACAGTCTGGATTTGCTCGAAATTCCTACTCCATCCTTTTTACGCTATTCATATTAAAGATCACATTTTTAATATGATGCCTATATATTAAAATCATATTTTTATATCGCTATATATAATTACAAATCACATTTTTATATAAACAAAAAACATATCCTCTTTATTTTGAAAATCTTATCTTTTCTATTTCTAAAAATTATACCTTTATATACCTAAAGATGATATTTTATTTTATTATTATATATAAATCCAACTTTAAAAACAATGCTAATTTATTATTAAAACGATACTATCTTTATTTTTAAAACAACCCTATATATATATAAGCAATGTTACATGTATATTTTAATCACGATATATAATCAATCATATTTTTTTTAAAACTGAATTTAAAACTTAAGTATAAGTAAAAAAAGAATTAAAAACAAATCCTTTCACTATAAAAAGTCTGGAACCCTTCTTCATCAGTTCATCGACGAGAGAAAGTGGCCGTTGATACTATCTTTATTTTTGAAACAACCCTATATATATAAGCAATGTTACATGTATATTTTAATCACGATATATAATCAATCATATTTTTTTTAAAACTGAATTTAAAACTTAAGTATAAGTAAAAAAAGAATTAAAAACAAATCCTTTCACTATAAAAAGTCTGGAACCCTTCTTCATCAGTTCATCGACGGGAGAAAGTGGCCGCTGCCGTAAGTAAAAAAAAGAATTAAAAACAAATCCTTTCACTATAAAAAGTCTGGAACCCTTCTTCATCAGTTCATCGACGGGAGAAAGTGGCCGCCGCTGTCACTCCAGTCGCCGTGACGACAATCAGAGGGGCCGACGACATCGACCTTGGGGAGTGACACCACCGCCCTGACCGAGGCGGCGTTCGGTGGGCCCAGGCAGCCAGAAACAGCTCGCGAACGATGGTTCTTTGTGGCCCGAGAACTTCTGATTTACTTCACGAATATTCATCAAATCGGTATGGGTTCCAAGAGGGAAAAGAGCACTTTAATTTTGTCTTTAGAGGTTTGAGGAATTATTGAATAGATTTGTCAAAAAATCAAGGAGAAAATCTGAGCATTTTCCGCCTTAAGTTGGAGCTTTCGGCAGCTTCAAAAGATAGCTAGGGTTTTGTCTCAAAAAGGGTTATTTATATAAATAATTTAATAATATTTGATTCGTTATTATTTGCTTAACATTCTGAACTCGAAATCATACCCAACGACTGTCTGCCCTAGCTAAATACCCCCATTCCAGACACAGTGGGATATGTCCCGTAAGCCAATTCGGCTATTATGATCAATTGTTCTTTAAATTAAAATATAAATCTTTATACATTGAATTCAAACGTACATTTCAATTTACCGAGGCCAGATACTAACTCTAAAAATTTCAAAAAAAATATTTCTAGAATCGTATTGATGATACTATCCTAACAAAACTAATTTTGTCAAATTTGAAGACCGTTTGAAAAAATGATCATTTTATGGTCGATCCAAATTGACAGAAACTGTCAAAACACGTTTTCTTTTGCCAAGCTCACATATTGGTTTCAAAAATTATGAATTTTGAGGCTTAGCAATAATTTGACACCCCGGATCCAACAAAAGTGGTTTCTTCGAAAATAGAGGTCGTTTGCAAAATGGCTATTTTTAAAGGCCTTTTTATATATTAAAATATATATAAATTCCACAGCAACTTTTCTGAATTTTAAGCTGGACATATCTTTCACTCTATAAAATGAAATCTCAGTTTCTTAGATCTGTTAGAAAGATATGATTAAACAGATTGAAATATTTCTTGTTTCGCTGAAATCCGATTTATTTTGAATCCTGTACATTCATTTGAAATTTGAAATCGAATTTTTGAACTACCGTGCCATTTTAGGCTCGTTATATAATTAAAATAAATTTATTTTTTTAACTTCATCGAAAATATATTTTCCATCGTTATAATTTAAAATAATTGATTTTAAATATTCAAAATTCGCTGAAATTTCCAAAATAAAATTTTTAAATTGGCTCAGATTTCCGTGTTATTAAAATTTGGGTGCTACAGTGATTGGTCATTTATGCTACAGTGTTTGGGTGCTACAGTGATTGCTGGAAGTGATGTGAAGTGTTCGTTGTTCGTCGTAAGCAACGAATGTGGAAACGACTCAAGGATGTATTGAGTTCCTGCGAAATGATTGCTCTAAAGTGTTTTGAGCCAATAAATAGTTGTAATTGATAACGACTAGATAGGAGGAAGGCGAGGAAGTTCAGTTGTCGTTGGTTCTAGCGGATTCAAAGTAGGGTTACAATTGAGGACCAATTGTAGGTTAAGTGCCTTGGGCGTCGTGTATGGTCTAGACACGTGTTGAGAATAGCGTGTACCACGTGCTGTTTATAGCGTGCGGGTTTTGCTAGAACCTAGGCGTCGTGTGTGGTCCTTGATAATTGATGACAAGTTGTTAGCCAGTCATACGATAACTAGGGTTCCAAAGCAAGGCTGGCGGTGATAGTTAGAGTCAGTCATGGATGTCTGAATGCATGTTGTGATCATGATTGAGTTGTTTTGACATGTATGAATGGATGCTTAATTGCCATGGTTGAATTGTTATTCCTTTGGATGTATAGATCGTAAAGGTTATCACTGTCTTGTAGTGGGGAAGGAAATCGAGATTTCTTCTCTAGAGCTGGGTAGATTAGTTGTTTATTTACCCATTCTCATATACTTTATTGATGAAGTTTGTTAGTTGTTTTACCGCTCACTAAGATTATTGTCTGACTTAACGTTTTACGTTTCCTCTTATTACCTTGGGATGTTCATCTGGTTGTTTGGATGGGCAGACTAGGTGGCAGGTGACAGGTGATTGGCGAGATTGCTGTTCGGTGGCGAGCAGGAGGCTGGCGTACTATTTTACTACTGTCTAGTAACTTTGTTTTTCCGCTGTTTGCTATTTCTCTGAGTGTTATAGTGAAGCAAATCGTACAAACACTATTGTTGTTATCTGCGTGTATGGGAATTACTTTCTAGTTGTCATAAAAGTTTAGTATTTTCTGCTTTACTATCACTACCTGTTTTATATGTTATATTATATTTTATCCATGCGCTGTGAGTTTACGACAGGTTCTGCTTATGTATCATACCTAGATGATCGTCCATAGCTGCCGTGCACACCTTTCAGCGCATTATTCCTTTTGTATAGTGCAGGGGTTGTGGGCGGTCGTCGCAATTATTATATATTTAAATGGACCCTTTGGGCCACCAATGATGTTTTTTTGAAATGAGAGAGACCATGCTCAATCCCCATACACACAAGCTAACTAATCAACTTGACTCGGCCCGATCTAAGCTGGGGTTGTTTTGATGTAGTACTTATACTTTTGGTATAAAATTTTAATCATTTTAAACAGAAATGGACTGGGCAGAAAACTGTCAGATTAGATCAGTTCGTATTAGAGAACGTTTTTGTAACGTTCAACATAGACCCATTCTTTTTTAAGATATGTTATTTTGTGTTATATCCTCTATAAAACAACAATATATCTTACTATTTCATCTATTTAAACATAGGTAGATAAAATAGATATATACACAATTTTCTTAAACTAAGCACGCCTTCTTCTTCTCCAAACATTTTATTCAAAATCCACTACAAGAAAAACCGAGAATAGCGACAGATTTTTAGCAGCGGAAAATTCCATCGCGAATTAGCGACGGATTTCCGTGGGCTTTGTAAGAGGAAATATTTTTGATTTTATATGTCATCTTATTATAAATTATTACCGTCGAATACTAATTTCGTTGCTAAATCAATGGAAATTGCAGCTCTTTACCGTCATACAATATTTAATGCTAAATTTCGTTGCTAATAGAGTCGGATTACCGTCAACAAAATTTTGAAGCTATTTTTCTTGTAGTTTTCCAAGAGATATGAAACGAACTTTTATATTTATTATTTATAAAATGTTTTAAATTTGTGTTATTACTTAGTAATTAATTAGTAAATTTAAATTTTAAAAAATTAATGTTAATAATAAATTAGTAATTAATAATAAATAATAACTATTAGAAGTAAATAAAATTCAATAATTAATGGTGATTTTTTTTGAAAATTAATGCTTATTAATTATTAATTACTATATAATATAAATAAGAGGTAATAGTAATTAATAAAATACATTGTTTGCTCAAAGAAGAGCCGTTACGAATTGGATTTTTCATGGTAGATTGCTTTTGCTTGGTAAATTCGCTTATCTATTCTTTCCTATTCATTGTGTCTTTACTTTACAGTATTTTTTTGTTCATTACGTCAGACACTCTTTTTTTTTAAAGCAAACAAACTATATATAAAAGAGTTGTACACTCCTACAACAAATTGATCGGAGGTATCTACCTCTTCTTTGAGCAAACAACGAGTGAATTGAACATGCTGCTTAAATTAGTGTAGTTATAGATGCATCATTTTTTTTTTTTGTGGTTTTTAATACTTTTAAACACTGAATATGCTAAAAAAAATTAAAAAGAAAAAAAATGTTGATATACATTAGTAACTAATAATAAATAATAACTATTAGAAGTAAATAACATTCAATAGTTAATGATGATTAAATTTTTTTTTGAAACTAAATGCTGATTAATTACTGTATAATATAAATAAGAGGTAATAGTAATTAATAAAATACATTGTTTGCTCAAAGAAGAGCCGTTACGAATTGGATTTTTGATGGTAGATTGCTTTTGCTTGCTAAATTCGCTTATCTATTCCTTTCCTATTCATTGTGCCTTTACTCTACAGTATATTTTTTTGTTCATTATGTCAGAGAATCTTTTTTTTTTTTTTTTTTTGATAGCAAACAAATCATATATAAAAGAGTTGTACACTCCTACAACAAATTGATCCAAGGTATCTGCCTCTTCTTTGAGCAAACAACGAGTGAATTGAACATGCTACTTAAATTAGTGTAGTTATAGATGCATCTATTTTTTTGTAGTTTTTAATACTTTTAAACACTTTTAAACACTGAATATGCTTAAAAAAATTGAAAAAAAAAATGTTGATATACATTAGTAATTAATAATAAATAATAACTATTAGAAGTAAATAAAATTCAATAGTTAATGATGATTAATTTTTTTGAAAATTAATGCTAATTAATTATTAATTACTATATAATATAAATAAGAGGTAATAGTAATTAATAAAATACATTGTTTTTTCAAAGAAGAGCCGTTAAGAATTGGATTTTTGATGGTAGATTGCTTTTGCTTGCTAAATTCGCTTATCTATTCATTGTGTCTTTACTTTACAGTATTTTTTTTTGTTCATTATGTCAGAGACTCTTTTTTTTTTTTTTTTTTTGAAAGCAAACAAACCATATATAAAAGAGTTGTACACTTCTACAACAAATTGATCGAAGGTATCTGGCTCTTCTTTGAGCAAACAACGAGTGAATTGAACATGCTACTTAAATTAGTGTAGTTATAAATGCATCAATTTTTTTGTAGTTTTTAATAATTTTAAACACTGAATATGCTAAAAAGAAAATTAAAAAGAAAAAAACAATGTTAATATACATTAGTAATTAATAATAAATAATAACTATTAGAAGTAAATAAAATTCAATAGTTAATGATGATTAAATTTTTTTTGAAAATTAATGCTGATTAGTTACTGTATAATATAAATAAGAGGTAATAGTAATTAATAAAATACATTCTTTGCAACTTCCTCTTCATCAAGTCTTTAGCTTATACATTTTACTGCTTATATATATGCCTCATAATTCATGTCTTTATTTAGACAAAACAATCAAGATGAGCATTATGTATAAAAGCATTGTTTTGGTAACTTTATATGTTATTGTTGTTGCATTAGTTGTTAGTATAAATCAAGTTGATGCATCAAGGCTCCTTGGAGATGAACGGGCAGAGCTTGTGAGAATATCTGGGTTCGTTCTTCAATCGTTGCCACAGGGACCCGTGCCACCATCCGGTCATTCCGGCTGCACCCAGGATCCAAACGGCGGTGGTGGACCATGCCCTCCTTCAATCAAATTTAACTGCCGTTACTCTTTCTGTTGATTGCATTTTATGTCATTTAAGCTAAACTGTTTCTAATAAAGGATGTGCTTAGGTGTGATTTGTGAATGTAGATTCGGCAGCCTGTGTAGTATATATGTTTTATGATTTGTACAAATGGAGAACTCCACATTGTTATATTGCAAATTTGAACGTTTCAAAGCTTGGTGCCGAACGTTTAGTCAGTTTGGTTGGCTCGACGATAAAATATGTTAAACGAATCTAAAACCAATAAAAATAAAAAACAAATTTAGATCGATAGAATTAAGTTTAGCTGATTCGGTTGTTTATTCATTATATTTGAAGTATTCATTATAAATTAAAATAAACCATGAATATATGTTTCTTTTGGAGAACAAGATCAACAAATTTTATAGTGTACCATCCATTTTTTAATCACAACAAATAATAAATACATTAAAAAACCAAAAATAAGTTGAATATTTACCTATAACCCAGTTTTTAAAATGGACCGACCATTAGACAAACCTAAACCAGCTCATAGAAAAAGGTTAGAAAGCATGTCTAAATAGCTAACCACTATTGATACAACATAGCACCAGGCCCGAAGCAACGAATAGAGTGACCTGCTCTGTTTCCTTAAGAAAGGCACAACAAAATTCAATATGACATACACAACGCAGGGTGTTCAACAATCATATACCAACTACAAGTGGCAAAGGCCAATTACAAGCATCACCAACAGACTTTCATCAGCGATTCATCCTAGCATCATAACTACATTTCAAATCAGTATTGTTTACTTCAACCTGGTGACGCAAGGCGCAAGCATTCACCAGTGAACAAGGCAGGAAACTTTACAACAAAAAACTTGAAACGAAAGAGAGAAACCAAGGTCGAATAACTTACAACATAGGACCAACATAGACAACAAAAAAGGCTTCAAAGGATTGTAAAAGAGCAGCATACCCATCCACACGCCATGCCCATTGAAGAACTCCATTGTGTAAGCAATTGTCGAGGAGACACTGACAATGACAGAGTAAAACACGCCACCACCTATAAATTAACATCAAAATGTAAGAGTGTTCGGTTTATTTTGTTTGTATTTTTATAATTACACAATTGTATTACAAACAGACAGCAACAACAATCAATGTCAATCAATTATGCCACAATTGTCACGTCAAACTGTGTGTACAATAATCGCAGAAAGCATAACTGATTTGTGCACAAGACTGAAGATGAAAAGAAAGTATTCTGTTTCAGTAATGTCCAAGTCCAGAAATTTTCTGTTTCCTTGAAGCAATATTGTCGTCGTATGCACCAATCGACGTTGTTGCAATTTGTTTCCCAGGATAAAACAGACCAACTCCGTTGCGTAGTGCCAGAAAACGGAGCTTTGACAAGATGAAGTTGATTATAGAAACCAGATCAGAGGATTGCTTTGAAGAAGAAGAAGTAACGCAAGCAGAAAAAAGGTGAATTCTGTCTTGTTTTGGGCAGTGTATATATATGAAAGGAGGAGTGCCTGTTCGCATGCATAATAACCGTCCGAATAGGAAAGGTTGCGACCCTTTAACCTCTCGGTTATTAATATGCATCTATTGAGAATTCAAATGGTTGTCTTTATTCAGCTAACAGGCATTCCTTTCGAATTCTGGACTGAACGGACAAACCTTTCAAATTCTGAGAAAAAATATTCTCATGTCAGTGCACTAGCCCAATCAGCAACCGTCGGCCATATCCAATCAAGAGAACCCAAGAGCACCAAGGCCCAAGGCCCTTATCTTTGATATTTTAATGTATTATTATGTCATGGCCAAGCCCACATCCTCATATCATTCCTCTCCTTTCTATTTTACATAAGCCTATTTGGCTTCTAATATATTAGGAGAGATTGTGCTAATATTTCTATGATGTGGGACTTTAAATGTTGCTATCTCTTCTTCTTCCTTATCTCTTCTTCTTCCTCCTTTCCCCTTTCTTTGCTCATTCATTTCCAACAATCCCCTACATGAATGAACAGTTGATCTTAGTTTCACGAATCATTTATCGCATCGGTTAAAGTAGCACATGGGCCTTGAACTTTTCCTAGTTATTACCTATTTGAATCACAGGCGAATCAGTAGACATAGACTGTTCTTGAACTGTAAGCCTTTTTTTTAATTCCAAAGTAGATAACATGCGATAAATGTTTCTTATAACCCTTCGTTCTCTGTATGTGTTCGTTTTTGCCTTGAACACCTGCCTGGTCTCATAAGTGCTTAAAGAATTTGGCCTCATAATTCTCTTTGAAGCGGCGTCTTCGCACTTACGTAGGTGATTCTGTAAAGGGCATTCTCTAATTCCTCAAATACAGACATCATTAAAATTACTCATACTTTTCCTTATTCAACATATAATGCACTGACTTATCATAGGAATGGTTTGTGTGTAACAGTTCCATCAAGTTTCTCTTAAACTTCGTTGTCCCTTTGAACCTAGATCTTGGGATCTCTAGTCAACTAGGTGGGGTTTCAATTTTAGAAAAACCTTTAATCTGTAGGCCTTATCCCCATTCCCTTCGATAAGGTTTGAACTTTCTCTCTTGGCAAGCCTTTTGTAAGTGGATCCGCTAAGTTATCTTTAGATTGAATGTAATCTATTGTGATAACCCCATTAGAGAGAATTTGTCTTATCGTTTTATGTCTACAACGAATATGCCTAGACTTAACATTGTATAGTGTTCTATTAGCCCTTCCAATAGCTGATTGACTATAACAATGTATACATATTGGAGGCATAGGTTTGCTCCAATTAGGAATGTCTTCCAGGAAGCTTCGAATCCATTCTGCTTCTTCTACAGTCTAATCTACTGCAATAATCTCTGATTCCATCGTAGATCTAGCGACACAAGTCTGTTTGGATGATTTCCATGAAATCGCTCCATTTCCTAATGTGAACACGTATCCACTTGTAGACTTTGTATCATTTGATCCAGTGATCCAATTTGCATCACTGTATCCTTCCACTATTGAAGGATAGTTTGTATAGTATAGACCATTACTCTGTGTATACTTTAGATATCCTAGAACTCTGATTATCGCTTTCCAATGATGTTTACTAGGATTGCTGGTAAATATACTTAGTTTGCTTACAGCATCAACGATATAAGGCCTAGTACAGTTTATAACATACATGATACTTCCTAGTATACGAGAGTACTCCAATTGGTAAATACCATCACTAGTGTTCTTTACCCAATTTTGGTTCATATCTACTGGTGATTTTGCAATAGTTACATTATATTGCTTGAATTTCTCAAGTATATTGGTGATGTAATGCGATTGGGATAATGCATATCCCTGTGGTGTTCTCAGAATTTTTACACCCAATATCACATCAGCCAGTCCTAGGCCTTTCATATCAAATCTAGAGGATAATATATCCTTTGTAGATGTTATTATGGCCTTGTTATTGCCTAGGATCAATAGGTCATCAACATAAAGATAAACAATGACATATCCAATATGTGTATGTTTTATGTATACACATTTATTTGATTCATTTATTGTGAATCCATTTGATAACATAGTATTATCAAACTTCTCATACCACTATTTTGGAGCTTGCTTAAGGCCATAAAGTGATTTTACCAGTTTGCAAACTTTATGCTCATTTTCTGAGCTTAGAAATCCTTCAGGTTGTTTCATATAGATTTCTTCCACTAGTTCACCATTCAAGAATGCAATTTTAACATCCATTTGATATATCTCCAAGTCATATATGATGCAATTGTAATGAGCATTCTAATTGACGTGATCCTCGTTACAGGTGAATATGTATCGAAATAGTCCAGCTCTTCTTTTTGTCTAAATCCTTAGACTACCAGACGAGTTTTGTACTTGTCTATTGAACCATCAGGTTCCAATTTCCTTTTGAATATCCGTTTATTACCCAAGGCCTTACATCCTTGAGGTAAATCATCCAATTCCCATATATGATTGGACATAATGGATTCAGTCTCATTGTTAATTGCCTCCTTCCAATAAGGGGCATCGCTGGAAGACATAGCTTGTTTATACGTCAATGGATCATCTTCTAACATAAATGTATAGAAGTCCGGTCCAAAGGTTTTTAAAGTCCTTGACCTTTTACATTTTCTTGGTTCCTCCATTTGCTGCTCAACACTACTTTGCTGAGTGTTATTTTGTTCAACATCCTCAATATAATAAGGAAATTCATCTTCCCTTGGTCTCTTAGGTGCATGATTTTCAGTACCATGTTTCAAGGGAAATACATGTTCGAAAAATCTATCTTTCTCGACTCAATGATGGTATTTTCATGAATATCATCAATTTCAGATTTGTGTACCAAAAATCGATATGCAGCACTGTTTTGTGCATATCCAATGAATACAGAATCAATAGTTTTTGGTCCAATTTTGACCTTCTTTGGTTTTGGTACCTCTACTTTGGCAAGACACCCCCACATTTTTAGTTATTTATAGGATGGTGATCTGGTTTTCCAAAGTTCATGAGGAGTTTTAGATTTTTTTTCTTTCAAGGTATTTTATTTATAATTTGATTTGCCGAAAGAATAGCTTCTCCCCAAAAATTATCTGGCAAGCCAGAGCTAATCAGTAAGGCATTCATCATTTCTTTAAGAGTTCTATTTTTTCGTTCGGCTATACCGTTGGATTGAGTGAATACGGAGCTGTAGTTTGATGTATGATTCCATGACCAACACAGAATTCCTCAAATGGAGCCTCGTATTCTCCTCCTCCATCACTTCTTAAAGATTTGATTTTCTTGTTGAGTTGATTCTCAACTTCTTCCTTATACTGCTTAAACATTTCAAATGCTTCGTCCTTACTTCTGAGGGGATATATATGACAATATCTGGTACAATCATCAATGAATGTAATAAAGTACCTTTTTCCACATCTAGTTTGACACATTTTCAAATCGCATACATCGGTATGTATCAAAATTTACATGCCCTAATCTAGAATGCCATATGTTAGAAGATTCAACAATATAAGCAGAAGATTCACTTTCATTCATTTCAGTGCGTCGTACAACAGTGGTTACATTTTCTTTAAAAAAACCATCACACACATATCCTCTTCCAACATACACTCCATTCTTGGAAAGCACAAATTTATCAGCTTCAAAAGTCAATTTGAAGCCATGCTTGCTCAGTAATGATCCTGAAATTAGGTTCTTGCGAATTTCTGGAACATGGAGAACATCATTTAAAGTTAGTTCCTTTCAAGAAGTCAGTTTCAACACAACTTTTCCTTTGCCTTCGACCTTTGAAGTAGAAGAATTATAGGTTGTAAACATCCACTTATTAGCACATATGTGTCGAGTGGCTCCAGTGTCTATAAACCATTCCTTTGAGTGACCAACAAGGTTGCATTCTGATATTACTGCACATAAATCAAGATCAGAAATGCCTTTCGAAACATCAGCCGTATTTGCTTCTAACTTCTTCTTTTTAGGTGCACGACATTCGGCTGCTTTGTGCCCCTTCTTTCCACAGTTGTGGCTAGAACCCAGAAATTTCTTTGACTTCTTAGGAGCATTCTCCCTTTTCTTTTGTTAGTCTTGTCTGACTCAACAACATTTTCTTTGGCAGCAATATTCTAAGAAAAAGAAATCTTTTTCTCAGAATTTCTGTTATCTTCCTCAATGCATAGCCGAACTATGAGATCTTCCATTGTTATTTCCTTACGTTTATGCTTAAGGTAATTTTTGAAGTCCTTCCAAGAAGGAGGCAATTTCTCAATAGTTGCAGCAACTTGAAATGTCTCGCTAAGAGTTGTCTTTTCATCTTCTAATTGACGGATGATAAGTTGCAGTTCTTGAGCTTGACTTATCACTATCTTTGAGTCAACCATTTTGAAGTCTAGAAATTTTCCAGCAATGAATTTCTTCATACCTGCATCTTCTCCAGAGCCAACCAGAGTTGTTTGGACATTGCAAAAGTACAGTAGACGTTGTAGAGGCTATCATCCAGACCATTCAGAACATAATTTTTGGACATGAAATCTGAGTTTGTCCAGATATTGAGTGCCTCTACTTTAGTAGCGTCAGGTTCGAGTTTGTCTACCATAGGAGCCTCTTCAGTTAGAAACTTGGCAAGGCTTAATGTTATTAAGTAAAAAAAAAAATTCTGTTGCCAGCGCTTGAAATTGATTCCATTGAACTTCTTTGGCCTTTCGCCATGAGACAGAGCCATTGTTGGTAGCACAGGCGCTGGCTGAGCAGTTTTCACCGTCTGAATCGATGCAGAATCAGTGCTGCTATTTTTCGTCATCTGCAACAAAAATATTGTTTCAAGATTGTTAGTACTTTTGTAATTACACAATTGTATTGCAAACAGACAGCAACAACAATCAACATCAATCAATTATGCCACAATAGTCACGTCAAACTGTGTGTACAATAATCACAGAAAGAGTAACCGATTTGTGCACAAGACTGAAGATAAAAAGAAATTATTCTGTTTCAGTAATGTCCGAGTCCAGAAGTTTTCTGTTTCCTTGAAACAATATTGTCGTCGTATATACTAATCGACGTAGTTGCAATTTGTTTTATAGGATAAAACGGACGAACTCTGTTGCGTAGTGCTAGCAAACGGAGCTCTGACGAACTGAAGTTGATTATAAAAACCAGATTAGAGGATTACTTTGAAGAAGAAAAAGTAATGCAAGCAGAAAAAAGTTGAATTCTGTCTTGTTTTGGGCAGTGTATATATAGGCAAGGAGGAGTGCCTGTTCGCATGCATTAGTAACCATCCGAATAAGAAAGGTTGCGACCCTTTAACCGCCCGGTTATTAGTGTGCGTCCGTTGATAATTCAAATGGTTGTCTTTATTCAGCTAACAGACATTCCTTTCGAATTCTGGACTAAATGGACACACCTTTAAAATTATGAGAAAAAAATATTCTCATGTCAGTGCACTAGCCCAATCAGCAACCGTCGGCCATATCCAGTCTAGAGACCCAAAGAGTCCCAAGGCCCAAGGCCCTTATCTTTGATATTTTAATGTATTATTATGTCATGGCCAAGCCTACGTCCTCATATCATCCCTCTCCTTTCTATTTTACATAAGCCTATTTGGCTTCTAATATATTAGGAGAGATTGTGCTAATATTTCTATAATGTGGGACTTTAAGTGTTGCCATCTCTTCTTCTTCCTTATCTCTTCTTCTTCCTACTTTCCCCTTTCTTTGCTCATTCATTTCCAACATATTTAGCATTTTGAGTTTGCAACATTACATTTGAATGATACACAAATATTTAAGTTTCATTTTCTATGTTTATCAATATAAACTAAACCATAATTTGATTTACAAATTCAGGTTACTACTGCCGTAATAGCTTGAATTTCATTATTTAAACAATTACATAAGGTCACACCATAGATTGTCAAATTAAATCTTTAATTTTTAATTATAAATTTATCAACTCAAGTTAATTCAAATGTTCTAATATTAATTCCAAATTTCAATATCTAACAGTACAAATTAAATCATAATTCCATTTATAATCAATATAAGATATTGTTGTTATAACAAATTGAATTTCATTAATTAATCAATTTAATTTAGTTTACATCATACATTTCACAATCAAATCATTAAATTTCAAATTCTAATCATAATTATCATTAAAACGAAAATTGTGACGAAGGGGAGAAATAGTCTTTTGTTGTAATTTCTAAGTTTGAGGCATGATTCTCAAGAGAAGTAGATCCAGACGAGGATTCGGGGCAGGAGGAAGACACCAAGGGAGGAATACTTATTTCCCCGGATTCTCCGCCTGAGTGGACATTCGAATTCAATCCAAAACAAGAAACATTCAAAATCAAAGTGGATAAGGCTGTTGTCACTCCTAAAAAAGTTACAATCTTTTCTAAAATGAAGAAGCGAACGAAAAATCAGTTTTTGAAAAAGGTCGCCATGGATGCAGTTCGGTGACTGATATTGGAAACAGACTGTAAGGGCCTTAATAATTATTAGAAATATGAATAAATCATGTAAGATCATAATAAATGATTTGGGATTACAACAAAAATAATTTTTTACAACACTGATTCGGCTATAGTTCATCAAAATTTTGTAAAAATTATACAATTTTCATAACATATGATAAGAAAAATGTCATGATAGATTTTACGAAACAACGTTCTTTATACAAATGACGGAAAATAAAAACTATTTACATTTCATTAAATTCAACATTTAAATAGTCGTTAAATATAAGTTTATACAATTTTATTGTGTTATACGCAATATACACATATATAATGATTTTTAGTGTAAAATTATGTTTTTCCATATATAACTGAGTTATTATTATTTAGTAGTTAAATAGTCTCTCTAACACGTGCTATAATGTATTTATTATTAGTTATAATTAAAAGTATTTGCAATCATTTTAAAAACCAGTTGGCTCTGACAAAATTGAGTTATAAGTAAAATGGAAAACCACAAATATTGATGAAAAATCAACATTTATGTGTGAGGATAATTTTAAGAAGATTGTATGGCTTATTTTTGTCAAAATATTGTGTTTCATACAATTTTAACATCAAATTTGTAAGTTTTGTTTGTAAGTCACAAATGGGTAAGATGTACGATTAGTTTGCAAAATATAAATTTTGTTTCCATATGTGTAAAACTATGTTAAAAAGGTTTTAAAATATTTTAGATATGTTTGTACAAATTTTAGTAAGGCTAAACAAAGTTAGAATGTGTATTAAGTGGTTGAATTGTTGAAATATAATGTTAATAGAATGGCTTGTGAGTAAAGTGGCTTATTTGAGCACCTAAATTAAGTACGAATGATCTAATTATGCTATAATTCAGCTGAAACCATGGATTATGAAAAGAAGAGTTTGGATACTACGATTATTTTCTCTATAGTATCTTCCTCCTCCTTTGATATTCATATAAAAAGAAAATAACAAAATCTCTTATATAAACCAAAATCTCCACTTCTAATCCAAATCAAAGGCCGAAACTAAGTATCTAACCATGCTATACACAAGCAATCACTACAAACCCATATATTAATCAGGAAAATAGTGTAAAGGACAAAAGGAACAAAAAATTATGTCAAAAGGACAAGAGGAAAAAATATTAGTCAAAAGGACAAAGTTTAGAGTAAACTATAAAATGCTAGTGGGCCCCTGAATTCCGCTACCTAGTGTAAAATTGTCCTTGAGGATAATTTTTTTATTGATCGTCCTTATGGGTAAATTTTTGTTTGACTTTGTCCTTGAGCCTGAAAATCCCTATATTAATCTCCATTTGTTTCATATTTTGTGAATTTTCTTCACTGTTTGATGAAATCATATTGCATGCTACTGTAAACTTTCCTATAGGTTGCAAAGGGCAAAATTCAAGCTAAAAGTTAAATCTTTCTTCAAATCCCCCATTGTTAATTGCTAAAATCACCAAAGACATGAGTGCAAACTCACACATCTAGATTACTCGATGATTTTGAACATTTGTAGTTTTTCAGAGAGAGGCTGTCTCTATAAACATAATATGTTAGTTTTATGTTTGTAGAGGAAAATCAGTTCTCCGTCCAAATTTGTGATGTCATAACTTCTTTATTTCTTGCTGCAATCATGCCAAATCTTTTCTAAATGATAGAATTATTGTTGGTTTATAAGCTTGTCAATTTTCAAGTCATATCTACCTTTGTATCATATTAAAATTACGTGTCAAAGTTTGAACCAGAAGAGAATCTTTCCCAATGTAGTATCTATCAAAGATTGTCCATACATAGAGAGCTCAAATTCTATAGCATATTCCAAGATTGTCTTATCTCCCAATTTCATCATAGAACCTATATAATGTTGAAATTGATGATTCAAATATTTGTAGAGAAGGAAAGATTGATTGTCAATCATGTAATTGGCTCCTATATGGAATAACTTGGGTGCCAAGTTTACTTGGAGGTCAAGAAAACTTGGGTGCCAAGTTTACTTAGAATTCAAGAAAAATTGGGTGCCAAGTTTACTTGAAGATCAAGAAAACTTGGGTGTCATATTTACTTGGAGCTCAAGAAAACCCTCTATATAAATAGAGGTCATGTTATTGTATAAAAAAAGCAGTCCATCATTAATCTTCTCTCTATTGTAATCTTCCTCCTCTCTTATGTACTCATTTCTTCATTGTGAAATAAAAGTTGTTGGGTCTCTGTGGATGTAGGATATTCATATTCGAACCACGTTATATCTTTTGTGTCCTTTTTTTGTTCTTTGTTTTTTGTGAGATTTCATAATTGTTTTGTTATACTCCATTGGTATCTAAATAAACAATACTGGATCCTCATCAAAATTCCGCATAAATCACTACAATTTGGTATCAAAGCTGGTGTTATTGTTTCTATTTGGATATTAATGGCTACTTCTAGTAAGTCTGTTGGAAGATCTGACATCAATTATGGAGTAGCACGTTTTGATGGAAAGGGAGATTTTGGTACTTGGAAGATAAAGATGGAGGCTGTATTGAAAAAAGAGAAGACTTTTAAAGTTGTTTCTGCGCCTGAGAAATTGAAAGATGTTGATGCAGCTGAATTGGAGTAAATGGAAGAAGAAGCTCTCACAACAATTCAGTTGAGTCTTTCAGATGAAGTCCTTAGAGAATTTTCTTAGAAGAAGACGGTGAAGGAACTATGGGATGCATTATCAGATGCATATCAAGACAAGTCTCTCACAAATCGGATTATTCTACAATAACAACTTTATTCGTTCAAGATGAAGCTTGGAGCCGATATTATGGAGCATGTAGATGCCTTGACCACTTTAGTTATGAACCTGAAGGCAGCAGATGTTGATATTACTGATGAGGCTCAAGCTATGATCCTTATATGTTCCTTGCCTAAAGAACATACTGATTTTGTCAATTACATGATTTATGGCCGCAGTAAAATTAGCCTTTCTGATGTAAAGGATGGCCTTCATAATGAAGTGTTAAGAGGTAGATTGGCAAGCACTAGCATTGATAGTGATACCGAAGGCTTATCTGTTCAGAGAGGTAGAAGTCAAAGCAATTCAAAGAAAGGTGAAGAATGGAATTCTTCGAGGTCCCAGTCTAGGGGACCTAAGAAATTGGCTTGCCATTATTGTAAGAAGCCCAGGCACTTTGTTGCACAATGTCCCAAGCTTGAAGGAAGAAGAAAAGACCCAAATCAAGCTTCAGCCTCTATAGCGAAGAAATCAGATACAGAGAGTGACACTGATGTGTTTACAACTTCTAGCTCTTCTGGGAAGAGCACCCCATGGTTGATTGATTCTGGCGCATCCTATTATATGGCACCTGATAGGAACTCTTTTTCCACTTACCGTGAGATTGATGGAGGAGAAGTTCTAATGGGCAATGATGCTTCTTGTCATATGGTTGGTGTTGGTAGTGTAATGATCAGGATGTTTGACGGTGTTATTCGAACCATTATTGATGTTAGGCATGTACCTGATTTAAGGAGGAGGTTGATTTCTGTTGGGGCATTGAGTGGACTTGGACTAAAGACTGTAGTTGAAGAAGAGAAGATGAAAATATCTAAGGGTTCCGTGATCGTTATGAAAGGAGTGATGGCAGGAAATCTCTATTTACTAAAGGGCACTACTGTAGTTGGTGAATCAGCTTCAGTTACTTCAGCTGATTCAGATTCTTCCATATTATGGCACTTGCGGATGGTCCACATTGGTGAGCGCAGCATGGATGAGCTAAGAAAGCGAGGTTTGATTGATGGAGTTCGACATCCAAAGCTTGGTTTTTGTGAAGAGTGTGTTCTTGGTAAGCAGACGAAAATTTCTTTTGGTGTTGGTGAGCATAATGCAAAAGCTATTTTGGATTATGTTCAGACGGATGTTTGGGGACATTCCCCTTGCCCATCCTTGGGTGGAGCTAGGTATTTTGTTTCATTTATAGACGATTTCTCTCGTAAAGTTTGTGTATACTTTTTAAAGTCCAAAAGTGAAACCTTTACTTGAATTCGTAAATGAAAATCAATGGTGGAGAAGCAGTCAGGGAAGAAGTTGAAAGTTCTCCGTTCATATAATGGCGGTGAATTCATATCAAAAGAATTCATCGATATTGTGAGTACGAATGCATTAAGAGGCATTACACCACACCAGGCGACCCCCAGTCCAATGGAGTTGCATAAAGGATGAATTGGACATTGTTGGAGAGAACTAGGTGCCTCAGATTCACTGTTAAGTTGAAGAAGGGATTTTGGGCTGAAACTTTATCTATGGTGGCTTTCCTCATCAACCGCACACCTTCTACTACAAAATATATGAAGATCCCTGAAGAAGTGTGGAAAGGAGAGTCTGTTAGCTATTCATTCCTCAAGCTATTTGGTTATCCAGCTTATGTGCAAGAGAGTCGAGGAAACTGGAACCTAGAGCTCGCAAATGTATCTTTCTAGGTTACAGAAGTGGAGTAAAAGGTTATAGGTTGTGGTGTCCTATTAGCAAGAAACTTATTATAAGCAGGGATGTAACTTTTGATGAGAAAGCTATGTTGAAGGTGGAGCCTTCCTCATCGAATGATGATGAGAGGACACGTGAAGAATACCAAAAGCAAAGTAAATCATCTGTTGATTCTTTCCATAGATTTTCAAATGGTGTTTCCAATGATGCCGTGGTTGATAGGGATAGTATGGATACTGGCATAAAAGATCAAACTCAAGGTGGAGCTCATACAGAGACCAGGCCTGTTAGAGAAAGAAAAAAACCCAGATGGCTTGATGAGTTTGTTGGTTTGAGCATCAAAGACATTGACTTTGATGATATGGCAACATATGCATTAAACTTGTCCATGATGAGACCAGAGATTATAGAGACGCTATTGTTGACAGTTGTAGTTGGCAGGTAGCTATGGTTGAGTAGATCGAATCTTTACGAAAAAATCACACTTGGGATTTGGTGCCACTTCCTACTGACAAGAGAGCTGTTGGATATAAGTGGATCTATAGAGTGAAAGACGGTGGCAATGGAGAGTTCAGATATAAAGCAAGACTAGTAGCAAAGGGGTATGTTCAGAAGAAAGGGGAAGAGTATCATGACATCTTTGCCCCAGTTGTTAGGCATACTTCCATTCGTATTCTCTTGGCATTAGTTGCTCATTATGACATGGAGTTAGAACAACTAGATGTCACAACTGCATTCTTGCATGGTGATCCGGATGAAGAGATTTATTTTCGGCAGCCGGAAGGGTTCATTGACAGTAGTAGGACAGACTATTTTTGTAAACTTAACAAATCTCTTTATGGACTAAAGCAGTCTCCTAGACTATGGTACAAGAGATTTGATAAGTTTATGATTTCATAGGGATACTCTAGAAGCTTCAAAGACCAGTGTGTTTATTTTAGGAGATGTGATGATGACATGATTTGTTTGTTGTTATAAGTTGATGATATGTTGATTGCATCTCAGAGTATGGTCAAAATTGAGGAGTTGAAAGCGGAGCTCAGTTGAAAGTTTGATATGAAGGATTTGGGAAAAGCACAAAGAATATCGGGTATGGAGATAAGCAGGTATAGGAAGCGGAGAGAGTTAAGGCTCACTCAGGCGCAGTACATCGAGAAAGTCCTAGCTCGATTTGGGATGGAGAAAGCCAAACCGGTAGTCACTTCTTTAGGCTCTCATTTTAAGTTATAACCCATTGCCCTTGATTCTTAACTTAAAAATTAATTCTGTCTTGATTTATGGTTATAACACGTTACAAAAATACAGGTTGTTACATTCTCCCCTCCTTAAAGGATTTCGTCCTAGAAAACTCTAAGTTAGGAAGAACGTATCCTACCATCCATCATCCATCTACTCAAAACATCATCCACAAGCAACCATTGCCCTTAAAGATTTCTAGTGCTATATGAACATATGCAGAAAGTGTGTGTATATGTACTTATCTAATGCAAAAGATTAGGTGGTTACTGATTCAGTAAACCTCCTTAATGCGATATATGTTAGTGTAATGAATCCAACATGTATGAAAATTCCTAACATAATTTATAATCTCTACATGAGCGCACATAACATTCATTCATATGCAACATCCAAGTGATAACATAACAAGTTTCATCCATGTACAAGTATAAGCACTCATGCATATGCAACATGAAAATGTGACTGAGCCGATCTAGTGCCTAATGTGTGTCATGCATCCACTAGCAACCACTTGCAACCACTTGCAAACATCAATCATAACATGTTTCAATCACATGTTTACATCCATTTGGTTCTAGCTAAGGTTCTCAAGATAGGATCGAGAAGATAACAAGACAAACATAGGTAGTAAAAGCATGATACGAAAGGTTTTCAAGCTTATAGAAAAAAGAGATCGAGAATGTACCCTCAAAAAGAAATGGGTAAAGCGCGCGTATCTTCTCTTCGGTTTCCCAAGTTGCGTCTTCTTGGGCTTCACTCCACTGTAATTTAACTAGCTGGACTTCTCGATTCCTTAGCTTCTTGATCTCTGCTCCTAGGATACGAATCGAAACTCGCCTCAATGTTGCTTCCTTTTCCACTTCTACGCCTTCAAGGATGCTTGGCTCAACTACTTCGGCCGACTCATGTAAGCACTTTCGGAGATGCGAGACGTGAAATACATTGTGTACTCCGGCCAGCCTCTCGGGTAATTCTAACTTATATGCCATCTGCCCAATCCTCTCAATGATAGGGAACGGTCCTACGAACCTTGGTGCTAGCTTTCCAACTGCTCCAAAACGAACCACATTGCGTAAAGGAGAAACTTTTATAAAGACCATATCTCCGACTTCAAACTCTAGGTCTGTTCTTCTCTTATCCGCATAAGATTTCTGTCTACCTTGGGCCGTTTTCATCCATCTTTGTATCAACTCAACCTTCTCAGAAGTGTCCCTTATCATGTCGGGCCCAAGTATAAGCTTGTCTGTCGTCTTCCACCAACAAGTTAGTGACTTGCACGATCTTCCAGACAAGGCTTCAAACGGTGCCATTCCTATGCTACCTTGGTAGCTATTATTGTATGCAAACTCCACGAGAAGGAGATGGTCTTCCCAAGTACCACCAAAATCAAGAATGCGTAGTCTCAAGAGATCCTCTAGTACCTTATTTACCCTTTCGGTTTGACCATCCGTCTGTGGGTGATAGGACGTGCTTAAACTCAGTCGCGTACCCATTGCTTCTTGCAGACTATTCCAAAACTGGCTAGTGAACATCGGGACACGATCACTAACTATACTAGAACGAAACCCATGCAACCGTACTATCTCTCGAAGGTAAATAGATGCTAGCCATGATGCGGTCCTCTTGCTTTTCACTGGTATGAAGTGAGCGCTTTTCATGAGTCTGTCAACTATGACCCATATGCTAGTATTTCCCTTGCTTGACCTAGGTAGTCCATCCACAAAATCCATTGAGATACTCTCCCATTTCCATTACGGAACCTCCAAAGGATGTAATAGCCTACCGGCCTTCTTTGACTCGGCCTTTACTTGTTGGCACACCATGCACTTCGGAATGAACTCTGCCACATCCTTTTTCATTCCAGGCCCAAAGAAAATGCGTTTCATAACCCTGTACATCTTATCCCCTCCGGGATGTATGGTCATCTTCGAGTGATGCGCCTCTTCGAGGACTTTCCTTACTAGGTCTCCCACTTGTGGGATACATAGCCTTCCATCATGCCTTAGCCATCCCTTGTCATCTATGGCATACCTACCGAGGTGACTTGACGTCTCACCACTAATCAGCTTGTCCATGATTTTGACTATCTATGGGTCTTCCTTTTGTGAAGTCCCTACTTGATCTAGAAGTGTAGGTCTTAACTCAAGAGATGCTAGCATAGCAGCCAATGACTCAACAGCAGGTGTAAAATCAAAGGTTACTATGAATTCAAGGCTTTTCCTTTCAACAAATAAGGGGCTCAAAGTCAACCTTTTTCTACTTAGCGCGTCCGCCACCACGTTACCCTTGCTAGGGGTATAAGCTATATCGAAGTCATATGATGTGAATAATTCCATCCACCGCTGTTGTCTCAGATTCAAATCTTTCTATGAGAAGAGGTACTTAAGCGATTTGTGGTTGGTATACAGCTCGAACCTCTCCCCTAGAAGATAATGGAGCCAAGATTTAAGTGCAAAAACGATCGCCGCCAACTCCAAGTCATGTGTGGAATAGTTCTTCTCATGAACTTTAAGTTGTCTACCACCATAGCATATCACTTTCCCTTCTTGCATTATGACAGTGCCTAATCCTGTGCCACAATCATCTGTGTACACCGTAAACATCTTACTTCCATCGGGTAATGCCAAAACTGGAGCTGTGGTGAGGGCTCTCTTGAGTCTCTGAAAAGTAATCTCACATTCTATGTCCCATGCAAACGCTGGGTTTTTCTTCGTTAACCTAGTAAGAGGGGCTGAAATCTTAGCGAAGTCCTTAATGAACTTCCTATAATAGCCTGCCAAACCGAGAAAGCTTCTCACCTCCATTGCGTTCTTAGGAATTTTCCAGTCTTGCACCGCAACTACCTTTGCGGGGTCCATGGCTGTGCCTTACTTAGAAACTACATGTCCAAGAAACCAAACTTCCTTCCTCCAAAAATGACATTTGGAGAACTTAGCCTTTAACTGGTGCGCTCTAAGTGTATCCATGACTTCCTTGAGATGTCTAGCATGCTCTTCTTCATCTTTGAGAAGATCAAAATATCGTCCACGAAAACCACCACAAACTTGTTAAGGAACTCCCGAAACACCCTACTCATAAAATCTACAAAGTACGCGGGTGCATTTGTTAACCCAAACGGCATGACGTGCCATTCGAAGTATCCATCTGGAGTCCTAAACGCAGTTTTGTCAATGCTATCCTCAGCCACTCTAAGCTGATGGAATCCTGTGGCCAGATCGAGTTGAGAGAAAACAGATGCTCCCATAAGCTGGTCAAACAAATCGTCGATTCTTGGTAGTGGGTGCCTATTCTTCTTCGTCAGCTTGTTTAACTCACGATAATCTACGCACAGATGAAGTGAACCATCCGCCTTAGTAGCGAATACCACCGGAGCACCCTATTCAGAAATGCTTCACCTTATGAAATTTTTCTCAAGCAACTCCTTAACTTGTTTGCTGAGCTATCTTCTCTCTCGTGGGGCCATGTGTCTCACGGGCAATGAAACTGGTTTGGCATTGTCAACAAGATAAATTCGGAAGTCTACCTCGCGTTTAGGGGGTAACCCCTTCACCTCATCAAAGACATTTGTATATTCTCGGACCACTCTTATAGATTGCAAATTGTCGATGGACAAGTCAAGGGATTCTAGATAACACAACATGACCGGACCCTTCGGGTTACAAGAAATTTCAAGGGTATTACCAAGGCGAGTCATGAGCCTCACTACCTTCATTCACAATCAAGAATGGCTCCATAATTAGACAGCCAATCCATACCTAGGATCAAACCGTATCCCATAAATCCGAGAACATAAGCATTACACGTGAATTCTACGCTTAAGATAGAAATCTCAAATCCACACACATCATAGATAAATGAGCGGAGCCTCCAATTGGATTTGAAACTACAACGGGATCCTCAACCAGTCTAGTACTTAGGTGCAGATTTTCAACAATATCAGAAGAAATAAATGTATGCGATGAGCCAGAGTCAAATAAGGTTCGAACAGAAAATCCAGAAATTTAAACAAGGCTTTCTACAGAAATATTACTACCTCGATCAAGAGCTCGAGTGGTGTTGAGAGCATGCAACTGCCTTTTAGAAGATCCTGCTCGCTGGGTCTACCCTTGCCCTTGTCCTTGCTTCTTAGGGCAATCCTTATTGAAGTGTCCAGTATCCCCACAATGAAAGCATTCACCCAACTTTCTCTTCTTCCTTCTACAGTCTTTAGCTAGATGTCCCGTAATACCACAAAATTTGCACTTCCTTGTCTCACGTGGTTTGTTAGCATTGTTGTTCTTGTTATTCTTGTTGCCTCCCTTCTTGAAGTCAACCTTCTTATTCTAAGTCTCATTAGGTTTAACCTCCTTCTTGCTATTCTTGTCTTCCTCGTGAAGTAGGGCCATATCCACCAAGCTTTCAAAGGTCGCCCCCATGGGTATATGAGTTATGGCCAAACTGTGTAGTAGCTCGTTCAATCCTCGAGCAAAGCGTACAGACTTCTTCTGGGCCGTATTGACCAAGTCCAAACCGAACCGGGCAAGCTGATTAAACCTATTCACGTACTCCCTAACAAACATGTCCCTTTGCTTGAGTGCTAGGAACCTCTCCATCTGAAGGTTCTCTTCTGCTGACGATAAGAATTTAAGCCTAAACCTCTCTCTAAAGTCTGCCCAAGTCTCAACTGGCCTGGTAGCGTTGGTGACTTCCCACCAAAATGCAGCTTCCTCTTTCAACAACCATGCTGCCAACTGAACTTTCCTATGATCTTCTACATCGAAGATAACAAACAAGTCTTCCTTCTCCTTTACCGGTTTTGTGCCTCAACGAAGATTTCAGTTCCAACGAAGTTCTTGGCGCCCATTGCTTTAAATTCTTTGCATATTTTGGCGAAGGCTGTACCAGAAGGAGGAGGGGGAGGAACCGCGGCCACTGGGGGAGGAGGAGGAGGGATGTCTTCCGGGCCTACGCCCTTGGCCCTAGCTTCTAAGTACCTTCGGAACCATCCAGGTACGGGTACTCCCTCAAGAAGGTTAAGGTCAGACATGCTGAAAAACGAAAAGAAAAAGATTCAAACGAGGAAACAAAGGAGAGTGCTAATGGCTTTTGGGGAATAGCCTTTTCTTAAAGATAAAACTTTTCTTGAAAAATGCTTCTTAATAAATGGTTTTGAAAATAGTTGCAGAAGGTTTTTAAAACTTTTGCCCAGTCTGGTAACCTTTTGCTCTGATACCAAATGTAACACCCCACCTCCGCTAGGGTCACTCACAAAGGGAAAGCACTAGTTTTGGTGGAGCATTATCTAGGTAAACATGCACAGAGATATCACAAGACAGAACATAAATAAAGCAACAGTAGAAATTAAAAACCAAATCTCATTACTTTCAAGAAAAGAGTCAAAACCTTATATATCCAAAGTACAAATTATCATTATTCCATTACATCAAGTTCTAGATAAAGAAGCATAGACTTAAAATAACAAAAGTAAATTATTCCCCAAAAATAGCAGAAGTGCAGCCATAGCAAAGCTCAAGACCAAACCGTACATGAGCTGACAGAAAGCAAGCTAAATCCAAGCTAAGAGCTAGAGTTTCCTCCCTGAGAACCTGGGAAGGGGGGAACGAAAGAAAAAGAGGTGAAAGAAAAAGGGTCAGTCATAAAGACTGGTAAGCCTTAGTGACTTTCAGCATAAAAACTAGTAAAAGTAACATGACATGTGAAAACTGAAATTAAACATAAGGATGATAACAGGACTGGTATGATAACTAAGATAACAAGATAAGTCAAGTCTAGCATCGCATATTCAAGATTCGCTGCACCAACTGTACTAGTATTAACCATGAAATGATCCCTTGGCCCTATATCATGAAATGACCCATTACGGGGTCCTATGGTACGATCTACTAATCTATCGACTCCCTACAAGTTCTAGCTCGTCATGTGTCTGTGTCATACGGCCCAATCACGAAATGTAGTCACCTGTGCTAGGTCCACCATAGGGTATATCAAGTCCTATGGTGCCAACCACCGACACGAATCAAGCACGCACAGTGTACACCTACGGGTGCCCAATGCCTGCTTTTTCAACTCCGGACTACGTGCATGACCATAGTCATACCAACTGTGACGATCCCAAAATCCATGTGATGGTATTAAGGATAATCATTGGAATATAACACATCGATCATCATAGCAGAGTACAGATAATAGCAAAAACAATAAATAGAATAATTTTACATAGATATGACAACGGAATCATAACATGTAACAACATCAGAATAGCACAACGTAGGATATAACTTAGTAAATAAAAGAGAAATGATCAGTCACCATCGCCAGAGGCCGAATATATACATGCAGTGAGACATAATAAGGGTATCAGTCTACATCGCCGAAGGCGGTACATATACATACGATAATAAGTACTGAAAGTAAAGCAGTATGCATCGCCAGTGGCGGAATCATAATATAAGTAAAAAAATGGCGGAAAATGTCAAAGTCATCTCTGTGAAGTCAGCCTCTCCATGAGCCAAAATGCACTCTATGCAACAGTGCAGAGCCAAAAACAAGCTGTCACCTATGAACTAGGCTGCCTGTGCGAAAATAAGGGCACCCGTGTTTGCAAAGTGAAACAAACAACGAGTCAGTCATGGGGACTGGTATGAGAAATCTATTTAACAGTTTAAACAACAGTAATAAGCAAATCATAGGACCACGCCACTTTCGCGGAACGGGTTTACTCCAGTGATTGCTAGTGCATTTAAAACAAAGTAAATTCTTTGGAAACGACGCAATGCTTTTAAAAAGAATGAAGCCATTATAAGACTCAAGTCCCATCATACAATGCAACGCAAGCCGAAGGATAGAGTTTTACCTTATAATGGCCAAATATGCTTAATACGTGTAAAGCAAAATCATTTGATATTATTACTAGTGCATATATGTTTCAAAAACGAATAGCATTATAAATATCAATCATAGGTGGCATAGCTACCATCTACTATGTCGCCATACTAGTTCTACAATCGAATCCGTTATTTCGTATTCGAAATTGGATTTCCGTCATGAGTCGAGGCAAGGGGCAAGCTCCTCTCCGCTTCGAGACATTCTAGCAAATGCCTCAGGACTACACACTCTGGGTAACCCCTGGATGCTTCAGGGCCGGTCCTCTCTTACGTTTGATGATTGGAAATTCCTGAACACACGTTTCCCGGTCCCTACAGACCTATAATCGAGGCGCATCGCATTCCAACAACCACAAAGGTGAAAAGTAGATATAAATGTCAGGGCTGGTAGGTCACTGACACCACCATAGCTAGAAAGAAACATCGTGTTCTCCCTGCAGTCCTTATCCCGTTTTTAACTCATACCGAGGTGTGAGTCTCGCGAATCAATGCTATACACAAAGCCAGGCTATGTAGGTCGTGCTTTGATCATCAACACAAGACTTTGCTTTGCAACAGAAGCCTTGATCAGATCATCTTGGCATGCCACATAGGCAATCCACTCCATACGATTGATTTCTATCGATATATAACCTCTAAGCTCGTACGTCTCAGAGAAGGGCATTAAACAAAAGAATAAATTCTCCACCGCCAAACAGATATATATTTAACAGAGATGAATCAGTATAGAACAAAATCCAATGTCAGACATACAGTCCATTTACAAGTCCGTTCTGGGTCTGATGAAACCGGAGGCATCAAATTCCTCGTATATCCGTACAATCAACACATACGTTCAGACGGCTACTACTTCCGTTCCTTCATGGTAGCTACTCTAGTTACGAACCTCAGCAGCGCCCATCCAACCGATACGAAGATCGTTGGTCTTGAATCGTCTTTGTATTTTCCAATTCGAATCGCTCGATCAATTATTTGAAATGAGGGTTAGCTTGGCCTTTTCAAATAATTCACATAATTAGAATTCAAATCAATTCTTTCCATGGTTATATTATTCGACAATCACATTTCAGTTCTTTAGTATAATTCTCGTGTTAAACACATACAACCATCAAATATCAAGTAGATCAAGCCAAGTTGGTTTATTTCCAATCTATGTTGCTTATAATATTTTATAACGATTTTTCGCCGTTTTTATTTATTAATTAAACGACGTTTCAGGTCATGCCGTGGCACTGGCGCTGTTTTTCCCCTAATTTATTTTACACATATCGGAAAATCTAACCGTTGGATTTTTACAAAGTCTATATCAGTGGGAAGATATTCCCAAAGCGAACCCAACAGTTCCAGTTTCGTGAAAATCCGACGGTCGGATCTTCCACACTAGTCGTTTGAAGTTACGGTTTTAAAATTCGAACTACAGCGTCGTTATTCGATTTAATTTAATTATATTTATATTTATATATAAATATAAACGATTCTGGCGCTGTTTTTCTTCAGATTTGAATTAAACATTCGAGACAATCCAACCGTTGGATTTTTACAAGGTTGGTGCCGTTGGAAAGATATGTCAAAGGCGAACCCAGCGGTTGCGGTTTCGGGAAAATCCGATGGTCGGATTTCTCGTACTAATCGTTTCAAACTACGATTCCAAAACACGAACTGCACGGCTTCGATTCCTTTTAATTCTATTTATTTATATATGTATATATAAATATAGTTCATTCTTCAATTTCAACATCATTTTCACTTCAAATATTTCACTAACGCCTTAATATTTCGAAAAATTTCGCTATAACCTCCTTTGTACGGGAAGGGGTTTGGAAATTTATTGGGCTGTGTTAGGTACCCAATAAATCCTATAAAGCATCCTCATATTTATAGTGATATATTCTGGTGTTTACGGGGGAGCGTGTATTGATAATAACTCCAGAGAATAAATTCTCGTCACCCTGCTCCGTGTGGAAATAAATAGTCCTTGTGCCGTATCTAATAACTAGAGAGACGTGATTATTGTCAACTCCAGGCCCGTGTGGGGTTTTTATTAATCTGGCAATTTATCGTTATATTTTATATAGTCCATATCAGTCATCAGTTCAACATGTAGTATAAAATCATCGCCATACAAGCCTCTTGCTCGTACGTTAAATCTTCCACCTCGTCACACAAGCTCCAAATGCTTATGTGGAATATGATGAAGTATGCCTATCATCAAGAAGTATGCCATGTAGTGTAGTTCAAAATTAATTGTTACTATCCTATGGCGATGTTTATTATTTCACACAGAATAACCAGCACTCTGCATCCAATGACATTCACAGGAGTTGATATAAAAATAAAATTGCGCAGCCAACTCATCAAGGCTTACCTATTTGTCGGGCACACAAATAATTTCTTTACTCTACAGTTAATCCATTTTCCCTGTTCAACACATGTATATATATGCAGAACAAAGCTAATAATAATATTTCTAGCAAACTAATATTTATTTCAACACGTGTGTATTTTTATCAAAGCGTATACATGATAAAAGAAATATTTTTATCATCAAAAATATTTATTCAACACGTGAATGTTTTCAACACTTCATATTCACAAATAAAAATGTAGTTTTTATTGTGTATTCATTTTATTTTAAAGTACGATAACATTCAACACCTGAATTTCAACTCGACGAACGAATCTCAATTCAACACATGAGTATTCTCTATAGTTTGTATATATATAAAAATGTGATTTTTATCGTTAAATCTATTTGTTTAAATTCGAATAATATTCAACACATGAATTTCAACTCAACGAATGAATTTCAATTCAACACATGAATATTCTCTATAGTTTGTATATATATAAAAATGTGATTTTTATCGTTAAATCTATTTGTTTAAATTCGAATAATATTCAACACATGAATTTCAACTCGACGAATGAATTTCAATTCGACACATGAATATTCTCTATAGTTTGTATATATATAAAAATGTGATTTTTATCGTTAAATCTATTTGCTTAATTTTGAATAATATTCAACACATGAATTTCAACTCAACGAATGAATTTCAATTCAACACATGAATATTGGTTTCAACATATGTAATTAATTTCAACAAATGAAAATTATTCTAACACATGAATATTTCAGAAAATTTCGGCAGCATAACAGCAGGGTAGTTAAAACCGGGACCTTCCCTAGTACGGCTCCTCGCTCTACCTTAAAACCTCGCGGTTTTTGACAATGGGGATCATGCATCTAGTTCGCACGCAGGCAGCATGTTTTATTTTCAATTCCACAATCCTATTCTAATTTGTTTCAACCACAAGAGGGTATTTTTCAACCACAAAGGTATTTTTCAACCACAATATCAACCATAAACAATTATTTCCAACCATTCGTCATACCATATAATATCACGTCAATCACAAGCAATAAATATCGTTCATGGTTTGTGGACGAGTGGAGTATATATATATATATATATATATATTATTTCTATAATTCACTTGCATTTCATCACAATTCAAAGCATAAGGGTTTGCAAAGCTTCAAAACTAGGTTTTGATTTTAAATCAAAACCGTACCTCGTTGTCCCGATCAGACTACACGGCGTCGAAGGGCTACGAACCATCTTCCTATCAACGGTGGTGGCGGCGAACTCGGCGGCTCCAGCGAGGCACGGCAGCGGCAGAAAGGGGCGAACTTCCTCGACGAAATTCGACTTCGATCGGCGATGGTTTCTGACGAGGCTCATTTTGATTTGAAGAGGGGGGGAAGGCGGTCGGAATTGCTAACTGGAGGCGGCGGCGATAATGACTGTGGCGGCGGCGATTGAGTTGGGAAGGTCTGAGCGATTTTCGTCGTTCGTTCTAGGGTTGATCGGGTTTCTCTGAAGTGAGAGAAAATAGAGATATTTTCTAATATATTATATTTTTAAATTCCTATAATACCCCTTCTAGCCAACGTACACCAATTACAACCCAACGGCTGTCGCCCCTAACTAAATACTCCCATTCCGGACACAATGGGATATGTTTCGTTGGCCAATTCGACTGTTACAGTCAGTTATTTTTCAAATTAAAGTATAAAACATTTTATATTCAATTTGAACATACATTTCAATTTGCCAGGGCCACAAACTGAATCGAAAAAATCCAGAAAAATAAATCTAGCTTTGCTTTGACGATACGGTCCCATCAAAACCAGTTTCGTCGAATTCTGACCTCATATGCAAAATGTCCATTTTCAGGTCGATCCATTTTGACAGAAATTGACCAATCACATTTTCTTTTGCCCCGCTCACATACTAGCTTCAAGAATTATGAAATTTGAAACCTAGCAATAATTTGACATTCCGGACCCAATAAAAGTGGTTTCGTCGAATTCCGAGGTCGTATGCAAAATATCTATTTTCAAGGGCTATATATGTTATATAGCAACCTTTCTGAAAATTCATTTGGCCATAACTTTTGATTCCCGTTATGAAACTTCGATTATTCAGATTCGTTAGAAAGATATTCATAAACAGATTTAAATATTTTCAGTTTCGCTAAAATCCATTATATTTTCCACCCGGTACAGTCAGACAAAGTTTGTATTCAAATTTTCAAACTACCTTACTATTCCCAATTCATTATTTTATTGAAATATGCTATTTCAACTATTCAAATTCTTTGACAATAATCAATTTTAAAAAATTTAAATAGGTTCACATTTTCCGGGTTATTACAGCCTGAACCTACAATGGCGCACCTACTCAGCCATCGTTCTGGTCGCTTATAGTCAGCCCATTAATCATGCCCCACCCTGCCTAGTCCCAGGGTATCGTGAAACATCTAAGTGGGTTACTGCTGAAAAGGACCGTGTAACTAGGGTTTCTAATGGGTTAAGTGTTGTCATTCCAATTCGTGACTTAACCCTACCAAATCATGTATCAAGTTGGTTAAGTGTGTTCAAGCGGTTCATGACTTAATCCTATCAAATCATTGTGTCAAATTGGTTAAGTATATTCAAGTGGTTCATGACGTAACCTATTTTGTGGCATTAATTGATTAATGCACCCCAACCTCTCACATTAGACTAGTTGTTGTGGTCAATGGATTTGCCGGGCGGTTCTGGGCAGATTTACACCACAACATAGTCTAACCTCGGGTTTTACGTGCGATATGACCAACTACACACATTGGATCCTATTGTTTGTAGTCACTGGATTCGCCGGGCAGTTCCGGGCAGATTTGCACTGCAAACTCAACCCAACCTCGAGTTAGCCATTTTCAAATTCATTCTAGCGTCATGTCCATGTTCAAGTTTTCATGTCAAGTTCATGTCCATATCCAGGTTCAAGTTATAACAATGTTCATGTTTCAAGTTCATAGTAAATTCAGGTTTTGCCTAATCTACCCATTCGCATTCACATCGCATGTAAACTCGAATCGATACAAAAAAATCTAATTAGGGAATAACATAAAAGAACTGGAATAAGGTGGCAAAAGTGATTACAAGTCAAGCATGGTATAACTTGAGATAAATGATTACAACAATACTGGCATATGGAATAGTGGTCTCAAATATCAAATCTAGCAAAATAGGGTGATAGTCATGGGAGCGGCTGACATAAGATAATAACCCCAAACTTGTGTATAACAACTGTTTCAACATCACAGGCATGAATATTATGGACGTTAAGGGTTTTAGATCTACAACATGTATATGCCCCAAATCAATTTCATGCAAATATTCCAACAAGTCAAGATTCAAGATGAATAGATCCAAGGTGAACAAATAGTAGATCCAAAATAATAGATCCAAAATGAACAATGATAGATCCAAGATATACAATGATAGATCCAAGATAATTATCATACTTAGGTTCAATCTCATTTTACAACATGTGCATATTAAGTTTAAAGTTTAGATCTGAAAGTAACTGGGGCTTACAGATCGTGTTTTGAGAATTAGAAAACAAAAGAGGCGATGTAGAATCTTGAGTCTAACAGAAATCCCCTAAACAGCAAAACTCTACAAGTAGTCTTGTTGGAGAAAAAGCAATCTCTTTTCTCTAACTCTTCAACTAGAATTTGAACAACATAAGGCCAGAGAGAATTTGTGTAGAAAGTAAGGGGCTAGGGGGTTGTTTATATAGGGTCAGGCCAACGAATCTAGACAGAAATCGGACTAGAAACATCAGAGTGAACTCTGACTCAATAATGGGCTCGTCAACCAGGTCGACACCCAGGTCGACCTGGTCTTGGGCAGTTCGACACTATGGTGGACCCCCAGGTCGACTTGGTCCTGGGCGGGAAATTTCCCGCCCAGTCCGTTCTGGGGTTTGAATTCGAAATTTGAACTCGAATTCTGAGCTATTTTGAACTTGAAAATTTCTGAAAACTTCGAAGGGTCATAACCTGGTCATACGGACTCCGATTTTCGAAAACTCGGACTCGTTTCCAAGAAGAATTTCGAGACGAACGTAAAGGCGTAACCCGTTGCCCTTGATTCTTATCTTAGAAATTAATTCTGTCTTGATTTATGGTAATAACACGTTATAAAAATACGGGTTGTTACAAGAGCCCTCGTTAATATTCGAGTTAGCGACATTACTCACTTTTGTTATTATTCGTTGAATAATTCGATTAATTTTCGATAGTTTATATCAAGCATTTTAGCTTGCCAAAAATTCTCACGTACTCCAAATTGCTCCAAATCATTTTATTGCGTAGCCTTCATCCATACGATCCCAAGCATCTTGTGTCGTCAGAGTCTGATAACATATGACAAAGTTATGAGATTTTCAAGTTATTATACACATAACGGTCATTAACTAAGTAATTAATTATATAGTTATTCTTAATTACAACGTAACCCATGTTTGAACTCATGCTCATCCCTTCTTCTCCAAATACCCAGGTTTCGAACCATGAAGAACCATCACCATGGCGCTACCTTTTCCCTCCACAACTTCTCCTCGTCTTCATTAATAATTAAATAAAAATCACCATTCCCTTTTTCTTCACTAGCTCCATCACCTCCACCCTACTTTGTCAAAATTGAACGCAACAGGTGAGATGCGACAATATCGATGCTCGCAAACAGTACTTGGACTCATGACATCTTTCATTTTAAAATCCCCAAAATTTGTTATTTGATGCTATTCTTCCTCCTGAATCCGAATACGAACTCTGTTTTATCAAACAATGCTTCAATCCCCATTACTTTTAACCCTAGCGCTCCAGCGAATAATAATGTATTTGAAATTGAAGAAAATTACAACGGATTAAAGACCAGCTCTTAATGAATCCAAATAAATAGGTTTCATGATTTATAGGATATAACTTCAATTTTTTTGGAATTTGATAAGCATGATTTTAGCTTGGTGAAGAGGAACACAGCGGCTAATGTTTGTTGACTCTGGAATGAATGAGTTAGGGTTAGGGGAGGTTAGGATTATTATAGTGTAGGAAATATATTTTTATTCGATTTTATACAATAAAATATGTTATTGCTATATCTCATTCGACGTTTTAATTTCGTATGACCGCTACAAACTCCAATTGCGATGTAAATAGACATAACACTATAGTTCGACATTACAGACCCAATGAAAGTTGTTTCGTCAAAACGTAAGTCCATTTGCGCAAACAACGTTATTTTACATTGAAATTATTGATGGATTCACATTTAATTTCATAGTTTCACAAAACAGAGGTTGTTTGCAAAATAGCTATTTTTAATAAAATTCGTTTCGTCAAAAACAGAGGTTGTTTGCAAAATAGCTATTTTTAAGGCTTAAATAAAACCAATAAAATATTAATAAATTCAAAAACAATTCATCGTAATAAAAATAAATTATTATTTTCGTACATATTCAAATAGAATATCATATATCTCCAAAATAAGCAAGTTTAGATTTTAAACTCAACATTATAAAATTTCATCGTTAACTCAATATTCAATTTATATTAAAATCTTTTTATTTTATTAAATAAATGGTTATGATTTATAAACGATTCCATAACAACTTTCTACAAAATTTGATTTGGACATAACTCACAATCTACAAGATGAAATCTCGATTTTTCTCTTACATTAGAAAAAAAATAGTTCAACAGATTCGAATGTTTCTTATTTTAAAGAAATACGACTTATAACGAATAATATACATTCATTTAAAGTTCGAAACGTAAAACTATGCACTATTGTGATGTTACGAGCTAATCTTAATTTAAATATAATTTATACGTTCAAACGTCATATAATAAATGAATTCATTATTATAACTCGAATCCAAACTAAATTAAATCTCTTAAATTACCCAATCCACACAATATTGCAAATTCAACAATTTCCGACTATTTCAGAAATTAAATTTATTATTCCACTACTTATATTAATTAAATATTCAAAATTATTGAATTCTAGCCATTTAAATTGCAAAATCAACTTTAAATAATTAAATAAACAAATTATTCAACCACTAAAAATATGTGATGTTACACCATAGAAGTACGAATATTGTTTTTGATATGCGACTTGCAAAACTATAAGCGCAACTTGGAAAAACGGATTTAGTAGCATTAATCATTGGCAACAATCAGTCGACAACAAACAATTAGGCATTTCAACCTCATTGTCAATCATAATGGATTTTAATCGTTCCAATGGCTATATGTAATTTTCCTCACCTTTCGCCAATAATAGGCAATGACAACTCAAAATGTGTAATCCATAGATGTAACACTAACTATATCAAGTATTGTCATCTTTTACCTGCTAGTTTTGTATATACAGTCCAATATTATAACTCAAGGAAATGTTCTTCTTAAGAATTCCAAACTCATCAGATACGCTCAAAAAAAATATTTGATAATATCACCATCCAGTGTTATCCAATGTCGTTCAAAGTATCCAAAAAATTAATTTACTAATTAAATATGAATTTTTGAACGGTTTCCTCATTCAGTTGAATTTGTGCATGAATGACATTATATATCGTTTTGATAGTCGTAGAATTGGAAAAATCATTTCTTTTAAATTTATGCAATTTTTTTTTGGTTTTCTCCATATTTTGATGCATTTCAATAACTAATTTGATCTCATGCTTGCTTAGCCTACCCATATATGAATGTCCCTTGCTATGCTTAAACCTCTTATGGTTATGCGTAGCATTAACCATAATTAAACTCCGCTCATTCAAATATTCAAAGTTTCGCGCATTTAAGCCTAGATGGGCAATTACTGTTTTTGGGTACCATCAATCTATAATTTGTTTTATCGTTATTCCTTCCTCTTATACACACCACTACGTTCAAATGCAAATAAAATCCTAAAATGTTAAGCAAACACGTCTGTGTTAGATTTCAAAATGGCAAGCACAAAACCAAGATGTTTGTCGCTCCAGGAATCCAATCAACCAATTTATCATACGATTTTATATATGCATAAGAAAATTGTCGTTATTACAATATTAGGTCCTACATTTAAAATTAAAAATAACACTCACATTTTATGTTGCAAACTCGTTAGTGTAGTCTAATTTATTTTAAATTTCATCTTTATTGGATTTTGCCTGTATAGACCCAAAAAAAAAAAATGTTAACCATGCACTGGCTATGCTTGGTTGTTTTGAAAAAACCATGCACTGACAATGCGTGGTTCTTCAAAACCAGCACGTAGTGTCATCTTCATGTGGTTGCAGTTTAAAGAAATGAAAGGATAAAAGTATAAATGCTTACTACCGCCTCTTCAAAATCTGCATTGCTTTAATCTACCTCCATCATTGTAGATTGATGGGCATTGGATTTGTTAACTTGATTGGTTTTAGATTTAGGGTTTTTGGGGTTTGAGGAAGAAAGTAAAAACTTGAATGAAAGTTAAAATAGGATAGAGGTAAGAAAACTTGAACGAACTCATAACACTAGATATAAAAGTTCAAATCACTACCACCAATCTAATGCAGATTTACACAATCAATAAGAGTATCAAATTTAATTATAAGAAACATGAATGTTTGAGGCCCGCCATCTCCTTCCTCCTCCTCCTCCCAGTTCCGAGGCCCTAGGCGGCCACCGGGCTCGCCTATGACCAGGGCCGGGCCTGATGTTATCGTAAATTAAAAGATAAACTTCTAACTGTATTAATATTTCAATTTTACATTTAATGATAAGTGAGATTGTTTTTTCACATTGACTAAATATCAATGTTAAACAATGCATAAACATCAAGTAAAATAACTAAGATAAGATTATAATTCGCATTTATCCAAAAGAATGGTATAGAAACTATAATACTAAAACTATAATTTTCTCTGATAACTACTATTATTAATATAATAACAAGAACATAACATAAAATAGTTTATACATCGTTAAAATCAATATTTAGTTAGGAATTAACTATAGTTTTATCATAAGATTGTTTGTGCAACTATTGGTTTGGTCCGGTTTAACACGGTTGGGTCGACAGCTCAAGTCGCAACCAGACCGTACGTATCGTTCTAAGTCGGTCTGGATTGGAGTATATTCTTTAAAGAAAAATTTCGATCCGTATTTCCGTACTGTTTTTATGGTTTGGTGCGGTTTTCGTATAGCGGTACGGTTTATGCCCACCCCTATTTTGGTCAAAACGAGGACAGTCGGTCTTTTGATTTGTGCAACGCCTGTAAATTCTCAAGTACGCACGACTGAAAGTCGGTCCTTCATTCATGTTTTAGTATACTTGAGATGCATTTTTAAACACAAAGAAAAATTACTTAAAACTGCGTTGTTGACATGATTAAGTTTCTGTGCACTAAATCTACATGTGAAGTTGAACATGTTTGACTGTATCACTCAGTTCAATATAGTTATACAATTCAAACTTTGAAACTATTCGAGTCTGAAGAGAAAAACGAAGTGAGGCTTCTCCCGTGGTTGGGAGCTTTGACTGTTGCTATTGTCATTGCATTCTTAATCCTTGGTCCTACTCTATATTAGAATATCGGCATCTGAATTTCTTGGTGAAGATTTGCTAGAAGGAAATTTTGAATTAGGATAGAATTATGTATTTCATTTGCTGGATCTTCTAAAAGTATATACCTGATCAAAGTCAAGCATGCCCTCCTTGAAAAAACTAATGTATAAAGACATAATAATATCGACATACAACAAGTAAAGTCTGCTAATTAGTCCAAATTTGAGTAATATTCAAACTAATGTATAAAGACATAATAGACTTCTTCCATTATGAAAGCTAATAACTTGGGTAGCAGAAACCCTTGGTCTACGAGTCTCACGGGTCACAACATAAAGATTTACCATGATATGAACGTCAGAATTTGTACATATATATTCTGTGCAACTTCCTCGACTAAAATTCATAAAGTCTTTAGCTTTGACATTTTACTGCATATATATATATATATATATATATATATATATATATATACCTCATAATTCATATCTCTCTTTACACAGAACAATCAAGATGAGTGTACATAAAAGCATCGCTTTGCTAGCGTTATATGTTATTGTTGTTGCATTAGCTGTTAATAACAATCAGGTTGATGCATCAAAGCTCCTGGGAGATGAACGGGCAGAGCTTGTAAGAATATTTGGGTTCGTTCTTCAATCGTTGCCGAAGGGACCTGCGCCACCGCTCAATAATGGAGGCTGCACCCGTGATCCAAGCAACCATCGTGGATCATGCCCTCCTTGAATCAAATTTAACTGTTGTTACTCCTGTTGATTGTATTCTATGCAGTCATTTAAATCAGATTGTTCCTAATAAGGATGTGTGTGCTCAGGCGTGATTTGTGAAGAATCTACATTTGGCAACTGAGCAGCACACGTGTGTTATATAATCTGTATAAGTGGAGAACTAACTCCATGTTGTTATATTGCAAATTTGAACATTCCCGGCTTGGTTCCGAACATTTAGTCCGTTTCGTTAGCTCGATAATGACGACCAATTTAGCTGACCTAAAATATTTTACATTATATATTTTAAATGTTCATATACATTAAAAAAAACATGTGAATATGATTTTTTTTGGAAGACCAACTGGATTTTATAGTGGACTGTCCACCCTTTTTTTTATTAACTCCACAAACCTAAACTAGCTTATAGAAAAAGTAAGAGTGTTCGTTCGATTGTTTCGGTTTATTTTGAGGTAAAGAATCTCAAACCAAATTGGATCAAAAAAATTTCAGTTAATTTAGTCAGTAACCAATTTAATCAAATTGAAAGAACGTGTTATTATTTAAATGGTGAATTCACTCAAAGTAAAACATAAATTCTTCCTGTTTGAAATTTTTTTATGTCGAAAACTTTATGTTTATAATAAAATTTGACATATTTGCAACATATGCCTTTGTATTTTATCACTAAACTAGTTATTTAAAGTATTACAACAGGTATAAGTAGCTTAAAGAAAAAGGTTAAACAACTTGTTTAAATAACTAACCACTATTGAAACAACATAGCACCACGCTGGGAGCAATAAATACAGTAACCCACTCAGTTGCGTTAAGAAAGGCACAACAAAATCCAACATGACGTACATCGTATAGGGTGTTCAACAATCACATATCAACAACAAGTGGAAAAGTCCATTACTAGCATCACCAACAGACTTTCATCAACATTTCATCCCGGTCTCATAATCACCTTTCAAACCAGCAGCATTCGACTTCAACCTCGTTACGCAAGCATTCACCAGTGAACAAGACAGGATATTTTGCAACATAGAACTTGAAATGAAATAGAGAAACCAAAGTTGAATAACTTACAGCATAGGACTTAACAAAGACAAAAAAAGGCTTCATAAGGATTGCAAAAGAGCTGCACACCCAGTTAATAAAGGAAAATAAGAGAGAAAATATTGATCATGTGTTGATGCTCACCAGATTTGCAAATGAGATGTATACAATAATTTATAATGCATTAATGATTGTTATAGAAATTGTATACAAAAAGATTACACGTGATTTTCCATTTTTAGAAGAATCATTAACCGAATGGTACTACTGACCGACCAATTATTAGTTGTCATTATCAGTATCATTGTGGTCCTCCATTTCACTTACTCCAGCTTCATTATTTTCAACACCCACCCCCCCTCACAAGCTAATGGAATTGTGAAATGTTGAGAGACTTGGTAAGCATATCTGCTATTTGCTCCTTTGTTGGAGTGTACCTAACCTCCACTCCTTTGTTCAAAACTTTCTCTCTAATGAAATGCACATCAGTTTTTATATGTTTTGTTCTTGAATGAAAAACTGGATCAGATGCTAACTGTCTGGCACTAGAATTGTCACATTATATTATGGCTAGTCCTTTGTATCCAATACTAATTACAGTGAACAAGGATTTCAGTCACACCACCTCATTGTAGGCTTGACTCTTGAGCTAAGGCTCTATATTCAGCCTCAGTGGTTGAGGGAGCCATAGACTTTTATTTTTGAGAGCTCAATTGATTAGATTTTTGCCAAAGTATATATACGCAGTAACCAATTGTGGCTTTTCTATCATCAAGAGAGCTTGCCTAATTCGAGTCACAAAAGCCTTCAATAGTTAGAGTTGAGGCATGAGTGAACATGATCTCTTCTCTAATCGATCCAGCAAGATAGCATAGAACTTTCTTACAAGTGCTCCAATGGTTTTGAGTGGAAGCTTGAAGAAACTGGCTCACCTTATTCACAAAATAAGAAATGTTAGGTCTACTAAGTGTGAGTTATTCGAGGGCAACAATAACACCTTGGTATAGAGTGCAATGGTCAAGTGGCACTATCTTGAAAGGCAAATTCTATTTCAACCCACAAATTTAGTTAGTAGCCCCCCATTTCATCAAAAAAATATGATGACCAAAATACCCTTTTTCTGTTATATTTTCTTTCCAGCTTTTTGAACACCTCGTAGTTGTACTATGTGGTTTCTCGGTGTACCTCGTAGTAATACTACGTGTCCATGAATGAACCACGGAGATCATCTACATGATACTTTGACGAACCACGTAGTAACTTACGAGGTACATCGAAAAACCACGTAGTCCCCCTACATGGAAGGGTATTTTTGGTTTTCAAAAAAAGGGGGGCTACTAACTAAATTTGGGGGTTTACCGATTATTTCATGATTTGAGGGGCTACTAACTAAATTTGTGGGTTGAAATAGAATTTGCCATCTTGAAAACTTAACTTATTATTTTGATTCATGGAGTGGGGCAAGGCTTGGAAACAACCATGTTTGTCTTTTTTAGGAGATCTGTGGTGTATTTGTTTAGAGATAAGCGGAGACCATCATGCCCCCTAGTTACCTCAAAGCAAAGGAATTATGTGACAAAGCCAAGAGATATGAGAGCAAATAGAGACTGGAGTTTTGAGACAATAGTGGAGACATGAGTTGCATTATTTCTTATAAACAAAATGTCATCAACGTACATTAGACAACAACTTCGCCATCATTGTAGAAAAACAAAGAAGTATCAAATATTGAGTTTTTAGATATAAGAGCATCCACAGAACCTTTGAGTTTGTCAAACCATTTCTAAGGGGCTTGTTTCAAGCCATAAAGAGCCTTGTCTAGTTTACACATAGCAGTGAGATAACTAGGATCAAGGAAACCAGCCAGTTACTCCAAGTAGACTTTCTCTTGAAGGGATCCATTTAGAAAGTAGTTGTTAATGTCGAATTGTTGAATATCCCAGCTATAGGTAACAACTAAAGGGAGTATAAAAAAATCGTGGAAGGCTTGACAACAGGGAAAATGTCTCAAAGAAAGCAATACCTAATTGTTGTTGAAAACCCTTAGCAATAAGCGAGCCTTGTAACGATTTATGTGCCATCTTCATTATATTTGATTCAAAAGACCCATTTGCTTCCGACAACAAGCATGTGTGGCTATCGAGGCACGAGATGCCAAGTTCGATTTTTCAAAAGGGTAGTTTTTCCATCTTGCATTGTCGAGTGCCACTGTAGAGAATTGAGCGCTTGATTAATCTAGAATGGTATAGTGCCTTCAAAATTGGAACTAATGGATGAGTGAGGTAAAGTAGTTAGAAAGATTTTTGGTTTGAACGGCTTTGGAGTGATTTGTTATATAGTACCCAGTGGTTTGGACGTGTTCAGATCCATTTTACTGAAGTTGAGGTTTGAGTAGGCAATACGAGTGGAGAGGTGGAGATAGGTAGATGAATTTCAAGTGGCAGGGTGGAATATGAGTGACATGTACCTGGTGATGAATTTGAGGGATAATGAGCATAGTTTTGAGTTTTATCATGACTAGATGAAGGCTTTGAGCTTGAGGTTGATGCAACAGGATGTAAACCAGGGATTGGGACATACTGGCCATCATCAACATCATATTCCTTTATAGACTGAGATACAAGTGGATGCCATTGACTGTAACTGATTTGGTTAGAGCAAGTATTTATTTCAGAATTTTTGAAATTTGCAGCAGTAAAATTACCAAGAAACGGGAACTCTAATTCATCAAATTTGACAGTTGAAACAATGTAAATGCACCCAGAGGGCTGTAAACACTTGTTCCCTTATGATTGGGACTGTAACCGAGGAAAACACATTCTGTAGATCTAAAATCTAACTTGTGTTGATTGAAATCTTGAAGATGGGAAAGAAGCATAGGCAAACACACTCAAAAGTTCACACTGGGTGTAACTTTAAATAGAATTTCAATGGGAGATATATGATTTAGTGTTGGAGTGGACAAGTGATTGACAAGAAAACCGGCAGTGCTAAAGGCTTCCTACCAATAGTGCAACGGCATGGAAGCTTAAGTGAATAATGTCAAGCCCATTTCAACTATGTGTTGATATTTTTGTTTTGATTTACCATTTTATGGATGTGTATGGAGGCATATATGACTGAAATGTATTCTAAAGAATTTTAAAAAAGGCAAGAGACTTTGGTACTCACCACCCCAATCGGTGTGAATATTTTTATTTTGTGATAAAAATTTCTTCTAACAAACTTTTTGAAATTATTGAAAGTTTCTTTTACATGGTATCCCTAAGAGCATAGTGAGTGATCGAGATCCGCTATTCACGAGAGGACTTTAGAAGAGTTTGAAAGAAGCTTTGGGAACCGTGCTATGTTTGAGTGCAGCTTATCATCCCCAAACCGATGGTCAAACCGAGAGAGTTAACCGAATTTTGGAAGATCTCCTAAGAGCTTGGGTATTGGGCATCGGGGGATCATGGGAAGACCATTTACATCTGGTTGAGTTTGTGTGTAATAATAGCTACCAGTCGAGCATTGGGATGGCACCATATGAGGCGTTGTATGATAGACCGTGTAATTCTCCAGCATGTTGGTTAGAAACTGGAGATAAATTGGTACTTGAGCCTGAGATGATTAGAAAGACATCGGAGTGCATCGAGATCTTTCGGCAATGAATGAAAGCAGCTCAAGACCGTAAGAAGAGTTATGCTGATAAGCGTCGAAAGGATTTGGAATTCGACGTTGGCGATATTGTTTACGTGAGGATTTCACCGTTGAAGCATGTTGTTCGGTCCGGAAGCAAAGGAAAGTTAGCTCCATGATTTGTTGGACCATTTTTGATAGCCGAGTGGATTAGAAATCTCGTGTATAGATTGGAGTTACCCAAGAAGATGTCGAGTGTGTATAATGTTTTCCATGTGTCGTTTCTATGGAAATGTGTGCCTGATTCAAATGTGGTGGTATCTCCAGAGTAGTATGAAGACCTAGAAGTCGAGATTGTAGTTACTAAACCTCATAAGCTACTTCATGTTGTGGGGAATGACACGAAATAGCTTAAGAGGAAGAAGGTTAAGCTAGTCAAGGTACAATGGAGTGAGGATGATGATGATTGTAAGTGGGAAACGGAAGAGAAAATGACCATCCAGAACTCTTCGTTGGTATGACCCATAAGTGTCGTGTCATTCTTACCCCGTTGTAACTTGTACTATTATTGTTGTTACTGTTGTTGTTAGAATTTCGCATGCTAGGATAAGGCTATAGATGCATGGCTTGATGGATGCTAGTTTAGATGGTAAATTGGCTTCTCATGGATGATAGGCATGCAGAATTGTCTGGTTGCTTGTGTTTGCTTGGGATTTAAGTGGCTAAAATCCTAAAGGGAGAAGAATGTAACAACCCACATTTTACGTATAGGAGAATTATAAAATATTTTTATTTAATTCCCTGAGAGTTGGATCATTCTCATATTTTGATATGTTGGTTATGGGGATATGGGACATGTCCATAATTTTTACCAATTTTATTTGTGATCATTATTGCCCCTGTCATTTTTGTATGGGGAATAACATTTAACTGGTACCGAATCAGGTGTTGAGATCGATTTATTGGAAAGGAAATGGTGTTGCTAATTTCGTAGAGTGGTCACATTAAAGATTTGGTTCAACGGTTTGGGAGGAATCACTGTTTTAGTGTTTCACAATTTCTGTTAAGGTTTTATAAGTCGATGATGGGCTGATTTGAGGAGGCACATTAATGGGCTTGTGGAAGGATATAAATAGGGGGGTTAGAGGCATCGAGAATAGTTTACTTTCTTCATTCTCTCATTCGGTTGAGCTCTTAATCCTCCTCACTCAATCAAATACACATTTTCATCATTAAAATTTTAGATCTATGCAAGGGAATTAAAGATCTACATCATTTGATGCTAGATCTACGTCAAGTGAAGAGAGATTACATCAAATCAAAAGGTTTGAAGCATATTCTTCACTGTCTAGATTGAGAATTTAGTGATTTCGAGTTAATTCGTAGAATTGGTGAGTGATAAGCATCTCTCACACGGATTCGGTCAAGTATATAGGTTGTTTGTTCAAATTTTCATCATATAAAGTTTTTTTTACATAGATCTACATTATGGTGAGTTTAATTTCATTTTGATGATGTTGATGGTTTCATAAAGTGTCGATTGTGGAATTATATGATTTGGATGAGTCGTTTGCATCGATGTTGTCGTTTGGTGTTGATTTGGTCAGGACTGGAGCTATTTTTTTAGATCCGGAGTCGAGTCGTTTTTCTTAAGTCATTTTAAGACCTAGTGTGTTAGGATTTAGTTCATTTGAAGACCTAGTGTGTTAGGTCTTAGGTCGTTTTAAAACCTAGTGTGTTAGGTCTTAAGGTCATTTTAAGACCTAGTGTGTTAAGTCTTAGGTCGTTTGAAGACATATTGTGTTCGGTCATAGGTCGTTTGAAGAACTAGTGTGTTAGGTCATGGGTCATTTCAAGACCTAGTGTGTTAGGTCTTAGGTCGTTCCAAGCCCTAGTGTGTTAGGTCTTAGGTCATTTCAAGACCTAGTGTGTTAGGTCATAGGTGTTTCAAGACCTAGTGTGTTTTGTCGTTTAAGACCTAGTGAGTTACGTCATTCAGGACCTAAGGAGTTCAAGACCTAAAGAATGTCGACCAAACGAAGCTTATTTTTGAGTCAATGATGGTTATAACTTGGGCGCGAATTCAAGGAGGAATGTCTGAAGCATCGTGAAGAGTTCTTTGATCATCGTAATGCAGTGAATGTGAAGACGACAAATGGGTTTTGAGTTCATAGATAATGGTTGCTCAAGAAGGTTGCTTGAGCTATGAATAGCCGTCAGAGAGGATGAATAGAGATATTGAAGGCTGAGAGATTATCATTGTCATTGGTTCCAATGACTCAAAGCAAGGGTACAACAGGGACGTCTAAAAGACTGGCTGATGGGTCGAGTACCCTGAGTATCGCTGAAAGGCCTAGATACGTGTCGATCGAAGGTGTATGGAGTTTTTGCTAGAATCGAGGTTACCATTAGCCCTTGAAGTATGGCAAGGTTGGCTGTCATATGATTAACGATGGTTTCGAAGGAGGATAGACAGTGATAGTCAAAGTCTTAGATGTTTGTTGTTTTGCTTGTGCCGTCTCACATAAGTTGTCTGACGTCGAAGGAGATGTTTCTTGGATGCTTTTCTTATGTTGGTTTAGGACTTCGGGGCTTGTGCTTGAGTTACGTTGATCTCGATTAGGATTGTTTACGTGAGATATAACTGGTTGCTATGATTTGCTATTATCTGGTTACTTTTGATTGCCATGGATATGTACCGTTGTTTCTGAATGCTTTGTTGTAAAGGCTATCACTGTCAGATATGGGGAAGATGGATTTTGGTTCTTCTCTGGAGTTTTGATAGATTGGTTGGTTAATCTGACTATTCTCATATGATTTATTGATGATGTTAAATAGCTGTTTTTATCGCTCATTAAGACTGTTGTCTGACTCAAGGTTTTATGTTTTCTCTTATTACCTTAGGTTGTTCATCCGGTTTTGGATAGGCAGACTGAGTAGCAGGTTACAGGTAGCAGAACTTAGTGAGGCGAGGATGCAGAGCGATGACTAACATGAGGCTTGTGTATCAGTTTTTCTACTATCTAGTACTTGTTGTTTCTGCTGTTATGATTGGTGTTTTTCTCTGAGTGCTGTAGTGAGGCAAATTTGTACAGACACTTATGATGTAATCCAAGTATGTATTGATATTCTTTCTAGTTTTTATGAAAGTTTAAGTTTCTACTTAGATATGCTTCACTATTATGGCTTGTTGTATATGTTCTATTATATTTTATCCTTGCACTGTGAGTTATACAACAGGTTCCACTTGTATTATTCTATCCTAATGATTGTCCATAGCTGCCTGGCACATTTTTCAGTGCATTATTTCCCTTGTTGAGTGCTGGAGTTGTGGGCAGTCGTCATAATGCTGATTTTTATAAATTGAAATTTCCTTTTAAATCAAGGAATGGTAGGGGAACATCTAATAATACTTTCCAATTAGAGCCGAATCAAATAAGTTTTCCGAAAATGAATCTAAAAGAAGAAAAAGAGTAAGAACAACGAAAGATTTTGGTTTGGGATTTTGCACTATTGCTATAAAAGAGGATGCCACAAACCTTCAAGTAGCCTTATCTATATAAAACGCTGATTTTTTGGCAAGAGTATAAATAATGAGATGGATGCTTTGGAGTCCAACGAAACTTGGCACTTAGTAGATTTATCACTTGATTGGAAATATATAGGCTGTTAATTGGTACTTAAAATGAAAATAATACTTGATGACATAGTTGTTAAATATAAAGGCCATTTAATAGCTAAAGGATTTAAACAAAGAGAAAATATAAACTTTTTTAACAATTTTTCAACCGTAACTAGAATCACATACGTTCAAGTACTAATTTCACTTGCATCTATTCATTTTTTGATAATACGTCAAATGGATGTAAAAATTGCTTTTTATAAATGGTGAATTAGAGGGTGAAATTTATATGGACCACTTGAAGGTTTTGTAATTTATGGTCAGGAACACAAATTTTGCAAGTTAGAAAAATATTTATATGGATTAAAACAAGCATCTAAGCAATGTCATAAAAAGTTTGATAACTTAATTATTTCACATGGTTTCAAATTTAATGAAAGTGACATGTGTATTTATCTTAAATCTACGAATGACATTTGCACTATTTTACATTTATATGTGGAAGATCTACTTACTTTTGGTTAAACATTCATGGCATGAATAATGTGAAATTTTCGTAAAGTGCCAATATTAATATGAAAGATCTATGTTAACAGGTGTAATCCTTGGTATTAAGATTACTAGGTCTGAGAAGGGACTTTATTGGACCAGTCTCACTATTGAGAAGATCTTAAAGAAATACAACCACTTTGACTATAAACCTGCATATTACACTATATGATCCAGTGTAAAGTTATTTAAGAACATTGCGAAGGAGTAAGACGGTTTGATTATGCAAGACAAATTGACTGTTTCTGGAATGTCACTGATTGTACTAGACCCGACATTATCTATGTTGTGGAATTATTATACATGTTTACTAGTAGGCATAGTATAGAGCAATGAAACACTACTGAGAGAGTCATGAGATACCTAAAACTAGCCATGAAACTTGGGTACATTATAAAAAGTTCCCAATTGTTTTGAAGGATAAAATGTTGCAGACTGAAATAATTTATAAGATGACTCAAAGGCAAATGGTGGCTATATTAGTAGCATTGCTGATGGTGTTATTTCTTGGAAATTCGAGAAATAGATTATTTTGACTTAGTATAGATGATAGCACTAGCCACAACTATTAGAGAATTAGATTACTTAAGAAATCAACTAGTTGAGATTCTTTTATGGGAATAACCTGTACCACCTATCTTGATCTATTACGATAGTATTGCATCTATTGCAAAAGTACAAAGTCGTTATTTCAATGATAAGAGAAAAATACTTCGTAAGCATAGTACTGTTAGGGAGCTATTCTCTTCAGGAGCTGATAGAGCGGATTATATACGTAGTAGCGAGAATTTAGAGACCTTTGATGGAAGGATTGGCTAGAAAAAGGTCCTTATAACTTCTAAAGAATAAAACTTTTGTTGTTGAATTGTTAAGCCACACATAATGGTAACTGAAGCTAATGACTGAAGTTCTAAAGAACTAGGTTCAATGAGTAAGAACAAATTATTAAATGATATGTGTTGAACATGCTAATTTATATATATTTAGAAGTGTGTATTCCTGAAGGGTTCAGTGGATGAGTTGATAATAACTCTTAATGAGATTTATACTCGCATCTGGAGAAGAGTACCAACCACCAGGAGTACTCTTAATAGATTCACCTATGTCAATATGAAAATGTGTTCGTTTCTACGGAATTTTGAGAAAAATTCCTATAGTGCCCACTAAATTGGGATAGACGTGCATGAGCACAATTGCACGGACTTATTGGATTGTACTCTAGAGAGGTTGTTTGTTGTTTGATGTCTGGAATATAGTTGAAGGCTATGAGTCATTCTAATAAAAGCTGAATCTTATCAACTACGCAAAGACTCAAACTGAAACAAACCTGTGTTTATGAACAATCTTATGTTCTTTAAGAAATCGTCAAAAGCATATTTTTGAAAAGTTCAAATGTGGGATTATCGGAAGTTTTTTAGAATTTTTTTCTAAAAATTGAACATGTATTTATGACTTATATTTGGTGAATAACCCAACGTTGTAGGATTATAGAAAAGAATTAATACTTGATTATTGTAACAACCGCCATTTTACGTATTGGAGGATCGTAAAATATTTTTATTTTACTCCCTGAGGGTTGGATCATTCTAATTTTTTAATATATTGCTTATGGGGATGTGAGACATGTTTATAATTTTTAGCGATTTTGTTTATGACCATTTTCCCATATCAGTCTTGCATAGGGCATAACTTTTGACTCAGGTCGAATCAGAGGATGAGACATGTGTCATTGGAAAGGAAATGATGATTGCCTTTTCGTAGAGTGGTTACATTAAGGATTCGGATCAGCGGTTTAGGAGAAATCGTTGTTTTAAGGTTTTTCAGTTGGCTGTCCAGATTTGAAGGCTAATGGGCTGATTTGAGGAAGGCCCATTAGTGAGTTGGTGGAAGCTATAAATAGGGGGTGAGAGTTATGGAGAATAGGTTACTTCTCCCATTCTCTCAATTGGAGGCTTTGTGCTTCTTCTTCGTCTAACACCTTTCCACCATTAAAAATTAAAATCTAAGGAGTGAAATCAAAGATCTACACCATAGGAGGCTAGATCTACATCACTTGAGGCAAGGATTCATCAGATCAAGGTGTTTGGTGCGAGGTGCTTGCAGTCCGAATTCTTATTTCATCAATTTTAGCTTGTTTTGGAGAATCGGTGAGTGATTTACATCTCTCACATGGATTCAATGAAGCGTCTGAATGTTTGATCATGTTTTTCATCAAGTTTAAGTGTTTAACCATAGATCTATGCCATATTTAGTCCATTTTCGTATGAATCACCCTATAATCTCATTTAGCATGTTTAAATCATTGATTCCATGTTATTCCATATGATTATGCAAGTTATATCTTTAGTTTTATTCTTATGTTCATTCTTGATAGTTTTTTTTTGAGTGACTGCGTATGATTTGGGTGAAAACTATTGTTTTCATATTGCTAGCCGATTCACGCTGTATTTTTTTTATCATAATTGATGAATTGGACAAAATGGTTTCGTCAAATCTATCGTGTAACGAATTTTTGGTCAAAATAGTGATTTTAGATCGGCTGCTACAGTGACCGGTCGATCGCTACACTGTTTTGGAGTTGCTACAGTGTCGGTCGTTCGCATGCTACAGTGATCGTTCGCTTTGTTGCTACGGTGTTTTGGAGTGGCAACAGTGCCGGTCGTTCACATGCTACAGTGATCGGTCGCTTTGTTGCTACAGTGTTTTGGAGTTGCTACATTGATCGACCGTGCTCGTGCTACATTGATCGCTCGCTCTGTTGCTACAGTGTTTCGGACTTGCTACAGTGATCGATCACGCTCGTGCTACAGTACCGATTGTTCATGCTACAGTGTTTAAAAATGAGAGGACCCGAACTTCCCCTTGAAGGAAAGCACAGATTGACCTGAGAACGACATACATTGGAACGCAAACAGAAGAACCTTTCATTGTTAATTACAACAATTCCATCAGAATACAAGTATATACATAGTATGAATAAATATTATACATCAGAAAAATATCAGAGATTCAATTTACATTACATAGCAGGGGAAAAATAATACAAAACACAACTGAAAGTAGTAATACACGGATACAAAGCTTTCCCAGTATCGTTCCAGCTGCAAACCAGGATTCTGTGAACATAAATCTGCAAAACCAAAACTACTAGCTACCCGTGTCGAAAATAAGGGCACCCAGAGTTTAGGTTAAAACAATAAACTCCAAGTCAATCATGTGACTGGTGTGAGAACTAAAACAGTTATTTAAAACCTTACTTTAATTCAGATATATCAAGGGACCACGATGTATAACACATAATGGGTTTCCGCCCAAGAATTCCAGTGCATATAACAAAAAAAACGCAATGCTTTTTGGAAAAATGAAGCTATTATTAGACCCAGGTCCTATCACACAATGCAACACAAGCCGAGGGATAGGGTTTTCCCTTATAATAGCCAAACAAGCTTGGTACATTAAAAACAAATCATTTGATACTATAATAAGTGCATAGTGTCAAAACAATTTCAATCATAAATATCAATCCTAGACGGCATGGGTACCATATATCATGTCGCCAATACTAGGCACTACAATTAAAACTGCAAACGTCACGTATTGGAAGTTGGATTTCCATCTGTGAACCAAGGCAAAAGATAGTCCTCTACCGAATTCGAGAGCCTCTAGCCTGCCCCTCAGGCAAGTACTCAGTCAAGCCTTTGGATCGTCAGGGTCAGTCCAACGATGTGGATTAAAATGCCTGAACACTGCGTTTCCCCACCCTTTGGGGGCATAAATGAGTCCAATGACTAAGTCGGCTCCACATAGTCACCGATATATCCGAGGAGCCTCGCAACCCAACAACCACATAAGTCAAACTCGTCAGGGCATGCCAAACCACTGACGCCACTTCTATCTAGAAGGAAACATATGCCCTCCCTGATGTCCTCTCCCGTTTCTGGTTCACAACCAGGGTGTGAGGCTCGCGAATTAACGCTACACAAAGCTGTGCCACACAGGCGGTGCTTTGATCATCTACCACAAGACTCTGCTTTTCAACAAAAGCCTTGATCATTTGCCACTTAGGCATGCCACTTAGGCATGCCACACAGGCAATTCACTCCATGCATTGATATCCATCAATATATAACCTCTGAGCTCGTACGTCTCAGAAAAGGGCGTTAAGCAAGAGAATAAATTCTCCGCCGCCAAAAAGATATATATTTAATAGAAATCAATCACACAGAATGAAATCCAGTGTCAGACACATGGTCGATTTACAAGTTCCTTCTGGGTCTGAACGAAACCGGAGGCACCTTGTACCGCGCATATCCATCGATCTCCAAGTACGTCTGGACGATCACCAACAGATTCCCTCCTCTTAGGTGTACGGCCCAATCAAGATCATCAGTAATTATCCAAACGACGTGATGACCTTTGGTCTTCAACCACCGTCTTCATCTTCGACTAATCATCGTATCAGTTATTCAGAATGGGATAAACCCGGTCTTTCAGAATAACTCACGTATTTTATAAACAAGTGTTACACAAACACAACATATGCCTCATTCCAATTTTGAATATTATTTTATTCCAATATTCACATAATTAGGGAAAGGTTCCTATTAATTTTATCAAAGATAAATTCTTTAAATTTTATTCTTTAATCTTCTTTTGAATATCAATTCAAACCAAATTATGGTTTATCCAAACTAGTCGGGATTAACGAACCTTACCGAAGTAATCAATTGTTAAATTTCCCAACCCCAACCTATTCTTCTCATGAAGTAAAACTGGTAGTACTTCATATCTAACACCACAATGTTATCGTTAAATTCAATTACCATTTCACGTTCAAATCTAATTAAAGATTTAACTATCGCCGGGAGTAAAACTGGTGATACTCCATTCTCGATCATTTCAATCTAATTAAAGATTCATTAAAACTCCACTTGGTTTTAATCTTCCAAATAATCGCTATCAATGATTATTTAACTTGGGAAATCATATCCTGTCTTTAACTGGGTTAAAGAACCAATGTCATTTAAAACACGGTTCACGATAAACCCAAAATCACATTCTATTTCCAATGGAATCTTCATGGAAAAATTGGTTATATGTATAATCGATATAAACTTCCATATCGGACTAATAATATAAATGGAATAACGAAAAAGCCTTTTAAATTCCTGATATATTAGTTGTCTTCCTCCACAGAAATTCACTTCGATTATTACCAAATCGAATACCATTCCATTCCAATTTATTTTATTAAATTGGAAAACTTTACTTCGGAAAATCTCCTTTAAATCTTAACAAAAGATTTATAAATTCCAAATCACATTTCATTGTAAATCGGGTTAAAGAACGAATGTCGTTAAAACACAGTTCACGATAAACCCAAAAATCAATTCAAATTCAATTACAATTAAATATCATTTAATTGGTATACTTCATTAAATCTAAATATAAAGATTTAATCTTTTTCTCAACTGGGTTTAAGAACAGTGTTAATGAAGACATCATTCACGACAAAACCAAATCCCATTTGATATTGAATACAAGGCTCAGAATAAAAAATATATCAACTTCTATTCAATATCAAATTCTATGACCAACAAATTTCGTATTGGAAATAACGATATAAATATATCTTTCAAATTTCCATAACCATATATGTATAATCATGAAATCCAACATCGAAATATTTGAAAGACAATTTCGATTCAAATACATTTCCACTTTATATATTGGAAATTCTGGTTATTTTCAAAACCATTCCAAATCCACTTTATTTATTTTAAAAGTAAATGAGATTATAATTCTAGTTCAAAACTAGTTCATTTCGATAAAAATCTATTTTTATCTTTTCAAATATGGAATTTTTCATCCCAGATCTTTCTAAATCATTTCTTATGATTTTACACAAATTATTACTATTTTTAATAATTTTATCAAGGCCCGTACAGTCAATTTCCATCAACGGCCATCGAACTGCACTTAGAACAACCTTTTCCAAATTTGATTTGGGCATAATTCCACGCCATTAGATTTCAAATTTCTAATATTCGTTAGAAAGCTCTTTTCGATACGAACCCAACGGTTCCAGTTTTAGGAGAATCCGACGATTGGATCTTCCGTAATATCTTTTCGAAGTCAATGGTTGAAATTCGCGAACTGACGCAGCGCGGCGCGTTCTATTCAGGCCGTTATATTTATATATAATATATACTTTGTCGATTTTCCTTTAAAACATATTTTATAAATCGTTTTAAATTGGTTTTCAAAACGATTTTAACTACATATTCAATTTCTAATCAAAATTGAATATTCCATATCATCAATATATAAATGATAATATTTTCAAAACATTATATTTTGAAATCAATTACTTTTTGATATTCATTATAAAAAAAATTAAATCGATATAAATATCATTCACATCAAAATGGTGTCCATCTAATCAACACGGCTTTATATATTTCAATAACTTTGTTATTCTATTTAACAAATGAATATTTTCTTCAACACATGAATATATGTTTTATTCAACACATGAATTTTTATTCTATTCAACACATGAATTTTATTCTATTCAACACATGAATTTTATTCTATTGAACACATGAATTTTCTCTTTTAATATTCCTTATTTTCCAAATTGGAATGAGGCCCAATCAGTTACCATATAACGTTAATTATATGGATTTCCTACAACACATGTATATAATAGCAACGATAATTCATCAACCATCATCCAGAGTGCACTACACAACTGCATAAGCATTAAATATCAATAATTAACGCTTACACAGTCTGTCAACCCTTCGATTGACATACAACAAAACAATCAGGATTAATGTACGTCAAATATCATCCCAATACCCATGTGGGGTTTCAAAACAACAAACACAGATTTTATTTGTGCGGTTGGGCGATGTGTAAAATATATCGTCCCAATCAATATCAGTCAAATCAGTGTATATAAAAAATCGTCCGATTTGTTTATAATATTTATTTTATATACACGTTAAAAAATATAGTTTTAACTATAAAATATACACACAATCATTTTTTGCAACACATCAATCAAACAAACAAGCCATCCATGGTCTGTGAACGACAGGTGTCGGGTGCTGCTAAGCACCGTCTGCATCCTAGTATATATTTTAACTAGAAAACAAATTTAAAAGTTAGAAGTTCTCACCGAGGGTTCCACTCCGCCATTTTATTTCTGAAATTCAGAACAATATTGATTTGCTTGAAATTCCTACTCCATCCTTTTTACGCTGTTCATATTAAAAATCACATTTCTAATATGATGCCTATATATTAAAATCATATTTTTATATCGCTATATATAATTACAAATCACATTTTTATATAAACAAAAATCATATCCTCTTTATTTGGAAAATCTTATCTTTTCTATTTCTAAAACTTATACCTTTATATACCTAAACATGATATTTTATTTTATTTTTATATATAAATCCAACTATAAAAACAATGCAAATTTATTATTAAAACAATACTATCTTTATTTTTAAAACAACCCTATATATATATATATATATGTATGTATATATAAATATATATATGTATATATATATAGAAGCAATGTTACATGTATATTTTAATCACGATATATAATCAATCATTTTTTTTAAAACTAAATTTAAAACTTAAGTATAAGTAAAAAAAGAATTAAAAACAAAACCTTTCACTGTAAAAAGTCTGGAACCCTTCTTCATCAGTTCATCGATCGGAGAAAGTGGCCACCGCCGTCGCTCCAGTCGTCGTGACGACGATCAGAGGGGCCGACGACGTCGACTTTGGGGAGTGACAACACCGCCCTGACCGAGGCGGTGCTCGGTGGGCCTAGGCGGCCAGAAACAGCTCGCGAACGATGGTTCTTTGTGGCCCGAGAACTTCTGATTTACTTCACGAAAATTCATCAAATCGGTATGGGTTCCAAGAGGGAAAAGAGCACTTTAATTTTGTCTTTAGAGGTTTGAGGAATTATTGAATAGATTGGTCAAAAAATCGAGGAGAAAATCTGAGCATTTTCCGCCTTAAGTTGGAGCTGTCGGCGGCTTCAAAAGATAGCTAGGGTTTTGTCTCAAAAGGGTTATTTATATAAATTATTTAATAATATTTGATTCGTTTATTATTTGCTTAACATTTTGAACTCGAAATCAAACCCAACGACTGTCTGCCCTAGCTAAATACCCCCATTCCAGACACAATGGGATATGTCTCGTAAGCCAATTCGGCTATTACGATCAGTTGTTCTTTAAATTAAAATATAAATCTTTATACATTGAATTCAAACGTACATTTCTATTTACTGGGGCCACATACTGACTCTAAAAATTTCAGAAAAATTATTTCCAGCTTCGTTTTGGCTATATGGTCCTAACAAAACTAATTTTGTCAAATTTGAAGACCGTTTGAAAAAATGGTCATTTTATGGTCGATCCAAATTGACAGAAACTGTCAAAACACGTTTTCTTTTGCCATGCTCACATATTGGTTTCAAAAATTATGAATTTTGAAACTTAGCAATAATTTGACACCCCGGATCCAACAAAAGTGGTTTCTTCGATAATAGAGGTCGTTTGCAAAATGGCTATTTTTAAAGGCCTTTATATATATTAAAATATATATGAATTCCGCAGCGACTTTTCTGAATTTTAAACTGGACATATCTTTCACTCTATAAAGTGAAATCTTAGATTCTTAGATCCGTTAGAAAGATATGATCAAACAGATTCAAATATTTCTTGTTTTGCTGAAGTCCGATTTATTTTGAATCCTGTACATTCATTTGAAATTTAAAATCGAATTTTCGAACTACTACGCCATTTCAGGCTCGTTATATAATTAAAATAAATTTATTCGTTTTAACTTCGTCAAAAATATATTTTCCATCATTATTATTTAAAATAATTCATTTTAAATATTCAAAATTCGCTAAAATTGCCAAAATAAAAATTTTAAATTGGCTCGGATTTCCGGGTTATTACAATCTCCCCCACTTAAAACTTTTCGTCCCCGAAAAGGAACGAAGCCGAAAGTTGTTTTACAAACTAACTCAACTTCCAGTATTTTCATTATGGCTTAAGTTCTTCAACTTTTCAATTTCTAAAAACTTTTCAAAAATTTCAAAAATTTGGCTAACGCTCTAAATTTTCAAAAAAATTCGCCATAACCCCCCCTCCCCGCGCACCGGGAGCTTCGGGATATTTCAAATAGCCTCCCATGGCTCTCCCCAATCCAAGAAAAAGAAACAGCCAAGCGGCTAGCCAATCGGCTCATAAAATCATCAAAAACCCAAGAAATACAATAAACATGAACCTATTTGTCGGGCAAACAATTTTATTCCTCTTCTCTAGCCTTCTTGCTATGACCTGTTCAATGTAAGTACACGCATATGTATGCAAATTCGACAAATTTTCAATACAACTCACTATTTGATACAATTTGGCTAAATGGTCCAAATTTTGATTAATCAACCAATAATCAAACAACACAATCAACAATCAATTAGTTGATTATATTTTCAAATTCTTTACTTTGATATAGTTCAAAAAATCAGATTTTTTGATGCCAAATCATAGCAATAGACCCTATCTAATTTTGGTTCTCGCACCAGTTAATAGGAAATATATAGATATCTCACCTTCGAAACTCAAACATAAATACTGGTAATTTGATCACAATTACCAGTATCATCCATGGGCTACAAGAGTGTGATTCTATATGTACCCAGTATATTAAAACTTCAAATACACGCGGATCAAACGTATATGCAAAATCTTAATATATTGGATTGTCCAAATTAGTACAAATAAATATTCAAATAAATTGAATCAGGTCTAAATTTTTAAAACAAAATTGTTTTAAATTTTATTTTAAAAACATCACTCTTCACACTCATTCTAGGATACTACTGATCCCATCTCTAACGAGTCATTCTCATTGGATATTACTAATCCAATCTCTGATGAATTCTTTCGTAAGGATCTAATGTGTCTTATTCTTCGAGCTGTGAAAACCAAAGCTCTGATACCAAAATGAGACGACCCGAACTTCCCCGTGAAGGAAAGCACGGATTGAATTGAGAACAACACACATCGGAACGCAAACAGAAGAAGCTTTCATTGTTGATTACAACAATTCCATCAGAATACAAGAATATACAGAGTATGAATAAATATTAGACATCCGAAAAATATCAGAAATTCAATTTACATTACATAGCAATGGAAAAATAATACAAAACACAACTGAAAGTAATACACGAATACAGAGCTTTCCGAGTATCGTTCCAGCTGCAAACCAGGATTCTGTGAATATAAATCTGCAAAACCAAAACTACTAGCTGCCCATGTCAAAAATAAGGTCACCCAGAGTTTAGGTTAAAATAATAAACACCAGGTCAGTCATATGACTGGTGTGAGAACTGAAACAGTTATTTAAAACTTTACTTTAATTCAGATATATCAAGGGACCACGCCGTATAACACGAAACGGGTTTCCTCCCAAGAATACCAGTGCATATAACAAAACAACGCAATGCTTTTTGGAAAAATGAAGCTATTATAAGACCCAGGTCCTATCACATAATGCAATGCAAGCCGGGGGATAGGGTTTTCCCTTATAATAGCCAAACATGCTTGGTACGTTAAAAACAAATATTTTGATACCATAATAAGTGCATAATGTCAAAACAATTTCGATCATAAATATCAATCCTAGACGGCATGTGTACCATATATCATGTCGCCAATACTAGGCTCTATAATCAAAACCGCAAATGTCACGTATTGGAAGTTGGACTTCCATCTGTGAACCGAGGCAAAAGATAGTCCTCTACCGAATTCGAGAGCCTCTAGCCCACCCCCTCAGGCAAGTACTCAGTCAAGCCTTTGGATCGTCAGGGCCGGTTCACCGATGTGGATTAAAATGCCTGAACACTGCGTTTCCCCGCCCTTTGGGGCGTAAATGAGTCCAATGACTACATCGGCTCGACATAGTCACCGATAAATCTGAGGCGCCTCGCAACCCAACAACCACATAAGTCAAACTCGTCAGGGCATGTCAAACCACTGATGCCACTTCTAGCTAGAAGGAAACGCATGCCCTCCCTGATGTCCTCTCCCGTTTCTGGTTCACAACCGGGGCGTGAGGCTCGCGAATTAACGCTACACAAAGCTGTGCCACACAGGCGGTGCTTTGACCATCAACCACAAGACTCTGCTTTTCAACAAAAGCCTTGATCATTTGCCACTTAGGCATGCCACACAGGCAATTCACTCCATGCATTGATATCCATCGATATATAACCTCTGAGCTCGTACATCTCAGAAAAGGGCGTTAAGCAAGAGAATAAATTCTCCGCCGCCAAAAGATATATATATTTAATAGAAATCAATCACACAGAATGAAATCCAGTGTCAGACACACGGTCGATTTACAAGTTCCTTCTGGGTCTGAACCAAACCGGAGGCACCCTGTACCGTGCATATCCATCGATCTCCAAGTACGTCTGGACAATCACCAACTGATTCCCTCCTCTTAGGTGTACGGCCCAATCAAGATCATCAGTAATTATCCAAATGATGTGAAGACCTCCGGTCTTCAACAACCGTCTTCATCTTCGACTAATCGTCGTATCAGTTATTCAGAATGGGATAAACCCGGTCTTTCCGAATAACTCGCGTATTTTATAAGCAAGTGTTACACAAACACATCATACACCTCATTCCAATTAAGAATATTATTTTATTCCAATATTCACATAATTTGGGAAAGGTTCCTATTAATTTTATCAAACATAAATTCTTTAAAATTTATTCTTTAATCTTCTTTTGAATATAAATTCAAACCAAATTATGGTTTATCCAAACTAGTCGGGATTAACGAACTTTACCGCAGTAATCAATTGTTAAATTTCCCAACACCAACCTATTCATCCCATGAAGTAAAACTGGTAATACTTCATATCTAACACCATGGTGTTATCGGTAAATTCAATTATCATTTAACGTCCAAATCTAATTACAGATTTAACTATCGCCTGGAGTAAAACTGGTGATACTCCATTCTCGATCATTTCAATCTAATTAAAGATTCATTAAAACTCCACTTGGTTTTAATCTTCCCAATAATCACTATCAATGATTATTTAACTTGGGAAATCATATTCTGTCCTTAACTGGATTAAAGAACCAATGTCATTTAAAACATGGTTCACGATAAACCCAAAATCACATTCTATTTCCAATGGAATCCTCATGGAAAAGAAAATCGATATATATAATCGATATAAAGTTCCATATCCGACTAATAATATAAATGGAATAACGGCAAAGCCTTTTAAATTCCTGATATATTAGTTGTCTTCCTCCACAGAAATTCACTTCGATTACTACCAAATCGAATTCCATTCCTTTCCAATTTAAATTCACTTCGATTACTACCAAATCGAATGTCGTTAGAACATAGGTTACGATTAACCCAAAAGTCAATTCAAATTCAATTCCTATTATATATCATTTAATTGGTATACTTCTTTAAATCTAAATTTAATCTTTTTCTCAACTGGGTTTAAGAACATTGTTAATGAAGAAAACATTCACAACAAACCCAAATCCCATTTGATATTGAATACAAGGCTCTGAATAGAAATATATATCGGCTTATATTCAATATCAAATTCTATGACCAACAAATATCGTATTGGAAATAACGATATAAATATATCTTTCAAATTTCCATAACCACATCTGTATATTCACGAAATCCAACATCGAAATTTTCCAAAGACAATTTCGATTCAAATCCATTTCCAATTTATATATTGGAAATTCTGGTTATTTTCAAAACCATTCCAAATCCACTTTATTTATTTTTAAAATAAATGGGATTATAATTCTAGTTCAAAACTAGTTCATTTCGATAAAAATCTATTTTTATCTTTTCAAATATGGAATTTTTCATCCCAATTCTTTCCAAGTCATTTCTTATGATTTCACACAAATTATTACTATTTTTAATAATTTTATCAAGGCCCGTACAGTCGATTTCCATCAACGGCCATCAAACTGCACTTACAGCGATCTTTTCCAAATTTGATTTGGACATAATTCCAAATCCAACCGTTATATTTCAAATTTATAATATTAGTTAGAAAGCTCTTTTCGATATGAACCCAACGGTTCCGGTTTTAGGAGAATTTGACGGTCGGATCTCCCGTAATATCAGTTCGAAGTCAATGGTCAAAATTCGCGAACTGCCGCAGCGCGGCGCGTTCTATTTAGGCCGTTATATTATATATATAATATATATAATGTATACTTCATCAATTTCCTTTTAAAACGTATTTTATAAATCATTTTAAATTTGTTTTCAAAACGATTTCAACTGCATATTCAATTTCTAATCCAAATTGAATATTCCATATCATCATTATATAAATGATAATATTTTCAAAACATTATATTTTGAAATCAATTACTTTTCGAAGTTCATTATAAAAATGAATAAAATCGATATAAATACCATTCACATGAAAATGGCGTCAATCTAATCAACACGGCTTTATATATTTCAATAACTTCGTTATTCTATTCAACAAATGAATATTTTCTTCAACAGATGAATATATATTCTATTCAACACATGAATTTTATTCTATTCAACACATGAATTTGATTCTATTCAACACATGAATTTTCTCGTCTAATATTCCTTATTTTCCAAATTGGAATGAGGCCCAATCAGTTACCATATAACTTTAATTACATGTAACGATAAATCATCATCCATCATCCAGAGTGCACTATACAACTGCATAAGCATTAAATATAAATAATTAATGCTTACACAGTCTGTCAACCCATTGATTAACATACAATTAAACAAACGGCATTGGTGTACGTCAAATATCATCCCAATACCCGTGTGGGGTTTCAAAACAACAAACATAGATTTAATTTGTGTGGTTGGGCGATGTGTAAAATTTATCGTCCCAATCAATATCATTCAAATCAGTATATATAAACAAATTGTCCAATTTGTTTATAAATATTTATTTTATATACACGTTCAAAATTATATTTTTAACTATAAAATATTTATTCAACCCACTACACAATCATTTTTCACAACACATCAATCAAACAAACAAGCCATCCATGGTCTGTGGACGACGGGTGTTGGGTGCTGCTAAGCACCGTCTGCATCCTAGTATATATTTTAACTAGAAAACAAATATAAAAGCGAGAAGTTCTCACCGAGGGTTCCACTCCGCCATTTTATTTCTGAAATTCAGAACAGTCTGGATTTGCCCGAAATTCCTACTCCATCCTTTTTACGTTGTTCATATTAAAAATCACATTTTTAATATGATGCCTATATATTAAAATCAAATTTTTATATCACTATATATAATTACAAATCACATTTTTATATAAACAAAAATCATATCCTCTTTATTTGGAAAATCTTATCTTTTCTATTTCTAAAACTTATACCTTTATATACCTAAACATGATATTTTATTTTATTTTTATATATAAATCCAACTTTAAAAACAGTGCTAATTTATTATTAAAACAATACTATCTTTATTTTTAAAACAACCCTATTTATATATATATATATATATATATATATATGTATATATATATATGTATATATATATATATGTGTGTGTATATATATAGAGAGAGAGAAGCAATGTTACATGTACATTTTAATCACGATATATAATCAATCATATATTTTTTAAACTAAATTTAAAACTTAAGTATAAGTAAAAAATGTATCAAAAACAAAACCTTTCACTGTAACAAGTCTGGAACCCTTCTTCGTCAGTTCATCGACCGGAGAAAGTGGCCACCGTCGTCGCTCCAGTCGCCATGACGACGATCAGAGGGGCCGACGACGTTGACCTTGGGGAGTGACACCACCGCCTTGACCGAGGCGGCGCTCGGTGGGCCCAGGCGGCCAGAAACAGCTTGCGAACGATGGTTCTTTGTGGCCCGAGAACTTCTAATTTACTTCACAAAAATTCATCAAATCGGTATGGGTTCCAAGAGAGAAAAGTGAACTTTAATTTTGTCTTCGGAGGTTTGAGGAATTATTGAATAGATTGGTCAAAAAATCGAGGAGAAAATCTATGCATTTTCTGTCTTAAGTTGGAGCTGTCGACGGCTTCAAAAGATAGCTAGGGTTTTGTCTCAAAAGGGTTATTTATATAAATAATTTAATAATATTTGATTCGTTTATTATTTGCTTAACATTTTGAACTCAAAATCAAACCCAACGACTGTCTGCCCTAGCTAAATACCCCCATTCCGGACACAGTGGGATATGTCCCATAAGCCAATTCGGCTATTACGATTAGTTGTTCTTTAAATTAAAATATAAATCTTTATGCATTGAATTCAAACGTAGGTCAAGTGCCTTGGGCGTCGTGTATGGTCTAGACACGTGTTGAGAATAGCGTGTACCACGTGTTGTTTATAACGTGCGGGTTTTTCTAGAACCGGGACGTCGTGTGTGGTCCTAGATAATTGACGGCAAGTTGTTAGCCAGTCATACGATAACTAGGTTTCCAAAGCAAGGTTGGCGGTGATAGCCAGAGTCAGTCATGGATGTCTTAATGCATGTTGTGATCATGATTGAGTTGCTTTGCCATGTATGAATGGATTCTTAATTGCCATGGCTGAATTGTTATTCCTTTGGATGTATAGATCGTAAAGGCTTTCACTGTCATGTAGTGGGGAAGGAAATCGAGAGTACTTCTCATGAGCTTGGTAGATTAGTTGTTTATTTACCCATTCTCATATACTTTATTGATGAAGTTTGTTAGTTGTTTTACCGCTCACTAAGATTGTTTTCTGACTTAACATTTTACGTTTCCTCTTATTACCTTGGGCTTTTCATCTGGTTGTTTGGATAGGCAGACTAGGTGGCAGGTTACAGGTGATTGGCGAGGTTGCTGTTCGATGGCGAGCAGGAGGCTGGCGTACTATTTTACTACTGTCTAGTAACTTTGTTTTTCCGTTGTTTGCTATTTCTCTGAGTGTTATAGTGAGGCAAATTGTACAAACACTATTGTTGTTATTCGCGTGTATGGGATTTGCTTTACAGTTGTCATGAAATTTAGTATTTTCTGCTTCACTACCACTACCTATTTTATATGTTCTATTATATTTTATCCATGCGCTGTGAGTTTACGACAGGTTTCGCTTATGTATCATACCTTGATGATCGTCCATAACTGCCGTGCACACCATTCAGCGCATTATTCCTTTTGTATAGTGTAGGGGTTGTGGGTGGTCATCGCAATTATTATATATTTAAATGGAAACTTTGGGCCACCAATGATGTTTTTTTGTGATGAGAGAGACAACACTAAATCCCCACATGCACGCGCTGACCAATAAACTTGACTCGACCCGATCCAAGCCGGGATTGTTGTGATGTAGTACTTATACTTTTGGTATAAAATTTTAATCATTTTAAATGGAAATGGACTGGGCTAAAAACTGTCTGATTAGATCAGTTCATATTAGAGAACGTTTTTGTAACGTTCAACATAGACCCATTCTTTTTTAAGATATGTTATTTTGGGTTATATCCTCTATAAAACAACAATATATCTTACTATTTCATCTATTTAAACATAGGTAGATAATATAGATATATACACAATTTTATTAACCCAAGCACGCCTTCTTCTTCTCCAAACATTTTATTCAAAATCCACTACAAGAAAAACCGAGAATATCGACAGAATTTTAGCAGCAGAAAATTCCATCGTGGATTAGCGACGGATTTCCGTGGGCTTTCTAAGAGGGAATATTTTGGATTTTATATGTCATCTTATTATAAATTATTACCCTCGAATACTAATTTCGTTGCTAAATCAATGGAAATTGCAGCTCTTTACCGTCATATAATATTTAATGCTAAATTCCGTTGCTAATAGAGTCGGATTACCATCAACAAAATTTTGAAGCTATTTTTCCTCTAATTTTCCAAGAGATTTGAAATGAACTTATATATTTATTATTTGTAAAATGTTTTAAATTTGTGTTATTACTTAGTAAATAATTAGTAAATTTAAATTTTAAAAAATTAATGTTAATAATACATTAGAAATTAATTATAAATAATAACTATTATAAGTAAATAAAATTCAATAATTAATGATGATTTTTTTTGAAAATTAACGCTAATTAATTATTATTTACTATATAATATAAATAAGAGGTAATAGTAATTAATAAAATACATTGTTTGCTCAAAGAAGAGCCGTTACGAATTGGATTTTTGATGGTAGATTGCTTTTACTTGGTAAATTCGCTTATCTATTCATTGTACTTTACAGTATTTTTTTTATTCATTATGTCAGACACTCTTTTTTTTTAAGGCAAACAAACCATATATAAAAGAGTCGTACATTCCTATAACAAATTGATCGAAGGTATCTACCTCTTCTTTGAGCAAACAACAAGTGAATTGAACATGCTGCTTAAATTTGTGTAGTTTTAGATGCATCTATTTTTTTGTAGTTTCTAATACTTTTAAACACTGAATATGCTAAAGAAAAATTAAAAAGCAAAAATAATGTTGATATACATTAGTTATTAATAATAAATAATAACTATTAGAAGTAAATAAAATTAAATAGTTAATGATGATTAAATTTTTTTTTTGAAAATTAATGTTGATTAATTACTCTATAATATAAATAAGATGTAATAGTAATTAATAAAATACATTGTTTGCTCAAAGAAGAGCTGTTACGAATTGTATTTTTGATGGTAGATTGCTTTTGCTTGCTAAGTTCGCTTATCTATTCCTTTCCTATTCATTGTGCCTTTACTTTACAGTAATTTTTTTGTTCATTATGTCAGAGACTCTTTTTTTTTTTTGAAAGCAAACAAATCATATATAAAAGAGTGGTACACTCCTACAACAAATTGATCCAAGGTATCTGCCTCTTCTTTGAGCAAACAACGAGTGAATTGAACATGCTACTTAAATTAGTGTAGTTTTAGATGCAACTATTTTTTTGTAGTTTTTAATACTTTTAAACACTGAATATGCTAAAAAAATGTTGATATACATTAGTAACTAATAATAAATAATAACTATTAGAAGTAAATAAAATTCAATAGTTAATGATGATTAATTTTTTTTTGAAAATTAATGCTGATTAATTATTAATTACTATATAATATAAATAAGAGGTAATAGTAATTAATAAAATACATTGTTTGCTCAAAGAAGAGCCGTTTCGAATTGGATTTCTGATGGTAGATTGCTTTTGCTTGCTAAATTCGCTTATCTATTCATTGTGACTTTAATTTACAGTATTTTTTTTGTTCATTATGTCAGAGACTCTTTTTTTTGAAAGCAAACAAACCATATATAAAAGAGTTGTACACTCCTACAACAAATTGATCGGAGGTATCTGCCTCTTCTTTGAGCAAACAATGAGTGAATTGAACATGCTACTTAAATTAGTGTAGTTATAGATGCATCAATTATTTTTGTAGTTTTTAAAACTTTTAAACACTGAATATGCTAAAAAAATTAAAAAGAAAAAAACAATGTTGATATACATTAGTAATTAATAATAAATAATAACTATTAGAAGTAAATAAAATTCAATAGTTAGTGATGATTAAATTTTTTTTTTGAAAATTAATGCTGATTAATTACTGTATAATATAAATAAGAGGTAATAGTAATTAATAAAATACATTCTTTGCAACTTCCTCTTCATCAAGTCTTTAGCTTTGACATTTTACTGCCTATATATATGCCTCATAATTCATGTCTTTATTTAAACAAACAATCAAGATGAGCATTATGTATAAAAGCATTGTTTTGGTAACTTTATTTGTTATTGTTGTTGCATTAGCTGTTAGTATAAATCAAGTTGATGCATCAAGGCTCCTTGGAGATGAACGGGCAGAGCTTGTGAGAATATCTGGGTTCGTTCTTCAATCGTTGCCGAAGGGACCCGTGCCACCATCCGGTCATTCCGGCTGCACCCATGATCCAAAGGGCGGTGGTGGACAATGCCCTCCTTCGATCAAATTTAACTGCCGTCACTCTTTCTGTTGATTGCATTTTATTTATTCATTTAAGTTAGACTGTTTCTAATAAGGATGTGCTTAGGCGTGTTTTATGAATGTAGATTCGGCATCCTGTGTAGTATATATGTGTTATGATTTGTACAAATGGGGAACTCCGCATTGATATATTGCAAATTTGAAAATTTAAAAGCTTGGTGACAAACGTTTAGTCAGTTTGGTTGGCTCGACGATAAAATATGTTAAACGAATCTAAAACCAATAAAAATAAAAAACAAAGTTAGATCGATAGAATTAAGTTTAGCTGATTCTGTTGTTTACTCATTATATTTGAAGTATTCATTATAAATTAAAATGAAACATGAATATATTTTTCTTTTGGAGGACAAGATCAACCAAATTTTATAGTGTACCGTCCATTTTTTAATCAAAACAAATAATAAATACATTAAAAAACCAAAAATAAGTTGAATATTTACCTATAACCGTCAGTTTTTAAAATGGACCGACCACTAGACAAACCTAAACTAGCTCATAGAAAAAGGTTAGAAAGCATGTCTAAATAGCTAACCATTATTGAACAACATAGCACCAGGCTCGAAGCAGCAAATAGAGTGACCTGCTTAGTTTACTTAAGATAGGCACAACAAAATTCAACATGACATACACAACGTAGGGTGTTCAACAATCACATACCAACTACAAGTAGCAAAGGCCAATTACAAGCATCACCAACAGACTTCCATCAGCATTTCATCCCAGCATCCAAACCACATTTCAAATCAGTATTGTTTACTTCAATCTGGTGATGCAAGGCGCAAGCATTCACCAGTGAACAAGGCAGGATACTTTACAACAAAAAAAGTGAAACGAAAGAGAGAAACCAAGGTCGAATAACTTACAACACAGGACCAACAGAGATAACAAAAAAAAGGCTTCAAAGTATTATAAAAGAGCTGCATACCCACTGTAATAACCCGGAAAATGTGAACCAATTTAAAATTTTTAAAATTGGTTATTACCAAAGAATTTGAATAATTGAAATAGCATATTTCAATAAAATAGAGAATGGGGTATAGTATTGCAGTTTGAAATTTTGATTACAAACTTTGTCTGGCTGTATCGGGTGGAAAATATAACGGATTTTAGCAAAACTGAAAATATTTAAATCTGTTTATGAATACCTTTCTAACGAATCTGAAAAATCGAAGTTTCGTAGCGAGAATCAAAAGTTATGGCCAAATGAATTTTCAGAAAGGTCGCTATATAGCATATATAGCCCTTGAAAATTGATATTTTGCATACGACCTCGGAATTCGACGAAACCGCTTTTGTTCGGCCCGGGATGTCAAATAATTGCTAAGTTTAAAATTTCATAATTTTTGAAGCTAGTATGTGAGCAGGGCAAAAGAAAATGTGATTGGTCAAATTTTGTTAAATTGGGTCGACCTAATAATTGTCGTTTTTCAAACGAGCTCAGAATTCGACGAAACTGGTTTTTTTAGGACCGTATCGTCAAAACAAAGCTAGATTTATTTTTCTGGAATTTTTCGATTCTGTTTGTGGCCCTGGCAAATTGAAATGTACGTTCAAATTAAATATCGAATGTTTTATATTTTAATTTGAAAAATAACTGACTGTAACAGTCGAATTGGCCAACGAAACATATCCCATTGTGTCCGGAATGGGGGTATTTAGCTAGGGGCGATAGTCGTTGGGTTTGATTTCGAGTCCGTTTGTGAAAACACTACTTAAAATTCCTTATATAGCTTCGACCAATAGGAATTTTTCTTTTATAAAAATAAAATAAAAATCAAAAAACCCTAGCCGCCTTAGCCGATTTCGACGACCCAGGTTGCTCCGCGCTTCTCTCTCCTTTCCCGACCGCCACAGGTGACGCTAGGCCGCGCCACCGCCATCAGTCGACTCGCCTTCGCCTCCTCTCCACATCCGACCAAACGCCGCCCCCCACCTTCGCCGGAATCGCCTGAACGACGTCGAGAAAGTCTTCGACTTCCCAGCGCCATGCCGCCATCCTCCGACCACCGAAGGGAACCGCACCACCACCGATAGGAAGCTGATTCGTAGCCCTTCCACGTGGCACTACCTGATCGAAGCAACAATCGACGGATTGCACGAATTTTTCGACCCTAGTTTTGAAGCAAAAATAAAGGTGCGGCCTTTATTATTCAGAAATGAAAATAACACTATAAAGCGTTGAAAAACTTTGAAAAATAATATCTTTTTCATTCTTTAACGAAATTTGATGAAACAGGAGACACCGTGACCGCAAGGAGGCTCTCTACATTCTAGAAGAAGTCGCGGATTTTTCTGATCTTCCTAGGATTTTTAGCACTGCAATAACCAATGTGAGGAATCTAAACTAATTGTGTGAATGAAATCGCGTTGTATAAATTATATAAGCGAAGTGTAAATTATATACGCATTGTATACCTCATGTACATGTGTTGTATAAGTTATATTAGCATTATATAAATTATACAAGCGTTGAATGAAACATATATGCTTTGAATTGTGATGAAATGCAAGTGAATTATAATAATATATATATATATATATATATATATATATATATATATATATACTCCCCTCGTCCACAGACCATAGACGATATTTATTGCTTGTGATTGAAGTGATATTTGTTGGATCTAGATTAACCCTAGAGGGGGGGTGAATAGGGTTTATCGCAGATTATCGCTGAGTATATAATATTAAAAATATCATAGCACAAATAATGATCAGAGTAAATAAATGCTGTAAATAAATTACACACAGATATACCGAGCTTCGGCAACCCTGCCTACTGCTGCATTCCCCAAGGTTTTTATTATAGAATTATACAGACTCTCGCATACACAAACTTACAGACTCGCGACCCTCGCTAACCGCCTATACAATTTCGTACACTCGCAATTCCTGCTGCTGTACTAACTCTATACTGAAAACCCTGACTGATCTTTGTCCCCAAGATCAGATTTCCCCTGGCTACAGCCCTGTAGTCAGTAACCCCTAGTTTGACAGACTAGTAAACTGTTCAGATTGTTTTACAAAAGAAAATAAAAAAAAACAATACAAATTCAACCTTGAAATAAAAATAAATAAAACCCTAGAAGATTAAGTAAAGAGAGTCATCCCCTTTTAACTTGGATTAGGCTAGACTTGGCCGGCCACATTTCAAAGTGATGCACCCATAATTCATTTGTCACTTTCTCTTTGCTTTTGCACTAAAAATGGCGGCCAATCTGAAAGTAAAAGCCAGGGTTTACTCCAGTCTTCCCAAATCAATTCGATTTCCTGATAAATTGCTCTCGTTGTTGATCTCTGAATGCTCGAACGTTGTTGCACTTGTTGTTCGATTGATTTGGCTCCAAGCAATTTTCGTTCTCTCGATTTGGGACTGTTGCGATCGAAAACACGCGTGCAAAATTGTGAGTTCTCCTGTATTTTCTCTTCGAATTTCTTTTTAATTGCTTGTGGTTTTCGATAATCTACCTGTGATGAAAATGGTTGTGTATGTATAGGGTAATCAACCCGAAAACTTCTCTGATTTCGTTATAATTGACTTCCTCTGATTTTGTTGGATTTCCTCTTTTGAAATTGATATTCTCGGCTTTGATTTTTGAGGTGAACCTGGACATGAATTTGCCTCACGAAAATTTATCTGGACATTGATTGATTGCGGTTTCCTTTATAAAAAAAATGCCATAAAGTGTTTGTTTCAATTCTTGAATTAGAAATGAAACCTTTCCTTGTATATCATATAGATGTCGAGTTGATTGCATACCAAAAACTTTATTCCATATATGATTTAATTCTTGGCATTCGAACTGAGATGATTATGCTTGATTTTCTGGCAATAAAAATACTGAAAACTGATTTGCCCCTTGCCATGTATGAAATATGCGATTTCTGGGAAAGATTGCAATCCCAAACCTGATTTGTAAAATAGTTTTCTTGCCAAATATTTCATCAGTGTACATTTAAAAAATCAATTCGAAAATGTTACCATACTTGAAAAAAAAAACTGTCTTGAAATCACACTTCCATTTCTGGAAGTAAACTGTGGTTTTGAAAAAGATGAAAGCAGTTTTAAAACTTGTTCTTCTTTCCAAAAGATGATTTCTGGAAAAATAAAAAAAACTTGCCCAAAAACAATCATGCACTGATTTGCTTGATTGAACGAGTTGCCAAAAAATACTACATCAATTTTGAAAACCTGATCTGCAGTTTTGCTCTTTGTCCATATGTGATTTTAGGAGTACAAATCAGATTTCCATATATACAGAAATTGAGCATTTTTCAATTGTTATCTTGTGTGCACTGATTTGTTTTCTTTGCCATATCTGGAAACACTTGTGTAGATTTCACCATTAAAAACTTTTGCCATGAATTTCTGTATAGCAAAAATGGAAAGAAATTTCCCATTTATGTCTTTGGCTTAACCATGTAGTTCTTCCATTGTCACTGGAAAAACACTCCTGTCGCTGTTGTTTAATTCCATGCTGTTGCCTTCTTCATGCACTGACTATGCTCAGCCATATTTTACTTATTCCAGTGTACACACACTTGCTGTATACACCATTTTGACATTATTTTGAGCACCATGCTTCATTTTGGTTTGGCACTTACTCGAGAAGTTGTACAGCTGCAATATTGCTTAACTGATTACTTCCATACATGCTACCATATGCTTGCTTCATGAAAATATTATGCTGCATTGTCCATCATGCTCCACTGCTGCCTTGTACTATATACATGAAACTGAAAACTCCATGCACTTGTAGCTTAACCTGAACTGTGCATTTGTGTTGCTTGACCATCCTTTGAACTCACTGCACATTGTATTGTGCCATTTCATTGCTGTCCCTTGTTCATTTTTGTGCTCAACTGCGTTGGCTTGCCAATACATTATGACTGAACCATGCTTGCTTTTTCATTTGAGTTTTCTGAACCAAGTTGCACTTGTATGTTTGTATATGAGCATCCATAGCTGCTTTGCTTTGTTATTGACTTTGTGTTGTCCTCGGCCATGTTTATTGTGCACTGGGTCGAGCAGGTCCACGTGGCTACTCCTCAGCTGCGCGCTGATTGGCGAGGCAGTGCACACGTGTATATACATGCACGTGTGTACATGCAGCCATCAGACGAGTTTTCCTGTCCCTGCACTGAAATATGTGTATATACATATACATGTATGTGTATACATGTATCGTGTGCGTGCTATATTTATATGAGATCAAGTCATGAAAAAGGATGAGAAACACACCAGAAAACTAAGGCAAATAAAATTTTAAAAATAAAATTTATATTTGCATGTGTTCAGTTTTATTTCTATTGCAGTATACTGTGTGTATGTGTTTCATGTGACAGGTAAGCAGGTGATGACTGGACTGACTGTGAGCAATGAAGACTGAAGGAAGACTGAAGATACAAGATAGGAGATGAACATTGTGTCAACGTGAAATAAGTGAAATGTACAAGTGAGATTGAGTGTGAGTGTTGGAGAGAGAACCTCTGTACTGAAATTTAATGTATAAAATGAAGTGTACAATGAAGTGTTCAAATAGTGGAATATAAAATTTTGTACTGTTTGAAATTGAAATAAAATATTCTATTTAAATAAAATACTGTGTGAATATTTAAATTTCTGTACAGTCGTATTTTATTTAAATATATAAATATTATATTCCTGTCAGTTGTGTAGTGTATGAAACGGTACAATTACAAACACATATAAATATATATTTGGTTGTTATCATCAAACAATAATCATATAATTGTGTATACAACACTGTTATATACAACAATCTTCCCCTTTTGATGATGACAAACAAATATAAGATTTTGAGCACAAATGTGTTTGAGAAAAAAAATGAAATATATATTACTCCCCCTATTTGAATGCTCCCCCTACAAGTGTGCATGAGTGAAAGAATTGAACAATAATAAATTTTCAAAATTAAAATATTTATAAAATATTCACTCATAAATCAAAATCTCAACCCATTCTCCCCCTTTTGTTATCATCAAAAGGATTCAGAATTTAAAATATTGATGAAAAAATTACTAAACTAATATAATTTCAACTTAAGAGGAAGAACGGTAATCATAAATCTCAATCAGTCAAACAAAAATCATAATAAACAGAGAACTAGTGGCATATTTCACATTGCAGAAAATGACTGATTTACGATGAAATTTATATAAATGAGGAGAGTTATATAAAAATAAATTTCAATTAATTTTCAAACGAATTTTTATAAAAAAGAGGCTAAAAAAAACAGTGATGGATTTGGATTATAATTATAATTCAATTTAAGTGACAAAATCGAATAATCTCAAGTCCTAATACCTATCAATCAACAAATCATAATGCGTCATAAAATTTCAACACATTTCACAGATTAGAAAGTGGATTAATAGGCCGGTTATTATACACCAAGGAGAATATTAAAAAAAATTATTGCACATTATTTTCTTTTCTTTTTCTTTTGATTTAAGAGCACCCTGACCACGCATAACCAAAGCTTGGATTTTTAAATGAGGTCAGTCGCAGCTTAAATTTTAAGTTGTCTCATAACCATGCATAACCAGAGCTTGGATTGTTAAATGAGGTTAGAGACACGCTTATGTATCAATTATATATTTTATCATTTTCAGCTTTAAATATAAAAAAAAACTCCCCAGTATATACAACCAATATGAATGATAGAAATGTGATAGGTACAGAAATGGACTGTGAAATAAATTTCTAAATTAATTATATTATGAAATATGACCAACTGTACCGGGATTATTGAAAATTTTCAATTGACACTAATTCTGAAAAAAAATAACATAACCACAATTCCACTACAAATATTTTCACTGTTTATTCAATGTGATTTTTTTTAAAAAAATATTAAACTCTCCATATTTATAAAAAAAATTATCATGGATGGCAGAATGATGATAGATAATGAGGATGGTCGTGAAATAATTGCCAGCTCAAAGATATTATAATAAATATTCAACCATCATGAAAATCCAGATAACATCTCCTCTTGTTTGTGAAATATATTGCAGTCATAATTCATCACAATTTTAAATTCTGATATATTTTGACGAACTATAAATACAGAACAATTTGGATATTGATTTCAATTTCTGAATGAATAATTAATAAATAATTCTAAAATTGAAAATCAAATACAAGAGGGATATGCTGATCTATACACGACAAGAGGGGAAAATGTGTACAAGACAAAAAAAAATGTGTGGATTTATACATGTTGAAGATTTGAATCTAAGTACAGATGGGTGAGACAAATATAAGGCGCTTTTGATACCACTTGGTGTCTCTATTTTCGAGGAATTTTAACATGATACAAGAGACGAACAAAAAAGTCTTAAACAACAGAGTCTTAATCACAAGGCCTAAGCAGACACGGTTAACGAGTCAAGAATTCAACAACAAATATTTTCAAGTCAACTTCTTTTAATCATAGCAGCATGAATCCAAAACAACCATTTTTCAAAAACAGTATCAGAGCAGCACCAAAATAGTTTAAAAAAAAAACACTTGTCAGGACATTTCTGATGGTCACAGAATATGATTCATGATTTAAGATTAAAAATACCATTTATTTTAAATCATTTGAAGCAATATGAGAATATCAGGATTTAATAAATCAATCACACCAATTTATAAATTTTTGATTCGAGATATGTGTGTGATTTAATAAATCGATAATTTCAAATGATTTTAAACAAACAGATATTCGAAGTAAATAATCATGAACTTACAATGAAATTTAAGACCGGATTTTCAAAGAGTTTTCACAAGTATCACTAACAAGTACAAGAATAATTTCAGATTATTTACATCAGATTTGAGAGATATTCATGATCCAAAACAACTCATTTGAAATCATTTGAATCAATGTCAAGTTTGAGATATAATGAATAATTCACACAAGATTTGATAATTTCAAATGTAAGTGATGTGTGATATTCAGAATATCAAGAATTTCAGATGATTTCAAACAAATAAATTTCAACAATGATGATCATGAATGAAATTCAAGATGTATCACTGATTCAACCCAATCCGAAAATCAATGAAATTATCACAACTGATAAATAATAGAGTGCTGTAATGAGTATAATATTTTGAGCTTTTCTAAAATGAATTAGAATAAACTCAGAACAGCAAAGGTGTGTAAAATTTCATTAAATATTCAGATCTTCAAAAATTTAGGATTCAAATTAACAGTGTTCAAGATATGACATGAATGCTTCAGCACTGTTATGAATTCAAAAATAAACTTCTAAACAATTGCAGATAATTACAAGATTAAATTCAGAATCTGGAAATGATTATAAACAAGAGAGTTTTATTCAAATAAAATGAATTTCTAGAAAGTCATGAGAACTGCAATTGGAAGTTTAAGAAACACAGAATAAACAAAGAGATATGGCAGTGACAAATAAAATAAAAACAAATAGAAGAAAGGGGTAGAAGAAGCAGAAATAAATAATGAAAAAAAATATTTACAAGGATGAGATTAGAAATCATACCTGATTCATAGAAGACGTTGTGGATCTCTAACTCATCAGCCTTGGCCGAGGAACTGTAAAGAATACAGAAATATAGAGCAACTTGAAATCAATCTCTTTTCAGCATAGCAGTCCCTCAGCCACCTTTGGTACCTAACAGTTTAAAGGATCGAGTGGTCTAACAAAATTTGTAAAACCACTCTGATATGTGTTTACCACTTTTGGTACCCAAACTTGTCTATATAACAAACCATCTAAATTTACCTTTGTACCCTTTGGAACCCAAATCTGTTTGAAGTTAACTGAATTCGTTTTATTTCCTTTTGGGATCCAGATATGTTTAAATGGTTTATTATAAAACAATTTTTCATTTTGTTTTTGTTTCAAAAATCCTTTGGAATTTCCAAAGTTCAGATTTTCAAATCCATTCTTTCCAAAGCTGCTTAGAGGATTTTTAAAATCGTTTGAACTTTTCTTTTCAAATAACTCAGATTTTCCAAAACCAAGTCCAATTCTATTTCCTGAAGAAAATTGATTTTTCAACAACATATTTAAAGATTTTTCACTGTTTGAAAATTTTGCCAAGGTTGTTTCAAGTTGTTGAAGTTTTGTTTTGAGATCATCGTTTTCTTTCAATAAATCTGAACAACGATTTTCAGTGATCTTATATTTTTTAAAGTCAGATTTCAAAACCAAATTTTCTTCTTTAAGCAAATTAATTTTGGTTTGGGACTCAACAATCTCAGATTCAAAAAGTTTTTGTTTTTTAAACCCAAATTTCTTGGATTTTTCAATCTCGTTTTCCAGTTCTTTCAAAATCAAATCGGATTTCAACAAATTCTCCTTTTCAGCAATTTCAAATTTGGAATATATATCTGTCTTAAAATTTTCAAATTCCTTTTGTAAACAATTATTCAAACTTGATAACTCAACCTTGTTCTCTTTTAAGATCAGAATTTCTTTTTCAAACTTTTGAATATTTTTATTGAGATGAACAAGATTGGTTTTCAATTTCAAACAATTTTTACAATCTGAATTTGAAGAATTTTTAAAGTGTTCAAGTTGTGATTCCAAATCATCAATTTTGCTGGTCAACTCAAGATTTTTAGATTTCAGAGATTTGTTTCTAGATTGGAGTTTATCAACTGCTTTAGTTAGATCAGCACACATATAAACTAAATCTTCGTATGAAAAATTTCCTGTCTCATCGTCTGTTGAATCTCCTTCGATTGATTTATCTGTTTCTCCTTTTAAACACAGATCTGAATCAGAGTTGACATTCTGGGGTTTTGAGCAGTCATCAGATTTTCCATAAAGCGTGTTTAGAGTTCTCCAGATATCCTGCGCAGTCAAACAATGAGATACGTGAATAAAATGTTCTGTACTGAGATAATCAAATATGATATTCATAGCACGAGAATCGAAAACAATGTTTCTATTATCAGACATATCACTCCCATTGATAACAGCATCCCAACATTTAATATTAACAGATTTTAAATAAAATTCCATTTCGGATTTCCAGTTTAAAAAATCTGTTCCAGTGAAAATAGTTGGAGATGAACTGGACTGACTCTCTATCGACTGACAACTAGGAATCACCATTACTCTAGAGTTAAGCACAAATACCTGCTCTGATACCAAATGTTGGATCTAGATTAACCCTAGAGGGGGGGGGGGTGAATAGGGTTTATCGCAGATTATCGCTGAGTATATAATATTAAAAATATCACAGCACAAATAATGATCAGAGTAAATAAATGCTGTAAATAAATTACACACAGATATACCCAGCTTCGGCAACCCTGCCTACTGTTGCATTCCCCAAGGTTTTTATTATAGAATTATACAGACTCTCACATACACAAACTTACAGACTCGCGACCCTCGCTAACCGCCTATACAGTTTCGTACACTCGCAATTCCTGCTGCTGTACTAACTCTATACTGAAAACCCTGACTGATCTTTGTCCCCAAGATCAGATTTCCCCTGGCTACAGCCCTGTAGTCAGTAACCCCTAGTTTGACAGACTAGTAAACTGTTCAGATTGTTTTACAAAAGAAAATAAAAAAAACAATACAAATTCAACCTTGAAATAAAAATAAATAAAACCCTAGAAGATTAAGTAAAGAGAGTCATCCCCTTTTAACTTGGATTAGGCTAGACTTGGCCGGCCACATTTCAAAGTGATGCACCCATAATTCATTTGTCCCTTTCTCTTTGCTTTTGCACTAAAAACGGCGGCCGATCTGAAAGTAAAAGCTAGGGTTTACTCCAGTCTTCCCAAATCAATTCGATTTCCTGATAAATTGCTCTCGTTGTTGATCTCTGAATGCTCGAACGTTGTTGCACTTGTTGTTCGATTGATTTGGCTCCAAGCAATTTTCGTTCTCTCGATTTGGGACTGTTGCGATCGAAAACACGCATGCAAAATTGTGAGTTCTCCTGTGTTTTCTCTTCGAATTTCTTTTTAATTGCTTGTGGTTTTCGATAATCTACCTGTGATGAAAATGGTTGTGTATGTATAGGGTAATCAACCCGAAAACTTCTCTGATTTCGTTATAATTGACTTCCTCTAATTTTGTTGGATTTCCTCTTTTGAAATTGATATTCTCGGCATTGATTTTTGAGGTGAACCTGGAGATGAATTTGCCTCACGAAAATTTATCTGGACATTGATTGATTGCGGTTTCCTTTATAAAAAAAAATGCAAGAAAGTGTTTGTTTCAATTCTTGAATTAGAAATGAAACCTTTCCTTGTATGTCATATAGATGTCGAGTTGATTGCATACCAAAAACTTTATTCCATATATGATTTAATTCTTGGCATTCGAACTGAGATGATTATGCTTGATTTTCTGGCAATAAAAATACTGAAAACTGATTTGCCCCTTGCCATGTATGAAATATGCGATTTCTGGAAAAGATTGCAATCCCAAACCTGATTTGTAAAATAGTTTTCTTGCCAAATATTTCATCAGTGTACATTTAAAAAATCAATTCGAAAATGTTACCATACTTGAAAAAAAAACTGTCTTGAAATCACACTTCCATTTCTGGAAGTAAACTGTGGTTTTGAAAAAGATGAAAGCAGTTTTAAAACTTGTTCTTCTTTCCAAAAGATGATTTCTGGAAAAATAAAAAAAACTTGCCCAAAAACAATCATGCACTGATTTGCTTGATTGAACGAGTTGCCAAAAAATACTACATCAATTTTGAAAACCTGATCTGCAGTTTTTCTCTTTGTCCATATGTGATTTTAGGAGTACAAATCAGATTTCCATATATACAGAAATTGAGCATTTTTCAATTGTTATCTTGTGTGCACTGATTTGTTTTCTTTGCCATATCTGGAAACACTTGTGCAGATTTCACCATTAAAAACTTTTGCCATGAATTTCTGTATAGCAAAAATGGAAAGAAATTTCCCATTTATGTCTTTGGCTTAACCATGTAGTTCTTCCATTGTCACTGGAAAAACACTCATGTCGCTGTTGTTTAATTCCATGCTGTTGCCTTCTTCATGCACTGACTATGCTCAGCCATATTTTACTTATTCCAGTGTACACACACTTGCTGTATACACCATTTTGACATTATGTTGAGCACCATGCTTCATTTTGGTTTGGCACTTACTCGAGAAGTTGTACAGCTGCAATATTGCTTAACTGATTACTTCCATACATGCTACCATATGCTTGCTTCATGAAAATATTATGCTGCATTGTCCATCATGCTCCACTGCTGCCTTGTACTATATACATGAAACTGAAAACTCCATGCACTTGTAGCTTAACCTGAACTGTGCATTTGTGTTGCTTGACCATCCTTTGAACTCACTGCACATTGTATTGTGCCATTTCATTGCTGTCCCTTGTTCATTTTTGTGCTCGACTGCGTTGGCTTGCCAATACATTATGACTGAACCATGCTTGCTTTTTCATTTGAGTTTTCTGAACCAAGTTGCACTTGTATGTTTGTATATGAGCATCCATAGCTGCTTTGCTTTGTTATTGACTTTGTGTTGTCCTCGGCCATGTTTATTGTGCACTGGGTCGAGCAGGTCCACGTGGCTACTCCTCAGCTGCGCGCTGATTGGCGAGGCAGTGCACACGTGTATATACATGCACGTGTGTACATGCAGCCATCAGACGAGTTTTCCTGTCCCTGCACTGAAATATGTGTATATACATATACATGTATGTGTATACATGTATCGTGTGCGTGCTATATTTATATGAGATCAAGTCATGAAAAAGGATGAGAAACACACCAGAAAACTAAGGCAAATAAAATTTTAAAAATAAAATTTATATTTGCATGTGTTCAGTTTTATTTCTATTGCAGTTTACTGTGTGTATGTGTTTCATGTGACAGGTAAGCAGGTGATGACTGGACTGACTGTGAGCAATGAAGACTGAAGGAAGACTGAAGATACAAGATAGGAGATGAACATTGTGTCAACGTGAAATAAGTGAAATGTACAAGTGAGATTGAGTGTGAGTGTTGGAGAGAGAACCTCTGTACTGAAATTTAATGTATAAAATGAAGTGTACAATGAAGTGTTCAAATAGTGGAATATAAAATTTTGTACTGTTTGAAATTGAAATAAAATATTCTATTTAAATAAAATACTGTGTGAATATTTAAATTTCTGTACAGTCGTATTTTATTTAAATATATAAATATTATATTCCTGTCAGTTGTGTAGTGTATGAAACGGTACAATTACAAACACATATAAATATATATTTGGTTGTTATCATCAAACAATAATCATATAATTGTGTATACAACACTATTATATACAACAATCTCCCCCTTTTGATGATGACAAACAAATATAAGATTTTGAGCACAAATGTGTTTGAGAAAAAAAATGAAATATATATTACTCCCCCTATTTGAATGCTCCCCCTACAAGTGTGCATGAGTGAAAGAATTGAACAATAATAAATTTTCAAAATTAAAATATTTATAAAATATTCACTCATAAATCAAAATCTCAACCCATTCTCCCCCTTTTGTTATCATCGAAAGGATTCAGAATTTAAAATATTGATGAAAAAATGACTAAACAAATATAATTTCAACTTAAGAGGAAGAACGGTAATCATAAATCTCAATCAGTCAAACAAAAATCATAATAAACAGAGAACTAGTGGCATATTTCACATTGCAGAAAATGACTGATTTACGATGAAATTTATATAAATGAGGAGAGTTATATAAAAATAAATTTCAATTAATTTTCAAACGAATTTTTATAAAAAAGAGGCTAAAAAAAAACAGTGATGGATTTGGATTATAATTATAATTCAATTTAAGTGACAAAATCGAATAATCTCAAGTCCTAATACCTATCAATCAACAAATCATAATGCGTCATAAAATTTCAACACATTTCACAGATTAGAAAGTGGATTAATAGGCCGGTTATTATACACCAAGGAGAATATTAAAAAAAATTATTGCACATTATTTTCTTTTCTTTTTCTTTTGATTTAAGAGCACCCTGACCACGCATAACCAAAGCTTGGATTTTTAAATGAGGTCAGTCGCAGCTTAAATTATAAGTTGTCTCATAACCATGCATAACCAGAGCTTGGATTGTTAAATGAGGTTAGAGACACGCTTATGTATCAATTATATATTTTATCATTTTCAGCTTTAAATATAAAAAAAAACTCCCCAGTATATACAACCAATATGAATGATAGAAATGTGATAGGTACAGAAATGGACTGTGAAATAAATTTCTAAATTAATTATATTATGAAATATGACCAACTGTACCGGGATTATTGAAAATTTTCAATTGACACTAATTCTGAAAAAAAATAACATAACCACAATTCCACTACAAATATTTTCACTGTTTATTCAATGTGATTTTTTTTAAAAAAATATTAAACTCTCCATATTTATAAAAAAAATTATCATGGATGGCAGAATGATGATAGATAATGAGGATGGTCGTGAAATAATTGCCAGCTCAAAGATATTATAATAAATATTCAACCATCATGAAAATCCAGATAACATCTCCTCTTGTTTGTGAAATATATTGCAGTCATAATTCATCATAATTTTAAATTCTGATATATTTTGACGAACTATAAATACAGAACAATTTGGATATTGATTTCAATTTCTGAATGAATAATTAATAAATAATTCTAAAATTGAAAATCAAATACAAGAGGGATATGCTGATCTATACACGACAAGAGGGGAAAATGTGTACAAGACAAAAAAAAATGTGTGGATTTATACATGTTGAAGATTTGAATCTAAGTACAGATGGGTGAGACAAATATAAGGCGCTTTTGATACCACTTGGTGTCTCTATTTTCGAGGAATTTTAACATGATACAAGAGACGAACAAAAAAGTCTTAAACAACAGAGTCTTAATCACAAGGCCTAAGCGGACACGGTTAACGAGTCAAGAATTCAACAACAAATATTTTCAAGTCAACTTCTTTTAATCATAGCAGCATGAATCCAAAACAACCATTTTTCAAAAACAGTATCAGAGCAGCACCAAAATAGTTTTAAAAAAAAAACACTTGTCAGGACATTTCTGATGGTCACAGAATATGATTCATGATTTAAGATTAAAAATACCATTTATTTTAAATCATTTGAAGCAATATGAGAATATCAGGATTTAATAAATCAATCACACCAATTTATAAATTTTTGATTCGAGATATGTGTGTGATTTAATAAATCGATAATTTCAAATGATTTTAAACAAACAGATATTCGAAGTAAATAATCATGAACTTACAATGAAATTTAAGACCGGATTTTCAAAGAGTTTTCACAAGTATCACTAACAAGTACAAGAATAATTTCAGATTATTTACATCAGATTTGAGAGATATTCATGATCCAAAACAACTCATTTGAAATCATTTGAATCAATGTCAAGTTTGAGATATAATGAATAATTCACACAAGATTTGATAATTTCAAATGTAAGTGATGTGTGATATTCAGAATATCAAGAATTTCAGATGATTTCAAACAAATAAATTTCAACAATGATGATCATGAATGAAATTCAAGATGTATCACTGATTCAACCCAATCCGAAAATCAATGAAATTATCACAACTGATAAATAATAGAGTGCTGTAATGAGTATAATATTTTGAGCTTTTCTAAAATGAATTAGAATAAACTCAGAACAGCAAAGGTGTGTAAAATTTCATTAAATATTCAGATCTTCAAAAATTTAGGATTCAAATTAACAGTGTTCAAGATATGACATGAATGCTTCAGCACTGTTATGAATTCAAAAATAAACTTCTAAACAATTGCAGATAATTACAAGATTAAATTCAGAATCTGGAAATGATTATAAACAAGAGAGTTTTATTCAAATAAAATGAATTTCTAGAAAGTCATGAGAACTGCAATTGGAAGTTTAAGAAACACAGAATAAACAAAGAGATATGGCAGTGACAAATAAAATAAAAACAAATAGAAGAAAGGGGTAGAAGAAGCAGAAATAAATAATGAAAAAAAATATTTACAAGGATGAGATTAGAAATCATACCTGATTCATAGAAGACGTTGTGGATCTCTAACTCATCAGCCTTGGCCGAGGAACTGTAAAGAATACAGAAATATAGAGCAACTTGAAATCAATCTCTTTTCAGCATAGCAGTCCCTCAGCCACCTTTGGTACCTAACAGTTTAAAGGATCGAGTGGTCTAACAAAATTTGTAAAACCACTCTGATATGTGTTTACCACTTTTGGTACCCAAACCTGTCTATATAACAAACCATCTAAATTTACCTTTGTACCCTTTGGAACCCAAATCTGTTTGAAGTTAACTGAATTCGTTTTATTTCCTTTTGGGATCCAGATATGTTTAAATGGTTTATTATAAAACAATTTTTCATTTTGTTTTTGTTTCAAAAATCCTTTGGAATTTCCAAAGTTCAGATTTTCAAATCCATTCTTTCCAAAGCTGCTTAGAGGATTTTTAAAATCGTTTGAACTTTTCTTTTCAAATAACTCAGATTTTCCAAAACCAAGTCCAATTCTATTTCCTGAAGAAAATTGATTTTTCAACAACATATTTAAAGATTTTTCACTGTTTGAAAATTTTGCCAAGGTTGTTTCAAGTTGTTGAAGTTTTGTTTTGAGATCATCGTTTTCTTTCAATAAATCTGAACAACGATTTTCAGTGATCTTATATTTTTTAAAGTCAGATTTCAAAACCAAATTTTCTTCTTTAAGCAAATTAATTTTGGTTTGGGACTCAACAATCTCAGATTCAAAAAGTTTTTGTTTTTTAAACCCAAATTTCTTGGATTTTTCAATCTCGTTTTCCAGTTCTTTCAAAATCAAATCGGATTTCAACAAATTCTCCTTTTCAGCAATTTCAAATTTGGAATATATATCTGTCTTAAAATTTTCAAATTCCTTTTGTAAACAATTATTCAAACTTGATAACTCAACCTTGTTCTCTTTTAAGATCAGAATTTCTTTTTCAAACTTTTGAATATTTTTATTGAGATGAACAAGATTGGTTTTCAATTTCAAACAATTTTTACAATCTGAATTTGAAGAATTTTTAAAGTGTTCAAGTTGTGATTCCAAATCATCAATTTTGCTGGTCAACTCAAGATTTTTAGATTTCAGAGATTTGTTTCTAGATTGGAGTTTATCAACTGCTTTAGTTAGATCAGCACACATATAAACTAAATCTTCGTATGAAAAATTTCCTGTCTCATCGTCTGTTGAATCTCCTTCGATTGATTTATCTGTTTCTCCTTTTAAACACAGATCTGAATCAGAGTTGACATTCTGGGGTTTTGAGCAGTCATCAGATTTTCCATAAAGCGTGTTTAGAGTTCTCCAGATATCCTGCGCAGTCAAACAATGAGATACGTGAATAAAATGTTCTGTACTGAGATAATCAAATATGATATTCATAGCACGAGAATCGAAAACAATGTTTCTATTATCAGACATATCACTCCCATTGATAACAGCATCCCAACATTTAATATTAACAGATTTTAAATAAAATTCCATTTCGGATTTCCAGTTTAAAAAATCTGTTCCAGTGAAAATAGTTGGAGATGAACTGGACTGACTCTCTATCGACTGACAACTAGGAATCAGCATTACTCTAGAGTTAAGCACAAATACCTGCTCTGATACCAAATGTTGGATCTAGATTAACCCTAGAGGGGGGGTGAATAGGGTTTATCGCAGATTATCGCTGAGTATATAATATTAAAAATATCACAGCACAAATAATGATCAGAGTAAATAAATGCTGTAAATAAATTACACACAGATATACCCAGCTTCGGCAACCCTGCCTACTGCTGCATTCCCCAAGGTTTTTATTATAGAATTATACAGACTCTCGCATACACAAACTTACAGACTCGCGACCCTCGCTAACCGCCTATACAGTTTCGTACACTCGCAATTCCTGCTGCTGTACTAACTCTATACTGAAAACCCTGACTGATCTTTGTCCCCAAGATCAGATTTCCCCTGGCTACAGCCCTATAGTCAGTAACCCCTAGTTTGACAGACTAGTAAACTGTTCAGATTGTTTTACAAAAGAAAATAAAAAAAACAATACAAATTCAACCTTGAAATAAAAATAAATAAAACCCTAGAAGATTAAGTAAAGAGAGTCATCCCCTTTTAACTTGGATTAGGCTAGACTTGGCCGGCCACATTTCAAAGTGATGCACCCATAATTCATTTGTCCCTTTCTCTTTGCTTTTGCACTAAAAATGGCGGCCGATCTGAAAGTAAAAGCTAGGGTTTACTCCAGTCTTCCCAAATCAATTCGATTTCCTGATAAATTGCTCTCGTTGTTGATCTCTGAATGCTCGAACGTTGTTGCACTTGTTGTTCGATTGATTTGGCTCCAAGCAATTTTCGTTCTCTCGATTTGGGACTATTTCGATCGAAAACACGCATGCAAAATTGTGAGTTCTCCTGTATTTTCTCTTCGAATTTCTTTTTAATTGCTTGTGGTTTTCGATAATCTACCTGTGATGAAAATGGTTGTGTATGTATAGGGTAATCAACCCGAAAACTTCTCTGATTTCGTTATAATTGACTTCCTCTAATTTTGTTGGATTTCCTCTTTTGAAATTGATATTCTCGGCTTTGATTTTTGAGGTGAACCTGGACATGAATTTGCCTCATGAAAATTTATCTGGACATTGATTGATTGCGCTTTCCTTTATAAAAAAAAATGCCAGAAAGTGTTTGTTTCAATTCTTGAATTAGAAATGAAACCTTTCCTTGTATGTCATATAGATGTCGAGTTGATTGCATACCAAAAACTTTATTCCATATATGATTTAATTCTTGGCATTCGAACTGAGATGATTATGCTTGATTTTCTGGCAATAAAAATACTGAAAACTGATTTGCCCCTTGCCATGTATGAAATATGCGATTTCTGGAAAAGATTGCAATCCCAAACCTGATTTGTAAAATAGTTTTCTTGCCAAATATTTCATCAGTGTACATTTAAAAAATCAATTCGAAAATGTTACCATACTTGAAAAAAAAAACTGTCTTGAAATCACACTTCCATTTCTGGAAGTAAACTGTGGTTTTGAAAAAGATGAAAGCAGTTTTAAAACTTGTTCTTCTTTCCAAAAGATGATTTCTGGAAAAATAAAAAAAACTTGCCCAAAAACAATCATGCACTGATTTGCTTGATTGAACGAGTTGCCAAAAAATACTACATCAATTTTGAAAACCTGATCTGCAGTTTTGCTCTTTGTCCATATGTGATTTTAGGAGTACAAATCAGATTTCCATATATACAGAAATTGAGCATTTTTCAATTGTTATCTTGTGTGCACTGATTTGTTTTCTTTGCCATATCTGGAAACACTTGTGCAGATTTCACCATTAAAAACTTTTGCCATGAATTTCTGTATAGCAAAAATGGAAAGAAATTTCCCATTTATGTCTTTGGCTTAACCATGTAGTTCTTCCATTGTCACTGGGAAAACACTCCTGTCGCTGTTGTTTAATTCCATGCTGTTGCCTTCTTCATGCACTGACTATGCTCAGCCATATTTTACTTATTCCAGTGTACACACACTTACTGTATACACCATTTTGACATTATGTTGAGCACCATGCTTCAATTTGGTTCGGCACTTACTCGAGAAGTTGTACAGCTGCAATATTGCTTAACTGATTACTTCCATACATGCTACCATATGCTTGCTTCATGAAAATATTATGCTGCATTGTCCATCATGCTCCACTGCTGCCTTGTACTATATACATGAAACTGAAAACTCCATGCACTTGTAGCTTAACCTGAACTGTGCATTTGTGTTGCTTGACCATCCTTTGAACTCACTGCACATTGTATTGTGCCATTTCATTGCTGTCCCTTGTTCATTTTTGTGCTCGACTGCGTTGGCTTGCCAATACATTATGACTGAACCATGCTTGCTTTTTCATTTGAGTTTTCTGAACCAAGTTGCACTTGTATGTTTGTATATGAGCATCCATAGCTGCTTTGCTTTGTTATTGACTTTGTGTTGTCCTCGGCCATGTTTATTGTGCACTGGGTCGAGCAGGTCCACGTGGCTACTCCTCAGCTGCGCGCTGATTAGCGAGGCAGTGCACACATGTATATACATGCACGTGTGTACATGCAGCCATCAGACGAGTTTTCCTGTCCCTGCACTGAAATATGTGTATATACATATACATGTATGTGTATACATGTATCGTGTGCGTGCTATATTTATATGAGATCAAGTCATGAAAAAGGATGAGAAACACACCAGAAAACTGAGGCAAATAAAATTTTAAAAATAAAATTTATATTTGCATGTGTTCAGTTTTATTTCTATTGCAGTATACTGTGTGTATGTGTTTCATGTGACAGGTAAGCAGGTGATGACTGGACTGACTGTGAGCAATGAAGACTGAAGGAAGACTGAAGATACAAGATAGGAGATGAACATTGTGTCAAAGTGAAATAAGTGAAATGTACAAGTGAGATTGAGTGTGAGTGTTGGAGAGAGAACCTCTGTACTGAAATTTAATGTATAAAATGAAGTGTACAATGAAGTGTTCAAATAGTGGAATATAAAATTTTGTACTGTTTGAAATTGAAATAAAATATTCTATTTAAATAAAATACTGTGTGAATATTTAAATTTCTGTACAGTCGTATTTTATTTAAATATATAAATATTATATTCCTGTCAGTTGTGTAGTGTATGAAACGGTACAATTACAAGCACACATAAATATATATTTGGTTGTTATCATCAAACAATAATCATATAATTGTGTATACAACACTGTTATATACAACAATATTATATGGTATGACGAATGGTTGGAAATAATTGTTTGTGGTTGATATTTTGGTTGAAAAATACCTTTGTGGTTGAAAAATACCCTCTTGTGGTTGAAACAAATTAGAATAGGATTGTGGAATTGAAAATAAAACATGCCGCCTGTGTGCGAACTAGATGCATGATTCCCATTGTCAAAAACCGCGAGGTTTTAAGGTAGAGCGAGGAGCCATACTAGGGACGGTCCCGGTTTTAACTACCCTGCCGTTATGCTGCCGAAATTTTCTGAAATATTCATGTGTTAGAATAATTTTCATTCATTGAAATTAATTACATAAACTATAGCGAGTATTCATGTGTTGAGTTGCAATTCATTCGTTGAGTTGAAAATTCATGTGTTGAATATTATTTGGATTTAAACAAATAGCTTTAGCGATAAAAATCACATTTTTATATATATACAAACTATATCGAATATTCATGTGTTGAGTTGCAATTCATTCGTTGAGTTGAAATTCATGTGTTGAATATTATTTGAATTTAAACAAATAGCTTTAGCGATAAAAATCACATTTTTATATATATACAAACTATATCGAATATTCTTGTGTTGAGTTGCAATTCATTCGTTGAGTTGAAATTCATGTGTTGAATATTATTTGAATTTAAACAAATAGCTTTAGCGATAAAAATCACATTTTTATATATGTACGAACTATATAGAATATTCATGTGTTGAGTTGCAATTCGTTCGTCGATTTGAAATTCATGTATTGAATGTTATCGTATTTTAAAATATAATGAATAGACAGTAAAAACTACACCTTTATTGTGAATATGAAGTGTTAAAAACATTCACGTGTTGAATAAATATTTTTGACGATAAAAATATTTCTTTTATCATGTATATGCTTTGATAAAAATACACACGTGTTGAAATAAATAATAGTTTGCTAGAAATATAATTATTTGCTTTGTTCTGCATATATATACATGTGTTGAACAGGAAAAATGGATAAGCTGTAGCGTAAAGAAATTATTTGCGTGCCCGAAAAATAGGTAAACCTTGATGAATTGGCTGCACAAGTTTATTTATATATCAACTCCTGTGAATGCCATTGGATGCGGAGTGCTGGTTATTCTGTGTGAAATAATAAATATCGCCATAGGATAGTAACAATTAATTTTGAACTACACTACATGGCATACTTCTTGACGATAGACATACTTCATCATATTCCACATAAGCAATTGGAGCTTGTGTGAAGAGGTGGAAGATTTACCATACGAGCGAGAGGCTTGTATGGCGATGACTATATACTACAGGTTGAACTGATGACTGATATGGACTATAGAAAATATAACGATAAATCGCCAAATTAATAAAAATCCCACACGGGTCTGGAGTTGACAATAATCACGTCGCTCTAGTTATTAGATACGGCACATGGACTATTTACTTCCACACGGAAACGGGGTGACGAGAATTTATTCTCTGGAGTGATTATCCATACATGCTCCCCCGTAAACACCAGAATATATCACTATAAATATGTGGATGCTTTTTAGGATTTATTGGGTACCTAACACGGTCCAATAAATTTCCAAACCCCTCCCCGTACAAAGGAGGTTATGGCGAAATTTTTCGAAATATTAAGGCGTTAATGAAATATTTGAAGTGAAAACGAAGTTGAAAATGTAGAATGAACTATAGTTGGAATTATAGAATGAATTATATTTATATATATAAATATAAATATAATAAAAGGGAATCGAAGCCGTGCAGTTCGTATTTCGGAATCGTAATTTGAAACGATTAGTATGAGAAATCCGACCATCGGATTTTCCCGAAACCGCAACCGCTGGGTTCGCCTTGGAAATATCTTCCCAACGGCACCAACCTTGTAAAAATCGAACGGTTGGATTGTCCAGAATGTTTAATTCAAATCTAAAGAAAAATAGCGCCAGAATCGTTTATATTTCTATATAAATATAAATACAATTAAATTAAATCGAATAACGACGCTGCAGTTCGAATTTTGAAACCGTAACTTCAAACGACTAGTGTGGAAGATCCGACCGTCGGATTTTCACGAAACTGGAACCGTTGGGTTCGCTTTGGGAATATCTTCCCACTGATATAGATTTTGTAGAAATCCAACGGTTAGATTTTCCGATATGTGTAAAACAAATTAGGGGAAGAACAGCGCCAGTGCCACGACACGACCTGAAACGTCGTTTAATTAAATATGGCCATTTTTAAATAAATAAAAATGGCGAAAATCGTTATAAAATATTATAAGCAACATAGATTGCAAATAAACCAATTGGGCTTGAATTGTTTGATATTTGATGGTTATATGTGTTTGACACGAAAATAACACTAAAGAATTGAAAGATGGATGTCGAATAATATAACCATAGAAAGAATCGATTTAAATTCTAATGACGTGAATTATTGAAAAGGCCGAGCTAACCCTCATTTCAAATAATTTATCAAGCGATTCGAATTGGAAAATGCAAAGACGATTCAAGACCGACGATCTTCGTATCGGTTGGATGGGCGCTACTGAGGTTCCTGACCGGAGTAGCTATCGGAAAGGGGCGGAAGTAGTAGCCATCTAAATGTATGTGTTGATTGGACGGATTTACGAGGAATTTGACGCCTCCGGTTTCGTTCAGACCCAGAACGGACTTGTAAATGGACTGAGTGTCTGACATTGGATTTTGTTCTATACTGATTGATCTCTGTTAAATATATATCTGTTTGACTGCGGAGAATTTATTCTTTTGCTTAACGCCCTTCTCTGAGACGTACGAGCTCAGAGGTTATATATCGATGGAAATCAATCATATGGAGTGGACTGCCTATGTGGCATGCTAAGATGCTGTGATCAAGGCTTCTGTTGCAAAGCAAAGTCTTGTGGATGATGATCAAAGCACGGTCTATGTGGCCTGGCTTTGTGTATAACGTGGATTCGCGAGCCTCACACCCCGGTATGAGTTAAAAACGGGATACGGACTGTAGGGAGAGCACGATGTTTCTTTCGAGCTATGGTGGTGTTAGTGACTTACCAGCCCTGACATTTATATCTACTTTTCACCTTTGTGGTTGTTGGAATGCGAGGCGCCTCGATTATAGGTCTGTAAGGACCGGGAAACGTGTGTTCAGGAATAACTAATCCTCAAACGTAAGAGAGGACCGACCCTGAAGCATCTAGGGGTTACCCAAAGTGTGTAGTCCTGAGGCATTTGCTAGAATGTCTAGAAGTGGAGAGGAGCTTGCCCCTTGCCTCGACTCATGACGGAAATCCAATTTCCAATACGAAATAATGGACTTGATTGTAGAACTAGTATGGCGACATAGTAGATGGTAGCTATGCCGCCTATGATTGATATTTATGATGCTATTCATTTTTGAAACATATATGCACTAGTAATAATATCAATTGATTTTGCTTTATACGTATCAAGCATATTTGGCCATTATAAGGGAAAACTCTATCCTCCGGCTTGCGTAGCATTGTATGACGGGACCTGAGTCTTATAATGGCTTCATTCTTTTTAAAAGCATTGCGTTGTTTTCAAAGAATTTAATTTGTTTTAAATGCACTAGCAATCACTGGAGTAAACCCGTTCCGCGAAAGTGGCGTAGTCCTATGATTTGCTATCACAGTTGTTTACCTGTTAAATAGATTCCTCATACCAGTCCCCATGACTGACTCGTTGTTTGTTTCACTTTGCAAACGAGGGTGCCCTTATTTTCACACGGGTAGCCTAGTTCATAGGTGACAGGTTGTTTTGGCTCTGCACTATTGCATAGAGTGCATTTTTGGCTCATGGCGAGGCTGACTTCACAGAGATGACTTTGACATTTTCCGCCATTATTGTACTTATATTATGATTCCGCCACTGGTGATGCAGACTGATTTACTTTCCGTACTTCTTATTGTATGTATTATGTACCGCCTTCGGCGATGTAGACTGATACCCATATTATGTCTCACTGCATGTATGTATTCCGCCTCTGGCGATGATGACTGATCACTTCCCTTTTATTTACTAAGTTATATCCTACGCTATGCTATTCTGATGTTATTACATGTTGTGATTCCACTGTCATACTCATGTAAAATTATTCTATTTATTGTTTTTGCTATTATCTGTACTTTGCTATGATGATTAATGTGTTATATTCCAATGATTATCCTTAATACCGCCCCTCAGATTTTGGGATCGTCACAGTTCGTATCGGAGCTTGGGTTAATCTTAGCTCCGGGATCTAACACATTAAACACCTCGTCAGAATAGAATCAGTAGTGTTCTAAGGCGAGTAGCTCATTAGAGATAGGATTAGCAATGTCCTAGAATGAGCTAAGCAGATTAGCAAAACAATTTGATTAGTACATCATTTCCTTCCCTTATGTTCCCCTGCTTTATCATATATGAAAATTATCAAATCTGTGAGCTTGACTCTTTTCTTGCTTATACAGTACTCTTAGATGGCTACACGAGCATCAGCAGCTAGAGGAGGCCGAGCAGGAGTAGCAGGAGGATGGGGGAATATCCCCGTAGTTGAGGAAGGCCCTATTGTTTAGCCACCAGCACCCGAGGACTTCGAGCTAGACAGAGTAGCGAAGAGGTATAGGAACCTTGGGGGAAAACCCTTTTCTGGCAATGGTACAGTGACCGAGGCTATAGCTTGGTTGAAGACCTATGAGAAAATCTTTGAAGGCATGGGTTTGGGAACCAACAACAAAGCACAACTAGGTATTTGGCTCCTACAGTAGGAAGCAGAGTTGTGGTGGGATGCCATCACCTCAGAGGATGCAGCAGGTACTGTCAGGACCTGGGAACAATTAAAAACCATGTTCAATGAGAAGTTTGTACCTGAACAGGCTTTAGAGAGGATGCGAGAGCAGTTTGCTAATCTCCAGCAAGGAGATCTCTCTATTCAAGATTACGTGGATAAATTCACCCAGTTGTCGCGCTATGCTCCAGAGCTTATTATGACTAACAAAGCAAAGAACAAGAGATTCATATTTGGGCTAAGGCGCAAGTACCATGACAGAGCTATGAGCAACATCAAACTCTCCTTCTCAGAATTGGTAGAAATGGCTTGCAACTATGAAGATATGGATGAAAGGCACGCTAGCGAAGACCGCGCCAAAAGCCAAGCTGGAAATAAGTGCAAGGCTTCAGCAGATGAACCCGAATCTAGCATTACCGCGGCTGCTACTAAGAAACCTGGAAAGATCCCCAAAGGAAATTGCTACAACTGCGGGAAGCCAGGTCATTTTTCTAATGTGTGCAAAGCCTCGAGGAAGCCAAAGACAAATGACTCAGCCGAATGCTACAACTGCCATAAGAAAGGGCACTATAGCAGGAATTGTCCTCTGAAGCAGAATGCACAAGTGGCTCATGTGTATGACGGGGAGACCCCGCCAGCCATCACCGATGGATCAGGTAAACCCGACGTCTTGGGAGGTACCCTTACCATTAAAAATATTCCTGTTTCTGTACTTTTTGATACTGGTGCATCACGTAGCTTCATTTCTGGCAACATTGTTCACAAGTTAAAATTGAAACAAAGAAAACTAAAAGAACCAATTAAAGTTCAAAACCCGATAGGAGGTTCTGTTAATCTCAGTTCATACTGTAGAGTGCCTGTCTCTTATTCTTGCTACAAGTTCTCTTTTAAAGTGATTGTCATGGACCTTTCCGAATTTGATATCATACTGGGGCTGGACTGGTTGACCAAATATAAGGCCAAAGTTAGATGTGCCGAGAGAATCGTTAAAGTCGAAGCGAAGCTTGGGCCTATATATATACCATGCCAAGGCTCCGAAATTAATAGAACAGAATTTTGGTCTTCTTTAGAAGTTACTCCCCCTTCACTAGAAAAGATACCGGTCGTTAAAAACTACGCGGATGTGTTTAAAGAAGTAGAAAACTTACCGCCGCAAAGAGAAATTGAATTTAGAATAGATCTAATTCCTAATGCCCTACCAGTAGTACATCCAATTAGAAGAATGGCCCCAAAAGAAAAAGAAGAGTTAGGTAGTCAAACCCGAGAATTGCTTTGGAAAGGTCTGATCAGACCGAGCTTTTCAGCATGGGGAGCAGCAGTAGCATTTGTCCTGAAATCAGACGGTACTCTAAGACTTTGTGTTGATTACCGAGACCTCAATAAACAGACACTGAAGAACAAATATCCCTTGCCACGTATGGACGATCTGTTAGATCAATTAAATGGAGCAACAGTATTCTCCAGAATGGACCTAGCTACAGGTTTCCACCAATTACGTATAGCCGAAGACTGTATTCCTTTGACAGCCTTCAAGGGTCCCGATTTATTCAACGAATGGTTAGTAATGCCGTTCGGCTTGTGTAACGCTCCGGCATACTTCGTCGATCTTATGAACAGAGTGTTCTGTGGTGTCTTGAATAAATTTGTTCTAGTCTTCATCGATGATATTTTAATCTATTCAAAGTCGGAAGACGAACATGCAAAACATTTAGAACAAGTGTTGGAAATTCTAAGGAAAAATGTCTTGAAAGCTAAATTTTCTAAGTGTCTTCTGGTAGGATAAAGTTAAGTTCCTAGGCCATGTCGTATCAAAAGATGGGATTGCTATAGATCCAAGCAAAATTACAGCGATTCAAAACTGGAAACAACCTACTACCCCCACAGAAGTTCGAAGTTTTCTTGGATTGGCTAGTTACTATCGGAAATTCGTTCAGGATTTTTCAAAGATATCTGGTGTATTGACAAAGCTTACAAAGAAGCATGAGAAATTCAAATGGACTCCCGAATATGAAGAAGCTTTCCAGGAGCTGAAATTGAAATTGACAACCGCTCCAGTATTGACAATTATACAAGGCAACCAAGACTTGACTGTATGGACAGGCGCTTCTATTAGAGGGCTAGGCGTAGTACTAATGCAAAAAGGCCAAGTGATCGCATATGCCAGCCGTCAGCTAAAGCCGCATGAAAGAAACTATGCAACTCATGATCTTGAGTTATTAGCTATCGTGTTTGCTTTAAGAATCTGGAGGCATTATTTACTGGGCGAGAAGTTCGAACTATTCATGGATCATCAATCCTTGAAATATCTATTCACTCAGAAAGATCTAAACTTGAGACAACAACGTTGGTTAGAATTCCTTGCAGCATACGATTTTGAAATTCTATACACTCCAGGGAAAGCCAATGTTATAGCCGATGCGCTCAGCAGAAAGAATGAAATCATCGCCAGTTTTGTCATCACGTCTTCATTAATAGACAGGACCTCGACCCTTCAGAAAGACGATGAATTTATTCAAAGAGTCAGTCAGAGAGTCAAGGGAGGTGAATCCACAAGCTTCGGACTCGATGACAAAGGAGTTCTTAGATTAAAGCGAAGAATTTGCATCCCAAATCTTCCTGAGCTCAGAAGAGAAATACTTGATGAGTGCCACAAGTCCAAATTAAGCATCCATCCCGGTGTGAGCAAAATGTATAACGATATCAAACGCACATTCTGGTGGAGAGCTTTGAAAAGAGATATTTCATTATATGTTAGTAGATGCCCCACTTGTCAACTAGTTAAGAGTGATCAGCAGAAATTGGCTGGATTATTACAACCCTTAGAAATTCCAGGATGGAAGTGGGAACAAATTTTGATGGACTTCATTGATGGCTTGCCTTGAACTTGGAAAGGAAACGACAGTATATGGGTAATCGTAGATCGCTTCACGAAGACTGCCCATTTCATCCCTGTCCGATCCAACAGAACGGCTCAAAGTTTAGCATAGATTTACTTCAAAGAAAAAGTTAAACTGCATGGAGTGCTGCTCAATATAGTCAGTGATAGAGATCCCCTGTTTACTAGCTAATTCTGGGAAGCATTCCAGACAGAATTGGGATCCAAATTGAATCTAAGCACAGCTTATCACCCTCAGATGGACGGCCAAACTGAGCGGGTGAATAGAATTCTAGAAGATTTACTGCGATCTTGCATTATCGATTTTGGAGGCTCATGGGAAGATCACTTACATTTAGCCGAATTATCTTATAACAATAGCTATCAAGCAAGTTTGGGAATGTCCCCATTTGAAGCATTATACGGTAGATCGTGCAGATCTCCCGCATGTTGGGTAGAACCTGGCAACAGACTTGTGTTAGGGCCCGATATGATTCGAGAAGCATCGGATAAAGTCGATTTCATTAAGAAGCGATTGAAAACCGCACAGAGCCGACAGAAAAGTTAGGCTGATGCGAGAAGAAGAGATCTATCATTTGCCGTTGGCGATTATGTTTATTTAAGAGTATCTCCAATGCGAGGAGTAATCATATTTGGCAAGACTGGGAAGTTGGCACCGAGATTTATTGGTCCCTTTCCTATTCTTGAACGGCTTGGAACTCTTGCATATATGGTTTCATTACCTGATTGGTTGCCTGGTGTACATGATGTGTTCCACGTGTCTCAACTCAGAAAACATGTTCATGATCCAGGTCTTGTTGTGGAAGAAGCAGCGCAACAGGATATTGACATAACTCCAGAATTAGCACTCAGAAGAGAGCCATTAAAGATTGTTGGCAAAGAAACTAGAGAGCTAAGGAGCAAAAAGATTCATTTAGTCAAAGTGCAGTGGAGTAGTCATCCTAGAGACTGTACTTGGGAGACCGAGATAAGCACTAAACAAGACTACCCCAAATGCAGAGTGGACATCTCTGACTAACTCCGGTGCAAGGTACCTTTACAATGCTTTGCATTTACATTTTGTTTCCTACTTTGTTGTTAGTTCCTTTTCAAGGACGAAAAGTTTTAAGTGGGGGAGATTGTAATAACCCGGAAAATGTGAACCAATTTAAAATTTTTAAAATTGGTTATTACCAAAGAATTTGAATAATTGAAATAGCATATTTCAATAAAATAGAGAATGGGGTATAGTATTGCAGTTTGAAATTTTGAATATAAACTTTGTCTAGCTGTACCGGGTGGAAAATATAACGGATTTTAGCAAAACTGAAAATATTTAAATCTGTTTATGAATACCTTTCTAACGAATCTGAAAAATCGAAGTTTCATAGCGGGAATCAAAAGTTATGGCCAAATGAATTTTCAGGAAGGTCGCTATATAGCATATATAGCCCTTGAAAATTGATATTTTGCATACGACTTCGGAATTCGACGAAACCACTTTTGTTGGGTCTGGGATGTTAAATAATTGCTAAGTTTCAAATTTCATAATTTTTGAAGCTAGTATGTGAGCGGGGCAAAAGAAAATGTGATTGGTCAAATTATGTTAAAATGGGTCGACCTAAAAATGGTCGTTTTTTAAACGATCTCAGAATTCGACGATAATGGTTTTGTTAGGACCGTATCGTGAAAACAAAGCTAGATTTATTTTTCTGGAATTTTTCGATTCAGTTTGTGGCCCTGGCAAATTGAAATGTACGTTCAAATTAAATATCGAATGTTTTATATTTTAATTTGAAAAACAACTGACTGTAACAGTCGAATTGGCCAACGAAACATATCTCATTTTGTCCGGAATGGGGGTATTTAGCTAAGGGCGACAGTCGTTGGGTTTGATTTCGAGTCCGTTTGTGAAAACACTATTTAAAATTCCGTATATAGCTTCGACTAATAGGAATTTTTCTTTTATAAAAAAAATCGAAAAACCCTAGCCGCCTTAGCCGATTTCGACGACCCAGGTTGCTCCGCGCTTCTCTCTCCTTTTCCGACCTCCACAGGCGATGCTAGGCCGCGCCACCACCATCAGTCGACTCGCCTTCGCCTCCTCTCCAAATCCGACCAAACGCCGCCCCCCACCTTCGCCGGAATCGCCTGAACGACGTCGAGAAAGTCGTCGACTTCCCAGCACCGCGCCGCCTTCCTCCGACCACCGAAGCGAACCCCACCACCACCGACAGGAAGCTGATTCGTAGCCCTTCCACGTGGCACTACCTGATCGAAGCAACAATCGACGGATTGCACGAATTTTTCGACCCTAGTTTTGAAGCAAAAATAAAGGTGCGGCCTTTATTATTCAGAAATGAAAATAACACTATAAAGCGTTGCAAAACTTTGAAAAAGTATATCTTTTTCGTTCTTTAACGAAATTTGATGAAACGGGAGACACCGTGACCGCAAGGAGGCTCTCTACATTCTAGAAGAAGCCGCGGATTTTTCCGATCTTCCTAGGATTTTTAGCACTGCAATAACCAATGTGAGGAATCTAAACTAATTGTGTGAATGAAATCGCGTTGTATAAATTATATAAGCGAAGTGTAAATTATATACGCATTGTATACCTCATGTACATGTGTTGTATAAGTTATATTAGCGTTGTATAAATTATACAAGCGTTGAATGAAACATATATGCTTTGAATTGTGATGAAATGCAAGTGAATTATAATATATATATATATATATATATACACTCCCCTCGTCCACAGACCATGGACGATATTTATTGCTTGTGATTGACGTGATATTATATGGTATGACGAATGGTTGGAAATAAATGTTTGTGGTTGATATTGTGGTTGAAAAATACCTTTGTGGCTGAAAAATACCATCTTGTGTTTGAAACAAATTAGAATAGGATTGTGGAATTGAAAATAAAACATGCCGCCTGCGTGCGAACTAGATGCATGATCCCCATTGTCAAAAACCGCGAGGTTTTAAGGTAGAGCGAGGAGCCGTACTAGGGACGGTCCCGGTTTTAACTACCCTGTCGTTATGCTGCCGAAATTTTCTGAAATATTCATATGTTAGAATAATTTTCATTCGTTGAAATTAATTACATAAACTATAGCGAATATTCATGTGTTGAGTTGCAATTCATTCGTTGAGTTGAAAATTCATGTGTTGAATATTATTTGGATTTAAACAAATAGCTTTAGCGATAAAAATCACATTTTTATATATATACAAACTATATCGAATATTCATGTGTTGAGTTACAATTCATTCTTTGAGTTGAAATTCATGTGTTGAATATTATTTGAATTTAAACAAATAGCTTTAGCGATAAAAATCACATTTTTATATATATACAAACTATATCGAATATTCATGTGTTGAGTTGCAATTCATTCGTTGAGTTGAAATTCATGTGTTGAATATTATTTGAATTTAAACAAATAGCTTTAGCGATAAAAATCACATTTTTATATATATACGAACTATATAGAATATTAATGTGTTGAGTTGCAATTCGTTCGTCGATTTGAAATTCATGTGTTGAATGTTATCGTATTTTAAAATAAAATGAATAGACAATAAAAACTACACCTTTATTGTGAATATGAAGTGTTAAAAACATTCACGTGTTGAATAAATATTTTTGACGATAAAAATATTTCTTTTATCATGTATATGCTTTGATAAAAATACAAACGTGTTGAAATAAATAATAGTTTGCTAGAAATATAATTATTAGCTTTGTTCTGCATATATATATATATATATATATATATATATATACGTGTGTTGAACAGGAAAAATGGATTAGCTGTAGAGTAAAGAAAATATTTGCGTGCCCGACAAATAGGTAAACCTTGATGAGTTGGCTGCGCAAGTTTATTTATATATCAACTCCTGTGGATGCCATTGGATGCGGAGTGCTGGTTATTCTGTGTAAAATAATAAATATCGCCATAGGATAGTAACAATTAATTTTGAACTACACTACATCGCATACTTCTTGACGATAGACATACTTCATCATATTCCACATAAGCAATTGGAGCTTGTGTGACGAGGTGGAAGATTTACCATACGAGCGAGAGGCTTGTATGGCGATGACTATATACTACAGGTTGAACTGATGACTGATATGGACTATAGAAAATATAAAGATAAATCGCCAGATTAATAAAAACCCCACACGGGTCTGGAGTTGACAATAATCACGTCGCTTTAGTTATTAGATACGACACATGGACTATTTATTTCCACACGGAAACGGGGGTGACGAGAATTTATTCTCTGGAGTGATTGTCTATACATGCTCCCCCGTAAACACCAGAATATATCACTATAAATATGTGGATGCTTTTTAGGATTTATTGGGTACCTAACACGGCCCAATAAATTTCCAAACCCCTCCCCATACAAAGGAGGTTATGGCGAAATTTTTCGAAATATTAAGGCATTAGTGAAATATTTGAAGTGAAAACGAAGTTGAAAATGTAGAATGATAGTTGGAATTATAGAATGAATTATATTTATATATATAAGTATAAATATAATAAAAGGGAATCGAAGCCGTGTAGTTCGTGCTTTGGAATAGTAATTTGTAACGATTAGTACGAGAAATCCGACGATCGGATTTTCCCGAAATCGCAACCGCTGGGTTCGCCTTGGAAATATCTTCCCAATGGCACCAACCTTGTAAAAATCCAATGGTTGGATTTTCCGGAATGTTTAATTCAAATCTAAAGAAAAACAGCGCCAGAATCGTTTATATTTCTATATAAATATAAATATAAATATAATTAAATTAAATCGAATAACGACGCTACAGTTCGAATTTTGAAACCGTAAATTCTAATGACTAGTGTGGAAGATCCGGCCGTCGAATTTTCACGAAACTGGAACCGTTGCGTACGCTTTGGGAATATCTTCCCACTGATATAGACTTTGTAGAAATCCAACGGTTAGATTTTCTGATATGTGTAAAACGAACTAGGGGAAGAACAGCGCCAGTGCCACGGCACGACCTGAAACGTCGTTTAATTAAATATGGTCGTTTTTAAATAAATAAAAATGGCGAAAAATCGTTATAAAATATTATAAGCAACATAGATTTGCAAATAAACCAATTGGGCTTGAATTGTTTGATATTTGATGGTTGTATGTGTTTGACACAAAAATAACACTAAAGAACTGAAAGATGGATATCGAATAATATAATCATAGAAAGAATGGATTTAAATTCTAATGACGTGAATTATTTGAAAAGGCCGAGCTAACCCTCATTTCAAATAATTTATCGAGCGATTCGAATTGGAAATTGCAAAGACGATTCAAGACCGACGATCTTCGTATCGGTTGGATGGGCTCTACTGAGGTTCCTGACCGGAGTAGCTACCGGAAAGGGGTGGAAGTAGTAGCCGTCTAAACGTATGTGTTGATTGGACGGATTTACGAGGAATTTGACACCTCCGGTTTCGTTCAGACCCAGAATGGACTTGTAAATGGATTGAGTGTCTGACATTGGATTTTGTTCTATACTGATTGATCTTTGTTAAATTTATATCTGTTTGGCGGCGGAGAATTTATTCTTTTGCTTAACGCCCTTCTCTGAGACGCACGAGCTCAGAGGTTATATATCGATGGAAATCAATCATATGGAGTGGACTGCCTATGTGGCATGCTAAGATGCTGTGATCAAGGCTTCTGTTGCAAAGCAAAGTCTTGTGGATGATGATCAAAGCACGGTCTATGTGGCCTGGCTTTTTGTATAACGTGGATTCGCGAGCCTCACACCCCGGTATGAGTTAGAAACGGGATACGGACTGCAGGGAGAGAACGACGTTTCTTTCTAGCTATGGTGGTGTCAGTGACTTACCAGCCCTGACATTTCTATCTACTTTTCACCTTTGTGGTTGTTGGAATGCGAGGCGCCTCGATTATAGGTCTGTAAGGACCGGGAAACGTATGTTCAGGAATAACTAATCCTCAAACGTAAGAGAGGACCGACCCTGAAGCATCCAGGGGTTACCCAGAGTGTGTAGTTCTGAGGTATTTGCTAGAATGTCTCGAAGCGGAGCGGAGCTTGCCTCTTGCCTCGACTCATGACGGAAATCCAATTTCCAATACGAAATAACGGACTTGATTGTAGAACTAGTATGGCGACATATTAGATGGTAGCTATGCTGCCTATGATTGATATTTATGATGCTATTCATTTTTGAAACATATATGCACTAGTAATAATATCAATTGATTTTTCTTTATACGTATCAAGCATATTTGGCCATTATAAGGGAAAACTCTATCCTTCGGCTTGCGTTGCATTGTATGATGGGACCTGAGTCTTATAATGGCTTCATTCTATTTAAAAGCATTGCGTTGTTTTCAAAGAATTTACTTTGTTTTAAATGCACTAGCAATCACTGGAGTAAACCCGTTCCGCGAAAGTGGCGTGGTCCTATGATTTGCTATTACTGTTGTTTACCTGTTAAATAGATTCCTCATACCAGTCCCCATGACTGACTCGTTGTTTGTTTCACTTTGCAAACGCGGGTGCCCTTATTTTCACACGGGCAGCCTAGTTCACAGGTGACAGGTTGTTTTGGCTCTGCACTATTGCATAGAGTGCATTTTTAGCTCATGGCGAGGCTGACTTCACAGAGATGACTTTGACATTTTCCGCCATTATTGTACTTATATTATGATTCCGCCACTGGCGATGCAGACTTATTTACTTTTCGTACTTCTTATTGTATGTATTATGTACCGCCTTCGGCGATGTAGACTGATACCCTTATTATGTCTCACTTCATGTATGTATTCCGCCTCTGGCGATGATGAATGATCACTTCCCTTTTATTTACTAAGTTATATCCTACGCTATGCTATTCTGATGTTATTACATGTTGTGATTCCGCTGTCATACTCATGTAAAATTATTCTATTTATTGTTTTTGCTATTATCTGTACTTTGCTATGATGATTAATGTGTTATATTCCAATGATTATCGTTAATACCGCCCCTCGGATTTTGGGATCGTCACACCCACCCACACGCCATGCCCATGGAAGAACTCCATTATGTAAGCAACTGTCGAGGAGACACTGACAATGACAGAGTAAAACATGCCACCACCCAAAAATTCACTTCAAAATGTAAGAGTGTTCGGTTTATTTTGTTAGTACTATTGTAATTACACAATTGTATTACAAACAGACAACAACAACAATCAATGTCAATCAATTATGCCACAATTGTCACGTCAAACTGTGTGTACAATAATCATAGAAAGCTTAACTGATTTGTGCACAAGACTGAAGATAAAAAGAAAGTATTCTGTTTCAGTAATGTCCGAGTCCAGAAATTTTCTGTTTCCTTGAAACTATATTGTCATCGTATGCACCAATCGACGTTGATGCAATTTGTTTCCCAGGATAAAACAGACCAACTCTGTTGCGTAGTGCCAGCAAACGGAGCTCTGACGAACTGAAGTTGATTATAGAAACCAGATCAGAGGATTACTTTGAAGAAGAAGAAGTAATGCAAGTAGAAAAAAGGTGAATTCTGTCTTGTTTCGAGCAGTGTATATATAGGCAAGGAGGAGTGCCTTTTCGCATGCATTAGTAACCGTCCGAATTGGAAAGGTTGCGACCCTTTAACCGCCCGGTTATTAATATGCGTCTGTTGAGAATTCAAATGGTTGTCTTTATTCAACTAACAAACATTCCTTTCGAATTCTGGACTGAACGGACACACCTTTAAAATTCTGATAAAAAATATTCTCATGTCAATGCACTAGCCCAATCATCAACAGTCGGCCATATCCAATCAAGAGACCCCAAGAGCACCAAGGCCCAATGCCCTTATCTTTGATATTTTAATGTATTATTATGTCATGGTCAAGCCCACATCCTCATATCATCCCTCTCCTTTCTCATTTACATAAGCCTATTTGGCTTCTAATATATTAGGAGAGATTGTGCTAATATTTCCATGATGTAGGACTTTAAATGTTGTTATGTCTTCTTCTTCCTTATCTCTTCTTCTTCCTACTTTCCCCTTTCTTTGCTCATTCATTTCCAACAATCCCCCACATGAATGAGTAGTTGATCTTAGTTTCACGAATCATTTATCGCATCGGTTAAAGTAGCACATGGTCCTTGAACTTTTCCTAGTGATTACCTATTTGAATCACATGCGAATCAGTAGACATAGACTGTCCTTGAACTGTAAGCCTTTTGTGTAATTCCAAAGTAGATAACACGCGATAAATGTTTCTTATAACCCTCCGTTCTCTGTATGTGTTCGCTTTTGCCTTGAACACCTGCCTGGTCTCATAAGTGATTAAAGAATTTGGCCTCATAATTCTCTTTGAAGCGGCGTCTTCGCACTTACGTAGGTGATTCTGTAAAGGGCATTCTCTATTTCCTCAAATACAGACATCATTAAAGTACACATACTTATCCTTATTCAACATATAATGCACTGACTTATCATAGGAATGGTTTGTGTGTAACAGTGCCATCAAGTTTCTCTTAAACTTCGTTGTCCCTTTGAACCTAGATCTTGGGATCTCCTGTCAACTAGGTGGGGTTTCCATTTTAGAAAAACCTTTAATCTGTAGGCCTTATCCCCATTCCCTTCGATAAGGTTTGAACTTTCTCTCTTGGCAAGCCTTTTGTACGTGGATCCGCTAAGTTATCTTTAGATCGAATGTAATCTATTGTGATAACCCCATTAGAGAGAAGTTGTCTTATCGTTTAATGTCTACGATGAATATGCCTAGACTTACCATTGTATAGTGTACTATTAGCCCTTCCAATAGCTGGTTGACTATCACAATGTATACATATTGGAGGCATAGGTTTGCTCCAATTAGGAATGTCTTCCAAGGAGCTTCGAATCCATTCTGCTACTTCTGCAGTCAAATCTAGTGCAATAAACTCTGAATCCATCGTAGATTTAGCGATACAAGTCTGTTTGGATGATTTCCATGAAATCGCTCCATTTCCTAATGTGAACACATATCCACTTGTAGACTTTGTATCATTTGATCCGGTGATCCAATTTGCATCACTGTATCCTTCCACTATTGAAGGATAGTTTGTATAGTATAGACCATAACTCTGTGTATACTTTAGATATCCTAGAACTCTGATTTTCGATTTCCAATGATGTTTAGCAGGATTGCTGGTAAATCTATTTAGTTTGCTTACAGCATCAGCGATATCAGGCCTAGTACAGTTCATAACATACATGATACTTCCTAGTATACGAGAGTACTCCAATTGGTAAATACCATCACCAGTGTTCTTTAACAAATTTTGGTTCATATCTACTGGTGATTTTGCAATAGTTACATTATATTGCTTGAATTTCTCAAGTATTTTTGTGATGTAATGCGATTGGGATAATGCATATCCCTGTGGTGTTCTCAGAATTTTTACACCCAATATCACATCAGCCAGTCCTATGTCTTTCATATCAAATCTAGAGGATAACATATCATTTATAGATGTTATTATGGCCTTGTTATTGCCTAGGATCAATAGGTCATCAACATAAAGACAAACAATGACATATCCAATATGTGTATGTTTTATGTACACTCATTTATCTGATTCATTTATTGTGAATACATTTGATAACATAGTATTATCAAACTTCTCATGCCACTTTTTTGTAGCTTGCTTAAGGCCATAAAGTGATTTACTAGTTTGCAAATTTATGCTCATTTTCTGAGCTTAGAAATCCTTCAGGTTGTTTCATATAGATTTCCTCCTCTAGTTCACCATTCAAGAATGCAATTTTAACATCCATTTGATGTATTTCCAAGTCATGTATGGATGCAATTGCAATGAGCATTCTAATTGACGTGATCCTCGTTACAGGTGAAGATGTATCGAAATAGTCCAGGTCTTCTTTTTGTCTGAATCCTTAGACTACCAGACGAGTTTTGTACTTGTCTACTGAACCATCAGGTTTCAATTTTCTTTTAAATATCCGTTTATTACCTAAGGCTTTACATCCTTGAGGTAAATCAAACAATTCCCATGTATGATTGGACATAATGGATTCTGTCTCATTGTTAATAGCCTCCTTCCAATAAAAGGCATTGCTGGAAGACATAGCTTGTTTATATGTCAATGGATCATCTTCTAACCTAAATGTATAGAAGTCCGGTCCAAAGGTTTTTAAGTCCTTGACCTTTTACTTTGTCTTGGTTCCTCCATTTGCTGCTTAACACTACTTTGCTGAGTGTTATTTTGTTCAACATCCTCAATATAATAAGGAACTTCATCTTCCCTTGGTTTCTTAGGTGCATGATTTTCAGTACCATGTTTCAAGGGAAATACATGTTCGAAAAATCTAGCATTTCTCGACTCAATGATGGTATTTTCATGAATATCATCAATTTCAGATTTATGTACCAAAAATCGATATGTAGCACTGTTTTGTGCATATCCATTGAATACACAATCAATAGTTTTTGGTCCAATTTTGACCTTCTTTGGTTTTGGTACCTCTACTTCGGCAAGACACCCCCACGCTTTTAGGTATTTATAGGATGGTGGTATGGTTTTCCAAAGTTCATGAGGAGTTTTAGATTTTTTTCTTTCGGGGTATTTTATTTAAAATATGATTTGCCGAAAGAATAGCTTCTCCCCAAAAATTATCCGACAAGCCAGAGCTAATCAGTAAGGCATTCATCATTTCTTTAAGAGTTCTTTTTTTTTTGTTCGGCTATACCGTTGGATAAAGGTGAATACGGAGCTGTAGTTTGATGTGTAATTCCATGATTAGCATAGAATTCCTCCAATGGAGACTCGTATTCTCCTCCTCTATCACTTCTTAAAGATTTGATTTTCTTGTTGAGTTGATTCTCAACTTCTGCCTTATATTGTTTAAACATTTCAATTGCTTCCTCCTTACTTCTGAGGAGATATATATAACAGTATTTGGTACAATCATCAATGAATGTAATAAAGTACCTTTTTCCACCTCTAGTTTGACACATTTTCAAATCGCATACATCGGTATGTATTAAGTCTATATGTTCGGTCTCTCGTTCAACATGATGAAATAAGGTTTTTTTCAATTTTGCTTCTGCACAAAATTGACATTTATAGTTTGAATCTATATTGCATTTTGGTATAAATTCTAGATTAATCAATTTTCGCAATGTATCAAAATTTACTTGCCCTAATCTAGAATGCCATATGTTAGAAGATTCAACAATATAAGCAGAAGATTCACTTTCATTCATTTCAGTGCGTGGTACAATAATGGTTACGTTTTCTTTAAACAAACCATCACACACATATCCTCTTCCAACATACACTCCATTCTTGGAAAGCACAAATTTATCATCTTCAAAAGTCAATTTGAAGCCATGCTTGCTTAGTAATGATCCTGAAATTAGGTTCTTGCGAATTTCTGGAACATGGAGAACATCATTTAAAGATAGTTCCTTTCCAGAAGTCAGTTTCAACACAACTTTTCCTTTGCCTTCGACCTTTGAAGTAGAAGAATTGCCCATTAAAAGTTGTTCAGCATCAGTTGCAGTTTTATAGGTTGTAAACATCCACTTATTAACACATATGTGTCGAGTGGCTCCAGTGTCTACAAACCATTCCTTTGAGTGACCAACAAGGTTGCATTCTGATATTACTGCACATAAATCAAGATCAGAAATGCCTTTCGAAACATCAGCCATATTTGCTTCTAACTTCTTCTTTTTAGGTGCATGACATTCAGCTGCTTTGTGCCCCTTCTTTCCACAGTTGTGGCAAGAACCCAGAAATTTCTTCGACTTCTTAGGAGCATTCTCCTTTTTTCTTTTGTTAGTCTTGTCTGACTCAACAACATTTGCTTTGGCAGCAATATTCTGAGAAATCTTTTTCTTAGAATTTCCGTTATCTTCCTCAATGCGTAGCCGAATTATGAGATCTTCCATTGTCATTTCCTTATATTTATGCTTAAGGTAATTTTTGAAATCCTTCCAAGAAGGAGGCAATTCCTCTATAGTTGCAGCAACTTGAAAAGTCTCGCTAAGAGTCATCTTTTCATCTTCTAATTGACCGATGATAAGTTGCAGATCTTGAACTTGACTTATCATCGTCTTTGAGTCAACCATTTTAAAGTCTAGAAATTTTCCAACAATGAATTTCTTCATGCCTGCGTCTTTAGTTTTGTACTTTTTCTCCAGAGCCAACCAGAATTGTTTGGAAATTGCAAAAGTACAGTAGACACTGTAGAGGCTATCATCCAGACCATTCAGAATATAATTTTTGGACATGAAATCTGAGTTTGTCCAGATACTGAGCGCCTCTACTTTAGTAGCGTCAGGTTCGAGTTTGTCTACCACAGGAGCCTCTTCAGGTAGAAACTTGGCAAGGCTTAATGTTGTTAAATAAAACAACATTTTCTGTTGCCAGCGCTTGAAATTGATTCCATTGAACTTCTCTGGCCTTTCGCCATGAGACAGAGCCATTGTTGGTAGCACAGGCGCTGGCTGAGCAGTTTTCACTGTCTGAATCGGTGCAGAATCAGTGCTGCTGTTTTTCGTCATCTGCAAGAAAAATATTGTTTCAAGATTGTTAGTACTTCTGTAATTACACAATTGTATTACAAACAGACAGCAACAACAATTAACATCAATCAATTATGCCACAATTTTCAGGTCAAACTGTGTGTACAACAATCACAGAAAGTGTAACCGATTTGTGCACAAGACTGAAGATAAAAAGAAAGTATTCTGTTTCAGTAATGTCCGAGTCCAGAAGTTTTCTGTTTCCTTGAAACAATATTGCCGTCGTATGCACCAATCGACATTGTTGCAATTTGTTTCCCAGGATAAAACGGACCAACTCCGTTGCGTAGTGCTAGCAAACGGAGCTCTGACGAACTGAAGTTGATTATAAAAACCAGATCAGAGGATTACTTTGAAGAAGAAGAAGTAATGCAAGTAGAAAAAAGGTGAATTCTGTCTTGTTTTGGGCAGTGTACATATAGGAAAGGAGGAGTGCCTGTTCGCATGCACTAGTAACCATCCGAATAGGAAATGTTGCGACCCTTTAACTGCCCGGTTATCAATATGCGTCTGTTGAGAATTCAAATGGTTGTCTTTATTCAGCTAACAAACATTCCTTTCGAATTTTGGATTGAACGGACAAACCTTTAAAATTCTGAGAAAAAATATTCTCATGTCAATGCACTAGCCCAATCAGCAACCGTCGGCCATATCCAATCAAGAGACCCCAAGAGCCCCAAGGCCCAAGGCCCTTATCTTTGATATTTTAATGTATTATTATGTCATGGCCAAGACCACATCCTCATATCATCCCTTTCCTTTCGATTTTACATAAGCCTATTTGGCTTCTAATATATTAGGAGAGATTGTGCTAATATTTCTATAATGTGGGACTTTAAATGTTACTATCTCCTCTTCTTCCTTATCTCTTCTTCTTCTTCCTACTTTCCCCTTTCTTTGCTCATTAATTTCCAACATATTTAGTATTTTGAGTTTGCAACATTACATTTGAATGATACACAAATATTTAAGTTTCATTTTCAATGTTTATCAATATAAACTAAACCATAATTTGATTTACAAATTCAGGTTACTACTGCCGTAATAGCTTGAATTTCATTATTTAAGCAACTATATAAGTTCACACCATAGATTGTCAAATTAAATCTTTAATTTTTAATTATAAATTTATCAACTAAAGTTAATTCAAATGTTCTAATATTAATTCCAAATCTCAATATTTAACAGACAAATTAAATCATAATTTTGTTTATAATCAATATAAGATATTGTTGTTATAACAAGTTGAATTTCATTACTTAATCAATTTAATTTAGTTTACATCATACCTTTCACAATCAAATCATTAAATTTTAAATTCTAACCATAATTAGCATTAAAAAAAATTGTGACGAAGGGGAGAAATAGTCTTTTTTGTATTTTCTAAGTTTGAGGCATGATTCTCAAGAGAAGTAGAACCAGACGAGGACTCGGGGCGGGAGGAAGACTCCAAGGGAGGAATACCTATTTCCCCGGATTCTCCGCCTGAATGGACATTCGAATTCGATTCAAAACAAGAAACATTCAAAATCAAAGTGGGTAAGGCTGTTGTCACTCCTAAAAAAGCTACAATCTTTTTGAAAATAAAGAAGCGAAGGACAAATCAGTTTTGAAAAAGGTCCCCATGGATGAAGTTCGGTGGCTGATATTGGAAACAGACTGTAAGGGCCTTAATAATTATTAGAAATATGAATAAATCATGTAAGATCATAATAAATGATTTGGGACTACAACAAAAACACTTTTTTACAACACTGATTCTACTATAGTTCATCAAAATGTTGTAAAAATTATACAATTTTCATAACATATGTTAAGAAAAATGCCGTGATAGATTTTACAAAACAACGTTCTTTATACAAATGATGGAAAATAAAAAATATTTACATTTCATTAAATTCAACATTTAAATAGTCGCTAAATATAAGTTGTTACAATTTTATTGTGTTATATGCAATATGTACGTATATAATGATTTTTGGTGTAAAATTATGTTTTTCCATATATAGCTGAGTTATAATTATTTAGTAGTTAAATAGTTGGTCTAACACGTTCTGTAATGTATTTATTATTTGTTATAATTTAAAGTATTTGCAATCATTTTAAAAACCAGTCGGCTCTGACAAAATTGAGTTATACGTAAAATGGAAAACCATAAATTTTGATGAAAAATCAACATTTATATGTGAGGATAATTTTAATAAGATTGTATGGCTTATTTTTGTCAAAATATTGTGTTTCATACAATTTTAACATCAAATTTGTAAGTTTTGTTCGTAAGTCAGAAATGGGTAAGATGTACGATTAGTTTGCAAAATATAAATTTTGTTTCCATATGTGTAAAACTATGTTAAAAAGGTTTTAAAATATTTTATATATGTTTGTACAAATTTTAGTAAGGCTAAACAAAGTTAGAATGTGTATTAAGTGGTTGAATTGGTGAAATATAATGTTAATAGAATGGCTTGTGAGTAAAGTGGCTTATTTGAGCACCTAAATTAAGCACGAATGATCTAATCATGCTATAATTCAACTGAAACCATGGATTATGAAAAGAAGAGTTTGGATACTACGATTATTTTCTCTATAGTATCTTCCTCCTCCTTTGATACTCATATAAAAAGAAAATAACAAAATCTCTTATACAAACCAAAATCTCCACTTCTAATCCAAATCAAAGGCCGAAACTAAGTATCTAACCAAGCTATACACAAGTAATCACTACAAACCCATATATTAATCTCCATTTGTTTCATATTTTGTGAATTTTCTTCACTGTATGATGAAATCATATTGCATGCTACTGTAAACTTTCCTATAGGTTGCAAAGGGCAAAATTCAAGTTAAAAGCTCAATCTTTCTTCAAATCCTCCATTGTTAATTGCTGAAATCACCAAAGACATGAGTGCAAACTTACACATCTAGATTACTCGGTGATTTTGAACATTTGTAGTTTTTCAGAGAGAGGTTGTCTCTATAAACATAATATCTTAGTTTTATATTTGTAGCGGAAAATCAGTTCTCCGTCCAAATTTGTGATGTCATAACTTCTTTATTTCTTGCTGCAATCATGCCAAATCTTTTCTAAATGGTAGTATTATTGTTGGTGCATAAGCATGTCAATTTTCAAGTCATGTCTACCTATGTATCATATTGAAATTACGTGTCAAAGTTTGAACCGGAAGAGAATCTTTCCCAATGTAGTATTTATCATAGATAGTCCATACATGGAGAGCTCAAATTCTATAGCATATTCCAAGATTGTCTTATCTCCCAATTTCATCAAAGAACCTATATAATGTTGAAATTGATGATTCAAATATTTTTAGAGAAGGAAATATTGATTGTCAATCATGTAATTGGCTCCTATATGGAATAACTTGGGTGCCAAGTTTACTTGGAGGTCAAGAAAAATTGGTTGCCAAGTTTACTTGAAGGTCAAGAAAACTTGGGTGTCAAGTTTACTTGGAGGTCAAGAAATCCCTCTATATAAATAGAGGTCATGTCATTGTATAAAAAAAGCAATCCACCATAATCTTCTCTCTATTGTAATCTTCCCCCTCTCTTATGTACTCATTTCTTCATTGAGAAATAAAAGTTGTTGGATCTCTGCGGATGTAGGATATTCATATCCGAACCACATTATATCTTCTGTGTCCTTTTTTGTTCTTTGTTTTTTGTGAGATTTCATAATTGTTTTGTTATACTCCATTAGTATCTTAATAAACAATACTGGATCCTCATCAAAATTCCACATAAATCACTACAATTTGGTATCAGAGCTGGTGTTATTGTTTCTATTTGGATATTAATGGCTACTTCTAGTAAGTCTGTTGGAAGATCTGACATCAATTATGGAGTAACACGTTTTGACGGAAAAGGAGATTTTGGTACTTGGAAGATAAAGATGGAGGCCGTATTGAAAAAAGAGAAGACTTTTAAAGTTGTTTCTGCGCCTGAGAAATTGAAAGATGTTGATGCAGCTGGATTGGAGGAAATGGAAGACGAAGCTCTCACAACAATTCATTTGAGTCTTTCAAATGAACTCCTTAGAGAATTTTCTCAGAAGAAGACGACGAAGAACTATGAGATGCATTATCAGATGCATATCAAGACAAGTCTCTCACAAATCGGATTATTCTACAACAACAACTTTATTCGTTCAAGATGAAGCTTGGAGCCGATCTTATGGAGCATGTAGATGCCTTGACCACTTTAGTTATGAACCTGAAGGCAACAGATGTTGATATTACTGATGAGGCTCAAGCTGTGATCCTTATATATTTCTTGCCTAAAGAATATATTGATTTTGTTAATTACATGATTTATGGCCACAGTAAAATTAGCCTTTCTGATGTAAAGGCTGGCCTTCATAATGAAGTGTTAAGAGGTAGATTGGCAAGCACTAGCATTGATAGTGATACCGAAGGCTTATCTGTTCAGAGAGGTAGAAGTCAAAGAAATTCAAAGAAAGGTGAAGACCAGAATTCTTCGAGGTCCCAGTCTAGGGGGTCTAAGAAATTGACTTGACATTATTGTAAGAAGCCCAGGCATTTTGTTGCACAATGTCCCAAGCTTGAAGGAAGAAGAAAAGACCCAAATCAAGCTTCAGTCTCTACAGCGGAGAAATCAGATACAGAGAGTGACACTAATGTGTTTACAACTTCTAGCTCTTCTGGGAAGAGCACCCCATGGTTGATTGATTCTGGCGCATCCTATCATATGGCACGTGATAGGAAATCTTTTTCCACTTACCATGAGATTGACAAAGGAGATGTTCTGATGGGCAATGATGCTTCTTGTCATATGGTTGGTGTTGGTAGTGTAAAGATCAGGATGTTTGACGGTGTTATTCGAACCATTACTGATGTTAGGCATGTACCTGATTTAAGGAGGAGATTGATTTCTGTTGGGGCATTGAGTAGACTTGGACTAAAGATTGTAGTTGAAGAAGAGAAGACGAAAATATCTAAGGGTTCCATGATCGTTATGAAAGGAGTGAGGGCATGAAATCTCTATTTACTAAAGGGAACTACTGTAGTTGGTGAATCAGCTTCAGTTACTTCACTGATTCAGATTCTTCCATATTATGCCACTTGCGGATGGGCCACATTGGTGATCACAGCATGGATGAGCTAAGAAAGCGAAGTTTGATTGATGGAGTTCGACATTCAAAGCTTGGTTTTTGTGAAGAGTGTGTTCTTGGTAAGCAAATGAAAATTTCTTTTGGTGTTGGTGAGCATAATGCAAAAGCTATTTTGGATTATATTCACACGGATGTTTGGGGACCTTCCCCTTGCCCATCCTTGGGTAGTGCCAGGTATTTTGTTTCATTTATAGACGATTTCTCTCATAAAGTTTGGGTATACTTTTTAAGTTCCAAAAGTGAAACCTTTACTAGAATTTGTAAATGGAAATCCATGGTGGAGAAGCAGTCAGGGAAGAAGTTGAAAGTTCTCCGTTCAGATAATGGCGGTGAATTTGTATCATAAGAATTCATCGATTATTGTGAGAACGAAGGCATTAAGAGGCATTACACCACACCAGGCGACCCCAAGTCCAATGGAGTTGCATAAAGGATGAATTGGACATTGTTGGAGAGATCTAGGTGCCTCAGATTGACTGCTAAATTAAAGAAGGGATTTTGGGCTGAAGCTTTATCTATTGTGGCTTTCCTCATCAACCGCACACCTTCTACTGCCACATGAAGATCCCTGAAGAAGTATGGAAAGGAGAGTCTGTTAGCTATTCATTCCTCAAGGTGTTTGGTTATCCAGCTTATGTGCGTGAGAGTCGAGGAAAGCTGGAACCTAGAGCTCGCAAGTCATCTTTCTAGGTTATAGAAGAGAAGTAAAAGGTTATAGGTTGTGGTGTCCGATTAGCAAGAAACTTATTATAAGCAGGCATGTAACTTTTGATGAGAAAGCTATGTTGAAGGTGGAGCCTTCCTCATCGAATGATGATGAGAGGACACGTGTAGAATACCAAATGCAAAGAAAATCATTTGTTGATTCTTTCCATAGATGTTCAAATAGTGTTTCCAATGATGCCGTGGTTGATGAGGATAGTATGGATACTGGCCTAAAAGATCAAACTCAAGCTGGTGCTCATACAGAGACCAGGCCTGTTAGAGAAAGAAGATGACACAGATGCCTTGATGAGTTTGTTGGTTTGAGCATCAAAGACATTGACTTTGATGATATGGAAACATATGCATTAAACGTTGTCAATGACGAGACCAGAGATTATAGAGACGCTATTGTATCAGTTGACGGTTCTGGTTGGTTAGTAGCTATGGAAGAGGAGATCGAATCTTTATGAAAAAAATCACACTTGGGATTTGGTGCCACTTCCTACCGACAAGAGAGCTATTGGATGTAAGTGGATCTATAGAGTGAAAGACGGCGGTAATGGAGAGTTCAGATATAAAGCAAGACTAGTAGCAAAGGGGTATATTCAGAAGAAAGGGGTAGAGTATCATGACATCTTTGCTCCAGTTGTTATGCATACTTCCATTCGTATTCTCTTTGCATTAGTTGCTCATTATGACATGGAGTTAGAGCAACTAGATGTCAGAACTGCTTTCTTGCATGGTGATCTGGGTAAAGAGATTTATTTGCAGCAGTCGGAAGGGTTCATTGACAGTAGCAGGACAGACTATGTTTGTAAACTTAACAAATCTCTTTATGGACTGAAGCAGTCTCCTAGACTATGGTACAAGAGATTTGATAAGTTTATGCTTTCACACGAATACTCTAGAAGCTACAAAGACCAGTGTGTTTATTTTAGGAGATGTGATGATGACATGATTTGTTTGTTGTTATATGTTGATGATTTGTTGATTGCATCTCAGAGTATGGTCAAAATTAAGGAGTTGAAAGCTGAGCTCAGTTGAAAGTTTGAAATGAAGGATTTGGGGAAAGCATAAAGAATATCGGGTATGGAGATAAGCAGGGATAGGAAGCGGAGAGAGTTAAGGTTCACTCAGGCACAGTACATCGAGAAAGTCCTCACTTGATTTGGGATGGAGAAAGCCAAACCAGTAGGCACTTCTTTAGGCTCTCATTTTAAGTTGTCGAAAGACCGTTCTCCTACATCGGAAGAAGATAAAAGGTATATGGCTAATATACCTTATTCTAGTGTTGTTGGTAGTCTCATGTATGCGTTGGTGTGCACGAGACCAGATTTGGCCCATGCAGTTGGTGTTGTCAGTCAATATATATCTAACCCAGGCAAAGAACATTGTGAAGCAATGAAGTGGATTCTTAGATTTCTTCGAGGAACTTCTTCGGTGGGTTTGCTATACGGTGGAGTAGATGGTGACATCTTTCTTAGAGGATACTGTGATTCTGATTATGCTGGGGATAGAAATGCTAGGAAGTCAATGTCGGGCTATGTTTTTACACTTGGCATAGGCTCGATTTCATGGAGATCAAAGCTGCAATCTATCGTAGCTTTGTCGACTACCGAAGCAGAGTTGATATCGATTGTGGAAGCAACAAAGGAAGGATTGTACTTACTTCAGTTGTTGGATGATCTTTTAATGCTGCAGCGGACAATGGAGCTATTTTCAGACAGTCAGAGTGTGATTCATCTTGTTGAGAATCAAGCTTATAGTTCACGGACAAAGCACATTGATGGTAGAGGTTTCTTTCTTATGCTTGAGAAAGAACGGAGCAAGATCAAATTATTGAAGGTAGGTACTTCGGATAATCCTTCAGATATGATGACCAAGTCACTTCCAAAGGACAAGTTTGAGCATTGCTCAAATTTTATCTGTTTGCTTCCTGTTACATGAGTGCCATGGGGCGCTGTGCCCAACAACTTCTATGTTGATTGTTGAAGATGAGATGATGAAGAAAGACTGTTATATTTGAATCAAGGTGGAGTGTTGAAATTGATGATTCAAATATTTGTAGAGAAGGATAAATTGATTGTAAATCATGTAATTGGCTCCTATATGGAATAACTTGGGTGCCAAGTTTTCTTAGAGTTCAAGAAAATTTGGGTGCCAAGTTTACTTGGAGGTCAAGAAAACTTGGATGCCAAGTTTACTTGGAGGTCAAGTAAACTTGGGTGTCAAGTTTACTTGGAGGTCAAGAAATCCCTCTATACAAATAGAAGTCATGTTATCGTATGAAAAAAACAACCCATCACTAATCTTCTCTTTATTGTAATCTTCCTACTCTCGTATGTACTCATTTCTTCATTGATAAATAAAAGTTGTTGGGTCTCCGTGGACGTAGGATATTCGAACCACGTTAAATCTTGTGTGTCCTTTTTTTGTTCTTTGTTTTTTGTGAGATTTCATAATTGTTTTGTTATACTCCATTAGTATCTAAATAAACAATACTAGATCCTCATCAAAATTCCACATAAATCACTACATATAAGACATAATTCTGGGCCATAGGAATAAACTTATCATCATATACTTAATCTGGAAGCCATTCCAAGTCATCTCATCCTCTAGAGTAGTAAGAATAATAGAGCTCCACTAACTCATGATTCTACCTTAAAGCTATTGAGATGCGAGCTTCCTCATCATAGCATCAGCAATCCCCAAGTCTCTGAAAATAACAGCATAAGTGTCCAACCACTCCTATGCCTCGATAACAGACTCGGACCCATTAAATGGGTTGCTTTCCAAAGTAGAAAAATCCTTGTATAATTTGGCAAAATCCATTCACGATGTCGACACATGAACATCGCAACACCAAAAGTTGCACCAGGATTTGCATGATCTCTATCTACAACAGAAGCCTCCATAGCATCGAACATAGCCTAATGATCGGGGGTAGCTGCACCTGTTCTACCCTCAACTTTCACAGTTAAGGTAGAATTATTCCTAGCCCCCTTTCTTGTGGCCTGACTCATTCCTAAAATGCAACAAAAATTGCCAGCCCTGACTAAAGAAAGGCAGCAATGGTGTTCAAATGCAAAATATTGTATTTAGTATAGATACATCAACCTGCAAATGTAATATCCCGTAAATTTTGATCATTTATGTTGTTGAATTAAATTTAATTATTGAATTTAAATAGTCTTAAAATAAATTTTATGATGTTATTTATGAATGATTTCAAATTAATTTCTAATAAACAACCATTTGTAATTAAATAAATGGTGATTTATAACAATTGAAATTATTATCAAATTGTACGCATATTTTATTAATTAACTACGAACTAATGATAATAAAATAAAATAGTAGTTGAATCATCATTTCGTTTAAAAACATTAATATAGAAGTTTTATGATAATTGATAACAAACTAATTAATGTTTCTAGTTTAAATTGTAACGAAATGAGGTGGCAACGATATATAACGTAACTATTAACTAGCATAGTTGACGAAATTTAATGTTGACATTAATAATCAAATAAACCATACACGTAATTTCTTTGCTCATTCGCATTTCATGCAAGTTTATTTTCATTCCTTTTTTTTCTACTTTCCCCAAATTCATTAGCTCCTTTCTCTCCACTTCATTTCTCCATTAATTACGCATTCATTTCATTTCTTTATGTATTTATTAATTTTCCTTCATTCTATTAATTTCTTTCCTATCATTATTATTTTTGAAAAACAAACCATCTCATGTTAATAGTCCTGAACTAAAACATATAAGGACAAAAATAAGTAAATAAAGTATATCCAACGTGATTAGCTTTCCACACATTTTATCCTATTTTCAAACATTCTGTGTTGCATGCGTTTCCATATGCATGCATTATTATCTCGCATAAGTAAGCCACGTTTCTATATATATAAAAAACAGAAAGAGAGAAACACATGAGTTGACATCAAAAATTGGCACAACACCCAAAGAAAGGGTTATGTAGAGAATAAATGAAGATGAATAATTGCAAAACTGAAAATAGAGGGAATCACACGCAAGTTTATAGTGGTTCGACATTAACGAGCCTATGTTCACTTTATAATCTCCTATATATCCTTTAAATTATCAGATGGAATAGTTACAGTGACAGTACAACAAGAGATTAACAAAGATTTAAAAGCTAGAGTAAAACTTCCAAAAGTCCCTTCTTCTGAGTCCAGAAGGGGTATTTATAGGTGGTACAGTGCTTGAGCTGGCTTGCACACGCGTTGCACGATCCAAAATAATAGTTAAGTTTAAAGAAGTGTTCTCCTCCTATGGAACCGACACTCCTTGAATTATTGGTGATAGGTGGCAATCGATTTGATCCCCTCGGATGGCCTGGAACTGGCAAGGCTGAGCATGAGCTATTCTTCAGGAGGACATTCCATTCATAACTATGTGTGACCTAGCTTATTTGGTTTGATTAAAGAGGGCTTCAACTGGACTACGTGTTATGTCAGTAACTAGCTTAAATGATGGGCCTCATCGATTAGCTCACTTCTTGACTTCAGCTATCTACTTCGGGCATCCAAGGCACAGGCCTTGATGGGCTAGCCAAAAGTCCCATTAACACTTTGCCCCCCACCAAAGTATGCTGCGTTGGAGACAGGGCATACTTTGTAAACACAAGCACTGAATAACCTTTCCTATATCAATCAAGAAATTCCCCATAGGTCGGTTCTAGTCGTCTGTTCATGAGCTTCATAAATCGATATTGATCTACTAGACGTCTCGAAAACATAAACTGGCTCAGGTAATAATGACACCCCACTATCATATGTCTTTTCGGCCGACCTTGGCTCGATGGTGGCTTAACACGTCAGCCGAGTCTGATCCAATAGTCATGTCAATCAAATACGAATAGTTATCTCATTGTATTATAAAAGGAAAACCTTCTTTACTTTACCTTTTGATTTTTTACTACAAAGTTCGATTTACTGTTTCGGAGGAAAAACATGAAAGATCACTTTCATCTTCCACCAAGATCATTTTTTCCAGGTAAGAATCGATTCTTTATCTTTTTTTCAAAACATTCCGATGTAATTCTTGTGTATAGTCACTTCTTTCTTTAGCTTTTTACCGTAGCTTGGGCACCACGTAATCCATAATTGGGATCACCAGCTTTGGATCGCTAGAGTCAGCGGCGACGCAACTGCCTGTGGTGGTTCTCATACCATTATAGTAAAATCTGATTGTGTTGGAATTGCTAGTCCGAAATGGCATGGAGGTGGAGAGGTTACCTGCCTTTTCACAGTGTTTCACGTATCAGGGTGTTACTAAATCCTTGGACACGTGGCAGTGTTTGAGAGGGTGGTGATTAAGATAGCGATCTTCGTACAGTCTGGCATATGAGAACTAGAATGATTTTGTGGTTTGTCATTTATCAAGATAGCACTGTAAAATGGGACTAATCGCTTTTGAATCGATCTTCAATTTTAGCTCGGTAAATGTGACACCCCACATCCATCAATGTCACTTTTTATTAGAATGCATTAAATTTCATGAAGGGTTATAGGTAAATAGAAACAGAAACAACACAAGATAAATATAAAATAACATTGGAATTTAAAACTTTATTAAACAGAAAACATCGTGGTCCAAAACCCCGTTACATCATAAGTCTAAAATACAGAAAACCCATTACATTAATTTTAAACTTTCAGTCTTGTACTAAATCCATCAGAGTACAACAATACATGAAAAGCATAGTCCCCAAAACATAGCCATATCCGAGAAGACAGGAAATCAAAGCGTTACATCTAAGCAGCTCCAAGTAGAATGAAAGAGAGAATCCAAATCAAGCCTGAGTATTCCTACCCTGAGAACCTGAGGGGAGAAACGGAAGTGAGAAAAGAGGAAACAAAATGGGTTAGACTAAAGTCTGTAGAGTCCAGTTACTTTTAGTATATAAATAAGTAAAAGCATCATGACATGCATATAAACTGGATGAGAGAGATAGCAGTGTCATACGACAGGTATAAAAGGATGAACAGGATAAACAGAATAAATATAATAGAATATTATTCGCTTTTCAAGTACTTTTTTCTGCACCAATACTAGTATAACGAAAACAAGATGATCCCTATAGAAATAGATTGTAGACTTAGGACAGGTTTTACCCCCAACAATATAACAGGTATCCCAATAGAAATGACAGGTGTTACCCCCAACGATAATAATGGGCTCCTAAACAAGAAAAACTAGATATACCCTAGTTACTACCCCAATCGATCGGCTCACTACCTTATAGATACCATGTGCTGGCCCCATAGTAAGACGTATCACTCCCTAAAGTGGCAACCCCTTTATTAACGAGACGCACAACTATATTTACTGATGTCACAACATCTTAATTTTCCCGAGCAAGTCAAACCCATGCACGCACATGACTCCGTTGGATCCCGCACTATCAACACCTCCACCAATATGGACCTCTTACAATCAACTCAGTAAGCATGCCCTGACCACGACCTAGTTCCGGGTTCCTCGTTTGATACCAAGATGGGTTACTGACTGATATGGGTCCCACATAACAGGTGATACAAGCTACCCCCTGGGCTTACATCCCCACTACTAGGATTTTGACAGGTTATGCCTAACAATTTAACAAGGTTGCACAACCCCAACATGTAATACAGGTTAAGTTTATCGGGATTATATAACCCCTTATAGATTTAACAAGATTAACTTAACCCCCCACTGATTCAAGCAAGCTTACTCAACCCCTACTTAGTTCAACAGGTTCATGTAATCCCTACAGATTTAAAAAGGTTAAGTATTATAGGTTAATAGGTTATTCCCATTCACATTGACTTCTTTTTCAAGTTACCAAGTTCCTCTTGCTTATTAATTCATATATATAACTTAATCCATTTAAGTTTATTAATAATCCTATAACATGTTATTCTCTAGAATGTAATCCAAGATCTGTTGTCTACAATCTCTTATCCCCAGATTGTAATTAACGAAAGTAATCCACAATCCCTTTATATCATTCATTGTCTAATTCCATAGTTATAATAACATGTTTTACTTAATATGTAATTAAGTATACTTCATCTCAATTCACCTGTTTTCTATTTAACATGTCACTTATTATTTATGATTAAATATAACTTATTACACCTCATATACTCTCTCGTTCTTTCTTATTTAATCATACTTCGTCTTACACTATCACTACAACTTATCGATGTTTACTTATTAACTTAGTTCTCTTAACTAAGGTTTACTAATAAGTTTCCTTTCCTTTTATTATAACTTATGTTATAATTTCCACTCGTCCCTAGGACAAGCCTACCTATTATACAACATTCTCATTACTGTAATTAATTATAATAGGTTATTATCATTCCCTGTTCATATACGTTAATGCACCAGACCTCTCACCTTAAATTGACCACTTGTGGATGCTGGATATGCCGGGTGGTTCCAGGCAGATTTCTACCACAAGGTAGACTTAACCTCGTTTCTTAGCACAGTTGCATGTATATTTACGCACTAGACCTCTCACATTAAATTAACCACTTGTGGATGCTGGATTAGCCGGGTGGTTCTGGGCAGGCTTTTACAACAAGTGTAATCTAACCTCGTGTCTAAGTGCGGTTACAGTTTCTATTTACTGTATATTTAGTCATATTCATTCTTAAACAATTATTCATGTTCATCATAGACTTTTCAATTACAATATTCAGTTTCAAAAGATTTCAGTAGATTAGTCATTTTAACAGATTAAACATATCCGCAAGTTACAGTAGATTACTTATAGTTTCATTATCATGTTATGAAAATGTATGCAAATAATCCTAGTATAACATGTAAGTTCTATATATGTGACAGGAGTTCATGCAAATGCAACATTCATACGATGATACATCCATTTTCATCCATAAAAATCCTAATGCACACACATCTATATGTAATATGTAAGTGATTGAGCCGATCTAGTGTCGTGTGTGTGTATGCATCCACTAGCAAACACTTGCATCCACTTTCATTCATTAACCATAACATGTCGTAAACACATATTTACACCCATTGGATTCTTCCTAAGGATTGTAAGGTTCGAAAAATAGGATACATATGAATGATATAAGCAAGTACTAATAAAAGCTTGGGAAAAGAAAGTTAAGAGCATACCCTTGAAAAGAAAAGGGTGCGAAGCGCGAATTTTTTCCTCAGTCTCCCAAGTTGCATCCTCGTTTTCTTCTCCCCATTGTACTTTCATCAACTTGACCACTCTGCTACGTAGCTTCTTAACCTCTGATCCAAGTATACGGGTAGGAACTCGTCTAACTGTCGCCTCCCTTTCTACCTTTACTTCCTTAAGCATGCTTGGCTCAACTACCTCTGTTGTATCGTGCAGACATTTCCATAAATGGGAAACGTGGAAAACATCATGAACACCCGCTAACCTCTCTGGTTATCTCACCCTATATGCCATTTGACCTATCCTTTCCACTATGGGAAATGGCCCTATAAACCTTGGCGACAATTTCACTACAGATCCAAAGCGAACCACATTCCTCAACTGTGATACTTCAATGAAAACCATGTCTCCTACCACAAACTCAATGTCAGTCCTTCTCTTATCGGCTTAGCACTTCTGCCTATCCTGAGCTATCTTCGTATGTCTGCGGATAAGATCAATCTTCTCTGAAGTCTCTCTAATCATCTCAGGTCCAAGTAGAAGCCTATCCTTAGACTCCCACCAACAAGCCGATGATCTGCAAGGTCGTCCATATAGTGCCTCGAAGGGTGTCATGCCAATACTAGTCTGATAGTTGTTGTTGTAAGCGAACTCCACCAATGGAAGGTGCTCTTTCGAATTCCCTATAAAGTCTAGGATATACAGCCTCAAAAGATCCTCAAGAACTCTATTCATCCTCTCAATCTGTCCATCGGTCTGAGGGTGCTATGCGGTGCTCAAACATAACTATGTACCTAATGCCTCTTGCAGATTCTTCTAGAACTCACTAGTGAAGATGGGATCATGATCACTCACTATGCTAGAAGGTACTCCATGTAGATGGACTATCTCATGAAGATAAACTGATGCCAACAATGTTGTCGTTCTCTTGCTCTTAACAGGGATAAAACGAGCGCTATTAGTAAGGCTGTCTACTGTTAGCCTACTTTGTGAACTAGGCAACACAAAGTCAAGAAACCAACCATTGAAGAGTATTTTAGGTTATAAGGCTTCGGTTCGGATCGGAAGAAAACACCACAATTCAGATTGATAGCAGCATATTGGTTCGGATCGGATAGAGTTCCCTGTTCGGATCGGATGGCTCTTACTGGGTAAATTGGCAAAGCATATCTGATCGGATCGGAAGGCCAATAAATCTCAAATGGATCGGAAAGCCTTTTGCTTGCCACGTCGCTGTAGCGGAGCGGAGTATGATTAGTGAAGGAGAGACGTCCGAGCCACTCCGGTTCGGATCGGGTATTCCGATCCGACCCCCAACATGCACACCTCCGACCCGCACCCATGATCCAGGTTAATCTCTTATAAAATAGCCTAGAGAACCGGACCGGCTATGACTGATTCCTACCCCTAACGTCCATCTCTTTGATGTGTTGTCAGCTTGATAGTTCATCCGAACCCGAAGAGAGTGCGATGGATGACACGTGTTCCGACCCGGATTGAATCTCAGGCAAATTCATACCTATAAATACCCCATCTAGAGACAAAGAGAAGGATCTTTTTTCAGCATTTTTGAGAATCCAAGTACCTCCATCATCCGAACTCCTTTACTCCCGGAGAATCCAAGTCATCTTTCATTTCTTGTTTTAATCATTTGAGTGAACAAAAGTGAGTTGTGAGTGAATCTTACATTGCATTTGTAACTGAATTACTGAATATAGTGAAAACTAAGTGGACGTAGGCATTTCTTCGCCGAACCACTATAAATCTTGTGTGTTCATCTTTATTTCTGTTTTATTTTATCTTGTTTCTAATCAATTTGGGTGTTAGAACCACATTTGGGTCTAACATTTTGGTGCTTTCACTGAGAATCCTCATCTAAATTCTTTATTTTCCGGGATCTCTTTCTACTTTTTGGACCGTTGAGTTCAACGAAGTGAATCCTTAAGTTTCTCCGCTTTCTTACATTCGTTGAAGTAATTGTCAAAGACTCATGGCCAAAGGAAAAGGCAAGGAAGTTCAGTCTGTTCAAGGAAATGGAGCTGGTGAAGATCAGCAACATGCTGTTGTAACAAGGTCTCGGGGGCAGAGTTCAGCAGCAGGGAGAATCAATAAAGGAAATCCGAACCGACAGCAAGGGGAAAGCTCCGATCCGATCCGGGTAGGAGACTCTGAAGCAGTGCACTCCCCCAATCTGAACCGACCTGAGTTGCTCGCTGCACACCGCTCCGACCCGGCACCCCAGCTCCGATCCGACCCGACTTCCTACCTCCGATCCGACCCGATGCTTGGTGAAGCTGGAACATCTACTCGAGTCCCCACGAATGCTCCAATTCCAGCTGCCAGGGATGGAGATCAGGTCAATCCATCTGCTCCCATCACCCAAGGAGATTTCTCGCGCTTGCTTGATATGCTTGAGAGCACGAGGGAAGCTATGAGAGTTCATGAGCGCACTAATCTCATGATGCAGGAAAATATGAGGCTCATGAGTCGGGAGTTCAATGAGCTCCGCCGGCAGAGAACTCCATCACCGGTTCGTCACACACCCGTAGATCAATCTTCATCTTCCGAGGAAGAGAGGCCCCGTGAACGAAGGCCACTCCAACGACCTCAGAACGTGGAGCAGCTAACGTTTGGATCTATGGGATCTCGCGAGGATATCGCACGAGCATTAGGAAATGATAGCCCCACTCGGGGGCAAAGACTCCAGTCCCCTCTTCCCGAGATCGACCGAGAACACAAGGAAAGGAATCGAGCAGAGGCAGCTCGAAGAAGAAGGGCATCTCCTGAGCATGAGCCCAGAAGGAGCTCGGACACTAGGGCCAGGGAACCTGAGCAGCCCCTAACTAGTGCCGATGTACAAGCAATGGTTCGCCGAATTATGTCCGAGAGCCGGAATTACACAAATGAAGACTATGGCATTGAGCGAAGCCATACTCCGTTCACTGACGATATCCTAGACTTCCAGTTTCCCCGACGCTTTAACTTGCCACAGATGGACAAATACAACGGAAGGACTGATCCAGGACAGCACTTGATGCGGTATTCGTGGCTTATGAATGCCGCTGCTGCCCCTGATGAAGTAAAGTGCAAAGCGTTCCCAATCTACCTAGAAGATGTGGCATTATTTTGGTTTACCCGACTTCCTCCTCGTTCAATTTCTAATTACAAAGAATTAAGCGAGCGTTTCATGAACCAGTTCCGACTACATGCCCGAAAGTCCAAGAGTGTTATTGAATTGTCGAGGATCAAACAGGCACCAGGAGAATCTTTAAGGGCATATTTAGATCGTTTTAACCAAGCTGTAACTGAGGTCAGTGACCCGCACGAGCCCACTATTCTGATGGCATTGAAGGAAGGAGTCGATCCTGAATCCGAGTTTGGAGACTACCTTTCTGGGAAAACACCTCCCACAAGGGCGATATTCTACGAAAAAGACGATATTTATCTGAGACGAGAGGAAGCCAGGGCAAACCGAAAAAGAAAGTCTGAGACAGCTTCAAAGGAGAATGTGCAGAGTAATATTGCCGTGAAGCAGTCTGGGGAAAGTTCTGGCAAGGTCGAAGTAAATGTAGGAAACAAGGGTGGAAACAGCAATACTGGAAATGGGGGAAACAACAACAACCGTAATTCGAACGGTAACAGGAGAAACAGAAATAGGGGAAGCGACCCAAACAAAAGGCCCCGATCCCAGAACTACGAGAACTACACACCATTGAATGACACCCTGGAAAATATTTACCTGGACACGTACAATGTGTTGCAGTACAAAAGACCGCCACCTCGTGATTCGACCGAGAAAGAAATGGCGACAGGCAAATTTTGCTTGTTTCACGGAACACATGGACATTCAACCAATGAGTGTCGGCATTTGAGGGATGTAATTGAAAAGCTGCTGCGTGAAGGAAAGTTGGATGAGTACAAGGTTGCCCCGAGGGACAGGGGGCAAGGAGAGCAGGCTCCAAAACAGATCCTACCTGCTCCTAAGCCTACCGCGCAGCAGAAAGGTAAAGGGATCGTCATCAATTCCATAGTAGGCGGACCTCACCCGGCAATCCGAAGTTTTAGGTCAATGGACCAATATGTGAATGCTGCCAAGCATCTAGATGTGAATGAAGGTGACGATTTGGAAGATGTCACCCCTATAAAACAACAAAAAACCATGTTCGATGACGTGGTATTTCGCAGCCGAGACAACACGGGGATACAATCTCCCACCAATGATCCGTTGGTTATTACTACCACTATTGGGCCGGCTTTGGTCCATAAGGTATTAGTAGACAATGGAAGTTCCGTTAATATTTTGTTCAAGAAGTCATTTGATCAGATGAAGCTTGAGCCCGAAGATCTGAAACCTTGTGAAGGATGGATTAGAGGCTTCAACGGAGCGACGACAGCTCCCATGGGATATATAGAGTTGCCCGTGACCTTAGGGCAAGGAGAACGTAGAAGAGTGTGAATGCTTCAGTTTGTAGTACTGGACGTAGATTCGCCATATAACGCATTTTTAGGGAGACCTGCCCTCGCTGAGTTTAGAATTTGTATCGCCCCTTGGTGCTTGTTACTAAAGTTCCCAACCGAAGCCGGGACTGGAGTAATAAGAGGGGATCAGGTTTCTGGACGGGCCTGCTATGTGGCCGAACTGAAGATGTTGATGAAAGGAGTTAATGCTGAGAGTAAGGATGCCTCATCTCCCTCAAAGGGGGACTCGGCATAGCAATTAGAGAGATTGAACCCAAGGGAGTTGCCCAAAGGAACGCCTGAAGACCTGGATCCTAGAAAAGACGAGGAACCAGAGGCTAGGAATGCAACTCCTAATGAAGCGACAGTGGAAATTCCTGTTGATAAAGCTGATCCGACGAAAGTTTTGAAGATTGGTTCCCAATTGGATCCACGTCGTGCTGAAGAACTGACGGACTTCTTGAAGGCAAACTTAGATGTGTTCGCCTGGACCCATGCTGACATGTGTGGGATATCGCCTTCCATTATCAGTCACAAACTGAATGTAAATCCGAAGCATCCACCTGTAAAGCAAAAGAGACGCATGCTGGGCCCGGAGAGGTCGGCTGCTCTCAAAGAGGAAGTAGAGAGATTGAAGCAAAATGGATTTATTCGAGATTCGACTTATCCCGACTGGATATCGAATCCCGTCTTGGTAAAGAAGCCAAACGGAAAGTGGCTAACTTGTATTGACTTTTTAGATTTAAATAAGGCTTGCCCAAAAGATAGTTTCCCACTTCCCAGGATTGACCAGCTTGTAGACTCGACACCAGGTCATGAACTTCTCTCTTTCATGGATGCGTACTCTGGATACAATCAAATTCCTATGCATGTACCAGACCAAGAGCATACAAGTTTCATTACGAATTTGGGATTATATTGTTATGTTGTAATGCCGTTCGGATTAAAAAACGCTGGAGCTACTTATCAGCGATTGGTAAATAGGATGTTTTATGATCAAATAGGAAAAACTATGGAAGTTTATGTGGATGATATGCTTGTTAAATCAAAGCAGTCCTCCAGTCATACGCAAGACTTAGCAGAAATGTTTGGTATCTTGCGAAAATACCGTATGAAATTGAATCCTTTAAAATGTTCATTTGGAGTAGCGTCGGGAAAGTTCCTTGGCTTCATTGTGAGTTCCCGAGGAATTGAGATCAACCCTAGCCAGATAGCGGCGATTAGAAATATCGAAGAACCAAGGAGAATTAAAGACGTCCAAAGTCTGGCAGGGAAGGTAGCGGCGCTAAGTAGATTCATCTCCAAAGCCACCGATAAATGTGTTCCGTTCTTTGATTTGATAAAAAGGGGAAAGAAGAACTTCCAGTGGACTCCCGATTGTGTCGAGGCCTTTCAAAATCTGTTAGAGCTGTTAGAAAAACCGCCAATCTTATCAAAGCCCGTAGATCACGAAGAACTATTTGTTTATCTAGCAGTCTCGGCTCACGCTGTCAGCACAGTTCTAGTTCGAGAAGAAGACAAAGTACAAAGGCCAGTATACTATGTGAGTAAGAAATTAGCAGCGGCAGAGCGCAACTACCCAAAGATCGAGAAGCTTGCTTACAGCCTCCTGATTGCATCCCGAAAGCTTCGTCACTACTTCCAAGCCCATCCAATAACCATATACACCGATCAGCCGTTAAGACAGGTGTTGCAGAGACCCGAAGCGTCGGGAAGGTTGATTAAATGGAACATAGAATTAAGCCAGTTTGATTTGAATTTTCAACCACGAAAGTCAATCAGGGGGCAAGCTCTAGCAGACTTTATTGCGGAGTTCACCATTCCAGAGGAAGAAATAATCAATGACCGAGTGGTCAAATCCGAGGATAAGCTAGAGATGAATCCGTGGAAATTATATACAGATGGAGCTAAAAATGACCGAAGATCCGGAGCTGGGATTGTCTTAGTCACTCCCGAGGGACGGTCGTTATATTACGCCCTGCGATTAGAATTTTCGGCAACAAACAATGACTCTGAGTATGAAGCCCTGATTGCCGGGCTGAAACTCGCTAAAGACCTCGGAGTAAAAATGATGGACATATTTTGTGACTCTAAGATTGTTGTTTGTCAAGTGCGAGAGGAATTCGCGGCTCGAGGACCTCGACTTGTCGTTTACCTCAAGAAAGTGAAAGAGCTATTAAATAGCTTAGAGTGGTACAACATAACACATATTCCCAGAGAAGAAAACCAGAAAGCGGATAGACTAGCAAAATTGGCTAGTTCCGACAATCCAGAAGAGACTGAGGTAATTCCAATTGAAACGTTGGAGTCGCCAAGCTTTGAGTCAGTGGAAATTGAATTCGTTCATGAAGCGGAACCAGAGAAGGAGTCATGGATGACTCCAATCAAGAGTTTTCTTAAGAATGGGACACTCCCATCGAAGAAAAGTGAGAAAAGAGCTGTAGTTCGCAAAGCTGCCAGATATGTTATGCAAGACGATACTCTCTATAGACAAGGATTTTCCATGCCCCTGTTACGATGTATCGCACACGACGACATCAAGCGTGTACTGAGAGAAGTGCACGAAGGTGAGTGTGGAGATCATACAGGAGGTCAAACTTTAGCAAAGAAAATATTGCGATACGGATACTTCTGGCCTACGATCAACAAAGATGCAGCTGATTATTCACGACGCTGCGATAAGTGCCAGAGATTCGCCAAAATCCCCAGGGCACCGTCAACCCAGCTTAAATCGATGGTGAGTCCTTGGCCGTTTGCCACATGGGGGATCGATATCATTGGAGTTTTACCAATTGCTAAAGGAGGGGCTAAATATGCCATAGTAGCCGTGGATTATTTCACAAAGTGGGTGGAAGCTGAGCCCTTGACTAAGATCACCACAAGAAAGGTGGTAAGTTTTGTGGTCAAAAATATTATATGCCGATTCGGGATCCCAAGGACGATTATTACTGACAACGGGACCCAGTTTGATAGCACTGAATTCCGAAATTTTTGCCAGAAATATAAGATAGACAAACGATATACTGCAGTTGCCTATCCACAATCTAATGGGCAAGTAGAGGCGATAAACAAGGTAATAAAATCCATCCTCAAGAAGCGATTAGAGCGTGCAAAGGCAAAATGGGTTGATGAATTGCCCCTAGCCTTGTGGGCATATCGAACAACGTTTAAAACGGCTACCGGTCATACCCCTTTCTCTCTCTCCTTTGGCTCAGAAGCAGTAATTCCAGTTGAACTGGAAGTTCCTTCCCACAGGGTGACGTATTATGACCCGATGACGAATCGGGCACTTTTACTTGAGTCTCTTGATGAAATCGAAGAGAAAAGGGACGAAGCAGACTTGCGTGCAGCAAGACATCGGCGTCAGATGGCACGTTATTATGACAAAAAAGTTCGCCTCAGGACTTTTGAACCAGGAGATTTGGTGCTAAAAAGAGTTTTTCCATCCCTTCCTCACCTCGGCCCAAAATGGGAAGGACCCTTTGTCATCCAACGGAAACTTGAAAAAGGAACCTTCAAGTTAACGACCGTAGATGGCGAAGAAGTCCCTCGAGCATGGAATGCCCAACACTTAATGCGATATTTGGATTAGAAATGCTATACTTTTTGCTGTTCTTTCTGTAAACTCTGTAATAAGGCACGACTTGCCTTAGGAAAATCTGATGATATGAATACAGGACTATAAAGTGGATGTAGGCTATGACTTAGCTGAACCACTATAAAAATATTGTGTGTTATTTACTTTTATGCATTTACATTCATTAGTTGTTCTGTTGTGATTATAAAATACAGGATAACTCAAAGCCTAAAAAAGGTTGAAAACAGCTTGGACATAAAGAGAAGCACAATGATTATTTGTGCAATAAGACGTAAAAGAATGAGAAAACGACATTCTAACTCTAACTCTCCAGAGAAAGAGAGAGAGTATAAAAGCGTCTCAGACTGAGCGCTGAAAAAGAAATTCTATTCGTAACTCTAACTCTCCAGAGAGAGAGAGAGAGTATAAAAGCGTCTCAGACTGAGCGCTGAAAAAGAAATTCTATTCGTAACTCTAACTCTCCAGAGAAAGAGAGAGAGTATAAAAGCGTCTCCGACTGAGCGCTGAGAAAGAGGCTCAACTCCGAACTCTAACTTTCCAGAGAGAAAGAGAGTATAAAGGCGTCTCCGACCGAGCGCCGAGAAAGAAATCTTTTCCCGTTGAACGACCGGGGAATAAACAAATGACTAAACTCGAACTCTAACTCTCAAGAGAATGAGAGAGAGTATAAAAGAAATGCCAGGAAAAACAACAGGTATTGATGACACAGGAAATGCTATCCCGATTAGAGAATCGGGAGCATTCAGATTGCATGATTAAGCACTGAATAACTTATGAAAATTGACTGGGGACACATATACATACACATATCTCCCCCCTCCATAACTTTGTTTCATAACTATAGACAGACATTTTTACATGAGTGCAGCACTGCTAACAAATAAACATTGCAAAAAGTGAATTATTTTTATTTACAAATGAATGAATTTGTACAGGGAAATAATTGAAAAAGAAAGTGCGGAAGCTGCTGGTATAGCAGCACTTATTGGTTTACAAAGATGCTAAAAAGATACAGGGGAACCCACTATTTGGGCTTGGAATGAGCCTTCGATTTCTTGGCAGCTTTTTCTGCATCTTTTGCTTCCTTCTCGGCTTCAGTCAAGATCCGCTTTGATTTCTTTTTCCCTGAAGATGTAGTACTGGGGCCAGCAGACTTCTTCCCGGAGGGCGGGGCACTGGAATCAAGAGAAGATTTTTTAGCAAGTTCTTCGGTAATAGATCTAGTTGAGAGCTTAACAACTAACCTTGAACCTGCATCCACAACTGCGAGGGGCTTGAGGACCTCAGGGTCTAATTCTTCAGCCTTTAATTGCAAGCGCTTGTCTTGATCAGCCTTCATGGCAGCCAAGGTAACGTCATCAGCGCTTTTCGATTCCCCAGTTATTACAATCTCCGGTTCCTCATCATGCCCCTCGTCTCCTCCGTCGTCTTTTAAAGCTGCAATCATTTCTTCATCATGGGGAGTAGTGACCTTAGTTGGTTCACTTCTTTCCCCCAGGTCTGTGGAAGCAGCCTTGTCCTCCCCTTCTTTGACCCTATCAGTGGGCTTTGTCCCAGTGGTAGTTCTTTGAACTACATCTGTCTTCGCGGAGGATTCAACGCCTACAAAATGAGAAACATCGGTTATCAACTCAGGCAAGAGCAAAGGATTTCTCATCGAACGTTCATTCATGTAGCCAAAGGTAGTAGTAGCCTTGACAAATTGAGGAGAAAAGATAGGGATACCTTCTGAAGACTTTTCAGCGGGGGTGACTACTACCTCTGGAGTTATTTCAGGAATGGGAGATAGCAAAGTTGTTCGGGGAATTCCCGGGTTTTCGGGATCATACCCTTCTACTTCAGGAGTTACAGGAGCAAAAGAAGAGGAACCAGCTTCAGGAATGGTTTTCTGTTTAGACTTCTGCCTCTCTTCTTCCATGGCCTCAGCAATTAGACGGCGCCCTTCAGCTAGACGCTCCGGTTCGTCGTCTCTCAAGTACTTCTCCATCAGCTTATCTTCATCGAGGGAATCGACCTTAAGCTCTTCTTTTTCCCACTCGACGATTTGATTCCACACATGAACCAAAGTGGATGGATAGTCCTCGATCCAGGAAATGTTTCGACGACGAATAATGTGCGCGAAGAATTCGATCATTAGCTCACCGAAGCCCTGAATATCGGCCTCCGCCTCTGATAGTTGTTTGCGGGTTTCCTCCGCAGATTTAATAGCGCATTCCACGTTGCCCTCAGCCAGAGCAGCCCTGTTTTCCGCCTCTAACAATTTTGAAGCCAAATCAGCGTTTTTCTTTTCTAACTCAGCACTCCTTTTCGCTAACTCGGCGTTTTTCTGCTCAAGCTCAGCATAAGCAAGACGTGTCTTAGCAGCCTCTGACTTGGCCTCGTCAGCTTGCTTCTTCAACTCAGACCGCTCCTGAGTGTGGGATTCAAGCAAATCATGATAGCGCTTTTGCATGTCCTCAAACTGTTGTTTGAAGTTAGAAGCGTTCTTCTGAGCGATAGCTAGTTGAGCTTGAGTGTCTTCTAAGTTTTTTCCTAAGGTTTTTAAGGCCTTAGCATCCTCCTCTGCGGTCTTCTGCATTGAGTCAGCATTTGTCATTAGAGTGCGGATGATTCTAGAAAGAGTGCGGGAATACTTGAACATCTCGGTATATTGTTTTTCCACCAAATCAATCTTTGCTCTGGCCTCCTCTGCCCAATTAGAAGAAATAGGTTCAAGGGAAGGTAGAAAGGTCAGAGTCTCGAAGTAGTGCTCGGGAAATTGCTCCTTTAAATATGCCAGCCTTACTGCGGTTCCCGCATCTGGTGGAGGAGGGGCGAGGAGTGTTAATTCAGTGTCCCTTCCTGAAGAAGATTCTGTAGAACCCTTGTCTGTCCGAGGTCGCTTAGTAGCAGGGACTTTTTGCTTACTTCTAGACCCAGTTTCCTTTGGAGGAGTTTTCTCTCTACTCCGCTTTTCATGGGAGGAAGTGGAATCCCTAGATTGTGGTCTATCCTCCTCCCTACGACTTTGATAGCTTTTGTATTTTTCTTGTTCCGGTCGAACTGGTGAGCGGGAGCGTGAGGATCGAGATCGATAAGGATCATAGGGTCTTCTTTCCTCCCTACCACGGTCATCCCGGCGATTATACTCAGCATCCTGAGGAGGATTGGACATGCTGCGGCGAAGCTTTCTTATGTCATAAGAGGATCGAGACATTGTACCTGCACGATAAATTAAACGAAGTTTAGAATCGACGGATCCATGGAGAAAGAAGTGCAATGAATGCTAGTGCTACGGTGTAAAGTGCATCCTATGTGGTGTGTGTCCCCCCAACCAACCCGAGTCTGAAGCTAGACTGGTGCGGGCAGGCTCTTTGGCCTTAGCAGGAGTAGTTTCTTCAGAAGAAGTGAAGACTAAAGGGTCCTTTCTGAAATCTTCTGAAATATATATAGTCTCGGGTAAGGGGAGATCCCCCAAACCCTGAAATATGTGCTCGTCGGTGCTAGGAACATCCCCTTCGGAAGCGTGAAGTGGCGATCCTTGGGGAGATTTTGATTTGTCTAGCGAGGTAGTTTCCTCGGGGGCAATATACCCTTCACGATGTTTTTTGGCCAGATTAGCCAGTTCATCATCTTGAGCGGAAGAGGGAGAGGGTGAAGTTTGAAGAGGAGCTGCAGGAATTCCCGAACCTTCTCCTATTTCTGGAACTGTTTCCACTGGAGGAATATATGCATAGGGAACCGTCCCATGACCGATGCTACGGAAGACGGATAGCAGCCCGTGAAAATGAAGGTACTCATCTTTAAGGACCTCGTCAATAGTAAGGAATTTTTGGTCGCCGTTGAGAAGACGGTGCATTCGATCAAAGAACGCTTGGTCTGATACCTGTTTGGGATTGTCGACTGCAAATAAAAAGGAAAACAGGTCAGGGAGATGATTCAAGTGTATAGAGTTCAGGATCAAAAAATCAGTGCTTTACTTGATTTTGTCCATCTTCTGGCGCATCCAGACTGTTGCTTTATATAAAACCACTCTAGTCTGGAATCTCCAGCTTTGCTGCTAAACGACGTAGAGATTATCTTCCTCTTTGGGACCGATTCAAAGTAACAGAAAGAAGGGGTTTCTCTAGTCTGATGTTTGAAATTATAGAAGAAATGAACATCGTCGAACGTTAGCTCCACGCCTAGAATTTCACGATATGCTATGAATAAGGTATGCAGATAGGCATATGAATTGGGATGCAGCTGCATGGGGGCAATCCGCATTTGTCTTAAGAAGTCGACGATGAAAGGCGAGAATGGAGGAATGGCGCCAACCATACACATCAGACGAGTGACCGTCATATATCCTTCTGGAGGGTTATGGGGACGGTCAGAACGTGAGGGCACTAAAGTATCTCTCTTCATTATTCCATACTTCAAGCAAATTCTCACGAGTCGGTCGTTGTCAATCGTTGATTCTACGGAATCTGGAGGTGACTCCAATATAATGGCTGAGTCAAATTCATCGGGTGCTCGATTGTCACCAATCCCTCCTTCCTCCTCAAAGCCTAGGGAAACTTCATTTTCTGAAGACATTTCGTCACTTTCCCGATGACCAACTCCGTAATCCGGACCCTCGCTGTCCCATTCTGGGTCAGATAAAGAAGATATATCCTCGAGAGTGGTTTTGTTGGAAGTTTCCGGAGCTTCTTTCCTCTCAGCTAGACGAGAAGAGCGTCTGGGCCTCATTGTCATGGAACTATTGAAGAAGCAATAGCACGGATTAGAGTGAATTATCCCGTGTCCCCTTTTTTTGTGTATGTGTGTGAACTAAAGTGTGTGCAGCAAATGTGGGAAATACAAAATAGAAGTACAACAATGTAAGACGAAGCTTTAAAGAGAAAGTAATAGTCAGAGTTGTTCTTGAATCTCGTTTATGTTCACAAGGCACTATCCTAACTGTCCGCGAAGCATATTCGTCTAGAGTAAGCGTTAGTTGAATTAATTGGGTAGTCTTTATGTGCCAAGTTTGATACGTTCGGTTCGGTTCGGATATACATATGATGGCTGGCTCAATACAAACACAGATAGTAGTCGGTTCGGATGTATCATTAAAGCAAGGCCAGTTCAAGACAAGGGAAGCAACGGGTTCGGAAGCAGGACTGATCTGATCGGATCGGGTGACCCGATCCGAACCGAACTAGCACCACTCAACCGATCCACTTACTTCAACCTCTTATCCCATTCACTTCTCCGACCCGAACCGACGTTTTCTTTCCTCCCTGTCTTTCTAAAGTGTGTAACCCGGACCGATCCCTTATCCTACTCCTTCCTTTCCGCTCCTCCGTCTTCTACCCGAACCGACTCCAGTTGGTCACCACGCTCCTCATCTTCTTCCTCTTTCCCCTTTCTCACAAACAAGTCCATGTTATCACCAAAGCCAGCATTGAGGATAAAATATTCTGCCCTCTCCAGCCTCGCAACGCCTCGAAGCGACGGCGCATTCACCAGCAGCGGCGGGGGGTTCAAGCGAAGCTTATGGCCAAGCCATCCCAATCCAACGCGAATTGAAATCGAAAACGGTTACAACGAAGCTATTCGAGATTAGAAAAGCTACCTATGTGTTCGATTTAAGAAGTCTACGAGGAATAGTTTCAGAGTATCCGAGTTTCTGGACGTTTTCAAATACTTAGGTTGGGAGCGGCAATAGAAACGAAGAAGAAAAGAATGAAGGCAGTAGTGAATTTATATAAAGAATGGTGTTGACTCCTCGTCTCCCTATTTTGTCTCGCCCGCTCGGACCGGAATGGAAGCCCAGTAGCACAACTCTCTCTGAAGGCCCAATGTCTAAGAACTAAATCCACGAATACGCTTCGGATCGGAATCCGAACCGAGTGGAAATTTCACACGTTGATTTAGCATCCGACTCGAATTAAAGAGAAGGAGAGTAAAGGAAGAGCATACATGCAAGAAGCATTACATGGCGAGAAGAGTTCCCAAATTTGCTCAGAAATGAAGAAAATGTGTTCGGGTCGGACGCCGAACCGAACAGAAATCTGTGCATTACTCCTGACAATTCTGGTTAAACGACATCAAAGCACGCTTTGTACAACGAAAGCATCCTTTGAGGGGGCAAAATGTTAGCCTACTTTGTGAACTAGGCAACACAAAGTCAAGAAACCAACCATTGAAGAGTATTTTAGGTTATAAGACTTCGGTTCGGATCGGAAGAAAACACCACAATTCAGATTGATAGCAGCATATTGGTTCGGATCGGATAGAGTTCCCTGTTCGGATCGGATGGCTCTTACTGGGTAAATTGGCAAAGCATATCTGATCGGATCGGAAGGCCAATAAATCTCAAATGGATCGGAAAGCCTTTTGCTTGCCACGTCGCTGCAGCGGAGCGGAGTATGATTAGTGAAGGAGAGACGTCCGAGCCACTCCGGTTCGGATCGGGTATTCCGATCCGACCCCCAACATGCACACCTCCGACCCGCACCCATGATCCAGGTTAATCTCCTATAAAATAGCCTAGAGAACCGGACCGGCTATGACTGATTCCTACCCCTAACGTCCATCTCTTTGATGTGTTGTCAGCTTGATAGTTCATCCGAACCCGAAGAGAGTGCGATGGATGACACGTGTTCCGACCCGGATTGAATCTCAGGCAAATTCATACCTATAAATACCCCATCTAGAGACAAAGAGAAGGATCTTTTTTCAGCATTTTTGAGAATCCAAGTACCTCCATCACCCGAACTCCTTTACTCCCGGAGAATCCAAGTCATCTTTCATTTCTTGTTTTAATCATTTGAGTGAACAAAAGTGAGTTGTGAGTGAATCTTACATTGCATTTGTAACTGAATTACTGAATATAGTGAAAACTAAGTGGACGTAGGCATTTCTTCGCCGAACCACTATAAATCTTGTGTGTTCATCTTTATTTCTGTTTTATTTTATCTTGTTTCTAATCAATTTGGGTGTTAGAACCACATTTGGGTCTAACATCTACTATAACATGCTGGTATTGTCTTTCCTCGATCTAGGAAAACCATCAATGAAATACATAGAGACGCTCTCCCACTTCCACTGTGGACCTCCAAATGATGTAGCAAACCGCTAAGCCTTTTCTGTTCCGCTTTAACTTGCTGGCATATTAAACATCGAGCTACGAATTCCGCTACATCTTTCTTTATCCCAGCCTAAAAGAAAACCCTCCTCATGTCTCGATACATCTTATCGTCGCTCAAATGGATAGTCATCCTAGAATGATGGGCTTCCTTAAGGAATTTCTTTAACAGACTTCGAACTCGGGGAACACAAAGCCTACCATCTTGTCGTAGCCACCCTTTATCATCCACGGAATATCTACTAAGGTCACTTGAAATCTCCTCTCTACTGAGCCTACCCAAGATGTCTATCATCTATGGGTCCTCTCGCTATGAATATCCTATCTGATCCATAAGAGTAGGTCACACCTCTAGAGATGCCAACAAACGAGGTGTAAGATTCGTAGATGGCCTAAAATCGAAGGTCGATATATACTCCAAGCTCCGCCTCTCTTCGAATAGGGGACTCAATGTCATCCTATACCTACTCAACGCGTCCGCCACGACATTACCCTTTCCAGGGGTATAAGAAATCTCAAAATCATAGGAAGCTAGGAACTCCATCCATCTATTCTGTCTCAAATTGGGATCCTTAAGTGGGAACAGATACTTGAGCGACCTATGGTCAGATTATAACTCAAACGTTTCTCCCAAGAGATAATGCCACCAAGCCTTAAGTGCGAATACTATAATAGCCAAATCCAAATCATGGGTAGGGTAGTTCCTCTCATAAACCTTCAACTGTCTACTACCATAGCATACTACCCTTCCATCCAGCATCAAGATGGCACCGAGCCCTGTACCACATGCATCAGTATACACTGTGAACAACTTCCTCCCATCATGCACTGTCAAAACTGGGGCTATTGTCAGAGCTGTAATACCCTACCTCCGCTAGGGTCACTCACAAAGGAAATGCACTAGTTTTGGTGGAGTATTATCTAGGTAAACACACACAAAGATATCACAAGACAGAACATAAATAAAGCAACGGTAGAAATTAAAAACCAAATCTCGTTACTTTCAAGAAAAGAGTAAAAACCTTATATATCCAAAGTACAAATTTTCATTATTCCATTACATCAAGTTCTAGATAAAGAAGCATAGACTTAAAATAGCAAAAGAAAATTATTCCCCCAAAACAGCAGAAGTGCAACCATAGCATAGCTCAAGACCAAACCATACATGAGCTGACAGAAAGCAAGCTAAATCCAAGCTAAGAGCTAGAGTTTCCACCCTGAGAACCTGGAGGGGGAAAACGAAAGAAAAAGAGGCAAAAGAAAAAGGGCCAGCCATAAAGACTGGTAAGACCTAGTGACTTTCAGCATAAAAACTAGTAAAAGTAACATGACATGTGAAAACTGGAATTAAACATAAGGATGATAACAGGACTGGTATGATAACTAAGATAACAAGATAAGTCAAGTCTAGCATTGCATATTCAAGATTCGCTGCACCAACTGTACTAGTATTCTAACCCATATTGAGTATTAACCATGAAATGATCCCTTGGCCCAATATCATGAAATGACCCATTACGGGGTCCTACAGTACGATCTACTAATCGATCGGCTCCCTACAAGTTCTTGCTCGTCATGTGTCTATGTCATACGACCCAATCACGAAATGTAGTCACCTGTGCTAGGTCCACCATAGGGTGTATCAAGTCCTATGGTGCCAACCACCGACACGAATCAAGCATGCACAATGTAAACCTATGGGTGCCCAATGCCCGCTTTTTCAACTTCGGACTACGTGCACGACCATAGTCCGCCTGAACCTACAATGGCGCACCTACTCAGCCGTCGTTCTGGTCGCTTACAATCAGCCCAGTGATCGTGCCCCACCCTGCCTAGTCCCAGGGTATCGTGACAGATCTAAGTGGGTTACTGCTGAAAAGGACCGCGTAACTAGGGTTTCTAATGGGTTAAGTGTTGTCGTTCATATTCGTGACTTAACCCTACCAAATAAGGTATCAAGTTGGTTAAGTGTGTTCAAGCGGTTCATGACTTAACCCTGTCAAATCATCGTGTCAAATTGGTTAAGTATATTCAAGTGGTTCATGACTTAACCCTATCATGTGGCACTAATTCATTAATGCACCCCAACCTCTCACATTAGACTAGTTGTTGTGGTCACTGGATTTGCCGGGCGGTTCCGGGAAGATTTACACCACAACATAGTCTAACCTCGGGTTTTACGTGCGATATGACCAACTACCCACATTGGATCCTATTATTTGCAGTCACTGGATTCGTCGGGCGGTTCCGGGCAGATTTACACTACAAACTCAACCCAACCTCGAGTTGGCCATTTTCAAATTCATTCTAGCGTCATGTCCATGTTCATGTTTTCATGTCCATATCCAGGTTCAAGTTGTAATAATGTTCATGTTTCAAGTTCATAGTAAATTCGGGTTTTGCCTAATCTACCCAATTGCATTCCCATCGCACGTAAAATCGAATCAATACAAACAAATATAATTAGGGAATAACATAGAAAGAACTGGCATAAGGTGGCAAAAGTGATTACAAGTCAAGCATGGTATAACTTGAGATAAATGATTACAACAATACTGGCATATGGAATAGTGGTCTCAAATATCAAATCTAGCAAAATAGGGTGATAGTCATGGTAACAGTTGATATAAGATAATAACCCCAAACTGGTGAATAACAACTGATTCAACATCACAGGCATGAATATTATGGACATTAAGGGTTTTAGATTTACAACATGTATAGGCCCCAAATCAATTTCACGCAAATATTCCTACAAGTCAAGATTCAAGATGAATAGATCAAAGGTGAACAAATAGTAGATCCAAAATAATAGATCCAAAATGAACAATGATAGATCCAAGATATACAATGATAGATCCAAGATAATTATCATACTTAGGTTCAATCTCAATATACAACATGTCCATATTAAGTTTAAAGATTAGATCTAAAAGTAACTGGGGCTTATAGATCATGGTTTGAGAATTAGAAAACAAAAGAGGCGATGTAGAATCTTGAGTCTAACAGAAATACCCTAAACATAAAAACTCTACATGTAGTCTTGTTGGAGAAATAGCAATCCCTTTTCTCTAACTTCTCAACCAGATTTTGAGCAGCATAAGGCCAGAGAGAATTTATGTAGAAAGTAAGGGGCTAGGGGGTTGTTTATATAGGGTCAGGCCAACGAATCTAGACAGAAATCGGACTAGAAACATCAGAGTGAACTCTGACTTAAAAATGGGCTCGGCAACCAGGTCGACACCCAGGTCGACCTGGTCTTGGGCAGGTCGACACTATGGTCGACCCCCAGGTCAACCTGGTCTTGGGTGGGAAATTTCCCGCCAGTCCGTTCTGGGGATTGAATTCGAAATTTGAATTCGAATTCTGAGCTGTTTTGAGCTTGAAAATTTCTGAAAACTTCGAAGGGTCATAACTTGGTCATACGGACTCCGATTTACGAAATCTCGGATTTGTTTCCAAGCAGAATTTCGAGACGAACGTAATGGCATAACCCGTTGCCCTTGATTCTTATCTTAAAAATTAATTCTTTCTTGATTTATGGTTATAACACGTTATAAAAATACGGGTTGTTACAAGAGCCCTCTTTAATATTCGAGTTAGCGACTTTACTCACTTTTGTTATTAATCATTGAATAACGATTAATTTTTGATAGTTTATATCAAGCATTTTAGCTTGCCAAAAATTCTCATGAACTCCAAATCGCTCCAAACCAATTTATTGCGTAGCCTTCATCCATACGATCCCAAGCATCTTGTTTCGTCAGAGTCTGATAACATATGACAAAGTTATGAGATTTGCAAGTTATTATACACATAACAGTCATTAACTAAATAATTAATTATATAGTTTTCTTAATTACCACGTAACCCATGTTTAAACTCATGCTCATCCCTTCTTCTCCAAATACCCAGGTTTCGAACCAAGAAGAACCATCACCATGGCGCTACCTTTTCCCTCCACAACTTCTCCTCGTCTTCATTAAAAATTAAACAAAAATAACCATTCTCCTTCTCTTCACTGGCTCGATCACCTCCACCCCACTTTTTCAAACTTGAACGCAACAGGAGAGATGTGACAATATCGATGCTTGCGAACAGCACTAGGACTCACGACATCTTTCATTTTAAAATCCCTAAAATTTGTTATTTGATGCTATTCTTCCTCCTGAATCCGAATACGAACTCTGTTTTATCAAACAATGCTTCAGTCCCCATTAGTTTTAACCCTAGCGCTCCAGTGAACAATAATGTGCTTGAAATTGAAGAAAATTACAATGGATTAAAGACCAGCTCTCAGTGAGTCCAAATAAATAGGTTTCATGATTTACAGGATATAACTTCAATTTCTTTTGAATTTTCGTAAGCATGATTTTAGCTTGGTGAAGAGGAACACGACAACTAATGTTTGTTGACTCTGGAGTGAATGAGTTAGGGGAGGTTAGGATTATTTATAGTGTAGGAAATATATTTTTATTCGATTTTATACAATAAAATATGTTATTGCTATTTCTCATTCGACGTTTTAATTTTGTATGACCGCATACAAACTCCAATTGCGAAGTAAATAGACACAACACTATAGTTCGACATTACATACCCAATGAAACTTGTTTCTTCGAAACCTAAGTCCATTTGCGCAAACAACGTTATTTTACATTGAAATTATTGATCATTTCACATTTAATTTCACAGTTTCACAAAACAACACCGATTGGTGTGAAATTTGAAATCTTGAAATAATTAATCAATATGGATTTAATAAAATTCATTTCATCAAAAACAGAGGTTCTTTGCAAAATAGCTATTTTTAAGGCTTAAATAAAACCAATAAAATATTAATAAATTCAAAAACAATTGATCTTAATAATAATAAATTATTATTATCGTACATATTCAAATAGAATATCATATAGTTCCAAAATAAGCAAGTTTAGATTTTAAACTCAACATTATAAAATTTCATCGTTAAATCAATATTCAACTTATATTAAAATCCTTTTATTTTATTAAATAAATGGTTATGATTTATAAACGATTCCATAACAACTTTCTGAAAAATTTGATATGGACATAACTCACAATCTACAAGATGAAATCTCGATTTTTCTCTTACATTCGAAAAAAATAGTTCAATAGATTTGAATGTTTCTTATTTTAAAGAAATCCGACTTATAACGAATAACATACATCCATTTAAAGTTCGAAACGTAAAACTATGCACTATCGTGATGTTACAAGCTAATTTTAATTTAAATGTAATTTATACATTCAAACGTTGTTTAATAAATAAATTCATTATTATAACTCGAATCCAAACTAAAGTAAATCTCTTAAATTACCCAATCCACACAATATTGCAAATTCAACAATTTCCGACTATTTCAGAAATTAAATTTAATATTCCATTACTTATATTAATTAAATATTCAAAATTATTGAATTCTAGCCATTTAAATTGCCAAATGAACTTTAAATAATTAAATAAACAAATTATTCAACCACTAAAAATATGTGATGTTATACCATAGAAGTATGAATGTTGTTTTTGATATGCGACTTGCACAACTATAAGCGCAACCTAGAAAAAATGATTTAGTAGCATTAATCATTGGCAAGTATCAGTCGACAACAAACACATTAGACATTTCAACCTCATTGTCAATCATAATGGATTTTAATCGTTCCAATGGCCATATGTAATTTTCCTCACCTTTCGCCATTAAATAGGCAATGACAACACAAAATGTGTAATCCATAGATGTAACACTAACTATATCAAGTATTGTCATCTTTTACCTGCTAGTTTTGTATATACAGTCCAATATTATAACTCAAGGAAATGTTCTTCTTAAGAATTCCAAACTCATCAGATACGCTCAAAAAAAATATTTGATAATATCACCATCCAGTGTTATCCAATGTCGTTCAAAGTATCCAAAAAATTAATTTACTAAGTAAATATGAATTTTTGAACGGTTTCCTCATTCAGTTGAATTTGTGCATGAATGACATTATATATCGTTTTGATACTCGTAGAATTGGAAAAATCATTTGTTTTAAGTTTATGCAATTTTTTTTGTTTTTCTCCATATTTTGATGCATTTTAATAACTAATTTGATCTCATGCTTGCTTAACCTACCTATATATGAATGTCCCTTGCTATGCTTAAACCTCTTATGGTTATGCGTAGCATTAACCATAATTAAACTCCACTCATTCAAATATTCAAAGTTTCGTGCATTTAAGCCTAGATGGTCAATTACTGTTTTTGGGTACCATCAATCTATAATTTGTTTTATCGTTATTCCTTCCTTTTATACACACCACTACGTTCAAATGCAAATAAAATCCTAAAATGTTAAGCAAACACGTCTGTGTCAGATTTCAAAATGGCGAGCACAAAACCAAGACGTTTGTCGCTGCAGGAACCCTATCAACCAATTTACCATACGAATTTATATCTGCATAAGCAAATTGTCGTTATTACAATATTAGGTCCTACATTTAAAATTAAAAATAACACTCACATTGTATGTTGTAAACTCGTTAGTGTAGTCTAATTTATTTTAAATTTCATCTTTATTGGATTTTGCCTGTATAGACCCAAAAAAAATGTTAACCATGCAGTGGCTATGCTTGGTTGTTTTGAAAAAACCATGCACTGACAAAGCGTGGCTCTTCAAAACCAGCACGTAGTGTCATCTTCATGTGGTTGAAGTTTAAAGAAATGAAAGGAAAAAAATATAAATGCTTACTACCGCCTCTTCAAAATCTGCGTTGCTTTAATCTACCTCCATCATTGTAGATTGATAGGCATTGGATTTGTTAACTTGATTGGTTTTAGATTTAGGGTTTTTGGGGTTTGAGGAAGAAAGTAAAAACTTGAATGAAAGTTAAAATAGGAGAGAGGTAAGAAAACTTGAATGAACTCATAACACTAGATATAAAAGTTCAAATCACTACACCAAGCTAATGCGGATTTACACAATCAATAAGAGTATCAAATTTAATTATAAGAAACATGAATGTTTGAGGCACGCCTTCTCCTTCCTCCTTCTCCCGGTTCCGAGGCCCTAGGAGGCCACCTGGCTCGCCTACGACCAGGGTTGGGCCTGATGTTATCGTAAATTAAAAGATAAACTTCTAACTGTATTAATATTTCAATTTTACATTTAATGATAAGTGAGATTGTTTTAGTACATTGACTAAATATCAACGTTAAACAATGCATAAACAACAAGTAAAATAACTCAGATAAGATTATAATTCGCATTTATCCAAAAGAATGGTATAGAAACTATAATACTAAAACTATAATTTTCTCTGATAACTATTATTATTAATATAATAACAAGAACATAACATAAAATAGTTTATACATCGTTAAAATCAATAATTAGATAGGAATTAACTATAGTTTTATCATAAGATTGCTCGTGCAACTATTGGTTTGGTCCGGTTTAACACGGTTGGGTCGACAGCTCAAGTCGCAGCCAGACCGTACGTATCGTTCGAAGTTGGTCTAGTTTGGAGTATATTCTTTAAAGAAAAATTCGATCCGTATTTCCGTACTGTTTTTATGGTTTGGTGCGGTTTTCGTATAGCGGTACGGTTTATCCCCACTCCTAGTTTCGTCAAAACGAGGATAGTCAGTCTTTTGATTTGTGCAACGCCTGTAAATTCTCAAGTACGCACGACTGAAAGTCGGTCCATCATTCACGTTTTAGTATACTTGAGATGCATTTTTAAACACAAAGAAAAATTACTTAAAACTGCGTTGTTGACACGATTAAGTTTCTGTGCACTAAATCTAAATGTGAAGTTGAACATGTTTGACTGTATCACTCAGTTCAATACAGTAATACAATTCAAACTTTGAAACTATCCGAGTCTGAGGAGAAAAACGAAGTGAGACTTCTCCCGTGGTTGGGAGCATTGACTGTTGCTATTGTCATTGCATTCTTAATCCTTACAATACATACATATATATATAATGTTATCATGATATATAAAAACGGAAATAATAGTCTTACTCTATATTAGAATATCAGCATCTGAATTTCTTGGTGAAGATTTGCTAGCAGGAAATTTTGAATTAGGATAGAACTATGTATTCCATTTGTTGGATCTTCTAAAAGTATATACTTGATCAAAGTCAAGCATGCCCTCCTTAAAAAAACTAATGTATAAAGACATAATAATATCGACATACAACAAATGAAGTCTGCGGATTAGTCCAAATTTGAGTAATATTCAAACTAATGTATAAAGACATAATAGACTTCTTCCATTATGAAATCTAATAACTTGAGTATCAGAAACCCTTGGTCTACGAGTCTCACGGGTCACAACATAATGATTTACCATGATATAAACGTGAGAATTTGTACATATATATTCTGTGCAACTTCCTCGACTAAAATTCATAAAGTCCTTAGCTTTGACATTTTACTGCATATATATATATATATATATATATATATATATATATATATATACCTCGTAATTCATATCTCTCTTTACACAGAACAATCAAGATGAGCATACATAAAAGCGTCGCATTGCTAGTGTTATATGTTATTGCTGTTGCATTAGATGTTAGTATCAATCAGGTAGATGCATCAAGGCACCTGGGAGATGATCGGGCAGAGCTTGTAAGAATATTTGGGTTCATTCTTCAATCGTTGCCAAAGGGACCTACGCCACCGCTCCGTAATGGAGGCTGCAACCATGATCCAAGCAACCGTCGTGGATCATGCCCTCCTTGAATCAAATTTAACTGCTATTACTCCTGTTGATTGTATTCTATGCAGTCATTTAAATCAGATTGTTCCTAATAAGGATGTGTGTGCTCCGGCGTGATTTGTGAAGAATCTACATTTGGCAACTGTGCAGCACATGTGTGTTATATAATCTGTATAAGTGGAGAACTAACTCCATGTTGTTATATTGCAAATTTGAACATTCCCGGCTTGGTTCCGAACGTTTAGTCCGTTTCGTTAGCTCGATGATGACGACCAATTTAGCCGACCTAAAATATTTTACATTATATATTTTTAATGTTCATATACATTAAAACAAAACATGAGAATACGTTTTTTATGGAAGACCGACTGATTTTATAGTGGAATGACCACCCTTTTCTTTTTCTTTTTCTTTTTTTATTAACTCCACAAACCTAAACTAGCTTATAGAAAAAGTAAGAGTGTTCGTTCGATCGTTTTGGTTTATTTTGAGGTAAAGAATTTCAAATCAAATTGGATCAAAAAAATTTCAGTTAATTTAGTCGGTAACCAATTTAAATCTAATTGAAAGAATGTGTTATTATTTAAATGATGAATTCACTCAAAGTAAAACATAAATTCTTCCTGTTTGAAATTTTTTTATATAGTAAATTTTATGTTTATAATAAAATTTGACATATTTGCAACATATGCCTTTGTATTTTATCACTAAACAAGTTATTTAAAGTATTACAACATGTATAAGTAGCTTATAGAAAAAGGTTAAACAACTTGTTTAAATAACTAACCACTATTGAAACAACATAGCACCACGCTGGGTGCAATAAATACTGTAACCCACTCAGTTGCCTTAAGAAAGCCACAACAAAATCCAACATGACATACACCGTACAGGGTGTTCAACAATCACATACCAACAACAAGTGGCAAAGGCCATTACTAGTATCACCAACAGACTTTCATCAACATTTCATCCTGGCATCATAATCACCTTTCAAACCAGCAGCATTCGACTTCAACCTTGTGACGCAAGCATTCACCAGTGAACAAGACAGGATATTTTACAACACAGAATTTGAAATGAAATAGAGAAACCAAAGTTGAATAAATTACAACATAGGACTTAACAAAGACAACAAAAAAGGCTTCATAAGGATTGCAAAAGAGCTGCACACCCAGTTAATAAAGGAAAATAAGAGAGAAAATATTGATCATGTGTTGATGCTCACCTGATTTGCAAATGAGATGCATACAATAATTTATAATGCATTAATGATTGTTCTAGAAATTGTATACTAAAAGAGTACTCGTGATTTTCAATTTTTAGAAGAATCATTAACTGAATGGTACTACTGACAGACCAATTATTAGTTGTCATTATCAATATCATTGTGGTCCTCCATTTCAGTTATTCCAGCTTCATTATTTTCAACACCCCCCCTCAAGCTGTGATGTGGGAAGAATGAAATTGTTAGCTTGTTTTTGAGATAATGGAATTGTGAAATGTTGAGAGACTTGGTAAGCGTATCTGCTATTTTCTCCTCTATTGGAATGTACCTAACCTCCACTCCTTTGTTCAAAACTTTCTCTCTAATGAAATGCACTTCAGTTTTTATATGTTTTGTTCTTGAATGAAAAACTGGATCAGATGCTAACTTCCTGGCACCAGAATTGTCACACCATATTTTGGCTAGTCCTTTGTATTCAATAATGATTACAGTGAACAAGGATTGCAGTCACACCACCTCAGTGCAGGCTTGACTCTTGATCTATGGCTCTATATTCACCCTCAATGGTTGAGCGAGCCATAGACTTTTATTTTTGAGAGTCCAATTGATTAGATTTTTACCAAAGTATATATACGCAGTAACCAATTGTGGCTTTTCTATCATCAAGAGGGCTTGACTAATATGAGTCACAAATGCCTACAATAGTTAGAGTTGAGGCATGATTGAACATGATTTCTTCTCTAATCGATCCAGCAAGATAGCGTAGAACTTTCTTACAAGTGCTCCAATGGTTTTGAGGGGAAGCTTGAAGAAACTGGCTCAGCTTATTCACATAACAAGAAATGTTAGCTCTACTAAGTGTGAGTTATTTGAGGGCAACAATAACACCTTGGTATAGAGTGTGATGGTCAAAAGTGGCACTATCATGAAAGGCAAATTCTATTTCAACCCGCAAATTTAGTTAGTAGCCCCCCATTTCATCAAAAAAATATGATGACCAAAATACCCTTTTTCTATTATATTTTTTTTCCAGCTTTTTGAACACCTCATAGTTGTACTACGTGGTTTCTCGGTGTACCTCGTAGTAATCTTACGTAGTCCATGAATGAACCACGGAGATCATCTACGTGGTACTTTGACGAACCACGTAGGAAAACTACGAGGTACATCGAAAGACCATATAGTCCCCCTACATGGAAGGGTATTTTTGGTTTTCAAAAAAAAAAACGGGAGGCAACTAACTAAATTTGGGGGTTTACCGATTATTTCATGACTTGAGGGCTACTAACTAAATTTGTGGGTTGAAATAGAATTTGCCATCTTGAAAACTTAACTTATTATTTTGTTTCATGGAGTGGCGCAAGGATTGGCAACAACCATGTTTGTCTTTTTTAGGAGATCTGTGGTGTATTTGGTTAGAGATAAGCGGAGACCATCATGCCCCCTAGTTACCTCAAAGCAAAGGAAATATGTGACAGAGCCAAGAGATATGAGAGCAAACAGAGACTGGAGTTTTGAGACAATAGTGGAGACATGAGTGGCATTATTTCTTATAAACAAATTGTCATCAACGTACCATAGACAACAACTTCGCCATCATTGTAGAAAAACAAAGAAGTATCAAATATTGAGTTTTTAGATACAAGAGCATCCAGAGAAACTTTGAGTGTGTCAAACCATGTCTAAGGGGCTTATTTTAAGCCATAAAGAGCCTTATCTAGTTTACACATAGCAGTGAGATAACCAGGATCAATGAAACCAGCCAGTTACTCCATGAAGACTTTCTCTTGAAGGGCTCCATTTAGAAAGTAGTTGTTAATGTCGAATTGTTGAATATCCCAGCTATAGGTAACAGCTAAAGAGAGTATAACACAAATCATGGAAGGCTTGATTACAGGGAAAATGTCTCAAAGAAAGCAATACCTATTTGTTGTTGAAAACCCTTAGCAATAAGGCAAGCCTTGTAACGATTTATGTGCCATCTTCATTATATTTGATTCGAAAGACCCACTTGCTTCCAACAACAAGCATGTGTGGCTGTCGAGGCACGAGATGCCAAGTTCGATTTTTCAAAAGGGTAGTGTTTCCATCTTGCATTGCCGAGTGCCACTGTAGAGAATAGAGCGCTTGATTAATCTAGAATGGTATAGTGCCTCCAAAATTGGAACTAATGGATGAGTGAGGTGAAGTAGTTAGAAAGATTTTTGGTTTGAACTGCTTTGGAGTGATTTGTTATATAGTACCCAGTGGTTTGGACGGGTTCAGATCCATTTTACTGAAGTTGAGGTTTGAGTAGGCTATACGAGTGGAGAGGTGGAGATAGGTAGATGAATTTCAAGTGGCAGGGTGGAATATGAGTGACATGTACCTAGTGATGAATTTGAGGGATAATGAGCATAGTTTTGAGTTTTATCATGACTAGATGGAGGCTCTGAGCTTGAGGTTGATGCAATAGGATGTAAACCAGGGATTGGGGCATACTGGCCATTATCAACATCATATTCCTTTATAGACTGAGATACAAGTGGATGCCATTGACTGTAACTGATTTGGTTAGAGCAAGTATTTATTTCAGAATTTTTTAAATTTGCAGCAGTAAAACTACCAAGAAACGGGAACTCTAATTCATCGAATTTGACAGTTGAAACAATGTAAATGCACCTAGAGGGCTGTAAACACTTGTTCCCTTATGATTGGGACTGTAACCGAGGAAAACACATTCTGTAGATCTAAAATCTAACTTGTGTTAATTGAAATCTTGAAGATGGGAAAGAAGCATAGGAAAACACACACAAAAGTTCACACTTGGTTTAACTTTAAACAGAATTTGAATGGGAGATATATGATTTAGTGTTGGAGTGGACAAGTGATTGATAAGAAAAGCGGCAGTGCTAAAGGCTTCCTACCAATAGTGCAATGACATGGAAGCTTAAGCGAATAATGTCAAGCGTATTTCATCTATGTGTTGATATTTTCATTTTGATTTACCATTTTATGGATGTGTATGGAGGCATATATGAGTGAAATGTATTCCAAAGAATTTTAAAAAAGGCATGTGACTTTGGTACTCACACCCCCAATCGGTGTGAATATTTTTATTTTGTGATCAAATTTTCATCTAACAAACTTTTGGAAATTATTGAAAGTTTCTTTTACATGGTATCCCTAAGAGCATAGTGAGTGATCGAGATCCGCTATTCACAAGAGGACTTTAGAAGAGTTTGAGAGAAGCTTTGGGAACCGAGCTATGTTTGAGTGCAGCTTATCATCCCCAAATTGATGGTCAAACCAAGAGAGTTAACCGAATTTTGGAAGATCTCCTAAGAGCTTGTGTATTGTACATCGGGGGATCATGGGAAGACCATTTACATCTAGTTGAGTTTGTGTATAATAACAGTTTGTGTACAATAACAGCTACCAGTCTAGCATTGGGATGGCACCATACGAGGCTTTGTATGGTAGACCGTGTAATTCTCCAGCATGTTGGTTACAAACTGGAGATAAATTAATACTTGAGGCTGAGATGAGTAGAGAGACATCGGAGTGCATCGAGATCTTTCGGCAATGAATGAAGGCAGCTCAAGACCGTAAGAAGAGTTATGCTGATAAGCATCGAAAGGATTTGGAATTCGACGTTGGCGATATGGTTTACGTGAGGATTTCGCCGTTGAAGCATGTTGTTCGTTCCGGAAGCAAAGGAAAGTTAGCTCCAAGATTTGTTGGACCATTTATGATAGCCAAGTGGATTAGAATGCTTGCGTATAGATTGGAGTTACCCAAGAAGCTGTCGAGTGTGTATAATGTTTTCCATGTGTCGTTTCTATGGAATTGTGTGCATGATTCTAATGTGGTGGTATCTCCAGAGTAGTACGAAGACCTAGAAGTCAAGATTGTAGTTACTAAACCTCATAAGCTGCTTCATGCTGTGGGGAATGACACGAAATAGCTTAAGAGGAAGAAGGTTAATCTAGTCAAGGTACAATGGGGTGAGGATGATGATGATTGTAAGTGGGAAACGGAAGAGAAAATGACCATCCAGAACTCTTTGTTGGTATGACAAATAAGTGTCGTGTCATTCTTACCCCGTTGTAACTTGTACTATTATTGTTGTTACTACTGTTGTTAGAATTTCGCACGCTAGGATAAGGCTATGGATGCATGGCTTGATGGATGCTAGTTTAGATGGTAAATTGGCTGCTCATGGGTGATGTAACAACCCAGAAAATACGAGCCAATTTAAAAATTTTAAATTGGTTAATTCAAAGGAATTTGAACAATGGAAATAGAATATTTCAATAAAATAGTGAATTAGAAATAGTGAGTCAGTTTAAAATTTTGAATATAAACTTTGACTGACTGTGCAGGGTGGAAAATATAACGGATTTTAGTGAGACCACTTTTGTTGGGTCGCTATATAGAATATATAAACCTGGAAAATAGATATTTTGCAAACAACCTCGGAATTCGACGAAACGACTTTTGTTGGGTCTGGGATGTCAAACTATTGCTAGGTTTCAAATTTCATAATTTTTGAAGCTAGCATGTGAGCGTGGCAAAAGAAAATGTGTTTGGTCAATTTCTGTTAAATTGGATCGACCAGAAAATGGCCATTTTTCAAACGATCTCAGAATTCGACGAAACTAGTTTTGTTGGGACCGTACCATCAAAACATAGCTAGATTTATTTTTCGGGAAATTTTCAAATCAGTTTGTAGCCCTGGCAAATTGAAATGTACATTCAAAGTTAAAATTAAATGTTTTATACTTTAATTTGAAGAATAACTGACTGTAACAGTCGAATTGACCAACGAAACATATCCTATTGTGTCCGGGATGGGGGTAATTAGCTGGGGACGACAGTCGTTGGGTTTGAATTGGTGTCCGTGTGGAGAAACACTATTTTAAAATTTATTAAAACCATGGGCCAATCAGAATTTTCCTTTCATTATTTTTAAAAATAAAAAAACCCCTGAAACCCTCGTTTTTCTCTCTCGACCGACGATCTACGTCGTTCGCCGCTTCCCAGCCAAATCGCCGCCGCCACAGGCGATTCCAGCCTTCGCCACCACCACCAGTCGACGCGCCTCCCTCTCCTCTTTAAATCTGACCCTACCCCGACCCCTATCGCCACCTCCATCGCCAGTATCGTCGATCCAAACCTCGACACTTCCCATCGCCGCACCGATCGCCAAAGACCACCGAACCACCTCAAACCACCCTGCGCCGATTCCCCTCTCCTCCCTCTTCGACATCATCACCTCTGATCACCCTATCGTGCCTCGGTTCTCGCGAAAACTGCAACCCTATTTTTGAACCATCGTGAAAGGTGAGTCCTTTTTGATGTTTGATCTTTGAAAAATCATATATTTAAGGTGTATTGACGAAATTCGATGAAACAGGAAACATCGGGACCGCAAGGAGGCTCTCTACCACATAGAAGAGACTGCGGATTTTTCTGAGTCAATTACGATTTTTAGCACTCTGAAAACCAATGTGAGAAATCTAAATTAAATGAATTTGAATGGAAAATGTCATGTATAAATTATATAAGCGGAATATAAATTACACATGTGTTGTATACCTTATGTACATGCGATGTGTAAGCTATATAAGCGAAGTATGAATTATACATGCATAGTTTAATTGATATATGTATTGAAATGCAAGTGAAATATAGAAATATATATATATATATATATATATATACTCCCCTCGTCCACAAACCATGGACGATATTTATTGTTGTGTATTGGTGTGAAATATTGGATGAAAATGCGAATGGTTGAATAATTGTTTGTGGTTGATATTGTTTGGTTGTGGTTGAAAAATACCCATTGGTGATGGAAACGAATTGGAAATAATTGTGGAAATAAAAATAAAACATGCCGCCTGCGTGCGAATTAGATGCATGAATCCCCATTGTCAAAAACAACGAGGTTTTAAGGTAGAGCGAGGAGTCGTACTAGGGACGGTGTCGGTTTTAACTACCCTGCCGTTATGCTACCGAAATTTTGAATAATATTCATGTGTTAGAAATATTTTCATATGTTGAAATTATCTTCATGCGTTGAAATTAAAGTCATGTGCTGAAACTATATCCATGTGTGGAAATGCTCATGTGTTGAGAAGTGATGTGTGAAAATTAAATTCATGTGTGAATGAATGAAGTGTTCAAACAATAAAAATCACATTTTTATAATATATATGAAGTATGTAAAATATTCGCCTTATATATAAATAGTTTCAATAATAAAAATTTCACCTTACTTATATGAACAACATATATAAAATATCCGTGTGTGGAGGTGCTCATGTGTTGAGAAGTGTGTGTATTGGAAAAGTTCATGTGTTGAATAAAAAGATTGAACAATAAAAATTACATTTTTATTGAAACTATGAAGTGTTAAAAACATTCATGTATTGAATAAATATTTTAAATGATAAAAATATCATTTTTATCATATATGTGGTATGCTAAAGATATGCGAGCGTTGAAACAAATATTTGTAAAAGAAATATTATTTTTAACATGCATAGGAACTAAATAAAATAGTCATGTGTTGAAAAATATTTTAGTTCGCCAAAATTACCATCTTTGAAATGTGAAGTGTTAAAAATAGCCACTTGTTCAAATAAATATGCATGAGTTGAAATATTCATTAATTAGCTAATGAAATGATTTTTGCCTATGCCTGCAACATTGGAATGAATGGTGTTTTTAAACCAAAGTGAATCAAATATGAAGTTGAATGGAAAATGATAAGTGATAAGAATTGCATATATGTACATGCATATTTATTGAACAGGTTATAGCAAAGAGGCTAGAGAAGAGAAATAAAATTTTGTACCCGACAAATAGGTACACGTTTACTGTTTTGTTTGGGTGATGATTTTATGAGCCTATTGGCTAGCCGCTTGGCTTTTTCTTTTTCTTTTTGACATGAGACGCCCGTGTGGCTATTTGGGAATTTTCCCAGCACCTCCCGTACAAAGGAGGTTATGGCGAAATTTTCCAAAATTTAAAGGCGTTAGTGAAATATTTGAAGTGAAAACGATATAGGAATTTTCGAATGAACTATATTTATATAAATATATAAATATAAATAAAATTAAAATGAAACGTGGACGTGCAGTTCGTGTTTTGAAACCGTGATTTCAAACGACTAGTGCGGGAAATCCAACCATTGGATTATCCCGAAACTGCAACCGTTGGGTTCGCCTCGGAAATATCTTTCCAACGGCACCAACTTTGTGAAGATCCGACGGTTGGATTGTCCGGAATGTTTAATTCAAATCTGAAGAAAAACAGCGCCAGAAACGATTATATTTATATATATATAATTAAATTAAATCGAATAACGACGGTGCAGTTCGTAAATTGAAATCGTAACTTCAAATGGCTAGTGTGGAAGATCCGACCATCGGATTTTTCCAAAACTGAAACCGTTGGATTCATTTTGAAATGATCTTTCTAATGACTTAAAGTTTGTGAAGATCCAACGGTTAGATTTTTAGATATGTGTAAAACAAATTTAGTGAAAAACAGCGCCAGTGCATCGGCACGACCTGAATCGTCGTTTAATTAAATATGGCTGTTTTAAATAAATAAAAATGGCGATATATCGTTATAAAATACTATAAACGATATAGAGTGGAAATAAACCAATTTTGTTGTGTTTGCTTGATATGTGATGGTTGAATGTATTTAGCATGAAAATTATAACTAAAGAACTGAAATGTGAATGTTGTATAGTCTAACCATGTGATAAATTGATTTGAAAATCTAATTATACGTGGGTTATTTGAAAAGGCCGAGTTCATCTCATTTCAAATAATTGATCGACGTTAAGAAGTCGAAGAGTCGAAGACGGTTGAAGACCGACGATCTTCACATTGGATGGATGGGCGCTACTGATGCTCGTGATTGGAGTAGCTACCCTGAAGGAGCTGAAGTAGTAGCCGTCCAAACATACTGCTGATTGTACGGATATGTGAGGAATTTGGTGCCTCCGGTTTCGTTCAAACCCAGAACGGACTTGTAAATCGACTGTGTGTCTGACATTGGATTTTGTTCTATGTTGATTGATCTCTGTTAAATATATATCTGTTTGGCGGTGGAGAATTTATTCTCTTGCTTAACGCCCTTCTCTGAGACGTACGAGCTCAGAGGTTATGTATTTATAGAAATTAGTCGCATGGAGTGGATTGCCTGTGTGGCACGCCTAAGTGGCATATGATCAAGGCTTCTGTTGCAAAGCAAAGTCTTGTGGTTGATGATCAAAGCTTGGTTAGTGTGACGTAGCTTTGTGTATAACGTGAATTCGCGAGCCTCACACCCCGATATGAGTCAAAAACGGGAGAAGGACCCAAGGAGTGCACGACGTTTCTTTCTAGCTATGGTGGTGTCAGTGACTTCACAGCCCTGACATTTATATCTACTTTTCACCTGTGTGGTTGTTGGAATACGAGGCGCCTCGATTATAGGTCTGTAAGGACTAGGAAACGTGTGTTCAGGAATAACTAATCCTCAAAGTAAGAGAGGACCGACCTTGGAGGATCCAGGGATTGCTGTGTGCGGTCCCGAGGCATTTGCTAGAGTGTCTCGAACGAAGAGGAGCTTTCCCCTTGCCTCGACTCATGAAGGAATCCAATTTCCAATACGAAATTTCGGATGTGATTGTATTACTAGTACGGCGACATAGTGGTATGGGTCATTTATGCCGCCTATGATTGATATTTATGATTGAAATCGCTTTTGAAACATATATGCACTAGTAATAATATCAAACACTTTTGCTTTATTCGTATGAAGCATTTTTGGCCATTATAAGGTAAAAACTCTATCCTCCGGCTTGCGTTGCATTGTGTGATGGGACCTGAGTCTTATAATGGCTTCATTTTATAAAAAGCATTGCGATGATTTAATCATTTACTTTATTTCATGCAATAGCACTCATTGGAGTAAACCTGTTCCGCGAAAGTGGCATGGTCCTTTGATTTGCCTTTTTATTGTTGTTAATAAGTTAAGTAGATTTCTCATACCAGTCCCATGGCTGACTCGTAGTTTGTTTCACCTTGCAAACTCGGGTGCCCTCATTTTCACACGGGCAGCTTAGTTACAGGTATCTGGTGCACTTTCGGCTCATGGCGAGGCTTGACTACACCGTGCTGACTTTGACTCTTTCTGCCATTTTAGTATATGTATTATGATTCCGCCATTGGCGATGTAGACTGATATCTATTTAGTGTACTCTTTATGTATGATTCTGCCTCTGGCGATGGTGACTGATTATGTATTATTATGCACTAAGTTGTATCCAGCACTGTGCTCTCTGATGTGGTGATATCTATATGATTCCGCTGTCATATGTGTGTAAATTATTCTATTTTATGTTTATGCTATTATCTGTGATCTGCTAATGATGATTAATGTGTTATATTCCAATGATTGTCCTTAACACTGTGTCATGGTGTTTTGGGATCATCACAGCTGGTATCAGATCTTTGGTTAACCTTAGTTATGGAGTCTAACACATTAAACACTTCGTCAAAATAGAATCAGTAGTATTCTAAGGCGAGTAGCTCATTAGAGATAGGACTAGTAAAGTCCTAGGATAAGCTAAGCAGAATAGCAAAAACATTTTGATCAGTCCATCATTATCTTTCCATAAATTTTCTGCTTAACCATGCAATAAATTATCATTTCTGTAAGCTAACTCTTTTCTTGCTTATACAGAACTTGAAAAATGGCTAACCGAGCAGCCGCCGCTAGAGGAGGTCGTGCTGGCCATGGCAGAGGAAGAGGAGAGGTCCCAGTAGAAGAAGGACCCTTGGTACAACCCCCGGTCGCTCAATACTTCGAGCTGGACCGCGAAGCTAAGAGATACAAAAATCTAGGAGGCAAGACCTTCTCGGGAACTGGCACGGTAATAGAGGCCCTTGCATGGCTCAAAACATGCGAGAAGGTACTAGAAGGCCTAAGGCTTGGAGATCAAGATAAAGCTATTATGGGTGTCTGGCTTATGCAGGAACAAGCTGAACTATGGTGGGAATCTCTCACCGTCGGGAATAGAGAAGCTGGAAGAACCTGGGACGGATTCAAAGAACTCTTCAAAGAGAAATATGTCCCAGAACAAGCCCTAGAAGCATGCACGATGACTTCGCCAACCTCCCGCAGGGGGGTCTTTCAGTGCAGGATTATCTGAATAAATTTACACAGTTGTCCCCCTATGCTCCGGAGCTTGTCGCCACTACAAAGTCCAAGAATAAGAGGTTCATCCTCGGGCTGAAGCGACTGTATCTTGTTAGAGCCATAGCCCACATCAAGTTGGGATTTAATGAATTGGTGGAAATGACATGCAACTACGAAGACCTTGACCAAAGGCACTTGGAGCAGGATCGCGCTAAAAGCCAAGCCAAAAACAAACGCAAGCCTGCTGTGAATCAAGCTGAGTCAAGCCAAGCAGCATCCTCGAAACCACAGACTAGCAGGCTTCCAAGAGGAAGCTGCTATAACTGTGGCAAGATGGGGCACTTCTCTAATGTCTGCACAGCCCCAAAGAGGCAGAAGACAAATTCACAAGGTTCAAGCCAGGGCTCTCAGAACCCTCGCTCCTGCTTTAATTGCCGCAAGACGGATCATCTTGTCAAAGATAGTCCTTTGCTGAAAAAGGCCGTAGTAGCTCACATGTCTGACGGGTCGAGCCCGCCAGCTGCTTTCGATGGAGCAAGTAAACCCGATGTTTTGGGAGGTACCCTTACAATTAAAAATATTCCGTTTCTATATTGTTTGACACGGGTGCATCACGTAATTTTATTGCTAGTAACATAGTGCACAAATTAAAGTTAAAACAAAGGAAGCTTAAAGATTCGGTTGAAGTTCATAATCCGATAGGGGGTTCTATTATTCTCAGTACATGTTGTAGAGTGCCAATCTCTTATTCTTTCTACAAGTTTCCTTTCAATCTAGTCATTATGGACTTTCCTGAATTCGATATCATTCTCGTGCTGGATTGGTTAACGTAATACGAAGCTGAGGTAAATTGTGCGGAACGAATAGTAAAAATTCGAACGAAGCTTGGACATATATTTATACCCTGTCATGGTTCGAATCCAGATAGAAAAGAATTTTGGTCTGCATTAGAAGTTATCCCCACTCCTATAGAAAAGATTCCGATTGTCAGAAGCTATGCGGATGTGTTTGAAGAAGTCGAAAACTTACCTCCGCAAAGAGAAATAGAATTCAGAATCGATCTAATTCCCAATGCCAGACCAGTGGTGCATCGTATTCGCAGAATGACTCCAAAGGAAAAAGAAGAATTAGGCGATCAAACTCGTCAACTGTTATGGAAGGGTCTAATCAGACCTAGCTTTTCTAGTTGTGGTGCAGCTGTAGTGTATGTACCAAAGTCAGACGGTACTCTTCGATTATGCGTTGATTACCGAGACCTCAACAAACAGACGCTCAAAAATAAATACCCATTACCCCACATCGATGATTTGCTAGACCAATTAAATGGGGTGAGAGTATTTTCCCGAATGGACCTAGCTACAGGTTTTCATCAATTGAGAATAGCAGAGGAGTGTGTTCCTTTGACAGCTTTCAGAGGTCCAGACATATTTTATGAATGGTTATTAATGTCTTTCGGCCTGTGCAACGCTCCAGCATACTTTGTCAATCTAATGAATAGAGTGTTCAGGGGAGTTCTGAATAAATTTGTCCTCGTATTTATCGATGATATTTTAATCTACTCCAAATCAAAACCCGAGCATGTAAAACTCTTAGAACAAGTATTAGAGATTCTAAGAAAGAACGTCTTCAAAGCCAAATTCTCTAAATGTGTCTTCTGGCAAGAAGAAGTGAAGTTTCTTGGCCATGTCGTGTCAAAGAAAGGGATTTCTGTAGATCCGAGCAAAATAACAGCGATTCAAGACTGGAAACAACCCACTACACCCACAGAGGTTAGAAGTTTTATGCGGTTGGCTAGTTATTATCGAAAGTTCGTTAAGGATTTTTCGAAGATATCCGGTCCGTTAACGAAGCTCACGAAGAAGCATGAGAAATTTTAGTGGACTTCCGACTGTGAAGAAGCTTTCCAGGAATTGAAATCGAAACTGACAACTGCTTCAGTGTTAACCATTATTGATGGCAATCAGGATTTGACGGTTTGGACAGATGCTTCTATTAGAGGTCTTGTTGCAGTGTTAATGCAAAGAGGCCAAGTAGTCGCTTATGCAAGCCACCAACTGAAACCACATGAGAAGAATTATGTAACTCATGATCTTGAGTTTCTAGCTATCGTTTTTGCTTTAAAATTCTGGAGGCATTATTTATTGGGCGAGAAATTTGTACTGTACACAGATCATCAATCATTGAAGTATTTATACACCCAGAAAGATCTGAATTTGAGACAGCAGCGTTGGCTAGAATTTCTTGCAGCGTATGATCTTGATATCCGGTATACGCCGGGAAAGGTTAACGTTGGGGCGGATGCGCTTAGTAGAAAAACCGCAATCATTGCCAATCTTATAATTACGCCAGGATTGATTGATAAAATATCTGTTCTTCAGAAAGGTGACAATTTTGTGAAAGAGATGATAAGAAGGATTCAAAGGGGCGAAGGCTCCAATTTCCAAGTGGATAGTGAGGGAGTTCTGAGATTGAATAGAAGAATATGTGTTCCCGACATTCCTGAGCTCCACAGAGAAGTGCTAGATGAATGCCATAAATCCAAACTTTGCATTCATCCTGGTGTGAGTAAAATGTACAACGATATCAAACGCACTTTCTGGTGGAAGGCAATGAAGAGGGATATTTCTTTGTATGTTAGTAGATGCCCTACTTGTCAATTGGTCAAGAATGACCAACAGAAGCAAGTTGTATTGTTGCAACCGTTGGAAGTCCCAGGTTGGAAATGGGAACAGGTTTCCATGGATTTCATAGATGGTTTGCTGCGAACCAGGAAAGGTAATGACAACATTTCGGTAATCGTAGATCGCCTCACGAAGACTGCCCATTTCATACCTGTCAGATCCAATAGAACCGCTCAAAGTCTAGCACAGATATATTTCAAAGAAATCGTTAAGCTGAATGAAATTCCCATCAGCATAGTCAGTGATAGAGACCCATGAGCGGGTGAATAGAATCCTGGAAGATTTATTGTGGGCTTGTATAATTGATTTTGGTGGGTCATGGGAAGATCACATGCATTTGGCAGAATTCTCATATAACAATAGCTATCAAGCAAGTTTGGGAATGTCGCCATTTGAAGCATTATATGGTAGACGGTGCAGATCTCCAGTGTGACGGCCCGCCCCGCACCAACCGACATTTCCTCCAAAGGTGCGTTGCACACATGTCCAGTTAGCACGGAACGGATCGTCAGAAGAAAAAGGGAAGAAGGGAATGAACTAACAAGGAACCTGTAGGATGTCTCACAGCGCATAGAATAAAATATAATAACAACATACTTGACATAAAACAGGTAAGACAGTGCATAAGCTGAAAACTAGAACTAAGCATCATAGCAGCGGAAATACAGCTTATTACAACTTTTAAAATACTATCTCTAAAGCAAAAGCAAGATAAAGAAGGTACACTACTAATGCCCAAGTAGTGGCCACCAACAAAACAGGGAGAATATCTATATATCATACGTGGAAGCCTCCTGCTCGCCTCCGAATCAGCTACTCGCGCATCACCAGCTAACCATAACCTGTCTCTAGTCTGCTCGTGTGAGCACCCAGAGTAATAAGAGGAGACATAAAACTCTGGGTCAGACATAAAGCCTGGTATGAGCGATAAGCAACAAAACATAACAATAACAGGTATAATCCAATCATACCTGAACCTGGACCTGCAACCAAAGAGTTAGCACTACATAATGTACAACACTGTAAGGTGCCCTTTCAAATGGTGTAAAGATAACGGGGGTGGGGGTGTGCATGTCATAGTGATGTCAAACAATCAAACATAGCAATCATCCTCACATCCCTCACTCAGTGCATAAAGCATACGATATCCACTACTTTGGTCACCTAATACTTTGGGCCATGACGGAATCCAATCCCGTGCAACTATCACTACAGGCCCACTATCCATCTCTCAGTAGTGAACCAAAATTATGAATACCGACAACCCCTTTGCACACGTCCCGCAGCAAAGCCCAACCATGAAGTGAACTCATTGGTTCCCAACTGGATCCTGAGCTATAACTTCCATTTGGACTACCTTTGCATCTCGGGTTTTAGTCTCCTCCACCGGATCGGTCTTCATTCAGTTCATAACCTCCTGGTTCGGTTCACAGTCACCAGCTCGTGGTCAAGCTCTAGGTCATGATGATACTCCAGCTCGGATCATGCTACCTTCGCCAGGTCGGATCATGATATGCTCTCCAGGTCGGGTCGCCATCATCGGATCGTGCTTCATCAGTTCGTGGCACCCCTGTCGGGTCGGGTCGTGGCACCCTGGTACTCATCGCATCGTGAGCTCCTTCATCCTCCTCTCGTTCGGATTGCGACCTTGAAGTGACTCGTAGCATCAGTCTCTCGGTCGTGGCCTTCAAAGTGGAGCAGATCGTCATGGTGGTGCGGCTCGTGATGACTCTTCACGAATGGAGGGGATCGAATCGTGGAGGGTGGTTCGTCCCGGATCATGGCTCACCTCCTGCCTTGGTCGTGGCACATACCCCACGAACGGGGAGGGGGCTCACGAACCGATTCCTGCACAACTTCCCTGCGACTTGTTTCACACCATTCGATGGCATTTTCGACCAATCTAACACTTCTAAACAATCACAAAGCATACCATACAGTCATAACAACATGTAGTATCAACCCCAAACACCAAAACATAAATCATAGCGTGTAAAATGGATCAAACATACCCAAAACCCCTTAATTTCCCTTAAGCATGTTTAGGAACAACTAAGTATAGGATTAACAAAACTTAACCAAATTAACCCAAACTTCTAACAGAGGTCTAAAACAATACTTAGCAATTTATAAATATTTTTCCAGATTTTTAACATGCATAAATTCCCTAATTATCACTAATCACCCCTTAATCCCCCAAATTCCGGGATTTGCAAAATTAGTCGAAATTAACCCAAATTCATATCAGAGACATAAAATGATGTTTTAGAATTTTAGAAATTTTTCTAGATTTTTCTGAGCCATAATTTCGCTAATCGCTGATTACCATAACTAGCCGTAATTAGTGAAAAACAATGCAAATCACTCACCTTAGCCACAAACAAACTTTAGATCTGAAATAATCTCTGATTTGGATCCAATCCATATGTGTTCCAGCAGCTCTCCCTCTGATTTGGTGCTACCCTCCCTTGATTTGATGTAGTTTTGCTTAATCTTCGATTAGAAAGTGATTAGAGATGATTTGGGATGAAATTAGAAGGTGGAGGCCATTGCTAGAGCTTGAAGGAGGTAAGTGGCGGCTGGAAAAATGAGTCTAAAACCGAAATCCTAACCCTAGCAGCCCTTAAATATCCCAAATCCCGAAATCCCCCATTGGGCCTAGTTGCTAATCACCCGGTTAAGCCCAATTAGCTGTTTTTCACCTTCTAAACCTTGTTTCAGCCATATCTCCCAAACGGTAAGTCAGTTTGGCTAATGTAACCACTCTACGGAAAGAGAAACCATCATTCGAAGCCAATGGAAGTGGTTTTAGGTCAAAATTCCTTTCCAGTCAAAAGTTATGGCCAAAACAGTACCAACTAGGGGCAAAACGGTCATTAAAAAATCGACAAAAATCATGAACATGGGAAATGACTCTAATGGTTGTTTCCCAAAGTTACATGACCATACGACTTCGTATGAGAAAGAAATAAATATTCTACGATCCTTCGATGCGTAGAATGCGGGTTGTTACATTCTTCCCCCTTAAGAAATTTCGCCCCCGAAATTCCCTAACCAAAACACACAAAGGGCCCAGCATGCCTATCAACCATAAAACAACAATCAACATGCAAAACAAGTCTATCCTAGCATGCGGTTTACTAAAAAGGGAAGAAACTATCACTACCAAAACCTTACCAGGCAAAGAGTTCTGGATACTTCCTCCTTATATCCTCCTGTTTCCCAAATACAGTCTTTTTCATTCTTACCCCACTGGACTTTGACTAGTTTCACCACCTTCCTTCGAAGCTGCTACGTATCGTTCCCAACGATACGCATAGACTTGCGGTTCCCAACCGCCTCGAGTTCAACTTCGATGTTATCCAACTGATCAGGTGAAATAGCCACACTAGGGTCATGCACGAATTTCCTTAACTGGGAAACATGAAATACGTTGTGAACTCCCGCCATCTTGTCAGGTAACTCTACCTCATACGCCAAATTCCCAACTTGCTCGAGGACTGGGAATGGGCCAACAAATTTTGGTGCTAACCTACCTCTCCAACCAATCCGAATCACATTCTCTATGGAGAGATCTCGACAAACACCAAGTCGTTAACGAAGAATTCCAAATCTCTTCGTTTCTTACAGAGATATGCCTTCTGCCTATCTTTATCCCTTCCCAGTAGTAGATCTGCTCTATGTCTCAATACATCTTGTTAACACTGGGATGTATAGTCAATTTCGAGTGATGATATGCTCTAAGCACTTCACCTCTCAGTTCATCTACGTTGGGTACAACTAGTCCCTTATTCTTTCGAAGCCACCCTTCTCGATCAAATCTTTATTTGATCATTCTCTTTCCATCGATACCAATCTCTACCCTAGAGATGGTTTCCAATAGATTAGGATCGTCCTTCTAACTGGAACCAATCCACTCAATCAAAATCGATCTACTCGTCAAGCTTACTAGTGTTTCTGAATCCAATTCACTCTTGGGTCCGAAATCATATCCTGTGATATACTTTAGTTACTTCCATCCTAAAACAAAACCCCTAAACTGGCATGTCTCCTACTCAATGCAACTATTATCGCGCCCAAATCATTTACTATGATCACTCTGCCCCATGGAGTCATGGCGACTCCACTGCACTGATCCATAGCCACTAGTCCTTTGCTATGTCCACTCTGCCCCATGAAGTCATAACAACTCCACTGCACTGGCTCATAGCCTTACTAATCATTTACAATGTCCACTTTGTCCCTCGAGTCATGACAACTCTACTGCACTGGCTCATAGTCCTACTACAATCACTTTGTTCCCCATCGCTGGAACCCTAGAGGTGATAGTCTACTCAAGGAAAAAAATAGGAACAACATAGCAACCATAACATCCATCAAACAAGTCCTATCTATCACCTGCTAAATTGATAAACACATCGACACCTACATGACTGGTCTAACCAATCCCAATATGTCGATTCTAGCATGTCTGGTCCAACCAACATCACTAACTAATGGAAGCCCAGCCCCTATACATACACCAATGCCTACTTGACTGGTCCAACCAATCCCAGGCTAATGGATGCCCCGCCCCCCTACTAACTATCGTACGTCCAACGCACGTTTATCCTCCAAGGATAATTAAACTAATGGAAGCCCAGCCTCCAATCGGACTACCGTACATCCAACGTACGTTTATCCTCCAAGGATAACTAGATCACGTCCAACGGATCCAAGGTAACGGGCGTCCCCAGATACCCCTGCTTTTAGTCCTCCTAAAATACTTGAGTCCAACCCAAGTCTATCCATTATCTTGCTGCCCTCTCGAGTCCAACTTGAGCTGAATCCAATTCCTTGCAGCCTTCTCGAGTCCAACTCGAGTCAATCTATAACTCAGACCCAGTCTTGAGTACCGACAAACTCTAGTCCAACGTGAGTCGTCTCCCTATTCGTTGCATCTCCAAGATCAATGAACACCTATTTTCTTTTACGAGTTCAAGTCCAACTTGAATCGCTCTAATCTTCGTTGTATCTTCCATGATCAACGAACACATCCTATTCCTTCAAAGTTCTACTATCCAATAGGGAACATCAACATAGGGTCCTAAACAATCCATTACTTTGCATCTTTCCCGAGTCCCACTCGAGCAATCTCATAACCCTATCGAGTCTAACTCTGGGCAGTCTATACCATTGAACAGTCTCATCATGTTCCGTCTGCCCATCACTCCTCGAGTAAACCAAGATATCATCCAATGAAAAATCACAACAACTATTTACCCCTCACGCGAACCATCCTCGTCGAAATCGATATTCCCGAAGTACAAGCCCCAAAGGCCTAAACCAATATCAGACAAGCACCCAAGGAACATCTCCTCCGAGTTTGGACAATCCTCATGAGGTGATACTAGCAAAACAATCTAGCACTGGAGTACTCATTTGCCTCCCAGAGACAACTAGAACTTATTACAACGATAACCTCTTAACTTCCTTAACTCCAGTTACTATCGCCATTACTAGATAGGTACCTAATACCACCCTATTCCTTTGGAGTAGATCGACTCCCCAAAATAATGCTAAACCCAGTAAAGCCCAAAACAAAGCAATCACAAGGAAACATACATCCATGACTCGATAAGACCACCCACAAAAAATCACACTAAGATCAGTCGAACCACCTATCGGGTTCGTCACAATTAGAGGTCTATCGACTAACTCAGGTTTGTCAAACAAAACCCGATCAAAACATCTTAAATAGAAAGCATACCTCGAATAACGACACCTTTTTCCTTCTGCGCCGCAGTTGGGGCATTCGACGAAGAAGGAACAGCGTTGATAGCATATGCTTTCACAATCTGCTTCTCCCTAGGAGGTTATGGGCAATCATCCTTGTGATGTCCCGCCTGGCCGCAGTTAAAGCACTTCCTTTCCCCAGGCTTTTCTCGACAATCTCTGGCGTAATGGCCCTTCTTGCCACAACTAAATCATTCGCCATCTTTCTTATTTTTCTTACTCTGACCATCCTTGGTCGGGTTCTGCTTCCTCTTGTTCTGAGAATTCTTCTTGCCTTTACCGCCTGCTTGCGGCTTTGGCTCCTCTGCAGATGCCGTAGCAACTTCGGCCTTCGACTTAGGGAAAAGGCACTCTGACCTTAATGCCTTCCCTACAATAGACTAGAACGTCTCATCGATATGGTTTATAAGTCTTTCCCCTAAGTACCCATCCAAGCCAGTTATGAACTTCTCGTTCTTCTTTTCGACTGTATCGATAAGGGACCATCCATATTTCGATAAAGTGTCAAATTCAGCGATATACTCCGAGACTGCTCTACCGTTCTGCTTGAGCTCCAAGAACTTCCTGAACAGTTCTGATTTATGAGCAGCTGGAATAAACTTATCACAAAAGCGAGTCTTAAACTGATTCCAAGTAACTTGATCTTCTGGAGTAGCTGTTCTAATGGCATTCCACCAATTCATCGCTCGCCCTTGCAGCTGACGAGACGCTAGCCTTCTCTTCATCTCATCCTCAAGACCCCAGTCGTCGAAGATACGATCACAGCTATCCAACCAATCCTGATTATCTGTGGCCGACTCCGTTCCGTGGAACGGCTTCCCACCAAGGTTAGTGTAATCCTTGCACAACTTGGCGAAATCGACCCTAGGCGCCTGTACTACTGGACCACCACCATTTCCGGGATTGGGAACTGCTCCCTAAACATCTCTAAGCATGTCTCTCATGAAGTTAGTGAACATTGTCCTCATGTCAGGAGCATTCCCATGGTTGGTCCCTCTACCAGCACCTCTAGGATATCCGCTCATCGTTAATCTGCAAAAGGGGAAACGATTAACGAACCCATAGTGGTGCTAGTGCAGTACGACTTCATTATTATATTACCAATAGTATATATATATAGCTTTTGAAAACCAAAGTAATCACAAATACGCACTCTCATATACGTACTATCTCTCCCTAGTGTCTTTCCCTAGGTTAACTATACAACCTAGAGCTCTGATACCAAGTGTGACAGCCCGCCCCACATCAACCGACATTTCCTCCAAAGGCGCGCTGCACACATGTCCAGTTAGCACGGAATGGGTCGTCAGAAGAAAAAGGGAAGAAGGAAATGAACTAACAAGGAACCTGTAGAATGTCTCACAGTGCATAGAATAAAATATAATAACAACATACTTGACATAAAACAGGTGAGACAGTGCATAAGCTGAAAACTAGAACTAAGAATCATAGCAGCGGAAATCCAAAATACAGCTTATTACAACTTTTAAAATACTGTCTCTAAAGCAAAAGCAAGATAAAGAAGGTACCCTACTAATGCCCAAGTAATGACCACCAACGACACAGGGAGGATATCTATATATCATACGTGGAAGCCTCATGCTCGCCTCCGAATCAGCTACTCGCGCATCACTAGCTAACCATAAACTGTCTCTAGTTTGCTCGTGTGAGCACCCAGAGTAATAAGAGGAGACATAAAACTCTAGGTCAGACATAAAGCCTGGTATCAGCGATAAGCAACAAAACATAACAATAACAGGTATAATCCAATCATACCTGAACCTGGACCTGCAGCCAAAGAGTTAGCACTACATACTGTACAACACTCTAAGGTGCCCTTTCAAATGGTGTAAAGATAACGGGGGTGGGGGTGTGCATGTCATAGTGATGTAAAACAATCAAACATAGCAATCATCCTCACATCCCTCACTCAGTGCGTAAAGCATACGATATCCACTACTTTGGTCACCTAATACTTTGGGCCATGACGGAATCCAATCCCGTGTAACTATCACTACAAGCCCACTATCCATCTCTTAGTAGTGAACCAAAGTTATGAATACCGACAACCCCTTTGCACACGTCCCGCAGCAAAGCCCATCCACGGAGTGAACTCATCGGTTCCCAACTGGATCCTAAGCTCTAACTTCCATTTGGACTACCTTTGCATTTCGGGTTTTAGTCTCCTCCTCCGGATCGGTCTTCATTCAGTTCATAACCTCCTGGTTCGGTTCGCAGTCACCAGCTCGTGGTCAAGCTCTAGGACATGATGATACTCCAACTCGGATCATGCTACCTTCGCCAGGTCGGATCGTGATATGCTCTCCAGGTTGGGTCGCCATCATCGGATCATGCTTCATCAGTTCGTGGCACCCTGGTACTCATCGCATCGTGAGCTCCTTCATCCTCCTCTGGTTCGGATCGCGAGCTTGAAGTGACTCGTAGCATCAGTCTCTCGTTCGTGGCCTTTGAAGTGGAGCAGATCGTCATGATGGTGCGGCTCGTGATGACTCTTCACGAATGGAGGGGATCGAATCGTGGAGGGTGGTTCGTCCCGGATCGTGGCTCACCTCCAGCCTTGGTCGTAGCACATACCCCACGAACCGGGAGGTGGCTCACGAATCGATTATTGCACAACTTCCCTGCGACTTGTTTCACGCCGTTCGACGGCGTTTTCGACCAATCTAACACTTCTAAACAATCACAAAGCATACCATACAGTCATAGCAACATGTAGTATCAACCCCAAACACCAAAACATAAATCATAGCATGTAAAATGGATCAAACATACCCAAAACCCCTTAATTTCCCTTAAGCATGTTTAGGAACAACTAAGCATAGGATTAACAAAACTTAACCAAATTAACCCAAACTTCTAACAGAGGTCTAAAACAATACTTAGCAATTTATAAATATTTTTCCAGATTTTTAACATGCATAAATTCGCTAATTATCACTAATCACCCCTTAATCCCCCAAATTCCGGGATTTGCAAAATTAGTCGAAATTAACCCAAATTCATATCAGAGACATAAAATGATGTTTTAGAATTTTAGAAATTTTTCTAGATTTTTCTGAGCCATAATTTCGCTAATCTTCGCTAATTACCATAACTAGCCGTAATTAGTGAAAAACAATGCAAATCACTCACCTTAGCCACAAAAAAACTTTAGATCTGAAATAATCTCTGATTTGGATCCAATCCCTATGTGTTCCAGCAGCTCTCCCTCTGATTTGGTGCTACCCACCCTTGATTTGATGTAGTTTTGCTTAATCTTTGATTAGAAAGTGATTAGAGATGATTTGGGATGAAATTAGAAGGTGGAGGCCATTGCTAGAGGTTGAAGGAGGTAAGTGGCGGCTGGAAAAATGAGTCTTAAACCGAAATCCTAACCCTAGCAGCCCTTAAATACCCCAAATCCCGAAATCTCCCATTGGGCCAAGTTGTTAATCACCCTGTTAAGCCCAATTAGCTGTTTTTCACCTTCTAAACCTTGTTTCAGCCATATCTCCCAAACGGTAAGTCCGTTTGGCCTATATAACCATTCTACGGAAAGAGAAACAATCATTCGAAGCCAATGGAAGTGGTTTCAGGTCAAAATTCCTTTCCAGTCAAAAGTTATGGCCAAAACAGTAACAACTAGGGGCAAAACGGTCATTTAAAAATCGACAAAAATCATGAACATGGGAAATGACTCTAATGGTTGTTTCCCAAAGTTACATGACCATACAACTTCGTATGAGAAAGAAATAAATATTCTACGATCCTTCGATGCGTAGAATGCGGGTTGTTACATCCAGCATGTTGGGTAGAACCTGGCAACAGACTTGTGCTAGGACCTGATATGATTCGAGAAGCATCTGATAAAGTCGACTTCATCAAAAAGCGATTGAGAACCGCACAAAGCTGACAAAAAAGTTATGCAGATTCTAGAAGAAGAGATTTGACATTTGCTGTTGGTGATCATGTTTATTTGAAAGTTTCTCTGATGAGAGGAGTAATTTGGTTTGGCAAAACTGGGAAGTTGGCACCAAGATTTATTGGTCCCTTTCCTATACTCGAACGAATTGGAACTCTTGCTTATAGGGTTCAATTACCAGATTGGTTGCCTGGAGTGCATGATGTATTTCACGTATCTCAACTTAGAAGACATGTGCATGATCTGGATCTTGTTGTAGAAGAAGCAGCGCAACAGGATATAGACATAACTCCTGAATTAGCAGTCAGAAGAGAGCCATTAAAGATTGTTGGCAAAGAAACTAGAGAACTAAGAAGCAAAAAGGTTCATTTAGTTAAAGTGCAGTGAAGTAGTGATCCTAGAGACTGTACTTGGGAGACTGAGGAAAGCACTAAGCAAGCTTACCCCAAATACATAGTGGACATCTCTGACTAACTCCGGTGCAAGGTACCTTTACAATACTTTGCATTTACATTTTGTTTCCTACTTTACTGTTGTTTCCTTTTCGAGGACGAAAAGTTTTAAGTCGGGGAGATTGTAACAACCCGGAAAATACGAGCCAATTTAAAAATTTTAAATTGGTTATTTCAAAGGAATTAAACAATGGAAATAGAATATTTCAATAAAATAGTGAATTAGAAATAGTGAGTCAGTTTAAAATTTTGAATTCACACTTTGACTGACTATGCAGGGTGGAAATTATAATGGATTTTAGTGAAACCATAAATATTTAAATCTGTTTATCAATACCTTTCTAACGAATCTGAAAAATCGAAGTTTCATAACGGGAGTCAAAAGTTATGGCCGAATGAATTTTCAGAAAGGTCGCTATATAGAATATATAGCCCTGGAAAATAGATATTTTGCAAACGACCTCGGAATTCGACGAAACCACTTTTGTTGGGTCCGGGATGTCAAACTATTGCTAGGTTTCAAATTTCATAATTTTTGAAGCTAGTATGTGAGCGTTGCAAAAGAAAATGTGTTTGGTCAATTTCTGTTAAATTGGATCGACCAGAAAATGGCCATTTTTCAAACAATCTCAGAATTCGACGAAACTAGTTTTATTGGGATCGTAGCATCAAAACATAGCTAGATTTATTTTTCTGGAATTTTTCGAATCAGTTTGTGGCCCTGGCAAATTGAAATGTACGTTCAAAGTTAAAATTAAATGTTTTATACTTTAATTTGAAGAATAACTAACTGTAACAGTCGAATTGGCCAACGAAACATAACCCATTGTATCCGGGATGGGGTAATTAGCTAGCGACGACAGTCATTGGGTTTGAATTGGTGTCCGTGTGGAGAAACACTATTTTAAAATTTATTAGAACCATGGGCAAATCAGAATTTTCCTTTCATTATTTTTAAAAATAAAAAAACCCCAGAAACCCTCGTTTTTCTCTCTCGACCGACGATCTACGTCGTTCGCCGCTTCCGAGCCAAATCGTTGCCGCCACAGGCGATTCCAGCCTTCGCCACCACCACCAGTCGACGCGCCTCCCTCTCCTCTTTAAATCCGACCCTACCCCGACCCCTATCGCCACCTCCATCGCCAATATCGTCGACCGAAACCTCGACACTTCCCATTGCCGCCCCGATCGCCAGAGACCACCGAACCACCTCAAACCACCCTACGCCAACTCCCCTCTCCTCCCTCTTCCACGTCATCACCTCTAATCATCCTATCGTGCCTCGGTTCTCGCAAAAACTGCAACCCTAGTTTTGAACCATCGTGAAAGGTGAGTCCTTTTTGATGTTTGATCTTTGAAAAATCATATCTTTAAGGTGTGTTGACGAAATTCGATGAAACAGGAAACATTGGGACCGCAAGGAGGCTCTCTACCACATAGAAGAGACCACGGATTTTTCTGAGTCATCTACGATTTTTAGCACTTCGAAAACCAATGTGAGAAATTTAAATTAAATGAATTTGAATGGAAAATGTCGTGTATAAATTATATAAGCAAAATATAAATTACACACGTGTTGTATACCTCATGTACGTGCGATGTGTAAGCTATATAAGCGAAGTATGAATTATACATGCATAGTATAATTGATATATGTGTTGAAATGCAAGTGAAATATAGAAATATATATATACACATATATATACATACTCCCCTCGTCCACAAACCATGGACGATATTTATTGTTGTGTATTGGTGTGAAATATTGGATGAAAATGTGAATGGTTGAATAATTGTTTGTGGTTGATATTGTTTGGTTGTGGTTGAAAAATACCCGTTGGTGATTGAAATGAATTGGAAATAATTGTGGAAATAAAAATAAAACATGCTGCCTGCGTGCGAATTAGATGCATGAATCCCCATTGTCAAAAACAGCGAGGTTTTAAGGTAGAGCGAGGAGCCGTACTAGGGACGGTGCCGGTTTTAACTAACCTGCCGTTATACTGCCGAAATTTTGAATAATATTCATGTGTTAGAATTATTTTCATATGTTGAAATTATCTTCATGCGTTGAAATTAAAGTCATGTGTTGAAACTATATCCATGTGTGGAAATGCTCATGTGTTGAGAAGTGATGTGTGAAAATTAAATTCATGTGTTAATGAATGAAGTGGTCAAACAATAAAAATCACATTTTTATAATATATATGAAGTATGTAAAATATTCGCCTTATATATAAATAGTTTCAACAATAAAAATTTCATATTTCTTATATGAACAACATATATAAAATATCCATGTATGGAGGTGCTCATGTGTTGAGAAGTGTGGGTATTGGAAAAGTACATGTGTTGAATAAAAAGATTGAACAATAAAAATTACATTTTTATTGAAACTATGAAGTGTTAAAAACATTCATGTGTTGAATAAATATTTTAAATGATAAAAATATCATTTTTATCATATATGTGATATGCTAAAGATATGCGAGCGTTGAACCAAATATTTGTGAAAGAAATATGTGAAAACCCGTAACTTCCCCGGTGAGGAAAGCGCGGATAGTTTGAGAGAAAACCACAACGGAACGCAGACGGAAGAACATTTCATTGTTAATTTACAACAATTCCATCAGAATACAAGAATATACAGAACATAAATAAATATTACACAGAAATATCAGAGATTTAAATTACATTTAAATACATCGCAGCAGAAAATAATACAATACACAACTAGAAGAGATATACAGATACAAAGCTTTCCGGACATCATTCCAGCTGTAAACCAGGATCCCATGAATATAAATCTGCAAAACCAAAACTACTAGCTGCCCGTGTCAAAATAAGGTCACTCAGAGTTTAGGTTAAAACAGTAAACTCCAGATCAGTCATGTGACTGGTGTGAGAACTAAAACAGTTATTAATCTTTATTTTAAAGTTCGGTAAATCAAGGGACCACGCCGTATAACACGGAATGGGTTTCCTCCCAAGAATACCAGTGCATAAACAAACAACGCAATGCTAAATAAAGAAAAATGAAGTTATTATAAGACCCAGTTCCCCTCACACAATGCAATGCAAGCCGGAGGATAGGGTTTTTACCTTATAATAGCCAAGAATGCTTGATACGTTTAAAACAAATCATTTGATACTATCATAAGTGCATAGTGTATAAAACAATCTTCAAATCATAAGTATCAATCATAGACGGCATAAGCGCCCCATCCCACTATTTCACCGTACTAGGCTCCACAAATAAAACCGGAATACACGTATTGGAAATTGGATTTCCATCATGGTGGCTCCTGATTCGAAAGATCGATCGCGTAATGCAATTCCCCACGGCTTACGTCCCAACAAGAGAAAACACCATCTGCACATCCGCACTTTTAGGACCAGAGTATCACCGCGGCTTACGTCCCAGCGAGAGAAAACACCGCTTACTCTATATATCCCTGAGCACTAAGCTCATCTCGGTCGACCGAATCCACGACACCACTAAGATGCACATCCACTAAAAAGCATACTGATCAAACCATCAGTTTACCACCATACCGGGGTGTGAGGCTCGCAAATCGACGCTATACACAAAGCCATGCTATATTAAAGCTGCGCTTTGATCATCACCCACCAAACTTTGCTTTTCAACAAAAGTCTGGATCACTGCATCTCAGCATGCCACACTATCAATTCATATCGTACTACTGATTTCTGCCAATATACAACCTCTGAGCTCGTATGTCTCAAGAAGGGCGTTAAGCAAGAGAATAAATTCCCCGCCGCCAAACAAATATATATTTAGCAGGGATCAACGAATAAAATATAAAGGAATACAATGTCAGACATACCATCAATTTACAAGTCCGTTCTAGGTCTGAACGAAACCAGAGGCACTTTCCTCGCATATCCGTCGATCTCCAAGTACATCTGGACGACCACCAACTGATTCCCTCATCTTGGGTGTACAGCCTAATCAAGATCATCAGTAATCACCCAAACGATGTGAAAACTTCCGGTCTTCGACCACCGTCATCATCTTCGACTTATCGTCGAATCGGTTATTCAAAATGGGTATAAACCCGGTCTTTCCGAATAACTCGCGTATATTTTAAACAAGTGTTACACAAACACAACATACGCCCCATTCCAATTCATCAGTCACAAACCGTAAATTAATCAAGAGAATAATTCCCCAAATATTAACCCCGAAGGCCGAAACCAACATCAGATCAATATCCAGAAAACCATTCTGCTTAGCTAACTGACAGTTAGTTTCTAACTTTCACATTCATAGGGAAAGGTTCGCATTAATTTTATCAAAGATAAATTCCTTGAATTTATTCTTTAATCTTCCTTTGGATATCATTTCAAACCAAATTATGGTTTTCCAAACTAGTCGGGATTAGCGAACCACACCGAAATAATTATTTATTTTATTTCCCAATCCCAACCTATTCATCCCATGAAGCAAAACTGGTAATACTCCATATGTAATAACACGGTGTTATCGGTAAATTCAATTACCATTTCACGTTCAAATCTAATTAAAGATTTAACTATCGCTTTGGAGAAAAACTGGTGATACTCCATTCTCGATCTTTTCAATCTAATTAATGATTCATTAAAACTCCACATAGTTTTAATCTTTAACTGGGTTAAAGAATCAGTGTCATTTAAAACATGATTCACTATAAACCCAAAATCACATTACATTTCAATCAGACCCTAAACATAAATTAGCAAGTGAGCAATTCCTTAAGTATTAACCCCGAAGGCCGAAACCAACATCAGATCAATACCCCAGAAACCATTCAACTTAACTAATCTCCAGTTAGTTTCTGATTTTCTTTACTCCTTTGGGTCTAAGAACAGTATTATTGAAGATACCGTTCACGGCAACCAAAAATCACATTCTATTAATTATCGGGTTAAAGAACAAGTGTTATTTAAAACACTGTTCACGATAAACCCAAAAATCAATACCAATTCAATTTCAGTTAAATATTATTTAATTGGTGCACTTCATTAAATCTAAATAAAAAGATTTAATCTTTTCCTCAACTGGGTTTAAGAACATCGTTAATGAAGACGCCATTCACGACAAACCCAAAATCCCATTTGATATTAAATACAAGGCTATGAATAGAAAATATATCGGCTTATATTCAATGTCAAATTCTACGACCAACAAATATCGTATTGGAAATAACGATATAAATATATCTTTCAAATTTCCCATAACAATACCTGTATAATCACAAAATCCCACATCGAAATATTCTGAAGACAATTTCGATTCAAATCCATTTCCAATCTATATATTGGAAATCCTGGTTATTTTCAAAACCATTTCAAATCCACTTTATTTATTTTAAAAATAAATAAATTATTATTCTAGTTCAAAACTAGTTCATTTCGATAAAAATCTATTTTTATCCTTTCAAATATGGAGTTTCTCATCCCAACTCTTCACAAATCATTTCTTATGATTTTACACAAATTATAATCATTTTTAATAAGTTTGTCAAGGCCTGTACAGTCGATTTCCATCAATGGCTATCGAACTGCACTTACAACGACCTTTTCCAAATTTTATTTGGACATAATTCCAAATCCAACCGTTAGATTTCAAATTTCTAATATTCGTTAGAAAGCTCTTTTCGATACGAACCCAACGGATCCGGTTTTAGGAGAATCTGACGGTCGGATCTCCCGCAATGTCCGTTCGAAGTCAATGGTCGAAATTCACGAACTGCCGCGGCGCGGCGTGTTCTATCCAGGCCATTATATATATTGTATATATATATATATATTATATATTTCGTTGATTTCCTTTTTAAAAAGAATTTTATAAATCATTTCAAATTTGTTTCAAAAACAATTTCAACCTTTATTTCAAATTCAAATCAAAATTGAATTTTTCCTTATAAATTATTTTTACATTCACTTCTATTTGATTTCAATTCAAATCAATTTCAATTCTTTTTCAATTAGTTTTCAATTGAATTAAATTCAATTAAGATTTGTTTTCTATTTGATTCAATTCGAATTCATTTTCAATTCAATTCAATTCGAATTCGTTTTCTATTAAATTCAAATTCGTTTTCTATTCAATTCAATTCGAATTCGTTTTCTATTCAATTCAATTCTTTTCAAAATATCAGATTTTGAAATCACTTTTGATATTCATTACAAAATGAATAAAATCGATATTCATTATAAAATGAATAAAATCGATATAAATATCGTTCACGTCAAAATGGTGTCAATCTAATCAACACAGCTTCATATATTTCTATTTTCAAATATTCTATTTCAAATATTTCTTTTTAAAATATTTCTATTCAAATATTTCTTTTTCAACTATTTCTATTCAAATATTTCTATTCAAATATTTCTTTTCAAATATTTCTTTTCAAATATTGAATGAAGCTAATCGATTACCATATAATGTTAATTATATGGATTTTCTACAACACATGTATACAATAACAATGATGAAAAATCAACCATCATCCAAAGTGCATTCTACACTGTATAAGCGTCGAATATAAATATTTAACGCTCATAACAGTCTATCAATCAATCGATCGACGTACAACTAAACAATCGGGATTAGTGTACGTCAAATATCATCCCAATACCCGTGTGGGGTTTCAAACAATCAAACAAAGATTTTATTTGTGTAGTTGGGCGATGTGTAAAATTTATCGTCCCAATCAATACCAGTCAAATGTGTGTATATAAACAAATCGTTCGATTTGTTTATATTAATTTATTTCATTTCATATACATGTTAAAATTTCTATTTTTAACTATAAAATATTTTCCACTATAAAATATTTTATTTCAACTATATAAATGTTTTATTTCATTTCACATCACATCACACAATCAACTACACATCAAAATCAAACAAACAAGCATACAAGCCGTCCACGGTCTGTGGACGACGGGTGTCGGGTGCTACTAAACACCGTCTACATCCTAGTATATATTGTTAACTAGAAAACAAAATTAAAAGGTGTGAAGTTTTCACAGAATTGCTAATCCAACGCCACGACTCTTCTTAGGTAGAAATCTTCGTCGTTCTTGCCTCTTATCACTTTTCACTGCCCGTATTCTCTACATATATAAAAATCACATTTTTACTTCGCTATTCAACATATAAAAATCGAATTTTTTTCTTTGCTATTCAATATGTAAAAATCGAATTTTTACTTTGCTATTCAATAAATAAAAATCGAATTTTTACTTAGCTATTCAACATATAAAAATCGTATTTCTTTTTTTACTTCATATATATTTTTCAACACTTCATTTTATATAAAAATTATATTTCTACTTTTAATATAAAGATCTATATAAAGATAAAATCTTTGCTACCTATATAATATAAAGATCGTATTTTTATTATCTATACTATATAAAAATCATATTTTTAATCTTTCCTTGATATAAAAATTATATTTTGAACCTTCCTATAATATAAAAATACGATCTTTCTCCTTTTAAAAATCTATTTATATAAACTATATCAAATCTAACCTTATATACTAATAAAAATCCAGATTTTATATAAATGAAAATATAAAAACTCACTATGTTGCGCGTTCTAGGGTGGTTGGAGGCTCGCGGAAGTCCGGGCGATGGCAGGTCGTGCGATGGCTCGGGGTGCAGCTCAGACCAGCACCAGAGTTGGTTGGGGAGATGGCTTTACGGGTGGAGGAGCTCGCTGGAGGGTACGGGGCGGCGCCGTGCTTCTTCAGGTGGCGGCTTGACGGTGCCCCCCACAAGACAACGACGGTCAGATCTGAAAAAGGGGGGCATCGATTTCAGTTCAGTCGCGGTTTTCAGCGTAGGAGAAAGAGCTGGGGGGGTCTCATCGTCGGAGTGGGAGAGGGGGAGGTCGGCCTCCGGTGGCGGCGCCAGGATCACTAGTGATGGGGGCGACGGTCCTCCGTCGAGCGCTTTCCCTTTTTTTTTCTTGATTCGTTCTGAACGGGGGGGGGGGGGGGCAACGGGTTTTAAGGAGAGGGTTTTTTTATTTAATTATTTAATTATTTTATTTTCCACCAAAATGCAACTTTTATTTTCGACCTCAAAACGAGACCCACCGCCTGTCGTCCATAGCTAATTACCCCAATTCCGAACACAATGGGATACGTATCGCAGGCCAATTTTATCGTTCTGACTAGTTTTGATTTAAACTAAAGTATAAATCTTTATATATTCAATTTAAATGCACATTTCAATTTACTGGGGCCACATACGAACTCTAAAAATTCCCGAAAAATATTTTCTAGCTTCGTGTTGACGATACTGTCCTAACAAAACTAATTTCGTAAAATTCTGAGACCGTTTGAAGAATGGTCATTTTTCAGTCGATTAAAATCAACTGAAACTGGTCAAACGCGTTTTCTTTTTCCGCACTCACATATTGATTCGAAAAATTATGGAATTTGGAATCTAGCAATAATTTGACATCACAGACCCAACAAAAGTGGTTTCGTCGAAATCCGAGGTCGTTTGCAAAATGTCTATTTTTAAGGGCCTGAATTCCATAGCGACTATTCAGAATTTTCAACTGGACATATCTTTTGATCCCCACTATGAAATTTTGATTTTTCGGATTCGTTGGAAAGATATTATCAATTAGATTCAAATATTTTTGGTTTCGCTAAAATCCGGTTTATTTTGCACCCGGTATATTCAATTGAAGTTTGAAACCGAATTATCTAACTACCATGCCATTTTCAACTCCTTTTATAATTTAAAATAAATATTTATATTCTAACGACTATCTATATAAATATATTCATTCAAATTCTATTAAAAATAAATTTCTCGTCGTTATTATTTAAAATAATTCATTTTAAATAATCAAAATTTGCTAAAATTGCGAAAATAAAAATTTTAAACTGGCCCAGATTTCCGGGTTATTACAATCTCCCCTACTTAAAACTTTTCGTCCCCGAAAAGGAACGAAGCCGAAAGTTGTTTTAAATACCAACTCAACTTTCATTGTTCTGATTACGGCTTAAGTTCTTCAACTTTTCAGTTTCTAAGAACTTTTCAAATTTTTCAAAAATTTGGCTAACACCCTAAATTTTTGAAAAATTTCGCCATAACCTCCCCTGCACCGGGAGCAAGGGAAAATCCCGAAATTGCCATACAGACATTCTGATCTCAAAAAGAAAAAGAAAAAGCCAAGCGGCTAGCCAATTGGCTCATAAAATCATCATCACCCAAACAAAACAGTAAATTATGGTAAACATGTACCTATTTGTCGGGCAAATAATTTTATTTCTCTGCTCTAGCCTCCTTGCTATGACATGTTCAATGAAAGTACATGTATATGCAAGCAAATGCGACCAAATTTCCAATACAACTCACTATTTGATCAAATTGGCTATATGGTTAAAATTTCAATTAATCAAAACAGTAATCAAACAACACAACCATCAATCAATTAGTTGATTAACTTTTCAAATTCATAACTTTGATATATAGTAAAAAAAAATAGATTTTTGATGCAAAATCACAACAACAAGCCCTATCTAATTTTGGTTCTCACACCAGTCTAATGGAAATATATAGAAATCTCTCTTTCGAAACTCGAATACCAATTCTGATGATGTCTAGACTATCATCAGAATCGTCTTCGGGCGACTAGAGTGTGATTCTATATCTATCCAGTATATTAAAACTTCAAATACACGTGGATCAGACGTATACGCAAAGTCTATATATATTAGACTGTCCAAATTCAAACATAATAACTAATCAAATACGAATAGTTGATTTAAATTTTCAAAACAAAATTTGTTTTCATTTTCAAAAATATACTCTTCACACTCGTTCTAGGATACTACTGATCCCATCTCTAACAAGTCATTCCATTGGATATTACTAATCCAATAACTGATGAATTCTTTTGTATGGTTCTAATGTGTCTTGTTCTCTGAGCTTTGTAAACCAAAGCTCTGATACCAACTGTGAAAACCCGTAATTTCCCCGGTAAGGAAAGCATGGATAGTTCGAGAACAAACCACAACAGAACGCAGACGGAAGAACATTTCATTGTTAATTTACAACAATTCCATCAGAATACAAGAATATACAGAGCATAAATAAATATTACACAGAAATATCATAGATTTAAATTATATTTAAATACATCGCAGCGGAAAATAATACAATACATAACTAGAAGAGATATACGGATACAAAGCTTTCCGGTTATCATTCCAGCTGTAAACCAGGATCCTGTGAATATAAATCTGCAAAACCAAAACTACTAGCTGCCCGTGTCAAAATAAGGGCACCCAGAGTTTAGGTTAGAACAATAAACTCCAGGTCAGTCATGTGACTGGTGTGAGAACTAAAACAGTTATTAATCTTTATTTTAAAGTTCGGTAAATCAAGGGACCACGCTGTATAACATGGAACGGGTTTCCTCCCAAGAATACCAGTGTATAAACAAACAACGCAATGCTAAATAAAGAAAAATGAAGCTATTATAAGACCCAGTTCCCATCACACAATGCAACGCAAGCCGGAGGATAGGGTTTTTACCTTATAATAGCCAAGAATGCTTGATACGTTCAAAACAAATCATTTGATACTATCATAAGTGCATAGTGTATAAAACAATCTTCAAATCATAAGTATCAATCATAGACGGCATAAGCGCCCCATCCCACAATGTCGCCATACTAGGCTCTACGAATAAAACCGGAATACACGTATTGGAAATTGGATTTCCATCATGGTGGCTCCTGATTCGAAAGATCGATCGCGTAACGCAATTCCCCGCGGCTTACGTCCCAACAAGAGAAAACACCGTCTGCACATCCGCACTTTTGGGACCAGAGTTTCACCGCGACTTACGTCCCAGCGAGAGAAAACACCGCTTACTCTATATATCCCTGAGCACTAAGTTCATCTCGGTCGACCGAATCCACGACACCACTAAGGTGCCCATCCACTAAAAAGCATAATGATCAAACCATCAGTTTACCACCAAACCGAGGTGTGAGGCTCGCGAATCGACGCTATACACAAAGCCATGCTATATTAAAGCTGCGCTTTGATCATCACCCACCAAACTTTGCTTTTCAACAAAAGTCTGGATCACTGCATCTCAGCATGCCACACTATCAATTCATATCGTACCACTGATTTCTGCCAATATACAACCTCTGAGCTCGTATGTCTCATAGAAGGGCGTTAAGAAAGAGAATAAATTCCCCGCCACCAAACAAATATATATTTAGCAGGGATCAAAGAATACAATATAAAGGAATACAATGTCAGACACACCATCAATTTACAAGACTGTTCTAGGTCTGAACGAAACCAGAGGCACTTTCCTCGCATATCCGTTGATCTCCAAGTACGTCTGGACGACCACCAACTGATTCCCTTATCTTGGGTGTACAGCCTAATAAAGATCATCAGTAATCACCCAAACGATGTGAAAACTTCCGGTCTTCGACCACCGTCATCATCTTCGACTTATCGTCGAATCGGTTATTCAAAATGGGTATAAACCCGGTCTTTCCGAATAACTCGCGTATATTTTAAACAAGTGTTACACAAACACAACATACGCCTCATTCCAATTCATCAATCACAAACCGTAAATTAATCAAGAGAATAATTCCCCAAATATTAACCCAGAAGGCCGAAACCAACAACAGATCAATATCCAGAAAACCATTCTGCTTAGCTAACCGACAGTTAGTTTCTAACTTTCACATTCATAGGCAAAGGTTCCCATTAATTTTATCAAAGATAAATTCCTTGAATTATTCTTTAATCTTCCTTTGGATATAATTTCAAACCAAATTATGGTTTTCCAAACTAGTCGGGATTAGCGAACCACACCGAAGTAATTATTTATTTTATTTCCCAATCCCAACCTATTCATCCCATGAAGCAAAACTGGTAATACTCCATGTCTAATACCACGGTGTTATCGGTAAATTCAATTACCATTTCACGTTCAAATCTAATTAAAGATTTAACTATCGCTTTGGAGCAAAACTGGTGATACTCCATTCTCGATCTTTTCAATCTAATTAAAGATTCATTAAAACTCCACTTAGTTTTAATCTTTAACTGGGTTAAAGAATCAGTATCATTTAAAACACGATTCACTATAAATCCAAAATCACATTACATTTCAATCAGAACCTAACCATAAATTAGCAAGTGAGCAATTCCCTAAGTATTAACCCCAAAGGCCGAAACCAACATCAGATCAATACCCCAGAAACCATTCAACTTAACTAATCTCCAGTTAGTTTCTTATTTTCTTAACTCCTTTGCGTCTAAGAACAGTATTATTGAAGAAACCGTTCACGACAACCCAAAATCACATTCTATTAATTATCAGGTTAAAGAACAAGTGTTATTTAAAACACTATTCACGATAAACCCAAAAATCAATACCAATTCAATTATAATTAAATATTATTTAATTGGTGCACTTCATTAAATCTAAATAAAAAGATTTAGTCTTTTCCTCAACTAGGTTTAAGAACAGTGTTAATGAAGACGCCATTCACGACAAACCCAAAATCCCATTTGATATTAAATACAAGGCTCTGAATAGAAAATATATCGGCTTATATTCAATATCAAATTCTACGAACAACAAATATCGTATTGGAAATAACGATATAAATATATCTTTCAAATTTCCCATAACAATACCTGTATAATCACAAAATCCCACATCGAAATATTCCGAAGACAATTTCGATTCAAATCCATTTCCAATCTATATATTTGAAATCCTGGTTATTTTCAAAACCATTTCAAATCCACTTTATTTATTTTAAAAATAAATAAACTATTATTCTAGTTCAAAACTAGTTCATTCGATAAAAATCTATTTTTATCCTTTCAAATATGGAGTTTTTCTTCCCAACTCTTCACAAATCATTTCTTATGAATTTACACAAATTATAATAATTTTTAATAATTTTATCAAGGCCCGTACAGTCGATTTCCATCAACGGCTATCGAACTGCACTTACAGCGACCTTTTCCAAATTTAATTTGGACATAATTCCAAATCCAACCGTTAGATTTCAAATTTCTATATTCGTTAGAAACCTCTTTTCGATACGAACCCAATGGTTCCGGTTTTAGGAGAATCTGACGGTCGGATCTCCCGCAATGTCCGTTCGAAGTCAATGGTCGAAATTCACGAACTGCCGCGGCGCGGCGCGTTCTATCCAAGCCATTATATATATAATATATATATATATATATTATATATTTCGTTGATTTCCTTTTTAAAACGAATTTTATAAATCATTTCAAAAACAATTTCAACCTTTATTTCAAATTCAAATCAAAATTGAATTTTTTCTTATAAATTCTTTTTACATTCACTTCTATTTGATTTAAATTCAAATCGATTTCAATTCTATTTCAATTCATTTTCAATTGAATTCAGTTCAATTCAGATTTGTTTTCTATTTGATTCAATTCGAATTCGTTTTCTATTAAATTCAAATTCGTTTTCTATTCAATTGAATTCGAATTCGTTTTCTGTTCAATTCAATTCTTTTCAAAATATCAGATTTTGAAATCACTTTCGATATTCATTATAAAATGAATAAAATCGATATTCATTATAAAATCAATATAAATATCGTTCACGTCAAAATGGCGTCAATCTAATCAACACGGCTTCATATATTTCTATTTTCGAATATTCTATTTCAAATATTTCTTTTTCAAATATTTCTATTCAAATATTTCTTTTTCAAATATTTCTTTTTCAAATATTTCTATTCAAATATTTCTATTCAAATATTTCTTTTCAAATATTGAATGAAGCCCAATCAATTACCATATAATGTTAATTATATGGATTTTCTACAACACATGTATACAATAACAACGATGAAAAATCAACCATCATCCAAAGTGCATTCTACACTGTATAAGCATCGAATATAAATATTTAACTCTCATAACAGTCTGTCAATCAATCGATCGACATACAACTAAACAATGGGGATTAGTGTACGTCAAATATCATCCCAATACCCGTGTGGGGTTTCAAACAATCAAACACAGATTTTATTTGTGTAGTTAGGCGATGTGTAAAATTTATCGTCCCAATCAATACCAGTCAAATGTGTGTATATAAACAAATCGTTCGATTTGTTTATTTAACTTATTTCATTTCATATACACGTTAAAAATTCTATTTTTAAATATAAAATATTTTCCACTATAAAATATTTTATTTCAACTATATAAATGTTTTATTTCATTTCACATCACATCACACAATCAACTACACATCAAAATCAAACAAACAAGCATACAAGCCGTCCATGGTCTGTGGACGACGGGTGTCGGGTGCTACTAAACACCGTTTGCATCCTGGTATATATTTTTAACTAGAAAACAAAATTAAAAGGTGACAAGTTCTCACAGAATTGCTAATCCAACGCCACGACTCTTCTTAGGTATAAATCTTCGACATTCTTACCTCTTGTCACTTTTCACTGCCCGTATTCTCTACATATATAAAAATCACATTTTTACTTTGATATTCAAAATATAAAAATTGAATTTTTACTTTGCTATTCAATATATAAAAATCGAATTTTTACTTTGCTATTCAATAAATAAAAATCGAATTTTTACTTAGCTATTCAACATATAAAAATCGTATTTCTTTTTCTACTTCATATATATTTTTCAACGCTTCATTCTATATAAAAATTATATTTCTACTTTTAATATAAAGATTAGATTTTAACTTCACTATATATATGAAGATAAAATCTTTGCTACCTATATAATATAAAGATCGTATTTTTATTATCTATACTATATAAAAATCATATTTTTAATCTTTCCTTGATATAAAAATTATATTTTGAACCTTCCTATAATATAAAAATACGATCTTTCTCCTTTTAAAAATCTATTTATATAAACTATATCAAATCTAACCTTATATACTAATAAAAATCCAGATTTTATATAAATGAAAATATAAAAACTCACTATGATGCGTGTTCTAGGGTGGTTGGAGGCTCGCGGAAGTCCGGGCGATGGCAGGCCGTGCGATGGCTCGGGGTGCTTCTCAGACCAGCACCGGAGTTGGTTGGGGAGATGGCTTTATGGGTGGAGGAGCTCGCTGGAGGGTACGGGGAGGCTCCGAGCTTCTTCAGGTGGCGGCTTGACGGTGGCCCCCCTACAAGACAACGGCAGTCAGATCTAAAAAGGGGGGCATCGATTTCGGTTCAGCCGCGGTTTTCAGCGGAGGAGAAGGAGCTGGGGGGGTCTCGTCGTCGGAGTGGGAGAGGGGGAGGTCGGCCTCCGGTGGCGGCGCCAGGATCACTGGCGATGGGGGCGACGGCCCACTGTCGAGCGCTTTCCCTTTTTTTTTCTCGATTCGTTCTAAACGGGGGGGGGGGGGCAACGGGTTTTAAGGAGAGGGTTTTTTTATTTTATTTTAATTATTTTATTTTTCAACAAAAAGCAACTTTTATTTTCAACCTCAAAACGAGACCCACCGCCTGTCGTCCATAGCTAATTACCCGCATTCCGAACACAATGGGATACGTATCGCAGATCAATTTTATCGTTCCGACTAGTTTTGATTTAAACTAAAGTATAAATCTTTATATATTCAATTTAAATGCATATTTCAATTTACCGGGGCCACATACGAACTCTAAAAATTCCCGAAAAATATTTTCTAGCTTCGTGTTGACGATACGGTCCTTACAAAACTAATTTCGTCAAATTCTGAGACCGTTTGAAAAATGGCCATTTTCCAGTCGATTAAAATCAACTGAAACTGGTCAAACGCGTTTTCTTTTGCCACGCTCACATATTGATTTGAAAAATTATGGAATCTGGAATCTAGCAATAATTTGACATCATGGACCCGACAAAAGTGGTTTCGTCGAAATCCGAGGTCGTTTGCAAAATGTCTATTTTTAAGGGCCTGAATTCCATAGCGGCTATTCAGAATTTTCAACTGGACATATCTTTTGATCCCTGCTATGAAATTTTGATTTTTCGGATTCGTTGGAAAGATATTATCAATTAGATTCAAATATTTTTGGTTTCGCTAAAATCCGGTTTATTTTGCACCCGGTATATTCAATTGAAGTTTGAAATCGAATTATCGAACTACCGCGCCATTTTCAATTTCTTTTATAATTTAAAATAAATATTTATATTCTAACAACGATCTATATAAATATATTCGTTCGAATTCTATTAAAAATAAATTTCTCTTCATTATTATTTAAAATAATTCAATTTGAATAATCAAAATTCGTTAAAATTGCCAAAATAAAAATTTTAAACTGGCCCAGATTTCCGGGTTATTACAAAATATTATTTTTAACATGCATAGGAACTAAATAAAATAGTCGTGTGTTGAAAAATATTTTAGTTCGCCAAAATTATCATCTTTGAAATGTGAAGTGTTAAAAATAGCCACTTGTTCAAATAAATATGCATGAGTTGAAATATTCATTAATTAACTAATGATATGATTTTTGCCTATGCATGCAACATTAGAATGAATGGTGTTTTTAAACCAAACTAAATCAAAAATGAAGTTGAATGGAAAATGATAAGTGATAAGAATTGCATATATGTACATGTGTATTTATTGAACAGGTTGTAGCAAAGAGGCTAGAGAAGAGGAATAAAATTTTGTGCCCGACAAATAGGTACACGTTTACTGTTTTGTTTGGGTGATGATTTTATGAGCCTATTGGCTAGCCGCTTGGCTTTTTCTTTTTCTTTTCGACATGAGACGCCCGTGTGGCTATTTGGGAATTTTCCCAGCCCCTCCCGTACGAAGGAAGTTATGGCGAAATTTCCAAAATTTAAAGGCGTTAGTGAAATATTTAAAGTGAAAACGATATAGGAATTTTAAAATGAACTATATTTATATAAATATATAAATATAAATAAAATTAAAACGAAACGTGGCCGGGCAGTTCGTGTTTTGAAACCGTGATTTCAAACGACTAGTGCGGGAAATCCAACCATTGGATTTTCCCGAAACCGCAACCGTTGGGTTCGCCTTGGAAGTATCTTTCCAACGGCACCAACTTTGTGAAGATCCGACGGTTCGATTATCCGAAATGTTTAATTCAAATCTGAAGAAAAACAGCGCCCGAAACGATTATATTTATACATATATATAATTAAATTAAATCGAATAACGACGCTGCAGTTCGTAAATTGAAATCGTTACTTCAAATGACTAGTGTGGAAGATCCGACCATCGGATTTTTTCCAAAACTGGAACTGTTGGATTCATTTTGAAATAGTCTTTCTAATGACATAAAGTTTGTGAAGATCCAACGGTTAGATTTTTAGATATGTGTAAAACAAATTTAGTGAAAAACAGCGCCAGTGCATCGGCACGACCTGAATCGTCGTTTAATTAAATATGGTCGTTTTAAATAAATAAAAATGGCAATATATAGTTATAAAATACTATAGACGATATAGAGTGGAAATAAACCAATTTTGTTGTGTTTGCTTGATATGTGATGGTTGAATGTATTTAACATGAAAATTATAACTAAAGAACTGAAATGTGAATGTTGAGTAGTCTAACCATGTGATAAATTGATTTGAAAATCTAAGTATACGTGGGTTATTTGAAAAGGCCGAGTTCATCTCATTTCAAATAATCGATCGACGTTGAGAAGTCGAAGAGTCGAAGACGGTTGAAGACCGATGATCTTCACATTGGATGGATGGGCGCTACTGATGCTCGTGATTGGAGTAGCTACTGTGAAGGAGCTGAAGTAGTAGCCGTCCAAACATACCGTTGATTGTATGGATATGCGAGGAATTAGGTGCCCCCGGTTTCATTCAAACCCAGAACGGACTTGTAAATCGACTGTGTGTCTGACATTGGATTTTGTTCTATGCTGATTGATCTCTGTTAAATATATATCTGTTTGGCGGCGGAGAATTTATTCTCTTGCTTAACGCCCTTCTCTGAGACGTACGAGCTCAGAGCTTATGTATTGATAGAAATCAGTCGCATGGAGTGGATTGCCTGTGTGGCATGCCTAAGTGGCATATGATCAAGGCTTCTGTTGCAAAGCAAAATCTTGTGGTTAATGATCAAAGCATGGTCTGTGTGACGTAGCTTTGTGTATAACGTGAATTCGCAAGCCTCACACCCCGGTATGAGTCAAAAACGGGAGAAGGACCCAAGGAGTGCACGACGTTTCTTTCTAGCTATGGTGGGGTCAGTGACCTTCCAGCCCGGACATTTATATCTACTTTTCACCAGTGTGGTTGTTGGAATACGAGGCGCCTCGATTATAGGTCTATAAGTACCGGGAAACGTGTGTTCAGGAATAACTAATCCTAAAAAGTAAGAGAGGACCGACCTTGGAGGATCCAGGGATTGCTGTGTGCGTTCCCGAGGCATTTGCTAGAGTGTCTCGAACGGAGAGGAGCTTGCCCCTTGCCTCGACTCATGAAGGAATCCAATTTCCAATACGAAATTTCGGATGTGATTGTAATACTAGTACTGCGACATAGTGGTATGGGTCATTTATGCCGCCTATGATTGTTATTTACGATTGAAATCACTTTTGAAACATTTATGCACTAGTAATAATATCAAACACTTTTGCTTTATTCGTATGAAGCATTTTTGGCCATTATAAGGTAAAAACTCTATCCTCCGGCTTGCGTTGCATTGTGTGATGGGACCTGAGTCTTATAATGGCTTCATTTTACAAAAAGCATTGCGATGATTTAATCATTTACTTTATTTCATGCACTAGCACTCATTGGAGTAAACCCGTTCCGCGAAAGTGGCGTGGTCCTTTGATTTTCCTTATTATTGTTGTTAATAAGTTAAGTAGATTTCTCATACCAGTCCCATGACTGACTCGTAGTTTGCTTCACCTTACAAACTCGGGTGCCCTCATTTTCACACGGGCAGCTTAGTTACAGGTATCTGGTGCACTTTTGGCTCATTGCGAGGCTTGACTACATAGTGCTGACTTTGACTCTTTCCGCCATTTTAGTATATGTATTATGATTCCGCCATTGGCGATGTAGACTGATATTTATTTTGTGTACTCTTTATGTACGATTCCGCCTCTGGCAATGGTGACTGATTATGTATTATTATGCACTAAGTTGTATCCTGCACTGTGCTCTCTGATGTGGTGATATCTATATGATTCCGCTGTCATAGGTGTGTAAATTATTCTATTTTATGTTTATGTTATTATCTGTGATCTGCTAATGATGATTAATGTATTATATTCCAATGATTATCCTTAACACTGTGTCACGATGTTTTGGGATCGTCACAGCTCGTATCAGAGCTTTGGTTAACCTTAGTTCTGGAGTCTAACACATTAAACACTTCGTCAAAATAGAATCAGTAGTATTCTAAGGTGAGTATCTCATTAGAGAGAGGATAGTAAAGTCCTAGGATGAGCCAAGCAGAATAGCAAAAACAATTTGATCAGTCTATCGTCATCTTTCCTTAAATTTTCTTCTTAACCATGCAATAAATTATCATTTCTGTAAGCTGACTCTTTTCTTGCTTTTACAGAACTTGAAAAATGGCTACCCGAGCAGCCGCCGCTAGAGGAGGCCGTGCTGGACGTGGCGGAGGAAGAGGAGAGGTCCCAGTAGAAGAAGGACCCTTGATACAACCCCCGGTCGCTCAATACTTCGAGCTGGACCGCGAAGCTAAGAGATACAAAAACCTAGGAGGCAAGACCGTCTCGGGAACTGGCACGGTAATAGAGGCCCTTGCATGGCTCAAAACATGCGAGAAGGTACTAGAAGGCCTAAGGCTTGGAGATCAAGATAAATCTATTATGGGTGCCTGGCTTATGCAGGAACAAGCTGAACTATGGTAGGAATCTCTCACCGCCGGGAATAGAGAAGCTAGAAGAACCTGGGACGGATTCAAAGAACTCTTCAAAGAGAAATATGTCCCAGAACAAGCCCTAGAACGCATGCATGATGACTTCGCCAACCTCCCACAGGGGGATCTTTCAGTGCAGGATTATCTGAATAAATTTACACAGTTGTCCCCCTATGCTCCGGAGCTTGTCGCCACTGCAAAGTCCAAGAATAAGAGGTTCATCCTCGGGCTGAAGCGACAGTATCATGATAGAGCCATGGCCCACATCAAGTTGGGATTTAATGAATTGGTGGAAATGACATGCAACTACGAAGACCTTGACATAAGGCACCTGGAGCAGGATCGCGCTAAAAGCCATGCCGGAAACAAACGCAAGCCTGCTGTGAATCAAGCTGAGTCAAGCCAAGCAGCATCCTCGAAACCACAGACTGGCAGGCCGCCAAGAGGAAGCTGCTATAACTGTAGCAAGATGGGGCACTTCTCTAATGTCTGCACAGCCCCGAAGAGGCAGAAGACAAATTCACAAGGTTCAAGCCAGGGCTCTCAGAACCCTCGCTCCTGCTTTAATTGCCGCAAGATGGATCATCTTGTCAAAGACTGTCCTTTGCTGAAAAAGGCCGTAGTAGCTCACGTGTACGACGGGTCGAGCCCGCCAGCTGCTTCCGATGGAGCAAGTAAACCCGATGTTTTGGGAGGTACCCTTACAATTAAAAATATTCCTGTTTCTGTATTGTTTGACACGGGTGCATCACGTAATTTTATTGCTAGTAACATAGTGCACAAATTAAAGTTAAAACAAACGAAGCTTAAAGATTCGATTGAAGTTCATAATCCGATAGGGCGTTGTATTTGTTGTATATAACATTGTATACACAATTATATGATTTTTGTTTGATGATAACAACCAAATATATATTATTATAAATGTGTTAATAACTGTACTGTTCTGTATATTCATTACAGATAGGATTTCTGTTTAAATAAAATACAACAGTACAAAAATTTAAATATTCACACAGTGTTTTATTTGAACAGGATATTTTATTTCAATATCAAATAGTACAGTTTTTACAACTCCATTTATTTGAACACTTCACTGATACAATTCATTTCATTTTTCATATACAAAACTCCTTGTTACATCACTCATCACTCATAACTCAGTTATATATATATATATATATATATATATATATATATATACAGACTCATATTCACATGTATACATTTAGACACTTATACACATTGTTCACTTATACAGTCTTCAGTCTTCTGCCAGCTTCACTGTCAGCCCAATAACAGTCAGTCCAGTCTTCATACCTGTCACATGAAACACAGAAACACACAGTACACTGCGATAAAAATAAAAACTGTATTCATGCAAATATAAATTTTATTAAAAAAAAAATTATTTGCCTCAGTTTTCTGGTGTGTTTCTCATCATTTTTCCGACTCGGTCTGATTTATTAAAACCGACTGATGGTTGCATGTACACATGTGTACACGTGTGCACTGCCACGCCATTCAGCAAGCAACTGTGGAGTAGCCTCATGGGCCATCTCGACTCAGTGTAACTCAGCATGAATAAATAGTGAGGACAAAACAACATTCACATGGAATGGTCGAGGCAGTTCAAAAACAAGGCAGCAAAGAAGCAACAAAAGACAATGAAGCTCAACAATGAAGTGTGCATGTATATACATATACAAGTTCAAGTACAAGTGCATGTACAGTATTGTAATCAAACAACAAGAAGAACCAGTCAACAAGCACAGCTCAAGTCAACATGGAGCAAGAAATGTATTCAACAAACATAGTTCAACATATACAAGTATAGTGTACAAACATGCAACATCAAGTTCAAGAGTTCTTTTTCAAGTGTACTTGTGTATGAATGGTGTTCAACACAAGTTAGTGGTGTACAAACTAGTAAATGGTGTAAACAACTTTGGTGTATGAAGTGTGGTTAAGTAAAAGTTCATAACAAGAATTCATCAAGCTTCAGAAGTATCAACAGCAACAATGAAACATCATATGAGTTCAAATGGGCACAACATGTTTATGTACAGCAATACAAGAATCATGGAGCAACAGCTAAAAGCATGGCGAATAAATAATGCATGGGTAAAAAGACAAGTACAAGCAACTGGAAGTATATACACAAATGGATGATACACACATACAATAGACAGACCAAAATCCAGGTGCACAACATAATGGTCAAGGCAATATAGTGAAGCAGATTGCACAACCAAGCATAACAGGATGAACAATAGAGCATGGTTCAGTAATGTGAAATGGTGACACAACATGATGATCAAAATTTGTCATGGCAGCATCAGGACATCAATGGATACAAGACAATCAATTGCATGTAACAGGACAAGGCAGTTTCAAAGTAATGGTGCAACTACGTGGTGACTAGCAAAATGGATATACATGTGATGCAGCCACAATGGTGAAGATATGTGCAAGTACACATGCAGAGGTGCACAGCAACAAATCAGGACATTAAACAATCAAAGCAGGGAATGGTCTTCTTTTCAGAATTAAACAAACATGACATGATTTGGCAAGTTTTTATATTCAACTGTGAAGGCAAAGTCAAAGCCAAAATTACAGCAAAGAAAAAGCATGTGACCAAGACAAATCTCAGAAATAAGTTTCAGAATTAAAATGGTGTATTTTCGGCAAGAAATCATCTCTAGTTATCACAGTGTGTTTCTAAGCAAAATTGGTGATATTTCTTTAACAAGAGATTTTCAAAATGGTTCAAGAAAAACCCAGAGAATCTCTTTATTTGTTTCTTGTTTTTGATTCAATCAGGAAATTCGTTTGAAAGCTTTTCACAGGAAATTTAAAACTGCAAATTCAAAAAAAGGACGAGCCAATTTTATTTTTGGCAAGAAATCTTTTTCGGTTTAATTTCATTTCCAGATATTCAAGGCAACAGTTTTTTCAATCAAAGGAACAAATCTGTTTTCTTTCTTAAGGGATCGAATCAATACTTTCCTGTTTTGATAAATATGCTTTCAGAAAAATTCAAGGCATCATTCAAAAGAAGAAACCAATTCAAAGCTATTTTTTTAGAGAGATTCTATCAAAGATTTCAAGGGCCGATTCAATCATGGCAACAAGGAGTGAAATCACGCAAGTAAGCCAACATCGTTCCAGAGTATTTCAATAAACAAAACTTGGCAAGGTATCTCAATAAATTATGTAAGGGACAAATTAAAACCGACCAGGACTGGATTTATTTTGTTATGGCAATTCAATTCAAAGCCGAGCAAAATCAGGCAATAAATCAAAAGGGGCAACACAAAATCAGGTCAAGCTACTTAATTGAAATCAGAGTTTAGGGTTTTCGAATATACCCCATATTTATACACACCAAATTCATCATAGGCAAGGCACAGCAAATCGAAAACCAACCCAACATTTCAAATCGAAAACCCAAGCATTAATAAATCAAAAGGCAGAGCAATTGAAGTTTAAATTCACTTACAACGTTTCATTAGGGTTTCGATCGAGTGCCAGAGAGGGAATCCAACTCGAAGTGCCAGAAAGAAATGAAGAAGTCGAGCACCAAAGAACATCATTCAATCGGGCATCGAAATCGATTTGGGGGATCATTTCACAAAACCCTAGCTTCTCGAAGTCGGCCGCCATTTTTTCTTATTTCAGAAACAAAGAGATCGGGTGTAAAGAATAGAAATGTGCTGGCCATTTACAAAGGGGATGACCCTTCTATTGTTAACTCCTAGGTTTTCACTTTTGTTTTAATATTTCTGTTATTTTAATTCGTTGTAAAATCAGTCTGAACAGTCTTCTGGAGTCTGTAAAATTCTAGAACTCTGTTACGGGTTAACTGTCAGTTTCAGAGTCTGTAACATTTGGGTTATCTGTTACAGGTTTGTAATACGGGAAAATCTGATTGAGGGGATATCGATCAGTCTACGGTTTTGAGCGTAGGGTTAGAATAGGAGCGAGAGTCACGAGTGTACATGGTCTTGTATGCGGGATCTGTTCTATCACCTAGTAGAAACCTTAGAAATGCAGCAGTAGGCAGGGTTTTGCCTAAGCTGGTTATATTTGTGTGTGATTTATTTTCTGCATTTTGTTTCTGCTATATTCAGTGATCAGTTTATTAATATATATCTCATTAGATTTTTAATTCAGTCAAAAACTGTGAAAAACCCTATTCACCCCCCCTCTAGGGTTATTCTAGATCCAACACTATTATTCTCAATACATGTTGTGGAGTGCCAATCACTTATTCTTTCTACAAGTTTCCTTTCTATCTAGTTGTTATGGACTTTCCCGAATTCGATATCATTCTCGGACTGGATTGGTTAACGTAATACGAAGTTGAGGTAAATTATGCGGAACGAATAGTAAAAATTCGAATGAAGCTTGGACAATTATTTATACCCTGTCATGGTTCGAATCCAGATAGAAAAGAATTTTGGTCTGCATTAGAAGTTATCCCCACTTCCATAGAAAAGATTCCGATTGTCAGAAACTATGCGGATGTGTTTGAAGAAGTCGAAAACTTACCTCCGCAAAGAGAAATAGAATTCAGAATCGATCTAATTCCCAATGCTAGACTAGTGGTGCATCTAATTCGCAGAATGACTCCAAAGGAAAAGGAAGAATTAGGCGATCAAACTCGTCAACTATTGTGGAAGGGTCTAATTAGACCTAGCTTTTCTAATTGGGGTGTAGCTGTAGTGTATGTCCCAAAGTCAGACGGTACTCTTCGATTATGCGTTGATTACAGAGACCTCAACAAACAGACGCTCAAAAATAAATACCCATTACCCCGCATCGATGATTTGCTAGACCAATTAAATGGGGCGAGAGTATTTTCTCGAATGGACCGAGCTACAGGTTTTCATCAATTGAGAATAGCAGAGGAGTGTGTTCCTTTGACAGCTTCCAGAGGTCCAGACATATTTTATGAATGGTTAGTAATGTCGTTCAGCCTGTGCAACGCTCCAGCATACTTTGTCAATCTAATGAATAGAGTGGTCAGGGGAGTTCTGAATAAATTTGTCCTCGTATTTATTGATGATATTTTAATCTACTCCAAATCAAAACCCGAGCATGAAAAACACTTAGAACAAGTATTGGAGATTCTAAGAAAGAACGTCTTCAAAGCCAAATTCTCTAAATGTGTCTTCTGGCAAGAAGAAGTGAAGTTTCTTGGCCATGTCGTGTCAAAGAAAGGGATTTCTGTAGATCCGAGCAAAATAACAGCGATTCAAGACTGGAAACAACCCACTACACCCACAGAGGTTAGAAATTTTATGGCGTTGGCTAGTTATTATCGAAAGTTCGTTAAGGATTTTTCGAAGATATTCGGTCCGTTAACGAAGCTCACGAAGAAGCATGAGAAATTTAAGTGGACTTCCGACTGTGAAGAAGCTTTCCAGGAATTGAAATCGAAACTGACAACTGCTCCAGTGTTAACCATTATTGATGGCAATCAGGATTTGACGGTTTGCACAGATGCTTCTATTAGAGGTCTTGTTGCAGTGTTAATGCAAAGAGGCCAAGTAGTCACTTATGCAAGACACCAACTGAAACTACATGAGAAGAATTATGTAACTCATGATCTTGAGTTGCTAGCTATCGTTTTTGCGTTAAAAATCTGGATGCATTATTTATTGGGCGAAAAATTTGTACTGTACATAGATCATCAATCATTGAAGTATTTATACACCCAGAAAGATCTGAATTTGAGACAGCAGCGTTGGCTAGAATTTCTTGCAGCGTATGATCTTGATATCCTGTATACGCCGGGAAAGGTTAACGTTGTAGCGGATGCGCTTAGTAGAAAAACCACAATCATTGCCAATCTTATAATTACGCCAGGATTGATTGATAAAATATCTGTTCTTCAGAAAGGTGACAATTTTGTGAAAGGGATGATAAGAAGGATTCAAAAGGGCGAAGGCTCCAGTTTCCAAGTGGATAGTGAGGGAGTTCTGAGAATGAATAGAAGAATATGTGTTCCCGGCATTCCTGAGCTCAAAAGAGAAGTGCTAGATGAATGCCATAAATCCAAACGTTGCATTCATCCTGGTGTGAGTAAAATGTACAAAGATATCAAACGCACTTTCTGGTGGAAGGCAATGAAAAGGGATATTTCTTTGTATGTTAGCAGATGCCCTACTTGTCAATTGGTCAAGAGTGACCAACAGAAGCTAGCTGGATTGTTGCAACCGTTGGAAGTCCCAGGTTGGAAATGGGAACAGGTTTCCATGGATTTCATAGATGGTTTGCCGCGAACAAGGAAAGGTAATGACAACATTTGGGTAATCGTAGATCGCTTCACGAAGACTGCCCATTTCATACCTGTCAGATCCAATAGAACTGCTCAAAGTCAAGCACAGATATATTTCAAAGAAATCGTTAAGCTGAATGGAATTCCCATCAGCATAGTCAGTGATGGAGACCGAATATTTGCTAGAAAATTCTGGGAGGCATTCCAGACAGAATTGGGAACAAAACTGAATATGAGCACCGCTTATCACCCTCAAACAGATGGCCAAACTGAGCGGGTGAATAGAATTCTGGAAGATTTATTGCGGGCTTGTATATTTGATTTTGGTGGGTCATGGGAAGATCACTTGCATTTGGCAGAATTCTCATATAACAATAACTATCAAGCAAGTTTGGGAATGTTGCCATTTGAAGCATTATATGGCAGACCGTGCAGATCTCCAGCATGTTGGGTAGAACCTGGCAACAGACTTGTGTTAGGACCTGATATGATTCGAGAAGCATCTGATAAAGCCGACTTCATCAAAAAGCGATTGAGAACCGCACAAAGCCGACAGAAAAGTTATGCAGATTCTAGAAGAAGAGATTTGACATTTGCTGTTGGTGATCATGTTTATTTGAAAGTTTCTCCGATGAGAGGAGTAATTAGGTTTGGCAAAACTGGGAAGTTGGCACCGAGATTTATTGGTCCCTTTCCTATACTCGAACGAATTGGAACTCTTGCTTATAGGGTTCAATTACCAGATTGGTTGCCTGGAGTGCATGATGTATTTCACGTATCTCAACTTAGAAGACATGTGCATGATCAGGATCTTGTTGTAGAAGAAGTAGCGCAACATGATATAGACATAACTCCAGAATTAGCAGTCAGAAGAGAGCCATTAAAGATTGTTGGCAAAGAAACTAGAGAACTAAGAAGCAAAAAGGTTCATTTAGTTAAAGTGCAGTGGAGTAGTGATCCTAGAGTCTGTACTTGGGAGACTGAGGAAAGCATTAAGCAAGCTTACCCCAAATGCAGAGTGGATGTCTCTGACTAACTCCGGTGCAAGGTACCTTTACAATACTTTGCATTTACATTTTGTTTCCTACTTTACTGTTGTTTCCTTTTCGGGGACAAAAAGTTTTAAGTGGGGGAGATTGTAACAACCCGGAAAATACGAGCCAATTTAAAAATTTTAAATTGGTTATTTCAAAGGAATTTGAACAATGGAAATAGAACATTTCAATAAAATAGAGAATTAGAAATAGTGAGTCAGTTTAAAAATTTGAATTCAAACTTTGACTGACTGTGCCGGGTTGAAAATATAACAGATTTTAGTGAAACAAAAAATATTTAAATTTGTTTATCAATACCTTTCTAACGAATCTGAAAGATCGAAGTTTCATAACGGGAATCAAAAGTTATGGCCGAATGAATTTGCAGAAAGGTCGCTATATAGAATATATAGCCCTGGAAAATAGAAATTTTGCAAACGACCTCGGAATTCGACGAAACCACTTTTGTTGGGTCCAGGATGTCAAACTATTGCTAGGTTTCAAATTTCATAAGTTTTGAAGCTAGTATGTGAGCATGGCAAAAGAAAATGTGTTTGGTCAATTTTTGTTAAATTGGATCGACCAGAAAATGGCCATCTTTCAAACGATCTCAGAATTCGATGAAACTAGTTTTGTTGAGACCGTAGCGTCAAAACATAGCTAGATTTATTTTTCTAGAATTTTTCAAATCAGTTTGCGGCCCTGGCAAATTGAAATGTACGTTCGAAGTTAAAATTAAATGTTTTATACTTTAATTTGAAGAATAACTAACTGTAACAGTCGAATTGGCCAACGAAACATATCCCATTGTGTCCGGGATGGGGGTAATTAGCTAGGCATGACAGTCGTTGGGTTTGAATTGGTCTCCGTGTGGAGAAACACTATTTTAAAATTTATTAAAACCATGGGCCAATAAGAATTTTCCTTTCATTATTTTTAAAAATAAAAAAACCCCAGAAACCCTTGTTTTTCTCTCTCAACCGACGATCTACGTCGTTCGCCGCTTTCCAGCCAAATTGCTGCCGCCACAGGCGATTCCAGCCTTCGCCACCACCACCAGTCGACGCGCCTCCCTCTCCTCTTTAAATCCGACCCTACCCCGACCCCTATCGCCACCTCCATCGCAAGTATCGTCGACCCAAACCCCGACATTTCTCATCGCCGCCCCGATCGCCAGAGACCACCGAACCACCTCAAACCACCCTACGCCGACTCCCCTCTCCTCCCTCTTCCACGTCATCACCTCTGATCATCCTATCATGCCTCGGTTCTCGTGAAAACTGCAACCCTAATTTTGAACCATCGTGAAAGGTGAGTCCTTTTGGATGTTTGATCTTTGAAAATTCATATCTTTAAGGGGTGTTGACGAAATTCGATGAAACAGGAAACATTGGGACCGCAAGGAGGCTCTCTACCACATAGAAGAGACCGCGATTTTTTCTGAGTCATCTACATTTTTTTAGCACTCTGAAAACCAATGTAAGAAATCTAAATTAAATGAATTTGAATGGAAAATGTCGTGTATAAATTATATAAGCGAAATATAAATTACACACGTGTTGTATACCTCATGTACATTCGATGTGTAAGCTATATAAGCAAAGTATGAATTATTCATGCATAGTATAGTTGATATATGTGTTGAAATGCAAGTGAAATATATATATATATATATATATATATATATATATATATATACACACACACACACTCCCCTCGTCCACAAACCATGGACGATATTTATTGTTGTGTATTGGTGTGAAATATTGGATGAAAATGCGAATGGTTGAATAATTGTTTGTGGTTGATATTGTTTGGTTGTGGTTGAAAAATACCCATTGGTGAATGAAATGAATTGGAAATAATTGTGGAAACAAAAATAAAACATGCTGCCTGCGTGCGAATTAGATGCATGAATCCCCATTGTCAAAAACCGCGAGGTTTTAAGGTAGAGCGAGGAGCCGTGCTAGGGATGGTGCCGGTTTTAACTACTCTCCCGTTATGCTGCCGAAATTTTGAATAATATTCATGTGTTAGAATTATTTTCATATGTTGAAATTATCTTCATGCGTTGAAATTAAAGTCATGTGTTGAAACTATATCCATGTGTGGAAATGCTCATGTGTTGAGAAGTGATGTGTGAAAATTAAATTCATGTGTGAATGAATGAAGTGTTCAAACAATAAAAATCACATTTTTATAATATATATGAAGTTTGTAAAATATTTGCCTTATATATAAATAGTTTCAACAATAAAAATTTCATCTTTATTATATGAACAACATATATAAAATATCCATGTGTGGAGATGTTCATGTGTTGAGAAGTGTGTGTATTGGAAAAGTTCATGTGTTGAATAAAAAGATTGAACAATAAAAATTACATTTTTATTGAAACTATGAAGTGTTAAAAACATTCATGTGTTGAATAAATATTTTAAATGATAAAAATATCATTTTTATCATATATGTTATATGCTAAAGATATGCGAGCGTTGAAATAAATATTTGTGAAAGAAATATTATTTTTAACATGCATAGGAACTAAATAAAATAGTCATGTGTTGAAAAATATTTTAGTTCACCAAAATTATCATCTTTGAAATGTGAAGTGTTAAAAATAGCCACTTGTTCAAATAAATATGCATGAGTTGAAATATTCATTAATTAGCTAATGATATGATTTTTGCCTATGCATGCAACATTGGAATGAATGGTGTTTTTAAACCAAAGTGAATCAAATATGAAGTTGAATAGAAAATGATAAGTGATAAGAATTGCATATATGTACATGCATATTTATTGAACAGGTTATAGCAAAGAGGCTAGAGAAGAGGAACAAAATTTTGTGCCCGACAAATAGGTACACGTTTAATGTTTTGTTTGGGTGATGATTTTATGAGCCTATTGGCTAGCCGCTTGGCTTTTTCTTTTTCTTTTCGACATGAGACGCCCGTGAGGCTATTTGGGAATTTTCCCAGCCCCTCCCGTACAAAGGAGGTTATGGAGAAATTTTCCAAAATTTAAAGGCGTTAGTGAAATATTTGAAGTGAAAACGATATAGGAATTTTTGAATGAACTATATTTATATAAATACATAAATATAAATAAAATTAAAACGAAACATGGCCGTGCAGTTTGTGTTTTGAAACCGTGATTTCAAACGACTAGTGCGGGAAATCCAACCATTGGATTTTCTTGGAACCACAACCATTGGGTTTGCCTTGGAAATATCTTTCCAACGGCACCAACTTTGTGAAGATCCGACGGTTGGATTGTCCGGAATGTTTAATTCAAATCTAAAGAAAAACAACGCCATAAACGATTATATTTACATATATATATAAATATAATTAAATTAAATCAAATAACGACGTTGCAGTTCATAAATTGAAATCGTAACTTCAAATGGCTAGTGTGGAAGATCCGACCGTCGGATTTTTCCAAAACTGAAACCATTGGATTCGTTTTGAAATGATCTTTCTAATGAAATAAAGTTTGTGAAGATCCAACGTTTAGATTTTCAGATATGTGTAAAACAATTTTAGTGAAAAACAGCACCAGTGCATCGGCACGACCTGAATCGTCGTTTAATTAAATATGGTCGTTTTAAATAAATAAAAATGGCGATATATCGTTATAAAATACTATAGACGATATAGAGTGGAAATAAACCAATTTTGTTGTGTTTGCTTGATATGTGATGGTTGAATGTATTTAACATGAAAAATTTAACTAAAGAACTGAAATGTGAATGTTGAATAGTCTAACCATGTGATAAATTGATTTGAAAATCTAAGTATACGTGGGTTATTTGAAAAGGCCGAGTTCATCTCATTTCAAATAATCGATCGACGTTGAGAAGTCGAAGACGGTTGAAGACCGACGATCTTCACATTGGATGGATGGGTGCTACTGATGCTCGTGATTGGAGTAGCTACCGTGAAGGAGCTAAAGTAGTAGCCGTCCAAACATACTGTTGATTGTACGGATATGCGAGGAATTTGGTGCCTCCGGTTTCGTTCAAACCTAGAACGGACTTGTAAATCGACTGTGTGTCTGACATTGGATTTTGTTCTATGCTGATTGATCTCTGTTAAATATATATCTGTTTGGCGGCGGAGAATTTATTCTCTTACTTAACGCCCTTTCTGAGACGTACGAGCTCAGAGGTTATGTATTGATAGAAATCAGTCGCATGGAGTGGATTGCCTGTGTGACACGCCTAAGTGGCATCTGATCAAGGCTTCTATTGCAAAGCAAATTCTTGTGATTGATGATCAAAGCATGGTCTGTGTGACGTAGCTTTTTGTATAACGTGAATTCGCGAGCCTCACACCCCGGTATGAGTCAAAAACGGGAGAAGGACCCAAGGAGTGCACGATATTTCTTTCTTGCTATGGTGGTGTCAGTGACCTCCCAGCCCTGATATTTATATCTACTTTTCATCTGTGTGGTTGTTGGAATACGAGGCGCCTCGATTATAGGTATGTAAGGACCGGGAAACGTGTGTTCAGGAATAACTAATCCTCAAAAGTAAGAGAGGACCGGCCCTGGAGGATCCAGGGATTGCTGTGTGCGGTCCCGAGGCATTTGCTAGAGTGTCTCGAACGGAGAGGAGCTTGCCCCTTGCCTCGACTCATGAAGGAATCCAATTTCCAATACGAAATTTCGGATGTGATTGTATTACTAGTACGACGACATTGTGGTATGGGTCATATATGTCGCCTATGATTGATATTTATGATTGAAATCGCTTTTGAAACATATATACACTAGTAATAATATCAAACACTTTTGTTTTACTCGTATGAAGCATTTTTGGCCATTATAAGGTAAAAACTCTATCCTCCGGCTTGCGTTGCATTGTGTGATGGGACCTGAGTTTTATAATGGCTTCATTTTACAAAAAGCATTGCGATGATTTAATCATTTACTTTATTTCATGCACTAGCACTCATTGGAGTAAACCCGTTTCGCGAAAGTGGCGTGGTCCTTTGATTTGCCTTATTATTGTTGTTAATAAGTTAAGTAGATTTCTCATACCAGTCCCATTACTGACTCGTAGTTTGTTTCACCTTGCAAACTCGGGTGGCCTCATTTTCACACGGGCAGCCTAGTTACATGTATCTGGTGCACTTTTGGCTTATGGCGAGGCTTGACTACACCGTGCTGACTTTGACTCTTTCCGCCATTTTAGTATATGTATTGTGATTCCGCCATTGGCGATGTAGACTGATATTTATTTTGTGTACTCTTTATGTATGATTCCACCTCTGGCGATGGTGACTGATTATGTATTACTATGCACTAAGTTGTATCCTGCACTGTGCTCTCTGATGTGGTGATATCTATATAATTCCGCTGTCATATGTGTGTAAATTATTCTATTTTATGTTTATGCTATTATCTGTGATCTGCTAATGATGATTAATGTGTTATATTCCAATGATTATCCTTAACACCGTGTCACGGGGTTTTGGGATCGTCACACCTGATAGGCATGAAGAATTTCTTGTTGCTTGTGTTTGCTTGGGATTTCAGGGGCTAAAATCCTAAAAGGGAGAAGAATGTAACAACCCGCATTTTACGTATTGGAGAATTATAAAATATTTTTATTTAATTCCCTGAGAGTTGGATCATTCTCATATTTTGATATGTTGGTTATGGGGATGTGGGACATGTCCATAATTTTTACCAATTTTATTTGTGATCATTATTGCCCCTGTCATTTTTGTATGGGGAATAACTTTTAACTGGGATCGAATCAGGTGTTGAGATCGATTTATTGGAAAGGAAATGGTGTTGCTAATTTTATAGAGTGGTCACATTAAAGATTTGGTTCAACGGTTTGGGAGGAATCACTGTTTTAGTGTTTCACAATTTCTGTTAAGGTTTTATGAGCCGATGATGGGCTGATTTGAGGAGGCACATTAATGGGCTTGTGGGAGGATATAAATAGGGTGTTAGAGGCATGGAGAATAGTTTACTTTCTTCATTCTCTCAGTTGGTTGAGCTCTTGATCCTCCTTACTCAATCAAATACACATTTTCACCATTAAAATTTTAGATCTATGCAAGGGAATTAAAGATCTACATCATTTGATGCTAGATCTACATCAAGTGAAGAGAGATTGCAACAAATCAAGAGGTTTGAAGCATAATCTTCGCTGTCTAGATTGAGAATTTAGCGATTTCGAGTTAATTCGTAGAATTGGTGAGTGATAAGCATCTCTCACACGGATTCGATCAAGTATATAGGTTGTTTGTTCAAATTTTCATCATATAAAGTTTTTTTACCTAGATCTACATTATGGTATGTTTAATTTCATTTGAATCCCCATAGGATCTAATCTAGCAACTTAAAACTGGTAATTCTTGTGTTAATTCATATGTTTATGCAAGTTAGATACATTATTTTAGTTTATTCATTCATTTATCATGATTAGTGAATCTTATCTGATTAGTGATGAATATTTGTCATTTTGATGATGTTGATGGTTTCATAAAGTGTCTATTGTGGAATTAGATGATTTGGATGACTTGTTTGTTGTCGTTTGGTGTTGATTTGGTCAAGACTGGAGCTATTTTTGTCAGATCCGGAGTCGAGTCGTTTTTCTTAGGTCATTTTAAGACCTAGTGTGTTAGGACTTAGTTCGTTTAAAGACCAAGTGTGTTAGGTCTTAGGTTGTTTTAAGACCTAGTTTGTTAGGTCTTAAGGTCATTTTAAGACCTAGTGTGTTAGGTCTTAGGTCGTTTGAAGACCTAGTGTGTTAGGTCATAGGTCGTTAGAAGATCTAGTGTGTTAGGTCATGGGTCGTTCCAAGACCTAGTGTGTTAGGTCTTAGGTCGTTCCAAGACCTAGGGTGTTAGGTCTTAGGTCATTTCAAGACCTAGTGTGTTAGGTCATAGGTGTTTCAAGACCTAGTGTGTTTTGTCGTTTAATACCTAGTGAGTTAGGTCATTCAGGACCTAAGGAGTTCAAGACCTAAAGAATGTCGACCAAACGAAGCTTATTTTTGAGTCAATGATGGTTATAACTTGGGCGCGAATTCAAGGAGGAATGTCTGAAGCATCGTGAAGTGTTCTTTGATTGTCGTAATGTAGCGAATGTGAAGACGACTAAAGGGTTTTGAGTTCATAGATAATGGTTGCTCAAGAAGGTTGCTTGAGCTATGAATAGCCATCAAAGAGGACGACTAGAGATATTGAAGGCTTAGAGATTATCATTGTCATTGGTTCCAATGACTCAAAGCAAGGGTACAACATGGACGTCTAAAAGACCGAATGAAGGGTCGAGTACCCTGAGTACCGCTGAAAGGCCTAAATACGTGTCGATGGAAGGTGTATGGAGTTTTTGCTAGAACCAAGGTTACCATTAGCCCTTGAAGTATGCCAAGGTTGGCCGTCATATGATTAACGATGGTTTCGAAGCAGGATAGACAGTGATAGTCAAGGTCTTGGATGTTTGTTGTTTTGCTTGTACCGTCTCACGCAAGTTGTCTGACGTCGAAGGAGATGTTTCTTGGATGCTTTTCTTACGTTGGTTTAGGACTTCGGGGCTTGTGCTTGAGGAACGTTGATCTCGATTAGGATTGTTTACATGAGATATAACTGGTTGCTATGATTTGCTATTATCTGGTTACTTTTGATTGCCATGGATATTTACTGTTGTTTCTGAATGCTTTGTTGTAAAGGCTATCACTGTCAGATATGGGGAAGATGGCTTTGGGTTCTTCTCTGGAGTTTTGATAGATTGGTTGGTTAATCTGACTATTCTCATATGATTTATTGATGATGTTAAATAGCTGTTTTATCGCTCATTAAGACTGTTGTCTGACTCAAGGTTTTATGTTTTCTCTTATTACCTTAGGTTGTTCATCTGGTTTTGGATAGGCAGACTGGGTAGCAGGTTACAGGTAGTAGAACTTAGTGAGGCGAGGATGCAGAGCGATGACTAACATGAGGCTTGTGTATCAGTTTTTCTACTATCTAGTACTTGTTGTTTCTGCTGTTATGATTGGTGTTTTTCTCTGAGTGTTGTAGTGAGGCAAATTTGTACAGACACTTATGTTGTAATCCAAGTATGTATTGATATTCTTTCTAGTTGTTATGAAAATTTAAGATTCTTCTTTGATATGCTTCACTATTATGGCTTGTTGTATATGTTCTATTATATTTTATCCTTGCGCTGTGAGTTATACAACGGGTTCCACTTGTATTATTCTATCCTAATGATCGTCCATGGCTGCCTGGCACGTTTTTCAGTGCATTATTTCCCTTGTTGAGTGCTGGAGTTGTGGGCAGTCATCACAATGCTGATTTTTATAAATTGAAATTTCCTTTTAAATCAAGGAATGGTAGGGGAACATCTAATAATACTTTCCTATTAGAGCCGAATCTAATAAGTTTTCCGAAAATGAATTTAAAAGAAGTAAAAGAGTAAGAACAACGAAAGGTTTTGGTTTGGGATTTTGCGTTATTACTATAAAAGAGGGTCCCAAAAACCTTCAAGTAGCCTTATCTATATAAAATGTTGATTGTTTGGCAAGAGTATAAACAATGAGATGGATGCTTTGGAGTCCAACGAAACTTGGCACTTAGTAGATTTATCACTTGATTGGAAATATATAGGTTGTTAATTGGTACTTAAAAAGAAAATAACACTTGATGACATAGTTGTTAAATATAAAGGCCATTTGATAGCTAAAGGATTTAAACAAAGAGAAAATATAAACATTTTTAACAATTTTTCAACCGTAACTAGAATTACATACGTTCGTGTACTAATTTCACTTGCATCTATTCATTTTTTTGATAATTACGTCAAATGGATGTCAAAATTGCTTTTTATAAATGGTGAATTAGAGGATGAAATTTATATGGACCACTTGAAGGTTTTGTAATTTATGGTCAGGAACACAAATTTTGCAAGTTAGAAAAATATTTATATGGATTAAAACAAGCATCTAAGCAATGTCATAAAAAGTTTGATAACTTAATTATTTCACATGGTTTCAAATTTAATGAAAGTGACATGTGTATTATCTTAAATCTATGAATGACATTTGCACTATTTTACATTTATATGTGGATGATCTACTTACTTTTGTTTAAACATTCATGGCATGAATAATGTGAAATTTTCATAAAGTGCCAATATTAATATGAAAGATCTACGTGAAACAAGTGTAATCCTTGGTATTAAGATTACTAGGTCCGAGAAGGGACTTTATTGGATTAGTCTCACTATTGAGAAGATCTTAAAAAAATACAACTACTTTGACTATAAACCTGCATATTACACCATATGATCCAGTGTAAAGTTATTTCAGAACATCTGCGAAGGAGTAAGACAGTTTGATTATGCAAGACAAATTGACTGTTTCTGGAATGTCACTGATTGTACTAGACCTGACATTATCTATATTGTGGAATTATTGCGCATGTTTACTAGTAGGCATAGTATAGAGCAATGAAACACTACTGAGAGAGTCATGAGATACCTAAAACTAGCCATGAAACTTGGGTACATTATAAAAAGTTTCCAATTGTTTTGAAGGATAAAGTGTTGCAGACTGAAATAATTTATAAGATGACTCAAAAGCAAATGGTTGCTATATTAGTAGCATTGCTGATGGAGTTTTTTCTTGAAAATTCGAGAAATAGATTATTTTGACTTAGTGTAGATGATAGCACTAGCCACAACTATTAAAGAATTGGATTACTTAAGAAATCTACTAGCTGAGGTTCTTTTATGGGAATAACCTGTACCACCTGTCTTGATCTATTACGATAGTATTGCAACTATTGCAAAAGTACAAAGTCGTTATTTCAATGATAAGAGATAAAAAATACCTCGTAAGCATAATACTGTTAGGGAGCTATTCTCTTCAGGAGTTGATAGAGCGGATCATATACATAGTAGCAAGAATTTAGAGACCTTTGATGGAAGGATTAGCTCGAAAAAGGTCTTTACAACTTCTAAAGAATAAAACTTTTGTTGTTGAATTGTTAAGCCACACATAATGGTAACTGAAGCTAATGACTGAAGTTCTAAATAACTAGGATCAATGAGTAAGAACAAATTATTAAATGATATGTGTTGAACATACTAATTTATATATATTTTGAAGTGTATATTCCTGAAGGGGTCAGTGGATGAGTTCATAATAACTCTTAATGAGATTTATACTCACATCTAGAGCAGAGTACCAACCTCCAGGAGTAATCTTAATAGATTCACCTATGTGAATATGAAAATGAGGTCGTTTCTACGGAATTTCGAGAAAAATTCCTATAGTGCCTACTAAATTGGGATAGACGTGCATGAGCACGAATGCAACGACTTATTGGAATGTACTCTAGATAGGTTATTTGTTGTTTGATGTCTGGAATATAGTTGAAGGTTATGAGTCATTCTAATAAAAGCTGAATCTTATCAACTACGCAAAGACTCAAACTGAAACAAACCTGTGTTTATGCACAATCTTATGTTCTTTAAGAAGTCGTCAAACGCATATTTTTGAAAAGTTCAAATGTGGGATTATGAAAAGTTTTTTAGAATTTTTTACTAAAAATTGAACAACTATTTATGACTTATATTTGGTGAATAACCCAACGTTGTAGGATTATAGAAAAGAATTAAATACTTGATTATTGTAACAACCGCCATTTTACGTATCGAAGGATCGTAAAATATTTTTATTTTACTCCCTGAGGGTTGGATCATTCTAATTATTTAATATATTGCTTATGGGGATGTGAGACATGTTTATAATTTTTACCGGTTTTGTTTATGACCATTTTCCCCTGTCAGTCTTGCACAGGGCATAACTTTTGGACACAAGTTGAATCAGAGGATGAGACCTATGCCATTGGAAAGGAAATGATGATTGCCTTTTCATAGAGTGGTTACGTTAAGGATTCAGCTCAGCGGATTAGGAGAAATCGTTGTTTTAAGGTTTTTCAGTTAGCTGTCTAGATTTGAAGGCTAATGGGCTGATTTGAGGAAGGCCCATTAGTGAGTTGGTGGAAGCTATAAATAGGGGGTAAGAGTTATGGAGAATAGGTTACTTCCCCTATTCTCTCATTTGGAGGCCTTGTGCTTCTTCTTCCTCTAACACCTTTCCACCATTAAAAATTAAAATCTAAGGAGTGAAATCAAAGATCTACACCATAAGAGGCTAGATCTACATCAATTGAGGCAAGGATTCATCAGGTCAAGATGTTTGGTGTGAGGTGCTTGCTGTCCGGATTCTGATTTCATCAATTTTAGCTTGTTTTGGAGAATCGGTGAGTGATTTACATCTCTCACATGGATTCAATGAAGCGTATGAGTTTTTGATCATGTTTTTCATCGAGTTTAAGTGTTTAACCATATATCTATGCCATATTTAGTCCATTTCCGTATGAATCACCCTATAATCTCATTTAGCATGTTTAAATCATTGATTCGATGTTATTCTCCATGTTATTCCATATGATTATGCAAGTTATATCTTTAGTTTTGTTCTTATGTTCATTCTTGATAGTTTTTTTTGAGTGGTTACGTATGATCTGCGTGAAAACTATTGTTTTCATATTGCTAGATGATTCACACCGTATTTTTGATCATAATTGTTGAATTGGACAAAATGGTTTCGTCAAATCTATTGTTTAACGAATTTTTGGTCAAAATAGTGATTTTAGATCAGCTGCTACAGTAACCGGTCGATCGCTACTGTGTTTTGGAGTTGCTACAGTGTCGTTCGCGTGCTACAATGATCGTCGCTTTATTGCTACGGTGTTTTGGAGTTGCTACAGTGCCGGTCGTTCGCGTGCTACAGTGATCGGTCGCTCTATTGCTACAGTGCTTTGGAGTTGCAACAGTGATCGATCGCGCTCGTGCTGCAGTGATCGCTCGCTCTGTTGCTACAGTGTTTTGGACATGCTACAGTGATCGATCGCGCTCATGCTACAGTACCAATTGTTCATGCTACAGTGTTTAAAAATGAGACGACCGAAACTTCCCCTTGAAGGAAAGCACAGATTGACTTGAGAACGACACATATCGGAATGCAAACAGAAGAACCTTTTATTGTTGATTACAACAATTCCATCAGAATACAAGAATATACAGAGTATGAATAAATATTATACATCATAAAAATATCAGAGATTCAATTTACATTACATAGTAGCGGAAAAATAATACAAAACACAACTGAAAGTAATACACGGATACAGAGCTTTCCGAGTATTGTTCCAGCTGCAAACCAGGATTCGGTGAATATAAATCTGCAAAACCAAAACTACTAGCTACCCGTGTCGAAAATAAGGGCACCCAGAGTTTAGGTTAAAACAATAAACTCCAGGTCAGTCATGTGACTGGTGTGAGAACTAAAACAATTATTTATAGCTTTACTTTAATTCAGATATATCAAGGGACCACGCCATATAACACGGAATGGGTTTCCTCCCAAGAATACCAGTGCATATAACAAAAAAAACGCAATGCTTTTTGGAAAAATGAAGCTATTATATGACCCAGGTCCAATCACACAATGCAACACAAGCCGGGGGATAGGGTTTTCCCTTATAATAGCCAAACAAGCTTGGCACATTAAAAACAAATCATTTGATACTATAATAAGTGCATAGTGTCAAAACAATTTCAATCATAAATATCAATCCTAGACGGCATGGGTACCATATATCATGTCGCCAATACTAGGCTCTACAATCAAAACTGCAAACATCTCGTATTGGAAGTTGGATTTCCATCTGTGAACCAAGGCAAAGGATAGTCCTCTACCAAATTCGAGAGCCTCTAGCCTGCCCCTCAGGCAAGTACTCAGTCTAGCCTTTGGATCGTCAGGGTCAGTCCACCGATGTGGATTAAAATGCCTGAACACTGCGTTTCCCCGCCCTTTGGGGCGTAAATGAGTCTAATGACTAAATCGGCTCCACATAGTCACCGATATATCCGAGGCGCCTCGCAACCGAACAACCACATAAGTCAAACTCGTCAGGGCATGTCAAACCAACGACGCCACTTCTAGCTAGAAGGAAACAAATGCCTCCCTGATGTCCTCTCCCGTTTTTAGTTCACGACCGGGGTGTGAGGCTCGCGAATTAACGCTACACAAAGCTGTGCCACATAGGCGGTGCATTAATCGTCAACCACAAGACTCTGCTTTTCAACAAAAGCCTTGATCATTTGCCACTTAGGCATGCCACACATGCAATTCACTCCATGCATTGATATCCATCGATATATAACTTCTAAGCTCGTACGTCTCAGAAAATGGCTTTAAGCAAGAGAATAAATTCTCCGCCGCCAAACAGATATATATTTAATAGAAATCAATCACACATAATGAAATCCAGTGTCAAACACACAATCCATTTACAAGTTCCTTCTGGGTCTGAACGAAACCGGAGGCACCTTGTGTAATGACCCGGATATTCCGTCGGTTAGATTTGAATATTTAATACAGTTTTAAATATTGGGGGGGGGGATAATATAAATGGAATTTTATATTATGTTATTAGTTTAATAATCAATTTCGATTTAAAATCGAATATATTAAATAACAGAATACGAAAATGGATTTAGTTGAATTCAAATTTTAATTTGAATTGAAAACAGTTTAGAAAATCAATTCAAACTCCTGTTTGAATTAGAAGAATAATATTTATTTATTATCGAGGAGAATAAATTGTCTGAAATTAATTTATATTAATTTAAATAAATATATTCCACAGGCGATCGAATCAGACTTCGTGACATATCCCAGTGTGTCCGGAATAGTGGTATTACCTTAGAGTTGACAGTGGTTGGGTTCAGAAAGGAGTTCGCAGTCAAGGGGATTTTAAATTAAAGGACACCGTTTCCATTTTAATTTAAAATAAAATAAAATATTATAAAGTGAGTTCTTTTTGCGTGGACTGAAGATAAACCCGTGTTCTTCTTTATCCCCATAAACCAAAACGAAGTGTGCCTTGTTTATTACCACATACTAAAAACAAATCGTGCTCCTTTGATGTCCGCAAATTAAATCAAAAGCTTCAGAAATGGAAGCCGCTGCCTTGCTTTATAAATGCAGAACCACCTTTCCCCTTTCCACTATTTTACCAGCGCCTCAAAAAAATCAAAAATGGCGAAACCCTTTTCATTCAAAGAAACCGAAATCAGGTATCGCAGATCCATCTTCATCACGAGTTCTCCGAACTCGATCCAAGTTCGATCGCACTTCACATCATGTCCAGGTCTGAGACAGACAAGAAATCTAGGGTTCTGGTGGCAACGCATTTCAATGGAGGACGTACTCGAGATCTGGGATGGAGGCGAATTGGGCAGTGCGACGTTTGTTGAGTTCGAACTGGGGGTGCGATTCCATGATAAGGCCGACGCTGTGCGATGTTGAGGGAGGTTCTGGAGTTGAAATATTGATACTGTTATTGGAGTTTTGATCGGTTCAACAGTAAGATATTGGGAGGAGTTGTCTGGTGATGAAGGCTGATGGGGGATTGAAGTAGTGTTGTCGAAATGGTGTTGCTAGTTGATCGGGTTTGCAGTGGAGTTCGAATGATAGTCGATGGAGTTCGGAGTGGTGAGAGATGTTAATGACCGTATGGTGTTCGACAGAATGCCATAGAGAATGGAGCAGGTATTAGAGGGTGCTGAGGGCAGTTGGGGAAGCTGCTGTAATTAAAAGTAAATGGGGAAGGTAATTAAATAAATTATTTAGTCAATATTTAATTTATTTAATATAGTAGTTAATTTAATGGGATAATCGTTTAATCGATAAATATAAAATCATCTGATCATAGGCGTAATCCATTCGAGAAGGATTAAGTTGAAACAATTCAAGTCAATGTTAGACGAGACTGAATGGAATCAGAATGGATATTCGACAAATAAACATGTGAGTAAATCTCACCTTTTAGAATTTTTTTTATATAGTTAAAAATAATTGTCTCTGCTTGTTTGAATGTTGTCTGTTGGTTTTAAAATATATATTAGTTATTTAGGACTATTATATATCTATATTGGGTTGATTGATTGGTTGGATTCCCGCAGTCTCATTAGCGGATGCCCGCGGTACCATAGCGGATGATTACCCTATACGCCCCACGCTATGATTAGTGGATGACCTTCTATACCGCGATATCTTGCCTCGAAGCAGGATGGGTATTACTATGTTGACTAACGTCTGTGGATGCAGGAAAACAGGTTGGAGGAATCCAACTGGATTCCTCAAAAATATATTATCTGTTTGTTGTTTGTTTGATTTCATATATATTCCTATATGATGTGTTAAAATCAAATGATTGAAAATTGGTTGATCTGATTGTTGAAAATACCACTAGAGCTTGAATATTGATTCATAAAAATATCGGAAGGGGTATTTGATATTTAAAAAGGAAATTCTATTTTTTTATAAATCGAATTTGAATTTTAAATAAAACTATAGAAAATATTAACTTGTTCGAAGGTATATAAAACAAGTAATCAAATTTATAAACATTGTTTATAAATGAAAATATGGGATTTGAATCAAATTTATAAAGTTGTTTATAAATGAAAATATGGGATTTGAATTGAATTTATAAACTTTGTTTATAAATGAAAGGATGGAATTTGAATCGAATTTATAAAGTTGTTTATAAATGAAAATATGGGATTTGAATTGAATTTATAAACTTTGTTTATAAATGAAAGGATGGAATTTGAATCGAATTTATAAAGTTGTTTATAAATGAAAATATGGGGTTTGAATTGAATTTATAAACATTTTTTATAAATGGAAAGGTGGGATTTGAAATGAAGTTATAAACGTTGTTTATAAATAATGCCGAGAATTCAAATGGACTTTGAATATAAGGAATTGAACTATAGATTTGAATATAGAAATTCAAAGGGACTTTAAACGATTTGAATATAGAATTCAAATGGACTTTAAACTGTAGATTTGAATATAGGAATTCAAATGGACTTTAAACTATAGTATTTGAAAATAGAATTCAAATGAAGTTTAAATAAAAAGAATTCAAATAGAATTGAATTGGAATTTGAATAGAGAAGTCGATAAGGAAACGAGAGTACGAGTATAATTAGAATTTGTTAATATACAGTTAAAATAAATTTGAACATGTCATGTTCAAATATGAAGGTGAAATAGACTGAAAAGTTAAGTAACAGATTTAATTAACAAATTGAGTTAAAACGATTGGTATAGTTAAAATAGATTGGACATGTATAAACATACAGGAGACAGGTTTGGAATAAAGTATAGAAGTGAAATAAATAGAATGCCCGACAAAAAGGTACGTATTTAATTCATATATGAGATTTTATGCGCCGTATCGGCTAGCCGCTTGGCTTTTTCTTTTTCTTTTTGAGATAAGAAGGACCGGGAAAGCTATTTGAAATTTCCCGATGCTCCCGGTACAAAGGAGGTTATGGCGAATTTTTCCGGGAATTTAAGGAGATAGAATATTTTTAAGATAATTTGATAGTTAGAAATTAACATATCAAAATATATAGAAGTCAATAAGGAAACGAACTTAGAAATAGAATAGTATAATCAAAAAGGAAGTATAAGAATAAAATCTAGTAAGAATAGAAAGAGAAAATGTATATGTGTTTAAAAGTGAATAATCAGTTGTATGGTATTGATTATTCGAGTAAGTAGTCTTGTCTGTTTTGACGTTAAATGTTATTCAGTCAAGGTATGAGAGGTAATTATACCCCAACTTGGTTGATTTCATGATATACCGATAAGTAGCAAGATTCAGGCTCGAAGATCAATGTGAAATGAGAATTAGTTAAATACTGTATTTGGGTTGTCGTAACGATGTTTTACACAACATCTATTTTAATCCAAATATGTGCAAAGCTTGGAAATAGAATAATGAATATTTCTAAAGCTAGAAATTTAAGGAAGGCGATATATGGAAATGTTTTCCAAATAACGTATAAGGCCAATATGGTTATTGAAAATATTTGGTTAACAAATATTGATAAGAAATAGAGAAGAGATTTAATTAATAGAATATTAATTAAAGGTTCAATGATTGTTGGAAGTTTGGATGAACACTTGTTTTATTCGATAGTTAAATCATCGACTATCGAAACACTTGTTTTTATTCGATAGTTAAACCACAGACTATCGAAGTTTTGACCATCGTTGTCAATATGGAGAGACCGGTTGGATTATTATCCGAAGAACCACTCCATATCGGCAGTAGCGTGCGAATCAGATTATATAAAGATAATCGAAGACGGAGTAGAGTGCAAGGACTTTTTTCTATTTATAGAAATAGTACCTTCGGTTCATCCTGTTCCTGGGTGACTTGTATGGATGAATGTCTGACAGAGTATTTCCAGAATGGTCACGTACATTGATTTCTTCAACCGTACCAAGAGTGGAAGCGGAGAAGGAAACTTCTTTTAGCTAACACGTAATGTACTGTTGAGGACGTCAATCGGTGATTTGATGGATTTGACGATGTGGCATTCGAAGTGAATCTGGTGTGATGATAAAGCGTAGCTTCTAGCCTCATCATCCGGTAAATGATAGAAATCGGGCAAGCAGCATGGCTATGTAGGTCGCACCTATTAGGCTGTATAATCACCTGATCTAGAGTTTCATTTACTTCTAAAAATCTATTGTCGATGCTGTCCCATTCGGGAAACGGTTGCTGATCCCAATCGTTGGTGATATACATTCGATACACTCAAGAGAAATGAGTGGTCGGTCATGTGTGGCTGAGTTGCAAGATGTTCTTGTTGAACTCGGTGTATTCTCCTCTAGAGATATACCATCGGAAGGTGATTCCATACCTTATCATAGTTGGAAAACAAATACCCAATACGTGCTTGCGGTTTTGATTGTATATATATGTGGAACGTGAGATGCAAACGTTCCACTAGACTGTTATTTAATTGATTTAGACATTATTATAATATCAAAAGAGTTTGATATAAAGTTGAATCAAGTGTTTGGATTTTCATAAGGGAAAAACCCGTTCTGTGTTATGCGGCGTGGTCTTATGAGATATCATTTAGTTTTTCTAAAACTGTTTTAAATTGTTTACTCATACCAGTCCCATGACTGACCCGGAGTTTATTTGTTTTGTTCTACCTAAACTCTAGGGTGCCTAAATTTGTACGGGCAGTCAAGTAGTTCAGGATTTTTCAGATATATCTAAAGGAGCTTGGAGCAGGAGGCTTCAGCGTTATCTAGTTATAGTTTGTTCCGCTATGTTGTAAGTGTTGTACTCTGATAAGTGTATGTTATACAGTTAAGATTTTGTATTTCAAAGATATGATATATTATATTTTGTTCCGCTGCGATGTGAGATTTTGTGTTGTTATTTATGTTCTTCTTCTATCTCTTTCTTCTAAAAAAAATATGTTCGTATTTTCGTGATATTTGGGTTGGACGTATGATGTATATAGTCAACTCTGATGTTGCGGAAATCTGGGTCATTACAGTTGGTATCAGAGCTTAGGTTGAGCGAATACCTAGGCTTGTTGGAATGTGCTCATTAGAGATAGGATCAGTAGTATCCTAGAATGAGTTGAGTGTACATATATATACGAGAGAGCGTATTTGTTATCTGATATAAAAACCATTTTATATTGTGTTGACTAGTCTGTTGAGTGGATTATAAATTTTTGTCGAATCGTGGGACGCCACGATGTCGATAGGAGTTTATAAACACTTGAACAGAAGATTGGACACGATATTGTTTTCAAATAGTTAAGTTGATTGTTAGGATTATAATCGAATTAGATTATAAAACAGAAATAGTTATATATATATATAACCAATGGAATTTGTATATGAAATCAAATATACAAATGTGATAAATTGAAATTGAATTCCAACCAGAATTCAGAATTTAAAATCCTGGGAGTTTGGAAAATATTTTTCTAAATGGAGTTTGAAAGAAATAAAGCACTGAACTCATTCAGTAGCTGGGAAATAATTCTGATGATGGTCGCAACATCATCAGTGTTCATTTCCGAGTTTCTAAGTGATGAATTGCTGCCTTAGAAAAGTTTTGATGGAAATTTGTTTGAAAGAAACAAGTTGTTTGAAAATCTAAATGTTTTGAATTTGGGATATATATATAAATATATGTATATATTTATATTACTTTAGAGGAATTTTGAAATGGGAATTGAAATATAGATTTCAAATAGAAGTAAAATATAAGGGAATTCAAATATAGAATTTGAACATAGAAATTTAAATAGGATTTGACTAAAGAAAATTCAAATAGAAGTTTATAAGAAAAATTGAAATGGAATTTGAATTCAAAAGGAATTCAAAGGAATTCAAATAGAAATATATGGCTTTGTTGTTGTTGTTGTTGAATTTGAATTCAAAGGAATTCAAATGGATTTGAATAAAGAAAAGTCAAGGAGAGATTTGAATATTAGAATTCAAATGGAATTTGGTTAAATAGAATTTCAAAGAGAATATAAAGTGGAGGTTGAATATTAGAATTCAAGAAAATATAGAGTTTGAAATAGAATTTAAATTTAAAGGATTTCAAATGGAATTTGAATAAGGAATTTAAATAGAAATTGAATAAAGGATTTCAAATGGAATTTGAATAAGGAATTTAAATAGAAATTGAATAAAGGATTCCAAATGGATTTTGAATAAGGGATTTGAAATGAGTTTTGAATGAAGGGTTTCAAATAGAAATTGAAAATAAGAAATTCAAATAGAATTTGAAGATAGAAATTTGATTAGAATTTGAATCGAGGAATTCAAATAGAAATTGAATAGAAGGAAATTCAAATATAGAGTTTGAATAAAGAGATTCAAAAGGAATTTGAATATTGTAGATATAGAGGACTTGAAAATTTGAAGAGAAATAGATCGGGAATATTATGAAATGGACTTGATATATATTAAAAATATATCAGAATGGAGTTGAATTTATTATAAACGAAGTTAAAACGTTTATATTTATAAATATAATTAAAACGAGCTCGCCGTAGCGCGGCAGTTCGTAAATTGGCGATTCAAACTTCAATTTAGTATACAGGACTCAAATTAAGTCGGAATTCTTTGAAACAAGAATCGTCGGGACCGGTTGAACGATAGTTTTCTAATGAAAGAGAAAAATCTGGATTTCGTCGTATAGATTTTGAGTTATGTCAAAATCAAATTTTTAGAAAAGCAGCGCCAGAAACCATTTAAAACCACAATGGTTTATATATATATAAGTAAAAGGATTTTTAAAGTAAATAAAATCTGAATGGCCATGAGAAAAATATAGACTTGAGTTATAAAATGAATGTGAACTCAAGTGAAGTAGATAAAATGATTTGGGAAACAATGATCATATTTCTGATTATTGAATATAATTAATTAAGTAAAAGAGTAATTAGTTAAAGGAAATTTGAATCGAAACTGGGTTTTTGATAAGTGAAAGAGATTGAGAGTTTATATTCGAAATCGAATATATAACTCGAGTTGAAAATATAATTAGATTAGTATAATTAAGTTGACATATATTTGAACAAGTGATATTCAAATAAAAAAAGGGTGAAATAGGCCAAATGATTAATTAGCAACTAGTTAATGGGAATTTGAATGATTGAAATTAAATTTATCTTAAGTAAGTTAAATGGATCGAAATGGATAAACTGAGTAAAATCAATGTGAATGAAATATGAATTGGGAATGAATAAAGGAAAAACCAAAAGAGTTAAAAAGAAAATGTATTTGTAAAACAAATATAAAGAAAATATTTGTAAAACGAATATAAAAGGAAATATATTTGTAACACAAATACAAATGGAGTTATGTGCAAACAAATAGAAGGAGAAATATTTGTAAAAACGTTTACAAATAGAATTTAAAAGGAAATATTTGTAAAAACATTTACAAATAGATTAAATGGAAATATTTATTTATAGAAAATAAATAGAATGTTATAGATGAGATATTTATTTGTTAAATAAATAGAATTTAATCAAAGGAATATTTAGAAGATGAATAGAAAATGGAAATCTGTTTTTAACAGATAGATAGAAAAGATTAATTTATAAATAAACAGTTTATAAATTAAATTAAATATTTATCATTCGATAAATGAATATATAAGTCTGAACTTATATAGAGAAGAGATATTGGTTTTTAACACCAATAGTTTTAAATAGTAGGGGTATGCAACACTTGTATAAGTGAAGTAACGTTATTAAAGAGAACATTTATAAAGTGAAGAACCGTTACTAAAAGTAAATCTTTATAAATGAATAAACGTTATCCAATAGGAGTTATTCGAATAGGAGAAGTCGATTAGAGTTAGAATAAATCGATTAGAGAAAGAATTAACCAGTTGGAGTTGATCAGTTAGGGTTAATCCGTAGAGTTAATTGAATATTAGTTATTCAATTAGAATTTATCGAATATTTGTTATTCAAATTTAGAGTTAACTAGATAGAGTTAATTGAACATAGTAAATTGATTTAGGGTTTAATTGAATGTTAGTTATTCAATTAAGGTTGATCGAATATAGTTATTGAGATAGAGTTAGTCAAACATAGTTACTCAGGATAAGTTGCCATTTCGTACGACTGCTAGCGTAATTCGCAGGGCTGCAGATAGCCTAGGGTTGTCGGATGTTTCCTGGTGGAATCAGGCGTAACCATTGTGATCGCTGCGATCTAGAGTCAAGCGAATGGAGTTAAATCAAATAGGAGTTATTCGAATAAAGTTAAAAGGAGTTAATCGAATAGGAGTATTCGAATAAAGTTAAAAGGAGTTAATAGAATAGGAGTTATTCGAATAAAGTTAAAAGGAGTTAATCGAACATTGGTTATTCGGATAGAATTGAAGGAGTTATCGAATATAGTTTATTCGAAAGGAATTATCGAATTTGGTTATTCGGAAGGAGTTATCGATTATTAGTAAATCAAAGGAGTTATCGATTATAGTTTAATCGAAAAGAATTATCGACTGGTTTAATCGAAGTGAGTTATAAAATATTGGTTATTCGAAGGAGTTATCGAATTTAATTATTCGATGGAGTTAATCGAAAAGAGTTAAATCCAATAGAGTTAATTGATAAGAGTAAATTGAATAGAGTAAATCGAATATAGTTTATTCGAAGAAAGGTTTTCGAATCTAGTTATTCGATAGAGAGATTATCGAATATAGTTATTCGAAGGGAGGAGTGATCGAATAAGGATTTATTCTAAAGAGAGTCACGTAAGGAAGTTGAAATGTTGAGTATCAACATAAATAAGTTCTGAAAGGTTAATGGGTTTGTAGCACTTTTTCTACCTTAGCAATTTCGAGGACGAAATTATTTTAAGTGGGGAAGAATGTAATGACCCGGATATTCCGTCGGTTAGATTTGAATATTTAATACAGTTTTAAATATTGGGGGGGGGGATAATATAAATGGAATTTTATATTATGTTATTAGTTTAATAATCAATTTCGATTTAAAATCGAATATATTAAATAACAGAATACGAAAATGGATTTAGTTGAATTCAAATTTTAATTTGAATTGAAAACAGTTCAGAAAATCAATTCAAACTCCTGTTTGAATTAGAAGAATAATATTTTTTTATTATCGAGGAGAATAAATTATCTGAAATTAATTTATATTAATTTAAATAAATATCTTCCACAGGCGATCGAATCAGACTTCGTGACATATCCCAGTGTGTCCGGAATAGTGGTATTACCTTAGAGTTGACAGTGGTTGGGTTCAGAAAGGAGTTCGCAGTCAAGGGGATTTTAAATTAAAGGACACCGTTTCCATTTTAATTTAAAATAAAATAAAATATTATAAAGCGAGTTCTTTTTGCGTGGACTGATGATAAACCCGTGTTCTTCTTTATCCCCATAAACCAGAACGAAGTGTGCCTTGTTTATTACCACATACTAAAAACAAATCGTGCTCCTTTGATGTCCGCAAATTAAATCAAAAGCTTCAGAAATGGAAGCCGCTGCCTTGCTTTATAAATGCAGAACCACCTTTCCCCTTTCCACTATTTTACCAGCGCCTCAAAAAAATCAAAAATGGTGAAACCCTTTTCATTCAAAGAAACCGAAATCAGGTATCGCAGATCCATCTTCATCACGAGTTCTCCGAACTCGATCCAAGTTCGATCGCACTTCACATCATGTCCAGGTCTGAGACGGACAAGAAATCTAGGGTTCTGGTGGCAACGCATTTCAATGGAGGACATACTCGAGATCTGGGATGGAGGCGAATTGGGCAGTGCGACGTTTGTTGAGTTCGAACTGGGGGTGCGATTCCATGATAAGGCCGACGCTGTGCGATGTTGAGGGAGGTTCTGGAGTTGAAATATTGGTACTGTTATTGGAGTTTTGATCGGTTCAACAGTAAGATATTGGGAGGAGTTGTCTGGTGATGAAGGCTGATGGGGGATTGAAGTAGTGTTGTCGAAATGGTGTTGCTAGTTGATCGGGTTTGCAGTGGAGTTCGAATGATAGTCGATGGAGTTCAGAGTGGTGAGAGCTGTTAATGACCGTATGGTGTTCGACAGAATGCCATAGAGAATGGAGCAGGCATTAGAGGGTGCTGAGGGCAGTTGGGGAAGCTGCTGTAATTAAAAGTAAATGGGGAAGGTAATTAAATAAATTATTTAGTCAATATTTAATTTATTTAATATAGTAGTTAATTTAATGGGATAATCGTTTAATCGATAAATATAAAATCATCTGATCATAGGCGTAATCCATTCGAGAAGGATTAAGTTGAAACAATTCAAGTCAATGTTAGACGAGACTGAATGGAATCAGAATGGATATTCGACAAATAAACATGTGAGTAAATCTCACCTTTTAGAATTTTTTTTATATAGTTAAAAATAATTGTCTCTGCTTGTTTGAATGTTGTCTGATGGTTTTAAAATATATATTAGTTATTTAGGACTATTATATATCTATATTGGGTTGATTGATTGGTTGGATTCCCGCAGTCTCATTAGCGGATGCCCGCGGTACCATAGCGGATGATTACCCTATACGCCCCACGCTATGATTAGTGGATGACCTTCTATACCGCGATATCCTGCCTCGAAGAAGGATGGGTATTACTATGTTGACTAACGTCTGTGGATGCAGGAAAACAGGTTGGAGGAATCCAACTGGATTCCTCAAAAATATATTATCTGTTTGTTGTTTGTTTGATTTCATATATATTCCTATATGATGTGTTAAAATCAAATGATTGAAAACTGGTTGATCTGATTGTTGAAAATACCACTAGAGCTTGAATATTGATTCATAAAAATATCGGAAGGGGTATTTGATATTTAAAAAGGAAATTCTATTTTTTTATAAATCGAATTTGAATTTTAAATAAAACTATAGAAAATACTAACTTGTTTGAAGGTATATAAAACAAGTAATCAAATTTATAAACATTGTTTATAAATGAAAATATGGGATTTGAATCAAATTTATAAAGTTGTTTATAAATGAAAATATGGGATTTGAATTGAATTTATAAACTTTGTTTATAAATGAAAGGATGGAATTTAAATCGAATTTATAAAGTTGTTTATAAATGAAAATTTGGGATTTGAATTGAATTTATAAACTTTGTTTATAAATGAAAGGATGGAATTTGAATCGAATTTATAAAGTTGTTTATAAATGAAAATATGGGGTTTGAATTGAATTTATAAACATTGTTTATAAATGGAAAGGTGGGATTTGAAATGAAGTTATAAACGTTGTTTATAAATAATGCCGAGAATTCAAACGGACTTTGAATATAAGGAATTGAACTATAGATTTGAATATAGAAATTCAAAGGGACTTTAAACGATTTGAATATAGAATTCAAATGGACTTTAAACTGTAGATTTGAATATAGGAATTCAAATGGACTTTAAACTATAGAATTTGAAAATAGAATTCAAATGAAGTTTAAATAAAAAGAATTCAAATAGAATTGAATTGGAATTTGAATAGAGAAGTCGATAAGGAAACGAGAGTATGAGTATAATTAGAATTTGTTAATATACAGTTAAAATATATTTGAACATGTCATGTTCAAATATGAAGGTGAAATAGACTGAAAAGTTAAGTAACAGATTTAATTAACAAATTGAGTTAAAACGATTGGTATAGTTAAAATAGTTTGGACAGGTATAAACATACCGGAGACAGGTTTGGAATAAAGTATAGAAGTGAAATAAATAGAATGCCCGACAAAAAGGTACGTATTTAATTCATATATGAGATTTTATGCGCCGTATCGTCTAGCCGCTTGGCTTTTTCTTTTTCTTTTTGAGATAAGAAGGACCGGGAAAGCTATTTGAAATTTCCCGATGCTCCCGGTACAAAGGAGGTTATGGCGAATTTTTCCGGGAATTTAAGGAGATAGAATATTTTTAAGATAATTTGATAGTTAGAAATTAACATATCAAAATATATAGAAGTCAATAAGGAAACGAACTTAGAAATAGAATAGTATAATCAAAAAGGAAGTATAAGAATAAAATCTAGTAAGAATAGAAAGAGAAAATGTATATGTGTTTAAAAGTGAATAATCAGTTGTATGGTATTGATTATTCGAGTAAGTAGTCTTGTCTGTTTTGACGTTAAATGTTATTCAGTCAAGGTCTGAGAGGTAATTATACCCCAACTTGGTTGATTTCATGATATACCGATAAGTAGCAAGATTCAGGCTCGAAGATCAATGTGAAATGAGAATTAGTTAAATACTGTATTTGGGTTTTCGTAACGATGTTTTACACAACATCTGTTTTAACCCAAATATGTGCAAAGCTTGGAAATAGAATAATGAATATTTCTAAAGCTAGAAATTTAAGGAAGGCGATATATGGAAATGTTTTCCAAATAACGTATAAGGCCAATATGGTTATTGAAAATATTTGGTTAACAAATATTGATAAGAAATAGAGAAGAGATTTAATTAATAGAATATTAATTAAAGGTTCAATGATTGTTGGATGTTTGGATGAACACTTGTTTTATTCGATAGTTAAATCGTCGACTATCGAAACACTTGTTTTTATTTGATAGTTAAACCACAGACTATCGAAATTTTGACCATCGTTGTCAATATGGAGAGACCGGTTGGATTATTATCCGAAGAACCACTCCATATCGGCAGTAGCTTGCGAATCAGATTATATAAAGATAATCGAAGACGGAGTAGAGTGCAAGGACTTTTTTCTATTTATAGAAATAGTACCTTCGGTTCATCCTGTTCCTGGGTGACTTGTATGGATGAATGTCTGACAGAGTATTTCCAGAATGGTCACGTACATTGATTTCTTCAACCGTACCAAGAGTGGAAGCGGAGAAGGAAACTTCTTTTAGCTAACACGTAATGTACTGTTGAGGACGTCAATCGGTGATTTGATGGATTTGACGATGTGGCATTCGAAGTGAATCTGGTGTGATGATAAAGCGTAGCTTCTAGCCTCATCATCCGGTAAATGATAGAAATCGGGCAAGCAGCATGGCTATGTAGGTCGCACCTATTAGGCTGTATAATCACCTGATCTAGAGTTTCATTTACTTCTAAAAATCTATTGTCGATGCTGTCCCATTTGGGAAACGGTTGTTGATCCCAATCGTTGGTGATATACATTCGATACACCCAAGCGAAATGAGTGGTCGGTCATGTGTGGCTGAGTTGCAAGATGTTCTTGTTGAACCCGGTGTATTCTCCTCTAGAGATATACCAGCGGAAGGTGATTCCATACCTTGTCATAGTTGGAAAACCAAATACCCAATACGTGCTTGCGGTTTTGATTGTATATATATGTGGAACGTGAGATGCAAACGTTCCACTAGATTGTTATTTAATTGATTTAGACATTATTATAATATCAAAAGAGTTTGATATAAAGTTGAATCAAGTGTTTGGATTTTCATAAGGGAAAAACCCGTTCCATGTTATGCGGCGTGGTCTTATGAGATATCATTTAGTTTTTCTGAAACTGTTTTAAACTGTTTACTCATACCAGTCCCATGACTGACCCGGAGTTTATTTGTTTTGTTCTACCTAAACTCTTGGGTGCCTAAATTTGTACGGGCAGTCAAGTAGTTCAGGATTTTTCAGATATATCTAAAGGAGCTTGGAGCAGGAGGCTTCAGCGTTATCTAGTTATAGTTTGTTCCGCTATGTTGTAAGTGTTGTACTCTGATAAGTGTATGTTATACAGTTAAGATTTTGTATTTCAAAGATATGATATATTATATTTTGTTCCGCTGCGATGTGAGATTCTGTGTTGTTATTTATGTTCTTCTTCTATCTCTTTCTTCTAAAAAAAATATGTTCGTATTTTCGTGATATTTGGGTTGGACGTATGATGTATATAGTCAACTCTGATGTTGCGGAAATCTGGGTCATTACACCTTGTACCTCGCAAATCCATCAATCTCCAAGTACGTCTGGATGATCACCAACTGATTCCCTCCTCTTGGGTCTACAGCCCAATCAAGATCATCAGTAATTATCCAAACGACATGAAGACCTCCGGTCTTCAACCACCGTCTTCATCTTCGACTAATCGTCGTATCAGTTATTCAGAATGGGATAAACCCGGTCTTTCCAAATAACTCGCATATTTTATAAAGAAGTGTTACACAAACACAACATATGCCTCATTCCAATTTAGAATATTATTTTATTCCAATATTCACATAATTATGGAAAGGTTCCTATTAATTTTATCAAAGATAAATTCTTTAAAATTTATTCTTTAATCTTCTTTTGAATATCAATTCAAACCAAATTATGGTTTATCCAAACTAGTCAGGATTAATGAACCTTACCGAAGAGATCAATTGTTAAATTTCCTAACCCCAACCTATTCATCCCATGAAGTAAAACTGGTAATACTTCATATCTAACACTACGGTGTAATCGGTAAATTCAATTACCATTTAACGTTCAAATCAAATTAAAGATTTAACTATCGCCTGGAGTAAAATTGGTGATACTCCATTCTCGATCATTTCAATCTAATTAAAGATTCATTAAAACTCCACTTGGTTTTAATCTTCCCAATAATCAATATCAATGATTATTTAACTTGGGAAATCATATCCTGTCTTTAACTGGGTTAAAGGACCAATGTCATTTAAAACACGGTTCACGATAAACCCAAAATCACATTCTATTTCCAATGGAATCTTCATGGAAAAAAAATCGATGTATGTATAATCGATATAAACTTCCATATCCGACTAATAATATAAATGGAATAACGACAAAGCCTTTTAAATTCCTGATATATTAGTTGTCTTCCTCCACAGAAATTCCCTTCGATTATCACAAAATCGAATTCCATTCCATTCCAATTTATTTTATTAAATTGGAAAACTTTACTTAGGAAAATCTCCTTTAAATCTTAACAAAAGATTTATAAATTCCAAGTCACATTTCACTGTAAATCGGGCTAAAGAACGAATGTCGTTAAAACACAGTTCACGATAAACCCAAAAATCAATTCAAATTCAATTCCAATTAAATATCATTTATTTGGTATACTTCATTAAATCTAAATAAAAAGATTTAATCTTTTTCTCAACTGGGTTTAAGAACAATGTTAATGAAGACATCATTCATGACAAAACCAAATCCTATTTGATATTGAATACAAGGCTTAGAATAGAAAATATATTGGCTTATATTCAACATCAAATTCTATAACCAACAAATATCGTATTGGAAATAACGATATAAATATATCTTTCAAATTTCCATAACCATATCTGTATAATCACGAAATCCAACATCGAAATATTCCAAAGACAATTTCGATTCGAATCCATTTCCACTTTATATACTGGAAATTATGGTTATTTTCAAAACCACTCCAAATCCACTTTATTTATTTTAAAAATAAATGGGATTATAATTCTAGTTCAAAACTAGTTCATTTCAAATAAAATCTATTTTTATCTTTTCAAATATGGAATTTTTCATCCCAATTCTTTCCAAACCATTTCTTATGATTTTATACAAATTATTACTATTTTTAATAATTTTATCAAGGCCCGTACAGTCGATTTCCATCAACGGCCATCGAACTGCACTTAGAACAACCTTTTCCAAAATTGATTTGGACATAATTCCAAATCCAACCGTTAGATTTCAAATTTCTAATATTCAGTAGAAAGCTCTTTTCGATACGAACCCAACGGTTCCAGTTTTAGGAGAATCCGACGGTTGGATCTCCCGTAATATCTGCTCGAAGTCAATAGTCGAAATTCGCGAACTGCCGCACCACGACGCGTTCTATTCAGGCCATTATATTTATATATAATACATACTTCGTCGATTTCCTTCTAAAACGTATTTTATAAATCATTTTAAATTCGTTTTCAAAATGATTTCAACTACATATTCAGTTTCTAATCAAAATTGAATATTCCGTATCATCAATATATAAATGATAATATTTTCAAAACATTATATTTTGAAATCAATTACTTTTCGATATTAATTATAAAAATGAATAAAATCGATATAAATATCATTTACGTCAAAATGGTGTTAATCTAATCAACACGGCTTTATATATTTCAATAACTTCGTTATTCTATTCAACAAATGAATATTTTCTTCAACACATGAATATATATTTTATTCAACACATGAATTTTTATTCTATTCAACACATGAATTTTATTCTATTCAACACATGAATTTTCTCTTCTAATATTCCTTATTTTCCAAATTGGAACGAGGCCCAATCAGTTACCATATAACGTTAATTATATGGATTTCCTACAACACATGTATATAATAGCAACGATAATTCATCAACCATCATCCAGAGTGCACTACACAACTGCATAAGCATTAAATATAAATAATTAACGCTTACAACAAAACAATCGGGATTAATGTACGTCAAATATCATCCCAATAACCATATGGGATTTCAAAACAACAAACACAGATTTTATTTGTGCGGTTGGGCGATGTGTAAAATTTATCGTCCCAATCAATATCAGTCAAATCAGTGTATATAAAAAAATCATCCGATTTGTTTATAAATATTTATTTTATATACACATTAAAAATTATATTTTTAACTATAAAATATACACACAATCATTTTTTAAAACACATCAATCAAACAAAGAAGCCATCCATGGTCTGTGGACGACGGGTGTCGGGTGCTGCTAAGCACCGTCTGGATCCTAGTATATATTTTAACTAGAAAACATATTTAAAAGTGAGAAGTTCTCACCGAGGGTTCCACTCCGCCATTTTATTTCTGAAATTCAGAACAGTATGGATTTGCTCGAAATTCCTACTCCATCCTTTTTACGCTGTTCATATTAAAAATCACATTTTATTATGATGCCTATATATTAAAATCATATTCTTATATCGCTATATATAATTACAAATCACATTTTTTATATAAAAAAAATCATATCCTCTTTATTTGGAAAATCATATCTTTTCTATTTCTAAAACTTATACCTTTATATAACTAAAGATGATATTTTATTTTATTTTTATATAAAAATCCAACTTTAAAAACAATGCTAATTTATTATCAAAACAATACTATCTTTATTTTTAAAACAACCCTACATAAAATATATATATATATTTATATATATAAAAGCAATGTTACATGTATATTTTAATCACGATATATAATCAATCATATTTTTTATAAAATTGAATTTAAGTCTAAGTATAAGTAAAAAAAAAGAATTAAAAACAAAACCTTTCACTGTGAAAAGTCTGGAACCCTTCTTTATCAGTTCATCGACCGGAGAAAGTGGCCACCGCCGTCGCTCCAGTCGCCGTGACGACGATCAGAGTGGCCGAGTTGGCCTGAGGGAGTGACACCACCGCCCTGACTGAGGCGGCGCTCGGTAGGCCCAGGTGGCCAGAAACAGCTCGCGAACGACGGTTCTTTGTGGCCCGAGAACTTCTGATTTACGTCACGAAAATTCATCAAATCGGTATGGGTTCCAAGAGTGAAAAAGCACTTCAATTTTGTCTTTAGAAGTTTGAGGTGTTATTGAATAGATTGGTCAAAAAATCAAGGAGAAAATATGAGCATTTTCTGCCTTAAGTTGGAGTTGTCGGCGGCTTCAAAAGATAGCTAGGGTTTTGCCTCAAAAGGGTTATTCATATAAATAATTTAATAATATTTGATTCGTTTCTTATTTGCTTAACATTTTGAACTCGAAATCAAACCCAACGACTATCTGCCCTAACTAAACACCCCCATTCCGGACACAATGAGATATGTCCCATAAGCTAATTCGACTATTACGATAAGTTGTTCTTTAAATTAAAATATAAATCTTTATACATTGAATTCAAACGTACATTTCAATTTACCGGAGCCACATACCGACTCTAAAAATTTCAGAAAAATTATTTCAAGCTTTGTATTGGCGATACGGTCCTAACAAAACTAATTTTGTTAAATTTGAAGTCCGTTTGAAAAATGGTCATTTTCTGGTCGATCCAAATTGATAGAAACTGTAAAAACACGTTTTCTTTTGCCATGCTCACATATTTGTTTCAAAAATTATGAATTTTGAAACCTAGCAATAATTTGACACCCCGGATCCAACAAAAGTGGTTTCGTCGAAAATAGAGGTCGTCTGCAAAATGGCTATTTTTAAAGGCCTTTATATATATATATATATATATATATATCAAAATATATATATATTCCACAGTGACTTTTCTGAATTTTAAACTGGACATATCTTTCACTCTATAAAGTGAAATCTCAGTTTCTTATATCCGTTAGAAAGATATGATCAAACAGATTCAAATATTTTTTGTTTCGCTGAAATCCGATTTATTTTAAATCCTGTACATTCATTTGAAATTTAAAATCGAATTTTCGAACTACCGCGCCATTTCAGGCTCGTTATATAATTAAAATAAATTTATTCGTTTTAACTTCGTCGAAAATATATTTTCCATCGTTATTATTTCAAATAATTCATTTTAAATATTAAAAATTCGCTAAAGTTGCCAAAATAAAAATTTTAAATTGGCTCGGATTTCCGGGTTATTACAATCTCCCCCACTTAAAACTTTTCGTCCCCGAAAAGGAACGAAGCCGAATGTTGGTTTACAAACCAACTCAACTTTCAGTATTTTCATTATGGCTTAAGTTCTTCAACTTTTCAGTTTCTAAAAACTTTTCAAATTTTTCGAAAATTTGGCTAACGCTCAAATTTTCGAAAAATTTCGTCATAACCTCCCCTGCACTGGGAGCTTCGGGATATTTCAAATAGCCTCCTATGGCCCTCACCAATCCAAGAAAAAGAAACAGCCAAGCGGCTAGCCAATCGGCTCATAAAATCATCAAAAACCCAAGAAATACAATAAACATGAACCTATTTGTCGGGCAAACAATTTTATTCCTCTTCTCTAGCCTCCTTGCTATGACCTGTTCAATGTAAGTACATGCATATGTATGCAAATGCGACAAATTTTCAATACAACTCACTATTTGATACAATTTGGCTAAATGGTCCAAATTTTGATTAATCAACCAATAATCAAACAACACAATCAACAATCAATTAGTTGATTATCTTTTCAAATTCTTAACTTTGATATAGTCAAAAAAATCCGATTTTTTGATGCTAAATCACAACAATAGACCCTATCTAATTTTGGTTCTCACACCAGTTAATTGGAAATATATAGATATCTAACCTTCGAAACTCTAACATAAATACTGGTAATGTGATCACAATTACCAGTATCATCCCCGGGCGAGAAAAGTGTGATTCTATATCTATCCAGTATATTAAAACTTCAAATACGCATGGATCAGACGTATATGCAAAATCTTTATATATTGGATTGTCCAAATTAGTACAAATAAATATTCAAATACTTTGAATCAGGTCTAAATTTTTAAAACAAACTTGTTTTAAATTTTATTTTATAAACATCTCTCTTCACACTCGTTCTAGGATACTACTGATCCCATCTCTAACGAGTCATTCTCATTGGATATTACTAATCCAATCTCTGATGAATTCTTTCGTATGGATCAAATGTGTCTTGTTCTCCGAGCTTTGTAAACCAAAGCTCTAATACCAAAATGAGACGACCCGATGATTTGAGAACGACACACATCGGAACGCAAACAGAAGAACCTTTCATTGTTTATTACAACAATTCCATCAGAATACAAGAATATACAGAGTATGAATAAATATTAAACGTCAGAAAAATATCAAAGATTCAATTTACATTACATAGCAGCGGAAAAATAATACAAAACACAACTGAAAGTAATATACAGATACAGAGCTTTCCGAATATCGTTCTAGATGCAAACCAGGATTCTGTGAATATAATTCTGCAAAACCAAAACTACTAGCTGCCCGTGCCGAAAATAAGGGCACCCAGAGTTTAGGTTAAAACAATAAACTCCAGGTCAGTCATGTGACTGGTGTGAGAACTAAAACAATTATTTATAACTTTACTTTAATTCAGATATATCAAGGGACCACGCCGTATAACACGGAATGGGTTTCCTCCCAAGAATACCAGTGCATATAACAAAACAACGCAATGCTTTTTGGAAAATTGAAGTTATTATTAGACCCACGTCCTATGACACAATGCAATGCAAGCCGGGGGATAGGGTTTTCCCTTATAATAGCCAAACATGCTTGGTACGTTAAAAAAAAATCATTTGATAAAATAATAAGTGCATAATGTCAAAACAATTTCGATCATAAATACCAATCCTAGACGGCATGGGTACCATATATCACGTCGCCAATACTAGACTCTACAATCAAAACCGCAAATGTCACGTATTAGAAGTTGGACTTCCATTTGTGAACTGAGGCAAAAGATAGTCCTCTACCGAATTCGAGAGCCTCTAGCTCGCCCCCCGGGCAAGTACTCAGTCAAGCCTTTGGATTGTCAGGGTCGGTTCACTGATGTGGATTAAAATGCCTGAACACTGCGTTTCCCTGCCCTTTGGGGCGTAAATGAGTCCAATGACTCCATCGGCTCCACATAGTCACCGATATATCCGAGGCGCCTCGCAACCCAACAACCACATAAGTCAAACTCGTCAGGGTATGTCAAACCACTGACACCACTTCTAGCTAGAAGGAAACGCATGCCCTCCCTGATGTCCTCTCCTATTTCTGGTTCACAACCGGAGTGTGAGGCTTGCGAATTAACGCTACACAAAGCTGTGCGACACAGGCGGTGCTTTGATCATCAACCACAAGAATCTTCTTTTCAACAAAAGCCTTGATCATTTGCCACTTCGGCATGCCACTTAGGCAATTCACTCCATGCGATTGATATCCATCAATATATAACCTCTGAGCTCGTACGTCTTAGAGAAGGGCGTAAAGAAAGAGAATAAATTCTCCGCTGCCAAACAGATATATAGTAAATAGAATTAATCACATAGAATGAAATCCAATGTCGGACATACAGTCCATTTACAAGTTCGTTATGGGTCTGAACGAAACCAGAGGCACCTTGTACCGCACATATCCATCGATCTCCAAGTACGCCTAGATGATCACCACTGATAACCTCCTCTTGGGTGTACGGCCCAATCAAGATCATCAGTAATTATCCAAACGACGTGAAAACCTCCGGTTTTCAACCACCGTCTTCATCTTCGACTAATCGTCGTATCAGTTATTCAGAATGGGATAAACCTGGTCTTTCTGAATAACTCGCGTATTTTATAAACAAGTGTTACACAAACACAACATACACCTCATTCCAATTCAGAATATTATTTTATTCCAGTATTCACATAATTAGGGAAAGGTTCCTATTAATTTTATCAAACAATAATTCTTTAAAGTTTATTCTTTAATCTTCTTTTGAATATAAATTCAAACCAAATTATGGTTTATCCAAACTAGTCGGGATTAACGAACTTTACCGAAGTAATCAATTGTTAAATTTCCCAACACCAACCTATTCATCCCATGAAGTAAAACTGGTAATACTTTATATCTAACACCACGGTGTTATCGATAAATTCAATTACCATTTAACGTTCAAATCTAATTACAAATTTAACTATCGCCTGGAGTAAAACTGGTGATACTCCATTCTCGATCATTTAAATCTAATTAAAGATTCATTAAAACTCCACTTGGTTTTAATCTTTCCAATAATCAGTATCAATGATTATTTAACTTGGGAAATCATATTCTGTCCTTAACTGGGTTAAAGAACCAATGTCATTTAAAACATGGTTCACGATAAACCCAAAATCACATTCTATTTCCAATGGAATCTTCATGGAAAAGAAAATCGATATATATAATGGATATAAACTTCCATATCCGACTAATGATATAAACGGAATAATGGCAAAGCCTTTTAAATTCCTGATATATTTGTTGTCTTCCTCCACAGAAATTCACTTCGATTATTACCAAATCGAATTCCATTCCATTCCAATTTATTTTATTAAATTGGAAAACTTTACTTTGGAAAATCGCCTTTAAATCTGAACAAAAGATTTATAATTTCTAAACCACATTTCATTGTAAATCGGGTTAAAGAACGAATGTCGTTAAAACACAGGTCACGATAAACCCAAAAATCAATTCAAATTCAATTCCAATTATATATCATTTAATTGGTATACTTCATTAAATCTAAATAAAAAGATTTAATCTTTTTCTCAACTGGGTTTAAGAACAATGTTAATGAAGACAACATTCACGACAAACCCAAATCCTATTTGATATTGAATACAAGGCACTGAATAGAAAATATATCGGCTTATATTCAATATCAAATTCTATGACCAACAAATATCGTATTGGAAATAACGATATAAATATATCTTTCAAATTTCCATAACCATATTTTTATATTCACGAAATCCAACATCGAAATTTTCCAAATACAGTTTCGATTCAAATCCATTTCCAATTTATATATTGGAAATTATGGTTATTTTCAAAACCATTCCAAATCCACTTTATTTATTTTCAAAATAAATGGGATTATAATTCTAGTTCAAAACTAGTTCATTTCGATAAAAATCTATTTTTATCTTTTCAAATATGGATTTTTTCATCCCAATTCTTTCCAAATCATTTCTTATGATTTTACACAAATTATTACTATTTTTAATAATTTTATCAAGGCCTGTACAGTCGATTTCCATCAACGGCCATCAAACTGCACTTACAACGACCTTTTCCAAATTTGATTTGGACATAATTCCACATCCACCCATTATATTTCAAATTTATAATATTCGTTAGAAAGCTCTTTTCGATTTGAACCCGACGGCTCCAGTTTTAGGGGAATCTGATTGTCGGATCTCCCGTAATATCTGTTCGTAGTCAATGGTCGAAATACGTGAACTGCCGCAGCGCGGCGCATTCTATTCAGGCCATTATATTATATATATAATATATATAATGTATACTTCATCGATTTCCTTTTAAAACGTATTTTATAAATCGTTTTAAATTCGTTTTAAAAATGATCTCAACTACATATTCAATTTCTAATCAAAATTGAATATTCCATATCATCAATATATAAATGATAATATTTTCAAAACATTATATTTTGAAATCAATTATTATTCGAAGTTCATTATGAAAATGAATAAAATTGATATAAATATCGTTCACATCAAAATGGCGCCAATCTAATCAACACGGCTTTATATATTTCAATAACTTCGTTATTCTATTCAACAAATTATTATTTTCTTCAACACATGAATATATATTTTATTCAACACATGAATTTTTATTCTATTCAACACATGAATTTTATTATATTCAACACATGAATTTTCTCTTCTAATATTCCTTATTTTCCAAATTGGAATGAGGCCCAATCAGTTACCATATAACGTTAATTACATGTAACGATAAATCATCATCCATCATCTTGAGTGCACTACACAACTGCATAATCATTAAATATAAATAATTAACGCATACACAGTCTGTCAACCCATCGATTAACATACAATTAAACAATCGGGATTAGTGTATGTAAAATATCATCCCAATACCCGTGTGGGGTTTCAAAACAACAAACATAGATTTTATTTGTGTGGTTGGGCGATGTGTAAAATTTATTGTCCCAATCAATATCATTCAAATCAGTATATATAAACAAATCATCCGATTTGTTTAAAAATCTTTATTTTATATACACATTAAAAATTATATTGTTGACTATAAAATATTTATTCAACCCACTACACACAATCATTTTTCACAACACATCAATCAAACAAACAAGCCATCCATGGTCTGTGGACGACGGGTGTCGGGTGCTGCTAAGCACCGTCTGCATCCTAATATATATTTTAACTAGAAAACAAATTTAAAATCGAGAAGTTCTCACCGAGGGTTCCACTACGCCATTTTATTTCTGAAATTCAGAATAGTCTGGATTTGCCCGAAATTCCTACTCCATCCTTTTTACGCTACTCATATTAAAAATCACATTTTTAAGATGATGCCTATATATTAAAATCATATTTTTATATCGCTATATATAATTACAAATCACATTTTTATATAAACAAAAATCATATCCTCTTTATTTGGAAAATCTTATCTTTTCTATTTCTAAAAATTATACCTTTATATACCTAAAGATGATATTTTATTTTATTATTATATATAAATCCAACTTTAAAAACAATGCTAATTTATTATTAAAACGATACTATCTTTATTTTTAAAACAACCCTATATATATATATATATATATATATATATATATATAAGCGCAATGTTACATGTATATTTTAATCACGATATATAATCAATCATATTTTTTTTAAAACTGAATTTAAAACTTAAGTATAAGTAAAAAAAAGAATTAAAAACAAATCCTTTCACTGTAAAAAGTCTGGAACCCTTCTTCATCAGTTCATCGACGGGAGAAAGTGGCTGCCGCCGTCGCTCCAGTCGCCGTGACGACAATCAGAGGGGCCGACGACATCGACCTTAGGGAGTGACACCACCGCCCTGACCGAGGCGGCATTCGGTGGGCCCAGGCAACCAGAAACAGCTCGCGAACGATGGTTCTTTGTGGCCCGAGAACTTCTGATTTACTTCACGAATATTCGTCAAATCGGTATGGGTTCCAAGAGGGAAAAGAGCACTTTAATTTTGTCTTTAGAGGTTTGAGGAATTATTGAATAGATTTGTCAAAAAATCAAGGAGAAAATCTGAGCATTTTCCGCCTTAAGTTGGAGCTGTCGGCGGCTTCAAAAGATACCTAGGGTTTTGTCTCAAAAAGGGTTATTTATATAAATAATTTAATAATATTTGATTCGTTTATTATTTGCTTAACATTCTGAACTCGAAATCATACCCAACGACTGTCTGCCCTAGCTAAATACCCCCATTCCAGACACAGTGGGATATGTCCCGTAAGCCAATTCGGCTATTATGATCAATTGTTCTTTAAATTAAAATATAAATCTTTATACATTGAATTCAAAAGTACATTTCAATTTACCGAGGCCACATACTAACTCTAAAAATTTCAGAAAAAATATTTCTAGCATCGTATTGATGATACTATCCTAACAAAACTAATTTTGTCAAATTTGAAGACCGTTTGAAAAAATGATCATTTTATGGTCGATCAAAATTGATAGAAACTGTCAAAACACGTTTTCTTTTGCCAAGCTCACATATTGGTTTCAAAAATTATGAATTTTGAGGCTTAGCAATAATTTGACACCCCGGATCCAACAAAAGTGGTTTCTTCGAAAATAGAGGTCGTTTGCAAAATGGTTATTTTTAAAGGCCTTTTTATATATTAAAATATATATAAATTCCACAGTGACTTTTCTGAATTTTAAGCTGGACATCTTTCACTCTATAAAATGAAATCTCAGTTTCTTAGATCCGTTAGAAAGATATGATCAAACAGATTGACATATTTTTTGTTTCGCTGAAATCCGATTTATTTTGAATCCTGTACATTCATTTGAAATTTGAAATCGAATTTTTGAACTACCACGCCATTTTAGGCTCGTTATATAATTAAAATAAATTTATTTGTTTTAGCTTCATCAAAAATATATTTTCCATCGTTATAATTTAAAATAATTGATTTTAAATATTCAAAATTCGCTGAAATTTCCAAAATAAAAATTTTAAATTGGCTCTGATTTCCGTGTTATTACAATTTGGGTGCTACAGTGATCGGTCATTTATGCTACAGTGTTTGGGTGCTACATTGATTGCTGGAAGTGATGTGAAGTGTTCGTTGTTCGTTGTTCGTCGTAAGCAACGAATGTGGAAACGACTCAAGGATGTATTTAGTTCATGCGAAATGATTGCTCTAAAGTGTTTTGAGCCAATAAATAGTTGTAATTGATAACGACTAGAGAGGAGGAAGGCGAGGAAGTTCAGTTGTCGTTGGTTCTAGCGGATTCAAAGTAGGGTTACAATTGAGGACCAATTGTAGGTCAAGTGCCTTGGGCGTCGTGTATGGTCTAGACACGTGTTGAGAATAGCGTGTACCACGTGTTGTTTATAGCGTGCGGGTTTTGCTAGAACCGAGGCGTCGTGTGTGGTCCTTGATAATTGATGACAAGTTGTTAGCCAGTCATACGATAACTAGGGTTCCAAAGCAAGGTTGGCGGTGATAGTTAGAGTCAGTCATGGATGTCTGAATGCATGTTGTGATCATGATTGAGTTGCTTTGCCATGTATGAATGGATGCTTAATTGCCATGGCTGAATTGTTATTCCTTTGGATGTATAGATCGTAAAGGTTATCACTGTCTTGTAGTGGGGAAGGAAATCGAGAGTTCTTCTCTAGAGCTGGGTAGATTAGTTGTTTATTTACCCATTCTCATATACTTTATTGATGAAGTTTGTTAGCTGTTTTACCGCTCACTAAGATTATTGTCTGACTTACCGTTTTACGTTTCCTCTTATTACCTTGGGATGTTCATCTGGTTGTTTGGATGCGCAGACTAGGTGGCAGGTGACAGGTGATTGGCGAGATTGCTGTTCGGTGGCGAGCAGGAGGCTGGCGTACTATTTTACTACGGTCTAGTAACTTTGTTTTTCCGCTGTTTGCTATTTCTCTGAGTGTTATAGTGAAGCAAATTGTACAAACACTATTGTTGTTATCCACGTGTATGGGAATTACTTTCTAGTTGTCATAAAAGTTTAGTATTTTATGCTTTACTATCACTACCTGTTTTATATGTTATATTATATTTTATCCATGCGCTGTGAGTTTACGACAGGTTCTGCTTATGTATCATACCTTGATGATCGTCCATAGCTGTCGTGCACACCTTTCAGCGCATTATTCCTTTTGTATAGTGCAGGGGTTGTGGTCGGTCGTCGCAATTATTATATATTTAAATGGACCCTTTGGGCCACCAATGATGTTTTTTTGTGATGAGAGAGACCATGCTCAATCCCCATACACACAAGCTGACCAATCAACTTGACTCGGCCCGATCTAAGCTGGGGTTGTTGTGATGTAGTACTTATACTTTTGGTAAAAAAAAATTAATCATTTTAAACAGAAATGGATTGGGCTAAAAACTGTCAGATTAGATCAGTTCGTATTAGAGAACGTTTTTGTAACGTTCAACATAGACCCATTCTTTTTTAAGATACTTTATTTTGTGTTATATCCTCTATAAAACAACAATATATCTTACTATTTCATCTATTTAAACATAGGTAGATAAAATAGATATATACACAATTTTCTTAAACTAAGCACGCCTTCTTCTTCTCCAAACATTTTATTCAAAATCCACTACAAGAAAAACCGAGAATAGCGACAGATTTTTAGCAGCGGAAAATTCCATCGCGAATTAGCGACAGATTTCCGTGGGCTTTGTAAGAGGAAATATTTTTGATTTTATATGTCATCTTATTATAAATTATTACCATCGAATACTAATTTCGTTGCTAAATCAATGGAAATTGCAGCTCGTTACCGTCATACAATATTTAATGCTAAATTTCGTTGCTAATAGAGTCGGATTACCGTCAACAAAATTTTGAAGCTGTTTTTCTTGTTGTTTTCCAAGAGATATGAAACGAACTTTTATATTTATTATTTATAAAATGTTTTAAATTTGTGTTATTACTTAGTAATTAATTAGTAAATTTAAATTTTAAAAAATTAATGTTAATAATAAATTAGTAATTAATAATAAATAATAACTATTAGAAGTAAATAAAATTCAATAATTAATGGTGATTTTTTTTTTGAAAATTAATGCTTATTAATTATTAATTACTATATAATATAAATAAGAGGTAATAGTAATTAATAAAATACATTGTTCGCTCAAAGAAGAGCCGTTACGAATTGGATTTTTCATGGTAGATTGCTTTTGCTTGGTAAATTCGCTTATCTATTCTTTCCTATTCATTGTGTCTTTACTTTACAGTATTTTTTTGTTCATTATGTCAGACACTCTTTTTTTTTTAAAGCAAACAAACTATATATAAAAGAGTTGTACACTCCTACAACAAATTGATCGGAGGTATCTACCTCTTCTTTGAGCAAACAACGAGTGAATTGAACATGCAGCTTAAATTAGTGTAGTTATAGATGCATCAATTTTTTTTTGTGGTTTTTAATACTTTTAAACACTGAATATGCTAAAAAAAATTAAAAAGAAAAAAAAATGTTGATATACATTAGTAACTAATAATAAATAATAACTATTAGAAGTAAATAACATTCAATAGTTAATGATGATTAATTTTTTTTTTGAAATTTAATGCTGATCAATTACTGTATAATATAAATAAGAGGTAGTAGTAATTAATAAAATACATTGTTTGCTTAAAGAAGGGCCGTTACGAATTGGATTTTTGATGGTAGATTGCTTTTGCTTGCTAAATTCGCTTATCTATTCCTTTCCTATTCATTGTGCCTTTACTTTACAGTATATTTTTTTGTTCATTATGTCAGAGAATCTTTTTTTTTTTTTTTTGAAAGCAAACAAATCATATATAAAAGAGTTGTACACTCCTACAACAAATTGATCCAAGGTATTTGCCTCTTCTTTTGAGCAAACAACGAGTGAATTGAACATGATACTTAAATTAGTGTAGTTATAGATGCATCTATTTTTTTTGTAGTTTTTAATACTTTTAAACACTGAATATGCTAAAAAAAATGAAAAAAAAAAATGTTGATATACATTAGTAATTAATAATAAATAATAACTATTAGAAGTAAATAAAATTCAATAGTTAATGATGATTAATTTTTTTGAAAATTAATGATGATTAATTATTAATTACTATATAATATAAATAAGAGGTAATAGTAATTAATAAAATACATTGTTTTCTCAAAGAAGAGCTGTTAAGAATTGGATTTTTGATGGTAGATTGCTTTTGCTTGCTAAATTCGCTTATCTATTCATTGTGTCTTTACTTTACAGTATTTTTTTTTGTTCATTATGTCAGAGACTCTTTTTTTTTTTTGAAAGCAAACAAACCATATATAAAAGAGTTGTACACTCCTACAACAAATTGATCGAAGGTATTTGGCTCTTCTTTGAGCAAACAACGAGTGAATTGAACATGCTACTTAAATTAGTGTAGTTATAGATGCATCAATTTTTTTTTAGTTTTTAATACTTTTAAACACTGAATATGCTAAAAAGAAAATTAAAAAGAAAAAAACAATGTTAATATACATTAGTAATTAATAATAAATAATAACTATTAGAAGTAAATAAAATTCAATAGTTAATGATGATTAATTTTTTTTTTTGAAAATTAATGCTGATTAATTACTGTATAATATAAATAAGAGGTAATAGTAATTAATAAAATACATTCTTTGCAACTTCCTCTTCATCAAGTCTTTAGCTTTGACATTTTACTGCTTATATATATGCCTCATAATTCATGTCTTTATTTAGACAAAACAATCAAGATGAGCATTATGTATAAAAGCATTGTTTTGGTAACTTTATATGTTATTGTTGTTGCATTAGTTGTTAGTATAAATCAAGTTGATGCATCAAGGCTCCTTGGAGATGAACGGGCAGAGCTTGTGAGAATATCTGGGTTCGTTCTTCAATCGTTGCCACAGGGACCCGTGCCACCATCTGATCATTCCGGCTGCACCCAGGATCCAAACGGCGGTGGTGGACCATGCCCTCCTTCAATCAAATTTAACTACCGTTACTCTTTCTGTTGATTGCATTTTATTTCATTTAAGCTAAACTGTTTCTAATAAAGGATGTGCTTAGGTGTGATTTGTGAATGTAGATTCGGCAGCCTGTGTAGTATATATGTTTTATGATTTGTACAAATGGAGAACTCCACATTGTTATATTGCAAATTTGAACGTTTAAAAGCTTGGTGCCGAACGTTTAGTCAGTTTGGTTGGCTCGACGATAAAATATTTAAAACGAATCTAAAACCAATAAAAATAAAAAACAAAGTTAGATCGATAGAATTAAGTTTAGCTGATTCGATTGTTTATTCATTATATTTGAAGTATTCATTATAAATTAAAATAAACCATGAATATATGTTTCTTTTGGAGGACAAGATCAACAAATTTTATAGTGTACCGTCCATTTTTTAATCACAACAAATAATAAATACATTGAAAAACCAAAAATAAGTTGAATATTTACCTATAACCCAGTTTTTAAAATGGACCGACCACTAGACAAACATAAACCAGCTCATAGAAAAAGGTTAGAAAGCATGTCTAAATAGCTAACCACTATTGACACAACATAGCGCCAGGCTCGAAGCAACAAATAGAGTGACCTACTCTGTTTCCTTAAGAAAGGCACAACAAAATTCAATATGACATACACAACGCATGGTGTTCAACAATCATATACCAACTACAAGTGGCAAAGGCCAATTACAAGCATCACCAACAGACTTTCATCAGCGATTCATCCTAGCATCATAACTACATTTCAAATCAGTATTGTTTACTTCAACCTGGTGACGCAAGGCGCAAGCATTCACCAGTGAACAAGGTAGGATACTTTACAACAAAAAAGTTGAAACGAAAGAGAGAAACCAAGGTTGGATAACTTACAACATAGGACCAACATAGACAACAAAAAAGGCTTCAAAGGATTGTAAAAGAGCTGCATACCCATCCACACGCCATGCCCATGGAAGAACTCCATTGTGTAAGCAATTGTCGAGGAGACACTGACAATGACAGAGTAAAACACGCCACCACCGATAAATTAACATCAAAATGTAAGAGTGTTCGGTTTATTTTGTTTGTACTTTTATAATTACACAATTGTATTACAAACAGACAGCAACAACAATCAACGTCAATCAATTATGCTGCAATTGCCACGTCAAACTGTGTGTACAATAATCGTAGAAAGCGTAACTGATTTGTGCACAAGATTGAAGATGAAAGAAAGTATTCTGTTTCAGTAATGTCCGAGTCCAGAAATTTTCTGTTTCCTTGAAACAATATTGTCGTCGTATGCACCAATCGACGTTGTTGCAATTTGTTTCCCAGGATAAAACGGACCAACTCCGTTGCGTAGTGCCAGAAAACGGAGCTCTGACAAGATGAAGTTGATTATAGAAACCAGATCAGAGGATTACTTTGAAGAAGAAGAAGTAACGCAAGCAGAAAAAAGGTGAATTCTGTCTTGTTTTGGGCAGTGTATATATATGCAAGGAGGAGTGCCTGTTCGCATGCATAATAACCGTCCGAATAGGAAAGGTTGCGACCCTTTAACCTCTCGGTTATTAATATGCATCTGTTGAGAATTCAAATGGTTGTCTTTATTCAGCTAACAGGCATTCCTTTCGAATTCTGGACTGAACGGACAAACCTTTCAAATTCTGAGAAAATATATTCTCATGTCAGTGCACTGGCCCAATCAGCAACCGTCGGCCATATCCAATCAAGAGAACCCAAGAGCACCAAGGCCCAAGGCCCAAGGCCCTTATCTTTGATATTTTAATGTATTATTATGTCATGGCCAAGCCCACATCCTCATATCATCCCTCTCCTTTCTATTTTACATAAGCCTATTTGGCTTCTAATATATTAGGAGAGATTGTGCTAATATTTCTATGATGTGGGACTTTAAATGTTGCTATCTCTTCTTCTTCCTTATCTCTTCTTCTTCCTACTTTCCCCTTTCTTTGCTCATTCATTTCCAACAATCCCCTACATGAATGAACAGTTGATCTTAGTTTCACGAATCATTTATCGCATCGGTTAAAGTAGCACATGGGCCTTGAACTTTTCCTAGTGATTACCTATTTGAATCACAGGCGAATCAGTAGACATAGACTGTTCTTGAACTGTAAGCCTTTTTTGTAATTCCAAAGTAGATAACACACGATAAATGTTTCTTATAACCCTTCGTTCTCTATATGTGTTCGTTTTTGCCTTGAACACCTGCCTGGTCTCATAAGTGCTTAAAGAATTTGGCCTCATAATTCTCTTTGAAGCGGCGTCTTCGCACTTACGTAGGTGATTCTGTAAAGGGCATTCTCTAATTCCTCAAATACAGACATCATTAAAAGTACTCATAGTTTTCCTTATTCAACATATAATGCACTGACTTATCATAGGAATGGTTTGTGTGTAACAGTTCCATCAAGTTTCTCTTAAACTTCGTTGTCCCTTTGAACCTAAATCTTGGGATCTCCAGTCAACTAGGTGGGGTTTCCATTTTAGAAAACCCTTTAATCTGTAGGCCTTATCCCCATTCCCTTCGATAAGGTTTGAACTTTCTCTCTTGGCAAGCCTTTTGTAAGTGGATCCGCTAAGTTATCTTTAGATCGAATGTAATCTATTGTGATAACCCCATTAGAGAGAAGTTGTCTTATCGTTTTATGTCTACAACGAATATGCCTAGACTTACCATTGTATAGTGTATTATTAGCCCTTCCAATAGCTAATTGACTATAACAATGTATACATATTGGAGGCATAGGTTTGCTCCAATTAGGAATGTCTTCCAAGAAGCTTCGAATCCATTCTGCTTCTTCTACAGTCTAATCTAGTGCAATAAACTCTGATTCCATCGTAGATCTAGCGACACAAGTCTGTTTGGATGATTTCCATGAAATCGCTCCATTTCCTAATGTGAACACGTATCCACTTGTAGACTTTGTATCATTTGATCCAGTGATCCAATTTGCCTTACTGTATCCTTCCACTATTGAAGGATAGTTTGTATAGTATAGACCATAACTCTGCGTATACTTTAGATATCCTAGAACTCTGATTATCGCTTTCCAATGATGTTTACTAGGATTGCTGGTAAATCTACTTAGTTTGCTTACAGCATCAACGATATAAGGCCTAGTACAGTTTATAACATACATGATACTTCCTAGTATACGAGAGTACTCAAATTGGTAAATACCATCACCAGTGTTCTTTACCCAATTTTGGTTCATATCTACTGGTGATTTTGCAATAGTTACATTATATTGCTTGAATTTCTCAAGTATTTTGGTGATGTAATGAGATTGGGATAATGCATATCCCTGTGGTGTTCTCAGAATTTTTACACCCAATATCACATCAGCCAGTCCTAGGTCTTTCATATCAAATCTAGAGGATAATATATCCTTTATAGATGTTATTATAGCCTTGTTATTGCCTAGGATCAATAGGTCATCAACATAAAGATAAACAATGACATATCCAATATGTGTATGTTTTATGTACACACATTTATTTGATTCATTTATTGTGAATCCATTTGATAACATAGTATTATCAAACCTCTCATGCCACTCTTTTGGAGCTTGCTTAAGGCCATAAAGTGATTTTACCAGTTTGCAAACTTTATGCTCATTTTCTGAGCTTAGAAATCCTTCAGGTTGTTTCATATAGATTTCCTCCACTAGTTCACCATTCAAGAATGCAATTTTAACATCCATTTGATATATCTCCAAGTCATATATGATGCAATTGTAATGAGCATTCTAATTGACGTGATCCTCGTTACAGGTGAATATGTATCGAAATAGTCCAGCTCTTCTTTTTGTCTAAATCCTTAGACTACCAGACGAGTTTTGTACTTGTCTATTGAACCATCAGGTTCCAATTTCCTTTTGAATATCCGTTTATTACCTAAGGCCTTACATCCTTGAGGTAAATCATCCAATTCCCATATATGATTGGACATAATGGATTCAGTCTCATTGTTAATTGCCTCCTTCCAATAAGGGGCATCGCTGGAAGACATAGCTTGTTTATACGTCAATGGATCATCTTCTAACATAAATGTATAGAAGTCCGGTCCAAAGGTTTTAAAGTCCTTGACCTTTTACTTTTTCTTGGTTCCTCCATTTGCTGCTCAACACTACTTTGCTGAGTGTTATTTTGTTCAACATCCTCAATATAATAAGGAACTTCATCTTCCCTTGGTCTCTTAGGTGCATGATTTTCAGTACCATGTTTCAAGGGAAATACATGTTCGAAAAATCTATCTTTCTCGACTCAATGATGGTATTTTCATGAATATCATCAATTTCAGATTTGTGTACCAAAAATCGATATGCAGCACTGTTTTGTGCATATCCAATGAATACACAATCAATAGTTTTTGGTCCAATTTTGACCTTCTTTGTTTTTGGTACCTCTACTTTGGCAAGACACCCCCACATTTTTAATTATTTATAGGATGGTGATCTGGTTTTCCAAAGTTCATGAGGAGTTATAGATTTTTTTTTCTTTCAGGGTATTTTATTTAAAATTTGATTTGCCGAAAGAATAGCTTCTCCCCAAAAATTATCTGGCAAGCCAGAGCTAATCAGTAAGGCATTCATCATTTCTTTAAGAGTTCTATTTTTTCGTTCGGCTATACCGTTGGATTGAGCGAATACGGAGCTGTAGTTTGATGTATGATTCCATGATCAACACAGAATTCCTTAAATGGAGCCTCGTATTCTCCTCCTCCATCACTTCTTAAAGATTTGATTTTCTTGTTGAGTTGATTCTCAACTTCTGCCTTATACTGTTTAAACATTTCAAATGCTTCGTCCTTACTTCTGAGGAGATATATATGACAATATCTGGTACAATCATCAATGAATGTAATAAAGTACCTTTTTCCACCTCTAGTTTGACACATTTTCAAATCGCGTACATCGGTATGTATCAAAATTTACATGCCCTAATCTAGAATGCCATATGTTAGAAGATTCAACAATATAAGTAGAAGATTCACTTTCATTCATTTCAGTGCGTGGTACAACAGTGGTTACATTTGCTTTAAACAAACCATCACACACATATCCTCTTCCAACATACACTCCATTCTTGGAAAGCACAAATTTATCAGCTTCAAAAGTCAATTTGAAGCCATGCTTGCTCAGTAATGATCCTGAAATTAGGTTCTTGCGAATTTCTGGAACATGGAGAACATCATTTAAAGTTAGTTCCTTTCAAAAAGTCAGTTTCAACACAACTTTTCCTTTGCCTTTGACCTTTGAAGTAAAAGAATTGCCTATAAAAAGTTGTTCAGCAACAGTTGCAGTTTTATAGGTTGTAAACATCCACTTATTAGCACATATGTGTCGAGTGGCTCCAGTGTCTACAAACCATTCCTTTGAGTGACCAACAAGGTTGCATTCTGATATTATTGCACATAAATCAAGATCAGAAATGCCTTTCGAAACATCAGCCGTATTTGCTTCTAACTTCTTCTTTTTAGGTGCACGACATTCGGTTGCTTTGTGCCCCTTCTTTCCACAGTTGTGGCTAGAACCCAGAAATTTCTTTGACTTCTTAGGAGCATTCTCCCTTTTCTTTTGTTAGTCTTGTCTGACTCAACAACATTTTCTTTGGCAGCAATATTCTGAGAAAAAGAAATCTTTTTCTCAGAATTTCTGTTATCTTCCTCAATGCATAGCCGAACTATGAGATCTTCCATTGTTATTTCCTTACGTTTATGCTTAAGGTAATTTTTGAAGTCCTTCCAAGAAGGAGGCAATTTCTCAAAAGTTGCAGCAACTTGAAATGTCTCGCTAAGAGTCGTCTTTTCATCTTCTAATTGATGGATGATAAGTTGCAGTTCTTGAGCTTGACTTATCACTATCTTTGAGTCAACCATTTTGAAGTCTAGAAATTTTCCAGCAATGAATTTCTTCATACCTACATCTTCTCCAAAGCCAACTAGAGTTGTTTGGACATTGCAAAAGTACAGTAGACGTTGTAGAGGCTATCATCCAGACCATTCAGAACATAATTTTTGGACATGAAATCTGAGTTTTTCCAGATATTGAGTGCCTCTACTTTAGTAGCGTCAGGTTCGAGTTTGTCTACCACAGGAGCCTCTTCAGTTAGAAACTTGGCAAGGCTTAATGTTATTAAGTAAAATAAAATTTTCTGTTGCAAGCGCTTGAAATTGATTCCATCGAACTTCTTTGGCCTTTCGCCATGAGACAGAGCCATTGTTGGTAGCATAGGCGCTGGCTGAGCAGTTTTCACCGTCTGAATCGATGCAGAATCAGTGCTGCTGTTTTTCTTCATCTGCAACAAAAATATTGTTTCAAGATTGTTAGTACTTTTGTAATTACACAATTGTATTACAAACAGACAGCAACAACAATCAACATCAATCATTTATGCCACAATACTCACGTCAAACTGTGTGTACAATAATCACAGAAAGTGTAACCGATTTGTGCACAAGACTGAAGATAAAAAGAAAGTATTCTGTTTCAGTAATGTCCGAGTCCAGAAGTTTTCTGTTTCCTTGAAACAATATTGTCGTCGTATATACTAATCGGCGTAGTTGCAATTTGTTTCATAGGATAAAACGGACGAACTCTGTTGCGTAGTGCTAGCAAACGGAGCTCTGACGAACTGAAGTTGATTATAAAAACCAGATCAGAGGATTACTTTGAAGAAGAAAAAGTAATGCAAGCAGAAAAAAGTTGAATTCTGTCTTGTTTTGGGCAGTGTATATATAGGCAAGGAGGAGTGCCTGTTCGCATGCATTAGTAACCATCCGAATAAGAAAGGTTGCGACCCTTTAACCGCCCGGTTATTAGTGTGCGTCCGTTGATAATTCAAATGGTTGTCTTTATTCAGCTAACAGACATTCCTTTCGAATTCTGGACTAAACGGACACACCTTTAAAATTATGAGAAAAAAATATTCTCATGTCAGTGCACTAGCCCAATCAGCAACCGTCGGCCATATCCAGTCAAGAGACCCAAAGAGCCCCGAGGCCCAAGGCCCTTATCTTTGATATTTTAATGTATTATTATGTCATGGCCAAGCCGTCATCCCTCTCCTTTCTATTTTACATAAGCCTATTTTGCTTCTAATATATTAGGAGAGATTGTGCTAATATTTCTATAATGTGGGACTTTAAGTGTTGCCATCTCTTCTTCTTCCTTATCTCTTCTTCTTCCTACTTTCCCCTTTCTTTGCTCATTCATTTCCAACATATTTAGCATTTTGAGTTTGCAACATTACATTTGAATGATACACAAATATTTAAGTTTCATTTTCTATGTTTATCAATATAAACTAAACCATAATTTGATTTACAAATTCAGGTTACTACTGCCGTAATAGCTTGAATTTCATTATTTAAACAATTACATAAGGTCACACCATAGATTGTCAAATTAAATCTTTAATTTTTAATTATAAATTTATCAACTCAAGTTAATTCAAATGTTCTAATATTAATTCCAAATCTCAATATTTAACAGTACAAATTAAATCATAATTCCATTTATAATCAATATAAGATATTGTTGTTATAACAAATTGAATTTCATTAATTAATCAATTTAATTTAGTTTACATCATACATTTCACAATCAAATCATTAAATTTTAAATTCTAATCATAATTATCATTAAAACGAAAATTGTGACGAAGGGGAGAAATAGTCTTTTGTTGTAATTTCTAAGTTTGAGGCATGATTCTCAAGAGAAGTAGATCCAGACGAGGATTCGGGGCGGGAGGAAGACACCGAGGGAGGAATACTTATTTCCCCGGATTCTCCGCCTGAGTGGACATTCGAATTCAATCCAAAACAAGAAACATTCAAAATCAAAGTGGATAAGGCTGTTGTCACTCCTAAAAAAGTTACAATCTTTTCTAAAATGAAGAAGCGAACGACAAATCAGTTTTTGAAAAAGGTCGTCATGGATGCAGTTCAGTGGCTGATATTGGAAACAGACTGTAAGGGCCTTAATAATTATTAGAAATATGAATAAATCATGTAAGATCATAATAAATGATTTGGGATTACAACAAAAATAATTTTTTACAACACTGATTCGGCTATAGTTCATCAAAATTTTGTAAAAATTATACAATTTTCATAACATATGTTAAGAAAAATGTCATGATAGATTTTACCAAACAACGTTCTTTATACAAATGATGGAAAATAAAAACTATTTACATTTCATTAAATTCAACATTTAAATAGTCGCTAAATATAAGTTTATACAATTTTATTGTGTTATATGCAATATACACATATATAATGATTTTTAGTGTAAAATTATGTTTTTCGATATATAACTGAGTTATAATTATTTAGTAGTTAAATAGTCTCTCTAACACGTGCTATAATGTATTTATTATTAGTTATAATTAAAAGTATTTGCAATCATTTTAAAAACCAGTTGGCTCTGACAAAATTGAGTTATAAGTAAAATGGAAAACCACCAATATTGATGAAAAATCAACATTTATGTGTGAGGATAATTTTAAGAAGATTGTATGGCTTATTTTTGTCAAAATATTGTGTTTCATACAATTTTAACATCAAATTTGTAAGTTTTGTTTGTAAGTCACAAATGGGTAAGATGTACGATTAGTTTGCAAAATATAAATTTTGTTTCCATATGTGTAAAACTATGTTAAAAAGGTTTTAAAATATTTTAGATATGTTTGTACAAATTTTAGTAAGGCTAAACAAAGTTAGAATGTGTATTAAGTGGTTGAATTGTTGAAATATAATGTTAATAGAATGGCTTGTGAGTAAAGTGGCTTATTTGAGCACCTAAATTAAGCACGAATGATCTAATTATGCTATAATTTAGCTGAAACCATGGATTATGAAAAGAAGTGTTTGGATACTACGATTATTTTCTCTATAGTATCTTCCTTCTCCTTTGATATTCATATAAAAAGAAAATAACAAAATCTCTTATACAAACCAAAATCTCCACTTCTAATCCAAATCAAAGGCCGAAACTAAGTATCTAACCAAGCTATACACAAGCAATCACTACAAACCCATATAATAATCTCCATTTGTTTCATATTTTGTGAATTTTCTTCACTGTTTGATGAAATCATATTGCATGCTACTTTAAACTTTCCTATAGGTTGCAAAGGGCAAAATTCGAGCTAAAAGTTAAATCTTTCTTCAAATCCCCCATTGTTAATTGCTAAAATCATCAAAGACATGAGTGCTAACTCACACATCTAGATTACTCGATGATTTTGAACATTTGTAGTTTTTCAGAGAGAGGTTGTCTCTATAAACATAATATGTTAGTTTTATGTTTGTAGAGGAAAATCAGTTCTCCGTCCAAATTTGTGATGTCATAACTTCTTTATTTCTTGCTGCAATCATGCCAAATCTTTTCTAAATGATAGTATTATTGTTGGTTTATAAGCATGTCAATTTTCAAGTCATATCTACCTTTGTATCATATTAAAATTACGTGTCAAAGTTTGAACCAGAAGAGAATCTTTCCCAATGTAGTATCTATCAAAGATGGTCCATAGATGGAGAGCTCAAATTCTATAGCATATTCCAAGATTGTCTTATCTCCTAATTTCATCATAGAACCTATATAATGTTGAAATTGATGATTCAAATATTTGTAGAGAAGGAAAGATTGATTGTCAATCATGTAATTGGCTCCTATATGGAATAACTTGGGTGTCAAGTTTACTTGGAGGTCAAGAAAACTTGGGTGCCAAGTTTACTTAGAATTCAAGAAAAATTGGGTGCCAAGTTTACTTGAAGATCAAGAAAACTTGGGTGTCATATTTACTTGGAGGTCAAGAAAACCCTCTATATAAATAGAGGTCATGTTATTGTATATAAAAAGCAGTCCACCATTAATCTTCTCTCTATTGTAATCTTCCTCCTCTCTTATGTACTCATTTCTTCATTGTGAAATAAAAGTTATTGGGTCTCTGTGGATGTAGGATATTCATATTCGAACCACGTTATATCTTTTGTGTCGTTTTTTTGTTCTTTGTTTTTTGTGAGATTTCATAATTGTTTTGTTATACTCCATTGGTATCTAAATAAACAATACTGGATCCTCATCAAAATTCCGCATAAATCACTACAATTTGGTATCAATGCTGGTGTTATTGTTTCTATTAGGATATTAATGGCTACTTCTAGTAAGTCTGTTGGAAGATCTGACATCAATTATGGAGTAGCACGTTTTGATGGAAAGGGAGATTTTGGTACTTGGAAGATAAAGATGGAGGCTGTATTGAAAAAAGAGAAGACTTTTAAAGTTGTTTCTGCGCCTGAGAAATTGAAAGATGTTGATGCAGCTGAATTGGAGGAAATGGAAGAAGAAGCTCTCACAACAATTCAGTTGAGTCTTTCAGATGAAGTCCTTAGAGAATTTTCTTAGAAGAAGACGGTGAAGGAACTATGGGATGCATTATCAGATGCATATCATGACAAGTCTCTCACAAATCGGATTATTCTACAATAACAACTTTATTCGTTCAAGATGAAGCTTGGAGCCGATATTATGGAGCATGTAGATGCCTTGACCACTTTAGTTATGAACCTAAAGGCAGCAGATGTTGATATTACTGATGAGGCTCAAGCTGTGATCCTTATATGTTCCTTGCCTAAAGAAAATACTGATTTTTTCAATTACATGATTTATGCCCGCAGTAAAATTAGCCTTTCTGATGTAAAGGATGGCCTTCATAATGAAGTGTTAAGAGGTAGATTGGCAAGCACTAGCATTGATAGTGATACCGAAGGCTTATCTGTTCAGAGAGGTAGAAGTCAAAGCAATTCAAAGAAAGGTGAAGAATGGAATTCTTCGAGGTCCCAGTCTAGGGGACCTAAGAAATTGACTTGCCATTATTGTAAGAAGCCCAGGCACTTTGTTGCACAATGTCCCAAGCTTGAAGGAAGAAGAAAAGACCCAAATCAAGCTTCAGCCTCTATAGCGAAGAAATCAGATACAGAGAGTGACACTGATGTGTTTACAACTTCTAGCTCTTCTGGAAAGAGCACCCCATGGTTGATTGATTCTGGCGCATCCTATTATATGGCACCTGATAGGAACTCTTTTTCCACTTACCGTGAGATTGATGGAGGAGAAGTTCTAATGGGCAATGATGCTTCTTGTCATATGGTTGGTGTTGGTAGTGTAATGATCAGGATGTTTGACGGTGTTATTCGAACCATTATTGATGTTAGGCATGTACCTGATTTAAGGAGGAGGTTGATTTCTGTTGGGGCATTGAGTAGACTTGGACTAAAGACTATAGTTGAAGAAGAGAAGATGAAAATATCTAAGGGTTCCGTGATCGTTATGAAAGGAGTGATGGCAGGAAATCTCTATTTACTAAAGGGCACTACTGTAGTTGGTGAATCAGCTTCAGTTACTTCAGCTGATTCAGATTCTTCCATATTATGGCACTTGCGGATGGTCCACATTGGTGAGCGCAGCATGGATGAGCTAAGAAAGCGAGGTTTGATTGATGGAGTTCGACATTCAAAGCTTGGTTTTTGTGAAGAGTGTGTTCTTGGTAAGCAGACGAAAATTTCTTTTGGTGTTGGTGAGCATAATGCAAAAGCTATTTTGGATTATGTTCAGACGGATGTTTGGTGACATTCCCCTTGCCCATCCTTGGGTGGAGCCAGGTATTTTGTTTCATTTATAGACGATTTCTCTTGTAAAGTTTGTGTATACTTTTTAAAGTCCAAAAGTGAAACCTTTACTTGAATTCGTAAATGGAAATCCATGGTGGAGAAGCAGTCAAGGAAGAAATTGAAAGTTCTCCGTTCATATAATGGCGGTGAATTCATATCAAAAGAATTCATCTATATTGTGAGTACGAATGCATTAAGAGGCATTACACCACACCAGGCGACCCCCAGTCCAATGGAGTTACATAAAGGATGAATTGGACATTGTTGGAGAGAACTAGGTGCCTCAAATTCACTGCTAAGTTGAAGAAGGGATTTTGGGATGAAACTTTATCTATGGTGGCTTTCCTCATCAACCGCACACCTTCTACTACAACAGATATGAAGATCCCTGAAGAAGTGTGGAAAGGAGAGTGTGTTAGCTATTCATTCCTCAAGCTATTTGGTTATCCAGCTTATGTGCAAGAGAGACGAGGAAACTGGAACCTAGAGCTCGCAAATGTATCTTTCTAGGTTATAGAAGTGGAGTAAAAGGACATAGGTTGTGGTGTCCTATTAGCAAGAAACTTATTATAAGCAGGGATGTAACTTTTGATGAGAAAGCTATGTTGAAGGTGGAGCCTTCCTCATCGAATGATGATGAGAGGACACGTGAAGAATACCAAAAGCAAAGCAAATCATCTGTTGATTCTTTCCATAGATTTTCAAATGGTGTTTCCAATGATGCCGTGGTTGATAGGGATAGTATGGATACTGGCATAAAAGATCAAACTCAAGGTGGAGCTCATACAGAGACCAGGCCTGTTAGAGAAAGAAAAAAACCCAGATGGCTTGATGAGTTTGTTGGTTTGAGCATCAAAGACATTGACTTTGGTGATATGGCAACATATGCATTAAACTTGTCCATGATGAGACCAGAGATTATAGAGACGCTATTGTTGACAGTTCTAGTTGGCTGGTAGCTATGGTTGAGTAGATCGAATCTTTACGAAAAAATCACACTTGGGATTTGGTGCCACTTCCTACTGACAAGAGAGCTGTTGGATGTAAGTGGATCTATAGAGTGAAAGACGGTGGCAATGGAGAGTTCAGATATAAAGCAAGACTAGTAGCAAAGGGGTATGTTCAGAAGAAAGGGGAAGAGTATCATGACATCTTTGCCCCAGTTGTTAGGCATACTTCCATTCGTATTCTCTTGGCATTAGTTGCTCATTATGACATGGAGTTAGAACAACTAGATGTCAAAACTGCATTCTTGCATGGTGATCTGGATGAAGAGATTTTTTTCGGCAGCCGGAAGGGTTCATTGACAGTAGTAGGACAGACTATTTTTGTAAACTTAACAAATCTCTTTATGGACTAAAGCAGTCTCCTAGACTATGGTACAAGAGATTTGATAAGTTTATGATTTCACAGGGATACTTTAGAAGCTTCAAAGACCAGTGTGTTTATTTTAGGAGATGTGATGATGACATGATTTTTTTGTTGTTATAAGTTGATGATATGTTGATTGCATCTCAGAGTATGGTCAAAATTAAGGAGTTGAAAGCGGAGCTCAGTTGAAAGTTTGATATGAAGGATTTGGGAAAAGCACAAAGAATATCGGGTATGGAGATAAGCAGGTATAGGAAGCGGAGAGAGTTAAGGCTCACTCAGGCGCAGTACATCGAGAAAGTCCTAGCTCGATTTGGTATCGAGAAAGCCAAACCGGTAGTCACTTCTTTAGGCTCTCATTTTAAGTTGTCGAAAGACCATTCTCCTACATCGGAAGAAGATAAAAGGTATATGGCTAATATACCTTATTCTGGTGCTATTGGTAGTCTCATGTATGTGATGGTGTGTACGAGACCAGATTTGGCCCATGCAGTTGGTGTTGTCAGTCAATATATGTCTAACCTAGGCAAAGAACATTGGCAAGCAATGAAGTGGATTCTTAGATATCTTCAAGGCACTTCTTCGGTGGGTTTGCTATACGGTGGAGTAAATGGTGACATCTTTCTTAGAGGATACTGTGATTCTGATTATGCTGGGGATAGAGATGCCAGGAAGTCGGTGTCAGGCTATGTTTTTACAATTGGCATAGGCTTGATTTCGTGGAGATCAAAGCTGCAATTTATCGTTGCTTTGTCGACTACCGAAGCAGAGTTTATATCGATTGTGGAAGCAACAAAGGAAGGATTGTACTTACTTCAGTTGTTGGATGATCTTTTAAATGCCGCAGTGGATAGTGGAGCTATTTTCAGACAGTCAGAGTGCGATTCATCTTGTTGAGAATCAAGCTTATAGTTCACGGACAAAGCACATTGATGGTAGAGGTTTCTTCCTTGTGCTTGAAGAAGAACGGAGCAAGATCAAATTATTGAAGGTAGGTACTTCGGATAATCCTTCAGATATAATGACCAAGTCACTTCCAAAGGACAAGTTTGAGCATTGCCCAAACTTGATCTGTTTGCTTCCTGTTACATGAGCGCCATAGGGCGCTGTGCCCAACAACTTCTATGTTGATTGTTGAAGATGAGATGATGAAGAAAGACTGTTATATTTGAATCAAGGTGGAGTGTTGAAATTGATGATTCAAATATTTGTAGAGAAGGATAGATTGATTGTAAATCATTTAATTGGCTTCTATATGGAATAACTTGGGTGCCAAGTTTACTTGGAGTTCAAGAAAATTTGGGTGCCAAGTTTACTTGGAAGTCAAGAAAACTTGGATGCCAAGTTTACTTGGAGGTCAAGAAAACTTGGGTGTCAAATTTACTTGGAGGTCAAGAAATCCCTCTATACATATAGAAGTCATGCTATTGTACAAAAAAAGCAATCCACCACTAATATTCTCTCTATTGTAATCTTCCTCCTCTCTTATGTACTCATTTCTTCATTGATAAATAAAAGTTGTTGGGTCTCCGTGGACGTAGGGTATTCATATCCGAACCACGTTAAATCTTGTGTGTCCTTTTTTTGTTCTTTGTTTTTTTTTGAGATTTCATAATTGTTTTGTTATACTTCATTAGTATCTAAATAAAAAATACTAGATCCTCATCAAAATTCCACATAAATCACTACATATAAGACATAATTATGGGCCATAGGAATAAACTTATCGTCATATACTTAGTCTGGAAGCCATTCCAAGTCATCTCATCCTCTAGAGTAGTAAGAATAATAGAGCTCCACTAACTCATGATTCTACCTTAAAGCTATTGAGATGCGAGCTTCCTCTTCATAGCATCAGCAATCCCCAAGTCTCTGAAAATGAGAGCATAAGTGTCCAACCACTCCTAGGCCTCGATAACCGACTCTGACCCATTAAATGGGTTGCTTTCCAAAGTAGAAAAATCCTTGTATAATTTGGCAAAATCCATTCATGATGCCGACACATGAATATCACAACACCGAAAGTTGCAACTGGATTTGCATGATCTCTATCTACAACTGAAGCCTCCATAGCATCGAACATAGCCTAATGATCGGGGGTAGCCACACCTGTTCTAACCTCACCTTTCACAGTTAATGTAGAATTATTCCTAGCCCCCTTTCTTATGGCCTGAATCATTCCTAATATGCAACAAAAATTGCCAGCCCTGACTAAAGAAAGGCAGCAATGGTGTTCAAATGCAAAATACTGTATTTAGTATAGATACATCAACCTGCAAATGTAATATCCCATAAATTTTGATCATTTATGTTGTTGAATTAAATTTAATTATTGATTTAAATAGTCTTAAAATAAATTTTATGATGTTATTTATGAATGATTTCTAATTAATTTCTAATAAACAACCATTTGTAATTAAATAAATGGTGATTTATAACAATTGAAATTATTATCAAATTGTACGCATATTTTATTAATTAACTGCTGATAATAAAAGAAAATAGTAGTTGAATCATTATTTTGTTTAAAAACATTAATATAGAAGTTTTATGATAATTGATAACAAATTAATTAATGTTTCTATTTTAAATTGTAATGAAATGAGGTGGCAACGATATATAACGTAACTATTAACCAGCATAGTTGACGAAATTTAATGTTGACATTAATAATCAAATAAACCATACACATAATTTCTTTGCTCATTCGCATTTCATGCAAGTTTATTTTCATTCCTTTTTTTCTACTTTCCCGAAATTCACTAGCTCCTTTCTCTCCACTTTATTTCTCCATTAATTATGCATTCATTTCATTTCTTTATGTATTTATTTATTTTCCTTCATTCTATTAATTTCTTTCCCATCATTATTATTTTTAAAAAACAAACCATCTCATGTTAATAGCCCTGAACTTAAACATATAAGGACAAAAATAAGTAAATAAAGTATACCCAACATGACTAACTTGCCACACATTTTATCCCACTTTCAAACATTCTGTGTTGCATGCGTTTCCATGTGCATGCATTATTATCTCGCATAAGTAAGCCACGTTTCTATATATATAATAAAAAACAGAAAGAGAGAAACAGATGTGTTGACATCAAAAATTGGCACAACACCCAAAGAAAGGGTTATATGGAGAATAAATGAAGATGAATAATTGCAAAACTGAAAATAGAGGTAATCACATGCAAGTTTATAGTGGTTCGACATTAACGAGCCTATATTCACTTTATAATCTCCAATATATCCTTTAAATTATCAGATGAAATAGTTACAGTGACGGTACAACAAGAGATTAACAAAGATTTAAAAGCTAGACTACTCAAACTTCCAAAAGTCCCTTCTTCTGAGTCCAGAAGGGGTATTTATAGGTGGTACAGTGCTTGAGCTGGCTTGCACACGCGTTGCATTATCCAAAATAATAGTTAAGTTTGAAGAAGTGTTCTCCTCTTATGGAACCGACACACCTTGAATTATTGGTGATAGGTGGCAATCGATTTGATCCCCTCGGATGGCCTGGAACGGGCAAGGCTGAGCATGAGCTATTCTTCAAGAGGACATTCCATTCATAACTATGTGTGACCTAGCTTATTTAGTTTGATTAATGAGGGCGTCAACTGGACTGCGTGTTATGTTAGTAACTAGATTAAATGATGGGCCTCATCGATTAGCCCACTTCTTGACTTCAGCTATCTACTTCGGGCATCCAAGGCACAGGCCTTGATGGGCTAGCCAAAAATCCCATCAACACTTTGCCCCCCAAAAGTATGCTGCGTTGGAGACAGGGCATACTTTGTGAACACAAGCACTGAATAACCTTTCCCATATCAATAAAGAAATTCCCTATAGGTCGGTTCGAGTCGTCCATTCATGAGCTTCATATATCGATATTGATCTACTAGACGTCTCGAAAACTTAAACTGGCTCAGGTAATAATGACACGCCACTGTTATATGTCTTTTCGACTGACCTTGGCTCGATGGTGGCTTAACACGTCAGTCGATCTGATCCAATAGTCATGTCAATCAAATACGAATAGTTATCTCATTGTATTATAAAAGGAAAACCTTATTTACTTTTCCTTTTAATTTTTTACTACAAAGATCGATTTACTATTTCAGAGGAAAAACAAGAAAGATCACTTTCATCTTCCACCAAGATCATTTTTTACTACAAAGTAAGAATCGATTCTTTATCTTTTTCCCAAAACATCCCAATGAAATTCTTGTGTACAGTCTCTTCTTTCTTTAGCTTTTTACCATAGCTTGGGCACCACGTAATCCATAATTGGGATCACCAGCTTCGGATCGCTGGAGTCAGCGGCGACGCAACTGTCTGTGGTAGTTCTCATACCATTATAGTAAAATCAGATTGTTTTGGAACTGCTAGTCCGAAATGGCATGGAGGTGGAGAGGTTACCCGCTTTTTCATAGTGTTTCACATATCAGGGTGTTACTAAAACCTTGGACATGTGGCAGTGTTTGAGAGGGTTGTGATTAAGATAGCGATCTTCGTACAGTCTGGCATATGTGAACTAAAATGATTTTGTGGTTTCTCATTTATCGAGATAACACTGTAAAATGGGACTAATCGCTTTTGAATCGATCTTCAATTTTAGCTCGGTAAATGTGATACCCCACATCTGTCAATGTCACTCTTTATTAGAATGCATTAAATTTCATGAAGCGTTATAGGTAAATAGAAACAGAAACAACACAAGATAAATATAAAATAACATTGGAATTTAAAACTTTATTAAACAGAAAACATCGTGGTCCAAAACCCCGTTACATCATAAGTCTGAAATACAGAAAGCCCATTACATCAATTTTAAACTTTCAGTCTTGTACTAAAATCATTAGAGTACAATAATACATGAAAAGCACAGTCCCCAAAACATAGCCATATCCGAGAAGACAGGAAATCAAAGCGGTACATCTAAGCAGCTCCAAGTAGAATGAAAGAGAGAATCCAAATCAAGCCCGAGTATTCTTACCATGAGAACTTGGGGGGGAGAAACGGAAGAGGAAACAAAATGGGTCAGACTAAAGTCTAGAGAGTCCAGTTACCTTTAGCATATAAATAAGTAAAAGCATCATGACATGCATATAAACTGGATGAGAGAGATAGCAGTGTCATACGACAGGTATAAAAGGCTGAACAGGATAAACAGAATAAATATAATAGAATATTTTTCGCTTTTCAAGTACTTTTCTCTGCACCAATACTAGTATAACGGAAACAAGATGATCCCTACAGAAATAGATTGTAGACTTTGGACAGGTTTTACCCGAAACAATATAACAGGTATCCCAACAGAAATGACATGTGTTACCCCCAACGATAATAATGGGCTCCTAAACAAGAAAGACTAGATATACCCTAGTTACTACCCCAATCGATCGGCTCACTACCTTATAGATACCATGTGCTGGCCCCATAGTAAGACGTATCACTCCCTAAAGTGGCAACCCCTTTATTAACGAGACGCACAACTATATTTATTGATGTCACAACATCTTAATTTTCCCGAGCAAGTCAAACCCATGCACGCACATGACTCCGTTGGATCCCGCACTATCAACACCTCCACCAATATGGACCTCTTACAATCAACTCAGTAAGCATGCCCTGACCACGACCTAGTTCCGGGTTCCTCGTTTGATACCAAGATGGGTTACTGACTGATATGGGTCCCACATAACAAGTGATACAAGCTACCCCCTGGGCTTACATCCCCACTACTAGGATTTTGACAGGTTATGCCTAACAATTTAACAAGGTTGCACAACCCCAACATGTAATACAGGTTAAGTTTATCGGGATTATATAACCCCTTATAGATTTAACAAGATTAACTTAACCCCCCACTGATTCAAGCAAGCTTACTCAACCCCTACTTAGTTCGACAGGTTCATGTAATCCCTGCAGATTTAAACAGGTTAAGTATTATAGGTTAATAGGTTATTCCCATTCACATTGACTTCTTTTTCAAGTTACCAAGTTCCTCTTGCTTATTAATTTCATGTGTATATCTTAATCCATTTAAGTTTATTAATAATCCCATATCATGTTATTCTCTAGATTGTAATCCAAGATCTGTAGTCTACAATCTCTTATCCCCAGATTGTAATTAACGAAAGTAATCCACAATCCCTTTATATTATTCATTGTCTGATTCCATAGTTATAATAACATGTTTTACTTAATATGTAATTAAGTATACTTCATCTCAATTCACCTATTTTCTATTTAACATGTCACTTATTATTTATGATTAAATATAACTTATTACACCTCATATACTCTCTCGTTCTTTCATATTTAATCATACTTCGTCATACACTATCACTACAACTTATTATTGTTTACTTATTAACTTAGTTCTCTTAACTAAGGTTTACTAATAAGTTTCCTTTCCTTTTATTATAACTTATGTTATAATTTCCACTCGTCCCAAGGACAAGCCTATCTATTACATAACATTGTAATTACTGTAATTAATTATAATAGGTTATTATCATTCCCTGTTCATGTATGTTAATGCACCAGACCTCTCACCTTAAATTGACCACTTGTGGATGCTGGATATGTCGGGCGGTTCCAGGAAGATTTCTACCACAAGCTAGACTAAACCTCGTTTCTTAGCACCGTTGCATGTATATTTACGCACTAGACCTTTCACATTAAATTAACCACTTGTGGATGCTGGATTTGCCGGGCGGTTCCGGGCAGGCTTTAACCACAAGTGTAATCTAACCTCGTGTCTAAGTGCGATTACAGTTTTTATTTGCTTTATATCTAGTCATATTCATTCTTAAACAATTATTCATGTTCATCATAGATTTTTCAATTATAGTATTCAGTTTCAAAAGATTTCAGCAGATTAGTCATTTTAACAGATTAAACATCTCCGCAAGTTACAGCAGATTACTTATAGATTCATTATCATGTTCTGCTAAATCTTAAATTAACCCTACAGATTTATATACCCCAAATTACGATCATAATTCACAATATAACATTTGGTACAAGGCTTAGTCAAATTGTACAGTATAGGTTATGCCTAAAAAAAACCAGTCCAGATTCATAATACGAGTTATGCCCAAATTAAAGTTTTGGATCAATGTATAGATTATGTGCCAAATCCCAGTCATGCTTTATGTACAAGTTATGCCCCAGTTTATTATTCCCAATCATTCCCAGTTTCGTTCGTTTGCATATTTTGGTAATTGACCTAGGCCCTAAGGTAGCCTGACTATAAAAATAAAAAGGGAAGGAAGGAGAGAAGAGAACAGAGATAAGCATAATAACAAAACATGCATATGATGATAAAATTGGGCATAATAACAGAATAGGCATATAGTGACAGAAATAGACATAGTAGAAATAGGCATATGAGGATTGAACAGTAGATCAGGTGTACATGTGATAACAGAACTATTTTAGGTATGAATCAGAATCTTAACAGGAATAGTTTTAGATCCAATTTTATAAACATGTCAAGATTACTTGTTAAATATTTATGTATAAAAATAACATGAACTCATAAAGACTGGATCTAAAGAACAGAGAACAATAGGCTGAAGCTGTAGAAGAAATTCTTCCATACGTATAGGCTATTGTTGAAGGAAATAGGCTAACTCAATCTAAGTTGAGGTAGCATCTTGTTGTCTCCTTTGTATTTTATGTGTAATATACAATAGAATTGGGGTCCTATTTGTATACTAAAGCCAACGAACCAAGCCACAAAACAAGTCCACATTCAAATAGTGAATTCTACCCCAATTTGTATAGGGGTCGACCCCCTCTTTACTGTGTCGACCCCAAGGTCGACCCATGGATCGACCCCAGACACCCTGGGTCTCGGGTCGACCCATGGAATGGGTTGATTCTGCTTCTAGCCTTCCCACTTTGCTGTTTTGAATTATTTTGAAATTTCTGATTAGTTTGTATATATATAATTCTTTTGTGCGTATACAAACTTCTACGCTTAATAACTTCTTCATAAGATGTCCGTTTCACGTAAACTCAGAGTTTATCTTAAGAAAAATTCAGAGATAAACGCTATGGCACAGTCCATTTTACCAAACTCCTAATATTAAATTAAGTATTCTTTAGATTATCATTATAGTGTTATTTAAAATTTCGGGGTGTTACATTCTCCCCTACTTAAAGGAATTTGCCCCCGAATCTCTAAGTTAAGAAGAATGTATATCCTAACATCCATCATCCATCTACTCATCCACAAACCACATGCATCCATTGTCCTTAAAATATTTCTAGTGTTTATATGAACATATGCGAAGGTGTGTATGTATGTCCCTATACTAATGCGAATGATTAGGCAATCTACTGATTCAGTTAACCTCCTTAATGCGATGTATGTTAGTGCTATGAATCCAAATTGTATGCAAACTATCCTAGTATATTATGTGAACTCTATATGTGTGCACAATCATGCATCCAAATGCAATCATTCATATGATGATACACCCATTTCCATCCATAAAATAAGAAAAATGCACACATATCCATATGCATTATGAGAGTGATTGAGCCAATCTAATTCCTAATGTGTGTGTATATGCATCCACGAGCAACCACTAGCAAACACTTGCATCCATCAAACAAAACATGTCTCAAACACATATTTACATCCATTGGTTCCTTATATAAAGGTCGAAGATTCGATCGACAGGATATACCTAAGTTATAGAAGCAAGTACGAATAAAAGCTTTGGAAAAAGAAGTTAAGAACATACCCTTGAAAAGAAAAGGGTACGAAGTGCGAATCTTGTCTTCATTCTCCCAAGTTGCATCTTCGTGGTCAACTCCCCACTGAAATTTCATCAACTTGACCTCTCGGTTACGTAACCTGTGATCCAAGAATATGGGTGGGAAATCATCTAACTATCGCTTCCCATTCCACCTCTACTTCCTTAAGCATACTCGGCTAAACTACCTCGGCTGTATCGTGTATAACTCGAACCTCTCTCCAAGCAGATACAGCCGTCGGGTAGGGTAGTTCTTCTCGTGAACTCCCAACTGTCTACTATCATAACGTACTACCCTTCCCTCTTGTATAAAGATGGCACTGAGCCTTGGACCATATGCATCAGTGTAAACTATGAACACTTTGTTCCCATCAGGCAAAGTCAAGACTGGGGCTGTTGTCAGAACCCTCTTCAATCACTGAAAAGCATCCTCATAGTCTATATCCCAAGAAAATGTCAAATTCTTCTTTGTAAGTCTGGTGAGTGGGGCCGATCTCTTTGCGAAGTGTTGATGAACTTCCTATAATAGCCCGCTAATCCAAGAAAACTCCTCACCTCCGTTGCATTCTTTGGAATCTGCCAATCTTGAAATGCAACTACTTTCATGGAATATATTGTTATCCCATCCTTAGAGACCATAAGCCCTAGAAATCTCACTTCCCTTCTCCAAAAATGACATTTGGAGTATTTCGCCTTAACCTGATGCGCTTGGAGAATCTTCAAAACCTATTTTAAATGTAGGGCATGCTCTTCCTCGCTCTTTGACGAAATCAAGATGTCATCGACAAAGACCACAACGAACCTATTTAGAAACTCCCGAAACACCCTACTCATCAGATCCACAAAATAAGTGGGTGCATTCCTCAACCCAAAAGGCATGACGAGCCACTCGAAGAAACCATCTAGAGTTCTACAGGCAATCTTGTCTATACTATCATCGGCCACCCTAAACTGATGAAACCCCGTGGCTAAGTCTAACTGGTAGACAATAGTGCACCAACAAGTTGGTCAAACAGATCATCTATCCTTGGAAGTGGGTGCCTATTCTTCTTAATGAGCTTATTCAACTCCCTGTAATCCACGCATAAGCGAAGAAAACCATCCGCCTTAGTAGCGAATACTAGTAGAGCACCCTATTTAGATATGCTTCGCCTAATAAGTCCTTTGCCAAGCAGCTCCCCTACTTGCTTTGAAAATACTTTCTTTTTAATCTTTTTGAAAACAATTTTCCAAATCTTCTATCCAATCTGGTAACCTTCAGCTCTGATACCAAATGTGACCGCCCACATCCGTCAATGTCACTCTTCACCAGAATGCATTAAGTTTCGTGAAGCTTTATAGGTAAACAGAAACATCACAAGAAAGATATAAATAAAATCAAAATTTAAAACTTCATTTAACAGAAAACATCGTGGTCCAAAACCCCATTACATCATAAGTATGAAATACAGAAAACCCATTACACCAATTTTAAACTTTCTATCTCGTACTAAAATCACCATACTACAATAATGTATGAAAAGCATAGTCCCCAAAATATATCCATATCTGAGAAGATAGGAAATCAAAGCGGTACATCTAAGCAGCTCTAAGCAGAATAAAAAAGTGAATCCAAATCGAGCCTGCGTATTCCCATCCTGGGTACCTGGGGAGGGGGAGAAAAAGAAGACAGAAAAGAGCAGACGAAATGGGTCAGACATAAATTCTGGCAAGTCCAGACACTTTTAGCATATAAGTAAGTAAAAAGCATCATAGCAAGCATATAAACTAGATGAGAGAGATAACAGTATCATACGATAGGTATAAAAGGCTGAACTGGATAAACAAAATAAATATAATATACTGTGCTTCTCAATTACTTTTCTCTGCACCAATACTAGTATAACAGAAACAACATGATCCCTACAGAAACAGATGATAGACCCAAGTGTACTTCTAGTGACAGGTTTTATCCCCAACAATAATAGCAGGTACCCAACAGAAATGACAGATGTTACCCCCAATGATAATAATGGGCTCCTAAACAAGCATGACTAGATGTACCATAATTACTACCCCAATCGATCGGCTCCCTACCCTGTAGATACCCTGTGTTGGCCCCATAGAAGGATGTATCACTTCCTAGAGTGGAAACCCCTTTATTAACGAGATGCACAACTGTATTTACTGATGTCACAACATCTTAATTTTCCCAAGCAAGCCGGACCCATGCACGCACATGACTTCATTGGATCCCGCGCGGCAAAACCTCCACCTATATAAACCTCTTACAATCAACTCAGTAAGCGTGGCCTGACCCCGACCTAGTTGAGGTTCCTCGTTTGATACCAAGATGGGTTACTGACTGATACGGGTCTCACACAACAGATGATACAAGTACCCCCAGGCTTGCATCCCCGCTAATAGGACTTTGATAGGTTATGCCTAACAGTTTAACAAGGTTGCATAACCCCAACATTGTAATAGAGGTTAAGTTTGTCGGGATTATATAACCCCCCATGATTTAACAAGATTAACATAACCCCCACTGATTCAAGCAAGCTTACTTAACCCCTACTCAGTTTGACATGTTCATGTAATCCCTACAGATTTAAGCAGGTTAAGTATTACAGGTTAACAGGTTATTCCCATTCACATTGACTTCTTTTTCAAGTTACCAAGTTCCTCTTGCTTATTAATTTCATATATATAATCGTTATATCCAAAATTGCCTCTAACACCTAGACTAGTAATGATTCTACTGAAATGAAATCAAAAATGAAGAAGACACACAATTTATAGTGGTTCGGCGTTAAATAGCCTACGTCCACTTCTACTCTTTGAATTGATGACTTGAATGCAATTACAACAGTAATTCTCACTCAATTTTCACTCATACAATGTATTGATTCACTCAATTGCCTCCACAATATGCTTCAAAAGGTGATTGTAATCTGAATAAGTTGATGAAATTCGGATAGCAAAGGAGTTTGAGTTCTGAAAATGCAAAAAGATCCTTCCAAATGTCCATTGATGGTGTATTTATAGGTGGAAAATGCTCCTGGAATGGCTTCAGTTCGGATCCACGTGGCACCCATCCCGTTACTATCGGGTTCGGATGAGATGATAGTGACAGCACACCAGGTTAGTGGCAAACATGGGTAGAATGAGGGTATAACCGCTCCGAATATTAAGGAAACATGGGCTGTAACCGCTGCTACTTAAATTGTCTTGGTTCAGACCAGAAGTACTAAAAATTAGGGGGACGGATCGGGTTTACGCGAACCGATCCGATTTGGCCTGTGCTCCTTCCTTCTCTGCTCTATGAAGTTCTGCCTTGACCAAGTAACACCGATCCGATCCGATCTTTGAGGGAGTATTCTTCATTTATTGATCTTTTAATTCTGTTTATCCTAATTCACAAAGTAGGCTAACAATTTGCCTCCTCGAAGGACGCTTCTATTGAAGATGGAGTGTGCTTCGACATTGCTTATCCATTGGTTTCTGAATTTGAATCATTGAGTATCGCTTCCATTTGTCTACAAGGTTGTGTCCCTCGTAAAGTCACATATGTTGTCGTCTATATATATCCACGATAGAATGCACAAATCACTTCTATTGTTCAAAATAACTCTGAAAAGTTTGCTCGAAGTCCAAGTTGTTCTTCCAGGTAAGATTTTGTATGTTTTCCTTTGGATTCTATTCATATGTTAATTTGATGTTTGTAGTTCTACTTGGTTTCGGATCCAATCTATATGGTCGTCCCTGAATCTCAACACCATTAAGCTAACAGGCCAAGTAACCATGGGCCAACTTTCTTGTCCGATCGGAATGGGATGTCCGGAATACAAAGTGCTACTCTAAAGCCATATAAATCTGCTACTCTTCTGCTTCTTCATTCTTTCTTTTACTCTCATCATCTTTCCACATTTTACAAAAAAGAAAAAACCTAATTCCTAAGACTCTGAAATTCCCTTTCAATCTTCAAATCAACTACATAGGTGGGTCAAATGACTTCGATTAACCCCCTTTGAGTTGGTATCTATTTGAGTTCATGAATAACTTGAGTAATTTCAGCATGGTCTTTAGTTGACCTTGACGCCGCTCCTTCCTCTCCCCCTCCATCATCGTTGATGGCCTCGTCGCCATTCGAGGTGGTTGTGGAGGAGGATTGAAGCTGACGTTGGTTTTGCCAACACATAGGCACTTCAACTTTGATTCTTTTTTGGGCATGAGACTGGGTTCGGTGTTGATGAAGGAATGGAGGGGATGAAGAAGGAGAAGAGAGAAAAGAGAGGGATCGATAAGGGGTGGATCGATTGACACCAGAGCGCTTGGGATAGGGCATGGAGCATCGGATCAGATCGGTAAACATGGCGATGGATGGAGTGGATAAGCTTAGGATTTTTGGGGGTTTACTAGATCGGTTCGGTCTGGTGTTAGCCGATCCAAATAGATTCCCCAGCTCGAAGCTGGCTCTGTCTCCTCAAGGGTTCCGATGTTACTCAACCCAAAGCTCCGAATTGATCCACTTCTAGCACCGATCCGCTCCGATCTGCCTTGGAAGTGCATGCTCCAAACCAATCCGGTTCAACACTACATAACAGATCTGAACCATTAAGCTTCATTTTGAAATATAATCACACTATAACTAACCCAACAAATTCTAATCATGACTTCCATCTCTATGGACAATTTGGATAGAGCCTTTTTTGTTGTACTTCTCGGAGTGTCCATACGCACACATAATGGCATTGTCCGTATTTACGTTGCATTTCTTTACACACTTGTACACTTTAGCTCACACACATGCACAGGGGGTCGCGGGAAACTTTACTCTAACTCCCATTTTTGCTTATTTAATAGCTTATCAACCATGGCAGAAAGATGCTCGTCAAGATTAGCGGAAAAGGGAGAAGTCACAGGAACATCCAAGAAACTTACTCTTGATTACATATCCTCTTCCTCGGACCTAGAATGGGATGATGAGGTCCCAGATTATGAAATGGATGCTCACAATAGTGAATTATCTTCTGGGGGTGACGTCTCCCTTGGTGAGGAAAAGGAAGGTGAGGTAGGAGTTGATCACGCACCCGTTGAGTTTGAGGCTGCCACCATATTGGAGTTAGCCAAAGATTCTGTTGAATCGACGATCGATGATGATAAACTCATCTGAATATGTCCAAAGCATGGGATACTAAGAAGAGATGCCTAGTTGCCTTCGAAAACAGATCGCCCCCACAATCCACCAGAAGAATTTATGGCTATCACTCTATTAATGTGTCTACTTAGGGCAATACCTCCATTTTCGCCTTTTGTCGTCGATTTTTTGAGACAGATGCGGATTGCCCCCATGTAGTTACATCCCAACTCTTATGCTTATTTATACACCTTGTATATAGCATACAAAAGATTTTAGGTATAGAGCCTACCTTCAATGACATCCACTTCTTTTATAATTTCAAGCATCGGACTCAAGAGACTCCCTCCTTATCATACTTTGATTCAGTTCTGAAAAGGAAAATTATCACCGTTCCATATAGCAGCAAAGCTGGAGACTCGAAACCTGAATGGTTTTATATCAGACAACAACCGGGGTGCGCCAAGAGATGGACCAAATCAAGTAAATCATCGACTTTTTAGATTCCAACTTTGAATTTTTATGCCAACACATTAACTTGCTTTCATTTTCATTCACAGTTGATAACCCAAAGCAAATATCGGGTCAATTATACTTTGATCGTTTGCACCAACTGCTTAATAGCGACCAAAAGTTCTTAACCATCGACGCTATCCTTAAGGATGAGTAACTCCATCGTCACGGGTTACTATCTATTACCCGTAGTATAGGTAATGGGATAGGTCCACATGTGTACATACCCCCGGTCGACATTATCCCTGAGACGGGTGCGGGCTCAGAAGGTCCAACGATACCTCTTAGGACGCCTCCCTCTCCGTCCTCAACTCAAGATGATGAATTAGCCAACATAGCTGAGAAGTACAGTGTAACACCCCACCTCCGCCAATGCCACTCTTGCAAGGACATTAGCTTTGGAGGGGTGTTGAACAAGGTAAACATGCATGCAGATATCACAAGACAGAACATATAAGTAAAACAGAGTAGTAAAGCAGTGGATAAAACTTAGCATTTCAAAACCATAGTCATGTTACAACAAAGTACTTGGTCATTATTTTCCAACAACAAAGTCTAGATAAAAGCATAAACTGAAAAACTGAAATACATAAAGTACTATCCCCAAAGTGAAGTGATAAACCATAGCTAGCTCAATGTCCAAACCCGTACATGAGCAAATCCAGTAAGCAAGCTAGAAAGATCCAAGCTAAGATCCAATGTTCCCACCCTGAGGACCTGAGGGGGGGGGAACGGAAGAAAAGAGGCGAAAGAAACCAGATCAGTCAAAAAGACTGGTAAGCCCTACTACTATCTGTCTATGTACTAGTAAAGTTAACTGTCATGAGAAGCTGAGATGAACATAAGGATAACAACATACTGGCATGATGATTAACTAACAAGATAGATAAAGGTGTCATCGCGTAATCAAGGTTAAGTTTTGCACCACAGGTGTACTAGCATTCCAACATGTCAAGTGAAAACAAGAATTGATCCCTTGGCCCAAGCTTGGCCCAACATCATGAGATGACCTAAATCAAGGTCCAACTACTCGGTCTAGTCGATCGGCTCCCTATAAGCCTAACTCGTCAAGTGTCGGTGTCATGCGGCTTAATCATGTAATGTAGTTGACTGTGCAGGGTCCACCCTAGGGTGTATCAGGCCCTATGGTGTAACCCTCTGCCACCATTCCATGATGCACAGTCCAAACCTACCGTAGCCCGTGTTCAACTCCGGACTTGATGTGCACGACCATGGTCCTCCTGAACAACCGGGGCATCATTCAGCCGTCTCTTTTGGTCTCTTACAATCAGCCCAGTAATCGTGCCCCACCCTAGCCTAGTCCTAGGGTCTTATGATACTACCAAGAAGGTTACTGCTGAAAAGGACCACGCAACTAGGGTTTCTTAACGGGTTAAATGTGGTTAACCCGATCCACATATGGATTAAATCGGTTAAGGGTACCCAAGGCTCCCGACTTAACCTCGATTAATCCATCAAGCCCAAATTGGTTAAGTATTAAGTGGACCATGACTTAACCCTAATCAGGAGGCATTAATTAACTTAATGCGCTTTAACCTCTCCCATTAGACTTTGTTGTGGTTACTAGTTAAGTCGGGCGGGTCCGGGTAGCTTTACACCACAACTAGGTCTAACCTCGGGTTCGAGCACAACATGACCAACTTCTCACATTGGGTCCTATTATTTGTAGCCACTAGTTAAGCCGGGCGGGTCCGGGTAGGTTTATGCTACAAACTCAACCCAACCTCGAGTTGGCCACTCTGATATTTTCTAAGTGTCATGTCCATTATGTTTCCAAAACATAATTACAAGTTAACATATCACGTTATGTTATAAAAACCATGTTTATGCTATAATGTTACCCAACCCCAACGTAATCCCATCGTTTACATAATCGCAACAACGCATAAAGGATAAAATAGGGAACTTGGCGTAATTATGACAAAAAGGTGTTGAAGCCACAAGTTTATCATGGTGGCATATGAAATGTACATATGTTCATATACTTGCATATTGCATTATTAGGCTTCAAAAGCATGCATAAAACCAAACTTAGCATATGAGTGATACATGGTGATAAATGACATGTAGAAGTTGCTAGAAGTTCGCATTTAGCCTCATATGCGAGTTATCATAAGGGATATGATAACTTCCATGTTGCCAAAATGCAACCATCAACATAAAGCTTGAAGCTTTAAGCTCACAACTTCAAGTTTAACTTGCATAACATGATAACATGATCAACCCAAACTTGCATAACATAGCAACATGTGTCATACATAATGATTAAACCCACTTGCATAATGATCATCCAAACTTGCATATAATGATCAACCAAACTTGCATATAATGATCAACCAAACTTGCATATAATGATCAACCAAACTTGCATATCAAAATGATCAACCCCAAACTTGCATCATTCATTTAACTTTAGAGTTAATAAAAAGAAAGTAGAAAAGGGCTTACCATGCTATGAAGACACAAATAAATATTTATTATAAAGATTCAGACGAAGCACTTATGCAAGCACCAAAAACCCAAATATGCAAGCTCCAAATGAAAACCCTTGAGCCAAATCAATAAAAACCCTTGCTTTGTAATAGAAATGTTGCAACTTGACTTGAATGCAAACTAAGAACACTCATACAAGCTTGAAAACACTTGTATGCACTCAAAATCTCTCATATAAATTAACTTAGAAATTTTAGCATGAGAGTGGAGGCCATGAGAGGGACAAATTTGACATAGTTTAGTTGTAGGAATGAATAATGATGATTTAGGCTAGGTGTTAGGTCCTTTTTAAGAAGATTAGGATAGTATTAGCCATAGGATTAACCCTAGATTCAATCCAAGCCATCAAAGCATGTCTTGGGGAAGAAGTCAAGTGTAGGAACCATCTAGGGCCTTTAGATTAAAGCTGAACCATGAGAACCATTATAATGCAAAATCTGCATTTGAGCGAATCGGCCCACGAGTGACAGCCAAACACCCTGGATTAACCCCTAGTCGACCCAGCGAGCTCAGGTCGACCTCAAAAATCGGCCGGTTCGGTTATTCCCCTCTACCAATTCGCTGTTTTGAACCTTTTTGCATATTTATAATTTTCAATTATATATATATGTATATATATATATCAATATATATATATATTTCTCTGCGCAACCCATTTCACTTAATTAAGTATACTTTAATTTGTGAATTTTTCGTGAAACTTCGCGAGGCCATATCTTGGTCATACGGACTCCGATTTTCGAAAACTCAGACTCTATTTTGCGTATTTTTCCGAGACGAACGCAATGGAATAGCCCGTTTCCCTAGATTCAGATTTTACAGTTTGATTCTGCCTCGATTTATGTTATAATATGTTATTCAAAAATACGGGTTGTTACATTCTCCCCTCCATAAAGGATTTCGTCCCCGAAATATCCAAGTTAGGAAGAACGTATCCTACCATCCATCATCCATCTGCTCAAAACATCATCCACGTGCAGTCATTGTCCTTAAAGGATTCTAAATGCTGTATGATCATATGCAAAGGTGTGTGTATATGTACTTATCTAATGCAAAAATCAGGCCGTTACTGATACAGTAAACCTCCTTAATGCAAAATATGTTAGTGAAATGAGTTCATATGTATGCAAATTCCTAACATAATTTATAATCTCTACATGAGTGCACATAATATTCATCCATATGCAACATCCACGTGATAGCTCAACAAGTTTCATCCATGAATAAGTATAAGCACTCATGCATATGCAACATGAATGTGTGTGAGCCGATCTTAGTGCCTAATGTGTATCATGCATCCATGAGTATCCACGTGCAAACACTTGCAACCACTTGCAACCATCAAGCATAACATGTTTCAAATACATGTTTCAACCAAGGGTTTCTACCTAAGGTTCTCATGACAAGAACTACGAAACAAGATAAACTAGATAAACGCGGACAAAAAGAAAGATATGCTAATTAGGAAAAGAGATCGAGAATGTACCCTCAAAAAGAAATGGATAAAGCCCACGCATCTTCTCCTCGGTTTCCGAAGTTGCATCTTTGTCGGCTTCACCCCACTGAACTTTCACCAACTTGACCTCTCGATTCCTTAGCTTCTTGATCTCTGTTCCTAAGATACGAATCAGAGCTCTTCTCAAGGTTGCTTCTTTCTCTACCTCAATGTCTTCAAGAATGCTTGGTTCAACCACCTCAGCGGACTCATGTAGGCACTTTCGGAGATGCGAGACATGAAAGACATTATGCACTCCGGCTAGCTTTTCGGGCAATTCCACCTTATAGGCCATCTTTCCAATTCTCTCTATGATAGGGAAGGGTCCTACGAACCTTGGTGCCAGCTTCCCAACTGCTCCAAAACGTACCACATTACGCAAAGGAGAAACCTTCACGAAAACCCTGTCTCCCACTTCGAATTACAAATCTGCCCTTCGCTTGTCAACGTAGGATTTCTGTCTATCGTGGGCCGCTTTCATCCTTCTTCCCACTAATTCAACTTTCTCGGATGTGTCTCGTATCATATCGGGCCCAAGTATAAGTCTATCTGTTGTCTCCTACCAACAAGATGGTGACCTACACGGCCTCCCATACAAAGTTTCAAATGGTGCCATTCCTATGCTGGCCTGATAGCTATTATTATACGCAAACTCTACAAGAGGAAGGCGGTCTTCCCAAGTACCACCAAAGTCAAGAACACAAAGCCTCAAGAGATCTTCTAGCACTCTATTCACCCTTTCGTTTTGGCCATCCGTCTGGGTGTGATAGGCTGTACTCAGATTCAATCGCGTACCCATTACTTCTTGCAAACTGTTCCAGAACTGGCTAGCGAAAATTGGGTCACGATTGCTAACTATGCTAGAAGAAACTTCATGCAACCATACTATCTCTCGAAGATAACTAGATGCTAGCCATGATGTGGTCCTCTTGCTCTTCACCGGAAAAATGGGTTCTCTTCGTAAGTCCATAAATTATTACGCACATCCCATAAAGCCCAAATAGTTTGGTGATGAACTTCTTCACCTCAATTATATATCACAAACAGGTGAGTCATACTCCTTATGGGGTTTGCAACAGAACTAAGGTTGAGGATAGGACCGAGAGGATATACTTAAAAGATAGCATGCGAGTAAGCTCTGGAACAATAGGGATCAAGGATATACTCTTAGAAAGAGATTAAATGCGCGTATCTAGTCTTCAATCTTCTAAGCCACATTTTCTTGCGCTTAATCCCATCGTGCCTTGACCGTCTTTTGACTTCGCAATTCCATAGCTCTTAATTCTTATTTCCAAAATATAAGTTAGAACTCATTTCACTGTTGCCTCTCATTCCACTTCCACTTATTCTTTGCCTAAAATACTTGGCTTCCACCCATCTGCGTACTCACGGTTTCATGCAAGCTTTCCAAGATTCGTTAGTGAATCTCGGATCTCGCTTACATACTACACGGTATCCCATGCAGAAAACTATCTTTTGAAAACAAGTGCCAATCCACATTACCAAAACTGGAGCTGAGGTAAGGGCTCTTTTGAGCTTTTGAAAAGCAAGCTCACACTCCAAGTCCCATACAAAGACTAAGTTCTTCTTCGTCAACTTAGTAAGAGGGGCTGAAATCTTAGCGAAGTCCCTGATGAACTTCCTATAGTAGCCCGCCAGACCGAGAAAGCTTCTTACTTCGGTTGCATTCCTAGGAGTCTTCCAGTCTTGAATCACAACCACTTTCGCAGGATCCACCGCTATGCCTTGCTTAGAAACTATATGTCCCAGAAACCGAACTTCCCTTCTCCAAAAATGACATTTGGAGAACTTGGCTTTCAAGTGATGCGCTCTAAGCGTATCCATCACTTCCTTGAGATGCCTAGCATGCTCTTCCTCATCCTTTGAGAAGATCAGAATATCATCCACGAAGACAACAACAAACTTGTTAAGGAACTCCCTGAACACCCTACTCATCAAATCTACGAAGTAGGCGGGTGCATTAGTCAAACCGAATGGCATGACAAGCCATTCAAAGAATCCATCTGGAGTCCTAAACGCACTTTTATCAATGCTATCCTCAGCCACTCTAAGCTGATGGAATCCGGTGGCTAGATCGAGTTGAGAGAAAACAGAAGCACCTACAAGCTGGTCAAAGAGATCATCAATCCTCGGTAACGGGTGCCTATTCTTCTTTGTCAGCTTGTTCAACTCTCGATAATCAACGCATAGACGAAGCGAACCATCCGCCTTAGCAGCGAATACCACCGGAGCACCCTATTCAAAAATGCTTCGTCTAATAAAATTCTTCTCAAGCAACTCCTTGATTTGCTTACTGAGCTCCCTTCTCTCACGTGGAGCCATGTGCCTAACGGGCAATGATACTGGTTTGGCATTATCGACTAGATAAATGCGGAAATCTATCTCTCGTTTAGGGGGCAACCCCTTAACTTCTTCAAAGACATCGGGATAGTCTCGGACCACCCTTACAGCTTGCAGATCATCGATTGACGAGTCGAGAGATTCAAGATAACATAACATGATGGGACCACGAGGGTTACAAGAAATTTCTAGGGTATTACCGAGGCGAGTCATAAGCCTCACCACCCTATGTTCGCAATCGAGAATGGCTCCATAACTGGACAACCAATCAATGCCCAAGATTAACCCATATCCCGTGAATCCGAGAACATAAGCATTACACGCGAATTCTACAGTCAAGATAGAAATCTTCAAATCCACACAAATCATAGATAGTTGGGCGGAACCCCCAATTGGATTTGAAACACAAACGGGATCCTCAACTAAGCTAGTACTTAGGTGCAAACTTTCAACAATGTCAGATGAAATAAAACTATGTGATGCGCCAGAATCAAATAAGGTGCGAACAGGATAATCAGAAAATGTAAACATGAATTTCTATAAAAACTCTACCTCGATCAAAAGCTGGAAGAGCGAGGAGAGCCTGCAATTTCCCTCCAGAGGGTCCTACTTGCCGAGTTTGTCCTTGCCCTTGTCCATGCTTCTTGGGACAATCCTTGTTAAAATGTCCAAATTTTTCGCAATGAAAACACTTGCCTAACTTCCTCTTCTTCTTCCTGCAATCCTTGACTATGTGCCCAACGATCCCACAGAAGTTGCACTTTCTTGTCTTTCTTGGCTTGTTGTTGTTCTTATCTCTTTTCTCGGTATCTTCCTTCTTGCCTTGGGACTCATTTGCCTTGACCTCCTTCTTGCCACTCTTATCTTCCTCTTGGCGTAGGGCCATATTCGCCAAACTCTCAAAAGTCGCCCCCATGGGTATATGAGACACGGCCAAACCGCGCAATGGCTCGTTCAATCCTAGAGCAAAGTGTAGGGCCTTCTTCTGAGCTGTGTTTACCAATTCTAGACCGAACCGAGCAAGTTGATTAAACTTATCCACGTATTCCCTAACTGTCATGTCCCCTTGCATTAGTGATAGGAACCTCTCTAGCTGAAGGTTCTCTTCTGTCGATGATAGAAACTTTAGTCCAAACCTTCTCCTAAAGTCATCCCAAGTCTCGATGGGTCTAGTAGTGTTGGTGACTACCCACCAATAAGCAGCTTCCGCTTTTAATAGCCATATTGCCAACAGAACTTTCCTACGATCTTCCACATCAAAGATAGCAAAGAGGTCTTCAGTTTCCTTTAACCAGTTTCTTGCCTCCACGGGAGTTTCCGTTCCGACAAAATTCTTGCAACCCATCGCCTTAAAGTATTTGCAAAGCTTTGCGAAATCCTCTTGCGGATGCTGAGGGGGAGGAGGAACCTCAGCTACGGGAGGGGGAGAAATGTTAGTGACGGGGAGAGGAGGAGGAATGTTTGTGGGGCCGGCTTCGTTCGCCCTTGCCTCCATGTACCTTCTAAACCAAATAGGTACTGGTATGCCCTCCAGAATGGAAAAATTATCGGCCATACTGAAATAAAGAAAAAGATAGGTTCAGAACGAAGAAACGAAGGATAGTGCTATGGCTTTTGGGGAATAGCCTTTTTAAAAAAAAAATAACTAGACTTTTCCTGGAAAATACTTAATTGGTTTTGAAAATAGTTTTTCAAAAGGTAAGTTTCAAAAACACTTTTGCTCAAATCTTGTAAACCTTATGCTCTGATACCAAATGTAACACCCCACCTCCGCCAATGCCACTCTTGCAAGGACATTAGCTTTGGAGGGGCGTTAAACAAGGTAAACATGCATGCAGATATCACAAGACAGAACATATAAGTAAAACAGAGTAGTAAAGCAGCGGATAAAACTTAGCATTTCAAAACCATAGTCATGTTACAACAAAGTACTTGGTCATTATTTTCCAACAACAAAGTCTAGATAAAAGCATAAACTGAAAAACTGAAATACATAAAGTACTATCCCCAAAGTGAAGTGATAAACCATAGCTAGCTCAATGACCAAACTCGTACATGAGCAAATCCAGTAAGCAAGCTAGAAAGATCCAAGCTAAGCTCCAATGTTCCCACCCTGAGGACCTGAGGTGGGGGGGGGAACGGAAGAAAAGAGGCGAAAGAAACCAGGTCAGTCAAAAAGACTGGTAAGCCCTACTACTATCTGTCTATGAACTAGTAAAGTTAACTGTCATGAGAAGCTGAGATGAACATAAGGATAACAACATACTGGCATGATGATTAACTAACAAGATAGATAAAGGTGTCATCGCATAATCAAGGTTAAGTTTTGTACCATCGGTGTACTAGCATTCCAACATGTCAAGTGAAAACAAGAATTGATCCCTTGGCCCAAGCTTGGCCCAACATCATGAGATGACCTAAATCAAGGTCCAACTACTCAGTCTAGTCGATCGGCTCCCTATAAGCCTAACTCATCAACTGTCGGTGTCATGCGGCTTAATCATGTAATGTAGTTGACTGTGCAGGGTCCACCTTAGGTTGTATCAGGCCCTATGGTGTAACCCTCTAACACCATTCCATGATGCACAGTCCAAACCTACCGTAGCCCATGTTCAACTCCGGACTTGATGTGCATGACCATGGTCCGCCTGAACAACCGGGGCATCATTCAGCCGTCTCTTTTGGTCTCTTACAATCAGCCCAGTAATCGTGCCCCACCCTAGCCTAATCCTAGGGTCTTATGATACTACCAAGAAGGTTACTGCTGAAAAGGACCGCGCAACTAGGGTTTCTTAACGGGTTAAATGTGGTTAACCCGATCCACACGTGGATTAAATCGGTTAAGGGTACCCAAGGCTCCCGACTTAACCTCGATTAATCCATCAAGCCCAAATTGGTTAAGTATTAAGTGGACCATGACTTAACCCTAATCAGGAGGCATTAATTAACTTAATGCGCTTTAACCTCTCACATTAGACTTTGTTGTGGTTACTAGTTAAGCCGGGCGGGTCCGGGTAGCTTTACACCACAACTAGGTCTAACCTCGGGTTCGAGCACAACATGACCAACTTCTCACATTGGGTCCTATTGTATGTAGCCACTAGTTAAGTCGGGCGGGTCCGGGTAGGTTTATGCTACAAACTCAACCCAACCTCGAGTTGGCCACACTCATATTTTCTAAGTGTCATGTCTATTATGTTTCCAAAACATAATTACAAGTTAACATATCACGTTATGTTATAAAAACCATGTTTATGCCATAATGTTACCCAACCCCAACGTAATCCCATCGTTTACATAATCGCAACAACGCATAAAGGATAAAATAGGGAACTTGGCGTAATTATGACAAAAAGGTGTTGAAGCCACAAGTTTATCATGGTGGCATATGAAACATATGTTCATATACTTGCATATTGCATTATTCGGCTTCAAAAGCATGCATAAAACCAAACTTAGCATATGAGTGATACATGGTGATAAATGACATGTAGAAGTTGCTAGAAGTTCGCATTTAGCCTCATATGCGAGTTATCATAAGGGATATGATAACTTCCATGTTGCCAAAATGCAACCTTCAACATAAAGCTTGAAGCTTTAAGCTCACAACTTCAAGTTTAACTTGCATAACATGATAACATGATCAACCCAAACTTGCATAACATAGCAACATGTGTCATACATAATGATTAAATCCACTTGCATAATGATCATCCAAACTTGCATATAATGATCAACCAAACTTGCATATAATGATCAACCAAAATTGCATATAATGATCAACCAAACTTGCATATAATGATCAATCAAACTTGCATATTATAATGATCAACCCCAAACTTGCATCATTCATTTAACTTTAGAGTTAATAAAAAGAAAGTAGAAAAGGGCTTACAATGCTATGAAGACACAAATAAATATTTATTATAAAGATTGAGACGAAGCCCTTATGCAAGCACTAAAAACCCAAATATGCAAGCTCCAAATGAAAACCCTTGAGCCAAATCAATAAAAACCCTTGCTTTGTAATAGAAATGTTGCAACTTGACTTGAATGCAAACTATGAACACTCATACAAGCTTGAAAATACTTGTATGCACTCAAAATCTCTCATATAAATTAACTTAGAAATTTTAGCATGAGAGTGGAGTCCATGAGAGGAACAAATTTGACATAGTTTAGTTATAGGAATGAATAATGATGATTTAGGCTAGGTGTTAGGTCCTTTTTATAGAAGATTAGGATAGTATTAGCCATAGGATTAACCCTAGATTCAATCCAAGCCATCAAAGCATGTCTTGGGGAAGAAGTCAAGTGTAGGAACCATCTAGGGCCTTTAGATTAAAGCTGAACCATGAGAACCATTCAAATGCAAAATCTGCATTTGAGCGAATCGGCCCACGGGTTGACAGCCAAACACCCTGGATTAACCCCTAGTCGACCCAGCGAGCTCGGGTCGACCTCAAAAATCGGCCGGTTCGGTTATTACCCTCTCCCAATTCGCTGTTTTGAACATTTTTGCATATTTATTTATTAAATTTTCAATTATATATATATATATATATATATATATATATTTCTCTGTGCAACCCATTTCACTTAGTTAAGTATACTTTAATTTGTGAATTTTTCGTGAAATTTCGCGAGGCCATATCTTGGTCATACGGACTCCGATTTTCGAAAACTCGGACTCTATTTCGCGTATTTTTTCGAGACGAATGCAATGGCACAGCCCATTTCCCCTGATTCAGATTTTACAGTTTGATTCTGCCTCGATTTATGTTATAATATGTTATTCAAAAATACGGGTTGTTACATACAGAGAAGGGTATACTATTCCTGATGACGCCATTTTTCCTGAAAATTCAACATCCCCTAAAGAGCTGCCACTAGACGCTTCTCAAGGAGATGCTCCTACTACCGACAATTCTACATTTAAGGGTTTAGGAAATCTTACCCTGCCCGAAACTATTTATACTTCAGAGGACTTAAGAACGAATCCTTTAACCTTCACATCTTCAGAGGAGACTACTCCCGTGAAGACCAAAGAGCTTACTCATGCTAGTTTGGCTTCAGGCTCGGGTTTGTTGGGGGAACGTCACTTAGGATACACATAACACATTAACACCGCATGTCACAACACTTAAGTCCTATGTGAATGTCGATTCTGAACTCCACTTATATTGTTGCGCAGGTGCAATATCATGCCCTTACTATGATGTCGGGAAGATTCGCCATAGCATATCCAGACCACCTTCTGACACCGAGCATGATCGCCTTGAGAACAGGGGCAGAGATGACAGAAGGCATTATGATTCTCATCTACCTCACACTTCACGCTCTCGTTCTCCTGTTCGGTCGGATCCGGACAAATATAAGAGCCACCAAAGTCGTCATGGGGGAGACACATCACAATCCAAAGATCGAAATTCTCCCCAAGATAAATATAATCGAGAAAAAAGTCCGCCGAAATAGAATAATTCGCGAGACAAGCACAAAGCTTCTGAGAAGCGATCTGAAAAAGGCGATGCAGCCATCGTCCCTGCTAAGCGGAAACATATTGAACTATCATATTGCAAACCCCCACCAATGGATGCTAATTCCAAAACGAAACTGGCATATCTAGAGTAGAAGTTTCCAGATCACTACTCTGAGAGTGTAACTTTCTTGCTCTCACTCGAGCCTATTTCTTCAAAGTGGGCAGACGAGGCAAAGGCAAAGATCGACGTAGTAGAGAAACAGTACTTAGAGATGTACAAGTATTCACACAATCTCTCCAGAATCATCTGGGCCTTAATTACAGATGTCGATGCAATGAAGAAAGTTGCAGATTCTGATGAGAATGCTTTGAAAATTCTGGAGAAGGACTTAGGAGATACATAGGCTCAACTTGTCATTGCTCAACGAGATGCCAACAACTTCAAAAAGAAATTTGAGGAATTACAAAAATGTTATCATGACCTACTGGAATCTCATAGTCAAGAGCGTTTAGAGTGAAGAAAAAAGCTGAAGATGCTAAATCAACAGTGTCAAAGTGCAACTAGCTTACACTACTCTTGAGCAGGAAAAGGCCGAGTTAGAGAGGAAGAACGCCGAGTTGGAGAAACGAAATGCTGACTTGGAATCCAAGTTTATGGAAGCTGAGACTAGAGCTGCCTTAGCTGAGGGGAATGTGGATAGCGCTATTAAGTCTGCTGAAGAAACTCATAAACAGCTATCAGAGGCTCAAAAAGAATTGCTTGGCTTTGGCGAACTGATGATTGAATCTTTGCATACATAATCCTTCACCAAAACATCTCTTGGATCTGAGATTATCTGACTACCTTAGTTCATGTATGGAGTCAAATCATCGAATGGGAAAAAGATGAACTTAAGGTAAATTTCGTTGATGAAGACAAACTCATGGAGAAGTATCTGAAAGATGATGAACCAGCACGTCTGGCCGAGGGGTGTCTCCTTATTGCTGCTGCCATGAAGGAGGAGAAACGCCAGGCCAAAGAAAATAATGTCCTTGAAGTTGGTTCCTCTTCTGTTACTACCGAAGCTACTGGAGTCAAGGAATATGATCCTGAGAATCCGGGAATTTCTAGAGCGTCTCTTTTATCTCCTATACTAGAATATGCATCAAAGACGGTAGCTGCCCTAATTGAGAAATCATCAGAAGGTATTTCCACCTTTTCACCCCAATTTGTCATGGCAGTCTCCATCTTTCGTCACGCCATTGGGCAATCGATCGAGGATTCTTTTTTTCTCCTGAGTTGATAACTGTTGCTTCTCATTTTGTAGGTGCTGAACCAACCGAGAAGACTGACGAGCATCGGGGAAACACCATTGGGGAATAATCCATGGAAAAGACTCAGGGAGTATAGGATGAGGCTACCATCGTTTAGTCCGGAGGGGAAGCTGAAGGTAAAAAGGAGGAGGCTATCAATAAGACTCCCATACCACCTAACGCTGACACTTCTCATGATGATAAAATGATAGACGCTTTGAAAGATGATGACGGTAATGATGGGCATGAAGAAGATCCTGATGTTGTTATAATTGGGGATTCGAAAAATGCTGATGACATGACTTTGGCTGAAATGAAAGTCGAACAAGACAAGCGCATGCAGCTGAAAGTCGAGGAGATTGACCCCGAAAGCCTTAAACCCCTTGCAGTGGTGGATGCTGGATCGAGGTTAGTTGTTAAGCTTTCAACTAGGTCAATCATAGAGGAGCTTGCTAAAAAATATTCTCTTGATCCCAATGCTCCGACTCCTGGGAAGAAATCTGTCGACTCTAGTACCTCAATTATAGAAAAGGAGAAACCAAAGCATCTAATGTTCGATGCTGAAAAAGAAGCTAAAAAAGTTCATAAGGCTGCCAAGAAGTCCAAGACTACTCCAAAACCCAAGTGATAATGCGCTTTGTTATTTTTTTAATTTTGATATTCCACTGGTCTGCTATTGTTGCAGCAAGTGTGGCCCTCGTATCCTTTGCTTAGCTTTCCTATAAAAACTCACGCGTTTGTAAATAAAGTTGTTTATTCCCTATAATGTCTGATATTAGTAAATTTAGCATTTAAGTAAAAATGCAAATGAACAACATGCCATATCACATTTATATAATAAAGTCACTACTAAGGGGAACATGTGTACATATATATGCCCTCAATCAATCTTGGATAACTGATTAAGACTTATTCAATATTGATTAAATTCAAAATCCAGTTGCCCCCGATTCTCTGATGGGGCCATATTCCTTTCGTCGTTGATGCTTATTCTTTTTAGCATCTTTAGACTCTCCTGTCTCATAACTAGGTTAGAGTACTACTGAGGAGGTCTCATATCAGGGTGCACCTTCACGCCTCAAGGGATGTTGCCTTACCGTTCTTTATACTCTATCTCGTTTCATGAGAGTTAGAGTTAAGAATGTCGTCTTCCCATTCTTTGCATCTTATCATGCAAGCGGTCATTTTATTCGGCCCTGCACATAGGTTATCTCCAACTTTCCAAATCTAATTTAATGTTTTGTGTTTCATAGTCATGATAGAATAATTGTTTAAGATAGAAATAATGCCTGAAAGTAAATGACACATGATATTTTTATAGTGATTCAGCTAAGTCGTAGCCTACATCCACTTCATAATCCTTTGTTCATATAAACAATTTTTTTAGGGCATGTCATGCCTTTTTACATAGCGTATAAAAAACAAAAAGTAAGACAATTCATATTTATCTCAGGTATTGTCGCAAGTGCTGAGCATTCCAAGCTCTGAGAATCTCTTCACCGTCCACGGTCGTTAGCTTGAATGCTCCTGTATCAAGCTTCCGTTGGATGGCGTATGGCCCTTCCCATTTTGGACCCAATTGGGTTGAAGGCGGGAAGACTTGTTTCAATACTAAGTTTCCTGGTTCAAAGGTTATGAAGTGAACTTTCCAATGATAATAACGTGCTACTTGATGTCGATGTCTTGACGCACGCAGGTCTGCTTCGTCTCTTTTTTCATCAACCATATCAAGAGACTCTAGGAGGAGTGTTTTATTCTTCATCGGATCATAGTATGCTAATCGATGAGAAGGAACTTCTAGTTCTATCGGGATTACTGCTTCTGACCCGAAGGAGAGTGATAAAGGTGTATGGCTAGTGGCCATCTTAAAGGTTGTCCTGTAGGCCCACAAAGCTAGTGGCAACTCATCTACCCACTTGGCTTTGGCCTGCTCCAACCGCTTCTTGAGAATATATTTAATGACCTTGTTTATTGCTTCGAATTGGCCATTTGACTGCGGGTGAGCTACAGTAGTGTATCGTTTATCAATCTTGTACTTCTGGCAGAAGTTTCTGAATTCGACGCTGTCGAACTGTGTCCCATTACCAGCTATGATAGCCTTCGGTATCCCAAATCAACAGATAATGTTTCTGACCATAAAATTAATCACCTTCCATACCGTGATCATGGTTAAAGGTTCAGCTTCCACCAATTTCGTGAAATAGTTCACGGCGACATTCACATACTTTGCTCCCCCTTCGGCAATAGGTAACACTCCAATAATATCAATTCCCTACATGGCAAACTTCCATGGGCTTACCATTGACTTAAGCAGAGTTAGAGGTGCTCTGGGAATTTTGGCGAATCTTTGACATTTGTCGCAACGTCGTGAATAATCAACTGCGTCTTAATTCATGGTCGGCCAAAAATATTCATACCGCGACACTTTCTTTGCTAGGGTTTAGCCCCCGGTGTGGTCCCCACACTCATCTTCATATACTTCTTGCAGTACATGTTTGATGTCATCATGTGCGATACACCGTAGTAGGGGCATTGAAAACCCTTGGCGATAAAGGACCTCGTCCTATAAAATGTATCTTGCAGCTTTACGTGTTACAGCTCATCTTTCGCTTTTCTTCAATGGGAGAGTTCCACTCTTGAGAAAATTCTTGATCAGTGTCATTCATGATTCTCTCTCCATATCAACTTCTAAGGCTAGTTCCACCTCCATCAAGTCGAAAATCGGTGATTCCAAAACTTCTATCTGAACCATTTCTGTTTCTTCGGGTTTATCAGAACTTGCTAGTTTTGCCAACTGATCTGCTTTTTGATTCTCTATTCTTGGAATGTGCGTTATGCTGTAACGCTCCAAACTACCCAGCAACTCGTGTACCTTTTTGAGATAAGTAACGAGTCAAGGTCCTTTAGTAACAAACTCCTCCTGTACCTGACATACAACTATCTTGGAGTCGTAGCATATATCCAGTCTTCACTCCTAGTTCTTTGGTGAGTTTTAGCCCGATAATCAGAGCTTCATACTCGGAATCGTTATTGGTAGCAGCAAATTCTAATCGAAATGCATAGTAAATAGATCGTCCTTTAGGAGTGATTAAAACAACTCTAGCGCCGGACCATCGATCATTTTTGGCTCCGTCCGTATATAACTTCCACGGACTAAGCTCCAATTCTTGGTCTAAAGTAACCACCTTGTCACCCACCGTTTTCTCTTCGGGAATCGTGAATTCGGCTATGAAGTCGGCCAATGTCTGCCCCCTTATTGATCTCCATGACTGAAAATTCGAATCAAATTAACTCAACTCGATGTTCCATTTAAGTAACCGCCCCGTTGCTTTGGGTTTTTGCAACACTCGTCTTAAAGGTTGATCGGTATATAAAATATCGGGTGAGCTTGAAAGTAACGACGAAGTTTGCGGGAAGCAATCAGGAGGCTATAAGCAAGTTTTTATATCTTCGGATAATTACGTTCTACAGCAGCAAGCTTCTTACTCATGTAATATACAGGTCTCTGGACTTTATCTTCTTGACGTACCAACGCTGTACTGACGGCATGAGGTGATACCGCTAGGTAGACAAACAAATCTTCATGTTCCATGGGTTTTGATAATATTGGAGGCTTTTCTAATAAGTATAATAAATTCTGGAAAGCCTCCACACAATCAAGAGTCCACTCAAAATTTCGTTTCCCTTGTTTTATCAGATCGTAGAAAGGTATGCACTTATCTGTGGCTTTGGAGATAAACATGCTCAATGCAGCAACTTTACCGGCCAGGCTTTGGACCTCCTTAATCATTCGTGGTTCTTCAATATTCCTTATTGCTGATTTTTGACTAGGATTTATCTCAATTCCTTGAGAACTCACGATAAACCCAAGGAATTTCAGATGCGACCCCAAACGAGCATTTAAGGTGGTTTAACTTCGTCCCATACCTTCGAAGAATGTTGGATATTTCGGCTAAGTCCCTTGTATGGTCGGAAGATTGTCTAGACTTCAAAAGTATGTCATCCACATAAACCTCCATGGTTTTTTCAATTTGATTATAGAACACGCGGTTGACCAAATGTTGATATGTGGCTCCTGCATTCTTTAATCCAAATGGCATTACCACATAATAATATAACCCCAAGTCTATGAGGAAACTTGTGTGCTTCTGATATGGTATGTGCATGGGAATTTGGTTGTACCCCGAATAGGCATCCATAAAGGATAAAAGCTCATGTCTAGCCGTCGAGTCTACTAGTTGATCAATCCTGGGAAGAGGAAAGCTATCCTTCGGACAAGCCTTTTTCAAGTCAGAAAAGTCAATGCATGTACGCTACTTCCCATTAGATTTTTTGACCAGGACAGGATTTGATATCCAGTCGGGATATTTCGAATCCTTAATGAATCCATTATCCTTTAAGTTCTCTACGTCTTCTTTCAACACTGCTGACCTCTCTGGGCCCAACAACCGTCTCTTCTGCTTGACGGCGGGTGCTTTGGATTAATGCATAAAGAGTGGCTCATAATAGCAGGCGAAATCCCACACACGTCAGCGTGAGTCCAGGCAAACACATCTAAATTTTCCCTTAAGAAATCAGCCAACTCTTTCGTTCGAATTGGATCTAGCTGTGAGCAGATCTTTAGAACTTTTGTCGAATCTGCCTCATCAATAGGTATGTCTATTGTTGTCTCATTAGGAGTTGCCTTTCTATCCTTGGGTTCTCTATCCTCTTTGGGATCTATATCCTCAAGCACATCTAAGGGCGACTCTCTTGGGGTTGGACCCCTTAATTGTTATGCTGAGTTTTCCTTCGAAGGGGGAGAATCGTCCTTAGATTCTATATTCAACCCCTTCATTAGCATCTTCAACTCCGTCATATAACAAGCTCGTCCCATAGCTTGGTCGCCTCTCATTAACCCTATTCCTGTGTCAGTTGGGAATTTAAGCAGCAAGCACCAAGGTGCAATACATGCCCTAAACTCGGCGAGGGCCGGTCGGCCTAGGAATGCATTGTAGGGTGACTCTATATCCAAAACTACAAATGGAAGGATCCTCACTCTGTGGCGATCTTCCTGTCCTAATGTCAGTACGTAGTCCATCGAAGTTGTTGATGGCCCATTGAAACCCCGTATCCATCCTTCGCAGGGCTTTAAATCTTTTGCTTCCTGTCTCATTTGTTCAAAAGTTTTCTTGAATAGGATATTGACTGAACTCCCGTTGTCCACCAACACTTTATCGACTGATACGGGGACGATGGCCGTGGTAATTACCAGCGGGTCTTTAGTTGGTGATTGAATTCCGGTATCATCTCTGCTACGGAATATGACATTGTCTGACATCGTCTTTTGTTGTTTTACTAGAGTAATGTCTTCGAGGTTACTGCATTCTCCTACCTCAAAGTGCTTGGCGACATTGACGTACTGATCCATCGCTTTGCAACTATGGCTAGCTAGGTGGGGTCCTCCTATAATAGTATTGATAACGATCCCCTTACCTTTCTGCTGGGCTGTGGGTTTAGAAGTAGGCTGGTTTTGGTCCGGGGTTTTCCCACCTTTCCCTTTGTCCCTTGGGGCAACCTTGTACTTGTCTAAATTCCCTTCCCGTAGCAATCTTTCAATTACATCTCTCAAATGAAGGAATTCGTTATTGGAATGACCATGGGTTCCATGGAATAAACAAAACTTTCCTGTTGCGATCTCTTTTTCAGTGGAGTCTCTGGGTGGTGGTTTTTTGTATTGCAATATGTTGTATGTGTCCAAATAATGTTTTCCAAGGTATCATTCAATGCCGAATAGTTTTCGAAAGTTTGGAATCGAGGTCTTTTGCTGGAATTGTTCCGTCGGTTCCTACTCCTACTATTGCTGGTTCCATTCTTGTTATTATTACCTCCGTTCCGGTTGCCAACATTCACTTCAACCTTCCCTGAACTATCATCGGATTGTTTCATAGCAACATTACTTCGGACACTTTCCGTTAAGGCACCTTCGGACTTTCTCTTCCTATTTGCATGAGCTTATTATCGCCTTAAGTGAATATTAGCCTTTTCGTAGAACAATTCTGTGGCGGCCCGCCCCGCACCAACCGGCATTTCCTCCGAAGGTGCCCTATACACATGCCCGACTAGCACGGAACGGTCGCCGAAGAAAGGAAAGAAGAGAATGAACTAATTGAAAACCTGTAGAATGTATCACAGCGCATGGAATAAAATATAGTAATAATGTACTTGACATAAAAAAGGCGAGACAGTGCATAAGCTGATAACTAAAACCAACATCAACATCAGGTAGCGGAAATCCAAATACACTTATTACAACTTTCCAAATTACTGTCTCTAAAAAAAAGAAAGAAAGGCACACCACTAATGCCCAAAGTAGTGACCGCAGTAACACAGGGAGAATATCTATATATATGTATCATACGTGGAAGCCTCCTATTCATCTTCGGTACAACTACTCGTGCTTACCACCTAACCTGTCTGTAGTCTGCTCGTGAGAGCACCTAGAGTAATAAGAAGAGACATAAAACTCTGGGTCAGACAAAAAGTCTGGTATGAGCGATAAGCAGCTAAACAGAACAATAATAGGTATGCTAAACCATACCTGAACCTGGACCCGCAACCAAAGAGTTAGCACTACATACCGTACAATATTCTAAGGTGCCACTGAACAAATGGTGTAAAGATAACGGGGGGTGGGGTGTGTATGTCATAATGATGGCAAACAAATCAACCATAGCAACCATCCTCACATCTCTCACTCAGTGCGTAAAGCATACGATGTCCACCACTGTCAATCACTAGACCCATCGAAATAGTGACGGAGTTCGACTTGTACAACAACTGCTACAACCAAGCTTACCCCATGGAGTCATGACCAAATCTTTACAAACGACCCCACCTCATTGGTCTATAGCTCTTTTGTTGTACCTAGGCCACTGTGGCCCTGAATACGTTCACGTACTCCCTACACATAGTGATCCAAAGTTATAGACATCGACAACCCCTTAGCACACATCCTGCAGCAAAGCCCAACTCATGAAGTTAACTCATTGATTCCCAACTGGATCTTGATCTCTACTTCCTATTTGGACTTCCTTTGCATCTCGGGTTTTGATCGAATTGGAGTTGGTCTTCAGAAATGTCGTCGTGTAATTGCAGCTTCAAACCGGTTCGGTTCGGTTGTCCTTTCCTGGTTCGGTTCAGGTTGCTCCACTTCCTGGCCATCCGGTTCGGTTCAGAGCTCCACCCTCGGTTCAGTTCAGTGCTTCCATGTCACTTAGGTTCAGCTATCTCACTATCTTGATTCGGTTCTATGCTTCTGCCTTTCTTTCCTCCAGTTAATCCGATCCGATCCCATGTCCATCTTTAGTCCAATACCAACTCCAACCCTTATGTGAGAGGCCTTCCTTTTTTCCAAGCTCTCTTCTTGTACTAGGTTCCGATCCAGTTTGGTTCTCTGCTCAGTTCTCCGATCCGACCCGAGCCCTCTAACCGATCCGATTCGAAACATTGCACTGCTTCCTACAACTTTTCCAGTGACTGTTTTACGCCATACGTCGGCGTTTTCAACCAATCTAACACTTCTAGGCAATCACAAAACATACCATACAGTCATAGCAACATGTATAATCATCCACAAACAGCAAAATAACAACCATAGCATGTATAATGGATCAAACATACCTAAAACCCCATATTTTCCCCTTAATCATGTTTAAGCAAGTCTAATGATAAGATTAGCAAAACTTAACCAAATTAACCAAATTTACTAACAGAGGCCTAAAACATTGTTTTGAAATTTATAAATATTTTTCTAGAATTTAATCATGTTTAAATTTGCTAATTAACACCAATTACCCTTAATTAACCATAATTAGTGAGGAACTATGCAAATCACTCACCTTGGCCACAAATAAAATACCAAACCTGAAATGAATCTCTATTTGGCGCTATTCTCAATGCAACACAGTAGTTCTAATCTTGCTTTGGTGCTATTCCTCTTTAACTTTATGTTGATTAGGCTAATCTTCAATTAGAAAGTGGTTTGGGGATGTTTTAGATGATGGGGGCCATGGCTAGGTTAAGAGGAATGAATAGTGATGGCTGAAAAATGAGAAAAAGGTATTCCCCAAACCCTAACAGCCCTTTTAAACTTCTAATCCCGAAATTCCCCTTTGGGCCTAGCTGTTAACCACCCGGTTAAGCCCAATTAAGCTATTTTTCACCATCTGAAACTTGTTTCAGCCATATCTCCCAAACGGTGAGTCCGTTTGGCTAATGTGACAACTCTACGGAAAGGTAAACCATCATCCGGAGCCAATGGAAGTTGTTTCAGATCAAAATTCCTTTCTATTCAAAAGTTATGTTCAAAACAAGATCAGCTATGGGCAAAACGGTCATTTAAAAATCGGCAAAAATCATGAACAAGGGAAATGACTCCAATAGTCATCTCCTAAAGTCACATGGCCATACGACTTCGTATGTGAAAGAAATTAATATTCTACGATCCTGTGATGCGTAGAATGCGGGTCGTTACACTCTCACCCACTTAAGAAATTTTGTCCATGAAATTCCTTAACCCAAAACATACAAAGGATCCCGCATGCCTACCAATCATATACAACAATCAAACATGCAAAACAGATAAAGCAAACCTATCCTGGCATGCGAAAAGACTAAATCGAACTGAAATCTTACCAGGCGAAGAGTTCTGGATACGTCTTCCTAATGCTTTTCTCTATCTCCCAAGTACAATCATTCTCATTCTCGCCCCACTGGACTTTGACTAGATTCATTGCTTTCCTTCGAAGTTGCTTCGTATCGTTCCCAATAATACGCATAGGCTTGAGGTTCCCAACCGCCTTAGGTTCAACATCGATATCATCCAACTGATTAGGTAAAAAATAGTCACATCTGGGTCGTGTATTAACTGGGAAACATGAAATACGTTGTGAACTCCTGCCATCTTCTCTGGTAATTCAACTTTGTATGCCAAATTCCCAATTTGCTCAAGAACGGGGAATGGACCAACAAATCTTGGTGCTAACTTGCCTCTTCTGCCAAATCATATCATGCTCTTCAATGGAGAAATCTTGACAAACACCAAGTCACCAATGGAGAACTTTAATTCTCTTCTTCTCTTATTAGCATAACTTTTCTGCCTATCTTGGGCAGCCTTCATTCGCTGTTGGATAACCTTGATCTTGTCTGATGTTTCTCTTATTACTTCTGGTCCAATCACATATTTCTCACCGATCTCTAACCGACATGACGGTGAGTTGCACGGTCTTCCGTACAAAGCTTCAAATGGAGCCATACCAATACTGGACTGATAACTGTTATTATATGCAAACTCTACTAGATGCAAATGGTCATCCCATAATCCACCAAAATCCAATACACAGGCTCTCAAGAGGTCTTCTGATATACGATTCGCCCTCTCTGTTTGACCATCGGTTTGAGGATGATACGCGGTACTGAGATGTAGTTCTGATCCTAATGCCTCTTGTAAGCTCTTCAAAAATCCACTAGTGAACAACGGATCTCGGTCACTTGCAATGCCCTTGGGTATTCCATGAAATCTCACTACCCACTTTATATACAGTTCCGCTAATTTAGCTGCTGTCCTGTTTGACTTAACGGGTATAAACCTAGCAGTCTTAGTCAATCGATCCACAATCACCCAAATGCTATCATGGCCCGATCTAGTCCTTGGTAACCCATCAATGAAATCCATTGACACTTGTTCCCATTTCCATTCTGGAATTTCTAATGGTTGTAACAAACCACTAGGCTTCTTTTTCTCAGCTTTAACTAGCTGGCAATTCATGCATTTGGATATAAACGTCCCAATGTCTCTTTTCATCCCTTCCCAGTAGTAGGTCTGCTTCATGCCTCGATACATCTTGTTACCACCGAGGTGTATAGTCAGTTTTGAGTGATGACATTCTCTAAGCACTTCATCTCTTAATCCAATGACATTGGGTACAACTAGTCTTCCATTCTTCCTAAGCCATCCATCGCGATCAAGCCCATACATATTCATCTCTTTGTCGATTCCGATCTCTAACTTTGAGATGATTTCCGATAGGTTAGGATCGTCCCTTTGACTGGAACCAATTCGCTCAATCAAAGTGGGTCTAATCATCAAACTTGCTAACATTTCAGGATCCAATCGCACTTTGGTCTGAAATCATACTTGTAACACCCCACATCCATTAGTGTCACTCACAAAGGGAATGCACTAAGTTCTGTGGAGCATTTAGGGTAAAAGATGCAGATGGATTACAAGACAGTCAAAAATTAAAACAGCGGAAAATAAAACTTTGCTTTATTGATAAAATAGTTTGTACAACGATTTCTTTACAATATCAGAGTATCATCTGTCCTACAAAATAAAGAAGCATAAAACAACATTTATATTCCCCAATGTAGCAAGAGCCAGCCATAGCATCTGAAAAGAGAATACAAGAAAAACTTCGACAAATCTTCAAGCTGGGAAAGAGTGACAATCCAACTTAACCTGAGCTATACTATTCCCTCCTTTACTACCTGGGTGGGGGGGGATGGAAGAAAAGAAGATGAAAGAAAAACAGAGTCAGACATAAAGCCTGAGTAAGTTCAGTTACTTCTAGCATGAGAACATGGAAAAACAAAAATGACATGAATTAACTGAATACAAGATAACACCATGATGATAGGGTCAGCAAGATTAGACAAGATTAATCACAAGATATGCTAAGATAAGATAGACTGGATATGCTCTAATACTTTCGCCACTTCGCTATTTCCTTGTTATACCGGTTTCTATATCTCTGCACCACCTAACTAGTGTCCCAACTAGTAACGATAACGTGATCCCAATCCCTGTAGTTTCCATTGCCTTCAGGCATACATTTATTATTTATTACCTAGATCTAATCTAGGGTTTTCTTTCAAGTGCTTTCTAGATTCAACTAGATTTTACGTGACTTGTCTAATGCTTTACAGATTCGGGGTTTATGCCACCTAGGTCCACTAGGGATTACGCTACATGTCGAACGATGCCCCTAGTTTAGGAAACACTACCAAGAGTGGTATATGTTCCTAGACTTTTCCCATGTATGTGTCGTGAACCGTTTATCGCTGTGTAGATGCACATTGCCTGAAATGTGCGACCCGAGTCCCGTGGCAGGGCTACTCTAGAAACACGAAACTCAGTCGGGAGCTTTTCAGATATCTGCCGGTGCAGATGCTAAGGTCTGTTTTTCTACTAGTGGTAATGGTCCCACGTGACCCCTCCCTCAAATAATGAAAGGCAATCCAAGAAAATCAAGCGCAAGAACTGTACTTTTGCCACCCTATGCCCTGCTTTCCTATTGGCCAGCCTCACCCGTATCTAGATAGCAAGTATTTGGTCTGTTGGGAGTTCTCTGCCTTTCCACATATGTACAATGATTGACTAAAGATGGTAGGTAGACGATGAGTTGCTATGACAGGGCTACTGGTCTCGCCGAATCACGCTGGTCCATCCTAGTCTTTAGGTTGCCTTGTATTGCAACCAAGGCATACCCTAGGCTCTTCTACCGTAGACCTTAACCCCTGTCAGCCTAGGAGAATCATTTGCCACCTCACAGAGGAATACCAAGAGTACCCTCACGTCCCCTCGAAGCCTCGGGCTTCGTAACCCAATTCGTTGGAGCCTAATTTTTAATCAGACGGACGTTCGCTCCTTCCCGTGTTATACTAAGAATTACTACTTAGTTTTGCTAACTAAGGTTTACCACTTAGTTTCCAGAATCGTTGTTTTCTTAACTAAGGTTTACTACTTAGCTGCTTTTAACTAAGGTTTACTACTTAGTTCTCTTTCTTGTCAATTTGGATTGGTTAAGTGTCATTAGTTAATTTAAGCTAACTTAACCCTCTTCATTTATCCTGTTAAACTGGTTAAGTGTTATCAGTAATTCATGTTGACTTAACCCTACCACAAACCAAGTTATATTGGTTAAGTATTACTAATTACTTAACCCTATTCATTCACCCTGTGTTGGTTAAGTGTTCTTTTTTAACTTAACCTTGCCCATCTGTTTTAACTAACACGTTATTAATGGTTAAGTATTATCCCTTCATGTTTTAAACTTAACCCTATTCATTTATCGTACTCTGATGGTTAAGTGTTCAAGTTTATTTTACCCAACGGTCTAGTCCAGCTAACATGTCAAATTGGCTAAGTGTATTAACTTTACTTAACCTCACCTTCTAGTCTAGTTAACATGTTAATTTGGCTAAGTGTTTTCTTAGTTACTTAATCCTTACAAATCTTGTCTTGTTACCATATTAAGTTTGGTTAAGTGTCCCTATGGACTTAACCCTCCCAATCTAGCTTAACTGTGTTAAGTTGGTTAAGTGTTCCTATGGACTTAACCCTCCCATTCTAGCTTAACTGTGTTAAGTGTCAGTATGAACCTAACCCCACCCATCGGTTTGGTTACCATGTCGAATTGGTTAAGTGTCTTAGTTAACTTAACCCTACAATTCTTGTTCTAGCTTTAATTAAATAAATTAAAGTCGCGACCACTAACATTAGACAGATATTGTTGCGATTACTGGATGTGCCGGTTAGTTCCGGGCAGGTTTACATCGCAACTCAGTCTAACCTTGGGTTAGGCCTATTCGTGTTTTCTAAGTTCAAAGGGTTTTTATTAATTTTCAAATCAGGTTTTGAAATTAACCATCCCGTCCATCGGATCAGTTAGGGATCGCCAAGGAAAGCAGGAAACTTGTATTGTCCAAACCCAAGCCTAGACACTATCCTCTCTGTCACCCTAGAACTTTCTGGTGTATTATTAAAAGAGATGTCGTTAATAAACCTTAGTTTGTCTAAAATTACATTTTCTCATTTAGGACAAATTCTATAAGTAAATTATTCCTAATTTACTTATTTCCTAATTACTCTTTTAATGTAAATTGTCAACATTTATTATTATGGCCCATTTTCCCCTCTATATCATATTTATGCTTTTTGGTATGTAAACGATACCAAATTAAGTGTCACTAACCATGATTTTGCTAAACATGACAATTACTCGCAACTATGGCCAATTTCAAATTTTTGCCAATATACGTAATATGCCAAATTAGCTAATCCAATTCTGATTTAACATTCTAATTACAGATCATGTCAAACTAGACTTAGTATTCTAGTTCACAGTTCATGCAAATGCTAGATTTACAAGTCAATACTAGATTCAAATTACACATCCTATAAATCATGTCAAATTTACCCAATTTGCATTTTTATAAACATGCCATAATACATGTTCCCAATTTATGCCAATTTCCATGTTTATAACTACGTTTTAGTAAATTTCATATTTTGCCCAAATCGTATTCCCATCGTTCGTATAATCGTGATTCAATCTAGATCTAGATTCGTAGATAAAAAGGGAATGAACCAAAGATGCTATGAAAAGATAGACATAATAACTGGCATAAAATGATAATTTACTAATTACAGGCCTAACGAATTACATTGAAATAAATTGATCTAAAACATCGAAGGCCTATAGATCTGAAAATGTTATGACATAAAAAGGGTTGAGTAACGATGTAGGTTCAAGAACATGGGTAGACCTAACTTAATAGTTAAATTCCAAAGATCAAAATCCAAAAAAAATCAAGAATAGACAGAATAGATAATCAGGTTTAGACCCAATTTCACAGTCACAAAACTTAAGCAACACTTTCCTAGTCATGAACCATAGGTGTTTAGTCACAGTTGTCCTTGTTATGTCATAGGCAATAGTTTATGTTTCCTAATCAAAGGCATAGGCTTGTGTTCATAGTCAAAGGAAATAATTCTCATAGTCACAGTCACAGTCATAGGCAATGTTCATAGTCATAGGAAATGTTCATAGTCATAGGCAAGGCCTAATTGGTCATCGAACCACGATCAGTCCTTAATCAAGTCTAGAAACATGTATAAACACAAATCCAAGTAAAGAGATTAGGCATATTCCTTTATTCCTTTAATTTCATGTCACGAATAGAAAACATCCAAATCTAAAAAGTAACCGACTTACAGAGATTATATTAGATTCGTAGAAAAACAATCGTTGAAGTCGTTTGAATCTTCACTTGTATCCTAGCTTGTTTTGAATCCCCTCTTGAAAGTCTTGAGCAGCATTTCCTCGTCTTGATTTATTTTACATATTATTTTATTTATTTATACATTTTCTTAGAGGTAGCATAAGGATAGAAAAGAATTGTGAATAGTGAAGGAGACTAGGGGCTGTTTAAATAGGATTAGACGGATGAATCTAGGCAGAAAACGAGACCAGGTACATCAGAATGCACCCAGGCCCAAAAGTGGGTTTTTGCTCCCAGGTCGACACCCATGTCGACTGGGCAGTCGACCTGATAAGGGGGGTCGACTACCCAGTCGACTCCCCTGTCGACCTGGGTCCTGGGCGGGAATTTTCCCGCCCAGCCCGCTTCTGGGTTTGAATTCGAAATTCGAATTTCGAGTTGTTTTCTATTCAGAAAATTCCTGAAACTTCGTAGGGTCATATCTCCCTCACACGGACTCCGATTCTCGCAAACTTGGACTCGTTTTCAAGCAGAATTCCGAGACGAACGCAATGGCATAGCCCGTTTCCCTTTATTTTCAATTTAAAATTTAATTCTGGCTTGATTTGTGTAACACCCCACCTCCGCCAGGGTGGCTCTTGCAAGCAACTCTGACTTTGGTGGGGCGTTTTTAAAACAAGGTAAACATGCATAATGATATAGCAAGGCAGGACATGACATATATATATGTAAATAAACAGAGTAAGTACATAAAACAGCGGAAGAATTTTAAACCATTTCAAAAACAAGTCTGCTACACCATAATGTCAATTTCCCAAATAAACAAGTCTAGTACATAAAATAACATCATCTGGAACTGAAAAGGAAAACATAAAAGTAGCTATCCCCAAAGTGGAAGAAACCATAGCGAGCTCAAGTCCAAAGCATACAAGAGCTATCCAAGAAAGCAGCTAAGATCCAAGCTAGGCTCCTGTATTCCCTCCCTGAGAACCTTGGGGGGGGGGAACGGAAGAAAAGGGGCGAAAGAAACCAGGTCAGTCAAAAAGACTGAGTAAGCCCTGCTACGATCAATCTATAAACTAATAAAGTTAACATCATGATGGAAACTGAGATGATCATAGATAACAACATACTGGCATGGTAAATTAACTACAAGATAGATAGAGGTGTCATCGCATAAAACAAGGTTAAGTTTTGCACCACGGTGTACTAGCAAACCAACATAACAGGTATTGATCCCTTGGCCCAAGCTTTGACCCAATAACATGAAGTGACCTTAATATAAGGTCCAGCCCAACGGTCTAGTCGATCGGCTCCCTATAAACCTAACACGTCAAGTGTTGGTGTCCATATGGCCCACATATGGTTGTAGTTAGACTGTGCTGAGTCCACCTTTGGGTGTATCAAGCCCTCGGGTGTCAACCCCAGACACTTAAGCAATAATGCACAGCCCTAACCTACTGGTACCCGTGCCTCGAGTTTGTCCAACACCGGACTACGTGCACGTCCGTAGCCCGCCTGGACCCGCACCGCTGTACCACTCAGCCATCGCCTTTTGGTCGCTTACATCCGTCCAGTTTTCGTGCCCCGCCCTAGCCTAGCTTCTAGGGTTGTGAATGATACCAAACTGGGATTACTGTTAGAACAGACCACGTTGCTAGGGTTTTCTAAGAGGGTTAAGTGTGGTTTAACCCCTCACTAACCATGGATTAATTTAGTTAAGTGTAACCAACAGTTCACTTCTTAACCCCATCTAATCCCTCGTATCCCCAAATTGGTTAAGTATTAGTGGACCCTGACTTAACCCTAATCATGAGGCATTAATTAACTTAATGCACCTTAACATCTCACATTAGACCTTGTTGTGGTTACTAGTTAGGCCGGGTGGGTCCGGGTAGGTTTACACCACAACTTAGTCTAACCTCGGGTTTTGGCACCATATGACCAACTTCTCAGATTGGGTCCTATTGTTTGTAACCACTAGTTAAGCCGGTCGGTTCCGGGTAGAATTACGCTACAAACTCAACCCAACCTCGAGTTGGCCACACTTATGTTTTCTAAGTGTCATGTCCACCATGTTTCCAAAACACATTACAAGTTCAACAAATACTTGGGTAGACCTAACTTAATAGGTAAATTCCCAAGGGGTAGACCTAACTTAATAGGTAAATTCCCAAGTTCATGTTTTTATGTCCTTTAAGTTTACCCAACCCCAAACGCAATCCCATCGCTCACATATCGCAATAGCGCATAAAGGATAGAAAGAGGGAACTTGGCATAATCATGACATAAAAGTGTTAGAGCCACAAGTTCAAAATGGTGGCATATGAAAGATTCATGTGTTCATACACTTGCATATTACATTTTTAGGCCCAAAAGCATGCATAACATGTTAACATGAACCACATGACCATCCCAAACTTGCATAAGCATACTTGCATACCATATGACAACTTTGCATATCAAACTTGCATAATAAAACTTGCATAACTTATTAAACTTGCAAATCATAGCATAGTGAACTTGCATAAACATGCATAACTTGTTAAACTTGCAAATCATGGCATAGTGCACTTGCATAAACATGCATAACTTGTTAAACTTGCAAATCATAGCATAGTGAACTTGCATAAACATGCATAACTTGTTAAACTTGCAAATCATAGCATAGTGAACTTGCATAAACATGCATAACTTGTTAAACTTGCAAATCATAGCATAGTGAACTTGCATAAACATGCATAACTTATCAAACATGTGTAACATAGCATAGTGAACTCGCATAAGCATGCATAACTTATTAAACATGCATAACATAGCATAGTGAACTCGCATAAGCATGCATAACTTATTAAACATGCATAACATAGCATAGTGAACTCGCATAAGCATGCATAACTTATTAAACATGCATAACATAGCATAGTGAACTCGCATAAGCATGCATAACTTATTAAACATGCATAACATAGCATAGTGAACTCGCATAAGCATGCATAACTTATTAAACATGCATAAATCCCAACTTTCATCACATATTAACTTTAGAGTTTCTAAAATGAAGGTAAGAGGGCTTACAACTATTATGAAGACACAAATCTCCTAATAAAGATTGAGAAGCCCTTTTTATGCAAGCATAAAACCCCAAAACAAAGCTCCAATAAGAAAACACCCAAAAACACTAGTTTAGCAAATAAAACTTGCAACTTGATGATGTATGCAAGCTAATGATCATTCATACAACTTAGAAATGCTTGTATGAACATCAAAATCTTCATAGGAATGATACATGAAGAGGTTGGAGGCTAGGGTTTTTAAGTGGAGGCCATTTGAGGAATCAATTTGACATAGTTTGGTTGCTAGAATGATTAATGGGGTTTTAGGGTAGGATTAGGGGCTTATTTATAGAAGATTAGAGTGTTTTTAGCCCTAGGATTAACCCTAGGTTAGTTTTGGCCCGTCAGATTTCGGAATTCTCTAGAAGCAAGCCACAAGACCCAGCCCAAATCAAAATGGTGCGCCAGGCAACATTGCCTGGCTACCCCCTGTCGACAAGGCTGTCGACAGGGCAGTCGACACCCTAGGGACCCTGCCGACAGGCCTGTCGACATGCGGGTCCTGGCGGGAATTTTCCCGCCTGCACCATTTTGCCCTAACCCTTGTTTTTAATTTCAAATTTAAATCTGTTTTTACTTAGGAATTTTCTGAAAACTTCAATGGGCCTTAACTGGGTCATACGGACTCCGATTTTCGAAAACTCGGACTCTATTTCGCGTATTTTTCCGAGACGAACGCAATGGCATAGCCCATTTCCCTTGATTCACATTTTAGAATTAAATTCTGCCTCGATTTATATTATAACAGATTATTGAAAATACGGGTTGTTACATTCTCCCCTCCTTAAAGGATTTCGTCTCCGAAATCTTCAAGTTAGGAAGAACATATCCTACCATCCAATCATCCATCTACTCAAAGCATCATCCACGAGCAATCATTGTCCTTACAAGATTCTAAATGTGGTATGAACATATGCAAAAGTGTGTGTATATGTACTTACCTAATGCAGAAATCAGGCGGTTACTGATACAGTAAACCTCCTTAATGCATATGTATGTCAGTGAAAATCAGGCGGTTACTTATACAGTAAAACTCCTTAATGCATATGTATGTCAGTGAAATGAATCCATATGTATGCAAATTCCTAACATAATTTATAGTATCTATATGAGTGCACATAACATTCATCCATATGCAACATCCATGTGGTAGCACAACAAGTTTTAACCATGAATAAGTGTAAGTACTCTTGCATATGCAACATGAAGAGTGTGTGAGCCGATCTAGTGCCTATTGAGTATAATGCATCCACGAGTAACCACTTGCAAACACTTGCAACCACTTGCAAACATCAAGCATAACATGTTTCAAATACATGTTTCATCCAAAGGGTTTCTACCTAAGGCTCTGATGACAAGATAAACACGATAAACTCCTTTTTGGATTACAAGAAATCCATTCAAACTCTGACATATAGTGCTAACTGATGAGTCATAACCCCCTTATGGAGTTTACAACAGATATAAGATCGAGAATGGGACCGAGAGGATATATACAAAAGATAACTTGCAAGCAAGCTCCACAGGAAAACAAGGATCAAGGATGCACTCTTAAAAAGAGATATGATGCGCGTATCTAGTCTTCACTCTTCTTAGTCACGTTTCCTTGAGCTTAACTCCACTGTGCTTTGACTATCTTTCACTTCATGATTCCTTGGCTTCCTAACTCCTATTTCCCAAATTCGAGTTGGAACTCATTTCATTATCGCCTCTCGTCTTTCTTTTCCACTTATTCTTCCTTCTGTATACTTGGCTTAAACATACTATAACCTCATGATTTCATGCAAGCTCTCCAAAATTCACTAGTGAATCCTGGATCTCGTCTACTTACTATAAAGTATTCCATGCAGCAGAACTTTTCTTGAAAATACCAATCCGCGTTGCCAATTGCCCTTATAAACGTGATTTTCTATAACTCATGCTTAATCGAAATGAACCATCCGCCTATGAGTGATAGGCCATACCTAGATTCAATTGCCTACCCATGGCTTCCTGTAGGCTATTTCAAAACTGGCCAACTTCTTGAGGATAAACCGTTGCTAACCATGATGCGGTCCTCTCGCTCTTTACCAGACTGAAATGAGCACTCTTCGTGAGTCTACCTATTATGACCCTCATACCCGTATTCCCTTTCTTTGATCTAGGTAGTCCATCCACATAATCTATCGAGATGTTTTCACACTTCCCTTGCGGGACCCCCAATAGAGGTAATGGCCCACTGGGCTTCTATGACTTGGCCTTAACCTGGTGGCACAACATGCATCCTGAGACCAACTCGGCCACCTCCTCGAGTGATGTGCATTTTCAAGAACCTTCTTTACCAGGTCTTTTACTTAAGGAACACATAATCTCTCATCGCGCCTTAGTCATCCCCTGTCATCTATAATATATCTAGCGAGGTGACTTAACATCTCGCCTCGAATTAACTGGTCCATGTTCTTGACTAACTGCAGGTCTTTCTTCCTGTGAAACCCCCTTCTTGATCCTGAAGAGGAAGTCTAAGCTCAGGGAATGCTAACTAACTAGCCAAACGGAGAAAGCTTCTTACTTCAATTGCCCTCCTCAGAGTTTTTCGGTCTTAACCCGCAACCACTTTAGCGGGATCCACCGCTAAGCCTTACTTAGGAACTATGTGCCCAAGAAATCCAACTTCTTTCCTCCAAAGTGATATTTGGAGAACTTGACCTTCAACTGGTGGCTCCAAGCGTATCCATCTCCTCCTTGAGATGTATAGCATGTTCTTCCTCGTTCTTTTGAGGAGATCAAAATACCGTCTATGACGACCATGACAAACTTGTTCAAGGACTCCCTAAACACCCTATCCATCCAGTTTACGTAATATATGGGTGCATTAGTCAAACCAAATAGTATGACTAGCCGTTCTAAAACCCATCTAGAGTCCTAAACGCAGTCTTGTCAATTCCATCCTCAGCCATCCTAAGCTGATGGAATCCGGTAGCTAGATCAAAAGAAAACAGATGCTCCTACAAGCTGATCGAACAAATCATCGATCCTTGGTAACGGTTGTCTATTCTTCTCATGATAATCAACACATAAGTGAAACAAACTGTCCACATTAGTAACGAATACTACTGGAGCACCTTACTCACAAATGCTTCGTCTCATGAAGTTCTTCTCAAGCAACTCCTTGACTTGCTTTCTTAACTCTCATCTCGTGAGGTCACGTGCCTAACCGGCCACGAAATTGGCTTGGTATTACCAACCAGATAATGCGAAAATCTATCCCACGTTCAAGGCAACCTCTTCACTTCCCCCAAGATATCAGGATATTCTCGGACCACCCTCACAGATTGCAAACTATCGATAGACGAGTTGAGGGATTCAAGATAACATAACATGACGGGACCCATAGGGTTGCTGGAAATTTCTAGGGTATTACCGAGTCGAGTCATGAGCCTCACAACCCTATATAAAAAACCCAGAATGGCTCCAAAACAGGACAACCATTCCATGCCCAAAACCAACCCATATCCCCGAAAACCGAGAATATAAACATTTCACGAGAATTCTATACTCAAGATAGAAATTTTCAAATCCACTCAGACCACAGACAACGGGCAGAACCCCCAATTGGATTTAAAACACATACGGGATCATCAACTAGACTAGTACTTAGGTGCAAACTTTCAACTAGATCAGATGAAATAAAATTATGCGATGTGCCAGAATCAAACAAAGTACGAACAGGGAAAATCAGAAAATGTAAACAAGACTTTCAACAGAAACACTACCTCTATCATAAGCTGGACGAACGGTATTGAGGGGATGAACTCGCCCTCCAGATAGTCCTGCACACTGAGTCTGACCTTGCCCTTGTTTCCTCGGGCAATCCTTGCTGAGATGTCCAAACTCACCACAATGAAAGCATTCGCCCCGCTTTCTCCTCTCCTTCTTCCTACATTCCCTGGCTATATGTCCAACTTCACCATAGAAGTTGCATTTCCTATTCCCTCTTGGCTTGTCCTTGCGGTTGTTGTTATTCTTGCCTCGTTTCCCGGAATTTACCCTCTTGCCTTGAGACTCATTCGCCTTGACCTCTTTCTTGTCATTGTTATCTTCTTCTTGAAGTAGGGCCAAATTCACCAAATTCTCGAAAGTCGCCCCCAAGGGTATATGAGACATGGCCAAACCATGTAATGGCTCGTTTAATCCTAGAGCAAAGTGTAGGGCCTTCTTCTGAGCTGTATTAACCAAGTCTAAATCGACCCGAGCCAGTTGATTAAACTTATCTATGTATTCCCTAATAGTCATGTCCCCTTGCTTTAGTGATAAGAACCTCAGTCCAAACCTTCCTCTAAAATCATCCCAAGTCTCAATTGTCCTAGTAGCGGTGGTGACTACCCACCAACGTGCAGCTTCTTCCTTTAGCAACCATACTGCTAATAAAACCTTCCTGCGGTCACCTATATCAAAGGTGGCTAAAAGATCTTCGGTCTCTTTCAACCAATTTCTTGCTTCTACAAAAGTCTCTGTTCCACTAAAATTCTTGCCACCCCTCATCTTAAAGTTCTTACAAGTTTCCGCAAAATCCGCTTGTGGAGGCTGAGGGGGAAGAGGAACATCAGCTACGGGAGGAGGAGGAGGAACAGCGGCCTCGACTGGAAAGACAACATTAGAGACACCCGGGACCGGTGCCGTGACTTCCAAGTACCGACGAAACCAATCGGGTATTGTTACTCCTTCGGGCAAGATGAGATTATCAGACATGCTGGAAACGAAAAGAAAAGAGTTCAAACGAGGGGTCAAAGGATAGTGCTAATGGCTTTTGGGGAATAGCCTTTAAAAATAACTAGACTTTTCTTTGGAAAATACTTTATACTTGGTTTTGAAAATAGTTTTTCTTTTCAAAAGTTTTTTAAAAACCTTTTTATCCCTTCTCGTAAATCATATGCTCTGATACCAAATGTAACACCCCACCTCCGCCAGGGTGGCTCTTGCAAGCAACTCTGACTTTGGTGGGGCGTTTTTAAAACAAGGTAAACATGCATAATGATATAGCAAGGCAGGACATGACATATATATATGTAAATAAACAGAGTAAGTACATAAAATAGCGGAAGAATTTTAAACCATTTCAAAAACAAGTCTGCTACACCATAATGTCAATTTCCCAAATAAACAAGTCTAGTACATAAAATAACATCATCTGAAACTGAAAAGGAAAACATAAAAGTAGCTATCCCCAAAGTGGAAGAAACCATAGCGAGCTCAAGTCCAAAGCATACATGAGCTATCCAAGAAAGCAGCTAAGATCCAAGCTAGGCTCCTGTATTCCCTCCCTGAGAACCTGGGGGGGGGGAAACGGAAGAAAAGGGGCGAAAGAAAACAGGTCAGTCAAAAAGACTGAGTAAGCCCTGCTACGATCAATCTATAAACTAATAAAGTTAACATCATGATGGAAACTGAGATGATCATAGATAACAACATACTGGCATGGTAAATTAACTACAAGATAGATAGAGGTGTCATCGCATAAAACAAGGTTAAGTTTTGCACCACGGTGTACTAGCAAACCAACATAACAGGTATTGATCCCTTGGCCCAAGCTTTGACCCAATAACATGAAGTGACCTTAATATAAGGTCCAGCCCAACGGCCTAGTCGATCGGCTCCCTATAAACCTAACACGTCAAGTGTTGGTGTCCATATGGCCCACATATGGTTGTAGTTAGACTGTGCTGGGTCCACCTTTGGGTGTATCAAGCCCTCGAGTGTCAACCCCAGACACTTAAGCAATAATGCACAGCCCTAACCTACTGGTACCCGTGCCTCGAGTTTGTTCAACACCGGACTACGTGCACGTCCGTAGCCCACCTGGACCCGCACCGCTGTACCACTCAGCCATCGCCTTTTGGTCGCTTACATCCGTCCAGTAATCGTGCCCCGCCCTAGCCTAGCTTCTAGGGTTGTGAATGATACCAAACTGGGATTACTGTTAGAACAGACCACGTTGCTAGGGTTTTCTAAGAGGGTTAAGTGTGGTTTAACCCCTCACTAACCATTGATTAATTTAGTTAAGTGTAACCAACAGTTCACTTCTTAACCCCATCTAATCCCTCGTATCCCCAAATTGGTTAAGTATTAGTGGACCCTGACTTAACCCTAATCATGAGGCATTAATTAACTTAATGCACCTTAACCTCTCACATTAGACCTTGTTGTGGTTACTAGTTAGGCCGGGCGTGTCCGGGTAGGTTTACACCAAAACTTAGTCTAACCTCGGGTTTTGGCACCATATGACCAACTTCTCAGATTGGGTCCTATTTTTTGTAGCCACTAGTTAAGCCGGTCGGTTCCGGGTAGAATTACGCTACAAACTCAACCCAACCTCGAGTTGGCCACACTTATGTTTTCTAAGTGTCATGTCCACCATGTTTCCAAAACACATTACAAGTTCAACAAATACTTGGGTAGACCTAACTTAATAGGTAAATTCCCAAGGGGTAGACCTAACTTAATAGGTAAATTCCCAAGTTCATGTTTTTATGTCCTTTAAGTTTACCCAACCCCAAACGCAATCCCATCGCTCACATATCGCAATAGCGCATAAAGGATAGAAAGAGGGAACTTGGCATAATAATGACATAAAAGTGTTAGAGCCACAAGCTCAACATGGTGGCATATGAAAGATTCATGTGTTCATACACTTGCATATTACATTTTTAGGCCCAAAAGCATGCATAACATGTTAACATGAACCACATGACCATCCCAAACTTGCATAAGCATACTTGCATACCATATGACAACTTTGCATATCAAACTTGCATAATAAAACTTGCATAACTTATTAAACTTGCAAATCATAGCATAGTGAACTTGCATAAACATGCATAACTTGTTAAACTTGCAAATCATGGCATAGTGAACTTGCATAAACATGCATAACTTGTTAAACTTGCAAATCATAGCATAGTGAACTTGCATAAACATGCATAACTTGTTAAACTTGCAAATCATAGCATAGTGAACTTGCATAAACATGCATAACTTGTTAAACTTGCAAATCATAGCATAGTGAACTTGCATAAACATGCATAACTTATCAAACATGTGTAACATAGCATAGTGAACTCGCATAAGCATGCATAACTTATTAAACATGCATAACATAGCATAGTGAACTCGCATAAGCATGCATAACTTATTAAACATGCATAACATAGCATAGTGAACTCGCATAAGCATGCATAACTTATTAAACATGCATAACATAGCATAGTGAACTCGCATAAGCATGCATAACTTATTAAACATGCATAACATAGCATAGTGAACTCGCATAAGCATGCATAACTTATTAAACATGCATAAATCCCAACTTTCATCACATATTAACTTTAGAGTTTCTAAAATGAAGGAAAGAGGGCTTACAACTATTATGAAGACACAAATCTCCTAATAAAGATTGAGAAGCCCTTTTTATGCAAGCATAAAACCCCAAAACAAAGCTCCAATAAGAAAACACCCAAAAACACTAGTTTAGCAAATAAAACTTGCAACTTGATGATGTATGCAAGCTAATGATCATTCATACAACTTAGAAATGCTTGTATGAACATCAAAATCTTCATAGGAATGATACATGAAGAGGTTGGAGGCTAGGGTTTTTATGTGGAGCCATTTGAGGAATCAATTTGACATAGTTTGGTTGCTAGAATGATTAATGGGGTTTTAGGGTAGGATTAGGGGCTTATTTATAGAAGATTAGAGTGTTTTTAGCCCTAGGATTAACCCTAGGTTAGTTTTGGCCCGTCAGATTTCGGAATTCTCTAGAAGCAAGCCACAAGACCCAGCCCAAATCAAAATGGTGCGCCAGGCAACATTGCCTGGCTACCCCCTGTCGACAGGGCTGTCGACAGGGCAGTCGACACCCTGGGGACCCTGTCGACAGGCCTGTCGACATGCGGGTCCTGGCGGGAATTTTCCCGCCTGCGCCAGTTTGCCCTAACCCTTGTTTTTAATTTCAAATTTAAATCTGTTTTTACTTAGGAATTTTCTGAAAACTTCAATGGGCCTTAACTGGGTCATACGGACTCCGATTTTCGAAAACTCGGACTCTATTTCGCGTATTTTTCCGAGACGAACGCAATGGCATAGCCCATTTCCCTTGATTCACATTTTAGAATTAAATTCTGCCTCGATTTATATTATAACAGATTATTGAAAATACGGGTTGTTACAATTTGTGAATCCTGGTGTTACAGAATTACGGGGTGTTACAATACCCAGCGGTGTACTCCAGTTGCTTCCATTCAAAAAACTTAGCCCCTAAACTGGCATGTCTTCTACTCCATGCATCAGCTACCGCATTGCCCTTTCCTTGTTTGTATGTGATATCGAAATCATAGGAAGCTAAGAATTCTAACCACCTTTGTTGTCGGAGATTTAGATCCTTCTGAGAGAAGAGATACTTTAATGATTTATGATCGGTAAACAACTCGAATCTTTCTCCCAAGAGATAATGTCTCCATATCTTCAATGCAAACAAGATCGCTGCCAATTCCAAATCATGGTTAGGGTATCTTTTCTCATGGGGTTTCAGTTGCAGGCTTACATAAGCTACAACCCTACCTCCTTGCATCAATACAACACCTAGTCCGGTACCACATGCGTCCGTATATACCGTCATCTCTTCATTCCCCTTAGGAATGACTAATATTGGTGCACATGTCAACTTTTCCTTTAGACTCTTGAATGCATTCTCGCACTTTTCGTCCCGGATGAAAGCTTGATTCTTCTTGTCCAACTGAGTCAACGGTGCTGCTATCTTGGAGAAGTCTTGGATAAACTTACGATAATACCCAGCTAACCCCAAGAAACTTCTTATGTCTGTCGCACTCTTGGGCGTAGACCAATCTTGTACCATAGCTACCTTCGCAGGGTCCAGGGCCATACCATTTTCTTAAACAACATGGCCAAAGAATCTCACTTCCCTCCTCCAAAAGTGACACTTAGAAAACTTTGCTTTCAATTGGTGTTTTCTCAACACCTCCATCACTTTTCTTAAATGTCCCTTGTGTTCTTCCTCTGTCCTCGAATAAACAAGTATATCGTCCACGAACACAAGGACAAACTTATTCAACTGATCTCTGAATACACTATTCATAAGATCCACAAAATATGCTGGTGCATTGGTCAATCCAAATGGCATGACCAACCATTCGTAAAATCCAGACGGCGTCTACTCTCAGCTTCCACCTTAAGCTGATGAAATCCTGTCGCGAGATCCAAATGAGAGAATATTCTCGTGCCACTCAACTGGTCAAACAAATCATCTATCCGCGGTAGAGGATACTTATTCTTCCTCATCACTTTATTCAATTCGCAGTAGTCCACACATAATCGAAGGGAACCATCCGCCTTGGTAGCAAACACAACTGGTTCTCCGCATTCAGAAACACTCCTTCTGATGATAAATCCATTCTTCAAAAGATCGCTAACTTGCATCCTGAGCTCTCGCTGCTCCCTTGGTGCCATACGACGAAGTGGCATCACTATAGATCTGGCATCTTTAACTAAATCAATACGGAACTCAATCTCTCAGTGTGGTGGAAGTCCGGTCACTTCCTCGTAGACGTCCGGATACTGGCCAACCACGGGCAAACCTGACAACTCACCATGCGGGATGTCGAGGGAATTTAGAAAACTAGCCAGTACCCCATCACTAGGTAGACCACCAAACACTACCCTCTGCCCATCATCCGCTCTAGCTATCACCAAAAAGCCCTCACAATCTACCACCACCCCGTATCTTTGGAGCCAATCGACCCCCAAAATAATGCCAAACCCGGTAAAGCCCAAAACAAAGCAATCACAAACAATCATGCATCCATGACTCGATAAGACCACATTACCTCAAATCATGCTAAGGTTAGTCGAACCACCAATCGGGTTCGTCACTACTAAAGGTCTATCGACAATTTCGAGCTCCAATCCCAACCTATCTACCATGTCACTAGATATGAAAGAACTGGAAGCTCTGGTATCAAACAATACTCGAACAAGAATATCATAAATAGAAAGCATACCATGGATAACGATATTCTTTCCCTTCTCCGCCGCAGTTGGGGCATTCGACAAAGAAGGAATAGCATTAAGGGCAAATGCTTTCACCATCTGTTTTTCTTTAGGGGGTTGCGGACACTTGTCCTTGGGATGTCCCACTTGGCCACAGTTGAAGCACTTCCTATCCGCTGGCTTGGCCCGACATTTACTAGCATAATGGCCCTTCTTACCACAGCTAAAGCACTCAACATCTTTCTTCTTCTTCTGGCCATCCTTATTCTAGTTCTGCTTCCTCTTATTCTGAGAACCATTCTTGCCTCCACCACTTGCTTGCGGCTTTGGCTCCTCTGCAGATGCAACCTTAGTCTTCAACTTAGGGTAAAGACTCTCTGACCTCAATGCTTTCCCCACAATCGATTCAAATGTCTCATCGACGAGGTTAATAAGCCTTTCCCCCAAGTACTGATCCAAGCTAGTTATGAACTTCTCGTTCTTCTTCTCGGCAATATCTATCAAGGATAACCCATATTTCGACAAAATGTCAAATTCGGCAATATACCCCAAGACAGCTCTGCCATTCTGCTTGAGTTCCAAGAATTTCTTAAACAACACTGACTTCTGAGCAGCTGGAATGAACTTATCGCTAAAGAGAACCTTAAACTGATCCCAAGTAATCTGATCCCCGGGAGTAGCTGCCTTTATAGCATTCCACCAATTCATTGCCCGTCCTTGCAGCTGACAGGATGCTAGCCTTCTTTTCATCACATCCTCGATACCTAAATCTTCAAAGATATGCTCGCAGCTATCCAACCAATCCTGAACATCCATAGCCGACTCCGTTCTGTGGAATGGCTTCCCACCAAGACTAGTATAATCTTTGTTCAGCTTGGCAAAATCGGCCCTAGGCGCCTGCACTATTGGACCACCACCATTACCATCATTAGGACCTTCCCTCTGCACATCCCTAAGCATCTCCCTCATGAAGTCAGTGAACATCGTCCTCATATCAGCAGCATTCCCATTATTGGCTCCACTACAGGTACCCGTTGCATCTCGGCTCATCGTTCAATCTGTTAAGAGAAAACGATTAACCATCTCCATAGTATTGCCAGTGCAGTGCGACTTCATCCTTAACTATACTAATAGTATATATATAGCTTTTGAAAACCAAAATAATCACAAATACGCGCTCTCGTATACGTATTATCTCTCCCTGGTGTCTTTTTCTAGGTTAACTACGCAACCTAGAGCTCTGATACCAAGTGTGATGGCCCGTCCCGCACCAACTGGCATTTCCTCCGAAGGTGCGCTGTACACATGCCCGACTAGCACGGATCGGTCGCCAAAGAAAGGAAAGAAGAGAATGAACTAATCGAAAACCTGTAGAATGTCTCACAGCGCATGGAATAAAATAATAATAATGTACTTGACATAAAACAGGCGAGACAGTGCATAAGTTGATAACTAAAACCAACATCAACATCAGAGTAGCTGAAATCCAAATACAGCTTATTACAACTTTCCAAATTAATATCTCTAAAAAAAGGTACACCACTAATGCCCAAAGTAGTGACTTTAGCAACACAGGGAGAATATATGTATCATACGTGGAAGCCTCCTGCTCGTCTTTGCTACATCTACTCGTGCATACCACCTAACCTGTCTCGAGTCTGCTCGTGAGTGCACCCAGAGTAATAAGAAGAGACATAAAACTCTGGGTCAAACAAAAAGTTAGGTATGAGCGATGTAACACCCCGTATTTTCTATGTTCATAAGAGTAACAAATCAGGGAATAATTAAATTGTAACAGGATTATTAAGGTAAATGGGCTACGCCATTGCGTTCGTCTCGAAATTATTCTTGGAATAGAGTCCAAGTTTGCGTAAATCGGACTCCGTATGAAGAAGATATGGCCTTCAGAAGTTTCAGCTCGAAATTCAAAACAGACAGGACCCAGGTCGACACTAGGGTCGACCAGGGGGTCAACCTACCTACACAGATCGACACTAAGGTCAACCTGGGGGTTGACCTTGGTATACAGGTCGACACTAGGGTCGACTTCCCCTTATTTTCCAGATCTAGGGACAGATCCATTTTTCTGCACCTAGACGCCTTTCTGACCAGATTCGTGACCCCTATGCTATTTAAACACTCCCAAACCTAGCTTTCTCTCCACACAATTTCATTCTACCTATACTCTACCTCAATTCTAATTAAAAAAAATGGCGTCGCTACTCTGTTGGAATCAAAACTTGGATTAATGCATCTTCTTCCAAACTGAATAGAATTAAAAGAGAATCAAGTTAAAGCTTCAAGTTGGACCTTAGGCATTCTGCTTCAAACAATGTCACACGAATCATAGAAAATCGCCACAACGCTATCTTATTATCCTCTTCTAAACTGATCACGGTAAGTTCGGTTATTCCTTAGATTTGAACGTATAATTGGAATTGTGAATGTAATGAATCAAAATATAGAACTATACCAATTTGCAAGTTAATTATCTTTGATTCGTGCTTATGTCAAATCTAACGTTATCTATGCCTTTGGATCTGATTCTCGATTATGGACTAGAACTTATTGTGGCTGATTGCCAATGACTATGATTATGGGACTTTTGCCTAAGACTATGACTATGAAACTGTTGCCCATGAAACTATCGCCTATGACTATGATTCATGACAAAGAGACTATTACATATGACTATGACTATAAGACTGTTGCCTATGACTATGACTATGATTCATAATTTTGGGTCTATTGCATATGATACATGACTATGAGACTATTACCAAGATTTATAACCATGAGACTATTTCCTATGACATTGATTAAGAAATTATTGTGATTAGTCACCCATGACTGTTGTGGTTAATTGCCTATGACTATTGTAGTTAGTTGCTTATGACTATTCCCATTTTTACAATTAACCGATCATGTTGTACCTTGAACTAGCATTATGTTGGACCAAATCACCTATGCCTATTCCCCAGATTATGCGGATCTCATATTTAGTGTGTAATTTGGCTAGTTTATTCCTATTCACTGTTATGTACATCAAATCCATTGGAACCATTATTTTTGTATTTGGTTCAATCTTGCATGGCTATTCTTTTATGTCAATTCTCGTGCTTATCCCCTATACCTTGCTTCGATACTATTAGTATCATTTCATGAGTACTTAGAAACTTGTGAAATCATGTTATACGTACGATTATGATGCGGGGGTTGAGCGTAGCTTAATTAAGTTAGTTTGGCATAATAAATATGTTGGCATAATCTAAATTGTCTATAATAGTGAATGATTTACATGCATATTACACTTGGGCATAAGTTGATAAATTCAATTAGCCGCAAAGTGTGTAATTGGCGTGTAAATATAAACAGTAAACTAGAATATTAAATCTAGTTTTGACACGAACCGTAAATTGGAATATTAATCTAGATTGGGCATAAATTGTAAAAAGGGGAATATTAAATATAAATTGGTGTAAACTGCAAGTTGGGTAAATTGATAGGTAAATCAAGTTTTGGGCAAATATGCTAATTTGCATGACAAATAAATATGATCTAGGCTAAATTGATTTATGGAAAATTTACATAAATAGTAAATATGTAAATTTAGTAAATGACGAATATGCCTAACCCGAGGTTAGACTGAGTTGTGGTGTAAAACTGCCCGGAGCCAACCGGCGCATCCAGTGACCACAACAATACCTGTCTAATGTGGGTGATTAGTGCATCAAGCCCATAGAGACCCGAGGTTAGACTAAGTTGTGGTGTAAACCTGCCTGTAACCGACCGACACATACAGTAACCACAACAATATCGGTATAATGTGAGTGGTTGGTTCTTTAATTAATTAATTAATTAATTAAGGCTCATGAGTAAATCAAGCTAGAAATGGTGAGGTGAAGTAATTACGGAAAACAATTAACCGTAATAACATGTTAACTAGGCAAGTGGGTGAGGTTAAGTAAAATTAAAACACTTAACCGTTACAACATGTTAATTAGACAAGTGGGTGAGGTTAAGTAAATTTAGAACACTTAACAATTGTAACATGTTAATTAAGCAGATGATAGGGTTAAGTTAACTAAAGTAACACTTAACAAAAATATATATTGACATGTGGTGGGGTTAAGTAATACAAGAGGAAAACACTTAACTAATATAACACGAATAGAGGTAGGGTCAAGTCAACACCAAAAGGTAACACTTAGCCAACATGACGTGACAGTTGGATGGGTTAAGTCAACTTGAATTGATTAAGACACTTGACCAGTACAACTTGATGAGCTAATGGGGTTAAGTTAAATGGGGAATACTTAACTAATATAACCTGATGACTGAACAAGGTTAAGTTAATAGATCACACTTAACCAATCGAACAAGATAAGCGAGAAAGGTTAAGTTACTAAGAACCAGTTAACCAACACGACTTGACGAGTAGGAGGTTAAGTACAAGTCGGGTAGGTGGGTAATATTAGTAAATATAGGCCCACAGAACTTAACCATTTAATAAAATGCTTGAATCCGTGGGAAGGTTAAGTACATCTCATGTAGGTGGGTAATATTTATATATATAGGCCCACAAAACTTAGCCAGCAGGAAACCCTAGTAACAGAGACCCATTTCAGTAGTAACCCACATAGATGTATCATGGTACCCTGAAACTAGGCAGGGTGGGGCACGATTACTGGGCTGATTATAAGCGGTCAAAGATAACGACAGGGGGTACGTCAGTGTAGGTTCCAATTGTTTACTGGCGTGCACGTACTCTGGAGTGGGAAAAAGCAGGCACTGGGTACCAGTAGTTATACATTGTGCATCTTGAATCGTGTCGGGTTGCTATCATGAGGCTTGATACGCCTTATAATGGGGCCAGCACAGAGTATCTACATGCAAGAGAGGGCCGACTGACACAGACACCTGGAAAATTAATACAGGTAGGTAGCATAATCCCTAGTTGGACCTAGGACGCGTAAACCCCGAATCCGAGAAACGTTCAATAGGTAGCATAAACCCCAGTGGCCCTAGGTAGCGTAAACCCTGGTTGAATCTAGTAAGCGCTCGATAGTAAACCCTAGATTAGATCTAGGTAATAAACGGAATCCCCATAATAGATGTACACCTGAAGGCAACCGCAAATACGGGGATTGGGATCACGTTATCATATGATCATAGATTACTAGTTTGGACACCAGTTAGGTAGTTCAGAGATATAGAAATCAGTATAAACAGGGTAGTTGTGAAGCAGAGAAGGAGTAGAAGTGCATTTAGTTTATCAGTATATTCAGTTTATCGGTACATTTAGTTCATCGGTACATTCAGTTTATCTTGCCATATCCCATGCTTATCCCATATTATCTTGTTACTATGGTTTAGTCTTACAGTTAGTTTATTCATGTCATGACCCTTTTCCTCGTTTAAATTCTAAGAATCACTGGACTTACCAGACTTTATGTATGACCTAGTTTTGCTTTCGCCTCTTTTCTTCCGTTTCCCCCCAAGGTAGTCAGGGAGGGAACAGCTCAGGTTTGTTTAGACTGTTACTCTTTCCAAGATTGAAGACTCTCTGACGTGTTGCCTTGGACTCTCTCTTCTGCTGTTATGGCTGGCTTATGCTTTATTTAGGGAAATCATTTTATGGTTCTTTATTTTTGTAAGCAAGACAAGATACTTTGGTATTGTAAAACAATCTTTGTACAAGTTGTTTATCAATGAAATAAAGTTTTATTTATTTGTCGCTACTTTAATTGTCTGTCTTGTAATTTATCTGCATCTTTTACCTATAATGCTCCACCGAAATTAAGGCATTCCTTTTGTGAATGACCTTCACGGTGGTGGGGTGTTTCACTTGGTATCAAAGCTGAAGGTTACCGGATCAGATAAAAAGATTTGAAAATTTATTTTCAAAATAGTTTTAAAGAAGCATTTTCGAAAGAAAAGTTTTGTTTTAAAAGCATATTCCCCAAAGCCATATGCACTATCTTTTGACCCTCTGTTTGAATCCTTGTTTCCTTCTTTCCTGTGTCTCTGGGGATTCGAGCTTTCTGGGAGGCAACCTCATAGCGGCATGGTCTCGTAGGCTTGTTGAGACTACGACACTTGTCAAAGGGCAAGTAAGTGCCTAACTTCCATCTGTAGTCGTAACTTTCTTTCGAGCTTTAGCGGCTTTCGAGAGACATGTCAACAAGTTACACAAGGATGGCAAAGTTGAGAATCAGGGGGTTTGGCTATGGAGCATAACACAAGGATGAAGAACTCATGGATATGGACTTGGCTCACAAAGGTGGGGAGGAAAATAAATAGTAAAACCTAAGACAAGAGGAAGTGTCTTTACTAGGGTATAACAGGTTGTATAATTGAGGACAAGGGCAAGAACAATGGACAGGATTTTCCGGAAGGCGAGTGCATGCTCTCACCGCCAGCATACTTGAGAAAGAGACAGTAAGATTTTGGTTGAAAGAGTTTTTCCTTTTTGATTATCCTGTTAGTACTCCTTCTGACTTTAGCGCTTCGTATCCATATATATCTGCTTCCATATTTGAGTCTCTTCACCTTAGTTATTGTGTAGTAGAGGATCACATTATAGTCTCAAATCGTATTGCTGGCTCGACGCATTTATCTTTGACTTGTGAGGATTTGAGAATAGCTATATTTATTCTTATGTTTTTGGGCTAGGGGTTGATTCTAGGCATTGATTGGTTAGCTAGTAATTATGAAACAAGGGTAGTTAGACTTATGACATGCCTCGAGAATGCCCTTGAGATTTCGTACGATCCTTAGGGATCAGTTTGTCTTAGCTACCTCGAATCACTTTACTTATCTATCGACGATTTTTGATCCGTCGGAGTAGCCCATGAGTACGCAAGATGTTGTTGATTAGGGTAGGGGTTTTCCCCTAAAAATTGAGATAGACTTCCGCATATATCTAGTTGACAATGCAAAGCCAGTTATACGATCAACGATAGTTTTGGAGAAATATTGGCGAAGATAGCCAGAGTCGGTTAAGTGCTTAATTGTTTGGCTGGTTTGCCAGTATCATCTCACATAAATCGTCCAAAATCGGAGGAGGTATTCCTTGGGTGTCTGTCTGATATTGGTTAAGGCCTTTGGGGCTAGTTCTTGAGGGATGTTGAGTTCGACTAGGATGGTTTGCGTGAGAGAGATCGACCATCAGATGTGTGACAGGATGGATAAGCTAAGTAGAAGAGAGACCTCTAATCATCTTAGTATATACACTTGGTATCGTGGTTAACACTGTTCATCTTCGAAAGATAGTTCGATAACATTGGATACCCTCTAGCATAGTAAGTGATCGACGTCCTATCTTTACTACTGGGTTTTGGAAATGGAGGTCAAGAAGCTTCGCAATCGTGAAGTTAAATTAGTTAAGGTACGATGGATTGAATCTCAAGAAGGTGAAACTTACAAGACTAAAGACTAGATACGCACATCATACCCTTTTTGAGGGAATACCCTTGATTCCTCCTTTTCTGTTAAGTTTATACTAGTCTTTATCTTTTGAGGTATATCCTCCAAGTCGTATCTTCGATCCTAGCCAACGGATGTAAACATGTGATTGAAACATGCTATGATTGACCATTGCAAGTGGTTGCTAGTGATTGATCGTGGATGCATATGCACACATTAGGCACTAGATCAACTCAGTCACTTTCATATTGCATTTGCATATATGTAGTTGTTTATGGATTGAACTTGATGTGTTATCCTGTGGACGTTGCATTTGGATGAATGGTTATGCACACATATAGAAATGATGTGTATCAATTAGGATTTCTTGCATACATAATTGGACTCATGACACTAACATAATCCGCATTGAGGAGGTCAACTGAATCAGTAAACCGCCTGTTCTTTGCATTAGATAAGGAACATATACACACACTTTTTCATATGTTCATACAACATTAGAAGTTTTTTAAGGACAATGGAAGCTTGTGGATGATGGTTGAGTAGATGGATAATTGGATGGTAGGACATTCTTCTTAACTTGAAGATTTCGGGGACGAAATTCTTTAAGGAAGGGAGAATGTAACACCTCGTATTTTCTGCGTTCATAAGAGTAAAAAATCAAAGAATAATTAAATTGTAATAGAATTATTAAGAGAAATGAGCTATGCCATTGCGTTCGTATCGAAATTCTGCTTGGAATAGAGTCCAAGTTTGTGTAAAACGGACTCCGTATGAAGAAAATATGGCCTTCAGAAGTTTCAGCCCGAAAATCAAAATAGACAGGACCCAGGTCGACACTAGGGTCGACCTAGGGGTCAACCAACCTACACAGGTCGACACTAAGGTCAACCCGGGGGTCGACCTTGGTATACAGGTCGACACTAGGGTCGACCTCCCCCGTGTTTTCCAAATCTGGGGACAGATCCATTTTGTCTACACCTGGATGCCTTTCTGACCAGATTCGTGACCCCTATGCTATTTAAACACCCGGAAACCTAGCTTTCTCTCCACACAATTTCATTCTACCTATACTTTGCCTCAATTCTAATTAAAAAAATGGCATCGCTACACTGCTGGAATCAAAACTAGGATTAATGCATCTTCTTCTAAACTGAATAGAATTAAAAGAGAATCAAGTTAAAGCTTCAAGTTGGACTGTAGGCATTCTTCTTCAAGCAACGACACGCGAATCATAGCAAATCGCCACAACGCTATCTTATTATCCACTTCTAAATTGATCATTGTAAGTTCAGTTATTCCTTAGATTTGAACGTGTAATTGGAATTGTGAATGTAATGAATCAATATATAGAACTATACCAATTTGCAAGCTAATTATCTTTGATTCGTGCTTATGTCAAATCTAACGTTATCTATGCCTTTGGATCTGATTCTCGATTATGGCCTAGAACTTATTGTGGCTGATTCTCGTGCTTATCCCCTATACCTTGCTTTGATAGTATTAGTATCATTTCATGAGTACTTAGAAACTTGTGAAATCATGTTATACGTACGATTATGATGAGGGGGTTGGGAGTAGCTTAATTAAGTTAGTTTGGCATAATAAATATGTTGGCATAATCTAAATTGGCTATAATAGTGAATGATTTACATGCATATTAGACTTGGTCATAAGTTGATAAATTCAATTGGCCTCAAAGTGTGTAATTGGCGTGTAAACATAAACGGTAAACTAGAATATTAAATCTTGTTTTGACATGAACCGTAAGTTGGAATATTAATCTAGATTGGGCATAAATTATAAAAAGGGGAATATTAAATCTAAATTGGTATAAACTGCAAGTTGGGTAAATTACTTGGTAAATCAAATTTTGGGCAAATACGCTTATTTGCATGACAAATAAATATGATCTAGGCTAAATTGATTTACGGAAAATTTACATAAATAGTAAATATGTAAATTTAGTAAAAGGCGAATATGCCTAACCCGAGGTTAGACTGAATTGTGGTGTAAAACTGTCTGGAACCGACCGACACATCCAGTGACCACAACAATACCTGTCTAATGTGGGTGGTTAGTGCATCAAGCCCAGAGAGACCCGAGGTTAGGCTGAGTTGTGGTGTAAACCTGCTCGGAACCGACCGGCACATCCAGTAACCACAACAGTATCGGTCTAATGTGAGTGGTTGGTGCTTTAATTAATTAAGGCTCATGAATAAATCAAGCTAGAAATGGTGAGGTTAAGTAATTAGGGAAAAAAATTAACCGTAATAACATGTTAACTAGGCAAGTGGGTGAGGTTAAGTAAAATTAAAACACTTAACCGTTACAACATGTTAATTAGACAAGTGGGTGAGGTTAAGTAAATTTAGAACACTTAACCATTGTAACATGTTAATTAAGCAGATGATAGGTTTAAGTTAACTAATGTAACACTTAACCAAAATATATAATGACATGTGGTGGGGTTAAGTAATACAAGAGGAAAACACTTAACCAATATAACACGAATACAGGTAGGGTCAAGTCAACACCAGAAGGAAACACTTAGCCAACATGACGTGACGGGTGGATGGGTTATGTCAACTTGAATTGATTATTGACACTTGACCAGTACAACATGATGAGCTAATGGGGTTAAGTTAAATGGTGAATACTTAACCAATATAACCTGATGACTGAACAAGGTTAAGTTAATAGATCACACTTAACCAATCCAACAAGATAAGCGAGAAAGGTTAAGTTAATAAGAACTGCTTAACCAACACGACTTGACGAGTAGGAGGTTAAGTACATGTCGGGTAGGTGGGCAATATTAGTAAATATAAGCCCACAAAACTTAACCATTTAACAAACATGCTTGAATCCGTGGGAAGGTTAAGTACATCACATGTAGGTGGGTAATATTTGTATATATATGCCCACAAAACTTAGCCAGCAGGAAACCCTAGTAATAGGGACCCATTTCAGTAGTAACCCACATAGATGTATCATGGTACCCTGAAACTAGGCAGGGTGGGGCACGATTACTGGGATGATTATAAGCCGTCAAAGATAACGGTAGGGGGTACGTCAGTGTAGGTTCCGACGGTTTACGGGCGTGCGCGTACTCTGGAGTGGGAAAAAGCAGGCGCTGGGTACCAGTAGTTATACATTGTGCATCTTGAATCGTGTCGGGTCGCTATCATAAGGCTTGATACACCTTATGGTGGGGCCAGCACAGAGTATCTACACGCAAGAGAGGGCCAACTGACACAGACACATGGAAAATTAATATAGGTAGGTAGCATAATCCCTAGTTGGACCTAGGACGCGTAAACCCTGAATCCGAGAAACGTTCAATAGGTAGCATAAACCCTAGTGGCCCTGGGTAGCGTAAACCCTGGTTGAATCTAGTAAGCGCTCGATAGTAAACCCTAGATTAGATCTAGGTAATAAACGTAATCCCCATAATAGATGTACACTTGAAGGCAACCGCAAATACGGGGATTGGGATCACGTTATCATAATATCATAGATTACTAGTTTGGACACCAGTTAGGTAGTGCAGATGTAACAACCCGCAAAATCAGGACCAATTTAAAATTTTTATTTTAGAAAATTTTAATAAATTTTGACAATATAAAATAATTTATTTAAATAATAATGATCACAAATTTGATTTAAATCGAAGTTAGAATGAATGATTTAATTTTTATTATAAAAAGAGTTAGAAATAACGCGGTAGTTTGAAAAGTCAAACTTGAACTTTGACTGACCGTACAGGATGCAAAATTTAACAGATTTTAGTGAAACCAAAAATATTAGAATCTATTTAAAAATATCTTTCCAACAAATCCGAAAAATCGAAATTTCATAACGGGAATCAAAAGTTATGGCCAATTCAATATTTAGAAAGGTCGCTATGAAATTTATAAGGGCCAAAATGCTACATTTTGCAGAATAAGGAATTAGGACCCGAAACCATCTCCATTGGTTTTAGAATGTTGTTTACATATAAAAATGACTATAAGAACTTATATTTTTGAGTTTCAGAAAAATTCCACTATTTTTGGTATTTTTAAATATTAAAATATACACCTGAAAAATAGAATTTTTGCAAACGAACTCCGAATTCGACGAAACCAGTTTCTATGGATTCGGAATATTAAATTAAGGTTAAATTCTAAAATTTATAATTTTTGGAATTATTTTGTGGCCTGTATAATTTTTACAGTGGAAATACAGCCTATTTTCAGACTTTGGAAATTTATAATAAATTCATACGGAATCGGAAAATTACGAAATCAGGTTCGTTGGGTTCGTAATGACCTGAAATAATTATGTTTAAAAATTTATTAATTTTGAAATTCGCATGTATTTATAAGAATTTCTGAATTGAAGAAAACAATTGAAAATTGAGTAATTGGGCACGTAATGATATTTGGGCCCAAACCAAAATTAAACCCATGGTATATATTATCTTTTTTCTAAGTTTTAGGGCTGAAATTCGAAATGCACAGCAGTCACTTCTCTTTTCCATCATTTTTCTCAATTTCCATGGCGGCTCCCTCTTCCTCTAAAATTCATAAAAAATAAAATTTCTTCAAAACATAGCAAATCATATGTCCACTCGAAGGTATCGACGATACGAAGCTAATGGTGTCGTCGGTTTCGTCAAACAACGCTCGGATTCGCCGGAATCTCGTCTTAAAGATCGCTGTTTTCGAAATTCAGAAGCTCAAAACCTAAATCACAAATTTCCCGCGAATCTAGCGAGAACTGGAGGAAGTGGCGAACACGGAAGTTCTTCGTCTACGCAGGACAAAGATGCTCAGAAAATTTCAGGCAGTTTGGAGATGTGAGGCGGCCTGTGGGACCCGCGAGGCAAAATCCGTTCTAGGCGATTTCCCGATGATCGGAGAAGCTTTAGGGGCGGCTCTTTCTGGTGGTGGTGCGTCTCGCCAAGACGAAGACATTGGCGGTGGTCCCGTGGCGTCAGGTGGCCTGAAGCAGTGGCAAATTGCGGTCAAAGTTCGGCGGTGAACAGTGTTTCGCGGTCAATGGGCTGAGGGTATTTTCTATTTTATTTTTAAATTATTTAATTAATTTCCAGAACTTTAAAATTGCATAACTCACTCATACGAAGTCGAAAATCGACGATTTCAGGTGCGTTGGGATCGTGGCGACGAGATGGACGCGTGGACACTAATTTTGTCCAATTCTGAGACAGTGAAATTTTTAGGTATTTTCACGAATATTAATTAATTATTTAATTACCCGATCTTTAAAAATTCATAACTCTTTCATACGAGGTCCGTTTGACAAACCGTAAATTGCATTGGAATCACAAAATTAAGAGCTTAGCGATGGCACAGACCGCAGCTGAAAAGGAGACAGTAAAATTTTGGCCAAAAATTCAATGTGAGGATTCTAATTTTATTTATTTAATTAATTATAAATTATTTTCTTGCATTAAAAATAATTGTTTGATCGTTTAATTCTGACCTGAAATGTTGGGTGTTGTTTGGAGTGATAATTGTTGTTTGTTGAATGATTGTTGTACATGATTTGCAAATCCGCTTGGATTTATATATATCTTATTTACGGTTGGCGAAATGGGATCTAAAATGAGATCATAACATATTTTATTCAGTATATATATATATATATATAGGTTAAGATTGGATTAGAATTTTAAAACAAATAAAATCCTCTTTTATTTTCAGAACATGTACACAAATGAATTTCTTTTTGTCCTTAAAAAAAAGGTTTTTATTTACATTTCTGTTATTAATAAAAGAACAAGTTTTTATTTACATTTCTTTGTAAATAAATGAACACGTTTAGATGTGATAAAAAGAGTTAAAAAGACAATCTTTTTATATTGAAAACACAAAGATGTAATTTTGACGTTGAAAATAAAAAGATGATCTTTTTATATTTAAAATAGAGGAGTTATCATTTTTACATTGTAAAATAGAAAAGTTCATATTTTTACATTACAAAATAGGTTAATCTTTTTTTTTTTTTTTTTTTTACACCTTCCTTTGTAAATGATAAGACCAAAAATATGTTATTCACATTATTGATGTTTATATGGTGAAAGAAAAGAAATAAAGTTTTGTTAGTCATTTTGTTTACATTGCTTTTGTAAATAAATGAACAGAAATATAAAAAAAATCATTTTTCTATGTAAAACAAAAGAGAACATAATGGGTAAATCATATTGTTTACATTTTATATGGAAACCAAAGGAGAACATAATGTGTGAACGGTTTTTGCTTACATTTTCTTTGTAAAAGAAAAAGAGTAAACATGTTAATCACTTTGTTTACATTTTCATTGTAAAAGAGAAAGAGTAGAATATGTAAATCATTTTGTTTACATTTTCTTTGTAATAGAAAAAGAGTAAAACATGTTAATCACTTTGCTTACATTTTCTTTGTAATAGAAAAAGAGTAAAACATGTTAATCAGTTATGTAAATAAAAAGAATATAATTTAGAAATATATTTATTTACATTTTCTATGTAGTAAAAATAGAATTGTTAATGCTGAATATTTTATCGTCATTTTGAATGCGGTAAAAATTGAATTGTTAATGCTGAATATTTTATCGTCATTTTGAATGCGGTAAAAATTGAATAGTTAATGCTGAATATTTTATCGTCATTTTGAATGCGGTAAAAATAGAATTGTTAATGTTGAATATTTTATCGTCATTTTGAACGCGGTGAAAATAGAATGGTTAATGTTGTCATTTTTATCGACATTCTTGGTGCGATAAAAATAGACAATGTTAGCGATTCATTTTTATCGACATTTTGGGTGTGATGAAAATAGACAATGTTAGTGATTCATTTTTATTGACATTCTTGGTGCGATAAAAATAGACAATGTTAGTGATTCATTTTTATCGACATTTTTGGTGCGATAGAAAATAAAAAGAACAGGAACATGAGAATCATTTATTTACAACTCCTATTGTAAGTGAAAAGAGTAAAAATATGAGGACCACTTTATTTACAACTTCTTTTGTAAATGAAAAGACCAAAATATGTTGATCATTTTATTGGTATTTCTATGGTAAATAAAAGAACAAGACATGTGAATTCTTTTTATTTTCATTTTCTATTGTAAATGAAAAAGAACAACATTCTTGTCAAGACTTGATTAGTGAATTTAAATTGTCATTTTGAGTTAACATGCCAGTGAATTAGAAAATGAACCTTTCTATACATTAAAAGGATTAGTTAAAAATGAACATTTTGTGTCATTAAAAAGGATTAATTAGAAATGAACATTTTGTGTCATTAAAAAGGATTAATTAGACATGAACATTTTGTGTCATTAAAAAGGATTAATTAGAAATGAACACTTGGTGTCATAAAAAAAAGATTAAATTAAAAATAAACATTTTTTTATGCATAAGAAAAGAGATTAAAACAAAATACTCATTTTTGTATATTAAAAGTGAATTAGACAAAATGGACATTTTTGGCACATTAAAATGAATGAAGTAAAAATAGACATCTTTATTCATTGAAAAGGATTAGACAAAATTCTCATTTTGTTGCATTAGAAGTTAAGAAACAAAATCATCATATTTGTTTATGTTGAGAAAAAGAATGGATTTAAAATGTATGTTGTCATACATTAAAGAGAATGAATTAAGGATGTATATTTTTATACATTAAAAATAATGAAGAATATTCATTTTGTCATTAAAATGAATGAGACCAAAAATATGTATTTTTGGTAAATAAATAAAAGTCACGATTTTTATTGTCGTATGTTCAGAATAAAGAGTATTGAAATATTTGCCTGTGATGTTGTATTTTGATGTGTTAAATGTGATGTTAGTATATTCAAAATTGAGTATTACACTTCCATTTACAAGTCCTCCGACTTGTTTATGTGATTGGGACGATTATTTTTACACATCGCCCAAGTGCACAAATAATTTATTATTTGTTTGTTGGATGAAAACCCCACACGGGTATTGGGACGATACTTGACTGACACAAATCCCAATGTTATTTATATGTCTATCGATTGATCGACAGGCTGCGATGAGCGTTATTGTTTTATTTTAATGCTCACACAGTTGACATTGTCACTCTGGTTGTTAATGGATGGATTGAGGATTATTTCCTGTTATTACCCTATATATGAAATGTATGAAACCCATATGACCCAAATTATATGGTACATGGTTGAGTCGCATTCCAATGCAGAATTTCTTTTTAAATAAAGAATTTTTATATAATAAAAGGATTTTTGTAAAATAAAAGATTTTGTATTATAAAGTATATTTTACATTCAGAATCTTTTATATATAGAATATTTTATTGATTATTTTAAAATATGTTTTTTTTAATATAGTAATGAATTAATATCTTTAAGATAAACCTTTTATTTAAGATTATTAGATCTTAACAATTATGTTTGGTGATTGATATGTAGATTGGATTTGTAGTGGACGATGTTTTAAATAACATTTATCCTTTAATCCAATTTACATTGAAATTACTATTTGAAATTTATAAATCTATTTTATAAATTAAATCAAAATTGGAATATTAATAAATCTTTTTAGAAAGATTAAAAAATGTAATTTATTTTATCTATGATAAAATTAATGAGAACCTTTTAACATAAATAATAATTTTTATTTAAAAGGATATTCAAAGTTGGAATGTGGCGTATGGTTGATTTTAATTACAAATACGCGAGTATTCAGAAAGACCGGGTCTAACCCATTCTGAATAATCATCACGACGATCAAGAGTCGAAGATGAAGACGGTGACTGAAGACCGGAGAGCTTCACATCGTTTGATTGATGGTGACTGATATCTTGAATTGGGACTGATCCCCCAAGGCAAGGTAAAAAGTGATTATCTTCCAGACGTACTGGAGATCGACGGATACGTTGTTTCGTTCAGACCCAGAACGGACTTGTAAATGGATAGCATGCCTGACATTGAAATTTATTTCATGTAATTAAATTGGTTTTTATTTAATTTATAAATGCATGGTGGCGGAGGATTTATTCTCTTGCTTAACACCCTTTTGTATGTTAAATATTTACCGATCGCATGATATGAGTTGTTGATGTGGTATGCCAAGTTGCACTTGATCAAGGCTTATTGTTGCAAAGCAGAGCCTTGTGGTTGATGATCAAAGCACAGTCTAATTAGGCATAGCTTTGTGTATATCGTGACTTCGCGAGCCTCACAGCCCGGTAGAGTCTAAAACGGGAGAAGGGAACGCAGGGAGTGCGCACGTTTCTTTCTAGCTAGAGTGGTGCCAGGGACCTACCAGCGCTGGCATTTATTCATTGTGGTTGTTGGATTGTTCGAGGCCTCGGTTTATGCGGTCGCCACAGGCCGTAGTATAGGTCCAAAAGGACCGGGAAGCGTGTGTTCAGGCATAACCAATCCACAAAAGTAAGTGTGGACCGGCCCTGCAGGATCCAAGGGTTGGACAGAGTACCAATCCTGAAACACCCCACCTCAGTTAGGGTCACTCTCAAAGGGAATGCCCTAATTTTGGTGGAGGTTTATAAGTACAAGTCACAGATATACAAGATAGATATAAGAACACATATTTGTAAACAGCGGAAGAACAACAAACTTTATTTCATAAAGTCAAATACGTGTTACAACAACATCCTTTCCAAAAACATAACATAACACTTTCATAACCTGTCTTGAGTACATTATTTAAAGAAGCATAAATAAAACATAGATAAACTGCAAAAGCCCCATAGTGGATTGTCCAAAGCCATAGTTCAAAACAGGAAAGTCCAAGCAATACATTTCTCTTCTTCAAGCTGGATGTTGAGGTTGGTCAAGCTGCTGTGTTCCCTCCCTGAGGACCTGGGGGGGAGGAACGGAAGAAAGAAGACGAAAGAAAAGTAGAGTCAGACATAAAGCCTGAGTAAGTCTAGTACTATTTTGTCTATGAATAAAGAACTGGGTATGATAAGTATAAACAGGAAGTGGGCATGCACTATAAACTTGGTTAAGTTGTCTAGGGTCGAATATACTATGTACCCCATGTTGATCTCTGAACCCATATAAACTAGTTTCCAACTGGCACCCCATAATCAGGGTGATGTAATCCATTCTATGATTATCGGCTCCTACTCGCATAGTTACATGTGTCTTACGGCCCCCGATGTTGTAGTTACCTATGCTGGTCCCACCATGGGGTGTATCAAGTCCCATAGTGGCAACCCGACACAATCTTAGAGTGCACAGGTATGCTACTGGTGTCCAGTGCCTTATTTTTCTGCGCCGAAGTGTGTGCACACCCGCACTCCGTTAGAACCTACACTGCTACACCACCGCCGTCGCTTTGACCTCTTACAATCAGCCCAGTAATCGTGCCCCACCCTGCCTATTTTCAGGGTATCCTGATACACCTTCTAGGGTTACTGCTGAAAAGGGTCCCCCGTTACTAGGTTTTCTATCTCTAGCCAACATGCTAAGTTGGTTAAGTGTTTCCTAACCTAACCCCCACCGGTCCGTTTTGTTTAGCATGTTCCATTTTGATTAAGTCTTTAGTTCACTTAATCCTATCAATCCTGACTCAGCCTTAATTGTCTTATTAAGGCCCTGACCTCTCACATTAGACAGGTATTGTTGTGGCTGCCTGTTGCCGGTTGGTTCCGGGCAGTCTTACGCCACAACTCAGTCTAACCTCGGGTCCTTGCTGGGCTCCATGTTTAACCTCCCATATTGGATAGGTATTGTTGTGACTACTGGACAGCCGGGCGGTTCCGGGCAGGTTTACATCACAACTCAATCCAACCTCGGGTTAAACACATCGTATGTTCTACATTTACATATTTTGTCATTCCTCTTTCTTTCTTTTATGTAAATATTTGCGGCCCATTATTAAGTTAATGGTGTAAAGGTTACACCAATCATGGGCCCAACCCATACTTGAATTTGGGCCCTTCTATTTTATATTTTCATTCATTAATTAATTTTAACCCAACGTTATTTTCCCCCGTTTTACACGTCCGTTTATATATATTGGGCTTAGCCTTTTAAAGCCCAATTTAGCCTTGCGAAAAGGGGAGGCTTAAAGCGTGATTACATACACAAAGAGGGGAAGGTGAGCGCATGAACTTGCAATATGACGTTGGAAATACAAAATAGAAGCTGGTGTACTTGCATATATACTTTGGTCATAAAGCATAGGTGACATGAATCAAACCATGTAAACTTAAGATAAGAATCTAAATTAGGTGTCACATAGTCTTAACTACAACATAGACCTATGTTCTCATTTAGGCATAATGTCAAACATAAACAAGTCATGTTCATAAGGTTTCTACATGTTTACAAAGGGGATACTTTGTTACTAACACAAAAGCATAGTTCAACTTAATCATGATTTAAATATTCCTAAACATGGCGTTTGCTTTAAACTTGCAAAAAGGGATTTTTTAGTCTAACCTAGCCATGTCTCACATATGTCATCATATAATTCTAGTAAACAAGATAGACTTAATCATGGTTTTCAATTATGCCAAATATCATTCATAGCCTAGCCATATTCATAAATTTGCAAATAGGTTTTCTAGTACAAAAGCATGACTTAATACATGATGCCCAATTTTTAACATAATTTCATATGGATTATGATAACCCAAGCTTATTCCAATTACTTCTCAAAAATGATGTTTGTATTAAAATACACAATATGATGGCATAATAACAAAGCCCCAAACTTGCATGAAATTTCAATCAACTACATACATGTAGCTTCAACATAGGTCACATAATTTGCGAATATCCCAAACGTATATTTGCATAGAACTACCGCATGTAGTTCTTTATAATTGAATGACATGATTCAGAATATCCAAACGTATATAAATTGATAAGAACGCACAAATATGAATTTTATTGCCACAATTCAAGCATACATATCTACACAATTGTTTATTCATACCAAAGTAATACTCTACTTACAATGGTGTGATGAATTCTCCAATTAAGAAATATGATTCCTTTGTTGAATTGATTTGTTTAGGTTGCTTTAGGCTTTAGAATCTTCCTCCTAATCCTCTCTCTAGTTGGCGGCTACTCTTAGTCGTTCCTCAGCAACATGGCGGCTATGTTCTTATTTTTGAATGAATAGATTAGGGTTTAGTCTAGGGTTGTTTATATAGAGGTTAGGAACTGATTAGGACCATTGATGTTGCCTGGATTGATCGTAGCCATTCATTCGATAGAGAGACCAATTAAAATTTGCCACCTAGCCCTAATGACAAAGCAGACCACAGAAAATCGGCCAAACACAGACCTGGCCAGCCAGGTTGGCTAGGCTCGACCTGGTCGACACCCCTGTCGACAGGGCTGTCGACAGCCCTGTCGACATGGGTAGCCCAGGTCGACAGCCCAGTCGACCTGGGTGCCCTAGGCGGGTGTTTATCCGCCTTGGCCCATTGGGCCCGATTTTTAATTATTATATTCTGTTTGAATTTTAAATTTAATTCAAAACTTCCGAAGGCCATATCTTCTTCATACGGACTCCGTTTTTCGAAAACTCAGACTCTATTTCGCGTATTTTTCCGAGACGAACGTAATGGCGTATCCCGTTTCCCTTAGTTCTTTGATTTCAAATTAATTATACTTTAATTTGTTAATTTCACAGTTATAGAATTTTCGGGGTGTTACATTCTCCCCCACTTAAAAGGATTTCGTCCCCGAAATCTTCAAGTTAGGAGGAATGTATATCCTAACATCCAACCATCCATCTACTCATCCATCAAACACGAGCATCCATTGTCCTTAAAAGACTTCTAATGCTTCATGATCATATGCGAAGTGTGTGTGTACATGTACTTATCTAATGCAAAATCAGGCGGTCTACTGATTCAGTTGACCTCCTTAATGCGAATTATGTAAGTGCCATAAATCCATTATGTATGCAAATTTTCCTATTCATGATTCTACATGAGTGCACAATCATTCAATACAAATGCAACATCCATATGACAACACATTAAAGTTCAACCATATACGAATACAAATATATATATGCATATGCAATATGAAGTGACTGAGCCGATCTAAAACCTAGATTGTGTGTGTATATGCAACCACGGGCAACCACTAGTAATCACTTGCAACCACTTGCAACCATCATCCATAACATGTTTCAACTACATGTTTTCATCCAAAAAGATTCTACCTAAAGGATAAGGTCGAGGAAATATACCTAAAAAAGATAGATAAAAGCGCAACTTAAGGAAAATGAAAGATCAAGGATGTACCCTCGAACAGAAAAGGGTAGGCTGTACGGATTCTAGCTTCAGTTTCCCAAGTCGCGTCTCCCTCGGCGTCGCTCCACTGAACTTTAACGAGCTTGAATTCACGGTTGCGTAGCTTCTTCACTTCCGTTCCTAAGATGCGGGTTGGAACTTTTCTTATGGTTGCTTCGCGTTCCACTTCGGCCTCTTCGAGGATATTTGGGTCTACTACTTCGGCTGACTCCATCCAATCTTTCGGGTAGCTCTAATCTATAGGACATTTTTCCCCATTGTTCCTATCTAAAGGTATAGTCGAAGTAAAAACTTTGTGCCCATTAGGCAATGTCAAAACTGAAAACCTATGCCACATATATATTGATTAGGAGAAAAACTCTCTAAGCATCAGCCCCGAAGACCGAAATCAACATCAGACTGACACCCAAAGAGTTACTCAACCCAACCACCCTATATGATTCTAGGCAACTAATCATGATGGACTCCTTTTAGGTCACAAGGGAGTCCCTTCCTAAGACTAATTTGTATCCTATAAAACCCAAAAACTTTAGTCAAACCAATGAACACCCTCGAGCCCCAACATGTGTTACTAACAGGTGAGTCATACTCCCTATGGGGTTTGCAACGGAAATTGGATTGAGAATGGGACCGAGAGGATATACTCTTAAGAAGAGATATTTTGCACGAATCTAGTCTTCAATCTTCTAAGTCACATTTCTTGAGCTTAACTCCATTATGCTTTGTCCGTCGTTAACTTCACAATTTCGTAGCTTCTTAATTCTTGTTTCCAAAATATGAGTTGGAACCTATTTCTCATTCCTCTTTCACTTATTCTCCTTCTAGTATACTTGGCTCAAGCCTAACTGCGTACTCATGGTTCCATGCAAGCTCTCCAAAATTCACTAGTGAATCTTGGATCTTGTTCACTTACTAGAAGGTATCCCACATAGATGAATTATCTCTTGAAAGTAAACAATTGTCAACTTCGTGAGCGGAGCTGAGATTTTCGCAAAATCCCTTATGAACTTTCGATAGAAACCTACTAGTCCAAGAAAGCTTCGGACCTCAGTTGCATTCCTTGGTGTCTTCCAATCCTGTACTGCCACTACCTTAGCAGGGTCCACCGCTAACCCTTGTTTGGATACTATGTGCCCAAGGAACCTCACCTCTTCTCTCCAAAAGTGGCATTTGGAGAATTTTGCTTATAGTTGATGGACTCGCAAAGTTTCCATGATTGCCCTTAAGTGTTGAGCATGTTCCTCTTCACTCTTTGAGAAGATAAGGATATCATCTACGAAGACCACTACGAATTTGTTGAGGAAATCTCTAAATACCCTACTCATCAGGTCCACGAAGTAAGCAGGTGCATTTGTCAAGCCGAAAGGCATGACAAGCCATTCAAAGAAACCGTCTGGGGTTCTGAACGCCGTTTTATCGATGCTATCTTCAGCCACCCTTAGCTGATGAAAACCGGTTGCTAAATCGAGCTGGGAGAAAACAGACGCTCCTACAAGCTGGTCAAACAAATCGTCAATTCTAGGGAGAGGGTGCCTATTCTTTTTGTTAGCTTGTTGAGCTCCCTATAGTCAACACATAGACGGAGTGAACCATCCGCCTTTGTAGCGAACACCACTGGAGCGCCCCATTCTGAAATGCTCCTCCTAATGAACCCCCTTTCTAGGAGCTCTTTAATCTGTTTACTGAGCTCTTTCCTTTCTCGTGGAGCCATATGTCTAACGGGCAACGCAACGGGCTTTGCATTATCTACAAGATATATGCGGAAGTCTATTTCCCACTTCGGAGGCAAGCCCTTCACCTCTTCAAAGACATCCGGATATTCCCGGACCACTTTAACTGATTGCAAATTTTCAACAGAGGCATCTAGCGATTCAAGATAACTAAGCATAACCGCATACGAGGGATTACAAGAAATTTCCAAAGTATTACCGAGCTGGGTTAGGAGCCTAACAACCCTTTTCTCACAATCAAGGATGGCCCCATTACTGGATAGCCAATCCATACCCAAAATCAAACCATACCCCGAAAAGCCCAAAACAAAGGCACTACATTGAAATTCTACACTAAGAATAGAAATTTTCAATCCCACACAGATCATAGACAAATGAGCTGGGCCCCCAATTGGGTTTGAAACAATTAAGGGGTCCTCTACCATACTAGTTTTTTGGTGCAGAGATTCTACTAAAGCAGACGAGATAAAGGAGTGTGATGCGCCAGAATCAAATAAAGTGCGAACGGGGTGATCATAAAGATAAACTACACTTTCTACAGAAGTATTTATACCTCGCTGTTGCAGAGGTGGCGCTTCTAGCACATGGACCTGTGCCCCTGGGGTGGATCCAGCCCTCTGCCCCTGTCCTCGTTTCTTTGGGCAGTCCTTAGCCCTGTGGCCTGTCTCACCGCAAGAAAAGCACCCACCATTCTCCTTGGCCTTCTTTTTCCGGCAGTCCTTTACTAAGTGCCCCACTTTGCCACAGAAATTACACTTCCTCTTCTCTTTGTTGCCTTTCCCGCCCTTCTTAAAGTCTGTCTTCTTGGGCTGCAAACCCTCTTTCTTCTTGCCCTTATCCTCTTCATTCAGCAATGCCATTTGCACCAATCTTTCATACGTGGCTCCCATGGGTATATGGGTCATGGCCAAACTGTGTAATGGCTCATTTAACTCTTTGACGAAACGGAGAGCCTTCTTGTGCGGGGTATTGACTAGGTCAAGCCCAAACCTAGCCAGCTCATCCAACTGATTCACATACTCTCGGACTGTCTTGTCCCCTTGCTTAAGAAATAAGAATTTTTCCAACTGCAAACTTCTTTCCGCATCTGAGAGAAATTTAGTCTCAAACCTTGCCCTAAAGTCCTCCCATGTCTCCACTGGTCTTTCAGCATTAGTGACTTCCCACCAGTAGGAAGCCTCGCCCTTCAATAGCCATACTGCCAATTGTACTTTTTGTCTATCCTCTACCTCAAAGATGATGAATAGGTCCTCAGTTTCTTTCAGCCAATTTCTAGCTGCTACGAAAGACTCAGTTCCATGGAAATCCCTTCCTCCCATAGCTTTAAAATCTTTACATATCTTAGCGAACGTGTTTCCCCGTGGAGGAGGTGGAGGAAAAGGTGCTGCTGCAGCTGGATGATTTCCTTCCGCTGGGGGAGGAGGAATGGTAGGACCTGACTGAGTGGCTCTTGCTTCTAAGAACCGTCTAAACCAACCAAGTATTGGCACCCCTTCCGGCAAGTCAAGTTCTTGGGACATGCTGAAACAAAAAGGATAGATTCAAAACGAAGGATAAGAGATAGTTCCTATGGCTTTGGGGGGTGGACTTTGCCTTTTTAAAATAAAATAATATTTTTCTTTTAAAAATGCTTCTTTAAATTTCCTTTTTGAAAATAATTTTTTTTTTTCAAAACTTTTTATCTTATCTGGTAAACCTATGCTCTGATACCAAGTGAAACACCCCACCTCCGTTAGGGTCACTCTCAAAGGGAATGCCCTAATTTTGGTGGAGGTTTATAAGTACAAGTCACAGATATATAAGACAGATATAAGAACACATATTTGTAAACAGCGGAAGAACAACAAACTTTATTTCATAAAGTCAAATACGTGTTACAACAACATCTTTCCAAAAACATAACATAACACTTTCATAACCTGTCTTGAGTACATTATTTAAAGAAGCATAAATAAAACATAGATAAACTGCAAAAGCCCCATAGTGGATTGTCCAAAGCCATAGTTCAAAACAGGAAAGTCCAAGCAATACATTTCTCTTCTTCAAGCTGGATGTTGAGGTTGGTCAAGCTGCTGTGTTCCCTCCCTGAGGACCTGGGGGGGGGGGGGGGGAAACGGAAGAAAGAAGACGAAAGAAAAGTAGAGTCAGACATAAAGCCTGAGTAAGTCTAGTACTATTTTGTCTATGAATAAAGAACTGGGTATGATAAGTATAAACAGGAAGTGGGCATGCACTATAAACTTGGTTAAGTTGTCTAGGGTCGAATATACTATCGTACCCCATGTTGATCTCTGACCCATATAAACTAGTTTCCAACTGGCACCCCATAATCAGGGTGATGTAATCAATTCTATGATGTTCGGCTCCTACTCGCATAGTTACATGTGTCTTACGGCCCCCGATGTTGTAGTTACCTATGCTGGTCCCACCATGGGGTGTATCAAGTCCCATAGTGGCAACCCGACACAATCTTAGAGTGCACAGGTATGCTACTGGTGTCCAGTGCCTTATTTTTCTGCGCCGAAGTGTGTGCACGCCCGCACTCCGTTAGAACCTACACTGCTACACCACCGCCGTCGCTTTGACCTCTTACAATCAGCCCAGTAATCGTGCCCCACCCTGCCTAGTTTCAGGGTATCCTGATACACCTTCTAGGGTTACTGCTGAAAAGGGTCCCCCGTTACTAGGTTTTCTATCTCTAGCCAACATGCTAAGTTGGTTAAGTGTTTCCTAACCTAACCCCCACCAGTCCGTTTTGTTTAGCATGTTCCATTTTGATTAAGTCTTTAGTTCACTTAATCCTATCAATCCTGACTCAGCCTTAATTGTCTTATTAAGGCCCTGACCTCTCACATTAGACAGGTATTGTTGTGGCTGCCTGTTGCCGGTTGGTTCCGGGCAGTCTTACGCCACAACTCAGTCTAACCTCGGGTCCTTGCTGGGCTCCATGTTTAACCTCCCACATTGGATAGGTATTGTTGTGACTACTGGACAGCCGGGCGGTTCCGGGCAGGTTTACATCACAACTCAATCCAACCTCGGGTTAAACACATCGTATGTTCTACATTTACATATTTTGTCATTCCTCTTTATTTCTTATATGTAAATATTTGCGGCCCATTATTAAGTTAATGGTGTAAAGGTTACACCAATCATGGGCCCAACCCATACTTGAATTTGGGCCCTTCTATTTTATATTTTCATTCATTAATTAATTTTAACCCAACGTTATTTTCCCCCGTTTTACACGTCCGTTTATATATATTGGGCTTAGCCTTTTAAAGCCCAATTTAGCCTTGCGAAAAGGGGAGGCTTAAAGCGTGATTACATACACAAAGAGGGGAAGGTGAGCGCATGAACTTGCAATATGACGTTGGAAATACAAAATAGAAGCTGGTGTACTTGCATATATACTTTGGTCATAAAGCATAGGTGACATGAATCAAACCATGTAAACTTAAGATAAGAATCTAAATTAGGTGTCACATAGTCTTAACTACAACATAGACCTATGTTCTCATTTAGGCATAATGTCAAACATAAACAAGTCATGTTCATAAGGTTTCTACATGTTTACAAAGGGGATACTTTGTTACTAACACAAAAGCATAGTTCAACTTAATCATGATTTAAATATTCCTAAACATGGCGTTTGCTTTAAACTTGCAAAAAGGGATTTTTGAGTCTAACCTAGCCATGTCTCACATATGTCATCATATAATTCTAGTAAACAAGATAGACTTAATCATGGTTTTCAATTATGCCAAATATCATTCATAGCCTAGCCATATTCATAAATTTGCAAATAGGTTTTCTAGTACAAAAGCATGACTTAATACATGATGCCCAATTTTTAACATAATTTCATATGGATTATGATAACCCAAGCTTATTCCAATTACTTCTCAAAAATGATGTTTGTATAAAAATACACAATATGATGGCATAATAACAAAGCCCCAAACTTGCATGAAATTTCAATCAACTACATACATGTAGCTTCAACATAGGTCACATAATTTGCGAATATCCCAAACGTATATTTGCATAGAACTACCACATGTAGTTCTTTATAATTGAATGACATGATTCAGAATATCCAAACGTATATAAATTGATAAGAACGCACAAATATGAATTTTATTGCCACAATTCAAGCATACATATCTACACAATTGTTTATTCATACCAAAGTAATACTCTACTTACAATGGTGTGATGAATTCTCCAATTAAGAAATATGATTCCTTTGTTGAATTGATTTGTTTAGGTTGCTTTAGGCTTTAGAATCTTCCTCCTAATCCTCTCTCTAGTTGGCGGCTACTCTTAGTCGTTCCTCAGCAACATGGCGGCTATGTTCTTATTTTTGAATGAATAGATTAGGGTTTAGTCTAGGGTTGTTTATATAGAGGTTAGGAACTGATTAGGACCATTGATGTTGCCTGGATTGATCGTAGCCATTCATTCGATAGAGAGACCAATTAAAATTTGCCACCTAGCCCTAATGACAAAGAAGACCACAGAAAATCGGCCAAACACAGACCTGGCCAGCCAGGTTGGCTGGGCTCGACCAGGTCGACACCCCTGTCGACAGCCCTGTCGACATGGGTAGCCCAGGTCGACAGCCCAGTCGACCTGGGTGCCCTAGGCGGGTGTTTATCCGCCCTGGCCCATTGGGCCCGATTTTTAATTATTTTATTCTGTTTGAATTTTAAATTTAATTCAAAACTTCCGAAGGCCATATCTTCTTCATACGGTCTCCGTTTTTCGAAAACTCGGACTCTATTTCGCGTATTTTTCCGAGACGAACGTAATGGCGTATCCCGTTTCCCGTTTCCCTTAGTTCTTTGATTTCAAATTAATTATACTTTAATTTGTTAATTTCACAGTTATAGAATTTTCGGGGTGTTACAAATCCTGGGGCATTGCTAGAGTGTCTCGAATCGGTAAGGATCTCCTCCCTAGCCTTGACTCAGATGGAAACCCAAATTTCCAATACGACATCACGTGGTTTTGATTGTATACCTATATATGGCGACATAGTGGGATGGGGCACTCATGCCGTCTAGGATTGATACATTTACTTTGATGTATTTCAAATTGGTTGCACACTATTATTATACAATACCGTGTTTATCGTATCAAGCATCTTTTGATCATTATAAGGTAAAACCCTATCCTCCGGTTTGCGTTGCATTGTGTGATGGGACTTGGGTCTTGTAATGGTTTCATTTTTCTAAAAAGCATTGCGTTATTTTGACGATTTACTTTAGTCATGCACTGGCAATCTATAGGAGAAAACCCGTTCCGCGAAAGTGGCGTGGTCCTGTGATTAGCCTTATTATATTTTATAGGTTAAGTAGAATTCTCACACCAGTCCCATGACTGACCTGTAGTTTGTCCACTGGCAAACTCGGGTGCCCATATTTTCCACACGGGCAGTCGAGTAGCTATTTTTGCAGATATATTAAACAGGATTCTGGGTTAAAGCTTAAAGCTGTGTCCAGAAATAGAGAGTCTTCCGCTGTGTTCTTCCGTTGCAGTATATTACATTTTTTGTATTTATCTTCCGCTGTAATTATATTCCAATGTACTCTGATATGTATATTCTGTACTCTGATGTAACATTTATTATAGTGTTATAAAAGTCTTCTGTTATCTGTTGTAATGTGTTGTATGCCCAAAGTTAAAGTATTCGTAGATTTTCACTTTTTGGGTCAGACCTGTGTGGTTTATGGTCGATTCAAAGGGTGGGAATTTGCGGGTCTTTACAGTTGGTATTAGAGCCAGGTTAGCTCAAATCTTTGGGGTACAACTTGTTAGAACTGAACAAAAGACTCATCAGAGATTGTATTAGTAATGTCCAATAAGAATACTCATTAGAGATAGGATCAGTAGTATCCTAGAATGAGTAAACTCGTTAGAGATGGGGTTAGTAATGCCCTAGAACGAGTTCAGAGTTACGAATTTATAATTAACGTATTTTTGATATTTATAATATATTTCGTGAAATATGATTTCTATATATATAAGGTTATGTATATCTTGTAAAGATAATCTACCATTAAAATTTAAAATTAAGATAGTAAATTTTACAATTTTTAGCTACGTTCCTTTTCGAGGACGAAAAGTTTGTAAGTGGGGGCGATTGTAACAACCCGCAAAATCAGGACCAATTTAAAATTTTTATTTTAGAAAATTTTAATGAATTTTGACAATATAAAATAATTTATTTAAATAATAATGATCACAAATTTGATTTAAATCGAAGTTAGAATGAATGATTTAATTTTTATTATAAAAAGAGTTAGAAATAACGCGGTAGTTTGAAAAGTCAAACTTGAACTTTGACTGACCGTACAGGATGCAAAATTTAACGGATTTTAGTGAAACCAAAAATATTAGAATCTATTTAAAAATATCTTTCCAACGAATTCGAAAAATCGAAATTTCATAACGGGAATCAAAAGTTATGGCCAATTCAATATTTAGAAAGGTCGCTATGAAATTTATAAGGGCCAAAATGCTACATTTTGCAGAATAAGGAATTAGGACCCGAAACCATCTCCATTGGTTTTAGAATGTTGTTTACATATAAAAATGACTATAAGAACTTATATTTTTGAGTTTCGGAAAAATTCCACTATTTTTGGTATTTTTAAATATTAAAATATACACCTGAAAAATAGAATTTTTGCAAACGAACTTCGAATTCGACGAAACCAGTTTCTATGGATTCGGAATATTAAATTAAGGTTAAATTCTAAAATTTATAATTTTTGGAGTTATTTTGTGGCCTGTATAATTTTTACACTGGAAATACAGCCTATTTTCAGACTTCGGAAATTTATAATAAATTCATACGGGATCGGAAAATTACGAAATCAGGTTCGTTGGGTTCGTAATGACCTGAAATAATTATGTTTAAAAATTTATTAATTTTGAAATTCACATGTATTTATAAGAATTTCTGAATTGAAGAAAACAGTTGAAAATTGAGTAATTGGGCACGTAATGATATTTGGGTCCAAACCAAAATTAAACCCATGGTATATATTATCTTTTTTCTGAGCTTTAGGGCTGAAATTCGAAATGCACAGCAGTCACTTCTCTTTTCCATCATTTTTCTCAATTTCCATGGCGGCTCCCTCTTCCTCTAAAATTCATAAAAAATAAAATTTCTTCAAAACATAGCAAATTATATGTCCACTCGAAGGTATCGACGATACGAAGCTAATGGTGTCGTTGGTTTCGTCAAACAACGCTCGGATTCGCCGGAATCTCGTCTTAAAGATCGCTGTTTTCGAAATTCAGAAGCTCAAAACCTAAATCACAAATTTCCCGCGAATCTAGCGAGAACTGGAGGAAGTGGCGAACACGGAAGTTCTTCGTCTACGCAAGATAAAGATGCTCAGAAAATTTCAGGCAGTTTGGAGATGTGAGGCGGCCTGTGGGACCCGCGAGGCGAAATCCGTTCTAGGCAATTTCCCGATGATCGGATAAGCTTTAGGGGCGGCTCTTTCTGGTGGTGGTGCGTCTCGCCAAGACAAAGACGTTGGCGGTGGTCCCGTGGCGTCAGGTGGCCTGAAGCAGCGGCAAATTGCGGTCAAAGTTCGGCGGTGAACAGTGTTTCGCGGTCAATGGACTGAGGGTATTTTCTATTTTATTTTTAAATTATTTAATTAATTTCCAGAACTTTAAAATTGCATAACTCACTCATACGAAGTCGAAAATCGACGATTTCAGGTGCGTTGGGATCGTGGCGACGAGATGGACGCGTGGACACTAATTTTGTCCAATTCTGAGACAGTGAAATTTTTAGGTATTTTCACGAATATTAATTAATTATTTAATTACCCGATCTTTAAAAATTCATAACTCTTTCATACGAGGTCCGTTTGACGAACCGTAAATTGCGTTGGAATCACAAAATTAAGAGCTTCGTGATGGCGTAGATCGCAGCTGAAAAGGAGACAGTAAAATTTTGGCCAAAAATTCAATGTGAGGATTCTAATTTTATTTGTTTAATTAATTATAAATTATTTTCTTGCATTAAAAATAATTGTTTGATCGTTTAATTCTGACCTGAAATGTTGGGTGTTGTTTGGAGTGATAATTGTTGTTTGTTGAATGATTGTTGTACATGATTTGCAAATCCGCTTGGATTTATATATATCTTATTTACGGTTGGAGAAATGGGATCTAAAATCAGATCATAACATATTTTATTCAGTATATATATATATATATATATATATATATATATATATATATATGTTAAGATTGGATTAGAACTTGTAAAACAAATAAAATCCTCTTTTATTTTTAGAACATGTACACAAATGAATTTCTTTTTGTCCTTAAAAAAAAAAATTTATTTACATTTCTGTTATTAATAAAAGAACAAGTTTTTATTTACATTTCTTTGTAAATAAATGAACACATTTAGATGTGATAAAAAGAGTTAAAAAGACAATATTTTTATATTGAAAACACAAAGATGTAATTTTGACGTTGAAAATAAAAAGATGATCTTTTTATATTTAAAATAGAGGAGTTATCATTTTTACATTGTAAAATAGAAAAGGTCATATTTTTACATTACAAAATATGTTAATCTTTTTTTTTTTTTTTTACACCTTCCTTTGTAAATGATAAGACAAAAAATATGTTATTCACATTATTGATGTTTATATGGTGAAAGAAAAGAAATAAAGTTTTGTTAGTCATTTTGTTTACATTGCTTTTGTAAATAAATGAACAGAAATATAAAAAAAATCATTTTTCTATGTAAAACAAAAGAGAACATAATGGGTAAATCATATTGTTTACATTTTATATGGAAACCAAAGGAGAACATAATGTGTGAACGGTTTTTGTTTACATTTTCTTTGTAAAAGAAAAAGAGTAAACATGTTAATCACTTTGTTTACATTTTCATTGTAAAAGAGAAAGAGTAGAATATGTAAATCATTTTGTTTACATTTTCTTTGTAATAGAAAAAGAGTAAAACATGTTAATCACTTTGTTTACATTTTCTTTGTAATAGAAAAAGAGTAAAACATGTTAATCAGTTATGTAAATAAAAAGAATATAATTTAGAAATATATTTATTTACATTTTCTATGTAGTAAAAATAGAATTGTTAATGATGAATATTTTATCGTCATTTTGAATGCGGTAAAAATTGAATTGTTAATGCTGAATATTTTATCGTCATTTTGAATGCGGTAAAAATTGAATTGTTAATGCTGAATATTTTATCGTCATTTTGAATGCGGTAAAAATAGAATTGTTAATGTTGAATATTTTATCGTCATTTTGAACGCGGTGAAAATAGAATGGTTAATGTTGTCATTTTTATCGACATTCTTGGTGCGATAAAAATAGACAATGTTAGTGATTCATTTTTATCGACATTTTGGGTGTGATGAAAATAGACAATGTTAGTGATTCATTTTTATCGACATTCTTGGTGCGATAAAAATAGACAATGTTAGTGATTCATTTTTATCGACATTTTTGGTGCGATAGAAAATAAAAAGAACAGGAACATGAGAATCATTTATTTACAACTCCTATTGTAAGTGAAAAGAGTAAAAATATGAGGACCACTTTATTTACAACTTCTTTTGTAATTGAAAAGACCAAAATATGTTGATCATTTTATTGGTATTTCTATGGTAAATAAAAGAACAAGACATGTGAATTCTTTTTATTTTCATTTTCTATTGTAAATGAAAAAGAACAACATTCTTGTCAAGACTTGATTAGTGAATTTAAATTGTCATTTTGAGTTAACATGCCAGTGAATTAGAAAATGAACCTTTCTATACATTAAAAGGATTAGTTAAAAATGAACATTTTGTGTCATTAAAAAGGATTAATTAGAAATGAACATTTTGTGTCATTAAAAAGGATTAATTAGACATGAACATTTTGTGTCATTAAAAAGGATTAATTAGAAATTAACACTTGGTGTCATAAAAAAAAAGATTAAATTAAAAATAAACATTTTTTTTATGCATAAGAAAAGAGATTAAAACAAAATACTCATTTTTGTATATTAAAAGTTAATTAGACAAAATGGACATTTTTGGCACATTAAAATGAATGAAGTAAAAATAGACATCTTTATTCATTGAAAAGGATTAGACAAAATTCTCATTTTGTTGCATTAGAAGTTAAGAAACAAAATCATCATATTTGTTTATGTTGAGAAAAAGAATGGATTTAAAATGTATGTTGTCATACATTAAAGAGAATGAATTAAGGATGTATATTTTTATACATTAAAAATAATGAAGAATATTCATTTTGTCATTAAAATGAATGAGACCAAAAATATGTATTTTTGGTAAATAAATAAAAGTCACGATTTTTATTGTCGTATGTTCAGAATAAAGAGTATTGAAATATTTGCCTGTGATGTTGTATTTTGATGTGTTAAATGTGATGTTAGTATATTCAAATTTGAGTATTACACTTCCATTTACAAGTCATCCGACTTGTTTATGTGATTGGGACGATTATTTTTACACATCGCCCAAGTGCACAAATAATTTATTATTTGTTTGTTGGATGAAAACCCCACACGGGTATTGGGACGATACTTGACTGACACAAATCCCAATGTTATTTATATGTCTATCGATTGATCGACAGGCTGCGATGAGCGTTATTGTTTTATTTTAATTCTCACACAGTTGACATTGTCACTCTGGTTGTTAATGGATGGATTGAGGATTATTTCCTGTTATTACCCTATATATGAAATGTATGAAACCCATATGACCCAAATTATATGGTACATGGTTGAGTCGCATTCCAATGCAAAATTTCTTTTTAAATAAAGAATTTTTATATAATAAAAGGATTTTTGTAAAATAAAAGATTTTGTATTATAAAGTATATTTTACATTCAGAATCTTTTATATATAGAATATTTTATTGATTATTTTAAAATATGTTTTTTTTAATATAGTAATGAATTAATATCTTTAAGATAAACCTTTTATTTAAGATTATTAGATCTTAACAATTATGTTTGGTGATTGATATGTAGATTGGATTTGTAGTGGACGATGTTTTAAATAACATTTATCCTTTAATCCAATTTACATTGAAATTACTATTTGAAATTTATAAATCTATTTTATAAATTAAATCAAAATTGGAATATTAATAAATCTTTTTAGAAAGATTAAAAAATGTAATTTATTTTATCTATGATAAAATTAATGAGAACCTTTTAACATAAATAATAATTTTTATTTAAAAGGATATTCAAAGTTGGAATGTGGCGTATGGTTGATTTTAATTACAAATACGCGAGTATTCAGAAAGACCGGGTCTAACCCATTCTGAATAATCATCACGACGATCAAGAGTCGAAGATGAATACGGTGACTGAAGACCGGAGAGCTTCACATCGTTTGGTTGATGGTGACTGATATCTTGAATTGGGACTGATCCCCCAAGGCAAGGTAAAAAGTGATTATCTTCCAGACGTACTGGAGATCGACGGATACGTTGTTTCGTTCAGACCCAGAACGGACTTGTAAATGGATAGCATGCCTGACATTGAAATTTATTTCATGTAATTAAATTGGTTTTTATTTAATATATAAATGCATGGTGGCGGAGGATTTATTCTCTTGCTTAACACCCTTTTGTATGTTAAATATTTACCGATCGCATGATATGAGTTGTTGATGTGGTATGCCAAGTTGCACTTGATCAAGGCTTATTGTTGCAAAGCAGAGCCTTGTGGTTGATGATCAAAGCACAGTCTAATTAGGCATAGCTTTGTGTATATCGTGACTTCGCGAGCCTCACAGCCCGGTAGAGTCTAAAACGGGAGAAGGGAACGCAGGGAGTGCGCACGTTTCTTTCTAGCTAGAGTGGTGCCAGGGACCTACCAGCGCTGGCATTTATTCATTGTGGTTGTTGGATTGTTCGAGGCCTCGGTTTATGCGGTCGCCACTGGCCGTAGTATAGGTCCAAAAGGACCGGGAAGCGTGTGTTCAGGCATAACCAATCCACAAAAGTAAGTGTGGACCGGCCCTGCAGGATCCAAGGGTTGGACAGAGTACCAATCCTGGGGCATTGCTAGAGTGTCTCGAATCGGTAAGGATCTCCTCCCTAGCCTTGACTCAGATGGAAACCCAAATTTCCAATACGACATCACGTGGTTTTGATTGTATACCTATATATGGCGACATAGTGGGATGGGGCACTCATGCCGTCTAGGATTGATAAATTTACTTTGATGTATTTCAAATTGGTTGCACACTATTATTATACAATACCGTCTTTATCGTATCAAGCATCTTTTGATCATTATAAGGTAAAACCCTATCCTCCGATTTGCGTTGCATTGTGTGATGGGACTTGGGTCTTATAATGGTTTCATTTTTCTAAAAAGCATTGCGTTATTTTGACGATTTACTTTAGTCATGCACTGGCAATCTATAGGAGAAAACCCGTTCCGCGAAAGTGGCGTGGTCCTGTGATTAGCCTTATTATATTTTATAGGTTAAGTAGAATTCTCACACCAGTCCCATGACTGACCTGTAGTTTGTCCACTGGCAAACTCGGGTGCCCATATTTTCCACACGGGCAGTCGAGTAGCTATTTTTGCAGATATATTAAACAGGATTCTGGGTTGAAGCTTAAAGCTGTGTCCAGAGATAGAGAGTCTTCCGCTGTGTTCTTCCGTTGCAGTATATTACATTTTATGTATTTATCTTCCGCTGTAATTATATTCCAGTGTACTCTGATATGTATATTCTGTACTCTGATGTAACATTTATTATAGTGTTATAAAAGTCTTCTGTTATATGTTGTAATGTGTTGTATGCCCAAAGTTAAAGTATTCATAGATTTTCACTTTTTGGGTCAGACCTGTGTGGTTTATGGTCGATTCAAAGGGTGGGAATTTGCGGGTCTTTATAGCAGAGATATAGAAATCAGTATAAACAGGGTAGTTGCGAAGCAGAGAAGGAGTAGAAGCCCATTCAGTTTATCGGTACATTCATTTTATCTTGCCATATCCCATGCTTATCCCATATTGTCTTGTTACTATGGTTTAGTCTTATATTTAGTTTATTCACGTCATGACCCTTTTCCTCACTTAAATACTAAGAATCACTGGACTTACCAGACTTTATGTCTGTTCTAGTTTTGCTTTCGCCTCTTTTCTTCCGTTCCCCCCCCCCCCCCGCAAGGTAGTCAGGGAGGGAATAACTCAGGTTTGTTTGGACCGTTACTCTTTCCAAGCTTGAAGACTCTTTGACGTGTTGCCTTGGACTCTCTCTTCTGCTGCTATGGCTGGCTCATCCTTTATTTAGGGAAATCATTTTATGCTTATTTATTTTTGTAAGCAAGACAGGATACTTTGGTATTGTAAAACAATCTTTGTACAAGTTGTTTATCAATGAAATAAAGTTTTATTTATTTGTCGCTGCTTTGATTGTCTGTCTTGTAATTTATTTGCATCTTTTACCTATAATGCTCCACTGAAATTAAGGCATTCCTTTTGTGAATGACCTTAACGGAGGTGGGGTGTTTCAAGCGATAAGCAGCAAACAGAACAATAACAGGTATACTAAACCATACCTGAACCTAGACCTGCAACAAAAGAGTTAGCACTACATATCGTACAATACTCTAAGGTGCCACTGAACAGATGGTGTAAATATAACGGGTGGTGGGGTGTGTATGTCATAATGATGGCAAACAAATCAACCATAGCAACCTTCCTCACATCTCTCACTCAGTGCGTAAAGCATACGATGTCCACCACTGTCAATCACTAGACCCATCGAAGTAGTGACGGAGTTCGACTTGTACAACTACTGCTACTACCAAGCTTACCCCATGGAATCATGACCAAATCTTTACAAATGACCCCACCTCATTGGTCTATAGCTCTTTAGTCGTACCTAGGCCATTGTGGCCCTGAATCCGTTCACGTACTACCTACACATAGTGATCCAAAGTTGTAGACATCGGCAACCCCTTAGCACACGTCCCGCAGCAAAGCCTAACTCATGAAGTTAACTCGTTGGTTCCCAAGTATATCCTGAGCTCTACTTCCGATTTGGACTTCCTTTGCATCTCGGGTTTTGGTCGAATTGGAGTTGGTCTTCAGAAAAGTCGTCACGTAATCGTAGCTCCAATCCGGTTCAGTTCGGTTGTCCTTCCCTGGTTTGGTTCGGCTTGCTTCACTTCTTAGCTATCTGGTTCGGTTCGGAGCTCCACCCTCGGTTCAGTTCGGTGCTTCCATGTTACTTAGGTTCAGCTATCTCACTATCTTGATTCGGTTCGGTTCTTCTGCCTTTCTTTCCTCCAGTTAATCCGACCCAATCCCATGTCCAGCTTTAGTCCAATACCAACTCCAACCCTTATGCGAGAGGCCTTCCATTTTTCCAAGCTCTCTTATTGTACTAGGTTCCGATCCGGTTCAGTTCTCTGCTCAGTTCTCCGATCCGATCCGAGCCCCCTAACCCGATCCGATCCGAGACCCTGCACTGCTTCCTGCAACTTTTCCAGCGACTGTTTTATGCCAACCGACGGCGTTTTCGACCAATTTAACACTTCTAGGCAATCACAAAGCATACCATACAGTCATAGCAACAAGTATAATCATCCACAAAAAGCAAAACAACAATCATAGCATGTAAAATGGATCAAACATACCCAAAAACCCAAATTTTCCCCTTAATCATGTTCAAGAAAATCTAATGATAGGATTAGAAAAACTTAACTAAATTAACCAAATTTCCTAACAGAGGCCTAAAACAATGTTTCGGAATTTATGAATATTTTTTCAAAATTTAATCATGTTTAAATTCGCTAATTAACACTAATTACCCTTTAAATAACCATAATTAGTGAGGAACTATGCAAATCACTCACCTTGGCCACAAATAAAATACCAAATCTGAAATGAATCTCTGTTTGGCACTATTCCCAATGCAACACAGCAGTTCTAACCTTGCTTTTGGTGCTATTCCTCCTTAATTTGATGTTGAGTAGGCTAATCTTCAATTAGAAAGTGGTTTGGGGATGTTTTAGATGTTGGAGGTCATGGCTAGTTAAGAGGAATGACTAGTGACGGTTGAAAAATGAGGAAAAGTTATTCTCCAAACCCTAACAGCCCTTTTAAACTTCTAATCCCGAAATTCCCCTTTGGGCCTAGTGTTAATCAACCGGTTAAGCCCAATTATGCTGTTTTTCACCATCTGAAACTTGTTTCAGCCATATCTCCCAAACGGTGAGTCCGTTTGGCTAATGTGACCACTCTACGGGAATGTAAACCATTATCCGAAGCTAATGGATGTGGTTACAGGTCAAAATTCCTTTCTAGTCAAAAGTTATGGTCAAAACAAGATCAGCTAGGGGCAAAAAGGTCTTTTAAAAATCGGCAAAAATCATGGACATGGGAAATGACTCCAATAGTTGTCTCCCGGAGTCAGATGACCATACGACTTCGTATGTGAAAGAAATAAATATTCTACGATCCTGCGATGCGTAGAATGCGGGTCGTTACAAATTCCCAAGTGGGGGGCGGTTTCCCGGATAGATAATCCCCAAATTCTGTGTCTGGGTCAACTCTTATTAAAACCATCCGAATAGTGGGTTCATGAGGGTCACTAACTTCGGTGATAGCCAAGTTGAAGCGGTCCGAATATAATTTCAAAGATTCACCTGGAGCCTGTTTAATCCTTGACGACTCTATGATGATTTTGGATTTTCGGGCATGAAGTCGAAACTGGTTCATAAAGCGCTCACTTAATTATGTGAAATTTGATACTGACCGTGGAGGGAATCGGGTGAACCACATTAATGCCACGTCTTCTAGATAAATCGGAAAGGCCTTGCAATTTATAGCATCTGGAGCTGCTGCGGCACTCATGAACCATGCATACCTCATCAGATGCTGTCCTGGGTCCGTTCTCCCTGAGTATCGGTCGATTTGTGGCAAGTTGAATCACCGAGGGAATTGGAAGTCCAATATATCATTTGTGAAGCGGGTATGACTTCGCTCAATTCATCGTCAGTTGTCAGTCATGATCTGACGCACCATTGCCCACACATCGGCATTTGTTAATGTTTGTACATGTTCTCTAGGTCTGATATTCGGATTACCCCTGGGTTCCTGATTAAGGGATAACCTCCTGTTTCAAGCGGCGGCTGCTCTACATTGTTCCTTACACTCCCGGTCGGTCTCAGAAGGAAGGGGCTGGAGAAGTTGCTAGGATTAGTAATATTATGATCCCTGGGTAGAACGTGGGATCCACGCATGTGCAACAACATAGGCTCTCTCAAGCTTGGGTCATCAGGCCCTAACACATGAGAGGCTTCTTCGCGGGATCCTAAAGATACAAAAGTTATCTGATCAAGCATCTGAGGTCGCTCAAGCGGCCTTCTTTCACGAGGACGTCCCTCATCTGAAGAAGATGAATAATCTACAGCAAGGGGGCGTGTTGGGGAAGGTGTCTTTTGCTTCCGGAGCTCCTTGAGTTCCTTACTCATGGTGATCATGTTCTCTTGCATGCGAATACTGTCACACTTATAGGCTTCCAATGCCTCCTTAGTACTCTGGAGCATTTCAAGAAAGCGTGAAAAAACTCCTTGTGTGATGGGTGCAGATGGGCAGGCTGATCATTGGTCATAGCGGTTGGAATCAGAGCATTGGTAGGAGTTCGAGTAGAAGTTCCAGCTTCACTTTGGTTGGGGTCGGATCGGAGCACAGTGATACGGCCGGACCGGTCCGGATGGCGAGAGTGGGTGACTTGAATATCATTGGATCGGGTCGGATTGGGGTCTTCTGTTCAGTTCGGGCCTTCCTCACCGAAGCAGCCTGTCCCAGAGTCTTGACCACGCGACCTCGTCACTGACCATTGTTTGCTGATCTTCGTTAACTTCATTCTCTCGATTACTTTGGATTTCTTTGCCTTTTCCTTTGGCCATAATTCCAATTCTTCAGTGATTAACCAACAGGTACTTAAAGATGTCGAAAATGCAAGATTAACTTCTTTGAACTTAAGGTCCAAATAGTAGAATGATAATCCCAAAAAGTGAAGAATTCAAAAACTCTCAATGAAAGCACCAAAATGTTAGATCCAAAATTGACTATAACACCTAGACTAGTAATGGTTCTACTAAAATGAAATCAAAAATGAAGAAGACACACAATTTATAGTGGTTCGACATTAAATAGCTTACGTCCACTTTCTACTCTTTGAATTGATGACTTGAATGCAATTACAACAGTAATTCTCACTCAATTTTCACTTATACAATGTATTGGTTCACTCAATTTCTTCCACAATATGCTTCAAAAGGTGATTATAATCTGAATAAGTTGATGAAATTCGGATAGCAAAGGAGTTTGAGTTCTGAAAATGCAAAAAGATCCTTCCAAATGTCCATTGATGGTGTATTTATAGGTAGAAAATGCTATTGGAATGGCTTCGGTTCGGATCCACATGGCACCCATCCCGTTACTATTGGGTTCGGATGAGATATGATAGTGACAACACACCAGGTTCGTGGCGAATATGGGTAGAACGTGGGTATTACTGCTCTGAATATTAAGGAAACATGGGCTGTAATCACTGCTACTTCAATTGTCTGGGTTCAGATCGGAAGTACTAAAAATTAGGGGGACGGATCGGGTTTACGCGAGCCGATCCGATTTGGACTGCGCTCCTTCCTTCTCTGCTCTATGTTATTCTGCCTTGATCAAGGAACCCCGATTCGATACGATCTTTGAGGGAGTATTTTTCATTCGTTGATCTTTTAACTTTGTGTAGCCTAATTCAAAAGGTAGGCTAACAATAACTTAATCCATTTAAGTTTATTAATAATCCCATAACATGTTATTCTCCAAATTGTAATCCAAGATCTGTAGTCTACCATCTCTTAACCCAAGATTGTAATTAATGAAAGTAATCCACAATCCCTTTATATTATTCATTGTCTGATTCCATAGTTACAATAACATGTTTTACTTAATATGTAATTAAGTATACTTCATCTCAATTCACCTGTTTTCTATTTAACATGTCACTTTTTATTTATGATTTAATACAACTTATTACACCTCATATATTCACCTTGTTCTTTCTTATTTAATCATACTTCCATCTTATACTGTCACTACAACTTATCGTTGTTTACTTATTAATTTAGTTCTCTTAACTACGGTTTAATAATAAATTTCTTTTCCTTTTATTATAGCTTATGTTATAATTTCCACTCGTCCCAATGACAAGCCTACCTGTTATATAATATTCTCATTACTATAATTAATTATAATAGGTTATTATCATTCATGTTCATGTATGTTAATGCACCAGACCTCTCACATTAAGTTGACCACTTGTGGATGTTAAATATGTCGAGTGGTTCCGGGCAGACATTTATGATAAGATGGACTTAACCTCGTATCTTAGCATAGTTACATGTATATTTACACACTAGACCTCTTACATTAAACTAACCACTTGTCAATGCTGGATTTACTAGGTGGTTCCAGGTAGGCTTCTACCACATGTGTAATCTAACCTCGTGCCTAAGTGCGGTTACAGTTTCTATTTAATGTAGATCTAGGCATACTCATTCTTAAACAATTATTCATGTTCATCATAGTTTTTTCAATTATAGTGTTCAGTTTCAACAGATTTCAGCAAATTAGTCATTTTAACATATTAAACATCTACGCAAGTTACAACATGTTACTTATAGTTTTATTTTCATGTTCTACTAAATTTTAATTAATCCTACAGATTTATATACCCCAAATTACGGTCATAATTCACAATAAAACATTTACCCCAGTTTTAATTAAATTGTACAGTATAGGTTATGCCCTAAAAAAACCCAGTCATGATTCATAATACGAGTTATGCCCAAATTAATGTTTTAGATCAATATATAGATTATGTCCCCAAATCCTAGTCATTCTTTACAGTACAAGTTATGCCTCAGTTTATTATTCCCAACCTTTCCCAGTTTCGTTCGTTCGCATATTTCGGTGATAGGCCTAGGCTCGAAGGTAGCCTGGCTATAAAAATAGAAAGGGAAGGATGGAGAAAAGAGAACATAGGTAGACATAATAAAAAATCCAGCATATGATGATAAAATTAGGCATAATAACAGAATAGGCATATGGTGACAGAAATAAGCATAGTAGAAATAGGCTAATGAGGACTGAACAGTAGATCAGGTGTACATATGATAGTAGATCTATTTTTGGTATGAATCAGATTCTTAATAGGCATCGGTTTAGATCCAGATTTATAAACATGTCAAGATTACTTGTTAAATGTTTATATCTAAAAATAACATGAACTCATAGAGACCGGATGTGAAAAACAGAGAAACAATAGGCTGAAGTTGTAGAAGAATTTTTTTTATACATATAGGCGGTTGGTGAAGGAAACATGCTAACTCAATCTAAGCTGAAGCAGCATCTCGTTGTCTTCATTGTTTTTGATGTGTTAAAAAAATAGAAATGTGGTCCTATTTATAGCCTTAAGCCAACGAAACAAGCCACAAAACAAGTCCATGTCCAAAAAGTGGACTCTGCCTAGATATGTATAGCGGTCGACCCTCCTTTACTATGTCGACCCCAGGGTCGGCCAATGGGTCGCCCCTGGGGTCGACCCAGCTGGGTCTCGGGTCGACCCCTAGAATGGGTCGATTCTGCTTTTGGTTTTCTGCTTCGCTATTTTGAATTATTTTGATTTTTTGTATATATATAATTCTATTGTGCATATACAAATTTCTAGGCTTAATAACTTCTTCATACGTTATCCGTTTCACGTAAACTCAGAGTCTATCTTAAGCAAAATTCCGAGACGAACGTAATGGCGCAGTCCATTTTACGTAACTCCCAATATTTAATTAAGTATTCTTCAGATTATCTTTATAGTGTTCTTTAAATAGGGTGTTACATTAACATCTTTAATTGACAATGCTCAAGACATGAGGCACTCATAAGTATGGGCCAGGTAAGGAATTGCCCTTCTCCATCAGAGTAGATAACACCTCTGAGTCTTCAACTAACTCAGAATCTAAATCTAATTCTGATTATAACTCCTAAGGTCGATCGACAAGTTCACTGCACTCTCCCAAAGTTATTCTCCCGAAGTTATGGTCGAGTCATGTGAAGCATCATCTGTACCGATAGCACCCGACCTGCTTCCAGGTGCATAAATTCTGAGAAACCCCACGAACATCAAGGGTAAGAAATAACTCTTAAACAGCTACAATACCTGTCTGCTAAGCATAACATTCCTTGGGGAGACGTCCTTCTTCCCGAAGAAATTGACCAACCTCACATTTCCCCGGAGGGCTTCATGGCACTATCTCTTCCCATGTGTAATGTTGGAGCTACCCCCCTTTTCCTTCATTTACCATCAACTTCTTATTGCTGATGAACCTGGCCCCGGTGTAGTTCCATCCAATTACGTATGGCAAACTGTTATCTTTCTATTACCTATACATGAGGTACTTGAGCCACCCTCTGACCTTTGATGACTTGGCCTTCTTTTTTAATTTTAAGAACAATAAGAAGCAGTCCCCTTCCCTTCTTTATTTTCAGGCTGCCCGAGATTGGAAAATTATTGAAAAGGTCCCGAGCAAGGTGGGTGACCGAAAGCGGAAATGGTTTTACATAAAAGGGCAGCCGGATCATGCTCGATATTGGTTTCAATGCAGTAAGTTTCTTTATTCCAAAATATATCCAAAATGGAGGTCTTTATACCGACCATTTCTTTTGCCGGGGTGAGCTAATAAAACCTAAAGGAAAATGTTTGAAGAACGCTTCAGAAAGCTGGTTAAGTTGAAGCCTAGGCGATGGAGGTTTTGGAAGTGTTTGTCTGATGAACATCTAAATCAGTGTGCTCTTCTTGACAAGGGCAGAATAATTTGGCCTCAGAAGGAGGGGTCTGGCTCGACAACACCGAGCCGAGATGAGATGCCCCCAGCCAAAAGAAAATCAAGTGGTACACAAGCATCCCATTTGATTGGGGAATCATCCGTCCATCCCTCGCCTAAAGGAAAAATGAAAATCCGTCCATTGGGAAAAAAAGCCTTCTTTCAAAAGACGGACTCGAGAGGCCGAGCATTAAAAAAGACAGAAAGGCCCTGCCATGGAATCTCCAAAGAAAGTACAAGTTGAGTTAGCCAAGGAAGACCCTGTTGAGCATCGCTCGAGAGAATATGAGATTGAGAAAGATTCTTCTACGGTTCATGGCTCGCAAGATCCCCTTTCCATGGCCTAAAGAAGCTGAAAATGCCTAAGACCATCCTTTCCCTATAGAGCTTAGATCTGAATCAATTCTTTGCTAACCTGACGGAGGAGATTTCTTCTTCGGTTGAACCAAAAGGCATCGAAGGTACGAGTCTAACCTCAGTATATGGTAAACCTAAATAATTAACCACCCAGCATTAGCACTGCACGTTCTAATATCATTTTACCTTGTGTAAATCGAGTATTGATTGCATTCATTATGGTTTCTCTTCTTTTCTCATACAAAATAAACGACGAGTTTTATGACAATCTTTTTGCCTCTATCTCGAAGGAAGTCGAGCTAATCGGGCAAGCCTTGAAACAAGTTAGGCAAGGAGACAAAGATGGAGATGATAATAGCAAAAAGAAAGGCAAAGGTAAACACAAAGAAAAAGAAAAGGAAAAGAAAAAGAAGGGAAGAAATGAGTGCAAGATGAGCTGAGGAAAAGGAGTTTAGTAAATCACAAGCGGGCACCGGAGGAGAATAAAGAATACGGGAGCAAGTCCAAGAAGAAAAAAGAGCACAAGTCCCTCTAGCTTCGGCTTTCCCCACCCTCAAGATAATACATCCAAGGGTGGTGATAAAGCCGAACATTATTGAGCCATCCTAAGTCGCCTTAGACTTCAGGCCAATCCTACCTCCACCGATCAAATTAAAGTGCTAGAGCGAGATTTTCCTGGTCTCATTTTTACTAGAATTGAACCTGTCCCTAAATTACAACCGCTTTCACAGAGTTTCCGCCAACAATTTCAAAACAACCTTGACTATGCACTTTCCCAGTATGACGCGATGTACAAGTACACCAAGCAAGTAAGCGGGGTATTAAAGGACAAGCCGATCGAGATTGTTGGTCGGAAGAGGGATATGGTTTGCAACAAGAGAACCTTCGGTTTCCTCGAGGAGAAAATAACAGACTAAGAGTCATAGGCGGTGGCCACTAAGGAAAAATATGAAAACGCTGCCAAGGATCTAAATCCTCGTTTCCAGCTGAAAGGCCAACAATGTGATTATTTGAAGGGCGAAGCTAAAATATTTAAGGGTGAGAAAGGTTGGCTGGACCTAGAGGTGAAAAAGCTCAAGGCCCTTCTTAATTCATCTGAGTTAGCTAAAAGACAGGCGGAGGGGAATGCTACTGCAAAGATCAAGTCAACTAACAATCTGAATCTTAAACACGACATTGACGTTCAAACCATCGAAGCTGAGCATGCTCGGGAGATACCCGAAATAAATAAGGCATGTGGGCGCCAAGATCTTACATTCTTCGCAAGGGTCCTTCGTTACAGGAACTTGTCTTAGTTACCGAGATACTCCATGGTGTTGACCGATACATGGAAAATTATCCTAAAAGAAGAGAAAGATGCAGCAAAAAGGCAACCAGTGTTAGCTGAGGGAAAGAGCCAAGAAAAGAGGGCGGCAGAATATGAACACTGCAAAATAAAGGGGAAGTCGGTTCCCGAAAGAGAAATTGGCAGTAGTCAGACTAAGGTATTTATAACACCCCGTAATTCTATAACACTGAGATTCACAAATCAAGGCAGAATTATAAGTTATAATCAAAATCAAGGGAAACGGGCTGCGCCATTGCGTTTGTCTCTTAATTCTACATGAAAACGAGTCCAAGTTTGCATAAATCGGAGTCCGTATGAGGAAGATATGGCCTCCGGAAGATTCAACGAAGTTCAAATTTCGAAACAGTTCAGAAAATCGAATTCAAATTCAAAATCGGAGCCAGATTGGGCTGGGCGGGAATTTTCCCGCCCAAGGCACCCAGGTCGACTGGGTAGTCGACCTGGGGGTCGACCCCCATACCCCCGCTTTTTCCAGCTTTGTGAACCTGATCGTTTCTCTGTATCCGGTTGCTATTCTGACTAGATTCGTTGACTTCTACACTATATAAACAGCCCTGGTCTTCTCCTCTATTCACAATTCTTTTCTATCCTTATGCTGCCTCTGAGAAATGAATAAATAAGTGAGTAAAATAATATATATAAAATAAATCAAGACGAGGAAGTGCTGCTCTAGTTGTCAAGAGGAGGTTCGAATCAAGATTAAGGCTTCAGAATGAAAATCAAAGGCTAACTCAAACGATTTCGAGCAACGTCGCACGAATCATAGCATCGCTATCTTTCTATTCTAATCTAATCTCTGTAAGTCAGTTACTTTTTAGATTTGAAAGTTTTTCTCTGTTCGTGACATGAAATTAAAGGAATAAAAGAATATGCCAAATCTCTCTCTCTCTCTTTATTCGAATCAGTGCCTATACTCTTGGACCTAATTAAGAACTGTTATGATTCGAGGACAAATAAGACCGTGACTATGAAACTATGGACCTTAACACCATATGCATATGACTATGAACATTGCCTATGACTATGGACATTGCCTATGACTATGGACATTGCCTATGACTATGGACATTGCCTATGACTATGAACATTGCCTGTGACTGTGACTGTGAGAATTATTTCCTTGACTAAGCCTATGCCTTTTGTTAGGAAATATAAACTATTGCTTATGACATAACAAGAACATCTATGACTAAATACCTATGATTCCTGACTAGGAAAGTGTTGCTTAAGTTTTGTGACTATAAAATTGGGTCTAAACCCGATTATCTATTCTGTCTGTTCTTGGTTTTCTTTGGTTTTAGACCTTGGGAATTTACCTATTAAGTTAGGTCTACCCATTTTCTTGAACCTACTCTATCTATTCTTGGTTTTAGATCTTGGGAATTTACCTATTAAGTTAGGTCTATCCACGCTCTTGAACCTACTTCGTAATCTATATGCCTGTGAACTACCATCTTATGCCAGTTGTTATGTCCGTTCTTTCATGGCATTTTGGTTCATTCCCTTTTATCGATGAATCTAGGTTTATTTATAATCTATATTGAATCAAGATTATACGAACGGTGGGAATACGGTTTGGGGGAATTATGAAATTTACTAAAAACATAGTTTTAACTTGGAAATGGCATAAATTGGGAACATGTATTATGGCATATTCATAGAAATGCAAATGGGAGAAATTTGACATGAATTATAAGATGTGTAATATAATATTGACTTGTAAATCTAGCATTTACATGAATTGGGAACTAGAATAGTAAGTCTAGTTTGGCATGAACTGTAATTAGAATGTTAAAACAGAATTGGTTTAGCTAATTTGGCATAATAAGTATATTGGTATAAATTTGAAATTGGCCATAATTGGGAATAATTGTTAGGTTTAGCAAAATCGTGGTTAGTGACACTTAATTTGGTATAATTCACATACCAAAAAGGCCTAAATATGATAAAGAGGGGAAAATGGGCCATAAGAATAAATGTAGACAATTTACATTAAAAGAGGAATTAGGAAATAAGTAAATTAGGAATGATTTACTTATAGAATTTGTCCTAAAAGTAGAAAATGTAAATTTAGACAAATTAAAAGTTTATTAACGACAGCCCTTTTAATAATACACCAGAAAGTTCTAGGGTGACAGAGAGGATAGTGTCTAGGCTTGAGTTTGGAAAATACAAGTTTCCTGGTCTCCCTGGCTATCCCTAACTGATCCGACGGACGGGATGGTTACTTTCAAAACCTGATTTGAAAATTAATCAAAACCCTTTGAACTTAGAAAATACGAATATGCCTAACCCGAGGTTAGACTGAGTTGCGATGTAAACCTGCCTGGAACCAACCGGCACATCCAGTAGTCGCAACAATATCTGTCTAATGTGAGTGGTAGTGGCTTTAATTTATTTAGTTAAAGATAAAACAATAATGGTAGGGTTAAGTTAACTAAGACACTTAACCAATTCAACATGGTAACCAAATCGATGGGTGGGGTTAGGTTCATACTGACACTTAACACAGTTAAGCTAGAATGGGAGGGCTAAGTAACAAGACAAGATTTGTAAGGGTTAAGTAACTTAGAAAGCACTTAGCCAAATTAATATGTGAACCAGACTAGAAGGTGGGGTTAAGTAAATACACTTAGCCAAATTAACATGTTAACTAGACTAGAGGTTGGGGTTAAGTAAAATCTAATACACATAGCCAATTTGATATGTTAACTGGGCTAGACCGTAGGGTTAAGTAAACCTGAACACTTAACCATCAGGTTGTGATAAAGGAATGGGGATTAAGTCTAAAACATGAAGGGATAATAGTTAACCATTAATAATAACATGTTAGTTAAAACAGACGGGCAAGGTTAAGTAAAAAAGAACACTTAACCAATACAGGAAGAATGGGTAGGGTTAAGTAATAAGAAATACTTAACCAATATAACTTGGTTTGTGATGGGGTTAAGTCAACATGGATTACTGATAACACTTAACCAGTTTAACAGGATGAATGAAGAGGGTTAAGTTGGCTTGAATTGACTAATGACACTTAACCAATCCAAATTGACGGGAAAGAGAACTAAGTAGTAAACCTTAGTTAAGAAAACAACGATTCTGGAAACTAAGTGGTAAATCTTAGTTAGTAAAACTAAGTAGTAATTCTTAGTATAACACGGGAAGGAGCGAATGTCCGTCCAAATAAAAGGAGGCTCCAACGAATTGGGTTATGAAGCCCGAGGCTTCGAGGGGACGTGAGGGTACTCCTGGTATCCCTCTGTGAGGCTGCAGATGATCCTCCTGGGCTCACAGAGGTTAAGGTCTGCATAGAAGAACCAAGGGTATGCCTTGGTTGCAATATATGGCAAACTAAAGACTAGGATGGACCGGCGTGAATCGGCGAGAAAACGTTAGCCCTGTGATAGCAACTCGTCGTCTACCATCCATGTGAGAACCCGTTTCTTCCCCGTGAAGGAAAGAGCGGATACTTTGAGAACAACACACAAATGAACGCAGACGGAAGAACATTTCATTGCTATTATGATAATTCCATCAGATACAAGAATATACGGAGTATACATGAATAAATACATTCGGTAAATATCAGAGATTACAATAAATTACATAGCAGTGGAAAATAATACAAAGCACAACTGAAGGTGATATACGGATACAGAGCTTTTCGGATATTATTCCAGCTGTAAACCAGGATCCTGTGAATATAAATCTGCAAAACCAAAACTACTAGCTGCCCGTGCGGAAAATGAGGGCACCCAGAGTTTAGGTTCAAACAATAAACTCCAGGTCAGTCATGTGACTGGTGTGAGAACTAAAACAGTTATTTAAAACTTTACTTTAAAATAAAGTAATTCAAGGGACTACGCCGTATAACACGGAACGGGTTTCCTCCCAAGAATACCAGTGCATAGAATAAACAGCACAATGCTTTTTCGAAAAACGAAGCTATTATAAGACCCAGGTCCCATCACACCATGCAACGCAAGCCGGAGGATAGGGTTTTCCCTTATAATAGCCAAACATGCTTGGTACGTTTAAAACAAATCATTTGATACTATAATAAGTGTATAGTGTCAAAACAATTTCAATCATAAATATAAATCATAGACGGCATGAGTGCCCCATCCCACTATGTCGCCATACTAGGCTCTACAAATAAAGCCGAAATACACGTATTGGAAATTGGATTTCCGTCATGAGTCGAGGCAAGGGGCAAGCTCCTCTCCGCGTTCGAGACACTCTAGCAAATGTCTCAGGACTACGCACTCTGGGCAATCCTGGAATCGGCTGGGCCGGTCCTCACTTACGTTAGAGGATTGGCAATTCCTGAACACACGTTTCCCGGACCTTACAGACCTAATATCGAGGCGCCTCGCATCCAACAACCACAAATGTGAAAAGTATATAAATGTCCGGGCTGGTAAGTCACTGACACCACCATAGCTAGAAAGAAACGTCGTGCTCTCCCAGCGGTCCGTATCCTGTTTTTAACTCATACCGAGGTGTGAGGCTCGCGAATTCATGTTATACACAAGGCTGCCACGTAGGCGTGCTTTGATCATCAACTGCAAGACTTTGCTTTTCAACAGAAGCCTAGGTCATTGCATCTCAGCGTGCCACACAGGCAATTCATGCCATGCGACTGATGTCCATCGATATACAACCTCTGAGCTCGTACGTCTCAGAGAAGGGCGTTAAGCAAAAGAATAAATTCTCTGCCGCCAAACAGATGTTTATTTAACAGAAATCAATCAACACAGAATAAAATCCAATGTCAGACACACAATCCATTTTCAAGTTCGTTCTGGGTCTGAACGAAACCGGAGGCACTTTCGTCGCATATCCATCCATCTCCAAGTACGTCTGGACGACCACCAACTATTTCCATCCTCTTGGGTGTACAGCCCAATCAGTATCGTCAGTAATTATCCAAACGATGTGAAGACTTCCGGTCTTCAACCACCGTCTTCATCTTCGACTTATCGTCGAATCGGTTATTCAGAATGGGTATAAACCCGGCCTTTCCGAACAACCGGCGTATATTTAAAACAAATGTTACACAAACACAACATACGCCTCATTCCAATGCAGAATATCCTTTTATTCACGAAATCACTTCTTAGGGAAAGGTTCCCATTAATTTTATCAAAGATAAATTCTTTAAAATTTATCCTTTAATCTTCCTTTGGATGTCGTTTCAAACCAAATTATGGTTTTCCCAAACTAGTCGAGATTAGCGAACCGTACCGAAGTAATTATTTATTTTATTTTCCAATCCCAACCTATTCATCCCATGAAGCAAAACTGGTAATACTCCATATCTAACACCACAGTGTTGTCGGTAAAATTAATTACCATTTCACGTTCAAATCTAATTAAAGATTTAGCTATCGCTTTGGAGTAAAAACTGGTGATACTCCATTCTCGCTCATTTTCTAAATTTGATAATTTAGATTATAAATTCACATTTCAATCTAATTGCAGATTCGTTAAAACTCCTTTTACTAGGTTAAAGAACTAGTGTTATTTAAAACACAGTTCACGACAAACCCAAATCACATTTTATTTAAACCCATTTCAAATCCAATCAAATATATTAGAAATTCCGATTATTTAAAACCCCTTTTTAAATCTAATTTATTTATTTAAAAATAATTGGGTTTTAAATTTAGTTCAAAACTAGTTCATTTCGATAAAAATCTATTTTTATATTTTTCAAATATGGAGTTTTTCACCCCAATTTTTCCCAAATCATTTCTTATGATTTTACACAAATTATTGATATTTTTAATAATTTTATCAAGGCCCATACAGTCGATTTCCAACAATGGCCATCGAACTGCACTTACAACGACCTTTTTCAAATTTGATTTGGACGTATCTCCAAATCCAACCGTTAGATTTCACATTTCAAATATTCGTTAGAAAGCTCTTTTCGATACGAACTCAACGTTTCCAGTTTTAGGAGAATCCGACGGTCGGATCTTCCGTAATGTCCGTTTGGAATAAATGGTCGAAATTCACGAACTGCCGCGGCGCGGCGCATTCTATTCAAGCCATTATATTATATATATAATATATATAATATATATTTCGTCGATTCCTATTTAAAACGAATTATATAAATAGTTTTAAATTCGTTTCAAAAACAATTTCAACTTCCATTTCAATCCAAAGCAAAATTGAATTCTTCTTTATAAATTCGTTTTAAAATTCATTTCTATTCAATTCAAATTTCAATTCAATTTGAATTTGTTTTCAATTCAATTCAATTTCAAAGTCGTTTTCCATTCGATTCAATTCAAATTGGTTTTCTTGGTTTTCTATTCGATTTAAATCAAATTCGTTTTCTAATCAATTTAAATCAAATTCGTTTTCTAATCAATTTAAATCAAATTCGTTTTCTATTCAATTTAAATCAAATTCATTTTCTAATCAATTTAAATCAAATTCGTTTTCTATTCAATTTAATTCGAAATCGTTTTATATTCAATTCATTTCGAAATCGTTTTATATTCCATTCATTTCGAAATCATTTTATATTCCATTCATTTCCGTTTTCTATTTGAATCAAATTCATTATATATTCAATTGAAATCAAATTCGTTTTATATTCAATTCGAATTCAATTCGTTATATATTCAATTCGAATTCGTTTTCTATTCAATTTGATTCAAATTTCGTTTCAAAATATGCGATTTCGAAATCACTTTTCAATATTCATTTTAAAATGAATAAAATCGATATAAATATCGTTCACGTAAAAATGGCGTCAATCTAATCAACACGGCTTCATATATTTCTATTTTCAAATATTCTATTCAACAAATGAATATTTATTTTTGTCAACACACGACTAATCTCAACGAATGAGTACTGTCCACGTGTGACTATTTTTGTTAAAATATTTCGTTCAACACATTACTAATCTCAATGGATGAGTACAGTCAACACAAGAACCTTTATTTTATATTGATAAAGAAGTAAATTTTATTATTAAAATATTTCGTTCAACACATGACTAATCTCAACGGATGAGTGCAGTCAACACATGAACCTTTATTTTATATTATTCTTTATTTTCTGAATTGGAATGAGGCCCAATCAATCACCATATAATATTAATTATATGGATTTTCATACATCACACATATATAATAGCATTGAAAAATGATCAACCATCAACCAAAGTGCACTACACTGTATAAGCATCAAATATAGATATCTAACGCTTATAACATCCTGTCAATCAATCGATCGACATATTTAATCAATCAGGACAAGTGAACTTCAAATTTCATCCCAACACCCGTGTGGGGTTTCAAACAATCAAACACAGATTTTATTTGTGCAGTTGGGCGATGTGTAAAATTTATCGACCCAATCAATATCATTCAAATAGGTGTACATAAACAAACCGTCCGGTTTGTAAATGAATATTTTATTTTATTCACTTCCACGTTAAAAATTATATTTTTAACGATAAAATATTTTATTTCAACACATGAATTTCTATTCAGTTCATTTACACAATAAAATTGATATTTTTATTTTTCTAACATATTTTAGAAAATTTCGGCGGCATAACGGCACGATACTAGAAACGGGACGAGGCCTAGCCTTATCCCCGGTCTAGTGAAGGCCCACGCCATTCACACATAAATCAAATCATTCCATTTCACCAAACAACTCAAATTTCAATCAAATCATCTAACTAATTTTTGCAATCAAACAAACAAGTCCATGGTCTGTGGACGATTGTGTTGGGTGCTACTAAGCACGTCTGCATCCTAGTATATATATACAATTAGAAAAGAAATTGAAAGGTGAGAAATTCTCACCGATAGCTATCCAATCATCTTGACTCTTCCTTGATAGAAATCTTCATCGTTATCGCATTTTTTGTCATCTTCGTTGCTGTAGCCACTACATATGTAAAAATCGAATTTTTACCATGTTATTCAATATATAAAAATCAAATTTTTATTATGCTATTCAATATATAAAAATCAAATTTTTATTATGCTATTCAATATATAAAAATCAAATTTTTATTATGCTATTCAATATATAAAAATCAAATTTTTATTACGATGTCATATAGATAAAAATTCCATTTCAAAAATATAGATTTCGCCTTTATAAAAATATAGATTTCGCCTTTTCAAAAATATAGATTTCGCCTTTTCAAATATAAAGATTTCGCCTTTTCAAATATAAAGATTTCGCCTTTTCAAATATAAAGATTTAGCCTTTTCAAATATAAAGATTTCACCTTTTCAAATGTAAAGATTTCGCCTTTTCAAATATATCATTATAAAAATCACATTTTTATTTTGCTACACATATAAAGATGCTATTTCTAATATTCCTATCATGCAAAAATTATATTTTACTCGAAGTAAAAATCATATTTTTACTTCACTGCTCATCTAAAAATATCGTCTTTTCCACTTTACAAATCTGATATTTAACACTTTAAAAATCTCGTTCCTAGTACTTTAAAATTTTGAATTTTAACTCTTTAAAAATCTCGTTCTTAATACTTTAAAATTTTGATTTTTAACTCTTTAAAAATCTCGTTCTTAACCGATGAAAAATTAAATTGATTTTTAAATTAAAAATGAAGAACAATAAAAACTTACATTGCATTTCAGGGGGGAGGGGGCGCATCAGGGTGGAGCTGAAGAAGGGGAGGCGGAAGGAAGCTCGCCGGAGTCGGGGTCAGGTGGTGGAGGCCACCGCGAGTCTGACATATGGCGGAGCAGGGGGGTTCGAACTGACGAGGGGGGGGGGGGTTTGGGGGTTGCGTCAGTTCTTCGATGGGGGTTCGGTGTTCTTCGATTGCTGAGGGGGGCAAGGACGGACGGCGACGGAGGACGGCCAGGGTGGCTGAGCAACTGCGAAGGGGGGGGGGGCAGATCGGAGGTCGACGGCTGAACGAGGGTGGGGGCGTGGCGGTTTCCGTCGACATCGAGTTTTTTTTTCTTTTGTTTCTGTTGAAATGATTTTGAACGTGGGGGGGGGGGCAGAATATAAGGGGGGGAGAAAGGGGGTTTTTAATTTTTAATTTATTTAATTATTTTATTTTCACCAAAAAGCAACTTTTATTTTCGACCTCTAAACGAGGCCAACCGCCTGTCGTCCATAGCTATTTTCCCCCATTCCGAACACAATGGGATATGTATCGTAAGCTAATTTGATCATTTTGATCAGTTTTCGTTGAATTTATAATTAAATCGCTATATTGAATTTTAAACGTACATTTCAAATTACCGGGGTCACATACTAACTCTATAAATCCCATAAAAATATTTTCTAGCTTCGTATTGACGATACGGTCCTAACAAAACTAGTTTCGTCAAATTCTGAGGCCGTTGGAAAAATGGCCATTTTCCAGTCGATTAAAATCAACTGAAACTGGTCAAACGCGTTTTCCTTTTCCACGCTCGCATATTGATTTGAAAAATTATGAAATTTGAAACCTAGCAATAATTTAACATCACGGACCCAACAAAAGTGGTTTCGTCGAAATCCGAGGTCGTTTGCAAAATGTCCATTTTTAACGGCCTGGATTCCATAGCGACTGTTCAGAATTTTCAACTGGACATATCTTTTGATTCCCGCTATGAAATCTTGATTTTTCGGATTTGTTGGAAAGATACCATCAATTAGATCCTAATGTTTTTGGTTTCTCCAAAATCCGGATTGTTTCGCACCCGGTACATTCAATTGAAGTTTGAAATCGAATTATCGAACTACCGCGCCATTTTCAATTCCATTTATAATTATTCATATTCTAACGACGACGTATATAATATATACGCTCGAATTATATTCAAAATAAATTTCTCGTCGATATTATTTAAAATAATTCATTTTAAATATTCAAAATTCGCTAAAATTGCTAAAATAAAAATTTTAAACTGGTTCAGAATTTCCGGGTTATTACAATCCATTTTGAGTCAATCGAGATACGTGAAGCGGAAAGGCGGAGAACTCCAAAGACCATATACTTGCTATCTAGTTATGGGTGAGGACGGCCATAGGATAGTGGGGCACCGGGGGCCGGCGTATAGTTCTCATTTTTCAAGGTGTGCCTTTCATTAGTTGAGGGAGGGGTCAAGTGGGACCATAGCCATTGGAATAAAAACAGACCTTAGCATCTGCATCGGCAGATATCTGAAAGCTCCCGACCGAGTTTTGTATTCCTTGATTTGCCCGGACACAGGACACGGGTCGTACATTACAGGACATGTGCATCTAGACAAGCGATGACGATTCGCGATACATGTGTGGGGAAGTATAGGAACATATACCACTCTAGGTAGTGTGTCCTAGACTTGGGGGCATCGTTCGACAGATAGCATAATCCCTAACTGGACTAGGTGGCATAAACCCTGAATCCGAGAAGCGTTCAGCAGATAGCGTAAACTCTAGTTGAATCTAGAAGGCACTTGGTAGAAAACCCTAGATTAAATCTAGGAAACAAATAAATGGATGCCTGATAGCGATGGAAAATACAGGGATTGGTGTCACGTTAACGTTACTAGTTGGGACACTAGTTAGGTGGTGCAGAGATATAGAAACCAGTATAACGAGGAAATAGCGAAGCGGCGAAAGTATTAGAGCATATCCAGTTTATCTTAGCTTAGCATATCTTGTGTTAATCTTGTCTAATCTTGCCAACCCTATCATCATGGTGTTATCTTGTATTCAGTTAATTCATGTCGTTTTGTTTTTCCATGTTCATATGCTAGAAGTTACTGAACTTACTCAGGCTTTATGTCTGACTGTGTTTTTCTTTCGTCTTCTTTTCTTCCGTTTCCACCCCTCCCCCCCCCAGGTAGTAAAGGAGGGAATAGTATAGCTCAGGTTAAGTTGGACTGTCACTCTTTCCCAGCTTGAAGATTTGTCAAAGTTTTACTTGGATTCTCTTTTCAGATGCTATGGCTGGCTCTTGCTAAAATTGGGGAATATAAATGTCTGTTTTATGCTTCTTTATTTGTAAGACAGATGATACTCTGATATTGTAAAGGAATCTTTGTACAAACCATTTTATCAATAAAGCAAAGTTTTATTTTCCGCTGTTTAATTTCCGTCTATCTTGTAATTTATCTGCATCTTTTACCCAAAATGCTCTACAGAACTTAGTGCATTCCCTTTGTGAGTGACACTAACGGACATGGGGTGTTACACATGGTATCAGAGCTGAAGGTTACCGGATCAGATAAAAGATATGAAAAATTATTTTCAAACGGTTTTAAAATAAGCATTATCAAAAGAAAAGATTTGTTTAAAAGGCATATTCCCCAAAAGCCATACGTAATATCTTCTCTTCCTCTGTTTGAATTCCTGTCTCCTTCTTTCTTGAGTCTCTGGGGCTCCTGGCTTTCTGGGAGGTAACCTCATCGAAGGGCGAAGTCGTCCCTGGCTTCCATCCATGGCCATAGTTGCTTCACCTACGGCCAGTTTTCTTTCAAGCTTATAGGGTTTTCCGTACGATGGAGGCAGCTTTCGAGAGATTTGTCAACATGGTTACATACGGAAGGAGATGAGGAGTTTGGCTAGGGAGTATAACCCTAGGATGAGGAATTCATGGATGTAGATTTAGCTCACGAAGGAGGAAGAAATTATAAAACCTAAGACAGGAGGAAGTATCTTTACTAGGGTATGATAGGGCATATAATCAAGGACAAGGGCAAGAACGAGGAACAAGATTTTCAGAAGGGAAAGTACCTGCTTTCGCCACGAAGCATACCTAGAAGAAAGGTAGTAAAGTTCTGTTGGGAGAGTCTAGTTTTGCTGTTCGTACTCTTTCCTTTGGTTTTAGCGCTTCGCATTTGTTCATATCCACTCCCATAGTTAAGTCTCTGCACCATAATACTTGTATAGTAGAAAGATCCCACTAGAGTCTCAAATCCAATTGGTGGTCCGACCAGTTTATTTTTGGTTAGTAGGGATTTGAGAAAAGCTATCGAGTTTGCTTAAATCATCTCACGTAGATCGTCTAAAGTCGGAGGATAGGTTCCTTGGGTGTCTGTCTGATATTGGTTTAGGCCTTTGGGGCTTGTACTTGAGGAATGTCGAGTTCGACTAGGATGGTTTGCATGAGAGATGAATAGTTGTGATAAGCACTCTACAGAGCACGTATTAAACTTTCGACCCTTATAGTTATGGCATGGTGGATAAGAGGGAGATCTCTAATCATCTTAGTACATAAACTTGGAATCGTGATTTACATCTGTTTATTTTGGAAATGGAGGCCAGAAACTTCACAATTGTGAAGTTAAATTAGTTAAGATACAGTGGAGTGAAGCTCAGAAAGGCTAGATACTAGCATCTTACCCTTTTCCTTAAGGGTGCAACCTTGATTTCTTTTTTTAGGAGCTTTACGCCTATTTGTTTCTCTCTTTCCAAAGTATATCCTCTAGGTTGTATCTTCGATCCTTAGGTAGAAACTCCTTTAGATGTAAACATGTATTTGAAACATGTTATGGTTGATGGTTGCAAGTGGTTGCTAATGGTTGCTTGTGAAAGCATATGCATATGTATTAGGCACTAGATCAATTTGGACGCTTTTATAATGCATTTACAGATATGTATTTGTTTGTAAGTTAAGCTTGATATGGTAACATATAGATGTTGCATATGGATGAATGGCTATGCACACATGTAGTATTTACATAACTAGGAATTCTTGCATACATGATTGGACGCATGACACTGACATGATTTGCATTAAGGAGGTCAACTGAATCAGTAGACCGCCTGATTTTGCATTAGGTAAAGACATACACACACACACTATGCATATGAACATGAAAGAATTAGAAATCTTTTAAGGACAATGAATGCCTAGGATTGAATGGTTGAGTAGATGTGTGATTAGATGGTAGGACACATTCTTCCTAACTTGAAGATTTTGGGGACGAAATCCTTTTAAGTGGGGGAGACTGTGACACCCGGTAATTCTGTAACACTAAAATTCACAAATCAAGGCAGAATTATAAGTTTGAATGAAAATAAAGGGAAATGGACTGCGCCATTGCGTTCATCTCGGAATTCTACATGAAAACGAGTCCGAGTTTGCGTAAATCGGAGTCCGTATGAGGAAGATATGGCCTCCGGAAGATTCAGCGAGGTTCAAATTTCGAAACAGTTCAGAAAATCGAATTCAAATTCAAAATCGGAGCCTGATTGGGCTGGGCGGGAATTTTCCTGCCCAAGGCACACAGGTCGACTGGGTAGTCGACCTGGGTCACCCAGGTCGACTGGGTAGTCGACCTGGGGGTCGACCCCACGCCCCCCCTTTTTCTAGCTTTCTGAACCTGATTCGTTTCTCTGTATCCGGACGCTATTCTGACCAGATTCGTTGACTTCTACACTATTTAAACAGCCCTGGTCTTCTCCTCTATTGACAATTCTTTTCTATACTTATGCTGCCTCTAAGAAATGAATAAATAAGTGAGTAAAATAATGTATATATATAAAATAAATCAAGATGAGGAAGTGCTGCTCAAGTTGTCAAGAGGAGGTTCGAATCAAGATTAAGGCTTTAGAATGAGAACCAAAGGCTAACTCAAACGATTTCGAGCAACGTCGCACGAATCATAGCATCGCCATCTTTCTATTCTAATCTAATCTCTGTAAGTCAGTTACTTTTTAGATTTGAACGTTTTTCTCTGTTCGTGACATGAAATTAAAGGAATAAAAGAATATGCCAAATCTCTCTCTCTCTATTCGAATCAGTGCATATACTCTTGGACCTAATTAAAAACTGTTATGATTCGAGGACAAATAAGACCGTGACTATGAAACTATGGACCTTAAAACCATATGCCTATGACTATGAACATTGCCTATGACTATGAACATTGCCTATGCTATGAACATTGCCTATGACTATGGACATTGCCTATGACTGTGACTGCGAGAATTATTTCATTGACTAAGCCTATGCCTTTGATTAGGAAATATAAACTATTGTCTATGACATAACAACATCTGTGACTAGACACCTATGATTCCTGACTAGGAAAGTGTTGCTTAAGTTTTATGACTATAAAATTGGGTCTAAACCCGATTATCTATTCTGTCTGTTCTTGGTTTTCTTTGGTTTTAGACCTTGGGAATTTACCTATTAAGTTAGGTCTACCCATGTTCTTGAACCTACTCTGTCTATTCTTGGTTTTAGATCTTGGGAATTTACCTATTAAGTTAGGTCTACCCACGCTCTTGAACCTACATCGTAATCTATATGCCTGTGAACTACCATCTTATGCCAGTTGTTATGTCCGTTCTTTCATGGCATTTTGGTTCATTCCCTTTTATCGATGAATCTAGGTTTATTTATAATCTATATTGAATCAAGATTATACGAACGGTGGGAATACGGTTTGGGGGAATTATGAAATTTACTAAAAACATAGTTTTAACTTGGAAATGGCATAAATTGGGAACATGTATTATGGCATATTCATAGAAATGCAAATGGGAGAAATTTGACATGAATTATAAGATGTGTAATATAATATTGACTTGTAAATCTAGCATTTACATGAATTGGGAACTAGAATAGTAAGTCTAGTTTGGCATGAACTGTAATTAGAATGTTAAAACAGAATTGGTTTAGCTAATTTGGCATAATAAGTATATTGGTATATATTTGAAATTGGCCATAATTGGGAATAATTGTCAGGTTTAGCAAAATCGTGGTTAGTGACACTTAATTTGGTATAATTCACACACCAAAAATGCCTAAATATGATATAGAGGGGAAAATGGGCCATAAGAATAAATGTAGACAATTTACATTAAAAGAGGAATTAGGAAATAAGTAAATTTGGAATGATTTACTTATAGAATTTGTCCTAAAAGGAGAAAATGTAAATTTAGACAAATTAAAAGTTTATTAACGACATCTCTTTTAATAATACACCAGAAAGTTCTAGGGTGACAGAGAGGATAGTGTCTAGGCTTGAGTTTGGGAAATACAAGTTTCCTGCTCTCCCTGGCTTTCCCTAACTGATCCGACGGACGGGATGGTTACTTTCAAAACCTGATTTGAAAATTAATCCAAACCCTTTGAACTTAGAAAATACGAATATGCCTAACCCGTGGTTAGACTGAATTGCGATGTAAACCTGCCCGGAACCATTAGGTTCATACTGACACTTAACACAGTTAAGCTAGAATGGGAGGGCTAAGTAACAAGACAAGATTTGTAAGGGTTAAGTAACTTAGAAAACACTTAGCCAAATTAACATGTGAACCAGACTAGAAGGTGGGGTTAAGTAAATACACTTAGCCAAATTAACATGTTAACTAGACTAGATGTTGGGGTTAAGTAAAATCTAATACACTTAGCCAATTTGATATGTTAGCTGGGCTAGACCGTAGGGTTAAGTAAACCTGGACACTTAACCATCAGGTTGTGATAAAGGAATAGTGATTAAGTCTAAAACATGAAGGGATAATACTTAACCATTAATAATAACATGTTAGTTAAAACAGACGGGCAAGGTTAAGTAGAAAGGAACACTTAACCAATACAGGAAGAATGGGTAGGGTTAAGTAATAAGAAATACTTAACCAATATAACTTGGTTTGTGATGTGGTTAAGTCAACATGGATTATTTATAACACTTAACCAGTTTAACAGGATGAATGAAGAGGGTTAAGTTGGCTTGAATTGACTAATGACACTTAACCAATCCAAATTGACGGGAAAGAGAACTAAGTAGTAAACCTTAGTTAAGAAAACAACGATTCTGGAAACTAAGTGGTAAATCTTAGTTAGTAAAACTAAGTAGTAATTCTTAGTATAACACTGGAAGGAGCGAATGTCCGTCCGAGTAAAAAGGAGGCTCCAACGAATTGGGTTACGAAGCCCGAGGCTTCGAGGGGACGTGAGGGTACTCCTGGTATCCCTCTGTGAGGCTGCAGATGATCCTCCTGGGCTCACAGAGGTTAAGGTCTGCGTAGAAGAACCAGGGGTGTGCCTTGGTTGCAATATATGGCAACCTAAAGACAAGGATGGACCGGCGTGATTCGGCGAGAAAACGGTAGCCCTGTGATAGCAACTCGTCGTCTACCATCCATCTTGAGTCAATCGAGATACGTGAAGCGGAAAGGCGGAGAACTCCAAAAGACCATATACTTGCCATCTAGTTATGTGTGAGGATGGCCATAGGATAGTGGGGCACCGGGGGTTGGCATATAGTTCTCATTTTTCAAGGTGTGCCTTTCATTAGTTGAGGGAGGGGTCAAGCAGAACCATAGCCACTGGAATAAAAACAGACCTTAGCATCTGCATCGGCAAATATCTGAAAGCTCCCGACCGAGTTCTGTATTCCTTGATTTTCCCTGACATAGGACTCGGGTCGCACATTACAGGACATGTGCATCTAGACAAGCGATGACGATTTGCGATACATGCGTGGGGAAGTACAGGAACATATACCACTCTAGTTAGTGTGTCCTAGACTTGGGGGCATCGTTCGACAGATAGCATAATCCCTAGCTGGTCTAGGTGGCATAAACCCTGAATCCGAGAAGCGTTCAGCAGATAGCGTAAACTCTAGTTGAATCTAGAAGGCACTTGGTAAAAAACCCTAGATTAAATCTAGGAAACAAATAAATGGATGCCTGATGGCGATGGAAAATACAGGGATTGGTGTCACGTTAACGTTACTAGTTGGGACACTAGTTAGGTGGTGCAGAGATATGGAAACCAGTATAACGAGGAAATAGCGAAGCGGCGAAAGTATTAGAGCATATCCAGTTTATCTTAGCTTAGCATATCTTGTGTTAATCTTGTCTAATCTTGCCAACCCTATCATCATGGTGTTATCTTGTATTCAGTTAATTCATGTCATTTTGTTTTTCCATGTTCATATGCTAGAAGTTACTGAACTTACTCAGGCTTTATGTCTGACTCTGTTTTTCTTTCGTCTTCTTTTCTTCCATTCCCCCCCCCCCAGGTAGTAAAGGAGGGAATAGTATAGCTCAGGTTAAGTTGGACTGTCACTCTTTCCCAGCTTGAAGATTTGTCGAAGTTTTGCTTGGATTCTCTTTTCAGATGCTATGGCTGGCTCTTGCTAAAATTGGGGAATATAAATGTCTGTTTTATGCTTCTTTATTTTGTAAGACAGGTGATACTCTGATATTGTAAAGAATCATTGTTCAAACCATTTTATCAATCAAGCAAAGTTTTATTTTCCGCTCTTTAATTTCCGTCTATCTTGTAATTTATCTGCATATTTTACCCTAAATGCTCCACAAAACTTAGTGCATTCCCTTTGTGAGTGACACTAACGGACGTGGGGTGTTACAGTATCCCTTTCTTACCCTCCCACAAACGTGGAGATGGTTCAACAACCCCCCCCCCCCGAGCCATCTAGAGTCGTGGAAGAGTAGCTGACCAAGTATGATGCTGGAGTTAAGCTTACACATTTCTTTTTAGTCCCATGTTTACTTATTTGACCGCGATTTATATCTTCTGTTGTACGTACTTCATTGGTGAAGGAGAGTGTTGAGGCAGAGACAATTGTTGTGGGGAAGAATAACACTGGGAGTGCAACCGAAGTCCTAATGGAAAAAATGGACGATAAAGGACCATCAAAGGATGACAACGTCGAGATTGTTGGGGGATCAAGGAAAGACGACCGTCCTTTCATGGATGAGAATAAGGCCAGACACAATCAAGACATGTCATCCATTAAGTCTAACCCATCTGAATATCCTTTGAATATTCAGCCCATTCAAGCCATCCCTCCGACCATCTCCTTACGTGGACTTAATTATCCCAAAAGAACAATAATCAGCACTAGTCCCTCGTTCCTTCAGAAGCACACTTGGGGATTGAGACGCAGGCCAACCACTAAGGAAATGCTAGAAATGGTTAAGCAGAAAGAGCTACCAGAGATGATCAAGTGAGGAGAGAAACTACTTCCTTTTTAGAAGTTCTTTTGTTGTAATTTTACTTTTAGGCCCTCTAGAAGTTTCATGCAAGTGCGGCCCTCGTGTTTTTGTCATCATCAAGTTTTGTACTTTTGTGGACGATGTTTTAACCATACCTTTCATGCAGCAACAACATTTTGTAGTCATACCATGTCAATGTAAATGAAAATCTACTTGCCTTAAAATACTTGCGTTAATAATATGCTGAATATGTCAAAAATGGGAACACTGATGGGGTTCCCCATCTTATTCCAACCTTCGAGCGTTACCTAGACATTACCCTTGTCCAGGTTATTTGTCGACCCTCTTGCCCCTGGTGTTAGGGTATTTTGCTTGGTTAGCAAGTTCTTAGGTCATACTTAAGGTGGACTCAACCCAAATCGAGAGTCAGATATCCCTAATTAGGAGTGTCTTTAGCCCTTTACATTCATCCTCAAGTCAACGAGGGTTAGAGTTCCAGGGATCGAGCAGCCTCTTGTCGGGTGCACCTTTCACACTCTCCAATCATTTGTATTCTTTCCCAAGTCGAGGGAACTATATTTATTTCCAAATAATTAGTCATTGTGTTTGGGTTGGTGTCATCCCTACTTTCATTCAGCAAAGTAGGAGTCGAAAGTAGGTCGATCAGTCTAAGTTTATGATCAATATTTTTGACGATTTTTTTATTTGCCCAATGGTGCTGGCTCGCCCAGGTCAGCATATCAGTGTTTTTGGATTTGAACTAAAGTTGGTCGAATCACAACATTTAGTCATTATAACAATGAGTTAGAGCAGGAAAGGAGCCTTTTATTCATTAACTATTGCAAGTGATAAATCACTGCTTATTACAATACTGAAACAAATAAAATAGTAAAGAAAATAGAAATCCTAAGAAAGATAAGATCGTAAGTGCTCTGCATTGCATGCTCCCTGAAAAGGTTTTGCATCAACAGTCGATAGCCTGAAGGTTCCATTATCAAGCTTATGCTAAATGACGTGTTGGATAATGGAGTTTTGATGACAACAACCTTATTTCAATTATCATTGATTATAAAACATATACTAACCCTTTTTGTATAGTGTATATATATACACATGCACACACATATGCAGGAATTATATACAAGAAATATTACTGAAGACTCAGCAGTTTAAAGATGATGGAGATTCAGAATTCAAACAAATTTCAAGACTCGTGGGTATTCAAGATTTCAAGAGTTCAAGATTAATATAGTTATAGAGTTTAGATTATGTAAGACTCTAAATAGCACTCTAGGTTCAATATTTAAATTCTGATTTTCAAACTCTAATTCTCAAATTCTATTTTCTATCCTCAATTCTCTCTATACTATTTTTTATCTTTTTTATTTTTCTTTATCTTTGTTTTTCAAACTTAAGTTTTATATATTTATGTTTTTATACTTTATATTTATATTATTTAAAACCTTATAATTTTATAAATATGTTTAAATTGTTAAATTTATGTTTTCATATGTTTTTATACTTTATAATATTAATTTACAGCACTAGTTTTTTATTCAAGAATTTCTAGAATTATATTTAGTTCAAAACACTTGAAAATGTTTTAAAATTCAAAAATATAGAGTATGTCGACATGTAGAGAACACTATGTCGACATATAACCGTCAAAAATTCAAATTTGAAAGGAAGTGTCTTTTCACTATTCGAAACGTTTCAGAAACATTGCAACCTTTCACACACTATAAAAGGGCTTGAACTCGATTTTTTAAACATACCTTCTTCTCCACTTTCATTCTCTTTCATTATATAATTATTCTTAACCATTTTTATTGTTTCTACACTTATACTCTACCGAATTCAATTCCATTTTGGTCAAACTTCTTCTTTCTACACACTCTTCTCATCTCTCTCTCAATCAAGTGCTATTGAAGAGTTATAGGGCTATTTGTAATGGCTTGGGTTGAGTAAAGTTGGAGTTGGTGTGTTCCTTGTAGCCATGAAACCAAAGAAGTAGGAATCGATGGTTGCCTTATAGCCGTGAAACAAAGGAAGTAGTAATTGGTGGTATCCCTTGTAGCCGTGAAATCAAGGAGGTTGCACTTCACTATTGGAATAGTAATAAAACTGTGCAATCCAGCTTTGTGCGGGACTCGACGTAGGAGCAATCCGAACCAGTATAAAATCCAGTGTGTTCTTTCCTTTTCTGCATTTTATTTCTGTTTATTTGTGAATGTGTGTTTGTGATTGTGTTTGTGGTGTTTGATTTATCCTGTAGTTAACAAAAGTTTTAGATTTTGTTAAATTCTCATAAACACTATTCACCCTCCACTAGTGTTTGTTTTGCCTTAATGATCCTTTCTGCAATCCCTTACATGACATAGGATACTTCCCATTTAGTCCCCATATGTATCGGAGTCGGAAAGACCCACTTTAGGACAAGATCACCAACATCAAAGGTCTTGTGTCGAACCTTCTTATTATAATATCGAGCAACCCTCCTGTCGGTGTGCTTCGGCGCGCAAGTTAGCCTCTTCTCTTTCTTCATCAATCATATCCAACGAGTCTAAGAGAAGGGCTTTGTTCGACAAAGGGTCATAGTATGTGGTTCTGTGAGAAGGAACTTCAAGTTTGATGGGAATGACAACCTCAGATCCGTAAGACAAAGCGAAAGGAGTGTGTCCAGTACCAGTCTTCTGGGTGGTCCGGTATGCGCAAAGGGCTTGGGGAAGTTCATCACCCATTTGCCGTTATTGACCTCCTCGACTTGTCCAATAGATTCATGATTGGCAACCGCGATGTATTTCTTCTCGATGTGATATCTCTCATAGAAGTCTATGAACTCGAGTTGTTGAACTGAGTCCCGCTATCCATGATAATGGTCTAAGTATCCCTTACCAACATATGATATTCCTCATGATGAAGTTAATGACTCGCTTCGTTATGATCATGGTCATCTGTTTGGCTTCAGCCCACCTAGTAAAATAATCTACTGCCACGATTACATATCTTACCCACCTTTTGAAATGGGCAGGGTTCCAGTACTCCACATGGAGAATGGCCAAGGACTGACCATATGGGTGATCTCATGTAACATACTGACTTTCCCGTACCGTTTGAGTTGACAATCACAACTCACGTCCAATCTAAATTGCACAGAAAAGCAGATAGTTATTAGAAAGAATTTAGAGGGTGAGATAAGAAAAGAAAGAATTATTAGACTAGAAGAAGAGGAGGAACTAACATTACACAGATTCTCACATTGCAGCGGAACATAATATGATATAGAAGTAAATCTTTGCTGAGATCTTGAAATAAAACTTACAATCATTAAAGTACATCACACATCTGGACAGTTATAATAATTTATCATCATATAAAATCACACAGCGGAAAATATAAAAGCATACGTCAAGACTCTTCCAACTTGTCTCTTCATAACAACCGATAACCTGAACCTGTACATCTCGGTCTAACCCGAGCTTTACAAACACTGGGCCAGTCCGGTGAACCAGAGTGAGAAAAGCACACCAAATTTTAAGGCATCACACAACTTGATTTTCACATTATAATCCTTTCAAAAGAAAAGGATAATCGTAAGATCGAATCCACACATAAATATGGACGGTTTTTACCTTATGATAACCCAAAATATTTTTGAAAACAATATTATGATAGTGTCTAAATATAACTAATTTACATCCAGCAGAACGCTTGCATCTCACGCTCCACATATATAGTATACAATCAAAACCGTGGGCACTTATTGGAGAATGGATTTCCAAGCAAGGTATGGGACCACCTTCCCGACAATGTACCTCTGGAGATGAATACATTGGGGTTCAACAAGAACATCTTGCAGCCCGGGCTAAACATGACCGGCCCCTCATTTTCTCTTGATAGTACCGAATATATCATTACCATGGTTGGGGCCAGCTAACCGAACCGATAGCATACATACATAAAATAAAAAGGGACAATTGAAAACCTTTAATTTCACCAGATCAGGTAATGATATACCTGTTTGATGGGTGCAACCGACATAGCCATGCGACCTACCTGATTTTTGCCATTTCCAAGTTGATGAGGCTAGAGGTTAGGCTTTTCCTTTAAAACAACACATCTCCATCCACTTTGAATATCACATCGTCAAATCCATCAAATCACTAATTGGTGTCCACAAAAATACTCTGCAGCTAACAGAAGTACGTTTGTAAAAATCAATGTACATGCTTCTTAAGAAATACTCTGTCAGACATTCGTCCATACAAGTCATCCAGGAACAGGATAAACCGAAGGCACCCTCCTACCACATCCTAGGAATCACCCCATAGATTAGTAGTGAATAGTCCTTGCAATATGTAGATTCCACTCAGACAAAATCACAGTCAAATATATATATCTCTAGGTATCAACCAGAGAAATTCAACCGTAGTTCCACCGCTCATGAAGATTTAAGGTTTTCAATTGCTCTATCTCAATTAGCATCTTCACATACTCATATTTATTGGTCGGAATGGTTTCCGAATATAAATTCGATCCAGGTATTTCCATATCAACACACGTTGGGTCTGATTTTAATAGTCGGTTATTTAACTATCAAAATAAAATAAAATAAAATAGATCTGTTAGTTTAGTACGCAGCGTCACTTGGTGTTTAAAAATAATATATTGGTTGTAATACCAAAAAAATATCTCAGGTTTAATATAGTTTTTTTCTCAAATCATTTTATTTTAATACTTCGGAAAATATCTTAAAATCATATTCAATTTTCTTTCAACTATCGTTTTCAAAATATCGCTAAAACATTATTTATTATTTGACATTTTGAAAATCAATCCTGTTTATCATTCTTTAAACAACCATTATGAAATCTCCTTTTCGTTTCGTTATTTGAACACCATAATTGTCACTTATCCTTTTAAAATAATCCGTTCTAAATTTCTTCTCTTTATTTTGAAAATATCATTATATTTTCACAAAATCTCCTTTTATTATTTCTTTAACATAGAAATATCATTTCATATTCTCGTTCCCTTATTAAATTCCTTCACTTTGGAATTCCAATATATGTATATTCCCCGCTTCTTCAAATGACGTTACATTATTATTTCACAAAATAATTCACTTCTAATATATCCATCATTATAACTAATATCATCCTCTGATAATCCTGAATTCGTTCAAGTTGGGGTATTTTAATTACCTCTCAGATCTTGATCAACAACATTCTTATCTTAGGATAAATACCACTTGTTATTCATAAACTAATATTAATTCTAATACCAACCAATACCAGTTCACTATTTTATTCAAAATATGGTTTTATAAAACTTTCTTACTTTTGAAATCTCCCTTTTCAATATACTATTATTGCTAAATTCATTGATTTTGTAAATGATAAATAAAACATCAACCTTTAAACTTAAACTTCTTTAACCTATTTATTTTATTACCTAGATTCCTATTACAAATTGTATTACCAAAACTTTTTCTAAATTAAATTGCAAGAATACTTTTCCCTAAACCTTACAATTATTTCCTTTGGGAAAATCTTATTTCAAATCCCATCCATTTCACTTAATGTCATTATTAGGTAACGTTTACTTAAAATTAACACTTTAATTTCACATCTCTCTTTATAAACTTGTTTATACAACTTTGGTTTAATATAAAACCCTTTTTCATCTAGATTCTTTTACATAATCCAAACATTTATTTAAGCTTAGCGCATTCGCTTAGAATCGCTTTATAACTTCATTCACCAAATTCAGTTTAAATATAACCTGTTCATCAACTCACTTTATATTTTAATTATGTTTCATTACTAACTTTGATTACTTTCTTAAATGAACTTCATTTAAGAAGTAGTCCTTAGAATTTTATTTTACTTTCCCATTAAATAGAATAAATGTTATATTTCTTTTTTTTTAAATCTTATTAATTTAAACAACTGTTCACTAATCTATTTCAGATTAATCGGGACGAACTAACTTAATTTAATAATTAATTTCCGTTAAAACAGTTGACTTGGTCAACTCTAAAAATATACTTAACTCATCGATCAATTCTAACTCATCTTTACATTTAAATTGATAAATAAGATTATTAATGTAAATTATCCCATTTACTTCGATTATTATTATATAGATAATAATTGATTCATATAATCCCATTTTAATTATTAATTAAAAGCAATTAATCTCAATTATTAACCGTTACATTAATCCTTGTTCACCTACTTATCCATCTTATTAATATAAGAATTTGTTTTATAAATCATTTAACAGTTTAGATGAGGCACGTGCTTCGCACGCGGTATAATTTTGGTACAAAAATAGTGATTGATGGTTTTAACAATCAATATATATGTGGTTGGTTTATTTCTTTTTTATAAACTTCATTTTAAACAATATATTTAAAATCTGTATTCGGTTATAAAGTGAATTTTATAACTTCATTTCTAACGATTCACCTAACAGTAAATCAATCTTTATAAAACAATTATAATTTAGGCCATCTACTACCGACTTCTCAACTAATATTTCTCATTAGTTAATATCAAGGGTACAACAATAATCAACCCATCATCCAATTAGGTTGGTTAAACAGTGGATGTGGTATAACATGAAAATAAAAAATAAATCTGAGGAATCCGATTAGATCCCCCAACCTCTTCTTCCCTGTATCAAACTAGATTATCTCAAAGAAAATTATTAAATTCAATTTAACTGATAATTTCTATAACAATAAATGACGACTATTTAATATCATCCAATTAATTTAACCCAACAAATAATTCAAACAATTCAATGAATTTAACACGTTTATTTTATAAACGTGACCAACAAGGTAAGTTACCTCTATTGGATTTAATCGTTACTAATAAAAATTTCATTTAAATTAAAAAACCATTTAGTATAAATAATATATATATATATCTAATATTTAGCAAACAACCAAACAATCATCAATCAGTCAATAAATAGCAAGCATAGCACACAAATTTTAAAACCCGACTTATATAAAATACAAATGGGACAACTGAGTGAGTTTAACTCACCTTGATCTGATTTGTGGTTTAAACCGTTCGTTTTAGTTGAATTAAACAAGCGTTTAATTACTAAAAATTATAGCTGGTTCCAGTTGTGTCCAGCTTTGTTCCATGATGTAGTACCCGTCAATACGGCCCCAATGGTTTATGGTTTGTCTGATTCTGTTAAGATATGTAATAGCTATTAATGTTTAAATATTAATGGTCTTTACTAAAACTAATTAACTCTAACTATAATTAAATTAAAAAAAAAACTAATTACATTTAAATTTTATAAAGGTCGACTCTTGGTTTCATCAACATCCCTTCACCCATCGTCCGTCCATGTTTCAAATATCACCCACATGACTGAACAATTATATGATTTAGTTAATAACAATTTACCCTATAATAATTCCTTAATTAACTCTTTATTTCCCAATTTAATCCATGTAATTACTTCTTACTGTACAAATCGAATGCCCATTTCAACAGACCCGACTTCCCCTTTTATTTTCCAAAATAGGAACAGCTCTTCCCCATTTAAACAACCGCCGCCACCTCCTGTCAACGCCGGACACCACCACACCCTGACCGCCGTGACCGCTAGCCTCCTTACTCCAATCCCCGACCGGTATCAGCCCCTCCAGTGGCCTGTAGCTGCCACTCCCCATCAAAACACGGAAACAATACATTTTCGTTCATCCCCCTTCTGCCAGCACCACATTCCACCAACGATCACCACACCACCGCCTTTCTAATTACCCAAACTTCCTCCACAATTGCCCTTCAGGCACCTCCGCCCCTCGACATTCCCACTGGCCAGAAAATGAAGAAACCCGAACAGTATAACCAAAAAAAATCCAGATCTAAAACTGACCACTGCCGCCAGTCTACACCACCTAGGATCACCGCGCCTCCATCGTTAGATCCGCCTAACTTCACACTCCAACTACGTAGTTGATCGCCAAGCCTAAAGCTTGACAGTTAGGGGGAAATTTGTTAGTTAGTGGAATGGAGTTTTCACGGTTTCCATTCTTTTTGTGCTGAGAAAATGAACAAGGGAGAATGCGTAGACAAATATATAGATTGGAGGAGTAATAGGATAAGAACACTGTCCCTTTCATTCAGTACAATAGCCTTGCGTGGATCAAGAATAGGGTAACTGGTGTAAGCATGTATGGCTGGTTTTGGCAATACAAAGCATAGTTAGCTGAAGAAACAAAGCAGCGTAGGGTGTAGTTGATTTCCTTCAGCATGAAGTAATTTGAGTGGAAAACTAATACTGGTTTGGCTTGAGTTTTATTTGGCAAGTTTATAGCATGTAGATGTTCAGTACAGGGTAGGCTGATACATTTTATTCATCTGGTTTAAGTAGTACATCTGAATTTTGTACTATCTAGAATATGGTAGCATGTTTTTGAAGTGGTTTAGCATGTGAATGGGGACAAGAGTATGTGCGGTCTTCATTGGGATTTATAAGGTTGCAATTATTTAGGGTAGGTAATATCTAGGAAACTTAGCATCAAAGTAACAACCTTGAATATTTTTGTACATTTTATTCTGATTTGTTTGGGTACGTTTGTTTATAACGGTTAATTTTGTTTTACCGTTATTTACGTAACACGTTAAATATACGCACCGCCTTCCACGAACTCCAACCGTAACGAAAATGAATGTACTGCTATGTTATACCATTTTGGACCCAATGAAATTAATTTCGCTGGATTCCGACTCCGTTTGCACAACATCGGTATTTTAATTTTAATATATTCCATCGGTTCACATTTAAATTTCTTCTACCAACAAAACAAATCCGATTGGCCCCAAACTGGAAAACTAGTAATAATTAACCATACATATTCCAATAAAGTTCGTTTCTTCACAAACGGAGGTTGTTTGGAAAAAAAAGATTTTTAACACATATAGTATTATAAATTAAATCCAAAACAATTAATTAAATAAATATAAATTATTTATTATGAACAAATATATCCAATTAAAGCAATATCTCACTTCAAATTAAACAAATATAGGATTACAACTCGATGTTAATATTTCTAAGTTAATATAGAAATTCCTTTTAAATAAATTAAGTAAACGATATAATTTATAAACGATTTCCACAACGACTATTTTAAAATTTGATTTGGCCATAATTAACAATTTATAATGCAAATCCGGATTTTTCTCTTTCATACAAAAACTATAATCAACAAGATTCCAACGCTTCTTGTTTCATAGAATTTCGACTTATAACGGATCAAGTATACTAAATTAAAGTTCAAAACTTAATATTATGAATTACCAAGCCATTTCAAGCTCGTTTTAAGTTAATATATAAATTTAACGATCAAAGTTCATTTTAAATAAATGAATTCAATATTAAAATTCAAATTAAATATTTAAAATAATATAACAAATTAAATATTTGACCACCAGAAATACGGGACATTACAATCTTCCCCCCTTAAATGAATTTTGTCCCCGAAATTATCAAGGTAAGAAAGATGTAACAAACCCCCTAATTTCCAAAATCCAATTTACTATAAATCAAAAACCCATTTAATATCGCTAGTATATATTTTCAAAAATATCAAAAAAATATAACACTTTAAATTCTCCGAAAAATTTGGCAGAGAATCCCCTGTACGGAGTGGCATCTACGATATCATAGGAAAAAATAATATATATACATTGACCCACCCAGTAGGAAAACAAAATTCAGACCCCAAACTTTGTACTTTTGCGTCGGCGTACCTTTTACGAGCGTTGTCGAGCATACTTACTCAATATATTATGATCTATTCAACCAATATCAATCCTCAGGTCTTCTGGCACTTGTACTTAACTAAGTTCAACATGTAAGTGGCAATGAAATCTCAAATAACACTTCATTAATTAATAGGTATAAGTATCCATATTTCAAAAAATAACTGAAAGATCATTCATTTGCACATACAGGGTTAAATTGTAACAACCCGGAATTTCTAAACCAATTTAAATTTTTTATTTTAGCTATTTTAATGGATTTTGAAAATTTAAAATGATTTATTTTAAATAATAACGATTTAAAATTTACTTAAATCGAAGTTAGAACATATAAATTTATTTTAATTATAAAACGAGCCTGAAATGACGCGGTAGTTTGAAAATTCGATTTCTAATTTCAAATAAATTTACAGAATTCAATATAAGTCAGAATTGGATGAAACAAGAAATATTTGAATTGGTTTAATTATATCTTTCCAACAAATGTGAAAAATTCAAATTTCATAATATAAATTGAAAGTTATGTCCAATCGAAATTTAGAATGGTCGCTATGGAATTTATATTTTTTTTAATATAATATATACCCTTAAAAATAGCCATTTTTCAGATGACCTCCATTTTAAACGAAACCACTTTTGTTGGATCCAGAATGTCAAATTATTGTTAGGTTTCAGATTTCATATTTTTTGGAATTAATATGTGAGCGTGGTAAATTTAAACGTGTTTTGTCAATTCAGTTTAAATTTAATTGACTGGAAAAGTTCCATTTTTCAGACGGCCTCCAAATTCGACAAAATTAGTTTTGTTAGGACCGTATCGTCAAAACATAGCTGGATTTATTTTTTTGGAATTTTTGGAGTCAGTATGTGGCCCGGGTAAATTAAAATGTATGTTGAATTCAATTTTAACGTTATATTAATTTATATTTTACTTTAAAGAAAAAATGATCGAAACAGTCGAGTTGGCTTATGGGACATATCCCATTGTGTCCGGAATGGGGGTATTTGGCTAGCGACAATAGTTACTGGGTTCGAGTTGGAGTTCAAATGAGAAACTAACTTTTTGGAATTTAACATAATAATATAAAATATAATATAAATATATATTTTGTCTAACCCTAACTCCATTCAGAAAACCCGCCATTCTTTTCAAGAAAACGAAAAAAAATCAATGTCTGCTGCCGTTCAGCCCCACCGCGTCGCCGCCCGTCCCCTATCGTCGCACCGACCGTCGGATCTCCCCAGCCGCTGACGCCGCCACCCCTTCCTCTTCCTCCCTTCTTCAAACGCCCGCAGCTAAAACCGCAACCCCCAGTCCACTGTGGGACCTCTGCCAACCACCAGAAGGCCTCCCCCACCTGCAGACATCCGGCGCCGCCATCCCTCAACCCCACTCCGGCTGTGGGTCCCCCAATTTCCAATAACCCGTTTTCTATAAAATCTAGTATTTACAAATAAGGCCCTATTCGTATTTCCTCAATAAGTCCCAAACCGCGCACTTCTAGACAAAACTCCAAAATGAAAAAATGGAAGATTATGATTGTCTCTTCGATTTGAGTATATGGCACTCGAAGTTTAGAGTTCGGAGCTATCCAGATAATGCATCCAAAGTTAGCAGTCCAAATACCGTCTTTGGTTTAGGAGGTACATGGAGGCTAGGGCAAACGGAGCTGGCCCAGCAAACACTCCCACTCCTCCTCCCGTACCTGAGGTTCCTCCACCTCCTCCTCCTCAGCGTCCACAAGCGGATTTCGCGAAGATTTGCAAAGACTTTAAGGCGATGGGTGGCAAGAATTTTGTTGGGATAGAGACTTTTGTTGAGGCAAGAAACTGGTTAAGAGAAACTGAAGACCTTTTTGCTATCTTTGATGTAGAAGATCGTAGGAAAGTACTGTTGGTACTGTGGCTATTGAAAGAGGAAGCTGCTTATTGGTGGGAAGTCACCAACGCTACTAGGCCTATAGAGACTTGGGCCGACTTTAGGATGAGGTTTGGCCTTAAGTTTCTATCATCTGCTGAAGAGAATCTGCAAATGGAGAGCTTTATATCTTTGAAGCAAGGGGACATGACCGTGAGGGAGTATGTGAATAAGTTTAAACAGCTTGCTCGATTCGGTTTAGACATGGTTAACACACCTCAGAAGAAGTCTCTACGCTTTGCTCGAGGATTGAATGAACCATTGCAAGGTTTGGCCATGTCTCATATACCCATGGGGGCCACTTTTGAGAGCTTAGTGGATATGGCCTTGCTTCAAGGAGATGCTAAGAATGGCAAGAAAGAAGTTAAGCTTAATGAGACTCAAACCAAGAAGGCGGACTCCAAGTGGGGAGGCAACCAGAACAACCAGAGCAACCAGAACAACAAGAACAACAAGGGTAACAAGGACAACAACAACAAGGCAAGAGAGACAAGGAAGTGCAACTTCTGTGGGATCACCGGACACATAGCCAAAGATTGTAGGAAGAAGAAGAGGAAGTTGGGAGAATGCTTTCATTGCGGAGAGTCTGGACACTACAGTAAGGATTTCCCAAAGAAGCAAGTGCAGGGGCAAGGACAGACTCAGTGGGCAGGAGCTTCTGGAGGGCAGATGCATGCTCTCAACACTACTCCAGCTCCGGGTCGAGGTAGCATTTCTGTAGAAAGCCTTGTTTACATTTCTGGTTTTCCTATTCGAACTTTATTTGATTCTGGCTCATCGCATACCTTTATTTCTTCTGACATTGTTGAAAGTTTGCACCTAAGTACTAGTCTATTTGAGGATCCCGTTAGTGTTTCAAATCCAATTGGGGGTTCCGCCCATCTATCTATGATTTGTATGGATTTGAGGATTTCTATCTTGACCGTAGAATCACATGTAATGCTTATGTTCTTGGGTTCATGGGATACGGGTTGATTTTGTGCATGGATTGGTTGTCCAGTTATGGAGCCATTCTCGATTGTGAGCATAGGGTAGTGAGGCTTATGACTCGCCTTGGCAATACCCTAGAGATTTCTTGTAACCCTATGGATCCCGTCATGTTATGTTATCTTGAATCCCTCGACTCGTCTATTAACAATCTTCAATCTGTGAGGGTGGTCCGAAAATATCCTGATGTCTTTGATGAGGTGTAGGGGTTACCTCCTAAACGCGAGATAGACTTCCATATTTATCTTGTTGATAATGCCAAGCCAGTTTCATTGCCTGTTAGGCACATGGCCCCGCGAGAAAGAAGAGAGCTTAGCAAGCAAGTCAAGGAGTTGCTTGAGAAAAATTTCAATAGGCAAAGCATTTCTGAATGGGGTGCTCCTATGGTATTCGCTAGTAAGGCGTATGGTTCGCTTCGTCTATGTGTTGATTATCGTGAGTTAAACAAGCTGACAAAGAAGAATAGGCACCCGTTACAGAGGATTGATGATCTCTTTGACCAGCTTGTAGGTGCTTCTGTTTTCTCTCAACTCGATCTAGCCACCGGATTTCATCAGCTTAGAGTGGCTGAGGATAGTATTGACAAGACTGTGTTTAGGGCTCCAGATGGATTCTTTGAATGGCTCGTCATGCCGTTCGGTTTGACTAATGCACCCGCATACTTTGTTGATTTGATGAGTAGGGTGTTTAGGGAGTTCCTTAACAAGTTTGTGGTTGTCTTCGTGGATGATATTCCGATCTTCTCTAAGGACGAGGAAGAGCATGCTACACATCTCAAGGAGGTTATGGATACGCTTAGAGCTCATCAGTTAAAAGCCAAGTTCTCCAAATGCCATTTTTGGAGAAGGGAAGTTCGGTTCCTTGGGCATATAGTTTCTAAGCAGGGCATAGTTGTGGATCTCACTAAAGTAGCGGCGGTACAAGACTGGAAAGTTCCGAAGAATGCAACTAAAGTGAGAAGCTTTCTCGGTCTGGCAGGATTTTATAGGAAGTTCATTAAGGACTTCGCTAAGATTTCATCCCCTCTTACTAAGTTAACGAAGAAGAACTTAGTCTTTGCGTGGGACATAAAGTGTGAGCTTGCTTTTCAAAGGTTCAAGAAAGCTCTCACCACAACTCCAGTTCTAGCATTACCTGATGGAGGGAAGTTGTTTACCGTGTACACCGATGCATGTGGCCCGGGATTAGGCGCTGTCCGGATGCAAGAAGGGAGAGTGATATGCTTTGGGGGTAGGCAACTCAAAGTTCATGAGAAGAACTATCCCACTCATGATTTGGAGTTGGTGGCGATCGTCTTTGCACTCAAATCTTGGCGCCATTATCTTCTAGGTGAAAGGTTTGAGTTATATACTGATCACAAGTCGCTCAAGTACCTCTTCTCGCAGAAAGATTTGAATCTAAGGCAGTAGAGGTGGATGGAATTCTTGGCATCATATGACTTCGATATTGCTTATACCCCTGGCAAGGGTAATGTTGTGGCGAATGCGCTAAGTTGAAGAAGGTTGACTTTGAGTCCCTTGTTTGTTGAGATGAAGAGCCTAGAGTTCTTGGCAACCTTTGATTTTACACCTGCTGTTGAGTCGATGACTGGTTCATTAGCATCCCTTGAGCTTAGACCTATACTTCTTGATCAAGTTGGGACTTCACAGAGGGAAGACCCGCAGATAGTCGAGATCATGGACAAGTTGATTCGTGGTGAGACGTCAAGTCACCTCGCTAGATATATTATTGATGACAAGGGGTGGCTAAGGCATGATGGAAGACTATGTGTCCCACAAGTGGGAGACTTAGTAAGTAAAGTTCTTGAGGAGGCGCATCACTCGAGGATGACCTGTAACAACCCGAAAATCTGGGCCAGTTTAAAATTTTTATTTTGGCAATTTTGGCGAATTTTGAATATTTAAAATGAATTATTTTAAATAATATCGGCGAGAAATTTATTTTGAATATAATTAGAACGTATATATTATATACGTCGTCGTTAGAATATATAATAATTATATATAATTATAAAAGGAATTGAAAATGGCGCGGTAGTTCGAAAATTCGATTTCTAATTTCAAATGAATATACAGAATTCAATATAAGTCAGAATTGAACGAAACAAGAAATATTTGAATCTGCATAACTATATCTTTGTAACGAAGTTAACAAACTGAGATTTCATCTTAGAAATGATAAGATATGTTCAGTTTAAAATTAGAAATAGTCGCTGTGGAATTTATATATATTTTTATATATATAAGGCCCTTGAAAATAGCAATTTTGCAAACGACCTCGGATTTCGACAAAACCAGTTTTGTTGGGTCCGTGATGTTAAGTTATTGCTAGGTTTCAAATTTCATAATTTTTCGAATCAGTATGTGAGCGTGGCAAAGGAAAACGCGTTTGACCAGTTTCAGTTGATTTTAATCGACTGGAAATTGGCCATTTTTCTAACGGTCTCAGAATTTGACGAAACTAGCTTTGTTAGGACCGTATCGTCAATACGAAGCTAGAAAATATTTTTCGAGAATTTTTAGAGTTAGTATGCGACCCCGGTAATTTGAAATGTACGTTTAAAATTGAATATAAGTGATTTAAATGTAAATTCAACGGAAACTGATCGAAACAGTCGAATCAGCTTGCGATACATATCCCATTGTGTTCGGAATGGGGGTAATACGCTATGGATGACAGGCGGTGGGCCTCGTTTCGAGGTCGTATGTAAAAGACAACTTTTTGCGAAAATAATAATAATAATAAAAAAAAATATCTCTTCCTTTTATCAGCCCCCCCCCCCCCCCCGTTCAAAATCGTTTAAACAGAAGAAAAAAAATGTAAACCTAATCGCGCCGCCGCCTGGGGCTCGAAGCCGCTCGCCACCAACCCATGCCGGAGGCGCTCCCCTCCACCAGCTCCCTGCCGTGACCGCTTCCCCCCCCCCCCTCTCCTCCGTCTCTCCCCCCTTCTAAGTCGATGTCGCCAGGAACCTGAGCCCCCCCTCCCCCAGACCTAATCGCCGCCTCCGATGATCGTGCGCCACCCCCCCTCCCAACTCCGACGCCGACATCGACACCCCCAGTAGCCCCCCCACGACCGACGCTAACCCCCCCCCTCTTTTTTTCCAAACCCGACAACCGACGCTAAACCCCCCCTGTAAGTTATTTTATTTTTATTTTATTTCTTTATTTTATTTATATAGTTTTATCCGATTTTAATTAGAAAAAAAAAACAACACTGTTGTTTTTTATTTATTATGTAAAAGTTAAAAACTGAATTTTATAAAAGTATAAAAAACTGATTTTTAAGATGATTTAAAAGATGATTTTAAAATGATTTATAAACTAAAAGGAGATTTGAAAGTCGAAATAAAAATAGGATTCTTATATGTTGAAAGTCGAAATAAAAATAGGATTTTTATATGTTGAAAGCGAAATAAAAATTCGATTTTTATATATTGAATAGCGAAGTAAAAATTCGATTTTTATAAATTGAATAGCGAAGTAAAAATTCGATTTTTATAAATTGAATAGCGAAGTAAAAATTCGATTTTTATATATTGAATAGCGAAATAAAAATTCGATTTTTATAAATTGAATAGCGAAGTAAAAATTCGATTTTTATAAATTGAATAGCGAAGTAAAAATTCGATTTTTATATATTGAATAGCGAAGTAAAAATTCGATTTTTATAAATTGAATAGCGAAGTAAAAATTCGATTTTATATATTGAATAACGAAGTGAAAATTCTATTTTTACAAATATGAAATAGCGATGAAAATTCTATTTTCACAATATGAAGTTAGCGATAAAAATATGATTTTTATATAATAGAGAATATAAAAATGTGATTTTTTATATACAGTGTATACGGGCAACGATGGTGATAAAAAGGCGAGTTGGCGAAGATTTCCTGCATTAGAAGAGCCGTGGAGCTAGGACAGCTATATGTGAGAATTTCTCACCTTTCAATTTATTTTTCTAGTTATATATATATATACTAGGATGCAGACGGTGCTTAGTAGCACCCGACACAATCGTCCACAGACCATGGACTTGTTTGTTTGGCTGTGTTGTTAGTTAGATTGTTTGGGTTGATTTGAATTGTTTGGTGAAGTGAAATTGATATGATTGATGTGTGAATGGCGTGGGCCTTCACTAGACCGGGGATATGGCTAGGCCTTGTCCCGTTTCTAGTATCGTGCCGTTATGCCGCCGAAATTTTCTAAAATATGTTAGAAAAATAAAAATATCATTTTATTGAATAAATGAATTGAATAGAAATTCATAGGTTGAAATAAAATGTTTTATCGTTAAAAATATAATTTTTAACGTGAATAAGAAAATAGTGAAGTGAATGAATAAATATTCATTTACAAACCAGATGGTTTGTTTATGTACACTTATTTGAATGACATTGATTGGGACGATAAATTTTACACATCGCCCAACTGCACAACTAAAATCTATGTTTGATTGTTTGAAACCCCACACGGGTGTTGGGATGAAATATGAATTTCACTCATCCTGATTGATTAAATATGTCGATCGATTGATTGACAGGCTGTTATAAGCGTTGAATATCTATATTTGATGCTTATACAGTGTAGTGCACTTTGGTTGATGGTTGATGGTTGATTATTTTCAATGTTATTATATACATGTGTTGTATGAAAATCCATATATTTAATTTTATATGGTAATTGATTGGGCCTCATTCCAATCGTGAAAATAAAGAATATTTTGATAATAACAAATATTTGAAATAGAATATTTGAAAATAGAAATTCATGAAGCCGTGTTGATTAGATTGACGCCATTTTGACGTGAACGATATTTATATCGATTTCGAAATGAATTGAATTGAAAACGATTTCGAAATGAAATGAATTGAAAACGATTTCGAAATGAAATGAATTGAAAACGATTTCGAAATGAAATGAATTGAAAACGATTTCGAAATGAAATGAATTGAAAACGATTTCGAAATGAAATGAATTGAAAACGATTTCGAAATGAATTGAATTGAAAACGATTTCGAAATGAAATGAATTGAAAACGATTTCGAAATGAAATGAATTGAAAACGATTTCGAAATGAAATGAATTGAAAACGATTTCGAAATGAAATGAATTGAAAACGATTTCGAAATGAAATGAATTGAAAACGATTTCGAAATGAATTGAATTGAAAACGATTTCGAAATGAATTGAATTGAAAACGATTTCGAAATGAAATGAATTGAAAACGATTTCGAAATGAATTGAATTGAAAACGATTTCGAAATGAATTGAAAACAATTTCGAAATGAAATGAATTGAAAACGATTTCGAAATGAAATGAATTGAAAACGATTTCGAAATGAAATGAATTGAAAACGATTTCGAAATGAATTGAATTGAAAACGATTTCGAAATGAAATGAATTGAAAACGATTTCGAAATGAAATGAATTGAAAACGATTTCGAAATGAATTGAATTGAAAACGATTTCGAAATGAATTGAATTGAAAATGATTTCGAAATGAAATGAATTGAAAACGATTTCGAAATGAATTGAATTGAAAACGAATTCAAATTGAATTGAAAGCGAATTGAAATGAATTCAAATTGAATTGAAATTTGAATTGAATAGAAATGAATTTTAAAACGAATTTATAAAGAAGAATTCAATTTTGATTTGAAATGAAATGGAGGTTGAAATTACTTTCGAAACGAATTTAAAACTATTTATATAATTCGTTTTAAATAGAAATCGATGAAATATATATTATATATATAATATAATGGCCTGAATAGAACGCGCCGCGCCGCGGCAGTTCGTGAATTTCGACCATTTATTTCAAACGGACATTACGGGAGATCCGATCGTCGGATTCTCCTAAAATCGGAACCGTTGGGTTCGTATCGAAAAGAGCTTTCTAATGAATGTTAGAAATTTGAAATCTAACGGTTGGATTTGGAGTTACGTCCAAATCAAATTTGAAAAAGGTCGCTGTAAGTGCAGTTCGATGGCCATTGTTGGAAATCGACTGTACGGGCCTTGATAAAATTATTAAAAATAGTAATAATTTGTGTAAAATCATAAGAAATGATTTGTGAAGAATTGGGATGAAAAACTCCATATTTGAAAAGATAAAAATAGATTTTTATCGAAATGAACTAGTTTTGAACTAGAATTATAATTCTATTTATTTTTAAATAAATAAATTGAATTTAAAAAGGGTTTTGAAAATAACCAGAATATCCAATGATTGCATTGGAGTGGATCTGAATCGAAATTGTCTTCGGAATATTTCGATGTTGGAATTCGTGATTATACAGATGTTGTTATGGAAATTTGAAAGATATATATATTTATATCGTTATTTCCAATACGACATTTGTTAATCGTAGAATTTGATATTGAATATAAGCCGATATATTTTCTATTCAGAGCCTTATATTGAATATCAAATGTGATTTGGGTTTGTCGTGAATGGTGTCTTCACTAACACTGTTCTTGAACCCAGTTGAGAAAAGATTAAATCTTTTATTTAGATTTAATGAAGTGTAACAATTAAATAATATTTAATTGGAATTGATATTGATTTTTGGGTTTATCGTGAACAGTGTTTTAAATAACACTTGTTCTTTAACCCGATAATTAATAAATGTGATTTTGGGTTTATCGTGAACCGTGTTTTTAAATGACACTGATTCTTTAACCCAGTCGAAGATTAAAACTAAGTGGAGTTTTAATGAATCTTTAATTAGATTGAAAAGATCGAAAATGGAGTATCACCAGTTTTGCTCCAGGCGATAGTTAAATCTTTAATTAGATTTGAACGTGAAATGGTAATTGAATTTACCGATAACACTGTGGTGTTAGATATGAAGTATTACCAGTTTTACTTCATGGGATGAATAGGTTGGGATTGGGAAATTAAAACAAATGATTACTTCGGTAAGGTTCGCTAATCCCGACTAGTTAGAATTGATATTCAAAAATGGATTAAAGAATAAATTCAAGGAATTTATCTTTGATAAAATTAATGGGAATCTTTCCCTATGAATGTGAAATTTAGAAACTAACTGTCGGTTAGCCAAGCAGAATGGTTTTCTGGATATTGATCTGATGTTGGTTTCGGCCTTCGGGGTTAATATTTGGGAAATTATTCTCTTGATTAATTTACGGTTAGTGACTAATGAATTGGAATGAGGCGTATGTTGTGTTTGTGTAACACTTATTTAAAATATACGCGAGTTATTCGGAAAGACCGGGTTTATCCCATTCTGAATAACTGATACGACGATAAGTCGAAGATGAAGACGATGGTCGAAGACCGGAGGTCTTCACGTCGTTTGGGTGATAACTGATGATCTTGATTGGGCTGTACACCCAAAAAGATGGAAACAGTTGGTGATCGTCCAGACGTACTTGGAGATCGATGGATATGCGGGGTACTAGGTGCTCCCGGTTTCGTTCAGACCCAGAACGGACTTGTAAATGGACTGTGTGTCTGACATCGGATTTCATTCTGTGTGACTGATATCGGTTGCATAGGATGGTTTGCCTGTGTGGCATGCTAAGATGCAAATGATCAAGGCTTCTGTTGAAAAGCAAAGTCTTGTGGTTGGTGATCAAAGCACGGCCTTTGTGGCGTAGCTTTGTGTAACGTTTACTTCACGAGTTTCACACCCGGTATGAACCAAAAACGGGAGACGGACCTCAGGGAGGGCCTGCGTTTCCTCCTAGCTAGAAGTGGCGTCAGTGGTTTTACACGCCCTGACGAGTTTGACTTATGTGGTTGTTGCTGTTGCGAGGCGCCTCGGTTAGATCGGACGATCCGGGTCCGATGGAGTCATTCGTTGGCTCGCTTACGCCCCAAAGGGCGGCGAAACGTAGTGCTCAGGTATAATAATCCACATCGGTGGACCGGCCCTGTCGCTCCAAGGCTTGCCTGCGCGCTTGCCTGAGACTCGGGCTAGGCAGTCTCGAATCGGTTGAGAACTATCTTTTGCCTCGGTTCATAGAAGGAAATCCAATTTCCAAATACGTGACTTTGCGGTTTTATTTGTAAACCCATATATGGCGACATGATATATGGTACCCATGCCGCCTATGATTGATACTTATGATTTGAAGTTGTTTTATGCACTATGCACTTATTATAGTATCAAATGATTTGTTTTAAACGTATCAAGCATTCTTTGGCTGTTATAAGGGAAAACCCTATCCCCCGGCTTGCGTTGCATTGTGTGATAGGACCTGGGTCTTATAACAGCTTCATCTTTCTTTATTTAGCATTGCGCTGTTTGTTTTATGCACTGGTATTCTCGGGAGGAAACCCGTTCCGTGTTATACGGCGTGGTCCCTTGATTTACCTAACTTTAAAATAAAGATTAACTGTTTTAGTTCTCACACCAGTCCCATGACTGACCTGGAGTTTATTGTTTTAACCTAAACTCTGGGTGCCCTTATTTTCGGCACGGGCAGCTAGTAGTTTTGGTTTTGCAGATTTATATTCACAGGATCCTGGTTTACAGCTGGAACGATATCCGGAAAGCTTTGTATCCGTATATCTACTTCTAGTTGTGTATTGTATTATTTTCCGCTGCTATGTATTTAAATGTAATTTAAATCTCTGATATTTCTGTGTATTATTCATTTATACTCTGGATATTCTTGTAATCTGATGCATTGTTGTAATATAAAATGAAATGTTCTTCTGCATGCGTTCTGTTTTGTCCTGTTCTCAAACGACAGGGCGTTTCGAACGGCCTGGATCGGTTTAGCGACTGGTTCGGACCGAGCGAAATTCCTTGCCGTCACAGTTGGTATCAGAGCTTTGGTTTACAAAGCTTAGAGAACAGGACACATTAGAACCGTACGAAAGAATTCATCAGAAATTGGATTAGTAATATCCAACGAGAATGACTCGTTAGAGATAGGATCAGTATTATCCTAGAACGGGTGTGAAGAGTATATTTTTCAAATGAAAACATTTTTGTTTTGAAAATTTAAATCAATTATTCGTATCTGATTATCTGTTTATATTGATGTGGACAATCCAGTATATATAGCTTTTGCGTATACGTCTGATCCGCGTGTATTCGAAATTTTAATATACTGGATAAATATAGAATTACACTCTAATCGCCCGGAGATGATTTTGATGATGGAGCTCCATCATTAGAATTTATGTTCGAGTGACGAAAGTGGGCTTTCTATATATTTCCTATTGACTGGTGTGAGAACCAAAATTAGATAGGGCCTATTGTTGTGATTTGGCATCAAAAATCTGATTTTTGACTATATATCAAAGTTATGCATTTGAAACTCTAATCAACTAAAAGATTGATGTTTGTGTTGTTTGTTTATTTGGTTGGTAATTTTGAACCATTTAGCCTAATTGAATCAAATATTGAATTGTATGGAAAATTGGTTGCGTTTGCTTGCATATACTTGTACTTACATTGAACAGGTCATAGCAAGGAGGCTAGAGCCAGAGAATAAAATTTGTTTGCCCGACAAATAGGTACATGTTTACTACATAATTTCCTGTTTTGTTTGGGTGATGATGATTTTATGAGCCTATTGGCTAGCCGCTTGGCTTTTTCTTTTTCTTTTTGAGATCTGAAGGACCGGGGAAGCTATTTGAAATTCCCCGATGCTCCCATTGCAGGGGAGGTTATGGCGAAATTTTTCGAAAATTTAGGGTGTTAGCCAAATTTTTGAAATTTTGAAAATTCTCAGAAACTAAAGAGTTGGAGAATGGAAGCCAGATCGAGCATAGAGTTGATTAATCAAACCACTTTCGACTTTGTTCCTTTTCGAGGACGAAAAGTTTTAAGTGGGGGAGATTGTAACAACCCGAAAATCTGGGCCAGTTTAAAATTTTTATTTTGGCAATTTTGGCGAATTTTGAATATTTAAAATGAATTATTTTAAATAATATCGGCGAGAAATTTATTTTGAATATAATTAGAACGTATATATTATATACGTCGTCGTTAGAATATATAATAATTATATATAATTATAAAAGGAATTGAAAATGGCGCGGTAGTTCGAAAATTCGATTTCTAATTTCAAATGAATATACAGAATTCAATATAAGTCAGAATTGAACGAAACAAGAAATATTTGAATCTGTATAACTATATCTTTGTAACGAAGTTAACAAACTGAGATTTCATCTTAGAAATGATAAGATATGTTCAGTTTAAAATTAGAAATAGTCGCTGTGGAATTTATATATATTTTTATATATATATAAGGCCCTTAAAAATAGCAATTTTGCAAACGACCTCGGATTTCGACGAAACCAGTTTTGTTGGGTCCGTGATGTTAAGTTATTGCTAGGTTTCAAATTTCATAATTTTTCGAATCAGTATGTGAGCGTGGCAAAGGAAAACGCGTTTGACCAGTTTTAGTTGATTTTAATCGACTGGAAATTGGCCATTTTTCTAACGGTCTCAGAATTCGACGAAACTAGCTTTGTTAGGACCGTATCGTCAATACGAAGCTAGAAAATATTTTTCGAGAATTTTTAGAGTTAGTATGCGACCCCGGTAATTTGAAATGTACGTTTAAAATTGAATATAAGTGATTTAAATGTAAATTCAACGGAAACTGATCGAAACAGTCGAATCAGCTTGGGATACATATCCCATTGTGTTCGGAATGGGGGTAAAACGCTATGGACGACAGGCGGTGGGCCTCGTTTCGAGGTCGTATGTAAAAGACAACTTTTTGAGAAAAAAATAATAATAATAAAAAAAAATATATCTCTTCCTTTTATCAGCCCCCTCCCCCCCCGTTCAAAATCGTTTAAACAGAAAAAAAAAAAAAAAAAAATGTAAACCTAATCGCGCCGCCGCCTGGGGCTCGAAGCCGCTCGCCACCAACCCATGCCGGAGGCGCTCCCCTCCACCAGCTCCCTGCCGTGACCGCTTCCCCCCCCTTCTCCTCCGTCTCTCCCCCCTTCTAAGTCGATGTCGCCAGGAACCTGAGCCCCCCCCCCCAGACCTAATCGCCGCCTCCGATGATCGTGCGCCACCCCCCTCCCAACTCCGACGCCGACATCGACACCCCCAGTAGCCCCCCCACGACCGACGCTAACCCCCCCCTCTTTTTTTCCAAACCCGACAACCGACGCTAAACCCCCCCTGTAAGTTATTTTATTTTTATTTTATTTCTTTATTTTATTTATATAGTTTTATCCGATTTTAATTAGAAAAAAAAAACACTGTTGTTTTTTATTTATTATGTAAAAGTTAAAAACTGAATTTTATAAAAGTATAAAAAACTGATTTTTAAGATGATTTAAAAGATGATTTTAAAATGATTTATAAACTAAAAGGAGATTTGAAAGTCGAAATAAAAATAGGATTCTTATATGTTGAAAGTCGAAATAAAAATAGGATTTTTATATGTTGAAAGCGAAATAAAAATTCGATTTTTATATATTGAATAGCGAAGTAAAAATTCGATTTTTATAAATTGAATAGCGAAGTAAAAATTCGATTTTTATAAATTGAATAGCGAAGTAAAAATTCGATTTTTATATATTGAATAGCGAAATAAAAATTCGATTTTTATAAATTGAATAGCGAAGTAAAAATTCGATTTTTATAAATTGAATAGCGAAGTAAAAATTCGATTTTTATATATTGAATAGCGAAGTAAAAATTCGATTTTTATAAATTGAATAGCGAAGTAAAAATTTGATTTTATATATTGAATAACGAAGTGAAAATTCTATTTTTACAAATATGAAATAGCGATGAAAATTCTATTTTCACAATATGAAGTTAGCGATAAAAATATGATTTTTATATAATAGAGAATATAAAAATGTGATTTTTTATATACAGTGTATACGGGCAACGATGGTGATAAAAAGGCGAGTTGGCGAAGATTTCCTGCATTAGAAGAGCCGTGGAGCTAGGACAGCTATATGTGAGAATTTCTCACCTTTCAATTTATTTTTCTAGTTATATATATATATATATATATACTAGGATGCAGACGGTGCTTAATAGCACCCGAAACAATCGTCCACAGACCATGGACTTGTTTGTTTGGCTGTGTTGTTAGTTAGATTGTTTGGGTTGATTTGAATTGTTTGGTGAAGTGAAATTAATATGATTGATGTGTGAATGGCGTGGGCCTTCACTAGACCGGGGATAAGGCTAGGCCTTGTCCCGTTTCTAGTATCGTGCCGTTATGCCGCCGAAATTTTCTAAAATATGTTAGAAAAATAAAAATATCATTTTATTGAATAAATGAATTGAATAGAAATTCATAGGTTGAAATAAAATGTTTTATCGTTAAAAATATAATTTTTAACGTGAATAAGAAAATAGTGAAGTGAATAAATAAATATTCATTTACAAACCAGATGGTTTGTTTATGTACACTTATTTGAATGACATTGATTGGGACGATAAATTTTACACATCGCCCAACTGCACAACTAAAATCTGTGTTTGATTGTTTGAAACCCCACACGGGTGTTGGGATGAAATATGAATTTCACTCATCCTGATTGATTAAATATGTCGATCGATTGATTGACAGGCTGTTATAAGCGTTGAATATCTATATTTGATGCTTATACAGTGTAGTGCACTTTGGTTGATGGTTGATTATTTTCAATGTTATTATATACATGTGTTGTATGAAAATCCATATAATTAATTTTATATGGTAATTGATTGGGCCTCATTCCAATCGTGAAAATAAAGAATATTTTGATAATAACAAATATTTGAAATAGAATATTTGAAAATAGAAATTCATGAAGCCGTGTTGATTAGATTGACGCCATTTTGACGTGAACGATATTTATATCGATTTCGAAATGAATTGAATTGAAAACGATTTCGAAATGAAATGAATTGAAAACGATTTCGAAATGAAATGAATTGAAAACGATTTCGAAATGAAATGAATTGAAAACGATTTCGAAATGAATTGAATTGAAAACGATTTCGAAATGAAATGAATTGAAAACGATTTCGAAATGAAATGAATTGAAAACGATTTCGAAATGAAATGAATTGAAAACGATTTCGAAATGAAATGAATTGAAAACGATTTCGAAATGAAATGAATTGAAAACGATTTCGAAATGAAATGAATTGAAAACGATTTCGAAATGAAATGAATTGAAAACGATTTCGAAATGAAATGAATTAAAAACGATTTCGAAATGAAATGAATTGAAAACGATTTCGAAATGAAATGAATTGAAAACGATTTCGAAATGAAATGAATTGAAAACGATTTCGAAATGAATTGAATTGAAAACGATTTCGAAATGAATTGAATTGAAAACGATTTCGAAATGAAATGAATTGAAAACGATTTCGAAATGAATTGAATGGAAAACGATTTCGAAATGAATTGAAAACGATTTCGAAATGAAATGAATTGAAAACGATTTCGAAATGAAATGAATTGAAAACGATTTCGAAATGAAATGAATTGAAAACGATTTCGAAATGAATTGAATTGAAAACGATTTCGAAATGAAATGAATTGAAAACGATTTCGAAATGAAATGAATTGAAAACGATTTCGAAATGAATTGAATTGAAAACGATTTCGAAATGAATTGAATTGAAAACGATTTCGAAATGAAATGAATTGAAAACGATTTCGAAATGAATTGAATTGAAAACGAATTCAAATTGAATTGAAAGCGAATTGAAATGAATTCAAATTGAATTGAAATTTGAATTGAATAGAAATGAATTTTAAAACGAATTTATAAAGAAGAATTCAATTTTGATTTGAATTGAAATGGAGGTTGAAATTACTTTTGAAACGAATTTAAAACTACTTATATAATTCGTTTTAAATAGAAATCGACGAAATATATATTATATATATTATATATATATAATATAATGGCCTGAATAGAACGCGCCGCGCCGCGGTAGTTCGTGAATTTCGACCATTTATTTCAAACGGACATTACGGGAGATCCGACCGTCGGATTCTCCTAAAATCGGAACCGTTGGGTTCGTATCGAAAAGAGCTTTCTAATGAATGTTAGAAATTTGAAATCTAACGGTTGGATTTGGAGTTACGTCCAAATCAAATTTGAAAAAGGTCGCTGTAAGTGCAGTTCGATGGCCATTGTTGGAAATCGACTGTACGGGCCTTGATAAAATTATTAAAAATAGTAATAATTTGTGTAAAATCATAAGAAATGATTTGTGAAGAATTGGGATGAAAAACTCCATATTTGAAAAGATAAAAATAGATTTTTATCGAAATGAACTAGTTTTGAACTAGAATTATAATTCTATTTATTTTTAAATAAATAAATTGAATTTAAAAAGTGTTTTGAAAATAACCAGAATATCCAATGATTGCATTGGAGTGGATCTGAATCGAAATTGTCTTCGGAATATTTCGATGTTGGAATTCGTGATTATACAGATGTTGTTATGGAAATTTGAAAGATATATATATTTATATCGTTATTTCCAATACGACATTTGTTAATCGTAGAATTTGATATTGAATATAAGCCGATATATTTTCTATTCAGAGCCTTATATTGAATATTAAATGTGATTTGGGTTTGTCGTGAATGGTGTCTTCACTAACACTGTTCTTGAACCCAGTTGAGAAAAGATTAAATCTTTTATTTAGATTTAATGAAGTGTACCAATTAAATAATATTTAATTGGAATTGATATTGATTTTTGGGTTTATCGTGAACAGTGTTTTAAATAACACTTGTTCTTTAACCCGATAATTAATAAATGTGATTTTGGGTTTATCGTGAACCGTGTTTTTAAATGACACTGATTCTTTAACCCAGTCGAAGATTAAAACTAAGTGGAGTTTTAATGAATCTTTAATTAGATTGAAAAGATCGAAAATGGAGTATCACCAGTTTTGCTCCAGGCGATAGTTAAATCTTTAATTAGATTTGAACGTGAAATGGTAATTGAATTTACCGATAACACTGTGGTGTTAGATATGAAGTATTACCAGTTTTACTTCATGGGATGAATAGGTTGGGATTGGGAAATTAAAACAAATGATTACTTCGGTAAGGTTCGCTAATCCCGACTAGTTAGAATTGATATTCAAAAATGGATTAAAGAATAAATTCAAGGAATTTATCTTTGATAAAATTAATGGGAATCTTTCCCTATGAATGTGAAATTTAGAAACTAACTGTCGGTTAGCCAAGCAGAATGGTTTTCTGGATATTGATCTGATGTTGGTTTCGGCCTTCGGGGTTAATATTTGGGAAATTATTCTCTTGATTAATTTACGGTTAGTGACTAATGAATTGGAATGAGGCGTATGTTGTGTTTGTGTAACACTTATTTAAAATATACGCGAGTTATTCGGAAAGACCGGGTTTATCCCATTCTGAATAACTGATACGACGATAAGTCGAAGATGAAGACGATGGTCGAAGACCGGAGGTCTTCACGTCGTTTGGGTGATAACTGATGATCTTGATTGGGCTGTACACCCAAAAAGATGGAAACAGTTGGTGATCGTCCAGACGTACTTGGAGATCGATGGATATGCGGGGTACTAGGTGCTCCCGGTTTCGTTCAGACCCAGAACGGACTTGTAAATGGACTGTGTGTCTGACATCGGATTTCATTCTGTGTGACTGATATCGGTTGCATAGGATGGTTTGCCTGTATGGCATGCTAAGATGCAAATGATCAAGGCTTCTGTTGAAAAGCAAAGTCTTGTGGTTGGTGATCAAAGCACGGCCTTTGTCGCGTAGCTTTGTGTAACGTTTACTTCACGAGTTTCACACCCGGTATGAACCAAAAACGGGAGACGGACCTCAGGGAGGGCCTGCGTTTCCTCCTAGCTAGAAGTGGCGTCAGTGGTTTTACACGCCCTGACGAGTTTGACTTATGTGGTTGTTGCTGTTGCGAGGCGCCTCGGTTAGATCGGACGATCCGGGTCCGATGGAGTCATTCGTTGGCTCGCTTACGCCCCAAAGGGCGGCGAAACGTAGTGCTCAGGTATAATAATCCACATCGGTGGACCGGCCCTGTCGCTCCAAGGCTTGCCTGCGCGCTTGCCTGAGACTCGGGCTAGGCAGTCTCGAATCGGTTGAGGACTATCTTTTGCCTCAGTTCATAGAAGGAAATCCAATTTCCAAATACGTGACTTTGCGGTTTTATTTGTAAACCTATATATGGCGACATGATATATGGTACCCATGCCGCCTATGATTGATACTTATGATTTGAAGTTGTTTTATGCACTATGCACTTATTATAGTATCAAATGATTTGTTTTAAACGTATCAAGCATTCTTTGGCAGTTATAAGGGAAAACCCTATCCCCCGGCTTGCGTTGCATTGTGTGATAGGACCTGGGTCTTATAACAGCTTCATCTTTCTTTATTTAGCATTGCGCTGTTTGTTTTATGCACTGGTATTCTCGGGAGGAAACCCGTTCCGTGTTATACGGCGTGGTCCCTTGATTTACCTAACTTTAAAATAAAGATTAACTGTTTTAGTTCTCACACCAGTCCCATGACTGACCTGGAGTTTATTGTTTTAACCTAAACTCTGGGTGCCCTTATTTTCGGCACGGGCAGCTAGTAGTTTTGGTTTTGCAGATTTATATTCACAGGATCCTGGTTTACAGCTGGAACGATATCCGGAAAGCTTTGTATCCGTATATCTACTTCTAGTTGTGTATTGTATTATTTTCCGCTGCTATGTATTTAAATATAATTTAAATCTATGATATTTCTGTGTATTATTCATTTATACTCTGGATATTCTTGTAATCTGATGCATTGTTGTAATATAAAATGAAATGTTCTTCTGCATGCGTTCTGTTTTGTCCTGTTCTCAAACGACAGGGCGTTTCGAACGGCCTGGATCGGTTTAGCGACTGGTTCGGACCGAGCGAAATTCCTTGCCATCACATGACCATACATCCCAGAGGCGATAAGATGTACCGAGATATGAAGCATATTTTCTTTTAGGATGGGATGAAAAAGGATGTTGCAGAGTTTGTTTCTATATGCATTGTTTGCCAACAAGTAAAGGCCGAGTCGAAGAAGCCCGGTGGGCTACTGCATCCATTGAAGGTCCCGCAATGGAAGTGGGAAAGTATCTCTAAGGATTTTGTGGATGGATTGCCGAGATCAAGGAAGGGGAATACAAGCATATGGGTCATAGTGGATAGACTCACGAAGAACGCTCACTTCATTCCAGTGAAGAGCAAGAGGACCGCATCATGGCTAGCATCTATTTATCTTCGAGAGATAGTGTGATTGCATGGAGTTCCTTCTAGCATAGTTAGCGATCGTAACCCAATCTTCACTAGCCAATTTTGGAATAGTTTGCAAGAAGCGATGGGTACGTGATTGAATCTAAGTACAGCCTATCACCCACAGACGGATGGTCAGACCTAAAGGGTGAATAGGGCACTAGAAGATCTTTTGAGGCTATGCATTCTTGACTTTTGTGGCACTTGGGAAGACCACCTTCCTCTCGTAGAGTTTGCTTATAATAACAGCTACCAAGCAAGCATAGGGATGGCACCATTCGAAGCTTTGTATGGGAGGCCATGCAAGTCGCCAACATGTTGGTGGGAGACGACAGATAAGCTTATACTTGGGCCCGACATGATAAGGGACACATCCGAGAAGGTTGAGTTGATTCGAAGACGGCTGAAAACGGCCCAAGACAGACAGAAATCCTATGCAGACAAGCGAAGGACAGACTTAGAGTTTGAAGTTGGAGATATGGTCTTTGTGAAGGTTTCCCCCTTGCGAAATGTGGTTCGTTTTGGAGCAGTTGGAAAGCTAGCACCAAGGTTCGTAGGACCCTTCCCTATCATCGAGAAGATTGGGCAAATGGCTTATAGGGTTGAATTGCCCGAGAAGCTGGCTGGAGTGCACAATGTCTTTCATGTCTCGCATCTCCGAAAATGCCTACATGAATCAACCGAAGTAGTTGAGCCTAGCATTCTTGAAGACATGGAGGTAGAGAAAGAGGCAACCCTGAGGCGAGCTCCGATTCGTATCTTGGGAACGGAGATCAAGAAGCTGAGGAATCGAGAAGTCAAGTTAGTAAAGGTTCAGTGGAGTGAAGCCGATGAAGATGCAACTTGGGAAACCGAGGAGAAGATGCGTGGGCTTTACCCACTTCTTTTTGAGGCTACATTCTCAATCTCTTTTCCTAGTTAGCATATATTTCTTTTGCTATCCATGTTTATCTTGTTATTTTGTTAATCTTGTCATGAGAACCTTAGGTAGAAACCATTTGGATGAAACATGCATTCGGAACATGTTATGCTTGATGATTGCAAATGGTTGCAAGTGTTTGCAAGTGGTTACTCGTGGATGCATGATACACGTTAGGCACTAAGATCGGCTCACACACTTTCATATTGCATATGCATGAGTGTTTATGCTTATTTATGGATGAAACTTGTTATGTTATCACGTGGATGTTGCATATGAATGAATGATATGTGCACTCATGTAGAGATTATAAATTATGTTAGGAATTTGCATACATTTGGACGCATTTCACTAACATATTCTGCATTAAGGAGGTTTACTGAGTCAGTAACCGCCTGATTTTCGCATTAGATAGGTGCATATACACACACTTTTGCATATGTTCATATAGCATTAGAAATATTTTAAGGACAATAATTACTTGTGGATGATGTTTTGAGTAGATGGATGATGGATGGTAGGATACGTTCTTCCTAACTTGGAGATTTCGGGGACGAAATCCTTTAAGGTGGGGAGAATGTAACAACCCGAATTTTTATAACATGTTAAAACAAAAAATCAGGGCAGAATTAAATTATAAGTTAAAAATCAATGGGAACGGATTACGCCATTGCGTTCATCTCGAAATTATGCTTGAAAACGAGTCCGAAATTTCGTAAATCGGAGTCCGTATGACCAAGATATGGCCCATAGAAGATTTCAGAAAATTCAAAATTCAGCCCGAAATTCAAATTCAGCCCCAAACAAACTGGGTGGGAAAATTTCCCGCCCAGCCCCAGGTCGACTGGGGAGTCGACCTGCCCAGCCCTAGGTCGACTGCCCAGTCGAATTGGGTGTCGACCTGGGGGTCGACTTCCCTGGTCGGCCATGTTGGCTTGGTGCACCTGTTTTCTCCTTTGGGTCTGTTCAGTTGGCCTGTGACAGGATTTGAGGGTTCAGATCTAAACTAGGGTTAATCCTATGGGCTAAACTTGTCTCAACTCCTATAAAAACACCCTAAGACCTAGCCTAAACCACCATAAATCATCCTAACAACTAAGTGCTGCCAAAATGCTCCTAATCATGGCCTCCATCTTCATCTTGAGAGCTTGAGAGTTCTAAACTAGAGCTAAGGCAAAAGGAGCAATCTTTCTCCATCAAATCAAAGGAGCTACTTATTTCTCAAGGCTTCTAGTGTTGCTACATCATTCCTAGAGCTTCTACAACGTCTCTATCTTGTTCTATTTTGTTCTAGTTCTCATAGCCACGATTTGTAAGCCCCACTCTACTCTTAGATTTAAACTATGAAATTAATATGAACATGTAGCAAGTTGAAATGGGATTCTTGTGTAATACTTGTCTTTGGTCTATCATTGTATGCATAGATCCATTCATGACTCTTTTGATCTATGATTGTGGAAATATCATGAACCTAGTACCGTTCATCTTGATTTTTGGGTAGAAAGCTATGAGCTTTATTTGGGGATTATGCATAATGCAACATAGAACCCCTCATAACCTTGATGTTAACTTGCCTATGATGTTGAACTACATGCTAGTTACAAGTTTATCACTCTATGTCAACTATGACCATGTTATCACCCTATTTGCTAAGTTTGATGTCATACATGTTTTGAGGCCAATAATCCTATGTGCTAGTCGTGATGAACACCTTTGCCTCAAATATCATCATGTTTAACTTATGATCAACTTTACCACCTTATGCCCATCTTTGTCATATTGTTATGTTCCCCTTCTTGATCTATTTGTATTGATGCGAATTTACGTGCGATGGGAATACGTTATGGGTAGTTAGGCGAACTTGAAATGACATGAAAAACATGACTTGAAATGTGACATGAAAATTGATTATGCTTGAAAACTTGAATGTGGTCATGACATGTAGAAAACCATAAAGTGGCCAACTCGAGGTTGGGTTGAGTTTGTAGCGTAAATCTGCCCGGAACCGCCTGGCAAATCTAGTGGCTACAAACAATAGGACCCAATGTGAGTAGTTGGTCATATCGCGCTTGAAAATCCGAGGTTAGACTAGGTTGTGGTGTAAATCTGCCCGGACCCGCCCGACACATCCAGTAACCACAACAAAGTCTAATGTGAGAGGTTGGGCGCATTAAGTTAATTAATGCCACATGATAAGGTTTAAGTCATGAACCACTTGGAAACATTTAACCAACTTGATACATGATTGATAGGGTTAACCACACTTAACCCATTAGAAACCCTAGTTACGTGGTCCTTTTCAGCAGTAACCCTCTTGGATGTATCACGATACCCTAAGGACTAGGCTAGGGTGGGGCACGATTACTGGGCTGATTGTAAGCGACCAGAAAGACGGCTGAGTAGGTGCGCCAGTGTTGGTTCAGGCGGGCTATGGTCGTGCACATAGTCCGGAGTTGGAAAAAAACAGACATGGGCACCAGTAGGTTTAGACTGTGCGTGCTAGATTTGTGTCAGTGGTTGGCACCCTAGGGTTTGATACACCCTAGGGTGGACCTAGCACAGTTGACTACATTCCGCGATTGGGCCGTATGACATCGACACTCGACGAGTTAGGCTTATAGGGAGCCGATCGACTAGATCGTATAGTTGGACCTTGACTTGGGTCATCTCATGATATTGGGCCAAGGGATCATTTCTTGTTTATATTTGACATGGGTTAGAATACTAGTACTATTGGTGCAAAACTAAACCTTGTATATGCGATGCCACACTTGATCTACCTTGTTATCTATTTTATCAAGCCAGTTAGTTACCATCTTTATGTTTCATCTCAGTTTCTCATGTTTAGTTAAATTCATTAGTTTTTATACTAATAGTAGGTAGGGCTTACCAGTCTTTAGGACTGACCCTTTTTCTTTCGCCTCTTTTCTTTCGTCCCCCCCCCAGGTTCTCAAGGAGGGAACACTAGTGCTTAGCTTGGACATTTGGCTTGCTTTCTTTACAGCTCATGTACGGTTTGGACTTGATCTTGCTATGGCTTCACCACATCTATTTTGGGGATAGTTTACTTTATTTTATTTTCAGTTTATGTTTTCTAGACTTGTGGTAGTTGGAAAATGATGACTAAGTATTTTGATGTAAGTTGACTTTGGTTTTGAAATGGTTAACTATGGTTTTTAAATTTCTACTGCTGCTTTACTTATTTATTTATCTATGTTCTGTCTTGTGATATCTCTGTGCATGTTTACCTAGACAACACCCCTCCAAAGCTAGTACAATCACTCGTGAGTGGCCCTGGCGGAGGTGGGGTGTTACAGTTCTTAAACCCCATTGAGAAAAGAATAAATCTTTTAATTATGATTATGAAGCTTTCCGATTATATTTATTAATTGGAAGTAAATAGAAGATGATTTTGGGTTCGTTGTGAACTATATTTTAGATGACATTTGTTCTTAAACCAAATTATCAGTGAAGATATGATTTGGAATTTATAATCATTATAATAAGAGTTAATGGAAATTTTCCAAAGTAAAGTTTCCAATTTAACAAAAGAAATTGGAATTGAATGGAATTCGATTTGGTAATAAACGAGATGAGCTTCTGTGAATGAAGATTGTTACTATATATGGAATTTAAAAGGCTTTGCCATTATTCCATTTATATTATTAGTCTGATACGGAAATTTATATCGATTATATATATATATATATATTGATCTGATTTCCGTGAAGATTCCATTTTGATGAAAGATGATTTTGGGGTTTATCGTGAACCATGTTTTTAAATGGAATTAGTTCTTTAACCCGCTTAAAGAAAGGATAAAATTTCCTAAAGTTGAATACCATAAGGTAATGATTTTTGATATTAAAACCAGGCTAGAGTTTTAATGAATCTTTAATTAGATGGAAATGGGGTAATTAAATTTATCAAATTCAAGAAATGATCAAGAATGGAGTACCACTGGTTTTACTCAAGGCGGTAGTTTAATCTTTAATTAGATTTGAACAAGAAATGCTCATTAAATTTATTGATAACTCCGCGGCTATTAGATATGGAGTACTACCAGTTTTTCTCTGTGGGATGAATAGGTTGGGATTGGGAATAATAAATAATGATTACTTCGGTAAGGTTCGCTAATCTCGACTAGTTAATAAACCCTAATTTGGTTTAGAATTGATAAAGGATAAAATAAAATCTTTTGAAATTGATATCCAAAGGAAGATTAAAGAATAAATTGAAAAGAATTTATCATTGATAAAATTAATGGGAACCTTTCCCTAAAAATGTGAATATTTGAATAAAAGAATATTCTGAATTGGAATGAGGCGTATGATGTGTTTTTATAGCACTTGATTGTTGATTATAAGATACACCAATTATTCAGAAAGACCAGGTTTAACTGAATAATTAATATGATGACTAAAAGTCGACGATGAAGACGGTGGTTGAAGACCGGAGTTCTTCACATTATTTGGATGATTACTAATGTCTTGATTGTGCTATACACCCAAGACAAGGTAATAAGTGGTGATTGTCCAGACGTACTTAGATATCGACCGGATGTGCGAGGGCCTCTCTTTTGTATCGACCGGATGGACTTGTAAGTGGATGTGTGTATGATTTTGGATTTCATTCTGTGTTGATTGATTTCTATTAAATATATATATGTTTGGTGGTGGAGAATTTATTCTCTTCCTTCACACCCTTCTCTGAGACGTACGAGCTTAGAGGTTATATATAGATAGACATCAGTTTCATGGTGTTGATTGCCTGTGTGGCATGCTGAGATACAATTGATCAAGGCTTTTGTTGAAAAGCAGAGTCTTTTGGTTGATGATCAAAGCATGACTTTAATTAGCATAGCTTTGGGTATAGCGTTAATTCACGAGCCTCACACCTCGGTATGAGTCAAAAATAGGATCGTGACTGCGGGGAGTGCACGACATTACTTTCTAGCTAGAAGTGGTGTCATGGTATGGAGCCCAAACATTTTTACTTATGTGGATGATGGATGGCGAGGCACCTCAGATATTGAGTCTTTTCGGGGCTCAGAAATAGGTCCGATAGGACCCGGAAATGTGTGTTCAGGAATAATTAATCCACTAAAGTATGTGTCAACCGACCCTAAAGATCCAAGGATTCGCCAGTGTCCGAATCCTGAGGCATTTGCTAGAGTGTCTCGAATCGGAGGATCTATCCTCACCTTGACTCATAGATGGAAATCCAATTTCCAATACAACATTTTTCGGTTTTAATTGTAAAACTAGTATAGCGACATGACATATGGTACCCATGCCGTCTATGATTGGTACATTTATATTCGCCACTATGCACTTATAGTAATATCAAAATGATTTGTTTTAAATGTACCAAGCATGTTTGGCTATCATAACGGAAAACTCTATCCTCCGGTTGGCGTTGCATTGTGTGATGGAACCTGAGTCTTATAATAGCTTCATTTTTTCAAAAAGCATTGCGTTGTTTTAAGTTCTAAAATAGTATTCATGTGGAGTAAATCCGTTTCGTGATATACGGCATGGTCCCATGATTTTCCAACTTTTAAAATAAAGATTTAATAACTGTTTTAGTTCTCACACCAGTCCCATGACTGACTCGAAGTTTATTGTTTTAACTTAAACTCTGGGTGCCTATATTTTCCACACGGGTAGCTAGTAGTTTTGGTTTTTGCAGTTATTTCTTTTTCCAGGATCCTGCACTACAACTAATATGTTCATTGACAGCATTGAAAAAATGCTATTATATAATTTTATAGCGTATTGAAGAAAGCTGTCTATCGACATGTTATTATAGATCATGGGAATATCACAATACTTTGAAAACGCTGTAGAAAAAGTACATACTATAAGCATTTTAGTTGGTGTTGTTGTTATTTTTGTACATCGTTTTAACGTTGTCATTACAGCGTTTTGTGTTGTTGTGTTTGCATAGCAAAAACAAATTATTCCTTCTTCATCACATATATCACAACGTTTGATATGGGTTAGAAACATTGTTATAGTTTTCATACCATAGCGTTTTTATGAATATATAACAACATTTTAAAACGGCTATAACCATTGTCATCGTCCATATATTATAGCGTTTTCAACATATTTAACAGCATTTCGTAAAGTCCAGGAATGTTATGACTATCCATATAGCACAGCATTTTCTAACATAAATTACAGAATTTATTTCTAGTTAGAAAAGTTGTTACTCTCTACATATCACAACATATATATCACAACATTTTTTTATCGTCTGCAAACGTTGTTCTTTCCTTCATGCCGCAACGTTTATTCAAAATATATCAGAGCGTTTCTGTAGAATTGTTGAGGTACATCTATCGGCATTTATCATTTTTACACAAGGAAGTTCAAAATCATCACGAAATTCAAACAACACAAAAGAATTATAAAACTTTATCACATAAGTTATAATAATTCCATGTGCCAAGTACATAATAGTTGGACAAAACGTTTTGTAATTTATGTTACCGTCTAACTTGTTTTTTCAAAAGATGCTTACTGATAAAAAAGAAAAATATAAACCGTTCAAAGTCCAAGCCCGTGTGCTCCAAAGTTGAATTTCCTTCATACATCAAACATCAACACCTGATTTGGTATTAAGAAAATACAAAACTACTTTTGTTGTATGTGTATGACAATGAGAAATTGCTAACAACTGAACTAAAAAGTACGGCTAAACATGGCAATGTGAAAAGAAAATGAGGTCAAGTGTGATCAAGTCATCTTGCTGTTGGACTCGATATAAATATAAAATTTCTATTATTGGCTTGTTTGACTTGTCGCAGTGCTTAAACTACTTGACAGCGTTGGCATGGTTCAGTTTCAAGCACATGCAACATATATCTTTCCAACCAGCATCCTAAACTTCGCAATATTTCTTGTGTCAACAAATATGCGTACGGCTTAGTAAAATCAAATTGCAAGAAAGAAGAATTGTATAAGATCAAAATGTTTGAGCACATCTAGGTCACCGTATCTTCTATTTTTTTCGGTTTTATCTACCTAAATGAAATTTAAATTATAATTCAGTTTTAAAAGGTGAAAAGGGAAATCATACTTGAAGTAAAATTCAACCAAAACAATCATAATATTGAGTATTTCCATCATTCATACTGACGATAATTAAAGAGGAGTATAAGTCATTATTACTTAAAGACGATTCTACGGCAACATTTGCAGAAGGCCAAGCTATAGTAGAACCAATTGCATCTTCAATAAACTCAAAATCAGATGTAGGTCTCCATAAAGGTGCATTTGGAACTTTAACACTATCAACCCAAAATTTAACGGTACCTTCTCCCAAACGAACAAAATGGACCATCGCCTATGGGTCGATCGAAGACACGCATCCTTCAGCAACAACTTCTTTCTCTCCATGAACACTAATCAACTTGCATTTAATGTTTGATTTGAAACTAGTGGTCTATCATGCAATATTCGAAACAGTTTAAATATGTTTTCTATAAAGCAGCAGTGATTATAATAATAAAATAGTGTCAAGGTATATGCATGTTTTTATAAATTAAATACATTACACATTACCACTGAATGTGATACCATATTTGACGTATTAGGAGATTTTGTAGCATTAATACCCTCAAGAACGACATTTTTTTGAGGCCAAGCTACTTTGTACCCAATAGCTTCTCCAACATATGTCATACCAAATGGTGCTCTCCATAAGAATGCATTTGAAGTTTTTTGGCACATCAATCAAAACAAGCACATCAGACTATTCAAGTGGAATATTATCCACGAGATGATTTGGATTAGTAGAGTACAACCACCCTTTGGCAACCAAATTTTTTTTCTAACCCAATCATACAACTTGCGTTCTTATTTATTGATGTAGTTTTACTCTAGTAAAAAAAAGATTATCAGGTTCTTATATTAAATCAGAGAGCAAATGAGCGCATAAAGAATTGAGTATACCACATTTTCATCATTTTCAGAGACTATCGTAGTGTGGAGTACAACTCTGTCAGATGGCTGTGCTACTATCTCATCCTTAGCTTCTCCAATTTGTGATATCATCCTAAGAGTAGACCTCCATAAATAAGCATCCAATTTCTTTGGGATTTCTATCAAAATTTTCATGACATTTGGTCCAAGTAGAATATTGTATAAAACCTCTTTAGGGTCATTTGAAAGAACGCTTCCTTCAACGACTATTTCGTCCATCCCAGTCCAATCCAACAAATTACATCTGACATTCGGTTGGTCATACTTACTCTACATTTAAAATGGTGCTCTCAATAAGAATGCATTTGATTTTTTTGGCACATTAATCAAAACAAGCACACCAGACTGTTCAAGTGGAATATTATCCACGAGATGATTTGGATTAGTAGAGTACAACCAACCTTTGGCAACCAGTTTTTTGTTTCCAACCCAATCATACAACTTGCATTCTTATTTCTTGATATAGTTTTACTCTCGTAAAAGAAGATTATCAGGTTCTTATATTAAATCATAGAGCTAATGAGTGCACAAAGAATTGAGTATACCACATTTTCATCATTTTCAGAGACTATCGTAGTGTGGAGTACAACTCTGTCAGTTGGCTGTGCTACTATCTCATCCTTAGCTTCTCCAATTTGTGATATCATCCTAAGAGTAGACCTCCATAAATAAGCATCCAATTTCTTTGGGATTTCTATCAAAATTTTCATGACATTTGGTCCAAGTAGAATATTGTATAAAAGCACTTTAGGGTCATTTGAAAGAACGCTTCCTTCAGCGACTATTTCATCCATCCCAGTCCAATCCAACAAATTACATATGACATTCGGTTGGTCATACTTACTCTACATTTAGTCAAAGTCATTTACATTATATATTAAATCAAAATAAATTCCATTGTTATGGAAACAATAATATAAATCATTTGTACCACTTGAGATGGTCTCTCATCTCTACTCCTTCCTTTAACCTGATAAACAATTATGCAAGTAATTATTAATTGGTGGTGATCGTGATGCAATTATGTAAACAATTACGCAAATTAAGGGGACATCTCACAAAAAATAAAAAACCAGACGTCTGAATCAATAATCGAGAAGTCTGAAAATCGACAAAGTTAAAATAAAAAAAATAAAAATAAAATCAAACGTCTGAAAAAATTAGTAGATGTTTGAAAATAAACATGGGTTTAAAAATCATCCAAAACAGACGTCTGATACTATTCACAAACGTCTGAAAACTTCCTTGGGTTGAAAAAACCCTAATCAAACGTCTGTTTTTCAAACCAGAGGTCTGATTTACAAAATGTCAGTTATTTCTGCATAAAACTAACCGCAACCTTCTATTCCTCACTCTTCCATTTCACCGATCTAATCAAAACTTCTGTAACCCTAAAATCCCAAATCCAGTTCAAATCAAGTCCAAATCATAGGTCCTAAAAAAAGTTCATCAAAAGGAAAGAGGGCAGATGAAGAATCATCAAATGCTCCACAAACTACTGAAGAAACACCACGACTAGTTTTGCAATCACTAATCAACAGATGGATAAACAAAGCACCCTTAGCAATAGAAAGATATGGATTGATGTAGAATAAAACCCTACATACTGGTCCATTCTACAGACTCATTGATTTTCCGATGTATGATTTACATAGCTTATGCCAGGATGCTAGTCTGGTAACACTGCTCTCATTCCCTTCTAATCACTTTCACATTGACCAGCTATCCATATTTCTATTGTGTGTGAACTTAGATAGTACAGGTTTTTGGAATCCTCAAGTAGAAAAAGATTGGATTTGGTCAAGTGTTAGCGGGGTTACTGTAAGATTCACAACTAAGGACATATGAGATATATTGCAATGTTCTACAACCGGGACAAATATTAACAATATTTCCGATATGCGTTTTAAGCCACGGGATAACATTGCTCATCAAATTTGGGAAGATAATAAGCCTTAGTTTTATACTAAATACTTAAGACCAAAAGCGAGATTTCTTACCCTAGTTCTTATAAATACAGTGTTTCCTCGGCTTGGAAGCCATGAAAAAATAATTGATCTACAGCATAGGGCCTTATATGCTATATTTGGTGGTATTCAAGTTAATTAGGCTCAATTTAGCTTTGATGAACTAAAGGAATTTTGTAGTAGGTCTCGACGAACAATTATCTATGCTCCGTTTATTATGAGATTATTAAAGGCAAAAGAGGTTCCGACTTATTTATCAACATTTGAGGAAATTTTGGTTAAGAAAGCTGGTAAAAAATTCTTCTCCTTGATGCATCTCCCGAAAGAACCACCATCATTTTGCATTTTGGACGAATGGAGAGATTAACGTCAAGGTAAACAAGTTCCGCCGCAATAGCATCCTCAAGAGCATATTCAGGATATGCCAGAATCTTCTGCCCAACAAGCTTTTCAATATCGAACTTTTGAAGGTATGACTTCTACCAAGGCACAAATTCTTCCAAATGAATCATTTCGTCAACTCGTCATTCATAATCAACTAAAATGGTATCAAAATCAAGTTGCCTTGGGGAATCGTATTACAAATATGGAACTTACACTTGCATCTCGTCTCGAAACGGTTGAGAATACAATGAGTGCGACAACACGGTCTCTCACTGAAATTTTACAATGTACTCGACCACAGACTCCGCTATCTCCACGATCTGTAAACTTTCAGTATATATTCTAAAGAAAAAGAAGATTCAAATAAATCTGGGGACAAGCAGGAGAAACTGGAAGAAAATGAGGGGGAAGGCAACCCAAAAGAAGCGAGCATCGAACCTAAGAAATCCGATGACAAGGAGGAGATAGAGGATGAAAAAGAGGGAGAAGGCGACCCAAAAGAAGCAGTCATCGAACCTAAAGAAAAAGAAGATGCAAAGATATCCGATGACAAGGAGGAGAGAGAGGAAGAAAAAGAGGGGGAAGGTGAACCAAAAGAAGCGAGCATCGAACCTGAGGAAAAAAAGATTCAAAGAAATCTGATGACAAGGTGGACATAGGGGTAGATAAAGAGGGGGATAGCGACTCAACAAAAGCGAGAGTCGAACCTAAAGACGCCAACGCTTAATTTACAATTTATGAAAAATTATCTTTGTATTAAACTTTATTTTTGACATGGTTGTGTTTTGATTGTGACTTTGATGTGTGCTATGCTTGTGATAACTAGATGATGTTAGTTTGATGTGTTTTGATTATGACTTTGATGTTTGTGTTTTGATTGTGACTTTGACATATGTTAGCTTGTGATAACTTGATGATAGTGCCATATCCGTATCCGTATCCAGAATCATTTTCGGATAGCGGATAATCCGCTTAATTTTCGGATATCGGATATCCATATCCCCTTAATTTTTGGATACGGATGGATATCGAAATGTAATGATTTTGTGACATGCACAGCTGATTTTGATGTGTCAGACGTCCAGATATATTGCCAGACGTCTAATATCAGAACTAGAAAACCATCTGAATGATAATAAGACATCTAATATTTTACCCAGACGTCTGGATTTCATCTCTGTCTAAAATATTATTTCTGAAGAAGTATTCAGACATCTGGAATTTTAGTCCAAACGTCTGAAATTTCTCTCAGCCTAAAAAAATTGTAAATGAAGCAGAAGTCAAATGTTTGGATTACTTCTCGTCCTAAAATATTATGCATGAAGAATCATTCAGATGTTTGGATATTTTATCCAGACATCTGGATATTTTCTCGGCCTAAAATAATGTCTACAGAAGCATTGAATATCATAACGAACTCAACGATATATTGGACAAATTGATATACATGTAGAACATAGCAATATATTGGACAAATTGATATACATTTAGAATACAACGATATATTGGACAATTTGATCAAATATCAAAACAAATAATATATTGGACACAGTGATATATTATGGCAGTGTATCCCCTTTAAAATGTTAAGTAGTGCTGCCACAAAGTTTATTTGTAGAACCACGTAGATGAGATATTTTGTATCTTTAATGTACTAAGTACCCCCTCTACATGGATCTAAAAATAACCACATGACAGTACTAATGTTAACCAAGGCGACATGGCTTCAATTAACCAAGGCAACATGGCTTGCTCCTAATAGATGCGAGCATGACATCACTGCTTCATGACTGACATGGTAATAAGGCTTGTGTAGGAGGAAAAAAGTAACTTAATGATAGTAGGACTGTATCTTTAAGTTACTATGAGTGTGGTCTATAATAATATTTTGAAGTATGGTGAAGACAAGAAGTAACTCTACTAATAAGTTTTAGATACGGGATGAAAGAGCCAGCTCATTTCTGATAAGGAACAACATGTACATGTAGCTCATTTTAATAAGTTCTAGATGAGCAGATATGTGTATATACACATATTGAGTGATCTTTTATGAACAAGGTCCAACTTTTTATGTTTTGGCATATAGCCATGATTTATTGATTCACCTTTCAAGCATACCACACCATAGAAATCATGTGTACATGCAGAAGTGTCAAGCCTGTACATGCAGCAGTGTCCATCTTGAATTTATTTTATCTTTGGATTCGTCTTTTGGTTTTGCGAAAAGTGAAGTATGAAACTGCTGCATGTACTCAATCTTTATTTTATCTTTGGATTTATATGAGAACTAGAATTTTATTATGAATTATTTATGTAGTCATTACTCAACAAAGAGTTTATTCAATGATTTACTGCAATTCTAGACTCATAAAATGCAAATAACTAATTTCTACGTATAAGTTATAACTCATTGTCGTTCGTTTTAGCAATACCTGGTTTCGTGATACTAGCATTTGAACCATCTTCTCCAAATCTGCAACTCTGTTTTGTACTTGCATTATTTGTTTTTGATTAGCTTGTGACAAAACAAACTTGGTATGGGTCGTACCTCTTCTCATTCCTCTTAATTGTCCTGGACTATCGTTTTCCAGCACTGCTGAAAGAGCATCTTCTCTCACAGAAGTTGTCGTGGTAGCTTATGATTCAGCGTTAAACTTTTTACCTTCTCATGTAAAGGACAACATACATTGTAACTTTCATCATCATCACATTCTAAAATCATTTGTAATATGTTAATTTAAAATTAAATCACATACAATAGTTTCTTCAACAACCGAGCTCTTAGGCTCACCGTTTTTTTGAGTGTGAGATTTAATCCGAACATCAGATTGACCGACAGAAGAGGGATCTGGACTCTCGTTTTTCTTTGATAATAAAAATTGGAATAGAATAATTTATCATAACTCTATAAATGGCATGACAAGATCACAACATTAAAATTATTTCTAACCAAATCAAAAGCTAAGCATGCCATTCCTTTATGGCTGCATGTATGTGGCATCTGTTTGCGTCTGATGGCTTTGAATGTTTCACTTTGTTGTTGAAATAAAAAATTAAAATATACTGACTGGTTAATTCACATTTACGAAGATGACCATTTATACATAATTTACCTTAAACTTTGGACTAGTTATCAAGTTGATAAAATCATTCCACTCCGTTTTAGTTTTGATATTATTCGGTTTCATTTGAAGTCTTTCCTCCTCGGACTTTGCTTTGACCAATTTGTTAACTAACGTGCATTTTGAACACCTAAAAATACACCCCTTTTGCCGAAATCTGGGGACCTTTTTCCATTCCTCATTCAGCATAAATCTAACCTGTAATTAAAAAAAAGGAAAATTTGCATTCAGCGCTCTTTGGAGAACTTATAACGGATATAAATTGCTCCTCATTTAGGTATAAACTTCAGTGGCCTCCTAAAATTAACTTCAATGGTCAAAAGTCAAAATTTTCCTTTGAAATTAACTTCAATAGCATCCTCTTATTGTCAACCGCCTCCTACTAGTAAGTTTGTCTAACTTTGTTGTATAAATTTTGTATATGTATGTTTAAAATTAGAATTGTGAGTTATTCATATTTAGTTGTGTATTTGTTGATTGAATGATGTACTAATGCATGTATCTTAACTATTTACAGACTATAAGCAGACAAAGCTTGACCAAGCTGAAGAATTTACTCAGTGATCCAATAGGTGGTGCATTTTAGGTCGCGGACCTAATCGGACTTTCATGCTTTAATAGCTTTATTCAAGGGGCAAATTTTGCTTCACTTAACGTAATGAAATTTGTAACTACTTGCAGTTCAACAATTTATTTTGAAGCAACTTTTACTATCTTTGAAGCAAACTGTGTAGTGTAGATAATATACAGTTGTGTTGCTGTAGGGAAGTGTTTTTTTTTTTGAAGTTATCTCTTTTTCTTTTGCTGCAGTGGAAAAACAGATAACCCCATGAAAACATTTCCAATGTGCAGCAACACAAATGAATATTACTTGCACTACACAATTTGCTTCAAATATAGTAAAGGTTGCTTCAAAATAAGTTACTGAACTGCAAGGAGTTGAAATTTTCATTACTTTAAGTGAAGCAACATTTGTCACTTGAATAAAGTTAATAAGCATGAAATCTCGGTTGGGTCCGTGCGCTAAAATGCATCCACCTAGTGAATCTCCGAGTAAATTCTTATCCAGAAATTAAGTTAAAACCTTTAGCTTGGATATGTTATGTCCAATAGTTGTTGCTATGTTCGTTATGATATTTGGGTATGCTACTCTTATGTAATTCGGATATGTTATTGTTATGTAATTCAGATATGTTACTATGGATGGAAAATATTGTGGGTATGGAACTTTAATTATATATGGCTATAGCTCGACAGCAAGAAAGACATGCACAGGTGAAACAAGTGTGTCAGATTTCTGGATATTTTTCCAGATGTCTGGGAGTAGAAAAAGAAAGCAATCTTAATATCAATCAGATGTCTGAAAATCTATCCAAACGTTTGGATTTTTCTCCGACCCAATGTAAAATGCCTGAATATGTTTTCAGACGTCTGGATATTTAATCCAGATGTCTGATAGAGTTCTTTATCTAAAAAAAACTGTAGTAGAATTCAGACATCTGATATTTTATCCGGGCGTCTGGATTTTTTTGGTATAAAGTAATATGAATGAATAAATATTCAACCGTCTGGTTAGTTTAGCCAGACGTATGATAGATTTCTCGGGCTAGAGAATTATATCTACAGAAGAATACAGAAGTCTGATATTTTATCCAGACGTCTAGATTTTTTTTCTCAGCCTAAACTATTAAGAGCAAAGAAGTACTCAGATGTCTTGATATTTTATGCAGACATCTTATATTTTATTGGGCCTATAATATTATGCTTGAAAAGGTATCCAAACGTCTGATATTAAATCCAGATGTCTGGATTTTTTTATTTGGCATAGAACAATGATTTAAATAGAAACAACTAGATAAAAATTACAGAATATACCTGTTAGACCAAAAAGTGGTTCTAACACCCAAATTGACTAAATGCAGAATGAAATAAGATCAAAAGTAAAATTAACACACAGAATTTATAGTGGTTCGGCAAAGAAAAGCCTACGTCCACTTGTCAATCACTATTCTCAATGATATTGTTGCAATTACAATGAGATATTCACTAAATTTCTCTCACAACTCACATACATTCACTCAATCGTCTAAAAACAAATGTTAAAAGACGATTTGGATTATCCAGGAGTGCTGGAATTCGGGTTATGGAAGTGGTTCAACTCTCAAAGTGCCAAAAAAAAGATCTCTTCATTGTCTCCAGACAGGGTATTTATAGGTGAAAATTCGCTCAGAACCCGATCCGGATCGGAGCCACGTGTCATCCATCCCATCAGCCTCGGGCTCGGATGGATTACTGTGCTGACATCGCATTAGGGTAGTGGACGTTGTGGGTAGGAACTGGTCATAGCCGCTCCGAATAACCAGGCGATCATGGAGGAGAGTGACGTGGAAGATGGGTTCGGATCGGAAGAGTGTACAGGAAGGGTTCGGATCGGGGTATCCGATCCGATCCGGTTTTGTCCCAAGGTTAAGTCTTCGTTCTCTTTCACTCCATTCCGATCTGTCTTTGTAGTAGGTAGCCCTCCGCTCCAACTGGCAGTAGGTTGCTCTCCGATCCGAACAGCTGTGCCTCTCTGATTCCAACAGCGATAGCTCCCCGATCCGAACAACAAAGCTTATCCGATCCGACCCGCTACGTCGCTCCGATCTGACCTGCTATAATGCTCTTTAAGCTCTTCAATGATTCACATCTTGACTTTGTGTTGCCCAGTTCACAAAGTGGGATAACATTTTGCCCCCTCAAAGGATGCTTCTGTTGGAGATGGAGCATGCTTTGACTATCATTGCACAGCGTTCTTCGAGGTAATTTTTCTTTTGATTTTCCTTGTGTTTTCATCTTCTTCTTCACACTTCAATTTAATTTGCTGCTGAGCTACAGAATTCGGTTCGGTTCGGATTCCAATCTGAACAGACCTATTCTTCTTTCTATTTTTCACCGGAGTATTGGGCCAAGCTTAGCTTCTGGACTGTCGATCCGATCCGAATGGGGGCTCTGCTACTGGACTGTCGGTCCGATCCGAATGGGGAGACGAATAGACACTCTACTTCTCTATATAAACTGGATCTTCTTCCTTCTCTCATTTCCTTTTATTGTTTTACCACTCCTCAAGTTCTGCAAAACGAAAATCCCTAATTCCTGTAGCATCGAAATTTCTCTTAATTCGCGAAGTAGTTACATAGGTAGGTTACAAAACTTTAGATAATTCCTTTTTTAATTGATCTCGATTCGAATTCGTAGATGATTAGGACAATTTGAGCATGAAACTTGGATGACCTCGACACCGTGACCCCCCTCGTCATCGTCGTTAGTGGCCTCGTCGCCATCTCGAGGTTGTAACGGAGGGGGTCAGAATCAATTGTTGAATGTGCCAATGCATAAATGCTTGGCTTTGATATGGGTAGTTGGCACGAGACTGGCTCTGGTGTTGGCTAGGGAGGAAAGAGGATGGAGGAGACGGAGAAGAGGATTGAGGGGATCGGTTCGGGTTGGAGTATCGAAGATGGACGAGAGGGAAAAGAAAAGAGGTTCAGGAAGTCGGATCGGGTCGGGGCAAGTAAAGAAAGGGAAAATGAAAAGAAAAGAAGTTCAGAAGATCGGATCGGGTCGGAGCAAGTAAAAAGGGGGGAAGGGAGCTTTCCTAACCTGATCAGGTCGGAATGTAAGATAAAAGGAGGAGAAGTATGACTTCGTGACCCGATCCGAACCGTCAGGAGACTCTACCTCCGAGCCGATCCGATTTTGATTTCTGAGTTCCACAGTTTATCCGAGCCCAAGTCGAGGCCGCATTCCCGATCCGATCCCAATAAGCGCACCCAAACCGAACCGTAGAGCAGTCCACCTTAATGAATAAAAACTTGTTTAGTTGGCCTAATCAACCTTTGGCATAATCTTCAAATTAATGGACAGTTAGGATAGTGCCTTGCGAACGTAACTGGACACCAAGGACTACTTCAATTCTTTATATCTTCCCAAACTTTTGCGTCGCACTTTTAAACATTTAATTTGCACTTTCCGCATATATTGTTTACACTTTAGTTTGCACACATGCACGGGGGGTTACGAGCTAATTTACTCTAATTTGTGTTATTGCTTCTTCAATAGTTTTATGACAATGAGACCCAGACGCTCTTCCAGACTAGCCGAGCAGAAAGAAGCCCACGAAACCTCCAACAAAATTACTCTCGAGGATATATCTTCTCCGTCGGATCCAGAATGGAACAATGATGTAATAACCCGCAAAATCTGGGCCAGTTTAAAATTTTTATTTTGGCTATTTTAGCGGATTTTGATTATTTAAAATGAATTATTTTAAATAATATCGACGAGAAATTTATTTTGAATATAATTCGAACGTATATATTTATACGCGTCGTCGTTAGAATATAAATAATTATATATAATTATAAATAGAATTGAAAATGGCGCGGTAGTTCGATAATTCGATTTCAAACTTCAATTGAATGTACCGGGTGCAAAACAATCCGGATTTTAGCGAAACCAAAAATAATGGAATCTAATAGTGAATATCTTTCCAACGAATCCGAAAAATCAAAAGTTCGTAGCGGGAATCAAAAGATATGTCCAGTTGAAAATTCTGAATAGTCGCTATGGAATTCAGGCCCTTAAAAATGGACATTTTGCAAACGACTTCGGATTTCGACGAAACCAGTTTTGTTGGGTCCGTGATGTTAAGTTATTGCTAGATTCCAAATTTCATAATTTTTCGAATCAATATGTGAGCGTGGCAAAGGAAAACGCGTTTGACCAGTTTTAGTTGATTTTAATCGACTGGAAATTGGCCATTTTTCATACGGTCTCAGAATTCGACGAAACTAGTTTTGTTAGGACCGTATCGTCAATACGAAGCTAGAAAATATTTTTCTGGGATTTATAGAGTTAGTATGTGACCCCGGTAATTTGAAATGTACGTTTAAAATTCAATATAGTGATTTAAATGTAAATTAAACGGAAACTGATTCAAATGGCCAAATCAGCATACGATACATATCCCATTGTGTTCGGAATGGGGGTATAACGCTATGGGCGACAGGCGGTGGGCCTCGTTTTGAGGTCGAAAATAAAAGTTGCTTTTAGGCGAAAAATAAAATAAATTAAATATTATATATAAACCCCCCCCCCCCATTTAAAACCCTAACCCCCAAACGCGGTAGCCGCCGCTGTTTTAAAAACCGACGGACGAATTGCTCCCTCAACCTTCCTCCGATTTCTCCAAGCATACTAAATGGATTTCGAATCTTCCTCCACCATATTCACGAGCTCTGTGAGCTCCTCAATCTGAACGGCGGTGATCTAGGATGGTGAAGCGTATGACGAGATTTTCTTCCTCCGACTGCGCCTAGTAGCACCAATTTTTGGGCTGCCGTGAGGGATCGAATGGCAAGCCAGCCCCGACGCCGATAGTGGGTTGTGTACTCTTCAAGGTGGAAGCTTTCGATCGTCGTCCGATGCTGTGTTTTGGGCTCGAAATCCAACCCTAGCAGTTGACAATAGCTCGACGGGGGGCGTGTTTCGTCCAAGCATTGCAGGAGCGTGAAAAGTTGATGAAGAAAGGTGATTCCTTTAATTTTATTTAAATTAAATACAGTGAAAAAAATTCAGTTTTGAAAAATATAAAAACATACATTGTTTTTGAAAAAAAATATAAGATTTTGTTTTTATAAATAACATTGATTTCAAAATGAAATATTTAAAATAAATAACTTTGCATAATAAAATATGGGATTTTTATATATAATAAGTTGAAAGAAAAATATGATTTTTAATAAGAAAATGATTTGCTTTTTATATATAAAAATATATGATTTTTTAAAACATATAAAGTAATGATTTTTAACATGGAAGGTTAGATTTGTTTTACGTGAAAAATCGAAATTTTCTTTATAATAGAAAAGGCGAATTAAAAATATGGTTTCTATCAAAGAGAGAAATAAAAATATGATTTTTATATATTGAACTTCGAATAAAAAATATGATTTTTATATTTTTAAAGTATTAAAAATATAGTCTTTACTATATAGATGATGTCAAAATATGATTTTTGTTTATGTAGAGAGTTAAAAATATAATTTTTACATGATCGGTATAATAAAAATATCATCTTTATATAGGAAAAAAAAATAAAAATGAGATTTTTATAAAGATGAAATCTTTATAGTTGAAAAGGCGAGATTTTTATATATAGAATAACGATGTAAAAATAGAATTTTTTTTTTTTTTTTTTCTTTTTTCTTTCCCATATAGCGTGAAAGTAAAAATATGATTTTTATATATATAGTGACTACGGGCAACGAAGATGATAGACAGACGAGAATGAAGAAGATTTCTTTAAAAAGAAGAGTCAAGATGTTTGGATAGCTTTCGGTGAGAATTTCTCACCTTTCAATTTATTTTTCTAGTTATATTTATATATATACTAGGATGCAGACGGTGCTTATTAGAAGCACCCGACACCCGTCCACATACCATGGACTTGTTTGTTTGGATGTTTGGTGATTGATTGAGATATTGGTTTGAATGTGGTTTGTGGTGTGAAAAATCGAATCGATAAATTGGTTAGGATTAGACGTGCGCCGTTATAAGGCGAAGGAGTAAGGCTAGGTTAGACTCTTACTCCAAATTTTGTGGTTTGCATAACGAAAGTGAATTTGATTGATGTGTGAATGGCGTGGGCCTTCACTAGACCGGGGATAAGGCTAGGCCTTGTCCCGTTTCTAGTATAGTGCCGTTATGCCGCCGAAATTTTCTAAAATATGTTAGAAAAATAAAAATAACATTTTATTTAAAGAATGAACTGAATAGATATTCATATGTCGAAATAAAATATTTTATCGTTAAAAATATAATTTTTAACGTGAATATGAATATAGTGAATGCGAATAAAATAAAATATTCATTTACAAGCCAGATGGTTTGTTTATGTACACCTATTTGAATGACATTGATTGGGTCGATAAATTTTACACATCGCCCAGCTGCACGAATAAAATCGGTGTTTGATTGTTTGAAACCCTACACGGGTGTTGGGATGAAATTTAAAGTTCACTCATCCTAACTGATTAAATATGTCGATCGATTGATTGACAGGCTGTTATGAGCGTTAGATATCTATATTTGATGCTTATACAGTGTAGTGCACTTTGGTTGATGGTTGATTATTTTCAATGCTATTATATACATGTGTTGTATGAAAATCCATGTAATTAACTTTATATGGTAATTGATTGGGCCTCATTCCAATTTGAAATATAAAGAATATTATAAAATAAAGGTTCATGTGTTGACTATACTCATCCGTTGGGATTAGTCATGTGTTGAACGAATTATTTTTATAATAAAATTTACATCTTTATCAATATAAAATAAAGGTTCATGTGTTGACTATACTCATCCGTTGGGATTAGTCATGTGTTGAACGAATTATTTTTATAATAAAATTTACATCTTTATCAATATAAAATAAAGGTTCATGTGTTGACGGTACTCATTCGTTGAGATTAGTCATGTGTTGAACGAAATAATTTAACAAAAATAGTCACACATGGACGGTACTCATTCGTTGAGATTAGTCGTGTGTTGACAAAAAGAAATATTTGAAATAGAATATATAAAGCCGTGTTGAATAGTGATGCGCCATTTTGACGCGAACGATATTTATATCGAATAAAACGATTTCGAAATGAATTGAATATATAACGATTTCGAAATGAATTGAATATATAACGATTTCGAAATGAATTGAATATATAACGATTTCGAAATGAATTGAATATATAACGATTTCGAAATGAATTGAATATAAAACGATTTCGAAATGAATTGAATATAAAACGATTTCGAAATGAATTGAATATAAAACGATTTCGAAATGAATTGAATATAAAACGATTTCGAAATGAATTGAATATAAAACGATTTCGAAATGAATTGAATATAAAACGATTTCGAAATGAATTGAATATAAAACGATTTCGAAATGAATTGAATATAAAACGATTTCGAAATGAATTGAATATAAAACGATTTCGAAATGAATTGAATATAAAACGATTTCGAAATGAATTGAATATATAACGATTTCGAAATGAATTGAATATATAACAATTTCGAAATGAATTGAATATATAACGATTTCGATTTGAGTTGAATATAAAACGATTTCGAATTGAATCGAGTAGAAAGCCAATTTGATTTCAAATTGAATATATAATGAACTTGATTCAAATAGAAAACGAAACGAATTTAATTTGAACAGAAAATGAACTTGAATCGAATAGAAAACCAACTTGAATTGAATTGAATTGAATTGAGAAACGAATTCGAATTGAATTTAAAAATGAAGTGAAATGAATTCAAATTAAACTGAAATTTGAATTGAATAGAAATGAGTTTTAAAACGAATTTATAAAGAAGAATTCAATTTTGATTTGAATTGAAATAGAAGTTGACTTTGCTTTTGAAACGAATTCAAAACTAAATATATAATTCGTTTTAAATAGAAATCGACGAAATATATATTATATATATTATATATATAATATAATGGCCTGAATAGAACGCGCCGCGCCGCGGCAGTTCGTGAATTTCGACCATTTATTTCAAACGGACATTACGGGAGATCCGACCGTCGGATTCTCCTAAAACCGGAACCGTTGGGTTCGTATCGAAAAGAGCTTTCTAACGAATATTAGAAATTCAAAATCTAACGGTTGGATTTGGAGATACGTCCAAATCAAATTCGAAAAAGGTCGCTGTAAGTGCAGTTCGATGGCCATTGTTGGAAATCGACTGTACGGGCCTTGATAAAATTATTAAAAATATCAATAATTTGTGTAAAATCATAAGAAATGATTTGGGAAAAATTGGGGTGAAAAACTCCATATTTGAAAAGATAAAAATAGATTTTTATCGAAGTGAACTAGTTTTGAACTAAATTTAAAACCCAATCATTTTTAAATAAATAAATGAATTAGATTTAAAAAAAAGGGGTTTTAAATAATCGAATTTCTAATATATTTGATTGAATTTGAAATGGGTTTATCGTGAACTGTGTTTTAAATAACACCTAGTTCTTTAACCCAGTAAAATGAGTTTTAACGAATCTGCAATTAGATTGAAATGTGAATTCGTAATCTAAATTTCCAAATTTAGAAAATGAACGAGAATGGAGTATTACCAGTTTTGCTCCAAAGCGATAGTTAAATCTTTAATTAGATTTGAACGTGAAATGGTAATTAATTTTACCGATAACACCACGGTGTTAGATATGGAGTATTACCAGTTTTGCTTCATGGGATGAATAGGTTGGGATTGGGAAATAAAATAAATAATTACTTCGTTACGGTTCGCTAATCTCGACTAGTTGGGAAAACCATAATTTGGTTTTAAAAGACATCCAAAGGAAGATTACAGGATAAATTTTAAAGAATTTATCTTGGATAAAATTAATGGGAACATTTCCCAAAGAATGTGAAATTTAGAAACTAGCTGTAGGTTGGCTAAGAAGAATGGTTTCCTGGGTATTGATCTGATGTTGGTTTCGGCCTTCGGGGTTAATGTTTGGGAAATTGTTCTCTTGCTAATTTGCGGTTAGTGACTAATGAATTGGAATGAGGCGTATGTTGTGTTTGTGTAACATTTGTTTTCAATATACGCGGGTTATTCGGAAAGACCGGGTTTACACCCATTCTGAATAACCGATTCGACGATAAGTCGAAGATGAAGACGGTGGTCGAAGACCGGAAGTTTTCACATCGTTTGGGTAATTACTGACGATCCTGATTGGGCAGTACACCCAAGAGGATGGAAATAGTTGGTGGTCGTCCAGACGTACTTGGAGATGGATGGATATGCGAGGAAAGTGCCTCCGGTTTCGTTCAGACCCAGAACGGACTTGTAAATGGATTGTGTGTCTGACATTGGATTTTATTCTGTGTTGATTGATTTCTTTTAAATATATATCTGTTTGGCGGCGGAGAATTTATTCTCTTGCTTAACGCCCTTCTCTGAGACGTACGAGCTTAGAGGTTATATATCGATAGATATCAATCGCATGGCATGAATTGCCTGTGTGGCACGCTAAGATGCAATGATCAAGGCTTCTGTTGAAAAGCAAAGTCTTGTGGTTGATGATCAAAGCACGCCTACGTGGCAGCTTTGTGTATAACGTGTATTCGCGAGCCTCACACCTCGGTATGAGTTAAAAACGGGATACGGACCGCTGGGAGAGCACGACGTTTCTTTCTAGCTTTGGTGGTGTCAGTGACTTACCAGCCCTGACATATATATACTTTTCACCTTTGTGGTTGTTGGAATGAGGCGCCTCGATTATAGGTCTGTAAGGACCGGGAAATGCGTGTTCAGGCATAATTAATCCTCTAACGTAAGTGAGGACCGGCCCAGCCGCATCCAAGGGTTACCCAGTGTGCGTAGTCCTGAGCATTTGCTAGAGTGTCTCGAACGCGGAGAGGAGCTTGCCCCTTGCCTCGACTCATGACGGAAATCCAATTTCCAATACGTGTATTGCGGTTTTAATTGTAGAACTAGTATGGCGACATGATATATGGTACCCATGCCGTCTATGATTTATATTTATGATTGAAACTGTTTTGACACTATACACTTATTATAGTATCAAATGATTTGTTTTACACGTACCAAGCATGTTTGGCTATTATAAGGGAAAACCCTATCCCCCGGCTTGCGTTGCATTGTATGATAGGACCTGGGTCTTATAATAGCTTCATTTTTCGAAAAGCATTGCGCTGTTTATTCTATGCACTGATATTCTTGGGAGGAAACCCGTTCCGTGTTATACGGCGTGGTCCCTTGAATCACTCTCTCTTAAAGTAAAGTTTTAAATAACTGTTTTAGTTCTCACACCAGTCACATGACTGACCTGGAGTTTATTGTTTTAACCTAAACTCTGGGTGCCCCTATTTTCCGCACGGGCAGCTAGTAGTTTGGTTTTGCAGATTTATATTCACAGGATCCTGGTTTACAGCTGGAATGATATCCGGAAAGCTCTGTATCCGTATATCACCTTCAGTTGTGCTTTATATTATTTTTCCGCTGCTATGTATTTAAATGTAATTTAAATCTCTGATATTTCTGTGTAATATTTATTCATTTGTACTCTGTATATTCTTGTAATCTGATGCATTGTTGTAATATACAAATGAAATGTTCTTCTGTTTGTGTTCTGATTTGTCCTGTTCTCAACGTTCAGGGGTTTCGAACGGTTTAGATCGGTTTAACGACTGATTCGGATCGAGCGAAATTCCAGGCCGTCACATTTGGTATCAGAGCTTTGGTTTACAGAGCTCGAGAACAAGACACATTAGAACCATACGAAAGAATTCATCAGAGATTGGATTAGTAATATCCAATTAGAGTGACTCGTTAGAGATAGGATCAGTAGTATCCTAGAACGAGTGTGAAGAGTATATTTTTCAATTGAAAACCATTTTGTTTTGAAATTTAAACCATTTTAAACGTATTTGATTATTTATTTATTTTGAATATGGACAATCGAGTATATAAAGATTTTGCATATACGCGTCATGAACGTATATTCGAAGTTTTAATATATTGGATAGATATAGAATCATACTCTAGTGGCCCGAAGATGATTCTAATGATTGACTAGTTGTCATTAGTATTCATGTTCGAGTAACGAAGGTGTGATACCTATATATTTCCATTAGACTGGTGTGAGAACCAAAACTAATATAGATAGAACACTTTGTTGTGAATTGGCATCAAAAACAAGATTTTCTGTATATATATCAAATTCTATAGATTTGAAATTCTAATCCACCAATTGATTGATGTTTGAGTTGCGTGTTTAATTGTTTGCTAATTTTAACCATTTATGCCTAAGTAAACTAATAATTGAATTATATTGAAATTGGTCGCATTTGCTTGCATATACATATACTTACATTGAACAGGTCATAGCAAGGAGGCTAGAGCCAGAGAATAAAATTTGTTTGCCCGACAAATAGGTACATGTTTACTACATAATTTACTGTTTGTTTGGGTGATGATGATTTTGTGAGCCTATTGGCTAGCCGCTTGGCTTTTTCTTTTTCTTTTTGAGATCTGAAGGACCGGGGAAGCTATTTGAAATTCCCCGATGCTCCCGGTGCAGGGGAGGTTATGGCGAAATTTTTCGAAAATTTAGGGTGTTAGCCAAATTTTTGAAATTTTGAAAATTCTCAGAAACTGAAAGGTTAGAGAATGGAAGCCAGATCGAACATAGAGTTGAATAATCAAACCACTTTCGACTTTGTTCCTTTTCGGGGACGAAAAGTTTTAAGTGGGGGAGATTGTAATAACCCGCAAAATCTGGGCCAGTTTAAAATTTTTATTTTGGCTATTTTAGCGGATTTTGATTATTTAAAATGAATTATTTTAAATAATATCGACGAGAAATTTATTTTGAATATAATTCGAACGTATATATTTATACGCGTCGTCGTTAGAATATAAATAATTATATATAATTATAAATAGAATTGAAAATGGCGCGGTAGTTCGATAATTCGATTTCAAACTTCAATTGAATGTACCGGGTGCAAAACAATCCGGATTTTAGCGAAACCAAAAATAATGGAATCTAATAGTGAATATCTTTCCAACGAATCCGAAAAATCAAAAGTTCGTAGCGGGAATCAAAAGATATGTCCAGTTGAAAATTCTGAATAGTCGCTATGGAATTCAGGCCCTTAAAAATGGACATTTTGCAAACGACTTCGGATTTCGACGAAACCAGTTTTGTTGGGTCCGTGATGTTAAGTTATTGCTAGATTCCAAATTTCATAATTTTTCGAATCAATATGTGAGCGTGGCAAAGGAAAACGCGTTTGACCAGTTTTAGTTGATTTTAATCGACTGGAAATTGGCCATTTTTCATACGGTCTCAGAATTCGACGAAACTAGTTTTGTTAGGACCGTATCGTCAATACGAAGCTAGAAAATATTTTTCTGGGATTTATAGAGTTAGTATGTGACCCCGGTAATTTGAAATGTACGTTTAAAATTCAATATAGTGATTTAAATGTAAATTAAACGGAAACTGATTCAAATGGCCAAATCAGCATACGATACATATCCCATTGTGTTCGGAATGGGGGTATAACGCTATGGGCGACAGGCGGTGGGCCTCGTTTTGAGGTCGAAAATAAAAGTTGCTTTTAGGCGAAAAATAAAATAAATTAAATATTATATATAAACCCCCCCCCCCCATTTAAAACCCTAACCCCCAAACGCGGTAGCCGCCGCTGTTTTAAAAACCGACGGACGAATTGCTCCCTCAACCTTCCTCCGATTTCTCCAAGCATACTAAATGGATTTCGAATCTTCCTCCACCATATTCACGAGCTCTGTGAGCTCCTCAATCTGAACGGCGGTGATCTAGGATGGTGAAGCGTATGACGAGATTTTCTTCCTCCGACTGCGCCTAGTAGCACCAATTTTTGGGCTGCCGTGAGGGATCGAATGGCAAGCCAGCCCCGACGCCGATAGTGGGTTGTGTACTCTTCAAGGTGGAAGCTTTCGATCGTCGTCCGATGCTGTGTTTTGGGCTCGAAATCCAACCCTAGCAGTTGACAATAGCTCGACGGGGGGCGTGTTTCGTCCAAGCATTGCAGGAGCGTGAAAAGTTGATGAAGAAAGGTGATTCCTTTAATTTTATTTAAATTAAATACAGTGAAAAAAATTCAGTTTTGAAAAATATAAAAACATACATTGTTTTTGAAAAAAAATATAAGATTTTGTTTTTATAAATAACATTGATTTCAAAATGAAATATTTAAAATAAATAACTTTGCATAATAAAATATGGGATTTTTATATATAATAAGTTGAAAGAAAAATATGATTTTTAATAAGAAAATGATTTGCTTTTTATATATAAAAATATATGATTTTTTAAAACATATAAAGTAATGATTTTTAACATGGAAGGTTAGATTTGTTTTACGTGAAAAATCGAAATTTTCTTTATAATAGAAAAGGCGAATTAAAAATATGGTTTCTATCAAAGAGAGAAATAAAAATATGATTTTTATATATTGAACTTCGAATAAAAAATATGATTTTTATATTTTTAAAGTATTAAAAATATAGTCTTTACTATATAGATGATGTCAAAATATGATTTTTGTTTATGTAGAGAGTTAAAAATATAATTTTTACATGATCGGTATAATAAAAATATCATCTTTATATAGGAAAAAAAAATAAAAATGAGATTTTTATAAAGATGAAATCTTTATAGTTGAAAAGGCGAGATTTTTATATATAGAATAACGATGTAAAAATAGAATTTTTTTTTTTTTTTTCTTTTTTCTTTCCCATATAGCGTGAAAGTAAAAATATGATTTTTATATATATAGTGACTACGGGCAACGAAGATGATAGACAGACGAGAATGAAGAAGATTTCTTTAAAAAGAAGAGTCAAGATGTTTGGATAGCTTTCGGTGAGAATTTCTCACCTTTCAATTTATTTTTCTAGTTATATTTATATATATACTAGGATGCAGACGGTGCTTATTAGAAGCACCCGACACCCGTCCACATACCATGGACTTGTTTGTTTGGATGTTTGGTGATTGATTGAGATATTGGTTTGAATGTGGTTTGTGGTGTGAAAAATCGAATCGATAAATTGGTTAGGATTAGACGTGCGCCGTTATAAGGCGAAGGAGTAAGGCTAGGTTAGACTCTTACTCCAAATTTTGTAGTTTGCATAACGAAAGTGAATTTGATTGATGTGTGAATGGCGTGGGCCTTCACTAGACCGGGGATAAGGCTAGGCCTTGTCCCGTTTCTAGTATAGTGCCGTTATGCCGCCGAAATTTTCTAAAATATGTTAGAAAAATAAAAATAACATTTTATTTAAAGAATGAACTGAATAGATATTCATATGTCGAAATAAAATATTTTATCGTTAAAAATATAATTTTTAACGTGAATATGAATATAGTGAATGCGAATAAAATAAAATATTCATTTACAAGCCAGATGGTTTGTTTATGTACACCTATTTGAATGACATTGATTGGGTCGATAAATTTTACACATCGCCCAGCTGCACGAATAAAATCGGTGTTTGATTGTTTGAAACCCTACACGGGTGTTGGGATGAAATTTAAAGTTCACTCATCCTAACTGATTAAATATGTCGATCGATTGATTGACAGGCTGTTATGAGCGTTAGATATCTATATTTGATGCTTATACAGTGTAGTGCACTTTGGTTGATGGTTGATTATTTTCAATGCTATTATATACATGTGTTGTATGAAAATCCATGTAATTAACTTTATATGGTAATTGATTGGGCCTCATTCCAATTTGAAATATAAAGAATATTATAAAATAAAGGTTCATGTGTTGACTATACTCATCCGTTGGGATTAGTCATGTGTTGAACGAATTATTTTTATAATAAAATTTACATCTTTATCAATATAAAATAAAGGTTCATGTGTTGACTATACTCATCCGTTGGGATTAGTCATGTGTTGAACGAATTATTTTTATAATAAAATTTACATCTTTATCAATATAAAATAAAGGTTCATGTGTTGACGGTACTCATTCGTTGAGATTAGTCATGTGTTGAACGAAATAATTTAACAAAAATAGTCACACATGGACGGTACTCATTCGTTGAGATTAGTCGTGTGTTGACAAAAAGAAATATTTGAAATAGAATATATAAAGCCGTGTTGAATAGTGATGCGCCATTTTGACGCGAACGATATTTATATCGAATAAAACGATTTCGAAATGAATTGAATATATAACGATTTCGAAATGAATTGAATATATAACGATTTCGAAATGAATTGAATATATAACGATTTCGAAATGAATTGAATATATAACGATTTCGAAATGAATTGAATATAAAACGATTTCGAAATGAATTGAATATAAAACGATTTCGAAATGAATTGAATATAAAACGATTTCGAAATGAATTGAATATAAAACGATTTCGAAATGAATTGAATATAAAACGATTTCGAAATGAATTGAATATAAAACGATTTCGAAATGAATTGAATATAAAACGATTTCGAAATGAATTGAATATAAAACGATTTCGAAATGAATTGAATATAAAACGATTTCGAAATGAATTGAATATAAAACGATTTCGAAATGAATTGAATATATAACGATTTCGAAATGAATTGAATATATAACAATTTCGAAATGAATTGAATATATAACGATTTCGATTTGAGTTGAATATAAAACGATTTCGAATTGAATCGAGTAGAAAGCCAATTTGATTTCAAATTGAATATATAATGAACTTGATTCAAATAGAAAACGAAACGAATTTAATTTGAACAGAAAATGAACTTGAATCGAATAGAAAACCAACTTGAATTGAATTGAATTGAATTGAGAAACGAATTCGAATTGAATTTAAAAATGAAGTGAAATGAATTCAAATTAAACTGAAATTTGAATTGAATAGAAATGAGTTTTAAAACGAATTTATAAAGAAGAATTCAATTTTGATTTGAATTGAAATAGAAGTTGACTTTGCTTTTGAAACGAATTCAAAACTAAATATATAATTCGTTTTAAATAGAAATCGACGAAATATATATTATATATATTATATATATAATATAATGGCCTGAATAGAACGCGCCGCGCCGCGGCAGTTCGTGAATTTCGACCATTTATTTCAAACGGACATTACGGGAGATCCGACCGTCGGATTCTCCTAAAACCGGAACCGTTGGGTTCGTATCGAAAAGAGCTTTCTAACGAATATTAGAAATTCAAAATCTAACGGTTGGATTTGGAGATACGTCCAAATCAAATTCGAAAAAGGTCGCTGTAAGTGCAGTTCGATGGCCATTGTTGGAAATCGACTGTACGGGCCTTGATAAAATTATTAAAAATATCAATAATTTGTGTAAAATCATAAGAAATGATTTGGGAAAAATTGGGGTGAAAAACTCCATATTTGAAAAGATAAAAATAGATTTTTATCGAAGTGAACTAGTTTTGAACTAAATTTAAAACCCAATCATTTTTAAATAAATAAATGAATTAGATTTAAAAAAAAGGGGTTTTAAATAATCGAATTTCTAATATATTTGATTGAATTTGAAATGGGTTTATCGTGAACTGTGTTTTAAATAACACCTAGTTCTTTAACCCAGTAAAATGAGTTTTAACGAATCTGCAATTAGATTGAAATGTGAATTCGTAATCTAAATTTCCAAATTTAGAAAATGAACGAGAATGGAGTATTACCAGTTTTGCTCCAAAGCGATAGTTAAATCTTTAATTAGATTTGAACGTGAAATGGTAATTAATTTTACCGATAACACCACGGTGTTAGATATGGAGTATTACCAGTTTTGCTTCATGGGATGAATAGGTTGGGATTGGGAAATAAAATAAATAATTACTTCGTTACGGTTCGCTAATCTCGACTAGTTGGGAAAACCATAATTTGGTTTTAAAAGACATCCAAAGGAAGATTACAGGATAAATTTTAAAGAATTTATCTTGGATAAAATTAATGGGAACATTTCCCAAAGAATGTGAAATTTAGAAACTAGCTGTAGGTTGGCTAAGAAGAATGGTTTCCTGGGTATTGATCTGATGTTGGTTTCGGCCTTCGGGGTTAATGTTTGGGAAATTGTTCTCTTGCTAATTTGCGGTTAGTGACTAATGAATTGGAATGAGGCGTATGTTGTGTTTGTGTAACATTTGTTTTCAATATACGCGGGTTATTCGGAAAGACCGGGTTTACACCCATTCTGAATAACCGATTCGACGATAAGTCGAAGATGAAGACGGTGGTCGAAGACCGGAAGTTTTCACATCGTTTGGGTAATTACTGACGATCCTGATTGGGCAGTACACCCAAGAGGATGGAAATAGTTGGTGGTCGTCCAGACGTACTTGGAGATGGATGGATATGCGAGGAAAGTGCCTCCGGTTTCGTTCAGACCCAGAACGGACTTGTAAATGGATTGTGTGTCTGACATTGGATTTTATTCTGTGTTGATTGATTTCTTTTAAATATATATCTGTTTGGCGGCGGAGAATTTATTCTCTTGCTTAACGCCCTTCTCTGAGACGTACGAGCTTAGAGGTTATATATCGATAGATATCAATCGCATGGCATGAATTGCCTGTGTGGCACGCTAAGATGCAATGATCAAGGCTTCTGTTGAAAAGCAAAGTCTTGTGGTTGATGATCAAAGCACGCCTACGTGGCAGCTTTGTGTATAACGTGTATTCGCGAGCCTCACACCTCGGTATGAGTTAAAAACGGGATACGGACCGCTGGGAGAGCACGACGTTTCTTTCTAGCTTTGGTGGTGTCAGTGACTTACCAGCCCTGACATATATATACTTTTCACCTTTGTGGTTGTTGGAATGAGGCGCCTCGATTATAGGTCTGTAAGGACCGGGAAACGCGTGTTCAGGCATAATTAATCCTCTAACGTAAGTGAGGACCGGCCCAGCCGCATCCAAGGGTTACCCAGTGTGCGTAGTCCTGAGCATTTGCTAGAGTGTCTCGAACGCGGAGAGGAGCTTGCCCCTTGCCTCGACTCATGACGGAAATCCAATTTCCAATACGTGTATTGCGGTTTTAATTGTAGAACTAGTATGGCGACATGATATATGGTACCCATGCCGTCTATGATTTATATTTATGATTGAAACTGTTTTGACACTATACACTTATTATAGTATCAAATGATTTGTTTTACACGTACCAAGCATGTTTGGCTATTATAAGGGAAAACCCTATCCCCCGGCTTGCGTTGCATTGTATGATAGGACCTGGGTCTTATAATAGCTTCATTTTTCGAAAAGCATTGCGCTGTTTATTCTATGCACTGATATTCTTGGGAGGAAACCCGTTCCGTGTTATACGGCGTGGTCCCTTGAATCACTCTCTCTTAAAGTAAAGTTTTAAATAACTGTTTTAGTTCTCACACCAGTCACATGACTGACCTGGAGTTTATTGTTTTAACCTAAACTCTGGGTGCCCCTATTTTCCGCACGGGCAGCTAGTAGTTTGGTTTTGCAGATTTATATTCACAGGATCCTGGTTTACAGCTGGAATGATATCCGGAAAGCTCTGTATCCGTATATCACCTTCAGTTGTGCTTTATATTATTTTTCCGCTGCTATGTATTTAAATGTAATTTAAATCTCTGATATTTCTGTGTAATATTTATTCATTTGTACTCTGTATATTCTTGTAATCTGATGCATTGTTGTAATATACAAATGAAATGTTCTTCTGTTTGTGTTCTGATTTGTCATGTTCTCAACGTTCAGGGGTTTCGAACGGTTTAGATCGGTTTAACGACTGATTCGGATCGAGCGAAATTCCAGGCCGTCACAAATGATGGTTCAGACTACAAAGTTGGAAATCTTGAAAGTGACGAGGTGTCTTCGAAGAATGAAGTTTCTCTTTGTTTTGAAGAGGAAGGAGGGATAGGTGACGACCGGGCTCCTGATGAGTTTGAATCGGCTGTCATATTGGAATCACCCCAAGATTCTGTTGAATCAACAATCGACAACGACCGGCTTATCCGAATTTGTTTAAAATACGGGATAATGAAAAAGGACACTCTAGTGCCTTCGAGATCTGACCGTCCCCACAACCCTCCAGAAGGATACATGGCAATCACTCGGCTGATGTGCATGGTCGGTGCTATCCCTCCATTTTCTCCCTTCATCGTAGATTTTCTAAGACAAATGCGGATTGCCCCCATGCAGCTGCATCCCAATTCTTATGCCTACTTACACACTTTATATATATCATACCGTGAGATCTTAGGCATAGAGCTCACTTTCGATGACGTTCATTTCTTCTACAACTTCAAGCATCGGACTTGAGTAACTCCTTCTTTTTGCTATTTTGAGTCTGTTCCTAAGAGGAAGATAATTTCAACGCCATTCAGTAGTAAAGCTGGAGATTCCAGACTGGAGTGGTTTTATGTGAAGTGACAACCTGGGTGTGCTAGGAGATGGACGAAATCAAGTAAAGCGCTGATTTTCTAAATCTTAGCTCTATACATTCAAGTTATCGCCTTAACTTGTTTTTCTTTGTGTTTGCAGTCAACAATCCAAAACAAATATCAGACCAGGTGTTCTTTGACCGGATGCACCAGCTCTTCAATGGCGATCAGAAGTTCCTGACTATTGATGAAGTCCTTAAGGACGAATATCTTCATTTTCATGGGCTGCTATCCGTTTTTCGTAGTATCGGTCATGGGACGACTCCATACGTATATATTCCTCCAGTGGATGTAGTCCCAGAAACATGAGAAGGTCCGGGAGCTCCTACAGCGCCTCTTCAAACTTCACCTTCTCCATCTTCTACTCAAGACGACGAATTGGCTAACTTGGCCGAAAAGCATCATGAAGGGTATACTGCTCCTGAGGATGCCATTTCTCCAGAAAAGTCAACGTCTTCTAAGGAGTCGCCAATTGATGATTCCGAGGGAGATGTCCCTAGTACTGATGATCCATTATTTCAGGGTTTGGGGGATCTCCCCTTACCTGAAACTATATACACTTCAGAGGATTTTAGGAAGGATCCTTTAGTTTTCACCTCTTCTGAAGAGACCACTCCTGCTAAGGCCAAAGAGCCTGCCCGTACTAGTCTAGCTTCGGACTCGGGTTGGTTGGGGGGAAACACACCACTTAGGACACACTTTACACAATAGCATTACCACTCATTGCACCCCTCTCTTTGTGAAACTATTGATTCTAAATTTCATTTGTCTTATTGTGCAGGCACGATGTCCTGATCTTACTATGGTATCAGGAAGCTCCGCCGCAGCATGTCTAATCCACCTCAGGATATTGAGTATGATCGCCACGACGATCGCGGTAGAGAGGAGAGAAGGCCTTATGAATCCTATCGCTCTCGAACCTCGCGTTCTCGCTCTCCCGTTCGGTCAGACCAAGAGAAATATAGAGGTTATCATAGTCGTAGGGAAGAGGACATGCCACAATCGGAAGACTCCACCTCTTCCCAAGAAAAGCGCAGCAGAGAGAGAGGTCCGCCGAAAGATACTGAGTCGCGAAGTAAACGCAAGGTCCCTGCTACTAAACCGCCTAGGACAGACAAAGAAACAATTGAATCCTCCACACACAGGGACACTGAATTGACGATCCCCGCTCCTCCACCACTAGATGCGGAAAATGCAATCAAGCGGGCGTACTTGGAGGAGCAATTTCCCGAACATTACTTCGAGACTTTGACTTTTTTACCTGCCCTTGAACCTATTTCTTCCAGGTGGGCAGACGAGGCCAAAGCAAAGATAGATGCGGTTGAAAAACAATATTCTGAAATGTTCAAAATATTCACGCAACCTTTCCAGAATTATCCGTACTCTAATCACGAATGCCGATTCAATGCAAAAAACCGCGGAAGAAGATGCAAAGGCCTTAAATAATTTAGGAAAAGATTTAGAGGACACACAGGCCCAGCTTGCTATTGCTCAAAGGGACGCTACTAACTTCAAACAACAATTTGAAGATATGCAAAAACGCTATCATGATTTGCTTGAATCTCACACTCAAGAGCGTTCTGAATTAAAAAAGCAAGCTGAAGATGCTAGGTCAGAGGCCACTAAAACACGCCTTGCCTATACTGACCTTGAACGGAAAAATGCCGAGTTAGCGAGGAGGAATGCTGAGCTAGAAAAGAAAAATGCTGACTTGGCTTCAAAGCTACTGGAGGCGGAGAACAGAGCTGCCCTGGCGGAGGGCAACGTTGGGTGTGCTATCAAATCTGCGGAGGAGGCCCGCAAACAATTGTCAGAGGCGGAGGCAGAGATTCAGGGTTTCGGTGAATTAATGATTGAATTCTTTGCACATATCATCCGTCGCCGAAACATTTCTTGGATTGAGGATTATCCATCTACTCTAGTCCTAGTATGGAGTCAGATCGTTGAGTGGGAAAAAGAGGAGCTCAAGGTCGATTCAATCGATGAGGACAAGCTGATGGAGAAATATTTAAGGGATGATGAGCCAGAACACCTAGCTGAAGGGCGTCGCCTCATTGCTGATGCTATGGAAGAAGAAAGGAGGAGGACTAAACAGAAGAACATTCCCGAGGCTGGTTCCTCTTCTACTGCCCCCGCAACTCCTGAAGTAGAGGGGTATGATCCTGAACACCCGGGAATCCCTCGAACAACTCTGCTATCCCCTATTCTTGAAGCGGCATCAGAGACAGCAGTTACCCCTGCCGAGAAGTCTTCGAAAGGTATCCCTACCTTTTCTCCTCAATTCGTCAAGGCTATTTATACCTTTCGCCATGTGATTGAGCAATCGATGAAAAACCTATTATTTTCTCCTGAGTTGATAACTGTTGCTTCTCACTCTGTAGGTATTGAGCCATCCGGAAAGACAGATGTGACTTAGGGAGCCGTGTCTGGGGCAGAACCTACAGAGAAGGCAAATGAGGGGAAGGACAAGGCTGCTCCTATAGATTTGGGAGAAGGAAGCGAACCGTCTAAGTGTGACACTCCCCATGATGAAGAAATGATAGCAGCCTTAAAGGACGATGGCGGCGACGGAGGACATGAGGGAGATCCAGAGGTAGCAATAATCGGGGAGTCGAAAAGTGCAGATGATGTTACTTTGGCTGCAATAAAAGCTGATCAAGATAAACGCCTGCAGTTAAAAGCTGAAGACTTAGACCCTGAAGTCCTCAAGCCTCTCGCAGTTGTGGATGCAGGATCAAGGTTAGTTGTTAAGCTCTCAACTAGATCTATTACAGAGGAACTCGCTAAAAAATCTTCTCTTGATTCCAGCGCTCCGCCCTCCGGGAAGAAGTCAACCGATTCCAGCGCCGCATCTTCGGGAAAGAAAAAATCAAAGCGCATTTTGATGGAGGCCAAGAAAGAGGCAAAGGATGCGGAGAAAGCCGCCAAGAAGTCCAAGCCTCACTCGAAATCTAAATAGTGGGTTGCCTTGCGTTGTTTTAGTATTTGGTAGATCAATAATTGCTGCTGCAAGGGTGGCTCTTGCACCTTCTTTTTGGATGTTTTCCTGTACAAATTCATTCATTCGAAAATAAAAAATAATTCATTTTCCGCAATGTCTATTTGTCCGTAGTTCTGCACTTATGTAAAAATGCATGTCTTACTATAGTTATGAAATAAAGTTACGGAGGGAGGAAATGTGTGTATACATATATGCCCCCAGTCAATCTCAAAAAATTATTTAAGGCTTAATCAAGTAATCTGAATGCTCCCGATTTTCTGACGGGATAGCATTTTCTGTGTCGTCAATGCCTGTCGTTTTTTCTGGCATTTCTTTTATACTCTCCTGTCTTATACTCAGTTTAGAGTTCTTACTGAGGCGGTCTCCTGTCTGGGTGCACCTTCACGCCTCAGAGGACGTCGTCTTCCCGTCCTTTTACACTCTCTCTCTCTCTCTGGAGAGTTAGAGCTCGAGCTCAGCAATTTATTCACTCCCCGATCCTTCAGCGGGGAAGAATCTCTTTCTCAGCGCTCAGTCGGAGATGCTTTTATACTCTCTCTCTCTCTCTCTGTGGAGAGTTAGAGTTAAGAATGTCGTTTTCTCATTCTTTTATATCTTGCTGCACAAATAGTCGTTGTGCATTTTCTTATGTTTAAACTGTATTCAACCTTTCATGTTTTGAATCATCTTATATTCCATAATCACAACAGAATAGTCGATAAATGTATATATATAATGCATAAAAGTAAATAACACACGATATTTTTATAGTGGTTCGGCTAAGTCGTAGCCTACATCCACTTTATAGTCCTTTATTCATATCATCAGATTTTCCTAAAGCAAGTCGTGCCTTTTTACAGAGTTCATAAGAGAAATAACAAAGAGTACAACATTTCTAATCCAAATATTGCATCAAGTGTTGGGCATTCCATGCCCTAGGGACTTCTTCGCCATTTACAGTCATTAACTTGAAGGTTCCTTTTTCAAGTTTCCGTTGGATGACAAAGGGTCCTTCCCACTTTGGTCCGAGGTGAGGAAGGGATGGAAAGACTCTCTTTAGCACCAAATCTCCTGGTTCAAAAGTCCTAAGGCAAACTTTTTTGTCATAATAGCGTGCCATCTGACGTCGATGTCTTGCCGCACGCAAATCTGCTTTGTCCCTTTTTTCTTCGATTTGATCAAGAGACTCGAGTAAGAGTGCCCGATTCGTCATCGGGTCATAATACATCACCCGGTGGGAAGGGACTTCAAGCTCCACTGGAATTACTGCTTCTGAACCAAAAGAGAGAGAGAGAGAAAGGGTTATGACCAGTAGACGCCTTAAATGTTGTTGGATATGCCCACAAAGCTAAAGGCAATTCGTCAACCCATTTTGCCTTTGCGCGCTCTAACCGTTTCTTGAGGATGGATTTTATTACTTTGTTTATTGCTTCAACTTGCACGTTCGACTGCGGATAAGCAACCGCAGTGTATCGTTTGTCGATCTTATACTTCTGGCAGAAATTTTTGAATTCAGTACTATCGAACTGGGTTCCGTTGTCATTTATAATGGTCCTTGGGATCCCGAATCGGCATATAATATTTCTAACCACGAAACTTATCACCTTTCTCGCCGTGATTTTGGTTAGGGGCTCAGCTTCCAACCACTTCGTAAAATAGTCCACAACGACTATTGCATATTTCGCTCCTCCTTTAGTAATCGGTAAAACTCCGATGATATCAATTCCCCACGTGGCAAATGGCGAAGGACTCACCATTGATTTGAGTTGGGTCGACGGTGCTCTGGGGATTTTGGCAAATCTCTGGCACTTATCGCAGCGTTGTGAATAATCAGATGCATCTTTATTAATTGTGGGCCAGAAGTATCCATATCGCAATATCTTTTTCGCTAAAGTCTGACCTCCTATATGATCTCCACACTCACCTTCGTGCACTTCTCTTAGTATACGTTTGATGTCGTCGTGTGCTATACATCGTAACAGGGGCATAGAAAATCCTTTTCTATAAAGAATATCATCTTGTATGACATATCTGGTAGCCTTGCGAACTATAGCCCTTTTCTCACTCTTCTTTGATGGGAGTGTCCCATTCTTAAGGAAGTTCCTAATTGCGGTCATCCACGACTCCTTCTCCGGTTCCGCTTCGAAAGCGAACTCAATTTCCATTGACTCAAAGCTTGGCGTTTCCAACATTTCAATTGGAATTATTTTAGTTTCTTCTGGATTGTCGGAACTAGCTAGCTTTGCCAGCCTGTCTGCCTTCTAGTTTTTGGCTCTTGGGATATGTGTTATACTGTACCGCTCCAGGTTGCTCAGCAACTCTTCTACTTTTCCGAGGTAAGCGATGAGTCGAGGTCCCCGGGCCACAAATTCGTTTCGTACTTGACAAACAACGATTTTGGGGTCGCAGAATATGTCCAACATTTTTATCTCGAGGTCTTTAGCAAGCTTCAGCCCGACAATCAGGGCTTCGTATTCAGAGTCATTGTTATTCGCTGAAAATTCTAATCGTAGAGCGTAATATAACGACCGCCCTTCAGGAGTAACTAAGACGATTCCAGCTCCGTACCTTCGGTCGTTTTTGGCTCCATCTGTGTATAGCTTCCATGGATCTATCTTTAACTCATCTTCGGACTTGACCACTCTGTCATCGATTACTTCCTCCTCTGGGATGGTGAACTCTGCTATAAAGTCTGCCAGAGCTTGCCCCCTTATCAACCTTCATGGCTGAAAATTTAAATCAAACTGACTTAATTCTATATTCCATTTGATCAACCTTCCCGATGCTTCGGGTCTCTGCAACACCTGCCTCAGCGGCTGGTCAGTGTATATGGTTATTGGATGAGCTCGGAAATAGTGACGAAGTTTTCAGGATGCGATTAGGAGGCTGTAAGCGAGCTTCTCAATCTTTGGGTAGTTGCGTTCTGCCGCTGCCAATTTCTTGCTTACATAATATACTGGCCTTTGCACTTTGTCTTCTTCTCGAACCAAGACTGTTCTAACGGTGTGAGCCGAAACAGCCAAGTAAACAAATAACTCTTCGTGATCCACCGGTTTTGACAAAATCGGTGGTTTTTCTAGCAATTCCAATAAATTTCGAAAGGCCTCAACACAGTCCGGAGTCCACTCGAAGTTCTTCTTTCCCCTTTTAATCAAATAAAAAAAGGGGACGCATTTGTCCGTGGCTTTGGAGACAAACCTACTCAACGCATCTACTTTCCCCGCAAGACTTTGGACTTCTTTAATTCTCCTTGGCTCTTCAATGTTTCTAATCGCTGCTATTTGGCTGGGATTGATTTCAATTCCTCGGGAGCTCACAGTGAAGCCTAGAAACTTTCCCGATGCCACTCCAAATGAGCATTTCAAAGGATTCATCTTCATCCGATACTTTCGCAGGATACCAAACATTTCTGCCAAGTCTTGTGTATGGCTGGAGGATTGTTTCGATTTGACAAGTATATCATCCACATAAACTTCCATAGTCTTCCCTATTTGATTATAAAACATTCTGTTCACCAAGCGCTGATAAGTGGCTCCGGCGTTTTTTAATCCGAATGGCATTACAACATAACAATATAACCCCAAATTTGTAATGAAGCTCGTGTGCTCTTGATCTGGCACGTGCATAGGAATTTGGTTGTATTCGGAATATGCATCCATGAAAGAGAGAAGTTCATGACCCGCTGTCGAATCTACAAGCTGGTCAGTCCTGGGAAGTGGGAAACTATCTTTTGGGCAAGCTTTGTTCAAATCTGAAAAATCAATGCAAGTCCGCCACTTTCCATTCGGCTTCTTTACTAAGAAGGGATTCGATATCCAGTTGGGATATGTCGAATCACAAATTCGTTCTGTTTCAGCTTCTCCACTTCTTCTTTGAGAGCAGCCGACCTCTCTGGGCCCAGCATACATCTCTTTTGCTTCACAGGCGGGTGTTTCGGGTTTACATTTAGGGAGTGACTCATGATGGATGGTGATATCCCACACATGTCAGCGTGGGTCCAGGCAAACACGTCCAAGTTCGCCTTCAAGAAGTCTGTTAGTTCTTCGGCCCGACGTGGATCCAATTGAGATCCAATCTTCAAAACTGTTGTTGGATCAGTTTCATCAATAGGAATTTCCACTGTCACTTCATTAGGAGTTGCATTTGTAGTCTCTTGTTCCTCGTCTTTTCTGGGATCCAAGTCTTCAGGCGTTCCTTTGGGCAACTCCTTCAGGGTTGATCTCTCTAATTGCTATGCCGAGCCCCCCTTTGGGGGAGGCGAGGCATCTTTACTCTCGATGTTAAGTCCTTTCATCAACATCTTTAATTCGGCAACTTAGCAGGCCCGTCCGGAAACTTGATCCCCTCTCATTACTCCACTTCCGGCTTCAGTTGGGAACTTAAGCAATAAACACCAAGGGGCGAAGCAAGCCCTGAACTCAGCAAGGGCAGGCCTCCCCAAAAATGCATTATAAGGCGAATCTACGTCCAACACTACGAACTGAATCATCCGCACTCTTCGGCGTTCTCCTTGCCCCAAGGTTACGGGCAATTCTATGTACCCCATGGGAGCCGTTGACGCCCCGTTGAAGCCTCTGATCCAACCTTCACATGGCTTCAAATCTTCAGATTCAAGCTTCATCTGATCGAATGACTTTTTAAATAAAATATTAACAGAACTTCCGTTGTCTACTAACACCTTATGAACCAAGGCCGGCCCAATGGTGGTAGTAATGACCAATGGATCATCAGTGGGTGATTGGATCCCAGTATTATCTCTGCTGCGGAATACCACGTCGTCAAACATTGTCTTCTATTGCTTTATGGGGGCGATATCTTCCAAATCATCACCTTCATTCACATCTAAATGCTTGGCAGCATTTACATATTGATCCATTGCTCTAAAACTACGGATTGCCGGGTAGGGTCCACCCACTATGGAGTTGATAACAATTCCCTTGCCTTTCTGCTGCGCTGTAGGCTTGGGAGCAGATTGAATCTGTTTTGGAGCCTGCTCTCCTTGCCCCCTGCCCCTCGGGGCAACCTTATATTCATCAAGTTTCCCTTCGCGCAGCAGCTTCTCAATCACGTCTATCAAATGCCGACATTCATTGGTTGAATGCCCATGAGTTCCATGAAACAAACAAAACTTCCCAGTTGCCATTTCTTTCTCCGTCGAGTCGTGAGGTGGCGGTCTTTTATATTGCAAAACATTGTATGTATCCAGGTAAATGTTCTCCAGAGTGTCGTTCAACGGTGTATAATTCTCATAAGTCTGGAATCGGGGTCTTTTGTTAGGATCACTTCCCCTATTTCTATTTCTTCTGTTACCGTTCGCATTACGTTTATTGTTATTGCCCCCGTTTCCAGAATTGTTGTTTCCACCCTTATTTCCCACATTTACTTCAACTTTTCCGGAACTTTCCCCAGACTGCTTCACGGCGACGTTGCTCTGAACATTTTCTTTTGAAGCCACTTCAGACTTTCTCTTTAGGTTTGCCCTGGCCTCCTCTCGTCTTAGATAAATATCGGCCTTTTCATAGAATATCTCTTTCGTGGAGGTTGTCTTTCCAGAAATGTAATCTCCAAACTCGGACTCAGGATCTACTCCTTCCTTTAATGTCATCAAGATGGTGGGCTCATGCGGATCACTAACTTCGGTCACAACTAAGTTAAAACGGTAAAGATATGACCTCAAAGATTCTCTTGGTGCCTGCTTAATTCTTGATAATTCAATAACACTTTCGGACTTTCAGGTATGGAGTCGGAACTGATTCATAAAACGTTCGCTCAATTCCCTATAATTCGATACCGAACGAGGGGGAAGTCGAGTAAACCATAACAGCGCCACATCTTCTAAATAGTTTGGGAATGCCTTACACTTCACTGCATCAGGAGCAGCAGCAGCATTCATGAGCCACGAGTATCGCATCAAATGCTGTCCTGGATCAGTTCTTCCATTGTACTTGTCCATCTGTGGTAGGTTAAAACTCCGGGGAATCTGAAAGTCGAGGATGTCATCGGTGAAAGGAGTATGGCTTCGCTCAATGCCATAATCTTCATTGGTATAGTTCCGGCTCTCGAACATAATCTGGCGCACCATTGCCTGTACATCAGCATTAGTTAGGGGTCGTTCAGGTTCCCTGGCCCTGGTATCCGTGTTCCTTCTGGGCTCTTGTTCAGGAGAAGCCCTTCTTCTTTGAGCTGCTTCTGATCTACTCCGTTCCCTACGCTCCCGGTCGATCTCGGGAGGAGGGGACTGGAGCCTTTGCCCCTGAGTGAGATCATTGTTTCCTAGTGCTCGTGCAATATCCTCGCGAGACCCCAAAGATCCGAATGTCAGCTGCTCCAAATTCTGAGGTCGTTCGAGCGGCCTTCGTTCACGGGGCCGCTCTTCCTCGGAAGAAGAAGACTGATCCACTGGTGTGTGACGAACCGGGGATGGGGTTCTCTATCTACGGAGTTCGCTAATTTCCCTACTCATGAGTCTCATATTTTCTTGCATCATGAGATTGGTGCGCTCGTGGATTTTCATGGCCTCCCTAGTACTCTCAAGCATGTCAAGTAGGCGCGAGAAATCTCCTTGAGTAATGGGCGCGGATGGGTTGACCTGATCATTGACCCTGGTGATTGGAATCGGAGCATTTGTAGGGGCTCGAGTAGAGGTTCCAACATCACCAAGTGTCGGATCGGTTCGGAGATGGAAAATCGGGTCGGTTCGGAGCTGGGAAGCCTGGTCGGGTCGGAGCTGGGACGCCAGGTCGGGTCGGTGTATGGCAAGTTGCTCGGGTCGGTTCAGGTTGGGGGAATGCACTGCTTCAGATTCTCCTACCCAGATCGGATCGGAGCTCTCCCCCTGAAGGCGGTTCGGGCTTCCTGTATCGGTCCGTCCTGCTGCTGAGCTCTGCCCACGAGACCTTGTCACGACCGCATTTTGCTGATCTTCGCCAACTCCATTTCCTCGACTAGATTGAACTTCTTTGCTTTTTCCTTTGTCCATGGTTCTTCAACAATCAATTCAAAAAATATCCAAGAGCATCGAAACTTGAGGATTAAATTCTTTGAACTCAACGGTCCAAAAAGTAGAACGATGATCCCAAAAAACAAAGAATTCAGATGTTTCTCAGTGAAAGCACCAAAATGTTAGACCAAAAAGTGGTTCTAACACCCAAATTGACTAAATGCAGAATGAAATAAGATCAAATGTAAAATGAACACACAGAATTTATAGTGGTTCGGCGAAGAAAAGCCTACGTCCACTTGTCAATCACTATTCTCAATGATATTGTTGCAATTACAATGAGATATTCACACAATTTCTCTCACAACTCACATACATTCACTTAATTGTCTAAAAACAAATGTTAAAAGATGATTTGGATTATCCGGGAGTGCTGGAATTTGGGTTATGGAAGTGGTTGAACTCTCAAAGTGCCAAAAAAGATCTCTTCATTGTCTCCAGACAGGGTATTTATAGGTGAAAATTCGCTTAGAACCCGATCCGGATCGGAGCCACGTGTCATCCATCCCATCAGCCTCGGGCTCGGATGGATATCTGTGCTGACAACGCATCAGGGCAGTGGACGTTGTGGGTAGGAACTGGTCATAGCCGCTCCGAATAACCCGGCGATCATGGAGGAGAGTGACGTGGAAGATAGGTTCGGATCGGAAGAGTGTACAGGAGGGGTTCGGATCGGGGTATCCGATCCGATCCGGTTTTGTCCCAAGGCTAAGTCTTCGTTCTCTTTCACTCCATTCCGATCTGTCTTTGTAGCAGGTAGCCCTCCGCTCCAACTGGCAGTAGGTTGCTCTCCGATCCGAACAGTTGTGCCTCTCTGATTCCAACAGCGATAGTTCCCCGATTCGAACAGCAAAGCTTTTCCGATCCAACCCGCTACGTCGCTCCGATCCGACCTGCTATAATGTTCTTTAAGCTCTTCAATGTTTCACATCTCGACTTTGTGTTGCCCAGTTCACGAAGTGGGCTAACAATACCTGAATGCAATCCCATAAAATGGCTTTCAGACCAGCTTCAAGGTGTCTCCAATTACTAAGTGTGAATGGAACATGCTTTCGTACAAGTGGTCCTAAAAAGACGATAAATGGTTTGAACCTTGACATACTGTTTCATCATTCTCATTAAATTAAACTTCAACACGATTTGTGAAGTTTAAAGGAAGTCTCTTCATTTTCATAGGACTTCTACTCTTTCTTTTCGTCAGTCGACTGGCATTTGCATTTTCAGTTGGTCCATCGGCTTCCACGTGTTGTTCATTTTGCATTGTACGGTTCTCAAATGCACTAGGATTATCTTCTACTCCTTGTGCATTATTTTCTAATGCTTGCGCTTGATTATCTTCTACTATTTGTGAATTATTTTCTACTGCTTGTGCTTGATTATCTACTACTACTTGCGGATTATCTTCTACTACTACTTGTGGATTGCCCTCATTTTGAACGTTGTTGTCTTCAATATGCTTCTTCCATTTATTAGGCTTGTGCAACATATTTTTGGCTCCTTTGCTTCTTTTTTGTTGCCGCATTATTGGCCTCATTTCCTATTACTAAAACATGAGAAAAAACATAAAATATATAGCAGAACTATACAATCCAAATACTTGTGCGCTAAGGCCATCTTGAATATGCTACACCTCAATATGTCATTTACAGGAAAACAACATTGCTTTTCACAGCAAATAACGACAGTTTAGGAGACTTTAAAACATAGAAGTACAGCTATAGCAACAGCAAAATATGAGTTAGCCTAAATAATTTGTTTTTGTCAGTTTGTCACCAATCTAGCAGGAATGCAAACAGGAAAAATATAATAAAGTGTTGGATTTTATAATGTAGTTATAGCTACAAAGCGCAATCTTTCCTAACATAGCATTCCCTAATATAGCTAGTGATATACTACTCAAGTATTCTTTCGCAATCTTCCCTAACATAGCTAAAATCCTCGGTAGAATCATCAATCTCCATATCAGTTTCTTCAAAATTTCCAGTATCCATGCTAAATTCCTCAAACAAGTCGTCTGCATCTATTTCATGAAAAGTTCTTGATGGTTCCCTCATCACAACATACCAATCAGAATCATCATCTTCCATGGATTAGAAAATTTGTTTTGCTTGAGGTGCAAGGATGTACGGATCCTTTGAAAATAAAGCTTGATTTTGTTGTAAATTGACAAGGGTAAATCCATCTTCTACCTCCGCACGATTTCCTATATTTGTCCAATGACACTTAAAGATCGGAACATAAAAGGCATGATAGTCTAACAAAAATATATTGGTCAACATCCCATAATAAGTAATCACGTCAACCACTTGGGAAATATCTTTTGCGCTAGCCCTACAAATGGTGGTTGCATCATAAGTGACTCCACTATTTTGAGTTTTTCTCTCAATATCTTTTGTGTGAAAATGTTTTCCATTGATGATATAACCTGTACAAGACAATGCACTACTCCTTGGATCATAGGCGATCAATTTTAACATTGTGTCATGATCGTTCGCATCATAAGATATTTGTAAATGAAAATATTATTTATGTTAGATCTCGATAATAATATATTCAAAATTAATGAGAATATATTTTAAAATTCAACTCACCTTCTTCTTAATCCAGTCGACAAAGTTATTTGTGTGGGTTTCCCAAAGTAATCACATTTTTTTCTATGAGCTTGTTTAAGTGTTGCAACCCCTGAAGATGCAAACTATTTTAAAAGGAAAAAAATAGATAAGTTGCGCTATAAAAATAATTGAACAATAAAACAAAATGCACTAGTCACTTACTCTAAAAATGGTTCCATTATAGCCATATTCATTAGCACAACCAGATAAGCAGCTTGTTTCTCATTCTCGGATAGTGTAATTATTTTGCAAGCTGAAGTTGGTCGTCCTTCAAGTATGACATCATTTTCATAATCTTCATTTTGGACTTCCTTCTCTTATATTTTTCCTGATTTCTTTAAGAATTCACTAAAATATTTCATGCTCTCCTCTGCAACATAGGATTCTGCAATACACCCCTCATGTCATGCAGTGTTTCTTACATAATGTTTTAGTGCCTTCATGTATCTTTCAAATGGGTGCATCCAATGAAAATGGACCAATCCATATTATCTGGCTTCTTTTGCAAGATGAAATGTCAAGTGTGTCATTATATCAAAGAATGAAGGTGGAAAATATCTTTCAATTTCACATAAAATTTGAATAATCTCATCAGTTTTTCTCTATCAAGAACATGTTGGCATAATTTATGGAAGAATAAACATAAACGAATTATTGCTTCCCTTGGCTTCTTCGGTAACTATACTCTTATTGCAACAGGCAAAAGCTGTTGCATTAGGACATGATAGTCATGTGACTTCAAACCACGAATTTTACAATCCTCCAACGATATAGAGCTCTTGAAATTCGAGCAATAACCATTAGGTCCTTAAAATCATAAAGTCTTTTACAATTATTTTTTCCAGATTTGGACAAAGTATATGTAGCTGGTGGAAGATATTTTTTTCCATGAGATTGTGCATAAAGGTCACGTCGAATTCACCACTCTTCTAAATCTTTTCTACAATTAATTCCATCTTTCGATTTGTTATCATGCAGCATCGTGCTTGTTATGCTTTCACTAATATTTTTTTCTACATGCATTATGTCTAAATTATGATGCATTGGCAGTTCCTAAAAAAATCAACAATGTTAAATTTCATTACTAAAAACTGTATTATTGATCAATGAAAAAATAAAAAGCTAACCTCCCAGTATGGTAAATCAAATAAGATTGATCATTTTTTCCACCTTGATAGCTCTATATTCACAAGATCACCATCTTCACCTCTATTTTTTTTAGTATTTTTTCTCTTTCTGTTCTCCTGCTTAATTTTTTTCTTCTTACCCTTCCCATTCTTGCTATTATTAATATTATTATTTAATTTTTGATTTCCTTTCCAAAATTATTCGGATTTTTTTTCAAAATAGCAGAGATGTTTCTTCCAGCCAAAACTCTTGGTCTACGACCATTTTCTACAGTATTATCTAACCAGGTTTTTTGATTTCTAAATGAATCTGAAGTGGGTAAAAATTTCCTATGACTCATATGACCGCTCTTATGAATATGTTTCAACCATCGATGGTGAGTATCGATACCACATAATGGACAACATTTTTACATTTAACACAATATCGAACAAGATTTCCATACCCTGGGAAGTCATTTATCATCCATAGTAAAATCGCTTTCATGTAAAAAATGATCTACTAAAGGCATCATAAGTTTGAACACCATTAATCCCCAAATGTTGCAAGTCTTCAATTAATGGCTCAAAATATACGTCAATATCATTTCCTGGTTGCTTTGGACTAGGAATCAACAATGTTAAGATGATATTTTGTTTTTTCATGCATAACATTGGCGAGAGGTTGTATGTCACAAGCATCACAGGTCGACAACTATTTTTGGAACTCATTGTCATAAAAGGATTAACACCATCGGTAGCAAGACCAAGTCTTATATTGCGTGGATCAGCTGCAATCGATTCCCATTTCTCATCTACTACATTCTATATTATTGAATCCACAAGATAGCACATTTTCCTATCATTGCTTTTATTACTAAAATGCCATCTTAAATCTTCTGTCGTATTTTGAGATCTAAACATTCTTCTAAATCTAGGAATGATTGGAAAATATCTCAAAACTTTAATCGGAACGCCATGCATAATTTCGTTGGTATATTCATTCTTCTTCCATCTTGATACACCACATTTAGAATAACATCCCAAATCTTTGTACTCTCTTCTAAGAAGGCAACAATCATTTTGACAAGCATGAATTTTTTCAAAACCCATATCGAATATTTTGAGAAACTTTTTTACCTCATATAATGTTTTTGGAAGTACAATATTTTTTGGCAACAATAATTGTTGCACATTTAGAAGTTTATCGAAGCCAGTATCAGACAAACCAGTCTCACATTTAAGATTGTACAAAGCGAAGATGGTAGATAATTTTTTTTGAACGAGACTATCATGATACAACGGGGCTTTTTCTTCTTCCAAGTTCCTTAACAAATCGTCGTCTCGTTTTTGTGCGCTATCTTCATCTTTATCATTTTCGAAAAAAGTATAATTTATGAAATCTTCGTTTTCATAATCGATAGCTTTAAATAAATCATATATGTCATCGAACTTAATATCTGTTCTTATATTTATGTTCTCACCATGACAATACCACCTACTTGTCTTATATTCACGATCCATTCCTCTTATAATCAGATGCTCAACTACCACATTCTCATATTGATGAATATAATTTCGACAATCTAAGCAAGGACATATTTATTCTACATTTCCAGAATTTTTTATAGCGGTATGCACAAACTTCTGAGCTCCTTGTTGATACTCACTACTAGTTCTTTGAAAATAAATTATCTTTTAGCTTTCGTCAAAATATAGGATATGATTTTCAAACTACATTTTTGTTGAGAATTATGTAGTTAACTTTGTAGATTCACCCAATTTTTCTCCATAATCGTCTACTACATAAGCAAGAAAATTTCTAAAATTAGAAGTAATAGTCTATTGTTGAGTATAAGCAAATTAACATAACTACTTAAATAAAATGGTGATACTAAATGAGACATATCAACTTATAAACTGCTAATAACACAGTCAACATTTTCAGCAGGCATACCAGATGTTAGAAAAAACTAAACATTGGCTAATCAATGAAAAAGATAAAGTAATAAAGCCAAGCTTATAGTGACTTAAGGACAACGAAGACTGAACAAGATCTATGGGTCCAACCTCCACTAGAATGGAAATTCCTCCACTGGAACCGATTGCCTTCCATTATGACAACTGAGAGAACAAGAGCAATGGTGCGACGTGATCGGAGATCTGAAAGTGTGACGGAGACCAGGCGAACGACGAAAATTTGATGGAAAATTTGTAATTGAGAATTTAAAATTTTGGGGAAATATTATGGATTCGTGGCCAAATTTAGTAATAGTGGAAGGAAGTGAAAATTCATCCCCGTTTAAATTTATCTCAGCGTTTTAAGATAAAACCAACATACTCCTGCTTAATTTTTACAGCATGGAGACCAAAACGCTGTGAGTTGCAATTGTAGATAACTCCTTTTCTTGTAGTGCTAGATCACAGATGGAGCTATATTTGGAAAGCTTTGTATCCGTGTATCTCTTTCAGTTGTGTTGTTGATGTATTTTCCGCTATAGATTGTATTTATAGATTTAATTTCCGTTGCTTTGTATTTTAATCTCTGATATTATTTTCTTTCCTTTGTGTAATATTTATTTATACTCTGATATATTCTTGTACTCTGATGTAAATTGTTGTAATAGCAATGAAATGTTCTGTTGTTTGTGTTTTGATGCGTCGTGTTCTCAAGGCAATCCGGGATTTCCAGATAAGGGAAGTTTGGGTTGTTTCATAAATCATTCAGTTTTAATTCATATGTGGTTCCTTTTCAATTGTTTATACCGGAATTAATTTCTTTGGTTTACTGTTCATTCTTTTCCGTTAAATTGTTGATTATTTCAATTCAAACAATCTATCATCCAATAACAAACAATTCACAATCAACAACCAATACGCAACCAACTCAACCAAATCAATTGAATTTATATTCAATATTAATATTTTACTTTGGTTTCACATATTTGAACATCAATCGGTTAATATTCTATCATTAATTCGATTTTCACATTCTAAATCCATTTTATTAAATTTCAAAATCATTTCTTAATTTAAATCCACTTAACCCGGTTGATGAGGCTAGAGGTTAGGCTTATCCTTTAGAACGTCACGTCTCCATCCACTTTGAATGTCACATCGTCAAATCCATCAAATCACTAATTGGTGTCCATAAAAATACTCTGCAGCTAATAGAAGTACGTTTGTAAAAAAATGTACAAACTTCTTAAGAAATACTCTATTAGACATTCGTCTGTACAAGTCATCCAGGAACATGATGAACCGAAGGCACCCTCCAACCACATCCTAGGAATCACCCTATAGATCGGTAGTGAATAACCCTTGCAATCCGTATATTCCACTTACCATAGAATCACCGTCAAATATATATCTTTAGGGACCAGCTAGTAGTAGTTCCTGCGCTTATGAAGATTTACGGTCTTCAATTGCTCCATCTCAATTAGCATCTTCACATATTCATATTTATTGGTCGGAAAGGTTTTCGAATATAAATTCGATCCCGGTCTGTCCATACCAACACACGTTGGGTCTGATTTTGATAGCTGGTTATTTATGTATAAAAATAAAATAAAATAAAATAGATCCATTGGTTTAGTGCACAGTGTCACTTGGCTTTTAAAAATTATATATTGGTTGTAATACTGAAAATAATATCTCAGGTTTAATATATTTTTACTCTCAAATCATTTTATTTTAATACTTCGGAAAATATCTTAAAATCATGTTCAATTTTCTTTCAACTATCATTTTAAAAATATTGCTAAAACATTATTAATTATTTTACATTTGGAAAATCAATCCAGTTTATCATTCTTTAAACAACCATTACGAAATATACTTTTCTTTTCGTTATTTGAATACCATAATCGTCACTTATCCTTTTAGAACAATCCGTTCTAAATTTCATCTCTTTGTTTTGAAAATATCGTTAAAGTTTCACAAAATCTCCTTTTATTATTTCTTTAACATAGAAATATCGTTTCATATTCTCGTTCCCTTATTAAATTCCTTTACTTTGGAATTCCAGTATATGTATATTCCCCACTTCTTCAAATAACATTACATTATTATTTCACAAAATAATTCACTTTTAATATTTCCATCATTACAACTAATATCATCCTCCGATAATCCTGAAGTCATTCAAGTTAGGGTATTTTAATTACCTCTCAGACCTTGATCAACAATGTTCTTATTTTAAGATAAATAGGTGTTGTAATTCAAAAACCTATATTCATTCTAATACGGACCAATACCAATTCGCTATTTTATTAAAAATATGGTTTTATAAAACCTGCTTACTTTTGAAATCTCCTTTTTAAATATAATATTATTACTAAAATCATTTATTTAGTAAATGATAAACAAAACACCAACCTTTAAACTTTTACTTCTTTAAACTATTTATTTTATTATCTAGATTCTTATTACACATTGACCAAAACATTTACCAAATTAAATTGCAACATTACTTTTCCCTAAACCTTTTAATTATTTCCTTTGGGAAAATCTTATTTCAAATCCCATCCATTTCACTTAATGTCATCATTAGGTAACGTTAATTTAAAATTAACGCTTTAATTTCACATCTCTCTTTATAAACTTGTTTATACAACTTTGGTTTAATATAAAACCCTTTTTCATCTAGATTCTTTTACTTAATCCAAACATTTATTTTAAGCTTATCGCATTCGCTTAAAATCTGTAATAACGGGAATTTCACTCGATCTGAATCGATCACAAAACCAACGAAGACCGTTCGAAACCCCTGATTGTTCTGAGAATACGTCAAATCGGAACACAAACAGAAGAACATTTCATTGTTTATTACAACAATTCCATCAGAATACACGAATATACAGAGTATAAATAGATATTATGCATTAGAAAAATATCAGAGATTTAAATTACATTTACACAGCAGCGGAAAAATAATACAATACACAACTGAAAGAAATACATGGATACAGAGCTTTCCGAGTATTGTTCTAGTTGTAAACCAGGATCCTGCGAATATAAATATGCAAAACCAAAAATACTAGCTGCCTGTGTGGAAAATAGGGGCACCCAGAGTTTAGGTTAAAACAATAAACTCCAGGTCAATCATGTGACTTGTGCGAGAACTAAAACAGTTGTTAATCAGTATTTTTAAAGTTAGGTGAATGAAGGGACCACGCCGTATAACACGGAGCTGGTTTCCTCCCAAGAATACCAGTGCATAAAACAAATAGCGCAATGCTAAATAAAGAAAAATTAAGCTGTTAGAAGGCTCAGGTCCCATCACATAATGCAACGCAAGTCAGAGGATAGGGTTTTGCCTTATAATAGCCAAAGAATGCTTAATACGCTAAATTTCATATTTTATTATTACTATAAGTGTATAGTGTCAAAACAATTTCAATCATAAGTATCAATGATAGACGACATAAGTGCCCTATACCACTGTGTCGCCATACTAGTTCTACAATTAAAACCGAAATATCACGTGTTGGAAATTGGATTTCCGTCATGAGTCGAGGCAAGGGGCAAGCTCCTCTCAGTTTGAGACACTCTAGCAAATGTCTCATGACCACACACAGTGATCCTGGATCTCCAGGGCCGGTCCTCTCTTACTTCAGAGGATTAGTTATTCCTAAACACACGTTTCTCAGTCCTATAGAACCTATATCCGAGGCGCCTCGCATCCAACAACCACACAGGTAAAAAGTATATAAACGTCAGGGTTGGTAGGTCACTAACATCGCCCATAGCTAGAAAGAAACGTCGTGCTCTCCCTGCATTCACTATCCCGTTTTTGACTCATAACGAGGTGTGAGGCTCGCGGATTAACACTATACACAAAGCTGTGCTACATAGGTCGTGCTTTAATCATCAACCACAAGTCTTTTCTTTTCAACAGAAGCCGTGATCATCTGCCACTTAGGCATGCCACACAGGCAATTCATGCCATGCGATTGATATCCATCAATATACAACCTCTGAGCTCGTACATCTCAGAGAAGGGCGTTAAGCAAGAGAATAAATTCTCCGTCGGCAAACAAATATATATTTAATAGAAATCAATCACACAGAATAAAATCCAATGTAAGACACACAGTCCATTTACAAGTTCGTTCTGGGTCTGAACGAAACCGGAGCAACCTTATTCCTCGCATATCCATCGATATCCAAGTACGTCTACACGATCACCAACTGATTCCCTCCTCTTCGGTGTACAGGCCAATCAAGATCATCAGTAATTATCCAAACGATGTGAAGGCCTTCGGTCTTCAACCATCGTCTTCATCTTCGACTTATCGTCGAATCAATTATTCAGAATGGGTATAAACCAGGCCTTTCCGAATAACCCGCATATATAATAAACAAATGTTACACAAACACAACATACGCCTCATTCCAAATCAGAATATTATTTATTCAAATATTCACATTCTTAGGGAAAGGTTCCCATTAATTTTATCAAAAATAAATTCTTCTAAATTTATTCTTTAATCTTCCTTTGGATATCATTTCAAACCATGTTAAGGTTTTCCAAACTAGTCGAGATTAGCGAACCACACAAAAGTAATCATTTATTTTATTTCCCAATCCCAACCTATTCATTCCATGGAGCAAAACTAGTTATACTCCATATCTAACACCATGGTGTTAGCGGTAAATATTAATTACCATTTCACGTTCAAATCTAATTAAAGATTTAACTATCGCTTTGGAGCAAAATTGGTGATACTCTATTCTAGATCACTTTAATCAAATTAAAGATTCATTAAAACTCCACTTAGTTTTAATCTTCTCAAAAATCAATATCCTGTCTTTAACTGGGTTAAAGAATCAATGTCATCTAAACCACGGTTCATGATAAACCCAAAATCACCTTCCATTGTTAATCGGGTTAAAGAACCGGTGTTATTCAAAACACCGCTAATGATAAACCCCAAAAACCAATTTAATTTCAATTCCAATTAAATGCTAATTAACTAGACAATTTCACTAAATCTTAATTAAAAGATTTATTCTTTTCTAAACTGGGTTCAAGAATAGTGTTATTTAAGACCCCATTCACGACGAACCCAAAATCCCATTTGATATTAAATACAAGTCTCTGAATAGAAAATATATCGGCTTATATTCAATATCAAATTCTGAAACCAACAAATATCGTATTGGAAATAACGATATAAATATATCTTTCAAATTTCCACAACCATATCTGTACAATCGCGAAATCCAACGTCGAAATATTCCGAAGATAATTTCGATTCAAATCCATTCCAATTCGTATATTGGAAATTCTGATTATTAAAACCATTTCAAATCCAACCTATTTATTCAAAAATATTGGATTATAATTCTAGTTCATAACTAGTTCATTTCAATAAAATTATATTTTTATCCTTTTTGAATATGGGATTTTTCACCCCAATTCTTTCTAAATCATTTATTATGATTTTACACAAATTATTGATATTTTTAATAACCTTATCAAGGCTTGTACAGTCGATTTCCAATAACGGTCGTCGAACAACACTTAGAGCAACCTTTTCCAAATTTGATTTGGACATAATTCCAAATCCAACCGTTAGATTTCAGATTTCTAATATTCATTGGAAAGCTCTTTTCGATTTGAACCCAACGGTTCCGGTTTTAGGAGAATCCGACGGTCGGATGTCCCATAACGTCAATTCGAAGTTAATGATCGAAATTCGCGAACTATCGCGGCGTGGTGCGTTCTATTCAGGCCATTTAATATATATTATATATATTATATATCTTTCATCGATTTCAATTCTAAACGTATAATATAAATCGTTTTAAATTCGTTTTCAAAACAATTTCGACTTCATATTCAATTTCAAATCAAAATTGAATATTTCATATCATTAATATATAAATGATAATATTTTCAAAACGGTATATTTTGAAATCACTTCCTTTTCTAGATTCATTACAAAAAAAATATAATCGATATAAATATCATTTGCATCAATATGGTGTAAATCTAATCAACACGGTTTTATATATTTCAATAACTTCGTTATTCTATTCAACAAATGAATATTTTCTTCAACACATGAAAATATATATTTCTTTCAACACACGAATATTCTCAACACATGAGTATCATCAACACATGACTATTTTTGTGATTTAATATATTTTATAAAATTATGATTTCTGTCGTTTAATTCTAAATCAGACTCCAACCGTAAATTAGTAAGAGAACGATTCCCTAAGTATTTTCCCCGAGGGCCAAAACCAACATCAGATCAATACCAAGGAAACCACTCATCTTAACTAGTTTCCAGCTAGTTTCTAATTTAATATATGATAAAGATGTGAATTTAATTGTTAAAATATTTCGTTCAACACATGATAAGTTTCAACACATGAATATTCTCAACACATGAGTATCGTCAACACATGACTATTTATTCTATTCAACACATGAATCTTTATTTTATAATACTCTTTATTTTCCAAATTAGAATGAGGGCCAATCAATTACCATATAATGTTTATTATATGGATTCCATACAATAGTACATGTATATAATAGCAATGATAAATAATCAACCATCATCCAAAGTGCACTACATAACTGTCTGTCAACCCATCGATTGACATACAACTAAACAATCGGGATTAGTGTACATCAAATATCATCCTAATACCCATGTGGGGTTTTAGTCAACAAACAAAGATTTTTATTTGTGCAGTTGGGCGATGTGTAAAATTTATCGTCCCAATCAATATCCTTCAAATGGGTGTACATAAAAAAATCGTTCGATTTGGAAATGAATATTTATTTATTCACATTCACGTTAAATTTATATTTTTAATGATAAATAATTTATTTCAACACATGAATATATTTTCATTTATTCCACATCACAATCAATTTTCACAGCACAACAAAATCGAACAAATCGTCCATGGTCTGTGGACGATGGGTGTTGGGTGCTGCTAGGCACCGTCTGCATCCTAGTATATAATTTTAACTATAAAACAAGGATTAAACTGAGAAGTTCTCACCGAGAGATAAACCAAACTACACGACTCTTCATATGTAGGAAATCTTTGCCACTCGCCTTTTATCACTTTCGTACTCCACATACACTACATATATAAAAATCACATTTTTATGATATCACTTCATGTATAAAAATTATATTTTTATATCGCTACTTTAAAATAGGAATCACATTTTTATAAGTTCCCTTTCCATATAAAGATCATATTTTTATCGCCACTTCTAATATATAAAAATCATATTTTGATTATGCTACTATGTAGATAAAAAACACATATTTATCTACTAAAGATTATATTTTTTTCATAACTAAAAATCATAACTTTCAAGCGTTAAAATACAATCTTTCCTCTTGTAAAAACCAAATCTCTATATGGTAAAAAAAATCACATTTTTACTTCGTTGCTATATGTATATAGGTCAAATTTTTATTACTCCTATAATATAAAAATCATATTTTTATTTTGATGTTCATGAAATAAAAATCATATTCTTTTACGATGTTTATACAACAAAAATCCTATCTTTTCTATGTGATTAACTATATAAAAATCTCGTCCTTACTATGATAAAAATCTAATTTTTATATTATAGTAAAATCTTAGCTTTAAATAATTTAAAAACAATTCTAACTTTAGTTTTAAAATCATGTTATTTTCAGTTTTAAAATAAAATAAAATTGAATAAGGAAAGGAGGAAGATAACTCACCGATTCGTGGAGGAAGGGGGTTGGAGCTGCTGTCGAGGGGGCGGGGGTTTGTTGCGGTAGTCAGCGCCAGTCTGATGGAGGTCGAGAGGGTCGGCGGTAGGTTAATGTTGGTGGCATGGCTCCATTCATTGCTTTGGGGGGGGAGGAGAGCGGCCTGAGGTTCAACGGCGACAGGGGGGAGTACTGCGGTCATCGGCGGCGATCTTGGAGAGGGCGGCGCGGTGCGTTGGTGGCAAGGGGCTCCGGTGGATCGAAATCGGGCTAGGTCTTTTTCTTTTATTTATTTCGATTTCGATCTGAATATATGTCGGAAAGAGAGAAGATTGAGGGGGGTTGACCAAAGGATTTATATATAATTATTTTATGCAATTTAATTTCATAAAGCAACTTTTTATTTTGAACTCAAAATCGAACCCATCGACTGTCTCCTCCAGCTAATTACCCCCATTCCGAATGCAATGGGATATGTATCGTAGGCTGATTCGATCGTTCGATCAGTTTCCGTCAAAAATAAATTATAAATCTATATATTGAATTTGAATGTACATTTCAATTTTACCATGGCCACATACAGACTCTAAAAATTACTGAAAAATATTTTCTAGCCTCGTATTGATGATACGGTTCTAACAAAACTAATTTCGTCAAATTCTGAGATCGTTTGAAAAATGGCCATTTTCTGGTCGATCGAAATTGACTTAAACTACCTCAACATGTTTTACTCTACACGCTCACATATTGATTCGAAAAATTATGAATTTTGGAATCTAGCAATAATTCGACATCCTGGATCCAACAAAAGTGGTTTCGTCGAAAACAGAGGTCGTTTGCAAAATTTCCATTTTTAAGGGCTTAAAATTCCATAGCGACTATTCTGAATTTTCAACTAGGCATAACTTTTTATTCCCACTATGAAATTTCAATTTTTCGGATTCGTTGGAAAGATATTCTATAATAGGTTCTAATATTTTTGGTTTCTCTAAATCTAGTTTATTTTGAATCCTGTACGTTCATTTGAAATTTGAAATCAAATTTTCGAACTACTGCGCCATTTTCAATTCCTTTTATAATTAAAAATAATTATTTATATTCTAACGACGATTCAAATAAATATATACGTTCTAATTCTATTCAAAATAAATTTCTCATCGTTATTATTTAAAATAATTCATTTTAAATATTCAAAATTCATCAAAATTGCCAAAATAAAAATTTTAAATTGGCTCTGATCTCCGGGTTATTACAATCTCCCCAACTTAAAAGTTTTCATCCCCGAAAAGGAACTAGCAGAAAGTTGTTTAACTAATCAACTCAACTTTCATTATTTTCTCTATGGCTTAAGTTCTTCAACTTTTCAGTTTCTAAGAACATTTCAAATTCTTCAAATATTTGGTAACACCCTAAATTTCTGAAAAATTTCGCCATAACCTCCCCTGCACTGGGAGCATCAGGATATTTCAAACAGTCTCCATGGCCCTCACCAATCCAAAAGAAAAAGAAAAAGCCAAGCGGCTAGCCAATCGGCTCATAAAGTCATCAAATCCCCAAGAAATACAATAAACATGTACCTATTTGTCGGGCAAACGATTTTATTCCTCTGCTCTAGCATCCTTGCTATGACATGTTCAATAGATTTACATGTATATGCATGCAATTGTAATCGGTTTTCAATTCAGTTCTAAATTTGGTTCGATTAGGCTAAATGGTTCAAAATTTTAATAAATGAGATCAATAATCATACAACACAATCAGCAATCAATTAATTGATTTTCGTTTCAAATTCAAAATTTTGTATATATACAGAAAATCATGTTTTTGATGTCAAATCACAACAATAAACCTATCCGGCTTTGATTCTCACACTAGTCAATTGGAATCATATAGATACCCCACTTTCGAAGCTCGAACATAAACTACTGATGCCGTAAGTCATCAGTAGAATCATCTTCAGGCGACTAGAATGTGATTCTATATCTATCCAGTATATTAAAACTTCAAATAAACATTCATGACGCGTATATGCAAAATCTTTATATACTGGATTGTCCAAATTCAATACAAATAAAATATTCAAATACGTATCATTAGATATAAATTATCAAAACAAAGTTTGTTTTCAATTTTATTTTAAAAACATACTCTTCACACTCGTTCTAGGATACTACTGATCCCATCTCTAACGAGTTATTCTCATTGGATATTTCTAATCCAACCTCCGATGAATTCTTTAGTTCGGTTCTAATATGTCTTGTTCTCGAGCTTTGTAAACCAAAGCTATGATACCAAATGTAACAATTGGGAATTTCGCTCGATACGAATCGATCTCTAAACCAACCAAGACTGTTCGAAACCCTTGATTGTTTTGAGAACACGACAAATCGGAACATAAAAAAAAAAGAATATTTCATTATTTATTACAACAATTCCATCAGAATAAAAGAATATACAGAGTATGAATAGATATTATACATCAGAAAAATATCAGAGATTTAAATTACATTTACATAGCAGCGGAAAAATAATACAACACACAACTGAAAGAAATACACGGATATAGAGCTTTCCGAGTATCGTTCCAGGTGTAAACCAGGATCCTGTGAATATAAATCTGCAAAACCAAAACTACTAGCTGCCCGTGTAGAAAATAGGGGCACCCGGAGTTTAGGTTAAAACAATAAACTCCTGGTCAGTCATGTGACTGGTGTAAGAACTAAAACAGTTATTAATCTTTATTTTTAAATTTAGGTGAATCAAGGGACCACGCCGTATAACACGGAACGAGTTTCCTCCCAAGAATACCAGTGCATAAAACAAATAGCACAATGCTAAATAAAGAAAAATGAAGCTATTATAAGGCCCAGGTCCCATCACACAATGCAACGCAAGCCGAAGGATAGGATTTTACCTTATAATAGCCAAAGAATGCTTGATACGCTAAATTTCATCTTTTATTATTACTATAAGTGTATAGTGTCAAAACAATTTCAATCATAAGTATCAACCATAGATGGCATAAGTGCCCCATACCACTATGTCGCCATACTAGTTCTACAATTAAAACCGCAATATCACGTATTGGAAATTGGATTTCCGTCATGAGTCGAGGAAAGGGGCAAGCTCCTCTCGGTTCGAGACACTCTAGCAAATGTCTCAGGACCACACACAGTGATCCTAGATCTTCAGGGCCGGTCCTCTCTTACTTTTGAGGATTAGTTATTCCTGAAAACACGTTTCCCGGTCCTATAGGACCTATATCTGAGGCGCCTCGCATCCAACAACCAAATAGGTAAAAAGTATAAAAATGTCAGGATTGGTAGGTCACTAACGTCACCCATAGCTAGAAATGAAACGTCGTGCTCTCCCTGCGGTCACTATCCCATTTTTGACTCATACTGATGTGTGAGGCTCGCGAATTAACACTATACACAAAGTTGTGCCACATAGGTCATGCTTTGATCATCAACCACAAGACTTTGCTTTTCAACAGAAGCCTTGAACATCTACCACTTAGGCATGCCACATAGGCAATTCATGCCATGCGATTGATATCTATCAATATGCAACCTCTGAGCTCATACGTCTCAGAGAAGGGCGTTAAGCAAGAGAATAAATTCTCCGCCGCCAAACAGATGTATATTTAATAGAAATCAATCACACAGAATAAAATCCAATGTCAGACACACAGTCCGTTTACAAGTTCATTATGGGTCTGAACGAAACTGGAGGAACCTTATTCCTCGCATATCCATCGATCTCCAAGTACGTCTGGAAGATCACCAATTGATTCCCTCCTCTTGGGTGTACAGCATAATCAAGATCAGCAGTAAACATCCAAGCAATGTGAAGACCTCGGTTCTTCAACCACAGTCTTCATCTTCGACTTATCGTCGAATCAGTTATTCAGAATGGGTACAAACCCGGCCTTTCCGAATAACCCGCGTATATAATAAACAAATGTTACACAAACACAACATACGCCTCATTCCAATTCATTCCAATTCATAATATTCTTTATTCAAACATTCACATTCTTAGGGAAAGGTTCCCGTTAATTTTATCAAAAATAAATTCTTATAAATTTATTCTTTAATCTTCCTTTGGATATCATTTCAAACCATGTTAAGATTTTCCAAACTAGTCGGGATTAGCGAACCACATCGAAGTAATCATTTCTTTTATTTCCTGATCCCAGCCTATTTATCCCATGGAGCAAAACTGGTAATACTCCCTATCTAACACCACGGTGTTATCGGTAAATATTAATTACCGTTTCACATTCAAATCTAATTAAAGACTTAACTATCGGTTTGGAGCAAAACTTGTGATACTCCATTCTCAATTCACTTTAATCTAATTAAAGATTCGTTAAAACTCCACTTAGTTTTAATCTTCCCAAAAATCAATATCCTGTCTTTAGCTGGGTTAAAGAACCAATGTCATCTAAACCACGGTTAACGATAAATCCAAAATCACTTTCCATTTTTAATCGAGTTGAATAACATGTGTTATTCAAAACACCACTCACGATAAACCACAAAAACCAATTTAAATTTAATTGCAATTAAATACTAATTAACTAGACAATTTCACCAAATCTTAATTAAAAGATTTATTCTTTTCTAAACTGGGTTCAAGAACAGTGTTATTTAAGACACCATTCACGACGAACCCAAAATCCCATTTTATATTAAATACAAGGCTCTAAATAGAAAATATATCGGCTTATATTCAATATCAAATTCTGAAAGCAACAAATATCATATTGGAAATAACGATATAAATATATCTTTCAAATTTCCACAACCATATCTATACAATCACGAAATCCAACAAAGAGATATTCCGAAGATAATTTTGATTCAAATCCATTCCAATTCGTATATTGAAATTCTGATTATTTTTAAAACCACTTCAAATCCAACTTATTTATTCAAAAATATTGGATTATAATTCTAGTTCATAACTAGTTCATTTCGATAAAAATATATTTTTATCCTTTTTAAATATGGGATTTTTCACAATTCTTTCTAAATCATTTATTATGATTTTACACAAATTATTGATATTTTTGATAATTTTATCAAGGCTCGTACAGTCGATTTCCAATAATGGTCGTCGAACTGCACTTACAGCGACCTTTTCCAAATTTGATTTGGACATAATTCCAAATCCAACCGTTAGATTTCAAATTTCTAATATTCATTGGAAAGCTCTTTTCGATACGAACCCAATGGTTCCGGTTTCAGAAGAATTCGTGTAACGACCCAGAAAATCGGAACCAATTTAAAAATTTAAATTGGCTAAAATAATGGATTTTAAATATTTAAAATAATAGAGATGAAAAGTGAGTTGAATCGATAATTGAAATCGAATATAATTAATTCTAATTATAAACAAGGCCTGAAATGGCGCTGCAGTTTCAAAAATTGAATTCAAACTTTGTTGGACTGTACCGGGTGCAAAACAAAACGGATTTGAGTGAAACCAAAAATATTTAAATCTGTTAGTGAATACCTTTCTAACGAATCTGAAAAATCGAATTTTCATAGTGGAAAGCAAAAGTTATGGCTAAATGAATTTTCATAAAGGTCGCTATGAAATTTATATAGCCCATGAAATTGGCCAATTTGCATACGACCTCGGAATTTGACGAAACCACTTTTGTTGGATCCGCGATGTGAAGTTATTGCTAGGTTTCAAATTTCATAAGTAAAGAAGCTAGTATGTGAGCGTGGAAAAAGAAAATGCGTTTGGTCAATTTCTGCTAAATTGGATCGACCAAAAAATGGCACTTTTTCAAACGATCTCAGTATTCAACGAAATCAGTTCTGTTGGGACCGTATCATCAAAACTTAGCCAGATTTATTTTTCTGGAATTTTTCGAATCAGTTTGTTGCCCTGGCAAATTGAAATGTACGTTCAAATTGAATATTGAATGTTTTATATTTTAATTTGAAGGAAAACTGACTGAAACAGTCGAATGGGCGTACAAAACATATCCCATTGTGTCCGGGATGGGGGTAATTAGCTAGGGACGACAGTCGTTGGGTTTGAATTCGAGTTCGTATGTGATAAGGGGTATTTTCGGATTTAATTGAATTATAAATTAAAATAAAATCCACCGGCCAATCACAACTCATCTTCCACTTTCTTGGTCAACGCGGAACCCGATTCCTCCCAGTTCGAACGGAGGTTTCCCCTTTCTTCCTTCTCCCCTTGATTTCTCCCCCTTTTCTTAATTAAATCAAGCGCTCTTGGATCCATTTTGAAGCCCTTACTCCCCTCTTCAAATCCATCCTTGTTTCATCCTCCATCGTGCTGTGTTCGGCGAGAATCGAAGCTCCAAACCTCGAGACTTCCGGCCGCCGTACCACCTCGAAGCCGCCACCGAAATGGACGTGGGTCCCCTTGTCAGGCGCGCCTCCTGATGCTCCTCAATGTGGTGCTACTTGATTTCAGCATAGTGCTTCGGATTTGAAGTTTTGGCCAACCCTAATTTCGAACCTACACTGAAAGCTTACGGCTTTGTTCATTTTAAAGGTTAACAACACTTAAAAGCGTTGCGATTTATGATTTTGGTATAAAAATCATACCTTTTTCGTGTATTGACGAAATTCGATGAAACAGGAAACATCGGGACCGCAAGGAGGCTCTCTACATTCTAGAAGAGACCGCGGATTTTTCTGAGCTCGCCGCTATTTTTCGCAAAGCAACGTACCAAGGTGAGATTTCTAATTTATAAACGATATGGAAAACGATGATGTATAAATTATATAGTCGATGTATGAGTTACATAAGCGTTGTACACCTCATGTGTAAGCATTGTATAAGTTGTACGTTCGATGTATAAGTTATATATGCATTGTAAAAATTATATATGTGTTGAAATAGAAGTGAATTGCTATATATATATATATATATATATATATATATATATATGCGCCCCTTGTCCACAAACCATGGACGATATTTATTGGTTGTGATTGGTGTGAAAATTGATTGATAGCGAATGGTTGATTGGAATTATTTGTGGTTGATATTGATTGATTGTGGTTGAAAAATGCCCATTTGTGGTTGAGGAATATTTGGTTGAAACCACATAGTATTAGTTTGTGGAAATGAAATAAATATACATGCCGCCTGCGTGCGAACTAGATGCATGATCCCCATTGTCAAAAACCGCGAGGTTTTAAGGTAGAGCGAGGAGCCGTACTAGGGACGGGCCCGGTTTTAACTACCCTGTCGTTATGCTGCCGAAATTTTCAATAATATTCATGTGTTAGAATTATTTTCATGTGTTGAAACTATATTCATGTGTTGAATAGAAATTCATGTGTTGAAACTATATTCATATGTTGAATAGAAATTCATGTGTTGAAAAATAATCGGGTTTTGAAATAAATTGTTTTATAATAAAAATCATATTTTCATCAATGAACTATATAAAATAGTCATGTTTTGAAATAAATTGTTTTACAATTAAAATCTCATTTTTATTATATACATGAATTGCTGAAAATAGTGAATTGTTGGAATAAATGTTTGTTAGATAAAAATATCATTTTTATCGATAGTGAGAAGTGAAAATGGTTTTGAAATCAAAGAATGAAATATATAGAAATATATATAATTATAATATATCGAATAACGACGCTGCAGTTCGTATTTTGAAACCGTGATTTCAAACGATTAGTGCGGGAGATCCGACCATCGGATTTTCCTGAAACCACAACTGTTGGGTTTGCCTTGAAAATATCTTTCCAACGGCGCCAACTTTGTAAAGATCCAACGGTTGATTGTCTGGAATGTTTAATTCAAACCTAAAGAAAAACAACACCAAAATCGATTATATTTATATGTATATAAATATAATTAAATTAAATCGAATAACGACGCTGTAGTTCATATTTTGAAATCATAACTTCAAATGATTAGTGTGGGAGATCCGACCGTCGGATTATCCCAAAACTGAAACCTTTGGATTCGTTTTGAAAAGATCTTTTTAATGATATAAATTTTGTGAAGATCCAACGGTTAAATTTTCAGATATGTGTAAATTAAATCTGGAGAAAATCAGCGCCACGGCCGCGTTATGGCCTGAATCATTGTTTGGATGGATTGGCTATTTTTAAATAAATAAAAATAGCGATAAATCGTGATAAAATATTATAAACGATATGGAATGGCAATAAACTGAATTTGCTCGATTTATTTGATATTTGATGGTTGAATGTGTTCGGTGTGAAAATTACATTAAAGAACCGAATCGGTGTTGTCGAATAATTTAACCATTGAAATGAATTGTTTTGAAATTCGAGATATACATGAATTATTTGAAAAGGCCAAGTTAATTCTCATTTCAAATAATTGATCGATGAGTGAAAGTCGAAGATATGAAGACGGTGCAAGACCAATGATCTTCACGTCGAATGGAGGAGTGCTACTGATGCTCATGATGGGAGTAGCTACCTTGACGGGATTGAAGTAGTAGCCACCCAGACGTACTTGTTAATTATACGGATATGCGAGGTATTGAGTGCCTCCGGCTTCGTTCAGACCCAGAATGAACGTGTAAATGGACTGTGAGTCTGACATTGGATTTTGTTCTGCGCTGATTGATCTCTTTTATATATATATATATATATATATCTGTTTGGCGGCGGAGAATTTATTCTCTTGCTTAACGCCCTTCTCTGAGACGTACGAGCCCAGAGGTTATATATCGATAGAAATCAGTCGCACGGGGTGAATTGCCTGTGTGGCACGCCTAAGTGATAGATGACCAAGGCTTCTATTGAAAAGCAAAGTCTTGTGGTTGATGATCAAAGCACAGCCTGTGTGGCAAAGCTTTGTGAATAACGTGAATTCGCGAGCCTCACACCCCAGGATGGACCAGAAAAGGGAGAAGGATCCAGGGAGGACATGCGTTTCTTTCTAGCTAGGGTGGTGTCAGTGACCTACCAGCCCTGACATTTATATACTTTTCACCTGTGTGGTTGTTGCTGTTGCAAGGCGCCTCGGATATATCGGTCGATCCGGGACCGATGGAATCATTGGGTTCATTTAAGCCCCAAAGGGCGGGGAAACGCAGTGTTCAGGCATTTTAATCCATATCGGTGGACCGGCCCTGTGGCTCCAAAGGGTCGATGCGTTCTGATCCTGAGACATGGGATAGATTATCTCGAATTCGGTGAGGACTATCTTTTGCCTCGGTTCATGACGGAAATCCAATTTCCAAATACGACATCGTGCGGTTTTGATTCTATATATATACATATGGCGACATGATATATGGTAACCATGCCGTCTATGATTGATAGTTATGATTGAAATTGTTTTTGAAACCTATATACACTAGCAATAATATCAAATGATTTGTTTTGCTCGTATCAAGCATATTTTGGCCATTATAAGGTAAAACTCTATCCTCTGGTGTGTGTTGCATTATGTGATGGGAACTGAGTCTTATAATGGCTTCATTTTTATAAAAAGCATTGCGATGTTTAAAAGAATTATTTGTTTTAAAGCACTGGCAATCCAATGGAGTGAACCTGTTCCACGAAAGTGGCGTGGTCCTATGATTTGCCATATTTAATAATGTGTTGAGTAGATTTCTCATACCAGTCCCATGACTGACTCGTAGTTTGTTTCACTTGCAAACTCGGGTGCCCCTTTTTCTACACGGGCAGCCTTGTATTCAGGTTTTAGCAGGCTCTTTCTGGATAGCTGGAGCTGAAGATGGATTCTATCATTTATCTCTTTTTATGCTGTTCAACTCCTGTTGAACATATTATGTTTTCTTTTCCGCAACAGACATTTATGTATAGCCGAACTGTACTTTGTACTAAGTATGATCCTATATACTGTGAGACTCTGATGATGATATTTATCCAGTGTATTCTATTGTACATTATCTGGTGTATTTATTTATTTCTGTTCTGCTGTTATCTATTTATGTGTTATATTCCAAAGATTACCCTTGCCACCGTCTTATCGGAAATGGGGTCGTCACAATCCGACGGTCGGATCTCCCGTAACGTCAATTCGAAGTCAATGGTCGAAATTCGCGAACTACCGCGGCGCGACGCGTTCTATTCAGGCCATTTAATATATATAATATATATGTTATATATATTTCATCGATTTCAATTATAAACATATTTTTTAAATCGTTTTAAATTCGTTTTTAAAACAATTTCAACTTCATATTCAATTTAAAATCAAAATTGAATACATCATATCATTAATATATAAATGATAATATTTTCAAAACGTTATATTTTGAAATCACTTCCTTTTCTATATTCATTATAAAATGAATATAATCGATATAAATATTGTTCGCGTCAAAATGGCGCAAATCTAATCAACATGGCTTTATATATTTCAATAACTTTGTTATTCTATTCAACAAATGAATATTTTCTTCAACATATGAATATATATATTTCTTTCAACACATGAATATTCTCAGCACATGAGTATTTTCAACACATGACTATTTTAAAATTTTAATATATTTTATAAAATTATGATTTCTGTCGTTTAATTCTTAATCAGACTCCAACCGTAAATTAGTAAGAGAACAATTCCCCAAGTATTAATACCGAGGGTCGAAACCAACATCAGATCAATACCCAGGAAACCACTCATCTTAACTAGTTTCCAGCTAGTTTCTAATTTTATATATGATAAAGATGTGAATTTTATTGTTAAAATATTTCGTTCAACTCATGTTAAGTTTCAACATATGAATATTCTCAACACGTGAGTATAGTCAACACATGACTATTTATTCTATTCAATACATGAATCTTTATTTTACAATATTCTTTATTTTCCAAATTGGAATGAGGACCAATCAATTACCATACAATGTTAATTATATGGATTCCATACAAAACATGTATATAATAGCAATGATAAATAATCAACCATCATCCAAAGTGCACTACACAACTGTCTGTCAACCTAACGATTGACATACTACTAAATAATCTGGATTAGTGTACGTCAAACATCATCCCAATACTCGTGTGGGTTTCAGTCAACAAACACATATTTTTATTTGTCCAGTTGGGCGATGTGTAAAATTTATCGTCCCAATCAATATCCTTCAAATGGGTGTACATAAACAAATCGTTTGATTTGTAAATGAATATTTATTTATTCACATTCACATTAAATTTATATTTTTAACGATAAATAATTTATTTAAACACATGAATATATTTTCATTTATTCCACATCACAATCAATTTTCACAACACAAATCAAGCAAGTCGTCCATAGTCTGTGGACGACGGGTATCGGGTGCTGCTAAGCACCGTCTGCATCCTAGTATATAATTTTAACTAGAAAACAAGGATTAAAGCGAGAAGTTCTCACCGAGAGCTAAACCAAACACCACAACTCTTCATATGTAGGAAATCTTCGCCACTCGCCTTTTGTCACTTTCGTAATCCATATACACTACATATATAAAAATCACATTTTTATGATATCACTTCATGTATAAAAATTATATTTTTATATCGCTACTTTAAAATAGGAATCACATTTTTATAAGTTCCCTTTCCAAATAAAGATCGTATTTTTATCGCCACTTCTAATGTATAAAAATCAAATTTTGATCATGCTACTATATAGATAAAAATCACATTTTTATCTATCAAAGATTATGGTTTTTTTTCATAACTAAAAATCATTACTTTCAAGCGATAAAAATCCAATCTTTCCTCTTGTAAAAACCAAATCTCTATATGGTATAAAAAAAATCACATTTTTACTTCGTTGCTATATGTATAAAGATCAAATTTTTATTATTCCTATAATATAAAAATCATATTTTTATTTCTATGTTCATGAAATAAAAATCATATTCTATAACGACGTTTATACAACAAAAATCCTATCTTTTCTATGTGATTAACTATATAAAAATCCGATCTTTTCGATGTGATTAACTATATAAAAATATCGTCTTTACTATGATAAAAAAACTAATTTTTATATTATAGCAAAATCTTAGCTTTATATAAATTAAAAACAATTCTAACTTTAGTTTTAAAATCATGTTATTTTCAGTTTTAAAATAAAATAAAATAGAATAAGGAAAGGGGGAAGAAAACTCACTGATTCGTGAGGAAGGGGGTCGGAGCTGTTGTCGAGGGGGGCTTGTTGTGGTAGTCGGTGCCGGTCTGATGGGGGTCGAGAGGGTCGGCGGCAGGTTAATGGTGGTAGCGTGTCTCCTTTCATTGTTTTGTAGGGGTTCGAACGTGGACAGCGGCCTGAGGTTCAACGACGACGAGGGGGGAGGTTACTGCGGTCATCGGCGACGATCTTGAAGAATGCGGCGTGGTGCGTTAGTGGCGAGGGGCTACGGTGGCTTGAGATCAGGCTAGTTTTTTTTTCTTTTATTTATTTCGATTTCGATCTGAATATATATCGGGGAGAGAGAACATAGGGGGTTGACCAAAGGATTTATATATAATTATTTTATTTAATTTAATTTCATAAAGCAACTTTTGATTTTGAAATCTAAATCGAACCCACCGACTGTCGCCTCCGGCTAATTACCCCCATTCCGAATGCAATGGGATATGTATCGTAGGCTGATTTGATCGTTTCGATTAGTTTCCGTCAAAATCAAACTATAAATATATATATATTGAATTTGAATGCACATTTCAATTTACTGGGGCCACATACAGATTCTAAAAATTCCAAAAAAATAGATTCTAGCCTTGTATTGACGATACAGTTCTAACAAAACTAGTTTCGCCAAATTCTGAGATCGTTTGAAAAATGCCCATTTTCCGGCCGATCGAAATTGACTTAAACTGCCAAAACACGTTTTACTCTGCCATGCTTACATATTGATTTGAAATTTTTTGAATTTTGGAATCTTGCAATAATTCGACATCCCGGATCCAACAAAAGTGATTTCGTCGAAAACAGAGGTCATTTGCAAAGTTTCCATTTTTAAGGGCTCAAAATTCCATAGCGACTATTTTGAATTTTTCGAATTCGTTGGAAAGATATTCTCTAATAGATTCTAATATTTTTGGTTTCACTAAAATCCGGTTTATTTTGAATCCTGTATATTCATTTAAAATTTGAAATCGAATTTTCGAACTACCACGCCATTTTCAATTCCTTTTATAATTAAAAATAATTATTTATATTCTAATGACGATTCAAATAAATATATACATTCTAATTCTATTCAAAATAAATTCTCATCGTTATTATTTAAAATAATTCATCTTAAATATTCAAAATTCATCAAAATTGCCAAAATAAAATTTTTAAATTGGCTCGAATTTCCGGGTTATTACAAAATCACTTTATAACTTCATTCACCAAATTCTGTTCAAATATAACCCGTTCATCAACCCACTATGAATTTCAATTATGTTTCATTACTAACTTCGATTACTTTCTTAAATGAACTTCATTTAAGAAGTGATCCTTAGAATTTTATTTTACTTTCCCATTAACTAAAAAAAATGTTAAATTTCTTTTTTAAAAATCTTATTAAGTTAAACAACAGTTCGTTAATCTATTTCAGATTAATCGGGATGAACTAACTTAATTTAATAATTAATTTCCATTAAAACAGTTGACGTGGTCAACTCTAAAAACATAATTAACTCATTGATCAATTCTAACTCATCTTTTCATTTAAATTAATAAATAATATTATTAATTTGAATCATCCAATTTACTTTGATTATTATTAAATAGATAATAATCGATTAATATAATCCCAGTTTAATTATTACTTAAAAACAATTAATCCCAATTATTAACCATTACATTAATCCTTGTTCACCTGCTTATCCATCTTATTAATATAAGAATTTGTTTTATAAACCATTTAACAGTTTAGATGAGGCACGTGCTTCGCACACGGTATGATTTTGGTACAAAATGGTGATTGATGGTTTAAACAATCAATATATATATGGTTGGTTTATTTCCTTTTTATAAAATTCATTTTAAATAATATATTTAAAATTTTTATTCAGTTATAAAATAATTTTTATAAGTTCATTTCTAACGATTCACCTAACGGTAAATCAATCTATTTAAAACGATTATAATTTAGGCCATCTACTACCAATTTATCAACCAATATTTCTCATTGGTTAATATCAAGGGTTCAACAATAATCAATAATCAATCCATCATCCAATTAGGTTGGTTAAAAAGTGCATGTGGTATAATATGAAAATAAACAATAAATCCGAGGAATTCGGTTGGATCCCGCCCAACCTGTTCTTCCCTTATATCAAAATAGATTATCTCAAACAAGATTATTAAATTCAATTTAACTGATAATTTGTATAACAGTAAAATAACGACTATTTAACATCAACCAATTTATTTAACCCAACAAATAATTCAAGTAATTTAACATGTTTGTTTTATAAACGTGACCAACAAGGTAAGTTATCTTTATTGGATTTAATCGTTAAAAATAACGATTTCATTTGAATTAAACAACTGTTTAATTTAAATTATATATATATTTAATATTCAGCAAACAACCTAATATCATCAATTAGCCAATAAATAGCAAGCATAACACACAAATATTAAAACCCAATTTATATAAAATATAAGTGGGATAACTGGGTGAGTTTAACTCACCTTGATATGATTCGTGGTTCAAACCATTCATTTCAGTTGAATTAAACAAACGTTTAATTTACTGAAAATTATAGTTGGTTCCAATTGTGTCCAGCTTTGTTACGTGATGTAGTACTCGTCAATACGATCCTAATGGTATATCGTTTGTCCAATTCTGTTAAGATATGTAACAGTTATTAATGTTTAATATGAACGGTTTAACTAAAACTAATTAGCTCTAATTGTAATTAAATTAAAAAACCCTAATTACATTTGAATTTTATAAAGGCCGACTACTTGGTTTCATCAGCATCCCTTCATCCATCGTCCGTCCATGTTCCAAGTACCACCTACATGACTGAACAATTAAATGATTCAGTTAATAATAGTTTACCCTATAATATTTCGTTTATTAACTCTTTATTTAAAAATTTAATCCACGTAATTACTTCTTATTGTACAAATCGAATGCCCATTTCTATAGACCCGACTCCCCCTTTTATTTTCCAAAATACGAACAACTCTTCCCCATTTAAACCGGCGCCGCCACCTCTTGTCAGCGTCAGACACTACCACACCCCGCCAGCCAGAAATATCCATATCGCAGTAATTTCCTGGCCGGAGTTTTCCCCCCCGGTGTGTGCGCTGCATTCTCCTTCGTGCACTTCTCTCGGTATTCTTTTAATATCATCATGGGCCACCCATCAGAACATGGGCAAAGAAAAACCCCATCTATAAAGCCGGTCTTGCTTGATAACATATCTTGATTCTTTCCATGCGACAACCCGTCTATTATTTCTTTTTTCGGGAAATGTGCCATGTAGGAGAAAATTCTTAATAGGAGTCATCCAAGATTCTCTTTTACTAAAATAAAACAGAGGTTTGATAGAAAAATCAATTAGCGTTTCGCTTTCTGATAGTTTTAAACACTCTTGCACGTGGGATTGAAATGCTATTCGACAAAACATATTTTGTTCAATTCTTGTTCAACGCTATTCAAAGTGGATAAAAAGGCAAAAATCAATTTATTTTCCCGGAAACTAAATCCACTTCGTGAAAACTGAAAACACTTTTGTCTTTTGATATAGAAAACAAAAAATCCCCAAACGAAAAATCGCTCTTCACTCCATCGCTTCCAGAAGCTATCAATTCCTAATCTCAACATTAAATCACAAAATCCCTAAACCACAAAATTAGAAATCGTTGAATCTCCTCTATCATCAAAAGCGTATACCACATCTCTCTATTTTGAACGGGAATGTGAGGTATCTGAATTTCTTTTATGCTTTTTTTAGTGCTTGTGCTTATGATTTTTAATTTGTTTATTATTTAAGTTATTTGACTGAAATTAGCTTGAAGTTAACGTATTTTAGAAAGTTTTTGTTATCTGATATGAATTAATGTACTAGATTAAATGATATGAGAATTTCCTCCAATCTAAATTAATGCATTTTAGCATACTTTTAAATTTTAGTTAACTCATCTTATAGTTTCAGCGTAATTCATTAATTACCTTGCAATACAACTTTGATTTTGATTCTATAATTTTACAAGGAAATAGAAGACATTTGTCAGGCTAACACAAAAGATAACAGGTCTAGAATTTGCTTCTTGAAATTTAAGCTTCCATCCAACATCAGTCTATCGATTAGGTAAGGATTTTAAAATCAGTTGATTTTGACAGCCTTGAGATATATATATATATATATATATATATTTCTTATTGACTTATTCCTTGTAGTAGACGATACAGGAGTATATAATTGGTTCAGATGAGTTTATTATTTGGAAACATATAAATTCTAGGAATGAACAAAAAATGAATTGGTTTTTCTAAGTAAATTATTCTCAAATGAATATATATATATGAATAGTAAACAAATAGTAATGGTCGTTCTGTATGTTAAATACAAAAGATCAGGAAGATTAAATGAGTGGTTTTATTGTATTATTTAGATATATTTATTTTTAGAATTATAGTTCATGTTCTTGTCCACTATTTCTTCTTACAAGTCATGTGACTATTTAGATAGAGACAACTCACGTAAATTTTACTTATTTCTGATTTGTATAGTCATTTAAATGAATAAAGATACATATTATTGATGAGTAGGGTCGGTAGGAAATCACCATATTACTGCTTATTTGTTATTAGGGTCGACATTTATCACTGTCAAATATCAACCGTTATCTGTTCGGCCACTTAGAGCACACCCAGCAGTGGCTAGGGGAAGGGAAATGGGGGAGATCGACACTTCAAATCATGATTAAGCGTTCTAGCAGAGTGATGTTCGGTGTGGAAAGAGAAGTGAAATGGGTATTGTCGCCGTTTGAAATTAAGAATGTCGATCCTTAAACGGTTTTCTGAAAACCATTTAGGTTTTAAATGGTTTTCAGAAAACCATTTAAAGAATTTTCAATAAAAAAAAATAACCGTTAAATGGTTTTCTGAAAACCGTTTAGTCCTTAAACGGTTTTCAAGAAACCATTTAAGGCATTTAATATTAAAAAAAGAAATCTTCATGTTCTCCCCACCCAATGCTAGAAGGGTAAGGGAGAATTAATGCTTTAAAAGCGGGATTAAGGCTCGAATTCATGTTGGCTACTGGGAGTGCTTTTATAACCATGAATCTCTTTATATTACTGGTACAGTCTGTGACAAGAGGCTACATTGTAGGTTGATTATGCATCTCCTTGAACGGTGGTTTCTGGCTATACTTTCTACGGAAAGTTTCAGTCATCAACAATTGCCTAATCTAGCCGTACATGTAGCCTTGATTTCATAGGCAAGTTGGTGGTACATAATTTTTCACCTCTTTCGGTTAAATACCACTATATGTCTGCACAAATAAACTACAAAGCTCAACAATGTAGTTGATGAAAACCATGGTTGTTATGTTTGTTTGACTCTTAATAATCAGCCTAACTTTTTTTTAAATAGCATTGCACTGGTTGTTCTAGGACTAATAATTCAAATAATAGCTTAATACTAGTAATACATTAAATCCTATAGGAGCACAACTATACCAAAAAGTATAGCCTTCCCTTGTGTTGTCTTAGCTGTGTAAATAATGCTGTGCGTCAGCGCTAATATGTGATTTATAGTGTATATATGCATATGGATTTTGTTTATGAGTATACCTTCATGTTTAAGTATGTGTTGTAATTCTGAGTAAACATCAATTTTATCCATTATACAACCACATAAGGACTCCAAGTCTTCAAACAAACAAATAAATATAGCTGTACTAATAATTTATACAAAATGAAACAATGAGTCAATTACTTCTGTTAATATTATAACATAGCTATAATTAATCGTTTAAGAACTTAATATATGAAAAATGTACATACCATGATAAAAGAAAGGTCAACTGACTGCACATATAATGAAAAATGCATATAGTCAATTACTTCCATTAACTTTATGCTTCTGCTGCTAAGTGTGCCTTTGTTAACATTTGCTTGCTTTGCACTTATAATTTATTTTAGCATAGAGAATAATAAGCATAACATTTCATATGGTTTTATAACCATAATAAAGTTTTGAAAATTTTAATAATATGGCCTCTATTGTTAATTTTATAGAAGGTCAATTAACTGCACATCCACTATTATTTATTGGTTCTGGTTATGAATATTAGACAACATGCATGAGAATTCAAATGTAAGCTAAAAGATTTTAATCTGGAATGCTACGCGAAATCATTACATTCAACATACTGCTAATGTAACGACCCGGAAAATCTGAACCAATTTAAAAATTTTAAATTGGCTATTTTAGTGGATTTTAAATATTTAAAATAAATATTTTAAATAATAACGATGAAAAGTAGGTTTGAAACGACATTTGAAAATAAATATAATTACTTTGAATTATAAACTAGGCCTGATATGGAGCGGTAGTTTCAAAATTTGAATTCAAACTTTGACTGACTGTACAGGATGCAAAACAAAACGGATTTAAGTGAAATCAAAAATATTTAAATCTGTTAGTGAATACCTTTCTAACGAATCTGAAAAATCGAAGTTTCATAGCGGGAAGCAAAAGTTATGGCCAAATGAATTTTCAGAAAGGTCGCTATGGAGTTTATATAGCCCGTGAAAATGGCCATTTTGCAGACATCCTCGGAATTCAACGAAACCACTTTTGTTGGATCTGGGATGTTATATTATTGCTAGGTATCAAATTTTATAATTTTTGAAGCTAGTATGTGAGCGTGGCAAAAGAAAAATGTGTTTTGGTCAATTATTGTTAAATTGGATCGACCAGAAATGGGCCATTTTTCAAACGGTCTCAGTATTCGACGAAACTAGTTTTCTTGGGACTGTATCGTCAAAACATAGCTAGATTTATTTTTCAAGAATTTTATAAATCAGTTTGTGGCCCTAGCAAATTGAAATGTACTTTCAAATCAAATATTGAATGTTTTATATTTTAATTTGAAGGAAAACTGACTGAAACAGTCGAATGGGCCTTCGAAACATATCCCATTATGTTCGGAAGGGGGTAAAACACTAGCGACGACAGTCATTGTGTAACATCCCACGTCCATTAATGTCACTCACAAAGGGAATGCATTAACTTCCATGGAGGTTATAAGTGAATATAGAACAGAAAAATTACAACAAGACAGATAATTAGTAGTACTTGGAAAAAAATCTAAAACTTCATTTTATTGCAGCGGAAATTAAACGTGTTTATTACATCACAAAACCATTAATCAGAGTCAAGTACATTATCCATCTTCATAAAAACAAAATACATAATCCCATTACACAAATCGCCATTAAAGAAGATAACAAGCTAGACTTTACTTCAACGGTCCAAGCTTTCCAAAGAAAGATGAAGCAATCCAATCAAACTCCACTAGAGCTGGGTCCAACCTGAGGACCTGGAGGGGGAAAAATGATAGAAATGGAGGGGGTCAGACATAAAGTCTGGCGAGTATGACAATTCTAACAATACTATTATCAAAATAACTAGACTAAGGCATAAGCTGGAAGACAAGTAAATGTCTATGAACTATTAGGTATGGAATGAACAGATAAAGATAACGTGAAGGATAGCGTTAAAGATAACGGTAAAGGCATACCTAATTTCTAATGAATAATCACTATACTGCACCGCACATTACAACACTGCACCGCACATTACAACACTGCACCGCACCAGTCACCCTAAAGGTTGATCCCACTTGCTTCACACAGAAACGTATAAATAGCCTTACGTACCCCTAGCTGACTACATAGGTGCCGTCTGCCCCTATCTCCACTAGGTGTACTCCACTACCCATTTTCGATCGGCTCCCTACTCGTAGATACCCGTGCTGGCCCCACAGTGGGGTGTATCACTCCCCTAAAGTGGCAACCCGATACAACTGAGAATGCACGGCTTATACCTACACGATGCAACAACGTCTTACCTACCAGCCCGGGTCCACACACGCATATGAAACCCGTTGGACTTGCGTTGCCACCGCTCCCCGTTTTGGCCTCTTATAGTCAAGCTCAGTATGCGTGTCCCTTCCTCGACTTGGGTCGAGCCCACAAAGAAACGTTTGGGATACTAGTTGAAATGGGCCCCCACAAGCTACCCACCTAAGCTTGTCATTAATATATCTCACTTAACCCTCTTAGTCACGTTCATTTACATGTGTGTTTGGTTAAGTCTTACTAATCCTATTTCACATGCCACAAAGGGCAACCACTAGATTCCTCATGCCACCGAAGGCACCTACTTAACCCCCATGTCCCACTTTACATGTTTATTTGGTTAAGTATTTCTTAATTCATTCAGGCCACAACCTCATAAAGACCTCTCACATTAGACTGGCATTTATGGCAGCTGGATTTGCCGGGCGGGTCCGGGCAGTCTTACACCATAAAAGAGTCTAACCTCGTGTCTTTACAACTGTTATGCTTTAGTTTAGGCCTAGGACCTCTCACATTGGGCTGACATTTGTGACCAGGGGATTTGCCGGGCGGTTCCGGGCAGATTTACGTCACAAACGAGTCCAACCTCGTGTCCTAAGCATTGATTATCACTTATAATCTTTTACCCTAGTTTTAATAATTTCCTATCCAAATTATTAATTAAGTCCACTTTTATCGATGTCCATAATTGACTCAATTATGGTCATCCACTCATGGTATGCAAAATCATATCAATTGCACCCCAACATCTTATTATTATATCCTTAATATCACCCATAGCCCACGTTTATACGTTCGCTTATTCAACGCATAATATAGGCTAGACTTGAATAGTCTAACGAATAGCACAAAGATAAATTATCACAACATATAGACAATTAAAATAAATCTAATCATAATAGGGGTGAAACTTGCATAAACTACACATGTTAAGGATCAAAAGGTGTCAACTTGTTAAATATCACAATTCACATGATATGATCATAGCCCAAATCTATACATAAACTTGCATATGGAGTTTTTTGGCAACATAATGATTGTGTGAACTAGCATACGATATCACATATCATAGCATAATTCTAGATGTCATAATAGATGTCATGGCATATGTTCATAACTTTTCTAATCAATCTAACTTGCATATGTAACTTGTCATATAGATCAACATAGCCTAAACATGATGATTTAATTAATATGAACTAACTAGCATAGATAGTAACATCATGGCTTTTTACATGAATGATTCATCGCAACTTAGCATAGAAACTTTCAACATACATAACATCATCATAGAATGATTTACAACATATAGTATATCATCACCACATAGCATAGGATTAATAACATAGATGATAGCATATGACAATTCACATCATCTACTCACAATCCATTCATCACTTAACCTAATTAAAATGATAATAATCTTGTTAAGACTATCATAATCACAATTAGAGAAGAAAAGAGAGTTTTGCTTTGCTTTAGGGTTGAGAGAATCAGAATTGAATTAGCTTTTCTTCCTTCTTAGTTAGCGGCGGCTCCATTGATTTCCATGGCGACGGTATGACGGTAACTATTCTATTTTTCTTATGAATTAGGGTGAGAGACTACCTAGATATTTATAGAGTTAGGATTTATTTTAGACCGTTAGATCAGTTCAGAACTAATCCCAGCCTACCAGATTAGGTCAGAAACCCTAATGGGTCATTAGCCCATTAAAAATAGGTCAGCCAGAAACCCTAGCCGCCAGACCCAGGTCGACACCCAGGTCGACACTATAGTCGACCTTGGGGGGGGGGGGGGGGGCAGGTCGACACTATAGTCGACCTAGGGGAGGCAGGTCGACACTATAGTCGACCTGGGGGGGGCAGGTCGACACTAGTGTCGACCCCCCAGTCGACCTGCCTGGGTGGGAATTTTTCCCGCCCAGCCCGCTTCTGCACTTTTCAGTTTGAGTTTTAAATTTCCTGTGAGCTGTTTTGAATTGTCTGAAACTTCCGATGGCCATAACTTCTTCATACGAAGTCCAATTCACGCAAACTCGGACTATATTTCAACCAGAATTCCGAGACGAACACAATGGCGCAACCCGTTTCCCACAATTCTCGCGTCTGAGATTAGTTATTCTTTAATTTGTGGATATTAATATTAATAGAATTACGGGGTGTTACACGTTGGGTTTGGATTGGTGTTCGTACGAGACGAGGGGTATTTTTGGATTTTTAAAAATATATAAATAAATGGAAAATTCACATTGGCTGATTCACTTTCTCTCTCCCCGATAATTCTTCCTCTCGACGGTGGAAACTGCTCCGATCTTCCTGGCCATTTTCCGACGTCACCATGACGAACCAGCCTCCGCCACCACCCACAATCGAAAGTCCTTCCTCCCCTCTTCAAATCTGACCAACCCTCGCACCCCCTTGTCCACTGTATCGCCTGAATTGAGCCCTCAAAGTTCGGATCTTTCTCGCGTCGCCGTGCCTCAGAGACGCCGACGAACTGCACGAGACCCTCATCGCCGGAAAGCCCTCTCCAAGGCCGATGAGATGATACCCTCCGATCGTCTCCATGCTGCTCGGTTTTCGCGAAAACTACAAACATAGTTTTGAACAGGTTTGAAAGTATACGACTGTTTTTATTTTAAACTATTTAATTGCGGTTTAAAGCGCTATGGTTTTTGATTTCACTGTAAAAAACATATCTTTTTCGTTTGTTGACGAAATGCAGTGAAACAAGAGACAGTGGACTCGTGTGGACGTCTTCTACATTCTAGAAGGGACCGCATATTTTTCTGAGCCTTCGGCTATTATTGGTGGAGTGGAACCCAATGTGAGATTTCTAAATTATAAACGATATGGAAAACGATGATGTATAAATTATATAGTCAATGTATCAGTTATATAAGCATTGTATACCTCATGTATAAGCATTGTATAAGTTGTACGTTCGATATATAAGTTACATATGCATTGTAAAAATTATATATGTGTTGAACAGAAGTGAAATGATTATATATATATATATATATATATGCGCCCCTCATCCATGAACCATGGACGATATTTATTCATTGTTATTGGTGTGAAAATTGATGGATAGCGAATGGTTGATTAGAATTGTTTGTGGTTAAAATTGATTGATTGTGGTTGAAAACTACCCGTGTGGTTGAGAAATATTTGGTTGAAACCACATAGGATTAGTTGTGGAAATAAAAATAAAAATAAAAATATACATGCCACCTTCGTGCGAACTAGATGCATGAATCCCCATTGTCAAAAGCTGCGAGGCTTTAAGGTAGAGCGAGGAGCCGTACTAGGGATGGCCCCGGTTTTAACTACTCTGCTGTTATGCTGCCGAAATTTTGAATAATATTCATGTGTTATAATTATTTTCATATATGGAATAACCTTCATGTGTTGAATCGAAATTCATTCGTTGAATTGAAATTCATGTGTTGATTGGTATTCGTGTTTTGAATAAATTGTTTTAACAATAAAAATCACATTTTTACTCTATATATACAAACTGTAGAAAACATTCACGTGTTGAATAGAAATTCATTCGTTGAATAGAAATTCATTCGTTGAATAGAAATTCATGTATTGAATGGTATTCGTGTTTTAAATAAACTGTTTTAACAATATAAAAATCACCTTTTTATTATATATATACGAACCATAAAAACATTCATGTGTTGGACATAAATTCATTCATTGAATAGAAATTCATGTGTTGAATGGTATTCGGGTTCGAAATAAATTGTTTTATAATAAAAATCATATTTTTATCATCTATATGAACTATAGAAAATAGTCGTGTTTTGAAATAATTAGTTTTACATTAAAAATCACATTTTTATTATATACATGAATTGTTTAAAATAGTGAAGTGTTGAAATAAATATCTGTTTTGTAAAAATATCATTTTTATCAAAAGTATGAAAAGCGTATGGTTTTGAAATCGAAGAATCGATTATATTTATATATATATATAATTAAAATAAATCGAATAACGAAGCTATAGTTCGTATTTTGAAACCGTGATTTCAAACGATTAGTGCGGGAGATCCGACCATCGGATTTTCCCGAAACCGAAACCGTTGGGTTCGCTTTGGAAATATCTTTCCAACGACACCAACCTTGTAAAGATCTAACGGTTGGATTGTCTGGAATGTTTAATTCAAATCTGAAGAAAAACCGCGCCAGAATGGATTATATTTGTATATGTATAAATATAATTAAATTAAATCGAATAACAATGCTGCAGTTTGTATTTTGAAATCGAAACTTTAAACGATTATACCGGGAGATCCGACCGTCGGATTTTCCTGAAACTGGAACCGTTGGATTTGTTTTCAAAAGATCTTTCTAATGATATAAATTTTGTGAAGATCCAACGGTTAGATTTTCAGATATGTGTAAATCAAATCTAAAGAAAAGCAGCGCCACGGCCGCGTTATGGCTCGAAGCGTCATTTGAATAAATTGGCTATTTTAAAATAAATAAAAATAGCGATAAATCATTATAAATTATTATAAACGATATGGATGTGAAATTTAGAAACTAACTAAAGGTTGGCTAAGTCGAATGGTTTCCTGGATTTTGATCTGATGTTGGTTTCGGCCTTCGGGGTTAATATTTAGGAAATCGTTCTCTTAGTAATTTACGGTTAGTGACTAATGAATTGAAATGATGCGTAGGTTGTGCTTGTGTAGCACTTGTTTATTATATACACGAGTTGCTCAGAATGACCGGGTTTATCCCATTCTGAATAACTAAATCGACAATAAGAAATCGAAGATGAAGACGGTGGTTGAAGACCGGAAATCTTCACCTCATTTGGATGGTAACTGAAGTCCTGATTGGGAGGCATCCCGAAATATGGATAATGAGTGGTGATCGTCTAGACGTACATGGAGATCGATGGGTTTGTGAGGTATATAGTGCCTCCTGTTTCGTTCAGACCTAGAACGGACTTGTAAATGGACTATGTGTCTGACATTGGAATTCATTCTGTGTGATTGATAGCCATCAGTTACACGGTGTAACACCCCACGCCCATTAATGTCACTCACAAAGGGAATGCATTAACTTCCATGGAGGTTTTAAGTGAATATAGAACAGAAAAATTACAAAAAGACAGATAATAAGTAGTACTTGGAAATCTAAAACTTCATTTTATTGCAGTGGAATTTAAACATGTTTATTGCATCATAAAACCATAAATCAGTGTCAAGTACAATATCCATCTTGATAAACAAAATACATAATCCCATTACATAAATAGCCATAAAAAAAAAAGATAACAAGCTGGACTTTACTTCAACGGTCCAAGCTTTCCAAAGAGAGATGAAGCAATCCAATCAAACACCACTAGAGCTGGGCCCAACCTGAGGACCTGGAGGGGAAAAAGGATAGAAATGGAGGGGGTCAGACATAAAGTCTGGGAGTATGATAATTCTAACAATACTACTATCAAAATAACTAGACTAAGGCATAAGCTGGAAGACAAGTAAATGTCTATGAACTATTAGGTATGGAAGAGCAGATAAGGATAACGCTACAGATAACGTTAAAGGCACACACAATTACTAATGAATAATTACTACACTGCACCGCACCAGTCACCCTAAAGGTTGATCCCACTTGCTTCACACAGAAACTATATAAATAGCTTTGCGTACCGCTAGCTGACTACATAGGTGCCGTCTTCCCCTATCTCCACTAGGTGTACCCCACTACCCACTTTCGATCGGCTCCCTACTCGTAGATACCCGTGCTGGCTCCACGGTGGGGTGTATCATTCCCATAAAGTGGCAACCCGATACAACTTGAGAATGCACGGCTTATACCTACACGATGCAACAACGTCTTACCTACCAGCCTGGGTCCACACACGCATATGAAACCCGTTGGACTTGCGTTGCCACCGCTACCCCGTTTTGGCCCCTTATAGTCAAACCCAGTATGTGTGTCCCGTCCTCGACTTGGGTCGAACCCACAGAGATACGTTTGGTTTACTGGTTGAAATGGGCCCCCACAAGCTACCCACCTAAGCTTGTCACCACTAGTATATCCCACTTAACCCTCTTAGTCATATTCATTTACATGTGTGTTTGGTTAAGTCTTACTAATCGTATTTCAAATGTCACTAAAGGCAACCACTAGATTCCTCATGCCACCCAAGGCACCTACTTAACCCCCATGTCCCACCTTACATGTTTATCTGGTTAAGTATTTCTTAATTCATTCAGGCCATAACCTCGTAAAGACCTCTCACATTAGACTGGCATTTATGGAAGCTGGATTTGTCGGGTGGGTCCGGGCAGTCTTACACCATAAAAGAGTCTAACCTCGTGTCTTTACAACTGTTATGCTTTAGTCTGGGCCTAGGACCTCTCACATTGGGCTGACATTTGTGACCATTGGATTTGCCGGGCGGGTCCGGGCAGGTTTACGTCACAAACGAGTCCAACCTCGTGTCCTAAGCATTGATTATCACTTATAATCTTTTACCCCAGTTTTAATAATTCCCTATTCAAATTGTTAATTAACTCCAATTTTAATGATGCCCATATTTGACTCAATTATGGCCATCTACTCATGGCATGCAAAATCATATCAATTGCACCCCAACTTCTTATTATTAAATCCTTAATATTACCCTTACCCCACGTTATACGTTCGCCTATTTAACGCAGAATATACATTGAACTCGAATAGTCTAACTCATAGAACAAAGATAAATTATCACAACATATAGACAAACAAAATAATCTAATCATAATAGGGCTGAAACTTGCATGAAACTACACATGTTATGGATCTAAAGGTGTCAACTTATTAAATGTCACAATTTACATGATATGATTATAACCCAAATTTTTGTATAAACTTGCATATGGGGTTTTATGCAACATAATGATGGTGTGAACTAGCATCTAATACATAGAATTCACATATGTCGTAGCATAATTCTAGATGTCATGATAGATGTCATGGCATATGTTTATAATCTTTACTACTCAGTCTCAACTTGCATACATGATTTGTCATATAGATCAACATAGCCCAAATATTATGATTTGATTAACATGAACTAATTAGCATAGATAATAACATCATGACTTTATAACATGTTTGATTTATCACAATTTAGCATAGAAAACTACAACCTATACAATATCATCATAGCATGATTTACAACATATAGGATATCATCATCACATAACATAGGATTTACAACATACATGATAGCATAAAGTTTAAAACAACATATATGACAATCCACATCTTTCACTTGTAATCCATTCATAACTTAATCTAATTAGTTTGTAATAATCTTGTTAAGATCATAATACTCACAATTAGAAGAGAAAGAGAGTCATGATTTGCTTTAGAGTTGAGTAGAATTAGGGTTTGATTAGCTTTCTTCCTTCTTAGTTGGCGGCGTCTACACTGAATTCCATGGCGGTGGTATGAGGTAGCTATTCTATTTTTCATGTGAGTTAGAGTGAGAGACTACCTAGGTATTTATAGAGTTTAGGGTTTATTTAGACCGTCAGATCAACTCAGAACTAAACCGAACCGTTTAATTTGCCAACTCTGCCCTAAAGACACATCTGCAGCTCAAGATTGGGCTCAGTCAAAACCCTAGCCGCCTGGACAGGTCGACACCTAGGTCGACTCCCCAGTTGACCTGGGGGGGCGGGGGTCGACTGCCCAGTCGACCTGGGGTGCTGGGCGGGAATTTTCCCACCTAGCCTGTTTGAATTCGAATTTTGAATTTTAAATCTTCTGAAATCTATTTTGAATTTTCTGAAACTTCTGATGGCCATAACTTTTTCATACGAAGTCCAATTCACGCAAACTCGGACTCTATTTCGACCAGAATTCCGAGACGAACACAATGGCGCAACCCGTTTCCCACAATTCTCACGTCTAAGATTATTTATTCTTTAATTTGTGAATATTAATATTAACAGAACTACGGGGTGTTACATTCTCCCCTCCTTAAAGGATTTCAACCCCGAAATCTTCAAGTCAAGAAGAATGTATATCCTAACATCCAATTGTCCATCTACTCAACCATCAAACACAGGCATACATTGTCCTTATAGACTTCTAATGCTTTCATGTTTAAATGCACAGTGTGTGTATATGTCCATATCTAATGAAAAATCAGTCGGTCCACTGATTCAGTTGACCTCCTTAATGCAAATCATGATAGTGCCATGCGTCCATTATGTATGCGAAAGAACCCTATCGATACATATTATTTCTACATGCGTGCACAACCATTCACCAAAATGCAGTATCCATATGATAGCATAACCATTATACATCCATTTTACTAAATACAGCCATTTATATGCAATATGCAGTATGAAGTGACTGAGCCGATCTAGTGCCTAATAGTGTGTGTATATGCGTCCAGGAGCAACCACTAGCAAACAATTTCATCCACTTTGCATCCATCATACATAACATGTCTCAAACACATGTTTCAACCATAGGATTATCCTAACTAAAGGTCAAGAATACTAGCGAGAGGATACTCTAAAGATAAGATAAGTACAAGCTAAGTGATAAAGGAGAAATTAAAGGACATACCCTAAAAAAGAAAAGGGTATCGTGAACACATCTTCTCTTCTTTCTCCCAAGTAACATTGCTCTCATCATCTCCCCATTGCACTTTGACTAGTCTAACCTCTCGATTTCTCAGCTTCTTAATCTCTGACCCAAGAATGCGCGTAGGAGCTCGTCGAATCGTCGCCTCACTCTCTATCTCCACCTCTCTAAGCAAGCTCGGCTCTGCCACCTCCGCGGTCTCGTGTAGGCACTTCCTCAAATGTGATACATGGAATACGTCTTGTACACCACTAAGTCTCTCAGGCAACTCCACTCTATACGCCATCGGCCCAATCCTTTCCTTAATAGGAAACGACCCTACGAACCTTGGTGCTAACTTCCCAACGGACCCAAAGCGAACAACGTTCCGTAATGGAGACACTTTGATAAAGACCATGTCCCCAACTTCAAACTCAAGATGTGTCCTCCTCTTATTCGCATAAGATTTCTGCCTATCTTGCGCTGCTTTCATCCTCCTACGAATCAAGTTGATCTTCTCCGAAGTCTCCCTAATCATATCGGGACCAAGTAAGATCTTATCCGTAGATTCCCACCAACATGTAGGTGAACGACAAGGTCGTTCATAAAGAGCTTCGAAAGGTGTCATGCCAATGCTAGACTGAAAGCTATTATTATACGCGAACTCTACCAATGGAAGATGCTCTTCCCATGTACCCCCAAAGTCTAGGATACATAGCCTCAAAAGATCCTCTAGAATGTGATTCACCCTGTCGGTCTGGCCATCCGTCTGAGGATGATATGCGGTGCTCAAACATAACTGAGTCCCTACCACTTCTTGCAAGCTTCTCCAAAATTCGCTAGTGGAAATAGGGTCGCGGTCGCTCACTATGCTAGAAGGAACACCATGCAAACGAACTATTTCTCGGACGTATACAGAAGCTAACCATGGAGCAGTCCTCTTACTCTTCACAGGAATGAAATGGGCGCTCTTAGTAAGTCTATCTACTATAACCCAAATTCCCGTATTACCCTTCCTTGATCTTGGTAATCCATCCACAAAGTCCATCGAGACACTTTCCCATTTCTATTGTGGAACCTCCAATGGATGAAGCAACCCACCGTGTTTTTTCTTCTCCGCTTTTACTTGTTGGCACACCAAGCATCTAGCGACATACTCGGTCACATCTTTCTTCATGCCGGCCTAAAAGAAAACTCGCTTCATGTCTTTGTACATCTTGTCCCCGCCGGGATGAATGGTCATCTTCGAATGATGTGTTTCGTCAAGAATAGCCTTCCTTAGGTCATCGTATTTAAGTATACAAAGTCTATCGTCCCTACGTAACCAACCCTTATCATCTAGGGTATACCTACGGAGATGGCTTGATGACTCCCCTCTTTTGAGCTTTTCCACTAACTCAACCTACTGTGGGTCGTCTCGCTGTGCCTCGCAAATCTGTCCCAAAAGCGTAGGTCTGACCTCCAAGGATGCTAGCAAACTGGGTACAAAGTCAACAGAAGGTCTAAAGTCAAACATCGAAATGAATTCTAAGCTTCGCCGCTCAACAAATAAAGGACTTAAGGATAATCTTTTTCTACTTAAGGCATCTGCCACCATGTTACCCTTTCCAGGGGTATATGCTATCTCGAAGTTGTAGGATGCTAAGAATTCCATCCACCTTAGCTACCTTAAGTTCAAGTCCTTCTAAGAGAATAAGTATTTTAGCGATTTGTGGTCAGTGAACAATTCGAATTTCTCGCCAAGAAGATAATGACGCCAAGACTTAAGCGCGAAAACAATAGCGGCCAACTCTAGGTCATGTGTAGGGTAATTTCTTTCATGCGCTCTCAACTGCCTTCCACCATAGGCTATTACCCTTCCCTCTTGCATTAGGACTGCGTCTAGTCCCGTCCCATAAGCGTCAGTATAAACAGTAAATGGCTTACTCCCGTTTGGCAGCACTAAGACTAGAGCTGAAGTCAAAGCTCTCTTTAAACGTTGGAACGCATCATCACAATCTACGTCCCATGTGAAAACTAGGTTCTTCTTTGTCAAGCGTGTTAATGGAGCTGTTATCTTTGCGAAGTGTTTGATAAACTTCCTATAGTAGCCAGCCAACCCCAAGAAACTTCTCACTTCGGTAGCATTTTTAGGGACCTTCCAATCTTGGATGGCCACCACCTTCGCCGGATCCACAGCTATCCCTTCCTTGGAAACCACGTGCCCTAAGAATCGTACTTCCTTCCTCCAGAAGTGACACTTAGAAAATTTAGCTTTAAGATTATGCGCTCGTAGGGTCTCCAACACTTCCCTAAGATGTAGTGCATGCACTTCTTCATCCTTAGAAAAGATCAGGATGTCGTCTACAAAGACTACAACGAATTTATTAAGGTACTCCCTAAACACCCTACTCATCAAATCAACAAAGTATGCGGGGGCGTTTGTCAAACCGAAGGGCATCACTAGCCATTCATAGAAACCGTCCGGAGTCCTAAAGGCAGTCTTGTCAATGCTATCCTCAGCCACTCTCAACTGATGGAAACCAGTGGCTAAGTCCAACTGCGAAAACACTGAGGTGCCAACTAACTGATCGAAGAGATTCCTCGGCAGTGGGTGTCTGTTCTTCTTAGTAACCTTATTAAGTTCTCTATAGTCCACACAAAGTCTAAGGGACTCATCCGACTTCGTGGGAAATACTACTGGAGCACCCCACTCTGATATACTTCGTCTTATGAACCCCTTCTCAAGCAACTCCTTCACTTGCTTACTGAGTTCCCTCCTTTCACGTGGAGCCATGTGGCGTACTGGCAAAGATACTGGTTTTGCATTATCCACAGGATATACTCGAAAATCAATCTCCCGCTTCGGAGGCAAGACCTTCACCTCCTCAAACACATCCGAGTATTCTCGGACCACTCTAACAGATCGTAGATTTTCCACCGACGTGTCAAGCGACTCTAGATAACTTAGCATAACAGAATTTATGGGATTACAAAAGATTTCGAGAGTGTTGCCAAGGCGAGTCACGAGCCTAAATACTCTCCTTTCACAATCAAGAACGGCCCCATTTCTGGATAACCAATCCATTCCTAAAATTAGCCCATAGCCCGTGAAGCCCAACACATAAGCATCACATCTAAACTCAATGCTAAGTATAGAAATTTTCAAATCCAAACACACCATGGACAAATAAGCTGAGCCCCCAATTGGATTCGAAACAACTAAGGGATCCTCTACTAAACTGGTGTTTAAGTGCAGTGATTCAACTAATGATGTAGAGATAAACGAATGCGATGCGCCCGAATCAAATAAGGTACGGACAGGATGATCAAACAAAAAAACTAAGCTTTCAACAGAAATGGTTCTACCTCGTTCTTGCAGCGGTGGGACCGCGAGTGCCTGAACTTGTCCCCTTGCCTGCCTTGGTGCCATAAGAGCTTGCACCTATCCTCCCGAGGTAGACCCTGCCCTCTGCCCCTTCTTTGGGCAGTCCTTCACTAGATGTCCCGCTTCGCCACAGTGAAAACAGCCAGTCTTCTTTTTCTTTCGGCAATCCTTGCTGAGATGGCCTGGTGTCCACCAGTTAAAGCATTTCTTCTTTCCCTTGCCATCATTATCTTTACCACCCTTCTTGTTTTGCTGTTGTGGTTTCTTCTGATCCCCTTTCTTCTCGGGTGCCTTATCAGCTTTAGTGCCTTTCTCCTCGTGCATGAGTGCCATGTCTACTAGCTTCTCAAAGGTGCCCCCCATAGGGATATGGGTCATAGCCAACCCTTGCAACGGTTCATTCAATCCATTAACGAACCTCAGCGCCTTCTTCTCCGGTCTGTTCACTAAGTCCAAGCCAAACCTTGCTATCTGATTAAATTTGTTGACATATTCTTTCGCTGATGAGCTTCCTTGATTTAATGTCAAGAACCTTTCCATATATAGATTCTCTTCTGCCCTTGAGAGAAATTTCGCCTCAAACCTACGTCTGAAATCCGCCCAAGAATCAACAGGACGCTCCCCATTAGTGACCACCCACCAAAACGAGGCCTCTCCCTTCATTAACCAAGCTGCTAAATTGACTCTCCTCCCTTCTTCTACTTCAAAGATTTCTAGCAATTCTTCCACCTCCTTAAGCCAATCTCCAGCTTCCACAAACGTTTCTGACCCTTGAAAGGGTTTTCCACCCATAGCCTTAAATTCCTTGCACGTCTTTGCAAAAGTATCAACACGAGGAGGAGGAGGAGCGGGTGCAACTGGTGGTGGAGGAACATTGGCTGGACCTGCAGCGTCCCTAGCCTCTAATAACCTCCTATACCATCCTGGTATCGTTACACCATCCGGAAGGTTAAGATTTTCAGCCATGCTGAAACGAAAAAGGAAAGATTCAAAATGGAGAATTCGAAGGATAAAGATATATGGCTATTGGGGATTATGTTTTTCATAAAAACTTTCCTCTTTAAATTGCTCATCAAGACATGTTTTTGAAAACACTTCTTCCAAAAATACTTTAGAAAAAAATAGTTTTTCTAAAAAAAATATCTGTTCTGGTAACCTTAAGCTCTGATACCACGTGTAACACCCCACGTCCATTAATGTCACTCACAAAGGGAATGCATTAACTTCCATGGAGGTTTTAAGTGAATATAGAACAGAAAAATTACAACAAGACAGATAATACGTAGTACTTGGAAATCTAAAACTTCATTTTATTGCAGCAGAATTTAAAAATGTTTATTACATCATAAAACCATAAATCAGAGTCAAGTACAATATCCATCTTGATAAACAAAATACATAATCCCATTACATAAATAGCCATAAAAAAAAGATAACAAGTTGGACTTTACTTCAACGGTCCAAGCTTTCCAAAGAGAGATGAAGCAATCCAATCAAACTCCACTAGAGCTGGGCCCAACCTAAGGACCTAGAGGGGAAAAAGGATAGAAATGGAGGGGGTCAGACATAAAATCTGGCGAGTATGATAATTCTAACAATACTACTATCAAAATAACTAGACTAAGGCATAAGCTGGAAGACAAGTAAATGTTTATGAACTATTAGGTATGGAAGCGCAGATAAGGATAACGCTACAGATAACGTTAAAGGCACACTCAATTACGAACGAATAATTACTACACTGCACCGCACCAGTCACCCTAAAGGTTGATCCCACTTGCTTCACACAGAAACTCTATAAATAGCCTTGCGTACCCCTAGCAGACTACATAGGTGCCGTCTGCCCCTATCTGCACTAGGTGTACCCCACTACACACTTTCGATCGGCTCCCTACTCGTAGATACCCGTGCTGGCCCCACAGTAGGGTGTATCACTCCCCTAAAGTGGCAACTCGATATAACTTGAGAATGCACGGCTTATACCTACACGATGCAACAACGTCTTACCTACCAGCTCGGGTCCACACATGCATATGAAACCCGTTGGACTTGCGTTGCCACCGCTACCCCGTTTTGGCCTCTTATAGTCAAACCCAGTATGCATGTCCCGTCCTCGACTTGGGTCGAGCCCACAAAGATACGTTTGGGTTACTGGTTGAAATGGGCCCCCACAAGCTACCCACCTAAGCTTGTCACCACTAGTATATCCCACTTAACCCTCTTAGTCATGTTCATTTACATGTGTGTTTGGTTAAGTCTTACTAATCGTATTTCAAATGCCACTAAAGGCAACCACTAGATTCCTCATGCCACCCAAGGCACCTACTTAACCCCCATGTCCCACCTTACATGTTTATCTGGTTAAGTATTTCTTAATTCATTCAGGCCATAACCTCATAAAGACCTCTCACATTAGACTGGCATTTATGGCAGCTGGATTTGCTGGGCGGGTCTGGGCAGTCTTACACCATAAAAGAGTCTAATTTCGTGTCTTTACAACTGTTATGCTTTAGTTTGGGCTTAGGACCTCTCACATTGGGCTGACATTTGTGACCAATGGATTTGCCGGGCGGGACCGGGCAGGTTTACGTCACAAACGAGTCCAACCTCGTGTCCTAGGCATTGATTAACACTTATAATCTTTTACCACAATTTTAATAATTCCCTATTCAAATTATTAATTAACTCCAATTTTAATGATGCCCATAATTGACTCAATTATGGCCATCCACTCATGGCATGCAAAATCATATCAATTGCACCCCAACTTCTTATTATTAATTCCTTAATATTACCCCTACCCCACGTTATACGTTCGCTTATTTAACGCAGAATATACATTAAACTCGAATAGTCTAACTCATAGCACAAAGATAAATTATCACAACATATAGACAAACAAAATAATCTAATCATAATAGGGGTGAAACTTGCATGAAACTACACATGTTATGGATCTAAAGGTGTCGACTTATTAAATGTCACAATTTACATGATATGATTATAAGCCAAATTCATGTATAAACATGCATATGGGGTTTTATGCAACATAATGATGGTGTGAACTAGCATCTAATACATAGAATTCACATATGTCATAGCATAATTCTAGATGTCATGATAGATGTCATGGCATATGTTTATAATCTTTACTACTCAATCTAAACTTGCATACATGATTTGTCATATAGATCAACATAGCCCAAACATTATGATTTGATTAACGTGAACTAATTAGCATAGGTAATAACATCATGACTTTATAACATGTATGATTTATCACAATTTAGCATAGAAAACTACAACCTATACAATATCATCATAGCATGATTTACAACATATAGGATATCATCATCACATAACATAGGATTTACAACATACATGATAGCATAAGGTTTACAACAACATATATGACAATCCACATCATTCACTTGTAATCCATTCATAACTTAATCTAATTAGTTTGTAATAATCTTGTTAAGATCATCATACTCACAATTAGAAGAGAAAGAGAGTCTTGATTTGCTTTAGAGTTAAGTAGAATTAGGGTTTGATTAGCTTTCTTCCTTCTTAGTTGGCGGCGGCTACACTGAATTCCATGGCGGCGGTATGACGGTAGCTATTCTATTTTTCATGTGAGTTAGAGTGAGAGACTACCTAGGTATTTATAGAGTTTAAGGTTTATATAGACCAGCAGATCAACTCAGAACTAAACTGAACCGTTTAATTTGCCAACTCAGCCCTAAAGACACATCAGCAGCTCAAGATTGGGCTCAGTCAAAAACCTAGCCGCCTGGACAGGTCGACCTTCAGGTCGATTGCCCAATCGACCTAGGGGGATGGGGCCGACTGCCCAGTCGACTCCCCAGTCGACCTGGGGTGCTGGACGGGAATTTTCCCACCTAGCCTGTTTGACTTCGAATTTTGAATTTTAAATCTTCTGAAATCTGTTTTGAATTTTCTGAAACTTCCGATGGCCATAACTTCTTCATACGTAGTCCAATTCACGCAACCTCGGACTCTATTTCGACCAGAATTCCGAGACGAACACAATGGCGCAACCCGTTTCCAACAGTTCTCAAGTCTGAGATTAGTTATTCTTTAATTTGTGAATATTAATATTAACAGAACTATGGGGTGTTACACATGGTGTGAATTGCCTGTGTGGCGTGCTAAGATGTAGTGATCTGGGCTTCTGTTGAAAAGCAAAGTCTTGTGGTTGATGATCAAAGCACCGCCTATGTGGCGTAGCTTTGTGTATAACGTGGATTCGCGAGCCTCACACCTCGGTATGAATCAGAAACGGGAGAAGGACCTCAGGGAGGGCATGCGTTTCCTTCTAGCTAAAGGTGGTGTCGGTGCTTAAACTAGCTGACATTTATATTATTTTCACCTAGGTGGTTGTTGCTGTTGCGAGGTGCCTCAGTTATATCGGTCGATCCGGGACCGATGGAGTCATTCGTTTGCTCATTTACACCCTAAAGGGCGGGGAAACGTAGTGTTCAGGAATTTTAATCCACATCGGTGGACCGACCCTGTCGCTCTTAGGGTCACTCGAGATCTGATCCTGAAACTTGGGCTAGACAGTCTCGAAGTCGGTAAGGACTATCTTTTGCCTTGGTTTATGATGGGAATCCAATTTCCAAATACGACATCGTGTGGTTTTGATTGTATACCTATATATGGCGACATAGTGGTATGGGGCATTAATGCCGTCTATGATTGATACTTATGATTTGAAATTGTTTTGAAACATATAAACACTAGTAATAATATCAAAAGCTTTTGTTTTCTTCGTATCAAGCATATTTTGGCTGTTATAAGGTAAAAACTCTATCATCCGGTTTGCGTTGCATTGTGTGATGGGAACTGAGTCTTATAAGTGCTTCATTTTTATAAAAAGCATTGCGTTGTTTAAAAGAATTATTTGTTTTAAAGCACTGGCAATCCAATGGAGTAAACCCGTTCCGCGAAAGTGGCGTGGTCCTGTGATTGGCCATAGTATAAAATGTGTTAAGTAGATTTCTCATACCAGTCCCATGACTGACTCGTAGTTTGTTTCACTTGCAAACTCGGGTGCCCTCTTTCTACACGGGCAGCCTTATATTCAGGTTTTAGCAGGATCTTTCTGGATAGCTTGAGCTGAAAATGGATTCTACCACTTATCTATTTTATGTTGTTCAGCTCCTATTGTACGTATTATGTTTGTTTTCCGCTGTAGATATTTCTATATAGCTGAACTGTATTTGTACTAAGTATGATCCTGTATACTGTGTAAATATGATGATGTCGTTTATCCAGTGTATTATTTGTTCATTATCTGGTGTATTTATTTATTTGTGTTCTACTATTATCTGTTTCTATGTTATATTCCAAAGATTACCCTTGCCACCGTCAGTACGGGGTTTGGGGTCGTCACAGCTAATTTTAGTATATGGACAAACACTCAAAAGATGGAGGCGGGAAATAATTCAAAAGGATGGACAATTTATTTTTTGCACTCAAGAATTTAATAAAGCAAGCACATGAAGCACTGCATATGATACCCAAGAATTTAACCTAAATTGTATTGTAAATATTTTTGTACTGTTTTTGTTGTTTGCTTCTCAGTTTCATTCCATTTGAGGACTTTATTCTATTAATGTAGGCAATGACAAAGAAAATGAAGATTACTCGCAAACAAAAGCAAGCCGAGGACCCCCACGAAGAACTTCAAGCAAATAACGAACCCAATAAGCAACCTGAGGGAAATGTAGAAATCAATGTGCAAGATAAAGCAAATTTACAAACCAATGAGAAGCATGAAGCAAATTCAGAAACCACCAGGCAAGGAACTGAAGCATGTAGAGAAAATGTGATGCGGTCTGAATTAAATATTGAAACCAATGAGTTTGAAACCGAAAATAATTTAGTGGAAAATGAGATTGGTATTCAACTACATGAAAATCCAGTCGAAAAGAAAAAATGTGACGACCCCAAACCCCGTACTGACGGTAGCAAGGGTAATCTTTGGAATATAACACATAAACAGATAACAGCAGAACAGAATTAAATAAATACATCAGATAATGCACAATAGAATATACTGGATAAACGTAATCATCAGAGTTACACAGTATACAGGATCATACTTAGTACAAATACAGTTCAGCTATACATAAATGTCTACAGAGGAAAACAAACATAATGTACAATAGGAGCTGAACAGCATAAAAAGAGATAAATGATAGAATCCATCTTCAGCTCCAGCTATCTAGAGGAAGCCAGTTAAAACCTGAATACAAGGCTGCCCGTGTAGAAAAAGGGGCACCCGAGTTTTAAAGTGAAACAAACTACGAGTCATTCACAGGACTGGTATGAGAAATCTACTCAACGCATTTAAAATATGGCTAATCACAGGACCACGCCACTTTCGTGGAACGGGTTTACTCCATTGGATTGCCAGTGCTTTAAAACAAATCATTTTTTAAACATCGCAATGCTTTTTATAAAAATGAAGCCATTATAAGACTCAGTTCCCATCACACAATGCAACGCAAACCGGAGGATAGAGTTTTACCTTATAATAGCCAAAATATGCTTGATACGAATAAAACAAAAGCATTTGATATTATTACTAGTGTTTATATATTTCAAAAGCATTTTCAAATCATAAGTATCAGTCATAGATGGCATTAATGCCCCACTATGTCGCCATATACAGGTATACAATCAAAATCGCACAGTCACGTATTTGGAAATTGGATTTCCTTCATGAACCAAGGCAACAGATAGTCCTTAACAACTTCGAGACTGCCTAGCCCGAGCCTCTGGGTCAGAGCGCATCGATCCTTGGATCGTCAGGGCCGGTTCGCCGATGCGGATTAAAATTCCTGAACACTGCGTTTTCCCGCCCTTTAGGGCATAAATGAGCCAACGAATGGCTCCATCGGACCCGGATCGTCCGATCTAACCGAGGCTCCTCGCTACAGTAACAACCACATAAGTCAAACTCGTCAGGGCGTGTAAAACCACTGATGCCCCTTCTCGCTAGGAAGAAACGCATGTCCTCCCTGAGGTCCTTTCTCCCGTTTCTGGTTCATACCGGGTGTGAGGTTTGCGGGTTCACGTTATACACAAAGCTACGCCACACAGGCGGTGCTTTGATCATCACCACAAGATTTTGCTTTTCAACAGAAGCCCTGATCACTGCATCTTAGCATGCCACACAGGCAATTCACACCGTGCAACTGATGGCTATCAATCACACAGAATAAATTCCAATGTCAGACACACTGTCCATTTGCAAGTCCATTTTGGGTCTGAATGAAACCGAAGGCACTATATACCTCGCAAACCCATCGATCACCACGTACGTCTGGACGATCACCACTCATTATCCATATTTTGGGATGCCTCCCAATCAGGACCTCGGTTACCATCCAAACGAGGTGAAGATCTCCGGTCTTCGACCACCGTCTTCATCTTTGATTTCTTATCGTCGATTCAGTTATTAAGAATGGGATAAACCGGGTCTTTCTAAGCAACTCGCGTATATAATAGACACGTGCTACATAAACACTACATACGCATCAATTTAATTCATTAGTCACTAACCGTCAATTAGTAAGAGAACGATTTCCCAAATATTAACCCTGAAGGCCGAAACCAACATCAGATCAACACCCAGGAAACCATTCGACTTAGCCAACCTTCAGTCAGTTTCTAAATTTCACATCCATATCGTTTATAATATTTTATAACGATTTATCGCTATTTTTATTTATTTTAAACTAGCCAATTTATTCAAAACGACGCTTCGGGCCATAACGCGGCCATGGCGCTGTTTTTCTTCAGATTTGATTTACACATATCTGAAAATCTAACCGTTGGATCTTCACAAAATTTATATCATTAGAGAGATCTTTTCAAAACGAATCCAACGGTTCCAGTTCCGGGAAAATCCGACGGTCGGATCTCCCGGTATAATCGTTTGAAGTTTCGATTTCAAAATACGAACTACAGCGTCGTTATTCGATTAAATATAATTATATATATATATATAATCGATTCTGACGCTGTTTTTCTTCAGATTTGAATTAAACATTCAAGACAATCCAACCGTTGGATTTTTACAAAGTTGGTGCCGTTGGAAAGATATTTCCAAAGCGAACCCAACGGTTGCGGTTTCGGGAAAATCCGATGGTCGGATCTCCCACACTAATCGTTTGATATGACGGTTTCAAAATACGATCTGCAGCCTCGTTATTCGATATATTTCGATTCTACATATATATATATATATATATATATCGATTCTTCGATTTCAAAACTATATTCTTGTCATACATTTGATAAAAATGATATTTTTATCTAGCTGTCTTCTATTTCAACACTTCAATTTTTTTAACAATTCATGTATATAGTAAAAATGTGATTTTTATTATAAAACAATTCATTTCAAAACGCGATTATTTTCTATAGTTCATATAGGTGATAAAATATGATTTTTATTATAAAACCATTTATTTCAAAACACCACTATTTTATATAGTTCATATAGATGATAAAAATAGGATTTTTATTATAAAACCATTTATTTCAAAACACGACTATTTTATATAGTTCATATAGATGATAAAAATATAATTTTTATTATAAAACAATTTATTTCAAAATATGAATACCACTCAACACATGAATTTCAATTCAACAAATGAATTTCGATTCAACACATGAAGGTTTTCTATAGTTTGTATATATAGATAAAAAGGTGATTTTTATATTTAAAACATGAATACCATTCAACGCATGAATTTCTATCCAACGAATGAATATCGATTCAACACATGAAGGTTTTCTATAGTTTATATACATATATATATATATATATATATATCGATAAAAAAGGTGATTTTTATATTTAAAACACGAATTCAACACATGAATTTCTATCCAACGAATGAATATAGATTTAACACATGAAGGTTTTCTATAGTTTATATATATCGATAAAAAGGTGATTTTTATATTTAAAACTCGAATACCATTCAACACATGAATTTCTATCCAACGAATGAATATCAATTCAACACATGAAGGTTTTCTATTCATAGAATAAATATAGTTTCAACAAATGGAAATAATTCTAACACATGAATATTATTCAAAATTTCGGCAGCATAACGGCAGGGTAGTTAAAACCGGGACCGTCCCTAGTACGACTGCTCACTCTACCTTAAAACCTAGCGGTTTTTGACAATGGGGAATCATGCATCTAGTTCGCACGCAGGCGGCATGTATATATTTTTTTCATTTCCACAAACTAATCCTATGTGGTTTCAACCAAATATTTCTCAACCACAAATGGGTATTTTTTAACCACAATCAATCAATATCAACCACAAACAATTCCAATCAACCATTTGCTATCAATCAATTTTCACACCAATCACAACCAATAAATATCGTCCATGGTTTGTGGACGAGGGGCGTGTATATATATATATATATAGTAATTCACTTCTATTTCAACTCATATATAATTTTTACAATGCATATACAACTTATACATCGAACGTACAACTTATACAACGCTTATACAAGAGGTGTACAACGCTTATATAACTCATACATCGACTATATAATTTATACATCGTCGTTTTCCATATCGTTTATAAATTAGAAATCTCACATTGGGTTCCACTCCACCAAAAATAGCAGAAGGCTCAGAAAAATATGCGGTCTCTTCTAGAAGGGAGAAGACGTCCACACGAGTCCACTGTCTCTTGTTTCACTGAATTTCGTCAACACACGAAAAAGGCATGATTTTTCAAAGTTTGCAACGGTTTAAAGGTGTTAAAACTGTTGAAAATAAATATAGCCGATACCTCTCTAAATTCTTCAAAACTAGGTTTTGAATTTTCTTTCGATCCGTGAAGCTATTCGCCGATCGGCCAACGCAGCGAGGAAGAGGGGAGAGAGGCGCACTGGCGCTTGGAACGGGGCCCACTATGGTGGCCCTGGTTGAAGGCCGCGACAGTTTGAATGCCCAGACTTCCTGGCGTCGATTCGCACTCCACAGGCCACGAAAAATTCCAAACTTTATATGGATTTGAAGATCTCGAGAAGATCTTCAAAAAGTTCAACTATGGCACGAGCTAATTCGGCGTGGATTGATCGGAAAATGAGGGGCAAGGTTTGAACGTGTTTCCTCCTTCAGTCGACGTCGGGGAGAGAGAAAGCTCCTTTTTTTATTAAATTCTGATTGGCCGGGAGATATTTATAATTTTTAAAGGAGGGTTTTCTAACACGACTTCCAATCCAAACCCAACGACTGTCGTCCCTAGCGTTTTACCCCCATTCCGAACACAATGGGATATGTTTCGAAGGCCCATTCGACTGTTTCAGTCAGTTTCCATTCTAATTAAAATATATAACATTCAATATTCGATTTGAACGTACATTTCAATTTGCTAGGGCCACAAACTGATTTGAAAAATTCCATAAAAATAAATCTGGCTATGTTTTGATGATGCGGTCCCAACAAAACTAGTTTCATCAAATTCTGAGATCGTTTGCAAAAAGGCCCATTTCTGGTCGATCCAATTTAACTATAATTGACCAAAACACGTTTTCCTTTGCTGCGCTCACGTACTAGCTTCAAAAATTATGAAATTTGAAACCTTGCAATAACTTCTCATCCGGGATCCAACAAAAGTGGTTCCGTCGAATTACGAGGTCGTTTGCAAAATGGCCAATTTCACGGGCTATATAAATTCCATAGCGGCCTTTCTGAAAATTCATTTGGCAATAACTTTTCCTTTCCACTATGAAACTTCGATTTTTCAGATTCGTTAGAAAGGTATTCACTAAAATATTTAAATATTTTTGGTTTCACTCAAATCCGTTTTGTTTTGCACCCGGTACAGTCAGTCAAAGTTTGAATTCAAATTTTGAAACTACCGCGCCATTTCAGGCCTTGTTTATAATTAGAATTAATTACATTCGTTTTCAAATGTCGATTCAAACTTACTTTTCATTGCTATTATTTAAAATACTTTTTTCAAATATTGAAAATCCACTATTTTAGCCAATTTAAAATTTTTAAATTGGTTCAGATTTTCCGGGTCGTTACAAAAAAACAAGAGGTCGGACTAGAATGAAAAAAAAGACTTCCAATAGATCGAGTATCTCTGATTAATGTTAAATTCAATGAGAATGATGTACCAATAGGAGAACGTTCTATAAAATTATCTTCTTACTTAGGACAGCTCATACGGCAGTTGTAACGACCTAGAAATTTAGCATTTAAAAATATATATTAAATTCATATTTAATGCAAATTAAATATTTATATTTGGAATTTTGTCCATTTTGAACGATATTTAATTGAACCCTTTCCGTTGGTTCATAAACACTTTAAAACAAGATTTGCGTTTCTAACTGATTTGAATTTGTAAGGTAAGAATTCCTCTGTTGTTTAATATTAAAGTTATTGCAGTTATTAAATCATTTTGTAAATTTATTAAGAAACGAATTTAATATGAACATTTTTGGAAACAAGAATTATTACCGTATTAATTTATTTTGTAATTTAATGAATTTAATATAAATTGTATGTATGCCTATTAGAACTTGGACTTTTATTTCGAACATACCATTCACTTTTAACATGAAAAGACATTTGTAAATATAAGATCAATTTGAATGTTATTCCAAAATTAACGTTTTACAAATTTTGTGTCTAATGTGGCCATGTAAATAAAGATCAATTTTGAAATAAATTTTGCAACTTATTTAAGGAATGATTTACTATGGATAATTTATTTGTATTGTAAAATATCGTCAAGATTTGTTTATTTCCAATCAAAACGTTAATTATAAATGGCATAATAAAAACATCAAATTAATATTGAAAGGTGAGTTAAGTAGTAATTAATTTTGTTCAAAAAATGCCAACGATAAGTTTATTGCATAACGATATTATTTGTTTGTCAATTAACATAACTAAAACAAAGAATGAACTTTGAAATATTAGTAGTGTAACCAAACTAGGAATCTAATCCATATTTGTATAAAGAATGCGTGATAAAAAAGAAGAAATAAATTGTGAACTAAATGCATATATCTGACGCTAACATTTGAATTTAATTTATGGTACATAGCGGTCGAATTTATAACAATTTGACCATTGACAAACTAAATTCAATATTAAAACAAAACAAAGAAGGAAACGAATGATCTGAACACAAATGGAATCCATGAAAAAAAGAGGTAGACAATATCTAGAAAATCTAATATTCATTTCTATCCTAAACCAATTTAACAAGTGTCTCTTCTTTCTCTAAAATAGCTTTCATTAAATTTGAAATTTGGACTCCCTAAAGATAAGGCAGGTAATAATATCTGATTAAATCTGGTATAAGTCTTGCCATATCAATACAAAGATTTGTGAAACAGTAACCCGAAGATTTTGAACAGTGTGGGGACGGAGATTCCAATGCTATAAGCAATTTGTAGTAGCAGATATAAAAGGGGCTCCTCGTTGTTGTTGCGTGACACACCTTTCTCTCATTTCTTCACGCACCTGGTTCTCTTTCTACCCATCTACTTTTTTTTAATGCAAATATCCTTCCACCTAACCCATTTCCTCTAACACCAAATTTCTTCACTCATTTTCTTCTACACTAAGTTCTGCGTAACTACCTTCCTTCACGTGAGAAACAAAAAAAAGAACCTTCACCCATTTCTTCACACTGTGCCAAACCGCACCTTAATGCTCCAACAAACCTCACCTCAACACACCTCCACCCTCTTGCCGTGACTCAATCAACACCAAGACCCTCACCATAACACCTTCGACCTTCTTTTGCTTTGAAGAATATAGACGTGTGTTTAAGTATAATGTGTATATATATTTTATATATACATAAGGTTGAAGATAAAGGGAATAACGTGTTGTTCGTGAAATTTGCAAGCGATCATTCGCATACTTGTTCCACAGTAGACGCAAAGTTAAAACTGGAAAGCATAATTGGTGAGAACATTTATTTAAATTTATTTTAACAAGTAGAAATGGTAAAATTGTTAGTAGTTGACCAGTTAATAATTATCAAGTTCATATTGATGGTTGCTATTATTGTGATGATTTGAATGGATGTTATTATTGTTAAATCACTAAAACACTAAGCGTTATTTAACATGGCGCTTTCGCACAAATTTGATGGTTGTTAAATTTTGCAATATTGATGGATAGACTAGTGTTCAATATGTATTGATTTTTTTGTATTATACATCATGGTTGTGGAGATATATGGGTAGTCGATTTAAATCTCCTTCTCATATAAATGACGATTATTTAGTATAATAAAATATTTTTAAAGTAAATTTTTTGGTTATAAATTATTAAATAATTTGAAACTAAGTCACGAATAATTAAAAGGTTTAAATATAGACGAAATAATTTTAGAAATGTTTAAATTTGGTTTTGAACCTTCTAGATTGAAACAAGTTTTCAAATGAAGATTTGACTTTTCAGTTACATTACTTACGTAAACATATGGATTCATTATAGTTATCCATAACCTTGAAAAATTAATTATGGAAGATTAATTAGGGTATGTAACCAAATGTTGATTTTAAGTGCACTTGATCCATTTTTTAAAGACCATTTGTAAGTTTTTAAACCAATTAAACAAAGTTTGGTAATATTACATTAAGCTTCCAAAGAAAATTTAAACGACGGCTTAATTGAAGTTATGTAAACTTTTATTATGACTTTAAAGAAGATTGAGCAATTTTGTTTTGAACCGTTATTGATTATATATATATATATATTAATGACATTTCTTCCAATAACACATACATATTTATATACCAGAACATTCCGAGGCGACAGAGAGGATAGTGTCCAAGGCTTGGGTTTGGAAAATACAAGTTTCCTGCTCTCCCTGTCTATCCTTAACTGATCCGACGGATGGGATGGTTATTTTCAAAATCCAGTTTGGAAGTCAATTAAAACCCCTTGAATTTAGAACAAATTTTGGAATCTTACGAGCGCCATTCATTATTTAAAATAACTTGAGTAAAAGAATTGAACCCTTAAATGATGTTGAACCTATTTGGTAAATAGCTAATCTATAGTACTAATGAAATGCTTTACCAATCCATGAAAATGATTAAATTTGAGAACTATTATTTAAACTTAAAAAAAAATGTATAAGGCTTTCAACCCAAATTTGAAATGACGAATGGAAATGATAACAACGAATATAGAGTTTTGAACAGGAGATTTGTAAAGAAGAGTTAAGACGGGAAATTAACAAAATGAATCTAGCCTTATTCTAAAAAATAAATTCATAATAATTGGGAAGGATATTTGGATTGAAACCGATATAGTCCAGAGCTTTTTTTTTAAAATGCGCTTATTATTTGGAAAGACGGGGACTGGATGTATGTCCAAAACCGTTCCAAGTAATAATACAACGCTATGAAGGAAATTATTAAATTGGAAATGGAAAATGAAGACTGGGAATCTTTGGACTAATTTGGATTGATTGTTGATGTCTAAAATCAGGCCATACACCCGATACGAGGTATAAGTGGCATGAGGTCTGAATATATTTAAGGATTTTCGGATTTTGTTCCATTCAGACCCAGAATGGTCTTGTATGAATTATGTGTCTGACATTGTAGTTGACTGCGTAGCACTGATTTCTATTGGTATATACATCGGACTGTGGCAATTAATTATTTACGTCTCTAAGTTTTACGTGCTTAGAGGTTATGTATTGATAGAAATTAGGGACATGTTGTAAATTGACAATGTGGCATACTCAAGTTATGGAATGAGATAATGATCATCAAAGCATGGCTTATATAAGCATAGCTTTATGTATACCATGACACCGACAAGCCTCACACCCCGGATGATGAGAAATTAGCGGGTAGGTTGTTGACATATACATGATTTTGTGATCGATAGCCATGGTGGAGGTACCTCTTGTAAACTTGTGGGAATTAGGTATGTTCAGTGTTCGAGTCTGGATGAAAACCGGTGATTTACTTCATAATTTGTAGTTGGTGTCCAAGTCTGGATGGACCGTGTTACATTTCGCTTGTGTTCCTGATTGACCTTTCATGCCAGGAATCATCAAGTTGGAAACCCAATCTCCAATACACGCCTTATGGTTTTATTTGTATACCTATGGCGACATAGTAGGATGGGGTACTATGCCATCTAAGATTGATACATTTATTTTGAAAGTGTTTTCTACACTATGCATTTATATATTAAGAGAGGAGTTTCATGTATGAAAGCCTGTTTGGTTATCATAAGACAAAACTCGCCCATCTGCTGTGCACTCGCATTGTGTGATGTGGGATGAGCTTATGATAGCTTCATTTTCCAAAGTCATTGCAAATTTATATGCACGGGTATTCATAGAGAGTAAAACCGTTCCGCATTAGCATCATGGTCTGATGAAATTCCCAACTTTAAAATAAACTTTAAAAATAACTATTTTATGTTCTAACACCAGTCCCATGACTGACCTGGAGTTTATTATTCCTTCCTAAACTATCGGTGTCCACTAATTTCCACAGGGGAAGCTAGAGGCTTAATTTTATAGTTAGAGGCTCTTGAAGAAAGAGTTGGAGCGCTTTCTGAGTTGGAGCTTCGAGCTAAGTTAGAGTTTCCACTAAATCACATCGCTTCTTCCGTTGAGAGTATATTTATGTTTCTACTGCTATATGTATGTAACTTTGATATTCTATGTTACTCTGATGAAATATTGTAACATTGTATAAAAAGTTCCGTTGTTTTATTCAATATATGTTAGTTCCCATAACAATACGCCTTTGTGAATGTTTTAAGTTGATTTAATTACAGCTGAGAACCGGGCAAAAATATGGGATGTTACAGGAGCACGTTCCAGTCATAATTGATGATTGGCGGTTAATTGACAATGATTTAAAGTTTGTGTTGTAGATTTCCATTCAGGTACCATTTACATATAATTATTATGAACTGGGTTTCTTGCTTTCTTTGTTCATTTTGGTTAGTTTTTTAATAGGCTAAAATGAGTTCTTTTTTACTTCATTTTATCATACTGGTTTGAAGAATTTTGTTTGAGCTCCAAAATTAATGTTCAGAATTACATATCACTTTTTTCTAGTTTAGGTTACTAATAAAACTGTCATTTGTTTTTTCCACTACGTTAGCCTTGACTAGTGCCTTTTATTTAAAATTATAAGAGAACAACCAAGTGATTGATAAATTGAATTCACTAAAAAAGATGAACATAAAATAATGAAATTTGTGTTGCTTAGGTTTATTTTTGTAATGACATATTGTAGTGAACAAACTAGTATAAAAACAGGTTAAATTGTTAAAACGACCATACACATATGCAGTATTTCACGTCGAGCTACGCTACCGACGCGCGAAGCTTCACTGTATTTGCTGGTACGTCCTCTTTCAATCAAGTTTTGCCTCTCTAAAACTAATCTTTTAGAGTTTAATAGAATATATAGTTTATTTAATCTACTCTTACTTACGAAGTACTCCCTTAAGCTGGTGCACTTTTTAAAATTGTAAGTTTGTTCTTCAAAAATGCAATTAAGATTACAACAGGAACCCATATATCATTTAACAAGAAACAATTAAAATACACTAGTTGAATATATTAGGGCCTATAAAATGTGCTCCTTACATACATGCTATACAATATATATTATTCAAGAACAAAATAGTTTAATGCAAAACTAAACTAAACATACAAAGTGTAACGACCCTGAATTTTGGGGCCAAGTTAAAATTTATTTTAAGTGATTTTAAATGAGTTTTGATATTTAAAATAATCTATTTTAAATAATAAGGATCACAAATTTGGTTCAAATCGAAGTTAGAATGAATAAATTAATTTTAAATATAAAAAGAGCTAGAAATGGCGCGGTAGTTTGAAAAGTCAAACTTGAACTTTGACTAACCATACAGGATGCAAAATTTAACGGATTTTAGTGAAACCAAAAATATTAGAATCTATTTAATAATATCTTTCCAACGAATCCGAAAAATCGAAATTTCATAGCGGAAATCAAAAGTTATGGCTAATTCAATTTTTAGAAAGGTCGGTGGGTAATTTGCATAGGACAAAAGTGCTACTTTTCACATATGTAGGAATTTGAACTCGAAACCACTTCCATTGGTTTCAGAATGACGTTTCTGCATTGAAAAACAGTAAACACTTATATGTTTCGAGTTTCAGAAATTATTTGTTTAAAAATGCATTTTTGATATTAAAAATATTCGCCTTGAAAATAGCCATTTTTCAAAAAGTCTCAGAATTGAACGAAACAAATTTTGTTGTGATCGTATCGGCATAAGAAAGCCAAAAATAATTTTTCCGGATTTTTCTGACTTCGTATGTGGCCCCGGCAAAATTATATTTACGTTCGAATTTAAAATAAAGGATTTATTTGAAAATAAAAGAAAACCATACTGTAACTTCAGAATTGGACCATGGGGATAGCGCCATCGCGTTCAGAAGACGTCAAAACATTAAGTTCGACAGTCGTTGAGCGCGAATCGGAGGTCGTATGTGAAAACTGTATTTTCTAGAATTAATTAATTAAATAAATAAAATAATCATTAGAAAAACCTAGTATTATAGTATAAATACGCACGTATACAATACGTATACTCCTTCTTCCTCCTTCGTTGTTTGTGGCCGCCGAAACCCACCTCTCCTTCAAATCTTTGAATCCACTTTTCTCCCTCATCTCTTAACGAAATTCAACATACCATATACCGATTCGAAGCTCTTTCCGAGATCTTTAATTTGGTACCAATCTCCGCCACCCCCGTGACCCGTGCCGCCGCCAGCCTCCACCCAAACGTCCGCCGCACGCAGCCACGTGGACCCCACCACGTCCAGCCGCAACCACCCCCCTTCCCGGCGAGCAAAGACCCCTCCTTCCTGGTCCTTTTCCAACAAACGTCGCTCAATTTCATTCAGTAAATCAAGAGAAAATCGAGATTGAAGTTTTGAACAAAACTGAGTTCTTAAGGTGAGAGTTCACTTCTATTTTAATTAATTTAATTTAATTCATAATATGCGATGTGAACCTGCTATGAACAAATGCGATGTGAATCAGCTATGACCAAACCTCTGTATGCATGCTAGACCTAATGTTGTGAGTATTCTCTTTATTTAAATTAATTATAGATCTATTATTTGATGTATGAAGTGTGATGTTTGAATTGTATGGTTGATGTTTTGAATGATTAGAAATAGTAGATCTGAAATTCATCATCGATGAATATATTTGTTGTTGTTATGTTTCATGGAAAAATAAGATTAGCGATGTGTGTATGACATGAAAACTTGAATCACTATAGAGGTAGGAAATTTAAGTTGGACGATGTTAATATGACATGAAACAAAAGTTAGAGAATTTATTGTTTTTATAAAAAGATTATTTTTTATTGATTATATAAAAAGTTATATATTTTGTTGTTATAAACAAAAGACCACATTTTTATTGCAAACATATAAAAGTATATGTTTGTTGATTTAATAAGATGGATAGATTTTACATTTGAAATTTTTAAATATAGTTGCAATGAAAAACGGTGTTTAATTTTACATTAGAAATATGTAAATATGAAATGCATTGATATGAAGAATAACAATTTGTGTCAATGTTAAAATAGAAAATCACTCACCATATGTTCATTGACAAATTCTTGTCAATATTAAAATAGAATCATTCATTGTATGTTCATTGTCAATTTTTGTCAATGTTTAAAATAGAAAATCACTCACCATATGTTCATTGACAAATTTTTGTCAATATTAGAATAGAATTATTCATTGTATGTTCATTGGCATTTTTGTCATTGTTTAGAATAGAAAATTACTCACTGTATGTTAATTGACAATTTTTGTCAATATTAAAATAGCAATTGCCATCGTATGTTAATTGACAAATTTTTGTATATTAATATAGAAATTATTCATCGCATGTGAAATTAGCATTTTTATTAATGTTAATAAAAGAAAATGTCACCGCATGTTAAATTAGCATTTTTATTAATGTTAATAAAAGAAAATGTCACCGCATGTTAAATTAGCATTTTTATTAATGTTAATAAAAGAAAATGTCACCGCATGTTAAATTTAGCATTTTTATTAATGTTAATAAAAGAAAATGGTCACCGTATGAAAATGACATTTGTGTCAAATGTTAATATAAGAAAATATAAAAATGCATGGTATGGAAAAACAGCATTTTTGCAATGTTAATAAATATAAAAATGCATTCTATGTAAAATAGAATTTTTGATATGTTAAAATTAGATGAATGGATTGAATGAAAAATAACATTTTTGTCATGTTAGGATATACGAATGCATTGTATGAAAAATAGCATTTTTGATATGTTATAAACATAGAAAATGCATTGCAAGAAAAATAACATTTTTGTTTAAATGTTAAAAATAGAAATTTCATCATATGGAATTATTCACCGTATGATTGATTGACATTATTTCTTTAATGTTAAAGATAAGATAATTTTTATCGTAGGAAGGTATCATTTTTGTTAATGTAATAAGAAGAGTGGAAATTTACATTGTACAAAAAGATTGAATTTATATTTTTAATATAAGGATTAAATTTACATGGTAAGGGAAGTTAGCATTTTGTTAATATTAAATATAAAATGTGCATGGTATGAAAAATAGCATTTTGTTAATATTATATAGAAAATATGCATTCTATGTAAAATAGCATTTTTTGTCATATTAAAATTAGATAAATGCACTGTATGAAAACTAGCATTTTGTCATGTTAATAATATAATTTGCACTGTATGAAAACTAGCATTTTGTCATGTTAATAATATAATTTGCACTGTATGAAAACTAGCATTTTGTCATGTTAATAATATAATTTGCATTGTATGTTACATTTTGTAATGTTAAAAATGCATTGTATGTTTAACTAGCATTTGGTCATGTTAACAATATAAAAATGCACTGTATGTTAAACTAGCATTGTGTCATGTTGAAAATGCATTGAATGAAAGGTAACATTTTGACATGTTATAAAATAAAAAAATGCATTGTAAGAAAATTAGCATTTATTTTTAGTGTTAATAAATATGAAATATAATGCATATAAATTAACATTTATTGTTAATGTTAATAAAAAGGAAAATGTATTGTAGGTTAGATTAACATTTATTTTTAATGTTAATTAAAAGGAAATGAATGCATATAAAGTTAACATTCATTTTGATTGTTATATGAAAAGAAAGGATGATTTAGCATTAATTTTAATGTTAAGATAAAAGTATTTTCATTTTATGTAAATTTAACATTACTTCCAATGTTAAAACAAAAAAAAAAACGCATTGTATGTAAATGTAACTTTATTCTTAATGTTAATTAAGAAGGAATTTGCATTGTATGATAAATGTACATTATTTTATTATGTATATGAAAAGAAAATTTACCTCGTAGGGAAAATGTACATTATTCTTAATGTTAATAAAGGATAATTTAACATTTTTGTCTATATTAAAAATATAGAAAATGCATTGTATGATTCATTAACATTTATTTCTAATGTTAATGGAATGGAAAATAAAAGAGAAAAACTCACTATATGGTTCATTAACATTTATTGTATGTAAATGTAACATTATTTTAAATGTTAATAAAAAGAGTATTTCTATCGTGGGAAGAGTACATTATTTTTAATGTTAAAAATAAGTAATTTACAATGCATGGGAAATCGACATTAGTTATAATGGTAATTTAAAGAGGATTAACTGTAGGAAAGAGATTACATTTTATTTATGCATTATATTATAAGAATAACACCATCGTATGATATTAACATTTTAATGTTAATGTTAAAAAGAAAATAACACTGTATGTAGTTAACATTATTTTTAATGTTAATATAAGAGAAAATTTCGTCGTATGTCAAGTTAACATTTAATTTTAATGTTAACACATAAGAATTTATACCGTATGGTATTAACATTATTTTATAATGTATATAAAAAGAGAATTCACTCCGTAGGAAGAATTAACATTTATTTATAATGTTAAATAAAAAGAAATGAAACGTATGTAAGGTTTAACATTATTTATAATGTTAAATAAAAGAAATGAAACTGTATGTAAAGTTTAACATTATTTATAATGTTAAATAAAAGAAATGAAACCGTATGTAAGAATAACATTATTTATAATGTTAAATGAAAGGTAAGGAACTGTATTGAATCATTAACATTATTTATAATGTAGGTAAAAGGGATCTTACACCATAGGAAAGTGTTCATTATTCATAATGAAATTGGAAAAGAAACATATAAAGAAATGAATGGGATGGCACATTATAATTTACATTCTTAAATGAAAATTATAAAGTATAAAATAAATAATAATGAATTAAAAAGGGAAGAATTATCGTCTAATCCTAAACTACATTGTCATGTAAGTAGAAAGGTGAAAGTTAAGAGAAATGTAAGCTGCACGTAGGGACGATAAACTAAACGAATTATTTATATATATTTATATATATATAATTATAATATAACGAATCGAGCGCAGTAGTTCGTGTTTTGAAATCGAACTTTTAAACGAATATACCGGAAGATCCGACCGTCGGATTTTCCCAAAACTGAAACCGTTAGGACCGTCTTGGAAAAATCTTTCCAACGATATAAGCTACACTAAAATCCAACGGTTAGATTTTGAGGAAAGTGAAAAACAAAATTGATTGGAAACAGCGCCAAGGTCGCCCTTGACCTGAAGCGTCGTTAAATAAGGAAATTAATTATATTAAATAATTAAGGCAAGAATTAATCGTTATAAAATAAAATAACGATATGAAATATGTTTTTCTCAAAATATATGAATGCGAGATTATTTGGAAAGACCGGGTTAATCCCATTCCAAATGATCGTACGATTTCAAGAATTCAAGTATGAAGACGGCGTATGAAGACCGTAAATCTCCCCTCGAATGGACAATGATCAAGACTCTGAGTTGGTTTGATCCCAATTCAAGGGTCGGGGTAATTGCCCAAACGTACGTGTTGATTTCACGGGTTTGACCCTAGTTCAAACCTAGAGCATGGGTATAAATGGACAGTGTGTCTGACATCGTACCCCACAAAATATTATGTTGTTGATATTCAGTTAATATATAAACGATTGGTGGTAGAGAATTTATTCTCTACTTAACACCCGTTTATATAGTGACGGAAGATCAATAGTACGGTATGGAGTGACGGTGTGGCATACTAAGATGCAATGATCAGGGTTACTTGTTGAAAAGAAGAACCTTGTGGTATGAAGAACATGACTTCACGAGCCTCACAAACCGGTAGAGTCTAAAAAGGGGGAAGGGAACGCAGGGAAAGTAGCACGTTTCTTTCTAGTTAGTAGTCATTTTACTTTTGGAGGATGATGAAATGAGGCGCCTCGGATAGGTCCTATAGGACCGGGGAACGTGTGCTTAGGAATTGCCAATCCTCTAAGCTGTATGTGAGGACCGGCCCTGCAGGATCCAAGGGTTAACTGCGGGTAATCCTGAGACGTTAACTAGAGCGTCTCGAATCGGTAAGGAGTCCTCCCTAGCCTGGACTCATGATGGAAACCCAAATTTCCTATACGACCCCGACGGATTTGATTGTATTACTAGTATTGGAGGCATAATATATGGTACCTATGCTTCCTAGGATTGATACTTATAATTTGAATTGTTTTGAAACCACATACACTAATAATAGTATTAGTTTCGTATTTGGCGTATTTAGCATGTTTAACCACCATAAGGTAAAACTCTATCCTCTTGGTGTGCGTTGCATTGTGTGATGGGACCTGGGTCTTATGGTGGTTCCATTTTTCAAAAGACATTGCGTTTTGTTACGTTTTACTTATCTGTATTGACACTATAGTTATGCACGGCAATCCATTGGTACAACCCGTTCCGCGTTAGCGGCGTGGTCTTTGGATTTGCCTTATTAGTATAAGTTATTTAAGAATTCTCACACCAGTCCCACGACTGACCCATAGTTTGTTTCACCTTTTTGCAAACTTGGGTGCCCTCTCTTCTACACGGGCAGCCAAGTAGACAGGTTCATTCTTTGCTTGGAGCTTTTCTTTGAAGCTGCTTATTTTCTCTCTCTTGGATTCTGCTTGGGAGAAGAGGTGATGACTTGGAGCTTGAAGACTTTTTGTTTCTATTGGCATCTTTTCTTTTCTTTTTAGACATCAAACTTATTTCTTTTTTGCAAACTTGTTGTAATAGCTTAGATTCTGTGACTGTGGATTTTCTGTGATTGATGACATTATATTTTCCGCTGCTATAATGTTATTACTCTATGAATCTCCTTTGCTATATTGTATCTGTGTTCTGTTCTGTTCTATTGTATTTATGTTGTATTCCAAAAATGATTTCTCCTGCTTTCACTCGTGGAAGTTTGGGGCCGTCACAGTTGGTATCAGAGCTTTGGTTTACAAAGCGGAGTACAACATATCTATAATAATTCGTTTACGTAGAATCACTATATTCTATGGCGAACAGTTCATGAGATACATAATAGCCAGTCATTTTATCGTCATCTTTTCATTCATCCTTCGATCTTTTCTATCTCTTAGAATCACCATTTCAGTTGTTTTGACTCTTCCCTTGATCGTGCATTCGAAGAAGACTAAGAGAAGTGGCGATGCTCAAGTGGCCCATGTGTATAAAGGAGCGAAAGGACCAACTTCTTCAGTAGCAGCTTTTACTGAAGGAGGAGGAAAGCCTGATGTTATAGACGGTACCATCTCTGTTAAAAACATTCTCTGTGTTTATTCTTCCTCTTTTCCTCTTCTGTTTTTCTTTTTCCTTTTCGGGGACGAAAAGTTTCTAAGTGGGGGAGACTGTAACGACCCTGAATTTTGGGGCCAAGTTAAAATTTATTTTAAGTGATTTTAAATGAGTTTTGATATTTAAAATAATCTATTTTAAATAATAAGGATCACAAATTTGGTTCAAATCGAAGTTAGAATGAATAAATTAATTTTAAATATAAAAAGAGCTAGAAATGGCGCGGTAGTTTGAAAAGTCAAACTTGAACTTTGACTAACCATACAGGATGCAAAATTTAACGGATTTTAGTGAAACCAAAAATATTAGAATCTATTTAATAATATCTTTCCAACGAATCTGAAAAATCGAAATTTCATAGCGGAAATCAAAAGTTATGGCTAATTCAATTTTTAGAAAGGTCGGTGGGTAATTTGCATAGGACAAAAATGCTACTTTTCACATATGTAGGAATTTGAACTCGAAACCACTTCCATTGGTTTCAGAATGACGTTTCTGCATTGAAAAACAGTAAACACTTATATGTTTCGAGTTTCAGAAATTATTTGTTTAAAAATGCATTTTTGATATTAAAAATATTCGCCTTGAAAATAGCCATTTTTCAAAAAGTCTCAGAATTGAACGAAACAAATTTTGTTGTGATCGTATCGGCATAAGAAAGCCAAAAATAATTTTTCCGGATTTTTCTGACTTCGTATGTGGCCCCGGCAAAATTATATTTACGTTCGAATTTAAAATAAAGGATTTATTTGAAAATAAAAGAAAACCATACTGTAACTTCAGAATTGGAACATGGGGATAGCGCCATCGCGTTCAAAAGACGTCAAAACATTAAGTTCGACAGTCGTTGAGCGCGAATCGGAGGTTGTATGTGAAAACTGTATTTTCTAGAATTAATTAATTAATTAAATAAAATAATCATTAGAAAAACCTAGTATTATAGTATAAATACGCACGTATACAATACGTATACTCCTTCTTCCTCCTTCGTTGTTTGTGGCCGCCGAAACCCACCTCTCCTTCAAATCTTTGAATCCACTTTTCTCCCTCATCTCTTAACGAAATTCAACATACCATATACCGATTCGAAGCTCTTTCCGAGATCTTTAATTTGGTACCAATCTCCGCCACCCCCGTGAACCGTGCCGCCGCCAGCCTCCACCCAAACGTCCGCCGCACGCAGCCACGTGGACCCCACCACGTCCAGCCGCAACCACCCCCCTTCCCGGCGAGCAAAGCCCCCTCCTTCCTGGTCCTTTTCCAACAAACGTCGCTCAATTTCATTCAGTAAATCAAGAGAAAATCGAGATTGAAGTTTTGAACAAAACTGAGTTCTTAAGGTGAGAGTTCACTTCTATTTTAATTAATTTAATTTAATTCATAATATGCGATGTGAACCTGCTATGAACAAATGCGATGTGAATCAGCTATGACCAAACCTCTGTATGCATGCTAGACCTAATGTTGTGAGTATTCTCTTTATTTAAATTAATTATAGATCTATTATTTGATGTATGAAGTGTGATGTTTGAATTGTATGGTTGATGTTTTGAATGATTAGAAATAGTAGATCTGAAATTCATCATCGATGAATATATTTGTTGTTGTTATGTTTCATGGAAAAATAAGATTAGCGATGTGTGTATGACATGAAAACTTGAATCACTATAGAGGTAGGAAATTTAAGTTGGACGATGTTAATATGACATGAAACAAAAGTTAGAGATTTTATTGTTTTTATAAAAAGATTATTTTTTATTGATTATATAAAAAGTTATATATTTTGTTGTTATAAACAAAAGACCACATTTTTATTGCAAACATATAAAAGTATATGTTTGTTGATTTAATAAGATGGATAGATTTTACATTTGAAATTTTTAAATATAGTTGCAATGAAAAACGGTGTTTAATTTTCATTAGAAATATGTAAATATGAAATGCATTGATATGAAGAATAACAATTTGTGTCAATGTTAAAATAGAAAATCACTCACCATATGTTCATTGACAAATTCTTGTCAATATTAAAATAGAATCATTCATTGTATGTTCATTGTCAATTTTTGTCAATGTTTAAAATAGAAAATCACTCACCATATGTTCATTGACAAATTTTTGTCAATATTAGAATAGAATTATTCATTGTATGTTCATTGGCATTTTTGTCATTGTTTAGAATAGAAAATTACTCACTGTATGTTAATTGACAATTTTTGTCAATATTAAAATAGCAATTGCCATCGTATGTTAATTGACAAATTTTTGTATATTAATATAGAAATTATTCATCGCATGTGAAATTAGCATTTTTATTAATGTTAATAAAAGAAAATGTCACCGCATGTTAAATTAGCATTTTTATTAATGTTAATAAAAGAAAATGTCACCGCATGTTAAATTAGCATTTTTATTAATGTTAATAAAAGAAAATGTCACCGCATGTTAAATTTAGCATTTTTATTAATGTTAATAAAAGAAAATGGTCACCGTATGAAAATGACATTTGTGTCAAATGTTAATATAAGAAAATATAAAAATGCATGGTATGGAAAAACAGCATTTTTGCAATGTTAATAAATATAAAAATGCATTCTATGTAAAATAGAATTTTTGATATGTTAAAATTAGATGAATGGATTGAATGAAAAATAACATTTTTGTCATGTTCGGATATAAGAATGCATTGTATGAAAAATAGCATTTTTGATATGTTATAAACATAGAAAATGCATTGCAAGAAAAATAACATTTTTGTTTAAATGTTAAAAATAGAAATTTCATCATATGGAATTATTCACCGTATGATTGATTGACATTATTTCTTTAATGTTAAAGATAAGATAATTTTTATCGTAGGAAGGTATCATTTTTGTTAATGTAATAAGAAGAGTGGAAATTTACATTGTACAAAAAGATTGAATTTATATTTTTAATATAAGGATTAAATTTACATGGTAAGGGAAGTTAGCATTTTGTTAATATTAAATATAAAATGTGCATGGTATGAAAAATAGCATTTTGTTAATATTATATAGAAAATATGCATTCTATGTAAAATAGCATTTTTTGTCATATTAAAATTAGATAAATGCACTGTATGAAAACTAGCATTTTGTCATGTTAATAATATAATTTGCACTGTATGAAAACTAGCATTTTGTCATGTTAATAATATAATTTGCACTGTATGAAAACTAGCATTTTGTCATGTTAATAATATAATTTGCATTGTATGTTACATTTTGTAATGTTAAAAATGCATTGTATGTTTAACTAGCATTTGGTCATGTTAACAATATAAAAATGCACTGTATGTTAAACTAGCATTGTGTCATGTTGAAAATGCATTGAATGAAAGGTAACATTTTGACATGTTATAAAATAAAAAAATGCATTGTAAGAAAATTAGCATTTATTTTTAGTGTTAATAAATATGAAATATAATGCATATAAATTAACATTTATTGTTAATGTTAATAAAAAGGAAAATGTATTGTAGGTTAGATTAACATTTATTTTTAATGTTAATTAAAAGGAAATGAATGCATATAAAGTTAACATTCATTTTGATTGTTATATGAAAAGAAAGGATGATTTAGCATTAATTTTAATGTTAAGATAAAAGTATTTTCATTTTATGTAAATTTAACATTACTTCCAATGTTAAAACAAAAAAAAAAACGCATTGTATGTAAATGTAACTTTATTCTTAATGTTAATTAAGAAGGAATTTGCATTGTATGATAAATGTACATTATTTTATTATGTATATGAAAAGAAAATTTACCTCGTAGGGAAAATGTACATTATTCTTAATGTTAATAAAGGATAATTTAACATTTTTGTCTATATTAAAAATATAGAAAATGCATTGTATGATTCATTAACATTTATTTCTAATGTTAATGGAATGGAAAATAAAAGAGAAAAACTCACTATATGGTTCATTAACATTTATTGTATGTAAATGTAACATTATTTTAAATGTTAATAAAAAGAGTATTTCTATCGTGGGAAGAGTACATTATTTTTAATGTTAAAAATAAGTAATTTACAATGAATGGGAAATCGACATTAGTTATAATGGTAATTTAAAGAGGATTAACTGTAGGAAAGAGATTACATTTTATTTATGCATTATATTATAAGAATAACACCATCGTATGATATTAACATTTTAATGTTAATGTTAAAAAGAAAATAACACTGTATGTAGTTAACATTATTTTTAATGTTAATATAAGAGAAAATTTCGTCGTATGTCAAGTTAACATTTAATTTTAATGTTAACACATAAGAATTTATACCGTATGGTATTAACATTATTTTATAATGTATATAAAAAGAGAATTCACTCCGTAGGAAGAATTAACATTTATTTATAATGTTAAATAAAAAGAAATGAAACGTATGTAAGGTTTAACATTATTTATAATGTTAAATAAAAGAAATGAAACTGTATGTAAAGTTTAACATTATTTATAATGTTAAATAAAAGAAATGAAACCGTATGTAAGAATAACATTATTTATAATGTTAAATGAAAGGTAAGGAACTGTATTGAATCATTAACATTATTTATAATGTAGGTAAAAGGGATCTTACACCATAGGAAAGTGTTCATTATTCATAATGAAATTGGAAAAGAAACATATAAAGAAATGAATGGGATGGCACATTATAATTTACATTCTTAAATGAAAATTATAAAGTATAAAATAAATAATAATGAATTAAAAAGGGAAGAATTATCGTCTAATCCTAAACTACATTGTCATGTAAGTAGAAAGGTGAAAGTTAAGAGAAATGTAAGCTGCACGTAGGGACGATAAACTAAACGAATTATTTATATATATTTATATATATATAATTATAATATAACGAATCGAGCGCAGTAGTTCGTGTTTTGAAATCGAACTTTTAAACGAATATACCGGAAGATCCGACCGTCGGATTTTCCCAAAACTGAAACCGTTAGGACCGTCTTGGAAAAATCTTTCCAACGATATAAGCTACACTAAAATCCAACGGTTAGATTTTGAGGAAAGTGAAAAACAAAATTGATTGGAAACAGCGCCAAGGTCGCCCTTGACCTGAAGCGTCGTTAAATAAGGAAATTAATTATATTAAATAATTAAGGCAAGAATTAATCGTTATAAAATAAAATAACGATATGAAATATGTTTTTCTCAAAATATATGAATGCGAGATTATTTGGAAAGACCGGGTTAATCCCATTCCAAATGATCGTACGATTTCAAGAATTCAAGTATGAAGACGGCGTATGAAGACCGTAAATCTCCCCTCGAATGGACAATGATCAAGACTCTGAGTTGGTTTGATCCCAATTCAAGGGTCGGGGTAATTGCCCAAACGTACGTGTTGATTTCACGGGTTTGACCCTAGTTCAAACCTAGAGCATGGGTATAAATGGACAGTGTGTCTGACATCGTACCCCACAAAATATTATGTTGTTGATATTCAGTTAATATATAAACGATTGGTGGTAGAGAATTTATTCTCTACTTAACACCCGTTTATATAGTGACGGAAGATCAATAGTACGGTATGGAGTGACGGTGTGGCATACTAAGATGCAATGATCAGGGTTACTTGTTGAAAAGAAGAACCTTGTGGTATGAAGAACATGACTTCACGAGCCTCACAAACCGGTAGAGTCTAAAAAGGGGGAAGGGAACGCAGGGAAAGTAGCACATTTCTTTCTAGTTAGTAGTCATTTTACTTTTGGAGGATGATGAAATGAGGCGCCTCGGATAGGTCCTATAGGACCGGGGAACGTGTGCTTAGGAATTGCCAATCCTCTAAGCTGTATGTGAGGACCGGCCCTGCAGGATCCAAGGGTTAACTGCGGGTAATCCTGAGACGTTAACTAGAGCGTCTCGAATCGGTAAGGAGTCCTCCCTAGCCTGGACTCATGATGGAAACCCAAATTTCCTATACGACCCCGACGGATTTGATTGTATTACTAGTATTGGAGGCATAATATATGGTACCTATGCTTCCTAGGATTGATACTTATAATTTGAATTGTTTTGAAACCACATACACTAATAATAGTATTAGTTTCGTATTTGGCGTATTTAGCATGTTTAACCACCATAAGGTAAAACTCTATCCTCTTGGTGTGCGTTGCATTGTGTAATGGGACCTGAGTCTTATGGTGGTTCCATTTTTCAAAAGACATTGCGTTTTGTTACGTTTTACTTATCTGTATTGACACTATAGTTATGCACGGCAATCCATTGGTACAACCCGTTCCGCGTTAGCGGCGTGGTCTTTGGATTTGCCTTATTAGTATAAGTTATTTAAGAATTCTCACACCAGTCCCACGACTGACCCATAGTTTGTTTCACCTTTTTGCAAACTTGGGTGCCCTCTCTTCTACACGGGCAGCCAAGTAGACAGGTTCATTCTTTGCTTGGAGATTTTCTTTGAAGCTGCTTATTTTCTCTCTCTTGGATTCTGCTTGGGAGAAGAGGTGATGACTTGGAGCTTGAAGACTTTTTGTTTCTATTGGCATCTTTTCTTTTCTTTTTAGACATCAAACTTATTTCTTTTCTGCAAACTTATTGTAATAGCTTAGATTCTGTGACTGTGGATTTTCTGTGATTGATGACATTATATTTTCCGCTGCTATAATGTTATTACTCTATGAATCTCCTTTGCTATATTGTATCTGTGTTCTGTTCTATTGTATTTATGTTGTATTCCAAAAATGATTTCTCCTGCTTTCACTCGTGGAAGTTTGGGGCCGTCACACAAAGCATGAGATGAAATCATACTAATGAATCGGGTCTTCTTTGGAATCTGACATGAATATCTAGCTCACTAGATCTGAAAATTGCACTACTAAGAAAATCTCTAGTAACTAAATTGCATGCGCTGAACTACATTTTCATAGCTAATGTTAGATTTTATGAGGAATTAACTGGCATACAAAATACAGAAGAAAATTTGCGTTATATATATATATATATATATATATATATATATATATATATATATATATATAGAAAATAAGATCTATAGTAAAAGGAAGCATTGATTGACAGAAGAAAAAGATGTAGAAGCCGCAACTAATGCACATAAAAAATTGAAATTGAAATTCAGGGTTGGCATTTAATGTAGCGCATCCCTGAGTCTTATGTTTTAGACTAATCAACTCTTTTGGAGCGCTAGTAGCGAAGCTCAGCACAGAATATTGCATGTGTGTATGGTGATTTCTAACAAATTAAAACCTGAGCTTATTTCATCCACCACTAGTACTACTTTAATTAAAAAAAACTCTTCTCAATAAACCAGTATAAAACAGTTTTATTTGCTACCATGTTACTTCCTTTCAGTGTAATTGTGTAACTACTATTATTGGAACTATGAATACTACAAGCAAACTGCTTGAACATCCTGTTATCTTATTCATGCTTGAAAGCTAAATAAAATGCTTGACCAATCACTTAAAACTACAACAATGCTCAACTCAACCAGATAATTTTGTCACTGGTTCAGTATACATATATGATTTTTGTACGTTACCTGTGTTAACCTTGATGATTTTGCTTGAAGTTTATTTGCATTTGATTACCAACTTTTAATGTTGGGCATAAAGCTCTGTGTTTTATAGATGTTAGTTTAATAGAGGAATATTAACTAAATGTACATGTGAATGTTAATTAGTTAAACCTAGGACTCATTTGGATCTGACTTACGTGATCTGTTTTATTTGTTTTTTGAAAACTAAAACGAATTGATTTTGGATTTCAAAAAGCAATAAAAAGGGCTTACATAAGTCAATCCAGATTAGCCCTAAATGTCATGGTCCAAAAGTATGACCATGCTCATGTAAAGACTTGGCAAGGGTGTAAAGGTTGCATGGGAGTATTTTACACTTCTTATCTCTAGCCGAGCTTAATATAACTTTCCTTAACCCTTCATTTAAACAACCACATTTATACAATTACACTTTTCTTCCTTGGCGTTCTTGGATTAATTTTCTTAATGAGAACCTGTCAGTTTTTTCTTGAAATTGTATGTCTACAATGTAATTTCTTTTTTCATGGACTAATCAAGAGCAATATAAACCGTGTAATTTTGTCAGCATGCCCATGTTCAGCTCTGAAATTGAGGGTGCTTTTTTCCTCTCATCATAGCTATTCAAATTTCAGTCTTTACATTTAGATGCTTTTAAAAATTATGAACTAATATTTATTTTTAGTTAGTTGAGTTTGTTACGTCAATGCAGAAATCAGAAACAAGATGTTTTGTTATATGATTTCCATTTTCAATGTTTTTTGGATTTGGTACGACTGAAATTATATATATTTCTACTTTGTTAGAATGAGATACTGTTTTGACTACTTCGCTTATTTGAAGCTATGTAGTGATCAGTGCCGTTGTGTAGTGGTCAATCATTTTAAACTACAACAATGGACTATTTATAAGATTCTCGAAAGAAAAACAATTTTGAGCGATCTTGTTTTTGCAGAAATGAAACTAAAGAAGTGGACACAAGACCAGAACAAAAAAACAAGTTTTTATTATAATATATAATACATCATGCATGAGATCATATGCTTTGTTTATCTAGGTAAAATTTCAAGCATCTTTTTTTAACATTTTTTCGTAATATAACCAATATTCAGGATACATATACCCATTGGCTAGTGTACATGTGTATGTTTTGTTAGAGGATTGCGGAACGGATCGTTAAGACAAAACAAAAACTAGAACGGGGGAGGGGTGAATAGTGTTTGTGAGAATTTAAACAAAATCAAAAATTTATGTGAACTACGAGATGAATCACACACCATAAACACAATCATAGATACAGATTCAAACAAAAATACAAAATAAACAGAAATAAATATGCAGAAAAGGAAAGGAAAGAACACACTGGATTTTATACTGGTTTGGATTGCTCCTACGTCCAGTCCCGCACAACGCTGGATTGCGCAAAGTTTTATTACTATTCCAATAGTCGAGTACAACCTTCTTGATTTCACGGCTATGAGAGATACCACCAATTTCTATTCCCTTGATTTCACGGCTACAAGAAAAAACACCGTTTCCTACTTCCCTGATTTCTCTGCTACAAGAAACACCGATTCCTACATCCCTGATTTCTCAGCTACAAGGAAACACTAATTCCTCTTTTACTCAATCCAAACAACTTTCACCCAACCCAAACTATAACAAACAGCCCATGAACTATTCAGTAGCACTTGATTCAGAAAGAGATGAGAGGAGAGTGTAGAGAGAATAAGTTTGATTAAAACAGAATTGAATTAGGCAGAGTATAATAGTAGAAAAAATAAAAATGATTGATAATAATTATATAATGAAAGACGATGAAAGTGGAGAAAAAGACATGATTAAAAATTTGGTTTTAACTCCATTTATAGAGTGTGAAAGGTTGTAACGGTTTTGAATCGTTTCAAATAGTGAAAAGACACATCCTTCCAAAACTGAAAAAAGTGATAGTTATATGTCGACATGCTATTTTTTGTATGTGAACATAACCTAGTGTAATTTTGTATTTTAAAGTATTTTTCAAGTGTTTTGATATAAAAATAATTCTGGAAATTCTTGAGTAAGAATCTAGTGTTGTAAATTAATATTATATAGTAGAAAAACATATGAAAACATAAATTTAAACTATATAAAATAACATCATAAGATTTTAAGCTATGTATATATAAAGTATAAGAATATTAATATAAAATTTAAGTTTGAAAAACAAAGAAGAATAAGAAAGGAAAAAGAATAGAAAATAAAATAGAGAAGATTAAGGATAGAACTGAAAATCATAATTTGAAAATTAGGATTTGAATTTGAACCTGGAGTGTTATTTAGAGTCTTACAGAATCTACATTCTATAATTATATTAGTCTTGAACTTTGAGATCTTGAATACTCATGAGTCTTAAAATTTCTTTGATCATTGAATTTTATTATCTTTAAAACTGTACAGTCTTCAGTAATATTTCCTATATATAATTCCTGCATATATATATATATATATATATATATATATATATATATTCTATACAATAAGTGTTAGAATATATTTTATAATCAATGATAATTGAAATAAGGTTGTTGTCATCAAAACTCCATTCTCCAACAATCTCCCCTTTTTGATGATGACAACCTTAGATTAAAAAATATCATACCTTTATATACATGTTGATGATGTTTCTTCTAATACTCCCCCTATTTGTAAGAATCCTATAAACAATGCCTATATTTTATAATTTACCCCCCACCCCCTTTAGCATTATCAAAAAGATATTCTAAAACTACTCTCCCTAAATCCTATAACTATCTAAATAATTCCAATACTAAAGTAAAGTACTCCCCCTGAATCTGAAATCTATCTATACCTTATAAAATACTCACTCTAAATTTATGCCTATACAATATCCAAATTCTATATAACTTCCCCTAAATCCAATGCTGCAAATGATCCCAAAATAACTATCCCTGATTTTGATTCTAATCTAAAAGATTATAATCTCCTAAATTTGTGACTATGCTGCTCTAATAAACTAAATAGAACGATAACATTCTAAGCAAACCAATTTATAATCAATTCTAACAAGCAACTCGTTCCAAATAAGCAATTCAAACAAACAATTCAAGCAATCAACTTAAGCAATCAACTCAAGGAATGAATTCAAGCAATCAACCAAATTAAATAATATGTGTTAATAAACACTTCTTGAACCTTTAATTAATCCTAGAAACTATATAAAACTCTCGCTTAATCTAATACGAGACTAAACCTAGCATATTCTCTAATTCCCTTAAAACTATAATAAGATTTTAATCTAGACTAAGAAATAACACTGATAAGATATCCTTAAAGTTATGGTATAAGTTAAGTAAAGAAGATAAATAAAGTTTGGAAAATACAAGTTTCCTGCTTTCTCTGGCTATCCCTAACTGATCCGACGGACGGGATGGTTATTTTTAAAATCTAATTTGGAAGTTAATTTAAACCCTTTGAATTTAGAACAAATTTTAGAATCTTACAAGAATCATCATTATTTAAAATAACTTGAGTAAAAGATTTGAACCCATAAATGATGTTGAACCTATTTGGTAAATAGCTAATCTATAGTACTTATGCAACGTTTTACAATTCCATGAAAATGATTAAATTTGAGAACTATTATTTAAACTTAGAAAAAATTGTATAAGTCTTTCAATCCAAATTGTAAAAGACAAATGGAAATGTTAACAATGGATAGAGAGTTTTGAATAGGGGATCTGTTAAGAAGAGTTAAGATGAGAAATAAAGGAAATGAATCCAACCTTATCCTAAAAAATAAATTGATAATAATTGGGAAGGAGATTTGGATTAAAACCAATATAGTCCATAGCTTTTCTTTTAAAATGCGCTTATTACCAGGATCAGATGTAAGTCCGAAATCCATTCCAAGTAATAATACGACGCTATAAAGGAAATTGAAGAATTGGAAATGGCAAATGAAGATCAAGAATCTTTGGACTAATTTGGATTGATTGCTGATGTCTAAAATCGGGCCGTACACCCGATATGAGGTTATAAGTGGCATGAGGTTTGAATATATTTGAGGATTTTCAGATTTTGTCCCGTTCAGACCTAGAACGAACTTGCATGGATTATGTGTCTGACATTGTAATTGACTGCATAGCACTGATTTCTGTTGGGGTGTGTGTGTATATATATATCGGACTGTGGTAGTTAATTATTTTTGTCTCTAAGTTTTACGTGCTTAGAGGTTATGTATTGATAGAAATTAGTGACAGATTGTGAATTGACAATGTGGCATACTCAAGTTATGGAATGATGTAATACCCAGTAATTTTAAAACATTAAAATTCACAAATTAAAGTATACTTAATTTTTAGAAAAGAATTAAGTGGAATGGGTTGCGCAGAGAAATATATATATATATATATTGATATATATATATATATATATAAATTAAAAATTAAATAAATAAATATGCGAAAAAGTTCAAAACAACGAATTGTGAGGGGGAATAACCGAACCGGCCCATTTTTGAGGTCGACCCAAGCCCCGCTGGGTCGACTAGGGGTTAATCCAGGGTGTTTGGCTGTCAACCCGTGGGCCGATTCGCTCAAATGCAGATTTTGCATTTGATTGGTTCTCATGGTTCAGGGTTAATCTAATGGTCCTAAATAACTTCCTACACCTATAAATACAACCTAATGCTAACCCTAAACCTAATTAAAATAGAATAGTTACCGTCGCCATGGAAATCAATGGAGCCGCCGCCAACTAAGAATGAAGAAAAGCAAATTCAATTCTAATTCTCTCAACCCTAAAGCAAAGCAAAACTCTCTCTTTTCTTCTCTAAATTGTGAGTATGATGATCTTACCAAGATTATTATCATTTTAATTAGGTTGATTTATGAATGGATTATGAGTAGATGATGTGAATTATCATATATGTTGTTGTAAACCCCTTTTGCTATCATGTATATTGTAAATCCAATGTTATGTGATGATGATATCTTACATGTTGTAAATCATGCTATGATGATGTTATGTAAGTTGAAAGTTTCTATGCTAAGTTGTGATGTATCATACATGTTAAAAAGGCCATGATGTTACCATCTATGCTAGTTAGTTCATATTAATTAAATCATCATGTTTGGGTTATGTTGATCTATATGAGAAGTCACATATGCAAGTTAGATTGATTAGAAAAGTTATGAACATATACCAAGACATCTATTATGACATCTAGAATTATGCTATGACATATGTGATATCCTATGCTAGTTCACACCATCATTATGTTGCCTAAAAATCCCATATGCAAGTTTATGTATAGATTTGGGCTATGATCATATCATATAAATTGAAACATTTAACAAGTTGACATCTTTTGATCCTTAACTTGTGTAGTTTATGCAAGTTTCACCCCTATTATGATTAGATTTATTTTAAATGTCTATATGTTGTGATAATTTATCTTTGTGCTAGGTGTTAGACTATACAAGTCTAGCCTATATTATGCGCTGAATAAGCGAACGTATAAACGTGGGGTAGGGCTAATATTAAGGATTTAATATTAAAAAGTTGGGGTGTAATTGATATGATTTTGCATGCCATAAGTGGATGGCCATAATTGAGTCAATTATGGACATCATTAAAAGTTGACTTAATTAATAATTTGAATAGGGAATTATTAAAACTGGGGTAAAAGATTTTAAGTGTTAATCAATGCTTAGGACACGAGGTTGGACTCGTTTGTGATGTAAAACTGCCCGGACCCCTCCGGCAAATCCAGTGGTCACAAATGTCAGCCCAATGTGAGAGGTCCTAGGCCTAAACTAAAGCATAACAGTTGTAAAGACACGAGGTTAGACTCTTTTATGGTGTAAGACTGCCCGGACCCGCCCGGCAAATCCAGCTGCCGTAAATGCCAGTCAAATATGAGAGGTCTTTATGAGGTTATGGCCTGAATAAATTAAGAAATACTTAACCAGATAAACATGTAAAGTGGGACATGGGGGTTAAGTAGGTGCCTTGGGTGGCACGAGGAATCTAGGGGGTGCCCTTAGTGGCATGTGAAATACGATTAGTAAGACTTAACCAAACACACATGTAAATGAATATGACTAAGAGGGTTAAGTGGGATATACAAGTGACAAGCTTAGGTGGGTAGCTTGTGGGGGCCCATTTCGACCAGTATCCCAAACGTGTCTTTGTGGGCTCGACCCAAGTCGAGGATGGGACACCCATGCTGGGTTTGACTGTAAGAGGCCAAAACGGGGATCGGTGGCAACGCAAGTCCAACGGCTTTCATATGCGTGTGTGGACACGGGCTGGTAGGTAAGACGTTGTTGCATCGTGTAGGTATAAGCCGTGCATTCTCAGTTGTATCGGATTACCACTTTAGGGGAGTGATACACCCCACTGTGGGGCCAGCATGGGTATCTACGAGTAGGGAGCCAATCGAAAGTGGGTAGTGTGGTACACCTAGTGGAGATGGGGCGGACGACACCTATGTAGTCAGCTAGGAGGACACGAAGTTACTTATAAAATTTATAAGAGGGTAGTGGGGTACACCTAGTGGAGATAGGGGCAGATGGCACCTATGTAGTCAGCTAGGGGTATGCAAGGCTATTTATATAGTTTCTGTGTGAAGCATGCGGGATCAACCTTTAGGGCAATTGGCGCGGTGCAATGTAGTAATTGGCGTGGTGCAGTGTAGTAATTATTCGTTAGTAATTAGGTATGCCTTTACCGTTATCTTTAACGTTATCTTAAACGCTATCTTTATCTTCCTAAGAGTTCATAGACATTTACTTGTCTTCCAGCTTATGCCTTAGTCTAGTTATTTCGATAATAGTATTGTTAGAATTATCATACTCGGCAGACTTTATGTCTGACCCCCTCCATTTCTATCCTTTTCCCCCTCCAGGTCCTCAGGTTGGGCCCAGCTCTAGTGGAGTTTGATTGGACTGCTTTATCTCTCTTGGAAAGCTTGGACCGTTGAAGTAAAGTCCAACTTGTTATCTTCTTTAATGGTTATTTGTGTAATGGGATTATGTATTTTGTTTTATGAAGATGGATAATGTACTTGACTCTGATTAATGGTTTTGTGATGTAATAATCATGTTTAATTTCAGCTGCAATTAAATGAAGTTTTAGATTTCCAAGTACTACTTATTAACTGTCTTGTTGTAATTTTTCTGTTCTATATTCACTTATAACCTCCATGGAAGTTAATGCATTCCCTTTGTGAGTGACATTAATGGACGTGGGGTGTTACACGTGGTATCAGAGCTTAAGGTTATCAGAACAGATAAAAATACTTTAGAAAAATAGTTATTTTTGGAAGAAATGTTTTCAAAAACATGTTTTAATGAGAAATTTAAAGAGGAAGTTTTTATGAAAAACATAATCCCCAAATAGCCATATTTCTTTATCTTTCGAATTCTCCATTTTGAATCTTTCCTTTTTCGTTTCAGCATGGCTGAAGATCTTAATCTACCAGACGATGTAACGATACCAGGATGGTATCGGAGGTTATTGGAGGCTAGGGCCGCCGCAGGTCCATCCAATGTTCCTCCACCACCAGTTGCACCCATCCCTCCTCCTCTTCCTCGCATAGATACTTTTGCAAAGATGTGCAAGGAATTCAAGGCTATGGGTGGAAAACCATTCCAAGGGTCAGAAACGTTTGTGGAAGCTAGAGATTGGCTTAAGGAGGTGGAAGAATTGCTAGAAATCTTTGAAGTGGAAGAAGGGAGGAGAGTTAGATTAGCATCTTGGCTAATGAAGGGAGAGGCCTCGTTTTGGTGGGAGGTCACTAATGGGGAGCGTCCTGTTGACTCTTGGGCGGATTTTAGACGTAGGTTCGAGGCGAAGTTTCTCTCTAGGGCGGAAGAAAATCTATATATGGAATGGTTCTTGACATTGAAGCAAGGAAGCTCGTCAGTGAAAGAATATGTCAACAAATTTAATCAATTAGCAAGGTTTCGCTTGGACTTAGTAAACACGCCGGAGAAGAAGGCGCTAAGGTTCGTTAACGGATTGAATGAACCGTTGCAAGGGTTGGCCATGACCCACATCCCTATGGGGGCCACCTTTGAGAAGCTAGTAGACATGGCACTCATGCACGAGGAGAAAGGCACTAAAGCTGATAAGGTACCCGAGAAGAAAGGGGATCAAAATAAGGGTGGCAAAGGCAATAATGGCAAGGGAGAGAAGAAATGCTTCAACTGTGGGACCCCAGGCCATCTCAGCAAGGACTGCCGAAAGAAAAATAAGACTGGCTGTTTTTGTTGTGGTGATGCAGGACATTTAGTGAAGGACTACCCAAAGAAGGGGCAAAGGACAGGGGCTACCTCGGGAGGACAGGTGCAGACTCTTATAGCACCAGGGCAGGCAAGGGGACAAGTTCAGGCTCTCGCGGTCCCACCGCTGCAAGAACGAGGTAGAACCATTTCTGTTGAAAGCTTAGTTTTTCTGTTTGATCATACTGTCCATACCTTATTCGATTTGGCCACATCGCATTCGTTTATCTCTACATCATTAGTTGAAACACTGCACCTAGATACTAGTATTGTTACTGATCCCTTAGTAGTCTCAAATCCTATTTGGTGGTTCGGCTCATCTTTCTATGATTTGTCGGGATTTGAGTGTGTTTATCTTGGGCGTTGAGTTTGAATGCAACGCCTTTGTCCTTGGTTTCACGGGCTGTAGTTTGATTCTACAGGTGGATTGGCTAGCCAAGCGGGGTGCCATCCCAGACTGTGAAAGGAGGGTAGTTAGACTATTGATTCATTGTAGAAAAACCCTCATATTCCTTGTAACCCTAGGGGTTCAATGATGTTTAGCTGCCTAGAATCTTCTGATGCATCTAATGATGATTAGGAACTTGTTTGTGTAGTCCGTGAGGATGGAGACGTCGTTGATAAAGCGCAGGGTTTACCCATAGGCGCGGAATAAGTTTTCGTATGTGCTTAATAGATTAAGCAAAGCCCGTTATGTAATCAACGGTAGTTTTGGAGCAAGACTGGCAAGGACAGCCAGAGTCGGTCAAGTGCTCAATTGATTGACCGTCTTACTAGTATCATCTCACGTAGGTCGTCTGAATTCGAAGGAGGTATCCCTTGGGTGTTTGTCTGATATTGGTTTAGGCCTTTGGGGCTTGCACTTGGGGGATGTCGAATTCGACTAGGATGGTCTGCATGAGAGATGGATAGTTGTGACGATTTTACATGGGATGATATCCTGGTTTTCTCTAGAAGCAGAGAAGAGCATGCCCTATGTCTTAGGGAAAGCTTAGGGACCCTACAAGTGCACTAGCTTAAAGCTAAGTTCTCCAAGATACCATTTTTGGAGGAAGGAAGTGAGGAATTTAGGGCATGTGGTCTCTAGGGAAGTGAGATATGTTAAGGTGGATAGAGTTCTTAGCATCCTACGACTTCGAGATAGCATATACCCCTGACAAGGGTAACGTGGTGGCGGATGCCTTAAGTAGAAAAAGGTTATTCTTAAGTCCTTTGTTTATTGAGCGGCGAAGCTTAGAATTCATTTCGATGTTTGACTTTAGACCATCCGTTGACTTCGTACTCGGTTTGCTAGCATCCTTGGAGGTCAGACCTACGCTTTTGGGACGAATTGGCGAGGCACAGCGAGACGACCCGCAGTTGGTTGAGTTAGTAGAAAAGCTCAAAGGAGGGGAGTCATCAAGCCATCTCCGTAGGTATACCCTAGATGATAAGGGTTGGTTACGTAGGGACGGTAGACTTTGTGTACCTAAAGACGATGACCTAAGGAAGAATATTCTTGATGAAGCACATCGTTCGAAGATGACCATTCATCCCAACGGGGACAAGATGTACATGGACATGAGACGAGTTTACTTTTGGGCCGGTATGAAGAGGGACGTAGCCGAATATGTCGCTAGCTGCTTGGTGTGCCAACAAGTAAAAGCGGAGCAAAAGAAACCCAGTGGGTTACTTTACCCATTGGAGGTTCCACTATGGAAGTGGGAAAGCGTCTCGATGGACATTATTGACGGATTGCCGAGATCGAGAAAGGGTAATATTAGTATTTGGGTTATAGTAGATAGACTTACTAAGAGCGCCCATTTCATTCCCGTGAAGAGTAAGAGGACTGCTCAATGGTTAGATTCTGTATACGTCCGAGAGATAGTTCGTTTGCACGGTGTTCCTTCTAGCATAGTGAGCGACCGCGGTCCTATTTTCACTAGCGAATTTTGGAGAAGCTTACAAGAGGCGGTAGGGACTCAATTATGTTTGGGCACCGCATATCATCCACAGACGGACGGCCAGACCGAGAGGGTGAATCGCATTCTAGAGGATCTGTTGAGGCTATGTATCCTAGACTTTGGGGGTACGTGGGAAGAGCATCTTCCATTGGTGGAGTTCGCATATAATAACAGCTTTCAGTCCAGCATTGGTTTGGCACCATTCGAAGCTCTTTATGGACGACCTTGTCGTTCACCTACATGTTGGTGGGAATCTACGGATAAGATCTTACTTGGGCCCGATATGATTAGGGAGACTTCGGAGAAGGTCGACTTGACTCGAAGGAGGATGAAAGCAGCGCAAGATAGGCAGAAATCTTATGCGGATAAGGGAAGGACGGATCTTGAATTTGAGGTTGGGGACATGGTCTTTGTCAAAGTGTCTCCATTACGAAACGTTGTTCGCTTTGGGTCCATTGGGAAATTAGCACCAAGGTTTGTAGGGCCGTTTCCTATTAAGGAGAAAATTGGACAGATGGCATATAGAGTGGAGTTGCCCGAGAGACATAGTGGTGTACACGACGTATTCCATGTATCACATTTGAGGAAGTGCTTGCACGAGACCACGGAAGTGGTAGAGCCGAGCTTTCTTAGAGAGATGGAGATAGAGCGTGATGCGACAATTCGACGAGCTCCTACACGCATTCTTGGGTCGGAGATCAAGAGGTTGAGGAATCGAGAGGTCAGACTAGTCAAAGTGCTATGGGGAGATAATGAGAGCAACGATACTTGGGAGACAGAAGAGAAGATGCGTTCACGATACCCTTTTCTTTTTGAGGGTATGTCTTTTAATTTATCCTTTATTGCTTAGCTTGTACTTATCTTGTCTTTAGTATATTCTCTCGCTAGTATCTTTGACCTTTAGTTAGGATAATACTATGATTGAAACATGTGTTTGAGACATGTTATGTATGGTGGATGCAAAGTGGATGCAAGTGTTTGCTAGTGGTTGCTCGTGGATGCATATACACACACTATTAGGCACCAGATCGGCTCAGTCACTTCATATTGCATATTGCATATATATGGATGTATTTAGTAAAATGGATGTATAATGGTTGTATTACCATATAGTTGCTGCATTCGGTTGGATGGTTGTGCACGCATATAGAATTAATATGTATCATTAGGAATCTTTTGCATACATATTGGACGCATGGCACTATCATGAATTGCACTAAGGAGGTCGACTGAATCAGTAGACCACCTAATTTTGAATTAGATATAGACATATACACACACTGTGCATATAAACAATAAAGCATTAGAAGTCTTTTAAGGACAATGGATGCTGGTGTTTGATGGTTGAGTAGATGGACGATTAGATGTTAGGATATACATTCTTCTTGACTTGGAGATTTCGGGGACGAAATCCTTTAAGGAGGGGAGAATGTAACACCCCATAATTTTATAACATTAAAATTCACAAATTAAAGTACACTTAATTTTTAGAAAAGAATTAAATGAAATGGGTTGCGTAGAGATATATATATATATATATTGATATATATATATATAAATTAAAAATTAAATAAATAAATATGCGATAAAGTTCAAAACAGCGAATTGGGAGGGGGAATAACCAAACCGGCCCATTTTTGAGGTCGACCCAAGCCCCGCTGGGTCGACTAGGGGTTAATCCAGGGTGTTTGGCTGTCAACCCGTGTGCCGATTCGCTCAAATGCAGATTTTGCATTTGATTGGTTCTCATAGTTCAGGGTTAATCTAATGGTCCTAAATAACTTCCTACACCAATAAATACATCCTAATGCTAACCCTAAACCTAATTAAAATAGAATAGTTACCGTCGCCATGGAAATCAATGGAGCCGCCGCCAACTAAGAAAGAAGAAAAGCAAATTCAATTCTAATTCTCTCAACCCTAAAGCAAAGCAAAACTCTCTCTTTTCTTCTCTAAATTGTGAGTATGATGATCTTAATAAGATTATTATCATTTTAATTAGGTTGAGTTATGAATGGATTATGAGTAGATGATGTGAATTATCATATATGTTGTTGTAAACCCCTTTTGCTATCATGTATATTGTAAATCCAATGTTATGTGATGATGATATCTTACATATTGTAAATCATGCTATGATGATGTTATGTATGTTGAAAGTTTCTATGCTAAGTTCTGATGTATCATACATGTTAAAAAGGCCATGATGTTACCATCTATGCTAGTTAGTTCATATTAATTAAATCATCATGTTTGGGTTATGTTGATCTATATGACAAGTCACATATGCAATTTAGATTGATTAGAAAAGTTATGAACATATACCAAGACATCTATTATGACATCTAGAATTATGCTATGACATATGTGATATCCTATGCTAGTTCACACCACCATTATTTTGCCTAAAAACCCCATATGCAAGTTTATGTATAGATTTGGGCTATGATCATATCATATAAATTGAGACATTTAACAAGTTGACACCTTTTGATCCTTAACATGTGTAGTTTACGCAAATTTCACCCTATTATGATTAGATTTATTTTAATTGTCTATATGTTGTGATAATTTGTCTTTGTGCTAGGTGTTAGACTATACAAGTCTAGCCTATATTATGCGTTGAATAAGCGAACGTATAAACGTGGGGTAGGGGTAATATTAAGGATTTAATATTAAAAAGTTGGGGTGCAATTGATATGATTTTGCATGCCATAAGTGGATGGCCATAATTGAGTCAATTATGGACATCATTAAAAGTTTACTTAATTAATAATTTGAATAGGGAATTATTAAAACTGGGGTAAAAGATTTTAAGTGTTAATCAATGCTTAGGACACGGGGTTGGACTCGTTTGTGATGTAAACCTGCCCGGACCCACCCAGAAAATCCAGTGGTCACAAATTTCAGCCCAATGTGAGAGGTCCTAGGCCTAAACTAAAGCATAACGGTTGTAAAGACACGAGGTTAGACTCTTTTAGGGTGTAAGACTGCCCAGACCCGCCAGGCAAATCCAGCTGCCATAAATGCCAGTCTAATATGAGAGGTCTTTATGAGGTTATGGCCTGAATGAATTAAGAAATACTTAACCAGATAAACATGTAAAGTGGGACACGGGGGTTAAGTAGGTGCCTAGGGTGGCACAAGGAATCTAGGGAGTGCCCTTAGTGGCATGTGAAATACTATTAGTAAGACTTAACCAAACACACATGTAAATGAATATGACTAAGAGGATTAAGTGGGATATACTAGTGACAAGCTTAGGTGGGTAGCTTTTGGGGGCCATTTCGACCAGTATCCCAAACGTATCTTTGTGGGCTCGACCCAAGTCGAGGACGGGACACGCATGCTTGGTTTGACTGTAAGAGGCCAAAACGGGGAGCGGTGGCAACGCAAGTCCAACGGGTTTCATATGCGTGTTTGGACCCGGGCTGGTAGGTAAGACGTTATTGCATTGTGTAGGTATAAGCCATGCATTCTCAGTTGTATCGGGTTGCCACTTTAGGGGAGTGATACACCCCACTGTGGGGCCAGCACGGGTATCTACGAGTAGGGAGCCAATCGAAAGTGGGTAGTGGGGTACACCTAGTGGAGATAGGGGTAGGCGGCACCTATGTAATCAGCTAGGAGTACATGAAGTTACTTATATAATTTCTAAGAGGGTAGTGGGGTACACCTAGTGGAGATAGGGGCAGACGGCACCTATGTAGTCAGCTAGGGGTACGCAAGGCTATTTATATAGTTTCTGTGTGAAGCATGCGGGATCAACCTTTAGGGTAATTGGCGCGGTGCAGTGTAGTAATTGGCGCGGTGCAGTGTAGTAATTGGCGCGGTGCAGTGTAGTAATATGCGGTGCAGTATAGTAATTATTCGTTAGTAATTAGGTATGCCTTTACCGTTATCTTTAACGTTATCTTACACGCTATCTTTATCTTCCTAAGAGTTCATAGACATTTACTTGTCTTCCAGCTTATACCTTAGTCTAGTTATTTCGATAATAGTATTGTTAGAATTATCATACTCGCCAGACTTTATGTCTGACCCCCTCCATTTCTATCCTTTTCCCCCTTCAAGTCCTCAGGTTGGGCCCAGCTCTAGTGGAGTTTGATTGGATTGCTTTATCTCTCTTGGAAAGCTTGGACCGTTGAAGTAAAGTCCAGCTTGTTATCTTCTTTAATGGTTATTTGTGTAATGGGATTATGTATTTTGTTTTATGAAGATGGATAATGTACTTGACTCTGATTAATGGTTTTGTGATGTAATAAACGTGTTTAATTTCCACTGCAATAAAATGAAGTTTTAGATTTCCAAGTACTACTTATTATCTGTCTTGTTGTAATTTTTCTGTTCTATATTCACTTATAACCTCCATGGAAGTTAATGCATTCCCTTTGTGAGTGACATTAATGGATGTGGGGTGTTACAAATGAGCTAATGATAATCAAAGCATGGCTTATATAAGCATAGCTTTGTGTATACCGCGACATCGATAATCCTCACACCTAGGATGATGAAAAATTGGCAGTTAGGTTGTTGACATATACATGATTTTGCGATCAATAGCTTCGGCGAAGGTACCTCTTGTTAACTTTTGTGAATTAGGTATGTTTAGTGTCCGAGTCTGGATGAAAACAGGTGATTTACCTCGCGATTTCTAGTTGGTATCCGAGTCTGGATGGAAAAATCGTGTTACACTTCACTTGTGTTCCTGATTGACCTTTCATGTCTGGAATCATCAAGTTGGAAACCCAATCTCCAATACGCACCCCTACGGTTTTATTTGTATACCTATGACGACATAGTGGGATAGGGTATTATGCCGTCTAAGATTAATACATTTATTCGAATGTGTTTTCTACACTATGCGCTAATATATTAAAAGAGGAGTTTCAGGTATGAAAGCACGTTGGGCTATCATAAGATAAAACCCGCCTATCTGGTGTGCGCTTGCATTGTGTGATGTGGGATGAGCTTATGATATCTTCATTTTCTAAAAGTCATTGCATATTGATATGCACGGGATTCACATGGAGTAAACCCATTCCACATTAGTGGCATGGTCTGGTGAAATTACCAGCTTTAAAATAAACCTTAAAAAAAACTATTTTATGTTCTCACACCAGCCCCATGACTGACCTAGAGTTTATTGTTCTTTCCTAAACTCTGGATGCCCACTAATTTCCACACCGGAAGCTAGAGGTTTAGTTTTACAGTTATAGGCACTTGAAGAAAGTGTTGGAGTGCTTTCTGAGCTGGAGCTTTGAGCTAAAGTTAGAGTTTCCGCTATATCACATCGCTTCATCCGTTGAGAGTATATGTATGTAACTCTGATGAAATATTGTTTCATTGTATAAAAAGTTCCGTTGTTTTGTTCAATATATGTTAGTACCTATAACAATCCGCCTTTATAAACGGTTTACGTTGGTTTAATTACCGGCGAGAACTGGGCAAAAAGATGGGATGTTACATTTTTGGTATCAGAGCTGGTTAGAGAACGTGATGGGGGGTTCTCGCTTGGCAGTTTGGTGGCGAGTAGGAGACTCTTACCACTACATGTCCCAATGGTAAGAATGGGTTGGTTATTGCAGTCAAGAGGCTGGCCGTAAAATCAGTTCTGAAGTATCACTGTATGTCACGGTGGGAGTTAAACCTACTACCAGATGGTTGCAAAGCCTAGGGTCATTACATTCGTTGTATCAAAGCTTTGGTTATTTAAAGTTACAGGGTACGACATATTTGAACAAAAGATAGAACTCATCAAGTTTATAGTATCTCATTGGAGGTAGAGTTAGAAATTCCTTAGAATGGGATTCTAGAATATTTCGTAGAGAAAGCGTACTTGTATACTTAAGCAAAATTTTGCAGCTCTCCTTTTTGTGGACGAAAAATTTTGAGTGAGGGAGATTGTACAACCTAGATATTTGACATTTAAAAATATAAATTTAATTCAGATTTAATGCAAATTAAATATTTATATTTGGAATTTTTTCCATTTTGAACGATACTTAAGTGAACCCTTTCCGTGGATTTATAAACATTTTAAAACAAGATTTGCATTTCTAACTGATTTGAATCTGTAAGGTTAGAATCCCTTTGTTGTTTGATATTAGAGTTATTGTCGTTATTAAATCATTTTGTAAATTAATTAAGAAACAAATTTAATACGAACATTTTTGGAAACAAGAATTTTTACCGTATTACTTTATTTTGTAATTTAATGAATTTAATATAAATTGTATGTATGCCTACTAGAACTTGGACTTTTATTTTGAACATACCATTAACTTTTAATATGAAATGACATTTGTAAATATAAGCCCAATTTGAACGTTTTTCCAAAATTAACATTTTACAAATTTTGTGTCTAATATGGAGATGTAAATAAAAATAAATTTTGAAATAAATTTTGCAACTTATTTAAGGAATGATTTACTAAGGAGAATTTATTTGCATAGTAAAATGTAACACCCCACATCCATTAATGTCACTCACAAAGGGAATGCATTAACTTCTATGGAGCATTTTAAGTAAGTATAGAACAGAAACTTAACAACAAGACAAATATAAACAGTACTCAAAGATTTAAAAGTTTATTTCATTGCAGAGGAAAACACATATGTTTGCTTACATCATCAGAAACCAGAGTCAAAGTACATAATATCTATCTTGATTACCAAAAGTACATAAATTAAAAGACATAATCCCGAATACAAAATAGCCATGAATAAAAGAGGAGCTGAACTTTACTTCAGCGATCCAAGCAATCTTCTAAAAGCAGTCCAAAATCAAACTCCACTGGTGCTAGTTCCAACCTTAGCACCTTAGGGGGGAAGGAAGAATAGAGGAGGAAACAAAGGGGGTCAAACATAAAGTCTGGCGAGTGCGATAATTTTAACAATATAATTAACAAAGTAACTAGGCTAAGGCATAAGTTGGAAAATAAGGAAATGACCATGAACCATTGAATATGGCAGAGTAAACAAGATGAACAACGATATTGTTAAAGCGCCCCTAAACCAGTATAAGATAATTACTAAACTACACCAACACTATAGGATAATTGATATACTGCACCATCACTAGTCACTCTAAGGTTGATCCCACCTACAGACTTAATAATGATATTGGTAGTTTCGTGCACCCCTAGTTGCCTTTATAGGTGCCGCCTGCCCCTATCTCCACTAGGTGTACCCACTACGCCCAAATGATCAGCTCCCTAACTCGTAGATACCCGTGCTGGCCCGACAGTGCGGTGTATCACTCCCCAATGTGGCAACTCGATACAACCAACAATGCGCGGCTTATACCTACACGATGCAACAATGTCTTACCTACCAGCCCGGGCCCGCACACATATGAACCCGTTGGACTTGCGTTGACACCGCTAACCCATTATGGCCTCTTACAGTCAAGCCCAGTATGTGTGTCCCGTCCTCGACTTGGGTCGAGCCCACAAAAATACGTATGGGTTACTGGTTGAAATGGTCCCTCATTACTTGACACAAGCTATCCGCCTAAGCCTGGTCCCCTCTAGTACATCCCACTTAACCCACTTCTTATTCATGTTTCAATTACATGCTTCAATTTTGGTTAAGTGTTTCTAATCGTATTTCCAAATGCCATCCAAGGCACCCACTAGATTCCACATGCCACCCAAGGCACCCACTTAACCCCCTAATGTACCACTACATGTTTATCTGGTTAAGTGTTTCTTAATTCATTAATACTGTAACCTCATAAAGACCTCTCACATTAGACTGGCATTTGTGGCTGCTGGACTTGCCGGGCGGGTCCGGGCTGTCTTACACCACAAAAGAGCCTAACCTCATGTCTTTACAATTGTTACATATTTAGTTTATGCCTAAGACCTCTCACATTAGACAGGAATTTGTGGCAGCTGGATTTGCCGGGCGGGTCCGGGCAGTCTTACACCACAAAAGAGCCTAACCTCGTGTCTTAGACGATTAATTACTCCTATTTAATAATTCCCCAATTTGAATTACTTTCCCTATTCAAATTATCAATCAATTCCAAATTTAATTATGTCCATAATTGACTCAATTATGTCCATCCATTTATTGTATGTAAAATCATACCGATTTTCACCACAACTTATTTTATGCCTTTTAAGGCATTTATGCCAATTAAATCTTTTAGTATTATCCCCTTTACCCCACGTTGTACGTTTGTTCGTTTAACGTAAAATATACGTTAGACTCGAATAGTCTAACTCATGGAATAAAGAGAAAACATCGCAATATACACATAATTAAAACATGGATCTAAACATAGGGGTGAACTTGCATATGTGAATGATGTTCTACATCTAAAACTTGCATAGCCCAAAGTTACAACTTGCATAAACAACATATGTCATGGATCCAAATCTTAAGGTGTGAACTTGCATAAATCATGTATGTCATAGATCTACATCTAAAGGTGTAAACTTGCATAGGCAATAAACCTAAACTTGCATAACATGATTCATATCCCAAACTCATATATTTATATAAACTTGCATATGTGATTTATGCATCATAACAATGGTGGAAACTTGCATCTAACATGTAAATTATCATGTAGAATTTATCATATAACTCACACATGTCATAGCCTAACTTTAGATCTAAAATTGATGTCATGAAACATGTAAGGTTATACTAGCTTGCCTATGATTCTTGTCTAAATCAATATCTAGACTTCCATACAAACTTGTGGTCTATCATATGAATCAACATAACCAAACTAGCATATGAACAACATGATGATTCAACTAGACATAAGCCAATCATAGAATTATAACATGGGTGATAACATTATAAGATTACATCATAAATGATAGCATCATAACATAATGTCATAGAAATTACAACACAATTCTACAACATAATTACAATGTGCAGTCAATAATTCACATCATATCCAAATTATCCGCATCATAACTCAATCCAATTAATTTACTAATTATTTTATTAAAACTATCGAACTCATATCTCAAAAGCAGTCTTGAGTTCTGAATTCTGATTTCTGAAGTTGTATTAGCTCTCCTTTGAAGAACATTCATTGTTAGGGTTGAATAGAACTGATTTGATTTGTTGTTCTTCCTCTCTAATTGGTGGCGGCTACTCTAGGGTTCAAGATGACAGCATGACGACCATAGTTTTAGTTTTAATTCTGATTTAGGGTTTGAGTCTATGGGTCTTTTTGTAGAGTTTTGAATTAATATAAGCCGTCGGATGATCTTAGGGTTAATCAAAATCATTCGGTCGGGATAGGATGTCACCTCAGCCCTAATGACTCGGCAAGGAGTCAAAAAGGACTCAGCAACATTGGTCAGACTGAAGCAGAAAGCTATGCAGGCCTGTTGCCTCGGCCTGCGCGCACTTGGCAGGTGCGCCAGTGCAAATTTCTACTGGTGCACTTCCCAAGTGTGCCAGTGAAATATTTTTTTTCTTTTTTTCCTTGTTTTTCCACAAATCTTCGTTTATCCATAACTCCTTCATCCGGTACCCGTTTCCCGCAAACTCGGACTCTATCCCAACCAGAATTCCGAGACGAACACGATGGAGCAACCCCATTCCCTTAATTCTCATGTCTGAGATTAATTATTATTTAATTTAGTTAATTCGATTATTCAAAAAAAAATCTAGGTTGTTACATTCTCCCCTCCTTAAAGGATTTCGCCCCCGAAATCTCCAAGTTAAGGAGAATGCATATCCTACCATCCAAACAACCATCTACTCAACCATCAAACACGGAATCCATTGTCCTTATAAAATTTCTAATGTTATATAAACATATGCAAGAAGTGTGTGTATATGTTCCTTATCTAATGCAAAATCAGGCAGTCTACTGATTCAATTGACCTCCTTAATGCAAACCATAATAGTGCCATGCGTCCATTATGTATGCGAAAGAACCTTATCGATACATATTATTTCTACTTGTTGCACAACCATTCACCAAAATGCAACATCCATATAATGGTACATCCATTATACCTCCATTACTTAAATATTTACACACATTTATATGCAATATGAAGTGACTGAGCCGACCTAGTGCCTAAAGTATGTGATTTGCATCCATGAGTAACCACTAGCAAAAACTTGCATCCACTTGCATCCATCATACATAACATGTCTCAAACACATGTTTCAACCATAGGATTATCCTACCTAAAGGTCAAAGGTACAAGCGAGAGGACATACTAATGATAAGATAAGTACAAGGTAAGCGATAAAGGAGAAATTAAAAGACATACCCTCGAAATGAAAACGGTATAATGAACGCATCTTCGCTTCCATCTCCCAAGTAGCGTTGCTCTCATCATCTCCCCATTTCACTTTGACTAGTTTGACCTCTTGATTCCTCAATTTCTTAATCTCCGACCCGAGAATGCACGTAGGAGCTCGTCGAACCGTCGCATCATGCTCGATCTCCACCTCTCTAAGCAAGCTTGGCTATACCACTTCCGCGGTCTCGTGCAAGCACTTCCTCAAATGTGATACATGGAATACGTCGTGTACACCACTAAGTCTCTCGGGCAACTCCACTCTATACGCCATTTGCCCAATCCACTCCTTGATAGGAAACGACCCTACGAACCTTGGTGCTAACTTCCCAACGAACCCAAAGCGAACGACGTTCCGTAATGGAGATACCTTGACAAAGACCATGTCCCCAACATCAAACTCAAGATCTATCCTCCTCTTATTAGCATAAGATTTTTGCCTATCTTGTGCCGTCTTCATCCTCATTGGAATCAAATCTATCTTTTTCGAAGTCTCTCTAATCATATCGGGTCCAAGTAATATCTGGTCTGTAGACTCCAACCAACATGTAGGTGAACGATACGGTCGTCCATAAAGAGCCCCGAACGGTGCCATGCCGATGCTAGACTGAAAACTGTTATTATATGCGAACTCCACCAATGGAAGATGTTCCTGCCATGTACCTCCATAATCTAAGACACACAACCTCAATAAGTCCTCTAGAATACGATTCACCCTCTCGGTCTGGTCGTCCGTATGAGGATGATATGCGTTGCTCAAACATAACTGAGTCCCTACCGCCTCTTGCAAGCTCTTCCAAAACTCGCTAGTGAAGATAGGATTGCCGTCGCTCACTATGCTAGAAGGAACACCGTGCAAACGAACTATTTCTCGAATGTATATGGAGGCTAACCATGGAGCAGTCCTCTTACTCTTCACGGGAATGAAATGGGCGCTCTTAGTAAGTTTGTCTACCACGACCCAAATCCCCGTATTACCCTTCCTCGATCTTGGTAATCCGTCAACAAAGTCCATCGAAACACTTTCCCATTTCCATTCTGGGACCTCCAATGGGTGAAGCAATCCACCGGGCTTCTTTTGCTCTGTTTTACTTGTTGGCACACCAAGCATCTAGCAATAAACTCTGCCACGTCCTTCTTCCTACCGGCCCAAAAGTAAACTCGTATCATGTCCATGTACATCTTGTCCCCGCCGGGATGGATGGTCATCTTCGAACGATGTGCATCATCAAGAATGGTCTTCCTCAAGTTCTCGTCCTGTGGTACACAAAGTCTACCATCTCTACGTAACCAACCTTATCATCTAGGGTATACCTACGGAGATGGGTCAATGACTCCCGTCTTTTGAGCTTTTCTACTAACTCAACCAATTGTGGGTCATCTCGCTGTGCCTCGCCAATCCGTCCCAAAAGCATAGGTCTGACCTCTAGGGATGCTATCAAACCGGGTATAAAGTCAACGGAAGGTTTAAAGTCAATCGTAGAGATGAACTCTAAGCTTCGCCGCTCAATAAACAATGGACTCAAGGACAACCTTTTTCTACTTAAGGCGTCTGCCACCACGTTACCCTTGCCAATGGTATATGCTATCTCGAAGTCGTAGGATGCTAAGAATCCCATCTACCTTTGCTGCCTTAAGTTCAAGTCCTTCTGAGAAAATAAGTATTTTAGTGATTTGTGGTCAGTGAATAATTCGAATTTTTCGCCAAGAAGATAATGATGCCAAGACTTAAGCGCGAAGACAATAGCGGCTAACTCTAGGTCATGTGTAGGGTAATTTCTCTCATGTGCTCTCAATTGCCTTCCACCATAGGCTATTACCCTTCCCTCTTGCATTAAGATTGCGCCTAGTGTTGTCCCATAAACATCGGTATAAACAGTAAATGGCTTACTCCCATCTGGCAACACTAAGACTGGGGCTGTGGTCAAAGCTCTCTTTAAACGTTGGAACGCCTCATCACAATCTACGTCCCACATGAAAACTAAGTTCTTCTTCGTCAAGTGTATTAATGGAGTTGATATTTTTGTGAAGTCTTTGATGAACTTCCTATAGTAGCCAGCCAAACCTAAGAAACTCCTTACCTCGGTAGCATTTTTCGGAGCCTTCCAATCTTGGATGACCACTATCTTCGCGAGATCCACAACTACCCTTCATTGGAAACCACGTGCCCTAAGAATCGCACTTCCTTCCTCCAAAAGTGACATTTAGAAAATTTAGCTTTAAGGCTATGCGCTCGAAGAGTCTCCAACACTTTCCTAAGATGTAGGGCATGCTCTTCCTCGCTTTTAGAAAAGATCAAGATGTCGTCCACAAAGACTACCACGAATCTATTAAGGTACTCCCTAAACACCCTACTCATTAAATCAAAAAAGTATGCTGGGGCGTTTGTCAAACCGAAGGGCATCACAAGCCACTCGAAGAAAACATCTAGAGTCCTAAAGGCAGTCTTGTCTACGCTATCATCAGCCACTCTCAACTTATGAAAACCAGTGGCTAAGTCCAACTGTGAAAACACTAAGGCGCCAACTAACTGATCGAAGAGATCGTCAATCCTCGGCAGTGGGTGTATATTCTTCTTAGTAAGCTAATTAAGTTCTCCATAGTCCACGCAAAGTCTAAGGGACCCATCCGCCTTCGTGGCAAACACTACTAGAGCACCCCACTCCGATATACTACGCCTAATGAACCCTTTCTCAAGCAATTCCTTCACTTGCTTACTGAGTTCTCTTCTCTTTCTTGGAGGCATTGGCGCACTTGCAATGCAACCGGCTTTGCATTATCTAATAGACTTATTCGAAAGTCTATTTCATGTTTTGGGGGTAAACCCCTCACCTCATCGAAGACATCAGCATATTCACGGACTATGGGAACAGAATGTAAATCATCATTGGATGCGTCAAGGGATTCTTGGTAGCTAAGCATTCTTGGACTTCTAGGGTCTCAAGAAATATCAAGGGTCTTTCCAGAACGAGTCAACAATCTAACTACCCTTCTTTCACCATCCAGGATGGCCCCATATCTAGTTAGCCAATCCATACCTAGAATTAAACCGTAGCCCATGAAGCTAAGAACAAAAGTTTTGCACTCAAACTCAACGCCCAAGATAAACACTCTCAAATCCCGACAAATCATAGAAAGATGAGCCGAACCACCGATAGGATTTGAGACTACTAAGGGATCAGTAACTAGACTAATATCAAGGTGTAGTGTTTCAACTAATGATGTAGAAATAAACGAATGTGATGCGCTAGAATCGAATAAAGTATGGACAGGATGATCAAACAGAAAAACTAAACTTTCAACGGAAATTGCTTTACCTCGTTCTTGCAGCGGTGGGACCACGAGAGCCTGAACTTGTCCCCTTGCCTGCCCTGGTGACATAAGAGCCTGCACCTTTCCTCCCGAGGTAGACCCTTCCCTCTGCCCTTTCTTTGGGCAGTCCTTAGTAAGATGTCCCGCCTCGCCATAGTGGAAACAACCAGTCTTCTTTTTCTTCCTACAATCTTTGCTTAGATGGCCGGGTGTCCCACAGTTAAAGCATCTTTTCTTTCCCTTAGCATTGTTGCCTTTGTCACCTTTCTTGTTCTGTTGCTGCTGTTGCAGCTTCTTTTGATCTCCTTTCTTCTTGGGTGCCTTATTAGCATTGGCTCCATTTTCCTCTTCAAGCCTGAGCGCCATGTCAACTAGTCTCTCGAAGGTAGCCCCATGGGAATGTGGGTCATAGCTAACCCACGAAGCGGCTCTTTTAAACCCTTAACAAATCTTAGAGCCTTCTTTTTTGGAGTATTCACCAAGTCCAAGCCAAATCTTGCCAATTGGTTGAGTTTGTTGACGTACTCTTTCACCGATAGATCCCCTTGCTTCAGCGCCAAAAACCTTTCCACATATAGATTCTCTTCAGCCCGTGAGAGAAACTTAGCCTCAAACCTCTGCCTAAAACCTGGCCATGTATCGACTGGACGTCCCCCATTAGCGACCTCCCACCATAACGAGGCCTCATCCTTCATTAGCCAGGAAGCTAGCTGGACTTTTCTTTCATCATCCACTTCAAAGATTATAAACAATTCTTCCACCTCCTTTAGCCAGTAACGAGCTTCAACAAATGTCTCCGTCCCGCGAAAAGGTTTTCCACCCATTGCTCTAAAGTCCTTACATATCTTAGCAAAAGTATCGACGTGAGGAGGAGGGTGAGGAGGAGGAGCATTTGTTGGACCTGCAGTGGCGGCCCTAGCCTCGAGATATTGACGAATCCAACAGGGTACATGAACACCCTATGGTATCGCAGATGCTTCAGACATGCTAAAACGGAAAAAGGAAAGATTCAATATAAAAGAACTGAGGGAAAGATATATGGCTCTTGGGGTTATGCTTTCTAAAATAAGCTTTTCCCTTGAAAATACTTTCCTTAAAACATACTTTTGAAGGTACTTCTTAATAAAAATTGTTTTGAAAAATAGGTTTTATAAAAATTCACATTTGTTCTGGTAACCTTCAGCTCTGATACCACGTGTAACACCCCACGTCCATTAATGTCACTCACAAAGGGAATGCATTAACTTCTATGGAGCGTTTTAAGTAAGTATAGAACAGAAATTTAACAACAAGACAGATATAAATAGTACTCAAAGATTTAAAACTTTATTTCATTGTAGAGGAAAACGCATATTTTTGCTTACATCATCAGAAACCAGAGTCAAAGTAAATAATATCCATCTTGACTACCAAAAGTACATAAATTTAAAGACATAATCCCCAATACAAAATAGCCATAAATAAAGGAGGAGCAAAAATTTACTTCAGCGATTCAAGCAATCTTCTAAAAGCAGTCCAAAATCAAACTCCATTGGTGCTAGTTCCAACCTGAGCACCTTGGTGGGGGGGGGGGGGGGGGGGAAGGAAGAAAAGAGGAGGAAACAAAGGGGGTCAGACATAAAGTCTAGCGAGTGCGACAATTTTAACAAAGTAATTAGGCTAAGGCATAAGTTGGAAAATAAGGAAATGACCATGAACCATTGAATATGGCAGAGTAAACAAGGAAACAAGATGAACAACGATATCGTTAAAGCGCCCCTAAACTACTATAAGATAATTACTAAACTACACCAACACTATAGGATAATTGCTATACTGCACCACCACTAGTCAACCTAAGGTTGATCCCCCCTGCAGACTAAATAATTATATTGGTAGTTATGTGCACTAGCTGCCTTCATAGGTGCTGCCTTCCCCTATCTCCACTAGGTGCACCCTCTACCCCCAAACGATCGGCTCCCTAACTCGTAGATACCCATGCTGGCCCCACAGTGGGGTGTATCATTCCCCAAAGTGGCAACCCGATACAACCAACAATGCACGGCTTATACCTACACGATGCAACAACGTCTTACCTACCAGCCCGGGCCCACACACGCATATGAACCCGTTTGACATGCGTTGCCACCGCTAGCCTGTTTTGGCCTCTTACAGTCAAGCCCAGTATGCGTGTCCCGTCCTCAACTTGGGTCGAGCCCACAAAGATACGTATGGGTTACTGGTTGAAATAGGCCCCCATTACTTGACACAAGTTATCCACCTAAGCTTGGTCCCCTCTAGTACATCCCACTTAACCCACTTCTTATTCATGTTTCAATTACATGTTTCAATTTTGGTTAAGTGTTTCTAATCGTATTTCCAAATGCCACCCAAGGCACCCACTAGATTCCACATGCCACCCAAGGCACCCACTTAACCCCATCATGTCCCACTACATGTTTATCTGGTTAAGTGCTTCTTAATTCATTAAGAACGTAACCTCATAAAGACCTCTCACATTAGACTGGCATTTGTGGCAGTTGGATTTGCCGGGCGGGTCCGGGCAGTATTACACCACAAAAGAGCCTAACCTCGTGTCTTTACAATTGTTACGTATTTAGTTTATGCCTAAGACCTCTCACATTAGACTGGCATTTGTGGCAGCTGGATTTGCCGGGCGGGTCCGTATAGTCTTACACCACAAAAGCGCCTAACCTCGTGTCTTAGACAATTACTTACTTCTAATTAATCATTCCCTAATTTGAATTACTTTCCCTATTCAAATTATCAATCAATTCCAAATTTGACGATGTCTATAATTGACTCAATTATATCCATCCATTTATGGTATGTAAAATCGTACCGATTTTCACCACAACTTATTTTATGCCTTTTAAGGCATTTATGCCAATTAAATCTTTTAATATTATCCCCTTTACCCCACGTTGTGCGTTTGTTCGTTTAACGTAAAATATACGTTAGACTCGAATAGTCTAACTCATGGAATAAAGAGAAAACATCACAATATACACATAATTAAAACATAGATCTAAAAATAGGGGTGAACTTGCATATGTGAATGATGTTCTACATCGAAAACTTGCATAGGCCAAAGTTACAACTTGCATAAACAACATATGTCATGGATCCAAATCTAAAGGTGTGAACTTGCATAAATCATGTATGTCATAGATTTACATCTAAAGGTGCAAACTTGCATAGGCAATAACCCTAAACTTGCATAACATGATTCATATCCCAAACTCATATATTTATATAAACTTGCATATGTGATTTATGCATCATAACAATGGTGTAAACTTGCATCTAACATGTAAATTATCATGTAGAATTTATCATATAACTCACACATGTCATAGCCTAACTTTAGATCTAAAATTGATGTCATGAAACATGTAAGGTTATATAACTTGCCTATGATTCTTGTCTAAATCAATATCTAAACTTGCATACAAACTTGTGATCTATTATATGAATCAACATAACCAAACTAGCATATGAACAACATGATGATTCAACTAGGCATAAGCCAATCATAGAATTACAACATGGGTGATAGCATCATGTCTTTACATTGTAAATGATAGCATCATAACATAACATCATAGAAATTACAACACAATTCAACAACATAATTACAACATGCAGTCAATAATTCGCATCATATCCAAATTATCCGCACCATAACTCAATCCAATTAATTTACTAATTATTTTATTAAAACTATAGAACTCACAACTCAAAAGCGGTCTTGAGTTCTTAATTCTGATTTCTGAAGTTGTATTAGCTCTCTTTTGAAGAAGATTCGTTGTTAGGGTTGAATAGAACTGATTTGATTTGCTGTTCTTCCTCTCTAATTGGTGGCGGCTACTTTAGGGTTCAAGATGACAGCATGACAGCCATAGTTTTAGTTTTAATTCTGATTTAGGGTTTGAGTCTATGGGTCTTTTTATTGAGTTTTGAGTTAATTTAAGCCGTCGGATGATCTTAGGGTTAATCAAAACCATTCAGTCGGGATAGGGTGACACCTCATCCCTAATGACTCAGCAAGGATTCAGAAAGGACTCAGCAACATGGATCAGACTGATCCAGAAAGCTGTGCAAGCCAGCTGCCTCGTCCTGGGTGCACTTGGCAGGTGCCCCAGTGCAAATTTGTACTGGTGCACTTCCCAAGTGCGCCAGTGTAATATTATTTTCTTTTTTTCCTTGTTTTGCCGCCAATCTTCGTTCATCCATAATTCCTTCATCCGGTACCCGTTTCCCGCAAACTCAGACTCTATCCCAACCAGAATTCCGAGACGAACACGATGGCGCAACCCCATTCCCTTAATTCTCGCATCTGAGATTAATTATTCTTTAATTTAGTTAATTCGATTATTCAAAAAAAATATGGGGTGTTACATTCTCCCCTCCTTAAAAGATTTCGCCTCCGAAATCTCGAAGTTAAGGAGAATGCATATCCTGCCATCCAAACAACCATCTACTCAACCATCAAACACGGTCATCCATTGTCCTTATAAAATTTCTAATGCTGTATGAACATATGCAAGAAGTGTGTGTATATTTTCCTTATCTAATGCAAAATCAAGCGGTCTACTGATTCAGTTGACCTCCTTAATGAAACCCATGATAGTTCCGTGCGTCCATTATGTATGTGAAAGAACCTTATCGATACATATTATTTCTACATGTGTGCACAACCATTCACCAAAATGCAACATCCATATGATGGTACAACCATTATACATCCATTACTTAAATATGTACACACATTTATATGCAATGTGCAATATGAAGTGACTGAGCCGATCTAGTGCCTAAATTGTGTGTATATGCATCCACGAGCAACTACTAGCAAACAATTGCATCCACATGCACCCATCATTCATAACATGTCTCAAACACATGTTTCAACCATAGGATTATCCTACATAAAGGTCAAAGATACTAGCGAGAGGACATACTAATGATAAGATAAGTACAACGTAAGCGATAAAGGAGAAATTAAAAGACATACCCTCGAAAAGAAAAGGGTATAATGAATGCATCTTCGCTTCCATCTCCCAAGTAGCGTTGCTCTCATCATCTCCCCACTGCACTATGACTAGTTTGACCTGTCGATTCCTCAACTTCCTAATCTCCGACCCAAGAATGCACGTAGGGGCTCGTCGAATCGTCGCATCACGCTCGATCTCCACCTCTCTAAGCAAGCTCGGCTCTACCACTTCCGCGGTCTCGTGCAAGCACTTCTTCAAATGTGATACGTGGAATACGTCGTGTACACCACTAAGTCTCTCGGGAAACTCAACTCTATACGCCATAGGCCCAATCCTCTCCTAGATAGAAACGGCCCTACGAACCTTGGTGCTAACATCCCAATGGACCCAAAGTGAACGACGTTCCGTAATGGAGATACCTTGACAAAGACCCTGTCCCCAATATCAAACTCAAGATCTGTCCTCCTCTTGTCAGCATAAGATTTTTGCCTATCTTACGCCGTCTTCATCCCCCTTGGAATCAAATCGATCTTTTCCAAAGTCTCTCTAATCATATCGGGCCCAAGTAAGATCTTGTCTGTAGACTCCCACCAACATGTAGGCGAACGACACGGCCGTCCATAAAGAGCCTCGAACGGTGCCATGCCAATGCTAGACTGAAAGCAGGTATTATATGCGAACTCCACCAATAGAAGATGTTCCTCCCATGTACCTCCGAAATCTAAGACACACAACCTCAATAAGTCCTCTAGAATACGATTAACCCTCTCAGTCTGGCCGTCTGTCTGAGGATGATATGTGGTGCTCAAACATAACTGAGTCCCTACCGCCTCTTGCAAGCTCTTCCGAAACTCGCTAGTGAAGATTGGATCGCGGTCGTTCACCATGCTAGAAGGAACACCGAGAAAACGAACTATTTCTGGAATGTATACAGAGGCTAACCATGGAGCAGTCCTCTTAATCTTCACGAGAATGAAATGGGCGCTCTTAGTAAGTCTGTCTACCATGACCCAAATCCCCATATTACCCTTCCTCGATCTTGGTAATCCATCAAAAAAATTCATCGAAACACTTTCCCCCTTCCATTGTGGGACCTCCAATGGGTGAAGCAATCCACCGGGCTTCTTTTGCTCTACTTTTACTTGTTGGCACACCAAGCATCTAGCAACAAACTCTGCCACGACCTTTTTCATACCGACCCAAAAGTAAACACGTCTCATGTCCATGTACATCTTGTCCCCCCGGGATGGATGGTAATCTTCGAACGATGTGCATCATCAAGAATGGTCTTCCTCAAGTTCTCGTCCTGTGGTACACAAAGTCTACCGTCCCTACGTAACTAACCCTTATCATCTCGGGTATACCTACGGAGATGGCTTGATGACTCCCCTCTTTTGAGCTTTTCTACTAACTCAACCAATTGTGGGTCGTCTCGGTGTGCCTCGCCAATCCGTCCCAAAAGCGTAGGTCTGACCTCTAGGGATGCTATCAAACCGGGTACAAAGTCAACGGAAGGTTTAAAGTCAAACGTTGAGATGAACTCTAAGCTTCGCCGCTCAATAAACAACGGACTCAAGGACAACCTTTTTCTACTTAAGGCGTCTGCCACCACGTTACCCTTGCCAGGGGTATATGCTATCTCGAAGTCGTAGGATGCTAAGAATTCCATCCACCTATGCTGCCTTATGTTCAAGTCCTTCAGAGAAAATAAATATTTTAGTGATTTGTGGTCAGTGAATAATTCGAATTTTTAGCCAAGAAGATAATGATGCCAAGACTTAAGCGCGAAGACAATAGCGGCCAACTTTAGGTCATGTGTAGGGTAATTTCTCTCATGTACTCTCAATTGCTTTCCACCATAGGCTATTACCCTTCCCTCATGCATTAAGACTGCGCCTAGTCCTGTCCCACAAGCATCCGTATAAACGGTAAATGGCTTACTCCCATCTGGCAACACTAAGACTGAAGTTATGGTCAAAGCTCTCTTTAAACGTCGGAACGCATCATCACAATCTACTTCCCAAATGAAAACTAACTTCTTCTTCGTCAAGCATGTTAATGGGGTTGATGATTTTGTGAAGTCTTTGATGAACTTCCAATAGTAGCCAGCCAAACCTAAGAAACTCCTCACCTCGGTAGCATTTTTAGGAACCTTCCAATCTTGGATGGCCACTATCTTCGCGGGATCCACGACTATCACTTCTTTGGAAACCATGTGCCCTAAAAATCGCACTTCCTTCCTCCAAAAGTGACATTTAGAAAATTTAGCTTTGAGTCTATGCGCTCGAAGAGTCTCCAACACTTCCCTAAGATGTAGGGCATGCTCTTCCTCGCTTTTAGAAAAGATCAAGATGTCGTCCGCAAAGACTACCACGAATCTATTAAGGTACTCCCTAAACACCCTACTCATTAAATCAACAAAGTATGCGGGGGCGTTTGTCAAACCGAAGGGCATCACAAGCCACTCGAAGAAACCGTCTGGAGTCATAAAGGTAGTCTTGTCTATGCTATCCTCAGCCACTCTCAACCGATGAAAACCAGTGGCTATGTCCAACTGCGAAAAAACTGAGGCGCCAACTAACTGATCGAAGAGATCGTCAATCCTCGGCAGTGGGTGTCTATTCTTTTTAGTAAGCTTATTAAGTTCTCTATAGTCCACGCAAAGTCTAAGGGACCCATCCGCCTTCGTGGCAAACACTACTGGAGCAACCCACTCCGATATACTACGTCTGATGAACCCCTTCTCAAGCAATTCCTTCACTTGCTTACTGAGTTCTCTTCTCTCTCTTGGAGCCATGTGGCTCACTGGCAATGCAACCGGCTTTGCATTATCTACTAGATATATTCGAAAGTCTATTTAACATTTTGGGAGTAAACCGCTCACCTCATCGAAGACATCAGCATATTTACGGACTATGGGAACAGAATGTAAATCATCATTGGATGCGTCAAGGGATTCTAGGTAGCTAAACATTAATAGACCTCTAGATCACAAGAAATATCAAGGGTCTTTCCAGAACGAGTCAACAATCTAACTACCCAACTTTCACAATCTAGGATGGCCCCATATCTAGTTAGCCAATCCATACTCCGAATTAAACAGTAGCCCTTGAAGCCAAGAACAAAAGCGTTGCACTCAAACTCAACACCCAAGATAAACACTCTCAAATCCCAACAAATCATAGAAAGATGAGCCGAACCACCGATAGGATTTGAGACTACTAAGGGATTAGTAACTAGACGAGTATCAAGGTGCAGTTTTCCAACTAATGATGTAGAAATAAACGAATGTGATGCGCCAGAATCGAATAAAGTATGGACAGGATGATCAAATAGAAAAACTAAACTTTCAATGGAAATTGCTCTACCTCGTTCTTGTAGCGGTGGGACCACGAGAGCCTGAACTTGTCCCCTTGCCTGCCCTGGTACCATAAGAGCCTGCACCATTCCTCCCGAGGTAGACCATGCCCTCTGCCCTTTCTTTGGGCAGTCCTTAATAAGATGTCCCGCCTCGCCACAGTGGAAACAACCGGTCTTCTTTTTCTTCCTATGATCTTTTCTTAGATGGTCGGGTGTCCCACAATTAAAGCATCTTTTCTTTCCCTTAGCATTGTTGCCTTTGCCACCTTTCTTGATCTGTTGTTGCTGTTGCATCTTCTTTTGATCCCCTTTCTTCTCGGGTGCCTTATTAGCATTGGCGCCCTTTTCCTCTTTATGGATGAGCACCATGTCAACTAGTCTCTCGAAGGTAGCCCCCATGGGAATGTGGGTCATAGCTAACCCACGAAGCGGCTCATTTAAACCCTTAACAAATCTTAGAGCCTTCTTTTCTGGGGTATTCACCAAGTCCAAGCCTAATCTTGCCGATTGGTTGAATTTGTTGACATACTCTTTCAACGATAGATTCCCTTGCTTCAGTGCCAAAAACCTTTCCATGTATAGATTCTCTTCAGCCCGTGAGAGAAACTTCGCATCAAACCTCTGCCTAAAATCTTGCCATGTATCGACTGGACGTCCCCCATTATTGAATTACCACCAAAACGAGGCCTAATCCTTTATTAGCCAGGCAGCTAGCTGGACTTTTCTTTCATCATCCACTTCAAAGATTCTAAACAATTCTTCCACCTCCTTTAGCTAGTTACGAGCTTCAACAAATGTCTCCGTCCCGTGAAAAGGTTTTCCACCCATTGCTCTAAAGTCCTTACATATCTTAGCAAAGGTATCGATGCGAGGACGAGGGGGAAGAGGAGGAGGAGCATTTTCTGGACCTGCGGTGGCGGCCCTAGCCTCGAGATATTGACGAAACCAACTGGGTACATGAACACCCTCTGGTATCTCAGACGCTTCAGACATGTTGTAATGGAAAAAGGAAAGATTCGATATAAAAGAACCGAAGGAAAGATATATGGCTCTTGGGGTTATTCTTTCTAAAATAAGCTTTTCCCTTGAAAATACTTTCCTTAAAACGTACTTTTGAAGGTACTTCTCTATAAAAATTGTTTTGAAAATAGTTTTTAAAAAAATTCATATCTGTTCTGGTAACCTTCAGCTCTGATACCATGTGTAACACCCCACATCCATTAATGTCACTCACAAAGGGAATGCATTAACTTCTATGGAGCTTTTTAAGTAAGTATAGAATAGAAACTTAACAGTAAGACAGATATAAACAGTACTCAATGATTTAAAACTTTATTTCATTATAGAGGAAAACACATATGTTTGCTTACATCATTAGAAACTAGAGTCAAAGTACATAATATCCATATTGACTACCAAAAGTACATAAATTAAAAGACATAATCCCCAATACAAAATAGCCATAAATAAAAGAGGAGCTGAACTTTACTTCAGCAATCCTAGAAATCTTCTAAAAGCAGTCCAAAATCAAACTCCACTGGTGCTAGTTCCAACCCGAGCACCTTGGGGGGGGGGGGAGGGGAGAGGAGGAAGAAAAGAGGAGGAAACAAAGGGGGTCAGACATAAAGTCTGGCGAGTGCGATAATTTTAACAATATAATTAACAAAGTAACTAGGCTAAGGCATAAGTTCGAAAATAAGGAAATGACCATGAACCATTGAATATGGCAGAGTAAACAAGGAAACAAGATGAACAACGATATCGTTAAAGCGCCCCTAAACCACTATAAGATAATTACTAAACTACACCAACACTATAGGATAATTGCTATACTGCACCACCACTAGTCACCCTAAAGTTGATCCCGCCTACAGACTTAATAACGATATTGGTAGTTTCGTGCACCCCTAGCTCCCTTCATAGGTGCCGCCTGCCCCTATCTCCGTTAGGTGTACCCACTACCCCCAAGCGATCGGCACCCTAACTCGTAGATACCCGTGCTGGCCCCACAGTGGGGTGTATCACTCCCCAAAGTGGCAACCCGATACAACCAACAATGCACAACTTATACCTACGCGATGCAACAACGTCTTGCCTACCAGCCCGGGCCCACACATGCATATGAACCCGTTGGACTTGTGTTGCCACCGCTAACCCGTTTTGGCCTCTTACAGTCAAGCCCAGTATGCGTGTCCCGTCCTTGACTTGGGTCGAGCCCACAAAATACATATGGGTTACTAGTTGAAATGGGCCTCCATTACTTGACACAAGCTATCCACCTAAGCTTGGTCCACTCTAGTACATCCCACTTAACCCACTTCTTATTCATGTTTCAATTACATGTTTCAATTTTGGTTAAGTGTTTCTAATCATATTTCCAAATGCCACCTAATGCACCCACTAGATTTCACATGCCACCCAAGGCACCCGCTTAACCCCCTCATGTCCCACTACATGTTTATCTAGTTAAGTGTTTTTTAATTCATTAAGACCGTAACCTCATAAAGACCTCTCGAATTAGACTGGCATTTGTGGCAGCTGGATTTGCCGGGCGGGTCCGGGCAGTCTTACACAACAAAAGAGCCTAACCTCATGTCTTTACAATTGTTACGTATTTAGTTTATGCCTAAGACCTCAAACATTAGACTGGCATTTGTGGCAGCTGGATTTGCTGGGCAGGTCCGGGAAGTCTTACACCACAAAAGAGCCTAGCCTAGTGTCTTAGACGATTAATTACTCCTAATTAATCATTCCCCAATTTGAATTACTTTCGCTATTCAAATTATCAATCAATTCCAAATTTAACGATGTCTATAATTGACTCAATTATGTCCATCCATTTATGGTATGTAAAATCATACCAATTTTCACCACAACTTATTTTATGCCTTTTAAGGCATTTATGCCAATTAAATCTTTTATCCCCTTTTTTACCCCATGTTGTACGTTTGTTCGTTTAACGTAAAATACACATTAGACTCGAATAGTCTAACTCATGGAATAAAGAGAAAACATCACAATATACACATAATTAAAACATAGATCTAAACATAGGGGTGAACTTGCATATGTGAATGATGTTCTACATCTAAAACTTGCATAGGCCAAAGTTACAACTTGCATAAACAACATATGTCATGGATCCAAATCTAAAGGTGTGAACTTGCATAAATCATGTATGTCATAGATCTACATCTAAAGGTGTAAACTTGTATAGGCAATAACCCTAAACTTGCATAACATGATTCATATCCCAAACTCATATATTTATATAAACTTGCATATGTGATTTATGCATCATAACAATGGTGTAAACTTGCATCTAACATGTAAATTATCATGTAGAATTTATCATATAACTCACACATGTCTTAGTCTAACTTTAGATCTAAAATTGGTGTCATGAAACATGTAAGGTTATATAACTTGCCTATGATTCTTGTCTAAATCAATATCTAAACTTGCATACAAACTTGTTGTCTATCATATGAATCAACATAACCAAACTAGCATATGAAAAACGTGATGATTCAACTAGACATAAGCCAATCATAGAATTACAACATGGGTGATCGCATCATATCTTTACATTGTAAATGATAGCATCATAACATAACATCATAGAAATTACAACACAATTCAACAACATAATTACAACATGCAGTCAATAATTCACATCATATCCAAATTATCCACATCATAACTCAATCCAATTAATTTACTAAATATTTTATTAAAACTATAGAACTCACAACTCAAAAATGGTCTTGAGTTCTGAATTCTGATTTCTGAAGTTGTATTAGCTCTCCTTTGAAGAAGATTCGTTGTTAGGGTTGAATAGAACTGATTTGATTTGTTGTTCTTCCTCTCTAATTGGTGGCAGCTACTCTAGGGTTCAAGATGAAAGCATGACGACCATAGTTTTAGTTTTATTTCTGATTTGGGGTTTGAGTCTATGGGTCTTTTTATAGAGTTTTGAATTAATTTAAGCCGTCAGATGATCTTAGGGTTAATCAAAACCATTCAGTCGGGATAGGGTGACACCTCAGCCCTAATGATTCAGCAAGGAGACAGAAAGGACTCAGCAACATGGGTCAGACTGAACCAGAAAGCTGTGCAGGACTGCTGCCTCAGCCTGGGCACACTTGGCAGGTGCGCTAGTGCAAATTTGTACTTGCGCACTTCCCAAGTGCGCCAGTGCATTATTTTTTTCCTTGTTTTGCCACCAATCTTCGTTCATCCATAACTCCTTCATCCGGTACCGTTTCCCGCAAACTCGGACTCTATCCCAAACAGAATTCCGAGACAAACACGATGGCGCAACCCCATTCCCTTAATTCTCACGTCTGAGATTAGTTATTCTTTAATCTAGTTAATTCGATTATTCAAAACAAAAATCCGGGGTGTTACATAAAATATCGTCAAGATTTTTTCATTGCCAATCAAAACATTAAGTATAAATGGCATAATAAAAATGTCAAATTAGTACTGAAGGGTGATTTAAGTAGTAATTAATTTTGTTCAAAAAATGCTAACTTTAAGTTTATTACATAACGATATTATTTGTCTCTCAGTTAACATAATTAAAACAAAGAATGAACTTTGGAATATTAGTGGTGTAACCAAACTAGGAGTCTAATCCATATTTGTATTAGAAATGTGTGATAAAAAGAAAGCAATAAATTCTGAACTAAATGCACATATTTGGCATTAACATTTGAATTTAGTTTATGGTACATAGCGGTCGAATTTATAACAATTTGATTGTTGACAAACTATATTCAATATTAAAACAATATAAAGAAGGAAACGAACGGTGTGAAAATAAATGTAAACCATGAAAAAAAGAGGTAGACATTATCTAGAAAATATAATATTTGTTTCTATCCTAAACCAATTAAACAAATGTCCCTTCTTTCTCTAAAATTGCTCTCATTAAATTTGAAATTCAGTCTCCCTAAAGATATGGCAGGCAATAATATCTTATTAAATCTGGAATAAATCTTGCCATATCAATACAAAGATTTGTGAAACAGTAACCCAAAGATTTGGAATAGTGTATGGACAGAGAATCCAATGCTATAAGCAATTTGGAGTAGTAGATATAAAAGGAGCTCCCACTGTTGTTGCGTGACACGCCATTCTCTCATTTCTTCATGCACCTGGTTTTCCTCCTACCCGTCTTATTTTTTTATGCAAATATCCTTCCACCTAACCCATTTTCTCTAACAACAAATTTCTTCACTCATTTTTTTGTACCCTAAGTTCCACGTAACTACCTTCCTTCACGTGAGAAACAGAAAAAAAAAGCTTCACCCATTTCTTCGCACCGTGCCAAACCACACCTTAAAGCTTCAGCATACCTCACCACACCTCCCCCCTCTTGCCGTGACTTAAGCAACACGAAGACCCTCCCCATAACACCTTCGACCTTCTTTTTCTTTGAGGAATATTGACGTGTGTAAGTATAAAGTGTGTGTGTGTGTATATATATATATATATATATTATATACATATGGTTGAAGTAAAAGGGAATAACGCGTTGTCCGTGAAATTTGGAAGTGATCATTCGTAGACTTGGTCCGCAGTAGATGCAAAGTTTTGACAGTGAAAAATTAGAAAGCTTACCTGGTGAGAACATTTATTTAAATTTATTTTAACAAGTAGGAATGTTAAAATTGTTAATAGTTGATCAGTTAATGATCATCAAGTTCATAATGATGGTTCCTATTGTTGTGATGATTTGAATGGATGTTTTTGTAGTTAAATCACTAAAACACTAAGCGTTATTTAACGTGATGCTTGCGCACAAATTTGATGGTTGTTAAATTTTGCAATATTGATGGATGGACTAGTGTTCAATATGTATTGATTTTGTTGTATCACACATCATGGTTGTAGGGGTATATGGGTAGTCGATTTAAATTTCCTTCTGATATGAATGACGATTATTTAATATAATCAAATAAAATTTTGAAGTAAATATTTTGGATTTAAATTTTTGAATAATTTGAAACTAAGTCACGAAAAGTTTTACATATAGACGGAATTGTAACACCCCAAAATTTTAACAACATTAAAAAAGGAAAATTATGTAATAATTAATTTAATATTCTGAATTAAGGGAAATGGAATGCGCCACTGCGTCCGTCTTGAAATTCTGGTTAAGACAGACATTTGGTTTGCATAAAACGGACACCGTATGATGAAGTTATGAAGGTTTGAAGTTTGTATACATGTAGAAGAATTATATATACATATATAGGACACAAGAATTCAAAATTTTCAGTTCAAAATTTGAAATCACGGAAAGTGGTGGAAACGGGAAAAATCCTGCCTAGGGGAGTCGGCCCTATAAGAGGGGTGTCGACCCCGGGGTCAACCCCTTAAGGGGGGTGTCGACCGACCCATGGGTCAACCCCCTTAGGGCTGAGGTGGCAGTCGGTTTTTGGAGGTTGGCAGCTATATATAGAGGTCCATTTCTCTTGTTTTCTCCATTAAGAATCCATGAAGGCCAAACTCTACATGGTGACTGAATTGAACGAAATCATTTATCTTCTACAAGTAATCATTCGAATGTAGATCCGCATCTCAACAAGCTTCTTTTCTTGTTCTATTTTTCTAATCCAAACACTGTGAGTTCTTAGTTACTTTTAGATTTAAATTTTTAAAAGTAAACTTGATATGACTATAGTTTGGATTTGTTCCTATGAATAAATTTTACTAGATCCATTGTAAATTGTGAACATATGACATTCTGAATTCGTTATGACTTTGATCTAAGTCTCTATCTAGTCGGATCTACTGTAACTTCTATGACATTCTATGATGCAGATCTTAAAACTTATTTGTGTCAGATCTACTATTAACTATTGGATCTGAATTATGTGGACATTTAAATTATTAATTAGGTCTAGCTTATTATTTATATCTCCTTGTACTTATCATATCAAATCTGAACGTACTGGACATCTAAATTAATGTTTAGATCTTGTCATGTTTATTCTAACATCCTTACTATGTCAAAACTAGTTTGCTATCACCATTTTGTTGGATCTATGCTTATATGTTCACCTTATCACCATGTTAGTATATGATTATGCCATTTATGTTAGAACAATCACCTTTGTCATATTCCCATCACATTTCCCTTATATTGTTTATGACTAGGCTATTATCTAGCCTAAGTATGCCGCGAATTATATGCGAATACGTTAGTTAGGGAATGGGGAAAACATTAGAATTGGCATAAGTTGAATGAGAACACGAATTTGGACATATTATCCGTTGTGAATACAATTGGGTAAATGGGTACGAACAACTATAAAGACATAGGTATAATTAATTGGATAATAATTAAAATGCCTAGGATTACAGTAATTAGAAAACTATAACAACAATTGTGATACGAGGTTAGATTGCATTTGTGGTGGAAGTCTGCCCGGTCCCGACAGGTCATATCCAGCAACTGCAAATGTTGAATCTAATGTGAGGGTCTAAGTGCACAAATACGAAACGGGGTAAGACATGAGGTGAGGCCCAACTTGTGGAAGAAGTCTACCCAGAACCGACCGGCATATCCAGCATCCACAAGTTGTAGGTCTAATGTAGGTGGTCTAGCCCATTATAACCATAAAAGGACATGGTAACGAATTGTAATTCTTAACCTAGTAAATCCATAGGGATTGTATGAATATGAACTAAAATTGGGGTGAAGTAAATTTGGCTGAACACTGGGTGGGTTAAGTAAATCAAAGGGGGTGGGTAATATTTAAATATAGGTCCACAAACTTAACCTGATAAGGTTATGAAATTACAGACACCTAGTGGTATACATAACCGGAGGGAATAATAAAGTTATGTAATTAAAGACACCTTTTAGGGTAAGCATAACTTGTAAAAATGATAGGGTTATGTAAATAAATACACCTAGTGGTATACATAACCAATGAAAACCTAGTGGGCATACAAGACAAGGGGGAGAGCTTGTATCATATTGTGTGGGACCCTTTTCAGTCAGTAACCCAAAGTAGGTATCAAACATGTGCGTGCATGAGGCTGTGAATATCAGCGAAGGGTTTCCACTTTTGGACGTGATACATCCTACGATGGGGCCGGCACAGAGTATCTACGCTGATTAAGGAGTCAATCGATTAGGATAGTAGTTAGTGTACACTCGGACGTATGCCTAAGTCTAGCAGCTTATAGTGGAAGGGATCATTTCATTCTGGTTATACTAGTAATGGTGCATAGTAATCATAAGAAGCGTACACCCCATCCAGTTTACCTTGTCATAGCTGTCTTTATGTAGTTATCTCTCTCTTATCCACTTTATATGCCTATCATGCTATTTTTACTTATTTATTTACTAAAAGTAACTGGACTCACCAGACTTTATGTCCGATCCTTTTTGTTTCCTCTTCTTTCTTCCGTTTCCCCACCCAGGTTCGTAAAGAGGGAATTCTCAAGCTTAGCCAAGACTAAGTTATCATCTTGTTGGAGCTGCTTTTGAAGTATAGCTCAAGTTCTTCTCTTTACTATGGCTTAGCTCTTTTTGGGGAATCATGCTTTTTACATATTTATGTGCTCTGATGGTACAAGACAGCAGTTATCTTATTTTAATGGTTTTTGTGACCTATGGTATTTTGAACCACGATGTGATGATTTATACCGGATAAAAAAATTAGAAAATCCACTGCTATCTTATATATATCTTTCTTGTAACATTCCGTGTATATTTACCTATAACGCTTCACAGATCTAAATACATTCCCTTTATGAGTGACATTAACGGACATGGGATGTCACACTTGGTATCAGAGTTGAAGGTTACCAGATTAGATAAAAAAAATTGAAAACTATTTTCAAAAGGTTTTAAAAAAGAAAGCATTTTCAAAATGAAAAGTTTCTTTTGAGAAACATTCTCCAAAGAGCCATAAGTAATATCTTTCGATCCTTTGCCTGAATCTCTTTCCTTTTTCAACATGTCTGAGGAACCAAACATTCCAGAGGGCGTTACGATACCAGGATGGTTCTGTAGGTACCTAGAGGCCAAGCCGCCTGCCGAAGGCCAAGGAAACGTTCCTCCCCAGCTGGACCCGTTGTTCATCCTCCTCCGCGTGTAGACATCTTCTCTAAGATTTGCAAATATTTCCGTGCTATGGGAGAGAAGTCATTCCATAGAACCGAGACATTCGTAGAGGCAAGGAATTGGCTCAAGGAGACCGAGGATTTGTTGTAATCTTTGAAGTAGAGGATCGAAGGAAGATTTAGTTAGCTGCTTTGCTACTAAAGGATGAAGCTTCATTTTGGAGGTGACCCAAGCAGGTTGTTCGGTGGAAACTTGGGATGACTTTAGACCAAGGTTTGAGATGAAATTCCTTTCCCAAGATGAGAAGAGCATGCAGATGGAGAGTATCTTAGCACTCAAACAAGGGAACTTGATTGTTAGAGAATATGTGAACAAATTCAATCAACTGGCTAGATTCGGACTAGAGTTGGTAGACACTCCACCTAAGAAGGCTTTGCGGTTTGTTAAAGGGCTAAATGAACCCCTTCATGGGTTAGCTATGTCCCATATTCCAGTGGGAGACACCTTTGAAAGACTTGTTGATATGGCCTTGATGTATGAGAAAGAGAAAGAGGAAAAGAAGAAGGTTAGCTAAGGAAACAACGCAAAACAAGAAGATATGTCCCAAGAAAAGACAACAACAACAATAGAAGAAAAGTGGAAAGAATGACAAGGGTAAGGATAGGAGGAAGTGTCAAAGTTGTGTGCGTGAGGGTCACTTAGCGAAAGATTGTAAAAGAAGGAAGAATTCTTGCTTCAATTGTGGGGAGGTCGAACACTTTGCTAGAGAGTGCCCGAAGAAACATGGACAAGGTCAAAGGGCAGGAACTTCGGGAGGGCATGGTGCATGCTCTCACAATTAGTGCTTCTGATAGAGGTAGAAAAATTTCTGTAGAAGGTTTAATTTCTCTTTCAATTCATCCAATTAGAACACTTTTTGATTCTGGCGTTTCACAATCATTTATATCTAGTTTTGTGGTCGAATCTCAGCACTTAAATACTAGTATGGTAGTGGATCTCGTAGTTGTCTCAAACCCGATTGGTGGCTTGGCTCATTTATCTATGATTTGTCAAGGTTTGATAATATCTGTGTTAGGCGTCAAACTTGAATGTGACGCATATGTGCTCGGGTTCATGGGCTATGGGTTGATTCTAGGGATGGATTGGCTAACCACGTATGGTGCCATTCTAGATTGTGAAAGGAGGGTCGTTAGACTTCTGACTTGCTATGGGAGGACCCTTGAGGTTTCTTGTGACCCCCAAGGGTTTGTTATGCTTAGTTTCCTAGAATCTTTTGATGCATCCATAGATGATTTGCAATCTGTTCCAGTAGTCTGAGATTATTCAGATGTTTTTGAGGAGGTCCGGGGAATACCTCTGAGGCGCGAGATCAACTTTCGTATATATTTGGTGGACAATGCAAAGCTAGTTGCATTACTAGTGCGCCATATCTCTCCGAGGGAAAGGAAGGAGTTGAGTAAGCAAGTAGGTTAGCTACTTGAGAAAGGATTTATCAGGTGAAGAATATCTGAATGGGGTGCTCTAGTTGTATTTGCAACTAAGACAGATGGTTCACTTCATTTGTGTGTGGACTATAGAAAGCTGAACAAACTCATAAAGAAAAATAGGCACCCACTTCCATGGATAGATGACTTATTTTTCCAACTTGTTGGTGCCTCGGTATTCTCTCAGTTAGACTTAACCAAGGGATTTCATCAGTTGAGGGTGGCCAAGGACAGTATAGACAAGACTGCTTTTAGGACTCCGGATGGTTTCTTTGAATGGCTAGTTATGCTTTTTGGGATGACAAATGCACCCGCTTATTTTGTCGATTTGATGAGTAGAGTGTTTCGGGAGTTTCTAAATAATTTTTTAGTAGCCTTTATTGATGATATTTTGATCATCTCCAAAAGCGAAGAAGAGCACACCCAACATTTGACAGAAATTTTGAAAACACTGCATAAGCATCATCTTAAGGCAAAGTTCTCCAAATGCCATTTTTGGAGAAAAGAGGTGAGATTCTTACGGCATGTAGTCTCCAAAAAAGGGATAGTTGTGGATCTCGCGAAGGTAGTTGCGGTGCAAGATTGGCAGATTCCTAAAAATGCAACAGAGGTGAGAAGCTTTCTTGGATTGGTAGGTTATTATAGGAAGTTCATTAAGGACTTCGCAAAGATATCAGCCCCTCCCACCAGGCTGACAAAGAAGAACTTGGCATTTTCATGGGATATAGATTGTGATGTTGCTTTCCAACGTTCGAAGAAGGCTCTGACAACAGCTCCGGTCTTGACTTTACCCGATGGGAACAAAGTATTTACGGTTTACACTGATGCATGTGGTACAGGGCTTGGTGCGGTTTTGATGCAAGAAGGAAAGGTATTATGTTATGGGGTTAGACAGTTGAGAGTTCATGAGAAGAACTACCCCATCCATGATTTAGAGCTAGTTGCCATAGTATTCAAACTAAAGACATGGCGTCATTACTTACTTAGAGAGAAATTTGAGTTATACAACAATCATAAATCTCTCAAGTATCTACTCTCCCAGAAGGATCTTAATTTAAGGCAACAAAGATGGATGGAGTTCCTAGCTTCTTATGATTTTGGAATCGCTTATACTCCCGGCAAGGGTAATGAGGTGGCTGACGCACTAAGCGGGCAGAGGATGGCCTTAAGTCCTCGGTTCGTGGAGAGGAAGAGCTTGGAGTTCATATCAACTTTTGACTTTAGACCCTCCATCGATATTTTGCCTGATTTGTTTGCATCGCTAGAGATACGACCAACTCTTATGGATTAGATAGGAGCTTTGCACCAAGTAGACCCACATATTTTAAACATCTGGATAAGCTCAGAAAAGGGGAGACTTCTAGTCACCTCAGCAAATATTCCATAGATGAAAAAGGGTGGTTGCGGCGAGATGAAAGGCTTTGTGTTCCTCAAACTGGAAGCTTGATAAAGGCAATCCTAGAAGAAGCACACCATTCTAAGATGACTATTCATCCAGGCGGTGATAAGATGTATAGAGACATGAAGATGGTTTTCTTTTGGGCCGGGATGAAGAAAGATGTGGCAGAATTTGTTTCTCAATGTTTAGTTTGCCAACAAGTTAAAGTTGATCAAAAGAAGCCCCGTGGTTTACTCCATCCTTTGGAGGTTCCATAGTGGAAATGGGATAGTGTCTCCATGGACTTCATAGATGGGTTGCCTAGGTCAAACAAAGGCAACACCAGTATTTGGGTAGTAGTGGGCGGACTGACCAAGAGCGCTCATTTTATCCAAGTCAAGAGTAAGAGGACGACATCATGGTTGGCAGCAATTTATGTTTGTGACATAGTTCGTCTTCATGGAGTACCTTCCAGCATCATAAGCGATCGTGACCCTATCTTTACCAGTCAATTTTGGAGGAGCTTGTAAGAAGCATTACGTACACAGTTGTGTTTGAGCACCGCTTACCATCCTCAGACCGATGGATAGACGGAGAGGGAGAACAGAATTCTAGAGGATCATTTAAGGCTGTGTATCCTAGACTTCAGAGGGACTTGGGAAGAGCCCCATCCTTTAGTAGAGTTTTCCTATAACAATAGTTATCAAGCTAGCATTAGCATGGCACCCTTCGAAACATTGTATGGACGACCCTGTAGATCACCAATTTGCTGGTGGGAATCTACAGAAAGATTGTTACTTGGACCTGATATGGTTAGAGAAATGTCCGAGAAGATTGACCTTATTCGGCGTGGATGAAGACAGCTCAAGATAGGCAGGATTCCTATGCAGGACCTTATTCGGCGTGGATGAAGACAGCTCAAGATAGGCAGGAATCCTATGCAGACAAGAGGAGGACTAACATCGAATTTGAAGTGGGAGACTAAGTTTTTATTAAACTATCACCTTTGAGGAATGTGGTTTGCTTCGGATCTATAGGGAAGTTGGCACCCAGATTTGTGGGACCATTTCCCATAACCGGAAGGATCGGCCAAATGGCTTATAGAGTAAAGCTCTCAGAAAATCTATCCGTCGTTCATGATGTTTTCCACGTTTCTCATTTGCGGAAGTGCTTGCATGACACCACGGAAGTTGTTGATCCAAGTATATTAGAGGAGGTAGAAGTGAAACGGGTGGCGACAGTAAGACGAGTCCCTACCGATATTCTCGGATCAGAAATTAAGAAGCTCCGTAATAAAGAAATCAAGTTGATAAAGGTTCAATGGGGAGATAACCCAGAGGATGTGACTTGGGAGATCGAAAACAAGAGTCGTGCTTCGTACCCTACCCTTTTCGAGAGTATATTCTTAACTCCAAAGTTTTATCTATGCTTACTTCTATCATTTTAGTATGTCCTATCAATAGTATTTTCTACCTTCAGATAGGAACCCTATGGATGTAAACATGTGTTTGAGACATGTTATGTTTGATGGATGCAAGTGGATGCAAATGGTTACTAATGGTTGCCTCTGGATGCATATACACACACATTAGGCACTAGATTGACTCAATCACCCTCATATTACATATGGATGTGTGTGCATTTTCTTTTTTTTAATGGATGAAAATGGGTGTATTATCAAATGAATGTTTAATTTGGACGAATGAGTGTGCACACATATAGAACGTACATATCATAATTAGGATTATTTACATACATATTGGATTCATGGCACTAAAATACATTGCATTGAGGAGGTCGACTAAATCAGTAGACCGCCTAATCATCACATTAGTATTGGGACATATACACACACCTTTGCATATGTTCATATAAGCATTAGAAGGACAATGGATGCCTGTGGTTGATGGATGAGTAGATGGGTGATGGATGGTAGGATATACATTCTTCTTAACTTGAAGATTTCGAGGACAAAATCCTTTAAGTAGGGGAGAATGTAACACCCCAAAATTTTAAAGCCATTAAAGAAGGAAAATAAAATAATAATTAATTTAATATTTAGAATTAAGGGAAACGGACTGCGCCATTGCATCCATCTCGAAATTCTGGTTAAGATAGACATTTGGTTTGCGTAAAACGGACACCGTATGAGGAAGTTATGAAGGTTTGAAGTTTTTATACGCATAGAAGAATTATGTATGCATATATAGGACCCAAGAATTCAAAATTTTCAGTTCAAAATTCAAAATCACAGAAAGTGGGGGAAGCAGGAAAAATCCCGCCAGGGGAGTCAATCCCCGTTGGAGGGTGTCGACCCCGGGTTCGACCCCTCAAGGGGGATGTCGACCCCCCTAGGGCTGAGGTAAGTTGGTTTCTGGAGGCTGGCAGCTATATAGAGAGGTCCATTTCTCTTGTTTTCTCCATTGAGAATCCATGGAGGCCAAACTCTGCTGGTGACTGAACTGAACAGAATCATTTATCTTCTACAACTAATCATTTAAGTGTAGATCCGCATCTCAACAAGCTTCTTTTCTTGTTCTATTTTTCTAATCCAAACACTGTGATTTCTTAGTTGCTTTTAGATTTAAATATTTAAAATTAAACCTGATATGACTATAGTTTGGATTTGTTCCTGTGACCAAATTATACTAGATCCATTGTAAATTGTGGACATATGACATTCTGAGTTGGTTATATCTTGGATCAAAATCTCTATCTAGTTAGATCTATTTTAACTTCTATGACATTCTATGATGTGGATCTTAAACCTTATTTGTACCAGATCTACTGTTAACTATTGGATCTGAATTATGTGGACATCTAAATTATTAATTAGATCTAGCTTATTATTTAGATCTCCTTGTACATATCATATTAGATCTGAACCTGTTGGACATCTAAATTAATATTTAGATCTTGTCATGCTTATCTTAACATCCTTGCTATGTTAAAACTAGTTTGCTATCACCATTTTATTGGATCTATGGTTATATGTTCACCTTTTCACCATGTTAGTATATGATAATGCCATTTATGTTAGAACAATCTCCATTGTCATATTCCCATCACATTTCCCTTTTATTGTTTATGACTAGGCTATTATCTAGCCTAGGTATGTCATGAATTATATGCAAATACGTTAGTTAGGGAATGGGGAAAACATCAGAATTGTCAAAACTTAAATGTCGAACATGAATTTGGACATTTATCCATTATGAATATATTTGGGTAAATGGGCATAAACACCAGTAAATACATAGGTATAATTAATTGGATAATAATTAAAATGCCTAGGATTACAGCAATTAGAAAATTGTAACAACACTTATGATAGGAGGTTGGATTGCATTTGCGGTGGAAGTCTGCCCGGACCCGACGGGCATATCCAGCAACCGCATATGTTGAGTCTAATGTGAGGGGTCTAAGGGAACCAATACAACGGGCTAAGACAGAGGTTAGGCCCAACTTGTGGAATAAGTCTGCCCGGACCCTACCTGTAACGACCCAGCGGATTTTCAGACCCGAAAATTGACATAAATACAATTACTGTATCTAATGCCGACTTTCCAAACACGGAGAACACATGACGTTATTAGAAAGAATTTAGAGGGTGAGAAAAGAAGGAAATATTAGAATAGAAGAAAGAAGAAGAACATCATATCAGAATCTCACAGCGGAACAGATAAAATATAATATCAAATCTCCTTATACAAAAGAACTATATATACATATCAATCATCAGAGTATAACATATATCAGTCACAGTGAAAATAACTTTATATAACTAGCGGTGAAGCCTTCTGCTTCCAGCTCCTGAAACTCCAAGCGAAACCTATCCTGGAAAAATACTCGGTCTGATCCGAGCACATTTGAAGCAAAGCATAATTCACCGGGTCAGTCTGGAATACTTTCAGTGATAAATTCACAACACAAACAACTTGTTTAAATTTGGAAAATCCTTTTGAAATAAAAAGATAATAGTAAGACCAGCCCACACATAAAAACGGACAGTTTTTACCTTACTATAACCGAAACCATTTTTGAAATCATACTTTGTCTGATATTATAATAGTGTCTGAATACAAGTAGATTACAATCTAGCGGAAAGCTTGCATCTCACGCTCCACATATATAGTATACAATCAAAACTGCAGGCACTTATTGGATATTGGATTCTAACTATGACAAGGTATGGGACCACCTCCCGATAGTGTATCGCTAGAGGTGAATACACTGGGCTCAACAAGAACGTCTTACAACCCGACCCACACATGACCGACCACTCATTTCGCTTGAGTGTATCAAATGTATATCACCAATGGTTGGGATCAGAAACCGTTTCCCGAAAAGGGACAGCATTGAAATAGGCTAAAGAAGCAAATGGAATTTCTCTATATAGGTGATTATACACCGTAATGGGAGCGACCCACATAGCCATGCTGCCTGCCCGATTTTTGTCATTTCCCGGTTGATGAGGCTTGAGGTTAGAATCTACTTTTAAATCATTTGGTCATCATTCATTTTGAATGCCGCGTTACCAGATCCGTTAAATCACTAATTGACATCCACAAGCATACTCTGGGTATAAAAGAAGTACCCCTCTTCGCCACCAACTCGGTATATTTGTAAAATTCAACGTACGTGGTTTTAAGGAAATACTCTGTCAGACATTCATCCATACAAGTCATCCAGGAACAGGATGAACCGAAGGCATCCTCCTACTGCATCCTTATATAGGAATAACCCTAAGGATCAATAGCAAGTATTCCTTGCAATCCGTAAAATCTCAACCACGATCGAATCACGTCACAATACTTCTGTGTTGCAACACAGGAATATTCGTCAAGTAATCCTTCAGCTTATGAAGATCCACGGTCTTCAATTGCTCCATCTTCAAACATCATCTTCACGTATTTGCTGGTTCAGAATGGTTTTCGGATATAAATTCGATCTCGGTCTTTCCATAACAACAATCGTATTGGTTAGGTTTGATAGTCGATGACTTAACTATCAAATAACAATCGTGTTAAAGGATTTCACTGATTCAGTATTCGACATTACTTGACCTATTTTAAAAATAATTAATAAATTGGTTAATCATCATCTAAATCTTTCAATAAATTTAAACATTTTATTTATGCTAAATTTTATCATAATAAAACTACTTTATATGGTTTCGAGTTTGTATATACATATATCCTAAACTTTCCATTTCCTTTACCGTAGAAAATGTCATTATATTCTTCAAAACCCTTTTTCCACACTTCCTTAACTCCAGGTATCTTGATATATACCCATATATGTAAACAATACTTAATGGTATTAAATAAATAACTGATTATGATATGGGTAGAGAAAATGTCAAATTATATAATTAAAACCAATTATCCTTATTTACGTTGTAGCCAATATTGCAGTATTCCCTATATTCCAAAATCTCGCCCTTATGTTCAATATTTCTCGTATGGGACATCACACCAATTTAAACACCCTTTACCATTTCAAACTAATACTATTCCTCGATAATAATGAAGCCGTTCAAGTGGGGGTATTTTATTTACCTCTCAGACCTTGAATGACCCTGTTCTTACCTAAGAATAAATGCCAGTTTGTCACTTAACCATTGATATTAGAATTCTCATTTACCACTTTGATTTCAAATCTAGTTTTATAAAACCGTTTCTTACGTTTGAAATCCTCTTCCAATATAATCTCTTTACTTAAGTTGTTGATTAATAAATGTTCATTAAAACACCACTTTTAACTTATATCATTATTTCTCTTATAACATTTTGATTTATAATCAAAATCTCATGTCAAATAATTTGATACCATCTATTTAGGCATTTCTATAATAAAACTTATCTTGGATAAAAATCCCGCTTTCCACCTTCTTTACAACCAGAACTCTTTACATGGATTTTATTTCCAAAATCCCTTTACCAATATTTAACACAACCCAATTGTATGTATTTTTCTTTTTGTTTGAAAGCCGTACTTCAATTATAGTGCTCGCTTGATTCAATTCTTTAACATTTAAATTTATCACTTTGTTTTTATTTTTAAAACCTCATTTTAAAACTTGCTTGGATTTCTTTCAAATCACTTATACAAATCTGTTTACCATCTCTATACCTCGGTTTATTCTTAATCTATTAACCCTTTCCCTTTTAAAGTTTCATTTCATTTGCATTCACTTTACTTAACTTAACGATTAAGTAAACATCTTATTTAAATCCTTGAATTCTACTTACAAATCCCATTAACCAATCTCATTTGAAACCTGGATTATAAATCCCTTTATAAACTCTTATCACTCTTTTGGTCAAACCATATCGCCACTTAATCACTTCTCAAATGAATTCCAATTAAAAGCCATCGTTTTTAATTATTATTAATTAAAATAATAATTAACTTTATTATTAACTTCATTAGAAATGGTTAGCTTTGATTAATCAGAAATAGGATTACTAACATTTTAAAAGCTTATTTACTAATAATTAATGTTATTAACACTAACCAATTCAACAATTTCTTTAATTTATAGTTAGTCGGAGATTAACTAATAATTTAACACTAAACAATCCAATGATTTCCTTAATTTATAGTTACTCGGATATTAACTAATATTTAACACTAAACCATCTCGATAATTACTATGGATTCTAGTTAATCGAAGATTAACTACCTTTTAACACCCTTCATTAAATTTAACGAATATTCAGAAAAATTTAAATCAGATTAATTCCATTATCAATTCCAATTAACAATGGTCGATTTTACCAACCGTACATATCAGTTAACTATTAATTGATTTTCATTTGTCAATTCCCTTTTTAAATTAACTAAACAACTTAATCAATTTAAAATCACTATTTAGTTGTTAAAAAACAATTATTCTATTTTACCAACCCGTGGGTAATTTATTTGGTTTCCTGCTTTTGGAACTTGTATAATCATAAGATTCTATTACATCAACATTTTCAATAATTTCTTTGATAAACTTGATTAAAATATTTATTTATAAATTCCTAATTTAATTATTTATATAAAATAATTGGAAACTTTTAATTCAGTTATAAAATAATTTATAACCTTTAAAACTACGTCAGTTCACCTAACGGTAAAACGACGTTTATAACAATTTATTTTAGGCCATTCACTGCCAATTACCCAATCAATACTGTCGATTGATTTCAATTACAACAACAATGAATATATATTCAATCATCAACATTCAAACAGGTTTTGGTGTCAGTCAGGGTGTAAATTCCAATATGAATAGTATGTACTCCAAATAACTTATAGTTTATTTGAGGAATCCGGTTGGATCCCTCCAACCTGTCCTTCTCTACAACACAGATAACAGTTGATAATAATATACAAATTAAATTTCAATAATTTATTATCTACAAATGATGAATATAAATAACAACAACCAATCAAACAGTCAGTAACATCCATACCAGCCGATCAACCAATTTATACTGTTAATGGTAAATTATATTTTTCTATGAACTTACCACATCATAGAATTCCAGAGTGTTTGAGAATTAACCCACCAGAATTTATTTTGGTTGACAGTCGATATATTATTGCATTAAATTTGAAACAAACGTTCAAAATTATCTGAAATTCCAAACAGCTCCAATCGATTCCTAATCAGCACCATCATCTAGGCTTCGTCCCTGCGATCCCAACGGATCCTGTTTTGCTGAAATCTGTTAATGTATGCAAAAGTTATAATCGATACAAGCTTATATATATTTAACGATTAATCAACTAAACTAAGTATAACTTAATTATATTTTAAAACTTAATTACCCTTATTACCCTTTCCACATCATCAGCGTATTATACGAACGTGTTTTCCCCTATTGGAATTCCTGAAACTCGACCTTCTTCCACCCTTCTTCATCGTTCCCGATTTACTCATTTCAACTACGACACAACCCAATCAATACCTGTCGGCGCCGCCTCAGATAGCCGTAGCCCCACCTGACCTCGCCGGCACAACCACCCATCCACCAGGCCCTATTGCCCTAGACGCCGTGACCCAGAGTTGCTCCGACCGACCTGAATTCCAACATGAACGGAAAAGCCCTCAGGTTCAATTTCTCCTCCGTCAGACCACCATTAGCCCCCAGACCGCCGCCATACTGACTGTCACGCTCCCCTGCACCATCGCCCTTAGGCACCCTGGCCCCACAACTAACGTTGACACTGGAATAACACCAAATTTGATCGCCAGTTTCAGAAAACACCCCCAAAAACTCCACCTTCGTTCATCTCCTCGCCCAGACCACCACAGGCGATTCCAGAACCCCAGACTGGAGCCAAATAAAATCCTGATCTCCCATCTTTGTCCTCCCACTGGTTTTAGCTTTTGAAATTGACCAAAACCGCTCCAAAACAGAAAAGAACGGAAGTGCTTTCTCTCGGTTTTCGTGCAATTCCGACCACCACAGTTGTCCGATCACCCCCAAATTTTACCAGCGGGTAGATATCGTCCCAATCTACCATTTGCCTTTGGAACCCCCCTCAAATTCATTATAAATTTGAAGATATAAATTAAAACGTGATTAGGGACTTTTCTACAAAATTATGAGGCTGAAAAATTATTTGGACGGGATGAATGAATTTAGGCTGAAATGTAGTTGTATATATAAGGGAGAAATAATATTTTTTTAGGTCGATGTGACTAAGGATATTATTTTTCGTGTCTATCACAATTTCGAACACCGTTTATTCGCTCTTGTGCTCCCATACAAACTCCGTTCATAACGCGAATGGACGTCATGGTATAATTTGACGTTGCAGCCCTAAAGAAACTTGTTTCGTCGAATTCGGAGTCCGTTTGCTCAAACAGCACTCGTTCACGTCCAAATGATCATTTTATTTGCATTTTATTTTGTCATGCTCACAGGATAACTCCGATTGACACGCAACTTGAAATATAGCAATAATTTATCGTTGCGGTCCCAATAAAATTTGTTTCGTCGATAACGGAGGTCAATTGAATAATGTCCCTTCTGAACTGCCCAATTCAAATTAAAATAAACCAATTTTAAAATACCTCAATATAATATAAATAAATTATTGTTATCAGCCATACACGACCGAAATTTCATACACTACCAAAATAAAATATCTCAGGTTGAATTCCAAGCCAAATCAATATTCAAAAAAATAAAAATCCTTTGTTTTATATAAATAAATCACTATAATATATAAACAAATTCCATAGCGACTATTTCAAAATTTGATTTGGACATAAAACCAAATCTACGCTATGAAAACTGGATTTTTCTCTTCCATTAGAAAAATATTATCAAATAGATTCATACATTTCTTGTTTCGAGAAAATCCGACTTATATTGGATCCTATAGAGCCGTTAAAAGTTCAAAACGCCATATTACAAACTGCCGCGCTGCTGCAGGTCGTTTTAAAATTAAATTATAAATTTAACATTCAACCATCGTTTTATAAATGAAATCGTCGCTATAAATTCAATATAAACAATTTTCAACAATTTGAAATTCCCCGATCGCATTATATTTCAAATTCAACATTTTCCAAATATTTTGGAATTAAAATATTATTATATAATTAATATAATAAATATTCAAAATAAAATAATTAAATCCAATTATATGAATTCAAATCTATATTTTAAATAATAAAATAATTCGAATAATTAGGTAGAAAATACGGGACGCTACATTCCTTCCCCCTTAAAAGAATTTCGTCCTCGAAATTGCCAAGGTAGAAAGAATGTTATGACCCATTATCTTTAAAATAATATTTAATTAAAACTCGATTTTATTTTCAAACTAACCCAATTGGTTTTAAAACCAACTTATTTCAAATAACAGAATTTTCCAAAAATCTTCAAAAATTTATAACACCTTAAATTTTTGGTAGAATCTCCCCTGTACGGAGGGACATCTGCAATATCGCAGGTTCAAGAAATATATATACATCGACCAACATGGTCGGAAAAATTCAAAATCCAAACCCAAAATCCAAAAAAAAAAATAAAAAATTATAATTTGCGTAAGTGTACCTTTTTGCGACCGATATTACGCGATAAGCGATAATTTATGTTTAAGCTTACTCGACTATCATGCTAAACTGGATTCAATTCATCTCGGAATTCTCCTGGATGGGTTCTAAAGCTGAATTGGCACGTCTTCACCTGTTCTCATCTCAAATGAATTTCATTAGTCTCCAAACAATGTCAATTCAAATATCTATATCATCCATTCTAACCAATTCTACACGAAATTAAATTCACATAAGATTATAATTAAAATTATAGCCAAGGGTTTAGCAATCCACTTATATCCTTAATTATCCAATCAAATTCATTAGACTTTGATTCATTCCTTGGTCCTATATCAAGTCTCAATCAATATCCACGCAATCAACTATACAATCCAACACTTTATTAATTTCCAGATATTCCATTGATTTACTGTTTTCCAAACACGAGTCAAATTCTGAAATTTCCAAGTATGATTACATCTTATATGGTTTACATAGTATAAGTTGTATTAAGTATTAATATTTCTATTTACATATCTCATATTTGAGATTTCCTTTAAATACCCATTCAAATTCATCAAATTTGGATTGATTTATTCAGTTAATTCATTTCAGATTAGTTTTTAACCAAATTCATCCATTTCAGATTTATATTCAAACAATCAACAACAGAAACCAAGCATATCATTCAAATCGATATTAACAAATCCAGTTGATTTCCCATATTGTAATTATTTGTGGAAATCATCACTTTTATTGTTTTATAAAATAAATTAGGCAAAATTAGTTTCAAAAATAATATTAGATCAAATTACAAATACGTGCACTCATATATATATTCAAACTCAGTCTAGGGTATTGCTAACCCCATCTCTATTGAGTTACGCCACAGAGCCAAGGTTATCACTAAACCAATAGCTCTGATACCACTGTAACGACCCAGTGGATTTTCGGCCCCGAAAATCGACATAAATACAATTACTGTATCTAATGTTGACCTTCCAAACACCGAGAACACAGGACGTTATTAGAAAGAATTTAGAGGGTGAGAAAAGAAAGAAATATTAAAATAAAAGAAAGAAGAAGAACATCATATCAGAATCTCACAGCGGAACAGATAAAATATAATATCAAATCTCTTTATACAAAAGAACTGTATATACATACCAATCATTAGAGTACAACATATATCAGTCACAGCGGAATTAACTTTATATAACTAGCAGTGAAGCCTTCTGCTTCCAGCTCCTGAAACTCCAAGCGAAACCTATCCTACAAAAATACTCGTTCTGACCCGAGCACATTTGAAGCAAAGCAAAATTCACCGTACATTCAGTGATAAATTCACATCACAAACAACTTGTTTAAATTTGGAAAATCCTTTTGAAATAAAATGATAATAGTAAGACCAACCCACACATAAACACGGATGGTTTTTACCTTACTATAACCCAAACCGTTTTTGAAATCATACTTTGTCTGATGTTATAATAGTGTCTAAATACAAGTAGATTATAATCTAGCAGAATGCTTGCATCTCACGCTCCACATATATAGTATACAATCAAAAGCGTGGGCGCCTATTTGATATTGGATTACAACTATGCCAAGGTATGGGACCAACTCCCAATAGTGTATCTTTAGAGGCGAATACACTGGGTTTAACAAGAACATCTTGCAACCCGGCTCACACATGACCGACCACTCATTTCGCTTGAGTGTATCGAATGTGTATCACCAACGGTTGGGATCAGCAACCATTTCCCGAAAAGGGACAGCATCGAAATAGATTAAAGAAGCAAATGGAATTTCTCTAGATAGGTGACTATACACCCTAATGGAAGCGACCCACATAGCCATGCCGCGTGCCCGATTTTTGTCATTTCACGGTTGATGAGGCTTGAGGTTAGAATCTACTTTTAAATCATTTGGTCATCATTCATTTTGAATGCCACATTGTTAGATACGTCAATTCACTAATTGACTTCCACAAATATATTTTGGGTATAAAAGAATTTCCCCTCTTCGCCACCAACTCGGTATATTTGTAAAAATCAACGTACGTGGTTTTAAGGAAGCACTCTTTCAGACATTCGTCCATACAAGTCACCCAGGAACAGGATGAATCGAAGGTACCCTTTTACTGCATCCTTATATAGGAATCACCCCAAGGATCAGTAGCAAGTAGTCCTTGCAATCAATAAAATCTCAACCACGACCGAATCACGTCAGAATACTTTTGTGTTGCAACACAAGAATATTCGTCAAGTAATCCTTCCGCTTATGAAGACCCATAGTCTTAAATTGCTCCATCTTCAATTAACATCTTCACATATTTACTGGTTCGGAATTGTTTTCGAATATAAATTCGATTCCGGTCTTTCCGTACCAACAATCGTATTGGTCAGGTTTGATAGTCAGTGATATAACTATCAAATAACGATCGTGTCAAAGGATTTCACTGATTCAGTATTTGGCATTACTTGGCCTATATTAAAAATAATTAATAAATTTGTTAATCAACTTCTAAATCTTTCAATAAGTTTAAACATTTTATTTATGCTAAATTTTATTATAATAAAACTACTTTATATGGTTTCGAGTTTGTATGTATATATATCCCAAACTTTTCATTTCCTTTACCATAAAAAATGTCATTATATTCTTCAAAAACCCTTTATCCACACTTCCTTAACTCCAGGTATATTGATATACCCATATATGTATACAATACTTAATGGTATTGAATAAATTACCGATTATGATATGCGTAAAGAAAATGTCAAATTATATAATTAAAACCAAATATCCTTATTTACATTGTAACCAATATTGCAGTATTCCCTATATTCCAAAATCTCGCCCTTATGTTCAATATTTCTCGTATGGGACATCACACCAATTCCAACACCCTTTACCATTTCAAACTAATTCTATTCCTCGATAATAATGAAGCCGTTCAAGTTGGGGTATTTTATTTACCTCTCAGACCTTGATCGACCCCGTTCTTACCTTAGAATAAATACCAGTTTGTCACTTAACCATTGATATTAAAATTCTCATTTACCACTTTGATTTCAAATCTGGTTTTTATTAAACCGTTTCTTACATTTGAAATCCTCTTCCAATATAATCTCTTTACTTAAGTTGTTGATTAAGTTAATGTTCATTAAAACACCACTTTTAACTTAAATCATTATTTCACTTATAAAATTTTGATTTATAATCAAAATCTCTTGTCAAATAATTTGATACCATCTATTTGGGCATTTCTATAGTAAAACCTATCTTGGATAAAAATCCCGCTTCCCATCTTCTTTAAAACCAGAACTCTTTACTTCGATTTTATTTCCAAAATCCCTTTACCAATATTTAACAAAACCCAATTGTATGTATTTTTCTTTTCGTTTGAAAGCCTTACTTCAAATACAGTGCTCGCTTCATTCAATTCTTTAACATTTAAAGTTATCACTTTGTTTTTATTTTAAAAACCTCATTTTAAACCTTGCTTGGATTTCTTCCAAATCACTTATACAAATCTGTTTACCATCTCTATACCTCAGTCTATTCTTAATCTATTAACCCTTTCCCTTTTAATGTTTCATTTCATTTGCACTCACTTTACTTAACTTAACGATTAAGTAAAAATCTTATTTAAATCCTCGAATTCTACTTACAAATCCCATTAACCAATCTCGTTTGAAACCTGGATTATAGATCCCTTTATAAACTCTTATCGCTCTTTTGGTCAAACCATATCGCAACTTAATCACATCTCAAATGAATTCCAATTAAAAGCCATCGTTTTTAATTATTATTAATTAAAATAATAACTAACTTTATTATTAACTTCATTAGAAATTGTTAGCTTTGATATTAATCAAAAATAGGATTATTATCATTTTAAAATCTTATTTAATAATAATTAATGTTATTAACACTGACCAATTCAATAATTTCTTTAATTTATAGTTAATCGGAGATTAACTAATAATTTAGCACTAAACAATTCAATGATTTCCTTAATTTATAATTAATCGGATATTAACTAATATTTAACACTAAACCATCTCGATAATTACTATGCGTTCTAGTTAATCGAAGATTAACTACCATTTAACACCGTTTGTTAAATTTAATGAATATTCAGAAAAATTTAAATCAAATTAATTCCGTTATCAATTCCTATTAACAACGGTCGATTTTACTAGCCGTACATATCAATTAACTATTAATTGATTTTCATTTGTCAATTACCTTTTTAAATTAATTAGACAACTTGATTAATTTAAAATCACTATTTAGTTGTTATAAAAACAATTATTCTACTTTATCAACCCGTAGGTAATATATTTGGTTTCGTACTTTTGGAACTTGTATAATCATAAGATTCTATTACATCAACATTTTCAATCATTCCTTTGATAAACTTGATTTAAAGTGTTTATTTATAAATTCCTAATTTAATTATTTATATAAAATAATTGGAAATTTTAATTCAGTTATAAAAAAATTTATAACCTTTAAAACTACGTCAGTTCACTTAACAGTAGAACGACATTTATAACAATCTATTTAAGGCCATTCACTGCCAATTACCCAATCAATACTGTCGATTGATTTCATCTACAACAAAGATGAATATATATTCAGTCATCAACATTCAAACAAGTTTTGGTGTCAGTCAGGGTGTAAATTCCGATATGAATAATACGCACCCCAAATAACAAACAGTTTATTTGAGGAATCCGGTCGGACCCCGCCAACCTGTCCTTCTCTGCATTACAGATAACAGTTGATAATAATATACGAATTAAATTTCAATAATCCTTTATCTAAAAATGATGAATATAAATAACAACAACCAATCAAACAGTCAATAACATCCATAGCAGCCAATCAATCAATTTATACTGCTAACAGTAAATTATATTTTTCTATGAATTTACCACATCACAAAATTCCAGAGGGTGTGAGAATTAACTCACCAGATTTTATTTTGGCTAACAGTCAATATTTTTTGCATTAAATTCGAAACAAACATTCAAAATTATCTGAAATTATAAATAGCTCCAATTGATTCCTAGTCAGCACCATTATCTATCCCTCGTCCCTATGATCCCAACGGATCCTGTTTTGCTGAAATCCGTTAACGTATTCAAAAGTTATAACCGATACAATCTTATATATATTTAATGATTAATTAGCTAAACTAAGTATTACTTAATTATATTTTAAAACTGAATTACACTTATTACCCTGTCCACGTCATCAGCGTATTATACGAATGCGTTTTCCCCTATTGGAATTCCTGAAACATGACCTTCTTTCACCCTTCTTCATCGTTCCTGATTTCCTCATTTCAACTACGACACAACCTAATCAACACCTGCCGGCGCCGCCTCAGATAGCCGGAGCCCCACCTGACCTCGCCGGCACCACCGCCCACCCATCAGGCCCCTTCGCTCCTGACGCCGTGACCCAGAGTTGCTCCGACTGATCTGAATTCCTACATGAACGGAAAATACCTAGGGTTCAATTTCTCCTCCGTCAGACAATCATCAGCCCCCAGACCGCTGCTATACTGACCGTCATGCTCCCCTGCACCATCGCCCTTAGACATCCTGGCCCCACGACCAAAGTTGATGCCGGAATAACACCAAATCCAATCACCACTTTCAGAAAACACCCCAAAAACTCCACCTCCATTCATCTCCTCGCCCCGACCACCATAGGCAATTCCAGAACTCCAGACCGGAGCCAAATCAAAGCATGATCTCCCCTCTTTATCCTCCCACTGGTTTTAGCTTCTGAAATTGACCAAAACCCCTCCAAAACAAAAAAGAACGGAAGTGCTTTCTCTCGGTTTTCATGCAATTCCGGCCACCACAGTCGTCCGATCACCCCCAAATTTTACCAGCAGGTAGATATCGTCCCGATCTACCGCTTTGCCTTTGGTAACCCCCCCTCAAATTCATTATAAATTTGAGGATATAAATTAAAAAGTGATTAGGGACTTTTCTGCAAAATTGTGAGGTTGAAAAATTGTTTGGACGGGATGAATGAATTTAGGCTGAAATGTAGTTGTGTATGTATAGGAGAAATAATATTTGTTTAGGTCGATGTGACTAAGGATATAATTTTTCGTGTCTATCGCAATTTCGAACACCATTTATTCGCTCCTGCGCTCCCATACAAACTCTGTTCGTAATGCGAATGGACGTCATGGTATAATTTGACGTTACGGTCAAACAACACTCGTTCACGTCCAACTAATCGTTTTATTTGCATTTTATTTTGCTACGCTCATAGAATAACTCCGATTAACACGCAACTTGAAATCTAGCAATAATTTACAGTTATGGTCCCAATAAAATTTGTTTCATTGAAAACAGAGGTCGTTTGAATAAAGTCCCTTTTGAACTGCCCAATTCAAATTAAAATAAACCAATTTTAAAACAGCCCAATATAATATAAATAAATTATTGTTATCGGCCATACACAACCAAAATTTAATACACTACCAAAATAAAATATCTCGAGTTGAATTCCAAGCCAAATTAATATTCAGAAAAATAAAAATCCTTTGTTTTATATAAATAAGTCGCTATAATATATAAATGAATTCCATAGCGACTATTTCAAATTTTGATTTGGACATAAAACAAAATCTACACTATGAAAACTGGATTTTTCTCTTCCACTAGAAAAATATTATCAAATTGATTCATACGTTTCTTGTTTCGAGAAAATCCGACTTATATTGGATCTTGTAGAGCCGTTTAAACTTCAAAACGCCATAATACAAACGGGCGCGCCATTGCAGCTCGTTTTAAAAATAAATTATAAATTTAACGTTCAACCGTCATTTTATAAATGAAATCATCACTATAAATTCAATATAAACAATTTTCAACAATTTGAAATTGTCCGATCACATTATATTTCAAATTCAACATTTTCCAAATATTTTGGAATTAAAATATTATTATATAATTAATATAATAAATATTCAAAATAAAATAATTAAATCTAATTATATAAATTCAAATCTGTATTTTAAATAATAAAATAATTCGAATAATTAGGCAGAAAATACGGGACGTTACACTATCGGCATATCCAGCATCTACAAGTTGTAGGCCTAATGTGGGAGGTCTAGCCCATTATAACCATAATTGGACATGGTAACGAATAGGAATTCTTAACCTAGTAAATCCATGGGGATTGTATGAATATGAACTAAAACTGCGGTTAAGTAAATTTGGTCGAACAGTTGGTGGGTTAAGTAAATCAGAGGGGGTGGGTAATATTTAAATATAGGCCCACAAACTTAACCCGATAAGGTTATGTAATTAAAGACACCTAGCGGTATATATAACCAGAGTAAATAATAAAGTTATGTAATTAAAGACACCTTTTAGAGTAAGCATAACTTGTAGAAATGATAGGGTTATGTAAATAAAGAAACTTAGTCGTATACATAGCCAATGAAAACCTAGTGGGGATACAAGACAAGGGTGAGAGCTTGTAACACATTGTGTGGGACCCATTTCAGCCAGTAACCCGGAGTAGATATCAAACATGTACTCTGAACTAGGTCGAAGAAGGGGCACGCATATTGGACTGATTGTAAGAGATCCAAACGTGGAGAACGGTGTGGGCGGCGCAAACCGACTGGGCCATAGGCGTGCATGAGCCGCGCAGAGGGGAATAAGATGATCGTGACACCTGCAGATATAGAGCTATGCATTTCAATGAAGGGTTGCCACTTTAGGACGTGATACATCATATGATGGGCTCGGCCGCGGATTAGGTAGCCGATCGATTAGCGTAGTATTTAGGATACACTCGGACGCATGTCAAAGTCTACCAACTTATAGTGGTGAGATCATTTCATTCTGGTTATACTAGTAATGGTGCAGAGTATTCATTAGAAGCATACACCCCTATCCAGTTTACCTTGTCATATCTACCTTTATGTAGTTATCTCTCTCTTATCCACTTTATATGCCTGTCATGCTACTTTTACTTATTTACTTACTAAAAGTAACTGGATTCACCATACCTTATGTCTGACCCTTTTTGTTTCCTCTTCTTTCTTCCATTTCCCCACCCTGGTTCATAGGGAGGGAATTCTCAGGCTTAGCCAAGACTCAGTTATCATCCTATTGGAGCTTCTTTTGAAGTATAGCTCAAGTTCTTCTCTTTACTATGGATTATCTCTTTTTGGGGAATCATGTTTTTTTACATATTTGTGTACTCTAATGGTACAAGACAACAGTTATCGTATTATAATGGTTTTTGTGACTTATGGTATTCTGGACCACGATACGATGATTTATGTTGAAATAAAAATGTTAAAACCCGCTGCTATGTTAATTATATATATCTTGTAAAATTTTGTGTCTTTTTACCCGTAACGCTTCACGAAACTTAATGCATTCCCTTAGTGAGTAACATTAACAGACGTGGGGCATCACAGAAATGATTTTAGAAATGTATAAATTTGGTTTTGAACCTTCTAGATTGAAACAAGTTTTCAAAGGAAGATTTGATTTTCGAGTTACATTAGTTACGTAAACATTTGGCTTCATTATAGTTATCCATAAACCTTGAAAATTTAGTTATAGAAAATTAATTTGGGTATGTAACCAAATGTTGATTTTAAGTGCACTTGGTTCATTTTTTAAAGACCATTTGTAAGTTCATAAAAAATTAAACAAAGTTTGGTAATATTACATTAATCTTCCAAAGAAAATTTAAATGACGGCTTAATTGAAGTTATGTAAACTTTTATTATGACTTTGAAGAGGATTGGGCAATTTTGTTTGAACCGTTATCGATTATATATATATATATATATATATATATATACATATATATATAATAATGAAATTTCTTCCAATAACACATACATATTTATATACCAGAACGTTCTAGGGTGACAGAGAGGATAGTGTGTAAGGCTTGGGTTTGGAAAATACAAGTTTCCTGCTCTCCCTGGCTATCCCTAACTGATCCGACGGATAGGATGGTTATTTTCGAAATTTAATTTAGAAGTTAATTAAAACCCCTCGAGCTTAGAACAAAATTTGGAATCTTACAGGCATCATCATTATTTAAAATAATTTGAGTAAAAGATTTGAATCATTAAATGATGTTAAACCTATTTGGTAAATAGCTAATCTATATTACTTATGAAACATTTTACCATTCCGTAAAAATGATTAAATTTGAGAACTATTATTTAAACTTAAAAAAATTGTATAAGGCTTTCAATCCAAATTTGAAAAGATGAATGGAAATGTTAACAACGAGTATAAAGTTTTGAACAGGGGATTTGTAAAGAAGAGTTAAGACGGGAAATTAAGGAAACGAATCCAACCTTATTCTAAAAAATAAATTGATAATAATTGGGAAGGAGATTTGGATTGAAACCAATATAGTCCATAGCTTTTGCTTTAAAATGCGCTTATTATTTGAAAGACCGGCATCAGATGTAAGTCCGAAAAGCATTCCAAGTAATAATACGATGCTATGAAGGAAATTGAAGAATTGGAAATGGCAAATGAAGATCGGGAATCTTTGGACTAATTTGGATTGATTGCTGATGTCTCAAATTAGGCCGTACACTCGATATGAGGTTATAAGTGGCATGAGGTCTGAATACATTTGAGGATTTTTTGATTTTGTTCCGTTCAGACCTAGAATGGACTTGTATGGATTGTGCGTCCGACATTGTATTTGACTGCATAGCACTGATTTCTATTGTTATATATATATATCGGACTGTGGCAATTAATTATTTCCATCTCTAAGTTTTACGTGTTTAGAGGTTATGTATTGATAGAAATAAGTGACATGTTGTAAATTGACAATGTGGCATACTCAATTATGGAATCAGCTAATGATGTTCAAAGCATGGCTTATATAAGCGTAGCTTTGCGTATACCTTAACACCGACAAACTCACACCCTGGATGATGTGAAATTGGCGGTTAGGTTGCTGACATATGAATGATTTTGCAATCGATAGCTGCGGCGGAGGTACCACTTACAAACTTATGGGAATTAGGTATGTTCGGTGTCCGAGTCTGGATGAAAACTGGTGATTTACCTCGCAATTTGCAGTTGATGTCCGAGTCTGGATGGAAAAACCATTTTACACTTTGCTTGTGTTCCTGATTGACCTTTCGTGCCAGGAATCATCAAATTGGAAACCCATCTCCAATACGCGCCCCTACGGTTTTATTTGTATACCTATGGCGATATAGTAGGATGGGGTACTATGTCGTCTAAGATTGATCCATTTATTTGAAAGTGTTTTCCACACTATGCACGAATATATTAAAAGAGGGTATTTATGTATGAAAGCATGTTTGGTTATCATAAGACAAAACTTGCCCATCTGGTGTACGCTTGCATTGTGTGATCTGGGACGAGCTTATGATAGCTTCATTTTCTAAAAGTCATTGCGAGTTTATGTGCATGGGTATTCACATGGAGTAAACCAAACATGCTTGATTTTCTAAAACTCTCCCTGACTGACCTGGAGTTTATTGTTCCTTCCTAAACTTTGGATGTCCACTAATTTCCACAAGGGCAGCTAAAGGTTCAGTTTTACGGTTAGAGGCCCTTGAAGAAAGAGTTGGAGCGCTTTCTATGTTGGAGCTTCGAGCTAAAGTTAGAGTTTCCGCCATATCACATCGCTTCTTCGGCTGAGAGTATATTTATGTTTCCGCTGCTATATGTATGTAACTCTGATATTTTATGTAACTCTGATGAAATATTGTATAATTGTATAAAAAGTTCCACTGTTTTGTTCAATATATGTTAGTACCCATAACATTCCGCCTTTATGAACGGTTTAAGTTGGTTTAATTACCAGCGAGAACCGGGCAAAAAGATGGGATGTTATAGAAGCATGTTCGAGTCACAATTGATGATTGGCGGTTAATTGATGTTGATTTAATGTAACAACCCAGAAAATCAGAACCAATTTAAAATATTTATTTTGGTAATTTTAATGAATTTTGAATATTTAAAATGAATTATTTTAAATAATAACGACAAGAAATTTATTTTGAATAGAATTAGAACGTACAAATTTATTTCAATCGAAGTTAGAATATAAATATTTATTTTAATTATAAAAGGAATTGGAAATGGCGCGGTAGTTTGAAAATTCGATTTTAAAATTCAAATGAATGTACAGGATTCAAAATAAACCGGATTTTAGCAAAACCAAAATTATTAGAATCTATTTGAAAATATCTTTCCAACGAATTCGAAAAATTGAAATTTCATAGCGGGAATAAAAAGTTATGTCCAGTTGAAAATTCAGAATAGTCGCTCTGGAAATATAGCCGTTAATAATAGCGATTTTGCAACCGAACTCCGTTTTCGACTAGACCACTATTGTTGCATCCGGAATGTCAAATTATTGCTAGATTCCAATTTTTATAATTTTTGAAATCAATATGTGAGCGTAGTAAATTTAAACGTGTTTGGTAATTTTAGTTTGAATTTAATCGACTGGAAAATGGCCATTTTTCAAATGGTCTTCTAATTTGATGAAATTAGTTTTGTTAGGACTGTATCTTCAATACAAAGCTAGAAATAATTTTTCGGGAATTTTTAGAGTCTGTACGTGACCTTGGTAAATTAAAATGTATGTTCAAACTAAAAGTATAATGATTTATATTTTAATTTAAATGAAAACTAATCGAAATGGCTGAATTGGCTTACGAAACGTATCCCATTGTGTCCGGAATGGGGGTATTTAGCTAGGGGCGAAAGTCGTTGGGTTTGATTTGGGGTTCAGATGTGAAAGCACCTTTTAAAAATTTAAATATATATCAGCAAATAGAAATTTTCCACTCATTAAAAATAAAAAAGGCGTAAAACCCTTTCTTTCTCCTGATTTGATAGCGAAACTGTGCTCCCTCCTTCTCTCCTCATTTCCTCTCTCCACACGCAACGGAACCCATCGACCTAGTTGAGGATTTTGAAGATCTAACCTCCCTCTTCAAATCCATATAAGCCTCGCCTCTCGTCGTTCTCTGGTTTGGCTGAATCACCTCCGAGAAGTTTGGATGTTTGAAGCACCTTCGCCATGTCATACTGCCGGCGAGGTTACCGTGACCACCCCCTATGGCGTGCCTCCCCTCCCTCTTTGATGTTGCGCCGTCCGATCGTCTTTAAAGTACACGGATCAAGAGAAAAAGTTAACCCTGGTTTCTAACCACCTCTGAAAGGTATCGACTTTGAATTTTTAAAGGGGTTTTAACATTTAAAAGTGTCGCGAAATATGATTATAGAATAAAAATCATATATTTTTGCTATGTTGTCGAAATCCAGTGAAACAAGAGATACCGGGACCGTGACGGCATCTTCTATGTTTAGAAGAGACCGGATAATTTTTAGAGCTCGCTACGATTTTAGGCGAAGCCAAAAGCAAAGTGAGAACTTCTCACTATTATTTTATATTTAAATTATTTTGTACTGCACATATGAATTGCTCCCCGTCATCTATAGACCATGGACGACTTGTTTGATTGTATTGTGATGTAGGAATTGATTGTGATTGTCATGTATTGATATTGTTGCATATAGAAATTATTTATATAAAATAAATATACTAATTATTGTGAAATAAAAAAATATTCATTTACAAACTGGACGGTTTATTTATGTACACTTATTTATCTGATATGGATTGGGACGATAAATTTTACACATCGCCCAACTGCACAAATAATAAATAGTATTTGTTTTTTGAAAACCCCACATGGGTATTGGGATGATATTTGACGTACATTGATCCCAATAATTAGTGGTATGTCAAGCGATGGGTTGACAGCCTGTGCGAGCGATATTTATTTATTTTAATGCTTATACAGTTGTAGAATGCACTCTGGATGATGTTTGAAATTTTTATGACTGTTATCATTATTGTTGCATATATATAATGTTGAAATCCATATAAATAAAATTATATGGTAATTAATTGAATCTAATTCCAGTTCAGAATTAACAAATATTTTAAAATAATATTCAGTGAATATTGAAATGTGAAGTCGCGTTAAGCGGTTTAACGCCATTTTAACACGAATGGGAATTTTGTCAATTTTATTCGTTTTAAAATGAATATCGGAAAGTGATTTCAAAATCTGCTGTTTGAAAATATTATCATTCTAATACTAAAATGATACGGAATATTCAAATTTGATCTGAAATTTGAAATGAAATTGAAGTCGTTTTAAAATGGATTTAAAAAGAATTTATTAAGGAATTCAAATTTGATTCGAAATTTGAAATGAAATTGAAATCGTTTTAAAATGAATTTAAAATGTATTTATTATGGAATATTCAATTTTGATTTGAGATTTGAAATGGAATTGAAATCGTTTTAGAATGAATTTAAAACGAATTTATTAAGGAATATTCAAATTTTTATTTGGAATTTGAAATGAGATTGAAATCGTTTTAAAATGAATTTAAAACGAATTTACTAAGGAATATTCAAATTTGATTTGAAATTTGAAATGAAATTGAATTTAAAATGAAATTATTAAGGAATATTCAGTTTTGATTTGAAATTGAATATGAAGTTGAAATCGTTTAAAATGAATTAATAAATGATTTATAAAATACGTTTTAAATGGAAATCGATGAAATATATATTATATATATAATATAATGGCCTGAATAGAACGCATCGCGCCGCGGCAGTTCGCGAATTTCGATGATTGACTTCGAACGGACATTACGGGAGATCCGACCATTGGATTCTCCTAAAACCTGAACCGTTGGGTTCGTATCGAGAAGAGCTTTCCAATGAATACAATATATTTGAAATCTAATGGTTGGATTTGGAATCATGTCCAAATGAAATTTGGAAAAGGTTGTTGTAAGTGCAGTTCGATGACCGTTTATGGAAATCGACAGTATGGGCCTTGATAAAATTATTAAAAATATCAATAATTTGTGTAAAATCATAATAAATGATTTGGAAAGAATTGGGATGAAAAATTCAATATTAGAAAAGATAAAATACATTTTATGGAGATGAACTAGTTATGAACAAGAATTATAATCCAATATTTTTAAATAATTAAATTGGATTTTAAATAGTTTTAAAAATAACCGGAATTTCCAATATATGAATTGGAATGGATTTTAATCGACATTATCTTTGGAATATTTCAATATTGGATTCCGTGATTATACGGATGTTGCGAAGGAGTTTGGAAGATATATATCGTTATTCCAATACGATATTAGTTGGTTTCAGAATTTGATATTGAATATAAGCCGATATATTTTCTATTCAGAGCCTTGTATTTAATATTAATTTGGATTTTGGGTTTGTCGTGAGTGGTATCTTTAATAATACTGTTCTTAAACCCAATGTAGTTAAGAAAATTAGAAACTGACAGGAGATTAGCTACTTGAATGGTTTCATGGGTATTGATCTGATGTTGGTTTCGGCCTTCGGGATTAATACTTATGGAATTGTTCTCTTACTATATTTTAGTTAGAGACTGATGGGATTTTGGGTTTGTCATGAACTGTGTTTTAAATGATACTATTATTAAACCCAGTGTGAAAGGAATAAATCTTTTAATTAAGATTTAAAGAAGAATTACCAATTAATTAACATTTAATTGGAACTGAAAATAGAATGTAAATTGGGTTTATTGTGAACTGTGTTTTTAACGACATTCGTTCTTTAACCCGATTTACAGTTAAATGTGATTTGGAAATTATAAATCTTTCTATTAAGATTTAACGGGAATTTTCCAAAGTAACGTTTTCCGATTTAATATATTAAATTGGAATTGAATGGAATCCGATTAATAATAATCGAAATGAACTTCTGTAGAGGAAGACTGTTTATACATATGGAATTTAAAAGGCTTTGTCATTATTCCTTTATATTATTAGTCGAATACGGAAATCGATATCGATTATATATTGATTTGTTTTTCCGTGAAGATTCCATAATTATTGGAATGTGATTTGGGTTTATCGTGAACGGTGTTTTCAATGACATTAGTTCTTTAACCCAGTTAAAAGAAGGATTACATGTCGGTCATTGTATTTCAAACTGTGTGGTTGATCTCTGCTAAATATATATCTGTTTGGTGGCGGAGAATTTGTTCTCTTGCTTAACACCATTCTCTGAGACGTATGAGCATAGTGGTTGTATATCTGCAGAAATCAATAGTATGGTGTAGATTGTCAATGCGACATGTTTGTGTTTCCAAAGTTAAATAATCATTAATATTGATTTTTGGGAAGATTAAACCTAAGTGGAGTTTTAACGAATCTTTAAATAGATTGAAAAAGGGAATGTGTTAATTTAAATTATCAAATTTGGGAAATGATCGAGAATGGAGTATCGCCAGTTTTGCTCCTAGCGATAGTTAAATCTTTAATTAGATTTGAACCGGAAATGGTAGTTAATTTTACCGATAAGACTGTGGTTTTAGTTATGGAGTATTACCAGTTCTTCTCCATGGGATGAATAGGTTGGGATTGGGAAATTAAACAAATGATTACTTCGGTAAGGTGCGCTAATCCCGACTATTTTGAAAAACCGTAACATGGTTTGAATTGACATCCAAAGGAAGATTAAAGAATAAATTTAATGAATTTTTCTTTGATAAAATTAATGGGAACATTTCCCAAAGTATATGAATATTTGAACAAAAGAATATTCAGAATTGGAATGAGGCATATGTTGTGTTTTTATAGCACTTGTTTATTATATACGCGAGCTATTCAGAAAGGCTGGGTTTATACCCATTCTGAATAACTGTTTCGACGATAAGTCGACGATGAAGACGATGGTTGAAGACCGGATGTCGTCACATTGTTTGGATGATTACTAATGTCTTGATTGAGCTGTACACCCAAGACGAGGTAATAAGTGGTGATCGTCTAGACATACTTGGAGATCGACTGGATATGTGCGGACTTCTCTCCTGTATTGGACATATGGGACGAGGAATATGGTGCCTCCGATTTCGTTTAGACCCAGAACAAACTTGTAGATGGATTGTGTGTTTGACATTGGATTTTATTCTGTGTTGATTGATTTCTATTAAATATGTATCTGTCTGGCGGTGGAGAATTTATTCCCTTTCTTAACACCCTTCTCTGAGACGTACGAGCTTGGAGGTTATATATCGATAGATATCAGTCGCATGGCATGAATTGCCTATGTGGCGTGCTGAGATGAAAATGATCAAGGATTTTGTTGAAAAGAAGAGTCTTGTGGATGATGATCAAAGAATATCTTTAATATAGCGCCGCTTTGTGTATAACGTTAATTTGCGAGCCTCACACCTCGGTATGAGTCAAAAACAGGATTGTGACAACAGGGAGTGCACGATGTTTCTTTCTAGCTATGTGTGGTGTCAGGGTTTTGCATTCCCTGACATTGTTATATTTTTACCTATATGGTTGTTGGATTGCGAGGCGCCTCGGTTATATCGGTCTCTATGGATTCAATGGATAGGTCGATAGCACCGGGAAACGTGTATTCAGGAATAACCAATCCTCAAACGTAAGGGAGGACCGGCCCCGAAGATCCAGGGGTTACCCAGAGTATGCACTCCTGAGACATTTGCTAGAGTGTCTCGAAGCGGCGAGGAACCATCCCTAGCCTTGACTCATGACGGAAATCCAATTTCCAGTATGACATTTTTCGGTTTTATTTGTAGAGCCTAGTACGACGACATAGTGGGAAGGGGCACTATGCCGTCTATGATTGATACATTTGTATTTGAAGTTATTTTCACACACTTTACACTTATAGCAGTATCAGAATGATTTGTTTTAAACGTACCAAGCATATTTGGCTATTATAAGGTAAAACTCTATCCTCCGGCTTGCATTGCATTGTGTGATGGGACCTGAGTCATATAATAGCTTCATTTTCCCAAAAAGCATTGCGATGTTTATTCTATGCACTAGTATTCTTGTGAGGAAACCCGTTCCATGTGATACGGTGTGGTCCCTTGATTTACTCTCTTTTAAAGTAAAGTTTCAAATAACTGTTTTAGTTCTCATACTAGTCACATGACTGACCTGGAGATTATTGTTTTAACCTAAACTCTGGGTGCCCTATTTTCCACACGGGCAGCTAGTAGTTTTGGTTTTGCAGATTTATATTCACAGGATCCTGGTTTACAGCTAGAATGATATTCGAAAAGCTCTGTATCCGTATATCTCCTTCAGTTGTGTTTTGTATTATTTTCCACTGCATTGTAATTTGTAAATCTCTGATATTTATCAAATGTATATTATTATTCATACTCTGTGTATGTAACAACCCTGATTTTTGGGCCAATTTAAAATTTTATTTTAAGTAATTTTAATGAGTTTTGATATTTAAAATAATCTATTTTAAATAATAATGATCACAAATTTGATTTAAATCGAAGTTTGAATGAATAATTTATTTTTAATTATAAAAAGAGTTAGAAATAGCGCGGTAGTTTGAAAAGTCAAACTTGAACTTTGACTGACCGTACAGGATGCAAAATTTAACGGATTTTTGTGAAACCAAAAATATTATAATCTACTTAAAAATATCTTTCCAACGAATCCGAAAAATCGAAATTTAATAGCAGGAATCAAAAGTTATGCCCAAATTAAAATTTAGAAAGTTCGCTAGGTAATTTGCATAGGTCAAAAATGCTACTTTTTGCATATAAAGGAATTTGAACTCGAAACCACTTCCATTGAGTTCAGAATGATGCTTCTACATTGAAAATATATATTTTGAGTTTCGAAAATTATTTGTTTAAAAATGTATTTTTAATATTAAATATATTGGCCTTAAAAATAGTCATTTTTCAAACGACCTCTGTTTTCGACGAAACCACTTTTGTTGGAACCGGAATGTCAAATTATTGCTAGGTTTCAATTTTCAGAATTTTTCGAATTAATATGTGAGCGTGGGAAAAGAAAATGTGTTTTGACTATTTCAGTTAAATTTAAACACCTTAAAAATAGCCATTTTTCAAACAGTCTCAGAATTCGACGAAAATAATTTTGTTGGGTTCGTATCATCAAAACAAAGCTAAAAATGATTTTTCGGTAATTTTTAAATAAATATATAATTACAATTGATTTTTTAGTGTAAACGGACAATTTTTGACTTTAAAAATTCATTAAAAATTCATATGAGCTCAGAAATTAATTTTTCTAGGTCCGCAGCATCAAAACATAGCTAAATATATTTTTTGGGAAGTTTTGAAGTTAATTTGTGGCCCCGGTGAATTTTTATGTACGGTCAATATTTAATTAATTAATTTTTAATAGGATTTTAAATAAAAAAACGCTACAGACATCCGAATTGGGGCCCGAGACATAGCCCATTGCGCTCAGAAGACGTCAAAACCCTAAGAACGACAGTAAGCAGGTCTAATTCTGAGTTCAGACGAAAACGGGCTTAAACAGGCTAATTAAATAATAATTAAATAACCCTAAATCTTATATTATAAATTGTCGTCGGGTTCTCTTCCTCCTCCCATCGTTACTTCTGCCGCATGAACCCATTATTGCTCAAATTTTCATTCTCTGATTTCTCCCTCAATTCTCAACGAAATACTTCGTGTAAATACACGTTTCGAAGAGATTTTCGTGCTCTTCAATCTCCGACAAGAATCACCACCTCTCATCGACCGTAGCCACCGCCACAAGCCTCCAAAGCCATGGCCTTTGCACCCCCACCGCGCCACCCACGTTCAGCCGCACCTCCTCCAACTCCCGGTGAAGATAGCCCTCTCGTAGCTCTCCAATCTCCCGCAAACCGTTCGTAAAACCGTCGATCGTAGCTCGAGTTATCTCGATTCAAAGTTTTGAACACTTTAGGTAAAATTTATTTCAGATTTTGCGACGCTTTTAAATGTCGCTGTGAAACACCCCACCTCCGTTTGGGTCACTCTCAAAGGGAATGCCCTAATTTTGGTGGAGGTTTATAAGGAAAAGTCACAGATATATAAGACAGATATAAGAACACATATTTTTGAACAGCAGAAAACATCAATAACTTTTATTTCAACAAAATACGTGTTACACAAACCATGTCATAATTTGTTTTACAATACTTCCCAAAACATAACATCTCCATAACTATCTTGATTACATTATTTAAAGAAGCATAAAGAAAACATAAATAAACTGCAAAAGTCCCATAATTGCTGTCCAAAACCATAGCCCAAAACAGAAAAGATCCAAGCAATACATTCTTTCTCTTCAAGCTGGATGTGAAAACTGGTCAAGCTGCGGTATTCCTTCCCTGTGGACCTGGGGGGGGGGGGGGACGAAAGAAAAGTAGAGTCAGACATAAAGCCTGAGTAAGTCTAGGACTATTCAGTCTATGAATAAAGAACTGGGTATGATAAGTATAAATTGGAAATGGGAAAGCATTATAAACTAAGTTAAGTGGTCTAGGGTCGAATACTATCGTACCCCATATTAATCTCTGTGCCCATATAAACTAGTTCCCAACAGGCACCCCATAATCAGGGTGAAGTGATCCTTTTTCTAATGATCGGCTCCTACTCGCATAGTTACATGTGTCTTACGGCACTTGTTGTTGTAGTTACCTATGCTGGTCCCACCATGGGGTGTATCAAGTCCCATGGTGGCGGCCCGACACAATCCTAGAATGCACGGGTATGCTACTGGTGCCCAGTGCCTTATTTTTCTGCGCCGGAGTGTGTGCACGCCCGCACCCCGTTAGAACCTACACTGCTGCACCACCGCCGTCGATTTGACCTCATACAGTCAGCCCAGTAATCGTGCCCCACCCTGCCTAGTTCAGGGTATCCTGATACACCTTGTAGGGTTACCGCTGAAAAGGGTCCCCCGCTACTAGGTTTTCTATTTCTAGCTAACATGCTAAGTTGGTTAAGTGTTTTATAAACCTAACCCCCAATCAGTCTGTTTAGTTTAGCATGTTCCATTTTGATTAAGTATTAATATAATTTACTTAATCCTATCAATCCTGACTCAGCCTTAATTGTCTTATTAAAGCCTTGACCTCTCACATTAGACAGGTATTGTTGTGGCTGCCTGTTGCTGGTTGGGTCCGGGCAGTCTTACGCCACAACTCAGTCTAACCTCGGGTCCTTATTGGGCTCCGTGTTTAACCACCCACATTGGATAGGTATTGTTGTGACTACTGGACACCCGGGTGGTTCCGGGCAGGTTTACATCACAACTCAATCCAACCTCGGGTTAAACACATCGTATTTTCTACATTTACATATTTTGTCTCTTTTCTTTTTATATGTAAATATTTGCGGCCCATTATTCAAATTTATCTTTATTGATTAAAATTCATTTATGCCACTTAATTTCTTTTCAAGATTGTTGGCATGCGTCAAACATGCCAACACATATGTTCTATATTTTAGCCCAAACGTCATTACCCCCGTTTTACACGTTCGCTCCAATGTAAGGTGTGTTGGGTTTAATACTTAAACCAAATTTAGCCAAATGAAAAGGGGAGGCTTATATCATGGTGTTTATAAGGTAACATGAAAAAGGGGAGTGTGAACGCATGAACTTGCAACGAACGATTCAGTTAACATAAAGTAGGCACATGTGAACTTGTAATTGTAACATCATATAATCATGGCATAACATGAATCATTTTATTCATATATTCATGGCATAAACAATACTTAAACATGAATCATTCTATTCATAGAATTATAGCATAAACATACCTAAACTTAAATCATGGTTCTTAATCTATTTATGTAAACTTGCAAGTGGAATGTAATTCTAATGTAATTCTAATGTAATTCTAATGTAACTTATGTGTCACATATATTATCGTATGATTATGCTAACAACATAAGCCTAAAAACATGTTTTTCAATTAGGAATAACAACGAACATAGTTTAGTCATGTTCATAAAATTAATACAAGTTCACAATGATGCTTGTTTTTGTCACTATCACAAAAGCATGATTTTTATACATGAACCATGATGCCAATTCCAACATATATGAATCATAATACTCAAATGGATCCCATTACACTAAAGATGACCATAAAATTATACATCATGTTGGCATAACAGTAAATCATATATTTGCATGAATCTCAAATAAACTATTACAACCTATAGTTGTTACTTTCAACATGAATCATATACTTGCAATTACCAAATGGGTGTTGTAAATTACTACCACAAACACGTAGTTTTCAATATGAATCATATGCTTGCGAATATCAAATCGTATACTACAACATTCCCAAATCGTTTATAATCAAAGCAACATACAAATATAGATTATTATTGCCACAATTCCATTTCATACTTTACACAAATCAACACAATTATTTAATTCACGTCGGAATAGCATTCTACTTACAACGTATGATGAATCTTCAATTCAGGAATCTGAGTTCTGAATTTGGAGATGCTATCCTTTGTAGTTGTTGCTTTGATTCAATTAACGTTGCTTTAAGCTTTTGATTTATCTCCTAATTGTCTCTCTATTTCTGACGGCTAACCTCAGTCTCTCCTCAGCAGCATGACGGTCTCATGTCCATTTTAGTTTGTGTGAATTAGGGTTAGTCTTAGGTTATAGAGTTTGTGAGTTGATTTAGACCGTCGATGAAGCTTGGTTCAATAATAGTCGTTCGTTCAAAGGAGAGACCAACCAGGAGCTGACACCTAGCCCTAGTGACAAGGCAAAGCTCAGGAAATCGACCAAACACAGACCAGGCCAGCCAGGGTGGGCTGGGTTCGACCTGACTTAGGGGCCAGGTCGACTCCCCAGTCGACACTCAGGTCGACTCTAGAGTCGACCTGCCTGGGTAGGTCGACCCCCAGGTCGACTCCCAGGTCGACCTGGCCTGGCAGGTCGACCCTAGGGTCGACCGCCAGGTCTACCTGGTGGGTTGGGCGGGAACTTTTCCCGCCTACTCTGATTGTGCTGAAATTCAAATCTGTTTTCGAAATTTGAATTTTCTGAAACTTCATCGGGCCATAATTTGGTCATACGGGCTCCGTTTTTCGAAAACTCGGACTCTATTTCGTGTATTTTTCCGAGACGAACGCAATGGCATATCCAGTTTCCCTTAATACTTTGATTTGGAATTAATTATACTTTAATTTGTGAATTTCACTGTTATAAAATACACAGGGTGTTACATTCTCCCCCACTTAAAAGTATTTCGTCCTGAAATCTTCAAGTTCAGGAAGAATGTACATCCTAACATCCAAACACCCATCTACTCATCCATCAAACACGAGCATCCATTATCCTTAAAAGACTTCTAATGCTTCATGATAATATGCGAAGTGTGTGTGTACATGTACTTATCTAATGCAAAATCAGGCGGTCTACTGATTCATTTGACCTCCTTAATGCAAATTATGTAAGTGCCATGAATCCATTATGTATGCAAATTTTTCTATTCATGATTCTACATGAGTGCACAATTATTCATACAAATGCAACATCCATATGACAACACATTAAAGTTCAACCATATACGAATGCAAAAATATATGCATATGCAATATGAAGTGATTGAGCCGATCTAAAACCTAGATTGTGTGTGTATATGCAACCATGAGCAACCACTAGCAATCACTTGCAACCATCATCCATAACATGTTTCAATTACATGTTTCCATCCAAAGGGTTTCTACCTAAAAGATAGGGTCGAGGAGATATATCTAAAAAGATAGATAAAAGCGCAACTTAAGGAAAAAGAAAAGATCAAAGATGTACCCTCGAAAAGAAAAGGGTAGGCCACGTGTATTCTAACTTCAGTTTCCCAGGTTACATCTTCTTCGGCGTCGCTCCACTGCACTTTGACGAGCTTGACTTCGCGGTTGCATAGTTTCTTTACTTCCGTTCCTAATATGCGGGTTGGAACTCTCCTTACGGTTGCTTCGCGTTCCACTTCAGCTTCTTCTACGATATTTGGCTCTACCACTTCAGCAGACTCATGTAGACATTTTCGGAGATGTGAAACGTGAAAGACGTTGTGAACTCCAGCCAATTTTTCGGGTAGCTCTAATCTATAGGCCATTTTCCCAATTTTCTCGATGATAGGGAATGGCCCTACGAACCTTGGTGCTAGCTTTCCTGTGGTTCCAAAACGAACAACGTTCCTTAGCATAGATACCTTAAGAAAAACTCTGTCCCCAACCTCAAATTCAAGGTCGGTCCTCCTCTTGTCGGCGTAGGACTTTTGTCTGTCTTGGGCCGTCTTCATCCTTCTTCGTATTAAGTCTACTTTCTCTGAAGTCTCTCGGATCATATCTGGTCCAAGTATGAGCTTATCAGTAGACTCCCACACACAAGTGGGTGATCGGCACGGTCTTCCATATAAAGCTTCGAAGGGCGCCATCCCGATGGTTGCTTGGTAGCTGTTGTTGTAGGAAAATTCCACCAAAGGAAGGTGGTCTAACCATGTCCCTCCGAAGTCAAGGATGCACAGTCTTAGAAGGTCCTCCAAAACTCTGTTCACTCTTTCTGTTTGGCCGTCGGTTTGGGGATGATAGGTTGTGCTCAAGCATAACTGTGTGCCTACCGCTTCTTGCAGACTCCGCCAAAACTCACTTGTGAAGATAGGGTCTCGGTCACTAACAATGCTAGATGGTATTCCATGGAGTCGAACGATTTCCTTGAGGTAAAGAGATGCTAGGGATGAGGCAGTTCTTTTACTTTTGACAGGTAAAAAGTGGGCGCTTTTAGTAAGCCTATCCACTATTACCCAAATGCTAGTGTTGCCTCTCCTAGACCTAGGCAGCCCATCAACGAAGTCCATTGAGATGCTATCCCACTTCCACTGCGGGACCTCTAGAGGATGTAGCAGACCGCCAGGCTTTTTCTGCTCCGCCTTAACCTGTTGGCACACCATACACTTAGAAACGAAATCTGCCACGTCCTTCTTCATGCCGTTCCAAAAGAAAGTTCTTTTTATGTCCTTGTACATTTCATCTCCGCCTAGGTGTATCGTCATCTTGGAGTGATGTGCTTCCTCGAGAACCTTCTTTACTAAATCCCTTGTTTGTGGGACGCATAGTCTTCCATCTTGCCTTAGCCAACCCTTATCGTCGATGGAGTACCTGTTGAGGTGACTTGAAGTCTCACCCCTAACTAGCCTATCAATCATTTCCACAAGCTGAGGGTCTTCGCATTGTGCTGTCCCTATTGAGTCCACTAAAGTCGGGCGTACTTCGAGAGATGCCAGCAAGACTGGTACAAAATTGGAGGAGGGCCTAAAGTCAAAGCTGGCTATAAACTCTAGGCTTTGTCTTTCAACAAACAACGGGCTTAGGGTTAGTTTCTTTCGGCTCAAGGCGTCTGCCACTACGTTGCCTTTGCCCGGAGTGTAGGAGATCTCGAAATCGTACGAGGCAAGAAACTCCATCCATCTCTGTTGCCTCAAGTTAAGATCTTTCTGCGAGAAAAGATATTTCAACGATTTATGGTCAGTGTAAAGTTCAAACTTCTCACCTAGGAAATAGTGTCGCCAAGACTTGAGTGCAAAGACGATGGTAGCTAACTCAAGATCGTGGGTCGGGTAGTTCTTTTCGTGCACTTTCAACTGTCTTCCGCCATAAGCTACTACCCTTCCTTCTTGCATTAAGACAGCGCCTAGCCCTGTCCCCCATGCATCTGTATAAACTGTGAACATCTTGCTTCCATCTGGCAACGTTAAAACTGGGGCTGTTGTAAGAGCCATTTTTAGTCGTTTGAAAGCAAACTCACAATCCAAGTCCCAATTGTATACTAGATTCTTCTTGGTCAACTTTGTGAGCGGAGCTGATATCTTTGCAAAGTCTCTGATGAATTTCCGATAGAAGCCTGCTAGCCCGAGAAAGCTTCGTACCTCTGTTGCGTTCTTTGGTGTCTTCCAATCCTGCACCGCTACTACCTTAGCTGGGTCCACAGCTAACACTTCCTTGGATACTATGTGCCCAAGAAATCTTACTTCTTCGCTCCAAAAGTGGCATTTGGAGAATTTGGCTTTTAGCTGATGGACTCGCAGAGTTTCCATGATTGCCTTTAAGTGCTGAGCATGCTCTTCCTCATTCTTTGAGAAGATCAAGATATCATCTACGAAGACCACTACGAACTTATTGAGGAAATCTCTGAATACCCTACTCATCAGGTCCACGAAGTAAGCAGGTGCATTTGTCAAGCCGAAAGGCATGACAAGCCATTCAAAGAAGTTGTCTGGGGTTCTGAATGCCGTTTTATCGATACTATCTTCAGCCACCCTTAGCTGATGAAAACCGATCGCTAAATCGAGTTGGGAGAAAACAGACGCTCCTACAAGCTGATCAAACAAATCGTCAATTCTGGGGAGAGGGTGCCTATTCTTTTTCGTTAGCTTGTTGAGCTCCCTATAGTCAACACATAGACGGAGTGAACCATCCGCCTTTGTAGCGAACACCACTGGAGCGCCCCATTTTGAAATGCTCCTCCTAATGAACCCCTTTTCTAGAAGCTCTTTAATCTGTTTACTGAGCTCTTTTCTTTCTAGTGGAGCCATGTGTCTAACGGGCAATGCAACGGGCTTTGCATTATCTACAAGATATATGCGGAAGTCTATCTCCCGCTTCGGAGGCAAGCCCTTCACCTCTTCGAAGACATCCGGATATTCCCTGACCACTCTAACCGATTGCAAATTTTCAACAGAGGCATCTAGCGATTCAAGATAACTAAGCATAACCGCATACGTGGGATTACAAGTAATTTCCAAAGTGTTATCGAGCTGGGTCAGGAGCCTAACAACCCTTTTTTCACAATCAAGGATGGCCCCATTACTGGATAGCCAATCCATGCCCAAAATCAAACCATATCCCGAAAAGCCCAAAACAAAGGCACTACATTTAAATTCTACGCTTAGAATAGAAATTTTCAATCCCAAACAGATCATAGACAAATGAGCTGGGCCCCCAATTGGGTTTGAAACAATTAAGGGGTCCTCTACCATACTAGTTTTTAGGTGCAGAGATTCTACTAAAGCAGACGAGATAAAGGAGTGTGATGCGCCAGAATCAAATAAAGTGCGAACGGGGTGATCATAAAGATAAACTACACTTTCTACAGAAGTATTTATACCTCGCTGCTGCAGAGGTGGCGCTTCTAGCACATGAACCTGTGCCCCTGAGGTGGATCCAGCCCTCTGCCCCTGTCCTCGTTTCTTTGGGCCGTCCTTAGCCATGTGGCCTATCTCACCGTAAGAAAAGCACCCACCATTCATCTTGGCCTTCTTTTTCCGGCAATCTTTCGCTAAGTGCCCCACTTTGCCACAGAAATTACACTTCCTCTTCTATTTGTTGTCTGTCCCGCCCTTCTTAAAGTCCGTCTTCTTAGGCTGTAAACCCTCTTTCTTCCCTCGAGAGCTTTCTTCCTTTGTCTCCTTCTTGCCTTTATCCTCTTCGTTCAGCAATGCCATCTGTACCAACCTTTCATACGTAGCTCCCATGGGTATATGGGTCATGGCCAAACTGTGTAATGGCTCATTCAACCCTTTCACAAAACGGAGAGCCTTCTTGTGCGGGGTGTTGACTAGGTCCAGTCCGAACCTAGCCAGCTCATCGAACTGATTAACTTACTCTTTGACTGTCTTGTTCCCTTGCTTAAGAAATAAGAATTTTTCCAACTGCAAACTCCTTTCCGCGTCTGAGAGAAATTTAGCCTCAAACCTTGCCCTAAAGTCCTCCCATGTTTCCACTGGTCTTTCTGCTTTAGTGACTTCCCACCAGTAGGAAGCCTCGCCTTTTAATAGCCATACTACCAGTTGTACTTTCTGTCTATCTTCTACCTCAAAGATGACGAATAAGTCCTCGGTTTCTTTCAGCCAATTTCTAGCTGCCACGAAGGACTCAGTTCCATGAAAATCCTTTCCTCCCATAGCTTTAAAATCTTTACATATCTTAGCAAAAGTGTTTCCCTGCGGAGGAGGTAGAGGAAGAGGTGCTGCTGCAGCTGGATGATTTCCTGCAGCTGGGGGAGGAGGAACGGTAGGACCTGGCTGAGTGGCCCTTGCTTCTAAGAACCGTCTAAACCAACCATGTATTGGTACACCCTCTGGCAAGTTAAGTTCTTCGGACATGCTGAAACAAAAAGGATAGATTTAAAACGAAGGATAAGAGATAGTACCTATGGCTTTGAGGGATTTTGCCTTTTTAAAATAAAATAATATTTTATCTTTTAAAAATGCTTCTTTAAATTTCTTTTTGAAAAATAAATTTTCAAAACTTTTTATCTTATCTGGTAAACCTATGCTCTGATACCAAGTGAAACACCCCACCTCCGTTAAGGTCACTCTCAAAGGGAATGCCCTAATTTTGGTGGAGGTTTATAAGTACAAGTCATAGATATACAAGACAGATATAAGAACACATATTTTTGAACAGCAGAAAACATCAATAACTTTTATTTCAACAAAATACGTATTACACAAACCATGTCATAATTTGTTTTACAATACTTCCCAAAATATAACATCTCCATAACTGTCTTGATTACATTATTTAAAGAAGCATAAAGAAAACATAAATAAACTGCAAAAGTCCCATAATTGCTGTCCAAAGCCATAGCCCAAAACGGAAAAGATCCAAGCAATACATTCTTTCTCTTCAAGCTGGATGTGAAAACTGGTCAAGCTGCGGTATTCCCTCCCTGTGGACCTGGGGGGACAAAAGAAAAGAAGGCGAAAGAAAAGTAGAGTCAGACATAAAGCCTGAGTAAGTCTAGGACTATTCAGTCTATGAATAAAGAACTGGGTATGATAAGTATAAATTGGAAATGGGAAAGCATTATAAACTAAGTTAAGTGGTCTAGGGTCGAATACTATCGTACCCCATATTAATCTCTGTACCCATATAAAGTAGTTCCCAACAGGCTCCCCATAATCAGGGTGAAGTGATCCTTTTTCTGATGATCGGCTCCTACTCGCATAGTTACATGTGTTTTACGGCCCCCGTTGTTGTAGTTACCTATTCTGGTCCCACCATGGGGTGTATCAAGTCCCATGGTGGCGGCCCGACACAATCCTAGAATGCACAGGTATGCTACTGGTGCCCAGTGCCTTATTTTTCGGTGCCGAAGTGTGTGCACGCCCGCACCCCGTTAGAACCTACACTACTGCACCACCGCCGTCGATTTGACCTCTTACAGTCAGCCCAGTAATCGTGCCCCACCCTGCCTAGTTCAGGGTATCCTGATACACCTTGTAGGGTTACTGCTGAAAAGGGTCCCCCGCTACTAGGTTTTCTATTTCTAGCCAACATGTTAAGTTGGTTAAGTGTTTTATAAACCTAACCCCCAATCAGTCTGTTTAGTTTAGCATGTTCCATTTTGATTAAGTATTAATATAATTTACTTAATCCTATCAATCCTGACTCAGCATTAATTGTCTTATTAAAGCCTTGACCTCTCACATTAGACAGGTATTGTTGTGGTTGCCTGTTGCCGGTTGGGTCCGGGCAGTCTTACGCCATAACTCAGTCTAACCTCGGGTCCTTATTGGGCTCTGTGTTTAACCACCCACATTGGATAGGTATTGTTGTGACTACTGGACACCCGGGCGGTTCCGGGCAGGTTTACATCACAACTCAATCCAACCTCGGGTTAAACACATCGTATTTTCTACATTTACATATTTTGTCTCTTTTCTTTTTATATATAAATATTTGCAGCCCATTATTCAAATTTATCTTTATTGTTTAAAATTCATTTATGCCACTTAATTTCTTTTCAAGATTGTTGGCATGCGTCAAACATGCCAACACATATGTTCTATATTTTAGCCCAAACGTCATTACCCCCATTTTACACGTTCGCTCCAATGTAAGGTGTGTTGGGTTTAATACTTAAACCCAATTTAGCCAAATGAAAAGGGGAGGCTTATATCACGGTGTTTATAAGGTAACATGAAAAAGGGGAGTGTGAACGCATGAACTTGCAACGAACGATTCAGTTAACATAAAGTAAGCACATGTGAACTTGTAATTGTAACATCATATAATCATGGCATAACATGAATCATTTTATTCATATAATCATGGCATAAACAATACTTAAACATGAATCATTCTATTCATAGAATTATAGCATAAACATACCTAAACTTAAATCATGGTTCTTAATCTATCTATGTAAACTTGCAAGTGGAATGTAATTCTAATGTAACTTATGTGTCACATATATTATCATATGATTATGCTAACAACATAAGCCTAAAAACATGTTTTTCAATTAGGCATAACAACGAACATAGTTTAGTCATGTTCATAAAATTAATACAAGTTCACAATGATGCTTGTTTTTGTCACTATCACAAAAGCATGATTTTTATACTTGAACCATGATGCCAATTCCAACATATATGAATCATAATACTCAAATGGATCCCATTACACTAAAGATGACCATAAAATTATACATCATGTTGGCATAACAGTAAATCATATATTTGCATGAATCTCAAATAAACTATTACAACCTATAGTTGTTGCTTTCAACATGAATCATATACTTGCAATTACCAAATGGGTGTTGTAAATAACTACCACAAACACGTAGTTTTCAATATGAATCATATGCTTGCGAATATCAAATCGTATACTACAACATTCCCAAATCGTTTATAATCAAAGCAACATACAAATATAGATTATTATCGCCACAATTCCATTTCATACTTTACACAAATCAACACAATTATTTAATTCACATCGGAATAGCACTCTACTTACAACGTATGATGAATCTTCAATTCAGGAATCTGAGTTCTGAATTTGGAGATGCTATCCTTTGTTGTAGGCGTTGCTTCGATTCAATTAACGTTGCTTTAAGCTTTTGATTTATCTCCTAATTGTCTCTCTATTTCTGATGGCTATCCTCAGTCTCTCCTCAGCAGAATGACGGTCTCATGTCCATTTTAGTTTGTGTGAATTAGGGTTAATCTTAGGTCCTTTTATAGAGTTTGTGAATTGATTTAGACCATCGATGAAGCTTGGTTCAATAATAGCCGTTCGTTCAAAGGAGGGACCAACCAAGAGCTGACACCTAGCCCTAGTGACAAGGCAAGGCTCAGGAAATCGACCAAACACAGACCAGGCCAGCCAGGGTGGGTTGGGTTCGACCTGGCTTAGGGGCCAGGTCGACTCCCCAGTCGACCCCCAGGTCGACTCTAGAGTCGACCTGCCTGGATAGGTCGACCCCCAGGTCGACTCCCAGGTCGACCTGGCTTGGCAGGTCGACCCTAGGGTCGACCGCCAGGTCGACCTGGTGGGTTAGGCGGGAACTTTTTCCGCCTACTTTGATTGTGCTGAAATTCAAATCTGTTTTCGAAATTTGAATTTTCTGAAACTTCATCGGGGCATAATTTGGTCATACGGGCTCCGTTTTTCGAAAACTCGGACTCTATTTCGCGTATTTTTCCGAGACGAACGCAATGGAATATCCCGTTTCCCTTAATACTTTGATTTGGAATTAATTATACTTTAATTTGTGAATTTCACTGTTATAAAATACACGGGGTGTTACACGCTGTGTCAGTTGTTAAAAGCTGAATTTTGATTTTTCATATGCATTTGTATTTGGATCGTTCCAGATCTGAAATCTATTTGAATACGAACACTGAATCGGATCGAACCTGTATCATCTTCTCAGACCAGACCACTGTAAGAATTTATTTTTAATTTAATTTAATTTATTTAATTATTATTTCCATGATTATTAATAGTAGATCTAATTTGACATGATATCTAAAACATGGATCTGAAATGTTCATACCGTATAATATTGAATCTGAATTGTCTACAATGACATGATATTAAATCTGAAATTTTATTGTGAAATATTGTAACAACCCGAAAATCTGGGCCAGTTTAAAATTTTTATTTTGGCAATTTTAAGCGAATTTTGATTATTTAAAATAGATTATTTTAAATAAAATCGACGAGAAATTTATTTTGAATAGAATTCGAACGTATATATTATATACGTCGTCTTTAGAATATAAATAATTATATATAATTATAAATAGAATTGAAGATGGCGCGGTAGTTCGATAATTCGATTTCAAACTTCAATTGAATGTACCGAGTGCAAAACAATCCGGATTTTAGTGAAACCAAAAACAATAGGATCTAATTGATGATATCTTTCCAACGAATCCGAAAAATCAAAATTTCATAGCGGGAATCAAAAGGTATGTCCAGTTGAAAATTCTGAATAGTCGCTATGGAATTCAGGCCCTTAAAAATGGAAATTTTGCAAATGACCTCGGATTTCGACGAAACCACTTTTGTTGGGTCCGTGGTGTAAAATTATTGCTAGATTCCAAATTTCATAATTTTTCGAATCAATATGTGAGCGTGGCAAAGGAAAACGCGTTTGACCAGTTTTAGTTAATTTTAATCGACTGGAAAATGGCCATTTTTCAAACGGTGTCAGAATTTGACGAAACTAGTTTTGTTAGGACCGTATCGTCAATACGAAGTTAGAAATAATTTTTCTGTAATTTTTCGAGTCCGTATGTGACCCCGGTAAATTGAAATGTGCATTTAAATTGAATATATAAAGAATTATACTTTAAATTCAACGGAAACTGATTCAAACAATCGAATCAGCTTATGATACATATCCCATTGTGTTCGGAATGGGGGTAATTAGCTATGGGCGATAGTTGGTGGGTTCGATTTGGGGTTCAAAAGAAAGGTCAACATTTATAGAAAAAAAATTATATATATCTTGGCTCCCCTTCCCTCTTCTCTCTCTTCAGTTCTTCCCAAAAAAAAGAAGAGAGAAACGCGGTCCAAGAATCCGCCGCCGCCTTAGTCGGAAACCGCCTCCCCCTCCATTCATCTTCTCCAAACGCGCCGCGCCTCTCCTTTCTCCTCCCCCCCCCCCCCTTAATCGAAATCCCAAGCCCTAGCCCACCTCAGACCGACGCAGTCCCCCACCGACCCCCTTTCCGCCGCCTCCCCCCCCCTTTGGAAGCGCGCAGCGGCCTCTACCACCTTCCGACGCCCTCAAACAGCACCCTTCCTCAGTAAACCCCCCCCCCCTCGTCGATCGCTCAGTTTCCCTCCGCCTCTGTTCCCATCGCAACATCGAGGTTCACCTGTCGCCATCAGTCGCGAGCAGCGCCGCCCACGTCAGCACCGCAGTGGGCCCCCTTGCAGTGAAGATTCGATTTTTATTTCTTTAAAGAAATGTAAGTTTTTTTCCTTTTTAGTTAATGGTATTATTAAAAATTAGACTTCTATAAGTAGAAAAATCAGATCTTTGTATGTAAGAAAAATCAGTTTCCTTTATATAAGGGTTAGATTTTTGAAGTATAAACAGCTATGAATTTCATGTGATAAAAGTTTGAATTTTTATTTGGAAAATTAGACTTTTAATGAATAAAAAGATATGATCTTTTAATGTAAAAGGTTCGAATTTTTAGTCATAGAAAAGGTTAGGATTTTTATGTATAGAAAACGCCAAGTTTTTAGAAGAGAAAAGATCAAATTTTTATAATATAGAAAGTATAAAAATATAATCTTTTATATAGTAGAACATTAAAAATATAATCTTTTATATTGTAGAAGTATAAAATTATAATTTTTATACAAAGTGAGATGTAAAAATATGATTTTTATTTATTGAATAGCGAGGAGTAAAAATATGATTTTTATATACTGAATAGCGAAGTAAAAATATGATTTTTATATATGTAGTGAATTCGGGCAACGAAATAGACAAAAGAAAAGCACGATGAAGATTTCCTACCCATGAAGAATTGCGTCATTCAGTTTAGCGAAAGGGTGAGAATTTCTTGCTTTTTGACTTTATTTCTAGTTGAAATATATACTAGGATGCAGACGGTGTTTAGTAGCACCCGACACCCGTCATCCACAGACCATGGATGGCTTGTTTGTTAAATTGTTTGGTTGTGTAGTTGGTTAGATTATTTGGTTTGAATTGAATTGTTTGGTTAAATGAAATTGATTTGATTGATGTGTGAATGGCGTGGGCCTTCACTAGACTGAGGATAAGGCTAGGCCTTGTACCGTTTCTAGTATCGTGCCGTTATGCCGCCGAAATTTTCTAAAATATGTTAGAAAAATAAAAATATCATTTTATTGAATAAATGAACCGAGTAGAATATTCATAGTTTGAATAAAATATTTTGATCGTTAAAAATATAATTTTTAACGTGGAAGCGAATAAAATAAAATACTCAATTGCAAACCGGACGGTTTGTTTATGTACACCTATTTGAAGGACATTGATTGGGTCGATAAATTTTACACATCGCCTAACTACACAAATAAAATCTGTGTTTGATTGTTTGAAACCTCACATGGGTGTTGGGATGAAATTTGATGTTCACTCATCCTGATTGATTAAATATGTCGGTCGATGGATCGACAGGCTGTTATAAGCGTTAGATATCTATATTTGATGCCTATACAGTGTGGTGCACTTTAGATGATGGTTGATTATTTATCGTTGCTATCATATACATTTGTTGTATGGAATCCATATAATTAACTTTATATGGTAATTGATTGGGCCTCATTCCAATCGGAAAAATAAAGAATATTATAAAATAAAGGTTCATGTGTTGACAGTACTCATCCGTTGAGATTAGTCATGTGTTGAACGAAATATTTTAACAATAAAATGTACATGTTTATCAATATAAAATAAAGGTTCATGTGTTGACAGTACTCATCCGTTGAGATTAGTCATGTGTTGAACGAAACATTTTGATAATAGAAATATTTGAAATAGAAATATTTTGAAATAGAAATATTTGAAATAGAATATTTGAGAATAGGAATATATGAAGCCGTGTTGATTAGATTGATGCCTCTTTGACGTGAACGATAATTATATCGATTTTATTCATTTTAAAATGAATATTGAAAAGTGATTTCGAAATCGAATATTTTGAAATGAAATTTGAATCGAATTGAATTGAATAGAAAATGGATTCAAATAGAATTGAATTTGATTCGAATATAAAACAAATTTGAATTGAATTGATTAGAAAACGAAAACGAATTAAATTGATTAGAAAACGAATTCGATTTGAATTGAATAGAAAACGAATTCGATTTGAATTGAATAGAAAACGAATTCGAATTGAATTGATTAGAAAACGAATTCGATTTGAATAGAAAAGAAAACGAATTCGAATTGAATTGAATAGAAAACGAATTCGAATTGAATTGAGTAGAAACCGAATTTGAATTGAATAGAAAACGAATTTGAATTGAATTGAATTAAATTGAAACGAATTGAAATAGAATTGAAACAAATTTGAATTGAAATCAAATAGAAGTGAATGTATAAAGAATTTATAAGGGGAAAAATCAATTTTAATTCTAATTTGAATTAAAGGTTGAAATTGTTTTTTAAACAAATTTGAAATGACTTATAAAATTCGTTTTAAGAAAAGGTGTCGACGATATATAATATATATATATATATATATTATATATATATAATGGCCTGAATAGAACGCGTCGCGCCGCGGCAGTTCGTGAATTTCGACCATTTATTTCAAATGAACATTACGGGAGATCCGTCCGTCGGTTTCTCCTAAAACCGGAACCGTTGGGTTCATATCGAAAAGAGCTTTCTAACGAATATTAGAAATTTGAAATCTAACGGTTGGATTTGGAGATACGTCCAAATCAAATTTGGAAAAGGTCGCTGTAAGTGCAGTTCGATGGCCGTTGTAGGAAATCGACTGTACGGGGCTTGATAAAATTATTAAAAATATTAATAATTAGTGTAAAATCATAAGAAATGATTTGGGAAAAATTGGGGTGAAAAACTCCATATTTGAAAAGATAAAAATGGATTTTTATCGAAATGAACTAGTTTTGAACTAAATTTAAAACCCAATTATTTTAAAATAAATAAATTAGATTTAAAAAGGGGTTTTAAATAATCAGAATTTCTAATATATTTGATTGGATTTGAAATGGGTTTGTCGTGAACGGTGTTTTAAATAACACTAGTTCTTTAACCCGATAATAAATAGAATGTGATTTGGGTTTGTCGTGAACTGTGTTTTAAATAACACCTAGTTGTTTAACCCAGTAAAAGGAGTTTTAACAAATCTGCAATTAGGTTGAAATGTGAATCTATAATCTAAATTATCAAATTTAGAAATGAGCGAGAATGGAGTATCGCCTGTTTTGCTCCAAAGCGATAGTTAAATCTTTAATTAGATTTGAACGTGAAATGGTAATTAATTTTACCGATAACACCATAGTGTTAAAAATGGAGTATTACCAGTTTTGCTTCAGGGGATGAATAGGTTGGGATTGGGAAATAAAATAAATAATTACTTCAGTGTGGTTCGCTAATATCGACTAGGTTGGAAAACCATAATTTGGTTTGAAATGACATCCAAAGGAAGATTAAAGGATAAATTTTAAAGAATTTATCTTGGATAAAATTAATGGGAACCTTTCCCTAAGAATTGAAATTTAGAAACTAGCTGAAGGTTAGCTAAGCAGAATGGTTTCATGGATATTGATCTGATGTTGGTTTCGGCCTTCGGGGTTAATATTTGGGGAATTGCTCTCTTACCGATTTACGGTTAGTAACTAATGAATTGGAATGAGGCATATGTTGTGTTTGCGTAACATTTATTTTTAATATACGCGGGTTGTTCGGAAAGGCCGGGTTTATTCCCATTCTGAATAACCGATTCGACGATATGTCGAAGATGAAGACGGTGGTTGAAGGCAGGAAGTCTTCACATCGTTTGGATAATTACTAACGATCCTGATTGGACTGTACACCCAAGAGGATGGAAATAGTTGGTGGTCGTCCAGATGTACTTGGAGATGGATGGATATGCGAGGAAAGTGCCTCCGGTTTCGTTCAGACCTAGAACGGACTTGTAAATGGATGGTGTGTCTGACATTGTATTCCTTTATATTGTATTTGTTGATCTCTGCTAAATATATATCTGTTTGGCGGCGGAGAATTTATTCTCTTGCTTAACGCCCTTCTCTGAGACATATGAGCTCAGAGGTTATATATTGGCAGAAATCAGTGGTACGATATGGATTGATAGTGTGGCATGCTGAGATGCAGTGATCTAGACTTTTGTTGAAAAGCAAAGTTTGGTGGTTGATGATCAAAGCGCAGCTGATATAGCATGGCTTTGTGTATAGCATTGATCCGCGAGCCTCACACACCGGTATGGTGGTAAACTCGTGGTTTGATCAGTATGCTTTTTAGTGGATGGGCACCTTAGTGGTGTCGTGGATTCGGTCGACCGAGATGAGCCTAGTGCTCAGGGATATATAGAGTAGGCGGTGTTTTCTCTCGCTGGGACGTAAGCCGCGGTGGTACTCTGGTCCCAAATGTGCGGATGCAGACGGTGTTTTCTCTTGTGGGGACGTAAGCCGTGGTGAATTGCATTACGCGATCGATCTTTCGAATCAGGAGCCACCATAATGGAAATCCAATTTCCAATACGTGTATTGCGGTATTAATTGTAGAACTAGTATGGCGACATGATATATGGTACCCATGTCGTCTTTGATTGATATTTATGATTGAAATTGTTTTGACACTATACACTTATTATAGTATCAAATGATTTGATTTTTAAAACGTACCAAGCATGTTTGGCTATTATAAGGGAAAACCCTATCCTCCGGCTGCGTTGCATTGTGTGATGGGAACTAGGTCTTATAATAGCTTCATTTTTAGAAAAGCATTGCGTTGTTTACTTATATGCACTGGTATTCTTGGGAGGAAACCCGTTCCGTGTTATACGGCGTGGTCCCTTGATTTACCTAACTTTAAACAAAGATTTACAACTGTTTTAGTTCTCACACCAGTCACATGACTGACCTGGGCTTTATTGTTTTAACCTAAACTCTGGGTGCCCCTATTTTCCACACGGGCAGCTAGTAGTTTTGGGTTTTGCAGATTTATATTCACAGGATCCTAGTTTACAGCTGGAACGATATCCGGAAAGCTTTGTATCCGTATATCTCCTTCAGTTGTGTATTGTATTATTTTCCGCTGCTATGTATTTAAATGTAATTTAAATCTCTGATATTTCTGTGTAATATTCATTTATACTCTGTATATTCTTGTATTCTGGTGCATTGTTGTAATATACAGTGAAATGTTCTTTTGTCTGCGTTCTGATTTATCCTGTCCTCACAGTAATTCGTTCTTTCTCATCTCTTCGGAGACCGGGGAAGTTTCGGGTCACTTCATTTGGTATCAGAGCTTTGGTTTACAAAGCTCAGAGAACAAGACACATTAGAACCAAACGAAAGAATTCATCGGAGATTGGATTAGTAATATCCATTAAGAATCACTCGTTAGAGATGGGATCAGTTGTATCCTAGAACGAGTCAAAAGAGTGTTATTTTTAAAATAAACATTTAAACAAACTTTGTTTTGAAGGTTTAAACCATTTATTACGTATTTGAATATTCGTTTTATATTCAATTTGGACAATCCAATATATAAAGATTTTGCATATACGCCTTGCAAACGTGTATTCGAAGTTTTAATATATTGAATAGATATAGAATCACACTCTAGTCGCTCGGAGATTATACTGATGATTGAGATCTCATCGTCAGTGTTTATGTTCGAGTTTCGAAAGTGAGATATTTATATATTTCCAATCGACTGGTGTGAGAACCAAACTAGATAGGCTTATTGTTGTGATTTAGCATCAAAAAAAATGATTTTTAGTATATATATATAAAAAATTTATACCTTTGAAAGTTAACCAACACATTGATTGCTAGCTGTGATGATTATTAATTCAATTAATAAGAAATACTGGAATGATATATAAAGCATAAATCAAGATATTTGTTAATGAAAAGCAATGCAAACTCTCTTGATAAAATCCTCAAATATAATGTAGGAGATGGTTCTCTATGGCTTATCTAATGTTGACTTCAGTATGACTCCGAAACAAACAAGGAGGGCCCAGCAAAAAGCAGAAAAAGAAAGGAAGTTGAACTTAGGAACATACGTAGGTGTTTATTGTCGTATATGCAGAGAAGAAGGGCATTATGCGGTTCGGTGCCCTGAGAGAAAGAAAATCAAGGAGAAAGAGATAAGAATGGACATAATTTGTTTTAAGTGCAAAGAAACGGGACATTTTGTGGATAAGTGTCCAAACGTTAAGAAAAAATCCAGAAAATTAGGAAAAGAAAAGAAGTGCTTCCGATGCAAAGAAGTAGGGCATCTAGCCCGAAATTGCCCGTTAAAGAAGGGTGATAAGAAATCCAAAGGAAAGGAGATATCTACTTTGGAAATTATGCAAGAAGGAGGCACGACTTCCTAGAAAGTTGGGTTTTAATGTAATGAACTAGCATTTTGGATATATGTACGGATGTGTATGATACTTGTATGAACTTAAATATGCTTTTGTTTTAAAAATGTATCGATATTGTATAATATAGCTAGTGTAAGAAGAATGGTTGAACTAAGGTGAATTTAGCACCGCATATTAGAATGTTTTGAAATTTGATTGAAATTGCATGCATATACTTGTACTTACATTGAACTGGTCATAGCAAGGAGGCTAGAGCAGAGAATAAAATTTGTTTGCCCGGCAAATAGGTACATGTTTACTATAATTTACTGTTTTGTTTGGGTGATGATGATTTTATGAGCCGATTGGCTAGCCGCTTGGCTAGCCGCTTGGCTTTTTCTTTTTCTTTTTGAGATCAGAAGGCCTTTATGGAAATTTCGGGATTTTCCCGTGGCTCCCGGTGCAGGGGAGGTTATGGCGAAATTTTTCGAAAATTTAGGGTATTTTTGAAAAGTTCTTAGAAACTGAAAAGTTGAAGAACTTAAGCCGTAATCAAAACAATGGAAGTTGAGTTGAATTGTTAAACAACTTTCGACTTTGTTCCTTTTCTGGGATGAAAAGTTTTAAGTGGGGGAGATTGTAACAACCCGAAAATCTAGGCCAGTTTAAAATTTTTATTTTGGCAATTTTAAGCGAATTTTGATTATTTAAAATAGATTATTTTAAATAAAATCGATGAGAAATTTATTTTGAATAGAATTCGAACGTAAATATTATATACGTCGTCGTTAGAATATAAATAATTATATATAATTATAAATAGAATTGAAGATGGCGCGGTAGTTCGATAATTCGATTTCAAACTTCAATTGGATGTACCGAGTGCAAAACAATCCAGATTTTAGTGAAACCAAAAACAGTAGGATCTAATTGATGATATCTTTCCAACGAATCCGAAAAATCAAAATTTCATAGTGGGAATCAAAAGGTATGTCCAGTTGAAAATTCTGAATAGTCGCTATGGAATTCAGGCCCTTAAAAATGGAAATTTTGCAAATGACCTCGGATTTCGACGAAACCTCTTTTGTTGGGTACGTGGTGTAAAATTATTGCTAGATTCCAAATTTCATAATTTTTCGAATCAATATGTGAGCGTGGCAAAGGAAAACGCGTTTGACCAATTTCAGTTGATTTTAATCGACTGGAAAATGACCATTTTTCAAATGGTGTCAGAATTCGACGAAACTAGTTTTGTTAGGACCGTATCGTCAATACGAAGTTAGAAATAATTTTTCTGTTATTTTTTGAGTCCGTATGTGACCCCGGTAAATTGAAATGTGCATTTAAATTGAATATATAAAGAATTATACTTTAAATTCAACGGAAACTGATTCAAACAATCGAATCAGCTTATGATACATATCCCATTGTGTTCGGAATGGGGGTAATTAGCTATGGGCGACAGTCGGTGGGTTCGATTTGGGGTTCAAAAGAAAGGTCAACATTTATAGAAAAAAATAAATAAAGTAAATAAATTATATATATCTTGGCTCCCCTTCCCTCTTCTCTCTCTTCAGTTCTTCCAAAAAAAAAAGAAGAAGAGAGAAACGCGATCCAGGAATCCGCCGCCGCCTTAGTCGAAAACCGCCTCCCCCTCCGTTCATCTTCTCCAAACGCGTCGCGCCTCTCCTTTCTCCTCCCCCCCCCCTCGATCGAAATCCCAAGCCCTAGCCCACCTCAGACCGACGCAGTCCCCCACCGACCCCCTTTCCGCCGCCTCCCCCCCCCCCCTCTGGAAGCGCGCAGCGGCCTTTACCACCTTCCGATGCCCTCAAACAGCACCCTTCCTCAGTAAACCCCCCCCCCCCCCCCTCGTCGATCGCTCAGTTTCCCTCCGCCTCTGTTCCCATCGCAACATCGAGGTTCACCTGTCGCCATCAGTCGCGAGCAGCGTCGCCCCACGTCAGCACCGCAGTGGGCCCCATTGCAATGAAGATTCGATTTTTATTTCTTTAAAGAAATGTAAGTTTTTTCCTTTTTAATTAATGGTATTATTAAAAATTAGACATCTATGAGTAGAAAAATTAGATCTTTGTATGTAAGAAAAATCAGTTTCCTTTATATAAGGGTTAGATTTTTGAAGTATAAACAGCTAGGAATTTAATTTGATAAAAGTTTGAATTTTTATTTGGAAAGTTAGACTTTTAATGAATAAAAAGATATGATCTTTTAATGTAAGAGATTCGGATTTTTAGTCATAGAAAAGGTTAGGATTTTTATGTATAGAAAAGGCCAAGTTTTTAGAAGAGAAAAGATCAAAATTTTATAATATAGAAAGTATAAAAATATAATCTTTTATATAGTAGAACATTAAAAATATAATCTTTTATATTGTAGAAGTATAAAATTATAATTTTTATACAAAGTGAGATGTAAAAATATGATTTTTATTTATTGAATAGTGAGGAGTAAAAATATGATTTTTATATATTGAATAGCGAAGTAAAAATATGATTTTTATGTATGTAGTGAATTCGGGCAACGAAATAGACCAAAGAAAAGCACGGTGAAGATTTCCTACCCATGAAGAATTGCGTCATTCAGTTTAGCGAAAGGGTGAGAATTTCTCGCTTTTTGACTTTATTTCTAGTTGAAATATATACTAGGATGCAGACGGTGTTTAGTAGCACCCGACACCCATCATCCACAGACCATGGATGGCTTGTTTGTTAAATTGTTTGGTTGTGTATTTGGTTAGATTATTTGCTTTGAAATGAATTGTTTGGTTAAATGAAATTGATTTGATTGATGTGTGAATGGCGTGGGCCTTCACTAGACCGGGGATAAGGCTAGGCCTTGTCCCGTTTCTAGTATCGTGCCGTTATGCCGCCGAAATTTTCTAAAATATGTTAGAAAAATAAAAATATCATTTTATTGAATAAATGAACCGAATAGAATATTCATAGTTTGAATAAAATATTTTGATCGTTAAAAATATAATTTTTAACGTGGAAGCGAATAAAATAAAATACTCATTTGCAAACCGGACGATTTGTTTATGTACACCTATTTGAAGGACATTGATTGGGTCGATAAATTTTACACATCGCCCAACTACACAAATAAAATCTGTGTTTGATTGTTTGAAACCCCACACGGGTGTTGGGATGAAATTTGAAGTTCACTCATCCTGATTGATTAAATATGTCGGTCGATGGATCGACAGGCTGTTATAAGCGTTAGATATCTATATTTGATGCCTATACAGTGTGGTGCACTTTAGATGATGGTTGATTATTTATCGTTGCTATTATATACATTTGTTGTATGGAATCCATATAATTAACTTTATATGGTAATTGATTGGGCCTCATTCCAATCGGAAAAATAAAGAATATTATAAAATAAAGGTTCATGTGTTGACAGTACTCATCCGTTGAGATTAGTCATGTGTTGAACGAAATATTTTAATAATAAAATGTACATGTTTATCAATATAAAATAAAGGTTCATGTGTTGACAGTACTCATCCGTTGAGATTAGTCATGTGTTGAACGAAACATTTTGATAATAGAAATATTTGAAATAGAAATGTTTTGAAATAGAAATATTTGAAATAGAATATTTGAAAATAGGAATATATGAAGCCGTGTTGATTAGATTGACGCCATTTTGACGTGAACGATAATTATATCGATTTTATTCATTTTAAAATGAATATTGAAAAGTGATTTAGAAATCGAATATTTTGAAATGAAATTTGAATCGAATTGAATTGAATAGAAAATGGATTCAAATAGAATTGAATTTGATTCGAATATAAAACAAATTTGAATTGAATTGATTAGAAAACGAAAACGAATTGAATTGATTAGAAAACGAATTCGATTTGAATTGAATAGAAAACGAATTCGATTTGAATTGAATAGAAAACGAATTCGAATTGAATTGATTAGAAAACGAATTCGAATTGAATTGAATAGAAAAGAAAACGAATTCGAATTGAATTGAATAGAAAACGAATTCGAATTGAATTGAGTAGAAACCGAATATGAATTGAATAGAAAACGAATTTGAATTGAATTGAATAAAATTGAAACGAATTGAAATAGAATTGAAACAAATTTGAATTGAAATCAAATAGAAGTGAATGTAGAAAGAATTTATAAGGGGAAAATTCAATTTTAATTTTAATTAAAGGTTGAAATTGTTTTTAAAACAAATTTGAAATGACTTATAAAATTCGTTTTAAAAAAAGGTATCGACGATATATATAAAATATAAAAATATTATATATATATATATATAATGGCCTGAATAGAACGCGCCGCGCCGCGGCAGTTCATGAATTTCGACCATTTTTTTCAAACGAACATTACGGGAGATCCGACCGTCGGATTCTCCTAAAACCAGAACCGTTTGGTTCGTATCGAAAAGAGCTTTCTAACGAATATTAGAAATTTGAAATCTAACGGTTGAATTTGGAGATACGTCCAAATCAAATTTGGAAAAGGTCGCTGTAAGTGCAGTTCGATGGCCGTTGTAGGAAATCGACTGTACGGGCCTTGATAAAATTATTAAACATATTAATAATTAGTGTAAAATGATAAGAATTGATTTGGGAAAAATTAGGGTGAAAAACTCCATATTTGAAAAGATAAAAATGGATTTTTATCGAAATGAACTAGTTTTGAACTAAATTTAAAACCCAGTTATTTTTAAATAAATAAATTAGATTTAAAAAGGGGTTTTAAATAATCAGAATTTCTAATATATTTGATTGGATTTGAAATGGGTTTGTCGTGAACGGTGTTTTAAATAACACTAGTTCTTTAACCCGATAATAAATAGAATGTGATTTGGGTTTGTCGTGAACTGTGTTTTAAATAACACCTAGTTGTTTAACCCAGTAAAAGGAGTTTTAACAAATCTGCAATTAGGTTGAAATGTGAATCTATAATCTAAATTATCAAATTTAGAAATGAGCGAGAATGGAGTATCGCCTGTTTTGCTCCAAAGCGATAGTTAAATCTTTAATTAGATTTGAACGTGAAATGGTAATTAATTTTACCGATAACACCATAGTGTTAAATATGGAGTATTACCAGTTTTGCTTCAGGGGATGAATAGGTTGGGATTGGGAAATAAAATAAATAATTACTTCGGTGTGGTTCGCTAATCTCGACTAGGTTGGAAAACCATAATTTGGTTTGAAATGACATCCAAAGGAAGATTAAAGGATAAATTTTAAAGAATTTATCTTGGATAAAATTAATGGGAACCTTTCCCTATGAATTGAAATTTAGAAACTAGCCGAAGGTTAGCTAAGCAGAATGGTTTCATGGATATTGATCTGATGTTGGTTTCGGCCTTCGGGTTTAATATTTGGGGAATTGCTCTCTTACTGATTTACGGTTAGTAACTAATGAATTGGAATGAGGCGTATGTTGTGTTTGCGTAACATTTATTTTTAATATACGCGGGTTGTTCGGAAAGGCCGGGTTTATTCCCATTCTGAATAACCGATTCGACGATATGTCGAAGATGAAGACGGTGGTTGAAGGCCGGAAGTCTTCACATCGTTTGGATAATTACTGACGATCCTGATTGGGCTGTACACCCAAGAGGATGGAAATAGTTGGTGGTCGTCCAGACGTACTTGGAGATGGATGGATATGCGAGGAAAGTGCCTCCGGTTTCGTTCAGACCTAGAACGGACTTGTAAATGGATGGTGTGTCTGACATTGTATTCCTTTATATTGTATTTGTTGATCTCTGCTAAATATATATCTGTTTGGCAGCGGAGAATTTATTCTCTTGCTTAACGCCCTTCTCTGAGACATATGAGCTCAGAGGTTATATATTGGCAGAAATCAGTGGTACGATATGGATTGATAGTGTGGCATGCTGAGATGTAGTGATCCAGACTTTTGTTGCAAAGCAAAGTTTGGTGGTTGATGATCAAAGCGCAGCTGATATAGCATGGCTTTGTGTATAGCGTTGATCCGCGAGCCTCACACCCCGGTATGGTGGTAAACTGGTGGTTTGGTCAGTATGATTTTAGTGGATGGGCACCTTAGTGGTGTCGTGGATTCGGTCGACCGAGATGAGCCTAGTGCTCAGGGATATATAGAGTAGGCGGTGTTTTCTCTCGCTGGGACGTAAGCCGCAGTGGTACTCTGGTCCCAAATGTGCGGATGCAGACGGTGTTTTCTCTTGTGGGGACGTAAGCCGTGGTGAATTGCATTACGCGATCGATCTTTCGAATCAGGAGCCACCATGATGGAAATCCAATTTCCAATACGTGTATTACGGTATTAATTGTAGAACTAGTATGGCGACATGATATATGGTATCCATGCCGTCTATGATTGATATTTATGATTGAAATTGTTTTGACACTATACACTTATTATAGTATCAAATGATTTGATTTTTAAAACGTACCAAGCATGTTTGGCTATTATAAGGGAAAACCCTATCCTCCGGCTGCGTTGCATTATGTGATGGGACCTGGGTCTTATAATAGCTTCATTTTTAGAAAAGCATTGCGTTGTTTACTTATATGCACTGGTATTCTTGGGAGGAAACCCGTTCCGTGTTATACGGCGTGGTCCCTTGATTTACCTAACTTTAAGTAAAGATTTACAACTGTTTTAGTTCTCACACCAGTCACATGACTGACCTGAAGTTTATTGTTTTAACCTAAACTCTAGGTGCCCCTATTTTCCACACGGGCAGCTAGTAGTTTTGGGTTTTGCAGATTTATATTCACAGGATCCTGGTTTACAGCTGGAACGATATCCGGAAAGCTTTGTATCCGTATATCTCTTTCAGTTGTGTATTGTATTATTTTCCACTGCTATGTATTTAAATGTAATTTAAATCTCTGATATTTCTGTGTAATATTCATTTATACTCTGTATATTCTTGTATTCTGGTGCTTTGTTGTAATATACAGTGAAATGTTCTTTTGTCTGCGTTCTGATTTGTCCTGTCCTCATAGTAATTCGTTCTTTCTCATCTCTTCGGAGACCGGGGAAGTTTCGGGTCGCTTCAAATATGAATTGATTGATTGATTAGAATTAATTATGTGTTAATTTATTTAATCCTACCTTGTTGATTTGCTATATGCCAAGTTAAACCTCACCTTGTAAATTGACTGGAGGTTAATTATTGGATTTGATCATGTTGGTTTGTTTTGGATGTTGTTGTTATGGGATTTGACATGAAATACGATAATGAAATTTATTAAAAGTTGAATTTTTGATTTAAATTATTAAAGACTAAATCTTTAATTGAAATGTTAAAGATGCAAACTTTCATGAAAATATGAAACGATGAAATTTTTCATGTGAACATTAAATGATGAAATTTACATTGTAATTAAAGGATAAAAATTTTACATTGTAAAGAAAGAATGGATTTTATATTGAGAATTTGGCGATGTAAATAAAAAGACAATTTTTTATGTTGAAAATAAAAAAAAAGACCATCTTTTTATGTTCAAAATAAAAAGACATTATTTTTACATTGTAAATAGAAAAGATTACATTATTACATTGTAAAGTAGAAAAGGTAATTTTTTTTTCATTGTAAATAGAAAAGATTGTATTTTTACGTTATAAAATAGAGAAGTTAATATTATTACATTGCAAAATATAAAAGTTAATGTCTTTACATTGTAAAACATAAAAAGTTGATATTTTTACATTGAAAATATAAAAGTAGATACTTTTACATTGTGAATAAAAAGTTGACATTGTAAGTAAAAGAACGAAATTTTATGTTGTAAAATGAATTTACATCGTATGAATTATATAACATTTTATTTTGATATTTATGAATGAATTTGCATCGCACGAATTATATAACATTTTATTTTGATATTTATGAATGAATTTACATTGCATGAATTATATAACATTTTATTTTGATATTTATGAATGAATTTACATCGCATGAATTATATAACATTTTATTTTGATATTTATGATTGAATTTACATCGCATGAATTATATAACATTTTATTTTGTTATTTATGAATGAATCTGCATCGCATGAATTAAATAACATTTTATTATGTAGTTTAAGAATGAATTTACGCCGCATGAACAAAAGTTACATTTTTATATGTAATTTATATATAAATTTGCACCGTATGTTGAAAATTACATTTTTCTATGTAATTAAAATGTAAATTTACATAGCATGGAGAAAATTTACATTTTTATATGTAAATTATAAAGTGAATCAACGTTGAATGTTAAAAATTACATTTTTCTTTGTAATTAAAAGGGGAATTTCATCGTATGATAAAATTTACATTTTTATATGTAAATTATATAGGAATACACACCGTATTGTAAAAATTACATTTTTCTTTGTAAATAACATGAGAATGCCACTTTATGCTAAAATTTACATTTTTATGTGTAAATTATAAAGTGAATTTATGTCGTATATTAAAAATTACATTTTTTTTTGTAATTAATATGAGAATTCCACCGTATGTTAAAATTTACATTTTTATATGTAAATTATAAAGTAAATTAATGCCGTACGTTAAAAATTACATTTTCCTTTGTAATTAACATGGAAATTTCATCGTATGTGAAAATTTACATTTTTATATGTGAATTATATACGGAATTACACCGTAGGATAAAATATACATTTTTAAATGTAATTAAAACATGAATTTACATTGTGTGTTAAATATTACATTTTTATATGTTATGTCTATAGAAAAGTATACCGTATGACAAAACTACATTTTTCTATGCAATTAAAGGATGCAATTTCATTGTATGATCAAAATTGCATTTTTCTTATGTATATATGTAACATGAAATGAGAATGAACATTAGAAATAAAATTGATTTATTTTTACAATGTGAATTAGATGTAGTGTTTGCATTGTAATTAAAAATTATATTTTTACAATGTGAATTAGATGTAGTTTTTGCATTGTAATTAAAAATTATATTTTTACAATGTGAATTAGATGTAGTGTTTGCATTGTAATTACAAATCATAATTAAGATTAGAGTTTGCATTGTCATTAGAAATTATATTTTTATATGTAATTTAAAGATTTTGAGTGTATCAAAATTTACATTTTCAATGTAAGGAAAGAATGAATTTAGGATGCGGTAATATTATCTTCATTTTCAAATGAATTAAAATTTAGTAAGTATCGGTAATTGTGTGGAGTATTGTTTTAATCAAACGACGTTATTACGATTCAATGATTATATATATATAATCAAAATTGAACGAATAGGGCGTGGTAGTTCGCGTTTTGAAATCGTACTTTTAAATGACTATACAAGAAGATCCGACCATCGGATTTTCTTGAAATTGAAACCGTTAGGATCGTCTTGGAAAATTCTTTCCAATGATATATATTACGTTAAGATCCAACGGTTAGATTCTGAGAAATGTAAAAATCAAAATTGGTTGAATGCAGCGCCATAGTCGCCCATGGACTTAAAGCGTCGTTATATAAAAATTTAATTATTTTAAATAATTGAAATAGGAATGAATAGTTAATAAAAATAATTATTAATGTGTAAGAAGGATTTTCAATATATATATATATATATATATATATATATATATACGAGGATTATTTGGAAAGTCCGAGTTTATCTCATTCCAAATAATTAAACGACGTTTAAAAATCCAAGATTGGAAGACGGCAATTGAAGACCGTCAAATCTCCACATCGAATGGACGATGATGACTGTTGCCTTAGAATGGCTCGCTACCATGATAAGGTAATAGTAGGACTTGGCCAGACGTAGTGTTGATTTGTACGGATTTGGCTTTCGCTCAGACCCAGAGCATAAGCTTATAAATGGATGGTGTGTCTGACATCGTACTCCATTATATATCATGTTATTAATCTTCTGTCGAATGTATGGATGTTTGGTGGCGGAGAATTTATTCTCTTGCTTAACACCCGTTCATATATTTCGGCAAAGGATTGGTAGTGTGATATGGAGTGATGATGTGGCATGCTAAGATGCATATGATCAAGGCTTTGTTGAAAAGTAGGCTTTGTGGGACGATCAAAGCATAGTCTGTTTAGGCATAGCTTTGTGTATAGCGTGACTTCGCGAGCCTCACACACTGGCAGAGTTTAAACGGGAAAAGGGAACGCAGGGAGAGAAGCACGTTTCTTTATAGCTAGAGTGGTGTCAGTGACCTACCAGCCCTGACATTTTACTTATGTGGATGATGGAATGAGGGGCCTCGGATAGGTCCTAAAGGACTGGGAAACGTGTGTTCAGGAATAACTAATCCGCAACTCGTACGGCGGACCGGCCCTGCAGCTTTCCAAGGGTTCACTGCGGGGGATCCTGAGACATTAGCTAGAGTGTCTCGAATCGGTAGGAGCTCCTCCCTAGCCTTGACTCATGATGGAAACTCAATTTCCAATACGCGCCATTCGGTTTTGATTGTATTACTAGTACGGAGGCATAGCATATGGTACCTATGCTTCCTAGGATTGATACATTATGATTGAAATTGTTTTTAAAACATATACACACTAATAATAATATCAAATTCGTTTTCAACGTATCAAGCATGTTTAATCACCATAAGGTAAAACTCTATCCTCTGGTGTGCGCTGCATTGTGTGATGGGACCTGAGTCTTTTGGTGATTTCATTTTTCTAAAAAGCATTGCGTTGTTTTACGATTTACTTCAAGTTATGCACGACAATCCATTGGAATAAAACCCGTTCCGCATTAGCGACGTGGTCCATGGATTTTCCTTATTACTATTAGTTAAATTAGTTAAGAATTCTCACACCAGTCCCACGACTAACCCGTTGTTTGTTTCCACCTTTGCAAACTCGGGTGCCCTCTTTTCCACACGGGCAGCCGAGTAGTTTGTCTACAGGTTTATCTCGAGCGAGATTCTGGATAGAAGCTTAAAGATCTGTCCAGAGCATAGTTGTCTTCCGCGTATCTATTTTATTTCCGCTGCACTGTATTAAATTTATTGTAAAATTTTCTTCCACAGTATTTTAATTTCGATGTACTCTGATATATTCTGTACTCTGATGTTATATTATCATGATGTAATAAAAGTCTGTTGTTATTGTTCTGATGTTGTTGTATTCCCAAAGTTAACGTATGCGGATTTTGAACGGTCTTGGTCGATTTTGCGATCGATTAAGGTCGGGCAAAATGCGTGTCATTACAGTTGGTATCAGATCTTTGGTTAGCTCAAATCTTTGGGGTACAACTCATTAGAACTGAACAAAAGGCTCATCAGAGATTGGATTAGTTATATCCAATAAGAATACTCATTAAAGATAGGATCAGCAGTATCCTAGAATGAGAAAACTCATTAGAGATAGGGTTAGTAATGCCCTAGAATAAGTTGAGAGTAGCAAGCCTATAATATACGTATTTGTGATTAATTATACTCTATTTTGGAAAATATGATTTTGAATATATAAAAAGTTATATATTTGAAAGTTAATCAACTAATGAAATTATTTAAACCAATGGAGAATATATATATATATATATTAGTTAGTTAATTAATCAACTTTTAGCTTCGTCCCTTTTCGAGGACGAAAAGTTTTTAAGTGGGGGAGACTGTAACAACCCTGATTTTTGGGCCAATTTAAAATTTTATTTTAAATAATTTTAATGAGTTTTGATATTTAAAATAATCTATTTTAAATAATAATAATCACAAATTTGATTTAAATCGAAGTTTGAATGAATAATTTAATTTTAATTATAAAAAGAGTTAGAAATAGTGCGGTAGTTTGAAAAGTCAAACTTGAACTTTGACTGACCGTACAGGATGCAAAATTTAACGGATTTTAGTGAAACCAAAAATATTAGAATCTATTTAAAAATATCTTTCCAACGAATCCGAAAAATCGAAATTTCATAGCAGGAATCAAAAGTTATGCCTAAATTAAAATTTAGAAAGGTCGCTAGGTAATTTGCATAGGTCAAAAATGCTACTTTTTGCATATAAAGGAATTTGAACTTGAAACCACTTCCATTGAGTTCAGAATGATGTTTCTACATTGAAAAACAGTAAACACTTATATATTTTGAGTTTCGAAAATTATTTGTTTAAAAATGTATTTTTAATATTAAATATATTGGCCTTAAAAATATTCATTTTTCAAACGACCTCTGTTTTCGATGAAACCACATTTGTTGGAACCGGAATGTCAAATTATTGCTAGGTTTCAATTTTTAGAATTTTTCGAATTAATATGTGAGCGTGGGAAAAGAAAATGTGTTTTGATTATTTTAGTTAAATTTAAAAGCCTTAAAAATAGCCATTTTTCAAACAGTCTTAGAATTCGACAAAAATAATTTTGTTGGGTTCGTATCGTCAAAACAAAGCTAAAAATGATTTTTCGGTAATTTTTAGAATTAATATATAATTATAATTGATTTTTTAGTTTAAGTGGACAATTTTTGACTTTAAAAATTCATTAAAAATTCATACGAGCTCAGAATTGAACGAAATTAATTATTCTAGGTCCGCAGCGTCAAAAAATAGCTAAATATATTTTTTGGGAATTTTTGAAGTTAATTTGTGGCCTCGGTGAATTTTCATGTACGGTCAATATTTAATTAATTAATTTTTAATAGGATTTTAAATAAAAAACGCTACAGACATCCGAATTGGGGCCCGAGACATAGCCCATTGCGCTCAGAAGACGTCAAAACCCTAAGAACGACAGTAAGCAGGTCTAATTCTGAGTTCGGACCAAAACGGGCTTAAACGGGCTAATTAAATAATAATTAAATAACCCTAAATATTATATTATAAATTGCCGTCGGGTTCTCTTCCTCCTCCCATCGTTACTTCTGCCGCATGAACCCATTATTGCTCAAATTTTCATTCTCTGATCTCCCCCTTAATTCTCAACGAAATACTTCGTGTAAATACACGTTTCGAAGAGATTTTCGTGCTCTTCAATCTCCGACAAGAATCACCACCTCTCATCGACCGTAGCCACCGCCACAAGCCTCCAAAGCCGCGGCCTTTGCGCCCCCACCGCGCCACCCACGTTGAGCCGCACCTCCTCCAACTCTCGGTGAAGATAGCCCTCTCGTAGCTCTCCAATCTCCAGCAAACCGTTCGTAAAACCGTCGATCGTAGCTCGAGTTATCTCGATTCAAAGTTTTGAAAACTTTAGGTAAAATTTATTTCAGATTTTGCGACGCTTTTAAATGTCGCTGTGTCAGTTGTAAAAAGCTGAATTTTAATTTTTCGTATGTATTTGTATTTGAATATGAACACTGAATCGGATCGAACCTGTCATCTTCTCAGACCAGACCACTGTGAGAATTTATTTTTAATTTAATTTAATTTATTTAATTATTATTTCCATGATTATTAATAGTAGATCTAATTTGACATGATATCTAAAACATGGATCTGAAATGTTCATACCGTATAATATTGAATCTAAATTGTCTACAATGACATGATATTAAATCTGAAATTTTATCGTTAAATATGAATTGATTAGAATTAATTATGTGTTAGTTTATTTAATCCTACCTTGTTGATTTGCCATATGCCAAGTTAAACCTCACCTTGTAAATTGCCTGGAGGTTAATTATTGGATTTGATCATGTTGGTTAGTTTTGAATGTTGTTGTTATGGGATTTGACATGAAATACGATAATGAAATTTATTAAAGGTTGAATTTTTGATTTAAATTATTAAAGACTAAATCTTTAATTGAAATGTTAAAGATGCAAACTTTCATGAAAATATGAAACGATGAAATTTTCATGTGAACATTAAATGATGAAATTTACACTGTAATTAAAGGATAAAAATTTTACATTGTAAAGAAAGAATGGATTTTATATTGAGAATTTGGCGATGTAAATAAAAAGACAATCTTTTTATGTTGAAAATAAAAAAAAGACCATCTTTTTATCTTCAAAATAAAAAGACATTATTTTTACATTGTAAATAGAAAAGATTACATTTTTACATTGTAAAGTAGAAAAGGTAATATTTTTACATTGTAAATACAAAAGATTGTATTTTTACGTTGTAAAATAGAGAATTTAATATTTTTACATTGCAAAATATAAATGTTGATGTCTTTACATTGTAAACATAAAAAGTTGATATTTTTACATTGAAAAAATAAAAGTAGATACTTTTACATTGTGAATAAAAAGTTGATGCTTTTACATTGTAAGTAAAAGAATGAAATTTTATGTTGTAAAATGAATTTACATCGTATGAATTATATAACATTTTATTTTGATATTTATGAATGAATTTGCATCGCACGAATTATATAACATTTTATTTTGATATTTATGAATGAATTTACATCGCATGAATTATATAACATTTTATTTTGATATTTATGAATGAATTTACATCGCATGAATTATATAACATTTTATTTTGATATTTATGAATGAATTTACATCGCATGAATTATATAACATTTTATTTTTTTATTTATGAATGAATCTGCATCGCATGAATTAAATAACATTTTATTATGTAGTTTAAGAATGAATTTACGCCGCATGAACAAAAGTTACATTTTTATATGTAATTTATATATAAATTTGCACCGTATGTTGAAAATTACATTTTTCTATGTAATTAAAATGTAAATTTACATTGCATGACGAAAATTTACATTTTTATATGTAAATTATAAAGTGAATCAACGTTGAATGTTAAAAATTACATTTTTCTTTGTAATTAAAAGGGGAATTTCATTGTATGATAAAATTTACATTTTTATATGTAAATTATATAGGAATATACACCGTATTGTAAAAATTACATTTTTCTTTGTAATTAACATGTGAATGCCACTTTATGTTAAAATTTACATTTTTATGTGTAAATTATAAAGTGAATTTATGTCGTATATTAAAAACTACATTTTTCTTTGTAATTAATATGAGAATTCCACCGTATGTTAAATTTTACATTTTTATATGTAAATTATAAAGTGAATTAATGCCGTATGTTAAAAATTACATTTTCCTTTGTAATTAACATGGAAATTTCATCATATGTGAAAAATTACATTTTTATATGTAAATTATACAGGGAATTACACCGTAGGATAAAATTTACATTTTTATATGTAGTTAAAACATGAATTTACATTGTGTGTTAAATATTACATTTTTATATGTAATGTCTATAGGAAAGTATACCGTATGACAAAACTACATTTTTCTATGCAATTAAAGGATGCAATTTCATTGTATGGTCAAAATTGCATTTTTCTTATGTATATATGTAACATGAAATGAGAATGAACATTAGAAATAAAATTGATTTATTTTTACAATGTGAATTAAATGTAGTGTTTGCACTGTAATTAAAAATTATATTTTTACAATGTGAATTAGATGTAGTGTTTGCATTGTAATTAAAAATTATATTTTTACAATGTGAATTAGATGTAGTGTTTGCATTGTAATTAAAAATTATATTTTTACAATGTGAATTAGATGTAGTGTTTGCATTGTAATTACAAATCATAATTAAGAGTAGAGTTTGCATTGTCATTAGAAATTATATTTTTATATGTAATTTAAAGACTTTGAGTGTATCAAAATTTACATTTTCAATGTAAGGAAAGAATGAATTTAGGATGCGGTAATATTATCTTCATTTTCAATGAATTAAAATTTAGTAAGTATCGGTAATTGTGTGGAGTATTGTTTTAATCAAACGATGTTATTACGATTCAATGATTATATATATATAATCAAAATTGAACGAATAGGGCGTGGTAGTTCGCGTTTTGAAATCGTACTTTTAAATGACTATACAAGAAGATCCGACCGTCGGATTTTCTTGAAACTGAAACCGTTAGGACCGTCTTGGAAAAATCTTTCCAATGATATATATTATGTTAAGATCCAACGGTTAGATTATGAGAAATGTAAAAATCAAAATTGGTTGAATGCAGCGCCATAGTCGCCCATGGACTTAAAGCGTCGTTATATAAAAATTTAATTATTTTAAATAATTGAAATAGGAATGAATAGTTAATAAAAATAATTATTAATGTGTAAGAAGGATTTTCAATATATATATATATATATATATATATATATATATATACGAGGATTATTTGGAAAGTCCGAGTTTATCTCATTCCAAATAATTAAACGACGTTTAAAAATCCAAGATTGGAAGACGGCGATTAAAGACCGTCAAATCTCCACATCGAATGGACGATGATGAATGTTGCCTTAGAATGGCTCGCTACCATGATAAGGTAATAGTAGGAGTTGCCTAGACGTAGTGTTGATTTGTACGGATTTGGCTTTCGCTCAGACCCAGAGCATAAGCTTATAAATGGATGGTGTGTCTGACATCGTACTCCATTATATATCATGTTATTAATCTTCTGTCGAATGTATGGATGTTTGGTGGCGGAGAATTTATTCTCTTGCTTAACACCCGTTCATATATTCCGGCAAAGGATTGGTAGTGTGATATGGAGTGATGATATGGCATGCTAAGATGCATATGATCAAGGCTTTGTTGAAAATCAGGCCTTGTGGGACGATCAAAGCATAGTCTGTTTAGGCATAGCTTTGTGTATAGCGTGACTTCGCGAGCCTCACACACCGGCGGAGTCTAAAACGGGAGAAGGGAATGCAGGGGGAGAGCAGCACGTTTCTTTCTAGCTAGAGTGGTGTCAGTGACCTACCAGCCCTGACATTTTACTTATGTGGATGATGGAATGAGGCGCCTCGGATAGGTCCTATAGGACTGGGAAACATGTGTTCAGGAATAACTAATCCGCAACTCGTACGGCGAACCGGCCCTGCAGCTTTCCAAGGGTTCACTGCGGGGGATCCTGAGACATTAGCTAGAGTGTCTCGAATCGGTAGGAGCTCCTCCCTAGCCTTGACTCATGAAGGAAACTCAATTTCCAATACACGCCATTCGGTTTTGATTGTATTACTAGTACGGAGGCATAGCATGCTTCCTAGGATTGATACATTATAATTGAAATTGTTTTTAAAACATATACACACTAATAATAATATCAAATTCGTTTTTAACGTATCAAGCATGTTTAATAACCATAAGGTAAAACTCTATCCTCTGGTGTGCGTTGCATTGTGTGATGGGACCTGAGTCTTATGATGATTTCATTTTTCTAAAAAGCATTGTGTTGTTTTACGATTTACTTCAAGTTATGCACGACAATCCATTGGAATAAAAACCGTTCCGCATTAGCGGCGTGGTCCATGGATTTGCCTTGTTACTATTAGTTAAATTAGTTAAGAATTCTCACACCAGTCCCACGACTGACCCATTGTTTGTTTCCACCTTTGCAAACTCGGGTGCCCTCTTTTCCACACGGGCAGTCGAGTAGTTTGTCTACAGGTTTATCTCGAGCAGGATTCTGGATTGAAGCTTAAAGCTGTGTCCAGAGCATAGTTGTCTTCCGCTGTATCTATTTTATTTCCGCTGCACTGTATTAAATTAATTGTAAAATTTTCTTCCGTTGTATTTTAATTTCGATGTACTCTGATATATTCTGTACTCTGATGTTATATTATCATGATGTAATAAAAGTCTGCTGTTATTGTTCTGATTTTGTTGTATTCCCAAAGTTAACGTATGCGGATTTTGAACGGTCTTGGTCGATTTTGCGATCGATTAAGGTCGGGCAAAATGCGTGTCGTTACAGTGTACTCTTGTACTCTGATGTAAATTGTTGTAATAAGCAATGAAATGTTCTTATGTTTTTGTTCTGATTCATCGTGTTTTTAACTCAATCCAGCCATTCCTTTATGGGGAAGTTCGGGTCGTGTCAGTTTCGTATCAGAACTTTGGGTTTACAGAGCTCGAGAACATGGCATATTAGAAACGAACGAAAGAATTCATCAGAGATTGGATTAGTAATATCTAATGAGAATGACTCATTAGAGATAGGATCAGTAGTATCCTAGAACGAGTGTGAAGAGTGTTGTTTTAAAATAAAAATTAAAAACAAATTTTGTTCTGAAGATTTAAACCATTTTACACGTATTTGAATATTTATTTTAAATTGTTTTGGACAATCTAGTATATAAAGATTTTGCATATAAACCTTGCAAACGTGTATTCGAAGTTTTAATATACTGGATAGATATAGGATCACACTCTGGTCGCCCAGGGATGATTCTGATAATGCTGCAGCGTTATCTGTATCTATGTTCGAGTTTCAAAAGTAAGATATCTATATATTTCCAATTGGCTGGTGTGAGAACCAAAATATAGTTAGAATATATTATTGTGATTTGGCATCAAAAATATGATTTTTGACTATATATATTAAAAATATAGGTTTGAAAAGCTAATTCACAAATTGATTGTTGATTGTGTTGTTTGATTATTAGTTTGACTAATAGAATTGTTGAAACCAATTTGTGAATGAAATTTAATTTTGCCAAATTGAACAAAAATATTGAATTGAATCGAAAATTGATTGCATTTGTATACATGTACATATATATATATATATATATATATATATATATATATGTATGTATGTATGTATGTATGTATGTATGTATGCATGTGTGTGTGTGTGCGCGAACAGGTCATAGCAAGGAGGCTAGAGAAGAGGAATAAAATTGTATGCCTAACAAATGGGTACATGTTTACTAATTTATTGGCTTTATGAGCCGATTGGCTAGCCGCTTGGCTTTTTATTTTTGAGATGAGAGGGCCTATGTGGCGGTTTGGGGATTTTCCAAGTGCTCCCCGTACAAAGGTGGTTACCGTGGTGCTGTTTTTCTTTAGATTTGATTTACACATATCTGAAAATTGAACCGTTGGATCTTTACAAAATTTATATCATTAGAAAGATCTTTTCAAAACGAATCCAATGGTTCCAGTTTTGGGAAAATCCGACGGTCGGATCTCCCGGTACACTCGTTTGAAGTTTCGATTTCAAATTACGAACTGCAACGTCGTTATTCGATTTAATTTAATTGTATATATATATATATAAATAATTGATTCTGGCGCTGTTTTTCTTTAGATTTGAATTAAGCATTCCAGACAATCCAACCGTTGGATCTTTACAAAGTTGGTGTCGTTGGAAAAACATTTCCAAAGCGAACCCGACGGTTTCGGTTTCGGGAAAATCCGATAGTCGGATCTTCCACACTAATCATTTGAAATCACGGTTTCAAAACACAAACTGCAACTTCGTTATTTGATTTATTTTAATTATATTTATATATTTATCTATATATATATATATATAATCGATTTTTCGATTTCAAAACCATATTCATTTCATACCTTTGATAAAAATGATATTTTTATCAAACTAACTTCTATTTCAACACTTCACTATTTTTAACAATTCATGTATATAATAAAAATGTGATTTTTATTGTAAAATCATTTATTTCAAAACACGACTATTGTATATAGTTCATACAGATGGTAAAAATAGGATTTTTTGTTATAAAATAATTTCTTTCAAAACACGGCTATTTTATATAGTTCATATAGGTGACAAAAATATGATTTTTATTATAAAACAATTTATTTCAAAACACGAATACCATTCAACACATGAATTTCCATTCAACGGATGAATTTCCATTCAACACATGAAGGTTTTCTATAGTTTATATATATAGATAAAAAGGTGATTTTTATATTTAAAACACGAATACCATTCAACACATGAATTTCTATTCAACGATTAAATTTCAATTCAACACATGAAGGTTTTCTATAATTTAAATGTATAGATAAAAAGGTGATTTTTATATTTAAAACATGAATACCATTCAACACATGAATTTCTATTCAACGAATGAATTTCAATTCAACACATGAAGGTTTTCTATAATTTATATATATAGATAAAAAGGTGATTTTTATATTTAAAACATGAATACCATTCAACACATGAATTTCTATTCAATGAATGAATTTCAATTCAACACATGAAGGTTTTCTATAATTTATATATATAGATAAAAAGGTGGTTTTTATATTTAAAACACGAATACCATTCAACACATGAATTTCTATTCAACGAATGAATTTCAATTCAACACATGAAGTTTTTCTATAGTTTATATATATAGATAAAAAGGTGATTTTTATTGTAGTGACCCGAAAATCCGGTCCAATTTGAGCTGACCAAATAACACAAGTCCAACCCCAAATTGCACTAGAAATTCAAGAAAACTAATAGAAAGAAGATAGAGGGTGAGGATAGATAAGGTAGAACTAGTAGAACAGAAGAAGAAGAAGAAGAACATCATCATCAGAGTAAACACGAATCTCACAGTGGAACGAATAAAATATAACATAACTTTTGAAATACAAACAGTTATATATACAATATCACTTATCAGAGTACATCACTTACAACAACAGCGAAAATAATAATAGCTATAGAATCCTGAAGCCTCCTGCTCCAAGCTCTCCAAGTGTATATGTAAAATCCCGACTACTTGACTGCCCGTACAAATTTAGGCACCCAAGAGTTTAGGGAAAACAAACAAATAAACTCCGGGTCAGTCATGGGACTGGTGTGAATAAAACTCCAAACACTTGGTTAAATAACGGATATATCATAAGACCACGTCGTGAAAACGGAACGGGTTTCCCCTTATGAAAATCCAACATCTTTGAAAAGCAATATCATTCTGATATTATAATAATGTCTAAATACAAATAGATATCAATCTAGCAGAAACACTTTCATCTCATGTTCTACTATATAGTATACAATCAAAACTGCAAGCACGTATAGGGTAATGGATTTCCAACTATGACAAGGTATGGAACCACCTTCCGATCAGTGTACTCTAGGAACGATATACTGGAGTTCAACAAGAACATCTTGCAACTCAGCCACACATGACCGACCATTCATTTTGCTTGAGTGTATCGAATGTATATCACCAACGGTTGGGATCAGCAATCGTTTCCCGTATATATATATATATATATATATATATATATATATATATATATATATATATATATGAGACAGCATTGATAGATTAAAGAAGCAAATGAATATTCTCTAGATAGGTGATTATACACCCTACTTCGGTGCGACCGACTTAGCCATGCTGCCTGCCCGATTTCTGTCATTTACCGGTTGATGAGACTTTAGGTTACGCTTTATCATCACATCAGATTTACTTCGAATGCCACATTGTCAGATTCAGCTTAATCACTAATTTGATGTCTACAACCATACATTACGTGTCAGCTAAAAGAAGTTTCCTTCTCCGCTTCCACTCTTGGTACGGTGGAAGAAATCAATGTACGTGACCTTTCTGGAAATATTCTGTCATACATTCATCCATACAAGTCATCCAGGAACAGGATGAACCGAAGGTACTATTCAGGACATCCATCTTAGGCACTGTTATCTAAGACTGATACAATAGCCCTTGCACTTTACACCGTCTTCAATTATCTTTGGCATATATGATTCGCAATGCTTATGCCAATACAGAGTGGTTCTTTGGATAATAATCCAACTGGTCTCTCCATATTAACAACGTTAAAATGGTCAAAAACTTCGATAGTCGATGAGTTAACTATCAAAGAAAAACTCGTGTGCAAACAACGATATTATTTCCAAATGGAAATTATATCAATCAATCATCATTCAACATTCATCTCTTTAGTTCATTACTTTACTTATCTCCTATTTCCATATATTCAACATTTCTTATTTTCTAATTTTAGAAAATATACTTTAGTAACAATGGAAAACATTTCCATTTACTTCATTGGATTTAAACAGATGTTTTAAATAAACATCGCTATGCCAACTCAAACCATTTACTGAATTCACTTAACCATCATTCACTATCAAACCTTACCATTCCTTAGTTAAGAAGGAAGTCAATTAAGTTGGCGTATAATTACCTCTCATACCTTAACTGAACAACGTTATAACTTCGAAATAGTAACAGTTTATCTTTTAAACCTTTAACACCTTCTTTACGTAACTCTCGGATTCAATTTACGAATCCACTTCTTTATTGAAACATTGATTATAACGATAACGTTATAATCCCTACCTTCGCAATATCTAACTTCAATTATAACCTTTATTCTTTAATTCGACTAATTAAACCTAGCCCTAATTTTTTAGTGTATACTCCAGATTTAAAAACCGAAAAGTAAATATTACTTTCCCGAATTCGATCTATTTGAATTCGACATATAATTCTCTTCCAAGTAATCTCTATTTGATTAACTCTTCTTCGAATAACCTATATTCGATTATCTCTCTTCGAATAACTTATATTCGAAATCTCTCTCTTTCGAATAAACTATATTCAATCTCTTTCTTTCGAACACGATATATTCGATAATCTCCTTCCGATTAAACTAATCGATAACTCTTTTCCTTTATCTCTATTCGAATAAACTATATTCGACTAACTCTATTTAAATCCATTCGAATAACTACTATTCGATTAACTCTATTCAACTCCACTCGAATAACTACTATTCGATTAACTCTATTCAACTCTGTTCGATTAACTCTATTCAACTCTATTCGAATAAACTATATTCGACTAACTCTATTTAACTCCATTCGAATAACTACTATTCGATTAACTCTATTCAACTCCACTCGAATAACTACTATTCGATTAACTCTATTCAACTCTATTCGATTAAATTTATTCAACTCTATTCGAATAACTACTATTCGATAAACTCCATTCGCTTGACTCTAGATCGCAGCGATCACAATGGTTATGCCAGATTCCCTCAGGAAACATCCGACCGCCGTAGGCTATTTACAGCCCTGCGAATTACGCTAGCAGTCGTGCTAAATGGCATCTCATTTGGATTAACCTTAACTAATTAACTCTAACTGGTTAACTCTAAATGATTAACTCTAACTGATTAACTCTAACTGGTTAACTCTAACTGATTTACTCTACTGGTTAACTCTAACTGATTAACTCTAACTGGTTAACTCTAACTGATTAACTCTAACTGGTTAACTCTATTTGACTAACTCGACTCGACTAACCCTTTTCGAATAACATATTTGATTAACCAGCTTCGAATACCATATTCGATTAACTAACTTCGAATACCATATTCGATTTCTCCTTTTTGATAACGTTTGCCCATTTAAAAAGATCCCCTTTTAAAAACGTTTATTCATTTATAAAGATTCACCTTCTTAGTAACGGTTCTTCACTTTATAAATGTTCATTTAATAACGTTTTCCTTTTTATTAACTCTATTTATTTTCTAAATATTTCCTTTTCAATTCTATTTGTAAATGGTTTTACAAATATTCTTTATTTTTCTATTTTATTCTATTTGCAAATGGTTTGCAAATATTTCCTTTTCAAATTTATTCTTAAAAATATTCTAACTCCTTAAATTCCCAGGAAAATTCACCATAACCTCCTTTGTATCGGGAGCATCGGGAAAATCCCCAAACCCGCCACACAGGCCTTTCCATTCAAAAAGAAAAATGGTTTGAATTTATTTCCTTTTTGAATATCTCCTATTTATTTCCAAGTGAATAATCCCTATTTAATATTTTATTTATTTAACCAATAAATAATCCATTTTATGGTATCTTATCTATTTATTCTAAATAAATAATTCACTATATAAATATTCCATTTATAAAGATTTCCCCTCATTTATAATTCCACTTAAACGTATTTCCTATTTATAAATATTCCATTTATAAATATTCCTATTTATAAATATTCTATTTATAAATATCCTCTTTTATAAAATCCTCTGATTTTATAAATATTCTCTTTTCAATATTCAGGTATGTTATGGTGTTTAACTTATCAAGTTACGATGTCCAATATCGTCCATACACATAAAATCAACAACGAATTATAAATCACGTCATATATCACAATATATGAAAACAAATAAAATAACTGTTGAGGAATCCAGTCGGATTCCTCCAACCTGTTTCCCTGCATTCACAGATGTTACATAATAAAATCAACATCACTTTAAGTTCCATATGATATATTCTGTTAAATAGAATCAAATATAGAAATTCTACTAACTGACTAGCAGTTCAATCAAACAGTCAACACACAGTTAATCAACCAATATTTAACAGTTCTAAAAATACAACATGAAATTATAAACTGTTCAGAGTTGGTGAGTTTTACTCACAGTTGCGCGTTAACCGTTGAATAACGGTTTGCGTTATTTAACTCAGTCGGACAATTTATTTTGCTATAAATTGTGACGTGCTCCAATTTACTCGCGGTCAGTCTCATTGTGTAGTGTTCGTCCATAAGATCCTGTCGGATCTTGTTTCGCTGAATTCCGTCTACGTATGACCAAGTTATACATAATAGAAGGTTATACACTATTATAATTAAATTAAAACTTAATCTAATTTACTATTGGGCCTACCCATCCAATTCAAGCCCAAAACAGCTTCTCCCTTCCCAAATATGATGCACCCTCCACATACCATTTCATTTCTTCTGATGGCCATCCATTATTTATATATTTTCTTTCTTTCTTTTTGAATTAAAACTGGGCTCACCCGCACATACAGCCCATCCTCCATCCCTTGACTTCTCACTTCTCTCTCCTTCTTTCACACGTACTCCACCACTTTCCAGTATTGAACAAAACATTTCGCCCCCCCCTAAAACTTTAACTCAGTGGCCTCTTCATTCATCCCTACAGCAAACTTCAACCACCACCTCATCGGCATCATTCCATACGTGTTATTCCCTTCATGAAAAACTTCTCCCTCCCAACGCAGGCACTTCCATTCCGGTCTCCCCTTGAACGCCCACAACTACTCTCCAGTCCCGCACCTAACGGTGAAAGCAAATCCACACTGTTCGTTTCTCACATGGATGCAGGCTCCTCCTCCTGGTCTCGCACAGACCCTCCCATCCTTCGGAGTACGACCCCGAGCTCCACGGTTGAGCTACAGGAAATTCAAATGAATGGAAATTTGAACATGTCGATTCGAAGCCCTATCCCATGCGAGGCCAAAGGATCTAACGACGTTTGATTTCCTAAAGTATTTAGCTCGATTAAATTTTCTGAAGATGATAGTTGGTGGCGACCTCTTTCTTTCTGTTTGCTGTGGAATAGATATTAGGTTTTAAGGAAATCCGGGGTATTTATAGAAGTTTTTGGTCTAATATAACATATATTTTATAATATTACTTAACGATGAGATATCCTCCTCAAAACCAATTCATACGATCTTTGTTTTTGACAAACTAAGCTATTCCTAGCATAGAAAAATATTTTGGACCCAATGGGACATATTTCGTCGAATTCCGACACCGTTTGCGAAAATCCCTTAGAAAATATCGATGAAAAACACCGAGCAATAATTCCTAACAATTTCAGAAAAAATCCTAAAAATATGAGGCCTTGACGTTTCACTAGACCTCTTCCTAAGGTTTCGTATGAAACTTGTTTCGTTGAATTCTGAGTTCGTTTGACCAGTTAACCATTCAGTTTAGTTTGTTTTAAGTTAAAAACATAGCGTACCCCACTATGAAATATTCTGTTCACGTAGGGACTGTTATGGACAGAAACAAAAATACCATTTAAATGAATGATGCGCTCTGGTCCCAAAAATGTAATAATACCGGTAGATGAACTCATATTCTGAAACCCCGAAATGTCGATACAGGGTGCCAAATACTCCAAATAAAAAGTTGCTTATTTAATTAATTAAAAATTACCATAAAATTCTAAAAATTAAATTATCGCTATTTCCCAAAAGAACCTTGTCTAAATTCGAACCTGATCTCTAGTTATATCGAATAAACTGTTACGGTCGTTAAACGATTCTATAGCGACTATTCTAAAATTTGATTTGGACATATCTCAAAATCTACACGACGAAATCCTGATTTTTCTGTTCCATTAGAAAACTATCATCAAATCGGTCCTGACGGTTCTTGTTTCACAGAAATACGACTTAAAACGGACCCTGTATATTCAGTTGAAGTTCAAATCGCCAAATAGCGAACTACAGCGCCATTTCGAGCTCGTTTATAATTATATTATAATTATACGTTCTAATGATGTTTATATAATATATTCGTTATTATATTTCAATTCTAAACGTTACCGAATCTCCAACACTATCCAATTCAGACAATATTGACAATTCAACTATTTCTGATTATTTCGACATTATAATATATTATTATATTATGATTATTAATTAAATATTCAATATTATTTAATTCCAGTTATCGATATCGCCAAAATGATATTTAAATAATTAAATAAATTAATTATTCAACGGTCAGAAATGCGGGTCATTACAATCTTTCCCCTTTAAAATAATTTCGTCCTCGAAATTGCTAAGGTAGTGGACGACCCTATCTACTGGGTAAAATTTTACCTGTTTACCTCTTATCTCCGGTTTCAACTGAACCAATTAATATCGACCAAAATATTAATTTATTCCGACTAACTAATTTTTCAAAAATTCTGAAAATTTTCTAATACCTTAACTTTTCGAAAAATTTCGCCAGCGTCTCCTTTGTACCGGCATATACGTCAAATCACAACTCGCCTCTCTTGGCCTTCTCCAACCCAAAAGAAAATCAAACAGCCAAGCGGCTTGCCACTTCGGCTCATAAATCTCATGCTTATACCAAATATAAACTTGTACCTTTTTGTGGAGCATATCAACTCTATCTCTTCCATATGTTATCAACTCAGCATATACCAGTGTTATCTCAATCAAATTCCAATCAGTTCATATCCTCAAATCCAAATCGAATTTCATTCGAACTCAAATCTCAAATTCCAAATTCTTAACTCATCAATTTGGTTCCATTCTAGATTATCTATAATCCAATTCAATTTTATTTAACTCAGTTCAAGTTAAATTTGAATTTATATATTCATTCTTACCATTTCAACCTCTTTAACTTCATAAGTTATATTTAAATTTCGAAATTTAAATTCCTGGGTGTATTTCAAATCAATTTGAAATCATAATGCCAATTTGAAACCTTTGAATTTCTAAACACTTGTTTTCTCAAAACAATTCAAAAACAAAATCTTTGGTAGTAATCCGTCACTAAGAACTCGAAAATGAACAGTGATGATGTCGCGATTCATCATCAGAATCTATTTTCCAGCTATCGAAGTAAGTTCAATACTATATCACCTTCAGTTTGAAAAACGTTTTCAAAATCTCCCAGGAAGTTAAAATTTCCTTATTTTAATTCCAAATCTGATTTAAATTCAGATTTACTTCATCTTACTTCATATACTTTACTTATATGAATTCTGATTAGTTATTTATAATCATTTTACCTTTTATAATCTTATTTGATTATAATAACAACCAACACAACCAATATACTATACCAAATATATTCGGGTAAAATTATTCCATTTACCCTCTTTTAAAAACATACCATGTCGGTTCATCGTATTCAAGTGTTTATAATACTCCTACCGATATAGTGGATCAAACTGATCGACCAGAATTCATAAACAACTAAATCAATAAATCTCCACAATATAAAACCATTTTATATTGAATAACAAATACATTCACTCGTATATATACACTCAACTCAATCTAGAATATTACTAATCCCATCTCTACTGAGTTACGCCACAGAGCCAAGGTATTAACTAAACCATTGCTCTGATACCAACTGTAGTGACCCGAAAATCCGGTCCAATTTGAGCTGACCAAATAACACAAGTCCAACACCAAATTGCACTAGAAATTCAAGAAAACTAATAGAAAGAATATAGAGGGTAAGGATATATAAGGTAGAACTAGTAGAATAGAAGAAGAAGAAGAACATCACCATCAGAGTAAACACGAATCTCACATCGGAACAAATAAAATATAACATAACTTTTGAAATACAAACAGTTATATATACAATAGCACTTATCAGAGTACAGCACTTACAACAACAGCGGAAATAATAATAGCTATAGAATCCTGAAGCCTCCTGCTCCAAGCTCTCCAAGTGTATCTGTAAAATCCCGACTACTTGACTGCCCGTACAAATTTAGGCACCCAAGAGTTTAGGGAAAACAAACAAATAAACTCTAGGTCAGTCATGGGACTGGTGTGAATAAAACTCCAAACACTTGGTTAAATAACGGATATATCATAAGACCACGCCGTGAAAACGGAACGGGTTTTCCTTATGAAAATCCAACATCTTTGAAAAGCAATATCATTCTGATATTATAATAATGTCTAAATACAAATAGATATCAATCTAGCAGAAACGCTTTCATCTCACATTCTACTATATAGTATACAATCAAAACCGCAAGCACGTATTGAGTAATGGATTTCCAACTATGACATGGCATGGAACCACCTTCCGATCAGTGTACTCTAGGAACGATACACTGGATTTCAACAAGAACATCTTGCAACTCAGCCACACATGATCGACCACTCATTTTGCTTGAGTGTATCGAATGTATATCACCAACGGTGGGGATCAGCAACCGTTTCCCGTATGTATATATATATATATGAGACAGCATTGATAGATTAAAGAAGCAAATGAATATTCTCTAGATAGGTGATTATACACCCTACTTCGGTGCGAACGACTTAGCCATGCTGCCTGCCCGATTTCTGCCATTTACCGGTTGATGAGGCTTTAGGTTATGCTTTATCATCACATCAGATTTACTTCGAATGCCACATTGTCAGATCCATCTTAATCACTAATTTGACGTCTACAAACATACATTACGTGTCAGCTAAAAGAAGTTTCCTTCTACGCTTCCACTCCTGGTACGGTTGAAGAAATCAATGTACGTGACCTTTCTGGAAATACTTTGTCATACATTCATCCATACAAGTCATCCAGGAACAGGATGAACCGAAGGTACTATTCAGTACATCCATCTTAGGCACTGTTATCTAAGACTTATACAATAGCCCTTGTACTTTACACCGTCTTCAATTATCTTTGGCATATATGATTCGCAACGCTTATGCCAATACAGAGTGGTTATTTGGATATTAATCCAACCGGTCTCTCCATATTAACAATGTTAAAATGGTCAAAAACTTCGATAGTCGATGAGTTAACTATCAAAGAAAAACTCGTGTGCAAACAACGATATTATTTCCAAATGGAAATTATATCAATCAATCATCATTCAACATTCATCTCTTTAATTCATTACTTTACTTATCTCCTGTTTCCATATATTCAACATTTCTTATTTTCTAATTTTAGAAAATATACTTTATTAACAATGGAAAACATTTCCAATTCCATCATTGGATTTAAACAGATGTTTTAAATAAACATCGCTATGCCAACTCAAACCATTTCCTGAATTAACTTAACCATCATTCACTATCAAACCTTACCATTCCTTAGTTAAGAAGGAAGTCAATCAAGTTGGGGTATAATTACCTCTCAGACCTTAACTGAACAACGTTATAACTTCGAAATAGTAACAGTTTATCTTTTAAACCTTTAACAACTTCTTTACGTAACTCTCGGATTCAATTTACGAATCCACTTCTTTATTGAAACATTGATTATAACGATAACATTATAATCCCTACATTCGCAATATCTAACTTCAATTATAACCTTTATTCTTTAATTCGACTAATTAAACCTAGCCCTAATTTATTAGTGTATACTCCTGATTTAAAAACCGAAAAGTAAATATTACTTTCCCGAATTCGATCTATTTGAATTCGACGTATAATTCTCTTCCGAGTAATCTCTATTTGATTAACTCTTCTTCGAATAACCTATATTCGATTATCTCTCTTCGAATAACTTATATTCGAAATCTCTCTCTTTCGAATAAACTATATTCAATTTCTTTCTTTCGAATACGATATATTCGATAATCTCCTTCCGATTAAACTAATCGATAACTCTTTTCCTTTATCTCTATTCGAATAAACTATATTCGACTAACTCTATTTAACTCCATTCGAATAACTACTATTCGATTAACTCTATTCAACTCCACTCGAATAACTACTATTCGATTAACTCTATTCAACTCTATTCGATTAACTCTATTCAACTCTATTCGAATAAATTATATTCGACTAACTCTATTTAACTCCATTCGAATAACAACTATTCAATTAACTCTATTCAACTCCACTCGAATAACTACTATTCGATTAACTCTATTCAACTCTATTCGATTAACTCTATTCAACTCTATTCGAATAACTACTATTTGATTAACTCCATTCGCTTGACTCTACATCGCAGCGATCACAATGGTTACGCCTGATTCCCTCAGGAAACATCCGACCGCCGTAGGCTATTTACAGCCTTGCGAATTACGCTAGCAGTCGTGCTAAATGGCATCTCATTTGGATTAACCTTAACTGATTATCTCTAACTAGTTAACTCTAACTGATTAACTCTAACTGGTTAACTCTAACTGATTAACTCTACTGGTTAACTCTAACTGATTAACTCTAACTGGTCGACTCTAACTGATTAACTCTAACTGGTTAACTCTATTTGACTAACTCAACTCAACTAACCCCTTTCGAATAACATATTCGATTAACCAACTTTGAATACATATTCGATTAACTAACTTCGAATACAATATTCGATTAACCAACTTCGAATACCATATTCGATTAACTAACTTCGAATACCATATTCGATTTCTCCTTTTTGATAACGTTTATCCATTTAAAAAGATACCCTTTTAACAACGTTTATTCATTTATAAAGATTTACTTTTTTAGTAACGGTTCTTCACTTTATAAATGTTCATTTAATAATGTTTTCCTTTTTATAATGGTTTCCTTTTTATTAACTCTATTTATTTTCTAAATATTTCCTTTTCAATTCCATTTGTAAATAGTTTTACAAATATTCTTTTTTTTTCTATTTTATTCTATTTGCAAATGGTTTGGAAATATTTCCTTTTCAAATTTATTCTTAAAAATATTCTAACTCCTTAAATTCCCGGGAAAATTCACCATAACCTCCTTTGTATCGCGAGCATCGGGAATATCCCCAAACCCGCCACACAGGCCTTTCCATTCAAAAAGAAAAATGGTTTGAATTTACTTCCTTTTTGAATATCTCCTATTTATTTCCAAGTGAATAATCCCTATTTAATATTTTATTTATTTAACCAATAAATACTCCATTTTATAGTATCTTATCTATTTATTCTAAATAAATAATTCACTTTATAAATATTCCATTTATAAAGATTTCCCTTCATTTATATTCCTATTTATAAATATTCTATTTATAAATATCCTCTTTTATAAAATCCTCTGATTTAATAAATATTCTCTTTTCAATATTCAGGTATGTTATGGTGTTTAACATATCAAGTTACAATATCCAATATCGTCCATACACATAAAATCAACAACGAATTATAAATCAAGTCATATATCACAATATATGAAAACAAATAAAATAATTGTTGAGGAATCCAGTCGGATTCCTCCAACCTGTTTCCCTGCATCCACAGATGTTACACAATAAAATCAACATCACTTTTAGTTCCATATGATATATTCTGTTAAACAGAATCAAATATAGAAATTCTACTAACTGACTAGCAGTTCAATCAAACAGTCAACACACAGTCAATTAACCAATATTTAACAGTTCTAAAAATACAACATGAAATTGTAAACTGTTCAGAGTTGGTGAGTTTTACTCACAGTTGCGCGTTAACCGTTGAATAACGGTTTGCGTTATTTGACTCAGTCGGACAATTTATTTTGCTATAAATTGTGACGTGCTCCAATTGACTCGCGGTCAGTCTCATTGTGTAGTGTTCGTCCATATGATCCTATCGGATCTTGTTTCGCTGAATTCCGTCTACGTATGACCATGTCATACAAAATAGAAGGTTATTCACTATTATTGAGACGACCCGAACTTCCCCGTGAAGGAAAGCACGGATAGAATTGAGGACAAGACAAAATAGAACGCATATGGAAGAACATTTCATTGTTATTACAACAATTCCATCAGATACAAGAATATACAGAGTATAAATGAATAAATTACATTCGATAAATATCAGAGATTATAATAAATTACATAGCAGCGGAAAATAATACAAAATCACAACTAGAAGTGATACACGGATACAGAGCTTTCCGAGCATCGTTCCAGCTGTAAATCAGGACCCTGTGAATATAAATCTGCAAAACCAAAACTACTAGCTGCCCGTGTGGAAAATAGGGGCAGCCAGAGTTTAGGTCAAAACAATAAACTCCAGGTCAGTCATGGGACTGGTGTGAGAACTAAAACAGTTATTAATCTTGGTTTTAAAGTTAGGTAAATCAAGGGACCACGCCGTATAACACGGAACGGGTTTCCTCCCAAGAATACCAGTGCATAGAACAAACAACGCAATGCTAAATAAAGAAAAATGAAGCTGTTATAAGACCCAGGTCCCATCACACAATGCAACGCAAGCCGGAGGATAGGGTTTTCCCTTATAACAGCCAAAGCATGCTTGATACGTTTAAATCACATTATTTGATACTATTATAGGTGTATAGTGTCAAATACAATTTCAAATCATAAATATCAATCATAGGCGGCATGGGTACCATCTATCATGTCGCCATACTAGTTCTACAATTAAAACCGCAATACACGTATTGGAAATTGGATTTCCTTCATGAGTCGAGGCAAGGGGCAAGCTCCTCTCCGCGTTCGAGACACTCTAGCAAATGCCTCAGGACCCCACTATGATCCTTGGATCTTCAGGGCCGGTCCTCTCTTACTTTTGAGGATTAGTTATTCCTGAACACACGTTTCCCGGTCCTTACAGACCTATATCCGAGGCGCCTCATATCCAACAACCACACAGGTGAAAAGTATATAAATGTCAGGGCTGGTAGGTCACTGACACCACCCTAGCTAGAAAGAAACGTCGTGCTCTCCCTGCAGTCACTATCCCGTTTTTGACTCATACCGAGGTGTGAGGCTCGCGAATTCACGTTATACACAAAGCTACGCCACACAGGCCGTGCTTTGATCATCAACCACAAGACTTTGCTTTTCAACAGAAGCCTTGATCAATTGCCACTTACGCATGCCACATTGGCAATTCACTCCATGCGACTGATGTCCATCGATATACAACCTCTGAGCTCGTACGTCTCAGAGAAGGGCGTTAAGCAAGAGAATAAATTCTCCGCCGCCAAACAGATGTATATTTAATAGAGATCAATTAACACAGAATAAAATCCAATGTCAGACACACAATCCATTTACAAGTTCGTTCTGGGTCTGAACGAAACCGGAGGCACTTTCCTCGCATATCCATCCATCTCCAAGTACGTCTGGGCGATCACCAACTGTTTCCCTCATCTTGGGTGTACAGCCCAATCAAGATCATCAGTAATCACTCAAACGATGTGAAGACTTCCGGTCTTCTACCACCGTCTTCACCTTCGACATCTCGTCGAATCGGTTATTCAGAATGGGTATAACCCGGCCTTTCTGAATAACCCACGTATATAATTAACAAATGTTACACAAACACAATGAACGCCTCATTCCAATTCAGAATATTCTTTTATTCACAAAATCACATTCTTAGGGATTGGTTCCCATTAATTTTATCAAAGATAAATTCTTCTAAATTTATTCTTTAATCCTCCTATGGATATCATTTCTAACTAGTCGGGATTAACGAACCACACCGATGTAATTATTTATTTTATTTCCCAATCCCAACCTATATATCCCGTGGAGCAAAACTGGTGATACTCCATATCTAACACCACGGTGTTATCGGTAAAATTAATTACCATTTCACGTTCAAATCTAATTAAAGATTTAACTATCGCTTTGGAGCAAAACTGGTGATACTCCACTCTCGATCACTTTTCAGATTTGATAATTTAAATTATCAATTCACATTTTAATCTAATTAAAGATTCATTAAAACTCCACTTAGTTTAATCTTTTCAGAAATCGATATCTTGCCTTTAACTGGGTTAAAGAACCAATGTTATCTAAAACACGATTCACGATAAACCCAAATCACATTTGATATTAAATACAAGGCTTTGAATAGAAAATATATCGGCTTATATTCAATATCAAATTCTGAAACCAACATATATCGTATTGGGAATAACGATATAAAATATATCTTTCAAATTCCCATAACAATATCTGTATAGTCACGAAATCCAACATCGAAATATCCCGAAGATAATTTCGATTCAACTCCAGTCCAAGCCACGTATTAGAAATATTGATTATTTTCAAAATCACTTTCAAATTCAATTTATTAATTTAAAAATAAATTGATTTTAATTCTAGTTCAAAACTAGTTCATTTCGATAAAAATTCATTTTTACCTATTCAAATGTGGAATTTTCCAGCCCAATTCTTTCCAATTCACATATTATAATTTTACACAAATTATAGATATTTAAATAATTTTATCAAGGCCCGTACAGTCGATTTCCATCAACGGCCATCGAACTGCACTTACAGCGACCTTTTTCGAATTTGATTTGGACATAATTCCAAATCCAACCGTTAGATTTCAAATTTCTAATATTCATTGGAAAGCTCTTTTCGATACGAACCCAACGGTTCCGGTTTTAGGAGAATCCGATGGTCGGATCTCCCGCAATGTCCGTTTGAAATAAATGGTCGAAATTCACGAACTGCCGCGGCGCGTTCTATTCAGGCCATTATATTATATATATAATATATATAATATATATTTCGTCGATTTCTATTTAAAACGAATTTTATAAATCGTTTCGAAAGTAATTTCAACTTTCTTTTCAATTCAAATCAAAATTGAATTCTTCTTTATAAATTCGTTTTAAAATTCATTTCTATTCAATTCAAATTTTAATTCAATTTGAATTCATTTCAATTCACTTTCAATTCAATTTGAATTCGTTTTCAATTCAATTCATTTCGAAATCGTTTTCAATTCAATTCATTTCGAAATCGTTTTCAATTCATTTCATTTCGAAATCGTTTTCAATTCAATTCATTTCGAAATCGTTTTCAATTCAATTCATTTCGAAATCGTTTTCAATTCAATTCATTTCGAAATCGTTTTCAATTCAATTCATTTCGAAATCGTTTTCAATTCATTTCGAAATCGTTTTCAATTCAATTCATTTCGAAATCGTTTTCAATTCAATTCATTTCGAAATCGTTTTCAATTCAATTCATTTCGAAATCGTTTTTCAATATTCATTTCATTTCGAAATCACTTTCAATTCAATTCATTTCGAAATCACTTTTCAATATTCATTTCATTTCGAAATCGTTTTCAATTCAATTCATTTCGAAATCGTTTTCAATTCAATTCATTTCGAAATCGTTTTCAATTCAATTCATTTCGAAATCGTTTTCAATTCAATTCATTTCGAAATCGTTTTCAATTCAATTCATTTCGAAATCGTTTTCAATTCAATTCATTTCGAAATCGTTTTCACTTCAATTCATTTCGAAATCATTTTCAATTCAATTCATTTCGAAATCGTTTTCAATTCAATTCATTTCGAAATCGTTTTTCAATATTCATTTCATTTTGAAATCACTTTCAATTCAATTCATTTTGAAATAACTTTTCAATATTTATTTCATTTCGAAATCACTTTTCAATATTCATTATACAATGAATAAAATCGATATAAATATCGTTCACGTCAAAATGGCGCAAAACTAATCAACACGGCTTTATATTTTTCACAACTTCTTTATTTTATTCAACAAATGAATATTTATCCCATTCAACACATGAATCTGTATTTTTTTCAACCCACGACTAATCTCAACACATGAGTACTGTCAACACATCACTATTTTTGTTATGTGAAATATTTTATAAAACTATGGTATCTATCGTTTGATTTTCAATTAGACTTCTACTGGGAAGTAGTTCTAATTTTAAATATGATAAAGATGTAAATTTTTATTATATAAAATATTTCACTCAACACATGAACATCGTCAACACATGACTATTTTTATATTCAACACATGAATTTTCTTTTATAATATTCATTATTTTCCCGATTGGAATGAAGCCCAATCAATCACCATATAATGTTAATTATATGGATTCCATACAACACATGTATATAATAGCTTTGAAAAATAATTAACCATCAACCAAAGTGCACCACACAACTGCATAAGCACCAAATATAAATAATCGACGCTTACACAGTCTGTCGACCAATCAATCGACAATAATTAAATAATTGGGATTAGTGTACGCCAAATATCATCCCAACACCCGTGTGGGGTTTCAAATCAACAAACACACATTTTTGTTTGTGCAGTTGGGCGATGTGTAAAATTTATCAACCCAATCAATATCAGTCAAATCAGTGTAAATAAACAAATCGGCCGATTTGTTTATAAATATTTATTTATTCACTTTCACGTTAAAAATTATATTTTTAACGTCAAAAATATTTATTTCAACACTTGAATTTCTATTCAGTTCATTTACAAAAAAAAATGATATTTTTATTTTTCTAACATATTTTAGAAAATTTCGGCGGCATAACGGCACGATACTAGAAACGGGACGAGGCCTAGCCTTATCCCCGGTCTAGTGAAGGCCCACGCCATTCACACATCAATCAAATCAATTTCAATTCACCAAACAATTCAATTTAAACCAAATAGACTAACCAACTACACAACCAAACAATTTAACAAACAAGCCATCCATGGTCTGTGGATGACGGGTGTCGGGTGCTACTAAACACCGTCTACATCCTAGTATATATATATAACTAGAAAAAGAATTTTGAGTGAGAAATTCTCACCTAAAGCTATCCAATACCACGACTCTTCATTTATAGAAATCTTCCTCGTTATCCCATCTTCGTCATCTTCGTTGCCCGTAGTCACTATATATATAAAAATCACACATTTTTATATTTCGATGTCTTTAAAATAAAAATCACATTTTTATTTATTCACTTTCAATTTAAAAATCATATTTTTATATCGTTATCATCTATATAAAGATCTCGCCTTTTTAACTATAAAGATTTCTCCTTTTCAAATATAAAGACTTCATCTTTATAAAAATCTCATTTTTATTTTTCTACACATATAAAGGTGATATTTTTAATATTCTATCATGTAAAAATTATATTTTTAACTCTTTAAAAATATAAAAATCACATTTTCACTACTTCTATATAGTAAAGATCATATTTTTATTATTTTAAAAATATAAAAATCATACCTTTATCTTTCTACAATGTAAAAGATTATATTTTTACTAATTTAAAAATATATAAAGCATATTTTTATAATCGCTATATAGTAAAGACTATATTTTTAATACTTTAAAAATATAAAAATCGTATTTTTATTACTTTAAAAATATAAAAATCATATTTTTACTTCCACAATATAAAAGATTACATTTTTATCACTTTACAACATAAATAAAAAAACAGTTTTTAAGGTAAATAAAAATCAGTTTTTAAAGTAGATAAAATTCAGTTTTTAAAATAAATAAAATTCAGTTTTTAAAATAAAGAAAATTCAGTTTTTAAAATAAAGAAAATTCAGTTTTTAAAATAAAGAAAATTCAGTTTTTTTTAAAATAAATAAAATAAAAAAAACAGTTAAAGTAAATAAATAAAACAAACGTTTAAAGTAAATAAAATAAAAAAGAACATCAGGGAACTTACAGGGGGGGGGGCTCGTCGGCGGCTCGGAGGGGTGCTTCGCGGCTCACGGCGGCGCCAGGGGGAGTGCGGTGGCGATTTGGGCGAGGGGGGCCACGGTGGTTCTCCGATTTGGGTGCGGTTTTGGGGCTGGAGGAAGTCTCGATCAGAGGAGGGAGGATAGAGGGTGCTGGCGGAGGTCGGAGGAAGGGGAGATGGAGGGTTGGACGGCGGCTGGCCCCCGGTGGCGGTGGCGGCGTTAATCGCATGAGCGATTTGTTTTTTTTTTTTCTCTGAATTGAAAATATCGGGGGGGGGGGGCAAAGGGGATATAGGAAGAGAGATATTATTAATTTTTTTTATTAATTAATTAATTTATTTTATCCTAAAGAGTTGACTTTTACATACGACCTCGAAACGAGGCCCACCGCCTGTCGTCCATACCGTTTTACCCCCATTCCGAACACAATGGGATATGTACCGCAAGCTGATTCGACTGTTTGAATCAGTTTCCATTTAATTTGCATTTAAATCACTATATTGAATTTTAAATGTACATTTCAAATTGCCGGGGTCACATACTAGCTCGAAAAATTCCAGAAAAATATTTTCTAGCTTCGTATTGACGATACGGTCCTAACAAAACTAGTTTCGTCGAATTCTGAGACCGTTGGAAAAATGGCCAATTTCCAGTCGATTAAAATCAACTGAAATGGTCAAAACACGTTTTCCTTTGCCACGCTCACATATTGATTCGAAAAATTATGAAATTTGGAATCTAGCAATAATTTGACACTGCGGATCCAACAAAAGTGGTTTCGTCGAAATCCGAGGTCGTTTGCAAAATGTCTATTTTTAAGGGCCTGAATTCCATAGCGACTATTCAGAATTTTCAACTGGACTTATCTTTTGACTCCCGCTATGAAATCTCGATTTGTCGGATTCGTTGGAAAGATATTCACGATTAGATCCTATTGTTTTTGGCTTCACTAAAATCCGGATTGTTTTGCACCCGATACATTCAATTGAAGTTTGAAATCGAATTATCGAACTACCGCGCCATTTTCAATTCCTTTTATAATTATATATAATTATTTATATTCTAACGACGACGTATATAAATATATACGTCGAATTCTATTCAAAATAAATTTCTCGTTGATATTATTTAAAATAATCCATTTTAAATAATCAAAATTCGCTAAAATTGCCAAAATAAAAATTTCAAACTGGCTCGCATTTTACGGGTTATTACAATCTCCCCCACTTAAAACTTTTCGTCCCCGAAAAGGAACAAAGTCGAAAGTGGTTTGATTATTCAACACTACGTTCGATCTGGCTTGCATTCTCCAACTTTTCAGTTTCTGAGAATTTTCTAAATTTCAAAAATTTGGCTAATACCCTAAATTTTCGAAAATTTTTGCCATAACCTCCCCTGCACCGGGAGCATCGGGGAATTTCAAATAGCTTCCCCGGTCCTTCAGATCTCAAAAAGAAAAAGCCGAGCGGCTAGCCAATAGGCTCACAAAATCATCATCACCCAAACAAAACAGGAAATTATGTAGTAAACATGTACCTATTTGTCGGGCAAACAAATTTTATTCTTCGGCTCTAGCCTCCTTGCTATGACCTGTTCAATGTAAGTATATATATATGCAAGCAAATGCGACTGATTTTCAATACAATTCAATATTTGATTCAATTAGGCTAAATGGTTAAAATTAGCAAACAATTAAACAAACAACACAAACATCAATTAATTAGTGGATTAGAGTTTCAAATTCATAATTTTGATATATATACAAAAAATCTTGTTTTTGATGCCAATTCACAACAATGTGTTCTAGCTATATAAGTTTTGGTTCTCACACCAGTCTAATGGAAATATATAGAAATCACACCTTCGAAACACGAACATAAATACTGATGATGTAGCTACCATCATCAGAATCATCTTCGGGTGTCTAGAATGTGATTTTATATCTATCCAGCATATTAAAACTTTGACTATACGTTCATGACGTGTATACGCGAAATCTATATATACTCGATTGTCCATATTGAAAATAAATAAATAATCAAATACGTATAAAGCGATTTAAATTTTCAAAACAAAATTGTTTTCATTTGAAAAATATACTCTTCACACTCGTTCTAGGATACTACTGATCCTATCTCTAACGAGTAATTCTAATTGGATATTGCTAATCCAATATCTGATGAATTCTTTCGTATGGTTCTAATGTGTCTTGTTCTCGAGCTCTGTAAACCAAAGCTCTGATACCAAAATGAGACGACCCGAACTTCCCCGTGAAGGAAAGCACGGATAGAATTGAGGACAAGACAAAATAGAACGCATATGGAAGAACATTTCATTGTTATTACAACAATTCCATCAGATACAAGAATATACAGAGTATAAATGAATAAATTACATTCGATAAATATCAGAGATTACAATAAATTACATAGCAGCGGAAAATAATACAAAATCACAACTAGAAGTGATACACGGATACAGAGCTTTCCGAGCATCGTTCCAGCTGTAAATCAGGACCCTGTGAATATAAATCTGCAAAACCAAAACTACTAGCTGCCCGTGTGGAAAATAGGGGCACCCAGAGTTTAGGTCAAAACAATAAACTCCAGGTCAGTCATGGGACTGGTGTGAGAACTAAAACAGTTATTAATCTTGGTTTTAAAGTTAGGTAAATCAAGGGACCACGCCGTATAACACGGAACGGGTTTCCTCCCAAGAATACCAGTGCATAGAACAAACAGCGCAATGCTAAATAAAGAAAAATGAAGCTGTTATAAGACCCAGGTCCCATCACACAATGCAACGCAAGCCGGAGGATAGGGTTTTCCCTTATAACAGCCAAAGCATGCTTGATACGTTTAAATCACATTATTTGATACTATTATAGGTGTATAGTGTCAAATACAATTTCAAATCATAAATATCAATCATAGGCGGCATGGGTACCATCTATCATGTCGCCATACTAGTTCTACAATTAAAACCGCAATACACGTATTGGAAATTGGATTTCCGTCATGAGTTGAGGAAAGGGGCAAGCTCCTCTCCGCGTTCGAGACACTCTAGCAAATGCCTCAGGACCCCACTATGATCCTTGGATCTTCAGGGCCGGTCCTCTCTTACTTTTGAGGATTAGTTATTCCTGAACACACGTTTCCCGGTCCTTACAGACCTATATCTGAGGCGCCTCTTATCCAACAACCACACAGGTGAAAAGTATATAAATGTCAGGGCTGGTAAGTCACTGACACCACCCTAGCTAGAAAGAAACGTCGTGCTCTCCCTGCAGTCACTATCCCGTTTTTGACTCATACCGAGGTGTGAGGCTCGCGAATTCACGTTATACACAAAGCTACGCCACATAGGCCATGCTTTGATCATCAACCACAAGACTTTGCTTTTCAACAGAAGCCTTGATCAATTGCCACTTACGCATGCCACATTGGCAATTCACTCCATGCGACTGATGTCCATCGATATACAACCTCTGAGCTCGTACGTCTCAGAGAAGGGCGTTAAGCAAGAGAATAAATTCTCCGCCGCCAAACAGATGTATATTTAATAGAGATCAATCAACACAGAATAAAATCCAATGTCAGACACACAATCCATTTACAAGTTCGTTCTGGGTCTGAACGAAACCGGAGGCACTTTCCTCGCATATCCATCCATCTCCAAGTACGTCTGGACGATCACCAACTGTTTCCCTCATCTTGGGTGTACAGCCCAATCAAGATCATCAGTAATCACTCAAACGATGTGAAGACTTCCGGTCTTCTACCACCGTCTTCACCTTCGACATCTCGTCGAATCGGTTATTCAGAATGGGTATAACCCGGCCTTTCTGAATAACCCACGTATATAATTAACAAATGTTACACAAACACAATGAACGCCTCATTCCAATTCAGAATATTCTTTTATTCACTAAATCACATTCTTAGGGAATGGTTCCCATTAATTTTATCAAAGATAAATTCTTCTAAATTTATTCTTTAATCCTCCTATGGATATCATTTCTAACTAGTCGGGATTAACGAACCACACCGATGTAATTATTTATTTTATTTCCCAATCCCAACCTATATATCCCGTGGAGCAAAACTGGTGATACTCCATATCTAACACCACGGTGTTATCGGTAAAATTAATTACCATTTCACGTTCAAATCTAATTAAAGATTTAACTATCGCTTTGGAGCAAAACTGGTGATACTCCACTCTCGATCACTTTTCAGATTTGATAATTTAAATTATCAATTCACATTTTAATCTAATTAAAGATTCATTAAAACTCCACTTAGTTTAATCTTTTCAGAAATCGATATCTTGCCTTTAACTGGGTTAAAGAACCAATGTTATCTAAAACACGATTCACGATAAACCCAAATCACATTTGATATTAAATACAAGGCTTTGAATAGAAAATATATCGGCTTATATTCAATATCAAATTCTGAAACCAACATATATCGTATTGGGAATAACGATATAAAATATATCTTTCAAATTCCCATAACAATATCTGTATAGTCACGAAATCCAACATCGAAATATCCCGAAGATAGTTTCGATTCAACTCCAGTCCAAGCCACGTATTGGAAATATTGATTATTTTCAAAATCACTTTCAAATTCAATTTATTTATTTAAAAATAAATTGATTTTAATTCTAGTTCAAAACTAGTTCATTTCGATAAAAATTCATTTTTACCTATTCAAATGTGGAATTTTCCAGCCCAATTCTTTCCAATTCACATATTATAATTTTACACAAATTATAGATATTTTTAATAATTTTATCAAGGCCCGTACAGTCGATTTCCATCAACGGCCATCGAACTGCACTTACAGCGACCTTTTTCGAATTTGATTTGGACATAATTCCAAATCCAACCGTTAGATTTCAAATTTCTAATATTCATTGGAAAGCTCTTTTCGATACGAACCCAACGGTTCCGGTTTTAGGAGAATCCGACGGTCGGATCTCCCGCAATGTCCGTTTGAAATAAATGGTCGAAATTCACGAACTGCCGCGGCGCGGCGCGTTCTATTCAGGCCATTATATTATATATATAATATATATAATATATATTTCGTCGATTTCTATTTAAAACGAATTTTATAAATCGTTTCGAAAGCAATTTCAACTTTCTTTTCAATTCAAATCAAAATTGAATTCTTCTTTATAAATTCGTTTTAAAATTCATTTCTATTCAATTCAAATTTTAATTCAATTTTAATTCATTTCAATTCACTTTCAATTCAATTTGAATTCGTTTTCAATTCAATTCATTTCGAAATCGTTTTCAATTCAATTCATTTCGAAATCGTTTTCAATTCAATTCATTTCGAAATCGTTTTCAATTCAATTCATTTCGAAATCGTTTTCAATTCAATTCATTTCGAAATCGTTTTCAATTCAATTCATTTCGAAATCGTTTTCAATTCAATTCATTTCGAAATCGTTTTTCAATATTCATTTCATTTCGAAATCACTTTCAATTCAATTCATTTCGAAATCACTTTTCAATATTCATTTCATTTCGAAATCGTTTTCAATTCAATTCATTTCGAAATCGTTTTCAATTCAATTCATTTCGAAATCGTTTTCAATTCAATTCATTTCGAAATCGTTTTCAATTCAATTCATTTCGAAATCGTTTTCAATTCAATTCATTTCGAAATCGTTTTCAATTCAATTCATTTCGAAATCGTTTTCAATTCAATTCATTTCGAAATCGTTTTTCAATATTCATTTCATTTCGAAATCACTTTCAATTCAATTCATTTCGAAATCACTTTTCAATATTCATTTCATTTCGAAATCACTTTTCAATATTCATTATACAACGAATAAAATCGATATAAATATCGTTCACGTCAAAATGGCGCAAAACTAATCAACACGGCTTTATATTTTTCACAACTTCTTTATTTTATTCAACAAATGAATATTTATCCCATTCAACACATGAATCTATATTTTTTTCAACCCACGACTAATCTCAACACATGAGTACTGTCAACACATCACTATTTTTGTTATGTGAAATATTTTATAAAACTATGGTATCTATCGTTTGATTTTCAATTAGACTTCTACTGGGAAGTAGTTCTAATTTTAAATATGATAAAGATGTAAATTTTTATTATATAAAATATTTCACTCAACACATGAACATCGTCAACACATGACTATTTTTATATTCAACACATGAATTTTTTTTTATAATATTCATTATTTTCCCGATTGGAATGAGGCCCAATCAATCACCATATAATGTTAATTATATGGATTCCATACAACACATGTATATAATAGCTTTGAAAAATAATCAACCATCAACCAAAGTGCACCACACAACTGCATAAGCACCAAATATAAATAATCGACGCTTACACAGTCTGTCGACCAATCGATCGACAATAATTAAATAATTGGGATTAGTGTACGCCAAATATCATCCCAACACCCGTGTGGGGTTTCAAATCAACAAACACACATTTTTGTTTGTGCAGTTGGGCGATGTGTAAAATTTATCAACCCAATCAATATCAGTCAAATCAGTGTAAATAAACAAATCGGCCGATTTGTTTATAAATATTTATTTATTCACTTTCACGTTAAAAATTATATTTTTAACGTCAAAAATATTTATTTCAACACTTGAATTTCTATTCAGTTCATTTACAAAAAAAATGATATTTTTATTTTTCTAACATATTTTAGAAAATTTCGGCGGCATAACGGCACGATACTAGAAACGGGACGAGGCCTAGCCTTATCCCCGGTCTAGTGAAGGCCCACGCCATTCACACATCAATCAAATCAATTTCAATTCACCAAACAATTCAATTTAAACCAAATAGACTAACCAACTACACAACCAAACAATTTAACAAATAAGCCATCCATGGTCTGTGGATGACGGGTGTCGGGTGCTACTAAAAACCGTCTACATCCTAGTATATATATATAACTAGAAAAAGAATTTTGAGTGAGAAATTCTCACCTAAAGCTATCCAATACCACGACTCTTCATTTATAGAAATCTTCCTCGTTATCCCATCTTCGTCATCTTCGTTGCCCGTAGTCACTATATATATAAAAATCACACATTTTTATATTTCGATGTCTTTAAAATAAAAATCACATTTTTATTTATTCACTTTCAATTTAAAAATCATATTTTTATATCGTTATCATCTATATAAAGATCTCGCCTTTTTAACTATAAAGATTTCTCCTTTTCAAATATAAAGACTTCATCTTTATAAAAATCTCATTTTTATTTTTCTACACATATAAAGGTGATATTTTTAATATTCTATCATGTAAAAATTATATTTTTAACTCTTTAAAAATATAAAAATCACATTTTCACTACTTCTATATAGTAAAGATCATATTTTTATTATTTTAAAAATATAAAAATCATACCTTTATCTTTCTACAATGTAAAAGATTATATTTTTACTACTTTAAAAATATATAAAGCATATTTTTATAATCGCTATATAGTAAAGACTATATTTTTAATACTTTAAAAATATAAAAATCGTATTTTTATTACTTTAAAAATATAAAAATCATATTTTTACTTCCACAATATAAAAGATTACATTTTTATCACTTTACAACATAAATAAAAAAAACAGTTTTTAAGGTAAATAAAAATCAGTTTTTAAAGTAGATAAAATTCAGTTTTTTAAAATAAATAAAATTCAGTTTTTAAAATAAAGAAAATTCAGTTTTTAAAATAAAGAAAATTCAGTTTTTAAAATAAACAAAAATTCAGTTTTTTTTAAAATAAATAAAATAAAAAAAACAGTTAAAGTAAATAAATAAAACAAACGTTTAAAGTAAATAAAATAAAAAAGAACATCAGGGAACTTACAGGGGGGGCTCGTCGGCGGCTCGGAGGGGTGCTTCGCGGCTCACGGCGACGCCAGGGGGAGTGCGGTGGCGATTTGGGCGAGGGGGGCCACGGTGGTTCTCCGATTTGGGTGCGGTTTTGGGGCTGGAGGAAGTCTCGATCAGAGGAGGGAGGAGAGAGGGTGCTGGTGGAGGTCGGAGGAAGGGGAGATGGAGGGTTGGACGGCGGCTGGCCCCCGGTGGCGGTGGCGGCGTTAATCGCCTGAGCGATTTGTTTTTTTTTCTCTGAATTGAAAATATCGGGGGGGGGGCAAAGGGGATGTAGGAAGAGAGATATTTTTTTTTATTAATTAATTAATTTATTTTATCCTAAAGAGTTGACTTTTACATACGACCTCGAAACGAGGCCCACCGCCTGTCGTCCATACCGTTTTACCCCCATTCCGAACACAATGGGATATGTACCGCAACCTGATTCGACTGTTTGAATCAGTTTCCGTTTAATTTGCATTTAAATCACTATATTGAATTTTAAACGTACATTTCAAATTGCCGGGGTCACATACTAGCTCGAAAAATTCCAGAAAAATATTTTCTAGCTTCGTATTGACGATACGGTCCTAACAAAACTAGTTTCGTCGAATTCTGAGACCGTTGGAAAAATGGCCAATTTCCAGTCGATTAAAATCAACTGAAATGGTCAAAACACGTTTTCCTTTGCCACACTCACATATTGATTCGAAAAATTATGAAATTTGTAATCTAGCAATAATTTGACACTGCGGATCCAACAAAAGTGGTTTCGTCGAAATCCGAGGTCGTTTGCAAAATGTCTATTTTTAAGGGCCTGAATTCCATAGCGACTATTCAGAATTTTCAACTGGACTTATCTTTTGACTCCCGCTATGAAATCTCGATTTGTCGGATTCGTTGGAAAGATATTCACGATTAGATCCTATTGTTTTTGGTTTCACTAAAATCCGAATTGTTTTGCACCCGATACATTCAATTGAAGTTTGAAATCGAATTATCGAACTACTGCGCCATTTTCAATTCCTTTTATAATTATATATAATTATTTATATTCTAACGACGACGTATATAAATATATACGTCGAATTCTATTCAAAATAAATTTCTCGTTGATATTATTTAAAATAATCCATTTTAAATAATCTAAATTCGCTAAAATTGCCAAAATAAAAATTTCAAACTGGCTCGCATTTTACGGGTTTTTACAATTATAATTAAATTAAAACTTAATCTAATTTACTATTGGGTCTACCCATCCAATTCAAGCCCAAAACAGCTTCTCCCTTCCCAAATATGATGCGCCCTCCACATACCATTTCATTTCTTCTGATGGCCATCCATTATTTATATATTTTTTCTTTCTTTTTAATTAAAACTGGGCTCACCCGCACATACAGCCATCCTCCATCCCTTGACTTCTCACTTCTCTCTCCTTCTTTCACACGCACTCCACCACTTTCCAGTATTGAACAAAACATTTTGCGCCCCCCCTTAAAACTTTAACTCAGTGGCCTCTTCATTCATCCCTACAGCAAACTTCAACCACCACCTCATCGGCATCATTCCACACGTGCTATTCCCTTCATGAAAACTTCTCCCTCCCAACGCAGGCACTTCCATCCCAGTCTCCCCTTGAACGCCCTCAACTCCTCTCCAGTCCCGCACCTAACGGTGAAAGCAAATCCACACAGTTCGTTTCTCACATGGATGCGAGCTCCTACTCTTGGTCTCGCACAGACCCTCCCATCCTTCGGAGTACGACCCCGAGCTCCACGGTTGAGCTACAGGAAGTTCAAATGGATGGAAATTTGAACATGTCGATTTGAAGCCCTATCCCATGCAAGGCCAAAGGATCTAACGACGTTTGATTTCCTAAAGTATTTAGCTCGATTAAATTTTCTGAAGATGATAGTTGGTGGCGGCCTCTTTCTTTCTGTTTGCTGTGGAATAGATATTAGGTTTTTAGGAAATCCGGGGTATTTATAGAAGTTTTTGGTCTAATATAACATATATTTTATAATATTACTTAATGATGAGATATCCCCCTCAAAACCAATTCATACGATCTTTGTTTTTGACAAACTAAGCTATTCCTAGCATAGAAAAATATTCTGGACCCAATGGGACAGATTTCGTCGAATTCCGACACCATTTGCGAAAATCCCTTAGAAAATATCGATGAAAAACACCGAGCAATAATTCCTAACAATTCCAGAAAAAATCCTAAAAATATGAGGCCTTGACGTTTCACTAGACCTCTTCCTAAGGTTTCGTATGAAACTTGTTTCGTTGAATTCTGAGTTCGTTTGACCAGTTAATCATTCAGTTTAGTTTGTTTTAAGTTAAAAACATAGCGTACCCCACTATGAAATATTCTGTTCACGTAGGGACTGTTATGGACAGAAACAAAAATACCATTTAAATGAGTGATGCGCTCTGGTCCCAAAAATGTAATAATACCGGTAGATGAACTCATATTCTGAAACCCCGAAATGTCGATACAGGGTGCCAAATACTCCAAATAAAAAGTTGCTTATTTAATTAATTAAAAATTACAATAAAATTCTAAAAATTAAATTATCCCTATTTCCCAAAAGAACCTTGTCTAAATTCAAACCCGATGAAATATATATTATATATATATAATATAATGGCCTGAATAGAACGCGCCGCGCCGCGGCAGTTCGCGAATTTCGACCATTGATTTCAAACGGACATTACGGGAGATCCGACCGTCGGATTCTCCTAAAACCGGAACCGTTGGGTTCGTATCGAAAAGAGCTTTCTAACGAATATTAGAAATTAGAAATCTAACAGTTGGATTTGGAGACACGTCCAAATCAAATTCGAAAAAGGTCGCTGTAAGTGCAGTTCGATGGCCGTTGATGGAAATCGACTGTACGGGCCTTGATAAAATTATTAAAAATAGTAATAATTTGTGTAAAATCATAAGAAATGATTTGAGAAGAATTGGGATGAAAAACTCCATATTTGAAAAGATAAAAATAGATTTTTATCGAAGTAAACTAGTTTTGAACTAGAATTATAATTGTAGTTATTTTTAAATAAATAAATTGAATTTGAAAAGGGTTTTAAAAAATAACCAGAATTTCCAATGATTGCATTAGAGTGGATTTGAATCGAAATTGTCTTTGGAATATTTCGATGTTGGAATTCATGATTATACAGATGCTGTTATGGAAATTTGAAAGATATATATTTATATCGTTATTTCCAATACGACATTTGTTAGTCGTAGAATTTGATATTGAATATAAGCCGATATATTTTCTATTCAGAGCCTTGTATTGAATATCAAATGTGATTTGGGTTTGTCGTGAATGGTGTCTTCACTAACACTGTTCTTGAACCCAGTTGAGAAAAGATTAAATCTTTTTATTTTAGATTTAATGAAGTGTACCAATTAAATAATATTTAATTGGAATTGAATTGATATTGATTTTTGGGTTTATCGTGGACAGTGTTTTAAATAACACTCGTTCTTTAACCCGATAATTAATGGAATGTGACTTTGGGTTTATCGTGAACCGTGTTTTAAATGACACGGATTCTTTAACCCAGTTAACGATTAAAACTAAGTGGAGTTTTAATGAATCTTTAATTAGATTGAAATAATCGAAATGGAGTACCACCAGTTCTTGTTGCAGTCGTGATGGGGGGTTCTCGCTTCGCGGTTTGGTGGCGAACGGGAGACTCTTACCCCACATGTCCCTTGTGGTGGGGGTTGGTTAGGCAGTGGCCGGGAGACTCGAGAGGGTCGCCGTAAAACAAGTTACTGGGAGACCGCTGGGAGCCACGGTGGGTTTTACCTGCTGCTTTGGGGGATGAAGGGGACTTGTACTAGGACCTGGCAACAGACTTGTACTAGGACACGATATGATTAGAGAAGCATCCGATAAAGTCGGCTTCATCAAGAAGCGTTTAAAAACCGCCCAAAGCCGACAGAAAAGTTATGCAGACTCCAGAAGGAGAGATTTGACATTTGCTGTTGGTGATCATGTTTATTTGAAGGTTTCTCCGATGAGAGGTGTAATCAGACTTGGCAAGACTGGGAAGTTGGCACCGAGGTTTATTGGTCCCTTTCCTATACTTGAGCGAATTGGAACTCTTGCTTATAGGGTTTAATTGCCAGATTGGTTGCCTGGAGTGCACAATGTATTTCACGTATCTCAACTTAGAAGACATGTGCATGATCCGGATCTTGTTGTAGAAGAAGCAGCGCAACGGGATGTGGAGATAACTCCAGAATTAGCACTGAGAAGAGAGCCATTAAAAATTGTTGGCAAAGAAACTAGGGAACTCAGAAGCAAAAAGGTTCATTTAGTTAAGGTGCAGTGGAGCAGTGATCCTAGAGACTGTACTTGGGAAACTGAAGAAAGCATTAAGTAAGCTTACCCCAAATGCAGAGTGGATATCTCTGACTAACTCCGGTGCAAGGTACTTTTACAATACTTTGCATTTACATTTTATTTCCTACTTTACTGTTGTTTCCTTTTCGAGGCCGAAAAGTTTTAAGTGGGGGAGATTGTAATAACCCGGAAAATACGAGCCAATTTAAAAATTTTAAATTGGTGATTTCAAAAGGATTTGAACAATTGAAATCGAATATTTCAATAAAATAGTGAATTAGGAATAGGGAGTCAGTTTGAAATTTTGAATTCAAACTTTGACTGACTGTGCAGGGTGGAAAATATAACGGATTTTAGCGAAACCAAAAATATTTAAATCTGTTAGTCAATACCTTTCTAACGAATTTGAAAAATTGAAGTTTCATAACGGGAATCAAAAGTTATGGCCGAATGAATTTTCAGGAGGGTCGGTATATAGAATATATAGCCCTGGAAAATTGATATTTTGCATATGACCTCGGAATTCGACGAAACCACTTTTGTTGAGTCCGGGATATTAAACTATTGCTAGGTTTCAAATTTCATAATTTTTGAAGCTAGTATGTGAGCGTGGCAAAAGAAAAGGTGTTTGGTCAATTTCTGTTAAATTGGATCGACCAGAAAATGACCATTTTTCAAATGACCTCAGAATTCGACGAATCTAGTTTTGTTGGGACCGTAGCGTCAAAACATAGCTAGATTTATTTTTCTGGAATTTTTTGAATCAGTTTGTGGCCCTGGCAAATTGAAATGTGCGTTCAGAGTTAAAAATTAAATGTTTTATACTTTAATTTGAAAAATAACTGACTGTAACAGTCGAATTGGCCAACGTAACATATCCCATTGTGTCCGGAATGTGGGTATTTAGCTAGGGGCGACAGTCGTTGGGTTTAAAAAGGAGTTCGTTTGAGAAAACACTATTTAAAAATTTAATATAGTCCTCGGCCAATCAGAATTTTCCTTTCATAAATTTAAAAAAAAAAAAAGATAACCCCCCCGATCAACGGCGACCCGAGCTCCATACCTTCTCTCTTCCACCGCCGCCGCTACAGCCGCTTCCAGCCTTCGCCACCGCCACCCCTCGACGCGCCTCAGCCCCCTCTTCAAATCCGACTAACCATCGCCGCCCCTCGTCGCCTGTGCCGCCCGTATCGACGCCCCAAAGTCCCGACCTTCCCAGTGCCGCCGCCGCCGATCTGGACCACCGCACCCCCTCAAACCACCACCGACTTGAAGCCCTCTCTTCCCTCTTCCACGTCAGCACCCCCGATCGTCCCCACGTGCCACTGATTTTGTGAAAACTGTAAACCTAGTTTTGAAGCTTCGTGAAAGTGAGTTTTCTTTGATCTTTACACTTTGAAAAATCATATCTTTTTGGTGTGTTGACGAAATTCGATGAAACAGGAGACATCGGGACCGCAAGGAAGCTCTCTACCCAATAGAAGAAGCCGCGGATTTTTCTGACATCGTATCGATTTTTAGCACTCCGAAAACCAATGTGAGAAATCTAAATTAACGTGAAATTGAATGGAAAATGTCGTGTATAATTTATATTAGCGAAATATAAATTACATACGTGTTGTATACCTCATGTACATACGTAGTGTAAGCTATATAAGCGAAGTATGAATTTTACATGCATAGAATAATCGATATATGTGTTGAAATGCAAGTGAAATATAGCAATTATATATATATATATATATATATATATACACTCCCCTCGTCCACAAACCATGGACGATATTTATTGTGGTGAATTGGTGTGAAATATTGGGTGAAAAACACGAATGGTTGAATAATTGTTTGTGGTTGATATTGTTTGATTGTGGTTGAAAAATACCCATTGGTGATTGAAATGAATTGGAAATGTTTGTGGAAATAAAAATAAACATGCCGCCTGCATGCGAATTAGATGCATGAATCCGCATTGTCAAAAACCGCGAGGTTTTAAGGTAGAGCGAGGAGCCGTACTAGGGACGGTGCCGGTTTTAACTACCCTGCCGTTATGCTGCCGAAATTTTGAATAATCTTTGTGTGTTAGAATTATTTTCATATGTTGAAATTATTTTCATGCGTTGAAATTAAAGTCATATATTGAAAGTATATCCATGTGTGGAAATGTTTGTGTGTTGAAAAGTGTTGTGTGAAAATTAGATTCATTTGTGAATGAATGAAGTGTTTAAACAATAAAAATCACATTTATATATATATATATATGAAGTATGAAAAATATTTGCCTTATATAACTAGTTTCAACAATAAAAATCCCATCTTTCTAATATGAACAACATAAATAAAATGTCCATGTGTGGAAATGCTCATTTGTTGAGAAGTGTGTGTAGTGGAAAAGTTCATGTGTTGAATAAAAAGATCGAACAATAAAAATTACATTTTTATTGAAACTATGAAGTGTTAAAACATCCGTTCGTCGAATAAATATTTTAAATGATAAAAATATCATTTTTATCATATATGTGATATGTTAAAGATATGCGGACGTTGAAATAAATATTTGTGGTAGAAATATTATTTTTAACATGCATAGGAGCTAAATAAAATAGTCATGTGTTGAAATATATTTTAGTTCGCCAAAATTATCATCTTTGAAATGTGAAGTGTTAAAAATACCCATTTGTTCAAATAAACGTGCATGAGTTGAAATATACATTAATTAGCTAATGATATGATTTTAGCCTATGCATGCAACATTAGAATGAATGGTGTTTTTAAACCAAAGCGAATCAAATATTAAATTGAATGGAAAATGATATGTGTTAGAAGTTGTATACATGTACGTGCATATCTATTGAACATGTTAAAGCAAAGAGGGTAAGGAAGAGAAATAAAATTTTGTGCCCGATAAATAGGTACACGTTTACTGCTTTGTTTGGGTGATGATTTTATGAGCCTGTTGGCTAGCCGCTTGGCTTTTTCTTTTTCTTTTTGATATGAGACGCCCGTGTGGCTATTTGGGAATTTTCCCAGACCCTCCCGTACAAAGGAGGTTATGGCGAAATTTTCCGAAATTTAAAGGCATTAGTGAAATAATTGAAGTGGAAACGATATAGGAATTTTTAAATGAACTATATTTATATAAATATATAAATATAAATAGAATTAAAACGAAACGTGGCCGTGCAGTTCATGTTTTGAAACCGTGATTTCAAACGACTAGTGGGGGAAATCCGACCATTGGATTTTCCTGAAACCGCAACCGTTGGGTTCGCCTTGGAAATATCTTTCCAACGGCACCAACTTTGTGAAGATCCGACGGTTGGATTGTCTAGAATGTTTAATTCAAAACTGAAGAAAACCAGCGCCAGAAACGATTATATTTATATATATATATATATATATATAAATATAATTAAATTAAATTGAATAACGACGCTGCAGTTCGTAAATTGAAATCGTAACTTCAAATGGCTAGTGTGGATGATCCGACCGTCGGATTTTCCCAAAACTGAAACCGTTGGATTCGTTTTGAAATGACCTTCCTAATGATGTAAAATTTGGGAAGATCCAACAGTTAGATTTTCAGATATGTGTAAAACAAAATCAGTGAAAAGCAGCGCCAGTGAATCGACACGACCCGAAACGTCGTTTAATTAAATATGGCCGTTTTTAAATTAAATAAAAATGGCGATATATCGTTATAAAATACTATAGACGATATAGAGTGGAAATAAACCAATTTTGTTGTGTTTGCTTGATATGTGATGGTTGAATGCATTTGACATGAAAATTATAACTAAATAACTGAAATGTGAATGTTGAATAGTCCAACCATGTGATTAATTGATTTGAAAATCTAAATATACGTAGGTTATTTGAAAAGGCTGAGTTTATCTCATTTCAAATGATCGATCGACGTTGAGAAGTCGAAGAGTCGAAGACGGCTGAAGACCGACGATCTCCACATTGGATGGATGGGCGCTACTGATGCTCGTGATTGGAGTAGCTACCATGAAGGAATTGAAGTAGTAGCTGTCCAAACATATTGTTGATTGTACGGATACGCGAGGAATTGGTGCCTCCGGTTTTGTTCAGACCCAGAACGGACTAGTAAATGGACTGTGTCTGACATTGGATTTTGTTCTGTGTTGATTGATCTCTGTTAAATATATATCTGTTTGGCGGCGGAGAATTTATTCTCTTGCTTAACGCCCTTCTCTGAGACGTACGAGCTCAGAGGTTATGTATTGACAGAAATCCGTCGCATGGAGTGGATTGCCTGTGTGGCAGGCCTAAGTGGCATATGATCAAGGCTTCTGTTGCAAAGCAAAGTCTTGTGGTAGATGATCAAAGCATGGTTTGTGTGACGTAGCTTTGTGTATAACGTGAATTCGCGAGCCTCACACCCCGGTATGAGTCAAAAACGGGAGAAGGACCCAAGGAGTGCATGACGTTTCTTTCTAGCTATGGTGGTGTCAGTGACCTCCCAGCCCTGACGTTTATATCTACTTTTCACCTGTGTGGTTGTTGGAATACGAGGCGCCTCGATTATAGGTCTATAAGGACCGGGAAACGTGTGTTCAGGAATTGCCAATCCTCAAAAGTAAGAGAGGACCGGCCTTGGAGGATCCAGGGGATTGCTGTGTGCGGTCCCGAGGCATTTGCTAGAGTGTCTCGAATAGGAGAGGAGCTTGCCCCTTGCCTCGACTCATGAAGGAATCCAATTTCCAATACGAAATATGCGGATGTGATTGTATTACTAGTATGGCGACATGATAAATGGTACCCATGCCGCCTAGGATCGATATTTATGATTGAATTTGCTTTTGAAACATATATGCACTAGTAATAATACCAAACACTTTTGTTTTATTCGTATGAAGCATCTTTGGCCATTATAAGGGAAAACTCTATCCTCCGGCTTGCGTTGCATTGTGTGAAGGGACCTGAGTCTTATAATGGCTTCATTTTATAAAAAGCATTGCGTTGATTTAATCGTTTATTTTATTTCATGCACTAGCACTCATTGGAGTAAACCCGTTCCGCGAAAGTGGCGTGGTTCTTTGATTTGCCTTATTATTGTTGTTAATAAGTTGAGTAGATTTCTCATACCAGTCCCATGACTGACTCGTAGTTTGTTTCACCTTGCAAACTCGGGTGCCCTCATTTTCACACGGGCAGCCTAGTTACAGGTTTCTGACGCACCTTTTGGCTCATGGCGAGGCTTGACTACACCGTGCTGACTTGGATTTTCTCCGCCATTATTGTATCTATATTATGATTCCGCCACTGGCGATGTAGACTGATATTCATTTTGTGTACTCTTTATGTATGATTCCGCCTCAGGCGATGGTTACTGATTATGTATCATTATGCACTAAGTTGTATCATGTACTGTGCTTCTCTGATGTGATGATATCTATATGATTCCGCTGTCATATGTGTGTAAATTATTCTACTTTCCGTTTATGCTATTATCTGTGATCTGCTAATGATGATTAATGTGTTATATTCCAATGATTATCCTTAACACCGTGTCACGGGGTTTTGGGATCATCACAGCTGGTATCAGAGCATGTTGGGTAGAACTTCTCACCTTTCAACTTCTTTTTCTAGTTATATATATATATATATACTAGGATGTAGACGGTGTTTAGTAGCACCTGACACCCGTCATCCACAGACCATGGATGGCTTGTTTGTTAAATTGTTTGGTTGAGTAGTTGGTTAGTCTAATTGGTTTGAATTGAATTGTTTGATGAAATGGAATGGATTTAATTGATGTGTGAATGGCGTGGGCCTTCACTAGACCAGGGATAAGGCTAGGCCTCGTTCCGTATCTAGTATCGTGCTGTTATGACGCCGAAATTTTCTAAAATATGTTAGAAAATAAAAATATCCTTTTATTGAATAAATGAACTGAATAGAAATTCATGTGTTAAAATAAATTGTTTTATCGTTAAAAATATAATTTTTAACGTGAAAATGAATTAATGAATATTTATAAACAAATCGGCTGATTTGTTTATATACACTGATTTGACTGATATTGATTGGGTCGATAAATGTTACACGTCGCCCAACTGCACAACTAAAATCTGTGTTTGATTGTTTGAAACCCCACACGGGTGTTGGGATGAAATTTGAAGTTCACTCATCCTGATTGATTAAATATGTCGATCGATTGATTGACAGGCTGTTATAAGCGTTAAATATCTATATTTGATGCTTATACAGTGTGGTGCACCTTGGATGATGGTTGATTGTTTGTTGTTGCTATTATATACATGTGTTGTATGGAATCCATACAATTAACATTATATGGTGATTGATTGGGCCTCATTCCATTCGGGAAAATAATGAATATTATAAAGGAAAATTCATGTGTTGAATCTATTCATGTGTTGAGTGAAATATTTTAATAATAAAATTCACATTTTATCATATTTAAAATTAGAACTATTTTACGATGGAGTCTAATTAAAATCAAACGATAGATACCATAGTGTTATAAAATATTTTACATAACAAAAATAGTGATGTGTTGACAGTACTCATGTGTTGAGATTAGTCGTGTGTTGAAAGAAATATAAATTCATGTGTTGAATAGAATAAATATTCATTTGTTGAATAGAATAACGAAGTGACTGAAATATATAAAGCCGTGTTGATTAGTTTTGCGCCATTTTGACGTGAACGATATTTATATCGATTTTATTCAAATTGAAATGAATATTATAGCGAATTTGAATTGAAAAGAAAACGAATTTGAATTGAATGTAAAATGACTTCGAATTGAATTGAATATAAAACGAATTCAAGTTGAATTGAAAACGAACTGAAACTTAATTGAAATCGATTCGAATTGAAATCAAATAGAAATGAATTCGAATCGAAATTGAATTGAAATCAATTTGGATTGAAATCAATTTGAATTTCAATTTGAATTGAAACGAATTTGAATTTGAATTGAAGTGAAACGAATTTGAATTCGAATTAAATATAATTGAAATGAATTCGAGTTGAATTGAAATCAAATCGATTTGAAATTGAATATAGTGTTGAAATGGTTTTGAAAACGAATTTAAAACGATTTATAAAATACGCTTTAAAAAGGAAATCGACGAAATATATATATATATAATATATATATATTATATATATAATGGCCTGAATAGAACGCGCCGCGCCACGGCAGTTCGTGAATTTCGGCCATTTATTTCAAACGGACATTACGGGAGATCCGACCGTCGGATTCTCCTAAAACCGAAACCGTTGGGTTCGTATCGAAAAGAGCTTTCCATTGAATACTAGAAATTTGAAATCTAACGGTTGGATTTGGAATTATGTCCAAATCAAATTCGAAAAAGGTCGTTGTAAGTGCAGTTCGATGGCCGTTGTTGGAAATCGACTGTACGGGCCTTGATAAAATTATTAAAAATATCTAAAATTTGTGTAAAATCATAATATATGGATTGGAAAGAATTGAGCTGGAGAATTCCACATTTGAAAAGATAAAAATAGATTTTTATAGAAATAAACTAGTTTTGAACTAGAATTAAAATCAATTTATTTTTAAAATAAATAAATTAAATTTGAAAGTGATTTTAAAAATAATCAATATTCCCAATACGTGGATTGGACTGGAGTTGAATCGAAATTATCTTCGGGATATTTCGATGTTGGATTTCGTGACTATACAGATATTGTTATGGGAATTTGAAAGAAATATTTTATATCGCTATTTCCAATACGATATATGTTGGTTTCAAAATTTGATATTGAATATAAGCCGATATATTTTCTATTCAGAGCCTTGTATTGAATATCAAATGTGATTTGGGTTTGTCGTGAATCGTGTTTTAGATGACATTGGTTCTTTAACCCAGTTAAAGGCAAGATGTTGATTGTTAAAAAGATTAAAACTAAGAGGAGTTTTAATGAATCTTTAATTAGATTAAAATGTGAATTGATAATTTAAATTATCAAATCTGAAAGGTGATCGAGAATGGAGTACCACCAGTTTTGCTCCAAAGCGATAGTTAAATCTTTAATTAGATTTGAACGTGAAAAGGTAATTAATTTTACCAATAACACCGTGGTGTTAGATGTGGAGTATTACCAGTTTTCTCCATGGGATATATAGGTTGGGATTGGGAAATAAAATAAATAATTACTTCGGTGTGGTTCGTTAATCCCGACTAGTTTGAAATGATATTCGAAGGAAGATTAAAGAATAAATTTAGAAGAATTTATCTTGGATAAAATTAATGGGAACCTTTACCGAAAAATGTGATTTTGTGAATAAAAGAATATTCTGAATTGGAATGAGGCGTTCGTTGTGTTTGTGTAACATTTGTTTATTATATACGTGGGTTATTCAGAAAGGCCGGGTTATACCCATTCTGAATAACCGATTCGACGAGATGTCGAAGATGAAGACGGTGGTCGAAGACCGGAAGTCTTCACATCGTTTGGGTGATTACTGATGATCTTGATTGTGCTCGACCAGTTTATGAGCAAAATATGCTTTTACATTTAGCATTGGGTTGGGTTGAAAATATCTGTGTGCTAACGCCTTGTGAAACACTTCACGATTTGACGATAAGGTGTTTAGCGATGTTGTGTTCATTTCAAATTTAACGAATGATTGTGAAATGATATTTTTCTTAAGTGAAAAGAAATGTATTCCCGATTTTGGACAGGGAATGTTTTATAAAAATGTTTTATAAAACAGAAAGGATTTCGAGGCCCAAAACCCGATGATTTCTAAAATGATTTAGAAATGTATTATATGTTACATTGTGGTTCATCGCATATTCGATTAGTTGCTATTGATGATGTATCTGTTTGGTGGCGGAGAATTTATTCTTTTGCTTAACACCCTTCTTTGAGACGTACAAGCTCAAAGGTTATGTGATTAATAGTGACTGATCATATGCGTGAATTACTGATGTGAAGTACTATATTTTGAAAGTACTTGTGATTATTATGTTGTGAAATGATTTTCCCTACTTCGGGATATGAAATGATTTAGTATGTGGCTAAAGATTCGGGTAACCCTGAGACTAAAAGTATGGGTGAGAGGGTGGTGTATGCTCTCTATGTGTGGGAGGTGCATCGTCGGTGTAGCCTACTCCTATGTGGGGTAGGTGCACATATATATATCGAGTTGCGAGGTGCGTACCCTTTGCCTTGTCGATGGGGAGCACGATATTTGGTTGCATACTTGTTTGTATGCATTGTTATGTTTTGGAATTCACATTTCCAAATGATTTGATTTGAGATCCCGAAGTGAAATCTACTTTGATATAGAAAGTTAGATATGTATTTCAAATGATTTGAAATAAGAAATCAGGAATAAAATCCAAAGGAATAATTTCTGTAAATTGAATTGGATTTAGAAAATCTAAGTGTAGTGACGCATGCCCTCCCTGAGGTCCGTCTCCCGTTTTTGGTTCATACCGGGTGCGATACTCGCGAAGTAAAACGTTACACAAAGCTACGCCACAAAGGCCGTGCTTTGATCATCAACCACAAGACTTTGCTTTTCAACAGAAGCCTTGATCATTTGCCACTTAGGCATGCCACACAGGCAATTCACTCTATGCGTTTGATATCCATCAGTATATAACCCCTGAGCTCGTACGTCTCAGAGAAGGGCGTTAAGCAAGAGAATAAATTCTCCGCCGCCAAACAGATATATATTTAATAGAGATCAATCACACAGACTAAAATCCAATGTCAGACACACGGTCCATTTACAAGTTCTTTCTGGGTCTGAACGAAACTGGAGGCACCTAGTACCCCGCATATCCATCGATCTCCAAGTACGTCTGGACGATCACCAACTGTTTCCATCTTCTTGGGTGTACAGCCCAATCAAGATCATTAGTAATCACCCAAACGACGTGAAGACCTCCGGTCTTCGACCATCGTCTTCATCTTCGACTAATCGTCGTATCAGTTATTCAGAATGGGATAAACCCGGTCTTTCCGAATAACTCACGTATATTTTAAATAAGTGTTACACAAACACAACATACGCCTCATTCCAATTCATCAGTCACTAATCGTAAATTAATCAAGAGAATAATTCCCCAAATATTAACCCCGAAGGCCGAAACCAACATCAGATCAATATCTAGAAAACCATTCTACTTGGCTAACTAACAGTTAGTTCTAATTTCACATTCATAGGGAAAGGTTCCCATTAATTTTATCCAAGATAAATCCTTTAAATTTATTCTTTAATCTATCCTTTTGAATTTCGATTCAACTAGTCAGGATTAACGAAACTTACTGAAGTAATCATTTGTTTGAATTTCCCAATCCCAACCTATTCATCCCATGAAGTAAAACTGGTAATACTTCATATCTAACACCACGGTGTTATCGGTAAATTCAATTACCATTCAAATCTAATTAAAGATTTAACTATCGCCTGGAGCAAAACTGGTTCTACTCCATTCTTGATCATTTCAATCTAATTAAAGATTCATTAAAACTCCACTTAGTTTTAATCTTTAACGGGGTTAAAGAATCAGTGTCCTTTAAAAACACTGTTCACGATAAACCTCAAGATCACATTCCACTAATCATTGGGTTAAAGAACAAGTGTTATTTAAAACACTGCTCACGATAAACCCAAAAATTAATTTGAATTCAATTCCAATTAAATATCATTTAATTGGTACACTTCATTAAATCTAAATAAAAAGATTTAATCTTTTCTCAACTGGGTTCAAGAACAGTGTTAATGAAGACACCATTCACGACAAACCCAAATCACATTTGATATTCAATACAAGGCTCTGAATATAAAATATATTGGCTTATATACGATATCAAATTCTACGATTAACAAATGTCGTATTGGAAATAACGATGTAAATATATATATCTTTCAAATTTCCATAACAACATCTGTATAATCACGAATTCCAACATCGAAATATTCCGAAGACAATTTCAATTCAAATCCACTCCAATGCAATCATTGGAAATTCTGGTTATTTTTAAAACCTTTTTCAAATTCAATTTATTTATTTAAAAATAAATAGAATTATAATTCTAGTTCAAAACTAGTTCATTTCGATAAAAATCTATTTTTATCTTTTCAAATATGGAGTTTTTCATCCCAATTTTTCCCAAATCATTTCTTATGATTTTACTCAAATTATTGATATTTTTAATAATTTTATCAAGGCCCGTACAGTCGATTTCCATCAACGGCCATCGAACTGCACTTACAGCGACCTTTTTCAAATTTGATTTGGACATAATTCCAAATCCAACCGTTAGATTTCTAAATTTCAATATTCGTTAGAAAGCTCTTTTCGATACGAACCCAACGGTTCCGGTTTCAGGAGAATCCGACGGTCGGATCTCCCGCAATATCCGTTCGAAGTCAATGGTTGAAATTCGCGAACTGCCGCGGCGCGGCGCATTCTATTCAGGCCATTATATTATATGCATAATATTTATAATATATACTTCGTTGATTTCAATTCAAAACGTGCTTTATAAATCATCTTGAATTCATTTTCAAAACGGTTTTAACTTCATATTCAATTTCAAATCAAAATTGAATATTCCAATATAAATTCGTTTTAAATTCTTTTCAAATCGATTCAATTCGAATTCATTTATATTCAAATTTAATTCGAATTCATTTATATTCAAATTTAATTCGAATTCATTTCTATTAAAATTTAATTCGAATTCATTTCTATTTATTTTCAATTCAAATTCATTTCTATTTAGTTCGAATTTCAAATCTATTCAATTTCAAATCTATTCAATTTTCATTGAAGAATGAATAAAATCGATACAAATATCGTTCACGTCAAAATGGCGTCAATCTAACCAACACGGCTTCATATGTTTCTAATTTCAAATATTCTATTTCAAATATTTCTATTTCAAATATTTCTATTTCACATATTTCTTTTTCGAAACTGGAATGAGGCCCAATCAATTACCATATAAAGTTAATTATATGGATTTTCTACAACACATGTATACAATAACAACGATAAATAATCAACCATCATCCAAAGTGCATTCTACACTGTATAAGCATCGAATATAAATATTCAATGCTTATAGCAGCCTATCAATCAAACGATCGACATACAACTAATTATTGGGATTAGTGTACGTCAAATATCATCCCAATACCCATGGGGGTTTCAAGCAATCAAACACAAATTTTTATTTGTGCAGTTGGGCGATGTGTAAAATTTATCGTCCCAATCAATGTCCTTCAAATAGGTGTACATAAACAAACCGTCCGGTTTGTAAATGAATATTTATTTATTCACATTCACGTTAAAGATTATATTTTTAACGATCAAACTATTTTATTCAACCTATGAATATTCTATTCGCTTCATTTATTAAATAAAATGCTATCTTTCTTTTTCTAACTTATTTTTAGAAAATTTCGACGGCATAACGGCACGATGCTAGAAACGGGACGAGGCCTAGCCTTATCCCCGGTCTAGTGAAGGCCCACGCCTGTAACGACCCGGGGATTTCAGCGACCTTGGTTATCGACATAAACTTAATGACGACTAACCAAACATTACAAAAACCCGGATAGTCCAAGAAAGAAATTAGAGGGTGAGGATAGATAAGATAGAACTAATAGAATAGAAGAAGAAGAAGAAGAAGAAGAAGACAATATCAGAGTAACACGAATCTCACAGCGGAACGAATAAAATATAATATACAATATAACTTGAAATCAAAAGCAGTATATGTATACGATACCATTATCAGAGTACAATACTTACAATACAGCGGAATAAACAATAGCTACATAAGTCCTAAAGCCTCCTGCTCCAAGCTCTCCAAGTATATCTGTAAAATCCTGACTACTTGACTACCCGTACAAATTTGGGCACCCAAGAGTTTAGGGAAAACAAACAAAATAAACTCTGGGTCAGTCACGGGACTGGTGTGAGTAAACTCAAATCATTTTGTTTAACTTTTCAAAATCCTTTTCAAAAGAAAAGATAATCGTAAGACCAATCCACACATAAATACGGATGGTTTTTACCTTACAATAACCCAAATCATTTTTTTTGAAATCATATCTTATCTGATATTATAATAGTATCTAATCACAAGTAATTAACAATCTAGCAGAACGCTTGCATCTCACGCCCCACATATATAGTATACAATCGAAACCGCGAGCGCTTATTGGATATTGGATTCCAACTTGACATGGTATGGGACCACCTTCCGAACGTGTATCTCTAGAGGCGAATACACTGGGTTCAACAAGAACATCTTGCAACCCGGCCCACACATGACCGACCACTCATTTCGCTTGAGTGTATCGAATGTATATCACCAACGGTTGGGATCAGCAACCGTCTCCCGAAATGGGACAGCATCGATAGATTAAAGAACAAAAGGAATTTCTCTAGATAGGTGATCATACATCTTAATGGGTGCGACCCACATAGCCATGCTGCCTGCCCGATTTTTGTCATTTCCCGGTTGATGAGGCTAGAGGTCATAACGTATCTTTTGACAGATCACACCTCCAATACTTTGAATGCCACATCGTCATACCCGCCAAATCACAAATTGATTTCACCAAAAATACCACGGGTATACAGCTAAGAGAAACGAATTCCTCCGCCACCAAACGTAAGTACGTTTGAAGAGATCAACTTACACGATCCTTTGAATATATTCTGTCAGACATTCGTCCATTCACGTTTGTCCTGGGACTGGACAAACCGAAGGCACTATTCTGTAAATAGGATAGCCCTTGCATAACTCCGTCTTCAATATATTCATCATACTTGATTCGCAACGCTTATGCCAATACGGAGTGGTTCTCTGGATAATAATCCAACCGGTCTCTCCATATTAACAACGTAAAATGGTCAAAAACTTTGATAGTCGGTGATTTAACTATCAAATGAAAACATGTCTGTGTGCAAACAACGATATTATTTCCAGATGGAAATTCTATCGATCAATCATCATTAATTCTTAAATTAAATTATCATAAATTTATTCTTTTCCTTATTCCTATTTCCCTATATTTCTTATTTACTATATTTAGAAAATATACGTTATTAACAATGGAAAACATTTCCACTTCTTGTTTTCTATATTAGAAAATATCCTGATCTTATTTGGAAAACAATTCCAAAATTCCTTCATTGGGTTTAAACAGATGTTTGAATAAACATCGCTATGTCAACACAGACCATTATGCTCATTAACTAAATTCACTTAACCACTTTTCACTATCGAACTTATCCACTTCTTAGTTAAAACTGAAGTCAATCAAGTTGGGGTATACTTACCTCTCAGACCTTAACTGAACAACATTTCTAACTTCGAAACAGACAAAGTTCACATTTTTACACTTCCAACCACTTACTTACGTAACTCTCGGATTCTATTTACGAATCCACTTCCTTTACGGAAGTCATTTGATTATAATAATGGTGTTATAATCCCCTACGTCCGAAATATAATAACTTTAATATGACTTTTTCTTTCTAGCTCAAATAAATACACGAACAACTAATTTATCAACTCCTATTCGGTTAACTATAATTTATAACCCTTATTCTATTAACTTTTACTGGATTAACTCTTATTTGGATAACTCGGTTTGATTAACTCATCTTGATTAACTCAACTCGACCAACTTTCTTGATCAGCTCAACTTGACTAACTTGACTTAATTAACTCGACTTATTTAACTCAACTTATTTAACTTAATTTGACTAACTATTATCGAATAACTAATATTCGATTAACTTATATTCGACTAACTATGTCTGTTTTTAACTTCATTTTGAATAGCTAATATTTGATTTAACTTCATTCGCTTGACTCTAAATCGCAGCGATCACAATGGTTATGCCTGATTCCCTCAGGAAACATCCGACCACCTTAGGCTATCTGCAGCCCTGCGAATTTTTCTAGCAGTCGTGCTAAATGGAAATTTATACTGAATAACTACTTCTGTTTAACTCTATCTCGAATAACTAAGTTCGATCAACTCTAATTGAATAACTAATATTCAATTTAACCCTTATTCGATTACTATATTCGAATAACTCTAGTCCGATTTGATTCAAACCGCTCAACTCTAATTGATTTACTCTACTGGTTAATTTTAACTAACTAACTCTAACTGTTTGATTCTAACAGCTTAACTCCAACGGTTTAATTCTAATAGATTAACTCCAATTGTTAGACTCTAATAGTTTAACTCTAACAGTTTAACTCTAATGGTTTAACTCTAAGTGTTTAACTTTAACGGTTTAACTCTAACTGACTAACTTTTCTGATTTACTCTAATGGTTTAACTCTAACTGTTTAACTCTGACAGTTTAACTTTGGTTGATTAACTCTTTTGAATTAACCCCTTTGAATTTTCTCTTTTGAATAATTCCATTTGAATAACTTTTGAATAACTCTTTTGAATAACACTTTTTGAATAACTCTTTTGAATAATACTTTTTATTCTATTTGTTTACTTAACAAATAACTGTTCCCTTTTTACTTCTATTTATTTAACAAATAATTATTACTTTTAGCTTTTTCATTTATTCTCTACATAAATATCTCTTTTAACTTTCCTTTATTCCCTAAATGAATATTCGCTTTTCAATTCCATTTGTAATCGTTTTACAAATGATTCCTTTTTGATTTCTATTTGTAAAGGCTTCACAAATAGCTACTTTTTCCCTATTCTATTTGATTTGCAAATATTTTCCTTTACATTTGTTTTACAAATGTATTTCCTCTATGTTTGTTTTTCTTTTCAAATCTTCTCCTTTATATTTGTTTTCACAAATATTTTCCTTTACTCAATTTCTTTGATTCTATAATTATTTTCCTCTATGAAACTCTTTTCCTTTTATATAAAAAATCTATTGATTTTATATAAATAATTTATTTTCAAAATATACTTTGAAAATTCCTTTTCACTTACCGTTATCATTTATGGTATAAAAATACCAAATCAAAAGGTTTGATCATCATCCAACACACGGGTTCAACGACAGATGATATAACACATCATATAATAGAATATATGAAAAACGGTAAATAAATGTTGAGGAATCCAGTTGGATCCCTCCGACCTGTTTCCCTACATCCACAGATGTTACACAATATAATTCACATCAATTTCATTTCAATATGAGGTATTCTGATAAACAAAATCAACATCGGTTAACGATATATATAACTATATCGGTATTTTCAACCAGCTGACTAGCAGTTTAACCAAACAATCAACACTCAGCAATTCAATCAATATTTATCATTTCTAAAAATACTTTATAAAAATATAAAGTGTTCAGAGTTAGTGAGATTTACTCACATTGGACGGTTTATCGTTGAATAACGATAATTGGTCATTGATTTGGTTCAGACGTTAAATTTCACCATAAATCCAAATGAGCTCCAATCCACTTGCGGTCAGTTCCCTTGCGTAGTGCTCGTCCATACGATCCCAACGGATCCTGTTTCGTTAAATTTCGTTAATGTATGCAAAAGTTATGCTATTTACAATATCTACCTAATTTAAATGAATATTAAATTAATTTAATTAATTTAATTATTTTTATCTTAATTAATTTCTAATTGCATTATTAGCCAAATTACCTTCCCTGCCCTTCTAAAAAATCCTACTTTCCCATCTCTAGCCATATCCAATTTTTTTTAAAATTGAAAAACCATTTTAATATTAATTTAATTTTCAAATAAAATATTTAAAAATATTCATTTAATTATAACTTAAAAATTTTAACCCGGATCAAAAATCTGCTTCCACTCATTTTAAAGTATTTTTCGATAAGAATCCAACGATCCTTGTTTCGTGGAAATCTGACTTGTTTTGAAAAAATTATAAGCTTTTAAAGTTTAAAGTTAAAAATTACGAAAATGCCCCTGGTTTGTTTTAAATTCAAATTAAATTTAAAATTTAAAATTTAAATTAATCATCCCATTCGTCGGATCAGTTAGGGATAGCCAGGGAGAGCAGGAAACTATATTTTCCAAACTCAAGCCTTAGACACTATCCTCTCTGTCACCCTTAGAATGTTCCGATATTTATTTTTACAAATTCTATTTTAATTATTATATACATATATTACAAAAATAAATAAATAAATAAATATTATTTAAAAACTTACCCCGTGAAGCCCAAGCATCTGCCTAAGAGTCCCTAGCTCCCCGTCTTGCCCTCCTTTCTCCCTTCCTTCCTTTTCCCTATTTTCTATTATTTTATTATTATTTCTGCCATTGCCAAAGCTTGAAAGAGGAGGAGGAGGAGTGAGTTTAAAATGAAAGGGGGGGGGGAGCTATTTATAGCCGAAGGAGTCACATGGATTGCTGAGGTGGCGTGAATCCAACGGTCGAAAATGGATGGCTAGGAATAATCCTTAAATTAATTAAATTATAAATAAATTTAATAATTTAAGAATAGTAAAGTGTGTTTTTTCAACCCTATTCGGACGTAAATTTGACTTACTTATTGATACCTTATCCAAAATCTTTTTCAACCATGTTGTTCAATTTTTCTTGCTCTTCAATACTATATAAAAATATATCAATTTTGAATTTGTTTGAACTTTCAAATAATTTAAATTCAAATTCAAAATAGTGTTTTGTGTTAGTTTCAACACCTTCCGGTCTCATGTTGGAGTATCAAACATAACGGTTTTCAGAAATTCTTCCACCATCTGGTCCGGTTTTTAACGTACTTCAATCCTATGTATTCAAATCAAAAAATCGGAGTTCGTTTAGATTTTCAAATAATTTATTTAAATTTTGTTTCCTTAATAACTTTCTATATCCGTTATAGGATTTTCCCAGATTTCATATATAGCTAATATCCTATGTTTAGAATTTTCCTGGATAGGTCTCAGGTTTCAGTTTTGCCGTTAGCATTAGCAAATTCCAATTACCGTCAAAATTTAGTTCAAATTTTGGCCTTTTATTTTTTCTTTTCCACATACGGATACCATTTTTGACGTAACTTGGTTGGTTACCTAATTTCATCATTTCAGATTTAATGAAACTGATTTCATCGAAATCCGAGTTCGTTAGCTACTACTTCCTTTGTAAACGTACTATTTTAAATTAAAAATTTATCCTTTTATACTGCCAGTTCACATTATATTGCAGATCCACTAAATTTCTACCATTTCGGAATAAAATAAAATATTCAAAATTATTGAAATTAAACCATATAAAATTCCAAAACAATAAAAAACATTTTTAAATATTAAACTAAATGGTCAAAAAATCTGGGCCATTACATTCTTTCCCCCTTAAAATAATTTCGTCCTCGAAATTGCTAAGGTAGAAAAATGAACTTTATAACTAGGTTAAAATTATTTGTTTACTCTGGTTCCACTAAACCAATCTATTCTAATTAATTTATTAATTTATTTCTATAAACGAAAATTTTCAAAAATTCTGAAAATTTTCTAACACTCGAAATTTCTGAAAAATTTCGCCAGCACCTCCTTTGTACTGGTCAATAGCTCAAACTCTAACTCGCCTCTCTAGGCCTTCTTCAACCCAAAAGAAAATCAAACAGCCAAGTGGCTTGCCAAACAGGCTCATAAATCTCATCAAACTCATATGAATATGTACGTGTACCTTTTTGTCGGCATTCAATTCTGCTATCAATTTAGCATATACCACTATCATCCCAATCAAACTCCCAATCACTTTTATCTTCAACACGACCATCCGCTTATAACCAAGCCAAATTTCAATCAAACTGCAATTCCAATCTCAATTCAAATTTCTTGCTCGACCATCCATTTCTATCCCAGATTATCTCTAATCTAGTCCAATTCTACTTGATACCATTCTATTTCAATTCAACTCAATTTCCACTGAACTGCCTTCAATTCAATTTCAAATTTGCTTTCACAAATTTCTATTTAATTTGTGTTTATTTCAATAATCTGTACCTGGGAGTTTCAAATAGCTTTGCCTTTTCCAAAAATCAAACATCCCTTTGGAATATCAAAACAACTCGGTTTCTCAAAACAATTCAAAAACAAAATCTTTGGTAATAATCCGTCACTTACAAACTCGAAAATGAGCACCGATGATGTCCGGATCAACATCGGAATTTATTTTCCAACTATCGAAGTGAGGTCAATACTATAGCACTTTCAAAACCCATTTTTAAACATTTTCATTTTGAAATTTATTTCAAAATATCCCTTTTCAATGCTTGTAACAAAATAAAAATCTCCCAGAATTTTAAAATTCACATATATTCAATTTAATTACATTTACAACGCTTATTCAAATTTTAGCAATTTTAATTCCAATTCTGAACTTAAATTCAGATTTAATTCATCTGATTTCATATATTTCACTTATATGAATTTTGATTTGTTATTTACATAACCATTTCACATTTTATAATCTTATTCGATTATAATCACAACCAACACATTCAATATACTATAATAATTTCAAATATCTATACTTTTCTTATATCAAAATATAATTTGGGTCAAATTATTTCATTTATCCTTTTTTTCAAAACATATCGTGTCGACCCATCGTATTCAAGTGTTTATAAACTCCTATCGATACAGTGGATCAAACTGATCGACTAGAACTCATAAACGACTCAACCAATAAATCTCCACGGTATAAAATCATTTTATATAAAATAACAAATACGTTCACTCTTATATATACACTCAAACTCAGTCTAGGGCATTACTAACCCCATCTCTACTGAGTCACGCCACAGAGCCAAGGTAAATCACCTAACCTTCAGCTCTGATACCAACTGTAATGACCCGGGAAAAGGCGACCTTGATTATCTGATATACAACACATATCGAACATCAAGGGTCGACAATTACCGAATAGTTAATGAAAGAATTTAGAGGGTGAGGATAGATAAGATAGAAAATTAGAATAGAAGAAGAAAAAGAAGAACACAACATCAGAGTAACACGAATCTCACAGCGGAACGAATAAAATATAATATACAATATAACTTGAAATCAAAAGCAGTATATGTATACGATACCATTATCAGAGTACAATACTTACAATACAGCGGAATAAACAATAGCTACATAAGTCCTGAAGCCTCCTGCTCCAAGCTCTCCAAGTATATCTGTAAAATCCTGACTACTTGACTGCCCGTACAAATTTGAGCACCCAAGAGTTTAGGGAAAACAAACAAAATAAACTCTGGGTCAGTCACGGGACTGGTGTGAGTAAACTCTACTAACTCGACTAACAAATAACTATTCTCTTTTCTATTCGTTTACTCAACAAATAACTATTCTCTTTTCGCTTCTATTTATTTAACAAATAAATATTCCCTTTAACTTTTCTATTTATTCAACAAATAAATATTTCTTTTAACTTTTCTATTTATTTAACAAATAAGTACTTCTGTCAACTTTTCTTTATTCCCTACATGAATATTCCCTTTTCAATTCCATTTGTAAATACTTTTACGAATGTTTCTCTTTTCAATTATACCACTGTAACGACCCGGGGATTTCAGCGACCTTGGTTATCGACATAAACTTAATGACGACTAACCAAACATTACAAAAACCCGGATAGTCCAAGAAAGAAATTAGAGGGTGAGGATAGATAAGATAGAACTAATAGAATAGAAGAAGAAGAAGAAGAAGACAATATCAGAGTAACACGAATCTCACAGCGGAACGAATAAAATATAATATACAATATAACTTGAAATCAAAAGCAGTATATGTATACGATACCATTATCAGAGTACAATACTTACAATACAGCGGAATAAACAATAGCTACATAAGTCCTGAAGCCTCCTGCTCCAAGCTCTCCAAGTATATCTGTAAAATCCTGACTACTTGACTGCCCGTACAAATTTGGGCACCCAAGAGTTTAGGGAAAACAAACAAAATAAACTCTGGGTCAGTCACGGGACTGGTGTGAGTAAACTCAAATCATTTTGTTTAACTTTTCAAAATCCTTTTCAAAAGAAAAGATAATCGTAAGACCAATCCACACATAAATACGGATGGTTTTTACCTTACGATAACCCAAATCATTTTTTTTGAAATCATATCTTATCTGATATTATAATAGTGTCTAATCACAAGAAATTAACAATCTAGCAGAACGCTTGCATCTCACGCTCCACATATATAGTATACAATCGAAACCTCGAGCGCTTATTGGATATTGGATTCCAACTTGACAAGGTATGGGACCACCTTCCGAACGTGTATCTCTAGAGGCGAATACACTGGGTTCAACAAGAACATCTTGCAACCCGGCCCACACATGACCGACCACTCATTTCGCTTGAGTGTATCGAATGTATATCACCAACGGTTGGGATCAGCAACCATCTCCCGAAATGGGACAGCATCGATAGATTAAAGAACAAAAGGAATTTCTCTAGATAGGTGATCATACATCTTAATGGGTGCGACCCACATAGCCATGCTGCCTGCCCGATTTTTGTCATTTCCCAGTTGATGAGGCTAGAGGTCATAACGTATCTTTTGACAGATCACACCTTCAATACTTTGAATGCCACATCGTCATACCCGCCAAATCACAAATTGATTTCACCAAAAATACCACGGGTATACAGCTAAGAGAAACGAATTCCTCTGCCACCAAACGTAAGTACGTTTGAAGAGATCTACTTACACGATCCTTTGAATATACTCTGTCAGACATTCGTCCATTCACGTTTGTCCTGGGACTGGACAAACCGAAGGCACTATTCTGTAAATAGGATAGCCCTTGCATAACTCCGTCTTCAATATATTCATCATACTTGATTCGCAACGCTTATGCCAATACGGAGTGGTTCTCTGGATAATAATCCAACCGGTCTCTCCATATTAACAACGTAAAATGGTCAAAAACTTTGATAGTCGGTGATTTAACTATCAAATGAAAACATGTCTGTGTGCAAACAACGATATTATTTCCAGATGGAAATTCTATCGATCAATCATCAATCATCATTAATTCTTAAATTAAATTATCATAAATTTATTCTTTTCCTTATTCCTGTTTCCCTATATTTCTTATTTACTATATTTAGAAAATATACGTTATTAACAATGGAAAACATTTCCACTTCTTGTTTTCTATATTAGAAAATATCCTGATCTTATTTGGAAAACAATTCCAAAATTCCTTCATTGGGTTTAAACAGATGTTTGAATAAACATCGCTATGTCAACACAGACCATTATGCTCATTAACTAAATTCACTTAACCACTTTTCACTATCGAACTTATCCACTTCTTAGTTAAAACTGAAGTCAATCAAGTTGGGGTATACTTACCTCTCAGACCTTAACTGAACAACATTTCTAACTTCGAAACAGACAAAGTTCACCTTTTTACACTTCCAACCACTTACTTACGTAACTCTCGGATTCTATTTACGAATCCACTTCCTTTACGGAAGTCATTTGATTATAATAATGGTGTTATAATCCTCTACGTCCGAAATATAATAACTTTAATATGACTTTTTCTTTCTAGCTCAAATAAATACACGAACAACTAATTTATCAACTCCTATTCGGTTAACTATAATTTATAACCCTTATTCTATTAACTTTTACTGGATTAACTCTTATTTGGATAACTCGGTTTGATTAACTCATCTTGATTAACTCAACTTGACCAACTTTCTTGATCAGCTCAACTTGACTAACTTGACTTAATTAACTCGACTTATTTAACTCAACTTATTTAACTTAATTTGACTAACTATTATCGAATAACTAATATTCGATTAACTTATATTCGACTAACTATGTCTGTTTTTAACTTCATTTTGAATAGCTAATATTTGATTTAACTTCATTCGCTTGACTCTAGATCGCAGCGATCACAATGGTTACGCCTGATTCCCTCAGGAAACATCCGACCACCTTAGGCTATCTGCAGCCCTGCGAATTTCGCTAGCAGTCGTGCTAAATGGCAATTTATACTGAATAACTACTTCTGTTTAACTCTATCTCGAATAACTAAGTTCGATCAACTCTAATTGAATAACTAATATTCAATTTAACCCTTATTCGGTTACTATATTCGAATAACTCTAGTCCGATTTGATTCAAACTGCTCAACTCTAACTGATTTACTCTACTGGTTAATTTTAACTAACTAACTCTAACTGTTTGATTCTAACAGCTTAACTCCAACGGTTTAATTCTAATAGATTAACTCCAACTGTTAGACTCTAATAGTTTAACTCTAACAGTTTAACTCTAATGGTTTAACTCTAAGTGTTTAACTTTAACGGTTTAACTCTAACTGACTAACTTTTCTGATTTACTCTAATGGTTTAACTCTAACTGTTTAACTCTGACAGTTTAACTTTGGTTGATTAACTCTTTTGAATTAACCCCTTTGAATTTTCTCTTTTGAATAATTCCATTTGAATAACTTTTGAATAACTCTTTTGAATAACACTTTTTGAATAACTCTTTTGAATAATACTTTTTATTCTATTTGTTTACTTAACAAATAACTATTCCCTTTTTACTTCTATTTATTTAACAAATAATTATTACTTTTAGCTTTTTCATTTATTCTCTACATAAATATCTCTTTTAACTTTCCTTTATTCCCTAAATGAATATTCGCTTTTCAATTCCATTTGTAATCGTTTTACAAATGATTCCTTTTTGATTTCTATTTGTAAAGGCTTCACAAATAGCTACTTTTTCCCTATTCTATTTGATTTGCAAATATTTTCCTTTACATTTGTTTTTCAAATGTATTTCCTCTATGTTTGTTTTTCTTTTCAAATCTTCTTCTTTATATTTGATTTCACAAATATTTTCCTTTACTCAATTTCTTTGATTCTATAATTATTTTCCTCTATGAAACTCTTTTCCTTTTATATATAAAATCTATTGATTTTATATAAATAATTTATTTTCAAAATATACTTTGAAAATTCCTTTTCACTTACCGTTATCATTTATGGTATAAAAATACCAAATCAAAAGGTTTGATCATCATCCAACACACGGGTTCAACGACAGATGATATAACACATCATATAATAGAATATATGAAAAACGGTAAATAAATGTTGAGGAATCCAGTTGGATCCCTCCGACCTGTTTCCCTACATCCACAGATGTTACACAATATAATTCACATCAATTTCATTTCAATATGAGGTATTCTGATAAACAAAATCAACATCGGTTAACGATATATATAACTATATCGGTATTTTCAACCAACTGACTAGTAGTTTAACCAAACAATCAACACTCAGCAATTCAATCAATATTTATCAGTTCTAAAAATACTTTATAAAAATATAAAGTGTTCAGAGTTAGTGAGATTTACTCACATTGGACGGTTTATATTCAACGATAATTGGTCATTGATTTGGTTCAGACGTTAAATTTCACCATAAATCCAAATGAGCTCCAATCCACTTGCGGTCAGTTCCCTTGCGTAGTGCTCGTCCATACGATCCCAACGGATCCTGTTTCGTTAAATTTCGTTAATGTATGCAAAAGTTATGCTATTTACAATATCTACCTAATTTAAATGAATATTAAATTAATTTAATTAATTTAATTATTTTTATCTTAATTAATTTCTAATTGCATTATTAGCCAAATTACCTTCCCTGCCCTTCTAAAAAATCCTACTTTCCCATCTCTAGCCATATCCAATTTTTTTTAAAATTGAAAAACCATTTTAATATTAATTTAATTTTCAAATAAAATATTTAAAAATATTCATTTAATTATAACTTAAAAATTTTAACCCGGATCAAAAATCTGCTTCCACTCATTTTAAAGTATTTTTCGATAAGAATCCAACGGTCCTTGTTTCGTGGAAATCTGACTTGTTTTGAAAAAATTATAAGTTTTTAAAGTTTAAAGTTAAATATTACGAAAATGCTCCTGGTTTGTTTTAAATTCAAATTAAATTTAAAATTTAAAATTTAAATTAATCATCCCATTCGTCGGATCAGTTAGGGATAGTCAGGGAGAGCAGGAAACTATATTTTCCAAACTCAAGCCTTAGACACTATCCTCTCTGTCACCCTTAGAATGTTCCGATATTTATTTTTACAAATTCTATTTTAATTATTATATACATATATTACGAAAATAAATAAATAAATAAATATTATTTAAAAACTTACCCCGTGAAGCCCAAGCATCTACCTAAGAGTCCCTAGCTCCCCGTCTTGCCCTCCTTTCTCCCTTCCTTCCTTTTCCCTATTTTCTATTATTTTATTATTATTTCTGCCATTGCCAAAGCTTGAAAGAGGAGGAGGAGGAGTGAGTTTAAAATGAAGGGGGGAGCTATTTATAGCCGAAGGAGTCACATGGATTGCTGAGGTGGCGCGAATCCAACGGTCGAAAATGGATGGCTAGGATTAATCCTTAAATTAATTAAATTATAAATAAATTTAATAATTTAAGAATAGTAAAGTGTGTTTTTTCAACCCTATTCGGACGTAAATTTGACTTACTTATTGATACCTTATCCAAAATCTTTTTCAACCATGTTGTTCAATTTTTCTTGCTCATCAATACTATATAAAAATATATCAATTTTGAATTTGTTTGAACTTTCAAATAATTTAAATTCAAATTCAAAATAGTGTTTTGTGTTAGTTTCAACACCTTCCGGTCTCATGTTGGAGTATCAAACGATAACGGTTTTCAGAAATTCTTCCACCATCTGGTCCGGTTTTTAACGTACTTCAATCCTATGTATTCAAATCAAAAAATCGGAGTTCGTTTAGATTTTCAAATAATTTATTTAAATTTTGTTTCCTCAATAACTTTCTATATCCGTTATAGGATTTTCCCAGATTTCATATATAGCTAATATCCTATGTTTAGAATTTTCCTGGATAGGTCTCAGGTTTCAGTTTTGCCGTTAGCATTAGCAAATTCCAATTACCGTCAAAATTTAGTTCAAATTTTGGCCTTTTATTTTTTCTTTTCCACATACGGATACCATTTTTGACGTAACTTGGTTGGTTACCTAATTTCATCATTTCAGATTTAATGAAACTGATTTCATCGAAATCCGAGTTCGTTAGCTACTACTTCCTTTGTAAACGTACTATTTTAAATTAAAAATTTATCCTTTTATACTGCCAGTTCACATTATATTGCAGATCCACTAAATTTCTACCATTTCGGAATAAAATAAAATATTCAAAATTATTGAAATTAAACCATATAAAATTCCAAAACAATAAAAAGCATTTTTAAATATTAAACTAAATGGTCAAAAAATCTGGGCCATTACAACGCCATTCACACATCAATCAAATCAATTTCATTTCACCAACCAATTCAAATTTCAATCAAATAATCTAACCAACTATACAACCAAACCATTTAACAAACAAGCCATCCATGGTCTGTGGATGACAGGTGTCGGGTGCTACTAAACACCGTCTGCATCCTAGTATATATTTATAACTAGAAAAATAAATTTTAGAGTGAGAAGTTCTCACCAATAGCTATCCCAATTTCACGACACTTCTTAAGTAGAAATCTCCATCGTTTGGGGGTTCTTCGTTCAGGTCTAGACGGAGGAGGAAGGGTGAAGTGGAGGAGAGAGAGGGGGGGTCTGACGGAGAGGCGCGGCTGAGGGGAAGCTCCAGGCGGCGGCGTCGATCTGTGGTGGCCATCGTCGGTCGCTAAATGGTTTTTTTTTTAAATTTCTATTCGATCTGAACGAATGACTGGGAGGGGCTTCGTTGACTAAGGGAAAGGGGTTTTATTTATTTATTTATTTAATTTTCCATAAAAAAAAGTTGACTTTTACATACGACCTGTTAACGAGGCCCACCGCCTGTCGTCCCTAGCGTTTTACCCCTATCCCGAACACAATGGGATATGTATCGCAAGTTGATTTGTTTGTCTCGATTAGTTTTCGTCGAATTTACATTTAAATCGCTATATTGAATTTTAAACGTACATTTCAAATTACCGGGGTCACATACTAACTCTAAAAATTCTCGAAAAATATTTTCTAGCCTCGTATTGACGATACGGTCCTAACAAAACTAGTTTCGTCGAATTCTGAGATCGTTTGAAAAATGGCCAATTTCCAGTCGATTAAAATCAACTGAAACTGGTCAAACGCGTTTTCTTTTGCCACGCTCACATATTGATTCAGAAAATTATGAAAATTTAAACTTAGCAATAATTCGACGTCCCGGACCCAACAAAAGTGGTTTCGTCGAAATCCGAGGTCGTTTGCAAAATGTCCATTTTTAAGGGCCTGAATTCCATAACGACTATTCAGAATTTTCAACCGGACATATCTTTTGATTCCCGCTATGAAATTTCAATTGGTCGGATTCGTTAGAAAGAAATCATCAAATAGATCCTAATGTTTTTGGTTTCACTAAAATCCGGATTGTTTTGCACCCGTTACATTCAATTGAAGTTTGAAATCGAATTATCGAACTACCGCGCCGTTTTCAATTCTAATTATAATTATATATAATTATCTATATTCTAACGATGGCGTATATAATATATACGTCGAATTTCAATTCAAAATAAATTTTCTCGTCGATATTATTTAAAATAATCTATTTTAAATATTCAAAATTCGCTAAAATTGCCAAATTAAAAATTTTAAAATGGCCCAGATTTTCCGGGTTATTACAATCTCCCCCACTTAAAACTTTTCGTCCTCGAAAAGGAACGAAGTCGAAAGTGGTTTGATTATTCAGCTCTACGTTCGATCTGGCTTCCATTCTCCAACTTTTCAGTTTCTGAGAATTTTCAAAAATTTCAAAAATTTGGGAGACCCAGAACGGACTTGTAAATGGACTGTGTGTCTGACATTGGATTTTAGTCCGTATGATTGATCTCTATTAAATATATATCTGTTTGGCGGCGGAGAATTTATTCTCTTGCTTAACGCCTTTCTCTGAGACGTACGAGCTCAGCGGTTATATATTGATGGATATCAAACGCATGGAGTGATTTGCCTATGTGGCATGCCTAAGTGGCAAATGATCAAGGCTTCTGTTGAAAAGCAAAGTCTTGTGGTTGATGATCGAAGCACGGCCTTTGTGGCATAGCTTTGTGTAACGTTTACTTCGCGAGTTTCACACCCGGTATGAACCAAAAACGGGAGACGGACCTCAGGGGGACATGCGTTTTCTTTCTAGCTAGAAGTGGCGTCAGTGGTTTTACACGCCCTGACGAGTTTGACTTATGTGGTTGTTGCTGTTGCGAGGCGCCTCGGTTTGATTGGACGATTCGGGTCCGATGGAGTCATTCGTTGGCTCATTTACGCCCCAAAGGGCGGAGAAACGCATTGTTCAGGCATTATAATCCACATCAGTGGACCGGCCCTGACGATCCAAGGTACGGTTGCGGCTGTGCCTGAGGGGCGGGCTAGTGCGTCTCGAATCGGTTGAGGACTATCTTTTGCCTCGGTTCATAGATGGAAATCCAATTTCCAAATACGCGACAATTGCGGTTTTATTTGTAAACCTATATATGGCGACATGATATATGGTACCCATGCCGCCTATGATTGATACTTATGATTTGAAGATGTTTTATACACTATGCACTTATAATAGTATCAAATGATTTGTTTTAAACGTATCAAGCATTCTTTGGCTGTTATAAGGGAAAACCCTATCCCCCGGCTTGCGTTGCATTGTGTGATAGGACCTGGGTCTTATAACAGCTTCATTTTTCTTTATTTAGCATTGCGCTGTTTGTTTTAGGCACCGGTATTCTTGGGAGGAAACCCGTTCCATGTTATACGGCGTGGTCCCTTGATTTACCTAATGATTTAAAATAAAGATTAATAACTGTTTTAGTTCTCACACCAGTCACATGACTGACCTGGAGTTTATTGTTTTAACCTAAACTCCGGGTGCCCCTAATTTGACACGGGCAGCTAGTAGTTTTGGTTTTGCAGATTTATATTCACAGGATCCTGGTTTACAGCTGGAACGATATCCGGAAAGCTTTGTATCCGTATATCTACTTCTAGTTGTGTATTGTATTATTTTCCTTTGCCATGTATTTAAATGTAATTTAATCTCTGATATTTCTGTGTAATATTAATTTATACTCTGTATATTCTTGTGATCTGATGCATTGTTGTAATATACAATGAAATGTTCTTCCGTCTGCGTTCTGTTTTGTCGTGTTCTCAAAACGATAGGGCGTTTCGAACGGTCTGGGTCGGTTTAGCGACTGGTTCGGACCGAGCGAAATTCCTTTTCGTCATAGTTGGTATCAGAGCTTTGGTTTACAAAGCTCAGAGAACAGGACACATTAGAACCATACGGAAAAATTCATCAGATATTGGGTTAGTAATATCCAATGGGAATGACTCGTTAGAGATAGGATCAGTAGTATCCTCGAACGAGTGTGAAGAGTATATTTGAAAAATGAAAACCAATTTTGTTTTGAAAATTTAAAATCAATTATTCGTAATTGATTATTTAGTTTATATTGATTTGGACAGTCCAGTATATAAGGATTTTGCATATACGCCTTGCAAACGTGTATTAGAAATTTTAATATACTGGATAGATATAGAATCACATTCTAGACACCCGGAGATGGTTCTGATGATTGATCGATCATCATCAGAATTTATGTTCGTGTTTTGAAGATGTAATATCTATATATCTCCTATTGACTGGTGTGAGAACCAAAAACTAGGTAGGGCTTATTGTAGTGATTTGGTATCAAAAACATGATTTTTGTATGTGTATCAAAGTTATGAATTTCAAAACCTAATCAACTAATGCATTGATGTTTGTGTTGTTTGTTTATTTGTTTGATAATTTTGAACCATTACGCCTAATTGAACCAAATATTGAATTGTATTGAAAATTGGTCGCATTTGCTTGCATATACATATACTTTCATTGAACAGGTCATAGCAAGGAGGCTAGAGCAGAGAATAAAATTTGTTTGCCCGACAAATAGGTACATGTTTATTACATAATTTACTGTTTTGTTTGGGTGATGATGATTTTATGAGCCTATTGGCTAGCCGCTTGGCTTTTTCTTTTTTCTTTTTGAGATCAGAAGGCCTGTATGGCAATTTCGGGATTTTCCCGTGGCTCCCGGTGCAGGGGAGGTTATGGCGAAATTTTTCGAAAATTTAGGGTGTTAGCCAAATTTTTGAAGGATTTGAAAATTTTCAGAAACTAAAAAGTTGGAGAATGGAACCCAGATAGAACGTCGAGTTGAATGATCAAACCACTTTCGACTTTGTTCCTTTTCGGGGACGAAAAGTTTTAAGTGGGAGAGATTGTAACAACCCGAAAATATGGGCCAGTTTAAAATTTTTATTTTGGCAATTTTAGCGAATTTTGGATATTTAAAATGAATTATTTTAAAAAATATCAACGAGAAATTTATTTTGAATAGAATTCGACGTATATATTATATACGTCGTCGTTAGAATATAAATAAGTATATATAATTATAAATAGAATTGAAAATGGCGCGGTAGTTCGATAATTCGATTGCAAACTTCAATTGAATGTACCGGGTGGAAAACAAACCAGATTTTAGTGAAACCAAAAACAATTGGATCTAATTGATAATATCATTCCAACGAATCCGAATAATCAAAATTTCATAGTGGGAATCAAAAGATATGTCCAGTTGAAAATTCTGAATAGTCCCTATGGAATTCAGGCCCTTAAAAATGGACATTTTGCAAACGACCTCGGATTTCGACGAAACCAGTTTTGTTGGGTCCGTGATGTCAAGTTATTGCTAGATTTCAAATTTCATAATTTTTCGAATTAATATGTGAGCGTGGCATAGGAAAACGCGTTTGACCAGTTTTAGTTGATTTTAATCGACTGGAAAATGGCCATTTTTCCAACGGTCTCAGAATTCGACGAAACTAGTTTTGTTAGGACCGTATCGTCAATACGAAGCTAGAAATTATTTTTCGGGAATTTTTCGAGCTAGTACGTAACCCCGGTAATTTGAAATGTGCGTTTAAATTGAATATATAAAGAATTATACTTTAAATTCAACGAGAACTGATCGAAATGATCGAACCAGCTTACGATACATATCCCATTGTGTTCGGAATGGGGGTAATTAGCTATGCACCACAGTCGGTGGGCCTCGTTTGGAGTTCAAAATAAAAAGTTACTCTATAGAATTAAACAGAGAAATAAATAATAATATAAATTTTTATAAAACCCCCCTATCCCCTTTCCATTTGCCCAAACCCGCAACCCTCCCTCTCTTTTTCAGAAACCCCCCTTCCCCGTCGCCCCTCGAAATTAACGCCGCCGCTCCCCCAATGGCCACCACGCCTAGCCGCAACCCTCCTCTCTCCTCCTCCACCCCTTTCCTCTCCGATCTCGAAGCTCCTCCACCTTCTTCTTCCCTTCCGCGAGCCCCTCAAATCGAACACCGCAAAGTCCAGCCTCCCTTCATCGAGCTCCCGTCCGCCCCTGCCACCACCTGAGGGCATCGACCACCAGCGCCGCTTCAGACCCTCCCTCCTCCTCCTAAGCACTGCCGTGGGTCTCCCCCCCCCCTTCGGCTCGAAAAAAGTGAGTTTTAATGATTTTTATTTTAGTTTAACTGTTAAAATAGTAAAGCATAGATTAAAATCAGTTTTTAAGATAGTAAAACGTAGGTTAAATTCAGTTATTTTAAATAATAAAACATTGTTATAAATTTAAATATATAAGGATTGTTTTTAAATAAGTAGCTTGATTTAAAAATCTAAATGGTGTTGGTTTTAAAAGTATGAATTTTATTTACTTAGCGAAGTAAAAATGTGATTTTTATATATTGAACAGCGAAGTAAAAATGTGATTTTTATATATTGAATAGCAAAGTAAAAATTCGATTTTTATATATGTAGTGGCTACGGGCGAAGAAAGTGATATGAGACGAGAACAGTGAAGATTTCCTGCCTTAGAAGTGCCGTGGAGTTAGGATAGCTAAAGTTGAGAATTTCTCACTCTTCAATTTCTATTTCTAGTTATATATATATACTAGGATGCAGACGGTGCTTAGTAGCACCCGACACAATCGTCCACAGACCATGGACTTGTTTGTTTGGTTGCATAGATTAGTTAGATGATTTGATTTGAAATTGAATTGTTCGGTGAAATGAAATTGATTTGATTAATGTGTGAATGGCGTGGGCCTTCACTAGACCGGGGGTAAGGCTAGGCCTTGTCCCGTTTCTAGTATCGTGCCGTTATACCGCCGAAATTTTCTAAAATAAGTTAGAAAAATAAAAATATCATTTTATTTAAAGAATGAACTGAATAGAAATTCATATGTTAAAATAAAATGTTTTATCGTTAAAAATATAATTTTTAACGTGAATATGAATATAGTGAATGTGAATAAATAAATATTCATTTACAAACCGGACGGTTTGTTTATGTACACCGATTTGACTGACATTGATTGGGACGATAAATTTTACACATCGCCCAACTACACGAATAAAATTTGTGTTTGATTGTTTGAAACCCCACACGGGTGTTGGGATGAAATTTGAAGTTCACTCATCCTGATTGATTAAATATGTCGATCGATTGATTGACAGGCTGTTATAAGCGTTAGATATCTATATTTGATGCTTATACAGTGTAGTGCACTTTGGGTGATGGTTGATTATTTTTCAATGCTATTATATACATGTGTTGTATGAAAATCCATATAATTAATTTTATATGGTGATTGATTGGGCCTCATTCCAATTTAGAGAATAAAGAACAATATAAAATAAAGGTTCATGTGTTGACTGTACTCATCCGTTGAGATTAGTCATGTGTTGAACGAAATAATTTAACAAAAATAGTCACACGTGGACAGTACTCATTCGTTGAGATTAGTCGTGTGTTGACAAAAATAAATATTCATTTGTTGAATAGAATAAAGGAATATATGAAGCCGTGTTGATTAGATTGACGCTATTTTGACGGGAACGATATTTATATCGATTTTATTCATTTTAAAATGAATATTGAAAAGTAATTTTGAAATCGAATATTTTGAAATGAAATGAATTGAAAATGATTTCGAAATGAAATGAATTGAAAACGATTTCGAAATGAAATGAATTGAAAACTATTTCGAAATGAAGTGAATTGAAAACGATTTCGAAATGAAATGAATTGAAAATATTTCGAAATGAAATGAATTGAAAACGATTTCGAAATGAATTGAATATAAAACGATTTCGAAATGAATTGAATATAGAACGAATTCGAATTGAATTTAAAACGAATTGAAATGAATTCAAATTGAATTGAAACTTGAATTAAATAGAAATGAATTTTAAAACGAATTTATAAGGAAAGATTCAATTTTGATTTGAATTGAGATGGAAGTTGAAATTGTTTTTGAAACGAATTCAAAACTATTTATAAAATTCGTTTTAAATAGTAATCGACGAAATATATATTATATATATATATAATATAATGGCCTGAATAGAACGCGCCGCGCCGCGGCAGTTCGCGAATTTCGACCATTGATTTCAAACGGACATTACGGGAGATCCGACCATCGGATTCTCCTAAAACCGGAACCGTTGGGTTCGTATCGAAAAGAGCTTTCTAAAGAATATTAGAAATTAGAAATCTAACGGTTGGATTTGGAAATACGTCTAAATCAAATTCGAAAAAGGTCGCTGCAAGTGCAGTTCGATGGCCGTTGATGGAAATCGACTGTACGGGCCTTGATAAAATTATTAAAAATAGTAATAATTTGTGTAAAATCATAAGAAATGATTTGAGAAGAATTGGGATGAAAAACTCCATATTTGAAAAGATAAAAATAGATTTTTATCGAAGTAAACTAGTTTTGAACTAGAATTATAATTCTAGTTATTTTTAAATAAATAAATTGAATTTGAAAAGGGTTTTAAAAAATAACCAGAATTTCCAATGATTGCATTAGAGTGGATTTGAATCGAAATTGTCTTCGGAATATTTCGATGTTGGAATTCGTGATTATACAGATGTTGTTATGGAAATTTGAAAGATATATATTTATATCGTTATTTCCAATACGACATTTGTTAGTCGTAGAATTTGATATTGAATATAAGCCGATATATTTTCTATTCAGAGCCTTGTATTGAATATCAAATGTGATTTGGGTTTGTCGTGAATGGTGTCTTCACTAACACTGTTCTTGAACCCAGTTGAGAAAAGATTAAATCTTTTTATTTTAGATTTAATGAAGTGTACCAATTAAATAATATTTAATTGGAATTGAATTGATATTGATTTTTGGGTTTATCGTGGACAGTGTTTTAAATAACACTCGTTCTTTAATCTGATAATTAATGAAATTTGACTTTGGGTTTATCGTGAACCGTGTTTTAAATGACACGGATTCTTTAACCCAGTTAACGATTAAAACTAAGTGGAGTTTTAATGAATCTTTAATTAGATTGAAATAATCGAAATGGAGTATCACCATTTTTGCTCCAGGCGTTAGTTAAATCTTTAATTAGATTTGAACGTGAAATGGTAATTGAATTTACCGATAACACCGTGGTGTTAGATATGAAGTATAACAAGTTTTACTTCATGGGATGAATAGGTTGGGATGGGGAAATTAAAACAAATGATTACTTTGGTAAGGTTCGCTAATCCCGACTAGTTTGAATTGATATTCAAAAATAGATTAAAGAATAAATTCAAGAAATTTATCTTGGATAAAATTAATGGGAACCTTTCCCTATGAATGTGAAATTCAGAAACTAACTGTCGGTTAGCTAAGCGGAATGGTTTCCTGGATATTGATCTGATGTTGGTTTCGGCCTTCGGGGTTAATATTTGGGGAATTATTCTCTTGATTAATTTACGGTTAGTGACTGATGAATTGGAATGAGGTGTATGTTGTGTTTGTGTAACACTTATTTAAAATATACGCGAATTATTCGGAAAGACCGGGTTTATCCCATTCTGAATAACTGATACGACGATAAGTAGAAGATGAAGACGGTGGTCGAAGACCGGAAGTCTTCACATCGTTTGGATAATTACTGATGATCTTGATTGGGATGTACACCCAAGAAGATGGAAACAGTTAGTGATCGTCCAGACGTACTTGGAGATTGATGGATATGCGGGGTACTAGGTTCCTCCGGTTTCGTTCATACCCAGAACGGACTTGTAAATGGACTGTGTGTCTGACATTGGATTTTAGTCCATGTGATTGATCTCTATTAAATATATATTTGTTTGGCGGCGGAGAATTTATTCTCTTGCTTAACGCCCTTCTCTGAGACGTACGAGCTCAGGGGTTATATATTGATGGATATCAAACGCATGGAGTGATTTGCCTATGTGGCATGCCTAAGTGGAAAATGATCAAGGCTTCTGTTGAAAAGCAAAGTCTTGTGGTTGATGATCGAAGCACGGCCTTTGTGGCTTAGCTTTGTGTAACGTTTACTTCGCGAGTTTCACACCCGGTATGAACCAAAAACGGGAGACGGACCTCAGGGGGGACATGCGTTTTCTTTCTAGCTAGAAGTGGCGTCCGTGGTTTTACACGCCCTGACGAGTTTGACTTATGTGGTTGTTGCTGTTGCGAGGCGCCTCGGTTTGATTGGACGATTCGGGTCCGATGGAGTCATTCGTTGGCTCATTTACGCCCCAAAGGGCGGAGAAACGCATTGTTCAGGCATTATAATCCACATCGGTGGACCGGCCCTGACGATCCAAGGTACGGTTGCGGCTGTGCCTGAGGGGCGGGCTAGAGCGTCTCGAATCGGTTGAGGACTATCTTTTGCCTCGGTTCATAGATCGAAATCCAATTTCCAAATACGCGACAATTGCGGTTTTATTTGTAAACCTATATATGGCGACATGATATATGGTACCCATGCCGCCTATGATTGATACTTATGATTTGAAGATGTTTTATACACTATGCACTTATAATAGTATCAAATGATTTGTTTTAAACGTATCAAGCATTCTTTGGCTGTTATAAGGGAAAACCATATCCCCCGGCTTGCGTTGCATTGTGTGATAGGACCTGGGTCTTATAACAGCTTCATTTTTCTTTATTTAGCATTGCGCTGTTTGTTTTAGGCACCGGTATTCTTGGGAGGAAACCCGTTCCGTGTTATACGGCGTGGTCCCTTGATTTACCTAACTTTAAAAATAAAGATTAATTGTTTTAGTTCTCACACCAGTCACATGACTGACCTGGAGTTTATTGTTTTAACCTAAACTCTGGGTGCCCCTAATTTGACACGGGCAGCTAGTAGTTTTGGTTTTGCAGATTTATATTCACAGGATCCTGGTTTACAGCTGGAACGATATTCGGAAAGCTTTGTATCCGTATATCTACTTCTAGTTGTGTATTGTATTATTTTCCGCTGCCATGTATTTAAATGCAATTTAAATCTATGATATTTCTGTGTAATATTCATTTATACTCTGTATATTCTTGTGATCTGATGAATTGTTGTAATATACAATGAAATGCTCTTCCGTCTGCGTTCTGTTTTGTCGTGTTCTCAAAACGATAGGGCGTTTCGAACGGTCTGGGTCGGTTTAGCGACTGGTTCGGACCGAGCGAAATTCCTTTTCGGCACATTATCATTTAAAATATTTATTTTGAATATTTAAAAATCCACTAAAATAGCTAATTTAAATTTTTTAAATTGGTTCAGATTTTCTGGGTCGTTACATTAAACATTAATAATTACAAATTCATAATGAATTATGAGAATTTCATAATCAAATATAACATCAGTTCCACTAGTACTTGTTAGCTTTTTCAAGATATGGATTATATCTTAATAACAAACAGTGCAAAAAATAATACATTTAAACAAGTTTTCTGTTTATATTCATTATTTAAAATTATTACGTACCATATAAAATGTTGTTTAAAGCTTAAATAAAAATGACAAAATCATTTTAATATTAAACTGGAAAAAAAGATAAATACGTTTAGCATTATCATTATTGGATTTAATTAGATATTTAGATATGCTAATATTTTAAAGGTAATTTTTATATCTATCCACAGTTTCAATCAGTTAATTCATATCTAAGTTAATCCCAAGAATTATGGTTAGTTAATCCACATGTGGATTAACTGATCAATAAACTAAATGTTATGTTTTTGTTTCTTGTTTTCTTTGATAATACATACTTTTGTGAGTCAAGCGAAATACTATTACTATATAAAACATGAATGAGAAAAATAAATCAAAAAGCAAAATAATTTGTTGACTATTAATATTTATCTATAGTTATTAGCCACAACGTAAGTTCAAATATAACATTAGCTCTCTACCAAATCATATATTTTTTATTAGCTCTCCATTAAATCATGTATTTGGCGAGCCTAGCTCATATAAAACCTTTAGATCTAAATTATTTGTTCATTACTACTTCTCCGAATTGACATTTTCTTCTTCGTGCATCAAAGTTTCTTAGGTAATTTCACAACCTAGTTTAAATTGTTGACTGTTCATCTATTTTAAAGATGACGGGTTTAGTATGTACTATAAGAAAAAAAATAGTGATGCAAACATCTATGCTGATTGGTGAAGCCTCATTCTTTCAGAAAAGATTAAATGGTTCTGAAAAATAAAAATAAACTTTTCATATCAAATATAAAAATAATTCATTGATTGCTTCTGACAATTTTGAGAAATATAATTTAATCATGTTCAAGAAATAATTTTAAGCATATATTGTTGACTGTTGTTGATGATAGCCCTATTATAATTAGATATGCATATTAATTGATATTTTATATTTGGCAGCACATACAAAGTGCTGGAATTTTTCAGAAGAAGATAACTACTTATGGACAAAACAACAATAATACGGTGGATAAAGGGAATAAATTTTAACTTTGTGCAAAAACCATTCAATGTTTAAAAGTAGCGTGGATGAACTGAATGATACAGTGGATGTAAACAAAAATTACCTATTTGAAAATAATTGATATATGTTATATAAGTTTATTGTTTTAATGATTATTTCAAATTATTACACTCTTATAAACCTTGTTTCCAAACTACGTCAAAAAGATAAATAATATTATCTTTTTGTACGCATTATTGTGCATGCATGGTATTGTTTGGATGATATAGCATTTAATTTCTATTTAGTATTGTTTTCATACACTATAATAATAGTTTAAACATCCTAAACTAATAATACGAATATCATGAATGCAGGAACAATCTGACAATGAACAATACGCGCCAACTAATACAAAAATACAGACAGAGTCTAATGAAGAAAATACAAAATCAGATAACCAAAGTGAGGACACAAATACTGAATTGGATAATGCAGATAACCAAAGTGAGGAAACGAATACTGACTTGGATGATGCAGATAACTATAAAGTCGTGGAAACAGGGAGAAAAAGAAAAAACAACAGTACACTGGCATATATAGATGCAATTTAGATGCAATCTATAAAGTGATGTCGGTTATTAAAAAGGAAAATATTCTTTCTCAAGAAGCAAAAGATTTCATAGAGAAAAAACCTTTTAAAAATACTTTTAAATTTTTTCTCAAGAATACAACATCAAGACAAGATATAAGTAAATTTGCTTCGAATCTGGATGATATAATTACTTCTTTTGATGTTATTGAAAATGCTTTTAAAGTGGAGAATTTTTTTGAAAATAACTCCCAAAGATGTAAGTCTTATACTTGGAACGCCACTAGCTGGAGAGGAAATATTTCCTATTCCGGCTTCAAGCAAGGCTTCCGCCATGGAAAGTTTTTTTGACTTTTTAAGTTAAATTTCAATGAAGAAAATGTAATAAGTAGAAAAACAGTGACAAGCTAATTGAATTCGATGATTAAAAAGAAAAAAGGAGATAAAAATCTAATAAAGTTATTATTATAACAACTTGTCATAACATTCCTTTTCCCAAACAATCGAAGCTATTTACCATGGGGTTTTTTGGGTACATGTTAAATTTAATAAAAAATGAACTCAATTTCTTGGTCGTGAGCATTTTGTCAAAATATTTTAAAAAATGTTAAGAAATACCATGCTAATCCGAGGAATACACCAGTTGCACTATGGTTTTGTTGGTATGTATTTATAATATTCGCTTAATACAAACACACTGAATATTTTCTTTATTATTAAATGTAAAACCATTTATCTTTGTTTTTTGCAGTACTGGTTCTGTGAAAGAACCCAAATCATTGATAAAAAAGAAGGCGTTGAAGACAAAATCCCAAGAATGAGGAAATGGGATTTATCCAAACAAAGGACAACGAATTAACTGAAGTTGATGATAACAAGGTATATCATGTTTATAAATCTTTATTTTTGCATTTAATAGTGATGAGTGGTTGATCTGACTATTTTTGGGTTCTGACTATTTTTTTAAATATTTTCCATGTAGATTTTAAATTTCTTTTTAGATGTTACAAAAGAGGACAAGGATCTTTTGCCAAAAAAAAAATTAAACCAGTTGAAGATGATGATGAGAAGTCTAAAAAAAGGGAATTAGATGACAATATGGAGGTTAAAAATTTGACAAAAAGTTTGAAGGAGTTGAAACAAAATTCAACTTTTTGACTAATGAGTTTAAAAGTTTTGGGGAATAATTAAACGAAGAAAGAGTTTTACGTGCAGCAGCTGCAAGAAGAATCCAAATTCTAGAAATAAAGATTCAAATACGTGATGGCCAAGAGGTCACGGAAAAACATGATTTTAAAGAAAAGACCGATGATACTAAAGGTAAGGAAAAATAAAAATAACACAGTTGGTATGACAAACAAAAATAGGTCTAATAACTTTCTATGTTTTAATTTGATAAATACTGAAAATTTCATTTTAGAAACTGAAGAAAGTTTAACATGTGAAAAAAATAAACAAGCTACTGATGAAATTCCTACTGAAAAAGCAATTACCATTGAAGATGAAAGTAGTCCTAAAGAAGAAAAGAAGAAGATGAAACCAAAAAATGTTCAAAAATGTCCACTACTAAAGCATCTTAGTGAAGAACAACAAGAAGTTGTAAAAACTTTTTTTAAAGTTTTAGGGGGAAACAAGTAAGTAATTAAACTACTTTATACTCACACAAACTTATTTTATTTTATTAACAATCGTATAATTTTATAGCAGTGAAGCATTCAGTTGCGATGAAGAAAATTTAATCACCATTACAAAATGCATGATAGAAGACCTCCTATATCAACATAGTATTTGTGGTCAAGTAAGTACATCAAAATATTCTTTCCATAAATATAAATTTTCTCATTTTATTAATATTATATTTCAAATGTAGGTAATCGATTGGTTCTGGTTCCGGAAAACAAAGCCGTAAGAAGAAAGCAACAACTTTGTCTATGTGAACACAGCAATGATAGTAAGTGGAGTATATTTTTAAAGTAATATTTTGTAAATCAAAAAAATCTAAAACATAATTTTAATAGAAAAGTGCAACTGATGGAAAGTTGGAAAAAATCAAGAAACAAATGTTCATCACATTCATGAAAAAGACATTTTTAAATCCTTTTATGTTCGAACATATTGTTCCCCATACATGGAAATGAACATTGGAGCTTGCTAGAACTAGTTGTTGGAGATTGCACCAGGAATCACTATGACTCTTTACACTTAACCACGAGATCAAAAACTAGAAGAAGCGGTCCTGCACAATTTGCAATCAATGTGGTAAATAAAAAAAGATAAATGTGTTTATATTTATTATAAATTTCTTTCAATTATTCCAGAAAGCAGCAGTGAACACAATAAATAGAGAGTTACAAGATGAAGGACAGAAAACCATTCTAAAAAAAAATTCAGTGATAAATAATGTTGACTGTGCTCAACAAAATACCAGGTAATTTTTAGCAATTTAATTTTCTAACATTACACAAATGGTCTAAAATTTTATGTAATGATTAAAAGTTACTAGTAAATTGATTTTCTCTAAAAGATAAATGTTTTAATAATATCCTGATAGTAAGGTACAAATTGATTTTTTTTTTTTAAAGTAGTGCTTGTTTGCATTATCCTAATACTAATTACAAGGAATGCAGGTACAATTGTGGAATACTTGTAATGATTTTTTTGCAAAAAATAACTCAAGGAATGCAAACTTCAGCAGAAATCAGTATTGAACAAGCAGAAGCATTCCGAGCAACTATAGCTGCCCAAATACTTATTGACGAACCATACTATTGGAAGCTCGAGAAGTAATGCACCTCTGGATGAACCTTTAAAACGCTATTCATCATGAATGATGTTTCTAAATTGTAAATGTTGATGTTAACTACTAGATATTGAATTTATTGTTTAATTTGTAATAGCTAATACTGATTTGATCGTAATTGTTAGGGATTATATCTGAGGTTAGAGATTAATTACAAAATGCTGATGCACTGTTCTGTTTACAATGTTATCAGTCAAAAGTTAAATGCTGTTATCTTTTGTTTGAAAAGTCAATTGCTTTTATTTATTGGTTGAAAATCCAAAACATATATATTTATATATGTATTTAGATTTGTGTTTGTTATTAATTTTAATGCTAATATATGATCTTCATGCAAATTTCAAAAAAATATACTCACATAATAATCGTCTATTAAAGAAAAGATAAAAACATTTAACTTTTCTTTAAAAACCATCTTTATATTAGTGTGTATGATTAATTGCTGAATTTTTTTAGTGTGTATGATTAGTTGCTGAATTTTGTTAGTGTGTATGATTTAATGATATCAGAATTGTAATTATTTCAATTATTAATTCACTGCTGTTAATAGAAATATATAAAATAAAAAGATAAAAATATTTATCTTTTTCAACCTGTAAACCACATAAAATTATAATTTAGCAGTGAAATAAATATGCAATTATTTACTACTGTATTGAAACAAAAATACATTATAGAACACAGATACTCATACAACATGAACCTATTAACTTTAGTACATACAACAAAGTAAAATTATTACCTTTACATGAAAGTATAGATGCAGTTATCTTTTAAAACATTTTCTGTCAAAAAATGAAAAAAAATCAAATAGTCGTTGAACATAACGCGGCATAAATTTAACAAAGCCAAATAAGCAAATAATCACTCAACAAAAGAACAAGTTGAATAATATAAAATAAAAAGATAAAATTGAATATCTTTTAAATAACTTAAACCACATAATATAACAAACCGTAAACAATACTTACAGAATTTCAATCAGTTTTTAACATTAATCAGTCCTAAAAATCAACCTTCATGACATACATATAATCAAAATTTCATTTTACCATATTATTCAACTGTAACACTAAATTTAAAAAATTCATTCAAATACAATGAATTTTAAACAACAATTCAAACATTCATAAAACAACTTCTTCTATGATGCCCTAGTTTTTCACACTTTCCACATTGGTTTTGTTTAGCATGAAAATCAACATCTTCGGTTCTATTCACTCTAGGCCTTCCAGCTCCACGAACAGCTTTAGGAGGAAGAACTGTACATGATTCTTCAGCTTCATTTGCTTCTTTATCAAAAGTTGAAATTGAATTTACTGCATGTGAATAAGCAGCTCGATAATACTCAAAAGTGAAGTATGGCTCAACGTAATCATATACAGAATTTTTGGACAAATATATACACTTCAAAGCATGGGCACAAGGAAAACCCTTCACTTTCCATTGATTGCAACTGCAAATGCGATTTTTAAGATCTACTTTTTGCGATGTTGGAGAATGAACTTCATAAATAAATCTGCAAAATTAAAAATAAATCATATTGAAATAAATAATATTGTTAAATTTAAAAAACCCACATTAACAGCTAATCCTAAATAATGTGTCTAATATCTTGATATCTCTATAATAAGCTTTTTTCAGACATTATATAATATCACACTACAAATACATAAATCCTTAAATTTTTACTACAAAATTAAATAATACTAAAATATTCCTATTGTCGCATATATCTCTTTCAACTATTTCATAAACTAAATGAGCAAAATATTAAAAAGATAAATGCACATATCTTTTTCATAAATAGTTTGTACTAAAAAATAAATCTTTGTTAAATGTTTACATCGTAATAAAAAAAAACATATCTATATGATTTAGTAACACTCCACCCAAACCCTTCCTTCTTCAATTTCAACAAACAAGCTTCCATTTTTTGACAAAGAACATTATTCCAGTTAGCTGCTTCTTCTCTTCGATTGGACATTTGCAACATAAGCTTAATCCAAATACCATCAAGACATGCAGTTACAGGCAAACTTCTTTCATCCAAGATCCATGAATTGAAATTCTCCGCTACTTTAAATTTATTTTCACCATATCTTTTTCCAGGAAAAAACAAATCAACCCAATGATCATACGGCTTATAATTCAAATATTCACTAGCTTTTGCACCCCCAATTTCTTTATATTTACCATAGCTTTTTCAAATTCATAGGCATTTGAAGCTAAAGCACACTGTTCAAGCAACTGACCTACCCAAGCACCCCTCCCACTTTTAACAATACTAGAAATATTACTTTGCATATGATGTAGACAGCAAGAATGATGGCTATTTGGAAAAAAATTTAGGAATACTCAACAAAAATCCCCGATGTCTATCACTTAAAAAAGTCAATGGTTTAGCAAACCTAAGAGCATCTCTTAAGTGGGTTAAAAACCAACTCCAACACTCATCATTTTCTTTAGGCACAAGAGCCATAGCCAATGGAAAAAAACCTGAAACATAAAACAACAACACCAACAATTACTCAAAATAACATTTTCCAATAATTTAAATTAAAATTTTCATTTATACTACTGAACATGATAAAATTAATGAACTGCATATAAAAGATATATTGTTATATCTGTTAATAAATAAATGATCAAAGAAGCAAGCAAAGAATAGAATCACACAAGATTTAACGTGGAAAAACCCTTTTCGGGAAAAAAACCACGGGAGAAAGGCAAACTTTATTAATTAATTGACGGTGTTTTACAAGCTTGTTTTCATTACAAACCATAGCAATGAATTTATATTCTACTTTCATGCAGCCAAATAAGGAGAGAAAGAATAAAATAAAGATCTCCTTTATCCTTTAAATGAGGTTGCTGAAAATATCTCAATCAAGGGAATAAATTAAAGATCTCCTTTATCTTTTAAATGTGGCTGCTAAAAATATCTCAATCAAGAGAGTAAATTAAGGATATAGATAAGATCCTTTAGGTGACATCAGCTGGACCAATTCTAATGAGAATTTCAGATCACAAATTAACAATCTCCACCTTGAGACGAATTCTCATCTTGAAGTAGAAAGATGAACTACAAAAAACGAACTCCTTCAACTAAGAAATATCTGCCTTACTCAAATAGTCCCTAAAGACTATACTGTAACACCAACCAAGTTTGAGCAAAGCTCAAACTTAGTAATTGGAACTGGCTTTGTCATCATGTCAGCGGGATTGTCATGAGTACTTATCTTGCAAACTTTAACACCACCTTTTGCAATAACATCTCGAATGTAGTGATACCTAACATCTATATGTTTAGTTCTCTCATGAAACATTTGATCCTTTGTAAGGCATATAGCACTCTGGCTATCAGAAAATATAGTAATGCAAGATGTATCTCCACATAGCTCAAAATATAAACCTCTCAGCCAAGTAGCTTCTTTACATGCTTCAGAAATAGTCATATACTCGGCCTCAGTAGTAGATAATGCTACGGTAGTTTGCAAGGTTTCTTTCCAACTCACAGTACAACCACCAATGGTGAAAACATAACCTGTTAATGATCTTCTTTTATCCAATCACCAGCAAAGTCAGAATCCACATAACCAACAAGTTCATCTTTAGATTTACCAAACTGCAAACAAGCATTTGCAGTGCCATGAAGATATCTGAAAATCCATTGAACTGCTTTCCAATGCTCTCTTCCAGGATTGGCCATGAATCTACTAACAACACTCAAAGCATGTGATAAATCAGGACGCGAACAAACCATGGCATACATAAGTGAACCAACTGCACTAGAATAGGGAACTCTAGACATGTACTCAATATCCTCATCTGATTGTGGACACATGGCTGATGACAATTTGAAATGTGCAGTAAGAGGAGTACTTACAGGTTTGACATCAAGCATATTAAAATGGTGAAGCACTTTTCTAACATACCCACTCTGACTTAGGTATAATTTTCCAGAAGTTCTATCTCTTGATATCTCCATGCCAAGAATCTTCTTAGCATCCCCCAAATCTTTCATTTCAAACTCTCTACTCAACTGCCTTTTCAAATTTTCAATTTCTGCCTTGTCTTTTGAAGCAATCAACATATCATCGACATAAAGTAGCAAATAAACGGCTGAATGAGTAGTAATTTTCAAATAGACACAACTATAATAATTGGACCTTTTAAAACCTTGAGATAGCATAAAAGTGTCAAATCTTTTATACCACTGCCTAGGTGACTGTTTCAATCCATAAAGAGATTTCTTTAATTTACAGACAATATTTTCTTTTCCAGGGATGATAAAACCCTCAGGTTGATGCATATAAATATCCTCTTCTAATTCTCTATGTAAAAATGCAGTTTTTACATCTAACTGTTGAAGCTCATAATCATGCATAGCAACAATACTGAGTAAAATGCGAATTGAGCTATGTTTCACAACAGGGGAAAAAACTTCATTATAGTCAATACCTGGAATCTGACTGTAACCTTTTGCAACTAATCTTGCTTTGTACCTTGTCTTATCGTTTGGAGAAACACCTTCTTTTCTCTTGAAAACCCATTTGCAATGAATAGGTTTCTTCTCTTTAGGCAATTTGATTAAGTCCCAAGTGTCATTTCTTGCAAGTGACTTCATCTCATCATGCATAGCAGCCATCCACTTATCAGAATCATTAGAGATAACAGCCTCAGAATATGAAGAAGGCTCGGCAATACCTTCTATTTCTTCTGCTACAGCACACGCATAAGCAACAACATTTTCTTCCTCAATAAACCTTCTTACTGGTTTTGGATTCCTTCTAGTTCTGCTTGTTGCAATAGATTACTGCGGTGGTTGCATAACTGCTAGAGGATCCTCAACAATGTTTGCTTCATCCTGTCCCTCAATTTCTGCTTTTGATGTAGCATCTGAATCAATAATATGCTCCACCTGGACATTTGATTTCTGCTTACTCTCAACAAGATCATTAGTAGATGGAATATCATGTAACATAGAAGATTCATTAAACACAACATTTCTGCTAATTACAACCTTACTTGTTTTAGGATTCCATAATTTATAGCCTTTAACACCAGACTTATAACCAAGAAAAATGCATTTAACAGCTCTTGGCTCTAGCTTTCCATTATCAACATGAGCATAAGCAATGCATCCAAAAACTTTCAATTCAAAATAATTTGCTGGAGAACCAGACCATACCTCAATCGGAGTTTTCTTACCAATAGCAACAGAGGGAGAGCGGTTGATGAGATAACAGGCTATGGAAGCAGCTTCAGCCCAAAAACATCTACCCAAACCTGCGGTTGACAACATGCAGCGAGCCTTAGAAATGATAGTCCTATTCATACGCTTGGCAACCCCGTTTTGCTGAGGAGTGTGAGGTATGGTGTAGTGCCTAACAATGCCTTCAGCCTTGCAAAATGAATTAAATTCATCTGAACAAAACTCCATCCCATTATCAGTCTGAAGCTTCTTTACCTTCCTTTCAGTTTGTCTCTCAACCATAGTCTTCCACTCTTTGAAAGATGAAAAAGCTTCAGATTTATGTTTCAAAAAATAAGGCCAAACTCTTCTGGAATAATCATTAATAATTGTCATCATGTAACAAGCACTGCCCATGGATGCTTTCCTAGACGGTCCCCATAAGTCTGAATGCACATAATCTAGAATGCCTTCTGTTGTATGAACTGCAATGTTGAACTTCACTCTCTTATGCTCGCCAAAAATGCAATGCTCACAGAGCTTTAGCTTGCCAGCGTTGTACCCATTAAGAAGTCCTCTCTTGTTCAACTTTGACAGACCTAATTCACTCATATGACCAAGACGCATATGCCAAAGATTAGCAGTATCACAATCAGAAATATTATTTGAGATAACAGGGGAAGCATTACCTGAAACAGTAGTGCCTAGAAGATAATAAAGGCCATTAGTTTGCCTAAGATTTCCCTTCATTACAATAAGAGAACCATTTGTGACTTTCAGGACACCACCTCCACCTGAATATTTGTACCCTTTGTCATCAAGAGCACTTAAAGAAATCAGATTTATCTTCATGTTGGGATTGAACCAAGCATCTGTTAAAGTTCTGATTGCGCCATCAAACATCTTGATCGGAATAGAACCAATTCCTGCTACTTTACATGCTGAATCATCACCCATCAAAACTGAGCCAGCATCATTTATGGGTTCTAAAGTTGTAAACCAATCTCTATTAGGACACATATGGAAAGTGCAAGCAGTGTCAAGTATCCATTCATCCTTAATCTCAGCACATCTAGCAAACACGGTAACAACAAGCACCTCATTGTCAGAACTATCATTACGAGCACAATTGGCATTAACTTCATCTTCTTTGTTATCTTTTGGTTTGTATGTGCCATTTCTCTTTTCCTTGTTCTGCAGCTTATAACATTCGGATATTTCATGTCCATCCCTCTTACAATATTTGCAAGACTTGTATTTGCCTCTAGATTTAGATCGACCTTTATAGGCATTGGAACTTTTACCTCGAGATCCATTATTTGAATTTTTCTCCTTTGTCCTGCCACGAACGGACAAGCTATCAGCTTGAGAGCTTGGTCCATTTGAAGACACCAGTTGTTTCATTTTCTCCTTGGCGTGCAAGGCTTCATAAACGTCATTTAGAGTGAGAATATCATGACTATATAATATGGTATCTCTGAAATTTGAGTAAGAACTCGGCAGAGAACATAACAGGATTAAACCCAAATCTTCATCATCATATTTGACTTCCATTGCAGCCAAGTCAGAAACAATCTCTTTAAAATCAGAAATATGGTCAAGCAAATTACCTCCCTCTTGCAATTTGTGCAGAAACAGCTTTTGTTTGAGATGCATCTTACTTGTGAGATCCTTGGTCATGCAAATTGACTCCAGTTTCAGCCAAAGAGAAGCAGCTGTCTTCTCGTTCAAAACTTCTTGCAAAATATTATTGTGTAGATGGAGCTGAATTTGAGACAAAGCCTTCCGATCCTTTCTCTTCTCATCATCGGCCCATAGTTCAAATCTCTTGTTCCCAAATCCATCCAATGCATCATCATAATCAGCTTGTGCGAGCAACGCCTGCATCTTCACTTGCCACAATGAGAATCGAGTGTTTCGATCCAATAGCGGAAGATCATACTTTAACGACGCCATGTTGAACGAACCAGTGCTCTGATACCACTTGTTAATAAATAAATGATCAAAGAAGAAGCAAAGAATAGAATCACACAAGATTTAACATGGAAAAACCCTTTTCGGAAAAAAAAACCACGGGAGAAAGGCAAACTTTATTAATTAATTGATGGAGTTTTACAAGCTTGTTTTCATTACAAACCATAGCAATGAATTTATATTCTACTTTCATGCAGCCAAATAAGGAGAGAAAGAATAAAATAAAGATCTCCTTTATCCTTTAAATGAGGTTGCTGAAAATATCTCAATCAAGAGAATAAATTAAAGATCTCCTTTATCCTTTAAATGAGGTTGCTAAAATATCTCAATCAAGAGAATAAATTAAGGATATAGGTAAGATCCTTTAGGTGACATCAGCTGGACCAATTCTAATGAGAATTTCGGATCACAAATTAACAATTTCTTTTTCTTCTACTAAATTTCACAACATGATAAAATTTTAATTTATACTACAGAACATGATAAAATTAATGAACTACATAAAAAAGATATATTGTTATATTTTATTTCTTCTATTAAATTATAGAACATGATAAAATTTTCATTTATACTACAGAACATGATAACATTAATGAACTGCATAAAAATATATATTGTTATATCCTTTTCTTCTGTTAAATTACAGAACATGATAAAATTTTCATTTATACTACAGAACATGATAAAATTAATGAACTGCATAAGAAAGATATATTGTTATATCATTTTCTCCTATTAAATTACAAGTTCTTATTTATTGAATCTTAAAACTATAATACAGTAACTTGATTATCAATATCTAATTATTTACTAAATAAGAAAATAATTAATAACATTATGTACCTTGATTTCCATTTTTAACAGTTGCAGCCATCAAAATACCACTTCGACCTTTTAAAAATGTTGCATCCAAAAAAGTCATAGGTGGACAATACCTAAATCCAAATATACAAGCCTCGTAGCAAACAAAAACTCTCTCATATTGGTTAGTCTCTTCATCCACATCCATACTTGTATAACTTTTCGGATTATATTTCTCAATTGTCTTCAAATACCATACTAAATCATTGTATGATTTTTTCTCATTACCATATATATCTTTAGTAGCCAATTTCCTACCCTTATAAGCATAATAATAACTCAAATCCACATCATAATATCTCCTAAAACTTTTCACAATATCATTTGTCTTCCTTTTTAACTCTTCACGTATTTGATTAACAATCAATGTTTTTACAAGATCACTGGTAATAAATGGACTACTAACTGATTTAAATCCACCTCCACATGTATGACTTAGATGAATATTTTTAAAAATCAACTTATCCAGTTACTTCAATTTGCAAGAAGCATGAATTTTAAATGAACAACCATTTATAGCACATTGAACTGTAACCCGCTCCTTACAATTCTTAACATATTTTACTTTAAATCCATTTTTCAAACAATAAGCACTAACAATTCTGCGAAATCCACTATCCGAATCAAATATTTGTCCAACACCAGTAAAAAAAATTAAATTTGAATTTTTCTTTTCATGCAAGATATTTTCTTGACAACACGCAGAGTCTATATCATCATTATATTCAATCAAATTACTGCTTGATTCTCCAACACAAACAACTGAGATTGATTTACTACTGTCAACAGCAACATCATTTGAATTATTCTTTAAGCATATTAAAAAACAAGAATTCCTCCTTTTTAAACAATGCCAAGCACAATATAGCTTGTAAATCACTGTCTGTCTCAATGTAAGTAGTCTTAGATTCTCTAACATAGAACACATCAAAGCATAAAGGAGTAAAAGTATTCCACACCTCACAAACCTTACTTCTTACATAACTAATTGATGCATCCAAACCAAGATGAATACTAAATGAATTCTTATTAAAATCAAATACAACCATCACAGATATATCAGACCTACAATTCAGAACATAAATAAGTAAATAACAATACAATTTAAACCTTTTTATAAACCATTTTACAAAAAGAAAAAACCATTTATCTTTTTTACTGTTGTTATGATAATGAATAAATTACAGAATTATACAACAATTTTAAAATAGCATAAATGATTTTAAATCACAATTTTATTATAATTTTTCAGTTATCTTTACATATAATTGTTATATTATCTATACATGCAATTTTTGTGTTATCTTAACATATAATTCTTAATCATTTATCATTTGAAATATATATAAAACATAACTGTTGCATAATATAAACAATTTTTTTTAATATTAACTACAACAAATTATTGTTATTTGCCTTTAAAACCCAAATAAACACTTATCTTTTTATTTTACAAATAATTTGTAAAAAAGATAAAACAAGTTATCTTTTTCACTTCTGTTTTGTTAATGAAAAAAATATTATCATAAATATACAAAAGCTACAATTAATTTCACTAATAAACAAACATTAAAATCGCATTTCACATGTCATATGAAAATTTCAATTTATTTACACCATACCTTATAGCAGCCTGTTCAACTAAAGGAATACTTGAACTTTGAGTTTGCTCTTCCATTGATTTAACTACATAGTCCACAAAATAAAGAACAAATTAGCACATTTTCATATCATATTCCTCAATTTCAGATTCTATTAAAAAATTAAAATCGCTCATTAAAATTATAATCCATGATTCAATTCAAAATTATAAAAATCACCTGATAAAGAATAAAATAACTACAAAATTAAAAATTGACCTCATAAATATCAAGAATTTGAAAATTTAACGTCGATTTATAAAATAGGAAGAAAAACGAAATTATTAAAACTCACCTAAAAGAATAAACGATCGCAGATTGAATTTGAAAATATTTGAAAATCGGAGATATTGTGATCACTACGCCTGATTTATTTGATGAGATCAATGTTTTTGAAAATGAAATTGGCTCGCCATGTTTTCTGTTCTGCAAACTAATTATTTAAAAACAAAAAAAATGAAGATGTAATTAGGAGCCCTTGGAGCAAATTTTCTATCTACACAATTTAATTTTATATTAATTTAAAATTCATAGATATGATTCAAAAGTAGAGTTAATAGGGTTTAAAATATATTTGATTTTCAAAAGAGTTCTAGAATGAAAAGTTTTAGGAAATCAATAAGTGAGATGTAGAATCGCTCATTTTTGCATAAGAAGGTGTAGATTTGAAATAGCATTCCAGATCTAAAGTAGATTCTATAAAATAGATTGGAACTTTCCTCCTTATAGTTTTAATAATACCTATCTGATGTAGATCAATCAAATCCTCTAATTTATCTTTAATTGTGGTAAATAAATTTTGTAGTTTGAGTATAAGATTTTTTTAATGGAGGTTGAGGTTTTGGAAAAGGAGAGAAATAGAATATAAAAGAAACGGATTACAAAAATTTATTTCTGCCATATTACTCCATAATCCTAAATTTAAGGTTAGGCCCCATTATCATTGACTTTTAATTGCTGAGTTAGGTTGTATGAGATTCAAAAATATTTAAAACAACCATAAATCTCAAATTGTTAGCCCGTCTTTAACATATAACCACTCTACAAAAAGATAAACCATCATTCTGATTCGATTAAAGTGGTCTTAAGTTCAGATTCCACTCCAATCAAAAAATATGGACAAACTAAAACATCATCAGGGGAAAAATGGTCATAGAAATATTCAACAAGAATTCTATATGTAAGATATGTCTTTACTAGTCGTTTCATAAAATTATAGAATCATATGGACTCATATGAAAATAATATTTCTTGTTATCTAAAAATGTGTAAAACTACAAGTTGTTACAAATGACTCCCGCTACAAACATGGATAATGCTTCCCCAACATCACTATTTCAGGTTCCAATGGATTTTTTTTTTGCGTCATTCATAATCAAGGGGTTACACTTCAAACAATGCCATCAAAAAATGATTGTTTTTCTTAACATGGGAAAGGCGGTCACTGTCCTGGCAATAGATAAACCACACTACCAGACAAACCCAACGATGCTGATGCATATTAGATATGAGCATGGATAGAGAATTCAAAGGAGCTACAGACCTAAACGAAGTAGGATCATTTATGCAAAAAATCATCCTTAAGTACTCAACAATAACTTATACAATTGCTATAATTTGGACCAAACAGTAAGGGAAATCTGAGAAGAGTTGTGCAAAGGTATGACATAAAGGAAGTTGGAGAAAAAAATTGTAGTTAGTCGCTACCTCAAATATCAAATGATAGATGACAGGTCAATAGAGATGTAATTTCATGAGCTTTAGAAAGTTGTTTATGAGACTGTATCCCAAGGTATGATTATTGATCAATAATATCACGTTGCAGTTTTGATAAATAAATTGTCGTTTTTGGAAGGCATTTCAAAATGCCCTCGGATATAAAACTATGAAATTTTAATTGAAAAGTTTAATAAGCCACCTCTGTATTGAGGATGAATCTCATAAACATAATATAAAGGAAGAAGTGCTTATTGTTTCAGACAATACTAAGAAGGCAGTGGTTTTGAAACCAAATTCCATTTTTTAACAGTCAGGACCGTGAGCCTGATCAAAACTGCAACAAATAGGGAAACCAAAGAAATCAACTGAAACCACCTTAAAAAGGTGACTCCGAATAGTTATTTATTTGTTACCACTACGGAAAATCAAGTCATATAACACACAAGTGTTGAAGAAGATCTAGCTTTGCATTATAGGCAAACCTGACTAAGAACCTCCACAACACCTGAATAGGCAAATTCTAACACTTATAAGTGTAATTTCCTTAACACTTTTCAAGTGTTACCAGTGGCTTATGAGGAATTGGCTGATCAAATTTGTAACACTTATAACACTGGTAAATGTTGTGACTTTAAGATATAATAACACTTAGAAGCGTGGGAAAATAATTACTTAGTAACATTTACAAATGTTACCAACAAAAAAGTGTAACACTTACAAGTATCGACATCAAAATCCTACTAAAGCATGTAAATGTTGCCGTACATAAACTACTTTGCTGATTTTTTTCTGGTGTTGTTACATTTATAACCACTGCTAATCCGAAATATTGGTAACACTTATATGCCTTATAATACAAAATTAGTTTATTTTTTATTTTTTATTTTTTTACACCATTAATATTAAAATTCTTTAAAAAAATTAATATAACATATCTTTATGGTTTCCATATCACATATATAATTCAATATATACTACTATACTTCTATATCTCAAATTCAACAATGTTTTTTTTTTTTTGCAAGGCTTACCGGTTTTTATAGTGATCCGTAACACTCTTTTATTCATTGCAAAGTAAAATACAAAGAGTTCCAGGTGATATGCAGTACACATACCAGCTTTACCACAACTAAGCACTCCACTTTCCTAGATTTGACCTATGGTTACATTACATTACAAAGACTTCCTAAAACATGTCATAAAGATTTGCTTATAGAGAAAAAAAAGGTCTCATTTCTTCAACCCATGTCATCATTGAGACCTTTGAGAAGCTCAATTTTCTTGCTTCTCGTAATATGATTGCTTCCAGTTGATCTTCCAGAAGATGGGACAGAAGTCAGCGTGTTGATGATCGGGACCGGAGGTGCTTTATAACCAGGAGGGGGTTTAATATGATCATAATGGTCGGGTTTCCTCTTGGTTTTCCCGCTTTCTTTGTTAACAGAGAGAGGGGAAGAGGACTTGTCTTTACATGCAGGTTTGGAGGAACTAATATCAACACAAAGATTAAGAAAACCTGGTTTGAGCCCCGACGTCGATGGCTTGCACATGTTAATTTCATTTTGTATTAATCCCATCCTTTCACGCTCAGAAGCATATACCTCCATAGAATTGTAATTATAGATCATAATGTCCATAAGCTTTAATTTCTCCGCACATATAAAATGATCTAACTTACCACTCTTTATTTCAGCGTGCAACTCTGTAATAGACTCGCGAACCCCTTTGTCTCTTACCCTGCATTTAGCTTTATCCTTCATTTTTGTTTTCTTCTTGATCACTTTGCTACTGTAATCGACAAAGTCAAAGTTCGATTTCAAGAAGGAATCAAGGTTATTATCATCCCTGTTAATGCGCATATCTTAGTTATCACCTTGTTCATCTATGTTTCCTTCCTTGTTATCCTTTTGACTTTTGAACTACAAACTGTTGTGCACTTTCTTCCTTAGTCGTTTCATCCTGCTTTCTTGGATTATCTTCCGCTACTAAATCAGCAGTACTTCCAGAACATGCATTAATTAGAGAGGTAGCATTCATATTAGGATCGACAAATGAAGGGAGTGCTCAAGAAAGCAACTCGCTAACTTGTCGAATTTCCCCTTCTTTGCTAACATTATCTACAGCTACTACATTGGCATTTGAATCCGCGCAAGACAGAAAAGCACGTGCTAGTAACTCGTTAACCTGCCTTATTTATCGTTCCTCATGGTCTTTCTCAACATCATCAACTAGTTCATCCACCTGCAAGTCAGCAAGCAAGGAGAAACTATTCTTGCCTGTATTACCAACTTGTTGTTCCTCTGTTTCAGCTAACATGCCAAATTTCTCCTGAGAACCAGAGGAGTTATTCATTTTACTATTCACTATTTGCCAAGAACTGAAAGGTTTAGGCAATGCTCCTACACAACCATTTTCAGTTCTTTTCGACTGTCCACGGACATCACCCATTTCATTGCGCATCCTAACGTCAACCTTCCTAGTTATTTCTTTGACACGAGCCTCTTTGTTTTTTCCGCATTTAACCGTTAAGTGACCAAAGGATTTACAATTAACACATATCGCAGGTCTCCATAGACAAGTATCGTACACGATTTTCTCGCTACCGTCTGGAAGTGCCACAGGTAATTCAGTAGGAAGCTCGTCGTGGGGGGTTATCTCCAACAATGTTACATTCACATAATACTCAAATATGAGCTATATGTCTCCAATTTCAAAATACTATAATGTCATGTCCAAGCTACATAAAGCAAGATGAAGTTTTACTAAGATACTTAGAATTTTAGATATTGCAAAGGCGAAACGTGGACCATATTATAAGATCTCCTCCCGAATTTTAGGTATTGTCAAGGTTATACTTGTTTATCCTCGTTTCCATTACATTCCTAATTCTGATTTTTTCCCCATCATCCACAATTGCCTACAAAATATAAGTGTACTCGTTTTTATTGAAAAAAACATAAGTCGTCATAAAGACAAACCAAAAATTACACATACACATATGTAGTATACATATGTAAATATTAACATATGCATAAGCACATCAGTATGTGTGTTATGCGTCTACATGCAAAACCCAACTAGACTGTCTGTGTGTCCGCATACAGCAATATAGATTGCTGTAAATCCCTCTTTTTGAAATTGTGTTTCAGAATGAAAATAATTAAACGGAGGGGGTTGCAACTCAGTAGTTCAAAACTGAGTTGCTTGCAAAACTGAGTTGCTTGCAAGCAACTCAGTTTTAACACCGAGTTGCTTGCAACTCAGTATCTCAAAACTGAGTTCCAAACAACTCAGTTTTCAACATTGAGTTGCTGGCAAAAATACTGAATTAATTTAATTATAGCAGAAGTATTGAATTCAATTGCGAATATATAAAAATGATAGATGTGTAAAGCATCCTAAATAATCATATTCCTAAATATTAACACTTGTTACGGATCTTGGTGAAGCTGATGAGCATTCTAAATGACTTTGGCTGCATTTATTCAAGAAGTTCTGAACCCTCTGAAAATCCTGAATATGGTCAGAAGCGAGGACCAAAAATTCTACATCCAATGAAGCACCTACAAAAAGAGAAACCAGGTGCTCGGCGAATGCAACTTGAAAATACTGGCTTGGACGGCATAGGGGTTGACTGCAGACAATGCTATCAACCCTCCTAATTCACCTTTTCTGAATGTTTTAGGTCATTATTTATTTTGCAATTTACATAACTGGATAATGGAATTTAAATGGAAGGTAAACAATGGGAGTGACGACTCACTCTCGTAGTAATGTAGGGTTTGACTAGAAGTACTTGGCTATTTCAATTTTGTGTACGGTTTGTACACTCTAGATATGCACATGGTTTTTGAAATAATGTTAGCTTGCAATCTCAAATGGAGCTGAGCAATTGATAGTATATTTCGGCATTTTAGGATGTGTGGAATGTGTTTGCTTAAAGCTATAGAGAAGATTTTAATTTTCATGTGCAATCTGAAGATGGATGATTGGATATGAAAATGATGGGTTGGTGGCTTGTTTAATTCGACTAATACTGGTAGATTCATTCTGCACGTAGTTCTGGCCTTATTTGAAATAAAAGGGTGATCGGAAACTTATTCGTCTTCATGCTACTAGTGGTTTCACTATTCCAAAAATAGCTACAATTGTTTAAATAATTTGATCAAATTATTTAAACAATTTTGTCATGGTTTAAATTTACTACATGATGTTTTTCCCATTAATCAGTTCTTAGGGTGTATGTATGCAGGTAATTATAGGAAAACGGATTGCATTATGCCATAATTTTGAATTAAATGTTGTCTAAAAAATTGTAATCTGATTCTCAGTGCATATACGTTTGGTTTTTAATCATCGATTATTAGACTATTTCTTCTTGATTCTCATGCGCATATATATTCCATAAAGAAAATTAAATAGACCCAAACATTGATTTGAATATAAATACCTATCTACCTATAATACATTTTATAACTTAACATAGATTTATAAATATAAAATTTTGTTTATTACTATGCTAATTCAAAATTATGCTCTTATAAAATGCGCTGTGTATATATTCGGGAACAAAAAGATTACATACATTTACCAGATTACCCATAAGTTGAGACATACTATATATGTCAAACGTGTAAATACATATGTTTTGAAACATAATACTTGAAGATGGTGCTGAAACATTACATTTGAAGATGGAGAGAGAGAGAGACATAACGCATGTTTGAGACTGGGCATACGAAAAAACCATTAAGTTTACAAAAATAATAACTAGCACACATAATTATGTCAGGTTCATCAGTCAAGCAATTGAGAATACATTAAGATGGCAAAGTAGTATGTTACAAGAAATAAGCAATATGGATAAATAAACAAAAAGAATAGGAGAATCCCCTTGCAAGAAGCATAAAAAAAAAAACAAGAGGTGATAACCTGAAGGCAAAACTACTAGAAATGGTGCTGAATAGTGATGATTTTTATTTATTATTTCAACGTCAAAAAAGGCGGGGCATCGGAATAGCGTCCCAAATTGTCGGAAATTGTCGTCGCAACTCTGCACCTTTTCTAATAGCCAAGTTCCACAGTCCACGGGTGTTGCACTACCTATCAATCGATGATAATAATTTCTAGAGCCGGCTAGGTGAGTCTCTAGTTGATGATCACTAGGTTTCCAACTTTAACCCTTCATGTTGGACTGTTTGCAGAGAACGATTCCAGCACATGCAAGCATGGTAAATCAAACAATGGTGTTTTAAATTTCCGATTTTTGAAATAAGAATGTAAACATGTAAACAAACTCAATTTAAGAATTTCTAATGGACAGGCTTAGATCAGCAAAATCACATGCATTCATATGGAACGATACTAACATCAATAAATAATTTGATGTACATAGAGAGACAGGTTGAGTGAGTGTAACTTGATATTATCATTGGTCGCTCTTTCTTCTTTGAATTCAGATCCTTTGAGATAAATCATCTCAAAAATTGCTTGCACATATATGAAATACACAACTTAGATCCACGAGCCCAGCTTTTGATCTCTAACCTGTAAAAGATCCAAAATAATGGATGTAAAAGAGCATGACATATGCTGGAGAAAAAAAAACGAAGGATGGAGTTCTAAAAATGAGCATAGGGAAAAACTAATGTCAGTATTTAGAAAAAAAATTAGATAAGTTTTGTTCGATATTATTTTGTACATCCAACCTACTCTTTAGCATTATTTTCTTTTTGCACTAAATATAAATTTATTTAGCTTATCCACGAACTATTTTTATTTTGTTTCGAATAGTTTCTTCTTCTTAAAACTATGGTCATTCGTGTAAGTCATTAATTAGAAAATATCAATGATCATGCTCAACACAAGCCCGTTAAAGAATTTCCTATCGTCATCCAGAATAAAGTTGAAATTTTACCTTCTTACTGAATGTTGAAGAAGAACAGAAGCCCGACAAGGACGGCTTACTATTAAAAATGGTTGAAAAATGTTAAGAATTAGAAACGATAATTCAGAGGATAACAGAGATCGTCGATGACAATGAAACACTGATATTTGAAGCTCTTGGTCTCCATGACGAGCTTCAGTCAGCTCTTGCTAAGTATAATGAGCATAACCTTAAAGATCCTGAAAATGCGTCCGACTCTGTAATTGAAGGGACTCCTGCTATGTTAGTGACTCGAGAGAAAGAAAAAGTTGTTAGTGCTGAAAAAAATGAAGGTGCCTATACACAAAAAATATGGGGATAGAATAGTGCAAGTCCGATGATGATAGTTTGTATATATAATTAAAACATGCTTTTGGATTTCATGATGTTTGTTTTGGTCTTTTCCCTATTTTGGTTGTATGTTGCTTTCGACAGCTAGATTTTGTATTTTAATATCAAACAAACTTATTGAAAAAACATTTAGTTGATTTATCAGTTAATCCACATGTGGGTCAATTAATCATTGTTTCGTGGATTAACATACGAGTGGATTAACCGATTGAACCTGTGGATGTATATATATATATATATATATATATATATAAATTACCAAAAAATTATGCATTGAAAAAGAAAATCGAACCAACTATTTCAAGATGTTCAAGAATAAAGATCACCTTTGAACTACCAATCGAGTAGCCTAATATCGCGATTCCCTAAAGCCAAAATCCAACAAGTTGAAATCATGGTTCCTTGAAGTCGAAATCAAATCATAATATCACGACTAAATTGAATAATATTGCAGAAGCTGATTCCCTCAATTTTGTAGTCGAAGTTGACTCTCCTAAATCTAAAGTTGAAGTTAATACCCTAAGAGCATTTATAGCAGTGAAGCTATTTTCGGTGTGAGGAGATTAAAAAAAACAAAAAAACTTATAAATGATTTAAAGAAAACCGTTTATAAGGTTATACGTGTTTTTGAAACCGCAAAGCCTATAAACGCTTTTCAATAAACTGTTTACAGACATTTTTTTTAAAATGAATGAAAGATCCATTGAAAAAGTCAACATTTTCAACGTAAATTATTACCTGCTTGTACTGCAAAATGAAGCTGTGCATTATTTTGTCCAAATCTTGTCTGTTATAGTACCAATCCTGCATGATGTGGCCTATATAAATGGATCAAATGAACAAGCTTATTATGAGAAATACAAACGAGGTATACTATCCCGTTCAAAATATATACAGGGAATAGAAAATTGTTTTGAATACGGCATTGTTATTGACACTCCAAATATTGTTAAAGGGGGGGGGGGTCAAATTTTAAAAACACTCCAATCATAAAAATAATGTTAAGGGAGGCCCCACACATAATTTTTTACGTTCCCTTATACCTTCGTAATAACATTTGGTAATAACATCAGTTACCATACCAAATCCAAATCAATTTCAAATGCAAAAAAAACAAATCCCTAAATTATTTGAAAACCACAAATAGCGATTGTTTTAGGAGAAATAATGGTATGAACAAAGAATGTAATACCGTACTAAAAAAATAAATGTTCGATATATGTATATTGATTTCCTATCAATGATATTTTTTATCTAATCTGACAAATGAAATTAATAGTAATTTGATATAAAAATATGATGTAGTTGACTAATATACCATATAATTTTTTTTGATTGACAAATAAAAAAGATATTATCGTAAAGAAGGCTAATTTGGTAAAATAAAGTTTATTTGTTAAGGGGGTACTCTCTCCATTGGTACACCCCTTAACAAATTTTATTTTAAAAAAAAAATTGTCCTTCCCTTAACAATATTTGGAGTGTCAATAACAACCCCCTTTGAATATTAACGGGTTTCTAAATATCGTTTTTGTTCGACGGTTAGAAAAAAAAACAGGGGCTGCCCCATTTGAATCCTCTACCCACGCTTGAATCTGCACTGTTGGAGCATGGACAATGTATTTAAAATGAGGCATTGCCCCATTTACGCATCTCTAGCTACTGCTAGAAATGCTTTAATTCTGACGTCAACGCTGGTTAGAGAGCGATTCATTTTTTTAAGAAGCGGCTGAAGCTAAAATAATCAGTATTGATAAGGGGATTATAGCTGCGGATGAAAACAATATATTCTTTTTGGGCTTTAAACTATGTTAGCCTTGTTTTTAAAGTTTATAATGCAAACAGACTTGTTTGAAAAGTAATTTTAGAAATAGACCTATTTTGAATGAACAAAGGCGCCATTTCAAAACTCGCACAAAGACGAGTTTTCAAAAAACGCCTGTATACTTTGTGGTTTTAAATTCCATAGCGACTTTCTTGAAATTTGATTTGGACATAACTCAATATTTATAATATGAAATTTCAATTTTTCTGTTCCATTACTAAAATATAGTTCTATAGATTCGAACGTTTTTAGTTTTAATGAAATCCGATATATAACGATTCCTATATATTCGAATTAAGTTCTAAACGTTAAACTACGAACTTCCACGACATTTAAATAGTATATATAGCTTAACAAAACAACATAAAACAAATATCAAATTCTAATATTCAAATATAAGAGAGATACATAGTTCGGTTAAGGACAGATAAGTTCGAAACATAAGAAATACAGATACACGAAATGCAACACACTGAAATTGCATCAACAAACATACATCTCAATTTTAGGCTACTGAAGTACACCGCTTTCTGTTATGGACCTACGATCCACATTTGCTGCACCTGTTTGTTTTGTGTGTTTGATGCTCGTCCGTAACATTTTTGAACCTCGTTGATTTTGGTCGTCCGACTAGTTTTTTGACAGGCAGAGCCAATATTCGTGGACCGTTGTATGGGTCCCAGTATATCTTATCACATATAGGATTAAAATTTGGGTCGTATGTAGCTCTATAACTTTGGACGAAGTACCATTCAGAAGCAAAATCGCGATTTGCTCTATTACTACCAAAATCTTGTGCTGAACAAGTCGCCATCATATGAGCACATGGTATCTTCTGCAGAAGTGGGATTCTGCATGTATAGGTGACAGTAGAACCGTCGATCTTAACATCAAATTCATCTTCGTAATAGTGAATCACTTGCCATTTATATCGACCAAATCAAACAAGCCTACAACGTCGTGCTTCAATAGCACGAGCTTCAATTTTAGCTTCCCATTTAGGAGTAAGTTTCGAATTCAGACCCTCCCCTTTTTCCCGCCTTTTATAGAAATACTCAACTTGTAACGTCTCGTATTCTTAGTGGTCAGATATTTATATATTTTATTATATTAAATGTTTTTTTGGTATTATAAATGGATTTATAATATATATTTTGTTTATAAAGCAACGTTTGAACGTATATTTATATAATTCGAACTAGTAAACATCGCGGTATTTCATAATTTACGATTTGAAATTCATGTATATCGGTACGAATATAAAACACTCAACGACAATTGATAATGAAATTAAATAATCTTATGAAATAGAACGCTCAAATCAATACGTTGCTTACCTTATGAGGAGACACGTGCTTCGCACCTGGAAAATTGTTCGATATATTATATATGCATTAGAAATGATTATTTTTCAAACAACCTCCGTTTTCGACGAAACAAATTATATTGGAAAACGTATAATTTATTATTGCAAGATTCGCAGTTTGGAGCCAACTACAGTAATTTCAGCGGTATGTGCAATTTAAAGGTGAACCAAAGAATAAAAATAATGACGTTATGCAAACGGAGTCAGTTTTCATCAAAATTAATTTCGTTGGGACCGTAATATCGAGACATAGCGTTGTATGTATTTTCATTGTATTGGAAACTTATGTTAGCAGTGTGTATATTTGACAGCAGTAACGTAAAATAGAGATGCACTATAAAATACTTAAAACTTCACGGTTAAGTTATACTAAATATATTCTTCTCAAAAATAGTGCCTACCCTAACAACCGTATGCAGCCACCCTACTGTATTTATTTTCCCCTTTAATACTCAACGCAGACCTACATGAAGGACTTGAAATCTCAACGCACATGCCCAGATCTATAGAAATAGATAGATAGGCCACTGTATCTTATGTACCAGCGGTCCCATTTCCTTTTGCATACTTAATGTATTGTAACATGTATAATAACTTTAAATCAAAGCCCCCTATTTCCTTTTGTAACATCTGTGCATACTATTGGAAACATATGCAAACCCATTTTCTAACCTAAACTTTGTGTTGTCCACTTTTATTTTTCCTTCACTGTTAAATTTCGAACAGCTATATTTCAGCTAACCCTGTGTTCATACGAAAAGAAAAGACCCTACAGACAACTCAATCTTTTAAATAGCCTATCCTATTTGTCCATCTCCTACTCACGCGTACATGAGTAACGAAATGATAATTCAGCACAGTCTATAAAGAGAGCCTGCAGTCCTACATGCCTCATTACCATGGGTGCCAAGGGTGTATACATCTATAAATAGGAACGAAAAACCATTTCTTTTCTTCAGCAAACCAAATACTGCAAAATTCATGCTGGAAGGAAATTGAATTAAATAAAATAAAAATAGAATAAAATGTGTGTGTTGATCATTTTGGAATGCAGTATGCAGCGCGTTTTACCGTTCTGAAACAATTGCAAGCAGTGAGGTGGGATTTTGTCTGGAACATATGAGCAGGAAACAGCACGGCTGATAGTCTCGTCAGATTGGAGCGGAGACCGAGAGGTGGCGTCGTTCAATGGGGATCTGGGTCAAACATTGGGAACGGTTGGCGCAAGTTGGGATCGGGTTTCTCGAAGGTCGGGCGACAGACTGATGGTAGCGAGGGGAAAAGTCTGACGGGGCAGTATCTGGGTCGAACATTGCGAACGGTTGATGCAAGTACTGGTGGAGCAGTGGGGGAGGCGGAAACAGGAAGACGGGCTCATGTAGAAGCAATTCAAATATGATGTAGGGAAGCACTGACATGCGTGCAAGGCTATAGAGGGGGGTTCGATGCATGGTGACGGAGTGGAGTTAAATTCGGTTTTGGTGGTTAGGTACATGGGAAGTGCGGTTCGAAGAAAACAAGAGAGAGAGAGAGAAGATGAATAGTGCACCATAAATGTGCCTGGCACAATAAATTCCTAATTACCTTTTCAAAATTGCTAATCCTTACACATTATGCCGACTTTCTCATAACATATATTAAATTGCCTAATTCTTTTGTATGCGGACTGTTATCCCAACCCAAATTTTGTTATAACATAAGTTAGACTTGGTTTTAGTGATTTGAATTTAGTTATCAATATATATATATATATATATATATCTTATGCCACGTGCCTAACCTATTTGACTAGTTACGTATGTTAATATAGTCTATTTGTGCCTAATCCATCCTTGCTGAATACATGTATACATGATAGATTACAACACGCTAAAGTAGTACAGAACGTGGCCGTCTATATATATATATATATATATATATATATATATATATATATACACACACAACATGACCATTTTCGTTATACAACCCATAATTAGTTAATTAATTTAAAACTTAGTTAAGGTTTTATTTGTTTAAATTAATAAATTTTAAATTGTGTAACGCGCTCCTTTGTCACCAGAAGTTGACAAGGCCAAAGGCGTTGGACTCATATCGGTGTGCATGACAGTATGAAGTTGGTTTGGACAGAGCATGACGCAGCTGGAAGTTTTAATTAAGTTGAACGTACGTTTAACTTAATTAAAACACTCAGTTCTGACAACGATGGAATAATCGAGGTGAGTTCAACTCACTCAGTTTTTATCCCACTTATATTTTATATAAGTTTGGTTTAAATATTTGTGTGCTATGATTGTTAATTGGTTGATGGATGTTTGGATTGCTATTATTGTTTGATGATTGAATATTATATTTACTAAAATGAAATGATATTGTTGAAATAACGTATTTGGATGCAGGGAAAACAGGTTGGAGGGATCCAACTAGATTCGTCAAATTTATTATTTATTTATTTTATTTGCATTTATATGAATTGTCTAACGGATATGATTGGATGATTGACTTGATTATTGATTGTTGAATTTAAATTCAGTGTTAGTTTATTTTTAACCAGTAGGTAGTATTGGTTGAGTAATTAGTAGCAGTTGGCCCAAAAATATATCGTTTTTTTTTTAATGTTGATCTACCATCAGGAGTCAACGGTAATGAAGTTATAAAATTTATTTTATAACTGGAGTTAGATTTTGAAAACTATTATTTTGAATAGAAGTTATAAAAGGGAAAAATATTATTTATTTATTTATTATTTAATTATATAAAAATATTAAATGGTTTGATAAACCAAATTCTTATGATAATAAAATTTATAAGAAGATTGGGTACGTTAGAAATTGATCTAACGGTTAAAAGTGGGATTTATTGTTTCCCAGAGACAATTAAATGGAATTAATTATTAATTGAAAAGAATGATTAAATGGAATTGTTTAACAAGAGAAAATGTTTTTTAATTGATTTAACTAGTTTGTTGTTAATTAATCTAATGAAATATTTAATGTATATTGGTTTTCACTTTAATAAGATTCTAAAAAAAAGTTACTGTTTGTTTTAGTTAAATAAGAAGTTAACTATTTCTATGATAGTTAGTGATGATGAAATTACCATTTAATGAATAATGATAAAAATTATCAAATTCATAATGGGAAGCATTCCAAGTTGATACTGAAATACAATTAGATTTTTGAAAAGAGTCCATGAATGGGTTTATATAAAAATTGAGTTCCATAACTAAGTTATAAAAGAGGTTTTAAGCTGATATGATAGCCTAAAATAAGTGTTTGAATTAAGTGAAGTGAAGCGGATTAAAAAGGGGTGCATATTAAGCCAGAGTTTTATACATAATGTTTATAAAGAGGGAGCGTGAAGCTAAATCATTAAGTTTAAATTAACGTTACCTAGTAATGGAATTGAAACGAGATTTTCAAAATAGAAAATGGTTGAATTAATCAGAAGTGGGATAATATGGGATGGATAACGAGTTAAGATAAGAATTAGAACCTAATTGGAAATTGGTTGAATTGAGTGATTTTCCGAGTATTGATCTGATGTTGATTTCGGTCTTCAGGATTGATACTTAGAGAACTATTCACTTACTAATTTACGGTTAGGGACTAATGATTGTTAGACTGAAGATATGCTAGATAAATGTTATAATAAATATTTTGAAATAATAGTAAGATGGAAAATTGGATATAGTTATAAGATGTTTTCCCCAACTATTGAAATGAAATTGTTTTGATAATATTAATAAGAAGTAAATAACGTATTTTAAATTATTCAGAAGTTGAACTAATCAATTAATAATTATTTATAATTTAATAGGGCCAAATGTTGCTGAGTACTGAATCAATGAATTCATTTAATTTTCATGATTGAATGGTAGTTTATTTGATAGTTAAATAATCAACTATCAAATCTGGCCAATACGATTGTTGGTACGGAAAGACTGGGATTGAATTTATATTCGAAAACCATTCTATACCAGCGAATACGAAATCGTCGAAGATATTGATTGGAGATGGAGCAATTGAAGACTGTGGATCTTCATGAGTGAAAGGATTATTTGTCAAATTTCTCTGGTTTAGTAGCCATAGGTATTTCGACAGTGATTCTATCATGATTGGAATCTTTCGAATTGCAGGGACTAGTCGCTATTGATCCATAGGGTAATTCAAGGATGCGGTAGGAGAGAGCCTTCGGTTTGTCCAGTCCCAGGACAACTTGTATGGATGGATGTCGAACAAAGTATTTCCAAAGGGATTATGTACGTTGATTTTCTCAAACGTATTTCTGTGGCGGCGGAGAAGACACCTTCACTTAACTTAACGACTCGATTATTTTTATGGAAATCAATTCTTCTGGCAGATTTGATGATATGAAATTCAAAGTGAATTGTGGCCAAGTGTTCCAAAAGATACATTATAACCTCAAGCCTCATAACCGGGAAATGGCAAAAATCGGGCAGGCAACATGGCTATGTGGGTCGCTCCCATTAGGGTGTATAATCACCTATCTAGATAAATTCTCTTTCCTTCTTTAATCTATCGATACTGCCCCTTTTCGGGAAACAGTTGCTGATCCAAACGGCTGGTGATATGCATTCGATACACTCAAGCGAAATGAGTGGTCGGTTATGTGTGGGTCGGGTTGCAAGACGTTCTTGTTGAACCCAATGTATTCGCCTCTAGAGATATACTATCGGCATGTGGTTCCATACCTTGTCATAGTTGGAATCCATTCTCCAATAAGCACCCGCGGTTTTGATTGTATACTGTATATGTGGAGCATGAGATGCAAGCGTTCCGCTAGATTGCTATTTATTTATATTTAGACACTATCATAATATCAGAATAAGTATATAATTTCAACAAGGTTTTGGATTATCATAAGGTAAAAACCGTCTGTATTTATGTATGGATTTGGTATTATGATTATCCTTTTATTTCGGAAAGATTTTTGAACTTTAAAATTTAGTTGGATGATTCCCTTAAACTTTGCGAGTTGTTCTCACTCTGGTTTACCAGACTGACCCAGTATTTGTAATGCTCGGGTTAGACCGATTTGTACAGGTCCAGGTTATCGGATGAGGCGAAGTCCAGAGACAAGCTGAAGGTGTTTAGATGTATGACAGGTTATTATAACTGTCCAGATGTGTTGACTGTAAGCTGTACTCTGATGTTTGTAAGTATTTTACAAGCTCTTAATAAAGGTTATTTTTATATTATATTTTGTTCCGCTGCGATGTGAGACTCTGTGTTATGTCTGTTCTTCTTCTTCTATTCTAATACTTCTTTCTTACCTCACCCTATACCTTCTTTCTATTAACTTTCTGGATGTTCGGTACTCGAGTTTGGACACTGAATGTAATTATGTCAAAAATTCGAGCATCGAATTTTGTGGTTCGTTACAGTGGTATCAGAGCTATTGATTTAGTAATAACCTTGGTTCTGTGGCATAACTTGATAGAGATGGGGTTAGTAATACCCTAGATTGAGTTTGAGTGTGTGTCTGGGGTATTTGGGACCGATCTCAGAGAACCTCTGCTTTCACCATGCTACTTTGCTCGATCAAAGTTGCGTTAAGGCGATCGTTGAGAGCAAATCTCTAAAGATACGCTATCTTTACTTGCCTTACGCTGAGGGTTTGACATGACTCGATTGTGCATGGATATTAACATTCTTTTGCTTTGGATCTTGTTCCTGCTCGAACCATGCTGGGTTCTGTTCCGTGTCATTTGGGTTCATTATTATCCTTCCTTAGATCTTCTATTTTCTAGCAACTTCGAAGTAGTCGGTGTAGGGTTGATTCCCTTCACTTTCCCATTTTCCAAATTGCGGTACACGAGGTTTCTGTATACGGTTAAAAAGTCAGTTTTTTGGTTTTGTGATGTACATTTGGTTGATTTTTTAAGCACTCAAATTAAATTTTGCTGAATTTGAAAACTTATCGGACAAGGCCCAAACAAAGTAATGACAGATCTTAAAAATCACTTTTGCGGCATGGTCAGACAGTCAAGAATATGCAAGATTTTATGTCTAAACTGTTTCTTCTAGTTAAAACAACAAATGAAAGTATAAAACATAAAGCACCCAAGAATACTTTTGTGTGTGTAAGTACCCAATTTTTTTTTTTAAATCAGGCTTGTGTTATAACATAGTTATTTATACAAACTATACTGTGACAATCATACCTTGTAGGAGATACTCTGAGATGAAAGCTACAGTAATAGTCATAGGCTGAGCAATAAAGACTCTCATTGTGTGGCACAAATTCGCCACAACCATCGATGGTGTAAGTGCCAAAATTACTTGACCGATTCTTCATGCACTGCATGTATACATGTGCATATCTATCATCTTCTAACATGATATTTTCTCCTTTTTTGTGTATCCTATTCTTATATAGCTCTACTCTGAATGCTTTTTTATTTCTTTTCCCATCTAGTTCTCAGCCATGACCACTTGCAATTATCTTGGAAGATTGGTTGTTTATATAGTGGCCTTGAAATAGTGAATTTACTAATTGAATAGTGTAGTGTTGCATAATTCACTACTTTGCCACTTTTTTTTTTTCTAAAATATTTTATGTATGACATTTAGGTTTCTGACAGCTAAACTTGTTTATAGTACAATATTTATTTGCTAGAAAATAAATAAAAAATTATGTTAGCTCCAATATGACTATAATGTTTTTTTCTATTCATCTAATGTATTAGTTCACAACAAACATATAAGCAGTATTTAACCGCTAATCCATGATCATTTTCATCTCTGATTTTGTTTGTACTTTGCTAGAGTATTATTGTCGACACACTACTTGCAAGCATCATATATTATGAAACTACAATTTTATTTATCTGTAGATGAGTTTTAGTTTGTTGGTCTGTTGATACATGATCTATACAGATAATGAAAGTTTACTTGTATGTATGCTCCATGAATATTAGACTAAACGTACAGTTTTTCTTGGCCAGTAACTGACCCAAGTCACCATGTTTTGATTGATTATTCCTAGAATTAATTGGTACATAATCATTGTAAACCTTTACCGAGACAATACAACTATTCATGACACTTGTATGCACGAATCTGAACTAAATTGCGAGTTAGAGTTGAATAAAATAGTATATGGATCAGTTTTATAATTTTTATGTAGTCAAGACTTAAGTATTAATTTACATTTCAGCAAGCAAAAACGCCCAACTTGCATTACTAATATAACCTGAATAAAAGATTAATAATGCTTTAAGTTAAAAAAGTTCGAAAGCATGCTTGCAAGTAAAGGAATTACCCATTTATCAGGATCTCTTAATCAAAATTATTATATTCCGAACTAACATAATGCATTAACATGTCAGTATTTAAATATATTGCTAGAATGCACTGCATTGTAATAATTTGTATTATAGAATTGTGTGGATGATTGGATAAAAATCTTAAATTTTAGTACCATTATGTTTGCGTTGCAAATGTTCTGGATAATGGACATACATAAGCACACATCTGTACAAAAAGAAATGAAGGGGAAAAAAATGAGATGTAGGGACATGATGGTTGGGGAAACCTGCAAATTATAGTCTTATGATTTTTCTAATAATCATCTACATACATGAATCTAACGATCTTTGTATTACTTATCTGAATATAATAGTGTTAACAAATTATCATAACATATATTTGTATCCCATAATGTTACTATATCAATGTTCACTATTTTTAAATAGCCTTGACGTAAGAACTGAGAGGTTAGCACATAATTATAAGTTGTGTCCTTAAGTTTGGTTAATGGTACCTTAGTGTAATAAAGCCATGTTAACTAAGCATTTCTACCAGTATGAGGACATGAGTTGTTAAATCCTCTATTAACACGGTTCATAAATTGATGCATCAACTGCCAGTAAAGCGATCGGTCATGCACCATGATACCGGTTCGTTCGGTCTTTACGAATCGGTCGGGCTCGTCGCGTATGGATCAACTTCAATGCATGGTCGAGTACCGCTCGCATATAGTTAATGATCGGTCTGCGCTACGCTATCGATCGGTCAGTTACAATCTCAGGAACCGGATACGTTGATACAAATTAAAAAACATGCATCAATGAAATAGAATAAAACACTGCGCTTCAGACTTCTAGAACCCTACCACGTTTATGGATGGATCGGCCTTAAATATACATAGTAACATCTATGTAAATAAAATGTGAAGCTGGTTCATTCATGAAGGTGTTAATATGTTCATATGGTATCAACACGTTCTCATCATATATACATGAGGTGTACCATAATAAAATGTTGAGGCACGTGGACCGTTTGCATGGTATGCCATTTCAAGGGATTCATATAGTTTGGCAGGTTTTATTTGTAACAAATGGAATACGGCATGTCAACAACTTTCATTTGATCGGTATCAAATAGCATAGAACCGATCGGTTTTAGATAATAAAGCATCAAAATACGCCAGCATAATATTATAAAGTTGTGCGTAATAACATGCATGGATGCCATGTTGTGAATTTTCAAAACATGGTTTTGGGTATGAGGTTTGTTTTTTAAGAGAGAAGAAAGAAGGAATGGGCAAAATTTGTTTGTCCCACATCATGAAATAATCAAGAGTTTGCCTCTATATATACAAAGGCATGATGTATTATAACAAAAGAAAGAACAGAAGGAGAGAAAAGGAAATTGGCCTTGAGCATGAACTTGACATAGATAATAATATTTAAAATGTCAAAAGATGGGCCTTGGGGCTCTTGGGGTCTTGTGATCCATTAGGCCGCAAAACAAACCAGTCAACAGGCCAAAACTCAACCAGTCGATCATTTTGTTCTCTGTTTGAAAACGGTCGACCTGTGACTTTTGGGCAGTCGACTGGTTTCATCCCAAAGGGAAGGGATGCGACGCTGTACGGACGGAAATGGCCGTTGCAAATAGTCATGGCGTTTCTCTGAAAGGACACCTCTTCGTTTGTTATAAATAGAAACGCCCAGAAATGTTTCAGATAACTTCGAATACATCTTCTTCTTCCTATATTAATCTGCAACATCATTAAAGCATTTCTAACGTTGTCGTTCTCTGTAACACCTTACAGGTGTTGCAAATTCCAGAAACTGCTGCAGATTTGTTCTCTTCTTCTTCTCTTTATTCATCTTCTCTACCTGCATCATCAGATAACAAATTTAAGAGTGTTCTTGGTCGGATCAAAATCGTACAAATTTTGAATCCGATTATGCTGTTTCAAAGCTTCATTGAATCCTGAAGTCAATAGTTCGATAACCCTTTTGTACCTGGTGGGTTGAACTATTGTCTGAAAGAATTTGCTACGCAAATCCTTGAAGTCAGAAGTACGACAATCATTCTCCTCCATTAGCGTCTCAAACCATAAAATCCCCAACAAATTTTCAGACAATATTTCAACCATGGAAGGTTTGAGCGCGTTGCAAGTGATGAATCAGATTTGACGAAGTTAGAGCGATTTGATGGAGAGAATTTCACTCGTTGGCAAGAGACTATGAAATTCTTTCTGATCACGGTCAAATTATTTCATATCCTCGAAGATGGATTGGAGAAAATAGCAGAGGAAATCGATAATGATAGTGCGGAACTAAAAGCTAAAAGGGCAAAGCGCAAAGAGGAAGATTTTCTATGCAGAGGCCACATTTTGAATGCACTGTCTACTCCGATATACAATGCTCATAGGACCTTGGACACGGCGAACGCACTCTGGACTGCGCTAGAAAGAAAATATCGCATCTCTGAGGCAAGTAATAAGAAATTTCTTATATGCAATTTTATGGATTTCAAAATGGTCACTAACAAGTCCATAATTGGACAAGTAAGTGAAATACTGCTGTTAGTAAATCAACTTAAGGATGCCGGTATTGATCTCCCTGAATCTTTTGTTGTTGGAGTTATTATTTCGAGACTCCCGAATTCTTGGTATGATTATAAGAAAAAATTAAAGCATGTGGAAACAGATTATGATTTAGACGGTTTACAGCGTCATCTTCGTATTGAAGAGGATTCTCGTAAATGCGAACTAGATGATAATCCGCAAAATGAGTCTCAGTCTAAGGCTAATAATGTTGAAATTAACGATAAGTTGAAGCCTAAGAATGAGACACAGTTCAAAAAGAAAGGTACTAATTCCAAGAATAAGAAAAAGTGTGATTGTTTCTATTGTCACAAACCCGGCCACTATGCCCGAGACTGTCGTCTTCGGAAGAAACAACAAAAAGTGAATATGGTCGAAGAAAAGCTTGTTGCTGTCGTATAAGAGGCGAACTCCGTTAGTGGCATTGACAATGATTGGTGGCTCGATACAGGAGTGACTATTCATATTTGCAAAGATCGTAATTTGTTCAAGACTTAGAATAATGGAGAATCCAGCGAAGTAAATGGCACAAACAAAGTTGCAAGCAAAGTTCTGGGAAAAGGCACTATTGAATTGACATTCACCTCTGGAAAAGTTCGTACTTTAGTCAATGTATTTTATGTACCTGATATGTGTAAGAATTTGATTTCTAGATACCTTCTTAACAAAGGAGGATTCAAGATGGTGTATGAGTCTGATAAATTAGTGTTGTCCAAGAACAACAAATTTATTAGACAGGGTTATTCTTATAACGGCATGATTAAGTTGAATCTAATGAAGAAATCTTCTGGTTATATTGTTGACTCTGTTAATTTATGGCATGGTAGATTAGGACATATTAATTATAAGTCACTTAGAAATATGCATAAATTAGGATTAATTTCTGATTGTGATTTCGAATCCATTTCTAAATGTGAAATATGTGTTCAAGCAAAAATACATCGAAAATCCTTTAAATCTGTTGAAAGGAAAACTGGTTTTCTTGATTTGGTATATAGTGATGTGGGTGACTTGAAAAGTCATATCACCTATGGTGGTAACCAATACTATATAACATTTATTGATGATTATTCTAGATATGCTTATGTATATCTAATGAAATCTAAAGATGAAGCCTTTGATAAATTCAAAATTTACAAAGCAGAAGTCGAAACACAATTAGGAATCAAAATTAAAGTGTTACATTCAGATCGTGGTGGTGAATATTTTTCAAATGAGTTTACTTTTTTTTGCAAACAAAATGGTATCATTCACCAATGTACTCCCCCTTATACACCACAACAAAATGGTGTTGCTGAAAGGAAAAATAGAACTTTCGTAGAAATGGTTAATGCCATGATCATAGGTTCTAATTTACCTTATAACTTATGGGGAGATGCTATATTATCTGCATGTTACATTTTAAATAGAGTACCACTTAAGAAGAATAATATTTCTCCTTATGTGTAACGAGACGGGTTTCGCCCGACCTTAATCGATCGCAAAATCGACCAAAACTGTTCAAATCCTGCCTACGTTAACTTTGGGAATACAACACATCAGAACAACAACAGCAGACTTTTATTACATCATGATAATATAACATCGGAGTACAGAATATATCAGAGTACATCGAAATTAAAATACAGCGGAAGAAAATTTTACAATAAATTTAATACAGTGCAGCGGAAATAAAATAGATACAGCGGAAGACAACTATGCTCTGGACACAGCTTTAAGCTTCAATCCAGGATCCAGCTAAAGAGGTAAACCTGTAGACAAACTGCTCGACTGCCTGTGTGGAGAAGAGGGCACCCGAGTTTGCAAAAAGGTGGAAACAAACAACTGGTCAGTCGTGGGACTGGTGTGAGAATTCTTAACTAATAAATCACTATTAATAGGGCAAATCCAAAGACCACGCCGCTAATGCGGAACGGCTTTACTCTAATGGATTGCCGTGCATAAACGTGTCATAATAAATGATAAGTAAATCGTACAACAACGCTATGCTTTTTAGAAAAATGAAATCACCATAAGACTCAGGTCCCATCACACAATGCAACGCACACCAAAGGATAGAGTTTTACCTTATGGTGATCAAACATGATAAATATGGCAAATACGAGCTTGATATTATTATTAGTGTGTATATGTTTTAAAAACAATTTCAATCATAATGTATCAATACTAGGAAGCATAGGTACCATATGCTATGCCTCCGTACTAGTAATACAATCAAATCCGTAGGGTCGTATTTGGAATTTGGATTTCCATCTGAGTCAAGGCTAGGGAGGAGCTCCTACCGATTCGAGACACTCTAGCTAATGCCTTAGGATTACCTGCAGTTAAACCTTGGAAATGGCAGGGCCGGTCCTCAAATACAGCTTAGAGGATTGGAAATTCCTAAGCACACGTTCCCCGGTCCTATAGGACCTATCCGAGGCGCCTCATTCCATCATCGACATAAGTAAAATGTCAGGGCTGGTAGGTCACTGACACCACTCTAGCTAGAAAGAAACGTGCTGCTCTCCCTGCGTTCCCTTCTCCCGTTTTAGACTCCGCCGGTGTGTGAGGCTCGTGAAGTCACGTCATATACAAAGCTATACCTAAACAGGTTATGCTTTGATCATCCCACAAGGCCTGCTTTTCAACAAAGCCTTGATCATATGCATCTTAGCATGCCACATCATCACCCCATATCACACTACCAATCCTTTGCCGAAATATATGAACGGGTGTTAAGCAAGAGAATAAATTCTCCGCCACCAAACATCCATACATTCGACCGAAGATTAATAACATGATATATAATGGAGTACGATGTCAGACACACAATCCATTTATAAGCTTATGCTCTGGGTCTGAGCGAAAGCCAAATCCGTTCAATCAACGTGTTCGTTCGGACAACGACCATGACCTTGACTTGGGAGCAAATCAATTCAAAGCCTCAATCGCTGTCCTCCTGAGGGGAAGATTGACGGTCTTCATTAGTCATCTTCTTCTTCAATTTTCGTCGTCGTTTGATTATTTGGAATGAGATTAACTCGGCCTTCCCAAATAATCTTCGTATATATATATGTATATATATTGAAAACTCTTCCTTATCGTTATTTCTAATTTATAACGATTATTTCCTATTTTATTTAATTTAAAATAATTAAATCTTTAATGAACGACGATTCAGGTCAATGGCGATTTTGGCGCTGTTTTCAATCAATTTTGATTTTCACATATCTCAAAATCTAACCGTTGGATTTTGACGTATTATATATCGTTGGAAAGAATTTTCCAACACGGTCCTAACGGTTTCTATTTCAAGAAAATCCGGCGGTCGGATCTCCTTGTATAGTCATTTAAAGATATAATTTGAAAATGCGAACTACCGCGCTCGATTCGTTTAATTTTAATTATATTTATATATAAATATATAAACATAAACCGTTTAACTCTTTATTCTAATGAATATTCTCATTCTTTATCCTTTCGTCCCTTTTTATACAGGAAAATGTGAATCATACTTGAATGACGAATTCTTCCTTTTTAATTTCTTTAATTTACGGTAAAATGTAAATTATATTTCCTCGTCCAATTCCTTCCTTTAATTCCATTCTTACAAGAAAAATGTAATTTATAATTCATCATTCTTAATTACATATAAAAATATAAATTTTATTTACAATGTAAATCCTACTTTTTATTTTCATTATAAAGATGTAACCTTTGTTTACAATGTAAATCCATACATTCATTTCATAGAATAAAATGAAATTACACTCATGCGGGTTAAATTCATTCATAATTTACATAATAATATGTAATTTATTTCATACGATGAAAATTCATTCATAAATTACATGTAAAAATGTAATTTATTTCATGCGGTCTAAATTCATTCATAGATAACATATAAAAATATTATTTATTTCATACAATGTAAATTCATTCATACATAACATATCACGCTCTTATTTTATTTACATTGAATAAAATGTAAACATGTACCTACGGTTAAATTCATTTATATCAACATTGAAAATAATGTTAACGCTATCCTACAGTTAAATTCTCCTTTTTTTTTTACTTTTTATTTACATTAAGAATAATGTAAATCAATCCTACTGTTAATTCTCCTCTTTTATTTATTTGCATTATATGAAACAATGTAATTTTCCTACGAAGTAATTCACTTAATATTAACATGAAAAATAAATGTTAATACCTACGGTTAATTCTCTTTTATGTTGACATTATAAAATAATGTTAATACCTACGGTCAATTCTTTTTATGTTGGCATTATAAAATAATGTTAATACCTACGGTCAATTCTCTTTTATGTGGACATTATAAAATAATGTTAATACCTACGGTCAATTCTCTTTTATGTGGACATTATAAAATAATGTTAACTTACCATTGTGAAAATTTCTATTATGCCTACATTAATAATAATGTAAAACTTTTTCCTACTTTGAAAATTCCAATTATATTTACATTAATGATAATGTAAACTTTTCCTACTTTATATTTACAAATAAAAATGTAAATTTTGTCACACAGTGAATTCCTATTTTATTTACATATAAAAAAATGTAAATTTTGTCATATAGTAAATTCCTATTTTGTTTACATATAAAAAAATGTAAATTTTGTCATACAGTAAATTCCTATTTTGTTTACATATAAAAAAAATGTAAATTTTGTCATATAGTAAATTCCTATTTTGTTTACATATAAAAAATGTAAATTTTGTCAGATAGTAAATTATTATTTTGTTTACATATAAAAAATGTAAATTTTGCAATGTAAACATTACTTCTAATTCTCATTGTGAAAATATAATTTTTTAATCATAATGTTCCTACGGTGTATTTTCTCTTTAATTACATTACGAAATAATGTAAAATGTACATACAGTAAAATTCCCTTTATATTAGCATTAAAATAATGTTCATTCTCTACGGTTAAATTCATTATTTAATTTACATTGTCAATAATGTAAATTCATACATGCGGTGAAATTACTCATTATTAACATTAAATAAAATGTTAATTTTGTCTTATGTGATAATGTTCATATATGCGGTTAAATTCACTATTTAATTTACATTGTCAATAATGTAAATTCCTACATGCGATGAAATTACTCATTATTAACATTAAATAAAATGTTAATTTTGTCTTATGTGATAATGTTCATACATGCGGTTAAATTCACTATTTAATTTACATTGTCAATAATGTAAATTCCTACATGCGATGAAATTACTCATTATTAACATTAAATAAATGTTAATTTTGTCTTATGTGATAATGTTTATACATGCGGTTAAATTCACTATTTAATTTACATTGTCAACAATGCAAATTCCTACATGTGATGAGTTTACTTCCTATTAACATCAAAATAAATGTTAATTTTTCTCTATTCCCATTTTACATAAAAAGAGAATGTAAATTTCATCACAAGTCACATAACAACATCCAGACACAACAACAGGATCAGATACAATAACTCACATCGAAGTAATTTGCAGGATGGGGTTTCACACAGCATATGCAAAATCAACATAGCATGGTTAAATAAATAACACATAATTAATTAATTAATTCTTAATTCAAATTTAAACCTTAAAATTTTAGAACTTATCTCATGTCATTCTAAGCAATTCAGATTCAACAACATACGGGGTGAATGGTTCAGATCCATGTACTAAATATCATGTCTTTTTAGATCTACGATCAACAAACATGCAAATAATAATTAAATAATTAAATTAAATTTAAAAATAAAATTCTCACCGCGTTTGGTCAGAGGAGATGATTCAGGTTCGATCAGGTTTGGTGTTCGAGTTCAAAGTGATTTCAGATCTGGAATGGTTCGAATACACATTCATATGAAAAATCAAATTCTGGCTTTTAACAACTGGCTGTGTAGCACTTAAAAGCGTGGGGAAATCTGAAATAAAAACTACCTTAGAACCCATGATTGTTCAAAACTTCAAATCAGAAAATCAAGAGCTACAGGCGATGGATTTGGACACCATTTGTTGGAGAAGGACCGGGGAAGAGAGGCCGACTTGCGCCGGGAAAGGGGGGAGGTGCGCACGCACCAGGTGGCGGCGGCGGCGGGGGCGTTTTAGGCGCGGGTTGGAGCACAAAATTCGAGGTCCACAGGGCGTGAGGAGAGGTGAGGTTGGTCGGAGATTGTAGAGCTCGGAAAGAGCTTCGAAATGAGTATTTACTTGAGGATTTTCGTTGAGAGATGGGTGAGAAATCGGAGTTTGAAATTCTGAGTAGTGATGGGTTTCGGCGGCTCAGCAAGGAGGAAGAAGACGTACTGTTCATCCGTATTTATACGGTATTTCTAGGGTATTTTAATTATTATATTATTTAATAATTCAAAAAAAAGTGATTTTCCACCCGAACTCCGATTCGCGCTGAACGACTGTCGATCTTAATGTTTTGACGTCTTCTGAACGCGATGGCGCTATCCCCGAAGTCCAATTCTGAAGTTATACGCAAGTTTCTTTTATTTTCAAAATAAATCCTTTATTTTTAATTCAAACGCACACAGAAATTCACCGGGACCACATACGGACCCAGAAAAATCCAGAAAAATTATTTTTGGCTTTCTTATGACGATACGATCACAACAAAATTTGTTTCGTTCAATTCTGAGCCTTTTTGAAAAATGACTATTTTCAAGGCGAATATATTTAATATTAAAAATACATTTTGAAACAAATATTTTCTGAAACTCAAAACATATAAGTGTTTACTCTTTTACAATGCAGAAACGTCATTTTGAACTCAATGGAAGTGGTTTCGTGTTCAAATTCCTTCGTATGCAAAAAGTAGCATTTTTGTCCTATGCAAATTACCCACCGACCTTTCTAAAAATTGAATTGGCCATAACTTTTGATTTCCGCTATGAAATTTCGATTTTTCGGATTCGTTGGAAAGATATTTTTAAATAGATTCTAATATTTTTGGTTTCACTAAAATCCGTTAAATTTTGCATCCTGTATGGTCAGTCAAAGTTCAAGTTTGACTTTTCAAACTACCGCGCTATTTCTAGCTCTTTTTATAATTAAAATTAAATTATTCATTCTAACTTCGATTTGAATCAAATTTTTTATCATTATTATTTAAAATAAAACTCATTAAAATCACTTAAAATAAATTTTAAATTGGCCCCAAAATCCAGGGTTGTTACATTATGAATTATGGTTTAATAGAAAACCTATTCTTAGTAGACTCAAAGTTTGGGGTTGCTTAGCTTATGTTAGAAAACCTGACCCTAAACGACCAAAGTTAGGTAATAAAGCTTTTAAATGTGTTTTCATTGGGTATTCTCTTAATAGAATAACTTATAGATTTATGATTCTTGATACCTTAGAAGTCATAGAATCTGTAGATGTAGATTTTTTTGAAAATCAAACTGTTGAGAATCCATTAAGATCATCTAGTCTAGAACCAACTGAGACTAATGATACAAATGATGATGAATATGCTTCTGCTCAAAACAGCAAGGAAGTGTCAGTACCAGATAATAGTACTGAACACAGGAGAAGTAAAAGAGCGAGAATAGAGAAGGACTATGGTCCTGACTTCATAACATATCTCGTAGAAGGCAATAAGGACGAAGTCCTTAATGTGACAAGATATGTAATGAACGTAGATGATGATCCCAAAACTTATTCTGAGGCTATGAGTTCTAGAGATTCTAATTTCTAGAAAGAAGCTATCAATGATGAAATTAATTCCATAATGTTAAACCAAACTTAGGTATTAAGCGATTTACCTCCTGGTGCTAAACCTATAGGATGTAAATGGATATTCAAGAAAAAGTTGAATACAAATGGATCCATTGATAAGTTCAAAGCCAGATTAGTTGCTAAGGGATATAAACAAAGACAAGGAGAAGATTATTTTGATACATATGCTCCAGTGGCTCGCATATCTTCGATACGATGTTTAATAGCACTTGCATCAATTCATAACTTGGTCATACATCAAATGGATGTAAAGACAGCTTTTCTAAATGGAGATTTAGAAGAAGAGATATACACGGAACAACCTGAAGGTTTCATAACCTGTAATAACCCGGAAATTTTGACCCAGTTTAAAATTTTTATTTTGGCAATTCTAGCGAATTTTGAACATTTAAAATAGATTATTTTAAATAATATCGACGAGAAATTTATTTTTGAATATAATTAGAACATATATTATATACGCCGTCGTTGGAATATAAATATTTATATATAATTATAAAGAGAATTGAAAATGGCGCGGTAGTTCGATAATTCGATTTCAAACTTCAATTGAATGTAACGGGTGCAAAACAAACCGAATTTTAGTGAAACCAAAAACATTAGGATCTAATTGATAATATCTTTCCAACGAATCTGAAAAATCAAAATTTCATAGCGGGAATCAAAAGATATGTCCAGTTGAAAATTCTAAATAGTCGTTATGGAATTCAGGCCCTTAAAAATGGAAATTTTGCAAACGACCTCGAATTTCGATGAAACCACTTTTGTTGGGTCCGTGATGTAAAGTTATTGCTAGATTCCAAATTTCATAATTTTTCAAATCCATATGTGACCGTGGCAAAGGAAAACGCGTTTGACCAGTTTCAGTTGATTTTAATCGACTGGAAAATGGCCATTTTTCTAATGGTCTCAGAATTTGACGAAACTAGTTTTGTTAGGACCGTATCGTCAATACAAAGCTAGAAATTATTTTTCTGGAATTTTTCGACTTAGTATGTGGCCCCAGTAAATTGAAATGCGCGTTCAAATTCAATATATAGAGTTATATTTTGTTTTTGACGAAAACTGATTGTAACGATCGAATCAGCTTGCGATACATATCCCATTGTGTTCGGAATGGAGGTAATACGCTATGGACGACAGTCGGTGGGTTCGATCTTGAGTTCGAAATAAAAGTCAACTCTTTAGAGAAAATAAAATAAAATAAAATATATATATAATCTCCTTCAACCCCTTATCTCCTCAGCCATTTACAATCGAAAAAAAACCTAACCCTAAAACCGCCGCCGCGCTTGCCATCGGGCCACCGCCAGGGCCTCAGCGCCTCCCCGCAGCCCCCCTCCTTTCCATCGACGACCCCTTCCTCCTCCATCTCTCGTTCAAAGATCGAGCGCGACCCCCGAAACCCCACACCCAACTGGAGCCGCGTCGCCATCGACCAGGGCCACCGCCGGCCGCCTGCGCCCGCCTCCTCCACCTCCCCATCACCCACTCCAATCCCCCCCTTCTGATTTCCGACAGTAAGCTTTCTTTCCCTTTTTATTTATTTATTTTTATTTATTTATTATTATTCTTTATTTAGTCAATGAAAATAAACTTCAAAGTGATTAGAAAAATCAGTGGTTTACATATTATATGATTTCCTACTTTTATTTAGACAATAAGACATAAAGTTTCGATTTGATTATGTAGTATAAATTATAAAGTTCAGTTTTTGTATGTAATACTCTATAAAGAAATTCTAATTTATATATGTGGAGCGTAGGATAAATTTTCAGTTTTTTTTACGAAGTAAAAATTCGATTTTTATATATTGAATAACATAGTAAAAATTCGATTTTTTTATATTGAATAGCGAAGTAAAAGTTCGATTTTTACATATATGGAGAATACGGGCAACGAAGATGACTATAAGGAGAAAATGACGAAGACTTCTACATTTGAAGTGGCGTGGAGTTGGGATAGCTATCGGTGAGAATTTCTCACTCTTCAATTTTATTTTTCCAGTTATATATACATATATATACTAGGATGCAGACGGTGTTTAGTAGCACCCGACACCCGTCATCCACAGACCATGGATGGCTTGTTTGTTAAATTGTTTGGTTGTGTAGTTGGTTAGATTAATTGGTTTGAATTGAATTGTTTGGTGAAATGAAATTGATTTGATTGATGTGTGAATGGCGTTGGCCTTCACTAGACCGGGGATAAGGCTAGGCCTTGTCCCGTTTCTAGTATCGTGCCGTTATGCCGCCGAAATTTTCTAAAAATAAGTTAGAAAAATAAAGATAACATTTTATTTAATAAATGAACCGAATAGAATATTCATAGGTTGAAAAAAATAGTTTGATCGTTAAAAATATAATTTTTAACGTGAATGTGAATAAATAAATATTCATTTACAAACCGGACGATTTGTTTATGTACACCTATTTGAAGGACATTGATTGGGACGATAAATTTTACACATCGCCCAACTGCACAAATAAAATCTGTGTTTGATTGTTTGAAACCCCACACGGGTATTGGGATGATATTTGACGTACACTAATCCCAATTGTTTAGTTGTATGTCGATCGATTGATTGACAGACTGTTATAAGCGTTGAATATTTATATTTGATGCTTATACAGTGTAGAATGCACTTTGGATGATGGTTGATTATTCATCGTTGTTGATATATACATGTGTTGTAGAAAATCCATATAAATAACATTATATGGTAATTGATTGGGTCTCATTCCAGTTTCGAAAAAGAAATATTTGAAATAAAAATATTTGAAATAGAAATATTTGAAAATAGAATATTTGAAAAAGGAAATATTTGGAAAGAAATATTTGAGATAGAAATATTCGAAATAGAATATTTGAAAATAGAAACATATGAAGCCGTGTTGGTTAGATTGACGCCATTTTGACGTGAACGATATTTACATCGATTTTATTCATTTTATAATGAATATCGAAAGTGATTTCAAAATCTGATTTTTTGAATATAAATGAATTCGAATTGAAATTGAATATAAATGAATTCGAATTGAAATTGAATATAAATGAATTCTAATTGAAATTGAATATAAATGAATTCGAATTGAAATTGAATATAAATGAATTCGAATTGAAATTGAATTGAATTGAATTAGAACTGAAATTGAATTAGAAATCAATTTGAATTGTAATCGATTTGAAATGAATTTAAAACGAATTTATATTGGAATATTCAATTTTGATTTGAAATTGAACATGAAGTTGAAACCGTTTTGAAAATGAATTTAAAACGATTTACAAAGCACGTTTTAAATTGAAATCAATGAAGTATATATTATATATATATAATATAATGGCCTGAATAGAACGCGCGTGCCGCGGTAGTTCGTGAATTTCGACCATTGACTTCGAACAGATATTGCGGGAGATCCGACCGTCGGGTTCTCCTAAAACCGGAACCATTAAGTTCGTATCGAAAAGAGCTTTCTAATGGATAATTGAAATTTGAAATCTAACGGTTGAATTTGGGATTATGTCCAAATCAAATTTGAAAAAGGTCGCTGTAAGTGCAGTTCGATGGCCGTTGATGGAAATCGACTGTACGGGCCTTGATAAAATTATTAAAAATAGTAGTAATTTGTGTAAAATCATAAGAAATGATTTGGGAAAAATTGGGATGAAAAAACTCCGTATTTGAAAAGAAAAAAAATAGATTTTTATCGAAGTGAACTAGTTTTGAACTAGAATTATAATTCTATTTATTTTTAAATAAATAAATTGAATTTGAAATGGTTTTGAAAATAACCAGAATTTCCAATGATTGCATTGGAATGGATTTAAATCGAAATTTTCTTCGGAATATTTCGATGTTGGATTTCGTGATTATACAAATGTTGTTATGGAAATTTGAAAGATATAGATAAATATATCGTTATTTCCAATACGATATTTGTTGGTCGTAGAATTTGATATTGAATATAAGCCGATATATTTTCTATTCAGAGCCTTGTATTTAATATCAAATGTGATTTGGGTTTTTCGTGAATGGTGTCTTCATTAACACTGTTCTTGAATCCTGTTGAGAAAAAGATTGAATCTTTTTATTTAGATTTAATGAAGTGTAACAATTAAATAATATTTAATTGAAGTGATAGTGATTTTTGGGTTTATCGTGAACAGTGTTTTAAATAACACTTGTTCTTTAACCCGATAATTAATGTGATGTGATTTTGGGTTTATCGTGAACCGTGTTTTAAATGACACTGATTCTTTAACCCAGTTAACGATTAAAACTAAGTGGAGTTTTAATGAATCTTTAATTAGATTGAAACGATCGAGAATGGAGTATCACCAGTTTTACTCCAGGCGATAGTTAAATCTTTAATTAGATTTGAACGTGAAATGGTAATTGAATTTACCGATAACACTGTGGTGTTAGATATGAAGTATTACCAGTTTTACTTCATGGGATGAATAGGTTGGGATTGGGAAATTAAAACAAATGATTACTTCGGTAAGTTTCGTTAATCCCGACTAGTTGAATCGAAATTCAAAAGGATATATTAAAGAATAAATATAAAGAATTTATCTTTGATAAAATTAATAGGAACCTTTCCATATGAATGTGAAATTTAGAAACTAACTGTCGGTTAGCTAAGTAGAATGGTTTCCTGGATATTGATCTGATGTTGGTTTCGGCCTTCGGGGTTAATATTTGGGGAATTATTCTCTTGATTAATTTACGGTTAGTGACTGATGAATTGGAATGAGGCGTATGTTGTGTTTGTGTAACACTTACTTAAAATATACGCGAGTTATTCGGAAAGACCGGGTTTATCCCATTCTGAATAACTGATACGACGATAAGTCGAAGATGAAGACGATGGTCGAAGACCGGAGGTCTTCACGTCGTTTGGGTGATTACTAATGATCTTGATTGGGCTGTACACCCAAGAAGATGGAAACAGTTGGTGATCGTCCAGACGTACTTGGAGATCGATGGATATGCGGGGTACTAGGTGCCTCCGGTTTCGTTCAGACCCAGAACGGACTTGTAGATGGACTGTGTGTCTGACATTGGATTTTAGTCCGTGTGATTGATCTCTATTAAATATATATCTGTTTGGCGGCGGAGAATTTATTCTCTTGTTTAACGCCCTTCTCTGAGACGTACGAGCTCAGGGGTTATATATTGATGGATATCAAACGCATGGAGTGAATTGCCTGTGTGGCATGCCTAAGTGGCAATTGATCGAGGCTTCTATTGAAAAACAAAGTCTTGTGGTGATGATCAAAGCACGGCCTTTGTGGCGTAGCTTTGTGTAACGTTTACTTCGCGAGTTTCGCACCCCGGTTGTGAACCAAAATTGGGAGAGGACCTCAGGGAGGGCATGCGTTTCTTTCTAGCTAGGGTGGTGTCAGTGACCTACCAGCCCTGACATTTATATACTTTTCACCTGTGTTGTTGTTGCTGTTGCGAGGCGCCTCGGTTTGATCGGACGATCCGGGTCCAATGGAGTCATTCGTTGGCTCATTTACGCCCCAAAGGGCGGGGAAACGTAGTGTTCAGGCATTTTAATCCACATCGGTGGACCGGCCCTGTCGCTCCAAGGGTCACTCGAGCTCTGATCCTGAGACTCGAGCTAGATAGTCTCGAATCGGTAGAGGACGATCCCTAGCCTCGGTTCATAGATGGAAACCCAATTTCCAAATACGTGACTTTGCGATTTTGATTGTACAACCTATGTATGGCGACATAGTGGTATGGGGCATTCATGCCGCCTATGATTGATATTTATGATTTGAAGTTGTTTTATACACTATGCACTTATAATAGTATCAAATGATTTGTTTTTCAACGTATCAAGCATTCTTGGCTGTTATAAGGTAAAAACCCTATCCTCCGGCTTGCGTTGCATTGTGTGATGGGAACTGGGTCTTATAATAGCTTCATTTTTCTTTATTTAGCATTGCGTTGTTGTTTTATGCACTGGTATTCTTGGGAGGAAACCCATTCCGTGTTATACGGCGTGGTCCCTTGATTTACCGAACTTTAAAGATAAAGATTTATAACTGTTTTAGTTCTCACACCAGTCACATGACTGACCTGGAGTTTATTGTTTTAACCTAAACTCTGGGTGCCCTTATTTCGACACGGGCAGCTAGTAGTTTTGGTTTTGCAGATTTATATTTACAGGATCCTGGTTTACAGCTGGAACGATATCCGGAAAGCTTTGTATCCGTATATCTCTTTCTAGTTGTGTATTGTATTATTTTCCGCTGCGATGTATTTAAATGTAATTTAAATCTCTGATATTTCTGTGTAATATTCACTTATACTTTGTATATTCTTGTAATCTGATGGATTGTTGTAATTAACAGTGAAATGTTCTTCCGTCTGCGTTCTATTTTGTGCCTTGTTCTCGAACTATCCGCTCTTTCCTTTACGGGGAAGTTACGGGTTTTCACAGTTGGTATCAGAGCTTTGGTTTACAAAGCTAGAGAACAAGACACATTAGAACCATACGAAAGAATTCATCAGATATTGGATTAGTAATATCCAATTAGAATGACTCGTTAGAGATGGGATCAGTAGTATCCTAGAACGAGTGTGAAGAGTATATTCTTAAAATGAAAACAATTTTTGTTTTGAAAATTTAAATCGTTGTATACGTATTTGAATATATATTTTATATTGATTAGGACAGTCCAGTATATAAAGATTTTGCATATACGCCTTGCAAACGTGTATTTGAAGTTTTAATATACTGGATAGATATAGAATTACACTCTAGTCGCCCGGGGGTGATTCTGATGATTGATATATCATCATCAGAATTTATATTCGAGTGACGAACGTGTAATATCTATATATTTCCTATTGACTGGTGTGAGAACCAAAAATTAGATAGGGCCTATTGTTGTGATTTGGCATCAAAAACATGATTTTTGTATATGTATCAAAATTATGAATTTGAAACTCTAATTCACTAATTGATTGATGTTTGTGTTGTTTGTTTATTTGTTTGCTAATTTTTAGCCATTTAGCCTAATTGAATCACATATTGAATTATATTGAAAATTGGTCGCATTTGCTTGCATATACATATACTTATATTGAACAGGTCATAGCAAGGAGGCTAGAGCAGAGAATAAAATTTGTTTGACCGACAAATAGGTACATGTTTACTACATAATTTACTGTTTTGTTTGGGTGATGATGATTTTATGAGCCTATTGGCTAGCTGCTTGCCTTTTTCTTTTTCTTTTTGAGATCAGAAGGCCTATATGCAATTTCGGGATTTTCCCGTGGCTCCCGGTGAAAGGGACGTTATGGCGAAATTTTTCGAAAATTTAGGGTGTTAGCCAAATTTTTGAAAATTTGAAAATTCTCAGAAACTGAAAAGTTGGAGAATGGAAGCCAGATTGAACGTAGATTTGATTAATCAAACCACTTTCGACTTTGTTCCTTTTCGGGGATGAAAAGTTTTAAGTGGGGGAGATTGTAATAACCCGGAAATTTTGAACCAGTTTAAAATTTTTATTTTGGCAATTCTAGCAAATTTTGAACATTTAAAATAGATTATTTTAAATAATATCGATGAGAAATTTATTTTTGAATATAATTAGAACGTATATTATATACGCCGTCGTTGGAATATAAACATTTATATATAATTCTAAAGAGAATTGAAAATGGCGCGGTAGTTCGATAATTCGATTTCAAACTTCAATTGAATGTACCGGGTGCAAAACAAACAGGATTTTAGTGAAACCAAAAACATTAGGATATAATTGATAATATCGTTCCAGCGAATCTGAAAAATCAAAATTTCATAGCGGGAATCAAAAGATATGTCCAGTTGAAAATTCTAAATAGTCGTTATGGAATTCAGGCCCTTAAAAATGGAAATTTTGCAAACGACCTCGGATTTCGATGAAACCACTTTTGTTGGGTCCGTGATGTAAAGTTATTGCTAGATTCCAAATTTCATAATTTTTCGAATCCATATGTGAGCGTGGCAAAGGAAAATGCATTTGACCAGTTTCAGTTGATTTTAATCGACTGGAAAATGGCCATTTTTCTAACGGTCTCAGAATTTGACGGAACTAATTTTGATAGGACCGTATCGTCAATACGAAGCTAGAAATTATTTTTCTGGAATTTTTCGAGTTAGTATGTGGCCCCAGTAAATTGAAATGCACGTTCAAATTCAATATATAGAGTTATATTTTGTTTTTGACGAAAACTGATTGTAACGATCGAATCAGCTTGCGATACATATCCCATTCTGTTCGGAATGGGGGTAATACGCTATGGACGACAGTCGGTGGGTTCGATTTTGAGTTCGAAATAAAAGTCAACTCTTTAGAGAAAATAAAATAAAATAATATATATATAAAATCTCCTTCAACCCCTTATCTCCTCAGCCGTTTACAATCGAAAAAAAACCTAACCCTAAAACTGCCGCCGCGCTTGCCATCGCGCCACCGCCAGGGCCTCAGCGCCTCCCTGCCGCCCCCCTCCTTTCCATCGACGACCCCTTCCTCCTCCATCTCTCGTTCAAAGATCGAGCGCGACCCCCGAAACCCCACACCCACCTAGAGCCACGTCGCCATCGACCAGGGCCACCGCCCACCGCCTGTGCCCGCCTCCTCCACCTCCCCATCACCCACTCCAATCCCCCTCTTCTGATTTCCGACAGTAAGCTTTCTTTCCCTTTTTATTTATTTATTTTTATTTATTTGTTGTTCTTCTTTATTTAGTCAATGAACATAAACTTCAAAGTGATTAGAAAAATCAGTGGTTTATATATTATATGATTTCCTACTTTTATTTAGACAATAAGACATAAAGTTTCGATTTGATTATGTAGTATAAATTATAAAGTTCAGTTTTTGTATGTAATACTCTATTAAGAAATTCTAATTTATATATGTGGAGCGTAGGATAAATTTTCAGTTTTTTTTACGAAGTAAAAATTCGATTTTTATATATTGATTAACATAGTAAAAATTCGATTTTTATATATTGAATAACATAGTAAAAATTTGATTTTTATATATTGAATAGCGAAGTAAAAGTTCGATTTTTACATATATAGAGAATACGGGCAACGAAGATGACTAAAAGGAGAAAATGACGAAGACTTCTACATTTGAAGTGGCGTGGAGTTGGGATAGCTATCGGTGAGAATTTCTCACTCTTTAATTTTATTTTTCTAGTTATATATATATATATTTATACTAGGATGCAGATGGTGTTTAGTAGCACCCGACACCCGTCATCCACAGACCATGGATGGCTTGTTTGTTAAATTATTTGGTTGTGTAGTTGGTTAGATTAATTGGTTTGAATTGAATTGTTTGGTGAAATGAAATTGATTTGATTGATGTGTGAATGGCGTGGGCCTTCACTAAACCGGGGATAAGGCTAGGCCTTGTCCCGTTTCTAGTATCGTGCCGTTATGCCGCCGAAATTTTCTAAAAATAAGTTAGAAAAATAAAGATAACATTTTATTTAATAAATGAACCGAATAGAATATTCATAGGTTGAAAAAAATAGTTTGATCGTTAAAAATATAATTTTTGACGTGAATGTGAATAAATAAATATTCATTTACAAACCGAACGATTTGTTTATGTACACCTATTTGAAGGACATTGATTGGGACGATAAATTTTACACATCGCCCAACTGCACAAATAAAATCTGTGTTTGATTGTTTGAAACCCCACACGGGTATTGGGATGATATTTGACGTACACTAATCCCGATTGTTTAGTTGTATGTCGATCGATTGATTGACAGACTGTTATAAGCGTTGAATATTTATATTTGATGTTTATACAGTGTAGAATGCACTTTGGATGATGGTTGATTATTCATCGTTGTTGATATACACATGTGTTGTAGAAAATCCATATAATTAACATTATATGGTAATTGATTGGGCCTCATTCCAGTTTCGAAAAAGAAATATTTGAAATAAAAATATTTGAAATAGGAATATTTGAAAATAGAATATTTGAAAAAGGAAATATTTGGAAAGAAATATTTGAGATAGAAATATTCGAAATAGAATATTTGAAAATAGAAACATATGAAGCCGTGTTGGTTAGATTGACGCCATTTTGACATAAACGATATTTATATCGATTTTATTCATTTTATAATGAATATCGAAAGTGATTTCAAAATCTGATTTTTTGAATATAAATGAATTCGAATTGAAATTGAATATAAATGAATTCGAATTGAAATTGAATATAAATGAATTCGAATTGAAATTGAATATAAATGAATTCAAATTGAAATTGAATATAAATGAATTCGAATTGAAATTGAATTGAATTAGAACTGAAATTGAATTAGAAATCAATTTGAATTGAAATCGATTTGAAATGAATTTAAAACGAATTTATATTGGAATATTCAATTTTGATTTGAAATTGAACATGAAGTTGAAACCGTTTTGAAAATGAATTTAAAACGATTTATAAAGCACGTTTAAATTGAAATCGACGAAGTATATATTATATATATAATATAATGGCCGGAATAGAACGCGCGCGCCGCGGCAGTTCGCGAATTTCGACCATTGACTTCGAACGGATATTGCGGGAGATCCGACCGTCGGGTTCTCCTAAAACCGGAACCGTTGGGTTCGTATCGCAAAGAGCTTTCTAATGGATATTTGAAATTTGAAATTTGAAATCTAACAGTTGGATTTGGGATTATGTCCAAATCAAATTTGAAAAAGGTCGCTGTAAGTGCAGTTCGATGGTCGTTGATGGAAATCGACTGTACAGGCCTTGATAAAATTATTAAAAATAGTAATAATTTGTGTAAAATCATAAGAAATGATTTGGGAAAAATTGGGATGAAAAAACTCCGTATTTGAAAAGAAAAAAAATAGATTTTTATCGAAATGAACTAGTTTTGAACTAGAATTATAATTCTATTTATTTTTAAATAAATAAATTGAATTTGAAATGGTTTTGAAAATAACCAGAATTTCCAATGATTGCATTGGAATGGATTTAAATCGAAATTGTCTTCGGAATATTTCGATGTTGGATTTCGTGATTATAAAGATGTTGTTATGGAAATTTGAAAGATATAGATATATAGTTATTTCCAATACGATATCTGTTGGTCGTAGAATTTGATATTGAATATAAGCCGATATATTTTCTATTCAGAGCCTTGTATTTAATATCAAATGTGATTTGGGTTTGTCGTGAATGGTGTCTTCATTAACACTGTTCTTGAATCCAGTTGAGAAAAAGATTGAATCTTTTTATTTAGATTTAATGAAGTGTAACAATTAAATAATATTTAATTGAAGTGATAGTGATTTTTGGTTTTATCGTGAACAGTGTTTTAAATAACACTTGTTCTTTAACCCGATAATTAATGTGATGTGATTTTGGGTTTATCGTGAACCGTGTTTTAAATGACACTGATTCTTTAACCCAGTTAACGATTAAAACTAAGTGGAGTTTTAATGAATCTTTAATTAGATTGAAAAGATCGAGAATGGAGTATCACCAGTTTTACTCCAGGCGATAGTTAAATCTTTAATTAGATTTGAACGTGAAATGGTAATTGAATTTACCGATAACACTGTGGTGTTAGATATGAAGTATTACCAGTTTTACTTCATGGGATGAATAGGTTGGGATTGGGAAATTAAAACAAATGATTACTTCGGTAAGTTTCGTTAATCCCGACTAGTTGAATCGAAATTCAAAAGGATAGATTAAAGAATAAATATAAAGAATTTATCTTTGATAAAATTAATGGGAACCTTTCCATATGAATGTGAAATTTAGAAACTAACTGTCGGTTAGCTAAGTAGAATGGTTTCCTGGATATTGATATGATGTTGGTTTCGGCCTTCGGGGTTAATATTTGGGGAATTATTCTCTTGATTAATTTACGGTTAGTGACTGATGAATTGGAATGAGGCGTATGTTATGTTTGTGTAACACTTACTTAAAATATACGCGAGTTATTCGGAAAGACCGGGTTTATCCCATTCTGAATAACTGATACGACGATAAGTCGAAGATGAAGACGATGGTCGAAGACCGGAGGTCTTCACGTCGTTTGGGTGATTACTGATGATCTTGATTGGGCTGTACACCCAAGAAGATGGAAACAGTTGGTGATCGTTCAGACGTACTTGGAGATCGATGGATATGCGGGGTACTAGGTGCCTCCGGTTTCGTTCAGACCCAGAACGGACTTGTAAATGGACTGTGTGTCTGACATTGGATTTTAGTCCGTGTGATTGATCCCTATTAAATATATATCTGTTTGGCGGCGGAGAATTTATTCTCTTGTTTAACGCCCTTCTCTGAGACGTACGAGCTCAGGGGTTATATATTGATGGATATCAAACGCATGGAGTGAATTGCCTGTGTGGCATGCCTAAGTGGCAATTGATCGAGGCTTCTGTTGAAAAACAAAGTCTTGTGGTGATGATCAAAGCACGGCCTTTGTGGCGTAGCTTTGTGTAACGTTTACTTCGCGAGTTTCGCACCCCGGTTCTGAACCAAAAACGGGAGAGGACCTCAGGGAGGGCATGCGTTTCTTTCTAGCTAGGGTGGTGTCAGTGACCTACCAGCCCTGACATTTATATACTTTTCACCTGTGTTGTTGTTGCTGTTGCGAGGCGCCTCGGTTTGATCGGACGATCCGGGTTCAATGGAGTCATTCGTTGGCTCATTTACGCCCCAAAGGGCGGGGAAACGTAGTGTTCAGGCATTTTAATCCACATCGGTGGACCGGCCCTGTCGCTCCAAGGGTCACTCGAGCTCTGATCCTGAGACTCGAGCTAGACAGTCTCGAATCGGTAGAGGACGATCCCTAGCCTCGGTTCATAGATGGAAACCCAATTTCCAAATACGTGACTTTGCGATTTTGATTGTACAACCTATATATGGCGACATAGTGGTATGGGGCATTCATGCCGCCTATGATTGATATTTATGATTTGAAGTTGTTTTATACACTATGCACTTATAATAGTATCAAATGATTTGTTTTTCAACGTATCAAGCATTCTTGGCTGTTATAAGGTAAAAACCCTATCCTCCGGCTTGCGTTGCATTGTGTGATGGGAACTGGGTCTTATAATAGCTTCATTTTTCTTTATTTAGCATTGTGCTGTTGTTTTATGCACTGGTATTCTTGGGAGGAATCCCGTTCCGTGTTATACGGCGTGGTCCCTTGATTTACCGAACTTTAAAGATAAAGATTTATAACTGTTTTAGTTCTCACACCAGTCACATGACTGACCTGGAGTTTATTGTTTTAATCTAAACTCCGGGTGCCCTTATTTCGACACGGGCAGCTAGTAGTTTTGGTTTTGCAGATTTATATTCACAGGATCCTGGTTTACAGCTGGAACGATATCCGGAAAGCTTTGTATCCGTATATGTCTTTCTAGTTGTGTATTGTATTATTTTCCGCTGCGATGTATTTAAATGTAATTTAAATCTCTGATATTTCTGTGTAATATTCACTTATACTCTGTATATTCTTGTAATCTGATGGATTGTTGTAATTAATAGTGAAATGTTCTTCCGTCTGCGTTCTATTTTGTGGCTTGTTCTCGAACTATCCGCTCTTTCCTTTACGGGGAAGTTACGGGTTTTCACATAACCCCAGGCCAAGAAAAGAAAGTTTGTAAATGAGTTAAATCTCTTTATAGCCTGAAGCAAGCTCCCATGCAATGGAATGAGAAGTTTAATAAAGTTGCACTGTCATTTGGATTCATTGTTAATGATGCAGATAAATGTATCTATAGCAAATCAGATAACAATGATTATGTTATAATATGCTTATATGTTGATGACATGCTGATATTTGGTTCCAATATATCTTGTGTGAATGAAACTAAGAAGTTTCTATCTTCTAAATTTGATATGAAAGATCTGGGAGAGGCTGATGTAATTCTGGGAATAAAGATCATTAGGAAATCGGGGGAGTTATTACTAACTCAATCTCATTACATTGAGAAGTTCCTAAAGAAGTATAATCATTATAATGACAAACCAGTACCAACTCCTTTAGATCCAAGTATAAAATTAGAAAAGAACACTGGACGTACCATTTCTCAATTGGAATATTCCAGTATTATTGGGAGTCTTATGTATGCTATGCATTGCACTAGACCAGATACCGCACATGCTATAAGTGTATTGTGTCGATTTACGAGTAATCCAGGTTTTGAACATTGGAAAGCCATTTCCAGAGTCTTAGCTTATTTGAAGGGAACCATAAACTATGGTTTATCTTATAAAGGATATCCTGCTGTAATTGAGGGATATAGTGATGCAACCTGGAACAATGTAGAATCGAAATCCAAGTCTACGACTGGATGGATATTTACATTAGGAGGCGCTGCTATGTCTTGGGCTTCCAAGAAGCAGATTTGTATGTCTGATTCAACTATGTTGTCAGAATTGATTGCATTAGCAGACGCTTGTAAGGAAGCGGAATGGCTTAGAAATTTGTTAGTAGAAATCCCGTTATGGAAGAAGCCATCTCTAGTAGTCTCGATTAACTATGATAATCAAGCAACAATATATAATGTTTCTAATAAAACATATAATGGAAAGTCTAGACATGTAAGTCTAAGACATCACATGGTGAGACAGTTACTCAAAAGTGGTGTTATAACTGTTGACTACATAGAAACAAAGAAAAACTTAGCTGACCCACTTACTAAAAGTCTTCCAAAGGCTATGGTTTCTATTAAGTCTAAAGAAATGGGACTAAGGTCTGTGAATGAAGACTGATCATCCTTAACAGAAACCCAACTTATGTCTTGAAAAGGATAGACAAAGTTCAATGGGTACCAACAAGTTAAGGAAATGATTACGGAACACTAAATCAATAATCCCATAATGTTTAGTGTTGGATTATGCATGAACAAAAGATGGATAAATATCCTTAATAAGTCTAGAAACCTAAAAGTTGTCTCGCAGAAACACCTTAAGTGACTTACTTATATGAGTATGGAAATCAGGCCGTTTCCTAGAAAAGTAAGACCGCTTTCTAAGTAGACTCATGAACCAGGATTTAAGCACATGGCCATTAACGTGCTGAGCAATACAGAACACACTAACTAAGGAATACAACATGTGTGATTGTTCCGGTTTTATCATTAAGGGATACTTGGTTCAAGATTCGTTCCCCATTGAATCTCGGTAGAACTTTGAATGGTTTACACTAAGTAAAAGTTCAAATCCAAAAGATACTTTTATTTATGTGTTGTTTCCACGATGATGCAAAACTTGATCTTAGAACTACATAGGCTTGATCCCACTTGGGTATGTAGGAAGTCACACTAGTGACTCAGCCGTCCATTTTATTTTGAAAATTGGGGGAGATTGTTGAAATTTTCAAAACATGGTTTTGGGTATGAGGTTTGTTTTTTAAGAGAGAAGAAAGAAGGAATGGGCAAAATTTGTTTGTCCCACATCATGAAATAATCAAGAGCTTGCCTCTATATATACAAAGGCATGATGTATTATTACAAAAGAAAAAAGAGAAAGAGAGAAAAGGAAATGGGCCTTGAGCATGAACTTGACATTGATAATAGTATTTAAAATGTCAAAAGATGGGCCTTGGGCCTTGGGGCTCTTGGGGTATCGTGATCCATTAGGCCGCAAAACAAACCAGTCAACATGCCAAAACATAACCAATCGACCATTTTGTTCTCTGTTTGAAAACGGTTGACCGGTGACTTTTGGGCAGTCGACTGGTTTCATCCCAAAGGGAAGGGATGTGACGCTGTACGGATGGAAATGGCCGTTGCAAACAGTCGTGACGTTTCTCTGAAAGGACACCTCTTCGTTTGTTATAAATAGCTACGCCCAGAAATGTTTCAGATAACTTCGAATACATCTTCTTCTTCCTATATTAATCTGCAACATCATTAAAGCGTTTCTAACGCTGTCGTTCTCTGTAACACCTTACAGGTGTTGCAAATTCCAGAAACTACTGCAGATTTGTTCTCTTCTTCTTCTCTTTATTCTTCTTCTCAACTTGCATCATCAGATACCAAATTTAAGAGTGTTCTTGGTCGGATCAAAATTGTACTAATTTTGAATCTGATTACGCTGTTTCAAGGCTTCATTGAATCCTGAAGTCAATAGTTTGATAACCCTTTTGTACCTGGTGGGTTGAACTATTGTCTGAAAGAATTTGCTACGCAAATCCTTGAAGTCAGAAGTACGGCAATCATTCTCCTCCATTAGCGTCTCAAACCACAAAATCCCCAACAAATTTTCAGACAATATTTCAACCATGGAAGGTTTGAGCGCGTTGCAAGTGATGAATCAGCATTTGACGAAGTTAGAGCGATTTGATGGAGAGAATTTCACTCGTTGGCAAGAGACTATGAAATTCTTTCTGATCACGGTCAAATTATTTCATATTCTCGAAGATGGATTAGAGAAAATACCGGAGGAAACCGATAAGGATAGTGCAGAACTAAAAGCTAAAGGGCAAAGCGCAAAGAGGAATATTTTCTGTGCAGAGGCCACATTCTGAATGCACTGTCTACTCCGATATACAATGCTCATAGGACCTTGGACACCGCGAAGGCACTTTGGACTGCACTAGAAAGCAAATATCGCATCTCTAAGGCAAGTAATAAGTAATTTCTTATTTGCAATTTTATGGATTTCAAAATTGTAACATCCCACATCCGTTAGTGTCACTCACAAAAGGAATGCACTAAGTTCTGTGGAGCATTTAGGGTAAAAGATGCAAATAAATTACAAAACAGACAGAAATTAAACAGCGGAAAATAAAACTTTGCTTTATTGATAAAATAGTTTGTATAGTGATTTCTTTACAATATCAGAGTATCATCTGTCTTACAAAATAAAGAAGCATAAAACAACATTTATATTCCACAAATTTAGCAAGAGCCAGCCATAGCATCTGAAAAGAGAATCCAAGCAAACTTCGACAAATCTTCAAGCTGGGAAAGAGTGACAGTCCAACTTAACCTGAGCTATGCTATTCCCTCCTTTACTACCTGGGGAGGGGGTGGGGGGGAACGGAAGAAAAGAAGACGAAAGAAAAACAGAGTCAGACATAAAGCCTGAGTAAGTTCAGCAACTTCTAGTATGTGAACATGGAAAAACAGAACGACATGAATTAACTGAATACAAGATAACACCACGATGATAGGGTTTGCAAGATTAGACAAGATTAACACAAGATATGCTAAGCTAAGATAAACTGGATATGCTCTAATACTTTCGCCGCTTCGCTATTTCCTTGTTATACTGGTTTCTACATCTCTGCACCACCTAACTAATGTCCCAACTAGTAACGATAATGTGATCCCAATCCCTGTAGTTTCCATTGCCTTCAGGCATACATTTATTATTTATTACCTAGATCTAATCTAGGGTTTTCTACCAAGTTCTTTATAGATTCAACTAGAGTTTACTCTATCTGCTGAATGTTTCTCGGATTCAGGGTTTATGCCACCTAGTCCAACTAGGGATTATGCTACCTGTAGAACGATGCCCCCAAGTCTAGGACACACTACCTAGAGTGGTAAATGTTCTATACTTCCCCACTCATGTATCGCAGATCGTTTATCGCTTGTCTAGATGCACATGTCCTGTAATGTGTGGCTCGAGTCCTGTGGCAGGGCAAATCAAGAAATACAGAACTCGGTCGGGAGCTTTCAGATATCTGCCGATGCAGATGCTAAGGTCTGTTTTTGTTCCAGTGGCATTGGTCCCACTTGACCCCTCCCTCAACTAATGAAAGGCACACCTTGAAAAATGAGAACTATACGTAGGCCCCCGGTGCCCCACTATCCTATGGCCATCCTCACCCATAACTAGATAGCAAGTATATGGTCTTTTGGAGTTCTCCGCCATTCCGCTTCACGTATCTCGATTGACTCAAGATGGATGGTAGACGACGAGTTGCTATCACAGGGCTACCGTTTTCTCGCCGAATCACGCCGGTCCATCCTAGTCTTTAGGTTGCCATATATTGCAACTAAGGCATACCCCTAGTTCTTCTAACGCAGACCTTAGCCTCTGTGAGCCCAGGAGGATCATCTGCAGCCTCACAGAGGGATACCAAGAGTACCCTCATGTTGGCTAGCTTTTTAACCAAGCCACCAAGTCTCACTCACAAGAAGAAAGTATGAAACTACGTTCCTTAAGTCCATGAAGAATCGGATCGCATCAAAGGGTCGCCCCTCACGGATCTCCCCCATCGGATCGCCCCCATTGCATCAGCGATCCGACCACTTCTACACGACTTGATCCGTACATATACTACTACCCAGCACAGACCGATCCGATCCCCCGATGCACAGCGAAGCCTCTGACCTATTCAAGCACGAGCTAGTCTTCGGCGATCCGAGATGCACGGATCCAGCGACACGTGTCCCCAACTGTCACTTTGACCAATTCCTCCTCCTCGCTCGATCCGATATGTAAGGGGATCACGACACCTATCCACAATGGCAAATTTGACCATTTCTTCATCAAGCTGCGATCCGATCTGATATTCTCGGGATCTGTGCCATGTGTGACCGCGATCCGCCTGACAAAATCAGCTATAAATAGCCCAGAGCTTGGCATTTTTGAGGATCTTTTCGGCAGTATTGAGCACTGATTCCACCATTATTGTCATACCACTATTTCTTGTCAGTTTTATTACGAGATTACTGAGAGAAATTACAATTGTAAAAGTGAGTTCGAGAGAAATCATTGATTGTACTAGCATTCAAAGTATAATCGATAACATATAAAGTGGACGTAGGCTCGTTAACGCCGAACCACTATAAATTCTGTGTGTTTTCTGCTTTTTCTTCATTCTCCAGTTGTAATTCTTTACAAATCAAAACAATTTGGGTGTTGGGTCCAAATTTTGATCTAACATTTTGGTGCTTTCACTGAGAAAACAGTCCCAAAACTTCACTGATTCAGATTTTTGAAGATTCCTGCGACGTTTGATATCATGGCTGGAAAGAAGTCTAAGGAAGTGCGAGCTTCGCAGGCGAATGAAGTCGCGAATGAAATGGTTGGCGAAAGTGCACACGAGCAGGTCGTTGAGGGGGTCACGGATCGCGAAGACAGGGGGCGACCCGAACCAATATAGGTGCCACGATCCGACTTTAGGGTGGTGCTACGAACCACAAAGCTGGAGGGGTTGTTACTCGATCCCGTGATAATTCTCCGAATCCTCCGCATACAGTGACTACGAACCGATCCCAGGGGGCGCTGCGAGCCACCACCCTCGATGCACAGCGATCCAAATTGATTACCAGACTACAACCCGACCTGGAAAGGAGCCTATGGCTCGCTCCTACCGTCCTGGCCCCTCCTCTCGACCTGGCTCAAGCTCTTTGCGCATAAGAGAAAATGATGATGATCAATATGACCCTTCTGCTCCCGTTACTGAGAGGGACCTCTCTCGCTTTTCCGAAATATGGGAGAGGCTGTTTGATGAATTGGCTGCTCAAAGGCAGGAGAGCTCCGTTCTGCGACAGAACTTGACTGCTATGGATAGAAGGCTTAATGATCTCGCAAGGCAAAGGACACCACCAGTTCGTCCGCTCACCCCAGAATACTCTTCTTCGTCAGAGGAATCGCCGAGACCTTCGCGGCGACCATACGAGAGGCCTGAAAACATAGAGCAGCTCCGATTTGGAACCCTGCCATCACGGGAAGAAGAGGCACTGGGTGTAGGGCCCTCAAACTGCAATGTGAACGATCACACCACAACTCCCAGAGCTCGAGGTGTAGACAGCCCTGTACAGAACAGACTACCTCAGCCCCGTCGCCGTACAAATGCTCATGGTAACAGGGGACAGCGAAGCCCAATCCGAGCCCCGGATTTCGCGACTGCTCCTGGAAGAGAGATTAGAGAACCCCACCGAGCAAGAAGCGCTCACCCCGAGCCTCCACTGACCAGTGCAAATGTTGCAGCCATGATCCATCAAATTCTGGCAGATAGCCGTAGACAACGGAATGAAGATTGGGGAATTGACCGTAGTCACACCCCTTTCACTGATGACATTTTAGATGCGACGTTCCCGAGGTGCTTCAACATGCCGCAGATGAACCGTTACGTAGGTAGATCTGATCCCGTCCAACATCTGATGAGATATTCTTGGTCAATGACCGCTGCCGCAGCTTCTGATGCTGTCAAGTGCAAAGCATTTCCCATATTCCTGGAGGATGTAGCATTATTATGGTTTACTCGCTTACCAGCAAGATCAATTTCCAGCTTCAGGGAGTTGAGTGAAAGGTTCGTGGAACAGTTCCACATCTATGCACAAAAGACGAAGAGTGTGATTGACTTGTTCCTTGTCAAGCAACGACCAGGCGAGAGTTTGAGGGTGTATCTAGACCGTGTCAACCTGGTCGCTACTGAAGTCAAAGATCCTCATGAGCCAACGGTTGTGGCAGCCCTAATTGATGGGGTAGATAAAGACACCGAATTTGGGAGATATCTGGCCGGCAAGCCACCCCATACTAGAGAGTTATTCTACGAAAAAGCTAACGTACACTTACGCCGGGAGGAAGTGTATGCTAACCGAAAGGCAAAAACGGCCGATAAAGAGGAAATCCAGAGCAATGTCGCCATTAAGCAGACATGAGACAGCTCGGGGATGGTCGAGGTTAATGTCGGAAATCGAAATCAAGGTGGTCGTCAGTCAGGAAACAATGATAATAACAGTAATGGCAACAACCGGAAGAGGAATCGAGGGAACGACTCGCAGAGAAGGACTCGTCCCAGGTCTTTTGAGAGTTATACGCTAATAAACGATACTTTGGAGAATATCTGTAACGAGTCGGATTTCGCCCGGCCTTAATCGATCGCAAAATCGACCAAGACCGTTCAAAATCCGCATATGTTAACTTTGGGAATACAACAACATCAGAACAATAACAGCAGACTTTTATTACATCATGATAATATAACATCAGAGTACAGAATATATCAGAGTGCATCGAAATTTAAAATACAGCGGAAGAAAATTTTACAATAAATTTAATACAGTGCTGCGGAAATAAAATAACTAAGACAGCGGAAGACTTCCAATGTTCTGGACACAGCTTTAAGCTTCAATCCAGGATCCTGCTAAAGAGATAAACCTGTAGACAAACTACTCGACTGCCCATGTGGAAAGAGGGCACCCGAGTTTGTAAAGGTGGAAACAAACAACGGGTCAGTCGTGGGACTGGTGTGAGAATCTTAACTAATTTAACTAATAGTAATAAGGCAAATCCATGGACCACGCCGCTAATGCGGAATGGGTTTTATTCCAATGGATTGTCGTGCATAACTTGAAGTAAACCGTAAAACAACGCAATACTTTTTAGAAAAATGAAATCACCATAAGACTCAGGTCCCATCACACAATGCAACGCACACCAGAGGATAAAGTTTTACCTTATGGTGATTAAACATGCTTGATACGTTAAAAACGAATTTGATATTATTATTAGTGTATATATGTTTTAAAAACAATTTCAATCATAATGTATCAATCCTAGGAAGCATAGGTACCATATGATATGCCTCCGTACTAGTAATACAATCAAAAATGAATAGGGCGTATTGGATTTTGGTTTCCATCATGAGTCAAGGCTAGGGAGGAGCTCCTACCGATTCGAGACACTCTAGCTAATGGCTCAGGATCCCCCGCAGTGAACCCTTGGAAAGCTGCAGGGCCGGTCCACACATACAGCTTCGTGGATTGGCAATTCCTGACAACACGTTTCCCGGTCCTATAGGACCTATCCGAGGCGCCTCATTCCATCATCCACATAAGTAAAATGTCAGGGCTGGTAGGTCACTGACACCACTCTAGCTAGAAAGAAACGTGCTGCTCTCCCTGCGTTCCCTTCTCCCGTTTTAGACTCCGCCGGTGTGTGAGGCTCGCGAAGTCACGCTATACACAAAGCTATGCCTAAACAGACTATGCTTTGATCGTCCCACAAGGCCTGCTTTTCAACAAAACCTTGATCATATACATCTTAGCATGCCACATCATCACTCCATATCACACTACCAATCCTTTGCCGAAATATATGAATGGGTGTTAAGCAAGAGAATAAATTCTCCGCCACCAAACATCCATACATTCGACAGAAGATTAATAACATGATATATAATGGAGTACGATGTCAGACACACAATCCATTTATAAGCTTATGCTCTGGGTCTGAGCGAAAGCCAAACCCATACAAATCAACACTACGTCCGGGCAACTCCTACTATTAACTTATCAAGGTAGCGAGCCATTCTAATGCAACAGTCATCATCGTCCATTCGATGTAGAGATTTGACGGTCTTCAATCGCCGTCTTCCAATCTTGGATTTTTAAACGTCGTATAATTATTTGGAATGAGATAAACTCGGACTTTCCAAATAATCCTCGTATATATATATATTGAAAATCCTTCTTACACATTTATAATTATTTTTATTAGCGATTCCTTCCTATTTTAATTTTTTAAATTAATTAAATTTTTATATAACGACGCCTTAAGTCCATGGCGACTATGGCGCTGCATTCAATCAATTTTGATTTTCACATTTCTCAGAATCTTACCGTTGGATCTTAACGTAATATATATCATTGGAAAGATTTTTCCAAGACGGTCCTAACGGTTTCAGTTTCAAGAAAATTCGACGGTCGGATCTTCTTGTATAGTCATTTAAAAGTACGATTTCAAAACGCGAACTACCACGCCCTATTCGTTTAATTTTAATTATATATATATATATATATATAATCATTGAATCGTAATAACGTCGTTTGATTAAAACAATGCTCTACACAATTACCGATACTTACTAAATTTTAATTCATTTGAAAATGAAGATAATATTACCGCATCCTAAATTCATTCTTTCCTTACATTGAAAATGTAAATTCCATCTTTTTTTATTTGCATGAAAATGTAAGTTTAATTCCTATGTAAATTCCTATATTCTTTATTTAAATGTAAAACAAATGTAAAATTTGATACATTCAAAATCCTACTTTTAAATTACGTATAAAGACGTAGATTTCAACTTCAATGTATATTCTCATCTTAGTTACATTATAAAAATGTAACTTATTTTTGTAGTGAATCCTATTTTAAATTTACATATCAAAATGTAAGTTTTATTTACAATGCAAACTCTATTTCTAATTTACGTTATAAAAATATAATTTTTAATTATAATGCAAACTCTACATCTAATTTACATTGTAAAAGTATGAGTTTTAATTATAATGCAAACACTACACCTAATTCATATTGTAGAAATATGATTTACATATAAAAATGTAAATTTTAACATATGATGGAATTCTCATATTAATTACAAAGAAAAATGTAATTTTTAATATACGACATAAATTCACTTTATGATTTACATATAAAAATGTAAAATTTAACATAAAGTGGCATTCACATGTTAATTACAAAGAGAAATGTAATTTTTTTACAATACGGTGTATATTCCTATATAATTTACATATAAAAAAAATGTAAATTTTATCATACGATGAAATTCCCCTTTTAATTATAAAGAAAAATGTAATTTTTAACATTCAATGTTGATTCACTTTATAATTACCTATAAAAATGTAATTTTCGTCATGCAATGTAAATTTACATTTTAATTATATAGAAAAATGTAATTTTCAACATGCGGTGCTAATTTATATATAGATTACATATAAAAATGTAACTTTTGTTCATGCGGTGTAAATTCATATATAAATTAACATATAAAATGTAATTTTTAATTTACATAGCAAAAATTCATTCTTTTATTTCATATGAAATTGCAATTATTTTGCATCATATAACTCATTCTTTTACTTACAATGTAAAAATATTTACCTTTATGTTTACAATGTAAAGATATCAACTTTTTATTTTTATAATGTAAAAATATCAACTTTTATATTTTACAATGTCAAAACGTCATCCTTTATTATTTTGCAATGTAAAAATATCATCCTTCCATTTACAATGTAAAAACCTCATCTCTTTATTTACATTGCAAAAATATGATCTTTTTATTTACATATTAAAAATCTCATCTTTTTATTCTCATTGCAAAAATATGATCTTTTTATTTACATCATAAAAATATCGTCTTTTTATTTTCAATATAAAAATATCGTCTTTTATTTTCAATATAAAAATATTGTCTTTTATTTTCAATATAAAAAGATTGTCTTTTTATTTACATCGTCAAATTTTCAATATAAAATCCATTCTTTACAATGTAAAATTCACTCTTTAATTACAACGTAAAGTCCATTCTTTTTATTACAAAAAAAAAATGTAAATCTTCCTAATTTAACATGTTGACAATTAAAAAGGGTATCTTTTTAATTCTAATCTCTTATTGTAAATTTTTTTTACTAATAAAAATGTTATCTTTCAAATTCACTCTTTTTATTGAAACTTTGACAATATGTACCTTCCCATTTGAAAACATGGAAGCCATCCTTTGGTTCTTTTAATTGAATACTGGATTATAATATTCTTTAACTCAAAATTGGAATGAGACTCACACAATTTCCATGTAATTTAATTACACGGATTTCAAACATTGCACTTATTCTATAATAATGTCAACCATTCACATAACAGCCAAAGTGCAATTTACACTAAACACAAGGGTGATGTGTAGTCAAATATCAACCCAAGACCCGTGTTGGGTTTCAACCAACACATAATTTTGTGCACTTGGGCGAGGTGTAAAACAATCGTCCCAATCAACATCAACAAGTCAAGTAGTTTGTCAATGGCAGTGTAACATCATTTTAAATTATCATAAATAATAAATCATTAGTTTAATCTGTTGAATATTTTCAATTTCAAGCATAACATGACATGACATCCAAATCCACAATCCGTTCAACAAACAATTACTTCCATCACCAATAATTTATTTACATTTAATTATAAAAATAAATAACTATTCGAAAATTGAGTGAGCAAAAGAGTTCTCACCTTTGCCGGCTTTAAATGACGGTTCGGGCCCAATTTAGCCCAAAATTCAACATGCTCCAAATTTGATGAAATTAGTGTCTACGCGTAGCTCTCGACTCACTGATCGCAGCAAATCCTGTTTCGTGCGATTTCGAGTTCGTATCAAAAAGATATGAATTTTCGAAGTTTGTAATAATTAAATAATTAATTTAAATTATGAAAATTACCCAAATTTTCAACTTGCTCCAAATTGGACAAAATTTCTGCTCCCTCGAAGCTCTTGACATAACAATCTCAATGGATTTAGTTTCATGCAATTTCGATAACGTGACAAAAAGTTATGCACTTGCGAAGTTAAAAAATCGATTAAAATAATATTTAAATTTGTAAAAATTACCCAAAATTTCAATTTTCTCCAAATTGGACAAATTTAGTGTCCACGCGAAGCTCTCATCGCCACGATCACAGCAGACCTGAAATCGTCAAATTTCGATCTCGTATGTAAAAGATATTGCATTACGAACATAGAACATAAATGTTTCGCGTTTAAGCCCCTAACCTTTTTTTTTCAAACAGCACCCTGAAATTAAAATGCTCGCCACGGCCAAACCGTACGTCGGAATTGCACGAAACCAGCGCCATTCTCTCCGGCTTCTCCCCCTCTTTCCAGGGCTGGTGGTCCCCCCCTCCAATTCGCCACGTGGGGCCCACGATCTGCAGATGAACGGAAAAGTGCAGTTTCCGTTCATCTTGGTGCTGCGGCCGCCTCGGTGCTCTAAATGCCCCCAAAATTTTCCAGTAGCTTGGCCTCGACCTCCCGAACAACTTCTCTGTTTGTCACTTCGCCTGAAAATGCACGGATTGGCGGGAAATTGCTCATCTTTGCGACTGTCCTGTTTTCAGCACCCCTCCAATAAAATTGACATTCCGGCCAACTCCGACCACATGAGACCATGCCACCACCGCCAAAAGAACCGTATGGTTCCCCTCTACCTCTGCCTGAAGTCGGTCGACCTAAGTCTCTTCGTGGGGCCCGCAATAGCCAAAAAACGAAAATATGACTGCTGCCTTTAGATTGAGATTCTGGCGAACCCGTGCGACGATAGGTCTTGAATTTTTCGTGGTAGATAGAGGATAAGAAGATGAATAAAACCCAGAAAGGGTTTGGTCTGATTTTGTTTGGATTGAGAGTTATAAATTGTTTTGTTTTCAGGGGCTTATTTGCAAAGAATTATTTAGAGTGGAGACCATGAAAACGAAGAAGGAGAAGGTGGCTGGTAGGTTTTGGTTATGATTCAGCTAATGGCCGAGGAAAAGATATTTTATATGGGGTTAAGAATGTTATTAGGCCCAATTACCCTTTTATGTATTTATTTATACAATTTGCACCCATTTTCATATTCTAAAAATTCGTGTTAACACCTACGAATTCCAATTTTTATGAAAATTGAAACATAAATATTTCTTGACATTACGGATTCAAAGAAACTGGTTTCATTAAATTCCGAGTCCGTATGAATAAATTATGAATTTTTAAAGTCTGGAAATTGACCGTTTTTCACTGTAAAATTAATAACGACCACATACTGACTCCAAAAATTACGAATTTTGGAATCTAGTAATAGTTTAATATTCCGGATCCAACAAAAGTGGTCTCGTAAAAAATGGAGGTCGTTTGCAAAATTTCCATTTTTAAGGCGTATATATTTAATATAAAAAATACATTTTTAAATCAATAATTTCCGAAACTCGAAATATATAAGTGTTTATACTTTTTCAATGCAGAAACATCATTTTGAACTCAATGGAAGTGGTTTCAAGTCGAAATTCCTTCGTATGCAAAAAGTAGCATTTTGACCCTTATAAATTTCATAACGACCTTCCTAAATTTTAATTTGGGCATAACTTTTGATTCCCGTTATAATATTTCGATTTTTCGGATTCGTTGGAAAGATATTTTAAATATATTCTAATATTTTTGGTTTCACTAAAATCCCTTAAATTTTGCATCCTGTACGATCAGTCAAAGTTCAAGTTTGACTTTTCAAACTACCGCGCTATTTCTAATTTTTTTATAATTAAAATTAAATTATTCATTCTAACTTCGATTTGAACCAAATTTGGGATCATTATTATTTAAAATAAATTGTTTTAAATATCAAAACTCATTAAAATCACTTAAAATAAAATTTTAAATTGGCCCCAAAATTCAGGGTTGTTACAATATCTTCATGGATTCGTACAACGTCCTCCAAAATAAAAGGCCTCCTCCCAGAGAGTCGACGGAGAAAGAACGTGAAACGGGGAAGTTTTATCTCTTTCATCAGATTCATGGCCATTCGACAAATGAATGCCGTCACCTAAGAGATGTAGTCGAGAGGCTTCTCTGAGAAGAAAAATTGGATGAATACAGAGTGACACCCAGAGACAGGGGGCAAGCCGTACAGGCCCCAAATTAGAACCAGAATCAACCTGCTGTCAGGCCAACTGCCCAGCAAAAGGGAAAGGACCTTGTTATCAATACCGTAATTGGAGGGCTTTATCTCGCCGGACACGGTTCTAAGGCATTGGATCAGTATGTCAATGCAGCCAAGCAACACCTCGAGGTAGGGGAGTGTAGCAACCCTGAGGACAACATCCCGGTAAAGCAACAAAAGATGATGTCCGACGATGTCGTTTCCCATGAACGAGAAAGCATTGGAGTTCATGCTCCGACTGAAGATCCATTTGTAATCACAGTACCTATTGGCCCGGCCACTGTTCATAAAGTCATGGTGGATAACGGGAGTTCCGTCAATATTCTTTTCAAAAACACATTCGACCAGATGAACCTCGAGATAAAAGACTTGAAGCCCTGTCAGGGATGGATCCGTGGATTTAACGGAGCATCCACCGCTCCAATGGGTTATGTAGAGCTACCAGTTACGCTTGGGGAAGGAGAACGCCAGAGAGTGAGAATCCTTCCCTTCGTGGTTTTGGATATTGAATCACCCTATAATGCCTTCTTGGGCCGACCGGCCCTCGCAAAGTTTAGAGCATGTATAGCCCCCTGGTGCTTATTATTGAAATTTCCTATGGAAGCTGGTGTTGGTATTGTTAGAGAAGATCAGGTTGTCGCACGAGCATGTTATGTTGCAGAGCTAAAGCTACTCCGCAATGGAGGGGACATAGAAACCAAGGGCGCTTTCCCCCCCACAAGGGCGGAAACCTTATAGCAATGAAAGAGAATGACCGTAGGAGGGTCGCCCAGAGAATTGCCCGAGGATATAGATCCCAGAGAGGACAAAGAACCTGGGGGCAGAATGACGACTCCCAACGAGACAACTGTGGATGTACCGATCGATGATAGTGACCCAGAGAAGGTCCTTAAGATTGGATCCCAGTTAAATTCGAATTTAGATAAAGAACTGACGAATTTGTTAAAAAATAATTTGGATGTATTTTCTTGGACCCACGCAGATATGTGCGGTATATCTCCATCAATCAGGAGCCATTCATTAAGCATTAACCCCCCAAAACATCATCCGGTAAAACAAAAAAGGCGAATGCTGGGCCCAGAGAGGTCCGCTGCCTTGAAAGAAGAAGTTGGAAAGCTAAAGAGTAATGGATTTATCAGAGACTCAATCTAACCAGACTGGATTTCAAATCCAGTTCTGGTAAAGAAGGCCAACGGGAAGTGGCGAACATGTATCGGTTTCTCGGATTTGAATAAAGCCTGCCCAAAAGACAGTTTTCCGTTACCCAGGATCGATCAGTTGGTGGACTCAACGGCGGGTCATGAACTTCTCTCCTTTATGGATGCTTATTCAGGATATAACCAGATTCCAATGCATGTTCCAGATCAAGAACACACTAGCTTTATTACGGATTTGGGGTTATACTGCTATGTGGTAATGCCCTTTGGCTTGAAGAACATAGGCGCTACATATCAACGGTTAGTGAACAGAATGTTCTATAACCAGATTGGAAAAACAATGGAAGTATACGTTGACGACATGTTGGTTAAGTCCAAGCAATCCTTTAATCACACTACATACTTGGCAGAGATGTTTGGCATTCTTTGAAAGTATGCGATGAAACTCAACCCAACAAAACGTTCATTTGGGGTCGCCTCCAGAAAATTCTTGGGATTCATCGTCAGTTCTCGTGGGATTGAGATTAATCCAGACCAGATCGCAGCAATCAGAGACATTCAGGAACCTAGGCAAATTAAAGATGTGCAAAGCCTTGCAGGGAAAGTAGCCGCACTAAGCAGATTTATCTCCAGGGCTACGGACAAATGCATCCCATTCTTCGAATTGATAAAGCGAGGAAAAAGCCACTTCAAATGGATGCTCGACTGCGTAGAAGCGTTTCAGAACTTGCTGAGACACCTGGAGAAACCCCCGATATTATCTAAGCCGATGGATCATGAGGACTTATTCATGTACTTGGCAGTGTCGTCCCAAGCGATCAGCTCAGCATTGGTAAGAGAAGAAGATAAGGTCCAAATACCTGTGTATTACATGAGCAAAAAATTGACGGCAGCAGAGCGTAATTATCCAAGGATAGAAAAGTTGGCGTATAGTTTGCTAATCGCCTCTAGAAAGCTTCAACATTATTTTCAGGCTCATCCCATTACCGTATACACTGATCATCCACTCAAACAAGTTCTACAAAGACCAGAAGCGTCTGGAAGGCTACTCAAGTGGAACATTGAGTTGAGTCAATTTGATCTGAACTTTCAACCCCGGCGGTCAATACGGGGGCAAGCGATAGCCGACTTCATAGCAGAGTTTACTGTCCCAGAGGACGATAGTACAAACGAAGAAGTTGACCCCTCAAAATTACTTCTCGACCCCAGTGCCTGGAGATTGTATACTGATGGAGCTAGGAATGACAAGAGATCCGGCGCTGGAGTAGTGCTTGAAACTCCTGAGAAACGGCTGATATCCTATGCTATCCAGATGGAGTTTCACGCCACTAACAACGACTCCGAATATGAAGCACTGATAGTCGGGCTAAGGATCGCAAAGGAGTCGGAAATCACAAAGCTGGACATATTTTGTGACTCCAAGTTAGTTGTGAACCAAGTTACTGGAAAATTCCAAGCCAAAAGTGTAAGATTGATTTTATACTTGGAGAAAGTAAAGGAGTTGCTGAACGGCTTCGATCACTACAGCATATCTCATATTCCGCGGTTAGAGAATCAGCAGGCGGATAAGTTGGTAAAGATGGCTAGTTCTGACGATCCTGAAGAGACTGGGCTAGCCCCAGTTGAAGTACTTCGGTCTCCTAGTATAGATCAGATGGAAATTGATCCAGTATTAGAGACGGAACCAGAAAGGGAGTCATGGATGACCCCTCTAAAGAATTTCTTGATGAATGGAGTGCTTCCGACCAAGAAAAGCGAGAGGCGTAAAGTAATTCGTAAAGCTGTCTGATACGTTCTACAAGGCGGAGTTCTTTACAGACAAGGATTTTCGATGCCCCTTCTCCGGTGTATAGCTCATGATGATATCAAGCATGTACTGCAAGAAGTACATGAAGGTGAATGCGGCGATCACACTGGAGGGCAAACATTGGCAAAAAAGGTGTTGCGACATGGTTATTTTTGGCCTACCATAAACAAAGATGCGGCGAAGTGCGCACGACGATGTGATGCATGTCAGAGATTTTCAAAAATACCTAGAGCACCTCCTAGTTAGTTAAAAACGATGATGAGTCCATGGCCTTTCGCTATGTGGGGAATTGATATCATCGGAAGTCTTCCCATAGCTAAGGGCGGGGCAAAGTTCGCTATTGTAGCCGTAGATTACTTCACCAAGTGGGTCGAGGCTGAGCCACTGACTGCAATCACAACCAAACGAGTGATCAATTTTGTCGTTAGAAACATCATCTGTCGATTTGGGATTCCAAAGATTGTTATAACCGACAACGGAACTCAGTTCGATAGCACTGAATTCAGAGACTTCTGCCAGAAATACCACATTGAGAAACGGTACACCTCTGTGGCGCACCCGCAATCGAACAGACAGGTCGAAGCGGCGAATAAAGTGATTAAGTCCATTCTGAAAAGAAGACTGAAATGGGCCAGAGCCATGTGGGTTGATGAATTACCCTTAGTAGTATGGGCCTATAGGACAACGTATAAATCGGCAACAGGCCATACCCCCTTCTCCCTTGCTTTTGGAGCAGAAGCAGTCATCCCGGTTGAAATAAAAGTACTTTCTCACCGAGTGACTTATTACGATCCGATGACTAATAACAAATTGCTCCTTGAATCCCTGGATATGATCGAAGAAAAGAAGGACGAAGCAGACCTGTGTGCCTTGAGATGCAAGCAACAGGTCGCTCGATACTATAACAAAAAGGTTCGAGCCCGAACCTTCGAACCCGGAGACTTGATTCTGAAGCGTGTCTTCCCAGCCCCAACTCATATGGGCCCGAAGTGGGAAGGACCATACTCTATTCTGTGCAAGCTTGATAATGGAACTTTCAAGCTAGCGACCGTAGATGGAAAGGAAATCCCCAGAGCGTGGAATGCCCAACATTTACGGCCGTATCTAACGTAAAGATGTCAGATCTGTTCTTTTGCTTTATTAAGGACCATGTACAAGGCACGACTTGCCTAGAATAGTCCGATTTTTTAAGCAAAAATTATAAAGTGGACGTAGGTCATGATTCGACCGAACCACTATAAAAATATTGTGTGTCGTTTACCTTTATTGCACTATTTTTTATCTGTCATTCTATTTTTATGGAAATTGCTGTGAACCATGCGACGATCACAGAAGCGTATGATTATAGGTGCCTTCCATCAGAATGGAAAGTAGTCACCAGTCAAAACTCTAAGGGTGCGATAAAGTAAATCATATCATTGATAGCGCTCTAACTCTCCAGAGCCGAGAGAGAGCATAACGGACATGAGGGCGATCTCCGTAAGTCATGGCGGTGTACCATGATCGGAACCGCATTGACGTAACTCTAACTCTCCAGAGCAGAGAGAGAGTATAAAAGCGTCTCCGACTGAGCGCTGAGAAAGAGATCTTGCCCCGCTGAAGGATCAGGGAGCGATTGAACTGCTGAGCTTGAACTCTAACTCTCCAGAGCAGAGAGAGTATAAAAGCGTCTTTGACTGAGCGCTGAGAAAGAGCTCTTGCCCCACTGAAGGATCGGGGAGCGATTGAACTGCTGAGCTTGATCTCTAACTCTCCAGAGCAAAGAGAGTATAATAGCGTCTCCGATCGAGCGCTGAGAAAGAACTCCTTCCCCGTTGAAGGATCTAGGAGCAATTGAACTGCTAGATTCGAACTCTAACCTCGGCGGCCGCCAGGAGAGTATAAAAGAGTCTATGGTTAAGCGCTGAGAAAGGTGTCGGAAACTCAGCACCACAAGGACAGTTATCTTATTAAATTCTCTAAGTCCCCCATATTCAGAAATAGGGGGCAACATGCGAACAACGCTAATCAATCCTTAATAAGCCCTAGTTAAGCGCTACGTTAACGATTGATTGGGGGCCATATACATCATTGCACATGAACCTTGATGCAGCAAGGAAATTTTTAAATTTTTCTTTCTGTTGCTTGACTGATTTGTAGTTATAATTAGATGATCTATGACTAAGCATGAAAAGTTTATTAAATGCAGGTACACGATGGTGCAAAAGAGATAAACTTTCATTTATAAACTGCAAGCCTACAAAGTGAAAAACAACCTAAAACAAAATGAGGGCCAGTCTCATAATTACATTTCCTGGCCAGTGGGAAACCTAAAGACAAAATATAGACAAGCGACAATATCCTATTTACGCTTGGACTTCTTCTCCTGTTTCTGCTTCTCCAGCTTCGCCTTGTCAGTTTCGGATTGATCACCCTTCTTTCTTTTCCGTTTGTCTATAAGAGGAACGTCCGACTCATCAGAAGACTCCTCCTCCACCTCCTTTCTCTTTCTCTTATCAGTCAAGGAAGCTGGGAAATCATCAGTGTTCGCAAAATGAAGCTGTTTGCTGATGGATTTGGGCTGGAGTTTCAGGACCATCCCAGTTTTGGGATTAAACTCCGAGATAGGAGCTACGTTCAAAGGCTCTTGTCCCACCTTCTTTAAAGCCAGCTGCTTTTCCTGCCTGGCTTTTCTATTAGCCAAAGTTTCGTCGTCATCGTCTTTGGCCTCTTTGGTACTATTGATATCCTCCTCATCCTCTACATGGCGCCCGTCCATATCTTTCAAGGCCTCGATGGTTTCATCATCTTTGGGAGCATCAGCACTGGGTGTCAGGATGCCTTTCTCTGTTGTTGTACCTTCAGCCTGCTTCAGTATATCAACACCGACGCTAGGCGAGATGACAATCTTCTCCGCCACTGTCCCCTTCTCGACATCCTTGTCGGTGGGCTCGCCACCTGTATTACAGGGAACACATGTTATTAATTCGATTGGTTGCTCTACCAGACGATGACAATTCACAATTGCTTTGACAAATTGTGGGGGAAAAAGGGAGATACCTTCCGCTGATCCTCCATCTAGGCTAGCTGCAGAAGCTCCGACAACCACAAGAGTTAGGCCCAAAGGAATTAATGGATCATCAGGATGGTATTCCTCAACTCCGGAGGCCTTGGGCTCTACAGCTGAGCTCGAACCTTCGTCAATCTTGTTTTTACCCTTAGCCAGGGCCCTCTCCTTCTCCATTTATTCTTGAATTAGACGACGGCCTTCTGCCAGATTCTCGGGCTCGTTATCCCTCAGAATGGTCTTCATCAGTTCATCTTCGTCAATCTCTTCAACTCCTAATCTCTGCTTCTCTCCCTCGACGATGGCATCCCATAAGTTGGCTAAAGTAATGTGGTAGTCCGGGATCCACGAGATGTTATGGGTTTTAAGGACGTGGCCGAGGAAGTCAAATATCATCTCTTCAAACCCTTCGATATCTTTTTCTCTCTCGAGGAGTTTGTTGTTAGAAGCAGTAGCCATCTCAATGGCACTTCTACATTCTTTTCGGCAAGAGCCGCGCGCCTCTCTGCATCCGCAACTTGATCATTCAAAATCACCTTCTCTGCTTCGGCCAAAGCTAGACTTTCTTTCAAGCTTGCTTTTTCTTCCTCCCAAGAAGCTCTCTCAGCTTCAAAATGGCCATGTGCCGTCTTCAACTCAATGTTGGCCATTTTAAGATCTTCTACCTCCTTCTTTAAGGCCATTTTCTCTTGGCTATTTGAGTCAAGTTCAGAATGAAAGCGTTTCTTGGCATTCTCCAATTCAGTCTTATAATTTTCAGCCTCTCTCCACGCTAAGGCAAGTTGGGATTGAGCATCTTCCAAGTCCTTCTCCATTTTTGTCCTATCCCTCTCATTGTTATCTATCTTCACCTTAGATCTATGTGCTTCCATCTCAAGCGTTCGGATGACCTCTGAAAGATTAACCGCATGTTTCTTCATCACTTCATACTGCCTGGCTACATGGCGAATGTGCCTGATGACTTCAGTATCCCAGGTCTTAGGGACTGGTTCCAAGGCCGGAACAAACATCATCCTTTCGAAGAAGTTGTTAGGGAATTGTTCTCGCAACTTTTCCAGCTTATCTTGAGTCTCGGGACCATGGATGTAATCTCGTGACCCGGGGGCAACCAAATCTTGTTGGCTGGAAGGGACAATGTCACTTCTCTCTTTTTCAGAATCCTTGATTGGATCCTTGCTTTTATCCTTAGGCTCGTAGTGTCTTTTTGATGACCTGCTGTGAGAGGGTGCACTCTTCGGAGGAGTTAACTCTTTAGGAAGTTGTTTTCCCCCTGTAGGTGGTACCGAATAACTGGGAAGCTTGCCAGAAGTTGACTTTGGTAGAGACCGGGATTGCGAAGAAGTAGGCTTGTGAGAAAGGCCGCGAGAGCGCTCGGGATTCGGATGAAGACTGGGTGTGCCTTCACGAAGAGAGCGATAAGAATAGGACCGCCTGCGAGACATCCTTCCTGTAAAATAAAAAAGAGCATATTAAAACCTTGAATACTGTTGATATAAAAGTGTGGGGTCAGGCAGTGCGTGTGATTTGTGCATCCCATATAATTCCCCCTAACAGACCCGGGCCCGAAGTCAGGCTCATCTGAGTAGTTTCTTGTCCTCCAACTGGAACAGTGGTTTCCTCAGAAGCAGGGAAGAATGGCTCTCCTTCAAAGTCCCCCTCTGTATATACATCATCAGGCAAAGGAATTTTGCTCATCTCTTTAAATAGTTGTTCTTCTGTTAAATAATCGGGAGCAGCAGGTTCGATCGGAACAGAGGCCCTTGAGAGGAAACCCCCTGGAGAAACTGGGATTTCCTTAGACTTGTCACCACGGGCCTCATCCCCTCTATATATGTTTAGGTCCTCGTCATCCTGGATGATTATCGGGGAAGGACTCTTACGGAATTTAATTGTTTCTGCTGCCCGTGATGTTCCTTCTCCCTCCGTTGGGGGCACGTATTTGTAGGGTTTGCAGCCTGCACCAAGTCCAAACCTTATATCCAGAAGGCGATGCTTGTGAAGGTTTTCATCAGTAATGCACTTCTTGATCTTTAGGAAATCGAATCTGCTTTGTAGAAGAAGAGACAGTCGATTATTGTATATCAAGCCTTCCGTCTTAGGAAAGACGTGATCTGTTTAAAAAAAAAGAGAGAGGGGGGCATGCTAATGCTTCGATTTCTTAAGCAAGTTATCCAGTCAAAAGACTAAAGTTTACTTGATTTAAGCCATCTCCTTGAGCACCCAGCCTGTCTCTTTATATAAACCAATCAGACTTAGGATCCCCTATATTGCTGTATTCGTCATACAGAACCTTCCTATTCGCTACCGATTCGAAGAAGGAGATATTTGGGGTTGCCGAGGAGCGATGCTTAAAAAGATAAAAGAATTTCAAATCTTTAAATGTAAGCTCGGTATGCAGGATTTCCGCGTATGCGATATATAGAGTATATAGAGCCGCGTAGGCATTGGGATGAAGCTGCATCGGAGCGATACCCAATCGTTTTAAGGTCTCAAAGACGATTGGAGGAAAAGGAGGAATACCTCCTACCCAGCACATGAGTCGGTTGACTGTCATATACCCTTCCGGAGCTAAGTGAGGTCTATCTTCGCTGCCGGGTGTCCTTACATCATCCCAGGGAATCCCATGTCTTAAGAAAATTCTCTTAAGCTTTATGTCATCGGGTTTGGAAGCTAAAGAATCAGTAAATTTCTCTATCCCAATTGCGTCAGGAATCTCGTCGGGAGCTCGCCCGTCTACTTCAGACTCTTCATTAAGTGAAGTACTTTCAGATGGATCCGATTCCGTTGCCTCATATTCGGATCCAGAATCTTCGCCCCCTGGGTTAATTGGAGGGACCTCGGGGTTGTGGCGCTCAGGCACCTCGGGATCCATTTCTGTGTCGGATCTTGAAGAGGAATGATTATCCGACATTACTGTTTAGGCGAGTAAACATGAGAAATAATATTAAAACTACTCGTCCCCCCTATGTGTGCGAGTGCGTGTGTGCTTGTGCGTGCATTAAAAAAAGTACAAAGGTCAACAAAATCATCTAAACATTGGTCGTTGTTCGGTTGGTAGATTATGGATTTGTTCAATCCGGAATGTTCGTCTCAAAGGCTCTAACCTAACTGTCCATCTATTTGTTAGAGTTGCATCATATTATTCAGTCAGCATGTGCATCAGATTGTTCGTCAGGCGGATCGCGACATATGGTCGGATCGTGGTAAAGGACTCGGTACGCGAAAGGGTACTAGATCATGGAAAGGCTTTGAATCGTGAAGCGCACCAATTCATCCAGACGGATCGCGATGGTATCTTGGCGATCCGCATCGCCCCCCCATTCTCCACGACCCGAAGCTCCAGTATCTCCACGATCTGACACTCGCATCTAGTTCCCCACGAACTGTAGCCTTGCCATTTCCGCGATTCGACCCACTAGCCAAATCAACATTCCAGTTCCGTTCCCTCTCGCCTCGCCTCACCATAGCTTCGAACTCGGGCCTCGCCCACGAACCGACCTGGTCATCCCTTCCTTCTTCTTCCTCAACTCTCCTCTTCACCCTTAAATCCATGGAATCGAACCAGGCACGTTCGCATTTACTATCACCAAATCCTACAAAACTCCGTTGTCTCCACTCTCTAAACCAGTGCGAACATGATAGAAACTAAAGAAAAGCTGTTTAATTACCTTCTTAAAGTTTGAAATCGGTTGGAAATTTGGAAATCAAAGTTAGGGTTTTCTCTCAAGAAAATCGGCGTCGGCTGCAAAAGAAGAAAGAAGAGGAGAAGAATGAGGGAGAGGATCGATTTATATAGGCAAAGGGGCGACCGTTAGTCTCCCCCTTTTTTGTCTTATTCGATACGTGAAAATAGGCGGGCCGCGAACCAAAAGCCCACCACGTCTCAAAGAGAAGCCTGTCTCGTTCCGTGATGAGGACCAAATGCTCACCAAAGAACGAGGCGAACGACTTGCTAACGGACCGTGACTCGCACATGCAATCCAAACCGATAAATGACCGACAGGAATGAAAATTCTGAAATGATCATAGAAAATTCAAAAATGCACCTGGTAGATTCGATGATGAAGACTCTAAAAGATCCCAGAAAAGAATTGTCCAATAAACAGGGAAACTGTTAAAGATTTATCCGATATTTATGGCGAGCAAAAGGACAACTTTCCGTAAATGATATGGCCTTTTGAATAGACGCCACCATTGATTTGCATCTCTTTATGAAAAGAAATTTTTTGCAGTTTCTAAGCATGTTCCATCATCGATAAAACATACTTCGAGGGGGCAAAATGTTGGCTAGCTTTTTGACCAAGCCACCAAGGCTCACTCACAAGAAGAAAGTATGAAACTATGTTCCTTAAGTCCATGAAGAATCGGATCGCATCAGAGGGTCGCCCCTCACGGATCGCCCCCCATCGGATCGCCCCCAATCGAATCGCCCTCATTGCATCAGCGATCCGACCACTTCTACACGACTCGATCCGTACATACACTACTACCCAGCACAGACCGATCCGATCCCCCGATGCACAGCGAAGCCTCTGACCTGTTCAAGCACGAGCTAGTCTTCGGCGATCCGAGATGCACGGATCCAGCGACACGTGTCCCCAACTGTCACTTTGACCAATTCCTCCTCCTCGCTCGATCCGATATGTAAGGGGATCGCGACACCTGTCCACAACGGCTAATTTGACCAATTCTTCATCAAGCTACGAACCGATCCGATATTCTCGGGATCTGTGCCACGTGTGATCGCGATCCGCTTGACAAAATCAGTTATAAATAGCCCAGAGCTTATCATTTTTGAGGAACTTTTCGGCAGTATTGAGCACTGATTCCACCACTATTGTCATACCACCATTTCTTGTCAGTTTTATTACGAGATTACTGAGAGAAATTACAATTGTAAAAGTGAGTTCGAGAGAAATCATTGATTGTACTAGCATTCAAAGTATAATCGATAACATATAAAGTGGACGTAGGCTCGTTAACGCCGAACCACTATAAATTCTGTGTGTTTTATGCTTTTTCTTCATTCTCCAGTTATAATTCTTTACAAATCAGAACAATTTGGGTGTTGGGTCGAAATTTTGTTCTAACACCTCACGTCCCCTCGGAACCTCGGGCTTCGTATCCCAATTCGTTGGAGCCTTCTTTTTACTTAGATGGACATTCGCTCCTTCCCGTGTTATAATAAGAATGACTACTTAGTTCTACTAACTAAGGTTTACCACTTAGTTTCCAGAATCGTTGTTTTCTTAACTAAGGTTTACTACTTAGCTCCTTTTAACTAAGGTTTACTACATAATTTTCTTTCCCGTCAATTTGGATTTGTTAAGTGTCATTAGTCAATTCAAGCTAACTTAACCCTCTTCATTCACCCTGATAAACTGGTTAAGTGTTATCAGTAATTCATGCTGACTTAACCCCACCACAAACCAAGTTATATTGGTTAAGTATTTCTTATTACTTAACCCTACCCATTCATCCTGTATTGGTTAAGTGTTCCTTTATAACTTAACCTTGCCCGTCTGTTTTTACTAACATGTTATTAATGGTTAAGTATTATCCTTTCATGTTTCAGACTTAAACTTATTCCTTTATCACAATTTGATGGTTAAGTGTTCAAGTTTACTTAACCCTACGGTCTAGCCCAGCTAACATATCAAATTGGCTAAGTGCATTAAATTTTTCTTAACCCCAACCTCTTGTCTAGTTAACATGTTAATTTGGCTAAGTGTATTAACTTTACTTAACCCCACCTTCTAGTCTAGTTAACATGTTAATTTGGCTAAGTGTTTTCTTAGTTACATAACCCCTACAAATCTTGTCTTGTTACCATGAGTTTGGTTAAGTGTCCCTATGGACTTAGCCCTCCCATTCTAGCTTAATTGTGTTAAGTGTCAGTACGAACCTAACCCCACCCACCGGTCTGGTTATCATGTTGAATTGGTTAAGTGTCTTATTTAACTTAATCCTGCCATTCTTGTTCTAGCTTTAACTAAATAATTTAAAGTCGCGACCACTCATATTAGACAGATATTGTTGCGAATACTGGATGTGCCGGTTGGTTCCGGGCAGGTTTACATCGCAACTCAGTCTAACCTCGAGTTGGGCATATTCGTGTTTTCTAAGTTCAAAGGGTTTTGATTTATTCTTCAATCAGGTTTTGAAAGTAACCATCCTGTCCGTCGGATCAGTTAGGGATAGCCAGGAAGAGCAGGAAACTTGTATTTTCCAAACCCAAGCCTAGACACTATCCTCTCTGTCACCCTAGAACTTTCTGGTGTATTATTAAAAGGGATGTCGTTAATAAACCTTTAATTTGTCTAAATTTACATTTCTCATTTAGGACAAATTCTATAAGTAAATTATTCCTAATTTACTTATTTCATAATTAATCTTTTAATGTAAATTGTCAACCTTTATTCTTATGGCCTATTTTCCCCTCTATATCATATTTATGCCTTTTTGGTATGTAAACTATACCAAATTAAGTGTCACTAACCTTGATTTTGCTAAACCTGACAAGTACTCCCAATTATGGCCAATTTCAGATTTACGCCAACATACTTATTATGCCAAATTAGCTAATCCAATTCTGATTTAACATTCTAATTACAATTCATGTCAAACTAGACCTATTATTCTAGTTCACAATTTATGTAAATGCTAGATTTACAAGTCAATACTAGATTCAAATTACACATCCTATAATTCATGTCAAATTTATCCAATTTGCATTTCTATGAACATGCCATAATACATGTTCCCAATTTATGCCAATTTCCAAGTTAAAAACTATGTTCTTAGTAAATTTCATATTTTGCCCAAATCGTATTCCCACCGTTCGTATAATAGTGATTCAATCTAGATTATAGATAAATCTAGATTCGTAGAAAATAGGGAGTGAACCAAAGATGCTATGAAAAAGATAGACATAACAACTGGCATAAAATGATAATTTACTAATTACAGACCAAACGAATTACACTGAAATTGATCTAAAACATTGACTATAGGTCTGAAAATCTTATGACATAAAAAGGGTTGAATAACGACGTAGGTTCAAGAGCATGGGTAGACCTAACTTAATAGGTAAGTTCCCAAGATCTAAAACCAAAGAAAACCAAGAATAGATAGAATAGATAAACATGGGTAGACCTAACTTAATAGGTAAATTCCCAAGATCTAAAAAGAAAACCAAGAATAGACAGAATAGATAATCGGGTTTAGACCCAATTTCATAGTCACAAAACTTAGTAAGCAACACTTTCCTAGTCATGAATCATAGGTGTTTAATCACAGTAATCCTTGTTATGTCATAGGCAATAGTTTATGTTTCCTAATCAAAGGCATAGGCTTGTGTTCATAGTCAAGGAAATAATTCTTATAGTCACAATCACGGTCATAGGCAATTCTCATAGTCATAGGCAATGTTCATAGTCATAGGCAATGTTCATAGTCATAGGCAAGGACTAATTGGTCATCGAATCATAACAGTTCTTAATTAGGTCCAAAGATATAGGCACAGATTCGAATAGAAAGATTTGGCATATTCTTTTATTCCTTTAATTTCATGTCACGAATAGAGAAAACGTTCAAATCTAAAAATAATTGACTTATAGAGATTAGATTAGATTCGTAGAAAAACAGTCGTTGCAGGTGTTTGAATCATCACTTGAAATCCCAGCTTGACTTGAACCTCTTCTTGAAAGTCTTGAGCAGCATTTCCTCGTCTTTATATATATATATATATATTATTTTATTTATTTATACATTTTCTCAGAGGCAGAAAAAGGATAGAAAAGAATTGTGAATAGAGAAGAAGACTAGGGTTGTTTGTATAGTGTAGAAGTCAACGAATCTGGTCAGAATGGCGTCCGGATACAGAAGAACGAACCAGGTTCAGAAAACTGGAAAATGCGGGGGGGGGGGGGGGAGGGGGGCGACCCCCAGGTCGACTACCCAGTCGACCTGGGTCCTAAGCGGGAATTTTCCCGCCCAGTCCAATCTGGGTCTGTTTTTGAATTTCGAACTCATTTTCTGACCTGTTTTGAAATTTGAACTTCGCTGAATTTTACGGAGGCCATATCTTCCTCATACGGACTACGATTTACGTAAACTCGGACTCGTTTTCATGTAGAATTTCGAGACGAACGCAATGGCGCAGCCCGTTTCCCTTGATTTTGATTTTAGAATTTAATTTTGCCTTGATTTGTGAATCTTAGTGTTACAGAATTACGGGGTGTTACATTCTCCCCCACTTAAAAGGATTTCGTCCCCGAAATCTTCAAGTTAGGAAGAATGTGTCCTACCATCCAATCATCCATCTACTCAACCATTCAATCACAGGCATTCATTGTCCTTAAAAAATTTCTATTGCTTTCATGTTCATATGCATAGTGTGTGTATATGTCTTTATCTAATGCAAAATCAGGCGGTCTACTGATTCAGTTGACCTCCTTAATGCAAATCATGTCAGTGCTATGCGTCCAATCATGTATGCAAGCATCCCTAGTTATGTAAATACTACATGTGGGCATAGTCATTCATTCATATGCAACATCCATATGGTAACATATCAAGTTCAACTTACAAACAAATACATATCTGTAAATGCAATATGAAAGCGTCCGAACTGATCTAGTGCCTAATACGTATGCATATGCATTCACGAGCAACCATTAGCAACCACTTGCAACCATCAGCCATAACATGTTTCAAATAAATGTTTACATCCATTGGCTTCTACCTAAGGATCGAAGATACGACCTAGAGGATATACTTTGGAAAGAGAGAAACAATTATGCATAAAGCTCCTACAAAAAAAAAAAGAAATCAAGGATTCACCCTTGAGAAAAAGGGTATGATGCTAGTATCTAGCCTTCTTGAGCTTTACTCCACTGTATCTTAACTAATTTAACTTCATGATTGTGAAGTTTCTGACCTCCCTTTCCAAAATAAACAGATGTTAACTATGATACCAAGTGTACATACAAAGATGGTTTGATGTCTCTCCTCTTAGCTTATCCATCACGCCATAACTATGAGGGTCAAAAGGTCACTATGTGCTTTTTGGAGTGCCTGTCACAACTATTCATCTCCCACGCAATCCATCCTAGTCGAACTCGACATTCCTTAAGTACAAGCCCCAAAGGCCTAAACCAATATCAGACAAGCACCCAAGGAATATCTCCTCTGAATTTAGACGATCTACGTGAGATGATATAAGCAAACTCGATAGCTATTCTCAAATCCATACTAACCAAAAATAAACTGGTCGGACCACCAATTGGATTTGAGACTCTAGTGGGATCTTTGTACTATACAAGTACTATGGTGCAGAGACTCAACTATGGAAGTGGATATAAACAAATGCGAAGCGCTGAAACCAAAGGAAAGAGTACGAACAGCAAAACTAGACTCTTCAACAGAATTTTACTACCTTTCTCCTAGGTACGCTTGGTGGTGAAAGTATGTACTTGCCCTTCTGAAAATCTTATTCCTCGTTCTTGCCCTTGTCCTTAATTATATGTACCCTAGTAAAGATACTTCCTCTTGTCTTAGGTTTTATAATTTCTTCCTTCTTTGTGAGCTAAATCTACATCCATGAATTCCTCATTCTCTTCCGTGTGTAGTCATGTTGACAAATCCCTCGAAAGCTGCCTCCATCGTACAGAAAACCCTACAAAGCTTGAAAGAAAACTGGCCGCAGGTGAAACTACTACGGCTATAGATGGAAGTCGGGCATTACTTCGCCCTTCGATGAGGTTACCTCCCAGAAAGCCAGGAGCCCCAGAGACTCAAGAAAGAAGGAGTCAAGAACTCAAACAGAGGAAGAGAAGATAGTGCGTATGGCTTTGGGGAATATGCCTTTTAAACAAATCTTTTCTCTTGAAAATGCTTCTTTTAAAACCATTTTGAAAATAATTTTTTTCAAATCCTTTATCTGATCTGGTAACCTTCAGCTCTGATACCACGTGTAACACCCCACATCCGTTAGTGTCACTCACAGAGGGAATGCACTAAGTTCTGTGGAGCATTTAGGGTAAAAGATGCAGATAAATTACAAGACAGACAGAAATTAAATAGCAGAAAATAAAACTTTGCTTTATTGATAAAATAGTTTGTACAATGATTTCTTTACAATATCAGAGTATCATCTGTCTTACAAAATAAAGAAGCATTAAACAACATTTATATTCCCCAAATTTAGCAAGAGCCAGCCATAGCATCTGAAAAGAGAATCCAAGCAAACTTCGACAAATCTTCAAGCTGGGAAAGAGTGACAGTCCAACTTAACCTGAGCTATACTATTCCCTCCTTTACTACCTGGGGGGGGGGAACGGAAGAAAAGAAGACGAAAAAAACAGGGTCAGACATAAAGCCTGAGTAAGTTCAGTAACTTCTAGCATGCGAACATGGAAAAACAGAACGACATGAATTAACTGAATACAAGATAACAACACGATGATAGGGTTGGCAAGATTAGACAAGATTAACACAAGATATGCTAAGCTAAGATAAACTGGATATGCTCTAATACTTTCGCCGCTTCGCTATTTCCTTGTTATACTGGTTTCTACATCTCTCCACCACCTAACTAATGTCCTAACTAGTAACGATAACGTGATCCCAATCCCTGTAGTTTCCATTGCCTTCAGGCATACATTTATTATTTATTACCTAGATCTAATCTAGGGTTTTCTACCAAGTGCCTTCTAGATTCAACTAGAGTTTACACTATCTGCTGAATGTTTCTCGGATTCAGGGTTTATACCACCTAGTCCAACTAGGGATTATGCTACCTGTCGAACGATGCCCCCAAGTCTAGGGCACACTACCTAGAGTGGTATATGTTCCTATACTTCCCCACGCATGTATCGCGAATCGTTTATCGCTTGTCTAGATGCACATGTCTTGTAATGTGCGGCCTGAGTTCTGTGGCAGGGCAAATCAAGAAATACAGAACTCGGTCGGGAGCATTCAGATATCTGCCGATGCAGATGCTAAGGTCTGTTTTTGTTCCAGTGGGTATGGTCCCACTTGACCCTTCCCTCAACTAATGAAAGGCACACCTTGAAAAATGAGAACTATACGCAGGCCCCCGGTGCCCCACTATCCTATGGCCATCCTCACCCATAACTAGATAGCAAGTATATGGTCTTTTGGAGTTCCCCGCCTTTCCTCTTCAGTATCTCGATTGACTCAAGATGGATGGTAGACGACGAGTTGCTATCACAGGGCTACCGTTTTCTCACCAAATCACGCCGGTCCATCCTAGTCTTTAGGTTGCCATATATTGCAACCAAGGCATACCCCTGGTTCTTCTAACGCAGACCTTAACCTCTGTGAGCCCAGGAGGATCATCTGCAGCCTCACAGAGGGATACCAAGAGTACCTTCACGTCCCCTCGAAGCCTCTGGCTTTGTAACCCAATTCGTTGGAGCTTTCTTTTTACTCAGACGGGCATTCGCTCCTTCCTGTGTTATACTAAGAATTACTACTTAGTTCTACTAACTAAGGTTTACCACTTAGTTTCCAGAATCGTTGTTTTCTTAACTAAGGTTTACTACTTAGCTCCTTTTAACTAAGGTTTACTACTTAGTTTTCTTTCCCGTCAATTCGGATTGGTTAAGTTTCATTAGTCAATTCAAGCTAACTTAACCCTCTTCATTCACCCTGATAAACTGGTTAAGTGTTATAAGTAATTCATGTTGACTTAACCCCACCACAAACCAAGTTATATTGGTTAAGTATTTCTTATTACTTAACCCTACCCATTCATCTTGTATTGGTTAAGTGTTCCTTTATAACTTAACCTTGCCCGTCTGTTTTTACTAACATGTTATTAATGGTTAAGTATTATCCTTTCATGTTTCAGACTTAACCCTATTCCTTTATCACAATCAGATGGTTAAGTGTTCAAGTTTACTTAACCCTACGGTCTAGCCCTGCTAACATATCAAATTGGCTAAGTGCATTAAATTTTACTTAAGCCCAACCTCTTGTCTAGTTAACATGTTAATTTGGCTAAGTGTATTAACTTTACTTAACCCCACCTTCTAGTCTAGTTAACATGTTAATTTGGCTAAGTGTTTTCTTAGTTACTTAACCCCTACAAATCTTGTCTTGTTACCATGAGTTTGGTTAAGTGTCCCTATGGACTTAGCCCTCCCATTCTAGCTTAACTGTGTTAAGTGTCAGTATGAACCTAACCCCACCCACCGGTCTGGTTATCATGTTGAATCGGTTAAGTGTCTAGTTAACTTAACCTTGCCATTCTTGTTCTATCTTTAACTACATAAATTAAAGCCGTGACCACTCACATTAGACAGATATTGTTGCGAATACTGGATGTGACGGTTGGTTCCGGGCAGGTTTACATCGCAACTCAGTCTAACCCCGGGTTGGGAATATTCGTGTTTTCTAAGTTCAAAGGGTTTTGATTAATTCTTCAATCAGGTTTTGAAAGTAACCATCCCGTCCGTCAGATCAGTTAGGGATAGCCAGGGAGAGCAGGAAACTTGTATTTTCCAAACCCAAGCCTAGACACTATCCTCTCTGTCGCCCTAGAAATTTCTGGTGTATTATTAAAAGGGATGTTGTTAATAAACCTTTAATTTGTTTAAATTTACATTTCTCATTTAGGACAAATTCTATAAGTAAATTATTCCTAATTTACTTATTTTATAATTACTCTTTTAATGTAAATTGTCAACCTTTATTCTTATGGCCCATTTTCCCCTCTATATCATATTTATGCCTTTTTGGTATGTAAACTATACCAAATTAAGTGTCACTAACCATGATTTTGCTAAAGCTGACAAGTACTCCCAATTATGGCCAATTTCAGATTTACGCCAATATGCTTATTATGCCAAATTAGCTAATCCAATTCTGATTTAACATTCTAATTACAGTTCATGTCAAACTAGACCTATTATTCTAGTTCACAATTTATGTAAATGTTAGATTTACAAGTCAATACTAGATTCAAATTACACATCCTATAATTCATGTCAAATTTATTCAATTTGCATTTCTATGAACATGCCATAATACATGTTCCCAATTTATGCCAATTTCCAAGTTAAAAACTATGTTCTTAGTAAATTTCATATTTTGCCCAAATCGTATTCCCACCGTTCGTATAATCGTGATTCAATCTAGATTATAGATAAATCTAGATTCATAGAAAATAGGGAGTGAACCAAAGATGCTATGAAAAAGATAAACATAACAACTGGCATAACATGATAATTTAATTACAGACCTGACGAATTACACTGAAATTGATCTAAAACGTCGACTATAGGTCTGAAAATCTTATGACATTAAAAGTGTGGAATAACGACGTAGGTTCAAGAGCACGAGAAGACCTAACTTAATAGGTAAATTCCCAAGATCTAAAACCAAAAAAACCAAGAATAGACAGAATAGATAAACATGGGTAGGCCTAACTTAATAGGTAAATTCCCAAGATCTAAAAAGAAAACCAAGAATAGATAATCGGGTTTAGACCCAATTTCATAGTCACAAAACTTAAGCAACATTTTCCTAGTCGTGAATCATAGGTGTTTAATCACAGTAATCCTTGTTATGTCATAGGCAATAATTTATGTTTCCTAATCACAGGCATAGGCTTGTGTTCATAGTCAAGGAAATAATTCTTATAGTCACAATCACGGTCATAGGCAATGCTCATAGTCATAGGCAATGTTCATAGTCATAGGCAATGTTCATAGTCATAGGCAATGTTCATAGTCATAGGCAATGTTCATAGTCATAGGCAAGGCCTAATTGGTCATCGAATCATAACAGTTCTTAATTAGGTCCAAAGATATAGGCACAGATTCGAATAAAAGATTAGGCATATTCTTTTATTCCTTTAATTTCATGTCACGAATAGAGAAAACGTTCAAATCTAAAAATAACTGACTTACAGAGATTAGATTAGATTCGTAGAAAAACAGTCGTTGCAGTCATTTGAATCATCAGTTGAAATCCCAGCTTGACTTGAACCTCTTCTTGAAAGTCTTGAGCAGCATTTCCTCGTCTTTATATATGTATATTATTTCATTTATTTATACATTTTCTCAGAGGCAGCATAAGGATAGAAAAGAATTGTGAATAGAGAAGAAGACTAGGGCTGTTTATATAGTGTAGAAGTCAACGAATCTGGTCAGAATGGCGTCCGGATACAGAAGAACGAACCAGGTTCAGAAAACTGGAAAAAAGCGGGGGGAGGGGGGGTCGACCCCCAGGTCGACTACCCAGTCGACCTGGGTCCTTGCCGGGAATTTTCCCGCCCATCCCAATCTGGGTCTGTTTTTGAATTTCGAACTCGTTTTCTGACCTGTTTTGAAGTTTGAACTTCGCTGAATCTTCCGGAGGCCATATCTTCCTCGTACGGACTCCGATTTACGCAAACTTGGACTCGTTTTCATGCAGAATTCTGAGACGAACGCAATGGAACAGCCCGTTTCCCTTGTTTTGGATGTTAGAATATAATTCTGCCTTGATTTGTGAATCTAGTCTTAAAGAATTACGGGGTGTTACAAAAATGGTCACTAACAAGTCCATAATTGGACAAGTAAGTGAAATACTGTTGTTAGTAAATCAACTTAAGGATGCCGGTATTGATCTCCCTGAATCATTTGTTGTTGGAGTTATTACTTTGAGACTCCCAAATTCTTGGAACGATTATAAGAAAAAATTAAAGCATGCGGAAACAGATTATGATTTAGACGGTTCACAGCGTCATCTTCGTATTGAAGAGGATTCTCGTAAACACGAACTAGATGATAATCCGCAAACTGAATCTCAATCTAAGGCTAATAATGTTGAAATTAATGATAAGTTGAAGCCTAAGAATGAGACACAGTTCAAAAAGAAAAGGTACTAATTCCAAGAATAAGAGAAAGGGTGACTGTTTCTATTGTCACAAACCCGGCCACTATGCCCGAGACTGTCGTCTTCGGAAGAAACAACAAAAAGTAAATATGGTCGAAGAAAAGCTTGTGGCTGTTGTACAAGAGGCGAACTCCGTTAGTGGCATTGACAATGATTGGTGGCTCGATACTGGAGCGACTATTCATATTTGCAAAGACCGTAATCTGTTCAAGACTTACAATGAGAATAATGGAAAATCCAGCGAAGTAACTGGCGCAAACAAAGTTGCAAGCAAAGTTCTGGGAAAAAGCACTATTGAATTGACATTCACCTCTGGAAAAGTTCTTACTTTAGTCAATGTATTTTATGTACCTGATATGTGTAAGAATTTGATTTTTGGATACCTTCTTAACAAAGGAGGATTCAAGATGGTGTATGAATCTGATAAATTAGTGTTGTCCAAGAATAGCAAATTTATTGGACAGGGATATTCTTGTAACGGCATGATTAAATTGAATCTAATGAAGAAATCTTCTGCTTATATTGTTGACTCTGTTAATTTATGGCATGGTAGATTAGGACATGTTAATTATATGTCACTTAGAAATATGCATAAATTAGGATTAATTTCTGATTGTGATTTCGAATCCATTTCTAAATGTGAAATATGTGTTCAAGCAAAAATACATTGAAAATCCTTTAAACCTGTTGAAAGGAAAACTGGTTTGCTTGATTTGGTATATAGTGATGTGGGTGACTTGAAAAGTCATATCACCTATGGTGGTAACCAATACTATATAACATTTATTGATGATTATTCTAGATATGCTTATGTATATCTAAAGAAATCTAAAGATGAGGCCATTGATAAATTCAAAATTTACAAACCAGAAGTCGAAACACAATTAGGAATCAAAATTACAGTGTTACATTCAGATAGTGGTGGTGAATATTTTTCAAATGAGTTTACTTTATTTTGCAAACAAAATGGTATTATTCACCAATGTACTGCCCCTTATACACCACAACAAAATGGAGTTGCTGAAAGGAAAAATAGAACTTTAGTAGAAATGGTTAATGCCATGATTATAAGTTCTAATTTACCTTCTAACTTATGGGGAGATGCTATATTATCTGCATGTTACATTTTAAATAGAGTACCACTTAAGAAGGATAATATTTCTCCTTATGAATTGTTGTTTAATAGAAAACCTATTCTTACTAGACTCAAAGTTTAGGGTTGCTTAGCTTATGTTAGAAAACCAGACCCTAAACGACCAAAGTTAGGTAATAGAGCTTTTAAATGTGTTTTCAATGGGTATTCTCTTAACAGTATAACTTATAGATTTATGATTCTTGATACCTTAGAAGTCATAGAATCTGTAGATGTAGATTTTTTTGAAAATCAAACTGTTGAGAATCCATTAAGATCATCTAGTCCAGAACCAACATAGACTAATGATACAAATGATGATGAATATGCTCCTACTCAAAACAACAAGGAAGTTTCAGTATCAGATAATAGTTCTGAACACAGGAGAAGTATAAGAGCGAGAATAGAGAAGGACTATGGTCCTGACTTCATAACATATCTCGTAGAAGGCAATGAGGACAAAGTCCTTAATGTGACAAGATATGTAATGAACGTCGATGATGATCCCAAAACTTATTCTGAGTCTATGAGTTTTAGAGATTCTATTGTCTGGAAAGAAACTATCAATGATGAAATGAATTCCATAATGTTAAACCAAACTTGGGTATTAAGCGATTTACCTCCTGGTGCTAAACCTATAGGATGTAAATGGATATTCAAGAAAAAGTTGAATACAAATGGATCCATTGATAAGTTCAAAGCCAGATTAGTTGCTAAGGGATATAAACAAAGACAAGGAGTAAATTATTTTGATACATATGCTCCAGTGGCTTGCATATCTCCGATACGCTGTTTAATAGCACTTGCATCAATTCATAACTTGGTCATACATCAAATTGATGTAAAGACAGCTTTTCTAAATGGAGATTTAGAAGAAGAGATATACATGGAACAACCTGAAGATTTCATAACCCCAGGCCAAGAAAAGAAAGTTTGTAAATTAGTTAAATCTCTTTATGGCCTGAAGCAAGCTCCCATGCAATGACATGGGAAGTTTGATAAAGTTGCACTGTCATTTGGATTCATTGTTAATGATGAAGATAAATGTATCTGTAGCAAATCATATAACAACGATTATGTTATAATATGTTTATATTTTGATGACATGTTGATATTTGGCTCCAATATATCTTGTGTGAATGAAACTAAGAAGTTTCTATCTTCTAAATTTGATATGAACGATCTGGGAGAGGCTGATGTAATTCTGGGAATGAAGATCATTAGGAAATCGGGGGAGTTATTACTAACTCAATCTCATTACATTGAGAAGTTCCTAAAGAAGTATAATCATTATAATGACAAATCAGTACCAACTCCTTTAGATCCAAGTATAAAATTAGAAAAGAACACTGGATGTAGCATTTCTCAATTGGAATATTCCAGTATTATTGGGAGTCTTATGTATGCTATGCATTGCACTAGACCAGATATCGCACATGCTATAAGTGTATTGTGTCGATTTACGAGTAATCCAGGTTTTGAACAATTGAAAGCCATTTCCAGAGTCTTAGCTTATTTGAAGGGAACCATAAACTATGGTTTATCTTATAAAGGATAGGCTGCTATAATTAAGGGGATAGTGATGCAACCTGGAACAATGCAGAATCGAAATCCAAGTCTACGACTGGATGGATATTTACATTAGGAGGCGCTGCTGTGTCTTGGGCTTCCAAGAAGCAGACCTGTATGTCTGATTCAACTATGTTGTCAGAATTGATTGCATTAGCAGACGCATGTAAGGAAGCGGAATGGCTGAAAAATTTGTTAGTAGAAATCCCATTATGGAAGAAGCCATCTCCAGTAGTCTCGATTAACTGTGATAATCAAGCAACAATATATAATGTTTCTAATAAAACATATAATGGAAAGTCTAGACATGTAAGTCTAAGACATCACGTGGTGAGACAATTACTCAAAAGTGGAGTTATAACTATTGACTACATAGAAACAAAGAAAAACTTGGCTGACCCACTTACTAAGAGTCTTCCAAAGGCTATGGTTTCTATAAAGTCTAAAGAAATGGGACTAAGGTCTGTGAATGAAGATTGATCATCATTAACAGAAACCCAACTTGTGTCTTGAAATGGATAGACAAATTTCAATCGGTACCAACAAGTTAAGGAAACGATTATGGAACACTAAATCAATAATTCCATAATGTTTAGTGTTGGATTCTGCATGAACAAAGGATAGATAATTATCCTTAATAAGTCTAGAAACCTAAAAGGTGTCTCGCAGAAACACCTTAAGTGACTTACCTATATGAGTATGGAAATCAGGTCGTTTCCTAGGAAATTAAGACCGCTTTCTAAGTAGACTCATGAACCAGGATTTAAGCACATGGCCATTAACATGCTGAGCAATACAGAACACTCTAAGGAATACAACATGTGTGATTGTTCCGGTTTTATCATTAAGGGATACTTGGTTCAAGATTTGTTCACCATTGAATCTCGGTAGAACTTTGAATTGTTTACACTAAGTAAAAGTTCAAATCCAAAAGATACTTTTATTATGTGTTGTTTCCACGATGATGCAAAACTTGATCTTAGAACTACATAGGTTTGATCCCACTTGGGTATGTAGGAAGTCACACTAGTGACTCAGCCGTCCATTTTATTTTGAAAATTGGGGGAGATTGTTGTAAATTTTCAAAACATGGTTTTGGGTATGAGGTTTGTTTTTTAAGAGAGAAGAAAGAAGGAATGGGAAAAATTTGTTTGTCCCACATTATGAAATAATCAAGAGCTTGCCTCTGTATATACAAAGGCATGATGTATTATAACAAAAGAAAGAAGAGAAGGAGAGAAAAGAAATGGGCCTTGAGCATGAACTTGACATAGATAATAATATTTAAAATGTCAAAAGATGGGCCTTGGGGCTCTTGGGGTCTTGTGATCCATTAGGCCGCAAAACAAACCAGTCAACAGGCCAAAACTCAACCAGTCGACCGTTTTGTTCTCTGTTTGAAAACGGTCGACCGATGACTTTTGGGCAGTCGACTGGTTTCATCCCAAAGGGAAGGGATGTGACGCTGTACGGACGGAAATGGCCGTTGCAAACAGTCGTGACGTTTCTCTGAAAGGACCCCTCTTCGTTTGTTATAAATAGCAACGCCCAGAAATGTTTCAGATAACTTCGAATACATCTTCTTCCTATATTAATCTGCAACATCATTAAAGCGTTTCTAACGCTGTCGTTCTCTGTAACACCTTACAGGTGCTACAAATTCCAGAAACTGCTACAGATTTGTTCTCTTCTTCTTCTCTTTATTCTTCTTCTCTACTTGCATCATCAGATACCAAATTTAAGAGTGTTTTTGGTCGGATCAAAATCGTACAAATTTTGAATCCGATTACGCTGTTTCAAGGCTTCATTGAATCCTGAAGTCAATAGTTCGATAACCCTTTTGTACCTGGTGGGTTGAACTATTGTCTGAAAGAATTTGCTACGCAAATCCTTGAAGTCATAAGTACGGCAATCATTCTCCTCCATCAGCGTCTCAAACCACAAAATCCCCAACATGCCACGTCAGCATTAAGGAGGCGGTGCCACTTTTGAAATATATCAATACCAAAGTGATGGTGCATGGACCCGCACGTTTGCATGTACGTTGCCTGTTAATTGGTAACCATATATTGTCAATATATATGCAAACAACAGATCACGTGTCTATGGAAAAGCGCGAATTAGTTTATCCAAGAACCAAGTATGAGTGCATGTAATAAGACATGTGGCCATTCTGGTTGGTAAATATAAATGTTGAGTGTTGACACAAAATTGTAGACTGCCATTTTAGTGTACATTCAAGGAATGTAAACTGCAAAAGAAGACACTGCAAAGTCGAACAAAATATACTGATCGGTCACCTTATTCAACTACCGATCGGTCAGCTCCTCCAACTGCTTGTCAGTCGGTTGTATACATATGGGTGATCGGTATTAAAAGACAAGCATGACACATTTTATAAAAGACATGGTAATCGGTCTAGTATCAAATATATATACTGATCGGTACAAAGGAAGGCAAAGTAATGACATCAGTATAATTTTCGTTCCCATAATAAAGTGGGAAAAGCACGTAAGCCATTCACCGAAGACGACAAGGTGGTAGTGGCGTAATTATGTAAGCAAGGCATATTGCGTATAAATATTCCCAGGCGGTCGGTATAACATAGAAAAAGCGGGTGCAGAAACTTCATGACCAACCGAGTGCTTCATTCCATGACCGACCAATGCTGTATTATGACCGATCGTTGTTGTGCTCCATACCGATCGGTACCCATTGCCAGCTATTTACAGCTGTATCCAGTGGCAATTTTGTAAATACTATAGAATACCGATCGGTACCCTGAACACCCTATTTACAACATTGTCATTCCCTCCAAATCACTTCTATAAATACCCCCTACTTCCTTCATTTAGGGAGATCCAATTTCATTCCTACCACGAAGTGCTGCCAAATTTGAAGCTCTTCTCCAACTTATTAATGACTTCCAAGGATCAAATAACTTCTCTCCAACATCATATAGATCAAATCCATTCCAATCAACATTAAAGTGCTCTCTAATTCACTCAAAGCTTCTCTAATCTCCTTCATTCGTCATGGAAAATTTCTTCAACACGATTCAAATGACTCTAATCACTCCTAATCCTCTCTAAAGTCCATATCTAGCATTAAATCGCCATGGAATCCATGAAGATCGTTCGATTGCTAAAGTGATTGAAGATTCATACATCCATCATCACAAAGCAAGAGATCTCTTCAATTCCTTTGCCAATCAAAGTGAAATTTAGTTCATAAACAGAGCGAAAAAAGAGGAAAAAGATAAATAAATGTAAAGAGAGAATTCATGTATGTTGTAAAGCAAACTATCATAATTAGAAGTGATTGAAAAGTGGACGTAGATCGATTTTGGATACCACTGTAAAATTCCTTTGTCTTTATTTTACGCTCTTTATTTTGCGATTGCGTGGTTCCATATTTTAATCCGACCATTTGGTAAAGTGCTTACAAAGCACCTTTGGTGTTGAAATCGATTTTCGGTTTTAACATTTGGCGCTCACCATGGGGTCACATTCGCACTTCCTTCTTTCACACTCTCTCAAGGTTGAAGGCCTTACATTGAAGTTCTAAGACCTGTCAAACATAATGGCGAAATCTGAGAAGACCATAAGCAAAAATGTTGGAGGTGCCGATGATATTGCTAACGAAGAAACACCGCTTACCAACCGCTTTGAAGTTGGTGAAAACTTGGAAAGTGGAGCCTACATGACTAAAAATGAGTTGAATGCCGTTATTGCCAACATGAACCAACGAATGGATGCTTCTACTAAAGCCATGATGGAGAAACTTGACGCCATCCTTAATGCTCGACCAAATACAGCCCCTCAGAAAATCCATGTTGATCTCGAAGAAAATAACAAATCCCCGCTTTCGATCATAACCGCAACGACAACATGGAAGATGACTATGACTGGTTGACTGACAAAGATGAAGCTAACATCGAAGAGTTGAAATTGAAAGCTAAGAATCATTCCGAAGTGAATGCTCGAAAGGTCATTAGTCCTGTCACGAGGGCATCTCCACGCCGGGAAGGTAAAGGACCTAAGATCTCTAATCAAGACCGTTTGCCCAGACGAACATTTGGTAAGGAGCTCAACTTCGCGCAGTGGCATAACGCTGAAGAATACATCTCGGATATGATAGAACAAATCATGAAAAAGAATCAAGCTAACAAAGATGATGAAAGAGAACGGGAATTTTTTCCAGTAGGACTCCATTCACCGAAAGAATCCTTGAAGCAGAATGTGCAAAGAAGTTCAGTTCTCCGACTTTTCCTCCGTACAACGGTCTTGTTGATCCTCACTACTTACTATTCAAACACGAGTGGCATATGAGTGCGGCTGAAGCGACTAATGAGATGAGATGCACATACTTTCCTCTTTACTTAGAAGGTGCTACATCATTATGGTTCACAAAGATGCCGCCTAAGTCCATAGAATGGTTCTTAGACCTAACCAATAAGCTCAAGGAGCGGTTCTGCTTGTATGCTACCAAAGCCAAGGATGTTATTATGCTCTCAGCAATGAAGCAGAAACTAGGAGAAACCGTTAAAGCCTTTCCCATTCGATTCAGCGTTGCCCTGTCTGAATTAAGGAATCTAGAGCCACGTATAATTCTCATGGCTTTACTTGATGCTATATACAAAACAAATGAATTCGGAAAATGGATAAAGATGAAGGAACCAAATACACTCGACAAGTTCTACAAGAAGGCGGAGGAGTACATGAGAGTGGACGATAATATTATTCCTCTTCAGATCATTAGTGGTAACCAACTTCTTGAAGTTCACAAAAAGTGCTATTATTTAATGCAATCAAAAGAACACTCAAGGGAAGAAACGCACAAATGATAGGAACGACAACTAGGCTAATAAGAAGTTTCGTCTTTTTGATTCGTTGGATCTAACTCCTCTGAATGACACTCCTGAGAACATCTACCTTGCCGCAAAGGGTGCAGAAGATTACTTGAAGCCTCGGCCAATGAAAATGAATGACCATCTGACCAAATCTGGGAAGTTTTGCAGGTTCCACAATCAGCCAGGCCAAAATACCAATGAATGTAGGCATCTGAAATCATTGATTAAAGAGCTAATTAGGAAGACCGTCTGCAGCAATATGTGAAGAATTCCTTAGGTGCAAATCCTTCTTCAACTCCCTAGGGGAAAGGGGCATCAAATGACCAATCCAGTCCAAGCAACGTAGCTTCTGCTCAAACTAATCCAAGGCAACTAATGACCGTCGATGATGATCTAATATCTGCGGCTCAGAATAAGCGATCATTATCGCTTTTACTTTACTTCTTGTATTATTTTTACTCTTTGTTATGTTTTGTTCTCTTATAAAAAGTCTGTAATGATTTACATGCGTTGTACCGTCGAAGCATAAGGCGAGCGTAAGTGAGGAATATACTCCTCGATAGGGAGGCAAGCATAAGTGAGGAATATACTCCCCGATCCAACTATTATAAACATTCGCCCCACATATTAAGGGATCGGTCAATCCTCTCCAATAGGAGACCGGTAGGTTGATAGACAAAAAAATTATCATTTCTTCATATAGAATTCTATCCAAATCAAATTGAAAATTTGATTTGGGTAAAAAAGAACGATACATTTTTTTCGTTCTTATTAAGGAAAGAAAATGTTTTTTTCGATAAAGAAAAAAAGATATAAGATATAGAGGAAATGTACTATGTGAATAATAACTTTACGAATGAAATTATATCTGCCTGTATAAATCTCTTACTTGCAAAATATACAAAATTTGCTAAAGACGATTTTTTCATTACAGGTTATCCAGTGAGCGTTTTCTCTCTCAAGGCCTGACAAAGTGAGACAACCCTGACAGACACCAATTCAAATGTCAAGTACTATAACCATCGATATGCGTAGTGCGAGGATGAAGAGCACCACTTTGAACAGTGAATAGGAAAAGTCCTGATGAGTCAAATGGAAGAGAGGGAAGCGAATAGCCACAGATCCAAAACCCCAAAGGTTCGCGGGAATTCATTGCATGAAACGAAGCGCGGGAGTTTACTATACGTGAACTGAAGCATGGGAGTTCGTGGCGTGAAGCGATGCAACCCTCCTAGGTCGTAGGAATTCGTTGCGCGAAACGAAGCGCGGGAGTTTACTATATGGGAAATGAAGCATGGGAGTTCGTGGCGTGAAGCGATGCAACCCTCCAAGGTCATGGGAATTCGTTGCGCGATACGAAGCGCGGGAGTTCACTATACATGAAACGAAGCGTAGGAGTTCGTGGCGCGAAGCGATGCAACCCTCCAAGGTCACGGTAATTCGTTGCGCGAAATGAAGCACGGGAGTTTACTATACGTAAATCGAAGCTCGGGAGTTTGTGGCACGAAGCGATGCAACCCTCCAAGGTCACGGGAATTCATTGCACGAAACGAAGCGCGGGAGTTCACTATAAGTGAAACGAAGCATAGGATTTCGTGGCGCGAAGCGATGCAACCCTCCATAGGTTCTCTAGAATTCGTTGTGTGAAACGAAGTGCGGGAGTTCACTATAAGTGAAACGAAGCGTAGGAGTTCGTGGCGCGAAGCGATGCAACCCTTCAAAGGTTCGCTGGAATTTATTGTGCAAAATGAAGCGCTGGATTTCACTATAAGTGAAACGAAGCATGGGAGTTCGTGGTGCGAAGCGATGCAACCCTCCAAAAGGTTCGTGGGAATTCGTTATGCGAAACGAAGCGTGGGAGTTTGCTATAACTGAAACGAAGTGTGGGAGTTCGTGCCACGAAGCGATGCAGCCCTCATCACAAAGATTGTTGGAATTCGCATTGCGAAACGATATGACAATCAAGAATCCTTTCCATAGAGAAAGAAACTCCTCCATAGGAGAGATCAACAATACTCAATGGACTTTATAATGATGAATCAGAAGAGGACGAACTTTGGATTATAATGGCCTCCCCAAAAGCACGGGGCATCCAACGGAGTCTCTGATATCAAAACTGATCAGCAAAGCAAACAAACATCGAGCAATAAAAGAATTCTTCTCCTAAAAAAGACTAATGATGACCTCCTAAACAGGGGCACGAGTATACAAGTCTTCTCCGAAAGGAAGCAAAAGATAAAATAAATCATAGATACATATTTCACAAATGTGAAATATCATACATTACCATATAAGTTGATGAAAGCAAAAACGTTTGAAATCCACAGTCGGGTTTAGTCGATTAGTTGATTTTAAGCATTAAATGCGAATTCAAATTAGAATACTATGTTTGTGCAAATAATTTTCAATGAGTTTTAAACCGTTGAATAAAACAAGTCCTTTACGAACACTCTACTCAGTTCAAGATAAAACTCGCTACAAATCAATTTTAATGATTGACTAATCCACTATTGATATGGACAGTCGATGGTGAGTATTAGTCCAAAATCGTGCAATCCCTTGTTTTATTTACAAAACAGGTGCATGAGGCATGAAGCATATGAATTTAAAGTATGATTTGCAATAGCGAACAAAAAGCTATGACTGGATCTCAATGCAGAATATATCAACGGTAGTGTTCATTTCGAAGCCCGCATTTCTCGCAAGCAAAAAATACAAGCTTCGAGGGATAAATGTTAACTCCGCTATTAATACGGTTCATAAATTGATGCGTGAACTGCCAGTGAAGCGATCGGTCATGCACCATGATTTCGGTTTGGTCGGTCTTTACAGATTGGCTGGGCTCATCGCGTATGGATCCGCTTCAATGCACGATCGAGCACCACTCGCATATAGGTACCGATTGGTATGCACTACGCTACCGATCAGTCAGTTACAATCTCAGGAACCGGACATGTTGATTCAAAAAACATGCATCAATGAAATAGAATAAAACACTGCATGCTTCAAACTTCTAGATCTCTGCCACGTCAATGGATGAATCGGCCTTAGATATACATAGTAACATCTGTGTAAATAAAATGTGAAGCTGGTTCATTCATGAAGGTGTTAATATGTTCATATGGTACCAACACGTTCTCATCATATATACATGAGGTGTACCATAATAAAATGTTGAGGCACGTGGACCGTTTGCATGGTATGCCATTTCAAGGGACTCATATAGTTTGGTAGGTTTTATTTATAATAAATGGAATATGCCATGTCAACAACTTTCATTTGATCGATATCAAATAGCATAGCACCGATCGGTTTTAGATAAGAAAGCATAAAAATACGCCAGCACAATATTATAAAGCTGCATGTAATAACATGCATGGATGCCACGTCAGCATTAAGGAGGCGATGCCACTTTTGAAATATATCAGTACCAAAGTGATGCTGCATGGATCCGCACGTTTGCGTGTAAGTTTCCTGTTAATTGGTAACCATATATGTCAATATATATGCAAACAACAGGTCACGTATCTATGAAAGAGCGTGAATTAGTTTATCCAAGAACCAAGTATGAGTGCATGTAATAAGACACATGGCCATTCTGGTTGGTAAATATAAATGTTGAGTGTTGACACAAAATTGTAGACCGCCATTTTAGTGTACATTCAAGGCACGTAAAATGCAAAAGAAGACACTGCAAAGTCCAACAAAATATACCAATCGGTCACCTTCTCCAACTACCGATCGGTCAGCTCCTCCAACTGCTTGTCACTCTGTTGTATACATATGGATTATCGGTATTAAAAGACAAGAATGGCATGTTTAAAAAAGACGTGGTGATTGGTCCAGTATCAAATAGATATACTGATCGGTACAAAGAAAAGCAAAGTAATAGCAACATTGTAATTTTCATTCCCATAATAAAGTGGGAAAGCATGTAAGCCATTTATAGAAGAAGACAAGGTGGTAGTGTCGTAATTATGTAAGCAAGGCATATTACATATAAATGTTCCCAGGCGGTCGGTATAACATAGAAAAGGCAGGTGCAAAAACTTCATGACTGACCGCGTGCTTCATTTCATGACCATTAGTGTTGTGTTATGATCGATCGGTGTATGCTCTATACCGATCGGTACCCACTGCCAGCTATTTACAGTTGTATACAGTGGAAGTTTTGTAAATACTGCAGAATACCGATCAGTACCCCAAACACCTATTTATAGCATTGCCATTCCCTCCAAATCACTCCTATAAATACCCCCTCCTTCGTTCATTTAGGGGATCCAATTTCATTCCTACCACGAAGTGCTGCCAAATTTGAAGCTCTTCTCCAACCTTATTAATGGCTTCTAAAGAACAAACAACTTCTCTCCAACATCATATGGATCAAATCCATTCCAATCAACATTAGAGTTCTCTCTAATTCACTCAAAGCTTCTCTAATATCCTTCATTCATCATGGAAAATTTCTCCAACACGATTCAAGTGATCTCTAATCACTCCTAATTCTCTCTAAAGTCTAGATCTAGCACCAAATCGCTATGGAATCCATGAAGATCGTTAGATTGCTAAAGTGATTGAAGATTCATACATCCACCATCACAAAACAAGAGATCTCTCCAATTCCTTTGTCAATCAAAGTGCAATTTAGATCATAAAGAGAGCGAAAGATAGGAAAAAGAGAAATGAATGTAAAGAGAGAACTCATGTATGTTGTAAAGCAAAGTATCATAATAAGAAGTGATTGAAAAGTGGACATAGATCCATTTTGGATTGAAACACTATAAAATTCCTTTGTCTTCATTTTACACTCTTTATTTTGTGATTTCGTGGTTCCAAATTTTAATCTAACCATTTGATGAAGTGCTTATAAAGCACTTTTGGTGTTGAAATCGATTTTCAGTTATAACAGGAGTCTTAATGAGTCAATCAATCAAAAGGTGTGACGGATCCGTTAAATTAAAAATCATCATGTGTTTTAATAAAAATATAAACAAATTTCTTTCCATGGATCCAATATTAATAGTTTGTTAAGTTAGTTTATTATGTATGCAGGCTAACTTAGTAAAACAAGTTCTACACATATATGGAGATACGTCGGTGCTTTGAAATAATGAAGTTTGCATCATGTAAGATCACTTGTCAGTTTTTTTATGAGAGACTAAACTGACTGATTTGCTTCTTTAAACCAACCTCCTTGTCCACGATTCTTTCATCCTGCACCGATCAAGCGCTTGTGCTGCTACCACCTTAGCTACAACATCATGTTTTCACCCTAGCAATATCTTATCAAATGTCCCATCCGTCTCTATTTTACCTAGGCAAAGATATATGGAGATACGTTCCCCCCAGCATTATTTGATGTGAGTGCAACCTCATAAATCAAGGGAGAGGCCACTTCTAATCAGAGTAAGCATCAAATGTGCAAAGTCTACTTGCTTTCTATAAGATAGGTAATACTTGTCCACTTGCTTTCTATGAGACATGTAATACTTTTTTGTTTATCCATCTTTAAGATGTGTAAATTTGTATTCCTGCCTCATGGGTATAACCTTTTTATACTTGCAACTTAGCTTTGTTTACAGTTTTCTCTTTCTTTGGCCTGCTTACTTTATAGAACATTTGCAACTCAGTGATCGGGATTTGCAAGTGCTTTGCAGATTACACTAATCTCTCCATTGTAAATTAACTTAAACATCAAGATATGGCTGAAAGAGACTTATGAAGTGTCAGGGAAGAAGAAAGAACCTGAAAACACCCAAATTTCTCAAAGTGATGTTGTGTTCTTGATTTGCAATTAATGTTATATGGTTTATAATTAATTATATAGCAATCTTTTGTTCTTCCCATGTACATTTTCTTTAATTTGTTGCTGTATAAATCGACTGTGAATCAACATATTCACAATTTTTCAAGTAAGCCATATCAGTGAATTTATGTCTTGAAAAATTCATCCATATAATGCATTTTCGATAAGTTAACTGTAAAAATAAAAGCAAATTTATTCACGTCCACCATAACTATTAGTTAACCCATATTGATTTTTTGGGATCGCTTCCTACTTTTATGCTCTCTTTAATGTTTAAAAATTGATTAGTCAATCTACACGATTTATAGTTGCATCTTCGCCTCGTAGTTCTCTTACGTTTTTTAATCCTCAAATCATAAATACATCCCCTTAGAAGGGACAAAAAGACAGAACAAATCAAAACAAAACAAAAATAAATTATGGATGAGAATAAAAAGGGATTAAAATGTGATAGGCTCACCACGATATGAGGCGCTATTCTCAGAATAGAGAAAAGCTCTGCAAAATAAGAAGAGCCCTGAAGCGCAATATGAATGGTTAGTGAATTTCAGTTTTGTTTGAAAGTTCTTCTATTTAAAAAGTTTCAAAAGTAGAAGACCTGAATTTGGCTTTCTATTTAACTGAAATATTGCATTAATTAAGTTCAACCTTTGGCATACTATTTACCTCTGTAATCACTGTTGAAAATAATGTTGTCAATGAACATTGTTTTCACAACCCATATTTCATATATGTTCAACGAGTTTTATAAAAGTAACTAAGTTTTATTAAATATAAACAAGTTTTATAAAATTAACTAAGTCTAGGATAATACAGTTTTATAAATAGTAATACTATATGATTTAAAAAAAAATTATAAATAATAATGAAGATGATAATGAATTAACATAGTTTTTAAAATTTAACTAAATTTATAATAATAATAGTAATAGTAATAACATAATTGAGATAACTGAGCTCTAATAATAATTACAGTATCTATTATTATTATTAGCTATTATAATAAATTAATTAGGTTAACTAGGTTAATAAAAATTAGCCACATTTTGTTATGCTTAAACAAGTTTTATCAAATTAATTAGGTTTAAGTTGACTAAATTTTACAAATAATAATGATGACGATGATGATAAATTAACGAAATTAATAGAACTTAACATAGTTTAAAACGATAATATAACAAAATTAACCAAGTTTTAAGAATAATAGTATTTTAAATTAACTAGGTTTGTTAAAGTTATATAAAACAAACTAAGTTTAAGCTAAATAAAATTTATAGAAATAACAATATAATTATTTAACAAATTTTATAAATAACGATGGTGATGATGATTATTACGATGAATTGATTAATTTATAAAAATTAACTAAATTTATTATAATAATAATAGTAACAGTAATATAATTAAGTTAACCAAGTTTTAATTATAATAGCGATAATAAAATTAATTAAGTTAACTAAGTTAATAAAAATCAGCTAAGTTTATGTGAACTAGTGTATAAATAAGAATAATAATATAACTAATTTGGCAAAGTTTTATAAATAATAATATTTGTAACGACCTGCATTCTACGCGTTGGAGGATTGTAGAATATTTATTTCATTTTCATATGAAGTCGTATGGTTGTGTAACTTTGGGGAACGACTATTGGGGTCATTTCTCATGTTCACGATTTTTTCCTATTTTTAGATGACCGTTTTGCCTATAGATGATCTTGTTTCGGCCATAACTTCTGATTGGTAAGGAATTTTAACCTGATACCACTTCCGTTGGAATCGTATGATGGTTTACAATTCCGTAGAGTGGTCACATTAGCCAAACGGACTCACGGTTTGGGAGATATGGCTAAAACAAGGTTTAGAAGGTGAAAAACAGCTTAACCGGGCCTAATTAGGGTGATTAGCAGCTAGGCCCATAACCCATTTCGGGATTAGGGTTATGGGGAGACTGAAATGAGTTAAAGAATAGTTCCTATTCATTTTCCAGTCGCCACAAACCTCCCTTGAGCTCTAGCAATGGCCTCCATCTTCTAAATCACTCCCAAAACACAGTTTTGTAATTCCTAATCACTATTTAAGCAGATCAACACCAAATCAAGGCGGATTAGCGTCAAATTGGGAATAGGGTTGCTGGACTACATTGGGATTCATGCCATAACAGTAGAGTTTCAGATCTAAGATTATATTTGTGGCTAAGGTGAGTGATTTGCATTGGTTTTCACTAGTTACGGCTAATTAGGGGTGATTAGTGATAGTTAGCGAAATTATGACTCAGAAAAATTTGGAAAAATTTGTAAAATTATAAAATATTATTTTAGGGCTTTGATAAAAATTTGTGCTAATTTGGATAAGTTTTTCTAATTGTATGCTTGAACATGATTAAGGGGGATTAAGGGAAAATATGGGTTTTTGGGTATGTATGATCCATATTGACATGCTAAAAATTTTGTTTTAGTGTTTATGGTCGATTATACATGTTGTTGTTACTGTTTGCAATGTATTATGATTGTTTAGAAAAGTTAGAATGGTCGAAAACCCGTCTTATGGCGTAAAACAGTCGTTGGAAAAGTTGCAGAAAATTGTGTAAGGAACCGGATCGGATCGCACCCCTCCGAACCGACCCGCTTATGAAGCACACCCTCCCCATGAACCGCTGGTGGAACCACGAAGCCTGGAGGTACGAACCAACCCGACGCTCTGAGAAGGCACCACGAGTAGAACACCCATGAGTTGTGGAACTAGAAACGAACCATAGTGGAGTGGATCATGAACCGACCCAGATGAAGAAGGTCGACCCGACCTGGTGAGGATGGCACGACCCGAACCCATATGACGGGGTACCACGATCTGAACCAGTGTGGCACCACTACCCTAGCCTGGAGTATCACGACCCGACCTGCTCGAGTGAAGGAGAACGATCCGAACCACCATGAGAGGGAGCTGATGACTCGACCGCTCGGGTGAAGATATCACGAACCGAACCGATGATAACTGGGTTACTACGCACATTCAAACTGATCCGAAGGAGACCAAAACCAGAGATGCAAAGGCAGTCCAAATAGGAAGTAGAACTCAGGATCCAACCGGGAAACAACGAGTTAACTTCATGATTAGGCTTTGCTGCGGGACGTGTGCAAAGGGGTTATCGATATCCATAACTTTAGTTCACCACTTAGAGACGGATTAGTGGCTATGGATTAGTGCAATGGGGTCATAGTGACTCTATGGAGCAAAGTGATCATAGCAAAGGATAGGGTGATCGAGTGGTGGATATCGTATGCTTTACGCACTGAGTGAGAGATGTGAGGATGATTGCTATGTTTGATGTTCGCTACCATTATGACATGCACACTCCCCACCCTCGTATCTTTACACCATGTGTTAGTGTCGCCTTAGAGTATTGTACATCCTGTTGTGCTAACTCTTTGGTTGCAGGTCCAGGTATGATTGGATTATACCTGTTATTGTTCTGTTTTGTTGCTTATCACTCATACTAGACTTTTGTCTAACCCAGAGTTTTATGCCTCTTCTTGTTACTACGGGTGCTCTTAAACGGGCAGACTAGAGACAGGTCAGGTTATTATGTACGAGTAGCTGATCCAGAGATGAGCAGGAGGCTCCTATGTATTATCTACATATATTCTCCCTGTGTTGTTGATGGTCACTGCTTTGGGCATTAGTAGTGTACCTTTCCTTTCTTTTTCTTTAGAGACAGTATTTTGAAGTTGTAATAATGGTTATGGATCATAAGCTGTATTTTGAATCTCCGCTGCTATGATGATTATGGTTTAGTTTTCAGCTTATGCACTATCTCACCTATTTTATGTCTAGTATGTTATTATTATATTTTATTCCATGCGCTGTGTGACATTCTACAGGTTCTTTGTTAGTTCAAATTCCTTTCTTTTCCTTTCTTTGGCGACCGTCCTGTGCTAGTCGAGCATTGGCACAGCGCATTTCAGGGAAATGTCAGCTGGTGCGGAGTGGGCCGTCACATTTGGTATCAGAGCTCTAGGTTACGAAGTTAACCTAGGGAAAGACACCAGGGAGAGATAATACGTATATGAGATCATGTATTTGTGATATTTTGGTTTTCAAAAGCTATATATATACACACACACACATATTATTAGTATATCTAAGGAAGGAGTCGCATTGCACTGGCACCACTATGGAGGTGGTTAATCATTTTCTCTTTACAGACAGAACAATGAGCCGGCATACGAGGATTACAGGTTCAGGAGAAAGCAATAGGGATGTTCCTGATATGACGACGATGTTTATTGCCTTCATGCGTGAGATGCTTAGGGATGCTCGGGGAGCCATTCCTAATGCTGCTAACGGTGGTGGTGCAGTAGTGCAAGCGCCTAGGGCCGATTTTGCCAAGCTTTACAAGGATTATACTAGTCCTTGTGGGAAGCCGTTCCACAGAACGGAGTCGGTTATAGATGTTCAGGATTGGCTTGATAGTTGGAAGCGCATCTTTGAAGATTTGGGAATCAAAGATGTTATGAAGAAGAAGCTAGCATCGCGTCAGCTTCAAGGACGAGATATGAATTGGTGGAATGCTATTAAAGCAGCTACTCCTGACGATCAAGTTACTTGGAATCAGTTTATGACTCGTCTCGGCGAAAAGCTTATTCCAGCTGCTTACAAATCTGAATTATTTAGGAAATTTTTGGAGCTTAAGCAGAATGGTAGGGAAATCTTGGAATATATTGCTGATTTCGATACTTTATCGAAGTATGGATTATGTCTTATCGACACTGACGAGAAGAAGAACGAGAAGTTCATAACCGGCTTAGATGAGTACTTAGGGGAAAGGCTGATAAACCACATCGATGAGACGTTCGAGTCTATAGTGGGGAAAGCATTGAGATCGGAGAGTCTTTACCCTAAGTCAAAGGCCGATGTTGCTATTGCATCTGTAGAGGAACCAAAGCCGCAAGCAAGCGTTGGATGTAAGAAGGAGTCTTAGAATAAGAGAAAACAGGATCAGACCAAGGGTGGTCAGAAAAAGAAGTACAAGAAAGATAAATAGTGCTTAGTTGTGGCAAGAAGGGCCACTATGCTAGAGATTCTCAGGAAAATCCCGGGGAAAGGAAATGCTTCAATTGCAGTCAAGTGAGATTTCACAAGGATAAATGTCCACAACCTCCTAAAGAGAAGCAGATCGTGAAAGCATATGCTATCAACGTTGTTCCTTCTTCGATCGAACGCCCCAACTGCGGCGGAGAAGGGAAAGGGCATCGTTATTTGAGGTATGCTTTCTATTTATGGTGTTTCTGTTCTTGTTTTGTTGATAGCAAGGCATCCCATTCCTTCATATCTAGTGACCTGGTAGATAAGTTGAGATCGGAACCTGAGATAGTCGATAGTCGACCTTTAGTTGTGACGGACCCGATAGGTGGTTCGACTAGCCTTTACATGATTTGTTGTAATGTGGGTTATCGAGTCATGGATGTATGTTTGCTTGTGATTGCTTAATTGCTTTGCTAGTATCATCTCATGTAGATTGTCTGAATTGGGAGGAGACGTTCCTTGAGTGCTTGTCTGATATTGGTTTAGGCCTTTGGGGCTTGTTCTTGGGGAATGTCAAGTTCGACTAGGATGGTTTGTGCGAGAGATAAATAGTTGTTGCGATTTTTCATCAGATGATACCTTGGTTTACTAGGGGAGTGATCGGCAGCGTGACATAATAAGACTATTCGATGGTATGGACTGCCCCGAGTTAGACTCGATAAGGTTATGAGATGACTCGAGTGGGACTCGAGAAAGATGCAAAGTAATGGATTGTTTAGGACCCTATGTTGATGTTCTTTTTAAAGGAATAGAATGTGTTCGTTGATCATGGAAGATGCAACGAAGGTTAGGACGATTCAAGTTAGACGTGAAATTGTAAAAGAAAATAGGTGTTCGTTGATCTTGGAAATGCAACGAATAGGGAGACAACTCACGCTGAATTAGAGTTTGTTGGTAATGGATACTCAAGACTGGGTCTGAGTTTATGGGTAATCAATTGATTCGAGTTGAACTTGAGAAGGCTGCAAGGAAATGGATTGGATCGAGTTGGACTTGAGAGGGCAGCAAGATAATGGATAGACTTGGGTTGGACTCGAGTGTTTTAGGCGGACTAGAAACAGGGGTACCTAGGGACGCCCATTACCTTGGATCCGTTGGACGTGATCTAGTTATCCTTGGAGGATAAACATACGTTGGACGTACGGTAGTCCATATGGAGGCGGGGCTTCCATTAGCCTTGGGATTGGTTGGACTAGTCAAGTGGGCATCGACATATGTATGGAGGCGGAGCTTCCGTTAGCCTTGGGATTGGTTGGACTAGTCAAGTAGGTATCGATGTGTGTATGGCTTTAGCAGGTGATAGATAGGACATGTTTGATTGATGCTACGGTTGCTATGTTTGTTCCTATTTTTATTCCCTTGAGTAGACTATCACCTGTAGGATTCTGATGATAGAGATGATAATATATATATAGATGCATGTGGTCCCAGACTAGGTGATGTACTGATGCATTGAGTAAGAAACATGCCAGTTTAGATGATATGTTTCTTGAATCGAAGTAATTGGAGTATATCATGGGATATGATTTCAGACCTAAATATGGATTGGATCTAGAAATATTGGCAAATTTGACGGTTAGACGGAATTTGATTGAGAGGATTGGTTCCAGTTAGAGGGACAATCCTAAAACCTAATAGAAATCATCTCCAAGGAAGAGATGAATACCGATGGTGAGAAAATGAACAAGTATGGACCAGATAGAGAAGGATGACTTCAAAAGGATGATAAACTGGTTGTACCCAATATCAATGGATGGAGAAATGAAGTTCTTAGAGAATTTCATCACTCAAGACTGACTATGCATCCCGGTGGTAACAAAATGTATCGAGACATGAAGCAGACCCACTACTGGGAATGGATGTTGAGAGACGTTGGGAAGTTTATCTCCATGAGTATAAATTGCCAGTTAGTTAAAGCTGAGCAATGAAAGCCTAGTGGTTTGTTACAACCGTTGAAAGTTCCCGAATGGAATTGGGAATAAGTCTCGATGGATTTCATTGATGGTTTACCAAGGATTAGATTGTGCCATGATAGTATTTGGGTGATTGTGGATCGATTAACCAAGAGTGTAAGGTTCATACCAGTCAAGTCGAATAGAACGACAGCTAAGTTATTAAAACTATATAGGAAGTGGGTAGTGAGATATCATGGAGTACGCAAAGGCACTGTGAGTGACCAAGATCCATTATTTACTAGTGGGTTTTGGAAGAGATTACAAAAGGCTTTCGGATCAGAATTACATCTCAGTACCGCGTATCATCCTCGATTCGACGGTCAAACAGAGAGGGTGAATCGAGTATTAGAAGTTCTCTTGAGAGCTTGTATATTGGATTTTGATGATTCACATATGATAATAGTTATCAGTCTTGTAATGGAGTGGCTCCATTTGAAGCTTTGTACGAAAAACCGTGCAACTCACCATCATGTTGGTTGGGAACCGGTGAGAGTCTGTGCTTGGACTAGGAGTAATAAGAGAAATTTCAGATAAGAACAAGGTTGTTCAACAACAAATGAAGACTGCTCAAGATAGACAGAAGAGTTATGCCGATAAAAGATGATGAGATATGGAATTCTTCGTTAACAACTTGGTATTTGTCAAGATTTCTCTATTAAAGAGCATGATTCGATTTGGTAGGAGAGGCAAGTTAGCACCTAGATTTGTTGGTTCATTCCCAGTTCTTGAACCAGTTGGGAATTTAGCATATAAAGTTGGGTTGCCTGACAAGATGACGGGGGTTTACAACGTATTTCATGTTTCCCAGTTAAGGAAGTTCGTGCAGGACCAGTTTATCCGTATTATCGAGTACGATAGGAAGCAAATTCGAAGGAAGGCGGTGAAACTGCTCAAGGTTCAGTGGGGCGAGAACGAGAATAACTGCACTTAGGAAACAGAGGAGAGCACAAGGAAGTTGTATCCATAACTCTTTGCCTGGGAAGATTTTAATAGCAATAGTTAATCCCTTTTTAGTAAACCGCATGCTAGGATAGGCTTGTTGTGTTGCTATGTATGTTTGATGGTTTGTAAATGGCTAATAGGCATGCGGGACCCTTTATATGTTTTTGGTTAAAGAATTTCGAGGGCGAAATTTCTTAAGAGGGGAGTATGTAACGACCCGCATTCTACGCATCGGAGGATCGTAAAATATTTATTTCATTTTCATACGAAGTCGTATGGTCGTTTAACTTTGGGGAACGACTATTGGGGTCATTTCTCATATTCACGATTTTTGCCGATTTTTAAATGACCATTTTTCCCTTAGATGATCTTGTTTCAGCCATAACTTTCGATTAGTAAGGAGTTTTGACCTGAAGCCATTTCCAATGGATTCAGATTATGATTTACAATTCCATAGAGTAGTCACATTAGCCAAACGGACTCACCGTTTGGGACATATGGCTGAAACAAGGTTTAGAAGGTGAAAAACAGCTTAAACAAGCCTAATTAGGGTGATTACAACTAGGCCCATAACCCATTTTAGGATTAGGGTTATGAGGAGGCTGAACTGATTTAGAGAATAGTTCTTATTCATTTTTCCAGCTACCACAAACCTCCCTTGAGCTCTAGCAATGGCCTCCATCTTCTAAATCGCTCCCAAAACACCGTTTTTGTCATTCCTAATTACTAATTAAGCAATTCAACACCAAATCAAGGCGGATTAGCGTCAAATCGGAGGCAGGGCTACTGGGATACATGGGGATTTGTGCCATAATATTAGAGATTCAGATCTAAGATTATATTTGTGGCTAAGGTGAGTGATTTGCATTGTTTTTCACTAATTACGGCTAATTAGGGGTGATTAGTGATAATTAGAAAGATTATGGCTCAGAAAAATCTAGAAAAATTTGTAAAATTCTAGAACCAGTGTGGCACCACGAACCCACTTGAAGTATCATGACCCGACCCGCTCGAGTGGAGCATGATCCGAACCACCATGAGAGGGAGCTGATGACTCGACCGCTCGAGTGAAGACATCACGAACCGAACCGATGATAACTGGGGTACTATGCACATTCAAACTGATCCGGAGGAGACCAAAACCCGAGATGCAAAGGTAGTCCAAATAGGAAGTAGAACTCAGTATCCAATTGGGAACCAATGAGTTAACTTCATGATTGGGCTTTGCTGCGGGACGTGTGCAAAGGGGTTATTGTAACGCCTCGCATTTTTGTCGGTTGGTATTTGAATATTTAAATCAGTTTAAATATTGAATTTGTAATATAAGTGGATTTATATATTAATTAAAAAGAAGTTGAACGTATATAAATATATATTAATCATAATCGAGCTCAGAACAACCCTGTAGTTCGTAATTTAACGTTCTGAACTTCAACTGAGTGTACCGGACTCGTTTTGAATCGGATTCCTTCGAAACGAGAAACGTTGGAATCTGTTGAACTGTATCTTTCTAACAGAAGTGAAAAACCGAGATTTCGTTGTGTAGATTGCAAGATATGTCCAAATGAAATATTCAGAAAGTCGCTATGAAATCGTATATTGACCGTAACGGTTATTTGAATATAACTTGATATCAGTCGCAAATCGGGACAAGGTTCTTTTGAGACGCAGCGATAATTTAATTTTTAGAATTTTACTGTAATTTTTAATAAATTAAATAAGCAACTTTTTATTTGGAGTATTTCGCACCCTGTATCGGTATTTTGGGGTTTCAAAATATAAGTCAAACTACCGGTATTATTATATTTTTGGGATCGTAGCACACTGGCCATCACAATGATATTCTTATTTCTGTTGATTCCGGCCTTTAAATGAATAAAATTTATGTAGCACAATTTAACATATATATACCATATACTCTCTCTACATGTAACGTATGCTAAGATTAAGAATGCATTTTCCTTTATGTTGAAGGGTACAGAGTACCACACCTATGTATGATTTAAAATCCTATACGAAACAAATGTGCTGCAAAATCAAGAATGATATAAAAATCTGAGACCATGAGCTATACCGATCCTAAAAACTTCATGTCTATACACACAGTAGCACTAGTCCATATTAAAAACAGAAGCCCATATTTTCATTTAATACAAGGACCATCAGCCCATCACTACATGTGTTTTCAAGAAGGGCGGTTTGCCTTAACATTTAAGTATGGCGATATATGTATAAATATATGGTATGACTTTTACGCAGACCAATGAAAAGCAAAAACAAAAGATATTGTATTATTTTGGGTTCCTTTGGTGCTAAGTCTCGTACCACCTACTCTTGCAAAATGCATACATCCTTTCAGTACAGTATACCTATATATTTTTTTTGAAAATATACACTACTCTAAACTAATGTTGATGTCTACGAAATGAAGTTTCAGAACACACCTAAGTATTAAGGTTACACCCTACCAACCCTATTCCTTGATTATCAAGGAATCGAAAAGCTATAAATACACAGAACAAAAGCATTTTCGTTTAATCATCTTCCCAAAGTTTCTGTCGAACCTTTCAATGGTTCTCGATAATAAATTTAAACAAATTCAAATCCCTACAATAAAAGAATTAAAACATATCTTTCTACAAATAAGCATGGAGTTCAGATCTGTCATGAAGTCTCCAAGGTGAGCGAAATGGATGAAGTCGAGAATAGTAGAGAAGAGGAGAATAGGAAGTGTGCGGTTTGCCTGAAGCTTGAAAATCATATGGAAAAAGGAAGGAGATCAGGGCATATGACGTAAAGGAGCTCGCATGTTTAAAAAATGAATACTGGGCTAGCAATACGTAAAAGAGGAAGCATGTTGCGTTGGAACATGGAGGGACTAGGCGTGTATACGTAGTGAGGAGGAATGGTTTACACGTGAAAAGAAAAAAAGAAAAGAAAAAAAATATAATGAACTGCAAAGAGAAAAAGGGTGAAGGAGCATCGCAGAGTGATGGCCATTTTTTCAGTCTCCTGTAGTGTGTTGTAGAAGAGCAGGAGGACAAGAATTGGCTTGTGGAGGGGTTACATGGAGTATTGCATGCGTTGAGCGTATTCAGGGAGGAGTTAATGAAGCATTTGAAACCATACAGGCTTGCGTACTGGTGTTGCATGAAGTGGGATCGGGTTTAGTGTATGGGCTTACTTTCTTTGGTTGGCGTCATGTATACTGGAGGGGATGAAGCTCATACGGGCTGGAAAGAACAACAGCAAGGTTAGGGCACAACGTTGGTATAACTAGTGTTTTGGGTATGGACGTGAGGCGTGTAGTTTGCATGCGGGTAAGGGGTTCTGGTCATATGTTTTGTTACGTCGAATATGGGGTTGGAATACACGGTATGCAGTGGATGGAAGAGAGCAGTACGAAGTGTCTGGGCGGTGAAGCTTCATGCAGGTTGGTGGGAAGAGATAGTGCGGTTGAAATCAACAGTGAGGGGATGAGAAGTATACAGGTGGTTGAAGTTTGTCACAAAGTAACGAGTGAAATGGCTAAAGAAGATGGGTTTGGAAATACAGTGAAGCACGGTTTTAAGATGAAGGAAGCACCATTGCTTCCAGTTGCGAGTGATTTAGAATTATTTGGGCCGTTCAAAATAAACAGGGGAGGACCAGAATAAAAATATATATATATATATGTATATATATATATATATATATATGATGGCGCAACCGTATTGATGAAATAGCAAGTGTGTACAAGCAGTACGCGTGTACTTGCGGATGGAGTATATGTTATATTAGCAGCAGACTATGGGGAAGGCGTAAATGATGTGAGCAACAATAAATAAGAGTGTTGAAGTTCAACAGTGGATTTTTGGTAGCATCTGTGCAGTGAGCCAGTGATGCGCACTGTAACATGGATCAGTTCGGCCGGGAAGGTAAAAGGAAAATGGTACCGCTGATATCGTATGGTCGCAGGATATGAACTGAAACGGGATTTAAGAGATCTGGAGCACGTTGCGTAGACAAAATAAAACGCTCAATCAAATAAACTGACGCAAATCGTTATTTAACGGTTAACGCGCCAAGGTGAGTAAATTCACTCACTCTAATCTATTTAAAATATTTTAATATTTGTTTGAATGCTGTGTGATGATCGATTAGGTAGATTACAATTAATTTGGTTGAATATTATATACCGTTACATATGCACACACCATCGGTTAGACACTGATTTCATCGATTAGAATATCCCCTAGTATAGAGTTAGTGTAAATTGTATTGACTGACATCTGTGGATGCGGAAAACAGGTTGGAGGAATCCGACCGGATTCCTTGATAATTATATGTACTCTTGTTTTGTATGAACCCGAATTATATTTAAACTCCATGTGAATATTGATGTTGAACGGAAATTCAACATCTGTTTCGATAAATCAATAAACGATATCAATTTAGAAAGTGATAACAGTCGACCGTAAAACCATCGTTTTGATAAGGAGTGATTGGCCGTCAGGCAAATCAATGAGGTTAATTATAAAAATTATATTTTTATAATTAAAAAGAAGATTTAAATTTATAATAGAAGTTCTATTATAAACCAATATTTTAGAGTTCGCTTTTATAAAATAAATAAAAACGATTGTTGACATTTAAATGAGTTTATAAAGCAGAAATTATCCGACGATTAAATATTTGGATGATTAGATTTAAGATAAACAATTTAGAAATATTATTAGATTAATTATATTAATCTAATGTTGAGAAGTAATTAAAATCAGTTAACGAATTTACTGATGGAATGGAGTTGATTTAATCAACTGTTATTTGGGAAAATGGTTATTAGATTAATTGGTCTTTAATTAATCTAATGAAACAGTTTAGAAATAAATTAATCCAAAGTAATGAGATTTAACTACCTTTTGGTTAAGAAGTTATAAATAGAACTGTGGGATAGAGAAAGCGAAGAGCTTATGTTTAATATAAATAATCATAAACAATAGAGATTTCAAAGTAAGAATATGATGTTATAAAACCATAGTTAAAATTAAACAAGAAAATACGATTTGTGGTATAAGGGATTAGAATACAGACTTATATTTGTTCTAAGGTAAGAACGTTGTCGATCAAGGTTTGAGAGGTAAATAGAATACCCCAACTTGAACGGTTTCACTATTATCGAGGAACGATATCAGTTTGTGACGGAGATAGATGTTAAGATTAGTAGAAAAGGAGTATGGCAGCATATGTAAGTTTAGAACTATAGCGATAAAATAAACGATGTTGATTGGGCTTAAGCGTAACTGTTATGTCGAGACTAGTTATAACATAGAATATTACAGCGTATGACAAGTTTGAACTATAGCGATAAAATAACGCTGTTGATAAGGTAAGGGTGACTGTAATGTTGAGATTTGTTATAAGGAGAATATTACAGCATATGACAAGTTTAGAACTATAGCGACAAATTAACTGATGTTGATTAGACTTAAGCGTGACTTTTATATAGAGCAGCACCTCCTAGGAAATGTAACAGTTTGGTTTGAAATCCACTTATTCTAGAGTAATAAGTAACGACGGTTGTTCAAAGAAATATAAGAAAGAGTTTAGAAAAAGAATTGGGGAATCGTTAGAAACTAATGACAGCATTTCGATGTTCGAAATGTGATTAGAATTAAACCGTTAGGATTTGTAACTAGATTTCGACGATGTCGAATGTATTAAAAGTAAACTATTTTTAGGGATTATAATCTGATAGAATAATTAAAATTTAGTTTAAACAAATAAATGTTGATAGGATAGGAGTCAGTATTTAGTTATAAACTTGATATCGATTGATAAGAAGCTGACCTAGAAACAGGGTGTATAAAGTGGAATAGGAATATAAAGGTATGAAAGAGATTTCGATAAACAAGATAAGGGGAATTATTATGTAAATAAAGAGTATATGACAAAGATGTTTAGATTTCTATAAGAAGGGATGGTATTCCCATTTCAAAGGGAATAATGTTTTAAAAGGGAACGTTGGGCCGATTAAAAGGTTAAGATGAATTTGGAAATATTTTCCAATATAAATAGGGTAGATTATCCAAGTGTAGAAATAAAGAAAGAATGGAAATGTTCCGAATGTTAATTGACGTATATTTTCTGGAACATGAAAGAATAAGATTTTATAATAACTGGAAATGTTTTCCAAGAAGTGTAAAAAGGCTAAAATGGGATTTGAGAAATATCTGGTAAGATATGCGAATTCGAATAATAAAACGAATGTTAAATAAAAGTGACCATGGTGTGTGTGTTAGTTGATCATTTAAATGGATGTTATTTTTACTTCGATAGTTAAATAACCGACTATCGAAGTGTTTGACCATTGTTGTCAATACGGGGAGACCGGTTGGATATGTTATCTGAAAACCACTCCGTATAGGCATAAGCGTGCGATTAGATATGCTGAAGACAATTGAAGATGAAGTTAAATACAAGGGTCGTCCAGCTCCAGAATGATGCGTTCTGTTTGTCCAGTCCCAGGACAACTTGTATGGACGAGGGTCTGACAGAGTATTTCCAATTGTCATTCCGTTTGATTTTACAAATATACCAAGTTGGTGGGGAGAAGGTAACTTCTCTTTGTTCTACACCCAGTGTGCATTTGTGTAATCAATATGTGATTACGGATCTGACGATGTGGCATTCAAAGTGAATGGCGATCAGATGTTCTGAAGATAGACGTAGCCTCTAGCCTCACAACCAGGAATGACAGAAGTTGGGCTAGGCAGCATGACTAGTTGGGTCATCCCCAAGCAGGGTGTATTGTCACCGATCTAGAGAAAATTCATATTTATACTTCTTTTCGATTCTGTATCTTCGGATGATGGTTGGATGGCCTACAACCGTGGTGGCAATATATTCGCGACACTCAAGCTAAATGAGTGAGCGGTCATGTGTGGCCGGGTTGCAAGACGTTCTTGTTGAACCCTGAGTGTATCCCCTCTAGAGTACACTATTCAGAAGGTGCTCCCATACCTTGTCTGTTGAAACCCATTCTCCGATAAGCGCCCTGCGGTTAATGATTTTATACTATATATATGTGGAGCGTGAGATGCAAGCGTTCTACTACTTGTATAATTATTTGGTTAGACATTATCATAATATCACTGGGTTTTGATATCAAGAATATTTCGGGTTATAGTAAGGTAAAAACCGTCCATGTTTATGTGTGGGCTGGTCTTACTATTATCTTCTTGTTTTGAAAAGGATTTTCAAAGTAAAACAGTATGGTTGGAATTTACTCACACCAGTCCCATGACTGACCCAGAGTTTATTTTGTTTGTTTTCCCTAAACTCTTGGGTGCCCAAATTTGTACGGGCAGTCAAGTGTTTCAGGCTTTGCAGATTCACTTTGAGGAGCTCAAAAGCAGGAAGCTTCACCATTAGTTATGTAGAGTTATTTCCGCTGTGATATGATGTATTGTACTCTGATAATGGTATGTATATACAATACAGTTTTGTATTCAAAGTTATGTTATATAATACATCTTATTTTGTTCCGCTGCGAGTTTCGTGTTACTCTGATTCTGTTCAGTTGTGATCTTCTTCTTCTTCTATTCTATTAGTTCTATCTTTTCTTTCTCACCCTCTAAATTCTTCTATTAATGTCCTGGTGTTTTTCGATGCTTGAATAGTCAACAGCGTGTTTTTATGTTGATTTTCTGGGTCGAAAAATCCCGCCGTTACAGTTATCGATATCCATAACTTTAGTTCACCACTTAGAGACGATTTAGTGGCTATGGATCAGTGAAATGTGGTCATAGCGACTCTATGGAGCAAAGTGATCATAGCAAAGGATTGGGTGATAGAGTGGTGGATATCGTATGCTTTACACACGGAGTGAGAGATGTGAGGATGATTGCTATGTTTGATGTTTGCAACCATTATGACATGCACACCCCCACCCTCGTATCTTTACACCATGTGTTAGTGTCGCCCTAGAGTATTGTACATCCTGTTGTGCTAACTCATTGGTTGCAGGTCCAGGTTCAGGTATGATTGGGTTATACCTGTTATTGTTCTGTTTTGTTTTTTATCGCTCATACCAGACTTTTGTCTGACCCAGAGTTTTATGTCTCTTCTTATTTATCTGGGTGCTCTTAAACGGGCAGACTAGAGACATGTCAGGGGATTATGCATGGGTAGCTGATCTGGAGACGAGCAGGAGACTCCTATGTATTCTCTACATATATTCTCCCTGTGTTGTTGATGGTTACTGCTTTGGGCATTAGTAGTGTACCTTTCCTTTCTTTTGCTTTAGAGACAGTATTTTGAAGTTGTAATAATGGTTATGGATCATAAGCTGTATTTTGGATCTCCGCTGCTATGATGATTATGGTTTAGTTTTCAGCTTATGCACTGTCTCACTTGTTTTATTTCAAGTATGTTACTATTATATTTTATTCCATGCGTTGTGAGACATTCTACAGGTTCCTTGTTAGTCCAAATTCCTTTCTTTTCCTTTCCTTGGCGACCGTCCTGTGCTAATCGGGCATTGGCACAATGCATTTCAGGGAAATGTTTGCTGGTGCGGGGCGGGCCATCACATTTGGTATCAGAGCTCTAGGTTGCGAAGTTAACCCAGCGAAATACACCAGGGAGAGATAATACGTATATGAGAGCGCGTATTTGTGATATTTTGGTCTTCAAAAGCTATATATATACACACTATTAGCATATCTAAGGATGAAGTCGCACTGCATTGGCACCACTATGGAGATGGTTAATCGTTTTCTCTTTACAGATTGAACGATGAGCCGGCATACGAGGAGTATAGGTTCAGTAGCAAATAATAGGGATGTTCCTTGATATGAGGACGATGTTTACTACCTTCATGCGTGAGATGCTTAGGGATGCTCGGGGAGCAGTTCCTAATGTTGTTAACGGTGATGATGCAGTAATGCAAGCGCCTAGGGCCGATTTCGCCAAGCTTAACAAGGATTATACTATTCTTGGTGGGAAATCGTTCCACGGAACGGAGTCGGCTATAGAGGTTCAGGATTGGCTTGATAGTTGTGAGCGCATCTTTGAAGATTTCGGAATCGAAGATGCTATGAAGAGGAAGCTAGCATCGCGTCAGCTTCAAGGACGAGCTATGAATTGGTGGAATGCTATTAAAGCAGTTGCTCCTGAAGATCAAGTTACTTAGAATCATTTTATGACTCGTCTCAGCAAAAAGTTCACTCCAGCTGCTCACAAATCTGAATTGTTTAGGAATTTTTGGAGCTTAAACAGAATGGTAGGGCTGTCTCGGAATATATTGCTGAGTTCGATACTTTATCGAACACTACACCAAATAAGGCTTTTTGTAACACTTTTTTCATGCCAACTTGTAACAGTTATTATTGTGATAAATTTATAACATATATTTTTGTTATAAAGTGTTATAACGGTTATTTCCGTTATTATATTTGGGAATTTCATAAATACATGAAGTCACGATGGATATAATAGTCTTTCCCTATCTTATTTTTAGTTTGGTCAGTTGTCATACTTCTATCTCAGACTCTCGTTCCTTTTGTTTTGTTTGTTTTCCAAATCAAAAAATGGCATTTGCCTTCTTTTCTCCTTTCGCTGCATCGCTTCAGAAGTCATGTGCCTCCTCCTCCACCACTTCCATGCTTCTGCCTCCTCGCTTTCAATCTTCTCTATTCAGTATAGTTTAGGCTTGACGTTAGGATCTACGGTTCGCATCGAGATCTAGGGTTTCTGGTTTCTACTGCCAATTCAATTCAGCTTAGGTATATTCAAATTCTATCAATATTTTTTACTTTGGATAGATAGATCCTAAAGCATTAACGCTGTAGACTTGTACAGATAGATCCTAAATCGAGTCATTTAATTCCATGGACAGACACTTGTGGCATTATATACCTTTTAAACTAAGTTCCTGTTTTTACTATAAACATTCTTTTTTTTTCAAGGGACATCGAAAATAAGCTATTTTCTTTTTTAAGAGAAACAAAGAAAATAAACTATTGATTATTCAAATTTCCAATATGTTAGGCAGCAATCTTCAATGGTTCTCTCCACATAAAACCTGTATTAAATCTCTCTGTGAGTTAAATTACAGATTATTTGAATTTGTTCCAAGTGGCCTGCTTATATTACTTTTTTGTAATGTTAACTTTTGGTTGTGTTTTATGTTTTTTGTTCATTCTGAAAATTCATATGATGCCAGTTTGGTTACATAATGTACCCATTATTGTCTTTTAAACTAATGAACCATTTAAGGTTTGGTGCTAAACAAAACACTCAAAATTTTGTATTTTTCTTTCAGTTTTATTCAGGTTGATGATTAACATATATAATGATGTAATGTTATGCAGAAATATATCCAAAATTTGATGAAATATATGGTCAAAATGATGAAGGTAGAAAATTGTTTGCATATTTGGGAGTCACACCATTTTAACTTAGGTATATAATGTAATGTTAAATGGTTATGCAGAAATATATGCAAAAATTAGATGAAATATATTGATATGTATATAATGCTGCATAATATATGTGTTAACTCACCATTACTAAGTTGCTGCTGCCACTAGCATTGGGCTGTGGCTGCAGTCTCTCATCGTCACAGTCTACAAATGTTGAATTTGAATTTAAGTTGATAGCATATCATATTCTAAAATTTTCACTATTAATAAATTAATTTAATTAGTTGTATTAACTGACCATTCATTTGAAATTAGAATCCTTCATTTGTGTTAAAAAATCGATTTTTATCCCTTACTAATATATATTGTTTCTAATGGGCATGTTTAGATCCTTGCCAACGTAGGATGCACCAAATCAACTTGTATTGTAGCTTTAAATTTGATTAAATCCCAATTTTGATTGTAAAACACAAAAAATCAAATGCGGCCTAACATAGTTTTTTTGACACTCTATACATAAGTTTAATTTAGTTTTAACGACGTAATATGCTATATATTTAGTTTTTACTCATACTGATATGTTTCATTACCTCGGTTTGCATCATAATGGAATGGTACTTCTCTTTTTATGCACAGATGCAAACCTAGTGCATTTGGACTGAAATATATGCATAGACATACGCATTTGAATATGTATATGTAATTTATATTGAAGTTACCTGCTATAGCATCTCTTGTTTATCAATATAAATCAAATACGCTGAGGTAATTCAAGTTAAGCAGGTATATCAACTATGGAGCATAATGTCATAAATTTTGGTTTCTTTTATTGCTACAATTTAATGAAAGAAGTACTTAACAGAATGAATTAAATAATATAAACTTAGCGATAAAATCCAGAACAATACAAACTGAAAATTAAAAGACAATTTTACATAGATGTTTTCTTGGCCCTTTTATTATCATCTACCAGCTTTAACTGCAAGTATTGATAAACACACACGCATATATATATATATATATATGTATATATATATATATATATGTATATATATATGTATATATATATGTGTATATATATATACATATATATATAAGCTACTATATATATAAGTTACTTCTACTTATTCATTTCAAGTTCTAAAAAGTACAGTGTCATGTGTTTCCTTCATTTTATAGGAAAACGGTTTCAAATGATTTCTTAATGCTTTCCTTGCACAAATTAGAAATAGAGAAAAGTATGTATGATTAGTTCCTCAAAATAATTTTTGACAAACTGCATAGCAAAAATCAGGCTACAGATTGAAATAGTAGTTATTCTTAAATAACTAAGTACCAGCATATCATACTCCAAGATCACGTGATCTCATACTGGGTACCGTCTTGTGAGCCATTTATGGGTGACCAAGATACTGAAATGTATGTTGAATAAAATGTTACTAAAAATTTAAGGCTGGAAATAAAATGCAACACTGCCATTAAAGGCATCATTTTTTCCCACATATATTTTGATTAATATGAGTATTCTCTTTATACAATTTGTCTTTTTAGAACAATGAATTGACAATGAAAATAAAGTATGACTGGTAATTATTGTAAAATATAGATATACTTGAATGTTATGTAAACCATTTGAAGGTATTAATTATTTTGCATATATATGGGAATGTGATGTTTTTAAAACAATTGATATACAAATTGGCTTGTAGGGAAAATATTGCCTTTGGGTAGGAATTCTTACCATTAAAAAACATGTATAACAAAAATGATATGGTAAGCATAAAGCGTGGTTATTCAAATAACAAAAGATTTTTCATTCTGTTTTTACAAAAGAAGCGCAGAAGAGGAATTTCATTTAACGAGCAGTTTCGAGCTGATCAAATTGATACTATTATTTAAATAATAGCTGTAAAAGTCCATGCAATCTATTGAAATAATATCATCAGCAATCAATCATGAAAAAATAACGTAAGAAACTAAACTCGAAATTGAAAAGCAAACGTACAAATATACATAAAAAATTCTTATGTGTACGCATATGTTTGAGTTCAAAAGCTGTTGGTTTGCACTTGTGCATAAGAAGAGAAGTACCATTCCACAATGATCAAAATGAGCAATAAAATATATCAGTAAGAGTAAAAACTAATTGTATTATATGTCATGATCAAGTGCTAAATTTAATATATGCATAGAGATTATTGTCAAGAAAATTGTATTATGTAGTCATCTATTCAATTTTTGGTATTTTATAACCAAAATTTAGATCTTATTGTCATGTAAATGATTTGGATAAGTCTCTCTATTATAAACAATTTATATTTATAGTAGTTTTCACATTTTAGGCAAATATTCGTTTTTCTTGGTAATAGTAATCCGAATAAATGTATTAAATAAGGAAATAGAATTAGTACTACGGTTGATCAACTCTTGCGGATCATTGTTAAATAGACCACTTCCACACAACAAATATTTCTCAATTGAAGTTATATATAAAATTTGCTATTATTGAATTTTACCATAACTGCATTGGAACAAAATCAAATCAATTTTGTTTTTTGTTTCTATATTTGTGGATTTTGTAATCATTCTTTAACTTGGTAAGATTGTTAATGTGGATAATAAAACTAATTGGAATTTCGTTTTAGCATGGTCTTCCATAAGCGGATAATTTTTTTTTGCTAATTTTGTCATAGCATGGTCTACCAAGTTCTCTAACTTCTAAACTTTGGTAGCTTCAATTTAGCTTGATAAATATTTATTCTGATGATAATATTAAAATTTGTTTAAAGTAAAAAATTAAAATTGGACCATTCTCTGTTGGTTTTTTTTCCTTCAACGATGAAGCAGTTTAGTATAGATATATTATTTATTTATACTGGACGGCTTAGTGAGACGACCCGAATTCCCGTTCAGACGGAAACAGGGCTATCTTTGGAATATAACACAGAAACAGATAATAGCAGAACAGAATTAAATAAATACACCAGAATGAACAACAAAATATACTGGATAAAAGTAATCAACAGAGTTACACAGTATACAGGATCTTACTTAGTACAAATACAGTTCAGCTATACATAAATGTCTACAGCGGAAATAAACAAAATATGTACAATAGGAGCTGAACAGCATAAAAAGAAATAAATGATAGAATCCATCTTCAGCTCCAGCTATCCAGAATGAACCAGCTAAACCTGAATACAAGGCTGCCCGTGTAGAAAAAGGGGCACCCGAGTTTGAGAGTGAAACAAACTACGAGTCAGTCATGGGACTGGTATGAGAAATCCACTCAACACATATATAATTGGCTAATCACAGGACCACACCACTTTCGTGGAACGGGTTTACTCCATTGGATTGCCAGTGCTTTAAAACAACTCTTTCTTTTAAACATCGCTATGCTTTTTATAAAAATGAAGCCGTTATAAGACTCAGTTCCCATCACACAATGCAACGCAAACCGGAGGATAGAGTTTTACCTTATAACGGCCAAAATATGCTTGATACGAATAAAACAAAGGCATTTAATATTATTGCTAGTGTTTATATGTTTTGAGAACAATTTCAAATTATAACTATCAATCATAGACGGCATGGGTACCATATATCATGTCGCCATATATATATACAATCAAAACCGCATCGTCACGTATTTGGAAATTGGATTTCCGTCATGAACCAAGGCAAAAGATAGTCCTTACCGAATTCGTGACTCTCTAGCCCGAGCCACCGGAACAGCCGCAACTGCCCCTTGGAGCGACAGGGCCGGTCCACCGATGTGGATTATAGTGCCTGAACAATACGTTTCCCCGCCCTTTGGGGCGTAAATGAGCCAACGAATGACTCCATCGGACCCGGATCGTCCGATCAAACCGAGGCGCCTCGCAACAGCAACAACCACATAGGTGAAAAGTATATAAATGTCAGGGCTGGTAGGTCACTGACACCACCCTAGCTAGAAAGAAACGCATGCCCTCCCTGAGGTCCTTCTCCCGTTTTAGGTTCATACCGGGGTGTGAGGCTCGCGAATTCACGTTATACACAAAGCTACGCCACACAGGCGGTGCTTTGATCATCACCACAAGACTTTGCTTTTCAACAGAAGCCCTGATCACTGCATCTTAGCATGCCACACAGGCAATTCACGCCATGCGATTGATGTCCATCGATATACAACCTCTGAGCTCGTACGTCTCAGAGAAGGGCGTTAAGCAAAAGAATAAATTCTCCGCCGCCAAACAGATGTATATTTAACAGAGATCAATCAACACAGAATAAAATCCAATGTCGGACACACAGTCCATTTACAAGTCCGTTCTGGGTCTGAACGAAACCGGAGGCACTAAATACCTCGCAAACCCTTCGATCAACACGTACGTCTGAACGATCACCACTCATTATCCATATTTCGGGATGCCTCCCAATCAGGACCTCGGTTACCATCCAAACGAGGTGAAGATCTCCGGTCTTCGACCACCGTCTTCATCTTCGACTTTCAATCGTCGGTCAATTATTTGAAATGAGAATTAACTCGGCCTTCTCAAATAATTCACGTATATTTAGAATTTCAAATCAATTTATTTCAATGGTTAAATTATTCGACAACACCAATATTGTTCTTTAATGTAATTTTCACACCAAACACATTCAACCATCAAAAGCCACACAAATCAAGCAAATTTCAGTTTATTTGCATTCCATATCGCCTATGATATTTTATAACTATTTATCGCTATTTTTATTTATTTTAAAATAGCCATTTTATTCAAAACGACGCTTCGGGCCATAAAGCGGCCATGGCGCTGTTTTTCTTCAGATTTGATTTACACATATCTGAAAATCTAACCGTTGGATCTTCACAAAATTTACATCATTAGAAAGGTCTTTTCAAAACGAACCCAACGGTTCCAGTTTCGGGAAAATCCGACGGTCGGATCTCCCGGTACAATCGTTTGAAATTTCGATTTCAAAATACGAACTGCAGCGTCGTTATTCGATTAAATATAATTATATTTATATTTATATATAAATATAATCGTTTCTGGCGCTGTTTTTCTTCAGATTTGAATTAAACATTCCAGACAATCCAATCGTTGGATTTTTACAAGGTTGGTGCCGTTGGAAAGATTATTCCAAGGCGAACCCGACGGTTGAGGTTTCGGGAAAATCCAATGGTCGGATCTCCCGCACTAGTCGTTTGAAATCACGGTTTCAAAATACGAACTGCACGGCCTCGTTTCGTTTTAATTTTATTTATATTTATATATTTATATAAATATAGTTCATTCGATGATTTCAATATCGTTTTCACTTCAAAAAAATTTCTAACACCTTAAAATTTTGGAAAATTTCGCCATAACCTCCCCTGCACCGGGAGCATCGGGAAATCGCAAATAGCGTTCCCGGTCCTTCTAATCTCAAAAAGAAAAAGAAGAAGCCAAGCGGCTAGCCAACAGGCTCAAAATCATTACCCAAACAAATCAGTAAATGTGTACCTATTTGTCGGGCACAAAATTTTATTCCTCTTCTCTAGCCCCTTTGCTATAACCTGTTCAATGAATATTGCATGTACATATATATACAGTTCTTATCATTTATCAATTTCTATTCGACTTCATATTTGATTTCTATTTGGTTTAAAAACTCCATTCGTTCTAATGTTACATAAATAGGTGCAAATCATTTCATTAGCTAATTAATGAATATTTCAACTCATATATGTTTATTTTGAACAAGTGGCTATTTTTAACACTTCACATTTCAACGATTTATGCATACAATAAAAATGTGATTTTTATTGTAAAACAATTCATTTCAAAACACTATTTTTCTATATAGTTCATATAGGTGACAAAATAGGATTTTTATCATAAAACAATTTATTTCAAAATATGAATACCATTCAACACATGAATTTCTAAACAACGGATGAATATCAATTCAACACATGAATGTTTTCTATAATTGAATAAATATAGTTTAAGCATATGAAAATAATTCAAACACACAAATATTATTCAAAATTTCGGCAGCATAACGGCAGGGTAGTTACACCGGCACCGTCCCTAGTACGGCTCCTCGCTCTACCTTAAAACCTCGCGGTTTTTGACAATGGGGATCATGCATCTAGTTCGCACGCAGGCGGCATGTATATATTTATTTCATTTCCACAAACTAATCCTATGTGGTTTCAACCAAATATTTCACAACCACAAATGGGTATTTTTCAACCTCAATCAACCAATATCAATCACAAACAATCCCAAACAATCATTCAATTTTCACAACAATTTCAACCAATAAATATCGTCCATGGTTTGTGGACGAGGGGCGTATATATATATATATATAAATATATAGCAATTCACTTTCATTTCACACACATATATTTATATTTTTAAATCAGAAATCTCACCAATAGCTATCCAATACTACGACTCTTCCTTAGGGAAATCTCCGCCTTTTGTCGCTTTCGCCCGTATTCTCTACACATGTAAAAATCGAATTTTTACTATGTTATTCAATATATAAAAATCGAATTTTTGACTTCGACTTTCAATATATAAAAATCGAATTTTTCTTTTTAAAGTTCAAATCTTTTTCTCTTTGAAATTAAAACCTTTTCCTTTTTGAAATTTAAACCTTTTTCAAAAAATCAGTTTTTATATGCTTTTGAAAATCAGTTTTTATTTCCTTTTTAAAAATCAGGTTTTCCCTTTTCTAAAAAAAATCTGTTTTTATTCTTTAGAAAAAAAATAATCAGTTTCTAAATACCTTATAAAATCAGTTTTTACTTTATAAATAAATCAGTTTTTACCTTATAAATAAATCAGTTTTTACCTTATAAATAAATCAGTTTTTACTTTATAAATAAATCAGTTTTTACTTTATAAATAAATCAGTTTAAAATTCTTTAGAAAAATCTGTTTTAAAACTTTTTTTTCTCTAAAATAAACAGTTTTTAAATCTTAAAATAAAATAAAATAATAAAACAACAAAAACTTACAGGGGGGGGGGGGTTTCTGTAGTTCGTCGGAGTCTTCTCGAGGGCGGCGGCACTAGGGCTTCGAACGAGGGAGGCGGATGCGAGGTTTCGAACTGGGGAGGCGGGATCGAGGTTTCGAACGGGGGAGGCGGGATCGAGGTTTCGAACGGGGGAGGCGGGATCGACACGTGGTGGGGAGGGTTCGGCGGTCGTCAGGGCGGTGGCGGCGCTGCTGCTCCGTCCGTCTTCTCTCTCTTTTTTTTTATTTCCTGATTAATAAACTTCGGGGGGGGGGGGGGGCAGGAAGAAGAATAAAGGGAGGGAGGGAAAATATATAATATATATTATTATTATTTTTTTATTATTATTTAATTTAATCGCATAAAGTTGACTTTTACCCACGACCTCGAAACGAGGCCCACCGCCTGTCGTCCATAGCGTTTAACCCCCATTCCGAACACAATGGGATATGTATCGCAAGCTGATTTGATCGTTACAATCAGTTTCCGTTGAATTTACATTTAAATCACTATATTGAATTTTAAACGTACATTTCAAATTACCGGGGCCACATACTGACTAGAAAAATTCCAGAAAAATATTTTCTAGCTTCGTATTGACGATACGGTCCTAACAAAACTAGTTTCGTCGAATTCTGAGACCGTTTGAAAAATGGCCAATTTCCAGTCGATTAAAATCAACGGAAACTGGTCAATCGCGTTTTCTTTTGCCACGCTCACATATTGATTCGAAAAATTATGAAATTTGAAACCTAACAATAACCTGACACTGCGGATCTAACAAAAGTGGTTTCGTCGAAATCCGAGGTCATTTGCAAAATGTCCATTTTTAAGGGCCTGAATTCCACAGCGACTATTCAGAATTTTCAACTGGACATATCCTTTGATTCCCGCTATCAAATTTCGATTGGTCAGATTCGTTAGAAAGATATTATCAATTTGATTCCATTATTTTTGGTTTCACTAAAATCCGGATTGTTCTGCACCCGGTATATTCAATTGAAGTTTGAAATCGAATTATCGAACTACCGCGCCATTTTCAATTCTATATATAATTATAATTAATTATATTGGTTTTCAATTGTCGATTCAAACTCATTTTTCATCGCCATTGTTTGAAATATTTATTTTAAATATTTAAAATCCATTATTTTAGCCAATTTAAAATTTTTAAATTGGTTCAGATTTTCTGGGTCGTTACACTTAGTGAGGCGCATATATATTTAGAAATGATATAAAAGTAAAGAAAAAATAGTTTAGACAACTTTCAGAGTTAGAATAAATGACTGTGTTCAATGACATATTATAGGTTTTTAGCTATAAAAAGATTTTGAAAAAAGGGTATAAAATATACAATGTCTTCACATATTGATGCATTTGTTCTGTAAATGTAATTGCTGGAGTTCTACCAATTAGTTCTTGGGTTGCTTTGTTTAAAGAGTTTCATTTTGAACTTAAGGCCACGATGGTTGATGATATTTTATACTGTTCATGATCATATGAACTTAATATAAATTTGTCCAATTTCCTATAATAATGATCAAATGTTTCAAAATCATTTCATTTCTCACATAATCGTATTGGAAATCAATTGTCTTGCATGCATAGTATACCATAAAATAATGAGTTTGGTTATTCACATATATGGTTATACTATGCATGCATAGTATACAATTTTTTCCATGTTGCGAACAATTATTTTAAGAATATGTGATTCATTTATTCTAATTTTACAAAAAATGATGATGTGGCTGTTAAATTTAATGTTTAATAGGATATATTAAGTTGTTTATGTGACATTAACATTTGAGACTATCTTAAAATCATACATTAGCATTGAGATTGCTTCTTGATAGAAATTGATATTTCTTCTATAAGGGCTTCTCTTGGCTGTTGAATATTGATGAGTATATCTTTCATTGCTAGATTGCTACCATCCTTCAGTGTAATTGGTGTGTGTATAAAATTAATAATTACATGACTGCATCAAATGTTAAATCATTATCATTTCTCATTGTCTGATTGTACTATTTTTTGTATTCAATATGCTTTCTGCAAAGATAGCCGTAAAGAGTGATCCTCATTCTTGGCTGGTTTTCCTGTTCCATTCCGTTATGATTATCTGGTGGCAGAAACAATATTTTATCAGGTTTGTTATGATAATTGTTGCCTTTACATTTCCACACAGAACTCTAGCTTCTAATTGTAAATTCGTTGTGTTAATGTGAATATTTCATCAACAGAAGACGCAAGGTTCAAGGTATTCTCCTGTACACTTAGTTTTGTTTGTACCGGATTGGTATATCTATACTAAACTGCACAGTATAATTCAATTGGCTTGCATGCATAGTATAGCCATATATGTAAATATTTACTGGAAAAATGATAGTGTACACAAAACAGTTCTCCTCCCATCTTTCTTTATATTAAAATAATTGTATAATACTGATCAATGATTTCATCAAATAGTTTGATTCTTTTTTTTTTTTTTTTTTTTTTGAAATTTAGTAATTTGCCTGACAATGATTCATTATTACTAGTCTTCCCAAATTCATTAAGATTTGTTGTTCCTTGTACTGTAAATGCACACACATTATTTATATCAAAATCGATTCTTGTCTTCGTCTAATATTTGATCATGTTAGCTTCCATGAGGGACTATCTACAAACCTGTTTTAGGTTTCAGTTTCCTGAAACCTGAAATAGGAACCGAAACTGCTCGGTTTCAGAAACCGTTTCAGTTTTCTGAAATCGAGTCGCTTGGTTTCAGAAACCAAAATGTGTTTTAGGAAACTGAAACCTGAAACAGGTTTCGGCTTCGTGAAACCGAGCGATGCTTGGTTTTAGGAACTGTTTTCAGTTTCCTGAAACTAAGTTTCTTGGTTTTCGGTCTTGGGAAACCGAAACCTGTTTCAGGATGAAACCAAAAACATGATTCGGTTTCCCTCAAGAAACTAAAACAGAGTCACAAAATTACGGGCAAGGTTTGCAAAAATTGATGATTATGAATTCACAAAATAAGTGAAATAATGTGCTAAAAAATGAGATAAGAAGTTAGTATCAATAGTTAGCTGAAATGATATTATTTTAATGATGGCGATGATGTTGATCTACCCTTCCAGTATAACTTTCTCCTTTGTGTATTATTGTACCCTTTTTGTAAGAAATGTTGTATGTTTGTTTCCTTATATGCATGAATTTTTTTTATTGTATGAGGAACATCAGTTATTTGATGGGTCAGTTTCTTGTAGACTAAATTTTGCTTCTGTTGAACATCGTTTACATTGTCTTCATGTCTTGACTCATATTATTATATTTGTTGAATATTTTAGGCTTTGGTTGAAGCAGCGGAAGCAAGACAAAGATCAGAAGTTGGCGATGAAAGTCTAGATAATTTTGACTTGGTGGGTTTGCAATTTGGTCCATTTATCGTTTGCATTTTGTGTAATGGTTATATGTTAAATTATGATAGTTTGATTTTTGTCGAAATGGAATTTGCTTTAGGATACAAATTGTGATATGTTGTTGTTTTGGATATTGTATATTTTACATTCTTATTAGTATATGCTTTATGAAATTAGTTGGAGCGTATTATGATTGTTATTTTTTAAAGTAATTACCTACTACTGGCTTGGCACAATATTCAGGTTTGTAATAGTTATTATATTTATTGTATGAAATAGTCAATTTTACATACTAACAGTAATAACTGTTACATATTTAATATTTGTCACAAACATTAGTGTTATAAAAGTAAATATTATAATGGTTATAAGTGTTATAAATTTTTCAATACCAACGGTTATAACTGTTGCAGTATACATATTTTATAACGGTTATAACCGTTACAATATACACACTTTATAACGGTTATAACCGTTACAATATTCATGACAATAATTCGTCACGTATTTTTTAGTAATGGTTATAACTGTTATAAAGTATATTAATAACGGTAATAACTGTTAGAAAAACCATTTTCTGGTGTTGTGGAAGTATGGTTTATCTCTTATCGACACTGCCGAGAAGAAGAATGAGAAGTTCATAACCGGCTTAGATGAGTACTTTGCGGAAAGACTGATAAACCACATCGACGAGACGTTCGAGTCTATAGTGGGGAAACCATTGAGATCGGAGAGTTTATAAAATTAACTTAGTTTAAATCAACTACATTTTATAAATAATTATAATATAACCAGTTTAACAAAGTTTTATATATAAGTGTAAGAATGTTTGACTATATGTTATGCTTATACTTATGCAGGCTTGGGACTTTCAAAGAGAGCAAGGTCAGAATTTTACGGTAATCCTATGAATTTGGTTAGTATACTTGGATGGCTTTATTATTTATGTGTTTGTTTTAATAACAACGAATTAATATTATTTGAATGTTATTTGATAAAATTCTTATTGTTGATCATGAACTTGTTTACAGGTAATTAGCCTTTCCGGAGTAAAGATCATCAGCAACAATGGACATGACTTCAATTGTTATACTGATTATGGTATTAGTTAGTATTTGTTGTGTAAACCATTTTGTGAATGCTTATGGTATATGAATTTGCTCATTTTACCAAACAACTATTATCTAAATGGTTATGGACAATACTTATGTGACTAACGTGTTTTTAATTATTTGAATATGATGATTATATGATTGGTTGATAGTTGGTTTGAGTATAATAACTATACGATTGTTGCTGATTTTGGTATGACTATAGTAACATTTAAAATATGCTACAAAACAATAATACCTTTTAGTAGCGTTTTAGAAACACTGCAGAAACAGATGTAAAAATACTACCTAAATATATAGTAACATAAAATAAATGTAATGAAAAGATTTGGTAGCGGTTGAAAAATGTAGCTTTATGAAACATTTGGTAGCATTTATTAAAACACAATAATAAAAATAGACTTTTAGTTGTGTGACCTGTAGTAGCGTTCTTTAAAACGCTACCAAAGGCTTTGGTAGCATTTTCTAAACGCTACTGAAGGCATTTTCTGGTGTAGTGAGCTTTTCCTCATTGTATAGATGAGACACAAGCATTTTCATTCAAGTATGGAAAAAAATTCTTGATTTGAATGTCATCGATGCTTTTTGCATATTAATCATAAATTTAGAACTGATAAAAAGAACTTCAAAGCTAACAGAGTAGAGACTATGCTACCGCCTAAATTTTGGACAAGCGAAGAGATATATGAAATCGTAAAAGACTATCCAAAGATACATGAAACAGGGAAGCAGGTTGAAATTTCAGGTAAATCGGGCATTCATAATTGGTGCAAGCAAAGTATATTCTGGGAGTTGCCTTACTGGAAAATCCTAATACTTCGGCATGATATTGACGTCATGCACAATGAAAAAAAAAATCGTTTTTGATAACGTTTTTAATGCAGTTTTAATATAAAGGGGAAATCAAGGACAACGTGAATTCGAGACGTGATATATTACACTTCTGAAACAGCCGGAATTTCACTTGTACGACGATAATTAAAAAGCCAAAAACATGCTATGAGCTGGACAACAGGAAAGTAAAACTCATGTTAAAGTGGGTGGAATGATTAAGATGTCCTGATGGGATTTCTTCTAACCTCCGTAGATGGGTGGACTTTAAAAGTAGTAACTTGAGTGGGATGAAAAGCCATGACTGCCATATCATGATGGAATATTCTTTACCTGTGATTTTCAAGGAACTATTGCCTATAGAAATATAGAGTGTTATAATAGAATTAAGTATGTTTTATAAACAACTTTGTTCAACGACATTAAAGGTAGATCGTCTACGTAAGCTTGAAGTAAAAATCCTTGTACTACTCTTCAAACTTGAGAAAATATTTCCACCCTTTTTTTAATGTAATGGATCATTTACCTATTCATCTTCCATCCGAACACTCCTTCGAGGTCTTGTGCAGTATGGATGGATGTATCTATTTGAGAGATAATTTTATATCTACTCAATAATCTTGATAGGTTACAATTTAGATTTATGTACCAATATATATAAATTTAATTAATCTTATTTTAGTTACTTGAATCATTTGAAGAAAAAAAATTAGGCAAAGGCACGAGTAGAACATTCGATTTACAAATCGTTCCTTGGAGAAGAAGCTTCATCTTTTTCTCCTATTACTTTAGTGAAGATTTGAACTTATCTTTTGCAATCGTTCCCCGTAAAGAAGAAGCCGTTGAACATGAGTCTTCTCAAACAATGTTATTTATTTTTAGACAACACTAAAGACCTATTGAAAAATGTATGGAAATATGTTTAAGCGATAAAGACTACCATGTGGCACACACATATGTTCTTTTAAATTATGTGGAAGTTGCACCATTTGTCAGGTAATACTAAATTCATGTACAATTCAATTATATATATATTAATATTAATAAAAAGGAACATAACACATATTTGCAGCGTAAGCGAATTACAACATCCATCTGGTGATCTCAGTAAAGAATTTGCTGGATGGTTTTCAGACTATGTTCACGATCCCAAAAACTGCGTTGTTAACAAAGGATTACGACATATTGCTATCAGACCAGAAATAAATGTCAAACCTTATCCAATATACTTCGTCGATGGATTTAAATTCAACACCAATGATTATGGAGCTAAAAACTAACATACAACAGCAGTGTATTTATCAAAGGTAGTGATAATCCAGAGGAGCATAGACAAGATTTTTACGGTGTCTTAACGCAAGTTTTATAGTTTGCATGTTATGTACAACCCACAGAGAAAAAATTTCTATTCAAATGCAACTGGTTTAGCAATGTTCCTGGTTTTGGATCTAACGTGCACAAAGATTATAAGCTAATTTAAATAAGGCATATGTCGCATTACTATAAGTATGATCCTTTCGTGTTAGCTAAGCAAGCATTACAAGTCTATTTTGTTCCGTATCCGTCCTTAAAAACGATAAAGCAGACTGTAGGTTGTTTTTAAAACAAAAGCGAAATTTACATTTGGTGGAAATAATAATCCAAACGAAGCAACGTATCAAGCAGATCTTGAGCCAAGTACTAAAATAATAATAGCTGATGACATTGATGTAGGGTTATTGAATGGTGAAGCGAATTTATTAGTAGATGCATTTGTAGGTACTGAAGAAAACGATATGGAGTATGAGACCGAGTCTGGATTAAAAGATGATGAAACTGATGTTATGTACTATTATGAGCTATGTACTGTATATGTTATGTACTATTCTGAGCTATGTAATAATAATGATTATTGTTCTTAACTATGAATTTTCTTACATTCTTTACTATTTTGATTTATGTAATGATAATGATGACTATATATGTTATGCATTATGAAGAGTTTTGCATTGTTCTTCTCATGTACAATTAAAGTAATGATAATGATGATTGATGTTAACAATTCAAGTTATTTTGTATGCATTATATGATTGTGACAGATATGTCTGATCGAAGACGATCGAGGAGTACGTCTCATCCGACTCCTTCACCATCTCTTACACCAGGAGCAAGTCTGAGCATCTCGGAGACAGATCCGTGCCAAGTTGCAGAGATTGTTCCGAAGAGTGCGGGGTAAATATCAAATTTATTTCAATTTACATTATTTAAAATAAATGAAATATCCATGTCAACATGTACACAGGGGCTTTGAGATTGAGCCATCAGATTTCATTCTAGACGTATAGAGGGATATTACAGGGGAAGAATGTCTGGTGCTTGGCTGCATTAGGATAGTATACCACCCCATATCAAGAACGTCATTCTACTTGATTTATTAGTAAGTATTTTTTTAATATTATTATTGAAAATTAATATATTATAAATAATTCAAAATAAATTTAATATGCAGGCTGTTGTACGTGTGGAGCCGTAGGACATGAAACTTTTTTTGACTCACTGGAATATGGAGATGCGTAAAAATAGCCGAGAGACAATTTCAAGGGCGAAGACATCTGGTAAAAAACCTCAGTGGATGAGTGACGATGTTTGGGTTGCATTTCTAGCATACTAGGATACGGAAAAAGCTAAAGCAAGATCTAATGAAAATATTCACATTTATGTTGATTGCATTGTTTTAATTAATTGTGTATCAAATTTTAACAAAAAGTAGTAGCTAGAAATAAGGCAAATAGAGTTAAGAATCTTTTTTTACACCGTGGCTGCTCAAAATCATTCCATCAGCATAGAAGAGAGTTGATATAAATTTTCAATGTTTTGAGCATAAGTTGACCTAAAAATTTAGTCTATATCATTCATTCTTATTTTCAATAATTTTATTACTGTATATATATACCCAGGTCACAAAGTTAGGAAGAGAGCCTTCAATGATAGATGTTTTCAGACATACACTTACGGTGGAACATACCGATGAAGAGGGGAAAGTTACATATGATTGGGCGGACCACAAGGTTGAGGGTGTGATGGTAAATATGCTTAACCGTAATAAAAAAAAAATCATATTCGTTCGTATCACAGTATATAAGTAATTTATATAGCATTTGTGTTAAAATTATATTGGTATTGTAGGGTGAGATATGACGCTGAGTTGGATAGAGTGACACATGCTACTGGACAAGAGGAGCTTACGGTTGCAGAGTCCGATCGTAAATGAGATTCTATTATTGATCCTCCTACTCGTAATAGGCGATGTGGCTTCAACAACCAGGAGGTAAGTCTTTTTTAGACTTATAAAATAACATCATGAATATAAATTGAATTATTAACTTTAATGTGAACTTGAATTATTTCGCAGGCTATTGCTTTTCAACGAGGTTACAGGATGTCCATGGAGGAACACTACAACAAAAACACCATATTACAACTTTAATTTTACAACGGTGGTAAAAGCACCGTTGTAATAAATTGTTTTTTACAAAGGTGGTAAAAGCACTGTTGTAATAAATGGTTTTTTTACAACGGTGGTAAAAGCACTGTTGTAATAAATGGTTACAACGGTGGGTAAAAGCACCGTTGTAATAAATGGTTTTTTACAACTGTCAATTCCCTAAAGTTGTAATAAACGTATTTTTAACAACTTTTTATTTTGTTAGTTGTAATAGATGCCCATTACAAACTTCATGTTTATAATACCTATATTTAATAACTAATTATATTAATATTTAATAATAATTAATTTTAAATACGGAATAACTAACATTAAATAATAAATAACAGATATAATAATAATAACTAATAAATAGTATTAATAATTTTAAATACAAAATAACTAGTAACTTGTACATAGTAACTGATATTCAATTATAACTAAGAAGAAATAAGTACTCTCTAATAATAGTTATTATTATAAGTAATAATTAATGTTTAAATAAAATATAATTCTCAAAAGTTCAAATTATTTAATATAATTTTTACTTATTAGTTCTGACTTATTATATTTGAATTTATATATTTGGATGAAAATTTTGTTATAATTTATAATTTCTAAATAATCCACTATTTAATGTTGTAATCTATAATATTAATAACAACTATATTTTCTATTTCATGTATTAGAAACCTATTAAATATTAATAACAACTTATAGTTAAATTAGAAAGTTTTTTTTTGTTATTTGTCAAGATCATTCCAAGTTTAATAATTAATTTTTAATAATAAATAATTAAGAACTAACCATTAATATTAATAATTAAGCAGTAATAATCAAGAAGAAATATCTAATATTTAGCAATTAATTCTTGATAATTAGTAATTAAAATGTTTTTATTAGAAATTATAAAAACTTATTTCCAACGGATCTATTTTCTACCTGTTAATTCTGAATTATTACATTTGATTTTATAAATTTAGATGAAACTTTAATTATAACCAATAAAAAATTGGCTTTTCCTTGCAAAGAATAAAACAATTAAAAAAACAAAACAAAAATATGTTGCCCACTTAACTCAAATGATGAAATTTGGGCGGGCGACCGAAATTTTGGCTCTAAAGCTTCTCACTTTCGTATTTCTCCTCACGTGGGCTAACCTCTCTTGCTCTTCTCTCACATCGATCCCTAATTTCATTCCTCTGGAAAAAAAAATACGTCTTAACATCGATTCCCATCTTCTTCTAGCCGCCTCCTCCCTCATCGCTTCAGTTCCATTATCCGCTTTGCTCCTCTACTTAAATCGATTCTTCTCTTCAAACCTCTCCAAGCTTTTCCTGGTCCTATCACTCTACCCTAGTTTCTCTTCTTCCTTTCTCGAGCGTAATTTCTCTTAGATCTGTTTTGGTCCAGATCTATCGGAGCGGCTTTGATCTCCATCTATTGGAGCGGCTCGGCGCGGTCCAGATCTTCAAACGACTTTGATCGACTGCTAGTTCTTTGGATTCCGCTTTGTCTGGTGGTTGTTTGCAGTGGATTCTTTTCATCGTGCTGGCGAGGTACTGTTAATTTTCGCAGTAATTTTTGGGTTTCAAAATTGTCTGTGAGGTCGATGTTCAGTGGTTTGCGTCCCCTTGAGGGTGAATAGCATTTTAGTTTATGTTCTTTGGATCTATTATCATTTGGTTTAAGGTGGTTGTTGCTGTTAGTGTGTCTAGTAGTGATGCTGCTCTCTGGAGCACTTGTCTGTGATTCTAAGTCATGCTTTTATTGAGCTTATGTAATATGCTTATGCCATTGGTATGGGTACATCATGGTTCAGCTTACCTATCATCGTACTGCCACGGCGATAGCTATAAGCTATGGTGGCAGTTTTGTTCATTGGTGTCTCTGACGTGTCTTATTGTTCATTGGCAGTTTTGTTCATTGGTGTCAAAGACATAATGCAATTTTGAGATGTGCTTCTGCCATCTATGCCTGGCAGTTTTGTTCATTGGCAGTTTTGTTCATTGGCAGTTTTATTGTTCATTGGCAGTTTCGGTTCTCTTGCTTTGCTGTTCAGTTAAATCTTGTTTCTATTGGTACATGTCTGAGAATCTATCTATGGAGGATGAAGTTATCCTATCAGGTACGCCATGTCTCTTGTCACTGTCTGCTACAGTGTGTAACCGTGTATCTTTGAGCTATGTAATTGTTCACACCTTTCGCTATCCTTTACCTTTTGCGTAAAAAGTCAGTCTGAATTAAAAAAAAAATGTAGTAGAACATAAGTTTATTAATGTAAGGATACATGAACACAGATGGAGAATAACACAGTGTCCAATAATTCAACCTTGCAGAGCATTTACATATAGATTTGCATTGTTTATTCTGAAGGGAACTCAATTTTGACAAAAAAATGTGCTTAGGAATAAATGAAAATAATGGAGAGATAATATTTTTAAATATTTAAGTACATTCTTAGTTGAAAGGAAGTAATAGTTGCTGCTAGGAACCATGAAAGGAAACTGTCTAAAATATAAAAACATTTATATCGTTACCATGAAGCAAAATTTAATATTCGATAAGCATTTCTTTGCTTTGTCTTTGGATTACTATCACAAAATAGCGCATGTATGTTTCGTGCTAAGGATGTTTCTTATGTACCTTTCGCTAAGGATGTTTCGTGCATTTGGGCATCACTATACTCATGAATGAATGCACAAAGTAATAAGCATATTTGACGATGAGCATGATGTTGAAATGGATGATCGATTGGGGATGCTGGAGCATAAAGACTCGGTGCATGTCAGTGTGTATGTATATTTATACGAAAGTGTGTATGTAACTGAGCGTATTGAGTGATCAGTTTGTAGTGAGGAATGTATGTATTGTTATGACTATATTATGTAAAAGTGAGTTGTACGATAGTGGATCAGAAAGTTGTACTAATTCAAATATTGAAATAAAATATTTAATTGATTATTTCAGATCAGTGTAGTATCATTTTATTCAATATAAATATTTATTTTTATATGAAATGTAATGTGTAACGAAACAAAAATCGTATTGTTATAATTAATTGTTGCAGGAATTACTACAACGGTGAAAAAAAGTTGTAATATGTACTACTACAACAGTGCAAAAATGTTGTAATATGTATTCCTACAACGGTGGAAAAAAGTTGTAAAATATACATATTACAACGGTGTTGCAACAGTGTAAAAACGTTGTAAAAGATATGAGTCTATTACAACTTCTTAATACACAACGGTTTGCCCACCGTTGTAAAATGTATATTACAACGGTGTTCCACCGTTGTAATAGGGTCATTTTGTTGTAGTGGAAGAGACTATAGCTCGGATGAAGCAACAGTTGGATGGGATGAATGATCAGCGAAAAAGCCAGCTGGCCCAGCAAATAGACTAGTGCATTGCAACGTACTATCAGGAGCATCGGTCGATGCCTAGGGAGAGAGATGCTGATGATGAAGGTGAAGGCGAAGAAGAATATGACAACAACGACAAGGAGGAAGATTAATTTGGTTGTTCTTATGCTTGGGTATACACATATGACTGGTTTTTTTATATTCTAGATGCATGTACGATGATATGCGATGATAATATGGTGTGTTTGGATATATATGACGATGATATGTGACGATGGTATTGTGTTTGGGATGTACGACGATGATATGTTATGATGGTGTTTTGAATTTAGTTATTTTTTGATATATTATGATTTGGTGAATTTATTATTGATGTGGATTGGTGAATTGATGAAATGATGGTGGTATGATAGTCAGTATTGATTATACTAGACTGATGTTGGAATGATATAGTTGTTGTGTGGATTGAGGGAAATAAATAACTGTGTAGTGCAGAAATTATGTTCTAGATTTGCGAAGGCTAGCAGGTTTTAGATTTGCGACGGCAAGCAGGTTCCAGATTTGCGACAACTAGCGACGACATATTTACAATGGTTTTTGACGCCTTGTTATGACTCTCCGGGAAACAAACTACCTGCCACGTATGATGCCATATGGACAAGTTGCTATAACAAGCCGTTGAAAATTAAGCGATGGAGCCGTCGCTCATCCAGTCGCTTTTCCTATTGGCGATGTCTTAAATTACGATGCTTTTTTACCGTCGCAAATCACTGTTTTCTTTGTAGTGGCATAAGTCGCAAGGGTTACAAATTTTCGTCTTGAAATCACTGTATACAGCATGAATGTTCCGACCTATGCAGTTAAAACCCCGCAATATTTCCGCTATAGCTCGTAGCGTTCTCTAACCGTTATGCTGTTTCAGTTTGGCGCTGATAAATAGTAGATCCGCTTAATGCCACACTATTTTCCTCTACGTCCGCTAAATCAAGACTATTTTGCATTCGCTTTAGCAATACTAGTATACAAATGATGTTTTGACTAGTTATTCTTTAAAACAAATAAAAAAAGTTAGTGGAAAAAGCTAATTTTAAGCAGCTAGCTAAGCGCTTTAACTGCACAGGTTCCAACTGTTTATATGCCCTTGCTTCATGTCGTAAAATTTAATTTAAGACGGTGTTTTATCAACATTTACAACTATTGTTACCATATACATTAATATAACAAAATAGTGTCATTTATAGTGTCAGAAAACGGTTATGAACGGCCGTATTAACCATCATCGAGATTAAAAAGCTTCTAACCATAATATTGAGAAGATATATTCATTTCCTCCTTTGAAATTTTTACTGAAATAGATTAATAAAGTGAATTGGTAATATATATATATATCATTAGAATCGAGCAAGGTAATATGATATGTTAATGTAATTTTAAAAAGGTGAAACTATTTTAAAAAATACACCCATAAGTAATAACAAAACCATAAAAATTGGTCATCTCTTATAAAAAATGGTGTGTCAATAACAATGTACTATTGCTGTTTAGAGAAGGATAGTTTTGCAATGCTAATGCCTTGAACAATGATTCCATCATCTTTTAAATTTAATTGTCTAATCAAAATTGGCTATTTTCTTCAGTGAGTAAATTCGACCATTTACCCCATTTCTCAAGCATGGGTCTCATCCTAGCATAAAAATCCTATACAGCCCAGTGAACCCTAGAGCAACGTCCATGAACCATCATTTTCCCTATGTCCAGTAAGCATAGCGTATGGAATATAATGAAGGGAAATAACTATTTTACAAGTTACCCCTACGTCGTTATGCTTTATAAATGTTTGTCTATGGCCTCCACGATGTAGAGATGGAATTCCAAAATGAAAAAGAGGCCTCCAATAATTTCATATAAAAATAAAAAATAAATATCATTGGATTATATGGATGAAGATTTGGGCTAGCTAGATAATTTTGACCAAACCAGAACAATCAGTCATCTGATCACTTCTGCGAAGCTTGTATATTCTTGAAATACAGTCCTTCATACACGTTTTAGTACTAGAAATGCATTTTTAAACGCGAAGAAAAACTACTTAAAAGTGTGTTGACGGGGATAAAGTTTCTCCTACTACATCTACATGCGAAGTTGAACATGTTTGAATGTAGTACATTTTAGTTCATTGCAGTTATACAATTCAAACTTTGAAACTATCTGAGTCTGAGGAGAAAACGAAGTGGGACTTTTACTGCGGTTGGGAGCTTTGACTGAAAATCTAATCCTTCCAGATGTTAATACTTTAAAAATTATCTATTGTAATAATATTGCATAATATTTTTATGGGCTGCATGATTACATTTTTTTATACAGATGCTGACGAGTAGTGGATTACAGATGTAGGCATGTATATTCATGTGTACGTATCATGTATGTATATAAAGCAAAATGCATACTTGCTCAAAGTCAAGCATGCATGACGTGGATAACAAGTGAAGTCTGCTGATTAACCCAAATTCAAACTAATAACTTGAGTATCAAAAACTAGTAACTTGAGTTTCAAAAACTCTCGGTCTGCTCTCACGAGTCACAACACAAAGGTTTACCGTTTACCATGACATCAACATCAGAATTTGCACAAACTCTGTGCATCTTCCCCTCTAATCAAGTCTTTAGCTTTGATATTTTACTGCCTATATATATGCCCCGTAATTCATGTCTCTCTTTAGACAGAACAATCAAGATGAGTATGTATAAAAGCATCGTTTTGGTAACGTTATATGTTATAGCTGTTGCATTAGCTGTTAGTATCAATCAAGTTGATGCATCAAGGCTCCTAGGAGATGAACAAGAGCTTGTGAGAGTACTAGGGTTCGTTCTTGAATCGTTGCCGCAGGGACCTGTGCCACCTTCCAGTCATTCCTGCTGCACCGATCGTCCAAGTACCAGTTGTGTTGGACCATGCCCTCCTTGAATCAGATTTAATTAATTGTCATTACTCTTTTTGTTGATTGTATTTGATTTATTCATTTATGTTAAACTGTTTCTAATAAGGATGTGTTTAGGAGTTATTTCTTAATGTAAATTGGGCAACTGTGCAGTATATGTGTGTTATAATTTATACAAGTGGAGAATTCCATAGTGTTATATTGTATTGTTTAATGGTTAAAAACTTTTAGACATGGTGACAACAACATGGGTTCGAAACCAAAAAAACATGTTAAAAGCTTATTATGTGCTTACGTCAAGATCAACTACTTATTTGATATTCGCGGACCGAGCAAGGTGCACTATGGGGGTTTCACGACTCCAGTCAGATTCATTTTAATAAATTCAAAAGAATAAAAAATTGAACATTTAAAGTTTGGTGCAGAACATTCACTACAAAAGAATTCTGAATTCCTTACGTCTATTTGGCGTAAGGACGGCCAAGGGATTCAAATTTCCCTACATAAAAAAGAAGTTGAAAAATAGTACGTCGCAAAAATTCACTACGAGTTCCCTACGTCTGCATTCTTATGCATTTCTTATTCTAAGATCTATATGTCTTTCCTACACCGCATTCCTACGCCTAATTCCTTATGCATTCCCTACGCGTACGTCCATACATCTTCCTTACGCCTTCTTCCTTGGAATGATTTTGTTTTTTGGGGAGGAATGAAAATAAGGAAGAAGAAGCAGGTTTCAGTCTGATACCCGCGATTTTCCATCGCTAGTAACGACCGGCTATCATTGACTTCCTCGGGTTTATAATTTAATTCATAAATTAATTTCAAAATGAACAAGTCGTTGTTTGCCATTGTCGATAGGTGCTCCACTCAATCTATCACATGTACGCAAATATTGTCAGGTTTAACATTTATACTCGATTTTGACTGACATCACCATCTATACTAAATTAACATGGGTTTCTTTATAGAAATAAAAATCATGGAAATTTTCCTCTTCTGCAATTTTCAGTATTTTAATAACAAACGGTGTGTATATTAAAATCAACTTATAGAATTATCGCTCTTGTTATCAATCTATTTAAAGCGGCAAATTTTAAACTAGACAAGGCTTGCATGGCTTAATTCCAACCTAATTGTATGTATATGGAGTAAGTCACATATACACATATGTTTGCAACTTTACTTAACTAACCGTACGTTATATAAAATTAATTATTGTTTCTGACGTTTTATAAAACATAAAAACTAAATTAGTCATCCACACTAAATAACCCTAAGATGCCAAAACAACTAAATTATTCATCTCATTCATATGCACACTACTTTGATAATTAGGGTTTGTAAACAATAATATTCAACTCATAAGCATTATATAACATTCTGCAAACTATAATACAGAATAAATGAGGCAAGATAAACAATTAAACCCAAAATTAACAAATTAATTAATTTGGGTTTAGGCTAATTACCCGATTTAAATGCGGTTAGGAGGTTGGAGATGAAGAGAGGGGAGTTGGCCGGAGTTAAGGAAGCTCGTGAAGGCATTGGAAGGTAGCAGCGACGAAGTGGAGGAGGTTTGAGGAATTGATTTTATTTTTTGGAGAGAAATGAAAATGAGGAAGAAGAAGAAACAGGTGCCGTCTGATACTTCCGATTTTTCAACTATTAGTAGCAGCCGTAAACGACTACTTTTCAGCGGCTATCTTCGGCTTTCAACGGCTTATTATTTAATTCATAAAAGAATTCCAGAATGAACTAGCCGTGGGTAACCGTTGTATGAAGTCATGGTCAGTCGTTGCTCCGCTCTGTTAGTATATACTATTTGCTTAATAGTGAGTAAAGTTGGAAATCAGACGAGAATGAACAGAGTATTTGTAAATTGAGAAAATGTATTGTATTGATCAATCTTGTACAAGAGTTGAAAAATGTTTTGATAATAAACGAACCAGTACAAAGCTTTAAATATATGTAACATAAGCGGTGGGCTAAGCCCAATATAACAACCCAACATGAATTGTGTTAAAAGGCTAAATGACGGAGCCACATTTCATTTAACTTCCCCCGAAACCTAGCTAGGGTTTCATGAAGAAAGAAAAATAAATGGCAACTCCACTATATCAAAACGACGATTGATGAAGAATCTGCTCGTCAGGCCTCCATGACAGGTAGATCCAGTCAATCTTGAGCTTTTGAGCTTGAGATTGATTGTGATTTGCTGATAGAGGATAGATTTGAACTTCAATGAATTTATACTTCGAGTTCGTTGAATGCCTTGCTGAACGAGTAGAATTTGGCATCAATTGAACTCTGAAACACCGATTTGAGTAGAAGATGTCAGCAATCAGGGACAAAAATAATTCCTTTGGATCTTTGCGATGGATCAACAGCTTCAACATTCAACTCCTCTTTCAACTTTATGAAATTAGATTTGGACAAAGGTTTTGTAAGGACATCTTCTTTTTGCTCCACCGACGGTATATATCCAATTTTTAGCTTATTTTTGATAACTTGCTCTCTGATAAAGTAAAGATCTAGCTCTATATGCTTGGGTTTTGAGTGTAAAACTGGATTTGAAGATAAAGAGATTGCACTCACATTATCACACCGAATAGTAGGCTGTTTAACCATTGTAACTTGTAATTCATTCACAAGTGATTCAATCCACATAATTTCTGCACAAGCACTAGCAGCACTTCTGAATTCTGCTTCAGTACTAGACTTTGACACTGTATTTTGTTTCTTAGCACACCATGAGACCGGATTCTTTCGTAAATAAATACAGTAACCTAAAGTTGATTTTCTATCATCATAGTCTGTACCCCTGTTGGCTTCAGCATATGCATTAATGTTTAACATAGTACTGAACTTAAAAATTAATCCATGATCAATAGTTCCTTTGAGACATCTAAGAATACGCTTAACAACCTTCCAATATGTGTCCAAAGGATCTTGCATGTACTGACTGACCTTGTTAACACTATAAGCTATGTCAGGTCTAGTTATTGTTGCATATTGGAGAGCCCCCACAATACTTCTTTATAACTTTCCATTCTGAAAATGTTCTCCTTTATGTTTTGATAAATGTATATTGGTAATCATTGATGTAGGTAGAGGATTAGCCTTGTCCATTTTTGCTCTAAGAAGAATCTCTGATATATATTTCTTTTGACTGAGACCTATCTCTGAATTTCATGATATTTTGACTTATACACCTAGAAAATAATTCAATTCTCTCAAGTCCTTAAAAGAAAATTCTGAATTCAACATTTTTGTAATGGCTTTAATTTCAGAATCACTGTTACCTTTAATGATAAAATCATCTACATAAATCAGTATATAGGTTGTAGCAGAAATTGAAATTTTAAAAAAGATAGAGTTATCAGATTTTGCAGATTTATAGCCATGATTGACAAGTGTAGCTTTCAACTTGTCAAACCAAACCATAGGAGCTTGTTTAAGTTCATAAATGGCTTTGTTGAGTTTGCACACTAAGTTTTTGTTGGACTGTTGCACAAAACCTTGAGGCTGCTCCATATAAACTTCTTCCTGTAACTCACCATTAAGAAAGGCATTATTAACATCAAGTTGTTTGATGTTCCAATTTCTAAATAAAGCAATGGTTAATATTATTCTTATTGATGTTGGTTTCACAACAGGTGAGAAGTTTCTGAAAAATTAAACTCATACTGTTGTGAATACCCTTTTGCAACAAGCCTTGCTTTGTATTTAGAAATTGATCCATCTGGATATTTCTTCAACTTATAAACCCATCTACAACCAATTATATTTTTATTTTCTGGTTTATCAACCAATGTCCAAGTTCCTTTGTTTATTAAAGCATTATATTCATCTTGCATTGTTGCATGCCATTTGTCACTTTGTGTTGCTTCATTAAAGGAAGATGGTTCATCCGAAATAATAGCAGTATTATAAATTTTTGGTTTATAAATATCACACTTTGCTCTAGTAAGCATAGGATGTTGATTCACAACATCTCTATTAGTAACTGAATTATCATCACTTGCCATGTTTTCTTCAGACTGATCAACATTAGTATGACTGACTTCTTCTTCTTGTCATTGTTGATCTGCAATATTTCCATCACCATTTCTGGATTAGGATTGCTCTTGACCTGGTCTGCTAGAAGGCACTTTGTGTTGAGAGGAAGGGAACTGCTCTTGACTTGGCCTACTAGAAGACACTGTGTGTTGAGAGCTTGAAAAGTTGTCATGCTTCTTTTGGTGTACAGGCACCAAAAACTCAACCTCATCGGGTAAATTAACAATAACCTGTTTTGTACTTACAGATTTTTCATCTGTTTTTGCACTTGATTTGCAGAAAGGATGAACTTGTTCATTGAATCTAACATGCCTAGAAATGTAAATATTTCCTTTGCTCTCCATGCATTTATACCCTTTTGTTTATTACAGTACCCTAAAAATGTACAAGAAGTTGATCTAAAATCTAATTTATGATTGTTAAAGGGTCTAAGGTAAGGAAAGCATTGACAACCAAAGACTTTTAAATGCTTATAATCTGGTTTAACCTTAGTTAACACTTCCTGAGGATACTTGAATTCTAAAACCTATGTAGGCATTAAATTAATCAAGTGAACAATTGTATTAAAAGCATCAGGCCAATATTTAAATGGCATAGAGGCTTGAGCTAACAAGGTTAAACCTGTTTCTACAATGTGTCTATGCTTCCTTTCTATAATTCCATTCTGCTCGGAAGTATAAGGACATGCAGTTCTATGATTAATACTCTTTTTCTCAAAGAATTCTTTTAAGGGCAAAAATTCTCTTTCACCATCTGTTTGAAAATTAATAACTTTATTTCCATTAATGTTTTCAACCTTGTTTATGAATTGAATCACAACATTACTGGTTTCAGATTTTGATTTAATCATATAGATCCAAACAAATCTAGAATAGGCATCAACAAATGATATATAGTATTTGAAACCATAGTTTGAACTGTTTGGAGCAGGACTCCATAAATCAGTTGCTAGTAATTCAAGTGGCTTAGTGTAACATTTTGTGAATCCGGGAATGCAAGTTTATGACTCTTTCCCAATTGACATGCTGAACAAATATAAGAGTCTGGAATTTTACTAATATAAATATTGTTGCTATTCATAATATGCTTCACAATTTTTATACTAGGATGTCCAAATTTACAATGCAACATATCAAATTCTTTATAACATCCATGATCATTCATAACAGATATTATGCACTTATTTCTACTAGAATCAGAATTTTCAGAATTACAGATATTAAATCTGTATAAACGCTTATCCTATTTATCCTGCAAAATAATTTCTTGTGCTAGAATGTCCTTGACTATGCATGCATTTGGGTAGAATTCAAAATAAACATTGTTATCTTTAGCAAATTGGGAAACACTCATTAAGTTTTTCTTGATTGATGGAACTCTCAATAGATTTTTTAAAAATAATTGTTTAGTTCCACCAACACTTGCATTTCCAGTATGTGTAATATATGCAGTTTTACCATTACCAACAATAAGATTTTTCTTACCTTTGTACTCTTTGTTTCCTAAATTCAAGTTGCTCAAATTGTTGGTGACATGATTAGTTGCACCTGAGTCTGGGTACCAGCAATCATCAGCCAAATCATCAGTGGAAGAACTTTCAGTGTTGTTAACTTCTGCAATTTGGGCTTTTCCATCTTTTGACACATTCACCATATTTGCACTTGCATTACTGTTTTGCTAAGTGGGTGTGTAGTTAGTATTAAACCTGTGGTAACATTTGCTTGTAGTATGACACATTTTATCACAGATTTGACATCTAACCCTATTATTATTATTATTATTATTATTATTATTGCTTCTTCCCCCCTTCTACCTCTGCTTGACCAACCTCCTCTCTGATTATTAAATTGATTTCTTGATGCTCTTTTTTTTTTTACTTTTTCCACGTCCAAAAGTAGTGTAATTAACAGAAAGATCAGAATTGATATTCTTTTTATGTTTTATCCTACCTTCATGTGATAACAAAGTAGAATAAACATATTGCAAAGAAGGTGGTGGACCCATAGACAAAATGATAGTTGTAACAGCTTCATATTCATCATCTAAACCACTGACAATAGCAATTACCTGTTCTGATTCAGGTATTTTTTGGCCTGCTGAATTTAATTGATCACAAATATTCTTGACTTTTAGCAAATACTTATTCATTGATGACTCACCTTTTCTGATATTGTGTAACAGTCTTCCGTGATGCATCACTCTTACAGAAGACTGTGCAGAGAAGTTTCTTTCTATAGTAGCCCAAATTTCTTGGGCAGTTTTAACCCCAATAAGTCGAGGTAAAATTGTAGATCCAATAGAGGACATGATCCATGCACAGACCAATCCATCTTGTCTTTGATGAATGGTAAACTCACGATTGGGAACCAATTTGTCTTCGGCATCTTTTATGAATTTTGGTGGAATTATTTTTGTTCCTAAAGTATAATATTCCAATCCATATGCTCTAATGGTTGTTTCCACCTGTAATTTCCATAACAGGTAATTGGTTTCATCGAGTTGAATGGATATCAATTGGCTTTGAGGCTTGATGATGGACTTCATCAATTCTTAAACAGGATCAGTTGGAACTGGAGGAACAACTCTGTGGCTGGAGACTTGAGGACTAGAATCTGTTTCAACCATGATGAAGAACTTGAAAAACACAAGGTATGATTTAAATTTCTAGAAGCTTTCTTGAATTGAGATACAATTAGGAATTCACACAACTGTTGACTAAAGCAACACTGAGTGCCTGATGATGAAACACAAGTTAAAAATTCTGAAGAAAAATTCTGATGGGCACTCTTTGATGGATCTGAGCAGTTGTGAGGTTTTCTTGATTGATCTTGATCGGTTTCTTGAAATTTGATCATACACCAGCAACACAACTTTGTGTATAAATCAAGATGCAGCCACTACTATGTAGGCAAGGCACTTGATTTGTAGATAAAGCAACAACCCTCAAGTGACAAGAAAATTCGATGAAGGGTAGATCCAAATGATGAAATTTTGCTGATGGATCTTCAATAGATCAACACTTCTGATGATCTAATAATCTCAGATGAATGCTGAGATTTCGAGTGGCTCTGATACCAAGTTGGAAGAATGAACAGAGTATTTGTAAATTGAGAAAATGTATTGTATTGATCAATCTTGTACAAGAGTTGAAAAATGTATTGATAATAAACGAACCAGTACAAAGCTTTAAATATATATAACATAAGTGGTGGGCTAAGCCCAATGTAACAGCCCAACACTGAATTGTGTTAAAAGGCTAAATGACGGAGCCGCATTTCATTTAACTAGTTAGAAGATTTCGAGGCCTAACACCACTATTTGTCATTTTTTTAACGGTTTATTACCTTTCAATTTTTTTGCATACAGATGTTCAGTTAATACATTAGGAAGCATGTGACTGTGACGCCCGTTCTTCACAATCAGTACTGTGTACTGTTATTTTTATACCACATGCACTTAACTCAAATGAACATTCACATTTCCTACTTCCTGTTCTTCATTGTTTCTGCTGTATTTTTGGAACATGACTTTTTGCCTTGTGAACAATGTATTTTTCACTTCTTTCACTTGCCAAAAGAATCAATGATCCTTTTCCCTTAGCTAGCAAATTTTCTATTCCATGCACTAGTCTTGTACACTTTTCTTTGATTCAAAAAACTACATCATAAAACATCTACGTAACTCAATTAGCTAGATTTTGATTATCAAATTAAAAAAACAATATTAACATTATATAATTGATATGTTTTTGTGGTTCCTTATATGTAGTGAAATGCCAAGTTAAAGCAGGGTAATCACAATGCGATAGAGCTAGTTGATTATTTTGATTATCTTGGGCATCATCATTTGAAACAAAATTCGGGTCTTTGCCCTTTTCACTATCATTGTCGTCAACTTGTTCAGACTCATAGCCATTGTTGTCTTCATCCAAATCCTCAAGTCTCTATAAAATGTTTCAATTCATAAATATAAATAAATTCGACAACAAAGAACCGTTTAGTCACTTAATAAAGGCAAGCATAAGCCATAAGGGTTACAAATTTTCGTCCTGAAATCACCATATACAATATGAATGTTCCAACTGTTTATAAACCCTCACTTTATGCCGTAAAATTTAATTTAAGTCGGTGTTCTATCAACGATTACAACTACTATTACCACATACATTAATATGACAAAATAGTGTCGTTTATAGTGTCAGAAAACGGTTATGAATGGCCGTATTAACCATCATCAAGATTAAAATGCTTCTAACCATAATAATGAGAAGAATTCTTCATTTCCTCTTTCAAAATTTTTATTGAAATAGGTTACTAAAGTGAATTGGTAAAAAAATATCGTTAAAAGTGAGCAAGGTAATTTGATAGGTTAATGTAATTTTAAAAAGGGGAAACTATTTTAAAAAAAACACCTAAGAGAAATAATAAAAACCATTAAAACTGGGCATCTCTTATAAAAAAATGGTGTGCCAATGACAATGTACTATTGCTATTCAGAGAAGGATGGTTTTGCAATGCTAATGCCTTGAACAACAATTCCATCATCTTTTAAATTTAATTGTCTAATCAAAATTGGCAATTTTCTTCAGTGAGTAAATTCGACCATTTACCCATTTCTCAAGCATGGGTCTCATCCTAGCATAAAAATCCTATACAGCCCAGTGAACCCTAGAGCAACATCCATGAACAATCATTTTCCCTATGTCCAGTAAGCATAGCGTATGGAATATAATGAAGGGAAATAACTATTTTACAAGTTATCCCTACGTCTTTATGCTTTATAAATGTTTGTCTATGGCCTCCACGATGTAGAGATGGAATTCCAGAATGAAAAATAGGCCTCCAGTAATTTCATATAAAAATAAAAAATAAATACGTTGGATTTTATGGATGTTTTTGGATTGTATTTGATTTATTCATTTATGTTAGATTGTTTCTAATAAGGATGCGTTTAGGATTGATTTCTGAATGTAAATTGGGCAATTGTGCAGTATATGTGTGTTACAATTTATACAAGTGGAGAATTCCATAGTGTTATATTGTTATATTTAATGGTTAAAAACTTTTAGTCATGGTGACAACAACAAGGGTTCGAAACCAAAAAAGCATGTTAAAAGCTTATTTATGTGCTTACGTCAAGATCAACTACTTATTTGATATTCACGGACCGAGCAAGGTGAACTATGGGGGTTTTACGACTCCAATCAGATTCATCTTAATAAATTCAAGAGAATAAAAAATTGAACATTTAAAGTTTGGTGCACAACATTCACTATAAAAAAATTCTGAATTCCCTACGTCAATTTGGCATAAGGACTGCTTAGGAATTCAAATTTGCCTATGTAAAAAAGAAGTTAGAAAATAGTACGTCGCAAAAATTCACTACGAGTTCCCTAAGTCTGCATTCTTACGTATTTCCTACGCCAAGATCTATATGTCTTTCCTACGCGCATTCCTACGCCTAATTCCATATGCATTCCCTACGCGTACGTCCATACATCTTCCTTACACCTTCTACCTTGGAATGATTTTGTTTTTTGGGGAGGAATGAAAATAAGGAAGAAGAAGCAGGTTTCGATCTGATACCCGCCATTTTCCATCGCTAGTAACGAGCTGCTATCATCGACTTCCTTGGGTTTATAATTTAATTCATAAATTAATTCCAGAATGAACTAGTCGTTGTTTGCCATTGTTGATAGGTGCTCCACTCTGTTTATCACATGTTCGCAAATATTGTCAAGTTTAACATTTATACTCGCTTTTGACTGACATCACCATCTATACTAAATTAACATGGGTTTCTTTATAGAAATAAAAATAAAAATCATGGAAATTTTCCTCTTCTACAGTTTTCAGTATTTTAATAACAAACGGTGTGTATATTAAAAATCAACTTATAGAATTGTCGCTCTTGTTATCAATCTGCGTAAAGCAACAAATTTTAAACGAAACAAGGCTTGCATGGCTTAATTCCAACCTAATTGTATGTACATGGAGTAAATCACATATACACATATGTTTGCAACTTTACTTAACTAACCGTACGTTATGTAAAATTAATTATTATTTCTGACGTTTTATAAAACATAAAAACTAAATTAGTCATCCACACTAAATAACCCTAAAAAGCCAAAACAACTAAATTATTCATCTCATTCATATGCACACTACTTTGATAATTAGGGTTTATAAACAATAATATTCAACTCATACGCATTATATAACATTCTGCAAACTATAATACACAATAAATGAGGCAAGATAAACAATCAAACCCAAAATTAACAAATTAAGTAATTTGGGTTTAGGCTAATTACCCGATTTAAATGCGGTTAGGATGTTGGAGATGAAGAGAGGGGAGTTGGCCGGAGTTAAGGAAGCTCGTAAAGGCATTGGAAGGTAGCAGCGGCGAAGTGGAGGAGGTTTGAGGAATTGATTTTGTTTTTTGGAGAGAAATGAAAATGAGGAAGAAGAAGAAACAGGTGCCGGTCTGATACTTCCGTTTTTTCGACTGTTAGTAGCATCCATAAACTACTACTTTTCAACGGCTATCATCGGCTTCCAACGGCTTATTATTTAATTCATAAAAGAATTCCAAAATGAACTAGCCATGGGTAACCGTTGTATGTAGTCGTGGTCAGTCGTTGCGCCGCTCTGTTAGTATATAATATTTGCTTAGTAGTGAGTTAGAAGATTTCGAGGCATAATACCACTATTTGTCATTTTTTCAACGGTTCATTATCTTTCAACTTTTCTGCATACAGATGTTCAGTTAATACATTAGGAAGCATGTGACTGTGACGCCCGTTCTTCACAATCAGTATTGTTTACGTTATTTTTACACCACATGCACTTAACTCAAATGAACATTCACATTTCGTACTTCCTGTTCTTCGTTGTTTCTGCTGTATTCTTGGAACATGACTTTTTGCCTTGTGAGCAATGTATTTTTCACTTCTTTCACTTGCCAAAAGAATCAATGATCCTTTTCCCTTAGCTAGCGAATTTTGTATTCCATGCACTGGTCTCGTACGCTTTTCTTTGATTCAAAAAACTACACAAAACATCTACGTAACTCAATTAGCTAGATTTTGATTATCAAATTAAACAACAATATTAACATTATATAATTGATATGTTTTTGTGGTTCCTTATATGTAGTGAAATGCCAAGTTAAACCAGGGTAATCACAATGCGATAGAGCTAGTTGATTATTTAGATTATCTTGGGCATCATCATTTGAAACAAAATCCGGGTCTTTGTCCTTTTCACTGTCATTGTCGTCAACTTGTCCAGACTCATAGCCGTTGTTGTCTTCATCCAAATCCTCAAGTCTCTATAAAATGTTTCAATTCATAAATATAAATTCGGCAACAAAGAACCGTTTAGTCACTTAGAAAAAGCAAGCATAAGCCGTAAGGGTTACAAATTTTCGTCCTGAAATCACCATATACAACATGAATGTTCCAACTGGTTATAAACCCTCACTTCATGTCGTAAAATTTAATTTAAGTCGGTGTTCTATCAACGTTTACAACTACTATTACCACATACATTAATATGACAAAATAGTGTCGTTTATAGTGTCAGAAAACAGTTATGAACGACCGTATTAACCATCATCAAGATTAAAATGCTTCTAACCATAATAATGAGAAGATTTCTTCATTTCCTCCTTCGAAATTTTTACTGAAATAGGTTACTAAAGTGAATTGGTTAGGTTAATGTAATTTTAAAAAGGGGAAACTATTTTAAAAAATACACCAAAGAGTTATAATAAAAACCATAAAAACTGGGAATCTCTTATAAAAAGTGGTGTGTCAACAACGATGAACTACTGCTATTCAGAGAAGGATGGTTTTGCAATGCTAATGCCTTGAACAGCAATTCCATCATATTTTAAATTTAATTGTCGAATCAAAATTGGCTATTTTCATCAGTGAGTAAATTCGACCATTTACCCATTTCTCAAGCATGGGTCTCATCCTAGCATGAAAATCCTATACAGCCCAGTGAACCCTAGGGCAACATCCATGAACCATCATTTTCCCTATGTCCAGTAAGCATAGCGTATGGAATATAATGAAGGGAAATAACTACTTTACAAGTTAACTCTACGTCTTTATGCTTTATAAATGTCTTGCCTATGGCCTCCATGGTGCAGAGATGGAATTCCATAATGAAAAATAGGCTTCCAGTAATTTCATATAAAAATAAAAAATAAATACGTTGGATTTTATGGATGATGACTTGGACTAGATAATTTTGACCAAATCAGAACAATCAGTCTTCTGACGACTTGTGCGAAGCTTGTATATTCTTGAAATTCATTTTGACCCATCTACATGTGAAGTTTGAACATGTTTGACTGTAGCACATTTTAGTTCATTGCAGTCATACAATTCAAACTTTGAAACTATCTGAGGAGAAAAACGAAGTGGGACTTTTACTGTGGTTGGGAGCTTTGACTGTTGCTGTTCTCATTGCATTCTTAACCCTTATATTTTTTTTTTATTTTAAAAAAAAAAATGTTATCACGATATATAAAACTTAAATAATAGTCCTACTTTATATTTGAATATCTGCATCTCAATGTCTTCGTGAGGATTTGCTAGAAAGAAATTTTAAATTAGGATACAACTATATGTATATATTTCATTTACTGGATCTTTTAAAAGTTAAAATTATCTAATCCTTCCAAATATTAGTACTTTAAAATTATCTATTGTAATAATATTGCATAAAATTTTGATGGGCTGCATGGTTACTTTTTATGCAGAGGTTGACGACTCATGGATTACACATGTAGGCATGTATATTCATGTATACTTGATCAAAGTCAAGCATGCATGCCGTGGATAACAAGTGAAGTCTGCTGATTATTCCAAATTCCAGTAATATTCAAAACTAATGTATAAAGACTAACCTACTTATGTATTCTTTGGGAAAACTAGTAACTTGACTATCAAAAACTCTCGGTCTGCTCTCACGAGTCACAACATAATGGTTTACCATGACATCAACACCAGAATTTGTACATACATATTCTTTGCAACTTCCTCTTCATCAAGTCTTTAGCTTTGACATTTTAGTACTGCCTATATATATGCCCATAATTCATGTCCTTCTTTAAGCAAAACAACCAAGATGAGCATATATAAAATCATCGCTTTGCTAGCGTTATGTATTATTGCTGTTTCATTAGCTGTTAGTATCAATCAAGTTGGTGCATCAAGGCTGCTAGGAGATGAACAAGAGCTTGTGAGAGTACTAGGGTTCGTTCTTCAATCGTTGCCGCAGGGACCTGTGCCACCGTCTCGTCATTCCTGCTGCACCGATGGTCCAAGTACCGGTTGCGTTGGACCGTGCCCTCCATGAATCAGATTTAATTAATTGCTATTACTCTTTCTGTTGATTGTATTTGATTTATTCATTTATGTTAGATTATTTCTAACAAGGATGCGTTTAGGAGTGATTTCTGAATGTAAATTGGGCAACTGTGTAAAGTGAATACCGACTATTCAGTATTTACATTATCTCATACATATCGGCCTAGCCGTATTGGTCCTTGGCCCATTTCCATTTATTATTTCTATAAATATAAGACAGTTATGTACCGCTCAAATTTTGAATAGATGATAATATATACGTGGATTGAATATCTACAAATGCTCGTTGGATTTGGGTTGATGTAGCTCATGAACGGATGGGGGTGTTACAAAACAGAGGTACCGGTAAAGTTGAACATTTTTGACAAACATTTGTAGTGGTATACAAATAAAGTGTAAATATGTTGAGCTGCTCGTTCATCAATCATATAAGAGATGGTGTATGACAAGTTGATTGAGATAAAATTATACTTTGATGATATTTATTTGCAGCAAAGTATACTAAAAAAAAATGAAACATAGCTAAACAGTTGTCACTGAAACATAACCGCAGCATATTTATTTGCAGCACATCCTTGGATGACAAACATTTGATATACGAGAGTCTCACAACTCACAACAGAGTTTTCCATGCATTCTGAAATAATTTTGCTATAATCTATAATTTACAAGTTCAAAATTTTGAGATAGTAAGTAATGAAATAAACATATATAAACAAATATTTTTTTAATTATTTTCTACTTCTTTTGATAACTTGGTTATTTTATCCATTTGTAAACATAATACATGATGCCCATGGGTGACTAGGGAGAAAAATGATAGATTTTTAAATTGAAACACAATGGATGATATAAGCTGTGTATAGTGCTAAATAGTTTTATTAGTTCTAACCATATATTTACGAAGAGCGCTTAATGGCATTCCAGTTTTGCAGTGCATTTCATGCTAATTCAAAATACATTTCTAAAAACACCAACAAATCTTAATAACATTTAAAAATAAGATTTAGCGAGTAAATAATCTTTACAATGTCGTTTTTTTATTAACTGAAAACATGTATAAAAATTACAACCAACCAAAAATTAGCTAGTTATTGTAACTTAAATATAAATTTCAAACAAAATACACGTCGGTCTTATGACTCGTGCAAAGCTTGTGTATTTATTAGAACTGATTATCATCTGATATATGTTATACAAAGTAACATGGGCCTGTAGCCCAACATCAGGTTTTTACATTCTGTAGCCTATTTTTACATTACTATCAACAGCTAACATTACACTTGTATGGGTCTATAAATACAAGTGTACACTAAGGCATTTATCATTCTGTTCTATTACAAAATTACATTTCAATAAAGAAAATATATTCTCAGCTTCCGCTTTTAGTATTCCTAAGCACGCACAACTGAAAGGTGGTCCTTCATACACGTTTTAGCTAGTACTTGAAACACATTTTTAATTATACAAAGAAAAACTACTTAAAACTGGTTTGACACGATTAGTTTCTCTGTGTACATCCACACGTGAAGTTGAACATGTTTGAATGTAGTACATTTTAGTTATACAGTTCAAACTTTGAAACTATCTGAGAAGAAAAACGAAATGGGAGTCGGGTGCTTGACTGTTGCTATTGTCATTCCATTCTTATTCCTTAGCTTTTTTTTTTTTTTTTTTTTTTTTTAATGTCTTTATGATATATAAAATTTAAATGATAATCCTACTTTTTATTAGAATATTGGCATCTCAATTTTCTAGTGAAGATTTGCTAGAAAGAATTTTGAATTAGAATGCAACTGTATATTTCATTTACTGGATCTTTTAAAAGTTAAAAGTTAATCCAAATATTAATACTTTAAACTTATCTATTACTTCTTGTATGTATATTAATTATGTGTACGTATCATTTATGTATATTAAGCAAAAATGTATACTTCATCAAAGTAAAGCATGCCGTGGATAACAAAAGAAGTCTGCTGATTACTCCAAATTCCAATAATATTCAAAACTAATGCATCCTTTTCTTTATAAAAACTAGTAACTTGAGTATCAAGAACTCTAGATCTTCTCTCATGAGTCACAACATAAAGGTTTACCATGACATCAACATGTACATATATATATTCTGTGCAACTTCCTCGACTAAAATTCATAAAGTCTTTAGATTTGGTATTTTACTACCTATAACTATGTATATACCTCATAATTCATATATCTCATTACACAGAACAATCAAGATGAGTATGTATAAAAACATCGTTTTGCTAGCGTTATATGTTATAGCTGTTGCATTAGCTGTTAGTATCAATCAGGTTGATGCATCAAGGCTCCTTGGAGATGAACAGGCAGAGATTGTAAGAATGTTAGGGTTCATTCTTGAATCGTTGCCGTAGGGACCCGTGCCACCGTCCGGTCCTTCCTGCTGCAGCCATGGTCCAAGATCCGGTTGTGTTGGACCATGCCCTCCATGAATCAGATTTAATTAATTAATTGCTATTACTCTTTCTGTTGATTGTATATTTGTATTTGATTTATTTGTTCGTTTAAGTTATAGATTTGTTTCTAATAAGAATGCGCGCTTTGGCGTGATGTGTGAATGTGCAGTATATGTCAGTTATAAGAGCATTTTTTGTTTCTGCTTTTTATTTTCTTCCCACTTTTAGTCTCCTTTTGCAAAATATTGCAAATATAGCTCCCTTTTAGCCACATAAGCTTTGATCAGGCCAAGAATACTGACGCAATCCTGAATTGCGCCACTAGATTTAAAAAAGAATTTTTTTTTGGAGCGCAATCAAGGATTGCGCCCTAAAAGATTTACAGAAAGCCTTAAGCCCTCTGTACAATCCCCTATGCTGTGGCGCAATCCTGGATTGCACCAAAAGAGAATATAGTAACTTTCTCTCGGGGTGCAATCCAGGATTGCGCCAAAAGAGAATATAGTGACTTTCTCTCGGGGCGCAATCCAGGATTGCGCCCCAGGAGATTTACAGAGAAAATAACCCTCTTAAATTCTCCTTCAACTACCACACCCCACTCACTTTCCTTTTCTTCCTCAAAATTTTATCAAATTCTTTCACAAAAACTTACCTTATAACCATTTTTTACTTCTACTTTATAAAAATTGAAAATCAAACATTGGAGCATTTGTTCAATTTAGCAGGATTTAGCTCAAATTCAAATGTACGTTTAATAAATACCAAGTTTTAAAATACTGGAGGCAAACATATCTGCCTTGATTAATCAAATTAGAGGCAGAAATTTACATTAAGCTGCCCTTATTTGAACGAGAGGCAAATTAGAAACAGCCCCAAAAGATAGCCTCCCAACTAGCAAATAGAGGCAAATTGAACGTGTAATTTGCCCAAATCTATTACTTAAACATAAAAGCGCAATTCCAACATTGCTGATGTGGCATCTCTGGTGCTTCTCATTTCAAAATAAAGAGCGTTCCTTTTCTCCATTCGTTAAATCTTACTTTCCCCACGTTCACAACCATTTCCGGTTTTTCCTCTCCCATCTCTCCCATTCTCCTTTTAGCCGTCCTCTCTCCTCTATCAAACCGCTCCCTTCCCATCTCACCCTCTCGATCCCCACTTTTTTTTCTTCTGAAATCACAAATAAAACTCCAAAACCAACTTCTAACCACCATCTAATTTCAGTTCTTCTCAGATTTAATCCCACTTCAACATCTTCTAATATCAATTCCTTGCTGATTTAATGACCTGAACGTCTGATTAACCATGGATTTTGCTCTTAAGCGACTGCACGTGATTTATCGTATCCGAAGTGGTGACAGATTCGGGATTTGAGTTAGGGTTGAGGTGACGACGCTTGGTTCTGGAAATTGAAGCACAGGAAGAAGCGGCGTCGGAAGAGGAAGAGGTGGCCTCGGCCCGCTTGCGGCTACGTGTTTCCATACAAAGTGGAGCAAATAGTTGGTGGGCTCGCCTTAGCAGGCGATAAACACCATGGATCTGCTATAACAATATTTGATTCGCTTGAAATTAAGAATGGTTTCGGATTTGGAGAAACCCTAAAATTGATTTGGGGATTTTGTTGCAGGAGAGCTGAGAGGAATAGGCAAAGGAGATGAAGGATAATAGCAGCGACGCAGAGTTTCCAAGAAACTCTTCTAATGTGGTCAATTCCAATAGATTTTGATGTTTGGTGCTTAAACTGCAATCCCTACATTTGATGGGACAAACCCCGGAATTTGGATTCAGAAATGCAATAGATACTTTGCTTTGTGCAGGACCGTTGATGAGTGCAAAGTTGGTTTAGCTTCATTATACATGAATGATAAGGATGAGAGTTGAGTTTCTAGCTATCTTGCTGTCAGAAGAAGGTATGTAGTCAACCATTTTTCCTCTTATTGTGTTTATTCTTTAAATTATTAAGTCCATTGTGTTTTGTAAAATAAGATTTTGTAAAATTATTATTGTCCAGTATCAGGTGATTTCCATCTCACCAAAATATAAAATAAAAAATGAACTATAATGGTTTCAATTGCTATAATGGTTGTTCATGTTGTCTATATCAATATTCCTGTAGGCATGCCGAAATGTTTAGCTATTGCGAACGGATATATTGTGAGAAAGTTATATCTCCATTGCATATTATCTTTGTATTGAAGAATTCAAATGCATTTTTTTTTCTTTTTCTTTTTCATACCTTACATTCTTTAACGCTTTAAGAACTTTTTATGAACTAAAATAAAGGGAACAGAAGACATTTTTGCGTACTTGACCTGTATAGGATCATTCCTATTTTTGGTTCTTGGATATGTATCATCTTCCATTTTCATAAATTAGCAAACCAGACTATATAGATTTTCCCATAACTGCTGAAATATTTTTTACTTACATATACATAGAAAAAAAATTCACCTAATACAAAGTTTCCCCATTAACATAGAGTAATCTAGCAACATCATCTGTTATAAGAAATTGAAAATTTGCATTTTTTCACAACAGTCCTTTTTTTCTTCAGAATTTAGAAGAGATACACTGCCTTGCCCCAGTTTTACTCTTACATGAGAGTGAAAGGTTGTTGAGTTATTCCAAATTTAATTAACTGTTTCCAAACTTATTGTGTGTTTCATAAATGTTGTCCAATCTATTGGTTGTAATTTTTGTAATACTGATGATGCAGTCAAAGCTATTAAGAAGTACTAATCACATGTCCTTCTCATTCAAGGTCCACTGTCACTGCTAGGATCAACAAAGAATCATGGTGCCAAGGATGAGATCAATTATCCTCATTAGCTGATTGATACCAGAACCAGGGTACATGGTTTGCAAATAGATTAGTGTCATCCATTTTATGTTAGATAGACTGCAAAATTGATAACAATTAATCTTCACAAAGTACGTGCACAAGTGTTTTGTTCGTGTTAACTATGGATGAGTTTCCTTTTCCATATGCACGATAACTAATGAGCTTCAAAGTGCATTTGGTAATAAAGAAGAAATAATTGCATTATTTTCGCAAAAACGTATTATATACCTGTAAAAACTAAATTAGTTATTTTTACGGTGATTTGAAGTTCTAATGATTTCGATTGTGGCTATGATGGTCTTGATTTATCCTATCTCAAAAATGGAATAAAGTTTGTATTTGACTATTCTGATTTCCTATAAGCATCCCATGTTGATGATACTTAAAACTCTATATGTACACCTTGACTTATTACTAATCTTTAGCTACTGATTGCACAATTATAGCTTTATCAATAACTGCTTCACAATATCATCAGCGCCTGGAGGATGGGAAAAGCTAGATTTTTTTCTTCTTTAGTTTTTTCTAATAATTATTTCTTATAAGAACTGAAATAATAAGTTCAACTATTAGTTTCATATTTGTGATATTTGTGATATATGTGATTTACTTTCAATGGTATTTGATTTAATCTTATGAAATCAAAGATGTTTGAAATTTATTTGATGCCTTCTAAATCATATAATAACATAAGTTATAGTGTATCTTGATAACATGGAACCCCATTACTTGAAATGTACGCTGCAACTTAATTGTTGGTATCCTTATCCAAAATTCATTATTTAAATTTTCTAACTTTTATAGGTATAGTTATTGCCATATTGGATGTTGATTAGATATAAATTAATGCTATATCCATTAACTTGCAATAAGAATCATTGGTTTGCACCTATTATAATGGTTATGTCATTATTATATAACTTTCAATTTCTGCCCTTTTATCTATTAGATTATATTCTGCCTTATTTACGTATGTGTAACATTAGTAAAACATAGCCTTATAAACATTTAAACGCTGTCTCCTGTTTATATCAATTTTTAAAATTTTGGTTTGCACTTAAAAATGTTATGCGCTTCTAACTTAATTACGCATATTGGCTGGTTCAGCAAAAAAAATCGTTGAATTTTAGAGTGCTAGGTGCATCAATCTATTTCCAAGTCATTAATGTTATAATCATGTTGGTAAAAAAGAAATAAAAATTGGTTAGGTTCAATCTTATATTACCTCCAGAAAGAATCATTTTCTTCTGACTTGAAATGAGTTGTGGATGAATATATGAGTTTTAAGATAGATTCAACGTATGTCTTATGTTAATTTTCTCCAAAGTTAATCATTTCTTATTTTAATACTTACAAAAATTGGCACTTATGCAAATTTTACTCTTTTTATTTTTTTTATTCTGTTATCAGTGTTCTGCTCCAAAGTTAATCTTCATATTTGATTATCTTATTCATCGTCGAATGTTATGCTCAACTTTTTCCTATTGGATTCACTATGGAATTGCACATTATCCTATAGGCTAGAGGCTCGCATTCGCTCATTTAGAGTTTGAAGTTGAATGTTTTAAGTCTTTAACAGCTCACAATTTGTTCCATATAGTACACTCAGTTATTTACTTTTACGATGATTCAGACAGGATTAAACACTGCATTTTATGAAGATGTGTGTAGTAAAGTAATATCACTAAACTAAATTATATTTTTTTAGGTCTCTTTCCATTATTTGGAGGAGCAGTTCATATTGTTTGAATAACAAGGTAGTAGCTATGAATATTCCCCTTGCATGCGAAGCTTGATAGAGAAATGTGAACCAATTGATGATTTTATATATAGAAAAATAAATGAAAACTCGCTTTTATTTGAAGGAGCGTCATATTTAACATTAGAGATGATTATACACCAGAAAAGAAAAAGAGTACAACATGAGATAACTTTCTTTAGAGCTTTATCTCTTATGTCATATCTTATTGGTATATTTTTTGAGACTTTTGAGTTATAAGGTGTTTCATTTACAAGCCCGTTTGTCGTCATTGTCTCTATGCTTCCCTATCTCATGCTTTGAATATTTCTTCTATTTCATTTATTGTTTTCCTAGGCAATAATGAACCAAATACTAATGTCATGACAACCTAATTTAAAACTTATTTCCAACTTTGGTCACAAGGATAGTATGGATGAAGTATCCAGTCCAGTGTATTTCTTTAACAACATAGTTACCATTTATGATAAAGGAGGAGAGGGAAAGATATCTAATCATATAACCATTCCCATGAGTCAAGCACACAACTACTATAGCACATACTACAATAATGAGTTGAATTATTGTGTTGCTTATGAACATCATTTTGGAACATAATAAAAATTAAACTATGTTAATATCTGCAGTATATTACCATTTACTTTTTTTTTCCGTGGATTTTTCATTCAATTTTCAGGCATCCTCTGTCTTAATTTCAACGTTTCAATTGTTGTTTTATTGCAGGTTAAAGAGCAGGAGACCCAGTAGATATTTCAGCTCTATAGGATCCTCTTTCATCCAACAAATAAACATATTTAATACTCCTTCAACCCCTACACCGTACTTCCAATTATGATCCCTGCTTTTTAGATTTGATGCAGCAAAAAACATTAAAAACTGCATGCTTCCACCACCTTTTCAATACAGTAGAAAAGGATTTACAAAATCTCATATATAGCAGCATTGCAAATAGAATGCATATTTAGAATGATTACTGTATTACCCTATTATGTAATATTTTTTCACTCCACGTAACATACTCTTTACAGTTTTTTTTAAATCCATTCATTTTAAGATGTCTACCCTTGCATTTCCATTGTGCTTTTATCCGCAAAGCAAAACATTCACACTTTACTACTTTCATACCTGTCTATGTAAGTAAATATTAAGAACCATGATATTCTTTCCTTTTTGCAATTATATGCATGTATGCGCTTTGCTATAATACAAGACGACATGGTGTTTGCTTCTCTTAGATGTTTAAAGTATACTTAAAAATTATGACATGGTGTGTTTGGCTTTTTGAAACAAACAATTATAGCTTCTAAAAACTAATAACCTACTCATATATTACTACAAATACTGTTTGTATTTTTGAGTTGTAAGCGGGTTCATTTTTCAATCTATATAGGTAAAGAGGAAGTTTGTCATTGAAGAAACATTTATTTTGGGCATAAACTATGCGAAGGAATGTGACTGACAGTGCATTATAATTTACCATGCATTTTGTAGGGAAGAGAATGCTAAATAAACTAAACATCCATTTTGCTATATTTGAGACCCACTTCCTTATTATTTCCTGCATTTAACTGAACTAAACATCCATCTTTTACATTCTTTGAGTTTCACCTTAGTTTTGGAGGAATCGAGACAGGGCCATCATTGCATATGGATTGAAAGGATACGGAGGAAAAGATTCTTAGTTTAGACTGCTCAACATGTTCAAATGCCTGTGATTTTTGTGGTTGGTAACGTACAACTTCTTTTTTCACTTCATATGAAATGTACTCCTTATTCTACTAAACTACGATATGACTAAATCTATTAAAAGTTTTGGTAACAATCATACATTTCTACCCAATAAAAACATGTAAATAGTGCTAATTAATTTATGTATTTGATATTTATCCGTCAAAGTTGCAATTTCCAATTTTCCATTCCAACAAAAAAAATTCCATAAATATATCATGTTATGTATTCTATGTCTATTTGTTATTAACATTTAATGAACACATTAAATATCCATATACATATAGTAATTAAATTTTTTGAAATGTTGGTTGTTAATATTCGATATGTACATACATTAATTTAATTTAATTCCACAAATATAAAGTAAAGATCTAATGTCGATATGTCAGAATTGCTGGATATCAACCAAATCTTGTGTTATTTTGGGTAACCTTATGATTTTCATCAGTATCGTTAAATATACTTATTTTTTAGTGCATTATATATTTAAAAGCCTCAATTATGGAATGAAATTAATTTCTTTCCATTTATTATTGCTTTAGAAGCTTGCTGTTCAAATCTTTGTGCTCATTTTCAAGATTACAGCTTCACCATATTTATGGATATGTGTGTACAAAAATACATTAAATGGATTGTTAATTATATTATTTACTCTATTTTTTATCCCCTGCTTCAGTTTTAATTTGGCAAATTTATTACTATGACTTTTCCATCTATTTCAATAACTTACGACTATTGAAAATTTTTGAACTTGCACTCTCTTTCATGCATAAACAAATAAGCTTTTACACTAACTTTTGGGATTTATTATCATATCTATTTATACTTTTATTTACAGTTTTGGACCTTTGGTTACATTGATTATGAAAATGCTTATTATGTCACAATATGATAAAATCCGTTAAATGTCTGTTGTAAATGCTACCCAATTATAAAACTGACCTCTTTTGACATGATATTTAACAGAATTTTAATTAGAATTTGTCCACTGTCAAACTTATGATCGTAATAAATGTCAGACATCCTTATGAAGGAAGATAAGTGCTAACTAATATTCTTAATGATACATTGTTTCTAGGATTTCACATTAATATATTGTTAGTATTTCGTTACAACTCCATTTTTCAATTAAGCCAATACAGTAACTAACACTAAAATTCATTGTTTTTATCTTACTACAAATAAATCCAAAATAACAAGTTTTTTGTTCATTTTATTGGATATTTTTTTGGTTTCTTGACTTTTTGTTCCCCTAAAAGTTCATTATATTTTAGAACTTGAAAGAATACTATTATTATTGGTCACCATGGTTGACTGCTAGGTCTTTGTAATTAAATTACATATGTAATCATATTATGATACTGGCTATATTCATGCATCCTTCAACCTTGATAATTACACACGTAACATAGTCTATGGTGTGCCGTTTTAAGCCATTATTTTGAATCTAAGTCAAGATGCATATGCATTTTAGCCTATAACTTTTTTGTGTTTTTTTTAAAGTAAAATACAATGTTTCAAAATAGTAATTGATAGTAATAAAACTTGAAATAATATATATTAAAATTGTATAATTTTTTCCTTCAGTTTTCATGTTTGTATATATTACTTAACTTTTAATTATAGTTAGTATTCCTTTCCACTTCTCATGTTCCTAACTACTCCAGCACCTATTAGTATATTGTGCAGCTTATATACATTTCCATGTTTAGAACAGTTTAACTATTTTGCTATGGAAATCTGGAAATCTATATATCAACTAAAGGCATATACAAATTATCATAATGAATGTAAAGCCTATCTCATTATTTGCTTAATTACCTTTATTTCTGTGACTATCCAATTTGTTATGGTGGTATGAAATTTGGACATATGATGGGATGCTCAAAAAAAAATTTTAAAGTAGGACACCATGTTTAATTAGCAAATGTATTGATAGTTGATAAAATATTTCAATGGACCTGCATAGTCCAGAGATATGCTGATGATATAGTCAACATTTGTAATCTCATTTCAGAAGTCCATGATGTTAACGCCTACTTCCATTATGGCTGGTAATGGTTATCAACTATTTTAGTTGAAAAAAGTCTCGGGCATGAATGAATAACATGGTAAAGAAGGCGCTCCAATGTCCAGAATAAAAATGAAGATACAAGCTATATATTACCATACTATGGTTTTTATTTCTTTCATTTATTCAAACTTCTATGAATAATCCACTAATTTAATCATGAATTTGTATTCTATTTTGAAATCGTCGTTAAGTTTCAGGGACGTTAATGTTAACATGACACTTGAGCGGTACATGCAGAATCTGATGGAGCAAATTCAGACTGTTTCATCCCCTCTATGATATGCAGTCCATGAACCATCACATGTATAATAATAATATTAACTACCCGTCTTCCCCGACCGTGAATTCATCATCTGCAGCCATGCGAAGGCTATTATAAATTCTAGAGCGGCAAGCTTTGCGCAAAGGAGTAAGAGTTTTGTCGACAGAGGAGCTAGCTTTTCTCCTACAAAGAAAGTAAGCATGCAATGGGGGTCACCTAATGGAAAATTGGATTGGGGAATGGAAGGAGAGAAGTTGAACAAGTTTAAAAAGTCTGCTTCTTTCGCATTGAGGGAGGAGAGTAACGTTTGTGAGGAAGAGCCGGATATGTCCTGGGTGCATAGTTTGATCAACGACGAGCCAGCCAAGGCAAGAGGCGGGTTTGTTTACTGATTTGTTGATTCAATAATCTTTGAAATACCGTTTGTTTTTTGTTCTTGATTCAGAATTACTTAGATTTCCCAAAGGGTGTTGAGCAAGTTTAATTATTTTACATATTTAGTAGGTTTGTATATTTGTATTAAGGGGGGAAGAAGAGTACGTTTGTAAGATTGTTTATTGTTATATTTGATCTGCGATATAAAATGAGATTATTACTGATGTCTATGTTGAAGTATTGCAACAAGATTTCAAGCCCATGCGTCAGTTGTCTTATTCATTGAACTTTTCTTTCAGTGCAACTATCCAATTTCAGCTCTCACAGGTTAATATGCGTGGATCCGTAAGACACAGAATTGAGTTTCTGTTTATGTATTTTATGAGCTACCAAAGAAAATATTTCTGATTGGGTGATGTTAATGACACTCAAAAATGGATAAATGAGGACAAGCCAAAGCATAGAAGTTCTATGTACTTCAATCATTTTTTTAACCGTCGACTTTCGGATTTGAACTCCACGTACCTCCGCCGAATTCCATAGTGCGGCAAAATGCTATCAAATTTCAACCGAATTTCTCCCTTAATCCGGAGTGTCATACCTTTTCCAACTGTTTTATATGATATGATACACAACATATTGTTTTTCCTATAAATAGGTTCTACGCATAGGCCAGTCACTATGTTTTAACCATCTTGCAGCTTTTTGTAGAAAGAAAAAAATAGGACATAATTGATTAAAGGCGAGTGTTCTATGGCACCCTAAATAGTGCAGCACCCATAAATGCCTCCTGATTTCCACCACATATCCCGTTTCTCTCTCTCTCCACTCATTCTCTCACCTTCCACTCACTTATTCTAATATAAATGCTTGGTTTATATAGGGGGCAAATGGGGTGCTCACTATTTGGGGTGCCATTGAACGCTCCTCTTGATTAAATGTAGTTGTAGCTGATACTTTATTATTTGCAGTGTGAAAGTAGTCTCATTCTTTGTGGTTTTGTAGGATACAGCTGCAGAATACTGTGTGAGAGTAATGCCAACCTTTAAATTTTTGAGGGACGGAGTTTTTGTTGATGAACTCATTGGAGGTCACATGCTTGAGCTGAAGAAGAAAATTCAACAGAACATGATTGCTGTTACTGTCTACGTTCTATGTAACTATGACATGTGCGTTTGATTCTGCTTTTGTTCACCATAACCATGTATGCGTCTATTTTTTATGCTTAATAAGGGATGTTCCCGAACTTTGAATCATAATTTCAGGATTGTTATACATACATACATACACACACACACACACACACACACACACACACACACACACACACACACACATATATATATATATATATATATATATATATATATATACACACACACACAACATTCTGACTTGATTATTTAAACATGAAAATTAAGATCTTAATCATTGCACCTGCAATTCTCTTCTTCCCCATCCATTCACACAAACCTTTCTTTCCCCTTTTTCACTATTCATATAATGCAGTTCCATTCACTCCAAAGAACATTTAATTCAAATATAAAATTTTAGCATCGGAACTTCATTTTCCAAAACAATTCACTTCGTAATAAATTTAGTGGTCGATTTTATATTGATGAAGGTAAGGACTCAAAAGCGCACGAGGCCAACCTATGTTATTAATTTTCTCCATATAATTGATTTTTTGACATGTTCTTCTAACTAACTGAACCATTGGTAAATTAGGTAAACTCAAAAAAAAGTCCCTACAGTAGCAGTGGATTTGGATGAGAGGATTGGAAATGGATTTACCAACTATCAACAGAACAATTTGTCTAAGAAAAGAATTGAGAAGTGTACCTTGGGAAAAGAAAGATAGAGGTATTAATTGAACTTGATATAGAATGTGATTTCTTTACCCTTCTCAAGCATTTCCATGAAATTTAAAGGATAAAAACATTTCATATATATTGTAATGTACAATTTGTGCTTAAATTTGTTGCACATATCTTATTAATGTTTTTGTAGCAGTCCAATGATAAAATTTAAATGACTACTGCTGTTGTTTGTCAAGAGGGTTTGTAGGTTTGTATTTACGTGAAGTTAACTCTGTTATGTGTGCATTACATAAATAGAGGAAGTTTTATTTCCAGCATTTGTCTACATTTTCTATAGATTATGAAGGCAAGCATAGTAAATTAGCTCAACTCCTGACCAGTTATTAGTCTTATGTTTCTAGCTCTAAATCAATCCTTTTGATTTAGAAAATTTATGATATTTTCTTTGACATGTTTAACTATCATGATCATGAATTTTACTTATATTTACTTTGCAGACATCATCAAGAGTGGATAATTATAATATTAAGATGGATATTGATATTACTAATAAATTACAATATGTATGAGCATAGGTTGTCTTGATCTGCTTTTTCGATTGCTGTCAGCAGACCGTTCTATAACTATTCAAAACAAGCAAGTCAGTATTCAACTGCTTATGTATATGCGCGTTGATGCATTTTATAAATAAGCTATTATATTAGTATTATACAGAACCAGTAACGGTCAAATTATGACAACAACGGTATTATTTTAAACTCATTTCCAACCATGGTCACAGTTTTCTGAAACCACGTCAAAAGATGCATTTACAACTATTTACTCTTCAGTAATATTTAATCAGCTTATATACTTTTAACATCAGTCTACAGTAGTCGAAACATATCACCTTCCTTGAAATTAAGGTACTAAATACACTATGACAGCTTCATGACCTGTAAGATAAAGCATAATTTCACAAAAACAATGTACCCAATAATTGCAAAGTGTTAGCATAATATTTCATCAATAATACACAAAAAGCTTACAAACATTGTTATATAACACTAATTCCTCCTACAAACGTGCATCGCACGTGCCAAAATACTCCTAATGAAAGCCCGCCTGATTGGATGCAAGCTCACCTAATGTAAGCCCACCTGGGCGTGCCTATATACTCATAACTAATAAAGTGAATTAAATTACTATCTACACAGAAGTTAACTCATATATTTATTAGTATCTTCGCATTATCTATGCATATAGCTAAAATTTCACAATTTATAAATTTACTTTTGATTATCTTTGCACATGTCCAGTAGACGTGCCTAACGTACTGGTAATAATAGTAATAGTAATAGTAATAATAATAATAATAATTATTATTATTATTATTATTATTATTATTATTATTATTATTATTATTATTATTATTATGTGTACAATAACAATCCATCTGAAAGTCCTTTATCGTATATCATATAAGTAATGTCGTTCCATGCCCTTTACCAGCTGTTATTTTACATGCTGTTTCTTTTAAGAACAAATTAATTTCATGAGTTTTCTCTGTTGGGACTGAAAGTAACTAATCTTTGACTGTAAATAACTAATATGGTAAACGTGATAAATTGTGAGTTGTGAATTGTCTATGCATTGCTGCTATGATACCCCACTCACTGCTTTGTCCATGTCCGACGATCGTTTCATACATGATGATCAGTAATTCATTAACAGAACTCCGACTTTCTTAACCACTGAGTAATACAAAAACAAAATATCATAACAATGTGCACGACGTACACTTCACTATATCTGTGTTTGCAAACTTAACATCTACTATTTAAACATGTTGTCCACTTCACTTTTATATATTTAATTTCTACCGGGTTTGACTTTATCTTTAACTATTACCACGATGTGAAATGTGCTGTGAGTCTTCCTCTAGACCAAATCACATTGCCTTTGTCATCATGTTAAATGCCCATCCACTGCACGCACTAAGGATAAAATCAAAGTATATGAACATTACCAGCCATTGACATCATATTTAGACTTCACGTTCATAGTTTCTCCCAATTTACACTTAAAACTAATTCTTAAACTCAAGCCTAACTATCCAGATATAAAACTACTAGACTGAATCAAAAAATCAATCGTGGTCTTGACTACGCATAATATGAATTTATATTTTAATCTAACATAATCCTACATAATTTTTATCTTATTTTATATGACTGTTCAAACTACAACCATTCTGGTTGCGTAGCAATATTCCTACCCTACAACATCACACTTTTACCTACCCAACTTATACTATGTCAAATGAAGTTTCTTTTCCTCCCTACCCATACATTACTGTTATCCAAACGCTTTTGATCCTTCTGCGTGGCCATCACAACATAATTTCTTACGCTAACCGTGTGCGTAGCACGGGTTCCAACCTAGTTATTCTACATGCCACGTAGGATAGATACACTAGGATACTAATAAAGACAGTAAAAAGCGCCCCTACCGCTGGATATATTTATTAAACTAACCTTACTAGAAACAAATATAAACGCCCCTAGCATATTCAGATCATGATATAATATATAAACAGAGAACTAGAACATATGACTCTAACATATGTATTATCTTCACTTACTAATCATGGTGGAATAAAGATTTGAAAAAACATTAGCAGTAGTTGAATTGTAATAAACAAAAACCTGCTGCAAATTTCTTATAAAATAAACAAACATTTCAAAATCAAGTACTTCAGTGAATATTTCCATTTACAAACGGAATGGTTACCACATATACATTTTGTTTAGATAAATCACAACTGTAAATCCTAAATTGACATAAACTTCTTTTCATCCAGTCCTTCAAACCATAAACCTGGAGAACAAGAGAACGTACATATAAATGGGGTTGAAACCTTTATGTTGTACAAAATTATTTCAAGTTAGATAAGCAAAATATGGTTAAGTATAGATGGGATGAACAAACTCAATATTTAAAGTTCAAGTGACCATAACCAGTGGCATATTTTGGGTCATATTTTTGTCATCTAGCCTCCACTATCATAGCCAGAGACATTTCATTTTAACAGTACATTAACAACTATATTTTAAACCCTTGAATCACAAGAAGCTATGAAGGATAACTAGGAATGGAGCGAACTTCAAAACTTGAAAGGACTTATCCAAAGCTACCCTAGAATTGTCAAGTTTACTAACATGGATTGCAAATGTAAAGAATTATAGAGTCATGTTCTTTGGAAAATAATTACAAATAGCATATTATAAAACAAACAGGTGAAATGAATACTAGACAGAAATACAAATAAGTGGCATTTTTCTTCTTAAAATATCAATATCTTAAAATGATGCGTACCTTACTATCAACTTGTATTAACTTGTGCGGATGAACGTAAGATAGAGATAATTGCAACTTTAAGATGACGATGATAATTGATAAGCGTCTCTCTCACAATCCCTACAGTTGACAAATATAAATAGAATAATTAACATGTGAAATAAGTGATAAGCTATAAAATGAAACTAATGATCTTTATTAAATAGGTCAAACATAGGTTTTACAAAAAAAAATGTGACCTAAACATGATAAACCATAGGAAATATCATATACTGGAACAGATGCATCCATACATACTTCAAAGTTCAGATTCAAAAGTGTTCGCAGTTCCTACCTTTTCTTGATGACACAAAAAACACATAAGCAACATGCATAGTTGTGAAAGGCGCGGCGCAGCACGCACATGGTGCGACGCAGCATTGGCGTCATTTTTGGTTGCGGCGCATATGAAAAGGCGCTCCCAATGGCACAAATGTCACGCGAAAAAACGGCACACGACACAAAATGACGCACCTTTTCTTTATTTTTTGGTTTTTTGCATTTCAAACTGCAATAACTACTACTACAAATACTTTTACCATCACTACAACCACTATCACTACTGCTATTACTATTATTATCATAATGACATGAAATATGAAAACACTATTAACATTATTTTTGTCCAATTATATGGAAACATTATCACATCATTTTTATTTTCTATTCGATTATCATCACCGAGTTAACAATCTTACAATTATGTAATTGACTGACCTTAGCATGTCGGCATTTAGAACTGACATATGTCTTCTTATCCAACATAGTTTAGATTCATTTTAATATTGTCAGAAATATATAATGTAATGTATAAAAGATCATAAAATGTTGCCTAGTAAAGATGCAAAAGCAAATGAATGAGACTGGATTCACGAGAAACCCATGAATGATAAATCAAGAGAAGCAGCTTTGAAGAAAGAGAAAGCATTCTGCACCAACATTATATTTTTGCTTTCCGTTATGGTTTGAAGATTTTTAACCCATAGGTCAAACTCAATCAAGTGAAGGTTTACGCAATTTGCAGAATTCCAACTTCTGACATGATTTTCATTGTTTTTAGCACAAGGTAATCAGTTATTACCCTGATTTTGTTTTGTTTCCACTCAACAACGCAAGGCGAGATGTTCATTATTTTCTTGAAGCACCATTATTTTCTATTAATTTTGATATATTCAATATGTTTAGCAAGCTTAAACATACTTATTAAGAAAAAAAAATTACTTAAATAATGTACGCATATTTTCACTTCTATACAGCATAAAATGTGAAGTAGTTAAAAAATAGTAAACATTTAAGGAAATTGTTTTCCGCACTTCACTTAAGCATACTACAAGTATAGTATGGACGTTAAGTTAAGAGAAAGTGAAATGTGAGGTTACAAAACAAAGCTTGTGCGACTAATGCTAGAGAATAGGAATAAGGAGAAGACAACTTACTTTTTTCCAGTCATGTAAGCTTTGTATGCATGTGCAATATTGTGTTTGCCGGTGCAGGCTAATTGCACGTGAATGGTCTTTGTTATAACAGCATATCTTACTCATTTGGAATTAGCTCGTATATTTTTGCGAATGGTCTTTGCTATAACATCATATCTTACTCGTCTGGAATCAGCTCGAACGGTCTTTGTTATAACAACATATCTTACTCGTTTGGAATCAGCTCGTATATTTTTAAGTTTCGGTATTTTCATTTTGGTGGAAGAAAGTTAATTTTTAGAATGCATTTTTACATGCATGCGCACAAAATAAATGCTTTGAAAGCAAGTTGGGGTGAGTCTGTACTAAAAATTTACTCTATTTTTGTATCGGACATGTATGACGTGGAAACGGTACACAAGCTTCCGTCTCGGTTTGTTTAAAGTGAGGAAAATGTTCTACTAGCATGCGACTCTTCGGACTAGTTCGATGCTTATGACTAACTTTCATTTAATATTTGTACTTCAACTTTCTAATGCATCCCATTGCTTTTTTTATGTTCCTTTCTCTTACCCCTTTAACATCAACATGAAAACAAAATCACCAACTTACTCTTTCAAAATATTACTTTGCTCAATAAAAAACATTTATGTATAATCCGTTTTATATTCAATATTTCAAAAAACCGTATACTTTCTCCAAAAGGTAACATTAAAAACTTGGATTTTTAAGATTATTGCATTCATAAAACTTAACTATGAAAGAATAAAATCATATTGTTTCTCATCATAGATAGTCAAGGCACATCATATCTGTGTGTACTTTCAAGTGAGACTTTAGAAAAGCATGGATTTTTTTAAAAATGAAATTAAACATACCTTCTCCATTATAACATTGAGCAATATTTACGGATGCAAATTGAACCATTCCTAACTATAAACATTGTTTATGTTCATCCAGCATAAAGACAGGTTGTTTATTGCTCAATTGTTCAATCTTCCATGATCCTGGTCACAAAGAAACACCCAAATTAGTATACGCATACTTAATGTCACAAAAGACTTTTATAGTTCAAAATGAAACAAAAATTGAACATTTCACCCAAGAGATTTTCAATTATTTCTTGCATGCATGAGTCATAATTATAAAACATGTCAAAATATTACAATTTAATTACATTAACAATCTTAACAAATACTAATCAATCATTCGGTGTCAATTTACACTCAATGTCACTTCAAATATGTTTTTTGACACTGCTTTGAATAATTTGAACCTAACTCATCATGATATATAAAACAAATGACATGTAAAAATATATGATAACAACTAAAAGAGTTTTGTAAATTGCATTCATAAAAATATACATTAAAGTATCTTACTCAATTTGGATGAGCACTCAAATTGCATTCATAAAAACATCCACAAGCCTATTTGCGCATATTTGCGTCATTCAAATTGCGCAAATAACAAATGTTTTCAGCATCTAATCCTTTCACTCCGAACTCTTCTAGCTTCAAAGCCTATAAATAAAGAATAAGTCATGGTAACAATTAAATCATTATCCTTCAATCCATGTTGCAAAACTAAGGAACAACAGCCTGGTATCTCTAATATGCTAAAACTACGTGGATGTTAAATCAGTACCTAGGCACCTGTTGCGATTATGAGAAATATGTTGCTTATGGTCTCACCTTTTGCTGTAACTGATGTCTTCCTCTTGGCATCGGCAGATTTCACCTTTGCATCGAGAATCAGCTCAATGACTGCAAATGAAAAGGTGTTAAACGATAAATAACTACAAGATCGACATAATTTATGATGGAAAGTATAAGCTAAGAGTGTGTATGATTGCACTGTTGTTCATCATGTAATACTAAAAGGGTATTGTAAATTGCATTCATAAAAATATGTATTAAAGTAACTTACTCAATTTGGATGATCACTTCCATCTACGTCGCATTCTCAATGTGTTCTCCCACCAAGCATGTTCATCATTTGTTTTCTTTTGATATACATGGAAAATAAATGATTATGTATCAATCATTTATGTTGTGTAATAATTGTAGAGTTAACGTCATGCTAACAAATGTTACAAATCTTCTAATTGTGAAATGCTCCTACATCTTCCACATTTGCATGATATATATTAATAAAAAACAAGTAAATAGTAATAGCTGTGCAAAATGACAAAATATATGTCTCAATTTATCTATATTTGCCAAAAAGGAAAAATAATAAATATGTAGCCAATGTGAAAAGGCGCAAAAAGCCAAAGGCTTATGCCTTGTGCGTTTTGGTGCATCATAGTTGCGCTTATTTGTTGCGGCATTGTAAAACTACAGCTAAAACTACTAGTCTATATGTAGTCGAACTTTTTTAGTGCGTCTTTTTGGGCTTGGGGGCATATTTGCTCTTTACTAACATGTGTGCCTTGAGTTCTAAAAAAGACCCACTAGTTGGCTATGCGCCTTTTTACACATTTTCATGCCTAGACATGCACCTTAACTATAGTAGTTTCTAAAAGCTTTTTATTATGTAAGGGAAAACAATCTATTGGATAATAAATGTGATTTTGCAAAGAAAAAGAAACGAAAATTCTACCCAAGGAATCAAAAGTTATTTGAGTCGCTTGAGCAACAATTAGCTTATACTTGTTTGGTAGTCTTTGAATGTATATGCATATATTTAAAATGTAACACCCCACCTCCGCTAGGGTCACTCACAAAGGGAATGCACTAGGTTTGGTGAAGCATTATCGAGGTGAACATGCACAGAAATATTACAAGACAGAACATATATATATATATATATATATATATATATATATAACAGCGGAAGTAAAACAAATTTCATTACCTTATAAAAGAAGGTCTAAAGCCTTTTACATCAGAATACATCAAAACCTGTCTTGCAACAATAAAGAAGCATAAAACCATTTCATAAATTATTCCCCAAGTAAAACAATAAAGTAGCCATAGCCAAGAAAAGTCCAAGCCATGCGTGATGACCTTCAAGCAGAAGAAGCCCGAACTAGATAACAGTGTTTCCTCCCTGAAACCTGGGGGAGGGGGAGGGGGGGGGGAGCGGAAGACAAAAAGGCGAAACAAAACGGGCTCAGTCATAAAGACTGGTAAGTCCTATCTACTTCCAGTATAAAAACAGGTAAAGGTAACATGACATGCATAAACTGAAAGTAAACATAAGGATGACGACAAGATAGATAAACTAAACCAGGGTAACAGGCTGAACTACTGTAGCAGGGTAAACTAAGATATCATGATAAACTACAGTGTCATGATAAACCAAGGTATCATATCGTCAGGTTTCTATCAAGTATAATATCCCAAGGTACCTATCCAGTATAACATCCCACGGTATCTATCATGTATATTTCTCATGGTTCTAACATGTATATTTGCTCTGCACCTCTCGTACTAGTATCCCAACCCGCGTCATGTGTTAACTATGAATGTCCCTTGCCCGATGTCATGTAATGGTCCACGTCAACCTAATATATAGCATATGTAGGTTTTCCCAACTCGTATGTTTCTTTCCATGTATAAGTTCAGTCCTTTGCCGTAGGCCCTACGGGCTTTCCCATGTAAACGTTTTATCCTTGAAGTTATTTTGGACTGCTACCCTTGATCTAGTTATGTTTTCTTACCATGAACTATCGCGTGTCCACTTAGGATTTATGCCACCTAGGACCACTAGGGATTATGCTACCTAATGAACGTTTCCGTGTCTCGATTTGGGTTCAGCCACCTAGGGCCACTAGGGATTATGCCACCCGTCAACCGCGCCCTTTATCCCGCGTATGTATCGTGAATCGTTTTCCATGTCTAAACGCACATGTTCCTCAATGTGCCATCCGAGTTCCGTGTCAGGGCAAATCAAGAAATACGGAACTCGGTCGGGAGCTTTAAGTCATCTGCTGATGCAGATATCAATGTCTGTTTTTGTACCCGTGGCTATGGTCCCACGTGACCCCTCCCTCAACTACTGAAAGGCAATCCAAGAAAAATCATGTATGAGAACTACACCAAGGCCCATCGATGCCCACTTCCAGATAGCCAACCTCACCCATAACTCGATAGCTAGTATATGGTCTTTTGGGAGTTCCCTGCCTTTCCATACGTACACGATTGACTAAAGATGGTAGGTAGTCGGCGACATGCTATCCCGGGGCAAAATCAAGTATCGTCGACTCCACGCTAATCCATCCCAGTCTTTAGGTCGCTCGCATAGCAACCAAGGCATACTCTTGGCTCTTCTACCACAGACCTTAATGTAATAACCCGGAAATTCTGGGCCAGTTTAAAATTTTTATTTTGGCAATTTTAGCGAATTTTCTATATTTAAAATAGATTATTTTAAATAATATCGACGAGAAATTTATTTTGAATAGAATTCGACGTATATATTATATACGTCGTCGTTAGAATATATATAATTATATATAATTATAAAAGGAATTGAAAATGGCGCGGTAGTTCGATAATTCGATTTCAAACTTCAATTGAAAGTACCGGGTGCAAAACAATCCGGATTTTAGTGAAACCAAAAATGATAGGATCTAATTGATAATATATTTCCAACGAATCTGAAAGATCAAAATTTCATAGCAGGAATCAAAAGATATGTCCAGTTGAAAATTCTGAATAGTCGCTATGGAATTCAGGCCCTTAAAAATGGACATTTTGCAAACGACCTCGGATCTCGACGAAACCAGTTTTGTTGGGTCCGTGATGTCGAATTATTGCTAGATTCCAAATTTCATAATTTTTCGAATCAATATGTGAGCGTGGCATAGGAAAACGCATTTGACCAGTTTCAGTTGATTTTAATCGACTGGAAATTGGCCATTTTTCTAACGATCTCAGAATTCGTCGAAACTAGTTTTGTTAGGACCGTATCGGCAATACGAAGCTAGAAAATATTTTTCTGCAATTTATAGAGTTAATATGTGACCCCGGTAATTGGAAATGTACGTTTAAAATTCAATATATAGATTTAAATGTAAATTCAATGGAAACTGATTGTAACTATCGAATCAACCTACGATGCATATCCCATTGTGTTCGGAATGGGGGCAAAACGCTATGGACGACAGGCAGTGGGTTTCGTTTGGGGTTCGAATTTAAAAGTTACCTTTTTGAATTAATTATAAAATATATAATAATAATAATAATAAAAATTATCCCCTCTCCTCCGTTATACTCTGCCCCCCCCCCCCCGTTTAGTTTCAGATCTCGTTCGAGGAAAAAAAAAAAGAGAAAGCGAATCGCGGAAAACCGCGATGCTCAGCCGTCGACGCCGCCAGGGGCCAGTGCCCCACCGCCGTATTCCCCCCCTCCTCTGGCCAACGATCGCGCGCCCCCCTGCTTCCCCTTTTCCTCCGCTTCCTCCTCCCCTTCTTCTTCTCTGACCGAGAAACCCTAAGTCCCCCCAACCCAAATCGAGCCGCGCCACCCTGCAGAAGCCCTCCACCACCCCTGCGCGCCCCCCCTCAGTCCAACTCCTACCCCGCGGCCCCCTCAACCCGCGGACACCACTTTTCAACAGAAAAAAAATCCGAATTTCTTCACAGTAATGTAAGTTTTTACTTTATTTTAATTAATTTATACATACCATTGTTTGTATATGATGATATGAGTAAAATATGATTTTTCTTGTGTAAAAAAAAATGAGATTTGCTTTCATGTACGGTTTTAAATGGAGAATAGCATGATGTTTTTGAAATTACGAAAGACGAGATTTTTTATATAAGGAAGAGGTAAAATAGATTTTTATTCAATTAAAAATATGATTTTTTATATTTTTAAAGTATTAAAAATACAGTCTTTAGTATATAGCGACTATAAAAATTTGATTTTTACTTATGTAGTGGATTAAAAATATAATTTTTACATGATAGAAATATTAAAAATAGCATCTCTATATGTGTAGCAAAATAAAGATTGATTTGGAAAAGACGATATTTTTAGATATGTAAAGTTGAAAACTTTAAATTGAAAAGTTGAAATCTTTATTTTTATAATGGCGAAATCTTTATTTTTATAAAGGCGAAATCTTTATTTTTGAAGAGGCGGAAACTTTATATATTGAATAGCGAAGTAAAAATTCGATTTTTATATATTGAACATCGTAGTAAAAATTCGATTTTTATATATTGAACATCGTAGTAAAAATTCGATTTTTATATATTGAACATCGTAGTAAAAATTCGATTTTTATATATTGAATAGCATAGTGAAAATTTGATTTTTATATATTGAACTTCGAAATAAAAATATGATTTTTATATATATTGGATAGCGAAGTAAAAACTCGATTTTTACATAGGTAGTGAAAGCGGGCAACGAAGATGCGATGACGTTGAAGATCTATCTAAATGAAGAGTCAAGATGATTGGATAGCTATGGGTGAGAACTTCTCACTCAAATTCTACTTTTCTAGTTATATATATATATATATATATATATATATATATATATTAGGATGCAGACGGTGCTTATTAGAAGCACCCGACACCCGTCCACAGACCATGGACTTGTTTGATTGGTTGTGTAGTTGGTTAGATTATTTGATTTGGATTGGATTGTTTTGGTGAAATGAATTGATATGATTGATGTGTGAATGGCGTGGGCCTTCACTAGACCGGGGATAAGGCTAGGCCTTGTCCCGTTTCTAGTATCGTGCCGTTATGCCGCCGAAATTTTCTAAAATATGTTAGAAAAATAAAAATATCATTTTATTGAATAAATGAACTGAATAGAAATTCATATGTTGGAATAAAATGTTTTATCGTTAAAAATATAATTTTTAACGCGAATGTGAATAAATAAAATATTCATTTACAAACCAGACGGTTTGTTTATGTACACCTATTTGAAGGACATTTATTGGGTCGATAAAAATTTTACACATCGCCCAACTGCACAAATAAAATCTGTGTTTGATTGTTTGAAACCCCACACGGGTGTTGGGATGAAACTTGAAGTTCACTCATCCTGATTTATTAAATATGTCGATCGGTTGATTGACAGGCTGTTTACGCATTAGATATCTATATTTGATGCTTATACAGTGTAGTGCACTTTGGTTGATGGTTGATCATTTTTCCATGCTATTATATACATGTGATGTATGAGAATCCATATAATTAACGTTATATGGTAATTGATTGGGCCTCATTCCAATTTGAAAAATAAAGAATATTATAAAATAAAAGTTCATGTGTTGACAGTACTCATCCATTGAGATTGGTCATGTGTTGAACGAAATATTTTAGTAATAAAATTTACATCTTTATCGATATAAAATAAAAGTTCATGTGTTGACAGTACTCATCCATTGAGATTGGTCATGTGTTGAACGAAATTTTTTGGATAATAACAACTATTTTGAAAAAGAAATATTTGAAATAGAATATTTGAAAATAGAAATTTATGAAGCCGTGTTGATTAGATTGACGCCATTTTGACGTGAACGATATATATAACGATTTCGAAATGAAATGAATTGAAAACGATTTCGAAATGAAATGAATTGAAAACGATTTCGAAATGAATTGAATTGAAAACGATTTCGAAATGAATTGAATTGAAAATGATTTCGAAATGAAATGAATTGAAAACGATTTCGAAATGAATTGAATTGAAAACGATTTCGAAATGAATTGAATTGAAAACGATTTCGAAATGAATTGAATTGAAAACGATTTCGAAATGAAATGAATTGAAAATGATTTCGAAATGAATTGAATTGAATTGAAAATGATTTCGAAATGGATTGAATTGAAAACGAATTCAAATTGAATTGAAAACGAATTGAAATGAATTCGAATTGAAATTTGAATTGAATAGAAATAAATTTTAAAACGAATTTATAAAGAAGAATTCAATTTTGATTTGAATTGAAAAGGAAGTTGAAATTGCTTTTGAAACAATTTTAAAACGATTTATAAAATTCGTTTTAAATAGAAATCGACGATATATATATTATATATATAATATAATGGCCTGAATAGAACGCGCCGCGCCGCGGCAGTTCGCGAATTTCGACCATTTATTTCAAACGGGCATTACGGGAGATCCGACCGTCGGATTCTCCTAAAACCGGAACCGTTGGGTTCGTATCGAAAAGAGCTTTCTAACGGATATTAGAAATTAGAAATCTAACGGTTGGATTTGGAATTATGTCCAAATCAAATTTGAAAAAGGTCGCTGTAAGTGCAGTTCGATGGCCGTTGATGGAAATCGACTGCACAGGCCTTGATAAAATTATTAAAAATAGTAATAATTTGTGTAAAATCATAAGAAATGATTTAGGAAGAATTGGGATGAAAAACTCCATATTTGAAAAGATAAAAATAGATTTTTATCGAAATGAACTAGTTTTGAACTAGAAATATAATTCTATTTATTTTTAAATAAATAAATTGAATTTGAAAAGGGTTTTAAAAATAACCAGAATTTCCAGTGATTGCATTGGAGTGGATTTGAATCGAAATTGTCTTCGGAATATTTCGATGTTGGAATTCGTGATTATACAGGTGTTGTTATGGAAATTTGAAAGATATATTTATATCGTTATTTCCAATACGATATTTGTTAGTCGTAGAATTTGATATTGAATATAAGCCGGTATATTTTCTATTTAGAGCCTTGTATTTAATATCAAATGTGATTTGGGTTTGTCGTGAATGGTGTCTTCACTAACACTGTTCTTGAACCCAGTTGAGAAAAGATTAAATCTTTTTATTTAGATTTAATGAAGTGTACCAATTAAATAATATTTAATTGGAATTGAATTGATATTGATTTTTGGGTTTATCGTGAACAGTGTTTTAAACAACACTCGTTCTTTAACCCGATAATTAATGAATGTGATTTTGGGTTTATCGTGAACTGTGTTTTTAAATGACACTGATTCTTTAACCCAGTTAAAGATTAAAACTAAGTGGAGTTTTAATGAATCTTTAATTAGATTGAAAAGATCGAAAATGGAGTGCCACCAGTTTTGCTCCAGGCGATAGTTAAATCTTTAATTAGATTTGAACGTGAAATGGTAATTGAATTTACCGATAACACCGTGGTGTTAGATATGAAGTATTACCAGTTTTACTTCATGGGATTAATAGGTTGGGATTGGGAAATTAAAACAAATGATTACTTCGGTAAGGTTCGCTAATCCCGACTAGTTTGAATTGATATTCAAAAATAGATTAAAGAATAAATTCAGGAATTTATCTTGGATAAAATTAATGGGAACCTTTCCCTATGAATGTGAAATCAGAAACTAACTGTCGGTTAGCTAAGCAGAATGGTTTTCTGGATATTGATCTGATGTTGGTTTCGGCCTTCGGGGTTAATATTTGGGGAATTATTCTCTTGATTAATTTACGGTTAGTGACTGATGAATTGGAATGAGGCGTATGTTGTGTTTGTGTAACACTTATTTAAAATATACGCGAGTTATTCGGAAAGACCGGGTTTATCCCATTCTGAATAACTGATACGACGATAATTCGAAGATGAAGACGGTGGTCGAAGACCAGAAGTCTCCACGTCGTTTGGGTGCTTACTGATGATCTTGATTGGGCTGTACACCCAAGAAGATGGTAACAGTTAGTGATCGTCCAGATGTACTTGGAGATCGATGGATATGCGAGGTACTAGGTGCCTCCGGTTTCGTTCAGACCCAGAACGGACTTGTAAATGGACTGTGTGTCTGACATTGGATTTCAGTCCGTGTGATTGATCTCTATTAAATATATATCTGTTTGGCGGCGGAGAATTTATTCTCTTGCTTAACGCCCTTCTCTGAGACGTACGAGCTCAGGGGTTATATATCGATGGATATCAAACGCATGGAGTGAATTGCCTGTGTGGCATGCCTAAGTGGCAATTGATCGAGGCTTCTGTTGAAAAGCAAAGTCTTGTGGTGATGATCAAAGCACGGCCTTTGTGGCGTAGCTTTGTGTAACGTTTGCTTCGCGAGTTTCACACCCGGTGTGAACCAAAAACGGGAGACGGACCTCAGGGAGGGCATGCGTTTCTTTCTAGTTAGAAGTGGCGTCAGTGGTTTTACACGCCCTGACGAGTTTGACTTATGTGGTTGTTGCTGTTGCGAGGCGCCTCGGATTGATCGGTCGTTCTCGAACCGATGGAGTCATTTAGTTGGCTCGTTTACGCCCCATAGGGCGGGGGAACGCATGTTCAGGGTTTAAGTTTAATCCACATCGATAGACCGGCCCTGTCGCTCCAAGGGTCGATGCGCTCTGACCCTGTGGCTCGGGCTAGAGAGTCACGAAAACGGTTGAGGACTATCTTTTGCCTCGGTTCATAGACGGAAATCCAATTTCCAAATACGTGACATTTGCGGTTTTATTTGTAGAGCCTAGTATGGCGACATAGTGGGATGGGGCGCTCATGCCGCCTATGATTGATACTTATGATTTGAAGTTGTTTTATACACTATGCACTTATTATAGTATCAAATGATTTGTTTTAAATGTATCAAGCATTCTTTGGCTGTTATAAGGTAAAAACCCTATCCCCCGGCTTGCGTTGCATTGTGTGATAGGACCTGGGTCTTATAACAGCTTCATTTTTCTTTATTTAGCATTGCGCTGTTTGTTTTATGCACTGGTATTCTTGGGAGGAAACCCGTTCCGTGTTATACGGCGTGGTCCCTTGATTTACCTAATGATTTAAAATAAAGATTAATAACTGTTTTAGTTCTCACACCAGTCACATGACTGACCTGGAGTTTATTGTTTTAACCTAAACTCTGGGTGCCCTTATTTTGACACGGGCAGCTAGTAGTTTTGGTTTTGCAGATTTATATTCACAGGATCCTGGTTTACAGCTGGAACGATATCCGGAAAGCTTTGTATCCGTATATCTCATTCTAGTTGTGGATTGTATTATTTTCCGCTGCTATGTATTTAAATGTAATTTAAATCTCTGATATTTCTGTGTAATATTCATTTATACTCTGTATATTCTTGTAATCTGATGCATTGTTGTAATATACAATGAAACGTTCTTCTGTATGCGTTCTGCTGTGGTTTGTTCTCGAACTATCCGACGCTTTCCTTTACGGGGAAGTTGCGGGTCTTTACACATGGTATCAGAGCTTTGGTTTACAAAGCTCAGAGAACAAGGCACATTAGAACCATACGAAAGAATTCATCAGATATTGGATTAGTAATATCCAATGAGAATGACTCGTTAGAGATGGGATCAGTAGTATCCTAGAACGAGTGTGAGGAGTAAATTTTCAAATGAAAACAGATTTAGTTTTGAAAATCTAAATCACTTAATCGTATTTGATTATTTATTTATATTGATTAGGACAATCCAAAATATAAAGATTTTTGCGTATGCGCCTAGCTAGCGTGTATTCGAAGTTTTGATATATTGGATAGATATAGAATTACACTCTAATCGCCCGGAGATGATTTTGATGATGGAGCTCCATCATTAGAATTTATATTCGAGTGACGAACGTGTAATATCTATATACTTCCTATTGACTGGTGTGAGAACCAAAATTAGATAGGGCTTATTGTTGTGATTTGGCATCAAAAATCTAATTTTTGTATATGTTTCAAAATTATGAATTTGAAACTCTAATTCACTAATTGATTGATGTTTGTGTTGTTTGGTTATTTGTTTGCTAATTTTTAGCCAATTAGCCTAACTGAATCACGTATTGAATTATATTGGAATTTGGTCGCATTTGCTTGCATACATGTACTTACATTGAACAGGTCATAGCAAGGAGGCTAGAGCCGAAGAATAAAATTTGTTTGCCCGACAAATAGGTACATGTTTACTACATAATTTCCTGTTTTGTTTGGGTGATGATGATTTTGTGAGCCTATTGGCTAGCCGCTTGGCTTTTTCTTTTTCTTTTTGAGATCTGAAGGACCGGGGAAGCTATTTGAAATTCCCCGATGCTCCCGGTGCAGGGGAGGTTATGGCGAAATTTTTCGAAAATTTAGGGTGTTAGCCAAATTTTTGAAATTTTGAAAATTCTCAGAAACTAAAGAGTTGGAGGATGGAAGCCGGATCGAACGTTGAGTTGAATGATCAAACCACTTTCGACTTTGTTCCTTTTCGGGGACGAAAAGTTTTAAGTGGGGGAGATTGTAATAACCCGGAAATTCTGGGCAAGTTTAAAATTTTTATTTTGGCAATTTTAGCGAATTTTCTATATTTAAAATAGATTATTTTAAATAATATCGACGAGAAATTTATTTTGAATAGAATTCGACGTATATATTATATACGTCGTCGTTAGAATATATATAATTATATATAATTATAAAAGGAATTGAAAATGGCGCGGTAGTTCGATAATTCGATTTCAAACTTCAATTGAAAGTACCGGGTGCAAAACAATCCGGATTTTAGTAAAACCAAAAATGATAGGATCTAATTGATAATATATTTCCAACGAATCTGAAAGATCAAAATTTCATAGCAGGAATCAAAAGATATGTCCAGTTGAAAATTCTGAATAGTCGCTATGGAATTCAGGCCCTTAAAAATGGACATTTTGCAAACGACCTCGGATCTCGACGAAACTAGTTTTGTTGGGTCCGTGATGTCGAATTATTGCTAGATTCCAAATTTCATAATTTTTCGAATCAATATGTGAGCGTGGCATAGGAAAACGCGTTTGACCAATTTCAGTTGATTTTAATCGACTGGAAATTGGCCATTTTTCTAACGATCTCAGAATTCGTCGAAACTAGTTTTGTTAGGACCGTATCGGCAATACGAAGCTAGAAAATATTTTTCTGCAATTTATAGAGTTAATATGTGACCCCGGTAATTGGAAATGTACGTTTAAAATTCAATATATAGATTTAAATGTAAATTCAATGGAAACTGATTGTAACTATCGAATCAACCTACGATGCATATCCCATTGTGTTCGGAATGGGGGCAAAACGCTATGGACGCAGGCGGTGGGTTTCGTTTGGGGTTCGAATTTAAAAGTTACCTTTTTGAATTAATTATAAAATATATAATAATAATAAAAAAAATATCCCCTCTCCTCCGTTATACTCTGGCCCCCCCCCGTTTAGTTTCAGATCTCGTTCGAGAAAAAAAAAAAAGAGAAAGCGAATCGCGGAAAACCGCGATGCTCAGCCATCGACGCCGCCAGGGGCCAGTGCCCCACCGTCGTATTCCCCCCCCCCTCTGGCCAACGATCGCGCGCCTCCCTGCTTCCCCTTTTCCTCCGCTTCCTCCTCCTCTTCTTCTTCTCTGACCGAGAAACCCTAAGTCCCCCCAACCCAAATCGAGCCGCGCCACCCTGCAGAAGCCCTCCACCACCCCTGCGCGCCCCCCCCTCAGTCCAACTCCTACCCCGCGGCCCCCTCAACCCGCGGACACCACTTTTCAACAGAAAAAAAATCCGAATTTCTTCACAGTAATGTAAGTTTTTACTTTATTTTAATTAATTTATACATACCATTGTTTGTATATGATGATATGAGTAAAATATGATTTTTCTTGTGTAAAAAAAAATGAGATTTGCTTTCATGTACGGTTTTAAATGGAGAATAGCATGATGTTTTTGAAATTACGAAAGACGAGATTTTTTATATAAGGAAGAGGTAAAATAGATTTTTATTCAATTAAAAATATGATTTTTTATATTTTTAAAGTATTAAAAATACAGTCTTTAGTATATAGCGACTATAAAAATTTGATTTTTACTTATGTAGTGGATTAAAAATATAATTTTTACATGATAGAAATATTAAAAATAGCATCTCTATATGTGTAGCAAAATAAAGATTGATTTGGAAAAGACGATATTTTTAGATATGTAAAGTTGAAAACTTTAAATTGAAAAGTTGAAATCTTTATTTTTATAATGGCGAAATCTTTATTTTTATAAAGGCGAAATCTTTATTTTTGAAGAGGCGGAAACTTTATATATTGAATAGCGAAGTAAAAATTCGATTTTTATATATTGAACATCGTAGTAAAAATTCGATTTTTATATATTGAACATCGTAGTAAAAATTCGATTTTTATATATTGAACATCGTAGTAAAAATTCGATTTTTATATATTGAATAGCATAGTGAAAATTTGATTTTTATATATTGAACTTCGAAATAAAAATATGATTTTTATATATATTGGATAGCGAAGTAAAAACTCGATTTTTACATAGGTAGTGAAAGCGGGCAACGAAGATGCGATGACGTTGAAGATCTATCTAAATGAAGAGTCAAGATGATTGGATAGCTATGGGTGAGAACTTCTCACTCAAATTCTACTTTTCTAGTTATATATATATATATATATATATATATATTAGGATGCAGACGGTGCTTATTAGAAGCACCCGACACCCGTCCACAGACCATGGACTTGTTTGATTGGTTGTGTAGTTGGTTAGATTATTTGATTTGGATTGGATTGTTTTGGTGAAATGAATTGATATGATTGATGTATGAATGGCGTGGGCCTTCACTAGACCGGGGATAAGGCTAGGCCTTGTCCCATTTCTAGTATCGTGCCGTTATGCCGCCGAAATTTTCTAAAATATGTTAGAAAAATAAAAATATCATTTTATTGAATAAATGAACTGAATAGAAATTCATATGTTGGAATAAAATGTTTTATCGTTAAAAATATAATTTTTAACGCGAATGTGAATAAATAAAATATTCATTTACAAACCAGACGGTTTGTTTATGTACACCTATTTGAAGGACATTTATTGGGTCGATAAATTTTACACATCGCCCAACTGCACAAATAAAATCTGTGTTTGATTGTTTGAAACCCTACACGGGTGTTGGGATGAAACTTGAAGTTCACTCATCCTGATTTATTAAATATGTCGATCAGTTGATTGACAGGCTGTTTACGCGTTAGATATCTATATTTGATGCTTATACAGTGTAGTGCACTTTGGTTGATGGTTGATTATTTTTCCATGCTATTATATACATGTGACGTATGAAAATCCATATAATTAACGTTATATGGTAATTGATTGGGCCTCATTCCAATTTGAAAAATAAAGAATATTATAAAATAAAAGTTCATGTGTTGACAGTACTCATCCATTGAGATTGGTCATGTGTTGAACGAAATATTTTAGTAATAAAATTTACATCTTTATCGATATAAAATAAAAGTTCATGTGTTGACAGTACTCATCCATTGAGATTGGTCATGTGTTGAACGAAAATTTTTGGATAATAACAACTATTTTGAAAAAGAAATATTTGAAATAGAATATTTGAAAATAGAAATTTATGAAGCCGTGTTGATTAGATTGACGCCATTTTGACGTGAACGATATATATAACGATTTCGAAATGAAATGAATTGAAAACGATTTCGAAATGAAATGAATTGAAAACGATTTCGAAATGAATTGAATTGAAAACGATTTCGAAATGAATTGAATTGAAAATGATTTCGAAATGAAATGAATTGAAAATGATTTCGAAATGAATTGAATTGAAAACGATTTCGAAATGAATTGAATTGAAAACGATTTCGAAATGAATTGAATTGAAAACGATTTCGAAATGAAATGAATTGAAAACGATTTCGAAATGAATTGAATTGAAAACGATTTCGAAATGGATTGAATTGAAAACGAATTCAAATTGAATTGAAAACGAATTGAAATGAATTCGAATTGAATTGAAATTTGAATTGAATAGAAATAAATTTTAAAACGAATTTATAAAGAAGAATTCAATTTTGATTTGAATTGAAAAGGAAGTTGAAATTGCTTTTGAAACAATTTTAAAATGATTTATAAAATTGCTTTTAAATAGAAATCGACGACATATATATTATATATATAATATATTGGCCTGAATAGAACGCGCCGCGCCGCGGCAGTTCGCGAATTTCGACCATTTATTTCAAACGGGCATTACGGGAGATCCGACCGTCGGATTCTCCTAAAACCGGAACCGTTGGGTTCGTATCGAAAAGATCTTTCTAACGGATATTAGAAATTAGAAAGCTAACGTTTGGATTTGGAATTATGTCCAAATCAAATTTGAAAAAGGTCGCTGTAAGTGCAGTTCGATTGCCGTTGATGGAAATCGACTGCACAGGCCTTGATAAAATTATTAAAAATAGTAATAATTTGTGTAAAATCATAAGAAATGATTTAGGAAGAATTGGGATGAAAAACTCCATATTTGAAAAGATAAAAATAGATTTTTATCGAAATGAACTAGTTTTGAACTAGAAAAATAATTCTATTTATTTTTAAATAAATAAATTGAATTTGAAAAGGGTTTTAAAAATAACCAGAATTTCCAGTGATTGCATTGGAGTGGATTTGAATCGAAATTGTCTTCGGAATATTTCGATGTTGGAATTCGTGATTATACAGGTGTTGTTATGGAAATTTGAAAGATATATTTATATCGTTATTTCCAATACGATATTTGTTAGTCGTAGAATTTGATATTGAATATAAGCCGGTATATTTTCTATTCAGAGCCTTGTATTTAATATCAAATGTGATTTGGGTTTGTCGTGAATGGTGTCTTCACTAACACTGTTCTTGAACCCAGTTGAGAAAAGATTAAATCTTTTTATTTAGATTTAATGAAGTGTACCAATTAAATAATATTTAATTGGAATTGAATTGATATTGATTTTTGGGTTTATCGTGAACAGTGTTTTAAACAACACTCGTTCTTTAACCCGATAATTAATGAATGTGATTTTGGGTTTATCGTGAACTGTGTTTTTAAATGACACTGATTCTTTAACCCAGTTAAAGATTAAAACTAAGTGGAGTTTTAATGAATCTTTAATTAGATTGAAAAGATCGAAAATGGAGTGCCACCAGTTTTGCTCTAGGCGATAGTTAAATCTTTAATTAGATTTGAACGTGAAATGGTAATTGAATTTACCGATAACACCGTGGTGTTAGATATGAAGTATTACCAGTTTTACTTCATGGGATTAATAGGTTGGGATTGGGAAATTAAAACAAATGATTACTTCGGTAAGGTTCGCTAATCCCGACTAGTTTGAATTGATATTCAAAAATAGATTAAAGAATAAATTCAGGAATTTATCTTGGATAAAATTAATGGGAACCTTTCCCTATGAATGTGAAATCAGAAACTAACTGTCGGTTAGCTAAGCAGAATGGTTTTCTGGATATTGATCTGATGTTGGTTTCGGCCTTCGGGGTTAATATTTGGGGAATTATTCTCTTGATTAATTTACGGTTAGTGACTGATGAATTGGAATGAGGCGTATGTTGTGTTTGTGTAACACTTATTTAAAATATACGCGAGTTATTCGGAAAGACCGGGTTTATCCCATTCTGAATAACTGATACGACGATAATTCGAAGATGAAGACGGTGGTCGAAGACCAGAAGTCTCCACGTCGTTTGGGTGCTTACTTATGATCTTGATTGGGCTGTACACCCAAGAAGATGGTAACAGTTAGTGATCGTCCAGATGTACTTGGAGATCGATGGATATGCGAGGTACTAGGTGCCTCCGGTTTCGTTCAGACCCAGAACGGACTTGTAAATGGACTGTGTGTCTGACATTGGATTTCAGTCCGTGTGATTGATCTCTATTAAATATATATCTGTTTGGCGGCGGAGAATTTATTCTCTTGCTTAACGCCCTTCTCTGAGACGTACGAGCTCAGGGGTTATATATCGATGGATATCAAACGCATGGAGTGAATTGCCTGTATGGCATGCCTAAGTGGCAATTGATCGAGGCTTCTGTTGAAAAGCAAAGTCTTGTGGTGATGATCAAAGCACGGCCTTTGTGGCGTAGCTTTGTGTAACGTTTGCTTCGCGAGTTTCACACCCGGTGTGAACCAAAAACGGGAGACGGACCTCAGGGAGGGCATGCGTTTCATTCTAGTTAGAAGTGGCGTCAGTGGTTTTACACGCCCTGACGAGTTTGACTTATGTGGTTGTTGCTGTTGCGAGGCGCCTCGGATTGATCGGTCGTTCTCGAACCGATGGAGTCATTTAGTTGGCTCGTTTACGCCCCATAGGGCGGGGGAACGCATGTTCAGGGTTTAAGTTTAATCCACATCGGTGGACCGGCCCTGTCGCTCCAAGGATCAATGCGCTCTGACCCTGTGGCTCGGGCTAGAGAGTCACGAAAACGGTTGAGGACTATCTTTTGCCTCGGTTCATAGACGGAAATCCAATTTCCAAATACGTGACATTTGCGGTTTTATTTGTAGAGCCTAGTATGGCGACATAGTGGGATGGGGCGCTCATGCCGCCTATGATTGATACTTATGATTTGAAGTTGTTTTATACACTATGCACTTATTATAGTATCAAATGATTTGTTTTAAACGTATCAAGCATTCTTTGGCTGTTATAAGGTAAAAACCCTATCCCCCGGCTTGCGTTGCATTGTGTGATAGGACCTGGGTCTTATAACAGCTTCATTTTTCTTTATTTAGTATTGCGCGCACTGGTATTCTTGGGAGGAAACCCGTTCCGTATTATACGGCGTGGTCCCTTGATTTACCTAATGATTTAAAATAAAGATTAATAACTGTTTTAGTTCTCACACCAGTCACATGACTGACCTGGAGTTTATTGCTTTAACCTAAACTCTGGGTGCCCTTATTTTGACACGGGCAGCTAGTAGTTTTGGTTTTGCAGATTTATATTCACAGGATCCTGGTTTACAGCTGGAACGATATCCGGAAAGCTTTGTATCCGTATATCTCAATCTAGTTATGTATTGTATTATTTTCCGCTGCTATGTATTTAAATGTAATTTAAATCTCTGATATTTCTGTGTAATATTCATTTATACTCTGTATATTCTTGTAATCTGATGCATTGTTGTAATATACAATGAAACGTTCTTCTGTATGCGTTCTGCTGTGGTTTGTTCTCGAACTATCCGACGCTTTCCTTTACGGGGAAGTTGCGGGTCTTTACACTTAACCTCTGTGAGGCCGGGTTTCATGGACCACTTGCCACCTCACAGAGGGATACCAAGAGTACCCTCACGTTCCCCGAAGCTTCCGCTTCGTCACCTAGTTCGCTGGAGCTTTTATCCAAGTCAGATAACTTGCTCCTCCTCGTATACTAAGCGATGACCTACCGTACCAGGTTACTCATCTCTTTATGAACTAGTCCCATATCCTTAGCTAAGAATTATTACTTAGTTACCCTTAACTAAGGTTTACCACTTAGCTTCTCGTCCCGCTATCCTTGTTAATCACGATTTTCAACCTAGTCCCCTGAGCTAGGGTTTTGCCAAATGGGTTAAGTGTTGTTATCCAAGTTCATGACTTAACCCGCCTACGAATCATGCCAAGATTGGCTAAGTACTCAAGTTCAAGGTTTAGCCCTACAAGTTGGTTAAGTGTACTAAGAAGCTCATGACTTAACCCTATCAAGTCAAATTGGTTATGTATTTATTTGTCTTAACCCTATCAGATTATCATGTTAGATTGATTAAGCATAGATTATCTTAATCCCATCAGATTGTCGAGTCGGATTGGTTAAGTGTAGGTTAACTTAACCCCATCCACTAATCGTATTACACTGGTTAAGCCTAATTTAAAAGGTCTTATGACTTAACCCTACCAGATCTACATATTAGATTGGTTAAGTGTAGGTTACTTAACCTCATCAAATCATCACGTATAATTGGTTAAGTATAAGTTACTTAACCCAATTAAATTATCATATTAAATTAGTTAAGTATTGGTTACTTAACCTGTAGTGACCCGCAAATCCGTGCTATCTGAGTTGACTAAATACAACACATGTCTAACCCAAATAACACAGAAATACGACTCATTATTAGAAAGAAGATAGAGGGTGAGAATAGATAAGATAGAAAACTTAGAATAGGAGAAAAACGAAGATCACAACTCACAGCGGAACGAATAAAATATACTATATAACATAACTTTTGAAATACAAATCTGTTTTGTACATATACACATACCATCATCAGAGTACACATAACTTTTGATTCAGCGGAAGTAACTCTAAATAACTAATGTTGAAGCCTCCTGCTTTAAGCTCCTCCAAGTGTATCTGTAAAAGCCTGAAACACTTGACTGCCCGTACAAATTTGGGCACCCAAGAGTTTAGGGAAAACAAAACAAAATAAACTCTGGGTCAGTCATGGGACTGGTGTGAGTAAACTCCAACCACTTGTTTAACTTTCAAAATCCTTTCAAAAGAAAAGATAATAGTAAGACCAGCCCACACATAAACACGGACGGTTTTTACCTTACTATAACCCAAATCACTTTGATATCAAATCCAATGATATTATAATAATGCCTACATCAAGTAAATAACCAAATCGTAGAACGCTTGCATCTCACGCTCCACATATATAGTATAAAATCAAAAACCCGCATGGCGCTTATTGGGGATTGGATTTCCAACATGACAAGGTATGGAACCACCTTCCGATGATGTATCTCTAGAGGCAAATACACCTGGGTTCAACAAGAACGTCTTGCAACCCGGCCCACACATGACTGACCACTCATTTCGCTTGAGTGTATCGAATGTATATCACCAACGGTTGGACTCAAACCACCGTTTCCCGAATGGGCAGAATCGATAGATTTAGAAACAAAAGGAATTTCTCTAGATAGGTGATTATACACCCTAATGGGTGCGACCCACATAGCCATGCTGCCTGCCCGATTTTTGTCCTTTCCCGGTTGTTGAGGCCTGAGGCTACGCATACTTACCATTCCTCGATAACACAATCACTTTGAATGCCACATTGTCAGATCCGTTAATCACTAGTTAAGTTTGCACAAATATTCTGGATATTATGCTAAGGGATAAATCCGTTGCAACCATATATATTCGTACAGACCAACCCAATTGATCATTGGAAATACTTTGTCAGACATTCGTCCATTTACGTTCGTTCTGGGATTGAACGAAACCGAAGGCACTATTTCTATAAATAGAAAAGCCCTTGCACTTCACTCCGTCTTCAATATATTCAGCATACTTGGTTCGCAACGTTTATGCCGATACGGAGTGGTTCTTCGGATGATAATCCAACCAGTCTCTCCATATTGACAACGATGGTCAAAAACTTCGATAGTCTGTGATTTAACTATCGAATAAAAACAAGTGTTCAATCAACATATCAAACAAATCACTGGGCTCTTTACTTAATATTTCATTAATTAAACCACTTCTCCATTTCCTCCATCAATATTTGTTAACCAAATATTTTCAATAATCATCTCGGCCTCTTATGCCATTTGGAAAACGTTTCCCAACATTAACTTCTTTTATTTTCTATATATTAGAAAATATCTCTATTTGCAATTGAAAACAATTCCAATCATTTATCTCTATCCCTTTTTGTTTGCAATATTCGATTTTTATATTCACTTTACTATCGAATTCAATACGTCGATACAATGATTTCAAATTATCAAAATATCTTAAAAATATTCTAACTCCTTAAATTCCCGGAAAAATTCGCCATAACCTCCCCTGTATCGGGAGCATCGGGAAATTTCAAATAGCTTCCCGGTATCTTCCTCAATCAAAAAGAAAAAGGAAAAGCCAAGCGGCTTGCCGATACGGCGCATAAAACCCATATATGAATTTAAACATGTACCTTTTTGTCGAGCACATAAATTTAAATCTTCATATACTTCATATCAAACCTGCTTACACCTGTTCACCTGTTTTCAATTCAATTCAACTCAATCCATTCGTTTGAATTCAAATTTGAATCGTTTGAATTCGGTTTCGCTTAATTATTCTTTAATTAGCCCTTTTGCCTATTTCACTTCTTTGTTTGAACATAACATGTTCAAATAAAGTATTCAACTCGTTCATAACCAAATCGAATTCCGATTTCAATTCTAGTTTCCCTTTCTATTTCGAATATAAATTTTCAAATCGGATTTACTTATTCAAACCCCCAATATCTCTTTGAAAACTCATTAACTAATTCCTATTCACTTTAGTTAATTCTATTCAATAAATCAAAATCTGGTTTCTGTTTCAAAAATCATATTCATTTACACAACTTGAATTCGCATATATTTTACAACTCAACTCTGAAATTTTCTAAATAGAGAGTTCGGATTTTATCGCTTAAAAACCTTTTATAATATTAAATAAACCATTATGGTTTTAAAACGATTCTGGCGCTGCTTTTCTGAAAATTTGATTTTGACATAACTCAAAATCTATACGACGAAATTCATATTTTTCTCTTCCATTAGAAAACTATTATCAAACCGGTCCTGACGTTTCTTGTTTCGAAGAATTCCGACTTCAATTGAGTCCTGTATATTCGATTGAAGTTCGAATCGCTATTTTACGAACTGCAGCGCTGCGGCGAGTTCGTTTTAATTATATATATATAAACCTTTAAACTTCTTAAACTTCAAAAAAAAATGAATTCAACTTCCTTTTAACTCTGCTTGATTCAAATTCAAATCTCACTTTTATTTGAATTCTAAATTCAAATTCCAATTCCTTTTCTATTTGGTATTCAAATTCAATATTTGAATCTTTATTTCAATTCAAATTCAATACCTGAATTCATTTGAATTCTTTTATTCAAACTCTATTTTTACATTCCATTTTAACTTCTACATTCCAATTTCTATATTTGAATTCTATTTGAAATTCAAATATTCAACTCCTTTTTAAATTCTATATTCAGAATTCCATAATTTAAAACCCATTTGAATTTCATATTCAAATTCCATAGATTAAATCTTATTTGAATTCAATTTGAATCTCTTATATTCAAATTTCATTTTCCATTTCCGACCCCATTTGAATTCTAATATTCAAGCTCATTTTAACACCATTTGAATTTCAAATATTCAAATTCATTTTCAACACCATTTGAATTTCTAATATTCAAATTCATTTGAATTCCCTTGAATTCAAATTCCATTTCAAAATCATTTGGATTTCCTATTTTGAAATCCTATTTGAAATTCTATTTCCAATTCGACTTTGAAATCCTATTTTTTCAAAGTTTATTTCAAATTCTATTTTGAAATCTCATATTCAAATTTCTACTTGAATTTCTGTATTCAATTCCATGTTCAAATTCAATACTCGAATTTCTATTTCAAATCTCAATTCAAATTTCATATTTAAATTCCATTCAAACCTCTATTCAAATTTCACATTTGAATTCTTCTTTGAAATACTATATTTCAAATTCTATTCAATTCTTCTTTGAAATTCTATATTTCAAATTCTATTTCAAATTCTCTTTTGAAAATTCTATTTTGAAATTCTATTTCAAATTCTATTGGAAATTCTATTTCAAATTTCTCTATATTCAAACACCATTTGAAAGTTCTATATTCAAATCCACCTTGGATTTTCTATTTGAATCATATTTTCAAACATTTGTATTTCTATTTCTGAATTATCAAATGATAATCCTTTTCACTTCATTTATAACTTCATTATAAAAGAACTATTTATAAATTTCGTTTATAAAGGAACTACTTGTTTTATTTTTCAAAACAAGTTTTATATTTTTAATTCCATTAAAAATTCAAATTCTATTTAAAAATAGAATTTTACCTTTTTAAATCTTAAATATCCTTTTAATTGGCCCAGTGATATTCAAACACACAAAGCAACGAATTATTTGTTTTCCTAACACGTCATATATAACAATATATATATGCAAACAATTAAACAAACAGATAATATATTTTTGAGGAATCCAGTTGGATTCCTCCAACCTGTTTTCCTGCATCCACAGATGTTAGCACATAAATAATACCCATTCTGCTTCGTGGCAGAATATCGCGGTATAGAAGGTCATCCACTAATCATAGCGTGGGGCGTATAGGGTAATCATCCGCTATGGTACCGCGGGCATCCGCTAATGAGACTGCGGGAATCCAACCAATCAACCCAATATATATATATATATAGCCTAAATAACTAATATATATAAAACAACCAGAAAATATTCACACAAGCAACAAACAATTATTTTTAACGAAATAAAAATAATTCTAAAGGTTAGTGAGATTTACTCACCTGGTTTTCCTTGTTCGATCCACTCTGATCCAATTGATTTTAGAAATTTCCAATCCAACATCCAATAGTATTTTCCGCAACTATATTATAAGGAACTGGCTTCTCGATTTAATTACCTTGTATAATTTAAATTTTTGCATTTATCAGATATACGGATTATATCGACTAATAGGATTAAAGGTAAACTAAATTTGATTTTTAACTTTCTTTAAATTAATTACTTATGGGTTAACTAAATTCCAACTAAAATCTTAACTGATTACTTTACAGATTTTATTTCTAACTAACTAATCCTTTATATAAACTAACTTAAAAATCCTAATCACTTTATAAATTAACTAATAAAAAAAAATGTTATTAACAAATTTAACAACCGTTATTAACTTGCAAATTAGAATTAAATTAAATAATTTATATTACCTTGATTTCTTCTTCTCCTCGGCATTTCACCAAGCACTTCACCTTCACTCTCGGAACTGCTCCTCACAGCCGCAATCCCCCATTCGAACTCCTCTGCCTATCTCCCCAAATCGTCACCAGAAAAACCGAACTCTCCCAGATTCACCTAAAGTCACTGCTCCTATCACGAACGTCTACGGACCATCACGAGGTGCTCCGCCAAAAGACCATCGCGAGTTACCCAGATGAAAACCAATATCCAAGCTTCGCCTTCCCATCGATCAACCCAAACAACACTGGACCGCCAATCATCACTGCTGAACACCTCAAAACCAACTCGAATCACCTATCGCACATCCCAGTTTTTACGTCGAGATTTAGGACCTAGCAACTGCAAATTTCGATCCTCGAGTTCCCCAAATTCACCAGCGCTTCCATCGTTTGACCGAGCTTCAGAAATCGGTTGGCGTTGAATTCTGGTGCTCTTCGCGATCGCGATCATGAATTTAATTTTTTTTTTTTTTCCTTTCAGCATCGGTGGCTCGCTTTGGGTTTATTTGGAAGAATGGGGAAACGAAGAAAAGGGTTTTCAGTTGAATTTAGAAAGAGGATTCAAAAGTTATGAAGGCTAATGCTTGCTTTATAGTTGCGAGCAGCAGACCAACGTACAGAGGGCATTGAATTTCTGCTCCTTTGATATAGAAGATGGGAGACAAATTATTTGGCTCGAGGAAAGAATAGCTGTGGCTTGAAAACATTTAGGTCGGCTGATGTATTTATATTTTTTTTTTTTTTTTTTTTAAAAAAAAAAACTAAATATCTTGTGGTCTTTAACCCGTAAATCTGAACCGCTATTTTAACGTATCCACTGGCTTTTCAATACTGTAACATTATTTTGAACTGAATAAAAATCTAAAATTTAAATCTGAACGTATCATTAGAATAACCATATTATATTGATAATTCAATTATAAATTATCATTTATATTATCAACTAAATATTTAAAACAATATAAAATATTTAAAATAAATTATTCAAAAATCTGGGTCGTTACATTCTTTCCCCCTTAAAATAATTTCGTCCTCGAAATTGCTAAAGTAGAAAAAATGGTACGAATCTATTACTTTTCAAAATTCACTTATGTTGAAACTCAACTCCTCATATTTCAACAAATTTAATTCTACCTAAACTTTTGGTCTTCCTTTACTTAATTCGAATGATCAACGATCAATCCATTTATATCTAATCTATGTTCTATTAAACCAATTCAAATTGATTCTAGTCAATTCATTCACTTCGACCCATTTAACTTGTTCAAGTTAAATTTTAATTCCACAGTTCAAATCCCTGGGTTTTCCTTTCAAATTCTTCTGAAATCACTTAAGTATACACATATATATTTATTTCCATTTCAAATTCAAAACATTTGAATTTTTCAACTAAACTTGTTTTCTTTCAAACAAATTCCCATCAAAAACTTTTCTAAGTAGCAATTCATCACTTAGAAACTCGGAAATGAACACTGATGATGTTGCAATCATCATCAGAATTATTTCCCAGCCGCTGAAGTGAGTTCAGTGCTTTATCTATTTCAAAATCCATCTAAAATGATTTTCTTTCAAATCCTTCTAAAACAAATCTATATTATTTTAATATACTTTGAAAAATATTCTTCAACTTCCCAGGATTTTTAAATTCTTAATTCTGGTTTGAATTAAATTCTAATTCATCTCATTTGTATATTTAATTCCTATACAAATTCTATTTGGTTATAAATAACCATTCTAATTTCATAATCTCATTTGATTATAAAATCAACATCCAACACATCCATATAATAATAATTCTAGAAAATTATTCTTTCTATATCAAAATATAATTTTGGGTAAAATTATTTCATTCACCCACTTTAAACAATACTGTGTTCAATCTTCTGTTCAAGCGTTTAGAAATTCCTATCGACTTCGTGGCGTCCCACGATTCGACCAGAATTCATAAACCACTCACAGACTAGTCAACACAATATAAAACAACTTTTATATAAATTTACAAATACGCTCTCTCGTATCTATACACTCAACTCATTCTAGGGTACTACTGACCCTATCTCTAATGAGCACATGCCACACAAGCCTAGGTATTCGCTCAACCTAAGCTCTGATACCAACTGTAGCGACCCGCAAATCCGTGCTATCTGAGTTGACTAAATACAACACATGTCTAACCCAAATAACACAGAAATACGACTCATTATTAGAAAGAAGATAGAGGGTGAGAATAGATAAGATAGAAAACTTAGAATAGGAGAAAAACGAAGATCACAACTCACAGCGGAACGAATAAAATATACTATATAACATAACTTTTGAAATACAAATCTGTTTTGTACATATACACATACCATCATCAGAGTACACATAACTTTTGATTCAGCGGAAGTAACTCTAAATAACTAATGTTGAAGCCTCCTGCTTTAAGCTCCTCCAAGTGTATCTGTAAAAGCCTGAAACACTTGACTGCCCGTACAAATTTGGGCACCTAAGAGTTTAGGGAAAACAAAACAAACTCTGGGTCAGTCATGGGACTGGTGTGAGTAAACTCCAACCACTTGTTTAACTTTCAAAATCCTTTCAAAAGAAAAGATAATAGTAAGACCAGCCCACACATAAACACGGACGGTTTTTACCTTACTATAACCCAAATCACTTTGATATCAAATCCAATGATATTATAATAATGCCTACATCAAGTAAATAACCAAATCGTAGAACGCTTGCATCTCACGCTCCACATATATAGTATAAAATCAAAAACCCGCATGGCGCTTATTGGGGATTGGATTTCCAACATGACAAGGTATGGAACCACCTTCCGATGATGTATGTAAAGACCCGCAACCTCCCCGTAAAGGAAAGCGTCGGATAGTTCGAGAACAAGCCACAACAGAACGCATACAGAAGAACGTTTCACTGTATATTACAACAATGCATCAGATTACAAGAATATACAGAGTATAAAAGAATATTACACAGAAATATCAGAGATTTAAATTACATTAAATACATAGCAGCGGAAAATAATACAATACACAACTAGGAAGAGATATACGGATACAAAGCTTTCCGGATATCGTTCCAGCTGTAAACCAGGATCCTGTGAATATAAATCTGCAAAACCAAAACTACTAGCTGCCCGTGTCAAAATAAGGGCACCCAGAGTTTAGGTTAAAACAATAAACTCCAGGTCAGTCATGTGACTGGTGTGAGAACTAAAACAGTTATTAATCTTTATTTTAAATCATTAGGTAAATCAAGGGACCACGCCGTATAACACGGAACGGGTTTCCTCCCAAGAATACCAGTGCATAAACAACAGCGCAATGCTAAATAAAGAAAAATGAAGCTGTTATAAGACCCAGGTCCTATCACACAATGCAATCGCAAGCCGGGGGATAGGGTTTTCCCTTATAACAGCTAAAGAATGCTTGATACGTTTAAAACAAATCATTTGATACTATTATAAGTGCATAGAGTATAAAACAACTTCAAATCATAAGTATCAATCATAGGCGGCATGAATGCCCCATACCACTATGTCGCCATATATAGGTTTACAACTAAAACCGCAAGATCACGTATTTGGAAATTGGATTTCCGTCTATGAACCGAGGCAAAAGATAGTCCTCAACCGATTCGAGACTGCCTAGCCCGAGTCTCAGGATCAGAGCTCGAGTGACCCTTGGATCCTCAGGGCCGGTCCACACGGAGTGGATTAAAATGCCTGAACATGCGTTTCTCCGCCCTATGGGGCGTAAACGAGCCAACTAAATGACTCCATCGGTTCGAGAACGACCGATCAATCCGAGGCGCCTCGCAACAGCAACAACCACATAAGTCAAACTCGTCAGGGCGTGTAAAACCACTGACGCCACTTCTAGCTAGGAAGAAACGCATGCCCTCCCTGACGTCCCCTCCCGTTTTTGGTTCATACCGGGTGTGAAACACGCGAGGTAAACGTTACACAAAGCTACGCCACAAAGGCCGTGCTTTGATCATCACCACAAGACTTTGCTTTTCAACAGAAGCCTTGATCATTTGCATCTTAGCATGCCACACAGGCAAACCATCCTATGCAACCGATATCAGTCACACAGAATGAAATCCGATGTCAGACACACAGTCCATTTACAAGTCCGTTCTGGGTCTGAACGAAAACGGAGGCACCTAGTACCCCGCATATCCATCGATCTCCAAGTACGTCTGGACGATCACTAACTGTTTCCATCTTCTTGGGTGTACAGCCCAATCAAGATCATCAGTTATCACCCAAACGACGTGAAGACCTCCGGTCTTCGACCATCGTCTTCATCTTCGACTTATCGTCGTATCAGTTATTCAGAATGGGATAAACCCGGTCTTTCCGAATAACTCGCGTATATATTATAAAAGTGTTACACAAACACAACATACGCCTCATTCCAATTCATTAGTCACTAACCGTAAATTAATCAAGAGAATAATTTCCCAAATATTAACCCCGAAGGCCGAAACCAACATCAGATCAATATCCAGAAAACCATTCTACTTAGCTAACCGACAGTTAGTTTCTAAATTTCACGTTCAAATCTAATTAAAGATTTAACTATCGCCTGGAGCAAAACTGGTGATACTCCATTCTCGATCTTTTCAATCTAATTAAAGATTCATTAAAACTCCACTTAGTTTTAATCTTTGACTGGGTTAAAGAATCAGTGTCATTTAAAACACGGTTCACGATAAACCCAAAATCACATTCCATTAATTATCGGGTTAAAGAACAAGTGTTATTTAAAACACTGTTCACGATAAACCCAAAAATCAATATCCATTCAATTCCAATTAAATATTATTTAATTGGTACACTTCATTAAATCTAAATAAAAAGATTTAATCTTTTCTCAACTGGGTTCAAGAACAGTGTTAGTGAAGACACCATTCACGACAAACCCAAATCACATTCATTAATTATCGGGTTAAAGAACAAGTGTTATTTAAAACACTGTTCACGATAAACCCAAAAATCAATATCAATTCAATTCCAATTAAATATTATTTAATTGGTACACTACATTAAATCTAAATAAAAAGATTTAATCTTTTCTCAACTGGGTTCAAGAACAGTGTTAGTGAAGACACCATTCACGACAAACCCAAATCACATTCATTAATTATCGGGTTAAAGAACAAGTGTTATTTAAAACACTGTTCACGATAAACCCAAAAATCAATATCAATTCAATTCCAATTAAATATTATTTAATTGGTACACTACATTAAATCTAAATAAAAAGATTTAATCTTTTCTCAACTGGGTTCAAGAACAGTGTTAGTGAAGACACCATTCACGACAAACCCAAATCACATTCATTAATTATCGGGTTAAAGAACAAGTGTTATTTAAAACACTGTTCACGATAAACCCAAAAATCAATATCCATTCAATTCCAATTAAATATTATTTAATTGGTACACTTCATTAAATCTAAATAAAAAGATTTAATCTTTTCTCAACTGGGTTCAAGAACAGTGTTAGTGAAGACACCATTCACGACAAACCCAAATCACATTCGATTATTCAATACAAGGCTCTGAATAGAAAATATATCGGCTTATATTCAATATCGAATTCTACGACTAACAAATGTCGTATTGGAAATAACGATATGAATATATATCTTTCAAATTTCCATAACAACACCTGTATAATCACGAATTCCAACATCGAAATATTCCGAAGACAATTTCGATTCAAATCCACTCCAATGCATTCATTGGAAATTTTGGTTATTTTCAAACCCATTTCGAATTCAATTTATTTATTTAAAAATAAATAGAATTATAATTCTAGTTCAAAACTAGTTCATTTCGATAAAAATCTATTTTTATCTTTTCAAATATGGAGTTTTTCATCCCAATTCTTTCTAAATCATTTCTTATGATTTTACACAAATTATTACTATTTTTAATAATTTTATCAAGGCCCGTTCAGTCGATTTCCAACAATGGCCATCGAACTGCACTTACAGCGACCTTTTTCGAATTTGATTTGGACATAATTCCAAATCCAACCGTTAGATTTCTAATTTCTAATATTCTTTAGAAAGCTCTTTTCGATACGAACCCAACGGTTCCGGTTTTAGGAGAATCCGACGGTCGGATCTCCCGTAATGTCCGTTTGAAACAAATGGTCGAAATTCGCGAACTGCCGCAGCGCGGCGCGTTCTATTCAGGCCATTATATTATATATATAATATATATAATATATATTTCGTCGATTTCTATTTAAAACGAATTATATAAATAGTTTTAAATTCGTTTCAAATTCTATTTCAACTTCTATTTCAATTCAAAGCCTAAAATTGAATTCTTCTTTATAAATTCGTTTTAAAATTCATTTCTATTCAATTCGAATTTCAATTCAATTTGAATTCATTTCAATTCACTTTCAATTCAATTCGAATTCGTTTTCAATTATTTCGAAATCGTTTTCAATTCATTTCGAAATCGTTTTCAATTCAATTCATTTCGAAATCGTTTTCAATTCAATTCATTTCGAAATCGTTTTCAATTCAATTCATTTCGAAGTCGTTTTCAATTCAATTCATTTCGAAATTGTTTTCAATTCAATTCATTTCGAAATCGCTTTCAATTCAATTCATTTCGAAATCACTTTCAATTCAATTCACTTTGAATTCGTTTTCAATTCAATTCATTTCGAAATCACTTTCAATTCAATTCACTTTGAATTCGTTTTCAATTCAATTCATTTCGAAATCGTTTTCAATTCAATTCATTTCAAATTCGTTTTCAATTCACTTTGAATTCGTTTTCAATTCAATTCATTTCGAAATCGTTTTCAATCGATATAAATATCGTTCACGTCAAAATGGCGTCAATCTAATCAACACGGCTTCATATATTCCTTTATTTTCAAATATTCTATTTCAAATATTTCTTTTTCAAATATTTCTTTTTTCAAATATTTCTTTTTCAAAACTGGAATGAGGCCCAATCAATTACCATATAAAGTTAATTATATGGATTTTTCATACAACACATGTATATAATAGCAACGATCAATAATCAACCATCAACCAAAGTGCACTACACCGTATAAGCATCAAATATAGATATCTAATGCTTATAACAGCATGTCAATCAATCGATCGACATATTTAATCAATCAGGATGAGTGAACTGCATATTTCATCCTAACACCCGTGTGGGGTTTCAAACAATCAAACACAGATTTTTATTCGTGCAGTTGGGCGATGTGTAAAATTTATCGACCCAATCAATGTCAGTCAAATCAGTGTACATAAACAAACCGTCCGGTTTGTAAATGAATATTTTATTCTATTCACTTCACGTTAAAAATTATATTTTTAACGATAAAACATTTTATTCTAACATATGAATTTCTATTCAGTTCATTATTTAAATAAAATGATATTTTCATTTTTCTAACATATTTTAGAAAATTTCGGCGGCATAACGGCACGATACTAGAAACGGGACAAGGCCTAGCCTTATCCCCGGTCTAGTGAAGGCCCACGCCATTCACATATCAATTTTAATCAATTTCCAATTCAACCAATCAATCAAATCCAAATCAAATAACCTAACCAACTACGCAACCAAACAAACAAGTCCATGGTATGTGGACGGGTGTCGGGTGCTTCTAATAAGCACCGTCTGCATCCTAGTATATATATATAACTAGAAAAGAAATTGAAAGGTGAGAAATTCTCACTTATTAGCTATCCTAGCTCCACGGCACTTCATTTGCAGAAGTCTTCGTCGTTTCGCCTTTTTGTCACCTTCGTTGCTGCTTTCACTACATACGTAAAAATCACATTTTTACTTCGCTATTCAATATATAAAAATCGAATTTTTATTTCAAAGTTCAATATATAAAAATCGAATTTTTATTTCAACGTTCAATATATAAAAATCGAATTTTTATTTCAAAGTTCAATATATAAAAATCGAATTTTTATTTCAAAGTTCAATATATAAAAATCGAATTTTTATTTCAAAGTTCAATATATAAAAATCGAATTTTTATTTCAAAGTTCAATATATAAAAATCGAATTTTTTATTTCAAAGTTCAATATATAAAAATCGAATTTTTATTTCAAAGTTCAATATATAAAAATCGAATTTTTAGTTCAAAGTTCAATATATAAAAATCGAATTTTTAGTTCAAAGTTCAATATATAAAAATCGAATTTTTAGTTCAAAGTTCAATATATAAAAATCGAATTTTTAGTTCAAAGTTCAATATATAAAAATCGAATTTTTAGTTCAAAGTTCAATATATAAAAATCGAATTTTTATTTTCCTTAAAGTATAAAAACCATATTTTTATTTTTCTTAAAGTATAAAAACCATATTTTTATTTTTCTTAAAGTATAAAAACCATATTTTTATTTTTCTTAAAGTATAAAAACCATATTTTTATTTTTCTTATGTCTATAATATAAATCAAAGACTGGATTTTTATATAAACTAGAAACTGATTTACAAAAATAAAAAAAAATAAAAAAAAAAAAATCACTTACAGTATTTATCTGGAAAAGGGGAGGGATTCGGAGTCGCCTCTCGAGTCTCGCGTTGCAGGCGAGGGGGGTGCTGGACTTCGTGGTGGAGGAAGAAGAAGAAGGGGTCGCGACAGCATCAGGGGGGGGGGGTTCGATTTGCGGTGGCGTTCAGGAGAATTGGGGGTTGCGTCGGCGAGGGCTTGCTGGGGGAGGGGGTTGCGATCTCCAATCGGTCGTGGAGGGAGGAGCGGCCATCGCGGTTGGCGATCCATCGGGGGGCCGATATGGTGGCGGCGGCGGTTAATCCCCCGTCGCCCCTTTGTCGTTCCTTTTTTTTTTCTTTTTTTTTTTTTTTTTAAGTCTGAAATGATTTCGAAGAAGGGGGGGGGGGCAGAGATAAGGGGAAAGGTTGTTTTTTTATTTTTTTATTTTTTAATTATTTTATTCCTTAAAAGTTGATTTTTACATATGACCTCGAAACGAGGCCCACCGCCTGTCGTCCATAGCGTATTACCCCCATTCCGAACACAATGGGATATGTATCGCAAGCTGATTCGATTGTTACAATCAGTTTCCTTTAAATTTACATTTAAATCGCTATATTGAATTTTAAACGTACATTTCCAATTACCGGGGTCACATACTAACTCTATGAATTGCAGAAAAATATTTTCTAGCTTCGTATTGACGATACGGTCCTAACAAAACTAGTTTCGTCGAATTCTGAGACCGTTTGAAAAATGGCCAATTTCCAGTCGATTAAAATCAACTGAAACTGGTCAAACGCGTTTTCCTTTGCCACGCTCACATATTGATTCTAAAAATTATGAAATTTGAAATCTAACAATAGTTTGACATCCCGGACCCAACAAAAGTGGTTTCGTCGAATTCCGAGGCCATATGCAAAATTGCTATTTTTAAGGGCCTTATATATATAAAAATATATATAAATTCCACAGCGACTATTTCTAATTTTAAACTGGACATATCTTATCATTTCTAAGATGAAATCTCAGTTTGTTAACTTCGTTACAAAGATATAGTTATACAGATTCAAATATTTCTTGTTTCGTTCAATTCTGACTTATATTGAATTCTGTATATTCATTTGAAATTAGAAATCGAATTTTCGAACTACCGCGCCATTTTCAATTCCTTTTATAATTATATATAATTATTATATATTCTAACGACGACGCGTATAATATATTCGTTCGAATTCCATTCAAAATAAATTTCTCGTCGATATTATTTAAAATAATTCATTTTAAATAATCAAAATTCGCTAAAATTGCCAAAATAAAAATTTTAAACTGGCCCAGATTTTCCGGGTTGTTACAATCTCCCCCACTTAAAACTTTTCGTCCCCGAAAAGGAACAAAGTCGAAAGTGGTTTGATTATTCAACTCTACGACCGATCAGGCTTCCATTCTCCAACTCTTTAGTTTCTGAGAATTTTCAAATTTTCAAAAATTTGGCTAACACCCTAAATTTTCGAAAAATTTCGCCATAACCTCCCCTGCACCGGGAGCATCGGGGAATTTCAAATAGCTTCCCCGGTCCTTCAGATCTCAAAAAGAAAAAGAAAAAGCCAAGCGGCTAGCCAATAGGCTCACAAAATCATCATCACCCAAACAAAACAGGAAATTATGTAGTAAACATGTACCTATTTGTCGGGCAAACAAATTTTATTCTCTGCTCTAGCCTCCTTGCTATGACCTGTTCAAAGATATATATGTATATGCAAGCAAATGCGACCAAATTTCAATACAAGTCAATATTTGATTCAGTTAGACTAAATGGCTAAAAATTAGCAAACAAATAAACAAACAACACAAACATCAATCAATTAGTGAATTAGAGTTTCAAATTCGTAATTTTGATACATACACAAAAATCAGATTCTTGATGCCAAATCACAACAATAAATCCTATACAGCTTTGGTTCTCACACCAGTCAATAGGAAATATATAGAAATCTCCCTTTCGTCACTCGAACATAAATTCTGATGATGATGCATCAATCATCAGAGTTCTCTCCGGGCGACTAGAAGGTGATTCTATATCTATCCAGTATATTGAAATTTCAAATACACGTTTGCAAGGCGTATATGCAAAATCTTTATATACTGGACCGTCCAAATCAATATAAATAAATAATCAAATACGAATAATTGATTTAAAATTTTCAAAACAAAAGTTTGTTTTCATTTTAAAAATATACTCTTCACACTCGTTCTAGGATACTACTGATCCTATCTCTAACGAGTTATTCCATTGGATATCGCTAATTCAATATCTGATGAATTCTTTCGTATGGTTCTAATGTGTCTTGTTCTCTGAGCTTTGTAAACCAAAGCTCTGATACCACGTGTAAAGACCCGCAACCTCCCCGTAAAGGAAAGCGTCGGATAGTTCGAGAACAAGCCACAACAGAACGCATACAGAAGAACGTTTCACTGTATATTACAACAATGCATCAGATTACAAGAATATACAGAGTATAAAAGAATATTACACAGAAATATCAGAGATTTAAATTACATTAAATACATAGCAGCGGAAAATAATACAATACACAACTAGGAAGAGATATACGGATACAAAGCTTTCCGGATATCGTTCCAGCTGTAAACCAGGATCCTGTGAATATAAATCTGCAAAACCAAAACTACTAGCTGCCCGTGTCAAAATAAGGGCACCCAAAGTTTAGGTTAAAACAATAAACTCCAGGTCAGTCATGTGACTGGTGTGAGAACTAAAACAGTTATTAATCTTTATTTTAAATCATTAGGTAAATCAAGGGACCACGCCGTATAACACGGAACGGGTTTCCTCCCAAGAATACCAGTGCATAAACAACAGCGCAATGCTAAATAAAGAAAAATGAAGCTGTTATAAGACCCAGGTCCTATCACACAATGCAATCGCAAGCCGGGGGATAGGGTTTTCCCTTATAACAGCTAAAGAATGCTTGATACGTTTAAAACAAATCATTTGATACTATTATAAGTGCATAGAGTATAAAACAACTTCAAATCATAAGTATCAATCATAGGCGGCATGAATGCCCCATACCACTATGTCGCCATATATAGGTTTACAACTAAAACCGCAAGATCACGTATTTGGAAATTGGATTTCCGTCTATGAACCGAGGCAAAAGATAGTCCTCAACCGATTCGAGACTGCCTAGCCCGAGTCTCAGGATCAGAGCTCGAGTGACCCTTGGATCCTCAGGGCCGGTCCACACGGAGTGGATTAAAATGCCTGAACATGCGTTTCTCCGCCCTATGGGGCGTAAACGAGCCAACTAAATGACTCCATCGGTTCGAGAACGACCGATCAATCCGAGGCGCCTCGCAACAGCAACAACCACATAAGTCAAACTCGTCAGGGCGTGTAAAACCACTGACGCCACTTCTAGCTAGGAAGAAACGCATGCCCTCCCTGACGTCCCCTCCCGTTTTTGGTTCATACCGGGTGTGAAACACGCGAGGTAAACGTTACACAAAGCTATGCCACAAAGGCCGTGCTTTGATCATCACCACAAGACTTTGCTTTTCAACAGAAGCCTTGATCATTTGCATCTTAGCATGCCACACAGGCAAACCATCCTATGCAACCGATATCAGTCACACAGAATGAAATCCGATGTCAGACACACAGTCCATTTACAAGTCCGTTCTGGGTCTGAACGAAAACGGAGGCACCTAGTACCCCGCATATCCATCGATCTCCAAGTACGTCTGGACGATCACTAACTGTTTCCATCTTCTTGGGTGTACAGCCCAATCAAGATCATCAGTTATCACCCAAACGACGTGAAGACCTCCGGTCTTCGACCATCGTCTTCATCTTCGACTTATCGTCGTATCAGTTATTCAGAATGGGATAAACCCGGTCTTTCCGAATAACTCGCGTATATATTATAAAAGTGTTACACAAACACAACATACGCCTCATTCCAATTCATTAGTCACTAACCGTAAATTAATCAAGAGAATAATTTCCCAAATATTAACCCCGAAGGCCGAAACCAACATCAGATCAATATCCAGAAAACCATTCTACTTAGCTAACCGACAGTTAGTTTCTAAATTTCACGTTCAAATCTAATTAAAGATTTAACTATCGCCTGGAGCAAAACTGGTGATACTCCATTCTCGATCTTTTCAATCTAATTAAAGATTCATTAAAACTCCACTTAGTTTTAATCTTTGACTGGGTTAAAGAATCAGTGTCATTTAAAACACGGTTCACGATAAACCCAAAATCACATTCCATTAATTATCGGGTTAAAGAACAAGTGTTATTTAAAACACTGTTCACGATAAACCCAAAAATCAATATCCATTCAATTCCAATTAAATATTATTTAATTGGTACACTTCATTAAATCTAAATAAAAAGATTTAATCTTTTCTCAACTGGGTTCAAGAACAGTGTTAGTGAAGACACCATTCACGACAAACCCAAATCACATTCATTAATTATCGGGTTAAAGAACAAGTGTTATTTAAAACACTGTTCACGATAAACCCAAAAATCAATATCAATTCAATTCCAATTAAATATTATTTAATTGGTACACTACATTAAATCTAAATAAAAAGATTTAATCTTTTCTCAACTGGGTTCAAGAACAGTGTTAGTGAAGACACCATTCACGACAAACCCAAATCACATTCATTAATTATCGGGTTAAAGAACAAGTGTTATTTAAAACACTGTTCACGATAAACCCAAAAATCAATATCAATTCAATTCCAATTAAATATTATTTAATTGGTACACTACATTAAATCTAAATAAAAAGATTTAATCTTTTCTCAACTGGGTTCAAGAACAGTGTTAGTGAAGACACCATTCACGACAAACCCAAATCACATTCATTAATTATCGGGTTAAAGAACAAGTGTTATTTAAAACACTGTTCACGATAAACCCAAAAATCAATATCCATTCAATTCCAATTAAATATTATTTAATTGGTACACTTCATTAAATCTAAATAGAAAGATTTAATCTTTTCTCAACTGGGTTCAAGAACAGTGTTAGTGAAGACACCATTCACGACAAACCCAAATCACATTCGATTATTCAATACAAGGCTCTGAATAGAAAATATATCGGCTTATATTCAATATCGAATTCTACGACTAACAAATGTCGTATTGGAAATAACGATATGAATATATATCTTTCAAATTTCCATAACAACACCTGTATAATCACGAATTCCAACATCGAAATATTCCGAAGACAATTTCGATTCAAATCCACTCCAATGCATTCATTGGAAATTTTGGTTATTTTCAAACCCATTTCGAATTCAATTTATTTATTTAAAAATAAATAGAATTATAATTCTAGTTCAAAACTAGTTCATTTCGATAAAAATCTATTTTTATCTTTTCAAATATGGAGTTTTTCATCCCAATTCTTTCTAAATCATTTCTTATGATTTTACACAAATTATTACTATTTTTAATAATTTTATCAAGGCCCGTTCAGTCGATTTCCAACAATGGCCATCGAACTGCACTTACAGCGACCTTTTTCGAATTTGATTTGGACATAATTCCAAATCCAACCGTTAGATTTCTAATTTCTAATATTCTTTAGAAAGCTCTTTTCGATACGAACCCAACGGTTCCGGTTTTAGGAGAATCCGACGGTCGGATCTCCCGTAATGTCCGTTTGAAACAAATGGTCGAAATTCGCGAACTGCCGCAGCGCGGCGCGTTCTATTCAGGCCATTATATTATATATATAATATATATAATATATATTTCGTCGATTTCTATTTAAAACGAATTATATAAATAGTTTTAAATTCGTTTCAAATTCTATTTCAACTTCTATTTCAATTCAAAGCCTATAATTGAATTCTTCTTTATAAATTCGTTTTAAAATTCATTTCTATTCAATTCGAATTTCAATTCAATTTGAATTCATTTCAATTCACTTTCAATTCAATTCGAATTCGTTTTCAATTATTTCGAAATCGTTTTCAATTCATTTCGAAATCGTTTTCAATTCAATTCATTTCGAAATCGTTTTCAATTCAATTCATTTCGAAATCGTTTTCAATTCAATTCATTTCGAAGTCGTTTTCAATTCAATTCATTTCGAAATTGTTTTCAATTCAATTCATTTCGAAATCGCTTTCAATTCAATTCATTTCGAAATCACTTTCAATTCAATTCACTTTGAATTCGTTTTCAATTCAATTCATTTCGAAATCACTTTCAATTCAATTCACTTTGAATTCGTTTTCAATTCAATTCATTTCGAAATCGTTTTCAATTCAATTCATTTCAAATTCGTTTTCAATTCACTTTGAATTCGTTTTCAATTCAATTCATTTCGAAATCGTTTTCAATCGATATAAATATCGTTCACGTCAAAATGGCGTCAATCTAATCAACACGGCTTCATATATTCCTTTATTTTCAAATATTCTATTTCAAATATTTCTTTTTCAAATATTTCTTTTTTCAAATATTTCTTTTTCAAAACTGGAATGAGGCCCAATCAATTACCATATAAAGTTAATTATATGGATTTTTCATACAACACATGTATATAATAGCAACGATCAATAATCAACCATCAACCAAAGTGCACTACACCGTATAAGCATCAAATATAGATATCTAATGCTTATAACAGCATGTCAATCAATCGATCGACATATTTAATCAATCAGGATGAGTGAACTGCATATTTCATCCTAACACCCGTGTGGGGTTTCAAACAATCAAACACAGATTTTTATTCGTGCAGTTGGGCGATGTGTAAAATTTATCGACCCAATCAATGTCAGTCAAATCAGTGTACATAAACAAACCGTCCGGTTTGTAAATGAATATTTTATTCTATTCACTTCACGTTAAAAATTATATTTTTAACGATAAAACATTTTATTCTAACATATGAATTTCTATTCAGTTCATTATTTAAATAAAATGATATTTTCATTTTTCTAACATATTTTAGAAAATTTCGGCGGCATAACGGCACGATACTAGAAACGGGACAAGGCCTAGCCTTATCCCCGGTCTAGTGAAGGCCCACGCCATTCACATATCAATTTTAATCAATTTCCAATTCAACCAATCAATCAAATCCAAATCAAATAACCTAACCAACTACGCAACCAAACAAACAAGTCCATGGTATGTGGACGGGTGTCGGGTGCTTCTAATAAGCACCGTCTGCATCCTAGTATATATATATAACTAGAAAAGAAATTGAAAGGTGAGAAATTCTCACTTATTAGCTATCCTAGCTCCACGGCACTTCATTTGCAGAAGTCTTCGTCGTTTCGCCTTTTTGTCACCTTCGTTGCTGCTTTCACTACATACGTAAAAATCACATTTTTACTTCGCTATTCAATATATAAAAATCGAATTTTTATTTCAAAGTTCAATATATAAAAATCGAATTTTTATTTCAACGTTCAATATATAAAAATCGAATTTTTATTTCAAAGTTCAATATATAAAAATCGAATTTTTATTTCAAAGTTCAATATATAAAAATCGAATTTTTATTTCAAAGTTCAATATATAAAAATCGAATTTTTATTTCAAAGTTCAATATATAAAAATCGAATTTTTTATTTCAAAGTTCAATATATAAAAATCGAATTTTTATTTCAAAGTTCAATATATAAAAATCGAATTTTTAGTTCAAAGTTCAATATATAAAAATCGAATTTTTAGTTCAAAGTTCAATATATAAAAATCGAATTTTTAGTTCAAAGTTCAATATATAAAAATCGAATTTTTAGTTCAAAGTTCAATATATAAAAATCGAATTTTTAGTTCAAAGTTCAATATATAAAAATCGAATTTTTATTTTCCTTAAAGTATAAAAACCATATTTTTATTTTTCTTAAAGTATAAAAACCATATTTTTATTTTTCTTAAAGTATAAAAACCATATTTTTATTTTTCTTAAAGTATAAAAACCATATTTTTATTTTTCTTATGTCTATAATATAAATCAAAGACTGGATTTTTATATAAACTAGAAACTGATTTACAAAAATAAAAAAAAATAAAAAAAAAAAAAAATCACTTACAGTATTTATCTGGAAAAGGGGAGGGATTCGGAGTCGCCTCTCGAGTCTCGCGTTGCAGGCGAGGGGGGTGCTGGACTTCGTGGTGGAGGAAGAAGAAGAAGGGGTCGCGACAGCATCAGGGGGGGGGGGGGGGTTTCGATTTGCGGTGGCGTTCAGGAGAATTGGGGGTTGCGTCGGCGAGGGCTTGCTGGGGGAGGGGGTTGCGATCTCCAATCGGTCGTGGAGGGAGGAGCGGCCATCGCGGTTGGCGATCCATCGGGGGGCCGATATGGTGGCGGCGGCGGTTAATCCCCCGTCGCCCCTTTGTCGTTCCTTTTTTTTTTTTTTTTTTTTTTTTTTTTTTAAGTCTGAAATGATTTCGAAGAAGGGGGGGGGGCCAGAGATAAGGGGAAAGGTTATTTTTTTATTTTTTTATTATTTAATTATTTTATTCCTTAAAAGTTGATTTTTACATATGACCTCGAAACGAGGCCCACCGCCTGTCGTCCATAGCGTATTACCCCCATTCCGAACACAATGGGATATGTATCGCAAGCTGATTCGATTGTTACAATCAGTTTCCTTTAAATTTACATTTAAATCGCTATATTGAATTTTAAACGTACATTTCCAATTACCGGGGTCACATACTAACTCTATGAATTGCAGAAAAATATTTTCTAGCTTCGTATTGACGATACGGTCCTAACAAAACTAGTTTCGTCGAATTCTGAGACCGTTTGAAAAATGGCCAATTTCCAGTCGATTAAAATCAACTGAAACTGGTCAAACGCGTTTTCCTTTGCCACGCTCACATATTGATTCTAAAAATTATGAAATTTGAAATCTAACAATAGTTTGACATCCCGGACCCAACAAAAGTGGTTTCGTCGAATTCCGAGGCCATATGCAAAATTGCTATTTTTAAGGGCCTTATATATATAAAAATATATATAAATTCCACAGCGACTATTTCTAATTTTAAACTGGACATATCTTATCATTTCTAAGATGAAATCTCAGTTTGTTAACTTCGTTACAAAGATATAGTTATACAGATTCAAATATTTCTTGTTTCGTTCAATTCTGACTTATATTGAATTCTGTATATTCATTTGAAATTAGAAATCGAATTTTCGAACTACCGCGCCATTTTCAATTCCTTTTATAATTATATATAATTATTATATATTCTAACGACGACGCGTATAATATATTCGTTCGAATTCCATTCAAAATAAATTTCTCGTCGATATTATTTAAAATAATTCATTTTAAATAATCAAAATTCGCTAAAATTGCCAAAATAAAAATTTTAAACTGGCCCAGATTTTCCGGGTTGTTACAATGTATCTCTAGAGGCAAATACACCTGGGTTCAACAAGAACGTCTTGCAACCCGGCCCACACATGACTGACCACTCATTTCGCTTGAGTGTATCGAATGTATATCACCAACGGTTGGACTCAAACCACCGTTTCCCGAATGGGCAGAATCGATAGATTTAGAAACAAAAGGAATTTCTCTAGATAGGTGATTATACACCCTAATGGGTGCGACCCACATAGCCATGCTGCCTGCCCGATTTTTGTCCTTTCCCGGTTGTTGAGGCCTGAGGCTACGCATACTTACCATTCCTCGATAACACAATCACTTTGAATGCCACATTGTCAGATCCGTTAATCACTAGTTAAGTTTGCACAAATATTCTGGATATTATGCTAAGGGATAAATCCGTTGCAACCATATATATTCGTACAGACCAACCCAATTGATCATTGGAAATACTTTGTCAGACATTCGTCCATTTACGTTCGTTCTGGGATTGAACGAAACCGAAGGCACTATTTCTATAAATAGAAAAGCCCTTGCACTTCACTCCGTCTTCAATATATTCAGCATACTTGGTTCGCAACGTTTATGCCGATACGGAGTGGTTCTTCGGATGATAATCCAACCAGTCTCTCCATATTGACAACGATGGTCAAAAACTTCGATAGTCTGTGATTTAACTATCGAATAAAAACAAGTGTTCAATCAACATATCAAACAAATCACTGGGCTCTTTACTTAATATTTCATTAATTAAACCACTTCTCCATTTCCTCCATCAATATTTGTTAACCAAATATTTTCAATAATCATCTCGGCCTCTTATGCCATTTGGAAAACGTTTCCCAACATTAACTTCTTTTATTTTCTATATATTAGAAAATATCTCTATTTGCAATTGAAAACAATTCCAATCATTTATCTCTATCCCTTTTTGTTTGCAATATTCGATTTTTATATTCACTTTACTATCGAATTCAATACGTCGATACAATGATTTCAAATTATCAAAATATCTTAAAAATATTCTAACTCCTTAAATTCCCGGAAAAATTCGCCATAACCTCCCCTGTATCGGGAGCATCGGGAAATTTCAAATAGCTTCCCGGTATCTTCCTCAATCAAAAAGAAAAAGGAAAAGCCAAGCGGCTTGCCGATACGGCGCATAAAACCCATATATGAATTTAAACATGTACCTTTTTGTCGAGCACATAAATTTAAATCTTCATATACTTCATATCAAACCTGCTTACACCTGTTCACCTGTTTTCAATTCAATTCAACTCAATCCATTCGTTTGAATTCAAATTTGAATCGTTTGAATTCGGTTTCGCTTAATTATTCTTTAATTAGCCCTTTTGCCTATTTCACTTCTTTGTTTGAACATAACATGTTCAAATAAAGTATTCAACTCGTTCATAACCAAATCGAATTCCGATTTCAATTCTAGTTTCCCTTTCTATTTCGAATATAAATTTTCAAATCGGATTTACTTATTCAAACCCCCAATATCTCTTTGAAAACTCATTAACTAATTCCTATTCACTTTAGTTAATTCTATTCAATAAATCAAAATCTGGTTTCTGTTTCAAAAATCATATTCATTTACACAACTTGAATTCGCATATATTTTACAACTCAACTCTGAAATTTTCTAAATAGAGAGTTCGGATTTTATCGCTTAAAAACCTTTTATAATATTAAATAAACCATTATGGTTTTAAAACGATTCTGGCGCTGCTTTTCTGAAAATTTGATTTTGACATAACTCAAAATCTATACGACGAAATTCATATTTTTCTCTTCCATTAGAAAACTATTATCAAACCGGTCCTGACGTTTCTTGTTTCGAAGAATTCCGACTTCAATTGAGTCCTGTATATTCGATTGAAGTTCGAATCGCTATTTTACGAACTGCAGCGCTGCGGCGAGTTCGTTTTAATTATATATATATAAACCTTTAAACTTCTTAAACTTCAAAAAAAAATGAATTCAACTTCCTTTTAACTCTGCTTGATTCAAATTCAAATCTCACTTTTATTTGAATTCTAAATTCAAATTCCAATTCCTTTTCTATTTGGTATTCAAATTCAATATTTGAATCTTTATTTCAATTCAAATTCAATACCTGAATTCATTTGAATTCTTTTATTCAAACTCTATTTTTACATTCCATTTTAACTTCTACATTCCAATTTCTATATTTGAATTCTATTTGAAATTCAAATATTCAACTCCTTTTTAAATTCTATATTCAGAATTCCATAATTTAAAACCCATTTGAATTTCATATTCAAATTCCATAGATTAAATCTTATTTGAATTCAATTTGAATCTCTTATATTCAAATTTCATTTTCCATTTCCGACCCCATTTGAATTCTAATATTCAAGCTCATTTTAACACCATTTGAATTTCAAATATTCAAATTCATTTTCAACACCATTTGAATTTCTAATATTCAAATTCATTTGAATTCCCTTGAATTCAAATTCCATTTCAAAATCATTTGGATTTCCTATTTTGAAATCCTATTTGAAATTCTATTTCCAATTCGACTTTGAAATCCTATTTTTTCAAAGTTTATTTCAAATTCTATTTTGAAATCTCATATTCAAATTTCTACTTGAATTTCTGTATTCAATTCCATGTTCAAATTCAATACTCGAATTTCTATTTCAAATCTCAATTCAAATTTCATATTTAAATTCCATTCAAACCTCTATTCAAATTTCACATTTGAATTCTTCTTTGAAATACTATATTTCAAATTCTATTCAATTCTTCTTTGAAATTCTATATTTCAAATTCTATTTCAAATTCTCTTTTGAAAATTCTATTTTGAAATTCTATTTCAAATTCTATTGGAAATTCTATTTCAAATTTCTCTATATTCAAACACCATTTGAAAGTTCTATATTCAAATCCACCTTGGATTTTCTATTTGAATCATATTTTCAAACATTTGTATTTCTATTTCTGAATTATCAAATGATAATCCTTTTCACTTCATTTATAACTTCATTATAAAAGAACTATTTATAAATTTCGTTTATAAAGGAACTACTTGTTTTATTTTTCAAAACAAGTTTTATATTTTTAATTCCATTAAAAATTCAAATTCTATTTAAAAATAGAATTTTACCTTTTTAAATCTTAAATATCCTTTTAATTGGCCCAGTGATATTCAAACACACAAAGCAACGAATTATTTGTTTTCCTAACACGTCATATATAACAATATATATATGCAAACAATTAAACAAACAGATAATATATTTTTGAGGAATCCAGTTGGATTCCTCCAACCTGTTTTCCTGCATCCACAGATGTTAGCACATAAATAATACCCATTCTGCTTCGTGGCAGAATATCGCGGTATAGAAGGTCATCCACTAATCATAGCGTGGGGCGTATAGGGTAATCATCCGCTATGGTACCGCGGGCATCCGCTAATGAGACTGCGGGAATCCAACCAATCAATCAACCCAATATATATATATATAGCCTAAATAACTAATATATATAAAACAACCAGAAAATATTCACACAAGCAACAAACAATTATTTTTAACGAAATAAAAATAATTCTAAAGGTTAGTGAGATTTACTCACCTGGTTTTCCTTGTTCGATCCACTCTGATCCAATTGATTTTAGAAATTTCCAATCCAACATCCAATAGTATTTTCCGCAACTATATTATAAGGAACTGGCTTCTCGATTTAATTACCTTGTATAATTTAAATTTTTGCATTTATCAGATATACGGATTATATCGACTAATAGGATTAAAGGTAAACTAAATTTGATTTTTAACTTTCTTTAAATTAATTACTTATGGGTTAACTAAATTCCAACTAAAATCTTAACTGATTACTTTACAGATTTTATTTCTAACTAACTAATCCTTTATATAAACTAACTTAAAAATCCTAATCACTTTATAAATTAACTAATAAAAAAAAATGTTATTAACAAATTTAACAACCGTTATTAACTTGCAAATTAGAATTAAATTAAATAATTTATATTACCTTGATTTCTTCTTCTCCTCGGCATTTCACCAAGCACTTCACCTTCACTCTCGGAACTGCTCCTCACAGCCGCAATCCCCCATTCGAACTCCTCTGCCTATCTCCCCAAATCGTCACCAGAAAAACCGAACTCTCCCAGATTCACCTAAAGTCACTGCTCCTATCACGAACGTCTACGGACCATCACGAGGTGCTCCGCCAAAAGACCATCGCGAGTTACCCAGATGAAAACCAATATCCAAGCTTCGCCTTCCCATCGATCAACCCAAACAACACTGGACCGCCAATCATCACTGCTGAACACCTCAAAACCAACTCGAATCACCTATCGCACATCCCAGTTTTTACGTCGAGATTTAGGACCTAGCAACTGCAAATTTCGATCCTCGAGTTCCCCAAATTCACCAGCGCTTCCATCGTTTGACCGAGCTTCAGAAATCGGTTGGCGTTGAATTCTGGTGCTCTTCGCGATCGCGATCATGAATTTAATTTTTTTTTTTTTTTTCCTTTCAGCATCGGTGGCTCGCTTTGGGTTTATTTGGAAGAATGGGGAAACGAAGAAAAGGGTTTTCAGTTGAATTTAGAAAGAGGATTCAAAAGTTATGAAGGCTAATGCTTGCTTTATAGTTGCGAGCAGCAGACCAACGTACAGAGGGCATTGAATTTCTGCTCCTTTGATATAGAAGATGGGAGACAAATTATTTGGCTCGAGGAAAGAATAGCTGTGGCTTGAAAACATTTAGGTCGGCTGATGTATATATATATATTTTTTTTTTTTTTTTTTTAAAAAAAAACTAAATATCTTGTGGTCTTTAACCCGTAAATCTGAACCGCTATTTTAACGTATCCACTGGCTTTTCAATACTGTAACATTATTTTGAACTGAATAAAAATCTAAAATTTAAATCTGAACGTATCATTAGAATAACCATATTATATTGATAATTCAATTATAAATTATCATTTATATTATCAACTAAATATTTAAAACAATATAAAATATTTAAAATAAATTATTCAAAAATCTGGGTCGTTACATAACCTCATTGGATTACCAAGTTTAGATTGGTTAAGTGTTTAACTTAACCCCGTCGAATTACCGTGTTTAGATTAGTTAAGTATAGGTTACTTAACCCCATCTAATTACCGTGTTTAGATTAGCTAAGTCTTAATTACTTAACCCTATCTAATTACCGTGTTTAGATTAGTTAAGTCTTAATTACTTAACCCCATCTAATTACCAAGTCGGATTAGTTAAGCGTAAATTACTTTACCCCATCCCATAATTGTCTTGTATGGTTAAGTGTCATTAAGAAATCAAGCCCAGTCCCACTTAACCTACCCATTCGTGTCATATCGGTTAAGTGTCATTAGACAACTTTACTTAACCTTATCATGTGGCATTAATTTAATTAATGCACTCTCAACCTCTCACATTAGACCTTGTTGTGGTTACTAGTTAAGCCGGGCGGGTCCGGGTAGTTTTACACCACAACCTAGTCTAACCTCGGGTCTTAAGTGCGACATGACCAACTTCTCACATTGGATCCTATTGTTTGTAGCCACTAGTTAAGCCGGGCGGGTCCGGGTAGATTTATGCTACAAACTTAACCCAACCTCGAGTTGGGCACTTTCATGTTTGGTCTAGTGTCTTTTTACACTTACAACCCACCCATGTCTAGTTCAAGTTCCATATTTTCCCATGTGTCATGATCATATTTAAATGTATCATGAATGTCATGTTCTCATGTGAGCCCCATGTCAAGTTTTTCCATGTCATACCCACGTTTTTCGTAAGCTACCCAAACGTGTTTCCAACCCAAGTGGAAGCGAGTCACATAGTAGGGTATTATGCCAACATATTGGCCACAAACATGCATAGTATCATAAGGGAATTTGGCCGCAAACATGCATAGTATCATAAGGGAATTTGGCCACAAGCATGCATAGTTTCATAAGGGAATTTGGCCACAAGCATGCATAGTTTCACAAGGAGATTTGGCCACAAACATGCATAACATAAAAAGGTGATTGGCCACAAACTTGCATATTATCATAAGGGGTTTTGGGTTCATATACTTGCATAAGCCCCAAGTTAAGTTCATGCACATATTTCACAAGCCCAAAGTGGTTCTAAGGTCTTATGCCCACATTCACAAGTTAAAGGTTCAATCTTTCATGATAGACTAGGCTAAACATAACATGAGTGACATGATATAGTCGCTAAAACATAGTTCCAAGTCATATATTCAAGGTAAGAGGCAAAATAGGTTCATATAGGTTATAGCACTTATGTTTAGCCGCATTTTATTCCATGCCATCATTAAACTACCGTTAACATCTAGAAGTAGCTAGAACTTACCTAGCGAGGCTTAGGAAAGGATCATGCATCATCTTGATGAAGAAAGGTGGCTCCTTTGATGAAGAACCGTCGTGAAATCGCCATAGCAACGTTGATTTGGCCTCGATTTGGTGTAGCAAGCTTGCACCTTCTGATTTGAACCCGATTTGAATGCATAGTCTCTAGGAATTGGAGATGGAGGCCATGATCACTTGGCATTTGGGCAGCACTTCGTGGCATGAGTGAATTATGAGGGGTTTAGGGTAGGCTTAGGGTCTTTTTATAGAGATTAGGAGTAGTTTAGGCCGTTAGATTAATCCTAGGATAGATCCAAGCCCTCAAAAATCGTCACAAGCCTCCAAAACCGAGCCAAACAGCAAAACAGGTGCACCAGGTTGCCTGGGTCCGACCAGGCAGGTCGACCCCCAGGTCGACCCTGGGGTCGACTCCCCAGTCGACTTGGGGCAGGGGGTCGACTCCCCAGTCGACCTCCCCTGGTCTGGCGGGAAATTTTCCCGCCTCTTCTGAATTCTGAAATTTGAATCTGTTTTCGTTTTTGAATTTTTTGTGAAACTTCGCGAGGCCATATCTTGGTCATACGAACTCCGATTTACGAAATTTCGGACTCTATTTCGCGTATTTTTCCGAGACGAACGCAATGGCACAGCCCATTTTATCTGATTCAGATTTTAACATTTAATTCTGCCTTGATTCTTGTCTTAACATGTTGTTAAAAATCCGAGTTGTTACATTCTCCCCAACTTTAAGGATTTCGTCCCCGAAATCTCCAAGTTAGGAAGAACGTATCCTACCATCCATCATCCATCTACCCAAAAAATCATCCACAGGCTACCATTGTCCTTAGAAGATTTCTAATGCCATATGAACATATGTAAAACGTGTGTATATATGCTCCTTAGCTAATGCTAATGATCAGGCCTGAATGATCTTTCTAATGCAAAATATGTTTAGTGCCATGAGTCCAACATGTATGCGAATAGTCCTAGTCATATAAGTACTATATGCGTGCACAAACATTCATCCATATGCAACATCCGCATGATAACACATTCAATTTCATCCATAAACAAGTATAAATACTCGTGCATATGCAACATGAATCGTGACCGCGTCAATCTAGTATCTAATGTGTATTCGCGCATCCACGAGCAACCACTTGCAACCATTTGCAACCATATCAATCATAACATGTTTCAAATACATGTTTACATCCATAGAGTTCTATATAGGGTTGAGAAGATAAACAAGACAAACTCCTTACGGGGTTTGCAACAGAAACAGGACTGAAAGGATATCCACCAAGCGATAGCATGCAAGCAAGCTCTACAGGAGAACCAGGGATCAACGATATACTCTTAAAAAGAGACATGATGCGCGCATCTAAGCGGCATTTCCTTGAGCTTAATTCCATCGTGCCTTGACCGCCTTTGACTTCGTGATTTCGTAGCTCCTTAATTCCTATTTCCAAGGTATGAGTTGGAACTCATTTCATCGTCGCCTCTCGTTCCACTTTCACTTATTCTTTCCCTAGTATACTTGGCTTAACCATATCTACGTACTCATGCAAGCTCTCCAAAATTCACTAGTGAATTCTGGATCTTGTTTACCGATGCCAATCCATGTCACCACGCGTACTTACTAGGGTGGTTCCTATAACCCATGCTTAAGCGGAATGAACCATCCGTCTTATTGGCGGACGTTACTCGATTGGATCAGAGATTTCCGATAAATGCATCAAGAGATTCTAGGTAACTAACCATGATAGAACCCAAAAGGTTACACGAGACTCCGAAGGTATTACCAAAGCAAGCCAAGAGTCTGACTACCCTCTTTTCCAGAACCGAGAATGATATCCCTTACTGGATAACCACTTTACCCCTAGAATCCATCCATAGTCGAGACATATCATTCTCAAATCCAAACAAGTCATGAAGAAATGGACCAACTCTCCAACCAGATTTTGGGACAAAACTGGGATCCTTTACCATGCTAGTACTAAGGTGCAGAGACTCAACTATCCAAGCAGACTTAAATGATACGATGATCAAGACAAAGCCTGGACGGGATGATAGAAAAGAACGACTAAACCTTTACCAGAAACGGTACCATTTCTTTTAGGTACCCTAGAAATGGGAGCGTACAATTTCCTTCTCCGATGATCTTGTCCTTGTCCTCCTTGATGGACTAAACCATAGCAACAGTTGCTTATCCTTAAGCTCGCATCCTTTATCCTTGCTCTTATTATCCCTTCTTATAACTTCGGTAAACGGTCTCTCGAGAACTCCCTCCATCGTACGGGAAAACACTTACGTAGCTAGGCAAGGATTAGTCGCAGTCAAAACTACTGTGACTACAGATGGAGGAAAGAAAGGAAAAGAGATTCAATCAAGGAATCAAAGGATAATGCTAATGGCCTTTGGGGAATAGCCTTTTAAAACAAACTTTTCTTGAAAAATGCTTCTTTGTAAAACGGTTTCTCAAATAGTTTTCAGAAGGTTTTAAAAACTTTTGCCCAGTCTGGTAACCTTCTGCTCTGATACCAAATGTAACACCCCACCTCCGCTAGAGTCACTCACAAAGGGAATGCACTAGGTTTGGTGAAGCATTATCGAGGTGAACATGCACAGAAATATTACAAGATAGAGCATATATATATATATATATATATATATATATATATATATATATATATATATATATATATAACAGCGGAAGTAAAACAAATTTCATTACCTTATAAAATAAGGTCTAAAGCCTTTTACATCAGAATACATCAAAACCTGTCTTGCAACAATAAAGAAGCATAAAACCATTTCATAAATTATTCCCCAAGTAAAACAGTAAAGTAGCCATAGCCAAGAAAAATCCAAGCCATGCGTGATGACCTTCAAGCAGAAGAAGCCCGAACTAGATAACAGTGTTTCCTCCCTGAAACCTGGGGGGGGGGGAACGGAAGACAAAGAGGCGAAACAAAACGGGGTCAGTCATAAAGACTGGTAAGTCCTATCTACTTCTAGTATAAAAACAGCTAAAGGTAACATGACATGCATAAACTGAAAGTAAACATAAGGATGACGACAAGATAGATAAACTAAACCAGGGTAACAGGCTGAACTACTGTAGCAGGGTAAACTAAGATATCATGATAAACTACGGTGTCATGATAAACCAAGGTATCATATCGTCAGGTTTCTATCAAGTATAATATCCCAAGGTATCTATCCTGTATAACATCCCACGGTATCTATCATGTATATTTCTCATGGTTCTAACATGTATATTTGCTCTGCACCTCTCGTACTAGTATCCCAACCCGCGTCATGTGTTAACTATGAATGTCCCTTGCCCGATGTCATGTAATGGTCCACGTCAACCTAATATATAGCATATGTAGGTTTTCCCAACTCGTATGTTTCTTTCCATGTATAAGTTCAGTCCTTTGCCGTAGGCCCTACGGGCTTTCCCATGTAAACGTTTTATCCTTGAAGTTATTTTGGACTGCTACCCTTGATCTAGTTATGTTTTCTTACCATGAACTATCGTGTGTCCACTTAAGATTTATGCCACCTAGGACCACTAGGGATTATGCTACCTAATGAACGTTTCCGTGTCTCGGTTTGGGTTCAGCCACATAGGGCCACTAGGGATTATGCCACCCGTCAACCGCGCCCTTTATCCCGCGTATGTATCGTGAATCGTTTTCCATGTCTAGATGCACATGTTCCTCAATGTGCCATCCGAGTTCCGTGTCAGGGCAAATCAAGAAATACGGAACTCGGTCGGGAGCTTTAAGTCGTCTGCTGATGCAGATATCAAGTTCTGTTTTTGTACCCGTGGCTATGGTCCCACGTGACCCCTCCCTCAACTACTGAAAGGCAATCCAAGAAAAATCATGTATGAGAACTACACTAAGGCCCATCGATGCCCACTTCCAGATAGCCAACCTCACCCATAACTCGATAGCTAGTATATGGTCTTTTGGGAGTTCCCTGCCTTTCCGTACGTACACGATTTACTAAAGATGGTATGTAGTCGGCGACATGCTATCCCGGGGCAAAATCAAGTATCGTCGACTCCACGCTAATCCATCCCAGTCTTTAGGTCGCTCGCATAGCAACCAAGGCATACTCTTGGCTCTTCTACCGCAGACCTTAACCTCTGTGAGGTCGGGTTTCATGGACCACTTGCCACCTCACAGAGGGATACCAAGTGTACACTCACGTTCCCCGAAGCTTCCGCTTCGTCACCCAGTTCACTGGAGCTTTTATCCAAGTCAGATAACTTGCTCCTCCTCGTATACTAAGTGATGACCTACTGTACCAGATTACTCATCTCTTTATGAACTAGTCCCATATCCTTAGCTAAGAATTATTACTTAGTTACCCTTAACTAAGGTTTACCACTTAGCTTCTCGTCCCGCTATCCTTGTTAATCACGATTTTCAACCTAGTCCCCTGAGCTAGGGTTTTGCCAAATGGGTTAAGTGTTGTTATCCAAGTTCATGACTTAACCCGCCTACGAATCATGCCAAGATTGGCTAAGTACTCAAGTTCAAGGTTTAGCCCGACAAGTTGGTTAAGTGTACGAAGAAGCTCATGACTTAACCCTATCAAGTCAAATTGGTTAAGTATTTATTTGTCTTAACCCTATCAGATTATCATGTTTGATTGATTAAGCATAGATATCTTAATCCCATTAGATTGTCGAGTCGGATTGGTTAAGTGTAGGTTAACTTAACCCCATCCACTAATCGTATTACACTGGTTAAGCCTAATTTAAAAGGTCTTGTGACTTAACCCTACAAGACCCACGTATTAGATTGGTTAAGTGTAGGTTACTTAACCTCATCAAATCATCACGTATAATTGGTTAAGTATAAGTTACTTAACCCAATTAAATTATCATATTAAATTAGTTAAGTATTGGTTACTTAACCTCATTGGATTACCAAGTTTAGATTGGTTAAGTGTTTAACTTAACCCCGTCGAATTACCGTGTTTAGATTAGTTAAGTATAGGTTACTTAACCCCATCTAATTACCGTGTTTAGATTAGCTAAGTCTTAATTACTTAACCCCATCTAATTACCGTGTTTAGATTAGTTAAGTCTTAATTACTTAACCCCATCTAATTACCAAGTCGGATTAGTTAAGCATAAATTACTTAACCCCATCCCCTAATTGTCTTGTATGGTTAAGTGTCATTAAGAAATCAAGCCCGGTCCCACTTAACCTACCCATTCGTGTCATATCGGTTAAGTGTCATTAGTCAACTTTACTTAACCTTATCATGTGGCATTAATTTAATTAATGCACTCTCAACCTCTCACATTAGACCTTGTTGTGGTTACTAGTTAAGCCGGGCGGGTCCGGGTAGTTTTACACCACAACCTAGTCTAACCTCGGGTCTTAAGCGCGACATGACCAACTTCTCACATTGAATCCTATTGTTTGTAGCCACTAGTTAAGCCGGGCAGGTCGGGGTAGATTTATGCTACAAACTCAACCCAACCTCGAGTTGGCCACTTTCATGTTTGGTCTAGTGTCTTTTTACACTTACAACCCACCCATGTCTAGTTCAAGTTCCATATTTTCCCACGTGTCATGATCATATTTAAATGTATCATGAATGTCATGTTCTCATGTGAGCCCATGTCAAGTTTTTCCATGTCATACCCACGTTTTTCCTAAGCTACCCAAACGTGTTTCCAACCCAAGTGGAAGCGAGTCACATAGTAGGGTATTATGCCAACATATTGGCCACAAACATGCATAGTATCATAAGGGAATTTGGCCGCAAACATGCATAGTATCATAAGGGAATTTGGCCACAAGCATGCATAGTTTCATAAGGGAATTTAGCCACAAGCATGCATAGTTTCACAAGGAGATTTGGCCACAAACATGCATAACATAAAAAGGTGATTGGCCACAAACTTGCATATTATCATAAGGGGTTTTGGGTTCATATACTTGCATAAGCCCCAAGTTAAGTTCATGCACATATCTCACAAGCCCAAAGTGGTTCTAAGGTCTTATGCCCACATTCACAAGTTAAAGGTTCAAGCTTTCATGATAGACTAGGCTAAACATAACATGAGTGACATGATATAGTCGCTAAAACATAGTTCCAAGTCATATATTCAAGGTAAGAGGCAAACTAGGTTCACATAAGTTATAGCACTTATGTTTAACCGCATTTTATTCCATGCCATCATTAAACTACCGTTAACATCTAGAAGTAGCTAGAACTTACCTAGCGAGGCTTAGGAAAGGATCATGCATCATCTTGACGAAGAAAGGTGGCTCCTTTGATGAAGAACCATCGTGAAATCGCCATAGCAACGTTGATTTGGCCTCGATTTGGTGTAGCAAGCTTGCACCTTTTGATTTGAACCCGATTTGAATGCATAGTCTCTAGGAATTGGAGATGGAGGCCATGATCACTTGGCATTTGGGCAGCACTTCGTGGCATGAGTGAATTATGAGGGGTTTGGGGGTAGGCTTAGGGTCTTTTTATAGAGATTAGGAGTAGTTTAGGCCGTTAGATTAACCCTAGGATAGATCCAAGCCCTCAAGAATCGTCACAAGCCTCCAAAACCGAGCCAAACAGCAAAACAGGTGCACCAGGTTGCCTGGGTCCGACCAGGCAGGTCGACCCCCAGGTCGACCCTGGGGTCAACTCCCCAGTCGACCTAGGGCAGGGGGTCGACTCCCCAGTCGATCTCCCCTGGTCTGACGGGAAATTTTCCCGCCTCTTCTGAATTCTGAAATTTGAATCTGTTTTCGTTTTTGAATTTTTCGTGAAATTTCGCGAGGCCATATCTTGGTCATACGAACTCCGATTTACGAAATTTCGGACTCTATTTCGCGTATTTTTCCGAGACGAACGCAATGGCACAGCTCGTTTTATCTGATTCAGATTTTAACATTTAATTCTGCCTTGATTCTTGTCTTAACACGTTGTCAAAAATCCGGGTTGTTACATAAAACTTCTTTAAGAATAATAACATAATTATTATGACTAATGAGGATAATATAGAAACTTTAGAACAAAACATAAGTGTTGATATATGATTCTAGTTTTTGATATACGGTTTTAGTTTTAAATTTACTTTCTTGCTTATGCGATAAATGTGCCACTGCCCTATATCATTATGATGAGTCTAATGTTTCAATTTCTAAAGATAGCACCGTGATGAGAAATGTTATGTAACACCCCGAAAATTCTATAACTGTGAAAGTAACAAATTAAAGTATAATTAATTTGAAATCAAAGAACTAAGGGAAACGGGATACACCATTGCGTTCGTCTCGGAAAAATACGCGAAATAGAGTCCGAGTTTTCGAAAAACGGAGTCCGTATGAAGAAGTTATGGCATGCGGAAGTTTTGAATCAAATTTAAAATTCAAACAGAATTAAAGGGGGGCCCATTGGGCCAGGCGGATAAATCACCCGCCTAGCCACCCAGGTCGACTGGGCTGTCGACCTGGGCTACCCATGTCGACAGGGCTGTCGACAGCCCTGTCGACAGGGGTATCGACCTGGTCGAGCCCAGTCAACCTGGCTGGCCAGGTCGGTGTGTGGTCGAATTTCTGTGGTCTGCTTGGTCATTAGGGCTAGGTGGCGGGTTTTTATTGGTCTCTCTATCTAATGAATGGCTACGATCTAACCTAGCAACATCAAGGGTCCTAATCAATTCCTAACCTCTATATAAACAACCCTAGACTAAACCCTAATCTATTCATTCAAAATAAGATTATAGCCGCCATGTTGCTGAGGAACGACAAAGAGTAGCCGCCGACTAGAGAGAGAGTTAGGAAGAAAGTTCTAAAGCCTAAAGCAATTCAAGCAACCTAAAGCTAATCAATTCAACAAAGGAATCATATCTCTTAATTAGAGAATTCGCCGCAACCATTGTAAGTAGAGTATTACTTTGGTATTAATAAACAACTGTGTTGATGTGTATGCTTGAATTGTGGTAATGGAAGTAATTCATATTTGTGCAAAATTATGTTATTCATTATAAAGAACTACATGCGGTAGTTCTATGCAAATATACGCAAATTGTGTAATCTATATTGAAGCTACATGTATGTAGTTAATTGAAATCCATGCAAGTTTGGGGCTTTGTTATTATGCCATTATGATGTATATTTTTGTGCATAAATCATTTTGCAAGTAATTGAAACAAGTTTGGTTATTATAGTTCATATGAAACTATGTGGAATTTTGACACCATAGTCCATGTATTAAGTCATGCTTTTGCAAACTTATGAATATGGCTAGGAATGATATTTGGCATAATTGAAATCCGTTATTAAGTCTATCTTGTTTTAAAGGATTATATGATGACATGGCTAGGTTAGACTCAAAAATCCCTTTTTGCAAGTTTAAAGCAAACACCATGTTTAGGAATATTTATGCATAAGTATGTTTATACCATCGTTATGTGATTAGGCTTAAACCATGATTAAGTTGAACTATGCTTTTGTGTTGGTAACAAAGTATCCCCTTTGTAAACGTGTAGAAACCTTATGAACATGACATGTTTATGTTTATGCCATGAACAAAATTTAACTTTATTTATGCCATGCTTATGTTTGACATTATGCCATGTTTATGCCAAAAGTATTTACGCCATTCTTATGTTTGACATTATGCTATGCTCATGCTAGAAATATTTACGACATGCTCATGTTTGACATTAGGCCTAAATAAGAATATAGGTTCATGTTGTAGTTAAACCTATGCAAGTTCACATGCTTTGATTCATGTCACCTATGTTACCACTATGCAAGTACACCAGTTTCTATTATGTATTCCCAACGTCTTATGCAAGTTCATGCGCTCACCTTCCCCTCTTTGTGTATACGCCATAAGCCTCCCCTTTTCGCATGGCTAAATTGGGCTTTAAAAGGCTAAGCCCAATATATATAAACGGACGTGTAAAACAAGGGAAAATAACGTTGGGTTAAAAATTAATTAATGAATGAAAATATGAAATAGAAGGGCCCAAATTCAAGTATGGGTTGGGCCCGTGGTTGGTGTAACCTTACACCATTAACTTAATAATGGGCCGCAAATATTTACATATAATTAAAGAAGAATGACAAGATATGTAAATGTAGAAAATACGATGTGTTTAACCCGAGGTTGGATTGAGTTGTGATGTAAACCTGCCCGGAACCGCCCGGCTGTCCAGTTGTCACAACAATACCTATCCAATGTGAGAGGTTAAACATGGAGCCCAGCAAGGACCCGAGGTTAGACTGAGTTGTGGCGTAAGACTGCCCGGAACCAACCGGCAACAGGCAGCCACAACAATACCTGTCTAATGTGAGAGGTCAGGGCCTTAATAAGACAATTAAGGCTGAGTCAGGATTGTTAGGATTAAGTGAACTAAAGACTTAATCAAAATGGAACATGCTAAACTAAACGGACTGGTGGGGTTAGGTTAGGAAACACTTGACCAACTTAGCATGTTGGCTAGAGATAGAAAACCTAGTAACGGGGGACCCTTTTCAGCAGTAACCCAAAAAGGTGTATCAGGATACCCTGAAACTAGGCAGGGTGGGGCACGATTACTGGGCTGATTGTAAGAGGTCAAATCGACGGCGGTGGTGTAGCAGTGTAGGTTCTAACGGTGTGCGGGCGTGCACGCACTTCGGCGCAGAAAAATAAAGCACTGGGCACCAGTAGCATACCTGTGCACTCTAAGGTTGTGTCGGGTTGCCACTATGGGACTTGATACACCCCATGGTGGGACCAGCATAGGTAACTACATACATCGGGGGCCGTAAGACACATGGAACTATGCGAGTAGGAGCCGATCATCGTAGAATGGATCACATCACCCTGATTTTGGGGTGCAAATTGGAAACTAGTTTATATGGGTTCAGAGATTAACATGGGGTACGATAGTATATTCGACCCTAGATAACTTAACCAAGTTTATAGTGTTGCCCACTTCCTGTTTATACTTATCATACCCAGTTCTTTATTCATAGACAAAGTAGTACTAGACTTACTCAGGCTTTATGTCTGACTCTATTTTTCTTTCGTCTTCTTTCTTCCGTTTCCCCCCCAGGTCCTCAGGGAGGAACACAGCAGCTTGATCAGCCTCAACATCCAGCTTGAAGAAGAGAAATGTATTGCTTGGACTTTCCTGTTTTGAACTATGGCTTTGGACAATCCACTATGGGGCTTTTGCAGTTTATCTATGTTTTATTTATGCTTCTTTAAAAATGATGTACTCAAGACAGATTATGAAGTGTTATGTTATGCTTTTTGGAAAGGATGTTGTTGTAACATGTATTTGACTTTATGAAATAAAGTTTGTTGTTCTTCCGCTGTTTACAAATATGTGTTTTTATATCTGTCTTGTATATCTGTGACTTGTACTTATAAACCTCCACCAAAATTAGGGCATTCCCTTTGAGAGTGACCCTAACGGAGGTGGGGTGTTTCACTTGGTATCAGAGCATAGGTTTACCAGATAAGATAAAAAGTTTTGAAAAATTATTTTCAAAAAAGAAATTTAAAGAAGCATTTTTAAAAGAAAAATATTATTTTATTTTTAAAAGGCAAAGTCCACTCCCCAAAGCCATAGGAACTATCTCTTATCCTTCGTTTTGAATCTATCCTTTTTTTTTGTTTCAGCATGTCCCAAGAACTTAACTTGCCTGAAGGGGTACCCATACCTGGTTGGTTTAGACGTTTCTTAGAAGCAAGGGCCACTCAGCCAGGTCCTACTATTCCTCCTCCCCCAACTGAAGGAAATCATCCAGCCGCAGTAGCACCTTTTCCTCCACCTCCTCCTTGGGGAAACACGTTTGCTAAGATATGTAAAGATTTTAAAGCTATGGGAGGAAGGGATTTCCATGGAACTGAGTCCTTCGTAGCAGCTAGAAATTGGCTAAAAGAAACAGAGGACCTATTCATCATCTTTGAGGTAGAAGATAGGCAAAAAGTACAGCTGGCGGTGTGGCTATTAAAGGGAGAGGCTTCCTACTGGTGGGAAGTCACTAATGCTGAAAGACCAGTGGAGACATGGGAGGACTTTAGGGCAAGATTTGAGACCAAATTTCTCTCAGATGCGGAAAGAAGTTTGCAGTTGGAAAAAATCTTATTTCTTAAGCAAGGAGACAAGACTGTCAGAGAGTATGTGAATCAGTTTGATGAGCTGGCTAGGTTTGGACTTGACCTAGTCAACACCCCGCACAAGAAGGCTCTCCGTTTCGTCAAAGGGTTGAATGAGCCATTACACAGTTTGGCCATGACCCATATACCCATGGGAGCCACGTATGAAAGATTGGTGCAAATGGCATTGCTGAATGAAGAGGACAAGGGCAAGAAGGAGGCAAAGGCGGAAAGCTCTCAAGGGAAGAAAGAGGGTTTGCAGCCTAAGAAGACAGACTTTAAGAAAGGCGGAAAAGGCAACAAAGAGAAGAGGAAGTGTAATTTCTGTGGCAAAGTGGGGCACTTGGTAAAGGACTGCCGGAAGAAGAAGGCCAAGGAGAATGGTGGGTGCTTTTCATGCGGTCAGACAGGCCACAGGGCTAAGGACTGCCCAAGGAAACGAGGACAGGGGCAGGGTGCTGGATCCACTCCAGGGGCACAGGTTCATGTGCTGGAAGCGCCACCTTTGCAACAGCGAGGTACAAACACTTCTGTAGAAAGTGTAGTTTATCTATACGATCACCCCGTTCGCACTTTGTTTGATTCTGGCACATCACACTCCTTTATCTCGTCTGCTTTAGTAGAATCTCTGCACCTAAAAACTAGTATGGTAGAGGACCCCTTAATTGTTTCAAACCCAATTGGGGGCCCAGCTCATTTGTCTATGATCTGTTTGGATTTGAAAATTTCTATCCTAAGTGTTGAATTTCCATGTAGTGCCTTTGTTTTGGGCTTTTCGGGGTATGGTTTGATTTTGGGTATGGATTGGCTATCCAGTAATGGGGCCATCCTTGATTGTGAGAAAAGGGTTGTTAGGCTCCTAACCCAGCTCGGTAATACTTTGGAAATTTCTTGTAATCCCTCGTATGCGGTTATGCTTAGTTATCTTGAATCGCTAGATGCCTCTGTTGAAAATTTGCATTCAGTTAGAGTGGTCCGGGAATATCAGGATGTCTTTGAAGAGGTGAAGGGCTTGCCTCCGAAGCGGGAAATAGACTTCCGCATATATCTGGTAGATAATGCAAAGCCCGTTGCGTTGCCCGTTAGACATATGGCTCCACGAGAAAGGAAAGAGCTCAGTAAACAGATTAAAGAGCTTCTAGAAAAGGGGTTCATTAGGAGGAGTATTTCAGAATGGGGCGCTCCAGTGGTGTTCGCTACAAAGGCGGATGGATCACTCCGTCTATGTGTTGACTATAGGGAGCTCAACAAGCTAACGAAAAAGAATAGGCACCCTCTCCCTAGAATTGACGATTTATTTGACCAGCTTGTAGGAGCGTCTGTTTTCTCCCAACTCGATTTAGCAACCGGTTTTCATCAGCTAAGGGTGGCTGAAGATAGCATCGATAAAACGGCTTTCAGAACCCCAGACGGCTTCTTTGAATGGCTTGTCATGCCTTTTGGCTTGACAAATGCACCTGCTTACTTTGTGGACCTGATGAGTAGGGTATTTAGAGATTTCCTCAACAAATTCGTAGTGGTCTTCGTAGATGATATCCTTATCTTCTCAAAGAGTGAAGAGGAACATGCTCAGCACTTAAGGGCAATCATGGAAACTTTGCGAGTCCATCAACTAAAAGCCAAATTCTCCAAATGCCACTTTTGGAGAGAAGAGGTGAGGTTCCTTGGGCACATAGTAACCAAGCAAGGGTTAGCCGTGGACCCTGCTAAGGTAGTGGCGGTACAGGACTGGAAGACACCAAGGAATGCAACTGAGGTCCGAAGCTTTCTAGGACTAGCGGGTTTCTATCGAAAGTTTATAAGGGATTTTGCGAAAATCTCAGCTCCGCTCACGAAATTGACCAAGAAGAATCTAGTGTTTAATTGGGATTTGGATTGCGAGTTTGCTTTCCAACGACTGAAAAGGGCTCTCACAACAGCCCCAGTTTTGACGCTGCCAGATGGGAGCAAGATGTTCACTGTTTATACGGACGCATGTGGGACAGGGCTAGGCGCCGTCTTAATGCAAGAAGGAAGGGTAGTAGCTTATGGCGGGAGGCAGTTGAAGGTGCACGAAAAGAACTACCCAACCCACGATCTTGAGTTAGCCGCCATCGTCTTTGCACTCAAGTCTTGGCGACACTATCTCCTAGGTGAGAAGTTCGAACTCTACATTGACCATAAATCGTTGAAATATCTTTTCTCACAGAAGGATCTTAACTTGAGGCAACAAAGATGGATGGAGTTTCTTGCCTCGTACGATTTCGAAATCTCCTATACTCCGGGCAAAGGCAACGTAGTGGCAGACGCGTTGAGCCGAAAGAAATTGACCCTAAGCCCGTTGTTTGTTGAAAGACAAAGCCTAGAGTTTATAGCCAGTTTCGACTTTAGGCCTTCCTCCGATTTCGTACCGGGCTTGCTAGCATCTCTCGAAGTACGCCCAACTTTAGTGGATTCAGTAGGGACAGCACAACGCGAAGACCCTCAGCTTGTGGAAATAATTGATAGGCTAATTAGGGGTGAGACTTCAAGTCACCTCAACCGATACTCCATCGACGATAAGGGTGTACTAAGACGAGACGGAAGACTATGCGTCCCACAGACAAACGATTTAATAAAGAAGGTTCTAGAGGAAGCACATCACTCCAAGATGACGATACACCCGGGCGGGGATAAAATGTACAAAGACATAAAAAGGACTTTCTTTTGGAATGGCATGAAAAAGGACGTGGCAGAATTCGTTTCTAAATGTATGGTGTGCCAACAGGTTAAGGCGGAACAGAAAAAGCCTGGTGGACTACTACATCCTCTGGAGGTCCCGCAGTGGAAGTGGGATAGCATCTCAATGGACTTCATCGATGGGCTGCCTAGGTCTAGGAGAGGCAACACTAGTATTTGGGTAATAGTGGATAGGCTTACTAAAAGCGCCCACTTTTTACCTGTCAAAAGTAAAAGGACTGCCTCATCCCTAGCATCACTGTACCTCAAGGAAATCGTTCGACTCCATGGAATACCATCTAGCATTGTTAGTGACCGAGACCCCATCTTCACCAGCGAGTTTTGGCGGAGTCTGCAAGAAGCAGTAGGAACGCAGTTATGCTTGAGCACGGCCTATCATCCCCAAACCGACGGCCAAACAGAGAGAGTGAACAGAGTTTTGGAAGACCTTCTAAGAATATGCGTCCTTGACTTCGGAGGGACATGGGAAGACCACCTCCCTTTGGTGGAATTTTCCTACAACAACAGCTATCAAGCAACCATCGGAATGGCGCCCTTCGAAGCTTTATACGGAAGACCGTGCCGATCGCCCACTTGTTGGTGGGAGTCCACGGATAAGCTCATACTTGGACCAGACATGATCCGAGAGACCTCAGAGAAAGTAGACTTATTACGAAGAAGGATGAAGACGGCCCAAGACAGACAAAAGTCCTATGCCGACAAGAGGAGGACCGACCTTGAATTCGAAGTTGGAGACAGAGTTTTTCTCAAGGTATCACCGCTAAGAAACATTGTTCGTTTTGGAACCACAGGAAAGCTTGCGCCAAGATTCGTAGGGCCATTTCCTATTATCGAGAAGATTGGGAAAATGGCCTATAGATTAGAGCTACCCGAGAAGTTGGCTGGAGTCCACAACGTTTTTCACGTTTCACATCTCCGAAAATGTCTGCATGAGTCAGCTGAAGTGGTAGAGCCAAACATCCTCGAAGAGGCCGAAGTGGAACGCGAAGCGACCATAAGAAAAGTTCCAACCCGCATCTTAGGAACAGAAGTGAAGAAGCTACGCAACCGCGAAGTCAAGCTCGTCAAAGTTCAGTGGAGCGACGCCGAGGGAGACGCGACTTGGGAAACTGAAGATAGAATCCGTACTGCCTACCCTTTTCTGTTCGAGGGTACATCCTTGATCTTTCTTTTCCTTAAGTTGCGCTTTTATCTATCTATCTTTTTAGGTATATTTCCTCGACCGTATCTTTTAGGTAGAAAACCTTTGGATGAAAACATGTAGTTGAAACATGTTATGTATGAATGGTTGCAAGTGGTTGCAAGTGATTGCTAGTGGTTGCTCGTGGTTGCATATACACACACAATCTAGGTTTTAGATCGGCTCAGTCACTTCATATTGCATATGCATATGTGTTTGCTTTCGTATGTGGTTGAACTATAATGTGTTGTCATGTGGATGTTGCATTTGTATTGAATGATTGTGCACTCATGTAGAATCATGAATAGGAAAATTTGCATACATAATGGATTCATGGCACTTACATAATTCGCATTAAGGAGGTCAACTGAATCAGTAGACCGCCTGATTTTGCATTAGATAAGTACATGTACACACACACTTTGCATATGATCATGAAGCATTATAAGTCTTTTAAGGACAATGGATGCTCGTGTTTGATGGATGAGTAGATGGATTATTGGATGTTAGGATTTACATTCCTCCTAACTTGAAGATTTCGGGGACGAAATCCTTTTAAGTGGGGGAGAATGTAACACCCCGAAAATTCTATAACTGTGAAAGTAACAAATTAAAGTATAATTAATTTGAAATCAAAGAACTAAGGGAAACGGGATACACCATTGCGTTCGTCTCGGAAAAATACGCGAAATAGAGTCCGAGTTTTCGAAAAACGGAGTCCGTATGAAGAAGTTATGGCATGCGGAAGTTTTGAATCAAATTTAAAATTCAAACAGAATTAAAGTGGGGCCCATTGGGCCAGGCGGATAAAACACCAGCCTAGCCACCCAGGTCGACTGGGCTGTCGACCTGGGCTACCCATGTCGACAGGGCTGTCGACAGCCCTGTCGATAGGGGTATCGACCTGGTCGAGCCCAGTCAACCTGGCTGGCCAGGTCGGTGTGTGGTCGAATTTCTGTGGTCTGCTTGGTCATTAGGGCTAGGTGGCGGGTTTTTATTGGTCTCTCTATCTAATGAATGGCTACGATCTAACCTAGCAACATCAAGGGTCCTAATCAATTCCTAACCTCTATATAAACAACCCTAGACTAAACCCTAATCTATTCATTCAAAATAAGATTATAGCCGCCATGTTGCTGAGGAACGACAAAGAGTAGCCGCCGACTAGAGAGAGAGTTAGGAAGAAAGTTCTAAAGCCTAAAGCAATTCAAGCAACCTAAAGCTAATCAATTCAACAAAGGAATCATATCTCTTAATTAGAGAATTCGCCGCAACCATTGTAAGTAGAGTATTACTTTGGTATTAATAAACAACTGTGTTGATGTGTATGCTTGAATTGTGGTAATGGAAGTAATTCATATTTGTGCAAAATTATGTTATTCATTATAAAGAACTACATGCGGTAGTTCTATGCAAATATACGCAAATTGTGTAATCTATATTGAAGCTACATGTATGTAGTTAATTGAAATCCATGCAAGTTTGGGGCTTTGTTATTATGCCATTATGATGTATATTTTTGTGCATAAATCATTTTGCAAGTAATTGAAACAAGTTTGGTTATTATAGTTCATATGAAACTATGTGGAATTTTGACACCATAGTCCATGTATTAAGTCATGCTTTTGCAAACTTATGAATATGGCTAGGAATGATATTTGGCATAATTGAAATCCGTTATTAAGTCTATCTTGTTTTAAAGGATTATATGATGACATGGCTAGGTTAGACTCAAAAATCCCTTTTTGCAAGTTTAAAGCAAACACCATGTTTAGGAATATTTATGCATAAGTATGTTTATACCATCGTTATGTGATTAGGCTTAAACCATGATTAAGTTGAACTATGCTTTTGTGTTGGTAACAAAGTATCCCCTTTGTAAACGTGTAGAAACCTTATGAACATGACATGTTTATGTTTATGCCATGAACAGAATTTAACTTTATTTATGCCATGCTTATGTTTGACATTATGCCATGTTTATGCCAAAAGTATTTACGCCATGCTTATGTTTGACATTATGCTATGCTCATGCTAGAAATATTTACGACATGCTCATGTTTGGCATTAGGCCTAAATAAGAATATAGGTTCATGTTGTAGTTAAACCTATGCAAGTTCACATGCTTTGATTCATGTCACCTATGTTACCACTATGCAAGTACACCAGTTTCTATTATGTATTCCCAACGTCTTATGCAAGTTCATGCGCTCACCTTCCCCTCTTTGTGTATACGCCATAAGCCTCCCCTTTTCGCATGGCTAAATTGGGCTTTAAAAGGCTAAGCCCAATATATATAAACGGACGTGTAAAACGGGGGAAAATAACGTTGGGTTAAAAATTAATTAATGAATGAAAATATGAAATAGAAGGGCCCAAATTCAAGTATGGGTTGGGCCCGTGGTTGGTGTAACCTTACACCATTAACTTAATAACGGGCCGCAAATATTTACATATAATTAAAGAAGAATGACAAGATATGTAAATGTAGAAAATACGATGTGTTTAACCCGAGGTTGGATTGAGTTGTGATGTAAACCTGCCCGGAACCGCCCGACTGTCCAGTTGTCACAACAATACCTATCCAATGTGAGAGGTTAAACATGGAGCCCAGCAAGGACCCGAGGTTAGACTGAGTTGTGGCGTAAGACTGCCCGGAACCAACCGGCAACAGGCAGCCACAACAATACCTGTCTAATGTGAGAGGTCAGGGCCTTAATAAGACAATTAAGGCTGAGTCAGGATTGTTAGGATTAAGTGAACTAAAGACTTAATCAAAATGGAACATGCTAAACTAAACGGACTGGTGGGGTTAGGTTAGGAAACACTTGACCAACTTAGCATGTTGGCTAGAGATAGAAAACCTAGTAACGGGGGACCCTTTTCAGCAGTAACCCAAAAAGGTGTATCAGGATACCCTGAAACTAGGCAGGGTGGGGCACGATTACTGGGCTGATTGTAAGAGGTCAAATCGACGGCGGTGGTGTAGCAGTGTAGGTTCTAACGGTGTGCGGGCGTGCACGCACTCCGGCGCAGAAAAATAAAGCACTGGGCACCAGTAGCATACCTGTGCACTCTAAGGTTGTGTCGGGTTGCCACTATGGGACTTGATACACCCCATGGTGGGACCAGCATAGGTAACTACATACATCGGGGGCCGTAAGACACATGGAACTATGCGAGTAGGAGCCGATCATCGTAGAATGGATCACATCACCCTGATTTTGGGGTGCAAATTGGAAACTAGTTTATATGGGTTCAGAGATTAACATGGGGTATGATAGTATATTCGACCCTAGATAACTTAACCAAGTTTATAGTGTTGCCCACTTCCTGTTTATACTTATTATACCCAGTTCTTTATTCATAGACAAAGTAGTACTAGACTTACTCAGGCTTTATGTCTGACTCTATTTTTCTTTCGTCTTCTTTCTTCCGTTTCCCCCCCAGGTCCTCAGGGAGGAACACAGCAGCTTGATCAGCCTCAACATCCAGCTTGAAGAAGAGAAATGTATTGCTTGGACTTTCCTGTTTTGAACTATGGCTTTGGACAATCCACTATGGGGCTTTTGCAGTTTATCTATGTTTTATTTATGCTTCTTTAAAAATGATGTACTCAAGACAGATTATGAAGTGTTATGTTATGCTTTTTGGAAAGGATGTTGTTGTAACATGTATTTGACTTTATGAAATAAAGTTTGTTGTTCTTCCGCTGTTTACAAATATGTGTTTTTATATCTGTCTTGTATATCTGTGACTTGTACTTATAAACCTCCACCAAAATTAGGGCATTCCCTTTGAGAGTGACCCTAACGGAGGTGGGGTGTTTCATGTTATCAATTTATGACATTCGACTCTAATGTAAATTGATTTTCGATGTTTAGAAAGTCAAAACAAATTTGTTTTGGCTTTCAAGAAAATGTTTGAAAATGCATTGTATATGGTAGCATCTTGAATCATTTTAACTTTGGTTTTTGAACAGTCCAAAAATTGAGCATATTCTTTTTGACATAAACATGGCATCATCACAAAAGTCTGACTGTCAAGTGTCTCTTGAAAGACAAGTATATTATAACATATTAGCATTATGTAGAAGCAAGTGCTTCATCCCAATTTAGGAAGCCATTTTGTTCATGCTAGTCCCTTGAACAAAGTCACGTCTATTCAACTGAGTAATTCATGTAACTCAAATTAATGGGGAAAAAGCTCTTAAAAGGCAACTACATATTAAGAGACATCAAAGTGAGAAAGTAGTAACAATAAATATCTCAAATAGCAAGATGTGTATAAAAAACAATATGCAAATTAACATCTCATAAAGAAATTTGTATAAAAATGATAATTTAGATGAGAAAATTCCCAAATGCATGTTAAAGCAAGACTATGAACATTTAAATGACAAAAGTGAAGGTTGGCATATAGCTTCAATCAAGACAAACTTCTCTTTACTCCATTAATGTATTTTTAACCAGCACATTACATCTTTGTTTTTGCGCTTAACTGGAAGTTATATTGCTTTACACCAATTAATAAATAACACCTATTTATAACATTTGAAATGTTTTAAACATATGATTTGAGTAATATAGTGTCTTTATAATCTTCTTTACTATACGATGCATTAAACATTTTTTGAACTTATTTTAATGAAAATACGAAGTTGATTACTTGCACAAATATTCGGCAATGTAGCAAGTAATAATAAAAGATGAAGAGAACGGAGAGGCACAGAGGATTATAAGGGAGAAATTGAAAGGGAGAGTCAACGAGAGAAAGCAGAAATAAGAAGAGAGAGAGAGAGAATAATGATAACTTTAATAAACTAACATCAATAGCAAGGGCAGAGTCCAACATCATTTATTATATGCATTCCAATTGAACTTAATATGTTATGCACTCACTCATTATACAAAATAAATTAGGAAACAAATCAATAAGTGGAAGTTATAAACACTAGTAGATAAAGCGAAGTAAAAATATAATCTCATTGATTCTAGTTAAATGTAATCCTTATTGGTTTCTACTCTTTTGACATATGCACCAGATGATTTCTAAATGCAGTGTTTGCATTAGTAAAAACCTTGCAATAAAAAAGGATGAGTACAAAACCAGATATTACGAAGGCAGTTTGAATCAAATGTAATTTTTAAGTTCAGGTAGATAATCTGCACCAGTTTTAATGCTTGAGAACTAAGAAAATCCATAGTGTTTGACATAAAAATGTAAAGTGTTACATAAAATACATATAGGTTTGGATATTAAAACAATTAACAATCTGGTGTATGTAAATTAACAACATAGCTTTAGCATTGCATATGTAAGCACGGTTAATATCAATATGCCCAACGGTGGTATACCCAACATTAAGTATGTTGAAAATAAAGAAAAATGTACCGAACAGTCAGTGTAAATAATAGTACCAATGAAGCAACCTAAATTTTTTAGAAGAATTTTATTTTAAATTAACATCACACATAATACAACATGAAGATGATTAATATTTAACAATGTAAACATGGCTCTTTGGCAAAATTTCCAAAGTTGCATGAGGTAAAAGAGGATAATACCTGAAAAGGAACAAAGGACAACAGCTTTGATAGAAGTGGATGTAATCACCTCGTAATGAACCAAACTTAGGTGGATTAGATTCACCACTGCATATGAATTCATTCTTGATATTAAAACTTCCCTTTGTATATACATATATCTATATAAAGAGAACTATGAAGTCACTGTAGTTTGACTGCAAAAAAAGGGAGAGAGAGGAAGAATTCAACAAAATTTGAAAGAATTGCACGAGATTATTTTTGGATCTAGAAACTAGATCAGCCAACTGAAATGATGCACAAAATCAAACTAAAAATACTGCAATTTTGTTCAACATCTACAACTGAAAAGAATTTTGGTTAGAAAAAATATGTCTTACACTAAATAATGTTGTTCAGTTTTCACATTGCCAAGGAGTAAGAAATCATTGATACTATATTAACAAATATTCAACTAAATTATGCCAATTAGAGGTGTTACAGTTGCAAAGTTTGAAATTTCAAAGCACTAGATGGTAAATTAAAAAAGTATCCCATCAAATTGCAAAAAAAAATCGATAATGAATTAACCTACTTAGTACAAATTAGAAGGTATAAAACAAAGTCATACAATCAAATGATGAAACTGAAGAGAAAATGGAAAAGGGATTATCTAAGTTGTGTGTGAATGGATGCAAACAATCATGTCATCTCCAATTAACAACAGCCGCTCCAAATCAACCATTATCGCCACTAAATCAACCATAGTCACTCTCAAATTTGTGATTTTTTTCGTTATCACGATAATTTCTGGTCGAAGTAATGGGCTACCATTTTAAGGTTCTAGAAGAGAGAGAAACGAGTTGGATTTCAGAAAGTTAAAAAAGTGACATGTATAATATTTTCGTCGTTTTTTAATCCGTAACTTCTGCCCCTATATAAATTGGAATTTTTAATTAATGAGATATAAGTTACAGGCAGTTTAATCTGCCTTAATTGACGTCAATAGAGGCATTGCTGTAATTATGCCACTAATTAGTTTTTTCTAGAGGTCGTACCTTTATTTTGTCCGTAATCTAACGCCCCCAATGCCCTAAAATTTGGTAGTGAATTTCTTACTCTCATACGTTGAATGCTACATGATTGGGTCTCCCCAAGTTTAGTTTTATCATTAGGTAGGATGGATAAATAGGTAATTGACGACGAGACTTTATTAGAGAATTGGGAAAGTTTGATGTCAGGAGCGTATGATAGCATTCATCATATGGATGCTACGCCACAAGCTCCATTATTACCAATTGTTCATCGACCGGGCAAGGAAATTTGCCCCGATCCAGAAATGTCCAAAATGGTTGAACTCCTAGATCATCTTCCTTGCGCACCACAAAAGTATTTCATTGCGGTGGATGGAGGTAAATATGTTAATCGAGGCCGAACACTAGCAATCGGCGAGCAAGTCCCAAGAAAAATTTGTTATTGCAGGTCAGTCTACTACGTGGTTGTGAACAAAAATAGAAGCGTTAGTACATGGCGTAGGATGTATAGATGTAATCTGTAATAACCCGGAAAATGTGAACCAATTTAAAATTTTTAAATTAGGTTATTACCAAAGAATTTGAATAATTTAAATAGCCTATTTCAATAAAATATAGAATTGTGTATAATATTGCAGTTTGAAATTTTGAATACAAACTTTGTCTGACTGTACCGGGTGGAAAATATAACGGATTTTAACGAAACTGAAAATATTTAAATCTGTTTATCAATACCTTTCTAACGAATCTGAAAAATCGAAGTTTCATAGCGGGAATCAAAAGTTATGGCCAAATGAATTTTCAGAAAGGTCGCTGTATAGCATATATAGCCCTTGAAAATTGATAATTTGCATACGACCTTGGAATTCGATGAAACCACTTTTGTTGGGTCCGGGATGTCAAATAAATGCTAAGTTTCAAATTTCATAATTTTTGAAGCTAGTATGTGAGTGGGGCAAAAGAAAATGTGTTTGGTCAAATTCTGTTAAAATGGATCGACCTAAAAATGGCCGTTTTTCAAACGAGCTCAGAATTCGACGAAACTGGTTTTGTTAGGACCGTATCGTCAAAACAAAGCTAGATTTATTTTTCTGGAATTTTTCGATTTAGTTTGTGGCCTTGGCAAATTAAAATGTACGTTTAAATTAAATATCGAATGTTTTATATTTTAAATTGAAAAATAACTGACTGTAACAGTCGAAATGGCTAACGAAACATATCCCATTGTGTCCGGAATGGGGGTATTTAGCTAGGGGCGACAGTCGTTGGGTTTAAAAAGGAGTCCGTTTGCAAAAACACTATTTAAAATTTCTTATAAAGCATGGACCAATAGGAATTTTTCATTAAAAAAAAATTCCGAACCCTAGCCGCCAGAGAGCGATTGGACGATCCACGTCACACGAAACTTCTCCTCCTTTTTCCGATCGCCTCAGGCGATTTCACCGCCGACCCCAGTTGAGACTTCCGACCGCCTTCGCCTCCTCTCCACATCCGACCAACCCACGACTCCTCCCATCGACTATCGGCGTCCGAAAACGAAGAGGAAGGCGCGACCTTCTGAGCGCCGCCGCGACGAGCACAAGCCACCGGATCCTTCGCCACCACCGCCGTTCTGGAGGTGCTTTGTAGCTCTTCGACGCAGCGTAGCCTGATCGAAGCCTAGAGGTACGGATCGACTGAAATTTTGAGACCTAGTTTCGAAGATTTTAGAAACTTTCTGATGAAAATTCTGTAATGAAAATAACATTTTTAAGTGTTGCAAAACTTTGAAAAATAATATCTTTTTCGTTCTTTAACGAAATTCGATGAAACAGGAGACACCGTGACCGCAAGGAGGCTCTCTACATTCCAGAAGAAGCCGCGGATTTTTCTGACCTTCCTACGATTTTTAGCACCGCAATAACCAATGTGAGGAATCTAAACTATTTGTGTGAATGAAATCGCGTTGTATAAATTATATAAGCGAAGTGTAAATTATATACGCATTGTATACCTCATGTACATGTGTTGTATAAGTTATATTAGCGATGTATAAATTATACAAGCGTTGTTTGAAACATATATGCTTTGAATTGTGATGAAATGCAAGTGAATTATTATATTATATATATATACTCCCCTCGTCCACAGACCATGGACGATATTTATTGCTTGTGATTGACGTGATATTATATGGTTTGACGAATGGTTGGAAATAATTGTTTGTGGTTGATATTATGGTTAAAAAATACCTTTGTGGTTGAAAAATACCCTCTTGTGGTTGAAACAAAATAGAATAGGATTGTGGAATTGAAAATAAAACATGTCGCCTGCGTGCGAACTAGATGCATGATCCCCATTGTAAAAAACCACGAGGTTTTAAGGTAGAGCGAGGAGCCGTACTAGGGACGGTCCCGGTTTTAACTACCCTGCCATTATGCTGCCGAAATTTTCTGAAATATTTATGTGTTAGAATAATTTTCATTCGTTGAAATAAATTGCATAAACTATATCGAATATTCATGTGTTGAATTGCAATTCATTCGTTGAGTTGAAATTCATGTGTTGAATATTATTTGAATTTAAACAAATGGCTTTAGCAATAAAAATCACATTTTTATATATATATACAAACTATATCGAATATTCATGTGTTGAGTTGCAATTCATTCGTTGAGTTGAAATTCATGTGTTGAATATTATTTGAATTTAAACAAATGGCTTTAGCAATAAAAATCACATTTTTATATATATACAAACTATATCGAATATTCATGTGTTGAGTTGCAATTCATTCGTTGAGTTGAAGTTCCTGTGTTGAATGTTATCATCCTTTAAAAATAAAATGAATCGACAATGAAAACTATATTTTTATAGTGAATATGAAGAGTTAAAAATACACAGGTGTCGAATAAATATTTTTGATGATACAAATATTCCTTTTATCAAGTATACGCAGAGTTAAAAATACATAGGTGTTGAATAAATATTTTTGATGATAAAAATATTCCTTTTATCAAGTATACGCTTAGTTAAAAATACACAGGTGTCGAATAAATATTTTTGATGATAAAAATATTCCTTTTATCATGTATACGCTTAGTTAAAAATACACACGTGTTGAAATAAATAATAGTTTGCTAGAAATATTATTATTAGCTTTGTTCTGCATATATATACATGTGTTGAACAGGAAAAATGGATTAGCTGTAGAGTAAAGAAATTATTTGCGTGCCCGACAAATAGGTAAACCTTGATGAGTTGGCTGCGCAATTTTATTTATATATCAACTCCTGTGAATGCCATTGGATGCGGAGTGCTGGTTATTCTGTGTGAAATAATAAATAACGCCATAGGATAGTAACAATTAATTTTGAACTACACTACATGGCATACTTCTTGACGATGGGAATACTTCATCATATTCCACATAAGCAATTGGAGCTTGTGTGACGAGGTGGAAGATTTACCATATAAGCAAGAGGCTTGTATGGCGATGACTATGTACTACAGGTTGAACTGATGACTGATATGGACTATATAAATTATAACGATAAATTGCCAGATTAATAAAAACCCCACACGGGTCTGGAGTTGACAATAATCACGTCGCTCTAGTTATTAGATACGACACATGGACTATTTATTTCCACACGGAAACGGGGTGACGGGAATTTATTCTCTGGAGTGATTATCAGTACATGATCCCCCGTAAACACCAGAATATATCACTATAAATATGTGAATGCTTTTTAGGATTTATTGGGTACCTAATACGGCCCAATAAATTTCCAAACCCCTCCCCGTACAAAGGAGGTTATGGCGAAATTTTTCGATATATTAAGGCGTTAGTGAAATATTTGAAGTGAAAACGAAGTTGAAAATATAGAATGAACTATAGTTGAAATTATAGAATGAACTATATATATATATATATATATAATTAAATTAAATCGAATAACGACGCTGCAGTTCGAATTTTGAAACGGTAACTTCAAACGACTAGTGTGGAAAATCCGACCGTCGGATTCTCACGAAACTGGAACCGTTGGGTTCGCTTTGGGAATATCTTCCCATTGTTATAGACTTTGTAGAAATCCAACGGTTAGATTTTCCGATATGTGTAAAACAAATTAAGGGAAAAACAGCGCCAGCGCCACGGCACGACCTGAAACGTCGTTAAATTAAATATGGCCATTTTTAAATAAATAAAAATGGCGAAAAATCGTTATAAAATATTACAAGCAATATTGATTGAAAATAAACAAATTGGGCTTGAATTGTTTGATATTTGATGATTGTTTGTGTATGACATGAAAATAACACTAAAGAACCGAAAGATGGATGCCGAATAATATAACCATAAAATGAATCGATTTAAATTCTAATGACGTGAATTATTTGAAAAGGCCGAGCTAACCCTCATTTCAAATAATTTATCGAGCGATTCGAATTGGAAAATGCAAAGACGATTCAAGACCGACGATCTTCGTATCGGTTGGATGGGCGCTACTGAGGTTCCTGACCGGAGTAGCTACCGGAAAGGGACGGAAGTAGTAGCCGTCTGAACGTATGTGTTGATTGGACGGATATACGAGGAATTTGACGCCTCCGGTTTCGTTCAGACCTAGGACGGACTTGTAAATGGACTGTGTGTCTGACATTGGATTTTGTTCTATACTGATTGATCTCTGTTAAATATATATCTGTTTGGCGGCGGAGAATTTATTCTCTTGCTTAACGCCCTTCTCTGAGACGTACGAGCTTAGAGGTTATATATCGATGGAAGTCAATTGTATGGAGTGGACTGCCTATGTAGCATGCCGAGATGCTGTGATCAAGGCTTCTGTTGCAAAGCAAAGTCTTGTGGATGATGATCAAAGCAAGGTCTACATAGCCTAGCTTTGTGTATTTCGTAGATTCGCGAACATCACACCCCGGTATGAGTTAAAAACGGGATACAGACTGCAGGGAGAGCACGACATTTCTTTCTAGCTATGGTGGTGTCAGTGACTTACCAGCCCTGACATATATATATATCTACTTTTCACCTTTGTGGTTGTTGGAATGCGAGGCGCCTCGATTATAGGTCTGTAAGGACCGGGAAACGTGTGTTCAAGAATTGCCAATCCTCTAATGTAAGTTAGGACCGGCCCTGAAGATCCAGGGGTTACCCAGAGTGTGTAGTCCCGAGGCATTTGCTAGAGTGTCTCGAAGCGGAGAGGAGCTTGCCCCTTGCCTCGACTCATGACGGAAATTCAATTTCCAATACGAGATAACGGATTCGATTGTAACTTATATATGGCGACATAGTGGCATGGGACGCTCATATCGCCTATGATTGATATTTATGATGCTATTCATTTTTGAAACATATATGCACTAGTAATAATATCAAATGATTTTGCATTATACGTATCAAGCATATTTGGCTATTATAAGGTAGGACTCTATCCTCCGGCTTGCGTTGCATTGTGTGATGGGACCTGAGTCTTATAATGGCTTCATTCTTTCAAAAAGCATTGCTTTGTTTTAAAAGAATTTACTTTGTTTTAAATGCACTGGCAATCACTGGAGTAAACCCGTTCCGCGAAAGTGGCGTGGTCCTATGATTCGCTTATTACTGTTGTTTAATTGTTAAATAGATTCCTCATACCAGTCCCCATGACTGACTCGTTGTTTGTTTCACTTTGCAAACGCGGGTGCCCTTATTTTCACACGGGCAGCCTAGTACACAGGTGACAGGTGGTTTTTGGTTCTGCACTGCTACATAGAGTGCATTTTTGGCTCATGGCGAGGCTGACTTCACAGAGATGACTTTGACTTTTTCCGCCATTACTGTACTTATATTATGATTCCGCCACTAGCGATGCAGACTGATTTACTTTCCGTATTTCTTACTATATGTATATGTATTCCGCCTTCGGCGATGTAGACTGATACCCTTATTATGTCTCACTGCATGTATGTATTCCGCCTCTGGCGATGATGACTGATCACTTTCCTTTTTATTTACTAAGTTATATCCCACGTTATGCTATTCTGATATTCCTACATGTTGTGATTCCGCTGTCATATCCATGTAAAATTATTTTGTTTATTGTTTCTGCTATTATCTGTACTCTGCTATGATGATTAATGTGTTATTTCCTAATGATTATCCTTAATACCGCTCCTCGGATTTTGGGATCGTCACAGTTGGTATCAGAGCTTTGGTTAACCTTAGTTCCGGGATCTAACATATTAAACACCTCGTCAGAATAGAATTAGTAGTGTTCTAATGCGAGTAGCTCATTAGAGATAGGATTAGCAATGTCCTAGAATGAGCTAAGCAGATTAGCAAAACAATTTGATCAGTACATCATCATTATCTTTCCTTGTATTCCCTTGCTTTATCATTTATGAAAATTATCAAATCTGTGAGCTTGACTCTTTTCTTGCTTATACAGTTCTCTTAGATGGCTGCGCGAGGAGCAGCAGCTAGAGGAGGCCGTGGAGGCCGAGGAGATGCAGCAGGAGGACGGGGGAATATCCCCGTAGTAGTGGAAGGCCCTATTATTCAGCCACCAGCACCAGAAGACTTTGAGCTAGATAAAGTAGCAAAGAGGTACAGAAATCTTGGGGGAAAACCTTTTACTGGAACTGGCACAGTGACCGAGGCAATAGCTTGGCTGAAAACCTGTGAGAAAATCTTCGAAGGCATGGGTATGGGAACCAACAATAAAGCAAGACTTGGCATTTGGCTCCTTCAAGAGGAAGCAGAGCTGTGGTGGGATGCCATTACCTCAGAAGATGCCGCTGGTACTATCCGGACTTGGGAGCAGTTTAAGACTTTGTTCAATGAGAATTTTGTACCGGAACAAGCTCTAGAGAGGATGCGAGAGCAGTTTGCTAATCTCCAGCAGGGAGACCTCTCTATTCAGGATTATCTAAATAAGTTCACTCAGTTATCGCGCTATGCTCCAGAGCTGATTACGACCAACAAAGCAAAGAACAAGAGATTCATATTTGGGTTGAAGCGCAAGTACCATGATAGAGCTATGAGCAACATTAAACTCTCCTTTACAGAACTAGTGGAGATGGCTTGCAATTACGAATACATGGATGAGAGGCATGCTAGCCAAGACCGCGCTAAAAGCCAAGCAGGAAATAAGCGCAAGGCTTCAACAAATCAACCCGAATCTAGCATTACCGCGGCCGCAACTCAGAAACCTGCAAAGATCCCGAAAGGAAATTGCTACAATTGCGGGAAGCCAGGTCACTTTTCTAATGTATGCAAAGCTCCGAGGAAACCAAAGGCAAATGACTCAGCCGAATGCTACAACTGCCATAAGAAGGGGCACTATAGCAGGAACTGTCCTCTGAAGCAGAATGCTCAAGTGGCTCATGTCTATGACGGGAAGACCCCGCCAGCTATCACTGATGGATCAGGTAAACCCGATGTCTTGGGAGGTACCCTTACCATTAAAAATATTCATGTTTCTGTACTTTTTGATACTGGTGCATCACGTAGCTTCATTTCTGGTAACCTTGTTCACAAGTTAAAATTGAAGAAAACTTAAGGAACCAATTAAAGTTCGAAACCCAATAGGAAATTCCGTTAGTCTCAGTTTGTACTATAGAGTGCCTATCTCTTATTCATGTTACAAGTTTTCTTTTGATTCGATTGTAATGAACCTTTCCGAATTTGATATTATACTGGGGCTGGACTGGTTGAAAAAATATAAGGCCGAAGTTAGATGTGCCGAAAGAATCGTGAAAGTTGAAACAAAATCTGGGCATATCACTATACCATGTCTCGGTGCAGAAATAAATAGAACAGAATTTTGGTCTTCTTTAGAAGTTATTCCCCATTCGATAGAAAAGATACCGGTCGTTAAAAATTATGCGGATGTGTTTGAAGAAGTAGAAAACTTACCGCCGCAAAGAGAAATTGAATTTAGAATAGATCTAATTCCTAACGCCCGACCAGTAGTACATCCAATAAGAAGAATGGCCCCGAAAGAAAAAGAAGAGCTATGTAGTCAAACCCGAGAATTGCTTTGGAAAGGTCTAATCAGACCGAGCTTTTCAGCTTGGGGAGCCGCAGTAGTATTTGTCCCGAAATCAGACGGTACTCTAAGACTTTGTGTTGATTACCGAGATCTCAATAAACAGACACTGAAGAACAAATATCCTTTGCCCCGAATAGATGATCTGTTAGATCAATTAAATGGAGCAACAGTATTCTCCAGAATGGACCTAGCTACAGGTTTCCACCAATTACGAATAGCCGAAGACTGTGTTACTTTAATAGCCTTCAGGGGTCCCGATTTATTCTATGAATGGTTAGTAATGCCGTTCGGCTTGTGTAACGCTCTGGCATACTTCGTTGATCTTATGAACGGAGTGTTCCGTGGTGTGTTGAATAAATTTGTTCTAGTCTTCATCGATGACATTTTAATCTACTCCAAGTCGGAAGACGAACATGCAAAACATTTAGAACAAGTGTTGAAAATTCTAAGGAGAAATGTCTTAAAAGCTAAATTTTCTAACTGTGTCTTCTGGCAGAATGAAGTTAAATTCCAAGGCCATGTCATATCAAAGGAAGGAATTGCTGTAGACCCAAGCAAAATTACAACGATTCAGAACTGGAAACAACCTACTACTCCCACAGAAGTTCGAAGTTTCCTGGGATTAGCTAGTTACTATCGGAAATCCGTTCAGGATTTTTCAAAGATATCTGGTGTATTGACAAAGCTTACAAAGAAGCATGAGAAATTCAAATGGGCACCCGAATGTGAAGAAGCTTTCCAAGAGCTAAAACTGAAGTTGACAACTGCTCCAGTATTGACAATAATAGAAGGCAACCAAGACTTGACTGTATGGACAGACGCTTCTATTAGAGGGCTAGGCGCAGTGTTAATGCAAAAAGGCCAAGTGATCGCTTATGTCAGCCGTCAACTAAAGCCGCATGAAAGAAACTATGCAACTCATGATCTTGAGTTATTAGCCATCGTGTTCGCTTTAAGAATCTGGAGTCATTATTTGCTGGGCGAGAAGTTCGAACTATTTACCGATCATCAATCCTTGAAATATCTGTTCACCCAGAAAGATCTAAACTTGAGACAACAGCGTTGGATAGAATTCCTTGCGGCATATGATTTTGAAATTCTATACACTCCAGGGAAAGCCAATGTTGTAGCAGATGTGCTCAGCAGGAAAAATGAAATCATTGCCAGTTTTATCATTACTTCTTCCTTACAAGATAAGATTACTATTCTGCAGAAGGACGATGAATTCATTAAAAGGATTAGCCAGTGGATCCAAGAAGGAAAACACTCAGATTTTAGCCTTGATAGCCAAGGGGTCCTAAGATTAAAAGGGAGAATTTGTGTGCCTGGAATCCCAGAGCTCAGAAGAGAAATACTTGATGAGTGCCATAAGTCCAAATTAAGTATCCACCCCGGTGTGAGCAAAATGTATAACGATATCAAACGCACATTCTGGTGGAAGGCGATGAAAAGAGATATTTCAATATATGTTAGCAGATGCTCCACTTGTCAGCTAGTTAAGAGTGATCAGCAGAAATTGGCGGGATTATTACAACCCTTAGAAATTCCAGGATGGAAGTGGGAACAAATTTCGATGGATTTTATCGATGGCCTGCCTCGAACTAGAAAAGCAAACGACAGTATATGGGTAATCGTAGATCGCTTCACGAAGACTGCCCATTTCATACCTGTCCGATCCAACAGAACGGCTCAAAGTCTAGCACAGATTTACTTCAGAGAAATAGTTAAACTACATGGAGTGCCGCTCAATATAGTCAGCGATAGAGATCCCCTATTTACTAGCAAATTTTGGGAAGCATTCCAGGAAGAATTGGGAACCAAATTGAATCTAAGCACCGCTTATCACCCTCAGACAGACAGCCAAACTGAGCGGGTGAATAGAATTTTAGAAGATTTGCTGCGGGCTTGCGTTATTGATTTTGGAGGCTCATGGGAAGATCACTTACATTTAGTAGAATTCTCTTACAACAATAGCTATCAAGCAAGTTTGGGAATGTCTCCATTTGAAGCATTATACGGTAGACCGTGCAGATCTCCCGCATGTTGGGTAGAACCTGGCAATAGACTTGTGTTAGGGCCCGATATGATTTAAGAAGCATCGGATAAAGTCGATTTCATTAAGAAGAGATTGAAAACCGCACAGAGCCGACAGAAAAGTTATGCTGATGCGAGAAGAAGGGATATATCGTTTGCCGTTGGCGATTATGTTTATTTAAGAGTTTCTCCAATGCGAGGGGTAATCAGATTTGGCAAGACTGGGAAGTTGGCACCGAGATTTATTGGTTTCTTTCCTATACTTGAACGGATTGGAACTCTTGCATATAGGGTTTCATTACCTAATTGGTTGCCTGGTATACATGATGTGTTCCACGTATCTCAACTCAGAAAACATGTTCATGATCCCGACCTTATTGTGGAAGAAGCAGCACAACATGATATTGACATAACTCCAGAACTAGCACTCAGTAGAGAGCCATTAAAGATAGTTGGCAAAGAAACCAGAGAGCTAAGGAGGAAAAAGATTCATTTAGTCAAAGTGCAGTGGAGAAGTGATCCTAGAGACTGTACTTGGGAGACTGAGGAAAGCATTAAACAAGCCTATCCCAAATGCAGAGTGGACATCTCTGACTAAGTCCGGTGCAAGGTACCTTTACAATACTTTGCATTTACATTTTATTTCCTGCTTAACTGTTATTTCCTTTTCGAGGACGTAAAGTTTTAAGTGGGGGAGATTGTAATAATCCGGAAAATGTGAACCAATTTAAAAATTTTAAATTAGGTTATTACCAAAGAATTTGAATAATTTAAATAGCCTATTTCAATAAAATATAGAATTGTGTATAATATTGCAGTTTGAAATTTTGAATACAAACTTTGTCTGACTGTACCGGGTGGAAAATATAACGGATTTTAACGAAACTGAAAATATTTAAATCTGTTTATCAATACCTTTCTAATGAATCTGAAAAATCGAAGTTTCATAGCGGGAATCAAAAGTTATGGCCAAATGAATTTTCAGAAAGGTCGCTGTATAGCATATATAGCCCTTGAAAATTGATATTTTGCATACGACCTCGGAATTCGACGAAACCACTTTTGTTGGGTCCGGGATGTCAAATAAATGCTAAGTTTCAAATTTCATAATTTTTGAAGCTAGTATGTGAGCGGGGCAAAAGAAATTGTGTTTGGTCAAATTCTGTTAAAATGGGTCGACCTAAAAATGGCCGTTTTTCAAACGAGCTCAGAATTCGACGAAACTGCTTTTGTTAGGACCGTATCGTCAAAACAAAGCTAGATTTATTTTTCTGGAATTTTTCGATTCAGTTTGTGGCCTTGGCAAATTGAAATGTACGTTTAAATTAAATATCGAATGTTTTATATTTTAAATTGAAAAATAACTGACTGTAACAGTCGAAATGGCCAACAAAACATATCCCATTGTGTCCGGAATGGGGGCATTTAGCTAGGGGCGATAGTCGTTGGGTTTAAAAAGGAGTCCGTTTGCAAAAACACTATTTAAAATTTCCTATAAAGCATGGACCAATAGGAATTTTTCATTAAAAAAAATCCGAACCCTAGCCGCCAGAGAGCGATTGGACGATCCACGTCGCACGAAACTTCTCCTTTTTCCGACCGCCTCAGGCGATTTCACCGCCGACCCCAGTTGAGACTTCCGACCGCCTTCGCCTCCTCTCCACATCCGACCAACCCACGACTCCTCCCATCGACTATCGGCGTCGGAAATCGAAGAGGAAGGCGCGACCTTCTGAGCGCCGCCGCGACGAGCACAGGCCACAGGATCCTTCGCCACCACCGCCGTTCTGGAGGTGCTTCGTAGCTCTTCGACGCAGCGTAGCCTGATCGAAGCCTAGAGGTACGGATCGACTGAAATTTTGAGACCTAGTTTCGAAGATTTTAGAAACTTCCTGATGAAAATTCTGTAATGAAAATAACACTTTTAAGTGTTGCAAAACTTTGAAAAATAATATCATTTTCGTTCTTTAACAAAATTCGATGAAACAGGAGACACCGTGACCGCAAGGAGGCTCTCTACATTCCAGAAGAAGCCGCGGATTTTTCTGACCTTCCTACGATTTTTAGCACCGCAATAACCAATGTGAGGAATCTAAACTATTTGTGTGAATGAAATCGAGTTGTATAAATCATATAAGCGAAGTGTAAATTATATACGCATTGTATACCTCATGTACATGTGTTGTATAAGTTATATTAGCGATGTATAAATTATACAAGCATTGTTTGAAACATATATGCTTTGAATTGTGATGAAATGCAAGTGAATTATTATATTATATATATATACACTCCCCTCGTCCACAGACCATGGACGATATTTATTTCTTGTGATTGACGTGATATTATATGGTTTAACGAATGGTTGGAAATAATTGTTTGTGGTTGATATTATGGTTAAAAAATACCTTTGTGGTTGAAAAATACCCTCTTGTGGTTGAAACAAAATAGAATAGGATTGTGGAATTGAAAATAAAACATGTCGCCTGCGTGCGAACTAGATACATGATCCCCATTGTCAAAAACCGCGAGGTTTTAAGGTAGAGCGAGGAGCCGTACTAGGGACGGTCCCGGTTTTAACTACCCTGCCGTTATGCTGCCGAAATTTTCTGAAATATTTATGTGTTAGAATAATTTTCATTCATTGAAATAAATTGCATAAACTATATCGAATATTCATGTGTTGAGTTGCAATTCATTCGTTGAGTTGAAATTCATGTGTTGAATATTATTTGAATTTAAACAAATGGCTTTAGCAATAAAAATCACATTTTTATATATATACAAACTATATCGAATATTCATGTGTTGAGTTGCAATTCATTCGTTGAGTTGAAATTCATGTGTTGAATATTATTTGAATTTAAACAAATGGCTTTAGCAATAAAAATCACATTTTTATATATGTACAAACTATATCGAATATTCATGTTTTGAGTTGCAATTCATTCGTTGAGTTGAAGTTCCTGTGTTGAATGTTATCATCCTTTAAAAATAAAATGAATCGACAATGAAAACTATATTTTTATAGTGAATATGAAGAGTTAAAAATACACAGGTGTCGAATAAATATTTTTGATGATACAAATATTCCTTTTATCAAGTATACGCAGAGTTAAAAATACACAGGTGTCGAATAAATATTTTTGATGATAAAAATATTCCTTTTATCAAGTATACGCTTAGTTAAAAATACACAGGTGTCGAATAAATATTTTTGATGATAAAAATATTCCTTTTATCATGTATACGCTTAGTTAAAAATACACACGTGTTGAAATAAATAATAGTTTGGTAGAAATATTATTATTAGCTTCGTTCTGCATATATATACATGTGTTGAACAGGAAAAATGGATTAGCTGTAGAGTAAAGAAATTATTTGCGTGCCCGACAAACAGGTAAACCTTGATGAGTTGGCTGCGCAATTTTATTTATATATCAACTCCTGTGAATGCCATTGGATGCGGAGTGCTGGTTATTCTGTGTGAAATAATAAATAAGGCCATAGGATAGTAACAATTAATTTTGAACTACACTACATGGCATACTTCTTGACGATGGGCATACTTCATCATATTCCACATAAGCAATTGGAGCTTGTGTGACGAGGTGGAAGATTTACCATATAATCAAGAGGCTTGTATGGCGATGACTATGTACTACAGGTTGAACTGATGACTGATATGGATTATATAAATTATAAAGATAAATTGCCAGATTAATAAAAACCCCACACGGGTCTGGAGTTGACAATAATCACGTCGCTCTAGTTATTAGATACGGCACATGGACTATTTATTTCCACACGGAAACGGGGTGACGGGAATTTATTCTCTGGAGTGATTATCAGTACATGCTCCCCCGTAAACACTAGATTATATCACTATAAATATGTGAATGCTTTTTAGGATTTATTGGGTACCTAATACGGCCCAATAAATTTCCAAACCCCTCCCCGTACAAAGGAGGTTATGGCGAAATTTTTCGAAATATTAAGGCGTTAGTGAAATATTTGAAGTGAAAACGAAGTTGAAAATATAGAATGAACTATAGTTGAAATTATAGAATGAACTATATTTATATATATAAATATAAATATAATTAAATTAAATCGAATAACGACGCTGCAGTTCGAATTTTGAAACGGTAACTTCAAACGACTAGTGTGGAAGATCCGACCGTCGGATTCTCACGAAATTAGAACCGTTGGGTTCGCTTTGGGAATATCTTCCCACTGATATAGACTTTGTAGAAATCCAACGGTTAGATTTTCCGATATGTGTGAAATAAACCAATTGGGCTTGAATTGTTAGATATTTGATAGTTGTTTGTGTATGACATGAAAATAACACTAAAGAACCGAAAGATGGATGCCGAATAATATAACCATAAAATGAATCGATTTAAATTCTAATGACGTGAATTATTTGAAAAGGCCGAGCTAACCCTCATTTCAAATAATTTATTGAGCGATTCGAATTGGAAAATGCAAAGACGATTCAAGACCGACGATCTTCGTATCGGTTGGATGGGCGCTACTGAGGTTCCTGACCGGAGTAGCTACCGGAAAGGGACGGAAGTAGTAGCCGTCTGAACGTATGTGTTGATTGGACGGATATACGAGGAATTTGACGCCTTCGGTTTCGTTCAGACCTAGGACGGACTTGTAAATGGACTGTGTGTCTGACATTGGATTTTGTTCTATACTGATTGATCTCTGTTAAATATATATCTGTTTGGCGGCGGAGAATTTATTCTCTTGCTTAACGCCCTTCTCTGAGACGTACGAGCTTAGAGGTTATATATCGATGGAAGTCAATCGTATGGAGTGGACTGCCTATGTAGCATGCCGAGATGCTATGATCAAGGCTTCTGTTGCAAAGCAAAGTCTTGTGGATGATGATCAAAGCAAGGTCTACGTAGCTTAGCTTTGTGTATTTCGTAGATTCGCGAACCTCACACCCCGGTATGAGTTAAAAACGGGATACGGACTGCAGGGAGAGCACGACATTTCTTTCTAGCTATGGTGGTGTCAGTGACTTACCAGCCCTGACATATATATATCTACTTTTCACCTTTTTGGTTGTTGGAATGTGAGGCGCCTCGATTATAGGTCTGTAAGGACCGGGAAACGTGTGTTCAGGAATTGCCAATCCTCTAACGTAAGTGAGGACCGGCCCTGAAGATCCAGGGGTTACCCAGAGTGTGTAGTCCCGAGGCATTTGCTAGGGTGTCTCGAAGCGGAGAGGAGCTTGCCCCTTGCCTCGACTCATGACGGAAATCCAATTTCCAATACGAGATAACGGATTCGATTGTAACTTATATATGGCGACATAGTGGCATGGGACGCTCATGTCGCCTATGATTGATATTTATGATGCTATTCATTTTTGAAACATATATGCACTTGTAATAATATCAAATGATTTTGCTTTATATGTATCAAGCATATTTGGCTATTATAAGGTAAGACTCTATCCTACGGCTTGCGTTGCATTGTGTGATGGGACCTGAGTCTTATAATGGCTTCATTCTTTCAAAAAGCATTGCGTTGTTTTAAAAGCATTTACTTTGTTTTAAATGCACTGGCAATCACTGGAGTAAACCCGTTCCACGAAAGTGGCGTGGTCCTATGATTCGCTTATTACTGTTGTTTAATTGTTAAATAGATTCCTCATACCAGTCCCTATGACTGACTCGTTGTTTGTTTCACTTTGCAAACGCGGGTGCCCTTATTTTCACACGGGCAGCCTAGTACACAGGTGACAGGTGGTTTTTGGTTATGCACTGCTACATAGAGTGCATTTTTGGCTCATGGCGAGGCTGACTTCACAGAGATGACTTTGACTTTTTCCGCCATTACTGTACTTATATTATGATTCCGCCACTGGCAATGCAGACTGATTTACTTTCCGTATTTCTTACTATATGTATATGTATTCCGCCTTCGGCGATGTAGACTGATACCCTTATTATGTCTCACTGCATGTATGTATTCCGCCTCTGGCGATGATGACTGATCACTTTCCTTTTTATTTACTAAGTTATATCCCACGTTATGCTATTATGATATTCCTACATGTTGTGATTCCGCTGTCATATCCATGTAAAATTATTTTGTTTATTGTTTCTGCTATTATCTGTACTCTGCTATGATGATTAATGTGTTATTTCCTAATGATTATCCTTAATACCGCTCCTCGGATTTTGGGATCGTCACATAATCGCTATGAAATGAGCCTCCTTTATCTGAACATCTTTCGAGTTTGTAACTATTGCGAGTGGGTTGATCCTCCGATGTGCCGAAGAGGACATGAGTATGCATTGGAGATGTAGGATGAGAATGAACGACTTAAAAAGGAGATTTTCCATTTGAAATTATTGAACTCGGACTTAGAGTCCCAGCTCCCACGATATCCCAATGAGTAGTACCAATGTATCAAATGTATCCAAATGCTAAAGTAGTTTGCGACAATGTAATAGTCAATGTATGTATTGCTTGAATGTACGAACGAAGGTGATGAATATAAACTCATTGTAAATTGTCGTCATTGCGCGAAAGAAAGAAGTTCTTCTACAATCAAACATTAATACAAATATTTCAAACATTAATACAAATAGTTCAAACATAAACCACAAAACAAAATCCTAGTTTATTGATCTACATTGACTTCTTTTATGACCAATCACACTGCACTTACTGCATCTATTTGTTTTAGGAGCCCGCATCTCATCCATGGTTCCTTTAATTCTTGTTGATTTAGGTCTCCCAGCTGCTCTACGCAACGTTGACGGCAAAAGAACTTGTCTCTCGAATGCAGGTCAGTACCGTTTATCTGGAATATAATGAAATTCCGGTTTGTAAGATGCGTAGTACTTCGTGACCGAATACCACTTGGAAGCAAGGTCATAATGAAATCGAATAGCACCGTTGGTTACATTTGAACAAGCCGCCATTACATGTTCACATGGAAGATGTTGAAGTAAAGGAATAATAATAACCCGGAAATCTGAGCCAATTTAAAATTTTTATTTTGGCAATTTTAGCGAATTTTGAGTTATTAAAATGAAATATTTTAAATAATAACGACGAGAAATTTATTTTGAATAGAATTAGAACGCATATATTTATATAGATCGTCGTTAGAATATAAATAATTATTTATAATTTTAAAAGGAATTGAAAATGGCGCGGTAGTTCAAAAATTCGATTTCAAAATTCAAATGGATGTACAGGATTCAAAATAAACCGGATTTTAGCGAAACCAAAAATATTTGAATCTAATTGAGAATATCTTTCCAACAAATCCGAAAAATTGAAATTTCATAGCGAGGATAAAAAGATATGCCCAGTTGAAAATTCAGAATAGTCGCTATGGAATTATGGCCCTTAAAAATGGAAATTTTGCAAACGACCTCGGTTTTCGACGAAACCACTTTTGTTGGATCCGTGATGTCTTGTTATTTCTAGATTCCAAAATTCGTAATTTTTTGAATCAATATGTGAGCGTGGCAAAGGAAAACGCGTTTGTAACAACCCGGAAAATCTAAGCCAGTTTAAAATTTTTATTTTGGCGAATTTAGCGAATTTTGAATATTTAAAATAGATTATTTTAAATAATAATGACGAGAAATTTATTTTGAATATAATTCGAATGTATATATTTATATCGATCGTCGTTAGAATAAATTTTTTTATTTTAATAATAAAAGGAATTGAAAATGGCGCGGTTGTTCGATAATTCGATTTCAAAGTTCAAATGAATGTACATGATTCAAAATAAACCGGATTCTTGCAAAACTGAAAATAATAGAATCTAATTGAGAATATCTTTCCAACGAATCCGAGAAATCAAGATTTCATAGCGGGAATCAAAAGATATGTCCAGTTGAAAATTCAGAATAGTCGCTATGGAATTCAGGCCCTTAAAAATGGAAATTTTGCAAACGACCTTGGATTTCGTCGAAACCACTTTTGTTGGATCCGTGATGTCAAGTTATTGCTAGATTCCAATTTTCATAATTTTTCGAATCAATATGTGAGTGTGGCAAAGGAAAACGCGTTTGACCAATTTTTGTTGATTTTAATCGACTGGAAAATGGCCATTTTTCAAACGGTCTCAGAATTTGACGAAACTAGTGTTGTTAGGACCGTATCGTCAATACGAAGCTAGAAATAATTTTTCGGGAATTTTTAGAGTTAGTATGTGGCCCCAGTAAACTGAAATGCTCGTTCAAATTCAATATATAGATATGTTGATTTTGATGAAAACTAATCGAAACAGTCAAATCAGCTTACGATACATATCCAATTGTGTTCGGAATGGGGGTAAAACGCTATGGATGACAGGCGATAGGTCTCGTTTCGAGGTCGAATAAAAAAGTCAACTTTTTGAAATAAAATAAAATATAATATAATTAAAATATAATAACCTTACCCCTCTCTCACTCACTCCCTCACCGTTCAGAAAAAAAAAAGAAAAATTAAAAATCGCTCCTCCCACCGTTGGCCTTCCACCACCGCCTCTGACCCTCCTTCCTCCACCGCCTCCTCCACGCCTTCCCCTTTCTTCCTCCTTCCCTTCTCCCCTACCGATCCCCTCCACCGCGACCTCACTTCCCCCCTGACCTCGTCTGCCCCGTCGTACACCCCAATGATGGCGTTTCCAGCCTCCCCACACCGGCGCCGTTTGTCCCCGACCCCCCTCCTCCTTCCTTCGACCTTCTCCTTCTCCAATCAGCCGCCCAGCTCTCCCTATCCCTGCCTCCACCTGTAAACCCTCACCACCCGGCCCCACTGCTTCCCCCCTGACCCGCGCCGGCCACCAACGGCCTCCACCTCGCATGTGCCCTACCCCGACAGCTCCTCCTCCCTCATAGCTTAACCAATGTAAGTTTTTTTTAGTTAATTTAGTTTTATCTTTATAAAATAACACGGTTATGAAATCAGATTTTAGTATATAAATAACCGTAGATAAAATATTTGATTTTTATAGTGTTTTTATAAACATAAAGATTCGTTTTTATATGGGATTTATGAGAGGAAAGATTAGACTTTTATATGGGATTAAAGCTGGGAAAAAAAATTAGATTTTTCAACATGAAAAAAATATGATTTTTATACTTGTAGCAAATTAAAAATATGATCTTTATATAATTAAAGATATAAAAATATTATTTCTATATAAGTAGTGTATTAAAAATAGAATTTCCATATAATAGAGAATATAAAATATGATTTTCATGTTAGAGATGTAATAAAAAGATGATTTTCATATTATAGAGATATTAAAAATATAATTTTTATATGATGTGAAGGTTAAAAATATAATTTTTATTAAGTAGAAGTATTAAAAATATGATTTTTATATAATAGAGAATATAAAAATATTATGTTTATATATGTAGCGAAATAGAAATCTGATTTTTATTATATATATGTTGAAATAAAAATGTGATTTTCATAGCGATGAAATAAAAATTCGATCTTTATATTGGAAGTAGAAATATAAAAATATAATTTTTATATAGGATGAAGCATTTAAAAATATATAAGAAGTAGAAATAAAAATTGAATTTTTATTTATTGAAATGAAGCAATAAAAATATAATTTTTATTATAAACAGCAAAGAAAGGGCTGCATCAGAATTTCAAACCGATCCAGACGGTTCAGCAGTTCAAAAGCAAAGCACGGCGGAGTGGAACCCTCTGTGAGAACTTCTCACTTTAAAATTTCTTTTTCTAGTTATAAATACATATACTAGGATGCAGACGGTGCTTAGCAGCACCCAACACCCGTCGTCCACAGACCATGGACGGCTTGTTTGTTTAGTTAATTGTTTGGTGATTGATTTATTTGTTTTGTTGATAAATTTAATTGAATTGATTGTGTGATGGGAAAATGAAATAAAATATTTATATAGTTAAAAATATTTTATCGTAAAAATATAATTTTTAACGTGAATGTGAATAAATATTCATTTAAAAACTGGTCGGTTTGTTTATGTACACCTATTTGAAGGACATTGATTGGGACGATAAATTTTACACATCGCCCAAATGCACAAATAAAATCTATGTTTGATTGTTTGAAACCCCACACGGGTATTGGGATGACATTTGGCATACACTAATCCCAATTATTTAGTTGTATGTCGATCGATTGGTCGACAGACTGTGTGAGCGTTAATTATTTATATTTGATGCTTATGCAGTTGTGTGGTGCACTTTGGATGATGGTTGATTATTTATCGTTGCTATTATATACATGTGTAGTATGGAATCCATATAATTAACATTATATGGTAATTGATTGGGCCTCATTCCAATTGGGAAAATAAAGAATATTTTAAAATATAGGTTCATGTGTTGACCGTACTCATTCGTTGAGATTAGTCATGTGTTGAGCGAGATATTTTAACAAAAAAATTTACATCTTTATCATATATAAAATTAGAAACTAACTGGAAAATAGCTAAGATGAGTGGTCTCCTGGGTATTGATCTGATGTTGGTTTCGGCCTTCGGGGTTAATACTTAGGGAATCGTTCTCTTACTAATTTACGGTTGGAGTCTGATTTAAAAATTTTAACGATAGAAATCATAATTTTATAAATTATATTAAATAACAAAAATAGTCACGTGTTGACAGTACTCATTTGTTGAGATTAGTCATGTGTTAAAGAAAGAAATATAGATTCATGTGTTGAATAGAATAAATATTCATTTGTTGAATAGAATAAAGAATTTTTTGAAAAATATAAAGCCGTGTTGATTAGAGATGCGTTATTTTGACGCGATCGATCATTTTATCGATTTTATTCGTTTTATAATGTATATTGAAAAGTGATTTCAAAATCGAATATTTTGAAATGAAATTCGAATTAAATTAATTTGAAATTCAAATTGGAATCGAAATTGAATTGAAACGAATTTGAATTTGAATTGAATTGAAAATAAAAAAGAATTTGAATTGAATTGAATATAAAATGAATTCGAATTAAAATGGATTGAAAATAAATTCAAATTGAAATTGAATCGAATTAAGTTGAATTGAAATTCAAATTGAAATTGAGTAGAACTGAAATCGAATTGAAATTGAATTCAATTCGAATTGAAATAGAATTAAAATCGATTTGAATTGAAATCAATTTGAAATGAATTTAAAACGAATTTATAAGTGAATATTCGATTTTGATATAAAATTGAAATGGAAGTTGAAACTGTTTTTGAAACAAATTTAAATGATTTATAAAATTCGTTTTATATAGAAATCGATGAAATATATATATATATATATATATTATATATAATATAATGGCCTGAATAGAACGTGCTGCGCTGCGGCAGTTCGTGATTTTCGACCATTGACTTCGAATGGGCATTACGGGAGATCTGACCGTCGGATTCTCCTAAAACCGGAACCATTGGGTTCGAATCGAAAAGAGCTTTCCAATGAATATTAGAAATGTGAAATATAACGGTTGGATTTGGAGATATGTCCAAATCAATTTCAGAAAGGGTCGCTATAAGTGCAGTTCGATGGCCGCCGTTGATGGAAATCGACTGTATGGAACTTGATAAAATTATTAAAAACATTAATAATTTGTGTAAAATCATAATAAATGATTTGGAAAGAACTGGGATGAAAAAACCCTTAATTTGAAAAGATAAAAATGTATTTTTATCAAAATGAACTAGTTTGAACTAGAATTAAAATCAATTTATTTTTGAAATAAATAAATTGAATTTGAAAGTGGTTTTGAAAATAACCAGAATTTCCAATATATGAATTGGAATGGATTTGAATCAAAATTTTCTTCGGAATATTTTGATGTTGGATTTCGTGATTATACGGATATGGTTGTGGAAATTTGAAAGATATATTAATATCGTTATTTCCAATACGATATTTGTTGGTCGTAGAATTTGATATTGAATATAAGACGATATATTTTCTATTCAGAGCCTTGTATTTAATATCAAATGTGATTTGGGTTTGTCGTGAATGGTGTCTTCATTAACACTGCTCTTAAGCCCGGTGGAGAAAAAGATTAAATCTTTTTATTTAGATTTAATGAAGTGTACCAATTAAATAATATTTAATTGGAATTGAATTGGTATTGATTTTTGGGTTTATCGTGAGCGGTGTTTTGAATAACACTTGTTCTTTAACCCGATAATTAATGCCATGTGATTTTGGGTTGTCGTGAACGGTATCTTCAATAATACTTATCTTAGACCCAACTGAGTTAAGAAGATCAGAAACTAACCGGAGATTAGTTAAGTTGAATGGTTTCTTGGGTATTGATATGTCGTTGGTTTCGGCCTTCGGGGTTAATATTTAGGGAATTGCTCACTGGCTATTTTACGGTTAAGGGCTGATAGAATGGAATGTGACTTTGGGTTTATCGTGAACCGTGTTTTAAATGACACTGATTATTTAACCCAGTTAAAGATTAAAATTAAGTGAAGTTTCAATGAATCTTTAATTAGATTGAAACGATCGAAAATGGAGTATCACCAGTTTTTCTCCAAAGTGATAGTTAAATCTTTAAATAGATTTGAACGTGAAATGGTAATTAATTTTACTGATAACACCGTGGTGTTAGATATGGAGTATTACCAATTTTGCTTCATGGGATAAATAGGTTGGGATTGGAAAATAAAATAAATAATTACTTCGGTGTGGTTCGCTAATCCCGACTAGTTTGGAAAACCATAATTTGGTTTGAAACGATATCCAAAGGAAGATTAAAGAATAAATTTAGAAGAATTTTTCTTGGATAAAATTAATGGGAACCTTTCCCTAAGAATGTGAAAATTGGAATAAAAGAGAATATTCTGAATTGGAATGAGGCGTAGGTTGTGTTTGTGTAACAGTTGTTTATTATATACGCGGGTCATTCAGAAAGGTCGGATTTATACCCATTCTGAATAACCGATTCGACGAAATGTCGAAGATGAAGACGATGGTAGAAGACCGGAAGTCTTCACATCGTTTGGGTGATTACTGATGATCTTGATTGGGCTGTACACCCAAGAGGATGGAATCAGTTGGTTGTCGTCGAGACATACTTGGAGATCGATGGATATGCGAGGAAAGTGCCTCCGGTTTCGTTCAGACCCAGAACGAACTAATAAATGGACTGTGTGTCTGACATTGGATTTTAGTCTGTGTTGATTGATCTCTATTAAATATACATCTGTTTGGCGGCAGAGAGTTTATTCTTTTGCTTAACGCCCTTCTTTGAGACGTACGAGCTCAGAGGTTGTATATTGATGGACATCAGTCGCATGGCATGAATTGCTAGTGTGGCATGCCTAAGTGGCAAATGATCAAGGCTTCTGTTGAAAAGCAAAGTCTTGTGGTTGATGATCAAAGCACGGCCTACGTGGTCCAACTTTGTGTATAACGTGAATTCGCGAGCCTCACACCTCGGTATGAGTCAAAAACGGGATATGGACCGTTGGGAGAACACGACGTTTCTTTCTAGCTATGGGTGGTGTCAGTGCTTAAACCGGCTGACATTTATATACTTTTTACCCGAGAGGTTGTTGGATGCGAGGCGCCTCGATTTTAGGTCTGTAAGGACCGGGAAACGTGTGTTCAAGAATAACTAATCCTCAAACATAAGGGAGGACCGGCCCAGCCGATTCCAGGGGTTGCCCGGAGTGTGTAGTCCCGAGGCATTTGCTAGAGTGTCTCGAAGCGGAGAGGATCTTGCCCCTTGCCTCGACTCATGACGGAAATCCAATTTCCAATACGAGATATTTCGGTTTTATTTGTAGAGCCTAGTATGGCGACATGATAGATGGTACCCATGCCACCTATGATTGATATTTATGATTGAAATTGTTTTGACACTATACACTTATAATAGTATCAAATGATTTGTTTTAAACGTACCAAGCATGTTTGGCTATTATAAGGGAAAACCCTATCATCCGGCTGCGTTGCATTGTGTGATGGGACCTGGGTCTTATAATAGCTTCATTTTTCCAAAAAGCATTGCGCTGTTTTGCTATATGCACTGGTATTCTTGGAAGGAAACCCGTTTCGTGTTATACGGCGTGGTCCCTTGAATTACTCTCTTTTAAAGTAAAGTTTTAATAACTATTTTAGTTCTCACACCAGTCACATGACTGACCTGGAGTTTATTGTTTTAACCTAAACTCTGGGTGCCCCTATTTTCGACACGGGCAGCTAGTAGTTTTGGTTTTGCAGATTTATATTCACAAGATCCTGATTTACAACTGGAACGATGCTCGGAAAGCTCTGTATCCGTGTATTACTTTCAGTTGTGTTTTGTATTGTTTTTCCACTGCTATGTACTTTATTGTAATCTCTGATATTTATCGAATGTATTTTATTCATTTATACTTGGTATATTCTTGTATCTGATGGAATTGTTGTAATAAACAATGAAATGTTCTTCCGTTTGTGTTCTATTTTGTCGTGTTCTCAAGGTAATTCGTGCTTTCCTCATCGGGGAAGTTACGGGCTATCACAGCGTTTGACCAGTTTCAGTTGATTTTAATCGTCGGAAAATGGCCATTTTTCAAACGGTCTCGGAGTTCGACAAAATTAGTTTTCTTAGGACCGTATCGTCAATATGAAGCTAGAAATAATCGTTTTGGAATATTTAGAGTTTGTATGTGGCCCCAGTAAATTGAAATGTACGTTTGAATTGAATATATATAGATTTATATTTTAATTTTAACGAAAACTTATCGTAACAACCGAACTGGCTCACGATACATATCCCATTGTGTTCGAAATGAGAGTAATACGCTAGGGACGTCAGTCAGTGGCTTCGATTTTGAGTTTGAATGAAAAAGTAATTTTATGGGAATTAAATTAAATAATATATATATATTTATATCCCTCTCCCTCTCTTCACTCAGTCAACGTTCAAACATAAAAAAGGGAAACCGTGATCGCTCACCCCCCTGGAATCCCGTCGCCGCCACCCTCCCCCTCGTCAGCCTCCGACCCCTCTCCGTGCAAGTCGTCGTCCTCTGCCTTGAAACCCCTAATTCGATCCCAAACCAGACCGCGCAACCACCCACACACCCACCTCCGATGGCTGCCGCAACCTCCAGCACCCTCCCCCTCACCTTCCGCTCTCCTCCTCCTTAATGATAGCGCCCTTCCCCTTTGTTTGACCGCTGTAAGTTTTTTAAAGTTATTTTGGTTTCTTTCTTCTTCTATTTCATATTATTTATTTAATGATTAACAGAAATAGGTTTTTAATTGTTTAAATGAAAAGATAATAGTTTTAAACATGAAAAATACGATTTTTATAAAAATAAAGATGAGACCTTTATTCCGTCTAAAGTTTTGATTTTGATTTATATAAAGCTATATTTTTCAATGTGTAAAGGTGAGATTTTTTAACATAAAAAAAGCGAAATCTTTATATAGAAAAAGGTGAAATCTTTATGTAGAAAAAGGCGAAATCTTTATATAGAAAAAGGCGGAGTAAAAATCCGAAATTAATATGAAGTTGAAGAATAAAAATATGATTTTTATATTATAGAAAGGATAAAAATATGATTTTTATATAGTAGAGATAATAAAGATATGATTTTTATATAAAGTAGGAGTAAAAATATGATTTTTATATAAGTAGTGAACTAAAAATATAATTTTTATATAGTGAGCAGAATAAAAACGGAATTTTTATCTATATAGTAGCGGTATAAAAATGGAATTTTTATCTATATAGTAGCGGTATAAAAATGGAACTTTACCTATATAGTAGCGGTATAAAAATAGAATTTTTATATACATAGCAACAATATAAAAATGTGATTTTAATATATGTAGTGGCTATGGACAATGAAATTGACAAAAGGCGAGCACGACGAAGATTTCCTACATAAGCAGAGTCGAGGCGTTTGGTTTAGCTAGTCAGTGAGAACTCCTCACCTTTAAATTATTTCTAGTATGAAATATATACTAGGATGCAGACGGTGCTTAGTAGCACTCGACAACCGTCGTCCACAGACCATGGATGACTTGTTTGTTTGGTTGCTGTGTTGTGAAATTTGATTGTGTGGTATGGAGAATGAAATAGAATATTTTATCGTTATAAATATTTTATAGTTAAAAATATAATTTTTAACGTGTATATAAAATAAATATTTATAAACAAATCGGACGATTTGTTTATATACACTGATTTGACTGATATTGATTGGGACGATAAATTTTACACATCGCCCAACTGCACAAATAAAATCTGTGTTTGTTGATTTGAAACCCCACACGGGTATTGCGATGAGATTTGACGTACACTAATCCCTATTGTTTAGTTGTATGTCAATCGATGGATTGACAGACTGTGTAAGCGTTAATTAGTTATATTTAATGCTTGTGCAGTTGTGTGGTGCACTCTGGATGATGGTCTATTGTTTACCGTTGCTATTATATACATGTGTTGTAGAAAATCCATATAATTAACATTATATGGTAATTGATTGGGCCTCATTCCAATTTAGAAAATAAATTCATGTTTTGAATTGAAAATAAATTCATGTGTTGAATTGAAAATAAATTCATGTGTTGAATTGAAAATATATATTCATGTGTTGAATAAAAATATAAATTCATGTGTTGAATAGAAATATAGATTCATGTGTTGAATAGAAAATATTCATTTGTTGAATAGAATAACGAAGTTATTGAAATATACAAAGCCGTGTTGATTAGATTGACGCCATTTTGACGTGAACGATATTTATATCGATTTTATTCATTTTTTAATGAATATAGGATAGAAAGTGATTTCAAAATATAACGTTTTGAAAATATTATCATTTGTATATCGATGATGTGGAATATTCAATTTTGATTAGAAATTGAATATGAAGTTGAAATCGTTTTGAAAACGAATTTAAAACGATTTATATAATACGTTTTAAAAGGAAATCGACGAAATATATATAATATATATATATATATATTATATATAATGGCCTGAATAGAGCGCGCCGCGCCGCGACAGTTCGTGAATTTCGACCATTGACTTCGAGTGGACATTGCGGGAGATCCGACCGTCGGATTCTCTTAAAACCAGAACCGTTGGGTTCGTATCGAAAAGGGCTTTCTAATGAATATTAGAGATTTGAAATCTAACGGATGGATTTGGAATTATATTCAAATCAAATTTGGAAAATGTCGATGTAAGTGCAGTTCGATGGCCGTTGATGGAAATCGACTGTACGGGCCTTGATAAAATTATTAAAAATATCAATAATTTGTGTAAAATCATAAGAAATGATTTGTGAAGAATTGGGATGAAAAATTCGATATTTGAAAAGATAAAAATAGATTTTTATCGAAATGAACTAGTTTTGAACTAGAATAATAATTTATTTATTTTCAAATAAATAAATTGGATTTTAAATGGTTTTAAAAGTAACCAGAATTTCGAATAATTGAATTGGAATGGATTTGAATCAAGATTATCTTTGGGATATTTCGATGTTGGATTTCGTGATTATACAGATATTGTTATGGAAATTTGAAACATATTTATATCATTATTTCCAATACGATATTTGTTGGTCGTAGAATTTGATATTGAATATAAGCCGATATATTTTCTATTCAGAGCCTTGTATATAATATCAAATGTGATTTGGGTTTGTTGTGAATGGTGTCTTCATTAGCACTGTTCTTAAACCCAGTTGAGAAAAAATTAAATCTTTTTATTTAGATTTAATGAAGTGTACCAATTATACGGTATTTAATTGGAATTGAAATTGAATTGATTTTTGGGTTTATCGTGAACATTGTTTTAAATAACACTTGTTCTTTAACCCGATAATTAACGAATGTGATTTTGGGTTTATCGTGAACCGTGTTTTAGATGACATTGGTTCTTTAATCCAGTTAAAGGTAGGATATTGATTTTTGGGAAGATTAAAACAAGTGGAGTTTTAATGAATCCTCAATCAGATTGAAATGATCGAGAATGGGGTATCACCGGTTTTGCTCCAGGCGATAGTTAAATCTTTAATTAGATTTGAATGTGAAATGGTAATTAAATTTACCGATAACACCGTGGTGTTAGATATGAAGTATGACCAGTTTTACTTCAGGGGATGAATAGGTTGGGATTGGGAAATAAAATAAATGATTACTTCGGTGTGGTTCGCTAATCCCGACTAGTTTGAATTGATATTCAAAGGAGATTAAAGAATAAATTTAAATAATTTATCTTTGATAAAATTAGCGGGAACCTTTCCCAAAGTATAAGAATATTTGAATAAAAGAATATTCTGAATTGGAATGAGGCGTATGTTGTGTTTGTGTAACAAATGTTTATTATATACGCGAGTTATTCAGAAAGACCGGGTTTATCCCAGTCTGAATAACTGATTCGAAGTGGTATCGAGTATGAAGACGGTGGTTGTAGACCGGAGGTCTTCACATCGTTTGGATGATTACTGATGATCTTGATTGGGCTGATACACAAGAGGAGGGAATCAGTTGGTGATCGTCCATACGTATTTGGAGATCGATGGGTATGCGAGGTACAAGGTGCCTCCGGTTTCGTTCAGACCCAGAACGAACTTGTAAATGGATAGTGTGTCTGACATTGGATTTTAGTCTGTGTGATTGATTTCTATTAAATATACATCTGTTTGGCGGCGGAGAATTTATTCTCTTGCTTAACTCCCTTCTCTGAGACATACAAGCTCATGGGTTGTATATTGATGGATATCAATCGCACGGAGTGAATTGCCAGTGTGGCATGCCTAAGTGGCAAGTGATCAAGGCTTCTGTTGAAAAGAAAAGTCTTGTGGTTGATGATCAAAGCACCGCCTGTGTGGCATAGCTCTATGTAACGTGAATCCGCGAGCCTCACACCCCGATTGTGAACTAGAAACGGGAGAGGACATCAGAGAGGGCATGCGTTTCCCTCTAGCTAGGGTGGTGTCAGTTCTTAAACTGGCTGACATTTATATACTTTTCACCTGTGTGGTTGTTTCTGTTGCGAGGCGCCTCGGATATATCAGTGACTGTGTGGAGCCGATGGAGTCATTTGGCTCATTTACGCCCCAAAGGGTGGGGAAACGTAGTGTTCAGGCATAATAATCCACATCGGTGGACCGGCCCTGACGATCCAAGGCTTGTCTGTGTGCTTGCCTAAGACACGGGCTAGAGCGTCTCGAATCGGTAGAGTACGATCCCTGTCCTCGGTTCACAGACGGAAATCCAATTTCCAAATACGTGACTTTGCGATTTTGATTGTAGAGCCTAGTATTGGCGACATGATATATGGTACCCATGCCGTCTATTATTGATATTTATGATTGAAATTGTTTGACACTATACACTTATAGTAATAAAACATGAAATTTAGCGTATCAAGCATTCTTTGGCTATTATAAGGTAAAACCCTATCCTCCGGCTTATGTTGCATTGTGTGATGGGACCTGGGTCTTACAATAGCTTCATTGTTCTTTATTAAGCATTGCGCTGTTGTTTTATGCACTGGTATTCTTGGGAGGAAACCTGTTCCGTGTTATACGGCGTGGTCCCTTGATTTATCTAAATTTAAAATAAAGATTAATAACTGTTTTAGTTCTCACACCAGTCCCATGACTGACCTGGAGTTTATTGTTTTAACATAAACTCTAGGTGCCCTTATTTTGACATGGGCAACCAGTAGTTTTAGTTTTGCAGATTTATATTCACAGGAACCTGGTTTACAGCTGGAATGATATCCGGAAAGCTCTGTATCCGTATATCTCTATCAGTTGTGTATTGTATTATTTTTCCGCTGCTATGTAATGTATTGTAATCTCTGATATTTTTCTGTCATGTAATATTTATTTATACTCTGTATATTCTTGTATCCTGATGGAATTGTTGTAATAAACAAGGAAATGTTCTTCTGTTCGCGTCCTGATTAGTGTTGTCCTCAAAGCAATTCGTTCTTTATCTTCTCTTCGGAGACCGGGGAAGTTCGGGTCGCTTCTGGAATCCTACATGTACAGGAACATTTGTTTCCATCGATTATTACTTTGTACTCATGACCAAAATGTGTAATCACTCCCCACTCTCCCTCGTTATATCGGACAAGCCAGCAACGTCTTGCTTCAGTTGCCCTTTCACATATCTTTAACTCCCATTTTGGGGTTAACTTAGCAGTCGGTGACATACCAAGCTCTCTTCGTTTACAAAAATAATCTACCGATCGGAAAAACATGTGAGCAACTAAAGCTTTGACTGGCAATGATCGTGCACCTTTAAGTACACCATTAAAGCTTTCGGAGACATTTGTTGTCAGACATGAAATCTTCCCCCATCATCGAAGCACAAAGCCCAGTTCTCTTCCTTCCCACGCAAACTACGCTCGATCCAATTATGTGTGTCAACACTGGTTAGTTTAAGTTCGTCTCGAATCCTTTTGTATTCAATCACCTCTGATGCACATGCTGTTGCATAAAATAAACCTGTCAACTTTTTATCTTTATGTCCGGCAACTTGAAAATTGGCTTTTAGATGTCTTGCGCAATATCTATGTTTGTGAGGGTGTCTCCAATGCTCCTCTAAGGCTTCCGGTATTCCCTTCATCCTATCAGAAATGAAAGTGATTTGTCGATTGGTAACACTATGGATGAATGTTCGAATACACGCAAAAAACCAACCCCAAATATCGGCTGATTCGACCTCAACAATTCCATAGGCCAACGGGTACAAGGAATCATTCGCATCTACAGCAGTCGCAACCAGTAACGTACCTTTGTATTTACCATATAAATGTGTACCGTCTATGGAAAGCAAAGGTCGACAATGTACAAATCCTTCGATGCAAGGCCCAAATGCCCAAAATTCTCTTTCAAATATACCATATAAATGTGTACCGCATGGTTCGGCTATTATATGGGCAACACTTCCGGGATAAGCTTTGATAAGTTCATCGAAATACGTACGTAGGGTGGAGTATGACTCCGCCCAGTCACCATATATCCCTTTGATTGCTTTGCTTAATGCTCTCTACTCCTTAGTATAACCAACGTTTATAAATAGTTGCTCCTGTATTAACACTTTCACTGTCCCAGGAGTAATACTCAAATCTGCTTTAACAAATGGCATGATCTTCGAAACCAAAAACGCAGACGTTGCTTGCTTGTGATTGGAATTAACTGTTGGATTTACGCAACTATGTTCAACTGTGTATTTTGTAATAATCCACTAACCTTTCTGTGATATTTTAGAATCTATGGCACGTATTCTCTAGGGATAGTTGGGATCTATGTTACAATTAGCAGTGTATATCTTTTTGTTAGATTGGATCGGCTTAAACGAAACCGCATGCAAAATTGACCATTCACTTAGTTGTTGAAGAAATTTTCTTTTGCTCTCAAACATCATAAAAATTTTGAAACCATTTTGAACACAAGCCGATGAGAAAATTTCGTTGTTGAATTGCATATTAGCAACCATAGATTTTGCCAACATTTGTGCATTGCACAAATCATCATCCAATGGAACGTTGAACACCGGCTTCGACTCCTCGTCATCACTATCTTCTGGAGCGTTGTCTTCACCTCCGAAATAAAAATTCAGGGGAGCATTGTTTACTTGCATTTAATCAACCCATGACGTTTCATTATCAGGAAGGTTAACAATGTTCATGTTATCAAGTGAAGGATCCGGATTTAACTCGTCCAGGTCTGGTTCTTCCTTTTCCATATCCTCTCAGGAATATTTGGTTCTACGTTGGATTCGGCTTCGGTAGCTTGGGTCGGATACCTAAGTATGCAAGCGGCATATTTTTTAGTACATTTTACTATGTGACATAATTTTTACATCAATAACACAAGTAACTTACTATTGGCTCACGTGATTAACATCGGAGGGCGTTGGATTCATCGGAGCACATTGGTAACTTGTAGACGGTCCGGCTGTAGTTTGTGTTGCGAAGTAATTCGAAAAAACCTACAATGGTAACATGCAACAAATTTTTTTAATCATACACAAGACAATGGTGATATTATCCAATAGGAGAATTTTACAGTTCGATTTACCCTTGAGTCATATTTTGGACAGTATCCTACGTCGGATACGGATAGCTAGGTTGCAAATTCACGAATGGATTCCAACCAAGACACATTTGTTGTTGCTCATAAGTAGGTTGGATCATAGCCGGATTCGGATGGTATGCTGTGGGAGCCGGAACGACTGGAGTTACATGTGGCTCTGCCGACAATCTCCTCTCTTTCATTATTTTGATACGGCGGACAACATAATTTCAATGTCGGCATCGTCTCCAATTTTAATCGCCTTAGATCTTGAATCGTTCGGCCAATTGCAAACTAACTAGATGTCAAACTCATCTGATTTAATTTTAGTAGCTTTATAGACAGCCTCCTTCAATTTTACGAAGTTTGATCCTTTTAAAACTTTTGCCAGTTTACTAGATCCACCATTATATGTTACACATTTATGTTCATCAACAACCAATTCTCCATCATAATAGCATATAGTAGAAATATAGTTCGGCGCCATTCTACGTTAAATGCAATTTCATAAAAACTTAGATTGGATAGATCTAAAAAATATAGAAAAACAAACCCATACCATTCGATAATCTTACAAAAGACAAACTCTTTTACTTCTCACTTAGATCCGCAAGAAAAGATTCTTATTTTGTTGAATAAGAATGAAGGATTTGTAGTTTTTAAATTTAGATTTTGGGATCTTTTAGAGAGATGTGAAGAGTGAGAAGTGGAGAATGAGTAAATAAAGGAAAAGAAAGTTATATTCTCTCTGTAAATCTCCTGGGGCGCAATCCTGGATTTCGCCCCAAGAGAAAATTACTATATTTTCTTTTCGTGCAATCCTGGATTGCGCCCCACATAGGGGATTGTACAGAGAGCTTAAGGCTTTCTGTAAATCTTTTGGGGTGCAATCAAGGATTGCGCCCCAAAGAAAAAAACTTTTTTAAACCTACTGGCGCAATCCAGGATTGCGCCAGTATTCTTGCCTTGGCCTGGTCAAGGCTTACGTGGCTAAAAGGGGGCTATATTTGTAATATTTTGCAAAAGGGGCTAAAAGTAGGAAAAAAATAGGCCAGAAACGAAAAATACTCCAGTTATAATCAGTTGCGGTGGAGAATTCCATGTTATTATATTGCAAATTTGAACATTTAAAAGCTTGGTGTCAAATATTCCGTTGATTCTGTTGGCTGGATGATAAAATTTGTTAAAATTAATATAAATAAAAAGTTAAATCAAGCCCATCGAATAAAGTTCGAATGGTTCGATCGATGATCCAATTTAACCAAACTAAAACATTTTATATTTGAAATGTTCACTGAATAAAACATAAATATATAATTTCAGTGCTTCTATGTTGTAATTTTTTCCTCTTTTTCTGTTAAAGCTGAAAGGGTTGAGTGGGTATCTACCACTTTAATATACCATAGACGATAGAAACAAAGTATAAAAAAACACCAAAAGGAATACAAAATACACATGGTATACCAATCACTATGAGAGATTAACAAAAAAAAAGCTAAACAAAAACAGATAAAAGAAGACCGCTGCATTACAGGCCAAAAACAAATTTGCACTTTTTAATAGTAATTTAAACTAAAATATGATAAACAACGTTTATTTAGATAAATAAACTAACATAAAAAATCATTAAAACTATTATTCGACCATCGTGTCCGGCCATTTTTAACTATTCGGATTGACTCGACTTGACTGTCAAGGCAAAAAGCTCAGGGAAATAGTCTGAAGTTCCAGATATCAAGTCTGGATAGCATCATGTGACAACGGTCGAATGCGCATGGTAGAACATCGCTCGAGATCTCACTAAGTGGGGGATCAACATGGGTCATAGTAAAGTGATCGACATTACTCAAAGTAAAGAATCGGTACAGCTCCACGATAGACTATAGATAGTTAGTTCAACCAACAACGCTCTGTATCTCTAACATTACTAAATAAACAGTGTATATCGACAGATAGGAGAAACAACATCTAACGATATGATAGCAACAACTATCAATGGCAAATACATTCTGTAATTCTTTTACGAATTAAAAAACTATTCGTTGGTAGCCGTTGAAAATGGTTGAAGATATATCGTTTGCAGCTGTTAGTAGCTGTTGCTAAATCGCGAGAAAACAACTGAGACCTGCTTCTTCTTCCTCATTCCATTTTCCTTCCCAATTTTCAGTCAAATCCCTTCCTCCTCCCTAAAATTCGCTGCCTTCTACCCTTCATTAGCCTCTCCAACTCTTGGAAATCTGCCCCTCTTCCTTTCTAACATCATAATATTCTCTAGAGAAGGTATTAATCCTAAGTCCTATTTAATTAAATTTGTTAATTATGGTTCGTCTATTGATTTAGATGTTTGTATTGCCTTATTGTATGTGTGGCGAAGTTTATTGGAGCCTAATTATTGTTATTAATCTATGTATTGCAAATTTAAAGTTTGCTTGATAATAGAATAATGTGCACATGAGTTGAATATTTAGTGCTTTTAAGCTTGTTTGAGTTATTTAGTGTGTATGAGCATAATTTAATTTAAGTATTTAAGAACATATCGAAAACGATATTAAATTTTATATAATTCACGATTAGTTATTTAAGTATTAAACATTTGCGTATATGTAATAAACTCCGTATACGTACGGTTAGATTGGAATTAAGCCATTTAAGGCTTATTTAGTTTAAAATTTGCTGCTTGAAATAGACAATTGATAACAAAAGTGACAATCATATAGGTTAATTTTTAATATACACATCCAAGTTATTAAATTACTGGAAACTGCAAAAGAAGAAAATTTCCATGATTTTGATTTTGATGTCTATTAAGAAACCCATGTTAGTTTAGAAAATTTCCCATGATTTCGTATAAGTCAAAAGGTAAATTTTTAATAAGTATAAAATATGTAATATGTAATATATAATATTCATAAAACCCTTAGAGTTTTTTTGGCCTGCTCTAATAAGTATTGTATATGATCGTTATGTGGGTATTCCTTTTTTTAGCAGAATGGATATCTATATTCATCGCATAAAATGTTAATTGGATTTGTCCCTGTATTAGATAACCTACGAACACAGTAACATAATTTAAACTCATAAATCATTTCATTTTAAACGGTTCACAAAATTTTGATAGCGCTCCCTTTATGTTATTGAATCATTTGAATTGAATTTTTTTATGTGATTTAATTATGATATTATATTAATAATGGGAGGTTGGATGACCCAGTAGCAATGTTTCGATGATCAATTAATAAATTGTTTTAATAACTTGTCAACGCAATTTTAATTTACATCATACTTTTAGATTAGGAAGTAGGGGAAATGAACAATTATTTTACTGATCGGAGCTAGATGTATCAACAATGAAGGGAACTAAGAGACTCGATAAGTGAACATTTTAATAATGGTGTTCGCGTATTTATTGATTTCGTTTGAAGTAACAATGGAAATGATGAAAACTCTGTTATCCATGTAATAGATGCAAATTATTAAAGCATTAGATATCAGAAATGGTTAGAGTTCATTTGCATCAGTAAGGTTTTGTGTCAAACTATTTCGTCCAGGATCGTCATAGAGAACTGTTAGCATCTAATTCTGTGCATGTTGAGGAGGTAGCGAGTAATCAACTTGTTACGACGAATCTCATAGAAAATATAGTTGAAGATTCTATACGTTCAATGTTCCTTACTATTCAATTTGTTGATGATGATGGTAATGCTAAAGAAGAACCAGATATTAGAGCAAAAAATGATTTTTTTAGATGCTGCGAAGAAACCTTTTTGGGGAGGCTATACAAGCGAAACCTAATATCAGTAACTACTAAATACATTGCGATGAAATCTACATAAAATTTCACAGAAGCTGGATTTGCAATTGTTGTACAAGCTTAAAAGCAGCATATGCCTCCCAATGATTTAACGTGCGAAAATCATTATAAAGCGAAAGATCTGATGTTGTCTTTTGGTTTACCATATCAAATAATAGTTACATGTCTAAATGGTTGCATGTTATTTTGAAAAGAAGATATCAACCTTAGAAATTGTGAAATAGGTAACCATGAAAGGTACAAATCAAGAAAGAAGAAGGGAAAAAATCTCGTATAAACGTATGCATTATTTACCTATTACTCCTAGGCTTCAAAGATTATATGCATATTCTGTGATCGTGCATCATATGAGATGACATGGTGTGAGAACAAGAGAATAAGGTACGTTAACACACCCAGTTGATGGGAACCATGGAAGCATGTTAACTAGAATTATTCCGATTTTGCATCGAAGATCCGTATTGTTATATTTGGTTTATGTATGGATGGATTTTCACTATTTTCTCAATTTGGTTTTAAATATCCATCCTGGCCGTCATACCTTATAATTTTCTTTATGGATATGTATGAAAACTTTACATATGTTTCTTATAGTTGTCGTTCCTTGCCTAGATGATCCGACACATGGAATTGATGTTTGTTTACAATCTTCGATTGAAAAATTAAAAATATTATTATACGAAGGAATAGAAACATATGATATTTCCAAAAAGGGACTTTTGAATGTTTGCTTCTTTATTGTGGATAATTAGCGATTTTTCTGCATATGCAATGTTTCAAGTTGGAGTACGATTGGTCGCCTAACTTACCCTTATTCCATGGGAGAAACATGAACATTTTCATTACTTCATGGAAAGAAAATTTTATGGTTTGATTGTCATTGATGTTTTCTTTATATTAATCGTCCTTTCTGAAGAGATAAGAAAAACTTTACAGCTAATAAATATGAGACTTAGCGACTACCTACGGTTTAGTCAAGTGGACATATCTATGAACCTGTAATGGATTATCCAAAGGTACATGAAACAAGAGGAAAAATTAAAATTCAAGGAAAATCATCGATTCATGGTGCAAACAAAGTATATATTGGGAGTTTCCTTACTGGAAAAATCTTCTCATTCATCATAAAATTGACGTGATATACAATGAGAAAAACGTTTTTGATAATGTGTTTAATTCAATTTTCAATGTTAAGAAGAAGGTGAAGGATGATTGAAATCAAGATGTGATATAGAAGTGATATGCAATTATCCTGTGTTTCATATAAAGTCAAATTAAACAAAAACAAAATCAAAAGCGTGTTTTGAGCTAGACAATAATCAAGTTAAAATACTTTTAAAATGGGTGGAAGGATTAAGATTCCCAAATGGTATATCTTCTAATCTTCGTAGACATGTCGACTACAAGAATAATAAACTTAGCGGGATCGAAATCCATGATTGTCATGTTATGATGGAAAATATGTTACCTGCAACAACCCGTATTTTTGGGTAACCGGGAAGTGCAGATTTAATTGGTTTTGTGATTCTCAAGATAATATCTGGTGATACGAGTTTATGAGACTTACTCATATAACATTTAATTAAGAAAATAAGGCTTTGAGCATTTCTAAATTGAGTATTTGAAATAAATATATAACTTGGTTGCAATAAGGAATTTATTCCAATATATATTATCACTTTAAGATTGTAATTTTGTGTTATGATATATATTGTTATATAAATCTTAAGTGTTTAAATTTGTTGTGTTTAGTAATAAAAATATATGTTATGATATGTTAATGACGTATTTTTTTGAATGAGGCATTGATGACATTTATTTGTTGTGTTGTAAAAAATATACAAATAAATGAAAATATTTTATTAAACACATTTATTTTGTTAAATTATGTTGAATTTGACAATTAAATAGAGCAATTGTGTTGTGTGTTAATTTGTGTATTGAATTGTCAAATTAAACACAAGTTGATTTGGTGTGGTGTGTTTAAATTAATGTCTAAAACACTTTTATAGTGTTTTAGGTATTATTGTTGAAACACCCCACCTCCGTTAGGGTCACTCTCAAAGGGAATGCCCTAATTTTGGTGGAGGTTTATAAGTATAAGTCACAGATATACAAGACATATATAATAGCACATATTATTGAACAGCGGAAAACAACAACTTTTATTTCTTCAAAATATGTGTTACACAAACCATGCCATAATTTTTCCCAAAATCATAACTGTCTTGATTACATTATTTAAAGAAGCATGAAAAAAAAAACTGCAAAAGTCCCCTAAATGCTGTCCAAAGCCATAGTCCAAAACGGAAAAGATCCAAGCAATACATTCTTTCTCTTCAAGCTAGATGTGAAAACTGATCAAGCTGCGGTATTCCCTCCCTGAGAACCTGGGGGGGGGGGGAACGAAAGGAAAAGGGTCAGTCATAAAGACTGAGTAAGTTCTAGTGACTTTCAGTGTAGAAACGGTTAAAACAACCTGTCATGTACGAACTGGAACTAAACTTAAGAATGGTGTCAAGGTGAACAAGATAGGCTAAGGTGATCAGGATAAGTCAAGACAAGTCAAGTAAAGCATCACATGTTCGAAATCCGTTGCATCGACTTCACTAGTATACTAAGCCCATGTCACAAGTTAATCACAAAATAAATCCCACGGCCCAATGTCATGAAATGACCCTGAAACGGGGTCTGACCAAAGTACGGGGTCCTACGGAGCGATTATCTAGTCGATCGACTCCCTACAAGTTCTAGCTCGTCAAGTGTCCGTGTCATACGGCTAATCACGAATGTAGTCACCTGTGCTGGGTCCACCTTCGGGTGTATCAGCCCTAGGGTGTCAACCCCTGACACGATTCAAGATGCACAGATAAATCTACGGATACCTAGTGTCTGCCCCGGAATACATGCACGATCGTAGTCCACCGAACCTACACTGGCATACCCCACTGCCGTCGTTCACCTCTTACAATCAGCCCAGTAATCGTGCCCCACCCGGCCTAGCCCCAGGGTACCTTGATACATCTAGAGGGTTACTGCTGAAAGGGGTCGTGTCTAGGGTTTCGCCTAATAGATTAGGTCATGTAATTCGTGACCTAACCTGCCTAACAGATTAAGTCATGTAATTCGTGACTTAATCCTTTTCTAGTCTAGTCATGTCAAGATGGTTAAGTATGTCATTTCAGTTCGCGACTTAACCCGCCTACGTGTCATGTCAAGTTGGCTAAGTGTTGTCGTTTTCAAGTTCATGACTTAGCCCTACAAACCGTGTTCAAGTTGGTTAAGTTGTCTTTTCATGTTCATGACTTAACCCTAATTGGCATTAATTGATTCGTTAATGCACCGAACCACTCACATTGGATCCTGTTGTTCGTAGCCACTGGATTTGCCGGGCGGTTCCGGGCAGGTTTACGCTACGAACTCAACCCAACCTCGGGTTTCAAGCGCGATGTGACCAACTACCCACATTGGATCCTATTGTTTGTAGCAACTGGATTTGCCGGGCGGTTCCGGGCAGATTTACACTACAAACTCAACCCAACCTCGAGTTGGCCACCTTCTTGTTTTCTAAAGTCATGCCTATGTTCTTATCAGATTTAGCTATTTCCACATCATGTTCATATGTCAACTTCGTGCCCAACTAAGGCATGTTTAAAGTCAAGTTATGGCATGTTCAAGTCAAGTTTTCGTTCCATATTTCATGTTCTACTTATGCCAAATTTCACAGTTTATGCTTATAATTAATTCAAGTTTTGCCTATTCTACCCAATCGTATCCCCAACGTATATAAACGCACTTCGTTCACAAGCATAAACAATTCAAGAGATAAAGGGGAATAACACCAAACATGTGATAGGCATATATGACAATTCCAACATCACTTGCATAATAAACATGCTATAACATATCACATGGTTGCAATACTAGTATGATGATAACTTGGCATAGTAATGATTCCAACTTAATTTAACATGATGATTTCAACTTTACATCATAGGCATAATAATCATTGCGGGCATAATAATAATTTTATTATAAACATGAAACATTAAAGGCATAGTAATCCTAATAGGCATAGTGGATTCTAATTTAGTATTTTTAACATAATAATTCTCATAGACATAATAATTCCAATTTATCATAATGATTCTCATCTAACATTATAAACATAATGGTTCCAACTCAACATTTTTAACATAATGATTCTCAACTAACATTATAGACATAATGATTCCAATTTAGCATTTTTAACATAATGGTTCTCAACTAACATTATAAACATAATGGTTCCAATTTAGCATTTTTAACATAATGATTCTCAACTAACATTATAGACATAATGATTCCAATTTAGCATTTTTAACATAATAATTCTCATAGACATAATGATTCCAATTTGGCGTTTTTAACATATATAACATTATAAACATAATAATTCCAACTTTTCATCATAACCTAGCAATACCCAATTTTTCATTAATCATGATGGGTATATTAACATCACAGGCATAATTCCATCAATAGTCATAGCCATGGTTTGATTAGTACCATAGGCATGGTTTAATCAACATAATGATTTCAATAAACATAGCGATTCCATGGACATGTATTAGTCCAACTTGCCAAACAATTAAGCCCAAGTGATTCATAACAACATCAAAATCATGACAAGTTTAACTTGCAACGTTGCCATAGCAATATCCCCAAATTATAATTCAAAGATAAACAATATAAACAATGGATTAACAATAGTTCCTAAATCCGGTTTCAATTCATGGCATGTCCATATTGTTTTAGCGTTTTTGCCTAAAAAGTAACATAGAACTTACAATATGAAGCAAATAACCCAAATAAAAATCCCAAATCAAATAGTCCCAAATTCATTGTCTAAGGCGTCGTAGTTGTTGTAGCTTCTAGTTGTAGCCTTCGAGAATCGTCCTCTATCTTCTATAATTTTATTCTTTGTATTTTTAACTCAGAGCTCTAGGTTTAATGGCGGCGGCCTGAGGCTAAAATGAGATAGTATGTTTTAGGCTAGGTCTTAGGTCCTTTTTATAATGTTTGTGAGTTGTTTTAGACCGTCGATGGATCTTAATTCAATAATAGCCGTTCGTTTGAAGGAGAGGCCAATCCGGAGCTGACACCTAGCCCTAGTGACAAGGCAAGGCTCAGAAAATCGACTAAACATAGACCAGGCCAGCTAGGGTGGGCTGGGTTCGACCTGGCTCTGGGGCCAGGTCGACAACCCAGTCGACACCGTGTCGACTTGGCAGTCGACACGGGTGTCGACAGCCCTGTCGACCTCTAGCCCAGGTCGACTGCCAAGTAGACCTGGGTGCCTTAGGCGGGAATTTTCCCGCCCTGGCCAATTGGGCCCGATTTTGAATTTTAAACTTGTTTTTCTGAGCAGTTTTCGTCTGTTTTGAATTTTAACCTGAATTCTGAAACTTCCGGAGGCTATATCTTCTTCATACGGACTCCGTTTTTCGAAAACTCGGACTCTATTTCGCGTATTTTTCCGAGACGAACAAAATGGCGTATCCCGTTTCCCTTAATTCTTTGATTTGAAATTAATTATACTTTAATTTGTGAATTTCACTGTTATAGAATACACGGGGTGTTACATTCTCCCCCACTTATAAAGATTTCGTCCCCGAAATCTTCAAGTTTAGGAAAAATATATATCCTTACATCCAAACATCCATCTACTCATCCATCAAACACGAGTATCCATTGTCCTTAAAAGACTTCTAATGCTTTATGATCATATGCGAAGTGTGTGTATATGTTCCTTAGCTAATGCTAATGATCAGGCCTGATTGATCTTCTAAATGCAAAATATGTTTAGCGAAATGAATCCAATATGTATGCAAATTTTTCCTATTATAATTCATAATTTCTACATGAGTGCTCAAACATTCAATCATATGCAACAACCAAATGATAGCACAACCAAGTTTCCAAAGTAAACACTCATGCATATGCAACATGAAAATGTGTCTGAGCCGATCTAGTGCCTAATGTGTATTCATGCATCCATGAGCAACCACTTGCGACCACTTGCAACCATTTCGCAATCATAACATGTTTCAATTACATGTTTACATCCAAAAAGATTCTAACTATGGTTCTCAAGATAGGTCGAGGAGAGAAATAAGATAAAACAAAGCATCTAAAATAGGTTAACGATGTACCGCCAGAAGGTCCGGTCTGCTTCTCAGGGCAGTCTTTGCTGATGTGTCCAGTCTTCCCACAATGAAAACATTCACCTTGCTTTCTCTTCCTCTTTCTACAATCCTTGGCTATGTTCCCTTTCGTACCACAGTAATTGCATTTCCTTTTATCGCGTGAGTTGTTGTTCTTGCCTCCCTTCTCGGAGTCTACCTTTTTATTCTTAGAATCGTTAGGCTTGACCTCTTTCTTCCCTTGAGAGTTTTCTGCCTCTGTCTCCTTCTTGCCCTTATCTTCCTCGTTCAGCAATGCCATCTGCACCAACCTTTCGTACATAGCTCCCATGGGTATATGGGTCATGGCCAAACTGTGTAATGGCTCATTCAACCCTTTGACAAAGCGGAGAGCCTTCTTATGCGGGGTGTTGACTAGGTCCAGTCCGAACCTAGCCAGCTCATCGAATTAATTAACATACTCTTTTACTGTCATATTCCCTTGCTTAAGAAATAAGAATTTTTCCAACTGAAGACTCCTTTCAGCTTCTGAGAGAAACTTAGCCTCAAACCTTGCCCTAAAGTCCTCCCATGTTTCCACTGGTCTTTCTGCATTAGTGACTTCCCACCAGTAGGAAGCCTCACCTTTTAGTAGCCACACTGCCAGTTGTACTTTCTGCCTATCTTCTACCTCAAAGATGACGAATAACTCCTCGGTTTCTTTCAGCCAATTTCTAGCTGCCACGAAGGACTCCGTTCCATGAAAGTCCTTTCCTCCCATAGCCTTAAAATCTTTACATATCTTAGCAAAAGTGTTTACCCGCGGAGGAGGTGGAGGAAGAGGTGCTGCTGCAGCTGGATGATTTCCTGCAGCTGGGGGAGGAGGAACGGTAGGACCTGGCTGGGTGGCCCTTGCTTCTAAGAATCGTCTAAACCAACCAGGTATTGGTACACCCTCTGACAAGTTAAGTTTCTCGGACATGCTAAAACAAGAAGGATAGATTCAAAACGAAGGATAAGAGATAGTACCTATGGCTTCGGGGGACTTTGCCTTGTTAAAATAAAATAATATTTTATCTTTTAAAAATGCTTCTTTAAATTTTCTTTTGAAAATAAATTTTCAAAACTTTTTATCCTATCTGGTAAACCTATGCTCTGATACGAAGTGAAACACCCCACCTCCGTTAGGGTCACTCTCAAAGGGAATGCCCTAATTTTGGTGGAGGTTTATAAGTATAAGTCACAGATACACAAGACATATATAATAACACATATTATTGAACAGCGGAAAACAACAACTTTTATTTCTTCAAAATACGTGTTACACAAACCATGCCATAATACTTCCCAAAATCATAACTGTCTTGATTACATTATTTAAAGAAGCATGAAGAAAACATAAATAAAATGCAAAAGTCCCCTAATTGCTGTCCAAAGCCATAGTCCAAAACGGAAAAGATCCAAGCAATACATTCTTTCTCTTCAAGCTGGATGTGAAAACTGATCAAGCTGCGGTATTCCCTCCCTGAGAACCTGGGGGGGGGGGGGAACGAAAGAAAAAGAGGCGAAAGGAAAAGGGTCAGTCATAAAGACTGAGTAAGTTCTAGTGACTTTCAGTGTAGAAACAGTTAAAACAACCTGTCATGTATGAACTGGAACTAAACTTAAGAATGGTGTCAAGGTGAACAAGATAGACTAAGGTGATCAGGATAAGTCAAGACAAGTCAAGTAAAGCATCACATGTTCGAAATCCGTTGCATCGACTTCACTAGTATACTAAGCCCATGTCACAAGTTAATCACAAAATAAATCCCACGGCCCAATTTCATGAAATGACCCTGAAACGGGGTCTGACCCAAGTACAGGGTCCTACGGAGCGATTATCTAGTCGATCGGCTCCCTACAAGTTCTAGCTCGTCAAGTGTCCGTGTCATACGGCTAATCACGAATGTTGTAACACCCCACACCCGCTATAGTCACTCACTAAGGGAATGCCATAGCATCGGTGGAGTATTTTTTAGTGAGTATAGAACAGTAAAATTACAACAAGACAGATATAATGTAATACTTGAAAATTTAAAACATCATCTCATAGCAGCGGAAAGTAAAACATGTTTGGTTACATCATAAAACCATAACAAGAGTCAAGTACAAAATATCCATCCTGAATAAAATAAGTACATAATCCCACTACTCATAACAAATAGCCATAACAGAAAAGATAAGATAAGCTGAGCTCTACATCTACGGTCCAAGCTCCAAGAGATAGATAAAGCAAACTGATCAAAGCCCACTAGCACTAGGCCCAACCTGAGGACCTGAAGGAAAAAGATAAAAACAACGGGGGTCAGACATAAGCCAGAGTGAAACCTATCTCCTTAATAATACAATTATTAAAGTAATTAGGGTATGATATGAACTCGGTATGGTATCTTTGGGGATAATGACTACACTAAGTTGCCCACGAACACAGGACGAACTAAGATAACCGTAAAGACGCATCTACCCACCCAAGGATAATTACTAACTGCACCACACCAGTCACTCCTACTCAAAGGTTGATCCCACCCAAGGATATCAAAGATAGATATAACCAGTAGTTTCCTGTACCCTAGTTGACTACATAGGTGCCGTCTGCCCCTATCTCTACTAGGTGTACCCCACTACCCCAAGCGATCGGCTCCCTAACGTAGATACCCGTGCTGGTCCCACAGTGGGGTGTATCACTCCCCTAAAGTGGCTACCCAATACTATCAACGGTGCACGGCTTTATATCTACACGATGCAACAACGGCTTATCTACCAGCCCGGGCCCACACACGCATATGAAACCCGTTGGACTTGCGTTGTCACCGCTACCCCGTTTTGGCCTCTTATAATCAAGTCCAATATGCGTGTCCCGTCACTCGACATGGGTCGAGCCCACAAAGATACGTTTGGGATATTGGTTGAAACGGGCCCCCACAAGCTACTACTTAAGCTTGTCATTTTATCTAGTGCATTCCACTTAACCCCTTTTTATAATCATGCCCCCTTACATGTTAAGGTTTGGTTAAGTCATCCAATTATATTACAATTGCCACTTAAGGCACCCACTAGATTTCCGCATGCCACCCAAGGCACTTACTTGATTCCCCCATGCCACCCAAGGCACTTACTTAACCCTTTAATCATGTTTAGTTACATGTTCCACTCTGGTTAAGTATTCTAATCGTATTTTCTATTGCCACCCAAGGCAACCCACTAGTTTTCTCATGCCACCCAAGGCACCCCCACTAGTTACTACATGCCACCCAAGGCACCCACTTAACCCCTCATGTCCCACTACATGCTAATATGGTTAAGTGTTTCTTAATTAATTAAGACCGTGATCTCCCATAAAGACCTCCCACATTAGACTGGCTGTTATGACCGCCTGGTTAAGCCGGTAGGGTCCGGGCAGTCTTACGTCATAACAGAGTCTAACCTCGTGTCTTTACTTTAATCACGTATTTAATTTGTGCCTAAGACCTCTCACATTAGACTGGCTGTTATGACCGCCTGGTTAAGCCGGTAGGGTCCGGGCAGTCTTACGTCATAACAGAGCCTAACCTCGTGTCTTAGTCGATTAATTACACCTAATTAATCACCCCCATATTAATTATCCCTAATTAATATCAATTTATTCATAACATGGGTAGACCTAACTCAATAGGTAAACTCCCATGGGGTAGACCTAACTCAATAGGTAAATTCCCACTTATGTTAATTAATTTTTTATGGTATGCTTAATCATACCCATTTCAACATACTTTTAATTAACATATTAATTAACCCCATCGTTCCCCACGTAAATCGTCATTATGACATAACATAATAAAGGTAAGATTTACCACACATAACATGGGTTTAGCATATAACTTTATCATGGGTTAAGAGGATGTCAACTTGCATATATGAGCATGTATTAACCCAACTATATTCAACCCAAACTTGCATATTATGAAACATGTGTCTTACATAACATGTTGCATATGAACTTACATATCATCAAACATGTGATTTGCATAACATGTTGCATATGAACTTACATATCATCATACATGTGATTTGCATAACATGTAGAACTTGCATTTTAGCATATACTTAACTTGCATAAGCACTCACATACTTGCATAAGCATTCATATACTTGCATAAGCTTGCATATCATGTTAAACTTGCATTTCAACATATACATAACTTGCATAAACATTCACATACTTGCATAGGCTTGCATATTATGTTAAACTTGCATTTCAACATATACATAACTTGCATAAACATTCATATACTTGCATAAGCTTGCATATTATGTTAAACTTGCATTTCAACATATACATAACTTGCATAAACATTCACATACTTGCATAGGCTTGCATATTATGTTAAACTTGCATTTAAACATATACATAACTTGCAAAAACATTCACATACTTGCATTGGCTTGCATATTATGTTAAACTTGCATTTCAACATATACATAACTTGCATAAACATTCACATACTTGCATAGGCTTGCATATTATGTTAAACTTGCATTTCAACATATACATAACTTGCATAAACATTCACATACTTGCATAAGCTTGCATATTATGTTAAACTTGCATTTCAACATATACATAACTTGCATAAACATTCATATACTTGCATAGCTTGCATATTATGTTAAACTTGCATTTCAACATATACATAACTTGCATAAATATTCATATACTTGCATAAGATGTTAAACATGCATATAAGCATATACATGACTTGCATAAGTACTCACATACTTGCATAACATGTTTGCATAATGGATCCATATTCACTTAGTGTTTTGCATCATAAACATCATGAAACAACTTGCATAAAAATATCATGATTACATATTATGAAACTTGCATGACATAAGGCATATAACTTGCAAAACACAAAATATTCACTACATCAAGCTTGCATAAATATATGGATCCACAAACATAGCCATACTTTATCACATCTTATCATAATCAATTCAATAATTGATTATTAAGGGGATAGAAGCTCACCAAAACAAGATTAGCAAGTTAAATGAAGCAAATCCCAATGATTAAGTAGAAGAAGATGTAGATTAGCTTGCAAACCCTCTTAGGATTTTTAGTGGAGGCTCTCCAATTTTCTAAGTGGTGGCATAATGGCCTTAGATCTATTTTTGGTAAGGATAAGGGGGGTATTAGGGTGTATATATAGATTAGTTAGATGTTTTAGGATCATAGGATATACCCTAGAACCAATCCTAGCCTTTAAAGCATGTCTTGGGGAAGAAGTCAAGTGTAGGAACCATTTAGGGCCCAAAAAAAAACAGCCCAAAACTCATCCCGGGCCTCAAAACATGAGCAGTTTTCGTTTTTGATTTTTCGTGAAACTTTGACGGGCCATAACTTGGTCATACGGACTCCGATTTACGAAAACTCGGACTCTATTTCGCGTATTTTTCCGAGACGAACGCAATGGCACAGCCCGTTTCCCCTGATTCAGAATATTAAATTTAATTCTGCTCTGATTTATGTTATAACAAGTTATTTAACATACGGGGTGTTACATTCTCCCCTACTTAAAGGATTTCGTCCCCGAAATCTCTAAGTCAAGAAGAATGTATCCTACAAACCAAACAACCATCTACTCAACCATCAAACACTGGCATCCATTGTCCTTAAAACAATTTCTAATGATGTATGAGCATACGCAAAAAGTGTGTGTATATGTTCCCTATCTAATGTATGAACATATGCAAACCATGATAGTGCCATGCATCCATTATGTATGCGAGGGAACCCTATCGACACATACAATATCTACATGAGTGCACAATCATTCACCAAAATGCATCATCCATATGATAACACAATCATTATACATCCATAAATATAGCTTCCTACACACAATTTTATGCAATATGCAATATGAAGTGATTGAGCCGATCTAGTGCCTAGAGTGTGTGTATATGCATCCACGAGCAACCACTAGCAAACACTTGCATCCACTTGCATCCATCATACATAACATGTCTCAAACACATGTTTCAACCATAGGACTATCCTATCTGAAGGTCAAAGGTACTAACGAGAGGACATACTAAGGATAAGATAAGTACCAGTCAAACGATAAAGGAGAAGTTAAAAGACATACTCTCAAAAAGAAATGGATACAAAGAACGCATCTTCGCTTCCGTCTCCCAAGTTGCGTTGCTCTCCTCTTCTCCCCATTGCACTTTGACTAGCTGAACCTCTCGATTCCTCAATTTCCTAGTCTCTGACCCAAGGATGCGAGTAGGAGCTCGTCGAATAGTCGCATCACGCTCTGCTTCCACTTCTCTAAGCAAACTTGGCTCTACCACCTCTGCGGTCTTATGTAGGCACTTCCTCCCATGGAATACATCATGTACACTACTAAGTCTGTCGGGCAACTCCACCAATGGAAGATGCTCCTCCCATGTACCTCCAAAATCCAAGATACATAGCCTCAAAAGGTCTTCTAAAATATGATTCACCCTCTCGGTCTGGCCGTCCGTCTGAGGATGATATGCGGTACTCAAACGCAACTGAGTCCCTACCGCCTTTTGCAAACTCTTCCAAAACTCTCTAGTGAAGATAGGATCTCAATCACTCACTATACTGGAGGGTACCCAATGCAATCGAACTATCTCTCGAAGATATACAAAAGCTAGCCATGGAGCAGTCCACTTACTCTTCACAGGTATGAAATGGGTGTTCTTAGTAAGTCTGTCTACCACCACCCAAATTCCTGTATTACTCTTTCTCGATCTGGGTAACCTGTCAATAAAATCCAACGAGACGCTGTCCCACTTTCATTGCGGAACCTCCAATGGGTGAAGCAACCCACCTGGTTTCTTTCGCTCCGTCTTCACTCGTTGGCACACCAAGCATCGAGCGACATGCTCGGCCACATCTTTCTTCATACCGGCCCAGAAGAAAGCCCTCTTCATGTCTTGGTACATCTTACCCCCACCGGGATGAATGGTCATCCTAAAACGGTGTGCGTCATCAAGAATAGCCTTCCTCAAACCCTCGTCCTGTGGTACACAAAGTCTACTGTCTCTACGCAAGCACCCTCTATCATCTAGGGTGTACCTACTCAAATGGTTGGACGACTCCCCCCTTATGAGCTTCTCTACTAACTCAACCAACTGTGGGTCGCCCCTCTGTGCTTCTCCAATCCGCCCCAAAAGAGTAGGTCTAACTTCCAAAGAAGCTAGCAAACCGGGTACAAAGTCAACGGAAGGTCTAAAGTCAAACTTAGAAATAAACTCTAAGCTCCGTCGTTCAACGAACAATGAACTCAAGGACAACCTTTTTCTACTTAAGGTGTCCGTTACCATGTTACCCTTACTCATAGGATGCTAAGGATCCCATCCACTTTTGCTGTCCTAAGACTATGCGCTCGAAGAGTCTCCAACACTTCCCTAAGATGTAGGGCATGCTCTTCTCCACCGGAATATCATCCAAAATCATCACAACTGTCTCCCACGCAGACCACCCTAGTCGAATTCGGCATCCCCCAAATGCAAGCCCCAAAGGCCTAAACCAATATCAGACAAACACCCAAGGGATACCTCCTTCGAATTCAGACGACCTACGTGAGATGATACTAGTAAAAATGGCTAAATAATTAAGCCCTTGACCAATTCTGGATGTTCTCGCCAGTCTCGCTCCAAAACCGTCGTTTATCCTATACTGGCCCTGCTCAGCCTATTGAGCACATACGAAAACTTATTTCGCTCCTAGAAAAGACCCAGATGTCATCTACAAAGACCATCACGAACTTATTTAGGTACTCCCTGAACACCCTTCTCAACAAAGTATGCGGGGGCGTTCGTCAAACCCAATGGCATCACCAGCCACTCATAAAAGAAATCATCCGGAGTCCCAAAGGCAGTCTCCTCTATACTATTCTCAGCCATTCTCAACTGATGAAATCCCGTGGCTAAGTCCTACTACAAAAATACTGAGGCGCCAGCCAACTGATCAAGGAGATCATTAATCCTCGGCAATGGGTATCTATTCTTCTTTGTGAGTTTCTTTAGTTCCCTTTAGCCTACACAAAGTCTGAGGGACCCATCCACCTTCATAACAAAAACTACTGGAGCGCCCCACTCCGATATACTTCGTCTTATGAACCCCTTCTCAAGCAAATCGCCTACTTACTTATGGAGTTCCCTCCTCTCACTAGGAGCCATGTGGCACACTGGCCAAGATACTGGTTTGGCATTATCCACCAGATATATTCGGAAGTCAATCTCCCGCTTCGGAGGTAAGCCCTTCACCTCCTCAAACACATCCGGGTATTCCCGGACCGCTCTAACAGATCGCAGACTCTAGACCAACGTGTCAGGCGATTCTAGATACCTTAGCATAACAGATTCTATGGGATTACAAGAGATCTCGAGAGTGTTACTTAGGCGGCCCATAAGCCTAACAACTCTCCCTTCAAAATGAAGAACAACACTCCTACTGGATAACTAGTCCATGCCCAAAATTAACCCATAGCCCGTGAAGCCCAACAAGCATCACCTCTAAACTCAACGCTAAGTATAGAAACTTTCAAACCCAAACATATCATGGAGCCCCAACTGGGTTTGAAACAACTAAGGGATCATCTACCAAACTGGTGTCTAAGTGCAGTGACTCAACTAACAATGGTGGGATAAACGAACTCAATATATCAAAATCAAATAAAGCTTGAATCGGATGATAAAGAAATCCAAATTCCAACCTAGATGGTCATATCCCCATCTGGTACCCTAGTCGTGAGGGAATACAACTACCCTCCAGAAGATTCCATACCTTGCCCTTGCTTCTTTGAACAATCCTAATAAGGTGTCCTATTCCTCTTAAAAGGATAACCACTTGCCTTCTTCTTCCCTATTCTCCACTCGTAACCTCCCACCAATGAGGTTTCATCTTTCATTAACCAAACAACTATTTGAGCCTTCCTCCCATCGTTTATCCAATAGATACCTACCAGTCCTCCTCCTTCTTGAACCAACTTCTAATCCGACTAACGTCTAAGTCCCTTGAAGTGGTTTTCCATCCTTATCTATCTTAGAAAGATCATCTATACGCGGAGGGGAAACTCAAAACGAGAGAAAGGAAGAGATTCAAAATGGAGAATTCGAAAGATATAGATATGGCTATTGGGGATTATGCTTTCCTTTCAAAAACTTTTCTCTTAAAAGACATGTTTTTGAAAATACTCCTTTCCAAAAGTATTCTTAGAAAATAGTTTTTCTAAAAATTTTATCTGTTCCGGTAACCTTAAGCTCTGATACCACGTGTAACACCCCACACCCGCTATAGTCACTCACTAAGGGAATGCCATAGCATCGGTGGAGTATTTTTTAGTGAGTATAGAACAGTAAAATTACAACAAGACAGATATAATGTAATACTTGAAAATTTAAAACATCATCTCATAGCAGCGGAAAGTAAAACATGTTTGGTTACATCATAAAACCATAACAAGAGTCAAGTACAAAATATCCATCCTGAATAAAATAAGTACATAATCCCACTACTCATAACAAATAGCCATAACAGAAAAGATAAGATAAGCTGAGCTCTACATCTACGGTCCAAGCTCCAAGAGATAGATAAAGCAAACTGATCAAAGCCCACTAGCACTAGGCCCAACCTGAGGACCTGAAGGAAAAAGATAAAAACAACGGGGGTCAGACATAAGCCTGAGTGAACCCTATCTCCTTAATAATACAATTATTAAAGTAATTAGGGTATGATATGAACTCGGTATGGTATCTTTGGGGATAATGACTACACTAAGTTGCCCACGAACACAGGACGAACTAAGATAACCGTAAAGACGCATCTACCCACCCAAGGATAATTACTAACTGCACCACACCAGTCACTCCTACTCAAAGGTTGATCCCACCCAAGGATATCAAAGATAGATATAACCAGTAGTTTCCTGTACCCTAGTTGACTACATAGGTGCCGTCTGCCCCTATCTCTACTAGGTGTACCCCACTACCCCAAGCGATCGGCTCCCTAACGTAGATACCCGTGCTGGTCCCACAGTGGGGTGTATCACTCCCCTAAAGTGGCTACCCAATACTATCAACGGTGCACGGCTTTATATCTACACGATGCAACAACGGCTTATCTACCAGCCCGGGCCCACACACGCATATGAAACCCGTTGGACTTGCGTTGTCACCGCTACCCCGTTTTGGCCTCTTATAATCAAGTCCAATATGCGTGTCCCGTCACTCGACATGGGTCGAGCCCACAAAGATACGTTTGGGATATTGGTTGAAACGGGCCCCCACAAGCTACTACTTAAGCTTGTCATTTTATCTAGTGCATTCCACTTAACCCCTTTTTATAATCATGCCCCCTTACATGTTAAGGTTTGGTTAAGTCATCCAATTATATTACAATTGCCACTTAAGGCACCCACTAGATTTCCGCATGCCACCCAAGGCACTTACTTGATTCCCCCATGCCACCCAAGGCACTTACTTAACCCTTTAATCATGTTTAGTTACATGTTCCACTCTGGTTAAGTATTCTAATCGTATTTTCTATTGCCACCCAAGGCAACCCACTAGTTTTCTCATGCCACCCAAGGCACCCCCACTAGTTACTACATGCCACCCAAGGCACCCACTTAACCCCTCATGTCCCACTACATGCTAATATGGTTAAGTGTTTCTTAATTAATTAAGACCGTGATCTCCCATAAAGACCTCCCACATTAGACTGGCTGTTATGACCGCCTGGTTAAGCCGGTAGGGTCCGGGCAGTCTTACGTCATAACAGAGTCTAACCTCGTGTCTTTACTTTAATCACGTATTTAATTTGTGCCTAAGACCTCTCACATTAGACTGGCTGTTATGACCGCCTGGTTAAGCCGGTAGGGTCCGGGCAGTCTTACGTCATAACAGAGCCTAACCTCGTGTCTTAGTCGATTAATTACACCTAATTAATCACCCACATATTAATTATCCCTAATTAATATCAATTTATTCATAACATGGGTAGACCTAACTCAATAGGTAAATTCCCATGGGGTAGACCTAACTCAATAGGTAAATTCCCACTTATGTTAATTAATTTTTTATGGTATGCTTAATCATACCCATTTCAACATACTTTTAATTAACATATTAATTAACCCCATCGTTCCCCACGTAAATCGTCATTATGACATAACATAATAAAGGTAAGATTTACCACACATAACATGGGTTTAGCATATAACTTTATCATGGGTTAAGAGGATGTCAACTTGCATATATGAGCATGTATTAACCCAACTATATTCAACCCAAACTTGCATATTATGAAACATGTGTCTTACATAACATGTTGCATATGAACTTACATATCATCAAACATGTGATTTGCATAACATGTTGCATATGAACTTACATATCATCATACATGTGATTTGCATAACATGTAGAACTTGCATTTTAGCATATACTTAACTTGCATAAGCACTCACATACTTGCATAAGCATTCATATACTTGCATAAGCTTGCATATCATGTTAAACTTGCATTTCAACATATACATAACTTGCATAAACATTCACATACTTGCATAGGCTTGCATATTATGTTAAACTTGCGTTTCAACATATACATAACTTGCATAAACATTCATATACTTGCATAAGCTTGCATATTATGTTAAACTTGCATTTCAACATATACATAACTTGCATAAACATTCACATACTTGCATAGGCTTGCATATTATGTTAAACTTGCATTTCAACATATACATAACTTGCATAAACATTCACATACTTGCATAGGCTTGCATATTATGTTAAACTTGCATTTCAACATATACATAACTTGCATAAACATTCACATACTTGCATAGACTTGCATATTATGTTAAACTTGCATTTCAACATATACATAACTTGCATAAACATTCACATACTTGCATAAGCTTGCATATTATGTTAAACTTGCATTTCAACATATACATAACTTGCATAAACATTCATATACTTGCATAGCTTGCATATTATGTTAAACTTGCATTTCAACATATACATAACTTGCATAAACATTCATATACTTGCATAAGATGTTAAACATGCATATAAGCATATACATGACTTGCATAAGTACTCACATACTTGCATAACATGTTTGCATAATGGATCCATATTCACTTAGTGTTTTGCATCATAAACATCATGAAACAACTTGCATAAAAATATCATGATTACATATTATGAAACTTGCATGACATAAGGCATATAACTTGCAAAACACAAAATATTCACTACATCAAGCTTGCATAAATATATGGATCCACAAACATAGCCATACTTTATCACATCTTATCATAATCAATTCAATAATTGATTATTAAGGGGATAGAAGCTCACCAAAACAAGATTAGCAAGTTAAATGAAGCAAATCCCAATGATTAAGTAGAAGAAGATGTAGATTAGCTTGCAAACCCTCTTAGGATTTTTAGTGGAGGCTCTCCAATTTTCTAAGTGGTGGCATAATGGCCTTAGATCTATTTTTGGTAAGGATAAGGGGGGTATTAGGGTGTATATATAGATTAGTTAGATGTTTTAGGACCATAGGATATACCCTAGAACCAATCCTAGCCTTTAAAGCATGTCTTGGGGAAGAAGTCAAGTGTAGGAACCATTTAGGGCCCAAAAAAAAACAGCCCAAAACTCATCCCGGGCCTCAAAACATGAGCAGTTTTCGTTTTTGATTTTTCGTGAAACTTTGACGGGCCATAACTTGGTCATACGGACTCCGATTTACGAAAACTCGGACTCTATTTCGCGTATTTTTCCGAGACGAACGCAATGGCACAGCCCGTTTCCCCTGATTCAGAATATTAAATTTAATTCTGCTCTGATTTATGTTATAACAAGTTATTTAACATACGGGGTGTTACAAATGTAGTCACCAGTGCTGGGTCCACCTTCGGGTGTATCAGCCCTAGGGTGTCAACCCCTGACACGATTCAAGATGCACAGATAAATCTACGGATACCCAGTGTCTGCCCCGGAATACGTGCACGATCGTAGTCCACCGAACCTACACTGGCATACCCCACTGTCGTCGTTCACCTCTTACAATCAGCCCAGTAATCGTGCCCCACCCGGCCTAGCCCCAGGGTACCTTGATACATCTAGAGGGTTACTGCTGAAAGGGGTCGTGTCTAGGGTTTCGCCTAATAGATTAGGTCATGTAATTCGTGACCTAACCTGCCTAACAGATTAAGTCATGTAATTCGTGACTTAATCCTTTTCTAGTCTAGTCATGTCAAGATGGTTAAGTATGTCATTTCAGTTCGCGACTTAACCCGCCTACGTGTCATGTCAAGTTGGCTAAGTGTTGTCGTTTTCAAGTTCATGACTTAGCCCTACAAACCGTGTTCAAGTTGGTTAAGTTGTCTTTTCATGTTCATGACTTAACCCTAATTGGCATTAATTGATTCGTTAATGCACCGAACCACTCACATTGGATCCTGTTGTTCGTAGCCACTGGATTTGCCTGGCGATTCCGGGCAAGTTTACGCTACGAACTCAACCCAACCTCGGGTTTCAAGCGCGATGTGACCAACTACCCACATTAGATCCTATTGTTTGAAGCAACTGGATTTGCCGGGCGGTTCCGGGCAGATTTACACTACAAACTCAACCCAACCTCGAGTTGGCCACCTTCTTGTTTTCTAAAGTCATGCCCATGTTCTTATCAGATTTTGCTATTTCCATATCATGTTCATATGTCAACTTCGTGCCCAACTAAGGCATGTTTAAAGTCAAGTTATGGCATGTTCAAGTCAAGTTTTCGTGCCATATTTCATGTTCTACTTATGCCAAATTTCACAGTTTATGCTTATAATTAATTCAAGTTTTGCCTATTCTACCCAATCGTATCCCCAACGTATATAAACGCACTTCATTCACAAGCATAAACAATTCAAGAGATAAAGGGGAATAACAGCAAACATGTGATAGGTATATGTGACAATTCCAACATCACTTGCATAATAAACAGGCTATAACATATCACATGGTTGCAATACTAGTATGATGATAACTTGGCATAGTAATGATTCCAACTTAATTTAACATGATGATTTCAACTTTACATCATAGGCATAATAATCATTGCGGGCATAATAATAATTTTATTATAAACATGAAACATTAAAGGCATAGTAATCCTAATAGGCATAGTGGATTCTAATTTAGCATTTTTAACATAATAATTCTCATAGACATAATAATTCCAATTTATCATAATTATTCTCATCTAACATTATAAACATAATGGTTCCAACTCAGCATTTTTAACATAATGATTCTCAACTAACATTATAGACATAATGATTCCAATTTAGCGTTTTTAACATAATGGTTCTCAACTAACATTATAAACATAATGGTTCCAATTTAGCATTTTTAACATAATGATTCTCAACTAACATTATAGACATAATGATTCCAATTTAGCATTTTTAACATAATAATTCTCATAGACATAATGATTCCAATTTGGCGTTTTTAACATATATAACATTATAAACATAATAATTCCAACTTTTCATCATAACCTAGCAATACCCAATTTTTCATTAATCATGATGGGTATATTAACATCACAGGCATAATTCCATCAATAGTCATAGCCATGGTTTAATTAGTACCATAGGCATGGTTTAATCAACATAAAGATTTCAATAAACATAGCGATTCCATGGACATGTATTAGTCCAACTTGCCAAACAATTAAGCCCAAGTGATTCATTACAACATCAAAATCATGACAAGTTTAACTTGCAACGTTGCCATAGCAATATCCCCAAATTATAATTCAAAGATAAACAATATAAACAATGGATTAACAATAGTTCCTAAATCCGGTTTCAATTCATGGCATGTCCATATTGTTTTAGCGTTTTTGCCTAAAAAGTAACATAGAACTTACAATATGAAGCAAATAACCCAAATAAAAATCCTAAATCAAATAGTCCCAAATTCGTTGTCGAAGGCGTCGTAGTTGTTGTAGCTTCTAGTTGTAGCCTTCAAGAATCGTCCTCTATCTTCTATAATTTTATTCTTTGTATTTTTAACTTAGAGCTCTAGGTTTAATGGCGGCGGCCTGAGGCTAAAATGAGATAGTATGATTTAGGCTAGGTCTTAGGTCCTTTTTATAATGTTTGTTAGTTGTTTTAGACCGTCGATGGAGCTTGATTCAATAATAGCCGTTCGTTTGAAGGAGAGGCCAATCCGGGGCTGACACCTAGCCCTAGTGACAAGGTAAGGCTCAGAAAATCGACTAAACATAGACCAGGCCAGCCAGGGTGGGCTGGGTTCGACCTGGCTCTGGGGCCAGGTCGACAACCCAGTCGACACCGTGTCGACTTGGCAGTCGACACGGGTGTCGACAGCCCTGTCGACCTCTAGCCCAGGTCGACTGCCAAGTCGACCTGGGTGCCTTAGGCGGGAATTTTCCAGCCCTGGCCAATTGGGCCCGATTTTGAATTTTAAACTTGTTTTTCTGAGCAGTTTTTGTCTGTTTTGAATTTTAACCTGAATTCTGAAACTTCCGGAGGCCATATCTTCTTCATACGGACTCCGTTTTTCGAAAACTCGGACTCTATTTCGCGTATTTTTCCGAGACGAACACAATGGCGTATCCCGTTTCCCTTAATTCTTTGATTTGAAATTAATTATACTTTAATTTGTGAATTTCACTGTTATAGAATACACGGGGTGTTACAATTGTAGTGTACAATAAGAAGTTGGAAATTTATATCCTATATATACGGAAATATTGATTGTAAATCAATGTTTATAGATTGAAATTTTTTTTTAAAAAAATGGATAAACTGCCTCGTTAAAAACCTGAACTAGATCCCAGCGTGAGAACTAGTCAAGAAAAATGAGTGCGGTGTTTTATTGACATCGCATTGATAAAAAAAAGTACAAAAATGTACGTAATGGCCAGCTATAAAACAATTAATCAGCTGCCAACACATATTACAAAATCGGCATACAAAAATTAAAACTGAACAAGCTTCCAGTGCCAGTTACTTAAGTCACTGTTATTAAATAAAGTACATCGAAAAGAGACATTTCCAATGCAAAGTGAAAGGAAAAAGCCCCAAATAGCTGCTTCAAAGAACCCTAATCACCCTTCATCGAGGAGATTAATGCCCTACCTATCACTGATGTCCATGCCCTTCTGGCTACGATTCTTCAATCTCTTCGCAGTTTGCATTAAGTACCTGATTTCTATTTCGAGAAACTCCCATCATCTGTATTTATCCCAAGCTTGATTTCTGTGTATAAGAAGGTTCCTTTCATTCCAGATGTGATACACCGTGGAAACAATGGCGCAAAAGGCCGCATCTTGGCTGAAAGAGGCATATGTGAAGGAGTTCTTTAGCTGCTTAATTTCATCATCCAGCAGCAAGGTGCTTGTATGGGATGGGACGATTCCAAGTTTGAGTCGACAACGAACCCACATATATGCGATATATGGGAAGTGAAAAAAAAGATGATCTCTAGACTCAAGATCTTCATTACATAGCAAACAAGTAGAATTTACATTATAGCCCTAGTTAATCATGATGTCTTTAGTACTCGACCTGTTAAGAGTAGCTTTGTATATGCATAGCGACATCTTAGTGCTGTTAATATAGTGCCATACAACCTTACACCATTCTGGTTCATCATCATGGTTTCTAGAAATATCCCAGGTTGAAAATAACGTGAAACCCTCCTTTTTTTCATTCCAACTCCAATAATCAGTATCCCCATTCAATTAAATATTGATTTCATTAATTTGAGAAGAAATTTGTCTGGTGGCGGGTAAGCAAAAGTGTTAAAAACCCCTTCTTGAATAATGTAATCAACTATAACATCGTCCCAACCAAATATACTCAGTTGATCCTATTTGAGAATTTTAACCATGATTCCACTATTTAGCCATGGGTCAAACCATAACTTAGTGTCCCGACCATTTATAATACATCGATTGATGCATTGTAAACTCTTTTGCCTATGCTTAAGAATGGTTTTCCAAGTGCCTGAGCTATTGCAATCAATATCGATCACCCAAAAATATTTTCCATCACAGTATCTATTCATCATCCATTTCTTCCATAGACTATTACCGTTGATAAAATGCCATAGAGGTTTAAGGGCTGCCGTTGTCATAATATCCTTAAAATTTCGTAATCCTACCCCTCCTTTCGATTTCGAGGTACATAACTTATCTAATGCAATCTTGTGACTTTTACCAGCCCAGATAAAAATCGAGCACTTTTTATTTATTTTGCCAGTCATTGCCTCTAGTATTGGGTAAGTTAGCATCCAATACATAACCATCAAAGTTATAACCGTGTGAACCAATTCAATTTTTCAAGCCATCGATAACAATCTACAATCCCAGCTATCCATCTTACCTTTAATTTTATCAAACAATTCTTCACAATCTGAAAAATGTAAGTAGTTGTTTGATTGAGGGACACCTCAATATTTAGCCAAGGAAGGCTTCCTTCACTCATGTTGAATTCCTAGAGAACTTGACTTTAATTAATAACACCTTTGTTGGAAAAAATCTTGGATTTTAAATTATTGATTTTGAGTCCAGAAATCCCCTTTAATTGAATAAGAATCGAACTGATCACCTATATTCCATTTATCTTGGATTTTATAACGACCCATATTTTTACGGTATATAAATAATTTATTTAATTATTTAAATAATGGTTTTGGTTATTTAAAATGATCAGAATTTAATAATATTGAATATTTAATTAAAATAAATAATATAATAATATATTTAATTTCTGAAATAATCAGAAATAGTGGAATTCACAAAATGGTGTGAATTGGATCATCTGTGATAATTAATTCAGTTTAAAATTGAATTAGAATAACGAATATATTATTTTAACGACAGTTGAATGTATAATTATATTATAGTTAAAATCGAACTCGAAATGGCGCTGTAGTTCATAATTTGGCGATTTGAACTTCAACTGAATGTACTGGATTCGTTTTCACCCGGATTTCTGTGGAACAAGAAATGTACAGAGCTGGTGAAGTATATTTTTCTAGTGGAAGAGAAAAATCAGGATTTCATTGTGTAGATTTTGAGTTATGTCCAAATCAAATTTTAGAAAAGTCGCTATGGAATTCCTTTAATATATATATATATATATATATATATTATAAAAGGGTTTTATATGTAAATCGAATATCGATTCAACTGGGAATCTTGAAATATCGAGTTGTAAATCCCAGTGGAGCTGTATGATATTCTAGTGTGAATATATACGATAATATTAAATTATTTTTATTTAATTTAATTGTTTTTAAATATATTTATATATTTAATTGGGTTATTTAGAGCTTTAAAAATAGCCAGTTTTGCAAACAACCTCTGTTTTCGACGAAACTAATTTTGTTGGATCCGCAATATTAAATTATTGTTAGATTTCAATTTCCATGATTTTTTAAGTCAGTATATGGCCGTACGGATTTTTAATGCGAAAAACAGTCAGTATTTTGACAGTTAAAAATACACAGTATGAGCAAACGAATTCGAAATTCGACGAAACCAGTTTTGTTGGGTTCGTAATGTCAAACTCTAGTTGTATATCCTTTTTCAATATTTTTGGGTATAGTATGTGATGATACTGATTTTTAAAAGACGAATGCAAATTACGTAGGCTATAAATTAAAATAAAAGTTTAATATAAAATTATTTCTTCTACACTATATAGTGCCATCATTTGCATAACCCTATTTTCATTCTCTTGTGGTCAACGAAAGTCACGCCTCCACCAAATTATTTCTCCAGCTCAAAACGTGAGAAATAATACATTTGACAATCAAAATAAAATCTGATAAATTCCAATAAATCGTATAACAATTATATATGGAATACTGGTGATCTTCTTTTTGATTCGGTACCACTTCTAAGATGTGCGATGTATGTTCCATGAGCTCGACGGTTTACTGTGATAGCTAGGGTTGATGATTTCCATGTTTTGAGGCTTTGATTCACGTTTTGGTGGGTGGATTTGAATTCGTGGTGTTGAGTAGCATGGCATGGCAAGGTTTTGGGTTAATTGGTGATTAAGGGTGTCGATCTTTTATTTAGCAGCAGCAAATCGCCAGAGGACGGACTCGCGAATGATGATGCGAGTTGGAGATAGCCGGTATGAGGATGTAGAGAAAGGGAAGAGGGATCGAATGGAGGTTCCTGTGTGATGTTTAAGTGGAACAATGGTGGAGAACTTGATGGATGAATTTGGGGAAATGGTAATAAGGGAAATGAGCAGGTGTTCGCAAGCTTTTGGGGGAAGAAGGATTAGGCGGGTGGGTTTGATAATTGGGCCGGGTTTTATAAGGTGAAGCCCAAATGTTTTATTTAGTTAAATTAGAAATTAAAATAAATGTGTTAACTTATAAAACACATATCTTTTTCGTACGATATCAGAATCAAGCGAAACAAGATCCTTTAGGATCGTAGGGAAGGTGGCTGCACCATGGAACTGACCGGGAGTGAATTGGGGCTCGTTTGGATTTATGGTGAAACTAAACGCCTGAATCGAATCAATGACTAATTATCGTTATTTAATGATCACCGTCCAATGTGAGTAATCTCACTAACTCTGCTCAATTTATATTTTTATAAAATATTTTTAGAATTTATAAATGATGGTTGTTTGCTGTGTGTTGGCTGTTTGGTTGAACTGCTAGTCAGTTGACTGAAAATATAGATAACAATTTATATCTATATAGATAACGATATAGATATAAATCGTTAATCAAATATTGATTATGTTTAGCAGAATACTTCATAGTGAAATGAAATTGATGCTAATTTTATTGTTTAACATCTGTGGATGCAGGGAAACAGGTCGGAGGAATCCAACTGTGTAACACCCCACCTCCGCTAGGGTCACTCACAAAGGGAATGCACTAGGTTTGGTGAAGCATTATCGAGGTAAACATGCACAGAAATATTACAAGACAAGACATATATAAAACAGCGGAAGTAAAACAAATTTTATTACCTTATAAAATAAGGTCTAAAGCCTTTTGCATCAGAATACATCAAAACCTGTCTTGCAATAGTAAAGAAGCATAAAACCATTTCATAAATTATTCCCCAAGTAAGACAGTAAATTAGCCATAGCCAAGAAAAGTCCAAGCCATGCGTGATGACCTTCAAGCAGAAGAAGTCCGAACTAGATAACAGTGTTTCCTCCCTGAAACCTGGGGGGGGGGGGGAACGGAAGACAAAGAGGCAAAACAAAACGGGGTCAGTCATAAAGACTGGTAAGTCCTATCTACTTCCAGTATAAAAACAGGTAAAGGTAACATGACATGCATAAACTGAAAGTAAACATAAGGATGACTACAAGATAGATAAACTAAACCAGGGTAACGGCTGAACTACTGTAGCAAGGTAAACTAAGATATCATGATAAATTACGGTGTCATGATAAATCAAGGTATCACATCGTCAGGTTTATATCAAGTATACTATCCCAAGGTATCTATCCTGTATACCATCCCATGGTGTCTATCACGTATACCATCCCAGGGTATTTATCATGTATATTTGCTCTGCACCTCTCGTACTAGTATTCCAACCCGCGTCATGTGTCAACTATGAATGTCCCTTGCCCAATGTCATGTAATGGTCCATGTCAACCTAATATATATAGCATATGTAGGTTTTCCCAACTCGTATGTTTCTTTCCATGTATAAGTTCAGTCCTTTTCCGTAGGCCATACGGTCTTTCCCATGTAAACGTTTTATCCTTGAGGTTATTTTGGACTGCTACCCTTGATCCGGTTATGTTTTCTTACCATGAACTATTGCGTGTTCACTTAGGATTTATGTCACCTAGGACCACTAGGGATTATGCTACCTAATGAACGTTTCCGTGTCTCGGTTTGGGTTCAGCCACCTAGGGCCACTAGGGATTATGCCACCCGTCAACCGCGCCCTTTATCCCGCGTATGTATCGTGAACGTTTTCCATGTCTAGACGCACATGTTCCCTAATGTACCATCCGAGTTCTGTGCCAGGGCAAATCAAGAAATATGGAACTCGGTCGGGGGCTTTAAGTCGTCTGCTGATGCAGATATCAAGGTCTGTTTTTGTATCCGTGGCTATGGTCCCACGTGACCCCTCCCTCAACTACTGAAAGGCAATCCAAGAAAAATCATGTATGAGAACCACATCCCGACCCCACTATAACCCCACTTTCCTATGGGCCAACCTCACCCATGACTCGATAGCAAGAACATGGTCTGTTGGGGGTTCCCTGCCTTTCCGTTCGTACACGGTTGACTAAAGATGGTAGGTAGTCGGCAACGTGCTATCCAGGGCAAAAACAATTATCGTCGACTCCACGCTAAACCACCCCAGTCTTTAGGTCACTCGCAAAGCAACCAAGGCATACTCTTGGCTCTTCTACCGCAGACCTTAACCTCTGTGAGGCCGGGTTTCATGGACCACCTGCCACCTCACAGAAGGATACCAAGAGTACCCTCACATCCCCCGAAGCTACCGCTTCGTCACCCAGTTTGTTGGAGCCCTTATCCTAGTCGGGTAATTTGCTCCTCCTCGTGTGTTTAAGCGATGACCTACCATATCGGGTTACTCATCCATTCATGAACTAGTCCCGTGTCCTTGGCTAAGAATTATTACTTAGTTATACTTAACTAAGGTTTCCCATTAGCTTCTTTTCCCCGTTACCCTTGATTAACCACGATTTTCTACCTAGTTCCTCTCACTAAGGTTTTGTCTATTGGGTTAAGTGTTGTTATTCAGGTTCATGACTTAGCTCACCTACGAATCATGTCAAGATTGGCTAAGTATTTAAGTTCAAGGCTTAGCCCTACAAGTTGGTTAAGTATACCAAGAAGCGCATGACTTAACCCTATCAAGTCAAATTGGTTAAGTATTGGTTTGTCTTAACCCTATCAGATTATCGTGTTAGATTGATTAAGCATAAACTATCTAAATCGCATCAGATCATCGAGCTGGATTGGTTAAGTATGGGTTAGCTTAACCTCATCCACTAATCATACTACAAGGGTTAAGTATATTCAAAAGGTCTTGTGACCTAACCCTATCAAGTCCACATGTTAGATTGGTTAAGTATAGGTTACTTAACCTCATCAAATCATCATGTATAATTGGTTAATTATAAGTTACTTAACCCCATTAAATTATCATGTTAAGTTGGTTAAGTATTGGTTGCTTAATCTCATTGAATTACCAAATTTAGATTGGTTAAGTGTTTAACTTAACCCCATCGAATTACCGTGTTTAGATTTGTTAAGTATAGGTTACTTAACCCCATCTAATTACCGTGTTTAGATTAGTTAAGTCTAAATTACTTAACCCCATCTAATTACCAAGTCGGATTAGTTATGTGTAAATTACTTAACCCCATCCCCTAATTGTCTTGTATGGTTAAGTGTCATTAAGAAATCAAGCCGGTCCCACTTAACCTACCCATTCGTGTCATATCAGTTAAGTGTCATTAGTCAAATTTACTTAACCTTATCATGTGGCATTAATTTAATTAATGCACTCTCAACCTCTCACATTAGACCTTGTTGTGGTTACTAGTTAAGCCGGGCGGGTCCGGGTAGTTTTACACCACAACCTAGTCTAACCTCGTGTCTTAAGCATGACATGACCAACTTCTCACATTGGATCCTATTGTTTGTAGCCACTAGTTAAGCCGGGCGGGTCCGGGTAGATTTATGCTACAAACTCAACCCAACCTCGAGTTGGCCACTTTCATGTTTGGTCTAGTGTTATATTACACTTACAACCCCCATGTCTAGTTTCAAGTCCCATGTTTACCCCACATGTCATGTACCCATTTAGGTGTATCATGAGTGTCATATTTTCATGGAATCCCATATCAAATTTTCATGTCATAATCACGCTCGTCTGTCCTACCGAAATCGTGTTTCCAACCCAAGTAAAAGCGAGTCAACATAGTAAGCATACTATGCTACATATTGGCCTCAAAACATGCACGATGCCAAGAAGGGATTGGCCACAAACATGCATAGCATCATAAAGGATTTGGCCTCAAAATATGCATAGCATCATAAGGGGTTTTTGGCGACAACCATGCATAGTATCATAAGGGAATTTGGCCACAAACATGCATAGTATCATAAGAGAATTTGGCTACAAACATGCATGATAACATAAGGGAATTTGGCTACAAACATGCATGATAACATAAGGGGTTTGGGTTCATTTACATACATAAGCCCCAAAGTCAAGTCTTTGCCAATGTTTCACAAGTCAAATGGTTCTCAATGGTTCATGCTAACATTCCATAGATAAAGATTCAAACTTGCAAGATAAACTAGGCTAAGCATAACATGAGTGGCATGATTAAGTCGCTAAAACTTAGCCCAAGGTCATAGATCATAGAAAAGAGGCAAAGTTAGGTTCACATAGGCTAGCATACTTATGTTTCATCGCATTTTATCCCATGTCACATTAGAACCACCGTTAGAATCTACAAGTAGCTAGAACTTACATAGCGAGGCTTAGGGAATGAGCATGATCCGTCATGACGACGAAAAGTGGCTCCTTTGTTGAAGAATCATCATGGAATTTGCGTAGCAACGTTGATCTCTCTTCGATTTGGGGTAGCAAGCTTGCACCTTTTGATTTGAATCCGATTTGAATTCATAGTCTCTAGGAATTGGAGATGGAGGCCATGATCACTTGGCATTTGGGCAGCATTTCGTGGCATGAGTGATTTGTGAGGGTTTAAGCTAGGTCTAGGGGTCTTTTTTATAGAGATTAGGAGTAGTTTAGGCCGTAGGATAAACCCTAGGATAGATCTGAATCGTCAAAATCCGTCACAAGCCTCCAAAACCGAGCCAAAACCAGAAGCAGGTGCACCAGGTCGCTGGTTCGACCAGGGGGGGTCGACCCGGGGGTTGACACCCATGTCGACCCCCTGGAGGGGGGTCGACACCCATGTCGACACGGGTGTCGACACCCTGTGTGTCTGGCGGGAATTTTCCCGCCTTCTCTTTTTGGGCTGAATTCGAATCTGTTTTCGGATTTGAATTTTCGTGAAACTTCGCGAGGCCATATCTCGGTCATACGGACTCCGATTTATGAAATTTCGGACTCTATTTCGCGTATTTTTCCGAGACGAACGTAATGGCGCAACCCGTTTATCCTGATTCAGATTTTTAAAAATAAATTATGCCTTGATTCTTGTCTTAGCACGTTGTAAAAATCCGGGTTGTTACATTCTCCCCAACTTAAAGGATTTCGTCCCCGAAATCTCCAAGTTAGGAAGAACGTATCCTACTATCCATCATCCATCTACTTAAAACATCATCCACAGGCAACCATTGTCCTTAAACGATTTCTAATACCATATGAACATATGCAAAACGTGTGTGTATATGCTCCTTAGCTAATGCTAATGATCAGGCCTGAATGATCTTCTAATGCAAAATATGTTTTGTGACATGAATCCAACATGTATGCAAATAGTCCTAGCCATATAAATGCTATATGTGTGCACAACCATTCATTCTTATGCAACATCCGCATGATAACACATTCAATTTCATCCATAAACAGGTATAAATACTCGTGCATATGCAATATGAAATGTGAGTGTGTCGATCTAGTATCTAATGTGTATTCGCGCATCCACGAGCAACCACTTGCAACCATATCAATCATAACATGTTTCAAACACATGTTTACATCCATAGGATTCTACCTAAGGTTATCACGATAGGATCGAGGAGATAAACAAGGTAAACTCCCTACGGGGTTTGCAACAGAAACAGGACCGAGAGGATATTCACCAAAAGATAACATGCGAGAAAGCTCTACAGGAAAAACCAGGGATCAAGGATACACTCTTTAAAAAGAGGTACGATGCGTGTGTCTAGCCTTACGTCTTCTAAGTCGCGTTTCCTTGAGCTTAATTCCTCGGTGCCTTGACCATCTTTTTAACTCCTTGATCTCGTAGCTCCTTGATTCCTATTTCCAAGATATGCGTTAGAACTCATTTCATTGTCGCCTCTTATTCCACTTTCACTTATCCTTTTCCTAGTATACTTGGCTCAAACGTATCCACTTACTCATGCAAGCTCTCCAAAATTCACTGGGGAATTCTGGATCTCGTCTGCCGATGCCAATCCATGTTGCCAAGTGTACTTACTAGGGTGATCCCCATAACTCATGCATAAGCGAAACGAACCATCCGACTTAGCGGCGAATTCTACTCGAACGGATTACCAACAACTGCATCATGAGATTCTAGGTAACTAGCCATGACAGAACCTAGAAGGTTACACGAGACTTCGAGGGTATTACCAAAGCAGGTCAAGAGTCTAACTACCCTCCTTTCAAAACCGAGAATGGCACCCCTTATTGGATGACCACTTTATCCCTGAAATCCATCCACGGCCTAGAAACATAGGCATTCTGAAATCCAAACAAGTCATGAATAAATGGACCGATCGTCCATTAAGATTTGGGACAAAAATGGGATCTTCTATCATGCTAGTACTAAGGTGCAGAGACTCAACTATCGAGGCAGACTTAAATGATGCGATGATCAAAACAAAGTCTGGACGGGATGATAGAAAAGAAAGGCTAAGCCTTTTACAGAAACGGTACCATCCTCCTTAGGTACGCTAGTGAGGGCATACGATTGCCTTCTTGTTGATCTCGTCCTTATCTTCCTTTGTGGATCAATCCATACCAACAAGTTGCTTATTCTTAAGCTTGTGTCCTTTATCGCTTCTTATAACTTCAGTAACAGGTCTCTCGAGAACTTCCTCCATCGTACGGGAAAACACTAACGTAGCTAGACAAGGATTAGTCACAATTAAAACTACTGTGACTACAGATGGAGGAAAGAAAGGAAAAGAGATTCAATCAAGGAAACAAAGGATAGTGCTAATGGCTTTTGGGGAATAGCCTTTAAAAACTTTTCTTGAAAAATGCTTCTTTGTAAAACGGTTTCTCAAATAGTTTTCAGAAGGTTTTAAAAACTTTTACCCAGTCTGATAACCTTCTGCTCTGATACCAAATGTAACACCCCACCTCCGCTAGGGTCACTCACAAAGGGAATGCACTAGGTTCGGTGAAGCATTATCGAGGTAAACATGCACAGAAATATTACAAGACAGAACATATATAAAAAAGCGGAAGTAAAACAAATTTTATTACCTTATAAAATAAGGTCTAAAGCCTTTTGCATCAGAATACATCAAAACCTGCCTTGCAATAGTAAAGAAGCATAAAACCATTTCATAAATTATTCCCCAAGTAAAACAGTAAAGTAGCCATAGCTAAGAAAAGTCCAAGCCATGCGTAATGACCTTCAAGCAGAAGAAGTCCGAACTAGATAACAGTGTTTCCTCCCTGAAACCTGGGGGGGGGGGGAACGGAAGACAAAGAGGCGAAACAAAACCGGGTCAGTCATAAAGGCTGGTAAGTCCTAGCTACTTCCAGTATAAAAACAGGCCAAGGTAACATGACATGCATAAACTGAAAGTAAACATAAGGATGACTACAAGATAGATAAACTAAACCAGGGTAACAGGCTGAACTACTGTGGCAAGGTAAACTAAGATATCATGATAAACTATGGTGTCATGATAAATCAAGGTATCACATCGTCAGGTTTCTATCAAGTATACTATCCCAAGGCATCTATCCTGTATACCATCCCATGGTGTCTATCACGTACACCATCCCAGGGTATTTATCATGTATATTTTCTCTGCACCTCTCGTACTAGTATCCCAACCCGCGTCATGTGTCAACTATGAATGTCCCTTGCCCAATGTCATGTAATGGTCCATGTCAACCTAATATATATAGCATATGTAGGTTTTCCTAACTCGTATGTTTCTTTCCATGTATAAGTTCAGTCCTTTGCCGTAGGCCATACGGGCTTTCCCATGTATACGTTTTATCCTTGAGGTTATTTTGGACTGCTACCCTTGATCTGGTTATGTTTTCTTACCATGAACTATCGCGTTTTCACTTAGGATTTATGTCACCTAGGACCACTAGGGATTATGCTACCTAATGAACATTTCCGTGTCTCGGTTTGGGTTCAGCTACCTAGGGCCACTAGGGATTATGCCACCCGTCAACCGAGCCCTTTATCCCGTGTATGTATCGTGAATCGTTTTCCATGTTTAGATGCACATGTTCCTCAGTGTGCCATCCGAGTTCCATGCCAGGGCAAATCAAGAAATTCGGAATTCGGTCGGGAGCTTTAAGTCGTCTACTGATGCAGATATCAAGGTCTGTTTTTGTATCCGTGGCTATGGTCCCACGTGACCCCTCCCTCAACTACTGAAAGGCAATCCAAGAAAAATCATGTATGAGAACCACATCCCGGCCCCACTATAGTCCCACTTTCCTATGGGCCAATCTCACCCATGACTCGATAGCAAGAACATGGTCTGTTGGGGGTTCCCTGCCTTTCCGTTCGTACACGATTGACTAAAGATGGTAGGTAGTCGGCGACGTGCTATCCGGAGCAAAAACAAGTATCGTCGACTCCACGCTAATCCACCCCAGTCTTTAGGTCGCTCGCAAAGCAACCAAGGCATACTCTTGGCTCTTCTACCGCAGACCTTAACCTTTGTGAGGCCGGGTTTCATAGACCACCTGCCACCTCACAAAGGGATACCAAGAGTACCCTCACGTCCCCCGAAGCTACCGCTTCGTCACCCAGTTCGTTGGAGCCCTTATCCTAGTCGGGTAATTTTCTCCTCCTCGTGTGTTTAAGCGATGACCTACCATATCGGGTTACTCATCCATTCATGAACTAGTCCCATGTCCTTGGCTAAGAATTATTACTTAGTTATACTTAACTAAGGTTTACCACTTAGCTTCTTTTCCCCGTTACCCTTGATTAACCACGATTTTCTACCTAGTTCCTCTCACTAGCGTTTTGTCTATTGGGTTAAGTGTTGTTATTCAGGTTCATGACTTAGCTCACCTACGAATCATGTCAAGATTGGCTAAGTATTTAATTTCAAGGCTTAGCCCTACAAGTTGGTTAAGTATACCAAGAAGCGCATGACTTAACCCTATCAAGTCAAATTGGTTAAGTATTGGTTTGTCTTAACCCTATCAGATTATCGTGTTAGATTGATTAAGCATAAAGTATCTAAATCGCATCAGATCATCGAGCTGGATTGGTTAAGTATGGGTTAGCTTAACCTCATCCACTAATCATACTACAAGGTTTAAGTATATTCAAAAGGTCTTGTGACCTAACCCTATCAAGTCCACATGTTAGACTAGTTAAGTATAGGTTACTTAACCTCATCAAATCATCATGTATAATTGGTTATTATAAGTTACTTAACCCCATTAAATTATCATGTTAAGTTGGTTAAGTATTGGTTGCTTAATCTCATTGAATTACCAAATTTAGATTGGTTAAATGTTTAGCTTAACCCCATCGAATTACCATGTTTAGATTAGTTAAGTATAGGTTACTTAACCCCATCTAATTACCGTGTTTAGATTAGTTAAGTCTAAATTACTTAACCCCATCTAATTACCAAGTCGGATTAGTTAAGTGTAAATTACTTAACCCCATCCCCTAATTGTCTTGTATGGTTAAGTGTCATTAAGAAATCAATCCGGTCCCACTTGACCTACCCATTCGTGTCATATCGGTTAAGTGTCATTAGTCAAATTTACTTAACCTTATCATGTGGCATTAATTTAATTAATGCACCCTCAACCTCTCACATTAGACCTTGTTGTGGTTACTAATTTAGCCGGGCGGGTCCGGGTAGTTTTACACCACAACCTAGTCTAACCTCGGGTCTTAAGCACGACATGACCAACTTCTCACATTGGATCCTATTGTTTGTAGCCACTAGTTAAGCCGGGCGGGTCCGGGTAGATTTATGCTACAAACTCAACCCAACCTCGAGTTGGCCACTTTCATGTTTGGTCTAGTGTCATATTACACTTACAACCCCCATGTTTAGTTTCAAGTCCCATGTTTACCCCACATGTCATGTCCTCATTTAGGTGTATCATGAGTGTCATATTTTCATGGAATCCCATATCTAATTTTCATGTCATAATCACGCTCGTCTATCCTACCCAAATCGTGTTTCCAACCCAAGTAAAAGCGAGTCAACATAGTAAGCATACTATGCTACATATTGGCCTCAAAACATGCACGATGCCAAGAAGGGATTGGCCACAAACATGCACAGCATCATAAAGGATTTGGCCTCAAAATATGTATAGCATCATAAGGGGTTTTTGGCCACAAACATGCATAGTATCATAAGGGAATTTGGCCACAAACATGCATAGTATCATAAGAGAATTTGGCCACAAACATGCATGATAACATAAGGGAATTTAGCCACAAACATGCATGATAACATAAGGGGTTTGGGTTCATTTACATACATAAGCCCCAAAGTCAAGTCTTTGCCAATGTTTCACAAGTCAAATGGTTCTCAAAGGTTCATGCTAACATTCCATAGATAAAGATTCAAACTTGCAAGATAAACTAGGCTAAGCATAACATGAGTGGCATGATTAAGTCGCTAAAACTTTGCCCAAGGTCATAGATCATAGAAAAGAGGCAAAGTTAGGTTCACATAGGCTAGCATACTTATGTTTCATCGCATTTTATCCCATGTCACATTAGAACCACCGTTAGAATCTACAAGTAGCTAGAACTTACATAGCGAGGCTTAGGGAATGAGCATGATCCGTCTTGACAAAGAAAGGTGGCTCCTTTATCGAAGAATCGTCATGGAATTTGCGTAGCAACGTTGATCTCTCTTCGATTTGGTGTAGCAAGCTTGCACCTTTTGATTTGAATCCGATTTGAATTCATAGTCTCTAGGAATTGGAGATGGAGGCCACGATCACTTGGCATTTGGGCAGCACTTCGTGGCATGAGTGATTTGTGAGGGTTTAAGCTAGGTCTAGGGGTCTTTTTATAGAGATTAGGAGTAGTTTAGGCCGTAGGATAAACCCTAGGATAGATCTGAATCGTCAAAATCCGTCACAAGCCTCCAAAACCGAGCCCAAACCAGAAGCAGGTGCACTAGGTCGCTGGTTCGACGGGGGGGGGGGGGGGGGGGTCGACCCAGGGGTTGACACCCATGTCGACCCCCTGGAGGGGGGTCGACACCCATGTTGACACGGGTGTCGACACCCTGTGTGTCTGGCGGGAATTTTCCCGCCTTCTCTTTTTGGGCTGAATTCGAATCTGTTTTCGGATTTGAATTTTCGTGAAACTTCGCGAGGCCATATCTCGGTCATACAGACTCCGATTTACGAAATTTCGGACTCTGTTTCGCGTATTTTTCCGAGACGAACGCAATGGCGCAACCCGTTTATCCTGATTCAGATTTTTAAAATTAAATTCTGCCTTGACTCTTGTCTTAGCATGTTGTAAAAATCCGGGTTGTTACAAACTGGGTTCCTCAACATTTATTTTACTGTTTTTTTCATATATTTTGCTATATGATGTGATATGAAATCCGTTGTTGATTTTGTATGTTGGAATGATACTGATCATTGTTATATGGTACGTTAAATACCATAAGGAATAATGGAATGTTAAAAAGGAAATTTTCAATGTTATATTTAGAAAATCAAAAGATTTTATAAAAAGAAAGCTATTTATTTAGTAAATAAATAGATTAAAAAGGAATACTTATTTGTTAATCAAATAGATAGAATTGAAAAAGAAATATTTGTAAACTATTTACAAATAGAATTGAAAAGGGATATTTATCTAAAAATGAATAGAATAGAAAGAGGAAATATTTGTAAAATAAATAGAAAAGGAAATAGTTAGATTATCAAAGGAATTACTTATAAAATCAATAGATTTTATAAATAGAAAATATTTTATAAAATAAATAAAATTATCAAAACGGGATTCATTTTGTAAATAAATAGATTATAAAAGGAAATACTTGAAAAGTGAATAGAATAGTATAAAAGAGAATTTTATATTTGAAAGGTTTAGACCCGTGCTTCACACATGGGTATAACATGATATGAAATTAAAGCAAAATTTTTAAATAGAATCTATTCTAATAGATAGATTGAGAAGATAAATTTATAAATAATATTTTATAAATTAAATAAAAAGTTTATCATTGGATAAATGGAATATATAAGTCGGGACTTATATAGAGAAGTAAGAATCGATTTCAACATCGATAATTGAAACTGAATATAGACGTAGAGTTAATCAAAGGAGTTAATCAATTAGAGTTAATCAATTAGAGTTAATCAGTTAGAGTTAATCAGTTAAAGTTAATCTATTAGAGTAAATTGATTAGAGTTAGAATTAATCGAATTAGAGTTAATTGAACATAGTTAATCGAATTAGGATTTAACTAAATATTAGTTATTCAATTAGAGTTGACCGAATATAGTTATTTGAGATAGAGTTAGTCAAACATAGTTATTTAGGATGTGTTGCCATTTCGTACGACTGTTAGCGTAATTCGCAGGGCTAAAGATAGCCTACGGCGGTCAGATGTTTCCCTGAGGGAATCAGGCGTAACCATTGTGATCGCTGCGATCTAGAGTCAAGCGAATGGAGTTAAATTGAATATTAGCCATTCGAAATAAAGGTAAAACAGACATAGTTATTCGAATATAAATAAATCAAATATTATTTATTCGATAGGAGTTAAAAGAGTTGAGTTAAATAAGTTGAGTGAATCAAGTAAGTTAATCAAGTTGAGTTAATCGAGTTGAGTTGGTCAAGATGAGTTAATCAAAAAGAGTTAAATCAAATGAGTTAATCCAAAGGAGTTATTCGAAATAGTTTATTCGAATAGAATTAAAGGAGTTATTCGAAATAGTTAATTTGAAAAAAATTTGAAGGAGTTAATCAAATATAGTTTATTCGAAAGGAGATTTATCGAATGAAAATCATTCATAGAAAGTTGATCGAATGTAAATCATTTGGTTGACCTGCTTTTAAGTCAAAGCCGTCACACATGAAATCATTGGTCAAAAATACGCTCAAGCATCGGGAATACCGTTAGAAGACAGGCAACGATTTGGTCAAAGCCGCATCACAAACAAAGAAAGGCCCGAAACTCCTACCAGATGACCTTTTTTGGGCCCGAAAATAGAGATTACAAAGCTAAGCCTCAGTGCTCTTGTAGATCTCTGAATTAGCTTAAATTTGAGCTTTGGTTTGGCTCAATCGGACTTACGGTTTGAAAGTTATGCCCGTTTCCGTGCATGCATGCAGAACCGGAGACATGAATTCTGGAATTAGCATCACCCCTTAACGGTTCGGATCGGCGGAAGCAAACCCGATCCCGTCATGTCCAATCACCTCGCATGATTTTGAATCTTAGCTCGTATACAGGCACCTTGTTTCGGATCAGAGAGAGGCAGTCCGACCCGACCCGCCTTGCACCAGATGTGTAGCAACACGTCTCACCTTCGGTTGGAATGCTTCGGATCGGCTCGGAAGGACGGAGGACCCGATCCGAACGTCTCTGGCACACTAGCTTGTCACTACTCCCATTCTCATCAGTCCAGACCGGACCGGAAGGGGCAAACCTGATCCGCTTCACCTTCGAGCACACTAGCACATGAAGTCTTCTGATTGAAGACACCAACTCGGTTCGGATCAGAAGTCCGAACCGACCCCCCTGCACCTGCTCAGACGCAGCAGCTTTGACCCGTTCTTCAGGCGTAACCACCTCCTATTTATCCGGATCGGCTTACACCTATCCTTGCATGATCCGAAGACCACTCTTCTACTATCTTTGAGATGGCCTCGGTGCATGCCACGTGCTCCTCCGATCCGATCCAATCCAATTCAGAGCACCTAGCAGCTTCTCTACACCTATAAATACACCAGGAGATGGTCATTTCAGGGGACTTTTCGAACTCTAACTCTCCATGGCTTCAACTATAGTTCTTCGCAAGGCTATTGCATAACCTAGAAGTCGAATTCCACATTACAACACGAGGATTTCGTGTATAATCTCCCCTTTAATCTCCTCTTCTTCATTGTAAACATGAGGATTTCGTGTATGAACTGCAAACAAACAACATTGTAATAGCATCTTAGGATTTAAGAAACTATAAAGTGGATGTAGGCTTGGATTGAGCCGAACCACTATAAAAATCTCGTGTGTCTCCTCTTATTTTACTGCTTTTTCTGCATTAATATGTGATTGTGAGGTTTTCACACAGATTTTGGGTGTTAGGCCCAGATTTCGGTCTAACATTTTGGCGCGCCAGGTAGGGGGGCACACGATACAACTTCTTCTACTAGCTTGAACGGAAGCGGATTATTTGGCTATTGGATCAATGGTCAAGCGAAAGAAAGATGGAACCTTCTCTCGTGCTGAGGATGTTGGCACTGAAGGCGCAAGGAACGAGGCAAGCCAGGAGGCTTCCTCTCATGAAAATCCATCGGCATACTTAACCAGAGAAGAGATAGATGGCGTTCTTGCTGAATTGAGAAATCAAATGGAAAGGCTAGATGATCTCCTCTGCAAACAACAGGAGATGATCAACCAATTCTTCCCTCGGATGGAAGGCAGGCCGAGTGGCAACGTACAAATAGCAGGAATTGGCATGGGATCATAACCAGTAGGAGCAGAGAACCGGATCGGTTCGGACCCGATCAGAACCGATGAGCAAGCTCCGAGAGAACTCGGGGCCAATCCCTCTCAACAACTTGCAGCTTCAACACTTAACGTTTTGGATGGAAACGTCACTAGAAGCATAGGCCTACCACGCCCAATATCCGCTCCGGTTCGGATAGGAAATACAACGACACAGCTCCGAAGTGGATCGCAGCAGGACAATCACCACAGACCCGTTCAGGTCGAGCAAGACGAACTGGGTCGGTTCTGTACCACCAACCCGAACCGAACATCTGACCCGAACCGTGCACGTTTCGACGAACCTCAGTTCTCCGAGCCGCAGCACGGGGGCACCCACGATCCGAACCGGATGACCTTCCAAGCTCCCCATACTTTTCTGATCTCTTCTGGACACAACGCTGGGGGCACCACTTCTGATCTTAGCAGCTTGCAACATCTCTTTGAAGGCGATCGGCTCGACAACCTCATTGAACGCCTCTCGAGAGGCCGCTCTTATCAGATTGATATGGATGATGTCAATCACAATCCATTCACACAGGAAATCAGGAATTCTCACAATAACCCAGATTTCAAACTCCTACAGCTGGAGCCCTACAACGGCAGGACGGATTCTACTGTGCACTTGATGCGCTACAAACGTCATATGGAAGTTCAATTGGCGTCGGAAAACGTCATGGCAAAGTGCTTCCCTCTCTTTTTGACCGATATAGCCGCTATGTGGATTCGGGAGCTGGAATCTGAATCGATCAACAGCTGGAACATGTTGGTCGCTAGCTTTATTGAACAATTTCGGGTCCACATCGCTCGACCCAAGAATGTAATGTCACTAACTACAATCAAGCAGAGGCCAAAAGAAACTCTGCGGTCATTTTTGGAAAGGTTCAACGTTGCAGCAGCATCAGTTTATCGACCTGAGCCATTTATGGTATTGATGGCGGCAGTATCCGGTATTCTGGACAACTCGGAGTTCAAAAAAACCTTATACCGAGACCCACCAAGGAATCTCAGTGAGTTCTACCTTGAATCAGATAGCTTTTTGCGTGAAGAAGATGCAACGTCCGAAAAGAAAGTTCTCGATGTTAACATGATCAAAAACCGAGAACCGTCTGATTCTGATAAAGGCAAAATAAAAGCTGCTGTCAAGAATGACCGCAACTCTCAGCCCCGGAGAGGGCCAAGAAATGATAAGTACACCGAAGTCAATTCAACGTTGACCGACATCTACATGAACACTAACGGTGACGTCTCCTATCCAAAGCCTCCCAGGCGGGAGCCATCCCAGAGAGAATGTGTCTCTGGAAGACATTGCATATTTCATGATATGGACGGTCATAACACGGATGACTACCGGCATCTGCGAGATCTGATCGAGGAACGGGTTAGACGTGGAGAGCTACCCAAGTATGTGAAACAACCAACAGCGCCTGCACCCGCGCTGCCACCACCTACTCCCCGGAGAGGGAATGACCCAGGAACGAGCTCCCATCGGCTCATCATCAACTGATATGGATTGGATCACTCTGTGTTTTCAGCATTTCTTAGGATTTAAGATATGTCTCTTTGCTTTCTCTAGGTTTTCCGATTGGCTAAATCAGAATACACACGTTCGGGGTTAGGATTTAGCTCCAAAACGTGCTCTGCACTCGATGACAAACCAATCAGGATTTGCTTTGGTTTTGTACTTTGAATTGAATAAGGAAGGACTTTCCGAGCATGGATTATGTTTGGCGAATTTAAGTGTCTTGTCAAGCTGTGGTAGGATTCTCAATCTCAATTAAAGTATGGCTTATACTTATCTCGGACCCCTAGGCATGAATTATGCCTAGGGATAGACTGTCTTGTAAGTTTTTGGCAAGTATAGCTCTATCCCGACATGAGTATGGATTGTACTCACTAGGATGCTTAAGTATGGATTATACTCCGGAACGACGAACGATTTTGTCAGGACTGGGCAAAGGAACTCAATAAAACTCGAGCATGGTTTATGCTCAGTTTGAACTTCCTGGTATGGCTTATACCCGGAAGGTTAGGTCCCTCGTCAGGTTTTGGCAGGATGATTCGAACGTGTCTTGAGTATGGTTTATGCTCAAACAAGCGCCCAAGCATGGTTTATGCTCGAAAGCGTAATCGGTTTTGTTAGGTTTTGATACACCTGTTTGCTTTCTCTTCTTCGCAGGTATGGATTATACTTGTGTAACACCCCACTTCCGCCAGGGTCACTCACAAAGGAATGCACTAGATTTGTAGGGGCATTATTGGTAAACATGCACAGAAATATCACAAGACAGGACATATAAAACAGCGGAAGTAATTTCCCTTTCTTTATAAACAGTAAATCCTTTTTACAACAGATTACAAAGAAACCTGTCTTGCAATAGTAAAGAAGCAATAAACCTTTTCATAAATTATTCCCCAAGCAAAGCAGTAAAGCAGCCATAGCCCATGGAAGTTCAAGCCATACATGATGAATTTCAAACAGAAGAGGTCCGAACTAACAACAGTATTTCCTCCCTGAAGACCTGGGGGGGGGGGGGACGGGAGACAAAGAGGCGATAGAAAACGGGGTTAGTTATAAAGACTGGTAAGTCCTATCTACTTCCAGCATAAAAACAGGTAAAGGTAACATGACATGCATAAACTGAAAATAAACATAAGGATGACGAAAAGATAGATAAACTAAACAAAGATGACAGGGTGAACTATGGTATCAAGATAAACTAAGGTATCATGACAAACTACGGTGTCAAGGTAAATCAAAGTATCACATCGTCAGGTTTCTATCAAGTATAATATCCCAAGGTATCTATCATGTATATTTGCTCTGCACCTCCCGTACTAGTATCCCAACCCGTGTCATGAGTTAACTATAAAATGTCCCTTGACCAAAGTCATGAAATGGTCCATGTCAACCTAATATATCGCGTACATAGGTTTTCCTAACTCGTATGTTTCTTTCCATGTATAAGTTCAGTCCTTTGCCGTAGGCCGTACGGGCTTTCCCATGTAAATCTATACCACCTCCACGTAGTACCATTTTATCCTTGAAGTTGTTTTGGACTGCTACCCTTGATCTGGTTATGTTTTCTTACTATGAACTATTGCGTGTTCACCTAGGATTTATGCCACCTAGGACCGCTAGGGATTATGCTACCTAATGAACGTTTTCGTATCTCGGTTTGGGTTTTAGCCACCTAGGGCTACTAGGGATTATGCTACCCGTCAACCGTGCCCTTTTGCCCACGTAAGCACCGTGAATCGTTTTTCCATGTCTAACTGCACATGTATCTCAATGTGCCATCCGAGTCCCGTGCCAGGGCAAATCAAGAAATACGAGACTCGGTTGGGAGCTTTAAGTCGTCTGCCGAATGCAGATATCAAGGTCTGTTTTTGTATCCGTGGCTATGGTCCCACGTGACCCCTACCTCAACTACTAAAAGGCAATCGAAGAAAATCATGCACAAGAACTATACTCCGGCCCCCTATGCCCCACTTACCTATTGGCCAACCTCACCCATAACTCGATAGCAAGTATATGGTCTGTTGGGAGTTCTCTGCCTTTCCGTATATGTACACGCCTGACTAAAGATGGTAGGTAGTCGACGACGCGCTATCCAGGGCAAAAATCAAGTATCGTCGACTCCACGCTAATCCATCCCCGTCTTTAGGTTGCTCGCACAACAACCAAGGCATACTCTTGGTTCTTCTACCGCAGACCTTAACCTCTATGAGCCCAGGCGGATCATCTGCAACCTCACAGAGGGATAACAAGAGTACCCTCATGTCCCCCGAAGCTACTGCTTCGTCACCCAGTTCGTTGGAGCCTTTATCTAAGTCAGATAATTTGCTCCTCCTTGTGTGTTTAAGCGATGACCTACCGTATCGGGTTACTCATCTATCTGTGAACTGGTCCAAATCCCTTGACTAAGAATTATTACTTAGTTATCCTAAACTAAGGTTTATCACTTAGTTCCCTTTCCCTTTATCCTTGTTAACTATGATTCTCCACCTAGTCCCCTGAACTAGGGTTTTGTCTAATGGGTTATGTGTTGTCATTCCGGTTCATGACTTAACCTGCCTACAAATCATGTCAAGATTGGCTAAGTATTTAAGCTCAAGGCTTAGCCCTACAAGTTGGTTAAGTATACCTAGAAGCTCATGACTTAACCCTATTCAATTATCAAGTCAGATTGGTTAAGTATTAGTTTGTCTTGACCCTATTAGACTAACGTGTTAGACTGGTTAAGCATAGATTATCTTAACCCCATCAGATTATCGAGTCGGATTGGTTAAGTATGGGTTAGCTTAACCCCATCCACTAATCGTATTACAATGGTTAAGTATATTTAAACGGTCTTGTGACTTAACCCTATCAAGTTCTCATATTAAATTGGTTAAGTATAGGTTACTTAACCTCATCAAATCATCATGTATAATTGGTTAAGTATAAGTTACTTAACCTCATTGAATTATCATGTTAAATTGGTTAAGTATTGGTTACTTAACCTCATTGAATTATCAGGTTTAGAATGTTTAAGTGTTTAACTTAACCCCATCGAATTACCGTGTTTAGATTAGTTAAGTCTAGGTTAACTTAATTCCATCTAATTACCGTGTTTAGATTAGTTAAGTGTAGGTTACTTAACCCCATCTAATTACCGAGTCGGATTAGTTAAGTATGGATTAGCTTAACCCCATCCCCTAACTGTATTTTACGGTTAAGTGTCATAAAGAAATCAAGTCCGGTTTCACCTAACCTACCCATTCATGTCATATCGGTTAAGTGTCATTAGTCAGATTTACTTAACCTTATCATGTGGCATTAATTGAATTAATGCACTCTCAACCTCTCACATTAGACGTTGTTGTGGTTACTGGTTACGCCGGGCGGGTCCGGGCAGATTTACACCACAACCTAGTCTAACCTCGGGTTTCAAGCGCGATATGACCAACTACCCACATTGGGTCCTATTGTTTGTAGCTATTGGATTTGCCGGGCGGGTCCGGGCAGATTTATGCTACAAACTCAACCCAACCTCGAATTGGCCACTTCCATGTTTTTCTACGTGTCATGTTCATGTCATGTTTAGACTCCTTTTTAAGTCTATGTTTTCATGTAACCCCATGTCATGTTTTCGTGTCCTATTCACGTTTATTATCATTACATGTTCCATGTAATTCCATGTCAAGTTCATAGCCCATTTTCAAGTTTTCCTAAACTGCCCAAAATGTGTCCCCAATGCACATGAAAGCGAGTCAACATATTTGGAATAATATGACAAAGATGGGTACAAGATAGCAAATATGAATCACAAGTTAAACATGGTGAAAATTGAGGCAAAGGTGTTCACATAACTAGCATATTGCATATTGGCCTCAAAACATGCACGATGTCATAAAGGGATTGGCCACAAACATGCACGGTATCATAAGGGATTTGGCCTCAAAAATGCATAATATCATAAGTGGTTTGGCCTCACATAAACATGAAATCATAAGGGGTTTTGGGTTCTTTTACATGCATAAGCCCCAAGTCAAATTCATGCACATATAAGTCAAAATGGTTCCAAGTGTTCATGCCAACATCCCACAAATAAAGGTTCAATCTTGCATGGCAAACTAAGTCCAATGCAACATGAGCAACTTGATCTAGTCACTAATCATAGCCCAAAATCATAGGTTCAAGCAAAGGAGGCATGACAAGGTTCATATAGGCTAGCATACCTATGTTCATCACATTGTATTCCATGTCAACATTAGAACTACCGTTTAAATCTACAAGTAGCTAGAACTTACATAGCGTGGCTAAGGGATTATGAGCATGAATCGTCTTGTCGTAGATCATCATGAAATTTGCGTAGCAACGTTGATCCACTCCCTTTATTTGAGGTAGCAAGCTAGCACCTTTGATTCGGATCCGATTTGAATGCATAAGCTCTTGGAGTTGGAGATGGAGGCCATGGTCAATGGAGATTTGGGCAGCACTTCGTTGCAAGAGTGATTTGTGAGGGTTTAAGCTAGGTCTAGGGGTCTTTTTATAGAGATTAGGGGTAGTTTAGGCCATAGGATAAACCCTAGGATAGATCTGAGCCCTCAAAATCCGTCACAGGCCCACAAAACCGAGCCAAGACAGCAGCAAGTGCTCCCAGGCCAAAGTGGCCGGACCACCCAGGTCGACACCTGTGTCGACTGGGCAGTGTGTTGACTCCCCAGTCGACCTGAGGCTAGGGCGGGAGTTTTACCGCCCAGTCCATTTGGCTCCAGATTTGAATTTTCGAGCTGTTTTGAACTTGGAATTTTCTGAAAACTTCGATGGGCCATAACTTGGTCATACGGACTCCGATTCTCGAAAACTCGGACTCTATTTCGCGTATTTTTCCGAGACAAACGCAATAGCGCAACCCGTTTCTCCTGATTCAGATTTTTTTTATTTAACTCTGCCTTGATTCTTGTCCTAACATGTTATTAAAATTCGGGTTGTTACATTCTCCCCTCCTTTAAGGATTTCGTCCCCGAAATCTCCAAGTTAGGAAGTACGTATCCTACCATCCATCATCCATCTACTCAAAACATCATCCAAAGGCAACCATGGTCCTTAAAAGACTCCTATTGCTTTATGAACACATGCAGAAAGTGTGTGTATATGTTCCTTAGCTAATGCTAACGATCATGCCTGAATGATCTTTCTAATGCAAAATATGTTTAGTGCCATGAGTCCAACATGTATGCAAATAGTCCTAGTCATATAAACACTATAGGTGTGCACAACCATTCATCCACATGCAACATCCACATGATAACATATTCAATTTCATCCATAAACAAGTATAAATACTCGTGCATATGCAACATGAAATGTGACTGAGTCGATCTAGTATCTAGTGTGTATTCGCGCATCCACGAGCAACCACTTGCAACCATTTGCAACCATATCAATCATAACATGTTTCAAATACATGTTTACATCCATAGGGTTCTACCTAAGGTTCCCAAGATAGGATCGAGGAGATAAACAAGATAAACTCCTTACGGGGTTTGCAACGGAAACAGGATCGAGAGGATATCCACCAAGCGATAACATGCAAGCAAGCTCTACAGGAGAAAGAGGAATCAACGATATACTCTTAAAAAGAGATATGATGCGCACGTTTAAGCCACATTTCCTTGAACTTAATTCCAGTGTGCCTTGACCACCTTTGACTTCATGATTTTCGTAGCTCCTTGATTCCTATTTCCAAGGTATGAGTTGGAACTCATTTCACTGTCGCCTCTCTTTTCACTTTCACTTATTCTTTCCCTAGTATGCTCGGCTCAAACATATCTGCGTACTCATGCAAGCTCTTCAAAATTCACTAGCGAATTCTGGATCTCGTTTACCGATGCCAATCCTTGTTACCACTTGCACTTACTAGGGTGATTCCTATAACCCATGCTTAAGCGGAATGAACCATCCGCCTTATTGGCGAACGTTACTCGATCGGATCAGAGATTTCCGATAAATGCATCAAGAGATTCTAGGTAACTAACCATGACAAAACCCAAAAGGTTATACGAGACTTCGAGGGTATTATCAAGGCAAGTTAAGAGTTTAACTACCCTCCTTTCAAAACCGAGAATGGCATCCCTTACTGGATAACCACTTCATCCCTAGAATCCATCTATAGCTCAACAATAGAAGCATTGCTTCTAATCTCAACACTTGGCATTTACACTCTCAATTCCAAACAAGTCATGAATAAATGGACCGATCCTCCAATAGGATTTGAGACAAAAATGGGATCCTATACCACGCTAGTACTAAGGTGCAGAGACTCAACTATCGAAGTAGACTTAAATGATGCGATGATCAAGACAAAGTCTGGACGGGATGATAGAAAAGAAAGGCTAAACCTTCAACAGAAACGGTACCATCCCTCTTAGGTACGCTAGAAATGAGAGCATACAATTGCCCTCTCGATGATCTTGTCCTCGTCCCATAACACTTAACTATGCGTCCCGTTTTACCATGCCAAAGATACTCTCTCGTCATGGGTTTTATTGTTCATCTTTTTCCCTCCTTTGTGGATTAAGCCATATCAACAAGTTGCTTATCTTTAAGCTCGTGTCCTCTATCCTTGCTCTTATTATCCTTCCTTATAGCATGGCAACAGGTCTCTCGAGGACTCCCTCCATTGTATGGAAAACTCTTACTTAGCTAGACAAGGATTAGTCGCAGTTAAAACTACTGTGACTACGGATGGAGGAAGGAAAGGAAAAGAGACTCAATCAAGGAAACAAAGGATAGTGCTAATGCCTTTCGGGGAATAGCCTTTAAAAACTTTTCTTGAAAAATGCTTCTTTGTAAACGGTTTCTCAAATAGTTTTCAGAAGGTTTTAAAAACTTTTGCCCAGTCTGGTAACCTTCTGCTCTGATACCAAATGTAACACCCCACCTCCGCCAGGGTCACTCACAAAGGAATGCACTAGGTTTGGAGGGGCATTATCGGTAAACATGCACAGAAATATCACAAGACAGAACATATAAAACAACGGAAGTAAAACAAATTTCCCTTTCTTTATAAACAGTAAAGCCTTTTTACAACAGATTACAAAGAAACCTTTCTTGCAATAGTAAAGAAGCAATAAACCTTTTCATAAATTATTCCCCAAGTAAAGAAGTAAAGCAGCAATAGCCCATGGAAGTTCAAGCCATACATGATGGCCTTCAAGCAGAAGAGGTCCGAACTAACAACAGTATTCCCTCCCTGAAGACCTGGGGGGGGGGGGACGGAAGACAAAGAGGTGAAAGAAAACGGGGTCAGTCATAAAGACTGGTAAGTCCTATCTACTTCCAGCATAAAAATAGGTAAAGGTAACATGACATGCATAAACTGAAAATAAACATAAGGATGACGACAAGATAGATAAACTAAACCAAGATGACAGGGTGAACTACGGTATCAAGATAAACTAAGGTATCATGATAAACTATGGTGTCAAGGTAAATCAAAGTATCACATCGTCAGGTTTCTATCAAGTATAATATCCCAAGGTATCTATCATGTATATTTGCTCTGCACCTCCCGTACTAGTATCCCAACCTGTGTCATGAGTTAACTATAAAATGTCCCTTGACCAAAGTCATGAAATCGTCCATGTCAACCTAACATATCGCGTACATATGTTTTCCTAACTCATATGTTTCTTTCCATGTATAAGTTCAGTCCTTTGCCGTAGGCTGTACGGGCTTTCCCATGTAAATCTATACCACCTCCATGTAGTACCATTTTATCTTTGAAGTTGTTTTGGACTGCTACCCTTGATCTGGTTATGTTTTCTTACCATGAACTATCGCGTGTTCACCTAGGATTTATGCCACCTAGGACCGCTAGGGATTATGCAACCTAATGAACGTTTTCGTATCTCGGTTTGGGTTTTAGCCACCTAGGGCTACTTGGGATTATGCTACCCGTCAACCGCGCACTTTTGCCCACGTAAGCACCGTGAATCGTTTTTCCATGTCTAACTGCACATGTATCTCAATGTGCCATCCGAGTCCCATGCCAGGGCAAATCAAGAAATACGAGACTCGGTCGGGAGCTTTAAGTCGTCTGCCGAATGCAGATATCAAGGTCTATTTTTGTATCCGTGGCTATGGTCCCACGTGACCCCTCACTCAACTACTGAAAGGCAATCCAAGAAAAATCATGCATGAGAACTATACTCTGGCCCCCTATGCCCCACTTACCTATTGGCCAACCTCACCCATAACTCGATAGCAAGTATATGGTCTGTTGGGAGTTCTCTGTCTTTCCGTATACATACACGATTGACTAAAGATGGTAGGTAGTCGACGATGCGCTATCCAGAGCAAAAATCAAGTATCTTCGACTCCACGCTAATCCATCCCCATCTTTAGGTTGCTCGTACGACAACCAAGGCAAACTCTTGGTTCTTCTACCGCAGACCTTAACCTCTGTGAGCCCAGGCGGATCATCTGCAACCTCACAGAGGGATACCAAGAGTACCCTCATGTCCCCCGAAGCTACTGTTTCGTCACCCAGTTCGTTGGAGCCTTTATCTAAGTCAGATAATTTGCTCCTCCTCGTGTGTTTAAGCGATGACCTACCGTATCGGGTTACTCATCTATCTGTGAACTGGTCCAAATCCCTTGACTAAGAATTATTACTTAGTTATCCTAAACTAAGGTTTATCACTTAGTTCCCTTTCCCGTTATCCTTGTTAACTATGATTTTCCACCTAGTCCCCTGAACTAGGGTTTTGTCTAATGGGTTAAGTGTTGTCATTCCGGTTCATGACTTAACCCGCCTACAAATCATGTCAAGATTGGCTAAGTATTTAAGCTCAAGGCTTAGCCCTACAAGTTGGTTAAGTATACCAAGAAGCTTATGACTTAACCCTATTCAATTATCAAGTCAGATTGGTTAAGTATTAGTTTGTCTTGACCCTATCAAATTATCTTGTTAGACTGGTTAAGCATAGATTATCTTAAACCCATCAGATTATTGAGTCGGATTGGTTAAGTATGGGTTAGCTTAACCCCATCCACTAATCGTATTACAATGGTAAAGTATATCTAAACGGTCTTGTGACTTAACCCTATCAAGTTCTCATATTAGATTTGTTAAGTATAGGTTACTTAACCTCATCAAATCATCATGTATAATTGGTTAAGTATAAGTTACTTAACCTCATTGAATTATCATGTTAAATTGGTTAAGTATTGGTTACTTAACCTCATTGAATTATCAGGTTTAGATTGTTTAAGTGTTTAACTTAACCCCATCGAATTACCGTGTTTAGATTAGTTAAGTCTAGGTTAACTTAACTCCATCTAATTACCGTGTTTAGATTAGTTAAGTGTAGGTTACTTAACCCCATCTAATTACCGAGTCGGATTAGTTAAGTATAGATTAGCTTAACCCCATCCCCTAACTGTATTTTACGGTTAAGTGTCATTAAGAAATCAAGTCCGGTTTCACTTAACCTACCCATTCATGTCATATCGGTTAAGTGTCATTAGTCAGATTTACTTAACCTTATCATGTGGCATTAATTGAATTAATGCACTCTCAACCTCTCACATTAGACGTTGTTGTGGTTACTGGTTACGCCGGGTGGGTCCGGGCAGATTTACACCACAACCTAGTCTAACCTCGGGTTTCAAGCGTGATATAACCAACTACCCACATTGGGTCCTATTGTTTGTAGCTATTGGATTTGCCAGGCGGGTCCGGGTAGATTTATGCTACAAACTCAACCCAACCTCGAGTTGGCCACTTCCAAGTTTTTCTACGTGTCATGTTCATGTCAAGTTTAGACCCCTTTTTAAGTCTATGTTTTCATGTAACCCCATGTCAAGTTTTCGTGTCCTATTCACGTTTATTATCATTACATGTTCCATGTAATTCTATGTCAAGTTCATAGCCCATTTTCAAGTTTGCCTAAACTGCCCAAAATGTGTCCCCAACGCACATGAAAGCGAGTCAACATATTTGGAATAATATGACAAAGATGGATACAAGATGGCAAAGATGAATCATAAGTTAAACATGGTGAAAATTGAGGCAAAGGTGTTCACATAACTAGCATATTGCATATTGGCCTCAAAACATGCACGATGTCATAAAGGGATTGGCCACAAACATGCACGGTATCATAAGGGGTTTGGCCTCAAACATGCATAATATCATAAGGGGTTTGGCCTCACATAAACATGTAATCATAAGGGGTTTTGGGTTCTTTTACATGCATAAGTCCCAAGTCAAATTCATGCACATATAAGTTAAAATGGTTCCAAGTGTTCATGCCAACATCCCACAATTAAAGGTTCAATCTTGCATGGCAAACTAAGTCCAATGCAACATGAGTAACTTGATTTAGTCACTAAACATAGCCTAAAGTCATAGGTTCAAGCAAAAGAGGCATGACAAGGTTCATATAAGCTAGCATACCTATGTTCGCCGCATTTTATTCCATGTCAACATCAGAACTACCGTTTAAATTTACAAGTAGCTAGAACTTACATAGCGTGGCTAAGGGATTATGAGCATGAATCGTCTTGTCGTAGAATCGTCATGAAATTTTCGTAGCAACGTTGATCCACTCCCTTGATATGAGGTAGCAAGCTAGCACCTTTGATTCGGATCCAATTTGAATGCATAAGCTCTTGGAGTTGGAGATGGAGGCCATGGTCAATGGAGATTTGGGCAGCACTTCGTTGCAAGAGTGATTTGTGAGGGTTTAAGCTAGGTCTAGGGGTCTTTTTATAGAAATTAGGAGTAGTTTAGGCCATAGGATAAACCCTAGGATAGATCTGAGCCCTCAAAATCCATCACAGGCCCACAAAACCGAGCCAAGACAGCAGCAGGTGCACCCAGGCCAAAGTGGCCGGACCACCCAGGTCGACACCCGTGTCGATTGGGCAGTCGGCCTGCCCCCTCGGTGTGTCGACTCCCCAGTCGACACCCCAGTCGACCTGGGGCTAGGGCGGGAGTTTTCCCGCCCAGTCCGTTTGGCTCCAGATTTAAATTTTCAAGCTGTTTTGAACTTGGAATTTTCTGAAAAATTCGACGGGCCATAATTTGGTCATACAGACTCCGATTCTCGAAAACCCGGACTCTATTTCGCGTATTCTCGAAAACACGGCCATAATTTGGGTGTTAGGCCCAGATTTCGGTCTAACATTTTGGCGCGCCAGGTAGGGGGCACACGATACAACTTCTTCTACTAGCTTGAACGGAAGCGGATTGTTTGGCTATTGGATCAATGGTCAAGCGAAAGAAAGACGGAACCTTCTCTCGTGCTGAGGATATTGGCACTGAAGGTGTAAGGAACGAGGCAAGCCAGGAGGCTTCCTCTCATGAAAATCCATCGGCATACTTAACCAGAGAAAAGATGGATGGCGTTCTTGCTGAATTGAGAACTCAAATGGCAAGGCAAGATGATCTCCTCCGCAAACAACAGGAGATGATCGACCAATTCTTCGCTCGGATGGAAGGAAGGCCGAGTGGCAACATACAAATCGTAGGAATTGGCATGGAATCAGCCCCAGCAGGAGCAGAGAAGCGGTTCGGTTCGGACCCGATCCGAACCGATGAGCAAGCTCCGAGAGAACTCGGGGGCAATCCCCCTCAACAACTTGCAGCTTCAACACTTCACGTTTTGGATGGAAACGTCACAAGAAGCACAGGCCTATCACGCCCAATATCCGCTCTGGTTCGGATAGGAAATACAATAACACAGCTCCGAAGTGGAATGCAGCAGGACAATCACCACAGACCCGTTCAGGTCGAGCAAGACGAACTGGGTCGGTTCGGTACCTCGAACCCGAACCGAACATCTGACCCAAACCGTGCACATTTCCACGAACCTCACTTCTCCGAGCCGCAGCACAGGGGAACCCCCGATCCGAACCGGATGACCTTCCAAGCTTCCCATACTTTTCTGAACTCCTCTGTACACAACGCTGGGGGCACCACTTCTGATCTTAGCAGCTTGCAACAGCTCTTTGAAGGCGATCGGCTCGCCAACCTCATTGAATGCCTCTCGAGAGGCCGCTCTTATCAGAATGACATGGATGATGTCAATCACAATCCATTCACACAGGAAATCAGGAATTCTCACAATACCCCAGATTTCAAACTCCCACAGTTGGAGCCCTACAACGGCAGGATGGATCCTACCGTGCACTTGATGCACGACAAACGTCATATGGAAGTTCAATCGGCGTCGAAAAACGTCATGGCAAAGTGCTTACCTCTCTTTTTGTCCGATATAGCTGCTATGTGGATTCGGCAGCTGGAATCTGAATCGATCAACAGTTGGAACATGTTGGTCGTTCGCTTTAATGAACAATTTCGGGTCCACATCGCTCGACCCAAGAATGTAATGTCACTAACTACAATCAAGCAGAGGCCCAAAGAAACTCTGTGGTCATTTTTGGAAAGGTTCAACGTTGCAGCAACATCAGTTGATCGACCTGAGCCATCTATGTTATTGATGGCGGCAGTATCCGGTGTTCTGGACAACTCGGAGTTCAAAAAATCCTTATACCAAGACCCACCAAGGAATCTCAGTGAGTTCTACCTTGAATCAGACAGGTTTTTGCATGAAGAAGACGCAACGTCCGAAAAGAACGTTCTCGATGTTAACATGCTCAATGACGGAGAACCGTCTGATTCTTATAAAGGCAAAAGAAAAGCTGCTGTCAAGAATGACAGCAACGCTCAGCCCCGGAGAGGGCCAAGATATGATAAGTACACCGAACTCAATTTAACGTTGACTGACATCTACATGAACACAAACGGTGACGTCTCCTATCCAAAGCCTCCCAGGAGGGAGCCATCCCAGAGAGAACGTGACTCTGGAAGACATTGCATATTTCATGATATGGACGGTCATAACACGAATGACTGCCGGCATATGCGAGATCTGATCGAGGAATGGGTTAGACGTGGAGAGCTACCCGAGTACGTGAAACAACCAACAGCGCCTGCACCCGCGCTGCCACCACCTGCTCCCCGGAGAGGGAATGACCCTGGAACGAGCTCCCATCGGTTCATCATCAACTGATCTGGTTTGGATCACTCTGCGTTTTCAGCATTTCTTAGGATTTAAGATATGTCTCTTAGGTTTATCTAGGTTTTCTGATTGGCTAAATCGGAGTAGACACGTTCGGGGTTAGGATTTAGCTCCAAAGCGTGCTCTGCACTCGATGACAAACTAATCAGGATTTGCTTTGGTTTTGTACTTTGAATTGAATAAGGAAGGACTTTCCGAGCATGGATTATGTTTGGCCAATTTAAGTGTCTGGTCAGGCTGTGGCAGGATTCTAAATCTCAATTAAAGTATGGCTTATACTTATCTCGGACCCCTAGGCATGGATTATGCCTAGGGACAGACTGTCTTGTCAAGTTTTGGCAAGTATAGCTCTATCCCGACATGAGTATGTATTGTACTCACTAGGATGCTTAAGTATGGATTATACTCCGTAACGACGAACGATTTTGTCAGGATTGGGCAAAGGAACTCAATAAAACTCGAGTATGGTTTATGCTCAGTTTGAACTTCCTGGTATGGCTTATTCCCGGAAGGTTAGGTCCGACGTCTGGTTTTGGCAGGATGATTCGAAGGTGTCTTGAGTATGGTTTATGCTCAAACAAGCGCCCAAGCATGGTTTATGATCGAAAGCGTAATCGGTTTTGTTAGGTTTTGACATACCTATTTGCTTTCTCTTCTTCGCAGGTATGGATTATACTTGCATCTGGCAGGCCCGACGTGGCCTTTGATTATCCAGAACACATCTTCCTTCGACCAGCAAGATATGTTCAGGGGGGGGGGGCAAAATGTTGACCTGCTTTTAAGACAAAGCCATCACACATGAAATTATTGGTCAAAAATACGCTCAAGTATCGGGAATACCGTCAAAAGACAGGCAACGATTTGGTCAAAGTTGCATCACTAACAAAGAAAGGTCCGAAACTCCTACCAGATGACCTTTTTTGGGCCCGAAAATAGAGATTACAAAGCTAAGCCTCAGTGCTCTTGTAGATCTCTGAATTAGCTTAAATTTGAGCTTTGGTTTGGCTCAATCGGACTTACGGTTTGAAAGTTATGCCCGTTTCCGTGCATGCATGCAGAACCGGAGACATGAATTCTGGAATTAGCATCACCCCTTAACGGTTCGGATCGGTGGAAGCAAACCCGATCCCGTCATGTCCAATCACCTCGCATGATTTTGAATCTTAGCTCGTATACAGGCACCTTGTTTCGGATCAGAGAGAGGCAGTCCGACCCGACCCGCCTTGCACCAGATGTGTAGCAACACGTCTCACCTTCGGTTGGAATGCTTCGGATCGGCTCGGAAGGACGGAGGACCCGATCCGAACGTCTCTGGCACACTAGCTTGTCACTGCTCCCATTCTCATCAGTTCGGACCGGATCGGAAGGGGAAAACCCGATCCGCTTCACCTTCGAGCACACTGGCACATGAAGTCTTCGGATTGAAGACACCAACTCGGTTCGGATCGGAAGTCCGAATCGACCCCCCTGCACCTGCTCAGACGCAGCAGCTTTGACCCGTTCTTCAGGCGTAACCACCTCCTATTTATCCGGATTGTCTTACACCAATCCTAGCACGATCCGAAGACCACTCTTCCACTATCTCTGATATGGCCTCGGTGCACGCCACGTGCCCCTCCGATCCGATCCAATTCAGAGCACCTAGCAGCTTCTCTACACCTATAAATACACCAGGAGATGGTCATTTCAGGGGAATTTTGGAACTCTAACTCTCCATGGCTTCAACTATGGTTCTTCGCAAGGCTATTGCATAACCTAGAAGTCAAATTCCACATTACAACACGAGGATTTCATGTATAATCTCCCCTTTAATCTCCTCTTCTTCATTGTAAACACGAGGATTTCGTGTAAAAACTGCAAACAAACAACATTGTAATAGCTTCTTAGGATTTAAGAAACTACAAAGTGGATGTAGGCTTGGATTGAACCGAACCACTATAAAAATCTCGTGTGTCTCCTCTTATTTTACTGCTTTTTCTACATTAATCTGTGATTGTGAGGTCTTCACATAGATTTTGGGTGTTAGGCCCAGATTTTGGTCTAACATTTTGGCGCGCCAGGTAGGGGGGCACATGATACAACTTCTTCTACTAGCTTGAACGAAAGTGGATTATTTGGCTATTGGATCAATGGTCAAGCGAAAGAAAGATGGAACCTTCTCTCGTGCTGAGGATGTTGGCACTGAAGGCGCAAGTAACGAGGCAAGCAAGGAGGCTTCCTCTCATGAAAATCCATCAGCATACTTAACCAGAGAAGAGATGGATGGCGTTCTTGCTGAATTGAGAACTCAAATGGCAAGGCAAGAAGATCTCCTCCGCAAACAACAGGAGATGATAAACCAATTCTTCCCTCGGATGGAAGGCAGGCCGAGTGGCAACGTACAAATTGCAGGAATGGGCATGGAATCAGCCCCAACAGGAGCAGAGAACCGTATCGGTTCGGACCCGATACGAACCGATGAGCAAGCTTCGAGAGAACTTGGGGGCAATCCCCCTCAACAACTTGCAGCTTCAACACTTAACTTTTTGGATGGAAACATCACTTGAAGCACAGGCCTACCACGCCCAATATCCGCTCCGGTTCGGATAGGAAATACAATGACAGCTCCGAAGTGGAACGCAGAAGGACAATCACCACAGACCCGTTCAGGTCAAGCAAGAAAACCGGGTCGGTTCGGTTCCTCCAACCCGAACCGGACATCTGACCCGAACCGTGCACATTTCCACGAACCTCACTTCTCCGAGCCGCAGCACGGGGGCACCCCGGATCCGAACCGGATGACCTTCCAAGCTCCCCATACTTTTCTGAACTCTTCTGGACACAACGCTGGGGGCACCACTTCTGATCTTAGCAGCTTGCAACAGCTCTTTGAAGGCGATCGGCTCGCCAACCTCATTGAATGCCTCTCAAGAGGCCGCTCTTATCAGAATGACATGGATGTTGTCAATCACAATCCATTCACATAGGAAATCAGGAATTCTCGCAATCCCCCAGATTTCAAACTCCCACAGCTGGAGCCCTACAACGGCAGGACGGATCCTACCGTGCACTTGATGCACGACAAACGTCATATGGAAGTTCAATCGGCGTCGAAAAATGTCATGGAAAAGTGCTTCCCTCTCTTTTTGACGAATATAGCCGCTATGTGGATTCGGTAGCTGGAATCTGAATCGATCAACAGTTGGAACATGTTGGTCGCTCGCTTTATTGAACAATTTCGGGTCCACACCGCTCGACCCAAGAATGTAATGTCACTAACTACAATCAAGCAGAGGCCCAAAGAAACTCTACGGTCATTTTTGGAAAGGTTTAATATTGCAGCAGCATCAGTTGATCGACCTGAGCTATCTATGGTATTGATGGCGGCAGTATCCGGTGTTCTGGACAACTCGGAGTTCAAAAAATCCTTATACCGAGACCCACCAAGGAATCTCAGTGAGTTCTACCTTGAATCGGATAGGTTTTTGCGTGAAGAAGACACAACGTCCGAAAAGAAAGTTCTCGATGTTAACATGCTCAAAGACGGAGAACCGTCTGATTCTGATAAAGGCAAAAGAAAAGCTGCTGTCAAGAATGACCGCATCGCTCAGCCCCGGAGAGGGCCAAGATATGATAAGTACACCAAACTCAATTCGACGTTGACTGACATCTACATGAACACAAATGGTGACGTCTCCTATCCAAAGCCTCCTAGGCGGGAGCCATCCCAGAGAGAACGTGACTCTGGAAGACATTGCATATTTCATGATATGGACGGTCATAACACGAATGACTGCCGGCATCTGCGAATTCTGATCGTGGAACGGGTTAGACGTGGAGAGCTACCCGAGTATGTGAAACAACCAACAGCGCCTGCACCCGCGCTGCCACCACCTGCTCCCCGGAGAGGGAATGACCCTGGAACGAGCTCCCATCGGCTCATCATCAACTGTTCTGGATTGGATCACTCTGCGTTTTCAGCATTTCTTAGGATTTAAGATATGTCTCTTTGCTTTCTCTAGGTTTTCCGATTGGCTAAATCGGAGTACACACGTTCGGGGTTAGGATTTAGCTCCAAAACGTGCTCTGCACTCGATGACAAACCAATCAGGATTTGCTTTGGTTTTGTACTTTGAATTGAATAAGGAAGGACTTTCCGAGCATGGATTATGTTTGGCGAATTTAAGTGTCTTGTCAAGCTATGGACGGATTCTCAATCTCAATTAAAGTATGGCTTATACTTATCTCGGACCCCTAGGCATGGATTACGCCTAGGGACAGACTGTCCTGTCAGGTTTTGGCAAGTATAGCTCTATCCCGACATGAGTATGGGTTGTACTCACTAGGATGCTTAAGTATGGATTATACTCCGGAATGACGAACGATTTTGTCAGGATTGGGAAAAGGAACTCAATAAAACTCGAGTATGGTTTATGCTCAGTTTCAACTTCCTGGTATGGCTTATACCCGGAAGGTTAGGTCCGTCGTCAGGTTTTGGCAGGATGATTCGAACGTGTCTTGACTATGGTTTATGCTCAAACAAGCGCCCAAGCATGGTTTATGCTCGAAAGTGTAATCGGTTTTGTTAGGTTTTGACACACCTGTTTGCTTTCTCTTCTTTGCAGGTATGGATTATACTTGCATCTGGCAGGCCCGACGTGGCCTTGGATTATCCAGAACACATCTTCCTTCAACCAGCAAGATATGTTCAGGGGGGCAAAATGTTGACCTTCTTTTAAGTCAAAGCCATCACACATGAAGTCATTGGTCAACAATACGCTCAAGTATCGGGAATACCGTCAGAAGACAGACAACGATTTGGTCAAAGTCGCATCACAAACAAAGAAAGGCTCGAAACTCCAAACAGATGACCTTTTTTGGGCCCAAAAACAATGATTACATAGTTGAGCCCCATAACTCTTGTAGATCTCTGAATTAGCTTTAGTTCCAGCTTGGGTTTGGCTCAATCGGACTTACGGTTTGAAAGTTATGCCTGTTTCCGTGCACGCATGCAGAACCGGAGACATGAATTCTGGAATTAGCATCACCACTTAACGGTTTGGATCAGCGGAAGCAAACCCGATCCCGTCATGTCCAATCACCTCTCATGATTTTGAATCTTAGCTCGTATACAGGCACCTCGGTTCAGATCGGAGAGAGGCAGTCCGACCCGACCCGCCTTGCACCAGATGTGTAGCAACACGTCTCGCTTTCAGTTGGAATGCTCCGGATCGGCTCGGAAGGACGGAGGACCCGATCCGAACGTCTCTGGAAAACTAGCTTGTCGCAGCTCCCATTCTCATCAGTCCGGACCAGATCGGAAGGGGAAAACCCGATCCGCTTCACCTTCGAGCACACTGGCACCTGAAGTCTTCGGATTGAAGACACCAACTCGGTTCGGATCGGAAGTCCGAACCGACCCCCCTGCACCTGCTCAGACGCAACAGCTTTGACCCGTTCTTCAGGCGTAACCACCTCCTATTTATCCGGATCGGCTTACACCTATCCTAGCACGATCCGAAGACCACTCTTCCACTATCTCTGAGATGGCCTCGGTGCACGCCACGTGCCCCTCCGATCCGATCCGATCCAATTCAGAGCACCTAGCAGCTTCTCTACACCTATAAATACACCAGGAGATGGTCATTTCAGGGGAATTTTGGAACTCTAACTCTCCATGGCTTCAACTATGGTTCTTCACAAGGTTGTTGCATAACCTCGAAGTCGAATTCCACACTACAACGCGAGGATTTCGTGTATAATCTCCCCTTTAATCCCCTCTTCTTCATTGTAAACACGAGGATTTCGTGTATAAACTGCAAACAAACAACATTGTAATAGCTTCTTAGGATTTAAGAAACTATAAAGTGGATGTAGGCTTGGATTGAGCCGAACCACTATAAAAATCTCGTGTCTAATAGAATTCGTACGTATATATTTATATACGTCGTCATTAGAATATAATTATTTTATTTTAACTATAAAAGGAATCGAAAATGGTGCGGTAGTTTGATAATTCGATTTCAAACTTCAAATGAATGTACCGGATTCAAAATAAACCGGATTTTAGTGAAACCAAAAATATTAGAATCTAATAGAGAATATCTTTCCAACGAATCCGAAAAATTGAAATTTCATAGCGGGAATCAAAAGATATGCCCAGTTGAAAATTCTGAATAGTCGCTATGGAATTGAGGCCCTTAAAAATAGACATTTGGCAAACGACCTCGGAATTCGACGAATCCACTTTTGTTGGATTCGTGATGTCAAGTTATTGCTAGGTTTCAAAATTCGTAATTTTTCAAAACAATATGTGAGCGTGGCAAAGGAAAACGCGTTTGACCAGTTTCAGTTGATTTTAATCGACTGGAAAATGGCCATTTTTCCAACGGTCTCATAATTCGACGAAATTAGTTTTGTTGGCACCGTATCGTCAATACAAAGATAGAAAATATTTTCTGAGAATTTTTAGAGATGGTATGTGGCCCCAGTAAATTGAAATGTGTGTTCAAATTCAATATATAGATTTATATTTTGATTTCGACGAAAACTAATCGAAACGATCAAATCCACCTACGAGACATATCCCATTGTGTTCGGAATGGGGGTAATTAGCTAGGGATGACAGGCGGTGGGTTTCGTTTCGAGTTCGAAATAAAATAATATATATATTTATATAATATACTTCTCCCTTCCGTCTATCCCACTTCAGAACAAATTTGAAAGAAAAAAAGGGGGGAAAACCGCGCATTGACCCAAATCGACGGAAACCCCCCCTCCCCATCGTTCGCCCGCCGCCGCCGCATCTTCTTCCTTCACCTCCGATCTCCATCCTCCTTTCCTCTCTCCCCTCTCCTTCTTCTTCATGAAACCCGTGACCCCAGCCCCAAAGCCCTAATTGAAGCGAACCGCCGCCAGCCTTGGGAGGGTGCCGCCGACCGCCTTAAGCCGTTCCGCCACCTGCGCCTTCCCACAGCCGCAGGACGACGAGAAAAAGTGAGTAATTATGAATTTGATTTTATTTGTACATAAAATATTATAGTAAATCAGTTTTTAATTGATTAATTCAGATTTTAAATCAGTTTTTGTTTGTAAAAATCATTGCTTTGTAAATCAGTTTTGTTTGTGAAAATTATAGTTTTTAAATAACATTGTTTTTATTTTTACTCAGTTTTATTTATTTAAATTAAAAACATTATGAAAAGATTTCATTTACGATAATGAAAAGTTAGATTTATAGAACAAGAGGAAGAGGCGATTTTTAACAAGAGAAAGAAGTTATTTCTAAAGAGAAAAAGTTATGATTTATATAAGATGAAAAATACGATTTCTTAGACTAGAAAGATAAGATTTTTCGTGTAGGAAAAATATGATTTTTCATGTTAGAAAGACTTGATTTTTAGCAGTGTAAAAATATAATTTTTCTATATGAAGTAGTAGCGATAAAAATTCGATTTGTACATATATAAAGTAGAAATAAAAATATGATTTTTTCATCGATAAAAATAGGATTCTTATATATGAAAGATCAGTTTAAAAATATGATTTTTATTTATTGAAATGAAATGATAAAAATATAATTTTTATCATGAGCAACGTGAAAAGAATTGCATTGGAATTTCAAGCAAATCCAGATAGTTCAGCAGTTCAAAAGCAAAGCACGACGGAGTGGAACCCTCTGTGAGAACTTCTCACTTTTAATTTAATTTTCTAGTTAAAATATATACTAGGATGCAGACGGTGTTTAGTAGCACCCGACACCCGTCGTCCACAAACCATGGACGGCTTGTATGCTTGTTTGTTTGATTTTGATGTGTAGTTGATTGTGTAATGTGATGTGAAATGAAATAAAATATTTATATAGTTAAAATATTTTATAGTTAAAAATAGAATTTTTAACATGTATATGAAACGAAGTAAATTAAAATAAACAAACCAAACGATTTGTTTTTATACACACATTTGACTGATATTGATTGGGATGATAAATTTCACACATCGTCCAACTGCACAAATAAAATATGTGTTTGATTGTTTGAAACCCCACACGGGTATTGGGATGATATATGACATACACTAATCCCAATAATTAGTTGTACGTCAATCGATTGATTGACAGACTGTTATGAGTGTTAGATATTTATATTTGACGCTTATACAGTGTAGAACGCACTCTGGATGATGGTTGATTATTTATTGTTGTTATTTTATACATGTGTTGTAAAAAATCCATATAATTAACATTATATGGTAATTGATTGGGCCACATTCCAGTTTTGAAATACAATATTTGAAATAGAAATATTTGAAAATAGAAGTATTTGAAAAAGAACTATTTGAAATAGAATATTTGAAAATCGAAATATATGAAGCCGTGTTGATTAGATTGACGCCATATTGACGTGAACGATATTGATATCGATTTTATTCAAATTGAAATGAATATTAAAGTGAATTGAAATTCAAATTAAATTGAAATAGAATTGAAATCATTTTGAAATGAATTCGAATTGAAATTGAATATAATTGAATTCGAATTGAAATTGAATAGAAATGAATTCGAATTGAAATTGAATTAATTTGAAATTCAAATTGAATTGAAAACGAATTGGAATTGAATTAAAAATCGATTTGAATTGAAATCAATTTGAAATGAATTTAAAACGAATTTGTAAGGGAAAATTCAATTTTGATTTGAATTTGAAAAAGAAGTTGAAATCGTTTTGAAAACGAATTTAAATCGATTTATAAAAAATGTTTTTTAAGGAAATCGATGAAGTATATATTATATATATAATATAATAGCCTGAATAGAACGCGCCATGCGGCGGTAGTTCGTGAATTTCGAACGTTGACTTCGAATGGATATTGCGCGAGGTCCGACCGTCGCATTCTCCTAAAACCGAAACTGTTGGGTTCGTATCGAAAAGAGCTTTCTAATGAATATTAGAAATTTGAAATCTAACAGTTGGATTTGGAATTATGTCCAAATCAAATTTAGAAAAGGTCGTTGTAAGTGCAGTTCGATGGCCGTAGATGGAAATCGACTGTACGGGTCTTGATAAAATTATTAAAAATAGTGATAACTTGTGTAAAATCATAAGAAATGATTTGTGAAGAATTGCGATGAAAAACTCCATACTTGAAAAGATAAAAATAGATTTTTATCGAAATGAACTAGTTTTAAACTAGAATAATAATTTATTTATTTTTAAAATAAATAAATTGGATTTGAAATGTTTTTGAAAATAACCAGAATTTCCAATAATTGCATTGGAATGAATTTGAATCGAAATTGTCTTCGGAATATGTTGATGTTGGATTTCGTGATTATACAGATATTGTTATAGAAATTTGAAAGATATATATATATCGTTATTTCCAATACGATATTTGTTGGTCGTAGAATTTGGTATTTAATATAAGCAGATATATTTTCTATTCAGAGCCTTGTATTTAATATCAAATGTGATTTGGGTTTGTCGTGAATGGTGTCTTCATTAACACGTTCTTAAGCCCAGTTGAGAAAAAGATTAAATCTTTTTATTTAGATTTAATGAAGTGTGCCAATTAAATAATATTTAATTGAAATTGAATTGGTATTGATTTTTGGGTTTATCGTGAACAGTGTTTTAAATAACACTTGTTCTTTAACCCGATAATTAATGGAATGTGATTTTGGGTTGTCGTGAACGGTATCTTCAATAATACTGTTCTTAGACCCAAAGAGGTTAAGAAAATCAGAAACTAACTGGAGATTAGTTAAGTTGAATGGTTTTTGGTGTATTGATCTGATGTTGGTTTCGGCCTTCGGGGTTAATACTTAGGGAATTTCTCACTGGTTAATTTACGGTTTGGGACTGATTGAAATGTGAAGTGATTTTAGGGTTTATCGTGAACCGTGTTTTAAATGACACTGGTTCTTTAACCCAGTTAAAAGATTAAAACTAAGTGGAGTTTTAATGAATCTATAATTAGGTTGAAAAAATCGAGAATGGAGTATCACCAGTTTTTGCTCCAGGCGATAGTTAAATCTTTAATTAGATTTAAATGTGAAATGTTAATTGAATTTACCGATAACACCGTGGTGTTAGATATGAAGTAAGACCAGTTTTACTTAATGGGATGAATTGGTTGGGATTAGGAAATTAAAACAAACGATTACTTCGGTAAGGTTCGTTAATCCCGGCTAGTTTGAAGTGATATTCAAAGGAAGATTAAAGAATAAATTTAAAGGATTTATCTTTGATAAAATTAATGGGAACCTTTCCCTAAGAACATGAAATTTAGAAACTAACTGTAGGTTGGCTAAGTAGAGTGGTTTCCTGGGTATTGATCTGATGTTGGTTTCGGCCTTCGTGGTTAATATTTGGGAAACTATTATCTTGATTAATTTACGGTTAGCGACTGATGAACTGGAATGAGGCATATGTTGTGTTTGTGTAACACGTATTTATTATATACGCGAGTTATTCAGAAAGGCCGGGTGTATCCCATTCTAAATAACTGATACAATGATAAGTCGAAGGTGAACACGGTGGTTGAAGACTGGAGTTCTTCATGTCGTTTGGATAATTACTGATGATCTTTAGTGGGCCGTACACCCAAGAGGAGGGAATCAGTTGGTGGTCGTCCAGACGTACTTGGAGATCGATGGATATGCGGGGTACTAGGTGCCTCCGGTTTCGTTCAGACCCAGAACGAACTTGTAAATGGACTGTGTGTCTGACATTGGATTTCAGTCTGTGTGATTGGTTTCTTTTGAATATATATCTGTTTGGCGGCGGAAGATTTATTCTCTTGCTTAACGCCCTTCTCTGAGACTTACGAGCTCAGATGTTATATATTGATGGATATCAAACGCATGGAGTGAATTGCCTGTGTGGCATGCCTAAGTGGCAATTGATCGAGGCTTCCGTTGAAAAGAAAAGTCTTGTGGTTGATAATCAAAGCACCGCCTGTGTGGCATAGCTTTTTGTAACGTGAATTCGCGAGCCTCACACCCCAGTTGTCAAACAGAAATGGGAGAGGACCTCAAGGTGGGCATGCATTTCTTTCTAGCTAGAAGTGGCGTCAGTGGTTTTACATGCCCTGACGAGTTTGACTTATGTGGTTATTGCTGTTGCGAGGCGCCTCAGATATATCGGTGACTATGTGAAGCCGATGGAGTCATTCGTTGGCTCATTTATGCCCCATAGGGAGAGGGAAACGCAGTGTTCAGTAATTTTAATCCACATCGGTGGACCGGCCCTATTGCTCCAAAGGCTTGACCGAGTACTTGCCTGATACATGGGCTAGATTGTCTCGAATTTGGTAGAGGACTATCACTTGCCTCGGTTCATAGATGGAAATCCAATTTCCAAATACGTGACGTTTCGATTTTAGTTGTAATCCTATATATGGCGACATAGTGGGATGGGGCGCTTATGCCGTCTATGATTGATACTTATGATTTGAAATTGTTTTTGACACTATACACCTATAGTACTATCAAAATAATCTGTTTTAAATGTATCAAGCATTCTTTGGCTATTATAAGGTAAAAACCCTATCCTCCGGCTTGCGTTGCATTGTGTGATGGGACCTGGGTCTTATAATAGCTTCATTATTTCTTTATTTTAGCATTTCGCTGTTGTTTTATGCACTGGTATTCTTGGGAGGAAACTCGTTCGTGTTATACGGCGTGGTCCCTTGATTTACCTAACTTTAAAATAAAGATTTATAACTGTTTTAGTTCTCACACCAGTCACATGACTGACCTTGAATTTATTATTTTAACCTAAACTCTAGGTGCCCTTATTTACGACACGGGCAACTAGTAGTTTTGGTTTTGCAGATTTATATTCACAGGAACCTGGTTTACAGCTGGAACGATATCCGGAAAGCATTGTATCCGTGTATCTTCTTCAGTTGCATTTTGTATTATTTTCCGCTACAATGTAATGTATTGTAATCTCTGATATTTTTCTGTTGTGTAATATTCATTTATACTCTGTATATTCTTGTATTCTGATGGAATTGTTCTAATTAACAATGAAATGTTCTTCTGTCTGCATTCTCATGTGGCTTGTTCTCGACTCAATTCAGGATTTCCCGTAAGGGGGATTTCAGGTCATTTCATTTTGGTATCAGAGCTTTGGTTTACAAAGCTCAGAGAACAAGACACGTTAGAACCAGACAAAAGAATTCATCAGAAATTGGATTAGTAATATCCAATGAGAATGACTCGTTAGAGATGGTATCAGTAGTATCCTAGAACGAGTGTGAAGAGAATATTTTTGAAAATGAAAACAAATTTTTGTTTTGAAAATTTAAATCAATTATACGTATTTGATTATTTATTTATATTGATTTGGACTATCCAGTATATACAGATTTTGCGTATACGTCTGATCTGCGTGTATTCGAAATTTAAATATATTGGGTAGATATAGGATCAAACTCTAGTCGCCCGGAGATGATTCTGATGATTGATCGATCATCATCAGAATTTATGTTCGAGTGACGAAAGGGTGATTTCTATATATTTCCTATTGACTGGTGTGAGAACCAAAATTATATAGGGCTTATTGTTGTGATTTGGCATCAAAAATCTGATTTTTGACTATGTATCAAAGTAATGAATTTGAAACGTTAATTAACTAATTGATTGATGGTTGTGTTGTTTGATTACTGTTTTGATTAATTAAATGTTGAATCTTTAGCCAAACTGAATCAAATAGTGAATTGTATTGAAAATTTGTTGCATTTGCTTACATATACATGTGCATACATTGAACAGGTCATAGCAAGGAGGCTAGAGCAGAAGAATAAAAATTGTTTGCCCGACAAATAGGTACATGTTTACCATAATTTACTGTTTTGTTTGGGTGATGATGATTTTGTGAGCCGATTGGCTAGCCGCTTGGCTTTTTCTTTTTGTTTTGGATTGAAGAAGGCCATGGGAGGCTATATGAGATATCCCGAAGTCCCCGGTGCAGGGGAGGTTATGGCGAAATTTTTCGAAAATTTAGGGTTTTAGCCAAATTTTTCAAAAATTTGAAAGGTTCTTAGAAACTGAAAAGTTGAAGAACTTAAGCCGTAATGAAAATATGGAAAGTTGAGTTGATTAGTTAAACAACTTTTGGCTTCGTTCCTTTTCGGGGACGAAAAGTTTTAAGTGGGGCAGATTGTAACAACCTGGAAAATGCGAGCCAGTTTAAAATTTTTATTTTGGCGAATTTAGCGAATTTTGAATATTTAAGATGAATTATTTTAAATAATTCGACGAGAAATTTATTTTGAATAGAATTCATACGTATATATTAATATACGTCGTCGTTAGAATATAATTATTTTATTTTAATTATAAAAGGAATCGAAAATGGTGTAGTAGTTCGATAATTCAATTTCAAATTTGTAATGAATGTACCGGATTCAAAATAAACCGGATTTTAGTGAAACCAAAATTATTAGAATCTAACAGAGAATATCTTTCCAACGAATCCGAAAAATTGAAATTTCATAGCGGGAATCAAAAGATATGCCCAGTTGAAAATTCTGAATAGTCGCTATGGAATTTAGGCCCTTAAAAATAGACATTTTGCAAACAACCTCGGAATTCGATGAAACCACTTTTGTTGGATTCGTGATGTCAAGTTATTGCTAGGTTTCAAAATTCGTAATTTTTCGAATCAATATGTGAGTGTGGCAAAGGAAAACGCGTTTGACCAGTTTTAGTTGATTTTAATCGATTGGGAAAATGGCCATTTTTCCAACGGTCTCAGAATTCGACGAAATTAGTTTTGTTGGGACCGTATCGTTAATGCAAAGCTAGAAAATATTTTTCGGGAATTTTTAGAGATAGTATGTGGCCCCAGTATATTGAAATGTGCGTTCAAATTCAATATATAGATTTATATTTTGATTTCGACGAAAACTGATCGAAACGATCAAATCAGCCTACGAGACATATCGCATTGTGTTCGGAATGGGGGTAATTAGCTAGGGATGACAGGCGGTGGGTTTCGTTTCGAGTTCAAAATAAAAAGTTACCTTTTTGAAAGTTAAAAATAAAATAATATATATATTTATATAATATACTTCTCCCTTCCCTCTCTCCCACTTCAAAAAAATTAGAAAGAAAAAAAATGGGGAAAAACCGCGCGTTGACTCAAATCGACGGAAACCCCCCCTCCCCATCGTTCGCCCGCCGCCGCCGCATCTTCTTCCTCCACCTCCGATCTCCACCCTCCTTTTCTCTCTCCCCTCTCCTTCTTCTTCTTCACGAAACCCGCGACCCCTCCCCAAAACCCTAATTGAAGCCAACCGCCGCCAGCCCTGGGAGGGTGCTGCCGACTGCCTTAAGCCTCTCCGCCACCTGCGCCTTCCCACAGCCCTAGGACGACGAGAAACAGTGAGTAATTATGAATTTGATTTTATTTGTATATAAAATATTATAGTAAATCAGTTTTTAATTGATTAATTTAGATTTTAAATCAGTTTTTGTTTGTAAAAATCATTGCTTTGTAAATCAGTTTTGTTTGTGAAAATTATAGTTTTTAAATAACATTGTTTTTACTTTTACTCGGTTTTATTTATTAAAATTAAAAACATTATGAAAAGATTTCATTTTCGATAATGAAAAGTTAGATTTATAGAACAAGAGGAAGTGGCGATTTTTAACAAGAGAAAGAAGTGATTTCTAACGAGAAAAGGTTATGATTTATATGAGACGAAAAATACGATTTCTTAGATTAGAAAGATAAGATTTTTCGTGTAGGAAAAATATGATTTTTCATGTTAGAAAGATGTGATTTTTAGCAGTGTAAAAATATAATTTTTCTATATGAAGTAGTAGCGATAAAAATTCGATTTGTACATATATGAAGTAGAAATAAAAATATGATTTTTACTTTGATAAAAATACGATCCTTATATATGAAAGATCAGTTTAAAAATATGATTTTTATTTATTGAAATGAAATGATAAAAATATAATTTTTATTATGAACAGCGTGAAAAGAACTACATTGCAATTTCAAGCAAATCCAGACAGTTCAGTAGTTCAAAAGCAAAGCACGGCGGAGTGGAACACTCTATGAGAACTTCTCACTTTTAATTTAATTTTCTAGTTAAAATATATACTAGGATGCAGACGGTGTTTAGTAGCACCCGACACCCGTCGTCCACAGACCATGGACGGCTTGTATGCTTGTTTGTTTGATTTTGATGTGTAGTTGATTGTGTAATGTGATGTGAAATGAAATAAAATATTTATATAGATAAAAATATTTTATAGTTAAAAATAGAATTTTTAACGTGTATATGAAACGAAATAAATTAATATAAACAAATCAAACGATTTGTTTCTATACACACATTTGACTGATATTGATTGGGAGGATAAATTTTACACATCGCCCAACTGCACAAATAAAATCTGTGGTTGATTGTTTGAAACCCCACACGAGTATTGGGATGATATATGACATACACTAATCCCAATAATTAGTTGTATGTCAATCGATTGATTGACAGACTGTTATTAGCGTTAAATATTTATATTTGACGCTTATACATTGTAGAACGCACTCTGGATGATGGTTGATTATTTATTGTTGTTATTTTATACATGTGTTGTAGAAAATCCATATAATTAACATTATATGGTAATTGATTGGGCCTCATTCCAGTTTTGAAATAGAATATTTGAAATAGAAATATTTGAAAATAGAAATATTTGAAAAAGAAATATTCGAAATAGAATATTTGAAAATAGAAATATACGAAGTCGTGTTAATTGGATTGACGCCATTTTGACGTGAACGATATCAATATCCATTTTATTCAAATTGAAATGAATATTAAAGTGAATTGAAATCTGAATTAAATTGAAATAGAATTGAAATGAATTCGAATTGAAATTGAATATAATTGAATTCGAATTGAAATTGAATAGAAATGAATTCGAATTGAAATTGAATTAATTTGAAATTCAAATTGAATTGAAAACGAATTGAAATTGAATTAAAAATCTATTTGAATTGAAATCAATTTGAAATGAATTTAAAACGAATTTGTAATGGAAAATTCAATTTTGATTTGAATTTGAAAAGGAAGTTGAAATCGTTTTGAAAACGAATTTAAAACGAATTATAAATATGTTTTAAAAGGAAATCGACGAAGTATATTATATATATATATATATATATATATAATATAATGGCCTGAATAGAATGCGCTGCGCTGCGGTAGTTCGTGAATTTCGACCGTTGACATCGAATGGATATAGCGGGAGATCCGACCGTCGGATTCTCCTAAAACTGGAACCGTTGGGTTCGTATCGAAAAGAGCTTTCTAATGAATATTATAAATTTTAAATCTAACGGTTAGAATTGGAATAGTGTCCAAATCAAATTTGGAAAAGGTCGCTGTAAGTGCAGTTCGATGGCCGTAGATGGAAATCGACTGTACGGGCCTTGATAAAATTATTAAAAATAGTGATAATTTGTGTAGAATCATAAGAAATGATTTGTGAAGAATTGGGATGAAAAACTCCTTATTTGAAAAGATAAAAATAGATTTTTATCGAAATGAACTTGTTTTGAACTAGAATAATAATTTATTTATTTTTAAAATAAATAAATTGGATTTGAAATGGTTTTGAAAATAACCAGAATTTCCAATAATTGCATTGGAATGGATATGAATCGAAATTGTCTTCGGAATATGTCAATGTTGTATTTCGTGATTATACAGATATTGTTATGGAAATTTGAAAGATATATATATATATATATCGTTATTTCCAATACGATATTTGTTGGTCATAGAATTTGATATTGAATATAAGCCGATATATTTTCTATTCAGAGCCTTGTATTTAATATCAAATGTGATTTGGGTTTGTCATGAATAGTGTCTTCATTAACACTGTTCTTAAGCCCAGTTGAGAAAAAGATTAAACCTTTTTATTTAGATTTAATGAAGTGTACCAATTAAATAATATTTAATTGAAATTGAATTGGTATTGATTTTAGGGTTTGTCGTGAACAGTGTTTTAAATAACACTTGTTCTTTAACCCGATAATTAATGGAATGTGATTTTGGGTTGTCGTGAACGGTATCTTCAATAATACTGGTCTTAGACCCAAAGAGGTTAAGAAAATCAGAAACTAACTGGAGATTAGTTAAGTTGAATGGTTTCTAGGGTATTGATCTGATGTTGGTTTCGGCCTTCGGGTTTAATACTCAGGGAATTGCTCACTGGTTAATTTACGGTTAGGGACTGATTGAAATGTGAAGTGATTTTGCGGTTTATCGTGAACGTGTTTTAAATGACACTGGTTCTTTAACCCAGTTAAAAGATTAAAACTAAGTGGAGTTTTAATGAATCTTTAATTAGATTGAAAAGATCGAGAATGGAGTATCACCAGTTTTTGCTCCAAGCGATAGTTAAATCTTTAATTAGATTTAAATGTGAAACGGTAATTGAATTTACCGATAACACCGTGGTGTTAGATATGAAGTAAGATCAGTTTTACTTCATGGGATGAATAGGTTGGGATTGGGAAATTAAAACAAACGATTACTTCGGTAAGGTTCGTTAATCCCGGCTAGTTTGAAGTGATATTCAAAGGAAGATTAAAGAATAAATTTAAAGGATTTATCTTTGATAAAATTAATGGGAACCTTTCTCTAAGAACGTGTAATTTAGAAACTAACTGTAGGTTGGCTAAGAAGAGTGGTATCCTTGGTATTGATCTGATGTTTGTTTCGACCGTCGGGGTTAATATTTAGGGAATTATTCTCTTGATTAATTTATGGTTAGCGACTGATGAACTGGAATGAGGCGTATGTTGTGTTTGTGTAACACGTATTTATTATATATGCGAGTTATTCAGAAAGGCCGGGTTTATCCCATTCTGAATAACTGATACGACGATAAGTCGAAGGTGAAGACGGTGGTTGAAGACCGGAGGTCTTCACGTCAATTGAATAATTAATGATGATCTTGATTAGGCCGTACACCCAAGAGGAGGGAATCAATTAGTGGTCGTCCAGACGAACTTGGAGATCGATGGATATGCGGGGTACTAGGTGCCTCCGGTTTCGTTCAGAGCCAGAACGAACTTGTAAATGGACTGTGTGTCTGACATTGGATTTCAGTCTATGTGATTGATTTCTATTGAATATATATCTGTTTGGCAGCGGAGGATTTATTCTCTTGCTTAACGCCCTTCTCTGAGACGTACGAGCTCAGAGGTTATATATTGATGGATATCAAATGCATGGAGTGAATTGCCTGTGTGGCATGCCTAAGTGGCAATTATCGAAGCTTCCGTTGAAAAGCAAAGTCTTGTGGTTGATGATCAAAGCACCGCCTGTGTGGCATAGCTTTGTGTAACGTGAATTCGCGAGCCTCACACCCCGGTTGTGAACTAGAAATGGGAGAGGACCTCAAGGAGGGCATGCGTTTCTTTCTAGCTAGAAGTGGCATCAGTGGTTTTACACGCCTTGACGAGTTTGACTTATGTGGTTGTTGCTGTTGCAAGGCGCCACAGATATATCGGTGACTATGCAAAGCCGATGGAGTCATTCGTTGGCTCACTTATGCCACATAGGACGGGGAAACGCAGTGTTCAGGAATTTTAATCCGCATCGGTGGACCGGCCCTGTCGCTCCAAAGGATTGATTGAGTACTTGCCTGAGACATGGGCTAGATTGTCTCTAATTCGGTAGATGATGATCCTTTACCTCGGTTCATAGATGGAAATCCAATTTCCAAATACGTGACATTTCGATTTTAGTTGTAATCCTATATATGGCAACATAGTGGGATGGGGCGCTTATGCCGTCTATGATTGATACTTATGATTTGAAATTGTTTTTGACACTATACACCTATAGTACTATCAAAATAAACTATTTTAAACGTATCAAGCATTATTTGTCTATTATAAGGTAAAAACCCTATCCTCGGCTTGCGTTGCATTGTGTGATGGGACCTGGGTCTTATAATAGCTTCATTATTTCTTTATTTTAGCATTGCGCTGTTGTTTTATGCACTGGTATTCTTGGGAGGAAACCCGTTTCGTATTATACGACGTGGTCCCTTGATGTACCTAACTTTAAAATAAATATTTATAATTGTTTTAGGTCTCACACCAGTCACATGACTAACCTGGAGTTTATTATTTTAACCTAAACTCTGGGTGCCCTTATTTACGACATGGGCAGCTAGTAGTTTTGGTTTTGCATATTTATATTCACACGAACCTGGTTTCAGCTGGAACGATATCCGAAAAGCTTTGTATCCGTGTATCTTCTTCAGTTGCATTTTGTATTATTTTCCACTGCTATGTAATGTATTGTAATCTCTTATATTTTTCTGTTGTGTAATATTCATTTATACTCTGTATATTCTTGTATTCTGATGAAATTGTTGTAATTAACAATGAAGTGTTCTTCTGTCTGCGTTTTGATGTGGCTTGTTCTCGACTCAATCCCGGATTTCCCGTAAGGGGGATTACGGGTCGTTTCATTTTGGTATCAGAGCTTTGTTTTACAAAGCTCAGAGAACAAGACACGTTAGAACCAGACGAAAGAATTCATCAGAAATTGGATTAGTAATATCCAATGAGAATGACTCGTTAGAGATGGTATCAGTAGTATCCTAGAACGAGTGTGAAGAAAATATTTTTGAAAATGAAAACAAATTTTTGTTTTGAAAATTTAAATCAATTATACGTACTTGATTATTTATATTGATGTGGACTATCCAGTATATACAGATTTTGCGTATACGTCTGATCCTCATCTATTCGAAATTTTAATATATTGGGTAGATATATGATCACACTGTAGTCGCCCGGAGATGATTCTGATGATCGATCGATCATCATCAGAATTTATGTTCGAGTGACGAAAGGGAGATTTCTATATATTTCCTATTGACTGGTGTGAGAACCAAAATTAGATAGGTCTTATAGTTGTGATTTGGCATCAAAAATCTGATTTTTGACTATGTATCAAAGTTATGAATTTGAAACGTTAATCAACTAATTGATTGGTGGTTGTGTTGTTTGATTACTGTTTTGATTAATTAAATGTTGAACCTTTAGCCAAATTGAATCAAATAGTGAATTGTATTGAAAATTTGTTGCATTTGCTTGCATATACATGTGCATACATTGAACAGGTCATAACAAGGAGGCTAAAGCAGAAGAATAAAAATTGTTTGCCTGACAAATAGGTAAATGTTTACCATAATTTACTGTTTTGTTTGGGTGATGATGATTTTGTGAGCTGATTGGCTAGCTGCTTGGCTTTTTCCTTTTCTTTTGGATTGAAGAAGGCCATGGGAGGCTATATGAAATATCTCGAAGTCCCCGGTGCAGGGGAGGTTATGGCGAAATTTTTCGAAAATTTAGGGTGTTAGCCAAATTTTTGAAAAATTTGAAAGGTTCTTAGAAACTGAAAAGTTGAAGAACTTAAGCCATAATGAAAATATGGAAAGTTGAGTTGATTAGTTAAACAACTTTTGGCTTCGTTCCATTTCGGGGACGAAAAGTTATAAGTGGGGGAGATTGTAACAACCCGGAAAATGCAAGCCAGTTTAAAATTTTTATTTTGGCGAATTTAGCGAATTTAGAATATTTAAAATGAATTATTTTAAATAATTCGACGAGAAATTTATTTTGAATAGAATTCGTACGTATATATTTATATACGTCGTCGTTAGAATATAATTATTTTATTTTAATTATAAAAGGAATCGAAAATGGCGCGGTAGTTCGATAATTCGATTTCAAACTTCAAATGAATGTACCGGATTCAAAATAAACCGGATTTTAGTGAAACCAAAAATATTAGAATCTAATAGAGAATATCTTTCCAACGAATCCGAAAAATTGAAATTTCATAGCGGGAATCAAAAGATATGCCCAGTTGAAAATTCTGAATTGTCGCTATGGAATTCAGGCCCTTACAAATAGACATTTTGCAAACGACCTCGGAATTCGACGAAACCACTTTTGTTGGATCCGTGATGTCAAGTTATTGCTAGGTTTCAAAATTCGTAATTATTTGAATCAATATGTGAGCGCGGCAAAGGAAAATGCGTTAGACCAGTTTCAGTTGATTTTAATCAACTGGAAAATAGCCATTTTTCCAACGATCTCAGAATTTGACGAAATTAGTTTTGTTGGGACCGTATCGTCAATACAAAGCTAGAAAATATTTTTCAGGAATTTTTAGAGATAGTATGTGGCTCCAGTAAATTAAAATGTGCGTTCAAATTCAATATATAGATTTATATTTTGATTTCGATGAAAACTGATCGAAACGATCAAATTAGCCTACGAGAGATATCACATTATGTTCGGAATGGGGGTATTTAGCTAGGGATGACAGGCGGTGGGTTTCGTTTCGAGTTCAAAATAAAAAGTTACCTTTTTGAAAGTTAAAAATAAAATAATATATATATTTATATAATATACTTCTCCCTTCCCTCTCTCCCACTTCAGAACTAATTAGAAAGAAAAAAAGGGTGAAAAACCGCGCATTGACCCAAATCGACGGAAACCCCCCTCCCCATCATTCGCCCGCCGCCGCATCATCTTCCTCCGATCTCCATCCTCCTTTCCTCTCTCCCCTCTCCTTCTTCTTCTTCACGAAACCCGCGACCACAGGCCCAAAACCCTAAGTGAAGCCAACCGCCACCAGCCCTGGGAGGGTGTCGCCGACCGCCTTAAGCCGCTCCGCCACCTGCGCCTTCCTACAGCTCCAGGACGACGAGAAACAGTGAGTAATTATGAATTTGATTTTATTTGTATATAAAATATTATAGTAAATCAGTTTTTAATTGATTAATTCAGATTTTAAATCAGTTTTTGTTTGTAAAAATCATTACTTTGTAAATCAGTTTTGTTTGTGAAAATTATAGTTTTTAAATAACATTGTTTTTATTTTTACTCAGTTTTATTTATTTAAATTAAAAACATTATGAAAAGATTTCATTTTCGATAATGAAAAGTTAGATTTATGGAACAAGAGGAAGAGGCGATTTTTAGCAAGAGAAAGAAGTGATTTCTAACGAGAAAAAGTTATGATTTATATGAGATGAAAAATACCATTTCTTAGATTAGAAATATAAGATTTTTCGTGTAGGAAAAATATGATTTTTCATGTTAGAAAGACATGACTTTTTGCAGTGTAAAAATATAATTTTTCTATATGAAGTAGTAGCGATAAAAATTCGATTTCTACATATATGACGTAGAAATAAAAATATGATTTTTACTTCGATAAAAATAGGATTCTTATATAAGAAAGATCAGTTTAAAAATATGATTTTTATTTATTGAAATGAAATGATAAAAATATAATTTTTATTATGAACAGCGTGAATAGAACTGCATTGCAATTTCAAGCAAATCTAGACAGTTCAGCAGTTCAAAAGAAAGCACGGCGGAGTGGAACACTCTGTGAGAACTTCTCACTTTTAATTTATTTTTCTAGTTAAAATATATACTAGGATGCAGATGGTGTTTAGAAGCACTCGACACCCGTCGTCCACAGACCATGGACGGCTTGTATGCTTGTTTGTTTGATTTTGATGTGTAGTTGATTGTGTAATGTGATGTGAAATGAAATAAAATATTTATATAGTTAAAAATATTTTATAGTTAAAAATAGAATTTTTAACGTGTATTTGAAATGAAATAAATTAATATAAACAAATCAAACGATTTGTTTATATACACACATTTGACTGATATTGATTGTGATGATAAATTTTACACATCGCCCAACTACACAAATAAAATATGTGGTTGATTGTTTGAAACCCCACACGGGTATTGGGATGATATATGACATAGATTAATCCCAATAATTAGTTGTATGTCAATCGATTGATTGACAGACTGTTATGAGCGTTAAATATTTATATTTGATGCTTATACAGTGTAGAACGCACTATGGATGATGGTTGATTATTTATTGTTGTTATTTTATACATGTGTTGTAGAAAATCCGTATAATTAACATTATACGGTAATTGATTGGGCCTCATTCCAGTTTTGAAATAGAATATTTGAAATAGAAATATTTGAAAATAGAAATATTTGAAAAAGAAATATTTGAAATAGAATATTTGAAAATAGAAATATATGAAGTCGTGTTGATTAGATTAACGCCATTTTGACGTGAACGATATCGATATCGATTTTATTCAAATTGAAATGAATATTAAAGTGAATTGAAATTCGATTTAAATTGAAATAGAATTGAAATCGTTTTGAAATGAATTCGAATTGAAATTGAATATAATTGAATTCGAATTGAAATTGAATAGAAATGAATTCAAATTGAAATTGAATTAATTTGAAATTCAAATTTAATTGAAAACGAATTGAAATTGAATTAAAAATCGATTTGAATTGAAATCGATTTGAAATGAATTTAAAATGAATTTGTAAGGGAAAATTCAATTTTGATTTGAATTTGAAAAGGAAGTTGAAATCGTTTTGAAAACGAATTTAAAACGAATTATAAATACGTTTTAAAAGGAAACCGACGCAGCATATTATATATATATATATTATATATATATATATATATATATATAAAATAATGGCCTGAATAGAATGCGCCGCGCTGCGGTAGTTTGTGAATTTCGACCGTTGACTTCGAATGGATATAGCGGGAGATCCGACTGTCGGATTCTCCTAAAACCGGAACCATTGGGTTCGTATCGAAAAGAGCTATCTAACGAATATTATAAATTTGAAATCTAACGGTTAGAACTGGAATAATGTCCAAATAAAATTTGGAAAAGGTCGCTGTAAGTGCAGTTCGATGGCCGTAGATGGAAATCGACTGTACGGGCCTTGATAAAATTATTAAAAATAGTGATAATTTGTGTAGAATCATAAGAAATGATTTGTGAAGAATTAGGATGAAAAACTCCATATTTGAAAAGATAAAAATAGATTTTTATCGAAATGAACTTGTTTTGAACTAGAATAATAATTTATTTATTTTTAAAATAAATAAATTGGATTTGAAATGGTTTTGAAAATAACCAGAATTTCCAATAATTGCATTGGAATGGATATGAATCGAAATTGTCTTCGGAATATGTCGATGTTGGATTTCATGATTATACAGATATTGTTATGGAAATTTGAAAGATATATATATATCGTTATTTCCAATACGATATTTTTTGGTCGTAGAATTTGATATTGAATATAAGCCGATATATTTTCTATTCAGAGCCTTGTATTTACTATCAAATGTGATTTGCGTTTGTCGTGAATGGTGTCTTCATTAACACTGTTCTTAAGCCTAGTTGAGAAAAAGATTAAATCTTTTTATTTAGATTTAATGAAGTGTACCAATTAAATAATATTTAATTGATATTGAATTGGTATTGATTTTTTGGGTTTATCGTGAACAGTTTTTTAAATAACACTTGTTCTTTAACCCGATAATTAATGGAATGTGATTTTGGGTTGTCATGAACGGTATCTTCAATAATACTGTTCTTAGACCAAAAGGAGTTAAGAAAATCAGAAACTAACTGGAGATTAGTTAAGTTGAATGGTTTTTGGGGTATTGATCTGATGTTGTTTTTGGCCTTCGGGGTTAATACTTAGGGAATTGCTCACTAGCTAATTTACAGTTAGGGACTGATTGAAATGTGAAGTGATTTTGGGGTTTATCGTGAACCGTGTTTTAAATGACACTGGTTCTTTAACCTAGTTAAAAGATTAAAACTAAGTGGTGTTTTAATGAATCTTTAATTATATTGAAAAGATTAAGAATGGAGTGTCACCAGTTTTTGCTCCAAGCGATAGTTAAATCTTTAATTAGATTTAAACGTGAAATGGTAATTGAATTTACCGATAACACCGTGGTGTTAGATATGAAGTAAGACCGGTTTTACTTCATGGGATGAATAGGTTGGGATTGGGAAATTAAAACAAACGATTACTTCGGTAAGGTTCGTTAATCCCGGCTAGTTTGAAGTGATATTCAAAGGAAGATTAAAGAATTAATTTAAAGGATTAATCTTTGATAAAATTAATGGGAACCTTTCCCTAAGATCGTGAAATTTAGAAACTAACTGTAGGTTGGCTAAGCAGAGTGGTTTCCTGGGTATTGATCTGATGTTGGTTTCGGCCTTCGGGGTTAATATTTGGGGAATTATTCTCTTGATTAATTTACGGTTAGCGACTGATGAACTGGAATGAGGCATATGTTGTGTTTGCGTAACACGTATTTATTATATACACGAGTTATTCAGAAAGGACAGGTTTATCCCATTCTGAATAACTGATACGTCGATATGTCGAAGGTGAAGACGGTGGTTGAAGACCGGAGGTCTTCACGTCGTTTGGATAATTACTGAAGATCTTGATTGGGCCGTACACCCGAGAGGAGGGAATCAGTTAGAGGTCGTCCAGACGTACTTGGAGATCGATGGATATGCGGGGTACTAGGTGCCTCCAGTTTCATTCAGACCCAGAACGAACTTGTAAATGGACTGTGTGTCTGACATTGGATTTCAGTCTGTGTGATTGATTTCTATTGAATATATATCTGTTTGGCGGCGGAGGATTTATTCTCTTGCTTAACACCCTTCTCTGAGACGTACGAGCTCAGAGGTTATATATTGATGGATATCAAACGCATGGAGTGAATTGCCTATGTGGCATGCCTAAGTGGCAATTGATCGAGGCTTCTGTTGAAAAGCAAAGTCTTGTGGTTGATGATCAAAGCACCGCCTGTGTGGCATAGCTTTTCGTAACGTGAATTCGCGAGCCTCACACCCCGGTTGTGAACCAGAAATGGGAGAGGACCTCAGGGAGGGCATGCGTTTCTTTCTAGCTAGAAGTGGCGTCGGTGGTTTTACACGCCCTGACGAGTTTGACTTATGTGGTTGTTGCTGTTGCGAGGCGCCTCGGATATATCGGTGAATATGTGAAGCCGATGGAGTCATTCGTTAGCTCATTTATGCCCCATAGGGCAGGAAAATGCAGTGTTCAGGAATTATAACCCACATCGGTGGACTGGCCCTGTCGCTCCAAAGGCTTGACTGAGTACTTGCCTGAGACATGGGCTAGATTGTCTCGAATTCGGTAGAGGACGATCCCTTGCCTCGGTTCATAGATGGAAATCCAATTTCCAAATATGTAACATTTCGATTTTAGTTGTAATCCTATATATGGCGACATAGTGGGATGGGGCGCTTATAACGTCTATGATTGATACTTATGATTTGAAATTGTTTTTGACACTATACACCTATAGTACTATCAAAATAATCTGTTTTAAACGTATCAAGCATTCTTTGGCTATTATAAGGTAAAAAACCCTATCCTCCGGCTTCCGTTGCATTGTGTGATGGGACCTGGGTCTTATAATAGATTCATTAATTCTTTATTTTAGCATTGCGTTGTTGTTTTATGAACTGGTATTCTTGGGAGGAAACTCATTCCGTGTTATACGGCGTGGTCCCTTGATTTACCTAACTTTAAAATAAAGATTTATAACTGTTTTAGTTCTCACACCAGTCACATGACTGACCTGAAGTTTATTGTTTTAACCTAAACTCTGGTTGCCCTTATTTACGACACGGGCAGCTAGTAGTTTTGGTTTTGCAGATTTATATTCACAGGAACCTGGTTTACAGCTTGAACGATATCCGGAAAGATTTGTATCCGTGTATCTTCTTCAGTTGCATTTTGTATTATTTTCCACTGCTTTGTAATGTATTGTAATCTATGATATTTTTCTGTTGTGTAATATTCATTTATACTCTGTATATTCTTGTATTCTGATGGAATTGTTGTAATTAACAATGAAATGTTCTTCTGTCTGCGTTCTGATGTGGCTTGTTCTCGACTCAATCCACGCTTTCCTCATCGGGGAAGTTCGGGTAAGTTGATCTCTTCAAACGTGGATGGACGAATGTCTGACAAAGTATATCTAACAGATCGCGTAAGTTGATCTCTTCAAACGTACATACATTTGGTGGCAGAGGAATTCGTTTCTCTTAGCTTTATACCCATGGTATTTTCGGGGAAATCAATTTGTGATTTGACGGGTATGACGATGTGGCATTCAAAGTGAATGGTGGTCAGATGTTTTAAAAGATACGTTATGACCTCAAGCCTCATCAACCGGGAAATGACAGAAATTGGGCAGGCAGCATGGCTAAGTGGGTCGCTCCCATTAGGGTGTATATCACCTATCTAGAGAAAATCCATTTCATTCTTTTATCTATTATCGATGCTGTCCCTTTTCAGGAAATGGTGGGTAGCTCCCAACCGTTGGTGATATACATTCGATACTGAAACGACCCAAACTTCCCAGTAAAGGAAAGGCTAGATTGCTTTGAGAATAGCACACATCAGAACACAAACTGAAGAACATTTTATTGCTGATTACAACAATTACATCAGAGTACAAGAATATAACAGAGCATGAATACTTATTACAGAAATAGAAATACAATAATATCAAAGTTTTAAATTACACTTAAATAGCAGTGGAAAAATATTACAAATATACAACTGGAAGGAATACACGGATACAGAGCTTTCCGAATATCGCTTCAGCTGTAAGCCAGGATCCTGTAAATATATCTGCAAAAAGCTACTCGACTGCCCGTGTGGAAAATAAGGGCACCCGAGTTTGCCAGCGAAACAAATTACAGGTCAGTCATGGGACTGGTATGAGAAATCTTAACTAAATTTATTTAATAATAAGGCTAATCACAGGACCACGCCGCTAACGCGAAACGGGTTTACTCCATTGGATTGCCAGTGCATAAATTAAAGTAAATCGTTAAACAACGCAATGCGTTTTGGAAAAATGAAACCATTATAAGACCGAAGTCCCATCACACAATGCAACGCAAACCGGAGGATAGGGTTTTACCTTATAATGGTCAAAAGATGCTTGATACGATAAAATGGATTTAATATTAGTGTGTATATCTATGGGTATATATATTTTAAAAACAATTTCAATGATAATGTATTAATCATAGACGGCATAGTACCCCATCCTACTATGTCGCCGTACTAGTTCTACAATCAAAACCGCAAGGTCGTATTGAAAGTTGGATTTCCATCATGAGTCGAGGCTAGGCGCAAGCTCCTCTCCGATTCGAGACACTCTAGCAAATGCCCCAGGATCCCCCGCAGTGAACCCTTGGATCTTCAGGGCCGGTCCCCCGCCTATCGGCAGTGGATTGGTTATGCCTGAACACACGTTTCCTGGTTCCTTTGAACCTATAATATGAGCACTATCGGGCTATAAAAATCCAAGGTGCCTCAAAATCCATCATCCACATAAGTAAAATGCCAGGCCGTGTTAAAGCACAGACACTACCACTAGCTAGAAAGAAACGTGTGCACTCCCTGCAGTCATATCCCGTTTTTGACTCATACCGGGGTGTGAGGCTCGCGAAGTCACGATATACACAAAGCTATGCCGTAATAGGCTATGCTTTAATCATCCCACAAGGCCCTGCTTTTCAACAAAAGCCTTGATCAATTGCATCTTAGCGTGCCACATTGACAATTCACGCCATGCGATCAATCACTATTAATATATATCAAGGTGTTAAGTAGAGAATATATCCTCCACCACCAAACAGACATACATTAACAGAAATCGATTTAATTCACATGGAATGAAATCCAATGTCAGATACGCATCCATTTACTAGCTTATGCTCTGGGTCTGAGCGAAAACGAAATCCGAACAATCAACAAAAGTCCGGACGGCCACCACTGAAGCCCCTTCAAGGTAGCTACTCCCATCAGGGTCTCTATAGCAACACATCCATTCGATGTGAAGATCGTCGGTCTTCAACCACCGTCTTCATCTTCGACTCTTCATCGTCGTAGAAATTATTATGAATGGGTTAAAACCGGTCTTTCCGAATAACTCTCGTATTTTTATAATTAAAAAATAATCGAGTACTATAAAAACACATCCAACGTCTCATTCCAATTCAGAATATTCTTTTAAATAAAATATTCAAATTATTCTATCAAAGATAAATTCTTTAACTTTGCACTTAAATCTTTCTTTTAAAGGGTTTATTAAAATCTCAATTTGATTTTAGATATTAAAAATCATTTTTCAATGATTATTTAAATCCAAGAGATTAATCTTATCTTTAACTGGGTTAAAGAACAAATGTCATTTAAAAACATAGTTCACGGTAAACCCAAAATAATCTTCCATTAAATATGGAATTTTCACAGAAATCAAATCAACATATAATCATTATAAATTTCTGTATCTGATCAATAATATAAATGGAATAACGGCAAAGCTTCTTAAATTCCATATGTAGTATCGGTTTTCCTCTACAGAAGCTTATCTCGGTTATAATAAATTTGAATTCCATTCAACTCCAATTTAATATATTAAATTGGAAACCTTTACTTTTGGAAAATTCCCATTTAAATCTTAATAAAAATTTTATAAATTCTAGATCCTATTTTCACTGTTAGTTGGGTTAAAGAACAAATGTCGCTTAAAAACATAGTTCACAATAAACCCAACTCACACTTCATCTTATTTCAATTACTAAATAAAAACTTTAATAATCTAAATTAAAGGATTATTCTTTTCATATGGGGTTTAAGAACAGCGTTATTTAAGACACTATTCACGACAACCCAAAATCTAATTTATTTAATTTAACTTCAATTAAATCTTAACAAATTGGAAAACTCATTAAATCTAAATTTTATGATTTATTCTAATTTATAACTAGTTTATTTCAATAAAAATATATTTTCTCCAAATATATTCTTTTTCCAAAATATTCTTTTCATATTTATATTTTCTAAAATATTCTTTTCCTAGAATATTCTTTATTGGAATGGAACTCAACCAACAACCATATAATTTGTATGAAATCAACAATAATGATAAATAATTATCAAACATCCAAATGACAACCAAAGTGGAATCTATAACTGTGTGAGCATTAAAGTAAATAACTGACGCTCATCACAGACTGTCAATCCATCGATTGACAGATAACTAAATATTGGGATTAGTGTGTGTATCCAATATCATCCCAATACCCGTGTGGGGTTTCATCCATCAAGCAATAAAAATTCGTTTGTGCACTCGGGCGATGTGAGAAAATTATCGACCCAATCACATAAACAAGTTGGATGACTTGTAAATGGAAGTGTAATATTCAGTTAGAAAATACTAACAATATATTTTACAAATCAAACATTTCAACATCACAGACAAGACTCTCCATTCTTTTTATTGCTGACAAATGACAATAAAATTCTTAACTTAATTCTTATTCTTTTGTGTAATCCTTTTCAGTGGCCAACAATGTATATTTTGGTGTAACTCTCTTCAATGTACAAAACATGATAACTTTGTATAACCTATTCAAATGTTACAAAATATTGATAATTTTGTATAATCTCTTCAATGTAAACAAAAGTTTGATTTTGTATAATCTTCCTCAAGGTATAACAATGTTGACTTTTATCTAATTCCTTTCCAATAATCAAGTTTTGACAAAAATGTTATTCTTTTTCAATGTATAAAAATATACATTTTCTTTTAATTCCTTTTTAAAGTATAAAAATATACATTTTAACTTCTTCTTTTTATGTATGAAAATATGCATTCTTAACTTCTCCCTTTTTAATGTAACAAAAGTTAACAAAAGTGTCTCCTTTTATTCTAATTCCTCTAAGTGACAAAAGTGTCTCCTTTTAGCCTAATTCCTTTAAGTGACAAAAGTGTCTCCTTCTAGTCTAATTCCTTTAAGGTATATTTCTATCAATAATGTGACTTTCAATTCTAATATATATTTTTATACAAAAATATGATTTTTAATTCTAATATACATTTTCATACAAAAATGTGACTTGTTAAATCTAATATAACATTTCATACTAAATTTGACAATTTTAATTTCTAATGTAACATTTTATGAAAAATGCCATTTTTAATTTCTAATGTATCATTTTATGAAAATGCTATTTTAATTTCTAATGTAACATGACTTTTCAAACAAATGTCATATTTTCATTTATAAAATATGAGTGTAACTAAATGAAAAAATTTATTTGCAACATACGAATCTAAATAAATAACATATTTTATTTACAAAATGTGTTTCAAATAAAAATGACATATTTTATTACAAAACATGTTTTCAAACAAAAATGACATTATTACAAAATGTGTCTTCAAATAAAAATGACATATTTTATTTCGATACAAATCTAATTCAATAAAAATGAATAAAAATGAAAATTTTGATGTCATAACAACTCCAATGCTTCATATGTATAAAAAGAACATTTTTTTCCTTTACATAACGCACTTCCAACAAAAATGTTGATTTTATTTTCATTACATATTCTAACGAAAATGATACTTTTATCTAAAATGTCAATTCTAACATAAAAATTATTTTTATTCTGATATGTCAATTCTGACATAAAAGTTATTTTTATTCTGATATGTCAATTCTGACATAAAAGTTATTTTTATTCTAACATGTCAATTCTAAATATAATGACATATTTTTGGCAAAAATAAGATTTCTATCATTAAAGACATATGTATTGACAAATTTAATTTCTAGCATGACAAACAAAAAGGATAATTCATTTGTATACAAATTCAACGCTTTCATTTGTATAAATAAAATGAAAATTTTATTTACACAACAAACTATATCAAACAATTTATATCATATACAATACACACAATCATATATAGGCAGCATATGTAAATTTTTCCAATGAAATAATAATTAATTTTAATTAAAAAAAGAAATCTCACATTTATTTTTATCTGAATTTTCCACTGTCCCCGTTTCAGATCTGGTCTCTTCCATGTCGTAGTGCTCTTCAAGACGGTTCTAACGCAATTTGAATTTCTCGATTCTGATTCCAAATGAAAAAGATATGAACGTTATACCTTTGAACAATTTAAATAATATAATTAATTAATTAGATTAATTCCCTTATTACCCTTAATTGTTCTTCTTCGTTAGTTCCTCTATATCGTTCAAAACCCATCACTGAAATTTGAACCCGCCTGCCGCCGTCCATCCCCCATGTTGGACCCAGATCGGCCGACCTCCTGACGACCGACTCCCTTCCCTCTACAACCGCCCTTCTTCCCAGCGAACTCGACTCCACCGTGGGCCCAGGAAACGAGCACCACTCCACCGACTTCCAGCTCCAAATTCGTCCACCTCAGGCGATAAAACTTCATCTCGACCGTTGAGAAGAAAGATCTCAGGGCCCTCTTCCATTTGGTTTTAGTTTCATGAATTAACTCGACATAAGAAAGGAGAATTTAACGATTTGATTTGGGAGGTTTTTGACCATTGACTGAAACATACGGCGGCTGTGTTATAGAGGATTAGGGTTGAGTATAGTATACGGTATTTATACCGTATTTTTCCTTTATTTTAATTCTATTTAATTTCAATTTAATTTCTATATCGCTCTTAAACCGAAATCAAACCTAACGAGTGTCGTCCCTAGGCAAATACCCCCTTCCGGACGTAATGGAATATACCTCGTAATCCAATTCGGCTGTTACGATATATTTTTCTTTAAAATAAATTATTAACCATTTAATTATTAAATTCAAACGTACATTTTAAATTACCGGGGCCACATACTGACTCTAAAAATTACAGAAAAATTATTTGTAGTTATGTTTTGACGATACGGTTCTAACAAGATTAATTTCATCGAATTTTGAGACTGTTTGAAAATGGCTATTTTTAAGTCGATTAAATTTGACCGAAACTGACAAAACAGGTTTTCTCTCACCACGCTCACATATTAATTCGAAAAATTATGAAAGTTGAAACTTAGCAATAATTTGACATTCCGGTTCCAACAAAAGTGGTTTCGTCGAAAACCGAGGTCGTTTGAAAAATGACTATTTTAAGGCCAATATATTTAATATTAAAATTACATTTTTAAACAAATAAATTCCGAAACTCAAAATATATAAGTGTTTACTGTTTTTCGATGCAGAAACGTCGTTCCGAACACAATGGAAGTGATTTCGAGTCAAAATTCCTTCATATGTGAAAAGTAGCCTTTCCAGCCCTATATAATATATATATATATAAATTTTACAACGACCTTTCTAAAAATTGAATTGGCCATAACCTTTGATTTCCGCTATGAAATTTTAATTTCTCAGATTCGTTAGAAAGATATTATTAAACAGGTTAAAATATTTCTGGTTTCACTCAATTCTGATTTAAAATAAATCTTGTACATTTAGTCAAAGTTCAAATTCAAATTTTCAAACTGCAGCGCTGTTTTTAATTACTTTTATAATTAAATTGAATTTATTCATTCTAAAATAAATTTTAATCGTTCCTATTTAAAATAAATTATTTTAAATATTAAAGTCCATTAAAATTTCTAAAATAAAAATTTTAAATTAGCCCAAAATTCCGGGTCGTTACAGATACACTAAAGCGAAATGAGTGGTCGGTCATGTGTGGGCCGGGTTGCAAGACGTTCTTGTTGAACCCAGTGTATTCGTCTCTAGAGATACACTATCTGCAGGTGGTCCCATACCTTGTCATAGTCGGAATCCAGTCTCCAATAAGCGCCCGCGGTTTTGTTTGTATACTGTATATGTGGAACGTGAGATGCAAGCGTTCTGCTAGATTGTTAATTACTTGTGCTTAGACACTATTATAATATCAGAAAAGTATTGATTTTGAAAGTGTTTTGGGTTATCGTAAGGTAAAAACTGTCCATGTTTATGTGTGGATCGGTCTTACGATTATCTTTTCGTTTGAAAAGAAAATTTGAAAAGTTAAACAAAAATGATTTGAGTTTACTCACACCAGTCCCATGACTGACCCAGAGTTTATTTTGTTCTGTTTCCCCTAAACTCTTGGGTGCCCAAATTTGTACAGGCAGTCAAGTAGTTCATGTCTATACAAATATACTTGGAGGAGCTTGAAGTAGGAGACTTCAGGATTATATAGCTATTATTATTTCCACTGTGTTTAAGTGTTGCACTCTGATAATGTTATTCTATACATATATACTGTTTTATTGTAAAGTTATGTTATGTATTATATTTTATTCGTTCCGCTGTGAGATTCGTAGTACTCTGATTCTGTTCTGTGGTGATCTTCTTCTTCTTCTTCTATTCTAATTTTCTATCTTGTCTGTTCTCACCCTTCTAATAACCCGGAAATCCGAGCCAATTTAAAATTTTTATTTTGGCAATTTTATTGAATTTTGAGTATTTAAAATGAATTATTTTAAATAATAACGACGAGAAATTTATTTTGAATAGAATTTGAATGAATATAAAAATTTGAATCGTCGTTAGAATATAAATAATTTATTTATAATTATAAAAGGAATTGAAAATGGCGCGGTAGTTTGAAATTTCGATTTCAAAGTTCAAATGAATGCACAGGATTCAAAATAAACTAGATTTTAGCGAAACCAAAAATATTTGAATCTATTTGAGAATATCTTTCCAACGAATCCAAAATTTGAAATTTCATAGCAGGAATAAAAAGTTATGCCCAGTTGAAAATTCAGAATACTCGCTATGGAATTTTGGCCCTTAAAAATGGAAATGTTGCAAACGACCTCCGTTTTCGACAAAACCACTTTTGTTGGATCCGGGATGACAAGTTATTGCTAGATTCCAAAATTCATAATTTTCTGAATCAATATGTGAGCGTGGCGAAAGAAAACACGTTTGACCTATTTCAATTGATTTTATTCGACTAGAAAATGGCCATTTTTCAAGCGGTTTAAGAATTTGACGAAATTACTTTTGTTAGGACCGTATCGTCAATACGAAGTTAGAAATAATTTTCTAGAATTTTTAGAGTCCGTATGTGACCTTGGTAAATTGAAATGTTTGTTTAAATTGAATATATAAAGATTTACATTTTGATTTCGATGGAAACTGATCGAAACAGTCGAACTGGCTTGCGATACATGTCCCATTGTGTTCGGAATGGGGGTAATTAGCTGGGGGTGATAGTCGTTGGGCTCGGCATAGAGTTCGGATTCAAAAAGTAACCTTTTGAATTTAAAATTTAAAATTAAATAAATATATTTACATAATATAGCCTCCTCTGCCTTTCATCTCTTATTTAGTCAACATAGACAAATTAAATAGAAAAAAAATACATAAAACTAAATCGGGATGTCCACCGCGCCAGACTGCGATGCTCCCCCTCTCCGGCGATCAATGGCGGCCCTCCCCTCTACCTCGACGACGAACTCCATCCTCCTCCAGCTCGAACAAGCGACGCGCATGCCCCTTTTCCCCCTTTTCTCCGGTTGCTGACGCGGAAACCCCCACCGCAAACGACAGCCACCACCCCTCCGACCATCTCTTGTCCCCCTCCCCCCTCCGCTCCCTCTTCTTCATTCTCAACTGCCCCTTTTCAAACTCTAAACTGCCATTTGAGCCACTCCCTCCCCTTGGATGCAGCGAATGGCTCCACGACCCCCGCCTTCCAATTCGAACAACGAAGGTGAGTTTTCATTATTTTAATTATTTACATTGTTTTGAATATAAGCATAGGAATAAGAATATAAGATCATATTTTTGAAGAAGAAAGATTAGGTCTTTAATTTATAAAAGATTATATTTCTATCAAATAAAAAAATTAGTTTTTATTTATTTATTTTTATTTAAAATAATTAGTTTTAAAAATCAGTTTTATATATAAGGTGAGGTAAAAATATGATAGCAAGAAAAGGTATGATCTTTGAAAAAGAAAAGATATGATTTTTCTTATGTAGAAAGCGAAGCAAAATATGATTTTTATTTATTCATAGAGCAGATAAAAATTCGATTTTTGTGTATATGAAGTAGAGATAAAAATATAATTTTTATTATATGTATGGCGATACGAATAAAAATATGATTTTTATATAATAGAGAATATAAAAATGTGATTTTTATATATGTAGCGAACACGGATGACGAGAGTGGGCGAGATTTCCTACATATGAAGTGTCGTGGCGTTTGGTTTAGCTCTTGGTGAGAACTCCTCACTTTTATTTATTTTCTTGTTGAAATATATATTAGGATGCAGACGGTGCTTAGCAGCACCCGACACTCGTCGTCCACAGACCATGGACGACTTGTTTGATTTTGTTGTGTTGCGAAAATTGATTGTGGTGTTGAAATAAAATAAATATTCAAGTGTTGAAGTAAAATATATATTCATGTGTTGAAGTAAAATAAATATTCATGTACAAATCGAACGATTTGTTATGTACACCATTTGACTGATATTGATTGGGACGATAAGTTTTACACATCGCCCAACTGCACAAATAAAAATATGTGTTTGTTGATTTGAAATCCCAAACGGGTACTAGGATGGTATTTGACGTACACTAATCCCGATTGTTTAGTTGTATGTCAATCAATGGGTTGACAGACTGTGTAAGCGTTAATTATTTATATTTAATGCTTATGCAGTTGTGTGGTGCACTCTGGATGATGGTTGATGAATTATCGTTGCTATTATATACATGTGTTGTAGGGAATCCGTATAATTAACATTATATGGCAATTGATTGGGCCTCATTCCAATTTGGAAAATAAGGAATATTATAAAAGAAAACTCATGTGTTGAATAGGAGAAAATTCATGTGTTGAACAGAAAGAAAATTCATGTGTTGAATAGAATAAAAATTCATGTGTTGAATAGAATAAAAGTTCATGTGTTGAATAGAATAAATATTCATGTGTTGAATAAAAATATAAATTCATGTGTTGAAAAATATATATATTCATGTGTCGAATAAAAATATATATTCATCTGTTGAAGAAAATATTCATTTGTTGAATAGAATAACGAAGTTATTAAAATATATAAAGCCGTGTTGGTTAGATATGCGCCATTTTGATGTGAGTGATATTTATATCGATTATATTCGTTTTTAAAATGAATATAGAAAAGGAAGTAATTTCAAAATATAACGTTTTGAAAATATTATCATTTGCATATCGATGATGTGGAATATTCAATTTTGATTAGAAATTGAATATAAAGTTGAAATCGTTTCGAAAACGAATTTAAAACGATTTATAAAATATGTTTTAAAAGAAAATGGATGAAATATATATATAATATATATATTATATATATAATGGCCTGAATATAATGCGCGGCGCTGCGGTAGTTCGCGAATTTCGACCATTGACTTCGAATGGATATTACGAGAGATCCGATCGTCGGATTCTCCTAAAACCGGAACCATTGGGTTCAGATCAAAAAGATCTTCCTAACGAATATTAGAAATTGAAAATCTAACGGATGGATTTGGAAATGTCCAAATCAACTTTGGAAAATGTCGCTGTAAGTGCAGTTCAATGGCCGTTGATGGAAATCGACTGTACGGGCCTTGATAAAATTATTAAAAATAGTAATAATTTGTGTAAAATCATAAGAAATGATTTGGAAAGAATTGGGATGAAAAATTACATATTTGGAAAGATAAAAATATATTTTTATCGAAATGAACTAGTTTTGAACTAGGATTATAATCCCATTTAGTTTTAAAATAAATAAAGTGGATTTGAAATGATTTTGAAAATAATCAGAATTTCCAATATATAAAGTGGAAATGGATTTGAATCGAAGTTGTCTTTGGAATATTTTGATGTTGGATTTCGTGATTATACAGATATGGTTATGGAAATTTGAAAGATATAATCATATCGTTATTTCCAATACGATATTTGTTGGTCGTTGAATTTAATATTGAATATAAGCCGATATATTTTCTATTTAGAGCCTTGTATTTAATATCAAATGGGAATTGGGTTTGTTGTGAACTGTGTTTTAACGACATTCTTTCTTTAACCCGATTTACAATGAAGTGTGATTTTGGGTTTATAGTGAACGGTGTTTTAAATGACATTGGTTCTTTAACCTAGTCAAAGACGGGATAGGATTTCCCAAGTTAAATAATCATTAATATTGATTTTTGGGAAGATTAAAACCAAGTGGAGTTTTAATGAATCTTTAATTAGATTGAAATGATCGAGAATGGAGTATCACCAGTTTTGCTCCAGGCAATAGTTAAATCTTTGATTTGATTTGAACGTGAAATGGTAATTGAATTTACCGATAACACCGTGGTGTTAGATATGAAGTATTACCAGTTTTACTTCATGGGATGAATAGGTTGGGATTGGGAAATTAAAACAAATGATTACTTCGGTAAGGTTCGTTAATCCCGACTAGTTTGGATAAACCATAATTTGGTTTAAATTGATATTCAAAAAAAGATTAAAGAATAAATTTAAAGAATTTATCTTTGATAAAATTTATGGGAACCTTTCCCAAAGTATAAGAATATTTGAATAAAAGAATATTCTGAATTTGAATGAGGCGTATATTGTGTTTGTGTAACAATTGTTTATTATATACGCGGGTTATTCAGAAGACCGGGTTTATCCCATTCTGAATAACTGATTCGACGATATGTCGAGGATGAAGACGGTGGTCGAAGACCGGAGGTCTCCACATCGTTTGGGTGATTACTGATGATCTTGATTGGGTTGTACACCCAAGAGGAAGGAATCAGTTGGTTATCGTCCAGACATACTTGGAGATCGATGGATATGCGAGGTACAAGGTGCCTCCGGTTTCGTTCAGAATTAGAACGAACTTGTAAATGGACTGTGTGTCTGACATTGGATTTTATTCTGTGTAATTGATTTCTATTAAATATATATCTGTTTTGCGGCAGAGAATTTATTACCTTGCTTAACGCCCTTCTCTAAGACGTACGAGCTCAGGGGTTATATATTAATAGATATCAATCGCATAGAGTGAATTGCCTGTGTGGCATGCTTAAGTGGCAAATGATCAAGGCTTTTGTTGAAAAGCAAAGTATTGTAGGTGATGATCAAAGCACAGCCTGTGTGGCATAGCTTTGTGTAACGTTAATTAGCGATCCTCACACCCCGATTGTGAACCAGAAATGGGAGAGGACCTCAGGGAGGGCATGCGTTACTTTCTAGCTACGGTGATGTCAGTGACCTACCAGCCCTGACATTTATATTATTTTTACTTGTGTGGTTGTTGTTTTTGCGAGGTGCCTCAGATATATCGGTGACTATGTGGAGCTGATGGAGTCATTTGGCTCATTTACGCCCCGAAGGGCGGGGAAACGCAGTGTTCAGGCATTTTAATCCACATCGGTGAACCGGCCCTGACGATCCAAGGTGCAGTTGTAGCTGTTCCTGAGACATGGTAGGATAGATTGTCTCGAAGCGGTGAGGACGATCCCTGGCCTCGGTTCACATATGGAAATCCAACTTCCAATACGTGACTTTGTGGTTTTGATTGTAGAACCTATATATGGCGACATAGTGGTATGGGGCATTTATGTCGTCTATGATTGATACTTATGATTGAAATTGTTTTGACACTATACACTTATAGTAATAATAAAAGATGAAATTTCATGTACCAAGCATTTTTGGCTATTATAAGGTAAAAACTCTATCATCCGGCCTGTGTTGCATTGTGTGATGGGACCTGGGTCTTATAATAGCTTCATTGTTCTTTATTTTGGCATTGCGTTGTTGTTTTATGCACTGGTATTCTTGGGAGGAAACCCGTTTCGTGTTATACGGCGTGGTCCCTTGATTTACCTAACTTTAAAATAAAGATTAATAACTGTTTTAGTTCTCACACCAGTCACATGACCGACCTGGAGTTTATTGTTTTAACCTAAACTCTGGGTGCCCTTAATTTGACACGGGCAGCTAGTAGTTTTGGTTTTGCAAATTTATATTCACAGGATCCTGATTTACAACTGGAATGATATCCGGAAAGCTCTGTATCTGTATATCGCCTTCAGTTGTGCTTTGTATTATTTTCCGCTGCTATGTAATGTATTGTAATCTCTGATATTTATCGAATGTGTAATGTTTATTTATACTCTGTATATTCTTGTATTATGCTGAATTGTTGTAATTAACAATGAAATGTTCTTCTATTTGCGTTCCGATCTGTTATGTCCTCAAAACAATTAAGGGTTTCGAACGGTCTTGGTCGGTTTACCGATCGATTCGGATCGAGAGGAATTCGCAATTGTCACATTTGGTATTCGAGCTTTGGTTTATAGAGCTCGGAGAACAAGACGCCTTAGAACCAAAAGAAAGAATTCATCAGAGATTGGATTAGTAATATCCAATGAGAATGACTCGTTAGAGATGGGATCAGTAGTATCCTAGAACGAGTGTGAAGAGTATATTTTTAAAATGGAATGAATTTTGTTTTGAAAATTTAAACCTTATTCAATGTATTTGAATATTTATGTGTATTGATTTGGACAATCAAGTATATAAAGATTTTTTTGTGTACGTCTGATCCGCGTGTATTTGAAATTTTAATATACTGGATAGATATGGAATCACACTCTAGTGGCCCGGAGACGATTCTGATGGTAGTCTAGACATCATCAGCATTAGTGTTCGAGTTTCAAAAGTGGGATTTCTATATATTTCAAATTGACTGGTGTGAGAACCAAAACTAGATAAGACTTATTGTTGTGATTTGGCATCAAAAATCTGATTTTTTGACTATGTATCCAAGTTATGAATTTGAAAAGATAATCAACTAATTGATTGATGGTTGTGTTGTTTGATTATTGGTTGATTAATTAAAATTTGAACCATTTAGCCGAATTGTACCAAATAGTAGATTGTATTGAAAATTTATCGCATTTGCATGCATGTACATATACTTACATTGAACAGGTCATAGCAAGTGGCTAGAGCAGAAGAATAAAATTGTTTGCCCGACAAATAGGTACATGTTTACGAATTTATTGGGTTTTTGATGATTCTACGAGCCGATTGGCTGTTTCTTTTTCTTTTTGGATTAGTGAGGGCCAGGGAGGCTATTTGAAATATCCCGAAGCTCCCGGTGCAGGGGAGGTTATGGCGAAATTTTTCGAAAATATAGGGTGTTAGCCAATTTTTTTGAAAAATCTGAAAAGTTTTTAGAAACTGAAAAGTTGAAGAACTTAAGCCATAATGAAAATAATGAAAGTTGAGTTGGTTTGTAAAACAACTTTCGGCTTCCTTCCTTTTTGAGAACGAAAAGTTTTATGTGGGGGAGATTGTAATAAACCGGAAATCCGAGGCAATTTAAAAATTTTATTTTGGCAATTTTAGTGAATTTTGAGTATTTAAAATGAATTATTTTTAATAATAATGACGAGAAATTTATTTTGAATAGAATTCGAATGAATATAAAAATTTGAATCGTCGTTAGAATATAAATAATTTATTTATAATTATAAAAGGAATTGAAAATGGCGCGGTAGTTTGAAATTTCGATTTCAAAGTTCAAATGAATGTACAAGATTCAAAATAAACCGTATTTTAGCAAAACCAAAAATATTTGAATCTATTTGAGAATATCTTTCCAATGAATCCGAAAAATTGAAATTTCATGCCAGGAATAAAAAGTTATGTCCAGTTGAAAATTCAGAAGAGTCGCTATGGAATTTTGGCCCTTAAAAATGGAAATTTTGCAAACTTCCTCTGTTTTCGACGAAACCACTTTTGTTGGATCCGCGATGACAAGTTATTACTAGATTCCAAAATTCATAATTTTCTGAATCAATATGTGAGCATGGCGAAGGAAAACGCATTTGACCAGTTTTAGTTGATTTTAATCGACTGGAAAATGGCCATTTTTCAAACGGTCTCAGAATTTGACAAAATTAGTTTTTTTAGGACCGTATTGTCAATATGAAGTTAGAAATAATATTTCAAGAATTTTTGGAGTCCGTATGTGACCCCCGTAAATTGAAATGTGCGTTTAAATTGAATATATAAAGATTTATATTTTGATTTCGATGGAAACTGATCGAAATGGACGAACTGGCTTGCGATACATGTCCCATTGTGTTCGGAATGGGGGTAATTAGCTAGGGGCGACAGTCGTTGGGCTCAGCATAGAGTCGGATTTAAAAAGTAACCTTTTGAATTTAAAATTTAAAATTAAATAAATATATTTACATAATATAGCCTCCTCCCCCCTTTCCTCTCTTATTTAGTCAACGCAGAAAAATTATAAAAAAAAACTAAAACTAAATAACAATGTCCACCGCGCCATACCGCTATGCTCCCCCTCTCCGGCGATCAATGGCGGCCCTCCCCTCCACCTCGACGACGAACTCCATCCTCCTCCAGCTCGAACGAGCGAAGCACAGGTCCCTTTTCTCCAGTCGCTGACGCGTAAACCCCCACTGCAAACGACAGCCACCACCCCTCCGAACATCTCCCGTCCCCCTCCTCCCTCCGCTCCCTCTTCTTCATTCTCCACTGGCCCTTTTCAAACTCCAAACCGCTATTTGAGCCACTCCCTCCCCTTGGATGCAGCGAACGGCTCCACGACTCCCCCCTTTCAATTCGAACAAAGAAGGTGAGTTTTCATTATTTTATTTATATACATTGTTTTGAATATAAGCATAGGAATAAGAATATAAGATCATATTTTTGAAATAGAAAGATTAGGTCTTTAATTTATAAAAGATTATATTTCTATCAAATAAAAAAAATTATTTTTTTTATTTTTATTTAAAATAATTAGTTTTAAAAATCAGTTTTATATATAAGGTGAGGTAAAAAAATGATAGCACGAAAAGGTATGATCTTTGAAAAAGAAAAGATATGATTTTTCTTTTGTAGAAAGCAAAGCAAAATATGACTTTTATTTATTCATATAGCAGATAAAAATTCGATTTTTATATATATGAAGTGTAACACCCCGTGTATTCTATAACAGTGAAATTCACAAATTAAAGTACAATTAATTTCAAATCAAAGAATTAAGGGAAACGGGATACGCCATTTCGTTCGTCTCAGAATTCTGCCTGGGATAGAGTCCGAGTTTGCGTAAAACGGACTCCGTATGAGGGAGATATGGCCTCCGGAAGTTTCAGAATTCAGATTAAAATTCAAACAGACAGAAACAGCTCAAAAATCAAATTCAAATTTCAAAAATCGGGCCAGATTGGCCAGGGCGGCAATTTTCCCGCCCAAGGCACCCAGGTCGACTAGGTAGTCGACCAGGGGCACCCAGGTCGACTACCAAGTCGACACGGGGGTCGACTGGGGTGTCGACCTGGCCCTTGAGCCAGGTCGAACCCAGCCCCCCTGGCTGGCCTGGTCTGTGCTTGGCCGAATTTCTGAGCCTTGCCTTGTCACTAGGGCTAGGTGTCAGCACCTGATTGGTCTCTCCTTCAAACAAACGGCTAATATTGATCCAAGCTCAATCGACGGTTCTAATCAATTCACAAACTCTATAAAAAGGACCTAAGACTCCACCTAATTCATACAACTAAAAATTAGAATGAGACCGTCATGCTGTTGAGGAAAGACTAGAAGTAGCCGTCAAAATTGAGAGACGATTAGGAGACAATTCAAAAGCCTAAAGCAATGACTCAAAACAACGCCTACATCAAAGGATAGCATCTCCAAATTCAGAATTCAGAAACCTGAATTGAAGATTCGTCATACGTTGTAAGTAGAGTGCTATTCCGATATGAACGAACAATTGTGTTTTGATTTGTGTAAATGAGAAATAGAATTGTACTTAGCTTGTGGTGATAATAATTTATAAATGTTTGTTGCTATGATTCTAATTGATTTGGGATGTTGTGGTATAATGATGTTAGACCTATTGGATAATTGCAAGTATATGATTCATGTTGAAAGTTAACGACTATATGTTTGTTGTAGTTTATTTGAGATTCATGCAAGTATATGGTTCACTATTATGCCAACATGATGTATATTTTTATAATCACTTTTAGTGTAGTTGGATCCATTTGGGTATTATGACTCATATGAATTTATGTTGGAATTGGCATCATGATTCAAGTGTAAAACCATACTTTTGTATTAGAGACAAAAGTAAGCATCTTTGTGAACTTGTGTTGACTCTATGAACATGACTAAACTATGTTTGGTGTTATGCCTAATTGAAAACATGTTTTAGGCCTATGTTGTTATCAAAATCATTAGATAATATATGTGACACATAATTAAGTTAGATTTACATTCCAATTTAAAGTTTACATGAATAGATTAAAAACCATGATTCATGTTTAGGTATGTTTATGCCATGATTATATGAATAGATTAAAAACCATGATTCATGTTTATGTATGTTTATGCCATGATTATATGAATAGATTAATAACCATTACTCATGTTTAGGTATGTTTATGCCATGATTATATGCTATTACAATGCAAGTTCACAAGTGCCTAATTTATGTTAATTAGATCGTTATGTTGCAAGTTCATGCGTTCACACTCCCTTTTTTATGTTACTTAGAATATATAAACACCATGTTCTAAGCCTCCCCTTTTTCATGTGGCTAAGTTGGGTTTAAATGTTAAACCCAACATATGTTATATTGTAGCGAACGTATAAAATGGGGGTAATGACGTTTGGGTTAAAATATAAACATATGTGTTGGCATGTTTGACGGATGCCAACGACCTTGAAAACAATTAAGTGGTATAAATTAATTTTACCCAATAAAGATGAATTTGAATAATGGGCCGCAAATATTTACATATAAAAAGAAAAGAGACAAAATATGTAAATTTAGAAAATACGATGTGTTTAACCTGAGGTTGGATTGAGTTGTGATGTAAACCTGCCCGGAACCGCCCGGCTGTCCAGTAGTCACAACAATACCTATCCAATGTGGGTGGTTAAACATTGAGCCCAATAAAGACCCGAGGTTAGACTGAGTTGTGACGTAAGACTGCCTGGAACCAACCGGCAACAGGCAGTCACAACAATACCTGTCTAATGTGAGAGGTCGAGGCTTTAATAAGACAATTAAGGCTGAGTCAGGATTGATAGGATTAAGTAAATTGAATTAATACTTAATCAAAATTGAACATGCTAAACTATACAGACTGATTGGGGGTTAGGTTTACAAAACACTTAACCAACTTAGCATGTTGGCTAGAAATAGAAAACCTAGTAGCGGGGGACCATTTTCAGCAGTAACCCTACAAGTTGTATCAGGATACCCTGAACTAGGCAGGGTGGGGCACGATTGCCGTGCTGACTATAAGAGGTCAAATCGACGGCGGTGGTGCAGTAGTGTAGGTTCTAACGGGGTGCGGGCATGCACACACTCCGGCGCAGAAAAATAAGGCCCTGGGCACCAGTAGCATACCTGTGCATTCTAGAATTGTGTCGGGCTGCCACCATGGGACTTGAGAAACCCCATGGTGGGACCAGCATAGGTAACTACAACATCGGGGGCCGTAAGACACATGTAACTATGTGAGTAGTAGCCGATCATTAGAAATGGATCACTTCACCCTGATTTTGGGGTGCCTGTTGGGAACTAGTTTAATGGATGCAGAGATTAATATGGGGTACGATAGTATATTCGACTCTAGATAACTTAACTTAGTTTATGGTGCTTTCCCATTTCCAGTTTATACTTATCATGCCCAATTCTTTATTCAAAGACTGAATAGTCCTATACTTACTCAGGCTTTATGTCTGACTCTACTTTTCTTTCGTCTTCTTTTCTTTCGTTCCCCCCCCCCCAGGTCCACAGGGAGGGAATACCGCAGCTTGACCAGTTTTACATCCAACTTGAAGAGAAAGAAAGTATTGCTTGGATCTCTTTCGTTTTGGACTATTGCTTTGGACATCAATTATGGGACATATGCAGTTTACTTATGTTTATATGCTTCTTTAAATAATGAAATCAACACAGTTATGAAAATGTAATGTTTTTGGAAGTATTGTAAGACAATTATGACATGGTTTGTGTAACACGTATTTTGTTGAAATAAAAATTGCTGTTGTTTTCCGCTGTTCAAAATATGTGTATTTATATCTGTCTTGTGTATCTGTGACTTATACTTATAAACCTCCCCCAAAATTAGGGCATTCCCTTTGAGAGTGACCCTAACGGAGGTGGGGTGTTTCACTTGGTGTCTGAGCATAGGTTTACCAGATAAGATAAAAAGTTTTGAAAATTCATTTCCAAAAAGAAAATTTAAAGAAGCATTTTTAAAGATAAAATGTTATTTTATTTTAAAAAGGCAAAGTCCCCCAAAGCCATAGGTACTATCTTTTATCCTTCGTTTTGAATCTATCCTTTTTGTTTTAGCATGTCCGAAGAACTTAACTTGCCAGAGGGTATACCAATATCTGGTTGGTTCAGACGGTTCTTAGAAGCAAGGGCCAATCAGCCAGGTCTCACTGTTCCTCCTCCCCCAGCTACAGGAAATCATCCGGGTGCAGCAGCACCTCTTCCTCTACCTCCTCCGCGGGGTAATACTTTTGCTAAGACATGTAAGGATTTTAAAGCTATGGGAGGAAAGGACTTCCATGGAACCGAGTCCTTCGTGGCAGCCAGGAATTGGCTAAAGGAAACCAAGGACTTATTCGTCATCTTTGAGGTAGAAGATAGGCAGAAGGTACAACTGGCAGTATGGCTACTTAAAGGTGAGGCTTCCTACTGGTGGGAAGTTACCAATGCAGAAAGACCAGTGGAAACATGGGAGGACTTTAGGGCAAGGTTTGAGGCTAAATTTCTCTCAAAAGCTGAAAGGAGCCTCCAGTTGGAAAAATTCTTATTTCTTAAGCAAGGGAATATGACAGTCAAAGAGTATGTTAATCAGTTCGATCAGCTGGCTAGGTTCGGACTGGACCTAGTCAACACTCTGCACAAGAAGGCTCTCTGCATTGTCAAAGGATTGAATGATCCATTACACAGTTTGGCCATGACCCATATACCCATGGGAGCTACGTATGAAAGGTTGGTGCAGATGGCATTACTGAACGAAGAGGATAAGGGAAAGAAGGAGACAAAGGCGGAAAGCTCTCAAGGGAAGAAAGAGGGTTTACATCCTAAGAAGACAGACTTTAAGAAGGGCGTGAAAGACAAAAAAGAGAAGAGGAAGTGTAATTTCTGTGGAAAAGTGGGGCACTTAGTGAAAGATTGCCGGAAAAAGAAGGCCAAAATGAATGGTGGGTGCTTTTCTTGCGGTGAGACAGGCCACATGGCTAGGGATTACCCAAAGAAACGAGGGCAGGGGCAGAGGGCTGGATCCACCTCAAAGGCACAGGATCATGTGCTAGAAGCGCCACCTCTGCTACAGCGAGGTATAAATACTTCTGTAGAAAGTGTAGTTTATCTTTATGATCACCCATTTTGCAATTTATTTGATTCTGGCGCATCATACTCCTTTATTTCATCTGCTTTAGTAGAATCTCTGCAACTAGAAACTAGTATGGTAGAGGACCCCTTAATTGTTTCAAATCCAATTGGGGGCCCAGCTCATTTGTCTATGATCTGTGTGGGACTGAAAATTTCTATTCTAAGCGTAGAATTTAGATGTAGTGCCTTTGTTTTGGGCTTCTCGGGATATGGTTTGATTTTGGGCATGGATTGGCTATCCAGTAATGGTGCCATCCTTGATTGTGAGAAAACGGTGGTTAGGCTTCTGACCCAACTCGGTAACACTCTGGAAATTACTTGTAATCCCTCGTATGCGGTTATGCTTAGTTATCTTGAATCGCCAGATGCTTCTGTTGAAAGTTTGCAATCGGTTAGAGTGGTCTGTGAATATCCGGATGTCCTTTGAAGAGGTGAAGGGCTTACCTCCGAAGCGGGAGATAGACTTCCGCATATATCTTGTAGATAATGCAAAGCCCGTTGCGTTGCCCGTCAGACACATGGCTCCACGGGAAAGGAAAGAGCTCAGTAAACAGATTAAAGAGCTCCTAGAGAAGGGGTTCATTAGAAGGAGCATTTCAGAATGGGGCGCTCCAGTGATGTTCGCCACAAAGGTGGATGGTTCACTCCGTCTATGTGTTGACTATAGGGATCTCAACAAGCTAACGAAAAAGAATAGGCACCCTCTCCCCAGAATTGACGATCTGTTTGATCAGCTTGTAGGAGCATCTGTTTTCTCCCAACTCGATTTGGCGACCGGATTTCATCAGCTAAGGGAAGCTGATGATAGCATCGATATGATAGCATTCAGAACCCCAGACGGCTTCTTTGAATGGCTTATCATGCCCTTCGGCTTGACAAACGCACCCGCTTACTTCGTGGACCTGATGAGTAGGTTGTTCAGAGAATTCCTCAACAAGTTCGTAGTGGTCTTCGAAGACGATATCTTGATCTTCTCAAAGAGTGAAGAAGAACATGCCCAACACTTAAGGGCAATAATGGAAACTCTGCGAGTCCATCAGCTAAAACCAAATTCTCCAAATGCCACTTTTGGAGAGTGGAAGTGAGGTTCCTTGGGCACATAGTATCCAAATAAGGGTTAGCTGTGGACCCTGCTCAGGTAGTAGCGGTACAAGATTGGAAGACACCAAGGAATGCAACTGAGGTTCGAAGTTTTCTAGGACTAGCAGGTTTCTACCGAAAATTCATAAGGGATTTTGCGAAAATCTCAGCTCCACTCACAAGGCTGACAAAGAAGAATCTAGTGTTCAATTGGGACTTGGATTGCGAGTTTGCTTTCCAACGACTAAAAAGGGCTCTTACAACAGCCCCAGTTCTGACGTTGCCAGATGGAAGCAAGATGTTCACAGTTTATACAGATGCATTTGGGACAGGACTAGGCGCTGTCTTAATGCAAGAAGGAAGGGTAGTAGCTTATGGCGGGAGACAGTTGAAAGTGCATGAAAAGAACTACCCGACCCACGATCTTGAGTTAGCTGCCATCGTCTTTGCACTCAAGTCTTGGCGACACTATCTCCTAGGTGAGAAGTTCGAACTTTACACTGATCATAAATCGTTGAAATATCTATTCTTGCAGAAAGATCTTAACTTGAGGCAACAGAGATGGATGGAGTTTCTTGCCTCGTACGATTTCGATATCTCCTACACTCCGAGCAAAGGCAACGTAGTGGCAGACGCGTTGAGCCGAAAGAAACTGACCCTAAGCCCGTTGTTTATTGAAAGGCAAAGCCTAGAGTTTATAGCCAGTTTTAACTTTAGGCCCTCCTCCGATTTTGTACCAGGCTTGCTAGCATCTCTCGAAGTACGCCCAACTTTAGTGGACTCAATAGGGATAGCACAACGCGAAGACCCTCATCTTGTGGAGACGATTGATAGGCTAATTAGGGGTGAGACTTCAAGTCACCTCAACCGATACTCCATCGATGATAAGGGTTGGCTAAGGCGAGACGGAAGACTATGCGTCACACAGACAAGGGATTTAGTAAAGAAGGTTCTCGAGGAAGCACATCACTCCAAGATGACGATACATCAAGGCGGAGATAAAATGTACAAGGACATAAAGAGAACTCTCTTTTGGAACGGCATGAAGAAGGACGTAGCAGATTTCGTTTCTAAGTGTATGGTGTGCCAACAGGTTAAGGCGGAGCAGAAAAAGCCTGGCGGTCTGCTCCATCCTCTAGAGGTCCCACATTGGAAGTGGGATAGCATCTCAATGGACTTCATTGATGGGCTGCCTAGGTCTAGAAGAGGAAACACTAGCATTTGGGTAATAGTGGATAGGCTTACTAAAAGCGCCCACTTTTTACCTGTCAAGAGTAAAAGAACTGCCTCATCCCTTGCATCTCTTTATCTCAAGGAAATTGATGGACTCTATGGAATACCATCCAGCATTGTTAGTGACCGAGACCCTATCTTCACAAGTGAGTTTTGGCGGAGTCTGCAAGAAGCGGTATGCACACAGTTATGCTTGAGTACAGCCTATCACCCCCAAACCGACGGCCAGACGGAACGAGTGAACAGAGTTTTGGAGGACCTTTTAAGACTGTGCGTCCTTGACTTCGGAGGGACGTGAGAAGACCATCTTCCTTTGGTGGAATTTTCCTACAACAACAGCTACCAAGCCACCATCGGAATGGCGCCCTTCGAGGCTTTATATGGAAGACCGTGCCGATCGCCCACTTGTTGGTGGGAGTCCACTGATAAGCTCATACTTGGGCCAGATATGATCCGAGAGACTTCATAGAAAGTAGACTTGATACGAAGAAGGATGAAGACAGCCCAAGTCAGACAGAAATCCTACACCGACAAGAGGAGGACCGACCTTGAATTTTAGGTTGGGGACAGAGTTTTTCTTAAGGTATCTCTGCTAAGGAACGTTGTTCGTTTTGGAACCATAGGAAAGCTAGCACTAAGGTTCGTTGGGCCATTCCCTATCATCGGAAAAATTGGGAAAATGGCCTATAGATTAGAGCTACCCGAAAAGCTGGCCGGAGTTCACAACGTTTTTCATGTTTCACACCTCCGAAAATGTCTACATGAATCTGCTGAAGTGGTAGAGCCAAATATCCTAGAAGAAGCTGAAGTGGAACGCAAAGCAACCGTGAGGAAAGTTCCAACCCGCATATTAGGAACGGAAGTGAAAAAGCTACGCAACCGTGAAGTCAAGCTCGTCAAAGTTCAGTGGAGCGACGCTAAGGGAGACGCAACTTGGGAAACTGAAGCTAGAATACACGCAGCCTACCCTTTTCTTTTCGAGGGTACATCTTTGATCTTTCTTTTTCCTTAAGTTGTGCTTTTATTTATCTTTTTAGGTATATCTCCTCGACCTTATCTTTTAGGTAGAAACCCTTTGGATGAAAACATGTAATTGAAACATGTTATGGGTGATGGTTGCAAGTGGTTGCAAGTGATTGCTAGTGGTTGCTCGTGGTTGCATATACACACACAATCTAGGTATTAGATCGGCTTAGTCACCTCATATTGCATATGCATATATATATATATATATATATATATATGTTTGCATTTGTATATGGTTGAAGTTTAAAGTGTTGTCATATGGATGTTGCATTTTTATATGAATGATTGTGCACTCATATAGAATCATGAATAGGAAAATTTGCATACATAATGGATTCATGACACTTACATAATTTTCATTAAGGAGGTCAACTGAATCAGCAGACCGCCTAATTTTGCATTAGATAAGTACATGTACACACACTTCGCATATGATCATGAAGCATTAGAAGTCTTTTAAGGACAATGGGTACTCGTGTTTGATGGATGAATAGATGGACGTTTGGATGTTAGGATATACATTCTTCCTGAACTTGAAGATTTCGGGGACGAAATCCTTTTAAGTGGGGGAGAATGTAACACCCCGTGTTTTCTATAATAGTGAAATTCACAAATTAAAGTATAATTAATTTCAAATCAAAGAATTAAGGGAAACGGGATACGCCATTGCGTTCGTCTCAGAATTCTGCTTGGGATAGAGTCCGAGTTTGCGTAAAACAGACTCCGTATGAGGGAGATATGGCCTTCGGAAGTTTCAGAATTAAGTTTAAAATTCAAAAAGACAGAAACAGCTCAGAAATCATATTCAAATTTCAAAAATCGGGCCAGATTGGCCAGGGCGGGAATTTTCCAGCCCAAGGCACCCAGGTCGACTGGGTAGTCGACCTGGGCTACCCAGGTCGACTGGGTAGTCGACCTGGGGCACCCAGGTCGACTACCAAGTCGACACGGGGGTCGACTGGGGAGTCGACCTGGCCCCTGAGCTAGGTCGAACCCAACCCCCCCCCCCCCAGCTGGCCTGGTCTGTGCTTGGCCGAATTTCTGAGCCTTGCGTTGTCACTAGGGCTAGGTGTCAGCTCCTGATTGATCTCTCCTTCAAACGAACGGCTAATATTGATCCAAGCTCCATCGACGGTTCTAATCAATTCACAAACTCTATAAAAAGGACCTAAGACTCCACCTAATTCATACAAATAAAAATTAGAATGAGACCGTCATGCTGCTGAGGAAAGACTAGAAGTAGCCGTCAAAATTGAGAGACGATTAGGAGACAATTCAAAAGCCTAAAGCAACGACAACTAAATCAAAACAACGCCTACAACAAAGGATAGCATCTCCAGATTCAGAATTCAGAAACCTGAATTGAAGATTCGTCATACGTTGTAAGTAGAGTGTTATTCCGATATGAATGAACAATTATGTTTTGATTTGTGTAAATGAGAAATGGAATTGTACTTAGCTTGTGGTGATAATAATTTATAATTGTATGTTGCTATGATTCTAATTGATTTGGGATGTTGTGGTATAACGATGTTAGACCTATTGGATAATTGCAAGTACATGATTCATGTTGAAAGTTAACGACTATATGTTTGTGGTAGTTTATTTGAGATTCATGCAAGTATATGGTTCACTATTATGCCAACATGATGTATATTTTTATAATCACTTTTAGTGTAGTTGGATCCATTTGGGTATTATGACTCATATGAATTTATGTTGGAATTGGCATCATGATTCAAGTGTAAAACCATAATTTTGTATTAGAGACAAAAGTAAGCATCTTTGTGAACTTGTGTTGACTCTATGAACATGACTCAACTATGTTTGGTGTTATGCCTAATTGAAAACATGTTTTAGGCCTATGTTGTTATCAAAATCATTAGATAATATATGTGACACATAATTAAGTTAGATTTACATTCCAATTTCAAGTTTACATGAATAGATTAAAAACCATGATTCATGTTTAGGTATGTTTATGCCATGATTATATGAATAGATTAAAAACCATGATTCATGTTTAAGTATGTGAATAGATTAAAAACCATGATTCATGTTTAGGTATGTTTATGCCATGATTATATGCTATTACAATGCAAGTTCAAAAATGCCTAATTTATGTTAATTAGATCGTTATGTTGCAAGTTCATGCATTCACACTCCCTTTTTTATGTTACTTAGAATATATAAACACCATGTTCTATGCCTCCCCTTTTTCATGTGGCTAAGTTGGGTTTAAATGTTAAAACCAACATATGTTATATTGTAGTGAACGTATAAAGCGGGGGTAATGAAGTTTGGGTTAAAATATAAACATATGTGTTGGCATGTTTGACGCATGCCAACGACCATGAAAACAATTAAGTGGTGTAAATTAATTTTACCCAATAAAGATGAATTTGAATAATGGGCCGCAAATATTTACATATAAAAAGAAAAGAGACAAAATATGTAAAATTATAAAATACGATGTGTTTAACTCGAGGTTGGATTGAGTTGTGATGTAAACCTGCCCGGAACCGCCCGGCTATCCAGTAGTCACAACAATACCTATCCAATGTGGGTGGTTAAATATTGAGCCCAATAAAGACCCGATGTTAGACTGAGTTGTGACGTAAGACTGCCCGGAACCAACCGATAACAGGGAGTCACAACAATACCTATCTAATGTGAGAGGTCGAGGCTTTAATAAGACAATTAAGGCTGAGTCAGGATTGATAGGATTAAGTAAATTGAATTAATACTTAATCAAAATGGAACATGCTAAACTATACAGACTGATTGGGGGTTAGGTTTACAAAACACTTAACCAACTTAGCATGTTGGCGAGAAATAGAAAATCTAGTAGCGGGGGACCCTTTTCAGCAGTAACCCTACAAGGTGTATCAGGATACCCTGATCTAGGCAGGGTGGGGCACGATTACTGGACTGACTGTAAGTTTTCAAATCGACGGCGGTGGTGCAGTAGTGTAGGTTCTAACGGGGTGCAGGCGTGCACACACTCCGGCGCAAAAAATAAGGCACTGGGCACCAGTAGCATACCTGTGCATTCTAGAATTGTGTCGGGCCGCCACCATGGAACTTGATACACCCCATGGTTGGACCAGCATAGGTAACTACAACATCAGGGGCCGTAAGACACATGTAACTATGCGAGTAGGAGCCGATCATTAGAAATGGATCACTTCACCCTGATTTTGGGGTGCCTGTTGGGAACTAGTTTATATGGATGCAGAGATTAATATGGGGTACGATGGTATATTCGACTCTAGATAACTTAACTTAGTTTATGGTGCTTTCCCATTTCCGGTTTATACTTATCATGCCCAATTCTTTATTCATAGACTGAATAGTCCTAGACTTACTCAGGCTTTATGTCTGACTCTACTTTTCTTTCGTCCCCCCCTCCCAGGTCCATAGGGAGGGAATACCGCAGCTTGACTAGTTTTACATCCAGCTTGAAGAGAAAGAATGTATTGCTTGGATCTCTTTCGTTTTGGACTATGGCTTTGGACAGCAATTATGTGACATATGCAGTTTACTTATGTTTTTATGCTTCTTTAAATAATGAAATCAAGACAGTTATGAAAATGTAATGTTTTTGGAAGTATTGTAAGACAATTATGACATGGTTTGTGTAACACGTATTTTGTTGAAATAAAAACTGCTGTTGTTTTCCGTTGTTCAAAAATATGTGTATTTATATCTGTCTTGTGGATCTGTGACTTATACTTATAAACCTCCACCAAAATGAGGGCATTCCCTTTGAGAGTGACCCTAACGGAGGTGGGGTGTTTCATGAAGTAGAGATAAAAATATGATTTTTATTATATGTATGGCAATACAAATAAAAATATGATTTTTATGTAATAGAGAATATAAAAATGTGATTTTTATATATGTAGCGAACACGGATGGCGAGAGTGACAAAAGGGCGAACACGGCAAGATTTCCTACATATGAAGAGTCGTGGCGTTTGGTTTAGCTCTTGGTGAGAACTCCTAACTTTTTTTTATTTTCTAGATGAAATATATATTGGGATGCAGACGGTGCTTAGTAGCACCCGACACCCGTTGTCCACAGACCATGGATGACTTGTTTGATTTTGTTGTGTTGCGAAAATTGATTGTGGTGTTGAAATAAAATATATATTCATGTGTTGAAGTAAAATATATATTCATGTGTTGAAGTAAAATAAATATTTATTTACAAATCGAATGATTTGTTTATGTACACCCATTTGACTGATATTGATTGGGACGATAAATTTTACACATCGCCCAACTGCATAAATAAAAATCTGTGTTTGTTGATTTGAAACCCCACACGGGTATTGGGATGATATTTGACGTACACTTATCCCGATTGTTTAGTTGTATGTCAATCAATGGGTTGACAGACTGTGTAATCGTTAATTATTTATATTTAATGCTTATGTAGTTGTGTGGTGCACTCTGGATGATGGTTGATGATTTATCGTTGCTATTATATACATGTGTTGTAGGGAATCCATATAATTAACATTATATGGTAATTGATTGAGCCTCATTCCAATTTGGAAAATAAGGAATATTATAGAAGAAAATTCATGTGTTGAATAGAAAGAAAATTCATGTGTTGAATAGAATGAAAATTCGTGTGTTGAATAGAAAGAAAATTCATGTATTGAATAGAATAAAAATTCATGTGTTGAATAGAATAAGATTCATGTGTTGAATAGAATAAATATTCATGTGTTGAATAAAAATATAAATTCATGTGTTGAATAAAATATATATTCATGTGTTGAATAAAAATATATATTCATGTGTTGAATAAAATATTCATTTGTTGAATAGAATAACGAAGTTATTGAAATATTTAAAGCTGTGTTGGTTAGATATGCGCCATTTTGACGCGAATGATATTTATATTGATTATATTCATTTTTAAAATGAATATAGAAAAGGAAGTAATTTCAAAATATAACGTTTTGAAAATATTATCATTTGCATATCGATGATGTGGAATATTCATTTTTGATTAGAAACTGAATATGAAGTTGAAATCGTTCCGAAAACGAATTTAAAAGGATTTATAAAATACGCTTTAAAAGAAAATCGACGAAATATATATATATATATATATATATATTGGCCTGAATAGAACGCGGCATGCTGTGGCAGTTCGCGAATTTCGACCATTGTCTTCGAATGGATATTACGGGAGATCCGACCGTCGGATTCTCCTAAAACCAGAACCGTTGGGTTCGTATCGAAAAGAGCTTCCTAACGAATATTATAAATTGGAAATCTAATGGTTGGATTTGGAATTATGTCCAAATCAAATTTTGAAAATGTCGTTGTAAGTGCAGTTCGATGGCCGATGATGGAAATCGACTGTACGGGCCTTGATAAAATTATTAAAAATAGTAATAATTTGTGTAAAATCATAAGAAATGATTAGGAAAGAATTGGGATGAAAAATTCCATATTTGAAAAGATAAAAATAGATTTTTATAGAAATGAACTAGTTTTGAACTAGAATTATAATCCCATTTATTTTTAAAATAAATAAAGTGGATTTGAAATGATTTTGAAAATAACCAGAATTTTCAATATATAAAGTGGAAATGGATTTGAATCGAAATTGCCTTTGGAATATTTCGATGTTGGATTTCGTGATTATACAGATATGGTTATGGAAATTTGAAAGATATATTTATATCGTTATTTCCAATACGACATTTGTTGGTCGTAGAATTTGATATTGAAAATAAGCCGATATATTTTCTATTCAGAGCCTTGTATTTAATATCAAATGGGAATTGGGTTTTTTGTGAACTATGTTTTAACGACATTCTTTCTTTAACCCGATTTAAGTGAAGTGTGATTTTGGGTTTATAGTGAACCGTGTTTTAAATGACATTGGTTCTTTAACCGAGTTAAAGACGGGATAGGATTTCCCAAGTTAAAAAATCATTAATATTGATTTTTGGGAAGATTAAAACCAAGTGGAGTTTTAATGCATCTTTAATTAGATTGAAATGATCGAGAATGGAGTATCACCATTTTTGCTCCAGGCGATAGTTAAATCTTTAATTAGACTTGAACGTGAAATGGTAATTGAATTTACCGATAACACCGTGGTGTTAGATATGAAGTATTACCAGTTTTACTTCATGGGGTGAATAGGTTGGGATTGGGAAATTAAAACAAATGATTACTTCGGTAAGGTTCGTTAATCCCAACTAGTTTGGATAAACCATAATTTGGTTTAAATTGATATTCAAAAGAAGAATAAAGAATAAATTTAAAGAATTTATCTTTGATAAAATTTATGGGAATCTTTCCCAAAGTATAAGAATATTTGAATAAAAGAATATTCTGAATTGGGATGAGGCATATGTTGTGTTTGTGTAACACTTGTTTATTATATACATGGGTTATTCAGAAAGACCGGGTTTATCCCATTCTGAATAACTGATTCGACAATATGTCGAGGATGAAGACGGTGGTCGAAGACCGGAGGTCTTCACATCGTTTGGGTGATTACTGATGATCTTGATTGGGTTGTACACCCAAGAGGAGGGAATCAGTTGGTGATCGTCCAGGCGTACTTGGAGATCGATGGATATGCAAGGTACAAGGTGCCTCCGGTTTCGTTCAGACCTAGAACGAACTTCTAAATGGACTGTGTGTCTGACATTGGATTTTATTTTGTGTGATTGATTTCTATTAAATATATATCTGTTTGGTGGCGGAGAATTTATTCTCTTGCTTAACGCTCTTCTCTGAGATGTACGAGCTCAGGGGTTATATATTGATGGATATCAATCGCATGGAGTGAATAGCCTGTGTGGCATGCCTAAGTGGAAAATGATCAAGGCTTTTGTTGAAAAGCAAAGTCTTGTGGGTGATGATCAAAGCACCGCCTGTGTGGCATAGCTTTGTGTAACGTTAATTCGTGAGCCTCACACCCTAGTTGTGAACCAGAAATGGGAGAGGACCTCAGGGAGGGCATGTGTTTCTTTCTAGCTAGGGTGGTGTCAGTGACCTACCAGCCCTGACATTTATATTATTTTCACCTATGTGGTTGTTGCTGTTGCGAGGCGCCTCGGATATATCGGTGACTATGTGGAGCCGATGGAGTAATTTGGCACATTTACGTCTCGAAGGGCGGCAAACGCAGTGCTCAGGCATTTTAATCCACAACGGTGGACCGGCCCTGACAATCCAAGGTGCAGTTGCGGCTGTTCCTGAGACATGGTAGGCTAGATTGTCTCGAAGCGGTGAGGACGATCCCTGGCCTCTGTTCACAGATGGAAATCCAACTTCCAATACGTGACTTTGCGGTTTTGATTGTAGAACCTATATATGGCGACATAGGGGTATGGGGCATTAATGCCGTCTATGATTGATACTTATGATTGAATTTTTTATGACACTATGCACTTATAATAATAATAAAAGATGAAATTTCAATTACCAAGCATTTTTGGCTATTATAAGGTAAAAACTCTATCCTCCGGCTTGTGTTGCATTGTGTAATGGGACCTGGATCTTATAATATCTTCATTGTTCTTTATTTTAGCATTGCGATGTTGTTTTATGCACTGGTATTCTTGGGAGGAAACCCGTTCCGTGTTATACGGCGTGGTCCCTTGATTTACCTAACTTTAAAATAAAGATTAATAACTTTTTTAGTTCTCACACCAGTCACATGTCTGACCTGGAGTTTATTGTTTTAACCTAAACTCTGGGTGCCCTTAATTTGACACGGGCAGCAAGTAGTTTTGGTTTTGCAGATTTATATTAACAGGATTCTGATTTACAACTGGAATGATATCCGGAAAGCTTTGTATCCGTATATCTCCTTCAGTTGTGTTTTGTATTATTTTCCGCTGCTATGTAATGTATTTTAATCTCTGATATTTATCAAATGTGTAATATTTATTTATACTCTGTATATTCCTGTATTCTGATGAATTGTTATAATTAACAATGAAATGTTCTTCTGTTTGTGTTCCGATCTGTCCTGTCCTCAAAACAATCAAGTGTTTCGAACGGTCTTGGTCGTTTTAGCGATCGATTCAGATCGAGCGATATTCACAATTGTCACAACCCTCTAACTTCTTTCTATTAATGATCATGTATTTTCGATGTCTGAATAATCAACATGGTAGTTTTGTGTTGATTTTCAGAGTCGAAAATCCTAGTTTGTTACAGATTTTGAGAAAATCATTAAATCATCAACATAGATCAAATGGGTAATAATATGCAATTGATTGTAAATGGGCTGAATGAGCTTCGTGTCTGCAGATTTGAACATAAGAATTGAGAAAAATTCTGTAGCCACGCAAAACAAATATTGGGATAACGGGTCTCCCTGTCTTAGACCTCTATTACTAGAAATGAAACCTTTGGGGCTGCCTTGTACCAAAATAGAAAAGGTAGGTGTAGTTATGAAATATTTTATAATACGCACCAATCTACCCAGACAACCCATTCTTAGAAGCATATAACATATGAATTTTCTGTTCACCATATCATATGCTTTCTACCAATCAATCTTTATGCTTACTTTAGCACTGCCCTTTATATTGAATTGTCTAATTTGTTCATTCCCTGACAAGATATTTTCCGCAATGTATCTTTCCAAAATGAATGCCGATTGGTTATCGGAAATCAGATGCTTAAAGTATGGTTTAATTCTATTGCAAAAGACTTTAGAAATAATTTTATAAATAACATTGCAACAAGAGATGGGTCTATAATCCAAAATAGAACAGGGATTGTTAACATTGCGTATCAAGGTTAAAAAAACATGATTAATACCCTTAGCAAGTTTACCAGTACGAAAAACCTCTTGCATCATCTCAAGCATGCTAACTTTAAGCTCCTCCTAATGAAACTTGATTTTTTTCAGTAAACCCATCTGGTCCCGGACTTTTATCATATGGAATAGAAAAAACAACATTTCAAATTTCCACCAAATTTACCTCCTCATTCAGATGTCTTTTTCCCCTGTCATTAATCACGTTAATACAATTAATTTCAGGGAAAGAATCAGCCATAGCGTATCAGCAATAAAAATATCTGAAAAATATTGAATAGCTTCCCTTTCGATAGTGTCTGTACCATGTACAGGCTCTCCATTCCTCAAAAACAGATTATTTCAGTTGTAATGTGTTTATTCATTGACATTTTTGCATGAAATTTTTTTGCACATGAATCCCCTTCTCTAAGCCAAATAATTTTTTCTTTCTGCTTTACGTTACATGCTTCAACATTGCATTAATCTTTCCATTTGTTATAAGCTTCTCTTATATTTTCAAAATAGTTCCCATCAGTAGGATTATCGTCAATTACAGCAAGATCATTTCCGTTATTATCTTTCAAAAAATTTAGTATATCATCATCTTTTAGGTTCCTGTAATTCCAACCCTTTAGGAAAAATTTACATGTTTTCAAGAAAATTTGGAATTTGAAAATTTTAGAGCCTTGGATGAAAGAGTTCATCATATAATTAGTAACATGGTAAAAAGCATCTTTATAACCTTCCTTACTTGTCCAGGAATTTAAAATCTGAAAGGAATATTTTTAACCTTTAAACTTTTTTCCTGAATTTAACACATAAGGGAATATGGTCACTTACAGGGTTGGCCACCCCAAAAGCATTCAGATCCGGAAATATATTAACAAAATGATGATTGCATAGAATATTATCAATTTTAGTAGCCACGCCCTTCTTTCTCCACGTGTATCTAAAGCCTGTTATAGGAATTTCCATCAAGCCCGCATTAGAAAATGCAATCTATAAGGCCTACAATATGTCTGAACAACACCGTCGACCCACCTTTTTTTATTATTAGGGGATATAATATTGTTAAAATCTCCAAGAACCAGCTATGGATGTCAAATTTTTTAGATTCATTAACCAGCTCTATCCATAGCTTTTCTCTATCAACAAGGAAGTTGCTGACGTATATAAATGTAATTCTGCAAGAGAAACCTCCAACATTATCAAATTTAATAGAAATATGTTGATAAGACATTACTTCTACCACTACAGCCTAAATATCTGAATCCCAGGCCAAGAGAATTCTTCCCTTAAAGCCAGTACAATTATTATCTAATATCTCCCATTTTCTGTGTAACTTATTCTTTAAAACATTAATCATTTCATTGCTTAACTTATTTTCTAAAAGGCCAATCACTGATGGCCTATACTTGTTAAGGAACTTAAAAAATTCAAACTGTTTATTTGTAGCAATAAGTCCCCTAACATTCAATGCTACTATATTCATTTAATCTTGCTCTGGCTCCTTGTCGATACTTTAGGAGGTGCAGTAGGACAATAGTTATTGTTTTTCTTCTTGTTATTTTTGTTTTTTGTTTCTAGTTCTTCTTGGAATTTCTGATTTTTCTAAATGTTATGTGAGACATCAATCTCTTTTTCAGGTTGGCTTGTAATTTCCTCGTCGATTGCAACTTTCTCTATGAGGTTCTCATCCTCCGAGTCTTCCTAGTCTTCTACAAGACCTTCCATGTTCTCTCGAAGATTATCTACAGAAGCTTCATTGGAAGTATTGCTTTTTTCCTTTAGGTTCTTATCAGGCAGCTTACAAGATTCAGAAAATGCATTTTCATTCAGTTGAGCATCAGGGTTAACAGGAGCCTTGTGATATGCAACATCCACATTTACAATCTTGTTGACTGCTTCTGTGCACTTCCAGTTTTTACATTTTCATTGTTACTATTACCAGCAGCATTTGTTGATTCGATATGAGCTGTAACTTTTGTAATATTATGCATAATCGGTTCGTTAATAGTCTCTACATTACAAAAGTTGTCATTTACGTTTCCTGTCAGAGTGTGTCCATCAGTTGAAATAGTCATAGAAGTATTGTTGTTTTCTCTATTCTGTTTCTATCGTCTACTGAGATAATCAAATCAGTTAAGGGAGTAATAATTGATTGGTCTATTATATTTCTTTCATCTACTGAGACAATGTTATTAAGGACTTCAGTCAAACTAGGTTGTACGACAATATTATTATTGGCCCCTAAATCCTCCGAATCATCATTAGAAATAGTTGTTTGCATATTTTCCTCATTAGCGTTTGATCCACCAAATTTAGGACCCCATCTCTCTGTCAATTTTGTATTACATTGAGCATGCGAATGTCCAAACACTTCACATACTTTACAGCACAACAACTTGTATAGGTAGTCCATTCTAACTTTTAATTCTTCTCTAGTGTGCAATAATACATCCACTTCGTTTGAGAAATCAGATCCATCTTCCATTTCAATCAAAATCTACACAAACTCCACTCTAGATTCATCGGCAGTGATTTTGTCCATTTTTATAGGTCTGCCTAATACACTGGCTATCGCACAGAGGGCCTCTCTATCCCGTATTTCCAATTCAAGGTTTGAAAATTTAACCCATAGAGGCATTGTTGATAACAATTCTTTTCTAATTATCACTCCCATATCCCATTTCTTAAGGATAATAATTTTATTATCAAATAAGTATGGACCCCCTTTTAGAATTTTATCGCAATCCAGATGATCATCAAAGCATATAATTAAAAAAACATTCTCTTTTGAAAGCAATTGGAAGTTTCCACTCGGTTTCCACGTTTGTTCTATGTATTTTTTCGAATGAAGATGGTAAGGTTTTGTCCCAAATAGATAGAAAATGATTGAATTTCTCCATTTATCAACGGACCTTGAGGCTGCAAGCTCTGTCACAACAACATTCCGCTTCATGTTAATTACAATAGGAGCAATGTAGCATCGATCCACATAATCATTTTGCAGACGCCCTATTCCTTCTCATGCCACCTGAATCCATGATTTAGCATGTCCAACAGCAAGATCTTCTTCCCTACCGATCCTCTCGATATGCCATTTGGCCAATCCTCTCGATTATGGGAAATGGTCCCACAAACCTAAGTGCCAACTTCCTTACCGATCCGAAGTGAACCACATTACTCAGAGGTGACACTTTGATAAAAGCTAAGTCTCCTACTTCAAATTTGATGTCAGTCCTTCTCTTGTCCACATAGGATTTCTTCCTATCTTGAGATGTATTCATCCGCCGTCGAATAAAGTCAATCATCTCGGACGTTTCTCTAACCATATCAGGTCCAAGTAACAATCTTTTTGTAGATTCCCACCAACAAGTTTGTAACATCCCAGAATTTTGGTGGTTAAATAATAAATTATTTTAATTATTTTAATATAATGGTTAGATAATTCCAATGAGTTGAATTAAAATATTTTGAATATTTAATTTATATAAATAGCGGAGTAATAAAATATTTATTTTCAAAACAGTTGGAATAATCGAATTGGCGATAGTGTAAAGTGGATAATTTAATCAAATTGATTCTATTTAGAATTGAATATTAACAACGAAATATATTTATAAACGCCGTTGAACACATTAATTATAATATAATTATAAAACGAGCATGTAGCATCGTGGTAGTTCGCAATATGGAGTTTTCAACTTAAAATGACTATACAAGAACAGTTATTAGTCGGATTTCTTCGACACAAGAAACATTGGAATCTGTTTAACTATATTTTTCCAATAGAAGTGGAAAATGGAATTTTCGCATTTTAGATGGAGTGACATGTCCAAATCAAATTCTCAGAAAGTCGTCGTAGAATCGTTTATCGACCGCAACGGTTTATTCGATATAACTTGATATTGGTTTCGAATTTAGACAAGGTTCTTTTGAGACATAATGATAATTTAATTTTTAGAATTTTATTGTAATTTTTAATTAATTAAATACGCAAATTTTTATTTGGAGTATTGTGCACCCTATATCATCATTTTGGGGTTTCACAACATGAGTTAACCTACCGATTTTTTATTTATTTTTGGGGCCGTGACACCTCGTTGGACATGACTATATTCTTATTTCTGTCCATAGCGGCTTGGATATGAACAAAGCATACGAAACACGGTACACTAAGATAATATAATATACCGAATCAATGTCAAATCTAAACTCATACACTACACAGATTACTTCTTAGCTTAAACGTGCATAAAGTAAATTACTATCACCATACTATACTAGTTTAGCTGCCAAGTCTTGCATAGCGTTCCTTTCCAAAGCAAAGTGTAATTAAAACTCATTCGCAAGCTACCCTAAAAACATCAAGGTCTCCAAACCTAATAGGCACGAATCATGTACAGACTACCTTACCTATACTGAAACTTCATAGGCCATAACCTACTCATCCTAAAACTGAAAATCAATGTATGGCTTCTTTGAAAATGGGAGAAAACTCGCGCAAACCTATTGTATCCTATTACTTTGCTATTAAGTAATTTACATCTATATAAACATCGAATACCCAGTTTTCTACTCTGTTCATTTCTTCCTTCATTTTTAAGTAAACAAGCCGCCATCTAACTTCAAAATTCCCATATCAAATACAATAAAAAAAGGAAGGACGCTGTAGACAGTAAACTTTTTACTGAAGTATTCAGCCTATCACATGCACACTGTAACCTATATATCAAGACAGCCTATATCACCCTAAGCTTCATAGGCGCAGGCCTATCTTGTCATGTAACTTCATGCCGAAGAGAAAATATATGCTGCAGTCCTAAATGGAACCTAAGAACATGCCTACACTAATCTATATTGTACCCTTTCCTTTGCCATGAAGGATCAAAAACACTATAAATACACATGCTGAAATTTGGACAAACTCTTGAATTGTCTTCAAAAATTAAACTCAAATTAATTCCAACATAAGGAGCTCTCGAAAAATTCTGAAATTAGTTGTAATAAGCCTGTGTGAGTAAGAGCTTCACTTAATACACAGTTCGTAGCTCGACAGGGATTCTCCTATTATTCGAAGTTGCACAGCTGTCTAGGATGGAACTTCGAGGGCAGTACATGGAGGAAGGGCCGAGTTAGGTGGTGAGACCGTTCGATAGGCGGTGGCGGCAACGACTCTAGGGGTTTGTGTTGTGAGCAAGGGTGAGCTACAGGCTATTGTGTGGAGGCGATAGAGTTTGGAAGGGAAACAGTTTACTGGAGTTATTCGACTAGAAGCAGCAAGGCGCAAGCATGATAAAGGAGAAGGGAGGTGCATGTAACACCCCGCCTCCGCTAGGGTCACTCGCAAAGGAATGCACTAGATTTAGAGGGGCATTATTGGTAAACATGCACAGAAATATCACAAGACAGAACATATAAAAAAATAGCGGAAGTAAAATCAAACTTTCATAACATGAATAAATAAGGTCTAAAGCCTTTTACATCAGAGTACATCAAAACCTGTCTTTCAATAGTAAAGAAGCATAAAGACTTTTTCATAAATTATTCCCCAAGTAAAAACAGTAAAGTAGCCATAGCCAAGATAAGTCCAAGCCATCCATGATGACCTTCAAGCAGAAGAAGTCTGAACTAAACAACAGCATTTCCTCCCTGTAACCTGGGGGGGGGGGGGACGGAAGAAAAGAGGCGAAACAAAACGGGTCAGTCAAAAAGACTGAGTAAGCCCTATCTACTATTAGCATAAAAACTAGTAAAGTTAACTGACATGAGAAACTGAGATGAACATAAGCATGATAACAAGATAGATAAGCTAAATCAAAATAATAGGATGAACTACTGAACTCAAGTAAACTAAGGTGTCATGATAAATTACGATGTCAAGATAAAACAAGGCATCACATCGTCGGGTTTCTGTCCAGTATAATATCCCAAGGTATCTATCCTGTATAACATCCCCCGGTTTCTATCTTGTATATTTCTCCTGGTTCTAACATGTATATTTTCTCTGCACCCCTCGTAATAGTATCCCAACCCACGTCATGTGTTAACTATGAATGTCCCTTGCCCAATGTCATGTAATGGTCCATGCCAACCTAATATATAGCATATGCAGGTTTTCCCAACTCGTATGTTTCTTTCCATGTATGAGTTCAGTCCCTTGCCGCAGGCCATACGGGCTTTCCCATGTAAACGTTTTATCCTTGAAGTTGTTTTGGACTGCAACCCTTGATCTAGTTATGTTTCCTTACCATGAACTATCGCGCGTCCACTTAGGATTTATGCCACCTAGGACCGCTAGGGATTATGCTACCTAATGAACGTTTCCGTGTCTTGGTTTGGGTTTTGGCCACCTAGGACCACTAGGGATTACGCCACCCGTCAACCGCGCCCTTGATCCCACGTATGTATCGTGAATCGTTTTCCATGTCTAGATGCACATGTTCCCCAATGTGCCATCCGAGTTCCGTGCCAGGGCAAATCAAGAAATACGAAACTCGGTCGGGATCTTTAAATCGTCTGCCGATGCAGATATCAAGGTCTGTTTTTGTACCCGTGGCTATGGTCCCACGTGACCCCTCCCTCAACTACTGAAAGGCAATCCAAGAAAAATCATGTGTAAGAACCACTCCACGGCCCCACTATAGCCCACTTTCCTACGGGCCAACCTCACCCATGGCTCGATAGCAAGCACATGGTCTGTTGGGGGTTCCCTGGCTTTCCGCACATACACGATTGACTAAAGATGGTAGGTAGTCGGCGATGCGCTATCCAGGGCAAAAACAAGAATCGTCGACTCCACGCTAATCCATCCCTGTCTTTAGGTTGCTCGCATAGCAACCAAGGCATACTCTTGGTCCTTCTAACGCAGACCTTAACCTCTCATGGGCCTAGTATAATTACCTGGCAGCCCACAGAGGGATCCCAAGAATATCCTCACGTCCCCCGAAGCTTCCACTTCGGCACCCAGTGCGCTGGAGCTTTTATCCAAGTCAGATAACTAGCTCCCCCTCGTATACTAAGCGATGACCTACCGTATTAGGTTACTCATCGTTTTGAGAATTAGTCCTATGTCCTTAGCTAAGAATTATTACTTAGTTACCCTTAACTAAGGTTTACCACTTAGCTTCCTTTCCCATTATCCTTGATTAACCACGGTTTTCTACCTAGTTCTTCTAGCTGGGGTTTGTCTATTGGGTTAAGTGTTATCATTCAAGTCCATGACTTAACCCGCCTACGAATCACTTCAAAGATTGGCTAAGTATTTAAGTTCAAGACTTAGTCCCCCAAGTCGGTTAAGTGTACCCAGAGGCTCATGACTTAACCCTATCAAGTCAAATTGGTCAAGTACTAGCTTACCTTAATCCTATCGGATTATCTTGCTAGATCGATTAAGCATAGATTATCTTAATCCCATCAAATTATCGAGTCGGATTGGTTAAGTATAGGTTGGCTTAACCCCATCCTCTAATCGTACTACAATGGTTAAGTATATTCTAAAAAGGTCTTGTGACTTAACCTTATCAGGTCGGCGTATGAGATTGGTTAAGTGTAAGTTACTTAACCCCATCAAATCATCATGTATAATTGGTTAATTATAAGTTTCTTAACCCCATTAAATTATCACGTTAAGTTGGTTAAGTATTGGTTACTTAACCTCATTGAATTACCGAGTTTAAATTGGTTAAGTGTTTAACTTAACCCCATCGAATTACCGTGTTAAGATTAGTTAAGTGTGGATTACTTAACCCCATCTAATTACCGTGTCGGATTAGTTAAGCGTAAATTACTTAACCCCATCCCCTAATCATCTTGTATGGTTAAGTGTCATTAAGAAAACTTACTTAACCTTGCCAAATTATCATGTTGGATTGATTAAGTGTTGGTTAACTTAATCCCCGTCCACTAGTCGTATAAAAATGGTTAAGCGTCATTAGGCAAATCAAATCACTTAACCTACCCAACCTTGTCATGTTTTGTTAAGTATCATTAGCCTAACCAATTTACTTAACCCATTAACCCATGTCATATTTGGTTAAGAGTCATTAATCAAATTAACTTAACCCTATCATGTGGCATTAATTACTTAATGCACCCCAACCTCTCACATTAGAATTTGTTGTGGTTACTAGTTAAGCCGGTCGGTTCCGGGTAGCTTTACACCACAACTTGGTCTAACCTCGGGTTCAAGCACAACATGACCAACTTCTCACATTGGGTCCTATTGTTTGCAACTACTAGTTAGGCCGGTCGGTTCCGGGTAGTTTTACGTTGCAAACTCAACCCAACCTCGAGTTGGCCACTTTCATGTTTAGTCTAGTGTCATGTTCATAGTCAAGTTTTCAAGCAATTGGGTAGACCTAACTTAATAGGTAAATTCCCAATGGGTAGACCTAACTTAATAGGTAAATTCCCAAGCTTATGTTTTTATGCATACTTACATGTCAACTTCCATGTTATATTTCAAGTCATGTTTTCAAGTATAAACACATGTCATATTTAACGTTACCTGTTGTCATGTTTATACCCATTTACCCAAGTCATATTCATGTCATTATGTTTCCCCATAATGTGACCCCAACGCTTTTTAAACTAGCATATACGTTCGCAACAACGTAATGGACTAAAAGAAGAGACTTGACAAAGGCATGACAAAAATGGATATTAAGCCACAATTTAATCATGGTGGCAAATGAGGCACAAATGTGTTCATTAGCTTGCATGTTACAATCTTAAGCCTCACAAAGACATGCATAAACCCAAACTTTCAACATAAGCGAATCATGGTAACAAATGACATGGAATGATGACTAGAAACTCGCATATATCATCATATAAGGGTTATGACTTCATATGCAAGTTGACATAAAAGGTATGAAGGTTCTCATGTTGCATAATGCAACATTTCAACATATGTTGTAGCTTTTAGCTCATAAGATCAAGATGATGACTTCATTAACTTGCATGACATGATAGCACAAATCATACCCAATGATCAAACCCAAATTTGCAACATGAACATTTAACTTCATAGTTAATATCTAAGAGTAGGGAAGGGCTTACATTGCTATGAAGGCCTAAATCGATTAAGCTAAAACTTGTGATGAAGCCTATGCATGCCATTACCCAAAACCCCAAAGATGAACCCTCCAAATCAATGAAAACCCCCTCTTTATGAACAAAGATCAAAGCTTTTGCCTTGGAATCAACTTGAGAAGCTCTCATGCTAACATGGGGACTCTCTAATACTCTCATGATCATGAAACCTCTCATAGAAATGAAGTGGAGGCTAGGATAGTTGAGTGGAGGCCATGAGAGTAGAAATTTTGCCATAGTTTAGTTACATGAGTGAATAATGAGGATTTAGGGGGGTTTAGGGGTTTATCTATAGAAGATTAGGCTAGTTAGGACCCTTCGATTAACCCTAGGACCAACCTGAACCGTCAGATTTCAAACCAGGCCCAAAAACCTAGCCAAGATAGAGAATAGGTGCACCAGGCAAGAATGCTCGTCTGAGCCAAGTCGACAGCCAAGTCGACAGGGCTGTCGACTTGGTCAGACCAAGTCGACTCCCAAGTCGACAGGGCTGTCGACCTGGGTACTGTGGCGGGAATTTTCCCGCCTGGCCCAACTGGCCCAATTTCCCAAGTTCCAGTTTGAATTTGAAATCTGTTTTTTTCTTAGAAATTTTCTGAAAACTTCGTTGGGCCTTAATCGGGTCATACGGACTCCGATTTTCGAAAACTCGGACTCTATTTCGCGTATTTTTCCGAGACGAACGCAATGGCATAGCCCGTTTAACTTGATTCAGAATTAAAAATTAAATTCTGCCTTGATTCTCGTCTTAATCATGTTATCGAAATACGGGTTGTTACATTCTCCCCAGTTTTTAGGATTTCGTCCCCGAAATCTCCAAGTTAGGAAGAACATATCCTACCATCCATCATCCATCTACTCAAAACATCATCCACAAGCAACCATTGTCCTTAGATGATTTCTAATGCTGTATGAATATATGCAAAACGTGTGTGTACATGTTCCTTAGCTAATGCTAATGATCCAGCCTGAATAATCTTTCTAATGCAAAAATATGTATAGTGCCATGAATCCAACATGTATGCAAATAGTCCTAGTCATATAGATACTATATGCGTGCACAATCATTCATTCATATGCAACAACCGCATGATAACACATTCGATTTCATCCATAAACAAGTATAAATACTCGTGCATATGCAATATGAAATGTGACCGAGTCGAGCTAGTATCTAATGTGTATTCGCGCATCCACGGGCAACCACTTGCAACCACTTGCAACCATATCAATCATAACATGTTTCAAATACATGTTTACATCCATAGGGTTCTACCTAGAATTCCCTGAAACAGGGTCGAGAAGATAAACAGGACAAACTCCTTACAGGGTTTGTAACGGAGAATAAGACCGAGAGGATGTCCACAAAAGATAGCCTACAAGTAAGCTCTACAGAAAACAGGGATCAAGGATATACTCCCAAAAAGAGATATCATGCGCGTATCTAGTCTTTGACCATCAAAGTCGTATTTCCTTGAGCTTAATTCCATTGTGCCTTGACCGTCCTTTAACTTCGCGATTTTGTAGCTTCTTATTTCCTGTTTCCATAACATGAGCTGAAACTCAATTCTTCGTCGCCTCTCGTTCCACTTGCACTTATCTTTTTCCTAAAATACTTGACGCAAACATGACTGCGTACTCATGATCTCATGCAAGCTTTCCAAAATTCACTAATGAATCTCGGACCTCGTATGATATACACGTAAATGTTTATATTTTATCCGCTTATTTATCTTATTTTCCCTTTAAAATAATTGATACTTTGTATTTATAGCTGTATTTTCAGATTGTTGACAAGGAGCATGGTTTAGAGCATTTGATGGATAAAGCATGAAGAATTTGCTTAAAAAGAGTGAAGTTTAAAATTGCTAAAGCTTGAAGAGTCTGAAGCTTGAAGAACGGTTGCAATTATATTTCAGTTAAGAAGATTTGGCTCAATAAAGACTCAAACTGCATTCACATTAGCTCATTAGGAAGGCCTCTTACTCATGTTGCGTTCACACTAGCCTATTTGCTAAACCACTCACTCTAAAGCTGCGTTCACACTGGCTTATGTGTTATTTGGGTTATTTCTTTAGTCCCACATTATGTAACTAGCTAGCTAGCCTTTGTCATATCAGCTATAAATACCTTGTATCTCATTCATTGTAAGACACATTAGGTTTTATTCTGTAATTCTCTTCTTGGAATAAAATCATTCTCTCCCTTTCTTTTTACTTTTTGTTTATTTTATTTATGTTCATGTTATCTATTTAATTTTTCTCTTCTTCTTTAGCTATGTCTAGCTAATCCCCTTTGATTAGGGGGTGATGACGCTGATAGTATGATTCAATATGAATCACATAGCCAAAGGATGAGGAATTCATGTATATAGATCTAGATCTGAACCAAGGGTTAGATCTGAACCTTAATATCCTGTGTCGTTTAAGAGCTATGCTCCTTCACAGGGTATATTCGTGTTCGATCTAACGTTTATCAGATCTAGATCTAATTTTAGGGTTTTAGAAATTAATTTGTGAATCTGTCCTGATAGTCTATGGTTGTAGAGCTGAGCTCCTGCATAGGCTATGCTTGTCGTTATTTACATATTTGTTTCTAAAAACCTATTATCGTTGATTCATGTTTGTGACAGAAACATGTATTAGATCTGGTTAATCTTTTGGCTATTGATGATTATGAATCTGATCTATGTCATTATCCCCTAATTGCTTTCACTTATTGTTAAAACTCTCTTTTATTTAATTTTGCTATTTTCTTTGTTTTCAACCAATCAAAAGTTAGGGATAACTTGATTGGATTTATTAATAAAATAATTTGGTCCCAGAGTTCGACACCCTCTACAACGATCCTTGTTGTTTAGGAAAGACGAACGAATTCTACAGTTATTTACAATTGTATAATTTGTTCATAAACAAATTTTGGCGCCGTTGCCGGGGACCAAAATAATTTTTGTTTTTAAATCCTTCGTGTTATAATTTTCTTTTTCTTAATATAAAAAAAAACACAAAAAAAATATTTTTTTTATTTTGTTCCCTTTTGTTTTCTAGCATAGATAAAAAATAATCTCTTGTTGGTTGATTTGGTATTTGATTTGTGATACCTTATATCTACCAAATAAGAGAAAAAAAATTTCTTGCCTTTTGTTTTGTTTCCTTTCTTTGTTGCTTTCCTTCTTTCTTGACATCTCTCCATAATTTTTTTTCCTTTTTACAATTTTTATAAATTAAAAAAAACTTTTTGTGATTTTCTTTCCTTCTCTTCTATTTCTCTTCCTCCTTGCAATTGTTTCACAAATTGATTTCTTCCCAAGTTTCTAAAAAATAAAATTTTGCCAATTTTTCTCATTAATGTCCATTCAATTTCTTTCCATCTATTTCTTTCCTAATCTTTCATTTACTTCTTTCCAATTTTTCTTCTACACAATCTCTTCTCTCTCTTCTATTTTGACAACAATAAAAAAATAATTGCATTTTTTTTATTTATTTCTTTCCACTTTTATTTGCATCTTGCTTCCTCCTTTCAACATTTCCATATAAAAAAAATTCAACTTTTTTAACAATTCCTTTCTTTTAATTCTTTTCTTTTTCTTTCAAATTTCTTTCCACCTTTCCACACCTCTACTTTTACAACAATTCTAATTAAAAAAAAAACACTTGCAAATTTAGTTTGATCTCTTTCCTTTTCTACTTTCTTTTCTATTCATTACCATTCTTTCTTCATTTATTTCTTTCCCTTTCTTTCATTAATTTTGTTCCAATTTCTTTTCCCTCTTTTCCATTATTTCTTTCCAAATTTCTCTAATATCTCTTTCTATTTTTCAGCAATTCTCTAAAAAAGAAAAAAAAATTGCTTTTATTACAATTCCTTTCCTTTCTTTTCTTTAATTTCTTTCCAAACTTCTCTACTTTCCAATATTCCTTGTATAAATACATTCCTTTTCCCAAAAAAAAAAAAAAATCCTTTTTCAATTCTTTCCAATTTTCTTTCTTCTGTTCTACATATACTCATCCTCTCCAACCTCTTCATCACAAATAATAGTCACCACAACCACTTCTCAAACCAATACCCCATCCTCTTCCTTTGTTTTTTCTTCTTCTCATAGTTTATAGTTCTCCCTGTTCCCTTTAAAAAAAAAATTTTTTTTTTTTACTTCTTTGAATTTTGTAAGTTGGTTCTAGTTTTCTTTTCCCAAATCCTTTAAAAAAAAAAAAAAATCTTTGTTTGTTATATATTTTCTTGTGTTTCTTTAAAAAAAAAAAGGAAGAAAGAGATTTCATCTCTTTGTTTAATTTTTTTTTATTAGCCTTAGTTTTCTTTTGTTTTTGTTTTAGTGCCATTTTAGTTTTCCTTCCAAAACAAAAAAAAGTCAAAAAAAAAGAGAGAACTCAAACAAAGGCCAAAGCAGAAAGAATTCAAGGCTCAAGCAAACAAATCAAGGAATCAAAGTCAAGCAAAGAAATCAATTCAAAGGCCAACGAGAAGTGAAGAGTTCAGCCAAGTGATTTGCAAACAGATTTGATTGGAGCGGTTGCACACCAAGTGGGGTGTGAACGCGCTAGCGCGACTCAACTACACTGGACGGACTGCCGATCAAGGTGAGTATTTTCTAACTTTACAGGGACCGCTGCTGCAAATAAAAAAAAAATATAGACATTGCTTGTAAAACTCTTCTGCAGGGCATCGACTTGCTTGTAAAAAAAAATTTGTTTTTTTTTTAATTTCTGCAATTGACAGTTCTGTGACTGTTCTGAGACTGTTCATTTTGTGACCGAATATTTTGCTTGTTGATGTGTGGTTTAAAATTTTAAAACGAACGTGGGATTAATTGAAAAGTTTATTTTTGAAATCGAACAGAGGATTCCCCAAAAGCTCATAGGACAAAATATTCGTTAAATTGACAATTAGGATTGATACTCTCTGAGGTGTCTAAGGAACGGTAGAGTCTCGAACTCAAACAGGTTCTTAAACCTTCAGTTGTGTTTCTACGGTGATTCGTGGCACACTGATAACCCCTGTCCGGACCTGGCCTAGACTTGTATTCATATAATCCGAAGTTGTTAATTTTAACATATTTTTTAAAAGAGCTTTCTTGAAAATGTCTCAATTCCCTTATTCCTACGGATTTTACGATAGTTGTGAAAATCAATATAATCCATATACTTTTACACCAAATTCATATGGATATTTTAATAACAACTATTGTACAAGTAATTTGGACTGTACACCACCAACTTTTCAAAATTTTCAGGATAATCCCGATTGTACATCATCAAATTTTCAAAATGATGATCAACCCTCAACTCTTGAAACACGTATTGAATCTTTACTTGAATTGAGCATACAACAAAATCAAGAAATAAATGAATGGTGTAATTCATACATGTGCAACAATTTAAGTGAAAGTTTTCGAAATAATCAAAATCCGATTTCACCTTCAAATTCCAAAGATTTTGATTACAACCCTTGTCAATTCAGTTTTGAACTCCAAAATGAATTTCAAATTCAAAATGGAAATGTAAATCATTTTTCAAATGATTTTGGCAATGGGAATAATTTCAATTGTGGTGCTAGTGAAAACTTTTGCTCTCAACAATTTCAACTTGAAAATTCTCGTGTAAATAACTATAAATTTGATTTTTTTGAGCAAACGAATGAAATTAATGACTACTTGAAGTTTCGTGAGAAACAAAATAAAATCCAAATGTGTGATGAATCGAACGATAATCTACCTTTGCCCAGAATTAATGATTTTCAACTGACAACTTTTGAAATCGATGAAAATCTCAATGGAGTTGTCGAAAGCTCTGCGATTGATTTGAATTTAAATTCTCTTAAAAACAAAGACGTCAATCTTCAATTTGATCTTCCTCTCTCTCATTCTGAAAATTTTGAAAATTTAGCAACTTTAGATTGCCAACATGACAAAAATGATGAAGTTGTTAACAACTGTTTAGGTGAGGACGACTTTGATGAGCGAAAACTTCTTGAACTGATTGACGATAATGTTGTTGGGTCTGAAACTGAAAATGAAAAATTTGAAAACTTTGAAATTCTTGTGGTTGAAAACAACAAAACTGCTGAATGTGATCTCAAGCACAATAACGATTTTTCTAAAACAATTGAAACTCCTTGCGACTTGATCGTTTCAACTGAACCTCACTATGATCACTTGTTTTTCAATGATAAATTTATGCAGTATATGAACTCTTTCTGGAATGACACTATTTTTGAGAAAACACGATTTCGAAATTTACTGAAAATTCATTTGTTCGGTTTTGACTTTGGGTTTACGAATGAACCTTTAGTTAATAAAATTTCAAATATTAAAGCAAAACCGGACAATATTTCTCAAAACAAGTGTGGGGGTGAGAACGATGCACATGTCTCTCAATTTATACATCATCTGAACAAGTCAAACTTTGTTTTTGAAACTTTCGTTGAACCCCAGCCCGATGACCTCTCTTTAGCTGCTACAGAAATTCAATCTGATTTTAGGATCAATTGTAAGCTCAAAATTTTAAAATTAGCAACTCGAACTTCTGAAAAAACGAAATTTGTTTTTCCAAATCTGTCACGTAATATACAATCCTTTATGATTTGGTTTTCTGTGCTTCAGCTGTGTCTCATCAGCTTAATGAGGCTGATCCATTGGTCCATTGTGGACCGGTTCATCTATTCGATGACTGCGTATTTTCTGCACACACATTCGGTAAGACGTACTAACCCTCTTTTGTACATATGTAAATATTCTCTTATTTGTTTTTCCCTTTCACTACGATATGTCTGATTAAGACTGTGAGGACACAGTCACACTCAAGTGTGGGGGGAATTTACATTACATCAGCAATCAAATTTTATGAAGTAGGTCATTCATTGAACAAGGATTAACTTAAATTCATAAATAACACCTTGGTTCTTGTTTGATAAGTTGAATTGTTGGGTGATGGGAATGAACATTATTTATTCATTGAATCGTAATGTGTCTTTTTAAGATGCTAGCTTGAGACTGTGCAGACGTTAGTTGTGTTCTGGAGTAAGCGTGTCAACCTTTGTTATACATGTTAGAATGTGCAAGTAAAAAAAAAATCATGAAATAAAAGGATTTTGCACCTACATTTGTTGGATTTTCTGAGTTCGTTTTCATGCATAATATTTTCTTTTCACTCTAATTTTCAAAATTGTAAGTTCTAAAATCCACTTGGCCCAATTAAGGAGAAATGACTCATTGTAGCGTTCTTCTTCGATACCCCACATTATTCAAACCCAAGTTTTAGTCGATTTACATCCATGTGTCGACAAGTTTATCTTATATTGGTATACTCAAGAACCTTTGTTTAAAGGTCAAAAATGTCACATGTCACTTTTCATACCAATATTACACTACCCATTCCGTACTTGTTTTAAGGTAGGATAACCATATACCACATCTTATATTATATGGGTTATCTATCTTACGAAACTTTGCTTATCGTTCCTTTCAGTTTTTTGTATAACATCAATTCAGACTTGTGTGTTGAATTAAGGTTATAGAAGTAGAGTGACTAGGGCACAAAACTTTCCTTTCATGAAGTGTTGGTAGTAGAGGAGGAATCAAATGAAATCATGTACGTCATCATTCCATCTCCATTCATCATTCATCATGCAAAAGAAAAAAAAAGAAAAAGAAAAAAAAGAAGAAAAAAAAAGAATAGAAAAAAAGGGGAAAAAAAAGAAAAAAGAAATAAAGAGAGAGTCTCTCTGAATAAAATAGTCTTCATCATTCTTGACTATGAAGCATCCATTTCCATTCCACATACCGTACTTAGAAGCAAGGATTGTAGTTGAGGAGATGGAAGGAAACAAAAGGTCCATATGTGCCTTAGTATTACTTTATCTTTTGTAGCTTGAAATTCAACTAATACACTTGCCCTCTTATCTAGAATATTTTTAGAACTTACAAAAATTTTCCTTCATCTATGCATAACTCATATCCAATACATTACAGTTACATTGGTGCAAAAATTATTCAAAAAAAAAGGGGGGTTGAATAAATGATTGGGTGCTCATTGTCGATGTGTAGAACTTTGGTTGACACCATGCTCTTAACCTTCAAGACAATTACAGTGTTATCAAGGAATTACGATTCAGCTTGAAATTTTTTATTCATTTTTGCACCAACAATAGGATGGACAATTTGGGACTAAACCGTTATTATTGAAGTTAGGTGAAATCCTTGGAATATGAAAGACCTTAAATATAATGTTTGATTTATCTGCGTACACAAGACGCTTGGATTTTGTGGGTAGTATCCGCTGAAAACCCTCACGAGACAACACTCGTCCTACTGGGGACACCCAGAGGTTTAACGGCTTGTTGCATACGCTAAATGCAATCGTGTTTCCTACGAAAGTGTGACATATCTTAGTTTAGTTTATTCGAGGACGAATAAAAAGATAAGTGTGGGGGTATTTGATATACACGTAAATGTTTATATTTTATCCGCTTATTTATCTTATTTTCCCTTTAAAATAATTGATACTTTGTATTTATAGCTGTATTTTCAGATTGTTGACAAGGAGCATGGTTTAGAGCATTTGATTGATAAAGCATGAAGAATTTGCTTAAAAAGAGTGAAGTTTAAAATTGCTAAAGCTTGAAGAGTCTGAAGCTTGAAGAACGGTTGCAATTATATTTCAGTTAAGAAGATTTGGCTCAATAAAGACTCAAACTGCATTCACATTAGCTCATTAGGAAGGCCTCTTACTCATGTTGCGTTCACACTAGCCTATTTGCTAAACCACTCACTCTAAAGCTGCGTTCACACTGGCTTATGTGTTATTTGGGTTATTTCTTTAGTCCCACATTATGTAACTAGCTAGCTAGCCTTTGTCATATCAACTATAAATACCTTGTATCTCATTCATTGTAAGACACATTAGGTTTTATTCTGTAATTCTCTTCTTGGAATAAAATCATTCTCTCCCTTTCTTTTTACTTTTTGTTTATTTTATTTATGTTCATGTTATCTATTTACTTTTTCTCTTCTTCTTTAGCTATGTCTAGCTAATCCCCTTTGATTAGGGGGTGATGACGCTGATAGTATGATTCAATATGAATCACATAGCCAAAGGATGAGGAATTCATGTATATAGATCTAGATCTGAACCAAGGGTTAGATCTGAACCTTAATATCCTGTGTCGTTTAAGAGCTATGCTCCTTCACAGGGTATATTCGTGTTCGATCTAACGTTTATCAGATCTAGATCTAATTTTAGGGTTTTAGAAATTAATTAGTGAATCTGTCCTGATAGTCTATGGTTGTAGAGCTGAGCTCCTGCATAGGCTATGCTTGTCGTTATTTACATATTTGTTTCTAAAAACCTATTATCGTTGATTCATGTTTGTGACAGAAACATGTATTAGATCTGGTTAATCTTTTGGCTATTGATGATTATGAATCTGATCTATGTCATTATCCCCTAATTGCTTTCACTTATTGTTAAAACTCTCTTTTATTTAATTTTGCTATTTTCTTTGTTTTCAACCAATCAAAAGTTAGGGATAACTTGATTGGATTTATTAATAAAATAATTTGGTCCCAGAGTTCGACACCCTCTACAACGATCCTTGTTGTTTAGGAAAGACGAACGAATTCTACAGTTATTTACAATTGTATAATTTGTTCATAAACATCGTACCACAAGGTATTCCACATAGAAGAACTTTCTCTTGAAAGTAAACAGATGCCAACCAGGTTATCAAGCGCTCTTACTAAGGTGATTTCTACAACCCATGCATAAGTGAAATAAACCATCCGTCTTATCGGCGAACACCACTCGATTGGGCTTCCAATTTCCCATAAAGGCATCAAGGGATTCTAAGTAACTAACCATGACCGAACCCAAAAGGTTACACGAGACTTCGAGGGTATTACCAAGGCTAGTCAACAGTCTAACTACCCTCCTATCAAAACCGAGAGTGGCACCCCTTACTGGATAACCACTTCATCCCTAGAATCCATCCATAGCTTAAAAACATAAGCATTATTTCCAAACTCAACACTTGGCATAGACATTCCCAAATCCAAACAAGTCATGTATAAATGGACTGATTCTCCAATAGGACTTTGAGACAAAAATGGGATTCTCTATTACGCTAGTACTTAAGGTGCAGAGACTCAACTATCGAAGCAGACTTAAATGATACGATGGTCAAAACAAAGTCCTAACGGGATGATAGAGAAGAAAAGCCAAACCTTTAACAAGATCGTCACCCTCCTTCTGAGGTACCCTAGAAATGAGAGCATACTGCTGCCCTCCCGATGATCTTGTCCTTTTCCCATAATACTTAACTATCCGTCCCGTTTTACCATGCCAAAGGTACTCTCTCGTCATGGGTTTCATTGTTCATCCTTCTCTCTCGTCCTGGGCTGAGCCATACCAACAAGTTGCTCATCCTTAAGCTCGTATTCTTTATCCTCTTCCTCACTATCCTTTCTTATAACGCGACCACTGGCCTCTCGAGAACCACCTCCATCGTAAGGAAAACACTTTCGTAGATAGAAAAGACTAGTCGCAGTTAAAACCACTGTGACTACAGATGGAGGAAAGAAAGGAAAAGAGATTCAATTAAGGAAACAAGGATAGTGCTAATGGCCTTTGGGGAATAGCCTTTTTCTTTTAAAAGAAAATTTTCTTGAAAAAAATGCTTCTTTATAAACGATTTTCACATAGTTTTCAGAACGTCTTTAAAAACTTTTGCCCAGTCTGGTAACCTGGCTCTGATACCAAATGTAACACCCTGCCTCCGCTAGGGTCACTCGCAAAGGAATGCACTAGCTTTAGAGGGGCATTATTAGTAAACATGCACAGAAATATCACAAGACAGAACATATAAAAAAATAGCGGAAGTAAAATCAAACTTTCATAACATGAATAAATAAGGTCTAAAGCCTTTTACATCAGAGTACATCAAAACCTGTCTTTCAATAGTAAAGAAGTATAAAGACTTTTTCATAAATTATTCCCCAAGTAAAAACAGTAAAGTAGCCATAGCCAAGATAAGTCCAAGCCATCCATGATGACCTTCAAGCAGAAGAAGTCTGAACTAAACAACAGCATTTCCTCCCTGTAACCTTGGGGGGGGGGGGGGGAACGGAAGAAAAGAGGTGAAACAAAATGGGTCAGTCAAAAAGACTGAGTAAGCCCTATCTACTATTAGCATAAAAACTAGTAAAGTTAACTGACATGAGAAACTGAGATGAACATAAGCATGATAACAAGATAGATAAGCTAAATCAAAATAGCAGGATGAACTACTGAACTCAGGTAAACTAAGGTGTCATGATAAATTACGATGTCAAGATAAAACAAGGCATCACATCGTTGGGTTTCTATCCAGTATAATATCCCAAGGTATCTATCCTGTATAACATCCCCCGGTTTCTATCATGTATATTTCTCCTGGTTCTAACATGTATATTTGCTCTGCACCCCTCGTACTAGTATCCCAACCCACGTCATGAGTTAACTATGAATGTCCCTTGCCCAATGTCATGTAATGGTCCATGCCAACATAATATATAGCATATGCAGGTTTTCCCAACTCGTATGTTTCTTTCCATGTATGAGTTCAGTCCCTTGCCGCAGGCCATACGGGCTTTCCCATGTAAAAGTTTTATCCTTGAAGTTGTTTTGGACTGCAACCCTTGATCTAGTTATGTTTCCTTACCATGAACTATCGCGCATCCACTTAGGATTTATGCCACCTAGGACTGCTAGGGATTATGCTACCTAATGAACGTTTCCGTGTCTCGGTTTGGGTTTTGGCCACCTAGGACCACTAGGGATTACGCCACCCGTCAACCGCGCCCTTGTTCCCACGTATGTATCGTGAATCGTTTTCCATGTCTAGATGCACATGTTCCCCAATGTGCCATCCGAGTTCCGTGCCAGGGCAAATCAAGAAATACGGAACTCGGTCGGGAGCTTTAAATCGTCTGCCGATGCAGATATCAAGGTCTGTTTTTGTACCCGTGGCTATGGTCCCATGTGACCCCTCCCTCAACTACTGAAAGGCAATCCAAGAAAAAACATGTGTAAGAACCACTCCACGGCCCCACTATAGCCCACTTTCCTACGGGCCAACCTCACCCATGGCTCGCTAGCAAGCACATGGTCTGTTGGGGGTTCCCTGCCTTTCCGCACGTACACGATTGACTAAAGATGGTAGGTAGTCGGCGATGCGCTATCCAGGGCAAAAACAAGAATCGTCGACTCCACGCTAATCCATCCCAGTCTTTAGGTTGCTCGCATAGCAACCAAGGCATACTCTTGTTCCTTCTAACGCAGACCTTAACCTCTCATGGGCCTAGTATAATTACCTGGCAGCACACAGAGGGATCCCAAGAATATCCTCACGTCCCCCGAAGCTTCCACTTCGGCACCCAGTGCGCTGGAGCTTTTATCCAAGTCAGATAACTTGCTCCCCCTCGTATACTAAGCGATGACCTACCGTATCAGGTTACTCATCGTTTTGAGAATTAGTCCTATGTCCTTAGCTAAGAATTATTACTTAGTTACCCTTAACTAAGGTTTACCACTTAGCTTCCTTTCCTGTTATCCTTGATTTACCACGGTTTTCTACCTATTTCTTCTAGCTGGGGTTTGTCTATTGGGTTAAGTGTTATCATTCAAGTCCATGACTTAACCCGCCTACGAATCACGTCAAAGATTGGCTAAGTATTTAAGTTCAAGACTTAGTCCCACAAGTTGGTTAAGTTTACCCAGAGGCTCATGACTTAACCCTATCAAGTCAAATTGGTCAAGTACTAGCTTACCTTAATCCTATTGGATTATCTTGCTAGATCGATTAAGCATAGATTATCTTAATCCCATCAAATTATCGAGTCGGATTGGTTAAGTATAGGTTGGCTTAACCCCATCCTCTAATCGTACTACAATGGTTAAGTATATTCTAAAAAGGTCTTGTGACTTAACCTTATCAGGTCGGCGTATTAGATTGGTTAAGTGTAAGTTACTTAACCCCATCAAATCAACATGTATAATTGGTTAAGTATAAGTTTCTTAACCCCATTAAATTATCACGTTAAGTTGGTTAAGTATTGGTTACTTAACCTCATTGAATTACCGAGTTTAAATTGGTTAAGTGTTTAACTTAACCCCATCGAATTACTGTGTTTAGATTAGTTAAGTGTGGATTACTTAACCCCATCTAATTACCATGTCGGATTAGTTAAGCGTAAATTACTTAACCCCATCCCCTAATCATCTTGTATGGTTAAGTGTAATTAAGAAAACTTACTTAACCTTGCCAAATTATCATGTTGGATTGATTAAGTGTTGGTTAACTTAATCCCCGTCCACTAGTCGTATAAAAATGGTTAAGCGTCATTAGGCAAATCAAATCACTTAACCTACCCAACCTTGTCATGTTTTGTTAAGTATCATTAGCCTAACCAATTTACTTAACCCATTTACCCATGTCATATTTGGTTAAGAGTCATTAATCAAATTAACTTAACCCTATCATGTGGCATTAATTACTTAATGCACCCCAACCTCTCACATTAGACTTTGTTGTGGTTACTAGTTAAGCCGGCCGGTTCCGGGTAGCTTTACACCAGAACTTGGTCTAACCTCGGGTTCAAGCACAACATGACCAACTTCTCACATTGGGTCCTATTGTTTGCAACTACTAGTTAGGCCGGTCGGTTCCGGGTAGTTTTACGTTGCAAACTCAACCCAACCTCGAGTTGGCCACTTTCATGTTTAGTCTAGTGTCATGTTCATAGTCAAGTTTTCAAGCAATTGGGTAGACCTAACTTAATAGGTAAATTCCCAATGGGTAGACCTAACTTAATAGGTAAATTCCCAAGCTTATGTTTTTATGCATACTTACATGTCAACTTCCATGTTATATTTCAAGTCATGTTTTCAAGTATAAACACATGTCATATTTAACGTTACATGTTGTCATGTTTATACCCATTTACCCAAGTCATATTCATGTCATTATGTTTCCCCATAATGTGACCCCAACGCTTTTTAAACTAGCATATACGTTCGCAACAACGTAATGGACTAAAAGAAGAGACTTGACAAAGGCATGACAAAAATGGATATTAAGCCACAAGTTAATCATGGTGGCAAATGAGGCACAAATGTGTTCATTAGCTTGCATGTTACATTCTTAAGCCTCACAAAGACATGCATAAACCCAAACTTGCAACATAAGCGAATCATGGTGACAAATGACATGGAATGATGACTAGAAACTCGCATATATCATCATATAAGGGTTATGACTTCATATGCAAGTTGACATAAAAGGTATGAAGGTTCTCATGTTGCATAATGCAACATTTCAACATAAAGGTTGTAGCTTTTAGCTCATAAGATCAAGATGATGACTTCATAAACTTGCATGACATGATAGCACAAATCATACCCAATGATCAAACCCAAATTTGCAACATGAACATTTAACTTCATAGTTAATATCTAAGAGTAGGGAAGGGCTTACATTGCTATGAAGGCCTAAATCGATTAAGCTAAAACTTGTGATGAAGCCTATGCATGCCATTACCCAAAACCCCAAAGATGAACCCTCCAAATCAATGAAAACCCCCTCTTTATGAACAAAGATCAAAGCTTTTGCCTTGGAATCAACTTGAGAAGCTCTCATGCTAACATGGGGACTCTCTAATACTCTCATGATCATGAAACCTCTCATAGAAATGAAGTGGAGGCTATGATAGTTGAGTGGAGGCCATGAGAGTAGAAATTTTGCCATAGTTTAGTTACATGAGTGAATAATGAGGATTTAGGGGTTTTAGGGGTTTATTTATAGAAGATTAGGCTAGTTAGGACCTTAGATTAGCCCTAGGACCAACCTGAACCGTCATATTTCAAACCAGGCCCAAAAACCTAGCCAAGGTAGAGAATAGGTGCACCAGGCAAGAATGCTCGTCTGAGCCAAGTCGACAGGGCTGTCGACTTGGTCAGACCAAGTCGACTCCCAAGTCGACAGGGCTGTCGACCTGGGTACTGTGGCGAGAATTTTCCCGCCTGGCCCAACTGGCCCAATTTCCCAAGTTCCAGTTTGAATTTGAAATCTGTTTTTTTCTTAGAAATTTTCTGAAAACTTTGTTGGGCCTTAATCGGGTCATACGGACTCCGATTTTCGAAAACTCGGACTCTATTTAGCGTATTTTTCCGAGACGAACGCAATGGAATAACCCATTTAACTTGATTCAGAATTCAAAATTAAATTCTGCCTTGATTCTCGTCTTAATCATGTTATCGAAATGCGGGTTGTTACAGTGCACTTCTGTAATCCGGTGGGAGAAGATGGAACTGAGCATGGTGGCTTGTCTTGTTTTACTAAAGTATTCGGTTTAATGTACATGTTTGAGTTAGGAGTTTTGATAATGAAGTGGATTAAGGGTTGAGGCATGAGTAAATAGCAGGTTGGATTATGCAGTGCTATGTGAAGAAGTGGAGTGTACTGTATGGAGCAGAATGTAAATTGTTGGAAAGGGAGAGTTGTTGACAAAGGATATAGGGTTTGTTTCGAAATCAGCAAAGGCGAAGAAGCTCACATAGCTTTCAAGGTGCTTTGGCGATCCTAATATGGGTTGTACGTAAATGGTAATTAGTTATCACATTAATAATAATCCATTTAGATGTTAATTATATATAAACATCCAATGGTAGCATGGGGAGAGTATTGTATGGGATGCATGATTTTCTGAACAAAGAGTAGAAAGATGACGTGAACAGGCGGTGGTCGGGGGAAGTTGCACGAAGCATTGAAAAGGGATTTCGAGAGGGACATCATGCGTGTACAGGGAGATGGGTGTATTCATGGAAGTATGGTTTTATGTAGGGGCGGAAGTTAAATGGATTGGTGGTGCTTGTTTTGGTGAATCAGTGGAGGAGATAGTGGAAATTTCCAGTTCCTGGTTTAGTTTAAAGTGGGTAAAAAGAGAAGGCCGAGTTTGCAAAGAGTATGGGCGAACGTGGGGGAAGCTGGGGTAAGGGCGGTTGTTGTGTTGATACAAAGGAGGATGAGAAGTAATATAAGGTGGTGGCTTGTACATGGAGTGGATGGGCTGTGTACTTAACGTATAAGAATAGTGGGCCTTAAGGCCTTACGGATTTTAAAAGGAGAAGAAAGAAAGAGGGTTGCATGCGTTTGTTAATATGGTGACCGAAGGTTTGAGCGTGTATGACAGTAAAAGCTAGTGAAGCATGTGTTAAACAAAGGAGAATCGAATGCAATCGGATTCATTGGAATCATACAAAAGCTGGTTACGCTATGAAACTGGTGGAGCTTGTTATAGTTTTAAATGGAATTAAACGCCTGATTAGATTTACTGACGCAAATCGTTATTTAACGGTTAACGCGCCAAGGTGAGTAAATTCACTCACTCTGTTTTATTTTAAAATATTATAATCATATTTTGATAGCAATAAATAATGATTGAATACTGTGTGAAGGTCGTTTATTAAATTGGTTGAATAATATAAATGCATATGTACACATCATTGGTTGGATACTGATTCCATCGATTATAATATTCCCTTGTATGGAATTAGTGTTAATTGTGTTGACAAATATCTGTGGATGGAGGAAACCGGTTGGAGGAATCCAACAGGATTCCTCAATATTTATATGTACTATTTTTTTATATATGCACTGTTTGAACCATGTTGAATGGAAATTTAACGTTATGTTGAATTAATAAATAGACGAGATCGATAAAGATAATAGCAACAGTTGACCATAAACCCATTTTTGTTAAGAAGTTATTGACCGTCAGAAAACTCAACGAAGATAATTATAAAAATTGTATTTTTATAATTTAAGCAAAGTTTAAATTATAATAGAAGTTCTATTATAAACTGGTATTTTATAGTTCGTTTTATAAAGTAAATATAAATGATTATTTGATAAGTTATAAAGCTGTAATTATCCTACAAGTAAATAATTTGGAATTATTTTAAGGCAAACGGTTAAGAAATATTATTAGATTAATTATATTAATCTAATGGTAAGAAGTAATTAAAACTAGTTAACGAATTTACTGATGGAATGAAGTTGATTAAATCAACTGTTTATTTGGAAAATGATTATTAGATAAATTGGTCTTCAACTAATCTAGTGAAAATAACTTAGCGGTAAACTGATCAAAAATTTATAAGATTCCTTATTAATTACCCTTTTTAAATTAATGAGGTATTAAACAATTATTGAATCAATAAAGTTAGATTTTGTTTATATAAATAAGCAGCTAATCTATTTTAGATTAATGATGAATTACACTGTAACACCCCACCTCCATTAAGGTCACTTACAAAGGGAATGCCTTAACTTGGATGGAGCGTTTTAGTAGACAGAACAGAAATTTACAAGACAGATAAAACAGTACTTGAAAAATTAATAACTTTATTACAACAGAAACCGAAGTAAGTTTGGTTACATCTTTTCAAATCACAATATCAGAATTCAAGTACAAAATATCAGCCCTGTACAAAAGCCTTAAGAATGCATAGTTTTTAAAATCATAATCCCCAACATAAACTGCCATGGAAAGATAGAGCCAAGGACAAGCTGTACTTAAGCAGAGAAAATCCGAATCAAGCTCATATACTTCCACCCTAAAAAAACCTAGGGAGGGGGGGGGACGATAGAAAAGGGGTGAAAATAAGCAAGGTCAGACAAAAAGTCTGGCAAGTCCAGTGACTTTCAGCATATGAACAGATAATAATATCATGACATGAACATAAAGATGGATAAGAGACAACAACAACAGGAGTAACTGGTATACTTAAGCTAAACTGAAGAAACAAAATGATATAGCCCAAGTTATGCTTCTTACTTATATTTTACTTCTCTGCACTAATACTAGCATAATAGGATTAGGCATTACCCTAATGTCCAAACTGAAATAGAAATGGAACAGAATAATCTATACAGGAACAGAATGCCAGTAATGGGCCTTTACCACGCCAACAGATAGAAGGTACATAAACAGAATCAGAGACGGAAACAGAATAATCCCTACAGAAACAGAATGTTATAATTAGGTGTACATTAGTAAATGGGCCATTACCACGCCAACAGACAGTACCATGCAGAAACAGACAGGTGTTACCACCCAACAGAAACAGACGGTACCCCAACAGAAATAAACAGAACTAAGTGTACCCTAAATCTACCTCAAGCGATCGGCTCCCTAATACATAAATACCCCGTGCCAGCCCCACAGAAGGGTGTATCACTCACCAAAGTGGCAACCTTTAAATGACACAGACCTATTTACAGATGTCACGGCGTCTTACATCCTCAGAGGCAGACCGGGATCCATGCACGCACATGACCCGGTTGGAACGCACCATCAACACCCCTCGCCATTATCAGAATGAACCACTTATAATTAGTTCAGTAAGCGTGCCCGGACCCTACCTACTATTGGGTCATAGTTTTGATACCAAAAAGGGTTACTGACTAGTATGTGTCCCAAACAACAGATGACACAAGTATTTTCCCTCCTAACCTTGTGTCCCCAGACTAACAGATTTCAGATTAACTTGTATACAAGTTTTAGGCCTATAAAGTTCAGAATCAACTAGTTCACAGACCAGAAAATCATGTCAATAGGCTTTCAGACTAACGGATCAGATGTATAGTTTTAACAGACTTACAGATTGTCTAACTTTGTATTGGGCCTACAGATTCACGAAACAGGTTTATTAATTCATCAGTCCAGTTGGTTTAGCCTTATCTACCCAACACGTTTTAGACTTCATATTTATCTCAGATTTGCATTAATTAAATATTAATGCGCAGACCTCTCACATTAGGTCGGTAGCTTGTGGCCGCTGGATAAGCCGGGCGGTTCCGGGCAGACTTCTGCCACAAGCCAGACCTAACCTCTTGTCTAAGCATATTTTAGTTATGCTTACGACCTCTCACATTAGACTAGAAGTTTGCGGTTGCTGGTTAAGCCGGTTGGGACCGGGCAGGCTTCTACCGCAAACATGAGTCTAACCTCGTGTCTCAGCATTTTTATTTTAACCAGTTTATTCATTACAAATTATACAAATATCAGACTAATTATGTCAATTTAACAGATTTGACTTCTTTTCAAGTCACAGCAGATTAAACAAATTAACATGTTTTACACAAATTACAATCATTCAGCTTTTTAACAGATTTAGCATCTCAGGCGGTTCAACAGATTTAGCAGATTAGGCAACTCAACGGATTTGGCAGATTAGGCAAAATTAGCAGATTAGGCGATTCAACATATGTAATAGTTTAGGCAATTCAACATATTAAACAGGTAGCAGGTCTAGCAGATTAGGCAAATTTAACATAATAAGGAGATAACAGTTTTAGCCGATTAAAACATTCCTTAAAGTCCTATTCACATATCTTGCCTGATTCGTAAGGTAAGCCTAAACTTATATGCCCAAATTATGGTCATAATCCACCATATAACATATGTCCCAATTTTTAGTTAAACTTGCATAGTTCAGAATATTCTCCAAAAACCGTACATATAAATTATGCCAAATATAGCCATTGATTACAATGCATGTCACATATCCAAAAAAAAACCCTTACTTAGGTGTTTCCACACTTAATAATTATCCAATCTTAATATGGATCTTTACATCTAAGTTAAATGCAAATTAATTCTCTTTTTTCCAAATTTCGGACTATAATATATATAGTATGTCCAGATCTAGATCTTGAATTACAACTTGTACTATGCATCCAAATCAATTACATGTTCACAGTTAAACTTTTACGCCACAAATCCCAAGTCTTATGTTAAATACACCTTATGTTTTAAATACAACATGCCCAATTATATATCTCAGATTTATGTTCTAAGTTCAACCTATGTTCATTATGTTCGAAGTCACAATAATCCTCTCCTTCCAAGTCATAGATCGTCTTATACAATATGCCTCAAATTTATGTCCAGAATTACAACATGCGTTGTATCCTCAAATTATATACAAATCAATTATGCCCAAATATGCCTCATTCAATATTCTTCCCAAATTTAGTGTTTATGCGTTCATCTCTTATGAGATCTGGCTCAGGCACGTGGTAACCTGACTATCAAACAAAAAGAAAGAAAGGAGGAAATACAGAACAAACAGAATAATAAAACAGAGGAACAGATCTGATAAATAGAAAAAGGGAATAATCTCAAATTCAGTTTTATATTTATGTCAAGATCATGATTAAAATTTGTATCAGAAAATAACTGAACTTGCCTTGATTGGATTATAGAAGAAGAGTTGTAGTAGTACTCCTTTAATCTTATTCAGATTTGGAAGAAGATGCACTAGTTCTAGTTTTGATACCAGCAGAGTAGCGATGCCATTATTTAATTTATTTATTATAAAGACAGAGTATATGCAGACTGAAATTGTGTGGAGGGAAAGTGAGGTTTGGGGGTGTTTTTATAGGAGAATAGGGTGATTTAGAGCCTTCAGATCAGTCCAGAAGTCATCATAACCACCCAGCTCGAAGACAGGTCATCCAACCACTCAGAAGAAGACACGTCATCGCAGAACACTCCAGAATTCTGTGCTGGATCGGTATGGGCGCACTTGGCAGGTGCACCAGTGTATTTTTGTACTGGCGCACTTCACAAGTGCGCCAGTGTATTCCGGCCTGTTTCCGGTTTTTCTGCCTAACTTCGTTCGTCCATATCTTCTTCATACGTTATCCATTTTACGCAAACTCAGACTCTATCTCAAGCGAAATTTTGAGACGAACGCAATGGCGGAACCCGTTTCCCTTAATTCTTCTCCTAAAAATTAAGTATACTTTAATTTGTTACTTCTACGTTCACGGAAAATACGGGGTGTTACATTCTCCGCTCCTTAAAGGATTTCATCCCCGAAATCTTCAAGTTAAGAAGAATGTGTCCTACCATCCAATCATCCATCTACTCAACCATCATCCACAAGCATCCATTGTCCTTAGAAAACTTCTAATGTTGTATGAACACATGCAAAAGTGTGTGTATATGTCTCTTATCTAATGCAAAGATCAGGCGGTCTACTGATTCAGTTGACCTCCTCAATGTGAATCATGTTGGTGCCATGAGTCCAATTATGTATGAAAGAAATCCTATTTGATACACATCATTTCTATCTGTGTGCATAACCATTCATCGAAATGCAACATCCATGAGATGAGTCAATCATTTTGCATCTACGAAAATTGAAAAATGTGCGCACATCCATATGCAGTATGAAAGTGTCATTGAGCCGATCTAGTGCCAAGTGTGTGTATATGCATCCACGAGCAACCACTAGCAACCACTTGAAACCACTTGCAACCATCAAACATAACATGTCTCAAACACATGTTTACACCTATTAGTTTCTACCTAAAGGTCGAAGACTCGATCGATAGGACACAGCCGAGTGATAGAAGCTAGTACAATTAAAACAAAAGTTCTGTTCCCAATAGACATCGGTCAAGAAAATAAATCCCTAAGTATCAACCCCTAAGGCCGAAATCAACATCAGATTGACACTCAGAGAATTACTCCCATTAAAGAATGTCAAAACTGGAAATCTACTTCATGCTTCGAGTAAAAACCCGTATCCTTTTCAGAAATATTCAGATACTTACAGACTACTAGTATAGATCAGATTATCAAATGATTCTTAGGAAACTAAGCATGATAAAACCCCACCATATCCCACAAAAACCAGAATTTGTGCGTCACAATCAACTTAATGCTTAACACAGATACCCTCAAACCCTAACCTATCGCAAAAAGATGAGTCGTAACCCTTATGGGGTTTGAGACTATAGCGGGATCAGAAACAAGACTAGATTAAAGTGCGTAGACTAAACTACAGAATTAAAATGCTAGAATGATCAGATAAGGAAATTAAACTTTCTACGGAAAATTTTCCACCTTTATCCTGTCCACCAACTACGAGAACATTCACTACCTTCCAGAAGATTCTACCCTTTGCCCTTGCCTTCTAGGGCAATCCTTGATCAGATCTCCTGTCTCACCACACTGAAAACAACCAGTCTTCTTACATATTAACAAGTCTTTCTCTAAAGTTGCCCCCATCGCGCGGAAAACCCTACGAAGTTTGAAAGAGGATTAGCCGTAGGTGAAATTACTGCGGCTGCAGATGGAAGTTAGACAATTCTTTGCCCTTCGACAGGCGCCGTAGTCTCGTCATGCCTACGGAACCATGTCGCGACGAGGTTACCTCCCAGAAAGCCAGGAGCCCTGGAGACTCAGAAAAGAAAGAAACAAGGATTAAATAGAAAATCAAAAGACAGATATATTGCTTCGGGGACTATGTTTTTCAAAATAAACTTTCCTTTTGAAAATACTTCCATCTTAAAACCTTTTTTAAAATAGTTTACAAAAACTTTTTATCAAATCTGGTAACCTTCAGCTCTGATACCAAGTGTAACACCCCACCTCCGTTAAGGTCACTCACAAAGGGAATGCCTTAACTTTGATGGAGCATTTTAGTAGATAGAACAGAAATTTACAAGACAGATAAAACAGTACTTGAAAAATTAATAACTTTATTACAACAGAAACCGAAGTAAGTTTGGTTACATCTTTTCAAATCACAATATCAGAATTCAAGTACAAAATATCAACCTTCTACAAAAGCCTTCAGAATGCACAGTTTTTAAAATCATAATCCCCAACATAAACTGCCATGGAAAGATAGAGCCAAGGACAAGTGGTACTTGAAGCAGAGAAAATCCGACTCAAGCTCATATACTTCCATCCTAAAAAAACCTAGGGGGGAGGAGAACGAAAGAAAAGGGGCGAAAATAAGCAAGGTCAGACATAAAGTCTGGCAAGTCCAGTGACTTTCAGCATATGAACAGAAAATAATATCATGACATGAAAATAAAGTTGGATAAGAGACAACAGCAACAGGAGTAACTGCTATACTAAAGCTAAATAGAAGAAACATAATGATATAGCCCAAGTTATGCTTCTTACTTATATTTTACTTCTCTGCACTAATACTAGTATAACATGATTAGGCGTTACCCTAATGTCCAAACTGAAACAGAAACAGAACAGAATAATCTATACAGAACAGAATGCCAGTAATGAGCCTTTACCACCCCAACAGACAGAAGGTACATAAACGGAATCAGAAATGGAAACATAATAATCCCTACAGAAACAGAATGTTAGAATTAGGTGTACACTAGTAAATGGGCCTTTACCACCCCAACAGATGGTACCACGCAGAAACAGACAGGTGTTACCACCCAACAGAAACAGACGGTACCCCAAAGAAAACAGACAGAACTAAGTGTACCCTAAATCTACCCCAAGCGATCGGCTCCCTAATACATAAATACCCTGTGCCAGCCCCATAGAAGGGTGTATCACTCTCCAAAGTGGCAACCTTTAAATGACACAGACCTATTTACAGATGTCATGGCGTCTTACATCCTCAGAGGCAGACCGGGATCCATGCACGCACATGACCCAGTTGGAACGCACCATCAACACCCCTCGCCATTATCAGAATGAACCACTTATAATTAGTTCAGTAAGCGTGCCCGGACCCTACCTACTGTTGGGTCATAGTTTTGATACCAGAATGGGTTACTGACTAATATGGGTCCCAAACAATAGATGAAACAAGTATTTTCCCTCCTAACCTTGTGTCCCTAGACTAACAAATTTCAGATTAACTTGTTAACAAGTTTTAGGCCTACAGAGTTCAGAATCAACTAGTTCACAAACCAGAAAATCAAGTCAATAGGCTTTCAGACTAACGGATCAGATGTATAGTTTTAACAGACTTACAGATTGTCCAACTTTATATTGGGGCTACAGATTCACGAAACAGGTTTATTAATTCATCAGTCCAGTTGGTTTAGCCTTATCTACCCAACACGTTTTAGACATCATATTTATCTTAGATTTGCATTAATTAAATATTAATGCGCAGACCTCTCACATTAGGTCGGTAGCTTGTGGTCGCTGGATAAGTCGGGCGGCTCCGGGAAGACTTCTGCCACAAGCCAGACCTAACCTCGTGTCTAAGCATATTTTAGTTATGCCTACGACCTCTCACATTAGACTAGCAGTTTGCGGTTGCGGGTTAAGCCGGTTGGGTCCGGGCAGGCTTCTACCGCCAACATGAGTCTAACCTCGTGTCTCAGCATTTTTATTTTAACCAGTTTATTCCATTACAAATTATACAAATATCAGACTAATTATGTCAATTTAACAGATTTGACTTCTTTTCAAGTCGCAACAGATTAAACAAATTAACATGTTTTACACAAATTACAATCATTCAGCTTTTTAACAGATTTAGCAGCTCAGGCGGTTCAACAGATTTAGCAGATTAGGCAACTCAACAGATTTGGAAGATTAGGCAAAATTAGCAGATTAGGCGATTCAACATATGTAACAGTTTAGGCAATTCAACAGATTAAATAGGTAATAGGTTTAGCAGATTAGGCAAATTTAACATAATACGCAGATAACAGTTTTAGCCGATTTAAACATTTCTTAAAGTCCTATTCACATATCTTTCCTGATTTGTAAGGTAAGCCTAAACTTATATGCCCAAATTATGGTCATAATTGACCATATAACATATGTCCCAATTTTTAGTTAAACTTGCATAGTTCAGAATATTCTCTAAAAACCTTACATATAAATTATGCCAAATATAGCCTTTGATTACAATGCATGTCACATATCCAAAAACCCCCTCTTACTTAGGTGTATTCACACTTAATAACTATCCAATCTTAATATGGATCTTTACACCTAAGTTAAATGCAAATTAATCCTCTTTCTTCCAAATTTTAGACTATACTATACAAAGTATGTCCAGATCTAGATCTTGAATTACAACTTGTACTATGCATCCAAATCAATTACATGTTGACAGTTAAACTTTACGCCACATATCCCAAGTCAAATGTTAAATACACCTTATGTTTTAAATACAACATGCCCAATTATATATCTCAGATTTATGTTCTAAGTTCAACCTATGTTCTTTATGTTCTAAGTCACAATAATCCTCTCCTTCCAAGTCATAGATCATCTTATACAATATGCCTCAAATTTATGTCCAGAATTACAACATGCCTTGTATCCTCAAATTAGTTACAAATCAATTATGCCCAAATATGCCTCATTCAATATTCTTCCCAAATTTAGTGTTTATGCATTCATCTCTTATGAGATCTGGCTCAGGCTCGTGGTAGCCTGGCTATCAAACAAAAAGAAAGAAAGGAGGAAATACAGAACAAACAGAATAATAAAACAGAGGAACAGATTTGATAAATAGAAAAAGGGCATAATCTCAGATTCAGTTTTATAATTATGTCAAGATCATGATTAAAATTCATATCAGAAAATAAATGCACTTGCCTTGATTGGATTATAGAAGAAGAGTTGTTGTTGTTCTCTTTTAATCTTATTCAGATTTGGGAGAAGATGCACTAGTTCGAGTTTTGATCCCAGAAGAGTAGCGATGCCATTATTTTATTTATTTATTATAAAGGCAGAGTATAGGCAGAATGAAATTGTGTGGAGAGAAAGTGAGGTTTGGGGGTGTTTTTATAGGAGAATAGGGTGATTTAGAGCCTTCAGATCAGTCCAGAAGTCATTATAACCACCCAGCTCGAAGACAGGTCATCCAGCCACTCAGAAGAAGACACGTCATCACAGAACACTCCAGAATTCTGTGTTGGATCGGTAAGGGCGCGCTTGGCTGGTGCGCCAGTGTATTTTTGTACTGGCGCACTTCACAAGTGCGCCAGTGTATTTTGGCCTGTTTCCGGTTTTTCTGCCTAACTTCGTTCGTCCATATATTCTTCATATGCTATCCGTTTTACGCAAACTCGGACTCTCTCTCAAGCAAAATTTCGAGACGAACGCAATGGCGCAACCCGTTTCCCTTAATTCTTCTTCTAAAAATTAAGTATACTTTAATTTGTTACTTCTACGTTCACGGAAAATACGGGGTGTTACATACACTGTTTACTTCAGCAATGATAAAGTAAATATTATTTAATTAGTTGTTATTAAATAATTGTTCTTAAATGGATTTAATTTAAGAGGATATTGAGTTTATAATAAGTTGTTACTTGAATTAAGTAAAATGATTCGAATAAAAATAAAAAGTCAAAAGACAAAGAACGTCAATGGATCTGGGTAAAGAAGTTATAAATAGAACTGTGGAATGAAATTAAAGCAAAGAGTTAATGTTTAATATAAATTGTCATAAACAAAAGAGATTTCAAATTATGAATATAGAGTTATAAAACCATATTCCAAATAAAACAAGAAATACATTTTGAGGGATACTATAAGTAATAAGGAGTTTAGAGTTACGGACGTATATCTATTCTAAGATAAGAACGTTGTCAATCAAGGTCTGAGAGGTAAATAAAATACCCCAACTTTAATGACTCCGCTATTATCGAGGGATGGTATTAGTTTGTAATGGAAAGAGACGTCAAGATTAGTTATAAAGTGGAATATAGTAGCGTATTGCAAGTCTTTGAACTATAACGATAAAATAACGTTGTTGACCAGGCTTAAGCGTGATTGTTATGTCGAGATTAGTTATAAAGGGGAAATATTACAACGTATGACATGTTTTTGAACTATAACGATAAATTAGCGTTGTTGACCAAGCTTAAGCGTGATATATATAGCACTACTCCCTAGGGAATGAAAACAGTTTAGTTTGAAATCCACTTATTCGAAAGTAAAGTAACGATGTTGTCCAAAGAAAAAATAAGAATAAGTTTAGAAAGAGAAATTGGAGAATCGTGTTAGAAAACGTTGGCAGCATTTCGATGTCCGAAATGTAATTAGAATTAAACCATTAGGATTTAGAACTATAACTCGATGAAGTCGAATGTATTGAAGTAAATTATTTTAGGAATTATAATATGATAGGATCGTTAATACTTAGCTTAAACCAATAAATTATAATAGGATATGTAATCAGTATTTAGTTATAAACTTGATATTGATTTAATAAGAAGTTGACTTAGAGAACAGTGTATATAAAGTGGATTGGGAATATAAAGTTATGAAAGAGATTTCGGTAAACGAGATAATGGTATTGATTATCTAAATAAAGAGTTGGTTGATAAAGGTGTTCAGATTTCTATAATAGTATGGTATTCACATTTTAAAGTGAATAAAGTTTTAAAAGTTAATGTTAGATAGATCAAAATGTTTACAATGAAATTGGAAATATTTTTCCAATGTAGATAGGATATATTACCCAAGTTTAGAAAATAAAGAATGTGGAAAGAATGGAAATGTTTTTCGAACGTTAATAACATATATTTTCTGGAACATAGGAGATTAAGAGTTTATAATAACTGGGAATGTTTTACAAGAAGTATAAAAGGGCTAAAATGGGGTTTGGGAAATATCTGGTAAGATATGGGAATGTGAATAATTAAACGAATGTTAAATAAAGAGTGCCCATTGTTGTGTGTGTTTAGTTGTTCACTTGAATGAATGTTTGTTTTCACGTCGATAGTTAAATAACCGACTATCGAAGTGTTTTGACCATCGTTGTCAATACGGAGAGACCGGTTGAATATATTATCTGAAAACCACTCCGTATTGGTATAAGCACTACGAATTATATTATGCTGAAGAAAGTTGAAGAAGGAGTGAAATGGAAGGGTCATCCTATTCCAGAATGGTGTTTTCTGTTTTCCAGTCCTAGGGCAACTTGTATGGACGAGTGTCTGGCAGTGTATACCTAACAAATCACGTACGATTGATCTCTTAAAGGTATTACGTCTGGTGGTAGAGGAATTCATTCCTCTTAGCTTTTTATGCCCGTGATATTTTTGGAAATCGATTAGTGAATTGACGGGTTTGACGATGTGGCATTCAAAGTGAATGGTTGGTAGATGTTCTAAAAAGATAGACATAGCCTCAAGCCTCACAAACAGGAAATGACAAAAATCGGGCAGGAAGCATGGTTATGTGGGTCATTCCCATTAGGGTGTATTGTCACCATCTAGAGAAAATTCGTATTTGTTCTTCTTTCGTTTCTGTATCTTCGGATAAAGGTTATATGGGCCCAACCGTAGGTGGAAATATATTCGATACACTCAAGAGAAATGAGTGGTCGGTCATGTGTGGGCCGGGCTGCAAGATGTTCTTGTTGAACCCCAGTATATCCTCTCTAGAGTACACTGATCAAGAGGTGGTCCAATACCTTGTCATAGTTGGAATCCAATATCCAATAAGCGCCCTGTGGTTTTTGATTTTACACTATGTACGTGGAGCGTGAGATGCAAGCATTCTATTATTTGATTAGACATTATTATAATATCACTGGATTTTGATATAAAAAATTGTTTGGTTATAATAAGGTAAAAACCGTCCATGTTTATGTGTGGACTGCTCTTACTATTATCCTTTTATTTAAAAAGGATTTTCAAAGTTAACGATATGGTTGGAATTTACTCACACCGTCCCATGACTGACCCAGAGTTAATTTTGTTTGTGTTTTCCCTAAACTTTTGGGTGCCCAAATTTGTACGGGCAATCAAGTGTTTCAGGATTTTACAGATTCACTTGGAGGAGCTCAAAGCAGAAGGCTTCACCATTAGTGTTTAGAGATTATTTCCGTTGTGATATGATGTATTGTACTCTGATAATGGTATGTATATACAATACAGTTTTGTATTTCAAAGTTATATTGTATAATACATTTTATTGTTCCGCTGAGAGATTCGTGTTTACTCTGATTCTGATGTTTCTCCCTATTCTTCTATTCTATTAGTTCTATTTTATCTTTCCCAACCTCTTATTTCTTTCTAATAAAGATATGTATTTTCATACACTTTGGGTTGAATGTGTAGAATATTAGTCAGCTCAAATTGGTACGGATTTACGGGCTTTTACAAAGTTGGTGATCTACAGGGTCGTTCATACAGTGCTTCGAAGGGTGCCATGCCGTTGCTGGCTTGATAACTGTTGTTATAGGAAAAATCTACTAAAGGAAGATGCTCTTCCCAAGTCCCTCCGAAGTTTAGGATACACAGCCTTAAAGGATCTTCAATAATTCTGTTCACCTTCTCCGTCTGCCCATCGGTTTGAGGATGATAAGCGGTGCTCAAGCACAACTGTGTACCTGATGCTTCTTGCAATATCCTACAAAAATTCACTAGTGAAGATGGGGTCATGATCGCTCACGATGTTGGAAGGTACTCCATGAAGACGAACAATCTCTCAGACATAAATTACTGCCAACCATGATGTGGTCCTCTTACTCTTAACTGGAATAAAGTGAGCTCTCTTAGTGAGTCTATCTACTGCCACCCAACTACTAGTGTTGCCTTTCTTTGATCTAGGAAAACCATCTATGAAATCCATAGAGACACTCTCCCATTTCCACTGAGGAACCTCCAAAGGATAAAGTAAACCACTAGGTTTCCATTTCTTAGCTTTAACTTGCTGGAAAACTAAACATTGAGAAACAAATTCGGCCAATCTCTCTTTATTCTGACCCAAAAGAAAACCCTCTTCATGTCTCTGTACATCTTATCACCACCTGGATGAATAGTCTTCTTAGAATGGTGGGATTCATCTAGGACTGCCTTTATCAAGCTTCCAGTTTGAGGGACAAAAAGCCTTCCATCTCATTGCAACCACCCCTTTTCATCCATGGTATATCGACTAAGGTGACTAGAAGTCTCCCCTTTTCTGAGCTTATCCATGATGTCTAAAATCTGTGGGTCACCTTGTTGCGAAGCTCCTATCTGATCCATAAGAGTAGGTCGTATTTCTAGCGATGCAAACAAGTCAGGCAAAATCTCGATGGAGGGTCTAAAGTCAAAGGTTGATATGAACTCCAAGCTCTTCCTCTCCACAAACTGAGGACTTAAGGCCATCCTCTGACTACTTAGTGTGTCAGCCACCACATTACCCTTGCCAGGGGTATAAGCAATCTCAAATTTATAAGAAGCTAAGAACTCCATCCACCTTTGTTGCCTTAAATTAAGATACTTCTGTGAGAATAGATACTTGAGAGATTTATGATTGGTGTATAACTCGAACTTCTCTCGAAGTAAATAATGTTGCCACGTCTTAAGCGCGAATACTATGATAGCTAGCTCTAATTTATGGGTGGGGTGGTTCTTCTCATGAACTCTCAACTATCTACCCCCATAACACACTACTTTCCCTTCTTGCATCAGAACTGCACCTAGCCCTGGACCACATGCATCAGTGTACACCGTAAACACTTTGCACCCATCGGGCAAAGTCAAGACTGGGGATGTTGTAAGAGCTCTCTTCAAACGTTGGAAAGCAACATCACAATCTATATCCCATGAAAATGCCAAGTTCTTCTTCGTCAACTTGAAGAGAGGGGTCGATATCTTTGCGAAGTCCTTAATTAACTTCCTATAATAACCTGCCAACCCAAGAAAGCTTCTCACCTATGTTGCATTTTTGGAATTTGCCAATCTTGCACTGCAACTATCTTTGCGGGATCTACAGCTATCCCTTCTTTGGAGACCACATGCCCTAAGAATATCAACTCTTTTCTCCAAAAATGGCATTTGGAAAACTTTTCCTTAAGCTGATGTGCACGGAGAGTTTTCAAATTTTTTGTCAAATGCTGGGCATGCTCTTCTTCGATCTTGGAGAAGATCAAAATATCATCAACAATGTGTACGACAAATTTATTTAGGAACTCCCGAAACACCCTACTCATCAGATCGACAAAATAGGAAGGTACATTTGTCAACCCAAAAGGCATAAATAGCCATTCAAATAAACCATCCGAAGTCATAAAAACAGTCTTGTTTATGCTGTCCTCAGCCACCCTCAACTGATGAAACCGTGGCCAAGTCTAACTGAGAGAATATCGAGGCCCCGACAAGCTGGTCAAACAAGTCGTCTATCCTAGGAAGTGGGTGCCTGTTCTGCTTTGTTAGTTTATTCAACTCTCTATAATCCACACATAAATGAAGCAAACCATCCGCCTTAGTTGCGAATACAAGTGGAACACCCCATTAAGATAAGCTTCATCTGATAAATCGTTTCTCAAATAGCTTCCCTACTTGCTCAGCTCCCTCCTTTCCCTCGAAGCCATATGGCGCACTGGTAAAGCAACTGGCTTTGCATTATCCACCAGATATATATGAAAGTCAATCTCGCACCTCGGAGCTAAGCCTTGAACCTCCTCAAAAACATCAGAATAATCTCGGACTATTGGAACAAATTGCAAATCATCTATGGATGCATCAAGAGACTCTAGGAAACTAAGCATAACAGACCCTTGGGGGTCACAAGATATCTTGAGGGTCCTCCCATGACAAGACAGAATCCTAACAACCCTCTTTTAACAATCCAGAATGGCACCATACGTGGTAAGCCAATCCATTCCTAGAATCAACCCATATGTAACAACCCGAAAATCTGGGCCAGTTTAAAATTTTTATTTTGGCAATTTTAGCGAATTTTGATTATTTAAAATGAATTATTTTAAATAATATCGACGAGAAATTTATTTTTAATATAATTCAAACGTATATATTTATTCGAATCGACGATAGAATATAAATATTTATTTATATTTATAAATAGAATTGAAAATGGCGCGGTAGTTCGATAATTCGATTTCCAACTTCAATTGAACATACCGGGTGCAAAACAATCCGGATTTTAGTGAAACCAAAAACATTAGGATCTAATTGAGAATATCTTTCCAACGAATCTGAATAATCAAAATTTCATAACGGGAATCAAAAGATATGTCCAATTGAAAATTCTGAATAGTCGCTATGGAATTCAGGCCCTTAAAAATGGAAATTTTGCAAACGACCTTGGATTTCGGCGAAACCAGTTTTGTTGGGTCCGTGATGCTAAGTTATCACTAGGTTTCAAATTTCATAATTTTTCGAATCAATATGTGAGCATGGCAAAGGAAAACGCGTTTGACCAGTTTCAGTTGATTTTAATCGACTGGAAAATGGCCATTTTTCAAACGGTCTCAGAATTCGTCGAAACTAGTTTTGTTAGGACCGTATCGTCAGTACGAAGCTAGAAAATATTTTTCTGTAATTTATCAAGTTAGTATGTGACCCCGGTAAATTGAAATGCGCGTTCAAATTCAATATATAGAGTTATATGTTGATTTTGACGAAAACTGATTGTAACGATCGAATCAGCTTGCGATACATATCCCATTGTGTTCGGAATGGGGGTAGAACGCTATGGACGGCAGGCGGTGGACCTCGTTTAGAGGTCGTATGTAAAAGTCAACTTTTTATAATTAAAATAAATTTAAATTTAAATCCTCTCTCTCTTTCTCCCCCTTTTCCCGTTCTGCCCCCCCTATTTCATTCGATCGAAATCAGAAAAAAAAAAGAAAAAAAACCATGCCGATGTCGACTGTGCCGCCGCCTCCACCCACGGTGTAACACCCCGTGTATTCTATAACCGTGAAAGTCATAAATTAAAGTATAATTAATTTCAAATCAAAGAATTAAGGGAAACGGGATACGCCATTGCGTTCGTCTCGGAATTCTGCTTGAGATAGAATCTGAGTTTGCGTAAAACGGATATCGTGTGAAGAAGTTATGGACGAACGAAGTTGGGCGAAAAATCGGAAAACGGGTCAGAATGCACTGGCGCACTTGGGAAGTGCGCCAGAACAAAAATGCACTGGCGCACTTGGGAAGTGCGCCAGTACATTTTTGACCTGGCGCACCTGCCAAGTGCGCCCAGGTCAAAAATGACCTGCTGGCCAGGTCTGGTCTAGCCCTGGCTGGCCAGGTCTGGGTTTGGTCGATTTTCAGAAGCTTGCTTTGTCATTAGGGCTAGGTGGCAGGCTCTAATTGGTCACTCTTTCGAATGAATGGCTACGATCATTCCAAGCAACATCGATGGTCCTAATCAAACTCTATAAAAATGACCCTAGACTCTACCTAACCTAAGTCTCTAACACAATTCTCTAGCCTCCATTGCTCTCTTCTTCTAATTAAAAATAAAAATGGTGTCGCTACTCTGCTAGAATCAAAGCTAGAAGTCAATCAACATCATCCTAAACTCAAATTAGAGATTAAAGCTTCTGCAACAATTCTGCAATAACTAAAGTTCTTTCTTTAATCCAACCAAGGCAAGTACAGTTATTCTCCGCTATAAACGTTAATTATAATTTTGATATGCATTTAAATCTGAGTTTGAGGTTGTATATATATTCTCTTCTGTTAGATCTGTTTTCTGTGACTGTTCCGTATTCCTTTCTTCTTTTCTGTTTCTATAGCCAGGCTACCACGAGCCTGTGCCCAATCTCATAAAGAGATTAACGTATGAACGCAAAATTTGGGACAATTAATGAATGATGCGAAATTTGACAAGACTGAATTGAAAGTATGATTTTAGATCTGAAGCATAAAATATATTGGACATGTGACTTGGGATTGGATGCATAAATTTGACTATGAACATGTAATTTATATATTGCATGCATATAGTATGTTGTAATTTAGATTTGTAACTAATTAGAGAAATGAACATATGTTATTTAGATCAGTAATTAATTAGAAAAATGAGCATATGTTGTAAACTAGTTTTAGACCTATGCATATTCTGTGATAAAAGAAGAAGAGGAACCATTGTAAGATTACATATGATTTGAGACTTTGGACAAAATGCATATAAAAGTCAAGATCTGATTTTTAGAAGATATGATTTAAAGATTTAGATTGTTGGGTATAGTTTGCATAATGATTCATGACTTAAAAAGAAGAAGATATGGAAACTTAGGTGTAAAGATTTACATTAATTAGGATATCTATTATTGTGATTACACCTAAATAGGGATTTTTAGATATATGGCATGCATTGAAATTAATGGTTATATTTGGTATAATTTATATGTGAATCTGCTATAGAATGCTAGTTTAACAAAAATTGGAACATATGTTATAGGGTAAATTGTGTCCATATTCTGCGCTATGTAAATGTATGCAAACATGGAAGTATATGATCATATTGTGAATCATGACAATTATTTAGGCATATGAATTTAGGCCTAATTTATGTTTAGGCAAGGCATGTAAATAGAACATTTAGAAATATTAAACCTGCTAAATCTGTCATCTACTGAATCCGTTGAAAATGCATATTTTGCTAATTTGCTAAGTTGCCTAAAACTGCTAGTTCTGTTATATTGCCTAGACTGCTAATTAGATTGAAATGCCAAATTTTTTAAATTTGTCTTTTGAGATGCCTAACCTGTTATATGCCAAAAGCTGCTAAGTTGCTAAAGCTATTAAATCCGTTAAGTCATATAATCTGGAAAAATCTGCTATCTGCTAAAATCTGTTATTTGCTGTGTTGATATAATCATCCTGTCATTGATATAATCTGAATTGGCATATATATATATATATATATATTGGGCGTGCACATAAACGGTAAATTATTAATTAATTGGCCGCAAAGATAAACATGGCTAACTCGAGGTTAGAATGAGTTTGCGGCGTAATTCTGCCCGGAACCTCCCGGCACATCCAGTGGCCGCAAACAGTAGGTTCTAATGTGAGAAGTTAGTCATAACCTCCTTAAGACACGAGGTTAGGTCTGGCTTGTGGCAGAAGTCTACCCGGAACCGCCCGGCCCATCCAGCGGCCACAAGCTAGCGACCTAATGTGAGAGGTCTGGGCATTAATAATTAATTAATGCAAATCTAAGATAAGAATGACGTCTAAAACGTATTGGGGGAAAGTAGGGTTAAAACAACTGGATTAATAGGTGTAGTAAACCCGTCCATGAATCTGTAGGCCCAATACAAAGTTAGACAAATCTGAAAAATCTGTACATCTGATCTGTTAGTCTGAAAACTTGTTAACTTAATCTGTGAACTAGTAAATCTGAATTCTGTATGTCTGAACTTGTAAACAAGTTAATCTGAGATCTGTTAGCCTGGGGACACAAGGTTAGGAGGGGAATTACTTGTGTCATCTGTTGTTTGGGACCTATATTAGTCAGTAACCCTTTCTGGTATCTAAACTTTGACCCAACAGTAGGTAGGGTCCGGGCACGCTTACTGAACTAATTATAAGTGGTTCATTCTGATAATGGCGAGGGGTGTTGATGGTGCGTTCCAACCGGGTCATGTGCGTGCATGGATCCCGGTCTGCCTCTGAGGATGTAAGACGCCGTGACATCTGTAAATAGGTCTGTGCCAATTGGTTGTCACTTTAGGGAGTGATACACCCTATTGTGGGGCCGACACAGGATATTTATGTATTAGGGAGCCGATCGCTTGGGGTAGGGTTTTAGGGTACACTTAGTTCTGTCTGTTTCTGTTGGTACCGTCTGTTTCTGTTGGGTGGTAACACCTGTCTGTTTCTGCGTGGTACCGTCTGTTCGGGTGGTATAGGCCCATTACTAGTGTACACCTAATTCTACATTCTGTTTCCGTAGGGATTAATCTGTTTCTGCTTCTGTCTGTTTCTGATCGGGTAGTAAAGGCCCATTATTAGCATTCTGTTTCTGATAAAGTATTCGGTACCCGTTCCTGCTTCAATTTAGACATTAGGGTGACACCAATTTCTGCTATACTAGTATTAGTGTAGAGAAGTGTAAAACAATAGTTTATATCATTCTGTTTTTCTGTTATATCTGCTACACCTGTTACAGTTATCTCACATCCAGTTTTATGTTCATATCATATTATTATTATCTGTTCATATGCTGAAAGTCACTGGACTTGCCAGACTTTTTGTCTGACCCTTTTTGTTTCGCCTCCTTTCTTCCGTTTCTCCCCCCCAGGTTATCCAAGGAGGGAAATACTTTAGCTTGATCCGGATTTCTCTTTGCTTGAAGTGCTTAAAGTATGGCTTGGCTCTATATAGCTTCCGTTCCATGGGGATTATGATTTTAAACATGCATTTTGAAGGCTTTTGTACAAGACTGATATTTGTACTTGAATTCTGAGATTTGAAAGGATGTAACCATATTGATTTCTGTTTCTACTGTAATAAAGTTAAAAATTTTCAAGTACTGTTTTATCTGTCTTGTAAGTTTCTGTTCTGTTTACTAAAATTCTCCACCAAAGTTAAGGCATTCCCTTTGTGAGTGACCTTAACGGAGGTGGGGTGTTACACTTGGTATCAGAGCTGAAGGTTACCAGATTTGATAAAAAGTTTTGAAAACTATTTTCAAAAAGGATTTAAAAAGGAAGTATTTTCAAGGGTAAAGCTTATTTTGGAAAAATAAAATAAATAATCCCTAAAAGCCATATATCTTTCTTTCGATTCTTTGTTTCGAGTTCCTTCCTCTTTCCCTTTTTGAATCTCTTCCTCCGCGTATAGATGCTTTTTTCTAAGATATGTAAGGACTTCCGTGCGATGGGAGTAAAACCGCTTTATGGGACTGAGACGTTGTCGAGGCTAGAAGTTGGCTGAACGAAGTGGAGGACTTGTTGGTACCTTTGAGATAGATGATGGGAGGAAGGTTCAACCAGCTGCTTGGTTAATGAAGGATGAAGCTTCATTTTGGTGGAAGGTCACGAATGGAGAACGTACATGGGAGACATGGATAGGACACACGATAAGAAAGTGGATCCAAAGAAGGGCACTTGCTTCAACTGTGGTGAGATAGGACACTTCACTAGGGACTGCCCGAAGAAACGAGGACAAGGGAAGAGGGCAGGACCAACTGCTGGAGGGAAGGCGAACACTTTCGAGGCTAGTGGATAGGATAGGTTTAGGATAACTTTCTGTAGGGGGTTTAATTTCTTTATCTGATTGTTGAAATAAAACTCATTCTGATTCTGGCATTTTGATTCTGTAATCGATACTCTGCACTTTAATACTAGTATTGTTTTTGATTCCGCTGTAGACTCCAACCCATAAAGGTTATGACTCATCTGCTTGTGATAAATTGGGGTTTGAGGGATATCTGTGTTAGGCGTCAAGTATGACGCATACATTCTGAGTTTTCGTGGGGTATGATTTTATCATGCTTAGCTTCCTAAGAATCATTAGGGAACCTGATCTGTACCAGTAGTCGGTAAATATCTAAATACTTTTGATAGGATTTCCAGTTTTGATATTGTCTAAAGAAGGTAATCCTCTGGGTGTCAATTTTATGTTGGTTTCGGTCTTTGGGGTCGATACTTAGGACCCATGTCTAATGGGAACCAAATTTCCGTTCTATCTGTACTCGCTTCCATCATTCGACTGTATCCTATCGATCGAATATTTGAACTTTAGGTAGAAACTAATGGGTGTAAACATGTGTTTGAGACATGTTATATTTGATGGTTGCAAGTGGATGCAAGTGGTTGCTAGTGGTTGCCCGTGGATGCATATACACACACTAGGCACTAGATCGGCTCGAAAACACTCTCATACTGCATATGGATGGGTGAGCATTTTTTAATTCTTGTGGATGCAAAATGGTTGATTCAGCACATGGATGTTGCATTTGAGTGAATGATTGTGCACTCATATATAAATAATATATATCATCAGAATTCTATTGCATACATGTTGGACTCATGGCACTGACATAATTCGCATTAAGGAGGTCAACTGAATCAGTAGACCGCCTGATCTTTGCATTAGATAAGGAACATATACACACACTTTTGCATATGTTCATACATCATTAGAAGTTTTCTAAGGACAATGGATGCTTGTGGATGATGGTTGAGTAGATGGGTGGTTGGATGGTAGGACACATTCTTCTTAACTTGAAGATTTCGGGGAAGAAATCCTTTTAAGTGGGGGAGAATGTAACACCCCGTGTATTCTATAACCGTGAAAGTCATAAATTAAAGTATAATTAATTTCAAATCAAATAATTAAGGGAAACGGGATACGCCATTGCGTTCGTCTCGGAAATCTGCTTGAGATAGAATCTGAGTTTGCGTAAAACGGATATCGTATGAAGAAGTTATGGACGAACGAAGTTGGGCGAAAAATCGGAAAACGGGTCAGAATGCACTGGCGCACTTGGGAAGTGCGCCAGAACAAAAATGCACTGGCGCACTTGGGAAGTGCGCCAGTACATTTTTGACCTGGCGCACCTGCCAAGTGCGCCCAGGTCAAAAATGACCTGCTGGCCAGGTCTGGTCTAGCCCTGGCTGGCCAGGTCTGGGTTTGGTCGATTTTCATAAGCTTGCTTTGTCATTAGGGCTAGGTGGCAGGCTCTAATTGGTCTCTCTTTCGAATGAATGGCTACGATCAATCCAAGCAACATCGATGGTCCTAATCAGTTCATAAACTCTATAAAAATGACCCTAGACTCTACCTAACCTAAGTCTCTAACACAATTCTCTAGCCTCCATTGCTCTCTTCTTCAAATTAAAAATAAAAATGGCGTCGCTACTCTGCTAGAATCAAAGCTAGAAGTCAATCAACATCATCCTAAACTCAAATTAGAGATTAAAGCTTCTGCAACAATTCTGCAATAACTAAAGTTCTTTCTTTAATCCAACCAAGGCAAGTACAGTAATTCTCCGCTATAAACGTTAATTATAATTTTGATATGCATTTAAATCTGAGTTTGAGGTTGTATATATATTCTCTTCTGTTAGATCTGTTTTCCGTGACTGTTATGTATTCCTTTCTTCTTTTCTGTTTCTATAGCCAGGCTACCACGAGCCTGTGCCCAATCTCATAAAGAGATTAACGTATGAACGCAAAATTTGGGACAATTAATGAATGATGCGAAATTTGACAAGACTGAATTGAACGTATGACTTTAGATCTGAAGCATAAAATATATTGGACATGTGACTTGGGATTGGATGCATAAATTTGACTATGAACATGTAATTTATATATTGCATGCATAGAGTATGCTGTAATTTAGATTTGTAACTAATTAGAGAAATGAACATATGTTATTTAGATCTGTAATTAATTAGAAAAATGAGCATATGTTGTAAACTAGTTTTAGACCTATGCATATTCTGTGATAAAAGAAGAAGAGGAACCATTGTAAGATTACATATGATTTGAGACTTTGGACAAAATGCATATAAAAGTCAAGATCTGATTTTTAGAAGATATGATTTAAAGATTTAGATTGTTGGGTAAAGTTTGCATAATGATTCATGACTTAAAAAGAAGAAGATATGGAAACTTAGGTGTAAAGATTTACATTAATTAGGATATCTATTATTGTGATTACACCTAAATAGGGATTTTTAGATATATGGCATGCATTGAAATTAATGGTTATATTTGGTATAATTTATATGTGAATCTGCTATAGAATGCTAGTTTAACAAAAATTGGAACATATGTTATAGGGTAAATTGTGTCCATATTCTGCGCTATGTAAATGTATGCAAACATGGAAGTATATGATCATATTGTGAATCATGACAATTATTTAGGCATATGAATTTAGGCCTAATTTATGATTAGGCAAGGCATGTAAATAGAACATTTAGAAATATTAAACCTGCTAAATCTGTCATCTACTTAATCCGTTGAAAATGCATATTTTGCTAATTTGCTAAGTTGCCTAAAACTGCTAGTTCTGTTATATTGCCTAGACTGCTAATTAGATTGAAATGCCAAATCTGTTAAATTTGTCTGTTGAGATGCCTAACCTGTTATATGCCAAAATCTGCTAAGTTGCTAAAGCTATTAAATCCGTTAAGTCATATAATCTGGAAAAATCTGCTATCTGCTAAAATCTGTTATTTGCTGTGTTGATATAATCATCCTGTCATTGATATAATCTGAATTGGCATATATATATATTGGGCGTGCACATAAACGGTAAATTATTAATTAATTGGCCGCAAAGATAAACATGGCTAACTCGAGGTTAGAATGAGTTTGCGGCGTAATTCTGCCCGGAACCGCCCGGCACATCCAGTGGCCGCAAACAATAGGTTCTAATGTGAGAAGTTAGTCATAACCTGCTTAAGACACGAGGTTAGGTCTGGCTTGTGGCAGAAGTCTGCCCGGAACCGCCCGGCCCATCCAGCGGCCACAAGCTAGCGACCTAATGTGAGAGGTCTGGGCATTAATAATTAATTAATGCAAATCTAAGATAAGAATGACGTCTAAAACGTATTGGGGGAAAGTAGGGTTAAAACAACTGGATTAATAGGTGTAGTAAACCCGTCAATGAATATGTAGGCCCAATACAAAGTTAGACAAATCTGAAAAATCTGTACATCTGATCTGTTAGTCTGAAAACTTGTTAACTTAATCTGTGAACTAGTAAATCTGAATTCTGTATGTCTGAACTTGTAAACAAGTTAATTTGAGATCTGTTAGCCTGGGGACACAAGGTTAGGAGGGAAAATACTTGTGTCATCTGTTGTTTGGGACACATACTAGTCAGTAACCCTTTTTGGTATCAAAACTATGACCCAATAGTAGGTAGGGTCCGGGCACGCTTACTGAACTAATTATAAGTGGTTCATTCTGATAATGGCGAGGGGTGTTGATGGTGCGTTCCAACCGGGTCATGTGCGTGCATGGATCCCGGTCTGCCTCTGAGGATGTAAGACGCCGTGACATCTGTAAATAGGTCTGTGCCAATTGGTTGTCACTTTAGGGAGTGATACACCCTATTGTGGGGCCGACACAAGATATTTATGTATTAGGGAGCCGATCGCTTGGGGTAGGGTTTTAGGGTACACTTAGTTCTGTCTGTTTCTGTTGGTACCGTCTGTTTCTGTTGGGTGGTAACACCTGTCTGTTTCTGCGTGGTACCGTCTGTTCGGGTGGTAAAGGCCCATTACTAGTGTACACCTAATTCTACATTCTGTTTCCGTAGGGATTAATCTGTTTCTGCTTCTGTCTGTTTCTGATCGGGTAGTAAAGGCCCATTATTAGCATTCTGTTTCTGATAAAGTATTCGGTACCCGTTCCTGCTTCAATTTAGACATTAGGGTGACACCAATTTCTACTATACTAGTATTAGTGCAGACAAGTGTAAAACAATAGTTATATCATTCTGTTTTTCTGTTATATCTGCTACACCTGTTACAGTTATCTCACATCCAGTTTTATGTTCATATCATATTATTATTATCTGTTCATATGCTGAAAGTCACTGGACTTGCCAGACTTTTTGTCTGACCCTTGTTGTTTCGCCTCCTTTCTTCCGTTTCTCCCCCCCCCAGGTTATCCAAGGAGGGAAATACTTTAGCTTGATCCGGATTTCTCTTTGCTTGAAGTGCTTAAAGTATGGCTTGGCTCTGTATAGCTTCCGTTCCATGGGGATTATGATTTTAAACATGCATTTTGAAGGCTTTTGTACAAGACTGATATTTGTACTTGAATTCTGAGATTTGAAAGGATGTAACCATATTGATTTCTGTTTCTACTGTAATAAAGTTAAAAATTTTCAAGTACTGTTTTATCTGCCTTGTAAGTTTCTGTTCTGTTTACTAAAATGCTCCACCAAAGTTAAGGCATTCCCTTTGTGAGTGACCTTAACGGAGGTGGGGTGTTACACTTGGTATCAGAGCTGAAGTTTACCAGATTTGATAAAAAGTTTTGAAAACTATTTTCAAAAAGGATTTAAAAAGGAAGTATTTTCAAGGGTAAAGCTTATTTTTGAAAAATAAAATAAATAATCCCTAAAAGCCATATATCTTTCTTTCGATTCTTTGTTTCGAGTTCCTTCCTCTTTCCCTTTTTGAATCTCTTCCTCCGCGTATAGATGCTTTTTTCTAAGATATGTAAGGACTTCCGTGCGATGGGAGTAAAACCGCTTTATGGGACTGAGACGTTGTCGAGGCTAGAAGTTGGCTGAACGAAGTGGAGGACTTGTTGGTACCTTTGAGATAGATGATGGGAGGAATGTTCAACCAGTTGCTTGGTTAATGAAGGATGAAGCTTCATTTTGGTGGAAGGTCACGAATGGAGAACGTACATGGGAGACATGGATAGGACACACGATAAGAAAGTGGATCCAAAGAAGGGCACTTGCTTCAACTGTGGTGAGATAGGACACTTCACTAGGGATTGCCCGAAGAAACGAGGACAAGGGAAGAGGGCAGGACCAACTGCTGGAGGGAAGGCGAACACTTTCGAGGCTAGTGGATAGGATAGGATTAGGATAACTTTCTGTAGAGGGTTTAATTTCTTTATCTGGTTGTTGAAATAAAACTCATTCTGATTCTGGCATTTTGATTCTGTAATCGATACTCTGCACTTTAATACTAGTATTGTTTTTGATTCCGCTGTAGACTCAAACCCATAAAGGTTATGACTCATCTGCTTGTGATAAATTGGGGTTTGCGGGATATCTGTGTTAGGCGTCAAGTATGACGCATACATTCTGAGTTTTCGTGGGGTATGATTTTATCATGCTTAGCTTCCTAAGAATCATTAGGAAACCTGATCTGTACCAGTAGTCTGTAAATATCTAAATACTTTTGATAGGATTTCCAGTTTTGATATTGTCTAAAGAAGGTAATCCTCTGGGTGTCAATTTTATGTTGGTTTCGGTCTTTGGGGTCGATACTTAGGACCCATGTCTAATGGGAACCAAATTTCCGTTCTATCTGTACTCGCTTCCATCATTCGACTGTATCCTATCGATCGAATATTTGAACTTTAGGTAGAAACTAATGGGTGTAAACATGTGTTTGAGACATGTTATGTTTGATGGTTGCAAGTGGATGCAAGTGGTTGCTAGTGGTTGCCCGTGGATGCATATACACACACTAGGCACTAGATCGGCTCGAAAACACTCTCATACTGCATATGGATGGGTGAGCATTTTTCAATTCTTGTGGATGCAAAATGGTTGATTCAGCACATGGATGTTGCATTTGAGTGAATGATTGTGCACTCATATAGAAATAATATATATCATCAGAATTCTATTGCATACATGTTGGACTCATGGCACTGACATAATTCGCATTAAGGAGGTCAACTGAATCAGTAGACCGCCTGATCTTTGCATTAGATAAGGAACATATACACACACTTTTGCATATGTTCATACAACATTAGAAGTTTTCTAAGGACAATGGATGCTTGTGGATGATGGTTGAGTAGATGGGTGATTGGATGGTAGGACACATTCTTCTTAACTTGAAGATTTCGGGGACGAAATCCTTTTAAGTGGGGGAGAATGTAACACCCCGTGTATTCTATAACCGTGAAAGTCATAAATTAAAGTATAATTAATTTCAAATCAAAGAATTAAGGGAAACAGGATACGCCATTGCGTTCGTCTCGGAATTCTGCTTGAGATAGAATGTGAGTTTGCGTAAAACGGATATCGTATGAAGAAGTTATGGACGAACGAAGTTGGGCGAAAAATCGGAAAACGGGTCAGAATGCACTGGCGCACTTGGGAAGTGCGCCAGAACAAAAATGCACTGGCGCACTTGGGAAGTGCGCCAGTACATTTTTGACCTGGCGCACCTGCCAAGTGCGCCCAGGTCAAAAATGACCTGCTGGCCAGGTCTGGTCTAGCCCAGGCTGGCCAGGTCTGGGTTTGGTCGATTTTCAGAAGCTTGCTTTGTCATTAGGGCTAGGTGGCAGGCTCTAATTGGTCTCTCTTTCGAATGAATGGCTACGATCAATCCAAGCAACATCGATGGTCCTAATCAGTTCATAAACTCTATAAAAATGACCCTAGACTCTACCTAAGCTAAGTCTCTAACACAATTCTCTAGCCTCCATTGCTCTCTTCTTCTAATTAAAAATAAAAATGGCGTCGCTACTCTGCTAGAATCAAAGCTAGAAGTCAATCAACATCATCCTAAACTCAAATTAGAGATTAAAGCTTCTGCAACAATTCTGCAATAACTAAAGTTCTTTCTTTAATCCAACCAAGGCAAGTACAGTTATTCTCCGCTATAAACGTTAATTATAATTTTGATATGCATTTAAATCTGAGTTTGAGGTTGTATATATATTCTCTTCTGTTAGATCTGTTTTATATGACTGTTCTGTATTCCTTTCTTCATTTCTGTTTCTATAGCCAGGCTACCACGAGCCTGTGCCCAATCTCATAAAGAGATTAACGTATGAACGCAAAATTTGGGACAATTAATGAATGATGCGAAATTTCACAAGACTGAATTGAACGTATGACTTTAGATCTGAAGCATAAAATATATTGGACATGTGACTTGGGATTGGATGCATAAATTTGACTATGAACATGTAATTTATATATTGCATGCATAGAGTATGTTGTAATTTAGATGTGTAACTAATTAGAGAAATGAACATATGTTATTTAGATCTGTAATTAATTAGAAAAATGAGCATATGTTGTAAACTAGTTTTAGACCTATGCATATTCTGTGATAAAAGAAGAAGAAGAACCATTGTAAGATTACATATGATTTGAGACTTTGGACAAAATGCATATAAAAGTCAAGATCTGATTTTTAGAAGATATGATTTAAAGATTTAGATTGTTGGGTATAGTTTGCATAATGATTCAAGACTTAAAAAGAAGAAGATATGGAAACTTAGGTGTAAAGATTTACATTAATTAGGATATCTATTATTGTGATTACACCTAAATAGGGATTTTTAGATATATGGCATGCATTGAAATTAATGGTTATATTTGGTATAATTTATATGTGAATCTGCTATAGAATGCTAGTTTAACAAAAATTGGAACATATGTTATAGGGTAAATTGTGTCCATATTCTGCGCTATGTAAATGTATGCAAACATGGAAGTATATGATCATATTGTGAATCATGACAATTATTTAGGCATATGAATTTAGGCATATGAATTTAGGCCTAATTTATGTTTAGGCAAGGCATGTAAATAGAACATTTAGAAATATTAAACCTGCTAAATCTGTTATCTACTGAATCCGTTGAAAATGCATATTTTGCTAATTTGCTAAGTTGCCTAAAACTGCTAGTTCTGTTATATTGCCTAGACTGCTAATTAGATTGAAATGCCAAATCTGTTAAATTTGTCTGTTGAGATGCCTAACCTGTTATATGCCAAAATTGCTAAGTTGCTAAAGCTATTAAATCCGTTAAGTCATATAATCTGGAAAAATCTGCTATCTGCTAAAATCTGTTATTTGCTGTGTTGATACAATCATCCTGTCATTGATAAAATCTAAATTGGCATATATATATATATATATATATATTGGGCGTGCACATAAACGGTAAATTATTAATTAATTGGCCGCAAAGATAAACATGGCTAACTCGAGGTTAGAATGAGTTTGCGGCGTAATTCTGCCCGGAACCGCCCGGCACATCCAGTGGCCGCAAACAATAGGTTCTAATGTGAGAAGTTAGTCATAACCTGCTTAAGACACGAGGTTAGGTCTGGCTTGTGGCAGAAGTCTGCCCGGAACCGCCCGGCCCATCCAGCGGCCACAAGCTAGCGTCCTAATGTGAGAGGTCTGGGCATTAATAATTAATTAATGCAAATCTAAGATAAGAATGACATCTAAAACGTATTGGGGGAAAGTAGGGTTAAAACAACTGGATTAATAGGTGTAGTAAACCCGTCCATGAATCTGTAGGCCCAATACAAAGTTAGACAAATCTGAAAAATCTGTACATCTGATCTGTTAGTCTGAAAACTTGTTAACTTAATCTGTGAACTAGTAAATCTGAATTCTGTATGTCTGAACTTGTAAACAAGTTAATCTGAGATCTGTTAGCCTGGGGACACAAGGTTAGGAGGGGAATTACTTGTGTCATCTGTTGTTTGGGACCCATATTAGTCAGTAACCCTTTCTGGTATCTAAACTTTGACCCAACAGTAGGTAGGGTCCGGGCACGCTTACTGAACTAATTATAAGTGGTTCATTCTGATAATGGCGAGGGGTGTTGATGGTGCGTTCCAACCGGGTCATGTGCGTGCATGGATCCCGGTCTGCCTCTGAGGATGTAAGACGCCGTGACATCTGTAAATAGGTCTGTGCCAATTGGTTGTCACTTTAGGGAGTGATACACCCTATTGTGGGGCCGACACAGGATATTTATGTATTAGGGAGCCGATCGCTTGGGGTAGGGTTTTAGGATACACTTAGTTCTGTCTGTTTCTGTTGGTACCGTCTGTTTCTGTTGGGTGGTAACACCTGTCTGTTTCTGCGTGGTACCATCTGTTCGGGTGGTAAAGGCCCATTACTAGTGTACACCTAATTCTACATTCTGTTTCCGTAGGGATTAATCTGTTTCTGCTTCTGTCTGTTTCTGATCGGGTAGTAAAGGCCCATTATTAGCATTCTATTTCTGATAAAGTATTCGGTACCCGTTCCTGCTTCAATTTAGACATTAGGGTGACACCAATTTCTGCTATACTAGTATTAGTGCAGAGAAGTGTAAAACAATAGTTTATATCATTCTGTTTTTCTGTTATATCTGCTACACCTGTTACAGTTATCTCAAATCCAGTTTTATGTTCATATCATATTATTATTATTTGTTCATATGCTGAAAGTCACTGGACTTGCCAGACTTTTTGTCTGACCCTTGTTGTTTCGCCTCCTTTCTTCCGTTTCTCCCCCCCCCCCAAGGTTATCCAAGGAGGGAAATACTTTAGCTTGATCCGGATTTCTCTTTGCTTGAAGTGCTTAAAGTATGGCTTGGCTCTGTATAGCTTCCGTTCCATGGGGATTATGATTTTAAACATGCATTTTGAAGGCTTTTGTACAAGACTGATATTTGTACTTGAATTCTGAGATTTGAAAGGATGTAACCATATTGATTTCTGTTTCTACTGTAATAAAGTTAAAAATTTTCAAGTACTGTTTTATCTGTCTTGTAAGTTTCTGTTCTGTTTACTAAAATGCTCCACCAAAGTTAAGGCATTCCCTTTGTGAGTGACCTTAACGGAGGTGGGGTGTTACACACGGAGCGCCGCCGCACCCTAGAAGCCGGCCTAACCATCGACGATCCCCCTCCTCCTTCTTCCTCTATTCGACGCTGCCAAACCCGCCTCGTTCAGCCCCACCCCACCGCGATTTCCTCCACGTCCAGGCCCTGCTCCGCCTCGCGCCACCTCCCCGACCTCTCTCCGACTCCACGCTGCCAGTCCACGACCTGCACCCACACCTCCTCCTCTGCGTTCAACAATGTAGCCCCCTTTCCCTCTTTTATCTGTAAGTCCTTTTTGTTTTTTTTGTATTTTAATTCGTTTTACTGATTCTAAGTGATTAGTTTAGTTAAACTGAAGAACATTCAGTTTAAAATCAGTTTATATAATTGGTATTATTTTTGAAATAGAATAAAGAGATGATTTTTATTATAAAGATTTGATTTTTAAATTAGAAAAGACTAGATTTTTAAAATAGAAAAGATTAGATTTTTAAAGGAAGGAAGACGATATTTTTAAATGGAGAAAGGCGTGATTTTTACTTATGTAGTGGATTAAAAATATGGTTTTTAGAAGGAAGAAAAATATAATTTTTATAATTTTTTCATAATTGTAAAAATTCGATTTTTACATATGTAGTGGCTACGGGCGACGAAGAGGACGAAAAGGCGAGAATGACGAAGTTCTCTACAAATGGGATGTCGTGAAGTTGGGATAGCTTTCGGTGAGAATTTCTCACCTTTCAATTTCTTTTTTAGTTATATATATATACTAGGATGCAGACGGTGTTTAGTAGCACCCGACACAATCGTCCACAGACCATGGACTTGTTTGTTTGATTGCAAATTAGTTAGATTATTTGATTGAATTGTTTGGTGAATTTGATTGATATGTGAATGGCGTGGGCCTTCACTAGACCGGGGATAAGGCTAGGCCTCGTCCCGTTTCTAGTATCGTGTCGTTATGCCACCGAAATTTTATAAAATAAGTTAGAAAAATAAAAATATCATTTTATTTAAAGAATGAATTGAGTAGAAATTCATATGTTGGAATAAAATGTTTTATCGTTAAAAATATAATTTTTAACGTGAATGTGAATAAATAAAATATTCATTTACAAACTGGACGGTTTGTTTATGTACACCTATTTGAAGGACATTGATTGGGTCGATAAATTTTACACATCGCCCAACTGCACAATTAAAATCTGTGTTTGTTGATTTGAAACCCCACACGGGTGTTGGGATGAAATTTGAAGTTCACTCATCCTGATTGATTAAATATGTCGATCGATTGATTGACAGGCTGTTATAAGCGTTATATATCTATATTTGATGCTTATACAGTGTAGTGCACTTTGGTTGATGGTTGATTATTTTTCAATGCTATTATATGCATGTGATGTATGAAAATCCATATAATTAATTTTATATGGTGATTGATTGGGCCTCATTCCAATTTAGAAAATAAAGAATATATAAAATAAAGGTTCATGTGTTGACAGTACTCATCCGTTGAGATTAGTCATGTGTTGAACGAAATATTTTGATAATAACAACTATTTTGAAAAAGAAATATTTGAAATAGAATATTTGAAAATAGAAATATATGAAGCCGTGTTGATTAGATTGACGCCATTTTGACGTGATCGATATTTATATCGATTTTTTTCATTTTGAATTGAATTGAAAACGATTTCGAAATGAATTGAACAGAAAACCAATTTGAATTGAATCGAATAGAAAACGACTTTGAAATTGAATTGAATTGAAAACGAATTCAAATTGAATGGAAAACGAATTCAAATTGAATTGAAAGCGAATTGAATTGAATTCAAATTGAATTGAATTCAAATTGAATTGAAATTTGAATTGAATAGAAATGAATTTTAAAATGAACTTATAAAGAAGAATTCAATTTTGCTTTGGATTGAAATGGAAGTTGAAATTGTTTTTGAAACGAATTCAAAACTATCTATATAATTCGTTTTAAATAGAAATCGACGAAATATATATTATATATATTATATATAATGGCCTGAATAGAACGCGCCGCGCCGCGGCAGTTCGTGAATTTCGACCATTTATTTCAAACGGACATTACGGGAGATCCGACCGTCGGATTCTCCTAAAACCGGAACCGTTGGGTTCGTATCGATAAGAGCTTTCTAACGAATATTAGAAATTTGAAATCTAACGGTTGTATTTGGAGTTACGTCCAAATCAAATTTGAAAAAGGTCGTTGTAAGTGCAGTTCGATGGCCATTGATGGAAATCGACTGTACGGGCCTTGATAAAATTATTAAAAATAGTAATAATTTGTGTAAAATCATAAGAAATGATTTGGGAAAAATTGGGATGAAAAACTCCATATTTGAAAAGATAAAAATAGATTTTTATTGAAATGAACTAGTTTTGAACTAGAAATATAATTCTATTTATTTTTAAATAAATAAATTGAATTTGAAATGGTTTTGAAAATAACCAGAATTTCCAATGATTGCATTGGAATGGATTTGAATCGAAATTGCCTTTGGATTATTTCGATGTTGGATTTCGTGATGATACAGATTTTGTTATGGGAATTTGAAAGATATATATATCGTTATTTCCAATACGATATTTGTTAGTCGTAGAATTTGATATTGAATATAAGCTGGTATATATTCTATTCAAAGCCTTGTATTTAATATCAAATGTGATTTGGGTTTGTCGTGAATGGTGTCTTGACTAACACTGTTCTTGAACCCAATTGAGAAAAGATTAAATCTTTTTATTTAGATTTAATGAAGTGTACCGATTAAATAATATTTAATTGGAATTGAATTGATATTGATTTTAGATAACACTCGTTCTTTAACCCGATAATTAATGGAATGTGACTTTGGGTTTATCGTGAACCGTGTTTTAAATGACACGGATTCTTTAACCCAGTTAACGATTAAAACTAAGTGGAGTTTTAATGAATCTTTAATTAGATTGAAATGATCGAGAATGGAGTATCACCAGTTTTGCTCCAGGCGATAGTTAAATCTTTAATTAGATTGGAACGTGAAATGGTAATTGAATTTACCGATAACACCGTGGCGTTAGATATGAAGTATTACCAGTTTTACTTCATGGGATGAATAGGTTGGGATTGGGAAATTAAAACCAATGATTACTTCGGTAAGGTTCGCTAATTCCGATTAGTTGAATCGAAATTCAAAAGAAGATTAGAGAATAAATTCAAGGAATTTATCTTGGATAAAATTAATGGGAACCTTTCCCTATGAATGTGAAATTTGGAAACTAACTGTCGGTTAGCTAAGTAGAATGGTTTCTGGATATTGATCTAATGTTGGTTTCGGCCTTCGGGGTTAATATTTGGGAAATTATTCTCTTGATTAATTTACGATTAGTGACTGATGAATTGGAATGAGGCGTATGTTGTGTTTGTGTGACACTTATTTAAAATATACGCGAGTTATTCGGGAAGACCGGGTTAATCCCATTCTGAATAACTGATACGACGATAAGTCGAAGATGAAGACGATGGTCGAAGACCGGAGGTCTTCACGTCGTTTGGGTAATTACTGATGATCTTGATTGGGCTGTACACCCAAGAAGATGGAAACAGTTAGTGATCGTCCAGACGTACTTGGAGATCGATGGATATGCGAGGTACTAGGTGCCTCCGGTTTCGTTCAGACCCAGAACGGACTTGTAAATGGACTGTGTGTCTGACATTGGATTTTAGTCCATGTGATTGATCTCTATTAAATACATATCTGTTTGGCGGCGGAGAATTTATTCTTTTGCTTAACGCCCTTCTCTGAGACGTACGAGCTCAGGGGTTATATATTGATGGATATCAAACGCATGGAGTGAATTGCCTGTGTGGCATGCCTAAGTGGCAATTGATCGAGGCTTCTGTTGAAAAGCAAAGTCTTGTGGTTGATGATCAAAGCACGGCCTTTGTGGCGTAGCTTTGTGTAACGTTTTACTTCGCGAGTATCACACCCGGTATGAACCAAAAACGGGAGACGGACCTCAGGGAGGGTATGCGTTTCCTTCTAGCTAAAAAGTGGCGTTAGTGGTTTTACACGCCCTGACAAGTTTGACTTATGTGGTTGTTGCTGTTGCGAGGCGCCTCGGTTTGATCGGACGATCCGGGTCCGATGGAGTCATTCGTTGGCTCATTTACGCCCCAAAGGGCGGGGAAACGTAGTGTTCAGGCATAATAATCCACATCGGTGGACCGGCCCTGACGATCCAAGGCTTGCCTGCGCGCTTGCCGGAGACATGGGCAAGATTGTCTCGAATCGGTTGAGGACTATCTTTTGCCTCGATTCATAGATGGAAACCCAATTTCCAAATACGTGACTTTGCGATTTTGATTGTATAACCTATATATGACGACATAGTGGTATGGGGCATTCATGCCGCCTATGATTGATACTTATGATTTGAAGTTGTTTTACACACTATGCACTTATAATAGTATCAAATAATTCCTTTTAAACGTATCAAGCATTCTTGGCTATTATAAGGTAAAAAGCCTATCCCCCGGCTTGTGTTGCATTGTGTGATAGGACCTGGGTCTTATAATAGCTTCATTTTTCTTTATTTAGCATTGCGTTGTTGTTTTATGCACTGGTATTCTTGGGAGAAAACCCGTTCCGTGTTATACGGCGTGGTCCATTGATTTGCCGAACTTTAAAATAAAGATTAATAACTGTTTTAGTTCTCACACCAGTCACATGACTGACCTGGAGTTTATTGTTTTAACCTAAACTCTGGGTGCCCTTATTTTGACACGGGCAGCTAGTAGTTTTGGTTTTGCAGATTTATATTCACAGGATCCTGGTTTACTGCTGGAACGATATCTGGAAAGCTTTGTATCCGTATATCTCTTCTAGTTGTGTATTGTATAATTTTCCGCTGCTATGGATTTAAGTGTAATTTAAATCTCTGATATTTCTGTGTAATATTCATTTGTACTCTGTATATTCTTGTGATCTGATGTATTGTTGTAATATACAATGAAATGTTCTTTTGTATGCGTTCTGTTGTGGCTTGTTCTCGAACTATCCGCCGCTTTCCTTTACGGGGAAGTTACGGGTCTTTACAGCATAGCCCATAAACCTGAGCACATATGCATCGCATTCAAACTCGACGCCTAATATAGATATCCTCAAACCCCGACAAATCATAGATAAATGAGCCGAACCACCAGTGGGGTTTGAGACGACTACGGGATCCACTACCATACTAGTAATTAAGTGCAGAGATCCAACCACAGAACTAGATATAAATGATTGTGAAGCACCAGAATCAAAAAGTGTTCTAATAGGATGGTTTGAAAGAGAAATTAAACCTTCCGCAGAAATTTTTATGCCTCTGTTAGGAGCTCTGATCGTGAGAGCATGTACCTGCCCTCCAGAATTTACCGCCCTTTGACCTTGTCCCTATGATCCCTGTTTCTTCGGGCACTCCCTAGCAAAGTGTCCGACTTCTCCACAATTAAAGCAAGTGTTCTTCCTTCTTTTACAGTCTTTGATCAAGTGACCTTCTTTCCCATAACTATGACACTTCCTTTTCTCCTTATCCTTGTCTTTCTTTCCTCCTTTCTTCTTCTGTTGTTGTTGTTGTCGTCGTCCTTTCTTAGGACATGTCTTCTTGTTTTGCATTGTTTCCTCAACTTTAATGTAATGTCCCGTATTTTTACGGTGTTATAATAAATTTATTTAATTATTTAAATAATGGTTTAGAGATTTATATGGATGTTTAATTAAATAATATTGAATATTTAATTAAATTAAATAATATTGAATATTTAATTAAATTAAATAATAGAATAATACATTAAATTTGTGAAATAGTCAAAAATAGTAGAATTGGCAGTTTTGTGTGAATTGGACAATTCAAAATACATATAATTCAGTTTGGAATTGAATTCGAATAACGAATATATTATTTAAACGAAGTTTGAATGTATAATTTATATAATAATTATAATCGAGCTCGAAATGGCGCGGTAGTTCGTAATTTGGCATTCGAACTTTAAACGAATATACAGAATCCAATTTAAGCTGGATTTCTGTGAAACAAGAAACGTTCGGAGCTGGTGAAGTATATTTTTCTAATAAAAGAGAAAAATCTGGATTTCGTTGTGTAGATTTTGATTTCTGTCCAAATCAAATTTTAGAAAAGTGGCTATGGAATTCCTTTATAATTTATAATGATTTACATATATTATAAATGGATTTTTCAATATTAATTGAATATCGATTCAACCGGGATTTGAGTATCGAATTATAAATCCAATTGGAGCTGTATGACATTCTATTGTGAATATATACGATAATATAAATTTATTTATATTTAATTTAATTGTTATTTTTGTATATTAATATTTAAATAGTTTTATTTATATCTTTAAAAATAGCGAGTTTTGTAAACGAGCTCCGTTTTCGACGTAACTAATTTTGTTGGATCCGGAATATTAAATTATTGTTAGATTTCAGTTTTCGTCATTTTTGAATTTAGTATGTGGTCGTACGAAATTTTAATGACACGACCCAAACTTCCCCGGTAAGTAAAGCCCGGATAGCATTGAGGACAAGACAAATCAGAACGCAAACGGAAGAACATTTCATTGCTATTACAACAATTCCATCAGATACAAGAATATACAGAGTATAAATGAATAAATTACATTCGACGAATATCAGAGATTACAATAAATTACATAGCAGCGGAAAAATATACAAAACACAACTAGAAGTGATACACAGATACAGAGCTTTCCGAGCATCGTTCCAGCTGTAAATCAGGACCCTGTGAATATAAATCTGCAAAACCAAAACTACTAGCTGCCCGTGTGGAAAATAGGGGCACCCAGAGTTTAGGTTAAAACAATAAACTCCAGGTCAGTCATGTGACTGGTGTGAGAACTAAAACAGTTATTTAAAACTTTACTTTAAAAGAGAGTAATTCAAGGGACCACGCCGTATAACACGGAACGGGTTTCCTCCCAAGAATACTAGTGCATATAACAAAACAACGCAATGCTCTTTAGAAAAATGGGCTATTATAAGACCCAGGTCCCATCACACAATGCAACGCAAGCCCAAGGATAGGGTTTTCCCTTATAATAGCCAAACATGCTTGATACGTTTAAAACACATCATTTGATACTATAATAAGTGCATAGTGTCAAAACAATTTCAATCATAAATATCAATCATAGACGGCATGGGTACCATATATCATGTCGCCATACTAGTTCTACAATTAAAACCGCAATATCACGTATTGGAAATTGGATTTCCGTCATGAGTCGAGGCAAGGGGCAAGCTCCTCTCCGCGTTCGAGACACTCTAGCAAATGCCTCAGGACCCCACTTTGATCCTTGGAATCGGCTGGGCCGGTCCTCTCTTACTTTTGAGGATTAGTTATTCCTGAACACACGTTTCCCGGTCCTTACAGACCTATATCCGAGGCGCCTCGTATCCAACAACCACACAGGTGAAAAGTATATAAATGTCAGGGCTGGTAGGTCACTGACACCACCCTAGCTAGAAAGAAACGTCGTGCTCTCCCAGCGGTCCGTCTCCCGTTTTTGACTCATACCGAGGTGTGAGGCTCGCGAATTCACGTTATACACAAAGCTACGCCACACAGGCCGTGCTTTGATCATCAACCACAAGACTTTGCTTTTCAACAGAAGCCTTGATCAATTGCCACTTACGCATGCCACATTGGCAATTCACTCCATGCGACTGATGTCCATCGATATACAACCTCTGAGCTCGTACGTCTCAGAAAAGGGCGTTAAGCAAGAGAATAAATTCTCCGCCGCTAAACAAATGTATATTTAATAGAGATCAATCAATCAACACAGAATAAAATCCAATGTCAGACACACAATCCATTTACAAGTTCGTTCTGGGTCTGAACGAAACCGGAGGCACTTTCCTCGCATACCCATCCATCTCCAAGTACGTCTGGACGATCACCAACTGATTCCCTCATCTCGGGTGTACAGCCCAATCAAGATCATCAGTAATCACCCAAACGATGTGAAGACTTCCGGTCTTCAACCGCCGTCTTCATCTTCGACATCTCGTCGAATCGATTATTCAGAATGGGTATAAACCCGGCCTTTCTGAATAACCCACGTATATAATAAACGAATGTTACACAAACACAAAAAACGCCTCATTCCAATTCAGAATATTCTTTTATTCACAAAAACACATTCTTAGGGAAAGGTTCCCATTAATTTTATCCAAGATAAATTCTTCTAAATTTATTCTTTAATCTTCCTTTGGATATCATTTCAAACTAGTCGGGATTAGCGAACCACACCGAAGTAATTGTTTATTTTATTTCCCAATCCCAACCTATATATCCCATGGAGAAAACTGGCAATACTCCATATCTAACACCACGGTGTTATCGGTAAAATTAATTACCATTTTACGTTCAAATCTAATTAAAGATTTAACTATCGCTTTGGAGAAAAACTGGTGATACTCCACTCTCGATCACTTTTCAGATTTGATAATTTTTAATCTAATTAAAGATTCATTAAAACTCCACTTAGTTTTAATCTTTTCAAAAATCAGCATCCTGCAATTAACTAGGTTAAAGAACCAATGTCTTCTAAAACACGGTTCACGATAAACCCGAATCACATTTGATATTAATTACAAGGCTCTGAATAGAAAATATACCGGCTTATATTCAATATCAAATTCTGAAACCACCAAATATCGTATTGGAAATAACGATATAAAATATATCTTTCAAATCCCCATAACAATATTTGTATAGTCACGAAATCCAACATCGAAATATTCCAAAGATAATTTCGATTCAACTCCAGTCCAATCCACATATTGGGAATATTGGTTATTTTTAAAATCACTTTCAAATTCAATTTATTTGTTTCAAAAATAAATTGATTTTAATCCTAGTTCAAAACTAGTTCATTTCGATAAAAACCTATTTTTATCCTTTCAAATTTGGAGTTTTTCACCCCAGTTCTTTCCAATTCACATATTGTGATTTTACACAAATTATTAATATTTTTATTAATTTTATCAAGGCCCGTACAGTCGATTTCCATCAACGGCCATCGAACTGCATTTACGGCGACCTTTTTCGAATTTGATTTGGACATAATTCCAAATCCAACCGTTAGATTTCAAATTTCTAATATTCATTGGATAGCTTTTTCGATACGAACCCAACGGTTCCGGTTTTAGGAGAATCCGACGGTCAGATCTCCCGCAATGTCCGTTTGAAATAAATGGTCGAAATTCACGAACTGCCGCGGCGCGGCGCGTTCTATTCAGGCCATTATATTATATATATATAATATATATATAATATATATTTCATCGATTTCTATTTAAAACGAATTTTATAAATCGTTTTAAATTCGTTTTTAAAACCATTTCAACACTATATTCAATTTCAAATCGATTTGATTTCAATTAAATTCGAATTCATTTCAATTCAATTCCAATTCTAATTCGTTTCAATTCAATTTGAATTCGTTTTAAATTTCAATTTCAATTTAATTCAATTTGAATTCATTTCTATTTTATTTAATTCGAATTCAAATTCGTTTCAATTCAAATTGTTTTCAATTTAATTTCGATTCGAATTCAATTAAATTTCAGTTCGTTTTCAATTCAATTCGAATTTGTTTTATATTCAATTCCATTCGAAGTCCTTTTATATTCAATTCAAATTCGTTTTCTTTTCAATTCGAATTTGCTAGAATATTCATTTCAATTTGAATAAAATCGATATAAATATCGTTCACGTCAAAATGGCGCAAAACTAATCAACACGGCTTTATATTTTTCACAACTTCTTTATTCTATTCAACAAATGAATATTTATCCCATTCAACACATGAATCTATATTGCTTTCAACACACAACTAATCTCAACACATGAGTACTGTCAACACATCACTATTGTTGTTATGTAAAATATTTTATAAAACTATGGTATCTATCGTTTGATTTTTAATTAGACTTCTACTGGGAAGTAGTTCTAATTTTAAATATGATAAAGATGTAATTTTTATTATTTAAAATATTTTACTCAACACACGAACATCGTCAACACATGACTATTTTTATATTCAACACATGAATTTTCTTTTATAATATTCCTTATTTTCCCGATTGGAATGAGGCCCTATCAATCACCATATAACGTTAATTATATGGATTCCATACAACACATGTATATAATAGCATTGAAAAATAATCAACCATCAACCAAAGTGCACCACACTGTATAAGCATCAAATATAAATATCTAACGCTTATAACAGCATGTCAATCAATCGATCAACATATTTAATCAATCAGGATGAGTGAACTTCAAATTTCATCCCAACACCCGTGTGGGGTTTCAAACAATCAAACACAGATTTTATTTATGCAGTTGGGCGATGTGTAAAATTTATCGACCCAATCAATATCAGTCAAATCAGTGTATATAAACAAATCGGCCGATTTGTTTATAAATATTTATTTATTCACTTTCACGTTAAAAATTATATTTTTAACGTCAAAAATATTTATTTCAACACTTGAATTTCTATTCAGTTCATTTACACAATAAAAATGATATTTTTATTTTTCTAACATATTTTAGAAAATTTCGGCGGCATAACGGCACGACACTAGAAACGGGACGAGGCCTAGCCTTATCCCCGGTCTAGTGAAGGCCCACGCCATTCACACATCAATCAATCCATTCCATTTCACCAAACAATTCAATTCACACCAATTAGACTAATCAACAACCCAACCAAACAATTTAACAAACAAGCCATCCATGGTCTGTGGATGACGGGTGTCGGGTGCTACTAAGCACCGTCTGCATCCTAGCATATATATATATATATATATAATTTGAAAAAGAAGTTTAGAGTGAGAAGTTCTCACCGAAAGCTATCCAATCATCTTGACTCTTCTTTTATAGAAATCTTCTTCATTCTCGCCTTTTATCATCTTCTTTGTTGCCCGTAGCCACTACATATATAAAAATCACACATTTTTATATTTTGATGTCTTTAAAATAAAAATCACATTTTTATTCACTTTCAATTTAAAAATCATATTTTTATAATCGCTTCATATATTTAAAAATCGAATTTTTACTATGCTATTCAACATATAAAAATCGTATCTTTACTATGCTATTCAACATATAAAAATTTCGCCTTTATGTAAATAAAGTTTATATTTCTCTCGAAGTAAAAATCATATTTTTACTTCACTACTCATATCAAAATATCGTCTTTTCATATTTAAAAATATCGTCTTTTAGATTTTAAAAATCACGTCTTTTAGATTTTAAAAATCGAATCTTTTTCTTTGCTAACTTCATAGAAAAACTGAATCTTTACTTATAAAATTTCATATCTTTGTTAAATTAAAACAGATGTATTATATATAGAAATCGCTATCTTTATACAAGTAAATTATATAAATATAAATCAGAAAATAAAAGTGTATTATAATTAAATAAAATAAATCAAATAAATAAGAAAGCTTACAGTGGATAATGGGGTGGAGATGGTGTTTCACGTCGGAGCAGCTGGGGGGGGTCGGCGTCTGTGGGAGGCGGTGGAGGCTAGGGCTAAAGGGGCGTCGAGTCTTGGGTAGAGGGGGGCTCGGTTGCGTCAGGGGAGGGGAAGAAGGAAGGAGGAAGAAGAGGAGGGGGTGCGCCCGCCTCTGGCGCGGCGGTGGGCCATCGGGGGGGGGGGGGGGGTGCGATGCGGCGGCGGCTTCCCCCTGTCGCTCTCGTTATTTTTTTTTCTTTTTCCTTTGAATTGAACGAATGAAAGAAGGGGGGGGGGCAGAACGAGATTAAAGGGGGAGATTTAATTTTTTTTATTAATTTTTATTTTCTTTTTCAAAAAGTTGACTTTCACACACGACCTCAAAACGAGGCCCACCGCCTGTCGTCTATAGCGTTTCACCCCCATTCTGAACACAATGGGATATGTATCGTCAGCTGATTCGGCTGTTTCGATTAGTTTCCGTTAAATTTACATTTAAATTGCTATATTGAATTTTAAACGTACATTTCAAATCACTGGGATCACATACTAACTAGAAAAATTCCAGAAAAATATTTTCTAGCTTCGTATTGACGATACGGTCCTAACAAAACTAGTTTCGTCGATTTCTGAGACCTTTGGAAAAATGGTCAATTTCCAGTCGATTAAAATCAACTGAAACCGGTCAAACGCGTTTTCCTTTGCCACGCTCACATATTGATACGAAAAATTATGAAATTTGGAATCTAGCAATAACTTTACACTGCGGATCCAACAAAAGTGGTTTCGTCAAAATCCGAGGTCGTTTGCAAAATGTCCATTCTTAAGGGCCTGAATTCCATAGCGACTATTCAGAATTTTCAACTGGACATATCTTTTGATTCTCGCTATGAAATCTTGATCTTTCGGATTTGTTGGAAAGATATTATCAATTAGATCCTAATGTTTTTGGTTTCACTAAAATCCGGATTGTTTTGCACCCGGTATGCTCAATTGAAGTTTGAAATCGAATTATCGAACTACCGCGCCATTTTCAATTCTATTTATAATTATATATAAATATTTATATTCTAACGACGACGTATATAATATATACGTTTGAATTATATTCAAAATAAATTTCTCGTCGATATTATTTTAAAATAATTCATTTTAAATAATCAAAATTCGCTAAAATCGCTAAAATAAAAATTTTAAACTGGCCCAGATTTTCCGGGTTATTACATTTAATGTGAAATACAGTCGATAATTTGGCCTTTAATAATGCGCCGTGTGAGCAAACGGAGTCTGAATTTGACGAAACATGTTTCGTTGGCTCTGTAATGTCGAACTGTAGGTATATGTCCATTTTCATCAGATTTGGGTATCGTATGTGCTCATACGGATTTTTAGAATACAAATAAAAGTAACGGTAACAATATAAATTAATATAAAAATTTATGAAGCTTCTTAGATAAGCTATCCTATACTATAAGTACCCTAACATCCTAAAAACCCTCACACTTTTCTTCTGTGGGTCAATGCGTTCTTGGCCGCCACCACTTTCCTTTGTAAACCCAAATCGTGTGTTGCAAAATCAAAAATAAATTCAAGGAAAACTTCATAAATCACAACATAAATATATTTGGCCTCACATCGGGCTTCTCTTCCATCTAGTATGCTGATTGAAGGATGCGACATCCATTCCGGAGTTTCTCAAGGCGAGCTAGGGTTTTGGCTATTGGACGATCGAACCTTTAATTTACGATTCCGACTTTGGTTTTGGATTTTGGAGACCGAACTACACTTTCGGGCAAGCTTTTGGGGAAATCCGCTCATAAGAATGTCGCACGAATTTCAGTGCGAACCAGGTTGGTTCCTCCATATCGAGGGCTGAAATGTTGTTCGAACTTTCTAAAATGGGTGTTGGCTTGACAAGAAATGGATGAGAGGAATTTTGGTGTCTTCAGTTAGATTTTTAATGATGTAGTTAAGGTGATATTAGAGAGGATAGTTTGGCCATGGTTTTGGAGGATACTGGAACCATGTGGAGGAGAGTGATGATGTGTGGGGTTCACTGGTATGGGTGGAGAAGTATGGGGATGGCCGTATAGTTCTAGTGAAAAGGTAAATGTTGGTTTGGATTTTAATCAAGTGATGAAGGAAAATGGGATCAACTATGCGGAAACGGTAAGGAGCAGGTTCAGTATGTTTCTCATCTTGGAAGAAGAGTTTAGCTGGTCTGGTCTAGGTATTTTCAAGTAAGATGAGCTGAAGAAGTTATGGTAAAGCCCACTTAAGTATTTAATTAAATTTCAATTCAAATGAAATAAGGTATTAACTTTAATTTAGCATATCTTACTCATACATTAACGAAATTGGACAAAACAGGATCCGTCAGGATCATACGAATGAGGGGTACACAGTGGAACTGACTGGGAGTGAATTGGAGCTCATTACAATTTATAGAAAAATTAATTGCCCGATTTGAATCAGTGACCGTAATCATTATTTAACAATTAACGGACAATGTGAGTAAAACTCACCAACTCTATTAGTCATATTTTTATAACGTATTTTTAGAACTAATAGATGATGATTGATTACTGTGTGTTGGCTGTTTGGTTGAACTGCTAATTGATAGGTTGAAAATATCGATATAATTATACATATATCGTTAATCAAATATTGATTCTGTTTATCAGAATATTTCATATTGAAATGAAGTCGATGTTAACTATATTGTTTAACATCTGTGATGCAGGGAAACAGGTTGAAGGGATCCAACCGGATTCCTCAATGTTTAAAATACTGTTTTGTTTCATATATTGTGATATATGATATGATATATAATCTGTTATTGATTATGGGTATTTTGATGATATTGATCCTTGTTATATGTGATTTTAAATACCATAAGAAATACTGGGATGTAAAAATGAAAATTTTCAAAGCGTATATTTGAAATGAAATATTTATATAATAAAAGGATTGTATAAAAGGAATATTTATCATTTGATAAATAGAACAAATAGAAAAGGAAAATATTTTTGAAATAAATTGAAAAGGAAATATTTGTAAAACTTTTACAAATAGAATTGAAAAGGAAATATTTATAAAACATTTACAAATAGAATTGAAAAGGAAATATTTGTAAAACATTTACAAGTAGAATTGAAAAGGAAATATTTGTAAAACATTTACAAATAGAATTGAAAAGGAAATATTTGTAAAACATTTTTAAATAGAATTGAAAAAGAATATTTATTTGTTAAATAAATAGAATTGAAAAGGAAATATTTATTTGTTAAATAAATAAAATTATAAAAGAAATATTTATTTGGAAAATAAATAGGATTATAAAAGGGAATTAACGAGATATAAAAGTGTTATGAGAAGATTGTTTAAAGTGGATATCAATTAGAGTAATTGAATTAGAGTTAATCGATTAGAGTTAGTTAAATAGAGTTAATCGAATACTAGTTATTCGAGTAGAGAATTGAAAGGAGTTAATCGAATATAGTTTATTCGAAGAAAAGAGTTATCAATTATAGTTATTCAAAGAAAGATTTTTGAATATTGGTTATTCGAAAAGAATTAGTCAAATATTAGTTATTTGAAGTGAGTTAATCGAATATTATTTATTCGAAGTGAGTTAATCGAATATTAGTTATTTGAAGGGAGTTAATCGAATATTAGTTATTCGACGTGGGTTAATCGAATATTAGTTATTCGAAGTGGGTTAATCGTATATTAGTTATTCGAAGTGGGTTAATCGAATATTAGTTATTCAAAGTGGGTTAATCGAATATTAGTTATTCAAAGTGGGTTAATCGAATATTAGTTAATCGAAGCGCGTTAATCCAATATTAGTTATTCGAAGCGAGTTAATTGAATATTAGTCATTCGAAGCGAGTTAATCGAATATTAGTTGTTCGAAGTGAGTTAATCGAATATTAGTTGTTCTAAGTGAGTTAATCGAATATTAGTAATTCTAAGTGAGTTAATCGAATATTAGTTATTCGAAGTGAGTTAATCGAATATTAGTTATTCGAAGTGATTTAATCGAATATTAGTTATTCGAAGGGAGTTATTGAATATTAATTATTCGAAAGGAGTTATCGAATATTAGTTATTCAGAAGGAGTTATTGAATAGAATTATTTGAAAAGGAGTTAACGAATATAGTTTATTCAAGAAGGAGTTAATCGAATATAGTTTATTCGAAAAGGAGTTAATCAAATATATTTTATTCGAAAGGAATTAATTGATAAGAGTTAATTGATTAGAGTTAATCGATTAGAGTTAATCGAATAAAGTTAATTGAATAGAGTTAATCGAATATAGTTTATTCGAAAGAAGATTATCGAATATAGTTTATTTAAAAGAGAGATTATCGAACATTAGTTATTCTAAGAGAGTTAATCGAATATAGTTTATTCAAAAAGGAGTTATTGAATAGAGATTATTAGAAAGAGAATTATACGTTGAATTTGATTATATCGAATTCAGGAAAGTACTATTCACTTTCCGTTTTTAATCAAGATTTACTTATTTATGAATAAATTAGTTGTTTGTTTATTTATCCAAACAGATAAATAAAAGTTATAATTAGGTTATTATATTACGGAAGCATGGGATTATAACACCATTGTTATAATCAAATGATTTCTGTAAAAGAAGTGGATTCATAAGTAGAATCCGAGAGTTACGTAAGGAAGTTTATTAAAGATTTAGAAGGTGAACTTTTTCTATTATCGAAGTTAGAAATGTTGTCCAGTTAAGGTCTGAGAGGTAGTTATACCCCAACTTGATTGACTCCATTTTTAACTAAGGAATGGTTATGGTTCGATAGTAAAGGTTGGTTAAGGGAATTTAAATGATGAAGGTAATGGTTTGAGTTGGCATAGCGATGTTTTATTTAAACATCTGTTTAAATCCGATAAGTGTGTTTTGGAAACATTTTCCAAATATAATCAGAGATATTTTCTAATCCAAGAAAAATGAAATGTTTGATGATGAAGAATACTGATATGATAGTGATACGTGTAAAAGAGATGGAAGCGTTTTCCAATGATTAATAGCGTATATTTTCTAAATTTAGAAAATAAAGAATGTTGAATATATGGAAACAGAAAATAAATAAATTAACGAACTAAAGAGATAAACGTTAAATGATGATTGATCGATAGAATTTCCATCTGGAAATAATATCGTTGTTTGCACACGTGTTTTTCTTTGATAGTTAACACACCGACTATCGAAGTTTTTGACCATTTTTCCGTCATCAATACGGAGAGACCGGGATTAGATTCATTATCTGAAAACCACACTGTACGAGCGTTAGCATTGCGATCAAATATTATGAAGATAATTGAAGACGCAGTTATGCAAGGTCTGTCCTATTTACAGAATAGTGCCTTCAGTTTATCCAGTCCCAGGACAACTTGTATGGAAGAATGTCTGACAGAGTATATTTAATGGACCACATAAGTTGATCTCTTCAAACGTATGTACGTTTGGTGGTGGAGGAATTCATTTCTCTTAGCTGTATACCCGTTGTATTTTTGGGGAAATCAATTTGTGATTTGGCGGGTAAGACGATGTGACATTCAAAGTGAATAATTGTGTGATCTCTCATAAATAACCGTGGCCTTTAGCCTCACAGCCGGGAAACGACAAAAATCGGGCAGGCAGCATGGCTATGTAGGTTGCTTCCATTAGGGTGTATTATCACCTATCTACAGATATTCATTTCATTCTTTAATCTATTAGATGTTGTCCCATTCGGGAAACGGTTGTTGATCCCAACTGTTGGTGATATACATTCGATACACTCAAGCGAAATGAGTGGTCGGTCATGTGTGGCCAAGTTGCAAGATGTTCTTGTTGAACCCCGTGTATTCCTCTCTAAAGTTACACTATTAGAAGGTGCTTCCTTACCTTGTTATAGTTGGTAATCCATTATCCAATAAGTGCTCACGGTTTGGATTGTATACTGTATATGTAGAACGTGAGATGAAAGTGTTTCTACTAGATGATCATTTAGTTGTGGTTGATAGACATTATTATAATATCAAAAGAGTTTCGATATAAAGTTTATAATTTCTTTCATAAGGATTTTGAAAGTTAAATAAAATGTTTTGGATTCTCATAAGGGAAAAACCCATTCCGTTATACGGCGTGGTCTTATGAGATATCGTTTAATTGCTCAAACTGTTTTAAATGTTTTTACTCATACCAGTCCCATGACTGACCTAGAGTTTGTTTTGTTTTGTTTTCCCTAAACTCTTGGGTGCCAAATTTTGTTCGGGCAGTCAAGTAGTCAGGATTTTTCAGATATACTTGAAGAGCTTGGAGCAGAAGGCTTCATGATTATATAGCTATAGTTATTTCCACTGTATTGTAAGTGTTATACTCTGATAATGTTACTGTATATATACTGATTTTATTTCAAAATTATCTATCTATTATATGTTGTTCGTTCCGTTGTGAGATTCGTATTTACTCTGATGTTGTATGTTCTTCTTCTTCTATACTAAATTTCTATCTTATCTATTCTCACCCTCTAATTTCTTTCAAGGACTACCTGGTGTTTCTTATGCTTGGGTAGTCAACATTGAGTTTATGTCGATAACCAAGGTCACGAAAACCCGGGTCGTTACAGTGGTATCAGAGCTGAAGGTTAAGTGATTACCTTAGCTCTGTGGCGTGACTCAGTAGAGATGGGTTTGGTAATACCCTAGATTGAGTTTGAGTGTATATATATATGAGTGAATGTATTTGTTATTTGATATAAAATGATTTTATATTATGGAGATTTATTGGTTGAGTTGTTTATGGAGTGTGGTTGATCAATTTGATCCACTCTATCGGTAGGAGTTTCTAAACATTCGAATACGATGAACCGACACCGTATGGTTTGAAAAGAGGGTAAATGAAATAATTTTACCTGAATTATATTTTGATATAAAAGAATGTTTAATATTGGAATTATAATATATTAGATGTGTCGGTTGATATTATAATCGAATAAGATTATAAATGATTAAATGGTTATAAATAACCGATCAGAATTCACATAGGTGAATTATATAAAATCAGATGGATTAAATACGAGTTAAAATCAGAATTGGAATTTAAACTCTGGAAATCGGAATAGTATTTGTTAATGGATTTGAATTGAATATATGATAATTTTAAAATCCTGGGAGATTTTAAATTGGTTTGCAAGAATTGTAAATGGTATTTGGAAATGTGTTTCAAAATGAAAATGTTTAGAAATGAGTTTTGAAAGTGATATAGTATTGAACTCATTCGATCGCTGGAAAATAGATTTCGATGATGAAGTCGACCATCATCGGTGTTCATTTTCGAGTTGTAAGTGACAGATTACCACCAAAGATTTTGTTTTGAATTGTGTTGAGAAAAGCAAGTTGTTTTGAATCCTGAAAAGGGATATCTGATTTTAGAAAACTAAACTGTTTGAAATTCCCTAGGAAAGATTGTTCGAATTAAAACAAATTAAATTAGAATTTGTGAAAGCAAATTGAAGTTGAATTAAAAACCAGTTATGTGGAAAATGAATTGAGATAGAAAGTATCGAAATAGATTGGATTAGAGATAATCCGAAAGGGAATTGGATTGATGAGTTAAGAAATTGAAAATCGAGAATGGAACTTTGGTTTGAAATGAAATTCGACTTAGGTATAAGCGAATGGTTGGGTTTGAGGACAAAAAATGATTGGAGATTTATTGGGATTATATTGGTATATGCTGAATTTGCAGCAGATGGAAATGATATATTGATATGCCCGACAAAAAGGTACAAGTTATATTTCATATGGTATGTGAATTTTGTGAGCCAAATTGGCAAGCCGCTTGGCTGTTTGATTTTCTTTTGGGTTGTAGATGGCCCAGAGAGGCGAGTTGTAGTTGTACCGATTGACCAGTACAATGGAGGTGCTGGCGAAATTTTTCAATAATTTCGGGTGTCAGAAAATTTTCTGGATTTTTGAAAATTTTCGTTGATAATAATTAATTAATATTTTAATTGAAGTTTATTTGTTCAGTTGAAATTGAAATTTAAGAAGTAAACAAATAATTTTTAACCCAGTTAATAGGGTTAGTTTTATATCTAAGCAATTTCGAGGACGAAATTATTTTAAGGGGGAAGAATATAATATCCCGTATTTTTGCGGTGTAATAATAAATTTATTTAATTATTTAAATAATGGTTTTGAGATTTATATGGTTGTTTAATTAAATAATATTGATTATTTAATTGAATTAAATAATAGAATAATATATTTAATTTGTGAAATAGTCGAAAATAGTAGAATTGGCAATATTGTGTGAATTGGACAATTCAAAATATATATAATTCAGTTTGGAATTGAATTCGAATAACGAATATATTATTTAAACGAAGTTTGAATGTATAATTTATGTTATAATTATAATTGAGCTCGAAATGGCGTGACAGTTCGTAATTTGGCGATTCGAACTTTAAACAAATATGTAGAATCCGTTTCAAGCCGGATTTCTATAAAACAAGAAACGTTCAGAGCTGGTGAAGTATATTTTTCTTATGGAACAGAAAAATCGGGATTTCGTTGTGTAGATTTTGATTTATGTCCAAATCAAATTTTAGAAAAGTCGCTATGGAATTGCTTTATAATTTATAACGATTTATATATATTATAAATGGATTTTTCAATATAAATTGAATATCGATTCAATCGGGATTTGAATATCGAGTTATAAATCTAATAGGAGCTGTATGATATTCTATTGTGAATATATACAATAATATAAATTTATTTATATTTAATTTAATTATTTTTTTATATATTAATATTTAAATGGGTTTATTTATAGCTTTAAAAATAGCCAGTTTTGCAAACGAGCTCCGTTTTCGACAAAACTAATTTTTTTGGATCCAGAATATTAAATTATTATTAGATTTCAATTTTCGTCATTTTTGAAGTCAGTATGTGGCCGTACGGAATTTTAATGTGAATTAAAGTCGATAATTTGACCTTTAAAAATATGATGTGTGAGCAAACGGAGTCGGAATTTGACGAAACAAGTTTCGTTGGGTCCCTAATGTCGAACTGTAGGTGTATGTCCGTTTTCATCAGATTTGAGAATACAAATAAAAGTAACGGTAACAATATAAATTAATATAAAAATATATGAAGCTTCTTAGATAAGTTATCCTATACTGTAAGTACCCTAACATCCTAGAAACCCTAACACTTTTCTTTTGTGGGTTAATGCATTCTTGGCAGCCACCACTTTCCTTTGTAAACCCAAATCGTGTGTTGCAAAATCAAAAATCAATTCAAGGAAAACTTCTTAAATCACAACATAAATACATTTGGCTTCACATCGGGCTTATCTTCAATCAGGTATGCTGATTGAAGGATGTGATATCCATTCCAGCACTGCAGTTTCTCAAGGCGAGCTAGGGTTCTGGCTATTGGAAGATCGAAGCCTTAATTTACGATTTCGACTTTGGTTTTGGATTTTGGAGACCGAAATACATTTGTTTGCGAGCTTTTGTGGAAATCCGCACATAAGAATTTCGCTAGAATTTCAGTGCGAACCAGGTTGGTTCCTCCACGTCGAGGGTTGAAATGTTGTTTGAGCTTTCTGAAATGGATGTTGGCTTGACAAGAAATGGATGAGAGGAATTTTTGTGTCTTCAGATGGATTTTTAATGATGTAGTTAAGGAGATTTTAGAGAGGATAGTTTGGCCATGGTTTTGGAGGATACTGGAACCGTGTGGAGGAGAGTGATGATGTGCGGGGTTCACTGGTACGGGTGGAGAAGCATGGGGATGGCCGTATAGTTCAAGTGAAAAGGTAAATGTTGGTTTGGATTTTAATCAAGTGATGGAGGAAAATGGGATCAATTATGCGGAAATGGTAAGGAGCGGGTTCAGTATGTTTCTCATCTGGGAAGAAGAGTTAAGTGGGTTTGGTCCGGGTATTTTCAAGTTTGATGGACCGAAGAAGTTATGGCAAAGCCAACTTAAGTATTTAATTAAATTTCGATTCAAATAAAAAAGGGTATTAACTTTAATTTAGCGTATCTTACTCATACATTAACGAAATTGGACAAAACATGATCCGTCGGGATCGTATGAATAATGGCTACACCATGGAACTAACTGGGAGTGAATTGGAGCTCGTTACAATTTATAGTAAAATAAATTGCTCAGTCTGAATCAGTGACCGTAATCGTTATTTAAATATTAATGGACAATGTGAGTAAAACTCACCAACTCTATCAGTTATATTTTTATAACGTATTTTTAGAACTGATAGATGATGATTGATTACTGTGTGTTGACTGTTTGGTTGAACTGCTAATTGGTTGGTTGAAAATATCGATATAATTATAGATATATCGTTAATCAAATATTGATTCTGTTTATCAGAATATTTCATATTGAAATGAAGTCGACGTTAACTATATTATTTAACATATATGATGCAGGGAAACAGGTTGGAGGGATCCAACTGGATTCCTTAAAATACTGTTTTGTTTCATATATTGTGATATATGATGTGATATATAATCTGTTATTGATTATGGGTGTTTGTATGATATTAATCCTTGTTATATGGAGTTTTAAATACCATAAGAAATATTGGGATGTAAAAATGGAAATTTTCAAAGTGTATATTTGAAATGAAATATTTATAAAATCGAAGGATTTTATAAAAGGAATATTTATCATTTGATAAATAGAACAAGTAGAAAAGGAAAATATTTGTGAAACAAATTGAAAAGGAAATATTTGTAAAACATTTACAAATAGAACTGAAAAGGAAATATTTTTAAAACATTTACAAATAGAATTGAAAAGGAAATATTTACAAATAGAATTGAAAAGGAAATATTTGTAAAACATTTACAAATAGAATTGAAAAGGAAATATTTGTAAAACATTTTCAAATAGAATTCAAAAGGATTATTTATTTATTAAATAAATAGAATTGAAAAGGAAATATTTGTTTGTTAAATAAATAAAATTATAAAAGAAATATTTATTTGGAAAATAAATAGGATTATAAAAGGGAATTAATGAGATATAAAAGAGTTATGAGAAGATTGTTTAAAGTGGATATCAATTGGAGTAATTGAATTGGAGTTAATCGATTAGAGTTAGTCGAATAGAGTTAATAGAGTTAATCGAATTAGAGTTAATCGAATATTGGTTATTTGAGTAGAGAATTTAAAGGAATTAATCGAATATAGTTATTCGAAGAAAAGAGTTATCAGTTATAGTTATTCAAAGAAAGATTTTCGAATATTGGTTATTCGAAAAGAGTTAGTCGAATACTAGTTATTCGAAGTGAGTTAATCAAATATTAGTTATTCGAAGTGAGTTAATCGAATATTAGTTATTCGAAGTGAGTTAATCGAATATTAGTTATTCAAGGTGAGTTAATCGAATATTAGTTATTCGAGGTGAGTTAATCGAATATTAGTTATTCGAGGTGAGTTAATCGAATATTAGTTATTCGAGGTGAGTTAATCGAATATTAGTTATTCGAAGTGAGTAAATCGAATATTAGTTATTCGAAGTGAGTTAATCGAATATTAGTTCTTCGAAGTGAGTTAATCGAATATTAGTTATTCAAAGTGAGTTAATCGAATATTAGTTATTTGAAGTGAGTTAATTGAATATTAGTTATTCGGAAGTAGTTATCGAATAGAGTTATTCGAAAAGGAGTAAATCGAATATAGTTTATTAGAAAAGGAGTTAATCCAATATAGTTTATTCGAAAGGAGTTAATCAAATATAGTTTATTCGAAAGGAGTTAATTGATAAGAGTTAATTGATTAGAGTTAATCGATTAGAGTTAATCGAATAGAGTTAATTGAATAGAGTTAATCGAATATAGTTTATTCGAAAGAAGATTATCAAATATAGTTTATTCGAAAGAGAGATTATCGAATATTAGTTATTCGAAGAGAGTTAATCGAATATAATTTTTTCGAAAAGGAGTTATCGAACAGAGATTATTCGAAAGAGAATTATATGTTGAATTCGATTATATCGAATTCGGGAAAGTACTATTCACTTTCCGTTTTTAATCAAGATTTATTTATTTATAATAAACTAGTTGTTTGTTTATTTATCTAATTAAATAAATAAAAGTTATACTTAAGTTATTATATTTCGGAAGCAAGGGATTTTAACACTACTGTTATAATCAAATGATTTCTGTAAAAGAAGTTGAAACACCCCACCTCCGTTAGGGTCACTCTCAAAGGGAATGCCCTAATTTTGGTGGAGGTTTATAAGTATAAGTCACGGATATACAAGACAGATATAAGAACACATATTTTTGAACAGCGGAGAACAACAACTTTTATTTCAATAAAATACGTGTTACACCAACCATACCATAATTGACTTACAATACTTCCAAAAACATAACATCTTCATAACTGTCTTGATTACATTATTTAAAGAAGCATAAAGAAAACATAAATAAACTGCAAAAGTCCCATAGTTGTTGTCCAAAGCCATAGTCCAAAACGAAAAGATCCAAGCAATACATTCTTTCTCTTCAAGCTGGATATGAAGGCTGGTCAAGCTGCGGTATTCCCTCCCTGTGGACCCGGGGGGTGGGGAACGGAAGAAAAGAAGACGAAAGAAAAGTAGAGTCAGACATAAAGCCTGAGTAAGTCTAGGACTATTCAGTCTATGAATAAAGAACTGGGTATGATAAGTATAAACAAGAAATGGGAAAGCACCATAAACTTAGTTAGGTTATCTGGGGTCGAATATACTATCGTACCCTATACTAGTCTCTGTACCCATATAAACTAGTTCCCAACAAGCACCCCATAATCAGGGTGAAGTGATCCATTTTATGATGATCGGCTCCTACTCGCATAGTTACATGTGTCTTACGACCCCCGATGTTGTAGTTACCTATGCTGGTCCCACCTTGGGGTGTATCAAGTCCCATGGTGGCGGCCCAACAAAAATCTAGAATGCACAGGTATGCTACTGGTGCCCAGTGCCTTATTTTTCTGCGCCGGAGTGTGTGCACGCCTGCACCCCGTTAGAACCTACACCGCTGCACCACCGCCGTCGATTTGACCTATTACAATCAGCCCAGTAATCGTGACCCACCCTGCCTAGTTTCAGGGTATCATGATACCTTGTAGGGATACTGCGAAAAGGGTCCCCCGCTACTAGGTTTTCTATTTCTAGCCAACATGCTAAGTTGGTTAAGTGTTTTATAAACCTAACCCCCAATCAGTCTGTTTAGTTTAGCATGTTCCATTTTGATTAAGTATTAATATAATTTACTTAATCCTATCAATCCTGACTCATCCTTAATTCTCTTATTAAAGCCTTGACCTCTCACATTAGACAGGTATTGTTGTGGCTGCCTGTTGCCGGTTGGGTCCGGGCAGTCTTACGCCACAACTCAGTCTAACCTCGGGTCCTTATTGGGCTCCGTTTTTAACCACCCACATTGGATAGGTATTGTTGTGACTACTGGACAGCCGGGCGGTTCCGGGCAGGTTTACATCACAACTCAATCCAACCTCGGGTTAAACACATCGTATTTTTCTACATTTACATATTTTGTCTCTTTTCTTTTTATATGTAAATATTTGCGGCCCATTATTCAAATTCATCTTTATTGGTTAAATTTCATTTATCCCACTTAATTGTTCTTTCAAGGTTGTTGGCATGCGTTAAACATGCCAACACATATGTTCTATATTTTAGCCCAAACGTCATCTCCCCCGTATTATACGTTCGCTCCAACGTAAGGTGTGTTGGGTTTAATACTTAAACCCAATTTAGCCAAATGAAAAGGGGAGGCTTATAACATGATGTTTATAAGATAACATGAAAAAGGGGAGTGTGAACGCATGAACTTGCAACGAACGATTCAATTAACATAAAATAGGCACATGTGAACTTGCAATTGTAACATCACATAATCATGGCATAACATGAATCATTTTATCCATATAATCATAGCATAAACAGTACTTAAACATAAATCATTCTATTCATATGGTTAATGCATAGACAACACTTAATCATGAATTATTTTACTCATATGATTATGGCATAAGTAGTACTTAAACATGAATTATTCTAGTCATATGATAATGGCATAAACTTAAACATGAATCATAGGTTCAACTAACCATGTAAACTTGAAATTAAGAATCTAACTAAATTAGATATCATTATTATTGGCACAGGGTCTTGACTAGAAATATAAGCCTATATTTTTATTTAGGCATGATATAAACTAATCGTGTTCATAAAATCACTACATGTTAACAAAAAGGTACTTACTTTTGTCACTAATACAAAAGTATGGTTCAACTAGAATTATCCCAACCTAATTCTTATATGAATCATGGTTTTCATTCTATTCATAGAATTATAGCATAAGCATATCTAAACTTACATCATGGTTTTTATTTTATCTATGTAAACTTGCAAGAGGAATGTAACTCTAATGTAATTCTAATGTAACTTATGATAACAACATGAGCCTAAAAACATGTTTTTCAATTGGGCATAATAACGAACATAGTTTTAGTCATGTTCATAAAATTAAAACAAATTTACAAAGATGCGTGCTTTTGTCACTATCACAAAAATATGATTTTTATACTTGAACTATGAGGCCAATTTCAACATAACCTTCATATGAATCATAATACTTAAGTGGATCAAATTACACTAAAGATGACCATAGAATTATACATCATGTTGTCATAACAATAGATCATAGACTTGCATGAATTTCAAAATAAAGTATTACAACATATAGTTGTTGTTTCAACATGAATCTTATACTTGCATTTACCAAATGGGTGTTGTAAATAACTACCACAGACATGTAGTTTTCAATATGAATCATAGGCTTGCATAAGTCCCAATCAAAATTCCACAACATGTGGTTGTCAACATAAGCCAAATACTTGTATGAATCAAACCATAGCATTGCCAAATCGTTTAGAATCAAAATAACATACAAATATAATTCGTTATCGCCACAATTCCATTTCGTTTCCAACGCAAATCGCGTACTTGCAAATATCCAATCGTATACCATAATATTCCCAAATCGTTTTGCATCAAAGCAATATACAAATATAGATTATTATCGCCACAATTCCATTTCTTACATTACACAAATCAACACAATTATTTAATTCATATCGGAATAGCACTCTACTTACAGCGTATGGCGAATCTTCAATTCAGAAATCTGAATTCTGAATTTGGAGTTGCTATCCTTTGTTGTAGGCGTTGCTTTGATTTGATTTACGTTGCTTTAAGCTTTGAATTATCTCCTAGTTGTCTCTCTATTTCTGACGGCTATCTTCAGTCTCTCCTCAGCAGCATGACGGTCTCATCTCCATTTTAGTTTATGTGAATTAGGGTTAGCCTTAGGTCCTTTTTATAGAGTTTGTGAGTTGATTTAGACCGTCGATGAAGCTTGGTTCAATAATAGCCGTTCGTTTGAAGGAGAGACCAACCAGGAGCTGACACCTAGCCCTAGTGGCAAGGCAAGGCTCAGAAAATCGACCAAATCCAGACCTGGCCAGCCAGGGTGGGCTGGGTTCGACCTGGCTCAGGGGCCAGGTCGACACCCCAGTCGACACCGTATCGACTTGGCAGTCGACACGGGTTACCCAGGTCGACTGCCCAGTCGACCTGGCTAGCCCCAGGTCGACTGCCAAGTCGACCTGGGTGCTTTGGGAGGGAATTTTCCAGCCTTGGCCAATTGGGCCCGATTTTGAATTTTGAATTAGTTTTTCTGAGCTGTTTTCGTCTGCTCGAATTATAAACCTAATTCTGAAACTTCCGGAGGCCATATCTTGGTCATACGGACTCCGATTTTCGAAAACTCGGACTCTATTTCACGTATTTTTCCGAGACGAATGCAATGGTGTATCCCGTCTCCCTTAATTCTTTGATTTGAAATTAATTATACTTTAATTTATGAATTTCACGGTTATAGAATACACGGGGTGTTACATTCTCCCCCACTTAAAAGAATTTCGTCCCCGAAATCTTCAAGTTAGGACGAATGTATATCCTAACATCCAAACATCCATCTACTCATCCATCAAACACGAGCATCCATTGTCCTTAAAAGACTTCTAATGCTTCATGATCATATGCGAAGTGTGTGTGTACATGTACTTATTTAATGCAAAATCAGGCGGTCTACTGATTCAGTTGACCTCCTTAATGCGAATTATGTAAGTGCTACGAATCCATTATGCATGCAAATCGTCCTATTCATGATTCTACATGAGTGCACAATCATTCATATAAATGCAACGTCCATATGACAACACAATAAAGTTCAACCATATACGAATGCAAACATATATGCATATGCAATATGAAGTGACTGAGCCGATCTAAAACCTAGATTGTGTGTGTATATGCAACCACGAGCAACCACTAGCAATCACTTGCAACCATCATCCATAACATGTTTCAACTACATGTTTTCATCCAAAGAGTTTCTACCTGAAAGATATAGTCGAGGAGATATACCTAAAAAAAGATAGATAAAAGCGCAACTTAAGAAAGATCAAGGATGTACCCTCGAAAAGAAAAGGGTAGGCAGCACGTATTCTAGCTTCAGTTTCCCAAGTTGCATCTCCTTCGGTGTCGCTCCACTGAACTTTGACGAGCTTGACTTCGCGGTTGCGTAGCTTCTTCACTTCCGTTCCTAATATGCGGGTTGGAACTTTCCTCACGGTTGCTTTGCGTTCCACTTCAGCTTCTTCTAGGATATTTGGCTCTACCACTTCAGCAGACTCATGTAGACATTTTCAGAGATGTGAAACATGAAAAACGTTGTGAACTCCGGCCATCTTTTCGGGTAGCTCTAATCTATAGGCCATTTCCCCAACTTTCTCGATGATAGGGAATGGCCCTATGAACCTTGGTGCTAGCTTTCCTGTGGTTCCAAAATGGACAACGTTCCTTAGCGGAGATACCTTAAGAAAAACTCTGTCTCCAACCTCAAATTCAAGGTCGGTCCTCCTCTTGTCGGCGTAGGACTTTTGTCTGTCTTGGGACGTCTTCATCCTTCTTCGTATTAAGTCTACTTTTTCTGAGGTATCTCGGATCATATCCGGTCCAAGTACGAGTTTATCAGTAGACTCCCACCAACAAGTGGGCGATCGACACGGTCTTCCATATAAAGCTTCGAAGGGCGCCATCCCGATGGTTGCTTGATAGCTGTTATTGTAGGCAAATTCCACCAAAGGAAGATGGTCTTCCCATGTCCCTCCGAAGTCAAGGACGCACAGTCTTAAAAGGTCCTCCAAAACTCTGTTCACTCTTTCTGTTTGGCCGTCGGTTTGGGGATGATAGGGTGTGCTCAAGCATAACTGCGTTCCTACTGCTTCTTGCAGACTCCGCCAAAACTCACTGGTGAAGATAGGGTCTCGGTCACTAACGATGCTGGACGGTATTCCATGGAGTCGAGCGATTTCCTTGAGGTAAAGAGATGCTAGGGATGAGGCAGTTCTTTTACTTTTGACAGGTAAAAAGTGGGCGCTTTTAGTAAGCCTATCCACTATTACCCAAATGCTAGTGTTGCCCCTCTTAGACCTAGGCAGCCCATCGATGAAGTCCATTGAGATGCTATCCCACTTCCACTACGGGACCTCTAGAGGATGTAGGAGACCGCCAGGCTTTTTCTGTTCCGCCTTAACCTGTTGGCACACCATACACTTAGAAACGAATTCTGCCACGTCCTTTTTCATGCCGTTCCAGAAGAAAGTTCTTTTTATGTCCTTGTACATTTTATCTCCGCCTGGGTGTATCGTCATCTTGGAGTGATGTGCTTCCTCGAGAACCCTCTTTACTAAATCCCTTGTCTGTGGGACGCATAGTCTTCCGTCTCGCCTTAGCCAACCCTTATCGTCGATGGAGTATCTATTGAGGTGACTTGAAGTCTCACCCCTAATTAGCCTATCAATCGTTTCCACAAGCTGAGGGTCTTCGCGTTGTGTTGTCCCTATCGAGTCCACTAAAGTCGGGCGCACTTCGAGAGATGCTAGCAAGCCTGGTACAAAATCGGAGGAAGGCCTAAAGTCGAAGCTGGCTATAAACTCTAGGCTTTGTCTTTCAACAAACAGCGGGATTAGGGTCAATTTCTTTCGGCTCAACGCGTCTGCTGCTACGTTGCCTTTGCCCGGAGTGTAGGAGATCTCGAAATCGTACGAGGCAAGAAACTCCATCCATCTCTGTTGCCTCAAGTTAAGATCTTTCTGCGAGAAAAGATATTTCAACAATTTATGGTCAGTGTAAAGTTCGAACTTCTCACCTAGGAGATAGTGTCGCAAAGACTTGAGTGCAAAGACGATGGCAGCTAACTCAAGATCGTGGGTCGGGTAGTTCTTTTCGTGCACTTTCAACTGCCTCCCGCCATAAGCTACTACCCTTCCTTCTTGCATTAAGACGACGCCTAGCCCTGTCCCACATGCATCTGTATAAACAGTGAACATCTTGCTTCCATCTGGCAACGTCAAAACTGGGGCTGTTGTAAGAGCCCTTTTTAGTCGCTAGAAAGCAAACTCGCAATCCAAGTCCCAATTGAACGCTAGATTCTTCTTGGTCAATTTCGTGAGCGGAGCTGAGATTTTCGAAAAATCCTTTATGAACTTTCGATAGAAACCTGCTAGTCCTAGAAAACTTTGAACCTCAGTTGCATTCCTTGGTGTCTTCCAATCCTGTACCGCCACTACCTTAGCAGGGTCCACTGCTAACCCTTGTTTGGATACTATGTGCCCAAGGAACCTAACTTCTTCTCTCCAAAAGTGGCATTTGGAGAATTTGGCTTTTAGCTGATGGACTTGCAAAGTTTCCATGATTGCCCTTAAGTGCTGAGCATGTTCCTCTTCACTCTTTGAGAAGATAAGGATATCGTCTACGAAGACCACTACGAACTTATTGAGGAAATCTCTGAATACCCTACTCATCAGGTCCACGAAGTAAGCAGGTGCATTTGTCAAGCCGAAAGGCATGACAAGCCATTCAAAGAAGCCGTCTGGGGTTCTGAATGCCGTTTTATCGATACTATCTTCAGCCACCCTTAGCTGATGAAAACCGGTCGCTAAATCGAGTTGGGAGAAAACAGACGCTCCTACAAGCTGATCAAACAAATCGTCAATTCTGGGGAGAGGGTGCCTATTCTTTTTCGTTAGCTTGTTGAGCTCCCTATAGTCAACACATAGACGGAGTGAACCATCCGCCTTTGTAGCGAACACCATTGGAGCGCCCCATTCTGAAATGCTCCTCCTAATGAACCCCTTTTCTAGAAGCTCTTTAATCTGTTTACTGAGCTCTTTCCTTTCCCGTGGAGCCATGTGTCTAACGGGCAAAGCAACGGGCTTTGCATTATCTACAAGGTATATGCGGAAGTCTATCTCCCGCTTCGGAGGCAAGCCCTTCACCTCATCGAAGACATCCGGATATTCCTGGACCACTCTAACGGATTGCAAATTTTCAACAGAGGCATCTAGCGATTCAAGGTAACTAAGCATAACCGCATACAAGGGATTACAAGAAATTTCCAAAGTATTACCGAGCTGGGTTAGGAGCCTAACAACCCTTTTCTCAAAATCAAGGATGGCCCCATTACTGGATAGCCAATCCATGCCCAAAATCAAACCATATCCCGAAAAGCCCAAAGCAAAGGCACTACATTGAAATTCTATGCTTAGAATAGAAATTTAAAATCCCAAACAGATCATAGACAAATGAGCTGGGCCCCCAATTGGGTTTGAAACAATTAAGCGGTCCTCTACCATACTAGTTTTTAGGTGCAGAGATTCTACTAAAGCAGACGAGATAAAGGAGTGTGATGCGCCAGAATCAAATAAAGTGCGAACGGGGTGATCACAAAGATAAACTACACTTTCTACAAAAGTATTTATACCTCGCTGTTGCAGAGGTGGCGCTTCTAGCACATGAACTTGTGCCCCTGAGGTGGATCCAGCCCTCTGCCCCTGTCCTCGTTTCTTTGGGCAGTCCTTAGCCCTGTGGCCTGTCTCACTTCAAGAAAAGCACCCGCCATTCATCTTGGCCTTCTTTTTCCGGCAATCTTTCACTAAGTGCCCCACTTTGTCATAGAATTTACACTTCCTCTTCTCTCGGGACTTGTTGTCTTTCCCGCCCTTCTCAAAGTCTGTCTTCTCAGGGCAGTCTTTGTTGATGTGTCCAGTCTCCCCACAATGAAAGCAATCTCCTTGCTTTCTTTTCCTCTTTCTACAATCCTTGGCTATGTGCCCTTCCGTACCACAAAAATTGCATTTCCTTTTTTCTCGTTTCTTATTATTACTATTACGATCCTTTCTTGTTTGACTATTATTCGTCTTCCTACTCTGAGACTCTTCCGCTTGCTGGTTCACGTGGAGGAGGAGGAGTGAAAGCGTCAGCAGTTGGGGAGTAAGGTCTCCAGACATGCTGAAACAGAAAGGATGGATTCAAAACGAAGGATAAGAGATAGCACCTATGGCTTTGGGGGGACTTTGCCTTTTAAAATAAAATAATATTTTATCATTTAAAAATGCTTCTTTAAATTTCCTTTTTGAAAATAAATTTTCAAAACTTTTTATCTTATCTGGTAAACCTATGCTCTGATACCAAGTGAAACACCCCACCTCCGTTAGGGTCACTCTCAAAGGGAATGCCCTAATTTTAGTGGAGGTTTATAAGTATAAGTCACGGATATACAAGACAGATATAAGAACACATATTTTTGAACAGAGGAGAACAACAACTTTTATTTCAATAAAATACGTGTTACACCAACCATACCATAATTGACTTACAATACTTCCAAAAACATAACATCTTCATAACTGTCTTGATTACATTATTTAAAGAAGCATAAAGAAAAAATAAATAAACTGCAAAAGTCCCATAGTTGTTGTCCAAAGCCATAGTCCAAAACGAAAAGATCCAAGCAATACATTCTTTCTCTTCAAGCTGGATATGAAGGCTGGTCAAGCTGCGGTATTCCCTCCCTGTGGACCTGGGGGGGGGGGGACGGAAGAAAAGAAAACGAAAGAAAAGTAGAGTCAGACATAAAGCCTGAGTAAGTCTAGGACTATTCAGTCTATGAATAAAGAACTGGGTATGATAAGTATAAACTAGAAATGGGAAAGCACCATAAACTTAGTTAGGTTGTCTAGGGTCGAATATACTATCATACCCCATACTAATCTCTGTACCCATATAAACTAGTTCCCAACAGGCACCCCATAATCAGGGTGAAGTGATCCATTTTATGATGATCGGCTCCTGCTCGCATAGTTACATGTGTCTTATGGCCCCCGACGTTGTAGTTACCTATGCTGGTCCCACCATGGGGTGTATCAAGTCCCATGGTGGCGGCCCGACACAATCCTAGAATGCATAGGTATGCTACTGGTGCCCAGTGCCTTATTTTTCTGCGCCGGAGTGTGTGCACGCCCGCACCCCGTTAGAACCTACACTGCTGCACCACCGCAGTCGATTTGACCTCTTACAATCAACCCAGTAATCGTGCCCCACCCTGCCTAGTTACAGGGTATCATGATACCTTGTAGGGTTACTGCGAAAAGGGTCCCCCGTTACTAGGTTTTCTATTTCTAGCCAACATGCTAAGTTGGTTAAGTGTTTTATAAACCTAACCCCCAATCAGTCTGTTTAGTTTAGCATGTTCCATTTTGATTAAGTATTAATATAATTTACTTAATCCTATCAATCCTGATTCAGCCTTAATTGTCTTATTAAAGCCTTGACCTCTCACATTAGACAGGTATTGTTGTGGCTGCCTGTTGCCGGTTGGGTCCGGGCAGTCTTACGCCACAACTCAGTCTAACCTCGGGTACTTATTGGGCTCCGTGTTTAACCACCCACATTGGATAGGTATTGTTGTGACTACTGGACAGCCGGGCGGTTCCGGGTAGGTTTACATCACAACTCAATCCAACCTCGGGTTAAACACATCGTATTTTTCTACATTTACATATTTTGTCTCTTTTCTTTTTATATGTAAATATTTGCGGCCCTTTATTCAAATTCATCTTTACTGGTTAAATTTCATTTATGCCACTTAATTGTCCTTTCAAGGTTGTTGGCATGCGTTAAACATGCCAACACATATGTTCTATATTTTAGCCCAAACGTCATTACCCCCGTATTATACGTTCGCTCCAACGTAAGGTGTGTTGGGTTTAATACTTAAACCCAATTTAGCCAAATGAAAAGGGGAGGCTTATAACATGATGTTTATAAGATAACATGAAAAAGGGGAGTGTGAACGCATGAACTTGCAACGAACGATTCAATTAACATAAAATAGGCACATGTGAACTTGCAATTGTAACATCATATAATCATTGCATAACATGAATCATTTTATCTATATAATCATAGCATAAACAATACTTAAGCATAAATCATTCTATTCATATGGTTAATGCATAGACAATACTTAATCATGAATTATTTTACTCATATGATTATGGCATAAGCGGTACTTAAACATGAATTATTCTAGTCATATGATACTGGCATAAACTTAAACATGAATCATAGGTTCAACTAACCATGTAAACTTAAAATTAAGAATCTAACTAAATTAGATATCATTATTATTGGCACAGGGTCTTAACTAGAAATACAAGCCTATATTTTTATTTAGGCATGATATAAACTAATCGTGTTCATAAAATCACTACATGTTAACAAAAAGGTACTTACTTTTGTCACTAATACAAAAGTATGGTTCAACTAGAATTATCCCAACCTAATTCTTATATGAATCATGGTTTTCATTCTATTCATAGAATTATAGCATAAACATATCTAAACTTACATCATGGTTTTTATTTTATCTATGTAAACTTGCAAGAGGAATGTAACTCTAATGTAATTCTAATGTAACTTATGATAACAACATGAGCCTAAAAACATGTTTTTCAATTGGGCATAATAACGAACATAGTTTTAGTCATGTTCATAAAATTAATACAAATTTACAAAGATGCGTGCTTTTGTCACTATCACAAAAATATGATTTTTATACTTGAACTATGATGCCAATTTCAACATAACCTTCATACGAATCATAATACATAAGTGGATCAAATTACACTAAAGATGACCATAGAATTATACATTATGTTGTCATAACAATAGATCGCAGACTTGCATGAATTTCAAAATAAACTATTACAACATATAGTTGTCGTTTCAACATGAATCTTATACTTGCATTTACCAAATGGGTGTTGTAAATAACTACCACAAACATGTAGTTTTCAATATGAATCATATGCTTGCATAAGTCCCAATCAAAATTCCACAACATGTGGTTGTCAACATAAGCCACATACTTGTATGAATCAAACCATAGCATTGCCAAATCGTTTAGAATCAAAATAACATACAAATATAATTCATTATCGCCACAATTCCATTTTGTTTCCAACGCAAATCGCGTACTTGCAAATATCCAATCGTATACCATAATATTCCCAAATCGTTTTGCATCAAAGCAATATACAAATATAGATTATTATCGCCACAATTCCATTTCTTACATTACACAAATCAACACAATTATTTAATTCATATCGTAATAGCACTCTACTTACAGCGTATGGCGAATCTTCAATTCAGAAATCTGAATTCTGAATTTGGAGTTGCTATCCTTTGTTGTAGCCGTTGCTTTGATTTGGTTTACGTTGCTTTAAGCTTTGAATTATCTCCTAGTTGTCTCTCTATTTCTGACGTCTATCTTCAGTCTCTCCTCAGCAGCATGACGGTCTCATCTCCATTTTAGTTTATGTGAATTAGTGTTAGCCTTAGGTCCTTTTTATAGAGTTTGTGAGTTGATTTAGACCGTCGATGAAGCTTGGTTCAATAATAGCCGTTCGTTTGAAGGAGAGACCAACCAGGAGCTGACACCTAGCCCTAGTGACAAGGCAAGGCTCAGAAAATCGACCAAACCCAGACCTGGCCAGCCAGGGTGGGCTGGGTTCGACCTGGCTCAGGGGACAGGTCGACACCCCAGTCGACACCGTGTCGACTTGGCAGTCGACAGGGGTTACCCAGGTCGACTGCCCAGTCAACCTGGCTAGCCCCAGGTCGACTGCCAAGTCGACCTGGGTGCTTTGGGCGGGAATTTTCCCGCCTTGGCCAATTGGGCCCGATTTTGAATTTTGAATTAGTTTTTCTGAGTTTTTTTCTTCTGTTCGAATTTTAAACCTAATTCCGAAACTTTCGGAGGCCATATCTTGGTCATACGGACTTCGATTTTCGAAAACTCGGACTCTATTTCGCGTATTTTTCCGAGACGAACGCAATGGCGTATCCCCTTTCCCTTAATTCTTTGATTTGAAATTAATTATACTTTAATTTATGAATTTCACGGTTATAGAATACACGGGGTGTTACAGAAGTGGATTCGTAAATATAATCCAAGAGTTACGTAAGGAAGTTTATTAAAGATTTAGAAGGTGAACTTTGTCTATTTTCGAAGTTAGAAATGTTGTTCAGTTACGGTCTGAGAGGTAGTTATAGCCCAACTAGATTGACTCCATTTTTAACTAAGGAATGGTTAAGGTACGATAGTAAAGGTTGGTTAAGGGAATTTAGTTGATGAAGGTGATTGTAACGACCCAAATTTCGTCGACTTTGGTTATCTCCATAAACTCAATGATGACTAACCAAACATCGAAAAATACCGGTAGTTAATAAAAGAAATTAGAGGGTGAGAATAGATAAGATAGAAACTTAGAATAGAAGATGAAGAAGAACACAACATCTGAGTAACACGAACCTCATAGAAGAACAAATAACATATAATATATATAACATAACTTGAAATATACATCTGTACTTGAATATACATCATTATCAAAGTACAACACTTACAACACAACGGAAATAAAATATAGCTACATGATCCTGAAGCCTTCTGCTCCAGCTCTTCAAGTATCTGTAAATCCCGACTACTTGACTTCCCATAAAAAATTGGACACCCACGAGTTTAGGGAAAACAAAAAAAAATAAACTCCGGGTCAGTCATGGGACTGGTATGAGAAAAATAGTTTAAAACAGTTTGAGCCATTAAACGATATCTCATAAGACCACGCCGTATAACGGAACGGGTTTTTCCCTTATGAGAATCCAAATTATCTTTATATCAAAAACCTTTTTGATATTATAATAATGTCTATCAACCACAATATAATAATCATCTGGCAGAAACGCTTCCATCTCACGTTCTACATATATATTATACAATAAAAACCGCAAGCACGTATTGGGTAATGGATTTCCAACTATGACAAGGTATGGAATCACCTTTCGCTAGTGTACCTCTAGAGAGGAATACACTGGGTTCAACAAGAACATCTCGCAACCCGGCCACACATGACCAACCACTCATTTTGCTTGAGTGTATCGAATGTATATCACCGACGGTTGGGATCAGCAACCGTTTCCCAAATGGGACAGCATCGACAATAGATTTTTAGAAGTAAATGAAATTCTAGATCAAGTGATTATACACCCTAATAGGTGCGACCTACATAGCCATGCTGCCTGCCCGATTTCTGTCATTTCCCGGTTGTGAGGCTAGAGGACACGCTTATCTCTGACAGATCACACGTTTATTCACTTTGAATGTCACATCGTCATACCCGCTAAATCACAAATTGATTTCTCCAAAAATACCATGGGTATACAACTAAGAGAAACGAATTCCTCCGCCACCAAACGTGAATACGTTTGAAGAGATCAACTTACGCAATCTATCAGATATACTCTGTTAGACCATCGTCCATACAAGTTGTCCTGGGTTTGGACAAACCGAAGGCACTATTCAGTACATCTATCTTAGGAAATCTTTACCTAAGATTTATACAACAGCCCTTGCACTTTACTCCGTCTTCAATTATATTTGGCATATATGATTCGCAATGCTTATGCCAATATAGAGTGGTTCTTTGGATAATAATCCAACCGGTCTCTCCATATTAACAACGTTAAAATGGTCAAAACTTCGATAGTCTATGATTTAACTATCAAAGATAAACACGTGTGCAAACAACTATATTATTTCCAAATGGAAATTATATCGATAAATAATCATTTATCATATATATATATATATATATATATATATATATATATATATATATATATTCACATTCACTAGTACAAAACAGACCAATTGCTTCGATTGTTTACCCCCATATTGCATCAGTTCGACAGCCGATGCAAAAAACTTGTTTCTGTTGCATCGGTTATAAAACCGATGCAAAATCAATTATTAGCATCGACTGTTTGAAATCAACCGATGCAACATATGACATTTTTGCACCGGTTTTCAGTAACAAACGATGCAAAAATGGTTCATTCGCTTAGTGAAGTCCTAAATTTTGCATCGGTTGTTTGAAAATTCGATGCAAAAAAGTTACAATTTTGCATCGGATTTTATTGATAGCTGATGCTAAATAAAGCATCATTTTGGATATTTTATTTTTGCATCAGCTAATCTAACAACCAATGCAAAATGTTTATCTTCTACAGAAACCTCCCTCCCTACCAAAATCATCGAAATTCTCAAATAATACAACTATATATATATACACACGTACATACGTGTGTGTATATATATATATAATAGTAGACAAGCTCGTAATTGCATCATCATTTAAAATACAAGTAAATGACATACACATTGAACATATATAACGGTAAAATATATATATTTCAAGTATATAATGTTTTCGTAATCCATACAAAATAGTAATATGATTCAGATATTCAGTACAATCATTAAGACGTAATATAGTTCACATTGTTTGCTACACCAATATAATTACATAGTACCCATCACTTAATAAATGTGTAATCCATAGATGTCATTCTTCTAAGCGATAACTTCAATCCAAAAAAAGAACCTGAAATGAAGTAATAGAGATAATCAGTGATGTCTATTTTCAGCATGATAAAACTGAATTATTGCACAAATATTTGATCTAGGTTTATTTGCAACTTCAACCCATTTTAATCTTAGTTGATAAAACTAAGGCTTTAATACAGGTGGCTACAGCTCAACTTAGGAAATACACACAGACAACAGGTGGCTACGGCTCAACTTAGGAAAGTTTTCACTACATGAAATACATGTTTATAGCATGGAAATTACTTTATACTCTCTTAATGGATGTACAAGGTGCATAGTGATAAATTAATGAGGAAGGAAAGAGATGTTTAAACAAGGTTAGCTATTTACAATTAACTTTGTTATATTATTACGAAGTCTAGGCTAGAATATGATAAAGCTGAAGTCACACTAAGAGGAAATCTTATACTAGAGTTCATAGTTGTGCTAGTGTCTACTCGCTGATTATACAAAAGTATGCTGACAAAAAAAAAATTGAACCAAATATGACAAAGAAAATCAAATCAACTTACAATGAAAGAGATGTTTGGCCAACGTTTCATAAGGCATGAATTCAGGACAAGATGCCTCTCGTTTCCTTCACAGCAGCATCCTAACAGATTCGCCAATCTTTCACTCCTTAAACTCCCTGCTTCTCTTGCTTCCTCCTACATCCAAAGACATACTATCTTCAACCATTGTTATTTGCTGAAGTACATAAGTTGAAAGGTTAGCTCATGACCCTAGCCAGACTCTGCACCAGGTCCTTGCTAGGCTTAGATTCAGTTATGCGTATATGGAAGGTCTCTACTAACAGCAGCGTGTGCTTTTGCAGTATACAACAGTGAAGGCAGCTGTCAAACATAGGCGCGCATATTACTGCCGCCTTTTAGAAGCAGGGGCTGTTGCCCCTCTGCGGTGGTCGGGCTTCCAGTAATTTTTTTTTCTGCATGCATAACGTATGGATATCATAGGAATATTACTAAGCAAATTCTGCAAGTTTCCAGTTTCACTTGCATATATTTAAGGAAACCAATGCATATCAAGAGTTACAGAGGGAACATATTCTCAATTTTACATATCATCGCATATACAAACTTACATGCAATCTAGTGCATCGACGCTAAATTAATACATTCTAGCCATGCTACTGCTCAAATATGCATGTCTACTAGCACAATTTGTGAAGCTTACCCCTACCATGAAATCATATTTCTATTATTTAACACATACAAATGATAATCTTTAACTACATAGTGTTTTGAATCCAAAAACATTAAAATGAAGAAGTAAAACAATATGTACCTGAACATTAGTAATTCACTGAATAAGGCAGTTTCATCACTTGTTCTTTTCAAGCATTATCATCCGTTAACACTACATACCTCCTAAAACCAAAAAGGTACATAAATATGAAAACTGTTCTGCAACCTATCATAGAGTAAAATATAGAATTCTAAATACCATTAAGAAAATTTGGCTTACATGTTCTCTTGTCAACTTGTCCATTGCAATTCTTCTTGACAGTCAGCAAGATTATCATTATCTCTGGCTTCATCTACTTTGTCATCATAGTCAACATTGCTTCTCTTTTTCATTGTTTTTGTTATAATTCTCATAAAACTTGTCCCCAGTTGCAAAATATTCGAATACATTAAAATATAAACCAAGAAAAAATATCTAGAGAGAAGACTGGAAAAAGTTTTTTTTCTACAGACTTAAATTATATTAATTCGGTTCTTTAAACTGTCTCCAAATTCTGTATTAGAATCTATAATTCCATATAAAATTGCTGTCACGGAATAGAAAAAACTAGTATTTTAACAAAACCTATGTTTCTCTGTACTTTTCTAATACATGCTCTTCATTTTCTTGGTAAAGTTGAAGGGATTTAGCGATAGCAAGGCAACAAGACATGCCATCTACAGCAATACTAACAATTCCACCTGCATACCCTGCTCCTTCCCCTACTAGATAAAGTCCACTCTGTGTTTTTCTTTAAAAATTTCTGGATGTCGTTGAATTTGAACAGGCGAGCTTGTTCGGGTCTCTACGCCATAAAAAACTGTATCCGAGTGGGATATATTTCATGAAGGTTTGATGCTTTAACTCTTAAAGGATAGCTTGATGGCAGCAGGGTTTAACCTGATGATTATTACTATAACATAATTGTAATATGCTTGTTAGTTCTTATCTGACAATCTCCTATCGAGAAAATCAGTGACCATCTGAACAGGAACAACGAAATTCCCTCCAACCATAATAGGCCAGCTGCATCCCTCTCAAAATCTCTCTGTTAAGGCTGAAACTGTAATGAACCGAAAATCCGGTCCAATTTGAGCTGACCAAAAACACAAGTCCAACCCCAAATTAAGCTGAAAATCAGGAAATTAATAGAAAGAAAACAGAGGGTGAGGAAAGATAAGGTAGAACTTAGAATAGAAGAAGAAGAACACAACTTCAGAGTAACACGAATCTCACAGCGGAATGAATAACATATAATATATGTAACATAACTTTGAAATATAAGTCTGTACTTGAATTTACACCATTATCAAAGTACAACACTTACAACACAGCGGAAGTAAACTATAGCTGTATAATCTTGAAGCCTCCTGCTCCAAGCTCTTCCAGTATATCTATAAATCCTGACTACTTGACTGCCCATACAAATTTAGGCACCCAAGAGTTTAGGGAAAACAACAAAATAAACTCCGGGTAAGTCATGGGACTGGTATGAGTAAAACAGTTTAAAACAGTTGAACAAGTAAACGATATCTCATAAGACCACGCCGTATAACGGAACGGGTTTTTCCCTTATGAGAATCCAAAACGTCTTTATATCAAAAACCTTTTGATATTATAATAATGTCTATCAACCACAGTATATATATAATCATCTATCAGAAACACTTTCATCTCACGTTCTATATATATATAGTATACAAATCAAAACCGCAAGCCCGTATTGGGTAATGGATTTCCAACTATGACAAGGTATGGAACCACCTTTCGCTAGTGTACCTCTAGAAAGGAATACACTGGGTTCAACAAGAACATCTTGCAACCCGGCCACACATGACCGACCACTCATTTCACTGAGTGTATCGAATGTATATCACCAACGGTTGGGATCAGCAACCGTTTCCCGAATGGGACAGCATCAATAATAGATTTTTAGAAGTAAATGAAACTCTAGATCAGGTGATTATACACACTACTTCGGAGCGACCAACTTAGCCATGCTGCCTGCCCGATTTCTGTCATTTACCGGATGTGAGGCTAGAAGCTACGTTTTTCATCACACCATATTCACTTCGAATATCACATCGTCAAATCCATCAAATCACTGATTGACGTCTACAACCATACATTATGTGTTAGCTAAAAGAAGTTTCCTTCTCCGCTTACACTCTTGGTACGGTTGAAGAAATCAATGTACGAGACCTTTCTGGAAATACTCTGTCAGACATTCATCCATACAAGTCATCCAGGAACAGGATGAACCGAAGGCGCTATTCAGTATATCAATCTTAGGCACTGTTATCTAAGACCTATACAATAGCCCTTGTACTTTACTCCATCTTCAATTTTCTTTGGCATATATGATTCGCAACGCTTATGCCAATACAGAGTGGTTCTTTGGATAATAATCCAACCGGTCTCCGCATATTAACAACGTTAAAATGGTCAAAACTTTGATAGTCTGTGAGTTAAATATCAAAGAAAAACAAGTGTGCAAACAACGATATTATTTCCAGATGGAAATTATATCGAACAAACATCATTTAACATTAATCTCTTTAGTTCATTTTACATCTCCTGTTTCCCTATATTCAACATTTGCTATTTTCTATATTTAGAAAATATACGTTATTAATACTGGAAACATTTCCATTCCTTGTTTTCTGTATTTAGAAAACATTTCTGATTCTTGTTTGGAAAACATTTACAAAACTCCTACGTTTGGATTAAGCAGATGTTTAGATAAAACATCGCTATGCCAACTCAACCATTTCCTTTAATCACAAAATTCACTTTACCATCCTTTTCTGCCGAACCTTAGCCATTCCTTAGTTAAAACGAAGCCAATCAAGTTGGTGTAGAACTACCTCTCAGACCTTAATTGAACAACATTTCTAACCTTGAAATAGGCAAAGTTCTGTTTAAATTTCTTTAACTAACTTCCTTACTTAACCTTTCTTTCGAATAACTATATTCGATTAACTCTTTTCACTTAACTCTTATCAATTAACTCTATTGGACTGACCCTATTGGATTAACTCTATTTGCTTAACTCTATTTGATTTACTCTATTCACTTAACTCCTGTCGAATAAACTAGATTCGATAACTCCTTCAACTCCATTCGAATAAACTATTCGATAACTAATCTAACTCTATTCGAATAAACTGTTCGATAAATACTTTCAAATAACTAGATTTGATAACTCCTCTCGAATAACTAGATTCGATAACTCCTTTCAAATAAATAGATTCGATTAACTAACCTCGAATAACCAATATTCGATTATTCCTCTCTCGAATACACTATATTCGATAACTCTACTTCGAATAAGTGATATTCGATAACTCTACTCGATTAACTCCTATTTGATTAACTCTAATTAGTTAACTCTAACTCTAACTGGTCAACCCTCACTGATTAACTCTAATCGATCATTTCTAACTCTAATCGATTTCTCTTATTCGAATAACTCCTATTTGATAACGTTTATTCATTTATAAAGATTTACTTTTGGTAACGGTTCTTCACTTTATAAATGTTCTCTTTAATAACGTTACTTCACTTATTCAAGTGTTGTGTACCCATTCTGTTTAAAACTATCGGTGTTAAAACCAATATCTCTTATCTATATAAGTTCAGACTTATATATTCCATTTACCGAATGATAAAAAATTACTAAATTTAAAAATATCATTTATAAATTTGTCTATTCCATTTTATCTATTTTTCTCCATATATAAGTTCTGACTTATATATATATATATATAAATATATCTATTTATCCCAAGATTAATATTCCCTTTTAAATCCTATTTGTTAATGGTTTACAAATATCCCCTTTTATATTTGTTTGAAAATATAACTCCTTTATATTTGATTCACAAATATTTTTCTTTAACTCTATTGATTTTATAATTATTTCCTTATATAATTTTTTTTCCTTTTATATATAAAATCCAGTGATTTTATATAAATAAATGATTTTCAAAATATACTTTGAAAATCTCCTTTTATCTTTCAAGTATTTCTTATGGTATTTAACATACCATATAACAATAATAAAAATCGTCCAAACACATATAATCAACAAAAGATTATATATCACATCATATATCACAATATATGAATCACAGTAAAATAAATGTTGAGGAATCCAGTTGGATTCCTCCAACATGTTTCCTTGTATCACAGATGTTAAACAATATAGACAACATCACTTTCAGTTCCATATGATATATTCTGTTAAAACAGAATCAATATAAAAATTCAACTAACTGACTAGCAGTTCAATCAAATAGTCAACACACAATTAATCAAACAATATTTAATAGTTCTAAAAATACAACATGAAATTATAAACTGTTTAGAGTTAGTGAGATTTACTCACATTGGACTATCATTGTTAAAACGATAATTGTCGTTGATTCAGATGGACAATTTATTTCACTATAAATTGTAATGAACCCCAATCCATTCCCAGTCAGCTTCTGTAATGGCGTGTTTTGTTAGCTGTCGAATAATTAATTTATTTAATTATTTATATATCGATTTGGCGATATCGATAACTTAAAGTACAACGTTCGAACTTATAAATTATAATTATAATTAAAACGAACCTGAAACGTCGCGGCAGTTCGCAGTTTGGCGATTTGAACTTCAACTGAATATACAAGATTCGTTTTAAATCGGATTTCTGTGAAACAAGAAACGTGTGGAGCTAGTGGAGTATATTTTTCATATGGAAGAGAAAAATCGAGATTTCGTCGTGTAGATTTTGAGTTATGTCCAAATCAAATTTCAGAAAAGTCGCTGTAGAATTCCTTTATAATTTGCGACGCTTTATTTACGTTATAACGGGTTTTTTTCGATATAACTAGAGATCGGGTTTGAATATAGACAAGGTTCTTTAGAGACATAACGATAATTTAATTTTTAGAATTTTATGGTAATTTTTAATTAATTTAATAAATGACTTTTTATTTGAAGTATTTCGCACCCTGAAATCAACATTTTGAGGTTTCACAATATGAGTTAATCTACCGATATTATTATATTTTTGGAACCGTGGCACATTGCTCGGTACGATGATATAATTATATCTGTCCATAGCGGTTCATACGTAAACGGAATTTTACGTAATAGATACCGAGATTTTTCTAAAACCATTCAAGCCTTGCATGTTTACACTATAAGTTTTAGCTACTACTTAGGTAATTTCACATATACGTAAACACTAAGTATGCAGTCCTTTAAACTTTCTGCCCATTTTACATTCGCTTGTTTGATGAACCGACCCCTCCCTTTTACCAAAACGTAGGAACCATGTTAAAACATTTGTGGATATGTATATAACAGCGTGTAGTTTACTTTAGATTCCTTAGCTTCTACGTGTTTTGCTCGTATCCGTTATTCACGTTCTGGGTAAGGTGGATCCACGTTATCTTAACTGCTGAGGAAAATGTGTCTACATATACACATCGGTCTTCCCTTTGGCTTCATTTTTCTCCAGGATTTTCGAAACTATGCTTTCCAAATTCATTCAAAAACCCAGATCTAAAAGAAAAAAAATATAATCAAAACAAATCAAATGATGTAATTCGAAATATATACATCACTAGGATCGGGGAAGGTTTCTCTTCAGATTGCTATCATTTTTGTAGCATTCGACAGGGGTTATTGGCGCTCGACATCTTCCAACGTGTTAATACAGACTTGGGTTCGAGGAGGATGGAAACTCAAAGGGAGTTGATCGATTTCGGTTTTGGATTTGAGTATAGCGTGAAGAGTAGAGTGCATTGTGATTTTTTTGAGTAATTTGGAGACAAAAATGGTCGATGTCCTGTAGGCTGTCGCACATCGGGGTGAAGGATTGAAGTGGTTCCGACGTGCGGCGAGTTGAGGTTGGAGGGTAGGAGAAGATGGAGATTTTCAAGAGTAGTTCGATGGTGTTTGTAGTTTAAGAAACCGTGAACTGGAATGGAAGGACGAGGCGTTTGTGATGGTGGAAATGGCTGTGGGTTTTTCTGAATGCGGTTACCAATTTGGGAAGAAGAAGGCGGGGGTCTGGGCTTGAGGAGGATGTTGGGCCGACACTTAATGAAAGGGGTAAAGCCCAATTGAATAATATTTATGTTTTTATTTTAAATTTAAATATCGTGTTAATTTTAAAAATCATACCTCCTACATACGATATCAGATTGACGAACCGTAAGTTGCGTTGGGATCGTATGGACGGACACTACACAATGGAGCTGACCGGAGTGAATCCAAGCTCGTTACAATTTATAGCAAAATAAATTGTCCATCTAAATCAAGCGACAATTATCGTTTTAACTATAACAGTCCAATGTGAGTAAATCTCACTAACTCTGAACAGTTTATAATTTCATGTTGCATTGTTAGAACTGTTAAAATTGTCTGTTTGACTGTGTGTTGATTGTTTGATTGAACTGCTAGTCAGTTAGTTAAATTTCTATATTGATTCTGTTTAACAGAATATATCATATGGAACTGAAAGTGATGTTATCTATATTGTCTAACATCTGTGATACAGGGAAACAGGTTGGAGGAATCCGATTGGATTCCTCAACAGTTATTTTATTGTTTTTCATATATTGTTATATGATGTGATATAAAATCTGTGGGCGATTATATGTGCTTGGACGATATTGAATATCGTGATTTGATATGATTGAATACCATAACATACCGAAATGTTGATAAGGGGATTTTCAATGTTTATATTGAAAATGAATCTTATTTATAAAATTGATAGGATTTTATAAAAGGAAAACATTTATTTAATTTGAAAATAAATAAATGAAAAAGGAAACATTTATTTAGAAAATAAATGAAATAAAATGGAGACATTTATTTAGAAAATAAATGAATTAGAATATAAAGGAATATTTATTTAGGAAATAAATATAGGAACCTTTATTTAGATTATAAATAAATGGAATAAAGGAATATTTATTTAGGGAATAAATAAAGGAACACTTGTTCGGAAAATAAATAGAATTATACAAGGATAGATTTAAACACGTGCTTCGCACACGGTATAACACGATATGGATTTAAATGAGATATTAAATAGGAAATCTGTTTTAAACAGATAAATTGAAGTAGATTAATTCATAAATAATGTTTTATAAATGTTAGCCTGCTTTGTGACCAGGCTACCCAAAGCCAGGGACTTGAGTATGAACTTACATTGATTGGCGATCACTTGGATGGAGTGATAGAAAGATGGAAAATTTGAATTATTCATGCAAATGTCATCGGATCGGATCCCCCATTCGGATCGGATCGGATCCCTGCTTTCGGATCGGATCGGATCCCCCTCCCCGGATTGGATCGGAGTACCCTCTTCCCGAACCGCCTGAAGTATTCTGTACGAAAGTGCGTGCAGGCATTCTGCTCGAACAACTGGTTCGGTTCGGATCCGATCCGAACCGACTGGACCTGCTTCTGCACACGGAGTTTGACCTCTTCTCTTGGCATGACCGACTCCTACAATTGCAGATCGGACTCCACTTGGCAAAGAACGACCTGGTAGCCACTTTTCCACGTTCTCCACTACTTCTGAGATCTCATCCGGTCACGCCACGTGGCCCATCCGAACCGGAACCGCCCAGAGCTTCTCTACAGCTATAAATACACCACAACATGGCCATTTGAAAGGACCTTTTGACATTTCATTCAAACATGGTAGCCATGGCCGAATTCCCCCACCAATAACCACCTTCTTCTCCAATGAAAATCAATGAAAATCAATGAATTCGGAGAGAAATATTCATCGTATTTGAGCGATTGAGTGATTAAATTCCTTGTAATTGTAATCCATGAACAAAATGAGAAACTATGAAGTGGATGTAGGCTTGTTAACGCCGAACCACTATAAACCTTGTGTCTCTACTTGATTTTTTACATTTTAGACTATTATTCCTCGCAAATCCTAGACAATTGGGTGTTAGGACCATTTTTTGGTCTAACATTTTGGTGCTTTCACTGAGGAATGAAGATTCTCAACCTATAGGGATTCTCCATTCTACTATTGGATCGCCAAGTCCGATGAGGAAATCCGGCAAATTCAACATTTTTAATGACTTTCCAGTTCGAAAAAGTCTCTGGATCGGATGCGGGTGACCAGCAGATCGGATTGAGTTAATGCAGAATCGCATGGCTTCGGTTCGGATAGCCCCACTCAGTTCGGGTCGGGTCCGACCCGACCCCACGAAGTTATACACTGAGACGCCAGAACTAGTAATAGCAGCATCGGTTCGAATCCAATGACCAGGGGTCCGATCCGACCCCAATAAAATGAAAAATCAATCCGACCCGAACCGCAGGAAAAGATCCGAATCGGCCGCTTGCTGATGACGTAACCCCGACCCGATCCAATGACATACCCGATCCAATCCGACCCGAAGACGTCTAACCCGGAGTGGCACAACGAACCGACCCGGGGACAATGCTCCGACCCGACCCGTTGAGCAGGACTCGAATCCAGCTGCTGTTGATACCCCGATCCGACCTGGTGATGCATCTTCGAACCGAAGTGGGTACCCCGAACCGAACCGAGGAAATGAATGTTACCGATGGTGCATCTATGATCCGACCCAACGTGAAGGCAATCCCAAGCCGCAATTTGAAGGGATGATCTGATCCGAACCGAAATAGCTGTTTTTGGGAAAAAATACATTTTTATGACCATTTCAGAAAAGGCGCCATCGTCCAAAATCGAAAAAATCGTGCGGTTAGGTCGATCGCCGCCGGGACTGCGGGGCCCCGGACCCCCGCCGGCGCTGCGCCCGGACCCGCTGACGGCCTCGCCTTCGGCTCGGAGCACGGCTCGCCTTCGGCTCGACGTATATTTTGACCAACAGTAGTCATCAAAGTTTGTTAATGAAGATAAGGTGGATAGTCAAAGAATATAATAACCAAATGGCAACGACTAGGATTCCTCCAGAAGCCATAGCCTCTATTTGCCGATGCCATTCAATGGGTGGTCGTCTGTCAGACGACCTCGAATCCGTCTTAGCCAGGTACCCCGAATCTGGTACCGATCAAACTTTGAGCACCCACAGGAAGAATTATGGAGCATTGTCGTAACGAGCCCGATTGAATTGCTCGTTTACAGAGCCACGTCCTTCGCCTGAGAGAAGTTGTATACCTTAAGATGGATCCGAGGTGACCATCCACTCCTTGGCTCACACGTGGCAGATCTCAAGATAATTGTGCATCGATCATTGCATTTCAGAGTTGAGATCCGACTCCAGATGGACGCGGTTCGACCGTCCATACAATCAGATCCTGCAGTCGATGCCATCGAATTACATAAATCCAAATAAAGGAGGCAGCACCGCCTATCAACATACTTATTTTCCAATCATGCATTTTTCCTTTACATACTTCTTGAGTTATTGACATGATTAACTCATGCAAATTCGTATATGAATGTTGCAGGAACCCGAGGTTTGGTACCGACAACCCCTGCCATAGTTTGATCGGAGGAATGTAAAGCTTTGGCGAACGTGATTCGACCCTTCACCCGCTTACTATTGGCCTAACGACAACATTCTAAAGCAAAAGAAGTTCGACCATTCATTCACCGACTTTTTGCCCTTGACGTGGGAGCAAGAGAGTAAATGCACATGAGTTCGACCTGTGTTATCCATATATGGACATACTAATGAGGCCTCCTCATCATCTATCCATTGATTCGCCATGCAAGACATAGAGATATACTCGGGTGTGACATAACCACTTAGCAGTTCTATGACTCCATCCCCTGATCCAACGAGAAGAGTGCAAAAATGACAGGGGCATGATCACATGAATGACATAACTTTTGCCTTCGATGTGGGGGCAAAAGGGAAATGTTAAGACGAGGACGAGTGTGACTCGACCGCTCTCCAAAAAACGTCTTTAACTCTTTCTCATGTTTCCGATGGGAGGAGTATAAAATCAATAGGGACGTGAACCGACCATCCCTGATGGCGACCTTTGCCCTTGATGTAGGAGCAAAGGGATGTTGCCAAGGCAAATGTGACCCGACTGTTTGCCCGACTAACTCTAATCCTCAGAGCTTGGATATGAGTATAAACTTAGGACGAGTGTGACAGGCGCGCCAAGATTTAAGACCACTCGATCCACAACTCTAACCCAAACTGACTTTGGGAGAGTATAAAGGACGAACCGCGACGTCCATAACTCTCACTCTCACGACTTGAGAGAGAGTATAAATCTGTTGGGATAGTGTGAATGGTGCACCATGACTTAAGACCACTAAACCTATAACTCTAACTCTCACGACTTGGGAGAGAGTATAAAGGACAATGCTGCGAGGTGCATGCAATCTTCATTGCCCTCCGACTGAGGACAGGATTATAAAGGACTTACGGATCAGACATCCGAATGACTTAATCCGGTTCCCATCAACGCTGGGGGCACGGAAATAGATTTCTGAATTAACTTCAAACACGCTTCGGACGCGACCCGTGTTTCAAAATTAAATGGAGGCTACAGACACTATACCTCCAAACTACGACACCTGACACTTTGACATTTAATAATTCTATGCTAGATAGATTAGCACTCAACATGTTTTCATTTCGAGCTACAATTGCTTGTGACTTAAAGATTGACTTAGTAGCTTGCAAGACTAAGCTGACTATTCTTTTTCGAATTGCAAGATTATGTACAAATACAAAGCAAAGACACAAGGGATACTCGCGTACAACAACAAAGAGGTCGTGTTTGAAGGAATGACGTCGACTTCTAATGCTAAGCTTCCCACACGACTCAGTGCAATCACCGAAAGGAGGTCCTAAGAGTGATATATCAAATCAACATACACACGCATGTGTGACTGGCCATAGCCCAAGTGCAACGACGAGTGCTACCTCGCAAATACGTTGAATGGAAAACGTGATAACTCGAGCACTTGGATAACTCGAGCACATAAGCTTATAAAGCAATGTCTCTTTTCCATGCATCCATGTCTAAATTTAAAAGGGATGTGATACAACTGCCGACCTTTCTCCATTACCCCCGGACTGGGGCCCCACTGCTGAAAATATTCATAAATGTTATATGTCTGTGACTAACTTATACCTCGCACTTCACAGGCTGCTTGAGGACCACGAAATGGATGCAGAGTGAATGTCCATTTGCTAGTCCGGACCGACTTCCCGGTTGAAAGACCCCATGTAAAGGGAGATGCCATTGCTTTGACTCCTAACTTGCGCGGAGGCGAATTGCCTGACACTCAGACTCAAAAGCGAAGAAGAAGGAAGATAGAAATTTCTTCCGTGCTGAGGATATTGGCGCAGAAGGCGCTAGGATCGAAGGAAGGTAGCAGATTTCTTCTTGTGATGATCCCTCAGCATGTCAAGCTAGATATGAAATGGATGGTACCCTTGCTGATTTGTGAACTCACATGGATCAGCGAGATGAACTTCTCCAGAAACGACAGAAAATGGTGGATAACTTCTCTACTCGGATAGATGGAGGGCCTAGTAGCTTCGACTTATTCTCTAGAGCGAGCTTCATGGGAATTCAAACGACAATGAACTTGGCTCATACGCTCCCTGCCCCGTGGTCCAGATAATATGAGACCCTAGGACAAGTTAGCATGGTCGTCTTTGATGAAACAAAGATACAACCAACCTCCTCCCAGGTATTTGTAACATGCAACTTCCGACCGTGACATTTTGGATGAAAACGATGGATATGTAAGAGCCGCCGAAAAACTTAAGCGGAGCCCGACCAACCTTTGCTCCAATTCGGAGGAATGTTTAAAATCTAGCTCAATCTCAACATGAGGCTCCCCATGTAGGTGGAAGACGAGAGCATTCGAGAAAGCTATAGTCTAACTTTATTGCTATCCGACTCCGAACCTCAAAGCTTGGGTGGGAGACCAAGGACTAACATGAGCTGGACACGAATAAATTATTTTCTATCAAACTCTAACTCACAGCTCGATGAGGGAGTATGAATTCAGAGAATACGTGGATTTGATGACCACCGTTTAGTAAAATCCCCATGGATGGGGAGTACAGGATAAGAGCTTCGAACATCATCATCTGACTATCTGCCAGCCTTAGGCACATTTACGATTATCTGAGCTTCACAATAACCCAGACTATAAGCAGAAGAATGGCTCCTCAAGAGCAACCTGCATACATCCAAGTAGCGGATCACCATCCAGAATTAAAAAACAGAAGCCTGATTGATTGCTATTACATATGCACAACCAAGAAGCCAGAAACCGGCTTCCACCCAATTTAAGACTTCATACCGGGGGCACTGGAGCTAAATTAGGTAATTAGCGACAACTTCTCAAAGACGAGGGCCAAATTGGCAACATTAATTAATGCTTCAACAGAGATCAGGCAAGACCCTGCATGCATTCCTTGGAAGATTCAACGCCGCAGTGGCATCGGTAAATCGACCTGGACCATATATGGCGTTGATTGCTGTAGTATCCGGTATTCTGGATATCTCAAACTTCAAAATCTCTTTACATCGAGACCCATCAAGAGGACTTGGCGGATTCACCTCTGAAACAAACCTCGGTATCTCTCTTTCATGAGATTCTCCTAGAAACGTTGGAAAATCCTATCCTGAGACAGACAGATTCGTGCAATAAGAGTGTGCTAATGTTGAAATGGATGATCTCAATGTCTTCACGACAGAATGGAGCACCATCTGACTCTTCAAATAATAAAGGAAAAAGAAAAGCCCCAGGAAAGACTAACAGGAATTTACAATTCTGGAAATGACCAATGTCATTAATCGGACCCGCGGTCTTGATTGTCAAGCTTAATGGAACCAAGCATGGGAGATAGACTCAACAAGACTATGATGGCTATTTCAGATTATGCCAAAGCGTGAACGAAGGAACTCGAATAACTCACTAACGACGTTCGCTCGCTTGCACCGCTGACGAGCTTACTCAACTCTGCAGCTGATGCGAGGAGAGTATCTAAGTTTGCTGATATACTCAATAAGGCGATCATTGCTTTCTGGCTAAACAGATGGGTTGACCCCAACGCGAATGTGATTCGACCATTCGCATATACAACTCCAACCCTTGATGACTTGGGAATGTGCACATAACGACACAGGGTGACTAAGATTGTTGAACCTACATATCTAACCCGATGCGGCAGAAAAAAGTATAAAGGCTAAAAGCTTGGATGTCTGATTGAGCTATCATAACCACAACAATGCTAGGGGTATAAGCACTGACTTTGCTCGTCCTCCACTAATGCTAGGAACATCAACTTCAACCGACAGATTGACTTTAAACATGACCCTGACTCAATGCATGATTCAGAACATATACATTATATCTTTAGAATATGACGTGATTCATCCCGACCATCCAAGTGAGCGAAATTACGGATCAAGCAAGAATTCAAAGACTTGATCTACAACTGCATCAAACGGAGAGTATGATGAACTCCTCTGCTGCCTTACAATTGTGATAATCCTACCAGCTAGTGGCTTGCATGTTTTCAACACTCGTACTGACTCGTATGTGATCACGGGACTATAAAACAATCTGAAGTGATCATGGCTTTCGGATGCACTATTATTACGATTAGATGCAATCATGGAGTCCTAGATTAATATCCTGATATCGAGATTGTCCAGATCCAAGCAAAAATGACAAATTCATATGCCGACTCTGATGCGCTCTATCCGAACGGTGACTTGGACGGCTATTATATACATTGCCTTATACACCAAAGAAATCTTAGCTTAGCAATGCACTTGACTTGTTTAGGAAGATGACGTCGTTTGGCATCAACTTTAACATGTACGATCTCACACGGGAGCCAAACATACCACATAACCTATGATGAAGGGATTCTACCTCTTGATTCGACGAAGTCTAAACGATTACCTGATCATCTTGACCACTTTAGCCATGAAATTTGGCCCGATAAGCATCAACGGAAGCAATGCGGCATATGACAAGCCATTTATACAGAAAAAGATCCAAAAAGAATCATCTCGACTTATTCAAAGTACATCTTATTTGCAACAAGATGTACTTTGGGGGGCAAAATGTTAGCCTGCTTTGTGACCAGGCTACCCAAAGCCAGGGACTTGAGTATGAACTTACATTGATTGGCGATCACTTGGATGGAGTGATAGAAAGATGGAAAATTTGAATTATTCATGCAAATGTCATCGGATCGGATCCCCCATTCGGATCGGATCGGATCCCTGCTTTTGGATCGGATCGGATCCTCCTCCCCGGATTGGATCGGAGTACCCTCTTCCCGAACCGCCTGAAGTATTCTGTACGGAAGTGCGTGCAGGCATTCTGCTCGAACAACTGGTTCGGTTTGGATCCGATCCGAACCGACTGGACCTGCTTCTGCACACGGAGTTTGACCTCTTCTCTTGGCATGACCGACTCCTACAATTGCGGATCGGACTCCACTTGGCAAAGAATGACCTGGTAGCCACTTTTCCACGTTCTCCACTACTTCTGAGATCTCCTCCGGTCACGCCACGTGGCCCATCCGAACCGGACCCGCCCAGAGCTTCTCTACAGCTATAAATACACCACAACATGGCCATTTGAAAGGACCTTTTGACATTTCATTCAAACATGGTAGCCATGGCCGAATTCCCCCACCAATAACCACCTTCTTCTCCAATGAAAATCAATGAAAATCATTGAATTCGGAGAGAAATATTCATTGTATTTGAGCGATTGAGTGATTAAATTCCTTGTAATTGTAATCCATGAACGAAATGAGAAACTATGAAGTGGATGTAGGCTTGTTAACGCCGAACCACTATAAACCTTGTGTCTCTACTTGATTTTTTACATTTTAGACTATTATTCCTCGCAAATCCTAGACAATTGGGTGTTAGGACCATTTTTTGGTCTAACAATAAATTAAATAAATTATTTATCGTTGATAAATGGAATATATATAAGTCTGGACTTATATAGAGAAGTAGAAACATTATTAAAAGGACATTTATAAAGTGAAGAACCGTTACTAAAAGTAAATCTTTATAAATGGATAAACTTGTAAAAAGTAAATCTTTATCAATGGATAAACGTTGTAAAAAGGAAATCTTTCGAAATGAGTTATTCGAATTAGATATTTGAATAGAGTTAAAACACATTAGAGTGATTCGAATTACTTATTCGAATAGGGTTAAACAAAGTAATTTGTTTGGTTAACCAAAGCAAGTTAGTCGAGTTAATCAAAGTAATTGGTTAAGTTAACCAAAGTAAATTAGTTAAGATAAACTAAGCGGTTAATCGAAGTGAATTAGTTAAGTTAAACTAATTGGTAAATCAAAGTGAATTAGTTGCGTCAAACTAAGTGACTTAGTTAAGTTAAACTAATTTGTAAATCAAAGTGAATTAGTTGCGTCAAACTAAGTGAATTAGTCAAGTTAAACTAATTGGTTAATCGAAGTAAATTAGTTGGGTTAATCAAAGTGAATTAGCTGAGTTAAACTAAGTAAATCGGTTAGAGTTAATCAAAGTGAATTAACTAAGTTAAACTAAGTGGATTAGTTCAGTTAATCGAGACAAGTAAATCAAGTTAGGTTAAACCATTTGAGTTAACCAGTTAGGTTAAACCATTTGAGTTAACCAGTTAAAATTTACCAGTTAAAGATAAACAGTTAGAGTTGACCAGTTAAAGTTGACCAGTTAGAGTTGATCAGTTAGAGTTAATCAGTTAAAGTTGACAAGTTAGAGTTGACCAGTTAGAGTTATCCAAGTGGAGTTAATCGAGTAGAGTTGCTGAATATCACTTATTCGAAGTAAAGTTATCGAATATAGAGTATTCAAGGGAAGAGTAATCGAATATAGATTATTCGAGTGGGGAAATCAAATGTTATTCATTTGAGAGGAGTTACCGAGTATTACTTATTCGAAGAGTAGTTATCAAATATTGGTTATTCGAAGTTAGTTAATCCAAAGGAGTTATTCGAAGTTAGTTAATCCAAAGGAGTAGTCGAAGAGTTAATCGAATATAGTTATTCGAAAGAAAGTGTTAATCGAATATAGTTATTCGAGTAAAGTTAAAAGAGTTAATCGAATATAATTTGTTCGAATAGAGTTAGAGAAGTTAATCGAATATAGTTCATTCGAATAGTGTTGGAGGGGATATCGAATATATTTTATTCGATAGGATAGAAGTGAATATAATTTATCAATTAAGTTATTCGAATGAGTTATTCGAAGGAGTAAAACAAATTAAGTTAATCGATTAGAGTTGAGTTAATCGATTTGGGTTAAGTTAAGTTATCGAGTTAAGAAATCGAGTTGAGATAATCGAGTTAAGAAAATCAAGTTGAGTTAATCGAATAAGTTATTCGATAAGAGTAAATCCATTTAAGTTAAGTCGGATGTTAGTTATTCGATAAGAATTGACACATTTAAGAAAATCGAATATTTGTTATTCGATAAGAGTTAATGAAATAGAGCCAACCAAGAAGAGTTATTCGAATATTAGTTATTCGATAGGAGTTAATCGAAATAGAGTTTATCGAATATAAGTTATTAAAAAGGGAGAGTTAATCGAATAGAGATTACTCGAAAGAGAGTTATACGTCGAATTCGGTTATAACGAATTCGGGAAAGTACTATTTACTTTCCAGGGTTTAAATCAAGATTTAGTTATTGATTTAGAAATTAGGTGTCTGTTAAATTATTCGAGTTAGGAAATAAAATATATAGGTGTAGGAATTATAACGTTATAGTTATAATCAAACACTGTCATATAAGAAGTGGATTCGTAACCTGAATCCGATAATTTGCGTAAACAGATGATTGGAAAAAGTGAGTGACAAACTTCATCTATTTCACAGTAAAGGACGTTGTTTCAATTAAGGTCTGAGAGGTAATTATACCCCAACTTGATTGACTTCAGAATTGACAAAGGAATAGTTGTGGTTCGATCTAAAAGGTTGATTAGGAATAAAGTTATGGAATAAGCGATTAATGGATTAAGCGTAACGATGTTTTATACAACGTTCATTGGAAATCCGTAAATGAGTTTTGGAAACGTTTTCCAAATATAGTCAGATATGTTTTCTAAACATAGAAAATGAAATGTTTTCATGATAAGAATTTAAGAAATAGAGTTAAGCAAATTCAGAAACTAACTGGAGAGGGTAAGTTGAACGGTTTTCTAAGTGACGATCTGATGTTGGGTTCGACCTTCCGAATTGATACTTAGAGAATTGTTCTCATACTAGTTACAGTTAGGGACTGATAGTTGCGAAATAATAGTGATGTGAAAATAAGCTATGGAAATGTTTTCCAATGATTAATAACATATATTTTCTAAATATATGAAATAAGGAAATATGAACTTATGATGATTGATCGATCGAATTTCCATTTGGAAATAAGATCGTTGTTTGTACACCGACATGTTTCCATTTGATAGTTGAATCACAGACTATCATAGCTTTGACCATTTTTACGTTGTTAATATGGAGAGACCGGTTGGATTATTATTCGAAGAACCACTCCGTATTAGCATAAGCGTTGCAAATTATACAATTGTAAACAACTGTAAAATTCGTTCGTCTTTCATAAACAACAAGGATCGTTGTAGAGGGTGTCGAACTCTGGGACCAAATTATTTTATTAATAAATCCAATCAAGTTATCCCTAACTTTTGATTAGTTGAAAACAAAGAAAATAGCAGAAATTAAATAAAAGAGAGTTTTAACAATAAGTGAAAGCAATTAGGGGATAATGACATAGATCAGATTCATAATCATCAATAGCCAAAAGATTAACCAGATCTAATACATGTTTCTGTCACAAACATGAATCAACGATAATAGGTTTTTAGAAACAAATATGTAAATAACGACAAGCATAGCCTATGTAGGAGCTCAGCTCTACAACCATAGGCTATCAGGACAGATTCACTATTTTATTTCTAAAACCCTAAATATTAAATCTAAATCTGATAAGTGTTAGATTGAACTCGAATATACCCTGTGAAGGAGCACAACTCTTAAACGACAAAGGGTATGAAGGTTCAGATCTAACCCTTAAGTCAGATCCAGATCTACATGTATACAGTCCTCATCTTTTGGCTATGTGATTCATATTGAATCATACTATCAGCGTCATCACCCCTAATCAAAGGGGATTAGCTAGACATAGCTAAAGAAGAAGAGAAAAAGAAAATAAATAACATGAACATAAATAAAATAAACAAAAAGTAAAAAGAAAGGGAGAGAATGATTTTATTCCAAGAAGAGAATTACAGAATAAAACCTAATATGTTTCTTACAAGACTAAGATACAATGTATTTATAGCTGATATGACAAAGTCTGGCTAGCTAATTACATAATGTGGGACTAAAGAAATAACCCAAATAACACATAAGCCAGTGTGAACGCAGCTTTAGAGTGAGTGGTCTAGCAAATAGGCTAGTGTGAACGCAACATGAGTAAGAGGCCTTCCAAATGAGCTAATGTGAATGCAGTTTGAGTCTTTATTGAGCCAAATCTTCTTAACTGAAATATAATTGCACCCGTTCTTCAAGCTTTAGACTCTTCAAGCTTTAGCAATTTTAAACTTCACTCTTTTTAAGCAAATTCTTCATGCTTTATCCATCAAATGCTCTAAACCATGCTGCTTGTCAACAATCTGAAAATACAGCTATAAATACAAAGTATCAATTATTTTAAAGGGAAAATAAGATAAATAAGCGGATAAAATATACACATTTAGGTCTATATCAAATACCCCCACACTTATCTTTTTATTCGTCCTCGAATAAACTAAACTAAGATATGTCACACTTTCGTAGGAAACACGATTGCATTTAGCGTATGCAACAAGCTGTTAAACCTCTGGGTGTCCCCAGTAGGACGAGTGTTGTCTCGTGAGGGTTTTCAGCGGATACTACCCACAAAATCCAAAGCTTCTTATGTACGCAGATTAATCAAACAATATATTTAAGGTCTTTCACATTCCAAGGATTTCACCTAACTTCAACAATAACGGTTTAGTCCCAAATTGTCCATCCCATAATTGGTGCAAAAATGAATAAAAATTTTCAAGCTGAATTGTAATTCCTTGATAACACTGTAATTGTCTTGAAGGTTAAGAGCATGGTGTCAACCAAAGTTCTACACATCGACAATGTGCACCCAATCATTTCTTTATTCTTTTTTTTTTTTGAATAATTTTGCACCAATGTAACTGTAATGTATTGGATGTGAGTTATGCATAGATGAAGGAAAATTTTGTAAGTTCTAAAAATGTTATAGATGAGAGGGCAAGTGTATTAGTTGAACTTCAAGCTACAAAAGATAAAGTAATACTAAGGCACATATGAACATTTTTATTTCCTTTCATCTCCTCTACTACAATCCTCACTTCCAAGTACGGTATAATGGATTGGATGGAATGGAACTGAATGCTTTATAGTCAAGAATGATGAATGACTATTTTATTCTGAGAGACTCTCTCTTTATTTCATTTTTTTTCTTTTTTTTTCTCTCTTTTTTTCTTTTTCTTTTGCATGATGAATGATGAATGGAGATGGAATGGAATGATACTGTACATTATTTCATTTGATTCCTCCTCTACTAAACCAACACTTCATGAAAGGAAAGTTTTGTGCCCTAGTCACCCTACTTCTATAACTCTAATTCAATACACAAGTCTGGATTGATGTTATACAAAAAGCTGAAAGGAATGATAAACAAAGTTTCGTAAGATAGATAACCCATATAAAATAAGATGTGGTATATGGTTATCCTACCTTAAAACAAGTACGGAGTGGGTAGTGTAATATTGGTATAGAAATGACGTTTTTAACCTTTGAAAATGAAAGGTTCTTGAGTATACCAATATAAGATAAACTTGTCGAAACATGGATGTAAATCGACTAAAACTTGGGTTTGAATAATGTGGGGAATCGAAGAAGAACGCTACAATGAGTCATTTCTCCTTAACTGGGCCAAGTGGATTTTAGAACTTACATTTCTGAAAATTTTGAGTGGAAAAGAAAATATTATGCATGAAAACGAACTCAGAAAATCCAACAAATGTAGGTGCAAAATCCTTTCATTTCAAGAATTTTTTTTTTGATTATTTTTACTTGCACATTCTAACACGTATAACAAGGGTTGACACGCTTACTCCAGAACACGACTAACGTCTGCACAGTCTCAAGCTAGCATCTTAAAAAGACACATTACGATTCAATGAATAAATAATTTTCATTCCCATCACCCAACAATTCAACTTATCAAACAAGAACCAAGGTGTTATTTATGAATTTAAGTTAATCCTTGTTCAATGAATGACCTACTACATAAAATTTGATTGCTGATGTAATGTAAATTCCCCCCACACTTGAGTGTGACTGTGTCCTCACAGTCTTAATCAGACATATCTTAGTGAAAGGGAAAAACAAATAAGAGAATATTTACATATGTACAAAAGAGGGCCAGTGCGTCTTACAGAATGTAATGTGGCGCATGGAGGACCATAAGCTCTTCCTCTTGGTTGGGTATTGGTTCCAAGTAAGGTTTAAGGCATTGACCATTGACCTTAAAGGATGATCCATCAGTTGGATTCTCAATTTCTACCGCACCATACGGAAAAACAGTCCGTACAGTGTAAGGTCCTGTCCATCTAGATTTTAGCTTACCCGGAAATAGATGCAGTTTTGAGTCATACAACAGAACTTTTTGACCTGACATGAAAGTTTTACGTAAAATTGATTTATCATGAAAAACTTTTGTTCTGTCTTTGTAAATTCGTTCATTTTCATAGGCATCATTTCGAATTTCATCAAGTTCATTAAGTTGAAGCTTCCTATGTTCTCCTGCTTGCTCTAAATCAAGATTCAAAGTTTTTATTGCCCATAACGCCCTATGTTCAAGTTCAACTGGAAAGTGACATGGCTTACCAAAAATCAACCTATAAGGGGACATACCCAAGTTAGTTTTGAAAGCGGTGCGGTAAGCCCAAAGAGCATCGGTTAACTTTTGAGACCAATCTTTACGATTTCGATTCACGGTTTTCTCAAGGATTTGTTTAATCTGCCTATTCGATACTTCAACTTGCCCACAAGTTTGAGGGTGATAAGGAGTGGATAACTTGTGGGTTATCAAATACTTTCTCATGAGAGCTTCAAAAGAACGATTACAAAAGTGTGTACCATTATCACTGATTATTGTGCGATGTGTGCCAAACCTAGAAAATATGTTTTCTTTTAAGAAGCGCACAACAACCTTATTGTCGTTTGTTTTGCATGGAACAGCTTCGACCCATTTAGAAACATAGTCGACAGCCAAGAGAATGTAAATGTTCCCAAAAGAATTAGGGAAGGGTCCCATGAAGTCTATACCCCAAACATCAAAAATTTCGACCTCTAGAATGGGGTTTAGGGGCATCATATTCCGTTTAGAATTTTTCCCTAAGAATTGACATCGGTCACAAGTTTTGCAAAATTCGTACGCATCTTTGAAAAGGGTGGGCCAGTAGAAACCCGATTGGAGAACCTTTTGGGCTGTCTTTTTGGGACCGAAGTGACCACCACAGGCTTGGTCATGACAGAAAGAGAGGACACTGTGAGTTTCAGTGTCAGGAACACATCTTCGAATGATTTGATCGGGACAATACTTGAAAAGATAGGGGTCGTCCCAATAAAAATGTTTCACTTGGGAAAAGAATTTGTGTTTATCCTGCTTAGACCAAAAAGAAGGGGTCTGCTTAGTGACTAAGTAGTTGACAATGTCAGCAAACCAAGGATCAGTGGATAGAGAAAACAGCTGTTCATCAGGGAAATTCACGTTGATTGGAAGATAAGAAGACGGGGCATTTGGAAGACGAGACAAGTGGTCCGCAATAACGTTGTCAGATCCTTTTTTATCCTTAATGGTAAGGTCAAATTCTTGAAGTAGAAGGATCCAACGAATGAGACGAGCCTTAGCATCCTTTTTAGAGAAAAGGTATCTAAGTGCGGAATGATCGGTATAAACCGTGATGTGTGAGCCAACTAGATAAGGCCTGAATTTTTCTAAAGTGAAAACGACTGCCAAGAGTTCCTTTTCGGTGGTCGTATAATTAATTTGAGCGTCATTCAGAGTTTTACTCGCGTAGTAAATGACGTGAAGAATCTTATCGATACGTTGTCCTAAGACAGCGCCAACAGCGAAATTCGAGGCGTCACACATGATTTCAAAAGGCAGCTTCCAGTTGGGAGAGCAGATGATCGGAGCAGAGACAAGTTTATTTTTAAGATGCTCAAAAGATGAAATGCATTCAGAATTGAAGTCGAAAGGAACATCCTTACCAAGAAGATTGGTCAACGGTCGAGTGATTTTGCTAAAATCTTTTATAAAGCGACGGTAAAAACCAGCATGACCTAAAAAGGATCGGATGTCCTTAACTGATTTGGGAATGGGAAGATTTGAAATAACTTCGATTTTGGCTTTGTCTACTTCAATTCCTTTGTTAGAGATGACATGTCCCAAAACAATGCCATGTTTAACCATGAAGTGACACTTGTCCCAATTAAGCGTTAAGTGTTTCTCTTTACAGAGATTAAGAACAAGATCGAGATGATGTAAACACTCAGAGTAAGAATCACCAAATATGGAAAAATCATCCATGAACACTTCCAAAAATCGCTCGATCATATCAGAAAAAATGCTAATCATGCACCTCTGAAAGGTTGCAGGTGCATTACAGAGACCAAAAGGCATACGTCAGTACGCAAATGTACCAAACGGGCAAGTGAAAGTGGTTTTCTTTTGGTCCTCAGGAGCGATAGGGATTTGATTATAGCCCGAGTACCCATCAAGGAAACAGTAGTACTCATGACCAGCTAGTCGTTCTAACATTTGATCGATAAATGGCAGAGGGAAATGATCCTTACGTGTTGCAGCGTTAAGTTTCCTATAGTCAATGCAAACACGCCAACCGGTCTGGGTGCGGGTTGGGATAAGCTCGTTAGCTTCATTTTGGATCACGGTAATCCCTGATTTCTTAGGTACAACATGAATCGGACTAACCCATTGACTGTCAGAAATCGGGTAGATTATTCCATTGTCAAGGCATTTAAGGATTTCAGCACGAACTGCTTCTTTCATGATGGGGTTTAGTCGACGCTGGGGATCACGAGTGGGTTTGGCATTATCTATAAGGTGGATTCGATGTTGGACTATCGAAGGACTAATCCCCTTAATATCAGCCATGGACCAACCAATTGCCTCCTTATTTTTCTTAAGAATGGGAAGGAGCGATTGTTCCTGCTCTAAAGTAAGGTCAGAAGCGATAATGACAGGAAAAGTTTCATTGTCTCCTAAGTAAGCGTACTTAAGATGAATGGGCAACACTTTGAGTTCAGATTTTAGGGGCGACTCAACCGAAGAAATTGGTTGAGGGATAGACTCATTTGTGAGAGGCTCGACAGGAATCGAATCAGAGACATTTTCGGGAATATCTTGAAATAAGGTTTCGTAATCTGATTCAATTTCGTTATTCAGATGGTCGAGCTCAGATTCATTATCGTGGACAGCATGGATTTCAGAAAACTGGTCCACATAAGAGTTAGAAGAGTTTTCAGTTCTGAAGATGTTTAGCTCGACAGTCATGTTACCGAAAGAAAGTTTCATAGACCCATTTCTACAGTTGATGAGAGCATTAGAGGTTGCTAAGAAGGGTCATCCTAGAATCAAAGGGATCTGGTTTGCAGGATTGCTAACCTGTTGAGTTTCTAAGACAATGAAATCAACTGGAAAGATGAATTCGCCAATTTTGATCAACACATCCTCGATTTCTCCCACATGTTTCTTAATTGATCGGTCAGCAAGCTGAAGGGTAACCTTGGTGGGTTTCAATTCTCCTAGCCCTAATTGGCGATAGACGGAATATGGAAGCAAGTTAACACTAGCACCTAAGTCTAGCAGGCATCTATCGATTTTCTTGTCCCCAATAGTACATGATATTGTGGGGCAGCCAGGATCTTTATATTTCACTGGCATCGACTGGGACAAGACTTCACTTAGAGTTGCCGCTAGAAACACTTTCTTAGGTACATGTGTATGACGTTTTTGAGTGCACATATCTTTTAGAAATTTTGCATATTGTGGAACTTGATGTATAATATCTAAGAGAGGAATGTTCACTTTAACTTGCTTAAATATTTCAAGGATTTTTTCTAGCTGGTCCATCTTTTTCCTAGGTCGGAGTCTATAAGGAAATGGAGCAGACAACTCAGTAGGTTGGGCTACTTGAGTTTGAGGATGGTCCTTGTCAGAAATTGGCTCAATGTTTTGATCTGAGTTGGTCGAATTTTCGGTTGGATTTGGAAGATCGTCCGGTAAAGCATTTGGGTTGACCACATGGTTGTCAATCTTTTTGCCGGATCTCAGAGTCGTGACCGCATACAAGTGACTCACGTTTGAGTCTTGAATGATGTGAATTTGGTTGGAGTTAGGACTTTGACGGTTGGGGTTTGGAATGGGTTGACTCGGGAAAGTGCCTCTTTCCCGTTCGCTTACAGAAGTGGCTAACTGACTCATTTGCATTTCAAGTTTAGCAATCGATTGACTCGTGTTTTGCATGTCCGAAGTCAATAAATTTTGAAGATTGGTATTTGATTGGAGATTTTGAGTCGTCGCTTTAGTCAATTCTTCGAGAGTTTTCTCCAGTGATGTCAATCGTTTATCGTCTTGGGGAACAAAAGATTGTTGTGCTTGGTTTTGAAAAGGTGGCGCAGGTTGTTGGAATTGAGTTTGTTGAAAAGGAGGTTTCGAAGGATTATTCGAAAATGACTGAAAAGGTGGTCGAACCGCATTCGAATTTGCATTGTTTTGGGTCCAAGAGAAGTTAGGATGGTTTCTCCAACCTGGATTGTATGTTGGGGAGAATGGGTCGTTCCTAGCTTTGTTAAATGCGTTGAGTTGTTCCAATGAATGTGGGCATTGATCGGCTATGTGGTTAGGATCGTTACATTTGTAACATGAGGTCTGAGACGCTTGAGCTTGATTTATTTGAGTTGATGAAAGGACATTATCGAATTTGGATATCATTGCGTCTATTTTTGCTTCTAAGGCTACTGATGATCCTACCGAATGAGCGTTAGAACGGGAATAAATTGATTTCTCGTTAGATCTTTCCCATTGAGCTGATTTTTCGGCCAAATTTTCGAGAAATTGCGAAGCGGCATTGTGATCTTGGGCTAGAAAATTTCCTTGGCACATTGATTCGAGCATGGTTCGAGAGTTATTTTCAAGTCCATCATATAAAATTTGACAAAGAGTCCATTTTTCGAAATTATGGTGTGGACATTTGACTAGAAGCTCTTTAAATCTTTCAAAATATTTTGCAAAAGATTCACCCCCAAATTGACGAAAATTGACGATTTCATTTCGAATTTTAGATGTTTTTTCCAGAGGGTAAAATTTCTTTAGAAAAATGTTCACAAATTCACCCCAAGTTCCAATCGTATTTGAAGGCAAGCTATACAACCATTTCTCAGCATAATCGGTAAGTGCAAATGGAATTAACCTAAGTTTGATTCCATCGTCACTTAATTGTTGAAATTTCATGGTTGCACAAACTTGTTCAAATTTGGTCAGGAAAATATAAGGATCATCACATTCTAAATTGCCGAACTTTGGAAGAGTATTTATGTGATTCGAATGAATTTCAAAGTGGTTACCCGTTGTGGCGGGCAATATGATGCAGGAAGGAATAGAAACCCGGTCGGGGAAGTATCTATCCATAAGAGATCGGGGGAGATTTTCTTCAGCCATGGTTAAAGAAATGTTTGTTCGAACTAAACGATTGTCTGAAGGATCACGAGTCCAATGACGCATGCACTAGCGAGAAGAATAAGGGAAGACGAGGAAAAACAAATTTGAGAAGCGAATTTTTTGTACAAAACGAGAATTGTTTTGAATTTTTTTTTTTAAAATGAACCTAATGCAATTTACAATTTCTAGAATTATATAATGACGGTTTGATTTATTTCAACAAAAGACTTCTCAGCCAGTTAACGGACAGGAGTTATCGGTGCACCAGGAATCACCCTAGCAATGCAACCGAAGGTTTAAGTACCTTCAGAGGAACAATCGATATAATATTTACGAATCACCGTAATATTTATAAACAGTTATTACTCTGCCGTAGTCTAGACACCGAGAAATAATCCGTTAGAACAAAACCAAATTGTCAATATATAATGAAGTCCTTAGAAAATAAAAACAAAACTAAGATGAATGCAATTTTTTTTTTAATCAGTCACAGAATGAACAGTCGCAGGACGGTCACAGAACAGTCAATTGCAGCAATAAATAAAAAAAACAATTTTTTTTTACAAGCAAGCCGATGCCCTGCAGAAGATTTTTACAAGCAATGTCTATATATTTTTTCTTTGCAGCAGCGGTCCCTGTAGAGATAGAAATACTCACCTAGATCGGCAGTCCGTCCAATGCAATTGAGTCGCGCTAGCGTGTTCACACCCCACTTGGTGTGCAACCGCTCGAACACTGAATAGTCCGCTGCTTTTTGTTGTTGTCGCCTCCTATTATGTAACGACCCAGAAAATCTGAACCAATTTAAAATTTTTAAATTGGCTAAAATAATGGATTTTAAATATTTAAAATAAATATTTTAAATAATGGCGATGAAAACTGAGTTTGAATCGACATTTGAAAACGAATATAATTAATTATAATTATATATAGAATTGAAATTGGCGCGGTAGTTCGATAATTCGATTTCAAACTTCAATTGAAAATACCGGGTGCAAAACAATCCGGATTTTAGTGAAACCAAAAATATTTAAATCTGTAAGTGAATATCTTTCTAATGAATCCGGCCAATCGAAATTTGATAGCGGGAATCAAAAGATATGTCCAGTTGAAAATTCAGAATAGTCGCTATGGAATTCAGGCCCTTAAAAATGGACATTTTGCAAACGACCTCGGATTTGGATGAAACCACTTTTGTTAGATCCGCAGTGTCAAGTTATTGCTAGATTCCAAATTTCATAATTTTTCGAATCAATATGTGAGCGTGGCAAAGGAAAACGCGTTTGACCGATTTCAGTTGATTTTAATCGACTGGAAATTGGCCATTTTTCAAACGGTCTCAGAATTCGAAGAAACTAGTTTTGTTAGGACCGTATCGTCAATACGAAGCTAGAAAATATTTTTCTGGAATTTTTCTAGTTAGTATGTGACCCCGGTAATTTGAAATGTGCGTTTAAAATTCAATATAGTGATTTAAATGAAAATTCAAAAGGAAACTGATTGTAACGATCAAATCAGCTTACGATACATATCCCATTATGTTCGGAATGGGGGTAAAACGCTATGGACGACAGGCGGTAGGCCTCGTTTCGAGGTCGTATGTAAAAGTCAACTTTTTGCTAAATTTAATAATTAAATAAAAAAAATCTATTTTTCCCTCCTATACCTTGCCCCCCCTGTAATTCATTACCGATTCAGTTAAACAGAAATAAAAAAAAAAACCCTAAAACTATCGCGAGCTCCGCCCAGTTCGACGCCGCCGATCCACCGCCCTCCTCCTCCTTCATTCCCCCCCCCCCCCCCCGCCCCCTCGAAGTCAACGCCTCCCCCATTCGAAACCCCGAGCGCCACCCTCGTAGCCATCGCGACCCCCGGTTAGCAGCTCCGCCCAGTTCGAGAAACCCTCCGACGATCTGCGAAACCCCCCCTCTCTCTGTAAGTTTTATTTTATTTATTTATTTTATTTTAATTCTGATTTTTAAAAGCATTGAAAACTGAATTTTAAGTATGATTTAAAAAAACTGAAAACTGATTTTATATAGAAGTAAAAACTGATTTTTTATATAGAAGTAAAAACTGATTTTTTATATAGAAGTTAAAACTGATTTTTTATAGAAGTAAAAACTGTTTTTTTTTATAGAAGTAAAAACTGAATTTTTAAAAAAAGAATTTTTAAAACTGATTTTTAAAGAAAATAAAAACTGATTTTATTTTAAGGTTTAAAATAGAAAAAGGGTTTAAACTTTGAAATAGAAAAAAGGTTTAAACTTTGAAATAGAAAAAGGTTTAATCTTTTAGTAGAAAAAGATTTGAACTTGCAAAAATAAAGATCATATTTTTAAAAAGAGAAAAGACGGGATTTTTATTAGGTAGAAGGAGCAAGACATGATTTTTGTATTTTTAAAGCAATAAAAATATATTTTTTACATCATAAGAATAATAAAAATATAATCTTTATATATTTAATAGCGAAGTCAAAATGCAATCTTTATATATTGAATAACATAGTAAAAATTCGATTTTTTACATATGTAGAGAATACGGGCGAAAGCGACAAAAGGCGAAGATTTTATGCAAGGAAGTGTCGTGCAGTTGGATAGCTATTGGTGAGATTTCTGATTTAAAAATATTATATGTGTGTGAAATGAAATTGAATAGCTATATATATAAATTGATATCTATAATATATATATGTATATATATATATATGTATATATATATACACACGCCCCTCGTCCACAAACCATGGACGATATTTATTGATTGAAATTGGTGTGAAAATTGATTGATAGCGAATGGATGTTTAGGATTGTTTGTGATTGATATTGGTTGATTGTGGTTGAAAAATACCCGTTTGTGATTGTGAAATATTTGGTTGAAACCACATAGGATTAGTTTGTGGAAATGAAATAAATATATACATGCCGCCTGCGTGCGAACTAGATGCATGATCCCCATTGTCAAAAACCGCGAGGTTTTAAGGTGGAGCGAGGAGCCATACTAGGGACGGTCCCGGTTTAACTACCCTGTCGTTATGCTGCCGAAATTTTGAATAATATTCGTGTGTTTGAATTATTTTCATTTGCTTAAACTATATTTATTCATTGTATAGAAATTCATGTGTTGAATTGATATTCATTCGTTGATTAGAAATTCATGTGTTGAATGGTATTCATATTTTGAAATAAATTGTTTGATAATAAAAATCACATTTTTATCTATATATAGAAACTATAGAAAACATTCATGTGTTGAATTGATATTCATTCGTTGATTAGAAATTCATGTGTTGAATGGTATTCATATTTTGAAATAAATTGTTTGATAATAAAAATCACATTTTTATCTATATATAAAAACTATAGAAAACATTCATGTGTTGAATTGATATTCATTCGTTGATTAGAAATTCATGTGTTGAATGGTATTCATATTTTGAAATAAATTGTTTGATAATAAAAATCACATTTTTATCTATATATAGAAACTATAGAAAACATTCATGTGTTGAATTGATATTCATTCGTTGATTAGAAATTCATGTGTTGAATGGTATTTATATTTTGAAATAATTTGTTTGATAATAAAAATCACATTTTTATCTATATATAGAAACTATAGAAAACATTCATGTGTTGAATTGATATTCATTCGTTGATTCGAAATTCATGTGTTGAATGGTATTCATATTTTGAAATAAATTGTTTGATAATAAAAATCACATTTTTATCTATATATAGAAACTATAGAAAACATTCATGTGTTGAATTGATATTCATTCATTGATTAGAAATTCATGTGTTGAATGGTATTCATATTTTGAAATAAATTGTTTGATAATAAAAATCACCTTTTATCGACTATATGAACTGTGTAAAATAGTCTCGTTTTAAAAGAAATTGTTTTATGATAAAAATCCCATTTTTATCACCAACTTGAACTATATAGAAAAATAGTGTTTTGAAATGAATTGTTTTACAATAAAAATCACATTTTTATTGTATGCATAAATCGTTGAAATGTGAAGCGTTAAAAATAGCCACTTGTTCAAAATAAACATATATGAGTTGAAATATTCATTAATTAGCTAATGAAATGATTTGCACCTATTTATGTAACATTAGAATGAATGGTGTTTTTAAACCAAACAGAAATCAAATATGAAGTTGAATAGAAAATGATAAATGATAAGAACTGTATATATATGTACATGCATATTCATTGAACAGGTTATAGCAAAGGGGCTAGAGAAGAGGAATAAAATTTTGTGCCCGACAAATAGGTACACATTTACTGCTTTGTTTGGGTGATGATTTTATGAGCCTGTTGGCTAGCCGCTTGGCTTTTTTTTCTTTTTCTTTTTGAGATTAGAAGGACCGGGAAGGCTATTTGCGATTTCCCGATGCTCCCGGTGCAGGGGAGGTTATGGCGAAATTTTCCAAAATTTTAAGGTGTTAGAAAAATATTTAAAGTGAAAACGATATGGAAATCATTGAATGAACTATATTTATATAAATATATAAATATAAATAAAATTAAAACGAAACGAAACGAGGCCGTGCAGTTCGTATTTTGAAACCGTGATTTCAAACGACTAGTGCGGGAAATCCGACCATTGGATTTTCCCGAAACCTCAACCGTCGGGTTCGCCTTGGAATAATCTTTCCAACGGCACCAACCTTGTAAAAATCCAACGGTTGGATTGTCTGGAATGTTTAATTCAAATCTGAAGAAAAACAGCGCCAGAAGCGATTATATTTATATATATATATATAAATATATTTGTATATTTAATCGAATAACGACGCTGCAGTTCGTATTTTGAAATCGAAACTTCAAACGATTGTACCGAGAGATCCGACCGTCAGATTTTCCCGAAACTGGAACCGTTGGATTCGTTTTGAAAAGACCTTTCTAACGATGTAAATTTTGCGAAGATCCAACGGTTAGATTTTCAGATATGTGTAAATCAAATCTGAAGAAAAACAGCGCCACGGCCGCCTTATGGCCCGAAGCGTCGTTTTGAATAAAATGGCTATTTTAAAATAAATAAAAATAGCGATAAGTAGTTATAAAATATCATAAGCGATATGGAATGGAAATAAACTGAATTTGCTTGATTTATGTGGCTTTTGATGGTTGAATGTGTTTGGTGTGAAAATTACATTAAAGAACACAATTGGTGTTGTCGAATAATTTAACCATTGAAATAAATTGATTTGAAATTCTAAATATACGTGAATTATTTGAGAAGGCTGAGTTAATTCTCATTTCAAATAATTGACCGACGATTGAAAGTCGAAGATGAAGACGATGGTCGAAGACCGGAGATCTTCACCTCGTTTGGATGGTAACCGAGGTCCTGATTGGGAGGCATCCCGAAATATGGATAATGAGTGGTGATCGTCCAGACGTACGTGGTGATCGATGGGTTTGCGAGGTATTTAGTGCCTCCGGTTTCGTTCAGACCCAGAACGGACTTGTAAATGGACCGTGTGTCTGACATTGGAACTTATTCTGTGTTGATTGATTTCTGTTAAATATACATCTGTTTGGCGGCGGAGAATTTATTCTTTTGCTTAACGCCCTTCTCTGAGACGCACGAGCTCAGAGGTTGTATATCGATGGACATCAGTCGCATGGCATGAATTGCCTGTGTGGCATGCTAAGATGCAGTGATCAGGGCTTCTGTTGAAAAGCAAAGTCTTGTGGTGATGATCAAAGCACCGCCTGTGTGGCGTAGCTTTGTGTATAACGTGAATTCGCGAGCCTCACACCCCGGTATGAACCTAAAACGGGAGAAGGACCTCAGGGAGGGCATGCGTTTCTTTCTAGCTAGGGTGGTGTCAGTGACCTACCAGCCCTGACATTTATATACTTTTCACCTATGTGGTTGTTGCTGTTGCGAGGCGCCTCGGTTTGATCGGACGATCCGGGTCCGATGGAGTCATTCGTTGGCTCGTTGACGCCCCAAAGGGCGGGGAAACGCAATGTTCAGGAATTTTAATCCACATCGATGGACCGGCCCTGACGATCCAAAGGCTTGACTGAGTACTTGCCTGGGACACGGGCTAGAGCGTCTAGAATTCGGTAAGGACTATCTTTTGCCTTGGTTCATGACGGAAATCCAATTTCCAAATACGTGACGATGCGGTTTCGATTGTATATATATATTTGGCGACATAGTGGCATGGGACGCTCATGTCGTCTATGATTGATAGTTATGATTTGAAAGTGTTTTCAAAACATATAGACACTAGCAATAATATCAATTGCCTTTTTTTTTATTCGTATCAATCATATTTTGGCCATTATAAGGTAAAACTCTATCCTCCGGTTTGCGTTGCATTGTGTGATGGGAACTGAGTCTTATAACGGCTTCATTTTTATAAAAAGCATAGCGATGTTTAAAAGAAAGATTTGTTTTAAAGCACTGGCAATCCAATGGAGTAAACCCGTTCCACGAAAGTGGCGTGGTCCTGTGATTAGCCAATTATATATATATGTGTTGAGTGGATTTCTCATACCAGTCCCATGACTGACTCGTAGTTTGTTTCACTTTCAAACTCGGGTGCCCCTTTTTCTACACGGGCAGCCTTGTATTCAGGTTTAGCTGGTTCTTTCTGGATAGCTGGAGCTGAAGATGGATTCTATCATTTATTTCTTTTTATGCTGTTCAGCTCCTATTGTACATATTTTGTTTATTTCCGCTGTAGACATTTATGTATAGCTGAACTCTATTTGTACTAAGTAAGATCCTGTATACTGTGTAACTCTGATGATTACTTTTATCCAGTATATTTTGTTGTTCATTCTGGTGTATTTATTTAATTCTGTTCTGCTATTATATGTTTCTGTGTTATATTCCAAAGACAGCCCTGTTTCCGTCTGAACGGGAATTCGGGTCGTCTCATATTATTTGCTTGACTGCGCTGCGGCACGGGTTCGGGCTAGGAGCCCGAATTTTTTTTTTAAGACCTTTTTCTAATTTCCACTGTACCTGCTTTTGAAAAATTTTGCCCTTTTTTTTTGGAAAGAAAAATATAGCAAGTAAAAAAACTAAAAAGAAAAACTAAATTAGGAGGAGAAGAGTTTAAGCAAGAAAAAAAGGTTTATAAACAAGGGAAAGAAATCAAAATATAGGGTGAAACAAATGATGCGACCAATCTTAGTTCACGCGCACCAACAACTAACCTAAAACTCACTCCTTCGACTATAAGATCAATAGGTTAAAAAAAAATCAAAATGGTTCACAAGCCCACAACTCACGCCCTCAAATATAAAATCACGCACAAACACTTTAGCCTTGCACACAAACCGACGTCCGATAATCAAAATCACACAACCCCTCTTTTCTATTTGTTCCCATACGCCACCCCTTTCTTAGAAAAACAAAATACCCTAAATAAGAAACCACCGCCTTCCTTTTCAGAAATTGAATCACGTAAATAAATAATAAAAGTTGCTGAAGTTGTGATGGTTACGGTTCGAGGCAGATGATGGTGCCGCAAGGCTTGATGTCTTCGATCTGGTTTTGTGATTCTGGGTATGCGTCTTTTTGATTAAGATTTTGGACCTCAAATTGTTGAGGATTGCAAAAGGGTTTCGGGTGAGGCTATTAAGAAGGGCTCTCGAATTGGTGTCTTTGGTGAAAGGGATTATTGTGTTCGCATTCTTATTGGCTGGCGAAGCTCGGCTGCAGTTGAATTGGGAGATGGGTGGTGCGTGCTTTTGATGGAGCGGGTTTGTGACAGTGTGGGTACTTGTGATGGTGATTGTGTAGGTTTGTGTGCTTTGGTGGAGTGATTGTCGAGAAAAAGCTGTATTGGGGTTTTGGTGAAGTTTGGAATTTTGTGAAAGGGGATGTTAGGCGTAGTCTGAAGCGAGGATGTGTATTTGTTTTGACGCTGGGGTATTGTAGAAGTTGCGGTGTGGTTTTGTGGTAGGCGAGAAGATGGTGTAGTTACTTTAGAAATGTAGCGGGGGTATGGTATAGATGGAACGTGGTTTTGGCAAGGTGATTGGTGTATGTCTGGAACTTGGTTGCAAACCATTTTTTTTTTTTTTTTGGTGTGAAGGGTGATTTGAGAACGGTGGTTTATGGAGCAATGGAGAATAGTGTTTTACTGAGGTGAACAGGATGGGATGGAAGGGGAGGATTTAGAGTTTGTAGGGATCCTTATTTATAAAAGAAGTAAGGCAGACAAGAAGAATAAGGCTGAAAGGAAAGAAATTTATTGACAGAGAAAAAGAAAAAAAAAAGGGAAGCAATAAATTTGTTTTTATTTGTAGGAAGAGGGGATGTAAGAAATTTATGGAGAGAGGTCAAGAAAAGGAATGCAATAATTTTTTTTTTTTTTGAGAAAAGAGGAAAGCAATGAAACGGGAGAGAAATTAGAGGGTTGAAAAGGGAAAGGAATTAAACCGAAAATTGCAATTTTTTTTCTATTAATTAGAAGATTATGGTATAAATCAGCAATACCAAATCAAAGCTAATATAGAGATTTTTTTCTATATATAAAAAGAAAACAAAACTGAGAAGAAAAAAAAACAAATCAACTAACAAGAATAAAATATTTTTGTGTTCTTTTTTTTAATGGGAAAATAAGAAAATTAAAAAAATATAGCCCGAAGGATTATTAATAAAATTTGTTTTGGTCCCCGGCAACGGCGCCAAAATTTGTTTGCGAACAAATTATACAATTGTAAACAACTGTAAAATTCGTTCGTCTTTCCTAAACAACAAGGATCGTTGTAGAGGGTGTCGAACTCTGGGACCAAATTATTTTATTAATAAATCCAATCAAGTTATCCCTAACTTTTGATTGGTTGAAAACAAAGAAAATAGCAGAAATTAAATAAAAGAGAGTTTTAACAATAAGTGAAAGCAATTAGGGGATAATGACATAGATCAGATTCATAATCATCAATAGCCAAAAGATTAACCAGATCTAATACATGTTTCTGTCACAAACATGAATCAACGATAATAGGTTTTTAGAAACAAATATGTAAATAACGACAAGCATAGCCTATGTAGGAGCTCAGCTCTACAACCATAGGCTATCAGGACAGATTCACTATTTTATTTCTAAAACCCTAAATATTAAATCTAAATCTGATAAGTGTTAGATTGAACTCGAATATACCCTTTGAAGGAGCACAGCTCTTAAACGACACAGGGTATGAAGGTTCAGATCTAACCCTTAATTCAGATCCAGATCTACATGTATACAGTCCTCATCTTTTGGCTATGTGATTCATATTGAATCATACTATCAGCATCTCACCCCCTAATCAAAGGGGATTAGCTAGACATAGCTAAAGAAGAAGAGAAAAAGAAAATAAATAACATGAACATAAATAAAATAAACAAAAAGTAAAAAGAAAGGGAGAGAATGATTTTATTCCAAGAAGAGAATTACAGAATAAAACCTAATGTGTTTCTTACAAGACTAAGATACAATGTATTTATAGCTGATATGACAAAGGCTGGCTAGCTAATTACATAATGTGGGACTAAAGTAATAACCCAAATAACACATAAGCCAGTGTGAACGCAGCTTTAGAGTGAGTGGTCTAGCAAATAGGCTAGTGTGAACGCAACATGAGTAAGAGGCCTTCCAAATGAGCTAATGTGAATGCAGTTTGAGTCTTTATTGAGCCAAATCTTCTTAACTGAAATATAATTGCACCCGTTCTTCATGCTTTAGACTCTTCAAGCTTTAGCAATTTTAAACTTCGCTCTTTTTAAGCAAATTCTTCATGCTTTATCCATCAAATGCTCTAAACCATGCTGCTTGTCAACAATCTGAAAATACAGCTATAAATACAAAGTATCAATTATTTTAAAGGGAAAATAAGATAAATAAGCGGATAAAATATACACATTTACGTGTATATCAAGGAAATATGAACTTATGATGATTGATCGATCGAATTTCCATTTGGAAATAAGATCGTTGTTTGTACACCGACATGTTTCCATTTGATAGTTGAATCACAGACTATCATAGCTTTGACCATTTTTACGTTGTTAATATGGAGAGACCGGTTGGATTATTATTCGAAGAACCACTCCGTATTAGCATAAGCGTTGCGAATCAAGTACGCTGAAGATAATTGAAGATGGAGTGAAGTGCAAGGGCTATTGTGAAAAGCCTAGGTAGGATGGATTCACTGAATAGTGCCTTCGGTTTATTCAATCCCAGAACAACGTATATGGACGAGTGTCTGACAAAGTATTCTTAACGAATCATATATGTTGATCTCTTTAAACATATTACGTTGGTGGCGGAGAAATTCGTTTCTCTTAGCTTTTATACCCGTGATGCCTTGAGAAATCGATAATGATTTGGCGGGTATAACGATGTGGCATTCAAAGTAATTGAAGAAATAATCTGTCAAAGTGATAAACGTGACCTCAAAACCTCACAACCAGGAAATAACAGAAGTTGGGCAAGGCAGCATGGCTAGTTGGGCCATACCCAAGCAGGGTGTATTGTCACCATCTAGAGAATATTCAATTGTACTTCTTTATAATCTATTTCAATGCTGTCCCTTATCGGGAAGGATGGTTGCTGATCCCAACCATCGATGGTAATATATTCGTTACACTCAAGCTAAATGAGTGAACGGTCATGTGTGGCCGGGTTGCAAGACGTTCTTGTTGAACCCTAGTGTGTCTCCTCTAGAGTACACTGATCGGGAGGTGCTCCCATACCTTGTCTGTTGGAATCCAATCTCCAATAAGCGCTCACGGTTTTATTTGTATACTATGTATGTGGAACGTGAGATGCAAGCGTTCTGCTAGATTGATATCTATTTGTATTTAGACATTATTATAATATCAGAAAGATATCCTCTATTTAACCAAGTGTTGGAGTTTTATTCACACCAGTCCCATGACTGACCCGGAGTTTATTTTGTTTGTTTTCCCTAAACTCTTGGGTGCCTAAATTTGTACGGGCAGTCAAGTAGTCGGGATTTTACAGATACACTTAAAAGCATGGAGCAGAAGACTTCAGGATTATAGCTATTATTATTCCGCTGTGTTTGTAACACCCCGAGAATTCTATAACTGTGAAATGAACAAATTAAAGTATAATTAATTTGAAATCAAAGAACTAAGGGAAACGGGATACGCCATTGCGTTCGTCTCGGAAAAATACGCGAAATAGAGTCCGAGTTTTCGAAAAACGGAGTCCGTATGAAGAAGATATGGCCTTCGGAAGTTTTGAATTAAATTTAAAATTCAAACAGAACAAAATAATAAAAAAATCGGGCCCAATGGGCCAGGGCGGATAGACACCCGCCTAGGCCACCCAGGTCGACTGGGCTGTCGACCTGGGCTACCCATGTCGATAGGGCTGTCGACAGCCCTGTCGACAGGGGTGTCGACCTGGTCGAGCCCAGTCAACCTGGCTGGCCAGGTCTGTGTTTGGCCGATTCTCTGTGGTCTGCTTTGTCATTAGGTCTAGGTGGCGGGTTCTAATTGGTCTCTCTATCTAATGAATGGCTATGATCAATCCAAGCAACATCAAGGGTCCTAATCAGTTCCTAACCTCTATATAAACAACCCTAGACTAAACCCTAATCTATTCATTCAAAATTAAGAACATAGCCGCCATGTTGTTGAGGAACGACTAAGAGTAGCCGCCAACTAGAGAGAGGATTAGGGAGAAAGTTCTAAAGCCTAAAGCAATTCAGGCAACCTAAGCAAATCAAATCAACAAGGAATCGCATCTCTAAATTCCTAAATTAGAGAATTCGCCGCAACGATTGTAAGTAGAGTATTACTTTGGTATGAATAAACAATTGTGTTGATTTGTATGCTTGAATTGTGGCAATAAAGTTATTCATATTTGTGCGTTCTTATCAATTTGAAATATTATATACGTTTGGATATTCTTGAATTATGTTATTCATGTTATAAAGAACTACATGCGGTAGTTCTATGCAAATATACGTTTGGAATATTTCGCAAATTATGTAATTCATGTTGAAGCTACATGTATAAATTCATGCAAGTTTGGGGTTTGCTTCTATGCCACCATATTTTTGTGCATAAATCATTTTGTAAGTAATTGGAACAAGTTTGGTTATTATCCATATGAAATTATGTTGAGAAATTGGGCATCATGTATTAAACCATGCTTTTGTACTAGAAAACTATTTGCAACTTATGAGTATGGCTAGGCTATGAATGATATTTGGCATAATTGAAAACCATGATTAGGTCTATCTTGTTTACAAGAATTATATGATGACATATGTGGTACATAGCTAGGATTAGATTCAAAAATCCCTTTTTGCAAGTTTACATGACTAAAGTAAGAATCATGATTTCATGTTAGAATATTTATGCCATGCTTATGTTTGACATTATGCCATGCTTATGCTAGAAATATTTATGCCATGCTTATGCTTGACATTATGCCTAAATAAAAATATAGGTTCATGTTGTAGTTATGACTATGTGATTTTACATGCTTTGATTCATGTCACCTATGCTTTATGACCAAAGTATATGTCACTACTATGCAAGTACACCAGTTTCTATTTTGTATTCCCTACGTCATATTGCAAGTTCATACGCTCACCTTCCCCTTTTTGTGTATGTAATCACGCCATAAGCCTCCCCTTTTCGCATGGCTAAATTGGGCTTTAAAAAGGCTAAGCCCAATATATATAAACGGACGTGTAAAACGGGGGAAAATAACGTTGGGTTAAAATTAATGAATGAATGAAAATATAAAATAGAAGGGCCCAAATTCAAGTATGGGTTGGGCCCATGATTGGTGTAACCTTTACACCATTAACTTAATAATGGGCCGCAAATATTTACATATAAGAAATAAAGAAGAATGACAAAATATGTAAATGTAGAACATACGATGTGTTTAACCCGAGGTTGGATTGAGTTGTGATGTAAACCTGCCCGGAACCGCCCGGCTGTCCAGTAGTCACAACAATACCTATCCAATGTGGGAGGTTAAACATGGAGCCCAGCAAGGACCCGAGGTTAGACTGAGTTGTGGCGTAAGACTGCCCGGAATCAACCAGCAACAGGCAGCCACAACAATACCTGTCTAATGTGAGAGGTCAGGGCCTTAATAAGACAATTAAGGCTGAGTCAGGATTGTTAGGATTAAGTGAACTAAAGACTTAATCAAAATGGAACATGCTAAACTAAATGGACTGGTGGGGGTTAGGTTAGAAAACACTTAACCAACTTAGCATGTTGGCTAGAGATAGAAAACCTAGTAACGGGGGACCCTTTTCAGTAGTAACCCTAGAAGGTGTATCAGGATACCCTGAAACTAGGCAGGGTGGGGCACGATTACTGGGCTGATTGTAAGAGGTCAAAGCGACGGCGGTGGTGTAGCAGTGTAGGTTCTAACGGAATGCGGGCGTGCACACACTCCGGCGTAGAAAAATAAGGCACTGGACTCCAGTAGCATACCTGTGCACTCTAAGGTTGTGTCGGGTTGCCACTATGGGACTTGATACACCCCATGGTGGGACCAGCATAGGTAACTACGACATCGGGGGCCGTAAGACACATGTAACTATGCGAGTAGGAGCCGATCATCATTGAATGGATCACATCACCCTGATTATGGGGTGCCAGTTGGAAACTAGTTTATATGGGTTCAGAGATTAACATGGGGTACGATAGTATATTCGACCCTAGACATCTTAACCAAGTTTATAGTGCTTGCCCACTTCTTGTTTATACTTATCATACCCAGTTCTTTATTCATAGACAAAATAGTACTAGACTTACTCAGGCTTTATGTCTGACTCTACTTTTCTTTCGTCTTCTTTCTTCCGTTTCCCCCCCCCCCCCAGGTCCTCAGGGAGGGAACACAGCAGCTTGACCAACCTTAGCATCCATCTTGAAGAAGAGAAATATATTGCTTGGACTTTCCTGTTTTGAACTATGGCTTTGGACAATCCACTATGGGGCTTTTGCAGTTTATCTATGTTTTATTTATGCTTCTTTAAATAATGTACTCAAGACAGATTATGAAAGTGTTATGTTATGTTTTTGGAATGGATGTTGTTGTAACACGTATTTGACTTTATGAAATTAAAGTTTGTTGTTCTTCCGCTGTTTACAAATATGTGTTCTTATATCTGTCTTGTATATCTGTGACTTGTACTTATAAACCTCCACCAAAATTAGGGCATTCCCTTTGAGAGTGACCCTAACGGAGGTGGGGTGTTTCACTTGGTATCAGAGCATAGGTTTACCAGATAAGATAAAAAGTTTTGAAAAATTATTTTCAAAAAGGAAATTTAAAGAAGCATTTTTAAAAGAAAAATATTATTTTATTTTAAAAAGGCAAAGTCCACCCCCCAAAGCCATAGGAACTATCTCTTATCCTTCGTTTTGAATCTATCCTTTTTGTTTCAGCATGTCCCAAGAACTTAACTTGCCGGAAGGGGTGCCAATACCTGGTTGGTTTAGACGGTTCTTAGAAGCAAGGGCCACTCAGCCAGGTCCTACCATTCCTCCTCCCCCAGCGGAAGGAAATCATCCAGCCGCAGCGGCACCTTTTCCTCCACCTCCTCCTCGGGGAAACATGTTTGCTAAGATATGTAAAGATTTTAAAGCTATGGGAGGAAGGGATTTCCATGGAACTGAGTCCTTCGTAGCAGCTAGAAATTGGATGAAAGAAACTGAGGACCTATTCATCATCTTTGAGGTAGAAGATAGACAAAAAGTACAGTTGGCAGTGTGGCTATTGAAGGGCGAGGCTTCCTACTGGTGGGAAGTCACTAATGCTGAAAGACCAGTGGAGACATGGGAGGACTTTAGGGCAAGGTTTGAGACCAAATTTCTCTCAGATGCGGAAAGAAGTTTGCAGTTGGAAAAATTCTTATTTCTTAAGCAAGTGGACAAGACAGTCAGAGAGTATGTGAATCAGTTCGATGAGCTGGCTAGGTTTGGGCTTGACCTAGTCAACACCCCGCACAAGAAGGCTCTCCGTTTCGTCAAAGGGTTAAATGAGCCATTACACAGTTTGGCCATGACCCATATACCCATGGGAGCCACGTATGAAAGATTGGTGCAAATGGCATTGCTGAATGAAGAGGATAAGGGCAAGAAGAAAGAGGGTATGCAGCCCAAGAAGACAGACTTTAAGAAGGGCGGGAAAGGCAACAAAGAGAAGAGGAAGTGTAATTTCTGTGGCAAAGTGGGGCACTTAGTAAAGGACTGCCGGAAAAAGAAGGCCAAGGAGAATGGTGGGTGCTTTTCTTGCGGTGAGACAGGCCACAGGGCTAAGGACTGCCAAAGAAACGGGGACAGGGGCAGAGGGCTGGATCCACCCCAAGGGCACAGGTTCATGTGCTGGAAGCGCCACCTCTGCAACAGCGAGGTATAAATACTTCTGTAGAAAGTATAGTTTATCTTTATGATCACCTCGTTCGCACTTTATTTGATTCTGGCGCATCACACTCCTTTATCTCGTCTGCTTTCGTAGAATCTCTGCACCTAGAAACTAGTATGGTAGAGGACCCCTTAATTGTTTCAAACCCAATTGGGGGCCCAGCTCATTTGTCTATGATCTGTGTGGGATTGAAAATTTCTATTCTAAGTGTAAAATTTCAATGTAGTGCCTTTGTTTTGGGCTTTTCGGGCTATGGTCTGATTTTGGGTATGGATTGGCTATCCAGTAATGGGGCCATCCTTGATTGTGAGAAAAGGGTTGTTAGGCTCCTAACCTAGCTCGGTAATACTTTGGAAATTTCTTGTAATCCCTCGCATGCGGTTATGCTTAGTTATCTTGAATCGCTAGATGCCTCTGTTGAAAATTTGCAATCAGTTAGAGTGGTCCGGGAATATCCGGATGTCTTTGAAGAGGTGAAGGGCTTGCCTCCGAAGCGGGAAATAGACTTCCGCATATATCTTGTAGATAATGCAAAGCCCGTTGCGTTGCCCGTTAGACATATGGCTCCACGAGAAAGGATAGAGCTCAGTAAACAGATTAAAGAGCTCCTAGAAAGGGGGTTCATTAGGAGGAGCATTTCAGAATGGGGCGCTCCAGTGGTGTTCGCTACAAAGGCGGATGGTTCACTCCGTCTATGTGTTGACTATAGGGAGCTCAACAAGCTAACGAAAAAAAATAGGCACCCTCTCCCTAGAATTGACGATTTGTTTGACCAGCTTGTAGGAGCGTCTGTTTTCTCCCAACTCGATTTAGCAACCGGTTTTCATCAGCTAAGGGTGGCTGAAGATAGCATCGATAAAACGGCTTTCAGAACCCCAGACGGCTTCTTTGAATGGCTTGTCATGCCTTTCGGTTTGACAAATGCACCTGCTTACTTCGTGGACCTGATGAGTAGGGTATTTAGAGATTTCCTCAACAAATTCGTAGTGGTCTTCGTAGATGATATCCTTATCTTCTCAAAGAGTGAAGAGGAACATGCTCAGCACTTAAGGGCAATCATGGAAACTTTGCGAGTCCATCAACTAAAAGCCAAATTCTCCAAATGTCACTTTTGGAGAGAAGAGGTGAGGTTCCTTAGGCACATAGTATCCAAACAAGGGTTAGCGGTGGACCCCGCTAAGGTAGTGGCGGTACAAGATTGGAAGACACCAAGGAATGCGACTGAGGTCCGAAGCTTTCTAGGACTAGCAGGTTTCTATCGAAAGTTTATAAGGGATTTTGCGAAAATCTCAGCTCCGCTCACGAAATTGACTAAGAAGAACCTAGTGTTCAATTGGGATTTGGATTGCGAATTTGCTTTCCAACGACTGAAAAGGGCTCTCACAACAGCCCCAGTTTTGACGCTGCCAGATGGGGGCAAGATGTTCACTGTTTATACGGATGCATGTGGGACAGGGCTAGGCGCCGTCTTAATGCAAGAAGGAAGGGTAGTAGCTTATGGCGGGAGGCAGTTGAAGACGCACGAAAAGAACTACCCAACCCACGATCTTGAGTTAGCCGCCATCGTCTTTGCACTCAAGTCTTGGCGACACTATCTCCTAGGTGAGAAGTTCGAACTTTACACTGACCATAAATCGTTGAAATATCTTTTCTCGTAGAAAGATCTTAACTTGAGGCAACAAAGATGGATGGAGTTTCTTGCCTCGTACGATTTCGAAATCTCCTACACTCCGGGCAAAGGCAACGTAGTGGCAGACGCGTTGAGCCGAAAGAAATTGAACCTAAGCCCGTTGTTTGTTGAAAGACAAAGCCTAGAGTTTATGGCCAGCTTCGACTTTAGGCCCTCCTCCGATTTCGTACCAGGCTTGCTAGCATCTCTCGAAGTACGCCCAACTTTAGTGGATTCAGTAGGGGCAACACAACGCGAAGACCCTCAGCTTGTGGAAATAATTGATAGGCTAATTAGGGGTGAGACTTCAAGTCACCTCAACAGATACTCCATTGACGATAAGGGTGTACTAAGGCGAGACGGAAGACTATGCGTCCCACAGACAAAAGATTTAATAAAGAAGGTTCTCGAGGAAGCACATCACTCCAAGATGACAATACACCCAGGCGGAGATAAAATGTACAAAGACATAAAAAGGACTTTTTTCTGGAACGGCATGAAAAAGGACGTGGCAGAATTCGTTTCTAAGTGTATGGTGTGCCAACAGGTTAAGGCGGAACAGAAAAAGCCTGGCGGACTGCTACATCCTCTGGAGGTCCAGCAGTGGAAGTGGGATAGCATCTCAATGGACTTCATCGATGGGCTGCCTAGGTCTAGAAGAGGCAACACTAGCATTTGGGTAATAGTGGATAGGCTTACTAAAAGCGCCCACTTTTTACCTGTCAAAAGTAAAAGAACTGCCTCATCCCTAGCATCACTTTACCTTAAGGAAATCGTTCGACTCCATGGAATACCATCTAGCATTGTTAGTGACCGAGACCCCATCTTCACCAGTGAGTTTTGGCGGAGTCTGCAAGAAGCAGTAGGAACGCAGTTACGCTTGAGCACAGCCTATCATCCCCAAACCGACGGCCAAACAGAGAGAGTGAATAGAGTTTTGGAAGACCTCTTAAGACTATGCGTCCTTGACTTCGTAGGGACATGGCAAGACCACCTTCCTTTGGTGGAATTTGCCTACAACAACAGCTATCAAGCAACCATCGGAATGGCGCCCTTCGAAGCTTTATATGGAAGACCGTGCCGATCGCCCACTTGTTGGTGGGAGTCCACGGATAAGCTCATACTTGGACCAGACATGATCCGAGAGACTTCAGAGAAAGTGGACTTAATACGAAGAAGGATGAAGACGGCCCAAGACAGACAAAAGTCCTATGCCGACAAAGGAGGACCGACCTTGAATTTGAGGTTGGAGACAGAGTTTTTCTCAAGGTATCACCGCTAAGGAACGTTGTTCGTTTTGGAACCACGGGAAAACTTGCACCAAGGTTCGTAGGGCCATTCCCTATTATCGAGAAAATTGGGAAAATGGCCTATAGATTAGAGCTACCCGAGAAGTTGGCTGGAGTTCACAACATTTTTCACGTTTCACATCTCCGAAAATGTCTGCATGAGTCTGCTGAAGTGGTAAAGCCAAATATACTCGAAGAGGCCGAAGTGGAACGCGAAGCAACCATAAGAAAAGTTCCAACCCGCATCTTAGGAACGGAAGTGAAGAAGCTACGCAACCGCGAAGTCAAGCTCGTCAAAGTTCAGTGGAGCGACGCCGAAGGAGACGCGACTTGGGAAACTGAAGCTAGAATCCGTACTGCCTACCCTTTTCTGTTCGAGGGTACATCCTTGATCTTTCTTTTTCCTTAAGTTGCGCTTTTATCTATCTTTTTAGGTATATTTCCTCGACCGTATCTTTTAGGTAGAGACCCTTTGGATTGAAACATGTAGTTGAAACATGTTATGGATGATGGTTGCAAGTGGTTGCAAGTGATTGCTAGTGGTTGCATATACACACACAATCTAGGTATTAGATCGGCTCAGTCACTTCATATTGCATATGCATATATGTTTGCATTCGTATATGGTTGAACATTAATGTGTGGTCATGTGGATGTTGCATTTGAATTGAATGATTGTGCACTCATGTAGAATCAAGACTAGGAAAATTTGCATACATAATGGATTCATGGCACTTACATAATTCGCATTAAGGAGGTCAACTGAATCAGTAGACCGCCTGATTTTGCATTAGATAAGTTCATGTACACACACACTTCGCATATGATCATGAAGCATTAGAAAATCTTTTTAGGGCAATGGATGCTCGTGTTTGATGGATGAGTAGATGGATGATTGGATGTTAGGATATACATTTTCCTACACTTGAAGATTTCGGGGACGAAATCCTTTTAAGTGGGGGAGAATGTAACACCCCGAGAATTCTATAACTGTGAAATTAACAAATTAAAGTATAATTAATTTGAAATCAAAGAACTAAGGGAAACGGGATATGCCATTGCGTTCGTCTCGGAAAAATACGCGAAATAGAGTCCGAGTTTTCGAAAAACGGAGTCCGTATGAAGAAGATATGGCCTTCGGAAGTTTTGAATTAAATTTAAAATTCAAACAGAATAAAATAATAAAAAAATCAGGCCCAATGGGCCAGGGCGGATAGACACCCGCCTAGGCCACCCAGGTCGACTGGGCTATCGACCTGGGCTACCCATGTCGACAGGGCTGTCGACAGCCCTGTCGACAGGGGTGTCGACCTGGTCGAGCCCAGTCAACCTGGCTGGCCAGGTCTGTGTTTGGCCGATTCTCTGTGGTCTGCTTTGTCATTAGGGCTAGGTGGCGGGTTCTAATTGGTCTCTCTATCTAATGAATGGCTATGATCAATCCAAGCAACATCAAGGGTCCTAATCAGTTCCTAACCTCTATATAAACAACCCTAGACTAAACCCTAATCTATTCATTCAAAATTAAGAACATAGCCGCCATGTTGCTGAGGAACGACTAAGAGTAGCCGCCAACTAGAGAGAGGATTAGGGAGAAAGTTCTAAAGCCTAAAGCAATTCAGGCAACCTAAGCAAATCAAATCAACAAGGAATCGCATCTCTAAATTCCTAAATTAGAGAATTCGCCGCAACGATTGTAAGTAGAGTATTACTTTGGTATGAATAAACAATTGTGTTGATTTGTATGCTTGAATTGTGGCAATAAAGTTATTCATATTTGTGCGTTCTTATCAATTTGAAATATTATATACGTTTGGATATTCTTGAATTATGTTATTCATGTTATAAAGAACTACATGCGGTAGTTCTATGCAAATATACGTTTGGAATATTTCGCAAATTATGTAATTCATGTTGAAGCTACATGTATAAATTCATGCAAGTTTGGGGTTTGCTTCTATGCCACCATATTTTTGTGCATAAATCATTTTGTAAGTAATTGGAACAAGTTTGGTTATTATCCATATGAAATTATGTTGAGAAATTGGGCATCATGTATTAAACCATGCTTTTGTACTAGAAAACCTATTTGCAACTTATGAGTATGGCTAGGCTATGAATGATATTTGGCATAATTGAAAACCATGATTAGGTCTATCTTGTTTACAAGAATTATATGATGACATATGTGGTACATAGCTAGGATTAGATTCAAAAATCCCTTTTTGCAAGTTTACATGACTAAAGTAAGAATCATGATTTCATGTTAGAATATTTATGCCATGCTTATGTTTGACATTATGCCATGCTTATGCTAGAAATATTTATGCCATGCTTATGCTTGACATTATGCCTAAATAAAAATATAGGTTCATGTTGTAGTTATGACTATGTGATTTTACATGCTTTGATTCATGTCACCTATGCTTTATGACCAAAGTATATGTCACTACTATGCAAGTACACCAGTTTCTATTTTTTATTCCCTACGTCATATTGCAAGTTCATACGCTCACCTTCCCCTTTTTGTGTATGTAATCACGCCATAAGCCTCCCCTTTTCGCATGGCTAAATTGGGCTTTAAAAAGGCTAAGCCCAATATATATAAACGGACGTGTAAAACGGGGGAAAATAACGTTGGGTTAAAATTAATTAATGAATGAAAATATAAAATAGAAGGGCCCAAATTCAAGTATGGGTTGGGCCCATGATTGGTGTAACCTTTACACCATTAACTTAATAATGGGCCGCAAATATTTACATATAAGAAATAAAGAAGAATGACAAAATATGTAAATGTAGAACATACGATGTGTTTAACCCGAGGTTGGATTGAGTTGTGATGTAAACCTGCCCGGAACCGCCCGGCTGTCCAGTAGTCACAACAATACCTATCCAATGTGGGAGGTTAAACATGGAGCCCAGCAAGGACCCGAGGTTAGACTGAGTTGTGGCGTAAGACTGCCCGGAATCAACCGGCAACAGGCAGTCACAACAATACCTGTCTAATGTGAGAGGTCAGGGCCTTAATAAGACAATTAAGGCTGAGTCAGGATTGTTAGGATTAAGTGAACTAAAGACTTAATCAAAATGGAACATGCTAAACTAAATGGACTGGTGGGGGTTAGGTTAGAAAACACTTAACCAACTTAGCATGTTGGCTAGAGATAGAAAACCTAGTAACGGGGGACCCTTTTCAGCAGTAACCCTAGAAGGTGTATCAGGATACCCTGAAACTAGGCAGGGTGGGGCAAGATTACTGGGCTGATTGTAAGAGGTCAAAGCGACGGCGGTGGTGTAGCAGTGTAGGTTCTAACGGAGTGCGGGCGTGCACACACTCCGGCGCAGAATAATAAGGCACTGGACACCAGTAGCATACCTGTGCACTCTAAGGTTGTGTCGGGTTGCCACTATGGGACTTGATACACCCCATGGTGGGACCAGCATAGGTAACTACGACATCGGGGGCCGTAAGACACATGTAACTATGCGAGTAGGAGCCGATCATCATTGAATGGATCACATCACCCTGATTATGGGGTGCCAGTTGGAAACTAGTTTATATGGGTTCAGAGATTAACATGGGGTACGATAGTATATTCGACCCTAGACATCTTAACCAAGTTTATAGTGCTTGCCCACTTCTTGTTTATACTTATCATACCCAGTTCTTTATTCATAGACAAAATAGTACTAGACTTACTCAGGCTTTATGTCTGACTCTACTTTTCTTTCGTCTTCTTTCTTCCGTTCCCCCCCCCCCCCAGGTCCTCAGGGAGGGAACACAACAGCTTGACCAACCTTAGCATCCAGCTTGAAGAAGAGAAATGTATTGCTTGGACTTTCCTGTTTTGAACTATGGCTTTGGACAATCCACTATGGGGCTTTTGCAGTTTATCTATGTTTTATTTATGCTTCTTTAAATAATGTACTCAAGACAGATTATGAAAGTGTTATGTTATGTTTTTGGAAAGGATGTTGTTGTAACACGTATTTGACTTTATGAAATAAAAGTTTGTTGTTCTTCCGCTGTTTACAAATATGTGTTCTTATATCTGTCTTGTATATCTGTGACTTGTACTTATAAACCTCCACCAAAATTAGGGCATTCCCTTTGAGAGTGACCCTAACGGAGGTGGGGTGTTTCAGTGTTGTTAAGTGTTGTACTTTGAAATGGTATGTATATACGAGTACTGATTTGTATTTCAAAGTTATGTTATATTTTATTCGTTCCGCTGTGAGATTCGTGTTTATCTGATGATGTAAGTTCTTCTTCTTCTTCTATTCTATTAGTTCTATCTTTTCTTCCTCATCCTCTACTTTCTTCCCCTAACGTTCTCAGAATTTCCGACTCTCGAGGAGTCGGAAATTTCCAGCCGTTACAGCTTCATTGTGAAGCTCCCGATTCCTTTCTTCCCAAACTTGCCGTGGGTTCTCCAGTGCCAAACGATGGCCATTTCCGATTCTTTGTGCCTCAACCACACCTCACTCCTTCAACGAAACCCAATACAAAACCCACCATTACACTGCTCATCCCGCCCTCTTCCTCCCCATCAGCTCAACCACGAACTCGGACCCACCTTCCAAAATCCGTCAGTCCCTTTTACGCAGCAGGTCACCAACAGTATCGAACAAAAGTTGTTCCGAAAGGCCCTCGAACTTTGCCAACAGCAACCATTCGATCTCAGTAACCCAAATACAAACTCAGATTCAAGCAATGATGCCCTAAATTCTTCGAAAAGTCCAGCCCAAATGATTTGCTGAAAACTCGCATCGCACGACATGAAATCGAAATGGGAAAAACAGATATAGAAGTGAAGCTCTTTCAGTGTTTGATTCATGTATACAACTTTGTGAATTTATAAGAACTGATTTGATTTTTCTTTTGATTTTTCCTAAGTTTCGATTTCTTTTGCTGGAAGAAAAGATAGAAGTGGCAGATTTTCTGAAGTTGGAATTAGGTTTAGACAAAATGTTAGGCTATTTATAGGGAAAATTAATATCTAGATATTTTATAGAAGGAATATTCTTAGCATATTCTCATTTATATATTCATTTTGCTTTCTAAAAATTCTCTTGATTACATACGATACCTAAAAATACCAGACTGGACATGTAGCTAGAGTTCGACATTACGGTCTCAACGAAACTGGTATCGTCGAATTCCGACTCCGTATGCTCACACAACGTATTTTTAACTGTCAAAATATCGATTGTTTCTTACTCTAAAAATCCATGCAGCCACATAGTGACTCAAAAAATCACCAAACTTGGAATCTAACAACTATTTGACATTGCGGATCAAACAAAATTAGTTTCGTTGAATTCCGACTTCGTTTGCAAAACCGGCTATATTTTAAAGCTCTGAATGACCCTATTTAAATATATAAATATATTTAAATATAATTAAATTAAATATAAATAAATTTATATTATCGTATATATTCATAGTGGAACACCATACAGCTCTAGAATATTGCTATATGAATTCTAACTCGATATTCACTTCTGGGTCAACCCGATATTCGATTTATATTGAAATTCCTTTTTTAAATATAAATAAATTCCTTTATAAATTATAAAGGAATTCCACAACGACTTTTTCGAAATTTGAATTGGACGTGAATCAAAATCTACATGATGAAATCCAGATTTTTCTCTTCCACTAGAAAGATATACTCCACCAGTTCCACACGTTTCTTGTTTTACAGAAATCCGGCTTAAAACGAATCCTGTACATTCAGTTGAAGTTCAAATCGCCAAATTACGAACTGCAGCGCCATTTCAAGCTTGATTTTAATTAAAATATAATTATACGTTCAAACTGTCGTTCAAATAATATATCCGTTATTCTAATTCAATTGCAAGCTGAATTAAATATCACAGATGATCCAGTTCACACCATATCGCCATTCAGCCAATTCTGATTATTTCAGAATTAAATATATTATTTAATTTATTGTTTTAATTAAATATTCATCATTATTAAATCCCACGACCATTAAATTATCTAAACCACCATTTCAATAATTAAATAAATTAATTATAATACCTCTGCCAATGCGGGTCATTACAGAAACCCAACAGCAGCTAAGTAGCCTTGAGTTTGAGAGTAATCAAAAAAATTATGAGACAGTTACAACCAGGGCTGCTGTAACAACCCGAAAATCTGGGCCAGTTTAAAAATTTTATTTTGGCAATTTTAGCGAATTTTGATTATTTAAAATGAATTATTTTAAATAATATCGACGAGAAAATTTCTTTTGAATGAAATTCAATCGTAGATAGTTATATAGATCGACGTTAGAATATAAAAATATATATAATTATAAAAGGAATTGAAAATGGCGCAGTAGTTCGATAATTCGATTTCAAACTTCAAATGAATGTACCGGGTGCAAAATAAACCGGATTTTAGTGAAACCAAAAATAATGGAATCTAATAGAGGATATCTTTCCAACGAATCTGAAAAATCAAAATTTCATAGCGGGAATCAAAAGATATGTCCAGTTGAAAATTCTGAATAGACGCTATGGAATTCAGGCCCGTAAAAATAGACATTTTGCAAACGACCTCGGATTTCGACGAAACCCCTTTTGTTGGATCCGTGATGTCAAATTATTGCTAGGTTTCAAATTTCATAATTTTTCGAATCAATATGTGGGCGTGGCAAAGGAAAATGCGTTTGACCAGTTTTAGTTGATTTTAATCGACTGGAAAATGGCCGTTTTTCCAACGGTCTCAGAATTCGGCGAAACTAGTTTTGTTAGGACCGTATCGTCAATACGAAGCCAGAAAATATTATTCGGGAATTTTTCTAGTTAGTATGTGACCCCGGTAAATTGAAATGCACGTTCAAATTCAATATATAGAGTTATATGTTGATTTTAACGGAAACTGATCGAAACAGCCGAATCAGCCTGCGATACATATCCCATTGTGTTCGGAATGGGGGTAATTAGCTATGGACGACAGGCAGTGGGCCTCGTTTAGAGGTCGTATGTAAAAGTCAACTTTTTCATAAATAATTAAAAAAAATAAAGAACACTCTCTCTCCTCATCCCCTTATACTTCTGCCCCCCCCCCCCGGTTTATTTCGATTCAGTTTTAAAAAAAGCAGAAAAAGAAAAAAAACCTAAATCGTCGATCACGCCATCACCCTGGCACCTCCCTCCGTTCTTCGTGCTTCCACTGTCTCCGATCTCCACCACCGCGAAACCTCACTCCAAAGCTTCCAGTCATCGCGCGAGGAGGATAACTGCCATCATCGAACAGCGCCGTCACCATCCAACCGCCGTTGGCCCAACGCCTGGCCCTTCGTCCAACCCCGCGCCCACCTGCGCGCCTTCGGCCACTCCCCGACCAGCAACTGACGCGAGCTCCACTCCCCTTCCTCTGGAAAGACAATAAGGTTAAAATTAATTTTACCTACCTATTTATTTTTCTAGGAAATCAGTTGTGAGAAAATTCGAAAGTCAATTCATATAGTTTATATTCTTGTTAGTAGAAAGTTCATATTTTTGTTAGTAGAAAAACAACATTTTTGTTAGTAGAAAAGTATGGTTGTTAAATTAGAAAAAAAAGTAAATTTTAAAAATAGAAAGTAAGGAGTTTTAACAACATGAAGATTGGATTTTTACTTGTTAAAAGAATTGAAGTTTATGTATATGGTTTTAGAATAAAAATATAATTTTAGCTATGTAAAAATTCGATTTTTATATACTGAATAGCAAAGGAAAAATTCGATTTTTATATATTGAATAGCGAAGTAAAAAATTTGATTTTTATATAATGAATAGCGAAGTAAAAATTCGATTTTTATATATTGAATAGCGAATTAAAAATTCGATTTTTATATATTGAATAGCAAAGTAAAAATTTGATTTTATATATTGAATAGCGAAGTAAAATTTTGATTTTATATATTGAATAGCGAAGTAAAAATTCGATTTTTATATATTGAATAGCGAAGTAAAAATTCGATTTTTATATATTGAATAGCGAAGTAAAAATTCGATTTTTATATATTGAATAGCGAAGTAAAAATTTGATTTTTACATATGTAGTGGCTACGGGCGACGAAAGTGATAAAAGGCGAAAACGACGAAGATTTCTACAAATGAGGAGTCATGGTATTGGATAGCTTTCGGTGAGAACTTCTCACTCAAAATTTTCTTTCTAGTTATATATATATATACTAGGATGCAGACGGTGTTTAGTAGCACCCGACACCCGTCATACACAGACCATGGATGGCTTGTTTGTTAAATTGTTTGGTTGTGTAGTTAGTTGGATTATTTGGTTTGAATTGAGTTGTTTGGTGAAATGAAATTGATTTGATTGATGTGTGAATGGCATGGGCCTTCACTTGACCGGAGATAAAGCTAGGCCTCGTCCCGTTTCTAGTATCGTGCCGTTATGCCGCCGAAATTTTCTAAAATAAGTTAAAAAAATAACGAAACCATTTTATTTAATAAATGAACTGAATAGAATATTTTCATAGGTTGAATAAAATGTTTTATCGTTAAAAATATAATTTTTAACGTGAAAGTGAGTAAATAAATATTTATAAACAAATCGGCCAATTTGTTTATATACACTGATTTGACTGATATTGATTGGGTCGATAAATTTTACACATCGCCCAACTGCACAACTAAAATCTGTGTTTGATTGTTTGAAACCCCACACGGGTGTTGGGATGAAATTTGAAGTTCACTCATCCTGATTGATTAAATATGTCGTTCGATTGATTGACAGGCTGTTATAAGCGTTAGATATCTATATTTGATGCTTATACAGTGTAGTGCACTTTGGTTGATGGTTGATTATTTTCCAATGCTATTATATACGTGTGATGTATGAAAATCCATATAATTAACATTATATGGTGATTGATTGGGCCTCCTTCCAATTTAGAAAATAAAGAATAATATAAAATAAAGGTTCATGTGTTGACAGTACTCATCCGTTGAGATTAGTCATGTGTTTGAACGAAATATTTTAATAATAAAATTTACATCTTTATCAATATAAAATAATGGTTCACGTGTTGACAGTACCCATCCGTTGAGATTAGTCATGTGTTGAACGAGATATTTGAAATCGAAATATTTGAAAAAGAAATATTTGAAATAGAATATTAGAAAATAGAAATACATGAAGCCGTGTTGATTAGATTGACGCCATTTTGACGTGAACGATATTTATATCGATTTTACTCATTTTAAAATGAATATTGAAAAGTGATTTCGTAATCGAATATTTTGAAATGAAAATGAATTGAATATGAAACGATTTCGAAATGAATTGAATATGAAACGATTTCGAAATGAATTGAATATGAAATGAATTCGAATTGAAATGAATTCAAATTGAATTGAAATTTAAATCGATTTGAAATGAATTTTAAAACGAATTTATAAGGAAAAATTCAATTTTGATTTGAATTGAAATGGGAGTTGAAAATGTTTTTGAAACGAATTCAAACTATTTATATAATTCGATTTAAATAGAAATCGACGAAATATATATTATATATATTATATATATAATATAATGGCCTGAATAGAACGCGCCGCGCCGCGGCAGTTCGTGAATTTCGACCATTTATTTCAAACGGACATTACGGGAGATCCGACCGTCGGATTCTCCTAAAACCGGAATCGTTGGGTTCATATCGAAAAGAGCTTTCTAACGAACATTAGAAATTTGAAATCTAACGGTTGGATTTGGAGATACGTCCAAATCAAATTTGGAAAAGGTCGCTGTAAGTGCAGTTCGATGGCCGTTGATGGAAATCGACTGTACGGGCCTTGATAAAATTATTAAAAATATCAATAATTAGTGTAATATCATAAGAAATGATTTGGGAAAAATTGGAATGAAGAACTCCATATTTGAAAAGATAAAAATAGATTTTTATCGAAATGAACTAGTTTTGAACTGAAATTAAAACCCATTTATTTTTAAATAAATAAATTGGATTTGAAATGGGTTTAAATAGAATTGGTTCATGGGTTTATCGTGAACTGTGTTTTAAATAACACTAGTTCTTTAACCCGATGATAAATAGAATGTGATTTGGGTTTATCGTGAACTGTGTTTTAAATGACACTAGTTCTTTGACCCAGTAAAAAGAGTTTTAATGGATCTTCAATTAAATTGAAATGTGGATTGATAATTTAAATTATCAACTTTAGAAAATGAGTGAGAATGGAGTATCACCAGTTTTGCTCCAAAGCGATAGTTAAATCTTTAATTAGATTTGAACGTGAAATGGTAATTAATTTTACCGATAACACCATGGTATTAGATATGGAGTACTACCAATTTTGCTTCAGGGGATGAATAGGTTGGGATTGGGAAATAAAATAAATAATTACTTCGGTGTGGTTCGCTAATCTCGACTAGTTTGGAAAACCATAATTTGATTTGAAATGACATCCAATGGAAGATTAAAGGATAAATTTTAAAGAATTTATCTTGGATAAAATTAATGGGGACCTTTCCCTAAGAATTGAAATTTAGAAACTAGCTGTCGGTTAGCTAAGAAGAATGGTTTCTTGGGTATTGATCTGATGTTGGTTTCGGCCTTCGGGGTTAATATTTGGGAAATTGTTCTCTTGTTGATTTACGGTTAGTAGCTACTGAATTGGAATGAGGCGTATGTTGTGTTTGTGTAACGTCCGTTTTTAATATACGCGGGTTGTTCGGAAAGGCCGTGTTTATACCCATTCTGAATAACCGATTCGACGATATGTCGAAGATGAAGACGGTGGTCGAAGACCGGAAGTCTTCACATTGTTGGGATAATTACTGACGATCCTGATTGGGCTGTACACCCAAGAGGATGGAAATAGTTGGTGGTCGTCCAGACGTACTTGGAGATGGATGGATTTGCGAGGAAAGTGCCTCTGGTTTCGTTCAGACCCAGAACGAACTTGTAAATGGACGGTGTGCCTGACATTGTATTCCTTTATATTGTATTCGTTGATCTCTTCTAAATATATATCTGTTTGGCGGCGGAGAATTTATTCTCTTGCTTAACGCCCTTCTCTGAGACATACGAGCTCAGAGGTTATATATTGGCAGAAATCAGTGGTACGATATGGATTGATAGTGTGGCATGCTGAGATGCAGTGATCCAGACTTTTGTTGAAAAGCAAAGTTTGGTGGATGATGATCAAAGCGCAGCTGATATAGCATGGCTTTGTGTATAACGTTGATTCGCGAGCCTCACATCCCGGTATGGTGGTAAACTGATGGTTTGATCAGTATGCTTTTTTAGTGGATGGGCACCTTAGTGGTGTCGTGGATTCGGTCGACCGAGATGAGCTTAGTGCTCAGGGATATATAGAGTAGGCGGTGTTTTCTCTCACTGGGACGTAAGCCGCGGTGGTACTCTGGTCCCAAATGTGCGGATGTGCAGACGGTGTTTTCCCTTGTTGGGACGTAAGCCGTGGTGAAATGCATTACGCGATCGATCTTTCGAATCAGGAGCCACCATGATGGAAATCCAATTTCCAATACGTGTATTTCGGTTTTATTTGTAGAGCCTAGTATGGCGACATAGTGGGATGGGGAAGTTATGTCGTCTATGATTGATACTTATGATTTGAAGATATTTTATACAATATGCACTTACAATAGTATCAAATGATTTGTTTTAAACGTATCAAGCATTCTTGGCTATTATAAGGTAAAAACCTTATCCTCCGGGTTGCGTTGCATTGTGTGATGGGACCTGGGTCTTATAATAGCTTCATTTTTCTTTATTTAGCATTGCTTTGTTGTTTTATGCACTGGTGTTCTTGGGAGGAAACCCATTCCGTGTTATACGGCGTGGTCCCTTGATTTACCTAACTTTAAAAATAAAGATTAATAACTGTTTTAGTTCTCACACCAGTCACATGACTGACCTGGAGTTTATTGTTCTAACCTAAACTCCGGGTGCCCCTATTTTCCACACGGGCAGCTAGTAGTTTTGGTTTTGCAGATTTATATTCACAGGATCCTGGTTTACAGCTTGAATGATATCCGGAAAGCTTTGTATCCGTATATCTCTTCTAGTTGTGTATTGTATTATTTTCCGCTGCTATGTATTTAAATGTAATTTAAATCTCTGATATTTCTGTGTAATATTTATTCATGCTCTGTATATTCTTGTATTCTGATGGAATTGTTGTAATTAACAATGAAATGTTCTTCCGTCTGCGTTCTGTTGTGGCTTGTTCTCGAACTATCCGCGCTTTCCTTTACGGGGAAGTTACGGGTTTTACAGCTGCATTTTCCCATCTAGATGAACGCTTAGAAAATGGCATGCCATTAATGCAAAGTTCACTGGCATTTGTACTTGGAGGAACTAGGAACAAACTGTCCTCATAGACACATGCAGAAATAGTAACAACTTCTAATTTGTTCCCTTTTTTGTTGTTTCCTACATCATTTTCTCCATTAACATATTTAACCAACTTGTAGTCAGCAACAGGATTTTTTCCATGGCTATCTTGAACTTTAGTTGCCAATGTAGAATACTAGATATCATTTACTAGCTCCTGTGTGTGCTTTATTCGCAAGCCAACCACAAAATCCTTGGGGATCATCTCCACATTATGCTCTAGAAGCATTTGATATACATCTTGAGCTGAATGGCCAACAGTTAAAACTAATGAATCAAACAATAAGTTCTTGGAATCACGGGCAGGCTCATACATCAGAAACTTTTACTCCTCGTATCTGACCATTTTTTGCATTAAGATGATCTAACCTTGTACCAAAATTTATAGTCACCTGCATAAATATTTAAGAAGTAAGTGTTACTCTAAAATACATTGGTGGCTAAATAGATGGTTACGGAAATTTCATGGCAATGGAACTAATCTGTCTGTTCCGGTGAGGCTTCTGATTGACAAAAATATGTGGCGGAGCTCCAAATCTAACCAAAGCGCTCATAACTTTTACATTTGTTCAATATGAAATTTGGTTTAACTCAAAAAATCATTGTGCAACCCAAAAGTATTCATTTTTTGTTGTTTTACATTTTATGATCTTTCTATTTGATTCATACATGTAAGGAACTTTTTACAAAATTGACTGCCATAATATCAATGTAAACATGTGCAAACAACTGTTGTACCACTAGCGATAATTTTTTTTAATAAAACATTATACTGTTAGCACGCTGAGTTTGAAGTTCTCACCATCCATACAAGTTTTTTGATGAAATTGATTTCACTTCACAGCGGATCCATGTTATGTTAATCATCCTCTCTTATACATGATAATTAAATGGTTTTAAATCGATTACAGCTAAAGAACATAGAGTTATCTTTCAAAGATTTTATTACCTATCATACTATTATTTGTAAGTTGCTAAATGTCAAAAAAATTCGTGTTTAAGGGAAAATGTCATATGAAATTTGTCCTTATTGAGGCAAATGATGAAGGTTAGTATGTTTGCCTTAAGTAGAAACAGTATAATCATATTATCTATACTAAACTATCATGAATTTATAATGCATTGACATATAACTTCCAAATTTTTATGTTTCCTTGCAGTATACTATTATTGCCAGCCAACTATTCTTATATTACCTTAAATCTCATTAACAACAAATTATTATTACATTAAACATGTCTGAAGTGCTTTCTAAATATCACTTGATCAAAAAATATAGTACCTCCAAGTTTTATTTCTTTTTTTGTAATTGCAATTGGTTATCTTTTAGAATAGCCTCATATTTCTATTTTTTTGTGTATCCAAACTAAGTCATCTATAAATCTAAGTAAACTAACAATGACCATAAATAATATCAACATTTATCACTAGAATTAATAATTTTGGAGTAACTAAAAATATATCATAAGCAATACATTTTTATTCCAGCATCATATGTTTATGCTAACAACTATAGAAAACTTCGGCTGTTTGTTGCTACCTTTCAGACATCATATGTTTGTGCTAACAACTATAGAAAACTTCGGTTGTTTGTTTCAAATTTACATGCATTAAATTTAGTAAAAAAATATAAGATATTTATTATCTGCATTTGTATATAATAAACGCAATATTTTGTGACTGCTGCTTATGTTGATAGATCGCATATGCTACTTATAAAAATTAATTTAACTGCGGTCAATATTCGATTCTAGGAATATGGGCGACGAGACGAAGACTACATTGATGGATATGTATATAAAGGACATAATGTTGGTATGTATTTCCTTCAGATTTTGCTACTTTTCTTTAAGGTGCATTTGCTACTGTTAACATCCTTGTTGGTGATGATTAATTTAAGGATGTCATATGTCTTTGTCAATTCTTATTTTGACATAATTATGTTGGTGGTTTTCTTGTTTTGACGGCTATGCTGATGTAGCAGGCCCTGTGCCTTATATCAATTTGGTTTCATGAGATGTCTATCTCTACATTAGCGCCTCAAATTTGATTAAAACCAATACATGTTTTCTACTTTTGCCCCTGATCTAAGCCATAATAATTTAGAATAACTACTACTTCTGTTGTTATTGTTAAACAAAGATAGAATAGAAATAAATCCACCAACCTGTTCTCCTAGTGAAAATTATGCTTCACTGTGATATTATTGTTGACTTGTTATAACAACAATAATTGTTGTAATGTTGACTTGTTATATGTATTTACATGAGTGTTCGTTCTTGCTAGCAAAAAATCAACAATAATCGGTATAATATACTTTTCCTCCACAGATAATGCTCCTTTCTCAGTCCGATCAAATCGAGTAATTTTTCAATAAATAATCGTTTATGGAAATTATCATTTATATAATTTATTGAAAATTACCTGATAGCTGATTGACAAGTTATTGTGTAACATGAAAAGCACGCCATTTCAATTTTCAAAATATAACCTGCCTTGTTTAAGGCATTCTTGTATTTTGTCATATAGGAGCAAAACATATTCTTTTTCCCTACATTAACAACGTTGATTTTGACCATTGAATTTTGCTTTGATACTGGCCTTTATTTTGTGCAACACCGTTACTTTTCACTATATTCTTGTTATAGCTTTATGTACCTCCATCGCCATGGAACCGTTAAATTTTTTAACATTATTGTCAAATGTCAATGAGTACTCGAAGATCAATCTGCATTCATATCCTAAAAGTAAAAAGTTAATCAGATATATGAAAAGCAGATTCAAGAATGCGCACACACACATGATCATATCCATATCCGATAAATATGAATTTGATTTTTATGAAGATAATAACATCTATTATGTGCATTTTAGTGATACAGATGATTAACGATTGTACTGTTTCATTATGTTTTACGTACACATGCGCTAAACGTTATCTTTATTATCAATATTATTTATTTCTTCTGTGTTGTTAAGAATTGACATTGAAACAGTTTCACATGAGTCATATTTGTTTGTTATATTCGAAAATCAATCTGCATTCGTATCCTAAAAATGAAAAATAATCAAATATATGAAAAGTAGATGCAAGAATGCGCTCACACACACATGATCATATCCATATCCGATAAACATCCATTTGATTTTTATGAAGATAATAACATATATTATTTGCATTTTAGCAATAGGGATGATTAACGATTGTACGGTTTCATTATGTTTTAGGTACACATGTGTTAAACATTATCTGTATTATAAATATTATTTATTTCTTCAACATTGTTAAGAATTGACATTGAAACAGTTTCACATGAGTCGTATTTGTTTGTTTTTTTATTTATGAATTTATGAAAAATTAGGTACTCAAAATACGATATTTATCCGATGTCTGTCGATATATATATTTGGTATTTGAAAATGATTTTGGATACGGTGACAAATATAACCCTATATGCATCCAAAAGTGTTCGTTCATACATCTAATTCCATATGGGTATTTTAACTGAACCAGCCATGCATAACCTTTAAGCAATACAAAATTAATAGTATAACGTTCTTTGACATAAAAATGTTTTTCCAAGTCTCTCCATAAGTCTTCATCAAAGAACATTGCAAGTATCAAAATGTAATCACATTTTTTAAATTTCCAACTGAATAATAAGTGGTCGATATATATAGATAAACCATGGAGACGAAAAAATAGTGATACCTATAGAAATTAGATGGTATAGTGAAACTGATATTGATATTTTCTTGAAATCGTTGAAGATTAGATCTTGTACATTACTTTAGGCTAACCACAACTTTTAGATCAAATACGAGCGGCTATATACAAAAAGGAAACTAGCCGAGACTCAAAATTGGAAGTATGATCCCTGTGATGATTTGCATGATTATGAAAAAAAATTGTATTTATCTTGTATTTATTCGAACCTCTACTGTAGCTATTTTGAAAATATAAAAAAAAATTAGCCATTTCTAAAAATAGCAGCAGTTAGTAATAACAATGACAACAGCAATGGATTCAAGGAAATTACTCATTGTATAATATATTATGAACTCCTGAAACTTTTTTTCAGTATTGGTTTGGATACTAAGGGTTTATAAGTGTTGATATATTCAGGATTATTTTTGGTGTATCAGTCTGTGCCATTTTTTATAGCCAAGTATAAATAAATGTTGAATTATTCAGGGTTATTCTTATGAACTTCCATCAAATTAGATGAAAGGAATAATCTTTACAGTAATTATAGCTTATAAATCGTTATCGACTCACTTTGGTTGATTGAACAGACCTCTTATTTTACAGAAACATTTAGGTAGTTAGTAATAACTATTAATATCCAAAGAGTCTGAAAATGGTGGTAGACAATAGTTCTTAAGGAACATGGATAACAACAAAAGAAATCATGTAAACATAGCATCCATGCTAGGTTATTAGAAACCACATCACCGAAATCTTAATTTTGTAAGTCACAAACTACTTTTGACTGATTTTTACACAAAAGTAATGTAAATAACCAATTAACTAATTCATGAAAACACAACATCAATGCTAGGTTATCAGTAGGTCCGATATAATGCCTAGAGTTGATGAATCCTGAGATAATCTTTACCTGAACAGAAGCCAATACACCGATGTTGCTTTCCATTACATGGAAGCCACTGGAGATTATCTCTGAAACAGTTTCACGAATTCCTTTTGCATGCGCAATTTCCATATTGTGATATATCTGACATATGTAGAGGTTTGAAACCGAATCAGACCTTCATACTTTAGGAAACCCATAAAGAACCAGAAACTTCGTGCTTTCCATTTTTGATGAATACAAATAAATGGAACGATTTAAAATAACAGCGAAAAAAACCCCAAATCAAAATTTACGTAAAACTAGGGTTACAGATTGTAGAAATGCAGTACCTTCGATGGAAGAAGATGAGGAGAATCCAAATCCTCCAAAACCGGTCGAAATCAAAGGCCGAAATTATCTGCGTGTTTAACTTGTTTTCTTCTTCTGCTCTTCGTTGATTTATGTTTTGTATTTGTTTTTTTTTTTGTTATTGGCTGAAAGGACGCAGCAAAGTGAAAAGAAGGCGCGAATGAAGGAAAAAATTAGACCTAAGGTTTGACCCGATTCATCAAATTTTATTTGATCCACCTTATATAAATTGCATCGGTTACAAACTGATTAAGAAAAAGCCGATGCTAATCTAATAGATGCAATCATTTGCTATCGTAAATCGCATCGGTTTTAAAAAAACCGAAGAAAATAGCTTTTTGCCTGACCTATTGGTTTCTTTGTCATGATTGCATCGTTTGTTTAATTAAAAGCGATGCAAATAACACTGTTTGCATCGCTTGTTACCACAACCGATGCAAATAAGGCGAAGCAACAGGACTGTTTTGTACTAGTGATTTCCTTATTTTCTATGTTTTGAAAATATATGTTATTAACACTGGAAAACATTTCCATTGTTTATTTACATATCACTATCATTCCACAACTATCAGTCCCTGACTGTAAACTAGTATGAGAACAATTCCCTAAGTATTAATCCCGAAGGCCGAAACCAACATCAGATAGACACTTAGAAAACCATTCAATTTACTAATCTCTAGTCAGTTTCTAATTTTTCTTAACTCTATTTAATTTACTCTGTTCGATTAACTCCTTTCGATTAACTCGATTCCATTAACTGCTCTATTTATTTTCCAAATAAATAGTCCTTTATTCTATTTATTTTCTAAATAGATAACCCTTTATTCTATTTATTTGTAAATGGTTTACAAATATTTCTCTTTCTATTTGTTTTATTTATTTTCTAAATAAAAGATCCTTTTATACTTCTATTTATTTATCAAATAAATATTCCATTTCAATTCTATTTATTTAACAAATAAATATCCCTTTATTATATCTTATTTATTTTCCCAATAATTGTTACTTATATGATCTTTATAAACCCATAGTCCTTTTATAAAATCCTTTGATTTTATAAATAAATTTCCTTTTTATTTCTTCTTTCATTTTATAAAGTATTTTCTTTTATAAAATCCTTTTTTTTCATTTATATATAAAATCCATTGATTTTATATAAATAAATTATTTTCTAAATATACTTTTAAAATCCCCTTTTATCATTCTGGTATTTCTTATGGTATTGAACATACCATATAACAATGATAAATATCGTCCAAACACACATAATCAACAATAGATTATATATCAAATCATATATCACAATATATGAATAACAGTAAATTAAATGTTGAGGAATCCAGTTGGATTTTTCCAACCTGTTTCCCTGCACCACAGATGTTAAACAATATAATTAACGTCGATAATATTTCATTATGAAATATTCTGCTAAACAGAATCGATATTAGATCAACAATTTATATATATATATATATATATATATATATCGTTATCTATAATTTCAACCAACACAAGCAATTCAACCAAATTGTTAACACACAGCAATCAATAGATAATTATCAGTTCTAAATATACATTAGAAAAATATAACTGTTCAGAGTTGGTGAGTTTTACTCACATTGGACGATCATTGCTAATAACGATAACCATCGCTCGATTTGATTCGGACGGACAATTTATTTTTCTATAAATTGTAACGGACTCCAATCTACTCCCAGTTAGTTCCATTGTGTAGCCCTCGTTACTACGATCCCAACAGATCTGACCGTTCGAAATTCTCTAAAATTCGGCCCATTCACGCGTTAAAAACCCTCACCTATCGTGATCCTTCTTCCCCGATCAAACTCGAGCCCGTGGTAATTTCCATGACCGATCTGTTATCTCCCAACAAATGCCTTCTCTCTGCATCCGTATGCAATTCGCATCCCCCCATTTACAGTTTCATCTCGTGACACCAACGAACTATTCTGTCAACACAATCACCAAACTGCACCCTTTATTTTTTTAGAAATTCCCAAATAGTTTCACCCCTGTACTTCTTTTCCAAGTCTCCATTCAGATCCACTTCGCAGGCACCAATGTCCAACGTTAAACCCCCTTTCAATTCCTTCAAATACCCGTACTCCCATACCATAAGTATCGAAACCCATTAAGACACTATCCCATATTCTTTCTTCACGCGGCACATCCCCCTGCTTGCTTTGCCAGACCTGTTGCCGTGCTTTCCTCAATGCCCAATGAACCCAAAAAAACTGATGCCACCTTCTTATCCCATCAGTTCAAACTTCATGCTAGAATCAGTGTGCTTCCCACGCTACGTGAAAATAGTGAATCCTTTTGACAGCATCTTCTCACCAAACCCCTTTCCGCTACTATGTATCTTCTTCACGTCTAAACTTTCCCTCTCCAAAACACAAGTGTCTCCTTCTATTTAAACCCGTACCAGTGTAACCATCTTCAAACCATTCTCACTACAATACTATACTCGACTACCCCTCAGACTTTTGTATATGTATTTGACAAAAGCTTTAGAGCAGTATTTGATTTGATAAAAATTTCGAAAGTTTGAAGAACAAGCGTTGAGTCTCCATCAAGCTCAGAAACTGGCGGTTTGGTTTAAATGGTGGGGTGGATTTTGTGAAACAAAAGGCAGTTGGTACTTGGTAGGAACGTGTATTTATATATAAAGAAAGGGTAGGTGAAACTTAAGGCTTAAGAGTGACCACGTACAGGGTAGGGTAGGTTTAAATTTGTGGTGGATGACAAAAGAGGGGCGCGTGGGTTAATTTCTGACCAAGAAGAAATGAAAGCGACTTTAGTTTTTAGTTATAAAACTTAGTGTATCCCGCTATGTAATATTTCGTTCTCATAAGACTTGTTATGGACAGATATAAAAATACCGTTGTGATGGACAACACTCCACGATTACATAAATATAATAATATCGGTAGGTTGACTCATATTGTGAAACCCCAAGATGTTGATTACAGGGTGCAAAATACTCCAAATAAAAAGTTGCTTATTTAATTAATTAAAAATTACGGTCGATAAACGATTCTATAACGACTATTTTAAAATTTGATTTGGATACAAATCAAAATCTATACGACGAAATCCCGATTTTTCTCTTCCACTAGAAAGATATACTCCCCCACCTCTGAACGTTTCTTGTTTCATTGAAATCCGATTTAAAACGGCTTCTGTATATTCGTTTGAAGTTCGAATGGCCAATTTACGAACTACAGCGCCATTTCGAGCTCGATTATATTTATAATATAATTATACGTTTAAACTGTCGTTATTTAAATATATTCGTCGTTCTAATTCAATTCTAAACTGAATTAAATAATTTAAATTGCCCAGTTCACATTATATTGTCAATTCAGCAAATTCTGATTATTCTAGAGTTAAATATATTATTTAATTATAACATTAATTAAATATTCCTTATTATTTAAATTCTGGTCATTTTAGATTACTAAACATTTATTTAAATAATTAAACAAATTAATTATATCGCTGAAAAATGCGGGTCATTACAGTAATGGTTTGAGTTGGCATTGCGATGTTTTATTTAAACATCTGTTTAAATCCAATGAGTGAGTTTTGGAAACATTTTCCAAATATAATCAGAGATATTTTCTAATCCTAGGAAATTAAAATGTTTGATGATGAAGAATACTGATATGAAAGTGATACGTGAAAAAGAGATGGAAATGTTTTCCAATGATTAATAACATATATTTTCTAAATTTAGAAAATAACGAATGTTGAATATATGGAAACAGGAAATAAATAAATTAATGAACTAAAGAGATAAACGTTAAATGATGACTGATCGATAGAATTTCCATCTGGAAATAATATCGTTGTTTGCACACATGTTTTTCTTTGATAGTTAACTCATCGACTATCGAAGTTTTTGACCAATTTTCCGTTGTCAATACGGAGAGACCAGGATCAGATTCATTATCTGAAAACCACTCAATATGGGTGTTAGCGTTGCGATCAAATATGATGAAGATAATTAAAGACGGAGTTATGCAAGGGTTGTCCTGTTTATAGAATAGTGCCTTCGGTTTGTCCAGTCCCAGGAAAACCTGTATGGAAGAATGTCTAACAGAGAATATTTAATGGACCACATAAGTTGATCTCTTCAAACGTATGTACGTTTGGTGGCGGAGGAATTCGTTTCTCTTAGCTGTATACCCGTGTATTTTTGGGGAAATAAATTTGTGATTTGGCGGGTATGACGATGTGACATTCAAAGTGAATAATTGTGTGATTTGTCAGAGATATGCGTGACCTTTAGCCTTATAACCGGGAAATGAAAAAAATCGGGCAGGCAGCATGGCTATGTTGGTTGCTTCCACTATTGTGTATTATCACCATCTAGAGATGTTCATTTCATTCTTTAATCTATTCGATGTTGTCCCATTCGGGAAATGGTTGCTGATCCTAACCGTTGGTGATATACATTCGATACACTTAAGCGAAATGAGTGGTCGGTCATGTGTGGCCGGGTTGCAAGATGTTCTTGTTGAACCCAGTGTATTCCTCTCAAGAGGTACACTATCGGAAGGTGGTTCAATTCCTTGTCATAGTTGGTAATCCATTATCCAATAAGTGCTCGCGGTTTTGATTGCATACTATATATGTAGAACATGAGATGAAAGTGTTTCTGCTAGATGATTATTTAATTGTGGTTGATAGACATTATTATAATATCAAAAGAGTTTTGATATAAAGTTTATCATTTCTTTCAAAAGGATTTTGAAAGTTAAATCAAATGTTTTGGATTCTCATAAGGGAAAAACCCGTTCCGTTATATGGCGTGGTCTTATGGGATATCATTTAATTGCTCAAACTGTTTTAAATGGTTTTACTCATACCAGTCCCATGACTGACCCAGAGTTATTGTTTTTTCGTTTTCCCTAAACTCTTGGGTGCCCAATTTTGTTTGAGCAGTCAAGTAGTCAGGATTTTTCAGATATACTTGGAGAGCTTGGAGCAGGAGGCCTCAGGATTATATAGCTATAGTTATTTCCGTTGTGTTGTGAGTGTTATACTCTAATAATGTTACTGTATATATATACTCATTTTATTTCAAAATTATGTATCTATTATATGTTGTTTGTTCCGCTGTGAGATTCGTATTTACTCTGATGTTGTATGTTCTTCTATTTCTTCTTCTTCTATTCTAAGTTTCTATCTTATCTATTCTCACCCTCTAATTTCTTTTATGGACTATTTGGTGTTTCCGATGCTTGGGTAGTCGACATTGAGTTTATGTCGATAACCAAGGTCGCGAAAACCCGGGTCGTTACATTTAACCTCCCCCTTTTCTCTTTTCTCTTCTGCATACATCAAGTCCATATCAACAAGTCTTTCAAAGGTGGCTCCCATTGGAATATATGACATGGCTAACCATGAAGTGGTTCATTTAACCCTTTAGAAAACCGCAAAGCCTTCTTATACGGAGTGTCTACTAGTTCCAGTCCAAATCTTTCCAGTTGGTTAAATTTGTTCACATACTCTTTAACCGTCAAGTTCCCTTGTTTGAGTGCTAAGAACTTCTCCATCTGCATGCTCTTCTCAGCTAGGGAAAGGAATTTCATCTCAAGCCTCTGTCTAAATCCATCTCAAGTTTCAACTGGACGGCCTGCTTGGGTTACCTCCCACCAAAATGAAGCTTCATCCTTTGATAGCCAAGTAGCCAACTAAATCTTTCTTCGATCATCTACTTCAAAGATTACAAACAAGTTCTTGGTCTCCTTGAGCCAGTTCCTCACCTCTACAGATGTCTCGATTCCATGGAATGGCTTCCCTCTAATAGCACGGAAGTCTTTGCAGATCTTTGAGAACTTGTCTGCACGGGGAGGAGGAGGAGCAACGAGTGCATCTAGGGGAGGAACGTTTCCTTGGCCTTCGGCAGGCGCGTGGCCTCCTGATACGTATGGAACCATCCTGGTAACGTAACGCCCTCTGGAATGTTGGGTTCCCTAGACATGTCGAAAAAGAAAAGGAAAGAGATTCAGACAAGGGATCGCAATATATTACTTATGGCTTTTTGGGGAATGTTTTCAAAAAAGACTTTTCTTCTTGAAAATGCTTTCTTTTAAAACCTTTTTGAAAATATCTTTCAAAAACTTTTATCTAATCTGGTAACCTTCAGCTCAGATACCATGTGTGACACCCCATGTCTGTTAATGTCATTCACAAAGGGAATGCATTAAGTTTTGTGAAGCGTTATAGTGAACAGAACGGAAATATTACAAGAAAGAAATATAAAATAACAGTGGAATAAAAACTATTTATCATAAGATACCGTGGTCCTAAAACATCACATGTATGAATACAAAAGCCCATTACAAGATAAAAGCTACTATCTTGTTCTTCAAAAATACCAGAGTACTTAAAAGAAATAAAATACCCTAAAACAAAATATAGCCATAGCAACAAGGATAGGAGCTTGAGCCGTACATATCAGCAGCTCCAGCAAAAGTAAGAAAAATCTTGTCAAACCTGAGTGTTCCCGCCCTGAGAACCTAAGGGGGGGAACGGAAGAAATAAGAGGAAACAAAAAGGGTCAGACATAAAGTCTAGCAAGTCCAGCCACTTTTAGCAAGTAAATAAATAAAAGTAAAATGATAGGCATATAAATGGATAAGAGAGATTACTACATAAAAGACAAGTGTGACAAGGTAGACAGGATAAGGTGTATATGCTTCCCTAATGATTACTCTGCACTATTACTAGCATAACCAGAATGAGATGATCCCTTCCATTATAAGGTGGTAGACTTAGGCATACGTCCAAATGTATCCTAACTATTACCCTAATCGATCGGCTCCCTAATCCACGTAGATACTCTATGCCGGCCCCACCGTAGGATGTATCACATTCTAAAGTTGCAACCCCTCGCTGATATGCACAACCCCATATCTATAGGTTCACGGTTGTCTTATCCCCTTCTACCCTGCTCATGCACGCACATGGCCCAGTCGGTTTGAGCCGCCCACACCGTCCTCCACATTTGGATCACTTACAATCAATCCAGTAAGCGTGCCCCTTCTCCGACCTAGTTCAGAGTACATGTTTGATACCCACTCCGGGTTACTGGATGAAACGGTTCCCACACAACATGATACAAGCTCTTCCCTTTGTCTTGTATCCCCTACTAGGTTTTCCATTTGATTATGTATACCACTAGGTGTCTTTAATTATATTTCCATCAGTTATGTATACCACTAGGTGTCTTTAACTAAATAACCTTATCGGGTTAAGTTTGTGGGTCTGTATGTAAATATCACCCACCCCCTCCAAATTTGCTTAACCCTCCAATTATCCAACCAATTTTAATTAACCCTAACTTTAGTACATAATCATACAATCCCTATGGATTAGTTAGTTCATTTCATTACCATGTCCATTTATGGTTTATAATGGGCAAGATCTCCCCCATTAGGCCTACAACTTATGGATGTTGGATATGTCAGTCGGGTCTGGGCAGACTTCTTCCACAAGTTGGGCCTAACCTCGTATCATAGCCCGTCTCATATTTACGCACTTAGACCTCTCACATTAGAGTTTAACATTAGTGGTTGTTGGATATGTTGGTAGGGTCCGGTCAGACTTCCACCACTAATGCAACCGAACCTCGTGTCATAAGTGCAATTACAATTTATAATGTAATTATTAGACATTTCATTCTTATCCAATTCTTACCTATGTCTTTATAGGTGATTATGCGCCCTTTTTCCCCATTTTGAATTATATGTCCAATTCATATAAACATTATTTAAATTATGCCAATTCTAACCTTTTTCCCCCTATTTCCTAACTAACGCATAAGCATATATTTGGCGGCATCTAGGCTAGAAAGTAGCGTAGCCATGATGTAACGGCCCCGGGTTTCGCCCGACCCGATCGATCGTTAGATCGACCAAGACCGTTCAAAACCCGAGTACGTTAACTTTGGGAATACAACACATCAGAACAATAACAACAGACTTTTATAAATATTACAATAATGTTACATCAGAGTACAGAATATCAGAGTACATCGGATAAAATTACAGTGGAAGATAAATTACAGTAAATTAATACAATACACAGCGGAAGACTTTCTATGCTCTGGACACAGCTGTGATGACCCCAAACTTCCATTGACTGAAAGTAAGGATTATCTTTTGGAATACAACATATTTACAACAACAAAAGATCTCAGAAAATATCATAACACATAATTATTGCAAGAGAAAGATAAAAGTCATAAACATCAACCCAACTGAACCACAGAGTACGCAGTTTTACAGGACACAACTTAGCAAAATAGAAGTATGAGTCAAATGAAATAAGTTCCATCTTCAAACGTACATCAAGATACAAGATAGAATAAAGTCTCTAAAGAAGTAAATAAAGATAAAATGAGATCTTCGTCTTCTTCTTCCAAGCAGTCTTCAATCCAGCAAAAGTCTCCCTAAAAACCTGTTACTAGGCTGCCCGTGTGGAAAGAGGGCACCCGAGTTTGCAAAGTGAAACAAACATCGAGTTAGTCATGGGACAGGTATGAAAAATCATTGTATACTGCTAATAATATGGCAAACCACAGGACCACGGCGCTGACGCGGAACGGGTTTACTCCATTGGGTTGCCAGTGCATAATTTAATAAAGTAAATCGTTAAAACAACGCAACGCTTTTTAGAAAAATGAAACCATTATAAGACTCAAGTCCCATCACACAATGCAACGCAAACCAGAGGATAGAGTTTTACCTAATAATGGTCAAAAATGCTTGATACGATAAAACCGATGTGATATTATTACTAGTGTATATATATGTTTCAAAAACAATTTCAATCATAATGTATCAATCATAGACGGCAAAGCACCCCATCCTACTATGTCGCCATACTAGTCCTACAATCAAAACTGCATGGATTCGTATTGGAGATTTGGTTTCCATCAAGAGTTAAGGCTAGGGAGGATCTCCTTACCGGTTTGAGGACACTCTAGCAAATGCCTCAGGATCACACCTATGGTCAGCCCTTCGATATCTACAGGGTCGGTCCCTACCTAATGGTAGTGGATTAGTTATACTTGAACACACGTTTCCCGATCCCTTTGGACCTCTATATGGCCACTAACAACCTATAAATCTGAGGTACCTCAAAATCCATCATCCACATAAGTAAAATGCCAGCCAGTTTAAGCACTGACATCACTCTAGCTAGAAAGAAACGTGTGCACTCCCTGCGTTCCATTCTCCCGTTTTTGACTCATAACGGGTTGTGAGGCTCGCGAAGTAACGCTATACACAAAGCTACACCTATATAGGTCGTGCTTTGATCATCAACCACAAGGCCTGCTTTTCAACAAATCCTTGATCATCTGAATCTTAGCATGCCACGTTGACAACTCACGCCATGCTATCAATAATTATCAATATATACTAGGGTGTTAAGCAGAGAATAAATTCTCCACCACCAATCAGGTATATATCAATAAAAATCGATTTAATTACATGAAATAAATTTCAACGTCAGGCATGCGATCCATTTACAAGTCCGTTCTGGGTCTGAACGAAACCGGAGTAATCTTATTTCGTGGGAAATAAAGACACTCGAAAATCCGAACAATCAACAAGTACGTCCGGATGATCACTACCGCCAACCCATCAAGGTAGCTACTCCCATCAGGGACAACAATAGCAATACAACCATCCGCCTTGAAGATCGTTGGTCTTCGACCGTCGTCTTCAACTCTTCAAATTAATATCGTCGTATAATTATTTGAAATGAGATTTAACTCGGTCTTTTCAAATAATTCTCGAGGTTGTATAAATTCAAAACCAATTTATGTCGCTAAAAATATTTTATAACGATTTCCCCTATTTTTATTTAATTAAACATAGCCTTATTTTATTTAACGACGCTCCAGGTCCATAGGTGGCCATAGCGCTGTTTTTCCCAAAATTTGATTTACCCCTACCTCAAAATCGGACCGTTAGATTTTGACAAAATTTATACCGTTGGAACGATCTTCCAAAGACGGTCCTAACAGGTCTGGTTTTGGGAAAATCCGACGGTTGGATCTTTCTGTATATTCATTTAAAGTTACGATTCTGAAACGCGAACTGCCGCGCGCGATTCATTTAACCTAATTAATACTTATATTTATAAATAAATATTAATTCGTTGGCGATTTCACTCCAGTCAATCAACACAATCAAACATATATAAGTCCATATCATGTCACGGTTTGCTAATGGTTTTGTCCCCTCTTTTATCATATGTGAATTTTGATAAAATGACAGCTTCCGTTCAAATCCTGTTTATTGTCATTTTATTTTGACGATAAAATATATAATTTAAAATATACTTTGTCATTTGTCGCTAGTGTGACAACAAAAATATTTTTTTAAGGTCCAACTTATTATTTGCATAAAGATGAAAATAAAAAGTGTAAATTCCTCTCTACTCTTTTATTGTCTTCTTAAATGGACAATAACAAAATAACCTTTATTTCTAATATTTATTTACAGCTAAAATGTACATAAAACAGTTCTTTTTAATTTGTCCATTTATTGTACTTCTACCGCATTTGGCATGACGATGAAAATATCTTCTTAAAACCTACCTTTTTGTTTAATATGAATGTATAAACAAAAATGTAAATTTTAATACTATTCTTTTTATCGCATCTCAAATGGCGATAAAAATCACATTTTAAAACATACAAATTAAATATTAACTTCTATATGCAAGTGAAATGTAAAAATATGGGTTTCAATTCTACCATAAAATACAAATACAAATGTATTTCATAACTTTATCTTTTTATATGTATATAAAATACAAATAAAAATGTATGTCATAATCTTGTCTTTTTATCTTGTTCTTTTATTCGATTACTACAATGCAAATAAAAGTGTATTTCTAATTTTGTTCTTTTATTTTATCATAAAAATGTCAATTAAAATGTAACTCCTACAATGTGCTCTTTAAAATTTCACATAAAATGTTTTTTTTATTGACATATAAAAGGTGAATTAAAATGTAATTCCTATCATGTGCTTTTGATTACAATGAAAGATGTAAAATAAAGCAATTCACACAATTTGCACCTTTATTTACAGTAGAAAATGTAAATAAAAGCGATGCACACAATTTGCCTTTTTTTTACAGTGAAAAAGTAAAGTACAATCAATTCACATATTTGAACTTTTTATTTGCAAAATAAGAATGTAAATAAAGAGTTCTGCACAATTTGCTCTTTTATTTACAATGAAAGTTGTAACCGAAAGAGTTCTACACTATTTGTTAATTAAAATGTTAATAAATTGTTAATAAAAAAGTAAAACTTTTCATGTCATTATAAATTAACACATAAGATGTTAATAAAATGTAAACTTTAACATGCCTTTTGATTAATTAATAAAGGATAATCTAAAATGTAATTTTTCCTATTGTTTTTTTTTATTAACAGGATAATGTTAATAAAAATGTGTTCTTTCCTTTGACCCTTTAATTAACAAAAATAATGCTAAAAATGTGTTTATAAAGTAAATTGTTAATCAACGAGTAAATCTATGTCAGGTCAACTCATAATTTTAATTGGATTAAAATAATCCTAATTTAATCCAATCAAATTTATTTTATATTAAACATAGAGATTTTATAATCAAACTGATGTAATTTGTTAGATCTATGCAGATCTACAATCACAAACACAGATCTATAACAAGACAAATCAAGTCAACCCAGACAACACAAATTATCAAATCACGTCGCAGATCTATTGGATTAACGTATAACGATTATTTCAATAGCGAGGAAATAATTTAAATAATTTATATAATTTAAATCAGAGATCTCACCTTGATCAGATCAGATCTAAAAATCCTAACAGCTTCAGAAATCACGCAAACCAGTTTTGAAACGTAGAATTCTGTGTCATAGTCACAACGGATCTGAAATTTTGAAATTCGCATCTCGTATGAATAAGTTATAGTCATTACAAGTTAAATATTCAATTTGCAACGCCTTTGGATGTTGAAAAAAAATCAAAATATATACCTTTTATTTCAGCCGTTAATTTCTATTTTGTTCAAAACTTTGAATCGAGATTTCGTGATTTGTATTTGATGGATTGACGAACGGTCGGCAGCAATGGGACGGGCTTGGAGAGGGCTATCGGAGCCTGGCGCGGTGGGAGGCGCGGCGGCGCAGGCAGGGGGCGGCGGCAGTTTGACTGGCGCGGGTTCGGGGACCCCGTTCTCGAAGCACACTCGACGATAGGTGGCGCGACACGTCTAGAAATGAAGACAATGAAAAGATCTTTAAAAACTTTAACTGGGGCCAAGGCTAATTCTTTGTGGATTGACGGGAAAATGGAGATGAAGGTGGCGGCTGTAATGGGTTCACGATGCTGAGGAATCGGGGGAGATAATGAACAGTGACTCATATATGTATAATATTACATTAGGGTTATATTTAATTAAATTATAAATTTTCTAATTAGGTCCAATCACCCATTAATCCCGTTTTCAGCCCAACGACTGCCCACTCTACCCAATAACCCCTATTCCCGACCCATCTGTCAATGTCCCGCAGGCCCAAATGGTCATTTTGGCCTTAAATTTTCAGATTTAAAATAATTCTTTTTATTTTAAATTCAAGCGTACTCAAAAATCCACAAGGGCCACACACAGACCCCGAAAAATCCAGAAAAAATATTTCTGGCTTTGTTTTGATGATACGAATCCAACAAAATCATTTTCGTTGAATTCTGAGACTGTTCGAAAAATAGCCATTTCTAAGTCGTTCAATTTTAACTATATTTGACCAAACACAGTTTCTTCTGCCACGCCCACACACTGATTCTAAAAATTATGAAATTTGAATCCTTGCTATATTATGACATCCCGGATCCAACAAAAGTGGTTTCGTCGCAAAAGGAGGTCGTATGCAGAATGTCTATTTTTCCATCATTAAAATATTATTTAAAAATGGAAATTTTAAATTCTGGCAGATTTTCCAATAAAAATTTTAAAACAATAAAAATTTAAATTGGTTCTGATTTTCGGGTTGTTACAATCTCCCCCACTTAAAAGCTTTTCGTCCCTGAAAAGGAAACGGGGTAAAGTAGGAAACAAGACAGAAAATGTAAATTATTGTAAATGTACCTTAACACAAGAGTTACTTGGAGATATCCACTCGGCACTTAGTGTAAGCCTTTTTGATGCTTTACTCTGTCTCCCAAGTACAGTCTCTAGGATCCCCGCTCCACTACACCTTGACTAGGTGGATTCTCTTGTTCCTCAGCACTCGGGTTTTTTTGCCAACGATTTTTACTGGCTCCTTTTTACTGTTAAGCTCGGCGTAATCTCTAATTCTTGTTGTGCTGCTTCCTCCACAACTAAGTCTGGGTCATGAACATGTTTGCAGAGTTGAGATACATGAAATACATCATGCACCCCAGGCAACCAGTCAGGCAGCTGCACTTTATAAGCGAGAGTACCAATTCTTTCGAGAATAGGAAATGAACCAATGAATCTCGGTGCCAACTTCCCAGTCTTCACAAACCGAACTATGCCCCTCAATGGAGAAACTTTCAAGTAAACATAGTCGCCAACAGAGAATTCTAAATCTCTTCTTCGTTGGTCTGCAAAGCTCTTTTGTCAGCTCTGAGCAATCAATAAACGCTTTTTAATCAAATCAACCTTATCCGATGCTTCACGAATCATGTCGGGGCCCAAGACTAATCGATTGCCCGTCTCTACCCAACATGCTGGAGATCGGCATGGTCTGCCATACAATAGTTCAAACGGTGACATCTTTAAGCTTGCTTGGTAGCTGTTGTTATAACAGAACTCAACCAAGTGCAAGTGATCCGCCCATGAACCGCCATAATCAAGAATGCAAGCTCGCAACAAGTCTTCTAAAATACGGTTCACCCTCTCAGTCTGGCCATATGTCTGAGGGTGATAGGCAGTGCTCAGATTCAACTTGGTCCCAAGCTATTCTTGGAAAGCTTCCTAGAATTTTCTAGTAAATATAGGATCCCGATCACTAACAATGCTTTTGGGAACCCCATGCAGTCTGACTATCTCCTCAAGATAAAGCTGCGCCAAACTTCGAGCTGTTCTGTTGGACCTGACAGGGATGAAATGGGCAGACTTTGTTAAGCGGTCTACGATCACCCATATGCTATCATTCCCTCTCCTGCTTCGGGGCAAGCCATCAATAAAGTCCATAGAAATTTCTTCCCACTTCCAACCAGGAACTCCTAACGGCTGCAACAGACCCGCTAGCTTCTTTTGATCACTTTTAACTTGCTAACAAGTGGGACACCTAGCAACGTAAATAGAAATATCTCTCTTCGTCGCCTTCCACCAAAAGGTGCGCTTAAGATCATGGTACATCTTGCTTACACCTGGATGGACGCTGAGTTTATATTTGTGGCACTCATCCATAACTTCTCTTTTTAGCTCAGCAATGTCTGGCACACAAATTCGCCCTTGCAATCTAAGGGTTCCTTTGCTGTCAATTTGGAAACTTGAGGCTTCGCCCTTTCGAACTCGCTCGCTAAGCATCTATATAAATTTATCATTCTTTTGAAGAGCAGAGATTTTATCAATCAGAGTAGGGGTGATAATGAGATTGGCGAGGATGAGATTGTCGCTATCTGCATTCTTTCTACTAAGCACATCGGCTACAACGTTGGCTTTCCCTGGAGTATATAATATATCCAAGTCATAGGCTGCAAGAAATTCAACCTAGCGCTGCTGTCTCATATTCAAATCTGTTTGGGTAAAAAGATGCTTCAAGGATTTGTGATTCGTATATATTTCGAACTTCTCATCCAAGAGATAATGCCTCCATATTTTAAAGGCAAACACAATAGCCATTAGCTCAAGATCATGTGTGGCGTACTTCTTTTCATGCGGTTTCAATTGGCGGCTAGCATATGCGACTACTCTGTCTCTTTGCATCAGCACCGCACCAATCCCTTAAATAGATAAGGGATAGCATGTTAAAATGAGATTTGTCATTAAAAGAAAATATTATCTTTGGCCTGTTGATTTGTATAAAAGAAACTACCTTGTTTAGAAGCGTCGGTCCAGACTTTCAAATCCTGATTGCCATCTATAATGGTCAACACAGGAGCATTAGTCAACCTCCCTTTTAGATCTTGGAAAGCTGCCTCACATTCGGGTGTCTAAACGAACTTTGTGTGCTTCTTGGTCAGGTTTGTCAATGGGCAAGCTATCCTTGAAAAATCTTTGACAATTTTCCAATAATAGCCAGCCAGTCCTAAGAAGCTTCTGACCTCTGTGGGAGTTCTAGGCTGCTTCCATTCTTGGATGGCTGAGATTTTTCCTGGATCTACTGAGATGCCTTCTATTGATACGACATGGCCGAGGCATTTCACCTCTTCTTGCCAGAATATGCATTTGGAGAATTTGTCTTTCAGCACATTTCTTCGCAAAATCTCCAAGACTTCTCTTAGATATTGTTCGTGCTCAGCAGTGGATTTAGAAAAGATGAGGATGCCATCGATGAACACCAGCACAAATTTATTTAAAACATCTCTGAATACTCTATTCATCAAATCAAAAAAGTATTCTGGAGCATTACATAGACCGAAAGGCATTACTAGCCATTCATAAAATATATCCGGTCCTCTGAAAGCAGTTAAAGGCACACACTCCTCTGCGATGCGAAGTTGATGGAATCCTGTGGCCAGGTCCATCCTAGAAAATACTCGTGCTCCATGCAAGCGGTCTAATAGATCATTAACTCGTGGCAGTGGATATTTGTTTTTCAGTGTTTGTTTGTTGAGATCGCGGTAGCCCACACATAGCCTAAGTGTACGATCTGATTTTGGGACGAACACCACTGCTGCACCCCATTCTGAGAAGCTGGGACTGATCAGACCCTTCCACAAAAGCTGCTTGGTTTGATTTCTCAGCACCTCTTTTTCCTTTGGCGACATTCTCCGAATAGGATGTACGACCGTCCTTGCATTTGTAGCTAAGTCAATTCTGAAGTCGATTTCCCTAAGCGGAGGTAAGCCATCAACTTCCTTGAATACATCAGCGTAATCTTTGATGACAGGGATATCCTCAATAGAAGGAGGGGTGACTTCTAGAGAAGACCAGAATTCTTTCCTGTCGGTGGCTGAGCCGTGGCATGGTATAGAAATAGTCTTTCCCAATTTAGTTTTTATTTTGACTATCCTTTCAGCGCATAATACCTCAGCCTCATATTCCGTCAGCCAATCCATTCCCAGTATGATATCATATCCGGAGAAATTCATGACGATCAGATTAAAAGGGAACTGGAAATATGAATAAGAAACAGGCACTCTACAAAACTGATCAAGAATAAGAGATCCTCCTATCGGACTATGGGCCCTAACCAATTCTTTCAGTTTTCTTGGTTTCAGTTTCAAATTTGTAATTGTGTCCTTAGAGATAAAACTCCGTGCCTCACCAGTGTTAAACAAAGCAGTAATAAGGATGTTTTTAATGTTAAGAATGCCTCCTAAGACATCGGGTTTACCTGGTCCTTCGGCAGAAGCCGGTGCAGCCGTTCCTTCATAGACACGAGCCACTTCCGTTTTATTCAATAAAGGACAATTCCTGGCAAGGTGTCCGGGCTTATGGCAGTTATAGCAATCTTGAGAGTTCCAGGGGTTCTGGTCACGATTCTGAGAATTCTGGCTGCAATTCTGGCTAGGTCCTGATTCGTTCCTCTTGACTCTTTTAGGATCTTTACACTCAGACTCAAAATGCCCAGTCTTGCCGCAATTATAGCATGTCACCTTGCTCATATCCCTCTTCTTCCTTGGAGGCTTAGCAACAGAAGAATTTCCTGCCTCTGGTTTCTTGTCCGCTTGCTCTTTCTTGTTGTTGCTTTGATTTTTCACTTTATCCTGCTGTCCAGACTCATCATTTTCCTCGTAGCGGCAAGCCATCTCTACTACTTCATTGAATGGGAGCTTAATATGAGCAGTGACACTGTTCAAATATTTCTTTGAAAGGCCCTTGATGAATTTTTTATTCTTCTCTACTGGATCTTGAATCAATCCAGGAGCATATCGGAAAAGCTCATCAAACTTCCTTACATACTCAGAAACAGATATACTCCCTTGCTGTAGGTTGATGAACTGCTCGCGAAGGCGCTCTCTTGCTTGTGGGGGAACATACTTGTCATTGAAAAGTTCTTTAAATTTGGCCCAAGACATATTGGCCACATCATTGCAAATCTTGACCCTATCCCACCAATGTCCAGCTTCATCTTTTAATTGCCATACTGCCAGGAATCGCTTTCGCTGATCCTCAAATTCTAAGCCCTCTAAGATCTTTTCACAATCCTTAAGCCATGACTCTGCCTGAATCGCCGACTCTCGCCCCGTGAAAGGTACACCTCCGAGATTCCTGAATTTCTTTGACATTCTCTCCAAGTCAAAGAGCTGTGGGGGTGGAGGTGGTTGTGCTACGAGCTCTGAAGTAGGTTGTTCCTGAGTAATAGGGGTCTCGTCTCTAGGTGGCCCTCTAGCTCCCCCTCGGGCTCCACCTCTGGCCCCGCCTCGTGCTCCACCTCGAGCTCCACCCCGGCTTTTCTTGCACTGGTATCCATTTAAATCAGTCTGTACCATCAAGGAAAGAGTCAGAACAACAGAAATGAAGGATTTTAAGGAAAGATAAGATAAGGACAAAGTTAAAAGATGACGATGCAATGACTGATAAATATGTGTTATTCTGCTGTGCTCATTCTAGGACATTTCTAGTCCTATCTCTAATGAGCTACTCGCCTTAGGATAATGTGGATTCCATTTAGATGAATTGTTCTAAATATGTTATACTCCGGGGCTAAGGTTAACCTTAGGCTCTGATACCAACTGTGATGACCCCAAACTTCCATTGACTGAAAGTAAGGATTATCATTTGGAATACAACATATTTACGACAACAACAGATCTCAGAAAGTATCATAACACATAATTATTGCAGCGGAAAGATAAAAGTCATAAACATCACCACAACTGAACCACATAGTACGCAGTTTTACGGGATACAACTTAGCAAAATAGAAGTCTGAGTCAAAGGAAATAAGTTCCAACTTCAAACGTACATCAAGATACAAGATAGAATAAAGTCTCTAAAGCGGAAAATAGAGATAAAAGGAGATCTTCATCTTTTTCTTCCAAGCAGTCTTCAATCCAACAAAAATCTCCCTAAAAACCTGTTACTAGGCTGCCCATATGGAAAGAGGGCACCTGAGTTTGCAAAGTAAAACAAACATCGAGTCAGTCATGGGACTGGTATGAGAAAACATTGTATACTGCTAATAATATGGCAAACCACAGGACCACGCTGCTAATGCGGAACGGGTTTACTCCATGTGGTTGCCAGTGCATAATTTTATAAAGTAAATCGTTAAAACAACACAATGCTTTTTAGAAAAATAAAACCATTATAAGACTCAAGTCCCATCACACAATGCAACGCAAACCGGGGGATAGATTTTTACCTTATAATGGTCAAAAATGCTTGATACGATAAAACCAATGTGATATTATTACTAGTGTATATATATGTTTCAAAAACAATTTCAATCATAATGTATCAATCATAGACGGCATAGCACCCCATCCTACTATGTCGCCATACTAGTCCTACAATCAAAACCGCATGGAGTCGTATTGGAGATTTGGTTTCCATCAAGAGTCAAGGCTAGGGAGGAGCTCATTACCGGTTCGAGGACACTCTAGCAAATGCCTCAGGATCACACCTATGGGAAACCCTTGGATATCTGCAGGGCCGGTCCCTACCTAAAGGTAGTGGATTAGTTATGACTGAACACACGTTTCTCAGTCCCTTTGGACCTCTATATGGCCACTAACAATCTGTAAATCTAAGGTACCTCAAAATCCATCATCCACATAAGAAAAATGCCAGCCAGTTGAAGCACTGACATCACTCTAGCTAGAAAGAAACGTGTGCACTCCCTGCATTCCCTTCTCCCATTTTTGGCTCATACTGGGTTATGAGGCTCGCGAAGTAATGCTATACACAAAGATACACCTATATAGGCCGTGCTTTGATCATCAACCACAAGGCATGCTTTTCAACAAAGCCTTGAACATCTGCATCGTGGCGTGCCACAATGACAACTCACGCCATGCTATCAATAATTATCAATATATACTAGGGTGTTAAGCAGAGAATAAATTCTCCACCACCAATCAGGTATATATCAATAAAAATCGATTTAATTACATGAAATAAATTTCAACGTTAGGCATGCGATCCATTTACAAGTCCGTTCTGGGTCTGAACGAAACCGAAGTCATCTTATTTCGTGGGAAATAAAGACACTCGCAAATCTGAACAATCAACAAGTACGTCCAGATGATCACTACTGCCAACCCATCAAGGTAGCTACTCCCATCAAGGCCAACAATAGCAATACAACCATCCGCCTTGAAGATCGTCGGTCTTCGACCGTCGTCTTCAACTCTCCAAATTAATATCATCGTATAATTATTTGAAATGAGATTTAACTCGGTCTTTTCAAATAATTCTTGAGGTTGTATAAATTCAAAACCAATTTATATCGCTAAAAATATTTTATAACGATTTCCCCTATTTTTATTTAATTAGACATAGCCTTATTTTATTTAACGACGCTCCAGGTCCATAGGTGACCATGGCGCTATTTTTCCCAAAATTTGATTTACCCCTACCTCAAAATCTAACCGTTAGATTTTGACAAAATTTATACCATTGGAACGATCTTCCCAAGACGGTCCTAATAGGTCTGGTTTTGGGAAAATCCGACGGTTGGATCTTTCGGTATATTCATTTAAAGTTACGATTCTGAAACGCGAACTACCGCGCGCGATTCGTTTAATTTAATTAATATTTATATTTATAAATAAATATTAATTCGTTGGCGATTTCACTCCAGTCAATCAACACAATCAAACATATACAGTCCATATCATGTCACGGTTTGCTAATGGTTTTGTCCCCTATTTTATCATATGTGAATTTTGATAAAATGACAGCTTCGGTTCAAATCCTATTTATTGTCTTTTTATTTTAACGATAAAATATATAATTTAAATTATACTTTGTCATTTGTCGCTTGTGTGACAATAAAAATATTTTTTTAAGGTCCAACTTCTTATTTACATAAAGATGATAATAAAAAGTGTAAATTCCCCTCTACTCTTTTATTGTCTTCTTAAATGGACAATAACAATATAATCTTTATTTCTATTATTTATTTAGAACTAAAATGTACATAAAACATTTCTTTTTAATTTGTCTATTTATTGTACTTCTACAGCATTTGGCATGACGATGAAAATAACTTCTTAAAACCTACCTTTTTGTTTAATACGAAAGTATAAACAAAAATGTAAATTTTAATACTATTCTTTTTACCGCATCTCAAATTACGATAAAAATCACATTTTAAAACATACAAATTAAATATGAACTTCTATATGCAAGTGAAATGTAAAAATATGGGTTTTAATTCTACCATAAAATAAAATACAAATGTATTTCATAACTTTATCTTTTTATATGTATATAAAATACAAATAAAAATGTATGTCATAATCTTGTCTTTTTATCTTGTTCTTTTATTCGACTACTACAATGCAAATAAAAGTGTATTTCTAATTTTGTTCTTTTATTCGACTACTACAATGCAAATAAAACTGTATTTCTAATTTTGTTCTTTTATTCGACTACTATAATGCAAATAAAAGTGTATTTTTAATTTTGTTCTTTTACTCGATTACTACAATGCAAATAAAGGTGTATTTCTAATTTTGTTCTTTTGTTCATCTACTACAATGCAAATAAAAGTGTATTTCTGATTTTGTTCTTTTATTCGACTACTACAATGCAAATAAAAGTGTATTTCTAATTTTGTTCTTTTATTCGACTATACAATGCAAATAAAAGTGTATTTCGAATTTTATTCTTTTATTTTATCATAAAAATGTCAATTAAAATGTAACTCCTACAATGTGCTCTTCAAAATGTCACTTAAAATGTTCTTTTTTTATTGACATATAAAAGGTGAATAAAAATGTAATTCCTATCATGTGCTTTTGATTACAATGAAAGATGTAAAATAAAGCAATTCACACAATTTGCACCTTTATTTACAGTGGAAAATGTAAATAAAAGCGATGCACACAATTTGCCTTTTTTTTACAGTGAAAAAGTAAAATACAATCAATTCACATATTTGAACTTTTTATTTACAAATGAAGAATGTAAATAAAGAGTTCTACACAATTTTTTCTTTTATTTACAATGAAAGTTGTAACCAAAATAGTTCTACACTATTTGTTAATTAAAATGTTAATAAAATGTTAATTAAAAAGTAAAACTTTTCATGCCATTATAGATTAACACATAAGATGTTAATTAAAATGTAAACTTTAACATGCCTTTTTATTATCTAATAAAGGTTAATCTAAAATGTAATTTTTCCTATTGTTTTTTTTATTAACAAGATAATGTTAATAAAAATGTGTTCTTCCCTTTGACCCTTTAATTAACAAAAATAATGCTAAAAATATGTTTATCAAATAAATTGTTAATCAACGAGTAAATCTATGTCATGTCAACTCAGAATTTTAATTGGATTAAAATAATCCTAATTTAATCCAATCAAATTTATTTTATATTAAACATAGCGATTTTATAATCAAACTAATGTAATTTGTTAAATCTATACAGATCTACAATCACAAACACAGATCTATAACAAGACATATCAAGTCAACCTAGACAACACAAATTATCAAATCACGTCACAGATCTATTGGATTAACGTACAACGATTATTTCAATAGCGAGGAAATAATTTAAATAATTTATATAATTTAAATCAGAGATCTCACCTCGATCAGATCTAAAAATCCTAACAGCTTCAGAAATCACCCAAACCAGTTTTGAAACGTAGAATTCTATGTCTCACAACGGATCTGAAATTTTGAAATTCGCATCTCGTATGAATAAGTTATAGTCATTACAAGTTAAATATTCAATTAGCAACGCCTTTGGATGTAGAAAAAAATCAAAATATATACCTTTTATTTCAGCCGTTAATTTCTATTTTGTTCAAAACTTTGAATCGAGATTTCGTGATCTGTAGTTGACGGATTGACGAACCGTCGGCGGCAATGGGACGGGCTTGGAGAGGGCTATCGGCGCCTGGCGCGGTGGGAGACGTGGCAGCGCAGGCAGGGGGCGACGGCGGTTTGACTGGCACGGGTTCGGGGACCCTGTTCTCGAAGCACAGTCGACGATAGGTGGCGCGACTCGTCTAGAAATGAGGAGAATGAAAAGATCTTTAAAAACTTTAACTGAGGCCAAGGCTAATTCTTTGTGGATTGACGGGAAAATGGAGATGAAGGTAGCGACTGTAACGGGTTCACGATGTTGAGGAATCGGGGGAGATAATGAACAGTGACTCATATATATATATATATATAATATTAGTGTTATATTTAATTAAATTATAAATTTTCTAATTAGGTCCAATCACCCATTAATCCCGTTTTCAGCCCAACGACTGTCCTCCCTACCCAATAACCCCTATTTCGGACCCATCAGTCAATGTCCCGCAGGCCCAAATGATCATTTTGGCCTTAAATTCTCAGATTTAAAATAATTCTTTTTATTTTAAATTTAAGCGTACTCAAAAATTCACATGGGCCACATACGGACCCCGAAAAATCCAGAAAAAATATTTCTGGCTTTGTTTTGACGATACGAATCCAACAAATTTATTTTCGTTGAATTCTGAGACTGTTCGAAAAATGGCCATTTTTAAGTCGTTCAATTTTGACTGTATTTGACAAACACAGTTTCTTCTGCCACGCCCACACACTAAATCTGAAAATTATGAAATTTGAAACCTAGCTATATTATGACATCCTGGATCCAACAAAAGTAGTTTCGTCGAAAAAGGAGGTCGTCTGCAAAATGTCTATTTTTCCATCATTAAAATATTATTTAAAAGTGGAAATTTTAAATTCGGGCAGATTTTCCAATAAAAATTTTAAAAAAATAAAATTTTAAATTGGATCTGATTTTCGGGTTGTTACAACAGCTTTAGGCTGCGATCCAAAATCCTGCTCAAGAGAGAAATATCTGCAAAAAGCTACTCGACTGCCCGTGTGGAAAAGAGGGCACCCGAGTTTGCAAAGTGAAACAAACTACGAGTCAGTCATGGGACTAGTGTTAGAATTCTTAACTAATATAACTAATAGCAATAAGGCAAATCCAAGGACCACGCCGCTAATGCGGAATGGGTTTTATTCCAATGGATTGCCGGTGCATAAATAAAAGTAAATCGTTAAACAACGCAATGCTTTTTAGAAAAATGGAATCATCGTAAGACTCAAGTCCCATCACACAATGCAACGCAAACCAGAGGATAGAGTTTTACCTTATGATGATTAAACATGCTTGGTACGATAAAAACGAATTTGATATTATTGCTAGTGTATATATGTTTCAAAAATATTTCAAAGTAAATGTATCAATCCTAGGAAGCATAGCTACCATATACTATGCCTCCATACTATTAATACAATCAAGTCTGTAAGGTCGTATTTGGAATTGGGTTTCCATCATGAGTCAAGGCTAGGGAGGAGCTCCTTACTGATTCGAGACACTCTAGCAAATGTCTTAGGATTCCCCGCAGTTAACCCTTGGATCCTGCAGGGCTGGTCCGCACATATGATTTTGCAGATTGGCAATTCCTGAACACATGTTTCCCGGTCCTATAGGACCTAATATTCGAGGTGCCTCATTCCATCATCCACATAAGTAAAATGTCGGGCCATGTAAAAACCAAACACCACTTCTAGCTAGAAAGAAACGTGCTGCTCTCCCTGCGTTCCCTTCTCCCTTTTTAAACTCCAACCTGGTTGTGAGGCTCGTGAAGCTACGTAATACACACAGCTATGCTTATTCAAACTGTGCTTTGATCATCAACCACAAGGCCTGCTTTTCAAAAAAAAGCCTTGATCATTTGCATCTTAGCATGCTACATTGTCAATCCATACCATACCATTGATTCCTACCAATATAAAACCTCTAAGCTCATACGTCTTAGAGAAGGGTGTTAAACACCAAATGTAACGACCGGGAATTTCGCTCGATCTGAATCAATCGCTAAACCGACTCAGACCGTTCGAAACGCCTGATTGTTTTGAGAACACGACAAATTAGAACGCAGATAGAAGAACATTTCATTGTATATTACAAGAATTCCATCAGAAAATAAGAATATACAGAGTATGAATGAATAAAATACATTCGATAAATATCAGAGATTACAATACATTACATAGTAGCGGAAAATAATACAATACACAACTAGAAGTAATACGCGGATACAAAGCTTTCCGAGTATCGTTCCAGCTGTAAACTGGGATCCTGTGAATATAAATCTGCAAAACCAAAACTAATAGCTGCCCGTGTCAAAATAAGGGCACCCAGAGTTTAGGTTAATAAAATAAAATCCAGGTCAGTCATGGGACTGGTGTGAGAACTAAAACAGTTATTATTCTTTATTTTAAAGTTCGGTAAATCAAGGGACCATGTCGTATAACATGGAACGGGTTTCCTCCCAAGAATACCAGTGCATGAAACAAACAGCGCAATGCTAAATAAAGAAAAATGAAGCTATTATAAGACCCAGGTCCCATCACACAATGCAACGCAAGCCGGAGGATAGGGTTTTCCCTTATAATAGCCAAAGCATGCTTGATGCGTTTAAAACAAGTCATTTGATACTATAATAAGTGTATAGTGTTTAAAACAATTTCAATCATAAATATCAATCATAGACAGCATGAGCGCCCCATCCCACTATGTCGCCATACTAGGCTCTACAAATAAAACCGCAAATTCATGTATTTGGAAATTGGATTTCCATCTATGAACCGAGGCCAGGGATCGTCCTCTACCGATTCGAGACTGTCTAGCCCGAGCATCAGGAAAAGACGCAACTGCCCCTTGGATCGTCAGGGCCGGTCCATCGATGTGGATTAAAATTCCTGAACACCGCGTTTCCTCGACCTATGGGGCGTAAATGAGCCAACGAATGACTCCATTGGACACGGATCGTCCGATCTAACCGGGGCGCCTCGCAACAGCAACAACCACATAAGTCATACTCGTTAGGGCGTGTAAAACCACTGACGCCACTTCTAACTAGAAAGAAACACATTTTCTCCCAGAGGTCCTCTCCCGTTTTTGGTTCACAATGGGGTGTGAGGCTCGCGAATTCAAGTTACACAAAGTTGTGCCACACAGGCTGTGCTTTGATCATCACCCACAAGACTTTGCTTTTCAACAGAAGCCTTGATCATATCCATCGATCTCCAAGTACGTCTGGACGATCACCAACTGTTTCTCTCCTCTTGGGTGTACAGCCCAATCGAGATCATCAGCAATCACCCAAACGATGCGAAGACCTCCGGTCTTCGACCACCGTCTTCATCTTTGAATTATCGTCGTATCAGTTATTCAGAATGGGATAAACCCGGTCTTTCCGAATAACTCGCGTATATAAAAAAACAAGTGTTACACAAACACAACATACACCTCATTCCAATTTAGAATGTTCTTTTATTCAAATATTCTTATACTTTGGGAAAGGTTCCCATTGATTTTATCAAAGATAAATTCTTTAAATTTATTCTTTAATCACCTTTGAATATCAATTCAAACTAGTCGGGATTAGCGAACCACACCGAAGTAATCATTTATTTTATTTCCCAATCCCCACCTATTCATCCCATGAAGTAAAACTGGTCATACTTCATATCTAACACCACGGTGTTATCGGTAAATTCAATTACCATTTCACATTCAAATCTAATTAATGATTTAACTATCGCCTGGAGTAAAACTGGTGATACTCCATTCTCGATCTTTTCAATCTAATTAAAGATTCATTAAAACTGCACTTAGTTTTAATCTTTAACTGGGTTAAAAAATCAGTGTCATTTAAAACACGGTTCACGATAAACCCAAAATCAAATTCCATTAATTATCGGGTTAAAGAACAAGTGTTATTTAAAACACTCTTCGCGATAAACCCAAAAATCAATACTAATTCAATTCCAATTAAATATTATTTAATTGGTACACATCATTAAATCTAAATAAAAAGATTTAATCATTTTCTCAACTGGGTTTAAGAACAGTGTTAATGAAGACACCATTCACGACAAACCCAAATCACATTTGACATTAAATACAAGGCTCTGTATAGAAAATACATTAGCTTATATTCAATATCAAATTCTACGACCATTAAATATCATATTGGAAATAACGATATTTATATATCTTTCAAATTTCCATAACAATATTTGTATAATCACGAAATCCAACATCGAAATATTCCAAAGACAATTTCGATTCAAATCCATTCCAATGAAATTATTGGAAATTCTGGTTATTTTCAAAACCATTTCAAATCCAATTTATTTATTTTAAAAAAATAAATAATTTATTATTCTAGTTCAAAACTAGTTCATTTCGATAAAAATCAATTTTTACCTTTTCAAATATGGAGTTTTTCATCAAAATTTTTCCCAAATCATTCCTTATGATTTTACACAAATTATTATTATTTTTAATAATTTTATCAAGGCCCGTACAGTCGATTTCCATCAACGGCCATTGAACTGCACTTACAGCGACCTTTTCCAAATTTGATTTGGACAAAATTCCAAATCCAACCATTAGTTTTCAAATCTTTAATATTCACTGGAAAGCTCTTTTCGATACGAACCCAACGGCTCCGGTTTTAGGAGAATCCGACGGTCGGATCTCCAGTAATAACCATTCGAAGTCAATGGTCGAAATTCACAAACTGCCGCAGCGTGGCGCGTTCTATTCAGGCCATTATATTATATATATATTATATATACTTCGTCGATTTTAATTCACAACATGCTTTGTAAATCGTTTTAAATTCATTTTCAAAACGGTTTCAACTTCATATTCAATTTCAAATCAAAATTGAATATTCCAATATAAATTCGTTTTAATTTCATTTCTAAATTATTTCAATTCGATTTCAATTCATTTCAATTAAATTCGAATTTCAATTCATTTCAATTTAATTCGAATTTCGAAACCACTTTCAATATTCATTGAAATATGAATAAAGTCGACATAAATATCATTCACGTCAAAATGGCGTCAATCTAATCAACACGGCTTCATATATTTCTATTTTCAAATATTTGATTTCAAATATTTCTTTTTCAAATATTTCTATTCAAATATTTCTTTTTCAAATATTTCTATTCAAATATTTCTATTTCAAATATTTCTTTTTCAAATATTTCTTTTTCAAAACTGGAATGAGGCCCAATCAATTAACATATAATGTTAATTATATGGATTTTCTACAACACATGTATAAAATAACAACGATAAATAATCAACCATCATCCAGAGTGAACTACACAACTGCATAAGCATTAAATATAAATAATTAAAGCTTACACAGTCTGTCGACCAATCGATCGACATACAACTAAACAATCGGGATTTGTGTATGTCAAATATCATCCCAATACCCGTGTGGGGTTTCAAACAATCAAACACAGATTTTATTTGTACAGTTGGGCGATGTGTAAAATTAATCGTCCCAATCAATATCAATCAAATCAGTGTATATAAACAAATCTCCAATGTGTTTATAAATATTTACTTTAAATACACGTTAAAAATTCTATTTTTAACTATATAATATTTTATTTCTTTTCACATCACATCACACAATCAACTACACATCAAAATCAAACCAACAAGCATACAAGTCGTCCATGGTCTGTGGACGACGGGTGTCGGGTGCTACTAAACACCGTCTTCATCCTAGTATATATTTTTATAACTAGAAAATAAAATTTAAAGTGAGAAGTTCTCACAGAAGGTTCCACTCCGCCGTGCTTTGCTTTTAAACTGCTGGACCGTCTGGATCTGCCTGATATTCCAATGCAATTCTTTTCACGCTGTTCATATATAAAAATTATATTTTTATTACTTCTTTTCAATAAATAAAAATCGTATTTTTATTTCTACTTCATAAATATTTTTACAACGCTTTATTCTATATAAAAATTATATTTTTACATTTCTTCTTCTTATATAAGGATCGATTTTTTTTTCTTTTTATTTCATTGCAATAAAAATCACATCTTTACTTCATTATATATATAATAAAAATCAAATTTTTATTTAACTACGTATATAAAGATAATATTTTTATATTCTCTATTATATAGAAATTCTACTTTCAATACACTACTTATATAAAAATAGTATTTTTATACCTTCTATTATGTAAAGATCATATTTTTAATACACTACACAAGTAAAAATCATATTTTTGATTCACTATATATATAAAAATCACATTTTTATTCTATCTATCACATAAAAATATATCTCTACTATATAAAAATCACATCTTTTCAATTTCTAAAAACCGTTCCTTTCAGTTTTAAAAATCCTATCTTTACCTCTTCAAATAAATAACATAAAGAGGAAAAAATAAAAATAATTAAAAACAAAACTTACAGTAAAAATGGTAGGGGTTGTCCTACGATGTACTAGTGAGGGGGGGGGGGCGAGTTTGACGTTGGAGGGTAGGGGAGACACCTTGTCTTCGGCGGTGGTCTGGTGGTCCTCCGGGTGGCGGAGCGTCGTCGGTTCTGAAGTGGGTTGGGGGTTTTTGGGGCTCCGTTGTTTCATCAGAGGAGAGAGAGAACGCGGGAGGGGGTCCTATCGGAGGAGGCCATGGGGCGGCGCTCCGGAAGCGCGGTGGTCGGTTCGGCGATGGGGGGCGCTGTAGTTGATTAGGTTTTTTTTTCTTCTGAATGAAATCGATCGGGGGGGGGGGGTCTGAGTGATAAAGAGAGAGGGGTTTTTTTTAATTTCAAAAAGGTACTTTTTATTTCGACCTCGAAATCAAGCCCACTGACTGTCGTCCATAGCTAATTACCCCCATTCCGAACACAATGGGATATGTATCGTAAGCTGATTCGATCATTTTGATCAATTTTCGTCAAAATCAACATAAAACTATATATATTGACTTTAAACGCACATTTCAATTTACCGAGGCCACATACTAAGTAGAAAAATTCCAAAAAAATATTTTCTAGCTTCGTATTGACGATACGGTCCTAACAAAACTAATTTCATTGAATTCTGAGACCGTATGAAAAATGGACAATTTCCAGTCGATTAAAATCAAATGAAACTGGTCAAACGCGTTTTCCTTTGCCACGCTCACATATTGATTTGAAAAATTATGAAATTTGAAAACTAGCAATAATTTGACATCACGGATCCAACAAAAGTGGTTTCTTCGAAACCCGAGATTGTTTGCAAAATGGCCATTTTCAAGGGCCAAAATTCCATAGCGACTATTCTGAAATTTCAACTGGACGTAACTTTTGATTCCCGCTATGAAATTTTGATTTTTCTGATTCGTTGGAAAGATATTCTCAACTAGATTCTATTATTTTTGGTTTCACGAAAATCCGGTTTATTTTGCACCCGGTACATTCATTTGAATTTTGAAATCGAATTATCGAACTACCGCGCCATTTTCAATTCCTTTTATAATTTAAAATAATTATTTATATTCTAACGACGATCTATATAATATATACATTCGAATTCTATTCAAACTGAATGATTTTCGGGTTATTACAATCTCCCCCACTTAAAACTTTTCGTCCCCGAAAATGAACGAAGCCGAAAGTCGTTTAACTAATCAACTCAACTTCCGGTGTTCTCCCTACGGCTTAAGTTCTTCAACTTTCCAATTTCTAAGAACTTTTCAAATTTTTCAAAAATTTGGCTAACACCCTTAATTTTCAAAAAAAATCGCCATAACCTCCCCTGCACCAGGGACTTTGGGATATTTCATATAGCCTCCCATGGCCTTCTTCAATCCAAAAGAAAAAGAAAACGCCAAGCAGCTAGCCAAGCGGCTAGCCAATCGGCTCATAAAATCACACAAAACTCAAGAAATACAATAAACATGTACCTATTTGTCGGGCAAACAATTTTATTCCTCTTCTCTAACCTCCTTGCTATGACCTGTTCAATGTATGTACACGTATATGCAAGAAAATGCGCCAAATTTTCAATACAATCCACTATTTGGTTCAATTTGGCTAAAGGTTCAACATTTCAATTAATCAAACTATAATCAAACAACATAATCGACAATCAATTAGTGAATTATCATTTCAAATTCATAACTTTGATATATAGTCAAAAATCACATTTTTGGTGCTAATTCACAATAATAGCCCTATCTAATTTTGGTTCTCACACCAGTCAAATGGAAATATATAGAAATCCCACCTTCGATACTCGAACATAAACTACTGATGCTGACATGTCAATCACTGGTATCATCAGAGTCATCTCCGGGCGACTAGAGCATGATAAATTATTCTACATTTATCCAGTATATTAAAACTTCAAATACACGTGGATCAGACGTATATACAAAATCTCTATATACTGGATAGTCCAAATCAATATAAAATAAATAACGAAATACGAATAATTGATTTTAAATTTTCAAAACCAAACTTGTTTTTATTTCAAAAACACACTCTTCACACTCGTTCTAGGATACTACTGATCCCATCTCTAACGAGTCATTCTCATTGGATATTACTAATCCAATATCTAATGAATTCTTTTGTATGGTTCTAACGTGTCTTGTTCTCTGAGCTTTGTAAACCAAAGCTCTGATACCAACTGTAACGACCGGGAATTTCGCTCGATCCGAATCAATCGCTAAACCGACCCAGACCGTTCGAAACGCCTGATTGTGTTGAGAACACAACAAATTAGAACGCAGACAGAAGAACATTTCATTGTATATTACAACAATTCCATTAGAATACAAGAATATACATAGTATGAATGAATAAAATACATTCGATAAATATCAGAGATTACAATACATTACATAGCAGCAGAAAATAATACAATACACAACTAGAAGTAATACGCGGATACAAAGCTTTCTGAGTATCGTTCCAGCTGTAAACTGGGATCCTGTGAATATAAATCTGCAAAACCAAAACTACTAGCTTCCCATGTCAAAATAAGGGCACCTAGAGTTTAGGTTAAAAGTATAAACTCCAGGTCAGTCACGAGACTGGTGTGAGAACTAAAACAGTTATTATTCTTTATTTTAAAGTTCGGTAAATCAAGGGACCACGCCGTATAACATGGAACGGGTTTCCTCCCAAGAATACCAGTGCATGAAAAAAATAGCGCAATGCTAAATAAAGAAAAATGAATCTATTATAAGACCCAGGTCCCATCACACAATGCAACGCAAGCCGGAGGATAGGGTTTTCCCTTATAATAGCCAAAGCATGCTTGATACGTTTAAAACAAGTCATTTGATATTATAATAAGTGTATAGTGTTTAAAACAATTTCAATCATAAATATCAATCATAGACGGCATGAGCGCCACATCCCACTATGTCGCCATACTAGGCTCTACAAATAAAACTGCAAAGTCACGTATTTGGAAATTGGATTTCCATCTATGAACCGAGGCCAGGGATCTTCCTCTACCGATTCGAGACTGTCTAGCCCGAGCCTCAGGAACAGCCGCAACTTTCCCTTGGATCGTCAGGGCCGGTCCACCGATGTGGATTAAAATTCCTGAACACTGCGTTTCCCCGCCCTATGGGGCGCAAATGAGCCAACGAACGACTCCATCGGACCCGGATCGTCCGATCTAACTGAGGCGCCTCGCAACAGCAACAACCACATAATTCAAACTCGTCATGGCGTGTAAAACCACTGACGTCACTTCTAACTAGAAAGAAACGCATGTCCTCCCTGAGGTCCTCTCCCATTTTTGGTTCACACCTGGGTGTGAGGCTCGCGAATTCACGTTACACAAAGCTGTGCCACACAGGTTGTGCTTTGATCATCACCCACAAGACTTTTCTTTTCAACAGAAGCCTTGATCATATTGCCACTTAGGCATGCCACACAGGCAATTCACTCCATGCGTTTGATATCCATCAATATATAACCTCTAAGCTCGTATGTCTCAGAGAAGGGCGTTAAGCAAGAGAATAAATTCTCCGCCGCTAAACAGATATATATTTAATAGAAATCAACCACACAGAATAAAATCCAATGTCAGACACACATTCCATTTACAAGTTCGTTCTGGGTCTGAACGAAACCGAAGTCACTTTCCTCGCATATCCATCGATCTCCAAGCACGTCTGGACGATCACCAACTGTTTCTCCCCTCTTGGGTGTACAGCCCAATCGAGATCATCAGCAATCACCCAAACGACGTGAAGACCTCTAGTCTTCGACCACCGTCTTCATCTTCGACTTATCTTCGTATCAATTATTCAGAATGGGATAAACCCGGACTTTCCGAATAACTCGCGTATATAATAAACAAGTGTTACACAAACACAACATACGCCTCATTCCAATTTAGAATATTCTTTTATTCAAATATTCTTATACTTTGGGAAAGGTTCCCATTAATTTTATCAAAGATAAATTCTTTAAATTTATTCTTTAATCACCTTTGAATATCAATTCAAACTAGTCGGGATTAGCGAACCACACCGAAGTAATCATTTATTTTATTTCCCAATCCCTACCTATTCATCCCATGAAGTAAAACTGGTCATACTTCATATCTAACCCCACGGTGTTATCAGTAAATTCAATTACCATTTCACGTTCAAATCTAATTTAAGATTTAACTATCGCCTGGAGTAAAACTGGTGATACTCCATTCTCGATCTTTTCAATCTAATTAAAGATTCATTAAAACTCCACTTAGTTTTAATCTTTAACTGGGTTAAAGAATCAGTGTCATTTAAAACACGGTTCACGATAAACCCAAAATCACATTCCATTAATTATCGGGTTAAAGAACAAGTGTTATTTAAAACACTATTCACGATAAACCCAAAAATCAATACCAATTCAATTCCGATTAAGTATTATTTAATTGGTACACTTCAATAAATCTAAATAAAAAGACTTAATCCTTTTCTCAACTGGGTTTAAGAGCAGTGTTAATGAAGACACCATTCACGACAAACCCAAATCACATTTGACATTAAATACAAGGTTCTGAATAGAAAATATATTGGCTTGTATTCAATATCAAATTCTACGACCAACAAATATCATATTGGAAATAACATTATTAATATATCTTTCAAATTTCCATAATAATATCTGTATAATCACGAAATCCAACATCGAAATATTCTGAAGACAATTTCGATTCAAATCCATTCCAATGCAATTATTGGAAATTCTGGTTATTTTCAAAACCATTTCAAATCCAATTTATTTATTTTAAAAAAATAAATAAATTATTATTCTAGTTCAAACTAGTTCATTTGGATAAAAATCTATTTTTATCTTTTCAAATATGGAATTTTTCATCCCAATTTTTCCCAAATCATTCCTTATGATTTTACACAAATCATTATTATTTTTAATAATTTTATCAAGGCCCGTACAGTCGATTTCCATCGACGACCATCGAACTGCACTTACAGCGACCTTTTCCAAATTTGATTTGGACATAATTCCAAATCCAACCGTTAGATTTCAAATTTCTAATATTCATTGGAAAGCCCTTTTCGATACGAACCCAACGGTTCCGGTTTTAGGAGAATCCGACGGTCGGATCTCCCGTAATATCCATTCGAAGTCAATGGTCGAAATTCACGAACTGCCGCAGCTCGGCGCGTTCTATTCAGACCATTATATTATATATATAATATATACTTCGTCGATTTCAATTCACAACATGCTTTATAAATCGTTTTAATTTCATTTTCAAAACGGTTTCGACTTCATATTCAATTTCAAATCAAAATTGAATATTCCAATATAAATTCGTTTTAATTTCATTTCAAAACGATTTCAATTCATTTCAATTAAATTTGAATTTCAATTCATTTCAATTTAATTCGAATTTCAATTCATTTCAATTTAATTCGAATTTCTAAATCACTTTCAATATTCATTGAAAAATGAATAAAGTCGACATAAATATCGTTCACGTCAAAATGGAGTCAATCTAATCAACACGACTTCATATATTTCTATTTTCAAATATTCGATTTCAAATATTTCTTTTTCAAATATTTCTATTCAAATATTTCTTTTTCAAATATTTCTATTCAAATATTTCTATTTCAAATATTTCTTTTTCAAATATTTCTTTTTCAAATATTTCTTTTTCAAAACTGGAATGAGGCCCAATCAATTACCATATAATGTTAATTATATGGATTTTCTAGTATAAAATAACAATGATAAATAATCAACCATCATCCAGAGTGCACAACACAACTTGTAACGGCCCAGATTTTTTGACCATTTAGTTATTATTTAAAAATGTTTATTTATTTATTTTGGAATTCTAAATGGTTTAATTTCAATAATTTTGAATATTTTATTTTATTCCGAAATGGTAGAAATTTAGTGGATCTGCAATATAATGTGAACTGGCAGTATAAAAGGATAAATTTTTAATTTAAAATAGTATGTTTACAAAGGAAGTAGTAGCTAACGAACTCGGATTTCGATGAAATCAGTTTCATTAAATCCGAAATGATGAAATTAGGTAACCAACCAAGTTACGTCAAAAATGGCATCCGTATGTGGAAAAGAAAAAATAAAAGGCCAAAATTTGAACTAAATTTTGACGGTAATTGAAATTTGCTAATGCTAACGGCAAAACTGGAACCTGAGACCTATCCAGGAAAATTCTAAACATAGGATATTAGCTATATATGAAATCTGAGAAAATCCTATAACGGATATAGAAAGTTATTAAGGAAACAAAATTTAAATAAATTATTTGAAAATCTAAACGAACTCCGATTTTTGATTTGAATACATAGGATTGAAGTACGTTAAAAACCGGACCAGATGGTGAAAGAATTTCTGAAAATCGTTATCGTTTGATACTCCAACATGAGACCGGAAGGTGTTGAAACTAACACAAAACACTATTTTGAATTTGAATTTAAATTATTTGAAAATTCAAACAAATTCAAAATTGATATATTTTTATATAGTATTGAAGAGCAAGAAAAATTGAACAACATGGTTGAAAAAGATTTCGGATAAGGTATCAACAAGTAAGTCAAATTAACGTCCGAAAAGGGTTGAGAAAACACACTTTACTATTCATAAATTATTAAATTTATTTATAATTTAATAAATTTAAGGATTAATCCTAGCCATCCATTTCAGCAATCCATGTGACTCCTTCGGCTATAAATAGCCCCCCTCCCTCATTTTAAACTCACTCCTCCTCCTCCTCTTTCAAGCTTTGGCAATGGCAGAAATAATAATAAAATATTAGGAAATAGGGAAAAGGGAAGGAAGGGAGAAAGGAGGGCAAGACGGGGAGCTAGGGACTCTTAGGCAGAGGCTTATGCTTCGCGGGGTAAGTTTTTAAATAATATTTATTTATTTGTGTAATATATATATATATATATTATAATTAAAATAGAATTTGTAAAAATAAATATCAGAACATTCTAAGGGTGACAGAGAGGATAGTGTCTAAGGCTTGAGATTGGAAAAATATAGTTTCCTGCTCTCCCTGGCTATCCCTAACTGATCCGACGGATGGGATGATTAATTTAAATTTAAATTTAAAATTTAATTTGAATTTAATTTGAATTTAAAACAGACCAGGGGCATTTTCGTAATTTTTAACCATAAATTTTAAAAGCTTATAACTTTTTCAAAACAAGTCGGATTTCCACGAAATAAGGACCGTTGGATTCTTATTGAAAAATACTTTAAAATAAGTGGAAGCAGATTTTTGATCCGGGTTAAAAATTTTAAGTTATAATTAAATGAATATTTTTAAGTATTTTATTTGAAAATTAAATTAAATTAATATTAAAATGGTTTTTCAGTTTCAAAAAAAATTGGATATGGCTAGAGAGGGGAAAGTAGGATTTTTTAGAAGGGCAGGGAAGGTAATTTGGCTAATAACGCAATTAGAAATTAATTAAGATAAAGATAATTTAATTAATTTAATTAAATATATATTCATTTAAACTAGGTAGATATTGTAAATAACATAACTTTTGCATACCTTAACGAAATTTAACGAAACAGGATCCGTTTGGATCGTATGGACGAGCACTACGCAATGAAACTGACCGCAAGTGGATTGGAGCTCGTTTGGATTTATGGTGAAATTTAACGTCTGAACCAAATCAATGACCGATTATCGTTATTCAACGATAAACCGTCCAAGGTGAGTAAATCTCACTAACTCTGAACACTTTATATTTTTATAAAGTATTTTTAGAATTGATAAATATTGATTGAATTGCTGAGTGTTGATTGTTTGGTTGAACTGCTAGTTAGTTGGTTGAAAATACCGATATAGTTATATATATCGTTAACCGATGTTGATTTTGTTTATCAGAATACCTCATATTGAAATGAAATTGATGTGAATTATATTGTGTAACATCTGTGGATGCAGGGAAACAGATCGGAGGGATCCAACTGGATTCCTCAACATTTATTTACCGTTTTTCATATATTCTGATATATGATGTATTATATCATCTGTTGTTGAACCTGTGTGTTTGGATGATGATTGAACCTTTTGATTTGGTATTTTTATACCATAAGTGATACTAGAAAGTGAAAAGGGATTTTCAAAGTTTATTTTGAAAATAAATTATTTATATAAAATCAATAGATTTTATATATAAAAGGAAGAGAATTTCATGAGAGAAAATGATTATAGAATCAAAGCATTTGTAAAAAAACAAATATTGGTGAAATCAAATAGAAGGGAAAATATTGGTGAAATCAAATAGAAGGGAAATATTGGTGAAACGGTTACAAATAGAAATAAAAAGGGAAACATTCGTAAAAGTATTTACAAATGGAATTGAAAAGGGAATATTCATGTAGGGAATAAAGAAAAGTTGAAAGAAGTACTTATTTGTTAAATAAATAGAAAAGTTAAAAGAAACATTTATTTGTTGAATAAATAGAAAAGTTAAAGGGAATATTTATTTGTTAAATAAATAGAAGCGAAAAGAGAATAGTTATTTGTTGAGTAAACGAATAGAAAAAGAATATATTCAAGGGAGGTAATTCAAAGGAATTATTCCAAAGGAATTATACAAAAGAGAAAAGTCAAAGGGATTAATTCAAAAGAGTTAATCAACTAGAGTTAAACCGTTGGAGTTAAACTGTTAGAGTTAAACAGTTGGAGTTAAACTGTTAGAGTTAAACCGTTGAAGTTAAACTGTCAGAGTTAAACCATAAAGTTAAACAGTTAGAGTTAGTTAGTTAGAGTTAACCAGTTAGAGTTATTCAGTTAGAGTTATCCAGTTAGAGTTATTCAGTTAGAATTAACCAGCTAGAGTTAATCAGTTAGAGTTAATCGTTTTGAGTCAAATCGAACTAGAGTTATTCAAATATAGTAATCGAATAAGGGTTAATTGAATATTAGTTATTCAATTAGAATTGATCGAATCTAATTATTCGAGATAGAGTTAAAAATAGACAAAGTTATTTAAAGATGAATTTCCATTTAGCACGACTGCTAGCGTAATTCGCAGGGCTGCAGATAGCCTACGGCGGTCAGATGTTTCCTGGGAGAATCAGGCGTAACCATTGTGATCACTGCGATCTAGAGTCAAGCAAATGGTGTTAAATCAAATAGTAATTAATCAATAGAAGTTAATTAAGTCGAGTTAGTCGAGTATTAGTAAATTAAGTAGGGTTAGTCAAAAAGGGAATTAATCGAATATCACCTCGAAGTAGAGTTATCGAATATAGTTTATTCGAGAAGAGTAATCGAATATAGTTCGTTCGAAGTGTGTTAAATCGAATATAGTTATTCGAAGGAGAGAATTATCAAATATGGTTTATTCGTAGTGAGATTTTTCGAACATTAGTTATTCGAAGAAAAGGATTATCGAATATTAGTTATTCGAACAGGGGAATCGAATATAGTTTATTCGAAAGAGAATTATCGGATAGTGATTATTCGAGAGTGAATCATACATGGAAATTCGATTATATCGAATCAAGGGAAGTAATGTTTACTTTCCATTTCAAATCAAGTTTTAATTATCTGTTAATAAAGTAGTTGGTTGTTTATTTATCCAAATTAAGATATGGAAATATATTTAAGTTAACATATTATGAAAGCATGGAATTATAACATTTATAGTTATAATAAAATGATTCAGTAAAGGAAGTGGATTCATAAATAGAATCCGAGAGTTCGCAAGGAAGTTTCTTAAAGAGTGAAGTTTGAACTTTGTCTATTTCCAAGTTAGAAATGTTGTTCAGTTAAGGTCTGAGAGGTAATTATACCCCAACTTGATTGACTTCGTTTTAACTAAGTAGTGGATAAGGTTCGAGAGTGAAAGTGGTTAAGTGAATTTAGTTAATGAGCGAAATGGTTGGTGTTGGCATAGCGATGTTTATTCAAACATCAGTTTAAACCCAATGAAGGAGATTTGGAAATGTTTTCCAAATGAAAAATCAGAAATGTTTTCTGAATATAGAAAATGAGAAATGGAATTGTTTTCCATTGTTAATAACGTATATTTTCTAAATATAGTAAATAAGAAATATAGGAAAACAAGAATAAGGAAAAGGGTAAATTTATGATAATTTGATGATGAATGATGATTGATCGATAGAATTTCCATCTGGAAATAATATCGTTGTTTGCACACAGACATGTTTTCATTTGATAGTTAAATCACCGACTATCAAAGTTTTTGACCATTTTATGTTGTTAATATGGAGAGACCGGTTGGATTATTATCCACAGAACCACTCCGTATTGGCATAAGCGTTGCGAATCAAGTATGCTGAATATATTGAAGATGGAGTAAAGTGCAAGGGCTATCCTGTTTACAGAATAGTGCCTTCGGTTTGTCCAGTCCCATGACAAACGTGTATGGAAGAATGCCTGACAGAGTATATTCAATAGATCGCGTAAGTTGATCTCTTCAAACATACTTACGTTTGGTGGCGGAGGAATTCGTTTCTCTTAGCTTTATACCCGCGGTGTTTTTGGGGAAATCAATTTGTGATTTGGCGAGTATGACGATGTGGCATTCAAAGTGAATGATCTGTCAGAGATAAGCGTGGCCTCTACCCTCATCAACCGGGAAATGACAAAAATCAGGCAGGCAGCATGGCTATGTGGGTCGCACCCATTAGGACGTATAATCACCTATCTAGAGAAATTCCAATTGTTTCTTAAATCTATCGATGCTGCCCATTCGGGAGACGGTTGCTGATCCCAACCGTTGGTGATATACATTCGATACACTCAAGCGAAATGAGTGGTCGGTCATGTGAGGGCCGGGTTGCAAGATGTTCTTGTTGAACCCAGTGTATTCGCCTCTAGAGATACACTATCGACAGGTGGTCCCATACCTTGTCAAAATCGGAATCCAATCTCCAATAAGTGCCTGCGAGTTTGATTTGTATACTATATATGTAGAGCGTGAGATGCAAGCGTTCTACTGGATTTTAATTACTTGTGATTAGACATTATTATAATATCAGATGATATATGATTTCCAAAGTGTTTTGGGTTATCGTAAGGTAAAAACCGTCTGTGTTTATGTGTGGATTGGTCTTACGATTATCTTTTCTTTCGAAAGGATTTTCAAAGTTAAACCAAATGATCTGAGTTTACTCACACCAGTCCCATGACTGACCCAGAGTTTATTTTGTTTTGTTTTCCCTAAACTCTTGGGTGCCCAAATTTGTACGGGCAGTCAAGTAGTCAGGATTTACAGATATGCTTGAAGAGCTTGGAGCAGGAGGTTTCAAGATTTTTCTAGCTATTGATTATTCCGCTGTGATGAAAGTTTTGTACTCTGATAATGGTATGATATACATATACTGCTTTGATTTCAAGATATATTATCTGTTATATTTTATTCGTTCCGCTGTGAGATTCGTGTTACTCTGATGTTGTGTTCTTCTTTTTCTTCTTCTATTCTAATTTTCTATCTTATCTATCCTCACCATCTAAATTATTTCATTAACTATTCGGTAATTGTCGACCCTTGATGTTCGATATGTGTTGTATATCGGATAATCAAGGACGTCTTTTCCCGGGTCGTTACAGTTGGTATCAGAGCTGAAGGTTAGGTGATTTACCTTGGCTCTGTGGCGTGACTCAGTAGAGATGGGGTTAGTAATGCCCTACAATGAGTTTGAGTGTATATATAAGAGTGACCGTATTTGTTATTTTATATAAAATGATTTTATACCGTGGAGATTTATTGGTTGAGTCGTTTATGAGTTCTAGTCGATCAGTTTGATCCACTGTATCGATAGGAGTTTATAAACACTTGAATACGATGGGTCGACACGATATGTTTTGAAAAAAGGGTAATTGAAATAATTTTACCCAAATTATATTTTGATATAAGCAAAGTATAGATATTTGAAATTATTATAGTATATTGAATGTGTTGGTTGTGATTATAGTCGAATAAGATTATAAAATGTGAAATGGTTATGTAAATAACAAATCAAAATTCATATAAGTAAAATATATGAAATCAGATGAATTAAATCTGAATTTAAGTTCAGAATTGGAATTGAAATTGCTGAAATTTGAATAAGCGTTGTAAATGGAATTAAATTGAATAAATGTGAATTTTAAAATCCTGGGAGATTTTAAATTTGTTACAAGCATTGAAAAGGGATATTTTGAAATGAATTTCAAAATGAAAATGTTTAAAAATGGGTTTTGAAAGTGCCATAGTATTGAACTCACTTCGATAGCTGGAAAATAAATTCTGATGTTGATCCGGACATCATCGGTGTTCATTTTCGAGTTTGTAAGTGACAGATTACTACTGAAGATTTTGTTTTTGAATTGTTTTGAGAAACCGAGTTGTTTTGATATTCCAAAGGGATATTTGATTTTTGGAAAAGGCAAAGCTATTTGAAACTCCCATGTAAGATTGTTTGAAATAAACACAAATTAAATAGAAATTTGTGAAAGCAAATTTGAAATTGAATTGAAGGCAGTTCAGTGGAAATTGAGTTGAATTGAAATAGAATGGTATCAAGTAGAATTGGACTGGATTAGAGATAATATGGGATAGAAATGGATGGTCAAGCAAGAAATTTTAATTGAGATTGGAATTGCAGTTTGACTGAAATTTGGCTTGGTTATAAGCGGATGGTCATGCTGAAGATAAAAGTGATTGGGAGTTTGATTTGGATGATAGTGGTATATGCTAAATTGATAGCAGAATTGAATGCCGACAAAAAGGTACACGTACATATTCATATGAGTTGGATGAGATTTATGAGCCTGTTTGGCAAACCACTTGGCTGTTTGATTTTCTTTTGGATTGAAGAAGGCCTAGAGAGGCGAATGGAGGGGTGCTACTGATGCTCATGATAGGAGTAGCTACGTTGACGGGGTTGAAGTAGTAGCCACCTGGACGTACTTGTTAATTGTACGGATATGCGAGGTATTGAGTGCCTCCGGTTTCGTTCAGACCCAGAACGAACGTGTAAATGGACTGGGTGTCTGACATTCGATTTTGTTCTGTGCTGATTGAACTCTATTAAATATATATCTATTTGGTGGCAGAGAATATATTCTCTTGCTTAACGCCCTTCTCTGAGACGTACAAGCCAAGAGGTTATATATCGATAGAAATCAGTCGCACGGGGTGAATTGCCTGTGTGGCACGCCTAAGTGATAGATGATCAAGGCTTCTGTTGAAAAGAAAATTCTTGTGGTTGATGATCAAAGCACAACTTGTATGGAATAGCTTTGTGTATAACGTTAATTCGCGAGCCTCACACCCCGGGATGGACCAGAAATGGGAGAAGGATCCAGGGAGGACATGCGTTTCTTTCTAGCTAGGGTGGTGTCGGTGACCTACCAGCCCTGACATTTATATACTTTTCACCTATGTGGTTGTTGCTGTTGCGAGGCGCCTCGGATATATCGGTCGATCCGGGACCGATAGAGTCATTGGGCTCATTTACACCCCAAAGGGCGGGGAAACGCAGTGTTCAGGCATTTTAATCCACATCGGTGGACCGACCCTGTGGCTCCTAGGTGCAGTTGCGGCTATTCCTGAGACATGGTAGGCTAGATTGTCTCGAAGCGGTGAGGACGATCCCTGACCTCGGTTCATGACGGAAATCCAATTTCCAAATACGTCATCATGCGGTTTTGATTGTATACCTATATATGGCAACATAGTGGTATGGGGCATTAATGCCGCCTATGATTGATAGTTATGATTGAAATTGTTTTTGAAACATATATACACTAGCAATAATATCAAATGATTTGTTTTGCTCGTATCAAGCATATTTTGCCCATTATAAGGTAAAACTCTATCCTCTGGTGTGTGTTGCATTGTGTGATGGGAATTGAGTCTTATAATGGCTTCATTTTTATAAAAAGCATTGCGATGTTTAAAAGAATTATTTGTTTTAAAGCACTGGCAATCCAATGGAGTAAACCCGTTCCATGTAACTGGCGTGGTCCTATGATTAGCCATATTTGAAGATGTGTTAAGTAGATTTCTCATACCAGTCCCATGACCGACTCGTAGTTTGTTTCACTTGCAAATTCGGGTGCCCCTTTTTCTACACGGGAAGCCTTGTATTCAGGTTTTAGCAGGCTCTTTTTGGATAGCTAAAGCTGAAGATGGATTCTATCATTTATCTCTTTTTATGCTGTTCAGCTCCTGTTGTACATATTATGTTTTCTTTTCCGTAGTTGACATTTGTGTATAGCTGAACTATATTTTGTACTAAGTATAATCCTATATACTGTGTAACTCTGATGATTATATTTATCCAGTGTATTCTATTGTACATTATCTGGTGTATTTATTTATTTATTTATTTATTTCTGTTCTGCTGTTATCTGTTTATTTGTTATATTCCAAAGATAACCCTTGCCACCGTCTTATCGGGAATGGGGTCGTCACAAACGTGGTATCAGAGCTTTGGTTAAGCTTAGTTCTGGAATATAACATATTAACGAACTCGTCAGAAATAGAACCAATAGTGTTCTAGGACGAATAACTTATTACAGAAAGGATCAGTAATATCCTTGTATGAGTATAGCAGAATGAAATACATTTCGATAAACACATTTACACATAAGTATATGTCTCTATGTTTCAAAATTACCTTTTCTGTTGACCTAACACTTTGTCTGCTATTTGCAGACATAGAAAATGAGGGGCATAAGCAGAAGAAATAATCCTATGGTTCAACAAATTAATGAGCCAGTTGTATTCCCTCAGCCAGGATCGGATATAGAAGCTCTATTTAAAAGATATCGAAATCTGGGAGGAGTACCAATCACGAGCAATGAATCTATTATTCAAACTCAGGCTTGGATGAGTTCTGCTGAAAGAATTTTTGAAAGTTTCCAGCTGAGAGATGACCAGAAAAGATTGGTGGCATCTTGGGCACTCAAAGAAGAAGCTTTAATCTAGTGGGAAACAGTCATCAAAGATAATCCAGAAGGTGGTATCACCTGGGATATGTTCAAACAATTTTTCAAAAAAAAATTATTCCTCCAGAAGTAACTGAGCGGTTATGTGATGAATTCTACTATTTGATACAAGGAGATATGAATATCCCATAATATCATAAGAAATTCAATGAACTTTCTCACTTCGCCCCTCATCTAATACAAGATCCAAAGAGGAAAAATCTGAGATTTATTAAAGGTCTTCAAAGGAAATATCAAAATAGTGTAATGGGCCATGTGAAGCTTCCTTTTTCTGAAATGATATACATGGCTTATCAGTATGAAGATCTTGATAGGCGAGGCCTTTTTGTCGACGAAGAGGACGTCAGCACTAGCAGAAAAAGGAAATTCGAAACTGATAGCCCAAAAAATAGTGCACAACCTGAGGCCAGTACAAAGTCAGAGTTCAGAAAGGAGACTAGAGTCAGTCAGGAAAGGTCAGATGTTTTGGAAGGCACGCTTATTGTCAAAAACATTCTGGTTAAAGTACTGTTTGACACAAGCGCGTCGAGAAGCTTTATTGCAAAGAATGCGGTTAAGAAATTAGATTTGAAATTGAAAAAGCTCAAAGAACCCATCACTTTCCAGAATCCGGTTGGGGGTTCCCTCAATCTTAGTTGGGTCTGTGGGGTACCTATTTCCTTTTCTCATTATCGGTTTCCTTGTATCTCGATCGTCATGAATTTTACCGAATTCGATCTTATTTTAGGGTTGGATTGGTTAACCAAATAGGAAGGTGATGTTAAATGTGCAGAAAGGGTTGTCAAGGTTAAAACGAAGCTTGCCAATATTGTAATTCCCTGTGAAGGCCCGAATTCTGATAGAAAGGACTTCTGGGCAGCATTAGATATTTCTCCTGCCCTAATAGAACCTGTTCCTGTCGTTACAGAGAATATCCCAGTCGACATAGAAAATATCCCAGTTGTCAAGAACTATGCGGATGTGTTCGAAGAAGTTGTTAGCTTACCTCCGCAAAGAGAAATTGATTTTAAATTCTCTTTAGTCCCAAATGCAACGCCAGTGGTTCACGCAATGCGAAGGATGACCTTGAAGGAGAAAGAAGAGTTAGATAATCAAAGTAGACAGCTAGTATGGAAAGGTCTGATCAGGCCTAGTTTTTCTGATTGGGGAGCAGCAGTGGTATTTGTTCCGATGTCCGACGGTACTCTCAGACTATGTGTGGATTATCTCGACTTGAATAAGCAGACATTGAAAAACAAATATCCATTGTCGCGGATTGATGATTGGTTGGATCGATTGAACGGCGCACAAGTATTTTCACGAATGGACCTAGCTACAGGTTTCCATCAGCTTCGTATTGCCGAAGAGTGTGTTCCTTTGACAGCATTCAGGGGCCCAGGCCTATTCTACGAGTGGTTAGTAATGCCATTCGGCTTATGTATCGCTCCAGCCTATTTCGTCGATCTGATGAACAGAGTATTCAGAGGAGTTTTGAATAAATTTGTTCTGGTTTTCATTGATGATATCCTTATCTTTTCTATGTCAAAAAGCGAGCACGAAAAACATTTGGAACAAGTGTTAGAAATTCTGAGAAGGAATGTTTTAAAAGCAAAGTTTTCCAAATGTATATTCTGGCAGGAAGAAGTTAAATTTCTTGGCCACGTCGTGTCGAAGCAAGGAATTTCAGTGGACCCCAGTAAAATCACAGCTACTCAGAATTGGAAACAACCTCATACACCCACAGAAGTCAGAAGTTTTCTCGGGTTGGCCAGTTATTATCGGAAATTCATTAAGGATTTTGCGAAGACATCCAGTTCCTTAACAAAACTGACTAAGAAACATTCGAGATTCAATTGGACTCCGGTATGTGAGGAAGCTTTCCAGGAGCTGAAATTAAAACTGACGACCGCTCCAGTGTTAACAATAATAGATGGCAACGAGGACATGAAAGTCTGGATTGACGCATTTAGAGAAGGCCTTGGTGCTTTGTTAATGCAAAGAGGTCAAGTGATTGCATATGCCAGCCGTCAGTTGAAACAACATGAGAAGAATTATGTGACTCATGATCTTGAGCTGTTAGCCATCGTATTTGCCTTGAAAATCTAAATACCCCGTCTGGAGACAAAGAGAAGGATCTTTTTTAGGCACTTTGAGAATTCAACTACCTCCATAATCCGAGCTCCATTACTCCCGGAGAATCCAAATCTTTTTTCATTATTTTTTTTAATCTATTGAGTGAATATAAGCGAGTTGTGAGTGAAATCAAGTGACAATTACATTGTATTTGCAACTGAATCATTGAATATAGTGAAAGATAAGTGGACGTAGGCATTTCTTCGCCGAACCACTATAAATCCTATGTGTTCATTTTTATTTTTATCTCATCTTATTTGCTTTTAATCAATTTGGGTGTTAGAACCACTTTTGGGTCTAACATTTTGGTGCTTTCACTGAGAACCTCATCTAAATTCCTTATTTTCCGGGATTTCTCTCTACTTTTTGGACCGTTGAGTTCAAAGAAGTTAATCCTTAAGTTTCTCCGCTTTTTTATATTTGTTGAAGTGATTGTCAAAGAGTCATGGCCAAAGGAAAAGGCAAAGAAGTTCAGTCTGTTCGAGGAAATGGAGCTGGCGAAGATCAGCAAAATGCGGTTGTAACAAGGTCTCGGGGGCAGAGTTCAGCAGCAGGAAGAACCAATGCAGGAAATCCGAGCCGCCAACAGGGGGAAAACTCCGATCCGATCCGGGTAGGAGATTCTGAAGCAGTGCATTCCCCCAATCTGAACCGACCCGAGCTGCTTGCCACGTACCGATCCGACCAGGCCCCCCAGGTCCGAACCGATCCGACCTCCTACCTCCGATCCGACCCGATGGTTGGTGAAGCTGGAACCTCTACTCGAGTCCCTACGAATGCTCCAATTCCAGCCACCAGGGTTGGTTATCAGGTCAATCCATCTGCGCCCATCACTCAAGGAGATTTCTCGCGCTTGCTTGACATGCTTGAGAGCACAAGGGAGGCTATGAAGGTTCACGAGCGAACTAATCTCATGATGCAGGAAAATATGAGGCTCATGAGTCGGGAGATTAGTGAACTCCGTCGACAGAGAACTCCATCACCGGTTCGTCACACACCAGTGGATCAATCTTCATCTTCCGAGGAAGAGAGGCCCCGTGAACGAAGGCCACTCGAACGACCTCAGAACGTGGAGCAGCTGACATTTGGATCTTTGGGATCTCGTGAGGATATTGCACGAGCATTAGGAAACAATGACCCCACTCGGCGGCAAAGACTCCAGTCCCCTCCTCCCGAGATCGACCGGGAGCGCAGGGAACGGAATCGAGCAGAGGCAGCACGAAGAAGAAGGGCATCTCCTGAACAAGAGCCCAAAAGGAACTCGGATGCTAGGGCCAGGGAACCTGAGCGGCCCCTAACTAATGCTGAAGTACAGGCAATGGTTCGCCAGATCATGTCAGAGAGCCGGAATTATACAAATGAAGATTATGGCATTGGGCGAAGCCATACTCCCTTCACCGACGATATCCTCGACTTCCAATTTCCTCGACGCTTTAACTTGCCATAGATGGACAAGTACAACGGAAGGACTGATCCGGGACAGCATTTGATGCGGTATTCGTGGCTCATGAATGCCGCTGCTGCCCCTGATGAAGTGAAGTGCAAAGCATTCCCAATCTACTTAGAAGATGTGGCATTGTTCTGGTTTACCCGACTTCCTCCTCGTCCGATTTCGAATTACAAGGAACTAAGCGAGCGTTTCATGAACCAGTTCCGACTACATGCCCGAAAGTCCAAAAGTGTTATTGAATTATCGAGAATCAAGCAGGCACCAGGAGAATCTTTAAGGGCATATCTTGATCGTTTTAACCAAGCTGTAACTGAGGTCAGTGACCCGCATGAGCCCACTATTCTGATGGCATTGAAGGAAGGAGTCGATCCTAAATCTGAGTTTGGAGACTACCTTTCTGGGAAAACACCCTCCACAAGGGAGATATTCTACGAAAAAGCCGATATTTATCTAAGACGAGAGGAGGCCAGGGCAAACCGAAAGAGAAAGTCTGAGACGGCTTCAAAGGAGAATGTGTAGAGTAACATCGCCGTAAAGCAGTCTGGGGAAAGTTCTGGCAAGGTTGAAGTAAATGTAGGAAACAAGGGTGGAAACAACAATGCTGGAAGCGGGGGTAACAACAACAATAACCGTAATCCAAACGGTAACAGAAGAAACAGAAATAGGGGAAGTGACCCTAACAAAAGACCCCGATTCCAGAACTACGAGGATTATACACCATTGAACGACACCCTGGAAAATATTTACCTGGATACGTATAATGTGTTACAATACAAAAGACCGCCACCTCGTGATTCGACCGAGAAAGAAATGGCGACAGGGAAGTTTTGTTTGTTTCATGGAACTCACGGGCATTCAACTAATGAATGTCGGCATTTGAGGGATGTGATTGAGAAACTGTTGCGTGAAGGGAAGTTGGATGAGTACAAGGTTGCCCCGAGAGACAAGGGGCAAGGAGAGCAGGCTCCAAAACAGATTCTACCTGCTCCCAAGCCTACAGCACAGCAGAAAGGTAAAGGAATTGTTATCAATTCCATAGTAGGCGGACCTCACCCAGCAATCCGAAGTTTCAGATCAATTGATCAATATGTGAATGCTGCCAAGCATCTAGACGTGAATGAAGGTGATGATTTGGAGGATGTCACCCCCATAAAACAACAGAAGACCATGTTTGACGACGTGGTATTTCGTAGCCGAGACAACACTGGGATACAATCACCCACCAATGATCCGTTGGTTATTACTACCACCATCGGGCCGGCCTTGGTCCATAAGGTATTAGTAGACAATGGAAGTTCCGTTAATATTTTGTTCAAGAGGTCATTTGATCAGATGAAGCTTGAGTCCGAAGATCTGAAGCCTTGTGAAGGATGGATCAGAGGCTTCAACGGGGCGTCGACAGCTCCCATGGGATACATAGAGTTGCCCGTGACCCTGGGGCAAGGAGAACGTAGAAGAGTGCGAATGCTTCAGTTCGTAGTATTGGACGTAGATTCCCCTTATAACGCATTTTTGGGAAGACCTGCCCTCGCTGAATTTAGAGTTTGTATCGCCCCTTGGTGCTTGTTACTTAAGTTCCCAACCGAAGCCGGAACTGGAGTAATGAGAGGGGATCAGGTTTCCGGACGGGCCTGCTATGTGGCCGAGTTAAAGATGTTGATGAAAGGACTTAACGTTGAGAGTAAGGATGCCTCGTCTCCCTCAAAGGGGGACTCGGCATAGCAATTAGAGAGATTGACCCCGAGGGAGTTGCCCAAAGGAACGCCTGAAGACCTGGATCCCAGAAAAGACGAGGAACCAGAGGCTAGGAATGCAACTCCTAATGAAGCGACAGTGGAAATTCCCATTGATAAAGCTGATCCGACAAAAGTTTTGAAGATTGGTTCTCAATTGGATCCACGTCGAGCTAAAGAACTAACGGACTTCTTGAAGGCAAACTTAGACGTGTTCGCCTGGACCCATGCTGACATGTGTGGGATATCACCATCCATTATAAGTCACAAATTGAATGTAAATCCGAAACATCCACCTGTGAAGCAAAAGAGACGCATGCTGGGCCCAGAGAGGTCGGCTGCTCTCAAAGAGGAAGTAGAAAAGTTGAAGCAGAATGGATTTATTCGAGATTCGACATATCCCGACTGGATATCGAATCCCGTCTTAGTAAAGAAGCCAAACGGAAAGTGGCGGACTTGCATTGACTTTTCAGATTTAAATAAAGCTTGCCCGAAAGATAGTTTCCCACTTCCCAGGATTGACCAGCTTGTAGATTCGACAGCAGGTCATGAACTTCTCTCTTTCATGGATGCATATTCTGGATACAACCAAATTCCTATGCACGTACCAGACCAAGAACATACGAGCTTCATTACGAATTTGGGGTTATATTGTTACGTTGTAATGCCATTCGGATTAAAAAACGCTGGAGCTACTTATCAGCGCTTGGTAAACGTAATGTTTTATGATCAAATAGGAAAAACTATGGAAGTTTATGTGGATGATATGCTTGTCAAATCAAAGCATTCCTCCAGCCATACGCAAGACTTGGCGGAAATGTTTGGTATCCTGCGAAAGTACCGGATGAAATTGAATCCTTTGAAATGCTCATTTGGAGTGGCATCGGGAAAATTCCTTGGCTTCATTGTGAGTTCCCGAGGAATTGAAATCAACCCTAGCCAGATAGCAGCGATTAGAAACATCGAAGAACCAAGGAGAATTAAAGACGTCCAAAGTCTTGCAGGGAAAGTAGCGGCGCTGAGTAGATTCATCTCCAAAGCCACAGATAAATGTGTTCCGTTTTTTGATTTGATAAAAAGGGGAAAGAAGAACTTCCAGTGGACTCCGGATTGTGTTGAGGCCTTTCAAAATCCGTTGGAACTGCTAGAGAAACCGCCGATTTTATCAAAGCCCGTAGATCACGAAGAATTACTTGTTTACTTGGCAGTCTCGGCTCACGCTGTCAGCACAGCCCTGGTTCGAGAAGAAGACAAAGTACAAAGGCCGGTGTATTATGTAAGTAAGAGATTAGCAGCGGCAGAACGCAACTACCCAAAAATTGAGAAGCTTGCTTACAGCCTCCTGATCGCATCCCGAAAACTTCGTCACTATTTCCAAGCCCATCCAATAACCATATACACCGACCAGCCTTTAAGGCAGGTGTTACAGAGACCCGAAGCATCGGGAAGGTTAATCAAATGGAACATAGAACTAAGTCAGTTTGATTTGAATTTTCAACCACGAAAGTCAATCAGGGGGCAAGCTCTAGCAGACTTTATTGCGGAATTCACCATTCCAGAGGAGGAAATAATCAATGACAGAGTGGTTAAATCCGAGGATGAGCTAAAGATGAATCCGTGGAAACTATATACAGATGGAGCCAAGAATGACCGAAGGTCCGGAGCTGGAATTGTCTTAGTCACTCCCGAGGGACGGTCGTTATATTACGCCCTGCGATTAGAATTTTCGGCAACTAACAACGACTCAGAATATGAAGCCCTGATCGCCGGGCTGAAGCTTGCTAAAGACCTCGGAGTAAAAATGATAGACATATTTTGTGACTCTAAAATTGTTGTTTGTCAAGTGCGAGAGGAATTCGTGGCTCGAGGACCTCGACTTATCGCCTACCTCAAGAAAGTGAAAGAGCTATTGAATAGCTTAGATCGGTACAACATAACACATATTCCCAGAGTTGAAAACCAGAAAGCGGATAGATTGGCAAAGCTGGCTAGTTCCGACAATCCAGAAGAGACTGAAGTAATTCCAATTGAAACGTTGGAGTCGCCAAGCTTTGAGTCAATGGAAATTGAGTTCGTTTTTGAAGCAGAACCAGAGAAGGAGTCATGGATGACTCCAATTAAGAACTTCCTTAAGAATGGGACACTCCCATCGAAGAAGAGTGAGAAAAGAGCTGTAGTTCGCAAAGCTACCAGATATGTCATACAAGATGATACTCTCTATAGGCAAGGATTTTCTATGCCCCTGTTACGATGTATAGCACACGACGACATCAAGCGTGTACTAAGAGAAGTACACGAAGGTGAGTGTGGAGATCATACAGGAGGTCAAACTTTAGCAAAGAAAATATTGCGGTACGGATACTTCTGGCCTACGATCAATAAAGATGCAGCTGATTATTCACGACGCTGCGATAAGTGCCAGAGATTCGCCAAAATCCCCAGGGCACCGTCGACCCAGCTTAAATCAATAGTGAGTCCCTGGCCATTTGACACATGGGGAATTGATATCATTGGAGTTCTACCAATTGCCAAAGGAGGAGCTAAGTATGCAATAGTAGCCGTGGACTATTTTACGAAGTGGGTGGAAGCTGAGCCCTTGACCAAAATCACAACAAGAAAGGTGATAAGTTTTGTGGTTAGAAATATTATATGTCGATTCGGGATCCCAAGGACGATTATAACTGACAACGGGACCCCATTTGATAGCACTGAATTCAGAAATTTTTGCCAAAAGTATAAGATAGACAAGCGATATACTGCAGTTGCCTATCCGCAATCGAATGGGCAAGTAGAGGCAATAAACAAAGTAATAAAATCCATCCTCAAGAAGCGATTAGAGCGTGCAAAGGCAAAGTGGGTTGATGAATTGCCCCTAGCTTTGTGGGCATATCGAACAACATTTAAAACGGCCACCGGTCATACCCCTTTCTCTCTCTCCTTTGGCTCAGAAGCTGTAATTCCAGTTGAACTAGAAGTTCCTTCCCACAGGGTGGCATAGTATGACCCGATGACAAATCGGGCACTTTTACTTGAGTCTCTTGATGAAGTCGAAGAGAAAAGGGACGAAGCAGATTTGCGTGCAGCAAGACATCGGCGTCAGATGGCAGGCTATTACGACAAAAAAGTTCGCCTCAGAACTTTTGAACCAGGAGATTTGGTGCTAAAGAGAGTCTTTCCATCCCTTCCTCACCTTGGTCCAAAATGGGAAGGACCCTTTGTCATTCAACGGAAACTTGAAAAAGGAACCTTCAAGTTAACGACCGTGGATGGCGAAGAAGTCCCCAGAGCATGGAACGCCCAACACTTAATGCGATATTTGAATTAAAAAACACTGTACTTTGTGAACTCTGTAATAAGGCACGACTTGCCTTGGGAAAATCTGACGATATGAATAAAGGACTATAAAGTGGATGTAGGCTACGACTTAGCTGAACCACTATAAAAATATTGTGTGTTATTTACCTTTATGCACTATGTATATATACATTTGTTAATTATTCTGTTGTAGGTATGAAGTACAGGGTGACTCACAGCCTAAAAAGGTTGAAAACGGTTTAGACATAAAAAGAAGCACAACGACTATTTGTTCGATAAGACATAAAAGAATGAGAAAACGACATTCTTAACTCTAACTCTCCAGAGAGAGAGAGAGTATAAAAGCGTCTCCGACTGAGCGCTGAAAAAGAGATTCTCCTCCTAACTCTAACTCTCAAGAGAGAGAGAGAGTATAAAAGCGTCTCTGACTGAGCGCTGAGAAAGAAATCTTTCCCCGTTGAGAGACCGGGGAATAAACAGATGACTGAACTCGAACTCTAACTCTCAAGAGAAAGAGGGAGAGTATAAAAGAAATGCCAGAAAAAACGACAGGTACTGACGGCACAGGAAGTGCTATCCCGTCAGAAAATCGGGAGCTTTCAGATTGCTTGGTTAAGCATTGAATACCTTGTGGAAATTGACTGGGGACATTTAAGTACACGCATATTTCCCCCCTCCACAACTTCGTTTCACAACTATAGACATGCATAAGTGCAGAACTACTAACAAATAAGCATTGCAAAAAGTGAATTATTTTTATTTACAGATGAATGAATTTGAACAAGGAAATAGCTAAAAAAGAAAGTGCAGGAGCTGCTTTTGTAGCAGCAATTATTGGTTCACAAAAATGCTAAAAAGATACAGTGCAATCCACTATTTAGATTTGGAATGAGCCTTGGATTTCTTGGCGGCTTTCTCCGCATCCTTTGCTTCCTTCTCGGCTTCAGTCAAGATTCGTTTTGATTTCTTTTTCCCTGAAGATGCGGTACTGGAGCCAGTAGACTTCTTCCCGGAGGGCGGGGCACTGGAATCAAGAGAAGATTTTTTAGCAAGTTCTTCTGTAATAGATCTAGTTGAGTGCTTAACAACTAACCTTGAACCCGCATCCACAACTGCGAGGGGCTTGAGGACCTCAGGGTCTAGTTCTTCGGCCTTTAATTGCAAACGCTTGTCTTGATCAACCTTCAATGCAGCCAAGGTAACGTCATCAGCACTTTTTGACTCCCCGGTTATTGCAACTTCTGGTTCCTCTTCATGCCCCCCGTCTCCGCCATCGTCCTTTAAGGCTGCTATCATTTCTTCATCATGGGGAGTAGAGACCTTAGCTGGCTCACTTCCTTCTCCCAAGTCTATAGAAGCAGCCTTGTCTTCCCCTTCTTTGGCCCCATCCGCGGGCTTTGTCCCAGCGGCAGCTCCTTGAGCTACATCTGTCTTTTCGGATGATTCCACACCTACAGAATGAGAAGCAACAGTTATCAACTCAGGCGAAAACAATGGGTCTCTCATCGAATGTTCAATCACATAGCGAAAGGTAGTAATAGCTTTGGCGAATTGAGGAGAAAAGATAGGGATACCTTCCGAAAACATCTCAGCGGGGGTGACTACTACCTCTGGGGCTATTTCAGGAATAGGGGATAGCAGAGTTGTTCGGGGAATTCCCGGATTTTCGGGATCATACCCTTCTACTTCGGGAGTTGCAGGGGCAGATGAAGAGGAACCAACTTCGAGAATGGTTTTTTGTTTAGACTTCCGTCTCTCTTCTTCCATGGCCTCAGCAATGAGGCGGCGCCCTTCAGCTAGGCGCTCCGGTTCATCATCTCTCAAGTATTTTTCCATCAGTTTATCTTCATCGAGGGAATCGACCTTAAGTTCCTCTTTTTCCCACTCAACGATTTGATTCCATACTTGAACTAGAGTGGATGGATAGTCCTCGATCCAAGAAATGTTTCGACGATGAATAATGTGTGCGAAGAATTCAATCATTAGCTCGCCGAAGCCCTGAATATCAGCCTCCGCCTCTGATAGTTGCTTGCGGGTTTCCTCCGCAGATTTAATAGCACACTCCACATTGCCCTCGGCCAGAGCAGCCCTGTTCTCTGCCTCCAACAACTTTGAAGCCAAGTCAGCATTCTTCTTTTCTAATTCGGCACTCCTCTTTGCTAACTCGGCGTTTTTCCGCTCAAGCTCAGCATAAGCAAGGCGTGTCTTAGCAGCTTTTGACTTGGCCTCGTCAGCTTGCTTTTTTAATTCAGAACGCTCCTGAGTATGAGATTCAAGGAAATCGTGATAGCGCTTTTGCATATCCTCGAATTGTTGTTTGAAATTAGAAGCGTCCCTTTGAGCGACCGCTAGCTGAGCTTGAGTGTCTTCCAAATCTTTTCCTAGAGCTTTTAAGGCCTTAGCATCCTCCTCCGCGGTCTTTTGCATTGAATCAGTATTTGTGATTAGAGTGCGGATGATTCTAGAAAGATTGCGTGAATATTTGAACATCTCAGTATATTGCTTTTGCACCGCATCAATCTTTGCTTTGGCCTCATCTGCCCAATTAGACGAAATAGGTTCAAGGGAAGGTAAAAAAGTCAGAGTTTTGAAGTAGTGTTCGGGAAATTGCTCTTTCAAATATGCCCGCTTTATTGCAGTTCCCGCATCTGGTGGGGGAGGAGCGAGGATTGTCAATTCGGTGTCCCTTCCTGAAGAGGATTCTGTAGTCTCTTTGTCTGTCCTAGGTCGTTTAGTAGCAGGGACCTTTTGCTTACTTCGAGACCCGGTTTCTTTTGGAGGGCTTTTCTCTCTACTGCGTTTTTCATAGGAAGAGGAGGAGTCTTTGGATTGTGGTCTATCCTCTTCCCTACGGCTTTGGTAACCTTTGTATTTGTCTTGTTCCGGCCTAACGGGTAAGTGAGAACGTGAAGGTCGAGAGCGATAGGGATCATAAGGCCTTCTCTCCTCCCTACCACGATCATCCCGGCGATCATACTCGACATCCTGAGGAGGATTGGACATACTGCGACGAAGCTTTCTTATATCATAGTAGGATCGAGACATTGTACCTGCACGATAAAACGAACGAAGTTCAGAATTAATGGATTCACGAGGAAAGAGGTGCAATGAAGGCTAATGCCGTTATATAAAGTGTATCCTAAGTGGTGTGTTCCCCCCCCCCAACCAACCCGAGTCTGAAGCTAGACTAGTACGGGCAGGCTCTTTGGCCTTAGCGGGAGTGGTCTCTTTAGAAGAAGTGAAGACTAAAGGATCCTTCCTGAAATCCTCTGAAGTGTATATAGTCTCAGGTAAGGGGAGATCCCCCAAACCCTGAAATATTTGCTCATCGGTACTAGGGGCATCCCCCTCAGAAGCGTGAAGTGGTGACTCTTGGGAAGATTTTGACTTTTCTAGAGAAGTAGTTTCCTCAGGGGCAATATATCCTTCACGATGCTTTTCGGCCAGATTAGCCAATTCATCATCTTGCGTAGAAGATGGAGAAGGTGAAGTGTGAAGAGGCGCTGTAGGAATTCCTGAGCCTTCTCCTGTCTCTGGGACTACCTCCACTGGAGGAATGTATGCATATGGAACCGTCCCATGACCAATGCTACGAAAAACAGACAACAGCCCATGAAAGTGAAGGTATTCGTCCTTAAGGGTTTCGTCGATGGTCAAAAATTTCTGGTCACCATTGAGGAGTCGATGCATCCGGTCGAAGAACACCTGGTCTGATATCTGTTTGGGATTGTCAACTGAAAACAAAAAGGAAAAAAACAAGTCAAGGTGATGATTCAAATGTATAGGGCCCAGATTTAGAAAATCAGTGCTTTACTTGATTTTGTCCACCTCCTGGCGCATCCAGACTGTCGCTTCACGTAGAACCATTCTAATCTGGAATCTCCAGCTTTACTGCTAAATGGTGCAGAGATTATCTTCCTTTTTGGAACTGATTCAAAGTAGCAGAAAGATGGAGTTTCTCGAGTCCGATGCTTGAAATTATAGAAAAAGTGAACGTCATCGAATGTGAGCTCTATGCCTAAGATTTCACGATATGCTATGTACAAGGTGTGCAGATAGGCATATGAATTGGGGTGCAGTTGCATGGGGGCAATCCGCATTTGTCTTAAAAAATCAACAATGAAGGGAGAGAATGGAGGAATGGCACCGACCATGCACATCAATCGAGTGACCGTCATATATCCTTCTGGAGGGTTGTGGGGACGGTCAGAGCGTGAGGGCACTAGAGTGTCCCTTTTCATTATTCCATACTTTAAGCAAATCCGAACAAGTCGATCATTGTCGATTGTCGATTCTACGGAATCTGGAGGTGATTCCAATATAATGGCTGATTCAAATTCGTCAGGGGCTCGATCGTCACCGATCCCTCCTTCCTCCTCAAAACCCAGAGAAACGTCGTTCTCCGAAGACGCCTCGTTGCTTTCTCGATTTCCAACCCCGTAGTCTGGACCCTCACTGTCCCATTCTGGATCAGACGAAGAAGATATATCCTCAAGAGTGATTTTGTTAGAAATTTCCGGGGCTTCTTTCCTCTCAGCTAGTCGGGAAGAGCGTCTGGGCCTCATTGTCATAGAACTATTGAAGAAGCAATAGCACGGATTAGAGTAAATTAGCCCGTACCCCCCTGTGTGTGTGTGTGAACTAAAATGTGTGCCGCGAATGTGAGAAATGCAAAGTAAAAGTGCAGCAATGTAAGACGAAACTTTGAAGAGAAAGTGATGGTCAGAGTAGTTCTTAATGTTCATTTATGTCCGCAAGGCACTATCCTAACTGTTCATGAAGTTGGAAGTAATATCTTTTAAATAGTAGGACGAGAGTTTATGTTTTAGATTGAGCAGTGTTCGGTTCGGATGCAGACACCAGGTTCGGATCGGATGAGCAAAGGCCCATACTCAGAAAGATATATCCGGATCGGTTCGGAGATTGACACCCGGAGCGGGTCGGATTAACTTGGATAACCAGACCCTTATTCTCTCTTTTGTTTTTCAACCGGGTCCGATCCGAGCGCATAAGTCGTGACCTTCATTGTATTCGTAGATCCGACCCGACCCGGTCAAACAGTTTAAGACCCATTTCTTGGCCCTATTGCTCCGACCCGATCCGGCTCTGTAAATTTCTTTCTCTTTTCCTTTTTCTCCTACTGTTCCCCTACCCGAACCAACCTTCTTCAGTTTTCTTCCTCTTCCTCCTCTTAAATAGCGAACCCAACTCAACATCCCAAGCTTTAATTAAGGTCAAGAGATTAAGCACTCAAGTGTCAATACTTTCCTCCAACGCTTCAAAATGGCGTCGATGCCATTGACGACGAAGGCGGAAGATGGAAGAAGTCGTAGTGAGGAAATTATTCAATTGCTTTGTTACAGTCGTTCAAACTAACCGCGGATGTAAATTAAAAATGATTATGACAACCAGATTCAAGATTACAAGACTACCTATGTATTTGATTCGAAGATAGAAGCGAAAATTTTGAAGTTTCTTGGAAAGGCTGGAGCTTCGATACGGAATCGGTCCGGATAAACGAAAACAGTGAATGAAAGAAAAGAAGAAAGAAGGAGTGAATTTATATAAACAACAAGTTGACTATTCGTATTCCCGATCGGACCGGCTCAAAAAGCCCATGAACACAACTTGGCCCACTGGTTCATCGCAGAGTACAGGAGGAAGGAGATCTGTTCGGGTCGGAACCCAAGCCAGAAGTCTGTTCGGGTCGGAATCCGAACCGAACAGGATGGAGTACGACAACTTAGCGTGTGAATTCGAAAGGGAGGATGAAGCTTTTGTGTTATGACAGTCAAAGCATGCTCCGTTTCCAACAGAAGCATCCTTTGAGGGGGCAAAGTGTTAGCCTACTTTGTGAACTAGGCAACACAAAGTCAAGAAATCAGACATTGAAGAGCATTTTTAATTAGAAGACTTCGGTTCGGATTGGAAAAGACACCACAACCTAGATTGGATAGCTGCAGTTGTTCGGGTCGGATAGAATCTTCTGTTCGGATCGGTGAACTGCTGATGAGGAAATTGGTAAGGTATATCTAACCGGATCGGAGGGCAACATAATCTCAATTTGATTGGAAAGCCACCTGTTTGCCACGAAAATGGATCGGAGCGGAGCAGATTAGAGAAGAAGAGAGCGTTGCATCCAAGCCGATCCGGGTCGGATCGGATATCCCGATCCGAACCCCTTGTCTGTGCGTCTCCGACCCGAGCCCATGTTCCATGTTATTCTCCTGCAAAAGCGCCTGGATATCCGGACCGGTTGTGACCAGTTCCTACTCATAACGTCCGTTATATTGATGCGTTGTCAACACAATAATTCATCCGAACCCGAGGATAGTGGGATGGACGACACGTGGCCCCGACCCGGAGCAAGTTTTGAGCAAGTTTGCACCTATAAATACCCCGTCTGGAGACAAAGAGAAGGATCTTTTTTAGGCACTTTGAGAATTCAACTACCTCCATAATCTGAGCTCCATTACTCCCGGAGAATCCAAATCTTTTTTCATTATTTGTTTTAATCTATTGAGTGAATATAAGCGAGTTGTGAGTGAAATCAAGTGACAATTACATTGTATTTGCAACTGAATCATTGAATATAGTGAAAGATAAGTGGACGTAGGCATTTCTTCGCCGAACCACTATAAATCCTGTGTGTTCATTTTTATTTTTATCTCATCTTATTTGCTTTTAATCAATTTGGGTGTTAGAACCACTTTTGGGTCTAACAGGAGGCACTACCTTTTGGGTGGGAAATTCAAACTGTATACAGGCCATCAGTCATTGAAATATTTGTTCACCCAGAAGGATTTGAATCTGAGACAACGGCATTGGCTAGAATTTCTTGCAGCGTACGATTTTGAGATTTTGTACACTCCAGGGAAAGCCAATGTTGTGGCTGATGCGCTGAGTAGAAAGAATGTAATAATCGCCAGTTTTATCATTACGACGTCGTTGATTGATAAAATATCTGCTCTTCAGAAGGATGATCACTTCATTCAAAGAATCAAAGAAAGAATACAAAAAGGTAAGACCTTGAGTTTTCAAACAGATGGCGAGGGAATCCTAAGGTTGAAAGGCCGAATCTGTGTGCCAAACATTGCAGAACTTCGAAGAGAATTATTGGATGAATGTCACAAAGCCAAGCTCAGTATCCATCCGGGGGTGAGCAAAATGTATAATGATATCAAACGCACTTTCTGGTGGAGATCTATGAAGAGAGATATCTCTATATATGTTAGCCGATGTCCCACCTGTCAGCAAGTCAAAAGCAATCAGCAGAAACTGGCTAGATTGTTGCAACCTTTAGAAGTACCAGGTGGGAAGTGGGAACAGATTTCTATGGATTACATAGATGGTTTGCCCAGAACCAGAAAAGGAAATGACAGTATTTGGGTGACCGTGGATCGATTCATGAAGACCGCCCATTTCATACTTGTCAAATCGAATAGGGCTGCTCAGAGTCTGGCGTAGGTATATTTCAAGGAAATTGTTAGACTGCACGGAGTTCCCATGAGCATCGTTAGTGATCGTGACCCGATTTTTGCCAGTAAATTCTGGGAAGCATTCCAAGCCGAATTGGGAACGAAACTGAACTTGAGCACCGCATATCATCCTCAGACAGATGGTCAGACTGAGAGGGTGAATCGTAATCTTGAAGATTTATTACGGGCTTGTATTCTTGATTTTGGCGGATCGTGGGAAGACCATTTGCATTTGGCCGAATTCTCATATAACAACAGTTACCAAGCGAGCCTAAAAATGTCGCCATTCGAAGCATTGTATGGTAGACCGTGCCGATCCCCAGCTTGTTGGGTCGAACCTGGTAACAGACTTGTATTGGGGCCAGATATGATTCGCGATGCTGCAGATAAAGTCGATTTCGTTAAGAGGCGATTACTAGCCGCCCAAAGCCGACGAAAGAGTTATGCAGATAAGAGAAGAAGGGATATATCATTTGTTGTTGGCGACTATGTATATTTGAAAGTATCATCGATGAGAGGAGTTATCCTATTTGGTAAAACAGGGAAATTGGCGCCCAAATTCATTGGTCCGTTTCCTATTCTTGAACGGATTGGAACTCTCGCGTATAAGGTTCAGTTGCCGAATTGGTTGCCTGGAGTGCATGATGTATTTCACGTATCTCAACTTCGAAAGCACGTTCATGATCCATACTTGATCGTGGAAGAAGCAGCGCAACAGGATATAGAAATCACTCCAGAATTGGCTATGAGAAGAGAGCCGCTGAAGATCATTGGCAAAGAAACCAAAGAGCCGAGGAATAAGAAGGTTCACCTAGTCAAAGTGCAATGGAGTGGAGATTTGCGAGATTGTACTTGGGAAACTGAGGAGAGCATTCAGAAAGCCTATCCTAGGTGTCGAGTGGATATCTCTGATTGACTCCGGTGCAAGGTATATTTACCATACTTTGCATTACCATTTAATTCTCTACTCTGTTGTTATTTCTCTCCATGGAGGTGCACTTTTACTTCTATAGTCCGATTAATCAAAAAAAAAGTGTATGAATTAATTTGTCTGATTTTGAAAAGTTAAAACAAAATTCTTTTTGTTTTTGTTGTGTGATAGTAGATTTGATTAATTAAATTATTAAAACGATAGTTAATTTAATTAATAAGAGGATGAAAGGTAGAATTTATTCGATTAAACCACACATTGAACTGATTTAAAAATAAATAGAAATATATACATGTGCATTATATATGTTTTAACAGGTAAATGGATAGCTGTTGAGTAATGAATTATTTGCGTGCCCGACAAATAGGTAAACCTTAATGAGTTGGATGCGAAATATTATTATATCAACTCCTGTGAATGCCATTGGATGCGGAGTGCTGGTTGTTCTGTGTGAAATAATAAACATCGCCATAGGATAGTAACAATTAATTTTGAACTACATTACATGGCATATTTCTGAAGATAGGCATACGTCATCATATACTACATAAGCATTTGGAGCTTGTGTGACGAGGTGGAAGATTTACCATACGAGCAAGAGGCTTGTATGGCAATGACTATATTTTACAGGTTGAACTGATGACTGATATAGACTATTTAAATTGTAACGATAAAATTGCCAAATTAATAAAAACCCCATACGGGTCTGTAGTTGACAATAATCACGTCTCTCTAGAGATTAGATATGGCACATGGACTAATTATTTCGCACACGGGACGATGTGACGAGGATTTATCCTCTGGAGCATTTAAAATACACACACTCCCTCAGGCTTTGACAGGGTGACGAGAATTTATTCTCTGGAGTTATTATCAATACACGCTCCCCTGTAAACACCAGAATATATCACTATAAATATGTGTATGCTTATTAGGATTTATTGTGTACCTAGTACGGCCCAATAAATTACCAAACCTCTCTCCGTACAAAGGAGGTTATGGCGAAATTTTTCGAAAATTCCGGGTGTTAGCCAAATTTTTGAAGAATTTGAAAATTCTCAGAAACTGAAAAGTTGGAGAATGGAAGCCAGATTGAACGAAGATTTGATTAATCAAACCACTTTCTACTTTGTTCCTTTTCGGGGACGAAAAGTTTTAAGTGGGGGAGATTGTAACGACCCTGAAAATCTGAACCAATTTGAAAATTTTGAATTGGCTAAAATAATGGATTTTAAATAATAGCGATGAAAACTGAGTTTGAATCGACAATTGAAAACGAATAATTAATTCTAATTATAAACAAGGCCTGAGATGGCGCTGTAGTTTCAAAAATTGAATTCAAACTTTATCGGACTGCAGCGGGTGCAAAACAAAACGGATTTGAGTGAAACTAAAATTATTTAAATCTGTTAGTGAATACCTTTCTAACGAATCATAAAAATCGAAGTTTCATAGCGGAAAGCAAAAGTTATGGCCAAATGAATTTTCGGATAGGTCGCTATGGAAATTATATAGCCCGTGAAATTGGCCATTTTGCAAACGACCTCGGAATTCGACGAAACCACTTTTGTTGGATCCGGGATGTGGATTTATTGCTAGGTTTCAAATTCCATAATTTTTGAAGCTAGTATGTGAGCATGGCAAAGGAAAACGTGTTTTGGTCAATTACAGTTAAATTGGATCGACCAGAAATGGGCCTTTTTGCAAACAGTCTCAGAATTCGACGAAACTAGTTTTGTTGGGGCCGTATCGTCAAAACTTAGCTAGATTTATTTTTCTGGAATTTTCCGAATCAGTTTGTGACCCTGGCAAATTGAAATGTACGTTCAAATCAAATATTGAATATTCTATATTTTAATTTGAAGGAAAACTGACTGAAATAGTCGAATTGGCCTACAAAACATATCCCATTGTGTTCGGAATAGGGGTAAAACGCTAGTGGCAACAGTCGTTGGGTCTGGATTGGGGTTCGTGAGTGAAAGAGGGTATTTTCGAAATTTAAAAATATAAAAATAAATAAAATAATCTCATTAGTCAATCCACTCCTCTCTCCCCGATACCCCCTCGCGACAGGCGGAATACGTTGCCCCCTTCTCTCCTCTTTTTCTCGTCCTCCACGCAATAAAATCTGGAGCTCCAGGTTAACTTTTTGAAGGGCTCCCTCCACTCTTTAAATCCATACCGGTTGCTTGAATTTTCATTGAGGATTGAAGGAGAATCGAAGACCCAAAGTCGCGTCGTTCGAAGCCCCGCCTCCGCCACTAGATTTGACCGAACTGGCTCCCCTCCGCGGCGCACGTGCACCTCACGTTGCCCTTCGACCTCGCGCAACCCGATCGTGAAACCGTTACTCCGTTTGATCGCAAATTCAAAACCTAGTTTTGAAAGGTTTCTGAAAGGTACGGCCAGATATACTTTCAACAGTTTTAACACCTTTAAACCATTGCAAACTTTGAAAAATCATATCTTTTTCGTTTCTTGATGAAATTCGATGAAACAGGAAACATCGTGACCATGTGGACGTCTTCTACATTCTAGAAGAGACCGCATATTTTTCTGAGCCTTCAGCTATTTTTGTTGGAGTGGAACCCAATGTGAGATTTCTAATTTATAAACGATATGGAAAAAAACGATGTTTAAATTATATAGTTGACGTATGAGTTAAATAAGCGTTGTACATCTCATGTATAAGCGTTGTATAAGTTGTATGGTCGATGTATAATTTATATATGCGTTGTAAAAACTATATATGCAATGAAATGATATTGAGTTGTGTTGAAGTGAATTGAAATATATTTATATAATAATATATATATATATACTCCCCTCGTCCACAGACCATGGACGATATTTATTGGTTGTGTTGTTGTTTGGATTATTTGGTTGATGTGAAATTTGGTGAATGATGTGAATGATTGATTGTGGTTGAAAAATACCCATTTGTGGTTGAAAACAAAAATAGAATAGGATGTGGAATTGAAAATAAAACATGTCGCCTGCGTGCGAACTAGATGCATGAATCCCCATTGTCAAAAACCGCAAGGTTTTAAGGTAGAGCAAGGAGACGTACCTCGATATGGTCCCGGTTTTAACTACTCTGCCGTTATGCTGCCGAAATTTCCTGAAATATTCATGTGTTTGATTTATTTTCAATTGTTGAAACTATATTCATTTGTTGAGTGGAAATTCATGTATATAAAATAATCGTGTTTTGAAATAAATTGTTTTACAATAAAAATCACATTTTTACTATATACATGAACTGTGGAAAATGGTTATATATAGAAATAAATATCTGTTGGATAAAAATAGCATTTTTATCGATAGTGAGAAGTGAAAATGTTTATGAAATCGAAGAATGAAATATATAGAAATATATATAATTATAATATATCGAATAATGAAGCTATAGTTCGTATTTTGAAACCATAATTTCAAACGATTAGTGCGGAAGATCCGACCATCGGATTTTCTTGAAACCACAACCGCTGGGTTCGCCTTGGAAATATCTTTCCAACGGCACCAACTTTGTAAAGATCCAACGGTTGGATTGTCTGGAATATTTAATTCAAATCTGAAGAAAAACAGCGCTAGAATCAATTATATTTATATATATATATATATATATATATATATAATTAAATTAAATCGAATAACGACGCTGCAGTTCATAATTTGAAATCATAACTTCAAACGATTAGCGCGGGAGATCCGACCGTCGGATTTTCCCAAAACCGAAACCATTGGATTCGTTTTGAAAAGATCTTTTTAATGATATAAATTTTTTGAATATCCAACGGTTAGATTTTCAGATATGTGTAAATCAAATCTGTAGAAAAACAGCGCCACGGCCGCGTTGTGGCCTGAAGCATTGGTTGAATGAATTGGCTATTTTTAAATAAATAAAAATAGCGATAAATCGTGATAAAATATTATAAACGATATGGAATGGAAATAAAATGAATTTGCTCGATTTATTTGATATTTGATGGTTGAATGTGTTTCGTGTGAAAATTACATTAAAGAACAAAATCGGTGTTGTCGAATAATTTAACCATTGAAATGAATTGATTTGAAATTCTAGATATACGTGAATTATTTGAAAAGGCCGAGTTAATTCTCATTTCAAATAATTGATCGATGAGTGAAAGTCAAAGATATGATGACGGTGCAAGACCGATGATCTTCACGTGAATGGAGGGGTGCTACTGATGCTCATGATAGGAGTAGCTACCTTGACAGGGTTGAAGTAGTAGCCACCCGGACGTACTTGTTGATTGTACGGATATGCGAGGTATTGAGTGCCTCTGGTTTCGTTCAGACCCAGAACGAACGTATAAATGGACTGGGTGTATGACATTGGATTTTGTTCTGTGCTGATTGATCTCTATTAAATATATATCTTTTTGGTGGCGGAGAATTTATTCTCTTGCTTAACGCCATTCTCTGAGACGTACGAGCCCATAGGTTATATATCGATAGAAATCAGTCGCACGGGGTGAATTGCCTGTGTGGCACGCCTAATTGATAGATGATCAAGGCTTCTGTTGAAAAGCAAAGTCTTGTGGTTGATGATCAAAGCACAGCCTGTGTGGAATAACTTTGTGTATAACGTGAATTCGCGAGCCTCACACCCCGGGATGGACCAAAAATGGGAGAAGGATCCAGGGAGGACATGCGTTTCTTTCAAGCTAGGGTGGTGTCAGTGACCTACCAGTCTAGACATTTATATACTGTTCACCTATGTGGTTGTTGCTGTTGCGATGCGCCTCGGATATATCGGTCGATCCAGGACTGATAGAGTCATTGGGCTCATTTACGCCCCAAAGGGCGGGGAAACACAGTGTTCAGGCATTTTAATCCACATCGGTGGATCGGCCCTGTGGCTCCTAGGTGTAGTTGCGGATGTTCCTGAGACATGGTAGGCTAGAATGTCTCGAAGCGGTGAGGACGATCCCTGGCCTCGGTTCATGACGGAAATCCAATTTCCAAATACGACATCGTGTGGTTTTGATTGTATACCTATATATGGCGACATAGTGGTATGGGGCATTAATGTCGCCTATGATTGATTTTTATGATTGAAATTGTTTTTGAAACATATATACACTAGCAATAATATCAAATGATTTGTTTTGCTCGTATCAAGCATATTTTGGCCATTATAAGGTAAAATTCTATCCTGGTGTGTGTTGCATTGTGTGATGGGAATTGAGTCTTATAATGGCTTCATTTTTATAAAAAGCATTGCGATGTTTAAAAGAATTATTTGTTTTAAAGCACTGGCAATCCAATGGAGAAAACCCGTTCCACGTAAGTGGCGTGGTCCTGTGATTAGCCGTATTTGAAAATGTGTTAAGTAGATTTCTCATACCAGTCCCATGACTAACTCGTAGTTTGTTTCACTTGCAAACTCGGGTGCCCCTTTTTCTACACGGGCAGCCTTGTATTCAGGTTTTAGCAGGCTCTTTTTGGATAGCTGGAGCTGAAGATGGATTCTATCATTTATCTCTTTTTATGTTGTTCAGCTCCTGTTGTACATATTATGTTTTCTTTTCCGTAGTAGACATTTGTGTATAGCTGAACTGTATTTTGTACTAAGTATGATCCTATATACTGTGTAACTCTGATGATTATATTTATCCAGTGTATTCTATTGTACATTATCTGGTGTCTTTATTTATTTATTTATTTATTTCTGTTCTGCTTTTATCTGTTTATGTGTTATATTCCAAAGATAACCCTGGCCACCGTCTTATCGGGAATGGAGTCGTCACAGGTGGTGTCAGTGCTTAAACTGGCTGACATTTATATACTTTTCACCTGTGTGGTTGTTGGATGCGAGGCGCCTCGGATATAGGTCTGTTAGTACCGGGAAACGTGTGCTCAGGAATAACTAATCCTCCTAAGTTAGGCGAGGACCGGCCTTGGAGGTTCTAAAGGATCAAAGTGGGGTACTGTGACATTAGCTAGAGTGTCTCAAATAGGAGAGGAGCTTGCCCCTTGCCTCGACTCATGACGGAAATCCAATTTTCAATACGTGATATTGCTGTTTTATTTGTAGAACTAGTATGGCGACATGATATATGGTACCCATGCCGTCTATGATTGATATTTATGATTGATATTGTTTTGACACTATACACTTATAATAGTATCAAATAATTTGTTTTAAACGTATCAAGCATTATTTGGCTATTATAAGGGAAAACCCTATCCTCCGGCTTGCGTTGCATTGTGTGATGGGACCTGGGTCTTATAATAGCTCCATTTTTCGAAAAAGCATTGCGTTGTTTATTCTATGCACTAGTGTTCTTGGGAGGAAACCCATTCCGTGTTATACGGCGTGGTCCCTTGAATTACTCTCTTTTAAAGTAAAGATTAATAACTGTTTTAGTTCTCACACCAGTCACATGACTGACCTGGAGTTTATTGTTTTAACCTAAACTCTTGGTGCCCCTATTTTCCACACGGGCAGCTAGCAGTTTTGGTTTTGCAGATTTATATTCACAGGATCCTGATTTACAACTGGAACGATGCTCGGAAAGCTCTGTATCCGTGTATTACTTTCAGTTGTGTTTTGTATTATTTTTCTGCTGCGATGTATTTAAATGTAATTTAAATCTCTGATATTTTCTGTGTAATATTTATTCATACTCTGTATATTCTTGTAATCTGATGGAATTGTTGTAATAAACAATGAAATTTTCTTCTTTCTGAGTTCTATTTTGTCTTGTCCTCAATTCTATCCGTACTTTCCTTCGCGGGGAAGTTCGGGTCGTCTCACCAAACATGATTTTATTTTCATATACTTTAACGCTACTCCTAAATATGATTTTATTTTCATATGCAATTAAATGACATTAAAAAAATGATTATATTTATTTCTTATGCACTCATATTACACTAAAAACATGATTTCATTTTCATATGCATTTTCATGATTCCAACTATAATCTAAAAATTGATTATTCTATATGTTATCCTTTTATAATAATATTAATTTTGAAATTTCTTTTTTTAATATTCATTATAAAATGGATAAAATAAATCGATAAACTTGTTAGGGTTTTTAAAAATGCATTGCTATTTTTATAACAGATTTAATAGCCCAACTCATTTTCTTATCCATTTGTATTTTATAATGGGCTAGACCTCTCACATTAAGCCTACGACTTGTGGATGCTGGATGTGTCGGTCGGTTCCGGGCACACTTATTCCACAAGTTGGGCTTAACCTTGTGTCATGGCCCATTTCGTATTTGTGCACTTGGACCTCTCACATTAGGTTCAACATTAGTGGCTGCTGGATATGCCGGTCGGGTCCGGGCAGACTTCCAACACAAATGTAACCTAACCTCATGTCCAAGCACAATTATAATTTACAATTATAATTATTTTTTCCAAAACATATTATTTGAAATTATCCTTTCCATTAAGGAATCTTAATTTTATGATATTCTTTATTTCTAAATATATTGATTTCAAGTATCTTAATATAAATTGTAACTTTCCATATTATTATGATTTTACAATAACAACCTTTTCAAGATGTTCCATTTTGAAACCATAATTTTTTTTACTTTAACACACTGACACCAAAGATGTAATCTTTTTAATTGAATCCTTTTATTGTAACTTTTAGACAATAAAGACGTAATCTTTCTAAATCAACGTCTATTAATTCCATTAATTGAATATAAAATAAAAACATTCCTTTAATTCAAGCTTGATAACGTTTTGGAAACAAATCTTCTTAATTTAACATATTGACAATTAAAATAAGTAATCTTTTTAAATTCAATTTTTTTTTCTTTTTATTGTAACCTCATCCTACTATGTTTCTACTATTACATTAAAAATGTATTTTCAATGTAAAACGTACTTCTTCATAAAAATACGATTCTTTATAAGTTTACATTAAAAATATGCTTTTAATGCAAATCATATTTTGTAATGAAATATGATTCTTTTCTAAGTTTTCTAATATTACATTAAGAAAATGTAAACTTTTCTATTTAATCTAATTTACATTAAAAATGTAAATTTTCCTTTTTAATCTTATTTAAATTAAAAATGTTGGCTTTACTTCTTTCCTTATTTACATTAGAAAAAATGTGACTTTACTTCTTTTCTATCTTATTTACATGAAAATGTAAACTTCCTACTTTTTAATCTCATTACATGAATATGTAATCTTTTCTTCTTATTCATCTTATTACATGAAAATGTAATTTTCATTTTTAACTAATGAAATCAATGACCTATTTTTCATTTCTATTAAAGTGTCGGCGGAAGTAATGTTCTTTTTCTAACTTAACACATAACGGTGTAAGTAATGTTCATTTTCTAACTTAACACATAACGGTGTAAAAATTGTTCATTTCCTAACTTATCACATAACGGTGTAAATATTGTTCATTTCCTAACTTATCACATAACGGTGTAAATAATGTTCATCGCAATTCTAACAAATGACGGTGCAAAATAATGTCAATTTCATTTTAACAAATGACAGTGAAAATCATTCTTTTCTTTTTAACAAAAATGATATCATTTTTTTTTCAAAACAAAGACAAAAATGATGTCTTTTTATATCAACAAAACAAAGACCAAAATGATATCTTTTATATTAACAAACAAAAGCAAATTCTTTTACTCATGCACAAAAATGATTCCTTTTCCATTACACATAAAAAAAATGATTCTTTTTCATTAACAAAGCTAATATTTTTATATTTAAAACCAAAAATGAAACTTTTATTTACAATCAAAAAGGTACAATCTTTATATTTCACACAAACAAAGTTTCAAGCTTTTATTAAAAAAAAAGTTAAAATCTTTATAAATTATTATCAACATTAAATCAAAATAATGCTCAGATTCGTCACTCAGACTCAAACAATGGAGAATTCTGGTTATACATGACTATTGCACATAAACAATACAACCAGTCACAAATCACAAACAACAAAATTTAAGTACAACAAACACAGATTTCATTATATAAATACGTACATATGAGATTCAAGCATCGAGGAATAAAAATATATACTTTAAAATAGAATTCTCACATCGTTATTGGGTTCTGCGCTATTCAGATCCAAAATTTGTCAAAAGTTCAACTTATTCAGAATCAGACCTAGTCAGTGTCATCGCGTACATCTCGGTCTCACGATCGTGGCGCACCTGAAATCGTTCCATTTCGAGTTCGTATGAGCAAGATATAATTAAATAAAGACTGGTAAAAGTTGAATTAAATTAATTAGTCAACTAAAGTTTGAAAAAGTCAACCTCTCCTCCATCCTCCTCTTCCACGTTCAAAGCCGCTCCTTTTATTATTTTTGAACCCATAGCTTTCAAATCTAGGGTTGCAAATATCTCCAGATTGGTGAAGCTTGAAGACGATCGGAAGGTGGCATATCGGAGAGGGGAGGGAGGGCTACCGATGCCGTAAGGGAGGGGAGGTGCGGTGGGGCCTACAGGGGGCGGCGGGGCTGTTTTGGCCGCGGGTTGGGGAGCATTTTCTGGCCAAATTACTTCATTAAATCTCATCATCACCGTATAGAATCGAAGAGCAGGAAGAGAGCTTTGATATGGTATGAAGAGTAAGGTTTAATTCTTTGTGGATTGGGAGAATTTGAGGAAGGAAGAATCAGCCATTCTAGGCCATGGAAATTGCAAGTGGCGGCTGGTTCATTTTGAAATTAGGGTTTTGGGTTTATCATTTAGCGTATTATTTATATTATTAAATTCACTAATTACCCACTAAGGCCCGATCTACAACTTTGTCAGATTTCAGCCCAACGACTATCGTTCCTACCCATTATCCCCCATTCCGGACTCATCTAGCTATGTCCCGCAGGCCCAAATGACTGTTTTGACCCAGTTTTCTTTATTTTAAAATATTTTCTTTTATTTTTAATTCAACCGTACGAATAAATTCACCGGGGCCACAAATTAACTTCGAAAAATCCCAAAAAATATATTTAGCTATGTTTAGACACTGTAGACCTAGGAAAATGAATTTCGTTCAATTCTGAGCCTATTTGAAAAATGGCATTTTTCAAGTCGATTAAAATTGACCGAAATTGACCAAATTGAAATCTTTTCGCCACGGTCACAAATTAATTCGAAAAATTATCAAAAATTAAACTTAGCTATAATTTGACATTCTGAATCCAACAAATGTGGTTTCGTCGAAAACAGAGGTTGTTTGAAAAATGGCTATTTTCAAGGCGTATATATTACATATTAAAAATACATTTTTAAACAAATAATTTTCGACACTCAAAATATATAAGTGTTTATACTTTTTAAATGTAGAAACATCATTCTGAACTCAATGGAAGTGGTTTCGAGTCCAAATTTCTTCGTATGCAAAAAGTAGCATTTTTGACCTTTATATATTATATATAAATTTCATAGCGACCTTTATAAATTTTAAACTGGGCATAACTTTTGATTCCCGCTATGAAATTTCAATTTTTCAGATTCCTTAGAAAGATATTTTTAAATAGATTCTAATATTTTTGGTTTCACTAAAATCCGTTAAATTTTGCATCCTGTACGGTCAGTCAAGTTCAAGTTTGACTTTTCAAACTACCACGCTATTTCTATCTCCTTTTATAATTAAAATTAAATTATTCATCCTAACTTCGATTTAAATAAATTTTTAATCATTATTATTATTTAAAAAAAAATTATTTCAAATATCAAAACCCATTAAAATTAGTTAAAATAGATTTTCAAATTTACCCTAAAATTCAGGGTTGTTACAGTCTCCCCCACTTAAAAATTTTTCGTCCTCGAAAAGGAACGAAGCTAAAAGTTGTTTAAGTATCCTATCTTAAATAATTTTATTTGTTGATTAACTTTTAAAATATATAACTTTATATAATCAAAAATCATATTTTCAAAGATCGGATTATATATAATAAAAATACGTTAATTATAAACTGGGCACTCCCAACTCATTCTAGGGCATTACTAACCCCATCTCTAATGAGTTTTTCCATTCTAGGATACTACTGATCCTATCTCTAATGAGTATTCTCATTGTATATTACTAATCCAATCTCTGCTGAGTCTTTTGTTCAGTTCTAACGAGTTGTACCCCAAAGATTTTAAGCTAACCAGAGCTCTGATACCAACTGTAATAGCCCCGAGTTTTGCCCGACCCGATCGATCGTTAGATCGACCAAGACCGTTCAAAACCCGAGTACGTTAACTTTGGGAATACAACATATCATAACAATAACAACAGACTTTTATAAACATTACAATAATGTTACATCAGAGTACAGAATATCAGAGTACATCGGATAAAATTACAGCGGAAGATAAATTACAGCAAATTAATACAATACACAGCGGAAGACTTTCTATGCTCTGGACACAGCTTTAGGCTTCAATCCAGAATCTTGCTCAAGAGATAAATATCTGCAAAAAGCTACTCGACTGCCCGTGTGGAAAAGAGGGAACCCGAGTTTGCAAAGTGAAACAAACTACGAGTTAGTCAAGGGACTGGTGTGAGAATTCTTAACTAATATAACTAATAGCAATAAGGAAAATGTAAGGACCACGCCGCTAACGCGGAACGGGTTTTATTCCAATGGATTGTCGGTGCATAAATTAATGTAAATCGTTAAACAACGCAATGCTTTTTAGAAAAATGGAATCATCATAAGACTCAAGTCCCATCACGCATTGCAACGCAAACCAGAGGATAGAGTTTTACCTTATAATGATTAAACATGCTTGGTACAATAAAAACGAATTTGATATTATTGCTAGTGTATATATGTTTCAAAAATATTTCAAAGTAAATGCATCAATCCTAGGAAGCATTGCTACCATATACTATGCCTCCATACTAGTAATACAATCAAGTCCGTAGTGTCGTATTGGGAATTGGGTTTCCATCATGAGTCAAGGCTAGGGAGGAGCTCCTTACCAATTCGAGACACTCTAGCAAATGTCTCAGGATTCCCCGCAGTTAACCCTTGGATCTTGCAGGGCCGGTCCGCACATACGATTTTGTGGATTGGCAATTCCTGAACAAACGTTTCCCGGTCCTATAGGACCTAATATCCGAGGCGCCTCATTTCATCATCCACATAAGTAAAATGTCAGGCCGTGTAAAAACCAAACACCACTTCTAGCTAGAAAGAAATGTGCAGCTCTCCCTGCGTTCCCTTCTCCCGTTTTAGACTCCAACCGGGTTGTGAGGCCCGTGAAGCTACGTAATACACAAAGCTATGCTTGTTCAAGCTATGCTTTGATCATCAACCACAAGGCCTTCTTTTCGACAAAAGCCTTGATCATTTGCTTCTTAGCATGCCACATTGCCAATCCATACCATACCATTGATTCCTACCAATATATAACCTCTAAGCTTGTACATCTTAGAGAAGGGTGTTAAACACACCAAACAGATATACATTTAGTAGAGATCAACGAATACCATATAAACGAATACAACGTCAGACATACAATCCATTTTCAAGTCCGTTCTGGGTCTTAACGAAACAGGAGGCACCTTATACCTCGCATATCCGAACAATCAACAAGTAGTCTGGACGGCCACCATTGTAGCCCCTTCAAGGTAGCTACTCCAATCATGGGCGTCAATGGTAACTCATCCATTCGACGTGAAGATCGTCGGTCTTCAATCACCGTCTTCAACTCTTCGACTTAGATCGACGAATAATCATTTGAAATGGGATAGAACTCGGACTTTTCAAATGATCCTCGTATATATATAATTTAAAATCATTTCTTATTGTTAATATTAATTTATAACGATTAATCTCTATTTTTTATTTATATAAAAATAATTGAATTTTATTTAACAACACTTCATGTCAATAGGTGACCTTGGGGCCGTTCTCACCCAAATTTGTTTTACATATTTCTCGAAATCTATCCGTTGGATTTTAACACAATTCATATCGTTAGAAAGATCTTCCCAAGGCGAACCTAACGGTTTCTGTTTTGGGAAAATTCGACAGTCGGATCTTTCGGTATAATAATTTAAAGACACGATTCCAAAATGCGAACTACCACGCTCGATTCGTTTTGATTTTAATTTCTATATATATAATTATATATAATTCCTGCATCCATATATTTTGCTAACAACAAATATCCCTATTTGTATATATAATATCAAGGTATAACATGATGCACAATGATGTCTTATTTTTATTATAATTTGCATTCACATACTATACACAACAATGTACATTTTTCTTTCATCTTTCAAATTACACAAAATGTATATTTTTTTTCCTTATTCTTTTTAATGAAAATCCATTCATTAAAATGTACATTTCATCGTTATAATCTTTACTGAAAATCTTTTTACATAAATATGTAAATTTCATACTGTTGTTCTTTTACATGAAAAATATAATTTCACTTTAATTCAATTACATGAAAAATGTAACTTTTACTTTTATTCAATTACTATCTTTTCATTGGAGTCAACTTATATTAAATTGAAGTCCTTAAACGTTTAATTCTTTCCAATGAAAATGATACTAAAATTATGCCTCATTTTAATATATGAACATGACACTAAAAACATGTTTCATCTTCAATATATGAACATGATCTTAAAAATATATTTATTTTTAAGATAATAACATAACAATGAAATATGTTTTAAATTTCATATATTAACATAACATTAAAAATACGATTATATTTCATATAATTAACATGACTTTAAAATATGAAGCTATTTCGTATGCATTCACATGACTCCAACACATATTTTTATTTCATATGCATTAAAGCTACTCCAAACATGATTTTATTTTCTTATACTTTAATGCTACTCCTAAATATGATTTTATTTTCATATGCAATTAAATGACATTAAAACAAATGATTATATTTATTTCTTATGCACTCATATTACACTAAAAACATGATTTCATTTTCATATGCATTTTCATGATTCCAACTATAATCTAAAAATTGATTATTCTATATGTTATCCTTTTATAATAATATTATTTTCCAAATTATTAATTTTGAAATTTCTCTTTTAATATTCATTATAAAATGGATAAAATAAATCGATAAACTCGTTCGGGTTTTTAAAAATGCGTTGCTATTTTTAAAATTGATTTAATAGCCCAACTCATTTTCTTATCCATTTGTATTTTATAATGGGCTAGACCTCTCACATTAAGCCTACGACTTGGGGATGCTGGATGTGCCGGTCGGTTCCGGGCAGACTTATTCCACAAGTTGGGCTTAACCTCGTGTCATGGTCTGTTTCGTATTTGTGCACTTGGACCTCTCACATTAGGTTCAACATTAGTGGCTGCTGGATATGCCGATCGGGTCTGGGCAGACTTCCACTACAAATGTAACCTAACCTCGTGTCCAAGCACAATTATAATTTATAATTATAATTAATTTTTCCAAAACATATTATTTGAAATTATCCTTTCCATTAAGGAATCTTAATTTTAAGATATTCTTTATTTCTAAATATCTTGATTTCAAGTATCTTAATATAAATTGTAACTTTCCATATTATTACAATTTTATAATAACAACCTTTTCAAGATGTTCCATTTGAAACCATAATTTTTTTTTACTTTAACATGTTGACACCAAAGATGTAATGTTTTTAATTGAATCCTTTTATTGTAACTTTTAGACAATAAAGACATAATCTTTCTAAATCAACGTTTATTAATTCCATTAATTGAATTTAAAATAAAAACATTCCTTTAATTCAAGATTGATAATGTTTTGGAAACAAATCTTCTTAATTTAACATATTGACAATTAAAAAAAGTAATCTTTTTAAATTCTAATTTTTTCTTTTTATTGTAACATCATCCTACTATGTTTCTACTATTACATTAAAAATGTATTTTTAATGTAAAACGTACTTCTTAATAAAAATATGATTCTTTCTAAGTTTACATTAAAAATGTGCTTTTAATGCAAATCATATTTCATAATGAAATATGATTCTTTTCTAAGTTTTCTAATATTACATTAAGAAAATGTAAACTTTTCTATTTAATCTAATTTACATTAAAAATGTAAATTTTTCTTTTTAATCTTATTTACATTAAAAATGTAGGCTTTACATCTTTTCTTATTTACATTAGGAAAAATGAAACTTTACTTCTTTTCTATCTTATTTACATGAAAATGTAAACTTACTACTTTTTAATCTCATTACATGAATATGTAATCTTTTCTTCTTATTCATCTTATTACATGAAAATGTAATTTTCCTTTTTAACTAACGAAATCAATGACCTATTTTTCATTTCTAATAAAGTGGCGGCGGAAGTAATGTTCTTTTTCTAACTTAACACATAACGGTTTAAGTAATGTTCATTTTCTAACTTAACACATAACGGTGTAAAAATTGTTCATTTCCTAACTTATCACATAACGGTGTAAATATTGTTCATTTCCTAACTTATCACATAATGGTGTAAATAATGTTCATCACATTTCTAACAAATGACGGTGCAAAATAATGTCAATTTCATTTTAACAAATGACAGTGAAAATCATTCTTTTCTTTTTAACAAAAATGATATCATTTTTTTTTCAAAACAAAGACAAAAATGATGTCTTTTTATATCAACAAAACAAAGACCAAAATGATATCTTTTATATTAACAAACAAAAGCAAATTCTTTTACTCATGCACAAAAATGATTCCTTTTCCATTACACTTAAAAAAAATGATTCTTTTTCATTAACAAAGCTAATATTTTTATATTTAAAACCAAAAATGAAACTTTTATTTACAATCAAAAAGGTACAATCTTTATATTTCACACAAACAAAGTTTCAAGCTTTTATTAAAAAAAAAGTTAAAATCTTTATAAATTATTATCAACATTAAATCAAAATAATGCTCAGATTCTTCACTCGGATGCAAACAATGGAGAATTCTGGCTATACATGACCAGATCTATTGCACACAAACAATACAACCAGTCACAAATCACAAACAACAAAATTTAAGTACAACAAACACAGATTTGATTATATAAATACATATATATATTCAAGCATCGAGGAATAAAAATATAAACTTTAAAATAGAAATCTCACATCGTTATTGGGTTCTGCACTGTTCAGATCCAAAATTTGTCAAAAATTCAACTTGTTTAGAATCAGGCCTAGTTAGTGTCATCGCGTAGATCTCGGTCTCACAATCGTGGCGCACCTGAAATCGTTCCGTTTCGAGTTCGTATGAGCAAGATATGGTTAAATTAAGATTGGTAAAAATTGAATTGAATTAATTAGTCAACTAAAGTTTGAAAAAGTCAACCACTCCTCCATCCTCCTCTTCCACGTTCAATGCCACTCCTTTTATTATTTTTGAACCCATAGCCTTCAAATCTAGGGTTGCAATTATCTTCTGATTGGTGAAGCTTGAAGACGATCGGAAGGTGGCATATCGGAGAGGGGAGGGAGGGCTATCGGCGCCGTAAGGGAGGGGAGGTGCGGTGGGGGCCTACAGGGGGCGGCGGGGCTGTTTTGGCCACGGGTTGGGGAGCATTTTCTAGCCAAATTACTTCAGTAAATCTCATCATCACCGTATAGAATCGAAGAGGAGGAAGACAGCTTTGATATGGTATGAAGAGTGAGGTTTAATTCTTTGTGGATTGTGAGAATTTGAGGAAGGAAGAATCTGTAACAACCCGTAAAATGCGAGCCAGTTTGAAATTTTTATTTTGGCAATTTTAGTGAATTTTGAATATTTAAAATAGATTATTTTATATAATAACAACGAGAAATTTATTTTTAATTGAATTCGACGTATATATTATACGCGTCGTCGTTAGAATATAAATATTTATATATAATTATAAATAGAATTGAAAATGGCGCGGTAGTTCGATAATTCGATTTCAAACTTCAATTGAATGTACCGGGTGCAAAACAATTCGGATTTTAGTGAAACCAAAAATGATAGGATCTAATTGGTGATATCTTTCCAACGAATCCGACCAATTGAGATTTCATGGCGGGAATCAATAGATATGTCCAGTTGAAAATTCTGAATAGTCGCTATGGAATTCAGGCCCTTAAAAATGGACTTTTTGCAAATGACCTCGGATTTCAACGAAACCACTTTTGTTGGGTCCGTGATGTCGAGTTATTGCTAGGTTTCAAATTTCATAATTTTTCGAATCAATATGTGAGCGTGGCAAAGGAAAACGCGTTTTGACCATTTCAGTTGATTTTAATCGACTGGAAATTGGCCATTTTTCTAACGGTCTCAGAATTCGACGAAACTAGTTTTGATAGGACCGTAACGTCAATACGAAGCTAGAAAATATTTTTCGAGAATTTTTAGAGTTAGTATGTGACCCCGGTAATTTGAAATGTACGTTTAAAATTCAATATAGTGATTTAAATGTAAATTTAACGGAAACTGATTCAAACGATCAAATCAACCTGCGATACATATCCCATTGTGTTCAGAATAGGGGTAATATGCTATGGACGACAGGCGGTGGGCCTCGTTTAGAGGTCGTATGTAAAAGTCAACTTTTAGTGAATAAATTAGTTAAATAAATAAAAAATAAATAAAAAAAAAACTTTCTTCCCCTTTAACCCGCTGGCCCCCCCTTTTCTTCATTCGATTCAGTTTTTTTTTTTTTTTAAAAAAAAAAGGGACGAAGGCGACGGGGGGGGAGAGCCGCCGCCGCCGCCACCTCGTGCGCCCCCCCCAGCGGCGCCGCTGCCAGGCGCCTCCGCCGCGAACCCCCCCTCCCCTTCTCCTTCTCCTCCCGCTCCTTCTTCCCCGCCTGCTCCTCCCCTCCACCGCGAGCTCGAGCCGGCCTCCGCCTCCTCCCTTGCGCCCTCCGCCAACCCCAGACCCTCCTCTCGCCTCACCCTCGAGACAGCGAGACCCCCCCTGTAAGTCTTTTCTTCTTTTTTATTTATTTATTTATTTTGTTTTGTTTTATATAAACTGCAAAAAAAAAAGATAAAATACTGTTTTTATTTTTAAAGTTTAAAACTGTTTTTTTTGTTTGTTTAAAAACTGATTTTTTTTGACAAGATTTAAACTTTATAAAAGATGTGATTTTTAAATTAGAAAAGACAGTGTTTTTAGAATTATAAAAGACGTGATTTTTTAAAGCAGAAAAGATTTGATTTTTAAAGTAAAAATATGATTTTTATATTTTTAAAGTATTAAAAATATAATCTTTATAGGATGGAGAATATAAAAATATCATCTTTGTATATGTAGCGAAATAAAAATCTGATTTTTATTTTATATACGTTGAAATCAAGTGATGATTTTTTTTATATAAAGGCGAAATCTTTATTTTAGTAAAGGCGAAATCTTTATTTTAGAAAAGGTAAAATCTTTATCGACGAAAAGACGATATTTTTAAAATAGAAAAGTTTAGATTTTAAAAATAGAAAAGGCGAGATTTTTAATATTGAATAGCATAGTAAAGAAATTCGATTTTTAAATATATGAGTGATTATAAAAATATGATTTTAAATTGAAAATGAATAAATAAAAATGTGATTTTTATTTTAAAGACATCAAAATATAAAAATGTGTGATTTTTATATATGTAGTAACTACGGGCAACGAAGATGACGAAGATGGGATAACGAAGAAGATTTCAATCAAAGAAGAGTCAAGATGATTGGATAGCTTTCGGTGAGAACTTCTCACCTTTCAATTTCTTTTTCTAGTTATATATATATACTAGGATGCAGATGGTGCTTAGTAGCACCCGACACCCGTCATCCACAGACCATGGATGGCTTGTTTGTTGAATTGTTTGGTTGTGTAGTTGGTTAGTCTAATTGGTTTGAATTGAATTATTTGGTGAATTGAAATTGATTTGATTGATGTGTGAATGGCGTGGGCCTTCACTAGACCGGGGATAAGGCTAGGCCTCGTCCCGTTTCTAGTATCGTGCCGTTATGCCGCCGAAATTTTCTAAAATATGTTAGAAAAATAAAAATATCATTTTATTGAATAAATGAACTGAATAGAAATTCAAGTGTTAAAATAAATTGTTTTATCGTTAAAAATATAATTTTTAACGTGAAAATGGATAAAGGAATATTTATAAACAAATCGGCCGATTTGTTTATTTACACTGATTTGACTGATATTGATTGGGTTGATAAATTTTACACATCGCCCAACTGCACAAATAAAATCTGTGTTTGATTGTTTGAAACCCCACACGGGTGTTGGGATGAAATTTGATGTTCACTCATCCTGATTGATTAAATATGTCGATCGGTCGATTGACAGACTGTTATAAGCGTCAGACATCTATATTTGATGCTTATACAGTGTAGTGCACTTTGGTTGATGATTGATTATTTTTCAATGCTATTATATACATGTGTTGTATGGAATCCATATAATTAACATTATATGGTGATTGATTGGGCCTCATTCCAATCGGGAAAATAATGAATATTATAAAAGAAAATTCATGTGTTGAATATAAAAATAGTCATGTGTTGACGAGGTTCATGTGTTGAGTGAAATATTTTATATAGTAAAAATTTACATCTTTATCATATTTAAAATTAGAACTACTTCCCAGTAGAAGTCTAATTAAAAATCAAACGATAGATACCATAGTTTTATAAAATATTTTACATAACAAAAATAGTGATGTGTCGACAGTACTCATGTGTTGAGATTAGTCGTGTGTTGAAAGAAATATAGATTCATGTGTTGAATGGGATAAATATTCATTTGTTGAATAAAATAAAGAAGTTGTGAAAAATATAAAGCCGTGTTGATTAGTTTTGCGCCGTTTTAACGTGAACGATATTTATATCGATTTTAATTCGAAATTGAATATTGGAAAGTGATTTCGAAATTAAATATTTTGAAATTGGAATTCGAAATGAATTGAATTGAAAACGAATTCGAATTGAATTGAATTGAAAAAGAATTCGAAATGAATTGAATTGAAAACGAATTCGAATTGAATTGAAAACGAATTCGAAATGAATTGAATTGAAAACGAATTCGAAATGAATTGAATTGAAAACGAATTCGAAATGAATTGAATTGAAAACGATTTCGAAATGAATTGAATTGAAAACGAATTCGAAATGAATTGAATTGAAAACGAATTCGAAATGAATTGAATTGAAAACGAATTCGAATTGAATTGAAAACGAATTCGAAATGAATTGAATTGAAAATGAATTCGAAATGAATTGAATTGTAAACGATTTCGAAATGAATTTAATTGAAAACGAATTCAAATTTAATTGAAAGTGAATCGAAATGAATTCAAATTGAATTAAAATTTGAATTGAATAGAAATGAATTTTAAAACGGATTTATAAAGAAGAATTCAATTTTGATTTGAATTGAATATAGAAGTTGAATTGTTTCAGAAACGAATTTAAAACAAGTTATAAAATTCGTTTTAAATGGAAATCGACGAAATATATATTATATATATTATATATATAATATAATGGCCTGAATAGAACGCGCCGCGCCGCGGCAGTTCGTGAATTTCGACCATTTATTTCAAACGGACATTGCGGGAGATCCGACCGTCGGATTCTCCTAAAACCGGAACCGTTGGGTTCGTATCGAAAAGAGCTTTCCAACGAATATTAGAAATTTGAAATCTAACGGTTGGATTTGGAATTATGTCCAAATCAAATTCGAAAAAGGTCGCTGTAAGTGCAGTTCGATGGCCATTGTTGGAAATCGACTGTACGGGCCTTGATAAAATTATTAAAAATATCAATAATTTGTGTAAAATCATAAGAAGTGATTTGAGAAAAATTGGGGTGAAAAACTCCATATTTGAAAAGATAAAAATAGATTTTTATCGAAATGAACTAGTTTTGAACTAGAATTAAAACCAATTTATTTTTAAATAAATAAATTGAATTTGAAAGTGATTTTGAAAATAATCAATATTTCCAATACGTGGATTGGACTGGACATGAATCGAAATTATCTTCGGGATATTTCGATGTTGGATTTCGTGACCATACAGATATTGTTATGGGAATTTGAAAGATATATTTTATATCGTTATTTCCAATACGATATTTGTTGGTTTCAGAATTTGATATTGAATATAAGCTGGTATATTTTCTATTCAGAGCCTTGTATTTAATATCAAATGTGATTTGGGTTTATCGTGAATCGTGTTTTAGATAACATTGGTTCTTTAACCCAGTTAAAGGAAAGATATCGATTTCTGAAAAGATTAAAACTAAGTGGAGTTTTAATGAATCTTTAATTAGATTAAAATGTGAATTGATAATTTAAATTATCAAATCCGAAAAGTGATCGAGAGTGGAGTATCACCAGTTTTGCTCCAAAGTGATAGTTAAATCTTTAATTAGATTTGAACGTGAAATGGTAATTAATTTTACCGATAACACCGTGGTGTTAGTTATGGAGTATTACCAGTTTTCTCCATGGGATATATAGGTTGGGATTGGGAAATAAAATAAATAATTACTTCGGTGTGGTTCGTTAATCCCGACTAGTTTGAAATGATATCCAAAGGAAGATTAAAGAATAAATTTAGAAGAATTTATCTTTGATAAAATTAATGGGAACCTTTCCCTAAGAATGTGATTTTGTGAATAAAAGAATATTCTGAATTGGAATGAGGCGTTTGTTGTGCTTGTGTAACATTTGTTAATCATATGCGTGGGTTATTCAGAAAGGCCGGGTTTATACCCATTCTGAATAACTGATTCGACGAGATGTCGAAGATGAAGACGGTGGTTGAAGATCGGAAGTCTTCACATCGTTTGGGTGATTACTGATGATCTTGATTGGGCTGTACACCCAAGATGAGGGAAACAGTTGGTGATCGTCCAGACGTACTTGGAGATCGATGGATATGCGAGGAAAGTGCCTCCGGTTTCGTTCAGACCCAGAACGAACTTGTAAATGGATTGTGTGTCTGACATTGGATTTTATTCTGTGTTGATTGATCTCTATTAAATATACATCTGTTTGGCGGCGGAGAATTTATTCTCTTGCTTAACGCCCTTCTCTGAGACGTACGAGCTCAGAGGTTGTATATCGATGGACATCAGTCGCATGGAGTGAATTGCCAATGTGGCATGCGTAAGTGGCAATTGATCAAGGCTTCTGTTGAAAAGCAAAGTCTTGTGGTTGATGATCAAAGCACGGCCTGTGTGGCGTAGCTTTGTGTGTAACGTGGATTCGCGAGCCTCACACCTCGGTATGAGTCAAAAACGGGATACGGACCCAAGGAGTGCACGACGTTTCTTTCTAGCTAGGGTGGTGTCAGTGACCTACCAGCCCTGACATTTATATACTTTTCACCTGTGTGGTTGTTGGATATGAGGCGCCTCGGATATAGGTCTGTAAGGACCGGGAAACGTGTGTTCAGGAATTGCCAATCCTCAAAAGTAAGAGAGGACCGGCCTTGGAGGATCCAGGGGATTGCTGTGTGCAGTCCCGAGGCATTTGCTAGAGTGTCTCGAACGCGGAGAGGAGCTTGCCCCTTGCCTCGACTCATGACGGAATCCAATTTCCAATACGTGATATTGCGGTTTTAATTGTAGAACTAGTATGGCGACATGATAGATGGTACCCATGCCGCCTATGATTGATACTTGTGATTGAAATTGTTTTGGCACTATACACTTATAGTAATATCAAAATAATGTATTTTAAACATATCAAGCATGCTTTGGCTGTTATAAGGTAAAAACCCTATCCTCCGGCTTGCGTTGCATTGTGTGATGGGACCTGGGTCTTATAACAGCTTCATTTTTCTTTATTTAGCATTGCGCTGTTTGTTTTATGCACTAGTATTCTTGGGAGGAAACCCGTTCCGTGTTATACGGCGTGGTCCCTTGATTTACCGAACTTTAAAATAAAGAATTATAACTGTTTTAGTTCTCACACCAGTCACATGACTAACCTGGAGTTTATTGTTTTAACCTAAACTCTGGGTGCCCCTATTTTCCGCACGGGCAGCTAGTAGTTTTGGTTTTGCAGATTTATATTCACAGGGTCCTGATTTACAGCTGGAACGATGCTCGGAAAGCTCTGTATCCGTGTATCACTTCTAGTTGTGCTTTTGTATTATTTTCCGCTGCGATGTAATTTATTGTAATCTCTGATATTTATCGAATGTAATTTATTCATTTATACTCTGCATATTCTTGTATCTGATGGAATTGTTGTAATAACAATGAAATGTTCTTCCGTATGCGCTCATTTGTGTGTTGTTCTCAATTCTATCCGTGCTTTCCTTCACGGGGAAGTTACGGGTCGTATCAGTTGGTATCAGAGCTTTGGTTTACAGAGCTCGAGAACAAGACACATTAGAACCATACGAAAGAATTCATCAGATATTGGATTAGCAACATCCAGTTAGAATGACTCGTTAGAGATAGGATCAGTAGTATCCTAGAACGAGTGAGAAGGTTATATTTTTCAAATGAGAACAATTTTGTTTTGAAAATTTAAATCGTTTTAAACGTATTTGAATATTTATTTATTTTGAATATGGACAATCGAGTATATATAGATTTCGCGTATACGCGTCATGAACGTATATTCGAAGTTTTAATATACTGGATAGATATAGGGTTACACTCTAGTCGCCCGGAGGTGATATTGATGATAGCGATCGCATCATCAATATTTATGTTCGTGTTACGAAGGTGTGATTTTCTATATATTTCCATTAGACTGGTGTGAGAACCAAAACTTATATAGATAGATTCAATTGTTGTGAATTGGCATCAAAAACATGATTTTAGTATATATATCAAAATTATGAATTTGAAACGTTAATCCACTAATTGATTGATGTTTGTGTTGTTTGCCTATTTGTTTGCTAATTTTTAACCATTTAGCCTAATATAATCAAATATTGAACTATATTGAAAATTGGTCGCATTTGCTTGCATATACATATACTTACATTGAACAGGTCATAGCAAGGAGGCTAGAGCCGAAGAATAAATTTTGTTTGCCCGACAAATAGGTACATGTTTACTACATAATTTCCTGTTTTGTTTGGGTGATGATGATTTTGTGAGCCTATTGGCTAGCCGCTTGGCTTTTTCTTTTTCTTTTTGAGATCTGAAGGACCGGGGAAGCTATTTGAAATTCCCCGATGCTCCCGGTGCAGGGGAGGTTATGGCGAAATTTTTCGAAAATTTAGGGTGTTAGCCAAATTTTTGAAATTTTGAAAATTCTCAGAAACTGAAAAGTTAGAGAATGGAAGCCAGATCGAACGTAGAGTTGATTAATCAAACCACTTTCGACGTTGTTCCTTTTCGGGGACGAAAAGTTTTAAGTGGGGGAGATTGTAACAACCCGTAAAATGCGAGCCAGTTTAAAATTTTTATTTTGGCAATTTTAGTGAATTTTGAATATTTAAAATAGATTATTTTAAATAATAACAACGAGAAATTTATTTTGAATTGAATTCGACGTATATATTATACGCGTCGTCGTTAGAATATAAATATTTATATATAATTATAAATAGAATTGAAAATGGCGCGGTAGTTCGATAATTCGATTTCAAACTTCAATTGAATGTACCGGGTGCAAAACAATCCGGATTTTAGTGAAACCAAAAATGATAGGATCTAATTGATGATATCTTTCCAACGAATCCGACCAATTGAGATTTCATGGCGGGAATCAATAGATATGTCCAGTTGAAAATTCTGAATAGTCGCTATGGAATTCAGGCCCTTAAAAATGGACATTTTGCAAATGACCTCGGATTTCGACGAAACCTCTTTTGTTGGGTCCGTGATGTCGAGTTATTGCTAGGTTTCAAATTTCATAATTTTTCGAATCAATATGTGAGCGTGGCAAAGGAAAACGCATTTTGACCATTTCAGTTGATTTTAATCGACTGGAAATTGGCCATTTTTCTAATGGTCTCAGAATTCGACGAAACTAGTTTTGATAGGACCGTATCGTCAATACGAAGCTAGAAAATATTTTTCGAGAATTTTTAGAGTTAGTATGTGACCCCGGTAATTTGAAATGTACGTTTAAAATTCAATATAGTGATTTAAATGTAAATTTAACGGAAACTGATTCAAACGATCAAATCAACCTGTGATACATATCCCATTGTGTTCAGAATAGGGGTAATATGCTATGGACGACAGGCGGTGGGCCTCGTTTAGAGGTCGTATGTAAAAGTCAACTTTTAGTGAATAAATTAATTAAATAAATAAATAAATAAAAAACTTTCTTCCCCTTTAACCCGCTGCCCCCCCCCTTTTCTTCATTCGATTCATTTTTTAAAAAAAAAAAAGGGACGAAGGCGACGGGGGGGAGAGCCACCGCCGCCGCCACCGCGCGCGCCCCCCCCCCCCCCCAGCGGTGCCGCTGCCAGGCGCCTCCGCCGCGAAACCCCCCCTCCCCTTCTCCTTCTCCTCCCGCTCCTTCTTCCCCGCCTGCTCCTCCCCTCCACCGCGAGCTCGAGCCGGCCTCCGCCTCCTCCCTTGCGCCCTCCGCCAACCCCAGACCCTCCTCTCGCCTCACCCTCGAGACAGCGAGACCCCCCCTGTAAGTCTTTTCTTCTTTTTTATTTATTTATTTTATTTTGTTTTATATAAACAGCAAAAAAAAAAGATAAAATACTGTTTTTATTTTTAAAGTTTAAAACTGTTTTTTTTTTGTTTGTTTAAAAACTGATTTTTTTTTTTGACAAGATTTAAACTTTATAAAAGATGTGATTTTTAAATTAGAAAAGACAGTGTTTTTAGAATTATAAAAGACATGATTTTTTAAAGCAGAAAAGATTTGATTTTTAAAGTAAAAATATGATTTTTATATTTTTAAAGTATTAAAAATATAATCTTTATAGGATGGAGAATATAAAAATATCATCTTGTATATGTAGCGAAATAAAAATCTGATTTTTATTTTATATACGTTGAAATCAAGTGATGATTTTTTTTATATAAAGGCGAAATCTTTATTTTAGTAAAGGCGAAATCTTTATTTTAGAAAAGGTAAAATCTTTATCGACGAAAAGACGATATTTTTAAACTAGAAAAGATTAGATTTTAAAAATAGAAAAGGCGAGATTTTTAATATTGAATAGCATAGTAAAGAAATTCGATTTTTAAATATATGAGTGATTATAAAAATATGATTTTAAATTGAAAATGGATAAATAAAAATGTGATTTTTATTTTAAAGACATCAAAATATAAAAATGTGTGATTTTTATATATGTAGTAACTACGGGCAACGAAGATGACGAAGATGGGATAACGAAGAAGATTTCAATCAAAGAAGAGTCAAGATGATTGGATAGCTTTCAGTGAGAACTTCTCACCTTTCAATTTCTTTTTCTAGTTATATATATATACTAGGATGCAGACGGTGCTTAGTAGCACCCGACACCCGTCATCCACAGACCATGGATGGCTTGTTTGTTGAATTGTTTGGTTGTGTAGTTGGTTAGTCTAATTGGTTTGAATTGAATTATTTGGTGAATTGGAATTGATTTGATTGATGTGTGAATGGCGTGGGCCTTCACTAGACCGGGGATAAGGCTAGGCCTCGTCCCGTTTCTAGTATCGTGCCGTTATGCCGCCGAAATTTTCTAAAATATGTTAGAAAAATAAAAATATCATTTTATTGAATAAATGAACTGAATAGAAATTCAAGTGTTAAAATAAATTGTTTTATCGTTAAAAATATAATTTTTAACGTGAAAATGGATAAAGGAATATTTATAAACAAATCGGCCGATTTGTTTATTTACACTGATTTGACTGATATTGATTGGGTTGATAAATTTTACACATCGCCCAACTGCACAAATAAAATCTGTGTTTGATTGTTTGAAACCCCACACGGGTGTTGGGATGAAATTTGATGTTCACTCATCCTGATTGATTAAATATGTCGATCGGTCGATTGACAGACTGTTATAAGCGTCAGATATCTATATTTGATGCTTATACAGTGTAGTGCACTTTGGTTGATGATTGATTATTTTTCAATGCTATTATATACATGTGTTGTATGGAATCCATATAATTAACATTATATGGTGATTGATTGGGCCTTATTCCAATCGGGAAAATAATGAATATTATAAAAGAAAATTCATGTGTTGAATATAAAAATAGTCATGTGTTGACGAGGTTCATGTGTTGAGTGAAATATTTTATATAATAAAAATTTACATCTTTATCATATTTAAAATTAGAACTACTTCCAAGTAGAAGTCTAATTAAAAATCAAACGATAGATACCATAGTTTTATAAAATATTTTACATAACAAAAATAGTGATGTGTCGACAGTACTCATGTGTTGAGATTAGTCGTGTGTTGAACGAAATATAGATTCATGTGTTGAATAGGATAAATATTCATTTGTTGAATAAAATAAAGAAGTTGTGAAAAATATAAAGCCGTGTTGATTAGTTTTGCGCCGTTTTAACGTGAACGATATTTATATCGATTTTAATTCGAAATTGAATATTGGAAAGTGATTTCGAAATTAAATATTTTGAAATTGGAATTCGAAATGAATTGAATTGAAAACGAATTCGAAATGAATTGAATTGAAAACGAATTCGAAATGAATTGAATTGAAAACGAATTCGAAATGAATTGAATTGAAAACGAATTCGAAATGGATTGAATTGAAAACGAATTCGAAATGAATTGTATTGAAAACGAATTCGAAATGAATTGAATTGAAAACGAATTCGAAATGAATTGAATTGAAAACGAATTCGAAATGAATTGAATTGAAAACGAATTCGAAATGAATTGAATTGAAAACGAATTCGAAATGAATTGAATTGAAAAAGATTTCGAAATGAATTGAATTGAAAACGAATTCAAATTGAATTGAAAGTGAATCGAAATGAATTCAAATTGAATTAAAATTTGAATAGAAATGAATTTTAAAACGGATTTATAAAGAAGAATTCAATTTTGATTTGAATTGAATATAGAAATTGAATTGTTTCAGAAACGAATTTAAAACGAGTTATAAAATTCGTTTTAAATGGAAATCGACGAAATATATATTATATATATTATATATATAATATAATGGCCTGAATAGAACGCGCCGCGCCGCGGCAGTTCGTGAATTTCGACCATTTATTTCAAACGGACATTGCGGGAGATCCGACCGTCGGATTCTCCTAAAACCGGAACCGTTGGGTTCGTATCGAAAAGAGCTTTCCAATGAATATTAGAAATTTGAAATCTAACGGTTGGATTTGGAATTATGTCCAAATCAAATTCGAAAAAGGTCGCTGTAAGTGCACTTCGATGGCCATTGTTGGAAATCGACTGTACGGGCCTTGATAAAATTATTAAAAATATCAATAATTTGTGTAAAATCATAAGAAGTGATTTGAGAAAAATTGGGGTGAAAAACTCCATATTTGAAAAGATAAAAATAGATTTTTATCGAAATGAACTAGTTTTGAACTAGAATTAAAATCAATTTATTTTTAAATAAATAAATTGAATTTGAAAGTGATTTTGAAAATAATCAATATTTCCAATACGTGGATTGGACTAGAGATGAATCGAAATTATCTTCGGGATATTTCGATGTTGGATTTCGTGACCATACAGATATTGTTATGGGAATTTGAAAGATATATTTTATATCGTTATTTCCAATACGATATTTGTTGGTTTCAGAATTTGATATTGAATATAAGCCGGTATATTTTCTATTCAGAGCCTTGTATTTAATATCAAATGTGATTTGGGTTTATCGTGAATCGTGTTTTAGATAACATTGGTTCTTTAACCCAGTTAAAGGCAAGATATCGATTTCTGAAAAGATTAAAACTAAGTGGAGTTTTAATGAATCTTTAATTAGATTAAAATGTGAATTGATAATTTAAATTATCAAATCTGAAAAGTGATCGAGAGTGGAGTATCACCAGTTTTGCTCCAAAGCGATAGTTAAATCTTTAATTAGATTTGAACGTGAAATGGTAATTAATTTTACCGATAACACCGTGGTGTTAGTTGTGGAGTATTACCAGTTTTCTCCATGGGATATATAGGTTGGGATTGGGAAATAAAATAAATAATTACTTCGTTGTGGTTCGTTAATCCCGACTAGTTTGAAATGATATCCAAAGGAAGATTAAAGAATAAAATTAGAAGAATTTATCTTTGATAAAATTAATGGGAACCTTTCCCTAAGAATGTGATTTTGTGAATAAAAGAATATTCTGAATTGGAATGAGGCGTTTGTTGTGCTTGTGTAACATTTGTTAATCATATGCGTGGGTTATTCAGAAAGGCCGGGTTTATACCCATTCTGAATAACCGATTCGACGAGATGTCGAAGATGAAGACGGTGGTTGAAGACCGGAAGTCTTCACATCGTTTGGGTGATTACTGATGATCTTGATTGGGCTGTACACCCAAGATGAGGGAAACAGTTGGTGATCGTCCAGACGTACTTGGAGATCGATGGATATGCGAGGAAAGTGCCTCCGGTTTCGTTCAGGCCCAGAACGAACTTGTAAATGGATTGTGTGTCTGACATTGGATTTTATTCTGTGTTGATTGATCTCTATTAAATATACATCTATTTGGCGGCGGAGAATTTATTCTCTTGCTTAACGCCCTTCTCTGAGACGTACGAGCTCAGAGGTTGTATATCGATGGACATCAGTCGCATGGAGTGAATTGCCAATGTGGCATGCGTAAGTGGCAATTGATCAAGGCTTCTGTTGAAAAGCAAAGTCTTGTGGTTGATGATCAAAGCACGGCCTGTGTGGCGTAGCTTTGTGTGTAACGTGGATTCGCGAGCCTCACACCTCGGTATGAGTCAAAAACGGGATACGGACCCAAGGAGTGCACGACGTTTCTTTCTAGCTAGGGTGGTGTCAGTGACCTACCAGCCCTGACATTTATATACTTTTCACCTGTGTGGTTGTTAGATATGAGGCGCCTCGGATATAGGTCTGTAAGGACCGGGAAACGTGTGTTCAGGAATTGCCAATCCTCAAAAGTAAGAGAGGACCGGCCTTGGAGGATCCAGGGGATTGCTGTGTGCAGTCCCGAGGCATTTGCTAGAGTGTCTCGAACGCGGAGAGGAGCTTGCCCCTTGCCTCGACTCATGACGGAATCCAATTTCCAATACGTGATATTGCGGTTTTAATTGTAGAACTAGTATGGCGACATGATAGATGGTACCCATGCCGCCTATGATTGATACTTATGATTGAAATTGTTTTGGCACTATACACTTATAGTAATATCAGAATAATGTGTTTTAAACGTATCAAGCATGCTTTGGCTGTTATAAGGTAAAAACCCTATCCTCCGGCTTGCGTTGCATTGTGTGATGGGACCTGGGTCTTATAACAGCTTCATTTTTCTTTATTTAGCATTGCACTGTTTGTTTTATGCACTGGTATTCTTGGGAGGAAACCCGTTCCGTGTTATACGGCGTGGTCCCTTGATTTACCGAACTTTAAAATAAAGAATTATAACTGTTTTAGTTCTCACACCAGTCACATGACTGACCTGGAGTTTATTGTTTTAACCTAAACTCTGGGTGCCCCTATTTTCCGCACGGGCAGCTAGTAGTTTTGGTTTTGCAGATTTATATTCACAGGGTCCTGATTTACAGCTGGAACGATGCTCGGAAAGCTCTGTATCCGTGTATCACTTCTAGTTGTGCTTTTGTATTATTTTCCGCTGCGATGTAATTTATTGTAATCTCTGATATTTATCGAATGTAATTTATTCGTTTATACTCTGCATATTCTTGTATCTGATGGAATTGTTGTAATAACAATGAAATGTTCTTCCGTATGCGCTCATTTGTGTGTTCTCAATTCTATCCGTGCTTTCCTTCACGGGGAAGTTACGGGTCGTATCAGAATCGGCCATTCTAGGCCATGGAAATTGCAATTGGCGGCTAGTTCATTTTGAAATTAGGGTTTGGGGTTTGTCATTTAGCATATTATTTATATTATTATATTCACTAATTACCCACTAAGGCCCGATTTGCAACTTTGTCAGATTTCAGCCCAACGACTGTCGTTCCTACCCATTATCCCCCATTCCGGACTCATCTAGCTATGCCCCGCAGGCCCAAATGACTGTCTTGACCTAGTTTTCTTTATTTTAAAATATTTTCTTTTATTCTTAATACAACTGTACGAATAAATTCACCGGGGCCACAAATTAACTTCAAAAAATCCCGAAAAATATATTTAGCTATGTTTTGATGATGCGGACCTAGGAAAATTATTTTCGTTGAATTCTGAGCCTATTTGAAAAATGGCATTTTTCGAGTCCAAATTCCTTCGTATGCAAAAAGTAGCATTTTTGACCTTTATATATTATATATAAATTTCATGGCAACCTTTCTAAATTTTAAAATGGGCATAACATTTGATTCCGGCTATGAAATTTCAATTTTTCAGATTCGTTAGAAAGATATTTTTAAATAGATTCTAATATTTTTGGTTTCACTAAAATTCGTTAAATTTTGCATCCTGTACGGTCATTCAAAGTTCAAGTTTGACTTTTCAAACTACCATGCTATTTCTAACTCCTTTTATAATTAAAATTAAATTATTCGTCCTAACTTCGATTTAAATAAATTTTTAATCATTATTATTATTTTAAAAAAAATTAAATATCAAAACCCAATAAAATTAGATAGAATAGATTTTTAAATTTACCCCAAAATTCAGGGTTGTTACACATGAACAATAAAAGGGAAAGGTGATGGGAAAAATGATAATAGTGATTGTTCTGGCATAAACATAAAATAGCGTGGTGATAAAGTGGACATATAAGTATAAATCTGATGAACTTGTGGCAGTTAACTAATTCTAACATAACTATGACGTCATAATAAGCATAATAAGATCTAAATTAACAATTTAGATATCCAACTGGTTTAGATCTAATATGATAGGCACAAGGTGATAAACTTATCTGATTAGTAATTTAGATGTCCACATATGTAGCACCCCTAAGTCCCACACCGTGGAAGCCTGTGTGAAGTGGGTACTTATATAGTAGAGCCCATCTCTTACTAACGCCGAGGCCTTTTAAGAAACAAAACCCCACACCTATACGGTGGCTAAGTTGGGGACAATATCTTGCGTGAACGGAGGTGCGTGCTGTTACAGTGGTATCAGAGCCAATACCCAACCGGAATTGTGGCTTCTATGTGGACCACAACGCCTAGGTGAGGTGTTTGTGAGCCAACAGGGACGTTGGACTCTGTAGGAGGGGAGAATGTAGCACCCCTAAGTCCCACACCGTGGAAGCCTGTGTGAAGTGAGTACTTATATAGTAGAGCCCATCTCTTACTAACGCCGAGGCCTTTTGAGGAACAAAACCCCACACCTATACGGTGGCTAAGTTGGGGACAATATCTTGCGTGAACGAAGGTGCGGGCTGTTACAACATAATTCAGATCCAATAGTTAAAAATAAATCTAAGACAAATATGGTCAAGATCCACATCATAGAATGCCACAAAAGTTATAATAGATCCAGCAAGATAGAGATTTAGATTCAATAGGTCTAACACAAATAAGATCAAGATCCACATCATAGAATGTCATAGAAGTTAAAATAGATTCGACAAGACAAAGATTTAGATCCAAGTTATAACCAATTTAGAATGTCATATGTTCACAATTTACAATGGATCCAGCATAATATAGGCACATGAACGAATCCAAACTATAGTCATATCACGTTCACTTTTAAATATTTAAATCTAAAATCAACTAGGAACTCACAGTGTTTGGATTAGAAAATAGAAAAAGAATGGATCTTGCATCTCTAACTGATTTGCTTAAGTTGATAGTTGTAGAAGATAACGGATCCAGTTCAGTTCAGACACCGGTAGAGTTTGGCCCCAATGGATTCTCAATGAAGAAAACAAGAGAAATGACCATGTATTTATAGCTGCCAACCCCTCTTAAACCGACTGCCACATCAGCCTTAGGGGTGTCAACACCCCCGTAGGGGGGTCGACCCTCTAGAGTGGGAATTTTGCTGCCTTCCGACATTTTTGATTTTTGAACGATTTAAGATAAGGTTCTAACTCATATCTGACTCAGATTTATATATATAATTCTTTTGTGTGTACACAAACTTAAAATCCTTATAACTTCTTCACATGGTGTCTGTTTTACGCAAATAAAATGTCTGTCTTAACCAGAATTTTGAGACGAATGCAATGGAGTATTCCATTTCCCTTTATTCCGAATATTAAATTAATTATTATTTAATTTATCTTTTTGTAGTGTTGTTAAAAATACGGGGTGTTACACACACACACACACACACACACACACACACACATATATATATATATATATATATATTCATATGTGTATATATGTGTGGATGTGCGTATGTGTATACCATAATTTGATCCTTCATGATGCTTGTTCACGCACTCAACCTATTTGCATATTAAACTGTAAGATACAGGCAGTTATATTTAATCTAGTTTAAATGCATTCGAGATTGATATATTCAAGTACCAGGCTTGCTTGCTATACTTAATTCTATACAATCTCTTTTAGTATTATACCAGACTTGAATGTCATCAGACCAAATCTATAAGATGACAAGAAACGCACCAGAAATCTAAGGAAAAATAAAATTTAAAAATAAAGTTTTATTTGCTCGTATTTTATTTTATTTTTGCTCTAGTTTATTGTGCATGTTTCAATAATTATCAGGTGTTATGATGGTTGTTCGAGAAATCAGAGAGGATGTAAGTTTGTTACAGAAGTGGAAGTTTGAAACAAAATAATGTCGTTTCAAAGAAGGCTTGGTCTACCGAACTCGGATGAATCGGGTGGTGCCCACTTGTTCGACCTAAATGTCATTTCAAAAAACGTCGTTTCAAGCAAGTTCGATCACCGCCAAGGCTGCGGGGACCCAGAACCCCGTCGGCGCAGCGTCCGGACCCACTACTCGGGTCGCCTTCGTTTCGGCATATATTTGTCAATGTCTGTATAAATTTAAACTGCATATGTAAGTGTGAGATGAGAGATGTGAGGAATATCTGTATATTTTATTGACTGTGTCATTAGCAGTGAATTGTAAATAGTAGAGTTAGAAATATGTACTATTTCAAATGTTGAGATAAAATATTTATTTGTATAAAAATACTGTTTGAATATTTAATTCTATGTAGTAGCATTTAATTCTCCTTTTTGTTATATTATATATATTTAAAAAGAAAATCTATAGCAACATTTACGGAATGTTGCTACAGACACCTATGGATGTTGATATTGACCCAAATAGGTTTCTATTGCAACAATATTTCTTATGTTGCCTTAGATAGCCAAAATATTGCCTTTAAGGTCTAAGGCAACGTGAAAATTGAATCACAGCAAATGTATTGCTGAAGACGTATGACAACATTTTTTGTGCTTGAACAAATATTTATTGTGTTGCAGAAGGCCGCTTATGGCGTAGTGTATATATACATATACTTCACCAAAACATACAAAAGTATATGCTCTCGTATATATAATATGCACCCTCGACTTAGCCATTAGGTTAGACAACACAATCTATGATTGGATAGCAAATAAGACTACCACCCTACATTTTTTTACACTAAGCATATCTGAAAGGTCGGTTGCTATGGTGCTCGAATAGTGCAAGGTAGCCATCTAGGTAAAGAAAGAAATAAGATGATGTAGAACTTGTCGTATATCTCACAATGCATGGAATGATATATAAATGTAAAGCATAACAATATAAAAATGGGAGATTATCAATAACTGAAACCTATCCCAAGATTAGAGAAATAGATCTAAGAAAGTATACGATAGGGAAATAGAGTTCTATATCTCCAAAATACGTCTAAAAATCATGTCTCCTAGATAACAAAAACATTAGTAATCCCCATAGTACTAAACATTGGAAAACATAAAATATAGAAATACGAGAATAGCCTTCTGCTCACCATCTGTACCGCTCCACGTGCTTACCTATGTTATCTCTAATATACCCATTAAAGAGTAATTAAAGGTAATAAGAAGAAAAACTTAAAACTTCTGGTCAAAAAAGTCTAATGTTTGCAATAAAAATCTAACGTACTAAAATACTAGAACACACAATATGAAAAACCATACCTTATCTCTCTCTACATCCATAAAGTAAGGACATAAAAGTATATTGCTTTACTACATCAACATCATAGGTGTACCCTACATCAGATTACTAGGGTGTCCAAATTTTTGCACCAACATTATCTATATCAATTCTACCTACATCTTGTGACATCCCTGAGACCCATAAATGACTAAGCGGACATGGCATACGTCATCCATCATCGTACTCATTCACTCAATGCATTGGATATATAGCACATTCTGTTCCATGGAATCATTATCCTTTCCAAAGATCATTGAGCTGAAAAAGCCTACGAATCTATACTCGTCTGAAGTCCCACAGTCGGGAAATTTCTAGACAACGACCCTCTATCATCAAACTCTATCACCTTAGCCTCTCTTGATAGTTCCTCCATCTCGACTAATTGTCTCACTATCCTCACTAATACTTTCTTACTTTGCTCCTAGGATTTCAACTGGTCATTACTGGAGTCGTACTTGTTTAGTTAAAGTTGTCATTGAGCTCCAATTAAAAAGACTTTGTGTCATCATCAATGATCCTAACTACAAAGTAAAACTCCTTTAGACTACCGTAATCTCTTCGAGAACTCGTGCCAATCCATATATTACTCCTTTTGTAGGTCGCATGACCCCAAGTTATATTTTCTCAAATAGGTACTGACCTCAATACTTAGGTTTATTAACCGACCCAATCTAGATTGGTGCGTACACACTGATTCGATTCTCAATTTCCTAGGCAGATATAGTCCATAAAATCTCTATCAATCCTAAGCCCTCCAACCTTACACCGATCAAAACCCACCGCAAAACTTTAATTAATCCAACCCATCATCTTTATGCCTATTTGGAGCACACACCTAGGCAGTCTGAACTTCTAACCACCATAACTCCCTCATATTAACTCCAGTTGACTTGAAATTTGAATCATAACTTCCAAAGACCATCCCTACCATCCATAAAGTCTGGATGCAACTTTGGACAGTTGCAATTTTTTGCCTATTAGACTTCGTACAGCTATAACTCCTTCGTATGAATTCCAAAAGAGCTAATATCTTGCACATAACCTATGAAAACCATCCAGCTCATTTCCTCCAAGTTTAATGCAAATTTGATTTGTTTTGATTTTTGGACATTTTTGCAAAGTACTAATCTTAGCCTAAATCTAAATTTTCATTTGTTGGCGTTTTAAGATATCAAAACAAGTAAATTCATGCATACAGTTATTTATTAAAGTTTAAAACAACAATCAATCATCTCAACCAAATTTTAAAGAATTTGCATCTAAAATGGAAATATAGAGCCCCAATGAATAACAAATGATTTCGTAGTTATAACTCTACACAAGGGGAATTTACTATAAGGGCTTACTTACCTTATACAATTATTTTCTAGGACACGGTTTGCGAATAATTATTTTCCAGGACATTTATCATTCGCCGCCTCTAGTTCACAAAAACCTAATTACTAACTCGGTCGAATCAGTACTTTCAACCGTTACCAATACAAAATTTCGATAAAATCGATCTTCACCATATTCGTAGAGCAAGCATCTACTATAAAAGTAAGTTTCAATTAACAATTAATGAATAGTTAGTATAATTTTCCTGTAAATGTTGTCTGTTATTACTTAATTGTTTGCCTTTTGTTGAGTATATTGCTTTAATCAATCGATTATAATTGCTAATCAGTGTTTACTTATGCAAAATCTTTTATTATGACTAGATTTATGATAATTACTAGTAAGTGTTTGTTGATGATATTGATTGAATAAAATGATGATAATGACTAGTTATTGTTTAAAAATACTGTCATGCAGCTTTTTTATTAAGAAATAATACTCATATATTACAGGTTACTAATAATTTTATTTTTTGAAAAAGATAAACGGTTTTTTCTTTCTTTGAAAAGTGATTATAAAATTGATTTGTCATTAATTATGTAATGTAATTTATTTGATTGATTGCTCCTTTGAATATTTTGAACTGGTTATTTGAATAATTGGATACTCATAGTTGTTAGTTTTGTGAAAAATATATACACATATATCTTTTTTTCTGCTATGTGTTTTGGTTTATTTCAATAATTGTGTGCATGCATCTAGGATAAAAATGAACACAAGGTTGAAGAAAAAAGAAATTGCTTTTAAAGAAGCTACATGCATCTTCAATGACAACGGAACTCAATGCTTAAACATTAGACCAATTTCTTCTCCTTTCTACAAAGAACATATTAAGAGAAAATCATTGTCAATAACACCAGTGGTAACCTTTTTTCTTTAAATTGTGTGTACATAATTATCTGTTTTGATTTTTGTGCACAGCAGTAACAAAGTTATAAACATATTGTCAATAAAAGAAAGTAATGAAATATACTGTCATTAAAAGATAAATGCATTTATCTTTTTAACAAAGAATTATAAACATTAACAATTACAAATTCATAATCAATTATGAGAATTTCATAATCAAATATAACATCAGTTCTATTAGTACTTGTTAGCCTTTTCAAGATATGGATTATGTTGCTTTAATTTTTAATATTTGATACCAAGTTGATTTTGTTTTTAATGACTAGAGACACACTTAATTTGATAAATAACAAATACTATATCCTAATAACAAACAGTAAAAAAACAATACATTTATAGAAGTTTTCTGTTTATATTCATTATTTAAAATTATTACGTACCATATAAAATGTTGTTTAAAGCTTAAATAAAAATGACCAAATCATTTCAATATTAAACTGGAAAAAAAGATAAATATGTTTAGCATTATCATTATTGGATTTAATTAGATGTTTAGATATGCTAATATTTGAAAGGTAATTTTTATATCTATCCATAGTTTCAATCAGTTAATTCATATCTAAGTTAATCCATAGAATTATGGTTAGTTAATCCACATGTGGATTAACTGATCAATAAACTAAATGTTATGTTTTTGTTTCTTGTTTTCTTTGATTAATACATACTTTTGTGAGTCAAGAGAAATACTATTACTATATAAAACATGAATGAGAAAAATAAATCAAAAAGAAAAATAATTTGTTGACTATTAATATTTATCTATAGTTATTAGCCATAACATAAGTTCAAATATAATATTAGCTCTCTACCAAATCATATATTTTTTATTTGCTCTCCATTAAATCATGTATTTGGCGAGCCTAGCTCATATAAAACCTTTAGATCTAAATTATTTGTTCATTACTACTTCTCCGAATAGACATTTTCTTCTTCGTGCATCAAAGTTTCTTAGGTAATTTCACAACCTAGTTTAAATTGTTGACTGTTCATTTGTTTTAAAGATGACGGGTTTAGTATGTACTATAAGAAAAGAAAAATAGTGATGCAAACATCTATGCTGATTGGTGAAGCCTCATTCTTTCAGAAAAGATTTAATGTTTCTGAAAAATAAAAATAAACTTTTTCATATCAAATATAAAAATAACTCACTGATTGCTTCTGAGAATTTTGAAAAATATAATTAAATCATGTTCAAGAAACAATTTTAAGCATATATTGTTGACGTTTGTTGATGATAGCCCTAATATAATTAGATATGCATATTAATTGATATTTTATATTTGGCAGCACATACAAAGTGCTGGTAATTTTCAGAAGAAGATAACTACTTATGGACAAAACAACAATAATATGGTGGATAAAGAGAATAAATTTTAACTTTGTGCAAAAACCATTCTATGTTTAAAAGTAGCGTGGATGAATTGAATGATACAGTGGATGTAAACAAAAAATAACCTATTTGAAAATAATTGATATATGTTATATATGTAATAACCCGGAAATGCGAGCCGGTTTAAAATTTTTATTTTGGCAATTTTAGCGAATTTTGAATGCTTAAAATGAATTATTTTAAATAATATCGATGAGAAATATATACATCGTCGTTAGAATATAAATAATTACATATAATTATAAATAGAATTGAAAATGGCGCGGTAGTTCGATAATTCGATTTCAAACTTCAATTGAACGTACCGGGTGCAAAATAAACCGGATTTTAGTGAAACCAAAAATAATAGGATCTATTGGAGAATATCTTTCCAACGAATCCGAAAAATCAAGATTTCATAGCGAGAATCAAAAGATATGCCCAGTTGAAAATTCTGAATAGTCGCTATGGAATTCAGGCCCTTAAAAATGGAAATTTTGCAAACTACCTTAGATTTCAACGAAACTACTTTTGTTGGGTCCGTGATGTCAAATTATTGCTAGATTCCAAATTTCATAATTTTTCGAGTTAATATGTGAGCGTGGCAAAGGAAAACGTGTTTGACCAGTTTCAGTTGATTTTAATCGACTGGAAAATGGCCATTTTCCAAACGGTCTCGGAATTCGACGAATTAGTTTTTTTAGGACCGTATCGTCGATACGAAGCTAGAAAATATTTTTTGGGAATTTTTAGAGTTAGTATGTGGCCCCTGTAAATTAAAATGCGCGTTCAAATTTAATATATAGAGTTATATGTTGATTTTAACGGAAACTTATCGAGACGGTCGAATCAGCCTACGATACATATCCCATTGTGTTCGGAATGGGGGTAATTAGTTACGGATGACAAGCGGTGGGCCTCGTTTCGAGGTCGAAATTAAAAGTCACCTTTTTGAAATTTAATTAATTAAATAAAATAAATTAATCTATTAGCCTTAACCCCTTTTCCCCACCACTGTATCGTTCAAATCGATTTCAAAGGAAATAAAAAAAATGAAACTCGACCACGCTTCAGCCACCGTCGTCGATCCCGCCGCCACCCCCTTCCTTGGCTGGCGCGCCTTCACCTAACACCACCGGTGTCCTCTACTCCAGCACCTTCCTCCCCCTTCTTCTTCCGCACCTCCAAACCGCAACCCCAGCTCGAAAAAACCCCCAAAATGGTGCCTCCGGCCACGCCCTGAGCCGCCACCGCCTGACCAAGGCTGCACCCCCACCTCCAGCGACCGCGGCGCTACCTCCACCTTTTTCCAACGATGAGAAACCCGAAAACAAACCCAACGTAAGTCCTTTCCTTTTACTGTCTTTGTTTATAATGATTTCATAAATAGAAAAGTTAGATTTTTTTTATAAAAAGAAATTAGATTTTTATGTATATAAACATATATAAAGTTATAATTTTTATTATCTACCTAACATCAAAAAGCTAGGGTTTTTATGTAAAGAAAGATTTGATTTTTATCGTGGAAAGATTTAGTTTTTATCGTATCGAGAATTGATTTTTAATTACAGAAAGGATATGATTTTTCTTGACAGAAAGGTATAATTATTGTTAGTAGAAAAATACCATCTTTGTTAGTAGAAAAATATAATTTTTGTTAGTAGAAAAACAACATTTTTGTTAGTAGAAAAGTATGGATTTTAAATTATAAAAATTTGATTTTCACATATATGAATTAGTTATATTATGGGATTATTTCTAAAAATGTGATTTTTATATAGACGGCGACGAAATAAAAATACAATTTTTATAATGAAGGCGAATTGGTAAAGATAAGGGTTTATCGTATATTTGAGATATTTTTATGAAAGTAAAAATAGAATTTTTATCTATATAGTAGCGAAGTAAAATAGAATTTTTATTTATATAGTAGCGAAGTAAAAATAGAATTTTTATCTATATAGTATCGATGTAAAAATAGAATTTTTATCTATGTAGTAGTAGTATAAAAATATAATTTTTATATACGTAGCAACAATATAAAAATGAGATTTTTATATATGTAGTGGCTACGGACAACGAAAGTGATAAAAGGCGAGAACGACAAGACTTCTACATAAGAAGAGTCATGATATTGGATTAGCTAGTCGGTGAGAACTACTCACTTTAAATTTCTTTTTCTAGTTATATATATACTAGGATGCAGGCGGTGCTTAGCAGCACCCGACACCCGTCATCCACAGACCATGGATGGCTTGTTTGTTTGATTGATGTGTTGTGAAAATTTGTTTGCGATGTTGATGTGAAACTGATAATAAAATGTAGATAGTTGAAATGAATTAATTGTCGTTAAAAATATAATTTTTAACGTGAAAGTGAATAAATAAATATTTATAAACAAATCGTCCGATTTGTTTATATACACTGATTTGACTGATATTGATTGGGATGATAAATTTTACACATCGCCCAACTGCACAAATAATATTCAGTGTTTGTTGATTTGAAACCCCACACGGGTGTTGGGATAATATTTGGCATACACCAATCCCAATTATTTAATTGTATGTCGATCGATTGGTCGACAGGCTGTGTAAGCGTTAATTATTTATATTTGATGCTTATGCAGTTGTGTGGTGCACCTTGGATGATGGTTGATTGTCTATCATTGCTATTATATACATGTGAATGGAATCTATATAATTAACATTATATGGTGATTGATTGGGCCTCATTCCAATCGGGAAAATAATGAATAATATAAAAGAAAATTCATATGTTGAATATAAAAATAGTCATGTGTTGACGATGTTCATGTGTTGAAACTATTCATGTGTTGAGTAAAATATTTTAACAATAAAATTTACATCTTTATCATATTTAAAATTAGAACTACTTCACGGTGGAGTCTGATTGAAAATCAAATGATAGATACAATAATTTTATATAATATTTTACATAACAAAAATAGTTGTGTGTTGACAGTTCTCATGTGTTGAGATTGGTCGTGTGTTGAAAGAAATATAGATTCATGTGTTGAATGGAATACATATTCATTTGTTGAATAGAATAACGAATTTATTGAAATATATATATAAAGCCGTGTTGATTAGAGTTGCGCCATTTTGATGTGAACGATATTTATATCGATTATATTCGTTTTTATAATGAATATAGAAAAAGTGGAGATTTCAAAATATAACATTTTGAAAATATTATCATTTATATAGTAAAGATATGAAATATTCAATTTTGATTAGAAATTGAAATAGTTTTGAAATGGTTTTGAAAACGAAGTTAAAACGATTTATAAAATACGTTTTAAAAGGAAATCGACGAAATATATATAATATATATATTATATATATAATGGCCTGAATAGAACGCGCCGCGCCGCGGCAGTTCATGAATTTCGAACATTGACTTCGAATTGACGTTGCGTGAGATCCGACCGTCGGATTCTCCTAAAACCGGAACCGTTGGGTTCGTATCGAAAAGAGCTTTCCAATGAATATTAGAAATTTGAAATCTAACGGTTGGATTTGGAATTATGTCTAAATAAATTTCACAAAAGGTCGCTGTAAGTGCAGTTCGATGGCCGTTGTTGGAAATCGACTGTACGGGCCTTGATAAAATTATTAAAAATATTAATAATTTTTGTAAAATCATAATTTGTGAATTGGAAAGAACTGGGATGAAAAACTCCACATTTGAAATGATAAAAATAGATTTTTGTCGAAATGAACCAGTTTTGAACTAGAATTAAAATCAATTTATTTTTGAAATAAATAAATTGAATTTGAAAGTGATTTAAAAAATAATCAATATTCCCAATATGTGAATTGGACTGGAGTTGAATCGAAATTATCTTCGGAATATCTCGATGTTGGATTTCGTGACTATACAGATATTGTTATTGGAATTTGAAAGATATATTTTATATCGTTATTTCCAATATGATATTTGTTGATTTCAGGATTTGATATTGAATATAAGCCGGTATATTTTCTATTCAGAGCCTTGTATTTAATATCAAATGTGATTTGGGTTTGTTGTGAATGGTGTCTTCATTAACACTGTTCTTAAGCCCAATAGAGAAAAAGATTAAATCTTTCTATTTAGATTTAATGAAGTGTATCAATTAAATAATATTTAATTGGAATTGAATTTGAATTGGTTTTTGGGTTTGTCCTGAGCGGTGTTTTGAACAACACCTGTTCTTTAACCCGATTAACAATAAAGTGTGATTTTGGGTTTATCTTGAATCGTGTTTTAGATGACATTGGTTCTTTAACCTAGTTAAAGACAGGAAATTGATTTTTGAAAGATTAAAACTAAGTGGAGTTTTAATGAATCTTTAATTAGATTGAAATGTGAATTGATAATTTAAATTATCAAATCTGAAAAGTGATCGAGAATGGAGTATCACCAGTTTTGCTCCAAAGCGATAGTTAAATCTTTAATTAGATTTGAACGTGAAATGGTAGTTAACTTTACCGATAACACCGTGGGGTTAGATATGGAGTATTACCAGTTTTGCTCCATGGGATTAATAGGCTGGGATTGGGAAACAAAATAAATAATTACTTCGGTGTGGTTCGCTAATCCCGATTAGTTTGAAATGATATCCAAAGGAAGATTAAAGAATAAATTTAGAAGAATTTATCTTGGATAAAATTAATGGGAACATTTCCCTAAGAATGTGATTTTGTGAATAAAAGAACATTATGAATTGGAATGAGGCGTTTGTTGTGTTTGTGTAACATTTGTTTATCATATACGTGGGTTATTCAGAAAGGTCGGGTTTATACCCATTCTGAATAACCGATTCGACGAGATGTCAAAGATGAAGACGGTGGTTGAAGACCAGAAGTCTTCGCATCGTTTGGGTGATTACTAATGATCTCGATTGGGCTGTACACCCAAGATGAGGGAAACAGTTGGTGATCGTCTAGAGGTACTTGGAGATGGATGGATATGCGAGGAAAGTGCCTCCGGTTTCGTTCAGACCCAGAACGAACTTGTAAATGGATTGTGTGTCTGACATTGTATTTTATTTTTTGTTGATTGATCACTATTAAATATATATCTGTTTGGCAGCAGAGAACTTATTCTCTTGCTTAACGCCCTTCTCTAAGACGTATGAGCTCAGAGGTTGTATATCGATGGACATCGGTCGCATGGAGTGAATTGCCAGTGTGGCACGCGTAAGTGGCAATTCATCCAGGCTTCTATTGAAAAGCAAAGTCTTGTGGTTGATGATCAAAGCACGGCCTGTGTGGCGTAGCTTTGTGTATAACGTGAATTCGCGAGCCTCACACCTCGGTATGAGTAAAAAACGGGATACAGACCCAAGGAGTGCACAACGTTTCTTTCTAGCTATGGCGGTGTTAGTGACCTACCAGCCCTGACATTTATATACTTTTCACCTGTGTGGTTGATGGATACGAGGCGCCTCGGATATAGGTCTATAAGGACCGGGAAACGTGTGTTCAGGAATAACTAATCCTCAAAAGTAAGAGAGGTCCGGCCTTGGAGGTTCCAAAGGATCATAGTGGGGTCCTGGGACATTTGCTAGAGTGTCTCGAAGCGGAGAGGAGCTTGCCCCTTGCCTCGACTCATGACGGAAATCCAATTTCCAATAAGAGATATTTCGGTTTTATTTGTAGAGCCTAGTATGGCGACATGATAGATTGTACCCATGCCGCCTAGGATTGATATTTATGATTGAAATTGTTTTGACACTATACACTTATTACAGTATCAAATGATTTGTTTTTAAAACGTACCAAGCATATTTGGCTATTATAAGGGAAAACCCTATCCTCTGGCTTGCATTGCATTGTGTGATGGGACCTGGGTCTTATAATAGCTTCGTTTTTCAAAAAAGCATTGCGCTGTTTATTCTATGCACTGGTATTCTTGGGACGAAACCCATTCCGTGTTATACGGCGAGGTCCCTTGAATTACTCTCTTTTAAAGTAAAGTTTTAAATAATTGTTTTAGTTCTCACAACAGTCACATGACTGACCTGGAGTTTATTGTTTTAACCTAAACTCTGGGTGCACTTATTTTCGACATGGGCAGCTAATAGTTTTGGTTTTGCAGATTTATATTCACAGGATCCTGATTTACAGCTGGAACGATGCTCGGAAAGCTCTGTATCTGTGTATTACTTTCAATTGTGTTTTGTATTATTTTCCGCTACTATGTAATTTATTGTAATCTCTGATATTTATCGAATGTATAGTATTCATTTATACTCTGTATATTCTTGTATCTGATTGAATTGTTTTAATAGCAATGAAATGTTCTTCTGTCTGCGTTCCAATTTGTCCTGTTCTCAAAACGATTAGGGGTTTCGAATGGTCTACATAGGTTTAATGACTAACTCGGATCGAACGAAATTCCTTACCGTTACAGTTTGTATCAGAGCTTTGGTTTACAGAGCTCGAGAACAAGACACATTAGAACCATACGAAAGAATTCATCAGATATTGGATTACTAATATCCAATTAGAATGTCTCGTTAGAGATAGGATCAGTAGTATCCTAGAACGAGTGTGAAGAGTATATTTTTCAAATAAAAACAATATTGTTTTGAAAATTTAAACCATTTTATACGTATTTGAATATTTATTTATATTGAATTTGGACAATCGTGTATATAAATATTTTGCATATACGCGTCATGAACGTTTATTCAAAGTTCTAATATACTGGATAGATATAGATTCACACTCTAGTCGCTCGGGGATGATTCTGGTAATGCGGCCGCATTATCAGTATTTATATTCGTGTTTCGAAGGTGTGATATCTGTATATTTCCATTAGATTGGTGTGAGAACCAAAATATAGCTAGAATACATTGATGTGATTTGGCATCAAAAACAAGATTTTCTGTATATATATCAAAGTTATGAATTTGAAACTCTAATTCACTAATTGATTGATGGTTGTGTTGTTTGTTCATTTGTTTGATAATTTTGAGCCATTTAGCCTAATAGAATCAAATATTGAATTATATTGAAAATTGGTCGCGTTTGCGTGCATATAGATGTACTTACATTGAACAGGTCATAGCAAGGAGGCTAGAGCAAAAGAATAAAATTTGTTTGCCCAACAAATAGGTACATGTTTACTATAATTTACTGATTTGTTTGGGTGATGATGATTTTATGAGCCTATTGGCTATCCGCTTGGCTTTTTCTTTTTCTTTTTGAGATCAGAAGGCCTATATGGCAATTTCGGGATTTTCACGGTGCTCCCGGTGCAGGGGAGGTTACGGCGAAATTTTTCGGAAATTTAGGGTGTTAGCCAAATTTTTGAAAATTTTGAAAAGTTCTTAGAAACTAAAAAGTTGAAGAACTTAAGCCATAATCAAAATAATGGAAGTTGAGTTGAATTGTTAAACAACTTTCAGCTTTTTTCCTTTTCGGGGACGAAAAGTTTTAAGTGGGGGAGATTGTAATAACCCGGAAATGCGAGCCAGTTTAAAATTTTTATTTTGGCAATTTTAGCGAATTTTGAATGTTTAAAATGAATTATTTTAAATAATATCGACGAGAAATATATACGTCGTCGTTAGAATATAAATAATTATATATAATTATAAATAGAATTGAAAATGGCGCGGTAGTTCGATAATTCGATTTCAAACTTCAATTGAACGTACCGGGTGCAAAATAAACCGGATTTTAGTGAAACCAAAAATAATAGGATCTATTAGAGAATATCTTTCCAACGAATCTGAAAAATCAAGATTTCATAGCGGGAATCAAAAGATATGTCCAGTTGAAAATTCTAAATAGTCGCTTTGGAATTCAAGCCCTTAAAAATGGAAATTTTGCAAACGACCTCGGATTTCGACGAAACCACTTTTTTGGGTCCCTGATGTCAAATTATTGCTACATTCCAAATTTCGTAATTTTTTGAGTTAATATGTGAGCGTGGCAAAGGAAAACGTGTTTGACCAGTTTTAGTTGATTTTAATCGACTGGAAAATGGCCATTTTCCAAACGGGCTCGGAATTCGACGAAATTAGTTTTGTTAGGACCGTATCGTCGATACGAAGCTAGAAAATATTTTTCGGGAATTTTTAGAGTTAGTATGTGGCCCCTGTAAATTGAAATGCGCGTTCAAATTCAATATATAGAGTTATATGATGATTTTAACGGAAACTGATCGAGACGGTCGAATCAGCCTACGATACATATCCCATTGTGTTCGAAATGGGGGTAATTAGCTACGGACGACAGGCAGTGGGCCTCGTTTCGAGGTTGAAATAAAAAGTCACCTTTTTGAAATTAAATTAATTAAATAAAATAAATTAATCTATTAGCCTTAACCCCCTTTCCCCACCACTGTATCGTTCAAATCGATTTCAAAGGAAAAAAAACTGAAACTCGACCACGCCTCAACCGCCATCGTCGATCCAGCCGCCACCCCCTTTCCTGGCTGGGGCGCCTTCACCTAACACCACCGGCGTCCTCTACTCCAGCTCCTTCCTCCTCCTTCTTCATCCTCACCTCCAAACCGCAACCCTAGCTCGAAAAAAACCCCAAAACGGTGCCTCCGGCTACGCCCTGAGCCGCCACCGCCTGACCAAGGCTGCACCCCCACATCTAGCGACCGCGACGCCACCTCCCCCTTTTTCCGGCGATGAGAAACCCGAAAACAAACCCAACGTAAGTCCTTCCTTTTACTGTCTTTGTTTCTAATGATTTTCATAATTAGAAAAGTTAGATTTTTTTTATAAAAAGTAATTAGATTTTTATGTATATAAACATATATAAAGTTATAATTTTTATTATATACCTAACATCAAAAAGCTAGGGTTTTTATGAAAAGAAAGATTTGATTTTTATCGTGGAAAGATTTAGTTTTTATCGTATCGAGAATTGATTTTTAATTACAGAAAAGATATGTTTTTTCTTGACAGAAAGATATAATTTTTGTTAGTAGATAAATACCATCTTTGTTAGTAGAAAAATATAATTTTTGTTAGTAGAAAAACAACATTTTTGTTAGTAGAAAAGTATGGTTTATAAATTGTAAAAATTTGATTTTCACATATATGAAGTAGTTATATTATGGGATTATTTCTAAAAATGTGATTTTTATATAGATGGTGACGAAATAAAAATACAGTTTTTATAATGAAGGCGAATTGGTAAAGATAAGGGTTTATCGTATATTTGAGATATTTTTATGAAAGTAAAAATAGAATTTTTATCTATATAGTAGCGAAGTAAAAATAGATTTTTTAGCTATATAGTAGCGAAGTAAAAATATATTTTTTATCTATATAGTATCGATGTAAAAATAGAATTTTTATCTATGTAGTAGTAGTATAAAAATATAATTTTTATATACATAGCAACAATATAAAAATGAGATTTTTATATATGTAGTAGCTACGGACAACGAAAGTGACAAAAAGCGAGAACGACAAGACTTCTACATAAGAAGAGTCGTGATATTGGATTAGCTAGTCGGTGAGAACTTCTCACTTTAAATTTCTTTTTCTAGTTATATATATATATACTAGGATGCAGACGGTGCTTAGCAGCACCCGACACCCGTCATCCACAGACCATGGATGGCTTGTTTGTTTGGTTGATGTGTTGTGAAAATTTGTTTGTGATATTGATGTGAAAGCGATAATAAAATTTAGATAGTTGAAATGAATTAATTGTCATTAAAAATATAATTTTTAACGTGAAAGTGAATAAATAAATATTTATAAACAAATCGGCCGATTTGTTTATATACACTGGTTTGACTGATATTGATTGGGATGATAAATTTTACACATCGCCCAACTGCACAAATAATATTCAGTGTTTGTTGTTTTGAAACCCCACACGGGTGTTGGGATGATATTTGGTGTACACCAATCCCAATTATTTAATTGTATGTCGATCGATTGGTCGACAGGCTGTGTAAGCGTTAATTATTTATATTTGATGCTTATGCAGTTGTGTGGTGCACCTTGGACGATGGTTGATTGTTTATCATTGCTATTATATACATGTGGTGTATGGAATCCATACAATTAACATTATATGGTGATTGATTGGGCATCATTCCAATCGGGAAAATAATGAATAATATAAAAGAAAATTCATGTGTTGAATATAAAAATAGTCATGTGTTGACGATGTTCATGTGTTGAAACTATTCATGTGTTGAGTAAAATATTTTAATAATAAAATTTACATCTTTATCATATTTAAAATTAGAACTACTTCACGGTGGAGTCTGATTGAAAATCAAACGATAGATACCATAATTTTATAAAATATTTTACATAACAAAAATAGTTATGTGTTGACAGTACTCATGTGTTGAGATTGGTCGTGTGTTGAAAGAAATATAGATTTATGTGTTGAATGGAATACATATTCATTTGTTGAATAGAATAACGAATTTATTGAAATATATATATATATATATATATATATATATATAAAGCCGTGTTGATTAGAGTTGCGCCATTTTGACGTGAACGATATTTATATCGATTATATTCATTTTTATAATGAATATAGAAAAAGTGGTGATTTCAAAATATAACATTTTGAAAATATTATCATTAATATAGTAATGATATGAAATATTCAATTTTGATTAGAAATTGAAATAGTGTTGAAATGGTTTTGAAAACGAAGTTAAAACGATTTATAAAATACGTTTTAAAAGGAAATCGATGAAATATATATATATATATATATATCATATATATAATGGCCTGAATAGAACGCGCCGCGCCGCGGCAGTTCGTGAATTTCGACCATTGACTTCGAATTGACGTTGCGGGAGATCCGACCGTCGGATTCTCCTAACCCCGGAACCGTTGGGTTCGTATCGAAAAGGGTTTTCCAATGAATATTAGAAATTTGAAATCTAACGGATGGATTTGGAATTATGTCCAAATAAATTTCAGAAAAGGTCGTTGTAAGTGCAGTTCGATGGCCGTTGTTGGAAATCGACTGTACGAGCCTGTATAAAATTATTAAAATTATTAATAATTTGTGTAAAATCATAACATGTGAATTGGAAAGAACTGGGATGAAAAACTCCACATTTGAAATGATAAAAATAGATTTTTGTCGAAATGAACCAGTTTTGAACTAGAATTAAAATCAATTTATTTTTGAAATAAATAAATTGAATTTGAAAGTGATTTTAAAAATAATCAATATTCCCAATACGTGAATTGGACTGGAGTTGAATCGAAATTATCTTTGGAATATTTTGATGTTGGATTTCGTGACTATACAGATATTGTTATGGGAATTTGAAAGATATATTTTATATCGTTATTTCCAATACGATATTTGTTGGTTTCAGGATTTGATATTGAATATAAGCCGGTATATTTTCTATTCAGAGCCTTGTATTTAATATCAAATATGATTTGGGTTTGTCGTGAATGGTGTCTTCATTAACACTTTTCTTAAGCCCAATAGAGAAAAAGATTAAATCTTTCTATTTAGATTTAATGAAGTGTATCAATTAAATAATATTTAATTGGAATTGAATTTGAATTGGTTTTTGGGTTTGTCGTGAGCGGTGTTTCGAACAACATCTGTTCTTTAACCCGATTAACAATAAAGTGTGATTTTGGGTTTATCGTGAATCGTGTTTTAGATGACATTGGTTCTTTGACCCAGTTAAAGGCAGGAAATTGATTTTTGAAAGATTAAAACTAAGTGGAGTTTTAATGAATCTTTAATTAGATTGAAATGTGAATTGATAATTTAAATTATCAAATCTGAAAAGTGATCGAGAATGGAGTATCACCAGTTTTGCTCCAAAGCGATAGTTAAATCTTTAATTAGATTTGAACGTGAAATGGTAATTAATTTTACCGATAACACCGTGGTGTTAGATATGGAGTATTACCAGTTTTGCTCCATGGGATGAATAGGTTGGGATTGGGAAAAATAATAATTAATTACTTCGGTGTGGTTCGCTAATCCCGACTAGTTTGAAATGATATCCAAAGGATGATTAAAGAATAAATTTAGAAGAATTTATCTTGGATAAAATTAATGGGAACCTTTCCCTAAGAATGTGATTTTGTGAATAAAAGAACATTCTGAATTGGAATGAGGTGTTTGTTGTGTTTGTGTAACATTTGTTTATCATATACGTGGGTTATTCAGAAAGGCCGGGTTTATACCCATTCTGAATAACCGATTCGACGAGATGTCGAAGATGAAGACGGTGGTTGAAGACCGGAAATCTTCACATCGTTTGGGTGATTACTGATGATCTCGATTTGGCTGTACACCCAAAATGAGGGAAACAGTTGGTGATCGTCTAGACGTACTTGGAGATGGATGGATATGCGAGGAAAGTGCCTCCGGTTTTGTTCAGACACGGAACAAACTTGTAAATGGATTGTGTGTCTGACATTGGATTTTATTCTATGTTGATTGATCTCTATTAAATATACATTTGTTTCGCGGCAGAGAATTTATTCTCTTGCTTAACGCCCTTCTCTGAAACGTACGAGCTCAGAGGTTGTATATCGATGGACATCAGTCGCATGGAGTGAATTGCCAGTGTGGCACACGTAAGTGGCAATTGATCAAGGCTTCTATTCAAAAGCATAGACTTGTGGTTGATGATCAAAGCACGGCCTGTGTAGCGTAGCTTTGTGTATAACGTGAATTTGCGAGCCTCACACCTCGGTATGAGTCAAAAACGGGATACGGACCAAAGGAGTGCACGACGTTTCTTTGTAGCTATGGTGGTGTCAGTGACCTACCAGCCCTGACATTTATATACTTTTCACTTGTGTGATTGTTGGATACGAGGCGCCTCGGATATAGGTTAGTAAGGACTGGGAAACGTGTGTTCAGGAATAACTAATCCTCAAAAGTAAGAGAGGATCGACCTTGGAGGTTCCAAAGGATCATAGTGGGGTCCTAGGACATTTGCTAGAGTGTCTCGAAGCGGAGAGGAGCTTGCCCCTTGCCTCGAATCATGACCGAAATCTAATTTCCGATACGAGATATTTCGGTTTTATTTGTAGAGCCTAGTATGGCGACATGATAGATGGTACCCATACCGCCTAGGATTGATATTTATGATTGAAATTGTTTAGACACTATACACTTCTTATAGTATCAAATGATTTGTTTTTAAAACATACCAAACATATTTGGCTATTATAAGGGAAAACCCTATCCCCCGGCTTGCGTTGCATTGTGTGATGGGACCTGGGTCTTGTAATAGCTTCATTTTTCGAAAAAGCATTGCGCTGTTTATTCTATGCGCTGGTATTCTTGGGAGGAAACCCGTTCTGTGTTATACGGCGTGGTCCCTTGAATTACTCTCTTTTAAAGTAAAGTTTTAAATAACTGTTTTAGTTCTCGCACCAGTCACATGACTGGCCTGGAGTTTATTGTTTTAACCTAAACTCTGGGTGCCATTATTTTCGACATGGGCAGCTAGTAGTTTTTGGTTTTGCAGATTTATATTCACAGGATCCCGATTTACAGCTGGAACGATGCTCGGAAAGCTCTGTATCCGTGTATTACTTTCAGTTGTGTTTTGTATTATTTTCCGCTGCTATGTAATTTATTGTAATCTTTGATATTTATCGAATGTATAGTATTCATTAATACTCTGTATATTCTTGTATCTGATGGAATTGTTGTAATAGCAATGAAATGTTCTTCTGTCTACGTTTCAATTTGTCCTGTTCTCAAAACGATCAGGGGTTTCGAATGGTCTAGATCGGTTTAACGACTAATTCGGATCGAGCGAAATTCCTTACCGTTACAATATAAGTTTATTGTTTTAATGATTATTTCAAATTATTACACTGCTTATAAACCTTGTTTCCAAACTACGTCAAAAAGATAAATAATATTATCTTTTTGTACACATTATTGTGCATGCATGGTATTATTTGGATGATATAGCATTTAATTTCTATTTAGTATTGTTTTCATACACTATAGTAATATTTTAAGCATCCTAAACTAATAATAAGATTTTCATGAATCCAGGAACAATCTGACCATGAACAATATGCACCAACTAATACAAAAATACAGACAGAGTCTGATGAAGGAAATACAAAATCAGATAACCAAAGTGAGGACACAAATACTGAACTGGATAATGCAGATAACCAAAGTGAGGAAATGAATACTGACTTAGATGATGCAGATAACTATAAAATCGTGGAAACAGAGAGAAAAAGAAAAAAGCAATAGTACACTAGCACATATAGATGCAATTTAGATGCAATCTATAAAGTGATGTAAGTTATTAAAAAGGAAAATATTCTTTCTCAAAAAGCAAAAGATTTCATAGAGAAAACACCTTTTAAAAATATTTTTAATTTTTTTCTCAACAATACAACATCAAGACAAGATATAAGAAAATATGTTTGAATCTAGATGAGATAAGTACTTCTTTTGATGTTATTGAAAATGATTTTAAAGTGGGAGACAAAATTTTGAAAATAACTCCCAAAGATGTGAGTCTTATATTTGGAACGCCACTAGCTGGAGAGGAAATATTTCCTATTCCGGCTTAAAGCAAGGCTTCGGCCATGGAAAGTTTTTCTGACTTTTTAAGTTACAATTTCAATGAAGAAAATGTAATAAGTAGAAAAACAGTGACAAGCAAATTGAATTCGATGATTAAAAAGAAAAAAGGAGATAAAAATCTAATAAAGTTATTATTGTAACTACTTGTCATAACATTCCTTTTCCCAAATAATCAAAGCTATTTACCATGGGGTTTTTCCGGTGAATTGTTAAGTTTAAAAAAAATGAACTCAATCTCATGGCCGCGAGAAATTTGCCAAAATATTTTAAAAAATGTTAAGAAATACCATGCTGATCCAAGGAATACACCAGGTTGCACTATGGTTTTGTTGGTATGTATTTATAATATTCGCTTAATACAAACTGAATATTTTCTTTATTATTAAAATAAAACCATTTATCTTTTCCTTGCAGTACTGGTTTTGTGAAAGAACCCAAATCATTGATAAAAAAAATGGCGTTGAAGACAAAATCCCAAGAATGAGGAAATAGGATTTATCCAAACAAAGGACATCGACTTAACCGAAGTAGATGATAACAAGGTATATCCTGTTTATAAATATTTATTTTTGTATTTAATAGTGATGAGTAGTTGATCTGACTATTTTTGGGTTTTGACTATTTTTTTAAATATTTTCCATGCACATTTTAAATTTCTTTTCAGATGTTACAAAAGAGGACTAGGATCTTTTGCCAAAAAAAAAAAAACCAGTTGAAGATGATGATGAGAAGTCTAAAAAAAGGAAATTAGATGACAATATGGAGGTTAAAATTTTGACAAAAAGTTTGAAGGAGTTGGAAACAAAATTCAACTTTTTGACTAATGAGTTGAAAAGTTTTGGAGAACAATTAAACGAAGAAAGAGTTTTACGTGCAGCAGTTGCAAGAAGAATCCAAATTCTAGAAATGAAGATTCAAATGCGTAATAGCCAAGAGGTCATGGAAAAACAAGATTTTAAAGAAAAGACTGATGATACTAAAGGTAAGGAAAAATAAAAATAATACAGTTGGTATTACAAAAAAATAGTTCTAATAACTTTCTATGTTTTAATTTGATAAATACTGAAAATTTCATTTTAGAAACTGAAAAAAGTTTAACATATGAAAACAACAAACAAGCTACTGATGAAATTCCTACTGAAAAAGCAATTACCATTGAAGATGAAAGTAGTCCTAAAGAAGAAAAGAAGAAGATGAAACCAAAAAATGTTGAAAAATGTCCACTACTAAAGCATCTTAGTGAAGAACAGCAAGAAGTTGTAAAAACTTTTTTTAAAAGTTTTAGGGGGAAACAATTAAGTAATTAAACTACTTTATACTCACACAAACTAATTTTATTTTATTAACAATCGTATAATTTTATAGCAATGAAGCATTCAGTTGTGATGAAGAAAATTTAATCACCATTGCAAAATGCATGATAGAAGACCTCCTATATCAACATAGTATTTGTGGTCAAGTAAGTACATCAAAATATTCTTTCCATAAATATAATTTTTCTAATTTTGTTAATATTATATTTCAAATGTAGGTAATCGATTGGCTCTGGTTCCGGAAAACAAAGTTGTAAGAAGAAAGCAACAACTTTGTCCATGTGAACACAACAATGACAGTAAGTGGAGTATATTATCAAATTAATATTTTGTAAATCAAAAAAAATCTTAAACATAATTTTAACAGAAAAGTGCAACTGATGGAAAGTTGGAAAAAATCAAGAAACAAATTTTCATCTCATTCATGAAAAAGACACTATTAAATCCATTATGTTCGAACATATTGTTCCCGATACATGGAAATGAACATTAGAGCTTGTTAGAACTAGTTGTTGGAGATTGCACCTGGAATCACTATGACTCTTTACACTTAACCATAAGATCAAAAACTAGAAGAAACGTTCCTGAATAATTTGCAATAAATGTGGTAAATAAAAAAAAGATGAATGTGTTTATATTTATTATAAATTTCTTTCAGTTATTCCAGAAAGCAGCAGTGAACACAATAAATAGAGAGTTACAAGATGAAGGACAAAAAACCATTCTCAAAAAAAATTCAGAGATAAATAATGTTGACTGTGCTCAACAAAATATCGGGTAATTTTTAGCAATTTAATTTTCTAACATTACACAAATGGTCTAAAATTTTATGAAGTGATTAAAAGTTACTAGTAACTTGATTTTTTCGAAAAGATAAAATGTTTTTATAATTTCCTGACAGTAAAGTACAAACTGGTTTTTTTTAAAGTAGTGCTTGTTAGCATTATCCTAATACTAATTACAAGGAATGCAGGTACGATTGTGGAATACTTGTAATGATTTTTATGCAAAATATAACTCAAGAAATGCAAACTTCAGCAAAAATCAGTATTGAACAAGTAGAAGCATTCCGAACAGCTATAGCTGCCCAAATACTTATTGACGAACCATACTGTTGGAAGCTCGAGAAGTAATGCACCTCTAGATGAACCTTTAAAACGCTATTCATCATGAATGATGTTTCTAAATTGTAAATGCTGATGTTAACTACTATATTGAATTTGTTGTTTAATTTGTAATAGATAATACTGATTTGATCGTAATTGTTAGGGATTATATCTGAGGATAGAGATTAATTACAAAATGCTGATGCACTGTTCTGTTTACAATGTTATCAATCAAAAAGTTAAATGGTGTTATCTTTTGTTTGAAAAGTCAATTGCTTTTATTTGTTGGTTAAAAAACCAAAACATATATATATTTATGTATGTATTTAGATTTATGTTTGTTATTAATTTTAATGTTAATATACGATCTTCATGCAAATTTCAAAAAAATATACTCACATAACAATCGTGTAGTAACCCGAACTTCCTCGGTCTCCGAAGAGAAAGAACGAATTACCGTGAGGACAAGACGAATCAGAACACAAACAGAAGAACATTTCATTGTTTATTACAACAATTCCATCAGAATACAAGAATATACAGAGTATGAATAAATAAAATACATTCGATAAATAACGGAAATTTAAATTACATTTAAATACATAGCAGCGGAAAAATAATACAACACACAACTGAAAGTAATACACGGATACAGAGCTTTCCGAGTATCGTTCTAGCTGTAAACCAGGATCCTGTGAATATAAATCTGCAAAACCAAAACTACTAGCTGCCCGTGTGGAAAATAGGGGCACCCAGAGTTTAGGTTAAAACAATAAACTCCGGGTCAGTCATGTGACTAGTGTGAGAACTAAAACAGTTATTAATCTTTATTTTTAAAGTTAGGGAAATCGAGGGACCACGCCGTATAACACGGAACGGGTTTTTACCCCAAGAATACCAGTGCACAAAACAATAGCGCAATGCTAAATAAAAAAGAATGAAGCTATTATAAGACCCAGGTCCCATCACACAATGCAACGCAAGCCGAAAGATAAGGTTTTAACCTTATAATAGCCAAAAATGCTTGGTATGTGAAATTTCATATTTTATTATTACTATAAGTGAAGAAAGCAACTTCAATCATAACGTATAAATCATAGACGGCATAAGTGACCCATACCACTATGTCGTCGTACTAGGCTCTACAAATAAAACCGAAAGTCACGTATTGGAAATTGGATTCCATCATGAGTCGAGGCAAGGGAAAAGCTCCTCTCCGTTCGAGACACTCTAGTAAATGTCTCAGGACCACACACAGCGATCCTTGAAATCGGTTGGGCCAGTCCTCACCTAACTTTGGAGGATTAGTTATTCCTGAACACACGTTTCCCGGTCCTATAGTACCTATATAATGGTTTGCACGTCGGCTCACATAGTGCCAGTTATCGACCATATATTCGAGGCGCCTCGCATTCCAACAACCACACAGGTAAAAAGTATATAAATGTCAGGGCTGGTAGGTCACTAACATCACCCATAGCTATAAAGAAACGTCGTGTTCTCCCAACGGTCCATATCCCGTTTTTGACTCATACCGAGGTGTGAGGCTCGCGAATTCATGTTATACACAAAGCTATGCCACACAGGCCGTGCTTTGACCATCAAACACAAGACTTTGCTTTTCAACAGAAGCCTTGATCATTTGCCACTTAAGAGTACCACAAAGGCAATTCACTCCATGCGACTGATGTCCATCGATATACAACCTCTGAGCTCGTACGTCTCAGAGAAGGGCGTTAAGCAAGAGAATAAATTCTTCGCCGCCAAACAGATGTATAGTTAATAGAGATCAATCAACACATAATAAAATCCAATGTTAGACACATAGTCCATTTACAAGTTCGTTCTGGGTCTGAACGAAACCAGAGGCACTTTCCTCGCATATCCATCGATCTCCAAGTACGTCTGGACGATCACCAACTGATTCCCTCCTCTTGGGTGTGCAGCCCAATCAAGATCATCAATAATCATCCAAACGATGTGAATACTTCTGGTCTTCAACCACCGTCTTCTTCTTCGACTTATCGTCGAATCGGCTATTCAGAATGGCTATAAACCCGACCTTTCGGAATAACCTGCGTATGTAATAAACAAGTGTTACACAAACACAACATACGCATCATTCCAACTCAGAATATTCTTTATTTAAATATTCACATTCTTAGGGAAAGGTTCCCATTAATTTTATCAAAGATAAATTCTTCTAAATTTATTCTTTAATCTTCCTTTGGATATCATTTCAAACCATATTATGGTTTTCCAACCTAATCGGGATTAGCGAACCACACCGAAGTAATTATTTATTTTATTTCCCAATCCCAACCTATTTATCTCATGGAGCAAAACTGGTAATACTCCATATCTAACACCACGGTGTTATTAGTAAAATTAATTACCATTTCACGTTCAAATCAAATCAAAGATTTAACTATCGCTTTGGAGAAAAACTGGTGATACTCCATCTTCGATCACTTTAATCTAATTAAAGATTCATTAAAACCTCACATAGTTTTAATCTTCTCAAAAATCAGTATCCTATCTTTAACTGGGTTAAAGAACTAATGTCATCTAAAACACGATTCACGATAAACCCAAATTCACGTTCTATTGTTAATCGGGTTAAAGAACAGGTGTTATTCAAAACACCGCTCACGATAAACCCAAAATCACATTTAAATTCAATTCCAATTAAATACCAAATTAACTGGACAATTTAACTAAATCTTAATTAAAAGATTTATTCTTTTATAAACTGGGTTCAAGAACAGTGTTATTTAAGACACCATTCACGACGAATCCAAAATCCCATTTGATATTAAATACAAGGCTCTGAATAGAAAATATACCGGCTTATATTCAATATCAAATTTTGAAACCAACAAATATCGTATTGGAAATAACGATATAAAATATATCTTTCAAATTTCCACAACCATATCTGTATAATCACAAAATTCAACATTGAAATATTCCGAAGATAATTTCGATTCAAATCCATTCCAATTCGTATATTGGAAATTCTGATTATTTTCAAACCCGTTTCAAATCTAGTTACTTTCGATAAAAATATATTTTTATCTTTTTAAATGTGGAATTTTTCATCCCAGTTTTTTCCATTTCAATTCTTATGATTTTACACAAATATTAATATTTTTAATAATTTTATCAAGGCCCGTACAATCAGTTTTGAATAACGGCCACCGAACTGCACTTACAACGATCTTTTCCAAATTTGATTTGGACATAATCCCAAATCTAACTGTTAAATTTCAAATTTCTAATATTCATTGGAAAGCTCTTTTCGAAACGAACCCAACGGTTCTGGTTTCAGGAGAATCTGACGGTCGGCTCTCCCGCAACGTCAATTCGAAGTCAATGGTCGAAATTCGCGAACTGTCGCGGCGCGTTCTATTCAGGCCATTATAATATATATATATATATATATATATATATATATATATATATATATATATATATATATCGTCGATTTCCTTTTTAAAACATATTTTATAAATTGTTTTAAATTCGTCTTCAAAACAATTTCAACTTCATATTCAATTTCAAATCAAAATTGAATATTCCACATCATCGATACAAAAATGATAATATTTTCAAAACGTTATATTTTGAAATCACTTCCTTTTCTATGTTCATTATAAAAACAAATATAATCGATATAAATATCGTTCACGTCAAAATGGTGCATCTCTAATCAACACGACTTTATATATTTCAATAACTTCGTTATTCTATTCAACAAATGAATATTTATTCTATTCAACACATGAATCTATATTTCTTTCAACACATGAATATTCTCAACACATGAGCATCGTCAACACATGACTATTTTTGTTATTTAATATATTTTATAAAATTATGATAAAGATGTAAATTTTATTGTTTAAAATATTTTACTCAACACATGAATATATATTTTATTCAACACATGAATATATATTTTATTCAACCCATGAATATATATTTTATAATATTCATTATTTTCCCAATTGGAATGAGGCCCAATCAATTACCATATAATGTTAATTACTTGGATTCCATACAACACATGTATATAATAGCAACGATAAATAATCAACCATCATCCAAAGTGCACCACACAACTGCATAAGCATTAAACACATATAATTAATGCTTACACAATCCGTCAACCAACCGATCGACATATAATTAAATAATTGGGATTAGTGTACGCCAAATATCCTCCCAACACCCGTGTGAGGTTTCAAATCAACAAACACAGATTTTTATTTGTGTAGTTAGGCGACGTGCAAAATTTATCGTCCCAATCAATGTCCTTCAAATAGGTGTACATAAACAAACCGTCCAGTTTGTAAATGAATATTTATTTATTCACATTCACGTTAAAAATTATATTTTTAACGATAATTAACTTATTTCAACACATGAATATTTTATTATCCATTTCACATCAACATCACAAACAAATATCACAACACATCAAACAAGCATACAAGTCGTCCTTAGTCTGTGGACGACGGGTGTCGGGTGCAGCTAAGCACCGTCTACATCCTAGTATATATATTTTAACTAGAAAACAAGATTTAAAGTGAGAAGTTCTCACCCATGCTAAACCAAACGTCACGACTCTTCATATGTAGGAAATCTTCGTCGTGCTCGCCTTTTGTCAATTTCGTCGTCCGTAGCCAATACATATATAAAAATCATTTTTATGTTGTTGCTATGTATATAAAAATCAGATTTTTATAATCACTCTATATGGATAAAAATTCTATTTTTTACACCGCTACTATATAGATAAAAATTCTATTTTTACATTGCTACTATATAGATAAAAATTCTATTTTTATCTTGTTTTCATATAATAAATATTATATTTTTCTCTCGCCATTCTCTATACAAAAATCACATTTTTATATATAGAGATCGTATTTTTTTATATTTCTACTACCTATGTAAAAAATCAAATTTTTATTAACTATATATTATAAAAATCATATTTTTATTTCAAATTTCCTCACATAAAAATCATATTTTTATATTTCGAAAAATCATATCTTTTTGTTTATAAAAATGTAATATTTTCGCTATATAAAAATATGAACTTTCCTTATTGAAAAATATAAATTTTCCTTAAATAAAAACCTTAGATTTCCAAAATAAAAATCCTTATATTCAAGACATAAAAATTGTAACTTTATCATCATAAAAATCACGTCTTTAAACAATTAAAAATATCATCTTTAACCATTTAAAAATTATAACTTAATCTATATATAGATTCTAACTTTCTCTATATTAAATTCATCATTTTATTTTCAGTTTTATATAAGTAAATAATTAAAGAAACTGAAATAAAATGAAATAAATGAAATTTACCTTTGAAGGGTCATCATCGCGCTCAGGAGGAGATGGCGGAGAGGGAGTAGGCGCGATGGGAGGGAGAAGAAGGTCAGAGGGGTGCGTTCGAACGACTGGAGGAGGGAGGGGGTCGCGGCTGTGCTTGACGTCAAGGGGGCCTACGCGCGACTGAAAAGAGGGAAGTATTGGGGGGCTGCATCGATCAACTAGAGGGGGAGGGGAGCGGTCTCACGTGGACGAGGGGAGAGGAAGAGAGGGGGCGTGTAACACCCCGTACTTCTGTTAACATTAATGTTCACAAATTAAAGAATAACTAATCTCAAATAGGAGAATTAAGAGAAACGGGTTGTGCCATTGTGTTCGTCTCGGAATTCTGGTTGAGATAGAGTCCGAGTTTGTGTAAATTGGACTTCGTATAAAGAAGTTATGACCATCAGAAGTTACAAAAAATTCAAAACAGATTTCGAAAATTCAAATTTCAGAGTCAGACCGGCTAGGTGGGAAAATTCCCGCCAGGGCCAGGTCGACCATAGGGTCGACTTACCCTGACCAGGTCGACCATAGGGTCGACCTGGGGGTCGACCTGCCCCCCCGGGCAGATTTGATTAGTGACCAGTTAATGACTGTGTGTTGACTCATTAGTGTTTCTGAACTGCTCTGATTGGCTGGGATTAATTCTGGGTTGATCGGACGGCTTAAACTAATCCTAAACTCTATAAAAATACATGTAGACTCAAACCCTAAAATCAAAATAAAATTAGATTCATGGCCTCCATGCCGTCACCTAGCAACTCAGAATAGCCACCACCAATTAGAGAGGAAGAAAACTAATCAAATTCAATTCTTTTCAACTCTAACAACGAATCTTCTTCAAAGGAAAGCTAATTCAACTTCAGAACTTAGAATTCAGAACTCAAGACCTTCTTTGAGTTGTGAGTTCGATTTCTTTAATAAAATAATTAGCAATTTAATTGGATTGAGTTATGATGTCGATTATTTGGATATGATGTGAATTATCGACCGCATGTTATTATTTATGTTGTAAAATTGTGATGTTATCAATTATGTTATAAATTCTATGATGCTATCATCTATGTTGTAAAGTTGTGATCATCTATGTTGTAATTTTATGATTGGCTTATGTATAATCAAGTCATAATGGTGTTTCATATGCTAGTTTGGTTATATTGATTCATATGATAAATCATAAGTATGTATGCAAGTTTAGATTTTGATTAAGACATGAATCATATGCAAGTTAGGGAAAATTATATGTAACCTTACATGTTTCATGACATCTAGTTTATGTGAAAATTTGATCTAAAGTTAGGTTATGACATGTGTGAGTTCTATGATAAATTCTACATAATAGTTTACATGTTTAGATGTAAGTTTACACCATCGTTATGTTGCATAAATCACATATGCAAGTTTATATAAATATATGTGTTGGAGTATGAATCATGTTATGTAAGTTTGTGGTTATTGCCTATGCAAGTTCACACCTTTAGATGTTGAACTATGACGTACATGATTTATGCAAGTTTATGACTATTGCCTAAACAAGTTCACACCTTTAGATTTGGATCTATGACATATGTAGTTTTATGCAAGTTGTGACTTTTTCCTATGCAAGTTTTAGCTGTAGAACATCATTCACACATGCAAGTTCACCCCTTATGTTTAGATCTATTTTTAGTTATATGTATGTTGTGATGTTTTCTCTTTATTCCATGAGTTTGACTATTCGAGTCTAACGTATATTTTACGTTAAACGAATGAACGTACAACGTGGGGTAATGGGATAATATTAAAAGATTTAATATTGAGAATTGGCATAAATGCCTTAAATGGCATAAAATAAATTTGTGATGAAAATTGGTATGATTTTGCATACGATAAATAGATGGACATAATTGAGTCAATTATGGGCATCGTTAAATTTGGAATGGATTGATAATTTGAATATGGAAATTAATTCAAATTGGGGGATAATTAATTTTTTGTAATTAATCGTCTAAGTCACGAGGTTAGGCTCTTTTATGGTGTAAGACTGCCCGGACCCGCCCGGAAAATCCAGCTGCCACAAATGCCAGCCTAATGTGAGAGGTCTTAGGCATAAATTAAATACGTAACAGTTGTAAAGACACGAGGTTAGGCTCGTTTGTGGTGTAAGACTGCCCGGACCCGCCCGGCAAATCCAGCTGCCACAAATGCCAGTCTAATGTGAGAGGTCTTTATAAGGTTACGGTCTTAATAAATTAAGAAACACTTAACCAGATAAAAATGTAGTGGGACATGAGGGGGTTAAGTGGGTGCCTTGGGTGGTATGTGGAATTAAGTGGGTGCCTTGGGTGGCATTTGAAATACGATTAGAAACACTTAACCAAAATGTGAAACATGTAAGTGAACATGAATAAGAAGAGGGTTAAGTGGGATGTACTGGAGGGGACCAAGCTTAGGTGGATAGCTTGTGTCAAGTATTGGGGGTCTGTTTCAACCAGTAACCCATAAGTATCTTTTGTGGGCTCGACCCAAGTCGAGGACGGGACACACGTACTGGGCTTGATTGTAAGAGGCCAAAAACGGGTTATCGGTGCCAATGCAAGTCCAACAGGGTCATATGCGTGTGTGGGCCCGGGCTGGTAGGTAAGACATTATTGCATCGTGTAGGTATAAGCCGTGCACAATTGGTGGTATCGGGTTGCCACTTTGGGGAGTGATGTACCCCACTGTAGGGCCAGCACGGGTATCAACGAGTTAGGGAGCCGATCGCATGGGGGTAGTGGGTACACCTAGTGGAGATAGGGGTTGCCGGCACCTATGAAAGCAACTAGGGGTGCACGAACTACCATTATCATTATTAAGTTTCGTAGGCGGGATCAACCTTAGGGTGACTAGTGGTGGTGCAGTATAGTAATTATCTTATAGTGGTTTAGGTGCGCTTTAACGTTATCTTTGTTCATCTTGTTTCCTTGTTTACTCTGTCTTACTCAATTGTTCACAGTCATTTACTTATTTTCCAACTTATGCCTTAGCCTAGTTATTTTGGTAATTATATTGTTAAAGTTATCGCACTCGCCAGACTTTATGTCTTACCCTCTTTGTTTCCTCCTCTTTTCTTCCTCCCCCCCCCCCCCCCAGGTGCTCAGGTTGGAACTAGCACCAGTGGAGCTTGATTTTGGATAGCTATATCTCTGGTTTTAGAAGTTGCTTGGATCGCTGAAGTAAAGTTCAACCTCTCTTATTTGTGGCTATTTTGAACTGGGGTTATGTCTTTCAATTTATGTACTTTGATTTAGTCAAGATGGATATTATGTACTTTGACTCTGGTTTTTGATGATGTAATCCAACTTATGTGTTTACCGCTGCAATGAATAAAATTTTAAAGTTTTAGTACTGTTTATATCTGTCTTGTTGTTAAGTTTCTATTCTATACACACTTAAAATGTTCCATGGAAGTTGATGCATACCCTTTGTGAGTGACATTAATGGACGTGGGGGGTGTTACACGTGGTATCAGAGCTGAAGGTTACCAGAACAGATATGAATTTTGAAAAACTGTTTTTCAAAAACACTTTTATAAAGAAGTACCTTCAAAACTATGTTTTAAGGAAAGTATTTTCAAGAGAAAAACTTATTTTAGAAAGCATAACCCCAAGAGCCATATATCTTTCCTTCGGTTCTTTTGTATTGAATCTTTCCTTTTTCGTTTCAGCATGTCTGGAATTCCCGAGATACCCGAGGGAATAACGATACCAGGATGGTTTAGGAGGTATTTGGAGACTAGGGCCACCACTGCAGGTCCAGCAAATCCTCCTCCTCCTCGCGTCGATACTTTCTCAAAGATATGTAAGGACTTTCGGGCAATGGGTGGAAAACCTTTTCACGAGACGGAGACATTTGTTGAAGCTCGAAATTGGCAAACGGAGGTGGAAGAATTGTTTGGGATATTTGAAGTGGAAGATGGAAGAAAGGTCCAGTTAGCTGCCTGGCTAATGAAGGATGAGGCCTCGTTTTGGTGGGAGGTCACAAATAGGGAACGTCTAGTTGATATATGGCCAGATTTTAGGTGGAGGTTTGAGGCGAAGTTTCTCTCACGGGCTGAAGAGAATCTATACATGGAAAGGTTTCTAGCATTGAAGCAAGGGAATCTATCGGTGAAAGAATACGTCAACAAGTTCAATCAGTTGGCGAGATTTGGCTTGGACTTGGTGAATACACCATAAAAGAAGGCCCTGAGATTTGTTAAGGGTTTGAACGAGCCGCTTCATGGGTTAACTATGACCCACATACCTATGGGGGCTACCTTTGAGAGACTAGTTGACATGGCACTTATGCATGAAGAGGAGAAGGGCGCCAATGCTAATAAAGCACCCGAGAAGAAAGGGGATCAAAAGAAACCGCAACAGCAACAATAGAACAAGAAAGGTGGTAAAGGCAACAATGGTAAGGGAAAGAAGAGATGCTTTAATTGTGGGACACCAGGCCATCTAAGCAAAGATTGTAGGAAGAAAAAGAAGACTGGCTGTTTCCACTGTGGCGAAGCGGGACATCTGATTAAGGACTGTCCAAGGAAAGGGAAGAGGGCAGGGTCTACCTCGGGAGGACAGGTGCAGGCTCTTATGGCACCAGGGCAGGCAAGGGGGCAAGTTTAGGCTCTCGTGGTCCCACCGCTGCAAGAACGAGGTAGAGCAATTTCCGTTGAAAGTTTAGTTTTTCTGTTTGATCATCCTGTCTGTACTTTATTCGATTCTGGCGCATCACATTCGTTTATTTCTACATCATTAGTTGAAACACTGCACCTAGATACTAGTCTAGTTACAGATCCCTTAGTAGTCTCAAATCCTATTGGTGGTTCGGCTCATCTTTCTATGATTTGTCGGGATTTGAGAGTGTTCTTCTTGGGTGTTGAGTTCGAATGCAACACCTTTGTTCTTGGCTTCATGGGCTACGACTCGATTCTAGGTATGGATTGGCTAACTAGATTCGGGGCCATCCTAGATTGTGAAAGAGGGGTAGTTAGGTTGTTGACTCGTTATGGAAAGACCCTTGATATTTCTTGTGATCCTAGAGGTCTAGTAATGCTTAGCTACCTTGAATCCCTTGACGCATCCGATGATGATTTACATTATGTTCGCATAGTCCATGAATATTATGATGTCTTCGATGAGGTGAGGGGTTTACCCCCAAAATGTGAGATAGACTTTCGAATATATCTAGTAGATAATGCAAAGCCAGTTGCATTGCCAGTGCGCCACATGGCTCCAAGAGAGAGAAGAGAACTTAGGAAGCAAGTGAAAGAATTGCTTGAGAAGGGGTTCATCAGACGTAGTATTTCATAGTGGGGTGCTCCAGTAGTGTTTGCCACGAAGGCAGATGGGTCCCTTAGACTTTGTGTGGACTATAGAGAACTTAATAAGCTTACTAAGAAGAATAGACACCCACTGCCGAGGATTGACGATCTCTTCAATTAGTTAGTTGGCGCCTCAGTGTTTTCGCAGCTGGACTTAGCCACTGGTTTCCATCAGTTGAGAGTGGTTGAGGATAGCATAGACAAGACTGCCTTTAGGACTCCGGACTGTTTCTTCGAGTGGCTTGTGATGCCCTTCGGTTTTACAAATGCCCCCGCATATTTTGTTGAATTGATGAGTAGGGTATTTAGGGAGTACCTTAATAAATTCATGGTAGTCTTTGTGGACTACATCTTGATCTTTTCCAAAAGCGAAGAAGAGCATGCCTTCATCTTAGGGAAGTGTTGGAGACCCTTCGAGCGCGTAGCCTTAAAGCTAAATTTTCTAAATGTCACTTTTGGAGGAAGGAAGTGCGATTCTTAGGGCACATGGTTTCATAAGAAGGGATAGCTGTGGATCCCGCGAAGATAGTGGCCATCCAAGATTGGAAGGTCCCTAAAAATGCTACCGAGCTGAGGAGTTTCTTAGGGTTGGCTGGCAGGAAGTTTATCAAAGACTTCGCAAAAATATCAGCCCCATTAACACGCTTGACGAAGAAGAACCTAGTCTTCACATGGGACGTAGATTGTGATGATGCGTTCCAACGTTTAAAGAGAGCTTTGACCATAACCCCAGTCTTATTGTTGCCAGATGGGAGTAAGCTATTTACCGTTTATACCGACGCTTGTGGGACAGGACTAGGCACAGTCTTATTGCAAGAGGGAAGGGTAATAGCCTATGGTGGAAGGCAGTTGAGAGTGCATGAGAGAAATTACCCTACACATGACTTAGAGTTGGCCGGTATTGTTTTCGCGCTTAAGTCTTGGCGCCATTATCTTCTTGGCGAGAAATTTGAATTGTTCACTAACCACAAATCACTAAAATACTTTTTCTCTTGGAAGGACTTGAACTTAAGGCAGCAAAGGTGGATGGAATTCTTAGCGTCATACGATTTTGAGATAGCATATACTCCTGGCATGGGTAACGTGGTGGCAGACGCCTTAAGTAGAAAAGTTTGTCCTTGAGTCCGTTGTTTTTTGAGCGACGAAGCTTAGAGTTCATCTCTACGTTTGACTTTAGACCTTCCATTGACTTTGTACTCGGTTTGCTAGCATCCTTAGAGGTTCGACCTACGCTTTTGGGATGGACTGGTGAGGCACAGCGAGATGACCCATAGTTGGTTGAGTTAGTAGAAAAGCTCAAAAGAGAGGAGTCATCGAGCCATCTCCGTAGGTATACCCTAGATGATAAGGGTTGGTTGCGTAGGGACGGTAGACTTTGTGTACCACGGGACGAGAATTCAAGGAAGACCATTCTTGATGATGCACATCCTTCGAAGATGACCATCCACCCCGGCGAGGACAAGATGTACATGGACATGAGACGAGTTTACTTTTGCGCCGGCATGAAGAGGGATGTAGCTGAGTTTGTCGCGAGATGCTTGGTGTGCCAACAAGTAAAAGCAGAGCAAAAGAAACCCGGTGGGTTGCTTCACCCATTGGAGGTCCCACAATGGAAGTGGGAAAGTGTCTCGATGGACTTTATTGATGGGTTACCGAGATCAAGGAAGGGTAATACGGGGATTTGTGTCGTGGTAGACAGACTTACTAAGAGCGCCCATTTCATTCCCGTGAAGAGTAAAAGGATTGCTCCATGGTTAGCCTCCGTATACATTCGAGAGATAGTTCATTTGCACGGTGTTCCTTCTAGCATAATGAGCGACCGCGATCCTATCTTTACTAGCGAATTTTGGAAAAGCTTGCAAGAGGCAGTAGGGACTCAGTTATGTTTGAGCACCGCATATCATCCTCAGACGGACGGCCAGACTGAAAGCGTGAATCGTATTCTAGAGGACCTATTGAGGTTGCGTGTCTTAGACTTCAGAGGTACAAGGGAGGAACATCTTCCGTTGGTAGAGTTCACATATAATAATAGCTTTCAATCTAGCATTGGCATGGCACCGTTCGAGGCTCTTTATGGACGGCCGTTGAGTCTACATATAAGATCTTACTTGGGCCCGATATTATTAGACAGACTTCGGAAAAGATCGATTTGATTCGAAGGAGGATGAAGACGGCGCAAGACAGGCAGAAATCTTATGCGGACAAGAGGAGGACAGATCTTGAGTTTGATACTGGGAACATGGTCTTTGTTAAGGTGTCTCCATTACGTAACGTTGTTCTCTTTGATTCCGTTGGGAAGTTAGCACAAAGGTTCGTAGGGCCGTTTCCTATTAAGGAGAGAATTGGACAGATGGCGTATAGAGTGGAGTTACCCGAGAGACTTAGTGGTGTACACGATGTATTCCATGTATCACATTTGAGGAAGTGCTTGCACGAGACTGCGGAAGTGGTAGAGCCGAGCTTGCTTAGAGAGGTGGAGATAGAGCGTGATGCGACGATTCGACGAGCTCCTACGTGCATTCTTGGGTCGAAGATTAAGAAGTTGAGGAATCGAGAGGTCAGGCTAGTCAAAGTGCAATGGGGATATGATGAGAGCAACGCCACTTGGAAGACGGAAGAGAAGATGCATTCATTGTACCCTTTTCTTTTCGAGGGTATGTCTTTTAATTTCTCCTTTATTGCTTACCGTGTACTTATCTTATCTTTAGTATGTCCTCTCGCTAGTATCTTTGACCTTTAGATAGGGTAGTCCTATGGTTGAAACATGTGTTTGAGACATGTTATGTATGACGGATGCATGTGGATGCAAGTGTTTGCTAGTGGTTGCTCGTGGATGCATATACACACACTTTAGGCACTAGATCGGCTCAGTCACTTCATATTGCATATTGCATATAAATGTGTGTGCGTATATAAATTTAATGGATGTATAATGGTTGTACTATCATATGGATGCTGCATTTTGGTGAATGGTTGTGCACACATATAGAAATAATATGTATCGATAGGATTCTTTCACATACATAATGGACGCATGGCACTATCATGGTTTGCATTAAGGAGGTCAACTGAATCAGTAGACCGCCTGATTTTGCATTAGATAGAGAGCATATACACACACTTCTTACATATGTTCATACAACATTAGGGATTTTATAAGGACAATGGATGCCTGTGTTTGATGGTTGAGTAGATGGTTGTTTGGATGTTAGGATATGCATTCTCCTTAACTTGGAGATTTCGGGGGCGAAATCCTTTAAAGAGGGGAGAATGTAACACCCTGTATTTCTATTAACATTAATATTTACAAATTAAAGAATAACTAATATCAGATGGGAGAATTAAGGGAAACAGGTTGCACCATTGTGTTCGTCTCGGAATTCTGTTGAGATAGAGTCCGAGTTTGCGTGAATTGGACTTCGTATGAAGAAGTTATGGCCATCAAAAGTTTCAGAAAATTCAAAAAAGATTTCGAAAATTCAAATTTCAGAGTCATACGGGCTAGGCGGGAAAATTCCCCCCAGGGCCAGGTCGACCATAGGGTCGACCTGGGGGTCGACCTACCCTGACCAGGTCGACCATAGGGTCGACTTGGGGGTCGAACTGGGGGTCGATCTGCCCCCCGAGCAGATTTGATTAGTGACCTGTTAATGACTGTGTGCTGACTCATTAGGGTTTCTGAACTGCTCTGATTGGCTGGGATTAATTCTGGGTTGATCGGACGGCTTAAACTAATCCTAAACTCTATAAAAAGACATGTAGACTCAAACCCTAAAATCAAAATAAAATTAGATTTATGGCCTCCATGCCGTCACCTAGTAACTCAGAATAGCCGCCACCAATTAGAGAGGAAGAAAGCTAATAAAATTCAATTCTTTTCAACTCTAACAACGAATCTTCTTCAAAGGAAAGCTAATTCAACTTCAGAATTCAGAACTCAAGACCTACTTTGAGTTGTGAGTTCGATTTCTTTAATAAAATAATTAGCAATTTAATTGGATTCAGTTAGGATGTGGATTATTTGGATATGATGTGAATTATTGACCGCATGTTATTATTTATGTTGTAAAATTGTGATGTTATCATTTATATTGTAAATTCCATGATGCTATCATCTACGTTGTAAAGTTGTGATCATATATGTTCTAATTTTATAATTGGCTTATATATAGTCAAGTCATAATGGTGTTTCATATGCTAGTTTGGTTATGTTGATTCATATGACAAATCATAAGTATGTATGCAAGTTTAGATTTTGATTAAGACATGAATCATATGCAAGTTGGGGAAAATTATATTTAACCTTACATGTTTCATGACATCTAGTTTATGTGAAAATTTGATCTAAAGTTAGGCTATGACATGTGTGAGTTCTATGACAAATTCTACATGCTAGTTTACATGTTTAGATGTAAGTTTACACCATCGTTATGTTGCATAAATCACATATGCAAGTTTATATAAATATATGTATTGGAGTATGAATCATGTTATGTAAGTTTGTGGTTATTGCCTATGCAAGTTCACACCTTTAGATGTAGATCTATCACGTACATGATTTATGCAAGTTTATGACTATTGCCTAAACAAGTTCACACCTTTAGATTTGGATCTATGGCATATGTAGTTTTATCCAAGTCTTGACTTTGTCCTATGCAAGTTTTAGATGTAGAACATCATTCACACATGCAAGTTCACCCCTTATGTTTAGATCTATTTTTAATTATATGTATGTTGTGATGTTTTCTCTTTATTCCATGAGTTAGACTATTCGAGTCTAACGTATATTTTACGTTAAACGAACGAACGTACAACATGGGGTAATGGGATAATATTAAAAGATTTAATATTGAGAATTGGCATAAATGCCTTAAATGGCATAAAATAAATTTGCGATGAAAATTGGTATGATTTTGCACACCATAAATAGATGGACATAATTGAGTCAATTATGGACAACGTTAAATATGGAATGGATTGATAATTTGAATAGGGAAATTAATTCAAATTGGGGGATAATTAATTTTGTGTAATTAATCGTCTAAGACTCGAGGTTAGGCTCTTTTGTGGTGTAAGACTGCCCGGACCCGCCCGGCAAATCCAGCTGCCACAAATGCCAGCCTAATGTGAGAGGTTTTAGGCATAGATTAAATACGTAACAGTTGTAAAGACACGAGGTTAGGCTCGTTTGTGGTGTAAGACTGCCCGGACCCGCCCAGCAAATCCAGCTTCCACAAATGCCAGTCTAATGTGAGGGGTCTTTATAAGGTTACGGTCTTAATAAATTAAGAAACACTTAACCAGATAAACATGTAGTGGGACATAAGGGGGTTAAGTGGGTGCCTTTCGAGGCATGTGGAATTAAGTGGGTGCCTTGGGTGGCATTTGAAATACGATTAGAAACACTTAACCAAAATGTGAAACATGTAAGTGAACACGAATAAGAAGAGGGTTAAGTGGGATGTACTAGAGGGGACCAAGCTTAGGTGGATAGTTTGTGTCAAGTAATGGGGGCCCGTTTCAACCAGTAACCCATAAGTATCTTTTGTGGGCTCGACCCTAGTCGAGGACGGGACACGCGTACTGGGCTTGACTGTAAGAGGCCAAAAACGGGTTAGCGGTGGCAATGCAAGTCCAATTGGTTCATATGCGTGTATGGGCCTGGGCTGGTAGGTAAGACGTTGTTGCATCGTGTAGGTATAAGCCTTGCACAATTGGTGGTATCGAGTTGCCACTTTGGGGAGTGATACACCCCACTGTGGGGCCAGCATGGGTATCTACGAGTTAGGGAGCCGATCGCATGGGGGGGTAGTGGGTACACCTTGTGGAGATAGGGGCAGGCGGCACCTATGAAGGCAACTAGTGGTGCATGAAACTACCATTATCATTATTAAGTTTTGTAGGCGGGGATCAACCTTAGGGTGACTAGTGGTGGTGCAGTATAGTAGTTATCTTATAGTGGTTTAGGTGCGTTTTAACGTTATCTTTGTTCATCTTGTTTCCTTGTTTACTCTGTCTTACTCAATTGTTCACAGTCATTTCCTTATTTTCCAACTTATGCCTTAGCCTATTTATTTTGGTAATTATATTGTTAAAGTTATCGCACTCGCCAGACTTTATGTCTGACCCCCTTTGTTTCCTCCTCTTTTCTTCCTTTCACCCCCCCCCCCCCTCAGGTGCTCAGGTTGCAACTAGCACAAGTGGAGCTTGATTTTGGACAGCTATATCTCTGCTTTTAGAAGTTGCTTTGAAACACCCCACCTCCATTAAGGTCACTCTCAAAGGGAATGCCCTAATTTTGGTTGAGGTTTATAAGTATAAGTCACAGATACACAAGACATATATAAATACACATATTTTTGAACAGCGGAAAACAACAACACTTTTATTCCATCAAAATACGTGTTTACACAAACCATGCCATAATTGTCTTACAATACTTCCAAAAACCATTACATTTTCATAACTGCCTTGATTTCATAACTTAAAGAAGCATAAAAAAAAGTAAACTGCATAAGTCCCCATAGTTGCAATCCAAAGCCATAGTCCAAAACGAAAGAGATCCAAGCAATACATTCTTTCTCTTCAAGCTGGATGTGAAAACTGGTCAAGCTGCGGTATTCCCTCCCTGTGGACCTGGGAGGGGGGGGACGAAAGAATGGAAGACGAAAGAAAAGTAGATTTAGACATAAAGCCTGAGTAAGTCTAGGACTATTCAGTCTATGAATAAAGAATTGGGCATGATAAGTATAAACTGGAAATGGGAAAGCACTATAAACTAGGTTAAGTTGTCTAGAGTCGAATATACTATTGTACCCCATATTAATCTCTGCACCCCTATAAACTAGTTCCCAACAGGCACCCCATAATCAGGGTGAAGTGATCCATTTCTAATGATCGGCTCCTACTCGCATAGTTACATGTGTCTTACGGCCCCCGATGTTGTAGCTACGTATGCTGGTCCCCACCATGGGGTGTATCAAGTCCCATGGTGGCGGCCCGACACAATTCTAGAATGCACAGGTATACTACTGGTGCCTAGTGCCTTATTTTTCTGCGCCGGAGTGTGTGCACGCCCGCACCTCGTTAGAACCTACACTGCTGCACCACCGCCGTCGATTTTGACCTCTTACAGTCAGCCCAGTAATCGTGCCCCACCCTGCCTAGTTCTGGGTATCCTGATACACCTTGTAGGGTTACTGCTGAAAAGGGTCCCCCGCTACTAGGTTTTCTATTTCTAGCCAACATGCTAAGTTGGTTAAGTGTTTTGTAAACCTAACCCCCAATCAGTCTGTATAGTTTAGAATGTTCCATTTTGATTAAGTATTAATTCAATTTACTTAATCCTATCAATCCTGACTCAGCCTTAATTGTCTTATTAAAGCCTCGACCTCTCACATTAGACAGGTATTGTTGTGGCTGCCTGTTGCCGGTTGGGTCCGGGCAGTCTTACGCCACAACTCAGTCTAACCTCGGGTCTTTATTGGGCTCAATGTTTAACCACCCACATTGGATAGGTATTGTTGTGACTACTGGACAGCCGGGCGGTTCCGGGCAGGTTTATGTCACAACGCAATCCAACCTTGGGTTAAACACATCGTATTTTCTAAATTTACACATTTTGTCTCTTTTCTATTTATATGTAAATATTTGCGGCCCATTATTCAAATTCATCTTTATTGGGTAAAATTAATTTATACCACTTAATTGTTTTCAAGGTCGTTGGCATGCGTCAAACATGCCAACACATATGTTTATATTTTTAACCCAACGTCACTACCCCCGTTTTATACGTTCGCTATAATATAACATATGTTGGGTTTAACATTTAAGCCCAACTTAGCCACATGAAAAAGGGGAGGCTTAGAACATGGTGTTTATATATTCTAAGTAACATCAAAAAGGGGAGTGTGAACGCATGAACTTGCAACATAACGATCTAATTAACATAAATTAGGCACTTGTAAACTTGCATTGTAATAGCATATAATCTTGACATGAAACATACCTAACATGAATCATGGTTTTAATCTAGTCATGTAAACTTGCATTTAAAAATGTGAATCTAACTTAATTATGTGTCACATATATTATCATATGATTTTGATAACAACATAGGCCTAAAACATGTTTTCAATTAGGCATAAAACTAAACATAGTCTAGTTATGTTCATAGAGTCAACACAAGTTCACAAAGATGCTTACTTTTGTCTCTAATACAAAAGTATGGTTTTACAATTGAATCATGATGCCAATTCCAACATAAATTCATATGAGTCATAATACCCAAATGGATCCAACTACACTAAAAGTGATTATGAAAAATATACATTATGTTGGCATAATAGTGAACCATATACTTGCATGAATCTCAAATAAACTACCACAAACATATAGTCGTTAACTTTCAACATGAATCATATACTTGCAATTATCCAATAGGTGTTGTAATAAACTACCACAAACATATAGTTGTTAACTTTCAATATGAATCAAATACTTGCAAATATCCAATAGGTCTAACATCGTTATACCACAACATCCCAAATCGATTAGAATCATAGCAACATACGATTATGAATTATTATCACCACAAATTAAGTACAATTGCATTTCTCATTTTACACAAATCAAAACACACTTATTCATTCACATCGGAATAACACTCTACTTACAACGTATGACGAATCTTCAATTCAGGTTTCTGAATTTTGAATTTGGAGATGCTATCCTTTGTTGTAGGCGTTGTTTTGATTTAGTTGTCGTTGCTTTAAGCTTTCGAATTGCCTCCAAATCGTCTCTCAATTTTGACGGCTACTTCTAGTCTTTCCTCAACAGCATGACGGTCTCATTCTAATTTTTATTTGTATGAATTATTGGAGTCTTAGGTCCTTTTTATAGTGTTTGTGAATTGATTAGAACCGTCGATGGAGCTTGGATTAATATTAGCCGTTCGTTTGAAGGAGAAACCAATCAGGAGCTGACACCTAGCCCTAGTGACAAGGCAAGGCTCAGAAATTCGGCCAAGCACAGACCAGGCCAGCCAGGGGGCTAGGTTCGACCTGGCTTAGGGGCCAGGTCGACTCCCCAGTCGACCCCCAGGCCGACTACCCAGTCGACCTGGGTGACCCAGGTCGACTACCCAGTCGACCTGGGTGCCTTGGGCGGGAAAATTCCCGCCCAGCCCATTCTGGTCCGATTTTTTTTTTGAAATTTGAATTTGTTCCGAGCTGTTTCTGTCTGTTTGAATTTTAAACTGAATTCTGAAACTTCCGGAGGCCATATCTTCTTCATACTGAATCCGTTTTACGCAAACTCGGACTCTATCCCAAGCAGAATTCCGAGACGAAAGAAATGGCGTATCCCGTTTCCCTTAATTCTTTGATTTGAAATTAATTATACTTTAATTTGTGAATTTTACTGTTATAGAATACACGGGGTGTTACGTGCTTGGATCGCTGAAGTAAAGTTCATCCTCTCTTATTTATGGCTATTTTGAACTGGGGTTATGTCTTTCAATTTATGTATTTTGATTTAGTCAAGATGGATATTATGTACTTTGAATATGGTTTTTGATGATGTAATCAAACTTATGTGTTTACCGCTGCAATGAATAAAATTTTAAAGTTATAGTACTGTTTATACATGTCTTGTTGTCAAGTTTCTGTTACATACACACTTAAAATGCTCCATGGTAGTTAATGCATTCCCTTTGTGAGTGACATTAATGGACGTGGGGTGTTACAGGGCGGCGCGGTGATCCATGGCGCAGGGGCTTCGATGGAGGGCGCGCCACCTGGAGGGGCGGTAGCGACGGTCCCCCCCCCATCGCACCTTTCCTTTTCTCTTTTTTTATTTTAATTCTGATTTGGTCAACAGATATGGGAGGAGAGGATTAAGGGGGTTATATAATAATATATATTATTTTATTTTATTAATTTCAAAAAGCAACTTTTTATTTTGACCTCGAAATCAAACCCACCGACTGTCATCCATAGCTAATTACCCCCATTCCGAACACAATGGGATAGGTATCGCAGGCTGATTCGACTGTTTCGATCAGTTTTCATCAAAATCAAAACAAAACTCTATATATTGAATTTGAACGCGCATTTCAATTTACCAGGGCCACATACTAACTAGAAAAATTCCCAAAAAAAATATTTTCTAGCTTCGTATTGACGATACGGTCCTAACAAAACTAATTTCGTCAAATTCTGAGACCGTTTGAAAAATGGCCATTTTCGAGTCGATTAAAATCAACTAAAACTGGCAAAACATGTTTTCCTTTGCCATGCTCACATATTGATTCGAAAAATTACGAATTATGGAATCTAGCAATAACTTGACATCACGGATCCAACAAAAGTGGTTTCGTAGAAATCCGAGGTCGTTTGCAAAATTTCCATTTTTAAGGGCCAGAAATTCTATAGTGACTATTCTCAATTTTCAACTGGGCATAACTTTTGATCCCCGCTATGAAATTTCAGTTTTTAGAATTCGTTGGAAAGATATTCTCAATTATATTCAAATATTTTTGGTTTCGCTAAAATTCGGTTTATTTTGAATCCTGTGCATTAATTTGAAATTTAAAATCGAATTTTCGAACTACTGCGCCATTTTATATTCCTTTTATATTTAATATAAATTATTTATATTCTAACGGCGATTCGAATAAATATACATTCTATTTCAATTCAAAATAAATTTCTCGTCGTTATTATTTAAAATAATTCATTTTAAATAATCAAAATTTGCTAAAATTACCAAAATAAAAATTTTAAATTGGCTCAGAATTTTCGGGGTTGTTACAATCTCCCCCACTTAAAACTTTTCGTCCCCGAAAAGGAACGAAGCTGGAAGTTGTTTAACAAACCAACTCAAATTCCATTATTTCCATTACGGCTTAAGTTCTTCAACTTTTCAGCTTCTAAGAACTTTTCAATTTTTCAAAAATTTGGCTGACACCCTAAATTTTTGAAAAATTTCGCCATAACCTCCCCTGCACCGGGGACATCGGGATATTTCGAATAGCCTCCCATGGCCCTCATCAATCCAAAAAGAAAAAGAAATAGCCAAGCGGCTAGCCAATCGGCTCATAAAATCATCCAAACCCAATAAATTTGTAAACATGTACCTATTTGTCAGGCAAACAAATTTATTCTTCAGCTCTAGCCTCCTTGCTATGACCTGTTCAATGTAAGTACATGTATATGCATGCATTTTCAAACAATTTTCAATACAGTTCAATATTCGGTTCAATTTTGGCCTAAATGGTTCAAAATTTCAAACAAATAAACAAACAACACAACCATCAATCAATTAGTGGATTATCGTTTCAAATTCATAATTTTGATATATATATATATATATATATATATATATATATATATATATAGGAAATCATGTTTTTGATGCCAAATCACAACAATAGATCCTATCTAGTTTTGGTTCACACACTAGTCTAATGGAAATGTATAGATATCACACTTTCGAAACACGAACATAAATACTGATGATGTCCGGACACCACCAGAATTATCCCGAGCGACTAGAGTGCGAATCTATATCTATCCAGTATATTAAAACTTCGAATATACGTTCATGACGCGTATATGCGAAATCCTTATATATTGGACTGTCCAAATTCAATACAAATAAAATACTCAAATACGTATACTTGAATTTTACTTTCAAAACAAATTTTTTTTCAATTTTACTTTTTTTTCCTTAAAACATACTCTTCACACTCGTTCTAGGATACTACTGGTCCCATCTCTAACGAGCCATTCTCATTGGATATTACTAATCCAATTTCTGATGAATTCTTCCGTTTGGTTCTAATGTGTCTTGTTCTCGAGCGCTATAAACCAAAGTTCCGATACCAAAATGTAGCAACTCGTACTTCCCCAGTCTCCGAAGAGAAGAGAAAGAACGAATTACCGTGAGGACAAGATGAATCAGAACACAAACAGAAGAACATTTCATTGTTTATTACAACAATTCCATCAGAATACAAGAATATACAGAGTACGAATAAATGAAATAAGTTCGATAAATAACAGATATTTAAGTTACATTTAAATACACAGCAGCAGAAAAATAATACAACACACAACAAAAAGTAATACACGGATACAAAGCTTTCCGAGTATCGTTCCAGCTGTAGACCAGGATCCTGTGAATATAAATCTGCAAAACCAAAACTACTAGCTGCCCGTGTGGAAAATAGGGGCACCCAGAGTTTAGGTTAAAACAATAAAATCCAGGTCAGTCATGTGACTGGTGTGAGAACTAAAACAGTTATTAATCTTTATTTTTAAATTTAGGTAAATCGAGGGACCACGCCGTATAACACGGAACGGGTTTTTACCCCAAGAATAGCAGTGCACAAAACAACAGCGCAATGCTAAATAAAGAAGAATGAAGCTATTATAAGACCCAGGTCCCGTCACAGAATGCAACGCAAGACGGAGGATAGGGTTTTTACCTTATAATAGCCAAAAATGCTTTGTACATGAAATTTCATATTTTATTATTAATATACGTGAAGAAAGCAACTTCAATCATAATGTATAAATCATAGACGGCATAAGTGACCCATACCACTATGTCGCCTTACTAGGCTCTACAAATAAAACCGAAAGTCACGTATTGGAAATTGGATTCCATCATGAGTCGAGGCAAGGGGCAAGCTCCTCTCCGTTCGAGACACTCTAGCAAATGTCTCAGGACCACACACAGCGACCCTTGGAATCGGTTGGGCCGGTCCTCACCTAACTTTGGAGGATGAGTTATTCTGGAACACACGTTTCCCGGTCCTATAGTACCTATATAATGGTCTGTACGTCGGCTCACATAGTGCCAGTTATCGACCATATATTCGAGGAGCCTCGCATTCCAACAACCACACAGGTAAAGAGTATATAAATGTCAGGGTTGGTAGGTCACTGACATCACCCATAGCTAGAAAGAAATGTCGTGTTCTCCCAACGGTCTGTATCCCCTTTTTGACTTATACCAAGATGTGAGGCTCGCGAATTCACGTTATACACAAAGATATGCCAAACAGGCCATGATTTGATCATCAACCACAAGATTTTGCTTTTTAACAGAAGCCTTGATCATTTTCCACTTAGGCGTGCCACACAGGCAATTCACTCCATGCGGATGTCCATCGATATACAACCTCTGAGCTCGTACGTCTCATAGAAGGGCGTTGAGCAAGAGAATAAATTCTACGCCGCCAAATAGATGTATATTTAATAGAGATCAATCAGCACAGAATAAAATCCAATGTCAGACACACAGTCCATTTACAAGTTCGTTCTTGGTCTGAACGAAACCGGAGGCAGTTTCCTCGCATATCCGTCGATCTCCAAGTACATCTGGACGATCACCAATTGATTCCCTCCTCTTCGGTGTACAGCCCAATCAAGATCATCAATAATCATCAAAACAATGTGAAGACTTCCGGTCTTCAACCACCGTCTTCATCTTCGACTTATCGTCGAATCAGTTATTCAGAATGGGTATAAACCCGGCCTTTTCGAATAACCCGCGTATATAATAAACAAGTGTTACACAAACACAACATACGCCTCATTCAAAATCAGAATATTCTTTATTCAAATATTCACATTCTTAGGGAAAGGTTCCCATTAATTTTATCAAAGATAAATTCTTCTAAATTTATTCTTTAATCTTCCTTTGGATATCATTTCAAACCATATTATGGTTTTCCAGCCTAGTCGGGATAAGCGAACCACACCGAAGTAATTATTTATTTTATTTCCCAATCCCAACCTATTTATCCCATGGAGCAAAACTGGTAATACTCCATATCTAACACCATGGTGTTATCGGTAAAATAAATTTACATTTCACGTTCAAATCTAATCGAAGATTTAACTATCGCTTTGGAGCAAAACTGGTGATACTCCATCCTCAATCACTTTAATCTAATTAAAGATTCATTAAAACTTCACTTAGTTTTAATCTTCTCAAAAATCAATATCCTGTCTTTAATTGGGTTAAAGAACTAATGTCATCTAAAACACGGTTCACGATAAACCCAAATTCACGTTCTATTGTTAATCGGGTTAAAAGAACATGTGTTATTCAAAACACCGCTCACGATAAACCCAAAATCACATTTAAATTCAATTCCAATTAAATACCAAATTAACTTGTGACGGCCGCCCCGCACCAACCGACATTTACTCCAAGAGTGCACTGTACACATGTCCAGTCAGCACTGGACGGGTCGTCAGAAGGTAAAAGGGAAGAAGGAAATGAACCTGTAGAATGTCTCACAGCGCATAGGATAAAATATAATAATAACATACTTGACATAAAACAGGTGAGACAGTGCATAAGCTGAAACAACTAACATAGCAGCGGAAAATGTAAGTACAGCTTATGATCCAAAGTTAAACATTATTACAACTTCTCAAACTGTCTCAAAGCAAAGGCAAGATAAAGGAGGTAAACTACTAATGCCCAAGTAGCGACCACCAACGACACAGGGAGAATATCTATATATCATACGTGGAAACATCCTGCCCGCCTCCGAATCAGCTACCCGCGCATCACCAGCTAACCTGTCTCTAGTCTGCTCGTGTGAGCACCCAGAGTAATAAGAGGAGACATAAAACTCTGGGTCAGACATAAAGCCTGGTATGAGCGATAAGCATCTAAACAGAACAATAACAGGTAGATTAAAACATACCTGAACCTGGACCTGCAACCAAGGAGTTAGCACTACATACTGTACAACACTCTAAGGTGCCATATCAAACAGTGTAAAGATACGGAGGTGGGGGTGTGCATGTCATAGTGATGGCAAACAATCAAACATATCATCCATCCTCACATCTCTCACTCAGTGCGTAAAGCATATGATATTCACCACTTCGATCACCCAACATACCTTGCTACGATCACTTTGCCCCATGAGTCATAAATGGCTTCACTGCACTGATAACGTAGCCACTAGTCCTTTGCTATGTCCACTTGCCCCATGGAGTTATTCACCCCATCTACGCTGGCTCATAGCCTTACCAATCCTTTACTATGTCCACTTGCCCCACGGAGTTATTCACCCCATCTGCGCTGGCTCATAGTCTTACCAATCCTTTACTATGTCCACTTGCCCCATGGAGTTATTCACCCCATCTGCGCTGGCTCATAGTCTTACTACGCATCACCTTGCCCCTCAAGTCATGATGACTCTACTGCACTGATAACGTAGTCTTGCTACCATAACCTTGCCCCTCGAGTCATAATGACTCTACTGCACTGATAAATAGCTCATCATTCATTTTCAGTGGTGAAACGAAGTTATGAACGTCGAAAACTCCTTAGCACTCGTCCCGCGGCAAAGCCCAACCATGAAGTGAACTCATCGGTTCCCAATTGGATCCTGAGCTCTAACTTCCCATATTGGACTACCTTTGCATCTCGGGTTATTGACCAATACAGGGTCGGGTCGGATTCCCCTTCAAGCCATCGGTTCGGGTCGGGTCCACTACGTTGCGTCAGTTCATGGTCCTCCTCTGGCACGGTTCGGTTCGGGTCCACTCCATCGCGTCGGTTCGAGTCGGGTGTCCCACTTCGGGTCGGGTCGGGTGCCATCTCCCATCCAGTTCGTGCTTCCGCTCCGATCAGCTCCCTCGCCCTCCATTTGTTCCGATCTGATCCTCCTCCTTTAGCCGCTCCGATCCCCCTCCTTTAACCGATCCGATCCCAATATTGCTAGCATGGCCTTCCTTTTTGCCAGATTTCTCAAGTGTTAGGTTCCGATCCGATCGATTCCCTTGCCCAGTTCAACTTATCCGATCCGAGCCACCATATCCGATCCGATCCTGCACTGTTTCCTGAACTTTTCCAGCAAGTGTTTTACGCCATTCGACGACGTTTTTGACCATTCTAACTATTGAAATCAATCACAAAGCATATCATACAGTCATAGCAACATGCATAATCAACCACAAACATCAAAACATCAACATGATAGGTTAAAGTGGATCAAACATACCCCAAACCCCATATTTCCCCTTAAGCATGTTTAGCTGAAACTAATGATAGGATTAGCAAAACTTAACCAAATTAACCCAAATTCATATCAGAGGTCTAAAACATCATTTAAGAATTTATGAACATTTTTCCAGAATTTTATCAAGTTTAAATTCGCTAATTAACACTAATTACCCTTAATTAGCCATAATTAGTGAGGAACTATGCAAATCACTCACCTTAGCCACAAATAAACAAAAATCTGAAATAAATCTCTGATTTGATGCGAATCCAAATGCTAAACAGCAGCTCCAATGTTGATTTGGTGTAGATCTCCCTTGATTCGATGTTGCTAAGCTTAATCCTTGATTAGGAGATGATTTGGAGGTGATTTAGAGGTCGGAGGCCATTTTTAGGGTTTCTTGGAGGTAAGTGGAGGCTAGAAAACTGAAATGAAATGATTCTCTAACTCATTTCAGCCTCCCCATAACCCTAATCCCGAAATGGGTTATGGGCCTATTCACTAATTACCCTATTTGTCCCGGTTAAGCAGTTTTCACCTTCCAAACCTTATTTCAGCCATATCTCCCAAATGGTAAGTCCGTTTGGCTATTATGACCACTCTACGGAAAGATAAACCATCAAACGAATCTAATGGAAGTGGTTTCAGGTCAAAATTCCTTTCCAATCAAAAGTTATGGCCAAAACAAAATCAGCTAGGGGCAAAACGGTCATTTAAAAATCGGCAAAAATCATGAACATGGGAAATGACTCTAATAGATGTTTTCCAAAGTTACATGACCATACATCTTCATATGGGAAAGAAATAAATATCCTACGATCCTTTGATGCGTAGAATGCGGGTTGTTACATAACTGGACAATTTCACTAAATCTTAATTAAAAGATTTATTCTTTTCTAAACTGGGTTCAAGAACAGTGTTATTTAAGACACCATTCACGACGAACCCAAAATCCCATTTGATATTAAATACAAGGCTCTGAATAGAAAATATACCTACTTATATTCGATATCAAATTCTGAAACTAACAAATATCGTATTGGAAATAACGATATAAAATATATCTTTCAAATTTCCATAACCATATCTGCATAATCACGAAATTCAACATCGAAATATTCCGAAGATAATTTCGATTCAAATCCATTCCAATTCGTATATTGGAAATTCTGATTATTTTCAAACCCGTTTCAAATCTAGTTCAAAACAAGTTCATTTCGATAAAAATATATTTTTATCTTTTCGAATGTGGAATTTTTCATCCCAATTATTTCCAATTCATTTCTTATGATTTTACACAAATTATTGATATTTTTAATAATTTTATCAAGGCCCGTTCAGTCGGTTTTCAATAACGGCCACCGAACTGCACTTACAACGACCTTTTCCAAATTTGATTTGGACATAATTCCAAATCCAACCGTTAGATTTCAAATTTCTAATATTCATTGGAAAGCTCCTTTCGATACGAACCCAACTGTTCCGATTACAGGATAATCCGACGGTCGGATCTCCCGCAATGTCAATTCGAAGTCAATGGTCGAAATTCGCGAACTGCCGCGGCGCAGCGCGTTCTATTCAGGCCATTATATAATATATATATATATATATATATGTATATATATATATTTCGTCGATTTCCTTTTTATAACGTATTTTATAAATTGTTTAAATTCATCTTCAAAACAATTTCAACTTCATATTCAATTTCAAATCAAAATTGAATATTCCACATCATCGATATACAAATGATAATATTTTCAAAACGTTATATTTTGAAATCACGTCCTTTTCTATATTCATTATAAAAACGAATATAATCGATATAAATATCGTTCACGTCAAAATGGCACATCTCTAATCAACACGGCTTTATATATTTCAATAACTTCGTTATTCTATTCAACAAATGAATATTTATTCTATTCAACACATGAATCTATATTTCTTTTAACACATGAATAATCTCAACACATGAGCATCGTCAACACATGACTATTTTTGTCATTTAATATATTTTATAAAATTATGATAAAGATGTAAATTTTATTGTTTAAAATATTTTACTCAACACCAGAATATTTTCAACACATGAATATATATTTTATTCAACACATGAACATATATTTTACTCAACCCATGAATATATATTTTATAATATTCTTTATTTTCCCAATTGGAATGAGGCCCAATCAATTACCATATAATGTTAATTATATGGATTCCATACAACACATGTATATAATAGCAACGATAAATAATCAACCATCATCCAAAGTGCACCACACAACTGCATAAGCATCAAACACATATAATTAACGCTTACACAGTCCGTCAACCAACCGGTCGACATATAATTAAATAATTGGGATTAGTGTACGCCAAATATCCTCCCAACACCCGTGTGGGGTTTCAAATAAACAAACACATATTTTTATCTGTGTAATTGGGCGACGTGCAAAATTTATCGTCCCAATCAATGTCCTTCAAATAGGTGTACATAATCAAACCGTCCGGTTTGTAAATGAATATTTATTTATTCACATTCACATTAAAAATTATATTTTTAACGATAATTAACTTATTTCAACACATGAATATTTTATTATCCATTTCACATCAACATCACAAACAAACTTCACAACACATCAAACAAGCAAACAAGTCGTCCATGGTCTGTGGACGATGGGTGTCGGGTGCTGCTAAGCACCGTCTGCATCCTAGTATATATATTTTAACTAGAAAACAAGATTTAAAGTGAGAAGTTCTCACCCATGCTGAACCAAACGCCACGACTCTTCATATGTTGGAAATTTTCGTCGTGCTCGCCTTTTGTCAATTTCGTCGTCCGTTGCCACTACATATATAAAAATCACATTTTTATGTTGTTGCTGTGTATATGAAAATCACATTTTTATAATCACTCTATATGGATAAAAATTCTATTTTTTACACCGCTACTATATAGATAAAAATTCTATTTTTACACCGTTACTATATAGATAAAAATTCTATTTTTACATCGCTACTATATATATAAAAATTATATTTTTATCTTGTTTTCATATAATAAAGATTATATTTTTCTCTCGACATTCTCTATATAAAAATCACATTTTTATATATAGAGATCGTATTTTTTTATATTTCCACTACCTATGTAAAAAATCAAATTTTTATTAACTATATATTATAAAAATCATATTTTTATTTCAAATTTCCTCACATAAAAATCATATTTTTATATTCTGAATAATCATATCCTTTCGTTTATAAAAATGTAATCTTTTCGCTATATAAAAATATGAACTTTCCTTATTGAAAAATATAAACTTTCCTCAAATAAAAATCTTAGATTTCCACAATAAAAATCCTTATTTTCATGACATAAAAATTGTAACTTTATCATCATAAAAATCACGTCTTTAAACAGTTAAAAACCTCATCTTTAACCATTTAAAAATTATAACTTTATCTATATATAGATTCTAACTTTCTCTATATTAAAATCATCATTTTATTTTCTGTTTTATATAAGTTAATAATTAAAGAAACTGAAATAAAATGAAATGAAATAAATGAAATTTACCTTTGTTTTAAAGGATGGGGAGGATCATCATCGCGCTCTAGAGGAGATGGCGGAGAGGGAGCAGGCGCGGTGGGAGGGAGAAGAAGGTCAGAGGGGGCATGTTCGAACGACTGGAGGAGGGAGGGGGGTCGCGGCTGTGCTTGACGTCGAGGGGGGGCTACTCGCGACTGAAAAGAGGGAAGGATTAGGGGGGCTGCGTTGATCAATTAGAGGGGGAGGGGAGCGGTCTCGTGTGGAGGAGGGGATAGGAAGAGAGGGGACGGCGCGGTGATCCATAGCGCGGGGGCTTCGATGGTGGGCGCGCCACCTGGAGGGGCGGCAGCGGCGGTTCCCCTCCCCCTCGCTCCTTCCCTTTTCTCTTTTTTATTTTATTTATTTTAATTCTGATTTGGTCAACGGATATGGGAGGAGAGGATTAAGGGGATTATATAATAATATATATTAGTTTATTTTTATTAATTTCAAAAAGCAACTTTTTATTTTGACCTCGAAATTGAACCCACTGACTATCGTCCATAGCTAATTACCCCCATTCCGAACACAATGGGATAGGTATCGCAGGATGATTCGACTGTTTCGATCAGTTTTCGTCAAAATCAAAATATAACTCTATATATTGAATTTGTACGCGCATTTCAATTTACCGGGGCCACATACTAACTAGAAAAATTCCCAAAAAATATTTTCTAACTTCGTATTGACGATATGGTCCTAACAAAACTAATTTCCTCAAATTCTGAGACCGTTTGAAAAATGGCCATTTTCCAGTCGATTAAAATCAACTAAAACTGGCAAAACACGTTTTCCTTCGCCATGCTCACATATTGATTCGAAAAATTACGAATTTTGGAATCTAGCAATAACTTGACATTACAGATCCAACAAAAGTAGTTTCGTCGATATCCGAGGTCGTTTGCAAAATTTCCATTTTTAAGGGCCAAAAATTCCATAGCGACTATTCTGAATTTTCAACTGGGCATAACTTCTGATTCCCACTATGAAATTTCAATTTTTCGAATTCGTTTGAAAGATATTCTCAATTAGATTCATATATTTTTGGTTTCCCTAAAATCCGGTTTATTTTGAATCCTGTGCATTCATTTGAAATTTAAAATCGAATTTTCGAACAATAATGCCATTTTCTATTCCTTTTATATTTAAAATAAATTATTTATATTCTAACGACAATTCAAATAAATATATGTTCTATTTCTATTCAAAATAAATTTCTCGTCGTTATTATTTAAAATAATTCATTTTAAATAATCAAAATTCGCTAAAATTGCCAAAATAAAAATTTTAAATTGGCTCAGAATTTCCGAGTTGTTACAAATTGTCTATTAAAGAAAAGATAAAAACATTTACCTTTTCTTTAAAAACCATCTTTATATTAGTGTGTATAATTAATTGTTGAATTTTTTTAGTGTGTATGATTAATTGCTAGATTTTGTTAGTGTGTATGATTTAATGATATCAGAATTGTAATTATTTCAATTATTAATTCACTGTTGTTAATAGAAATATAGAAAATAAAAAAATAAAAATATTTATCTTTTTCAACCTGTAAACCACATAAAATTATAATTTAACAGTGAAATAATTATGCAATTATTTACTAATGTATTGAAACAAAAATACATTATAGAACACAGATACTCATACAACATGAAGCTATTAACTTTGGTACATACAACAAAGTAAAATTATTGCCTTTACATGAAAATATAAATGCAGTTATCTTTAAAAACATTTTCTGTCAAAAAATTGAAAAAAAAATCAAATAGTCGTTGAACACAACGCGGCATAAATTTAACAAAGCCATATGAGCAAATAATCATTCAACAAAAGAACAAGTTGAATAATATAAAATAAAAAGATATAATTGAATATCTTTTAAATAACTTAAACCACATAATATAAAAAACAGTAAACAAAACTTACAGAATTTCAATCAGTTCTTAACATTAATCAGTCCTAAAAATCAACCTTCATGAAATACATATAATCAAAATTTCATTTTACCATATTATTCAACTGTAACACTAAATTTAAAAAATTCATTCAAATACAATGAATTTTAAACAACAATTCAAACATTCATAAAACAACTTCTTCTATTATGCCCTAGTTTTTCACACTTTCCACATTGGTTTTGTTTAGCATGAAAATCAACATCTTCAATTCTATTCACTCTAGGCCTACCAGCTCTACGAACAACTTTAGAAGGAAGAATTGTACATGATTCTTCAGCTTCAACTGCATCTTTATCAAAAGTTGGAATTGAATTTATTACATGTGAATAAGCAGCTCGATAATACTCAAAAGTGAAGTATGGCTCAACTTAATGATATACAGAATTTTTAGACAAATATATACACTTCAAAGCATGGGCACAAGGAAAACCCTTCACTTTCCATTGATTGCAACTGCAAATGCGATTTTTAAGATCTACTTTTTGCGATGTTGGAGAATGAACTTCATAAATAAATCTACAAAATTAAAGATAAATCATATTTAAATAAATAATATTATTAAATTATAAAAACCCACATTAACAGTTAATCCTATATAATGTGTCTAATATCTTGATATCTCTATAATAAGCTTTTTTTCCACACATTATATAATATCACACTACAAATACATAAATCCTTAAATTTTTACTACAAAATTAAATAAGACTAAAATTATCCTATTGTCGCATATATCTCTTTCAACTATTTCATAAACTAAATGAGCAAAATATTAAAAAGATAAATGCACATATCTTTTTCATGAACAGTTTGCACTAAAAAATAAATCTTTGTTAAATGTTTACATTGTAATAAGAAAAACATACCTATATGATTTACTAACACTCCACCCAAACCCTTCCTCCATCAATTTCAACAAACAAGCTTCCATTTTTTAACAAAGAACATTTGTAATAACCCGGAAATCTGGGCCAGTTTAAAATTTTTATTTTTGCAATTTTAGCGAATCTTGATTATTTAAAATGAATTATTTTAAATAATATCAATGAGAAATTTATTTTGAATATAATTCGAATGTATATATTTGTTTGAATAGACGATAGAATATAAATATTTATTTATATTTATAAAAGGAATTGAAAATGGCGCGGTAGTTCGATAATTCAATTTCAAAATTCAATTGAATGTACCGGGTGCAAAATAAACCGGATTTTAGTGAAACAAAAAATAATAGAATCTAATTGATAATGTCTTTCCAACGAATCCGAAAAATCAAAATTTCATAGCGGAAAACAAAAGTTATGTCCAGTTGAAAATTCTGAATAGTCGCTATGGAATTCAGGCCCTTAAAAATGGGAATTTTGCAAACGACCTTGGATTTCAACGAAACCACTTTTGTTGGATCCGGGATGGAAAATTATTGCTAGATTTCAAATTTCATAATTTTTCGAATCAATATGTGAGCGTGGCAAAGGAAAACGCGTTTGACCAGTTTCAGTTGATTTTAATCGACTGGAAAATGGCCATTTTTCAAACGGTCTCAGAATTTGACGAACTATTTTGGTTAGGACCATATCGTTAATACGAATCTAGAAAATATTTTTCGGGATGTTTTCTAGTTAGTATGTGGCCTTGATAAATTGAAATGCACGTTCAAATTCAATATATAGTGTTATATGTTGATTTGGCGAAAACTGATCGAAACGATCGAATCAACTTACGATACATATCCCATTGTGTTCGGAATGGGGGTGAAACGCTATGGACGACAGGCGGTAGGCCTCGTTTAGAGGTCATATGAAAAAGTCAACTTTTTGTAAATTAAATAATTAAATAATTAAAATAATTAAAAAATAAAACTTCCCTCTCCCTATCTCTTTCTCTCTTCCCCCCCCCCTCATTCTTCGTTCATTCAAGAGAAAAAAAAAACCGCAGATCCACAAATCGCGCCCCCCTCCTTGTCGATTGCACCACCGCCGGAGGTGTGCCTCCGTCCATCTGCGCTCAGACCTCGGCCGCCCCCCCTTTCCAGTCCCCCTCCCCTCGCGCGTCACCTCTTCTCCATTCCCTCGCGTGAACCACTGAAGCCGCTGACCTCCGACTCCATCACCGCTCCGCCAGCTTCCACCTCCCTCCGCACCCCATCAGCACTCCGGCGCACCCCTTCCACCACTCCGACGAACTCAGCACCCCTTCCCCTTCTAACAGTAAGCTACTTTATTTTTATTTATTTAATTTCAGTTTTTTTTAGTTAGTTTAATTTAAATATACCTTTATAAAATGTGACGATCCCAAAACCCCGTGACACGGTGTTAAGGATAATCATTGGAATATAACACATTAATCATCATTAGCATATCACAGATAATAGCATAAACAGAAAATAGAATAATTTACACACATATGACAGCGGAATCATATAGATAACATCACATCAGAGAAGCACAGTACAGGATACAACTTAGTGCATAATGATACATAATCAGTCACCATCGCCTGTGGCGGAATCATACATAAAGAGTACACAAAAGGAATATCAGTCTACATCGCCCGTGGCGGAATCATAATATAGATACAATAATGGCGGAGAAAATCCAAGTCAGCACGGTGTAGTCAAGCCTCGCCATGAGCCAAAAGGTGCGCCAGAAACCTGTAACTAGGCTGCCCGTGTGAAAATAAGGGCACCCGAGTTTGCAAGGTGAAACAAACTACGAGTCAGTCATGGGACTGGTATGAGAAATCCATTCAACTTATTAACAACAATAATAAGGCAAATCAAAGGACCACGCCACTTTCGCGGAACGGGTTTACTCCAATGAGTGCTCGTGCATGAAATAAAGTAAATGATTAAATCAACGCAATGCTTTTTATAGAATGAAGCCATTATAAGACTCAGGTCCCATCACACAATGCAACGCAAGCCGGAGGATAGAGTTTTTACCTTATAATGGCCAAAGATGCTTCATACGGATAAAACAAAGTGTTTGATATTATTACTAGTGCATATATGTTTCAAAAGCAAATTCAATCATAAATATCAATCATAGGCGGCATAGCTACCATCTACTATGTCACCATACTAGTAATACAATCACATCCGCAAATTTCGTATTGGAAATTGGATTCCTTCATGAGTCGAGGCAAGGGGCAAGCTCCTCTCCGTTCTAGACACTCTAGCAAATGTCCCAGGACCCCACTATGATCCTTGGAATCGGCTGGGCCGGTCCTCTCTTACTTTTGAGGATTGGCAATTCCTGAACACACGTTTCCCGGTCCATACAGACCTATAATCGAGGCGCCTCGCATTCCAACAACCACACAGGTGAAAAGTATATATAATGTCAGGGCTGGTAGGTCACTGACACCACCATAGCTAGAAAGAAACGTCGTGCACTCCCAGCGGTCCGTCTCCCGTTTTTGACTCATACCGAGGTGTGAGGCTCACGAATTCACGTTATACACCAAGCTACGTCACACAGACCATGCTTGGATCATCAACCACAAGACTTTGCTTTGCAACAGAAGCCTTGATCATATGCCACTTAGGCGTGCCACACAGGCAATCCACTCCATGCGACTGATTTCTGTCAATACATAACCTCTGAGCTCGTACGTCTCAGAGAAGGGCATTAAGCAAGAGAATAAATTCTCCGCCGCCAAACAGATATATATTTAACAGAGATCAATCAACACAGAGCAAAATCCAATGTCAGACACACAGTCCATTTACAAGTCCGTTCTGGGTCTGAACGAAACCGGAGGCACCAATTCCTCGCATATCCGTACAATCAACAATATGTTTGGACGGCTACTACTTCAATTCCTTCATGGTAGCTACTCCAATCACGAGCATCAGTAGCGCCCATCCATCCAATGTGGAGATCGTCGGTCTTCAGTCGTCTTCGACTCTTCGACTTCTCAACGTCGATCGATTATTTGAAATGAGGTAAACTCGGCCTTTTCAAATAACCCACGTATATTTAGATTTTCAAACCAATTAATCACAGGGTTGAACTATTCAACATTCACATTTCAGTTATTTAGTTATAATTTCCTCGTCAAATACATTCAACCATCACATATCAAGCAAACACAACAAAATTGGTTTATTTTCACTCTATATCGTCTATAGCACTTAATAACGATATATCGCCATTTTTATTTAATTTAAAACGGCCATATTTAATTAAACGACGTTTAAGGTCGTGTCGACGCACTGGCGCTGCTTTCCACTAATTTTGTTTTACACATATAGGAAAATCTAACCGTTGGATCATCACAAATTTTACATCATTAGGAAGGTCTTTTCAAAACGAATCCAACGGTTCCAGTTTTGGGAAAATCCGACGGTCGGATCTTCCACACTAACCATTTGAAGTTACGATTTCAATTTACGAACTGCAGCGTCATTATTCGATTTAATTTAATTATATATATATATATATAAATATAATCGTTTCTGGCGCTGTTTTTCACTAATTTTGAATTAAACATTCCAGACAATCCAACCGTCGGATCTTCACAAAGTTGGTGCCGTTGGAAAGATATCTCTAAGGCGAACCCAACGGTTGAGGTTTCGGGAAAATCCAATGGTCGGATCTTCCGCACTAATCATTTGAAATCACGGTTTCAAAATATGAACTGCACAGCCACGTTTCGTTTTAATTATATTTATATTTATATATTTATATAAATATAGTTCATTCAATGATTTCCATATCGTTTTCACTTCAAATATTTTTCTAACACCTTAAAATTTTGGAAAATTTCGCCATAACCTCCCCTGCACCGGGAGCATCGGGAAATCGCAAATAGCGTTCCCGGTCCTTCTAATCTCAAAAAGAAAAAGAAAAAGCCAAGCGGCTAGCCAACCGGCTCATAAAATCATCACCCAAACAAAACAGTAAATGTGTACCTATTTGTCGGGCACAAAATTTTATTCCTCTTCTCTAGCCTCTTTGCTATAACCTGTCCAATGAATATGCATGCACATATATACAATCTCTAACATTTATCATTTTCCAATCAATTTCATATTTGACTTGCTTTGGTCTAAAAACACCATTCATTCTAATATCGCATGCATAGGCTAAAATCATATCATTAGCTAGTTAATGTATATTTCAACTCATGCACGTTTATTCGAACCAGTGGCTATTTTTAACACTTCACATTTCAAAGATGATAATTTTGGCGAACTAAAGTAGATTTCAACACATGACTATTTTATTTAGTTCCTATGCATGTTAAAAATAATATTTCTATCACAAATATTTGTTTCAACGTCTGCATATCCTTAGCATGTCACACATATGATAAAAATGATATTTTTATCATTTAAAATATTTATTCAACCAATGTATGGTTTCAACACTTCATAGTTTCAATAAAAAATGTAATTTTTATCGTTCAATCTTTTTATTCAACACATGAACCTTTCCACTACACACATTTCTCAACAAATGAGTATTTCCACACATGGACATCTTATTTATGTTGTTCTTATTAAAAAGATGGGATTTTTTTATGATTGAAATTATTTATATAAGGCGAATATTTTTTATACTTCATATATATATATATATATATAATATGATTTTTGTTGTTTAAACACTTCACTCATCCACGAATGAATTTTATTTTCACACAACACTTTTCAACACATGAATATTTCCACACATGGACATAGTTTCAATATACGGCTTTAATTTCTATGCATGCAAATAATTTCAACATATGAAAATAATTCTAACACACAAAGATTATTCAAAATTTCGGCAGCATAACGGCAGGGTAGTTAAAACTGGCACCGTCCCTAGTACGGCTCCTCGCTCTACCTTAAAACCTCGCGGTTTTTGACAATGGGGATCATGCATCTAATTCGCACGCAGGCGGCATGTTTATTTTTATTTCATTTCCACAAACTAATCCTATGTGGTTTCAACCAAATATATTCCAATCACAAACGGGTATTTTTCAACCACAATCAATTCAATATCAACCACAAACAATCCCAAACAACAATTTGCCATCAACCAATTTTCACAACAATTTCAACCAATAAATATCGTCCATGGTTTGTGTACGAGGGGGCGTATATATATATATATATTATTATGTAGCAATTCACTTTTATTTTCACACACACACATATATATATATATATATATATATATATAAAGAAATTGAAGAGTGTGAAATTCTCACCAATAGCTATCCAATAACACGACTCTTCCTTTATAGAAATCTTCGCCTATTTCGCCTTCTTGTCGCTTTCGTTGCCCGTATTCTCTACATAGGTAAAAATCGAATTTTTACTATGTTATTCAATATATAAAGATCATATTCTAAAAACAAAGATTATATTTTTAATATTCCTATGATGTAAAAATTATATTTTTATTGCTTTAAAAATATAAGAATCATATCTTACTTCTTCTACTTAACAAAAATTCCGTCTTTTCTATTTTTAAAAATATGATCTTTATTTTTGCAAGTTCAAATCTTTTTCTTTTAAAAGATTAAACCTTTTTCTATTTCAAAGTTTAAAATAAAATCAGTTTTTATTTCCTTAAAAAAAATCCGTTTTTATATCTTTAAAAAAAAATTCAGTTTTTAAATTCTTTATAAATCAGTTTTTGCATCTTTTTCAAAAAAACAGAAATTAGTTTTTAAATCATTTTTAAATCGGTTTTTAAATTCTTATAAATCAGTTTTTAAAATTCTAATAAATCAGTTTTTATATTCATTATAAAATCAGATTTATATTCATTATAAAATCAGTTTATAAATCTTTAAAAAAATCAGTTTTAAATTCATTATAAAATCAGTTTATAAATCTTTAAAAAAATCAATTTTAATATTCTTTAAAAATTCAGAAATTAGTTTTTTTTTTTGCAAAACAAAAATAAAAATAAAAATAAAATAACCCTAAATGCTCACCGTAGCTTGCGAAGGGGAGGGAAGAAGAAGGAGGCGTCGGCGGCTTCGTGGTGGTGGTGCTCGGTGGTGTCGGTGTCGAGGCTTCAGGGGGGGGGGGGGGGGCTGCTTCGATTTGCGTCGCGAGGGGTTCGAGGTGAAGGCGGGGTCTTCGGGGTGAGGGCGCTGGGAGGAGGAGGCTGGACTGAGGGGGGCGGCGGCGATGATGTCTTCGTCGGCGGCGATGTCTTGAGGGGGGCGGCGGCGATAGGTTTAGGTTTTCCCTTTTTTTTTTTGTTTTCTGATTAATGAATCGGGGGGGGGGGGCAAGAAGAAGAAAAGGGAGGGAATAATATTTTTTTTCTATTATTTAATTATTTAATTTTGCAAAAAGGTTGACTTTTACATACGATCTCGAAACGAGGCCTACCGCCTGTCGTCCATTGCGTTTTACCCCCATTCCGAACACAATGGGATATGTATCGTAAGCTGGTTTGATCATTACAATCAGTTTCCGTTGAATTTACATTTAAATCCTTATATTGAATTTTAAACGTACATTTCAAATTACCGTCGTCACATACTAACTAGAAAAATTCCAGAAAAATATTTTCTAGTTTCGTATTGACGATACGGTCCTAACAAAACTAGTTTCGTCGAATTCTGAGACCGTTTGAAAAATGGCCAATTTCCAGTCGATTAAATTCAACAGAAACTGGTCAAACGCGTTTTCTTTTGCCACGCTCACATATTGATTCGAAAAATTATGAAATTTGAAACCTAGCAATAGTTTGACATCCCGGACCCAACAAAAGTGGTTTCGTCGAATTCCGAGGTCGTTTGAAAAATATCAATTTTCCAGGCCTATATATTCTATATACTGACTCTTCTGAAAATTCATTCGGCCATAACTTTTGATTCCCGTTATGAAACTTCGATTTTTCAAATTCGTTAGAAAGGTATTGACTAACAGATTTAAATATTTTTGGTTTCACTAATATCCCTTATATTTTCCACCCTGCACAGTCGGTCAAAGTTCGAATTCAAATTTTCAAACTGACTCACTATTTCTAATTCACTAATTTATTGAAATATTCTATTTCAATGGTTCAAATTGCTTTGAAATAATCAATTTAAAATTTTTAAATTGGCTCGTATTTTCCGGGTTATTACAATCTCCCCTACTTAAAACTTTTCGTCCTCGAAAAGGAAACAACAGTAAAGTAGGAAATAAAATGTAAATGCTAAGTATGGTAAAGGTACCTTGCACCGGAGTTAGTCAGAGATATCCACTCTGCATTTGGGATAAGCTTGCTTAATGCTTTCCTCAGTTTCCCAAGTACAGTCTCTAGGATCACTGCTCCACTGCACTTTAACTAAATGAACCTTTTTGCTTCTGAGTTCTCTAGTTTCTTTGCCAACAAATTTTAATGGATCTCTTTTGAGTGCTAATTCTGGAGTTATCTCCACATCCTGTTGCGCTGCTTCTTCTACAACAAGATCCGGATCATGCACATGTCTCCTAAGTTGAGATACGTGAAATACATTGTGCACTCCAGGCAACCAGTCTGGCAATTGAACCCTATAAGCAAGAGTTCCAATTCGCTCAAGTATAGGAAAGGGACCAATAAATCTCGGTGCCAACTTCCCAGTCTTACCAAATCTGATTACTCCTCTCATCGGAGAAACCTTTAAATAAACATGATTACCAACAGCAAATGTCAAATCTCTCCTCCTAGAGTCTGCGTAACTTTTCTGTCGGCTTTGGGCGGTTTTCAATCGCTTCTTGATGAAGTCCACTTTATCAGATGCTTCCCTAATCATATCGGGTCCTAGTACAAGTCTGTTGCCAGGTTCTACCCAACATGCTGGAGATCTGCAGGGTCTGCCATATAATGCTTCAAATGGTGACATTCTCAAACTTGCTTGATAGCTATTGTTATATGAGAATTCTGCCAAGTGCAAATGATCTTCCCATGACCCACCAAAATCGATTATACAAGCCCGCAATAAATCTTCCAGAATTCTATTCACCCGCTCAGTTTGGCCATCTGTTTGGGGGTGATAAGCGGTGCTCATATTCAGTTTTGTTCCCAATTCTGTCTGGAAAGCCTCCCAGAATTTGCTAGTAAATAGGGGATCTCTATCACTGACTATGCTGATGGGAATTCCATGCAGCTTAACAATTTCTTTGAAATATATCTGTGCTAGACTTTGGGCAGTTCTATTGGACTTGACAGGTATAAAATGGGCAGTCTTCGTGAAGCGATCTACGATTACCCAAATACTGTCATTACCTTTCTTGGTTCGCGGCAAACCATCTATGAAATCCATGGAAATCTGTTCCCATTTCCAACCTGGGACTTCCAACGGTTGCAACAATCCAGCTATCTTTTGTTGGTCACTCTTGACCAATTGACAAGTAGGGCATCTGCTAACATACAAAGAAATATCTCTTTTCATTGCCTTCCACCAGAAAGTGCGTTTGATATCATTGTACATTTTACTCACCCCAGGATGGATGAAAAATTTGGATTTATGGCATTCGTCCATCACTTCTCTTCGAAGGCCTGGAATATTTGGGATGCAAATCCTGTTATTTAACCTGAGAACCCCCTTATTGTCAATACGGAAACTCGTGGTTTCACCTCCCTTGATTCTCTTACTGATTCTCTGAATGAATTCATCGTCTTTCTGAAGGGCTGAAATCCTATGAATCAATCCAGGTGTAATTATAAGATGGGCAACGATTGCGGTCTTTCTACTAAGCGCATCCGCTACTACGTTAGCTTTCCCCGGCGTATACAGGATATCAAGATCATACGCTGCAAGAAATTCTAGCCAACGCTGCTGTCTCAGATTCAGATCTTTCTGGGTATATAAATACTTCAATGATTGGTGATCTGTGTACAGTATAAATTTCTCGCCCAATAAGTAATGCCTCCAGATTTTCAAGGCAAATACGATGGCTAGCAACTCAAGATCATGAGTCACATAATTCTTCTCATGCGGTTTCAATTGGCGGCTTGCATAAGCGACTACTTGGCCTTTCTGCATTAACACTGCACCAAGACCTCTAATAGAAGCATCTGTCCAAACCGTTAAATCCTGATTGCCATCAATAATAGTTAACACTGGAGCGGTGGTCAACTTCGATTTCAATTCCTGGAAAGCTTCTTCACAGTCGGAAGTCCACTTAAACTTCTCATTTTCTTTGTGAGCTTCGTTAACGGACCGGATATCTTCGAAAAATCCTTAACGAACTTTCGATAATAACTAGCCAACCCCATAAAACTTCTAACTTCTGTGGGAGTAGTGGGTTGTTTCCAGTCTTGAATCGCTGTTATTTTGCTTGGGTCAACAGAAATTCCTTTCTCTGACACGACATGGCCAAGAAATTTAACTTCTTCTTGCCAGAAGACACATTTAGAGAACTTGGCTTTGAAGACGTTCTTCCTTAGAATCTCCAATACTTGTTCTAAGTGTTTTTCATGCTCGGGTTTTGATTTGGAGTAGATTAAAATATCATCGATGAATACAAGGACAAATTTATTCAGAACTCCCCTGAACACTCTATTCATTAGATCGACAAAGTATGCTGGAGCGTTGCATAGGCCAAACGGCATTACTAACCATTCATAAAATATGTCTGGACCTCTGAAAGCGGTCAAAGGAACACACTCTTCTGCTATTCTCAATTGATGAAAACCTGTAGCTAGGTCCATTCGGGAAAATACTTTCGCCCCATTCAATTGGTCTAGCAAATCATCAATGCGAGGTAGTGGATATTTGTTTTTAAGCGTCTGTTTGTTGAGGTCTCGGTAATCAACACATAATCTAAGAGTACCGTCTGACTTTGGACAAACACGACAGCTGCACCCCAATTAGAAAAACTCGGTCTGATTAGACCTTTCCACAATAGTTGACGAGTTTGATCGCCTAATTCTTCTTTTTCTTTCGGAGTCATCCTGCGAATTGGATGCACCACTGGTCTGGCATTGGGAATTAGATCGATTCGGAATTCTATTTCTCTTTGCGGAGGTAAGTTTTCAACCTCTTCAAACACATCCGCATAGTTGCTAACAATCGGAATCTTTTCTATGGAAGTGGGGATAAGTTCTAATGCTGACCAAAATTCTTCTCTATTCGGATTCGAACCATGACAGGGAACCGTAATATATCCAAGCTTCGTTCGAATTTTAACGATTATTTCCACACAATTCACTTCGGCTTCATGTTTCGTTAACCAATCTAGCCCGAGAATAATATCGAATTCGGGAAAATCCATAACGATTAAATCAAAAGGAAACTTGTATCGAGAAAAAGAAATAGGTACTTTACAATATGAACCGAGAGTAATAGGACCCCCTATCGGGTTATGAACTTCAACCGATCCTTTAAGCTTTCGCTGTTTTAACTTTAGTTTGTGCACTGTGTTTTTAGCAATAAAACTACGCGATGCACCTGTGTCAAATAACACAGAAACAGGAATATTTTTAATTGTAAGGGTACCTCCCAAAACATCGGGTTTACCTGCTCCATCGGAAGCAGCTGGCGGGCTAGACCCGTCATAGACATGAGCTACAGTAGCTTTCTTTAGCAAAGGACAGTCTTTGACCAGATGGTCGGTCTTACGACAGTTGAAGCTTGAGCGAGGGTTCTGAGAGCCTTGGCTCGAGCCTTGAGAATTTGTTTTCTGCCTCTTCGGAGCTGTGCAGACGTTTGAGTAGTGCCCCGGCTTACCACAATTAAAGCAACTTCCTCTTGGCGGCTTGCCAGTCTGAGGCTTTGAAGATGCTGCTTGGCTTGACTCGCCCTGATTTACAGTAGGCTTGCGCTTGTTTCCTGCTTGACTTCTAGCGCGATCCTGATCCAGATGCCTTTGATCAAGGTCTTCATAGTTGAATGTCATTTCCACTAGCTCGTTGAAATCCATCTTGACATGGGCCATGGCTCTATCATGATATTGTCGTCTTAGTCCAAAGATAAACCTCTTATTTTTGGATTTCGCGGTAGCAACAAGTTCTGGAGCATAGGGCGACAGCATTGTAAATTTGTTCAGATAATCTTGCACGGAAAGATCCCCTTGCTGGAGATTGGCGAATTCATCGTGCATTCTTTCTAGAGCTTGTTCTGGGACATATTTCTCCTTGAAGAGTTCTTTGAATCCATCCCATGTTCTTCCAGCTTCTCTATTCCCGGCGGTAAGAGATTCCCACCATAATTCGGCTTGTTCCTGCATAAGCCAGGCGCCCATAATAGCTTTGTCTTCGTCACCTAGCCTTAGGCCTTCAAGAATTTTCTCGCATGTTTTGAGCCATGCAAGGGCCTCTATCACTGTGCCAGTTCCCGAGAAGGTCTTGCCTCCTAAGTTCTTATATCTCTTAGCTACACGGTCGAGCTCGAAGTATTGAGCTGCCGGAGGTTGTATCAAAGGTCCTTCTTGAGCTGGGATTTCTCCCCTTCCTCGGCCTCGGCCGGCACGGCCTCCTCTAGCGGCGGCTCCTCTGGTAGCCATTTGTCAAATTCTGTATAAGTAACGAAAAAAAGTCAGTTAACAGAAATAATAGTCTATTGCATAGTTAAGCAGAAATTCCTACGGAAAGATAACGATGGACTGATCAATTGTTTTTGCTATTCTGCTTCGCTCATTCTAGGACTTTACTAGTCCTATCTCTAATGAGCGACTCGCCTTAGAATACTACTGATTCTATTTTGACGAAGTGTTTAATGTGTTAGACTCCAGAACTAAGGTTAACCAAAGCTCTGATACCAGCTGTGACGATCCCAAAACCCCGTGACACGGTGTTAAGGATAATCATTGGAATATAACACATTAATCATCATTAGCATATCACAGATAATAGCATAAACAGAAAATAGAATAATTTACACACATATGACAGCGGAATCGTATAGATAACATCACATCAGAGAAGCACAGTACAGGATACAACTTAGTGCATAATGATACATAATCAGTCACCATCGCCTCTGGCGGAATCATACATAAAGAGTACACAAAAGGAATATCAGTCTACATCTCCCGTGGCGGAATCATAATATAGATACAATAATGGCGGAGAAAATCCAAGTCAGCACGGTGTAGTCAAGCCTCGCCATGAGCCAAAGGGTGCGTCAGAAACCTGTAACTAGGCTGCCCGTGTGAAAATAAGGGCACCCGAGTTTGCAAGGTGAAACAAACTACGAGTCAGTCATGGGACTGGTATGAGAAATCCATTCAACTTATTAACAACAATAATAAGGCAAATCAAAGGACCACGCCACTTTCGCGGAACGGGTTTACTCCAATGAGTGCTCGTGCATGAAATAAAGTAAATGATTAAATCAACGCAATGCTTTTTATAAAATGAAGCCATTATAAGACTCAGGTCCCATCACACAATGCAACGCAAGCCGGAGGATAGAGTTTTTACCTTATAATGGCCAAAGATGCTTCATACGGATAAAACAAAGTGTTTGATATTATTACTAGTGCATATATGTTTCAAAAGCAAATTCAATCATAAATATCAATCATAGGCGGCATAGCTACCATCTACTATGTCACCATACTAGTAATACAATCACATCCGCAAATTTCGTATTGGAAATTGGATTCCTTCATGAGTCGAGGCAAGGGGCAAGCTCCTCTCCGTTCGAGACACTCTAGCAAATGTCCCAGGACCCCACTATGATCCTTGGAATCAGCTGGGTCGGTCCTCTCTTACTTTTGAGGATTGGCAATTCCTGAACACACGTTTCCCGGTCCTTACAGACCTATAATCGAGGCGCCTCGCATTCCAACAACCACACAGGTGAAAAGTATATATAATGTCAGGGCTGGTAGGTCACTGACACCACCATAGCTAGAAAGAAACGTCGTGCACTCCCAGCGGTCCGTCTCCCGTTTTTGACTCATACCGAGGTGTGAGGCTCACGAATTCACGTTATACACCAAGCTACGTCACACAGACCATGCTTGGATCATCAACCACAAGACTTTGCTTTGCAACAGAAGCCTTGATCATATGCCACTTAGGCGTGCCACACAGGCAATCCACTCCATGCGACTGATTTCTGTCAATACATAACCTCTGAGCTCGTACGTCTCAGAGAAGGGCGTTAAGCAAGAGAATAAATTCTCCGCCGCCAAACAGATATATATTTAACAGAGATCAATCAACACAGAACAAAATCCAATGTCAGACACACAGTCCATTTACAAGTCCGTTCTGGGTCTGAACGAAACCGGAGGCACCAATTCATCGCATATCCGTACAATCAACAATATGTTTGGACGGCTACTACTTCAATTCCTTCATGGTAGCTACTCCAATCACGAGCATCAGTAGCGCCCATCCATCCAATGTGGAGATCGTCGGTCTTCAGTCGTCTTTGACTCTTCGACTTCTCAACGTCGATCGATTATTTGAAATGAGATAAACTCGGCCTTTTCAAATAACCCACGTATATTTAGATTTTCAAACCAATTAATCACAGGGTTGAACTATTCAACATTCACATTTCAGTTATTTAGTTATAATTTCCTCGTCAAATACATTCAACCATCACATATCAAGCAAACACAACAAAATTGGTTTATTTTCACTCTATATCGTCTATAGCACTTAATAACGATATATCGCCATTTTTATTTAATTTAAAACGGCCATATTTAATTAAACGACGTTTCAGGTCGTGTCGACGCACTGGCGCTGCTTTCCACTAATTTTGTTTTACACATATAGGAAAATCTAACCATTGGATCTTCACAAATTTTACATCATTAGGAAGGTCTTTTCAAAACGAATCCAACGGTTCCAGTTTTGGGAAAATCCGACGGTCGGATCTTCCACACTAACCATTTGAAGTTACGATTTCAATTTACGAACTGCAGCGTCGTTATTCGATTTAATTTAATTATATTTATATATATATATAAATATAATCGTTTCTGGCGCTGTTTTTCACTAATTTTGAATTAAACATTCCAGACAATCCAACCGTCGGATCTTCACAAAGTTGGTGCCGTTGGACAGATATCTCCAAGGCGAACCCAACGGTTGAGGTTTCGGGAAAATCCAATGGTCGGATCTTCCGCACTAATCATTTGAAATCACGGTTTCAAAATATGAACTGCACGGCCACGTTTCGTTTTAATTATATTTATATTTATATATTTATATAAATATAGTTCATTCAATGATTTCCATATCGTTTTCACTTCAAATATTTTTCTAACACCTTAAAATTTTGGAAAATTTCGCCATAACCTCCCCTGCACCGAGAGCATCGGGAAATCGCAAATAGCGTTCCCGGTCCTTCTAATCTCAAAAAGAAAAAGAAAAAGCCAAGCGGCTAGCCAACCGGCTCATAAAATCATCACCCAAACAAAACAGTAAATGTGTACCTATTTGTCAGGCACAAAATTTTATTCCTCTTCTCTAGCCTCTTTGCTATAACCTGTCCAATGAATATGCATGCACATATATACAATCTCTAACATTTATCATTTTCCATTCAATTTCATATTTGACTTGCTTTGGTCTAAAAACACCATTCATTCTAATATCGCATGCATAGGCTAAAATCATATCATTAGCTAGTTAATGTATATTTCAACTCATGCACGTTTATTCGAACCAGTGGCTATTTTTAACACTTCACATTTCAAAGATGATAATTTTGGCGAACTAAAGTAGATTTCAACACATGACTATTTTATTTAGTTCCTATGCATGTTAAAAATAATATTTCTATCACAAATATTTGTTTCAACGTCTGCATATCCTTAGCATGTCACACATATGATAAAAATGATATTTTTATCATTTAAAATATTTATTCAACCAATGTATGGTTTCAACACTTCATAGTTTTAATAAAAATGTAATTTTTATCGTTCAATCTTTTTATTCAACACATGAACCTTTCCACTACACACATTTCTCAACAAATGAGTATTTCCACACATGGACATCTTATTTATGTTGTTCTTATTAAAAAGATGGGATTTTTTTATGATTGAAATTATTTATATAAGGCGAATATTTTTCATACTTCATATATATATATAAAAAATATGATTTTTGTTGTTTAAACACTTCACTCATCCACGAATGAATTTTATTTTCACACAACACTTTTCAACACATGAATATTTCCACACATGGACATAGTTTCAATATACGGCTTTAATTTCTATGCATGCAAATAATTTCAACATATGAAAATAATTCTAACACACAAAGATTATTCAAAATTTCGGCAGCATAACGGCAGGGTAGTTAAAACCGGCACCGTCCCTAGTACGGCTCCTCGCTCTACCTTAAAACCTCGCGGTTTTTGACAATGGGGATCATGCATCTAATTCGCACGCAGGCGGCATGTTTATTTTTATTTCATTTCCACAAACTAATCCTATGTGGTTTCAACCAAATATTTTCCAATCACAAACGGGTATTTTTCAACCACAATCAATTCAATATCAACCACAAACAATCCCAAACAACAATTGCCGTCAACCAATTTTCACAACAATTTCAACCAATAAATATCGTCCATGGTTTGTGGACGAGGGGGCGTATATATATATATATATATATATATATATATATTATTATTATTATTATGTAGCAATTCACTTTATTTTCACACATATATATATATAAAAAGAAATTGAAGAGTGTGAAATTCTCACCAATAGCTATCCAATAACACGACTCTTCCTTTATAGAAATCTTCGCCTATTTCGCCTTCTTGTCGCTTTCGTTGCCCGTATTCTCTACGTAGGTAAAAATCGAATTTTTACTATGTTATTTAATATATAAAGATCATATTCTAAAAACAAAGATTATATTTTTAATATTCCTATGATGTAAAAATTATATTTTTATTGCTTTAAAAATATAAGAATCATATCTTACTTCTTCTACTTAACAAAAATTCCGTCTTTTCTATTTTTAAAAATATGATCTTTATTTTTGCAAGTTCAAATCTTTTTCTTTTAAAAGATTAAACCTTTTTCTATTTCAAAGTTTAAAATAAAATCAGTTTTTATTTCCTTAAAAAAAATCAGTTTTTATATCTTTAAAGAAAATTCAGTTTTTAAATTCTTTATAAATCAGTTTTTGCATCTTTTTCAAAAAAACAGAAATTAGTTTTTAAATCATTTTTAAATCGGTTTTTAAATTCTTATAAATCAGTTTTTAAAATTCTAATAAATCAGTTTTTATATTCATTATAAAATCAGATTTATATTCATTATAAAATCAGTTTATAAATCTTTAAAAAAATCCGTTTTAAATTCACTATAAAATCAGTTTATAAATCTTTAAAATAATCAGTTTTAATATTCTTTAAAAATTCAGAAATTAGTTTTTTTTTTGCAAAACAAAAATAAAAATAAAAATAAAATAACCCTAAATGCTCACCGTTGCCTGCGAAGGGGAGGGAAGAAGAAGGAGGCGTCGGCGGCTTCGTGGTGGTGGTGCTCGGTGGTGTCGGCGTCGAGGCTTCAGTGGGGGGGCTGCTTCGATTTGCGTCGCGAGGGGTTCGAGGTGAAGGCGGGGTCTTCGGGGTGAGGGCGCTGGGAGGAGGAGGCTGGACTGAGGGGGGCGGCGGCGATGATGTCTTCGTCGGCGGCGATGTCTTGAGGGGGGCGGCGGCGATAGGTTTAGGTTTTCCCTTTTTTTTTTTGTTTCTGATTATTGAATCGGGGGGGGGGGGGCAAGAAGAAGAAAAGGGAGGGAATAATATTTTTTTTCTATTATTTAATTATTTAATTTTGCAAAAAGGTTGACTTTTACATACGACCTCGAAACGAGGCCTACCGCCTGTCGTCCATAGCGTTTTACCCCCATTCCGAACACAATGGGATATGTATCGTAAGCTGGTTTGATCATTACAATCAGTTTCCGTTGAATTTACATTTAAATCCTTATATTGAATTTTAAACGTACATTTCAAATTACCGTCGTCACATACTAACTAGAAAAATTCCAGAAAAATATTTTCTAGTTTCGTATTGACGATACGGTCCTAACAAAACTAGTTTCGATTCTGAGACCGTTTGAAAAATGGCCAATTTCCAGTCGATTAAATTCAACAGAAACTGGTCAAACGCGTTTTCTTTTGCCACGCTCACATATTGATTCGAAAAATTATGAAATTTGAAACCTAGCAATAGTTTGACATCCCGGACCCAACAAAAGTGGTTTCGTCGAATTCCGAGGTCGTTTGAAAAATATCAATTTTCCAGGCCTATATATTCTATATACCGACTCTTCTGAAAATTCATTCGGCCATAACTTTTGATTCCCGTTATGAAACTTCGATTTTTCAGATTCGTTAGAAAGGTATTGACTAACAGATTTAAATATTTTTGGTTTCACTAATATCCGTTATATTTTCCACCCTGCACAGTCGGTCAAAGTTCGAATTCAAATTTTCAAACTGACTCACTATTTCTAATTCACTAATTTATTGAAATATTCTATTTCAATGGTTCAAATTGCTTTGAAATAATCAATTTAAAAATTTTAAATTGGCTCGTATTTTCCGGGTTATTACATAAAATCTGATTTTAATACATATTTCAGCGAATTGAAATGGTTTGATTTTATTTACAAAGCTATGACTTTTAATTTGACCAAGATTTGTTTTTTTTTAACTTTAGAAAGATTAGATCTTTATTATAAGAATGCCATGGTAAAGGCTAGTTCTTCATATATGAAGTAGTGTTGAAAAAAAATTGATTTTTATATAGGAAGTTGAAGTAATAGAAAAAAAATACGATTTTTAACATGAAGATGAAGAAATAGAAAAAAATACGATTTTTAATCAAAGAAAGCTACGATTTTTATATTGAAGTAACGAGAATAAAAATATAATTTTAATGTTAAACAAAGAATAAAAATTCTATTTTTATATATTGAATAGTATAGTAAAAATTCGATTTTTAAATATTGAATAGCATAGTAAAAATTCGATTTTTATATATTGAATAGCATAGTAAAAATTCGATTTTTATATATTGAATAGCATAGTAAAAATTCGATTTTTATATATTGTATAGCGAAGTAAAAATTCGATTTTTATATATTGAATAGCAAAGTAAAAATGTGATTTTTATATATGTAGAGTATACGGGCAAAGAAAGTGACAAGAGGCAAGAACGGCGAAGATTTCTACCTAAGAAGAGTCGTAGGATTGAATTAGCTAATCGGAGAGAATTTCTCACTTTTTAATTTTATTTTCTAGTTATATAAATATATACTAGGATGCAGACGGTGTTTAGTAGCGCCCGACACCCGTCATCCACAGACCATGGATGGCTTGTATGTTTGATTGTTTGTTGTGGTGAAAATGGATTGTGTGATGTGATGTGAAATGAAATAAAACATTTATATAGTTGGAATAAAATATTTATATAGTTAAAATATTTTATAGTTAAAAATAGAATTTTTAACGTGTATATGAAATGAAATAAAAATAAACAGATCGGACGATTTGTTTATATCCACACATTTGACTGATATTGATTGGGACGGTAAATTTTACACATCACCCAACTGCACAAATAAAATCTGTGTTTGATTGTTTGAAACCCCACACGGGTATTGGGATGATATATAACATACACTAATCCCAATAGTTAGTTGTATGTCGGTCGATTGATTGACAGACTGTTATAAGCGTTGAATATTTATATTTGATGCTTATATAGTGTAGAATGCACTTTGGATGATGGTTGATTATTAGTCATTGTTGACGTATGCATGTGTTGTAGAAAATCCATATAATTAACATTATATGGTAATTGATTGGGCCTCATTCCAGTTTTGAAAAAGAAATATTTGAATAGAAATATTTGAAAAAGAAATATTTGAATAGAAATATTTGAATTAGAAATATTTGAAATAGAATATTTGAAAATTGAAACATATGAAGCTGTGTTGATTAGATGGATGCCATTTTGACGTAAACGATATTTAAATCGATTTTATTCATTTTATAATGAATATCGAAAGTGATTTCAAAATCTGATATTTTGAAAGGAATTGAAATTCGAATTGAAATTGAATATAAATGAATTCGAATTGAAATTGAATATAAATGAATTCGAATTGAAATTGATTTGAATTGAAATGAACTAAAATTGAATTAGAAATCAATTTGAATTGAAATCAGTGTGAAATGAATTTAAAACGAATTTATAAGGAAAAATTCAATTTTGATTTGAATTAGAATTGAAGTTGAAACCATTTTGAAAACGAATTATAGAAATACATTTTAAAGGGAAATCGACTAAGTATATATTATATATATTATATATATAATACAATGGCCTGAACAGAACGCGTCGCGCCGCGGCAGTTCGCGAATTTCGACCATTGACTTCGAACCGATATTGCGGGAGATCCGACCGTCGGATTCTCCTAAAATCGAAACCGTTGGGTTCGTATCAAAAAGAGCTTTCTAACGAATATTAGAAATTTGAAATCTAACAGATGGATTTGGAATTATGTCCAAATCAAATTTGAAAAAGGTCGCTATAAGTGCAGTTCGACGGCCGTTGATGGAAATCGACTGTACGGGCCTTGATAAAATTATTAAAAATTGTAGTAATTTGTTTTAAATCATAAGAAATGATTTGTGAAGATTTGGGATGAAAAACTCCATATTTGAAAAGATAAAAATAGATTTTTATCGAAATGAACTAGTTTTGAACTAGAATAGTAATTTATTTATTTTTAAAATAAATAAAGTGAGTTTGAAATGGTTTTGAAATATAACCAGAAATTCCAATAATTGAATTGGAATGGATTTGAATCAAAATTGTCTCCGGAATATTTCGATGTTGGATTTCGTGAGGATACAGATATTGTTATGGGAATTTGAAAGATATATATATATATCGTTATTTCCAATACGATATTGGTTTGTCGTAGAATTTGATATTGAATATAAGTCGGTATATTTTCTATTCAGAACCTTGTATTTAATGTCAAATGTGATTTGGGTTTGTCGTGAATGGTGTCTTCATTAACACTATTCTTAAACCCAGTTGAGAGAAAGATTAAATCTTTTTATTTAGATTTAATGAAGTGTCCCAATTAAATAATATTTAATTGAAATTGAATTGGTATTGATTTTTGGGTTTATCGTGAACAGTGTTTTAAATAACACTTGTTCTTTAACCCGATAATTAATGGAATGTGATTTTGGGTTTATCGTGAACCGTGTTTTAAATGACACTGATTCTTTAACCCAATTAAAGATTAAAACTAAGTGGAGTTTTAATGAATCTCTAATTAAATTGAAAAGATCGAGAATGGGGTATAACCAGTTTTACTCCAGGCGATAGTTAAATCTTTAATTAGATTTGAACGTGAAATGGTAATTGAATTTACCGATAACACCATGATGTTAGATATGAAGTATGGCCAGTTTTACTTCATGGGATGAATAGGTTGGGATTGGGAAATTAAAATAAATGATTACTTCGGTGTGGTTCGCTAATCCCGACTTGTTTGAATTGATATTCAAAGGAAATTAAAGAATAAATTTAAGGAATTTATCTTTGATAAAATTAATGGTAACCTTTCCCAAAATATAAGAATATTTGAATAAAAGAATATTCTGAATTGGAATGAGGGTATGTTGTGTTTGTGTAACACTTTTATAACATATACGCGAGTTATTCAGAAAGACCGGGTTTATCCCATTTTGAATAACTGATTCGACGTGGTGTCGAAGATGAAGACGGTGGATGAAGACCAGAGGTCTTCACGTCGTCTGGATAATTACTAATGATCTTGATTAGGCAGTACACCCAAGAAGATGGAAACAGTTGGTGATCGTCCAGATGTAATGACCCAGATTTCCGTAACATCAGAGTTGACTATATACATCATACATCCAACCCAAATATCACGAAAATACGAAACATTTTTTTTGAAGAAAGAGATAGAAGAAGAACAGAAATAACAACACAGAATCTCACATCGCAGCGGAACAAAATATAATATATCACATCTTTGAAATACAAAATCTTAACTGTATAACATACACTTATCAGAGTACAACACTTACAACACAATGGAACAATACTATAACTAGATAACGCTGAAGCCTCCTGCTCCAAGCTCCTTTAGATATATCTGAAAAATCCTGAACTACTTGACTGCCCGTACAAATTTAGGCACCCAAGAGTTTAGGTAGAACAAAACAAATAAACTCCGGGTCAGTCATGGGACTGGTATGAGTAAACAGTTTAAAACAGTTTCTGTAACAACCCGTAAAATGCGAGCCAGTTTGAAATTTTTATTTTGGCAATTTTAGCGAATTTTGAATATTTAAAATGAATTATTTTAAATAATATCGACGAGAAATTTATTTTGAATATAATTAGAACGTATATATTATATACGTCGTCGTTAGAATATATAATAATTATATATAATTATAAAAGGAATTGAAAATGGCGCGGTAGTTCGAAAATTCGATTTCTAATTTCAAATGCATATACAGAATTCAATATAAGTCAGAATTGAACGAAACAAGAAATATTTGAATCTATATAACTATATCTTTGTAACGAAGTTAACAAACTGGGATTTCATCTTAGAAATGATAAGATATGTCCAGTTTAAAATTAGAAATAGTCGCTGTGGAATTTATATATATTTTTATATATATAAGGCCCTTAAAAATAGCAATTTTGCAAACGACCTCGGATTTCGACGAAACCAGTTTTGTTGGGTCCGTGATGTTAAATTATTGCTAGGTTTCAAATTCATAATTTTTCGAATCAATATGTGAGCATGGCAAAGGAAAACGCGTTTGACCAGTTTCAGTTGATTTTAATCGACTGGAAATTAGCCATTTTTCAAACGGTCTCAGAATTCGACGAAACTAGTTTTGTTAGGACCGTATCGTAGGGACGAAGCTAGAAACTATTTTTCGGGAATTTTTCTAGTTAGTATGTGGCCCCAGTAATTTGAAATGTACGTTTAAAATTCAATATAATGATTTAAATGTAAATTTAACGGAAACTGATTCAAACAGTCGAATCAGCTTACGATACATATTCCATTGTGTTCTGAACGGGGGTTATTAGCTAGGGGCGACAGTCGTTGGGCTTGATTTAGGGTTAGTGGCATTAAGCGATTAATTATCGAATTAAATAAAATTAAATATATAACCCGACCAATAGAATTTCGTTTTAACCTAATTTCATTTATCGAAAATCCGCCGCCTTTTCAAAAAAACCAACGGTTCTGGATCTCCCAAGAACCCTTTCCCCGATCTCCTCCAAGAAGCTGCGATTGGCCATGGCGCCTGAGGGAAAGTGTGCGGTGAAGGGGGGCTACCCATCGACGATGGCGCTTGACATCCGGTGGGCCCTGGCGGTCGCAATCGCGCTCGAGACGACGGGTGTTGGAAGACGAAAATGGGGCGATTTACTGAATGGCAGGAGGCGAGGCTAGTTCAGATTGAAGGGCAGCGTGCGTGGGGATGCTCTCCGATCAGATTCCGACCTCCTTGGGGAGTGCGACGACGGCAAAGCAGTTTGAACAGGGGGTTCGACATCGTATACAGGCCTAGAGCTTAATGAACATAATAGTGAAAGGTAATCTAAATTTATTAAATTATTAATCATATTAGTAAATGTTAATTACATGATATTGTTTAAAAAACAAGTTTATAAAAAAAATGACATAGCTTTCAAAATTTCAGATTTATATATATATATATATTAGCAAAATAAAATATGATGTTGTTTATACAAAAATATGGTTTTGAAATTATAAATGTACCTTAGTTTTTATAAAATAAATAGACCATTGTTTTTTTTTTTATATATATATAAATAGTTTTGGTTTTTTTTTATATAAAAATGCGATTGTTGGAAATAAAAATGCCAAAGTTTTTAAAAGAAAAATTAGCTTTGTTTTAAAAATAAAAGTAGCATAGATTTAGCAGAAGAAAAATATGATTTTTATATATTGAACTTCGGCATAAAAATATGATTTTTATATATTGAACTTCGGCATAAAAATATGATTTTTATATATTGAACTTCGGCATAAAAATATGATTTTTATATATTGAACTTTGAATAAAAATATGATTTTTAAATTGAAAGTGAATAAATAAAAATGTGATTTTTATTTTAAAGACCTCAAAATATAAAAATGTGTGATTTTTGTATATGTAGTGGCTACGGGCAGCGAAGATGACGAAGATGCGATAGCGATGAAGATTTCTATCAATGAAGTGCCGTGGAGCTAGGATAGCTATAGGTGAGAATTTCTCACTCTTCAATTTATTTTCTAGTTATATATATATACTAGGATGCAGACGGTGTTTAGTAGCACCCGACACAATCGTCCACAGACCATGGACTTGTTTGTTTGGCTGTTTGGTGATTGATTGCGATATTGGTTTGAATGTGGTTTGTGGTGTGAAAAATCGAATCGATAAATTGGTTAGGATTAGACGTGCGCCGTTATAAGGCGAAGGAGTAAGGCTAGGTTAGACTCTTACTCCAAATTTTGTGGTTTGCATAATGAAATGAATTGAATTGTTTGGTGAAATGAATGGATTGATTGATGTGTGAATGGCGTGGGCCTTCACTAGACCGGGGATAAGGCTAGGCCTCGTCCCGTTTCTAGTATCGTGCCGTTATGCCGCCGAAATTTTCTAAAATAAGTTAGAAAAATAAAAATATCATTTTATTTAAAGAATGAACTGAATAGAAATTCATATGTTGAAATAAAAATTTTTATCGTTAAAAATATAATTTTTAACGTTAATGTGAATAAATAAAATATTCATTTACAAACCAGATGGTTTGTTTATGTACACTTATTTGAAGGACATTGATTGGGTCGATAAATTTTACACATCGCCCAACTGCACAAATAAAATATTTGTTTGATTGTTTGAAACCCTACACGGGTGTTAGGATGAAATTTGAAGTTCACTCATCCTAATTGATTAAATATGTCGATCGATTGATTGACAGGCTGTTATAAGCGTTATATATCTATATTTGATGCTTATACAGTGTAGTGCACTTTGGTTGATGATTGATTATTTTTCAATGCTATTATATGCGTGTGGTGTATGAAAATCCATATAATTAACATTATATGGTGATTGATTGGGCCTCATTCCAAATTAGAAAATTTACATCTTTATAATATAAAATAAAAGTTCATGTGTTGACAGTACTCATCCATTGAGATTGGTCATGTGTTGAACGAAATATTTTAGTAATAAAATTTACATCTTTAAGACTATAAAATAAAAGTTCATGTGTTGACAGTACTCATCCTTTGAGATTGGTCATGTGTTGAACGAAATATTTTGATAATAACAACTATTTTGAAAAAGAAATATTTGAAATAAAATATTTGAAAATAGAAATTTATGAAGCCGTGTTGATTAGATTAACGCCATTTTGACGTGAACGATATTTATATCGATTTTATTCATTTCGAAATGAAATGAATTGAAAACGATTTCGAAATGAAATGAATTGAAAACGATTTCGAAATGAAAAGAATTGAAAACGATTTCGAAATGAAAAGAATTGAAAACGATTTCGAAATGAAAAGAATTGAAAACGATTTCGAAATGAATTGAATTGAAAACGATTTCGAAATGAATTGAATTGAAAACGATTTCGAAATGAATTGAATTGAAAACGATTTCGAAATGAATTGAATCGAAAACGATTTCGAAATGAATTGAATTGAAAACGATTTCGAAATGAATTGAATTGAAATTTGAATTGAATAGAAATGAATTTTCAAACGAATTTATAAAGAAGAATTCAATTTTGATTTGAATCGAAAAGGAAGTTGAAATTGCTTTTGAAACGAATTTAAAACTATTTATATAATTCGTTTCAAATAGAAATCGACGAAATATATATTATATATATTATATATATATAATATAATGGCCGAATAGAACGCGCCGCGCCGCGGTAGTTCGTGAATTTCGACCATTTATTTCAAACGGACATTACGGGAGATCCGACCGTCGGATTCTCCTAAAACCGGAACCGTTGGGTTCGTATCGAAAAGAGCTTTCTAACGAATGTTAGAAATTTGAAATCTAACGGTTGGATTTGGAGATACGTCCAAATCAAATTTGAAAAAGGTCGCTGTAAGTGTAGTTCGATGGCCATTGATGGAAATCGACTGTACGGGCCTTGATAAAATTATTAAAAATAGTAATAATTTGTGTAAAATCATAAGAAATGATTTAGAAAGAATTGGGATGAAAAACTCCCTATTTGAAAAGATAAAAATAGATTTTTATCGAAATGAACTAGTTTTGAACTAGAATTATAATTCTATTTATTATTAAATAAATAAATTGAATTTGAAATGGTTTTGAAAATAACCAAAATTTCCAATGATTGCATTGGAATGGACTTGAATCGAAATTGTCTTCGGAATATTTCGATGTTGGATTTCGTGATTATACAAATGTTATTATGGAAATTTGAAAGATATAGATATATATATATCGTTATTTCCCATACGATATTTGTTAGTCGTAGAATTTGATATTGAATATAAGCCGGTATATTTTCTATTCAGAGCCTTGTGTTTAATATCAAATGTGATTTGGGTTTGTCGTGAATGGTGTCTTCATTAACACTGTTCTTGGACCCAGTTGAGAAAAGATTAAATCTTTTTATTTAGATTTAATGAAGTGTACCAATTAAATAACATTTAATTGGAATTGAATCGATATTGATTTTTGGGTTTATCGTGGACAGTGTTTTTAAATAACACTCGTTCTTTAACCCGATGATTAATGAATGTGATTTTGGGTTTATCATGAACTGTGTTTTTAAATGACACGGATTCTTTAACCCAGTTAACGATTAAAACTAAGTTGAGTTTTAATGAATCTTTAATTAGATTGAAATGGTCGAGAATGGAGTATCACCAGTTTTGCTCCAGGCGATAGTTGAATCTTTAATTAGATTTAAACGTGAAATGGTAATTGAATTTACCGATAACATCGTGGTGTTAGATATGAAGTATAACCAGTTTTACTTCATGGGATGAATAGGTTGGGATTGGGAAATGAAAACAAATGATTACTTCGGTAAGGTTCGCTAATCCCGACTAGTTTGAATTGATATTCAAAAATAGATTAAAGAATAAATTCAAGAATTTATCTTTGATAAAATTAATGGGAACCTTTCCCTATGAATGTGAAATTTAGAAACTAATTGTTGGTTAGCCAAGCAGAAGGGTTTTCTGGATATTGATCTGATGTTGGTTTCGGCCTTCGGGGTTAATATTTGGGGAATTATTCTCTTGATTAATTTACCGTTAGTGACTGATGAATTGGAATGAGGCGTATGTTGTGTTTGTGTAACACTTATTTAAAATATACGCGAGTTATTCGGAAAGACCGGGTTTATCCCATTCTGAATAACTGATACGACGATAAGTCGAAGATGAAGACGATGGTCGAAGACCGGAGGTCTTCACGTCGTTTGGGTGATAGCTGATGATCTTGATTGGGCTGTACACCCAAGAAGATGGAAACAGTTGGTGATCGTCCAGACGTACTTGGAGATCGATGGATATGCGGGGTACTAGGTGCCTCCGGTTTCGTTCAGACCCAGAACGGACTTGTAAATGGACTGTGTGTCTAACATCGGATTTCATTCTGTGTGACTGATATCGGTTGCATAGGATGGTTTGCCTGTGTGGCATGCTAAGATGCAAATGATCAAGGCTTCTGTTGAAAAGCAAAGTCTTGTGGTTGATGATCAAAGCACGGCCTTTGTGGCATAGCTTTGTGTAACGTTTACCTCGCGTGTTTCACACCAGGTGTGAACCAAAAATGGGAGACGGACCTCAGGGAGGGCCTGCGTTTCCTCCTAGCTAGAAGTGGCGTCAGTGGTTTTACACGCCCTGACGAGTTTGACTTATGTGGTTGTTGCTGTTGCGAGGCGCCTCGGTTAGATCGGACGATCCGGGTCCGATGGAGTCATTCGTTGGCTCGCTTACGCCCCAAAGGGCGGCGAAACGCAGTGTCCAGGGTTTAAGTTTAATCCACATCGGTGGACCGGCCCTGACGATCCAAGGGTCGATGCGTTCTGATCCTGAGACTCGGGCTAGGCAGTCTCGAATCGGTTGAGGACTATCTTTTGCCTCGGTTCATAGACGGAAATCCAATTTCCAAATACGTGATTTGCGGTTTTATTTGTAAACCTATATATGGTGACATAGTGGGATGGGGCGCTCATGCCGCCTATGATTGATACTTATGATTTGAAGTTGTTTTGTACACTATGCACTTATTATAGTATCAAATGATTTGTTTTAAACGTATCAAGCATTCTTTGGCTGTTATAAGGGAAAACCCTATCCTCGGCTGCGTTGCATTGTGTGATGGGACCTGGGTCTTATAACAGCTTCATTTTTCTTTATTTAGCATTGCGCTGTTTGTTTTATGCACTGGTATTCTTGGGAGGAAACCCGTTCCGTATTATCCGGCGTGGTCCCTTGATTTACCTAACTTTGAAAATAAAGATCAATAACTGTTTTAGTTCTCACACCAGTCACATGACTGACCTGGAGTTTATTGTTTTAACCTAAACTCTGGGTGCCCTTATTTTGACACGGGCAGCTAGTAGTTTTGGTTTTGCAGATTTATATTCACAGGATCCTGGTTTACAGCTGGAACGATATCCGGAAAGCTTTGTATCCGTATATCTACTTCTAGTTGTGTATTGTATTATTTTCCGCTGCTATGTATTTAAATGTAATTTAAATCTCTGATATTTCTGTGTAATATTCATTTATACTCTGTATATTCTTGTAATCTGATGCATTGTTGTAATATACAATGAAACGTTCTATCGTATGCGTTCTGTTGTGGCTTGTTCTCGAACTATCCGACGCTTTCCTTTACGGGGAAGTTACGGGTTTTCACAGTTTCAAAAACTAAATGATATCTCATAAGACCACGCCGTATAACACGGAACGGGTTTTTCCCTTATGAAAATCCAAACACTTGATTTAACTTTCAAAATCCCTTTGAAAGGAACGATAGCTTTATATCAAAACTCCTTTGATATTATAATAATGTCTAAATCAAGTAAATACAATCTAGTGGAACGTTTGCATCTCACGTTCCACACATATATATATACAATTAAAACCGCAAGCACGTATTGGGTAATGGATTTCCAACTATGACAAGGTATGGAACCACCTTCCGCTGGTATATCTCTAGAGGAGAATACACCGAGTTCAACAAGAACATCTTGCAACTCAGCCACACATGACGGACCACTCATTTCGCTTGAGTGTATCGAATGTATATCACCAACGATTGGGATCAGCAACCGTTTCCCGAATGGGACAGCATCGACAATAGATTTTTAGAAGTAAATGAAACTCTAGATCAGGTGATTATACACCCTAATAGGTGCGACCTACATAGCCATGCTGCTTGCCCGATTTCTGTCATTTACCGGTTGATGAGGCTAGAAGCTACGCTTTATCATCACACCAGATTCACTTCGAATGCCACATCGTCAAATCCATCAAATCACCGATTGACGTCCTCAACAATACATTACGTGTTAGCTAAAAGAAGTTTCCTTCTCCGCTTCCACTCTTGGTACGGTTGAAGAAATCAATGTACGTGACCTTTCTGGAAATACTCTGTCAGACATTCATCCGTACAAGTCACCCAGGAACAGGATGACTCGAAGGTACAATTTCTATTAATAGAAAAAGTCCTTGCACTCTACTCCGTCTTCGATTATCTTTATATAATCTAATTCGCACGCTACTGCCAATACGGAGTGGTTCTTCGGATAATAATCCAACCGGTCTCTCCATATTGACAACGATGGTCAAAACTCCGATAGTCTGTGATTTAACTATCGAATAAAAACAAGTGTTTCGATAGTCGATGATTTAACTATCGAATAAAACAAGTGTTCATCCAAACATCCAACAATCAGTGAGCCTTTAATTAATATTTCATTAATTAAATCACTTCTCTATTTCTTTATCAATATTTGTTAACCAAATATTTTAAATAACCATATTGGCCTTTTACGTTATTTGGAAAACATTTCCGAATATCGCCTTCATTTATTTTCTAAACTTTAGAAAATATATGTTATTTATAATTGGAAAATATTCCAATTACTTATCTCTTTCCGATCTCGTTTATTTCTATATTTAGAAAATATTTAACATCTATTTCCAAGCTTACATTTCATTTGGGTTAAAACGGATGTTGTGTAAAACATCGTTACGACAACCCAAATACTACATTCAACTAAATCTTATTCAACATTGATCTTCGAGCCTGAAATCTTACTATTCATTTGTTAATAATGAAATCAATCAAGTTGGGGTATAACTACCTCTCAGACCTTGACTGAGTAAGATTTATAACGTCAAACAGATATGACAACTTACTCGAATAATCAATACCATACAACTAGTTCTTCACCTTTAAACACGTACACTCTTTCTCTTTCTATTCTTACTAGATTTTATCCCTAGTCTTTCTTTTTTATTATACTATTCTATTTCTAAGTTCGTTTCCTTATCGACTTCTCTATAAATCGATACGTTGATTTCTAACTATCAAATTATCATAAAAATATTCTAACTCCTTAAATTACCGGAAAAATTCGCCATAACCTCCTTTGTACCGGGAGCATCGGGAAATTTCAAATAGCTTTCCCGGTCCTTCTCATCTCAAAAAGAAAAAGAAAAAGCCAAGTGGCCAGCCGATACGGCGCATAAAATCTCATATGGAAATTAAATACGTACCTTTTTGTCGGGCACTCTATTTATTTCACTTCTATACTTTATTCCATACCTGTCTCCTGTATATTTATGCCTGTCCAATCTATTTTAACTATACCAATCGTTTTAACTCAATTTGTTAATTAAATCTTTTACTTAACTTTTCAGTCTATTTCACCTTCATATTCGAACATGACATGTTCAAATATATTTTAACTGCATATTAACAAATTCTAATTATACTCATACTCTCGTTTCCTTATCGACTTTTTATTTAAATTCCAATTCAATTCTATTTGAATTCTCTTTATTTAAACTTCATTTGAATTCTATTTTCAAATTCTATAGTTTAAAGTCCATTTGAATTCTATATTCAAATTCTATAGTTTAAAGTCCATTTGAATTCTATATTCAAATCTATAGTTTAAAGTCCATTTGAATTCTATATTCAATTCTATAGTTTAAAGTCCATTTGAATTCTCTATTCAAATTCTATATTCAAAGTCTATTTGAATTCTCTATTCAAATTCTATATTCAATGTCTATTTGAATTCTCTTTTCAAATTCTATATTCAAAGTCTATTTGAATATCTCTTTTCAAATTCTATATTCAAAGTCCATTTGAATTCTCTTTCCAAATTCTATATTCAAAGTCCATTTGAATTCTCTTTTCAAATTCTATATTCAAAGTCCATTTGAATTCTCTTTTCAAATTCTATATTCAAAGTCCATTTGAATTCTGATTTCAAATTCTATATTCAAAGTCTATTTGAATTCTCTTTTCAAATTCTATATTCAAAGTCTATTTGAATATCTCTGCATTATTTATAAACAACGTTTATAACTTTACTTAAAATCCCCCATTATATATTTATAAACAAAGTTTATAAATTCAGTTCAAATCCCATATTTTCTATTTATAAACAGAGTTTATAAATTCAATACTCGTTCATATATATTCAAAATAAGTTAATCTTTCTATACTTCATTTAAAATTCAAATTTTATTTATAAAAATAGGATTCCCCTTTAAAATTTCAAATACCCTTTTTGATATTTTTATAAATCCATATTCAAGCTCCATTGATATTTTAAACAATCGAATCAACCAATTTTCAATCATTTGATTTTTAACACATCATATATGAATATATATGAAATCAAACAAACAGCAGATAATATATATTTTTGAGGAATCCAGTTGGATTCCTCCAACCTGTTTTCCTACATCCACAGACGTTAGTCAACATAATAATACCCATCCTGCTTCGAGGTAGGATATCGCGGTATAGAAGGTCATCCACTAATCATAGCGTGGGGCGTATAGGGTAATCATCCGCTAATGAAACCGCGGGCATCCGCTAATGAAACTGCGGGAATCCAACCAATCATCAACCCAATATATATATAATAGTCAACCCTAAATAACTAATATATTTCAAACAATCATAAAGCATTCAACAAGCAACAACCAATTATTTTTAATGATATAAAAATAATTCTAACTAAAGGTGAGTGAGATTTACTCACCAGGGTTTTTTAATTGTCGAATATCCCAATTTCATTGTAAAGTATAAGTCCAGATGAGCTCAAAGCAACTTATGGCATCTCGATGGGATCTAAACTTATTTAAGTAAATCAACCTGGCCTTCAATCTGTATTGCATCCTCTCGTTCAACAGCTAAACACATCGCAGTAACACCTTACTCCTCCCGTTAACCTTGTATAAATTTAATATACTATATTATAGATTTATGATTGTATGAAAAGTAATGAATTAAATAAACTAATTGTTCAAGCTAATTACCTAAGTTCGTTTGTAATAAATTTCTAGCTCTATACCCTGTACACTATTTTGTAGATGCTGCCCTTATATCGATCACCAAAGAATTTATCTCGCACCCCAAATCTTGCCATCCGAACTCAATTTCTATACAACAATCAATGCCATCATCATCCCTCCACAACCCGAATACTCCAAATGCTAATCCTTCTTTACTGTCATTTCTTTCCTGTAACCTACTCTTTAACAAACTACTACCATGACTCTCTTTGACCATACAAAGCTTCTCACGTTGAACACAATTCGCACCGCCTCGACACAGCTGAGGCTTGTAGCTCCATCACTAAACCTGAATTGAACAGAAAAATTCAATCCTCAAACTTTTGAACGCGATAACTTTTCTCGAGATGTCTTCACGCCGGCTTCCCGAAACAACTGCGCATCACTCCTTTCCAAGTCGCGACCCTCCAACATCACCCAGAATCAACGATGTCACCGCACTACACCCCGTTCAACAGCGACTTCCAGAACTTGTCGAACCCCCACATCGCTCTTTGCTGGTTCGAGCGTTGACCCCAGATTCGAACTCGCGATTGGATTACTCTTTTTCTTTTTCTAATTTGGTGGTCCCGATTTTGGTTGAAAGGGTAAAAGTCATCGTGGCCATTTTCTTTTTCTGGTGTTTCGAGATTTGATTTTAGAAAGGGAGAATGGAGCGGTCATTTGGGTTTGCTGAAGACCAAATTTCGTTCTCCCTTGAGAAATGGAGAATGCGATTTTATAAAGATGGGGTGTGGTCTTAATTTTAAGTGTGTGGCCATTTTAACTCCTTTCATTTTAGGCTTGGGTGTTTCATTAAAGTCCACAAAGAAAAAAAAAGATTTTCTTTTATGATTTTTATTATATTTTATTTCCCCTTGAATTGGACCAGTATCCTTTAAATTAAATACCCATGATGTCGAACTCCTTTCTGAACCCAACAAGTGACAATTTTAGGGTATTACCCCTATTCTGAACCCACTGGGATAAGTATCGAAGTCCAGTTCGATCATCCGGAGCAGATATTTATTTAAATTGATATAAATTAAATTTCAAACCATTAAATTCTTCGATAATAATTTAATATTATTATTCTGATTCAAACAGAAGTCTGAACTGTTATTTAATTCAGTTTTTAAATCTCGAGCTGAATTATATTTTCGCATTACGATGGTTTAATATATTCGATATTAAATCAAAATTTATTACTAAATTAATAACTTAATATAAAATTCCACTTAAATTATCCACCCAATATTTAAATTAAATATTAAATATTCAAAAATTAACCCATAAGGATCCGGGTCATTACAATCTTCCCCACTTAAAATAATTTCGTCCTCGAAATTGCTAAGGTAGAAAAAGTGCTACAAACCCATTTATCTTTTCAAAACTTATTTATGTTGATACTCAACATTTCAAACTTCCTTACGTAACTCACTTTTGAATAAATCCCTATTCGATAACTCTTCCCTTCGAATAACTATATTCGATAATTTCTCTTTCGAATAACTAGATTCGAAAACCTTTCTTCGAATAAACTATATTCGATTTACTCTATTCAATTTACTCTTATTTGTTAACTCTATTTGATTGGCTCTTTTCACTTAACTCCTTCCTAATAAGCTATATTCGATAACTCCTTTAACTCTATTCGAATAAACTATATTCGATTAAACTCCATTCACTTGACTCTAGATCGCAGCGATCACAATGGTTACGCCTGATTCCCCTAGGAAACATCCGACCGCCCTAGGCTATCTGTAGCCCTGCGAATTATGCTAGCAGTCATACGAAACGACAACTTATCCTGAGTAACTATGTTTGACTAACTCTATCTCAATAACTATATTCGATCAACTTTAATTGAATAACTAAAATTCAATTAAATCCTAATTCGATTAACTATGTTCAATTAACTTTATCTGGTTAACTCTTAATTTGAATAACAAATATTCGATAAATTCTAATTGAATAACTAATATTTAATTAACTCTACGAATTAACCCTAACTAATTAACTCTAACTGGTTAATACTTACTCTAATTGATTTATTCTAACTCTAATCAATTATTTCTAACTCTAATCGACTTCTCCTATTCGAATAACTCCTATTGGTTAACATTTATTCATTTATAAAGATTTACTTTTAGTAACGGTTCTTCACTTTATAAATGTTCTCTTTTAATGATGGTACTTCACATATACAAGTGTTGTGTACCCCTTCTATTTAAAACTATCGGTGTTAAAAACCAATATCTCTTCTCTATATAAGTTTAGACTTATATATTTCATCTATCCAGTGATAAATATTTAATTTAATTTATAAACTGTTATTTATAAATTAATCTTTTCTATTTATCTGTTAAAAACAGATTTCCATTTTCTATTCATCTTCTAAATATTCCTTTGATTAAATTCTATTTATTTAACAAATAAACATCTCATTTATAACATTCTATTATTTTCTATAAATAAATATTTCCATCTAATCTATTTGTAAATGTTTTTCAAATATTCCCTTTTAAATTCTATTTGTAAATGCTTTTACAAATATTTCTCCTTCTATTTGTTTGCACATAACTTCCTTTGTATTTGTGTTACAAATATATTTCCTTTATAACTCTTTTGGTTTTTCCTTTTATTCACACCCAATTCATATTTCATTCACATTGATTTTACTCAATTTATTCGTTTTGATCCATTTAACTTACTTAAGTTAAATTTAATTTCAATCATTTAAATTCCCATTAACTAGTTGCTAATTAACCGTTTTGCCTATTTCACCCTTTTTATTTGAATATAACTTGTTCAAATATATGTCAACTTAATTATAAACTAATCTAATTATATTTTCAACTCGAGTTATATATTCAATTTCGAATATAAATTTTCAATCTCTTTCACTTATCCAAAAACCCAATTTCGATTCAAATTTCCTTTAACTAATTATTCTCCAATTTAGTTAATCCTATTTAACCATTTAAATTATGATTTTCGTCTTAAAAATCATTTCACTTACTTCACTGGAGTTCATATTTATTTTATATCTCCAGTCTGGATTTTTCTAATGCCAATTCGGATTTTATTTCCTAAAAATCCTTTTATTTATTTAATTAAACCGTTATGGTTTTCTAATGGTTCTGGCGCTGCTTTTCAAAAAGTTTGATTTTGATATAACTCAAAATCTATACAACGAAATCTAGATTTTTCTCTTTCACTAGAAAACTATTATTCAACCGGTCCCGACGATTCTTGTTTCAAAGAATTCCGACTTCAATTGAGTTCTGTATACTAAATTGAAGTTCGAATCGCCAATTTACGAACTGCCGCGCTATGGCAAGCTCTTTTTAATTATATTTATAAATATAAACGTTTTAACTTTGTTTATAATAAATTCAACTCCATTTTGATATATTTTTAATGCATATCAAATCCATTTTATAATATTCCCGATCTATTTCACTTCAAATATTCAAATCCTATATATTTACAATATTCAAATTCCATTTGAATCTCTTTATTCAAACTCTATATTTGAATTTCCTTCTATTCAATTTCTATTTGAATTTTCTATATTCAAACTCATTTGAATTCCTTTGAATTCAAATTCTATTTCACTTCTATTTGAATTATATATATATTCAAATTCCTATTTCAAAATTCCTTTCAAGTTATATAAATATATACATATATTTATATCTATCTCAAATTCAAAACATTTGAATTTTCAAACAATTTGTTTCTTTTCAAACAAATTTCCATCAAAACTTTTCTACGGCAACAATTCATCACTTAGATACTCGAAAATCAACACTGATGATGTTGCGACCATCATCAGAATTATTTCTCAGCTACTGAATGAGTTCAGTGCTATATTTCTTTCAAACTCCATTTAGAAAAATATTTTCCAAACTCCCAGGATTTTAAATTCTGAATTCTGGTTGGAATTCAATTTCAATTTATCACATTTATATATTTGATTTCATATATAAATTCCATTGATTATATATATAACTATTTCTGTTATTTAATCTAATTCGATTATAATCCTAACAATCAACTTAACTATTTTAAAAAAAATATCCTGTCCAATTTTCTGTTCAAGTGTTTATAAACTCCTATCGACATCGTGGCGTCCCACGATTCGACCAATACTTATAATTCACTCAACAGACTAGTCAACACAATATAAAACAGTTTTTATATCAAATAACAAATACGCTCTCTCGTATATATATACGCTTATCTCATTCTAGGACACTACTGATCCTATCTCTAATGAGCACAATTCCACACAGCCTAGGTATTCGCTCAACCTAAGCTCTGATACCAACTGTAATGACCCAGATTTCCGTAACATCAGAGTTGACTATATACATCATACATCCAACCCAAATATCACGAAAATACGAAACATTTTTTTTGAAGAAAGAGATAGAAGAAGAACAGAAATAACAACACAGAATCTCACATCGCAGCGGAACAAAATATAATATATCACATCTTTGAAATACAAAATCTTAACTGTATAACATACACTTATCAGAGTACAACACTTACAACACAATGGAACAATACTATAACTAGATAACGCTGAAGCCTCCTGCTCCAAGCTCCTTTAGATATATCTGAAAAATCCTGAACTACTTGACTGCCCGTACTAATTTAGGCACCCAAGAGTTTAGGTAGAACAAAACAAATAAACTCCGGGTCTGTCATGGGACGGGTATCAGTAAACAGTTTAAAACAGTTTCAAAAACTAAATGATATCTCATAAGACCACGCCGTATAACACGGAACGGGTTTTTCCCTTATGAAAATCGAAACACTTGATTTAACTTTCAAAATCCCTTTGAAAGGAACGATAGCTTTATATCAAAACTCCTTTGATATTATAATAATGTCTAAATCAAGTAAATACAATCTAGTGGAACGTTTGCATCTCACATTCCACATATATATATACAATTAAAACCGCAAGCACGTATTGGGTAATGGATTTCCAACTATGACAAGGTATGGAACCACCTTCCGCTGGTATATCTCTAGAGGAGAATACACCGAGTTCAACAAGAACATCTTGCAACTCAGCCACACATGACCGACCACTCATTTCGCTTGAGTGTATCGAATGTATATCACCAACGATTGGGATCAGCAACCGTTTCCCGAATGGGACAGCATCGACAATAGATTTTTAGAAGTAAATGAAACTCTAGATCAGGTGATTATACACCCTAATAGGTGCGACCTACATAGCCATGCTGCTTGCCCGATTTCTGTCATTTACCGGTTGATGAGGCTAGAAGCTACGCTTTATCATCACACCAGATTCACTTCGAATGCCACATCGTCAAATCCATCAAATCACCGATTGACGTCCTCAACAGTACATTACGTGTTAGCTAAAAGAAGTTTCCTTCTCCGCTTCCACTCTTGGTACGGTTGAAGAAATCAATGTACGTGACCTTTCTGGAAATACTCTGTCAGACATTCATCCGTACAAGTCACCCAGGAACAGGATGACTCGAAGGTACAATTTCTATTAATAGAAAAAGTCCTTGCACTCTACTCCGTCTTCGATTATCTTTATATAATCTAATTCGCACGCTACTGCCAATACGGAGTGGTTCTTCGGATAATAATCCAACCGGTCTCTCCATATTGACAACGATGGTCAAAACTCCGATAGTCTGTGATTTAACTATCGAATAAAAACAAGTGTTTCGATAGTCGATGATTTAACTATCGAATAAAACAAGTGTTCATCCAAACATCCAACAATCAGTGAGCCTTTAATTAATATTTGATTAATTAAATCACTTCTCTATTTCTTTATCAATATTTGTTAACCAAATATTTTCAATAACCATATTGGCCTTTTACGTTATTTGGAAAACATTTCCGAATATCGCCTTCATTTATTTTCTAAACTTTAGAAAATATATGTTATTTATAATTGGAAAATATTCCAATTACTTATCTCTTTCCGATCTCGTTTATTTCTATATTTAGAAAATATTTAACATCTATTTCCAAGCTTACATTTCATTTGGGTTAAAACGGATGTTGTGTAAAACATCGTTACGACAACCCAAATACTACATTCAACTAAATCTTATTCAACATTGATCTTCGAGCCTGAAATCTTACTATTCATTTGTTAATAATGAAATCAATCAAGTTGGGGTATAACTACCTCTCAGACCTTGACTGAGTAACATTTATAACGTCAAACAGATATGACAACTTACTCGAATAATCAATACCATACAACTAGTTCTTCACCTTTAAACACGTACACTCTTTCTCTTTCTATTCTTACTAGATTTTATCCCTAGTCTTTCTTTTTTATTATACTATTCTATTTCTAAGTTCGTTTCCTTATCGACTTCTCTATAAATCGATACGTTGATTTCTAACTATCAAATTATCATAAAAATATTCTAACTCCTTAAATTACCGGAAAAATTCGCCATAACCTCCTTTATACCGGGAGCATCGGGAAATTTCAAATAGCTTTCCCGGTCCTTCTCATCTCAAAAAGAAAAAGAAAAAGCCAAGTGGCTAGCCGATACGGCGCATAAAATCTCATATGGAAATTAAATACGTACCTTTTTGTTGGGCACTCTATTTATTTCACTTCTATACTTTATTCCATACCTGTCTCCTGTATATTTATGCCTGTCCAATCTATTTTAACTATACCAATCGTTTTAACTCAATTTGTTAATTAAATCTTTTACTTAACTTTTCAGTCTATTTCACCTTCATATTCGAACATGACATGTTCAAATATATTTTAACTGCATATTAACAAATTCTAATTATACTCATACTCTCGTTTCCTTATCGACTTTTTATTTAAATTCCAATTCAATTCTATTTGAATTCTCTTTATTTAAACTTCATTTGAATTCTATTTTCAAATTCTATAGTTTAAAGTCCATTTGAATTCTATATTCAAATTCTATAGTTTAAAGTCCATTTGAATTCTATATTCAAATCTTTAGTTTAAAGTCCATTTGAATTCTATATTCAAATCTATAGTTTAAAGTCCATTTGAATTCTCTATTCAAATTCTATATTCAAAGTCTATTTGAATTCTCTATTCAAATTCTATATTCAAAGTCTATTTGAATTCTCTTTTCAAATTCTATATTCAAAGTCTATTTGAATATCTCTTTTCAAATTCTATATTCAAAGTCCATTTGAATTCTCTTTTCAAATTCTATATTCAAAGTCCATTTGAATTCTCTTTTCAAATTCTATATTCAAAGTCCATTTGAATTCTCTTTTCAAATTCTATATTCAAAGTCCATTTGAATTCTCTTTTCAAATTCTATATTCGAAGTCTATTTGAGTTCTCTTTTCAAATTCTATATTCAAAGTCTATTTGAATATCTCTGCATTATTTATAAACAACGTTTATAACTTTACTTAAAATCCCCCATTATATATTTATAAACAAAGTTTATAAATTCAGTTCAAATCCCATATTTTCTATTTATAAACAGAGTTTATAAATTCAATACTCGTTCATATATATTCAAAACAAGTTAATCTTTCTATACTTCATTTAAAATTCAAATTTTATTTATAAAAATAGGATTCCCCTTTAAAATTTCAAATACCCTTTTCGATATTTTTATAAATCCATATTCAAGCTCCATTGATATTTTAAACAATCGAATCAACCAATTTTCAATCATTTGATTTTTAACACATCATATATGAATATATATGATATCAAACAAACAGCAGATAATATATATTTTTGAGGAATCCAGTTGGATTCCTCCAACCTGTTTTCCTACATCCACAGACGTTAGTCAACATAATAATACCCATCCTGCTTCGAGGTAGGATATCGCGGTATAGAAGGTCATCCACTAATCATAGCGTGGGGCGTACAGGGTAATCATCCGCTAATGAAACCGCGGGCATCCGCTAATGAAACTGCGGGAATCCAACCAATCATCAACCCAATATATATATAATAGTCAACCCTAAATAACTAATATATTTCAAACAATCATAAAGCATTCAACAAGCAACAACCAATTATTTTTAATGATATAAAAATAATTCTAACTAATGGTGAGTGAGATTTACTCACCAGGGTTTTTTAATTGTCGAATATCCCAATTTCATTGTAAAGTATAAGTCCAGATGAGCTCAAAGCAACTTATGGCATCTCGATGGGATCTAAACTTATTTAAGTAAATCAACCTGGCCTTCAATCTGTATTGCATCCTCTCGTTCAACAGCTAAACACATCGCAGTAACACCTTACTCCTCCCGTTAACCTTGTATAAATTTAATATACTATATTATAGATTTATGATTGTATGAAAAGTAATGAATTAAATAAACTAATTGTTCAAGCTAATTACCTAAGTTCGTTTGTAATAAATTTCTAGCTCTATACCCTGTACACTATTTTGTAGATGCTGCCCTTATATCGATCACCAAAGAATTTATCTCGCACCCCAAATCTTGCCATCCGAACTCAATTTTTATACAACAATCAATGCCATCATCATCCCTCCACAACCCGAATACTCCAAATGCTAATCCTTCTTTACTGTCATTTCTTTCCTGTAACCTACTCTTTAACAAACTACTACCATGACTCTCTTTGACCATACAAAGCTTCTCACGTTGAACACAATTCGCACCGCCTCGACACAGCTGAGGCTTGTAGCTCCATCACTAAACCTGAATTGAACAGAAAAATTCAATCCTCAAACTTTCGAACGCGATAACTTTTCTCGAGATATCTTCACGCCGGCTTCCCGAAACAACTGCGCACCACTCCTTTCCAAGTCGCGACCCTCCAACATCACCCAGAATCAACGATGTCACCGCACTACACCCCGTTCAACAGCGACTTCCAGAACTTGTCGAACCCCCACATCGCTCTTTGCTGGTTCGAGCGTTGACCCCAGATTCGAACTCGCGATTGGATTACTCTTTTTCTTTTTCTAATTTGGTGGTCCCGATTTTGGTTGAAAGGGTAAAAGTCATCGTGGCCATTTTCTTTTTCTGGTGTTTCGAGATTTGATTTTAGAAAGGGAGAATGGAGCGGTCATTTGGGTTTGCTGAAGACCAAACTTCGTTCTCCCTTGAGAAATGGAGAATGCGATTTTATAAAGATGGGGTGTGGTCTTAATTTTAAGTGTGTGGCCATTTTAACTCCTTTCATTTTAGGCTTGGGTGTTTCATTAAAGTCCACAAAGAAAAAAAAAGATTTTCTTTTATGATTTTTATTATATTTTATTTCCCTTTGAATTGGACCAGTATCCTTTAAATTAAATACCCATGATGTCGAACTCCTTTCTGAACCCAACAAGTGACAATTTTAGGGTATTACCCCTATTCTGAACCCACTGGGATAAGTATCGAAGTCCAGTTCGATCATCCGGAGCAGATATTAATTTAAATTGATATAAATTAAATTTCAAACCATTAAATTCTTCGATAATAATTTTATATTATTATTCTGATTCAAACAGAAGTCTGAACTGTTATTTAATTCAGTTTTTAAATCTTGAGCTGAATTATATTTTCGCATTACGATGGTTTAATATATTCGATATTAAATCAAAATTTATTACTAAATTAATAACTTAATATAAAATTCCACTTATATTATCCACCCAATATTTAAATTAAATATTAAATATTCAAAAATTAACCCATAAGGATCCGGGTCATTACAATCTTCCCCACTTAAAATAATTTCGTCCTCGAAATTGCTAAGGTAGAAAAAGTGCTACAAACCCATTTATCTTTTCAAAACTTATTTATGTTGATACTCAACATTTCAAACTTCCTTACGTAACTCACTTTTGAATAAATCCCTATTCGATAACTCTTCCCTTCGAATAACTATATTCGATAATTTCTCTTTCGAATAACTAGATTCGAAAACCTTTCTTCGAATAAACTATATTCGATTTACTCTATTCAATTTACTCTTATTTGTTAACTCTATTTGATTGGCTCTTTTCACTTAACTCCTTCCTAATAAGCTATATTTGATAACTCCTTTAACTCTATTCGAATAAACTATATTCGATTAAACTCCATTCGCTTGACTCTAGATCGCAGCGATCACAATGGTTACGCCTGATTCCCCTAGGAAACATCCGACCGCCCTAGGCTATCTGTAGCCCTGCGAATTATGCTAGCAGTCATACGAAACGACAACTTATCCTGAGTAACTATGTTTGACTAACTCTATCTCAATAACTATATTCGATCAACTTTAATTGAATAACTAAAATTCAATTAAATCCTAATTCGATTAACTATGTTCAATTAACTTTATCTGTTTAACTCTTAATTTGAATAACAAATATTCGATAAATTCTAATTGAATAACTAATATTTAATTAACTCTACGAATTAACCCTAACTGATTAACTCTAACTGGTTAATACTTACTCTAATTGATTTATTCTAACTCTAATCGATTATTTCTAACTCTAATCGACTTCTCCTATTCGAATAACTCCTATTGGTTAACATTTATTCATTTATAAAGATTTACTTTTAGTAACGGTTCTTCACTTTATAAATGTTCTCTTTTAATGATGTTACTTCACATATACAAGTGTTGTGTACCCCTTCTATTTAAAACTATCGGTGTTAAAAACCAATATCTCTTCTCTATATAAGTTTAGACTTATATATTTCATCTATCCAGTGATAAATATTTAATTTAATTTATAAACTGTTATTTATAAATTAATCTTTTCTATTTATCTGTTAAAAACAGATTTCCATTTTCTATTCATCTTCTAAATATTCCTTTGATTAAATTCTATTTATTTAACAAATAAACATCTCATTTATAACATTCTATTATTTTCTATAAATAAATATTTCCATCTAATCTATTTGTAAATTTTTTTCAAATATTCCCTTTTAAATTCTATTTGTAAATGCTTTTACAAATATTTCTCCTTCTATTTGTTTGCACATAACTTCCTTTGTATTTGTGTTACAAATATATTTCCTTTATAACTCTTTTGGTTTTTCCTTTTATTCACACCCAATTCATATTTCATTCACATTGATTTTACTCAATTTATTCGTTTTGATCCATTTAACTTACTTAAGTTAAATTTAATTTCAATCATTTAAATTCCCATTAACTAGTTGCTAATTAACCGTTTTGCCTATTTCACCCTTTTTATTTGAATATAACTTGTTCAAATATATGTCAACTTAATTATAAACTAATCTAATTATATTTTCAACTCGAGTTATATATTCAATTTCGAATATAAATTTTCAATCTCTTTCACTTATCCAAAAACCCAATTTCGATTCAAATTTCCTTTAACTAATTATTCTCCAATTTAGTTAATCCTATTTAACCATTTAAAATATGATTTTCGTCTTAAAAATCATTTCACTTACTTCACTGGAGTTCATATTTATTTTATATCTCCAGTCTGGATTTTTCTAATGCCAATTCGGATTTTATTTCCTAAAAATCCTTTTATTTATTTAATTAAACCGTTATGGTTTTCTAATGGTTCTGGCGCTGCTTTTCAAAAAGTTTGATTTTGATATAACTCAAAATCTATACGACGAAATCTAGATTTTTCTCTTTCACTAGAAAACTATTATTCAACCGGTCCCGACGATTCTTGTTTCAAAGAATTCCGACTTCAATTGAGTTCTGTATACTAAATTGAAGTTCGAATCGCCAATTTATGAACTGCCGCGCTATGGCGAGCTCTTTTTAATTATATTTATAAATATAAACGTTTTAACTTTGTTTATAATAAATTCAACTCCATTTTGATATATTTTTAATGCATATCAAATCCATTTTATAATATTCCCGATCAATTTCACTTCAAATATTCAAATCCTATATATTTACAATATTCAAATTCCATTTGAATCTCTTTATTCAAACTCTATATTTGAATTTCCTTCTATTCAATTTCTATTTGAATTTTCTATATTCAAACTCATTTGAATTCCTTTGAATTCAAATTCTATTTCACTTCTATTTGAATTATATATATATTCAAATTCCTATTTCAAAATTCCTTTCAAGTTATATAAATATATACATATATTTATATCTATCTCAAATTCAAAACATTTGAATTTTCAAACAATTTGTTTCTTTTCAAACAAATTTCCATCAAAACTTTTCTACGGCAACAATTCATCACTTAGATACTCGAAAATCAACACTGATGATGTTGCGACCATCATCAGAATTATTTCCCAGCTACTGAATGAGTTCAGTGCTATATTTCTTTCAAACTCCATTTAGAAAAATATTTTCCAAACTCCCAGGATTTTAAATTCTGAATTCTGGTTGGAATTCAATTTCAATTTATCACATTTATATATTTGATTTCATATATAAATTCCATTGATTATATATATAACTATTTCTGTTATTTAATCTAATTCGATTATAATCCTAACAATCAACTTAACTATTTTAAAAAAAATATCGTGTCCAATCTTCTGTTCAAGTGTTTATAAACTCCTATCGACATCGTGGCGTCCCACGATTCGACCAAAATTTATAATTCACTCAACAGACTAGTCAACACAATATAAAACAGTTTTTATATCAAATAACAAATACGCTCTCTCGTATATATATACGCTTATCTCATTCTAGGACACTACTGATCCTATCTCTAATGAGCACAATTCCACACAGCCTAGGTATTCGCTCAACCTAAGCTCTGATACCAACTGTAATGACCCAGATTTCCGTAACATCAGAGTTGACTATATACATCATACATCCAACCCAAATATCACGAAAATACGAAACATTTTTTTTTGAAGAAAGAGATAGAAGAAGAACAGAAATAACAACACAGAATCTCACATCGCAGCGGAACAAAATATAATATATCACATCTTTTAAATACAAAATCTTAACTGTATAACATACACTTATCAGAGTACAACACTTACAACACAGTGGAACAATACTATAACTAGATAACGCTGAAGCCTCCTGCTCCAAGCTCCTTTAGATATATCTGAAAAATCCTAATCTACTTGACTGCCCGTACAAATTTAGGCACCCAAGAGTTTAGGTAGAACAAAACAAATAAACTCCAGGTCAGTCATGTGACTGGTATGAGTAAACAATTTAAAACAGTTTCAAAAACTAAATGATATCTCATAAGACCACGCCGTATAACACGGAACGGGTTTTTCCCTTATGAAAATCCAAACACTTGATTTAACTTTCAAAATCCCTTTGAAAGGAACGATAGCTTTATATCAAAACTCCTTTGATATTATAATAATGTCTAAATCAAGTAAATACAATCTAGTGGAACGTTTGCATCTCACGTTCCACATATATATATATACAATTAAAACCGCAAGCACGTATTGGGTAATGGATTTCCAACTATGACAAGGTATGGAACCACCTTCCGCTGGTATATCTCTAGAGGAGAATACACCGAGTTCAACAAGAACATCTTGCAACTCAGCCACACATGACCGACCACTCATTTCGCTTGAGTGTATCGAATGTATATCACCAACGATTGGGATCAGCAACCGTTTCCCGAATGGGACAGCATCGACAATAGATTTTTAGAAGTAAATGAAACTCTAGATCAGGTGATTATACACCCTAATAGGTGCGACCTACATAGCCATGCTGCTTGCCCGATTTCTGTCATTTACCGGTTGATGAGGCTAGAAGCTACGCTTTATCATCACACCAGATTCACTTCGAATGCCACATCGTCAAATCCATCAAATCACCGATTGACGTCCTCAACATTACATTACGTGTTAGCTAAAAGAAGTTTCCTTCTCCGCTTCCACTCTTGGTACGGTTGAAGAAATCAATGTACGTGACCTTTCTGGAAATACTCTGTCAGACATTCATCCGTACAAGTCACCCAGGAACAGGATGACTCGAAGGTACAATTTCTATTAATAGAAAAATTCCTTGCACTCTACTCCGTCTTCGATTATCTTTATATAATCTAATTCGCACGCTACTGCCAATACGGAGTGGTTCTTCGGATAATAATTCAACCGGTCTCTCCATATTGACAACGATGGTCAAAACTCCGATAGTCTGTGATTTAACTATCGAATAAAAACAAGTGTTTCGATAGTCGATGATTTAACTATCGAATAAAACAAGTGTTCATCCAAACATCCAACAATCAGTGAGCCTTTAATTAATATTTCATTAATTAAATCACTTCTCTATTTCTTTATCAATATTTGTTAACCAAATATTTTCAATAACCATATTGGCCTTTTACGTTATTTGGAAAACATTTCCGAATATCGCCTTCATTTATTTTCTAAACTTTAGAAAATATATGTTATTTATAATTGGAAAATATTCCAATTACTTATCTCTTTCCGATCTCGTTTATTTCTATATTTAGAAAATATTTAACATCTATTTCCAAGCTTACATTTCATTTGGGTTAAAACGGATGTTGTGTAAAACATCGTTACGACAACCCAAATACTACATTCAACTAAATCTTATTCAACATTGATCTTCGAGCCTGAAATCTTGCTATTCATTTGTTAATAATGAAATCAATCAAGTTGGGGTATAACTAACTCTCAGACCTTGACTGAGTAACATTTATAACGTCAAACAGATATGACAACTTACTCGAATAATCAATACCATACAACTAGTTCTTCACCTTTAAACACGTACACTCTTTCTCTTTCTATTCTTACTAGATTTTATCCCTAGTCTTTCTTTTTTATTATACTATTCTATTTCTAAGTTCGTTTCCTTATCGACTTCTCTATAAATCGATACGTTGATTTCTAACTATCAAATTATCATAAAAATATTCTAACTCCTTAAATTACCGGAAAAATTCGCCATAACCTCCTTTGTACCGGGAGCATCGGGAAATTTCAAATAGCTTTCCCGGTCCTTCTCATCTCAAAAAGAAAAAGAAAAAGCCAAGTGGCTAGCCGATACGGCGCATAAAATCTCATATGGAAATTAAATACGTACCTTTTTGTCGGGCATTCTATTTATTTCACTTCTATACTTTATTCCATACCTGTCTCCTGTATATTTATGCCTGTCCAATCTATTTTAACTATACCAATCGTTTTAACTCAATTTGTTAATTAAATCTTTTACTTAACTTTTCAGTCTATTTCACCTTCTTAATCGAACATGACATGTTCAAATATATTTTAACTGCGTATTAACAAATTCTAATTATACTCATACTCTCGTTTCCTTATCGACTTTTTATTTAAATTCCAATTCAATTCTATTTGAATTCTCTTTAGTTAAACTTCATTTGAATTCTATTTTCAAATTCTATAGTTTAAAGTCCATTTGAATTCTATATTCAAATTCTATAGTTTAAAGTCCATTTGAATTCTATATTCAAATCTATAGTTTAAAGTCCATTTGAATTCTATATTCAAATCTATAGTTTAAAGTCCATTTGAATTCTCTATTCAAATTCTATATTCAAAGTCTATTTGAATTATCTATTCAAATTCTATATTCAAAGTCTATTTGAATTTTATTTTCAAATTCTATATTCAAAGTCTATTTGAATATCTCTTTTCAAATTGAATTCTCTTTTCAAATTCTATATTCAAAGTCCATTTGAATTCTCTTTTCAAATTCTATATTCAAAGTCTATTTGAATTCTCTTTTCAAATTCTATATTCAAAGTCTATTTGAATATCTCTGCATTATTTATAAACAACGTTTATAACTTTACTCAAAATCCCCCATTATATATTTATAAACAAAGTTTATAAATTCAGTTCAAATCCCATATTTTCTATTTATAAACAGAGTTTATAAATTCAATACTCGTTCATATATATTCAAAACAAGTTAATCTTTCTATACTTCATTTAAAATTCAAATTTTATTTATAAAAATAGGATTCCCCTTTAAAATTTCAAATACCCTTTTCGATATTTTTATAAATCCATATTCAAGCTCCATTGATATTTTAAACAATCGAATCAACCAATTTTCAATCATTTGATTTTTAACACATCATATATGAATATATATGAAATCAAACAAACAGCAGATAATATATATTTTTGAGGAATCCAGTTGGATTCCTCCAACCTGTTTTCCTACATCCACAGACGTTAGTCAACATAATAATACCCATCCTGCTTCGAGGTAGGATATCGCGGTATAGAAGGTCATCCACTAATCATAGCGTGGGGCGTATAGGGTAATCATCCGCTAATGAAACCGCGGGCATCCGCTAATGAAACTGCGGGAATCCAACCAATCATCAACCCAATATATATATAATAGTCAACCCTAAATAACTAATATATTTCAAACAATCATAAAGCATTCAACAAGCAACAACCAATTATTTTTAATGATATAAAAATAATTCTAACTAAAGGTGAGTGAGATTTACTCACCAGGGTTTTTTAATTGTCGAATATCCCAATTTCATTGTAAAGTATAAGTCCAGATGAGCTCAAAGCAACTTATGGCATCTTGATGGGATCTAAACTTATTTAAGTAAATCAACCTGGCCTTCAATCTGTATTGCATCCTCTCGTTCAACAGCTAAACACATCGCAGTAACACCTTACTCCTCCCGTTAACCTTGTATGAATTTAATATACTATATTATAGATTTATGATTGTATGAAAAGTAATGAATTAAATAAACTAATTGTTCAAGCTAATTACCTAAGTTCGTTTGTAATAAATTTCTAGCTCTATACCCTGTACACTATTTTGTAGATGCTGCCCTTATATCGATCACCAAAGAATTTATCTCGCACCCCATATCTTGCCATCCGAACTCAATTTCTATACAACAATCAATGCCATCATCATCCCTCCACAACCCGAATACTCCAAATGCTAATCCTTCTTTATTGTCACTTCTTTCCTGTAACCTACTCTTTAACAAACTACTACCATGACTCTCTTTGACCATACAAAGCTTCTCACGTTGAACACAATTCGCACCGCCTCGACACAGCTGAGGCTTGTAGCTCCATCACTAAACCTGAATTGAACAGAAAAATTCAATCCTCAAACTTTCGAACGCGATAACTTTTCTCGAGATGTCTTCACGCCGGCTTCCCGAAACAACTGCGCACCACTCCTTTCCAAGTCGCGACCCTCCAACATCACCCAGAATCAACGATGTCACCGCACTACACCCCGTTCAACAGCGACTTCCAGAACTTGTCGAACCCCCACATCGCTCTTTGCTGGTTCGAGCGTTGACCCCAGATTCGAACTCGCGATTGGATTACTCTTTTTCTTTTTCTAATTTGGTGGTCCCGATTTTGGTTGAAAGGGTAAAAGTCATCGTGGCCATTTTCTTTTTCTGGTGTTTCGAGATTTGATTTTAGAAAGGGAGAATGGAGCGGTCATTTGGGTTTGCTGAAGACCAAATTTCGTTCTCCCTTGAGAAATGGAGAATGCGATTTTATAAAGATGGGGTGTGGTCTTAATTTTAAGTGTGTGGCCATTTTAACTCCTTTCATTTTAGGCTTGGGTGTTTCATTAAAGTCCACAAAGAAAAAAAAAGATTTTCTTTTATGATTTTTATTATATTTTATTTCCCTTTGAATTGGACCCGTATCCTTTAAATTAAATACCCGTGATGTCGAACTCCTTTCCGAACCCAACAAGTGACAATTTTAGGGTATTACCCCTATTCTGAACCCACCGGGATAAGTATCGAAGTCCAGTTCGATCATCCGGAGCAGATATTAATTTAAATTGATATAAATTAAATTTCAAACCATTAAATTCTTCGATAATAATTTAATATTATTATTCTGATTCAAACAGAAGTCTGAACTGTTATTTAATTCAGTTTTTAAATCTCGAGCTGAATTATATTTTCGCATTACGATGGTTTAATATATTCGATATTAAATCAAAATTTATTACTAAATTAATAAATTAATATAAAATTCCACTTATATTATCCACCCAACATTTAAATTAAATATTAAATATTTAAAAATTAACCCATAAGGATCCGGGTCATTACACCAGACATACTTGGAGATCGATGGATATGCGAGGTACTAGGTGCCTCCGGTTTTGTTCAGACCCAGAACGAACTGGTAAATGGACTGTGTGTCTGACATTGGATTTTAGTCTGTGTGATTGATTTCTATTAAATATATATCTGTTTGGCGGCGGAGAATTTATTCTCTTTCTTAACGCCCTTCTCTAAGACGTACGAGCTTAGGGGTTATATATTGATGGATGTCAATCGCATGGAGTGAATGGCCTGTGTGGCATGCCTAAGTGGTAACTGATCAAGGCTTCTGTTGAAAGGCAAAGTCTTGTGGATGATGATCAAAGCAAGGCCTGTGTGGCATAGCTTTGTATAACGCTGATTCGCGAGCCTCACACCCCGGTTGTGTAATGACCCGCATTGGCAGAGGTATTGTAATTAATTAATTTAATTATATATATCATGAGGTAGGAAATTAAATCGTCGTTTAATTAAATAAAGTGATTATTTAATTAATTTAAATAATAGTATAATATATTTAATTCAAAAATAACCAGAAAATAGTGGATTGATAATATAATATGAATAGGGTCATCCCCAAGAATTTAATTCGGCCTAGAGTTGAATTATATTGGCGAATATATTCAAAGCGACGTCAGTTTGAATGTATAATTTTAATATAATTAAAATAGAGCGCGTAACGACGCGACAGTTCGCTATTTGGTGATTTAGACTTCAACTGAGTATACAGGGTTTGTTTTAAATCGGATTTTTGTGAAACAAGAAACGTGTGGAGCTGGTGGAGTATATCTTTCTAGTGGAAGAGAGATATCAGGATTTCGTCGTGTAGATTTTGAGTTATGTCCAAATCAAATTATCAGAAATGCAGCGCCCTGACCATAACGATTTAATTATATTTTAAATAAGGATTTAAATAGAAATCGGACATCGATATAACTCTGACGATGTAATATCGAGTTGTAAATATATACAGGAATATTCTAGAGCTGTACGGTATGCCACTGTGAATATAGACGATAATAATTAAATTTAAACAATTAATTTAACTACATTTAAATAAATTTACATATTTAAATATGCTATTTAGAGCTTTGAAAAATAGCCACTTTTGCATACGAAGTCGGAATTCGACGAAACCAGTTTTTGTTGGATCCGCAATATCAAATAGTTGTTAGATTCCAAGTTTCGTGATTTTTAGAGTCAGTTTGTGACCATAGGGATTTTTAGAGTGGAAAATAGACAGTTTTTTGACAGTTAAAAATACGCTGTGTGAGCATACGGAGTCGGATTTTGACGAAACCAGTTTCGTTGGGACCGAAATGTCGAACTCTAGCTACATTTCCAGTTTCATGATTTTTGAATATCGTATGTGGTCACACGAAATTTTAGAAGTCAAAAACGAGTAAACGATAGAGAATATACCGGGAATATTCCCTCTACGAAAATATCTAGATATTTTGAATTGCCTATAAATATCCTACCCTTCCCCTTAAAACCCTAAATTCATTCTCTAACTTGGTCAACAGCCACAAATAGGCGCCGTCGTTTTTGTTCTTCCAAGGAAAAGCATTCGATCCTCAAAAGAATTCAAAGTAAAATTAATTAAAATTCCATAAATCACGAAACCAAGTTATTTGAATTCCTCAGATGATTTGCTTCAGCTCTGTGCTTGTTTCAATTGGTGCGATGTGGGTTTAGTGTTTGACAGTAACACTAGGGTTCAGGAATTGCTGGGATTCAAGCATCGAATGTTGGTTTGGGTCTCGTATTTGTGATCAGAAGGAAGAAAAGCATCTCGTAGTGGAATTTTTGGGATTTCCGTGATCAAAAGCTTCGGTGATCTCCTGTACAGACCGTACGATGGGCGAAGTCGGATAATGCTGGGTGCCTGCGAGTTGAACACTTTGGGTATGATGGTGGAGCATTTCGAAAGAGGAGTTGGACGATTGTTTTTGTTTTGATTCTAGCTGAGAGGAGAGGGAGTTGGAAATCGAAATGGATGGGTTAACAACGAGCAGGTCACGACCATTTTTGATGAGGAAGAAGGAAGCTTGTGAGGGCCGGCTTTTGTTTAGGTGATGTTGGGCCAAGAGAGAGTGTAAGGCCCATTTAATTTTATAAGTTAGTTTTATTTTAAAATCTAAATAGTATGTTGACTTTAAGTAGTCGTAACTTTATCATACATGATCAGAAATTCACGAAACAATATCCGATGGGATCGTATGGACGGGAGCAACACGATGAGACTGACTGGAAGTGGATTCGAGCTCGTTTGAATTTATGGCAAAATAAACTGTTTGATTCAAATCAAACGTTAGTTTATCGTTCTTTAACGATGAATTGCAAATGTGAGTAAATCTCACTAACTCTTAACAGTTTATAATTTCATGTTGTATTTTCAGAACTGTTAAATATTGACTATTTGACTGTGTGTTGATTATTTGATTGAACTGCTAGTCAGTTAGTTAAATTTCTATATTGATTCTGTTTAGCAGAATATATCATTTGGAACTGAAAGTGATGTTATCTATATTGTCTAACATCTGTGATGCAGGGAAACAGGTTGGAGGAATCCGACTGGATTCCTCAACAGTTATTTTATTGTTTTTCATATATTTTAATATATGATGTGAATTATAACCTGTTGTTGATTGTGTGTGTATAGACGAGATTAGACATCGTGATTTGATATGATTGAATACCATAACATACCAGAATGTAGATAAGGGAATTTTCAAAGTGATATTGAAAATAGAATATTTTTAAAATGGGATATTTATAAATAAGAGATATTTATAAAGTGGAATATTTATAAACAAGAAATATTTATAAATGGGAATATTTATAAATAGGAGATATTTTAAAAAGGAAATAAATTCAAACATTTATTTTTGAATGGAAAGGCCTATGTGGCGAGTTTGGGGATTTTCCCGATGCTCCCGATACAAAGGAGGTTATGGCGAATTTTCCCGGGAATTTAAGGAGTTAGAATATTTTCAAGAATAAATTTGAAAAGGAATATTTGTAAACTATTTACAAATAGAATTGGAAAGGGAACATTATAAAAAGGAAATCATTTTTAAAGTGTAGAACCGTTATTTAAAAGTAAATCTTTTCAAATGAATAAAACGTTGTTAAAAAGGAAAGGAAATCTTTATAAAGTGAATAAAGTTAATCGAATATGGTATTCGAAAGGAGAAATCGAATATGGTATTCGAAGTTAGTTAATCGAATATGGTATTCGAAGTTAGTTAATCGAATATGGTATTCGAAGTTAGTTAATCGAATATAGACATTCGAAAGGAGTTAATCGAATATGGTATTCGAAGTTAGTTAATCAAATATAGACATTCGAAAGGAGTTAATCGAATATGGTATTCGAAGTTAGTTAATCGAATATAGACATTTGAAAGGAGTTAATCGAATATGGTATTCGAAGTTAGTTAATCGAATATGGTATTCGAAAGTTAGTTAATCGAATATGTTATTCGAAAGGGGTTAGTCAAGTCGAGTTAGTCAAATAGAGTTACCCAGTTGGAGTTAATTAGTTAGAGTTAATCGATTAGAGTTAAAATGAACTAGAGTTAATCAAATATAGTTACTTGAGACAGCGTTAGTCAAACATAGTATTCAGGGTAAGTTGCCATCTTGTACGACTGCTAGCGTAATTCGCAGGGCTGTAAATAGCCTACGGCGGTCGGATGTTTCCTGAGGGAGTCAGGCGTAACCATTGTGATCGCTGCGATCTAGAGTCAAGCGAATGGAGTTTAATCGAATATTAGTTATTCGATAGGAGTTAATCGAGTTGATCGAATTGAGAAATAAGTTAAGTTAAATAAGTTGAGTTGATCGGGTGGTTCGACCAAGTTAGTCGAGCCTAGTTAATCAAATCGAATTGGTCGAACCAAGTAAGTCGAGTTAAGTTAGTCAAGTTAGTCAAGCCTAGTTAATCGAATCGAATTGGTCGAACCAAGTAAGTCGAGTCAAGTTAAGTAAGTCGAGTTAAGTTCGTCGAGTTAAATAAATCGATATTAGTTTCATCGAAAGGAGTTATCGATGTTAGTTTCATCGAAGGGAGTTATCGATTATAGTTTGATCGAAGTGAGATTTATCGAATAAAAGTCATTCGAAAAGAGATTATCGAATATAGTTTATTCAAAAGTGAGATTTTCAAATATGAGATATTTGAAGAAAAAAGAGTTATCGAATATTTGTTATTCGAAGAGAGATTATCGAATATCGTTTATTCGAGAAGGAGTAATCAAATATGAGATATTTGAAAAGGAGGAGTTAATCGAATATAGGTTATTCAAAGAAGAGTTAATCAAATAGAGATTTCTCGAAGAGAGTTAATCGGCGAATTCGTTTATATCGAATTCGGTAAAGTACTTATACTTTCCAGTGTCTAAATAGAGATTTATTTATTTATAAATAAATAAGTGTTAGGTAAATTATTCACTAATAAGAATAGAAGTTATAATTAAAGTTAGATAATTCGAAAGTAGGGATTATAACGTTATCGTTATAACCAATGTTTTAAATATAGAAGTGGATCAGTAAAATTTGATCCGAGAAAGGCGTAAAGAAGTTGTTAAAGATTAAAAGAAAAACTTTGACCATTTCGAAGTTATAACGTTGTTCAGTTAAGGTCTGAGAGGTAATTATACCCCAACTTGAGTGACTTCCTTCTTAACTAAGAAATGGTAAGGTTTGATCGTAAAAGAGTTTTGGAAATGTTTTCCAAACGAGAATCAGAAATGTTTTCTGATAAAAGAAAAATAAGAATTTAGAATATAGGGAAACAGGAGATAAGTAAATAAATGTACTAAAGAGATTAATGTTAAATGATGTTTGTTCGATATAATTTCCATCTGGAAATAATATCGTTGTTTGCACACTTGTTTTTCTTCGATAGTTAACTCACAGACTATCGAAGTTTTTGACCATTTTAACGTTGTTAATATGGAGAGACCGGTTGGATTATTATCCATAGAACCACTCTGTATTGGCATAAGCGTCGCGAATCATATATTCCAAAGATAATTGAAGACGGAGTAAAATGCAAGGGCTATCCTGTTTACAGAATAGTGCCTTCGATTTGTCCAGTCCCAGGACAACATGTATGGACGAAGGTCTGACAGAGTATATCCAATGCATCGCGTAAGTTGATCTGTTCAAACGTATTCACGTTTGGTGGCGGAGGAATTCGTTTCTCTTAGCTGTATACCCGTGTTATTTTTTGATAAGTCAATTTGTGATTTGGCGGGTATGACGATGTGACATTTTAAGTGAATGAAGATGGATGTCCGACAGAGTATTTCCAGAAAGGTCACGTACATTGATTTCTTCAACCGTACCAAGAGTGGAAGCGAAGAAGGAAACTTCTCTTAGCTAACACGTAATGTACTGTTGTAGACGTCAATTAGTGATTTTCGATGGACCTAACAATGTGGCATTCGAAGTGAATCTGATGAGATGATAAAGCGTAGCTTCTAGCCTCATCAACCGGTAAATGACAGAAATCGGGCAGGCAACATGGCTAAGTCGGTCGCACCGAAGTAGGGTGTATAATCACCTATCTAGAGAATATTCATTTGTTTCTTAAATCTATCAATGCTGTCCCATATATATACGGGAACGGTTGCTGATCCCAACCGTTGGTGATATACATTTGATACACTCAAGCGAAATGAGTGGTCGGTCATGTGTGGCTGAGTTACAAGATGTTCTTGTTGAACTCCAGTGTATCATTCCTAGAGTACACTGATCGGAAGGTGGTTCCATACCTTGTCATAGTTGGAAATCCATTATCCAATACGTGTTTGCGATTTTGATTGTATACTATATATGTAGAACATGAGATGAAAGCGTTTCTGCTAGTTGATATCTATTTGTACATAGACATTATTATAATATCAAAAGGTTTTTAATATAAAGATATTTTGCATTCTCATAAGGGAAAAACCCGTTCCGTTCTGCGGCGTGGTCTTATGAGATATCGTTTACTTGTTCATATACCTGTTTAAACTGTTTTACTCATACCAGTCCCATGACTGACCTGGAGTTTACTTTGTTGTTTTCCCTAAACTCTTGGGTGCCTAAATTTGTACAGGCAGTTAAGTAGTTGGGATTTACAGATATACTTGAAGAGCTGGAGCAGGAGGCTTCTGGATCATATAGCTATTATTTATTTCCGCTGTGTTGTAAGTGTTGTACTCTGATAAGTGCTATTGTATACATAACTGTTATATTTCAAAGTTATGTTATCTATTATATGTTATTCGTTCCGCTGTGTGGTTCGTGTTACTCTGATGTTGTGTTCTTCTTCTTCTATTCTAAGTTTCTATCTTATCTATTCTCACCTTCTAATTTCTTTCATTAATTACCGGGATTTTTCGATGTTTTGGTTATCGACGTCGAGCTTACGTCGATAACCAAAGCCGCTCAAAATCCGGGTCGTTACAGTTGGTATCAGAGCTTAAGTTAAGTATTACCTTCGCTCTGTGGCGTGACTCGGTAGAGATAGGGTTAGTAATACCCTAGATTGAGTTTGAGTGTATATATACGAGTGCGTATTTGTATTTGATATAAAAATGGTTTTATATTGTGGGGATTCATTGGCTGAGTTGTTTATGAGTTCTGGTCGATCAGTTTGATCCACTGTATCGGTAGGAGTAAATAAACACTTGAATACGATGGACCGACACAATATGGATATGTGATATATTATCATATATAGGATATATTTGTTGTTATTATAATCGAGTAAGATTATAAATTAAATGGTTAAGTATATAACCAATCAGAATTCATATAAGTAAAGTATATGAAATAAGATGAATTAAATATGAATTTAAATCAGACTTGGGATTAAAATAAGGAAATTTTAAGTTCCTGGGAGATTTTGAAATGTTTTCAAAATGGAAGTATTCAGTAATGGTTTTGAAATGATATAGTATTGAAATCACTTGGGTCGCTGGAAAATAATTCCGATGTTGACTGCGCAGTATCATCGGTGTGATTTTCGAGTTCTAAGTGGTGGATTACTACCAGAGATTTTGATTTGAATTGTTTTGAGAAAACAAGTGTTTAGAAATTCAAAGGTTTTGAATTGGCAGTATGATTTCAAATTGATTTGAAATTTACCCTGGAATTTAAGTTCTAGAAATTAAAATTTAACTAATGAAGTTAAATAAAATGAGACGGTAAAAATAAATTGAAATTTAACTTGAACATAGTTAAATAGAATTGAATTGGGTTAGAGAATAATCTGTTATGGAATTGGGTTGATGAGTTAAGAATTTGAAATTTGATATTGGGGTTTGAATAAAATTCGGTTTGGATTTGAGGATATGAACTGATTGGAATTTGATTGAGATAACACGGGTATATGCTGAGTTGATAGCATATGGAAGTGGTAGGGATATAATGATATGCCCAACAAAAAGGTACAAGTTTATATTTTATATGAATTTGGAATTTATGAGCCGAATTGGCAAGCCGTTTGGCGTTTTGATTTTCTTTTGGATTGGAGAAGGCCCAGAGAGGCGAGTTGGAGTTTGAGCTATTGACCAGTACGAAGGAAGTTATGGCGAAATTTTCCGAAATTTTAAAGTGTTAGAAAATTTTCAGAATTTTTGAAAATTTTAGTTAGTCGGAATGAATAAATATTTTAGTCGGTATTGATTGGTTCTGTTGGAATCAGAAATAAGGGGTAAACAAATCTTAGGAATTCCAATATATAGGGTCGTCCTCTAACTTAGCAATTTCGAGGACAAAATTATTTTAAGTGGGGAAGAATGTAATGACCCGCATTGGCAGAGGTATTGTAATTAATTTATTTTATTATATATATCGTGAGGTAGGAAATTAAATCGTCGTTTAATTAAATAAAGTGATTATTTAATTAATTTAAATAATAGTATAATATATTTAATTCAAAAATAACCAGAAAATAGTGGATTGATAATATAATATGAACAGGGTCATCCCCAAGAATTTAATTCAGCCTAGAGTTGAATTATATTGGCGAATATATTCAAAGCGACGTCAGTTTGAATGTATAATTTTAATATAATTAAAATAGAGCGCGTAACGACGCGACAGTTCGCTATTTGGTGATTTAGACTTCAACTGAGTATACAGGGTTTGTTTTAAATCGGATTTTTGTGAAACAAGAAACGTGTGGAGCTGGTGGAGTATATCTTTCTAGTGGAAGAGAGATATCAGGATTTCGTCGTGTAGATTTTGAGTTATGTCCAAATCAAATTATCAGAAATGCAGCGCCCTGACCATAACGATTTAATTATATTTTAAATAAGGATTTAAATAGAAATCGGACATCGATATAACTCTGACGATGTAATATCGAGTTGTAAATATATACATGAATATTCTAGAGTTGTACGGTATGCCACTGTGAATATAGACGATAATAATTAATTTTAAACAATTAATTTAATTATATTTAAATAAATTTATATATTTAAATATGCTATTTAGAGCTTTGAAAAATAGCCACTTTTGCATACGAAGTCGGAATTCGACGAAACCAGTTTTTGTTGGATCCGCAATATCAAATAGTTGTTAGATTCCAAGTTTCGTGATTTTTAGAGTCGGTGTGTGACCATAGGGATTTTTAGAGTGGAAAATAGACAGTTTTTTGACAGCTAAAAATACGCTGTGTGAGCATACGGAGTCGGAATTTGACGAAACCAGTTTCGTTGGGACCGAAATGTCGAACTCTAGCTACATTTCCAGTTTCATGATTTTTGAATATCGTATGTGGTCACACGAAATTTTAGAAGTCAAAAACGAGTAAACGATAGAGAATATACCGGGAGTATTCCCTCTACGAAAATATCTAGATATTTTGAATTGCCTATAAATATCCTACCCTTCCCCTTAAAACCCTAAATTCATTCTCTAACTTGGTCAACAGCCACAAATAGGCGCCGTCGTTTTTGTTCTTCCAAGGAAAAGCATTCGATCCTCAAAAGAATTCAAAGTAAAATCAATTAAAATTCCATAAATCACGAAACCAAGTTATTTGAATTCCTCAGATGATTTGCTTCAACTCTGTGCTTGTTTCAATTGGTGCGATGTGGGTTCAGTGTTTGACAGTAACACTAGGGTTCAGGAATCGCTGGGATTCAAGCATCGAATGTTGGTTTGGGTCTCGTATTTGTGATCAGAAGGCAGAAAAGCATCTCGCAGTGGAATTTTTGGGATTTCCGTGATCAAAAGCTTCGGTGACCTCCTGTACAGACCGTACGATGGGCGAAGTCGGATAATGCTGGGTGCCTGCGAGTTGAACACTTTGGGTATGACGGTGGAGCATTTCGAAAGAGGAGTTGGACGATTGTTTTTGTTTTGATTCTAGCTGAGAGGAGAGGGAGTTGGAAATCGAAATGGATGGGTTAACAACGAGCAGTTCACGGCCATTTTTGATGAGGAAGAAGGAAGCTTGTGAGGGCCGGCTTTTGTTTAGGTGATGTTGGGCCAAGAGAGAGTGTAAGGCCCATTTAATTATATAAGTTAGTTTTATTTTAAAATCTAAATAGTATGTTGACTTTAAGTAGTCGTAACTTTATCATACATGATCAGAAATTCACGAAACAAGATCCGATGGGATCGTATGGACGGGAGCAACACGATGAGACTGACTGGAAGTGGATTCGAGCTCGTTTGAATTTATGGCAAAATAAACTGTTTGATTCAAATCAAACGACAGTTTATCGTTCTTTAACGATGAACTGCAAATGTGAGTAAATCTCACTAACTCTTAACAGTTTATAATTTCATGTTGTATTTTCAGAACTGTTAAATATTGACTGTTTGACTGTGTGTTGATTATTTGATTGAACTGCTAGTCAGTTAGTTAAATTTCTATATTGATTCTGTTTAGCAGAATATATCATATGGAACTGAAAGTGATGTTATCTATATTGTCTAACATCTGTGATGCAGGGAAACAGGTTGGAGGAATCCGACTGGATTCCTCAACAGTTATTTTATTGTTTTTCATATATTTTAATATATGATGTGAATTATAACCTGTTGTTGATTGTGTGTGTATGGACGAGATTAGACATCGTGATTTGATATGATTGAATACCATAACATACCGGAATGTAGACAAGGGAATTTTCAAAGTGATATTGAAAATAGAATATTTTTAAAATGGGATATTTATAAATAAGAGATATTTATAAAGTGGAATATTTATAAATAAGAAATATTTATAAATGGGACTATTTATAAATAGGAGATAATTTAAAAAGGAAATAAATTCAAACATTTCTTTTTGAATGGAAAGGCCTATGTGGCGAGTTTGGGGATTTTCCCGTTGCTCAAGATACAGAGGAGGTTATGGCGAATTTTCCCGGGAATTTAAGGAGTTAGAATATTTTCAAGAATAAATTTGAAAAGGAAATATTTGTAAACTATTTACAAATAGAATTGGAAAGGGAACATTATAAAAAGGAAATCATTTTTAAGGTGTAGAACCGTTATTTAAAAGTAAATCTTTTCAAATGAATAAAACGTTGTTAAAAAGGAAAGGAAATCTTTATAAAGTGAATAAAGTTAATCGAATATGGTATTCGAAAGGAGAAATCGAATATGGTATTCGAAGTTAGTTAATCGAATATGGTATTCGAAGTTAGTTAATCGAATATGGTATTCGAAGTTAGTTAATCGAATATGGTATTCGAAGTTAGTTAATCGAATATAGACATTCGAAAGGAGTTAATCGAATATGGTATTCGAAGTTAGTTAATCGAATATAGACATTTGAAAGGAGTTAATCGAATATGGTATTCGAAGTTAGTTAATCGAATATAGACATTCAAAAGGAGTTAATCGAATATAGTATTCGAAGTTAGTTAATCGAATATGGTATTCGAAAGTTAGTTAATCGAATATGGTATTCGAAAGGGGTTAGTCAAGTCGAGTTAGTCAAATAGAGTTACCCAGTTGGAGTTAATTAGTTAGAGTTAATCGATTAGAGTTAAAATGAACTAGAGTTAATCAAATATAGTTATCTGAGACAGCGTTAGTCAAACATAGTATTCAGGGTAAGTTTCCATCTTGTACGACTGATAGCGTAATTCGCAGGGCTGTAAATAGCCTACGGCGGTCGGATGTTTCCTGAGGGAGTCAGGCGTAACCATTGTGATCGCTGCGATCTAGAGTCAAGCGAATGGAGTTTAACCGAATATTAGTTATTCGATAGGAAATAATCGAGTTGATCGAATTGAGAAATATGTTAAGTTAAATAAGTTGAGTTGATCGGGTGGTTCGACCAAGTTAGTCGAGCCTTGTTAATCAAATCGAATTGGTCGAACCAAGTAAGTCGAGTTAAGTTAGTCAAGTTAGTCAAGCCTAGTTAATCGAATCGAATTGGTCGAACCAAGTAAGTCGAGTCAAGTAAAGTAAGTCGAGTTAAGTTCGTCGAGTTAAATAAATCGATATTAGTTTCATCGAAAGGAGTTATCGATGTTAGTTTCATCGAAGGGAGTTATCGATTATAGTTTGATCGAAGTGAGATTTATCGAATAAAAGTCATTCGAAAAGAGATTATCGAATATAGTTTATTCGAAAGTGAGATTTTCAAATATGAGATATTTGAAGAAAAAAGAGTTATCGAATATTTGTTATTCGAAGAGAGATTATCGAATATCGTTTATTCGAGAAGGAGTAATCAAATATGAGATATTTGAAAAGGAGGAGTTAATCGAATATAGGTTATTCAAAGAAGAGTTAATCAAATAGAGATTTCTCGAAGAGAGTTAATCGGCGAATTCGTTTATATCGAATTCGGGAAAGCACTTATACTTTCCAGTGTCTAAATAGAGATTTATTTATTTATAAATAAATAAGTGTTAGGTAAATTATTCACTAATAAGAATAGAAGTTATAATTAAAGTTAGATAATTCGAAAGTAGGGATTATAACGTTATCGTTATAACCAATGTTTTAAATATTGAAGTGGATCGGTAAAATTTGATCCGAGAAAGGCGTAAAGAAGTTGTTAAAGATTAAAAGATAAACTTTGACCATTTCGAAGTTATAACGTTGTTCAGTTAAGGTCTGAGAGGTAATTATACCCCAACTTGAGTGACTTCCTTCTTAACTAAGAAATGGTAAGGTTTGATCGTAAAGGAGTTTTGGGAATGTTTTCCAAACGAGAATCAGAAATGTTTTCTGATAAAAGAAAAATAAGAATTTAGAATATAGGGAAACAGGAGATAAGTAAATAAATGTACTAAAGAGATTAATGTTAAGTGATGTTTGTTCGATATAATTTCCATCTGGAAATAATATCGTTGTTTGCACACTTGTTTTTCTTCGATAGTTAACTCACACACTATCGAAGTTTTTGACCTTTTTAACGTTGTTAATATGGAGAGACCGGTTGGATTATTATCCATAGAACCACTCTGTATTGGCATAAGCGTCTCGAATCATATATGCCAAAGATAATTGAAGACGGAGTAAAATGCAAGGGCTATCCCGTTTACAGAATAGTGCCTTCGGTTTGTCCAGTCCCAGGACAACTTGTATGGACGAAGGTCTGACAGAGTATATCCAATGGATCGCGTAAGTTGATCTGTTCAAACATATTCACGTTTGGTGGCGGAGGAATTCGTTTCTCTTAGCTGTATACCCGTGTTATTTTTGGATAAGTCAATTTGTGATTTGGCGGGTATGACGATGTGACATTTTAAGTGAATGAAGATGGATGTCTGACAGAGTATTTCCAGAAAGGTCACGTACATTGATTTCTTCAACCGTACCAAGAGTGGAAGCGGAGAAGGAAACTTCTCTTAGCTGACACGTAATGTACTGTTGTAGACGTCAATTAGTGATTTTCGATGGACCTAACAATGTGGCATTCGAAGTGAATCTGATGTGATGATAAAGCGTAGCTTCTAGCCTCATCAACCGGTAAATGACAGAAATCGGGCAGGCAGCATGGCTAAGTTGGTCGCACCGAAGTAGGGTGTATAATCACCTATCTAGAGAATATTCATTTGTTTCTTAAATCTATCAATGCTGTCCCATATATATACGGGAACAGTTGCTGATCCCAACCGTTGGTGATATACATTCGATACACTCAAGCGAAATGAGTGGTCGGTCATGTGTGGCTGAGTTACAAGATGTTCTTGTTGAACTCCAGTGTATCGTTCCTAGAGTACACTGATCGGAAAGTGGTTCCATACCTTGTCATAGTTGGAAATCCATTATCCAATACGTGTTTGCGAATTTGATTGTATACTATATATGTAGAACGTGAGATGAAAGCGTTTCTGCTAGTTGATATCTATTTGTACATAGACATTATTATAATATCAAAAGGTTTTTGATATAAAGATATTTTGGATTCTCATAAGGGAAAAACCGGTTCCGTTCTGCGGCGTGGTCTTATGAGATATCGTTTACTTGTTCATATACCTGTTTAAACTGTTTTACTCATACCAGTCCCATGACTGACCCAGAGTTTACTTTGTTGTTTTCCCTAAACTCTTGGGTGCCTAAATTTGTACGGGCAGTCAAGTAGTTGGGATTTACAGATATACTTGAAGAGCTGGAGCAGGAGGCTTCTGGATCATGTAGCTATTATTTATTTCCGTTGTGTTGTAAGTGCTATACTCTGATAAGTGCTATTGTATACATAACTGTTATATTTCAAAGTTATGTTATCTATTATATGTTATTCGTTCCGCTGTGAGGTTCGTGTTACTCTGATGTTGTGTTCTTCTTCTTCTATTCTAAGTTTCTATCTTATCTATTCTCACCATCTAATTTCTTTCATTAATTACCGGGATTTTTCGATGTTTTGGTTATCAACGTCGAGCTTACGTCGATAACCAAAGCTGCTCAAAATCCGGGTCGTTACAGGTTGTGAACTAAAAACGGGAGAAGGATCCAGGGAGGGCATGCGTTTCTTTCTAGCTAGGGTGGTGTCAGTGACCTACCAGCCCTGACATTTATATTATTTTCACCTGTGTGGTTGTTGCTATTGCGAGGCGCCTCAGATATATCGGTCGATCCGGGACCGATGGAGTCATTGGACTCATTGACACCCCAAAGGGTGGGGAAACGCAGTGTTCAGGAATTTTAATCCACATCGGTGGACCGGCCCTGTGGCTCCTAAGGGTCACTCGAGCTCTGATCCTGAAACACGGGCTAGAGCGTCTCAAATCGGTAGAGGACTATCTTTTGCCTCGGTTCATAGATGGAAATCCAATTTTCAAATACGTGACTGTGCGGTTTTTATTGTAGAGCCTAGTATGGCGACATGATATATGGTACCCATGCCGTCTATGATTGATTTTTATGATTGAAATTGTTTTGACACTATACACTTATTATAGTATCAAATTATTTGTTTTAAACGTATCAAGCATGCTTTGGCTATTATAAGGGAAAACCCTATCCTCTGGTTTGTGTTGCATTATGTGATGGGACCTGGGTCTTATAATAGCTTCATTTTTCTTTATTTAGCATTGCGCTGTCATTTTATGCACTGGTATTCTTGGGAGGAAACCCGTTCCGTGTCATACGGCGTGGTCCCTTGATTTACCTAACTTTAAAAATAAAGATTAATAACTGTTTTAGTTCTCACACCAGTCCCATGACTGACCTGGAGTTTATTGTTTTAACCTAAACTCTGGGTGCCCCTATTTTGACACCGGCAGCTACTACTTTTGGTTTTGCAGATTTATATTCATAGGATCCTGGTTTACAGCTGGACGATATCCGGAAAGCTTTGTATCCGTATATCTCTTCTAGTTGTGTATTGTATTATTTTCCGCTGTGATGTATTTAAATGTAATTTAAATCTCTGATATTTCTGTGTAATATTTATTCATACTCTGTATATTCTTGTAATCTGATGCATTGTTGTAATATACAATGAAATGTTCTCCCATGTGCGTTCTGTTGTGTCTTGTTCTCGAAATAATCAGTTGTTTCTAACGGTCTAGATCGGTTTAGCGACTGATTCGGATCGAGCGAAATTCCCGATCGTAACATTGTGGTATCAGAGCTTTGGTTTACAAAGCTCAGAGAACAAGGCACATTAGAACCATACAAAAGAATTCATCAGATATTGGATTAGTAAAATCCAATGAGAATGACTCGTTAGAGATGGGATCAGTAGTATCCTAGAATGAGTGTGAAGAGTATATTTTTAAAATGAAAACAATTTTTGTTTTGAAAATTTAAATCAATTATTCATATTTGATTATTAATTTGTATTGATTTTGGACAATCCAGTATATAAAGAATTTTCATGTACGCCTTGTAAACGTATATTCGAAGTTTTAATATATTGGATAGATATAATATCACACTCTAGTCGCCCGGAGATGATATTGATGATAGCGATCGCATCATCAACATTTATGTTTGAGTTTCGAAGGTGAGATTTCTATACATTTCCAATTGACTGGTGTGAGAACCAAAATTAGATAGGGCTTATTGTTGTGATTTGGCATCAAAAATCTGATTTTTTGACTATGTATCAAAGTTATGAATTTGAAAAGCTAATCAACTAATGGATTGATGGTTGTGTTGTTGATTATTGGTTGATTAATTAAAATTTGTACCCTATAGCCAAATTGATCAAATAGTGAATTGTATTGAAATTTTGAAACACCCCACCTCCGTTAGGGTCACTCTCAAAGGGAATGCCCTAATTTTGGTGGAGGTTTATAAGTATAAGTCACAGATATACAAGACAGATATAATAACACATATTTTTGAACAGCGGAAAACAACAACTTTTATTTCATTTAAAATATGTGTTACACAAACCATGCCATAATTGTCTTACAATTCTTCCAAAAACATAACATCTTCATAACTGTCTTGATTACATTATTTAAAGAAGCATAAAGAAAACATAAATAAACTGCATAAGTCCCATAATTGTTGTCCAAAGCCATAGTCCAAAAAAAAAAGATCCAAGCAATACAATCTTTCTTTTCAAGCTGGATGTGAAAGCTGGTCAAGCTGCGGTATTCCCTCCCTGAGAACCTGGGGGGAAACGAAAGAAAAAGAGGCAAAAGGAAAAGGGTCGGTCGTAAAGACTGAGTAAGTCCTAGTGACTTTCAGTGTAAAAACGGTTAAAACAACATGTCATGTATGAACTGGAACTAAACTTAATAATGGTGTCAAGGTGGACAAGATAGACTAAGGTGATCATGATAAGTCAAGACAAGTCAAATAAAGCATCACATGTTCAAGATTCGTTGCATCGACTGTACTAGTATACTAAGCCCAAGTCACAAGTTAGTCACGAAATAAATCCCACGGCCCAATATCGTGAAATGACCCTGAAACGGGGTCTAACCCAAGTACGGGGTCCTACGGAGCGCTTATCTAGTCGATCGGCTCCCTACAAGTTCTAGCTCGTCAAGTGTCCGTGTCATACGGCTAATCACGAATGTAGTCACCTGTGCTGGGTCCACCTTCGGGTGTATCAGCCCTAGGGTGTCAACCCCTGACACGATTCAAGGTGCACAGATAAATCTACGGATACCCATTGTCTACCCCGGAATACGTGCACGACCGTAGTCCACCGAACCTACACTGGCGTACCCCACTGCCGTCGTTCACCTCTTACAATCAGCCCAGTAATCGGGCCTAGCCCCAGGGTACCTTGATAGATCTAGAGGGTTACTGCTGAAAAGGGTCGTGTCTAGGGTTTTGCCTAACAGATTAGGTCATGCAATTCGTGACCTAACCCGCCTAACCGATTAAGTCATGTAATTCGTGACTTAATCCTTTTCCAGTCTAGTCATGTCAAGGTGGTTAAGTATGTCATTTAAATTCGTGACTGAACTCGCCTACGTGTCATGCCAAGTTGGCTAAGTTTTGTCGTTTCAAGTTCATGACTTACCCTACAAATCGTGTTCAAGTTGGTCAAGTTGTCTTTTCATGTTCATGACTTAAACCTAATTGGCATTAATTGATTCGTCAATGCACCGAACCACTCACATTGGATCCTGTTGTTTATAGCCACTGGATTTGTCGGGCGGTTCCGAGCAGGTTTACGCTACGAACTCAACCTAACCTCGGGTTTCAATCGCGATGTGACCAACTACCCACATTGGATCCTATTGTTTGTAGCAACTGGATTTGCCGGGCGGTTCCGGGCAGATTTACACTACAAACTCAACCCAACCTCGAGTTGGCCACTTTCTTGTTTTCTAAAGTCATGCCCATGTTCTTAGCAGATTCGTGCTATTTCCATAGCATGCTCATATGTCAACTTCGTGCCCAACTAAGGCACGTTTCAAGTCAAGTTATGGCATGTTCAAGTCAAGTTTTTGTGCCATATTTCATGTTCTACTTATGCCAAATTTCACGGTTTATGATTATAGTAAATTCAAGTTTTGCCTATTCTACCCAATCGTATCCCCAACGTATATAAACGTACTTCGTTCACAAGCATAAACAATTCAAGAGATAAAGGGGAATAACACCAAACATGTGATAGGCATATGTGACAATTCCAATCATCACTTGCATAATAAACAGGCTATAACATATCACATGTTTTCAATACTAGCATGATGATAACTTGGCATAGTAATGGTTCCAACTTAGTCTAACATGGTGATTTCAACTTTACATCATAGGCATAATAATCATTGCGGGGATAATAATAATTTTATTACAAACATGAAACATTAAAGGTATGGTAATTCTAATAGGCATAGTGGATTCCAATTTAGCATTTTTAACATAATGATTCTCATCTAGTATTATAAACATAATGATTCCAACTTTTCATCATAACCTAGCAATTCCCAATTTGTCATTAACATGATAGGTATATTAACATCATAGGCATAGTTCCATCAACATCATAGACATGGTTTAATTAGCATCATAGGCATGGTTTAATCAACATAAAGATTTCAATAGACATAGTGATTCCATGGACATGTATTAGTCCAACTTGCCATACAATTAAGCCCAAGTGATTCATAACAACATCAAAATCATGATAAGTTTAACTTGCAACATTGACATAGCAATATTCCCAAATAATGATTCAAAGTTAAACAATATAAACATGGATTAATAATAGTTCCTAAATCCGATTTCAATTCACGGCATGTCCATGTTATTTTAGCGTTTTTGCCTAAGAAGTGACATAGAACTTACAATATTAAGCAAGTAATCCAAATCAAAATTCCAAATCAAATAGCCCCAAATCCGTTGTCTAAAGCGTCGTAGTTGTTGTAGCTTTCAAGAATCGTTCTTCGTCTTCTACAATTATGTTCTTTGTATTTTTAATTTAGAGCTCTAGGTTTAATGGCGGCTGCATGAGGCTAAAATGAAATAGTATGATCTAGGCTAGGTCTTAGGTTCTTTTTATAGTGTTTGCGAGTTGATTAGGACCGTCGATGGAGCCTGGTTTAATAATAGCCGTTCGTTTGAAGGAGAGACCAACCAGGAGCTGACACCTAGCCCTAGTGACAAGGCAAGGCTCAGAAAATCGACCAAACACAGACCAGGCCAGCCGGGGGGGCTGGGTTCGACCTGGCTCATGGACCAGGTCGAGACGCCAGTCGACACCGTGTCGACTTGGCAGTCGACACGGGTGACCCAGGTCGACTGCCCAGTCGACCTGGGTAGCCCCAGGTCGACTACGAAGTTGACCTGGGTGCCTTGGGCGGGAAATTCCCGCCCTGGCCAATCCGGCCCGATTTTGAATTTTGAATTGGTTTTTCTGAGCTGTTTTAGTCTGTTTGAATTTTAAACTGAATTCTGAAACTTCCGGAGGCCATATCTTCTTCATACGGAGTCCGTTTTACGCAAACTCGGACTCTATCTCAAGCTGAATTCCGGGGCAAACGCAATGGCGTATCCCGTTTCCTTTAGTTCTTTGATTTGAAATTAGTTATACTTTAAATTTGTGAATTTCACTGTTATAGAATATACGGGGTGTTACAAATTTGGTCGCATTTGCTTGCATATACTTGTACTTACATTGAACAGGTCATTGCGAGGAGGCTAGAGCAGAGAATAAAATTTGTTTGCCCGACAAATAGGTACATGTTTACTATAATTTACTTTTTTGTTTGGTTGATGAGGATTTTATGAGCCGATTCGCTAGCCGCTTGGCTTTTTCTTTTTCGTTTTGAGATCAGAATGCCTGTATGGCAATTTTGGGATTTTCCCGTGCTCCAGGTGCAGGGGAGGTTATGGCGAAATTTTTCGAAAATTTAGGGTGTTAGCCAATTTTTTTAAATATTTGAAAAGTTCTTAGAAACTGAAAAGTTGAAGAACTTAAGCCATAATAAAAATTATGAAAGTTGAGTTGATTGTTAAACAACTTTCGGCTTTGGTCCTTTTCGGGGATGAAAATTTTTAAGTGGGGGAGATTGTAATAACACGAAAATCTGGGCCAGTTTAAAATTTTTATTTTTGCAATTTTAGCGAATTTTGATTATTTAAATTGAATTATTTTAAATAATATCAACGAGAAATTTATTTTGAATATAATTCGAACGTATATTTTTTTTTGAATCGACGATAGAATATAAATATTTATTTATATTTATAGAAGGAATTGAAAATGGCGCGGTAGTTTGATAGTTCGATTTCAAAATTCAATTGAATGTACCGGGTGCAAAATAAACCGGATTTTAGTGACACCAAAAATAATAGAATCTAATTGATAATATCTTTCCAACGAATCCGAAAATCCAAAATTTCATAGTGGAAATCAAAAGATATGTCCAGTTGAAAATTCTGAATAGTCGCTATGGAATTCAGGCCCTTAAAAATGGGAATTTTGCAAACGACCTCGGATTTCGACGAAACCAGTTTTGTTGGATCTGGGATGGAAAATTATTGCTAGATTTCAAATTTCATAATTTTTCGAATCAATATGTGAGCGTGGCAAAGGAAAACGCGTTTGACCAGTTTCCGTTGATTTTAATCGACTGGAAAATGGTCATTTTTCAAACGGTCTCAGAATTTGACGAAACTAGTTTGGTTAGGACCGTATTGTTAATACGGAGCTAGAAAATATTTTTCGGGAATTTTTCTTGAAATGCGCGTTCAAATTCAATATATAGAGTTATATGTTGATTTGGCGAAAACTGATCGAAACGATCGAATCAGCTTACGATACATATCCCATTGTGTTCGGAATGGGGGTGAAACGCTATGTACGACAGGCGGTGGGCCTCGTTTAGAGGTCGTATGAAAAAGTCAACTTTTTGTAAATTAAATTTTAAAAAAATAAAACTTCCTTCTCCCTATCTCTTTCTCTCTGTGCCCCCCCCTCATTCTTCGTTCATTCAAGAGAAAAAAAACTAAATAAAAACCGCAGATCCACAAATCGCGCCCCCTCCTTGTCGATTGCGCCACCGCAGGAGGTGTGCCTCCGTCCATCCGCGTCAGACCTCGGCCGCCCCCCTTTCCAGCCCCCCTCCCCTTGCGCATCACCTCTTCTCCATTCCCTCTCGTGAACCACTGAAGACGCTGACCTCCGACTCCATCACCGCTCCGCCAGCTTCCACCTCCCTTCGCACCCCATCAGCACTCCGGCGCACCCCTTCCACCACTCCGACGAACTCAGCACCCCCTCCACTTCTAACAGTAAGCTCCTTTATTTTTATTTATTTAATTTCATTTTTTTTAGTTAGTTTAATTTAAATATACCTTTATAAAATCTGATTTTAATACATATTTCAGCGAATTGAAATGGTTTGATTTTTTTTACAAAGCTATGATTTTTAATTAGACAAAGATTTGTTTTTTTTAACTTGAGAAAGATTAGATCTTTATTATACGAATGCCATGGTAAAGGCTAGTTCTTCATATATGAAGCAGTGATGAAAAAAATTTGATTTTTGTATAGGAAGTTGAAGAAATAGAAAAAAATACGATTTTTAACATGAAGATGAAGAAATAGAAAAAAATACGATTTTTAATCAAAGAAAGCTATGATTTTTATATTGAAGTAACGAGAATAAAAATATAATTTTTATATTACACAAAGAATAAAAATTTGATTTTTATATATTGAATAGCATAGTAAAAATTCGATTTTTATATATTGAATAGCATAGTAAAAATTCAATTTTTATATATTGAATAGCATAGTAAAATTCGATTTTTATATATTGAATAGTATAGTAAAAATTCGATTTGTATATATTGAATAGCGAAGTAAAAATTTGATTTTTATATATTGAATAGTGAAGTAAAAATTCGATTTTTATATATTAAATAGCAAAGTAAAAATGTGATTTTTATATATGTAGAGAATATGGGCAAAGAAAGTGACAAGAGGCAAGAACAGCGAAGATTTCTACCTAAGAAGAGTCGTAGGATTGAATTAGCTAATTGGTGAGAATTTCTCACTTTTTAATTTTATTTTCTAGTTATATAAATATATACTAGGATGTAGACGGTGTTTAGTAGCACCCGACACCCGTCATCCACAGACCATGGATGGCTTGTATGTTTGATTGTTTGTTGTGGTGAAAATTGATTGTGTGATGTGACGTGAAATGAAATAAAACATTTATATAGTTGAAATAAAATATTTATATAGTTAAAATATTTTATATTTAAAAATAGATTTTTTAACGTGTATATGAAATGAAATAAAAATAAACAGATCGGACGATTTGTTTATATCCACACATTTGAATGATATTGATTGGGACGGTAAATTTTACACATTGCCCAACTGCACAAATAAAATCTGTGTTTGATTGTTTGAAACCGCACACGGGTATTGGGATGATATATGACATACACTAATCCCAATAGTTAGTTGTATGTCGATCGATTGATTGACAGACTGTTATAAGCGTTGAATATTTATATTTGATGCTTATACTGTGTAGAATGCACTTTGGATGATGGTTGATTATTAGTCATTGTTGACGTATACACGTGTTGTACAAAATCCATATAATTAACATTATATGGTAAATGATTGGGCCTCATTCCAGTTTTTAAAAAGAAATATTTGAATAGAAATATTTGAAAAAGAAATATTTGAATAGAAATATTTGAAATAGAATATTTGAAAATAGAAACATATGAAGCCGTGTTGATTAGATTGACGCCATTTTGACGTGAACGATATTTATATCGATTTTATTCATTTTCTAATGAATATCGAAAGTGATTTCAAAATCTGATATTTTGAAAGGAAATGAAATTCGAATTGAAATTGAATATAAATGAATTCGAATTGAAATTGAATATAAATGAATTCGAATTGAAATTGAATTGAATTGAAATGAACTGAAATTGAATTAGAAATCAATTTGAATTGAAATCAATGTGAAATGAATTTAAAACGAATTTATTAGGAAAAATTCAAATTTGATTTGAATTAGAATTGAAGTTGAAACCGTTTTGAAAATGAATTATAGAAATACGTTTTAAAGGGAAATCGACGAAGTATATATTATATATATTATATATATAATATAATGGCCTGAATAGAACGTGCCGCGCCGCGGCAGTTCGCGAATTTCGACCATTGACTTCGAACGGATATTGCGGGAGATCCGAACGTCGGATTCTCCTAAAACCGGAACCGTTGGGTTCGTATCGAAAAGATCTTTCTAACGAATAATAGAAATTTGAAATCTAACGGTTGGATTTGGAATTATGTCCAAATCAAATTTGAAAAAGGTTGCTATAAGTGCAGTTCGACGGCCGTTGATGGAAATCGACTGTACGGGCCTTGATAAAATTATTAAAAATAGTGGTAATTTGTGTAAAATCATAAGAAATGATTTGTGAAGAATTAGGAAGAAAAACTCCATATTTGAAAAGATAAAAATAGATTTTTATCGAAATGAACTAGTTTTGAACTAGAATAGTAATTTATTTATTTTTAAAATAAATTGAGTTTGAAATGGTTTTGAAATATAATCAGAAATTCCAATAATTGAATTGGAATGGATTTGAATCGAAATTGTCTCCGGAGTATTTCAATGTTGGATTTCGTGAGGATACAAATATTGTTATGGGAATTTGAAAGATATATATATATATCGTTATTTCCAATACGATATTGGTTGGTCGTAGAATTTGATATTGGATATAAGCCGGTATATTTTCTATTCAGAGCCTTGTATTTAATGTCAAATGTGATTTGGGTTTGTTGTGAATGGTGTCTTCATTAACACTGTTCTTAAAGCCAGTTGAGAGAAAGATTTAATCTTTTTATTTAGATTTAATGAAGTGTACCAATTAAATAATATTTAATTGAAATTGAATTGGTATTGATTTTTGGGTTTATCGTGAACAGTGTTTTAAATAACACTTGTTCTTTAACCCGATAATTAATGGAATGTGATTTTGGGTTTATCGCGAACCGTGTTTTAAATGACACTAATTCTTTAACCCAGTTAAAGATTAAAACTAAGTGGAGTTTTAATGAATCTTTAATTAAATTGAAAAGATCGAGAATGGAGTATCACCAGTTTTACTCCAGGCGATAGTTAAATCTTTAATTAGATTTGAACGTGAAATGGTAATTGAATTTACCGATAACACCGTGGTGTTAGATATGAAGTATGACCAGTTTTACTTCATGGGATGAATAGGTTGGGATTGGGAAATTAAAATAAATGATTACTTCGGTGTGGTTCGCTAATCCCGACTAGTTTGAATTGATATTCAAAGGAGATTAAAGGATAAATTTAAAGAATTTATCTTTGATAAAATTAATGGGAACCTTTCCCAAAATATAAGAATATTTGAAGAAAAGAATATTCTGAATTGGAATGAGGCGTGTGTTGTGTTCGTGTAACACTTTTATAACATATACGCGAGTTATTCAGAAAGACCGGGTTTATCCCATTCTGAATAACTGATTCGACGTGGTGTCGAAGATGAAGATGGTGGTTGAAGACCGGAGGTCTTCACATCGTCTGGATAATTACTAATGATCTTGATTGTGTAGTACACCCAAGAAGATGGAAACAGTTGGTGATCGTCCAGACGTACTTGGAGATCGATGGATACGCGGGGTACTAGGTGCCTCCGGTTTCGTTCAGATCCAGAACGAACTTGTAAATGGATTGTGTGCCTGACATTGGATTTTAGTCTGTGTGATTGATTTCTATTAAATATATATCTGTTTGGCGGCGGAGAATTTATTCTCTTGCTTAACGCCCTTCTCTGAGACGTACGAGCTCAGGCGTTATATATTGATGGATATCAATCGCATGGAGTGAATTGCCTGTGTCGCATGCCTAAGTGGAAATTGATCAAGGCTTTAGTTGAATGGCAAAGTCTTGGGGATGATGATCAAAGCAAGGCCTGTGTGGCATAGCTTTGTGTAACGCTGATTCGCGAGCCTCACACCCCGGTTGTAACGACCCGAGATTTTCGACTCCGAAAATCGACACAGAACCCAGCGTCGACTGTTCAGACATCGAAAATACCGGATCATTAATAGAAAGAAGTTAGAGGATGAGATAGAAAAGATAGAACTAATAGAATAGGAGAAGAAGAAGAACACAGCTGAACATAATCAGAGTAAACACGAATCTCACAGCGGAACGAATAAAATATATTATATAACATAACTTTGAAATACTAATCTGTTTTGTGTATACATACCATATCAGAGTACAACATAACATTTGATGCAGCGGAAATATCTCTAAATAATCAATAGTGGAAACTTCGTCTTCAAGCTCCTCCAAGTGTATCTGTAAAGCCTGAAACACTTGACTGCCCGTACAAATTTGGGCACCCAAGAGTTTAGGGAAAAACAAACAAAATAAACTCTGGGTCAGTCATGGGACTGGTGTGAGTAAATTCCAACCATATGGCTTAACTTTGAAAATCCCTTTTTGAAACAAAAAGGATAATAGTAAGACCAATCCACACATAAACATGGACGGTTTTTACCTTACTATAACCCAAACATTTTAGATATCAAAATCCAGTGATATTATCATAATGTCTAATCAAGTAAATAACCAAATAGTAGAACGCTTGCATCTCACGCTCTACATATATAGCATAACATCAAAAACCGCAGGGCGCTTATTGGAGATTTGATTCCAACTATGACAAGGTATGGGACCACCTTCCGATAATGTATCTCTAGAGGCGAATACACCTGGGTTCAACAAGAACATCTTGTAACCCGGCCCACACATGACCGACCACTCATTTCGCTTGAGTGTATCGAATGTATATCACCAACGGTTGGACTCAAACCACCGTTCCCGAATGGGCAGAATCGATAGATTTAGAAACAAAAGGAATTTCTCTAGATAGGTGATTATACACCCTAATGGGAGCGACCCACATAGCCATGCTGCCTGCCCGATTTTTGTCATTTCCCGGTTGTGAAGCTTGAGGCTACGCCTACCTTTTAGAACATCTGGCCACCATACACTTTGAATGCCACATCGTCAAACCCGTCAAATCACTAGTTGATCTTCCCAAAATATTACGGGTATAAAAGCCAAGAGAAACGAATTTCTCCGCCACCCGACGTAATACTTTGAAAAGAACGTCTTAGGTGATCTTCTAAGAATACGCTGTCAGGCATTCATCCATACAAGTTGTCCTGGGTCTGGACAAACAGAAAGCACCATTCTGAACAGGACGACCCTTGCATTTCACTCCGTCTTCAATTTTCTTCAGCATAATTTGCAGCGCTTATGCCTATACGGAGTGGTTTCAGATAGTATATCCAACCGGTCTCCCCGTATAGACAACGATGGTCAAAACACTTCGATAGCCGGTTGTTTAACTATCGAAGTAAAACAACATCCATTCAATGTACAACCAATATCACACAAATCACCGGCACTTTTTATTTAACATTCGTTCTTATATTTCTTTGGACAAACGTCATTACTTATTACTTTTGAATAAGTGAATTTCAAAACAAGTTGTTTTCCTTCCCTAGGAAGTGCTACTGTATATAAACATCACGCTTAAGTTTGGTTAACAGCGTTTCATTTATCGTTACAGTTCAAATTTGCTATACGCTGCTATATCCCTTTATAACTAATCTTGACATAACAGTCACGCTTAAACCTCAACAGCGTTATTTTATCGCTATAGTTCACAGACTGGCAATATGCTATTATACTCCACTTTATAATTAATCTCAACGCCTCTTTCCGTTACAAAAATCTTGACACCTCTTTCTGTTACAAAAATCTTGACATCTCTTTTTAAACATTCCTCTTCGCTTTGTCTTCCTTAGACAAATCCCTTATACTTTAAAATCTTATTAAATCAACTATTCGTCAATTTTATTACATTAGATAAATCAACCCAATCTAACTTAATTAAATAACCAATTATTGATCAAAGCAGTTTGCTTGGTAAATATTTAGCCATGCTTAACCCACTAATCAACTCTAACAAAGCTTTTCATTTTGAATAAATAACATTTATTTATTCAAATAATTTCACTTGTATCGATTATAGAAAAATATTTTATTTCTAAATAATCTCATTTACTATTAAATAAACAATAATCGATTCTAACTAGTCTTACTTAATATGAAATCAACCATAATCTATTTGTATATATCTCATTTACTTGTTCTTAAAGCCATAAATACTTGTTATTAATCATCAAGTTCATCTCCGCCTACATACTTATTAATCTTATCAATATAAGAATCTACTTACCAAAGCATTTAGTAAGTATGGTGAAACACGTGCTTCGCACACGGTGGGATTTGGTAAAACAATAACGGTTTAAAACAATGATACATTTATGGTTGGTTGTTGCCGCTTTCTTAATCGATATCATCTATTTGATTAAATCAAAATAACGTTTGAATTTCCATTCAACGCTAATATTAACACAAGGTTTCAAAAGTCATTTGGGTTCAAACAGTGCGTCTATATAAAACACACAGTACATATAAATATTGAGGAATCCGGTTGGATTCCACCAACCGGTTTCCTGCATCCACCGATGTTAGTCAACAATTAACACTGGTTCCATCCTAGGGAATATTAAAATCGATGAAATCAGTATCCAACCGGTGATGTGTACATATGCAACGATATGTAATATTTCAACCAATTTAACCATAATTTGCCTAAACAACCATCTCACAGCATTCAACCATTATTTAAAATATAATTAAAATATTTTAAATAAAAAGAGAGTTAGTGAATTTACTCACCTTGGCGCGTTAACCGTTAAATAACGATTTGCGTTCGCGGATTCAGATACCGCTCCAGTGTTTATTGCCATTCGCCTTACACCGCTCGCCACTTCCATGTCACCGTGCATTCTCTCGCCTTCCTTTCTACTTAATGTCGACGCTGCGCTACTCCAATAACGCTGCCTTAATGTACATCATTGTGTTCTAGAGGCCATGCACTGCTATTCCCCTTCTTTCTTTAACTCCATGCAGCAATCTACAAGGTTCCACTTTTATATCAACGCCAGTAGGCCCACTTCTCTCCCGTGCCAACCAAAACTACCCCCTTTTTCACGTTCCAAGCTTTTCGCCGATCCTCTAGAACTTTCCTCACATCTACACTCTTCTTTCCATGCTAAACTTACTCACCCTCATATTTCTTATAACAAATCCTTTTCTTAACCCTTGGTTTAGCCCGTTGATTCCTTTCCTCGGACCAAAACTTGACTTCTCAGCGTTGGAAACAAACTTCGTCACCCTCTAACTACTGTCATTAGCCCCATACCATATGACTATTAACTCCCAGGCACATCACGTAGCTTCCCATACAAGCCCCCTTCACTTTACTACACCCATGAAATATCCACACCACAATTGTATCTGCTCCACTTTAACCAGTCCTTCTCATATTCAATATAATATAGCTATACTACCGACTCCTCTCCATGATACTATAATTACTCCTCTCCTTCCCTTGAATACAACTCACGTACAACTGCTATGACGCCACCATGCTTTTGAAACGTTCGCCAGTCACCACGTTAAACAGCCCTTCACCATGCAGTTTACTGTAATATGTTTGTGTTTATTTTAATGCTGTCGAACTCCATGCCATGACCGACAACTGCAGCCCCTTCCAGATGAACTTCGAATACTGGAAAACTACGGCGCCAAACAAAACTTCCATAGAGTCGAAGCTCAGGGCTAAGGGTTTGTACGCATTGGGATTTACTAAGTGGAGTGTTTTAGGTTTGTTATTATTTATGAACGCATGGATTTTTCTGAAGAACAAGGAGTGGATGCAGCTCATATTTATAGTGTTAATTCCCCTTGGGTGCCAAGGAACAGCGGTACATATATAGGTCGGCTTCAAGGACAGAACATTAGGCATGCACGTTTTAGGATAATAGGGTAGCTGCTTATTTAGGTACACCCCCTTGAGTTTTCATTTCATGTTTATTGACATAAGACAGCATGGGTGTGGTAGTTTATATTTCCAACTTTTCCCATGTGCATTCGTTTGTAGCACTAGGACAGTCTGAAATCTGAAAACGGTAGGCATCGTAGGAGATAGCTAAGGGTGAAAGGCTGCTATAGAATTTAATTAATGGTTTTGGGTACTTACGTTTTATGTACTTTATTAAAAAAAAATGGAACAACTTCCTTTATTAAAACGTTTCAAGTAACTAGGGTAGCTATAGTGTATAGTTTGATAGGTCGGCATGTATTCTCACATCACGGTCTATAGGATGTTAAAAGCATACACAGTCTGTGTATGTACGTCTGTAAGACTTAAGAGTGTACCATAGCTTGGCAACGAAGGAAAAATCAATTACTTTGAGGTCCAGAAAAGAAACTTGGGTATCAAACAATTTTCTTGGTAACAACATAACGTGGGCGCATTGAATTAAAAGAAATGTATTGGTTAAAGTTGTAAAGGTTACCCGAAAAAAAATATTATGTTTGTGTACGAGTTGCTACGGACAGAAATAAATATACAGTAGTGACCAGCGAGATGCCACGGTCCCAAAAATATAATAATATCGGTAGGTAAACTTATATTGTGAAAACCCAAAAATATCGATATAGGGTGCAAAATACTCCAAATAAAAAGTTGCGTATTTAATTAATTAAAAATTACAGTAAAATTATAAAAATTTAATTATCACTACGTCTCAAAAGAACCTTGTCCAGATTTGCAACCGATATCTAGTTATATCAAATAAACTGTTATGGTCGATAAACGGTTCTATAGCGACTTTTCGAATATTTGATTTGGACATATCTTGCAATGAATATGACGAAATCTCCATTTTCCACTTTCGTTGGAAAGATACAGTTCAACTGATTCCAACGCTTCTTGTTTCGAAGAAATCCGATTTAAAACGAGTTCTGTACACTCAGTTGAAGTTCAGAATGTTAAATTACGAACTGCAGCGTCGTTATAAGCTCGATTATACTTAATATATATTTTTATGCGTTCAACTTCGTTTTAATAAAAATATAAATTCACTTATTTTACGAATTCATTATTTAAACTGTTTTAAATATTCAAATACAATCGATAAAAATGCGGGACATTACACCGGTTGTGAACCAAAAACGGGAGAAGGATCCAGGGAGGGCATGCGTTTCTTTCTAGCTAGGGTGGTGTCAGTGACCTACCAGCCCTGACATTTATATTATTTTCACCTGTGTGGTTGTTGCTGTTGCGAGGCGCCTCGGATATATCGGTCGATCCAGGACCGATGGAGTCATTGGACTCATTGACACCCCAAAGGGTGGGGAAACGCAGTGTTCAGGAATTTTAATCCACATCGGTGGACCGGCCCTGTGGCTCCTAAGGGTCACTCGAGCTCTGATCCTGAGACACGGGCTAGAGCATCTCAAATCAGTAGAGGACTATCTTTTGCCTCGGTTCATAGATGGAAATCCAATTTTCAAATACGTGACTGTGCGGTTTTGATTATAGAGCCTAGTATGGCGACATGATATATGGTACCCATGCCGTCTGTGATTGATATTTATGATTGAAATTGTTTTGACACTGTACACTTATTATAGTATCAAATGATTTGTTTTAAACGTATCAAGCATGCTTGGGCTATTATAAGGGAAAACCCTATCCTTTGGTTTGTGTTGCATTGTGTGATGGGACCTGGATCTTATAATATCTTCATTTTTCTTTATTTAGCATTGCGCTGTCATTTTATGCACTGGTATTCTTGGAAGGAAACCCGTTCCGTGTCATATGGCGTGGTCCCTTGACTTACCTAACTTTAAAAATAAAGATTAATAACTATTTTAGTTCTCACACCAGTCCCATGACTGACCTGGAGTTTATTGTTTTAACCAAAACTCTGGGTGCCCCTATTTTGACACGGGCAGCTAGTAGTTTTGGTTTCGCAGATTTATATTCACAGGATCCTGGTTTACAGCTGGAACGATATCCGGAATGCTTTGTATCCTTATATCTCTTCTAGTTGTGTATTGTATTATTTTCCGCTGCGATGTATTTAAATGTAATTTAAATCTCTGATATTTCTGTGTAATATTTATTCATACTCTGTATATTCTTGTAATCTGATGCATTGTTGTAATATACAATGAAATGTTCTCCCGTGTGCGTTCTGTTGTGTCTTGTTCTCGAAACAATCAGGTGTTTCGAACGGTCTAGATCGGTTTAGCGACTGATTTGGACCGAGCGAAATTCCCGATCGTAACAACATTATTCCAGTTAGCTGCTTCTTCTCTTTGATTGGACATTTGCAACATAAGCTTAATCCAAATACCATCAAGACATGCAGTTATAGCCAGATTTCTTTCATCCAAGATCCATGAATTGAAACTCTCCGCTACGTTAGATTTATTTTCACCATATCTTTTTCCAGGAAAAAACAAATCAGCCCAATGATCATACGGCTTATCATTCAAATATTCACTAGCTTTTGCACCCCCAATTTCTTTATATTTGACCATAGCTTTTTCAAATTCATAGGCATTTGAAGCTAAAACACACTGTTCAAGCAACTGACCTACCCAAGAACCCCTCCCACTTTTAACAATACTAGCAATATTACTTTGCATATGATGTAGACAGCAAGAATGATGGCTATTTGGAAAAAAATTAGGAATACTCAACAACAATCCCCGATGTCTATCACTTAAAAAAGTCAATAGTTTAGCAAACCTAAGAGCATCTCTTAAGTGGGTCAAAAACCAACTCCAACACTCTTCATTTTCTTTAGACACAAGAGTGATAGCCAATGGAAAAAACCTGAAACATAAAACAACAACACCAACAATTATTCAAAATAACATTTTCCAACAATTTAAATTAAAATTTTCATTTATACTACTGAACATGATAAAATTAATGAATTGCATAAAAAGATATATTGTTATATCTTTTTCTTCTATTAAATTTCACAACATGATAAAATTTTAATTTATACTACAGAACACGGTAAAATTAGTGCATAAAAAAGATATATTGTTATATCTTTTTCTTCTGTTAAATTACAGAACATGACAAAATTTTCATTTATACTACAGAACATGATAACATTAATGAACTGCATAAAAAGATATATTGTTATATCCTTTTCTTCTATTAAATTACAGAACATGATAAAATTTTCATTTATACTACAAAACATGATAAAATTAATGAACTACATAAGAAAGATATATTGTTATATCTTTTTCTTCTATTAAATTACAAGTTCTTATTTATTGAATCTTAAAACTATAATACAATAACTTGATTATCAATATCTAATTATTTACTAAATAAGAAAATAATTAATAACATTATTTACCTTAATTTCCATTTTTAACAGTTGCAGCCATCAAAATACCACTTCGACCTTTTAAAAATGTTGCATCCAAAAAAGTCATAGGTCGACAATACCTAAATCCAAATATACAAGCCTCGTAGCAAACAAAAACTCTCTCAAATTGGTTAGTCTCTTCATCCACATCCATATTTGTATAACTTTTCGGATTATATTTCTCAATTGCCTTCAAATACCATACTAAATCATTGTATGATTTTTTTCTCATTACCATATATATCATTAATAGCCAATTTCCTACCCTTATAAGCATAAAATAACTCAAATCCACATCATAATATCTCCTAAAACTTTTCACAATATCATTTGTCTTCCTTTTTAGCTCACCACGTATTTGATTAGCAATCAATGTTTTTACAAGATCACTGGTAATAACTGGACTACTAACTGGTTTAAATCCACCTCCACATGTATGACTTAGATGAATATTTTTAACAATCAACTTATCCAATTACTTAAATTTGCAAGAAGCATGAATTCTAAATGAACAACCATTTATAGCACATTGAACTGTAACCCGCTCCTTACAATTCTTAACATATTTTACTTTAAATCCATTTTTCAAACAATAAGCACTAACCATTCTGCGAAAGCTGCTATCCGAATAAAATATTTGTCCAACATCAGTAAAATAACTTAAATTTGAAATTTTCTTCAATAATTCATGCAAGATTTTTTCTTGACAACACGTAGAGTCTATATCATCATTATATTCAATCAAATTACTGCTTGATTCTCCAACACCAACAACTGAGACTGATTTACTACTGTCAACAGCAACATCATTTGAATTATTCTTTAAGCATATAAAAAAACCAAGAAATCCTCCTTTTTAAACCATGCCAAGCACAATATATCTTGTAAATCACTATCCGTCTCAATGTAAGTAGTCTTAGATTCTCAAACATTGAACACATCAAAGCATAAAGGAGTAAAAGTATTCCACACCTCACAAACCTTGCTTCTTACATAACTAATTGATGCATCCAAACCAAGATGAATACTAAATGATTTCTTATTAAAATCAAATACAACCATCACAGATATATCAGACCTACAATTCAGAACATAAATAAGTAAATAACAATGCAATTTAAACCTTTTTATAAACCATTTTACAAAACGATAAAACCATTTATCTTTTTTTACTGCTGTTATGATAATGAATAAATTACAGAATTATACAACAATTTTAAAATAACATAAATGATTTTAAAGAATAATTTTATTATAATTTTTCAGTTATCTTTACATATAATTGTTATATTATCTTTACATGCAATTTTTGTGTTATCTTAACATATAATTCTTAATCATTTATCATTTGAAATATAAATAAAACATAACTGTTGCACAATATAACCCATTTTTTTAATATTAACTACAACAAATTATTGTTATTTGCCTTTAAAACCCAAATAAACACTTATCTTTTTATTTTACAGAAAATTTGTAAAAAAGATAAAACAAGTTATCTTTTTCACTTCTGTTTTGTTAATGGAAAAATTATTATCATAACTATACAAAAGCTACAATTAAATTCACTAATAAACAAACATTAAAATCGTATTTCACATGTCATATGAAAATTTCAATTTATATACACCATACCTTACAGCAGCCTGTTCAACTAAAGGAATACTTGAACTTTGAGTTTGCTCTTCCGTTGATTTAACTACATAGTCCACAAAATAAAGAACAAATTAGCACATTTCCATATCATATTCCTCAATTTCAGATTCTATTAAAATTTAAAATCGCTCGTTAAAAATATAATCCACGATTCAGTTCAAAATTATAAAAATCACCTGATGAAGAATAAACTACAAAATTAAAAAATCGCCTCTTAAATATCAAGAATTTGAAAATTTTACGTCGATTTATAAAATAGGAAGAAAACCGAAATTATTAAAACTCTCCTGAAAGAATTAACGATCGTAGATTGAGTTTGAAAATATTGGAAAATCGGAGATAGCGTGATCACTAAGCCTGATTTATTTGATGAGATCAATGTTTTTAAAAAAGAATTTGGCTCGCCATGTTTTCTGTCCTGCAAACTAATTATTTAAATTCTGCATCCTAGAAAAAACTGAAGACGTAATTAGGAGCCCTTGGATCAAATTTCCTATCTACACAATTTAATTTTATATTAATTTAAAATTCATAGATATGATTCAAAAGTAGAGTTAATAGGGTTTAAAATATATTTGATTTTCAAAAAAGTTCTAGAATGAAAAGTCTTTAGGAAATCAATAAGTGAGATGTAGAATCGCTCATTTTTGCCTAAGAAGGTGTAGATTTGAAATAACATTCCATATCTAAAGTAGATTCTATAAAATACAGTTGAACTTTCCTTCTTATAGTTTTAATAATCCTAATCTGATGTAGATCAATCAAATCCTCTAATTTATCTTTAATTATGGTAAATAAGTTTTGTAGTTTGAGTATAAGGTTTTTTTTAATGGAGGTTGAGGTTTTGGAAAAGGAGAGAAATATAATATAAAAGAAACGGAATACAGAAATTTAATTCAGCCATATTACTCAATAATCCTAAATTTAAGGTTAGGCCCCTTTATTAATGGCTTTTAATTGCTAAGTTAGGTTGTATGAGATTCAAAAATATTTAAAACAACCATAAATCTCAAATTGTTAGCCCGTCTTTAACATATAACCACTCTACAAAAAGATAAAACCATCACTCTGATTCAATCAAAGTGGTTTTAAGTTCAGATTCCAATCCAATCAAAAATTGTGGACGAACTAAAACTTCATCAGGGCCAAAATGGTCATAGAAATATTCAACAAAAATTATATATGTAAGATATTTCTTTACTTGTCGTTTCCTAAAATTAAAGAATCGTATGGACTCATATGAAAATAATATTTCTTATTTACCATCTAAAAATGTGTAAAACTACAAGTTGTTACAAATGACTTCCACTACAAACATGGATAATGCTTCCCCAACATCACTGTTTCAGGTTCCAATGAATTTAAATATTTTTTTTTTGCGTCATTCATATTCAAGGGGTTACACTTCAAACGATGCCATCAAAAAATTATTGTTTTTCTTAACTATGGGAAAGGCGGTCACTGTCCTGGCAATAGACAAACCACACTACCAGACAAACCCAACGATGCTGATGCATATTAGATATGAGCATGGATAGAGAATTCAAAGGAGCTACAGACCTAAACGAAGTAGGATCATTTATTCAAAAAATCATCCTTAAGTACTCAATAATAACTTATACAATTGCTATAATTTGGACAAAACAGTAAGGGAACTCTGGGAACAGTTGCACAAAAGGTATGACACAAATGAAGTTGGAGAAAAAAATTGTAGTTAGTCGCTACCTCAAATATCAAATGATGGATGACGGGTCAATAGAGATGTAATTTCATGAGCTTTAGAAAGTTGTTTATGAGACTATATCCCAAGGTATGATTATTGATCAATAATATCAAGTTGCAGTTTTGATAAATAAATTGTCGTTTTTTGAAAGGCATTTCAAAATGCCCTCAGATATAAAACAATGAAATTTTAATTGAAAAGTTTAATAAGCTACCTCGGTATTGAGGATGAATCTCATAAACATAATATAAAGGAAGAAGTGCTTATTATTCCAGACAACACTAAGAAGGCAGTGGTTTTCAAACCAAATCCCATTTTTTAACAGTCAGGACCGTGAGCCTGATCAAAACTGCAACAAAGAGAGAAACCAAAGAAATCAACTGAAACCACCTTAAAAAGGTGACACCGAATAGTTATTTATTTGTTACCACTATGGAAAATCAAGTCATATAACACACAACTGTTGAAGAAGATCTAGCTCTGCATTGTGGGCAAACCTGACTAAGAACCTCCATTACACCTGAATAGGAAAATTCTAACACTTATAAGTGTAATTTCCTTAACACTTTTCAAGTGTTAACAGTGGCTTATGAGGAATTGGCCGATCAAATTTGTAACACTTATAAGTGTTACAAATAGACTCATTGCTAGCACTGGCAAACGTTGAGACTTTAAGATATAATAACACTTGGAAGCTTGGGAAAATAATTACTTAGTAACATTTACAGATGTTACCAAACAAAAAAGTGTAACACTTACAAGTATCGATATCAAAATCCTACCAAAGTGTATAAATGTTGCCGTACATAAATTACTTTGCTGATTTTTTTTAGTGTTGTTACATTTATAACCGCTGCTAATCCAAAATATCGATAACACTTATATGCCTTATAATACAAAATTAGTTTATTTTTTATTTTTTTACACAATTAATATTAAAATTCTTAAAACAAATTAATATTTCATATCTTTATGGTTTCCATATCACACATATAATTCAATATATAAAATCAATATGAGATTTAGTATACTTCCATATCTCAAATTCAACAATGTTACATTCACATAATACTCAAATATGAGCTATACGTCTCCAATTTCAAAGTACTATAATGTCATGTCCAAGCTACATAAAGCAAGATGAAGTTTTACTAAGATACTTAGAATTTTAGATATTGCAAAGGCGAAACGTGGACCATATTATAAGATCTCCACTCGAATTTTGGGTATTGTCAAGGTTATACTTGTTTATCCTCGTTGCCATTACATTCCTAATTCTGATTTTTCCTCATCGTCCACAATTGCCTACAAAATATAAGTGTACTCGTTGTCAATTTAAAAATTCTACATCCACTGAAGCACCTACAAAAAGAGAAACCAGGTGCTCGGCGAATGCAACTTGGAAATACTGGCTTGAACTGCATAGGGGTTGACTGCAGACAATGCTATCAACCCTCCTAATTCACCTTTTCTGAATGTTTTAGGTCATTATTTATTTTGCAATTTACATAGTTGGATAATGGAATTTGAATGGAAGGTAAACAATGGTAGTGACGACTCACTCTCGTAGTAATGCAGGGTTTGACTGGAAGTACTTGGCTATTTCAGTTTTGTGTACGGTTTGTACACTCTAGATATGCACATGGTTTTTGAAATAATGTTAGCTTGCAATCTCAAATGGAGCTGAGCAATTGATAGTATATTTCGGCATTTTAGGTTGTGTGGAATGTGTTTGCTTAAAGCTATAGAGAAGATGTTAACTTTCATGTGCAATCTAAAGATGGATAATTGAATATAAAAATGATGGGTTGGTGGCTTGTTTAATTCGACTAATACTGGTAGATTCATTCTGCACGTAGTTCTGGCCTTATTTTAAATAAAAGGGTGATCAGAAACTTATTCGTCTTCATGCTAATGCTTGCAGTGGTTTCGAGATAGTAACTACTAGTGGTTTCACTATTCCAAAAACAACTACAATTGGTTAAACAATTTGATCAAATTATTTAAACAATTTTGTCATGGTTTAAATTTACTACATGATGTTTTTCCCAGTAATCAGCTCTTAAGGTGTATGTATGCAGGTAATTATAGGAAAACGGATTGCATTATGCCATAATTTTGAATTAAATGTTGTCTAAATAATCGTAATCTGATTCTCAGTGCATATATGTTTGGTTTTTAATCATCAATTATTAGACTATTTCTTCTTGATTCTCATGCACATATATATTCCATAAAGAAAGTTAAAGAGACCCAAACATTTATTTGAATATAAATACCTATCTACCTATAATACACTTTATAACTTAACATAGATTTATTAATATAAAATTTTGTTTATTGCTACGCTAATTCAAAATTCTGCTCTTATAAAATGCGATGTGTATATATCGAGGCGTGGTCCTATAATACCTATCGAGGCGTGGTTTCACCGGAAAGTGGACGGGAAGAAAAGAGGCAGTTTCCACCTTTGATTTGCTCACGTCGGGGACAGAGAATGGGGAATGGGCCAATAGGAATTTTTATTTTATTTTATAATTTTTAAAATCTCCAAAATACCCCTTGCCACACATGAACACCAATTCAAACCCAACGACTATCGTCCCCAGCGTTTTACCCCCATTCCGAACACAATGGGATATGTTTTGTAGGCCCATTCGACTGTTTCAGTCAGTTTTCCTTCAAATTAAAATATAAAACATTCAATATTTAATTTGAACGAACATTTCAATTTGCCAGGGCCACAAACTGATTTGAAAAATTCTAGAAAAAATAAATCTAGATATGTTTTGACGATCCAAAAAAAACTAGTTTCTTCGAATTCTGAGTCCGTTTGAAAAATGGCTCATTTCTGGTCGATACAATTTAACTATAATTGACCAAAACGCATTTTCCTTTGCCACGCTCACATACTAGCTTCAAAAATTATGAAATTTGAAACCTAGCAATAGTTTAACATCCCGGATCCAACCAAAGTGGTTTTGTCGAATTCCGAGGTCGTTTGCAAAATGGCCATTTTCACGGGCTATATAATTTCTATAGCGATCTTTCTGAAAATTCATTTGGCCATAACTTTTGCTTCCTACTATGAAACTTCGATTTTTCAGATTCGCTAAAAAGATATTCACTAACAGATTTAAATATTTTTGGTTTCACTCAAATCCGTTTTGTTTTGCACGCAGTACAGTCAGTCAAATTTTGAATTCAAATTTTGAAACTACCGCGCCATTTCAGGCCTTGTTTATAATTCAAATTAATTATTTTCATTTTCAACATCGATTCAAACTTACTTTTCATCGTTATTATTTAAAATACTTATTTTAAATATTTAAAATCCACTAAAATAGCCAATTAAAAATTTTTAAATTGGTTCAGATTTTCCGGGTCGTTACAACAGCCCAATCAAGATCATTAGTAATCACCCAAACGATGTGAAGACTTCCGGTCTTCAACCACCGTCTTCATCTTCGACTTATCGCCGAATCGGTTATTCAGAATGGGTATAAACCCAGCTATTCCGAATAACCCGCATATATACGTGTTACACAAACACAACATACGCCTCATTCCAATTCAGAATATTCTTTTACTCAAATTTTCACACTCTTAAGGAAAGGTTCGCATTAATTTTATCAAAGATAAATTCTTCTAAATTTATTCTTTAATCTTCCTTTGGATATCATTTCAAACCATATTATGGTTTTCCAAACTAGTCGGGATTAGTGAACCACACCGAAGTAATTATTTATTTTATTTCCCAATCCCAACCGACTCATCCCATGAAGTAAAACTGGTCATACTCCATATCTAACAGCACGGTGCTATCGGTAAAATTAATTACCATTTCACGTTCAAATCTTATTAAAGATTTAACAATCACTTTGGAGCAGAACTGGTGGTACTCCAATCTCGATCACTTTCCAAATTTGATAATTTAAATTATCAATTCACATTTCAATCTAATTAAAGATTCATTAAAACTCCACTTAGTTTTAATCTTCCCAAAAATCAATATCCTAACTTTAACTGTGTTTAAGAACCAATGTCATCTAAAGCACGGTTCACGATAAACCCAAAATCACACTCTATTGTTAATCGGGTTAAAGAACAGGTGTTATTCAAAACACCGCTCACGATACACCCAAAAACCAATTTAAATTCAATTCCAATTAATACTATTTAATTGGTACACTTCATTAAATCTAAATAGAAGGATTTAATCTTTTTCTCTATTGGGTTTAAGAATAGTGTTAATGAGGACACCATTCACAACAAACCCAAATCACATTTGAAATTAAATACAAGACTCTGAATAGAAAATATATCGACTTGTATTCAATATCAAATTCTGAAACCAACAAATATCATATTGGAAATAATGATATAAAATATATCTTTCAAATTCCCATAACAATATCTGTATAATCACGAAATCCAACATCGAAATATTCCAAAGACAATTTAGATTCAAATCCATTTCCACTTCAATTATTGGTAATTCTGATTATTTTTAAAACCACTTTCAAATTCAATTTATTTATTTCAAAAATAAATTGAATTTTAATTCTAGTTCAAAACTAGTTCATTTCGATAAAAATCTATTTTTATCTTTTCAAATGTGGAGTTTTTCATCCCAATTTTTCCCAAATCATTTCTTATGATTTTACACAAATTATTGATATTTTTAATAATTTTATCAAGGCCCGTACAATCGATTTCCATCAACGGCCATCGAACTGCACTTACAACGACCTTTTCCAAATTTGATTTGGACGTATCTCCGAATCCAACCGTTAGATTTCAAATTTCTAATATTCGTTAGAAAGCTCTTTTCGATACGAACCCAATGGTTCCGGTTCCAGGAGAATCCAACGGTTGGATCTCCCGTAATGTCCATTCGAAGTCAATGGTCGAAATTTACGAACTGTCGCTGCGTGGCGCGTTCTATTCAGGCCATTATATATATAATATATATATATATATATTATATATATATTTTTTGTCGGTTCCCTTTTAAAATGTATTTTATAAACAGTTTTAAATTCGTTTTCGAAAATAATCTCAACTTTCATTTCAAATTCAAATCAAAATTGAATTTCCCTTATAAATTCGTTTTAAATTCATTTCAAATTGATTTAAATTCAATTTCAATTCAATTTCAATTTCTAATTCATTTAATTCGAATTCATTCAATTCGATTCGAATTTCTTTTCTATTCAATTCAATTCGAATTCATTTTCTAAATATTCGATTTTTAAATCTCTTTTCAATATTCATTATAAAAACGAATATAATCGATATAAATATCATTCATGTCAAAATGGCGCATCTCTAATCAACACGGCTATATATATATATATATATATATATATATATATATATATATATATATATATATCAATAAATTCGTTATTCTTTTCAACAAATGAATATTTTCTTCAATACATGAATATATATTTTATTCAACCCATGAAGATTGTCAACACATGACTATTTATATTTTATAATATTCTTTATTTCCCAATTGGAAAGAGGCCCAATCAATTACCATATAATGTTAATTATATGGATTTCTACACAACACATGTATATAATAGCACTGACAAATAATCAACCATCATCCAAAGTGCACTACATTGTATAAGCATCAAATATAGATATCTAACGCTTATAACAGCCTGTCAATCAATCGATCGACATACAACTAATTAGTGGGATTAATATATGCCGTATTTTATCCCAATACCCGTGTGGGGTTTCAAATCAACAAACACATATTTTTATTTATTCACATACTCGTTAAAAATTATATTTTTAACGATAAAATATTTTTAACTATATAAATATTTTATTTCATCTCACAACACACAATAAAATTTTCACCACAACAAACAATCAAATATACAAGCCATCCATGGTCTGTGGACGGCGGGTATCGGGTGCTGCTAAGCACCGTCTGCATCCTAGTATATATTTTAACTAGAAAAGAAAATTTAAAGTGAGAAGTTCTCACCGACTAGCTAATACAAACGCCTCGACTCTTCTTATGTAGAAGTCATCACTGTTCTCGCCTTTTGTCACTTTTGTTGCCCGTAGCCACTACACATATAAAAATCACAATTTTAAATTGTTGCTATGTATATAAAAATCATATTTTTATAATCACTCCATATGGATAAAAGTTCTATTTTTACACCGCTACTATATAGATAAAAATTCTATTTTTACATCGCTACTATATGGATAAACATACAATTTTTACATCGCTACTATATAGATAAAAATTCTATTTTTACATCTCTACTATATAGATAAAAAATTCTATTTTTACATCGCTACTATATAGATAAAAATTCTATTTTTACTACGATGTTCATATAATAAAGGTCATATTTTTATTATTTTTATAATATAAAAATCATATCTTTCCTACTTCAAAGATGTAATCTTTTCGCTATTTCATTATAAAAATCACTCCTTTATCTCTTCTATGAATTAAAGATCGAATTTTTATTCTTTCTAAAATATAAAAATCATATTTTTAATATTTCTACTTTATAAAAATCACATTTTTATATTTCACATATGGTAAAAAATCATATTTTTAATTCGCTACATATATAAAGATCATATTTTTAACCTTTACATGATATAAAAATTATATTTTTAACTTCTACATTATATAAAAATTATATTTTTATACTACTAAAGATCAAATTTTTATAATTAAAAACCTATTATCTTTTAGTTTAAATATCAAATCTTTCATTATTTAAAAATCGAATCTTTATAGCGACGTTCATATCATAAAATTCAAACCTTTATAATGATAAAAATCAAATCTTTTTATATCATTATTCTTCATACAAATAAAACTAATTATATTCATTAAAAATCTTAACCTTTTAAATTAAAAATCATAGCCTTTCTATTTTAAAACAAAATTATTTTTCTATTTGAAAACAAAGCTATTTCTATTTAAAAGCTAAGAAAAATAAAATAAAAACAAAAACTTACTGTTCGAAACGGGGAGGGAGGTGGAGCGGGTTTGCATGCACCTGCGGAGGAGGGAGATGGCGCGGTTGGGGGCAACGAGGCGGAGGAGGGCGGGTGTTGAGGCTGGGGGGGGGGGGGGGAGGGGTTGCGATGGCTTCGGGGATAACCGGAGAAGGGAGCAGCGGAGGGGAAGAAGAAGAGGGGGGCGACGGCAGGCGGTTGGGTGGGGGAGCCCGGCGGTGGGCGGCGCAATCGATTAGGGCTTCCGCCCCCCTTTTTTTTTCCTTTTGATTTTTACAATGAACCGGGGGGGAGGGGGGCTGAGGGTATAGAAGGAGGGAAGAGGTTTTTTTTATTTAATTTAATTATTTTTATTCCACAAAGCAACTTTTAATTTCGACCTCAAAACGGGGCCCACCGCCTATCGTCCCTAGCGTTTTACCCCCATTCCGAAAACAATGGGATATGTATCGTAGGCTGATTCGACCGTTTCGATCAGTTTTCGTCAAAATCAAAATATAACTCTATATATTGAATTTGAACGTGCATTTCAATTTACTGGGGTCACATACTAACTCGAAAAATTCCAGAAAAATATTTTCTAGCTTTGTATTGACGATATAGTCCTAACAAAACTAGTTTCATCGAATTCTGAGACCATTTGAAAAATGGCCATTTTCCAGTCGATTAAAATCAACTAAAACTGGCCAAACGCGTTTTCCTTTGCCACGCTCACATATTGATTCGAAAAATTATGAAAATTGGAATCTTTTAATAACTTGACATCACAGATCCAAAAAAAGTGGTTTCGTCGAAATCCGAGGTCATTTGCAAAATTGCTATTTTTAAGGGCCAGAATTCCATAGCGACTATTCTGAAATTTCAACTGGGCATATCTTTTGATTCCCGCTATGAAATTTTGATTTCTCGGATTCGTTGGAAAGATATTCTCAATTAGATTCTAATATTTTTAGTTTCGCTAAAATCCGGTTTATTTTGAACCCTGTACATTTGTTTGAACTTTGAAATCGAATTATCGAACTACCGCGCCATTTTCGATTCCTTTTATAATTATAAATAAATATTTATATTCTAACGATGATGTATATAAATATATACGTTCTAATTCTATTCAAAATAAATATCTCGTCGTTATTATTTAAAATAAATCATTTTAAATATTCAAAATTGCCAAAATAAAATTTTTAAATTGTCTCAGATTTCCGAGTTATTACACATCACTTATGTTATAACTTTCAGTGTTTTGTTTATCACAGTTTGTTATTGCGACACTTCAGAAAGCCGATTACTTAATCCATTTGTGTTTAAATAGAAGCTCCTATTTGTTTGGTTCATTCCCCTTTCTCAGCTTGTGGGTTTGTCACTTACCTCTCTGTATCTCCAAATGAAATATTATAAAACAAGCCAGTTTGCAAAAGTTCAGATATCTATTCATTCTTTTTTTCGTGTGTGAAGCTACTGTGTCATTGGCTGTTCTATATCTATTTAAGGTCCCCGTGAAGTGTATTATTTTGTTAAGCTCCCTGTTAAAGAATTCTTTTATTAGAAAGAGACAAGTTTTCTGCTTCACACTCATAAAGGAAAAGAGGAAATTATTGATTTAATTCTGAAGGGACACAATAATTTTGTTCCATGTAGCATGAACTTGGGCGTTTGAGCCTTGTGGTTGCTATAAAAATATATAGTTGGCATATAATAAGTTACCCTATTTTGATGGATCATCATTATCAACATATATTGATGCTTATTTAAATTTTGAGTACTTTTGTAGTTCAGTTTGCGTATAATAAGTACCGTTTAAAGACAGTGTGAATAAACTCAGTCTTGGGGATCAATACAGTATCTGCCTGCGAGCTGAAGACATCCAAACATGAATGATTTATTAATCAGAGGGTTATACTGTAGTTCCATTGTACAATAAGTGGAATAAAATCTAATTTTGCTCTTGAAATGGTGTGATGTACGAAATATTTATAAAATTAAGTGGACTTTCACTTAGGAGGCGTATTTATTCAGATTAATAAGCATTAAGAATAACATTTCTAATAAATTACTTTTAAGGATAATTTACCCAATTTTTTTTTTATCATTTTCAGTTATGCATAAATAATGATAAATAGATTTATCATTTCCCTATAAATAAAATGCAGGTTATAGCATGTGCTAATTTTCGAATTTTTTTTAACCTAATCGGGGTTCAGTCCTGAACTACTAACCAAATAAACTCAAAATAGGCCAATAATGAAATTGGTTAAAAGAAGTAAGTTCCCACAGAATTATTTGGAAGTGGGACTCTTGTTGCTACAATGGCAAGGTGATAGATATTATAAGTGGAAACGTAAACATAAAAATTGATGTACAAATCTGATATGCCACCAAAATGTCGAAATTGAGGAACTATGACCAAAACATTGATCTGTCAAACTCAGCTCATGTATAAGTTCAGCAATACATCCAAAGCTGGAATATAGAGGATGGTGGTGCTTTTACCATACCTGTAACCTCCCTAACTTTAAGTATCTACATAGTAAATTCTTTTAGGTAATAATATTATGACCCAACCGCTACAAAATGAGTCCTCCAAGTCTTTTAACAATGTCACCAAATTTAAGATTGTAGGTCATTGATTTTGCTAAGAACACTTTACATTTTTAGAGGTAAATTATGCAATATGTGAAGATAAAAAATTGAAGGAGATAAGCAAAAATTGTTCAGAACATGATTATAGCCTTGCTTATATATATATATATATATATATATATATATATATATATATATATTGGTAACCGAATTTGTTCGACTTGCAACGGTTGTCTTCATCTGCAATGACTATGCTAGTTTGAATGACACGGTCGCATTAGTTTAAAAATTCTGTATTCAGAGACCCGTTTCATGATTTCAATTTGCTGCCTTATTCAACAATTCGAAATTTCAAACTTTTAAACTCGTAACGGATCAAAAAAGGACTATTTAGAAATCGGTTCAAAAATATATTCTGCATCAGGCCCGATCTGACATGATCGATCGATTAGACATGTGGCTAGCTACCGTGCATGTGTTGATCTATATACTTCCCTCTTCAACTTAACAGAAAACATTTGGATGCTCAAAATATTCAAACCCCTCTTGAGAAACCATTATATAAACAAAAACATTTTTGTGTACCCAAGTGTAATCCACCCGTTGTAGTTCAAATATCAAGAATTTGAGTCATCATAGTAGCTAATACCTAAACGAAATATACCTTCTGGATTTGAATATCCGCTTAGTGTACATCCTCCCACGGTCTTATCTAATACATTGACGAACAAGTATTGACCCAAATACCATATTTCAAAATAAAATAGTCACACACGGATTGATTTCCTTCAGTGGAGAATTCTTACTGTCCAGCACATTGATGGCAATGTGTGTGCTTTTAATATCGAGTTCTTAACACTGCTTTAAAAGTGGTCCTATTTTCGTAGAAAATGAACTGTACACACCTTGTTAGATATATAGACTCGTTCATACCCATGTGATGTGCAAGTAAGAATATATATTTTTACTCATATATTCTTCGTTTAATTAGATAAATTTTAAATTATGGTTTTCTATAATGTTTTGAACCAAAGTAAAATAGCATACTCAAATCATCATTTACTCACCTGCATATGGGAAAAACAGTCATTCAGTGCATGAATTAATTTGAAGAATATTTATTTGCATATTTTAATTAAAGCAATTTTTAGGATAATTTACATATTGCTTATTTTATTCAAGGTTTCAATTTATTCAAAGTATTGATTCTAAATTTAGTTCACCCTTCACTTAGCTTTAGTTCAGCATTAATTAAACCATCTAGTATATAATGCTAAGGCAAAGGCAAAGGCCAATTTACAAAACAATCAATGTTTTATGAAATTGCTTCCCTATTTCTTTTCTCTTTTTGCTGTTTGGAGGGGGAGGGGGCCGGGTGTAATAGGGGACCATAATTCATTAGTTTATGAACCAAATGATCACACAAAATTAAAAAAAAAATTACTAAATGATCACCACACAAAAACAAGAAACTGAGAATAAGCACCTGAACCAGTGTCTACAGGTATCAAATAAGTTTCTTCGAATGGCACACAAAACCGCCAACTCCAACATCCTCAAAGGTCATAGCAAGAGGATGGTTTTGCTTGGTTGTGCTTTCATCTGGCAGCAGTACGCTGTCCACAACTAACTTCTCGTACATTCGCGGTACGGCTTTTCCATGAATAATTGAACCCATCGAACCTCTACATACTGTACCAATCGCAATGACCTCCTGATTAGAGTTTAGTACTTCACACTTCAAAATTACCGAATCTCAAGAATTATGTGTATTGCCATTGTCTTTGTCCGGCTGTTTTTCATTTGAAGCATCGTGACATGCACCCTGTACACTTCCTCTTTCATTCGAAGCTTTGTCTGGTATTTGCTGCTCATATTTCCCCTTAATCAAGTCCACTAAAGATAACAATGCACCCTCTACATTGGTCATTCGTTCTTCCATGTTTTGAGAAGTTTTAATTTGTTTGCATGCAATATTGGAGGCCTTAACATGGGTCCTTGATATCTTGGTTCCAATACGACGAGTCCATCCTCTTTTATCCTTTCCAAAAACTTGTGAAAGTATGTCTTCTTCCAGTGGCAACTCCTCTTCCTCAACGTCTTAGATTGCTTCCTTTGCCTTCGCAATTTTATCCTAATCATGAAGCTTAAATATGTAAATTGAAACAGTGAATAATTAAAATATGCAATTATTTGGCTAACTTACAAAGTATGCAGAAGTGGAATCGGATATGCTTCCATCCTTTTTTTTATGAGTTTTCTCCCATACTTCACGACGTGTTATTTCTTTTTCCGGATTTGCAATAGCCTGCAATAAAACATGAAACAAAATCACAGCAATGATCCAGGAATATGGTTCTGAACTTGTTTGGATATATAGGTATACATGCATATAACAATTTAAGTCACTCGAGTTTACTCAACTGACTAATACTACTTATAAAGTTTCTATTTATATTCAATCAACCAATCATTCAGGACTTAATGTGTATGTCTGTTAAGGTCAACTATGAGATGTTTATGAATATATAAAGTAGTTGGCTAAAAGATACACATCCAGTGGATTTATAAATGGGGTTAAGCCCAAGTAGACTGCTCTTTTATGATAGAAAGCGCAAATTACTTCACCTTTCTGAAGAGTTTTTGGAAAGTAAAAATAATATTTGGAATAGATTATTTATAATTTACAGTAATTTCTGTTGAAGTATGTTTTTATCAAATAATTATTTCTTGTCATGATAAACTTTGTTGAATTTATGAAAAAATTTGTAAGTTACTCACATAGAGCAAACGGGAGTAGATGACACTTCATCACACTGGCTAATGGATCTAGTGTTACTCAGTTTCTATATTCAAGTTGTGTTAAAATTATCATTTCTATTCCCTATGATTATTTTTGTACACTTTTCATCTTGGTACAATATAACTGGAAGTAACTTCGTTGTTGCTTTGTATGCTTTTATCTTAATACCATGAGTTGCAAAAAAAAAATGCTTCTTTTATTTATATCTTTTTCCCTTGCAAAATATAAAATAAAAGTTGCAATAAATGCATGTAATTGTTCTTTCTTACTTTTCACACTGTTATAAACTTAATAATCATGGCTAACATAGTCTGCCAAAGGTTGTTCAATAGACATGTTACATAATGTAGCTAAAAGGGATATAATCAGATTTTCTTTTCTATACCTATAGCTCAAAATTGCCAGTTGAATTATATTGGATCTTTAATCCTGAAAGAACTGATTCTGCATAGCCAATCAACTAACAACCTGGTCTTAAATATAAATTCAAGAAAGCATCTAGCCTTTGAAATTTAAATGCCAAAGGTACATTATTACAATGATGATCACCCTTACAGCATCATCAAAATATTTGATTTACTAAGTCTGTTCTTATTTGATTTACTGGCAGCTTTCTTCGCAGCAGCAAAAGGGGTATGGGTGGTAAAGCTACACACAAGGAGCGCTTACCCTCCAGCGATAACGAAAATGACTAATTTATTAAACAAAATCAGTAATCAAAATTTTATATAAATGCACAAGAGAAGTACTGAAATTGAAAAACATACCATATCATGTTGTACGACAACATGACTTGTTCGACCGGTGTGGTGGCCATAGCTATATCTTGATCTGTTTATTTTTTTGCCTAGCTCTCTTCGCTCGCTCACACCCGGTTTCTCTTCGTTCTTCAAAAATCCCTCCCAGTCGTCTTGACTAATAGTGGGTGGATAGTTTTTCAACCTTTCGTTGTAATTGTTGAATTTGTCGTAGTATTTTGTCCTCACCTCACTCTTATGTCTCCTAAAAGACTCACACATTTTTTTGAAACAAAATTCTTTTGTACTTGCATCAAGTTCAAAACTTTTCTGCAAAAATTACAAATTATTTACTAAAATGGACATTGTAATAAAAAAAATACTTGCATTGTGATAAATATACTTACCAACAATGCAACCCACACGTCATTTTTAATTTTTGGCAGTACTTTATCCCAACTTTCGTAGGAGATCGGCACATGCATCCGCACAAGTTTACCAATTCAGCTGCCTATTTTTCCTGCATTTTTTGAAATGGGAGCTCCATATGCATTTATCTCAACCTTCTCGGGTTGTGTTGTTGATGATTGCGTCGACTGAGTTGGAGCTTCTCGAGATTCTGACATTCTTTATTCGAACAATTGGTAATCTGCACATATATAAATAAGGAGTTACTGCAAACCAAAAAAAGGGTAACACACACATACCAGTATCAATATTAATGAAACTGTTACATATTAATATCATGTTATATTTTGACAAAAACAAATTGAGTAAGTGATGCAGAAAACTGAACTGAATCTTAATTCAAATTGTTTTCAGAACAATAATTTATAAGTTACTTAGCTTAAACTGAGAGATACAAAAATATTTCAGCTCATTTGAAAGAAAAAAAAAATCATATTCATTTTTTATCAAGACTAATACATACAAATGAATATGATTTTTAATTAAAAATTTTATATTCCTGTTTTTTATATCAGTTACTTCGATTCGTTTTCATCTGAACAGAAAGGCATACTTGTATGATATAGTTATCACTAGTTATCCACCACCTGCACACTGCAATATTTATCAGGCTTTGACAATCAAATTGCTATATGGAATTCATCTATACTGCAAATACAAATGTGCTGTTAGGAATCCAAAATTTTATTATGTTTTTTCTTCTATATGTGCATGAGAAATGAGAATCATATTTGAATGAATAGATCAATGTATTTAAGAGGACAAGTATTCATCAGGATAATGTTTGCATACTAGATGTCAATGTCATTATATATTAACAAGAGGGAAATCAGTATACAAGCTTTTTTAATTATCATTTTCTTGATGTTGTAAACCAAAGCTACGTACAATTCGCTAACAAATCAATACTTACAGCACTTCAACTTAGATCGAAAACGGTATTGAATGGGTAGAGAAAAGATAAAATATAATGAAAATTAGTGTACGTTTCTCTATAATCTTGATCAAGAACAAATATAAATTTTCTAGAGGAGGATATTAAGATAGATAAACAGAATCCTTAATTGAGTTTGGACTGCTACTATAAACCATTTCTTTCCAAAAGTTATGACCGATGAAAACGCCAATTCTTATATAAAATAAGACCATCACTTATATAAAATAATGTTAGTACAGACAAAGAAAACACTAGAAAGAAAGCAGGCTTTTGAGATGATGCCGCAGTTTCTTTTTAGAATACGCCGCAATTTCTGCTTTTAAATACTAATTATTTTGGACAGTTTAGATCTTCTGATCACTTTGGTAAAACTCCAAGTGCATTATAAGGTTGGATACATACTGGTCCAAAACATTTTACTTTTAAATAAACTATTGAAGTAATAAAATATTTCAAGTGAACGTAGACTAAAAATGCTGAACCATTATTAGATCATTTGTCTACTATCTTCAATTGTTCTCTCTTTCTTTCTACTTTGTTTCTTTGAATTTTTTATATATTTCTACTTTCTTTCTACTTTATTAGATCAGTCAACCTAAATGTAAATTCCTACTAATTCAAAGCATGTGCCTTGTTTATTATTAAACTTTATAAAAATGAAAGCTGAAACAAATTGGACTCCTTGTTGAGACTGAATTGCTGTTTTCATGCATTAGAAAATGCTAAAAACAGTGATCCTGGTCGCTTAAATTTTTTAAAGTGAACATAATTTGCACATCACAGAACTTGAGAAATAAAAATAAAAAATACAGTAAAAGTTCTTGGAGAATCACCTGCAATCATTGTACTCTACATGGAAAGGGGCGTGTGTCAGATCATAATATTTCTTTGTAGGACTGCAGCTGAGGTTAACTAATCAGCGTGCATATGTTCACAAATGAATTACATTATCCTCAAATCATAGCTATTACTAATAGTCATTTAATTGATGTACGGGATTCACCATAAAAAATAAATGCTAATGAAACAGAAATCAAACTAGTTGTTTTGATATTAAATTAGAAATAATGTCTTCCTAGTCTAGGATAAATTTTCAATATGCGTTCAAGTTCAAGTACATGCTTCCAAATGCCATCAATATGTATGTGAAACTGTAACCATATATTTTGACCGTGGATTAAAGGCCTTTAGTCCAAAAGTAGTAGATAATAATTACCCATTCCCGTTGAAACATAACTCAAATGCACATATTCAACTGAACATTGGAGTAGATGATACAATCTTATTTAAAACTTGGTCTTCACTTAACATATAGAAAGGGCTCGTAAGGATTTTATATGATTTAATTAATAATATCATGTAGCTACAGAGGAATATCAGTTTGGATCCTTTATCAGATTACACTTTTTGACATTTCAGTTTATCTTATAACCAACTCATGATGTGCACATTATATCACCTCCTTTATAAGATTTACTCACCATTCTCTTTCTTTGTATTCGACCACCTGCTTTTTATTTTCTTCCCTTACAACTTGAAACTGTTACATAAGATATTGTAATGTATTCCTTTTAACTACAATTCATTTTGTTTTTGATTTCTGAATGGAAAGCGGCTAATGGAGCTCAACCCATATTTTATGGTCCATATTGATGTCGTAATTTGTCGAGTCGAACTCTAAATTGAAATGGGATATAAATCGTATATCATAGGTCCGTATTTTAAGGTTTGCACAAAGTTTTAAATTGATTTGGAGCTTAAACTTATACGTCTAAACTAATATCTTCATTTTCTCTGCAACTCAAAATTTATTTTGCTTGAGAAGGATTAGAATTTGAAATGTAGTTCCAATTACGTGTCCTGAATATATTAGTTTGGATTGGTTAATTTTTTACTATGGTATTAGCTGTGTCTGAATTTGTATATAAACTTAATCGCAAAGGGAGAGGTTAGAATTGAAACAATATTTAAATCATACGGTTTTAAAAAATTTGACAACAATGGTATACCATGTTATGTGTAGCTTACATAACATATTACTATTTGTAAGATTACCAAAAAAACAAAAAAAAAATGCCTCTCTACATGTTACGTTAAGATAAACTAATAATAACACACTATAGTATTTTTATAGTATAATCGAAGCTGTTGTCAAGTTCAAAATTTAAATCATTGGATTGTTGAAATTATGGTAGGATTCAATATTTACTTGCTCTAAAAATCTAGTTAGCTAATAAAATTACTGTTAGGACATGATCAAGAGGAAATTTTTTAAAATGATATATAAATCAAAAAGTTCAATTTAAATCGAAACTGGATTCAAAGTGTAAATCGTAAATTCGAGAAAAAAAACTAATTTTTAAAGGTTTGTTTTGCAACTATGACGTTCGAACATACACAACTAAATCGAAAACTCAATTTTCTCTCTTATTTCAATTTTATTTTATTTTGAATACATTCTAATTGGAATGGTGAATTCAAATAAGTGTATTTAATATGTTATTCCTAGTTGAATGTTTTTGTGATTGCAGTTCAAACTTACATATCAAACCGTAAAGGGAGAGAACCAATCTAAATCGGGATTTAAGGCATAAAATTTTAAGATTTAAGAGGAAAATTGTTAAAAGTTAGTTTAACTCTATAAGTTCCTCAACTTTCCATAAAAATAAATATAGACAAAAAATACATGATGTTATTGCATACCCTTTAAATTTGCATCACATCCCTAGTCATTGCTGCAGCTTAGGCGTCAGATTAAACATCAAGTTTCTTGTAAAAGAAGTACTATTACAGTAAAAAAGATAGTGTAACAGGAGCAAGAACATAATGGCCAAACTTTGCATGAGCAAAAGAATTGCCATATACGATGTCAAAATTAAGATATTTAGAAAAATAAACATACTGAATGAAGAGGTAATAAATTTGACCTAAATTGCACATCGGTGATATTAGATGAATCGGGTTTACATAAATTGAATAAAGTTAATTCAAACAATCCCTGAAAGTAAAAATAAATAGAAGCTAATTGGTTTGATGAGGTTCATCCCAACTATTTTGATAACCCATTAGTTTAACTTTTCCAACTAACTCTTTCTTGGGTTATACTCTTCTATTAGACAAAAACATACTTAGAACTGGTTATATGTGTCATAGAAAGAAGTAATCATATATGTTAGTGTTTTCATTTTATCTCAAAATTAGGAAAAACAATTGTTAATAAGCTGCTCAAGTATAAATTGTTCAACATCTGATAGAGAATATTAGTTTTTATTTGTATTAAAGATCATAATGTTTTCATATAAATATTTTACTATCATTGCATGCAGTCATGAATTCATGGTATATTGTAGATGACTTCGCAAACCATTTTAGCACTACAATGCACCAACATTAAAAAATAAGTCTATTCATATTTGTGTATAAATAATATATCATCATCTTGTGCTAATTTTGTTCATTTATGAAGTATTAGCCAATACTAATCCTCATATGATTAGGAGAAGTATGAAAATAGAAATTAAATCGGGGGCATCAATTATTATCTGTTGTCAGCTTCGAAAATTGGATATTTAACAATCCCTACTTACAACATATGTCCATAGTTAGAAAAAAATGGCCATGTAGAGGAAGCATCTAGAAAATAGAATCACAAAACTGGAAAAACAAAAAAGAAATAGAAGATAAGAATGCACCTGAGCGAATTAGTTAAATAGCTTATATATGTTCACAAATGAATTCCTTTTTCCTCAAATCATAGCTATTACTCATAGTCATTTAATTGATGTACAGGGTTCACCATAAAAAATAAATGTTAATGAAACAGAAATCAAAAAATGTAAAAAATGTTGGTGTGGCAACAAGACAATGAAGAAGAAAATTAGTAGTAAATTGATTTTGACTATAAAAATGGTAAATAAGGAATGAATAGGACAATAATAGGCATAAATGAATCAACATGACAATAAAAGAATAGACCGATGAACTTCCCAGAACAAATGAAGGGATGAAAAGATTGTTATCATTTATTTGTATAGAAGAAAAGGATTTAGCATGTGTGTCGTCTAGTTCTCTCATTTATTTAAAAAAAGAAAAAAAGAAAATCGTACTAAAAATAGATAAAAATAATTATTTATTAACAATGGGCGATATTTTTATAAAAGAAATTTAGAAAGAAAAACAATGATTAATGAGGGATATTTTTATAAAATAAATAGCAAGTGAAAATTAACAATTCAAGTGAAAAATAGCAAGTAGAATTCAACATTTATTTACACACAATTTGTAGTCACTTCATACATAAAAGAAATGATTCCACTCAATTCCCGTAAGAAAATCATTTAATATCAACAAAAACATTTTGTAAGATCTTCTAACTTCTCATTATCTTCAAAAGCTGATTGGTAAATAGTAGGAAACTCAATGTCATCCACATTACTAGTCAACCGTTTTGGTGTGTGTAAAACCAAAAACCATCCGTCATGTTTTAAATCTAGCGAGTAGAACACTTGAGTCGCTTCCGATGCAAGAATAAACAACTCATCGTTCACTCTGTCTTTACTGTTCAATTTTCCTAAGTTAACCTTGATCAAGTTTGAATAGGTATCAATCTTGCAACCATTGACCTTGTCTTCAACCTTTACCCAATCACAATAGAAAAATGTTTGTTTAAAGTCAATGTAATCCAACTCAATTATTTGTTGAATAACTCTGTAATACTTTGTTTGTGCTTCCTTGTAATTTTTGTCCTTCCCGCTCGCTCTAAATTTGGTAATTGTTCTCATACATACACCACTGTCTAGTGTTAGCAACCGCTCTTTGTAACTTTTCGGGGAAAATCTGAATCCGTTTACTTGGTACTTCACATAACTGCGTGCCTTGAACATCGGCCCATTAACCAGCCTCCAAAGAGTTGGATCAACATCGTCGATCCTCGCCAACTAAAAAAATTAATATGTGGGAAGTATGGTCATGAAGGAGTAAGAACAGTTAAAAGCACGTGAAATATTTAATACGAAGTTATATTTACCTCGTCACGTAACCATAGAGTAAAACTTTGACAAGTTTATGTAGGAATAAACCCACCACGAGATTGTGATTTAGTATTTTTCACATAGACTTCATACCTCCTACAACACACAAATTTTAAAACGTATAAGTAAATTGATTTATGCTAATGGAAATTCAAGACAAATTCTTAAACTTACTTCTCCCATTCTTCCAACCCATCGTGCTTATTAAGGACCCATCTACGAACTTGTTCATACTGCACTTGGGTTAAAATTATATCTTTACCATTATCTACAGGCATCTCACTAGCAAACTCGTCATCATCGTCTAAAAACAACTATCGGGTATGTTTATGAGTGTCGTCGCCTCCTTTCGTCATATACTCCATGCAATAAAGACTAGATTCTTGAATAATATATCCTTCCACAATACACCCTTCAATATATCTTTTGTTGCGAACATATCCTTTATATATTTTCATCAACCTATGAAAAATATAAATTATAAATAATTAATAGTTGTTTAAATCGAACGATGATGAATAAAAGTGAAATTAGTAATTTACCGTTCAAAAGGATACATCTACCTTTATCTAACAGGACCGCAAGTCAATGCTTCATCGGCTAAATGGACCATAAGATGGATGCTGATATCGAAAAATGCAGGTGGAAAATGTTTCTCAAGCACACAAATGGCTTCTACCAAACTAGCCTTTGCATTTAATAGATGTTCCCTATTTATCACCTTTGAGCAGAAAATGTAAAAGAATAGACAAATGCGATGTATAGCATTACGTAGATCCTTATGTTGCGGATAACAATGCTGAAGTAGTACAGGAAGTAATAGTTGCATTATGACATGATAATCATGCGATTTCACATTTATCAGTTCAACAGGATTGATGCTCGCATTATTATGGAAGTTCGAAGAGAATTTGCTCGGTACTTTCAAGTTTCTCAAAATGTTGCAAAATCGTAACTTTTCTTCCATGTTTATGGTGAAAGTAGCTTTTGGCATAGTTGTTTTATTTGTTTCAGGATCTTCCATCACTCATAATTTCTATTTTATACCCATGTTTTTCAAATCCTTCCGTGCATTGACGCCATCTTATTATTTGTCTTTATGACCTAAAATTGTGCTAATGAGATGTTCAGTGACATTCTTTTCTGTATGCATAACGTCAATATTATCTCGAACCAAATTTGCTTTCCAATACAGCAAATCAAAGAGGATGGACCTCCTGTACCATGCAGGAACATTTTCATATTCTTCTTCTTCTTCGACTTTCTTTTTTCGTTTTCAACCAATTTCAGGTTTATCTTTACCAACTTTCATCTTGATATTCACTACCTTCTCTTCAACTTGATAACCATTCAATGCCCTTGGAGGACGACGATGCTCTACTTTATTATTAAAATTTGATTTTTCATCACGAAACATGTGGTTGGAAGGAAGTAACCTTCGATGATCCATGTAACACATCTTCTTACTAGCAGAAAGATAATAAGAACATGTTTCTTCTCCACATGTAGGACACACAAAATAGCCATGAGTTGTACACCCCGATAATGTCCCAAATGTAGGATGATCGTGAATTGCCCACAACAACCTAGCTCTCATTGTGAACTCATTTTTGTTAAATGAGTCAAAAGCCATTACTCCTTCCCATTGCTGCTTTAACTCGTCTATCAACGGTTGCAGATAAACATCAATATCCTTCCCTGGTTTTTTTGGTCCAGCGATCAACAGTGTCAACATTGAAAACTCTCTTTTCATGCACATTGATGGAGGAAGATTAAATGGTACTACAATTACTGGCCAACAACTGTAGCGGGTACCTAGAGATGCATGTGGACTAAAACCATCCGTTGCGATTCCCAGCGTAACATTTCATGGTTCAACAGCAAATGTTTTATCAAAAGAATCTGTAGTTCTCCACTGCGAAGTGTCACATGGGTGACGCATTACAGATGGATCTGATTTTGCACGACTATGCCAAGTCATAGCTTTTGCTATCCATGGTATTACATAAAGTCTCCTCAATTTGGGAATTAAAGGGAAATGTCTCAAAATCTTTTGTGCTACCGTGGTGGCCCTTTTTTCTTCGCTAAATGTTGTCTTATATCTTGGTTCGTTGCAAATTCTACAAGAAACTCTGTTTGCATCATCTTTCCAATATAGCATGCAGTCATTAATGCAAGCATCATAAGATTTATAATCCATCCCAACCAGTTTAATTATCTTCTTCATGTCCGAATATTTTGCTGGTAGCTTGTTACCTTCAGGAATTAACTCATTTATAAATTCGAGGAGTGCGGTCACAACAATGTCAGAAAAAACGTATTGCGTTTTCAAACCATTCAGCTTCACAGTGGCGTATAATTTTGTTATCCGTTTTGGATAAGAAGGGTACAATGGCTCTTTTGCACTATAAAAAGGTGATTTATACTTCTTACTTTGATTGGTCTGCCAGTCAACATCAATGATAGGTGGTTCGTCAACATTATCATGGAATTGACTTGTCGATTGAAAATTATGAAATTTATCGGCATCCTTGATTAGATCTTCCACTCTGGGATATTCGCCATCATCGACATGCATGGCTTGACTGATGGGTTGTTTTTCCTTTCCCGTCAATTCTTCTCCATGAAAATGCCAAATGGTATACGTTTGATCAATTCCCCATCTAAGCAAATGAAAATGAATATCCTTTAATTTATTCTTTTTCGTCATATTCTGACATTTAGCGCAAGGACAAGAATAGATTTCCTTATTACCACCATTTACTTCAACAAAATTAATAAACTCCTTCACTCCTTCCAAATATCGTGGAGTTCTACGATTGGATTCTTTCATCCACTGTTTGTCAACGCTAGAAGACATACCGACCTGTGTATCAAATATAACAGGCCATGAATTATTTTTCTTCGACCAAGCAATTAAATAGAACTGATTTGCTACTTTATGTTAGCCTTCCCTACTTTGATCAAATCTTTGAAGCTAATATTTAATAAATTAAAAATCTAATTCGTGGTTAGTATGTTCATGTCTTTTCAGTAATATGCCATGGCTTTCCGCTATATTTTAGAGCTTTGGATATATTCAAACTTTTATACCAACACTATAAGAGGAACAGTGGATTCCATAGATTCTACTGGTATATGGATCATTTACACTTTGTTGGTGGGTCATCCTACCTCCCATTACAAAAACAATAATGTAATTAAATCGCGTAAATCTTTTCAATTTAAACGATTCAACATAAATTTCGGCAGCACTTCGCTTTAGTTCCCTGGACAGTACACAATTGCGTGTACACAGGGAACATAAAGGAAGTGCTTTCGAAATTTTCAGAACCGTTTAATATGAAATGATTTACGAGATTAAATTTCATTATTGTGTTCGTAACTTGTCCAATACAAAGGACAAATCCAACAAATATTGTATATGATGAATATAAATGTCTGTTTTGTTAATAAAACGAACATTCACATAACGATCATATATAATACTTATCAGACGGGGCCAAAAAAAACTCTCTAAGGCTTTATAAATATGAATATAAAATATTACGTTTGGTGCTCTTCAATCCCTAATTGTACGTATATGAATTTAAACACATATACGTACATTTTCAACATTCAATCCCTAATCGTACGTATATGATTTAGATTCCTTATGACACTTCTTATTGGATCCTCAGTTAGTGCAGCACTAATCTGCACTGTGAATTATTAGCTATGCCAAAATTTTGAAAATAATAGTTGGGATAATTGGGTCATTTGGTATGTGGGGTGTTCGCTTGTGGACTACTCGGAAGACTTTGAATTGTATTCTAGTGAAGGGCTGAGAATAGTTCTTATGCAATCTGTTGTGATCATTCCTTGAGCAAACATTAATGATTACCTAAGATGATTTTCATTGTCAAGGTTTAGAGTTGTATGAATGATGGGATGTGTCTAGTTTAGTTCATTGGTCCTGGGTACAACTCCCTCAAAACTGATGTGCATTTTTTGGGTCCAAAGTTAGATAGAGATAGAGTCATATACAAAATAACAAAAATTTAACTTTGTGTTGACAAATTTATTTTTTTATAATAAACAAACGATATGATATAAGGACATAAATCATAATAAACAAACACTATGTCACAAGTATAATATTCCTTATCTGTGTAAATCGACATATTTGTCCAAAGTTAACATAAAGTATCTTATTTGTACTAAACAAACAATACATTGTATATCTAATCGTGCGGTACACCAATGTCATATGCTACAGTGCGAGCTCAGTTTTTCTTTTAAACTGAGAGAGCTACTTTTTTTAGTGAGCGATGAACCTCAAGTATTAACAAAGAGGCAAAGCTCAATAAACTGAGTGCTTTACTCAGTAAACCGAGTACTTTTCTTAGTGAAAACTCAGCGGTAAGCTCAGTTAAAATCTGAGCAGTAAACTCAATTAATAATTGTGCTCTCAGTTTTAACCGAGGCAAGACACTTGGTTTCAATTATCAAATTTCAAAGCAAAACAATCGGTAACCAACCGTAATAGATTTATATCTTTGAAACAATGAAAATTACAAGATATCTTGCAATTTCTAATAGATTTTTTTATAGAAAAAAGTTAAAATTTATTGATAATGGTGAAAAAATTCAGTTATTAACTAAAATTATACTTAGAACATTATTCTGAATTTTCAAAAACTAAATATAATAAATCAAACACCACCTTAGACTCTTTGAATTTTTAAAAACTTAGCGAACCTTAAAATGTATTTTCTATCAAAATCCGCAAATTAGTTTGCATTTTCTAATGAAAGAAAAATTATGAATTTTATCTATTTTTACATGGACTTTTTTTTAACAACTTCAGAAGTAGGAATCTGTGTGCAAAACCACTAGAATTGAATTTCGACCAATATTAGTAACGAAAATGAAATAAATGTGGTCGTTAAGCATTACTATACTACCAAGATGAACACAAAAAACTCTACAGTTCTTACAAGGCCTAAGCTTTTAATCATCTTTCAGATTGGAAAAAAAAAAATATAATTGACCTAAGGTATGATTGCAGCAAAGTCCTATTAGTGGCCATGACTACAATTTCTACTATCATGGTTTTTTTCTTTTTTCTCACAGTGTGACCCTCTAATTTACCCATAAACAGTCATGGTTTTTTTTTACACTAACCAGGGTCACCTTCTGTCGATCACTCAATTCCAGGATCCCTCTTCACTAAAATAAAAATATCAGTTTATGTAAACAAGCTTTAACTTGTGTATATGGAGATACACAAGTCCTCTTTTTCTTTTTATTACCAGAGTTTAAGTTAAATAGTAAAATACCATTTGATTAATTATATGCAATTAATCCCAACACAGCAGGTGTATATGTAGCTTAACACATGCTATGGTTTTTAAATTAAATGTCAGTTATCAACCAAACATGCACGCACTTTTCTTAACACAAAATGAGCAAAACAAAAACATAATTGTGGACATAATTCCTAAATAAATCCACGTTCAATTGGTGGCGTACACAGAGATCATGTAACATACCAATCATAGCCTGGATGCTAATAATACAATAATAAAACAATTAACAAGTTTTAATTCAATAATAAAAAAGGGGACAACGCTAGTTCATAACTCAAATCTTAAGTGAGATTGAAACACAGAAAACAGTAGATACTGCAATTTGAACGTTATTCTACCAATACTAATACAACTGAAAATTAAATTAAAACTACGAGAAAATTACATGTTACAAAAGAAATCAAAACTCAAACTAATTGCAATAATTTCAAAGTAAAATACACCTGAATTTTACATGGATAACTCTCTTACATGAAAAATACATGGAAGAACAATTCATGCATTAAGCATATGTTATTTTCATGTGCGAAGCACTTGATGTCGTAATTCATGGGTAAATTTTTCATGGCAAGATGAATATACTTCTTTTACTAATGCCTGGTTCTTTATTATTACGTTCCATCCATGTGGAAATCGTAGTCATGACCCTCTAATTTACCCATAAACAGTCATGGTTTTTTTTTACACTAACCTGGGTCACCTTCTGTCGATCACTCAATTCCAGGATCCCTCTTCACTAAAATAAAAATATTAGTTTATGTAAACAAGCTTTAACTTGTGTATATGGAGATACATAAGTCCTCTTTTTCTTTTTATTACCAGAGTTTAAGTTAAATTGTAAAATACCATTTGATTAATTATATGCAATTAATCCCAACACAGCAGGGACAAGAACTGAATTAACCTGCCTTCAGTTTTAGTTCTCCTGAACTCATACTCTGTTTTTCCCGACCATTTCTTCACAATACCAAAGAAAATAAATATCTATTATTTACCATAATTCTTAAACTTTTCCTTTTACTAGATCTTTATCAAATGTGTGGATGTATATACCTTAGTATTTCTTTTTTCCTGGTGACAATCATATTCTTGGCATCACAAATTAATTACGCCAACAAACATTATCTTTATAAGTCTCAAGTCATTTGTTAGAAAGAATGGGTTTATTTCATTTAGAAAAAGGCTTCTTTCTTATTTCCATTTTTAAAATTTATTTGATTCACTGTTTTGAAATTTGCAGTCAAACTTGTACTTTTGATAATACAAGACATGACATACAATTTACGGTCATAAAATTTGCGGTCATAAAATTTGCAGTCATACTTGTACCAACGCAACATTTAGTTGTTGAATAGGGGAACAGTGAAAGTGTTAAAAACAACATAAACAGGTCACACAATTTATAATAGATAATGTAAACCACTAAAAACAATTTCGCATGCTCTATAAAACTGAAAATTTAATGTGTATTTGCAACAGCGACAACAAGAGTGTGCGCGTGCATATATAAATAACTAAACATAGATTTAAATAAACGGATTTCTAATATTTGTCAACCAATAGTTCAGTGTATGCCTAAAAATTATTTCAATTTCTTACAAAAATATGTAACCTAAATTAAGAATAACGTATGAATACTGAGCATGCCTGTAATACAAATGGAGACTCAGTTGCACGAACATCAGAATACAATTTAGTAGAAACCATGCAATATAATAAAATCATAAAGTGTAATATAAAACATGCATGAAAAACAAAGATTATAAAGCAAGACAGAGCAATCGAACATTTACGATTTGACATTGCGGATGGTTAGATGATAACTTATTGATTCCTTTTTTTTTTTTTTGCTAAACCAAGTCCAGTTTACACATTGTAGTAGAGGTGACATGCGAATATGTATTTACTATTTATATGGCTGTGTAAAGGGCATATAAGATTGTTTTATTGACTATTCACCATATTCAGTAGACGGAACTACAATTGAAAGGCTGAAAATAAGGCGGGAATCCCGTAAATAAGGGATAGATGCAAATCGTACGGTTAAAAAAATTGTCATTTTCCCTAACTTATTTTCCTGATATCTAAGCATTTTTGCAGATTTAATGATTTTTATTGATGAAATGAGGTAGATGAAAGATTTTTGTATTGTAAAATGTTTTTCATTACAAATAAGTTTCTCTAAAATTAACGTACGACTAGCAGGGCTATTTATACATGTGTTTACAGCAATGGGCCTAAAGCTCGTTTACACAGTATTAACAGAAGAGAATATAACTTGCTACATCAATCCTATATGCCACTTCGATAGTACGGTAAGCCATACTTCACTTTTTATTACTATACTAAATGCTAATATACTCATCATCGGTTAAATTTGTATATTCATATGCATCAAATTAAATTAAAAGTGCAAGATTTTGTGTGTGCAATGCACCAGTACCATATATGAGGAAGTTATGCATTCAGCATACCTCATATTTGAAACGTGTGCATACAAAAAAATACTCAAAAAAGGCCACCAAAAAACAAACAAAAGAAATAAATACTCGCCATAAACACAACCACACAGATGAATCAAAGAAAAAGTGCATTAAATTTCTCCTACCAACCAGCAACAAAGTTCAAGTCAAATAAAAATCAACAGGATTCTTTGGTTATACAATAGGATCCAGATTTCAAACCTTAAACGCAATGTTTTGGAGAAAAATCAACGGATCTTCAGATTCCCCTTTAGATCGGTAGAAAACAAATCGAAATCCTGAGTCAATCGAGATTATGGTCTTCTTTTTAAATCGCAAGCTTCACTTTGGAATCAGACAGTAAATCGAACAAAAATGATTTGGGATCGATAGTGATTTTAGGGTTTAGCTCTCGTTTCTTTTTATTTTGTTTAGGAAAGTGAGCGTACTGATTTGGATACGGTGTATTTTGGAGTGAAGGGAGCGTACGGGTAAGACCGGTGGGGTAGGATGTACATTTCCCATTTAGAACGGCTTAAAGCCATTGCAAAATCTGAAAACACGGGGATTAATCCTCTTAAGAGCTTTGCAACGGCCTAAAGTCGTTGCTAATTTGCAACGGCTCAAAGCCTTTGCAAAGATGCCGCATTAAGGGGTTGCGAATTTCCCATTATGGTGTAGTGAACATCGTGCTTTAATAGAACGAGCTTCAATTTTAGCTTCCCATTTATGAGTAAGTTTTAAATTCAGACCCTCCCCTTTCTCCCGCCTTTTATAGAAATACCCAACTTGTAACATCCCGTATTCTTAGTGGTAAGATATTTATATATTTTATTATATTAAATATTGTTTTGGTATTATAAATGGATTTATAATATATTGTTTATAAAACAACGTTTGAACGTATATTTATATAATTCGAACTAGTAAACATCGCAGTATTTCATAATTTACGATTTGAAATTCAAGTATATCGGTACGAATATAAAACACTCAATGACAATTGATGATGAAATTAAATAATCTTACGAAATAGAATGCTCAAATCAATACTTTGCTTACCTCATGATGAGGCACGTGCTTCGCACACGGAAATTGTTCGATATATTATATAGGCGTTAGAAATGATTATTTTTCAAACAACCTCCGTTTTTTACAAACAAATTATATTGGAAAACATATAATTTATTATTGTTAGATTTCCAGTTTGGAGCCAGATATAGTTATTTTTGCGGTGTGTGCAATTTAAAGGTGAACCAAAGAATAAAAATAATGATGTTGTGCAAACGGAGTCAGTTTTCATCAAAATTAATTTCGTTGGGACCGTAATATCGAGACATAGCGGTGTATGTATTTTCATTGAATTGGAAACTTATGTTAGCAGTGTGTATATTTGACAGCAGTAACGTAAAATAGCGATACACTATATAATACTTAAAACTTCACGGTTAAGTTATACTAAATATATTCTTCTTAAAAATAGTGCCTACACTAACAACCTGTGACGACAAGGAATTTCGCTCGATCTGAATCGATCGTTAAACCGATAAAGACCGTTCGAAACCCCTGATCGTTTTGAGAATAGGACAAATTGGAACGCAGACGGAAGAACATTTCATTGTTATTACAACAATTCCATCAGATATAAGAATATACAGAGTATAAATGAATAAATTACATTCAACAAATATCAGAGATTACAATAAATTACATAGCAGCGGAAAAATTTACAAAACACAACTAGAAGTGATACACGGATACAGAGCTTTCCGAGCATCGTTCCAGCTGTAAATCAGGATCCTGTGAATATAGATCTGCAAAACCAAAACTACTAGCTTCCCGTGCAGAAAATAGGGGCACCCAGAGTTTAAGTTAAAACAATAAACTCCAGCTCAGTCATGGGACTGGTGTGAGAACTAAAACAGTTATTTAAAACTTTACTTTAAAAGAGAGTAATTCAAGGGACCACGTCGTATAACACGGAACGGGTTTCCTCCCAAGAATACTAGTGCATATAACAAAACAACGCAATGCTTTTTGGAAAAATGAAGCTATTATAAGACCCAGGTCCCATCACACAATGCAACGCAAGCCGGAGGATAGGGTTTTCCCTTATAATAGTCAAACATGCTTGGTACGTTTAAAACAAATCATTTGATACTATTATAAGTGTATAGTGTCAAAGCAATTTCAATCATAAATATCAATCATAGGCGGCATGGGTACGATCTATCATGTCGCCATACTAGTTCTACAATTAAAACCGAATTATCACGTATTGGAAATTGGATTTCCGTCATGATCCGAGGCAAGGGGCAAGCTCCTCCCCGCGTTCGAGACACTCTAGCAAATGTCCCAGGACCCCACTATGATCCTTGGATCTTCAGGGCCGGTCCTCTCTTACTTTTGAGGATTAATTATTCCTGAACACACGTTTCCTGGTCCTTACAGACCTATATCCGAGGCGCCTCGTATCCAACAACCACACAGGTGAAAAGTATATAAATGTCAGGGCCGGTAGGTCACTGACACCACCCTAGCTAGAAAGAAACGTCATGCTCTCCCTGCAGTCACTATCCCGTTTTTGACTCATACCGAGGTGTGAGGCTCGCGAATTCACGTTATACACAAAGCTACGCCACACATGCCGTGCTTTGATCATCAACCACAAGACTTTGCTTTTCAACAGAAGCCGTGATAAATTGCCACTTACGCGTGCCACATTGGCAATTCACTCCGTGCGACTGATGTCCATCGATATACAACTTCTGAGCTCGTATGTCTCAGAGAAGGGCGTTAAGCAAGAGAATAAATTCTCCGCCGCCAAACAGATGTATATTTAATAGAGATCAATCAACACAGAATAAAATCCAATGTCAGACACACAATCCATTTACAAGTTCGTTCTGGGTCTGAACGAAACCGGAGGCACTTTCCTCGCATATCCATCCATCTCCAAGTACATCTGGACGATCACCAACTGATTCCCTCATCCTGGGTGTACAGCCCAATCAAGATCATCAGTAATTACCCAAACGATGTGAAGACTTCCGGTCTTCAACTACCGTCTTCATCTTCGACATCTCGTCGAATCGGTTATTCAGAATGGGTATAAACCCGGCCTTTCTGAATAACCCACGTATATAATAAACAAATGTTACACAAACACAACGAACACCTCATCCCAATTCAGAATATTCTTTTATTCACAAAATCACATTCTTAAGGAAAGGTTCCCATTAATTTTATCCAAGATAAATTCTTCTAAATTTATTCTTTGATCTTCCTTTGGATATCATTTCAAATTAGTCGGGATTAGCGAACCACACCGAAGTAATTATTTATTTTATTTCTCAATCCCAACCTATTCATCCCATGGGGCAAAACTGGTAATACTCCATATCTAACACCACGGTGTTATCGGTAAAATTAATTACCATTTCACGCTCAAATCTAATTAAAGATTTAACTATCGCTTTGGAGCAAAACTGGTGGTACTCCATTCTCGGTCACCTTTCAGATTTGATAATTTAAATTATCGATTCACATTTCAATCTAATTAAAGATTCATTAAAACTCCACTTAGTTTTAATCTTTTCAAAAATCAATATCCTGCCTCTAACTGGGTTAAAGAACCAATGTCATGTAAAACACGATTCACGATAAACCCAAATCACATTCGATATTAAATACAAGGCTCTGAATAGAAAATATACTGGCTTATATTCAATATCAAATTCTGAAACCAACAAATATCGTATTGGAAATAACGATATAAAATATATCTTTCAAATTCCCATAACAATATCTGTATAGTCACGAAATCCAACATCGAAATATTCCGAAGATAATTTCGATTCAACTCCAGCCCAATTCACGTATTGGGAATATTGATTATTTTTTAAATCACTTTCAAATTCAATTTATTTATTTTAAAAATAAATTGATTTTAATTCTAGATCAAAACTAGTTCATTTCGATAAAAATTTATTTTTATCTTTTCAAATGTGGAATTTTTCATCCCAGTTCTTTCCAATTCACATATTATGATGTTACATCAATTATCAATATTTTTAATAATTTTATCAAGGCCCGTACAGTAGATTTCCAACAACGGCCATCGAACTGCACTTACAGCGACCTTTTTCAAATTTGTTTTGGACATAATTCCAAATCCAACCATTAGATTTCAAATTTCTAATATTCATTGGAAATCTCTTTTCGATACGAACCCAACGGTTCCGGTTTTAGGAGAATCTGACGGTCGGATCTCCCGTAATATCCGTTTGAAATAAATGGTCGAAATTCACGAACTGCCGCGGCGCGGCGCGTTCTTTTCAGGCCATTATATATAAAATATATATATATATTATATATATTTCGTCGATTTCCTTTTTCAACGTATTTTATAAATCGTTTTAAATTCGTTTTCAAAATCATTTCAGCACTATTTCTAATTCCAAATCGATTTGATTTCAATCCGAATTCATTTCAATTTTATTTAATTCGAATTCAAATTCGTTTCTATTCAAATGCTAATTGGTTTCAATTCAATTCAATTTGAATTTACCTTCTATTCAATTCGAATTCAAATTCATTTCAAATTGATTCAATAAAATTTCACTTTGGATTTTAATCTAATTCAATTTGAATTTCATTTCAAAATATTAAATTTTGAAATCACTTTTCAATATTCATTGTAAAACGAATAAAATCGATATAAATATCGTTCGCGTCAAAATAACGCATCTCTAATCAACACGGCTTTATATATTTCAATAAATTCGTTATCCTATTCAACAAATTAATATTTATTCTATTTAACACATGAATCTATGTTTCTTTCAACACACGACTAATCTCAACACATGAGTACTGCCAACACGTCACTATTTTTGTTGTGTAAAATGTTTTATAAAACTAAGGTATCTATCGTTTGATTTTAATTAGACTCCACCGTAAAGTAGATTCTAATTGTAAATATGATAAAGATGTAATTTTTATTATTTAAAATATTTTACTCAACACACGAATATTTTCAACACATGAACATTGTCAACACATGACTATTTTTATATTCAACACATGGATTTTCTTTTATAATATTTATTATTTTCTCGGTTGGAATGAGGCCCAATCAATCACCATATAATGTTAATTATATGGATTCCATACAACACATGTATATAATAGCAATGATAAATAATCAACCATCATCCAAGGTGCACCACACAACTACATAAGCATCAAATATAAATAATCGATGCTTACACAGTCTGTCGACCAATCGATCGACATACAATTAAATAATTGGGATTAGTGTATGCCAAATATCATCCCAACACCCGTGTGGGGTTTCAAATCAACAAACACATATTTTTGTTTGTGCAGTTGGGCGATGTGTAAAATTTATCGACCCAATCAATATCAGTCAAATCAGTGTATATAAACAAATCGGCCGATTTGTTTATAAATATTTATTTATTCACATTCACGATAAAAATTATATTTTTAACGATAAAATATTTTATTTCAACACATGAATTCCTATTCAGTTCGTTTACACAATAAAAATGATATTTTTATTTTTCTAACATATTTTAGAAAATTTCGGCGGCATAACGGCACGATACTAGAAACGGAACAAGGCCTAGCCTTATCCCCGGTCTAGTGAAGGCCCACGCCATTCACACATCAATCAAAATCACCAAACAACCAAATTCAAATCAAATCATCTAACTAACCTATACAATCAAACAAACAAGTCCATGGTCTGTGGACGGTTGTGTCGGGTGCTACTAAGCACCGTCTGCATCCTAGTATATATATATATATATATATATATATATATATACAACTAGAAAAGAAATTAAAGAGTGAGAAATTCTCACCAATAGCTATCCAAGTTCACGACACTTCTTTTATAGAAATCTTCATCGTTAACGCATCTTTGTCATCTTCGTTGCCTGTAGCAACTACATATATAAAAATCACATTTTTGCTTCGATGTTCAATATATAAAAGTCATATTTTTACTTCGATGTTCAATATATAAAAATCATATTTTCACTTCAATGTTCAATATATAAAAATCATATTTTTACTTCGATGTTCAATATATAAAAATCATATTTTTACTTCGATGTTCAATATATAAAAATCATATTTTTACTTCGATGTTCAATATATAAAAATCATATTTTTATACTATACTAACAATATAATCTCTTTGTCATTAAAAATATAAACTTTCATGTTATAAAAACATAACTCTTCATCGTATAAAAATATCGCCTTTTCAATATGAAAAATATCACCTTTTCAATATGAAAAATATCGCCTTTTCAATATGAAAAATCCAACCTTTTCTATTTTAAAAATCTAATCTTTTCTATTTTAAAAATCTAATCTTTTCTATTATGAAGATTTCGCCTTTTCAAAAATAAATCTTTTTATTTCGCTATATCTATAAAGATGATATTTTTACTATCTATATAATATAAAAATTATATTTTCTTCGCTTCATATAAAAATATCGTCTTTTCTATTTACTACTTATATAAAAATAGTATTTTTCTAAGCTAAATGAAATAAACAAATCAGCAATTTAAAATAATCTTTAAATTAAGTAAACAAAGCAAAACAAACAAAAGAAAAAACCAAAAACCAAAACGTACCACGGTCGGAGAGGGGATCTGAGGTGCGGAGGGCGGAGCAGTGGCGCGGCAGGGGGTTGCGGGGTTGGTCAGGGAGGCGGAGAGGAGCTGTGGTGCAGTGTCGGACGGAGGGGATAGGGGCGATGCGGGTTGGGGGGCGCAGCTAGGGCTCGAGGTTTGGGGGTCTTAGGGTTACAGGAGGGAGGGAGTATGGAGGCGAGAGGATCGTCGGAGTGAGGGGGCCTCCCTGTCGACGGCGGCGGCCAGCGCTGGCGCCACCAGGACTGGCGGTGGCGACTGGAACGGGGGGGGGGGGGGGGGGGGGGGCGACAAAATCGATTTTTCTTCTTTTTTTTCTTTTTTTCTTTTACTTCTGATTTAAATCTAACGGGGGGGGGCCAGAAATTAGAAGAGGAGGCAGAGAGAGGAAATTTTATTTTTAATTATTTAATTTCTAAAAAGTACTTTTTCATACGACCTCTAAACGAGGCCCAACGCCTGTCGTCCATAGCGTTTAACCCCCATTCCGAACACAATGGGATATGTATCGTAGGTTGATTCAACTGTTTCGATCAGTTTCCGTTAAATTTACATTTAAATCACTATATTGAATTTTAAATGTACATTTCAATTTACCGGGGTCACATACTAACTCTATAAATTGCAGAAAAATATTTTCTAGCTTTTTATTGACGATACCGTCCTAACAAAACTAGTTTCGTCGAATTCTGAGACCGTTGGAAAAATGGCCAATTTCCAGTCGATTAAAATCAACTGAAACTGGTCAAACGCGTTTTCCTTTGCCACGCTCACATATTGATTCGAAAAATTATGAAAATTGGAATCTAGCATTAATTTAACATCACGGATCCAACAAAAGTGGTTTCGTCGAAATCCGAGGTCGTTTGCAAAATTCCCATTTTTAAGGGCCTGAATTCCATAGCGACTATTCAGAATTTTCAACTGGACATATCTTTTGATTCCCGCTATGAAATTTTGATTTTTCGGATTCGTTGGAAAGATATTCTAAAATAGATCCTAATGTTTTTGGTTTCACTAAAATCCGGATTGTTTTGCACCCGGTACATTCAATTGAAGTTTGAAATTGAATTATCGAACTACCGCGCCATTTTCAATTCTATTTATAATTTTATATAATTATTTATATTCTAACGACGACGTATATAATATATACGTCGAATCCTATTCAAAATAAATTTCTCGTCGATATTATTTAAAATAATTCATTTTAAATGTTCAAAATTCACTAAAATTGCCAAAATAAAAAATTTAAACTGGCTCGCATTTCCGGGTTGTTACAATCTCCCCCACTTAAAACTTTTCGTCCCCGAAAAGGAACAAAGTCGAAAGTGGTCTGATCAATCAATTCTATGTTCGATCTGACTTCCATTCTCCAACTTTTCAGTTTCTGAGAATTTTCAAATTTTCAAAAATTTGGCTAACGCCCTAAATTTTCGAAAAATTTCGCCATAACCTCCCCTGCACCGGGAGCATCGGGGAATTTCAAATAGCTTCCCCGGTCCTTCCAATCTCAAAAAGAAAAAGAAAAAGCCAAGCGGCTAGCCAATAGGCTCATAAAATCATCATCACCCAAACAAAACAGTAAATTATGTAGTAAACTTGTACCTATTTGTCGGGCAAACAAATTTTATTCTCTGCTCTAGCCTCCTTGCTATGACCTGTTCAATGTAAGTATTGTATATGCAAGCAAATGCGACCAATTTTCAATACAGTTCAATATTTGATGCTATTAGGCATAATGGTTCAAAATTATCCAACAAATAAACAAACAACACAAACATCAATCAATTAGTGAATTAGAGTTTCAAATTCGTAATTTTTGATATATATATAGAAAATCATGTTTTTGATGCCAATTCACAACAATGAATCTATCTATATTTTGGTTCTCACACCAGTCGGATGGAATCATATAGAAACCACACCTTTGAAACACGAACATAAATATTGATGATGCCATGGTCATTATCAACATCATCTCCGGGCTACTAGAGTGTAATTCTATATCTATCCAGTATATTAAAACTTCGACTATACGTTCATGACGCGTATATGCAAAATCTTTATATAGCAGATTGTCCAAATTCAAAATAAATAAATATTCAAATACGTAGAATTGATTTAAATTTTCAAAACAAAAATTGTTTTCATTTGAAAAATATACTCTTCACACTCGTTCTAGGATACTACTGATCCTATCTCTAACGAGTCATTCTAATTGGATATTACTAATCCAATATCTGATGAATTCTTTCATATGGTTCCAATGTGTCTTGTTCTCGAGCTCTGTAAACCAAAGCTCTTATACCAAATGTGACAACAAGGAATTTCGCTCGATCTGAATCGATCGTTAAACCGATAAAGACCGTTCGAAACCCCTGATCGTTTTGAGAACAGGACAAATTGGAACGCAGACGGAAGAACATTTCATTGTTATTACAACAATTCCATCAGATACAAGAATATACAGAGTATAAATGAATAAATTACATTCAACAAATATCAGAGATTACAATAAATTACATAGCAGCGGAAAAATATACAAAACACAACTAGAAGTGATACACGGATACAGAGCTTTCCGAGCATCGTTCCAGCTGTAAATCAGGATCCTGTGAATATAGATCTGCAAAACCAAAACTACTAGCTGCCCGTGCGGAAAATAGGGGCACCCTGAGTTTAGGTTAAAACAATAAACTCCAGGTCAGTCATGGGACTGGTGTGAGAACTAAAACAGTTATTTAAAACTTTACTTTAAAAGAGAGTAATTCAAGGGACCACGCCGTATAACACGGAACGGGTTTCCTCCCAAGAATACTAGTGCATATAACAAAACAACGCAATGCTTTTTGGAAAAATGAAGCTGTCATAAGACCCAGGTCCCATCACACAATGCAACGCAAGCCGGAGGATAGGGTTTTCCCTTATAATAGCCAAACATGCTTGGTACGTTTAAAACAAATCATTTGATACTATTATAAGTGTATAGTGTCAAAACAATTTCAATCATAAATATCAATCATAGGCGGCATGGGTACCATCTATCATGTCGCCATACTAGTTCTACAATTAAAACCGCAATACACGTATTGGAAATTGGATTTCCTTCATGAGCCGAGGCAAGGGGCAAGCTCCCTTCCGCGTTCGAGACACTCTAGCAAATGTCCTAGGACCCCACTATGATCCTTGGATCTTCAGGGCCGGTCCTCTCTTACTTTTGAGGATTAATTATTCCTGAACACACGTTTCCCGGTCCTTACAGACCTATATCCGAGGCGCTTCGTATCCAACAACCACACAGGTGAAAAGTATATAAATGTCAGGGCTGGTAGGTCACTGACACCACCCTAGCTAGAAAGAAACGTCGTGCTCTCCCTGCAGTCACTATCCCTTTTTTGACTCATACCGAGGTGTGAGGCTCGTGAATTCACGTTATACACAAAGCTACGCCACACAGGCCATGCTTTGATCATCAACCACAAGTCTTTGCTTTTCAACAGAAGCCCTGATCAATTGCCACTTACGCGTGCCACATTGGCAATTCACTCCGTGCGACTGATGTCCATCGATATACAACCTCTGAGCTTGTATGTCTTAGAGAAGGGCGTTAAGCAAGAGAATAAATTCTCCGTCGCCAAACAGATGTATATTTAATAGAGATCAATCAACACAGAATAAAATCCAATGTCAGACACATAATCCATTTACAAGTTTGTTCTGGGTCTGAACGAAACCGGAGGCACTTTCCTCGCATATCCATCCATCTCCAAGTACGTCTGGACGATCACCAACTGATTCCCTCATCCTGGGTGTACAGCCCAATCAAGATCATCAGTAATCACCCAAACGATGTGAAGACTTCCGGTCTTCAACCACCATCTTCATCTTCGACATCTCGTCGAATCGGTTATTCAGAATGGGTATAAACCCGACCTTTCTGAATAACCCACGTATATAATAAACAAATTTTACACAAACACAACGAACGCCTCATCCCAATTCAGAATATTCTTTTATTCACAAAATCACATTCTTAAGGAAAGGTTCCCATTAATTTTATCCAAGATAAATTCTTCTTAATTTATTCTTTAATCTTCCTTTGGATATCATTTCAAATTAGTCGGGATTAGCGAACCACACCGAAGTAATTATTTATTTTATTTCTCAATCCCAACCTATTCATCCTATGGGGCAAAACTGGTAATACTCCATATCTAACACCACGGTGTTATCGGTAAAATTAATTACCATTTCACGCTCAAATCTAATTAAAGATTTAACTATCGCTTTGGAGCAAAACTGGTGGTACTCCATTCTCGATCACCTTTCAGATTTGATAATTTAAATTATCGATTCACATTTCAATCTAATTAAAGATTCATTAAAACTCCACTTAGTTTTAATCTTTTCAAAAATCAATATCCTGCCTCTAACTGGGTTAAAGAACCAATGTCATATAAAACACGATTCACGATAAACCCAAATCACATTCGATATTAAATACAAGGCTCTGAATAGAAAATATACCGGCTTATATTCAATATCAAATTCTGAAACCAACAAATATCGTATTGGAAATAACGATATAAAATATATCTTTCAAATTCCCATAACAATATCTGTATTGTCACGAAATCCAACATCGAAATATTCCGAAGATAATTTCGATTCAACTCCTGCCCAATTCACGTATTGGGAATATTGATTATTTTTAAAATCACTTTCAAATTTAATTTATTTATTTTAAAAATAAATTGATTTTAATTCTAGATCAAAACTAGTTCATTTCGATAAAAATCTATTTTTATCTTTTCAAATGTGGAATTTTTCATCCCAGTTCTTTCTAATTCACATAATATGATGTTACATCAATTATCAATATTTTTAATAATTTTATCAAGGCCCGTACAGTCGATTTCCAACAACGGCCATCGAACTGCACTTACATCGACCTTTTTCAAATTTGATTTGGACACAATTCCAAATCCAACCGTTAGATTTCAAATTTCTAATATTCATTGGAAAGCTCTTTTCGATACGAACCCAACGGTTCCGGTTTTAGGAGAATCCGACGGTCGGATCTCCCGTATTATCCGTTTGAAATGGTCGAAATTCACGAACTTCCGCGGCGCGGCGCGTTCTTTTCAGGCCATTATATATAATATATATATATATATATATTATATATATTTCGTCGATTTCCTTTTTCAATGTATTTTATAAATCGTTTTAAATTCGTTTTCAAAATCATTTCAGCACTATTTCTAATTCCAAATCGATTTGATTTCATTTCGAATTCATTTCAATTTTATTTAATTCGAATTCAAATTCGTTTCAATTCAAATTCTAATTCGTTTCAATTCAATTTGAATTTACCTTCTGTTCAATTCGAATTCAAATTCATTTCAAATTTGATTCAATAAAATTTCAATTTGAATTTTAATCTAATTCAATTTGAATTTCATTTCAAAATATTAAATTTTGAAATCACTTTTCAATATTCATTGTAAAACGAATAAAATCGATATAAATATCGTTCGCGTCAAAATAACGCATCTCTAATCAACACGACTTTATATATTTCAATAAATTTGTTATTCTATTCAACAAATGAATATTTATTCTATTTAACACATGAATCTATGTTTCTTTCAACACACAACTAATCTCAACACATGAGTACTGCCAACACATCACTATTTTTGTTGTGTAAAATGTTTTATAAAACTAAGGTATCTATCGTTTGATTTTAATTAGACTCCACCGTAAAGTAGATTCTAATTGTAAATATGATAAAGATGTAATTTTTATTATTTAAAATATTTTACTCAACACACGAATATTTTCAACACATGAACATTGTCAACACATGACTATTTTTATATTCAACACATGGATTTTCTTTTATAATATTTATTATTTTCCCGGTTGGAATGAGGCTCAATCAATCACCATATAATGTTAATTATATGGATTCCATACAACACATGTATATAATAGCAATGATAAACAATCAACCATCATCCAAGGTGCAATACACAACTACATAAGCATCAAATATAAATAATCGATGCTTACACAGTCTGTCGACCAATCGATCGACATACAATTAAATAATTGGGATTAGTGTATGCCAAATATCATCCCAACACCCGTGTGGGGTTTCAAATCAACAAACACATATTTTTGTTTGTGCAGTTGGGCGATGTGTAAAATTTATCGACCCAATCAATATCAGTCAAATCAGTGTATATAAACAAATCGGCCGATTTGTTTATAAATATTTATTTATTCACATTCACGTTAAAAATTATATTTTTAACGATAAAATATTTTATTTCAACACATGAATTCCTATTCAGTTCGTTTACACAATAAAAATGATATTTTTATTTTTCTAACATATTTTAGAAAATTTCGGCGGCATAACGGCACGATACTAGAAACGGAACAAGGCCTAGCCTTATCCCCTGTCTAGTGAAGGCCCACGCCATTCACACATCAATCAAAATCACCAAACAACCAAATTCAAATCAAATCATCTAACTAATCTATACAACCAAACAAACAAGTCCATGGTCTGTGGACGATTGTGTCGGGTGCTACTAAGCACTGTCTGCATCCTAGTATATATATATAACTAGAAAAGAAATTAAAGAGTGAGAAATTCTCACCAATAGCTATCCAACTTCACGACACTTCTTTTATAGAAATCTTCATCGTTATCGCATCTTTGTCATCTTCGTTGCCTGTAGCCACTACATGTATAAAAATCACATTTTTACTTCGATGTTCAATATATAAAAATCATATTTTTACTTCGATGTTCAATATATAAAAATCATATTTTCACTTCGATGTTCAATATATAAAAATCATATTTTTACTTCGATGTTCAATATATAAAAATCATATTTTTACTTCGATGTTCAATATATAAAAATCATATTTTTATACTATACTAACAATATAATCTCTTTGTCATTAAAAATATAAACTTTCATGTTATAAAAACATAACTCTTCATCGTATAAAAATATCGCCTTTTCAATATGAAAAATATCGCCTTTTCAATATGAAAAATCCAACCTTTTCTATTTTAAAAATCTAATCTTTTCTATTATGAAGATTTCACCTTTTCAAAAATAAATCTTTTTATTTCGCTATATCTATAAAGATGATATTTTTACTATCTATATAATATAAAAATTATATTTTCTTTGCTTCATATAAAAATATCGTCTTTTCTATTTACTACTTATATAAAAATAGTATTTTTCTAAGCTAAATGAAATAAACAAATCAGCAATTTAAAACAATCTTTAAATTAAGTAAACAAAGCAAAACAAACAAAAGCAAAAGCCAAAAACAAAAATGTATCACGGTCGGAGAGGGGATCTGAGGTGCGGAGGGCGGAGCAGTGGCGCGGCAGGGGGTTGCGGAGTTGGTCTGGGAGGCGGAGGGGAGCGGTGGTGCAGTGTCGGACGGAGGGGATAGGGGCGATGCGGGTTGGGGGGCGCAGCTAGGGCTCGAGGTTTGGGGGTCTTCGGGTTACAGGAGGGAGGGAGTATGGAGGCGAGAGGATCGTCGGAGTGGGGGGCCTCCCTGTCGACGGCGGCGGCCAGCGCTAGCACCACCAGGACTGGCGGTGGCGACTGGAACGGGGGAGGGGGGCGATGAAATCGATTTTTCTTCTTTTTTTTCTTTTACTTCTGATTTAAATCTAACGGGGGGGCCAGAAATTAAAGGAAGAGGCAGAGAGAGGAAATTTTATTTTTAATTACTTAATTTCTAAAAAGTACTTTTACATACGACCTCTAAACGAGGCCCACCGCCTGTCGTCCATAGCGTTTAACCCCCATTCCGAACACAATGGGATATGTATCGTAGGTTGATTCAACTGTTTCGATCAGTTTCCGTTAAATTTACATTTAAATTACTATATTGAATTTTAAACGTACATTTCAATTTACCGGGGTCACATACTAACTCTATAAATTGCAGAAAAATATTTTCTAGCTTCGTATTGACGATACGGTCCTAACAAAACTAGTTTCGTCGAATTCTGAGACCGTTGGAAAAATGGCCAATTTCCAGTCGATTAAAATCAACTGAAACTGGTCAAACGCGTTTTCCTTTGCCACGCTCACATATTGATTCAAAAAATTATGAAATTTGGAACCTAGCAATAATTTAACATCACGGACCCAACAAAAGTGGTTTCGTCGAAATCCGAGGTCGTTTGCAAAATTCCCATTTTTAAGGGCCTAAATTCCATAGCGACTATCCAGAATTTTCAACTGGACATATCTTATGATTCCCGCTATGAAATTTTGATTTTTCGGATTCGTTGGAAAGATATTCTAAAATAGATCCTAATGTTTTTGGTTTCACTAAAATCCGGATTGTTTTGCACCCGGTACATTCAATTGAAGTTTGAAATTGAATTATCGAACTACCGCGCCATTTTCAATTCTATTTATAATTTTATATAATTATTTATATTCTAACGACGACGTATATAATATATACGTCGAAACCTATTCAAAATAAATTTCTCGTCGGTATTATTTAAAATAATTCATTTTAAATGTTCAAAATTCACTAAAATTGCCAAAATAAAAAATTTAAACTGGCTCACATTTCCAGGTTGTTACACAACCGTATGCAGCCACACTACCGTATTTATTTTCCCCTTTAATACTCAATGCAGACCTACATGAAGGACTTGAAATCTCAACGCACACGCACAGATCTGTAGAAATATAAAGCATAGGCCACTATATCTTATGTACCAGCTGTTCCATTTCCTTTTGCATAATTAATGTATTGTAACATATATAATAACTTCAAATCAAAGCGCCCTATTTCCTTCTGTGACATCTGTGCATACTATAGAAAACATCTGCAAACCCATTTTCTAACCTAAACTTTGTGTTGGCCACATTTATTTTTCCTTCACTGTTAAGTTTCGAGCAGCTATATTTCAGCTAACCCTATGTTCATACGAAAAGAAAATACCCTACAGACAACTCAATCTTTTAAATAGCCTATCCTATCTGTCCATCTCCTACTCACGCGTACATGAGTAATGAAATGATAATTCAGCGCAGTCTATGAACAGAGCCTGCAGTCCTACATGCCTCAATACCGTGGGTGCCAAGGGTGTATACATCTATAAATAGGAATGAAAAACCATTTCTTTTCTTCAGCAAACTAAATACAGCAAACTTCATGCTAGAAGGAAATTGAATTAAATAAAATAAAAATAGAATAAAATGTGCGTGTTGATCATTTTGGAACGAAGTATGCAGTGCATTTTACTATTCTGAAACAATTGCAAGCAGTGAGGTGGGATTTTGTCTTGAACATGTAAGCAGGAAACAGCGCGGCTGATAGTCTCGTCAGATTGGAGCGGAGACCGAGAGGAGGCGTCGTTCAACGGGGATCTGGGTCAAAAATTGGGAACGGTTGGCGCAAGTCGGGATCGGGTTTCTCGAAGGTCGGACGGCAGACTGATGGTAGTGAGCAGAGAAGTCTGACGGGGCGGTATTTGGGTCGAACATTGGGAACGGTTGATGCAAGTACCGGTGGAGCAGTGGGGGAGGCGGAAGCAGGAAGACGGGCACATGTAGAAGCAGTTCAAATATGATGTATGGAAGCACTGACATGCGTGCAAGGCTATAGAGGGGGGTTCGGTGCATGGTGACAGAGTGGAGTTAAATTCGGTTTTGGTGGTTAGGTACATGGGAAGTGCGGTTCGAAGAAAATGAGAGAGAAAGAGAGAGAACGAAGATGAACAGTGCACCATAAATGTGCCTGGCACAGTAAATGCCTAAATACCTTTTCGAAATTGCTAATCCTTCCACGTTATGCCGACTTTCTCATAACATATATTAAATTAACTAATTCTTTTGTATGCAGACTTTTATGCCAACCTAAATTTTGTTATAACATAAATTAGACTTGGATTTAGTGATTTGAATTTAGTTATCAACATATATATCCCATGCCACGTGCCTAACCAATTTGACTAGTTACATATGTTAATACAGTCTATTTGTGCCTAATCCATCCTTGCTGAATACATGTATACGTGATTGATTAAAACACGCCAAAGTAGTACAGAACGTGGCCATATATATATATATATATATATATATACACACACACACACACACACACACACACACACAACGTGACCATTTTCGTTATACAACCCATAATTAGTTAATTAATTTAAAACTTAGTTAAGGTTTTATTTGTTTAAATTAATAAATTTTAAATTGTGTATCGCGCTCCTTTGTCACCAGAAGTTGACAAGGCCAAAGGCGTTGGACTCATATCGGTGTGCACGACAGTATGAAGTTGGTTTGGACAAAGCTTGACGCAGATGGAAGGTTTAATTAAGTTGAACGCTCGTTTAACTTAATTAAAACACTCAGTTCTGATAACAATGGAATAATCGAGGTGAGTTCAACTCACTCAGTTTTTATCCCACTTATATTTTATATAAGTCGGGTTTAAATATTTGTGTGCTATAATTGTTAATTGGTTGATGGATGTTTGGATTGCTGTTATGGTTTGACAATTGAATATTATATTTACGGAAATGAAATGATAATGTTGAAATAACGTAATTGGATGCAGGGAAAACAGGTTGGAGGGATCCAACTGGATTTGTCAAATTTATTATTTATTTTCTTATTTGCATTTATATGAATTGTTTAACGGATATGATTGGATGATTGACTTGATTATTGATAGTTGAATTAAAATTCAATGTTAGTTTAGTTTTAACCAGTAGATAGTATTTGTTGAGTAATTGGTAGCAGTTGACCCAAAAATATATCGTTCTTTTAGTATTGATCTACCATTAGGAGTCAACGGTAATGAAGTTATAAAATTTATTTTATAACTGAAGTTAGATTTTGAAAACTATTATTTTGAATAAAAGTTATAAAAGGGAAAAATAATATTTATTTATTTATTATTTAAGTATATAAAAATATTAAATGGTTTGATAAACCAAATTCTTATGATAATAAAATTTATAAGCAGATTGGGTAGAAATTGATCTAATGGTTAAAAGTGGGATTTATTGTTTCCTAGAGACAATTAAATGGAATTAATTATTAATTGAAAAGAATGATTAAGTGGAATTGTTTAACGATAAACATGTTTTTGAATTTATTAAACTTGTTTGTTGTTAATTAATCTACTGAAAAATTTAACGAATATTTGTTTTCCCTTTAATAAAATTCTATAAAGAAAGTTACTGTTTGTTTTAGATAAATAAGAAGTTAACTATTTCTATGATAGTTAATGAAGATGAAATTACCATTTAATGAATAATGATAAAATTATCAAATTCATAATGAGATTCATTAAGGTAAGCATTCCAAGTTGATATTGACATACAATTAGATTTTTGAAAAGAGTTCATGAATGGGTTTATATAAAAATTGAGTTCCATAACTAGGTTATAAAAGAGGTTTTAAGCTTATATGATAGCTTAAAATAAGTGTTTGAATTAGGAGAAGTGAAGCAAATTAAAAAGGGGTGCATATTAAGCCAGAGTTTTATACATAATGTTTATAAAGAGGGAGCGTGAAGCTAAATCATTAAGTTTAAATTAACGTTACCTAGTAATGGAATTGAAATGAGATTTTCAAAATAGAAAATGGTTGAATTAATCATAAGTGGGATAATATGGGATGGATAACGAGTTAAGATAAGAATTAGAACCTAATTGGAAATTGGTTGAGTTGAGTGATTTTCCGAGCATTGATCTGATGTTGATTTCGGTCTTCAGGATTGATACTTAGAGATCTTTTCACTTACTAATTTACGGTTAGGGACTAATGATTGTTAGACTGAAGATATGCAAGATAAATGTTATAATAAATGTTTTGAAATAATAGTAAGATAGAAAATTGGATATAGTTATAAGATGTTTTCCCCAACTATTGAAATGAAATCGTTTTGAGAATATTAATAAGAAGTAAATAACGTATTTTAAATTATTCAGAAGTTGAACTTGTAAGGACCCGTAACTTCCCCGGTAAGGAAAGAGCGGATACTTAGAGAACAACACATAAAAGAATGTAGACGGAAGAACATTTCATTGTATATTACAACAATACCATCAGAATACAAAATATACAGAGTATGAATCAATATTACACATTCGATAAATATCAGAGATTACAATACATTACATAGCAGCGGAAAATAATACAATATACAACTAGAAGTAATACACAGATACAGAGCTTTCCGAGTATCGTTCCAGCTGTAAATCAGGACCCTGTGAATATAAATCTGCAAAACCAAAACTACTAGCTGCCCGTGTCAAAATAAGGGCACCCAGAGTTTAGGTTAAAATAATAAACTCCAGGTCAGTCATGTGACTGGTGTGAGAACTAAAACAGTTATTAATCTTTATTTTAAAGTTAGGTAAATCAAGGGACCACGCCGTATAACACGGAACGGGTTTCCTCCCAAGAATACCGTTGCATAAAACAAACAGCGCAATGCTAAATAAAGAAAAATGAAGCTATTATAAGACCCAGGTCCCATCACACAATGCAACACAAGCTGGAGGATAGGGTTTTACCTTATAATAGCCAAAGTATGCTTGATACGCTAAATTTCATGTTTTATTACTATAAGTGTATAAAGTCAAATAAATTTCAATCATAAATATCAATCATAGACGGCATGGGTACCATATATCATGTCGCTATACTAGTTATACAATTAAAACCGCAAATTCATGTATTGGAAGTTGGATTTCCATCTGTGAACCGAGGCAAAAGATAGTCCTCTACCGATTTGAGACTGTCTAGCCCGAGTCTCAGCATCAGAGCTCGAGTGACCCTTGGATTGTCAGGTCCGGTCCACCGATGTGGATTAAAATGCATGAACAATGCGTTTCCTCGCCCTTTTGGGGCATAAATGAGCCAACGAATGACTCCATCGGCTTCACATGGTCACCGATATATCCGAGGCGCCTCGCAACAGCAACAACCACATAAGTCAAACTCGTCTGGGCGTGTAAAACCACTGACTCCACTTCTAGCTAGAAGGAAACGTATGCCCTCCCTGATGTCCTCTCCTGTTTCTGGTTCACAATCGGGGTGTGAGGCTCGCGAATCAACGCTACACACAGCTGTGCCACACAGGCTGTGCTTCGATCATCAACCACAAGACTCTGCTTTTCAACAGAAGCCTTGATCATTTGCATCTTAGCATGCCACACAGGAAAACCACTCCATGCAACTAATATCCATCAATCACACAGAATGATATCCAATGTCAGACACACAGTCCATTTACAAGTCCATTCTGGGTCTGAACGAAACTGGAGGCACCTTGTACCTCGCATATCCATCGATCTCCAAGTACGTCTGGACGACCACTAACTGATTCCCTCCTCTTGGGTGTACGGCCCAATCAAGATCATCAGTAATCAACCAAACGACGTGAAGACCACCGTTCTTCGACCACCGTCTTTATCTTTGACACCACGTCGAATCAGTTATTCAGAATGGGATAAACCCGGTCTTTCTGAATAACTCACGTATATAATAAACAAGTGTTACACAAACACAACATACGCCTCATTCCAATTCATCAGTCACTAACCGTAAATTAGCAAGAGAATAATTCCCCAAACAATAACCCTGATGGCCGAAACCAACATCAGATCAGTACCTAGGAAACCATTCTTCTTATCTAACCTACAGTTAGTTTCTAAATTTCACATTTTTTTTGGGATAGGTTCCCATTAATTTTATCAAAGATAAATTCCTCAAATTTATTCTTTAATCTTCTTTTGAATATCAATTCAAACCAAATTATGGTTTATCCAAACTAGCCGGGATTAACGAACCTTATCGAAGTAATCATTTGTTTTAATTTCCCAATCCCAACCTATTCATCCCATGAAGTAAAACAGGTAACACTTCATATCTAACACCACGGTGTTATTGGTAAATTCAATTACCATTTCACGTTCAAATCTAATTAAAGATTTAACTATCGCCTGGCGCAAAACTGGTGATACTCCATTCTCGATCTTTTCAATCTAATTAAAGATTCATTAAAACTCCACTTACTTTTAATCTTCCTGTCTTTAGCTGGGTTAAAGAATCAATGTCATTTAAAACACGGTTCACGATAAACCCAAAATCACATTTCTTTCTATCAGTCGTTAACCGTAAAATAGCAAGTGAGCAATTCCCTAAATATTAATCCCGAAGGCCGAAACCAACATCAGATCAATACCCAAGAAACCATTCAACTTAACTAATCTCCAGTTAGTTTCTGATTTTCTTAACTTAGTTGGGTCTAAGAACAGTATTATTGAAGATACCGTTCACGACAACCCAAAATCACATTCCATTAATTATCGGGTTAAAGAACAAGTGTTATTTAAAACACCTTTCACGATAAACCCAAAAATCAATTCTAATTCTAATCCAATTAAATACCATTTATTTGGTACACTTCATTAAATCTAAATAAAAAGATTTAATCTTTTTCTCAACTCGGTTTAAGAACGGTGTTAATGAAGACACCATTCACGACAAACCCAAATCCCATTTGATATTAATTACAAGGCTCTGAATAGAAATTATATCGGCTTATATTCAATATCAAATTCTACGACCAACAAATATCGTATTGGAAATAACGATATAAATATATCTTTCAAATTCACATAATAATATATGTATCATCACGAAATCCAACATCGAAATATTCGAAAGACAATTTCGATTCAAATCCATTCAAATTCAATTATTGGAAATTCTGGTTATTTTCAAAACCATTTCAAATCCAATTTATTTATTTTAAAAATAAATAAATTATTATTCTAGTTCAAAACTAGTTCATTTCGATAAAAATCTACTTTTACCTTTTCAAATTTGGAGTTTTTCATCCCAATTCTTCCCAAATCTTTTCTTATGATTCTACACAAACTATTACTATTTCCGTACAGTCGATTTCCATCAAGGGCCATCGAACTGCACTTACATCGACCTTTTCCAAATTTGATTTGGACATAATTCCAAATCCAACCGTTAGATTTCAAATCTCTAATATTCATTAGAAAGCTATTTTTGATACGAACCCAACGGTTCCGGTTTTAGGAGAATCCGACAGTCGGATCTCCCGCAATATCCATTTGAAGTCAATGGTCGAAATTCGCGAACTACCGCGGCGCGGCGCGTTCTATTCAGGACATTATATAATATATATATATATATATATATATATTATATTTCGTCGATTTCCTTTTTAAAACGTATTTTATAAATCGTTTTAAATCCGTTTTCAGAACGATTTCAACTTCCACCTCAAATTCAAATCAAAATTGAATTTTTCCAATATAAATTCATTTTAAATTCATATCAACTCGATTTCAATTCAAATCCATTTTAATTCGAATCGGTTTCAATTCAAATCAATTTCAATCCAAATCGGTTTAAATTCAAATCGATTTCAGTTCAATTTCAATACGTTTTAAATTCAATTCAAAACGATTTCAATTCTATTTCAATTTAATTCGAATTCCAATTCTTTTCAATTTAATTTGAATTTCAATTTATTTCAATTTAATTCAAATTTCAATTCATTTCAAAATATCAGATTTTGAAATCACTTTTGATATTCATTATAAAATGAATAAAATCGATATAAATATTGTTCACGTCAAAATGGCGTCAATTTAATCAACACAACTTTTATTCAACACATGAATTTATTTTCTATTCAAAACATGAATTTATTTTCTATATTGGAATGAGGCCCAATCAATTACCATATAACGTTTATTATATGGATTTCCATACAACACATGTATATAATAGCAATGATAAATAATCAACCATCATCCAGAGTGCACCACACAACTGCATAAGCATTAAATATAAATAATTAACGCTTACACAGTCTGTCAATCCATCGATTGACGTACAACTAAACAATCGGGATTAGTGTATGTCAAATCTCATCCCAATACTCGTGTGCAATTTCAAATCAACAAACATATATTTTATTTGTGCAGTTGGGCGATGTGTAAAATTTATCGTCCCAATCAATATCAATCAAATCAGTTTATAAACAAATCGTCCGATTTGTTTATTACTATTTATTTTATAAACATGTTAAAAATCATATTTTTAACTATAAAATATTTTCCACTGTAAAATATTTTATTTCATTCCACATCACAGAATCAAATTTCACAATACAGCATCCAAAAAAACAAGTCATCCATGGTCTATGGACGATGGGTGTCGGGTGCTACTAAGCACCGTCTGCATCCTAGTATATATTTCAAACTTGAAATAAATAAAAGTAAGGAGTTCTCACTGACTAGATAAACCAAACGCCACGACTCTTCATATGTAGAAATCTTCGTCGTGCTCGCCTCTTGTCAATTTCATTGCCCGTATTCACTACAGATATAAAAATCACATTTTTATAATCACTCTATATGGATTAAAAATCACATTTTTATACCGCTACTATATAGATCAAAATTCTATTTTTACACCGCTACTATATAGATAAAAATTCTATTTTTACCACGCTATTCTCTATATAAAAATTATATTTTTATATCTTCTACTAATATAAAGATCGAATTTTTATATCAACGCTATAAAAATCACATTTTTATTTCAATATATATATAATAAAAATCGTATCTTTAACCTTCACATCTGACAAAAATTGTAGTGACCCGAAAATCCGGTAGAATTTGAGCTGACCAAAAACACAAGTCCAACCCCAAATATCACGGAAATTCGAACCATTAATAGAAAGAAGTTAGAGGGTGAGGATAGATAAGATAGAAACTTAGAATAGAAGAAGAAGAAGAACACAACATCAGAGTAACACGAATCTCACAGCGGAACGAATAACATATAATATATATAACATAACTTGAAATATACATCTGTACTTGAATATACATCAATATCAAAGTACATCACTTACAACACAGCGGAAATAACTATAGCTATATGATCCTGAAGCCTCCTGCTCTAAGCTCTTCCAGTATATCTGTAAATTCCCGACTACTTGACTGCCCGTACAAATTTAGGCACCCAAGAGTTTAGGGAAAACAACAAAGTAAACTCCGGGTCAGTCATGGGACTGGTATGAGTAAAACAGTTTAAAAATAGTTCGAACAAGTAAACGATATCTCATAAGACCACGCCGCATAACGGAACGGGCTTTTCCCTTATGAGAATCCAAAATATCTTTATATCAAAAACCTTTTGATATTATAATAATGTCTATCAACCACAGTATATATATAATCATCTAGCAGAAACGCTTTCATCTCACGTTCTACATATATAGTATACAATCAAAACCGCAAGCACGTATTGGGTAATGGATTTCCAACTATGACAAGGTATGGAACCACCTTTCGCTAATGTACCTCTAGAGAGGAATACACTAGGTTCAACAAGAACATCTTGCAACCCGACCACACATGACCGACCACTCATTTCGCTTGAGTGTATCGAATGTATATCACCAACAGTTGGGATCAGCAACCGTTTCCCGAATGGGACAGCATCAACAATAGATTTTTAGAAGTAAATGAAACTCTAGATCAGGTGATTATACACCCTACTTCGGTGCGACCGACTTAGCCATGCTGCCTGTCCGATTTCTGTCATTTACCGGATGATGAGGCTAGAAGCTACGCTTTATCATCATACCAGATTCACCTTGAATGCCACATCGTCAAATCCATTAAATCACCGATTGACGTCTACAACAATACATTACGTGTTAGCTAAAAGAAGTTTCCTTCTCCGCTTCCACTCTTGGTACGGTTGTTGAAATCAATATACGTGATCGTCTGGAAATACTCTGTCAGACATTCATCCATACAAGTCACCCAGGAACAGGATGAACTGAAGGCACTATTTCTATTAATAGAAAAAGTCCTTGCACTCTACTCCGTCTTCGATTATCTTTATATAATCTGATTCGCACACTACTGCCGATATGGAGTGGTTCTTCGGATAATAATCCAACCGGTCTCTCCATATTGACAACGATGGTCAAAACTTCGATAGTCTGTGATTTAACTATCGAAAAAAAAACAAGTGTTTCGATAGTCAATGATTTAACTATCGAATAAAACAAGTGTTCATCCAAACATCCAACAATCACTGAACCTTTAATTAATATTCCATTAATTAAATCTCTTCTCTATTTCTTTATCAATATTTGTTAACCAAATATTTTCAATAACCATATTGGCCTTTTTCGTTATTTGGAAAACATTTCATAATATCGCCTTCCTTTATTTTCTAAACTTTAGAAAATATATGCTAGTTATAATTGGAAAATATTCCAATTACTTATCTCTTTTCCGATCTCGTTTATTTCTATACTTAGGAAATATTTATTATTCTATTTCCCAGCTTACTCTTATTTGGGTTAAAACGGATGTTGTGCAAAACATCATTACGACAACCCAAATACTATATTCCACTAACTCTTATTCAACATTGATCTTCGAGCCTGAAATCTTACTGTTTATCTGTTAATAATGAAATCAATCAAGTTGGGGTATAACTACCTCTCAGACCTTGACTGAATAACATTTATAACGTCAAAACAGATATGACTACTTACTCGAATAATCTATACCATACAACTACTGATTCACTTTTAAACACGTATACTCTTTTTCTTTCTATTCTTACTAGATTTTATTCTTATACTTCCTTTTTGATTATACTGCTCATTGTAACAACCCGTAAAATGCGAGCCAGTTTGAAAATTTTATTTTGGCAATTTTAGCGAATTTTGATTATTTAAAATGAATTATTTTAAAATATATCGTCGAGAAATTTATTTTGAATGGAATTCGAACGTATATATTATATACGTCGTCGTTAGAATATATAATAATTATATATAATTATAAAAGGAATAGAAAATGGCGAGGTAGTTCGAAGATTCGATTTCTAATTTCAAATGAATATACAGAATTCAATATAAGTCAGAATTGAACGAAACAAGAAATATTTGAATCTGTATAACTATATCTTTGTAACGAAGTTAACAAACTGAGATTTCATCTTAGAAATGATAAGATATGTCCAGTTTAAAATTAGAAATAGTCGCTGTGGAATTTATATATATTTTTATATATATAAGGCCCTTAAAAATAGCAATTTTGCAAACGACCTCGGATTTCGACGAAACCAGTTTTGTTGGGTCCGCAGTGTCAAATTATTGTTAGATTCCAAATTTCATAATTTTTCGAATCAATATGTGAGCGTGGCAAAGGAAAATGCGTATGACCATTTTCAGTGGATTTTAATCGACTGGAAAATGGCCATTTTTCCAACGGTCTCAGAATTCGACGAAACTAGTTTTGATAGGACCGTATCGTCAATACGAAGCTAGAAAATATTTTTATAGAATTTTTCTAGTTAGTATGTGACCCCGGTAATTTGAAATGTACGTTTAAAATTCAATATAGTGATTTAAATGTAAATTTAACGGAAACTGATTCAAACAGTCGAATCAGCTTGCGATACATATCCCATTGTGTTCGGAATGGGGGTGAAACGCTATGGGCAACAGACAGTGGGCCTCGTTTAGAGGTCGTATGTAAAAGTCAACTTCTTTGAATTTAAAATAATTAAATAATAAAATATAAAAAAATAAAAACCCCCCTTTTTCTCCTTAACCAGGCCCCCCCCTTATTTTCGAAATCGAATCAGAGAAAAGAAAAAAAAAAAAAACGAGTTCCTCTGATCGATGGCGGCCATCGCCAGAGCCCACCGCCGCCGCCTCCCCTTTTCCACGCCGACCCCTTCCAGCGTTCCTCCCCTCTCCCTTCTTTCCTCCGCCACCTGTACGAACCCCAGCGAACCATCGACGATGCCCCCATCCATCGAAACCCTAGCGCCGCCGCGAAGTCGAGATCCCACCCTGCTCCTCCTCCTGCCGCCGAAGTCGACGCCCGCCCTCCCCCGAAGCCAGCTCCGACGAACGGCGAAACCCCCCCCCCCCCTTGTAAGTTTTTTTTTCTCGTTTAGTTATTTTATTTTTATGTAACTTAAAACTGGGTTTTTTTTAGAACTTTAAACTGAATTTTAAAAACAGATTTTAAAAGGTTTAAAAAGTGTTAAAACTGATTTTTAAAGGTATTAAAAACTGATTTTTAAAATGATTTATAAACTAATTTATTTTAAGATTTAAAATAGAAGGAGATTAGAAATTTAAAAAGGAAGCAAAAATATGATTTTTAAATATAAAAATTAGCATTGTTGAAAATATGTATATATCACAATGTTTTAAAAAAATATGATTTTTTATTTATTGAAAGTCGAAATAAAAATAGAATTTTTATATATTGAACTTCGATAGAAAAATAGAATTTTTATATATTGAACTTCGAAAGAAAAATAGAATTTTTATATATTGAACTTCGAAAGAAAAATAGAATTTTTATATATTGAACTTCGAAAGAAAAATAGAATTTTTATATATTGAACTTCGAAAGAAAAATAGAATTTTTATATATTGAACTTCGAAAGAAAAATAGAATTTTTATATATTGAACTTCGAAAGAAAAATAGAATTTTTATATATTGAACTTCGATAGAAAAATAGGATTTTTTATATATTGAATAGCGAAGTAAAAATCCGATTTCTACATATGTAGAGAATGCGGGCAACGAAGGTGGCGAAGATGCGATAGCAATGAAGATTCCTATCAATGAAGTGCCGTGGAGCTAGGATAGCTATATGTGTGAGAATTTCTCACTCTTAAATTTATTTTCTAGTTATATATATATACTAGGATGCAGACGGTGTTTAGTAGCACCCGACACAATCGTCCACAGACCATGGACTTGTTTGTTTGGTTGTTTGGTGATTGATTACGATATTGGTTTGAATGTGGTTTGTGGTGTGAAAAATCGAATCGATAAATTGGTTAGGATTAGACGTGCGCCGTTATAAGGCGAAGGAGTAAGGCTAGGTTAGACTCTTACTCCAAGTTTTGTGGTTTGCATAACGAATTGATATGATTGATGTGTGAATGGCGTGGGCCTTCACTAGACCGGGGATAAGGGTAGGCCTTGTCCCGTTTCTAGTATCGTGCCGTTATGCCGCCGAAATTTTCTAAAATATGTTAGAAAAATAAAAATATCATTTTATTGAATAAATGAATTGAATAGAAATTCATAGGTTGAAATAAAATGTTTTATCGTTAAAAATATAATTTTTAACGTGAAGTGAATAAAATAGAATATTCATTTACAAACCAGACGGTTTGTTTATGTACACCTATTTGAATGACATTGATTGGGACGATAAATTCTACACATCGCCCAACTGCACAAATAAAATATGCGTTTGATTGTTTGAAACCCCACACGGGTGTTGGGATGAAATTTGAAGTTCACTCATCCTGATTGATTAAATGTGTCGATCGATTGATTGACAGGTTGTTATAAGCGTTGAATATCTATATTTGATGCTTATACAGTGTAGTGCACTTTGGTTGATGGTTGATTATTTTTCAATGTAATTATATACATGTGTTGTATGAAAATCCATATAATTAACTTTATATGGTAATTGATTGGGCCTCATTCCAATTTGAAAAATAAAGAATATTATAAAATAAAAGTTCATTTGTTGACAGTAATCATTCATTGAGATTGGTCATGTGTTGAACGAAATATTTTAGTAATAAAATTTACCTCTTTATCGATATAAAATAAAAGTTCATGTGTTGACAGTACTCATTCATTGAGATTGGTCATGTGTTGAACGAAATATTTTAGTAATAAAATTTACATCTTTATCGATATAAAATAAAAGTTCATGTGTTGACAGTACTCATTCATTGAGATTGGTCATGTGTTGAACGAAATATTTTGATAATAACAACTATTTTGAAAAAGAAATATTTGAAATAGAATATTTGAAAATAGAAATTTATGAATCCGTGTTGATTAGATTGACGCCATTTTGACGTGAACGATATTTATATCGATTTTATTCATCTTAAAAATGAATATTGAAAAGCGATTTCGAAATGAAATGAATTGAAAACGAATTCAAATTGAATTGAAAACGATTTCGAAATGAAATGAATTGAAAACGAATTCAAATTGAATTGAAAACGATTTCGAAATGAATTGAATTGAAAACGATTTCGAAATGAAATGAATTGAAAACGAATTCAAATTGAATTGAAAATGATTTCGAAATGAAATGAATTGAAAACGAATTCAAATTGAATTGAAAACGATTTCGAAATGAAATGAGTTGAAAACGAATTCAAATTGAACTGAAAACGAATGAATTGAATTGAAAACGATTTCGAAATGAATTGAATTGAAAACGATTTCGAAATGAATTGAATTGAAAACGAATTGAAATGAATTCAAATTGAATTGAAATTTGAATTGAATAGAAATGAATTTTGAAACGAATTTATAAAGAAGAATTCAATTTTGATTTGAATTGAAAAGGAAGTTGAAATTGCTTTTGAAACGAATTTAAAACTATTTATATAATTCGTTTTAAATAGAAATCGACGAAGTATATATTATATATATTATATATATAATATAATGGCCTGAATAGAACGCGCCGCGCCGCGGCAGTTCATGAATTTCGACCATAAATTTCAAACGGACATTGCGGGAGATCCGACCGTCGGATGCTCCTAAAACCGGAACCGTTGGGTTCGTATCGAAAAGAGCTTTCTAATAAATGTTAGAAATTTGAAATCTAACGGTTGGATTTGGAGATACGTCCAAATCAAATTCGAAAAAGGTCGCTGTAAGTGCAGTTTGATGGCCGTTAATGGAAATCGACTGTACGGGCCTTGATAAAATTATTAAAAATAGTAATAATTTGTGTAAAATCATAAGAAATGATTTGTGAAAGTTTGGGATGAAAAACTCCATATTTGAAAAGATAAAAATCGATTTTTATCTAAATGAACTAGTTTTGAACTAGAATTATAATTCTATTTATTTTTAAATAAATAAATTGAATTTGAAATGGTTTTGAAAATAACCAAAATTTCCAATGATTGCATTGGAGTGGATTTGAATCGAAATTGTCTTCGGAATATTTCGATGTTGGAATTCGTGATATTACAGGTGTTGTTATGGAAATTTGAAAGATATATATTTGTATCGTTATTTCCAATACGACATTTGTTAGTCGTAGAATTCGATATTGAATATAAGCCGATATATTTTCTATTCAGAGCCTTGTATTGAATATCGAATGTGATTTGGGTTTGTCGTGAATGGTGTCTTCACTAACACTGTTCTTGAACCCAGTTGAGAGAAGATTAAATCTTTTTATTTAGATTTAATGAAGTGTACCAATTAAATAATATTTAATTGAAATTGAATTGATATTGATTTTTGGGTTTATCGTGAACAGTGTTTTAAATAACACTCGTTCTTTAACCCGATAATTAATGGAATGTGATTTTGGGTTTATCATGAACCGTGTTTTAAATGACACTGATTCTTTAACCCAGTCGAAGATTAAAACTAAGTGGAGTTTTAATGAATCTTTAATTAGATTGAAATGATCGAAAGTGGAGTATCACCAGTTTTGCTCCAGGCGATAGTTAAATCTTTAATTAGATTTAAACGCGAAATGGTAATTGAATTTACCGATAACACTGTGGTGTTAGATATGAAGTATTACCAGTTTTACTTCATGGGATAAATAGGTTGGGATGGGAAAATTAAAATAAATGATTACTTCGGTAAGGTTCGCTAATCCCGACTAGTTTGAATTGAGATTCAAAAAGAGAATAAAGAATAAATTCAAGGAATTTATCTTGGATAAAATTAATGGGAACATTTCCCTATGAATGTGAAATTTAGAAACTAACTGTCGGTTGGCCAAGCAGAATGGTTTTCTGGATATTGATCTGATGTTGGTTTCGGCCTTCGGGGTTAATATTTGGGAAATTATTCTCTTGATTAATTTACGGTTAGTGACTGATGAATTGGAATGAGGCGTATGTTGTGTTTGTGTAACACTTATTTAAAATATACGCGAGTTATTCGGAAAGGCCGGGTTTATCCCATTCTGAATAACTGATACGACGATAAGTCGAAGATGAAGACGATGGTCGAAGACCGGAAGTCTTCACGTCGGTTGGGTGCTTACTGATGATCTTGATTGGGCTGTACACCCAAGAAGATGGAAACAGTTAGTGATCGTCCAGACGTACTTGGAGATCGATGGATATGCGAGGTACTAGGTGCCTCCGGTTTCGTTCAGACCCAGAACGGACTTGTAAATGGACTGTGTGTCTGACATTGGATTTTAGTCTGTGTGATTGATTTCTATTAAATATATATCTGTTTGGCGGCGGAGAATTTATTCTCTTGCTTAACGCCCTTCTCTGAGACGTACGAGCTCAGGGGTTATATACTGATGGATATCAAACACATAGAGTGAATTGCCTGTGTGGCATGCCTAAGTGGCAATTGATCGAGGCTTCTGTTGAAAAGCAAAGTCTTGTGGTGATGATCAAAGCACGACCTTTGTGGCGTAGCTTTGTGTAACGTTTACCTCGCGTGTTTCACACCCGGTATGAACCAAAAACGGGAGACGGACCTCAGGGAGGACTTGCGTTTCTTTCTAGCTAGAAGTCGCGTCAGTGGTTTTACACGCCCTGACGAGTTTGACTTATGTGGTTGTTGCTGTTGCGAGGCGCCTCGGATTGATCGGTCGTTCTCGAACCGATGGAGTCATTTAGTTGGCTCGTTTACGCCCCAAAGGGCGGGGAAACGTATTGTTCAGGCACTATAATCCACATCGGTGGACCGGCCCTGACGATCGAAGGGGCAGTTGCGGCTGTTCTGGTGGCTCGGGCTAGAGAGTCACGAATCGGTTGAGGACTATCTTTTGCCTCGGTTCATAGACGGAAATCCAATTTCCAAATACGTGACATTTGCGGTTTTATTTGTAAACCTATATATGGCGACATAGTGGCATGGGACGCTCATGTCGCCTATGATTGATACTTATGATTTGAAGTTGTTTTATACACTATGCACTTATAATAGTATCAGATGATTTGTTTTAAACGTATCAAGCATTCTTTGGTTGTTATAAGGGAAAACCCTATCCCCGGGCTTGCGTTGCATTGTGTGATAGGACCTGGGTCTTATAACAGCTTCATTTTTCTTTATTTAGCATTGCGCTGTTTGTTTTATGCACTGGTATTCTTGGGAGGAAACCCGTTCCGTGTTATACGGCGTGGTCCCTTGATTTACCTAATGATTTAAAATAAAGATTAACTGTTTTAGTTCTCACACCAGTCACATGACTGACCTGGAGTTTATTGTTTTAACCTAAACTCTGGGTGCCCCTATTTTGACACGGGCAGCTAGCAGTTTTGGTTTTGCAGATTTATATTCACAGGATCCTGGTTTACAGCTGGAACGATATCCGGAAAGCTTTGTATCCGTATATCTACTTCTAGTTGTGTATTGTATTATTTTCCGCTGCTATGTATTTAAATGTAATTTAAATCTCTGATATTTCTGTGTAATATTTATTCATTTATACTCTGTATATTCTTGTAATCTGATGCATTGTTGTAATATACAATGAAATGTTCTTCTGTATGCGTTCTGTTTTGTCCTGTTCTCAAACGATAGGGCGTTTCGAACGGCCTGGATCGGTTTAGCGACTGGTTCGGACCGAGCGAAATTCCTTGCCGTTACACTCTATTTCTAAGTTCGTTTTCTTATCGACTTCTATATATATCGATACGTTGATTTCTAACTATCAAATTATCTTAAAAATATTCTGTCTCCTTAAATTCCCGGAAAAATTCGCCATAACCTCCTTTGTACCGGGAGCATCGGGAAATTTCAAATAGCTTTCCCGGTCCTTCTCATCTCAAAAAGAAAAAGAAAAAGCCAAGCGGCTAGCCGATACGGCGCATAAAATCTCATATATGAATTAACTACATACCTTTTTGTCGGGCAATCTATATATATACCTTCTAACACTTTATTCCAAACCTGTCTCCTGTATATTTATACATGTCAAACCTATTTTAACTATACCAATCTTTTTAACTAAATTTGTTAATTAAATCTGTTAATTAACTTCTTAGTCTAATCCACTTCTATTTATCCAAATCTATTTATTATAGATCCCATTTGAATTTCTATATTCAAATTCCATTTGAAATACTATATTCAAATTCTATAGTTAAACTCCATTTGAATTCTATTATTCAAATTCTATTTCAATTCCTTATATTCAAAGTCCATTTGAATTCTCTGCATTATTTATAAACAACGTTTATAACTTCAATTCAAATCCCACCTTTCCATTTATAAACAATGTCTATAAATTCAATTCAAATCCCATATTTTCATTTATAAACAAAGTTTATAAATTCGATTCAAAACCCATCATTTCATTTATAAACAAAGTTTATAAATTCCATTCAAATCCCATCTTTTCATTTATAAACAAAGTTTATAAATTCGATTCAAATTCCATCTTTTCATTTATAAACAAAGTTTATAAATTCCATACTTGTTTTATATACCTTCAAACAAGTTAATATTTTCTATAGTTGTATTAAAATTCAAATTCTATTTATAAAAATAGAATTTCCTTTTTAAATCTCAAATACTCTTTTCGATATTTTTATAAATCAATATTCAAGCCCCATTGATATTTTAAATAATCAAATCAACCAATTTTCAATCATTTGATTTTCTACACATCATATATGAATATATATGAAATCAAACAAACAACAAACATATAATATATTTTTGAGGAATCCAGTTGGATTCTTCCAACCTGTTTTCCTGCATCCACAGACGTTAGTCAACATAGTAATACCCATCCTGCTTCGAGGCAGGATATCGGGGTATGAAGGTCATCCACTAATCATAGCGTGGGGCGTATAGGGTAATCATCCGCTATGAAACTGCGGGCATCCGCTAATGAAACTGCGGGAATCCAACCAATCATCAACCCAATATATATAATAGTCAACCAATCCTAAATAACTATATATATTTTTAAAGCAATCAGACAGCATTCAAACAAGCACAGACAATTATTTTTAACACTAAAAATAATTCTAATTAAATGGTGAGTGAGATTTACTCACCAGGGATTTTTAATTGCTGAATATCCCTTCAAATTCCAAATCGTCTCCGCTACGCATCTACTTGAGTCAATTTATCAAGTATCTACGATCATTTATTTTATTTAAACGATTAGGCTATTTTCATTTTAATTAAATCTCAACAAATGAATAAAATAAATTATTCTACGTAAATTTAACTTCTTAAAAATCGTATACCTTATTGGCTTGCAAACTACTCGACAAATTCCTGAACATCTCCAATACCACATCAGCCCTTAAAATTCTATTTCCTCTTCTACGGCATTCTGTCGAGCACATTACCGTCAACAACAACTCCATCAGCCTTGGACCAATATTTTCCATCGACCACACTGTCCTGCTACTGCCACACCACCAAAACATCCTCGTTACCATCAGTTTTATCAGACTAACATCCTATAGACCATGCTCCCACTTCCAGTCAGCTCTCCATCCAACTCCTCACGTCCAGGCATCGCCTCATCCCCCAAACAGCCGTACTACAGACCCAACATCCACTGCCGTAAACCACTGGGCAAAAGAATGAGATCGAACTGCCCAAAAACCCTACTGTCACGGTCTTCTAAAACCCCAATCGCAAGCTCCCAGGCAATCGCGACACCACCTTCAAGCCCTAAATCACCATCGCTCCAACACCCTGCTGTTGAACCGCACGCCTACCTCAACCACCTCGCATCGCGCCGAGTATCTCAGAAACCTAACAGGCCAACGATTTAAACTCAAGAACCTTAAATTGTGAATACCCAAATCCACCTCGCGACGATAATCGAACCCCACTCCAGTTTACCCCTTCGAAATCGCACCCTCCCATCACCTCGTTCAACGGTTCGAATTGATTTTGAAGACACCGAAATTGAAAGAGGAATCGAACTCATTGAGAAAATAAAGAGAAGGGAGGTCGGACATTTTTAATTTGTCTAAAGCTTGAGAATCCATTTGGTTTTCTGGTGTTTGCCACAGAATAAAAAGGAGGAGGTGCGGTCTTTAATTGAACAACAGGGTCTTGTTTCTATGAGGAAAAAGAAGAGCACATATTTTGTTTCTGGCCATATATTTTACTTTGTTTTAGTTAGTTTTTATCCGATACCCTAAAATCAAAATACACCCTGATTCCGAACTCCTTTCTGAACCCAACGACTGTCAATTCTAGGGTAATACTCCTATTCCGGACACACTGGGATAGGTCACGTAGTTGAATTCGATCATCTGTGAAAGATATTAATTTAAATCAATATAAATTAATTTCAGACAATTTATTCTCCTTGATAATAAATAAATATTATCGTTATTATTCAGTTTTGAATTTCTATTGATTATCTGAATCAATTTCAGTATAGTCTGAACTCTTGAATTCAATTAGCTTCGTATTTCGAAAATTATATAAATTCAAAGTAAATCATATTTCGGCTTTTAAATCGATAATCAAATATAAAATTTCTTTTATATTTTTATTTCAATATTTAAACCTCATTAAATATTCTCAATTTACCGACGAAATATCCGGGTCATTACATTCTTCCCCACTTAAAATAATTTCGTCCTCGAAATTGCTAAGGTAGAAAAAGTGCTACAAACCCATTAACTTTCAGAACTTATTTATGTTGATATTCAACATTTCAAACTTCCTTACGTACCTTTCTTTCGAATAAATCCTTATTCGATAACTCCTCCCTTCGAATAACTATATTCGATTTACTCTCTTTCGAATAACTAGATTCGAAAACCTTTCTTCGAATAAACTATATTCGATTTACTCTATTCAATTTACCTTTATCAATTTACTCTATTGGATTTAACTCTTTTGGATTTAACTCTTTTCGATTAACTCCATCGAATAACTAAATTCGATAACTCCTTCGAATAACCAATATTCTATAACTCACTTCGATTAAACTAACCGATAACTCTTTTCGATTAAACTATAATCGATAACTCCTTTCGCTTGACTCTAGATCGCAGCGATCACAATGGTTACGCCTGATTCCCCCAGGAAACATCCGACCGCCCTAGGCTATCTGCAGCCCTGCGAATTACGCTAGTAGTCGTACGAAATGGCAACTTATCCTGAATAACTATGTTTGACCAACTCTATCTCGATAACTATAATCGATCAATTGAATAACTAAAATTCAATTAAATCCTAATTCGATAAACTATGTTCAATTAACTCTATCTGGTTAACTCTAATTGGTTAATTCTTACTCTAATCGATTTATTCTAACTTTAATCGACTTTCTTCTATCTCTAATCGATTTCTCTTATTCGAATAACTCCTATTGGATTACGTTTATTCATTTATAAAGATTTACTTTATTAACGGTTCTTCACTTTATAAATGTTCTCTTTAATAACGTTACTTCACTTATACAAGTGTTGTGTACCCCTTCTATTTAAACTATTGGTGTTAAAAACCAATATCTCTTCTCTATATAAGCTCAGACTTATATATTCCATTTATCGAATGATAAATATTTAATTTAATTTATAAACTGTTATTTATAAATTAATCTTTTCTATTTATCTGTTAAAAACAGATTTCCATTTTTCTATTCATCTTCTAAATATTCCTTCGATTAAATTCTATTTATTTAACAAATAAATATCTCATTTATAACATTCTATTTATTTTCTATAAATAAATATTTCCATTTAATCTATTTGTAAATGTTTTTACAAATATTTCCTGTTCAAATTCTATTTGCAAATGTTTTTACAAATATTTCTCCTTCTATTTGTTTGCACATAACTTCCTTTGTATTTGTGTTACAAATATATTTCCTTTATTCACACCCAATTCATATTTCATTCACATTGATTTTACTCAATTTATTCATTTCGATCCATTTAACTTACTTAAGTTATATTTAATTTCAATCATTCAAATTCCCATTAACCAGTTGCTAATTAACCGTTTTGCCTATTTCATCCTTTTTATTTGAATATAACTTGTTCAACCGGTCCCAACGATTCTTGTTACAAAGAATTCCGACTTCAATTGAGTTCTGTATACTAAATTGAAGTTCAAATCGTAAATTTTCAAACTGCCGCGCTACGGCGAGCTCGTTTTAATTATATTTATAAATATAAACGTTTTTAACTTTGTTTATAATAATTTTAACTCCATTCTGATATATTTTTAATATATATCCAATCCATTCCAACATAATATTCCCGATCTATTTCTCTTCAAATATTCAAGTCCTCTACATCTACAATATTCAAATTCCATTTGAATTTCTTTATTCAAACTCTATATTTGAATTTCCTTCTATTCAATTTCTATTTGAATTTCTTCTATTCAAATTCTATTTGAATTTCTTATTTTCAATTCCTATTTGAAATCCTTTATTCAAAACCCATTTCAAATCCCTTATTCAAATTCCATTTGAAATCCTTTATTCAATTTCTATTTAAATTCCTTATTCAAATTCCTATTTGAAATCCTTTGAATTTAAATTCTATTTTAACTCCTTTTGTTTTCTTTGAATTCTAATATTCATCCTCCACTTTATATTCTCTTCGAAATTCTATTTAACCAAATTCCATTTGAATTCTAATATTCAAATCTCTATTTGACTTTTCTTTATTCAAAACCATTTGAATTCCTTTGAATTCATATTCCATTTCAATTTTTCTTATACAATTTCTATTTGAATTTTTCTTTATTCAAACTCATTTGAATTCCTTTAAATTCAAATTCTATTTCACTTTTATTTGAATTATATATATATATATATTCAAATTCCTTTATTTTACTTCTATTTGAAATCTATATTCCAATTCCCATTTCAAAATTCCTCTGAAGTAATATAAATATATACATATATTCATATCTATCCCAAATTCAAAACATTTGAATTTTCAACCAACTTGTTTCTTTCAAACAAATTTCCATCAAAAATTTTCTAAGGCAGCAATTCGTCACTTAGAAACTCGAAAATGAACACTGGTGATGTTGCGACCATCATCAGAATTATTTCCCAGCTACTGAATAAGTTCAGTACTATACTTCTTTCAAAATCCATTTAGAAAAATATTTTTCCAAACTCCCAGGATTTTAAATTCTGAATTCTGGTTGAAATTCAATTTCAATTTATCACATTTGTATATTTGATTTCATATACAAATTCCATTGGTTATATATATAACTATTTCTGTTTTATAATTTAATTCGATTATAATCCTAACAATCAACTTAACTATTTGAAAACAATATCGTGTCCAATCTTCTGTTCAAGTGTTTATAAACTCCTATCGACATCGTGGCGTCCCACGATTCGACCAAAATTTATAATTCACTCAACAGACTAGTCAACACAATATAACATAGTTTTTATATCAAATAACAAATACGCTCTCTCGTGTATATATACACTCAACTCATTCTAGGATACTACTGATCCTATCTTTAATGAGCACATTTCCACACAGCCTAGGTATTCGCTCAACCTAAGCTCTGATACCAACTGTAGTGACCCGAAAATCCGGTAGAATTTGAGCTGACCAAAAACACAAGTCCAACCCCAAATATCACGGAAATTCGAACCATTAATAGAAAGAAGTTAGAGGGTGAGGATAGATAAGATAGAAACTTAGAATAGAAGAAGAAGAAGAACACAACATCAGAGTAACACGAATCTCATAGCGGAACGAATAACATATAATATATATAACATAACTTGAAATATACATCTGTACTTGAATATACATCAATATCAAAGTACATCACTTACAACACAGCGGAAATAACTATAGCTATATGATCCTGAAGCCTCCTGCTCCAAGCTCTTCCAGTATATCTGTAAATTCCCGACTACTTGACTGCCCGTACAAATTTAGGCACCCAAGAGTTTAGGGAAAACAACAAAGTAAACTCCGGGTCAGTCATGGGACTGCTATGAGTAAAACAGTTTAAAAACAGTTCGAACAAGTAAACGATATCTCATAAGACCACGCCGCATAACGGAACGGGCTTTTCCCTTATGAGAATCCAAAATATCTTTATATCAAAAACCTTTTGATATTATAATAATGTCTATCAACCACAGTATATATATAATCATCTAGCAGAAACGCTTTCATCTCACGTTCTACATATATAGTATACAATCAAAACCGCAAGCACGTATTGGGTAATGGATTTCCAACTATGACAAGGTATGGAACCACCTTTCGCTAATGTACCTCTAGAGAGGAATACACTGGGTTCAACAAGAACATCTTGCAACCCGGCGACACATGACCGACCACTCATTTCGCTTGAGTGTATCGAATGTATATCACCAACAGTTGGGATCAGCAACCGTTTCCCGAATGGGACAGCATCAACAATAGATTTTTAGAAGTAAATGAAACTCTAGATTAGGTGATTATACACCCTACTTCGGTGCGACCGACTTAGCCATGCTGCCTGTCCGATTTCTGTCATTTACCGGATGATGAGGCTAGAAGCTACGCTTTATCATCATACCAGATTCACTTTGAATTCCACATCGTCAAATCCATTAAATCACCGATTGACGTCTACAACAATACATTATGTGTTAGCTAAAAGAAGTTTCCTTCTCCGCTTCCACTCTTGGTACGGTTGGAGAAATCAATATACGTGATCGTCTGGAAATACTCTGTCAGACATTCATTCATACAAGTCACCCAGGATTAATAGAAAAAGTCCTTGCACTCTACTCCGTCTTCAATTATCTTTATATAATCTGATTCGCACGCTACTGCCGATATGGAGTGGTTCTTCGGATAATAATCCAACCGGTCTCTCCATATTGACAACGATGGTCAAAACTTCGATAGTCTGTGATTTAACTATAGAAAAAAAAACAAGTGTTTCGATAGTCGATGATTTAACTATCGAATAAAACAAGTGTTCATCCAAACATCCAACAATCACTGAACCTTTAATTAATATTCCATTAATTAAATCTCTTGTCTATTTCTTTATCAATATTTGTTAACCAAATATTTTCAATAACCATATTGGCCTTTTTCGTTATTTGGAAAACATTTCTGAATATCGCCTTCCTTTATTTTCTAAACTTTAGAAAATATATGCTAGTTATAATTGGAAAATATTCCAATTACTTATCTCTTTTCTGATCTCGTTTATTTCTATACTTAGGAAATATTTATTATTCTATTTCCCAGCTTACTCTTATTTGGGTTAAAACGGATGTTGTGTAAAACATCATTACGACAACCCAAATACTATATTCCACTAACTCTTATTCAACATTGATCTTCGAGCCTGAAATCTTATTGTTTATCTGTTAATAATGAAATCAATCAAGTTGGGGTATAACTACCTCTCAGACCTTGACTGAATAACATTTATAACGTCAAAACAGATATGACTACTTACTCGAATAATCAATACCATACAACTACTGATTCACTTTTAAACACGTATACTCTTTTTCTTTCTATTCTTACTAGATTTTATTCTTATACTTCCTTTTTGATTATACTGTTCTATTTCTAAGTTCGTTTTCTTATCGACTTCTATATATATCGATACGTTGATTTCTAACTATCAAATTATCTTAAAAATATTCTATCTCCTTAAATTCCCGGAAAAATTCGCCATAACCTCCTTTGTACCGGGAGCATCGGGAAATTTCAAATAGCTTTCCCGGTCCTTCTCATCTCAAAAAGAAAAAGAAAAAGCCAAGCGACTAGCCGATACGGCGCATAAAATCTCATATATGAATTAACTACGTACCTTTTTGTCGGGCAATCTATATATATACCTTCTAACACTTTATTCCAAACCTGTCTCCTGTATATTTATACATGTCCAATCTATTTTAACTATACCAATCTTTTTAACTAAATTTGTTAATTAAATCTGTTAATTAACTTCTTAGTCTAATCCACTTCTATTTATCCAAATCTATATATTATAGATCCCATTTGAATTTCTATATTCAAATTCCATTTGAAATACTATATTCAAATTCTATAGTTAAACTCCATTTGAATTCTATTATTCAAATTCTATTTCAATTCCTTATATTCAAAGTCCATTTGAATTCTCTGCATTATTTATAAACAACGTTTATAACTTCAATTCAAATCCCACCTTTCCATTTATAAACAACGTCTATAAATTCAATTCAAATCCCATATTTTCATTTATAAACAAAGTTTATAAATTCGATTCAAAACCCATCTTTTCATTTATAAACAAAGTTTATAAATTCCATTCAAATCCCATCTTTTCATTTATAAACAAAGTTTATAAATTCGATTCAAATTCCATCTTTTCATTTATAAACAAAGTTTATAAATTCCATACTTGTTTTATATACCTTCAAACAAGTTAATATTTTCTATAGTTGTATTAAAATTCAAATTCTATTTATAAAAATAGAATTTCCTTTTTAAATCTCAAATACTCTTTTCGATATTTTTATAAATCAATATTCAAGCCCCATTGATATTTTAAATAATCAAATCAACCAATTTTCAATCATTTGATTTTCTACACATCATATATGAATATATATGAAATCAAACAAACAACAAACAGATAATATATTTTTGAGGAATCCAGTTGGATTCCTCCAACCTGTTTTCCTGCATCCACGGACGTTAGTCAACATAGTAATACCCATCCTGCTTCGAGGCAGGATATCGGGGTATGAAGGTCATCCACTAATCATAGCGTGGGGCGTATAGGGTAATCATCCGCTATGAAACCGCGGGCATCCGCTAATGAAACTGCGGGAATCCAACCAATCATCAACCCAATATATATATATATATAATAGTCAACCAATCCTAAATAACTATATATATTTTTAAAGCAATCAGACAGCATTCAAACAAGCACAGACAATTATTTTTAACACTAAAAATAATTCTAATTAAATGGTGAGTGAGATTTACTCACCAGGGATTTTTAATTGCTGAATATCCCTTCAAATACCAAATCGTCTCCGCTACGCATCTACTTGAGTCAATTTATCAAGTATCTAAGATCATTTATTTTATTTAAACGATTAGGCTATTTTCATCTTAATTAAATCTCAACAAATGAATAAAATAAATTATTCTATGTAAATTTAACTTCTTAAAAATCGTATACCTTATTGGCTTGCAAACTACTCGACAAATTCCTGAACATCTCCAATACCACATCAGCCCTTAAAATTCTATTTCCTCTTCTACGGCATTCTGTCGAGCACATTACCGTCAACAACAACTCCATCAGCCTTGGACCAATATTTGCCATCGACCACACTGTCCTGCTACTGCCACACCACCAAAACATCCTCGTTACCATCAGTTTCATCAAACTAACATCCTACAGACCATGCTCCCACTTCCAGTCAGCTCCCCATCCAACTCCTCACGTCCAGGCATCGCCTCATCCCCCAAACAGCCGTACTACAGACCCAACATCCACTGCCGTAAACCACTGGGCAAAAGAATGAGATCGAACTGCCCAAAAACCCTACTGTCATGGTCTTCTAAAACCCCAATCGCAAGCTCCCAGGCAATCGCGACACCACCTTCAAGCCCTAAATCACCATCGCTCCAACACCCTGCTGTTGAACCGCACGCCTGCCTCAACCACCTCGCATCACGCCGAGTATCTGAGAACCCTAACAGGCCATCGATTTGAACTCAAGAACCTTAAATTGTGAATACCCAAATCCACCTCGCGACGGTAATCGAACCCCACTCCAGTTTACCCCTTCGAAATCGCACCCTCCCGTCACCTCGTTCAACGGTTCGAATTGATTTTGAAGACACCGAAATTGAAAGAGGAATCGAACTCATTGAGAAAATAAAGGGAAGGGAGGTCGGACATTTTTAATTTGTCTAAAGCTTGAGAATCCATTTGGTTTTCTGGTGTTTGCCACTGAATAAAAAGGAGGAGGTGCGGTCTTTAATTGAACAGCAGGGTCTTGTTTCTGTGGGGAAAAAGAAGAGCACATATTTTGTTTCTGGCCATATATTTTACTTTGTTCTAGTTAGTTTTTATCTGGTACCCTAAAATCAAAATACACCCTGATTCCGAACTCCTTTCTGAACCCAACGACTGTCAATTCTAGGGTAATACTCCTATTCCGGACACACTGGTATAGGTCACGTAGTTCAATTCGATCATCTGTGAAAGTTATTAATTTAAATCAATATAAATTAATTTCAGACAATTTATTCTCCTTGATAATAAATAAGTATTATCGTTATTATTCAGTTTTGAATTTCTATTGATTATCTGAATCAATTTCAGTATAGTCTGAACTCTTGAATTCAATTAGCTTCGTATTTCGAAAATTATATAAATTCAAAGTAAATCATATTTCGGCTTTTAAATCGATAATCAAATATAAAATTTCTTTTATATTTTTATTTCAATATTTAAACCTCATTAAATATTCTAAATTTACCGACGAAATATCCGGGTCATTACAAAAATCATATTTTTTAATCTCATACTTATATAAAAATTATAATTTTAACCTTCCTATAATATAAAAATTATATTTTTAACCTTGCTATTATATAAAAATTTCGCCTTTGATTATATAAAAATTTCGCCTTTGATTATATAAAAATCTCGCCTTTGATTATATAAAAATCTCGCCTTTGCATTAGTAAAAATATAGTCTTTTCTAAAATAAAAATGTAATCTTTATCCTTTATAAATATAAATAAAAATCCTATACTTACTCTTATCAAAGATCTAACCTTTTTACCTTGAACACCATATTATACATGGAAGAAAATAAACAGAACAACGAAAATAAAACTCACATTTTCAATTTAAAGGAGGGGGTTTCACTGTTGGCTCATGGTTTCTCACATCGGAGGAGGAGGTCGCAGCAATGGGCGGTGGAAGCTCTGGCGGCTGCGGCAGGGTGGGATCGCGGTTTCAGATCAGGGCGTGGGCGGTTTTCGTGCTCGAGACGAAGGAGAGAGGGAGAAGGTAGAAGGGAGAAGCGGAAAGGGGGGTCCCGCCGTAGCGCGGCGGCGGTGGGGCGCGTCGCGCCTGGCGGCGGGCTAGGGTTCTGAGCGCAGTTTTTTTTCTTTTTGATTTGGATCGGGGAGAGAGAGTGCTGAGGGGTGAGGGTTATTATATATATATATTTAATTATTTATTTTAATTTCAAAATGTTACTTTTTATTTCGAACTCGAAATCGAACCCACCAACTGTCGTCCATAGCTAATTACCCCCATTCCGAACACAATGGGATATGTATCGTAGGCTGATTCGACTGTTTCGATCAGTTTTCGTCAAAATGAAAATATAACTCTATTTATTGAGTTTGAACACGCATTTCAATTTACAGGGGCCACATATGGACTCTAAAAATTCCCGAAAAATATTTTCTAGCTTCGTATTGACGATACGGTCCTAACAAAACTAGTTTCGTTGAATTCCAAGACAATTTGAAAAATGGTCATTTTCCAGTCGATTAAAATCAACTAAAACTGGTCAAACGCGTTTTCATTTGCCACGCTCACATATTGATTCAAAAAATTACGAATTTTGGAATCTAGCAATAACTTGACATCACAGATCCAACAAAATTGGTTTGGTCGAAAACCGAGGTCGTTTGCAAAATTCCCATTTTTAAGGGCCAGAATTCCATAGCGACTATTCTGAATTTTCAACTGGACGTAACTTTTGAATCCCGCTATGAAATTTGCATTTTTCGGATTCGTTGGAAAGATATTCTCAATTAGATTTTAATATTTTTGGTTTCGATAAAGTCCGGTTTATTTTGCACCCGGTACATTCATTTGAAATTTGAAATCGAATTATCGAACTACCACGCCATTTTCAATTCATTTTATAATTATAAATAATTATTTATATTCTGACGACAATCTATATAAATATATACGCTCGAATTTTATTAAAAATAAATTTCTCGTCGTCATTATTTAAAATAATCCATTTTAAATATTCAAAATTCGTCGAAATTGCCAAAATAAAAAATTTAAATTGGCTCAGATTTCCTGGTTATTACAGAACTAATCAGTTTATAATTATTTATAATTAAAAGGGCCAAATGTTGCTGACTACTGAATCAATGAATTCATTTTATATTCATGACTGAATGGTAGTTTATTTGATAGTAAAATAACCGACTATCAAATCTGGCCAACACGATTGTTGGTATGAAAAGACCGGGATTGAATTTATATTCGAAAACCATTATGTACCAGTGAATATGAAATCGTCGAAGATACTGATTAGAGATGGATCAATTGAAGACTGTAGATCTTCATGAGCGAAATGATTATTTTTCAAATTTCTCTGGTTTAACGGCCAGAGGTATTTCGACAGTGATTCTATCGTGATTGGAATCTTTCAGATTGCAAGGACTACTCGCTACTGATCCATAGGGTAATTCAAGGATGCGGTAGGAGAGTGCCTTCGGTTTGTCCAGTCCCAGGACAACATGTATGGATGGATGTCTGAAAAAGAATTTCCAAATGGATTATGTACGTTGATTTCCTCAAACGTATTTCTGTGGCAGCGCAGAAGACACCTTCACTTAACTTAACGACTCGATTATTTTTGTGGAAATCAATTCTTCTGGCGAATTTGATGATATGGCATTCAAAGTGAATTGTGATTAGGTGTTCCAAAAGATACGTTATAACCTCAAGCCTAATAATTAACCGGGAAATGGCAAAAATTGGGCAGGCAGCATGGCTATGTGGGTCGCTCCCATTAGGCTTTATAATCACCTATATAGAGAAATTCTCTTTCCTTCTTTAATCTATCGATGTTGTCCCCTTTCGGTAAACGATTGCTGATCCAAACCGTTGGTGATATGCATTCGATACACTCAAGCGAAATGAGTGGTCGGTTATGTGTGGGTTGGGTTGCAAGACGTTCTTGTTGAACCCAGTGTATTCGCCTCTAAAGATACACTATCGGCAGGTGGTTCCATACCTTGTCATAGTTGGAATCCAATCTCCAATAAATACCCGCGGTTTTGATTGTATACTGTATATGTGGAGCGTGAGATGCAAGCGTTCCGCTAGATTGCTATTTATTTATATTTAGTCACTATCATAATATCAGAACAAGTATATAATTACAACAAGGTTTTTGATTATCGTAAGGTAAAAATCGTCCGTATTTATGTGTGGATTTGGTCTTACTATTATCCTTTTATTTCAAAAAGATTTTTGAACTTTAAAATTTAGTTGGATGATTCCCTTAAAGTTTGCGAGTTGTTCTCACTCAGGTTCACCAGACTGACACGGTATTTGTAATGCTCAGGTTGGACCGGGTTGTACAGGTCCAGTTATCGGATGATGCGAAGTCCAGAGACAAGCTGAAGGTGTTTAGATGTATGATATCTTGAATTTATTCCGCTGTGTTGTATATGAGGATAGGTTATTATAACTATCCAGATGTGTTGACTGTAAGTTGTTCTCTGGTGTTTGTAAGTATTTTACAAGCTCTTAATAAAGGTTATTTTTATATTATATTTTGTTCCGCTGCGATGTGAGACTCTATGTTATGTTTGTTCTTCTTCTTCTTCTATTCTAATACTTCTTTCTTTCTTACCTCACCCTCTACCTTCTTTCTATTAACTTTCTGGATGTTCGGTACTTGGGTTAGGACACTGAATGTAATTGTGTCGAAAATTCGAGCATCGAATTTTCTGGTTCGTTACAGTGGTATCAGAGCTATTGGTTTAGTAATAACCTTGGTTCTGTGGCGTAACTTGGTAGAGATAGGGTTAGTAATACCGTAGATTGAGTTTGAGTGTGTATATGTGTGTGTGTGTGTGTGTGTGTGTATATATATATATATATATATATATATATATATATATATATATATATGAGAGCGTATTTCTAAATTTTATATAAAAATGTTTCTATTGTGTTATTTGATCGGTTCAAAGTGTTGAGAAGCATTAGAACTAACAACTAGCACAATACCATTTTGTAAAGAAGGTAAATGAAATAATTTTCCCCAAATTATATTTTCGCATATAGAGTAGCTATTTTTAATAAAGTATTGATATGTTAGTATGATTGATTAATTTGAATAGAATTCAAATTCGATTATGAATTTTTGAATGATTTGTTAACTAGGAGATTTCACATTTGAGATAGGTGAATGAGAATTTCAATTATGAATTGATTGAATCAGAATTTAACTTAGAGATAAGTTAAACAAGAATAAAATGGGTATTGAGATGAAATTTAATTAAATGGATTCGGGATTTAAATAGTAGTAATAATCAATAAAAGTTGAATGATTTGATTGAATTGATAAGGCATTATTTGTTAATTGGTTGTCATATTGGTCGAATATAAATAAATAAATAGTTTTATAATCGTTGAATGAATTGAAAACTAAATTTCTGTATAATATCTTGAATGAATCTAACATGTTTTGAAATTGGACCATTTAACCCTGAATATGAAAATGAATGAATGTTATACGTTTGGATTGGGGAAATTTGTATATTTATATTTGTTAATAATTAAAATGTTATTTTGAATTTCATGTATTGTTTACTTACACGATGAATTGAGTTGAGTACAGGTGCCCGAAGGCTTTGGGGTTGATTTTTGTTGAATATATCGCAATAAATTGAGTCATTATGCTAAATAGCGCTCATAAAAGGTATGCTGGCGCAAAAATATAAGTTTTGGTTTTGAAATTTTGTTTTCCGACCATGGGGTCGATGTATATATATATTGTTAATCCTGCGATATTGCAAAAGTCCCTCCATACAGGGGAGACTATGCCTAAATTTTTCCGAGAATATAATGTATTAGAATTTTTTTGGTATTTTTGAAATTTTTATTTAAAACAATATATTGGTTTTTGATTTATAATAAATTGGATTTTTGAAAATTAATGGGTTTGTAACGTTTCCTCTATCCTTGTAATTTCGGGGACGAAATTCTTTTATGGGGAAGGAATGTAACGTCCCGTATTTTTAGTGGTCAAATATTTATATATTTTATTATATTAAATATTGATTTTGTATTATAAATGGATTTATAATATATATTTTGTTTATAAAACAACGTTTGAACGTATATCTATATAATTCGAACTAGTAAACATCGCAGTATTTCATAATTTACGATTTGAAATTCATGTATATCGGTACGAATATAAAACACTCAACAACAATGGACAATGAAATTAAATAATCTTACAAAATAGAGCGTTCAAATCAATACGTTGCTTACCTTATGATGAGGCACGTGCTTCGCACACGAAAATTTGTTCGATATATAATATAGGCATTAGAAATGATTATTTTTCAAACAACCTCCGTTTTCGACAAAATAAATTTTATTGGAAAACGTATAATTTATTATTGCTAGATTTTCAGTTTGGAGCCAACTGTAGTTATTTTAGCGATGTGTACAATTTAAAGGTGAACCAAAGAATAAAAATAACGATGTTGTGCAAATGGAGTCAGTTTTCATCAAAATTAATTTCGTTGGGACCGTAATATCGAGACATAGCGGTGTATGTTTTTTCATTGAATTGTAAACTTATTTTTGGCAGTGCGTATATTTGACAGCAGTAACGTAAAATAGCGATACACTATAAAATACTTAAAACTTCAAGGTTAAGTTATACTAATTAAACATATTCTTCTCAAAAATAATGCCTACCCTAACAACCGTACGCAGCCACCCTACTCTATATATTTTCCCCTTTAACACAAACATACATGAAGGACTTGAAATCTCAATGCACATGCACAGATCTGTAGAAATAGGAAGCATAGGCCACTGTCTCTTATGTACCAGCTGTCCCATTTCCTTTTGCATAATTAATGTATTGTAACATATATAATAACTTCAAATCAAAGCCCCCTATTTCCTTCTGTACCATCTGTGCATACTATATAAAACATCTGCAAACCTATTTTCTAACCTAAACTTTGTGTTATCCACTTTTATTTTTCTTTCATTGTTAAGTTTCGAACAGCTTTATTTCAGCTAACCCTATGTTCATACGAAAAGAAAAGACCCTACAGGAAACTCAATCTTTTAAATAGCCTATCCTATTTGTGCATCTTCTACTCACGCATACATGACTAATGAAATGAGAACTCAACGTTAAATTCGGTTTTGGTGGTTAGGGACATGGGAGGTTCAGTGCATGGTGACTGAGTGGAGTTAAATTCGGTTTTGGTGGTTAGGGACATGGGAGGTTCGGTTCGAAGAAAACATAGAAGAAAGAGAGAGAGAGAGAGAACGAAGATGTACGGTGCACCATAAATGTGCCTGGCACGGTAAATGCCTAATTACCTTTTTGAAATGGCGAATCCTTCATGTATAACATTGGTCGACTTTCTCATAACATATATTAAATTGCCTAATTCTTTTATACGTGGACTGTTATGCCAACCCAAATATTGTTATAACGTAAGTTAGACTTGGTTTTAGTGATTTGGATTTAGTTATCAATATATATATCCCATGCCACATGCCTAACCTATTTGACTAGTTACATATGTTAATACTATCTATTTGTGCCTAATCCATCCTTGCTGAATACATGTATACGTCACCGGTTACAATATACCAAAGTAGTACAGAACTTGGCCATCTATCTATCTATATATATATATACACACAACGTGACCGTTTTCGTTATACAACCCATAATTTGTTAATTAATTTAAAACTTAGTTAAGGTTTTATTTGATTAAATTAATAAATTTTAAATTATGTAACGCGTTCCTTTGTCATCAGAAGTTGACAAGACCAAAGGTGTTGGACTCATATCAGTGTGCACGATAGTATGAAGTTGGTTTGGACAGAGCTTGACGCAGCTGGAAATTTTAATTAAGTTGAACGCTCGTTTAACTTAATTAAAACACTCAGTTCTGTCAACTAATGGAATAATCGAGGTGAGCTCAACTCACTCAGTTTTTATCCCACTTATATTTTATATAAATCGGGTTTAAATATTTGTGTGCTATGATTGTTAATTGGTTGATGGATGTTTGGATTGTTGTTATTGTTTGATGGTTGAATATTATATTTATTGAAATGAAATGATATTGTTGAAATAACGTATTTGGATGCAGAGAAAACGGGTTGGAGGGGTCCAACTAGATTCCTTAAACTTATTACTTATTTGCATTTATATGAATTGTTTAACCGATATGATTGGATGATTGACTTGATTATTGATAGTTGAATTTAAATTCAACGTTAGTTTAGTTTTAACCAGTAGGTAGTATTGGTTGAGTAATTGGTAGTAGTTGGCCCAAAAATATAATGTTTTTTTAATATTAATCTACCATCAGGAGAATCAACGGTAATGAAGTTATAAAATTTATTTTATAACTGAAGTTAGCTTTTGAAAACAACTATTTTGAATAGAAGTTATAAAAGGGGAAAATATTATTTATTTATTTATTATTTACGTATATAAAATTATTAAATGATTTGATAAACCAAATTCTAATGAGAATAAAATTTATAAGCAGATTGGGTAGAAATTGATCTAACGGTTAACAATGGGATTTATTGTTTCCCAAAGACAATTAAATGGAATTAATTATTAATTAATTGAAAAGAATGATTAATAGAATTGTTTAACGAGATAAACATGTTTCTGAATAGATTAAATTAGTTTGTTGTTAATTAATCTAATGGAATATTTAACAAATATTTGTTTTTACTTTAATAAGATTTTAAAAAGAAAGTTACTGTTTGTTTTATTTAAATAAGAAGTTAACTATTTCTACGATAGTTACTGATGATGAAATTACCATTTTATGAATAATGATGAAAGTGATCAAATTCGTAATGAGATTCACTAAGGTTAGTATTCCAAGTAGATATTGGAATATAATTAGATTTTTGAAAAGAGTTGATGAATGGGTTTATATAAAAATTGAGTTTCATAACTAAGTTATAAAAGAGGTTTTAAGCTGATATGATAGCTTAAAATAAGTGTTTGAATTAAGAGAACTGAAGCGGACTAAAAAGGGGTGCATATTAAGCCAGATTTTATACATGATGTTTATAAAGTGGGAGCGTGAAGCTAAATTGTTAACTTTAAATTAACGTTACCTAGTAATGGAATTGAAATGAGATTTTCAAAATACAAAATGGTTGAATTAATCAGAAGGGGGATAATATGGGATGGATAACGAGTTAAGATAAGAATTAGAACCTAACTGGAAATTGGTTGAGTTAAGTGATTTTCCGAGTATTCACTTACTAATTTACGGTTAGGGACTAATGATTGTTAGACTGAAGATATGCATGATAAATGTATAATAAATGTTTTGAAATAATAGTAAGAGGGAAAATTGGATATAGTTATAAGATGTTTTCCCCAACTATTGAAATGAAATTGTTTTGAGAATATTAATAAGAAGTAAATAACATATTTTAAATTATTCAGAATTTGAACTAATCAATTGATAATTATTTATAATTAAAAGGGCCAAATGTTGCTGAGTACTAAATCAATGAATTCATTTTTTTTCACGATTGAATGGTTGTTTATTTGATAGTTAAATAATCGACTATCAAATCTGGCCAATACGATTGTTGGTACGGAAAGACCGGGATCGATTTTATATTTGAAAACCATTCTCTACTAGCGAATACGAAATCGTTGAAGATACTGATTGGAGATGGAGTAATTGAAGACTCTGGATCTTCATGAGCGAAAGGATTATTTGTCAAATGTCTTTGGTTTAGCGGCCAGAGGTATTTCGATAGTGATTCTATCGTGATTAGGATCTTTCGGATTGCAAGGACTACTCGCTACTGATCCATAGGGCAATTCAAGGATGTTGTAGGAGAGTGCCTTCGGTTTGTCATGTCATAGGACAACTTGTATGGACGGATGTCTGACAAAGTATTTCCAAAGGGATTACGTACATTGATTTCCTCAAATGTATTTCTGTGCCAGCGGAGAAGACCCCTTCTCTTAACTTAACAACCCGATTATTTTTGTGGAAAACAATTAGTTATTTCTGGCAGATTTGATGATGTGGCATTCAAAATGAATGGTGACCAGGTGTTCCAAAAGATATGTTATAACCTCAAGCTTCACAACCAGGAAATGGAAAAAATCGGGCAGGCAGCATGGCTATGTGGGCCGCTCCCATTTGGGTGTATAATCACCTATCTAGAGAAATTCCCTTTCCTTATTTAATCTATCGATGTTGTCCCTTTTTGGGAAATGGTTGCTTATCCCAACCATTGTTGATATACATTCGATACACCCAAGCGAAATGAGTGTTCGGTCATGTGTTGGCCGGGTTGCAAGACGTTCTTGTTGAACCCAGTGTATTCTCCTCTAGAGATACACAATCGGCAGATGGTTCCATACCTTGTCAGTGTCGGAATCCAATCTCGAATAAGCCCCCGCGGTTTTGATTGTATACTATATATGTGGAGCGTGACATGCAAGCGTTCCGCTAGATTGCTATTTATTTGCATTTAGACACTATCATAATGTCAGAATAAGTATATGATTTCAAAAAGGTTTTGGATTACCGTAAGGTAAAAACCGTCCGTATTTATGTGTGGATTTAGTCTTACGATTATCCTTTTATTTTGGAAAGATTTTTGAACTTTAAAATTTAGTTGGATGATTCCCTTAAACTGTGTGAGTTGTTCTCACTCCGGTTCACCAAACTGACCCGGTATTTGTAATTCTCGGGTTAGACCGGGTTGTACAGGTCCAGGTTATCGGATGATGCGAAGTCCAGAGGCGAGCTGAAGGTGTTTAGACATACGATATCTTGAATCTATTCCGCTGTGTTGTATATGAGGATAGGTTATTATAACTGTCTAGATGTGTTGACTGTAAGCTGTTCTCTGATGTTTGTAAATATTTTACAAGCTCTCAATAAAAGTTATTTTTGTATTATATTTTGTTCCGCTGCGATGTGAGACTCTTTGTTATGTTTGTTATTCTTCTTCTGTTCTAATACTTCTTTCTTTCTTACCTCACCCTCTACCTTCTTTCTATTAACTTTCTGGATGTTCGGTACTCGAGTTTGGACACTGAATGTAATTGTGTCGAAAATTCAAGCATCGAATTTTTTGGTTCGTTACACAACTGATCAAAAGAGCGTTCCTACAACCAACGCCATTGTAGGCAAGGATCTGGCTTCTTTTAGTACACCATTAAAACTTTCAGATGTGTTGGTTGTCATAATGTGGAAGCGACCACCGTCATCTCTGCAAAGTGCCCAGTTTTCTTCACAATTCCCTAGGCTTCGTTCAATCCAGGTATGCACCTTCGGCTTAGTTGTTTTGATTTCTTCTCTAAGTTTAGTGTATTCAACCACTTCTGAAGCACATACTGCCGCGTAAAATAATCCTACAAGTCTCTTGTCTCGATGACCTGTAGCTTGAAAATTTGCTTTAAGATGCCTTGCACAGAACCTATGTTTGTGTGGTTCTCGCCATCTATCGTGCAAAGCGCTTGGAATCCCTTTCATTCTGTCAGATATAAATGTAATGTGTCGATTTCGTACGCTATAAATGAACTCATGCATGCATGTAAAGAACCAGGCCCAACTATCATATGATTCAGATTCGACCACCTCATAATCTAATTGGCAAAGGCAGTCGTCCGCATCTACAGCGGTTGCAACTAGCAGTATTCCTTTGTACTTACCATACAATTGTGTCCCGTCTATAGAGAGCACTGGACGGCAGTGTACAAAACCTGCAATTGAAGGACCAAATGCCCAAAAAGCATGATCAAATACCCCAACATCATCGTGTACTATATGTCCTACTGAACCTGGATTGCTTCTTTTTATTTCCGCATAATACTAAGCCAAATATGAATACGATTTGGCCCAGTCACTGTATATTTTTTTCCAATGCTTTATTCAACATTCGTCAAGCTTTCATGTAACTAATTTTGATGAAGAGTTGCTCGTTGAACCTTATCACCATATTCCTCGGGATCTACTATGTTTGAAAAGTCATAGTTCAGTGGTTCATTGTTGACTTCGGTCCAGCATGTATCATCAACAATTGTCGTGGCAACCGCCATGCTGTCAATATTTTCGACCTGTTGTGAAGGACCTGCACCCCAGTCCTCTTCGGGTTCTACAGTTAATCTGTTAATAAATGCATTTCAGTTAAATCTTACATTTTGATGAGTAGTTATAAAACTAATTTGATGTGCAACACATACCTTTGGCTTATATCTAGCAGTTCTGACTTATCAGTTTGTTATTCTTGTTGTTTTTGCTGCTGCTCAGCCACATTTGGTGGAAAATACGGATTGGTGTACAAAGGAGAACTAAAGATGAGTGAAATCATGAGTTTACAACATTTTTGTGAAATAACCTAAACTGCTACTCACTATAGGTGGTGTGATTATTTCTTCCACGACATCTTCCACGATTTCTTTTGTTGTTTTTCCAACAAACAACTCAATCGATTTCTTAACAACAAAAAACATTACTTGTACATCCGTATCTTCTAAAAGTGCTATGGCTCTCGTCCCCAAATCAGTAAGCCAGTTGACCGACACCTCAATATCATATTCGAGAGGGTCAATTTTGGTTGCTTGGAAGACTTTTTCTTTCAAAGCATCAAGTGTGCAACCCCTTCAAACTCTCCCTGGTTTGCAGAATCCTCCCACATAACTTTCATTTTGGTGCTCATTCACGACCAATTTACCATCATAGTAGTAAAGAGTAGTAATAAAAGTAAGCGCCATTGTTGAGTGAGTTTATTTTTCTTGAAGTAATTGAAGAAAGGATTGAAGTGTATGGAGAAATAATGTGCTGAAGAGCAATGAAATAGGGAAACCATCTAAGCAACGTCACTGTCAAATCAACTTTAATCAAGTTAGTACGGTCGTTGTCAAGTCAGAATTGGCAGAGCTTTAATCATGTCATCGATTTCAAAATAAAGTAGAATCAATTTCAAAAAAAAACAAGCCTTGAATCAGAATTGGAGAGCTTTAATCATGTCATAAAATTCAAAAAAAAGCATTGTCATTCGTCCATACAACGGCTTTATCACAATGAACAAACATTGAGTCAGATTTAGCAGATGCTTGTCAACTCAACTATTTCAAAATATTGTACCAACTTTATCCGTGTCTAGTCAAATCATCTAATTTGCGGTAGATTGTACTATACATAAATAGACTGACCCAGCTTTAATTTATGGTAGCTAGTTGTCAATTCATCTTTATATCATAATGTGTACTTTACGAACCAGCAAACATATAAAGCTTTAATTCAGACTTCAAAAACATAAAATAATTTACTAGAAAACACAAACATGCAGTACTTCGTATTGATCTACCAAGTCCCACAAACACATAAACAATCATTCAAACTAAACAACAAAAACTTACAATGACTACGGATAATAGAATAACTCACACTAAACTTCTGAAACCCACAACGACTAGTTATAATAGAAACCCTAGTGGTTACAGTTAAATTGCAAGTCCTCTAGGAGTTTTTTGAGACGTCTAATTTCTTGCTCTAGTTCTTTTGCATATGATACGCCCCTTGGACAAAGAGGTTTGTCAATCCATTCTGAAAGATTGCATCCGTGGGGGTAATTGGAACAAAGAAGACTTCGACGACCAATGTTATAGCCATCATCTGATACAACAACTTCAGCCGTATATCCACAGTGGCAACAAACTGGGAACGAGTTAACCTCTTGCTCCACCATTGTATAAGAAGTCATTTTGAAAACATATGGAGTTGAGAAGATGTGGTTGAGTAATAATCAGAACTATGAAAGAACTAGTGGGTACATATAAAGTTTGGGAATTGACCAAAATACACAGGAGAGTTTCCAAAAGGCACCAATATCCCTCCCTGAACAAAACAGGCCTATATTTATTATTATCTCTAAAACATGGCTAATCATGTAATACTTTCTCCAAACAAGCCTACAATTGTGAATTTTCCATTCTTTTATGCTTTTGTGCTCATTCCTTTAAATTTTTTAAGAAGCGGCTTAAGCTGAAAAAATTAGTTGCATGTTGTTTCCACGAAAGCGTAATAGTTGAGTGGTAGTTGCTTGATTCAAGGAATTGATCACTTGGTTTCAATTCTTGAGTTTAGTACCTTAAATTTTGGGACATCATTTATTCAACTTTTTCCATTTCATTCACATGTTGTCTTAGGCAACAAAATTGTTGGAGCTGACCTGCTTCTATTTTATGTATCATGCAATTATGTAAATATTTTTACCTTAACGTAACTATATATTGCTATTCAAAGAAGAATAGTTTTACAAATACTAATAATATTTTTTTTATTTGCGTCGGATTTGAAAACGTATTACCAAAATTGACCAGTTTCCAAATTAATTACAAGATAAACTACTTCTAACAATGCTAGATATTGACGGTATATCGGATGTCGTTAGTATATATTTTTTTAATTTTATTTTAGTGGACGACATCTCAGATATTGTCATATAACGAAAAATGGTGGGCGGTATTCGAAATGTTACATGTTGGCAGCATTGGAGGCATCTGAAATGCTGCCCATAGGTGGCATTTTAGATGCCTCTCACAATGTTTTCCTTCTGGAAAGAATTTGAGATGGAGCCAACCGAGAAAAGCAAAAAAAAAAAAAAAGACTAAACCAAAAACAAAAAAAAGGATTCACTAGCGGCATCTGAGATACTACCAATATCTTATTTGACTAAAAGTTATCTATTTTTGTAAATAATATGACTATTAGTCTGTTTTCATAACAAGTTTTTAAAACTAGACTAATTCAACTTAATTATAAAAAAAGACCAATTTTGGCTACGTAGGATACTGACGGCATTTCACATGGCATATATATATATATATATATATATATATATATATATATATATTCTGGAATCTAATGGGATCATCGTAAATTTGATAGTTATAAGTGTTACAATAAATTTGATTGGGAAGTCCAATGTCAAAAAGAAGGAGATTCACTAGCTTGTTATTTAGTACGAACCAGTGAAATGGAGGAATCTATAAAATTACTCAACAGGCTCTAGAAGGAATTCTTGGAGGACCTTATGAGAATTTAGAAGTCTGACGTTTTTAAAACTAAAATTTCTGCACACATTCAAAATTAAAATTTTCAATTGAGGTTAAGGAATTCTCGATAGGATTCAATAAAAATTTCTCATCATAATAAAATCCATTATGTCCAAATGTTATACATATACATATACATATATATATATAGGACTATATATCAAACATGATAGCCCGTTTTTCTGCCCAGTCCGAAGGTATAAGGTGTCCGCCCGGTTCACTTATAAAACAGAGCTTGGACACACCAGGGTCCAGTCCGATACAAAATGTTCGATGTTTTTCTTTTGTCCGAACGTTATCCGTCCGTTGTCCAGCTCGTACGAATAGTGTTCGAACTTAATGCTTATCCGGTCTGTGTTCGTCCAAATCTCATAGGATGGAGCTTAGACACACCTCCGTCCGGTCTGGTCCGACCCATTTACACCCCTATACACACACACACACACACACACACACAGAGCCTGTTGACAGTATTGGAGGCATCTGAAATGTGGCTAATTAACGACATTTCAGATGCTTTCAATAATGTTTTTATTCTAGAAAGCATTTGAGATGACGCTAATTGAGAAAAAAAAAAGTATATTGTATATGTGATAAAAGAGACCTACTTTTATAATAGGTTGGAAACTGATTTATTTTAATTAAAAGTTGTTATAATTGATCTAAATCCAAACATTTTCCATACTAACAAGTTCAACAAAAATTTCAACATTTACAAAATTAATAGCCCAATCTAACTGGCTATCTTCTATGGTGAGCAAATTGGATCATCTAACCGCGTTAAATGGACAGGTCTCATACTAAATAGAACTTTATATATACACAATGTAGTGAACCCTGCATCGCATCCATGAACCATCATTCTTCCTGCACAGCGAAAGAATAGAGTATGAAATTTTACGAAGGAAACTAACTCTTTTGCATGTTATCTCTGTCTTTATGCTTTATAAATGGCTTGCCTATGGCCTCCATGTGGAGAGACAGAATTCCAGAATGAAAAAAAAAATAGTCTTCTGCAATTTCATATAAAAATATATAAAAAGTAAATATGTTGGATTCTATGGATGAAGATTTGGACTAGATAATTTGGACCAAACAACTACAAGGGCCAGTTCGAAACATTGGGTTGCCTCAGATGAAAACCAATTTGGTTTCCTTTTACCAAAAAAACAGTATATGAGAATTTACCCATTACTTCGATGTCTGTAGTCAATTGTTTCCTAATTTTTTGAAGCCAGCACACTTTTACCTTTTTTTTTTTTTTTTATAACGGTTGCAAGCCGAACTAGTGGCAACTTCCATATATATTAACAGCACATTCAGAACTTTCGCATCATACTACAACATTGTGGTGTTATTGAAGCTAATGTTAATAACTAGCACATTGGCATATTTAACCATAAACCCATTCATGCGCACGAACACACTTTTTTATTATTGAAAATAAATAGTGTATTTATTTGATTCACATTCCCACCTTTTACAGTATATGAGAATCCACTTGTTTCCTAATTTACAGTATATGAGAATCCACTATATGAAAATTACCAGCACAGTGTATGAGTTTCCACTAGCATAGTTTCAGCAATCCATGGTTTCAGCAAGCCACTGGTACAGTTTCAGCAATCCACAGACCAGACGATATGCACAGTTTGCTTCCAAAAAAAGACAGAGTAAAGATGTATGCAATACTGGTTGCGAGAGAACAGAAGTAAAGCTTTCTTTTTATTATTTGAATTCTAAGTACATAATGTAAAACATTGCCCGGATTATATACAATGTGATAAATGGGCTTTGGGCTAACTAGTTACTGGTTACAGGAATTGGAGTGGATAACTAAATGGACGACCGATGATGTAAATGATTGATGGTGGATACCCAACCATGTAATCAATCCATGTAGAAAGAGATATAACCCTTCGGACAAGTGTATTTTCTCTCTTATTCGTAATACACCCCACTGGAAACTAAGGTTTCCTAAACCCTAATTTTCACAATAATCATGGCGGCGCTTCTGAAATCTCCAAGTTATTACTTTCGATTTGCTTGTGATGGAGTCCCTGGTGTTATCATCATTAGATCTAAGTGTAAATGAGTGAGCTTTGTTGTTGATGTTGTGTGGATTTGTAACGGCAAGGAATTTCGCTCGATCCGAATCGATCATTAAACCGACTAAGACCGTTCGAAAACCCCTGATCGTTTGAGAACAGGACAAATCAGAACGTAGATGGAAGAACATTTCATTCTTATTTACAACAATTCCATCAGATACAAGAATATACAGAGTATAAATGAATAATTTACATTCGATGAACATCAGAGATTACAATAAATTACATAGCAGCGGAAAAATATACAAAACACAACTGAAAGTGATACATGGATACAGAGCTTTCTGAGCATCGTTCCAGCTGTAAATCAGGATCTTGTGAATATAAATCTGCAAAACCAAAACTACTAGCTGCCCGTGTGGAAAATACGGGCACCCAGAGTTTAGGTTAAAACAATAAACTCCAGGTCAGTCATGTGACTGGTGTGAGAACTAAAACAGTTATTTAAAACATTATTTTAAAAGAGAGCAATTCAATGGACCACGCCGTATAACACGGAACGGGTTTCCTCCCAAGAATACCGGTGCATATAACAAAACAGCGCAATGCTCTTTGGAAAAATGAAGCTATTATAAGAACCAGGTCCCATCACACAATGCAACGCAAGCCGGAGGATAGGGTTTTCCCTTATAATAGCCAAACATGCTTGGTACGTCAAAATAAATCATTTGATACTATTATAAGTGTATAGTGTCAAAACAATTTCAATCATAAATATCAATCATAGACGGCAAGGGTACCATATATCATGTCTCCATACTAGTTCTACAATTAAAACCGCAATATCACGTATTTGGAAATTAGATTTCCGTCATGAGTCGAGGCAAGGGGCAAGCTCCTCTCCGCGTTCGAGACACTCTAGCAAATGTCCCAGGACCCCACTTGATCCTTGGAATCGGCTGGGTCAGTCCTCTCTTACTTTTGAGGATTAGTTATTTCTGAACACACGTTTCCCAGTCCTTACAGACCTATATCCGAGGCGCCTCGTATCCAACAACCACACAGGTGAAAAGTATAGAAATGTTAGGGCTAGTAGGTCACTTACACCACCCTAGCTAGAAAGAAACATCGTGCTCGCCCAGCGGTCTGTCTCCCGTTTTTTATTCATACCGAGGTGTGAGGCTTGCGAATTAACGTTATACACAAAGCTACGCCACACAGGCCGTGCTTTGATCATCAACCACTAGACTTTGCTTTTCAACAGAAGTCTTGATCAATTGCCACTTACGCATGCCACACTGGCAATTCACTCCATGCGACTGATGTCCATTGATATACAACCTTTGAGCTCGTACGTCTTAGAGAAGGGCGTTAAGCAAGAGAATAAATTCTCCGCCGCCAAATAGATGTATATTTAATAGAAATAAATCAACACAGAATAAAATACAATGTCAGATACACAATCCATTTACAAGTTCGTTCTGGGTATGAACGAAACCGGAGGCACTTTCCTCGCATATCCATCCATCTCCAAGTACGTCTGGACGATCACTAACTGATTCCCTCATCTAGGGTGTACAGCCCAATCAAGATCATCAGTAATCACCCAAATGATGTGAAGACTTCCGGTCTTCAACCACCGTCTTCATCTTCGACATCTCGTCGAATCGGTTATTCAGAATGGGTATAACCCGGCCTTTCTGAATATCCCACGTATATAGTAAACAAATGTTACGCAAATACAACGAACGCCTCATTCCAATTCATAATATTCTTTTATTCACAAAATCACATTCTTAGGGGAAAGGTTCCCATTAATTTTATCAAACATAAATTCTTCTAAATTTATTCTTTAATCTTCCTTTGGATATCATTTCAAACTAGTCGGGATTAGCGAACCACACCGATGTAATTATTTATTTTATTTCCCAATCCCAACCTATATATCCCATGAAGCAAAACTGGTGATACTCCATTCCTAACACCACGGTGCTATCGGTAAAATTAATTACCATTTCACGTTCAAATCTAATTAAAGATTTAACAATCGCTTTGGAGCAAAACTGGTGGTACTCCACTCTCGATCACCTTTCAGATTTGATAATTTAAATTATCAATTCACCTTTTAATCTAAATAAAGATTCATTAAAACTCTACTTAGTTTTAATCTTTTCAAAAATCAACATCTTGCCTTTAACTGGGTTAAAGAACCAATGTCATCTATAACACGATTCACGACAAACCCAAATCACATTTGATATTAAATACAAGGCTCTGAATAGAAGATATACCGGCTTATATTCAATATCAAATCCTGAAACCAACAAATATCGTATTGGAAATAACGATATAAAATATATCTTTCAAATTCCCATAACAATATCTGTATAGTCAAGAAATCCAACATCGAAATATTCCGAAGATAATTTCGATTCAACTCCAGTCCAATTCACGTATTGGGAATATTGATTATTTTTAAAATCACATTCAAATTCAATTTATTTATTTCAAAAATAAATTGATTTTAATTCTAGTTCAAAACTAGTTCATTTCGATAAAAATCTATTTTTATCTTTTCAAATATGGAATTTTCCAGCCCAATTTTTACCAAATAATTTCTTTTGATTTTACACAAATTATAGATATTTTTATTAATTCTATCAACGCCCGTACAGTCGATTTCCATCAACGGCCATCGAACTGCACTTACAGCGACCTTTTCCAAATTTGATTTGGACATAATTCCAAATCCAACAGTTAGATTTCAATTTTCTAATATTCATTGGAAAGCTCTTTTCGATACGAACCCAATTGGTTCCGGTTTTAGGAGAATCCGACGGTCGGATCTCCCGCAACGTCAATTCCAAGTTAATGGTCGAAATTCACGATCTGCCGCGGCGCGGCGCGTTCTATTCAGGCCATTATATATATAATATATATATATTATATATATTTCGTCGATTTCCTTTTAAAACGTATTTTATAAATCGTTCTAAATTCGTTTCAAAAACAGTTTCAACTTCATCTTCAATTTCAAATCGATTTGATTTCAATTCAATTCGAATTCCTTTCATTTTTTATTTAGTTCGAATTCAATTCATTTCAATCCAATTCAAATTCTAATTCGTTTCAATTCAATTTCAATTTGAATTTACCTTCTATTTAATACAATTCGAATTCAATTCGAATTCATTTCAAATTGATTTCAATTCAATTTCAGTTCGTTTTAAATTTCATTCAAAACGATTTCAATTCGTTTTTAATTCAATTTCAATTTAATTCAATTTGAATTCATTTATATTTAATTTGGATTTCATTTCAAAATATTAAATTTTGAAATCACTTTTCAATATTCATTATAAAACGAATAAAATCAATATAAATATCGTTCGCATCAAAATAACGCATCTCTAATCCACACGGCTTTATATTTTTCAAAAACCTCTTTATTCTATTCAACAAATGAATAATTATTCTATTCAACAAATGAATAATTATTCTATTCTACACATGAATCTATATTTCTTCTATTCAACACACGACTATTTTTGTTATGTAGAATATTTTATAAAATTATGGTATCTATCGTTTTATTTTAATTAGACTTCACCGTGAAGTAGTTCTAATTTTAAATATGATAAAGATGTAAATTTCATTGCATAAAATATTTCACTCAACACATGAATAGTTTCAACACATGGATTTTCCTTTAAAATATTCATTATTTTCCCGATTGGAATGAGGCCCAATCAATCACCATATAACGTTAATTATATGGATTCCATACAACACATGTATATAATAGCAACGATAAACAATCAACCATCATCCAAAGTGCACCACACAACTGCATAAGCATCAAATATAAATAATCAACGCTTACACAGTCTGTCGACCAATCGATCGACATACAATGAAATAATTGGGATTAGTGTATGCCAAATATCATCCCAACACCCGTGTGGGGCTTCAAATCAACAAACACTTATTTTTATTTGTGCAGTTGGGCGATGTGTAAAATTTATCATCCCAATCAATATCAGTCAAATCAGTGTATATAAACAAATCGGCAGATTTTTTTATAAATATTTATTTATTCACTTCCACGTTAAAAATTATATTTTTAACGATAATTAATTTATTTCAACCATCTACATTTTATTTTTGATTTCACATCAACATCACAAACAAATTTTCACAACATATCAATCAAACAAACAAGCCATCCATGTTCTGTGGATAACGGGTGTCGGGTGCTGCTAAGCACCGTCTGCATCCTAGTATATATATATAACTAGAAAAAGAAATTTGAGTGAGAAGTTCTCACCGATAGCTATCCCAATTCCATGACACTTCATTTATAGAAATCTTCATCGTTCTCGCCTTTTTGTCATCTTCGTTGCCCGTAGTCACTACATATATATAAATCACATTTTTATTTCGCTATTCAATATATAATAATCGAATTTTTACTTCGCTATTCAATATATAAAAATCTTATTTTTACTTCGCTGTTCAATATATAAAAATCGAATTTTTACTTCGCTATTCAATATATAAAAATCCCATTTTTACTTCGCTATTCAATATATAAAAATCGAATTTTTCTCTACTACTAAAAATCACTTCTTGCCACCTTTATAATAAAATTTATATTTTGATGTTGTTCATACAGACAAAAATAGTATTTTTATTTCAAAGTCATTTATAAAAAAAACGTATTTTTATACTTTCAAATCAAAGGTATTCTATTCATTTCAAAACAATGACACTTTTATATATTTCAAAACAACGCTTCTCCCTTTTCTTTCTAAAAAAAACTGTTTTAAATAAAATACAAATTTAAAATATAAATCTGAAATTAAATCAATACTATTTACATAATAAAGAAAACTATTTTTTATTAAACGAATGAATAAGAACTGAAATTAAGACTCACTGTGGTGGTATAGGAGGACGGGTGTAATAACCCGGAAAATACGAGCCAACTTAAAATTTTCAAATTGGTTATTTCAAAGGAATTTGAACAATTGAAATAGAATATTTCAATAAAATAGTGAATTAGAAATAGTGAGTCAGTTTGAAAATTTGAATTCAAACTTTGACCGACTTTGCAGGGTGGAAAATATAACGGATTTTAGCGAAACCAAAAATATTTAAATCTGTTAGTCAATACCTTTCTAACGAATCTGAAAAATCGAAGTTTCATAACGGCAATTAAAAGTTATGGCCGAATGAATTTTCAGAAGGGTCAGTATATAGAATATATAGCCCTGGAAAATTGATATTTTGCATACGACCTCGGAATTCGACGAAACCACTTTTGTTGGGTCCGGGATGTCAAACTATTGCTAGGTTTCAAATTTCATAATTTTTGAAGCTAGTATGTGAGCGTGGCAAAAGAAAATGTGTTTGGTCGATTTCTGTTAAAATGGATCGACCAGAAAATGGCCATTTTTCAAACGACCTCAGAATTCGACGAAACTAGTTTTGTTGGGACCGTGGCGTCAAAACATAGCTAGATTTATTTTTCTGGAATTTTTCGAATCATTTTGTGGCCCTGGCAAATTGAAATGTGCGTTCAGAGTTAAAAATTATATGTTTTATACTTTTATTTGAAAAATTACTGACTGTAACAGTCGAATTGGCCTACGAAACATATCCCATTGTGTCCGAAATGGGGGTATTTAGCTGGGGGCGACAGTCGTTGGGTTTAAAAAGGAGTTCGTTTGAGAAAACACTATTTAAAAATTTAATATAACCCTCGGCCAATCAGAATTTTCCTTTCATAAATTTAAAAAAAAAAAAACCCGTTCAACGGCGAAAACCGCTCCCTACCTTCTCCCCCAAATCGCCGCCGCCTCAGGCGATTTCCGCCTACGCCACCCCCTACCTCGACGCGCCTCCTCCTCTTCAAATCCGACCCCACCGCCGCCGCCACAGTCGCCTCCTCCGCCCGCATCGACGCCAGGAAGTCGAGCACTTCCCGCTGCCGCCCTGAACGCCACCGACCACCGAACGCCACCAAACCACCACCGATTTAAAGCCCTCTCTTCCCTCTTCCACGTCCAACTCCCCGATCGTTCCCACGTGCCACTGATTTCGCGAAAACTGTAAACCTAGTTTTGAAGCTTCGTGAAAGTGAGTTTTTCTTTGATCTTTACACTTTGAAAAATCATATCTTTTTTGTGTGTTGACAAAATTCGATGAAACAGGAAACATCGAGACCGCAAGGAAGCTCTCTACCCAATAGAAGAAGCCGCGGATTTTTCTGACATCGTATCGATTTTTAGCGCTCAGAAAACCAATGTGAGAAATCTAAATTAATATGAAATTAAATGGAAAATGTCGTGTATAATTTATATAAGCGAAATATAAATTACATACGTGTTGTATACCTCATGTACATGCGTAGTGTAAGCTATATAAGCGAAGTATGAATTTTTACATGCATAGAATAAGTGATATATGTGTTGAAATGCTAATGGAATATAGCAAAAATATATTATATTATATATATATACTCCCCTCGTCCACAAACCATGGACGATATTTATTGTGGTGAATTGGTGTGAAATATTGGGTGAAAAATACGAATGGTTGAATAATTGTTTGTGGTTGATATTGTTTGGTTGTGGTTGAAAAATACCCATTGGTGATTGAAATGCATTGGAAATATTTGTGGAAATAAAAATAAACATCCCACCTGCGTGCGAATTAGATGCATGAATCCCCATTGTCAAAAACCGCAAGGTTTTAAGGTAGAGCGAGGAGCCGTACTAGGGACGGTGCCGGTTTTAACTACTCTGCCGTTATGCTGCCGAAATTTTGAATAATCTTTGTGTGTTAGAATTATTTTCATAAGTTGAAATTATTTTCATGCGTTGAAATTAAAGTCATATATTGAAACTATATCCATGTGTGGAAATGTTTGTGTGTTGAAAAGTGTTGTGTGAAAATTAGATTCATTTGTGAATGAGTGAAGTGTTTAAACAATAAAAATCACATTTTTATATGTATATGAAGTAAATAAAAATATTCGCCTTATATAAATAATTTCAACAATAAAAATTCCATCTTTCTAATATGAACAACATAAATAAAATGTCCATGTGTGGAGATGCTCATTTGTTGAGAAGTGTGTGTAGTGGAAAAGTTCATGTGTTGAATAAAAAGATCGAACGATAAAAATTACATTTTTATTGAAACTATGAAGTGCTGAAACATCTATTTGTCGAATAAATATTTTGAAATGATAAAAATATCATTTTTATCATATGTGTGATATGCTAAAGATATGCGGACGTTGAAATAAATATTTGTGATAGAAATATTATTTTTAACATGCATAGGAACTAAATAAAATAGTCATGTGTTGAAATCTATTTTAGTTCGCCAAAATTATCATCTTTGAAATGTGAAGTGTTAAAAATAACCACTTGTTCAAATAAACGTGCATGAGTTGAAATATACATTAACTAGCTAATGATATGATTTTAGCCTATGCATGCAACATTAGAATGAGTGGTGTTTTTAAACCAAAGCAAATCAAATATGAAATTGAATGGAAAATGATAAATGTTAGAAATTGTATATATGTACATGCATATCTATTGAACAGGTTAAAGCAAAAGGGGCTAGAGAAGAGAAATAGAATTTTGTGCCCGACAAATAGGTACATATTTACCGCTTTGTTTGGGTGATGATTTTATGAGCCTGTTGGCTAGCCGCATGGCTTTTTCTTTTTCTTTTCGATATGAGACGCCCGTGTGGCTATTTGGGAATTTACCCAGACCCTCCCGTACAAAGGAGGTTATGGCGAAATTTTCCAAAAATTTAAAGGCGTTAGTGAAATAATTGAAGTGGAAACGATATAGGAATTTTTGAATGAACTATATTTATATAAATATAAATAGAATTAAAACGAAACGTGGCCGTGCAGTTCATGTTTTGAAACCGTGATTTCAAACGACTAGTGCGGAAGATCCGACCATTGGATTTTCCCGAAACCGCAACCGTTGGGTTCGCCTTGGAAATATCTTTCCAACGGCACCAACTTTGTGAAGATCCGACGGCTGGATTGCCTGGAATGTTTGATTCAAAACTGAAGAAAAACAGCACCAGAAACGATTATATTTATATATATATAAATATAATTAAATTAAATCGAATAACGACGTTGCAGTTCGTAAATTGAAATCGTAACTTCAAATGGTTAGTGTGGAAGATCCGACCGTCGGATTTTCCCAAAACTGAAACCGTTGGATTCGTTTTGAAATGACCTTCCTAATGATGTAAAATTTGTGAAGATCCAAAGGTTAGATTTTCATATATGTATAAAACAAAATTAATGAAAAGCAGCGCCAGTGCATCGACACGACCTGAAACGTCGTTTAATTAAATATGGCTGTTTTAAATTAAATAAAAATGGCGATATATCGTTATAAAGTACTATAGACGATATAGAGTGAAAATAAACCAATTTTGTTGTGTTTGCTTGATATGTGATGGTTGAATGTATTTGACATGAAAATTATAACTAAATAACTGGAATGTGAATGTTGAATAGTCCAACCACGTGATTAATTGGTTTGGAAATCTAAATATACGTGGGTTATTTGAAAAGGCCGAGTTTAACTCATTTCAAATAATCGATCGACGTTGAGAAGTCGAAGACGACTGAAGACCGACGATCTCCACATTGGATGGATGGTCGCTACTGATGCTCGTGATTGGAGTAGCTACCATGAAGGAATTGAAGTAGTAGCCGTCCACACATACTGTTGATTGTTCGGATATGCGAGGAATTGGTGCCTCCGGTTTCGTTCAGACCCAGAACGGACTTGTAAATGGACTGTGTGTCTGACATTGGATTTTGTTCTGTGTTGATTGATCTTTGTTAAATATATATCTGTTTGGCGGCGGAGAATTTATTCTCTTGCTTAACGCCCTTCTCTGAGACGTACGAGCTCAGAGGTTATGTATTGACAGAAATCAGTCGCATGGAGTGGATTGCCAGTGTGGCACGCCTAAGTGGCATATGACCAAGGCTTCTGTTGCAAAGCAAAGTCTTGTGGTTGATGATCAAAGCATGGTCTGTGTGACGTAGCTTTGTGTATAACGTGAATTCGCGAGCCTCACACCTCGGTATGAGTCGAAAACGGGAGAGTGACTGCAGGGAGAGCACGACGTTTCTTTCTAGCTAAGGTGGTGTCAGTGACCTACCAGCCCTGACATTATAAATACTTTTCACATGTGTGGTTGTTGGAATGCGAGGCGCCTCGATATAGGTCTGTAAGGACCGGGAAACGTGTGTTCAGGAATTGCCAATCCTCAAAAGTAAGAGAGGACCGGCCCTGAAGATCCAAGGATCATAGTGGGGTCCTGGGACATTTGCTAGAGTGTCTCGAATCGGAGAGGAGCTTGCCCCTTGCCTCGACTCATGAAGGAATCCAATTTCCAATACGAAATATGCGGATGTGATTGTATTGCTAGTATGGCGACATGATATATGGTACCCATGCCGTCTAGGATTGATATTTATGATTGAATTTGCTTTTGAAACATATATGCACTAGTAATAATATCAAGCACTTTTGTTTTATTCGTATGAAGCATTTTTGGCCATTATAAGGGAATGCTCTATCCTCCGGCTTGCGTTGCATTGTGTGATGGGACCTGAGTCTTATAATGGCTTCATTTTATAAAGAGCATTGCGTTGATTTAATCGTTTACTTTATCTCATGCACTAGCACTCATTGGAGTAAACCTGTTCCGCGAAAGTGGCGTGGTCCTTTGATTTGCCTTATTATTGTTGTTAATAAGTTGAGTAGATTTCTCATACCAGTCCCATGACTGACTCGTAGTTTGTTTCACCTTGCAAACTCGGGTGCCCTCATTTTCACACGGGCAGCCTAGTTACAGGTTTCTGACGCACCTTTTGGCTCATGGCGAGGCTTGACTACACCGTGCTGACTTGGATTTTCTCCGCCATTATTGTATCTATATTATGATTCCGCCATTGGCGATGTAGACTGATATTTATTTTGAGTACTCTTTATGTATGATTCCGCCTCTGGCGATGGTGACTGATTATGTATCATTATGCACTAAGTTGTATCCTGTACTGTGCTTCTCTGATGTGATGATATCTATATGATTCCGCTGTCATATGTGTGTAAATTATTCTATTTTCTGTTTATGCTATTATCTGTGATCTGCTAATGATGATTAATGTGTTATATTCCAATGATTATCCTTAACACCGTGTCATGGGGTTTTGGGATCGTCACAGCGGGGAAGGCGCGGGGTGCTGCGCTCGCAGAGGTGGCTGTTGATGGCGGCGCCGGGGCGTTCTCAGGCGGCGACGGAGGGTCTCACGGGCTAGGGTTTGCTGTGGAGCGGATTTTTGGGGTTAACGGAGGAGGAGGGGCTGACGGTGTGCGGTTGAGGTCAGGGAGGCGAAGTGCGATGGGGGTCTCGGCCACTGGCGGCGCGACGGTCCTAGGGGGGTTATAGCTGTCGTTTCTAGTTGTGGGGGGGGGGGGGGGGTTGGGTCACGTGGAAGAGGTGAGGCGCGAGGGGAGAGGATCGGCGATAGGGCGCGGCGGCGCCACCTATCTGGGGAGCGACAGCTCCTCCGTCTTCTTCTTTATTTTTATTTTTTGTTATAAATCGATTTGAAGAAAATAAACGGGGGGGGGGGGGGGGGGTAGAGAGGTAATAGGGAGAGGAAAGAGAAAAGGCTTTTTATTTAATATTTTAATTTCAAAAAGTTGACTTTTACATACGACCTCTAAACGAGGCCCACCGCCTGTCGTCCATAGCTAATTATCCCTATTCCGAACACAATGGGATATGTATCGTAGGCTGATTCGATAGTTTCGATCAGTTTTCGTCAAAATCAACATATAACTATATATATTCAATTTGAACGCGTATTTCAATTTACCGGGGTCACATACGAACTTTAAAATTCAAGAAAAATATTTTCTAGCTTCGTATTGACGATACGGTCCTAACAAAACTAATTTCGTCGAATTCTGAGACCGTTTGAAAAATGGCCATTTTCCAGTCGATTAAAATCATCTGAAACTGGTCAAACGCGTTTTCCTTTGCCACGCTCACATATTGATTCAAAAAATTATGAAAGTTGGAATCTAGCAATAATTTGACATCACGGATCCAACAAAAGTGGTTTCGTCGAAATCCGAGGTCATTTGCAAAATTTCCAATTTTATGGGCCTGAATTCCATAACGACTATTCAGAATTTTCATTTGGACATATCTTTTGATTCCTGCTATGAAATTTCAATTTTTCGTATTCATCGGAAAGATATTCTCAATTAGATCCCATTATTTTTGGTTTCACTAAAATTCAGATTGTTTTGCACCTGGTACATTCAACTGAAGTTTGAAATCGAATTATCAAACTACCGCGCCATTTTCAATTCTATTTATAATTATATATAATTATTTATATTCTAACGACGACGTATATAATATATACGTTCGAATTCTATTCAAATTAAATTTCTCATTGATATTATTTAAAATAATTCATTTTAAATAATCAAAATTCGCTTAAATTGCCAAAATAAAAATTTTAAACTGGCCCGCATTTTCAGGTTGTTACAGGATTCTTACATCTTCTGTCGTTGTGGCGGCTCAGTGCAGCTCGATCCTTGTCCTCATCAACGTTAAACTCTAAGCGGAATCTGGTAGCTTTGTTGTCGATGTTGTTTGGATTCCCAAATCTTTTGTCGTTGTTGTGGCTCAGTCCAGCTCAATCCCTCTTCATCAACGTTAAACTCTGAGCGGAATTTGGTAATGTTCTTCACACTTATTGCTTTAATCAGTATGTCGGCCTTCTGGTAAGTTCCAGGTATGTGATTAACTTCGATTTCTCTTCTTTGAACCATCTGTCTAACAAAATGCAAGTCTATCTTGATATGCTTTGTTCTCGCGTGTTGTATTGGATTATCTGACATGTATACGACATTTTCGTTATCACACCATAGCACTGGCTTTGTTGTAGTCTTAATCTGAAGCCCTTTTGGTATAGATTGAATCTACTTTATTTCTGCAGCAGCATTAGCTACACTTTTATATTCAGATTATGTACTTGATCTAGAGATTGTAGCTTGTTTCTTCGAACTCCAGGAAACTAGGCTTTGACCAATATAGACACAGTATCGACTTGTAGACCTTTCTATCATCAGGATTTGAGGCCCAGTCAGCATCTGCATACCCTAGTATGTTTAGATGTTGACTTCTCTTTAATGTGATTCCATAGTCTATAGTCCCTTTAAGATACCTTAAGATTCTTTTGACTGCCTTCTAGTGGGTATCCAATGGTTTCTGCAAAAACTGAGATACTTTATTAACACTATAGGAAATGTCAAGCCTGGTTATAATAGCATATTGTAATGCTCCTACGACCATCCTATATTCAGCGATGTTAGAAATTGCTTCTCCTCTAAATTTAGAATATTCTTGACTACTTATCATGTGTGTAGGTTGAAAATTAGCATTCAACATCTTTGTTTTATTGAGTAACTGAGTGTTATACTTTCTTTGGCATAGGAATATTTTATTGTTTGTCCTTGTTACTTCTATGCCCAAGAAATAATTGACATTACCCAGGTTTTTAATAGAAACTGTTTATCTAAGTATTGTGTTAATTCATCTATGTCTTTAATGTTGCTACCAGTTATTATCAGATCATCTACATATATTAATATGTATATTGTGGATGACTGATTAATCTTTCTGAACAAAGAGTTGTCTGATTTGGTAGATTGAAAACCTAAATTATATAGTGTTTTTTAGTCTATCAAACCATACACAAGGAGAATGTTTCAGACCATATATAGGCTTATTCAATTTACAAACATAGTTTGAATTAACATTATAACCTGGTGGTTGACTCATGTAGATTTCTTCCTTAAGAACACCATTTAAAAAGGCATTATTGAATCTTACTTGCAGCAATAGTTAGTACAAGCCTTATAGTTGTGGGTTTTACAACGGGAGAAAAGTTTTGATTAAAGTCAAACCCATTTTCTTGTGTAAAACCCTTGGCTACAAGTTTGACCTTGTACTTATTTATTGACCCATCTGGATTCTTTTTTAATTTGTATGTCAATCTACAACCTAATATATTTTTGTTAGCAGGTGGATATATAATATCCCAAGTATTGTTTTTAATTAGAGCATTATACTCTTCATCCATTGTTGCTTTCCATTGTTTGTTTTTGACTGCCTGATCAAATGATCCGGGTTCATTAATACTGGATGTAGCAGCAAATATTTTAAGTTTAAAGATATCACTTTTAGAATCTTTTAACCATTGGATGACCAATTTGAATTGGTTGTTCAGTTGGTGGTGAGTCATCATTGTCTTCAGATCTTTCAGGAGTTATTTGCTAATTATTAGACTCATCGTTCTCTTAGCTATGAACTTGTGTAGGTGGACGAGATGTCACACTGGGTGGCTCAAAGCTTTCATGATCATGGCTGATTGGTGAGCTTTGAGCATCAGATTGTTGATTAGTCTCTTTTTGTTGCCAGCTTTCATGAATATAAGGCACAATAGGTATAGAAATTTTTGGATTTCTAACTTTACCTGTAGTGCTTATATCTTTGTTGATATAGATTCTTCCAGCATTATCAATACATTTGTATCCCTTTTGATTCTTAGCATACCCTAGAAAAGTACACTGTTTTGACCGGAAGTTTAGTTTATTGGTATTATAAGGCCTTAAATATGGAAAACACGGAACATTTTAAGTTGTTTATAATCTTGTTTGACATTATAAAAAATTTCAAATGGTGATATATCCTTTAATACACTTGTTGGTTGTCTGTTAATCAGATAAACCGCTGTATTAAAGGCTTCTAGCCAAAATTTCAATGGCATATTTGCTTGTGCAAGCAATGTGTAACGTCCTGTATTTTTACGGTCAAATAATTAATTAATTTAATTATTTAAAATATGGTTTGGTAATTTAAAATTGTAATAACCCAGAAATTCTGAACCAGTTTAAAATTTTTATTTTGGCAATTTTAGCGAATTTTGAACATTTAAAATAGATTATTTTAAATAATATCGATGAGAAATTTATTTTGAATAGATTTCGAACGTATATATTATACGCGTCGTCGTTAGAATATAAATATTTATATATAATTATAAATAGAATAGAAAATGGCGTGGTAGTTCGATAATTTGATTTCAAACTTCAATTGAATGTACCGGGTGCAAAACAATCCAGATTTTAGCGAAACCAAAAACAATAGGATCTAATTGGTGATATCTTTCCAACGGATCCAACAAATCAAAATTTCATAGCGGGAATCAAAAGATATGTCCAGTTGAAAATTCTGAATAGTCGCTATGGAATTCAGGCCCTTAAAAATGGGAATTTTGCAAACGACCTCGGATTTCAATGAAACCACTTTTGTTGGATCCGCAGTGTCAAATTATTGCTAGATTCCAAATTTCATAAGTTTTCGATTCAATATGTGAGCGTGGCAAAGGAAAACGCGTTTGACCAGTTTCAGTTGATTTTAATCGACTGGAAATTGGCCATTTTTCCAACGGTCTCGGAATTCGACGAAACTAGTTTTGTTAGGACCGTATCGTCAATACGAAGCTAGAAAATATTTTTCTGCAATTTTTCGAGTCCGTATGTGACCTCGGTAAATTGAAATGTACGTTTAAAATTCAATATAGCGATTTAAATGTAAATTCGACGAAAACTGATTCAAACAGTCGAATCAACCTACGATACATATCCCATTGGGTTCGGAATGGGGGTAAAAAGCTATGGACGACAGACGGTGGGCCTCGTTTAGAGGTCGTTTGTAAAAGTCAACTTTTTGCAAATTAAATAATTAATAAATTAAAAAAAATATCTCTCCCCTTAAACCCGCTCTGGCCCCCCTCTCTCATTTTCAATCCGATCAGACAAAATAAAAAAAAGGGAAGAGGAAGACGGGGGGGAACTCGCCGCCCCCCCCCCCCCCCCCCGAAGATCGCCGTCGCCGCCTCAAGGGAGGGCGCCACCTCCGAAGCCCTGCCCCCCCCCTCGTCAGATCAAGCCCCCCGCCCCGAAGAGCCGCACCGCAGCAGCGAGAGCCCCCCCTTTTCCTCCACCGCCGCAACACCCCTCCCCCCCCCCCCCCCGCGCCGCCTTCCCCTTACCTCCTCTACCCCCGCGCCTTCCCCCACCATCCTCCGGCGCCGCAGCAAAGACCCTGTAACGGCGGGATTTTCGACCTAGAAAATCAACATAAAAACACACTGTTGACTATTCAAGCATCGAAAACACCAGGACATTAATAGAAGAATTTAGAGGGTGAGAAAGAAAAGATAGAACTAATAGAATAGAAGAAGAAGAAGATCACAACTGAACAGAATCAGAGTAACACGAAACTCGCAGCGGAACAAAATAAGATGTATTATATAACATAACTTTGAATACAAAACTGTATTGTATATACATACCATTATCAGAGTACAATACATCATATCACAGCGGAAATAACTCTACATAACTAAGGGTGAAGCTTCATGCTTTTGAGCTCCTCCAAGTGAATCTGCAAAGCCTGAAACACTTGACTGCCCGTACAAATTTGGGCACCCAAGAGTTTAGGGAAAACAACAAAATAAACTCTGGGTCAGTCATGGGACTGGGGTGAGTAAATTCCAACCATACTGTTTAACTTTGAAAATCCTTTTCAAAACAAGAAGATAATAGTAAGACCAGCCCACACATAAACATGGACGGTTTTTACCTTACTATAACCCAACATATTTTTATATCAAACTTCAGTGATATTATGATAGTTTCTAAACAAATAATTATACAAGTAGCAGAACGCTTGCATCTCACGTTCCACATATATATAGTGAAAAATCATAAACCACAGGGCGTTTATCGGCGAATCGATTTCAACAGACAAGGTATGGGAGCACCTTCTGAATAGTGTACTCTAGAGGGGATACACTCAGGGTTCAACAAGAACGTCTTGCAACCCGGCCACACATGACCGCTCACTCATTTAGCTTGAGTGTCGCGAATATATTGCCACCACGGTTGTAGGCCATCCAACCGTCATCCGAAGATACAGAATCGAAAAGAAGTATAAATATGAATTTTCTCTAGATCGGTGGCAATACACCCTGCTTGGGGATGACCCAACTAGCCATGCTGCCTAGCCCAACTTCTGTCATTCCTGGTTGTGAGGCTAGAGGCTACGTCTATCTTTAGAACATCTGATCACCATTCACTTTGAATGTAACATCGTCAAATCCGTAATCACACATTGATTACACAAATGCACTCTGGGTGTAGAATAGAGAGAAGTTACCTTCTCCCCACCAGCTTGGTATATTCGTAAAATCAACGGCATGACCGTTGGAAATACTCTGCTAGACACTCATCCATGCAAGTTGTCCTGGGACTGGACAAACAAATAAACATCACTCTAGAACTGGACGACCCTTGCTTTTAACTCCGTCTTCAATTATCTTCATCATATCTAATTCGCAGTGCTTATGTCTATACGGAGTGGTTTTCAGATAACATATCCAACCGGTCTCTCCGTATTGACAACGACGGTCAAACACTTCGATAGTCGGTTATTTATCTATCGAAGTAAAAATAACATTCATTCCATGTACACTAACATCACACAATCGCGGGCACTTTTTATTTAACGTTCGACTTTATTATTCGAATTCCCATATCTTACCAGATATTTCTCAAATCCCGTTTTAGCCATTTCATACTTCTTAGAAACATTTCCAGTTATTATAAACTCTTATTCTTTCATGTTCCAGAAACATACATTATTAACGTTCGAAGCATTTTCATTCTTTTCACCTTCCTTGGTTTCTACACTTGGATCATATACCCTATCTTCATTGGAAAATATTTCGAATTTCATTATAAATATTTTAATCGGCCAACTGTTTACTTTTAAAACATAATTCACTTAAAAATGTGAATACCATTCCTGTTATAGAAATCTGAATAACTTTATCAATTAACTCTTTATTCAAGTAATACTTATCTCGTTTACCGAAACCTCTTTCATACTTTATATTCCCAATTCACTTTATAAACTCTGTTTTCTAAGACAACTTCATATCAAATCGATATCAAGTTTATAACTAAATACTGACTCCTATCCTATTAACATTTATTTGTTTAAAACTAAATGTTAATTATTCTATCAGATTATAATCCCTAAAAATAGTTTACTTTTAATACATTCGACATCGTCGAATTCTAGTTCCAAATCCTAACGGTTTAATTCTAATCACATTTCGACCATCGAAATGCTGTCATCAGTTTCTAATACAATTCCCCAATTCTTTTTCTAAACTATTTCTTATATTTCTTTGAACAAACGTCGTTACTTACTACTCTAGAATAAGTGGATTTCAAACCAAACTTTTACATTTCCTAGGAAGTGCTGTTATATATAAAAGTCATGCTTAAGTCTAATCAACAGCAGTTAATTTGTCGCTATAGTTCTAAACTTGTCATACGCTGTAATATTCTCCTTATAACTAATTACAGTCACACTTACCTTATCAACAACGTTATTTTATTGCTATAGTTCCACTTATCATACGCTGTAATATTCTTTGTTATAACCAATCTTGACATAACAGTCACACTTATCTTATCAACAGCGTTATTTTATCGCTATAATCCTAAGACTGGCAATACGTTGTCGTATTCCTTTTATACACATCTTGACATCTCTTTCCGTTACAAACTGTTATCGTTCCTCGATAATAGTGAAACCGTTCAAGTTGGGGTATTCTATTTACCTCTCAGACCTTGATCGACAACGTTCTTTCCTTAGAACAGATATAAGTATGTATTCTAATCCTTTATTACTTATAATTTTCATCAAATCGTATTTCCTTGTTTTACTTTGGAATACGGTTCTATAACATCATATTCATCCTTTGAAATCTTCATTGTTTATTATTATTTATTTTTAAACATTTACTCTTCGCTTTCATTTCATTCCATCGTTCTATTTATAACTTCTTAAATTAAATGGGTAACTAATCTCGTTAATCTTGATTAATTTATTTCCAAACTGTTTTCGTTAGATTAACTAAAATCCAATTAATCTGATAATCATTTTCCCAAATAACAGTTGATTAAATCAACTTCATTCCATTAGTAAATTCTTTAACTGATTTGAATTACTTCTTAACATTAGATTAATACAATTAATCTAATAATATTTCTAAATTGTTTATCTTAAATATAATTATCCAAATATTTAATCATTGGATAATTTCTGCTTTATAAACTTATTTAAATATTAACAATCGTTTTTATTTATTTTATAAAAACGAACTCTAAAATACTGGTTTATAATAGAACTTCTATCATAAATTTAAATCTTCTTTTTAATTATAAAAATATAATTTTTATAATTATCTTAGTTGATTTGCCTGACGGCCAATCAACTCCTTAACAAAACGATGGTTTTACGGTCGACTGTCACCACTTTCTAAATCGATATCGTTTATTTATTTATCGAAATAGATGTTGAATTTCCGTTCAACATCAATATTCACATGGGGTTTTAAATAATTCGGGTTCATACAAAACAAACAGTACATATAATTATTAAGGAATCCGGTTGGATTCCTCCAACCGGTTTCCGCATCAACAGATGTCAGTCAATACAATTTTCACTAACTCTATACTAGGGAATATTCTAATCGGTGGAATCAGTGTCCAACCGATGATGTGTACATATGTAACGATATATAATATTAATTGTAATCTACCTAATCGTCCATCACACAGCATTCAAGCAATATTAAAATATAATGTAAAATAGATCAGAGTTAGTGATTTTACTCACCTTTGCGTGTTAACCGTTAAATAACGATTTGCATCACTCCAGTATCGCACGTTCGAGCCCGCTTACGCTTCTTTTCCCGCAAATGGACTTCCTCCAGTGAACGACGAATCACCATTCATTTAGTCGGCACATGACCTTACTCGTCACACACAGAAATGCCTCATTCCCATTTTCGAGCTTTAAGTTTCCCGTCATCTTCATGCTAAATCAACTAATTACACCAGTCTCCTCCGAATGAAATGTAAACTCCAGTACACCTTTCTATCGCCATGTCCACTTAAAACCACTTACCACGATCAACAAGTTGCACCGTCCTTCTATAGTGTTTACAAAACATCATGCTGCTCGTTTATAACCCGTATACTTCACCATTCCAATCTGAGCGTCATCGCTCCACAAAACCTCACGAACCACACGCCAAAATAATTCTCTTTAATCTTTTTCCTCACCATGCATTCAACTATTTCTTTTATTATTATCATTGGGCTACCAGAACTTGGCCCATACTCTATTGGTTCAACCCACACCAACAGTACTGTTGCCAAATAAGTCCGCCTCATACTGTAGAACACTATTTCTTCTTATGTCCGCATTTTCATGGAACCATCCCACTTCACCATTTCATGCATTTAGTCGCCTTCATCTTCCAGACTTAAACCCGTAAGCCCCCTTTTCACATCCAAAGTACTTCGTCTTCCCAAAATATGAACCCTTTTGTTTTTGTTATTCCTTACTAGCTAACCATTCAAGCACTTAAACACCACGTCCCCTTCTTGCCAATGTTCACGCCCGCTCCTCTTTCCCTTTTGACGCGAACTCTTGAAATATTCACCCTGCTAATCTCCATGCACGTACCACACCCTTCCCTATACCACATAGAACCACAACAAAACACCGAAACTTCCCCCCCATTACCAGCTCCTTGCATCCAGAACCTCCTCACGATCTGTGCATTGTTCCTTCTTCATGCCGGCGTTAAGACTCCTTTTCAACCCCAATGCCAAACTCACGCTACCACCTTGCCATGCTTTGCTCCCACTTACATCACACGTAAAACAGCTGCATGTACCCTTCAGTGTTTAACGCATCTGAAGATGCCGTCTCCAGTATATATAACTCCTGTCACCTTCTCAATGAACATGAACGCCCCCTGATGATTTGGGCCTCACGCAAACTGCTACTCACATTCTTTTATGTGTTAACAAATATGGAACTACACCCACATGAACACCACAACTATATTTCCTACAATTGCTCACGAAACTGTCAGATGCCATAAGTGCAAACTCAATACTTAACGCCCAGTTCAATTTGATGCCTTCCACCATCAGCTTCTTTGCTGTCATACCCGCGTGCATGAAACAAATCCCTCACGTGTTTCCAAATTTCCACTATTTTTCAAACAATATAACATCACCATGTTACTATGCTTCCATTCGAAATGTTCGCTTCTATATTTCCTCCACGTTACCAGTACTACCATGCGGACAGCATCACCCCAGAGCTTCCATGCAACCTTCAGATCCCCCCTAACCGCATGATGCAGCAGCAATACCCAAGACGTCCCCATCTTTTTCTTCATCTGCCTTCTCTTGTAAACACTAGTACACCCGTACCCCAGTCCTCCCCTCTTTCGAACTGCAATCGCCATCTTCGCAATAATAACACACACAGTTCTCTCACCACCCCGAGTTGTCCGACATCCTCAAATGCTTGCACAACGTTTGCTGCTAAAACACACGCTCTCGGTTTATGTGTATCACGCAAGTATTCCCCTTCAGCTATTTTCTTTTTCTTTTTGTTTGCTGAAGCCCGAATGTTTGGTGCGTTATTTATAATGGATGAAGCTTGATTGTTAAGCAATAGGTATTAGAATAGGGTTATGGCTAGCTTGCTTTGGAAATGAAAGTTGAAGTGAACCATACGGTAAATTAATGGCTTAGGGTATGGTTCGGCCTATAGCATGTGCAGTTGTTTTACTTAGCAGCTAAGTATTTGCATAGTTATGGTCTCGGTAAGGCATGTTGTTTTATATTAGGAAATAGAAGTATGGTTAAATACATAAAGTAAGATCTGCATGCACGTTCCTAGCTATTCCATAGGGTATGGGAAGATCGTAGGGTGATGGTTCGTTTCTTTGGGTCATCATAGCATATAGGTAGGAAAACTTCTCAGTGAAGAAATGTACATATAGGTCATGGGCTGGTTACTACTCAAAAAATTGATATATACGTTTTTGTTTTATATGCATTCCGTTCATTGCAGACTGCTAAGGACAGAAATAAAATTATGGTCGTGTCCAGCGAGGTGCCATGATCCAAAAATATAATAATACCGGTTGTTTGACTTATATTTTGAAATCCCGAAATACTGATACAAGGTGCACAATACTCCAAATAAAAAGTTGCATATTTAATTTATTAAAAATTACAGTAAAATTCTAAAAATTAAATTATCGCTGCGCCTCAAAAGAACCTTGTCCCGATTTGCAACCGATATCAAGTTATATTCAAATAACCGTTACGGTCGATATACGCTTCTACAGCGACTTTTCGAATATTTAATTTGGACATATCTTGTAACCTATATGACGAAATCTTGGTTTTTCACTTCTGTTAGAAAGACAAAGTTCAACAGATTCCAACGTTTCTCATTTCGAAGAAATCCGATTCAAAACGAGTCCGGTACACTCAGTTGAAGTTCAGAACGTTAAATTACGAACTGCAGCGTCGTTATGGGCTCGATTATAATTAATATATATCATTATATATTCTGCTTCGTTTTAATTAAAATATAAATCCACTTATATTACAAATTCAATATTTAAACTGATTTAAATATTCAAATACAAACCGACAAAAATGCGAGACGTTACAGACCTTCCTCCTTAAAATAATTTCGTCCTCGAAATTGCTAAGATAGGGAAAATGCTACAATCTCTGTTATAACATGGTTAAAAATCTTTTTGGTTTACTTCATAATTCCAGTTTCCACTGAACTGATTATTTCCAATTAAAATATTAATTCCTTATTATTTCGAATATTTTCAAAATTTCTGAAAATTTCCTAACAGCTTAAATTTTTAGAGAATCTCGCCAGCATCTCCTCTGCACGGCTCACTCGGTACTACCACAACTTGCCACTCCGGGCCTTCTCCAATCCAAAAGAAAATCAAACAGCCAAACGGCTTAACCAAACTGACTCATAAAAAATCTCATACTCGTATATAAACGTGTACCTTCTCTGTTGGGCATTCAACTCTATCTCTGCCATCTGCTATCAAACCAGCATATCCAAGCATCCTTGGTTGATCTCCCATCAATCCGTTCTCAAACCAGTCTTTCGCTTTTACTAAGCCAAATTTCTATTTCAACTCTGATTCCACTCTCAGTTCTTAACCTTGTTAAGTTTTATTATGACATTCCATTTACTGATTTATTTCTCAAATCAGTTATCTCCATCTCTAATTCAAAATTCGATTCTTATTCTCCAAGAATCAATTCATTTTTAATAACTCGAATCTCCAATATTTTTCTTTTATAATTTTCATTCTAGATCTTTCCAAATTCAGTCCAGTTTTGTTATCTTTGTTTAAATTCCATTTTTACCATTTTAACTCCATAAGTTAAATTTTTATTTCAGAATTCAAATTCCTGGGATTTATTTCAAATTAGTTTGAAATCATATATAATTCAAAACATTTGAATTTCTGACAACTTGTTTCTTAAACAATACAAAACAAAATCTTTGGTAGTAATCCGTCACTTAGCAACTCGAAAATGAACACCGATAATGGCGCGCTTCATCATCGGAATTTATTTTCCAGTAATCGAAGTGAGTTCAATACTATTATCATTTTTCAAAACTCATTTTTCAAACATTTTCATTTTGAATATTACTTCAAAATATCATTCACAGCACTTGGAAAACAAATTTTCAAATCTCCCAGGATTTTAAAATTCCCTTATATTTTATCCAAATTCAATTTCAATTCTTTTCCAAGTTTCTAGAGTTTTATTTCAATTCTGGTCTTTAATTCAGATTCAACTCATCTGATTTTGCATATCATACTTATATAATATTTCGATTGGTAGTTTATATAACCAACTTAATTATAATCCTGTTCGATCATAATAATGATCACATATCCAATATATTATATTAATATCAAGATATACACTTCTTTTTATATCAAAATATACTTTGGGTAAAATTATTTTATTTACCCCGCTTTCAAAACAATATCATGTCGAATTACTCTGTTCTAGAGTTTAGAAACACCTATCGATCCAGTTTGCATTACTGTTTCGACCAGAATTCATAAACCACTCGACTGACCAGTCAACACAATATAAAACAGTTTTTATATTAATTCACAAATACGCGCTCATCTATATACACTCAAACTCAATCTAGAGTACAACTAACTCCATCTCTATTGAGTTACGCCACAGAGCCAAGGTAATCACTTAACCTTATGCTCTGATACCATCTGTAACGGCGGGATTTTCTACCCACAAAATCAACATAAAAACACACTGTTGACTATTCAAGCATCGAAAACACCAGGACATTAATAGAAGAATTTAGAGGGTGAGAAAGAAAAGATAGAACTAATAGAATAGAAGAAGAAGAAGATCCCAACTGAACAGAATCAGAGTAACACGAAACTCGTAGCGGAACAAAATAAGATGTATTATATAACATAACTTTGAATACAAAACTGTATTGTATATACATACCATTATCAGAATACAATACATCATATCACAGCGGAAATAACTCTACATAACTAAGGGTGAAGCTTCCTGCTTTTGAGCTCCTCCAAGTGAAACTGCAAAGCCTGAAACACTTGACTGCCCGTACAAATTTGGGCACCCAAGAGTTTAGGGAAAGCAACAAAATAAACTCTGGGTCAGTCATGGGACTGGTGTGAGTAAATTCCAACCATACTGTTTAACTTAGAAAATCCTTTTCAAAACAAGAAGATAATAGTAAGACCAGCCCACACATAAACATGGACGGTTTTTACCTTACTATAACCCAACATATTTTTATATCAAACTTCAGTGATATTATGATAGTGTCTAAACAAATAATTATACAAGTAGCAGAACGCTTGCATCTCACGTTCCACATATATATAGTGAAAAATCAGAAACCGCAGGGCGCTTATCGGTGAATGGATTTCAACAGACAAGGTATAGGAGCACCTTCTGAATAGTGTACTCTAGAGGGGATACACTCAGGGTTCAACAAGAACGTCTTGCAACCCGGCCACACATGACCGCTCACTCATTTAGCTTGAGTGTCGCGAATATATTGCCACCACGGTTGTAGGCCATCCAACCGTCATCCGAAGACACAGAATCGAAAAGAAGTATAAATATGAATTTTCTCTAGATCGGTGACAATACACCCTGCTTGGGGATGACCCAACTAGCCATGCTGCCTAGCCCAACTTCTGTCATTCCTGGTTGTGAGGCTAGAGGCTACGTCTATCTTTAGAACATCTGATCACCATTCACTTTGAATGTAACATCGTCAAATCCGTAATCACACATTGATTACACAAATGCACTCTGGGTGTAGAATAGAGAGAAGTTACCTTCTCCCCACCAACTTGGTATATTCGTAAAATCAACGGCATGACCGTTGGAAATACTCTGCCAGACACTCATCCAGGCAAGTTGTCCTGGGACTGGACAAACAAATAAACATCACTCTAGAACTGGATGACCCTTGCTTTTAACTCCGTCTTCAATTATCTTCATCATACCTAATTCGCAGTGCTTATGTCTATACGGAGTGGTTTTCAGATAACATATCCAACCGGTCTCTCCGTATTGACAACGACGGTCAAACACTTCGATAGTCGGTTATTTAACTATCGAAGTAAAAATAACATTCATTCCATGTACACTAACATCACACAATCGCGGGCACTTTTTATTTAACGTTTGACTTTATTATTCGAATTCCCATATCTTACCAGATATTTCTCAAATCCCGTTTTAGCCTTTTCATACTTCTTAGAAACATTTCCAGTTATTATAAACTCTTATTCTTTCATGTTCCAGAAACATACGTTATTAACGTTCGAAGCATTTTCATTCTTTTCACCTTCCTTGGTTTCTACGCTTGGATCGTATAACCTATCTTCATTGCAAAATATTTCCAATTTCATTATAAATATTTTAATCGGCCAACCGTTTACTTTTAAAACATAATTCACTTAAAAATGTGAATACCATTCCTGTTATAGAAATCTGAATACCTTTATCAATTAACTCTTTATTCAAGTAATACTTATCTCGTTTACCGAAACCTCTTTCATACTTTATATTCCCAATCCACTTTATAAACTCTGTTTTCTAAGACAACTTCTTATCAAATCGATATGAAGTTTATAACTAAATACTGACTCCTATCCTATTAACATTTATTTGTTTAAAACTAAATGTTAATTATTCTATCAGATTATAATCCCTAAAAATAGTTTACTTTTAATACATTCGACATCGTCGAATTCTAGTTCCAAATCCTAACGGTTTAATTCTAATCACATTTCGACCATCGAAATGCTGTCATCAGTTTCTAATACAATTCCCCAATTCTTTTTCTAAACTCTTTCTTATATTTCTTTGAACAAACGTCGTTACTTACTACTCTAGAATAAGTGGATTTCAAACCAAACTTTTACATTTCCTAGGAAGTGCTGTTATATATAAAAGTCATGCTTAAGTCTAATCAACAGCAGTTAATTTGTCGCTATAGTTCTAAACTTGTCATACGCTGTAATATTCTCCTTATAACTAATTACAGTCACACTTACCTTATCAACAACGTTATTTTATTGCTATAGTTCAACTTATCATACGCTGTAATATTCTTTGTTATAACCAATCTTGACATAACAGTCACACTTATCTTATCAACGGCGTTATTTTATCGCTATAATCCTAAGACTGGCAATACGTTGCCGTATTCCTTTTATACACATCTCGACATCTCTTTCCGTTACAAACTGTTATCGTTCCTCGATAATAGTGAAACCGTTCAAGTTGGGGTATTCTATTTACCTCTCAAACCTTGATCGACAACGTTCTTACCTTAGAACAGATATAAGTATGTATTCTAATCCTTTATTACTTATAATTTTCATCAAATCGTATTTCCTTGTTTTACTTTGGAATACGGTTCTATAACATCATATTCATCCTTTGAAATCTTCATTGTTTATTATTATTTATTTTTAAACATTTACTCTTCGCTTTCATTTCATTCCATCGTTCTATTTATAACTTCTTAAATTAAACGGGTAACTAATCTCATTAATCTTGATTAATTTATTTCCAAACTGTTTTCGTTAGATTAACTAAAATCTAATTAATCTGATAATCATTTTCCCAAATAACAGTTGATTAAATCAACTTCACTCCATCAGTAAATTCTTTAACTGATTTGAATTACTTCTTAACATTAGATTAATACAATTAATCTAATAATATTTCTAAATTGTTTATCTTAAATATAATTATCCAAATATTTAATCATTGGATAATTTCTGCTTTATAAACTTATTTAAATATTAACAATCGTTTTTATTTATTTTATAAAAACGAACTCTAAAATACTGGTTTATAATAGAACTTCTATCATAAATTTAAATCTTCTTTTTAATTATAAAAATATAATTTTTATAATTATCTTAGTTGATTTGCCTGACGGCCAATCAACTCCTTAACAAAACGATGGTTTTACGGTCGACTGTCACCACTTTCTAAATCGATATCGTTTATTTATTTATCGAAATAGATGTTGAATTTCCGTTCAACATCAATATTCACATGGGGTTTTAAATATAATTCGGGTTCATACAAAACAAACATTACATATAATTATCAAGGAATCCGGTTGGATTCCTCCAACCGGTTTCCGCATCCACAGATGTCAGTCAATACAATTTTCACTAACTCTATACTAGGGAATATTCTAATCGGTGGAATCAGTGTCCAACCGATGATGTGTACATATGTAAAAATATATAATATTAATTGTAATCTACCTAATCGTCCATCACACAGCATTCAAGCAACATTAAAATATAATGTAAAATAGATCAGAGTTAGTGATTTTACTCACCTTTGCGCGTTAACCGTTAAATAACGATTTGCGTCACTCCAGTATCGCACGTTCGAGCCCGCTTACGCTTCTTTTCCCGCAAATGGACTTCCTCCAGTGAACGACGAATCACCATTCATTTAGTCGGCACATGACCTTACTCGTCGCACACAGAAATGCCTCATTCCCATTTTCGAGCTTTAAGTTTCCCGTCATCTTCATGCTAAATCAACTAATTACACCAGTCTCCTCCGAATGAAATGTAAACTCCAGTACACCTTTCTATCGCCATGTCCACTTAAAACCACTTACCACGATCAACAAGTTGCACCGTCCTTCTATAGTGTTTACAAAACATCATGCTGCTCGTTTATAACCCGTATACTTCACCATTCCAATCTGAGCGTCATCGCTCCACAAAACCTCACGAACCACACGCCAAAATAATTCTCTTTAATCTTTTTCCTCACCATGCATTCAACTATTTCTTTTATTATTATCATTGGGCTACCAGAACTTGGCCCATACTCTATTGGTTCAACCCACACCAACAGTACTGTTGCCAAATAAGTCCTCCTCATACTGTAGAACACTATTTCTTCTTATGTCCGCATTTTCATGGAACCATCCCACTTCACCATTTCATGCATTTAGTCGCCTTCATCTTCCAGACTTAAACCCGTAAGCCCCCTTTTCACGTCCAAAGTACTTCATCTTCCCAAAATATGAACCCTTCTGTTTTTGTTATTCCTTACTAGCTAACCATTCAAGCACTTAAACACCACGTCCCCTTCTTGCCAATGTTCACGCCCGCTCCTCTTTCCCTTTTGACGCGAACTCCTGAAATATTCACCCTGCTAATCTCCATGCACGTACCACACCCTTCCCTATACCACTTAGAACCACAACAAAACACCGAAACTTCCCCCCCATTACTAGCTCCTTGCGTCCAGAACCTCCTCACGATCTGTGCATTGTTCCTTCTTCATGCCGGCGTTAAGACTCCTTTTCAACCCCAATGCAAAACTCACGCTACCACCTTGCCACGCTTTGCTCCCACTTACATCACACGTAAAACAGCTGCATGTACCCTTCAGTGTTTAACGCAACTGAAGATGCCGCCTCCAGTATATATAACTCCTGTCACCTTCTCAATGAACATGAACGCCCCCTGATGATTTGGGCCTCACGCAAACTGCTACTCACATTCTTTTATGTGTTAACAAATATGGAACTACACCCACATGAACACCACAACTATATTTCCTACAATTGCTCACGAAACTGTCTGATGCCATAAGTGCAAACTCAATACTTAACGCCCAGTTCAATTTGATGCCTTCCACCATCAGCTTCTTTGTTGTCATACCCGCATGCATGGAACAAATCCCTCACGTGTTTCCAAATTTCCACTATTTTTCAAACAATATAACATCACCATGTTACTATGCTTATATTCGAAATGTTCACTTCTATATTTCCTCCACGTTACCAGTACTACCATGCGGACAGCATCACCCCAGAGCTTCCATGCAACCTTCAGATCCCCCCTAACCGCATGATGCAGCAGCAATACCCAAGACGTCCCCATCTTTTTCTTCATCTGCCTTCTCTTGTAAACACTAGTACACCCGTACCCCAGTCCTCCCCTCTTTCGAACTGCAATCGCCATCTTCGCAATAATAACACACACAGTTCTCTCACCACCCCGAGTTGTCCGACATCCTCAAATGCTTGCACAACGTTTGCTGCTAAAACACACGCTCTCGGTTTATGTGTATCACGCAAGTATTCCCCTTCAGCTATTTTCTTTTTGTTTTTGTTTGCTGAAGCCCGAATGTTTGGTGCGTTATTTATAATGGATGAAGCTTGATTGTTAAGCAATAGGTATTAGAATAGGGTTATGGCTAGCTTGCTTTGGAAATGAAAGTTGAAGTGAACCATACGGTAAATTAATGGCTTAGGGTATGGTTCGGCCTATAGCATGTGCAGTTGTTTTACTTAGCAGCTAAGTATTTGCATAGAAGTAGGTTATGGTCTCGGTAAGGCATGCTGTTTTATATTAGGAAATAGAAGTATGGTTAAATACATAAAGTAAGATCTGCATGCACGTTCCTAGCTATTTCCATAGGGTATGGGAAGATCGTAGGGTGATGGTTCGTTTCTTTGGGTCATCATAGCATATAGGTAGGAAAACTTCTCAGTGAAGAAATGTACATATAGGTCATGGGCTAGTTACTACTCAAAAAATTGATATATACGTTTTTGTTTTATATGCATTCCGTTCGTTGCAGACTACTAAGGACAGAAATAAAATTATGGTCGTGTCCAGCGAGGTGCCATGATCCCAAAAATATAATAATACCGGTTGTTTGACTTATATTTTGAAATCCCGAAATACTGATACAAGGTGCACAATACTCCAAATAAAAAGTTTCATATTTAATTTATTAAAAATTACAGTAAAATTCTAAAAATTAAATTATCGCTGCGCCTCAAAAGAACCTTGTCCCGATTTGCAACCGATATCAAGTTATATTCAAATAACCGTTACGGTCGATATACGCTTCTACAGCGACTTTTCGAATATTTAATTTGGACATATCTTGTAACCTATACGACAAAATCTTGGTTTTTCACTTCTGTTAGAAAGATACAGTTCAACCGATTCCAACGTTTCTCGTTTCGAAGAAATCCGATTCAAAACGAGTCCGGTACACTTAGTTGAAGTTCAGAACGTTAAATTACGAACTGCAGCGTCGTTATGGGCTCGATTATAATTAATATATATCTTTATATGTTCAGCTTCATTTTAATTAAAATATAAATCCACTTATATTACAAATTCAATATTTAAACTGATTTAAATATTCAAATACAAACCGACAAAAATGCGAGACGTTACAGACCCCCCATTCTCAACAAATACAGTAAGTTTTTCTTTTCTTTTCTTTTCTTTTATGATTTTTTTTAGATTATATAAAAACTGATTTACATAATGGAGAGTTTGAATTTATAGCATAGAAAAAAAAACTGATTTTTATAAACAAAAGAATTAGATTTTTACTTAGAAAAAGATTTGTTTTTTTTAAAGGTAAAAAGAAATGATTTTTATCGTTGAAAGAAACCATTTTTGATAAGTTGAAATTATTTTTAAAAGCTATAAAAATATGGTTTTTATACTTATAGCTAATTAAAGATATGATCTTTATATAGTAGATGATATAAAAATATTATTTTTATATAGGTAGAGTATTAAAAATAGGATTTTTATATTATAGGAAGGTTAAAAATATAATTTTTATATAAGCGTGAAGTTAAAAATATTATTTTTATATTTTAAAGTATTAAAAATATTATTTTTATATTTTTAAGTCTTTACTATATAGATAATAAAAATATGAAAAGGCGATATTTTTAAATATGAAAAGGCGATATTTTTAAAATATGAAAAGACGATATTTTGATATGAGTAGTGAAGTAAAAATATGATTTTCTTTCTTCGAGCAAAATATAATTTTCATATTATAAAAAGGCGAAATCTTTGTAGTTGAAAAGGCGAGACCTTTATATAGAGAATAACAAAGTAAAAATGGAATTTTTATCTATATAGCATCATAGTAAAAATTCGATTTTTATATATTGAATAGCATAGTAAAAATTCGATTTTTATATATGTAGTGGCTACGGGCAACGAAGATGACGAAGATGCGATAACGATGAAGATTTCTCTAAAAGAAGAGTCAAGATGATTGGATAGCTATTTGTGAGAATTTCTCACCTTTCAATTTCATTTTCTAGTTATATTTATATACTAGGATGCAGACGGTGCTTAGTAGCACCCGACCCAATCGTCCACAGACCATGGACTTGTTTGTTTGATTGCATAAATTAGTTAGATGATTAGATTTGAATTTGATTGTTTGGTGGATTTGATTGATGTGTGAATGGCGTGGGCCTTCACTAGACCGGGGATAAGGCTAGGCCTCGTCCCGTTTCTAGTATCGTGCCGTTATGCGGTCGAAATTTTCTAAAATAAGTTAGAAAAATAAAAATATCATTTTATTTAAAGAATGAACTGAATAGGAATTCATATGTTGGAATAAAATGTTTTATCGTTTAAAACATAATTTTTAACGTGAATATGAATATAGTGAAAGTGAATAAAATAAATATTCATTTACAAACCGGACGGTTTGTTTATGTACACCTATTTGAATGACATTGATTGGGCCTCATTCCAGTTTAGAAAATAAAGAATATTATAAAATAAAGGTTCATGTGTTGACTGTACTCATTCGTTGAGATTAGTCATGTGTTGAACGAAATATTTTAATAATAAAATTTATATCTTTATCTTTATAAAATAAAGGTTCATGTGTTGACTGTACTCATTCGTTGAGATTAGTCATGTGTTGAACGAAATATTTTAATAATAAAATTTATATCTTTATCTTTATAAAATAAAGGTTCATGTGTTGACTGTACTCATTCGTTGAGATTAGTCATGTGTTGAACGAAATATTTTAATAATAAAATTTACATCTTTATCATATATAGAATTAGAAATCAACTGGAAAATAGATGAGATGAGTGGTCTCCTGGATATTGATCTGATGTTGGTTTCGGCCTTCGGGGTTAATATTCAGGGAATTGTTCTCTTACTAATTTACAGTGGGAGTCTAATTTTATATCAAACGATAGATATCTTAATTTTTATAAAATATATTAAATAACAAAAATAGTCACACGTGGACAGTACTCATTCGTTGAGATTAGTCGTGTGTTGACAAAAATAAATATTCATTTGTTGAATAGAATATTTGAAAATAGAAATATATGAAGCCGTGTTGGTTAGATTGACGCCATTTTGTCGTGAACGATATTTATATCGATTTTATTCATTTTAAAATGAATATTGAAAAGCGATTTCGAAATGAATTGAATTGAAAACGATTTCGAAATGAATTGAATTGAAAACGATTTTGATTTCAATGGAATATATAACGAATTTGAATCAAATAGAAAACCAATTTGAATTGAATCGAATAGAAAACGACTTTGGAATTGAATTGAATTGAAAACGAATTCGAATTGAATAGAAAGTGAATTGAAATGAATTCAAAATGAATTGAAATTTGAATTGAATAGAAATGAATTTTAAAACGAATTTATCATAGAAAATTCAATTTTGATTTGAATTGAAATGAAGGTTGAAATTGTTTTTGAAACGAATTCAAAACTATTTACATAATCCGTTTTAAATAGAAATCCATGAAATATATATTATATATAATATAATATAATGGCCTGAATAGAACGCGCCGCGCCGCGGCAGTTCGTGAATTTCGACCATTTATTTCAAACAAACATTACGGGAGATCCGACCGTCGGATTCTCCTAAAACCGGGACCGTTGGGTTCGTATCGAAAAGAGCTTTCTAACGAATATTAGAAATTTGAAATCTAACGGTTGGATTTGGAGATACATCCAAATCAAATTTGGAAAAGGTCCGTGTAAGTGCAGTTCGATGGCCATTGTTGGAAATCGATTGTACGGGCCTTAATAAAATTATTAAAAATAGTAATAATTTGTGTAAAATCATAAGAAATGATTTGGGAAAATTTGGGATGAAAAACTCCATATTTGAAAAGATAAAAATAGATTTTATCAAAATGAACTTGTTTGAACTAAATTTAAAACCCGATTTGTTTTTAAATAAATAAATTAGATTTAAAAAGGGGTTTTAAATAATCGGAATTCCTAATATATTTGATTTGAATTGAACTAGAATTGATTTGTGGGTTCATCGTGAACGGTGTTTTAAATAACACTAGTTCTGTAACCCGATAATAAATATAATGTGATTTGGGTTTGTCGTGAACTGTGTTTTAAATAACACCTAGTTCTTTGACCCAGAAAAAGGGAGTTTTAACGAATCTGCAATTAGGTTGAAATGTAAATCTGTAATCTAAATTATCAAATTTAGAAATGAGCGAGAATGGAGTATCACCAGTTTTGCTCCAAAGCGATAGTTAAATCTTTAATTAGATTTGAACGTGAAATGGTAATTAATTTTACCGATAACACCATGGTGTTAGATATGGAGTATTACCAGTTTTGCTTCATGGGATGAATAGGTTGGGATTGGGAAATAAAATAAATAATTACTTCGTTGTGGTTCGCTAATCTCGACTAGTTTGTAAAACCATAATTTGGTTTGAAACGACATCCAAAGGAAGATTAAAGGATAAATTTTAAAGAATTTATTTTGGATAAAATTAATGGGAACTTTTCCCAAAAAAAAATGTGATTTTATGAATAAAAGAATATTCTGAATTGGAATGAGGCGTATGTTGTGTTTGTGTAACATTTGTTTTTAATATACGCGGGTTGTTCGGAAAGGCCGGCTTTATACCCATTCTGAATAACCGATTCGACGATAAGTCGAAGATGAAGACGGTGGTCGAAGACCGGAAGTCTTCACATTGTAGGGATAATTGCTGACGATCCTGATTGGGCTGTACACCCAAGAGGATGGAAATAGTTGGTGGTCGTCCAGACGTACTTGGAGATGGATGGATATGCGAGGAAAGTGCCTCCGGTTTCGTTCAGACCCAGAACGAACTTGTAAATGGATTGTGTGTCTGACATTGGATTTTATTCTGTGTTGATTGATTTCTATTAAATATACATCTGTTTGGCGGCGAAGAATTTATTCTTTTGCTTAACGCCCTTCTCTGAGACGTACGAGCTCAGAGGTTGTATATCGATGGACATCAGTCGCATGGCATGAATTGCCTGTGTGACACGCTAAGATGTAATGATCAAGGCTTTTGTTGAAAAGCAGAGTCTTGTGGTTGATGATCAAAGCATGGCCTACGTGGCAGCTTTGTGTATAACGTGAATTCGCGAGCCTCACACCTAGGTATGAGTCAAAAACGGGATACGGACTGCAGGGAGAGCACGACGTTTCTTTCTAGCTTTGGTGGTGTCAGTGACTTACCAGCCCTGACATTTATATACTTTTCACCTATGTGGTTGTTGGAATGCGAGGCGCCTCGATTATAGGTCTGTAAGGACCGGGAAACGTGTGTTCAGGAATAACTAATCCTCTAACGTAAGTGAGGACCGTCCCTGAAGCATCCAGTGGTTGCCCAGAGTGCGTAACCCTGGGACATTTGCTAGGGTGTCTCGAACGCGGAGAGGAGCTTGCCCCTTGCCTCGACTCATGACGGAAATCCAATTTCCAATACGTGTATTTCGGCTTTATTTGTAGAGCCTAGTACGGCGACATAGTGGGATGGGGCACTCATGCCGTCTATGATTTATATTTATGATTGAAATTGTTTTGACACTATACACTTATTATAGTATCAAATGATTTGTTTTAAACGTATCAAGCATGTTTGGCTGTTATAAGGTAAAACCCTATCCTCCGGCTTGCGTTGCATTGCGTGATGGGACCTGGGTCTTATAATAGCTTCATTTTTCGAAAAAGCATTGCGTTGTCTTTTCTATGCACCGATATTCTTGGGAGGAAACCCGTTCTGTGTTATACGGCGTGGTCCCTTGAATTACTCTCTTTTAAAGTAAAGTTTTAAATAACTGTTTTAGTTCTCACACCAGTCACATGACTGACCTGGACTTTATTGTTTTAACCTAAACTCTGGGTGCCCTTATTTTCCGCACGGGCAGCTAGTAGTTTTGGTTTTGCAGATTTATATTCACAGGATCCTGATTTACAGCTGGAACGATGCTCGGAAAGCTCTGTATCCGTGCATTACTTTTAGTTGTGTTTTATATATTTTTCCGCTGCTATGTAATTTATTGTAATCTCTGATATTTATCGAATGTAATTTATTCAATTATACTTTGTATATTCTTGTATTCTGATGGAATTGTTGTAATAACAATGAAATGTTCTTCCGTCTACGTTCTATTTTGTCCTATTCTCAAACGATCAGGGGTTTCGAATGGTCTAGATCGGTTTAACGACTAATTCAGATCGAGCGAAATTCCCGGCCGTCTCATTTGGTATCAGAGCTTTGGTTTACAGAGCTCGAGAACAAGACACATTAGAACCATACGAAAGAATTCATCAGATATTGGATTAGTAATATCCAATTAGAATGACTCGTTAGAGATAGGATCAGTAGTATCCTAGAACGAGTGTGAAGAGTTTATTTTTCAAATGAAAACAATTTTTGTTTTGAAAATTTAAATCAATTATACGTATTTGAATATTTATTTACTTTGAATTTGGACAATCCGATATATAAGGATTTTGCATATACGCGTCATGAACGTATATTCAAAGTTTTAATATACCGGGTAGATATAGAACCGCACTCTAGTAGCCCGACAATGTTCTGATGGTGGTTCGAAACATCATCAGCATTTATTTTCGAGTGACGAAGGTGTGATATCTATATATTTCCATTAGACTGGTGTGAGAACCAAAACTAATATAGTTAGAACACATTGTTGTGAATTGGCATCAAAAACATGATTTTTGTATATACACCAAATTTTATGAATTTGAAACTCTAATTCACTAATTGATTGATGTTTGTGTTGTTTGTTTATTTGTTTGTTAATTTTGAACCATTATTCCTAATTGAATCAAATACTAAACTGTATTGAGAATTGGTCGCATTTGCTTGCATATACATATACTTACATTGAACAGGTCATAGCAAGGAGGCTAGAGCAGAGAATAAAATCTGTTTGCCCGACAAATAGGTACATGTTTACTACATAATTTACTGTTTTGTTTGGGTGATGATGATTTTATGAGCCTATTGGCTAGCCACTTGGCTTTTTCTTTTTCTTTTTGAGATCAGAAGGCCTATATGGCAATTTCGGGATTTTCCCGTGGCTCCCGACGCAGGGGAGGTTATGGCGAAATTTTTCGAAAATTTAGGGTGTTAGCCAAATTTTTGAAAATTTGAAAATTCTCAGAAACTCAAAAGTTGGAGAATGGAAGCCAGATCGAACGTAGAGCTGATTAATCAAATCACTTTCGACTGTGTTCCTTTTCGGGGACGAAAAGTTTTAAGTGGAGGAGATTGTAATAACCCGGAAATTTTGAACTAGTTTAAAATTTTTATTTTGGCAATTTTAGCGAATTTTGAACATTTAAAATAGATTATTTTAAATAATATCGATGAGAAATTTATTTTGAATAGATTTCGAACGTATATTTTATACGCGTCGTCGTTAGAATATAAATATTTATATATAATTATAAATAGAATAGAAAATGGCGCGGTAGTTCGATAATTCGATTTCAAACTTCAATTGAATGTACCGGGTGCAAAACAATCCGGATTTTAGCGAAACCAAAAACAATAGGATCTAATTGGTGATATCTTTCCAACGGATCCAACAAATAAAAATTTCATAGCGGGAATCAAAAGATATGTCCAGTTGAAAATTCTGAATAGTTGCTATGGAATTCAGGCCCTTAAAAATGGGAATTTTGCAAACGACCTCGGATTTCGATGAAACCACTTTTGTTGGATCCGCAGTGTCAAATTATTGCTAGATTCCAAATTTCATAATTTTTCGATTCAATATGTGAGCGTGGCAAAGGAAAACGCGTTTGACCAGTTTCAGTTGATTTTAATTGACTGGAAATTGGCCATTTTTCCAACGGTCTCAGAATTCGACGAAACTAGTTTTGTTAGGACCGTATCGTCAATACGAAGCTAGAAAATATTTTTCTGCAATTTTTCGAGTCCGTATGTGACCTCGATAAATTGAAATGTACGTTTAAAATTCAGTATAGTGATTTAAATGTAAATTCGATGAAAACTGATTCAAACAGTCGAATCAGCCTACGATACATATCCCATTGGGTTCGGAATGGTGGTAAAACGCTATGGACGACAGGCGGTGGGCCTCGTTTAGAGGTCGTTTGTAAAAGTCAACTTTTTGCAAATTAAATAATTAATAAATTAAAATATATATATATATATATCCCCTTGAACCCGCTCTGGCCCCCCTCTCTCATTTTCAATCCGATCAGACAAAAAAAGGGAAGAGGATGACGGGGGGGTGGGGGGGGGGGGGGAACTCGCCGCCGCCACCCCCCCCCCCCGAAGAGCCGCGCCGCAGCAGCGAGAGCCCCCCCTTTTTCTCCACCGCCGCACCCCCCCCCCCCCGCGCCGCCTTCCCCTTACCTCCTCTACCCCCGCGCCTTCCCCCACCATCCTCCGGCGCCGCAGCAAAGACCCCCCCCCCCCCCTTCTAAACAAATACAGTAAGTTTTTCTTTTCATTTCTTTTCTTTTATGATTTTTTTTAGATTATATAAAAACTGATTTACATAATGGAGAGATTGAATTTATAGCAAAAAAAAAAATTTATAAACAAAAGAATTAGATTTTTACTTAGAAAAAGATTTGTTTTTTTAAAAGGTAAAAAGAAATGATTTTTATCGTTGAAAGAAACCATTTTTGATAAGTTGAAATTATTTTTAAAAGGTATAAAAATATGGTTTTTATACTTATAGCTAATTAAAGATATGATCTTTATATAGTAGATGATATAAAAATATTATTTTTATATAGGTAGAGTATTAAAAATAGGATTTTTATATTATAGGAAGGTTAAAAATATAATTTTTATATAAGCGAGAAGTTAAAAATATGATTTTTATATTTTTAAATTATTAAAAATATAGTCTTTACTATATAGATAATAAAAATATGAAAAGGCGATATTTTTAAATATGAAAAGGCGATATTTTTAAAATATGAAAAGACAATATTTTGATATGAGTAGTGAAGTAAAAATATGATTTTCTTTCTTCGAGCAAAATATAATTTTCATATTATAAAAAGGCGAAATCTTTGTAGTTGAAAAGGCGAGACCTTTATATAGAGAATAACAAAGTAAAAATGGAATTTTTATCTATATGGCATCGTAGTAAAAATTCGATTTTTATATATTGAATAGCATAGTAAAAATTCGATTTTTATATATGTAGTGGCTATGGGCAACGAAGATGACGAAGCTGCGATAACGATGAAGATTTCTCTAAAAGAAGAGTCAAGATGATTGGATAGCTATTTGTGAGAATTTCTCACCTTTCAATTTCATTTTCTAGTTATATTTATATACTAGGATGCAGACGGTGCTTAGTAGCACCCGACACAATCGTCCACAGACCATGGAATTGTTTGTTTGATTGCATAAATTAGTTAGATGATTAGATTTGAATTTGATTGTTTGGTGGATTTGATTGATGTGTGAATGGCGTGGGCCTTCACTAGACCGGGGATAAGGCTAGGCCTCGTCCGTTTCTAGTATCGTGCCGTTATGCCGCCGAAATTTTCTAAAATAAGTTAGAAAAATAAAAATATCATTTTATTTAAAGAATGAACTGAATAGGAATTCATATGTTGGAATAAAATGTTTTATCGTTAAAAACATAATTTTTAACGTGAATATGAATATAGTGAAAGTGAATAAAATAAATATTCATTTACAAACCGGACGGTTTGTTTATGTACACCTATTTGAATGACATTGATTGGGCCTCATTCCAATTCAGAAAATAAAGAATATTATAAAATAAAGGTTCATGTGTTGACTGTACTCATTCGTTGAGATTAGTCATGTGTTGAACGAAATATTTTAATAATAAAATTTATATCTTTATCTTTATAAAATAAAGGTTCATGTGTTGACTGTACTCATTCGTTGAGATTAGTCATGTGTTGAACGAAATATTTTAATAACAAAATTTATATCTTTATCTTTATAAAATAAAGGTTCATGTGTTGACTATACTCATTCGTTGAGATTAGTCATGTGTTGAACGAAATATTTTAATAATAAAATTTACATCTTTATCATATATAGAATTAGAAATCAACTGGAAAATAGATGAGATGAATGGTCTCCTGGATATTGATCTGATGTTGGTTTCGGCCTTCGGGGTTAATATTCAGGGAATTGTTCTCTTACTAATTTACAGTTGGAGTCTAATTTTATATCAAACGATAGATACCTTAATTTTTATTAAATATATTAAATAACAAAAATAGTCACACGTGGACAGTACTCATTCGTTGAGATTAGTCGTGTGTTGACAAAAATAAATATTCATTTGTTGAATAGAATATTTGAAAATAGAAATATATGAAGCCATGTTGGTTAGATTGACGCCATTTTGACGTGAACGATATTTATATCGATTTTATTCATTTTAAAATGAAAATTGAAAAGCGATTTCGAAATGAATTGAATTGAAAACGATTTCGAAATGAATTGAATTGAAAACGATTTTGATTTCAATGGAATATATAACGAATTTGATTTCAATGGAATATATAACGAATTTGAATTGAATCGAATAGAAAACGACTTTGGAATTGAATTGAATTAAAAACGAATTCGAATTGAATAGAAAGCGAATTGAAATGAATTTAAAATGAATTGAAATTTGAATTGAATAGAAATGAATTTTAAAACGAATTTATCATAGAAAATTCAATTTTAATTTGAATTGAAATGAAGGTTGAAATTGTTTTTGAAACGAATTCAAAACTATATATATAATCCGTTTTAAATAAAAATCGACGAAATATATATTATATATATTATATATATAATATAATGGCCTGAATAGAACGCGCCGCGCCGTGGCAGTTCGTGAATTTCGACCATTTATTTCAAACAAACATTACGGGAGATCCGACCGTCGGATTCTCCTAAAACCGGGACCGTTGGGTTCGTATCGAAAAGAGCTTTCTAACGAATATTAGAAATTTGAAATCTAACGGTTGGATTTGGAGATATGTCCAAATCAAATTTGGAAAAGGTCGCTGTAAGTGCAGTTCGATGGCCATTGTTGGAAATCGATTGTACGGGCCTTAATAAAATTATTAAAAATAGTAATAATTTGTGTAAAATCATAAGAAATGATTTGGGAAAATTTGGGATGAAAAACTCCATATTTGAAAAGATAAAAATAGATTTTATCAAAATGAACTTGTTTGAACTAAATTTAAAACCCGATTTGTTTTTAAATAAATAAATTAGATTTAAAAAGGGGTTTTACATAATCGGAATTCCTAATATATTTGATTTAAATTGAACTAGAATTGATTTGTGGGTTCATCGTGAATGGTGTTTTAAATAACACTAGTTCTGCAACCCGATAATAAATATAATGTGATTTGGGTTTGTCGTGAACTGTGTTTTAAATAACACCTAGTTCTTTAACCCAGAAAAAGGGAGTTTTAACGAATCTGCAATTAGGTTGAAATGTAAATCTGTAATCTAAATTATCAAATTTAGAAATGAGCGAGAATGGAGTATCAACAGTTTTGCTCCAAAGCGATAGTTAAATCTTTAAATAGATTTGAACGTGAAATGGTAATTAATTTTACCGATAACACCATGGTGTTAGTTATGGAGTATTACCAGTTTTGCTTCATGGGATGAATAGGTTGGGATTGGGAAATAAAATAAATAATTACTTCGTTGTGGTTCGCTAATCTCGACTAGTTTGGAAAACCATAATTTGGTTTGAAACGACATCCAAAGGAAGATTAAAGGATAAATTTTAAAGAATTTATCTTGGAGAAAATTAATGGGAACTTTTCCCTAAAAAAAATGTGATTTTATGAATAAAAGAATATTCTGAATTGGAATGAGGCGTTTGTTGTGTTTGTGTAACATTTGTTTTTAATATACGCGGGTTGTTCGGAAAGGCCGGGTTTATACCCATTCTGAATAACCGATTCGACGATAAGTCGAAGATGAAGACGGTGGTCGAAGACCGGAAGTCTTTACATCGTAGGGATAATTACTGACGATCCTGATTGGGCTGTACACCCAAGAGGATGGAAATAGTTGGTGGTCGTCCAGACGTACTTGGAGATGGATGGATATGCGAGGAAAGTGCCTCCGGTTTCGTTCAGACCCAGAACGAACTTGTAAATGGATTGTGTGTCTGACATTGGATTTTATTCTGTGTTGATTGATTTCTATTAAATATACATCTGTTTGGCGGTGAAGAATTTATTCTTTTGCTTAACGCCCTTCTCTGAGATGTACGAGCTCAGAGGTTGTATATCGATGGACATCAGTCGCATGGCATGAATTGCCTGTGTGGCACGCTAAGATGCAATGATCAAGGCTTTTGTTGAAAAGCAGAGTCTTGTGGTTGATGATCAAAGCACAGCCTACGTGGCAGCTTTGTGTATAACGTGAATTTGCGAGCCTCACACCTCGGTATGAGTCAAAAACGGGATATAGACTGCAGGGAGAGCACGACGTTTCATTCTAGCTTTGGTGGTGTCAGTGACTTACCAGCCCTGACATTTATATACTTTTCACCTATGTGGTTGTTGGAATGCGAGGCGCCTCGATTATAGGTCTGTAAGGACCGGGAAACGTGTGTTCAGGAATAACTAATCCTCTAACGTAAGTGAGGACCGGCCCTGAAGCATCCAGGGGTTGCCCAGAGTGTGTAACCCTGGCACATTTGCTAGAGTGTCTCGAACGCGGAGAGGAGCTTGCCCCTTGCCTCGACTCATGACGAAAATCCAATTTCCAATACGTGTATTTCGGCTTTATTTGTAGAGCCTAGTATGGCGACATAGTGGGATGGGGCACTCATGCCGTCTATGATTTATATTTATGATTGAAATTGTTTTAACACTATACACTTATTATAGTATCAAATGATTTGTTTTAAACGTATCAAGCATGTTTGGCTGTTATAAGGTAAAACCCTATCCTCCGGCTTGCGTTGCATTGTGTGATGGGACCTGGGTCTTATAATAGCTTCATTTTTCGAAAAAGCATTGCGTTGTCTTTTCTATGCACCGGTATTCTTGGGAGGAAACCCGTTCCGTGTTATACGGCGTGGTCCCTTGAATTACTCTCTTTTAAAGTAAAGTTTTAAATAACTGTTTTAGTTCTCACACCAGTCACATGACTGACCTGGAGTTTATTGTTTTAACCTAAACTCTGGGTGCCCTTATTTTCCGCACGGGCAGCTAGTAGTTTTGGTTTTGCAGATTTATATTCACAGGATCCTGATTTACAGCTGGAACGATGCTCGGAAAGCTCTGTATCCGTGCATTACTTTTAGTTGTGTTTTATATATTTTTCCGCTGCTATGTAATTTATTGTAATCTCTAATATTTATCGAATGTAATTTATTCAATTATACTCTGTATATTCTTGTATTCTGATGGAATTTTTGTAATAACAATGAAATGTTCTTCCGTCTGCGTTCTATTTTGTCCTGTTCTCAAACGATCAGGGGTTTCGAACGGTCTAGATCGGTTTAACGACTGATTCAGATCGAGCGAAATTCCCGGCCATCTCAAAAATGGTTTAAATTAAATAACTATGAATATTTAATTAATATAATAATTAAATAATATATTTAATTCTGGAACAATCAAAAATGGTGGAATTCACAATATGGTGTGAATTGGATTATCTATAATATTTAATTCAGTTTATAATTGAATTATAATCACGAATCAATTTATTTGACGACAATTGAACGTATAGTTATATTATAATTATAATCGAGCTCGAAATGGTGCGGTAGTTCGCAATTTGGCGAGTTGAAGTTCGACTGAATATACATAAGCCGTTTTAAATCGGATTTCTGTGAAACAAGAAACGTTAGGAGCTGGTGAAGTACATTTTTTTAGTGGAAGAGAAAAATTGAGATTTTGTCATGTAGATTTTTATTTATGTCCAAATCAAATATTAGAAAAGTCACTGTGGAATTCCTTTATAATTTATAATGATTTATTTATATTATAAATGGAATTTCATTATAAATCGAATATCGATTTAAAGCAGGATTTGAAATATCGAGTTAGAAATTTATATAGGAATATTCTAGAGCTGTATGATATTCTGTTGTGAATATATACAATAATATTTATTTATAAATATTTAATTTAATTTTTTTAAATATATTTATTTATTTATTTAAAAGGGTTATTTATAGCTTTAAAAATAGCCAGTTTTGCAAACGACCTCAGAATTCGACGAAACTAATTTTGTTGGATCCGCAATATTAGATTATTGCTAGATTTTAATTTCCGTGAATTTTGAAGTCAGTATGTGGGCGTAGGAATTTTTAATGTGAAAAACAGTCAGTATTTTGACGGTTAAAAATAAGCTGTGTGAGAAAACGAAGTTGGTATTCGATGAAACCAGTTTCGTTAGGACCGTAATGTCGAACTCTAGCTGCATGCCAATTTTTTTGATTTTTTTGGTATCGTATGTGATCACAGGAATTTTAGAAGACGAGTAGGAATAGCGATAGCTTAAAAACAAATAAAAAAATCAATAAAAACAATAATAAAATCTCCTATAAAAACACCTTAACTTTCCTAAACCCTAACTTTATTTCCTGAGAAGTCAAAACAAAACCCGTCGTATGTTTTACTTCACAGTGAGATATCACGATCAAAATAAATCCATAGGAAATCAAACAAATTCCTATAAATCGAAATATATATAGATTCGAAATCGTGGTGGATTGCTCTTCGATTTGGGGTAGGCTTTGTAAGGTTCGACATCAGTTTTCTAGGGGGCGAAACCATACAGCGAAGCTAGGGTTATGGATCCATTCACATACAAGCATCTATAGGGGTTTTCGGTATTAGTTTCAAGTTCCTTGAGGCTTTTCGCACATGTGTGCCAACTCTGGTGGATTCCGATGAAAATTATTGTCGCTGTACCCATTGCGATGGCAGTTCAGGTAGCTTGTAACACCCTACCTCTGCTAGGGTCACTCACAAAGGGAATTCACTAGCTTTGGTGGAGCATTATCTAGGTAAACATACACAGAAATATTACAAGACAGAACATATAAAACAGCGGAAGAAAAACCAAATTTCATTTCTTTAAAATCTAGAAAGGTCTAAAGCCTTTTACATCAAAATGCAATTAAATCCATTACATCGAAATATGTCTTGCAATAGTGAAGAAGCATAAAACCATAGTCATAAATCATTCCCCAAGTAAAACAGTGAAGCAAGCCATAGCGAAGAGAAATCCAAGACATTCGTGAAAGAGCCTTGGAACTTGGTAAGATCCGAACTAATTTGTATTCCCACCCTGCGAACCTGGGGGGTGGGGGGGGGGAGAGAACGGAAGAAAAGGAGGAGAAACAAAACAGGTCAGTCATAAAGACTGAGAAAGTCCTAGTGACTTTCAGCATAGAAACAAGTAAAGATAACATGACATGTATAAACTGAAAGTAAACATAAGGATGATGACAAGATAGGCAAGTTAAACTAAGATGACAAGATAAACTATACTAACCAGATAAACTACGGTAACAAGATAAACTATGCAAACTAGATAAACTACGTATAGCATCGCATGTTTCACATTCTCTGCACCAACTGTACTAGTACCCCAACCCATATCATCCTTTCCATGTATATGTACAGTCCCTTGCCGTATATCGTACGGGTTTCATCACATATTTCTATACTACTTCCACGTGGTTCCACCATTCTTGAAATCGTTTGGACTGCCACCCTTGTTCCGGCTAGGTTTCCTTATCATGAAATATCGCGTGTTCAACTAGGATGTATGCCACCTAGGACCACTAGGGATTATGCTACCTATTGAACGTTTTCTAGATTTGATTAGGGTTTATGCCACCTTGGACCACTAGCTATTATGCTACCTAACGAACAACACCTTTTTTTCACGTAACGATCTATTAATCGATCGGCTCCCTACAAGTCCTAGCTCGTTCATGTGTTTGTGTCATGCGGCCCAATCACAAAATGTAGTCAACTGTGTTGGGTCCACAATAGGGTGTATCAAGCCCTAGAGTGCAAACCACCGACACGAATCAAACACGCACAGTGTAAACCTACTGGTGCCCAAAGCCTGCTTTTTCAACTCCGGACTACGTGCACGACCATAGTCCGCCTGAACCTACAATGGCGCACCAACTCAGTCGTCTTTCTGGTCGCTTACAATCAACCCAGTAATCAAGCCCCACCCTGCTTAGTTCCAGGGTACCATGATACATCTAGTGGGTTACTGCTGAAAAGGACTGCGTAACTAGGGTTTCTGTCCAGCAGGTTAAGTGTTGTCATTTAAATTCGAGACTTAACCCCGTCAGTCTAGCATGTCAAGTTGGTTAAGTGTGGTCATTCAAGTTTGTGACTTAACCCGTCTACGGGTCATGTCAAATTGGCTAAGTGTTGTCGTTCAAGTTCATGACTTAGCCCTACGAGTCATGTGTCAAGTTGGTTAAGTGTATTCAAGTGGTTCATGGCTTAACCCTACCAAATCATCGTGTCAAATTGGTTAAGTATATTCAAGCGCTTCATGACTTAACCCTACGAATCATCGTGTCAAATTGGTTATGTATATTCAAGAGGTTCATGACTTAACCCTATCAAATCATCGTGTTAAATTGGTTAAGTATATTCAAGCGGTTCATGACTTAACCCTACCAAATCATCATGTCAAATTGGTTAAGTATATTCAAGCGGTTCATGACTTAACCCTATCAAATCATCGTGTCAAATTGGTTAAGTATATTCAAGCAGTTCATGACTTAACCCTATCAAATCATCGGGTTAAATTGGTTAAGTATATTCAAGCGATTCATGACTTAACCCTATCAAATCATCGTGTCAAATTGGTTAAATATATTCAAGCGGTTCGTGACTTAACCCTATCAAATCATCGTGTCAAATTGGTTAAGTATATTCAAGTGGTTCATGACTTAACCCTATCAAATCATCGGGTTAAATTGGTTAAGTATATTCAAGCGGTTCATGACTTAACCCTATCATGTGGCATTAATGCATCCAACATCTCACATCAGACAAGTTGTTGTGATCACTGGATATGCCGAGCGGTTCCGGGCAGAATTACACCACAACTCAGTCTGACCTCGGGTTTTCAAGTGTGATATGACCAACTACCCACATTGGATCCTATTGTTTGCAGTAACTAGATTTGCCGGGCGCTTCCGGGCAGAATTACACTGCAAATTCAACCCAACCTCGAGTTGGCCATTTTCAAGTTCATTCTAAGTGTCATGTCCATGTTCAATTTTCATATCAAGTTCGTGTCTAGTTTCTAAGCGAGTTTCATGTCAAGTTCTCATATCAAGTTTTCAAGTTTCAACTTATCCCTATTATCAAGTTCATGATTCATATTCATAACCAATTCATGTTTCAAGTTCATAAGCATGTTTACGTGACTTCTAAATGTCCAATATCAACTATTAAGTCATAGTCAATTTTGTATTCAAGTTATTCCCATCGTATCAATTTCATGCTATTTGTCGCGTTCCACAATTACCTAAAAACACGGTTTGACTACCAGATTCTATTTTCCCTAATTACGTTCCGAGTTCACAATTCACATTCATGTCAATTGTCAAGTTTAAAATCGCTTTCGTGTTCAAGTTATGCCAATTCATGTCCAAGCTAATTCATGTCAATTACCAATTCATGTCTAAGTGAATCTTCATGTTTTGACCAATATCCCCAAATAGTATTCCTACCTTGCGCGTATCGAGATTAATTCAAAAAGGGATAAACAAGGAAATCATGACAAAGATGGGCATGTGAATAGGCATGAGATTATAATCCAAATCATATGTTCAACAAAATTGGTGTATAATAGTTTAACACGTCATAGGCATGTGAATAGGATCTAGAACAACAATATGAAAACCAAGGTTTAGGAACATAGGTAGACTTGCATTAATCCAAATTCAAGATTCAAGAGAGAATAGGGTGAAAAAGTCTTATCATCAAGTCAAGGTCCAAGAATTCATATTACAATCTAGCGTTTAAATAATAAACAAGGTCCAACAACATGAATGGGCATGATTCATTCGATAAGGAATAACCCAAAATCCTAGATTCAAGAAGAAACAAGAACAGATCTATATAGATAATTCAAGCTTAGGTCCAATTTCATTTTATTCCACGTCCATATTAAATTTAACCAGTTTCAATCTCAAAATAATTAGAACTTACAGAGCGTGGATCGAGAATTAGAGTGCAGAGATTTGATTCTGGAAACGGTTATTGCAGTTGTTGAATCTCTATTTGTTTTGTCTTGTTCTAGTTGAAAACCCCCAATTTGCAATTCCAAGATTTTGTCTTGACGAAGAAGAAGAAGTAGTCTCTTTTAATTTTAATATTATCATTTTGATTTTCACAGAGGTAGCATAAGGACAGAATGAAATAGTGTAGAGAGAATGAGGCTAGGGGGTTGTTTATATAGGGTTAGGCAGACGAATCTGGTCACGAAAGAAGTCTAAATACATCAGAATGCATCTGGTTCAGGAAATAGGTTCAGGAGGCAGGTCGACCCCCAGGTTGACTCCCCAGTCGACCTGGTCATGGGGAGGTCGACACCCCAGTCGACTCCCCCGTCGACCTGGTTGGGGGAGGGGTCGACTCCCAATCGACCTGGGTATATTGGCGGGAATTTTCCCGCCAGCCTTCTCTGGGTTTGAATTTCGAATTTCTGGCTTTATTTTCAAGCTGTTTTATTTTATTCAAATTCCTGAAACTTCTGAGGGTCATAACTTGGTCATACGAACTCTGATATTTGAAAACACGGACTCGATTTCATGCAGAATTTCGAGACGAACGCAATGGCGTAACCTGTTTCCCTTGGTTCTTAATTTAAAATTTAATTCTGCCTTGATTTATGGTTATAACATGTTATTAAAATACGGGTTGTTACATTCTCTCCTCCTTAAAGGATTTTGTCCCCGAAATCTCTAAGTTAGGAAGAATGTATCCTACCATCCATCATCCATCTACTCAAAACATCATCCACAAGCAATCATTATCCTTAAAAGATTCCTAATGTTGTATGTATATATACAGAAAGTGTGTGTATATGTACTTATCTAATGCAAATGATCAGGTGGTTACTGATTCAGTAAACCTCCTTAATGCAAAGTATGCTAGTGCGATGAGTCCAACATGTATGCAAATTCCTATTACATTTCACAATTTCTACATGAGTGCTCCAACATTCATTCATATGCAACATCCAAATGATAGCATATCAAGTTTCCATCCATGTACAAGTATAAACATTCATGCATATTCAATATGAAAATGTGACTGAGCCGATCTAGTGCCTAATGTGTTATGCAACCACGAGCAACCACTTGCAACCATTTGCAAACATCAACCATAACATATCTCAAAAACATGTTTACACCCAATTGTTCCTATCCAAAGATATAGTCGAACGATAGAAGCAAGTAAAAGTTTTGTGCCCATTAGGAAATGTCAAAAATGGAAATCTATGTCACATATATACTGATTAGGAGAAGGACTCCCTAGGCACCGGCCCGAAGACCGAAATCAACATCAGGCTGACACCCAAAGAATTACTCAACCCAGCGGACACCCTCAAGCCCCAACATGCATTACTAACAGATGATCCTTACGGGGTTTTGCAACAGAAATAGGATTGAGAATAGGACCGTGAGGTTATACTTAAAAGATAGCATGTAAATAAGCTCTACAGGAAAAGAGGGATTAAGGATATACTCTTAAAAAGAGATATGATGCGCGTGTCTAGTCTTCAATCTTCTAAGTCGCATTTCCTTGAGCTTAACTCCATTGTGCTTTGACTGTCTTTAGCTTCACAATTTTGTAGCTTCTTAATTCCTATTTCCAAAATATGAGTTGGAACTCATTTCACTGCCACCTCTCGTTCCACTTTCACTTATTCTTTTTCTGGTACACTTAGCTTAAACATAACTGCGTACTCATGGTTTCGTGCAAGCTCTCCAAAATTCACTAGTGAATCTTGGATCTCATTCACTTACTAGAAAGTATTCCAAAATGAATTATCTCTTGAAAATAAACAAATGCCAACCATGTTGCCAAGTGTACTTACTAAGGTGATTTTCTATGACTCATGCATAAGCGAAATGAACCATCCTCCTTAGTGGCGAACACTACTCGAGCGGATTGATAAATGTATCAAGAGATTCTAGGTAACTAAGCATGGCAGAACCCTAAGGGTTACACTAGACTTCGAGGGTATTACCGAGGCAAATTAAGAGTCTAACTACCCTCTTTTCATACTCGAGAATGGTACCATTTCTGGATAACCACTTCATCCCTAGAAACAACCCATAGCCCAAAAACATAAGCATTACTTCTAAACTCAAAACTTAGCATAGACATTCTCAAATCCAAACAAGTTATGAATAAATGAGCCGATTACCCAACAGGACAAATATGGGACCCTCTACTATGCTAGTACTAAGGTGCAGAGACTCAACAATCGAAGCAGAAATAAAAAGGATGAGATGTACCATAATCAAAAAGGGTACAGAGAAGATAGAAAGATAAACTAGGCTTTCCTACAGAAACATTTCTACCTTCTTGTTCTGAGCCTCATTCTCCTTAACCACCCTTATACCCTCTTATTTAACATGTTAATAGGTCTCTAGAGAACTACCTCCATCGCACGGCAACCCTTCAAAGCTTGAAATAAGGTTAGTCGTAGATGGAACTAATGTGACTACAGATGGAGGAAAGAAAGGAAAAGGGATTCAAACAAGGAAACAAAGGATAATGCTAATGGCCTTTGGGGAATAGCCTTTAAAAGTAAAACTTTTCTTGAAAAATGCTTCTTTGTAAATGGTTTTGAAAATGATTTCAAAAGGTTTTAAAAACTTTTGCCCAGTCTGGTAACCTTCTGCTCTGATACCAAATGTAACACCCCACCTCCGCTAGGGTCACCCACAAAGAGAATGCACTAGCTTTGGTGGAGCATTATCTAGGTAAACATACATAGAAATATTACAAGATAGAACATATAAAACAGCGGAAGAAAAACCAAATTTCATTTCTTTAAAATCTAGAAAGGTCTAAAGCCTTTTACATCAAAATGCCATTAAATCCATTACATTGAAATATGTCTTGCAATAGTATAGAAGCATAAAACCATAGTCAAAATTCATTCCCCAAGTAAAACAGTGAAGCAAGCCATAGCCAAGAGAAATCCAAGCCATTCGTGAAAGAGCCTTGGAGCTTGGTAAGATCCGAACTAAGCTGTATTCCCACCCTGCGAACCTGGGGAGGAGAACGGAAGAAAAAGAGGCGAAACAAAACGGGTCAGTCATAAAGACTGAGTAAGTCCTAGTGACTTTCAGCATAGAAACAAGTAAAGATAACATGACATGTATAAACTGAAAGTAAACATAAGGATGATGACAAGATAGGAAAGTTAAACTAAGATGACAAGATTAACTATACTAACCAAATAAACTACGGTAATAAGATAAACTATGCAAACCAGATAAACTACGTATAGCATCGCTTGTTTAACATTCTCTGCATCAACTGTACTAGTACCCCAACCCGTATCATCCTTTCCATGTATATGTACAGTCCCTTGCCGTACATCGTATGGGTTTCATCACGTATTTCTATACTACTTCCACGTGGTGCCACCATTCTTGAAATCGTTTGGACTGCCACCCTTGTTCCGGCTAGGTTTCCTTATCATGAACTATCGCGTGTTCAACTAGGATTTCTGCCACCTAAGACCACTAGGGATTATGCTACCTATTGAACGTTTTCTAGATTCGATTAGGGTTTATGACACCTAGGACCGCTAGGGAATATGCTACCTAACGAACAACACCTTTTTTTCACGTAACGATCTATTAATCGATCGTCTCCCTACATGTCCTAGCTCATTCATGTGTGTGTCATACGGCCCAATCACGAAATGTAGTCACCTGTGCTAGGTCCACCATAGGGTGTATCAAGCCCTAGAGTGCAAACCACCGACACGAATCAAGCACGCACAGTGTAAACCTACTGGTGCCCAATGCCTGCTTTTTCAACTCCGGACTACGTGCACGTCCATAGTCCGCCTGAACCTACAATGGCACACCAACTCAGCCATCGTTCTGGTTGCTTAAATCAGCCCAGTAATCGTGCCCCACCCTGCCTAGTTCCAGGGTACCATGATACGTCTAGTGGGTTACTGCTAAAAAGGACAGCGTAACTAGGGTTTCCGTCCAGCAGGTTAAGTGTTGTCATTTAAATTCGAGACTTAACCCCGTCAGTCTAGCATGTCAAGTTGGTTAAGTGTGGTCATTCAAGTTCGTGACTTAACCCGTCTACGTGTCATGTCAAATTGGCTAAGTGTTGTCGTTCAAGTTCATGAATTAGCCCCACGAATCATGTGTCAAGTTGGTTAAGTGTATTCAAGCGGTTCATGGCTTAACCCTACCAAATCATCGTGTCAAATTGGTTAAGTATATTCAAGCGGTTCATGACTTAACCCTACGAATCATTGTGTCAAATTGGTTAAGTATATTCAAGAAGTTCATGACTTAACCCTATCAAATCATCGTGTTTAATTGGTTAAGTATATTCAAGCGGTTCATGACTTAACCCTATCAAATAATCGTGTCAAATTGGTTAAGTATATTCAAGTGGTTCATGACTTAACCCTATCAAATCATCGTGTCAAATTGGTTAAGTATATTCAAGCGGTTCATGACTTAACCCTATCAAATCATCGGGTTAAATTGGTTAAGTATATTCAAGCGGTTCATGACTTAACCCTATCAAATCATTGTGTCAAATTGGTTAAGTATATTCAAGCGGTTCATGACTTAAACCTATCAAATCATCGTGTTAAATTGGTTAAGTATATTCATGCGGTTCATGACTTAACCCTATCAAATCATCGGGTTAAATTGGTTAAGTATATTCAAGTGGTTCATGACTTAACCCTATCATGTTGCATTAATTCATTAATGCACCCAACCTCTCACATCAGACCTATTATTGTGGTCACTGGATATGCCAGGCGGTTCTGGGCAGAATTACACCACAACTCAGTCTGACCTCGGGTTTTCAAGTGCGATATGACCAACTACCCACATTGGATCCTATTCTTTGCAGTAACTGGATTTGCCGGGCGGTTTCGGGCAGAATTACACTGCAAACTCAAACCAACCTCGAGTTGGCCATTTTCAAGTTCATTCTAAGTGTCATGTCCATGTTCAAATTTCTTGTCGAGTTCGTGTCAAGTTTCTAAGCGGGTTTCATGTCAAGTTATCATATCAAGTTTTCAAGTTTCAACTTATGCCTATTATCAAGTTCATGATTCATATTCATAACCAATTCTCATTTCAAGTTCATAAGCATGTTTACATGCCATCTAAATGTCCAATATCAACTGTCAAGTCATAGTCAGTTTTGTATTCAAGTTATTCCCATCGTATCAATTTCATGCTATTTGTCGCGTTCCAAAATTACCTAAAAACATGGTTAGACTACCAGATTCTATTTTCTCTAATTATGGTCCAACAACATGAATGGGCATGATTCATTCGATAAGGAATAACCCAAAATCCTAGATTCAAGAAGAAACAAGAATAAATCTATATAGATAATTCAAGCTTAGGTCCAATTTCATTTTATTCCACGTCCATATTAAATTTAACCAATCTCAATCTCGAAATAATTAGAACTTACAGAGTGTTGATCGAGAATTAGAGTGCAGAGATTTGATTCTGGAAACGGTTAATGCAGTTGTTGAATCTCTATTTGTTTAGTCTTGTTCTAGTTGAAAACCCCCAATTTGCAATTCCTAGATGTTGTCTTGACGAAGAAGAAGTAGTCTCTTTTAATTTTAAAATTATCATTTTGATTTTCATAGAGGTAGCATAAGGACAGAATGAAATGGTGTAGAGAGAATGTGGCTAGGGGGCTGTTTATATAGCGTTAGGCAGACGAATCTGGTCACGAAACAAGTCTAAATACATTAGAATGCATCTGGTTCAGGAAATAGGTTCGGGGGGCAGGTCGACCCCCAGGTCGACTCCCTAGTCGACCTGGTCATGGGAAGGTCGATACCCCAGTCGACTCCCCAGTCGACCTGGTTGGGGAGGGGGGGTCGACTCCCTAGTCGACCTGGGTATATGGGTGGGAATTTTCCTGCCAGCCTTCTCTGGGTTTGAATTTCGAATTTCTGGCTTTATTTTCGAGCTGTTTTATTTTATTCAAATTCCTGAAACTTCTAAGGGTCATAACTTGGTCATACGAACTCCGATTTTTGAAAACTCGGACTCGATTTCATGCAGAATTTGGAGACGAACGCAATGGTGCAACCCGTTTCCCGTTGTTCTTATTTTCAAATTTAATTCTGCCTTGATTTATGGTTATAACATGTTATTAAAATACGGTTGTTACATAGCTCGACTGGTTTGGGAAGGCATCGTCGAGCTGTTCAATGGTAGGTGGGGGAGAGAGGATGTGTTGAGGACTTGAACGGAAATTTTGGTTTAGGATTTCATGGAGTAATGACTTTGGACGAGATGAGGAGTATGGCTAATGGTGTTCACGGGATCCACGTTATATAGGGTAGAGGAAGGAGAGGATGAGCGGGTGCATGGGCTTTGGGCTATGATAAGGTTGTAAGGCCCGATTAAATAATAAGTTAGTTTAATTTAGTGTATAATTCATATTTAAATTTGTAAATTGAATATCTCAGTCATACAATATCAGAACTCTGAACGGTCAGATCCGTTGGGATCGTATGGACGGACACTACACCATGGAACTGACTAGAAGTGAATCAGGGTTCGTTACAATTTAATGCGAAATAAATTGTCCAATCTGAATCGATAATTGATTATTGTTATTCAACGATAACCGACCAATGTGAGTAAAACTCGCCAACTCTGAACAGTTATATTTCTATAACGTATTTTTAGAACTGATAATTATCTATTGATTGCTGTGTGTTATCTGTTTGGTTGAATTGCTTGTGTATTGGTTGAAATTACAGATAACGATATATATAAATAGTTAATCTAATATTGACTCTGTTTAGCAGAATATTTCATATTGAAATGAAATCGATGTTAATTTTATTGTTTAACATCTGTGATGCAGGGAAACATGTTGGAGTAATCCAACTGGATTCCTCAATATTTATTTTAATGTTTTTCAAATATTTTGATATATGAGGTGATATATAATCTATTGTTGATTATATGGGTTTAAATGATATCTATCATTGTTATTTGGTATTTTAAATACCGTGAGAAATACTAAGATGAAAAAGGGGGATTTTTCATAGCATATTTGAAAATGAATTATTTATATAAAATCAATGGATTTTATATATAAAAGGAAAAGCATTTTATAAAATTAAATAATTATAAAATTGAAGGATAAGTTATAAAAAGGAAATATTTGTAAAACAAATATAAAAAGGAAAAAATATTGTGAAACAAATAGGAAAAGAAATATTTATTTAGAAAATAAATATATAGAATTAAAAGGAGATATTTGTAAAATATTTACAAATAAAACAGAAGGAGAAATATTTGTAAAACATTTACAAATAAAACAGAAAGAGAAATATTTGTAAAAACATTTACAAATAGAATTAAAAAGGAATATTTATTTAGAAAATAAATAGAGTTAAAAAAGGAATTTATTAGAAAATGAAAAGAATGTTATATAAGGAAATATTTGGCAAATGAATAGAATTTTACATAAAGAAAGTTTAGACCAGTGCTTCGCACATGGGTATAACGTGATATGGATTTAAAACAAGGATTTTAAATAGAATCTGTTTTAACTAATAGATTGAGAAGATTTATTTATAAATGATATTTTATAAATTAGATAAAATATTTATCATTGGATAAATGGAATATATAAGTCAGGACTTATATAGGGAGTAAGAATCGATTTCAACATCGATGTTTGAAACTAAATATGGACGTAGAGTTAATCAAAGGAGTTAATCAAAATGTGTTAATCAAAAGGAGTTATAAGAGTTAACCAGTTAGAGTTAACCAATTAGAGTTAATCATTTAGAGTTAATAGGTTAGAGTTAGAGTTAACCAGTTAGAGTTAATCGATTAGAGTTAGAGTTAATCGATTAGAATTGACCAGTTAGAGTTAACCAGTTAGAGTAAATCAGTTAGAGTTAATCAGTTAGAGTTGACCAGTTAGAGTTAACCAGTTAGAGTTATTCAAATGGAGTTAATCAAGTCGAGTTCATTAAGATGGGTTAATCAAACCGAGTTAATCCAAATGAGTTAATCCTAAGGAGTTAATCGAATTTAATTATTTGAAATGAGTTAATCGAATATAGTTTATTCGAAGAGAGATTTATAGAATATAGTTTATTCGAAAAGAGAGATTTTCAAATATTGTTTATTCGAAAGAAAGAGTTATCGAATATAAGTGATTCGAAATGAGTTAATCGAATATAGTTTATTCGAAAGAGAGATTATCGAATATAGTTATTCGAGAGGAGTAAATCGAACATGGTATTCGAAAGTTAAGTAAATCGAATATGGTATTCGAAGGTATGTAAATCGAGTATACTTATTCAAAAGAAGTTAGTCGAGTATGGTTAGTCGAGTCGAGTTAATCGAATAGAGTTAAGTCGAACATTAGTTAATCAGATATTAGTAAATCGAATATGGTATTTGAAAGTAATAAACCGAATATGGTATTCGAAAGGGAGTTAATCCAATATAGATATTCGAAGGAGAGTTAATCAAATAGAGATTACTCGAAAGAGAGTTAATCGTCAAAGTCGATTATATCAAATTCGGGAAAGTATTATTTACTTTCCGGCGTTTAAATCAAGATTTATTTATTTGTAAATTAGGTGTTTATTTATTTATTCACATTAAAGAATAAAGGTTAAAATTGAAATTAGATATTTCGAAAGGAGGGATTATAACGTTATCGTTATAACCAATGTTCTGTAAAAGAAGTGGTTCTGTAAATAGAATCCGAGAGTTACGTAAGGAAGTTTGTTAAAGGTTTAAAAGATAAACTTTGACTATTTCGAAGTTAATACGTTGTTCAATTAAGGTCTGAGAGGTAATTATACCCCAAATTGATTGACTTCCTTCTTAACTAATGAATGGTAAGGTTTGATAGTGAAGGAGTTTTGGAAATGTTTTCTAATAATAGAAAATAGGAAATGTTAAATATATGGAAACAGGAGATAAGTAAATTAATGAACTAAAGAGATAAATGTTCAATGATGATTGATCGATATAATTTCCATTTGGAAATAATATCGTTGTTTGCACATGTGTTTTTCTTTGATAGTTAACTCACCGACTATCGAAGTTTTCGACCTTTTTAACGTTGTTGATATGGAGAGACCGGTTGGATTATTATTCTAAGAACCACTCCGTATTGGCGTAAGCGTTGTGAATTATATATGCCAAAGATAATTGAAGACGGAGTAAAGTGCAAGGGCTGTTGTATAAATCTTAGGTAAAGATTTCCTAAGATGGTTGTACTGAATAGTGCCTTCGGTTTGTCTAGTCCCAGGATGACCTGTATGGAAGAATGTCTAACAGTGTATATTTAATAGATCACGTAAGTTGATCTCTTCAAACGTATTTACGTCTGGTGGCGGAGGAATTCGTTTCTCTTAGATGTATACCCGTGGTATTTTTGGGGAAATCAAATTTGTGATTTGGCGGATATGATGATGTGACATTCAAAGTGAATAAACGTGTGATCTGTCAGAGAGAAGCGTGGCCTCTAGCCTCACATCCGGAAATGAAAAAAATCGGGCAGGCAGCATGACTATGTAGGTCGCACCTATTAGGGTGTGTAATCACCTGATCTAGAGTTTCATTTACTTCTAAAAATCTATTGTCGATGTTGTCCCATTCGGGAAACGGTTGCTGATCTCAACCGTTAGTGATATACATTCGATACACTCAAGTGAAATGAGTGGTCGGTCATGTGTGGTCGGGTTGCAAGATGTTCTTGTTTAACCAAGTGTATTCCTCTCTAGAGGTACACTAGCGAAAGGTTGTTCCATACCTTATCATAGTTGGAAATCGATTACCCAATATGTGCTCGCGGTTTTGATTGTATACCATATATGTAGAACGTGAGATGAAAGCTTTTCTGCTAGATGATTATTATATTGTTGTTGATAGACATTATTATAATATCAAAAGGTTTTTGATATAAAGATATTTTGGATTCTCATAAGGGAAAAACCCATTACGTTATACGGCGTGGTCTTATGAGATATCGTTTAATGGCTCAAACTGTTTTAAACTGTTTTACTCGTACCAGTCCCATGACTGACCTGGAGTTTACTTTGTTTTGTTTTCCCTAAACTCTTTGGTGACCAATTTTGTGGGCAGTCAAGTAGTCGGGATTTACAGATACTTGAAGAGCTGGAGTAGGAGTCTTCAGGAGACTATAGCTATAGTTATTTCCGCTGTGTTGTAAGTGTTGTACTCTGATAATGTTACTGTATACATATACTGATTGTATTTCAAGGATATGTTATCTATTATATGTTGTTCGTTCCGCTGTGAGATTCGTGTTACCCTAATGTTGTACCTTCTTCTTTTTCTTCTATTCTAAGTTTCTATCTTATCTATCCTCACCCCCTGTTTTCTTTCTATTAGTTTTCTGATTTCCAGTGTAATGTGGGTTGGACTTGTGTTATTTAGTCAGCTCAAATTGGACCGGAATTTCGGGATGCTACAGTATAAAATGGTTTTGTATTATGGAGATTTATTGGTTGAGTTGTTTATGAGTTCTGGTAGATCAGTTTGATCCACTATATCGGTAGGAGTTTCTAAACACTCGAATACGATGGGTCGACGCGATATGTTTTGAAAAGAGGGTAAATAAGTAATTTTTTACCCAAAGTATATTTTGATTTAGAGAAAATATATATTGAAATTAAAATTTATTGGTTGTGTTGGTTGTTATTATAATCGATTGAGACTACAAAAAGTGAAATGGTTATAGATAACCAATTTGAATTCATATAAGTGTAACATATGAAAACCAATAAAATGAATCTGAATTTAAATCAGAATTTGAAATTTAAAATAAGGAAATTTTAAGTTCCTGGGAGATTATAAATTGATTTACAAGCATTGTGAATGGTATTTTGAAATGAATTTCAAAATGGAAGTGTTTAGATATGGTTTTGAAAGTGATATAGTATTGAACTCACTTTGATAGCTGGGAAATAACTCTGATGCTGCTGGCCACATCCCCAGTGTTCATTTTCAAGTCCTAAGTGACGGATTACTACCAAAGCCATTCATTATGAATTGTTTTGAGAAAAACAAGTTGTTTTGAATCCTAAAAAGGAAACTATGATTTTTGTGAAAAACAAAGCTGTTTAAAACTCCCAGAAATAGACTGTGAATTAAAGACAAATTTAAATAGAAATTTGTGAAATCGAGCTGGAACTGAATTGGAATTAGTTAAGTGGGAATTGAATTTGATTAGAATGATATCGAGAAGATTGGATTTGTGACATAGGGATTTGAAATGATATTGTGTTAGTGAGTTGAGATTTGGGATCAAGAATGAAACTTGAGAGAGAATGAAATTTGGTTCGGATATAAGCGAATAGCTGATTGAAAATTGGTTGAAATGTATTGGTATTTGCAGAATTGGTAACAGATGTAAAGGATATAGTGATATGTCCGACAAAAAGGTACAAGTTTAAATTTCATATGGTATGAGATTTTGATGAGCTGATTTGGCATGCGGCTTGCCTGTTTGGTTTTCTTTTTGGTTGGAGAAGGCCAAGAGAGGCGAGTTGGAGTTTGACCCATTGACCAGTACAAAGGAGGTGCTGGTGAAATTTTTCAGAAATTAAGGGAGTTAGAAAATTTTTAGGATTTTTGAAAATATTCGTTAATAGAATTAAATTAATAATTTAATTAAAATTAAATTAGTCCAGTGGAAACTAAAGTTGAGAAGTGAACGAATAAATTTTTAACCCAGTCGATAGAGTTTGTTTTTACCTTAGCAATTTCGAGGATGAAATTATTTTAAGTGGGGAAGAATGTAACGTCCCATATTTTTACGGTCAAATAATTAATTTATTTAATTATTTAAAATATGGTTTGGTAATTTAAAATGGTTTAAATTAAATAAATTTGAATATTTAATTAATATAATAATTAAATAATATATTTAATTCTGGAATAATCAAAAATGGTGGAATTCACAATATAGTGGGAATTGGATTATCTATAATATTTAATTCAGTTTATAATTGAATAATAATCAGGAATCAATTTATTTAACGACGATTGAATGTATAATTATATTATAATTATAATCGAGCTCGAAATGGCGGGGCAGTTCGCTGTTTGGCGATTTGAACTTCAACTGAATATACATAAGCCGTTTTAAATCGGATTTCTGTGAAACAAGAAACGTTAGGAGATGGTGAAGTATATTTTTCTAGTGGAAGAGAAAAATCGAGATTTCATCGTGTAGATTTTGATTTATGTCCAAATCAAATTTTAAAAAAGTCGCTGTTGAATTTCTTTATAATTTATAACGATTTATTTATATTATAAAAGGAATTTCATTATAAATCGTACATCAATTTAAAGCGGGATTTGAAATATCGAGTTAGAAATTTATATAGGAATATTCTAGAGCTGTATGATATTCTGTTGTGAATATATACGATAATATTTACTTATAAATATTTAATTTAATTGTTTTTAATTATATTTATATATTTAAAAGGGTTATTTAGAGCTTTAAAAATAGCCAGTTCTGCAAACGACCTCAGAATTCGATGAAACTAATTTTGTTGGATCCGTAATATTATATTATTAGTAGATTTCAATTTCCGTGATTTTTGAAGTCAGTATGTGGCCGTAGGGATTTATTATGTGAAAAAAAATCAGTATTTTGACGGTTAAAAATACGCTGTGCGAGCAAACAAAGTCGGAATTCAATGAAACCAGTTTCGTTGGGACCGTAATGTCGAATTGTAGCTGCATGCCAGTTTTCATGATTTTTGGGTATCGTATGTGTTTGCGAACAAATTAAACACAACTGTAAAATCTGTTCGGCTTTCCTAAACAACAAGGATTGTTGTAGAGAGTGTCGAACTCTGGGACCAAAAATATTTTAATTAATAAATCCAATCAAGTTATTCCAGGATTTTGATTGATTGAAAACACAGAAAATAACAGCAATTAAATAAAAAGAGAGATTTATATAATAAGGGAAAGCAATAAGGGGATAATGACATAGATTGGATTCATACTCATTAATAGCAACAAATAAATATAGATCTAATTCATGTTTCTGTCACTAACATGAATCAACGAAAATTAGGTTCTTAGAAACAAATAAGTAAATAATGACAAGCATAGCCTATGCAGGAGCTGAGCTCTTAAACAACCATAGGCTATCAGGACAGATTCACCAATTAATTTCTAAAGCCCTAAGATTTGATCTAAATCTGATAATTATTAGATCGAACACGAATATACCCTGTGAAGGAGCATATCTCTTAAACGACACAGAATATGAAGGTTCAGATCTAACCCTTGATTCAGATCCAGATCTACATATATAAAGTCGTCATCTATTGGCTATGTAATTCATGTTGAATCATATCTATTAGCGTCATCACCCCCTAATCAAAGGGGATCAGCTAGACATAGCTAAAGAAGAAGAGAAAAAGAAAATAACAGACATTAACATAAATAAAATAAAATAACAACTAAGATAAAGGGAGAAAAGTTTTATTCCAAGAAGAGAATTACAGAATAAAACTAAGTGTGTTCTACAATGAATGAGATACAATGTATTTATAGCTGATATGACAAAGACTACTTGGCAAATTCCACAATGTGGGACAAAACCCCTTTTCCAAAATAGCACATAAATCAAATAGCTCAGTGTGAACGCGTGCAGCGCATGAATGAGAAGCCTTGCAAATTACATGATATGGGACAAATTACTTAGCCCAATTAGCAACTAGACCAATGTGAATGCATGCAGATGTCATGGAAAATAGGTTGCAAGCTTCAACTCCAATTGCCTTGATAATGAATAACAACTCCAAATGATCACTATGGAAAAGCATTGAATCTTGTCTTTAAAATATGCAGCAGAAGGCGACTGAATAGCGCTTTTTCTTCAGGTCTTCAAGCTTTAATCCAGCTCTAAAATTCAACACTCTTCTTGCACAAATTCTTCAAGCTTTTCAACAACTAAGTGCGTTAATCCATTCATAAAAAATAATCTGTAAACACAACTATAAATGTACAGTATCAATTATTTAAAAGATAAAATAAGATAAATATGCGGATAAAATATACACATTTACGTGTATATCAGTATGCGATCACAGGAATTTTAGAAGACGAGTAGTAATAGCGATAGCTTAAAAACAAATAAAATAATCAATAAAAAAATAAATAAAATCTCCTATAAAAACACCTTAACTTTCCCAAACCCTAACTTTATTTCCTGAGAAGTCAAAACAAAACCCGCCGTATGTTTTTCTTCACAGTAAGATATCACGATCAAAATAAATCCATAGGAAATCAAACAAATTTCTATAAATCGAAATATATATAGATTCGAAATCGTGGTGGGTTGCTCTTCGATTTGGAGTAGGCTTTGTAAGGTTCGGCGTCAGTTTTCTCGGGGGCGAAACCATACAGCGAAGCTAGGGTTACGGATCCATTCACATACAAGCATCTATAGGGGTTTTCGGTATTAGTTTCAAGTTCCTGGAGGCTTTTCGCACTAGTGTGCCAACTCTGGTGGATTCCGATGCAAATTATTGTTGCTGTACCCATTACGATGGCGGTTCAGGTAGCTCGACTGGTTTGGGAAGGCAGCGTCGAGCTGTTCAATGGTAGGTGGGGGAGAGAGAGGATGTGTTGAGGACTTAAACGGAAATTTTGGTTTAGGATTTCCTGGAGTAATGACGTTGAACGAGATGAGGAGTTTGGCTAATGGTGTTCGCGGGATCCACGTTATACAGGGAAGAGGAAGGAGAGGATGAGCGGGTGTGTGGGCTTTGGGCTGTGATAAGGTAGTAAGGCCCGATTAAATAATAAGTTAGTTTAATTTAGTGTATAATTCGTATTTAAATTTGTAAATTGGATATCTCGGTCATACTGTATCAGAACACTGAACTGTCAGATCCGTTGGGATCGTATGGACGGACACTACACTATGGAACTGACTGGAAGTGAATTGGGGTTCGTTACACTTTAAGGCGAAATAAATTGTCCAGTCTGAATCGATTATCGTTATTTAACGATAACCAACCAATGTGAGTAAAAATCACCAACTCTGAACAGTTATATTTCTATAACATATTTTTAGAACTGATAATTATCCGTTGATTGCTGTGTGTTAACTATTTGGTTGAATTGCTTGTGTATTGGTTGAAATTATAGATAACGATATATATAAATAGTTAATCTAATATTGATTCTGTTTAGCAGAATATTTCATATTGAAATGAAATCGATGCTAATTTTATTGTTTAACATCTGTGATGCAGGGAAACAGGTTGGAGGAATCCAACTGGATTCCTCAATATTTATTTTACTGTTTTTCATATATTTTGATATATGAGGTGATATAAATCTTTTGTTGATTATATGGGTTTAAATGATATCTATCATTGTTATTTGGTATTTTAAATACCGTGAGAAATACTGAGATGAAAAAGGGGGATTTTTCAAAGTATATTTGAAAATGAATTATTTATATAAAATCAATGGATTTTATATATAAAAGGAAAAGGATTTTATAAAAGAAAATAATTATAAAATCGAAGGATAAGTTATAAAAAGAAATATTTGTAAAACAAATATAAAAAGGAAAAAATATTGTGAAACAAATAGGAAAAGAAATATTTATTTGGAAAATAAATATATAGAATTAAAAGGAGATATTTGTAAAACATTTACAAACAAAATAGAAAGAGAAATATTTGTAAAACATTTACAAAAAAAACAGAAAGAGAAATATTTGTAAAAACATTTACAAATTGAATTAAATAGGAATATTTATTTAGAAAATAAATAGAGTTATAAAAGGAATTTATTAGAAAATGAAAAGAATGTTATATAAGGAAATATTTGGCAAATGAATAGAATTTTACATAAAGAAAGTTTAGACCCGTGCTTCGCACACGGGTATAACGTGATATGGATTTAAAGCAAGGATTTTAAATAGAATATGTTTTAACTAATAGATTGAGAAGATTAATTTATAAATGATATTTTATAAATTAAATAAAATATTTATCATTGGATAAATGGAATATATAAGTCAGGACTTATATAGAGGAGTAAGAATCGATTTCAACATCGATGTTTGAAACTAAATATGGACGTAGAGTTAATCAAAGGAGTTACTCAAAATGTGTTAATCAAAAGGAGTTATAAGAATTAACCAGTTAGAGTTAATCAGTTAGAGTTGATCGATTAGAGTTAGAGTTAACCAGTTAGAGTTAATCGATTAGAGTTAGAGTTAACCAGTTAGACTTAATCGATTAGAATTAGAGTTGACCAGTTAGAGTTAATCAGTTAGAGTTAATCAGTTGGAGTTGACCAGTTTGAGTTTACCAGTTAGAGTTATTTAAATGGAGTTAATCAAGTCGAGTTAATTAAGATGAGTTAATCAAACCGAGTTAATCCAAAGGAGTTAATCGTAATTAGTTATTCGAAATGAGTTAATCAAATATAGTTTATACAAAGAGAGATTTATCGAATATAGTTTATTCGAAAAGAGAGATTTTCGAATATCGTTTATTTGAAAGAAAGAGTTATCGAATATAAGTTATTCGAAATAAGTTAATCGAATATAGTTTATTCGAAAGAGAGATTATCGAATATAGTTATTCGAGAGGAGTAAATCGAACATGGTATTCGAAAGTTAAGTAAATCGAATATGGTGTTCGAAGGTAAGTAAATTGAATATAGTTATTCAAATGAAATTAGTCGAGTATGGTTAGTCGAGTCGAGTTAATCAAATAGAGTTAAGTCGAACATTAGTTAATCAAATATTAGTAAATCGAATGTGGTATTCGAAAGTAATAAATCGAATATGGTATTCGAAAGGGAGTTAATCGAATATAGATATTCGAAGGAGAGATAATCAAATAAAGATAACTCGAAAGAGAGTTAATCGTCGAAGTTGATTATATCGAATTCGGGAAAGTATTATTAACTTTCCGGCGTTTAAATCAAGATTTATTTATTTATAAATTAAGTGTTTATTTATTTATTCACATTAAAGAATAAAGGTTAAAATTGAAATTAGATATTTTGAAAGGAGGGATTTTAACGTTATCGTTATAACCAATATTCTGTAAAAGAAGTAGATTTGTAAATAGAATCCGAGAGTTACGTAAGGAAGTTTGTTAAAGGTTTAAAAGATAAACTTTGACTATTTCGAAGTTAAAACGTTGTTCAGTTAAGGTCAGAGGTAATTATACCCCAACTTGATTGACTTCCTTCTTAACTAAGGAATGGTAAGGTTTGATAGTGAAGGAGTTTGGAAATGTTTTCCAAATAAGAATCAAAAATTTTTCTGATAATAGAAAATAATAAATGTTGAATATATGGAAACAGGAGATAAGTAAATTAATGAACTAAAGAGATAAATGTCCAATGATGATTGATTGATATAATTTCCATTTGGAAATAATATCGTTGTTTGCACACGTGTTTTTCATTGATAGTTAACTCACCGACTATCGAAGTTTTCGACCATTTTAACGTTGTTAATATGAGAGACCGGTTGGATTATTATTTAAGAACCACTCCGTATTGGAATAAGCGTTGCGAATCATATATGCCAAAGATAATTGAAAACGGAGTAAAGTGTAGGACTGTTGTATAACTCTTAGGTAAAGATTGCCTAAGATGGTTGTACTGAATAGTGCCTTCGGTTTGTCCAGTCCCATGACGACCTGTATGGAAGAATGTCTAACAGAGTATATTTAAAAGATCGTGTAAGTTGATCTCTTCAAACGTATTTACGTTTGGTGGCGGAGGAATTCGTTTCTCTTAGCTGTAAACCCCTGGTATTTTTAAGGAAATCAAATTTTTGATTTGGCAGGTATGACGATGTGACATTCAAAGTGAATAAACGTTTGATCTGTTAGAGATAAGCATGGCCTCTAGCCTCACATCCGAAAATGACAAAAATCGGGCAAGCAGCATGGCCATGTAGGTCGCACTTGTTAGGGTGTATAATCACCTGATCTAGAGTTTCATTTACTTCTAAAAATCTATTGTCGATGCTGTCCCATTCGGGAAACGGTTGCTGATCCCAACCATTGGTGATATACATTCGATACACTCAAGCGAAAATAGTGGTTGGTCGTGTGTGGCCGGGTTGCAAGATCTTCTTGTTGAACCCAGTGTATTCCTCTCTAGAGTTACACTAGAGAAAGGTGGTTCCATACCTTGTCATAGTTGGAAATCCATTACCCAATACGTGCTTGCGGTTTTAATTATATACTATATGTAGAACGTGAGATGAAAGCGTTTCTGCTAGATGATTATTTTATTGTGGTTGATAGACATTATTATAATATCAAAATGTTTTTGATATAAAGATATTTTGGATTCTCGTAAGGGAAAGCCCGTTCCGTTATACGGCGTGGCCTTATGAGATATCGTTTAATGGCTCAAACTGTTTTAAACTGTTTTACTCATACCAGTTCCATGACTGACCCAGAGTTTATTTTGTTTTGTTTTCCCTAAACTCTTGGGTGCCCAATTTTGTACGAACAATCAAGTAGTCGGGATTTACAGATACTTGAAGAGCTAAAGCAGGAGGCTTCAGGATTATATAGCTATAGTTATTTCCGCTGTGATGTAAGTGTTGTACTCTGATAATGTTACTGTATACATATACTGATTTTATTTCAAGGATATGTTATCTATTATATGTTGTTCGTCCCGCTGTGAGATTCGTGTTACCCAGATGTTTTATCTTCTTCTTCTTCTTCTATTCTAAGTTTCTATCTTATCTATCCTCACCCTCTGTTTTCTTTCTATTAGTTTTCTGATTTCCAATGTAATGTGGGTTAGACTTGTGTTATTTAGTCAGCTCAAATTGGACCGGAATTTTGGGACGCTACAGTTGGTATCAGAGCTTAAGGTTAAGTATTACCTTGGCTCTGTGGCGTGACTCACTAGAGATGGGCTTAGTAATACCCAGATTGAGTTGAGTGCATATATACGAGTGAACGTATTTGTTATTCAATATAAAATGGTTTTGTATTGTGGAGATTTATTGGTTGAGTTGTTTATGATTTCTGGTCGATCAGTTTGATCCACTGGTCCATTCTCTTGTGAAGTATACGGACAGGTGGTTCTATGAACAATACCTTTTTGCTAAAAGAATTTATGTAAAATTTTAAACTCACTACCACCGTCAGTTTGAATGATCTTAACTTTATGATCATGTTGCATTTCAGCCATAATAATGTAATTTATAATAGCACTATAAGTTTCTTACTTGTCTTTTAGAAAGTATACCCAAGTAAATCTTGTGTAGCCATCAACAAATGACACATAATACTTATAACCATAGTCAGAACAAACTGGTGATGTACCCCAAAGATCTATAGCAATTAGTTGCAGTGGTTCAGTATAGATAGTGTCAGAATCAGTAAATGATAATCTGTGATTCTTACCCATTTGACAAAATTCACATATATAAGGTAAGGATACTGAATCAAATTTGATATGATTATCATTCAATACTGTCTGAACAATTTTAACACTAGGGTATCCTAGTTTGCAATGCCAAAAATCAAATACATTCATGCTACTATTAGTTTTGATATTCAAATTACATGTGGCATTGCAATTTCCTTGGCTAACATTACTCTTGCACCTAACAGAGTTAAATTTGTATAACCCATTTGCCAAGTCACCCTGTAATATGATTTTTCTAGTTAGAATATCCCTGATTAAACGATACCTTGGAAAGAATTCAAAGTAGCCTTTTTTGTCTCTAGCAAATTGGAATAAACTAATCAAATTTTGGTTATTTTTGGAACTCCATGAAGATTGCATAAGTGTAATTGTTTACTGGCATTAATATAGGTGTCACCAATATGAGTAATTTGAATATTTTTACCACTTTCAATAGAAATAGATTTGTTACCTCGATATTCTTTGCATCCAGTGTTCAAGCTGTCTAGATTATTAGTAAGATGATTGGTTGCTCCATAATTAGGGTACCAACTATCATCTTGCAAGTGCTCCACTCTAGTAGTATCATTTACTTTATCTTGACTGCTTGTTTCTTGATTCATTTGTGCAACATTTGCATTAGGATTGTTGCCATTTTTCTGATTCTGATTACTGTAAGAGTATCTGAAGAAACACTTTAGTGCAGTATGACTAATCTTTTCATAGATCCGACAATTGGGTCTATTGTTATTGTTCCATCTGCTTCTGTTTGCACCACCACCCCTCTGGTAAGATGTTTCAAATCTGTTATTGCTATTCTGGTTTTTATTTTTGCCACCTATAGCAAGATTTGCATTGAGGTCAATTTCTTGAACCCGTTTACTGCTTATTCTTGATTCATCAGATAATAGAATGGCATGAACTTCATCAATATGAGGAACAATTCTTTGAGTGGTGATAATAGCGACAACTGCCTCATATTCTTCATTTAATCCATTTAGCAAATATATCACAAGATCTCTATTAAGTACTCTATTACCTGTAGCTCCAAGTAAATCACACAACTTCTTTACCTTTGTTATATATTCTCTCATGCTCAAGTTTTCCATTCTTATATTCTGAAGTTGTCTTTTATAGTGTAAAACTTTGGTCGAAGATTGATTATTGAACTCTTTCCCTATAGTAGTCCATATATAATTGGCAGATGAACACTAACAGTTGGTAATAAATCTTCACTGATTGAAGATAAGATCCAAGAACTAATTAATCGATCTTGTCTATGATATTGAACAAATGCTTCATTAGTAACGGTTCTGTTGTCTTGATTAGTAATAAACTTGGTAGGAATATGAGTCATACAAAGAATGAATCCCTCTAAGCCATAGCCTTGTATAGCAGCTTCAACTTGTAGCTTCCATAGCAAGTAGTTTTTTTATTGTAGTTGAATTGTGATTAGCTGACTTTGAGGGCTTATACAAGTTTTTACTAACTGATGCGCATGTCCGTTTGGTGGATTTGGCGGATTTTGTGGGTTTTCTAGAATAGTTCTAGTAGCAGTTCTTGTAGCTGATGTATAAGAAGTGGATGTATCCACCATGATGAAAAGAACGCAAGAAGCTAAAGAAATTTTGGATCAAATATCGTTTCTGATTGAGATAAAGGAAACAACTGAGGCTCAGGATTGTTGTGAGGATTAACGTGAGTCAATATGTATTTTGTTATTTATCTTTTAGTATTGGTATTATTGGGCTTGCAAGTCCATTAAGGTGTTCGGCCTATTATGTTATGAAGGCCACATCTATTTAAATCTCCTTTTTCCCTCTTTGTAAAACCTAGTAACGAGATAATAAAATTAAATCCAATGGCGTTTGATAATTACATAATTTTATTTCATTGATTACATGGTATCAGAGCACCGATCGATTGGAGGATTCTCAAGATAAGTCTCTGCAATCTCATCTTCTTCTGCATCTTCAAATTAGCAAATCATGTCTGAATCTAAGGGTGTCGAGGTAATGGCGATGATGTCTAAAATTACTGATCGAAAGTTAAGTATCACGAATTACAATGAATGGAGTAAAACGATTCGGCTGTACATGAGAAGTATTGATAGAATCGATCATCTGACTAGTGAACCACCACTACCAGAGTCAAAAGCCAAAGCAGATCTAGATTGGTTACATGACGATGCTCGCTTGTTTCTACAGATCCGAAATTCGATTAAGGACGAGGTGATTGGATTAGTGAACCATTGTGAAACAGTGAAGGAATTAATGGAGTATTTGGAATTTCTATATTCAGGTAAAGGCAATTTGACAAGGATGTATGATGTATGTCAATCCTTCTATAGAGAAGAGAAGAAAGAAATGAGTCTCATGAGTTACTTTATGGCATTTAAATGAACATATGAAGAGGTTAATCTCTTATTGCCAATGAGTTTAGATATCAAAGTGCAGCAGAAACAACATAAAGAAATGGCAGTAATGAGCTTCTTAGCTGATTTACCATCTGAATTTGAAGGGGTTAAATCCCAAGTTCTTGCAAGTACTGAGTTCACTACACTTAGTGATGTGTATAGCAGAGCAATGAGATCAGAAACAGGAACAAATAGTAATAACTCAAGTGAAATGTTATGGATAGTGCTTTTGTTGTTGGCAATGAAAATGCAGTATCTTACAATCAAGTTGAGAAAGATAGGGGAGGTGCACAACAACATGTACATGGTTAGAGGCCACAAAGACCACCTAACTCTCAAGCATGGAGACCATCTAACACCCAAACATGGAGACCACCCCCGTGCACCTGGAAGAGGACAAAGATCACAGTGGAGATCATCGGTGAACCAAAACAAAATGTGCAATTATTGCAAGCATATTGGCCATGTGATTTTGAAATATAGAAGCCTTTAATGGAATCAGAGACATACAACTCCTAATATTAAGACAGTTCTAATGACCGCTGATGAATATGATAAGCATGCCAAACTACAAAGTTCATTGCATAGTTCTCCCACTAGTTCATCCAATACTTCAACTACGACTTTTGTTGCAAATGTTAGTACTGGCTCAACTACATCAAATTGGATAATTGACTCAGGGGCCACCGAACATATGATAGGTAATCCATATTTATTTACAAGTTTATAGGAATCTAATGTATCGCACAAGGTTACATTAGCTGATGGATCTCACTCATTAGTAAAAGGAATGGGTTGTGTAACGCCTAAATCAACTATCTCCATGAATTCTGTTATATATCCACCAACATTGTTCATTCAACCTACTGTCCGCAAGTCAAATTACAAGAAGTCTCAACTGTAGTATTACCTTCTATCATGATCATTGCATATTTCAAGATCGTGTGACGAAGCAGATTATTGGTAGAGGGAGTGAGTCTAGTGGTTTATACTCGCTCAATACTCTTTCTGAACCAGTAGCATGCACAGTTATGGATTCGGCTCTTAAATTGCACTATCAGCTTGGTCATCCATCTCTCACTCTATTCAAGAAACTATGTCCTCGATTTAGTAATGTTCTGCGCTAAACTATGAAGCTTGTCAATATGCTAAACACTGTAACACACCACCTCCGCTAGGGTCACTCACAAAGGGAATGCACTAGGTTTGGTGAAGCATTATCGAGGTAAACATGCACAGAAATATTACAAGACAGAACATATATAAAACAGCGGAAGTAAAACAAATTTCATTACCTTATAAAATAAGGTCTAAAGCCTTTTACATCAGAATACATCAAAACCTGTCTTGCAATAATAAAGAAGCATAAAACCATTTCATGAATTATTCCCCAAGTAAAACAGTAAAGTAGCCATAGCCAAGAAAAATCCAAGCCATGCGTGATGACCTTCAAGCAGAAGAAGTCCGAACTAGATAACATTGTTTCCTCCCTGAAACCTGGGGGGAAACGGAAGACAAAGAGGCGAAACAAAACAGGGTCAGTCATAAAGACTGGTAAGTCCTATCTACTTCCAGTATAAAAACAGGTAAAGGTAACATGACATGCATAAACTGAAAGTAAACATAAGGATGACTACAAGATAGGTAAACTAAACCAGGGTAACAGGCTGAACTACTGTAGCAAGGCAAACTAAGATATCATGATAAACTACGGTGTCATGATAAATCAAGGTATCGCATCGTCAGGTTTCTATCAAGTATACTATCCCAAGGTATCTATCCTGTATAACATCCCACAGTATCTATCATGTATATTTCTCCTGGTTCTAACATGTATATTTGCTCTGCACCTCTCGTACTAGTATCCCAACCCGTGTCATGTGTTAACTATGAATGTCCCTTGCCCAATGTCATGTAATGGTCCATGTCAACCTAATATATAGCATATGTAGGTTTTCCCAACTCGTATGTTTCTTTCCATGTATAAGTTCAGTCCTTTGCCGTAGGCCATACGGGCTTTCCCACGTAAACGTTTTATCCTTGAGGTTATTTTGGATTGTTACCCTTGATCTAGTTATGTTTCCTTACCATGAACTATCGTGCGTTCACTTAGGATTTAAGCCACCTAGGACCACTAGGGATTATGCTAACTAATGAACGTTTCCGTGTCTTGGTTTGGGTTCAGCCACCTAGGGCCACTAGGGATTATGCCACCCGTCAACCGTGCCCTTTATCCCGTGTATGTATCGTAAATCGTTTTCCATGTCCCGACGCACATGTTCCTCAATGTGCCATCCGAGTTCCGTGCCAGGGCAAATCAAGAAATACGGAACTCGGTCGGGAGCTTTAAGTCGTCTGCTGATGCAGATATCAGGGTCAGTTTTTGTACCCGTGGCTATGGTCCCCACGTGACCCCTCCCTCAACTACTGAAAGGCAATCCAAGAAAAATCATGTATGAGAACTACACTACGACCCATCGATGCCCACTCCCAGATATTCAACCTCACCCATAACTCGATAGCAAGTATATGATCTGTTGGGAGTTCCCTGCCTTTCCGTACGTATATGATTGACTAAAGATGGTAGGTAGTCGGCGACGTGCTATCCAGGGCAAAAACAAGTATCGTCGACTCCACGCTAATCCATCCCAGTCTTTAGGTCGCTCGCATAGCAACCAAGGCATACTCTTGGCTCTTCTACCGCAGACCTTAACCTCTGTGAGGCCGGGATTCATGGACCACCTGCCACCTCATAGAGGGATACCAAGAGTACCCTCACGTCCCACGAAGCTACCGCTTCGTCACCCAATTCGTTGGAGCCCTTATCCAAGTCAGATAAGTTGCTCCTCCTGGTATACTAAGCGATGACCTACCGTATCAGGTTACTCATCTATTTATGAACTAGTCCCATGTCCTTGGCTAAGAATTATCACTTAGTTATCCTTAACTAAGGTTTACCACTTAGCTTCTCTTCCCGCTATCCTTGTTAACCACGATTTCCAACCTAGCCTTACAAGTTGGTTAAGTATACCAAGAAGCTCAAGACTTAACCCTATTCAATCATCAAGTCAATTTGGTTAAGTACTTGTTTATCTTAACCCTATCGGGTTATCGTGTTATATTGGTTAACCACGGATTATCTTAACCCCATCCACTAATCGTATTATAATGGTTAATTATATTTAAAAGGTCTTATGACTTAACCCTATCAGGTCCGCATATTAGATTGGTTAAGTATAGGTTACTTAACCTCATCAAATCATCATGTATAATTGGTTAAGTATAAGTTACTTAACCCCATTAAATTATCTTGTTAAGTTGGTTAAGTATTGGCTACTTAACCTCGTTGAATTACCAAGTTTAGATTGGTTAAGTGTTTAATTTAACCCCATCGAAGTACCGTGTTTAGATTAGTTAAGTGTAGGTTACTTAACCCCATCTAATTACCGTGTTTAGATTAGTTAAGTCTAAATTACTTAACCCCATCTAATTACCAAGTCGGATTAGTTAAGCATGAAGTACTTAACCCCATCCCCTAATTGTCTTTTATGGTTAAGTGTCATTAAGAAATCAAGCCCGGTCCCACTTAACCTACCCATTCGTGTCATATCGGTTAAGTGTCATTAGTCAAATTTACTTAACCTTATCATGTGGCATTAATTTAATTAATGCACTCTCAACCTCTCACATTAGACCTCGTTGTGGTTACTAGTTAAGCCGGGCGGGTCCGGGTAGTTTTACACCACAACCTAGTCTAACCTCGAGTCTTAAGCGCGACATGACCAACTTCTCACATTGGATCCTATTGTTTGTAGCCACTAGTTAAGCCGGGCGGGTCCGGGTAGATTTATGCTACAAACTCAACCCAACCTCGAGTTGGCCACTTCCATGTTTGGTCTAGTGTCATATTACACTTACAACCCCCGTGTCTAGTTTCAAGTTCCATGTTTTCGTACGTGTCATGTTCATGTTTAAGTGTTTCAAGAATGTCACATTTTCATGCAACCCCATGTCAAGTTTTCGTGCCACTTTCAAGTCAAGTTTTCGCGTCACGTTCACGTTTGTCTAACTATCCCAAAATATTGTTTTCACTTGAGTAAAAGCGAGTCAACATAGTAGGTATACTATGGCTACATGTAGACCCCAAAACATGCACGATGCCACAAAAGGGATTGGCTCCAAACATGCATGGTATCATAAGGGGGTTTGGTCTTAAAACATGAAATATAGTGTCATATAGGGATTGTCCATAAGCATGCATAACATAAAAGGGGATTGGCCACAAGCATGCATAATGTCATAAAGGATTTGGCCACAAACTTGCATATTATCATAAGAAATTTGGCCACAATTTGCATATTATTATAACGGGATTTGACCTTACATAAACATGATATCATAAGGGGGTTGGTTTCATTTACATGCATAAGCCCCAAAGTTCAATTTATGCAACTATTTCACAAGTCAAAGTGGCTCTAAGTGTTCATGCTATCATACTACAAGTAAAGGTCCAATCTTGCATGGCAAACTAAGTCCAATGCAACATGAATAGCATGGTTTAGTCGCTAAAACATAACCCAAAGTCATATGTTCATGTTAAAGGAGCAAACTAGGCTCGCATAGGTTATAGCATTCATGTTTAACCACATTTTATTCCACGCCATGATTAAACTACCGTTAACATCTCGAAGTAGCTAGAACTTACATAGCATGGCTTAGCGAATTAGCATGAATCATCTCGACGAAGAAAGGTGGCTCCTTTGAAGAAGAACAATCATGAAACCATCGTAGCAATGTTGATTTGGCCTCGATTTGGTTTAGCAAGCTTGCACCTTTTGATTTGAATCCGATTTGCATGCATAGTCTCTTGGAGTTGGAGATGGAGGCCATGATCACTTGGCATTTGGGCAGCACTTCGTGGCATGAGTGATTTGTGAGGGTTAAGGGTAGGCTTAGGGGTCTTTTTATAGAGATTAGGAGTAGTTTAGACCGTAGGATAAACCCTAGGATAGATCTGAACCCTCAAAAATTGTCACAAGCCTCCAAAACCGAGCCAACATGACAAGTAGGTGCACCAGGTCGGAGTTCTACAGGGGGGTCGACCCAGGGGTCGACACCCATGTCGACCGCCTGGAGGGGGGGTCGACCCAGGGGTCGAAACCCTGTGTGTCTGGCGGGAATTTTCCCGCCTTCTCTTTCTGGGCTGAATTCCAAATCTGTTTTCGGATTTGAATTTTCGTGAAACTTCGTTGATCCTTAACTGGGTCACACGGACTCCGATTTACGAAATTTCAAACTCTATTTCGCGTATTTTTCCGAGACGAACACAATGGAGCAACCCGTTTATCCTGATTCAGATTTTATGATTTAATTCTGCCTTGATTCTTGTCTTAACACGTTATTAAAAATCCCGGTTGTTACATTCTCCCCAACTTAAAGGATTTCGTCCCCGAAATCTCCAAGTTAGGAAGAACGTATCCTACCATCCATCATCCATCTACTCAAAACATCATCCACAGGCAACCATTGTCCTTAGTCGATTTCTAACGCCATATGAACATATGCAGAACGTGCGTGTGTATATGCTCCTTAGCTAATGCTAATGATCAAGCCTGAATGATCATTCTAATGCAAAATATGTTTAGTGCCATGAGTCCAACATGTATGCAAATAGTCCTAGTCATATAAACACTATATGCGTGCACAAACATTCATCCACATGCAACATCCACATGGTAACATATTCAATTTCATCCATAAACAGTTATAAACACTCGTGCATATGCAATGTGAAATGTGAGTGCGTCGATCTAGTATCTAATGTGTATTCGCGCATCCACGAGCAACCACTTGCAACCATACCAATCATAACATGTTTCAAACACATGTTTACATCCATAGGATTCTACCTAAGGTTCCCACGATAAGATCGAGGAGATAAACAAGACAAACTCCTTACGGGGTTTGCAACAGAAACAGGACCGAGAGAATATTCACCAAAAGATAACATGCGAGCAAGCTCTACAGGAAAAACCAGGGATCCAGGATATACTCTTAAAAAGAGATATTGATGCGCGTATATAGCCTTACGTCTTCTAAGTCGCGTTTCCTTGAGCTTAATTCCTCGGTGCCTTGACCATCTTTTTAACTCCATGATCTCGTAGCTCCTTGATTCCTATTTCCAAGATATGAGTTAGAACTCATTTCATTGTCGCCTCTTATTCCACTTTCACTTATCATTTTCCTAGTATACTTGGCTCAAACGTATCCACTTACTCATGCAAGCTCTCCAAAATTCACTAAGGAATTCTGGATCTCGTCTGCCAATGCCAATCCATGTTGCCAAGTGTACTTACTAGGGTGATCCCCATAACTCATGCATAAGCGAAACGAACCATCCGACTTAGCGGCGAATTCTACTCGAACGGATTACCAACAACTACATCCCGAGATTCTAGGTAACTAACCATGACAGAACCCAAAAGGTTACTCGAGACTTCGAGGGTATCACCAAGGTGAGTCGAGAGTCTAACTACCCTCATTCCTAAAACCGAGAATGGCACCCCTTATTGGGTGACCACTTTATCCCTAGAATCCATCCGTAGCCGAGACATGTCATTCTCAAATCCAAACAAGTCATGAAGAAATGGACCAACTCTCCAACCAGATATTTGGGACAAAAACTGGGATCCTCTACCATGCTAGTACTAAGGTGCAGAGACTCAACTATCCAAGAAGACTTAAATGATACGTTGATCAAGACAAAGTCTGGATGGGATGATAGAAAAGAATGACTAAACCTTTACCAGAAACGGTACCATCTCTTTTAGGTACCCTAGAAATGGGAGCGTACAATTGCCCTCTCCGATGATCTTGTCCTTGCCCTCCTTGATGGACTAAGCCATACCAACAAGTTGCTTATCCTTAAGCTCGCGTCCTTTATCCTTACTCTTATTATCCTTCCTTGTACCACGGCAACAGGTCTCTCGAGAACCACCTCCATCGTACGGGAAACACCTACGTGGCTAGACAAAGATTAGTCACAGTTAGAACTACTGTGACTACAGATGGAGGAAAGAAAGGAAAAGAGATTCGATCAAGGAAACAAGGGACAGTACTAATGGCTTTTGGGGAATAGCCTTTAAAAACTTTTCTTGAAAAAAGCTTCTTTGTAAACGGTTTTTCAAATAGTTTTAAAAACTTTTGCCCAGTCTGGTAACCTTCTGCTCTGATACCAAATGTAACACCCCACCTCCGCTAGGGTCACTCACAAAGGGAATGCACTAGGTTTGGTGAAGCATTATCGAGATAAACATGCACAGAAATATTACAAGACAGAACATATATAAAACAGCGAAAGTAAAACAAATTTCATTACCTTATAAATAAGGTCTAAAGCCTTTTACATCAGGATACATCAAAACCTCTCTTGCAATAATAAAGAAGCATAAAACCATTTCATAAATTATTCCCCAAGTAAAACAGTAAAGTAGCCATAGCCAAGAAAAGTCCAAGCCATGCGTGATGACCTTCAAGCAGAAGAAGTCCGAACTAGATAACATTGTTTCCTCCCTGAAACCTGGGGGGAAATGGAAGACAAAGAGGCGAAACAAAACGGGGTCAGTCATAAAGACTGTTAAGTCCTATCTACTTCCAGTATAAAAACAGGTAAAGGTAACATGACATGCATAAACTGAAAGTAAACATAAGGATGACTACAAGATAGGTAAACTAAACCAGGGTAACAGGCTGAACTACTGTAGCAAGGTAAACTAAGATATCATGATAAACTACGGTGTCATGATAAATCAATGTATCACATCGTCAGGTTTCTATCAAGTATACTATCCCAAGGTATCTATCCTGTATAACATCCCACGGTATCTATCATGTATATTTCTCCTGTTTCTAACATGTATATTTGCTCTGCACCTCTCGTACTAGTATCCCAACCCGCGTCATGTGTTAACTATGAATATCCCTTGCCCAATGTCATGTAATGGTCCATGTCAACCTAATATATAGCATATGTAGGTTTTCCCAACTCGTATGTTTCTTTCCATGTATAAGTTCAGTCCTTTGCCGTAGGCCATACGGGCTTTCCCATGTAAACGTTTTATCCTTGAGGTTATTTTGGACTGCTACCCTTGATCTAGTTATGTTTCCTTACAATGAACTATCGTGCGTTCACTTAGGATTTATGCTACCTAGGACCACTAGGGATTATGCTACCTAATGAACGTTTCCGTGTCTCGGTTTGTGTAATAACCCGGAAAATCTGGGCCAGTTTAAAATTTTTATTTCGGCAATTTTAGTGAAATTTGAATATTTAAAATAGATTATTTTAAATAAAATCGACGAGAAATTTATTTAGAATTGAATTCGACGTATATATTATACGCGTCGTCGTTAGAATATAAATAATTATATATAATTATAAATAGGAATTGAAAATGGCGCGGTAGTTCGATAATTTGATTTCAAACTTCAATTGAATGTACCGGGTGCAAAACAATCCGGATTTTAGTGAAACCAAAAATAATAGGATCTATTTGATAGTATCTTTCCAACGAATCCGAAAGATCAAAATTTCGTGGCGAGAATCAAAAGATATGTCCAGTTGAAAATTCTGAATAGTCGCTATGGAATTCAGGCCCTTAAAAATGGACATTTTGCAAATGACCTCGGATTTCGACGAAACCACTTTTGTTGGGTCCGCAGTGTCAAATTATTGCTAGGTTTCAAATTTCATAATTTTCTGAATCAATATGTGAGTGTGGCAAAGGAAAACGCGTTTGACCAGTTTTAGTTGATTTTAATCGACTGGAAATTGGACATTTTTCCAACGGTCTCAGAATTCGACGAAACTAGTTTTGTTAGGACCGTATCGTCAATACGAAGCTAGAAAATATTTTTCGAGAATTTTTAGAGTTCGTATGTGACCCCGGTAATTTGAAATGCACGTTTAAAATTCAATATAGCGATTTAAGTGTAAATTTAACATAAACTGATTCAAACAGTCGAATCATCCTACGTGGCATATCCCATTGTGTTCGGAATGGGGGTTAAACACTAGGGACGACAGGCGGTGGACCTCGTTTAGAGGTCGATTGAAAAAGTTGACTTTTTGAATTAAAATAAAATAATTAAATAATTAAATTAATAAAAAAATTTCTATCTCCCCCTTTAACCCGCTGCCCCCCCCCCTTATCTTCGAAATCGAATCAGAGAAAAGAAAAAAAAAAAAGAAGAAGAAGAGGAAGGACGGGGTGGAGCAGCCACCGCTCCTCCTCCTTGTGAGCTGCCGCCTCCACCCACAAAGCGCCACCGCAAGCCCAGAGCTGCCACCCTCCCTTGACCCGAACCTATCGCCGCCCACCCCTCCGCACGACCTCCTCCTTCCAGCGAAGACCATCGAGCCACCCTCGAACGCCCTGCCGCCGACACCCCGAAGCAACACCGCATCTCCCTGAACCACCGAGCACCACACCACGCCGCCGACGCCCTCGTCTTCCCTCCTCCACTTCGGAATCTACGGTGAGCCATTTTATTTTATTTTTATTTTTATTTTCGAATTTAAAAACTGTATATTTTTTTAAGTTATAAAAACTGATTTGTTTAAGATTTAAAAACTGTTTTTTTTTTTTGAATGTAAAAACAGAATTTTTGAAAAGAATTTTAAAAACTGATTTTTAAAGAAAATAGAAAAAGGTTTTAATCTTTTAAAAGAAAAAGATTTGAACTTGCAAAAATAAAGATCATATCTTTAAAATAGGAAAGACGGGATTTTTATTGAGTAGAAGAAGTAAAAATATGATTTTTATATTTTTAAAGTATTAAAAATATAATCTTTACTATATAGGAATATTAAAAATAGGATTTTTATATTTTTAAAGTATTAAAAATATAATCTTTATAGGATAGAGAATATAAAAATATCATCTTTGTATATGTAGCGAAATAAAAATCTGATTTTTATTTTATATACGTTGAAATAAAGTGGTGATTTTCATAACGATGAAATCTATATTTTTGTAAGGGTGAAGTCTTTATAGTTGAAAAGGCGAGGTCTTTATATGATTTTTATATATTAAATATCGAAGTAAAAATATAATTTTTATATATTGAATAGCGGAGTGAAAATGCGATTTTTAATATATGAGGTGATTATAAAAATATGATTTTTAAATTGAAAGTGAATAAATAAAAATGTGATTTTTATTTCAAAGACAACAAAATATAAAAATGTGTGATTTTCACATATGTAGTGAAAGCGGACAACGTAAGCGACAAAAGGCGAGTTGGTGAAGATTTCCTGCATTAGAAGTGCCGTGGAGCTAGGATAGCTATTGGTGAGAACTTCTCACTCTAAATTTTCTTTTTCTAGTTATATATATACTAGGATGCAGACGGTTCTTAGTAGCACCCGACACCCGTCATCCACAGACCATGGATGGCTTGTTTGTTAAAATTGTTTGGTTGTGTAGTTGATTAGATGATTTGATGTGAAATTGAATTATTTGGTGAATTGAATGGATTTGATTGATGTGTGAATGGCGTGGGCCTTCACTAGACCGGGGATAAGGCTAGGCCTTGTCCCGTTTCTAGTATCGTGCCGTTATGCCGCCGAAATTTTCTAAAATATGTTAGAAAAATAAAAATATCATTTTTATTGAATAAATGAATTGAATAGAAATTCATATGTTGGAATAAAATGTTTTATCGTTAAAAATATAATTTTTAACGTGAATGTGAATAAATAAATATTCATTTACAAACCAGACGGTTTGTTTATGTACACTTATTTGAATGACATTGATTGGGACGATAAATTTTACACATCGCCCTACTGCACAACTAAAATATGCGTTTGATTGTTTGAAACCCCACACGGGTGTTGGGATGAAATTTGAAGTTCACTCATCCTGATTGATTAAATATGTCGATCGATTGATTGACAGGCTGTTATAAGCGTTAGATATCTTTATTTGATGCTTATACAGTGTAGTGCACTTTGGTTGATGGTTGATCATTTTTCAATGTTATTATATACATGTGTTGTGTGAAAATCCATATTATTAATTTTATATGGTAATTGATTGGGCCTCATTCCAGTTTAGAAATGGATATATTTGAAATAGAAATATTTGAAATAGAATATTTGAAAATAGAAATTTATGAAGTCGTGTTGATTAGTTTGACGCCATTTTGACGTGAACGATATTTATATCGATTTTAAAACGATTTCAAAGTGAATTGAAAACGATTTCGAAATGAAGTGAATTGAAAACGATTTCAAAGTGAATTGAAAATGATTTCGAAATGAAGTGAATTGAAAACGATTTCGAAATGAAGTGAATTGAAAACGATTTCAAAGTGACTTGAAAACGATTTCGAAATGAAGTGAATTGAAAAAGATTTCGAAATGAAGTGAATTGAAAACGATTTCGAAATGAAGTGAATTGAAAACGATTTCGAAATGAATTGAATTGAAAACGATTTCGAAATGAGTTGAATTGAAAACGAATTCAAATTGAATTGAAATTTGAATTGAATAGAAATGAATTTTAAAACGAATCTATAAAGAAGAATTCAATTGTGATTTGAATTGAAAAGGAAGTTGAAAATGTTTTTGAAACGAATTCAAAACTATTTATATAATTCGTTTTAAATAGAAATCGACGAAGTATATATTATATATATAATATAATGGCCTGAATAGAACGCGCCGCGCCGCGGTAGTTCGTGAATTTCGACCATTCATTTCAAACAGACATTACGGGAGATCCGACCGTCGGATTCTCCTAAAACCGGAACCGTTTGGTTCGTATCGAAAAGAGCTTTCTAATGAATATTAGAAATTTGAAATCTAACGGTTGGATTTGGAATTATGTCCAAATCAAATTTGAAAAAGGTCGCTGTAAGTGCAGTTCGATGGCCATTGATGGAAATCGACTGTGCGGGCCTTGATAAAATTATTAAAAATAGTAATAATTTGTGTAAAATCATAAGAAAAGATTTGTGAAGATTTGGGATGAAAAACTCCATATTTGAAAAGATAAAAATAGATTTTTATCGAAATGAACTAGTTTTGAACTAGAAATATAATTCTATTTATTTTTAAATAAATAAATTGAATTTAAAAAGGGTTTTGAAAATAACCAGAATATCCAATGATTGCATTGGAGTGGATTTGAATCGAAATTGTCTTCGGAATATTTCGATGTTGGGATTCGTGATTATACAGGGGTTGTTATGGAAATTTGAAAGATATATATTTATATCGTTATTTCCAATACGATGTTTGTTAGTCGTAGAATTCGATATTGAATATAAGCCGATATATTTTCTATTCAGAGCCTTGTATTGAATATCGAATGTGATTTGGGTTTGTCGTGAATGGTGTTTTCACTAACACTGTTCTTGAACCCAGTTGAGAAAAGATTAAATCTTTTTATTTGGATTTAATGAAGTGTACCAATTAAATGAGATTTAATTGGAATTGAATTGATATTGATTTTTGGGTTTATCGTGAACAGTGTTTTAAATAACACTCGTTCTTTAACCCAATAATTAATGAATGTGATTTTGGGTTTATCGTGAACTGTGTTTTTAAATGACACTGATTCTTTAACCCAGAGAAATATTAAAACTAAGTGGAGTTTTAATGAATCTTTAATTAGATTGAAAAGGTCGAAAATGGAGTATCACCAGTTATACTCCAAGCGATAGTTAAATCTTTAATTAGATTTGAACGTGAAATGGTAATTGAATTTGCCGATAACACCGTGGTGTTAGATATGAAGTATAACCAGTTTTACTTCATGGGATGAATAGGTTGGGATTGAGAAATAAAATAAATGATTACTTCGGTGTGGTTCGCTAATCCCGACTAGTTTGAATTGATATTCAAAGGATATTAAAGAATAAATTTAAAGGATTTATCTTGGATAAAATTAATGGGAACTTTTCCCAAAGTATAAGAATATTGGAATAAAAGAATATTCTGAATTGGAATGAGGCGTATGTTGTGTTTGTGTAACACTTTTATAATATATACGCGAGTTATTCAGAAAGACCGGGTTTGTCCCATTCTGAATAACTGATACGACGTGGTGTCGAAGATGAAGACGGTGGTCGAAGACCAGAAGTCTTCACGTCGTTTGGGTAATTACTGATGATCTTGATTGGGCTGTACACCCAAGAAGATGGAAACAGTTGGTGTTCGTCCAGACGTACTTGGAGATCGATGGATATGCGGGGTACTAGGTGCCTCCGGTTTCGTTCAGACCCAGAACGGACTTGTAAATGGACTGTGTGTCTGACATTGGATTTTAGTCTGTGTGCTTGATTTCTATTAAATGTATATCTGTTTGGCGGCGGAGAATTTATTCTCTTGCTTAACGCCCTTCTCTGAGACGTACGAGCTCAGGGGTTATATATTGATGGATATCAAACGCATGGACTGAATTGCCTGTGTGGCATGCCTAAGTGGCAATTGATCGAGGCTTCTGTTGAAAAGCAAAGTCTTGTGGTGATGATCAAAGCACAGCCTGTGTGGCATAGCTTTGTGTAACGTGAATTCGCGAGTTTCACACCCGGTATGAACCAAAAACGGGAGACGGACCTCAGGGAGGACTTGCGTTTCTTTCTAGCTAGAAGTGGCGTCAGTGGTTTTACACGCCCTGACGAGTTTGACTTATGTGGTTGTTGCTGTTGCGAGGCGCCTCGGTTTGATCGGACGATCCGGGTCCGATGGAGTCATTTGTTGGCTCATTTACGCCCCATAGGGCGGAGAGACGTAGTGTTCAGGCATAATAATCCACATCGGTGGACCGGCCCTGACGATCCAAGGCCCACCTGAGTCTGGGACCTGAGACATGGGCTAGATTGTCTCGAATCGGTGGAGGACTATCTTTTGCCTCGGTTCATAGACGGAAATCCAATTTCCAAATACGTGACATTTGCGGTTTTATTTGTAAACCTATATATGGCGACATAGTGGCATGGGACGTTCATGTCGCCTATGATTGATACTTATGATTTGAAGTTGTTTTATACACCATGCACTTATAATAGTATCAAATGATTTGTTTTAAACGTATCAAGCATTCTTTGGCTGTTATAAGGGAAAACCCTATCCTCGGCTGCGTTGCATTGTGTGATGGGACCTGGGTCTTATAACAGCTTCATTTTTCTTTATTTAGCATTGCGCTGTTTGTTTTATGCACTGGTATTCTTGTGAGGAAACCCGTTCCGTGTTATACGGCGTGGTCCCTTGATTTACCTAACTTTGAAAATAAAGTAATAACTGTTTTAGTTCTCACACCAGTCACATGACTGACCTGGAGTTTATTGTTTTAACCTAAACTCTGGGTGCCCCTATTTTGACACGGGCAGCTAGTAGTTTTGATTTTGCAGATTTATATTCACAGGATCCTGGTTTACAGCTGGAACGATATCCGGAAAGCTTTGTATCCGTATATCTCATTCTAGTTGTGTATTGTATTATTTTTCCGCTGCTATGTAACTTATTGTTAATCTCTGATAATTCTGTGTAATATTCTTTTATACTCTGTATATTCTTGTAATCTGATGCATTGTTGTAATATACAGTGAAATGTTCTTTTGTATGCGTTCTGTTTTGTCCTGTTCTCAAACGATAGGGCGTTTCGAACGGCCTGGATCGGTTTAGCGACTGGTTCGGACCGAGCGAAATTCCTTGCTCGTCACACGTGGTATCAGAGCTTTGGTTTACAAAGCAGAGAACAAGGCACATTAGAACCATACGAAAGAATTCATCAGATATTGGATTAGTAATATCCAATTAGAATGACTCGTTAGAGATAGGATCAGTAGTATCCTAGAACGAGTGTGAAGAGTATATTTTTCAATTGAAAGCAATTTTTGTTTTGAAAATTTAAACCATTTTAAATGTATTTGAATATTTATTTATTTTGAATATGGACAATCCAATATATAAAGATTTTGCATATACGCGTCATGAACGTATATTCGAAGTTTTAATATATTAGATAGATATAGAATCACATTCTAGTTGCCCGGAGATAATTCTGGTAATGCGGCCGCATTATCAGTATTTATGTTCGTGTTTCGAAGGTGTGATTTCTATATATTTCCATTAGACTGGTGTGATAACCAAAATTAATATAGTTAGAACGCATTGTTGTGAATTGGCATCAAAAACATGATTTTTTGTATATATATCAAATTTATGAATTTGAAACTCTAATTCACTAATTGATTGATGTTTGGGTTGTTTGTTTAATTGTTTGCTAATTTTTAACCATTTATGCCTAATATAATCAAATATTGAACTATATTGAAAATTGGTTGCATTTGCTTGTATATACATATACTTACATTGAACAGGTCATAGCAAGGAGGCTAGAGCAGAGAATAAAATTTGTTTGCCCGACAAATAGGTACATGTTTACTACATGATTTCCTGTTTTGTTTGGGTGATGATGATTTTGTGAGCCTATTGGCTAGCCGCTTGGCTTTTTCTTTTTCTTTTTGAGATCTGAAGGACCGGGGAAGCTATTTGAAATTCCCCGATGCTCCCATTGTAGGGGAGATTATGGCGAAATTTTTCGAAAATTTAGGGTGTTAGCCAAATTTTTGAAATTTTTGAAAAGTTCTTAGAAACTAAAAGGTTGAAGAACTTAAGCCGTAATCAAAACAATGGAAGTTGAGCTGAAAAATCAAACCACTTTCGACTTTGTTCCTTTTCGGGGACGAAAAGTTTTAAGTGGGGGAGATTGTAATAACCCGGAAAATCTGGGCCAGTTTAAAAATTTTATTTCGGCAATTTTAGTGAAATTTGAATATTTAAAATAGATTATTTTAAATAAAATCGACGAGAAATTTATTTAGAATTGAATTCGACGTATATATTATACGCGTCGTCGTTAGAATATAAATAATTATATATAATTATAAATAGGAATTGAAAATGGCGCGGTAGTTCGATAATTCGATTTCAAACTTCAATTGAATGTACCGGGTGCAAAACAATCCGGATTTTAGTGAAACCAAAAATAATAGGATCTATTTGATAGTATCTTTCCAACGAATCTGAAAGATCAAAATTTCGTGGCGAGAATCAAAAGATATGTCCAGTTGAAAATTCTGAATAGTCGCTATGGAATTCAGGCCCTTAAAAATGGACATTTTGCAAATGACCTCGGATTTCGACAAAACCACTTTTGTTGGGTCCGCAGTGTCAAATTATTGCTAGGTTTCAAATTTCATAATTTTCTGAATCAATATGTGAGTGTGGCAAAGGAAAACGCGTTTGACCAGTTTCAGCTGATTTTAATCGACTGGAAATTGGACATTTTTCCAACGGTCTCAGAATTTGACGAAACTAGTTTTGTTAGGACCGTATCGTCAATACGAAGCTAGAAAATATTTTTCGAGAATTTTTAGAGTTCGTATGTGACCCCGGTAATTTGAAATGCACGTTTAAAATTCAATATATCGATTTAAGTGTAAATTTAACAGAAACTGATTCAAACAGTCGAATCAGCCTACGTGGCATATCCCATTGTGTTCGGAATGGGGGTTAAACGCTAGGGACGACAGGCGGTGGACCTCGTTTAGAGGTCGATTGAAAAAGTTGACTTTTTGAATTAAAATAAAATAATTAAATAATTAAATTAATAAAAAAAATTTCTATCTCCCCCTTTAACCCGCTGCCCCCCCCCCCCTTATCTTCGAAATCGAATCAGAGAAAAGAAAAAAAGAAGAAGAAGAGGAAGGACGGGGCGGAGCAGCCACCGCTCCTCCTCCTTGTGAGCTGCCGCCTCCACCCACAAAGCGCCACCGCAAGCCCAGAGCTGCCACCCTCCCTTGACCCGAACCTATCGCCGCCCACCCCTCCGCACGACCTCCTCCTTCCAGCGAAGACCATCGAGCCACCCTCGAACGCCCTGCCGCCGACACCCCGAAGCAACACCGCATCTCCCTGAACCACCGAGCACCACACCACGCCGCCGACGCCCTCGTCTTCCCTCCTCCACTTCGGAATCTACGGTGAGCCATTTTATTTTATTTTTATTTTTATTTTCGAATTTAAAAACTGTATATTTTTTTAAGTTATAAAAACTGATTTGTTTAAGATTTAAAAACTGTTTTTTTTTTTTAGAATGTAAAAACAGAATTTTTGAAAAGAATTTTAAAAACTGATTTTTAAAGAAAATAGAAAAAAGGTTTTAATCTTTTAAAAGATTTGAACTTGCAAAAATAAAGATCATATCTTTAAAATAGGAAAGACGGGATTTTTATTGAGTAGAAGAAGTAAAAATATGATTTTTATATTTTTAAAGTATTAAAAATATAATCTTTACTATATAGGAATATTAAAAATAGGATTTTTATATTTTTAAAGTATTAAAAATATAATCTTTATAGGATAGAGAATATAAAAATATCATCTTTGTATATGTAGCGAAATAAAAATCTGATTTTTATTTTATATACGTTGAAATAAAGTGGTGATTTTCATAACGATGAAATCTATATTTTTGTAAGGGTGAAGTCTTTATTGTTGAAAAGGCGAGGTCTTTATATGATTTTTATATATTAAATATCAAAGTAAAAATATAATTTTTATATATTGAATAGCGGAGTGAAAATGCGATTTTTAATATATGAGGTGATTATAAAAATATGATTTTTAAATTGAAAGTGAATAAATAAAAATGTGATTTTTATTTCAAAGACAACAAAATATAAAAATGTGTGATTTTCACATATGTAGTGAAAGCGGACAACGTAAGCGACAAAAGGCGAGTTGGTGAAGATTTCCTGCATTAGAAGTGCCGTGGAGCTAGGATAGCTATTGGTGAGAACTTCTCACTCTAAATTCTCTTTTTCTAGTTATATATATATACTAGGATGCAGACGGTGCTTAGTAGCACCCGACACCCGTCATCCACAGACCATGGATGGCTTGTTTGTTAAAATTGTTTGGTTGTGTAGTTGATTAGATGATTTGATGTGAAATTGAATTATTTGGTGAATTGAATGGATTTGATTGATGTGTGAATGGCGTGGGCCTTCATTAGACCGATGATAAGGCTAGGCCTTGTCCCGTTTCTAGTATCGTGCCGTTATGCCGCCGAAATTTTCCAAAATATGTTAGAAAAATAAAAATATCATTTTTATTGAATAAATGAATTGAATAGAAATTCATATGTTGGAATAAAATGTTTTATCGTTAAAAATATAATTTTTAACGTGAATGTGAATAAATAAATATTCATTTACAAACCAGACGGTTTGTTTATGTACACTTATTTGAATGACATTGATTGGGACGATAAATTTTACACATCGCCCTACTGCACAACTAAAATATGCGTTTGATTGTTTGAAACCCCACACGGGTGTTGGGATGAAATTTGAAGTTCACTCATCCTGATTGATTAAATATGTCGATCGATTGATTGACAGGCTGTTATAAGCGTTAGATATCTTTATTTGATGCTTATACAGTGTAGTGCACTTTGGTTGATGGTTGATCATTTTTCAATGTTATTATATACATGTGTTGTGTGAAAATCCATATAATTAATTTTATATGGTAATTGATTGGGCCTCATTCCAGTTTAGAAATGGATATATTTGAAATAGAAATATTTGAAATAGAATATTTGAAAATAGAAATTTATGAAGTCGTGTTGATTAGTTTGACGCCATTTTGACGTGAACGATATTTATATCGATTTTAAAACGATTTCAAAGTGAATTGAAAACGATTTCGAAATGAAGTGAATTGAAAACGATTTCAAAGTGAATTGAAAACGATTTCGAAATGAAGTGAATTGAAAACGATTTCGAAATGAAGTGAATTGAAAACGATTTCAAAGTGAATTGAAAACGATTTCGAAATGAAGTGAATTGAAAACGATTTCGAAATGAAGTGAATTGAAAACGATTTCGAAATGAAGTGAATTGAAAACGATTTCGAAATGAATTGAATTGAAAACGATTTCGAAATGAATTGAATTGAAAACGAATTCAAATTGAATTGAAATTTGAATTGAATAGAAATGAATTTTAAAACGAATCTATAAAGAAGAATTCAATTGTGATTTGAATTAAAAAGCAAGTTGAAAATGTTTTTGAAACGAATTCAAAACTATTTATATAATTCGTTTTAAATAGAAATCGACGAAGTATATATTATATATATTAAATATATAATATAATGGCCTGAATAGAACGCGCCGCGCCGCGGTAGTTCGTGAATTTCGACCATTCATTTCAAACAGACATTACGGGAGATCCGACCGTCGGATTCTCCTAAAACCGGAACCGTTGGGTTCGTATCGAAAGTGCTTTCTAATGAATATTAGAAATTTGAAATCTAACGGTTGGATTTGGAATTATGTCCAAATCAAATTTGAAAAAGGTCGCTGTAAGTGCAGTTCGATGGCCATTGATGGAAATCGACTGTGCGGGCCTTGATAAAATTATTAAAAATAGTAATAATTTGTGTAAAATCATAAGAAATGATTTGTGAAGATTTGGGATGAAAAACTCCATATTTGAAAAGATAAAAATAGATTTTTATCGAAATGAACTAGTTTTGAACTAGAAATATAATTCTATTTATTTTTAAATAAATAAATTGAATTTAAAAAGGGTTTTGAAATTAACCAGAATATCCAATGATTGCATTGGAGTGGATTTGAATCGAAATTGTCTTCGGAATATTTCGATGTTGGGATTCGTGATTATACAGGGGTTGTTATGGAAATTTGAAAGATATATATTTATATCGTTATTTCCAATACGACGTTTGTTAGTCGTAGAATTCGATATTGAATATAAGCCGATATATTTTCTATTCAGAGCCTTGTATTGAATATCGAATGTGATTTGGGTTTGTCGTGAATGGTGTTTTCACTAACACTGTTCTTGAACCCAGTTGAGAAAAGATTAAATCTTTTTATTTGGATTTAATGAAGTGTACCAATTAAATGAGATTTAATTGGAATTGAATTGATATTGATTTTTGGGTTTATCGTGAACAGTGTTTTAAATAACACTCGTTCTTTAACCCGATAATTAATGAATGTGATTTTGGGTTTATCGTGAACTGTGTTTTTAAATGACACTGATTCTTTAACCCAGAGAAATATTAAAACTAAGTGGAGTTTTAATGAATCTTTAATTAGATTGAAAAGGTCGAAAATGGAGTATCACCGGTTTTACTCCAAGCGATAATTAAATCTTTAATTAGATTTGAACGTGAAATGGTAATTGAATTTGCCGATAACACCGTGGTGTTAGATATGAAGTATAACCAGTTTTACTTCATGGGATGAATAGGTTGGGATTGGGAAATAAAATAAATGATTACTTCGGTGTGGTTCGCTAATCCCGACTAGTTTGAATTGATATTCAAAGGAGATTAAAGAATAAATTTAAAGGATTTATCTTGGATAAAATTAATGGGAACTTTTCCCAAAGTATAAGAATATTGGAATAAAAGAATATTCTGAATTGGAATGAGGCGTATGTTGTGTTTGTGTAACACTTTTGTAATATATACGCGAGTTATTCAGAAAGACCGGGTTTGTCCCATTCTGAATAACTGATTCGACGTGGTGTCGAAGATGAAGACGGTGGTCGAAGACCAGAAGTCTTCACGTCGTTTGGGTAATTACTGATGATCTTGATTGGGCTGTACACCCAAGAAGATGGAAACAGTTGGTGATCGTCCAGACGTACTTGGAGATCGATGGATATGCGGGGTACTAGGTGCCTCCGGTTTCGTTCAGACCCAGAACGGACTTGTAAATGGACTGTGTGTCTGACATTGGATTTTAGTCTGTGTGCTTGATTTCTATTAAATGTATATCTGTTTGGCGGCGGAGAATTTATTCTCTTACTTAACGCCCTTCTCTGAGACGTACGAGCTCAGGGGTTATATATTGATGGATATCAAACGCATGGAGTGAATTGCCTGTGTGGCATGCCTAAGTGGCAATTGATCGAGGCTTCTGTTGAAAAGCAAAGTCTTGTGGTGATGATCAAAGCACAGCCTGTGTGGCACAGCTTTGTGTAACGTGAATTCGCGAGTTTCACACCCGGTATGAACCAAAAACGGGAGACGGACCTCAGGGAGGACTTGCGTTTCTTTCTAGCTAGAAGTGGCGTCAGTGGTTTTACACGCCCTGACGAGTTTGACTTATGTGGTTGTTGCTGTTGCGAGGCGCCTCGGTTTGATCGGACGATCCGGGTCCGATGGAGTCATTTGTTGGCTCATTTACGCCCCATAGGGCGGAGAGACGTAGTGTTCAGGCATAATAATCCACATCGGTGGACCGGCTCTGACGATCCAAGGCCCACCTGAGTCTGGGACCTGAGACATGGGCTAGATTGTCTCGAATCGGTGGAGGACTATCTTTTGCCTCGGTTCATAGACGGAAATCCAATTTCCAAATACGTGACATTTGCGGTTTTATTTGTAAACCTATATATGGCGACATAGTGGCATGGGACGTTCATGTCGCCTATGATTGATACTTATGATTTGAAGTTGTTTTATACACTATGCACTTATAATAGTATCAAATGATTTGTTTTAAACGTATCAAGCATTCTTTGGCTGTTATAAGGGAAAACCCTATCCTCGGCTGCGTTGCATTGTGTGATGGGACCTGGGTCTTATAACAGCTTCATTTTTCTTTATTTAGCATTGCGCTGTTTGTTTTATGCACTGGTATTCTTGGGAGGAAACCCGTTCCGTGTTATACGGCGTGGTCCCTTGATTTACCTAACTTTGAAAATAAAGATAATAACTGTTTTAGTTCTCACACCAGTCACATGACTGACCTGGAGTTTATTGTTTTAACCTAAACTCTGGGTGCCCCTATTTTGACACGGGCAGCTAGTAGTTTTGGTTTTGCAGATTTATATTCACAGGATCCTGGTTTATAGCTGGAACGATATCCGGAAAGCTTTGTATCCGTATATCTCATTCTAGTTGTGTATTGTATTATTTTTCCACTGCTATGTAACTTATTGTTAATCTCTGATATTTCTGTGTAATATTCTTTTATACTCTGTATATTCTTGTAATCTGATGCATTGTTGTAATATACAGTGAAATGTTCTTTTGTATGCGTTCTGTTTTGTCCTGTTCTCAAATGATAGGGCGTTTCGAACGGCCTGGATCGGTTTAGCGACTGGTTCGGACCGAGCGAAATTCCTTGCTCGTCACAGTTTGGGTTCAGCCACCTAGGGCCACTAGGGATTATGCCACCCGTCAACCGTGCCCTTTATCCCGTGTATGTATCGTAAATCGTTTTCCATGTCCCGACGCACATGTTCCTCAATGTGCCATCCGAGTTCCGTGCCAGGGCAAATCAAGAAATACGGAACTCGGTCGGGAGCTTTAAGTCGTCTGCTGATGCAGATATCAGGGTCAGTTTTTGTACCCGTGGCTATGGTCCCCACGTGACCCCTCCCTCAACTACTGAAAGGCAATCCAAGAAAAATCATGTATGAGAACTACACTACGACCCATCGATGCCCACTCCCAGATATTCAACCTCACCCATAACTCGATAGCAAGTATATGATCTGTTGGGAGTTCCCTGCCTTTCCGTACGTATATGATTGACTAAAGATGGTAGGTAGTCGGCGACGTGCTATCCAGGGCAAAAACAAGTATCGTCGACTCCACGCTAATCCATCCCAGTCTTTAGGTCGCTCGCATAGCAACCAAGGCATACTCTTGGCTCTTCTACCGCAGACCTTAACCTCTGTGAGGCCGGGATTCATGGACCACCTGCCACCTCATAGAGGGATACCAAGAGTACCCTCACGTCCCACGAAGCTACCGCTTCGTCACCCAATTCGTTGGAGCCCTTATCCAAGTCAGATAAGTTGCTCCTCCTGGTATACTAAGCGATGACCTACCGTATCAGGTTACTCATCTATTTATGAACTAGTCCCATGTCCTTGGCTAAGAATTATCACTTAGTTATCCTTAACTAAGGTTTACCACTTAGCTTCTCTTCCCGCTATCCTTGTTAACCACGATTTCCAACCTAGCCTTACAAGTTGGTTAAGTATACCAAGAAGCTCAAGACTTAACCCTTTTCAATCATCAAGTCAATTTGGTTAAGTACTTGTTTATCTTAACCCTATCAGGTTATTGTGTTATATTGGTTAAGCACGGATTATCTTAACCCCATCCCCTAATCGTATTTCAATGGTTAAGTATATTTAAAAGGTCTTATGACTTAACCCTATCAGGTTCGCATATTAGATTGGTTAAGTATAGGTTACTTAACCTCATCAAATCATCATGTATAATTGGTTAAGTATAAGTTACTTAACCCCATTAAATTATCTTGTTAAGTTGGTTAAGTATTGGCTACTTAACCTCATTGAATTACCAAGTTTAGATTGGTTAAGTGTTTAATTTAACCCCATCGAAGTACCGTGTTTATATTAGTTAAGTATAGGTTACTTAACCCCATCTAATTACCGTGTTTAGATTAGTTAAGTCTAAATTACTTAACCCCATCTAATTACCAAGTCGGATTAGTTAAGCATGAATTACTTAACCCCATCCCCTAATTGTCTTGTATGGTTAAGTGTCATTAAGAAATCAAGCCTGGTCCCACTTAACCTACCCATTCGTGTCATATCGGTTAAGTGTCATTAGTCAAATTTACTTAACCTTATCATGTGGCATTAATTTAATTAATGCACTCTCAACCTCTCACATTAGACCTCGTTGTGGTAACTAGTTAAGCCGGGCGGGTCCGGGTAGTTTTACACCACAAACTAGTCTAACCACGGGTCTTAAGCGCGACATGACCAACTTCTCACATTGGATCCTATTGTTTGTAGCCACTAGTTAAGCCGGGCGGGTCCGGGTAGATTTATGCTACAAACTCAACCCAACCTCGAGTTGGCCACTTCCATGTTTGGTATAGTGTCATATTACACTTACAACCCCCGTGTCTAGTTTCAAGTTCCATGTTTTCGTACGTGTCATGTTCATGTTTAAGTGTTTCAAGAGTGTCACATTTTCATGCAACCCCATGTCAAGTTTTCGTGCCACTTTCAAGTCAAGTTTTCACGTCACGTTCACGTTTGTCTAACTATCCCAAAATCGTGTTTTCACTTGAGTAAACACGAGTCAACATAGTAGGTATACTATGGCTACATGTAGACCCCAAAACATGCACGATGCCACAAAAGGGATTGGCTCCAAACATGCATGGTATCATAAGGGGGTTTGGTCTTAAAACATGAACAATAGTGTCATATAGGGATTGTCCATAAGCATGCATAAAATAAAAGGGGATTGGCCACAAGCATGCATAATGTCATAAAGGGTTTGGCCACAAACTTGCATATTATCATAAGAAATTTGGCCATAATTTGCGTATTATCATAACGGGATTTGACCTTACATAAACATGATATCATAAGGGGGTTGGTTTCATTTACATGCATAAGCCCCAAAGTCCAATTTATGCAACTATTTCACAAGTCAAAGTGGCTCTAAGTGTTCATGCTATCATACTACAAGTAAAGGTCCAATCTTGCATGGCAAACTAAGTCCAATGCAACATGAATAGCATGGTTTAGTCGCTAAAATATAACCCAAAGTCATATGTTCATGTTAAAGGAGCAAACTAGGCTCGCATAGGTTATAGCATTCATGTTTAACCACATTTTATTCCATGCCATGATTAAACTACCGTTAACATCTCGAAGTAGCTAAAACTTACATAGCGTGGCTTAGCGAATTAGCATGAATCGTCTCGACGAAGAAAGGTGGCTCCTTTGAAGAAGAATCATCATGAAACCGTCGTAGCAATGTTGATTTGGCCTCGATTTGGTGTAGCAAGCTTGCACCTTTTGATTTGAATCCGATTTGCATGCATAGTCTCTTGGAGTTGGAGATGGAGGCCATGATCACTTGGCATTTGGGCAGCACTTCGTGGCATGAGTGATTTGTGAGGGTTTAGGGTAGGCTTAGGGGTCTTTTTATCGAGATTAGGAGCAGTTGAGGCCGTAGGATAAACCCTAGGATAGATCTGAACCCTCAAAAATTGTCACAAGCCTCCAAAACCGAGCCAACATGACAAGCAGGTGCACCAGGTCAGAGTTCTACATGGGGGGGGTCGACCCAGGGGTCGGCACCCATGTCGACCCCCTGGAGGGGGGTCGACCCCAGGTTCGACACCCATGTCGACCCCCTGGAGGGGGGGTCGACCCAGGGGTAGACACCCTGTGTGTCTGGCGGGAATTTTCCCGCCTTCTCTTTCTGGGCTGAATTCCAAATCTGTTTTCGGATTTGAATTTTCGTGAAACTTCGTTGGGCCTTAACTGGGTCATACGGACTCCGATTTACGAAATTTCGGACTCTATTTCGCGTATTTTTCCGAGACGAACGCAATGGCTCAACCCTTTTATCCCTATTCAGATTTTATGATTTAATTCTGCCTTGATTCTTGTCTTAACACGTTATTAAAAATCCGGGTTGTTACAAACACCATAGAACTAGTTTACACCCTAGAATAAATAAACATGTTGTTTTTCCATTTGCATTAGTACATTCAGACATTTGGGGTCCTCCACCAATTGCATCTAAACCTGGGTATAAGTACTTTGTAACCTTTGTTTATGATTTTACTCGTTTTACTTGGTTATATTTGATGAAATCTCGAAGTGAGTTATTTCATATATTCTGCAAGTTTCATGCTGAGATACAAACCCAATTTAATACTACTATAAAGACTCTTCGCAGTGATAACGCCAAAGAATACACATGGCTGAATTTGAAAATTATCCAACTCGACATGGCATTTTACACGAAACTTCCTGTGTGGATACACCCCCTCAAAATGGGATTGCTGAAAGGAAAAACTGCCATTTGTTAAAACAGCTAGAACTCTGTTATTTCATATGAATGTACCCAAAATTTTCTGAGCTGATGCTGTGTCAATTGCCTGTTTTCTGATTAATCGAATGCCATCTTCAGTCCTTAATAGTGATATTCCATATCTAGTATTACAACCAAAGAAGGATATGTACCCAATTAAACCACGCATGTTTGGTTGTACTTGCTTTGTAAGGGATGTTAATTAGCACTTGGGTAAACTTGATCACAATGCTTTGAAATGTATTTTTGTCGGATATGCAAGGCTTCAAATGGGATATAGGTGTTATTGTCCGAGTTTGCAGAAATACGTTGTTTCTATTGATGTGTCATTTATGGAGGATACACCATTTTACCAGAAGAATACTCTACAAATACCAAGCAATGACGAAGAGTTTCTAGTGTACACAACCATACCAAGTAAGACAACCGTTGAGAATGCCACTAATGATTGTGATTCGAGTGAAATACACGATGAAGATACTAATCAGCCTGGTGGTGATCCCAATTTGGAACTGCCTATCGGTTTAAGGAAGGAAAAGAGGAAATACACATATCATATTGCTCCATATGTATCCTACGATAAGGTACCTCATATATCACATGTTTTTATTCCAAATTTAGACTCTATAACACTACCCAAAAATATTAGCGAGGCTATTGCTTCATCTGGATGGCGTACAACAATGATAGAAGAAATGGAAGCCTTAGAGTCAAGTAAAACGTGGACTTTAGTAAAACCACCACCATACAAGAAGGTCATAGGATGTAAATGGGTTTTCTCGGTGAAGATGAATGTTGATGGCACAGTTGCGAGACTCAAAGCTCGCTTGGTCGCCAAAGGATATGCTCAAACGTATGGCGTCGATTACTTAAAGACCTTCTCACCAGTAGAAAAAATGACATTCATACGCTTATTCATATCTATGGCTACACGGCACAAGTGGAAATTACATCAACTCGATATCAAAAATGCATTCCTACATGGTGAGCTTTCGGAGGAGGTTTATATGGAGCAACCCCATAGATTTGTTGCTCAGGGGGAGCCAGGTTTAGTATGTAAGCTTAATAAGTCATTATATGGACTTAAACAAAGTCCACGCGCTTGGTTTGGGAAATTCAGTGTTGCAATGGAAAAGTTTGGGATCGAAAGAAGCAAAGTAGATCATTATGTCTTCTATAAGTGTTCTGATAGAGGTATTGTAACAACCCAGAAAATCTGAGCTAGTTTAAAATTTTTATTTTGACAATTTTAGTGAAATTTGAATATTTAAAATGAATTATTTTAAATAATAGCGACGAGAAATTGGTTTTGAATAGAATTAGAACGTATAGTTTTATTTGAATCGTCGTTGGAATATAAATATTTATTTATAATTATAAAAGAAATTGAAAATGGCTAGTTCGAAAATTCGATTTCAAAGTTCAAATGAATGTATCGGGTGCAAAATAAACTGGATTTTAGCGAAACCAAAAATATTAGAATCTAATTGAGAATATCTTTCCAACGAATCCAAAAAATCAAAATTTCATACCGGGAATAAAAATTTACGTCCAGTTGAAAATTCAGAATGGTCGCTATGGAATTCTGGCCCTTAAAAATGGAAATTTTGCAAACGACCTCGGTTTTCGACAAAACCACTTTTGTTGAATCCGTGATGTCAAGTTATTGCTAGGTTTCAAAATTCGTAATTTTTTGAATCAATAGGTGAGCGTGGCAAAGGAAAATGCGTTTGACCAGTTTTAGTTGATTTTAATCGACTGGAAATTGGTCATTTTTCCAACGGTCTCAGAATTTGATGAAATTTGTTTTGTTAGGACCGTATCTCCAATACAAAGCTAGAAATATTTTTTATAGAATTTTTAGATTCAGTATGTGGCCCTGGTAAATTGAGATGTGCGTTCAAATTCAATACACACTGATTTATATTTTGATTTTGATAAAAACTTATCGTAACAGCCGAATTGGCTTGCGTAACATATCCCATTGTGTTTGGAATGGGGGTATTTAGCTAGGGGCGACAGTAGTTGGGTTTGAATTGGTGATCAAATGAAAATCAACCTTTTCTTTTGAGAAAATTAAATAAATATATAATCATTTTTTTAGTCAACCCCTATATATCTCCCAGCTCCCCCCACCCCCCCCCCCCTACCCCCCAGTCTTCCTTTCAGATTGAAAAAAAAATTAGAAAATAAAGTAAATGACGGAACGAAATCGATGCACAAGCCTACGCCGCGCCGCCGCCAGGGTTATCGCCCTCTCCAACGCCGCCATCTCCAAAGGTCTCCCCCCCCCAGGCGCTCCTCCCTCCTCTCATGCCCTTGCTCCCCTCTTTTCTTCCCCTTTTAAACACTGCGACCCCCCTGCTCAGAAAACGGCCGCCACCCGGAGCCACCTCCGACCATTGCTTCGCCTGCCGCACCCCTTGCTACCCCCTCGACCCCCAGCGCGAGCCCCCACCACCTCCCTCGTTGAACAACCAAAGTGAGTTGTTTTTCTGATTTTTTTATTATTATAATGTAGTTAAAACAGTTTTTAATTTATATAAAGCATAATTTAAGGTATTATTTTTATTATTTACAAAGGTCTGATTTTTATTATTTATAAAGCTATGATTTTTATCATAGAAAGAAATGATCTTTAATCATAGAAAGATTATATTTTTTTAAGCGTAGAAAGTTTATATTTTTAATCGCATAAGGTTTAGATTTGAATTTTAATTAGATAACAAAGTAATAAAAATATGATTTTTATATTATAGAAGTGATAAAAATATGATTTTTATATTATAGAAGTAATAAAAATATGACTTTCATATTATAGAAAAAATAAAAATATGATTTTTATATTATAGAGATAATAAAAATACGGTTTTTATATTATATAGATAGTAAAAATTTAATCTTTATATATGTAGCGATAGGATAAAAATTCGATTTTATAAAGGAAGTAGCATTGTTAAAAATATAATTGTTAACACAAACGTTCTTGAACAGTTCTCATTGGAAACAAAGTGAAGATTTCCTACATATGAAGAGTCGCGGTGAATTGGTTTAGCTAGTCGGTGAGAACTCCTCACTTTTAAATTTATTTTCTAGTTGAAATATATACTAGGATGCAGACGGTGCTTAGCAGCACCCGACACCCGTCGTCCACAGACCATGGATGACTTGTTTGTTTGATTGTTGTGTTGTGAAATTTGATTGTGTGATGTGGAATGAAAGAAAATATTTTATAGTGGAAAATATTTTATAGTTAAAAATATAATTTTTAACATGTTTATAAAATAAATATTTATAAACAAATCGGACGATTAATTTATATACACTGATTTGACTGATATTGATTGGGACGATAAATTTTACGCATTGCCCAACGGCACAAATAAAATATGTGTTTGTTGATTTGAAACCCCGCGCAGGTATTGGGATGATATTTGACGTACACTAATCTTGATTGTTTAGTTGTATGTCAATCGATGGGTTGACAGACTGTGTAAGCGTTAATTATTTATATTTAATGCTTATGCAGTTGTGTGGTGCACTCTGGATGATGGTTGATTATTTATCGTTGCTATTATATACATGTATTGTAGAAAATCCATATAATTAACATTATATGGCAATTGATTGGGCCTCATTCCAATTTAGAAAATATATTCATGTGTTGAATAGAAAATATATTCAGGTGTTGAATAATATAAATTCATGTGTTAAATAGAAAATATAAATTCATGTATTGAATAGAAAATATAAATTCATGTGTTGAATAGAAAATTTATTCATGTGTTGAATATGAAATAAATTCATGTGTTGAATAGAAAAAAAATTCATGTGTTGAAAAGAATAAACATTCATGTATTAAATAAATGCCGTGTTGATTAGATTGACGTCATTTTGACGTGAACGATATTTATATCAATTTTATTCATTTCTATAATGAATATAGAAAAGAAAGTGATTTCAAAATATAACGTTTCGAAAATATTATCGTTTGTATATCGATGATGTGGAATATTCAATTTTGATTTGAAATTTGATATGAAGCTGAAATCATTTTGAAAACGAATTTAAAACGATTTATAAAATATGTTTTGAAAGGAAATCGACAAAATATATATAATATATATATATAATGGCCTGAATAGAACACGCCGCGCTGCGGCAGTTCGTGAATTTCGACCATTGACTTCGAGTGGACATTGCGGGAGATCCGACCATCGGATTCTCCTAAAACTGGAACCGTTGGGTTCGTATCAAAAATAGCTTTCTAACGAATATTAGAGATTTGAAATCTAACGGTTGTATTTGGAACTATGTCCAAATCAAATTTGGAAAAGGTCGTTGTAAGTGCAGTTCGATGGTCGTTGATGGAAATCGACTGTAAGGGCCTTGATAAAATTATTAAAAATAGTAATAATTCGTGTAAAATCATAAGAAATGATTTGTGAAGAATTGAGATGAAAAAATCCAAATGTGAAAAGATAAAAATAGATTTTTATCGAAATGAACTCGTTTTAAACTAGAATAATAATTTGTTTATTTTTAAATAAATAAATTGGATTTGAAATGGTTTTAAAAGTAACCAGAATTTCCGATGATTGAATTGGAATGGATTTGAATCGAAATTGTCTTTGGAATATTTCGATGTTGGATTTCGTGATGATACAGATATTGTTATGGGAATTTGAAAGATATATTTATATCGTTATTTCCAATACGATAATTGTTGGTCGTAGAATTCGATATTGAATACAAGCCGATATATTTTCTATTCAGAGCCTTGTATTTAATATCAAATGTGATTTGGGTTTGTCGTGAATGGTGTCTTCATTAACACTGTTCTTAAACCCAGTTGAGAAAAGATTAAATCTTTTTATTTAAATTTAATGAAGTATACCAATTAAATGATATTTAATTCGAATTGAAGTGGAATTGATTTTTGGGTTTATCGTGAACGGTGTTTTAAATAACACTTGTTCTTTAACCCGATAATTAATAGAATGTGATTTTTTGTTTATCGTGAACCGTGTTTTAGATGACATTGGTTCTTTAACCCAGTTAAAGACAGGATATTGATTTTTGGGATGATTAAAACTAAGTGGAGTTTTAATGAATCTTTAATTAGATTGAAATGATCGAGAATGGAGTATCACCAGTTTTGCTCCAGGCGATAGTTAAATATTTAATCAGATTTGAACGTGAAATGGTAATTGAATTTACCGATAACACCGTGGTGTTAGATATGAAGTATTACCATCTTTACTTCATGGGATGAATAGATTGGGATTGGGAAATAAAATAAATGATTACTTCTGTGTGGTTCGCTAATCCCGACTAGTTTGAATTGATATTCAAAGGAAGATTAAAGAATAAATTTAAAGAATTTATCTTTGATAAAATTAATGGAAACCTTTCCCAAAGAAAAACAATATTTGAATAAAAGAATATTCTGAATTGGAATGAGGCGTATGTTTTGTTTGTGTAACACTTGTTTATTATATATGTGAGTTATTCTGAAAGACCGGGTTTATCCCATTCTGAATAACTGATTCGACGTGGTGTCGAGGATGAAGACGGTGGTCGAAGACCGGAGGTCTTCACGTCGTTTGGGTGATTACTGATGATCTTGATTGGGTTGCACACCCAAGAGGAGGGAATCAGTTGGTGATCGTCCAGACGTACTTGGAGATCGATGGATAAGCGAGGTACAAGGTGCCTCCGGTTTCGTTCAGACCCAGAACGAACTTGTAAATGGACTGTGTGTCTGCCATTGGATTTTATTCTGTGTGATTGATTTCTATTAAGTATATATCTGTTTGGCGGCGGAGAATTTATTCTCTTGCTTAATGCCCTTCTCTGAGACGTACGAGCTCAGGGGTTATTTATTGATGGATATCAATCGCATGGAGTGAATTTCCTGTGTGGCATGCCTAAGTGGCAAATGATCAAGGCTTTTGTTGAAAAGCAGAGTCTTGTGGTTGATGATCAAAGCACCGCCTGTGTGGCATAGCTTTGTGTAACGTGAATTCGCGAGCCTCACACCCCGGTTGTGAACCAGAAACGGGAGAGGACATCAGGGAGGGCATGCGTTTCCTTCTAGCTAGAAGTTACGTCAGTGGTTTTACACGCCCTGACGAGTTTGACTTATGTGGTTGTTGTTGTTGCGAGGCGCCTCGGATATATCGGTGACTGTGTGGAGCCGATGGAGTCATTAGACTCATTGACACCCTTAGGGTGGGGAAATGCAGTGTTTAGGCATTTTAATCCACATCGGTGGATCGGCCCTGACGATCCAAAGGCTTGTCTGCGCGCTTGCCTGAGACACGGGCTAGAGCGTCTGGAATTCGGTAAGGACGATCCCTTGCCTTGGTTCACAGATGGAAACCCAACTACCAATACATGACTTTGCAGTTTTGATTGTAGAGCCTAGTATGGCGACATAGTGGGATGGGGCACTTATGCGGCCTATGATTGATACTTATGATTGAAATTGTTTTGACACTATACACTTATAGTAATAATAAAAGATGAAATTTAGAGTATCAAGCATTCTTAGCTATTATAAGGTAAAATCCCTATCCTCCGGCTTGTGTTGCATTGTGTGATAGGACATGGGTCTTATAATAGCTTCATTGTTCTTTATTTAGCATTGCGTTGTTGTTTTATGCACTAGTGTTCTTGGGAGGAAACCCGTTCCGTGTTATACGGCGTGGTCCCTTGATTTACCTAACTTTAAAATAAAGATTAATAACTGTTTTAGTTCTCACACCAGTCACATGACTGACCTGGAGTTTATTGTTTTAACCTAAACTCTGGGTGCCCTTATTTTGACACGGGCAGCTAGTAGTTTTGGTTTTGCAGATTTATATTCACAAGAACCTGGTTTACAGCTGGACCGATACCCGAAAAGCTCTGTATCTGTGTATTACTTTCAGTTGTGTATTGTATTATTTTTCCGCTGCTATGTAATGTATTGTAATCTCTGATATTTATTGAATGTATTTTATTCATTCTTACTATGTATATTCTTGTATTCTGATGGAATTGTTGTAATTAACAATGAAATGTTCTTCTGTTTGCGTCCCGATGTGGCTTTTTCTCAACTCAATCTGCGATTTCCCGTAAGGGGGATTTCGGGTTGTTTCAGTGTTGTGGTGATTTTTTATGTAGATGATATTGTTATTACAGGAGGTGATGAACCTGGTATACATGCACTTAAACAGTTCATTCATACTCAGTTTAAAACTAAGGATCGATCTTGGAGAACTTAGTTATTTTTTAGGTATGGAGATCGTAAGGAGCAATGGAGGTATACATTTGTCTCAAAGAAAGTACACTCTTGACTTGTTAGCCGAAACTGGAAAATTGGCAGTGAAGCCCAATAGTACTCCAATAATGCTGAACTCTAATGTGGTCGAAGAAGATGAGTCAATCGAAAATCTAAAAGGGTATAGGAGGTTAGTAGGCAAGTTGAATTAGCTATGCGTTACTCAACCTGATATAGCTTATTCAGTTAGTATAGTTAGTCAATTTATGTCAAAGCCAAGTCGATATCACTGGGTATTGTTGAATCAAATATTAGGGTACCTTAAAAGCACTGTGGGTAAAGGAATTGTGTACACTGATAATGGCCATCTGAGAATCGAGAGTTTCAGCGACGCGGATTGAACTGGATCAAAGACTGATAGACGAACCACCTCTGGTTTTTGTGTATTCGTTGGGGATAACCTAATATCCTGGAAAAGTAAGATGCAAAGTGTAGTGTCTCGGTCGAGTGCAGAATCAGAATATCGTGCAATGGCAAATGTTGTGTGTGGGATCATGTGGATAATACATTTGATGCAGGAAGTTCAACTGCATGTAGAACGACCAGTAAAGTTGTGGTGTGATAATCAAGCAGCAATGCACATTGCTGCAAATCCAGTATTTCATGAGAGGACGAAGCATATAAAAGTTGACTGTCACTTTATTAGAGAAAAGCTTGAAGAAGGAATCATTGAGACTAAGTACGTTCGAACTGGAGAGCAAATTGCAGACATATTTACCAAAGCTTTGAATGGAGCAAGAATTGAATACTTATGCAACAAGTTGGGAATGAAAAGTTTGTATTCTCCAACTTGATGGGGAGTGTTGTGAGGATTAACATGAGTCAATATGTATTTTGTTATTTATCTTTTAGTATTGGGTTTATTGGGCTTGCAAGTCCATTAAGGTGTTCGGCCCATTATGTTTTAAAGGCTACATCTATTTAAATCTCCTTTTCCCTCTTTGTAAAACCTAGTAACGAGATAATAAAAGTAAATTCAATGGCGTCTGATTATTAAATAATTCTATTTCATTGATTACAAGGGTACTGAAGCAGTCGAAGGCCTTGATGAAGAGGTATGTAAAAACTGATATGATTATCTAATGAGGCTCTCTGGCGAGACTATGACTGAGTTTTGGTGAGTTTCTTTGCTCCAAAATTCGTGAGTTTTGGTGAGTTTCTTGGTAAAAACTGATATGATTACAAGGGTGAAGCAGTCGAAGGCCTTGATGAAGAGGTATGCACAAGAACAGGGATAGAAGAATTAGTCTCTTTGCTTCTCTACTTTTGTAATAACACAGAGAAAGAGAAAGGGAGTCCAAATAATGAAAAAATAAAAGCATACCAAACAACAATCGACAATTCTGAGAAGGATTTTGAAGCCTGGAGGTGCAACCGACTGTGCAATTCTAGAACGCAATCGCAGCGATTAATGATTGCGGTGGCCAGAGACATAGATTCTAGGGTTTCATTCTTCCTCTTCGTTTGTTTTCTTCTCGACCGCTTCTTCTACTTTTTTCCTTTTTCCACGAGTTCTTTCTGATCGCGATTTGATTTCGAAATTAGTTTTTATTTTATTTTTAAATGTGGGGGTTTGCTCGTATATGGGGGGTTTGCTCCAGTCCATCGTCTGATGAGCAGAGCCGGCTCTGACTACTACAATCAGTCTTTTGACTTGAGCAAAGCTTGTATATTCTCAAGTATGCACAATTGAAAGTCCGTCCTCCATACATGTTTTAGTACTTGAAATGCATTTTTAAACACGAAGATAAACTACTCAAAACTTCTTTGACACGGCCAAAGTTTCTGTGTACTACATCTACATCTACATGTGAAGTTGAACATCTTCTGACATATGTATATTCATTCATGTGTACGTATCATGTATGTATATATATTATGCAAAATGCATACTTGATCAAAGTCAAGCATGTCATGGATAACAGGTGAAGTCTGCTGATTAATCCGAATTTCAATAATATATTCAAATTAATGTATAAAGACTACCTACTTATGTACAGACTTCTTTTCTTCATGAAAACCAGTATAACTTGACTATCAAAAACTCTTGGTCTACTCTCACGACTCACAACATAAAGGTTTACCACCATGACATCAACATCAGAATTTGTACATACATATTCTTTGCAGCTTCCTCTTCATCAAGTCTTCAGCTTTGACATTTTACTGCCTATATATATGCCTCATAATTCATGTCTCTCTTTACACAAAACAATCAAGATGAGTATGTATAAAAGCATCGTTTTGGTAACTTTATATGTTATAGCTATTGCATTAGCTATTAGCATAAATCAAGTTGATCCATCAAGGCTCCTTGGAGATGAACGGGCAGAGCTTGTAAGAATATTTGGGTTTATTCTTCAATCGTTGCCACCGGGACCTGTGCCACCGTCCGATCATTCCTGCTACACCGATGGTCCGAGCATCGGCTGTGTTGGACCATGCCCTCCTTGAATCAGAGTTAATTAATTTCTATTACTTTTTCTGTTGATTGTATTTGATTTATTCAATTATTCTAGATTGTTTCTAATAAGGATGCGTTTAGGAGTGATTTCTGAATGTAAATTGGGCAACTGTGCAGTATATGTATGTTATAATTTATACAAGTGGAGAATTCCATAGTGTTATATTGTTATATTTAATGGTTAAAAACTTTTAGTCATGGTGACAAAAACACGGGTTCGAAACCAAAAAAGCATGTTAAAAGCTTATTATGTGCTTACGTCAAGATCAACTACTTATTTGATATTCACGGACCGAGCAAGGTGCACTATGGGGGTTTTACGAGTCCAATCAGATTCATTTTAATAAATTCAAGAGAATAAAAAATTGAACATTTAAAGTTTGGTGTAGAACATTCACTATAAAATAATTCTGAATTCCCAACATCAATTTGGCATAAGGACTGCCTAGGGATTCAAATTTCCCTACGTAAAAAAGAAGCTGGGAAATAGTACATCGCAAAAATTTACTACGAGTTCCCTACGTCTGTATTCCTACTCATTTTCTATGCCAAGATCTATATGTTTTTTCTACACCGCATTCCTACGCCAAATTCCATATGCATTCCCTCCATACATCTTCCTTACGCCTTCTTCCTTGGAATGATTATGTTTTTTGGGGAGGAATGAAAATAAGGAAGAAGAGGCAGGTTTTGGTCTGATACCCGCAATTTTCCAACGGCTAGTAACGACCGGCTATCATCGACTTCCTTGGGTTTATAATTTAATTCATAAATCAATTCCGGAATGAACTAGTCGTTGTTTGCCATTGTCGATAGGTGCTCCAATCCATTTATCACATATACGCAAATATTCTCACGTTTAACATTGTCAATTATACGATTGTCGCTCTTGTTATCAATCTGCGTAAAGCAGCAAATTTTAAACGAAAAGGCTTGCATGGCTTAACTCCAACCTAATTGTACGTATATGGAGTAAATCACATATACACATATTTTTGCAACTTTACTTAGCCAACCGTACGTTATATAAAATTAATTATTGTTTCTGACGTTTTATAAAACATAAAAACTAATTTAGTCATTCACACTAAATAACCCTAAGAAGTCAAAAAACAACTAAATTATTCATCTCATTCATATGCACACTACTTTGATAATAAGGGTTTATAAACAATAATATTCAACTCATAAGCATTATATAACATTCCGAAAACTATTATATACAATAAATGAGGCAAGATAAACACTTAAACCCAAAATTAACAAATTTAGTAATCTGGGTTTAGGCTAATTACCCGATTTAAATGCGGTTAGGAGGTTGGAGATGAAGAGAGGGGAGTTGGCCGGAGTTGAGGAAGTTCGTAAAGGCATTGGAAGGTAGCAGCGGCGAAGTGCAGGAGGTTTGAGGAATTGATTTTGTTTTTTGGGGAGAAATGAAAATGAGGAAGAAGAAGAAACAGGTCCCGGTCTGATACTTTCGATTTTTCAACTGTTAGTAGCAGCCGTAAACGACTACTTTTCAATGGCTATCATCGGCTTCCAACGACTTATTATTTAATTCATAAAAGAATTTCAGAATGAACTAGCCATGGGTAACCGGTTGTATGTACGAGTGGTCAGTCGTTGCTTCGCGCTGTTAGTATATACTATTTGCTTAGTAGTGAGTTAGAAGATTTCGAGGCCTAACACCACTATTTGTCATTTTTTCATCGGTTCATTACTCTTCAATTTTTCTGCATACAGATGTTCAGTTAATACATTAGGAAGCATGTGATTGTGGCGCCCGTTTTTCACAATCAGTACCGTTTACTGTTATTTTTATTACGTCATGCACTTAACTCAAATGAGCATTCACATTTCCTACTTCCTGTGTTCTTCGTTGTTCCTGCTGTATTTTTGGAACAAGACTTTTTGCTTTATAAGCAATGTATTTTTCACTTCTTTCACTTGCCAAAAGAATCAACGATCCTTTTCCCTTAGCTAGCAAATTTTGTATTCCATGCACTAGTCTCGTACACTTTTCTTTGATTCAAAAAACTACATCATAAAACATTAACATAACTCAATTATCTAGATTTTGATTATCAAATTAAAACAACAATATTAACATTATATAATTGATATGTTTTTGTGGTACCTTATATGTAGTGAAATGCCAACTTCAACCAGGGAAATCACAATGCGATAGAGCTAGTTGATTATTTTTAGATTATCTTGGGCATCATCATTTGAAACAAAATCCAGGTTTTTATCCTTTTCACTGTCATTGTCATCAACTTGTTCAGACTCATAACCATTGTTGTCTTCATCCAAATCCTCAAGTCTTCATAAAATGTTTCACTTCATAAATATACAATAAATTCGGCAACAAAGAACCATTTAGTTACTTAAAAAAAGCAAGCATAAGCCATAAGGGTTACAAATTTTCGTCCTGAAATCACCATATACAACATGAATGTTCCAACTGTTTATAAACCCTCACTTCATGCCGTAAAATTTAATTTAAGTCGGCGTTCTATCAACATTTACAACTACTATTACAACATACATTAATATGACAAAATAGTGTTGTTTATAGTGTCAGAAAACGGTTATGAACGGGCGTATTAACCATCATCAAGATTAAAATGCTTCTAACCATAATAATGAGAAGATATCTTCATTTCGTCATTCAAATTTTTTATTGAAATAAGTTACTAAAGTGAATTGGTAAAAAAATATCGTTAAAAGTGAGCAAGGTAATTTGATAGGTTAATATATTTTAAAAAGGGGAAACTATTTTAAAAAATACACCTAAGAGTAATAATAAAAACTAGGCATCTCTAATAAAAAATGGTATGTCAATGACAATGTACTATTGCTATTTAGAGAAGGATGGTTTTGCAATGCTAATGCCTTGAACAACAATTCCATCATCTTTTAAATTTAATTGTCTAATCAAAATTGGCTATTTTCTTCAATGAGTAAATTCGGCCATTTACCCATTTCTCAAGCATGGGTCTCATCCTAGCATAAAAATCCTATACAGCCCAGTGAACCCTAGAGCAACATCCATGAACCATCATTTTCCCTATGTCCAGTAAGCATAGCGTATGGAATATAATGAAGGGAAATAACTCTATTTTACAAGTTACCCCTGCGTCTTTATGCTTTATAAATGTTTGTCTATGGCCTCCACGATGTAGAGATGGAATTCCAGAATGAAAAATAGGCCTCCGGTAATTTCATATGAAAATAGTGTGTTGTTAAGGGCACCGCGGTTTCTGTAACACGAAGAAAAACTATCTAAAAATGCGTTGATAGGGCTAAAGTTTATGTTACTACATCTACATGTGAAGTTTGAACATGTTTGACTGTAGCACATTTTAGTTCATTGCAGTCATACAATTCAAACTTCGAAACTATCTGAGAAGAATAACGAAATGGTACTTTTACTGTGGTTGGGAGCTTTGACTGTTGCTGTTCTCATTGCATTTCTTAACCGGGTTAACCGTTATATTTTTTTTTCAAAAAAAAATAAAAGTTATCACGATATATAAACTTAAATAATAGTTCTACTTTATATTTGAATATCGGCATCTGAATTTCTTGGTGAAGATTTGCTAGAAAGAAATTTTAAATTAGGGTACAACTATACTTATATATTTCATTTACTGGATCTTTTAAAAGTTAAAATCTAATCCTTCCAAATATTAGTACTTTAAAATTATCAGTTGTAATAATATTGCATAAAATTTTGATGTGCTGCATGGTTACTTTTATACAGAGGTTGACGGCTCGTGGATTACACATGTAGGCATGTATACTCATGTGTACGTATCATGTATATGCATATGAAGCAAATGTATACTCGATCAAAGTCAAGCATGCCATGAATAACAAGTGAAGTCTGAGGATTAATCCAATTTTCAATAATATATTCAAACTAATGTATAAAGACTACCTATGTACTGACTTCTTTTCTTCATGAAAACCAGTTATTCTGTGCAGCTTCCTCTCTCATCAAGTCTTTAGCTTTGATATTTTACTACATATGTATATGCCCCGTAATTCATGTCTCTCTTTAGACAGAACAATCAAGATGAGTATGTATAAAAGCATCGTTTTGGTAATGTTATATGTTATTGCTGTTGCATTAGTTGTTAGTATCAATCAAATTGATGCATCAAGGCTCCTAGGAGATGAACGGGCGGAGCTTGTAAGAATATTTGGGTTCGTTCTTCAATCGTTGCCGCAGGGACCCGTGCCACCATCCGGTCATTCCGGCTGCACCTATGGTCCAAACACCGGTGGTGGACCATGCCCTCCTTGAATTAAATTTAACTGCTGTTAATCTTTCTGTTGATTGCATTTGATTTATTCATTTTAGTTTAGATTGTTTCTAATAAGGATGTTCTTAGGCATGATTTGTGAATGTAGATTCGGCAACTGTGCAGCTCGTTATATCATTATATTTAAGTTCCTAGCATTAGACCAGTGGTTAACAGATTTGCATCCAATAACAACGGCGTAAGCTTAAAAAAACATGCTAAAAGTTTACCATATATATACGTCAAGATCAACCATTTATGTGATATTCACAAATCAGACTAGATGCACTAAAGAAGTTTTACGACTTCAGTCAATTTTCACCTGAACAAATTCAAAAAATAAATAAATGGACATTTAAAACTTAGTGCTAAACATTTGGTCGGCTCTGTTAGCTCAAAGACCGCATCATTTCATCTTCACAGATCGACTTTGTTAAAGGTCGTCTGATCATTGAAAACATTCACCTTGCCCTACAACTTATCTCCCAAATCGATCGTAAGATTATTCGTGGTTCTAATGTTGTCATCAAGCTTTATATGGTTAAGACTTATGACTGCATGTCTTTGTTATTCACCATTCGGGTCCTTCGATCTTTTGGCTTTCCTGAGCCATTTAGTGATCATGTTTGGAGACACATTTCAATTTTTTAGTTCTCTGTTCTTATCAACGAAGCGACAAAGGATTTGACACATTAAAAGTGGCATGACACAATACAAATCGAGAGAGTAATCAACTAAAGCACTACTCTCTCCATTCTAATAATCACAAAGTAGATTCGAATTAAAATAAAATTAACAACAGCAGAGCCACCATAAAATGAACTATGAGCAGCATCTTCATACCCAACTTTAGCGTTCTCATACTCACTCACAACTCCCTCAATCTCGAACATCCCCCGCCTCATATTTCGGTAGCTCATCTTACTCCTCTCTCCCAATCATACTTTTCAAATCTTCTGCACCATTCGGCATTGAAATCCGATGGGGGTCCATTCTCACCATATCGTCTCCCAAATAGAGCTGGCCAGGGTCTCACTGTAGTGGACTCTGATGAAAGGTTGGGTAATTTTAACAGGTTCGGGTCCTAAGAGGTGGATCTGGCGGGAAAAACCATGGTCGAAGTATGATTCGCACAAGCGAGGGATCAGGTGTGGGGTCCATGGAAGGAAGGAGGGAAGGGAAGGCCATGGCTTTAGGGTTCGATGGGTGTTTTCGTGGACAGTAGGGGTGTATGGTTGAGGGTGTAGAAAGAAATACAGAGAGAGGGAGATGAAATTGAGAAAGAAGAGGAAGAGGAGTGTTCGGAGGAGAAGCGTGTAGGAAGGTGATTAATGACCAGCATTGTAGATGGAGTGCTGATTTAATTTCTTTTTTGGGAGTGTAACCAGAAGGGCACGAATTTCAGCAAATCTAGTTGGAGCTAAAAATTGGGTCAGAAAAGTGGTTTGGATCCAAAATTTTGGATTTTGAAATCAAAGTGTGCCTATTGCAACTGATACGAACATGCAGTTGCAGAAAATATATTTTAATTCATAACATAAGACATTTGCCAAAAATATATTAATAATCAAAATAATTTAGTTCATTGGATAATTTTTCTTAAATACCCATCTAAAATGTCATGTTACACTTGCGTGGAAATGCACCCTATTACTTCTTAAATAATAAATATATTATTTAAAATATATTTTATCAACTAGTATTATCTAATAGAAATATTAGATGCATATGAAATTATGTACTTTGTGTCATAAGAAATTTTTGATCTGTTTTGGTCAAAGCCATCACACGTGAAATGTCTGGTTAGCAGCATTCTTAAGCATTGGGAACATCGTCAGAAGGCATGGTTGAAGCCGCATCGCAAATATAAAATGGACCAAAACTCCTATAAGATGACCTTTTTGGTCCCGAAAACATAAATTATGATAACTTGCACAATAACTTTTGTAGCCCTTTGAATTAGCTCCGAGTAGAGCTTTCTTTTGATCAAAACAGACTTACGGTTTGGAAGTTACGTCTGCTTCTGTAAACCCGCGCAGACTCAGGTTTTGAGTGCATACTGGCATTAATCAGCAATCGCTTAGATGAAGTGTCGAAGCGATGGAAATTCATGGAGTATGGCAACATGACCCTTCAGTTCGATTCGAGTAGAGCGGGTCGGTTCGGCTCCTACCCGATCAAATGGCACGATGGGGAAAATGTCTTTGGCTACCTCCGGTTCGGTTCGGGCGAGGAGGATCCGATCCGCCAGCTTATCACATCAACAACTGATTCTTTGGCAAGGCTCCGGTTTGGATCGATGGCAGGAGGACCCGATCCGATCCGTCTGGACCTGCTTCTGCACAACTGCTTTGACTTATTCTTAAGGGATAAACGCCTCCTATTCGCATGGATCTACTTCCACTTGGCATAACACGATTTGGAGAGGCTTTCTCCATGTTTTCCACTTCATTTCGAGATTCTTGGGATGCGGGCCATGTAGCATCCGACCCGGAGCCTCTCTATGGCTATTAATACACCACTTGAAGGCAAATTGAGGATCTTTCTTCACTAACTCCTCACGGCTTCCACCATTGTTCTACGCAAGGTCATTGCTTAACATAGAAGCCGAACTCTAAATATAACACGAGAACTTCGTGTATAATCTTCTAATTTCTTATCTCTTTTCACTGTAAACACGAGGATTTTGTGTATAAATCGAGAGAATTGTACTTGTAAGTTCTTAGGATTTAAGAAGAGAAAAAGTGGACGTAGGCTTGGTTTGAGCCAAACCACTATAAAAACCTCGTGTGTCTCCTACTATTTACTGTTTTCTGTATTCTATGATCTGTGATTGTGAGAACTTCACACTGCATTTGGGTGATAGCACCAAATTTAGGTCTAACATTTTGGCGTGCTAGGAAGGGGGCACACATATTACTTCTTCTTCTAACATGAAAGGAAGCGTAATATTTGTTTATTGGATCGATGGCCAAACGAAAGATTTCCCGTGTTGAGGGCGAAGGCACGAGAAACGAGGCAAACTAGGAGGCTTCCTCTCATGGAGATCCCTCTACATACTTAACAAGAGAAGATATGGATGGAGTTCTCGCTGAGTTGAGAACCCAAATGGCAAGGCAAGATTATCTCCTCCGGAAACAATAGGAGATGATGGATGAGTTCTTCACTCGGATGAACGGAAGGCCGAGCAACGACGTACAACTAACTGGAAACAATGCTACGCATATAGAAGCAGCAGCTGAATCAGCCCCAACAGGAGCAGGATACCGGATTGGTTTGGATCCGATTCGAACCGTGGGACAAAATATGAATGAACTCGGGGGCAATCCCCCTCAACAGCGCATAGCTCTGACACTTAACATTTTGGATGGGAACGTCGTTAGAAACACAGACCACGTTCGGACAATATCTGCCCATGTTCGCCTGAACAATAGGGAAACAACAATCGGAATAACACGACTCCAAGTTGGAACGCATCAAACCGATGACCCTAGACCCGTTCGGGTCGGTCTTCACGAACCAGATTGGTTTAGGTATCTCCAATCCGCGAGCCACAGGAATTTCCGGTCCGAACCGGATGGCATTCCAAGCACCCCATACTATTCCAAACTCTTCTGGACTTAACGCTGGGGGGACCAGCTCTGATCTAAGCTGCTTGCAAAAGCTCTTTGAAGGCGATCGGCTCACCAATCTTATTGAATTACTATCGAGTGGCCGCACTTATCAGAATGACTGGTCAATCACACTCCATTCACATAGGAAATCAGGAATTCCTGCAATCCCTTGGATTTCAAACTTCCATTTCTGGAGACTTACAATGGCAGCACAAATCCTACCGTGCATATGATAAGATATAAACGACATATGGAAGTTCAATCAATTTGGAAAACGTCATGAAAAAATGCTTTCCTCTCTTCTTAACTTATATAGCTGCTATGTGGGTTCGACAGCTGGAATCTGAATCGATTAATGGTTGAAACATGTTTGTCGCTCGCCTTATTGAACAATTTCGTGTCCACATCGCTCAACCTAAGAACATCATATCACTTACTACAATCAAGCAAAGATTTAGAGAAACTTTGCGCTCATTTCTGGATAGATACAACATTGCAGCAGCATCAGTTGATTGACTTGAACCATCGATGGTACTGATGGCACCAGTATCTGGCATTTTGGATAACTCAGAGTTCAAGAAATCATTGCAACGAGACCCACTACAAAAACTTAGCGAATTCTGCCTTGAAGCAGACAGATTTTTGCGGGAAGAAGATGCAACTTCTGAGAAGAACGTTCTCCAAGTCAACATGCTTTAAGGCGGAGGACCGTCTGATTCTGGAAAAGGCAAGAGAAAAGCTGCTGTCAAAAATGACCGCAACACTCAGGCTTGGAGAGGGCCCAGATATGAAAAATACACTGAACTCTGTGCTCCATTGATCGACATTTATATGGACACAAACGGTGCCATCTCCTACCCAAAGCCTCCCAGGAGGGAGCCATCGCAAAGAGAACGTGATTCTGGAAAACATTGCATATTCCAAGATATGGATGGTCATGACACAAATGACCACAGGCATTTGCGAGACCTAATAGAGGAATAGGTTAGATGTGGAGAGCTACACGAATATGTGAGACAAACAATGGTGCCCGCACCTGCACTGCCACCACCTGCTCCCCGGAGAGGGAGTGACCCTAGATCGAGCTCTCGTAGGATCATCATCAACTGATCTGGATTGGATCACCTTACATTTTCTTCATTTCTTAGGATTTAAGATACGTTTCTTTCTTTCTTTAGATTTTTCGATTGGCTAAATCGGAGTACACACGTACGGAGTTAGGATTTGTCCCCAAAGCGTGCGCTGGATTCGATGATAAACCAATCAGGATTTGCTTTGGTTTTCTATTTTGAATTGAATAAGGAAGGACTTTCCGAGAAAGAATTATGTTTGGAAAATTTAAGTATCTTATCAGGTTGTTATAGGATTCTAAATCTCAATTAAAGTATGGCTTATACTTATCTCGGAATATGGATTATGCCTAGGGATGGACTATCTTGTCAGGCTGTGGCAAGAATAGCTCTATCTCGATATGAGTATGGATTGTACTCCGCTGGAATTCTCAAGTATGGATTATACTCAGGAATAATTTATCGTCTTGTCAGGATATGGCAAAGGAGCTCAATAAAACTCGAGTATGGCTTGTGCTTAGATCGAACTTCGCGGTATGTGTAATGACCCGCATTGGCAGAGGTATTATAATTAATTTATTTAATTATATAAATGGTGAATTAAAGGATTTAATGGTCGTGGAATTAAACAACTGGGAATACTTAATTAAAATAATAAATAAAATAATATATTTAATTCAGAAATAATCAAAAATATTGGAAATCACAATATTCAGTGAACGGGGTCATCCCCGAGATTTAGTTCAGCTTAGAGTTGAATTACATTGGCGAATATATTCAATCAACGACAGTTTGAATGTATAATTATATTATAATTAAAATCGAGCTTGAAATGGCGCTGCAGTTCGCAATTTGGCAATTTGAACTTCAACAGGACATACAGGGTTCGTTTTAAATCGGATTTCTATGAAACAAGAAACGTGTGGACCTGGTGAAGTATATCTTTCTAGTGGAAGAGAAAAATCAAGATTTCGTCGTGTAGATATTGATTCACGTCCAAATCAAATTTTGAAATAGTCGCTATAGAATCGTTTATCGACCGTATCGGTTTATTCGATATAACTGGAGATCGGGTTTGAATTTAGACAGGGTTCTTTTGGGAAGTAGTGATAATTTAATTTTTATAATTTTATGGTAGTTTTTAATTAATTAAATAAGCCACTTTTTATTTGAAGTATTTCGCACCCTGAAATCAACATTTTGAAGTTTCAAAATATGAGTCCACCTACCGATATTATTATATTTTTGAAATCGTAAAATGGAGCTCATCTCAACGGTGTATCTATCTCAGTCCGCAACGCTCGTATATGGATATAATTTTATTTAACGGATTATGTTAAAAGTTTAAAACTAAAGCAAAATATCTCTCAACAAATATCTAGATATTTTTGACACTATAAATACCAATACCATTCCCTTTGCTAAACCTAATTCATTCTTCATCGTATTCATTCCTTTCAGCCGCCACAAAAGCTTTCTTCCCCAAACAGAAAACTCTCACCTTCAAAACAATTGACATCTCCACTTAAAATATCCAAAGTCATATATATAATAATATATTTACGGAACCACTAAAGCATGTTTTCTCTCCTGGGATGAACACTTGTGGGGTGGCGCGGTTCCTGAAGCTGACATGGGCTGACCGGGAGGGAGCCGAGAGTGCCAGGCCCGAGGTGATGTGAAGTGGCGGAAGTAGAGAGGGAAGGGGTTTTACGTGGGCATTTCAGGCTGAATCCGTGACATAGAAGAGGTCGATGAGTGCAGGAGGAAGGGTGTTTGTTGTGGGTGTTAAGGAGGGGTATGAAGGAGTTGTTGGTGTTGAATGAATGAGGAATGGGGTAGTACGGGTTTTGCTATGAGGAGCAATAGCGGGAAGTGGAGGCAAAAAGGGTGGAGTGTTTTAGGATGTGGAGCTTGAAGTCTTGAAATGGTGCATGGAAAGCAAAGTACAGACTGTGTATATAAGAGGAAATGGTGATGTAGTGTGCATTTTTTTTAATGGAGCTTTTGATGGGGAGAAGCAGGTCAGTTCGAACGTGGACTTGGGTATAAAAGTAATGCAGAGGATGTGGTGGGTAGGAGTGGGGTCCTTTGACCTTTGATGGTGGGAGCAGTTGCGTTCGAAGTTATTAAAGTGGAAGAATGAACTTTGGGTAAAAGTGGATCTGGGTTTGTGTAAACGCGTAAGGGTGCGACGAAGGAGAAAGGGTGGAGCTGGCAGCAACGTTGGCCGGTAATCCGGTGATGGACAGGGTGGCGCGGTGAGAAAACAGATTGATATTGGTGTATAGATGGAAGTCCTTTTTTAATAGTGAAGCTCGAACTTTGTGATTATAGAAAACTTGTAGATTAATTTTTAATGAATGCTATGTGGTTGGATTCGATTTTCGAATTAGGAAGTACGACAGGGAATCATCCAATGGGGAAGAAGGGTATTCGCCGGTTAGAAGATGGATGTGGGCCGACTTGCATTGGTAAAGCCCATATGATAAAACAATTTAAGTTAAACTAAATTATAATAGTGTGTTGACTTTAAATAACTGTATCTTGCTCATACATTTTCCGAATTCAGCAAAACTGGATCCGTTGGGATCATATGGACGGACACTACACGATGGAACTGACTGGAAGTCCATCGGGGCTCGTTACAATTTATGGCGAAATTAATTGTCCGTCTGAATCAAATCAAGCGACAATTGTCATTATTTAGCGGTGATAGTCCAATGTGAGTAAAACTCACCAACTCTGAACAGTTATATTTTTATAATGTATTTTTTGAACTGTTAATCATCTGTTGATTGTTGTGTTTTGGTTGATTGATTGTACTGCTAGTCATTTAGTGAAAATTATATATATAAAAACCGTTAAATATTTATATATTGATTCTGCTATCAGAATAATTTATATTGAACTGAAAGTGATGATAATCATATTGTGTAACATCTGTGGATGCAGGGAGACAGGTTTGAGGAATCCGACTGGATTCCTCAACAGTTATTTTATTGTTTTTCATATATTTTAATATATGATGTGAATTATAACCTGTTGTTGATTTGTGTGTGTATGGACGAGATTATACATCGTAATTTGATATGATTGAATACCGTAACATACGGGATGTTGATAAGGGGATTTTCAAAGTGATATTGAAAACAGAATATTTATAAATTGGAATATTTATAAATAAGAGATATTTATAAATTTAAATATTTATAAATAAGGAATATTTATAAATTGGGATATTTATAAATAGGAGAAATTTTAAAAAGGAAAATAAATTCAAAACATTTCTTTTTGAATGGAAAGGCCTGTGTGGCGAGTTTGGGGATTTTCCCAATGCTCCCGATACAAAGGAGGTTATGGCGAATTTTCCCGGGAATTTAAGGAGTTAGAATATTTCAAGAATAAATTTGAAAATGAAATATTTGTAAACCATTTACAAATAGAATTGGAAAGGGAACATTATAAAAAGGAAATCATTTTTAAAGTGTAGAACCGTTATTTAAAAGTAAATCTTTTCAAATGAATAAAACGTTGTTAAAAAGGAAATCTTTATAAAGTGAATAAAGTTAATCGAATATGGTATTCGAAGTTAGTTAATCGAATATAGACATTCGAAAGGAGAAATCGAATATGGTATTCGAAGTTAGTTAATCGAATATGGTATTCGAAGTTAGTTAATCGAATATGGTATTCGAAGTTAGTTAATCGAATATAGACATTCGAAAGGAGAAATCGAATATGGTATTTGAAGTTAGTTAATCGAATATGGTATTCAAAGTTAGTTAATCAAATATAGACATTCGAAAGGAGAAATCGAATATGGTATTCGAAGTTAGTTAATCGAATATAGACATTCGAAAGGAGAAATCGAATATGGTATTCGAAGTTAGTTAATCGAATATGGTATTCGAAGTTAGTTAATCGAATATGGTATTCGAAGTTAGTTAATCAAATATGGTATTCGAAAGGAGAAATCGAATATGGTATTCGAAGTTAGTTATCGATGTTAGTTTCATCGAAAGGAGTTAATCGAATATGGTATTCGAAGTTAGTTAATCGAATATGGTATTCGAAGTTAGTTAATCGAATATGGTATTCGAAAGTTAGTTAATCGAATATGTTATTCGAAAGGGGTTAGTCAAGTCGAGTTAGTCAAATAGATTTAACCAGTTAGAGTTAATCAGTTAGAGTTAACCAGTTGGAGTTAATTAGTTAGAGTTAATCGAATAGAGTTAAAACGAACTAGAGTAAATCAAGTGTAGTTATTTGAGATAGAGTTAATCAAACATAGTTATTCATGATAATTTGCCATCTCGTACGACTGCTAGCGTACTTCGCAGGGTTGTAAATAACCTACGGCGGTCAGATGTTTCCTGAGTGAATCAGGTGTAACCATTTGTGATCGCTGCGATCTAGAGTCAAACGAATGGAGTTAAATCGAATATTAGTTATTCGATAGGAATTAATCAAGTTGAGTTAATTAAACCAAGTTAGTCGAGCCTAGTTAATTGAATCGAATCGGTCGAACCAAGTAAGTTAAGATAGTCGAGTTAGTCTAGTTAAGTTCGTCGAGTTAAATTAATCGATATTAGTTTCATCGAAAGGAGTTATCGATGTTAGTTTCATCGAAAGGAGTTATCGATGTTAGTTTCATCGAAAGGAGTTATCGATGTTAGTTTCATCGAAGGGAGTTATCGATTATAGTTTAATCGAAGTGAGATTTTCAAATATGAGATATTTGAAAAGGAAGAGTTATCGAATATTAGTTATTCGAAGAGAAATTATCGAATATCGTTTATTCGAGAAGAAGTTAATGGAATATAGGTTATTCGAAGAAGAGTTAATCAAATAGAGATTTCTCGAAGAGAGTTAATCGACAAATTCGATTATATCGAATTCGGGAAAGTACTTATACTTTCCAGTGTTTAAATAGAGCTTTATTTTTTTATAAATAAATAAGTGTTAGGTTAATTATTCACTAATAAGAATAGAAGTTATAATTAAAGTTAGATAATTCGAAAGGATGGATTATAACGTTATCGTTATAACCAATGTTTTAAATATAGAAGTGGATTAGTAAAATTGGATCCGAGAAAGGCGTAAAGAAGTTGTTAAAAGATTAAAAGATCAACTTTGACCATTTCGAAGTTATAACGTTGTTTAGTTAAGGTCTGAGAGGTAATTATACCCCAACTTGAGTGACTTCCTTCTTAACTAAGAAATGGTAAGGTTTGATCATAAAGGAGTTTTGGAAATGTTTTCCAAACGAGAATCAGAAATGTTTTCTGATAAAAGAAAAATAAGAATTTAGAATATAGGGAAATAGAAGATAAGTAAATAAATGAACTAAAGAGATTAATGTTAAATGATGTTTGTTCGATATAATTTCCATTTGGAAATAATATCGTTGTTTTCACACTTGTTTTTCTTTGATAGTTAACTCACCGACTATCGAAGTTTTGACCATTTTAACGTTGTTAATATGGAGAGACCGGTTGGATTATTATCCATAGAACCACTCTGTATTGGCATAAGCGTCGCGAATCATATATGCCAAAGATAATTGAAGACGGAGTAAAATGCAAGGGCTATCCTGTTTACAGAATAGTGCCTTCGGTTTGTCCAGTCCCAGGACAACTTGTATGGACGAAGATCTGACAGAGTATATCTACTAAATCGCGTAAGTTGATCTGTTCAAACGTATTCACGTTTGGTGGCGGTGGAATTCGTTTCTCTTAGCTGTATACCCGTGTTATTTTTGTATAAGTCAATTTGTGATTTGGCGGGTATGACGATGTGACATTTCTAAGTGAATGAAGATGGATGTCTGACAGAGTATTTCCAGACGATCACGTACATTGATTTCTTCAACCGTACCAAGAGTGTAAGCGGAGAAGGAAACTTCTTTTAGCTGACACGTAATGTACTGTTGTAAATGTCAATTAGTGATTTCGATGGATTTGACAATGTAGCATTCGAAGTGAATCTGATGTAATGATAAAGCGTAGCTTCTAGCCTCATCAACCAGTAAATGACAGAAATCGGGCAGGCAGCATGGCTAAGTCGGTCGCACCGAAGTAGGTTGTATAATCACCTATCTAGAGAATATTCATTTGTTTCTTAAATCTATCAATGTTGTCCCATATATATAAGGGAAACGGTTGCTGATCCCAACCGTTGGTGATGTACATTCGATACACTCAAGCGAAATGAGTGGTCAGTCATGTGTGGCTGAGTTACAAGATGTTCTTGTTGAACTCCAGTGTATCGTTCCTAGAGTACACTGATCGGAAGGTGGTTCCATACCTTGTCATAGTTGGAAATCCATTATCCAATACGTGCTTGCGATTTTGATTGTATACTATATATGTAGAACGTGAGATGAAAGCGTTTCTGCTAGTTGATATCTATTTGTACATAGACATTATTATAATATCGAAAGGTTTTTGATATAAAGATATTTTGGATTCTCATAAGGGAATAACCCGTTCCGTTCTGGCGCGGTTTTATGAGATATCGTTTAATTTTTCATGTGCCTGTTTAAACCGTTTTACTCATACCAGTCCCATGACTGACCCGGAGTTTACTTTGTTGTTTTCCCTAAACTCTTGGGTGCCTAAATTTGTACGGGCAGTCAAGTAGTCGGGAATTACAGATATACTGGAAGAGCTTGGAGCAGGAGGCTTCAGGATCATATAGCTATAGTTATTTCCGCTGTGTTGTAAGTGCTGTACTCTGATAAGTGCTATTGTATACATAACTGTTATATTTCAAAGTTATGTTATCTATTGTATGTTATTCGTTCCGCTGTAAGGTTCGTGTTACTCTGATGTTGTGTTCTTCTTCTTTTTCTATTCTAAGTTTCTATCTTATCTATTCTCACCTTCTAATTTCTTTCATTAATTACCGGGATTTTTCAATGTTTTGGTTATCGACATCGAGCTTATGTCGATAACCAAAGTCGCTCAAAATCCGGGTCGTTGCAGTTGATATCAAAGCTTAAGTTAAGAATTACTTGGCTCTGTGGCGTGACTCGGTAGAGATAGGGTTAGTAATGCCCTAGATTGAGTTTGAGTGTATATATACGAGTGCGTATTTGTATTGATATAAAAATGGTTTTATATTGTGGAGATTCATTGGCTGAGTTGTTTATGAGTTCTGGTCGATCAGTTTGATCCACTGTATCGGTAGGAGTAAATAAATACTTGAACACGATGGACCGACACAGTATGGATATGTAATATATTATCATATATTAGATATATTGGTTGTTATTATAATCGAGTAAGATTATAAATTAAATGGTTAAGTATATAACCAATCAGAATCATATAAGTAAAGTATATGAAATAAGATGAATTAAATATGAATTTAAATCAGATTTGGAATTAAAATAAGGAAATTTTAAGTTCCTGGGAGATTTTGAAATGTTTTCAATTGGAAGTATTTAGTAATGGTTTTGAAAATGATATAGTATTGAAAATCACTTGGGTCGCCGGAAAATAATTTCGATGATGACTGCGCAGTATCATCGGTGTGATTTTCGAGTTTCTAAGTGATGGATTACTACCAGTGATTTTGATTTGAATTGTTTTGAGAAAACAAGTGTTTAGAAATTCAAAGGTTTTGAATTGACAGCATGATTTCAAATTGATTTGAAATTTACCCAGGAATTTAAGTTCTAGAAATTAAAATTTAACTACTGAAGTTAAATAAAATGAGATGGTAAAAATAAATTGAAATTTAACTTGAACAGAGTTAAATAGAATTGAATTGGATTAGAGAATAATCTGGAGTGGAATTGAGTTGATCGGTTAAGAGTTTGAAATCTGATATGAGAGTTTGAATAGAATTTGACTTTGATAGAACCAAGTGTTGGAGTTGAGGGTTGGATTAAGATGATATGAGTATACGTGAATTGGTAACAGGTGGAAGGGATATAATGATATGCCCAACAAAAAGGTACAAGTTTATATTTTATATGAGGTTGGAATTTATGAGCCGAATTGGCAAGCCGTTTGGCGTTTTGATTTTCTTTTGGGTTGAAGAAGGCCCAGAGAGGCGAGTTGAAGTTTGAGCTATTGACCGGTACAAAGGAGGTGCTGGCGAAATTTTTCGAAAGTTTAAAGTGTTAGAAAATTTTCAGAATTTTTGAAACTTTTAGTTAGTCGGAATGAATAAATATTTTAGTCGATATTAATTGGTTCAGTTAAAATCAGAAATAAGGGGTAAACAAATCTTAGGAATTCCAATAGATAGGGTCGTCCTCTAACTTAGCAATTTCGAGGACGAAATTATTTTAAGTGGGGAAGAATGTAATGACCCGCATTGGCAGAGGTATTATAATTAATTTATTTAATTATATAAATGGTGAATTAAAGGATTTAATGGTCGTGGAATTAAATAACTGGGAATATTTAATTAAAATAATAAATTAAATAATATATTTAATTCAGAAATAATCAAAAATATTGGAAATTACAATATTCAGTGAACGGGGTCATCCCCGAGATTTAGTTCAGCTTAGAGTTGAATTATATTGGCGAATATATTCAATCGACGACAGTTTGAACGTATAATTATATTATAATTAAAATCGAGCTTGAAATGGCGCTGCAGTTCGCGATTTGGCAATTTGAACTTCAACAGGACATACAGGGTTCGCTTTAAATTGGATTTCTGTGAAACAAAAATGTGTGGACCTGGTGAAGTATATCTTTCTAGTGGAAGAGAAAAATCAAGATTTCGTCGTATAGATTTTGATTCACGTCCAAATCAAATTTTGAAATAGTCGTTATAGAATCGTTTATCGACCGTATCGGTTTATTCGATATAACTGGAGATCGGGTTTGAATTTAGACAGGGTTCTTTTGGGAAGTAGTGATAATTTAATTTTTAGAATTTTATGGTAATTTTTAATTAATTAAATAAGCAACTTTTTATTTGATGTATTTCGCACCCTGAAATCAACATTTTGAAGTTTCAAAATATGAGTCCACCTACCGATATTATTATATTTTTGAAATCGTGAAATGGAGCTCATCTCAATGGTGTATCTATCTCAGTCTGCAACGCTCGTATATGGATATAATTTTATTTAACGGAGTATGTTAAAAGTTTAAAACTAAAGCAAAATATCTCTCAACAAATATCTAGATATTTTTGACACTATAAATACGAATACCATTCCCTTTGCTAAACCTAATTCATTCTTCACCGTATTCATTCCTTTCAGCCGCCACGAAAGTTTTCTTCCCCAAACCGAAAACTCTCACCTTCAAAACAATTGACATCTCCACTTAAAATATCCAAAGTCATATATATAATAATATATTTACGGAACCACTAAAGCATGTTTTCTCTCCTGGGATGAACACTTGTGGGGTGACGCGGTTCCTGCAGCTGACATGGGCTGACCGGGAGGGAGCCGAGAGTGCCAGGCCCGAGGTGATGTGTAGTGGCGGAAGTAGAGAGGGAAGGGGTTTTACGTGGGCATTTCAGGCTGAATCCGTGACATAGAAGAGGTCGATGAGTGCAGGAGGAAGGGTGTTTGCTGTGGGTGTTAAGGAGGGGTATGAAGGAGTTGTTGGTGTTGAATGAATGAGGAATGGGGTAGTACAGTTTTTGCTATGAGGAGCAACAGTGGGAAGTGGAGGCAAAAATGGTGGAGTGTTTTAGGACGTGGAGCTTGAAGTCTTGAAATGGTGTATGGAAAGCAAAGTACAGACTGTGTATATAAGAGGAAATGGTGATGTAGTGTGCATTTCTTTTTAATGGAGCTTTTGATGGGGAGAAGCAGGTCAGTTTGAACGTGGACTTAGGTATAAAAGTAAGGCAGAGGATGTGGTGGGTAGGAGTGGGGTCCTTTGACCTTTGATGGTGGGAGCAGTTGCGTTCGAAGTTATTAAAGTGGAAGAATGAAGAATGAACTTTGGGTAAAAGTGGATCTGGGTTTGTGTAAATGCATAAGGGTGCGACGAAAAAGAAAGGGTGGAGCTGGCAGCAACGTTGGCCGGTAATCCGGTGATAGACAGGGTGGCGCGGTGAGAAAACAGATTGATATTGGTGTATAGATGGAAGTCCTTTTTTAATAGTGAAGCTCGAACTTTGTGATTATAGAAAACTGGTAGAAGCTGTTTTTAATTAATGCTATGTGGTTGGATTCGATTTTCGAATTAGGAAGTATGGCAGGGAATCATCCAACGGGGAATAAGGGTATTCGCCGGTTAGAAGATGGATGTGGGCCGACTTGCATTGGTAAAGCCCATATGATAAAACAATTTAAGTTAAACTAAATTATAATAGTGTGTTGACTTTAAATAACTATATCTTGCTCATACATTTTTCGAATTCAGCAAAACAAGATCCGTTGGGATCATATGGACGGACACTACACGATGGAACTGACTGGAAGTCCATCGGGGCTCGTTACAATTTATGGCGAAATAAATTGTCCGTCTGAATCAAATAAAGCGACAATTATCGTTATTTAGCAGTGATAGTCCAATGTGAGTAAAACTCACCAACTCTGAACAGTTATATTTTTATAATGTAATTTTAGAACTGTTAATCATCTGTTGATTGTTGTGTGTGGGTTGATTGATTGAACTGCTAGTCAGTTAGTGAAAATTATATATATATATATAAACCGTTAAATATTTATATATTGATTCTGCTATCAGAATAATTTATATTGAACTGAAAGTGATGATAATCATATTGTGTAACATCTGTGGATGCAGGGAGACAGGTTGGAGGAATCCGACTGGATTCCTCAACAGTTATTTTATTGTTTTTCATATATTTTAATATATGATGTGAATTATAACCTGTTGTTGATTTGTGTGTGTATGGACGAGATTAGACATCGTAATTTGATATGATTGAATACCATAACATACGGGATGTTGATAAGGGGATTTTCAAAGTGATATTGAAACAGAATATTTATAAATTGGAATATTTATAAATAAGAGATATTTATAAATTTAAATATTTATAAATAAGGAATATTTATAAATTGGGATATTTATAAATAGGAGATATTTTAAAAAGGAAAATAAATTCAAAACATTTCTTTTTGAATGGAAAGGCCTGTGTGGCGAGTTTGGGGATTTTCCCGATGCTCCCGATACAAAGGAGGTTATGGCGAATTTTCCCGGGAATTTAAGGAGTTAGAATATTTCAGGAATAAATTTGAAAAGGAAATATTTGTAAACCATTTACAAATAGAATTGGAAAGGGAACATTCTAAAAAGGAAATCATTTTTAAAGTGTAGAACCGTTATTTAAAAGTAAATCTTTTCAAATGAATAAAACGTTGTTAAAAAGGAAACCTTTATAAAGTGAATAAAGTTAATCGAATATGGAATTCGAAGTTAGTTAATCGAATATAGACATTCGAAAGGAGAAATCGAATATGGTATTCGAAGTTAGTTAATCGAATATGGTATTCGAAGTTAGTTAATCGAATATAGACATTCAAAAGGAGAAATCGAATATGGTATTCGAAGTTAGTTAATCGAATATGGTATTCGAAGTTAGTTAATCGAATATAGACATTCGAAAGGAGAAATCGAATATGGTATTCAAAGTTAGTTAATCGAATATAGATATTCGAAAGGAGAAATCGAATATGTTATTCGAAGTTAGTTAATCGAATATGGTATTCGAAGTTAGTTAATCGAATATGGTATTCGAAGTTAGTTAATCGAATATGGTATTCGAACTTAGTTAATCGAATATGGTATTCGAAAGGAGAAATCGAATATGGTATTCGAAGTTAGTTATCGATGTTAGTTTCATCGGAAGGAGTTAATCGAATATGGTATTCGAAGTTAGTTAATCGAATATGGTATTCGAAGTTAGTTAATCGAATATGGTATTCGAAAGTTAGTTAATCGAATATGTTATTTGAAAGGGGTTAGTCAAGTCGAGTTAGTCAAATAGAGTTAACCAGTTAGAGTTAATCAGTTAGAGTTAACCAGTTGGAGTTAATTAGTTAGAGTTAATTGATTAGAGTTAAAACGAACTAGAGTAAATCAAGTGTAGTTATTTGAGATAGAGTTAATCAAACATAGTTATTCAGGATAAGTTGCCATCTCGTACGACTGCTAGCGTACTTCGCAAGGCTGTAAATAGCCTACGGCGGTCGGATGTTTCCTGAGGGAATCAGGTGTAACCATTTGTGATCGCTGCGATCTAGAGTCAAACGAATGGAGTTAAATCGAATATTAGTTATTCGATAGGAGTTAATCAAGTTGAGTTAATTAAACCAAGTTAGTCGAGCCTAGTTAATCGAATCGAATGGGTCGAACCAAGTAAGTTAAGATAGTCGAGTTAGTCGAGTTAAGTTCGTCGAGTTAAATTAATCGATATTAGTTTCATCGAAAGGAGTTATCGATATTAGTTTCATCGAAAGGAGTTATCGATGTTAGTTTCATCAAAGGGAGTTATCGATTATAGTTTAATCGAAGTGAGATTTTCAAATATGAGATATTTGAAAAGGAAGAGTTATCGAATATTAGTTATTCGAAGAGAAATTATCGAATATCGTTTATTCGAGAAGAAGTTAATGGAAAATAAGTTATTCGAAGAAGAGTTAATCAAATAGAGATTTCTCGAAGAGAGTTAATCGGCAAATTCGATTATATCGAATTCGGGAAAGTACTTATACTTTCCAGTGTTTAAATAGAGATTTATTTATTTATAAATAAATAAGTGTTAGGTTAATTATTCACTAATAATAATATAATTTATAATTAAAGTTAGATAATTCGAAAGGAGGGATTATAACGTTATCGTTATAACAAATGTTTTAAATATAGAAGTGGATTAGTAAAATTGGATCCGAGAAAGGCGTAAAGAAGTTGTTAAAAGATTAACAGATAAAATTTGACCATTTCGAAGTTATAACGTTGTTCAGTTAAGGTCTGAGAGGTAATTATACCCCAACTTGAGTGACTTCCTTCTTAACTAAGAAATGGTAAGGTTTGATCGTAAAGGAGTTTTGGAAATGTTTTCCAAACGAGAATCAGAAATGTTTTCTGATAAAAGAAAAATAAGAATTTAGAATATAGGGAAACAGGAGATAAGTAAATAAATGAACTAAAAAGATTTATGTTAAATGATGTTTGTTCGATATAATTTCCATTTGGAAATAATATCGTTGTTTTCACACTTGTTTTTCTTTGATAGTTAACTCACCGACTATCGAAGTTTTGACCATTTTAACGTTGTTAATATGGAGAGACAAATTGGATTATTATCCATAGAACCACTCTGTATTGGCATAAGCGTCGCGAATCATATATGCCAAAGATAATTGAAGACGGAGTAAAATGCAAGGGCTATCCTGTTTACAGAATAGTGCCTTCGGTTTGTCCAGTCCCAGGACAACTTGTATGGACGAAGGTCTGACAGAGTATATCTAATAAATCGCGTAAGTTGATCTGTTCAAACGTATTCACGTTTGGTGGCGGAGGAATTCTTTTCTCTTAGTTGTATACCCGTGTTATTTTTGGATAAGTCAATTTGTGATTTGGCGGGTATGACGATGTGACATTTCTAAGTGAATGAAGATGGATGTCTGACAGAGTATTTCCAGACGATCACGTACATTGATTTCTTCAACCGTACCAAGAGTGGAAGCAGAGAAGGAAACTTCTTTTAGCTGACACGTAATGTACTGTTGTAAACGTCAATTAGTGATTTCGATGGATTTGACAATGTAGCATTCGAAGTGAATCTAATGTAATGATAAAGCGTAGCTTCTAGCCTCATCAACTAGTAAATGACAGAAATCGGGCAGGCAGCATGGCTAAGTCGGTCGCGCCGAAGTAGGGTGTATAATCACCTATCTAGAGAATATTCATTTGTTTCTTAAATCTATCAATGTTGTCCCATATATATACGGGAAACGGTTGCTGATCCCAACCGTTGGTGATGTACATTCGATACACTCAAGCGAAATGAGTGGTCGGTCATGTGTGGCTGAGTTACAAGATGTTCTTGTTGAACTCCAGTGTATCATTCCTAGAGTACACTGATCGGAAGGTGGTTCCATACCTTGTCATAGTTGGAAATCCATTATCCAATACGTGCTTGCGATTTTGATTGTATACTATATATGTAGAACGTGAGATGAAAGCGTTTCTGCTAGTTGATATCTATTTGTACATAGACATTATTATAATATCAACAGGTTTTTGATATAAAGATTTTTTGGATTCTCATAAGGGAAAAACCCGTTCAGTTCTGCGGCGTGGTCTTATGAGATATCGTTTACTTGTTCATATGCCTGTTTAAATCGTTTTACTCATACCAGTCCCATGACTGACCCGGAGTTTACTTTGTTGTTTTCCCTAAACTCTTGGGTGCCTAATTTTGTACGGGCAGTCAAGTAGTCAGGAATTTACAGATATACTGGAAGAGCGTGGAGCAGGAGGCTTCAAGATCATATAGCTATAGTTATTTCCGCTGTGTTGTAAGTGTTGTACTCTGATAAGTGCTATTGTATACATTACCGTTATATTTCAAAGTTATGTTATCTATTATATGTTATTCGTTCCGCTGTAAGGTTCGTGTTACTCTGATGTTGTATTCTTCTTCTTCTTATATTCTAAGTTTCTATCTTATCTATTCTCACCTTCTAATTTCTTTCATTAATTACCGGGATTTTTCGATGTTTTGGTTATCGACATTGAGCTTATGTCGATAACCAAAGTCGCTCAAAATCCGGGTCGTTACAGTATGGCTTATGCCCGGAAGGTTAGATCCCTCGCCTCCTTACTATAGTTTATGCTCAAATAGACGTCTAAGCAGGGTTTATGCTCGGAAAGGTTAAGTAAAGCTGTCAGGATTTGACACATCATTTTGGTTCTTATTCTTTGTAGGTATGGATTATACATGCAACTGGGAGGCCCGACGCGGCCTTGGATTTTTTGGATTGTCCAAAACACTTCTTCCTTCATCCAGCAAGATATGTTCTGGGGGGCAAACATGTTTACATGCTTTTTGGTCAAAACTGTCACGTGAAATGTCTGGTTAGTAGCGTGCTTAAGTATTGGGAACATTGTCATAAGATATGAAGCGATTTGGTTGAAGCCGCACCACAAAGGTAAAATGGTCCGAAACTCTTATTAGATGAACTTTTTTGGGTCCAAAAACATGAATTACCGTGACTTGCACAGTAAATTTTGTATCCCTCTAAATTAGCTCCGAGTAGAGTGTTCGGATTTACGGTTTGGAAGTTACGCGCATTTCCGTAAACCCGTGCAGACTCAGGTTTTGAGTGCATACTGGCATTAGTCAGCAATCGCTTAGATGAAATGTCGAAGCGATGGAAATTCACGGAGTATGGCAACATGACTCGTCGATTCGGTTCAAGTAGAGCGGGTCGGTTTGGCCCCTACACGATCAGATGGCACGATGGGGCAAATGTCTCTGGTAACCTCCGGTTTGGTTCGGGGCAAGGAAGACCCGATCCACTAGCTTATCACATCAACAACTAGTTCTTTGGCAAGGCTCCGGTTCGGATCGGTGGTAGGAGGACCTGATCTGATCCGCCTGGACCTGTTTCTACACAACTTCTTTGACTTATTCTTAAGGGATAACTGTGATGGTCCACCCCGCACTAGCCTGCACTTCCTCCGAAGGTGCGCTGTACACATGCCCGACTAGCACAGAATGGTCGCCAAAGAAAAAGAATGAGGAGAATGAACTAACAAGGTGAGACGACCCCAAAACCCGTACTGACGGTGTCAAGGGTAATCTTTGGAATATAACACGTAAACAGATAATAGCAGAACAGAAATAAATTAATACACCAGATAATGAACAAATAATACACTGGATAAACAATAATCATCAGAGTTACACAGTATACAGGATCATACTTAGTATAAACACAGTTCAGCTATACATAAATGTCTACAGCGGAAAACAAACATAATATGTACAATAGGAGCTGAACAGCATAAAAAGAGATAAATGATAGTATCCATCTTCAGCTCCGGCTATCTAGAAAGAGCCTGCTAATAACCTGAACACAAGGCTGCCCGTATAGAAAAAGGGGCACCCGAGTTTGCAAGTGAAACAAACTACGAGTCAGTCATGGGACTAGTATGAGAAATCTACTTAACACATTTCTATAATATGGCTAATCATAGGACCACGCCACTTTCGCGGAATGGGTTTACTCCATTGGATTGCCAGTGCTTCAAAACAATTAAATCTTTTAAACATCGCAATGCTTTTTATAAAATGAAGCCGATATAAGACACAAGTCCCATCACCCAATGTAACGCAAACCGGAGGATAGAGTTTTACCTTATATCGACAAAAATATGCTTGATACGAGCAAAACAAACCATTTGATAATCAGACTCCAACTGTAAAATAGTAAGAGAACGATTCCATAGGTATTAACCCCGAAGGCCGAAACCAACATCAGACCAATACCCAGTAAACCATCCATCTTATCTCGTTTACCGTTAGTTTCTAATTTCATACACAATCATAAATATCAATCATAGACGACATGGGTACCATATATCATGTTGCCATATATATATACAATCAAAACCGCACAATCACATATTTGGAAATTGGATTTCCGTCATGAACCAAGGCAAAGGATAGTCCTTACCGACTTCGAGACTCTCTAGCCCGAGCCTCCAGAATAGCCGCAACTGCCCCTTGGAGCGACAGGGCCGGTCCACACGGAGTGGATTATAGTGCCTGAACAATACGTTTCCCCGCCCTTTGGTGCGTAAATGAGCCAACGAATGACTCCATCGGTCCCGGTTCGACCGATATAACCGAGGAGCCTCGCAACAGCAACAACCACATATGTGAAAATAATATAAATGTCAGCCAGTTTAAGCACCGACACCACCTCTAGCTAGAAAGAAACGCATGTCCTCCCTGAGGTCCTCTCTCGTTTCTGGTTCATACCGGGGTGTGAGGTTCGCGAATTCACGTTATACACAAAGCTACGCCACACAGGCGGGCTTTGATCTTCAACCACAAGACTTTGCTTTTCAACAGAAGCCCTGATTACTGCATCTTAGTATGCCACACAGGCAATTCATGCCGTGTAACTGATGGCTATCAATCACACAGAATGAATTCCAATGTCATACATACAGTCCTTTGCAAGTCCGTTCTGGGTCTGAACGAAACCGGAGGCACTACATACCTCGCAAACCCATCGATCTCCACGTACGCCTGGACGGTCACCACTCATTATCCATATTTCGGGATGCCTCCCAATCAGGACATCAGTTACCATCCAGACGAGGTGAAAATCTCCGGTCTTCGACCACCGTCTTCATCTTCGATTTCTTATCTTAGATTCAGTTATTCAGAATGGATAAACCCGGTATTTCTGAACAACTAGCGTATATAATAAACAAGTGCTACACAAACACAACATACGCATCATTTCAATTCATTAGTCCTAACCGTAAATCAGTAAGAGAACGATTTCCCAATGTTAACCTCGAAGGCCGAAACCAACATCAGATCAAAACCCAGGAAACCATTCGACTTAGCGAACCTTCAGTTAGTTTCTAAATTTCACATCCATATCATTTGTAATATTTTATAACGATTTATCGCCATTTTTATTTATTTTAAAATAGCCAATTTATTCAAACGACGCTTCGGGCCATAACGCGGTCGTGGCGCTGTTTTTCTTCAGATTTGATTTACACATATCTGAAAATCTAACTGTTGGATCTTCACAAAATATACATCATTAGAAAGATCTTTTCAAAACAAACCCAATGGTTCCAGTTTCGGGAAAATTCGACTGTCGGATCTCCCGGTATAATCGTTTGAAGTTTCGATTTCAAAATATGAACTGCATCGTCGTTATCCGATTTAATATAATTATATTTATATATATATATATATAAATATAATCGATTCTGGCACTGTTTTTCTTCAGATTTGAAATAAACATTCCAGACAATCCAACCGTTGGATTTTTACAAAGTTGGTGCCGTTGGAAAGATATTTCCAAACCGAACCCAACGGTTGCAATTTCGAGAAAATCTGATGGTCGGATGTCCCGCACTAATCGTTTGAAATCACGGTTTCAAAATACGAACTGCAGCTTCGTTATTCGATATATTTCAATTATATATATATATATATATCAATTCTTCAATTTCAAAACTATATGATTTTCATACATTTGATAAAAATGATATTTTTATCTAACTGTCTTCTATCTCAACACTTCACTATTTTTAACAATTCATGTATATAATAAAAATGTGATTTTTATTGTAAAACAATTCATTTCAAAACACGATTATTTTATATAGTTCATATATGTAATAAAAGTATGATTTTTATTATAAAACAATTTATTTCAAAACAATATTATTTTATATAGTTCATATATGTAATAAAAATAGGATTTTTATTATAAAACAATTTCTTTCAAAATATGAATACCATTCAACACATGAATTTCAATTCAACGAATGAATTTCGATTCAACACATGAAGGTTTTCTATAATTTGTATATATAGAGTAAAAATGTGATTTTTATTGTTAAAACAATTTATTCAGAACACAAATACCATTCAACACATGAATTTCAATTCAACGAATGAATTTCGATTCAACACATGAAGGTTTTCTATTCAACAGACGAATATAGTTTCAACAAAGGAAAATAATTCTAACACATGAATATTATTCAAAATTTCGGCAGCATAACGGCAGGGTAGTTAAAACCGGGACCGTCCCTAGTACGGCTCCTCGCTCTACCTTAAAGCCTCGCAGCTTTTGACAATGGGGAATCATGCATCTAGTTCGCACGCAGGCGGCATGTATATTTTTTTCATTTCCAAAAACTAATCCTATGTGGTTTCAACCAAATATTTCTCAACCACAAACGGGTATTTTTCAACCACAATTTTAATGACCCTGCAGTTTCCGGCCATGGAAATCGACATAAACACCCTTATCGTGACTTATGCCGACCTTCCTAACACCGAAAACACTGGATATTATTAGAAAGAATTTAGAGGGTGAGATAAGAAAGAAAGAAAGTTAGAATAGAAGAAGAAGAAGAACCAACACAGAGTCTCACATCGCAGGGAAATAAATTATAATACAGAAAATAATCTTTATTGAGAGCTCTTGAAAATACTTACAATATCAGAGTACACACACATCTGGACAGTTCTGATAATCTGTCCTCATATATATATATATATATATATAATCTCACAGCGGAATATCATTCATCTGATCATCTTCAGCTCGTCTCTGGACTCCTTAGTACCTGACAACCTGAACCTGTACACTCCGGGCTAACCCGAGCATTTACAAAATATCGGGTCAGTCTGGTGGACCAGAGTGAGAAAAACTCGCACAACATTTAGAGTATCACACAACTTGATTTTTAAGTTTAAATCCTTTCGAAAGAAAAGGATAATCGTAAGACCGATCCACACATAAACACGGATGGTTTTTACCTTACGATAACCCAACCCAGTTTTCGAAATCAATATCTTTTCTGATATTATACTAGTGTCTAAATATAAGTAAATATCAATCTAGTGGAACGCTTGCATCTCACGCTCCACGTATATATATACAAACAAAACCGTAGGCACTTATTGGAAATTGGATTCCGGCCTTGACAAGGTATGGGACCACCTGCCGCTCGTGTATCTCCAGAGGCGAATACACTGGGTTCAACAAGAACGTCTTGCAACCCGGCCCTCACATGACCGACCACTCATTTCGCTTGAGTGTATCGAATGTATATCACCAACGGTTGGACTCAAACCACCGTTCCCGAATGGGCAGAATCGATAGAGTAAGAAACAAAAGGAATTTCTCTAGATAGGTGAATATACACCCTAATGGGAGCGACACACATAGCCATGCTGCCTGCCCGATTTTTGTCATCTCCTGGTTGATGAGGCTTAAGGTCAGAACACATCTGATCATCATACACTTTGAATGCCACATCGTCAAATCCGCCAAATCACTAATTAACGTCCACAAAAATACTCTAGTCGTTAAGCTAGAGAAGGTGTCTAGTCTTCTCTGCCACAACAGAGATACGTTTGTAAAAATCAACGTACGTGACCCTTAAGAACTACTCTATCAGACATCCGTCCATACAGGTCATCCAGGAACAGGATGAACCGAAGGTACTCTCCTACTGCATCCAATATAGGAATCACCCCATGGATCAGTAGCGATAGTCCTTGCAATCCACAGTTTCAACCACGACAGAACCCCAGTATATCTCCGGGTCGAGTTAGAGATTGTAAGTGGTTCTTCCACTTTATGAAGATCTATGGTCTTCACATGCTCCATCTCGATCGTCACTTGATCTCTTTTATAGATTTCGTATTTGTTGGTCAGAATGGTTTTCGAATATTCATTCGATCCCGGTTTTTCCATACCAACAATCGTAAAGGTCAGACTTGATAGTCGATTATTTAACTATCAAGTAAACATCCATGAAATCACAAAAATAGATTTACTGGGCCGGTACTCAGCATCACTTGGCTTTTGAAACTTCTCGCCCAATTCCTTTTTTAATTCCATTAATAGGGAAAATAAAATCTTATATCATTTCCTTTACTTTGGAAATCTTACCGCACACTCTCGCCATTATCAACTAGTATTATCCTAGGATAATCCCGAAGCCGTTCAAGTTGGGGTATTTTAATTACCTCTCAGACCTTGACTAACAACGTTCTTATCTTCAGATGAGTACGAGTTGTAATTCAAAATCCCAATATTATTATTTCAATTCCTATTTCCAACCACATTTACCAATCTCGCATTTAAATCCCTTTTTACCAATTTCCATTTTCTTTCTAGAAATCTCCTTTCGAATTGATTTAACTTAATACCAATATTATGTATTTTCATTTAAAACCAACGTTTAACTCACATTCCATTTATAAACTTCATTTATAAATTTTAGGTTTAATATAACCCTTTTACATTTTCTCCTTCTTTTACTTAATTCAATCGTTAAGTAAAACCTTCATTTACGCCTTATCTTTGTTTCAAAACCCTTTGTTGCTTCACTATAAATCTCGAGTTCAAACCATAAAACTCATCACTAGACTTTTTCCAAACTCGACTACATTAGTTACCTTAAATGTATTTCGTTTAACTAGTGATTTCTTAAATTATAACAACTCATTTGTTTCAGCATTATTTTTTTTCCCAAATCAATTAGCTCTTTTATTTCCTCGAATGAATAATAAATTTCCTTTTTAAAATCTTACAAGGACCAACCCATTACTTACTTAGTGAATCCACCAACTGGGTTTAATTGGTCGACTCAGTCAACACGAAACACGATTAGTCTTTTAACCAATCCTATTTAATTTCTCCTTTAAATTAATTAAAATATAATTAATTTAAATAACCTTATTTAATCATTCACGATTAATCAAACACTTAACTGCTAGGTTTCTTCTTTTTGTTTATAATTCTTATCGACATAAGAGTCCATTTTATAAACAAATTTCATAATTTCCTATAAACCCTAAATAAATAAATAATTTCTATTTATTTCCCTTTAAATAACTTTTACTCAAAATCATATTTTCGAAAACCTAACTTAGTAATAAAATATATTTATAACTTTAATATCGTCGATTCACCATTGGAAAACCCATATCTTAAAAGTCGGTTGATTTCTATGCCATGTGATGTCGATTACCAATCCATACCATCCATCAGCATAGATGTTGAAATATATTTCAACAGTCAACAATAACCAATCATTTCTTTTTATTTGACTGATAAGTCCTATATCGATCATCAATCCATCAACAACCAATTCAAACAATCCAAACAATTTCAATCACGTTTATAAACGTGACCAATCAGGAGAATTTATTTTGTTCGGGTCAAATCAAAATGATTGGTGTTTTACTGAAAATAAACGACCATTTAATTTAAGAAAATAAATCAACAATAAATATATATCACTAGCAAACAATCAATCACTGGCAATCAGAACATGCAAAATAAAAACCCAATTTATATAAAATATAAATGGGAAGAGCTGAGTGAGTTTAACTCACCTTGAGTTGAATCTGTCGATCAACAATCTGTTTTAATCGTATTAAACTGACGTTTAATTTGAATAAAAATTCCAGTCACTTCAGATCTGGACTAGACCCGCTCCATCTCGAAGTACTCGTCTCCACGGTCCTAACGCAACTGACCGTCTTTAAATCCGACAACGTACGAGAGACAAATCGCATTACGAACTTTATAAACTAAATTAAATAAAAACCTAGATTTTCAATTGAATTTAAATTCGGTCTTTACCTCTCCAATAGCCGGCCCAACAAAGAAAAACCCGACCCGCCTTCATATTAAAACCATTATCCTCGATCCCCGTTTTCATTAGTTCAGTCGCCTCACAAAAATTGATCAAAACCAAAACCCTAAATTCCCAATTCCTTCTGCCAAACTCAAAAATCATGGCGCCGCACCCCCATCGAGCTCCTCCAATCCACCACACATGCGTCGCAATCAACTCTTGGACCTCCACTACAGCCAACCCCGAGCCATCTTCAACCCCTACGGCTTCAACTTGAACCCGTTTCGACGCAAGAGATTTCAAAGACAGAAAGCTAAGTCTTTTACTTTATAATTCCTTCCATCTTACTGTATATTTTTTCTACGTGTTTTTGAATGAATTTTCATACAGTGGTATTTTTCATGTTGTTCTGGGATTGGTTTTCCGTTTACTGGTTGTTCTGAAACAACGAATATGGTCGTGTATTTATAGTTGGACTCGCTCTTGCTAAGATCAATGTCCATATTTGAGTTGTAAAATCATAGACTTTGACTTTAGCTATGCTATGTTTTCCTTAGGGGTGATATTTCTTCGTTTTTCAGCCATGTGATCGAACTGTGATCCTTTTGAAAACTGTGTGATGCTTTGTAGGAGATCTATGCTGGATGTCCATGTAATCGTCTACTCTCAAATAGATATATAAAATGTTCAACTGTTCATTTATAGATTAGGTTATCTAGTCTATGAATGTATGTTCAAATCAGAGACCCCTACTGTGGATTTTGTTCAGATTTGTACGAAAACACGGTAACTGAAATGAAATATCACTGTATGTATTAGCTATTAGGTCTGAATCTCTTAGCTGTTTGATAGGGATGTATACTATTCTAACCATATCTTTTCTTTCTCCTTTCATTTTCAGATCAAGACTGATCAAGATGATGGATCCACTGGTTTGAAAGAACAAAGGGCTGCTAAAAAGATCCCTTTAGTTGTTTTATGAAGATTTTATTTTATTTTCTGTTTTGATTTCTTTTTTTCTCTTTTTTTCTCTTTTTTTTATGTATGAACAGTGATTTTGTACATGAATTCCATCGTATGTTAGTTGTTTGATTCTGCAGTATGGATTTGATTCTGTTTTTGACTTGTCATGGGTTTGAAATTTGAGATTATTGAGTTGTTCAATCTCATGTGCAGATTGAAATTTTATTTCATTGATTCAGGGTATACACTGTTTGGAAACATGTTGTACATTAGATTTTCAATCCTATTTAGCTAGTATGATTGTCTAAATAAAATTATGATTTCAAATGTTTATATATATATTCTTTCTTTCTTTTCAATGGTGCATTTTAGGATCAAAGTGCTAATGATCCAATCAAACCATAAATATGAGAATGTACGGGATACGTTTCGGGGATTTACTAGTGTGCAACGATGAATTGGACAAGTAGAATTTGTTGGATCATTTTGAAACACTTCATCAGTAATCCATTTTGCACAAAAAATTCCTAGCCTAAAAATGAAAATTGTAATATGAGAATTTAATCCAAGAACTTGGACACAACGATTATCTTCTCTTTACAGTGGAACAAAAAGTTATACATATATTTAATATTCATTTAACAAATGAAGATGCACTCATGTATCCAATACTTTTATATATGGGCAATTATAAATAAGTTGATATGATACAAATAAATTGAGGATATACCCCTTGTGTTGAATTCAAATAGACAAACTTAGCGCAAGTGAATTAATATCATCATATTATTTAAGACAAACATTTTCTCCATTAATATAGAAAATTCAAATGGTTCAATATTTGAAAATCCTGGTTTAATTGATATTCCATTTATATAAAATCGTTTAATATTTATAATTAAATCGTTATAATTTAAAAACGAAATTCCATAGCGACTATTTAGAAATTTGAATTGGACGAAACTTGAAATCTATAAGCTGGAATTTCGATTTTTCTCTTTCATTAGAAAAATATCATCGAACCGATTCAAACGTGTCTCGTTTCACAGAAATCCGACCTATAACGGATCCTGTATATCCAGTTAAAGTTCAAATCGAAAATGTCGAACCACCGCGATGTTTCGAGCTCGTTTTAATTAATATATTGATATATATATTTTTTAACTCCATTCTGAATAAATAAATTTGATTAAAAATCCATTATATTTCAAATATAATACATAAACAAATTTAAATATTCGAATTTAAATGGCCGAAAAATCCGGGACGTTACATTCTTCTCCCCTTAAAATAATTTCGTCCTCGAAATTGCAAAGTAAGAAGAGTATTCCGAACCGTATTATTTTAAAAATCATTACTATTGAATTAAATTCAAAATAAATTCGAACTATAAAATTTTTGAGAATTTCGCCAGCACCTCTGCTGCATGGCTCAATCGATACGACTACAACGGCTATTCTGGGCCTCAACTTCGAAAAGAAAATTCAAATTCCAAAGGGCAATACACTTTATTTGAATCCCAATTTATTTATCCAATAAATTTTTAAACGCCAATTCATTCAAGTTCTCCCACTTTGAATTCATTCTTAAATGGATTTTTCTTAACCAGGCTCAGTTTTACTCTCATATTCGTTTTAATTGACGAATTGATTTTCTAATCAATTCAATTTTATTTCAAAATTCAAATTTGGTTTCAAACCAAATCAATCAGAACAAACAACCCACATTATTATAATATAGACAATAAATTCCTTTTTCTATATAAAATATACGTTGCGTAAAATTATTTCATCTACCCATCTTTATAAAACAATATCGTATCCGTTCACTAGTTCAATGCTTCTCAACACAATACAAAACATTGTATATAAAATTTTACAAATATGCTCTCATATATATATATATATATACACACACACTCAAACTCAATTTAGGGTGTTACTAACCCCATCTCTACCGAGTTACGCCACAGAGCCAAGGTTACTACTCAACCAATAGCTCGGATACCACTGTAACTACCCAGCAGTTTCCGGCCACGGAAATCGACATAAACACCCTTATCGTGACTTATGCCGAACTTCCTAACACCGAAAACACTGGATGTTATTAGAAAGAATTTAGAGGGTGAGATAAGAAAGAAAGATAGTTAGAATAGAAGAAGAAGAAGAACCAACACAGAGTCTCACATCGCAGGGAAATAAATTATAATATAGAAAATAATCTTTATTGAGAGCTCTTGAAAATACTTACAATATCAGAGTACACACACATTTGGACAGTTCTGATAATCTGTCCTCATATATATATAATCTCACAGCGGAATATCATTCATCTGAACATCTTCAGCTCGTCTCGGGACTCCTCAGTACCTGATAACCTGAACCTGTACACTCCGGGCTAACCAGAGCATTTACAAAATACCGGGTCAGTCTGGTGGACCAGAGTGAGAAAAACTCGCACAGCATTTAGAGTATCACACAACTTGATTTTTAAGTTTAAATACTTTCGAAATAAAAGGATAATCGTAAGACCGATCCACACATAAACACGGATGGTTTTTACCTTACGATAACCCAAACCAGTTTTTGAAATCAATATCTTTTCTGATATTATACTAATGTATAAATACAAGTAAATATCAATCTAGTGGAACGCTTGCATCTCACGCTCCACGTATATATATACAAACAAAACCGTAGGCACTTATTGGAAATTGGATTCCGGCCTTGACAGGGTATGGGACCACCTGCCGCTCGTGTATCTCCAGAGGCGAATACACTGGGTTCAACAAGAACGTCTTGCAACCCGACCCTCACATGACCGACCACTCATTTCGCTTGAGTGTATCGAATGTATATCACCAATGGTTGGACTCAAACCACCGTTCCCGAATGGGCAGAATCGATAGAGTAAGAAACAAAAGGAATTTCTCTAGATACGTGATTATACACCCTAATGGGAGCGACCCACATAGCCATGCTGCCAGCCCGATTTTTGTCATCTCCTGGTTGATGTGGCCCCCTATCATGCGACCAAGCACACAGCAAGCAACGAGTTGGGGTATTTTAATTACCTCTCAGACCTTGACTAACAACGTTCTTATCTTCAGATGAGTACGAGTTGTAATTCAAAATCCCAATATTATTATTTCAATTCCTATTTCCAACCCCATTTACCAATCTCGCATTTAAATCCCTTTTTACCAATTTTCATTTTCTTTTTAGAAATCTCCTTTCGAATTAATTTAACTTAATAACAATATAAAGTATTTTCATTTAAAACCAACGTTTAACTCACATTCCATTTATAAACTTCGTTTATAAATTTTAGGTTTAATATAACCCTTTTACCTTTTCTCCTTCTTTTACTTAATTCAATCGTTAAGTAAAACCTTCATTTACACCTTATCTTTGTTTCAAAACACTTTGTTGCTTCACTATAAATCTCGAGTTCAAACCATAAAACTCATCACTGGCCTTTTTCCAAACTCGACTACATTAGTCACCTTAAATGTATTTCGTTTAAGTAGTGATTTCTTAAATTATAACAACTCATTTGTTTCAACATTATATTTTTTTCCCAAATCAATTAACTACTTTATTTCCTCGAATGAATAGTAAATTTCCTTTTTAAAATCTTACTAGGACCAACCCATTACTTACTTAGTGAATCCACCAACTGGGTTTAATTGGTTGACTCAGTCAACACGAAACACGATTTGTCTTTTAACCAATCCTATTTAATTTCTCCTTTAAATTAATTAAAATATAATTAATTTAAATAAGCTTATTTAATCATTCACGATTAATCAAACACTTAACTGCTAGGTTTCTGCTTTTTGTTTATAATTCTTATCGACATAAGAATCCATTTTATAAACAAATTTCATAATTTCCTATAAACCCTAAATAAATAAATAATTTCTATTTATTTCCCTTTAAATAACTTTTACTCAAAATCATATTTTCGAAAACCTATCTTAGTTATAAAATATATTTATAACTTTAATATCGTCGATTCACCATTAGAAAACCCATATCTTAAAAGTCGGTTGATTTCTAAGCCATGTGATGCCGATAACCAATCCATACCATCCATCAGCATTGTGACGATCCCAAAACCCCGTGACACGGTGTTAAGGATAATCATTGGAATATAACACATTAATCATCATTAGCAGATCACAGATAATAGCATAAAAAGAAAATAGAATAATTTACACACATATGACAGCGGAATCATATAGATAACATCACATCAGAGAAGCACAGTACAGGATACAACTTAGTGCATAATGATACATAATCAGTCACCATCGCCTGTGGCGGAATCATACATAAAGAGTACACAAAAGGAATATCAGTCTACATCGCCCGTGGCGGAATCATAATATAGATACAATAATGGCGGAGAAAATCCAAGTCAACACGGTGTAGTCAAGCCTCGCCATGAGCCAAAAGGTGCGTCAGAAACCTGTAACTAGGCTGCCCGTGTGAAAATAAGGGCACCCGAGTTTGCAAGGTGAAACAAACTACGAGTCAGTCATGGGACTGGTATGAGAAATCCATTCAACTTATTAACAACAATAATAAGGCAAATCAAAGGACCACGCCACTTTCGCGGAACGGGTTTACTCCAATGAGTGCTCGTGCATGAAATAAAGTAAATGATTAAATCAACGCAATGCTTTTTATAAAATGAAGCCATTATAAGACTCAGGTCCCATCACACAATGCAACGCAAGCCGGAGGATAGAGTTTTTACCTTATAATGGCCAAAGATGCTTCATACGGATAAAACAAAGTGTTTGATATTATTACTAGTGCATATATGTTCCAAAAGCAAATTCAATCATAAATATCAATCATAGGCGGCATAGCTACCATCTACTATGTCACCATACTAGTAATACAATCACATCCGCAAATTTCGTATTGGAAATTGGATTCCTTCATGAGTCGAGGCAAGGGGCAAGCTCCTCTCCGTTCGAGACACTCTAGCAAATGTCCCAGGACCCCACTATGATCCTTGGAATCGGCTGGGCCGGTCCTCTCTTACTTTTGAGGATTGGCAATTCCTGAACACACGTTTCCCGGTCCTTACAGACCTATAATCGAGGCACCTCGCATTCCAACAACCACACAGGTGAAAAGTATATATAATGTCAGGGCTGGTAGGTCACTGACACCACCATAGCTAGAAAGAAACGTCGTGCACTCCCAGCGGTCCGTCTCCCGTTTTTGACTCATACCGAGGTGTGAGGCTCACGAATTCACGTTATACACCAAGCTACGTCACACAGACCATGCTTGGATCATCAACCACAAGACTTTGCTTTGCAACAGAAGCCTTGATCATATGCCACTTAGGCGTGCCACACAGGCAATCCACTCCATGCGACTGATTTCTGTCAATACATAACCTCTGAGCTCGTACGTCTCAGAGAAGGGCGTTAAGCAAGAGAATAAATTCTCCGCTGCCAAACAGATATATATTTAACAGAGATCAATCAACACAGAACAAAATCCAATGTCAGACACACAGTCCATTTACAAGTCCGTTCTGGGTCTGAACGAAACCGGAGGCACCAATTCCTCGCATATCCGTACAATCAACACTATGTTTGGACGGCTACTACTTCAATTCCTTCATGGTAGCTACTCCAATCACGAGCATCAGTAGCGCCCATCCATCCAATGTGGAGATCGTCGGTCTTTAGTCGTCTTCGACTCTTCGACTTCTCAACGTCGATCGATTATTTGAAATGAGATAAACTCGGCCTTTTCAAATAACCCACGTATATTTAGATTTTCAAACCAATTAATCACAGGGTTGAACTATTCAACATTCACATTTCAGTTATTTAGTTATAATTTTCACGTCAAATACATTCAACCATCACATATCAAGCAAACACAACAAAATTGGTTTATTTTCACTCTATATCGTCTATAGCACTTAATAACGATATATCGCCATTTTTATTTAATTTAAAACGGCCATATTTATTTAAACGACGTTTCAGGTCGTTTCGATGCACTGGCGCTGTTTTCCACTAATTTTGTTTTACACATATAGGAAAATCTAACCGTTGGATCTTCACAAATTTTACATCATTAGGAAGGTCTTTTCAAAACGAATCCAACGGTTCCAGTTTTGGGAAAATCCGACGGTTGGATCTTCCACACTAACCATTTGAAGTTACGATTTCAATTTACGAACTGCAGCATCGTTATTCGATTTAATTTAATTATATTTATATATATATATATATATATAAATATAATCGTTTCTGGCGCTGTTTTTCACTAATTTTGAATTAAACATTCCAGACAATCCAACCGTCGGATCTTCACAAAGTTGGTGCCGTTGGAAAGATATTTCCAAGGCGAACCCAACGGTTGAGGTTTCGGGAAAATCCAATGGTCGGATCTTCCGCACTAACCATTTGAAATCACGGTTTCAAAATATGAACTGCACGGCCACGTTTCGTTTTAATTATTTTTATATTTATATATTTATATAAATATAGTTCATTCAATGATTTCCATATCGTTTTCACCTCAAATATTTTTCTAACACCTTAAAATTTTGGAAAATTTCGCCATAACCTCCCCTGCACCGGGAGCATCGGGAAATCGCAAATAGCGTTCCCGGTCCTTCTAATCTCAAAAAGAAAAAGAAAACGCCAAGCGGCTAGCCAACAGGCTCATAAAATCATCACCCAAACAAAACAGTAAATGTGTACCTATTTGTCGGGCACAAAATTTTATTCCTCTTCTCTAGCCCCTTTTGCTTTAACCTGTTCAATAGATATGCATGCACATATATACAATCTCTAACATTTATCATTTTCCATTCAATTTCATATTTGACTTGCTTTGGTCTAAAAACACCATTCATTCTAATATCCCATGCATAGGCTAAAATCATATCATTAGCTAGTTAATGTATATTTCAACTCATGCACGTTTATTCGAACCAGTGGTTATTTTTAACACTTCACATTTCAAAGATGATAATTTTGGCGAACTAAAGTAGATTTCAACACATGACTATTTTATTTAGTTCCTATGCATGTTAAAAATAATATTTCTATCACAAATATTTGTTTCAACGTCTGCATATCCTTAGCATGTCACACATATGATAAAAATGATATTTTTATCATTTAAAATATTTATTCAACCAATGTATGGTTTCAACACTTCATAGTTTCAATAAAAATGTAATTTTTATCGTTCAATCTTTTTATTCAACACATGAACCTTTCCACTACACACACTTCTCAACAAATGAGTATTTCCACACATGGACAATTTATTTATGTTGTTCATATTAGAAAGATGGGATTTTTATGATTGAAATTATTTATATAAGGCGAATATTTTTCATACTTCATATATATATATAAAAATATGATTTTTATTGTTTATACACTTCATTCATTCACAAATGAATTTTATTTTCACACAACACTTTTCAACACATGAATATTTCCACACATGGACAATTTATTTATGTTGTTCATATTAGAAAGATGGGATTTTTATGATTGAAATTATTTATATAAGGCGAATATTTTTCATACTTCATATATATATATAAAAATATGATTTTTATTGTTTATACACTTCATTCATTCACAAATGAATTTTATTTTCACACAACACTTTTCAACACATGAATATTTCCACACATGGACATAGTTTCAATATATGGCTTTAATTTCTATGCATGCAAATAATTTCAACATATGAAAATAATTCTAACACACAAAGATTATTCAAAATTTCGGCAGCATAACGGCAGGGTAGTTACACCGGCACCGTCCCTAGTACGGCTCCTCGCTCTACATTAAAACCTCGCGGTTTTTGACAATGGGGATCATGCATCTAATTCGCACGCAGGCGGCATGTTTATATTTATTTCATTTCCACAAACTAATCCTATGTGGTTTCAACCAAATATTTTCCAATCACAAACGGGTATTTTTCAACCACAATCAATTCAATACCAACCACAAACAATCCCAAACAACAATTTGCCGTCAATCAATTTTCACAACAATTTCAACCAATAAATATCGTCCATGGTTTGTGGACGAGGGGGCGTATATATATATATATATATATATATATATATATATATATATAAATATTATTATGTAGAAATTCACTTTTATTTTCACACATATATATATATATATATATATAAAGAAATTGAAGAGTGTGAAATTCTCACCAATAGCTATCCAATAACACGACTCTTCCTTTATAGAAATCTTCGCCTATTTCGCCTTCTTGTCGCTTTCGTTGCCCGTATTCTCTACATAGGTAAAAATCGAATTTTTACTATGTTATTCAATATATAAAGATCATATTCTAAAAACAAAGGTTATATTTTTAATATTCCTATGATGTATAAAATATATTTTTATTGCTTTAAAAATATAAGAATCATATCTTACTTCTTCTACTTAACAAAAATTCCGTCTTTTCTATTTTTAAAAATATGATCTTTATTTTTGCAAGTTCAAATCTTTTTCTTTTAAAAGATTAAACCTTTTTCTATTTCAAAGTTTAAAATAAAATCAGTTTTTATTTCCTTAAAAAAAATCAGTTTTTATATCTTTAAGAAAAAATTCAGTTTTTAAATTCTTTATAAATCAGTTTTTGCATCTTTTTCAAAAAAACAGAAATTAGTTTTTAAATCATTTTTAAATCGGTTTTTAAATTCTTATAAATCAGTTTTTAAAATTCTAATAAATCAGTTTTTATATTCATTATAAAATCAGATTTATATTCATTATAAAATCAGTTTATAAATCTTTAAAAAAATCAGTTTTAAATTCATTATAAAATCAGTTTATAAATCTTTAAAAAAATCAGTTTTAATATTCTTTAAAAATTCAGAAATTAGTTTTTTTTTTTTTGCAAAACAAAAATAAAAATAAAATAACCCTAAATGCTCACCGTAGCCTGCGAAGGGGAGGGAAGAAGAAGGAGGCGTCGGCGGCTTCGTGGTGGTGTTCGGTGGTGTCGGCGGCGAGGTAAGGGGGGGCTGCTTCGATTTGCGTCGCGAGGAGTTCGAGGTGAAGGCGCTGGGAGGAGGAGGTTGGGCGGATGGGGCGTCGCGAGGGCTTCGTCGGCGTCGAGGTCTTGAGGGGGGCGGCGGCGATAGGTTTAGGTTTTTTTTTTATTTCGTTTCTGATTAATGAATCGGGGGGGCCAAGAAGAAGAAAAGGAGGGAATAATATATATATTTTTTTTATTATTTAATTATTTAATTATTTAATTATTTAATTTTGCAAAAAGGTTGACTTTTACATACGACCTCGAAACGAGGCCTACCGCCTGTCGTCCATAGCGTTTTACCCCCATTTCGAACACAATGGGATATGTATCGTAAGCTGATTTGATCGTTACAATCAGTTTCCGTTGAATTTACATTTAAATCCTTATATTGAATTTTAAACGTACATTTCAAATTACCGTCGTCACATACTAACTAGAAAAATTCCAGAAAAATATTTTCTAGTTTCGTATTGACGATACGGTCCTAACAAAACTAGTTTCGTCGAATTCTGAGACCGTTTGAAAAATGGCCAATTTCCAGTCGATTAAATTTAACAGAAACTGGTCAAACGCGTTTTCTTTTGCCATGCTCACATATTGATTGGAAAAATTATGAAATTTGAAACCTAGCAATAGTTTGACATCCCGGACCCAACAAAAGTGGTTTCGTCGAATTCCGAGGTCGTTTGAAAAATATCAATTTTCCAGGCCTATATATTCTATATACCGACTCTTCTGAAAATTCATTCGGCCATAACTTTTGATTCCTGTTATGAAACTTCGATTTTTCAGATTCGTTAGAAAGGTATTGACTAACAGATTTAAATATTTTTGGTCTCACTAATATCCGTTATATTTTCCACCCTGCACAGTCGGTCAAAGTTCGAATTCAAATTTTCAAACTGACTCACTATTTCTAATTCACTAATTTATTGAAATATTCTGTTTCAATGGTTCAAATTGCTTTGAAATAATCAATTTAAAAATTTTAAATTGGCTCATATTTTCCGGGTTATTACAAGCATAGATGTTGAAATATATTTCAACAGTCAACAATAACCAATCATTTCTTTTTATTTGACTGATAAGTCCTATATCGATCATCAATCCATCAACAACCAATTCAATCAATCTAAAAAATTTCAATCACGTTTATAAACGTGACCAATCAGGAGAATTTACTTTATTCGTGTCAAATCAAAATGATTGGTGTTTTACTGAAATTAAACGACCGTTTAATTTCAGAAAATAAATCAACAATAAATATATATCACTAGCAAACAATCAATCACTGGCAATCAAAACATGCAAAATAAAAACCCAATTTATATAAAATATAAAAGGGAAGAGCTGAGTGAGTTTAACTCACCTTGAGTTGAATATGTCGATCAACGGTCTGTTTTAATCATATTAAACTGACGTTTAATTTGAATAAAAATTCCAGTCACTTCAGATCCGGACTAGACCCGCTCCATCTCGAAGTACTCGTCTCCACGGTCCTAACGCAACTGACCGTCTTTAAATCCGACAAAGTACGAGAGAGAAATCGCATTACGAACTTTATAAACTAAATTAAATAAAAACCTAGATTTTCAATTGAATTTAAATTCGGGCTTTACCTCTCCAATAGCCGGCCCAACAAAGAAAAACCCGACCCGCCTTCATATTAAAACCCTTATCCTCGATCCCCATTTTCATTAGTTCAGTCGCCTCACAAAAATTGATCAAAACCGAAATCCTAAATTCCCAATTCCTTCTGCCAAACTCAAAAATCACGGCGCCGCACCCCCATCGAGCTTCTCCAATCCACCACACAGGCGTCGCAATCAACTCTTGGACCTCCACTACAGCCAACCCCGAGCCATCTTCAACCCCTACGGCTTCAACTTGAACCCGTTTCGACGCAAGAGATTTCAAAGACAGAAAGCTAAGTCTTTTACTTTATAATTCCTTCCATCTTACTATATATTTTTTTCTAAGTGTTTTTGAATGAATTTTCATACAGTGGTATTTTCATGTGGTTTTGCGATTGGTTTTCCCTTTACTGGTTGTTCTGAAACAACGAATATGGTCATGTATTTATATTTGGACTCGCTCTTGCTAAGATCAATGTCCATATTTGAGTTGTAAAATCATAGACTTTGACTTTGGCTATGCTATGTTTTCCTTAGGGGTGATATTTCTTCGTTTTTCTGCCATGTGATCGAACTGTGATCCCTTTGAAAACTGTGTGATGCTTCGTAGGAGATCTATGTTGGATGTCCATGTACTCGTCTACTCAAATAGATATACAAAATGTTCAACTGTTCATTTATAGATCAGGTTATTTAGTCTATGAATGTATGTTCAAATCAGAGACCCCTACTGTGGATTTTGTTCAGATTTGTACGAAAACACGGTAACTGAAATGAAATATCACTGTATGTATTAGCTGTTAGATCTGAATCTCTTAGCTGTTTGATAGGGATGTATACTATTCTAACCATATCTTTTCTTTCTCCTTTCATTTTCAGATCAAGACTGATCAAGATGATGGATCCACTGGTTTGAAAGAACAAAGGGCTGCTAAAAAGATCCCTTTAGTTGTTTCATGAAGATTTTATTTTATTTTCTGTTTTGATTTCTTTTTTTCTCTTTTTTCTCTTTTTTTTATGTATGAACAGTGATTTTGTACATGAATTCCATCGTATGTTAGTTGTTTGATTCTGCAGCATGGATTTGATTCTGTTTTTGACTTGTCATGGGTATGAAATTTGAGATTATTGAGTTGTTCAATCTCATGTGCAGATTGAAATTTTATTTCATTGATTCAAGGTATACACTATTTGGAAACATGTTGTACGTTAGCTTTTCAATCCTATTTAGCTAGTATGATTGTCTAAATAAAATTCTGAGTTCAAATGTTTATATATATTCTTTGTTTCTTTTCAATGGTGCATTTTAGGATCAAAGTTCTAATGATCCAATCAAACCATAAATATGAGAATGTACGGGATACGTTTCAGGGATTTACTAGTGTGCAACGATGAATTGGATAAGTAGAATTTGTTGGATCATTTTGAAACACTTCATCAGTAATCCATTTTGCACAAAGAATTCCTAGACTAAAAATGAAAATTATAATATGAGAATTTAATCCAAGAACTTGGACACAACGATTATCTTCTCTTTACAGTGGAACAAAAAGTTATACATATATTTAATATTCATTTAACAAATGAAGATGCACTCATGTATCCAATACTTTTATATATGGCAATTATAAATAAGTTGATATGATACAAATAAATTGAGGATATACCCCTTGTGTTGAATTCAAATAGACAAACTTAGTGCAAGTGAATTAATATCATCATATTATTTAAGACAAACATTTTCTCCATTAATATAGAAAATTCAAATGGTTCAATATTTGAAAATCCTGGTTTAATTGATATTCCATTTATATGAAATCGTTTAATATTTATAATTAAATCGTTATAATTTAAAAACAAAATTCCATAGCGACTATTTAGAAATTTGAACTGGACGTAACTTGAAATCTATAAGCCGGAATTTCGATTTTTCTCTTTCATTAGAAAAATAACATCGAACCGGTTCAAACGTGTCTCGTTTCACAGAAATCCGACCTATAACGGATCATGTATATCCAGTTAAAGTTCAAATCGAAAATGTCGAACCACCGCGACGTTTCGAGCTCGTTTTAATTAATATATAGATATATATACATTTGAACTCCATTCTGAATAAAAAATTTGATTAAAAATCCATTATATTTCAAATAAATATATAAACAAAATTAAATATTCGAATTTAAATGGCCGAAAAATCCGGGACGTAACAACAATCAATCAATTTCAACCACAAACAATTTCAATCAACCATTCGTAATCAACCAATTTTCACACCAATCACAACCAATAAATATCGTCCATGGTTTGTGGACGAGGGGCGTATATGTATATATATATAAGTATTTCACTTCTATTTCAACACATATATAATTTTTACAACGCATATATAACTTATACATCGAACGTACAACTTATAAAACGCTTATACAAGAGATATACAACACTTATATAACTCATTCATCGACTATATAATTTATACATCGTCGTTTTCCATATCGTTTATAAATTAGAAATCTCACATTGGGTTCCACTCCACCAAAAATAGCAGAAGGCTCATAAAAATATGCGGTCTCTTCTAGAATGTAGAAGACATCCCCACGAGTCCACTGTCTATTGTTTCACTGAATTTCATCAAGAAACGGAAAAGATATGATTTTTACAGTGAAATCAAAAACCGTAGCGCTTTAAACTGCTATAATATAGTTTAAAATTAAATAGGCTGTATACCTTTTTAAATGATTCAAAACTAGGTTTGAATCCCTTTCCCAATCCGCTGCACGAGGTCAAGATCAGATGGTTTAGCGTCGAAGGGCTTGGAAATAGCTTCCCGGCGTCGTGCACCACCCTCAGTTCGACGCTGTTCTCGAGGTGCGGCGGCGGCCTAAAAAGGTCGACTTCGAGCTGGCGGATCTCGCTCCACACGACACGATAGAGGGCAAGGGTTATATGGATTTGAAGGCGGAAGAAAACTCTACAAAAACTTTAACTGGGGCGTTGAATTCTATTGAGTGGATTAGGAGAAAACAAGGAGAGAAGGAAGGAAGCTTCCGCCGCCGTATATCGATAGTTAATCGGGGAGAGAGAATAAGCGTTGACCAATGAAATATTTTTATTTATTTATATATTTTAAAATCTCTAAAATACCCTCTTCCACACACGAACACCAATTCAAACCCAACGACTGTCATCCATAGAGTTTTACCCCCATTTCGAACACAACAGGATATGTTTCGTAGGCCCAGTCGACTGTTTCAGTCAGTTTTCCTTCAAATTAAAATATAAAACATTCAATATTTGATTTGAACGTACATTTCAATTTGCCAGGGCCACAAACTGATTCGAAAAATTCCAAAAAAATAAATCTAGCTATGTTTTGATGATACAGTCCCAACAAAACAAGTTTCGTCGAATTCTGAGACCGTTTGAAAAATGGCCCATTTCCGGTCGATCCAATTTAATAGAAATCGACCAAACACATTTTCCTTTGTCACGCTCACATACTGGCTTCAAAAATTATGAAATTTGAAACCTAGCAATAATTTAACATCCCAGATCCAATAAAAGTGGTTTCGTCGAATTCCGAGGTCGTTTGCAAAATGGCCATTTTCACGAGCTATATAATTTCTACATCGACCTTTCTGAAAATTCATTTGGCCATAACTTTTGTTTCCAACTATGAAACTTCGATTTTTCGGATTCGATATAAATATATTCACTAACAGATTTAAATATTTTTGGTTTCACTCAAATCCGTTTTGTTTTGCACCCGGTACTGTCGGTCAAAGTTTGAATTCAATTTTTGAAACTACCGCGCCATTTCATGCCTTGTTTATAATTCAAAGTAATTATATTTTCATTTTCAACATCGATTCAAACATACATTTCGTCGCTATTATTTAAAATATTTATTTTAAATACTTAAAATTCACTAAAATAGCCAATTTAAAATTTTTAAATTAGTTCAGATTTTCCGGGTCGTTACACAAGGAACCTATAGAATGTCTCACAGCGCATGGAACAAAATATAATAGTAACATAATCTTGACATAAAACAGGCGAGACAGTGCATAAGCTGAAAACTAAACCAACATAGCAGCGGAAATCTAAATACAGCTTATTACAACTTTCCAAATTTACTATCTCTAAAACAAAAGAAAGCTAAAGTAGAAGATGCACTACTAATGCCCAAGCAGTGATCTTCAACAACACAGGGAGAATACTATATATATCATATGTGGAAGCCTCCTGCTCGTCTCCGGATCAGCTACCCGTGCATACACAGCTAACCTGTCTCTAGTCTGGTCGTGAGAGCACCCAGAGTAATAAGAAGAGACATAAAACTCTGGGTCAGACAAAATGTCTGGTATGAGCGATAAGCAGCTAAACAGAACAATAACTGGTATACTAAGCCATACATGAACCTGGACCTGCAACCAAAGAGTTAGCACTACATACCGTACAATACTCTAAGGTGCCACTGAACAGATGGTGTAAAGATAACGGGGGTGGGGGTGTGCATGTCATGATGATGGCAAACAAGTCAACCATAGCAACCATCCTCACATCTCTCACTCAATGCGTAAAGCATATGATGTCCACCACTGTCAATCACTAGACCCATCGAAGTAGTGACGGAGTTCGACTTGTACAACTACTGTTACTACCAAGCTTACCACATGGATCCATGACCAAATCTTTACAAATAACCCCACTTCATTGGTCTATTAGCTCTTTAGTCATACCTAGGCCACTGTGGCCCTGAATCCGCTCATGTACTCCCTACACATAGTGATTCAAAGTTACAGACATCGACAACCCCTTAGCACACGTCCCGCAGCAAAGCTCACTCATTGGTTCCTAACTGGATCCTGAGTCAAAGCTCCTCATTTGGACTTCCTTTGCATCTCAGGTTTTGGTCGAATTGGAGTTGGTCTTCAGAAAAGTCGTCGTGTAGTAGTAATAGCACACATACGGTTCAGTTCGGTGTTCCTCGTCTAGCTCGGTTTGGTACGGTGTATCCTTCTAGCTCGGTTCGGTTCGGTGGTCCTAATCCATGCCTGGATCAGTGCTCCATCCCTCCTCGGTTCGGCCCACTCACACTTGCTTGGTTCGGTTCGGAAGTATAGTGCCCATCCTCTGTTCGGTTCGGTGGTTGCTCCCTTCTATGTATCCTGATCCGATCCCATCCTTCTCCATTCGCCCGATCTGATACCCTTTCTGGTCTCTCCGATCCGATCCCCCTTTTTGTCTCTCCAATCCGATCCCCTGACCAACTCCAACTCTAAAAAAATGGCCTTCCTTCTCGCCAAGCTCCTTATGCTAAGTTCCAATCCGAATCAGGTCCCCTTGCCCAGTTCTCCTATCCGATCCGAGCCCAGTGATCCGATCCAATCCGGTTTGAAACCCTGTATATTTCCTGCAACTTTCCAGCGACAATCTTACGCCATTCGACGGCGTTTTCGACCAATCTATCACCTCTAGACAATCATAAAACATACCATACAGTCATAGCAACATGTACAATCGGTCATGAACACCAAAACAACAACCATAGCATGTGAAAGTGGATCAAACATACCCAAAACCCCATATCTTCCCTTAAGCATGTTTAGGAAAAACTAATGATATGATTAGTAAAACTTAACCAAAGTAAACCAAATTTCTAACAGGGGTCTAAAACATTATTTTTGAATTTATAAATATTTTTCCAGAATTTATTAGTGTATAAATTCGCTAATCTTCACTAATTACCCTTAATTAACTGTAATTAGTGTCAAAACAATGCTAATCACTCACCTTAGCCACAAATAAAACCCCAAAATTGAAATATTCTTCGATTTGGCGCTATCCCCAATCTTACACAGCAGCTCTACCTCGATTCTCGTGCTAATCCGCCTTAATTTGATGTAGTTTAAGCCAAAACTTGATTAAGAAGTGATTAAGGGTGTTTTTAGATGTTGGAGGCCATTGTTAGGTTGAAGAAAGAGTTTGTGGCGGCTAAAAAATGAGTGAAAAACCGAAATCCTAACCCTAGCAGCACTCAAATACCTCAAATCCCGAAATCCCCCATTAGGCCTAGCTGTTAATCATCCGGTTAAGCCCAATTAAGCTGTTTTTCACCATCTGAAACTTGTTTCAGCCATATCTCCCAAACAGTGAGTCCGTTTGGCTAATGTGACCACTCTACGGAATTGTAAACCATCAAACGAATCTAATGGAAGTGGTTTCAGGTCAAAATTCCTTACCAGTCAAAAGTTATGGCCAAAAAAGTATCAGCTAGGGGTAAAACGGTCATTTAAAAATCGATAAAAATCATGAACATGAAAAACATACAAAGGATAAAAATCATGAAAAAAGTTTCAGCTAGGGGCAAAATAGTCGTCTCCCAAAGTTACATGACCATACAACTTCATATGTGAAAGAAATAAATATCCTACGATCCTTCGATACGTAGAATGCGGGTCGTTACACTCTTCCCCCCTTAAGAAATTTCGTCCCCGAAATTCCTTAATCCAAAACATATAAAGGATCCCGCATGCCTACCAATCATATGCAACAATCAAACATGCAAAACAGATAAAACAAACCTATCCTAGCATGCGGAAAGACTAAATCGAAACTGTAATCTTACCAGGCAAAGAGTTCTGGATACGTCTTCCTAATGCTCTCCTCTGTCTCCCAAGTACAGTCATTCTTATTCTCGCCCCGCTGAACTTTGACAAGATTCACCGCTTTCCTCCGAAGTTGCTTCATATCGTTCCCAATAATACGCATAGGCTTGCGGTTCCCAACCGCCTCGGGTTCAACTTCGATATCCTCCAACTGATCAGGTGAAATAGTCACATCTGGGTCGTGCACGAACTTTCTTAACTGGGAAACATGAAATATGTTGCGAACTCCTGCCATCCTCTCTGGTAATTCAACTGTGTATGCTAAATTCCCAATTTGTTCAAGAAATGGGAATGGACCAACAAATCTTGGTGCTAACTTGCCTCTCCTGCCAAATCGTATCACGCTTTTCAACGGAGAAATCTTGACAAACACCAAGTCGCCAATGGAGAACTTCAACTCTCTTCTCCTCTTATCAGCATAACTTTTCTTCCTATCTTGGGCAGCCTTCATTCGCTGTTGGATAATCTTAATCTTAGCTGAAGTTTCTCTTATCACATCGGGTCCAAGCACAAACTTCTCGCCAGTTTCTACCCAACATGACGGTGAGTTGCACGGTCTTCCGTACAAAGCTTCAAACGGATCCATACCGATACTGGATTGATAACTATTATTATATGAAAACTCTACTAGATGCAAATGGTCATCCCATGATCCACCAAAATCCAATACACAGGCTCTCAAGATATCCTCTAACACCCGATTCACCCTCTCTGTCTGTCCGTCGGTTTGAGGATGATATGCGGTACTGAGATGTAGTTCTGATCCTAACGCCTCTTGTAAGCTCTTCCAAAATCCATTAGTGAACAACGGATCTCGGTCACTCACAATGCCCTTGGGTATTCCATGAAATCTCACTACCCACTTTACATACAGTTCCGCTAATTTAGCTGCCGTCCTGTTTGACTTGACGGGTATAAACCTTGCACTCTTAGTCAATCTGTCCACAATCACCCAAATGCTATCATGGCCCGATCTAGTCCTTGGTAACCCATCAATGAAATTCATTGACACTCGTTCCCATTTCCAATTTGGAATTTCTAATGGTTGTAGCAAACCACTAGGCTTCTTTTGCTCAGCTTTAACTAGCTGGCAATTCATGCATTTAGATATAAATTTCCCAACGTCTCTTTTCATTCCTTCCCAGTAGTAGGTCCGCTTCATGTCTCGGTACATCTTATTACCACCGGGGTGTATAGTCAGTTTTGAGTGATGACATTCTCTAAGAACTTCATCTCTCAATCCATTGACATTGGGTACAACTAGTCTTCCATTCTTTCTAAGCCATCCATCTCGATCAAGCCCATACTTGTTCATCTCCTCGTCGATACCCATCTCTAACTTGGAGATGACTTCCAATAAGTTAGGATCGCTCCTCTAACTGGAATCAATCCGCTCAATCAAAGTGGGTCTGATCGTCAAACTTGCTAACATTCTAGATCCAATTCGCACTTTGGCCTGAAATCATACCCAGCGATGTACTCCAGTTGCTTCCATTCAAGAAACATAGCCCCTAAACTGGCATGTCTTCTACTCAATGCATCGGCTATAGCATTGCCCTTTCCTAGTGTATATGCGATGTCGAAATCATAGGAAGACAAGAATTCTAACCATCTTTACTGTCGGAGATTTAGATCCTTTTGGGAGAAGAGATACTTTAACGATTTATGATCGGTAAACAACTCGAATCTTTCTCCGAAGAGATAATGTCTCCACATCTTTAATGCAAACACGATCGCTGCCAATTCTAAATCATGTGTAGGGTATCTTTTCTCGTGCTGTTTCAGTTGCCGACTTGCATAAGCTACAACCCTACCTTTTTGCATCAATACAGCACCTAGCCCCGTGCCACATGAATCCGTATATATTGTCATCTCTTCATTCCCCTTAGGAATGACTAACACTGGTGAACATGTCAACTTTTCCTTTAGACTCTTGAATGCATTCTCACACTTTTTGTCCTAGACGAAAGTTTGATTCTTCAGGGTCAACTGAGTCAAGGGTGCTGCTATTTTGGAGATGTCCTGGATAAACTTACAATAATATCCAGCTAATCCCAAGAAACTTCTTATGTCCGTTGCATCCTTGGGCGTAGACCAATCTTGTACCGTAGCCACCTTCGCCGAATCCACGGCAATACCATTCTCTGAAACAACATGGCCTAAGAATCTCACTTCCCTCCTCCAGAAGTGACACTTAGAAAACTTCGCTTTTAATTGGTGTTTTCTCAACACCTCCATCACTATCCTCAAATGTTTCTTGTGTTCTTCCTCTGACCTCGAGTAGACCAAAATATCATCCACGAACATAAGGACAAACTTATTCAACTGATCTCTGAACACTCTATTCATAAGATCCACAAAATATGTTGGGGCATTGGTCAGCCCGAATGGCATGACCAACCACTCATAAAATCCAGACGGAGTCCGGAATGCCGTTTTAGCTACACTCTCAGCTTCCACTCTAAGCTGATGAAAACCTGTCGTGAGATCCAACTGAGAAAATACTCTCACGCCACTCAATTGATCAAACAAATCATCTATCCACGGTAGAGGATACTTGTTCTTCCTCGTCACTTTATTCAACTCGCGGTAGTCTACACACAAACGAAGGGAACCATCGGCCTTGGTAGCAAACACAACTAGTGCTCCCCATTCAGAAACACTTCTTCTGATAAACCCCTTCTTCAAAAGATCGCTGACTTGCACCCCGAGCTCTCGCTGCTCCCTTGGTGCCAAACGACGAAGTGGCATCACTATAGGTCTGGCATCTTTCACAAAGTCAATACGAAACTCAATCTCTCGATATGGTGGAAGCCCGGTCACTTCTTCGATGACATCCGGATACTGGCCAACCACGGGCAAACCTGACAACTCTCTATGCGGGATGTCGAGGGAATTTAGAAAACTAGTCATTACCCATCACCTGGTAGACCACCAAACACTACCCTCCGCCCATCATCCGCTCTAGCTGTCAGCAAAAAGCCCTCACAGTCCACCACCACCCCATATCTTTGGAGCCAATTGACTCCCAAAATAATGCCAAACCCAGTAAAGCCCAAAACAAAGTAATCACAAACAAACATGCATCCATGACTCGATAAGACCACATTACGACAAATCATACAAAGGTTAGTCGAACCACCAATCGGGTTCGTCACTACTAAAGGTCTATCGATAATCTCGGGCTCCAATCCCAACCTATCTACCAGGTCACTAGATTAGAAAGAACTGGAAGCTCCGGTATCAAACAAAACTCTAACAGGAACATCATAAACAGAAAGTATACCTTGAATAACAACATTCTTTCCCTTCTCCGCCGCAGTTGGGGCATTCGACGAAGAAGGAATAGCATTAAGGGCATATGCTTTCACCATTTGCTTTTCTTTAGGGGGTTTCGGACACTTGTCCTTGTGATGTCCCACTTGGCCACAGTTGAAGCACTTCCTATCCGCTGGCTTGGCCCGACAATTACTAGCATAATGGCCCTTCTTACCAAAGCTGAAGCACTCAACATCTTTATTATTCTTTTTCTGGCCGTCCTTATTTTGATTCTGCTTCCCCTTATTCTGAGAACTACTCTTGCCTCCACCACTTTCTTGCGGCTTTGGCTCCTCCGCAGATGGAACCTCAGTCTTCGACTTAGGGTAAAGACTCTCTGATCTAAATGCTTTCCCCACAATCGATTCAAACGTCTCATCGATGTGGTTAATAAGCCTTTCCCCCAGATATTGATCCAAGCTGGTTATGAACTTCTCATTCTTCTTCTCGGCAGTATCAATAAGAGATAACCCATATTTCGACAAAGTGTCGAATTTAGCAATATACTCCGAGACAGCTCTGCCATTCTCCTTGAGCTCTAAGAATTTCTTAAACAACACTGACTTTTGAGAAGCTGGAATGAACTTCTCGCTAAAGCGAACCTTAAATTGCTCCCAAGTAATCTGATCCTCGGGAGTAGCTGCCTTTATAGCATTCCACCAATTCATTGCCCGTCCTTGCAACTAACGGGATGCTAGCCTTCTCTTCATCGCATCCTCGATACCCAAGTCTTCGAAGATACGTTCGCAGCTGTCCAACCAATCCTGAACATCCGTAGCCGACTCCGTTCCGTGGAACGGATTTCCACCAAGACTAGTATAATCCTTGTTCAGCTTGGCGAAATCGGCCCTAGGCGCCTGCACTATTGGACCACCACCATTACCATTATTGGGAGCTGCCCTCTGCACATCCATAAGCATCTCCCTCATGAGGTCAGTAAATATCGTCCTCATGTCAGCAGCATTCCCATTGTTGGCTCCTCTACCGGCACCTCTTGCGTATCGGCTCATCGTTCAATCTGCACAGAGAAAACGATTAACCATCCTCTTTGTGGTGTTAGTGCAGTGCGACTTGCTCCTTAGCTATACTAATAGTATATATATATAGCTTTGAAAACCAAAATAATCAAAAATACGCGCTCTCATATGCGTATACTATCTCTCTCTGATAAATTCCCTAGGTTAACTACGCAACCTAGAGCTCTGATACCAAATGTGACGGCCCGCCTCGCACTAGCCTGCATTTCCTCCGAAGGTGCGCTGTACACATGACGGACTAGCACAGAACGGTCGCCAAAGAAAAAGAAAGAGGAGAATGAACTAACAAGGAACCTGTAGAATGCCTCACAGCGCATGGAACAAAATATAATAGTAACATAATCTTGACATAAAACAGGCGAGACAGTGCATAAGCTGAAAACTAAACCAACATAGTAGCGGAAATCCAAATACAGCTTATTACAACTTTCCAAATTTACTGTCTCTAAAACAAAAGAAAGCTAAAGCAGAAGATGCACTACTAATGCCCAAGCAGTGATCTTCAACAACACAGGGAGAATACTATACATATCATACGTGGAAGCCTCCTGCTCGTATCCGGATCAGCTACCCGTGCATACCCAGCTAACCTTCTCTAGTCTGGTCGTAAAAGCACCCAGAGTAATAAGAAGAGACATAAAACTCTGGGTCAGACAAAAAGTCTGGTATGAGCGATAAGCAGCTAAACAGAACAATAACAGGTATACTAAACCATACCTGAACCTGGACCTGCAACCAAAGAGTTAGCACTACATACCGTACAATACTCTAAGGTGCCACTGAACAGATGGTGTAAAGATTACGGGGGTGGGGTGTGCATGTTATGATGATGGAAAACAAGTCAACCATAACAACCATCCTCACATCTCTCACTCGGTGCGTAAAGCACACGATGTCCACTATTGTCAATCAATAGACCCATCGAAGTAGTGACGGAGTTCGACTTGTATAACTACTGCTACTACCAAGTTTACCACATGGAGTCATGACCAAATCTTTACAAATGACCCCACTTCATCGGTTTATTAGCTCTTTAGTCATACCTAGGCCACTGTGGCCCCGAATCCGCTCTTGTACTCCCTACACATAGGGATTCAAAGTTACGGACATCGACAACCCCTTAGCACACGTCCCGCAGCAAAGCCCAATCATGAAGCTCACTCATTGGTTCCCAACTGGATCCTGAGTCAAAGCTCCTCATTTGGACTTCCTTTGCATCTCGGGTTTTGGTCGAATTGGAGTTGGTTTTCAGAAAAGTCGTCGCGTAGTAGTAATAGCAAACGTACGGTTCGGTTCGGTGTTCCTCGTCTAGCTCGGTTCGTTGTATCCTTCTAGCTCAGTTTGGTTCGGTGGTCATAATCCATGAGTGGATCAGTGCGCCATCCCTCCTCGGTTCGGCCCACTCACACTTGCTTGGTTCGGTTCGGAAGTATAGTGCCCATCCTCTATTCGGTTCGGTGGTTGCTCCCTTCTATGTATCCCGATCCGATCCCATCCTTCTCCATTCGCCCGATCCAATCCCCTTTCTGGTCTCTCCGATCCGATCCCCCTTTTTGTCTCTCCGATCCGATCCCCTGCCCAACTCCAACTCTAAACAAATGGCCTTCCGTCTCGCCAAGCTCCTTATGCTAAGTTCCAATCCGAATCAGGTCCCCTTGCCCAGTTCTCCTATCCGATCCGAGCCCAGTGATCCGATCCGATCCTGTTTGAAACCCTGCATATTTCCTGCAACTTTCCAGCGACTATTTTACGCCATTCGACGGCGTTTTCGACCAATCTGTCGCCTCTAGACAATCATAAAACATACCATACAGTCATAGCAACATGTACAATCGATCATAAACACCAAAACAACAACCATAGCATGTAAAAGTTGTAACGAACTGGAGTTTTCGACTCCGAAAATCAACATCAAACTACCGTGTTGACCATTCAGACATCGAACATTCCAGATCATTAATAGAAAGAAGTTAGAGGGTGAGAATAGATAAGGTAGAAATATTGAATAGAAGAAGAAGAAGAAGAAACACCACACAGAGTCTCACATCGCAGCGGAACAAAATATAATACAGAAATAATCTTTATTGAAAGCTTTAAAATACTTACAGTATCAGAGTACATCATACCATGGGACAGTTATAATAGCCTGTTCCCATATACAACACACAGCGGAATAGTAGTAATATCATACGTCCGAACAACTCCAGCTCGTCTCTTCATAGCAGTCGATAACCTGAACCTGTACAACCCGGTCTAACCCGAGCATTTACAAAACACCGGGTCAGTCTGGTGAACCAGAGTGAGATAAACTCGCACAGTAATAAGGGTGAACCATCCAATCATGATTTTAAAGTTCAAAACCTTTTCAAAAGAAAAGGATAATCGTAAGACCAAATCCACACATAAACACGGACGGTTTTTACCTTACGATAACCCAAAACAATTTTGCAACCAATATCTTGTTCTGATATTATAATAATGTCTAAATACAAGTAAATATCAATTTAGTGGAACGCTTGCATCTCACGCTCCACATATATAGTATACAATCAAAACCGCAGGCGCTTATTGGAGATTGGATTCCAACTTGACAAGGTATGGGACCACCTGCCGATAGTGTATCTCTAGAGACGAATACACTGGGTTCAACAAGAACTTCTTGCAACCCGGCCCTCACATGGCCGACCACTCATTTCGCTTGAGTGTATCGAATGTATATCACCGACGGTTGGGATGAGCAACCGTCTCCGGAAAAGGGACAGCATCGAATACAGATTTAAGAAACGAATAGGAATTTCTCTAGATAGGTGATTATACACCCTAATGGGAGCGACCCACATAGCCATGCTGCCTGCCCGATTTTTGTCATTTCCCGGTTGATGAGGCTTGAGGCCAGAATTTTCTTCTGATCATCTGGTCGTCATTCACTTTGAATGCCACATCGTCAGATCCGTCAGATATCACTAATTGACGTCCACAAAAATACTCTAGCTGGAAGCTAAGAGAACGGCAACTCCCCGCCAACAACTATCGTATGTTTGAAGAAATCAACGTACGTGACCCTTTGGTAATACTCTGTCAGACATCCGTCCATATAGGTCATCCAGGAACAGGATGAACCGAAGGCACTCTCCTACCGCATCCAATATAGGAATCACCCCATGGATCAGTAGCGAGAAGTCCTTGCAACCCGTAGATTCCAACTACGACAGAATCACAGCTTATCTCGGCTTGCCAGGCAGAGAATATTAGTGGTTCTTCCGTTTATGAAAATCAACGGTCTTCACAGCACCATCTCGATCATCTTCTGATATCTTCACATATTTGTTGGTCGGAATGGTTTTCGAATATAAATTCGATCCCGGTCTTTCCATACCAACAATCGTATTGGACAGGTTTGATAGTCGGTGTTTTAACTATTAAAATAAACAGTGTTTCAATCATGACACTCCAATGAGTTCACTAGTTCCGTATTTAGCATCACTTGGCCTTTAACAAACTGGTTTACTTTTGTTACATTAAAAACTCCAACTCTTTTAATATTCAAAAATACGATGTTTGAATAACTCTAATTCGACTTATCTCTAATCGATTAACTCCAATTGATTAACTGATATTCGACTTAATTCCATTCGCTTGACTTTAGATTGCAGCGATCACAATGGTTATGCCTGATTCCCTCAGGAAACATCTGACCGTCGTAGGCTATCTACAGCTCTGCGAATTACGCTAGCAGTCGTACGAAATGGCAACTCATCTTGAATAACTATGTTCGACTAACTTTAGCTCGAATAACTATATTTCTATATAATACACTAATGTCCTCAAAACCCATTCTTTATATGCTTAGTAAAATAACTTATAACCATATTTAAGTCCCCACTTAATTCTTCTTTCCCACATGTCTGTTACACCATTCTCTATTATTTAAATCGGAAAATCCATTAGTTTTATTAAGGGAATTTGTAGCACATATGTTATAGCACTGTTTAGGTTTACAGCACATATGTTATAACAATAGCGTTATAATTACTATTTAGATTTATAAAACAACACCGTTATAATCGCTGTTTAGGTTTACAAAACATTGACTATAGCAACAGCGCTAAAATCGCTATTAGATTCACAAAACATATATTATAACAACATCGCTGAAATCGCTGTTTATATTTTCAAAACATATTCGCTAACATCTCTTACGATTACCAACTAATACTATCTTCAGATAATCCCGATGTTGTTCAAGTTGGGGTATTTTAATTACCTCTCAGACCTTGATCAAACAACGTACTTACCCTCAGACACTATAAGTTGAAATCAAACCCATATTCTATTCAAATCTCAAATCAAATTCTATAAAACATCGTATTCGGTTATACAACCCTACGACCCAATTCTTACCCAAATTTACTATCACAAATCTCCTTCTACCTCTGTTTTACCATTCTCCCTTTGGGAATCCTATTTCCATTCTTTCCTTTTCACTTATTCCAATTTTACTTCGATTACTTTTGAAAAGTAATTCTCTAAATTGTTTAAAATATACTTTACCTCGATTGTTAACTACTTTAGTAGTTAAGTCTTTATTTATTAAAGTAAATAGTAAATCCTTTAAACTTGATCTAAATTTAACCAATACTCATTTAACTATTTGAATCAAAACGCATCAATTTGAAAATTTCTTCCAATTCAACACGGTCGATTTAATTTACTCAAAACTCGATTACCTCATTAATCGATTCTAATTTATCCTCAACTTAAATTAATTAAAAATATAATTAACTTAAATAATTCCACTAATTGTTTTCTTTACAAATAATTTCCGAAGTTTCCATTTGATTCATCTCTTATTCAACTACTTGGAGTCTGATTGGTATCAATATTTACTTTATCAAATAAATAAATATCAAATCAAAGTCTTAAATAAATAAAAATATTTATTCAAAATATTTAAATTGAAATTCAAACTCTGGTTAAAATAAATTTTTACCCTCAACTCCATCGATTCACCCGACGGTGAACCGATATTTATAACCCAATTGATTTTTATAGGCCATTCTCAGCTAAACACTTAACCAACACCGCCCATTGGTTCAACCCAAACAGATGTTGAATATTCAGTCAATAAACAACAATCAAATCAATCACATTTAACTGATGATAAATAACAACCATTTAACACCCACCAAATAACAGAACAATTCAAACAATTTAGCACGTTTATAAATAAACGTGACCAACAGGGTGAGTTACCTCCGTTGGGTCCAATCGTTAAAATAACGATTTGGTATTCCACTGAAATTAAACACAGTTTAATTTCAGCGGTTAAATCAACAGTTAAATAGGTAACTAGCAAAGCAGTCAACCATTGGCAAGCAGAGCACACAAAATAAAAATACCCAATTTATATAAAATATAAAAAGGGTAACTGAGTGAGTTTAACTCACCTTGATTTCCATTGTTGAACGGTTGGCTTTAATTAAATTAAACAGGTGTTTAATTTAACTAAAAACCCCGGTTGATTCCCATTTCTGTCCGGCACCGTTCCAGAATGTTTTGCCCGTCGATACGGTTCCAGTGTCTTTGTTCTGATCCAATTCTGATAATACATGAATTAATTATAATTATTTATAAGTTATGGGATTTATTTATAAATTAATTATTTCCAAATTATGGTTTTGACGTTAATAAATTTTATTACACTGTAGGAGTAATTGAGGTCGATTGTTGTGTTTACTTCTCCTTCTTTGTTGTTCACATACTGGTAAGCACCTGCACAAATTCACATTTCCTTATCAATTCGTTAATCAAAATAATTAATCAAATTCTAATTTTCGTAGATTACTTTCTGAATAAATAAGAACCGATTCATTTTCAATTCTGTTCGTGAATTGCTTCCGCTCGAAAGCCTGTCAACTTCAGCCCTTCATCATGTCAGCAGTCTCCTAGTTTTCATTTGAAACTCTACACCAAATTTAATTATAATAAGTGTATAATTATACTAACTAAAAATATTCTTAATCAGCCTTTTACCCATTAATTTCCTTACTTTCTTTTATACAGTGCACAGACCGATCGTCTTCATTAGTTTCCCTTCTGTTCTGGCATGAAAACTTCTTCCCAAAAGCCTGTATACAAATTCACCCTTTGTTAATAATTAATTTCCTTAATTAAACCTTTAATACTTGATTAATTTGGTTATATCAACAGACCGTGACTTTTACCTTCCTTCTTCTTCCCTTGCATTTTTCGTTTCTGATTCAAAACAAAACCTGGTTTTGAATTTATATTACCAGGACTGATTTAGTACATTGCAATACCAAGGAGAGGTTGACCCTCTATTTTCCTTCTCGTATTACCCTTAAACAGCTGATTTGAGTTCCTGCTTCGTTGCAATCACGCTGTCCTTCTCACTACTAAAACAGTCGGGCCAATTAAACTTTTCCTCTCCTTAGTTCAAGCTTCAACTCCTCGTTATGTTGGTACCACAGTTTAAAACTGCTCTCATCTCAGGCATACACCATACAAACCCGCATATCCCTTTTCTGTTGCCATACTACTTTCCCGAACTCCCTACAATCCGCTCCAGACTTCACCGCTGACTTCGAACTGTCCTCCACCGCGGCCATGTCACTCCACCGAAATCAGATCCAACCGCCTCGAGACTACCGCCCCAGTCCCCTCTATCGACGCCCACCATCTCGATTGGCTCGATAGCTTCCTCTGCCTCCATACAACTTGCGAACGCTGCTGCTAAACGATGGAATCCCGGTCACTACAGACTTCAGGATACGATCATAACCGTTGGATCGAGAGAGATCGATGAGCTGATGAAAATTTCCATTGGAACAATTTGATTTTACTGAATGGATTTTTAGATAAATCGATGGAAAAGGGTTTGATTCGTGGCCATCTGTTTGTGTAGGGTGGCGGCGCTCTTGGGTTGACCACGAGATACAACTTTGGCCGCGAATTAGGTTTATATAGTGAGTGTCTCCTATATATAGAAGAGTGGGATGAATATTATATTAATTAACGAAAATTCATCGCAAAGTAACACGCAGAAACCCCCAAAAACGACGTCTGTCTACTGATAAAAAAACTATTCTTAGTGTAAAAAGTTATTCCGGACCCAATGGGACAAGTTTCGTCGAATTCCGACATCGTATGGAAAAATTTCCTTTATAAAACCAGAAATAAACACGCGTTTAATTTTTCCACGATCACCAGATAAATCAAATCAACTTGAAACATGTATATCTTATAATAATTTGTTGATACGAACCCAACGGCACTAGTTTCGTCGCATTCTGAGATTGTTTTCCCTGTAGGCTATTTTTACCCCGAACCGCCCTACCCTTTTTAACGCCAAATTTCTCAATCTCTAAAAATAACAAACTATATACCTATCCTGACTCTAATCGACGATACGAACTCAACGGAACTGGTTCCACGGCCTAATTCGATCGTCTGCTCAAGTTACGCCCAAATACTCCTTATATTTATTTGAATGCGCGCTATAGAATTTGAACGGCGTTTATGGTCGCTGTGGTCACATACGACTTCTGTTTGCCACGCCGTTTGACTTTCTGACAATAATTTAGTGATACGGTCCCCATGAAACTGATTTCGTCGAGATCTGAGTCCGTTTGCAAAATGGCTATTTTAAAGGCTTATAATTAAATAACGATTTCTATAGCGACTATTTCAAATTTTGTTTTGGCCATAACTTACCATTTAAAATATGAAATCTGAATTTTTCTCTTTCATATGAAAATTATCTTCAACACGTTCCCAGCGTTTCTTGTTTCACAGAAATCCGATTTATATCGGCCTCTGTATTCTCAGTTGAAGTTCAAACTCAAATTTATGAACTGCAACGCTATTTTCAAGCTCTATTTATATTATATATAAATATATATAGTTCACTTCGTTTAAACAACGTTTTAAATATTTAATTCCATCTATATTCCAAATAAAACATTTAAATTAAATTTAAATATTCAGATTCAAATGGTCGAAAAACACAGGTCGTTACATCCTTCCCCCCTTAAAATAATTTCGTCCTCGAAATTGTTAAGATAAGAAAGAACGTTATAAACCCATTAATTTCCAAATCCAATTTAATTTAAATCAATTCAATACTATAAATCAATATTTTCAAAAATATTGAAAATTTTCTAACACCTTAAATTCCCAAAAAATTTCGCCAGCACCTCCTTTGTACGGCTCAATCGGTACAACTCCAACTTGCCTTTCTAGGCCTTCTCCAATTCAAAAGAAAATAAAACAGCCAAGTGGCTTGCCAAATCGGCTCACAAATCTCCAAATCCATGTAAAAATAAACGTGTACCTTTTTGTCGGGCATATCATTATATCCTTTCCATCTGTTACCCTGTCAGCTTATACAAATGCATTCCCAATGAAATTCCAACTTTATCCTCATAACCAAATCCTTCACGCATCAAAGCCAAATACCATTCTTAACTCACTTTCCACCCATTATCGATTTCAACTCTTAACTTACCAGTCCAATGCCATTTTAGATTCTTGTCTCACAATCCAAAATCTGATTTTACTTGATATATTATATCCCGATTCAATTTCCAGTTAATTGGTTTCAATTCAATTCATATTTGCTTTCACAAATTTCTATTTAATTTTGTTTTGTTCAAAAAATTTCCCTGAGAGTTTTTAAACAGTTTATCTCTTTCAAGAAAATCAAATATTCCTTTTACAGGATTCAAAACAACTTGTTTTTCTCAAAGCAATTCAAAACAAAATCTTTGGTAGTAATCCGTCACTTACCACTCGAAAATGAACACCGATGATGTCCGGATCATCATCGGAATCTATTTTCCAGCTATCGAAGTGAGTTCAATACTATGTTACTTTCAAAACCAGTTTTAAACACTTTCATTTTGAAATCTATTTCAAAATATCCCTTTCAATGCTTGTAACAAAATTAAAATCTCCCAGGTTTTTAAAATTCTCATACATTCAATTCAAGTTCATTTGCAATCATCTTTCCCATTTTTAGGAATTTTAATTCCAATCCTGATTTTAATTTCAGATTTAATTCATCTGATTCCATATTATACGAATTCTAATTAGTTATTTATATAACCATTTCAATTATAATCAACCACCACATCCAATATACTATAATACTCCAATATACATATTTTCTTTATATCAAAACATAATTTGGGTAAATTATTTCATTTACCCTCTTTTAAAACATATCATGACGACCCATCGTATTCGAGTGTTTATAAACCCCTATCGATACAGTGGATCAAACTGATCGATCGGAACTCATAAACAACTCAACCGATAAATCTCCATAATATAAAACAATTTTTTATAAAATCTACAAATACGTTCACTCGTATATATACACTCATACTCAGTCTAGGGTATTACTAACCCCATCTCTACTGAATCACGCCACAGAGCCAAGATAATTACTTAACCAACAGCTCTGATACCACTGTAACGAACTGGAGTTTTTGACTCCGAAAATCAACATCAAACTACCGTGTTGACCATTCAGACATCGAACATTCCAGATCATTAATAGAAAGAAGTTAGAGGGTGAGAATAGATAAGGTAGAAATATTGAATAGAAGAAGAAGAAGAAACACCACACAGAGTCTCACATCGCAGCGGAACAAAATATAATACAGAAATAATCTTTATTGAAAGCTTTAAAATACTTACAGTATCAGAGTACATCATACCATGGGACAGTTATAATAGCCTGTTCCCATATACAACACACAGCGGAATAGTAGTAATATCATACGTCCGAACAACTCCAGCTCGTCTCTTCATAGCAGTCGATAACCTGAACCTGTACAACCCGGTCTAACCCGAGCATTTACAAAACACCGGGTCAGTCTGGTGAACCAGAGTGAGATAAACTCGCACAGTAATAAGGGTGAACCATCCAATCATGATTTTAAAGTTCAAAACCTTTTCAAAAGAAAAGGATAATCGTAAGACCAAATCCACACATAAACACGGACGGTTTTTACCTTACGATAACCCAAAACAATTTTGCAACCAATATCTTGTTCTGATATTATAATAATGTCTAAATACAAGTAAATATCAATTTAGTGGAACGCTTGCATCTCACGCTCCACATATATAGTATACAATCAAAACCGCAGGCGCTTATTGGAGATTGGATTCCAACTTGACAAGGTATGGGACCACCTGCCGATAGTGTATCTCTAGAGACGATTACACTGGGTTCAACAAGAACTTCTTGAAACCCGGCCCTCACATGACCGACCACTCATTTCGCTTGAGTGTATCGAATGTATATCACCGACGGTTGGGATCAGCAACCGTCTCCCGAAAAGGGACAGCATCGAATACAGATTTAAGAAACAAATAGGAATTTCTCTAGATAGGTGATTATACACCCTAATGGGAGCGACCCACATAGCCATGCTGCCTGCCCGATTTTTGTCATTTCCCGGTTGATGAGGCTTGAGGCCAGAATTTTCTTCTGATCATCTGGTCGTCATTCACTTTGAATGCCACATCGTCAGATCCGTCAAATATCACTAATTGACGTCCATAAAAATACTCTAGCTGGAAGCTAAGACAACGGCAACTCCCCGCCAACAACTATCGTACGTTTGAAGAAATCAACGTACGTGACCCTTTGGTAATACTCTGTCAGACATCCGTCCATATAGGTCATCCAGGAACAGGATGAACCGAAGGCACTCTCCTACCGCATCCAATATAGGAATCACCCCATGGATCAGTAGCGAGAAGTCCTTGCAACCCGTAGATTCCAACTACGACAGAATCACAGCTTATCTCGGCTTGCCAGGCAGAGAATATTAGTGGTTCTTCCGTTTATGAAAATCAACGGTCTTCACAGCACCATCTCGATCATCTTCTGATATCTTCACATATTTGTTGGTCGGAATGGTTTTCGAATATAAATTCGATCCCGGTCTTTCCATACCAACAATCGTATTGGACAGGTTTGATAGTCGGTGTTTTAACTATCAAAATAAACAGTGTTTCAATCATGACACTCCAATGAGTTCACTAGTTCCGTATTTAGCATCACTTGGCCTTTAACAAACTGGTTTACTTTTGTTACATTAAAAACTCCAACTCTTTTAATATTCAAAAATACGATGTTTGAATAACTCTAATTCGACTTATCTCTAATCGATTAACTCCAATTGATTAACTGATATTCGACTTAATTCCATTCGCTTGACTTTAGATCGCAGCGATCACAATGGTTACGCCTGATTCCCTCAGGAAACATCTGACCGCCGTAGGCTATCTGCAGCTCTGCGAATTACGCTAGCAGTCGTACGAAATGGCAACTCATCTTGAATAACTATGTTCGACTAACTTTAGCTCGAATAACTATATTTCTATATAATACACTAATGTTCTCAAAACCCATTCTTTATATACTTAGTAAAATAACTTATAACCATATTTAAGTCCCCACTTAATTCTTCCTTCCCACATGTCTATTACACCATTCTCTATTATTTAAATCGGAAAATCCATTAGTTTTATTAAGGGAATTTGTAGCACATATGTTATAGCACTGTTTAGGTTTACAGCACATATGTTATAACAATAGCGTTATAATTACTATTTAGATTTATTAAACAACACCGTTATAATCGCTGTTTAGGTTTACAAAACATTGACTATAGCAACAGCGCTAAAATCGCTATTAGATTCACAAAACATATATTATAACAACATCGCTAAAATCGCTGTTTATATTTTCAAAACATATTCGCTAACATCTCTTACGATTACCAACTAATACTATCTTCAGATAATCCCGATGTTGTTCAAGTTGGGGTATTTTAATTACCTCTCAGACCTTGATCAAACAACGTTCTTACCCTCAGACACTATAAGTTGAAATCAAACCCATATTCTATTCAAATCTCAAATCAAATTCTATTAAACATCGTATTCGGTTATACAACCCTACGACCCAATTCTTACCCAAATTTACTATCACAAATCTCCTTCTACCTCTGTTTTACCATTGTCCCTTTAGGAATCCTATTTCCATTCTTTCCTTTTCACTTATTCCAATTTTACTTCGATTACTTTTGAAAAGTAATTCTCTAAATTGTTTAAAATATACTTTACCTCGATTGTTAACTACTTTAGTAGTTAAGTCTTTATTTATTAAAGTAAATAGTAAATCCTTTAAACTTGATCTAAATTTAACCAATACTCATTTAACTATTTGAATCAAAACGCATCAATTTGAAAATTTCTTCCAATTCAACACGGTCGATTTAATTTACTCAAAACTCGATTAACTCATTAATCGATTCTAATTTATCCTCACCTTAAATTAATTAAAAATATAATTAACTTAAATAATTCCACTAATTGTTTTCTTTACAAATAATTTCCGAAGTTTCCATTTGATTCATCTCTTATTCAACTACTTGGAGTCTAATTGGTATCAATATTTACTTTATCAAATAAATAAATATCAAATCAAAGTCTTAAATAAATAAAAATATTTATTCAAAATATTAAAATTGAAATTCAAACTCTGGTTAAAATAAATTTTTACCCTCAACTCCATCGATTCACCCGACGGTGAACCGATATTTATAACCCAATTGATTTTTATAGGCCATTCTCAGCTAAACACTTAACCAACACCGCCCATTGGTTCAACCCAAACAGATGTTGAATATTCAGTCAATAAACAACAATCAAATCAATCACATTTAACTGATGATAAATAACAACCATTTAACACCCACCAAATAACAGAACAATTCAAACAATTTAGCACGTTTATAAATAAACGTGACCAACAGGGTGAGTTACCTCCGTTGGGTCCAATCGTTAAAATAACGATTTGGTATTCCACTGAAATTAAACACAGTTTAATTTCAGCGGTTAAATCAACAGTTAAATAGGTAACTAGCAAAGCAGTCAACCATTGGCAAGCAGAGCACACAAAATAAAAATACCCAATTTATATAAAATATAAAAAGGGTAACTGAGTGAGTTTAACTCACCTTGATTTCCATTGTTGAACGGTTGGCTTTAATTAAATTAAACAGGTGTTTAATTTAACTAAAAACCCCGGTTGATTCCCATTTCTGTCCGGCACCGTTCCAGAATGTTTTGTCCGTCGATACGGTTCCAGTGTCTTTGTTCTGATCCAATTCTGATAATACATGAATTAATTATAATTATTTATAAGTTATGGGATTTATTTATAAATTAATTATTTCCAAATTATGGTTTTGACGTTAATAAATTTTATTACACTGCAGGAGTAATCGAGGTCGATTGTTGTGTTTACTTCTCCTTCTTTGTTGTTCACATACTGGTAAGCACCTGCATAAATTCACATTTCCTTATCAATTCGTTAATCAAAATAATTAATCAAATTCTAATTTTCGTAGATTACTTTCTGAATAAATAAGAACCGATTCATTTTCAATTCTGTTCGTGAATTGCTTCCGCTCGAAACCCTGTCAACTTCAGCCCTTCATCATGTCAGCAGTCTCCTAGTTTTCGTTTGAAACTCTACAACAAATTTAATTATAATAAGTGTATAATTATACTAACTAAAAATATTCATAATCGGCCTTTTACCCATTAATTTCCTTACTTTCTTTTATACAGTGCACAGACCGATCGTCTTCATTAGTTTCCCTTCTGTTCTGGCATGAAAACTTCTTCCCAAAAGCCTGTATACAAATTCACCCTTTGTTAATAATTAATTTCCTTAATTAAACCTTTAATACTTGATTAATTTGGTTATATCAACAGACCGTGACTTTTACCTTCCTTCTTCTTCCCTTGCATTTTTCGTTTCTGATTCAAAACAAAACCTGGTTTTGAATTTATATTACCAGGACTGATTTAGTACATTGCAATACCAAGGCGAGGTTGACCCTCTATTTTCCTTCTCGTATTACCCTTAAACAGCTGATTTGAGTTCCTGCTTCGTTGCAATCACGCTGTCCTTCTCACTACTAAAACAGTCGGGCCAATTAAACTTTTCCTCTCCTTAGTTCAAGCTTCAACTCCTCGTTATGTTGGTACCACAGTTTAAAACTGCTCTCATCTCAGGCATACACCATACAAACCCGCATATCCCTTTTCTGTTGCCATACTACTTTCCCGAACTCCCTACAATCCGCTCCAGACTTCACCGCTGACTTCGAACCGTCCTCCACCGCGGCCATGTCACTCCACCGAAATCAGATCCAACCGCCTCGAGACTACCGCCCCAGTCCCCTCTATCGACGCCCACCATCTCGATTGGCTCGATAGCTTCCTCTGCCTCCATACAACTTGCGAACGCTGCTGCTAAACGATGGAATCCCGGTCACTACAGACTTCAGGATACGATCATAACCGTTGGATCGAGAGAGCTCGATGAGCTAATGAAAATTTCCATTGGAACAATTTGATTTTACTGAATGGAGTTTTAGATAAATCGATGGAAAAGGGTTTGATTCGTGGCCATCTGTTTGTGTAGGGTGGCGGCGCTCTTGGGTTGACCACGAGATACAACTTTGACCGCGATTTAGGTTTATGTAGTGAGTGTCTCCTATATATAGAAGAGTGGGATGAATATTATATTAATTAACGAAAATTCATCGCAAAGTAACACGCAGAAACCCCCAAAAACGACGTCTGTCTACTGATAAAAAAACTATTCTTAGTGTAAAAAGTTATTCCGGACCCAATGTGAAACACCCCACCTCCGTTAGGGTCACTCTCAAAGGGAATGCCCTAATTTTGGTGGAGGTTTATAAGTACAAGTCACAGATATACAAGACAGATATAAGAACACATATTTGTAAACAGCGGAAGAACAACAAACTTTTATTTCATAAAGTCAAATACGTGTTACAACAACATCCTTTCCAAAAACATAACATAACACTTTCATAATCTGTCTTGAGTACATTATTTAAAGAAGCATAAATAAAACATAGATAAACTGCAAAAGCCCCATAGTGGATTGTCCAAAGCCATAGTTCAAAACAGGAAAGTCCAAGCAATACATTTCTCTTCTTCAAGCTGGATGTCAAGGCTGATCAAGCTGCTGTGTTCCCTCCCTGTGGACCTGGGGGGGGGGGGGAAACGGAAGAAAGAAGACGAAAGAAAAGTAGAGTCAGACATAAAGCCTGAGTAAGTCTAGTACTATTTTGTCTATGAATAAAGAACTGGGTATGATAAGTATAAACAAGAAGTGGGCATACACTATAAACTTGGTTAAGTTGTCTAGGGTCGAATATACTATCGTACCCCATGTTAATCTCTGAACCCATATAAACTAGTTCCCAATTTGCACCCCATAATCAGGGTGATGTGATCCATTCTATGATGATCGGCTCCTACTCGCATAGTTACATGTGTCTTACGGCCCTCGATGTCTGTAGTTACCTATGCTGGTCCCACCATGGGGTGTATCAAGTCCCATGGCAGCGGCCCGACACAACCTTAGAATGCACAGGTATGCTACTGGTGCCCAGTGCTTTATTTTTCTGCGCCGGAGTGCGTGCACGCCCGCACACCGTTAGAACCTACACTGCTACACCACCGCCGTCGCTTTGACCTCTTACAATCAGCCCAGTAATCGTGCCCCACCCTGCCTAGTTTCAGGGTATCATGATACACCTTTTAGGGTTACTGCTGAAAAGGGTCCCCCGTTACTAGGTTTTCTATCTCTAGCCAACATGCTAAGTTGGTTAAGTGTTTCTAACCTAACCCCCACCAGTCCGTTTAGTTTAGCATGTTCCATTTTGATTAAGTCTTTAGTCCACTTAATCCTAACAATCCTGACTCGGCCTTAATTGTCTTATTAAGGCCCTGACCTCTCACATTAGACAGGTATTGTTGTGGCTGCCTGTTGCCGGTTGGTTCCGGGCAGTCTTACGCCACAACTCAGTCCAACCTCGGGTCCTTGCTGGGCTCTATGTTTAACCTCCCACATTGGATAGGTATTGTTGTGACTACTGGATAGCCGGGCGGTTCCGGGCAGGTTTACATCACAACTCAATCCAACCTCGGGTTAAACACATCGTATTTTCTACATTTACATATTTTGTCATTCTTCTTTATTTCTTATATGTAAATATTTGCGGCCCATTATTAAGTTAATGGTGTAAAGGTTACACCAACCACGGGCCCAACCCATACTTGAACTTGGGCCCTTCTATTTTATATTTTCATTCATTAATTAATTTTTAACCCAACGTTATTTTCCTTCGTTTTACACGTCCGTTTATATATATATTGGGCTTAGCCTTTTAAAGCCCAATTTAGCCATGCGAAAGGGGAGGCTTAAAGCGTGATTACATACACAAAGAGGGGAAGGTGAGCGTATGAACTTGCAATACGACGTTGGAAATACAAAATAGAAATTTGTGTACTTGCATAGTGGTAACATAGGTGACATGAATCAAAGCATGTGAACTTGCATAGGTTTAACTACAACATGAACCTTTATTTTTATTTAGGCATAATGTCGAACATAAGCATGGCATAAATACTTCTAGCATAAGCATGGCATAATGTCAAACATAAGCATGGCGTAATGTCAAACATAAGCATGGTATAATATTTCTAACATAAACATGGCATAATGTCAAGCATAAGCATGGCGTAATTATTTCTAACATGAAATCATGATTCTTACTTTGGTCATGTAAACTTGCAAAAAGGGATTTTTAATCTAATCCTAACTATGTACCACATATGTCACCATATAATTTTTGTAAACAAGATAAACTTAATCACGGATTTCAATTATGCCACATAGCCTAGCCATATTCATAAGTTTGCAAATAGGTTTTCTAGTACAAAAGCATGGCTTAATACATGATGCCTAATTCTCAACATAATTTCATATGAACTATAACCAAACTTGCAAATATACATCATGATGGCATAATAACAAAGCCCCAAACTCGCATGAATTTCAATCAACTACATACATGTAGCTTCAACATAGATTACATAATTTGCGCAATATTCCAAACGTATACTTGCATAGAACTACCGCATGTAGTTCTTTATAATGAATAACATAATTTTGCACAAATATGAATTACTTTATTATCCCAATTCAAGCATACAAATCAATACAGTTGTTTATTCATACCAAAGTAATACTCTACTTACAATGGTTGCGGCGAATTCTCTAATTAAGAGATATGATTCCTTTGTTGAATTGATTGGCTTTAGGTTGCTTGAATTGCTTTAGGCTTTAGAACTTTCTCCCTAATCCTCTCTCTAGTTGGCGGCTACTCCTTGTCGTTCCTCAGCAACATGGCGGCTATGTTCTTAATTTGAATGAATAGATTAGGGTTTAGTCTAGGGTTGTTTATATAGAGGTTAGGAATTGATTAGGACCAGTGATGTTGCTAGGTTAGATCGTAGCCATTCATTAGATAGAGAGACCAATTAGAACCCGCCACCTAGCCCTAATGACAAAGCAGACCACAGAAATTCGACCAAACACAGACCTGGCCAGCCAGGTTGACTGGGCTCGACCAGGTCGATACCCCTGTCGACAGCCCTGTCGACATGGGTAGCCCAGGTCGACAGCCCAGTCGACCTGGGTGGCCTAGGCGGGTGTTTATCCGCCCTGGCCCACTGGGCCCGATTTTTAATTATTTTATTCTGTTTGAATTTTAAATTTAGTTCAAAACTTCCGAAGGCCATATCTTCTTCATACGGACTCCGTTTTTCGAAAACTCGGACTCTATTTCGCGTATTTTTCCGAGACGAACGCAATGGCGTATCCCGTTTCCCTTAGTTCTTTGATTTGAATTTGATTATACTTTAATTCATGAATTTCACAGTTATAGAATTCTCGGGGTGTTACATTCTCCCCCACTTAAAAGGATTTCGTCCCCGAAATCTTCAAGTTAGGAGGAATGTATATCCTAACATCCAATCATCCATCTACTCATCCATCAGACACGAGCATCCATTGTCCTTAAAAGACTTCTAATGCTTCATGATCATATGCAAAGTGTGTGTGTACATGTACTTATCTAATGCAAAATCAGGCGGTCTACTGATTCAGTTGACCTCCTTAATGCGAATTATGTAAGTGCCATGCATCCATTATGTATGCAAATTTTCCTATTCTTGATTCTACATGAGTGCACAATCATTCAATACAGATGCAACATCCATATGACAACACATTAAAGTTCAACCATATACGAATGCAAACATATATGCATATGCAATATGAAGTGACTGAGCCGATCTAAAACCTAGATTGTGTGTGTATATGCAACCACGAGCAACCACTAGCAATCACTTGCAACCACTTGCAACCATCATCCATAACATGTTTCAACTACATGTTTTCATCCAAAAAGATTCTACCTAAAGGATAAGGTCGAGGAAATATACCTAAAAAGATAGATAAAAGCGCAACTTAAGGAAAAAGGAAAGATCAAGGATGTACCCTCGAACAGAAAAGGGTAGGCTGTACGGATTCTAGCTTCAGTTTCCCAAGTTGCGTCTCCCTCGGCGTCACTCCACTGAACTTTAACGAGCTTGACTTCACGGTTGCGTAGCTTCTTCACTTCCGTTCCTAAGATGCGGGTTGGAACTCTTCTTATGGTTGCTTCGCGTTCCACTTCGGCCTCTTCGAGGATATTTGGCTCTACCACCTCGGCTGACTCATGTAGACATTTTCGGAGATGTGAAACGTGAAAAACGTTGTGGACTCCAGCCAACTTCTCGGGTAGCTCTAATCTATAGGCCATTTTCCCAATTTTCTCGATAATAGGGAATGGCCCTACGAATCTTGGCGCTAGCTTTCCTGTGGTTCCAAAACGAACAACGTTTCTTAGCGGTGATACCTTGAGAAAAACTCTGTCTCCAACCTCAAATTCAAGGTCGGTCCTCCTCTTGTCGGCATAGGACTTTTGTCTGTCTTGGGCCGTCTTCATCCTTCTTCGTATCAAGTCTACTTTCTCTGAAGTCTCTCGGATCATGTCTGGTCCAAGTATGAGCTTATCCGTGGATTCCCACCAACAAGTGGGCGATCGGCACGGTCTTCCATATAAAGCTTCGAAGGGCGCCATTCCTATGGTTGCTTGATAGCTGTTGTTGTAGGCAAATTCTACCAAAGGAAGGTGGTCTTCCCATGTCCCTCCGAAGTCAAGGACGCATAGTCTTAAGAGGTCTTCCAAAACTCTATTCACTCTCTCTGTTTGGCCGTCGGTTTGGGGATGATAGGCTGTGCTCAAGCATAACTGCGTTCCTACTGCTTCTTGCAGACTCCGCCAAAATTCGCTGGTGAAGATGGGGTCTCGGTCACTAACAATGCTAGATGGTATTCCATGGAGTCGAACGATTTCCCTGAGGTAAAGTGATGCTAGGGATGAGGCAGTTCTTTTACTTTTGACAGGTAAAAAGTGGGCGCTTTTAGTAAGCCTATCCACTATTACCCAAATACTAGTGTTGCCTCTCCTAGACCTAGGCAGCCCATCGATGAAGTCTATTGAGATGCTATCCCACTTCCACTGCGGGACCTCCAGAGGATGTAGCAGTCCGCCAGGCTTTTTCTGTTCCGCCTTAACCTGTTGGCACACCATACACTTAGAAACGAATTCTGCCACGTCCTTTTTCATGTCGTTCCAGAAGAAAGTCCTTTTTATGTCTTTGTACATTTTATCTCCGCCTGGGTGTATCGTCATCTTGGAATGATGCGCTTCCTCGAGAACCTTCTTTATTAAATCTTTTGTCTGTGGGACGCATAGTCTTCCGTCGCGCCTTAGCAAACCCCTATCGTCGATGGAGTATCGGTTGAGGTGACTTGAAGTCTCACCCCTAATTAGCCTATCAATCATTTCCACAAGCTGAGGGTCTTCGCGTTGTGCTGCCCCTACTGAATCTACTAAAGTTGGGCGCACTTCGAGAGATGCTAGCAAGCCCGGTACGAAATCGGAAGAGGGCCTAAAGTCGAAGCTGGCTATAAACTCAAGGCTTTGTCTTTCAACAAACAACGGGCTTAGGGTCAATTTCTTTCGGCTCAACGCGTCTGCCACTACGTTGCCTTTGCCCGGAGTATAGGAGATTTCGAAATCGTACGAGGCAAGAAACTCCATCCATCTTTGTTGCCTCAAGTTAAGATCCTTCTGCGAGAAAAGATATTTCAACGATTTATGGTCAGTGTAAAGTTCGAACTTCTCACCTAGGAGATAGTGTCGCCAAGACTTGAGTGCAAAGACGATGGCGGCTAACTTGAGATCGTGGGTTGGGTAGTTCTTTTCGTGCACCTTCAACTGCCTCCCGCCATAAGCTACTACCCTTCCTTCTTGCATTAAGACGGCGCCTAGCCCTGTCCCACATGCATCCGTATAAACAGTGAACATCTTGCTCCCATCTGGCAGCGTCAAAACTGGGGCTGTTGTGAGAGCCCTTTTCAGTCGTTGGAAAGCAAACTCGCAATCCAAATCCCAATTGAACACTAGATTCTTCTTAGTCAATTTCGTGAGCGGAGCTGAGATTTTCGCAAAATCCCTTATAAATTTTCGATAGAAACCTGCTAGTCCTAGAAAGCTTCGGACCTCAGTTGCATTCCTTGGTGTCTTCCAATCCTGTACCGCCACTATCTTCGCAGGGTCCACCGCTAACCCTTGTTTGGACACTATGTGCCCAAGGAACCTCACCTCTTCTCTCCAAAAGTGGCATTTGGAGAATTTGGCTTTTAGTTGATGGACTCGCAAAGTTTCCATGATTGCCCTTAAGTGTTGAGCATGTTCCTCTTCACTCTTTGAGAAGATAAGGATATCATCTACGAAGACCACTACGAATTTGTTGAGGAAATCTCTAAATACCCTACTCATCAGGTCCACGAAATAAGCAGGTGCATTTGTCAAGCCGAAAGGCATGACAAGCCATTCAAAGAAACCGTCTGGGGTTCTGAACGCCGTTTTATCGATGCTATCTTCAGCCACCCTTAGCTGATGAAAACCGGTTGCTAAATCGAGTTGGGAGAAAACAGACGCTCCTACAAGCTGGTCAAATAAATCGTCAATTCTAGGGAGAGGATGCCTATTCTTTTTCGTTAGCTTGTTGAGCTCCCTATAGTCAACACATAGACGGAGTGAACCATCCGCCTTTGTAGCGAACACCACCGGAGCGCCCCATTCTGAAATGCTCCTCCTAATGAACCCCTTTTCTAGAAGCTCTTTAATCTGTTTACTGAGCTCTTTCCTTTCTCGTGGAGCCATATGTCTAACGGGCAATGCAACGGGCTTTGCATTATCTACAAGATATATGCGGAAGTCTATTTCCCGCTTCGGAGGCAAGCCCTTCACCTCTTCGAAGACATCCGGATATTCCCGGACCACTCTAACTGATTGCAAATTTTCAACAGAGGCATCTAGCGATTCAAGATAACTAAGCATAACCGCATGCGAGGGATTACAAGAAATTTCCAAAGTATTACCGAGCTGGGTTAGGAGCCTAACAACCCTTTTCTCACAATCAAGGATGGCCCCATTACTGGATAGCCAATCCATACCCAAAATCAAACCATAACCCGAAAAGCCCAAAACAAAGGCACTACATAGAAATTCTACACTTAGGATAGAAATTTTCAATCCCACACAGATCATAGACAAATGAGCTGGGCCCCCAATTGGGTTTGAAACAATTAAGGGGTCCTCTACCATACTAGTTTTTAGGTGCAGAGATTCTACTAAAGTAGACGAGATAAAGGAGTGTGATGCGCCAGAATCAAATAAAGTGCGAACGGGGTGATCATAAAGATAAACTACACTTTCTACAGAAGTATTTATACCTCGTTGTTGCAGAGGTGGCGCTTCTAGCACATGGACCTGTGCCCCTGGGGTGGATCCAGCCCTCTGCCCCTGTCCTCGTTTCTTTGGGCAGTCCTTAGCCCTATGGCCTGTCTCACCGCAAGAAAAGCACCCACCATTCTCCTTGGCCTTCTTTTTCCGGCAGTCCTTTACTAAGTGCCCCACTTTGCCACAGAAATTGCACTTCCTCTTCTCTTTGTTGCCTTTTCCGCCTTTCTTAAAGTCCGCCTTCTTAGGCTGCAAACCCTCTTTCTTCCCTTGAGAGCTTTCTGCCTTTGTCTCCTTCTTGCCCTTATCCTCCTCATTCAGCAATGCCATTTGCACCAATCTTTCATACGTGGCTCCCATGGGTATATGGGTCATGGCCAAACTGTGTAATGGCTCATTCAACCCTTTGACGAAACGGAGAGCCTTCTTGTGCGGGGTGTTGACTAGGTCAAGCCCAAACCTAGCCAGCTCATCGAACTGATTCACATACTCCCTGACAGTCTTGTCCCCTTGTTTAAGAAATAGGAATTTTTCCAACTGCAAACTTCTTTCCGCATCTGAGAGAAATTTGGTCTCAAACCTTGCCCTAAAGTCCTCCCATGTCTCCACTGGTCTTTCAGCATTAGTGACTTCCCACCAGTAGGAAGCCTCGCCCTTCAACAGCCATACCGCCAGTTGTACTTTTTGTCTATCTTCTACCTCAAAGATGATGAATAGGTCCTCCGTTTCTTTCAGCCAATTTCTAGCTGCCACGAAGGACTCAGTTCCATGGAAATCCCTTCCTCCCATAGCTTTAAAATCTTTACATATCTTAGCAAAAGTGTTTCCCCGTGGAGGAGGTGGAGGAAAAGGTGCTGCTGCAGCTGGATGATTTCCTTCCGCTGGGGGAGGGGGAATGGTAGGACCTGGCTGAGTGGCCCTTGCCTCTAAGAACCGTCTAAACCAACCAGGTATTGGTACCCCTTCTGGCAAGTTAAGATCTTCAGACATGCTGAAACAAAAAGGATAGATTCAAAACGAAGGATAAGAGATAGTACCTATGGCTTTGGGGAGTGGACTTTGCCTTTTAAAAATAAAATAATATTTTTCTTTTAAAAATGCTTCTTTAAATTTCCTTTTTGAAAATAATTTTTTTTTCAGAACTTTTTATCTTATCTGGTAAACCTATGCTCTGATACCAAGTGAAACACCCCACCTCCGTTAGGGTCACTCTCAAAGGGAATGCCCTAATTTTGGTGGAGGTTTATAAGTACAAGTCACAGATATACAAGACAGATATAAGAACACATATTTGTAAACAGCGGAAGAACAACAAACTTTTATTTCATAAAGTCAAATACGTGTTACAACAACATCCTTTCCAAAAACATAACATAACACTTTCATAATCTGTCTTGAGTACATTATTTAAAGAAGCATAAATAAAACATAGATAAACTGCAAAAGCCCCATAGTGGATTGTCCAAAGCCATAGTTCAAAACAGGAAAGTCCAAGCAATACATTTCTCTTCTTCAAGCTGGATGTCAAGGCTGATCAAGTTGCTGTGTTCCCTCCCTGTGGACCTGGGGGGGGGGGGGGGGAAACGGAAGAAAGAAGACGAAAGAAAAGTAGAGTCAGACATAAAGCCTGAGTAAGTCTAGTACTATTTTGTCTATGAATAAAGAACTGGGTATGATAAGTATAAACAAGAAGTGGGCATACACTATAAACTTGGTTAAGTTGTCTAGGGTCGAATATACTATCGTACCCCATGTTAATCTCTGAACCCATATAAACTAGTTCCCAATTTGCACCCCATAATCAGGGTGATGTGATCCATTCTATGATGATCGGCTCCTACTCGCATAGTTACATGTGTCTTACGACCCCCGATGTCTGTAGTTACCTATGCTGGTCCCACCATGGGGTGTATCAAGTCCCATGGCAGCGGCCCGACACAACCTTAGAATGCACAGGTATGCTACTGGTGCCCAGTGCTTTATTTTTCTACGCCGGAGTGCGTGCACGCCCGCACACCGTTAGAACCTACACTGCTACACCACCGCCGTCGCTTTGACCTCTTACAATCAGCCCAGTAATCGTGCCCCACCCTGCCTAGTTTCAGGGTATCATGATACACCTTTTAGGGTTACTGCTGAAAAGGGTCCCCCGTTACTAGGTTTTCTATCTCTAGCCAACATGCTAAGTTGGTTAAGTGTTTCTAACCTAACCCCCACCAGTCCGTTTAGTTTAGCATGTTCCATTTTGATTAAGTCTTTAGTCCACTTAATCCTAACAATCCTGACTCAGCCTTAATTGTCTTATTAAGGCCCTGACCTCTCACATTAGACAGGTATTGTTGTGGCTGCCTGTTGCCGGTTGGTTCCGGGCAGTCTTACGCCACAACTCAGTCCAACCTCGGGTCCTTGCTGGGCTCCATGTTTAACCTCCCACATTGGATAGGTATTGTTGTGACTACTGGATAGCCGGGCGGTTCCGGGCAGGTTTACATCACAACTCAATCCAACCTCGGGTTAAACACATCGTATTTTCTACATTTACATATTTTGTCATTCTTCTTTATTTCTTATATGTAAATATTTGCGGCCCATTATTAAGTTAATGGTGTAAAGGTTACACCAACCACGGGCCCAACCCATACTTGAACTTGGGCCCTTCTATTTTATATTTTCATTCATTAATTAATTTTTAACCCAACGTTATTTTCCCCCGTTTTACACGTCCGTTTATATATATATTGGGCTTAGCCTTTTAAAGCCCAATTTAGCCATGCGAAAGGGGAGGCTTAAAGCGTGATTACATACACAAAGAGGGGAAGGTGAGCGTATGAACTTGCAATACGACGTTGGAAATACAAAATAGAAATTTGTGTACTTGCATAGTGGTAACATAGGTGACATGAATCAAAGCATGTGAACTTGCATAGGTTTAACTACAACATGAACCTATATTTTTATTTAGGCATAATGTCGAACATAAGCATGGCATAAATACTTCTAGCATAAGCATGGCATAATGTCAAACATAAGCATGGCGTAATGTCAAACATAAGCATGGTATAATATTTCTAACATAAACATGGCATAATGTCAAGCATAAGCATGGCGTAATTATTTCTAACATGAAATCATGATTCTTACTTTGGTCATGTAAACTTGCAAAAAGGGATTTTTAATCTAATCCTAACTATGTACCACATATGTCACCATATAATTTTTGTAAACAAGATAAACTTAATCACGGATTTCAATTATGCCACATAGCCTAGCCCTATTCATAAGTTTGCAAATAGGTTTTCTAGTACAAAAGCATGGCTTAATACATGATGCCTAATTCTCAACATAATTTCATATGAACTATAACCAAACTTGCAAATATACATCATGATGGCATAATAACAAAGCCCCAAACTCGCATGAATTTCAATCAACTACATACATGTAGCTTCAACATAGATTACATAATTTGCGCAATATTACAAACGTATACTTGCATAGAACTACCGCATGTAGTTCTTTATAATGAATAACATAATTTTGCACAAATATGAATTACTTTATTATCCCAATTCAAGCATACAAATCAATACAGTTGTTTATTCATACCAAAGTAATACTCTACTTACAATGGTTGCGGCGAATTCTCTAATTAAGAGATATGATTCCTTTGTTGAATTGATTGGCTTTAGGTTGCTTGAATTGCTTTAGGCTTTAGAACTTTCTCCCTAATCCTCTCTCTAGTTGGCGGCTACTCCTTGTCGTTCCTCAGCAACATGGCGGCTATGTTCTTAATTTGAATGAATAGATTAGGGTTTAGTCTAGGGTTGTTTATATAGAGGTTAGGAATTGATTAGGACCATTGATGTTGCTAGGTTAGATCGTAGCCATTCATTAGATAGAGAGACCAATTAGAACCCGCCACCTAGCCCTAATGACAAAGCAGACCACAGAAATTCGACCAAACACAGACCTGGCCAGCCAGGTTGACTGGGCTCGACCAGGTCGATACCCCTGTCGACAGGGCTGTCGACAGCCCTGTCGACATGGGTAGCCCAGGTCGACAGCCCAGTCGACCTGGGTGGCCTAGGCGGGTGTTTATCCGCCCTGGCCTACTGGGCCCGATTTTTAATTATTTTATTCTGTTTGAATTTTAAATTTAGTTCAAAACTTCCGAAGGCCATATCTTCTTCATACGGACTCCGTTTTTCGAAAACTCGGACTCTATTTCGCGTATTTTTCCGAGACGAACGCAATGGCATATCCCGTTTCCCTTAGTTCTTTGATTTGAATTTGATTATACTTTAATTCATGAATTTCGCAGTTATAGAATTCTCGGGGTGTTACACAATGGGACAAGTTTCGTCGAATTCCGACATCGTATGGAAAAATTTCCTTTATAAAACCAGAAATAAACACGCGTTTAATTTTTCCACGGTCACCAGATAAATCAAATCAACTTGAAATATGTATATCTTACAATAATTTGTTGATACGAACCCAACGGCACTAGTTTCGTCGCATTCTGAGACTGTTTTCCCGGTAGGCTATTTTTACCCCGAACCGCCCTACCCTTTTTAACGCCAAATTTCTCAATCTCTAAAAATAACAAACTATATACCTATCCTGACTCTAATCGACGATACGAACTCAACGGAACTGGTTCCACGGCCTAATTCGATCGTCTGCTCAAGTTACGCCCAAATACTCCTTATATTTATTTGAATGCGCGCTATAGAATTTGAACGGCGTTTATGGTTGCTGTGGTCACATACGACTTCTGTTTGCCACGCCGTTTGACTTTCTGACAATAATTTAGCGATACGGTTCCCATGAAACTGATTTCGTCGAGATCTGAGTCCGTTTGCAAAATGCCTATTTTAAAGGCTTATAATTAAATAACGATTTCTATAGCGACTATTTCAAATTTTGTTTTGGCCATAACTTACCATTTAAAATATGAAATCTGAATTTTTCTCTTTCATATGAAAATTATCTTCAACACGTTCCCAGCGTTTCTTGTTTCACAGAAATCCGATTTATATCGGCCTCTGTATTCTCAGTTGAAGTTCAAACTCAAATTTATGAACTGCAACGCTATTTTCAAGCTCTATTTATATTATATATAAATATATATAGTTCACTTCGTTTAAACAACGTTTTAAATATTTAATTCCATCTATATTCCAAATAAAACATTTAAATTAAATTTAAATATTCAGATTCAAATGGTCGAAAAACACAGGTCGTTACAAAAGTGGATCAAACATACCCAAAACCCCATATCTTCCCTTAAGCATGTTTAGGAAAAACTAATGATATGATTAGTAAAACTTAACCAAATTAAACCAAATTTCTAACAAGGGTCAAAAACATTATTTTCGAATTTATAAATATTTTTCTAGAATTTATTAGTGTATAAATTCGCTAATCTTCATTAATTACCCTTAATTAACTGTAATTAGTGTCAAAACAATGCTAATCACTCACCTTAGCCACAAATAAAACCCCAAAACTGAAATATTCTTCGATTTGGCGCTTTCCCCATTCTTACATAGCAGCTCTACCTCGATTCTCATGCTAATCCACCTTAATTAGATGTAGTTTAAGCCAAAACTTGATTAAGAAGTGATTAGGGGTGTTTTTAGATGTTGGAGGCCATTGTTATGTTGAAGAAAGAGTTTGTGGCGGCTGAAAAATAAGTAAAAAACCGAAATCCTAACCCTAGCAGCACACAAATACCTCAAATCCCGAAATTCCCCATTGGGCCTAGCTGTTAATCACCCGGTTAAGCCCAATTAAGCTGTTTTTCACCATTTGAAACTTGTTTCAGCCATATCTCCCAAACGATGAGTCCGTTTGGCGAATGTGACCACTCTACGGAATTGTAAACCATAAAACGAATCTAATGGAAGTGGTTTCAGGTCAAAATTCCTTCTCAGTCAAAAGTTATGGCCAAAACAGTATCAGCTAGGGGCAAAACGGTTATTTAAAAATCGACAAAAATCATGAACATGGGAAATGACCCCAATACTCATCTCCCAAAGTTACATGACCATACGAATTCATATGTGAAAGAAATAAATATCCTACGATCCTTCGATACGTAGAATGCGGGTCGTTACAGTAACCGCCTCCTATTCGCATGGATCGACTTCCACTTGGCGTAACACGATCTGGAGAGGCTTTCTCAATGTTCTCCACTTCATTTTGAGATTCTTGGGGTGCCTACCATGTAGCATCCGACCCGGAGCCCTTCCACGGTTATAAATACACCACTTGAAGGAAAATTAAGGGATCTTTTGGCACTAACTCCTCACGGATTCCACCATTGTTCTACGTAAGGCCATTGCTCAACATAGAAGCCGAACTCCACAATATAACATGAGGATTTCGTGTATAATCTTCTAATTTCTTATCTCTTTTCATTGTAAACATAAGGATTTTGTGTATAAATCGAGAGAATTGTACTTGTAGCTTCTTAGGATGTAAGAAGAGAAAAAGTGGACGTAGGCTTGGTTCGAGCCAAACCACTATAAAAACCTCGTGTGTCTCCTGCTATTTGTTGTTTTCTATATTCTGTGATCTGTGAATGTGAGGACTTCACACTGCATTTGGGTGTTAGCACCAAATTTTGGCCTGATATATATATATATATATATATATATATATATATATATATATATATATATATGCACACATACACACACACATTTAGTGCGAAAGTGGCGCTAGACTTAGATTTCAGTTCAGACCACATTGGAGGAATCAGTGTGGAAGAGAATGTGGACAAACGAATATAATTTCGTGCAAGGGATTTGGGAACGACAGTTAAGAAAGCACTTTGTACCTAGCTCCATAGTTAAACATTGAAAAAAAACTTGAAAAAATGTATATATAGAAAAAGATTTCTAGAAATGTTTTCAAGTTTAAAAGTTTACAATTTTCAGAAATTTACTGGCCTGTAATATTGAGAATTGCATTAAAGTAATTCTTGAGAAAATTATACAGGCTTTTTTTTCAAAAGAATAAGGTGCGTAAGAAAAATATGGAGTTAAGCAGTATAAGCGGTTAAAGGAAAGCGCGAATGCAAATGAATTAGATATATGTGGTGCATGATGATCTTGAGTAAAAGGAAACAACTGATTTGTTTTGAAACGAAAATATAAGATTTTTTAATATAGAACGGATTGTAACACACTTTAACTTATTGAAACAAGAAGAATTATAAGATAAGTTATATGAATTGATAAGTTTGTAAGTAAATGTGTTTTGTTAAAGTAACAAAGAAACGTGCAGCAAATGATGTTTATAAAATATAGGTGAAACTTCATATTTTGGGCTACCTATTTCAACAAGAAATAAAAACTATTAAAATAATCAAGTTTCCTTGTTACTTTACCAAAAATACAAAAGTTCACTTTAGAAAAGATTCATACAAAGCTTAATCTTATTAATTAATCTTGAAAATAGACAGGTATCAAAATAGACAAGAGCTCCAACTAAATTAAAGTAAATAATCCATTTTTTAAAGCAAAAAACCATAGTTAATGGATAGAAATAATGAATTCTATCTTTACTAGTTTTAAACTTTTTTGAAATGATTTGTGAAAATAAAACCTTTGAGAATTAAAGATGGTTTAGTAGAATGAATTCAATAGTATGTTTAAACACAATGTAGAGATTTGAGAAATTATTTTGGTATGTGAATAAACCATAAAACTTGAGTAGTAAGTAGTAAGTAGAGAAAGTATTTATGGATGTAGAGAAAATGATATATGCTGCATTATTTTATATGAGCAAATGATATGCTGTAATATTTGATATGCTACATTAATTTCAGACTGATCAAAAACTGTTGTTCAGTCATTAAAATTCAGTTACTGGCTTTTTTGAAACTGAAGCATCAGTTTTTAAAGTTTGAGATCGATGTTTCAGTCTCAAATATTTTTTAAGACTTCAGATTTAATGACCTATAAATCAGTCTTTTAAATCTACTTAAAGATTGAATAATTGAGATCTAAAGACTGAAAACGTTAGTCTTTATTTTAGTTTGTTTTTGTATTGTTCCACAGGCCGGATGGCAAAAGATTGGTTCAGTGGGATGAAGACGCAATTGGTAAAAACAACACTGTGATTATGGAAGACACAACTTGGGACAGGAATCGTTTACTCTTCAATGATGATGATCTAGCTTTCCGTTTCTGGTCCCATAAGCGTAATTTGACACCCTACACTGGCACCTTTTTTTGAGGATGATGCGTTAGTCGAGCAGCGTTGCTCACTAGTGGTTAGTCTATATCCTAAGTTAATGTTGTTATGTAGTTATTTCGTTGTATTGAAAGCGACTGAACACTTCAAATCAGAAATGTTACTTTGTGCATGTGTAGAGTATCAGTATCTTTCTACTTAATAAGCGGTGTTTCTGGTCACCTTAAAAACCAGTCGGTCTTGCCAAATAAAATTATATATTGCTATTCAAAGAATGATGGTTTTATAATACTAATAGATTTTTTTCCCGTTTTTTTTTTATTTTTTATTTTTTTATTTTTTATTTTTTATTTTTTTATTTTTTTTTGTGGTCGGTTTTGAAAATCTTATTATAAAAACAAATCAGTTTTCAAATTAATTACAAAAATATATCACATTTATCCACGTAGAATACTAGCGGCATCTTGGATGATGCCAGTACATTTTTTTTTGTTTTATTACATTGGGCCACATCTCAGATACCGCCCATATGACGAAAATTAGTGGGCGGTATTCAAAATGTCGTCTGTTGGCAGCATTGAAAGCATTTGAAATGTCGTCATTAATTGGCGGCATTTCGAGTGCCTTCCATAATGCTTTTCTTGTTGGATGCATTTAAGATGGCGCCAGCTGAGAAAATAAAAGAAAATTGTACTGACGGCATCCGAGATGCCGCCAGTATCCTACGTGGCTAAAAATGATTTATTTTTGTAATCAATTTGAAAATTGATCTGTTTTTGTAATAAGTTTTCAAAACCAGACCCGTTTTCAAATTAATTATATGAATTGATCACTTTAGTCATGTAGGATACTGGTGGCATCTTGGATGCTCCCAGTATGTATGTATATATATATATGTATATATATATATATATATGTATATATATATATATATGTATGTATGTATATATATATATATATATATATTATTTCTGTGGACGGCATCTTAAATGTCTTCCATTTGACGAAAATTAGTGGACGGTATACGAAATGTTGCATATTTGCAGCATTTGAGGCATCTGAAATGTTGTCCATTGATGGTATTTCAATTGCTTCCCATAATATTTTTCATCTTGGAGACATCTAAGATGATGTTAACTGAGAAAAGCAAAAAAAAAATACATTGATAGCATACGAGATGTCGTCGGTGTTATACATAATTAAAAGTGATCTATTTTTGTAATTAATCTGAAAACTGGTTTGTATTTATTTTTGATATAAGTTGTCAGAATTGATCCAAATTCAAACATTTTCCATATTAATACGTTCAACGACAATTTCATCATTTCTAAAAGTAATTGTCTAATCTACCTGACTATCTTATGTGGTGAGTAAATTGGACCATCTAACCGAATTTAAAGCATGAATCATCATTTTCCCTAGGTCGCGATAGAATAGCGTATGAAATTGTATGAAGGGAAATATTAGCATGTTATCTCTATACCTTAATGCTTTACGGTGGAGGGATGGAATTCCGGAATGGTAAAAAGGTTGTGTAATTTCATATAAAAATAGATAAAAAATATACCTGTCGGATTTTACGGATGAAGATTTGGACTAGATTTTTTTTTACCAATTTACTGCGATCAGACTTTTGACTCGTGGAATACACATGTAGGCATGTATATTCATGTGTACGTATCGTGTATGTATATATAAAACAAAATGCATACTTGATCAAAATCAAGCATGCATGCCGTCGATAACAGGTGAAGTCTGCTGATTAATCCAAATTTCAATAATATATTCAAACTATTGTATAAAGACTACCTACTTATGTATTCTTTGGGAAAACTAGTAACCTGACTATCAAAAACTCTCGGTCTGCTCTCACAGTCACAAAATAAAGGCTTACCACCATGACATCAACATCAGAATTCGTATATACATACTCTTTGCAACTTCCTCTTCATCAACTCTTTAGCTTTGACATTTTACTGCCTACATATATATGCCCCATAATTCATATCCCTCTTTACACGAAACAATCAAGATGAGTACTATGTATAAAAGCAATATCGCTTTGCTAGCGTTATGTATTATTGCTGTTGCATTAGCTGTTACTATCAATCAAGTTGGTGCATCAAGGCTCCTAGGAGATGAACAAGAGCTTGTGAGAGTACTAGGGTTCGTTATTCAGTCGTTGCAGCAGGGACCTGTGCCACCGTCCGGTCATTCCTGCTGCACCGATGGTCCAAGTACCGGTTGTGTTGGACCGTGTCCTCCTTGAATCAGATTTAATTAATTGATAATACTCTTTTTGTTGATTGTATTTGATTTATTCATTTATGCTTGATTGTTTCTAATAACAATGCGTTTAGTGTTGGAATTGTCCCACATCGGAAATTTATCTACCTAATCTTCTTTAATATATGAGGAGTTCTTCCTTTACATTGTCAATTGGTTTTGTGATAATACGAGGCTCCATCATTCAGTATTTACATTATCTCACACCTATCGGCCTACAGCCGTTTTTGGCCTTTGCCCATTTCCATTTATTATTTCTATAAATACAAGACCATTATGTACTGTATTTAATTACATTATCTCATACATATCGCCTGTAGCTGTATTGGGCCTTGGCCTATTTTTATTTATTATTTCTATAAATACAAAACCATTATGTACAACACGAATTATCTCAAATTCTGGCATTATATTTTTTATTCGATCACTTTTGAAATAAAAGAACCTCTCTTCTTCGTGGTTTATGGTATCAGAGCAGCACTGTCGAATGGCTAAATATTGCAGAATCCATCAGAGAAGAAGACTGTCATCTCAGTGATCTCACTGTGTTCATCGAGGAGGATATTATTTGCCATTAATTATCTTTCTGATCCGTTTTGTATCTCAATCAAGAAGGTGGACAGTGTATTTTACTCCTTGGAAAAACATCATCACCGGAGCATGAATCCATCTCTCGACCATGTGCACCTGTTCTTGTCCGATTTTGGCCGCCATCACTGCTACGCCAAGCAGGGATCCAATCAGAATCGCCATTTCCTTACCGGCTGTAGTTTCCTCGCTCGATTTCCCACTGCTTTTTAGTATCTTGAATGATCTAAGTCTTCTTGATTTAGTTTCTTTAATCAAGGTTTGCTTCCGCAATTCCTCCTTAATTTTACCCACTGGTCATATTGTTTCTTGCATTCCAATGGCCAGAGATCTTATGTTAGTATTAAATACTGTTACCAGTTTGGTTCGGTAAATTGCCTAACTTCAAAATAAATCTTGAAAACATTGTTTTGAGTTTTTACATCAGCCTCATGATGACTTACTTGGAGTTCATTGTTCTCACATCTAAACTTTGCAAGACTATAATTTTTTACACGGACGGCTAGTAGTTTGGTTTGCAGATTTAGTCCGCACACCTAAACCTTGCGTGACCATGACTGCCACGCTAGGCAGGGATCCAATCAGAATCGTCATTTCCTTAATGGAAAGACATTTGAGCTTACAGTTGAAGTTAGTAGTATGGTTTAGTTTCAAATATGTAAGGCTTTTTCATCCACCAAACATTTGTAGATCTGAACCCCTCTTCTTTACAGCATATAGATTAGAGACGATGCTGTTTTTAGTGACGAAAGGGGAGACGAAGACTTGACAGTTATTTATGTATTTATGCCTTTCTAAATAGTTTCAATTTACTGAATTCACATAATTATGTTATTTTTAAATACTGTATTGTTAAAATTTTATATAGATGTGCTGTAAGATTTACATATGACATGTTATTTTTCTAAAATTGTTTTATTTATGAAGTCGGTACTTGTTTCTGAAACTATAGATAGATATCTTTGGCCACTGTGTATATTGTTTCTGAATGTACGCGCGAATGTGTGTGATGAATTAATGAAACAACCCTCTTCATTTAGCACAATTTATAGTCTCTTGGTATACATGCACGTGCGTTTGCGCAAGAGCATGCGTCGCAAAACAACCCGCTTCATTTTGAGATCAAATCTTCTGTCTTCAAATTTCCCTATACCCTTGTCGCTATTCAATCAAAGCATCTGATTTTCACAATTTTGCAATTAAGTCCGAAATAAAAAAAGGATTTAACTGCAAAAGATGGAAATCAGCGGTGTTCATTGATTGGAAATTAGGGGGTGTTCATTGGTTGGATACAGGAGGACCGGGGGGTTTGGGTACATGGGATTATTTTCCCTTCATTTTACACAACTTTCAGCCTCTCGATCTCAGCTAATATTCACATTTAATTACGGGCTGTAGTACAACTTATTAAACTGCACGACCTGCATAGTCCCCTACGCTATCCCTACGTCTCCCACATATTTTAATGTTTTTCCTACACCGTCCCTATGGATAGCATAGGGAATTTTATGTTGGGAAATTGACTTTTTTTTTTTTTAGTGTGTCATTGTCGCCAAATGTTTAAACTCATAGCAATCGTTGTCTTCATCCAAATACTCAAGTCTTTATAAAATGTTTCAATTCACAAATATACAATAAATTCAGCAACAAAGAACCGTTTAGTCATTAAAAAAAAGCATGCACATTATAAGGTGTAGCTCTCCATTTCACCCATGTGTCATTGTCGCCAAAAAAGAATCGTTGACGAGAGAGAGCAACGACTTGCGATGGTTAAAAAACGGTCGTTGCAAGCCGTCGTAGCGTCTACTGATACAATCAGCAGACCGCAGCCTTTCTTTCCCATTCAGTTTCCCAAATTAAAAAAAAAAAAAAAAAAAAACTACACCGTCGCTCCCCATTGTTGCAGCGATTTCACCCTCCAAAACTCGCTAAAGTCAAGAATTGATGAATTTAGTGTTGATAAACATTTGATTTATAGTGGTATATATAAAGTTAGTAAACTATTCTGTTTACTATAATTCTAATTTTAAGTTTTATTCATTTAACTATTTATAGTTCATTCAACTATTTACACTTTATTAACTAAAAATTAAGTTTTACCATATTTCATATTTTTATTTAATTACTTAAATATTTTATTAAACTACTTTACAAACTAAATAATAAATTAAACCATATTTTATTATTGATTTAACTATTTTAATATTTATTAAACTGTTCTATATACCAAAAATTAAATTTAGTCATATTTTATACAATTTTTAACTATTCACATATTTTATTTAACTGCTTTATTAAGCAAAATCAAAATATTATTATTTCACTAAAGTCAAAATTTAAAATACAATTTAATGAACTTAAATTTAAAATGAAAATCATATTTATGACTTAACTCTTTAAATTTTAAATGAAATTAATTAATTAACTTGAAAGCTTAGTTTATCTTTCAAAAATTTAAACTAACTAAAATTAACTTCATAATTTATTGTGACGGCCGGGAATTTCGCTCGATCCGAATCAGTCGTTAAACCGATTTAGACCGTTCGAAACCCCTGATCGTTTGAGAACAGGACAAATAGAACGCAGACGGAAGAACATTTCATTGTTATTTCAACAATTCCATCAGAATACAAGAATATACTGAGTATAAATGAATAAATTACATTCGATAAATATCAGAGATTACAATAAATTACATAGCAGCGGAAAAATAATACAAAGCACAACTGAGGGTGATATACGGATACAGAGCTTTCCGGATATCATTCCAGCTGTAAACCAGGATCCTGTGAATATAAATCTGCAAAACCAAAACTACTAGCTGCCCGTGCGGAAAATAGGGGCACACAGAGTTTAGGTTAAAACAATAAACTCCAGGTCATCATGTGACTGGTGTGAGAACTAAAACAGTTATTTAAAAATTTACTTCAAAAGAGAGTAATTCAAGGGACCACGCCATATAACATGGAACGGGTTTTCTCCCAAGAATACCAGTGCATAGAATAAACAGCGCAATGGTTTTTCGAAAAATGAAGCTATTATAAGACCCAGGTCTCATCACACAATGCAACGCAAGCCAAAGGATAGGGTTTTACCTTATAACAGCCAAACATGCTTGGTACGTTTAAAACAAATCATTTGATACTATGATAAGTGTATAGTGTCAAAACAATTTCAATCATAAATATAAATCATAGGCGGCATGAATGTCCCATACCACTATGTCGCCATACTAGTTCTACAATTAAAATCGAAATGCACGTATTGGAAATTGGATTTCCGTCATGAGTCGAGGCAAGGGGCAAGCTCCTCTCCGCGTTCGAGACACTCTAGCAAATGTCTCAGGGCTACGCACTCTGGGCAACCCTGGATCCTCCAAGGCCGGTCCTCACTTACGTTAGAGGATTAATTATGCCTGAACACACGTTTCCCGGTCCTTACAGACCTATAATCGAGGCGCCTCGCATTCCAACAACCACATAGGTGAAAAGTATCTAAATGTCAGGGCTGGTAAGTCACTGACACCACCATAGCTAGAAAGAAACGTCATGCACTCCTTGGGTCCTTATCCCGTTTTTGACTCATACCGAGGTGCGAGGCTCGCGAATCCACGCTATACACAAAGCTACGCCACGTAGGCCTTGCTTTTATCATCAACCACAAGACTTTGCTTTTCAACAGAAGCCTTGATCCATGCAACTCAGCGTGCCACACAGGCAATTCATGCGATTGATATCTATCGATATATAACCTTTAAGCTTGTACGTCTCAGAGAAGGGCGTTAAGCGAGAGAATAAATTCTCCGCCGCCAAACAGATATATATTTAACAGAAATCAATCAACACAGAATAAAATCCAATGTCAGACACACAATCCATTTACAAGTTCGTTCAGGGTCTGAACGAAACCGGAGGCACTTTCCTCGCATATCCATCGATCTCCAAGTACGTCTGGACGACCACTAACTATTTCCATCCTCTTGGGTGTACAGCCCAATCAGGATCGTCAGTAATTATCCAAACGATGTGAAGACTTCCGGTCTTTGACCACCGTCTTCATCTTCGACATATCGTCGAATCGGTTATTCAGAATGGGTGTAAACCCGGCCTTTCCGAACAACCCGCGTATATTAAAAACAAATGTTACACAAACACAACATACGCCTCTTTCCAATTTAGAATATTCATTTATTCACAAAATCACATTCTTAGGGAAAGGTTCCCATTAATTTTATCCAAGATAAATTCTTTAAAATTTATCCTTTAATCTTCCTTTGGATGTCATTTCAAACCAAATTATGGCTTTTTAAACTAGTCGAGATTAGCGAACCATACCGAAGTAATTATTTATTTTATTTCCCAATCCCAACCTATTCATCCCATGAAGCAAAACTGGTAATACTCCATATCTAACACCATTGTGTTAACGGTAAAATTAATTACCTTTTCACGTTCAAATCTAATTAAAGATTTAACTATCGCTTTGGAGCAAAACTGGTGATACTCCATTCTCGCTCACTTTCTAAATTTGATAATTTAGATTACAAATTCACATTTCAATCTAATTGCAGATTCATTAAAACTCCTTTTATTGGGTTAAAGAGCTAATGTCTTTTAAAACACAGTTCACAACAAACCCAAATCACATTCTATTTATTATCGGGTTAAAGAACTGGTGTTATTTAAAACACTCTTCACGATAAACTCACATCAATTTTATTTAAAACCCATTTCAAATCCAATTTATTTATTTAAAAATAAATGGGTTTTAATATTAGTTCAAACTAGTTCATTTTGATAAAAATCTATTTTTATCTTTTCAAATATGGAGTTTTTCATCCCAATTTTTCCCAAATCATTTCTTATGATTTTGCACAAATTATTAGTATTTTTAATAATTTTATCAAGGCCCGTACAGTCGATTTCCATCAACGGCCATCGAACTACACATACAGCGATCTTTTTCAAATTTGATTTGGACATATCTCCAAATCCAACCGTTAGATTTCAAATTTCTAATATTCATTAGAAAGCTTTTTTCGATACGAACCCAACGGTTCCGGTTTTAGGAGAATCTGACAGTCGGATCTCCCGTAATGTCCGTTTGAAATAAATGGTCGAAATTCACAAACTTCCGCGGCGCGGCGCGTTCTATTCAGGCCATTATATTATATATATAATATATTTCGTCGATTACTATTTAAAACGAATTTTATGAATAGTTTTAAATTCATTTCAAAAACAATTTCAACCTTTATTTCGAATTCAAATAAAAATTGAATTTTTTTATTTTTAAATCCCATTTATTTTCATTTCTATTTGATTTCAATTCAAATCGATTTTAATTCGATTCGAATTCATTTTCTTTTCAATTCAATTCAATTCGAATTCATTTTATATTCAATTCATTTCGAATTCGTTTTCTATTCCATTGAAATCAAATTCGTTATATATTCAACTGAAATCAAATTTGTTATATATTCAATTGAAATCAAATTCGTTATATATTCAAATCGAATTCGTTTTCTATTCAATTCATTTCGAATTCGTTTTCTGTTCCATTCATTTCGAATTCGTTTTCTATTCCATTGAAATCAAATTCGTTATATATTCAACTGAAATCAAATTCGTTATATATTCAATTCGAATTCAATTCGTTATATGTTCAATTCAAATTCGTTTTCAATTCAATTCAAATTCGTTTCATATTCAATTCATTTCGAATTCGTTTTATATTCAATTCATTTCGAATTCGTTTTATATTCAATTCATTTCGAATTCGTTTTATATTCAATTCATTTCGAATTCGTTTTATATTCAATTCATTTCCAATTCGTTTTATATTCAATTCATTTCGAATTCGTTTTATATTCAATTCATTACGAATTCGTTTTATATTCAATTCATTTCGAATTCGTTTTATATTCAATTCATTTCGAATTCGTTTTATATTCAATTCATTTCGAATTCGTTTTATATTCAATTCATTTCGAATTCGTTTTATATTCAATTCATTTCGAATTCGTTTTATATTCAATTCAATTCAAATTGGTTTTCTATTCAATTCGATTCAAATTTCATTTCAAAATATTCGATTTCGAAATCACTTTTCAATGTTCATTTTAAAATGAACAAAATCGATATAAATATCGTTCACGTCAAATATTTCTATTTTCAAATATTCTATTTCAAATATTTCTTTTTCAAATATTTCTATTTCAAATATTTCTATTTCAAATATTTTGATTTCAAATATTTCTATTTCAAATATTTCGATTTCAAATATTTCTATTTCAACAAATGAATATTTATCTTTCTCAACACACGACTAATCTCAACGAAAGAGTACTGTCCACGTGTGACTATTTTTTTTAAAATATTTCGTTCAACACATGACTAATCCCAACGGATGAGTACAGTCAACACATGAACCTTTATATTATAATATTCTTTATTTTCTAAATTGGAATGAGGCCCAATCAATTACCATATAAAGTTAATTACATGGATTTTCATACATCACACGTATATAATAGCATTGAAAAATAATCAACCATCAACCAAGGTGCACTACACTGTATAAGCATCAAATATAAATATCTAATGCTTATAACAGCCTGTCAATCAATCAATCGACATATTTAATCAATCAGGATGAGTGAACTTCAAATTTCATCCCAACACCTGTGTGGGGTTTCAAACAATCAAACACAGATTTTATTTGTGCAGTTGGGCGACGTGTAAAATTTATCGACCCAATCAATGTCCTTCAAATAGGTGTACATAAACAAACCATCCGGTTTGTAAATGAATATTTTATTTTATTCACTTCACGTTAAAAATTATATTTTTAACGATAAAACATTTTATTTTAACATATGAATTTCTATTCAGTTCATTCTTTAAATAAAATGATATTTTTATTTTTCTAACTTATTTTAGAAAATTTCGGCGGCATAACGACATGATACTAGAAACGGGACGAGGCCTAGCCTTATCCCCAGTCTAGTGAAGGCCCACACCATTCACACATCAATCAAATCCATTACATTTCACCAACAATTAAATTCAAACTAAATAATCTACCCAGCTACACAACCAAACAATTTAACAAACAAGCCATCCATGGTCTGTGAATGACGGGTGTCGGGTGCTACTAAACACTGTCTACATCCTAGTATATATATAACTAGAAAAGAAATTGAAGAGTGAGAAATTCTCACCGATAGCTATCCAACTTCACATCACTTCTAATGCAGGAAATCTTGTCGTTCTCGCCTTTTGTCACTTTCGCTGCTCGTAGTCACTACATATATAAAAATCACATTTTTATTTGTTGATGTCTTAAAAATAAAAATCACATTTTTATTTGTTCACTTTCAATTTAAAAATCATATTTTTATAATCACTTCATATATTTTTAAAAAACGAATTTTGACATCGCTATTCAATATATAAAAATCGAATTTTTACTACGCTATTCAATATATAAAAATCGAATTTTTACTTCGCTATTCAATATATAAAAATCCCGCCTTTTCAACTATAAAGATTTTACCTTTTCAATTATAAAGCTTTTGCCTTTTCACTTATAAAGATTTCGCCTTTTCACTTATAAAGATTTCGCCTTTTCACTTTCATCATTATAAAAATCACCTCCTTATTTCAATATATATATAATAAAAATCAGATTTTTATTTCGCTACATATACAAAGATGTTATTTCTAATATTCCTATCATGTAAAAATTATATTTTTAATTCTCTACATAAAGAAAAATCATATTTTTACATCATCTATATAGTAAAGACTATATTTTTAATACTTTAAAAATATAAAAATCATATTTTTAATTGAATAAAGATCTTTTCTACCTCTTCCTTATATAAAAATCATATTTTTATAAATAAAAATATAATCTTTTCAATTTTAAAAATCAAATCTTTATATATACTTTATTTTCAGCTTTTATAAATGCTAATTCATATATAAAAAAACTGATTTTATAAATAAAAATATAATTAAAAACTTACAGTGATTTGCAGAGAGATGGGTGGGATTTTGCAGCGTCGCCGAGGTTTGGGGGGGGGGGGTATCTGCGGCGCATCGATCAAGAGGGGGGAGGGGTCTTCGGAGGTGGCGCGTCGATCGATTTGGGGGGGGGGGGGGGGGTACCGCATCGCCTCTGGCGCCGGGGGGGGGGGGGGGGGGGGTCTCTGTAACAACCCGGAATTTTGGGGCCAATTTAAAACTTATTTTAAGTGATTTTAATAAGTTTGATATTTAAATAATCTATTTTAAATAATAATGATCACAAATTTTATTTAAATCGAAGTTAGAATGAATGATTTAATTTTAATTAACAAAAGAGTTAGAAATAACGCGGTAGTTTAAAAAGTCAAACTTGAACTTTGACTGACCGTACAGGATGCAAAATTTAACGGATTTTAGTGAAACCAAAAATATTAGAATCTATTTAAAAATATCTTTCCAACGAATCCGAAAAATCGAAATTTCATAACGGAAATCAAAAGTTATGGCCAATTCAATATTTAGAAAGGTCGCTATAAAATTTATAAAGGTCAAAATGCTACTTTTTGCATACGAAGGAATTTGAACTCGAAACCACTTCCATTGAGTTCAAAATGATGTTTCTACATTGAAAAACAGTAAACACTTATATATTTTGAGTTTCGGGATTTATTTGTTTAAAAATGTATTTTTAATATTAAATATATTGGCCTTAAAAATGGTCATTTTTCAAACGACCTCTGTTTTCGATGAAACCATCTTTGTTGGAACCGGAATGTAAAATTATTGCTAGGTTTCAATTTTCAGAATTTTTCGAATCAATATGTGAGCGTGGGAAAAGAAAATGTGTTTTGACTATTTTAGTTAAATTTAAACGCCTTAAAAATAGACATTTTTCAAACAGTCTCAGAATTCGATGAAATTAGTCTCGTTAGAACCGTATCGTCATAAGAAAGCTAAAAATATTTTTTTTTTAGAATTTTTAGAGGTCGTATGTGGCCCCGGCATATTTAAATGTACGGTAGAAATTAAATAATTAATTTAATATTGTATTTTCAAGTAAAACCGAAAAAAACTACTATATATTTCGGAATTGGACCTTGGGACATAGCCCATCGCGTTCAGAAGGCCTCAAAACGTTACGATCGACAGTAAGCAGGCCCAAATCCGAGAAAGTCCAAAAATCCACTTTATTTCATGAAATTCGGAATTAAACATTAAAATAATATTAAAAATCCGAAAACCCTAATGGAGGCCAGCCGCCACTGCAGTTTTCTATGGCTGAAATTGTCTGAATTTCAAATGCTAAGATCTCTCAATCCGTTCGACGAAAATTGACGTATGACCTACCAAATCGAAGAGAATTCAGAGAGCTACAAATCTATACGGTTAAGATCGGATTTTGGTGCACGGATTTCACAAATTTCGTCCGAGAAGGGGCTGCGGTTTTTATTGGTTTGCGGGTCCTAGGGGAGGCCGAGCTTCAAGGGGTTGGTGGTGTAGATGGCTCTCGGTATGGCGGTTCGTGTGGTGGTGTCTGATCGGTGAATGGTGGTCCGTGGGGGGGGGGGGGGGGTGCGACCAGAAATTGGAGAAGTCGGCTATAGGTAATTTTGTTTGGCCGTGCGTGTTACGTTGGGAAGAAGAAGATCCGCATTTTTTTTTATATTATTTAATTATTTAATTACCCGATCTTTAAAAATTCATAACTCTTTCATACGAGGTCCGTATTACAAACCGTAAATTGCGTTGGAATCACAAAATTAAGAGCTTAGCGATGGCGCAGACCGCAGCTGAAATGGAGACAGTAAAATTTTGGCCAAAAATTCAAGGTGAGGATTCTAATTTTATTTGTTTAATTAATTATAAATTTTTTTTCTTACATTAAAAATAATTGTTTGATCATTCAATTCTAACCTGAAATGTTGGGTGTTGTTTGGAGTGATAATTGTTGCTTGTTGAATGATTGTTGTACATGATTTGCAAATCCGCTAAGAATTATATATATCTTATTTGCGGTTGGAGAATTGGATCTAAAATGAGATCAAAACATATTTTATTCAGTATGTGTATATATATATATATATATATATACATATATATATATATAATTTTGTTCATATAAAAGATCAAATGTATAAGACAACAAATTTTGTAAATTTGTTGAATTAGAATTTTCAACACCTGTAAAACACAGAATTTCGGTCAATTTGTTAAAACAGAATTTGCAACAAAAAAAAACATTGTTGTTATATTTGTTGAACTAGATTTTCAACAAAATAGAACAAACATTTTTATGTCTTTTTGATGAACTAGTTTTTCAACAAAAATGTGTATGTATATATATATATATATATATATATATATTTGTGTAATGTTATTTACATTAAAGGTACGGAATTAAAAGAAAATCAACATTTTCTTTGTAAAATGTTATATTAAAAGAGAATCAACATTTTCTTTGTAAGATGCTACATCAAAGAAAATTAACATTTTTATTTGAAATGAATTATGCATACAAAAATCACATTTTTGTTCGCATTAAAAAGTATGAAATGAACATGTATATTTTTATATAGTAAAGTTGATATTTTTACTTTGTAAAATAGAAAAGATAATATTTTCACATTGTAAAATAGTAAAGTGATATTTTTACTTTGTAAAATAGAAAGGTTAATATTTTTACATTGTAAAATAGAAAAGATCATATTTTTACGTCGTAAAATAGTAAAGCTAATATATTATAAATATAAAAAGATGATATTTTTGCATTGTACATAAAAAAAGAAGATATTTTTACATTGTATGAAATGAAACATATTTTTATATGTTATTTATGAATTTTCATCGCTTGAAATAAATAACATTTTTATATGTTATTTATGAATGATTTTTCATCGCATGAAATAAATAACATTTTTATATGTTATTTATGAATGATTTTTCATCGTATGAAATAAATAACATTTTTTTATATGTATTTATGAATGAATTCACACCGTATGAAATAAATTACATTTTTTGTATGTTATTTATGAATGAATTTCCACCGTATGATTAAAATTACATTTTTATACGTAATTAAAAAGGTGAATTTACTTTGCATAACAAAAGTTACATTTTTATATGTAATTTATATATGAATTTGCACCGTGTGACAAAGATTGCATTTTACTATGATATTAAAATGTAAATTTACATTGCATGATTAAAATTACATTTTTCTATGTAATTTAGAAATGAATGATAACAGTAGAATGAAAATTACATTTTTACATGTAATTAAAATGTGAATTTGCACTGTAGGATAAAAGTTACATTTTTAGATGTAATTTAAATATGAATTTATGTCATATGATAGGAATTACATTTTTCTATGTAATTTATATATGAGTTATAACGGTATGATAAAAATTATATTTTCAATGAAATTAAAATATGAATTTGTATTGTATTATGAAAATTACATTTCTTTATGTAATTGGGACATGAATTTATAATGTAAAATAAAATTTACATTTTTTATAATGTAATAAAGAAGTAAGATTCATGAATAAATTAAAAATTACATTTTTATGTAATGAAATAAGAGAATTTGCATCGTTAATTAAAAAGTTACATTTTATGTAATTAGAAATGAGGATTTGCATTGTAAATTAAGAATTACACTTTTATATGTAACTAGAAATTTGAGAATTCGCATGATATGAAAAATTACATTCTTATGTAATTAAAAGACGTGAAATTCGCATCGCATATACAATGCAATTATTTACATTCTCTTATGTAAATAAAAAGAATAAAATTTAGAAATATATATATTATTTACATTTTCTTATGTAAGTAAAAAGAATGGAATTTAGAAATACACATATTTACATTTTCTATTGTGAAAGAAAAAGAACAAAATAATGTGAATTCTTATATTTACATTTTCTATTGTAAATGAAAAAGAACAAAATAATGTGAATCCTTTTATTTACATTTTCTATTGTAAAGAAAAAGAACAAAATTGTGTGAACCATTTTATTTACATTTTCTATTGCAAAGAAAAAGTAAAAAAAGAGTTATTTATCTTATTTGCATTTTTAGATGCAAATAAAGCATAGAAAGAAAATTATACTTTTATTTGTCATTGTTTTGTTAAATAAAAGTAAAAGATTAAAAAGACATTTTATTTACCATTGTTTTGTTAAATAAAAGTACAAGATATAAAAGGACATTTTTATTAACATTGGTTTGTCAAATAAAAAGATAAATACATGAGGAACACTTTTATTTGTGTTTCATGTACAAATAAAAGTACAAGATTAGAAACACACTTTTATTTACATTGTATTTGTTGAAATAGAATTGTTAACGAAATGAGTATATCACTTTTACTCATCTTTGTTGAAAAACAGAATTTATGTGCAAATATAAGAATCACTTTTATTTGCATAATATACAGTAGAATTTATACGCAAATATAAAATCCAATTTTTATTTGCAAAACTTGCATTAGAATTTATATTCTAATATACAATTGTATTGTTGGTCAAAATATACACTGAAAAGTATTGTTAAGAAACTTCATACAAATAAAGAATAATGGAATTTATATTCCATTTGTCATTCGCAATAAAGCTATATAAATAAATTACTGTTTATGTGACTTTAGAAGTATATAGGGAGATCATACGAGTAAAATGTTAGAAACCAATCACTAGAAACGCCTAAAAACCGTTTATATGAACAGCAACGCCTTTAAGCGTCAGCAATACTGATTCAATGATATTGCAAATTGCAACAGCAAAGTTCAGCCACAAACATGCAAGGGAATGCACTGGAACAGTAAATATTCAGAGAAAGAGAAGAAGACAGTACCGAATAATGTCCGAGTCCAGCGAGTGTTGTTCCCTTGAAAGGAAATTGCTCCCTCTACGGCACGTAAGGTTTCCGAGCAATCGTCTCCCAAGGGTGAAACGGAACCGTCTCTGCGATGATGCGCTACACTCGCAGAGTCTCGACGAACGCAAGGTAGTTGTTTGATTACAGAACAGAGTATCGAGGAGGAAGGCAAAGAGTGAAGAAAGCAGAATTAAAAACTGTGTTTTGATTCGAATTCTGTAGGCCTTTATATAAGGTGGAAGAGACACTTTTTCATGAACAGGGGCTTCTGTTTGAACTGCAACAGCGACGTCTGTTGGAAAGGTTGCGACCCTTTACCAACAGAAATCACCGTTGGCATTTGCGCGGCTGATTTCAAAAATACGACGTTTTCCGCAGCGCAGCCCATCGGAGGCCCAATTGATCATCAGACCCCAAGAGCCCCAAGGCCCAAGGCCCTTATCTTTGACCCTTTAAATATTAACATGAATTTTTATCATGCCATAGTTCATGCCATTGCCTCTTTCTTCCATCTCCTCTTTTTTTTGTAATAACATATCAAGCCTTAGTATAAGTAGTGGCAAATGTGTTAGTTTTCCCCGATGTGGGACTAAATGAATTTTGCCAAAACCTACTCATTCATTTCCAACAATCCCCCACATGAATGAGTATTATATAATCTGTTCTGCATTTTTGTGTAACATTTATCATATCGGTAAAAGTAGCACAGAGGCCTTGAACTTTTCCTAGTGTTATATCGTTATAACTAACTGGCGAATCAGTAGACTAGACTGTCTTTGAGCTGTAAGCCGTTTGTGTAAGTCTATAAAGAAAACACATGATAAATGCTCTTTAACCCCTTGGTCCTCTATTTGTGTTCGTTTTTGCCATGAACACCGCCTTGGTTTCATGAGTGGTTGAAGAATTCGACCTTACAATTCTTCTTGAAGCGGCGCCTTCGCACTCACATAGGTGATTCTATAAAGAGTATCCCGTAATACTCCACTTGGTTCTTTATAACACCACAGTATAGACATCATTAAAAGTCAAGCTTATCCTATTCTCTGACGGGTAGTGCACTGACTTATCATAGGAATGGTTTGAATTTAACAGTGCTATCAAGTTTATCTTAAACTTAGTTGTCCCTTTGAACCTAGATCTTGGGATCTCCAATCAACTAGGTGGGGTTTCCATTTTAGAAATTTTTTAATTCAGAGGTCTTAAACCCATTCCCATCGATAAGGTTTGAACTTTCTCTCTTGGCAAGCCTTTGGTTAGTGGATCCGCTATGTTATCCTTTGACCTTACATAGTCTATAGTGATAACTCCATTAGAGAGAAGTTGTCTTATGGTTTTATGTCTACGACGAATATGTCGAGACTTACCATTATACAATGTACTATTCGCCCTTCCTATAGCAGATTGACTATCACAATGTATACATATTGGAGGTACCGGTTTTTCCCAGTTTGGAATATCTTCCAAGAAACTCCTAAGCCAATCTGCTTCTTCTACGGTTTTATCTAGAGCAATGAACTCTGATTCCATTGTCGACCTTGCTATGCAAGTCTGTTTGGATGATTTCCATGAGATTGCTCCGTTTCCTAATGTAAACACATATCCACTTGTGGATTTTGTGTCATTTGAGCCATATCCAATTGGCATCACTATATCCTTCTATCACTGAAGGATACTTCTCATATTGTAACACATAGTTTTGTGTGTACTTCAGATATCCTAGGACCCTTATTATTGCTTTCCAGTGATGTTTACCAGGATTACTGGTATATCTACTCAGCTTGCTTATAGCGTATGCAATATCAGGCCTAGTGCAATTCATGACATACATGATACTTCCCAGTATGCGAGAATATTCAAGTTGATATATTCCATCACCGGTGTTCTTTACCCAATTTTGGTTCATATCCACTGGTGATTTTGCAATGGTTATATTATACTGCTTGAACCTTTCAAGTAATTTGGCTATGTAATGTGACTGAGATAAGGCATATCCTTGTGGTGTTTTTATAATTTTCACACCCAAAATTACATCAGCCACTCCTAGGTCTTTCATGTCGAATCTAGAGGATAACATATCCTTCGTAGATTTTATTATGGCATTATTATTTCCTAGGATTAGTAAATCATCAACGTAAAGACAAACAATGACATATCCAATATCCATATATCTTATATATACGCATTTATCTGATTCATTTATTTTGAATCCATTTGATAACATAGTTTAATCAAATTTCTCATGCCATTGTTTTGGTGCTTGTTTAAGGCCTTAAAGAGATTTTACTAACTTGCACACCTTATTTTCATTTCCTGGGTTTACAAACCCTTCTGGTTGCTGCATATATATTTCCTCTTCCAGTTCACCGTTCAAAAACGCAGTTTTCACATCCATTTGGTGTATTTCCAAATTCAATATAGATGCGATTGCAATAAGCATCCTAATTGATGTTATTCTGGTAACTGGAGAGTATGTATCAAAGTAATCCAGATCTTGCTTTTGTCTGAATCCTTTTATTACAAGTCTTGCTGTATACTTGTCTACTGAGCCGTCAGCCTTTAGTTTCTTCTTAAATATCCATTTGTATCCTAGTGGTTTTGATCCTTTAGGGAGATCCACTAGTTCCCACGTATGGTTTTGTAGAATGGATTCTATTTCACTATTGACGGCTTCTTTCCAATAAGGAGCATCGGGAGATGACATTGCTTGTTGGTAAGTTAGAGGTTCATTTTCTATCATATATGCATAGAAATCAGGTCCAAAGGATTTAGAGGTCCTTTGTCGCTTGCTCCTTCTCGGTTCCTCTATCTCAGTTTCATCATTCATTTCTCTTTGATTAGCATTATCCTCGGGAGTATCTGAATCTCTTGGCCTCTTTTGAACACTAGTTTCAATAGAGGTCTTTAGAGGATAAATGTGTTCAAAGAATCTTGCATTTCGAGACTCGATAATGGTGTTTTCATGAATATCATCAGTTTCAGATTTGTACACCAAAAATCGATATGCACTACTATTATGAGCATATCCAATGAATATGCAATCTATAGTCTTTGGTCCAATTTTGACCTTTTTCGGCTTTGGTATTTCTACTTTGGCAAGACACCCCCACACTTTCAAGTATTTGTAGGATGGTGGTCTATTTTTCCAAAGTTCATGTGGAGATTTTGATGTTTTCTTTCATGGTATTTTATTCAAGATGTGATTTGCCGAAAGAATAGCTTCTCCCCAAAAGTTATCTGGCAATCCAGAACTAATTAGTAAGGCACTCATCATTTCTTTAAGAGTTCTGTTTTTCCGTTCGGCTATACCGTTGGATTGAGGTGAATACAGGGCTGTAGTTTGATGTATAATTCCATGCTCAGCACAAAATTCCTCAAACGGAGACTCGTATTCTCCTCCTCTATCACTTCTTAAAGATTTTATTTTCTTATTGAGTTGATTCTCAACTTCAGCCTTATACTGTTTAAACATGTCGATTGCTTCGTCCTTACTTCTAAGGAGATATACATGACAATATCTAGTACAATCATCAATGAATGTGATAAAGTACCTCTTTCCACCTCTAGTTTGACACATTTTCAAATCGCATACGTCAGTATGTATTAATTCTAGAGGTTCGGTCTCTCGTTCAACGTGATGAAACGAGGTTCTAGTCATTTTTGCTTCTGCACAAACTTGACATTTATAGTTGGAATCTATATTGCATTTTGGTATGAATTCTAGATTAATTAATTTTCGCAATGTATCAAAATTTACATGCCCTAATCTAGAATCCCATATGTTAGAAGAGTCAACAATATAAGCAGAAGATTCACTTTTATTCATATCATTGTTCGGTACAACAATGGTTACATTTGCTTTAAACAAGCCATCACACACATATCCTCTTCCAACATACACTCCGTTCTTTGATATTACAAACTTATCAGCAACAAATGTTAGTTTGAAACCATGCTTGCTGAGCAACGATCCTGAAATCAGGTTCTTGCGGATTTCTGGAACGTGGAGAACATCATTCAATTTTAGTTCCTTTCCAGAAGTTAACTTAAGTACAATCTTTCCCTTGCCTTCAACCTTTGATGCGGACGAGTTACCCATGAATAGTTGCTCGTTATCAGTGGCAGGCTTGTAGGTTGTAAACATCCACTTGTTGGCACATATATGACGAGTGGCTCCTGTGTCTAGAAACCACTACTTGTTGTTGCCAACAAGGTTGCATTCAGAAACGACTGCACACAAATCCATATCTGTGACATCCTCTGAATTTCCTGCCATATTTGCTTCAGGTTTCTTCTTTTTGGGCGCACGACACACGGCTGCTTTGTGGCCTTTCTTCCCACAATTATGGCAAGATCCTTGAAACTTCTTTTGTTTCTTTGCATTAGGATTCTTCTCGTGCTTTCTTTTATTTGTCTTTTCATCCTCAACCACGTTGGCTTTTGCCTGCAATGAACTGGTAGCCTTTTTCTCTGATTTTCTGTTGTCTTCCTCGATTCGCAGACGAACAATCAGATCCTCCATTGTCATTTCCTTGCGCTTATGCTTTAAATAGTTTTTGAAATCCTTCCATGACGGAGGCAACTTTTCAATAGCGGCAACCACTTGGAATGACTCACTTAACACCATCTTTTCGTCGTGAATTTCATGAATGATAACTTGGAGTTCTTGAATCTGACTGACGACTGTTTTGGAATCGACCATTTTGAAGTCAAGAAACTTTCCGACAATGAATTTCTTCATTCCGGCATCTTCAGTCTTGTACTTCTTTTAAGTGATAACCAGAGAACCTTTGCAGTCTCAACGGTACAGTATACATTATATAAACTGTTATCTAATCCGTTGAGAATGTAATTCTTACAGATGAAGTCAGAATTCTTCCATGCAGTAAAAGCCTCAACTTTGGTGGCGTCTGGCTCTAATTCTTCAACAAACGGTGGATCCTCCGTAATGTATTTGGCCAGGCCCAAGGTTGTTAGGTAGAAAAGCATCTTCTGTTGCCAGCGTTTGAAATCCTGGCCATTAAACTTCTCTGGTCTCTCGCCATGCGAATATGGCACAGTTGGTGGAACCAGAGGCGGAGCCGGTGGCACAGTCAGCGTCGGCACAGATTTGCTGTTGCTGTTTTGCGACATTGTCGTCCGCAAATGAAAGCAACTATTAGAAATTTCGTTTCAAGATTGTTAGAAACCAATCACTAGAAACGCCTAAAAACCGTTTCTATGAACAGCAACGCCTTTAAGCGTCAGCAATACTGATTCAATGATATTGCAAATTGCAACAGCAAAGTTCAGCCACAAACATGCAAGGGAATGCACTGGAACAGTAAATATTCAGAGAAAGAGAAGAAGACAGTACCGAATAATGTCCGAGTCCAGCGAGTGCTGTTCCCTTGAAAGGAAATTGCTCCCTCTACGGCGCGTAAGGTTTCCGAGCAATCGTCTCCCAAGGGTGAAACGGAACCGTCTCTGCGATGATGCGCTACACTCGCAGAGTCTCGACGAACGCAAGGTAGTTGTTTGATTACAGAACAGAGTATCGAGGAGGAAGGCAAAGAGTGAAGAAAGCAGAATTAAAAACTGTGTTTTGATTCGAATTCTGTAGGCCTTTATATAGGGTGGAAGAGACACTTTTTCATGAACAGGGGCTTCTGTTTGAACTGCAACAGCGACGTCTGTTGGAAAGGTTGCGACCCTTTACCAACAGAAATCACCGTTGGCATTTGCGCGGCTGATTTCAAAAATACGACGTTTTCCGCAGCGCAGCCCATCGGAGGCCCAATTGATCATCAGACCCCAAGAGCCCCAAGGCCCAAGGCCCTTATCTTTGACCCTTTAAATATTAACATGAATTTTTATCATGCCATAGTTCATGCCATTGCCTCTTTCTTCCATCTCCTCTTTCTTTTGTAATAACATATCAAGCCTTAGTATAAGTAGTGGCAAATGTGTTAGTTTTCCCCGATGTGGGACTAAATGAATTTTGCCAAAACCTACTCATTCATTTCCAACATAAAATACATTTTACTCGCTATAAGTGACATGTTGAGTGAAATTGAAATTGGTTAAACCTATTAACCAATTATGTATTTACTTATTTATATGAACTATTGTTGGCTGAAAACCCCACACGGGTATTAGGACGATACTTGACTGACACGAATCCCAATGTTTAATTATATGTCTATCGATTGATCGACAGGCTGCGATGAGCGTTATTGTTTTATTTTAATGCTCACACAGTTGACATTGTCACTCTGGTTGTTAATGGATGGATTGAGGATTATTTCCTGTTATTACCCTATACATGAAATGTATGAAACCCATATGACCCAAATTATATGGTGCATGGTTGAGTCGCATTCCAATGCAGAATTTCTTTTTTAAATAAAGAATGTTTACATAATAAAAGAAATTTTGTAAAATAAAAGATTTTGTATTCTAAAGAATATTTTACATAAATAATATTTTATTGATTTTTTTAAATATTTTTAGGATAAATCTTTTATTTAAGATCATTAGATCTTAACATTTATGTTTGGTGATTGATATGTAGATTGGATTTGTAGTGGACGATGTTTTAAATAACATTTATCCTTTAATCCAATTTACATTGAAATTACTATTTGAAATTTATAAATCTATTTTATAAATTTAAAAGAAGATTTTCTAAAATCAGACTTTTCCAAATTAATATATTAAATTGGAATTAAGTGGAAATTCGATTGATAATAATCGAGATGGGCTTCTGTAAAAGAAGACCGACATTATATATGGAATTTAAGAGGCTTTGCCGTTATTCCCTTTTAATATTAGTCCGATACAAAAATTTATAACGATTATTTGTTGATTTGATTTCTGTAGAAATTCCATATTTTGAAAATTTGTTTTGGGTTTATCGTGAACTGTGTTTTAAATGACAATAGTTCTTTAATCCAATTTAAGACAAGATTGGCTTATTAAAATTAATAATCTTGTAACAATGATTTTTGTATTAAAAATCAAAATTGGAATATTAATAAATCTTTTTAGAAAGATTAAAATGTAATTTATTTTATCTTTGATAAAATTAATGAGAACCTTTTAACATAAATAATAATTTTTATTTAAAAAGGATATTCAAGGTTGGAATGTGGCGTATGGTTGGTTTTAATTACAAATACGCGAGTTATTCAGAAAGACCGGGTCTAACCCATTCTGAATAATCATCACGACGATCAAGAGTCGAAGATGAAGACGGTGACTGAAGACCTGAGAACTTCACATCGTTTGGTTGATGATGACTGATATCTTGAATTGGGACTGATCCCCCAAGGCAAGGTAAAAAGTGATGATCTTCCAGACGTACGAGAGATCGACGGATACGTTGTTTCGTTCAGACCCAGAACAGACTTGTAAATGGATAGCATGCCTGACATTGAAATTTATTTCATGTAATTAAATTGGTTTTTATTTAATATATAAATGCATGGTGGCGGAGGATTTATTCTCCATCCTAACACCCTTTTGTATGTTAAATAATTACCGATCGCATAATATGAGTTGTTGATGTGGTATGCCAAGTTGCACTTGATCAAGGCTTATTGTTGCAAAGCAGAGCCTTGTGGGATGATCAAAGCATAGTCTATTTAGGCATAGCTTTGTGTAACGTGACTTCGCGAGCCTCACAGCCCGGTAGAGTCTAAAACGGGAGAAGGGAACGCAGGGAGTGCACACGTTTCTTTCTAGCTAGAGTGGTGCCAGGGACCTACCAGCGCTGGCATTTATTCATTGTGGTTGTTGGATTTTTCGAGGCCTCGGTTTATGCGGTCGCCACTGGTCGTATTATAGGTCCAAAAGGACCGGGGAATGTGTGTTCAGGCATTTCTAATCCAAAAAGTAAGTGTGGACCAGCCCTGCAGGATCCAAGGGTTGGACAGAGTACCAATCCTGGGGCATTTGCTAGAATGTCTCGAATCGGTAAGGATCTCCTCCCTACCCTTGACTCAGATGGAAACCCAAATTTCCAATACGACATCACGCGGTTTTGATTGTATACCTATATATGGCGACATAGTGGGATGGGGCACTCATGCCGTCTAGGATTGATACATTTACTTTGATGTATTTCAAATTGGTTGCACACTATTATTATATAATACCATGTTTATCGTATCAAGCATCTTTTGATCATTATAAGGTAAAACACTATCCTCCGGTTTGCGTTGCATTGTGTGATGGGACTTGGGTCTTATATTGGTTTCATTTTTCTAAAAAGCATTGCGTTATTTTGACGATTTACTTTAGTCATGCACTGGCAATCCATAGGAGAAAACCCGTTCCGCGAAAGTGGCGTGGTCCTGTGATTAGCCTTATTATATTATATAGGTTAAGTAGAATTCTCACACCAGTCCCATGACTGACCTGTAATTTGTCCACTGGCAAACTCGGGTGCCCATATTTTCCACACGGGCAGTCGAGTAGCTATTTTTGCAGATATATTAAACAGGATTCTGGGTTGAAGCTTAAAGCTGTGTCCAGAGATAGAGAGTCTTCCGCTGTGTTCTTCCGTTGCAGTATATTACATTTTTTGTATTTATCTTCCGCTGTAATTATATTCCAATGTACTCTGATATGTATATTCTGTACTCTGATGTAACATTTATTATAGTGTTATAAAAGTCTTCTGTTATCTGTTGTAATGTGTTGTATGCCCAAAGTTAAAGTATTCGTAGGTTTCCACTTTTTGGATCAGACCTGTGTGGTTTATGGTTGATTCAAAGGGCGGGAATTTGCGGGTCTTTACAGTCTCCGATCTGACGAGGAGGGGGGGGGGTGTCGCTTCGAGGTGGCGGCGGTTTAATGGGAGGGGCGATGTTCCTCTCCGCTTTTTTTTTCTTTTTTTTTTTCTGAAAAATGATTTTGAACCGGGGGTGGGGGGGGGGGGGGCAGAGAAAGATAAAGGAGAGGGGAGAGAAAGTTTATTTTTAATTTATTTAATTATTTTATTTACCAAAAAGTTGACTTTTTATTTCGACTTTGAAACGAGGCCCACTGCCTATCATCCATAGCTAATTACCCCCATTCCGAACACAATGCGATATGTATCGTAAGCTGATTCGGCTGTTACAATCAGTTTTTGTCAAAATCAACATATAACTCTATATATTGAATTTGAACGCGCATTTCAATTTACCGGGGTCACATACGAACTTGAAAAATTCCCAAAAAATATTTTCTAGCTTCGTATTGACGATACGGTCCTGACAAAACTAGTTTTGTCGAATTCTGAGACCGTTGGAAAAATGGCCATTTTCCAATCGATTAAAATCAACTAAAACCGGTCAAACGCGTTTTCCTTTGCCACACTCACATATTGATTCGAAAAATTATGAAATTTGAAACCTAGCAATAACTTGACACTGCGGATCCAACAAAAGTGGTTTCGTCGAAATCCGAGGTCGTTTGCAAAATTTCCATTTTTAAGGGCCTGAATTCCATAGCGACTATTCAGAATTTTCAACTGGACATATCTTTTGATTCCCGCTATGAAATTTCAATTTTTCGGATTCGTTGGAAAGATATTCCCAATTTGATTCTAATGTTTTTGGTTTCACTAAAATCTGGATTGTTTTGCACCCGGTACATTCAATTGAAGTTTGAAATCGAATTATCGAACTACCGCGCCATTTTCAATTCTATTTATAATTATATACAAATATTTATATTCTAACGATGACGTATATAATATATATGTTCGAAATATATTCAAAATAAATTTTCGTTGATATTATTTAAAATAATTCATTTTAAATCTTCAAAATTCACTGAAGTTGCCAAAACAAAAATTTTAAACTAGCTCAGATTTTCCGGGTTATTACATTTATACTTAAACTAAAGTTAACTAAAACTAACTAAAACTAATTTATACTTTATAATTTAAACTAAAATTAACTAAACTTGGGATTCTAGTTGGTTATGTAATGTTAGTTTACAAATTGAACGTATGAAAAAAAATTATGTAGACGTTAGTTTACAAATTATGTAATGTCTTTTATTTACGTAAACCCCTTAGAGGTTTTTGGCCCCGTCCGACAAGTGTTGTATATAATCGTTGTATGGATATTCGTTTTTACACAGAACGGAAGTCTATATTCATCTGATACAATATTCGTTGGATCTGCCCCAGCATTAGACAAGTTACAAAATATAATAACGTAAGCATATATTTTATAAATCATTTCAGTTTAAACGGTTAACAAAATTTCGATGGCACTTTCGTTTTTGTTCCCTATGTATACTTATTTGTGTACGATACAGGGACCAAAGGGAAGTACTGCCGAATTTTTGTTGAGTCGTCTAACCTGAAATGATTTATAAAATATGCTTATATTATTATATTTGTAATTAGAAGTAGGTTGACCGACCGTCAAAGTAAAAGAAATGAAGTAATAAACCGAAAACATGAAGTAGTTATAAATGAAGTTTTACAAGACTTTAATTAATATAAAGTGTTTGATTATATTTTCTAAGATATTTGTTGCAAAACAGGAAAATATTCGATTATTTTCTTGATCGCAGTTGGATGTATGAATACAGAACCGGTAGAAAAGAGTCGATATAGGAACATTTTTGTAATAGTATTCAAGTATTTATTAGATTTACTAAATCTAATAATCGAAGTAACGTAGACATACGTTGTCCGTGTAGTAAATACAGTCATCTGAAGCATTGGAAGCCAAATGTAGTAGAAGTACACCTATATAAATTTGGTTTTCTACCGAATTATTATTTATGGGGTCGTCATGGAGAACTTGTTCAACCTACGTCTAATCCTGTAGTGGTAGAGGACGATAATACAATGATGGACGATAATGCAACGACGAATCCGATAGAAAATATGGTGCAAATTGCAGCACGATCAATGTTTTCTACCATTGATCCAGGCGATGATGAGAATGCAAATGTTAAAGAACCAATGACGTAAGCTATACTTTTTTATGATTTATTGAATTCTGCTAAGAGGTCGTTGTGGGAAGGGTGTGTGTATAAGCGGAACTGAATTATTTGTAACCGCCGAATTCATCACTATGAAATCAAAATTCAATCTTACAGAAGCTTCACACAGCAGTTGTACAAACTATAAAACGATACATGCCGCCCAATAATTTGATGTGCGATTGTCATTATAAAGTGAAAAAACTTATGTTTGCTTTTGGACTACCGTATCAGAAGATAGATACATGTGCAAAAGGTTGCATGTTGTATTGGAAAGAAGACGCTCACCTTAGAAAATGCAAATTTTGCAATGAAGATAGATATATAAAAAAAAAAAGGAAAAGAAGTTCCATATAAAAGAATGAATTATCTACCCATAACTCCTAGACTTGAACGACTATATGTATCTTCTGTTACAGTATGTCATATGCGATGGCATAGTGTGAAAACACCAGAAGAAGGAATCTTGATACATCATGGAAACACTTTGATAGAACTTATCCTGAATTTGCTGCAGAGAGCCATAATGTTAGGCTCAGTTTATGTATGAATGAATTTTCACCATTTTCACAATTGGGTAGTAAATATTCATCATGGTCTATCATTGTTACTCCTTATAACTTACCTCCATGGATGTGAATGAAAAATCCATATATGTTTTTAACAGTTGTCGTCCCCGGTCCCGATGATCCGACACAAGGAATTGATGTTAATCTACAACCGCTGGTTGAAGAGTTGAAAACAATGTGGCATGAAGGAGTCGAAACATGCGACATTTCAAGAAAAAGAAATTCCGTATGTTTGCTTCCTTATTATGGACTATTAGTGATTTTCCCGCGTATGGCATGCTTTCAAGTTGGAGCATGTAACAGCTCGCATTTTACGTATCAAAGGATCGTAAAATATTTTTATTTTATTCCCTGATAGTTGGATCATTCTCATATTTTAATATATTATTTATGGAGATGTAAGACATGTCCATAATTTTTAGCAATTTTGTTTGTGATTATTTTTCCCCTGTCAATCTTGTACAAGGCATAACTTTTGACTCGGATAGAATCAGGTGTTGAGACATGTGCCATTGTAAAAGAAATGTTGTTTCCCTTTTCGTGGAGTGGTCACATTAAAGTTTTGGCTCAGCGGTTTGGGAGGAATCATTGTTTTAAGGTTTTACAGTTGGCTGATCATGTTTTGCAAGCCTTAATGGGCTCATTTGTAGAGGCCCATTAGCGGGTTGGTGGAAAACTATAAATAGGGGGTGAGAGGTATGGAGAATAGTTTACTTTCTCCATTCTCTCATCTGGTGGCCTTGTGTTCCTCCTTCCTCTAACACCTTTCCACCTTTAAAATTCGAGATCTACATTAGAGAATCGAAGATCTACATCGTTGGAAGCTAGATATACATCTTCCAAGGGAGGGGTCATCAAATTGAAGAGTTGGATCAAATTCTTCGCTATCCAGAATCTTACTTCATTGCATTTAGCTTGTTTTGGAGAATTGGTGAGTGATATGCATCTCTCACACGGATTCAATCAAATATATGAGTGTTTGATCTTGTTTTTCATCAAATTCAAGTTGTTTCTCCTAGATCTACATCCTGGTAAGTCTATTTTCATATGAATTGCCATGGGATCTAATTTAAAACTTAAAACCGGTAACTTCTATGTTATATCGTATGTTTATGCAAGTTAGATCCATAATTTAGTTTATATGTTCGTTTATCATGATTTGATGAAATTGCATAATTTTGGTGAAAATCGTCATATTCACGTTGTTAGTGATTTCATAACGTGTTTATGATTGTATGTGATGAATTGGATGGATTAATTTTGTCGAGATAGTCGATTGACGAAGTTTCGGTTGAAATTGGACCTAGTAGGTTTTTGGGTCGATTTTCTTTCGGTTGGTCGGAAGTGGGTTGGTTGGAAGTGGGTCGGTCGAAAGTAGGTCGGTCTGAGATCTTGTCTTAGGGAAAAAGTCAGAGTTGGGTCGGTAGACATGGGTTGGTCGATCAGGCTCGGGTCGGTTAGGCTTGGGTCGGTCGGATGGAGCTTGGGTCGGTCGAGCGGAAGCTGGTTAAGACAAAGTTGGATCGGGTTGGTCATATCTGGTCGGTCATGTTGGGTTAGTCAGTTATGCCTCTAGAGAAGGTTTGTGTCGGTCGTGCCTTTTTGTGGTCGGGTCAGTCGTTCCTTTTCTGGTCTAATCGGTCGCAAATGGTCATTTTCTGATGAATTATATTTTCGGGTACAACCCAGATTTAAATAAAAGGGCCTGAAAAAAATTGGGAGCAGCCCTCCGAGCCCTAGCAACAGCGTAGTGATGTAATTTTGTTCAGTGATGTTGTGACTTCAAAGTAAGTTCATGTGGGAATATTCAAAGTGTTGAATGTGTTCATTGATATGTGTACAACAACGAATGAGATGACAGCTCAAAGGTAGTGAGTTGGTGGATAATGGTTGCTTGAGCTATGAAAAGTCGTCGGATTGGATGACTAGAGATATGAAGGCCGAGAGATTATCATCGAAGAAAGTTCTAGCAGGCTCGAATCAGTGGTACAATAGGGGCACCTAAAAGACCGGAAGATTGGTGGTCGAGTACCTTGGGTATCGTTGAAAGGCCTAGCTGTCAAGGTTGGACAAACGTACGTATCGTTGAAAGACGTATGGAGTTTATTCTTGAACTGGGGTTACCAGTAGCCCTTGATATATGGCAAGGTTGGCCTCATATGGTTAACGATGGTTTTGATGCAGGATTGGCGGTGATAGCCAGAGTCTGTCATAGTTGATTAGTTGCTTTGTTTGTACCGTCTCACCTAAATTGTCCAACGTCAAAGGAGATGTTTCTTGGTTGCTTGTCTGATATTGGTTTTGGCCTCTGAGGCTTGTGCTTGAGGGATATTGAATTCGATTAGAATGGTTTACGTGAGATACATATAATCTGGATGTTATGAGTGCTAGTGGTGTTTGCTTTTGATTTCCATGAATGAACGATTGTTCTGGTTTCAATGAATGAATGGTTGAAGTGTTTGATGTAAAGGCTATCACTGTCCGATGTGGGGAAAATGGGGTTGAGTTCTTCTCGGGTGTTGTGGGTAGATTATTATGTTTATCTATCCATTCTCATATACTTTATTGTTAATGTTTGTTAGCTGTTTTATCGCTCACTAAGACTGTTGTCTGACTCAAGGTTTATGGTAAGTTCCGCTTGTGTTATCGTACCTTGATGATCGTCTATAGCTGCCTGGCATGCCTTTCAGCGCATTATTACTCTTGTTTAGTGCAGAGGTTGTGGGCGGTCGTCACAGAGCATATCTGGATGTTTAACCACTACAAGAAAACATATATATGGTTATATTTATTGGTTTCATTTGATATGTAAATGCAACCAATGTGTTTTTTAATTTTTTACTTAGGTGTTTTTTAACAATTGACTAAAATATTTGTTACGTTTGGTGATTGCCCCCCATTATGTTTCACTTCCCTCCTCAATTTTCATTTTTCCGCCTAAACCTAAATTACTTTTTTCTCGATCTCCCCTAGATTACTTTCCTCCTTTATCGTCTTCTCTGTTTCAATGCTTCTATCTTCGTACGAAATTTTGCTTCACACATTTACTACTACACCATTCTCACTACCTTCAACCGCACATCGCACGGTAATTTCCCCAATCTTATTGCTTTCCGCTAAAATTAAAGTCAACTTCTGCTCTTACAATCTTCACTGCGCTAAAAATTGAAACCTCCGTCAGATGATTTCCTAATTTTTAACCGACTGCAATTTCAGGGATGGACGAATAATCTTCTCGTGTGCCTGTTTTTTAACATCTCGACTTTGATTTGGGTATACAGTAACTTATGGAGCGATTTTTAAAGTGAATTAATGGAAATTCATCTTCTGTTGATATACAGATCTAATACACGATTTTAGGTAAGTTTCTTCAATCGATCATAGATTTTAGGATTTGGCATTTTGGGAAATCGTCATTCCAGCCCACAAATTTTACAGTTTATTACCTTGGGCAAGATTTAGATTCTGGTTGGCATATCAATTTCAAAATTAAAGTGCCTTTTCGTTTTATGATTTGATTTGGCTTCTTTGTCTCATTTCGACTGAGGTATGTGTGATTGAAGAATTTGCATTTGTTACTAGTTTCTTTAAATTAAATGTGATTTGACAGTTCTTTGTGAATGTGGCGGAAGTTAATACTGTATTGATCTACCAATCTGGGCTTTTCGAATCAAAAATTATGAATGAAGATAATGAAAATTAGTTTGAATGGCAACTTGTGTTGCTATATGCTGCTGTGTTCATACATCTAATGTTGGTGGTACTAATTTTGATTAATAATTATTTACATTCTTGAACCATAAATTATCTATATATTTTTTCTTCTCTACAGCTGTGGATGATTTATTGGTGGGTTACTATTAGTTTCTTCACTTTACTGTTCTTACATTGTACATCCTTCGACCAAGGTAGATTCTCATCTTCTTATATTTAAATTTCATATCTTTCACATTATATTTTCATAGTCTATGATATTTTCAAAATTAGTGTGATTGGTGGTAAAGTAAGATGAAATTGTCTACTTAAGGGGTTTTCTACAATATGATTTACGTGAAATCTTTTTATACATGCTTGAAATGGTTATGTTAAGTATATTTTTAAGATATCTAAAACAGTTCTATTTCTTGACTTAATGGAGAAGTATTTTGTACTTTGATTTCTAAAGTACGTACCTCAAAACTTGAAATAGAATTGAAGTTAGAAAAATGTAGATCCGTAAATTAACGACAAGTCTTCACTTATAACTACTTATAACACTACCAATTTAGGTATAATCTTGAATGTGTTTTAAATATTTTAGCAATATATTACAACAACAACAAAAAACCATATATCCCAAACAAGTTGGGGTTAGCTAGATATGGAACCCAAAATAAAAATAAAAATAAAAATAAAAGAAATAATACTGATAATAATATATATATATAAGGATTTAAAATAACCAAACAGATAAAAAGACGTCCGATAAAGGTTTAAAAAAAGTAAAATAGTTCAATAAAAGTGAAATAAATCTAAAATAGTAATAAAAAGGTTCAACAAAGTGAAATAAAGTCTAAAATAATTAAACATATTAAAAAAAAACTAAAGTTCTGGTACCTGGATTGCCAACTTCCATGCACTCCTATCCACTACCGGCTCCTCAGATATACTCCAATTACTTAAATCCCTCTTTATTATCTTCTCCCATGTCATTTTAGGTCGACGTCTACCTCTCTTTGGGCCTTTGGCGCGGCCTATAATTCCAGCGCGCATAGGTGCATCGTATTGTCTACGTTGGATATGTCCAAACTATCTCAAGCGGTGTTGGACCAACTTCTCTTCAATAGGTGCAACTCAAATTTTTTCCCGAATATCCTCATTTCTAGTCCGATCTCGTCTAGTATGCCTACAGCTCCAGCGTAGCATCCGCATCTCTACTACACTTATCTTCTGGACGTGTTGCCTCTTAGTAGACCAACATTCTGCACCATATAACATAGGAGGCCTGATTGTTGTCCTATAGAATTTTCCTTTAAGCTTCTGAGGAATCTTCCTATCACAGAGAATGCCAGATGCTAGTCGCCATTTCACCCATCCTGCTTGAATTCTAAAACTAACATCCTTATCAATCTCCCCATCAAACTGCAACGTAGATCCTAAGTATCGAAATGATTCCTTCTTTGGCTCTACCGGCCAGGGTGACCTCTCCGTCATCTGAGCTGACACCGCTAAACTCACACTTCATATACTTTGTTTTAGTTCTGCTAAGCCTGAAACCCTTTGATTCCAAGGTCTCCCTCCACAACTCTAGTTGTCGATTAACCCCTATTTAACTCTCATCAATCAGCACAACATCATCGGCAAAGAGCATACACCAAGGAATCCCCCTCTGTATATATTTTTTGATTTCATCCATCACTATTGCAAAAATATAGGGGCTCAAAGACGAACCTTGATGTAACCCTGTGTTAATTGCAAAAAATTAGCAATATGTTACATAAAAGAAAATTCGGTCATTATTTCTAACTTGCTTGCTGCTTGGATGGGGATCATTACATCCTTTTGTTTTTGATTTCTTCACTAGTCATTAATTATAATTCTTAAATAGTTGACAGTATGGTGCATGTTCCTAACCTGGGCTACTAAATTTTGATGTCATGCACGCAAGTTACTAAGTTCTGAATGTTTCATTATTTTTACATAGCTACCTGCCAATGGGTACTTCACTTTCTCTGACTGAGCTTAACATGAGGTGACTAAATGTAATTTGCATATATGAAATTTCTTATGTGTTATCACATATTACAATATTATTAAACTATTACTTTTCATGGAACCACTGTAAACTGTACAAGTTGGAATCTTATATACAGTTTTTTGAAATGCAGATGGATATGTGGACATGGCAAATGATCAAATCTTGTGCCCTCTTAAACTCATTCAAATTGGTTCAGTGTTGTAGTCACGTTTGGATGACTATACTTGAATATTTCAGTTTCTTATTTTTGCATAGTTTATGATCACTAAAATGCACTTTTGGAATGCTAATGTATAACATTAGTATATATTCCTATATGCTCGCACATAAGTAACTTCTCAACTAAGTTGTTATGCATACACGCACAAAGCATATCAAAAATATAGTTTGATCGTGTATATAAATTCCTGACCTAAGACTGTGACTGCTAATTCAACTTCATTGCAGTTTAGGAAACATATACCTTATTTTATAAAAAAAATTACTATTTTACTGAAAATTATACCACTACTTGAGTTATACTTGTACCATTTTAACATTTGTTTGACGAATATGTTCACTACATGCTAATTCAAATTTACAGGATACCAATTTAACCAAAAAATAAGTAAACAAAATACATACCGAAAACTATATAAATCTAACAGACAACAATTAGGATAAATAAATTGTATGAGTAAATCATTTGCTCACAAAACGTAGTAGAGACAAAGGACATACTGGTAATCTAGGTCTGTCTAGGGTATTTGGGACCGATCTCAGAGAACCTCTGCTTTCACCATGCTACTTTGCTCGATCAAAGTTGCGGCAAGGCGATCGTTGAGAGCGAATCTATAAAGATACGCTATCTTTACTTGCCTTACGCTGAGGGTTTGACATGACTTGATTGTGCATGGATATTAACATTCTTTTGCTTTGGATATTGTTCCTGCTCGAACGATGCTGGGTTCTGTTCCAAGTCATTTGGGTTCATTATTATCCTTCCTTAGATCTTCTATTTTCTAGCAACTTTGAAATAGTCGGTGTAGGGTTGATTCCCTTCACTTTCCCATTTTCCAAAAGCGGTATATAAGGTTTCTGTATATGGTTAAAACGTCAGTTTTTTGGTTTTGTGATGTACATTTGGTTGATTTTTTAAGCAGTCAAATTAAATTTTGCTGAATTTGAAAACTTATCAGACAAAGCCCAAACAGAGTGATGACAGATCTTAAAAACCACTTTTGTAGCATGGTCAGACAGTTAATAATATGCAAGATTTTATGTCTAAATTGTTTCTTCTAGTTAAAAAAACAAATGAAAGTGTAAAACATAAAGCGCCCAAGAATACTTTTGTGTGTGTAAGTACCCATTTTTTTTTTAAATCAGGCTTGTGTTATAACATAGTTATTTATACAAACTATACTGTGACAATCATACCTTGTAGGAGATACTCTGAGATGAAAGCTACGGTGACAGCCACAGGCTGAGCAATAAAGACTCTCATTGTATGGCACAAGTTCGCCACAACCATCGTTGGAGTAAGTGCCAAAATTACTTGACCGATTCTTCATGCACTGCATGTTATGTAACGGCGGTCGGAACAAAGCCTCCCTTCCTTGCATGCATATAAGCTAGCACACAACTCCCATATAACAAAAGGAATCCCTGATGTTACGTGTCTACCAACTCATATTTGTACATAATTCCTTCAATATATTCCATGATGTAAGACTATTGTATCCAAACCATCACTCCTCCTTAACAACATGCGAGACAATCCTAACAGTCTCCCCATTGACTCGCATCCCACGAGTATCTTTTGAGAGCACTGCCTTGCTCGCATGGCCCAGTCCGAACCTTCGGCTTTGATACCACTGTTATGTAACGGCGGTCGGAACAAAGCCTCCCTTCCTTGCACGCATATGAGCTGGCACACAACTCCCATATAACAAAAGGAATCCCTGACGTTACGTGTCTACAAACTCATATTTGTACACAATTCCTTCAATATATTCCATGATGTGAGACTATTGTATCCAAACCATCATTCCTCCTTAACAACATGCGAGACAATCCTAACACTGCATGTATACATGTGCATATCTATCATCTTCTAACATGTTATTTTCTCCTTTTTTGTGTATCCTATTCTTATATAGCTCTACTTTGAATGCTTTTTTATTTCTTTTCCCATCTAGTTCTCAGCCATGACCACTTGCAATTATCTTGGAAGATTGGTTGTTTATATAGTGGCCTTGAAATAGTGAATTTTCTAATTGAATACTGCAGTGTTGCATAATTCACTACTTGGCCGCTGTTTTTTTTTTCTAAAAAAATTTATGTATGACATTTAGGTTTCTGACAGCTAAACTTGTTTATAGTACAATATTTATTTGCTAGAAAATAAAAATAAAAATTTATGTTAGCTCCAATATGACTATAATATTTTTTTTTCTATTCATCTAATGTATTAGTTCACAACAAACATATAAGCAGTATTTAACCGCTAACCCATGATCATTTTCATCTCTGATTTTGTTTGTACTTTGCTAGAGTATTATTGTCTACACACTACTTGTAAGCATCATATATTACGAAACTACAATTTTATTTATCTGCACATGAGTTTTAGTTTGTTGGTCTGTTGATACATGATCTATACAGATAGTGAAAGTTTACTTGTATGTATGCTCCATGAATAATAGGCTAAATGTACAGTTTTTCTTGGCCAGTAACTGACCCAAGTCACCATGTTTTGATTGATTACTCCTGGAATTAATTGGTACATAATCATTGTAAACCTTTACCGAGACAATACAACTATTCATGACACTTGTATGCACGAATCTGAACTAAATTGCGAGTTAGAGTTGAATAAAATAGTATATGGATCAGTTTTATAATTTTTATGTAGTCAAGACTTAAGTATTAATTTACATTTCAGCAAACAAAAATGCCCAACTTGCAATACTAATATAACTTGAATAAAAGATTAATAATGCTTTAAGTAAAAAAGTTTGAAAGCATGCTTGCAAGTAAAGGAATTACCCATTTATCATGATCTCTTAATCAAAATTATTATATTCCGAACTAACATAATGCATTAACATGTCAGTATTTAAATATATTGCTAGAATGCACTGCATTGTAATAATTTGTATTATAGAATTGTGTGGATGATTGGATAAAAATCTTAAATTTTAGTACCATTATGTTTGCGTTGCAAATGTTCTGGATAACGGACATACATAAGCACACATCTGTACAAAAAGAAATGAAGGGAAAAAAAATGAGATGTGGGGACAGGATGGTTGGGGAAACCTGCAAATTATAGTCTTATGATTTTTCTAATAATCATCTACATACATGAATCTAACGATCTTTGTATTACTTATATGAATATAATAGTGTTAACAAATTATCATAACATATATTTGTATCCCATGATGATACTATATCAATGTTCACTATTTTTAAATAGCCTTGACGTAAGAACTGAGAAGTCAGCACATAATTATAAGTTGCGTCTTTAAGTTCGGTTAATGGTACCTTAGTGTAATAAAGCCATGTTAACTAAGCATTTCTACCAGTATGAGGACATGAGTTGTTAAATCCTCTATTAACGCGGTTCATAAATTGATGCATCAACTGCCAGTAAAGCGATCGGTCATGCACCATGATACCGGTTCGTTCGGTCTTTACGAATCGGTCGGGCTCGTCGCGTATGGATCAACTTCAATGCATGGTCGAGTACCGCTCGCATATAGGTAACGATCGGTCTGCGCTACGCTATCGATCGGTCAGTTACAATCTCAGGAACCAGACACGTTGATACAAAAAACATGCATCAATGAAATAGAATAAAACATTGCGCTTCAGACTTCTAGAACCCTACCACGTTAATGGATGGATCGGCCTTAAATATACATAGTAACATCTATGTAAATAAAATGTGAAGCTGGTTCATTCATGAAGGTGTTAATATGTTCATATGGTATCAACACGTTCTCATCATATATACATGAGGTGTACCATAATAAAATGTTGAGGCACGTGGACCGTTTGCATGGTATGCCATTTCAAGGGATTCATATAGTTTGGCAGGTTTTATTTATAACAAATGGAATACGCCATGTCAAAAACTTTCATTTGATCGGTATCAAATAGCATAGAACCAATCGGTTTTAGATAATAAAGCATCAAAATACGCCAGCATAATATTATAAAGTTGTGTGTAATAACATGCATGGATGCCATGTTGTGAATTTTCAAAACATGGTTTTGGGTATGAGGTTTGTTTTTTAAGAGAGAAGAAAGAAGGAAGAAGGAATGGGCAAAATTTGTTTGTCCCACATCATGAAATAATCAAGAGCTTGCCTCTATATATACAAAGGCATGATGTATTATAACAAAAGAAAGAAGAAAAGGAGAGAAAAGGAATCTGGCCTTGAGCATGAACAAACCAGTCAATAGGCCAAAACTCAATTAGTCGACCGTTTTGTTCTCTGTTTGAAAACGGTCGACCGGTGACTTTTGGGCAGTCGACTGGTTTCATCCCAAAGGGAAGGGATGCGACGCTGTACGGACGGAAATGGCCGTTGCAAACAATCGTGACGTTTCTCTGAAAGGACACCTCTTCGTTTGTTATAAATAGCAATGCCCAGAAATGTTTCAGATAACTTCAAATACATCTTCTTCTTCCTATATTAATCTGTAACATCATTAAAGCGTTTCTAACGCTGTCGTTCTCTGTAACACCTTACAGGTGTTGCAAATTCCAGAAACTGCTGCAGATTTGTTCTCTTCTTCTTCTCTTTATTCATCTTCTCTACTTGCACCATCAGTTACCAAATTTAAGAGTGTTCTTCGTCGGATCAAAATCGTACAAATTTTGAATCCGATTACGTTGTTTCAAAGCTTCATTGAATCCTGAAGTCAATAGTTCGATAACCCTTTTGTACCTGGTGGGTTGAACTATTGTCTAAAAGAATTTGCTACGCAAATCCTTGAAGTCAGAAGTACGACAATCATTCTCCTCCATTAGCGTCTCAAACCACAAAATCCCCAACAAATTTTCAGACAATATTTCAACCATGGAAGGTTTGAGCGCGTTGCAAGTGATGAATCAGCATTTGACGAAGTTAGAGCGATTTGATGGAGAGAATTTCACTCGTTGGCAAGAGACTATGAAATTCTTTCTGATCACGGTCAAATTATTTCACATCCTCGAAGATGGATTGGAGAAAATAGCGGAGGAAACCGATAAGGATAGTGCGGAACTGAAAGATAAAAGGGCAAAGCGCAAAGAGGAAGATTTTCTATGCAGAGGCCACATTCTGAATGCACTGTCTACTCCGATATACAATGCTCATAGGACCTTGGACACCGCGAAGGCACTCTAGACTGCGCTAGAAAGCAAATATCGCATCTCTGAGGAAAGTAATAAGAAATTTCTTATATGCAATTTTATGGATTTCAAAATGGTCACTAACAAGTCCATAATTGGACAAGTAAGTGAAATACTGCAGTTAGTAAATCAACTTAAGGATGCCGGTATTGATCTCCCTGAATCTTTTGTTGTTGGAGTTATTATTTTGAGACTCCCGAATTCTTGGAGTGATTATAAGAAAAAATTAAAGAATGTGGAAACATATTATGATTTAGACGGTTTACAGCGTCATCTTCGTATTGAAGAGGATTCTCGTAAACGCGAACTAGATGATAATCCGCAAAATGAGTCTCAATCTAAGGCTAATAATGTTGAAATTAACGATAAGTTGAAGCCTAAGAATAAGACATAGTTCAAAAAGAAAGGTACTAATTCTAAGAATAAGAAAAAGGGTGACTGTTTCTATTGTCACAAACCCGACCACTATGCCCGAGACTGTCGTCTTCGGAAGAAACAACAAAAAGTGAATATGGTCGAAGAAAAGCTTGTGGCTGTCGTACAAGAGGCGAACTCCGTTAGTGGCATTGACAATGATTGGTGGCTCGATACTGGAGCGACTATTCATATTTGCAAAGACCGTAATCTGTTCAAGACTTACGATGAGAATAATGGAGAATCCAGCGAAGTAACTGGCACAAACAAAGTTGCAAGCAAAGTTCTGGGAAAAGGCACTATTGAATTGACATTCACCTCTGGAAAAGTTCATACTTCAGTCAATGTATTTTATGTACCTGATATGTGTAAGAATTTGATTTCTGGATAACTTCTTAACAAAGGAGGATTCAAGATGGTGTATGAGTCTGATAAATTAGTGTTGTCCAAGAACAACAAATTTATTAGACAGGGATATTCTTGTAACGGCATGATTAAGTTGAATCTAATGAAGAAATCTTCTGCTTATATTGTTGACTCTGTTAATTTATGGCATGGTAAATTAGGACATGTTAATTATAAGTCACTTAGAAATATGCATAAATTGGGATTAATTTCTTATTGTGATTTCGAATCCATTTCTAAATGTGAAATATGTGTTCAAGCAAAAATACATCGAAAATCCTTTAAATCTGTTGAAAGGAAAATTGGTTTGCTTGATTTAGTATATAGTGATGTGGGTGACTTGAAAAGTCATATCACCTATAGTGGTAACCAACACTATATAACATTTATTGATGATTATTCTAGATATGATTATGTATCTCTAATGAAATATAAAGATGAAGCCTTTGATAAATTCAAAATTTACAAAGCAGAAGTCGAAACACAATTAGGAATCAAAATTAAAGTGTTACATTCAGATCGGGGTGGTGAATATTTTTCAAATGAGTTTACTTTGTTTTGCAAACAAAATGGTATTATTCACCAATGTACTGCCCCATATACACGACATCAAAATGGTGTTGCTGAAAGGAAAAACAGAACTTTAGTAGAAATGGTTAACGCCATGATCGTAGGTTCTAATTTACCTTATAACTTATGGGGAGATGCTATATTATCTGCATGTTACATTTTAAATAGAGTACCACTTAAGAAGAATAATATTTCTCCATATGAATTATGGTTTAATAGAAAACCTATTCTTAGTAGACTCAAAGTTTGGGGTTGCTTAGCTTATGTTAGAAAACCAGACCCTGAACGACCAAAGTTAGGTAATAGAGCTTTTAAATGTGTTTTCATTGGGTATTCTCTTAATAGTGTAACTTATAGATTTATGATTCTTGATACCTTAGAAGTCATAAAATCTGTAGATGTAGAATTTTTTGAAAATCAAACTGTTGAGAATCTATTAAGATCATCTAGTCCAGAACCAACTGAGACTAATGATACAAATGATGATGAATATGCTTCTGCTCAAAATAGCAAGGAAGTGTCAGTACCAGATAATAGTACTAAACACAGGAGAAGTGAAAGAGCGAGAATAGAGAAGGACTTTGGTCCTGACTTCATAACATATCTCGTAGAAGGCAATAAGGAGGAAGTCCTTAATGTGACAAGATATGTAATGAACGTCGATGATGATCCCAAAATTTATTCTGAGGCTATGAGTTCTAGAGATTCTAATTTCTAGAAAGAAGCTATCAATGATGAAATGAATTCCATAATGTTAAACCAAACTTGGGTATTAAGCGATTTACCTCCTGGTGCTAAACCTATAGGACGTAAATGGATATTCAAGAAAAAGTTGAATACAAATGGATCCATTGATAAGTTCAAAGCCAGATTAGTTGCTAAGGGATATAAACTAAGACAAGGAGTAGATTATTTTGATACATATGCTCCAATGGCTCGCATATCTTCGATACACTGTTTAATAGCACTTGCATCAATTCATAACTTGGTCATACATCAAATGGATGTAAAGACAGCTTTTCTAATTGGAGATTTAGAAGAAGAGATATACATGGAACAACCTGAAGGTTTCATAACCCCAGGCCAAGAAAAGAAAGTTTGTAAATGAGTTAAATCTCTTTATGGCCTGAAGCAAGCTCCCAAGCAATGGCATGAGAAGTTTGATAAAGTTGCACTGTCATTTGGATTCATTGTTAATGATGCAGATAAATGTATCTATAGCAAATCAGATAACAACGATTATGTTATAATATGCTTATATGTGTATGACATGTTGATATTTGGTTCCAATATATCTTGTGTGAATGAAACTAAGAAGTTTCTGTCTTCTAAATTTGATATGAAAGATCTGGGAGAGGCTGATGTAATTCTGGGAATAAAGATCATTAGGAAATCGAGGGAGATATTACTAACTCAATCTCATTACATTGAGAAGTTCCAAAAGAAGTATAATCATTATAATGACAAACCAGTACCAACTCCTTTAGATCCAAGTATAAAATTAGAAAAGAACATTGGACATACCATTTCTCAATTGGAATATTCTAGTATTATTGGGAGTCTTATGTATGCTATGCATTGCACTAGACCAGATATCGCACATGCTATAAGTGTATTGTGTCGATTTTCGAGTAATCCAGGTTTTGAACATTGGAAAGCCATTTCCAGAGTCTTAGCTTATTTGAAGGGAACCATAAACTATGGTTTATCTTATAAAGGATATCCTGCTGTAATTGAGGGATATAGTGATGCAACCTGGAACAATGTAGAATCGAAATCCAAGTCTACGACTGGATGGATATTTACATTAGGAGGCGTTGCTGTGTCTTGGGCTTCCAAGAAGTAGACCTGTATGTCTGATTTAACTATGTTGTCAGAATTGATTGCATTAGCAGACGCATGTAAGGAAGCGGAATGGCTTAGAAATTTGATAGTAGAAATCCCATTATGGAAGAAGCCATCTCTAGCAGTCTCGATTAACTGTGATAATCAAGCAACAATATATAATGTTTCTACTAAAACATATAATGGAAAGTCTAGACATGTAAGTCTAAGACATCACATGGTGAGACAGTTACTCAAAAGTGGAGTTATAACTGTTGACTACATAGAAACAAAGAATAACTTGGTTGACCACTTACTAAGAGTCTTCCAAAGGCTATGGTTTCTATTAAGTCTAAAGAAATGGGGTTAGGTCTGTTAATGAAGATTGATCATCCTTAACAGAAACCCAACTTGTGTCTTGAAAAGGATAGACAAAGTTCAATGGGTACCAACAAGTTAAGGAAATGATTATGGAACCCTAAATCAATAATCCCACAATGTTTAGTGTTGGATTCTGCATGAACAAAAAATGGATAAATATCCTTAATAAGTCTAGAAAGCTAAAAGTTGTCTCGTAGAAACACCTTAAGTAACTTACCTATATGAGTATGGAAATCATGCCATTTCCTAGGAAAGTAAGACCGCTTTCTAAGTAGACTCATGAACCAAGATTTAAGCACATGGCCATTAACGTGCTGAGCAATACAGAACACTCAAACTAAGGAATACAATATGTGTGATTGTTCCAGTTTTATCATTAAGGGATACTTGGTTGAAGATTCGTTCACCATTGAATCTCTGTAGAACTTTGAATGGTTTACACTAAGTAAAAGTTCAAATCCAAAAGACACTTTTATTTATGTGTTGTTTCCACGATGATGCAAAACTTGATCTTAGAACTACACAGGCTTGATCCCACTTGGGTATGTAGGAAGTCACACTAGTGACTCAGCCGTCAATTTTATTTTGAAAATTGGGGGAGATTGTTGTAAATTTTCAAAACATGGTTTTGGGTATGGGGTTTGTTTTTTAAGAGAGAAGAAAGAAGGAATGTGCAAAATTTGTTTGTCCCACATCATGAAATAATCAAGACCTTGCCTCTATATATACAAAGGCATGATGTCTTATTACAAAAGAAAGAAGAGAAGGAGAGAAAAGGAAATGGGCCTTGAGCATGAATTTGACATAGATAATAGTATTTAATGTCAAAAGATGGGCCTTGTGGCTCTTGGGGTCTCGTAATCCATTAGGCCGCAAAACAAACCAGTCAACATGCCAAAACTCAACCAGTCGACCGTTATGTTCTCTGTTTGAAAACGGTCGACCGGTGACTTTTGGGCAGTCGACTGGTTTCATCCCAAAGGGAAGGGATGTGACGCTGTACGGACGGAAATGGCCGTTACAAACAGTCGTGACGTTTCTCTGAAAAGGACACATCTTCGTTTGTTATAAATAGCAACGCCCAGAAATGTTTCAGATAACTTCGAATACATCTTCTTCTTCCTATATTAATCTGCAACATCATTAAAGCGTTTCTAACGCTGTCGTTCCCTGTAACACCTTACTGGTGTTGCAAATTTCAGAAACTACTGCAGATTTGTTCTCTTCTTCTTCTCTTTATTCTTCTTTTCTACTTGCATCATCAGATACCAAATTTAAGAGTGTTCCTGGTCGGATCAAAATCGTACAAATTTTGAATCCAATTACGCTGTTTCAAGGCTTCATTGAATCCTGAAGTCAATAGTTTGATAACCCTTTTATACCTGGTGGGTTGAACTATTTTCTGAAAGAATTTGCTATGCAAATCCTTGAAGTCAGAAGTACGGCAATCATTCTCCTCCATTAGTGTCTCAAACCACAAAATCCCCAACAAATTTTCAGACAATATTTCAACCATGGAAGGTTTGAGCGCGTTGCAAGTGATGAATAAGCATTTGACGAAGTTAGAGCGATTTGATGGAGAGAATTTCACTCGTTGGCAAGAGACTATGAAATTCTTTCTGATCACGGTCAAATTATTTCATATTCTCGAAGATGGATTAGAGAAAATACCGAAGGAAACCGATAAGGATAGTGAAGAACTAAAAGCTAAAGGGCAAAGCGCAAAGAGGAAGACTTTCTATGTAGAGGCCACATTCTGAATGCACTGTCTACTCCGATATACAATGCTCATAGGACCTTGGACACCGCGAAGGCACTCTAGACTGCACTAGAAAGCAAATATCGCATCTCTGAGGCAAGTAATAAGAAATTTCTTATATGCAATTTTATGGATTTCGAAATTTTAACACCCCACATCCGTTAGTGTCACTCACAAAGGGAATGCACTAAGTTCTGTGGAGCATTTAGGGTAAAAGATGCAGATAAATTACAAGACAGACAAAAATTAAACAGCGGAAAATAAAACTTTGCTTTATCGATAAAATAGTTTGTACAATGATTTCTTTACAATATCAGAGTATCATCTGTCTTACAAAATAAAGAAGCATAAAACAACATTTATATTCCCCCAATTTAGCAAGAGCAATCCATAGCATCTGAAAAGAGAATCCAAGCAAACTTCGACAAATCTTCAAGCTGGGAAAGAGTGACAGTCCAACTTAACCTGAGCTATGCTATTCCCTCCTTTACTACCTAGGGAGGGAGGGGGAATGGAAGAAAAGAAGACGAAAGAAAAACAGAGTCAGACATAAAGCCTGAGTAAGTTAAGTAACTTCTAGCATGTGAACATGGAAAAACAGAACGACATGAATAAACTGAATACAAGATAACACCACGATGATAGGGTTGGCAAGATTAGACAAGATTAACACAAGATATGCTAAGCTAAGATAAACTGGATATGCTCTAATACTTTCGCCGCTTCGCTATTTCCTTGTTATACTGGTTTCTACATCTCTCCACCACCTAACTAATGTCCCAACTAGTAACGATAACGTGATCCCAATCCTTGTAGTTTCCATTGGCTTCAGGCATACATTTATTATTTATTACCTAGATCTAATCTAGGGTTTTCTACCAAGTGCCTTCTAGATTCAACTAGAGTTTACGCTATCTGCTGAATGTTTCTCGGATTTAGGGTTTATGCCACCTAGTCCAACTAGGGATTATGCTACCTGTCGAACGATGCCCCCAAGTCTAGGACACACTAACTAGAGTGGTATATGTTCCTATACTTCCCCACGCATGTATCGCGAATCGTTTATCGCTTGTCTAGATGCACATGTCCTGTAATGTGCGGCCCGAGTCCTGTGGCGAGGCAAATCAAGAAATACAGAACTCGGTCGGGAGCTTTCAGATATCTGCCGATGCAGATGCTAAGGTCTGTTTTTGTTCCAGTGGCTATGGTCCCACTTGAACCCTCCCTCAACTAATGAAAGGCACACCTTGAAAAATGAGAACTATACGCAGGCCCCCGGTGCCTCACTATCCTACGGTCATCCTCACCCATAACTAGATAGCAAGTATATGGTCTTTTGGAGTTCTCCGCCTTTCCGCTTCATGTATCTCGATTGACTCAAGATGGATGGTAGACGACGAGTTGCTATCATAGGGCTACCGTTTTCTCGCTGAATCACGCCGGTCCATCCTAGTCTTTAGGTCGCCATATATTGCAACCAAGGCATACCCCTGGTTCTTTTAACGCAGACGTTAACCTCTGTGAGCCAAGGAGGATCATCTGCAGCCTCACAGAGGGATACCAAGAGTACCCTCACGTCCCCTCGAAGCCTCGGGCTTCGTAACCCAATTCGTTGGAGCCTTGTTTTTACTCAGACGGACATTCGCTCCTTCCCGTGTTATAATAAGAATTATTACTTATTTCTACTAACTAAGGTTTACCACTTAGTTTCTAGAATCGTTGTTTTCTTAACTAAGGTTTACTACTTAGCTCCTTTTAACTAAGGTTTACTACTTAGTTTTCTTTCCCGTCAATTTGGATTGGTTAAGTGTCATTAGTCAATTCAAGCTAACTTAACCCTCTTCATTCACCCTGATAAACTGGTTAAGTGTTATCAGTAATTCATGTTGACTTAACCCCACCACAAACCAAGTTATATTGGTTAAGTATTTCTTATTACTTAACCCTACCCATTCATCCTTTATTGGTTAAGTGTCCCTTTATAACTTAACCTTGCCCGTCTGTTTTAACTAACATGTTATTAATGGTTAAGTATTATCCTTTCATGTTTCAGACTTAACCCTATTCCTTTATCACAATCTGATGGTTAAGTGTTCAAGTTTACTTAACCCTACGGTCTAGCCCAGCTAACATATCAAATTGGCTAAGTGCATTAAATTTTACTTAACCCCGACCTCTTGTCTAGTTAACATGTTAATTTGGCTAAGTGTATTAACTTTACTTAACCCCACCTTCTAGTCTAGTTAACATGTTAATTTGGCTAAGTGTTTTCTTAGTTACTTAACCCCTACAAATCTTGTCTTGTTACCATGAGTTTGGTTAAGTGTCCCTATGGACATAGCCCTCCCATTCTAGCTTAACTGTGTTAAGTGTCAGTATGAACCTAACCCTACCAACCGGTCTGGTTATCATGTTGAATTGGTTAAGTGTCTTAGTTAACTTAACCCTGCCATTCTTTTTCTAGCTTTAACTAAATAAATTAAAGCCGCGACCACTCACATTAGACAGATATTGTTGTGAATACTGGATGTGCCGGTTGGTTCCGGGCAGGTTTACATCGCAACTCAGTCTAACCTCGGGTTGGGCATATTCGTGTTTTCTAAGTTCAAAGGGTTTTGATTAATTCTTCAATCAGGTTTTGAAAGTAACCATCCCGTCCATCGGATTAGTTAGGGATAGCCAGGGAGAGCAGGAAACTTGTATTTTCCAAACCCAAGCCTAGACACTATCCTCTTTGTCACCCTAGAACTTTCTGGTGTATTATTAAAAGGGATGTCGTTAATAAACCTTTAATTTGTCTAAATTTACATTTCTCATTTAGGACAAATTCTATAAGTAAATTATTCCTAATTTACTTATTTCATAATTACTCTTTTAATGTAAATTGTCAACCTTTATTCTTATGGCCCATTTTCCCCTCTATATCATATTTATGCCTTTTTGGTATGTAAACTATACCAAATTAAGTGTCGCTAACCATGATTTTGCTAAACCTGACAAGTACTCCCAATTATGGCCAATTTCAGATTTACGGCAACATACTTATTATGCCAAATTAGCTAATCCAATTCTGATTTAACATTCTAATTACAGTTAATGTCAAACTAGACCTATTATTCTAGTTCACAATTTATATAAATGCTAGATTTACAAGTCAATACTAGATTCAAATTACACATCCTATAATTCATATCAAATTTATCCAATTTGCATTTCTATGAACATGCCATAATACATGTTCCCAATTTATGCCAATTTCCAAGTTAAAAACTATGTTCTTAGTAAATTTCATATTTTGCCCAAATCGTATTCCCACCGTTCGTATAATCGTGATTCAATCTAGATTATAAATAAATCTAGATTTGTAGAAAATAGGGAGTGAACAAAAGATGCTATGAAAAAGATAAACATAACAACTGGCATAAAATGATAATTTACTAATTATAGACCTAACGAATTACACTGAAATTGATCTAAAACGTCGACTATAGGTCTGAAAATCTTATGACATAAAAAGGGTTGAATAACGACATAGGTTTAAGAGCATTGGTAGACCTAACTTAATAGGTAAATTCCCAAGATCTAAAACCAAAGAAAACCAAGAATAGACAGAATAGATAAACATGGGTAGACCTAACTTAATAGGTAAATTCCCAAGATCTAAAAAGAAATCCAAGAATAGACAGAACAGATAATCGGGTTTAGACCCAATTTCATAGTCACAAAACTTAAGCAACATTTTCCTAGTCATGAATCATAGGTGTTTAGTCACAGTAATCCTTGTTATGTCATAGGCAATAGTTTATGTTTCCTAATCACAGGCATAGGCTTGTGTTCATAGTCAAGGAAATAATTCTTATAGTCACAATCACGGTCATAGGCAATGCTCATAGTCATAGGCAATGTTCATAGTCATAGGCAATGTTCATAGTCATAGGCAAGGCCTAATTGGTCATCGAATCATAACAGTTCTTAATTAGGTCCAAAGATATATGCACAGATTCGAATAGAAAATTTTGGCATATTCTTTTATTCCTTTAATTTCATGTCACGAATAGAGAAAACGTTCAAATCTAAAAATAATTGAATTACAGAGATTAGATTAGATTCGTAGAAAAACAGTCGTTGTAGTCGTTTGAATCATCACTTGAAACCCAGCTTGACTTGAACCTCTTCTTTAAAGTCTTGAGCAGCATTTCCTCTTCTTTATATATATATATATTATTTTATTTATTTATACATTTTCTCAGAGGCAGCATAAGGATAGAAAAGAATTGTGAATAGAGAAGAAGACTAGGGCTGTTTATATAGTGTAGAAGTCAACGAATCTGGTCAGAATGGCGTCCGGATACAGAAGAACGAACCAGGTTCAGAAAACTGGAAAAAGCGGTGGGGGGGGGGGGGGTCGACTCCCAGGTCGACTACCCAGTCGACCTGGGTGCCCCAGGTCAACCCCCAGGTCGACTGCCCAGTCGACCTGGGTCCTTGGTGGGAATTTTCCTGCCCAGCCCAATCTGGGTCTGTTTTTGAATTTCGAACTCATTTTCTGACCTGTTTTAAAATTTGAACTTCGCTGAATCTTCCGGAGGCCATATCTTCCTCGTACGGACTCCGATTTACGCAAACTCGCACTCGTTTTCATGCAGAATTCCGAGACGAACGCAATGTCGCAGTCCGTTTCCCCCGTTTTTGAATTTAGAATTTAAATCTGCCTTGATTTGTGAATCTTAGTGTTATAGAATTACGGGGTGTTACAGAAATGGTCACTAACAAGTCTATAATTGGACAATTAATTGAAATACTGTTGTTAGTAAATCAACTTAAGGATGCCGGTATTAATCTCCCTGAATCATTTGTTGTTGGAGTTATTATTTCGAGACTCCCGAATTTTTGGAATGATTATAAGAAAAAATTAAAGCATGTGGAAACATATTATGATTTAGACGGTTTACAGCGTCATCTTCGTATTGAAGAGGATTCTCGTAAATGCGAACTAGATGATAATCCGCAAACTGAGTCTCAATCTAAGGCTAATAATGTTGAAATTAAAGATAAGTTGAAGCCTAAGAATGAGACTCAGTTCAAAAAGAAAGGTACTAATTCCAAGAATAAGAGAAAGGGTGACTGTTTCTATTGTCACAAACCCGGCCACTATGCCCGAGACTGTCGTCTTCGGAAGAAATAACAAAATGTAAATATGGTTGAAGAAAAGCTTGTGGCTGTCGTACAAGAGGCGAACTCCGTTAGTGGCATTGACAATGATTGGTGGCTCGATACTGGAGCGACTATTCATATTTGCAAAGACCGTAATCGGTTCAAGACTTACGATGAGAATAATGGAGAATCCAACGAAGTAACTGGCGTAAACAAAGTTGCAAGCAAAGTTTTGGGAAAAGGCACTATTGAATTGACATTCACCTCTGGAAAAGTTCTTACTTTAGTCAATGTATTTTATGTACCTGATATGTGTAAGAATTTGATTTCTGGATACCTTCTTAACAAAGGAGGATTCAAGATAGTGTATGAGTCTGATAAATTAGTGTTGTCCAAGAACAACAAATTTATTGGACAGGGATATTCTTGTAACGGCATGATTAAGTTGAATCTAATGAAGAAATCTTCTGCTTATATTGTTGACTCTGATAATTTATGGCATGGTAGAATATGACATGTTAATTATATGTCACTTAGAAATATGCATAAATTAGGATTAATTTCTTATTGTGATTTCGAATCCATTTCTGAATGTGAAATATGTGTTCAAGCAAAAATACATCGAAAATCCTTTAAATCTGTTGAAAGGAAAACTGGTTTGCTTGATTTGGTATATAGTGATGTGGGTGGCTTGAAAAGTCATATCACCTACGGTGGTAACCAGTACTATATAACATTTATTGATGATTATTCTAGATATGCTTATGTATATCTAATGAAATCTAAAGATGAGGCCTTTGATAAATTCAAAATTTACAAACCAGAAGTCGAAACACAATTAGGAATCAAAATTAAAGTGTTACACTCAGATCGTGGTGGTGAATATTTTTCAAATGAGTTTACTTTGTTTTGCAAACAAAATGGTATTATTCACCAATGTACTGCCCCTTCTACACTACAACAATATGGTGTTGCTGAAAGGAAAAATAGAACTTTAGTAGAAATGGTTAAAGCCATGATCATAAGTTCTAATTTACCTTATAACTTATGGGGAGATCCTATATTATCTGCATGTTACATTTTAAATAGAGTACCACTTAAGAAGGATATTATTTCTCCTTATGAATTCTGGTTTAATAGAAAACCTATTCTTACTAGACTCAAAGTTTGGGGTTGCTTAGCTTATGTTAGAAAACCAGACCCTGAACGACCAAAGTTAGGTAATAGAGCTTTTAAATGTGTTTTCATTGGGTATTCTCTTAATAGTATAACTTATAGATTTATGATTCTTGATACCTTAGAAGTCATAGAATCTGTAGATGTAGAATTTTTTGAAAATCAAACTGTTGAGAATCCATTAAGATCATCTAGTCCAGAACCAACTGAGACTAATGATACAAATGATGATGATTATGCTCCTACTCAAAACAGCAAGGAAGTGTCTGTACCAGATAATAGTACTGAACACAGGAGAAGTATAAGAGCGAGAATAGAGAAGGACTATGGTCCTGACCTCATAACATATCTAGTAGAAGGCAATGAGGACGAAGTCCTTAATGTGACAAGATATGTAATGAACGTCGATGATGATCTCAAAACTTATTCTGAGGCTATGAGTTCTAGAGATTCTAATTTCTGGAAAGAAGCTATCAATGATTAAATGAATTCCATAATGTTAAACCAAACTTGGGTATTAAGCGATTTACCTCCTGGTGCTAAACCCATAGGATGTAAATGGATATTCAAGAAAAAATTGAATACAAATGGATCCATTGATAAGTTCAAAGCCAGATTAGTTGCTAAGGGATATAGACAAAGACAAGGAGTAAATTATTTTGATACATATGCTCCAGTGGCTCGCATATCTTCGATACGTTGTTTAATAGCACTTGCATCAATTCATAGCTTGGTCATACATCAAATGGATGTAAAGACAGCTTTTCTAAATGGAGATTTAGAAGAAGAGATATACATGGAACAACCTGAAGGTTTCATAACCCCAGGCCAAGGAAAGAAAGTTTGTAAATTAGTTAAATCTCTTTATGGCCTGAAGCAAGCTCCCATGCAATGACATGGGAAGTTTGATAAAGTTGCACTTTCATTTGGATTCATTGTTAATGATGCAGATAAAAGTATCTATAGCAAATCAGATAACAACGATTATGTTATAATATGTTTATATTTTGATGACATGCTGATATTTGGTTCCAATATATCTTGTGTGAACGAAACTAAGAAGTTTCTATCTTCTAAATTTGATATGAAAGATCTGGGAGAGGCTGATGTAATTCTGGGAATAAAGATCATTAGGAAATCGAGGGAGTTATTACTAACTCAATCTCTTTACATTGAGAAGTTCCTAAAGAAGTATAATCATTATAATGACAAACCAGTACCAACTCCTTTAGATCCAAGTATAAAATTAGAAAAGAACATTGGACGTACCATTTCTCAATTGGAATATTCCAGTAATATTGGGAGTCTTATGTATGCTACGCATTGCACTAGACCAGATATCGCACATGCTATAAGTGTATTGTGTCGATTTACGAGTAATCCAGGTTTTGAACATTTGAAAGCCATTTCCAGAGTCTTAGCTTATTTGAAGGGAACCATAAACTATGGTTTATCTTATAAAGGATAGGCTGCTGTAATTGAGGGGATAGTGATGCAACCTGGAACAATGTAGAACCGAAATCCAAGTCTACGACTGGATGGATATTTACATTAGGAGGCACTGCTGTGTCTTGGGCTTCCAAGAAGCAGACTTGTATGTCTGATTCAACTATGTTGTCAGAATTGATTGCATTAGCAGACGCATGTAAGGAAGCGGAATAGCTTAAAATTTGTTAGTAGAAATCCCATTATGGAAGAAGCCATCTCCAGCAGTCTCGATTAACTGTGATAATCAAGCAACAATATATAATGTTTCTAATAAAACATATAATGGAAAGTCTAGACATGTAAGTCTAAGACATCATATGGTGAGACAATTACTCAAAAGTGGAGTTATGACTGTTGACTACATAGAAACAAAGAAAAACTTGGCTGACCCACTTACTAAGAGTCTTCCAAAGGCTATGGTTTCTATAAAGTCTAAAGAAATGGGACTAAGGTATGTGAATGAAGATTGATCATCCTTAACAGAAACCCAACTTGTGCCTTGAAAAGGATAGACAAATTTCAATGGGTACCAACAAGTTAAGGAAATGATTATGGAACACTAAATCAATAATCCCATAATGTTTAGTGTTGGATTCTGCATGAACAAAGGATGGATAAATATCCTTAATAAGTCTAGAAACCTAAAAGGTGTCTCGCAGAAACACCTTAAGTGACTTACCTATATGAGTATGGAAATCAAGTCGTTTCCTAGGAAATTAAGACCGCTTTCTAAGTAGACTCAGGAACCAGGATTTAAGCACATGGCCATTAACATGCTGAGCAATACAGAACACTCTAACTAAGGAATACAACATGTGTGATTGTTCCGGTTTTGTCATTAAGAGATACTTGGTTCAAGATTCGTTCACCATTGAATCTCGGTAGAACTTTGAATGGTTTACACTAAGTAAAAGTTCAAATCCAAAAGATACTTTTATTTATGTGTTGTTTCCACGATGATGCAAAACTTGATCTTAGAACTACATAGGTTTGATCCCACTTGGTTATGTAGGAAGTCACACTAGTGACTCTGCCGTCCATTTTATTTTGAAAATTGGGGGAGATTGTTGTAAATTTTCAAAACATGGTTTTGGGTATGAGGTTTGTTTTCTAAGAGAGAAGAATGAAGGAAGAAGGAATAGGCAAAATTTGTTTGTCCCACATCATGAAATAATCAAGAGCTTGCCTCTATGTATACAAAGGCATGATGTATTGTAACAAAAGAAAGAAGAGAAGGAGAGAAAAGGAAGTGGGCCTTGAGCATGAACTTGACATATATAATAATATTTAAAATGTCAAAAGATGGGCCTTGGGCCTTGGGGCTCTTGGGGTCTTGTGATCCATTAGGCCGCAAAACAAACCAGTCAACAGGCCAAAACTCAACCAGTCGACCGTTTTGTTCTCTGTTTGAAAACGGTCGACCGGTGACTTTTGGGCAGTCAACTGGTTTCATCCCAAAGGGAAGGGATGCGACGCTGTACGAACGGAAATGGACGTTGCAAACAGTCGTGACATTTCTCTGAAAGGACCCCTCTTCGTTTGTTATAAATAGCAATGCCCATAAATGTTTCAGATAACTTCGAATACATCTTCTTCCTATATTAATCTGCAACATCATTAAAGCGTTTCTAACGCTGTCATTCTCTGTAACACCTTACAGGTGCTGCAAATTCCAGAAACTGCTGCAGATTTGTTCTCTTCTTCTTCTCTTTATTCTTCTTCTCTACTTGCATCATCAGATACCAAATTTAAGAGTGTTTTTGGTCGGATCAAAATCGTACAAATTTTGAATCCGATTACGCTGTTTCAAGGCTTCATTGAATCCTGAAGTCAATAGTTCGATAACCTTTTGTACCTGGTGGGTTGAACTATTGTATGAAAGAATTTGCTACGCAAATCCTTGAAGTCAGAAGTACGGCAATCATTCTCCTTGATTAGCGTCTCAAACCACAAAATCCCCAACATGCCACGTCAGCATTAAGGAGGCGATGCCACTTTTGAAATATATCAATACCAAAGTGATGGTGCATGGACCGCACGTTTGCATGTACGTTGCCTGTTAATTGGTAACCATATATGTCAATATATATGCAAACAACAGGTCACATATCTATGGAAAAGCGCAAATTAGTTTATCCAAGAACCAAGTATGAGTGCATGTAATAAGACATGTGGCCATTCTGGTTGGTAAATATAAATGTTGAGTGTTGACACAAAATTGTAGACCACCATTTTAGTGTACATTCAAGGCATGTAAACTGCAAAAGAAGACACTGCAAAGTCCAACAAAATATACCGATCGGTCACCTTATTCAACTACCGATCGGTCAGCACCTCCAACTGCTTGTCAGTCGGTTGTATACATATGGGTGATCGGTATTAAAAGACAAGCATGACACATTTTATAAAAGACATGGTAATCGGTCTAGTATCAAATATATATACTGATCGGTACAAAGGAAGGCAAAGTAATGACATCAATGTAATTTTCGTTCCCATAATAAAGTTGGAAAAGCACGTAAGCCATTCACCGAAGACGACAAGGTGGTAGTTTCGTAATTACGTAAGTAAGGCATATTGCGTATAAATATTCCCAGGCGGTCGGTATAACATAGAAAAGGTAGGTGCAAAAACTTCATGTCCAACCGAGTGCTTCATTCCATGACCGACCAATGCTGTGCTATGACCAATCATTGTTGTGCTCCATACCGATCGGTACCCATTGCTAGCTATTTCCAGCTGTATCCAGTGGCAATTTTGTAAATACTGTAGAATACCGATCGGTACCCTGAACACCCAATTTACAACATTGTCATTCCCTCCAAATCACTTCTATAAACACCCCCTCCTTCCTTCATTTAGGGAGATCCAATTTCATTCCTACCACGAAGTGCCGCCAAATTTGAAGCTCTTCTCCAACTTATTAACGACTTCCAAGGATCAAATAACTTCTCTCCAACATCATATAGATCAAATCCATTCCAATCAACATTAAAGTGCTCTCTAATTCACTCAAAGCTTCTCTAATCTCCTTCATTCGTCATGGAAAATTTCTTCAACACGATTCAAATGACTCTGATCACTCCTAATCCTCTCTAAAGTATATATCTAGCATTAAATCGCTATGGAATCCATGAAGATCGTTCGATTGCTAAAGTGATTGAAGATTCATACATCCATCATCACAAAGCAAGAGATCTCTTCAATTCCTTTGCCAATCAAAGTGAAATTTAGTTCATAAACAGAGCGAAAAGAGAGGAAAAAGATAAATAAATGTAAAGAGAGAATTCATGTATGTTGTAAAGCAAACTATCATAATTAGAAGTGATTGAAAAGTGGACGTAGATCGATTTTGGATCGAACCACTGTAAAATTCCTTTGTCTTCATTTTACGCTCTTTATTTTGCGATTGCGTGGTTCCATATTTTAATCTGACCATTTGATGAAGTGCTTACAAAGCACCTTTGGTGTTGAAATCGATTTTCGGTTTTAACATTTGGGGCTCACCATGGGGTCACATTCGCACTTCCTTCTTTCACACTCTCTTAAGGTTGAAGGCCTTACATTGAAGTTCTAAGACCTGTCAAACATAATGGCGAAATCTGAGAAGACCATAAGCAAAAATGTTGGAGGTGCCGATAATATTGCTAACGAAGAAACACCACTTACCAACCGCTTTGAAGTTGGTGAAAACTTGGAAAGTGGAGCCGGCGTGACTAAAAATGAGTTGAATGTCGCTATTGCCAACATGAACCAACGAATGGATGCTTCTACTAAATCCATGATGGAGAAACTTGACGCCATCCTTAATGCTCGACCAAATCAAGCCCTTCAGAAAGTCCATGTTGATCTCGAAGTAAATAACAAATCCCCGCTTTCGATCATAACCGCAACGACAACATGGAAGATGACTATGACTGGTTGACTGACAAAGATGAAGCTAACATCAAAGAGTTGAAATTGAAAGCTAAGAATCATTCCGAAGTGAATGCTCGAAAGGTCATTAGTCCTATCACGAGGGCATCTCCACGCCGGGAAGGTAAAGGACCTAAAATCTCTAATCAAGACCGTTTGCCCAGACGAACATTTGGTAAGGAGCTCAACTTCGCGCAGCGGCATAACGCTGAAGAATACATCTCGGATATGATAGAACAAATCATGAAAAAGAATCAAGCTAACAAAGATGATGAAAGAGAACGGGAATTTTTTCCGGTAGGACTCCATTCATCGAAAGAATCCTTGAAGCAGAATGTCCAAAGAAGTTCAGTTCTTCGTCATTTCCTCCGTACAACGGTCTTGTTGATCCTCACTACTTTCTATTCAAATACGAGTGGCATATGGGTGCGGCTGAAGCGACTAATGAGATAAGATGCACATACTTTCCTCTTTACTTAGAAGGTGCTACATCATTATGGTTCACAAAGATGCCGCCTAAGTCCATAGACCGGTTCTCAGACCTGACCAATAAGCTCAAGGAGCGGTTTTGCTTGTATGCTACCAAAGCCAAGGATGTTATTATGCTCTCGGCAATGAAGCAGAAACTAGGAGAAACCGTTAAAGCCTTTCCCATTCGATTCGGTGTTGCCCTGTCTGAATTAAGGAATCTAGAGCCACGTATAATTCTCATGGCTTTACTTGATGCTATATAAAAAACAAGTGAATTCGGAAAATGGATAAAGATGAAGGAACCAAATACACTCGACAAGTTCTACAAGAAGGCGGAGGAGTACATGAGAGTGGACGATAATATTATTCCTCTTCAGATCATTAGTGGTAACCAACTTCTTGAAGTTCACAAAAAGTGCTATTATTTAATGCAATCAAAAGAACACTCAGGGGAAGAAACGCACAAATCACAGGAACGACAACTAGGCTAATAAGAAGTTCCCTCTTTTTGATTCGTCGGATCTAACTCCTCTGAATGACACTCCTGAGAACATCTACCTTGCCGCAAAGGGTGCAGAAGATTACTCGAAGCCTCGGCCAATGAAAATGAATGACCATCTGACCAAATCTGGGAAGTTTTGCAGGTTCAACAATCAGCCAGGCCAAAATACCAATGAATGTAGGCATCTGAAATCATTGATTGAAGAGTTAATTAGGAAGAACCGTCTGCAACAATATGTGAAGAATTCCTTAGGTGCAAATCCTTCTGCAACTCCCTAGGGGAAAGGGGCATCAAATGACCAATCCAGTCCAAGCAACATAGCTTCTGCTCAAACTAATCCAAGGCTGATAATCAACTAATGACCGTCGATGATGATCTAATATCTGCGGCTCAGAATAAGCGATCATTATCACTTTTACTCTACTTCTTGTATTATTTTTACTCTTTGTTACGTTATGTTCTCTTATAAAAAGTCTGTAATGGTTTACATGCGTTGTACCGCCGAAGCATAAGGCGAGCGTTAGTGAGGAATATACTCCTCGATAGGGAGGCGAGCATAAGTGAGGAATATACTCCCCGATCCAAACTATTATAAACATTCGCCCCACATATTAAGGGATCGGTCAATCCTCTCCAATAGGAGACCGGTAGGTTGATAGACAAATTTTTTATCATTTCTTCATATAGAATTCTATCCAAATCAAATCGAAAATTTGATTTAGATAAAAAAGAACAATACATTTTTTTTTGTTCTTATTAAGGAAAGAAAATGTTTTTTTCGATAAAGTAAAAAGATATAAGATATAGAGGAAATGTACTATGTGAATAATAACTTTACGAATGAAATCATATCTGCCTGTATAAATCTCTTACTTGCAAAATATACAAAATTTGCTAAAGACGATTTTTTCATTACAGGTTATCCAGTGAGCGTTTTCTCTCTCAAGGCCTGACAAAGTGAGACAACCCTGACAGACACCAATTCAAATGTCAAGTACTATAACCATCGATATGCATAGTGCGAGGATGAAGAGCACCACTTTGAACAGTGAATAAGAAAAATCCTGATGAGTCAAATGGAAGAGAGGGAAGCGAATAGCCACAGATCCAAAACTCCAAAGGTTCGCGGGAATTCATTGCATGAAACGAAGCGCGGGAGTTTACTATACGTGAACTGAAGCGTGGGAGTTCGTGGCATGAAGAGATGCAACCCTCCTAGGTCGCAGGAATTCGTTGCGCAAAACGAAGCGCGGGAGTTTACTATATGGGAAATGAAGCATGGGAGTTCGTGGTGTGAAGGGTCGTGGGAATTCGTTGCGCGATACGAAGCACGGGAGTTCACTATACATGAAACGAAGCGTAGGAGTTCGTGGCGCGAAGCGATGCAACCCTCCAAGGTCACGGTAATTCGTTGCGCGAAACGAAGCGCGGGAGTTTACTATACGTAAAACGAAGCGTGGGAGTTTGTGGCGTGAAGCGATGCAACCGTCCAAGGTCATGGGAATTCGTTGCACGAAACGAAGCGTGGGAGTTCACTATAAGTGAAACGAAGCATAGGAGTTCGTGGCGCGAAGCGATGCAACCCTCCATAGGTTCTCTAGAATTCGTTGCATGAAACAAAGTGCAGGAGTTCACTATAAGTGAAACGAAGCATAGGAGTTCGTGGCGCGAAGCGTAGGAGTTCGTGGCGTGAAGCGATGCAACCCTTCAAAGGTTCGCTGGAATTTATTGTGCAAAATGAAGCGCTGGATTTCACTATAAGTGAAACGAAGCGTGGGAGTTCGTGGCGCGAAGCGATGCAACCCTCCAAAAGGTTCATGGGAATTCGTTGTGCGAAACGAAGCGCGGGATTTTGCTATAAGTGAAACGAAGTGTGGGAGTTCGTGGCACGAAGCAATGCAGCCCTCATCACAAAGATTGTTGGAATTCGCATTGCGAAACGATATGACAGTCAAGAATCCTTTCCATAGAGAAAGAAACTCCTCCATAGGAGAGATCAACAATACTCAATGGACTTTATAATGATGAATCAGAAGAGGACGAACTTTGGGTTATAATGGCCTCCCCAAAAGCATGGGGCATCCAACGGAGTCTCTAATATCAAAACTGATCAGCAAAGCAAACAAACATCGAGCAGTAAAAGAATTCTTCTCCTAAAAAAGACTAATGATGACCTCCTAAACAGGGGCACGAGTATACAAGTCTTCTCCGAAAGGAAGCAAAAGATAAAATAAATCATAGATACATATTTCACAAATGTGAAATATCGTATATTACCATATAAGTTGATTAAAGCAATAACGTTTGAAATCCACAGTTGGATTTAGTCGATTAGTTGATTTTAAGCATTAAATGCGAATTCAAATTAGAATATTATGTTTGTGTAAATAATTTTCAATGAGTTTTAAACCGTTGAATAAAACAAGTTCTGTACGAACACTCTATTCAGTTCAAGATAAAATTCGCTACAAATCAATTTTAATGATTGACTAATCCACAATCGATATGGACAGTCGATGGTGAGTATAAGTCCAAAATCGTGCAATCCCTTGTTTTATTTACATAACAGGCGCTTGAAGCATGAAGCATATGAATTTAAAGTATGATTTGCAATAGCGAACAAAAAGCTATGACTAGATCTCAATGCAGAATATATCAACGGTCGTGTTCATTTCGAAGCCCGCATTTCTCGCATGCAAAAAATACAAGCTTCGAGGGACAAATGTTAATTCCGCTATTAATACGGTTCATAAATTGATGCGTGAACTACCAGTGAAGCGATTGGTCGTGCACCATGATTTTGGTTTGGTCGGTCTTTACAGATTGGCTGGGCTCATCGCGTATGGATCCGCTTCAATGCACGATCGAGCACCACTCGCATATAGGTACCGATCGGTATGCGCTACAATACCGATCAGTCGGTTACAATCTCAGGAACCGTACATGTTCATTCAAAAAACATGCATCAATGAAATAGAATAAAACACTGCATGCTTCAAACTTCTAGATCTCTGCCACGTCAATGGATGAATCGGCCTTAGATATACATAGTAACATCTGTGTAAATAAAATGTGAAGCTGGTTCATTCATGAAGGTGTTAATATGTTCATATGGTATCAACACGTTCTCATCATATATACATGAGGTGTACCATAATAAAATGTTGAGGCACGTGGACCGTTTGCATGGTATGCCATTTCAAGGGATTCATATAGTTTGGTAGGTTTTATTTATAACAAATGGAATATGCCATGTCAACAACTTTTATTTGATCGGTATCAAATAGCATAGCACCGATCGGTTTTAGATAAGAAAGCATCAAAATATGCCAGCACAATATTATAAAGCTGCGTGTAATAACATGCATGGATGCCACGTCAGCATTAAGGAGGCGATGCCACTTTTGAAATATATCAATACCAAAGTGATGCTGCATGGATCCGCACGTTTGCATGTAAGTTTCCTCTTAATTGGTAACCATATATGTCAATATATATGCAAACAACAGGTCATGTATCTATGAAAGAGCGTGAATTAGTTTATCCAAGAACCAAGTATGAGTGCATGCAATAAGACACATGGCTATTCTGGTTGGTAAATATAAATGTTGAATATTGACAAAAAATTGTAGACCGCCATTTTAGTGTACATTCAAGGCACGTAAAATGCAAAAGAAGACACTGCAAAGTCCGAAAAAATATACCAATCGGTCACCTTCTCCAACTACCGATCGGTCAGCTCCTCCAACTGCTTGTCACTCTGTTGTATACATATGGGTTATCGGTATTAAAAGACAAGAAAGGCACGTTTAAAAAAGACGTGGTGATTGGTCCAGTATCAAATAGATATACTGATCGGTACAAAGAAAAGCAAAGTAATAGCATCATTGAAATTTTCATTCCCATAATAAAGTGGGAAAGCATGTAAGCCATTTATAGAAGAAGACAAGGTGGTAGTTTCGTAATTATGTAAGCAAGGCATATTACATATAAATGTTCCCAGGCGGTCGGTATAACATAGAAAAGGCAGGTGCAAAAACTTCATGACCGACCGCGTGCTTCATTTCATGACCGATTAGTGTTGTGTTATGATCGATCGGTGTATGCTCTATACCGATCGGTACCCACTGCCAGCTATTTACAGTTGTATACAGTGGTAGTTTTGTAAATACTGCAGAATACCGATCAGTAACCCAAACACCTATTTATAGCATTGCCATTCCCTCCAAATCACTCCTATAAATACCCCCTCCTTCGTTCATTTAGGGGATCCAATTTCATTCCTACCACGAAGTGCTGCCAAATTTGAAGCTCTTCTCCAACCGTATTAATGGCTTCTAAAGAACAAACAACTTCTCCCCAACATCATATGGATCAAATCCATTCCAATCAACATTAAAATTCTCTCTAATTCACTCAAAGCTTCTCTAATATCCTTCATTCATCATGGAAAATTTCTCCAACACGATTCAAGTGATCTCTAATCACTCCTAATCCTCTCTAAAGTCTAGATCTAGCACAAAATCGCTATGGAATCCATGAAGATCGTCCGATTGCAAAAGTTATTGAAGATTCATACATCCACCATCACAAAACAAGAGATCTCTCCAATTCCTTTGTCAATCAAAGTGCAATTTAGATCATAAAGAGAGCGAAAGATAGGAAAAAGAGAAATGAATGTAAAGAGAGAATTCATGTATGTTGTAAAGAAAAGTATCGTAATGAGAAGTGATTGAAAAGTGGACATAGATCCATTTTGGATTGAAACACTATAAAATTCCTTTGTCTTCATTTTACGCTCTTTATTTTGTGATTTCGTGGTTCCATATTTTAATCTAACCATTTGATGAAGTGCTTGTAAAGCACTTTTGGTGTTGAAATCGATTTTCAGTTATAACAGGAGTCTTAATGAGTCAATCAATCAAAAGGTGTGACGGATCCGTTAAATTAAAAATCATCATGTGTTTTAATAAAAATATAAACAAATTTCTTTCCATGGATCCAATATTAATAGTTTGTTAAGTTAGTTTATTATGTATGCAGGCTAACTTAGTAAAACAAGTTCTACACATATATGGAGATACGTCGGTGCTTTGAAATATTGAAGTTTGCATCATGTAAGATCACTTGTCAGTTTTTCTGTGAGAGACTAAACTGACTGATTTGCTTCTTTAAACCAACCTCCTTGTCCACGATTCTTTCATCCTGCACCGATCAAGCGCTTGTGCTGCTACCACCTTAGCTACAACATCATGTTTTCACCCTAGCAATATCTTATCAAATGTCCCATCCGTATCTATTTTACCTAGGCAAAGTTATATGGAGATACGTTCCCCCTAGCATTATCTGATGTGCGTGCAACCTCATAAATTGAGGGAGAGGCCACTTCTAATCAGAGTAAGCATCAAATGTGTAAAGTCTACTTGCTTTCTATAAGATAGGTAATACTTGTCCACTTGCTTTCTATGAGACATGCAATACTTTTTTGTTTATCCATCTTTAAGATGTGTAAATTTGTATTCCTGCCTCATGGGTATAACCTTTTTATACTTGCAACTTGGCTTTGTTTATAGTTTTCTCTTTCTTTGGCCTGCTTACTTTATAGAACATTTGCAACTCAGTGATCGGGATTTGCAAGTGCTTTGCAGATTACACTAATCTCTCCATTGTAAATTAACTTAAACATCAAGATATGGCTGAAAGAGACTTATGAAGTGTCAGGGAAGAAGAAAGAACCTGAAAACACCCAAATTTCTCAAAGTGATGTTGTGTTCTTGATTTGCAATTAATGTTATATGGTTTATAATTAATTATATAGCAATCTTTTGTTCTTCCCATGTACATTTTCTTTAATTTGTTGCTGTATAAATCGATTGTGAATCAACATATTCACAATTTTTCAAGTAAGCCATATCAGTGAATTTATGTCTTGAAAAATTCATCCATATAATGCATTTTCGATAAGTTAACTGTAAAAATAAAAGCAAATTTATTCACGTCCACCATAACTATTAGTTAACCCATGTTGATTTTTTGGCATTGCTTCCTACTTTTATGCTCTCTTTAATTTTTAAAAATTGATTAGTCAATCTACACGATTTATAGTTGCATCTTCGCCTCGTAGTTCTCTTTCGTTTTTTAATCCTCAAATCATAAATACATCGCCTTAGAGCGGACAAAAAGACAGAACAAATCAAAACAAAACAAAAACAAGTTATGGATGAGAATAAAAAGGGATTAAAATGTGATAGGCTCACCACGATATGAGGCGCTATTCTCAAAATAGAGAAAAGCTCTGCAAAATAAGAAGAGCCCTGAAGCGCAATATGAATGGTTAGTGAATTTTAGTTTTGTTTGAAAGTTTTTCTATTTAAAAAGTTTCAAAAGTAGAAGACCTGAATTTGGCTTTCTATTTAACTGAAATATTGCATAAATTAAGTTCAACCCTTGGCATACTATTTACCTCTGTAATCACTGTTGAAAATAATGCTGTCAATGAACATTGTTTTCACAACCCATATTTCATATATGTTCAACGAGTTTTATAAAAGTAACTAAGTTTTATTAAATATAAACAAGTTTTATAAAATTAACTAAGTCTAGGATAATACAGTTTTATAAATAATAATACTATATGATTTAAAAAAGTTTTATAAATAATAATGAAAATGATAATGAATTAACATAGTTTTTAAAATTTAACTAAATTTATAATAATAATAGTAACAATAATAACATAATTGAGATAACTGAGCTCTAATAATAATTACAGTATCTATTATTATTAGCTATTATAATAAATTAATTAGGTTAACTAGGTTAATAAAAATTAGCTACATTTTGTTAAGCTTAAACAAGTTTTATCAAATTAATTGGGTTTAAGTTAACTAAATTTTACAAATAATAATGATGACGATGATGATAAATTAACTAAATTAATAGAACTTAACAAAGTTTAAAACGATAATATAATAAAATTAACCAAGTTTTAAGAATAATAGTATTTTAAATTAACTAGGTTTGATAAAGTTATGTAAAACAAACTAAGTTTAAGCTAAATAAAATTTATAGAAATAACAATATAATTATTCAATAAATTTTATAAATAACGATGGTGATGATGATTATTACGATGAATTGATTAATTTATAAAAATTAACTAAATTTATAATAATAATAATAATAGTAACAGTAATATAATTAAGTTAACCAAGTTTTAAATATAATAGCGATAATAAAATTAATTAAGTTAACTAAGTTAATAAAAATTAGCTAAGTTTGTGTGAACTAGTGTATAAATAAGAATAATAATATAACTAATTTGGCAAAGTTTTATAAATAATAATATTTGTAACGACCCGCATTCTACGCGTCGGAGGATCGTAGAATATTTATTTCATTTTCATATGAAGTCGTATGGTTGTGTAACTTTGGGGAACGACTATTGGGGTCATTTCTCATGTTCACGATTTTTTCCTATTTTTAGATGACCGTTTTGCCCATAGATGATCTTGTTTCGGCCATAAATTCTGATTGGTAAGGAATTTTAACCTGATACCACTTTCGTTGGAATCGTATGATGGTTTACAATTCCGTAGAGTGGTCACATTAGCCAAACGGACTCACCGTTTGGGAGATATGGCTAAAACAAGATTTAGAAGGTGAAAAACAGCTTAACCGGGCCTAATTAGGGTGATTAGCAGCTAGGCCCATAACCCATTTCGGGATTAGGGTTATATGGAGACTGAAATGAGTTAAAGAATAGTTCCTATTCATTTTCCAGTCGCCACAAACCTCCCTTGAGCTCTAGCAATGGCCTCCATCTTCTAAATCACTCCTAAAACACCGTTTTTGTCATTCCTAATCACTATTTAAGCAAATCAACACCAAATCAAGGCGGATTAGCATCAAATTAGGAAAAGGGTTGCTGGACTACATTGGGATTCATGCCATAATAGTCGAGTTTCAGATCTAAGATTATATTTGTGGCTAAGGTGAGTGATTGGCATTGTTTTTCACTATTTACGGCTAATTAAGGGTGATTAGTGATAATTAGCGAAATTATGACTCAGAAAAATTTGGAAAAATTTGTAAAATTCTAAAATATTATTTTAGGGCTCTAATAAAAATTTGTGCTAATTTGGATAAGTTTTGCTAATTGTATGCTTGAACATGATTAAGGGGGATTAAGGGAAAATATGGGTTTTTGGGTATGTATGATCCATATTGACATGCTAAAAATTTTGTTTTAGTGTTTATGGTTGATTATACATGTTGTTGTTACTGTTTGCAATGCATTATGATTGTTTAGAAAAGTTAGAATGGTCGAAAACGTCGTCTTATAGCGTAAAACAGTCGTTGGAAAAGTTGCAGAAAATTGTGTAAGGAACCAGATCGGATCGCACCCCTCCGAACCGACCCGCTCGTGAAGCACACCCTACCCATGAACCGCTGGTGGAACCACGAAGCCTAGAGGTACGAACCAACCCGACGCTCTGAGAAGGCACCACGAGTATAACACCCATGAGTTGTGGAACTTGAAATGAACCACAGTGGAGTGGATCACGAACCGACCCGGATGAAGAAGCCCGACCCGACCTGGTGAGGATGGAACGACCCGAACCCATATGAGGGGGTACCACGATCCGTACCAGTGTGGCACCACTACCCCAGTCTGGAGTATCACGACCCGACCCGCTCGAGTGAAGGAACACGATCCGAACCACCATGAGAGGGAGATGATGACTCGACCGCTCGGGTGAAGATATCACGAACCGAACCGATGATAACTGGGTTACTACGCACATTCAAACTGATCCGAAGGAGACCAAAACCCGAGATGCAAAGGCAGTCCAAATGGGAAGTAGAACTCAGGATCTAACCGGTAAACAACGAGTTAACTTCATGATTGGGCTTTGCTGCGGGACGTGTGCAAAGGGGTTATCGATATCCATAACTTTAGTTCACCACTTAGAGATGGATTAGTGGCTGTGGATTAGTGCAATGGGGTCATAGTGACTCTATGGACCAAAGTGATCATAGCAAAGGATTGGGTGATCGAGTGGTGGATATCGTATGCTTTACGCACTGAGTGAGAGATGTGAGGATGATTGCTATGTTTGATGTTTGCTACCATTATGACATGCACACCCCCACCCTCGTATCTTTACACCATGTGTTAGTGTCGCTCTAGAGTATTGTACGTCCTGTTGTGCTAACTCTTTGGTTGCAGGTCCAGGTTCAGGTATGATTGGATTATACCTGTTATTGTTTTGTTTTGTTGCTTATCACTCAAACTAGACTTTTGTCAGACCTAGAGTTTTATGCCTCTTCTTATTACTACGGGTTCTCTTAAACAGGCAGACTAGAAACAGGTCAGGTTATTATGTACGAGTAGCTGATCCAGAGATGAGCAAGAGGCTCCTATGTATTATCTACATATATTCTCCCTGTGTTGTTGATGGTCACTGCTTTGGGCATTAGTAGTGTACCTTTCCTTTCTTTTGCTTTAGATACAGTTTTTTGAAATTGTAATAATGGTTATGGATCATAAGCTGTATTTTGGATCTCCGCTGCTATGATGATTATGGTTTAGTTTTCAGCTTATGCACTGTCTCACCTATTTTATGTCTAGTATGTTATTATTATATTTTATTCCATGCGCTGTGTGACATTCTATAGGTTCTTTGTTAGTTCAAATTCCTTTCTTTTCCTTTCTTTGGCGACCGTCCTGTGCTAGTCGGCATTGGCACAGCGCACTTCAGGGAAATGTCAGCTGGTGCGGGGCGGGCCGTCACATTTGGTATCAGAGCTCTAGGTTGCGAAGTTAACCTAGGGAAAGACACCAGGGAGAGATAATACGTATATGAGAGCATGTATTTGTGATATTTTGGTTTTCAAAAGCTATATATATACACACACATACTATTAGTATATCTAAGGAAGGAGTCGAATTGCACTGGCACCACTATGGAGGTGGTTAATCGTTTTCTCTTTACCAACAGAACAATGAGCCGGCATACGAGGATTACAGGTTCAGGAGAAAGCAATAGGGATGTTCCTGATATGAGGACGATGTTTACTGCCTTCATGCGTGAGATGCTTAGGGATGCTCGGGGAGCCATTCCTAATGCTGCTAACGGTGGTGGTGCAGTAGTGCAAGCGCCTAGGGCCGATTTTGCCAAGCTTTACAAGGATTATACTAGTCTTTGTGGGAAGCCGTTCCACGGAACGGAGTCGGTTATAGATGTTCAGGATTGGCTTGATAGTTGGGAGCGTATCTTTGAAGATTTCGGAATCGAAGATGTTATGAAGAAGAAGCTAGCATCGCGTCAGCTTCAAAGACAAGCTATGAATTGGTGGAATGCTATTAAAGCAGCTACTCCTGACGATCAAGTTACTTGGAATCAGTTTATGACTCGTCTCAGCGAAAAGCTTATTCCAGCTGCTTACAAATCCGAATTGTTTAGGAAATTTTTGGAGCTTAAGCAGAATGGTAGGGCAGTCTCGGAATATATTGCTGATTTCGATACTTTATCGAAGTATGGATTATCTCTTATCGACACTGACGAGAAGAAGAACGAGAAGTTCATAGCCGACTTAGATGAGTACTTAGGGGAAAGGCTGATAAACCACATCGATGAGACGTTCGAGTCTATAGTGGGGAAAGCATTGAGATCGGAGCGTCTTTACCCTAAGTCATAGGCCGATGTTGCTATTGCATCTGTCGAGGAACCAAAGCCGCAAGCAAGCGTTGGATGTAAGAAGGAGTCTTAGAATAAGAGAAAACAGGATCAGACCAAGGTGGTCAGAAAAAGAAGGACAAGAAAGATAAATAGTGCTTAGTTGTGGCAAGAATGGCCACTATGCTAGAGATTGTCAGGAAAAGCATGGGGAAAGGAAATGCTTCAATTGTAGTCAAGTGAGACTTCACAAGGATAAATGTCCACAACCTCCTAAAGAGAAGCAGATCGTGAAAGCATATGCTATCAACGTTGTTCCTTCTTCGATCGAATGCCCCAACTGCGGCGGAGAAGGGAAAGGGCATCGTTATTTGAGGTATGCTTTCTATTTATGGTGTTTCTGTTCTAGTTTTGTTGATAGCAAGGCATCCTATTCCTTCATATCTAGTGACCTGGTAGATAAGTTGAGATTGGAACCTGAGATAGTCGATAGTCGACCTTTAGTTGTGACGAACCCGATAGGTGGTTCGACTAGCCTTTACATGATTTGTTGTAATGTGGGCTTATCGAGTCATGGAGGTATGTTTGCTTGTGATTGCTTAATTGCTTTGCTAGTATCATCTCATGTAGATTGTCTGAATTGGGAGGAGACGTTCCTTGAGTGCTTGTCTGATATTGGTTTAGGCCTTTCGGGCTTGTGCTTGGGGAATGTCGAGTTCGACTAGGATGGTTTGCGCGAGAGATAAATAGTTGTTGCGATTTTTCATCTGATGATACCTTAGTTTACTAGGGGAGTGATCGACAGCGTGACATAATAAGACTATTCGATGGTATGGACTGCCCCGAGTCAGACTCGATAAGGTTATGAGATGACTCGAGTGGGACTCGAGAAAGATGCAAAGTAATGGATTGTTTAGGACCCTATGTTGATGTTCTTTTTAAAGGAATAGAATGTGTTCGTTGATCATGGAAGATGCAATGAAGGTTAGGACGATTCAAGTTGGACTTGAAATTGTAAAAGAAAATAGGTGTTCGTTGATCTTGGAGATGCAACGAATAGGGAGACGACTCACGCTGAATTAGAGTTTGTTGGTAATGGATACTCAAGACTGGGTCTGAGTTTATGGGTAATAGATTGATTCGAGTTGAACTTGAGAAGGCTGCAAGGAAATGGATTGGATCGAGTTGGACTCAAGAGGGCAGCAAGATAATGGATAGACTTGGGTAGGACTCGAGTGTTTTAGGCGGACTAGAACCAGGGGTACCTGGGGACGCCCATTACCTTGGATCCGTTGGACGTGATCTAGTTATCCTTGGAGGATAAACATACGTTGGACGTACGGTAGTCCATATGGAGGCGGGGCTTCCATTAGCCTTGGGATTGGTTGGACCAGTCAAGTGGGCATCGACGTATGTATGGAGGCGGAGCTTCCGTTAGCCTTGGGATTGGTTGGACCAGTCAAGTAGGTATCGATGTGTGTATGGCTTTAGCAGGTGATAGATAGGACATGTTTGATTGATGCTATGGTTGCTATGTTTGTTCCTATTTTTATTCCCTTGAGTAGACTATCACCTGTAGGATTCTGATGATAGAGATGATAATATATATAGATGCATGTGGTACCAGATTAGGTGATGTACTGATGCATTAAGTAAGAAACATGCTAGTTTAGATGCTATGTTTCTTGAATGGAAGTAATTGGAGTATATCATGGGATATGATTTCAGACCTAAATATGGATTGGATTTAGAAATATTGGCAAATTTGACGGTTAGACGGAATTTGATTGAGAGGATTGGTTCCAGTTAGAGGGACGATCCTAAAACCTAATAGAAATCATCTCCAAGGAAGAGATGAATACCGATGGTGAGAAAATGAACAAGTATGGACCAGATAGAGAAGGATGACTTCAAAAGGATGATAAACTGGTTGTACCCAATATCAATGGATGGAGAAATGAAGTTCTTAGAGAATGTCATCACTCAAGACTAACTATGCATCCCGGTGGTAACACAATGTATCGAGACATGAAGCAGACCCACTACTGGGAAAGGATGCTGAGAGACGTTGGGAAGTTTATCTCCATGAGTATAAATTGCCAGTAAGTTAAAGCTGAGCAATGAAAGCCTAGTGGTTTGTTACAACCGTTGAAAGTTCCCGAATGGAGTTGGGATTAAGTCTCGATGGATTTCATAGATGGTTTACCAAGGATTAGATTGAGCCATGCAGTAATTGGGTGATTGTGGATCGATTAACCAAGAGTGTAAGGTTTATACCAGTCAAGTCGAATAGAACGACAGCTAAGTTAGTAAAACTATATAGGAAGTGGGTAGTGAGATCTCATGGAGTACGCAAAGGCACTGTGAGTGACCAAGATCCATTATTTACTAGTGGGTTTTGGAAGAGCTTACAAAAGGCTTTAGGATCAGAATTACATCTCAGTACCGCGTATCATTGTAATGACCCGCATTGGCAGAGGTATTATAATTAATTTATTTAATTATATAAATAGTGATATAGTGAATCTAATGGTCGTGGAATTAATAATGATGAATATTTAATTAAAATAATAAATTAAATAATATATTTAATTCTGAAATAATCAGAATTGGCTGAAATGACGATATGGTGTCAACCGGATCATCTGTGATATTTAATTCAGCTTGGAATTGAATTTGAATAACGAATATATTCAATCATTGACAGTTGAACGTATAGTTTATAATATAATTATAAACAGCTCGAAATGGCGCTGCAGTTCGTAAATTGGCGATTCGAACTTCAACTGAATGTACATGATTCGTTTTAAGCCGGATTTCTGTGAAACAAGATACGTGTGGAGCTGGTGGAGTATATCTTTCTAGTGGAAGAGAAAAATCGGGATTTCGTCGTGTAGATTTTGAGATATGTCCAAATCAAATTTTAAAATAGTCGCTATAGAATCGTTTATCGACCGTAACGGTTTATTCGATATAACTAGAGATCGGGTTTGAATTTAGAAAAGGTTCTTTTGGGAAGTAGTGATAATTTAATTTTTAGGATTTTACTATAATTTTTAATTAATTAAATAAGTAACTTTTTATTTAGAGTATTTGACACCCTGTAATCAACATTGTGAGGTTTCAGAATATAAGTTAATCTACCGGTATTATTATATTTCTGGGATCGTGACACCTCACTGAGCACGACTGTACTCTTACTTCTGTCTGTAGCGGCTCGACATGAACGAAAATTTGTATGTAATGGGGTACGTATAACCATAATAGGAAGAGAATCTATGCGTAACACCACCATATGTCTATCTTTTGATATTTGCACAATACCCGTACTACATCATCCCACGAATCCAAGTTTTCACCATATATTCATCATCCCGCGTGCCCAAGTTTTCACCATATAACCATCCATCTCAGGAAACCACTCTCCTATATAAAACTATCCCTCTCTAACCTAAAACGAGCCGCCACTTCATTTTCTCTCCGCTGTAAAATATAAACGTATATACGTGTATGACCTTCAAAAGTTCTCGTCATTTCTATATTTTTGTGTTTGGATCTCTTAAGTAACGGTTATAATGAAGTGGAAGAAGAAATAACTGTGGGTTAGAGGAGAACCAGGGAGCGAAAGAGCAGGGTGATGGCCTGGGGTAATATGCGGAAAGGGTGGGAAAAAGGAATCGAAGAGGAGCTGGTTGGCAAAGTATTTGGGGGAGTTTTCGTGCTTGTGAGTTCGACGTTGATGGGAGCTCGCGGTGGGAGAGACACAACAGTGGACGGTGCAGGCTATACGTGACGAGGAACTTCAAAATGAGTGAAGGAGCAGGGTGGTGAGGAGTCGGCCATGGCTTTTGTTTTGTTGGAGTTGCGGTGGACTGTTGGAGAGGTAATGGAAGTTTAAAGATGCGGCAGAGGGTGTAAACGGAAGTAGCAGGAGTTAGAAGAAATTATCGGGGAAGTAGGTATTTGTTTGGAGCGGGTTATATTTTGTTTCGTGGGCTGGGTTTGGAATAGAAAGCCCAAATAAAATAAAATGTGTTGAAGAGGTGAAACTGGTTTGGATTCAAATGAAGAATGGGGAAAGTACACGTCAAAAGAAACGACAGCTTTAATTCCTGAGTTTCCAAATAATATGAGAAGGTTTTATTCAAGAAAGATACATGGTTCAAACGGGTTGGAGTTTAAAGTGATGGACCGACGTGAGTATAATATTGAAGCCTATTATTAATTTATAATTTAAAGTTTTAAGTCAGATTTAATTAACTGTATTTCTTGTAAAATTGAATATTTCGATCATATCGTATCAGAATTTCGAACGGTCAGATCCGTTGGGATTGTATGGACGAGCACTACACAATGGAACTGACGAGGAGTGAATCGAAGCTTGTTACATTTTATAGCGAAATAAATTGTCCGTCTGAATCAAGCGATGGTTATCGTCTTTAACGATGAACTGCCAAAGTGAGTAAATCTCACTAACTCTGAACAGTTTATAATTTCATGTTGTATTTTTAGAACTGTTAAATATTGGTTGATTGACTGTGTGTTGACTGTTTGATTGAACTGCTAGTCAGTTAGTTAATTTCTATATTGATTCTGTTTAACAGAATATATCATATGGAACTGAAAGTGATGTTATCTATATTGTCTAACATCTGTGATGCAGGGAAACAGGTTGGAGGAATCAAACTGGATTCCTCAACATTTATTTTACTGTGATTCATATATTGTGATATATGATGTGATATATATTCTATTGTTGATTATGTGTGTTTGAACGATATTTATCGTTGTTATATGGTATGATAAATACCATAAGAAATACTGGATATGGGGAAGGGGATTTTCAAAGTGTATTTTGAAAATGAATTATTTATATAAAATCGATGGATTTTATATAGAAAAGGAAAAGAATTTTTATAAAAGAAATGTTTATAAAATCAAAGGATAAGTTAGAATAAAAGGAAATCATTTGTAAAGTGAAGAACCGTTACTAAAGGTAAATCTTTATAAATGAATAGTTTATTCGAAAAGGAGTTAATCGATTAGAGTTAAAGTTAAAAGGAGTTAATCGATGTTAGTTAATCGATTAGAGTTAAAGATAAAAGGAGTTAATAGATGTTAGTTAATCTAAAGTTAAAAGAAGTTAATCGATGTTAGTTAATCAATTAGAGTTAAAGTTAAAGGGAGTTAATCGATGTTAGTTAATCGATTAGAGAATAAAGTAAAAGGAGTTAATCGATGTTAGTTAATCGATTAGAGAATAAAGTTAAAAGGAGTTAATCGATGTTAGTTAATCGATTAGAGAATAAAGTAAAAGGAGTTAATCGATGTTAGTTAATCGATTAGAGAATAAAGTTAAAAGGAGTTAATCGATATTAGTTAATCGATTAGAGAATAAAGTAAAAGGAGTTAATTGATGTTAGTTAATCCATTAGAGTTAAAGTTAAAAGGACTTAATCGATGTAAGTTAATCGATTAAAGAATAAAGTAAAAGGAGTTAATCGATGTTAGTTAATCGATTAGAGAATAAAGTAAAGGAGTTAATCGATGTTAGTTAATCGATTAGAGAATAAAGTTAAAAGGAGTTAACCGAATATAGTTTATTCGAAGAAAGTAAAAGGAGTTATCGAATATAGTTTATTCGAAAGGAGTTAAGTGAAATGAATAAATCAATAGCGTTAGTCAAATAGAGTTAATCCAATGGTGTTAGTCCAATAGAGTTAAGTGAAAAGAGTCAATCGAATATAGCTATTCGAAGGAGGGTTAAGTAAAGAAGTTAGTAAAAGGAATATAAAGTTAACTTTGCCTATTTCAATGTTAGAAATGTTGTTCAGTTAAGGTCTGAGAGGTAGTTCTACCCCAACTTGATTGGCTTCGTTTTTAACTAAGGAATAGTTAAGGTTAGGCAGTAAAGGAAATGGTTTTAGTTAGCATAGCGATGTTTGTTTAAACATCTATCTAAGTCCAATAAAGAAGCTTTGGAAATGTTTCCAAATAAGAAACTGGAAATGTTTTCTAATAAAGAAAACAAGAAATGGAAATGTTTTCCATTGCTAATAACGTATATTTTCCAAATTTAGAAAATAAGAAATATTGAACCTAGGGAAACAAGAGATAAGTAAATTAATGAAATAAAGAGATAAATGTTGAATGATGTTTGATCGATATAATTTCCATCTGGAAATTATATCGTTGTTTGCACACCTATTTTATTCGATAGTTAAATCACAGACTATCGAAGTTTTGACCATTTTAACGTTGTTAATATGGAGAGACCGGTTGGATTATTATCCAAAGAACCACTCTGTATTGGCATAAGCGTTGCGAATCATATATGCCAAAGGAAATTGAAGAAGGAGTTATGCAAGGGCTATCCTGTTCACAGAATAGTGCCTTCGGTTCATCCTGTTCCTGGATGACTTGTATGGACGGATGTCTGACAGAATATTTCCAGACGATCACATATATTGATTTCTCCAACTGTACCAAGAGTGGAAGCGGAGAAGGAAACTTCTTTAGCTAACACATAATGTATTGTTGAGGACGTCAATCAATGATTGGATGGATTTGATGATGTGGCATTCAAAGTGAATCTGGTGTGATGATAAAGCGTAGCTTCAAGCCTCATCAACCGGTAAATGATCGAAATAGGGTGTATAATCACCTGATCTAGAGTTTCATTTACTTCTAAAAATCTATTGTTGATGCTGTCCCATTCGGGAAACGGTTGCTGATCCCAACCGTTGGTAATATACATTCGATACACTCAAGCGAAATGAGTGGTCGGTCATGTGTGGCCGGGTTGCAAGATGTTCTTGTTGAACCCAGTGTATTCCTCTCTAGAGGTACACTAGCGAAAGGTGGTTCCATACCTTGTCATAGTTGGTAATCCATTACCCAATACGTGCTTGCGGTTTTGATTGTATACTATATATGTAGAACGTGAGATGAAAGCGTTTCTGCTAAATGATTATTATATTGTGGATTGATAGACATTATTATAATATCAAAGGGTTTTTGCTATAAAGATAAATTTGGCTTCTCATAAGGGAAAAATTCGTTCCGTTATACGGCGTGGTCTTATGAGATATCGTTTACCCGCTTAAACTGTTTTAAACTGTTTTACTCATACCAGTCCCATGACTGACCCGGAGTTTACTTTGTTGTTTTCCCTAAACTCTTGGGTGCCTAAATTTGTACGGGCAGTCAAGTAGTCGGGATTTACAGATATACTGGAAGAGCTTGGAGCAGGAGGCTTCAGGATCATATAGCTATAGTTATTTCCACTGTGTTGTAAGTGCTGTACTTTGATAATGACATGTATATTCAAGTACAGATTTGTATTTCAAAGTTATGTTATGAAATATATTTATTTGTTCCACTGTGAGATTCGTGTTACTCTGATGTAGTGTTCTTCTTATTTTTCTATTCTAATTTTCTATCTTATCTTTCCTCACCCTCTAATTTCTTTCACTAATTACCAGGAATTTTAGATGTTTTGGTTATCGACATCGAGTTTATGTCGATAACCAAAGTCGCTAAAAATCTGGGTCATTACAGTTGGTATCAGAGCTTAAGTTAAGTGAATTACCTTGGCTCTGTGGCGTGACTCGGTAGAGATAGGGTTAGTAATACCCTAGATTGAGTTTGAGTGTATATACGAGTGAACGTATTTGTTATTCGATATAAAAATATATTTTATATTGTGGAGATTTATTGGTTGAGTCGTTCATGAGTTCTGGTCGATCAGTTTGATCCACTGTATCGGTAGGAGTTTATAAACACTCGAATACGATGGGTCGACATGATATGTTTTGAAAAGAGGGTAAATTAAAATAAGTTTACCCAAGGTATATCTTGATATTGAGAAGATATATATATATATATAAATTATAATATAGTGGATATATTGGTTGTTATTATAATCGAGTAAGATTATAAATAAAATGGTTAAGTAAATAAACAATCAGAATTCATATAAGTGGAATACGTGAAATCAGATGAGTTGAATCTAAAATTTTAAACCAGAATTGAATTAAAACTCTGCAGAATTGGATAAGTGTTCGTAAATAGATATGGATTAAAAAAATAAGGGAAATTTAAGATCCTGGGAGATTTTAAATTGTTTTACAAGCAGTGTGAATTATATTTTGAAATGAATTTCAAAGTGAAATGTTTAGAAATGATTTTATAGTATTGAACTCACTTCGATCACTGGGAAATAGATTCTGATGATGACAGCTGCATCATCAGTATTCATTTTCGAGTTGTAAGTGACGAATTACTACCAGAGATACTGTTTTGAATTTTTTTTGGGAAAGACAAGTTGTGTTGAATTTCAAATAGGGTTTATAATAAAAAAATGAATAAAGAAAGTTTGAAAAGGAATTTGAATAAAGGAAGTTCAAACATAGAATGTAAATAAGAAAATTCAAAAGGGATTTGAATATAGAAAATTCAAAGGGGATTTGAATATAGAAAATTCAAAGGGGATTTGAATATAGAAATTCAAATGAGATTTGAATAAAGAAGATTTAAATAATGGAAAATTGAATATAGAATTCATATAGAGTAATAATGAAATTTGAATATAGAATTCAAATAGTTTTAAATGGAATTTGAATATAGAATTCAAATAGTTTGAAATGGAATTTGAATATAGAATTCAAATAGTTTGAAATGGAATTTGAATATAGAATTCAAATAGAGTTGAAATGGGAATTGGAATATATAATTCAATGGGAATTGGAATATATAATTCAATGGAGTTTGAATATAGGATTTAAATGTCGAAAGTGAAATGGAATTTGAATATAGAAATTTAAAGGGATTTGAATATAGAAAATATAAAGGAATTCAAATATAGGATTTGAATATCGAAGGTAAAATGAAATTTGAATATAGAATTCAAATGGAATTTAAACTATAGAATTTGGATATATAGAATTTGGATATAGAATTCAAATTGAATTTAAACTATATAATTTGGATAATTGAATTTGATATATAGAATTTGAATGTAGAGGATTCAAATAGAATTGAAAATGAAATTTGAATATAGAAGATTCAAAAAGAATTGAAATGAAATTCAAATATAGAATTTGAATAAGGAAATTGAAACGAAATTCAAATATAGAATTTGAATAAGGAAATTGAAATGAAATTCAAATATAGAATTTGAATAAGAGAATTGAAATGGAATTTGAATATTGGAAATTCAAATAGAATTGAAATGGAATTCAATTAGTTGATAAACAAGTTAAACTTATATTTGAATAGGTATATTCAAATAAAAAGGTGAAATAGGTAAACCTGTTAATTAGCCATTAGTAAATGGTTCTTGAATTGAACTTGAACTTTAGATAAGTAAAGGGGACTGGTAAATTTATATTTGAAATCGAATATGAAACCTGAGTTTGAAAAAAATAGAATTTGATTAGTTAATAAGCAAGTTAAAATATATTTGAACATGTCATGTTCAAATATAAAAGTGAAATAGACTAAAGAGTTAATTAACAAATTAATTAACGAATTGAGTTAAAACGATCAGGTATAGTTAAAATAGATTGGGCAGGTATAAACATACATGAGATAGGTATGGATAAGGTATGAAGGTATATAAATATAATGCTAAACGAAAAGGAATGTATTTAATTCATATATGAGATTTTATGCGCCGTATCGGCTAGCTGCTTGGCTTTTTCTTTTTCTTTTGGATTGGTGAGGGCCATGGGAGGCTATTACAAATATCCCGAAGCTCCCGGTACAAAGGAGGTTATGGCGAATTTTTCCGGAAATTCAAGGAGTTAGAATATTTTTAAGGTAATTTGATAGTTAGAAATCAACGTATCGATATATATATAGAAGTCGATAAGGAAACGAACTTAGAAATAGAATAGTAAAATCTAAAGGAAGGCTAAGAATAAAATCTAGTAAGAATAGAAAGAGGAAGCGTATACGTTTTTAAAAGTGATTAAGTAGTTGTATGGTATTGATTATTCGAGTAAGTAGTCACATCTGTTTTGACGTTATAAATGTTATTCTGTAAGAACCCGTAACTTCCCCATGAAGGAAAGCACGAATACTTTGAGAACAGCACACAAAAAGAAGCAGACGGGAGAACATTCCACTGTTATTACAACAATTCCATCAGATACAAGAATATATAGAGTATAAATGAATAAATTACATTCGATAAGTATCAGAGATTTAAATTACATTTAAATACATCGCAGCGGAAAATAATACAAAAGCACAACTAGAAGTAATGCACGGATACAGAGCTTTCCAAGCATCGTTCCAGCTGTAAATCAGGATCCTGTGAATATAAATCTACAAAACCAAAACTACAAGCTGCCCGTGCGGAAAATAGGGGCACCCAGAGTTTAGGTTAAAACAATAAACTCCAGGTCAGTCATGTAACTGGTGTGAGAACTAAAACAGTTATTCAAAACTTTACTTTAAAGATAGTAATTCAAGGGACCACGCCGTATAACACGGAACGGGTTTCCTCCCAAGAATACTAGTGCATATAACAAAACAGCGCAATGCTCTTTGGAAAAATGAAGCTATTATAAGACCCAGGTCCCATCACACAATGCAACGCAAGCCGGAGGATAGGGTTTTCCCTTATAATAGCCAAACATGCTTGGTACGTTTAAAACAAATCATTTGATACTATTATAAGTGTATAGTGTCAAAACAATTTTCAATCATAAATATCAATCATAGGCGGCATGGGTACCATCTATCATGTCGCCATACTAGTTCTACAATTAAATCCGCAATATCACGTATTGGAAATTTGATTCCGTCATGAGCCGAGGCAAGGGGCAAGCTCCTCTCCGCGTTCGAGACACTCTAGCTAATGCCTCAGGACCCCACTCTGATCCTTTGGAACCTCCAAGGCTGGTCCTCTCTTACTTTTGAGGATTGGTTATTCCTGAACACACGTTTCCCGGTCCTTACAGACCTATATCCGAGGCGCCTCGTATCCAACAACCACACAGGTGAAAAGTATATAAATGTCAGTGCTGGTAGGTCACTGACACCACCCTAGCTTGAAAGAATCGTCGTGCACTCCTTGGGTCCGTATCCCGTTTTTGACTCATACCGAGGTGTGAGGCTCGCGAATTCACGTTATACACAAAGCTACGCCACACAGGCCGTGCTTTGATCATCAACCACAAGACTTTGCTTTTCAACAGAAGCCTTGATCAATTGTCACTTACGCATGACACATTGGCAATTCACTCCATGCGACTGATGTCCATCGATATACAACCTCTGAGCTCGTACGTCTAAGAGAAGGGCGTTAAGCAAGAGAATAAATTCTCCGCCGCCAAACAGGTGTATATTTAATAGAGAACAATCAACACAGAATAAAATCCAATGTCAGACACACAATCCATTTACAAGTTCGTTCTGGGTCTGAACGAAACCGGAGGCACTTTCCTCGCATATCCATCCATCTCCAAGTACATCTGGACGATCACCAACTGATTCCCTCATCCTAGGTGTACAGCCCAATCAAGATCATCAGTAATCACCCAAACGATGTGAAGACTTCCAGTCTTCAACCACCATCATCATCTTCGACATCTCGTCGAATCGGTTATTCAGAATGGGTATAACCCGGCCTTTCTGAATAACCCACGTATATAATAAACAAATGTTACACAAACACAACGAACGCCTCATTCCAATTCAGAATATTCTTTTATTCACAAAATCACATTCTTAGGGAAATGTTCCCATTAATTTTATCAAAGATAAATTCTTCTAAATTTATTCTTTAATCTTCCTTTGGATATAATTTCAAACTAGTCGGGATTAACGAACCACACCGAAGTAATTATTTATTTTATTTCCCAAACCCAACCTATATATCCCATGGAGAAAACTGGTAATACTCCACATCTAACACCACGGTGTTATCGGTAAAATTAATTACCATTTCACGTTCCAATCTAATTAAAGATTTAACTATCGCTTTGGAGCAAAACTGGTGGTACTCCATTCTCGATCACCTTTCAAATTTGATAATTTAAATTATCAATTCACATTTCAATCTAATAAAAGACTCATTTAAAACTCCACTTAGTTTTAATCTTCTCAAAAATCAACATCCTGCTCTTAACTGGGTTAAAGAACCAATGTCATCTAAAACACGATTCACGACAAACCCAAATCATATTTGATATTAAATACAAGGCTCTGAATAGAAAATATACCGGCTTATATCCAATATCAAATTCTGAAACCAACAAATATCGTATTGGAAATAACGATATAAAATATATCTTTCAAATTCCCATAACAATATCTGTATAGTCATGAAATCCAACATCGAAATATCCCGAATATAATTTCGATTCAACTCCAGTCCAATCCACGTATTGGGAATATTGATTATTTTTAAAATCACCTTCAAATTCAATTTATTTATTTCAAAAATAAATTGATTTTAGTCCTAGTTCAAAACTAGTTTATTTCAATAAAAATCTATTTTTCTCTTTTCAAATGTGGAATTTTTCATCCCAATTCTTTCCAATTCACATATTATGATTTTACACAAATTATAGATATTTTTAATAATTTCATCAAGGCCCGTACAGTCGATTTCCATCAACGGCCATCGAACTGCACTTATAACGACCTTTTTCGAATTTGATTTGGACATAATTCCAAATCCAACCGTTAGATTTCAAATTTCTAATATTCATTGGAAAGCTCTTTTCGATACGAACCACCGGTTCCGGTTTTAGGAGAATCCGACGGTCGGATCTCCCGCAACGCCAATTCGAAGCCAATGGTTGAAATTCACGAACTGCCGCGGCACGGCGCGTTCTATTCAGGCCATTATATATATCATATATATTTCGTCGACTACCTTTTAAAACGTATTTTATAAATCGCTTTAAATTGGTTTTCAAAACCATTTCAACTTCTATATTCAATTTCAAATCGATTGGATTTCAATTCAACTCGAATTCATTTCAATTTTATTTAATTCGAATTCAAATTCGTTTCAATTCAATTCAAATTCTAATTCGTTTCAATTCAATTCAATTTGAATTTACCTTCAATTTGATTCAATTCGAATTAGTTTCAAATTGATTTCAATTCAATTTCAGTTCGTTTTAAATTTCATTCAAAATGATTCCGATTCGTTTTTAATTCAATTCAATTTAATTCCATTTGAATTTATTTCTATTTTATTCGAATTCAAATTTGTTTTCTATTCAATTCGAATCGAGTTCATTTTCTATTCAATTCGAATCGAATTCATTTTCTATTCGATTCGAATTCATTTTAAATTGATTCAATAAAATTTCAATTTCAATTTTTATCTAATTCAATTTGAATTTCATTTCAAAATATTAGATTTTGAAATCACTTTTCAATATTCATTGTAAAACGAATAAAATCGATATAAATATCGTTCACGTCAAAATAGCGCATCTCTAATCCACACGGCTTTATATTTTTCAAAAACTTCTTTATTCTATTCAACAAATGAATATTTATTCTATTCAACACATGAATCTATATTTCTTTCAACACACGACTATTTTTGTATTCAACACATGAATTTTCTTTTATATCATTCATTATTTTCCTGATTGGAATAAGGCCCAATCAATCACCATATAATGTTAATTATATGGATTTCCATACATCACACGTATATAATAGCATTGAAAAATAATCAACCATCAACCAAAGTGCACTACACTGTATAAGCATCAAATATAGATATCTAACGCTTATAACAGCCTGTCAATCAATCGATCGACATATTTAATCAATCAGGATGAGTGAACTTCAAATTTCATCCCAACACCCGTGTGGGGTTTCAAACAATCAAACACAGATTTTAGTTGTGTAGTTGGGCGACGTGTAAAATTTATCGACCCAATCAATATCAGTGAAATCAGTGTATATAAACAAATCGGCCGATTTGTTTATAAATATTTATTTATTCACTTTCACGTTAAAAATTATATTTTTAACGATAATATATTTTATTCAAAATATGAATATTCTATTCGGTTCATTTATACAATAAAAATGATATTTTTATTTTACTAACATATTTTAGAAAATTTCGGCGGCATAACGGCACGATACTAGAAACGGGACAAGGCCTAGCCTTATCCCCGGTCTAGTGAAGGCCCACGCCATTCACACATCAATCAAATCCATTCCATTTCACCAAACAATTCAATTCAAACCAATTATACTAACCAACTACACAACCAAACAATTTAACAAACAAGCCATCCATGGTCTGTGGATGACGGGTGTCGGGTGCTGCTAAGCACCATCTGCATCCTAGTACATATATATATATAACTAGAAAAAGAAGTTTAGAGTGAGAAGTTCTCACCAACTAGCTATCCAACTTCATGACACTTCTTTTATAGAAATCTTCATTGTTATCGCATCTTTGTCATCTTCGTTGCCCGTAGCCACTACATATATAAAAATCACATTTTTATTTGTTCACTTTCAATTTAAAAAAACATATTTTTATAATCACTTCATATATTTAAAAATCGAATTTTTACTATGCTATTCAATATATAAAAATTGAAATTTTACTTTGATGTTCACTATATAAAAATCATATTTTTACTTCACTACTCAATATATAAAAATCGAATTTTTACTACCTCGCTATATGGATAAAAATTCCATTTTCACACAGCTACTATATAGATAAAAATTCTATTTTCACATCGATGTTCATATAGTAAAGATTATATTTTTATTACGCCATTCTTCATATAAAGATTTCGCCTTTTCAAAAATAAAGATTTCGCCTTTTCAAAAATATAGATTTCGCCTTTTCAAAAATATAGATTTCGCCTTTTCAAAAATATCATTATTAAAAATCATATTTTTATTTTTCTACACATATAAAGATGGTATTTCTAATATTCCTATCATGTAAAAATTATATTTTTACTTCTCTACATAAACAAAAATCATATTTTTACATCTTCCATATACTAAAGATTATATTTTTAATACTTTAAAAATATAAAAATCATATTTTTAATACTTTAAAAATATAAAAATCATATTTTTATTTGCTACTTCACACGAACAAAAATCTAACCTTCCTTTAAACTAAAAATCAAACCTTTAAAAACTATAAAGATCGTATTTTTATTATCTACATTGCTATTTAAAAAACCAGATCTTAAAACCTTTAACTAAATAAATTCATAACCTAAGTAACTAAATTAATTACCTTTCACTGCATCGTTCTTCGGAGCAGCTAGGGCGCGGTGGTGGCGGCCGGAGGTGCTGGATGTGGCGCGGGGTGCTAGGGCTTTGGGGGTTTCAGGCTTTTGTGGTCTCGAAGGCGAGGGGGATGGCTAGACGGAGGGAGGAGGAGCGATGGTGGCGGCTCAGGCGGAAGGTCGAGGGGGAGGGGGCAAAGCTCAGGTGGCGGGTGGCGATTTTCTAGGGGGGGAGGGGGTCTGCGACGCATCGAAGAGGGGGGGGGGGGGCTGTAGCTCGCGTCGGTTGAAGAAGGGGGAGGCGACGCTTGAGGGGGTCGGCCAGTGGCGGGAGGACCTGGCGGCGGTGGCCCTGGTGCGTCGCGATTTTAGTTTTAGGTTTTTTTTCTTTGAACGGCAGAAATAATGAGAAAAGGGAGAGAATAAAAAGGAGGGGCCATTTATTTATTTTAAATTTTATATTATATTTTAATTCCCTAAGGTTGACTTTTCATACGACCTCGAAATCAAACATGCCGACTGTCGTCTCCAGCGTGATACCCCCATTCTGAACACAATGGGATATGTATCGTAGGCTGATTCGATCATTTCGATCAATTTCCATTAAAATCTACACATAACTCTATATATATTGAATTTGAACGCGCATTTCAATTTACTGGGGTCACATACTAACTCGAAAAATTCCAGAAAAATATTTTCTAGCTTTGTATTGACGATACAGTCCTAACAAAACTAGTTTCGTCGAATTCTGAGACCGTTGGAAAAATGGCCATTTTCCAGTCGATTAATATCAACTGAAACTGGTCAAACGCGTTTTCCTTTGCCACGCTCACATATTGATTCGAAAAATTATGAAATTTGAAACCTAGCAATAATTTGACATCACGGACCCAACAAAAGTGGTTTCTTCGAAATCCGAGGTCGTTTGCAAAATTCCCATTTTTAAGGGCCTGAATTCCATAGCGACTATTCAGAATTTTCAACTGGACATATCTTTTGATTCCCACTATGAAATTTGGATTTTTTGGATTCGTTGGAAAAATATCATCAAATAGATCCTAATGTTTTTGGTTTAACTAAAATCCGGATTGTTTTGCACCCGGTACATTCAATTGAAGTTTGAAATCGAATTATCGAACTACCGCGCCATTTTCAATTCTATTTATAATTATATATAAATATTTATATTCTAACGACGACGTATATAATATATATGTGTGAATAATATTCAAAATAAATTTCTCGTCGATATTATTTAAAATAATCTATTTTAAATGTTCAAAATTCACTAAAATTGCCAAAATAAAAATTTTAAACTGGCCCAGATTTTGCGGGTTATTACAATCTCCCCCACTTAAAACTTTTCGTCCTCGAAAAGGAAAAAAGTCGAAAGTGGTTTGATTAATCAACTCTATGTTCGATCTGGCTTCCATTCTCCAACTTTTTAGTTTCTGAGAATTTTCAAATTTTCTAAAATTTGGCTAACACCCTAAATTTTCGAAAAATTTCGCCATAACCTCCCCTGCACCGGGAGCCACGGGAAAATCCCTAAATTGCCATATAGGCCTTCCGATCTCAAAAAGAAAAAGAAAAAGCCAAGCGGCTAGCCAATAGGCTCATAAAATCATCATCACCCAAACAAAATAGTAAATTATATAGTAAACATGTACCTATTTGTCGGGCAAACAAATTTTATTCTCTGCTCTAGCCTCCTTGCTATGACCTGTTCAATGTAAGTACATGTATATGCAAGCAAATGCGACTAATTTTCAATACAATTCAAAATTTGATTCAATTAGGCTAATTGGTTCAAAATTTGCAAACAAATAAACAACCAGCACAAACATCAATCAATTAGTGGATTAGAGTTTCAAATTCATAATTTTGATACATATACAAAAAATCATGTTTTTGATGCCAAATCAAAACAATAAATCTATCTATATAAGTTTTGGTTCTCACACCAGTCTAATGGAAATATAAAGAAAATCACACCTTCGAAGCTCGAACACACACTACTGATGCTATATAGTCATCAGTAGAATCATCCCCGAGCGACTAGAGTATGACTCTATATCTATCTAATATATTAAAACTTCGAATATACGTTCATGACGCGTATATGCAAAACCTTTATATACTAGATTGTCCAAATTCAAAATAAATAAATATTCAAATACGTATAAAACGATTTAAATTTTCAAAACAAAATTGTTTTCCTTTGAAAAATATACTCTTCACACTCGTTCTAGGATACTACTGATCCTATCTCTAACGAGTCATTCTAATTGGATATTACTAATCCAATATCTGATGAATTCTTTCGTATGGTTCTAATGTGTCTTGTTCTCGAGCTCTATAAACCAAAGCTCTGATACCACTGTAAGAACCCGTAACTTCCCCGTGAAGGAAAGCACGAATACTTTGAGAACAACACACAAAAAGACGTAGACGGGAGAACATTTCATTGTTATTACAACAATTCCATCAGATACAAGAATATATAGAGTATAAATGAATAAATTACATTCGATAAATATCAGAGATTTAAATTACATTTAAATACATCGCAGCGGAAAATAATACAAAAGCACAACTAGAAGTAATGCACGGATACAGAGCTTTCCGAGCATCGTTCCAGCTGTAAATCAGGATCCTGTGAATATAAATCTGCAAAACCAAAACTACAAGCTGCCCGTGCGGAAAATAGGGGCACCCAGAGTTTAGGTTAAAACAATAAACTCCAGGTCAGTCATGTGACTGGTGTGAGAACTAAAACAGTTATTCAAAAATTTACTTTAAAGATAGTAATTCAAGGGACCACGCCGTATAACACGGAACGGGTTTCCTCCCAAGAATACTAGTGCATATAACAAAACAACGCAATGCTCTTTGGAAAAATGAAGCTATTATAAGACCCAGGTCCCATCACACAATGCAACGCAAGCCGGAGGATAGGGTTTTCCCTTATAATAGCCAAACATGCTTGGTACGTTTAAAACAAATCATTTGATAATATTATAAGTGTATAGTGTCAAAACAATTTTCAATCATAAATATCAATCATAGGCGGCATGGGTACCATCTATCATGTCGCCATACTAGTTCTACAATTAAATCCGCAATATCACGTATTGGAAATTTGATTCCGTCATGAGCCGAGGCAAGGGGCAAGCTCCTCTCCGCGTTCGAGACACTCTAGCTAATGCCTCAGGACCCCACTCTGATCCTTTGGAACCTCCAAGGCCGGTCCTCTCTTACTTTTGAGGATTGGTTATACCTGAACACACGTTTCCCGGTCCTTACAGACCTATACCCGAGGCGCCTCGTATCCAACAACCACACAGGTGAAAAGTATATAAATGTCAGGGCTGGTAGGTCACTGACACCACCCTAGCTAGAAAGAAACGTCGTGCACTCCTTGGGTCCGTATCCCGTTTTTGACTCATACCGAGGTGTGAGGCTCGCGAATTCATGTTATACACAAAACTACGCCACACAGGCCGTGCTTTGATCATCAACCACAAGACTTTGCTTTTCAATAGAAGCCTTGATCAATTGCCACTTACGCATGCCACAATGGCAATTCACTCCATGTGACTGATGTCCATCGATATACAACCTCTGAGCTCGTACGTCTCAGAGAAGGGCGTTAAGCAAGAGAATAAATTCTCCGCCGCCAAACAGGTGTATATTTAATAAAGATCAATCAACACAGAATAAAATCCAATGTCAGACACACAATCCATTTACAAGTTCGTTCTGGGTCTGAACGAAACCGGAGGCACTTTCCTCGCATATCCATCCATCTCCAAGTACATCTGGACGATCACCAACTGATTCCCTCATCCTGGGTGTACAGCCCAATCAAGATCATCAGTAATCACCCAAACGATGTGAAGACTTCCGGTCTTCAACCACCGTCTTCATCTTCGACATCTCGTCGAATCAGTTATTCAGAATGGGTATAACCCGGCCTTTCTGAATAACCCACGTATACAATAAACAAATGTTACACAAACACAACGAACGCCTCATTCCAATTCAGAATATATTTTTATTCACAAATCACATTCTTAGGGAAATGTTCCCATTAATTTTATCAAAGATAAATTCTTCTAAATTTATTCTTTAATCTTCCTTTGGATATAATTTCAAACTAGTCGGGATTAACGAACCACACCGAAGTAATTATTTATTTTATTTCCCAAACCCAACCTATATATCCCATGGAGAAAACTGGTAATACTCCACATCTAACACCACGGTGTTATCGGTAAAATTAATTACCATTTCACGTTCCAATCTAATTAAAGATTTAACTATCGCTTTGGAGCAAAACTGGTCGTACTCCCTTCTCGATCACCTTTCAAATTTGATAATTTAAATTATCAATTCACATTTCAATCTAATAAAAGACTCATTTAAAACTCCACTTAGTTTTAATCTTCTCAAAAATCAACATCCTGCTCTTAACTGGGTTAAAGAACCAATGTCATCTAAAACACGATTCATGACAAACCCAAATCATATTTGATATTAAATACAAGGCTCTGAATAGAAAATATACCAGCTTATATTCAATATCAAATTCTGAAACCCACAATTATCGTATTGGAAATAACGATATAAAATATATCTTTCAAATTCCCATAACAATATCTATATAGTCACGAAATCCAACATCGAAATATCCCGAAGATAATTTCGATTCAACTCCAGTCCAATCCACGTATTGGGAATATTGATTATTTTTAAAATCACCTTCAAATTCAATTTATTTATTTCAAAAATAAATTGATTTTAGTCCTACTTCAAAACTAGTTTATTTCGATAAAAATCTATTTTTCTCTTTTCAAATGTGGAATTTTGCAGCCCAATTCTTTCCAATTCACATATTATGATTTTACACAAATTATAGATATTTTTAATAATTTTATCAAGGCCCGTACAGTCGATTTCCATCAACGACCATCGAACTGCACTTATAGTGACCTTTTTCGAATTTGATTTGGACATAATTCCAAATCCAACCGTTAGATTTCAAATTTCTAATATTCATTGGAAAGCTCTTTTCGATACGAACCCAACGGTTCCGGTTTTAGGAGAATCCGACGGTCGGATCTCCCGCAACGCCAATTCGAAGTCAATGGTTGAAATTCACGAACTGCCGCGGCGCGGCGCGTTCTATTCAGGCCATTATATATATCATATATATTTCGTCGACTTCCTTTTAAAACGTATTTTATAAATCGCTTTAAATTCGTTTTCAAAACCATTTCAACTTCTATATTCAATTTCAAATCGATTGGATTTCAATTCAACTCGAATTCATTTAAATTTTATTTAATTCGAATTCAAATTCATTTCAATTCAATTCAAATTCTAATTCGTTTCAATTCAATTCAATTTGAATTTACCTTCAATTTGATTCAATTCGAATTAGTTTCAAATTGATTTCAATTCAATTTCAGTTCGTTTTAAATTTCATTCAAAATGATTTCGATTCGTTTTTAATTCAATTCAATTTAATTCCATTTGAATTCATTTCTATTTTATTCGAATTCAAATTCGTTTTCTATTCAATTCGAATCGAGTTCATTTTCTATTCAATTCGAATCGAATTCATTTTCTATTCGATTCGAATTCATTTCAAATTGATTCAATAAAATTTCAATTTCAATTTTTATCTAATTCAATTTGAATTTCATTTCAAAATATTAGATTTTGAAATCACTTTTCAATATTCATTGTAAAACGAATAAAATCGATATAAATATCGTTCACGTCAAAATAGCACATCTCTAATCCACACGGCTTTATATTTTTCAAAAACTTCTTTATTCTATTCAACAAATGAATATTTATTCTATTCAACACATGAATCTATATTTCTTTCAACACACGACTATTTTTGTATTCAACACATGAATTTTCTTTTATAACATTCATTATTTTCCCGATTGGAATGAGGCCCAATCAATCACCATATAATGTTAATTATATGGATTTCCATACATCACACGTATGTAATAGCATTGAAAAATAATCAACCATCAACCAAAGTGCACTACACTGTATAAGCATCAAATATAGATATCTAACGCTTATAACAGTCTGTCAATCAATCGATCGACATATTTAATCAATCAGGATGAGTGAACTTCAAATTTCATCCCAACACCCGTGTGGGGTTTCAAACAATCAAACACAGATTTTAGTTGTGTAGTTGGGCGACGTGTAAAATTTATCGACCCAATCAATATCAGTCAAATCAGTGTATATAAACAAATCGGCCGATTTGTTTATAAATATTTATTTATTCACTTTCACGTTAAAAATTATATTTTTAACGATAATATATTTTATTCAAAATATGAATATTCTATTCGGTTCATTTATACAATAAAAATGATATTTTTATTTTACTAACATATTTTAGAAAATTTCGGCGGCATAACGGCATGATACTAGAAACGGGACGAGGCCTAGCCTTATCCCCGGTCTAGTAAAGGCCCACGCCATTCACACATCAATCAAATCCATTCCATTTCACCAAACAATTCAATTCAAACCAATTAGACTAACCAACTACACAACCAAACAATTTAACAAACAAGCCATCCATGGTCTATGGATGACGGGTGTCGGGTGCTGCTAAGCACCGTCTGCATCCTAGTACATATATATATAACTAGAAAAAGAAGTTTAGAGTGAGAAGTTCTCACCAACTAGCTATCCAACTTCACGACACTTCTTTTATAGAAATCTTCATTGTTATCGCATCTTTGTCATCTTCGTTGCCCGTAGCCACTACATATATAAAAATCACATTTTTATTTGTTCACTTTCAATTTAAAAAAACATATTTTTATAATCACTTCATATATTTAAAAATCGAATTTTTACTATGCTATTCAATATATAAAAATCGAATTTTTACTTTGATGTTCACTATATAAAAATCATATTTTTACTTCACTACTCAATATATAAAAATCGAATTTTTACTACCTCGCTATTTGGATAAAAATTCCATTTTCACACCGCCACTATATAGATAAAAATTCTATTTTCACATCGATGTTCATATAGTAAAGATTATATTTTTATAACGCCATTCTTCATATAAAGATTTCGCCTTTTCAAAAATAAAGATTTCGCCTTTTCAAAAATATAGATTTCGCCTTTTCAAAAATATCATTATTAAAAATCATATTTTTATTTTTCTACACATATAAAGATGGTATTTCTAATATTCCTATCATGTAAAAATTATATTTTTACTTCTCTACATAAACAAAAATCATATTTTTACATCTTTCATATACTAAAGATTATATTTTTAATACTTTAAAAATATAAAAATCATATTTTTAATACTTTAAAAATATAAAAATCATATTTTTATTTGCTACTTCACACGAACAAAAATCTAACCTTCCTTTAAACTAAAAATCAAACCTTTAAAAACTATAAAGATCGTATTTTTATTATCTACATTGCTATTTAAAAAATCAGATCTTAACACCTTTAACTAAATAAATTCATAACCTAAGTAATTAAATTAATTACCTTTCACTGCATCGTTCGTCGGAGCAGCTAGGGCGCGGTGGTGGCGGCCGGAGGTGCTGGACGTGGCGCGGGGTGCTAGGGCTTTGGGGGTTTCAGGCTTTTGGGGTCTCGAAGGCGAGGGGGATGGCTAGACGGAGGGAGGAGGAGCGATGGAGGCGGCTCAGGCGGAAGGTCGAGGGGGAGGGGGCGAAGCTCAGGTGGCGGTGGCGATTTTCTGGTGGTGGGGGGGGGGGGGGGTCTGCGACGCATCGAAGAGAGGGGGGGCTGTAGCTCGTGTCGGTTGAAGAAGGGGGAGGCGGCGCTTGAGGGGGTCGGCCAGCGGCGGGAGGACCTGGCGGCGGTGGCCCTGGTGCGTCGCGATTTTAGTTTTAGGTTTTTTTTTCTTTGAACGGCAGAAATAATGAGAAGAGGGAGAGAATAAAAAGGGGGGACCATTTATTTATTTTAAATTTTATATTATATTTTAATTCCCTAAGGTTGACTTTTCATACGACCTCAAAATCAAACATGCCGACTGTCGTCCCTAGCGTAATACCCCCATTCCGAACACAATGGGATATGTATCGTAGGCTGATTCAATCATTTCGATCAGTTTCCGTTAAAATCTACACATAACTCTATATATATTGAATTTGAACGCGCATTTCAATTTACCGGGGTCACATACTAACTCGAAAAATTCCAAAAAAATATTTTCTAGCTTCGTATTGACGATACGGTCCTAACAAAACTAGTTTCGTCGAATTCTGAGACTGTTTGAAAAATGGCCATTTTCCAGTCGATTAAAATCAACTAAAACTGGTCAAACGCGTTTTCCTTTGCCACGCTCACATATTGATTCAAAAAATTATGAAATTTGAAACCTAGCAATAATTTGACATCAATGACCCAACAAAAGTGGTTTCGTTGAAATCCGAGGTCGTTTACAAAATTCCCATTTTTAAGGGCCTGAATTCCATAGTGACTATTCAGAATTTACAACTGGACATATCTTTTGATTCCCGCTATGAAATTTTGATTTTTCGGATTCGTTGGAAAGATATCATCAAATAGATCCTAATGTTTTTGGTTTCACTAAAATCCGGATTGTTTTGCACCCGGTACATTCAATTGAAGTTTGAAATCGAATTATCGAACTGCCGCGCCATTTTCAATTCTATTTATAATTATATATAAATATTTATATTCTAACGATGACGTACATAATATATACGTTCGAATTATATTCAAAATAAATTTCTCGTCGATATTATTTAAAATAATCTATTTTAAATGTTCAAAATCCACTAAAATTGCCAAAATAAAAATTTTAAACTGGCCCAGATTTTGCGGGTTATTACATATTCAGTCAAGGTCTGAGAGGTAGTTATACCCCAACTTGATTGATTTCATTATCAACAAATAAATGGTAAGATATCAGGATCAAAGATCAATGTTGAATAAGATTTAGTTGAATATAGTATTTGGGTTGTCTTAACGATGTTTTACACAACATCAGTTTTAACCCAAATAAGTGTGAACTTGAAAATATAACAAAGAATATTTCCTAAGTATAGAAATAAACGAGGTCGGAAAAGAGATAAGTAATTGGGATATTTTCCAATTATAAATAGCATATATTTTCTAAAGTTTAGAAAATAAAGGAAGGCGATATTCGGAGACGTTTTCCAAATAACATAAAAGGCCAATATGGTTATTGAAAATATTTGGTTAACAAATATTGATAAAGAATATAGAGAAGTGATTTAACTAATGGAATATTAATTAAGGGCTCAGTGACATGTTCAAAAGGAAAATTTGATTTTTGAAAAGAGTAAACTGTTTAAAAACTCCCAGGGAAAGACTGTTTGAATTAAAAACAATTTAACAGAAATTTGTGAAAGAAAATTTGAATTAAAGTAAAGCTAATAAAGTGGTAACTGAGGTTGAATTAGAATGATATCAAGACAAATTGGATTGTGAGATTCAAATTTGAAGTGTAATGTGATAATCAAGTTAAGAGTTGGGAATCGAGAAGAAACTCAAGTTGAAATGATATTTGGCTCAGATATAAGAGAATGGTTGTGTTGTAGATAAAAGCAGATTGGATTTTGATTGGGATGACCCTGGTATCCGCTGAATTGATAACAGGTGGAAAGGATATAATGATATGCCGACAAAAAAAGGTACAAGTTTATATTTTTATTGGTTATAAGATATATGAGCCGAATTGGCAAGCCGCATGGCTGTTTGATTTTCTTTTGGGTTGGAGATGGCCCAGAGAGGCGAGTTGGAGTTTGAGATATTGACCAGTACAAAAGAGGTGCTGGCGAAATTTTTCGAAAAGTTATGGTGTTAGAAAATTTTCAAGATTTTTGAAAATTTTCGGTGATAAGAATTAATTAAAATTTAATTAAAATTAAATTGGTTTAGTTGAAACTGAAGTTAAGAAGTGAACAAATATGTTCTAACCAGTCGATAGGGGCGTCCTCTACCTTTTAGCAATTTCGAGAATTTTAAGTGGGGAAGATTGTAATGACCCGCATTGGCAGAGGTATTATGATTAATTTATTTAATTATATAAATAATGATATAGTGAATCTAATGGTCATGGAATTAAATAATGATGAATATTTAATTAAAATAATAAATTAAATAATATATTTAATTCCGAAATAATCAGAATTGGCTGAAATGACCATATGGTGTGAACCGGATCATCTGTGATATTTAATTCAGCTTGGAATTGAATTTGAATAACGAATATATTCAATCATTGACAGTTGAACATATAGTTTATAATATAATTATAAACAGCTCGAAATGGCGCTGTAGTTCATAAATTGGCGATTCGAACTTCAACTGAATGTACATGATTCGTTTTAAGCCGGATTTCTGTGAAACAAGAAACGTGTGGAGCTGATGGAGTATATCTTTCTAGTGGAAGAGAAAAATCGGGATTTCGTCGTGTAGATTTTGAGATATGTCCAAATCAAATTTTAAAATAGTCGCTATAGAATCGTTTATCTACCGTAAAGGTTTATTCGATATAACTAGAGATCGGGTTTGAATTTAGACAAGGTTCTTTTGGGAAGTAGTGTTGATTTAATTTTTAGGATTTTACTGTAATTTTTAATTAATTAAATAAGCAACTTTTTATTTAGAGTATTTGACACCCTGTAATCAACATTGTGAGGTTTCAGAATATAAGTTAATCTACCGGTATTATTATATTTCTGGGATCGTGACACCTCACTGAGCACGGCTGTACTCTTACTTCTGTCTATAGCGGCTCGACATGAACGAAAATTTGTATGTAACGGGGTACGTATAACCATATTAGGAAGAGAATCCATGCGTAAGACCACCATATGTCTATCTTTTGATATTTGCACAATACCCGTACTACATCATCCCACGTACCCAAGTTTTCATCATATATTCATCATTCCACGTGCCCAAGTTTTCACCATATAACCATCCATCTTAGGAAACCACTCTCCTATATAAAACTATCCCTCTCTAACCTAAAACGAGCCACCACGTCATTTTCTCTCCGCTGTAAAATATAAACGTATATACGTGTATGACCTTCAAAAGTTCTCGTCATTTCTATATTTTTGTGTTCGGATCTCTGAAGTAACGGTTATAATGAAGTGGAAGAAGAAATAACTGTGGGTTAGAGGAGAACCAGGGAGCGAAAGAGCAGGGTGATGGCCTGGGGTAATATGCGGAAAGGGTGGGAAAAAGGAATCGAAGAGGAGCTGGTTGGCAAAGTATTTGGGGGAGTTTTCGTGCTTGTGAGTTCGACGTTGATGCGAGCTCGCGGTGGGAGAGACGCAACAGTGGACGGTGCAGGCTATACATGACGAGGAACTTCAAAATGAGTGAAGGAGCAGGGTGGTGAGGAGTCGGCCATGGCTTTTGTTTTGTTGGAATTGCGGTGGACTGTTGGAGAGGTAATGGAAGTTTAAAGATGCGGCAGAGGGTGTAAACGGAAGTAGCAGGAGTTAGAAGACATTATCGGGGAAGAAGGTATTTGTTTGGAGCGGGTTATATTTTGTTTCGTGGGTTGGGTTTGGAATAGAAAGCCCAAATCAAATAAAATGTGTTGAAGAGCTGAAACTGGTTTGGATTCAAATGAAGAATGGTAAAAGTACACGTCAAAAGAAACGACTGCTTTAATTCATGAGTTTCCAAATAATACGAGAAGGTTTTATTCAAGAAAGATACATGGTTCAAACGGGTTGGAGTTTAAAGTGATGGATCGACGTGAGTATAACGGTGAAGCCTATTATTAATTTATAATTTAAAGTTTTATGTCAAATTTAATTAACTGTATTTCTTGTAAAATTGAATATCTCGATCATATCGTATTATAATTTCGAACGGTCAGATCCGTTGGGATCGTATGGACGAGCACTACACAATGGAACTGACGAGGAGTGAATCGAAGCTCGTCACAATTTATAGCGAAATAAATTGTCCGTCTGAATCAAGCGATGGTTATCGTCTTTAACGATGAACTGCCAAAGTGAGTAAATCTCACGAACTCTGAACAGTTTATAATTTCATGTTGTATTTTTAGAATTGTTAAATATTGGCTGATTGACTGTGTGTTGACTGTTTGATTGAACTGCTAGTCAGTTTGTTAAATTTCTATATTGATTCTGTTTAACAGAATATATCATATGGAACTGAAAGTGATGTTATCTATATTGTTTAACATCTGTGATGCAGGGAAACAGGTTGGAGGAATCCAACTGGATTCCTCAACATTTATTTTACTATGATTCGTATATTGTGATATATGATGTGATATATAATCTATTGTTGATTATGTGTGTTTGAACGATATTTATCGTTGTTATGTGGTATGATAAATACCATAAGAAATACTGGATATGGGGAAGGGGATTTTCAAAGTGTATTTTGAAAATGAATTATTTATATAAAATCGATGGATTTTATATAGAAAAGGAAAAGAATTTTTATAAAAGAAATATTTATAAAATCAAAGGATAAGTTAGAATAAAAGGAAATCATTTGTAAAGTGAAGAACCGTTACTAAAGGTAAATCTTTATAAATGAATAGTTTATTCGAAAAGGAGTTAATCGATGTTAGTTAATCGATTAGAGATAAAATTAAAAGGAGATAATCGATGTTAGTTAATTGATTAGATTTAAAGTTAAAAGGAGTTAATCGATGTTAGTTAATCGATTAGAGTTAAAGTTAAAAGGAGTTAATCGATGTTAGTTAATCAATTAGAGTTAAAGTTAAAAGGAGTTAATCGATGTTAGTTAATCGATTAGAGAATAAAGTAAAAGGAGTTAATCGATGTTAGTTAATCAATTAGAGAATAAAGTTAAAAGGAGTTAATCGATGTTAGTTAATCGATTAGAGAATAAAGTAAAAGGAGTTAATCGATGTTAGTTAATCGATTAGAGAATAAAGTTAAAAGGAGTTAATCGATGTTAGTTAATCAATTAGAAAATAAAGTAAAAGGAGTTAATCGACGTTAGTTAATCGATTAGAGTTAAAGTTAAAAGGAGTTAATCGATGTTAGTTAATCGATTAGAGAATAAAGTAAAAGGAGTTAATCGATGTTAGTTAATCGATTAGAGAATAAAGTTAAAGGAGTTAATCGATGTTAGTTAATCGATTAGAGAATAAAGTTAAAAGGAGTTAATCAAATATAGTTTATTCGAAGAAAGTAAAAGGAGCTATCGAATATTATTTATTCGAAAGGAGTTAAGTGAAATGAGTAAATCAATAGCGTTAGTCAAATATAGTTAATCCAATGGTGTTTGTCCAATAGAGTTAAGTGAAAAGAGTCAATCGAATATAGCTATTCGAAGGAGGGTTAAGTAAAGAAGTTAGTAAAAGGAATATAAAGTGAACTTTGCCTATTTTAAAGTTAGAAATGTTGTTCAGTTAAGGTCTGAGAGGTAGTTCTACCCCAACTTGATTGGCTTTGCTTTTAACTAAGGAATAGTTAAGGTTCGGCAGTAAAGGAAATGGTTTGAGTTAGCATAGCGATGTTTGTTTAAACATCTGTCTAAGTCCAATAAAGAAGCTTTGGAAATGTTTCCAAATAAGAAACTAGAAATGTTTTCTAATAAAGAAAACATGAAAAGGAAATGTTTTCCATTGTTAATAACGTATATTTTCCAAATTTAGAAAATAAGAAATATTGAATCTAGGGAAACAAGAGATAAGTAAATTAATGAAATAAAGAGATAAATGTTGAATGATGTTTGATCGATATAATTTCCATCTAAAAATAATATCGTTGTTTGCACACCTGTTTTCTTCGATAGTTAAATAACAGACTATCGAAGTTTTGACCATTTTAACGTTGTTAATATGGAGAGACCGGTTGGATTATTATCCAAAGAACCACTCTGTATTGGCATAAGCATTGCGAATCATATATGCCAAAGGAAATTGAAGACGGAGTTATGCAAGGGCTATCCTGTTCACAGAATAGTGCCTTCGGTACATCCTGTTCCTGGATGACTTGTATGGACGGATGTCTGACAGAATATTTCCAAACGATCACATATATTGATTTCTCCAACCGTACCAAGAGTGGAAGCGGAGAAGGAAACTTCTTTAGCTAACACATAATGTATTGTTGAGGACGTCAATCGGTGATTGGATAGATTTGATGATGTGGCATTCAAAGTGAATCCGGTGTGATGATAAACCGTAGCTTCTAGCCTCATCAACCGGTAAATGACAGAAATCGGGCAGGCAGCATGGCTAAGTCGGTCGCACCGAAGTAGGGTGTATAATCACCTGATCTAGAGTTTCATTTACTTCTAAAAATCTATTGTTGATGCTGTCCCATTCGGAAACGGTTGCTGATCCCAACCGTTGGTGATATACATTCGATACACTCAAGCGAAATGAGTGGTCGGTCATGTGTGGCCGGGTTGCAAGATATTCTTGTTGAATCCAGTGTATTCCTCTCTAGAGGTACACTAGCGAAAGGTGGTTCCATACCTTGCCATAGTTGGAAATCCATTACCCAATACGTGCTTGCGGTTTTGATTGTATACTATATATGTAGAATGTGAGATGAAAGCGTTTCTGCCAAATGATTATGATATTGTGGATTGATAGACATTATTATAATATCAAAGGGTTTTTGATATAAAGATAAATTTGGATTCTCATAAGGGAAAAACCCGTTCCGTTATACGGCGTGGTCTTATGAGATATCGTTTACCCGCTTAAACTATTTTAAACTGTTTTACTCATACCTGTCCCATGACTGACCCGGAGTTTACTTTGTTGTTTTCCCTAAACTCTTGGGTGCCTAAATTTGTACGGGCAGTCAAGTAGTCGGGATTTACAGATATACTGGAAGAGCTTGGAGCAGGAGGCTTCAGGATCATATAGCTATAGTTATTTCCGCTGTGTTGTAAGTGATGTACTTTGATAATGACATGTATATTCAAGTACAGATTTGTATTCCAAAGTTATGTTATGAAATATATTTATTTGTTCCGCTGTGAGATTCATGTTACTCTGATGTTGTGTTCTTCTTCTTCTTCCATTCTAATTTTCTATCTTATCTTTCCTCACCCTCTAATTTCTTTCACTAATTACCAGGATTTTTAGATGTTTTGGTTATCGACATCGAGTTTATGTCGATAACCAAAGTCGCTAAAAATCCGGGTCATTACAGTTGGTATCAGAGCTTAAGTTAAGTGAATTACCTTGGCTCTGTGGCGTGACTCGGTAGAGATAGGGTTAGTAATACCCTAGATTGAGTTTGAGTGTATATACGAGTGAACGTATTTGTTATTCGATATAAAAATATGTTTTATATTGTGGAGATTTATTGGTTGAGTCGTTCATGAGTTCTGGTTGATCAGTTTGATCCACTGTATCGGTAGGAGTTTATAAACACTCGAATACGATGGGTCGACACGATATGTTTTGAAAAGAGGGTAAATTAAAATAAGTTTACCCAAGGTATATCTTGTTATTGAGAAGATATATATATATAAACATTAAAATATAGTGGATATATTGGTTGTTATTATAATCGAGTAAGATTATAAATAAAATGTTTATGTAAATAAACAATCAAAATTCATATAAGTGGAATACGTGAAATCAGATGAGTTGAATCTAAAATTTTAAACCAGAATTGAGTTAAAACTCTGCAGAATTGGATAAGTATTCGTAAATAGATTTGGATTAAAAAAATAAGGAAAATTTAAGATCCTGGGAGATTTTAAATTGTTTTACAAGCAGTTTGAATTATATTTTGAAATGAATTTCAAAGCGAAATGTTTAGAAATGATTTTATAGTGTTGAACTCACTTCGATCACTGGGAAATAGATTCTGATGATGACAGCTGCATCATCAGTATTCATTTTCGACTTGTAAGTGACGAATTACTACCAAAGATACTGTTTTGAATTTGTTTTGGGAAAGAAAAGTTGTGTTGAATTTCAAATAGGGTTTATAATAAAAAAATGAATAAAGAAAGTTTGAAAAGGAATTTGAATAAAGGAAGTTCAAACATAGAATGTAAATAAGAAAATTCAAAGGGGATTTGAATATAGAGAATTCAAAGGGGATTTGAATATAGAAAATTCAAAGGGGATTTGAATATAGAAATTCAAATGAGATTTGAATAAAGAAGATTTAAATAATGGAAAATTGAATATAGAATTCATATAGAGTAATAATGAAATTTGAATATAGAATTCAAATAGTTTGAAATGGAATTTGAATATAGAATTCAAATAGAGTTGAAATGGGAATTGGAATATATAATTCAATGGGAATTGGAATATATAATTCAATGGAGTTTGAATATAAGATTTAAATATTGAAAGTGAAATGGAATTTGAATATCGAAATTCAAAGGGGATTTGAATATAGAAAATATAAAGGAATTCAAATATAGGATTTGAATATCGAAGGTGAAATGGAATTTGAATATAGAATTCAAATGGAATTTAAACTATTGAATTTGGATATATAGAATTTGGATATAGAATTCAAATTGAAATTAAACTATATAATTTGGATAATAGAATTTGATATATACAATTTGAATAGAATTTGAATGTAGAGGATTCAAATAGAATTGAAAATGAAATTTGAATATAGAAGATTCAAAAAGAATTGAAATGAAATCCAAATATAGAATTTGAATAAGGAAATTGAAACGAAATTCAAATATAGAATTTGAATAAGGAAATTGAAATGAAACTCAAATATAGAATTTGAATAAGAGAATTGAAATGGAATTTGAATATTGGAAATTCAAATAGAATTGAAATGGAATTCAATTAGTTGATAAACAAGTTAAACTTATATTTGAATAGGTATATTCAAATAAAAAGGTGAAATAGGTAAATAAGTTAATTAGCCATTAGTAAATGGTTCTTGATTTGAATTTGAACTTTAGATAAGTAAAGGGGATTGGTAAATTTATATTTGAAATCGAATATGAAACCTGAGTTTGAAAAAATAGAATTTGATTAGTTAATAAGCAAGTTAAAATATATTTGAACATGTCATGTTCAAATATAAAAGTGAAATAGACTAAAGAGTTAATTAACAAATTAATTAACGAATTGAGTTAAAACGATCAGGTATAGTTAAAACAGATTGGGCAGGTATAAACATACATGAGATAGGTATGGATAAGGTATGAAGGTATATAAATATAATGCTCAATGAAAAGGAATGTATTTAATTCATATATGAGATTTTATTTGCCGTATCGGCTAGCTGCTTGACTTTTTCTTTTTCTTTTGGATTGGTGAGGGCCATGGGAGGCAATTAGAAATATCCCGAAGTTCCCGGTACAAAGGAGGTTATGGCGAATTTTTCTAGAAATTCAAGGAGTTAGAATATTTTTAAGGTAATTTGATAGTTAGAAATCAACGTATCGATATATATAGAAGTCGATAAGGAAATGAACTTAGAAATAGAATAGTAAAATCTAAAGGAAGGCTAAGAATAAAATCTAGTAAGAATAGAAAGAGGAAGCGTATACGTGTTTAAAAGTGATTAAGTAGTTATATGGTATTGATTATTCGAGTAAGTAGTCACATCTGTTTTGACGTTATAAATGTTATTCAATCAAGGTCTGAGAGGTAGTTATACCCCAACTTGATTGATTTCATTATCAACAAATAAATGGTAAGATATCAGGATCAAAGATCAATGTTGAATAAGAGTTAGTTGAATATAGTATTTGGGTTGTGGTAACGATGTTTTACACAACATCTGTTTTAACCCAAATAAGTGTAAACTTGGAAATATAATAAAGATTATTTCCTAAGTATAGAAATAAACGAGGTCGGAAAAGAGATAAGTAATTGGGATATTTTCCAATTATAAATAGCATATATTTTCTAAAGTTTAGAAAATAAAGGAAGGCGATATTCGGAGACGTTTTCCAAATAACATAAAAGGCCAATATGGTTATTGAAAATATTTGGTTAACAAATATTGATAAAGAATATAGAGAAGTGATTTAACTAATGGAATATTAATTAAGGGCTCAGTGACATGTTTAAAAGGAAATTTTGATTTTTGAAAAGAATAAACTGTTTAAAAACTCCCAGGGAAGGACTGTTTGAATTAAAAACAATTTAATAGAAATTTGTGAAAGCAAATTTGAATTAAGTAAAGCTAATAAAGTGGTAACTGAGGTTGAATTAGAATGATATCAAGACAAATTGGATTGTGAGATTCAAATTTGAAGTGTAATGTGATAATCAAGTTAAGAGTTGGGAATTGAGAAGAAACTCAAGTTGAAATGATATTTGGCTTAGATATAAGCGAATGGTTGTGTTGTGGATAAAAGCAGATTGGATTTTTATTGGGATGACCCTTGTATCCGCTGAATTGATAACAGGTGGAAAGGATATAATGATATGCCGACAAAAAAAGGTAGAAGTTTATATTTCTATTGGATATAAGATTTATGAGCCGAATTGGCAAGCCGCTTGGCTGTTTGATTTTCTTTTGGGTTGGAGATGGCCCAGAGAGGCGAGTTGGAGTTTGAGATATTGACCAGTACAAAAGTGGTGCTGGCGAAATTTTTCGAAAGTTATGGAGTTAGAAAACTTTCAAGATTTTTGAAAATTTTCGGTGATAAGAATTAATTAAAATTTAATTAAAATTAAATTGGTTCAGTTGAAACTGAAGTTAAGAAGTGAACAAATATGTTCTTACCAGTCGATAGGGTCGTCCTCTACCTTTTAGCACTTTCGAGGACGAAATTATTTTAAGTGGGGAAGATTGTAATGACCCGCATTGGCAGAGGTATTATAATTAATTTATTTAATTATACAAATAGTGATATAGTGAATCTAATGGTCGTGGAATTAAATAATGATGAATATTTAATTAAAATAATAAATTAAATAATATATTTAATTCTGAAATAATCAGAATTGGCTGAAATGACGATATGGTGTGAAACGGATCATCTGTGATATTTAATTCAGCTTGGAATTGAATTTGAATAACGAATATATTCAATCGTCGATAGTTGAACGTACAGTTTATAATATAATTATAAACAGCTCGAAATGGCGCTGTAGTTCGTAAATTGGCGATTCGAACTTCAACTGAATGTACATGATTCGTTTTAAGCCGGATTTCTATGAAACAAGAAACGTGTGGAGCTGGTGGAGTATATCTTTCTAGTTGAATAGAAAAATCGGGATTTGTTCGTGTATATTTTGAGATATGTCCAAATCAAATTTTAAAATAGTCGCTATAGAATCGTTTATCGACCGTAACGGTTTATTCGATATAACTAGAGATCGGGTTTGAATTTAGACAAGGTTCTTTTGGGAAATAGTGAAATTTTAATTTTTAGGATTTTACGGTAATTTTTAATTAATTAAATAAGCAACTTTTTATTTAGAGTATTTGACACCCTGTAATCAACAATGTGAGGTTTCAAAATATAAGTTAATCTACCGGTATTATTATATTTCTGGGATCGTGACACCTCACTGAGCACGGCTGTACTCTTACTTCTGTTTGTAGCGGCTCGACATGAACGAAAATTTGTATGTAACGGGGTACGTATAACCATAATAGGAAGAGAATCCATGCGTAACACCACCATATGTCTATCTTTTGATATTTGCACAATACCCGTACTACATCATCCCACGTACCCAAGTATTCACCATATATTCATCATCCCACGTGCCCAAGTTTTCACCATATAACCATCCATCTCAGGAAACCACACTCTTATATAAAACTATCCCTCTCTAACCTAAAACGAGCCGCCATTTCATTTTCTCTCCGCTGTAAAATATAAACGTATATACGTGTATGACCCTCAAAAGTTCTCGTCATTTCTATATTTTTATGCTCGGATCTCTGAAGTAACGGTTATAATGAAGTGGAAGAAGAAATAACTGTGGGTTAGAGGAGAACCAGGGAGCGAAAGAGCAGGGTGATGGCCTGGGGTAATATGCGGAAAGGGTGGGAAAAAGGAATCGAAGAGGATCTGGTTGGCAAAGTATTTGGGGAAGTTTTCGTGCTTGTGAGTTCGACGTTGATGGGAGCTCGCGGTGGGAGAGACACAACAGTGGACGGTGCAGGCTATACGTGACGAGGAACTTCAAAATGAGTGAAGGAGCAGGGTGGTGAGGAGTCGGCCATGGCTTTTGTTTTGTTGGAGTTGCGGTGGACTGTTGGAGAGGTAATGGAAGTTTAAAGATGCGGCAGAGGGTGTAAACGAAAGTAGCAGGAGTTAGAAGAAATAATCGGGGAAGAAGGTATTTGTTTGGAGCGGGTTATATTTTGTTTCATGGGCTGGGTTTGGAATAGAAATCCCATATAAAATAAAATGTGTTGAAGAGGTGAAACTGGTTTGGATTCAAATGAAGAATGGGAAAAGTACACATCAAAAGAAACGACAGCTTTAATTCCTGAGTTTCCAAATAATATAAGAAGGTTTTATTCAAGAAAGATACATGGTTCAAACGGGTTGGAGTTTAAAGTGATGGACCGACGTGAGTATAACGGTGAAGCCTACTATTAATTTATAATTTAAAGTTTTAAGTCAAATTTAATTAACTGTATTTCTTGTAAAATTGAATATCTTGATCATATCGTATCAGAATTTCGAACGGTCAGATCCGTTGGGATCATATGGACGAGCACTACACAATGGAACTGACGAGGAGTGAATCGAAGCTCGTTACAATTTATAGCGAAATAAATTGTCCGTCTGAATCAAGCGATGGTTATCGTCTTTAACGATGAACTGCCAAAGTGAGTAAATCTAACTAACTCTGAACAGTTTATAATTTCATGTTGTATTTTTAGAACTGTTAAATATTGGTTGATTGACTGTGTGTTGACTGTTTGATTGAACTGCTAGTCAGTTAGTTAAATTTCTATATTGATTCTGTATAATAGAATATATCATATGGAACTGAAAGTGATGTTATCGATATTGTTTAACATCTGTGATGCAGGGAAACAGGTTGGAGGAATCCAACTGGATTCCTCAACATTTATTTTACTGTGGTTCATATATTGTGATATATGATGTGATATATAATCTATTGTTGATTATGTGTGTTTGAACAATATTTATCGTTGTTATATGGTATGATAAATACCATAAGAAATACTGGATATGGGGAAGGGGATTTTCAAAGTGTATTTTGAAAATGAATTATTTATATAAAATCGATGGATTTTATATAGAAAAGGAAAAGAATTTTTTTAAAAGAAATATTTATAAAATCAAAGGATAAGTTAGAATAAAAGGAAATCATTTGTAAAGTGAAGAACCGTTACTAAAGGTAAATCTTTATAAATGAATAGTTTATTCGAAAAGGAGTTAATCGATGTTAGTTAATCGATTAGAGTTAAAGTTAAAAGGAGTTAATCGATGTTAGTTAATCGATTAGAGTTAAAGTTAAAAGGAGTTAATCGATGTTAGTTAATCGATTAGAGTTAAAGTTAAAAGGAGTTAATCGATGTTAGTTAATCCATTAGAGTTAAAGTTAAAAGGAGTTAATCGATGTTAGTTAATCGATTAGAGAATAAAGTAAAAGGAGTTAATCGATGTTAGTTAATCGATTAGAGAATAAAGTTAAAAGGAGTTAATCGATGTTAGTTAATCGATTAGAGAATAAAGTAAAAGGAGTTAATCGATGTTAGTTAATCGATTAGAGAATAAAGTTAAAAGAAGTTAATCGATGTTAGTTAATCGATTAGAGAATAAAGTTAAAGGAGTTAATCGATGTTAGTTAATCGATTAGAGTTAAAGTTAAAAGGAGTTACTCGATGTTAGTTCATCGATTAAAGAATAAAGTAAAAGGAGTTAATCGATGTTAGTTAATCGATTAGAGAATAAAGTAAAAGGAGTTAATCGATGTTAGTTAATCGATTAGAGAATAAAGTAAAAGGAGTTAATCGATGTTAGTTAATCGATTAGAGTTAAAGTTAAAAGGAGTTAATCGATGTTAGTTAATCGATTAGAGAATAAAGTAAAAGGAGTTAATCGATGTTAGTTAATCGATTAGAGAATAAAGTAAAAGGAGTTAATCGATGTTAGTTAATCGATTGGAGAATAAAGTTAAAAGGAGTTAATCGAATATAGTTTATTCGAAGAAAGTAAAAGGAGTTATCGAATATAGTTTATTCGAAAGGAGTTAAGTGAAATGAGTAAATCAATAGCATTAGTCAAATAGAGTTAATCCAATGGTGTTAGTCCAATAGAGTTAAGTGAAAAGAGTCAATCGAATATAGTTATTCCAAGGAGGGTTAAGTAAAGAAGTTAGTAAAAGGAATATAAAGTGAACTTTGCCTATTTCAAAGTTAGAAATGTTGTTCAGTGAAGGTCTGAGAGGTAGTTCTACCCCAACTTGATTGGCTTCGTTTTTAACTAAGGAATAGTTAAGGTTCGGCAGTAAAGGAAATGGTTTGAGTTGGCATAGCGATGTTTGTTTAAACATCTGTCTAAGTCCAATAAAGAAGCTTTGGAAATGTTTCCAAATAAGACACTGGAAATGTTTTCTAATAAAGAAAACAAGAAATGGAAATGTTTTCCATTGTTAATAACGTATATTTTCCAAATTTAGAAAATAAGAAATATTGAATCTAGGGAAACAAGAGATAAGTATATTAATGAAATAAAGAGATAAATGTTGAATGATGTTTGATTGATATAATTTCCATCTGGAAATAATGTCGTTGTTTGCACACCTGTTTTCTTCGATAGTTAAATCACAGACTATCGAAGTTTTGACCATTTTAACGTTGTTAATATGGAGAGACCAGTTGGATTATTATCCAAAGAACCAATCTGTATTGGCATAAGCGTTGCGAATCATATATGCCAAAGGAAATTGAAGACGGAGTTATGCAAGGGCTATCCTGTTCACAGAATAGTGCCTTCGGTTCATCCTGTTCCTAGATCACTTGTATGGACGGATGTCTGACATAATATTTCCAGACGATCACATATATTGATTTCTCCAACCGTACCAAGAGTGGAAACGGAGAAGGAAACTTCTTTATCTAACACATAATGTATTATTGAGGACGTCAATCGGTGATTGGATGGATTTGATGATGTGGCATTCAAAGTGAATCTGGTGTGATGATAAAGCGTAGCTTCTAGCCTCATCAACCGGTAAATGACAGAAATTGAGCAGGCAGCATGGCTAAGTCAGTCGCACCGAAGTAGGGTGTATAATCACCTAATCTAGAGTTTCATTTACTTCTAAAAATCTATTGTTGATGCTGTCCCATTCGGGAAACGGTTGCTGATCCCAACCGTTGGTGATATACATTCGATACACTCAAGCGAAATGAGTGGTCGGTCATGTGTGGCCGGGTTGCAAGAAGTTCTTGTTGAACCCAGTGTATTCCTCTCTAGAGGTACACTAGCGAAAGGTGGTTCCATACCTTGTCATAGTTGGAAATCCATTACCCAATACGTGCTTGCGGTTTTGATTGTATACTATATATGTAGAACGTGAGATGAAAGCGTTTCTGCTAAATGATTATTATATTGTGGATTGATAGACATTATTATATTATCAAAGGGTTTTTGATATAAAGATAAATTTGGATTCTCATAGGGGAAAAACCCGTTCCGTTATACGGCGTGGTCTTATGAGATATCATTTACCCGCTTAAACTGTTTTAAACTGTTTTACTCATACCAGTCCCATGACTGACCCGGAGTTTACTTTGTTGTTTTCCCTAAACTCTTGGGTGCCTAAATTTAAACGGGCAGTCAAGTAGTCGGGATTTACAGATATACTGGAAGATCTTGGAGTAGGAGGCTTCAGGATCATATAGCTATAGTTATTTCCGCTGTGTTGTAAGTGATTTACTTTGATAATGACATGTATATTCATGTACAGATTTGTATTTCAAAGTTATGTTATGAAATATATTTATTCGTTCCGCTGTGAGATTCGTGTTACTCTGATGTTGTGTTCTTCTTCTTTTATTCTAATTTTCTATCTTATCTTTCCTCACCCTCTAATTTCTTTCACTAATTACCAGGATTTTTAGATGTTTTGGTTATCGACATCGAGTTTATGTCGATAACCAAAGTCGCTAAAAATCCGGGTCATTACAATCATCCTCGATTCGACGGTCAAACAGATAGGGTGAATCGAGTATTAGAAGTTCTCTTGAGAGCTTGTATATTGGATTTTGTTGGATCATGGGATGACCATTTGCATCTAGTTGGATTCACATATGATAATAGTTATCAGTCTAATGCTGGAGTGGCTCCATTTGAAGCTTTGTACGAAAACCCGTGCAACTCACCATCATGTTGGTTGGGAACCGGTGAGAGTCTGTGCTTGGACTAGGAGTAATAAGAGAAATTTCAGATAAGAACAAGGTTGTTCAACAGGAAATGAAGACTGCTCAAGATAGACAGAAGAGTTATGCCGATAAAAGATGAAGAGATATGGAATTCTTCGTTAACAACTTGGTATTTGTCAAGATTTCTCTGTTAAAGAGCGTGATTCGATTTGGTAGGAGAGGCAAGTTAGCACCTAGATTTGTTGGTCCATTCCCAGTTCTCGAACCAGTTGGGAATTTAGCATATAAAGTTGGGTTGCCTGACAAGATGGCGGGGGTTTACAACGTATTTCATGTTTCCCAGTTAAGGAAGTCCGTGCAAGACCCCGATATGACTATTTCACCGAATCAGTTGGATGACATCGAAGTAGAACCTAAGGCGGTTGGGAACCGCAAGCCAATCCGTATTATCAAGTACGATGCGAAGCAACTTCGAAGAAAGGCGGTGAAACTGCTCAAGGTTCAGTGGGGCGAGAACGAGAATGACTGCACTTAGGAAACAGAGGAGAGCACAAGGAAGTTGTATCCATAACTCTTTGCCTGGGAAGATTTTAATAGCAATAGTTAATCCCTTTTTAGTAAACCGCACGCTAGGATAGTCTTGTTGTGTTGCTATGTATGTTTGATGGTTTGTAAATGGCTTATAGGCATGCAGGACCCTTAATATGTTTTTGGTTAAAGAATTTCGAGAGCGAAATTTCTTAAGAGGGGAGTATGTAATGACCCGCATTCTATGCATCGGAGGATCGTAAAATATTTATTTCATTTTCATACGAAGTCGTATGGTCGTTTAACTTTGGGGAACGACTATTGGGGTCATTTCTCATGTTCACGATTTTTGCCGATTTTTAAATGACCATTTTTCCCTTAGATGATCTTGTTTCAGCCATAACTTTTGATTGGTAAGGAGTTTTGACCTGAAGCCATTTCCAATGGATTTAGATTATGATTTACAATTCCATAGAGTAGTCGCATTAGCCAAACGGACTCACCGTTTGGGACATATGGCTGAAACAAGGTTTAGAAGGTGAAAAACAGCTTAAACAGGCCTAATTAGGGTGATTAGCAGCTAGGCCCATAACCCATTTCGGGATTTGAGTTATAAGGAGGCTGAAATGATTTAGAGAATAGTTCCTATTCATTTTTCCAACTGCCACAAACCTCCCTTGAGCTCTAGCAATGGCCTCCATCTTCCAAATCGCTCTCAAAACAACATTTTTGTCATTCCTAATTACTAATTAAGCAATTCAACACCAAATCAAGGCGGATTAGCGTCAAATCGGAGGCAGGGCTGCTGGGATACATTGGGATTTGTGCCATAACAGTAGAGTTTCAGATCTAAGATTATATTTGTGGCTAAGGTGAGTGATTTGCATTGTTTTTCACTAATTACGGCTAATTAGGGGTGATTAGTGATAATTAGCGAGATTATGGCTCAGAAAAATCTAGAAAAATTTGTAAAATTCTAGAACCAGTGTGGCACCACGAACCCACTTGAAGTATCACGACCCGACCCGCTCAAGTGAAGGAGCATGATCCGAACCACCATGAGAGGGAGCTGATGACTCGACCGCTCGGGTGAAGACATCACGAACCGAACCGATGATAACTGGGGTACTATGCACATTCAAACTGATCCGGAGGAGACCAAAACCCGAGATGCAAAGGTAGTCCAAATAGGAAGTAGAACTCAGTACCCAATTGGGAACCAATGAGTTAAATTCATGATTGGGCTTTGCTGCGGGACGTGTGCAAAGGGGTTATCGATATCCATAACTTTAGTTCACCAATTAGAGACGATTTAGTGGCTATGGATCAGTGAAATGGAGTCATAGCGACTCTATGGAGCAAAGTGATCATAGCAAAGGATTGGGTGATTGAGTGGTGGATATCGTATGCTTTACACACGGAGTGAGAGATGTGAGGATGATTGCTATGTTTGATGTTTGCTACCATTATAACATGCACACCCCCACCCTCGTATCTTTACACCATGTGTTAGTGTCGCCCTAGAGTATTGTACATCCTGTTGTGCTAACTCTTTGGTTGCAGGTCCAGGTTCAGGTATGATTGGGTTATACCTGTTATTGTTCTGTTTTGTTTTTTATCGCTCATACCAGACTTTTGTCTGACCCAGAGTTTTATGTCTCTTCTTATTTCTCTAGGTGCTCTTAAACGGGCAGACTAGAGACAGGTCAGGTGATTATGCATGGGTAGCTGATCTGGAGACGAGCAGGAGACTCCTATGTATTCTCTACATATATTCTCCCTGTGTTGTTGATGGTTACTGCTTTGGGCATTAGTAGTGTACCTTTCCTTTCTTTTGCTTTATAGACAGTATTTTGAAGTTGTAATAATGGTTATGGATCATAAGCTGTATTTTGGATCTCCGCTGCTATGATGATTATGGTTTAGTTTTCAGCTTATGCACTGTCTCACTTGTTTTATGTTAAGTATGTTACTATTATATTTTATTCCATGCATTGTGAGACATTCTACAGGTTCCTTTTTAGTCCAAATTCCTTTCTTTTCCTTTCCTTGGCGACCGTCCTGTGCTAGTCGGCCATTGGCACAACGCGTTTCAGGGAAATGTTTGCTGGTGCGGGGTGGGCCATCACATATAGTATCAGAGCTCTAGGTTGCGAAGTTAACCTAGGTAAATACAACAGGGAGAGATAATACGTATATGAGAGCGCATATTTGTGATATTTTGGTCTTCAAAAGCTATATATATACACACTATTAGCATATCTAAGGATGAAGTCGCACTGCACTGGCACCACTATGGAGATGGTTAATCGTTTTCTCTTTACAGACTGAACGATGAGCCGGCATACAAGGAGTATAGGTTCAGTAGCAAACAATAGGGATGTTCCTTGATATGAGGATGTAATAACCCGGAAATTCTGGGCCAGTTTAAAATTTTTATTTTGGCAATATTGGCGAGTTTTGAACATTTAAAATGAATTATTTTAAATAATATCGACGAGAAAATTTATTTTGAATAGAATTCGAACGTATATATTATATACGTCGTCGTTAGAATATAAATATTTATATATAATTATAAATAGAATTGAAAATGGCGCGGTAGTTCGATAATTCGATTTCAAACTTCAATTGAATGTACCGGGTGCAAAACAATCCGGATTTTAGTGAAACCAAAAATGATAGGATCTAATTGATGATATCTTTCCAACGAATCCGAAAAATCAAGATTTCGTAGCGGGAATCAAAAGATATGTCCAGTTGAAAATTCTGAATAGTCGCTATGGAATTCAGGCCCTTAAAAATAGGCATTTTGCAAACGACCTCGGATTTCGAAGAAACCACTTTTGTTGGATCCGCAGTGTCAAGTTATTGCTAGGTTTCAAATTTCATAATTTTTCGAATCAATATGTGAGCGTGGCAAAGGAAAACGCGTTTGACCAGTTTCAGTTGATTTTAATCGACTGGAAAATGGCCATTTTTCAAACGGTCTCAGAATTTGACGAAATTAGCTTTGTTAGGACCGTATCGTCCATACGAAGCTAGAAATAATTTTTCTGGAATTTTTTGAGTTCGTATGTGATCCCGGTAATTTGAAATGTACGTTTAAAATTCAGTATAATGATTTAAATGTAAATTCAACAGAAAATGATTCAAACGGTCGAATTGACTTATGATACATATCCCATTGTGTTCGGAATGGGGGTAACTAGCTAGGGACGACAGTCGTTGGGCTTGAATCGGGGTTTGAAATGAAAGAAAGATTCAATAAGAATTAAAGGAGAATAAATTAATTAAATAAAATATATATATATATATATATATATACAACACTCCAAGTCAAACCCTATTATTCTTCAACCCCCGGTCAAACTTCTATACCGCAGCTCTCATCGACTTGAAGGCGGAAAAGGTTCAAATTTTTAAACCCTAAAAATTTCCCAAACGGATTTGAATTACCTCCCCACTCTTCAGCGAAAATTAAAGAGATCTTCGGGATCTTTCTTCTGATCTGGGTTTGGTTCGAAATGGGAATGTGGAGCTCGAGATTCACGATCTCGAAAGGGTGCCGTTCGCGAGCGCCAGCAGGTGCGTCTGGTCCACCAAATGCAACGCCTTCTCTGGCGTTCGAGGGGGTGGCGGGGCACTACCGCGTGGAGACCTCCGATCAACTATCGGCGCAACGGATTTGGGGCAATCTCGAACCCTAGTTCGAAGGGTTTAGTTCGAATTGTTGGGCGTGGTTCTGTTAACTGGAAATGGGGAAGCCGACATACAGAAGGTAATTAAAATTTAACTGAGTAGTCATTAATTATTTTAGGTTAATCTAATTAAAGTAATTAACATATAAATGACAGTGTTTTAAATTATGAAATGGTAAAATTATTTTCATATTTAAAAATATATAAATGGCTTAGTTTTAAAATAAAAATATACTGTGTTTTGAAAATAAAAATAGATATTGTTTAAAAGATAAGGATATGAATTTTAAAAGCACAAAGATATGATTTTATAGAGTATAAGTGGAATGGATATTTTGAAAATAAAGTAGAACTATTTTGAAAATAAAGTAGAACTATTTTGAAAAAGTAGAAATAGAATTGTTTTTGAAAATATAAAATACTTTGATTTGAAATAAAAATATGATTTTTTATGCTAGTATTAATTAATGATTTTTATAGATAGAAAAATATATTTTTTATATTATGGAAGTATTAAAATTTTGATCTTTATATAAGGAATAGTAATATAAAAATATAATTTTTAGTTGGAATAAAAATACGATGTTTATTCTATTTATAGCGATGAAATAAAAATATGATTTTTATATATTGAACTTCAAAATAAAAATATGATTTTTATATATTGAACTTCGAAATAAAAATATGATTTTTATATATTGAACTTCAAAATAAAAATATGATTTTTATATATTGAACTTCGAAACAAAAATATGATTTTTATATATTGAACTTCAAAATAAAAATATGATTTTTATATATTGAACTTCGAATCAAAAATTCGATTTTTATATATTGAATAGCATAGTAAAAATTCGATTTTTAAATATATGAAGAGATTATAAAAATATGATTTTTAAATTGAAAGTGAATAAATAAAAATGTGATTTTTATTTTAAAGACATCGAAATATAAAAATGTGTGATTTTTATATATATAGTGACTACGGGCACAAGAAGATGATAAAAAGGCGAGAAGAAGAGTCAAGATGATTGGATAGCTATCGGTGAGAACTTCTCACTCAAATTCTACTTTTCTAGTTATATATATATATACTAGGATGCAGACGGTGCTTATTAGAAGCACCCGACACCCGTCCACAGACCATGGACTTGTTTGATTGGTTGTGTAGTTGGTTAGATTATTTGATTTGGATTTGATTGTTTTGGTGAAATTGAAATTGATATGATTGATGTGTTAATGGCGTGGGCCTTCACTAGACCAGGGATAAGGCTAGGCCTCGTCCCGTTTCTAGTATCGTGTCGTTATGCCGCCGAAATTTTCTAAAATGTGTTAGAAAAATAAAAATATCATTTTATTTAAAGAATGAACTTAATAGAAATTCATATGTTGGAATAAAATGTTTTATCGTTAAAAATATAATTTTTAACGTGAATGTGAATAAATAAATATTCATTTACAAACCAGACGGTTTGTTTATGTACACCTATTTGAAGGACATTGATCGGGACGATAAATTTTACACATCGCCCAACTGCACGAATAAAATATTTGTTTGATTGTTTGAAACCCCACACGGGTGTTGGGATGAAACTTGAAGTTCACTCATCCTGATTGATTAAATATGTCGATCGATTGATTGACAAGCTGCTATAAGCGTTAAATGTCTATATTTGATGCTTATACAGTGTAGTGCACTTTGGTTGATGGTTGATTATTTTTCAATGCTATTATATACATGTGTTGTATGAAAATCCATATAATTAACATTATATGGTGATTGATTGGGCCTCATTCCAATTTAGAAAATAAAGTATAAAATAAAAGTTCATGTGTTGACAGTACTCATCCATTGAGATTGGTCATGTGTTGAACGAAATATTTTGATAATAAAATTTACATCTTTATCAATATAAAATAACGGTTCATGTGTTGACAGTACTCATCCTTTGAGATTGGTCATGTGTTGAACGAAATATTTTGATAATAACAACTATTTTGAAAAAGAAATATTTGAAATAAAATATTTGAAATAGAAATTTATGAAGCCGTGTTGATTAGATTGACGCCATTTTGACGTGAACGATATTTATATCGATTTTATTCATTTCGAAATGAATTGAATATAAAACGATTTCGAAATGAATTGAATTGAAAACGATTTCGAAATGAATTGAATTGAAAACGATTTCGAAATGAAATGAATTGAAAACGATTTCGAAATGAATTGAATTGAAAACGATTTCGAAATGAAATGAATTGAATTGAAAACGATTTCGAAATGAAATGAATTGAATTGAATTGAAAACGATTTCGAAATGAAATGAATTGAATTGAAAACGATTTCGAAATGAAATGAATTGAATTGAAAACGATTTCGAAATGAATTGAAAACGATTTCGAAATGAAATGAATTGAATTGAAAACGATTTCGAAATGAAATTAACTGAATTGAAAACGATTTCGAAATGAAATGAATTGAATTGAAAACGATTTCGAAATGAATTGAATTGAAAACGATTTCGAAATGAATTGAATTGAAAACGATTTCGAAATGAATTGAATTGAAAACAATTTTGAAATGAATTCAAATTGAATTGAAATTTGAATTGAATAAAAATGAATTTTAAAACGAATTTATAAAGAAGAATTCAATTTTGATTTGAATTGAAAAGGAAGTTGAAATTGCTTTTGAAACGAATTTAAAACTATTTATATAATTCGTTTTAAATAGAAATCGACGAAATATATATTATATATATTATATATATAATATAATGGCCTGAATAGAACGCGCCGCGCCACGGCAGTTCGCGAATTTCGACCATTTATTTCAAACTGACATTGCGGGAGATCCGACCGTCGGATTCTCCTAAAACCGGAACCGTTGGGTTCGTATCGAAAAGAGCTTTCTAATGAATATTAGAAATTTGAAATCTAACGGTTGGATTTGGAGTTATGTCCAAATCAAATTTGAAAAAGGTCGCTGTAAGTGCAGTTCGATAGCCGTTGATGGAAATCGACTGTACGGGCCTTGAAAAAATTATTAAAAATAATAATAATTTGTGTAAAATCATAAGAAATGATTTGTGAAGATTTGGGATGAAAAACACCATATTTGAAAAGATAAAAATAGATTTTTATCGAAGTAAACTAGTTTTGAACTAGAATTATAATTCTATTTATTTTTAAATAAATAAATTGAATTTGACAAGGGTTTTAAAAATAACCAGAATATCCAATGATTGCATTGGAGTGGATTTGAATCGAAATTGCCTTCGGAATATTTCGATGTTGGAATTCGTGATTATACAGGTGTTGTTATGGAAATTTGAAAGATATATATTTATATCGTTATTTCCAATACGACATTTGTTAATCGTAGAATTTGATATTGAATATAAGCCGATATATTTTCTATTCAGAGCCTTGTATTGAATATCAAATGTGATTTGGGTTTGTTGTGAATGGTGTTTTCACTAACACTGTTCTTGAACCCAGTAGAGAAAAGATTAAATCTTTTTATTTAGATTTAATGAAGTGTACCAATTAAATAATATTTAATTGGAATTGAATTGATATTGATTTTTGGGTTTATCGTGAACAGTGTTTTAAAATAACACTCGTTCTTTAACCCGATAATTAATGGAATGTGATTTTGGGTTTATTGTGAACCGTGTTTTAAACGACACTGATTCTTTAACCCAGTTAACGATTAAAACTAAGTGGAGTTTTAATGAATCTTTAATTAGATTGAAATGATCGAGAATGGAGTATCACCAGTTTTGCTCCAGGCGATAGTTAAATCTTTAATTAGATTTGAACGTGAAATGGTAATTGAATTTACCGATAACACTGTGGTGTTAGATATGAAGTATTACCAGTTTTACTTCATGGGATGAATAGGTTGGGATGGGGAAATTAAAATAAATAATTACTTCGGTAAGGTTCGCTAATCCCGACTAGTTTGAATTGATATTCAAAAATAGATAAAGAATAAATTCAAGGAATTTATCTTTGATAAAATTAATGGGAACCTTTCCCTATGAACGTGAAATTTAGAAACTAACTGTCGGTTAGCCAAGCAGAATGGTTTTCTGAATATTGATCTGATGTTGGTTTCGGCCTTCGGGGTTAATATTTGGGGAATTATTCTCTTGATTAATTTACGGTTAGTGACTAGTGAATTGGAATGAGGCGTATGTTGTGCTTGTGTAACAATTATTTAAAATATACGCGAGTTATTCGGAAAGACCGAGTTTATCCCATTCTGAATAACTGATACGACGATAAGTCGAAGATGAAGACGGTGGTAGAAGACCGGAGGTCTTCACGTCGTTTGGGTAATTACTGATGATCTTGATTGGGCTGTACACCCAAGAAGATGGAAACAGTTAGTGATCGTCCAGACGTACTTGGAGATCGATGGATATGCGGGGTACTAGGTGCCTCCGGTTTCGTTCAGACCCAGAACGGACTTGTAAATGGACTGTGTGTCTGACATTGGATTTTAGTCCGTGTGATTGATCTCTATTAAATATATATCTGTTTGGCGGCGGAGAATTTATTCTCTTGCTTAACGCCCTTCTCTGAGACGTACGAGCTCAGGGGTTATATATTGATGGATATCAATCGCATGGAGTGAATTGCCTGTGTGGCATGCCTAAGTGGCAAATGGTCAAGGCTTCTGTTGAAAAGCAAATTCTTGTGGTTGATGATCGAAGCACGTCCTTTGTGGCGTAGCTTTGTGTAACGTTTACTTCGCGAGTTTCACACCCGGTATGAACCAAAAACGGGAGACGGACCTCAGGGAGGGCCTACGTTTCCTCCTAGCTAAAAGTGGCGTCAGTGGTTTTACACGCCCTGACGAGTTTGACTTATGTGGTTGTTGCTGTTGCGAGGCGCCTCGGATTGATCGGTCGTTCTCGAACCGATGGAGTCATTTAGTTGGCTCGCTTACGCCCCAAAGGGCGGCGAAACGTAGTGCTCAGGTATTTTAATCCACTCCGTGTGGACCGGCCCTGACGATCCAAGGGTCGATGCATTCTGATCCTGAGACTCGGGCTAGGCAGTCTCGAATCAGTGAGGATCTTGCCCCTAGCCTCGGTTCATACCATAAATGATAACCCAACTTCCAATACGACATTTGCGGTTTTGATTGTAAACTTATATATGGCGACATAGTGTTATGGGCCATTCATGCCGCCTATGATTGATACTTATGATTTGAAGTTGTTTTATACACTATGCACTTATAATAGTATCAAACGATTTGTTTTAACCGTATCAAGCATTCTTTGGCTGTTATAAGGGAAAACCCTATCCTCGGCTGCGTTGCATTGTGTGATGGGACCTGGGTCTTATAACAGCTTCATTTTTCTTTATTTAGCATTGCGCTAGTTGTTTTATGCACTGGTATTCTTGGGAGGAAACCCGTTCCGTGTTATACGGCGTGGTCCCTTGATTTACCTAATGATTTAAAATAAAGATTAATAACTGTTTTAGTTCTCACACCAGTCACATGACTGACCTGGAGTTTATTGTGTTAACCTAAACTCTGGGTGCCCCTATTTTCGACACGGGCAGCTAGTAGTTTTGGTTTTGCAGATTTATATTCACAGGATCCTGGTTTACAGCTGGAACGATATCCGGAAAGCTTTGTATCCGTATATCTCCTCTAGTTGTGTATTGTATTATTTCCGCTGCTATGTATTTAAATGTAATTTAAATCTCTGATATTTCTGTGTAATATTCATTTATACTCTGTATATTCTTGTAATCTGATGCATTGTTTTAATATACAATGAAATGTTCTTTTATATGCGTTCTATTTTGTCGTGTTCTCAACGATAGGGCGTTTCGAACGGTCTGGGTCGGTTTAGCGACTGGTTCGGACCGAGAAAAATTCCTTGCTGTCACATTTGGTATCAGAGCTTTGGTTTACAAAGCTAGAGAACAAGACACATTAGAACCATACGAAAGAATTCATCAGATAGTGGGTTAGTAATATCCAATGGGAATGACTCGTTAGAGATAGGATCAGTAGTATCCTAGGACGAGTGTGAATAGTATAATTTTGAAAGTGAAAACAAATTTTGTTTTGAAAATATAAATCAATTATTCGTATTTGGTTATCTATTTATATTGAGTTGGACAGTCCAGTATATAAAGATTTTGCGTATACGTCTGATCCACGTGTATTCAAAATTTTAAAATACTGGATAGATATAGAATCACACTTTAGTCGCCCGGACCTGATTCTGATGATTGACGCGTCATCATTAGTAATTAGTTTCGTGTTTCAAAGGTGTGCTTTCTATATATTTCCATTAGACTGGTGTGAGAACCAAAACTTATATAGCTAGAACACATTGTTGTGGATTGGCATCAAAAACATGATTTTCTTTATATGTAGTAAAATTTATGAATTTGAGACTCTAATTCACTAATTGATTGATGTTTGTGTTGTTTGTTTATTTGTTTGCTAATTTTTATCCATTTAGCCTAATTGAATCAAATATTGAACATTATTGAAAATTGGTCGCATTTGCTTGCATATACATACTTACCTTGAACAGGTCATAGCAAAGAGGCTAGAGCAGAGAATAAAATTTGTTTGCCCGACAAATAGGTACATGTTTACTACATAATTTCCTGTTTTGTTTGGGTGATGATGATTTTGTGAGCCTATTGGCTAGCCGCTTGGCTTTTTCTTTTTCTTTTTGAGATCTGAAGGACCAGGGAAGCTATTTGAAATTCCCCGATGCTCTCATTGCAGGGGAGGTTATGGCGAAATTTTTCGAAAATTTAGGGTGTTAGCCAAATTTTTGAAAATTTGGAAATTCTCAGAAACTGAAAAGTTGGAGAATGGAAGCCAGATCGAACGTAGAGTTGATTAATCAAACCACTTTCGACTATGTTCCTTTTCGGGGACGAAAAGTTTTAAGTGGGGGAGATTGTAATAACCCGGAAATTCTGGGCCAGTTTAAAATTTTTATTTTGGCAATATTGGCGAGTTTTGAACATTTAAAATGAATTATTTTAAATAATATCGACGAGAAAATTTATTTTGAATAGAATTCGAACGTATATATTATATACGTCGTCGTTAGAATATAAATATTTATATATAATTATAAATAGAATTGAAAATGGCGCGGTAGTTCGATAATTCGATTTCAAACTTCAATTGAATGTACCGGGTGCAAAACAATCCGGATTTTGGTGAAACCAAAAATGATAGGATCTAGTTGATGATATCTTTCCAACGAATCCGAAAAATCAAGATTTCGTAGCGGGAATCAAAAGATATGTCCAGTTGAAAATTCTGAATAGTCGCTATGGAATTCAGGCCCTTAAAAATAGACATTTTGCAAACGACCTCGGATTTCGACGAAACCACTTTTGTTGGATCCGCAGTGTCAAGTTATTGCTAGGTTTCAAATTTCATAATTTTTCGAATCAATATGTGAGCGTGGCAAAGGAAAACGCGTTTGACCAGTTTCAGTTGATTTTAATCGACTGGAAAATGGCCGTTTTTCAAACGGTCTCAGAATTTGACGAAATTAGCTTTGTTAGGACCGTATCGTCAATACGAAGCTAGAAATAATTTTTCTGGAATTTTTCAAGTTCGTATGTGATCCCGGTAATTTGAAATGTACGTTTAAAATTCAGTATAATGATTTAAATGTAAATTCAATAGAAAATGATTCAAACGGTGAATTGACTTATGATACATATCCCATTGTGTTCGGAATGGGGGTAACTAGTTAGGGACGACAGTCGTTGGGCTTGAATCGGGGTTTGAAATGAAAGACAGATTCAATAAGAATTAAAGGAGAATAAATTAATTAAATAAAAAATATATATATATATATATACAACACTCCAAGTCAAACCCTATTATTCTTCAACCCCCGGTCAAACTTCTATACCGCCGCTCTCATCGACTTGAAGGCGGAAAAGGTTCAAATTTTTAAACCCTAAAAATTTCCCAAACGGATTTGAATTACCTCCCCACTCTTCAGCGAAAATTAAAGAGATCTTCGGGATCTTTCTTCTGATCTGGGTTTGGTTCGAAATGGGAATGTGGAGCTCGAGATTCACGAGCTCGAAAGGGTGCCGTTCGCTAGCGCCAGCAGGCGCGTCTGGTCCACCAAATGCAACGCCTTCTCTGGCGTTCGAGGGGGTGGCGGGGCACTACCGCGTGGAGACCTCCGATCAACTATCGGCGCAACGGATTTGGGGCAATCTCGAACCCTAGTTCGAAGGGTTTAGTTCGAATTGTTGGGCGTGGTTCTGTTAACTGGAAATGGGGAAGCCGACATACAGAAGGTAATTAAAATTTAACTGAGTAGTCATTAATTATTTTAGGTTAATCTAATTAAAGTAATTAACATATAAATGACAGTGTTTTAAATTAGGAAATGGTAAAATTATTTTCATATTTAAAAATATATAAATGGCTTAGTTTTAAAATAAAAATATACCGTGTTTTGAAAATAAAAATAGATATTGTTTAAAAGATAAGGATATGAATTTTAAAAGCACAAAGATATGATTTTATAGAGTATAAGTGGAATGGATATTTTGAAAATAAAGTAGAACTATTTTGAAAAAGTAGAAATAGAATTGTTTTTGAAAATATAAAATACTTTGATTTGAAATAAAAATATGATTTTTTATGCTAGTATTAAGTAATGATTTTTATAGATAGAAAAATATAATTTTTATATTATAGAAGTATTAAAATTTTGATCTTTATATAAGGAATAGTAATATAAAAATATAATTTTTAGTTGGAATAAAAATACGATGTTTATTCTATTTATAGCGATGAAATAAAAATATGATTTTTATATATTGAACTTCAAAATAAAAATATGATTTTTATATATTGAACTTCGAAATAAAAATATGATTTTTATATATTGAACTTCAAAATAAAAATATGATTTTTATATATTGAACTTCGAAACAAAAATATGATTTTTATATATTGAACTTCAAAATAAAAATATGATTTTTATATATTGAACTTCGAATCAAAAATTCGATTTTTATATATTGAATAGCATAGTAAAAATTCGATTTTTAAATATATGAAGAGATTATAAAAATATGATTTTTAAATTGAAAGTGAATAAATAAAAATGTGATTTTTATTTTAAAGACATCGAAATATAAAAATGTGTGATTTTTATATATATAGTGACTACGGGCACAAGAAGATGATAAAAAGGCGAGAAGAAGAGTCAAGATGATTGGATAGCTATCGGTGAGAACTTCTCACTCAAATTCTACTTTTCTAGTTATATATATATACTAGGATGCAGACGGTGCTTATTAGAAGCACCCGACACCCGTCCACAGACCATGGACTTGTTTGATTGGTTGTGTAGTTGGTTAGATTATTTGATTTGGATTTGATTGTTTTGGTGAAATTGAAATTGATATGATTGATGTGTGAATGGCGTGGGCCTTCACTAGACCGGGGATAAGGCTAGGCCTCGTCCCGTTTCTAGTATCGTGCCGTTATGCCGCCGAAATTTTCTAAAATGTGTTAGAAAAATAAAAATATCATTTTATTTAAAGAATGAACTTAATAGAAATTCATATGTTGGAATAAAATGTTTTATCGTTAAAAATATAATTTTTAACGTGAATGTGAATAAATAAATATTCATTTACAAACCAGACGGTTTGTTTATGTACACCTATTTGAAGGACATTGATTGGGACGATAAATTTTACACATCGCCCAACTGCACGAATAAAATATTTGTTTGATTGTTTGAAACCCCACACGGGTGTTGGGATGAAACTTGAAGTTCACTCATCCTGATTGATTAAATATGTCGATCGATTGATTGACAAGCTGCTATAAGCGTTAAATGTCTATATTTGATGCTTATACAGTGTAGTGCACTTTGGTTGATGGTTGATTATTTTTCAATGCTATTATATACATGTGTTGTATGAAAATCCATATAATTAACATTATATGGTGATTGATTGGGCCTCATTCCAATTTAGAAAATAAAGAATATTATAAAATAAAAGTTCATGTGTTGACAGTACTCATCCATTGAGATTGGTCATGTGTTGAACGAAATATTTTGATAATAAAATTTACATCTTTATCAATATAAAATAACGGTTCATGTGTTGACAGTACTCATCCTTTGAGATTGGTCATGTGTTGAACGAAATATTTTGATAATAACAACTATTTTGAAAAAGAAATATTTGAAATAAAATATTTGAAATAGAAATTTATGAAGCCGTGTTGATTAGATTGACGCCATTTTGACATGAACGATATTTATATCGATTTTATTCATTTCGAAATGAATTGAATATAAAACGATTTCGAAATGAATTGAATTGAAAACGATTTCGAAATGAATTGAATTGAAAACGATTTCGAAATGAAATGAATTGAATTGAAAACGATTTCGAAATGAAATGAATTGAATTGAAAACGATTTCGAAATGAATTGAATTGAAAACGATTTCGAAATGAAATGAATTGAATTGAAAACGATTTCGAAATGAAATGAATGGAATTGAAAACGATTTCGAAATGAAATGAATTGAATTGAAAACGATTTCGAAATGAAATGAATTGAATTGAAAACGATTTCGAAATGAAATGAATTGAATTGAAAACGATTTCGAAATGAAATGAATTGAATTGAAAACGATTTCGAAATGAAATGAATTGAATTGAAAACGATTTCGAAATGAATTGAATTGAAAACGATTTCGAAATGAAATGAATTGAATTGAAAATGATTTCGAAATGAAATGAATTGAATTGAAAACGATTTCGAAATGAAATGAATTGAATTGAAAACGATTTCGAAATGAATTGAATTGAAAACGATTTCGAAATGAATTGAATTGAAAACGATTTCGAAATGAATTGAATTGAAAACGATTTTGAAATGAATTCAAATTGAATTGAAATTTGAATTGAATAAAAATGAATTTTAAAACGAATTTATAAAGAAGAATTCAATTTTGATTTGAATTGAAAAGGAAGTTGAAATTGCTTTTGAAACGAATTTAAAACTATTTATATAATTCGTTTTAAATAGAAATCGACGAAATATATATTATATATATTATATATATAATATAATGGCCTGAATAGAACGCGCCGCGCCGCGGCAGTTCGCGAATTTCGACCATTTATTTCAAACTGACATTGCGGGAGATCCGACCGTCGGATTCTCCTAAAACCGGAACCGTTGGGTTCGTATCGAAAAGAGCTTTCTAGTGAATATTAGAAATTTGAAATCTAACGGTTGGATTTGGAGTTATGTCCAAATCAAATTTGAAAAAGGTCCTTGTAAGTGCAGTTCGATAGCCGTTGATGGAAATCGACTGTACGGGCCTTGAAAAAATTATTAAAAATAATAATAATTTGTGTAAAATCATAAGAAATGATTTGTGAAGATATGGGATGAAAAACTCCATATTTGAAAAGATAAAAATAGATTTTTATCGAAGTAAACTAGTTTTGAACTAGAATTATAATTCTATTTATTTTTAAATAAATAAATTGAATTTGAAAAGGGTTTTAAAAATAACCAGAATATCCAATGATTGCATTGGAGTGGATTTGAATCGAAATTGCCTTCGGAATATTTCGATGTTGGAATTCGTGATTATACAGGTGTTGTTATGGAAATTTGAAAGATATATATTTATATCGTTATTTCCAATACGACATTTGTTAATCGTAGAATTTGATATTGAATATTAGCCGATATATTTTCTATTCCGAGCCTTGTATTGAATATCAAATGTGATTTGGGTTTGTCGTGAATGGTGTTTTCACTAACACTGTTCTTGAAGCCAGTAGAGAAAAGATTAAATCTTTTTATTTAGATTTAATGAAGTGTACCAATTAAATAATATTTAATTGGAATTGAATTGATATTGATTTTTGGGTTTATCGTGAACAGTGTTTTAAAATAACACTCGTTCTTTAACCCGATAATTAATGGAATGTGATTTTGGGTTTATTGTGAACCGTGTTTTAAACGACACTGATTCTTTAACCCAGTTAACGATTAAAACTAAGTGGAGTTTTAATGAATCTTTAATTAGATTGAAATGATCGAGAATGGAGTATCACCAGTTTTGCTCCAAGCGATAGTTAAATCTTTAATTAGATTTGAACGTGAAATGGTAATTGAATTTACCGATAACACTGTGGTGTTAGATATGAAGTATTACCAGTTTTACTTCATGGGATGAATAGGTTGGGATGGGGAAATTAAAATAAATAATTACTTCGCTAAGGTTCGCTAATCCCGACTAGTTTGAATTGATATTCAAAAATAGATAAAGAATAAATTCAAGGAATTTATCTTTGATAAAATTAATGGGAACCTTTCCCTATGAACGTGAAATTTAGAAACTAACTGTCGGTTAGCCAAGCAGAATGGTTTTCTGAATATTGATCTGATGTTGGTTTCGGCCTTCGGGGTTAATATTTGGGGAATTATTCTCTTGATTAATTTACGGTTAGTGACTAGTGAATTGGAATGAGGCGTATGTTGTGCTTGTGTAACACTTATTTAAAATATACGCGAGTTATTCGGAAAGACCGGGTTTATCCCATTCTGAATAACTGATACGACGATAAGTCGAAGATGAAGACGGTGGTCGAAGACCGGAGGTCTTCACGTCGTTTGGGTAATTACTGATGATCTTGATTGGGCTGTACACCCAAGAAGATGGAAACAGTTAGTGATCGTCCAGACGTACTTGGAGATCGATGGATATGCGGGGTACTAGGTGCCTCCGGTTTCATTCAGACCCAGAATGGACTTGTAAATGGACCGTGTGTCTGACATTGGATTTTAGTCCGTGTGATTGATCTCTATTAAATATATATCTGTTTGGCGGCGGAGAATTTATTCTCTTGCTTAACGCCCTTCTCTGAGACGTACGAGCTCAGGGGTTATATATTGATGGATATCAATCGCATGGAGTGAATTGCCTGTGTGGCATGCCTAAGTGGCAAATGATCAAGGCTTCTGTTGAAAAGCAAAGTCTTGTGGTTGATGATCGAAGCACGGCCTTTGTGGCGTAGCTTTGTGTAACGTTTACTTCGCGAGTTTCACACCCGGTATGAACCAAAAACGGGAGACGGACCTCAGGGAGGGCCTACGTTTCCTCCTAGCTAAAAGTGGCGTCAGTGGTTTTACACGCCCTGACGAGTTTGACTTATGTGGTTGTTGCTGTTGCGAGGCGCCTCGGATTGATCGGTCGTTCTCGAATCGATGGAGTCATTTAGTTGGCTCGCTTACGCCCCAAAGGGCGGCGAAACGTAGTGCTCAGGTATTTTAATCCACTCCGTGTGGACCGGCCCTGACGATCCAAGGGTCGATGCGTTCTGATCCTGAGACTCGGGCTAGGCAGTCTCGAATCAGTGAGGATCTTGCCCCTAGCCTCGGTTCATACCATAAATGATAACCCAACTTCCAATACGACATTTGCGGTTTTGATTGTAAACTTATATATGGCGACATAGTGTTATGGGCCATTCATGCCGCCTATGATTGATACTTATGATTTGAAGTTGTTTTATACACTATGCACTTATAATAGTATCAAACGATTTGTTTTAACCGTATCAAGCATTCTTTGGCTGTTATAAGGGAAAACCCTATCCTCGGCTGCGTTGCATTATGTGATGGGACCTGGGTCTTATAACAGCTTCATTTTTCTTTATTTAGCATTGCGCTAGTTGTTTTATGCACTGGTATTCTTGGGAGGAAACCCGTTCCGTGTTATACGGCGTGGTCCCTTGATTTACCTAATGATTTAAAATAAAGATTAATAACTGTTTTAGTTCTCACACCAGTCACATGACTGACCTGGAGTTTATTGTTTTAACCTAAACTCTGGGTGCTCCTATTTTCGACACGGGCAGCTAGTAGTTTTGGTTTTGCAGATTTATATTCACAGGATCCTGGTTTACAGCTGGAACGATATCCGGAAAGCTTTGAATCCGTATATCTCCTCTAGTTGTGTATTGTATTATTTCCGCTGCTATGTATTTAAATGTAATTTAAATCTCTGATATTTCTGTGTAATATTCATTTATACTCTGTATATTCTTGTAATCTGATGCATTGTTTTAATATGCAATGAAATGTTCTTTTATATGCGTTCTATTTTGTCGTGTTCTCAACGATAGGGCGTTTCGAACGGTCTGGGTCGGTTTAGCGACTGGTTCGGACCGAGCGAAATTCCTTGCCGTCACAGAGGATGATGTTTACTACCTTCATGCGTGAGATGCTTAGGGATGCTCGGGGAGCAGTTCCTAATGCTGTTAACGGTGGTGGTGCAGTAATGCAAGCGCCTAGGGCCGATTTTGCCAAGCTTAACAAGGATTATACTATTCTTGGTGGGAAGTCGTTCCACGGAACGGAGTCGGCTATAGAGGTTCATGATTGGCTTGATAGTTATGAGCGCATCTTTGAAGATTTCGGAATCGAAGATGCTATGAAGAGGAAGCTAGCATCGCGTCAGCTTCAAGGACGAGCTATGAATCAGTGGAATGCTATTAAAGCAGCTGCTCCTGAAGATCAAGTTACTTAGAATCAGTTTATGACTCGTCTCAGCGAAAAGTTCACTCCAGCTGCTCACAAATCTGAATTGTTTAGGAATTTTTGGAGCTTAAACAGAATGGTAGGGCTGTCTCGGAATATATTGCTGAGTTCGATACTTTATCGAACACTACACCAAACAAGGCTTTTTGTAACACTTTTTTCATGCCAACTTGTAACAGTTATTATTGTGATAAATTTATAACAGTTATTTTTGTTATAAAGTGTTATAACGGTTATTTCCGTTATTATATTTGGGAATTTCATAAATACATGAAGTCAAGATGGACATAATAGTCTTTCCCTATCTTGTTTTTAGTTTGGTCGGTTGTCATACCTCTATCTCAGACTCTCATTCCTTTTGTTTTGTTTGTTTTCCAAATCAAAAAATGGCATTTGCCTTCTTTTCTCCTTTCGCTGCATCGCTTCAGAAGTCATGTGCCTCCTCCTCCACCACTTCCATGCTTCTGCCTCCTCGCTTTCAATCTTCTCTATTCAGTATAGTTTAGGCTTGACGTTAGGATCTACAGTTCGCATCGAGATCTAGGGTTTCTAGTTTCTACTGCCAATTCAATTCAGCTTAGGTATATTCAAATTCTATCAATATTATTTACTTTGGATAGATAGATCCTAAAGCATTAACGATATAGACTTGTACAGATAGATCCTAAATCGAGTCATTAAATTCCATGGACAGACACTTATGGCATTATATACCTTTTAAACTAAGTTCCTGTTTTTACTATAAACATTCTTTTGTTTTCAAGGGCCTTCGAAAAAAAGCTATTTTCTTTTTTAAGAGAAACAAAGCAAATAAACTATTGATTATTCGAATTTGTTCCAATATGTTAGGCAGCTATCTTCAATGGTTCTCTCCACATAAAACCTGTATTAAATCTCTCTGTGAGTTAAATTACATATTATTTGAATTTGTTCCAAGTGGCCTGCTTATATTACTTTTTTGTAATGTTAACTTTTGGTTGTGTTTTATGTTTTTTGTTCATTCTGAAAATTCATATGGTGCGAGTTTGGTTACATAATGTATCCATTATTGTCTTTTAAACTAATGAACCATTTAAGGTTTGGTGCTAAACAAAACACTCAAAATTTTGTATTTTCTTTCAGTCTATTCAGGTTGATGATTAACATATATAATAATGTAATGTTATGCAGAAATATATCCAAAATTTGATGAAATATATGGTCAAGATGATGAAGGTAGAAAATTGTTTGCATATTTGGGAGTCACAACATTTTAACTTAGGTATATAATGTAATGTTAAATGGTTATGCAGAAATATATGCAAAATTAGATGAAATATATTGATATGTATATAATGCTGCATATTATATGTGTTAACTCACCATTACTAAGTTGCTACTGCCACTAGCATTGGGCTGTGGCTGCAGTCTCTCATCGTCACAGTCTGCAAATGTTGAATTTGAATTTAAGTTGATAGCATATCATATTCTAAAATTTTCACTATTAATAAATTAATTTAATTAGTTGTATCAACTGACCGTTCATTTGAAATTAGAATCCTTTATTTGTGTTAGAAAATCGATTTTTATCCCTTACTAATATATATTGTTTCTAATGGGCATGTTTAGATCCTTGCCAACGTAGGATGCACCAAATCAACTTGTATTGTAGCTTTAAATTTGATTAAATCTCAATTTCGATTGTAAAACACAAAAAATCAAATGTGCCTAACACAGTTTTTTTGACACTCTATACATAAGTTTAATTTAGTTTTAACGACGTAATATGCTATATATTTAGTTTTTACTCATACTGATATGTTTCATTACCTCGGTTTGCATCATAATGGAATGGTACTTCTCTTTTTATGCACAGATGCAAACCAAGTGCATTTGGACTGAAATATATGCATAGACATACGCATTTGAATATGTATATGTAATTTATATTGAAGTTACCTGCTATAGCATCCCTTGTTTATCAATATAAATCAAATACGCTGAGGTAATTCAAGTTAAGCAGGTATATCAACTATGGAGCATAATGTCATAAATTTTGGTTTCTTTTATTGCTACAATTTAATGAAAGAAGTACTTAACAGAATGAATTAAATAATATAAACTTAGCGATAAAATCCAGAACAATACAAACTGAAAATTAAAAGACAATTTTACATAGATGTTTTTTTGGCCCTTTTATTATCATCTACCAGCTTTAACTGCAAGTATTGATAAACACACACGCATATATATATACATATATACATATATATACATATATATACATATATATACATATATATACATATATATATATATATAAGTTACTTCTACTTATTCATTTCAAGTTCTAAAAAGTACAGTGTCATGTGTTTCCTTCATTTTATAGGAAAACGGTTTCAAATGATTTCTTGATGCTTTCCTTGCACAAATTAGAAATAGAGAAAAGTATGTATGATTAGTGCCTCAGAATAATTTTTGACAAATTGCATAGCAAAAATCAGGCTACAGATTGAAATAGTAATTATTCTTAAATAAGTAAGTACCAGCATATCATACTCCAAGATCACGTGATCTCATACTGGGTGCCGTCTTGTGAGCCATTTATGGGTGACCAAGATACTGAAATGTATGTTGAATAAAATGTTACTAAAAATTTAAGGCTGGAAATAAAATGTAACACTGCCATTGAAGGCATCATTTTTTCCCACGTATATTTTGATTAATATGAGTATTCTCTTTATACAATTTGTCTTTTTAGAACAATGAATTGACAATGAAAATAAAGTATGACTGGTAATTGTTGTAAAATATAGATATACTTGAATGTTATGTAAACCATTTGAAGATATTAATTATTTTGCATATATATAGGAATGTGATGTTTTTAAAATAATTGATATACAAATTGGCTTGTAGGGAAAATATTGCCTTTGGGTAGGAATTCTTACCATTAAAAAACATGTATAACAAAAATGATATGGTAAGCATAAAGCATGGTCATTCAAATAACAAAAGATTTTTCATTCTGTTTTTACAAAAGAAGCGCAGAAGAGGAATTTCATTTAATGAGCAGTTTCGAGCTGATCAAATTGATACTATTATTTAAATAATAGCTGTAAAAGTCCATGCAATCTATTGAAATAATATCATCAGCAATCAATCATGAAAAAATAACGTAAGAAACTAAACTCGAAATTGAAAAGCAAACGTACAAATATACATAAAAAATTCTTATGTGTACACATATGTTTGAGTTCAAAAGCTGTTGGTTTGCACTTGTGCATAAGAAGTACCATTCCACAATGATCAAAATGAGCAATAAAATATATCAGTAAGAGTAAAAACTAATTGTATTATATGTCATGATCAAGTGCTAAATTTAATATATGCATAGATGTTATTGTCAAGAAAATTGTATTATGTAGTCATCTATTCAATTTTTGGTATTTTATAACCAAAATTTAGATCTTATTGTCATGTAAATGATTTGGATAAGTCTCTCTATTATAAATAATTTATATTTATAGTAGTTTTCACATTTTAGGCAAATATTCGTTTTTCTTGGTAATAGTAATCCTAATAAATGTATTAAATAAGGAAATAAAATTTGTACTACGGTTGATCAACTCTTGCGGATCATTGTTAAATAGACCACTTCCACACAAAAAATATTTCTCAATTGAAGTTATATATAAAATTTGCAATTATTGAATTTTACCATAACTGCATTGGAACAAAATCAAAGCAATTTTGTTTTTTGTTTCTATATTTGTGGATTTTGTAATCATTCTTTAACTTGGTAAGTTTGTTAATATGGATAATAAAATAATTGGAATTTCGTTTTAGCATGGTCTTCCATAAGCGGATAATTTTTTTTTGCTAATTTTGTAATAGCATGGTCTACCAAGTTCTCTAACTTCTAAACTTTGGTAGCTTCAATTTAGCTTGATAAATATTTATTCTGATGATTATATTAAAATTTGTTTAAAGTAAAAATTTAAATTGGACCATTCTCTGTTGGTTTTTTTTTTCCTTCAATGATGAAGCAGTTTAGTATAGATATATTATTTATTTATACTGGACGGCTTAGTGAGGCGCATATATATTTAGAAATGATATAAAAGTAAAGCAAAAATAGTTTAGACAACTTTCAGAGTTAGAATAAATGGCTGTGTTCAATGCCATATTATAGGTTTTTAGCTATAAAAGGATTTTGAAAAAAGGGTATAAAATATACAATGTCTTCACATATTGACGCATTTGTTCTGTAAATGTAATTGCTGGAGTTCTACCAATTAGTTCTTGGGTTGCTTTGTTTAAAGAGTTTCATTTTGAACTTAAGGCCGCGATGGTTGATGATATTTTATACTGTTTATGATCATATGAACTTAATATAAATTTGTCCAATTTCCTATAATAATGATCAAATGTTTCAAAATCATTTCATTTCTCACATAATCGTATTGGAAATCAATTGGCTTGCATACATAGTATATCATAAAATAATGAGTTTGGTTATTCACATATATGGTTATACTATGCATGCGTAGTATACAATTTTTTCCATGTTGCGAACAATTATTTTAAGAATATGTGATTCATTTATTCTAATTTTACAAAAAATGATGTTGTGGCTGTTAAATTTAATGTTTAATAGGATATATTAAATTGTTTATGTGACATTAACATTTGAGACTATCTTAAAATCATACATTAGCATTGAGATTGCTTCTTGATAGAAATTGATATTTCTTCTATAAGGGCTTCTCTTGGCTGTTGAATATTGATGAGTATATCTTTCATTGCTAGATTGCTACCATCCTTCAGTGTAATTGGTGTGTGTATAAAATTAATAATTGCAAGACTGCATCAAATGTTAAATCATTATCATTTCTCATTGTCTGATTGTACTATTTTTTGTATTCAATATGTTTTCTGCAAAGATAGCCGTAAAGAGTGCTCCTCTTTCTTGGCTGGTTTTCCTGTTCCATTCCATTATGATTATCTGGTGGCAGAAACAATATTTTATCAGGTTTGTTATGATAATTGTTGCCTTTACATTTCCACACAGAACTCTAGCTTCTAATTGTAAATTCGTTGTGTTAATGTGAATATTTCATCAATAGAAGACGCAAGGTTCAAGGTATTCTCCTGTACACTTAGTTTTGTTTGTACCGGATTGGTATATCTATACTAAACTGCACAGTATAATTCAATTGGCTTGCATGCATAGTATAGCCATATATGTAAATATTTACTGGAAAAATGGTAGTGTACACAAAACAGTTCTCCTCCCATCTTTCTTTATATTAAAATAATTGTATAATACTGATCAATGATTTCATCAAATAGTTTGATTCTTTTTTTTTTTTTTTTTTAAATTTAGTAATTTGCCTGACAATGATTCATTATTACTAGTCTTCCCAAATTCATTAAGATTTGTTGTTCCTTGTACTGTAAATGCACACACATTATTTATATCAAAATCGATTCTTGTCTTCGTCTAATATTTGATCATGTTAGCTTCCATGAGGGACTATCTACAAACCTGTTTTAGGTTTCAGTTTCCTGAAATCTGAAACAGGAACCGAAACTGCTCGGTTTTAGAACCCGTTTCAGTTTTCTGAAATCGAGTCGCTTGGTTTCAGAAACCAAAACGTGTTTCAGGAAACTGAAACCTGAAACAGGTTTCGGCTTTGTGAAACCGAGCGATGCTCGGTTTTAGGAACTGTTTTCAGTTTCCTGAAACCAAGTTTCTTGGTTTTCGGTCTCGGGAAACCGAAACCTGTTTCAGGATGAAACCAGAAACATGATTCGCTTTCGCTCAGGAAACTAAAACAATGTCACAAAATTACGGGGAAGGTTTGCAAAAATTGGTGATTATGAAGTCACAAAATAAGTGAAATAATGTGCTAAAAATGAGATAAGAAGTTAGTATCAATGGTTAGCTGAAGTGATATTATGCTAATGATGGCGATGATGTTGATCTACCCTTCCAGTATAACTTGCTCCTTTGTGTATTATTGTACCCTTTTTGTAAGAAATGTTGTATGTTTGTTTCCTTAGATGCATGAATTTTGTTTATTGTATGAGGAACATCGGTTATTTGATGGGTTAGTTTCTTGTAGACTAAATTTTGCTTCTGTTGAACATCGTTTACATTATCTTCATGTCTTGACTCATATTATTATATTTATTGAATAATTTAGGCTTTGGTTGAAGCAGCGGAAGCAAGACAAAGATCAGAAGTTGGCGATGAAAGTCTAGATAATTTTGACATGGTGGGTTTGCAATTTGGTCCATTTATCGTTTGCATTTTGTGTAATGGTTATATGTTAAATTATGATAGTTTGATGTTTGTCGAAATGTAATTTGCTTTAGGATACAAATTGTGATATGTTGTTGTTTTGGATATTGTATATTTTACATTCTTATTAGTATATGCTTTATGAAATTTGTTGGAGCGTATTATGATTGTTATTTGTTTAAAGTAATTACCTACTACTGGCTTGGCACACTATTCAAATTTGTAATAGTTATTACATTTATTGTATGAAATTGTCAATTTTACATACTAACAGTAATAACTATTACATATTTAATATTTGTCACAAATATTAGTGTTATAAAAGTAAATATTATAATGGTTATAAGTGTTATAAATTTTTCAATACCAACGGTTATAACTGTTGCAGTATACATATTTTATAACGGTTATAACCGTTACAATATACACACTTTATAACGGTTATAACCGTTACAATATTCATGACAATAGTTTGTCACGTATGTTTTAGTAACGGTTATAACTGTTATAAAGTATATTAATAACGGTAATAACTGTTAGAAAAACCATTTTCTGGTGTTGTGGAAGTATGGATTATCTCTTATCGACACTGCCGAGAAGAAGAATGAGAAGTTCATAACCGGCTTAGATGAGTACTTTGCGGAAAGGCTGATAAACCACATCGACGAGACGTTCGAGTCTATAGTGGGGAAACCATTGAGATCGGAGAGTTTATAAAATTAAATTAGTTTAAATCAACTACATTTTATAAATAATTATAATATAACCAATTTAACAAAGTTTTATATATATGTGTAAGAATGTTTGATTATATGTTATGCTTATACTTATGCAGGCTTGGGACTTTCAAAGAGAGCAAGGTTAGACTTTGACGGTAATCCTATGAATTTGGTTAGTATACTTGGATGGCTTTATTATTTATGTGCTTGTTTTAATAACAATGAATTAATATTATTTGAATGTTATTTGATAAAATTCTTATTGTTGATCATGAACTTGTTTACAGGTAATTAGCCTTTCCGGAGTAAAGATCATCAGCAACAATGGACATGACTTCAATTGTTATACTGATTATGGTATTAGTTAGTATTTGTTGTGTAAACCTTTTTTGTGAATGCTTATGGTATGTGACTTTGCTCATTTTACCAAACAACCATTATCTAAATGGTTATGGACAATACTTATGTGACTAACGTGTTTTTAATTATTTGAATATGATGATTATATGATTGGTTGATTGTTGGTTTGAGTATAGTAACTATACGATTGTTGTTGATTTTGGTATGACTATAGTAACATTTAAAATATGCTACAAAACAATAATACCTTTTAGTAGCGTTTTAGAAACACTGCAGAAACAGATGTAAAAATACTACCTAAATATATAGTAACATAAAATAAATGTAACGAAAAGATTTGGTAGCGGTTGAAAAATGTAGCTTTATGAAACATTTGGTAGCATTTATTAAAACACAATAATAAAAAATAGACTTTTAGTTGTGTGACCTGTAGTAGCGTTCTTTAAAACGCTACCAAAAGCTTTGGTAGCATTTTTTAAATGCTACTGAAGGCATTTTCTGGTGTAGTGAGCTTTTCCTCATTGTATAGATGAGACACAAGCATTTTCATTCAAGTATGGAAAAAAAATTCTTGATTTGACTGTCATCGATACATTTTGCATATTAATCATAAATTTAGAACTGATAAAAAGAACTTCAAAGCTAACAGAGTAGAGACTATGCTACCGCCTAAATTTTGGACAAGCGAAGAGATATATGAAATCGTAAAAGACTATCCAAAGATACATGAAACAGGGAAGCAGGTTGAAATTTCAGGTAAATCGAGCATTCATAATTGGTGCAAGCAAAGTATATTCTGGGAGTTACCTTACTGGAAAATCCTAATACTTCGGCATGATATTGACGTCATGCACAATGAAAAAAAATCATTTTTGATAACGTTTTTAATGCAGTTTTAAATATAAAGGGGAAATCTAGGACGATGTGAATTCGAGACGTGATATATTGCACTTCCTAAACAACCGGGATTTCACTTGTACGACGATAATTAAAAAGCCAAAAACATGCTATGAGCTGGACAACAGGAAAGTAAAACTCGTGTTAAAGAGGGTGGAATGATTAAGATATCCTGATGGGATTTCTTCTAACCTCCGTAGAAGTGTGGACTTTAAAAGTAGTAACTTGAGTGGGATGAAAAGCCATGACTGCCATATCATGATGGAATATTCTTTACCTGTGATTTTCAAGGAACTATTGCCTATAGAAATATGGAGTGTTATAATAGAATTAAGTATGTTTTATAAACAACTTTGTTCAACGACATTAAAGGTAGATCGTCTACGTAAGCTTGAAGTAAAATTCCTTGTACTACTCTTCAAACTTGAGAAAATATTTCCACCCTTTTTTTTAATGTAATGGAGCATTTACCTATTCATCTTCCGTCAGAACACTCCTTCGAGGTCTTGTGCAATATGGATGGATGTATCTATTTGAGAGGTAATTTTATATCTACTCAATAATCTTGATAGGTTACAATTTAGATTTATGTACCAACATATAAATTTAATTAATCTTATTTTAGTTACTTGAATCATTTGAAGAAAAAAAATTAGGCAAAGGCACGAGTAGAACATTCGATTTACAAATCGTTCCTTGGAGAAGAAGCTTCATCTTTTTCTCCTATTACTTTAGTGAAGATTTGAACTTATCTTTTCTAATCGTTCCCCGTAAAGAAGAAGCCGTTGAACATGAGTCTTCTCAAACAATGTTATTTATTTTTAGACAACACTAAAAACCTATTGAAAAATGTGTGGAAATATGATTAAGCGATAAAGATTACCATGTGGCACACTTATATGTTCTTTTAAATTATGTGGAAGTTGCACCATTCGTCAGGTAATACTAAATTCATGTACAATTCAATTCTATATATATATATATATATTAATAAAAAGGAACATAGCACATATTTGCAGCGTAAGCGAATCACAACATCCATCTGGTGATCTCAATAAAGAATTTGCTGGATGGTTTTCAGACTATGTTCACGATCCCAAAAACTGCGTTGTTAACAAAGGATTACGACATATTGCTATCAGACCAAAAAGAAATGTCAAAACTTATCCAATATACTTCGTCGATGGATTTAAATTCAACACCAATGATTACGGAGCTAAAAATTAACATACAACAGCAGTGTATTTATCAAAGGTAGTGATAATCCAGAGGAGCATAGACAAGATTTTTACGGTGTCTTAACGCAAGTTTTAGAGTTGGCATGTTATGTACAACCCACAGAGAAAAAATTTCTATTCAAATGCAACTGGTTTAGCAATGTTCCTGGTTTTGGGTCTAACGTGCACAAAGATTATAAGCTAATTTAAATAAGGCATATGTCGCTTTACTATAAGTATGATCCTTTCGTGTTAGCTAAGCAAGCATTACAAGTATATTTTGTTCCGTATCCGTCCTTAAAAACGATAAAGCAGACTGTAGGTTGTTTTTAAAACAAAAGCGAAATTTACATTTGATGGAAATAATAATCCAAAAGAAGCAACGTATCAAGCAGATCTTGAGCCAAATACTAAAATAATAATAGCTGATGACATTGATATAGGGTCATTGAATGCTGAAGCGAATTTATTAGTAGATGCATTTGTAGGTACTGAAGAAAATGATATGGAGTATGAGATCGAGTCTGGATTAAAAGATGATGAAACTGATGTTACATACTATTATGAGCTATGTACTGTATATGTTATGTACTATTCTGACCTATGTAATAATAATGATGATTGTTCTTAACTATGAATTTTCTTACATTCTTTACTATTTTGATTTATGTAATGATAATGATGACTATATATGTTATGCATTATGAAGAGTTATGCATTTTTCTTCTCATGTACAATTAAAGTAATGATAATGATGACTGATGTTAACAATTCAAGATATTTTGTGTAACGACCCGAAAATCTGGGCCAGTTTAAAATTTTTATTTTGGCAATTTTAGCGAATTTTGATTATTTAAAATGAATTATTTTAAATAATATCGACGTGAAATTTATTTTGAATATAATTCGAACGTATATATTATACGCGTCGTCGTTAGAATATAAATATATATATATAGTTATAAATAGAATTGAAAATGGCGCGGTAGTTCGATAATTCGATTTCAAACTTCAATTGAATGTACCGGGTGCAAAACAATCCGGATTTTAGTGAAACCAAAAACATTAGGATCTAATTGATAATATATTTCTATCGAATCCGAAAAACCCAAATTTCATAGCGGGAATCAAAAGATATGTCCAGTTGAAAATTCTGAATAGTCGCTATGGAATTCAGGCCCTTAAAAATGGACATTTTGCAAACGACCTCGGATTTCAACGAAACCTCTTTTGTTGGATCCGCAGTGTCAAATTATTGCTAGGTTTCAAATTTCATAATTTTTCGAATCAATATGTGAGCGTGGCAAAGGAAAACGCGTTTGACTAGTTTCAGTTGATTTTAATCGACTGGAAATTGGCCATTTTTCAAACGGTGTCAGAATTCAACGAAACTAGTTTTGTTAGGACCGTATCATCAATACGAAGTTAGAAAATATTTTTATGGAATTTATAGAGTTGATATGTGACCCCGGTAATTTGAAATGTACGTTTAAAATTCAATATAGTGATTTAAATGTAAATTCAACGGAAACTGATTGTAACGATCAAATCAGCTTGCGATACATATCCCATTGTGTTCGGAATGGGGGTTAAACGCTATGGACGACAGGCGGTGGACCTCGTTTAGAGGTCGTATGTGAAAGTCAACTTTTTAGGAATTAAAATAATTAAATAAAATAAAAATAAAAATATCTATATAAGGGGTCAACGCGGTCAAACCGAACCCTAAATCATTTATCACGTTCAGCCGCCTTCTTCCCAACCGACGATCCGAATGCTCCAAAAATAATCCCATTCGATCTCCTAGGATGTGACGGCCCGTTCCGCACCAGCCTGCATTTCCTCCGAAAGTGCGCTGTACACATGCCCAGCTAACACAGAACGGTCGTCAAAGAAAGGAAAGAAGAGAATGAGCTAATCAAGGAACCTGTAGAATGTCTCACAGCGCATGGGATAAAAATATAATAATAACATACTTGACATAAAACAGGTGAGACAGTGCATAAGCTGATAACTAAAATCAACATCAGAGCAGCGGAAATTCAAATACAGCTTATTACAACTTTCCAAATTTACTGTCTCCAAACAAAAGAAAACTAAAGTAGAAGATACACCACCAATGCCCAAGCAGTGATCTTCAACAATACAGGGAGAATACTATATGTATATTACGTGGAAGCCTCCTGCTCGTCTCCGGATCATCTACCCGTGCATCACCAGCTAACCTGTCTCTAGTCTGCTCGTGTGAGCACCCAGAGTAATAAGAAGAGACATAAAACTCCGGGTCAGACATAAAGCCTGGTATGAGCGATAAGCATCAAAACAGAGTAATAACAGGTATACTAAACCATACCTGAACCTGGACCTGCAACCAAAGAGTTAGTACCACATACCGTACAATGCTCTAAGGTGCCATAATAAATAGTGTAGGAATACGGGGGTGGGGTGTGCATGTCAAACAATCAAGCATAGCAACCATCCTCACGTCTCTCACTCAGTGCGTAAAGCGTACGATATCTACCACTTTGGAGCACTAGACAAACTGAGGCAACGACGAATCCCGACTTGTAGAAACCCTGCTGTGACCAAGCCAAACACTTGGAGTCATGACCAAACATTTCAATGACCCACTTCATTGGTCGTAGCCCTTGGTTCTACCAATGCCAAAATGGCCCTGAATCCGCCTTCGTACCTCCTACCATAGTGGTCCAAAGCTATAGACGTCGATAACCCCTTGGCACACGTCCCGCAGCAAAACCCAACCATGAAGTGAACTCGTCGATTCCCATCTGAATCTTGAGCTCTAACTTCTCATTTGGGCTTCCTTTGCATCTCGGGTTTCTGTCATCACCTGATCGGTTCGGATCCCTTTCATCATCATTGGGATCGTGGTCTTCATCGTCTCGGTTCGTGACTGCTACTTCGGGTCGGATCGGAGTCCTTCATGGTACACTGGATCGGTTCGTGGCTTCCAGTCCCATCTGGATCGGATCGGGTTCTCCACCACGCCACGGCTCGGGTCACGCCTCCTGGTCATAGCTCCAAGTCCTTCGCCCTCCTTCGAGTCTCTGGTTCGTTGTCCTCAAGGTGATCAGATCGGATCGTGTCGTTATCCCTCCAGGCGGGTCGGGTCGGAGTCTTCAATCACCAAGCCTTGAATCGCGACTTCTCGGATCGGGTCGGAGCCTCCTTCACGCCAGGTCGGTTCGTGGCGTCTTGGGCTCACCCTCTCGAAGCGGATCGGATCCTTCAGCTCGTAGTGCAGCTCGCTCCGCAATAACGATCGGTTCGGTTCGTGGTGAAGGGAAATGGGCGGTTCGGGTCGGATAGGAGCGATCCGGTCCGATTTCCTGCACTAATTCCTGCAACTTTCCAGCAGCTTGTTTACGCCATTCGACGACGTTTTTGACAAATCTAATTATTCTAATCAATCATAAAACATACCATAGAGTCATAGCAACATAGCAAACTAACCACAAACACCAAAACAATGAATTCATATGTCAAAATGGATCAATTATGCCCAAAACCCCTTATTCTCCCTTAAGCATGTTTAAGTAAAGCTAATCATAGGGTTAACAAAACTTAATCAAATCGAACCAAATTTCTAACAGAGGCATAAAATATTATTTACGAATTTCTAAACATTTTTCCAGAATTTATTAGTGTATAAATTCGCTAATCCTCACTAATTACCCTTAATTAACCGTAATTAGTGTCAAAATAATGCTATCACTCACCTTTGCCTCAACTAGAACCCCAAAACTGAAATATTCTCTGATTTGGCGCTGTTCCCAATCTTATACAGCAGCTCCAACCTTGCTTTGGTGCTTTTTCTTCTTAATTTAATGTTTGCTAAGCCTAATCTTCAATTAGAAGGTGATTTCTGGGTGTTTTAGAGAGATTTAGAGAGTGGAGGCCATGGCTAGGTTAAGAGGAATGAAAGTGGCGGCTGGAAAATGTCTAAAGAAATATTTTCTAACCCTAATCAGCACCTATATCTCCCTAAACCCGAAATTCCCCTTGGGCCTAGCTGCTAATCACCCGTTTAAGCCCAATTAAGCTGTTTTTCACCATCTAAAACTTGTTTCAGCCATATCTCCCAAACGGTGAGTCCGTTTGGCTAATGTGACCACTCTACGGAAAGAGAAACCACCATCCAAAGCCAATGGAAGTGGTTTCAGGTCAAAATTCCTTTCCAGTCAAAAGTTATGGCCAAAACAGTGATAACTAGGGGTAAAATGGTCATTTAAAAATCGGGAAAAATCATGAACATGGGAAATGACCCCAGTCGTCGTCCCCCAAAGTTACATGACCATACGACTTCGTATGTGACAGAAATAAATATTCTACGATCCTGTGATGCGTAGAATGCGGGTCGTTACACTCTTCCCCCCTTAAGAAATTTCGTCCCCGAAATTCCTTAACCCAAAACATACAAAGGATCCCGCATGCCTAACAACCACGTACAACAATCAAACATGCAAAACAAGCAAACAAGCCTATCCTAGCATGCGGAAAACTAAATCGAAGTCAAAATCTTACCAGGCAAAGAGTTCCGGGTGTGACTTCCTAATGTTATCCTCTGTCTCCCAAATACAATCATTCTCGTTCTCGCTCCACTGTACTTTGACTAGCTTCACCGCCTTCCTTCGAAGTTGCTTCATGTCGTGCTCGACAATACGGACCGGCTTGCGGTTCCCAACCGCCTCGGGTTCTACTTCGAAGTCCTCTAACTGATCAGGTGAAATAGTCATATTTGAGTCGTGAACGAACTTCCTTAGTTGGGAAACATGAAATACGTCGTGAACTCCCGCCATCTTCTCCGGTAAGTCAATCCTGTATGCCAAATTCCCGACTAGTTCAAGAACAGGGAATGGGCCAACAAATCTTGGTGCCAACTTGCCTCTCCTGCCAAATCGTATTACGCTCTTCAACGGAGAAATCTTGACAAACACCAAGTCGCCAACGGAGAATTTTAAGTCCCTTCTCCTCTTATCAGCATAACTCTTCTGCCTATCTTGGGCAGCCTTCATTCGCTGTTGAATGGCTTTGATTTTATTTGAAGTTTCCCTCACCACATCTGGTCCAAGCATAAACTTCTCGCCAGTCTCTATCCAACATGATGGTGAGTTGCACGGTCTTCCGTACAAAGCTTCAAACGGAGCCATACCGATACTGGATTGGTAGCTATTATTATATGCAAACTCTACTAGATGCAAATGGTCATCCCATGATCCACCAAAATCCAATATACATGCTCTCAAGAGGTCTTCCAAGATACGGTTCACCCTCTCCGTCTGACCGTCGGTCTGAGGATGATACGCGGTACTGAGATGTAACTCTGACCCTAGAGCCTCTTGTAAGCTCTTCCAAAACCCACTAGTGAACAACTGGTCTCGGTCGCTCACAATGCTTTTAGGTATTCCATGAAATCTCACTACCCACTTCATATATAATTCTGCTAACTTAGCTGCCGTTCTGGTCGATTTGACTGGTATAAACCTTGCACTTTTAGTCAGTCGATCTACAATTACCCAAATGCTGTCATATCCCGATCTAGTCCTTGGTAAACCATCGATGAAATCCATCGAGACTTGCTCCCATTTCCATTCGGGAATTTCTAAGGGCTGCAACAACCCACTAGGCTTCTTTTGCTCGGCTTTAACTAGCTGGCAATTCATGCATTTGGATATAAACTTCCCAACGTCTCTTTTCATTCCTTCCCAGTAGTAAGTCTGCTTCATATCTCGATACATCTTGTTACCACCGGGGTGTATAGTCAGCTTTGAGTGATGACATTCTCTAAGCACTTCATCCCTCAATCCATTGACATTGGGTACAACAAGCTTTCCATTCTTTCTAAGCCATCTATCTCGATCAAGCCCATACTTGTTCATCTCCTCATCGATACCCATCTCTAGCTTGGAGATGATTTCCAATAGGTTAGGATCGTCCCTCTGACTAGAGCCGATCCGCTCAATCAAAGTGGGTCTGATCGTCAAACTTGCTAACATTTCTGGATCCATTTCGCACTTTGGTCTGAAATCAAACCCCGCGATAAACTCCAGTTGCTTCCATTCAAGGAACATAGCCCCTAAGCTGGCATGTCTTCTACTCAATGCATCAGCCACCGCATTGCCCTTTCCTGGTGTGTATGCGATGTCAAAATCATAGGAAGCTAAGAACTCTAACCATCTCTGCTGACGGAGATTCAGATCCTTCTGAGAGAAGAGATACTTTAACGACTTATGATCTGTAAACAGCTCAAATCTTTCTCCCAAGAGATAGTGTCTCCACATCTTTAACGCGAACACGATCGCTGCCAATTCTAAATCATGGGTAGGGTATCTTCTCTCGTGCGGTTTCAATTGCCGGCTTGCGTAAGCTACAACCCTACCGCCTTGCATCAATACAGCACCCAGTCCGGTACCACAGGCATCCGTGTATACCGTCATCTCTTCATCCCCCTTAGGAATGACTAACACTGGTGCGCTTGTCAACTTGTCCTTTAGACTTTTAAATGCATTCTCGCACCTTTCATCCTAGACAAAAGCTTGATTCTTCTTGGTCAACTGGGTCAATGGTGCTGCTATCTTGGAGAAACCTTGGATAAACTTACGATAATATCCCGCTAATCCCAAGAAACTTCTTACATCTGTTGCATTCTTGGGCGTAGGCCAATCTTGTACCGTAGCCACCTTTGCCGGGTCCACGGCAATCCCATTTTCTGATACAACATGGCCCAAGAACCTCACTTCCCTCTTCCAGAAGTGACACTTAGAGAACTTTGCTTTCAATTGGTGTTTTCTCAACACCTCCATCACTACTCTTAAATGTCCCTTGTGTTCTTCCTCTGTCCTCGAGTAGACCAAAATATCATCAACGAACACAAGGACAAACTTATTCAACTGATCTCTGAATACCCTATTCATAAGATCCACAAAATATGCTGGGGCATTGGTCAGCCCGAATGGCATGACCAACCACTCATAAAACCCAGACGGCGTCCGAAATGCCGTTTTAGCTATACTCTCAGCTTCCACTCTAAGCTGATGAAAACCTGTCGCGAGATCCAACTGAGAAAATACTCTCGCGCCACTCAACTGATCAAACAAATCATCTATCCGCGGTAGAGGATACTTGTTCTTCCTCGTCACTTTATTCAACTCGCGGTAGTCTACACACAAACGAAGGGAACCATCCGCCTTGGTAGCAAACACAACTGGTGCTCCCCATTCAGAAACACTCCTTCTGATAAATCCCTTCTTCAAAAGATCGCTGACTTGCACCTCGAGCTCTCGCTGCTCTCTTGGTGCCATACGACGAAGTGGCATCACTATAGGCCTGGCATCTTTTACCAAATCAATACGGAACTCAATCTCCCGGTGTGGTGGAAGTCCGGTCACTTCTTCGAAAACATCCGGATACTGGCTAACCACGGGCAAACCTGACAACTCACTATGCGGAATGTCGAGGGAGTTTAGAAAACTAGCCAATACCCCCTTACTGGGTAGACCACCAAACACTATCCTCCGCCCATCATCCGCTCTAGCTGTCACCAACAAGCCCTCACAGTCTACCACCACCCCGTATCTTTGGAGCCAATCTACTCCCAAAATAATGCCAAACCCAGTAAAGCCCAAAACAAAGCAATCACAAACAAACATGCATCCATGACTCGATAAGACCACATTACGACAAATCATGCTAAGGCTAGTTGAACCACCAATCGGGTTCGTCACTACTAAAGGTCTATCGACCATCTCGGGCTCCAATCCCAACCTATCTACCAGGTCACTAGATATGAAAGAACTGGAAGCTCCGGTATCAAACAAAACTCTAACAGGAACATCGTAAACAGAAAGCATACCTTGAATGACGACATTCTTTCCCTTCTCCGCCGCAGTTGGGGCATTCGACGAAGAAGGAATAGCATTAAGAGCGTAGGCTTTCACCATTTGCTTTTCCTTAGGGGGCTGTGGACACTTGTCCTTGTGATGTCCCATTTGGCCACAGTTGAAGCACTTCCTATCCGCTGGCTTGGCCCGACAATTACTAGCATAATGGCCCTTCTTACCACAGCTGAAGCACTCAACATCTTGCTTATTCTTTTTCTTCTGGCCATCCTTAGCTTGGTTCTGCTTTCTCTTATTCTGGGAACCGCCCTTGCCTCCACAACTTGCCTGTGGTTTTGGCTCTTCTGCAGATGCAACCTCCGTCTTCGGCTTAGGGTAGAGACTCTCTGATCTTAATGCTTTTCCCACAATCGATTCAAATGTCTCATCGATGTGGTTAATAAGTTTTTCCCCCAAGTACTGATCCAAACCAGTTATGAATTTCTCATTCTTTTTCTCGGCAGTATCAATAAGAGATAACCCATATTTTGACAAAGTGTCAAATTCAGCAATATACTCCGAGACAGCTCTGCCATTCTGCTTGAGCTCCAAGAACTTCTTAAACAACATTGACTTTTGAGCAGCTGGAATGAACTTCTCACTAAAGCGAGCCTTAAACTGCTCCCAAGTAATCTGATCTTCGGGAGTAGCTGCCTTTATAGCATTCCACCAATTCATTGCCCGCCCTTGCAGCTGACGGGACGCTAGCTTTCTCTTCATCGCATCCTCGATACCCAAATCCTCGAAGATACGTTCGCAACTATCCAACCAATCTTGAACATCCGTGGCCGACTCCGTTGCGTGGAACGGCTTCCCACCAAGGCTAGTATAATCCTTATTCAGCTTGGCGAAGTCAACCCTCGGCGCCTGCACTATTGGACCACCACCATTTCCACCATTGGGAGCTGCCCTCTGAACATCTCTAAGCATCTCTCTCATGAGGTCTGTAAACATCGTCCTCATGTCAGCAACATTCCCACTGTTGGCTCCCCTACCAGCACCTCTAGTATATCGGCTCATCGTCAATCTGAAAAAGGAAACGATTAACGACTCCATAGTGGTGCTAGTGCAGTACGACTTCATCCTTATACTACTAATAGTATATAAATATAGCTTTTAAAAACCAAAGTAATCACAAATACGCTCTCTCGTATACGTATATTATCTCTCCCTGATAAATTCCCTAGGTTAACTACGCAACCTAGAGCTCTGATACCAAGTGTGACGGCCCGTTCCGCACCAGCCTGCATTTCCTCCGAAAGTGAGCTGTACACATGCCCAGCTAACACAGAACGGTCGTCAAAGAAAGGAAAGAAGAGAATGAGCTAATCAAGGAACCTGTAGAATGTCTCACAGCGCATGGGATAAAAATATAATAATAACATACTTGACATAAAACAGGTGAGACAGTGCATAAGCTGATAACTAAAATCAACATCAGAGCAGCGGAAATTCAAATACAGCTTATTACAACTTTCCAAATTTACTGTCTCCAAACAAAAGAAAACTAAAGTAGAAGATACACCACCAATGCCCAAGCAGTGATCTTCAACAATACAGGGAGAATACTATATGTATATTACGTGGAAGCCTCCTGCTCGTCTCCGGATCATCTACCCGTGCATCACCAGCTAACCTGTCTCTAGTCTGCTCGTGTGAGCACCCAGAGTAATAAGAAGAGACATAAAACTCCGGGTCAGACATAAAGCCTGGTATGAGCGATAAGCATCAAAACAGAGTAATAACAGGTATACTAAACCATACCTGAACCTGGACCTGCAACCAAAGAGTTAGTATCACATACCGTACAATGCTCTAAGGTGCCATAATAAATAGTGTAGGAATACGGGGGTGGGGTGTGCATGTCAAACAATCAAGCATAGCAACCATCCTCACGTCTCTCACTCAGTGCGTAAAGCGTACGATATCTACCACTTTGGAGCACTAGACAAACTGAGGCAACGACGAATCCCGACTTGTAGAAACCCTGCTGTGACCAAGCCAAACACTTGGAGTCATGACCAAACATTTCAATGACCCACTTCATTGGTCGTAGCCCTTGGTTCTACCAATGCCAAAATGGCCCTGAATCCGCCTTCGTACCTCCTACCATAGTGGTCCAAAGCTATAGACGTCGATAACCCCTTGGCACACGTCCCGCAGCAAAACCCAACCATGAAGTGAACTCGTCGATTCCCATCTGAATCTTGAGCTCTAACTTCTCATTTGGGCTTCCTTTGCATCTCGGGTTTCTGTCATCACCTGATCGGTTCGGATCCCTTTCATCATCATTGGGATCGTGGTCTTCATCGTCTCGGTTCGTGACTGCTACTTCGGGTCGGATCGGAGTCCTTCATGGTACACTGGATCGGTTCGTGGCTTCCAGTCCCATCTGGATCGGATCGGGTTCTCCACCACGCCACGGCTCGGGTCACGCCTCCTGGTCATAGCTCCAAGTCCTTCGCCCTCCTTCGAGTCTCTGGTTCGTTGTCCTCAAGGTGATCAGATCGGATCGTGTCGTTATCCCTCCAGGCGGGTCGGGTCGGAGTCTTCAATCACCAAGCCTTGAATCGCGACTTCTCGGATCGGGTCGGAGCCTCCTTCACGCCAGGTCGGTTCGTGGCGTCTTGGGCTCACCCTCTCGAAGCGGATCGGATCCTTCAGCTCGTAGTGCAGCTCGCTCCGCAATAACGATCGGTTCGGTTCGTGGTGAAGGGAAATGGGCGGTTCGGGTCGGATAGGGGCGATCCGATCCGATTTCCTGCACTAATTCCTGCAACTTTCCAGCAGCTTGTTTACGCCATTCGACGACGTTTTTGACAAATCTAATTATTCTAATCAATCATAAAACATACCATAGAGTCATAGCAACATAGAAAACTAACCACAAACACCAAAACAATGAATTCATATGTCAAAATGGATCAATTATGCCCAAAACCCCTTATTTTCCCTTAAGCATGTTTAAGTAAAGCTAATCATAGGGTTAACAAAACTTAATCAAATCGAACCAAATTTCTAACAGAGGCATAAAATATTATTTACGAATTTCTAAACATTTTTCCAGAATTTATTAGTGTATAAATTCGCTAATCCTCACTAATTACCCTTAATTAACCGTAATTAGTGTCAAAATAATGCTATCACTCACCTTTGCCTCAACTAGAACCCCAAAACTGAAATATTCTCTGATTTGGCGCTGTTCCCAATCTTATACAGCAGCTCCAACCTTGCTTTGGTGCTTTTTCTTCTTAATTTAATGTTTGCTAAGCCTAATCTTCAATTAGAAGGTGATTTCTGGGTGTTTTAGAGAGATTTAGAGAGTGGAGGCCATGGCTAGGTTAAGAGGAATGAAAGTGGCGGCTGGAAAATGTCTAAAGAAATATTTTCTAACCCTAATCAGCACCTATATCTCCCTAAACCCGAAATTCCCCTTGGGCCTAGCTGCTAATCACCCGTTTAAGCCCAATTAAGCTGTTTTTCACCATCTAAAACTTGTTTCAGCCATATCTCCCAAACGTTGAGTCCGTTTGGCTAATGTGACCACTATACGGAAAGAGAAACCACCATCCGGAGCCAATGGAAGTGGTTTCAGGTCAAAATTCCTTTCCAGTCAAAAGTTATGGCCAAAATAGTGATAACTAGGGGTAAAATGGTCATTTAAAAATCGGGAAAAATCATGAACATGGGAAATGACCCCAATCGTCGTCCCCCAAAGTTACATGACCATACGACTTCGTATGTGACAGAAATAAATATTCTACGATCCTGTGATGCGTAGAATGCGGGTCGTTACATAGGATATGCAATGAAAATCAAAAATTCAAAAAGGAAAATGGAGAGATTCTCAAGCCCTTTTGAATCAACGGTGGAGATTATGGTTCGTGGAGTATCTCGCGAGATTGTAGCACTCAAAAACCGACGGTTTGAGATGGAGTTCGTGGCCCCTGTGGCCACCGAGATTCACGCGCCTTCAGGCGTTGGAGGAGGCTGTGAAGCCCTTCGAAGTGACGTCGGTGGATCGACTTCAGGTTGGACGGAGGCGGTGCAATGATCAGTAGTTGAAGTCGAGGTTTGAGGCGAGAGTCGCATGGAGAAGACGATGGATTGGGGGTGATTATCCCCTTATTTTAATAATTAATTATTTATTAATTATAAATATGTAATTAAATTTTAAATCTTTATAACTTGTTCATAACAGAACGGAATTCAACGAAACAAGTCGCAATGCGACCGTCTTAAAGTACACTACATTGCAGAACAGACCAGAATAGAAACTGGAGCAATTGGAAATTTTCACTGAATTGAGCTCCAGTTAATTCAGTCAAAATAATCGCCAATCAAGGTGAGAATTCTCTCACTTTAAAATTTTCTGTACAGTTATTTATTTTGTAACTGCATTCATGAACTGTTCCCCGTCGTCCATAGACCATGGACGACTTGCTTGTTTGGTTGTGTTCTGTGTGAAAATTGATCGTGATGTGAAATGAATATATATATATATGAAAAGTGAAATATATATATATGAAAAGTGAAATAACATATATATGAAAAGTGAAATTTATATATATAGCGAAGTGAAAATATCATTTATATATGAAAAGTGAAATAGCATGTATATGAAAGTGAAAATATCGTATATATTGAAAAGTAAAAATATCGTATATATTGAAAGTGAAAATATCATTTATATTGAAAGTGAAAATATCATTTATATTGAAAGTGAAAATATTGTATATATTGAAAGTAAAAATATCGTATATATTGAAAAGTGAATATATATATATATATGTATATATATATGAAATGAAAACGATGTATATGAAATATTCGAATTGAAAACGATGTATATGAAAGTGAAAATATCGTATATATTGAAAGTGAAAATATCATTTATATTGAAAGTGAAAATATCATTTATATTGAAAGTGAAAATATCATTTATATTGAAAGTGAAAATATCATTTATATTGAAAGTGAAAATATCATTTATATATGAAAAGTGAAATAACATGTATATGAAAGTGAAAATATCGTATATATTGAAAAGTAAGAATATCGTATATATTGAAAGTGAAAACATCATTTATATTGAAAGTGAAAATATCATTTATATTGAAAGTGAAAATATCATTTATATATGAAAAGTGAAATAACATGTATATGAATGTGAAAATATCGTATGTATTGAATGTGAAAATATCGTATATATTGAAAAGTAAAAATATCGTATATATTGAAAAGTAAAAATATTGTATATATTGAAAGTGAAAATATCATTTATATTGAAAGTGAAAATATCATTTATATTGAAAGTGAAAATATTGTATATATTGAAAAGTAAAAATATCGTATATATTGAAAAGTGAATATATATATATATATATATATATATATATATTTATATATATATATGAAATGAAAACGATGTATATGAAATATTCGAATTGAAAACGATGTATATGAAACGAATTCGAATTGAATTGAATAGAAAATGAATTCGAATTGAACTGAATAGTAAATGAATTCGAATTGAACTGAATAGAAAATGAATTCGAATTGAACTGAATAGAAAATGAATTCGAATTGAATAAAAATAGAAAATGAATTCGAAATGAATAAAAATAGAAAATGAATTCGAATTGAACTGAATAGAAAATGAACTCGAATTGAACTGAATAGAAAATGAATTCGAATTGAACTGAATAGAAAATGAATTCGAATTGAATTGAATAGAAAACCAATTTGAATTGAATTGAATTGAAAACGAATTCGAATTGAATTGAAACCGAATTGAAATGAATTCAAATTGAATTGAAATTTGAATTGAATAGAAATGAATTTTAAAACGAATTTATAAGGAAGAATTCAATTTTGATTTGAATTGAAATGGAAGTTGAAATTGTTGTTGAAACGAATTTAAAACTATTTATAAACTTCGTTTTAAATAGAAATCGACGAAATATATATTATATATATAATATAATGGCCTGAATAGAACGCGCCGCGCTGCGGCAGTTTGCGAATTTCGACCATTGACTTCGAACGGACATTACGGGAGATCCGACCGTCGGATTCTCCTGAAATCAGAACCGTTGGGTTCGTATCGAAAAGCGATTTCTAAGAAATATTAGAAATTTGAAATCTAACGGTTGGATTTGGAATTACGTCCAAATCAAATTCGAAAAAGGTCGCTGTAAGTGCAGTTCGATGGCCGTTGATGGAAATCGACTGTACGGGCCTTGATAAAATTATTAAAAATAGTAATAATTTGTGTAAAATCATAAGAAATGATTTGTGAAGAATTGGGATGAAAACTCCATATTTGAAAAGATAAAAATAGATTTTTATCGAAATGAACTAGTTATTAACTAGAAAAATAATCCAATGGTTATAAATAAATAAATTGGATTAGATTTGAATTGAAATTATCTTTGGATATTTTCGATATTGGATTCCGTGATTATACAGATATCGTGATGGGAATTTGGAAGATATCGATATCGTTATTCCCGATATGATATCTGTTGGTTTCAGGATTTGATGTTGAATATAAGTCAATACTATCTCTATTCAAAACCTTATATTTAACGTCAAATTTGATTGATTGATTGTATGGATTGTGCTCGACCAGTTAATGAGCAAAATATGCTTTTACATTTAGCATTGGGTTGGGTTGAAAATATCTGTGTGCTAACGCCTTGTGAAACACTTCACGATTTGACGATAAGGTGTTTAGCGATATTGTGTTCATTTCAAATTTAATGAATAATTGTGAAATGATATTTTTCTTAAAGCGAAAAGAAATGTATTCCCGATTTTGGACAGGGAATGTTTTATAAAAATGTTTTATAAAACAGAAAGGATTTCGAGGCCCAAAACCCGATGATTTCTAAAATGATTTAGAAATGTATTATATGTTACATTGTGGTTCATCGCGTATTCGATTAGTTGCTATTGATGTTGTATCTGTTTGGTGGCGGAGAATTTATTCTCTTGCTTAACACCCTTCTTTGAGACGTACGAGCTCAAAGGTTATGTGATTAATAGCGACTGAACATATGCGTGAATTACTGATGGGAAGTACTATATTTTGAAAGTACTTGTGATTATTACGTTGTGAAATTATTTTTCCTACTTCGGGATATGAAATGATTTAGTATGTGGCTAAAGATTCGGGTAACCCTGAGACTAAAAGTATGGGTGAGAGGGCGGTGTATGCTCTCCATGTGTGGGAGGTGCATCGTCGGTGTAGCCTACTCCTATGTGGGGTAGGTGCACATATATATATATCGAGTTGTGAGGTGCGTACCCTTTGCCTTGTCGATGGGGAGCACGATATTTGGTCGCATACTTGTTTGTATGCATTGTTATGTTTTGGAATTCACATTTCAAAATGATTTGATTTGAGATCCCGAAGTGAAATCTACTTTGATATAGAAAGTTAGATATGTATTTCAAACGATTTGAAATAAGAAATCGGGAATAAAATCCAAAGGAATAATTTCTGTAAATTGAATTGAATTTAGAAAATCTAAGTGTAGTGATTAATTTAAGTGGGTAGATTGGGATATTGCATGTTGATTGATGCATAGTAGATCCATATATCTATATTGATTATTGTTTATACACTGGTATTCATGGGGGTAAACCCGTTCCGTGTTAGCGGCGTGGTCCCGTGATATACCATATTATCAAATAAGTTAATTATAACTGTTAAAGTTTCTCACACCAGTCCCATGACTGACCTATAGTTTGCTTTTCCCTTGCGAACTCGGGTGCCCCTATTTTCCACACGGGCAGTCGAGTAGTTTTATTTTGCAGATGTATTGAGCAGGATTTTGGATTGAAGCTTTAAGCTATGTCCAGACATTTACAGTCTTCCGCTGTGTAGTTTATATTTCCGCTGTGCATTGTATTACATTTATGTAAATTTATCTTCCGCTGTGTATTATTTTCGATATACTCTGATATTCTGTACTCTGGTGTAACATTATTATGATGTTTATAGAAGTCTTCTGTTATTTGTTCTGATGTGTTGTATACCCAAAGTTAGCGTATGCGGGAATCGAACGGTCTTGGTCGATTTAGCGACCGATTAGGTCCGGGCGAAACCCGTGTCGTTACACGTGGTATCAGAGCTTTGGTTAAACTCAAATCTTTGGGGTACAACTCGTTAGAACTGAACAAAAGACTCATCAGAGGTAGGATTAGTAATGTCCTATAAAAGAATCCTCATTAGAGATAGAATCAGTAGCATTCTAGAATGAGTGACTCATTAGAGATGGGGTTAGAAATGCCCCAGAATGAGTCGAGAGTTATTTGTTTATAAATAACGTATTTGTGATTATATATATAATCTGATTTTAGAAAATATGATTTTAAATATATAAAATTATATATTTGAAAATATAATCAATTAATTGATTGATGTTTGTGTTGTTGGTTTACTTGTTTGATAATTTTTAACCATTTAGCCAATTGAACCAAATAGTAAACTGTATTGAAAATTGGTCGCATTTGCTTGCATATACATATACTTACATTGAACAGGTCATAGCAAGGAGGCTAGAGCAGAGAATAAAATTTGTTTGCCCGACAAATAGGTACATGTTTACTACATAATTTACTGTTTTGTTTGGGTGATGATGATTTTATGAGCCTATTGGCTAGCCGCTTGGCTTTTTCTTTTTCTTTTTGAGATCTGAAGGACCGGGGAAGCTATTTGAAATTCCCCGATGCTCCCGGTGCAGGGGAGGTTATGGCGAAATTTTTCGAAAATTTAGGGTGTTAGCCAAATTTTTGAAATTTTGAAAATTCTCAGAAACTAAAGAGTTGGAGAATGGAAGTCAGATCGAACCTAGAGTTGATTAATCAAACCACTTTCGACTTTGTTCCTTTTCGGGGACGAAAAGTTTTAAGTGGGGGAGATTGTAACGACCAGAAAATCTGGGCCAGTTTAAATTTTTTATTTTGGCAATTTTAGCGAATTTTGTTTATTTAAAATGAATTATTTTAAATAATATCGACGTGAAATTTATTTTGAATATAATTCGAACGTATATATTATACGCGTCGTCGTTAGAATATAAATATTTATATATAGTTATAAATAGAATTGAAAATGGCGCGGTAGTTCGATAATTCGATTTCAAACTTCAATTGAATGTACCGGGTGCAAAACAATCCGGATTTTAGTGAAACCAAAAACATTAGAATCTAATTGATAATGTCTTTCTATCGAATCCGAAAAACCCAAATTTCATAGCGGGAATCAAAAGATATGTCCAGTTGAAAATTCTGAATAGTCGCTATGGAATTCAGGCCCTTAAAAATGGACATTTTGCAAACGACCTCGGATTTCGACGAAACCTCTTTTGTTGGATCCGTAGTGTCAAATTATTGCTAGGTTTCAAATTTCATAATTTTTCGAATCAATATGTGAGCGTGGCAAAGGAAAACGCGTTTGACCAGTTTCAGTTGATTTTAATCGACTGGAAATTGGCCATTTTTCAAACGGTGTCAGAATTAAACGAAACTAGTTTTGTTAGCACCGTATCGTCAATACGAAGTTAGAAAATATTTTTATGGAATTTATAGAGTTGATATGTGACCTCGGTAATTTGAAATGTACGTTTAAAATTCAATATAGTGATTTAAATGTAAATTCAACGGAAACTGATTGTAATGATCAAATCAGCTTGCGATACATATCCCATTGTGTTCGGAATGGGGGTTAAACGCTATGGACGACAGGCGGTGGACCTCGTTTAGAGGTCGTATGTGAAAGTCAACTTTTTAGGAATTAAAATAATTAAATAAAATAAAAATAAAAATATCTATATAAGGGGTCAACGCGGTCAAACCTAACCCTAAATCATTTATCACGTTCAGCCGCCTTCTTCCCAACCGACGATCTGAATGCTCCAAAAATAATCCCATTCGATCTCCTAGGATATGCAATGAAAATCAAAAATTCAAAAAGGAAAATGGAAAGATTCTCAAGCCATTTTGAATCAACGGTGGAGATTATGGTTCGTGGAGTATCTCGCGAGATTGTAGCACTCAAAAACCGACGGTTTGAGATGGAGTTCGTGGCCCCTGTGGCCACCGAGATTCACGCGCCTTCAGGCGTTGGAGGAGGCTGTGAAGCCCTTCGAAGTGACGTCGGTGGATCGACTTCAGGTTGGACGGAGGCGGTGCAATGATCAGTAGTTGAAGTCGAGGTTTGAGGCGAGAGTCGCCTGGAGAAGACGATGGATTGGGGGTGATTATCCCCGTATATTAATAATTAATTATTTATTAATTATAATTATGTAATTAAATTTTAAATCTTTATAACTTGTTCATAACAGAACGGAATTCAACGAAACAAGTCGCAATGCGACCGTCTTAAAGTACACTACATTGCAGAACAGACCAGAATAGAAACTGGAGCAATTGGAAATTTTCACTGAATTGAGCTCCAGTTAATTCAGTCAAAATAATCGCCAATCAAGGTGAGAATTCTCTAACTTTAAAATTTTCTGTACAGTTATTTATTTTGTAACTGCATTCATGAACTGTTCCCCGTCGTCCACAGACCATGGACGACTTGTTTGTTTGGTTGTGTTCTGTGTGAAAATTGATCGTGATGTGAAATGAATATATATATATATGAAAAGTGAAATATATATATATATGAAAAGTGAAATAACATATATATGAAAAGTGAAATTTATATATATAGCGAAGTGAAAATATCATTTATATATGAAAAGTGAAATAACATGTATATGAAAGTGAAAATATCGTATATATTGAAAAGTAAAAATATCGTATATATTGAAAGTGAAAATATCATTTATATTGAAAGTGAAAATATCATTTATATTGAAAGTGAAAATATCATTTATATTGAAAGTGAATATATTGTATATATTGAAAGTAAAAATATCGTATATATTGAAAAGTGAATATATATATATATATATATATATGAAATGAAAACGATGTATATGAAATATTCGAATTGAAAACGATGTATATGAAAGTGAAAATATCGTATATATTGAAAGTGAAAATATCATTTATATTGAAAGTGAAAATATCATTTATATATGAAAAGTGAAATAACATGTATATGAAAGTGAAAATATCGTATATATTGAAAAGTAAAAATATCGTATATATTGAAAGTGAAAATATCATTTATATTGAAAGTGAAAATATCATTTATATTGAAAGTGAAAATATCATTTATATATGAAAAGTGAAATAACATGTATATGAATGTGAAAATATCGTATATATTGAATGTGAAAATATCGTATATATTGAAAAGTAAAAATATCGTATATATTGAAAAGTAAAAATATCGTATATATTGAAAGTGAAAATATCATTTATATTGAAAGTGAAAATATCATTTATATTGAAAGTGAAAATATTGTATATATTGAAAAGTAAAAATATCGTATATATTGAAAAGTGAATATATATATATATATGAAATGAAAACGATGTATATGAAATATTCGAATTGAAAACGATGTATATGAAACGAATTCGAATTGAATTGAATAGAAAATGAATTCGAATTGAACTGAATAGTAAATGAATTCGAATTGAACTGAATAGAAAATGAATTTGAATTGAACTGAATAGAAAATGAATTCGAATTGAATAAAAATAGAAAATGAATTCGAAATGAATAAAAATAGAAAATGAATTCGAATTGAACTGAATAGAAAATGAATTCGAATTGAACTGAATAGAAAATGAATTCGAATTGAACTGAATAGAAAATGAATTCGAATTGAATTTAATAGAAAACCAATTTGAATTGAATTGAATTGAAAACGAATTCGAATTGAATTGAAACCGAATTGAAATGAATTCAAATTGAATTGAAATTTGAATTGAATAGAAATGAATTTTAAAACGAATTTATAAGGAAGAATTCAATTTTGATTTGAATTGAAATGGAAGTTGAAATTGTTGTTGAAACGAATTTAAAACTATTTATAAACTTCGTTTTAAATAGAAATCGACGAAATATATATTATATATATAATATAATGGCCTGAATAGAACGCGTCGCGCTGCGGCAGTTCGCGAATTTCGACCATTGACTTCGAACGGACATTACGGGAGATCCGACCGTCGGATTCTCCTGTAACGAACCCGGATTTTCGACTCCGAAAATCAACATCAAACTACCATGTTGACCATTCAGACATCGAACATTCCAGATCATTAATAGAAAGAAGTTAGAGGGTAAGAATAGATAAGATAGAAATATTAGAATAGAAGAAGAAGAAGAAACACCACACAGAGTCTCACATCGCAGCGGAGCAAAATATAATACAGAAATAATCTTTATTGAATTTTTTTAAAATACTTACAGTATTAGAGTACATCATACCATGGGACAGTTATAATAGCCTGTTCCCATATACAACACTCAGCGGAATAGTAGTAATATCATACGTCTGGACTCTTCCAGCTCGTCTCTTCATAGCAGTTGATAACCTGAACCTGTACAACCCGGCCTAACCCGAGCATTTACAAAACACCGGGTCAGTCTGGTGAACCAGAGTGAGATAAACTCGCACAGTAATAAGGGTGAACCATCCAATCATGATTTTAAAGTTCAAAATCTTTCAAAAAGAAAAGGATAATCGTAAGACCAAATCCACACATAAACACGGACGGTTTTTACCTTACGATAACCCAAAACAGTTTTGAAACCAATATTTGCTCTGATATTATAATAATGTCTAAATACAAGTAAATAGAATCTAGTGGAACGCTTGCATCTCACGCTCCACATATATATAGTATACAATCAAAACCCGCAGGCGCTTATTGGAAATTGGATTCCGCCTTGACAAGGTATGGGTCCACCTTCCGATAGTGTATCTCTAGAGACGAATACACTGGGTTCGAAAAGAACTTCTTGCAACCCGGCCCTCACATGACCGACCCCTCATTTCGCTTGAGAGTATCGAATGTATATCACCGACGGTTGGGATCAGCAACCGCCTCCCGAAAAGGGACAACATCGAAACATAGATTTAAGAAGCAAATAGGATTTCCTCTAGATAGGTGATTATACACCCTAATGGGAGCGACCCACATAGCCATGCTGCCTGCCCGATTTTTGTCATTTCCCGGTTGATGAAGCTTGAGGCTAGAATTAACTCTTGACATCTGGACACCATTCGCTTTGAATGCCACATCGTCAGATCCGTCTGATATCACTAATTGATATCCACAAAAATACCCTAGCTGGAAGCTAAGAGAACGGCGATTCCCCGCCAACAACTATCGTACGTTTGAAGAAATCAACGTACGTGATCCTTTGGAAATACTCCGTCAGACATTCGTCCATATACGTCATCCAGGAACAGGATGAACCGAAGGCACTCTCCTACCGCATCCATATAGGAATCACCCCATGGATCTGTAGCGAGAAGTCCTTGCAACCCCGTAGATTCTAACTACGACAGAATCACAGTTTATCTCTGCTTGCCAGGCAGAGAATATTAGTGGTTCTTCCGTGTATGATAGTCCACGGTCTTCAATGCTCCATCTCGAACATCTTCTGAGATCTTCACGTATTTGTTGGTCGGAATGGTTTTCGAATATAAATTCGATCCCGGTCTTTCCGTACCAACACTCGTATTGGTCAGATTTGATAGTCGGTGTTTTAACTATCAAAATATACAGTGGTTTCAAACATGACACTCCAATGAGTTCACTGATTCAGTATTTAGCATCATTTGGCCTTTGACAATCTAATTTCCTTTTTGTTAAATTTGAAACTTCCAATTCTTTTAATATTCAAAAATATGATATTTGAATAACTCTAATTTCAATTAACTAACATTCGAATTACTCTACTCGCTTGACTCTAGATCGCAGCGATCACAATGGCTACGCCTGATTCCCTCAGGAAACATCCGACCGCCGTAGGCTATCGGCAGCCCTGCGAATTACGCTAGCAGTCGTACGAATTGGCAACTCAGCCGAATTATGTTTGGCTAATTCTATCTCGAATAACTATATTAAATTTCCCATTTTGAAATCTCATTTAAAATTCTCCTTTTTACCAGATCTCGTTTTCAAATAACGTTAATGTAAAGTTAACGCTTTACACTTTAAATCTCACTTAAAACCTCTGGTTTATAATAAACCCTTTTATCGTGATCTCCTTTCACTTAATTCATATAATTGAGTACGTTTATTTCCTTTCACCATTCAATTGGCTTGCATCTCACATTCGGTAACTTTTTAAATGAATTCCCATTTAAAAATATATTCCTAAATTTATCATTTATTAAAATAATAACTTATTTCAAACATTAACTACTTTAGTAGTTAATCCCTTTATTAACTAAATTAAATATTAAATCCCTTTTAAAGCCTTATTTAAATTCAAACAATATTCGTTTAACTATTTTAGTCAAAACACATTAACTTGATAAACAATTCTAATTCCAAACGGTCGATTTAATTAACTCAAAAACTTGATTATCTCATTAACCGCTTTCAACAATCCTCGCTTTAAATTAATTAAAAATATAATTAATTTAGATAGATTCTAATTATTTGTTTTCTAAAACAATGATCAAAGTTTAACCCTTTCGATTCATTTCTTATCTTCATACTTGAAAATCCGATTAACATCAGCATATACTTTATAAAATAAACCAACCATAAATCAAGGTCTTAAATAAATAAAATATTTATTTAATTTCCTTTTATACTTTATTCCAATAATATATTTCAAAATATGAGTCCAGTTACAAAATAAACTTTATAACTTCACTTTTATCGACTCACCTAACGGTGAATCCATATCTATAAACCGATTGATTTTTAAAGGCCATACTCTATCAAACACTTAACCAATATCGCTCATTGGTTTAACCCAAACATATGTTGAATATTCAGTCAATAATCAACAATCAAATCAATCACACAAACAGATTAGTTCATATATGATAATATGAAAATAAATAATACATTTGAGGGATCCGGTTAGGTCCCTCCAACCTGTTCTTCCCTGTATTCAAATGGTTATCTCCAATCAGACGGTTCAGTTTTGTTTAACTGATAAATTAAATAACGACCATTTAACATCAACCATAAGCAATTCAAACAATCCAACCATTTAAAACACGTTTATAAATAAACGTGACCAACCAAGGTGAGTTACCTTTATTGGAACCAATCGTTAAAAATAACGATTTGGTATTTCACTGAAATTAAACACAGTTTAATTTCATCGTTAAATCAACAAACAAATGTATAACCAGCAAACAGTCAATCATTGGCAAGCAGAGCACACAAAATAAAAATACCCAATTTATATATAAAATATAAAAAGGGTAACTGAGTGAGTTTAACTCACCTTGAGTTGACTTGTTGAACGGTTCGATTTCAATAAAATTAAACAGTCATTTAATTTTATTGAAAAATCCTGCTTCTTTGAATCCCGTCCAAGGTTAGTTCCAGAATGTTCAGCTTTTCGTCACGATCATAACGCAAGTTGTTTTATCCAATCCTGTTTCTGTATGACACGGTTACCATTTTAATACGGCACTCACTTTAAATATATTTTTAATACTTAATAAATTGTATCTAAAACCTTACTTAGGTTTTAAATAAAACCACATACAAACTAGGTTGACATTTTAAACAAGATTGGTCACTTTGAAACTTATACCAAGCTATGTTATACTATTTAAAAGTAATATAAATAATATTAACTAATCATATTACAAATAAATTAACCTTTAAACTAAACATGTACTGATTACTTCTTTTAACCGCTTCATTCAAAACATTATAACGTATTAATACTCTAAACGTGCATCAAGAGACCGGGTTCCCGCTTTTGAGTGATTTAGTGATTTACCTTTGGATCCACTTTACACTTTCAGTAAAGTAATTACGTTAAAACCCATTTATCTTTTTTTTTTTTACTGTTAGTGAACGATTTAACGTAATGTTTGATTTTTCATTTGCAGTATACATTTCTGCTCAGTCCAGCGCTGCTGGATGCAAAATGGAAGACGCATGTATAAGTTCAAAACATTATATACGTTGGCCACATTATCTAATTAACTAAAATAAAACTTAATTAAAAATTAAAACTGGGCCTTACCTTTCTTTTAACGGAACCCATTAACATAATCCGCTCACCCCCTTTCAAACAATTGCCTGGAAGAAATTCATTTCAAATTAATACACTATATTATAATAATTTGTTGTTAATCATATTAGTGTGATTAATCAAAAATTTAAAATATACTGATTACGTTCAATTTGTTTTGGCCGATCTCAGAAGTCTTTCCTCCTGGACGTCCTCAGCAGGTCTTGAGCGCTTGCATGCCCTCCACCACTTCTTCTTTACTGCTTCATTTCCAACTCCATACAACCCGCCTCCAGACTTGTATTTCCCTACTTCACGCAAGCCCCTATACCCTTCATCCTTCACTGCCTCCAACGCCATCCACTCCTTTCCGCCCTTTTCATGTCCAAATCCTCCCCCTCTTTTCCCCTAGGTCCCCTTCCCTCTTATTTCCCTTTCGCAATTTTTTTTTTTCAATTGATGTTGTCTCACCTTTTCCGGGACGAGAGGAAAAATGAATGGAGCAAAGGCTTTTATAGGAGGGGAGACGACGTGCTGGCCACGTTTTTAATTGAATATATTATGTAAAAAGGTAGGTCTGCAGACGAGAGTTAGAGTTGCTGTTTCTTGAATGGACAATTCAAAAGGCTTTGTCGGCACGGTGTCTGTGTAATGGTAGACAAAGAAAAGAAATGTTTGGGTGGCACGGTTTGAAATGGATTGGTAGTCACGGCAAAGTAAAATTGGCAGCAAGGCGTTAAAAATGTGGGATTGCAAATGTAGACGCAAGAAGCTACAGTGAAGGTGTGGTATAATAATGTACCACACTTCATCGCAAGAAATTTTGTTAAAAACCACTATAAACGATTTTTGTTTTCTGATAAAATGGCTAATCTTAGTGTAAAAAGATATTCCGGATCCAATGAGACAAGTTTCGTCGCAATCCGAGGTCGTATGAAAAAATTTCCTTTATGAAACCAGAAATGAACACGCGTTTAATTTTTCTACAATCACCAGATAAATCGAATCAACTTGAAACTGCGAAGTCTGACAATAACTTTTCGATACGAACCCAACGACACTAATTTCGTCGCATTCTGAGACTGTTGCCCCGGTAGGCTATTTTTACCCCTAACCGCCCTACCCTTTTTAATGCCAAATTTCTCGATCTCTAAAAATAACAAACTATATACCTATCCTGACTCTAATCGACGATACGAATTCAACGGAACTGGTTTCGCGGCCTAATTCAATCGTCTGCTCAAGTTACATTCGAATATCTCTTTATTTATTTAAATACGCGCTATAGAAATTGAACGGGCGTTTGTGGCTGCCGTGGTCACATACGATATCGGTTTTCCACGCAATTCACCACCATACAAAAATTTAGCGATACGGTTCTAATGAAACTGATTTCGTCGAAATCTGAGTCCGTTTGCAAAACGGCCATTTTTAAGGCCTATAATTAAATAACGATTTTCCATAGCGACTATTTCAAATTTTGATTTGGCCATAACTATCAAACTATAACACGAAATCTGGATTTTTCTCTTTCATATGAAAACTATCGTCAATACGGTCCCAACGTGTCTTGTTTCACAGAAATCTGACTTATATCGGACTCTGTATGTCCAGTTGAAGTTAAAAATTCAAATTTACGAACTGCACGCCATTTTCAAGCTCGAATTATAATTATATAAATATATAACGTTCGAACTTCGTTTTATTATCGAATTAAATATTAAATTCCATTAATATTTCCAAATAAAATATTTAAAACCAATTTAAATATTCATATTCAAATGGTCGAAAAACACGGGTCGTTACATTCTTCCCCCCTTAAAATAATTTCGTCCTCGAAATTGCTAAGTTAAGAAAGAACGTTATAAACTCATTAATTTCAAATCTAATTTACTTTAAATCGAAAATCAATTCAATACTGTAAATAAATATTTTAAAAAATATTGAAAATTTTCTAACACCTTAAATTCCTGAAAAATTTCGCCAGCACCTCCTCTGTACGGCTCAATAAGTACAACCACAACTCGCCTCTCTAGGCCTTCTCCACTTCAAAAGAAAATAAAATAGCCAAGTGGCGTGCCAAATCGGCTCACAAATCTCCAAATCCATATAAAAATAAACGTGTACCTTTTTGTCGGGCACATCATTATATCCTTCCCATCTGCTACGCTGTCAGCTTATACAAATGCATTCTCCAACCAAAATTCCAATTTTATCCTTGAAACCAAATCCTTCACGCATCCAAGCCAAATACCATTCTTAACTCAATTTCCATCCATTACCAATTTCAACTCTTGACTTACCAACCCAATATCAATTCAGATTCCTGTCTTCAATTCAAAATCTGATTCTACTTGATAATATATCACGAATTAATTTCCAGTCAATTGGTTTCAATTCAATACATATTTGTTTTCACAAATTCAATTTAATCTTGTTCTTGTTCAAACACTTTCCTTGGGAGTTTTTAAACAGTTCAGTTCTTTCAAAAATCAAATATTCCTTTTCAGGATTCAAAACAACTTGTTTTTCTCAAAGCAATTCAAAACAAGATTTTTGGTAGTAATCCGTCACTTACCACTCGAAAATGAACACCGATGATGTCCGGATCATCATCGGAATCTATTTTCCAGCAATCGAAGTGAGTTCAATACTATATCATTTCAAAACTCCAATTTTAAACACTTTCAATTTGAAATCTATTTCAAAATACTAAACATGATACTCGTAAACAATTTAAAATCTCCCAGGATTTTAAAGTTCTCATATATTCAATCCAATTCCATTTTCAACCACTTATCCAAATTTTCAAAGTTTTAATTTCAATTCTAATTTGAATTCAGATTTTACTCCTCTGATTTTCATATATTTCACTTATATGGATTCTGATTGGTTATATATAACCATTTCAATTATAATCTCCTTTGATTATAGTAACAAACAACACATCCAATAATAATATTTCCAACATATATTTTTTCTTTATATCAAAATGTAATTTGGGTAAAATTTATTTCATTTACCCTCTTTCAAAAACATACTGTGTCGAATTATTCTATTCAAGAGTTTAGAAACACTTATCGACACAGTTTGCATTACTGTATCGACCGGAATTCATAAACTACTCGACAAACCAATCAACACAATATAAACAGTTTTTATATCAATTTACAAATACACGCTCATATATATACACTCAAACTCAATCTAGGGTATTACTAACCCCATCTCTACCGAGTCACGCCACAGAGCCAAGGTAATCACTTAACCTTCAGCTCTGATACCACTGTAACGAACCGGGATTTTCGACTCCGAAAATCAACATCAAACTACCATGTTGACCATTCAGACATCGAACATTCCAGATCATTAATAGAAAGAAGTTAGAGGGTGAGAATAGATAAGATAGAAATATTAGAATAGAAGAAGAAGAAGAAACACCACACAGAGTCTCACATCGCAGCGGAGCAAAATATAATACAGAAATAATCTTTATTGAATTTTTTTAAAATACTTACAGTATCAGAGTACATCATACCATGGGACAGTTATAATAGCTTGTTCCCATATACAACACTCAGCGGAATAGTAGTAATATCATACGTCTGGACTCTTCCAGCTCGTCTCTTCATAGCAGTTGATAACCTGAACCTGTACAACCCGGCCTAACCCGAGCATTTACAAAACACCGGGTCAGTCTGGTGAACCAGAGTGAGATAAACTCGCACAGTAATAAGGGTGAACCATCCAATCATGATTTTAAAGTTCAAAATCTTTCAAAAAGAAAAGGATAATCGTAAGACCAAATCCACACATAAACACGGACGGTTTTTACCTTACAATAACCCAAAACAGTTTTGAAACCAATATCTGCTCTGATATTATAATAATGTCTAAATACAAGTAAATAGAATCTAGTGGAACGCTTGCATCTCATGCTCCACATATATATAGTATACAATCAAAACCCGCAGGCGCTTATTGGAAATTGGATTCCGCCTTGACAAGGTATGGGTCCACCTTCCGATAGTGTATCTCTAGAGACGAATACACTGGGTTCGACAAGAACTTCTTGCAACCCGGCCCTCACATGACCGACCCCTCATTTCGCTTGAGAGTATCGAATGTATATCACCGACGGTTGGGATCAGCAACCGCCTCCCGAAAAGGGACAGCATCGAAACATAGATTTAAGAAGCAAATAGGATTTCCTCTAGATAGGTGATTATACACCCTAATGGGAGCGACCCACATAGCCATGCTGCCTGCCCGATTTTTGTCATTTCCCGGTTGATGAGGCTTGAGGCTAGAATTAACTCTTGACATCTGGACACCATTCGCTTTGAATGCCACATCGTCAGATCCGTCTGATATCACAAATTGATATCCACAAAAATACCCTAGCTGGAAGCTAAGAGAACGGCGATTCCCCGCCAACAACTATCGTATGTTTGAAGAAATCAACGTACGTGATCCTTTGGAAATACTCCGTCAGACATTCGTCCATATACGTCATCCTGGAACAGGATGAACCGAAGGCACTCTCCTACCGCATCCATATAGGAATCACCCCATGGATCAGTAGCGAGAAGTCCTTGCAACCCCGTAGATTCTAACTACGACAGAATCACAGTTTATCTCTGCTTGCCAGGCAGAGAATATTAGTGGTTCTTCCGTGTATGATAGTCCACGGTCTTCAATGCTCCATCTCGAACATCTTCTGAGATCTTCACGTATTTGTTGGTCGGAATGGTTTTCGAATATAAATTCGATCCCGGTCTTTCCGTACCAACACTCGTATTGGTCAGATTTGATAGTCGGTGTCTTAACTATCAAAATATACAGTGGTTTCAAACATGACACTCCAATGAGTTCACTGATTCAGTATTTAGCATCATTTGGCCTTTGACAATCTAATTTCCTTTTTGTTAAATTTGAAACTTCCAATTCTTTTAATATTCAAAAATATGATATTTGAATAACTCTAATTTCAATTAACTAACATTCGAATTACTCTACTCGCTTGACTCTAGATCGCAGCGATCACAATGGCTACGCCTGATTCCCTCAGGAAACATCCGACCGCCGTAGGCTATCGGCAGCCCTGCGAATTACGCTAGCAGTCGTACGAATTGGCAACTCAGCCGAATTATGTTTGGCTAATTCTATCTCGAATAACTATATTAAATTTCCCATTTTGAAATCTCATTTAAAATTCTCCTTTTTACTAGATCTCGTTTTCAAATAACGTTAATGTAAAGTTAATGCTTTACACTTTAAATCTCACTTAAAACCTCTGGTTTATAATAAACCCTTTTATCGTGATCTCCTTTCACTTAATTCATATAATTGAGTACGTTTATTTCCTTTCACCATTCAATTGGCTTGCATCTCACATTCGGTAACTTTTTAAATGAATTCCCATTTAAAAATATATTCCTAAATTTATCATTTATTAAAATAATAACTTATTTCAAACATTAACTACTTTAGTAGTTAATCCCTTTATTAACTAAATTAAATATTAAATCCCTTTTAAAGCCTTATTTAAATTCAAACAATATTCGTTTAACTATTTTAGTCAAAACACATTAACTTGATAAACAATTCTAATTCCAAACGGTCGATTTAATTAACTCAAAAACTTGATTATCTCATTAACCGCTTTCAACAATCCTCGCTTTAAATTAATTAAAAATATAATTAATTTAGATAGATTCTAATTATTTGTTTTCTAAAACAATGATCAAAGTTTAACCCTTTCGATTCATTTCTTATCTTCATACTTGAAAATCCGATTAACATCAGCATATACTTTATAAAATAAACCAACCATAAATCAAGGTCTTAAATAAATAAAATATTTATTTAATTTCCTTTTATACTTTATTCCAATAATATATTTCAAAATCTGAGTCCAGTTACAAAATAAACTTTATAACTTCACTTTTATCGACTCACCTAACGGTGAATCCATATCTATAAACCGATTGATTTTTAAAGGCCATACTCTGTCAAACACTTAACCAATATCGCTCATTGGTTTAACCCAAACATATGTTGAATATTCAGTCAATAATCAACAATCAAATCAATCACACAAACAGATTAGTTCATATATGATAATATGAAAATAAATAATACATTTGAGGGATCCGGTTGGGTCCCTCCAACCTGTTCTTCCCTGTATTCAAATGGTTATCTCTAATCAGATGGTTCAGTTTTGTTTAACTGATAAATTAAATAACGACCATTTAACATCAACCATAAGTAATTCAAACAATCCAACCATTTAAAACACGTTTATAAATAAACGTGACCAACCAAGGTGAGTTACCTTTATTGGAACCAATCGTTAAAAATAACGATTTGGTATTTCACTGAAATTAAACACAGTTTAATTTCATCGTTAAATCAACAAACAAATGTATAACCAGCAAACAGTCAATCATTGGCAAGCAGAGCACACAAAATAAAAATACCCAATTTATATATAAAATATAAAAAGGGTAACTGAGTGAGTTTAACTCACCTTGAGTTGACTTGTTGAACGGTTCGATTTCAATAAAATTAAACAGTCATTTAATTTTATTGAAAAATCCTGCTTCTTTGAATCCCGTCCAAGGTTAGTTCCAGAATGTTCAGCTTTTCGTCACGATCATAACGCAAGTTGTTTTATCCAATCATGTTTCTGTATGACACGGTTACCATTTTAATACGGTACTCACTTTAAATATATTTTTAATACTTAATAAATTGTATCTAAAACCTTACTTAGGTTTTAAATAAAACCACATACAAACTAGGTTGACATTTTAAACAAGATTGGTCACTTTGAAACTTATACCAAGCTACGTTATACTATTTAAAAGTAATATAAATAATATTAACTAATCATATTACAAATAAATTAACCTTTAAACTAAACATGTACTGATTACTTCTTTTAACCGCTTCGTTCAAAACATTATAACGTATTAATACTCTAAACGTGCATCAAGAGACCGGGTTCCCTCTTTTGAGTGATTTAGTGATTTACCTTTGGATCCACTTTAAAATTTCAGTAAAGTAATTACGTTAAAACCCATTTATCTTTTTTTTTTTTTTTACTGTTAGTGAACGATTTAACGTAATGTTTGATTTTTCATTTGCAGTATACATTTCTGCTCAGTCCAGCGCTGCTGGATGCAAAATGGAAGACGCATGTATAAGTTCAAAACATTATATACGTTGGCCACATTATCTAATTAACTAAAATAAAACTTAATTAAAAATTAAAACTGGGCCTTACCTTTCTTTTAACGGAACCCATTAACATAATCCGCTCACCCCCTTTCAAACAATTGCCTGGAAGAAATTCATTTCAAATTAATACACTATATTATAATAATTTGTTGTTAATCATATTAGTGTGATTAATCAAAAATTTAAAATATACTGATTACGTTCAATTTGTTTTGGCCGATCTCAGAAGTCTTTCCTCCTGGACGTCCTCAGCAGGTCTTGAGCGCCTGCATGCCCTCCACCACTTCTTCTTTACTGCTTCATTTCCAACTCCATACAACCCGCCTCCAGACTTGTATTTCCCTACTTCACGCAAGCCCCTGTACCCTTCATCCTTCACTGCCTCCAACGCCATCCACTCCTTTCCGCCCTTTTCATGTCCAAATCCTCCCCCTCTTTTCCCCTAGGTCCCCTTCCCTCTTATTTCCCTTTCGCATTTTTTTTTTCAATTGATGTTGTCTCACCTTTTCCGGGACGAGAGGAAAAATGAATGGAGCAAAGGCTTTTATAGGAGGGGAGACGACGTGCTGGCCACGTTTTTAATTGAATATATTATGTAAAAAGGTAGGTCTGCAGACGAGAGTTAGAGTTGCTGTTTCTTGAATGGACAATTCAAAAGGCTTTGTCGGCACGGTGTCTGTGTAATGGTAGACAAAGAAAAGAAATGTTTGGGTGGCACGGTTTGAAATGGATTGGTAGTCACGGCAAAGTAAAATTGGCAGCAAGGCGTTAAAAATGTGGGATTGCAAATGTAGACGCAAGAAGCTACAGTGAAGGTGTGGTATAATAATGTACCACACTTCATCGCAAGAAATTTTGTTAAAAACCACTATAAACGATTTTTGTTTTCTGATAAAATGGCTAATCTTAGTGTAAAAAGATATTCCGGATCCAATGAGACAAGTTTCGTCGCAATCCGAGGTCGTATGAAAAAATTTCCTTTATGAAACCAGAAATGAACACGCGTTTAATTTTTCTACGATCACCAGATAAATCGAATCAACTTGAAACTGCGAAGTCTGACAATAACTTTTCGATACGAACCCAACGACACTAATTTCGTTGCATTCTGAGACTGTTGCCCCGGTAGGCTATTTTTACCCCTAACCGCCCTACCCTTTTTAACGCCAAATTTCTCGATCTCTAAAAATAACAAACTATATACCTATCCTGACTCTAATCGACGATACGAATTCAACGGAACTGGTTTCGCGGCCTAATTCAATCGTCTGCTCAAGTTACATTCGAATATCTCTTTATTTATTTAAATACGCGCTATAGAAATTGAACGGGCGTTTGTGGCTGCCGTGGTCACATACGATATCGGTTTTCCACGCAATTCACCACCATACAAAAATTTAGCGATACAGTTCTAATGAAACTGATTTCGTCGAAATCTGAGTCCGTTTGCAAAACGGCCATTTTTAAGGCCTATAATTAAATAACGATTTTCCATAGCGTCTATTTCAAATTTTGATTTGGCCATAACTATCAAACTATAACACGAAATCTGGATTTTTCTCTTTCATATGAAAACTATCGTCAATACGGTCCCAACGTGTCTTGTTTCACAGAAATCTGACTTATATCGGACTCTGTATGTCCAGTTGAAGTTAAAAATTCAAATTTACGAACTGCACGCCATTTTCAAGCTCGAATTATAATTATATAAATATATAACGTTCGAACTTCGTTTTATTATCGAATTAAATATTAAATTCCATTAATATTTCCAAATAAAATATTTAAAACCAATTTAAATATTCATATTCAAATGGTCGAAAAACACGGGTCGTTACATCTCCTGAATTCAGAACTGTTGGGTTCGTATCGAAAAGAGCTTTCTAAGGAATATTAGAAATTTGAAATCTAACGGTCGGATTTGGAATTACGTCCAAATCAAATTCGAAAAAGGTCGCTGTAAGTGCAGTTCGATGGCCGTTGATGGAAATCGACTGTACGGGCCTTGATAAAATTATTAAAAATAGTAATAATTTGTGTAAAATCATAAGAAATGATTTGTGAAGAATTGGGATGAAAAACTCCATATTTGAAAAGATAAAAATAGATTTTTATCGAAATGAACTAGTTATTAACTAGAAAAATAATCCAATGGTTATAAATAAATAAATTGGATTAGATTTGAATTGAAATTATCTTTGGATATTTTCGATATTGCATTCCATGATTATACAGATATCGTGATGGGAATTTGGAAGATATCGATATCGTTATTCCCGATATGATATCTGTTGGTTTCAGGATTTGATGTTGAATATAAGTCAATACTATCTCTATTCAAAACCTTATATTTAATGTCAAATTTGATTGATTGATTGTATGGATTGTGCTCGACCAGTTAATGAGCAAAATATGCTTTTACATTTAGCATTGGGTTGGGTTGAAAATATCTGTGTGCTAACGCCTTGTGAAACACTTCACGATTTGACGATAAGGTGTTTAGCGATATTGTGTTCATTTTAAATTTAATGAATAATTGTGAAATGATATTTTTCTTAAAGCGAAAAGAAATGTATTCCCGATTTTGGACAGGGAATGTTTTATAAAAATGTTTTATAAAACAGAAAGGATTTCGAGGCCCAAAACCCGATGATTTCTAAAATGATTTAGAAATGTATTATATGTTACATTGTGGTTCATCGCGTATTCGATTAGTTGTTATTGATGATGTATCTGTTTGGTAGCGGAGAATTTATTCTCTTGCTTAACACCCTTCTTTGAGACGTACGAGCTCAAAGGTTATGTGATTAATAGTGACTAAACATATGCGTGAATTACTGATGGGAAGTACTATATTTTGAAAGTACTTGTGATTATTACGTTGTGAAATGATTTTTCCTACTTCGGGATATGAAATGATTTAATATGTGGCTAAAGATTCGGGTAACCCTGAGACTAAAAGTATGGGTGAGAGGGCGGTGTATGCTCTCCATGTGTGGGAGGTGCATCGTCGGTGTAGCCTACTCCTATGTGGGGTAGGTGCACGTATATATATATATCGAGTTGCGAGGTGCGTACCCTTTGCCTTGTCGATGGGGAGCACGATATTTGGTCGCATACTTGTTTGTATGCATTGTTATGTTTTGGAATTCACATTTCAAAATGATTTGATTTGAGATCCCGAAGTGAAATCTACTTTGATATAGAAAGTTAGATATGTATTTCAAATGATTTGAAATAAGAAATCGGGAATAAAATCCAAAGGAATAATTTCTGTAAATTGAATTGGATTTAGAAAATCTAAGTGTAGTGATTAATCTAAGTGGGTAGATTGGGATATTGCATGTTGATTGATGCATAGTAGATCCATATATCTATATTGATTATTGTTTATACACTGGTATTCATGGGGGTAAACCCGTTCCGCGTTAGCGGCGTGGTCCCGTGATATACCATATTATCAAATAAGTTAGTTATAACTGTTAAAGTTTCTCACACCAGTCCCATGACTGACCTGTAGTTTGCTTTTCCCTTGCGAACTCGGGTGCCCCTATTTTCCACACGGGCAGTCGTGTAGTTTTATTTTGCAGATGTATTGAGCAGGATTCAGGATTGAAGCTTTAAGCTATGTCCAGACATTTACAGTCTTCCGCTGTGTAGTTTATATTTCCGCTGTGCATTGTATTACATTTATGTAAATTTATCTTCCGCTGTGTATTATTTTCGATATACTCTGATATTCTGTACTCTGGTGTAACATTATTATGATGTTTATAGAAGTCTTCTGTTATTTGTTCTGATGTGTTGTATACCCAAAGTTAGCGTATGCGGGAATCGAACGGTCTTGGTCGATTTAGCGACCGATTAGGTCCGGGCGAAACCCGTGTCGTTACACTTTGTATGCATTATATGATAGTGACAGATATGTCTGATCGAAGACGAACGAGGAGTACGTCTCATCCGACTGCTTCACCATCTCTTACACCAGGAGCAAGTCTGAGCATCTCGGAGACAGATCCGTGCCAAGTTGCAGAGATTGTTCCGAAGAGTGCGGGGTAAATATCAAATTTATTTCAATTTACATTATTTAAAATAAATGAAATACCTATGTCAACATGTACACAGGGGCTTTGAGATTGAGCCATCAGATTTCATTCTAGAGGTATAGATGGATCTTACAGGGGAAGAATGTCTGGGGCATGGCTGCATTGGGATAGTATACCACCCCATATCAAGAACGTCATTCTACTTGATTTATTTGTAAGTATTTTTTTAATATTATTATTGAAAATTAATATATTATAAATAATTCAAAATAAATTTAATATGCAGGCTGTTGTACGTGTGGAGCCGTAGGACATGAAACTTTTTTTGACTCACTGGAATATGGAGATGCGTAAAAATTGTCGAGAGACAATTTCAAGGTCGAAGACATCTGGTAAAAAACCTCTGTGGAAGAGTGACGATGTTTGGGCTGCATTTCTAGCATACTAGGATATGGAAGAAGCTAAAGCAAGATCTAATGAAAATTTTCACATTTATGTTGATTGCATTGTTTTAATTAATTGTGTATCAAATTTTAACAAAAAGTAGCTGCTAGAAATAAGGCAAATAGAGTTAAGAATTCTGTTTTACACCGCGGCTGCTCAAAATCATTCCATCAGCATAGAAGAGAGTTGATATAAATTTTCAATGTTTTGAGCATAAGTTGACCTAAAAATTTAGTCTATATCATTCATTCTTATTTTCAATAATTTTATTACTATATATATATACCCAGGTCGCAAAGTTAGGAAGAGAGCCTTCAATGATAGATGTTTTCAGACATACACTTGCGGTGGAACATACCGATGAAGAAGGGAAAGTTACATATGATTGGGCGGACCACAAGGTTGAGGGTGTGATGGTAAATATGCTTAACCGTAATTAAAAAAATTCATATTCGTTCGTATCACAGTATATAAGTAATTTATATAGCATTTGTGTTAAAATTATTTTGGTATTGTAGGGTGAGATATGACGCTGAGTCGGATAGAGTGACACATGCTACTGGACAAGAGGAGCTTACGGTTGTAGAGTCCGATCGTATATGAGATTCTATTATTGATCCTCCTACTCGTAATAGGCGATGTGGCTTCAACAACCAGGAGGTAAGTCTTTTTTAAACTTATAAAATAACATCATGAATATAAATTGAATTATTAACTTTAATGTGAACTTGAATTATTTCGTAGGCTATTGCTTTTCAACGAGGTTACAGGATGTCCATGGAGGAAGAGACTATAGCTCGGATGCAGCAACAGTTGGATGAGATGAATGACTAGCGAAAAAGCCAGCTGGCCCAGCAAATAGACTAGCGCATTGCAGCGTACTATCAGGAGCATCGGTCGATGCCTAGGGAGAGAGATGCTGATGATGAAGGCGAAGGCGAAGAAGAAGATGACAACAATGACAAGGAGGAAGATTAGTTTGGTTGTTCTTATGCTTGGGTATATACATATGACTGGTTTTTTATATTCTAGATGCATGTACGATGATATGCGATGATAATATGGTGTGTTTGGATATATATGACGATGATATGTGACGATGGTATTGTGTTTGGGATGTACGACGATGATATGTTATGATGGTGTTTTGAATTTAGTTATTTTTTGATATATTATGATTTGGTGAATTTATTATTGATGTGGATTGGTGAACTGATGAAATGGTGGTGGTATGATAGTCAGTATTGATTATGCTAGACTGATGTTGGAATGATATAGTTGTTGTGTGGATTGAGGGAAATAAATAACTGCGTAGTGCAGAAATTATGTTCTAGATTTGCGACGGCTAGCAGGTTTTAGATTTGCGACGGCAAGCAGGTTCCAGATTTGCGACAACTAGCGACGACATATTTGCAATGGTTTTTAACGCCTTGTTACGACTCTTCGGGAAACAAACTACCTGCCACGTATGATGCCACATGGACAAGTTGCTATAGCAAGCCGTTGAAAATTAAGCGATGGAGCCGTCGCTCATCCAGTCGCTTTTCCTATTGGCGATGTCTTAAATTGCGATGCTTTCTACCGTCGCAAATCACTGTGTTCTTTGTAGTGGCATAAGTCGTAAGGGTTACAAATTTTCGTCTTGAAATAACTGTATACAGCATGAATGTTCCAACCTATGCAGTTAAAACCCCGCAATATTTCCGCTATAGCTCGTAGCGTTCTCTGACCGTTATGCTGTTTCAATTTGGCGCTGATAAATAGTAGATCCGCTTAATGCCACACTATTTTCCTCTACGTCCGCTAAATCAAGACTATTTTGCATTCGCTTTAGCAATACTAGTATACAAATGATGATTTGACTAGTTATTCTTTAAAACAAATAAAAAAAGTTAGTGGAAATAGCTAATTTTAAGCAGCTAGCTGAGCGCTTTAACTGCACAGGTTCCAACTGTTTATATGCCCTTGCTTCATGTCGTAAAATTTAATTTAAGACGGTGTTTTATCAACATTTACAACTATTGTTACCATATACATTAATATAACAAAATAGTGTCATTTATAGTGTCAGAAAACGTTTATGAACGGCCGTATTAACCATCGTCGAGATTAAAATGCTTCTAACCATAATAATGAGAAGATATATTCATTTCCTCCTTTGAAATTTTTACTGAAATAGGTTAATAAAGTGAATTGGTAATATATATATATATATATATATATCATTAGAATCGAGCAAGGTAATTTGATATGTTAATGTAATTTTAAAAAGGTGAAACTATTTTAAAAAATACACCCATAAGTAATAATAAAAACCATAAAAATTGGGCATCTTTTATAAAAAATGGTGTGTCAATAACAATGTACTATTGCTATTTAGAGAAGGATGGTTTTGCAATGCTAATGCCTTGAACAATGATTCCATCATCTTTTAAATTTAATTGTCTAATCAAAATTGGCTATTTTCTTCAGTGAAAAATTCGACCATTTACCCCATTTCTCAAGCATGGGTCTCATCCTAGCATAAAAATCCTATACAGCCCAGTGAACCCTAGAGCAACGTCCATGAACCATCATTTTCCCTATGTCCAGTAAGCATAGCGTATGGAATATAATGAAGGGAAATAACTATTTTACAAGTTACCCCTACGTCGTTATGCTTTATAAATGTTTTTCTATGGCCTCCACGATGTAGAGATGGAATTCCAGAATGAAAAAGAGGCCTCCAGTAATTTCATATAAAAATAAAAAATTAATATCATTGGATTATATGGATGAAGATTTGGGCTAGCTAGATAATTTTGACCAAACCAGAACAATCAGTCTTCTGATCACTTCTGCGAAGCTTGTATATTCTTGAAATACAGTCCTTCATACACGTTTTAGTACTAGAAATGCATTTTTAAACGCGAAAAAAAACTACTTAAAAGTGCGTTGACGGGGCTAAAGTTTCTCCTACTACATCTACATGCGAAGTTGAACATGTTTGAATGTAGTACATTTTAGTTCATTGCAGTTATACAATTCAAACTTTGAAATTATATGAGTCTGAGGAGAAAAACGAAGTGGGACTTTTACTGCGGTTGGGAGCTTTGACTGAAAATCTAATCCTTCCAGATATTAATACTTTAAAATTATCTATTGTAATAATATTGCATAAAATTTTTATGGGCTGCATGATTACATTTTTTATACAAATGCTGACGAGTAGTGGATTACAGATGTAGGCATGTATATTCATGTGTACGTATCATGTATGTATATAAAGCAAAATGCATACTTGGTCAAAGTCAAGCATGCATGCCGTGGATAACAAGTGAAGTCTGCTGATTAACCCAAATTCAAACTAATAACTTGAGTATCAAAAACTAGTAACTTGAGTTTCAAAAACTGTGAAAACCCGTAACTTCCCCGTAAAGGAAAGCGCGGATAGTTCGAGAACAAGCCACAACAGAACACATACAGAAGAACATTTCATTGTATATTACAACAATGCATCGGATTACAAGAATATACAGAGTATAAACACATAAATATTACACAGAAATATCAGAGATTTAAATTACATTTAAATACATAGCAGCGGAAAATAATACAATACACAACTAGAAGAGATATACGGATACAAAGCTTTCCGGATACCATTCCAGCTATAAACTAGGATCCTGTGAATATAAATCTGCAAAACCAAAACTACTAGCTGCCCATGTCAAAATAGGGGCACCCAGAGTTTAGGTCAAAACAATAAACTCCAGGTCAGTCATGTGACTGGTGTGAGAACTAAAACAGTTATTAATCTTTATTTTAAAGTTCGGTAAATCAAGGGACCACGCTGTATAACACGGAACGGGTTTCCTCCCAAGAATACCAGTGCATAAAACGAACAGCGCAATGCTAAATAAAGAAAAATGAAGCTATTATAAGACCCAGGTCCTATCACACAATGCAACGCAAGCCGGGGGATAGGGTTTTACCTTATAATAGCCAAGAATGCTTCATACGTTTAAAAGAAATCATTTGATACTATTATAAGTGTATAGTGCATAAAACAACTTCAAATCATAAGTATCAATCATAGGCGGCATGAATGCCCCATACCACTATGTCGCCATATACAAGTTTACAATCAAAACCACAAGACGTTGTATTGGAAGTTGGGTTATCATTTATGGTATGAACCGAGGCTAGGGGCAAGATCCTCAACAATTCGAGACAATCTAGCCTACCATGTCTCAGGATCAGAGCTCGAGTGACCCTTGGATCGTCAGGGCCGGTCCACCGATGTGGATTAAAATGCCTGAACACCACGTTTCCCCGCCCTTTGGGGCGCAAATGAGCCATCAAATGACTCCATCGGTTCGAGAACGACCGATCAATCCGAGGCGCCTCGCAACAGCAACAACCACATAAGTCAAACTCGTCAGGGCGTGTAAAACCACTGACGCCACTTTTATCTAGAAAGAAACGCAAGTCCTCCCTGAGGTCCATCTCCCGTTTTTGGTTCATACCGGGTGTGAAACTCGCGAAGTAAACGTTACACAAAGCTACGCCACAAAGGCCGTGCTTTGATCATCAACCACAAGACTCCGCTTTTCAACAGAAGCCTTGATCATATTGCCACTTAGGCATGCCACACAGGCAATTCACTCCATGCGATTGATATCCATCAATATATAACCCCTGAGCTTGTACGTCTCAGAGAAGGGCGTTAAGCAAGAGAATAAATTCTCCGTCGCCAAACAGATATATATTTAATAGAGATCAATCACACGGACTAAAATCGCATGTCAGACACACAGTCCATTTACAAGTCCGTTCTGGGGCTGAACGAAATCGGAGGCACCTAGTACCCCGCATATCCATCGATCTCCAAGTACGTCTGGACGATCACTAACTGTTTCCATCTTCTTGGGTGTACAGCCCAATCAAGATCATCAGTAATTACCCAAACGACGTGAAGACCTCCGGTCTTCGACCATCGTCTTCATCTTCGACTTATCGTCGTATCAGTTATTCAGAATGGGATAAACCCGGTCTTTCCAAATAACTCGCGTATATTTTAAATAAGTGTTACACAAACACAACATACGCCTCATTCCAATTCATCAGTCACTAACCGTAAATTAATAAAGAGAATAATTCCCCAAATATTAACCCCGAAGGCCGAAACCAACATCAGATCAATATCCAGTAAACCGTTCTGCTTAGCTAACCAATAGTTAGTTTCTGATTTCACATTCATAGGGAAAGGTTCCCATTAATTTTATCCAAGATAATTTCTTGAATTTATTATTTAATCTATTTTTGAATATCAATTCAAACTAGTCGGGATTAGCGACCCTTACCGAAGTAATCATTTATTTTAATTTCCCAATCCCAACCTATTTATCCCATGAAGTAAAACTGGTAATACTTCATCTCTAACACCACAGTGTTATCGGTAAATTCAATTACTGTTTCACGTTCAAATCTAATTAAAGATTTAACTATCGCTTGGAGCAAAACTGGTGGTACTCCATTCTCGATCAATTCAATCTAGTTAAAGATTCATTAAAACTCCACTTAGTTTTAATCGTTAACTGGGTTAAAGAATCAGTGTCATTTAAAACACAGTTCACGATAAACCCAAAATCACATTCATTAATTATCGGGTTAAAGTACGAGTGTTATTTAAAACACTGTCCACGATAAACCCAAAAATCAATATCAATTCAATTCCAATTAAATATTATTTGATTGGTACACTTCATTAAATCTAAATAAAAAGATTTAATCTTTTCTCAACTGGGTTCAAGAACAGTGTTAGTGAAGACACCATTCACGACAAACCCAAATCACATTTGATATTCAATACAAGGCTCTGAATAGAAAATATATCGGCTTATATTCAATATCAAATTCTACGATTAACAAATGTCGTATTGGAAATAACGATATAAATATATATCTTTCAAATTTCCATGACAACATCCGTATAATCACGAATTCCAACATCGAAATATTCCGAAGACAATTTCGATTCAAATCCACTCCAATGCAATCATTGGAAATTCTGGTTATTTTTAAAACCCTTTCGAATTCAATTTATTTATTTAAAAATAAATAGAATTATAATTCTAGTTCAAAACTAGTTTACTTCGATAAAAAACTATTTTTATCTTTTCAAATATGGAGTTTTTCATCCCAATTCTTCTCAAATCATTTCTTATGATTTTACACAAATTATTACTATTTTTAATAGTTTTATCAAGGCCTGTACAGTCGATTTCCATCAATGGCCATCGAACTGCACTTACAGCGACCTTTTCCAAATTTGATTTGGACATAATTCCAAATCCAACCGTTAGATTTCAAATTTCTAATATTCGTTAGAAAGCTCTTTTCGATACGAACCCAACGGTTCTGGTTTCGGGAGAATCCGACGGTCGAATCTCTCGTAATATTCGTTCGAAGTTAATGGTCGAAATTCGCGAACTGCCGCGGCGCGGCGCGTTCTGTTCAGGCCATTATATTATATATATAATATATATAATATATATTTCGTCGATTACTATTTAAAAACGAATTTTATAAATAGTTTTGAATTCGTTTCAAACACGATTTCAACCTTTATTTCAAATTCAAATCGAAATTGAATTTTCTATTATAAATCCTTTTTACTTTCATTTCTATTTGATTTTAATTCAAATCGATTTTAATTCGATTCGAATTCATTTTCTTTTTAATTCAATTCAATTCGAATTCGTTTTCCTATTCAATTCATTCTCTATTCCATTCGAATTCAATTCATTTTCTAATCAAATCAAATTCAATTGGTTTTTTAATCAAATCAAATTCAATTGGTTTTCCAATCAAATCAAATTTAATTCATTTTCTAATCAAATCAAATTCGATTCATTTTCTAATCAAATCAAATTCGATTCATTTTCTAATCAAATCAAATTCGTTATATATTCAATTGAAATCAAATTCGTTATATATTCAATTCGAATCAAATTCCATTTCAAAGTATTCGATTTCGAAATCATTTTTCCAATATTCATTTTAAAATGAATAATATCGATATAAAAATCATTCACGTCAAAATGGCGTCAATCTAATCAACACGGCTTCATATATTTCTATTTTCAAATATTCTATTTCAAATATTTCTTTTTCAAATATTTCCTTTTCAAATATTTCTATTATTAAAATATTTCGTTCAATCACATGACTAATCTCAACGGATGAGTATTGTCAACACATGAACCTTTATTTTATATTGATAAAGATGCAAATTTTATTATTAAAATATTTCGTTCAACACATGACTAATCTCAACGGATGAGTACTGTCAACACATGAACCTTTATTTTATAATTTTCTTTATTTTCTAAATTGGAATGAGGCCCAATCAATTACCATATAAAGTTAATTATATGCATTCCATACAACAAATGTATATAATAGCAACGATAGATAATCAACCATCAACCAAAGTGCACTACACTATATAAGCATCAAATATAGATATCTAACGCTTATAACAGCCTGTCAATCAATCAATCGACATATTTAATCAATCAGGATGAGTGAACTTCATATTTCATCCCAACACCCGTGTGGGGTTTTCAAACAATCAAACACAGATTTTAGTAGTGCAATTGGGCGATGTGTAAAATTTATCGACCCAATCAATATCAGTCAAATCAGTGTATATAAACAAATCGGCCGATTTGTTTATAAATATTTATTTACTCACTTTCACGTTAAAAATTATATTTTTAACGATAAAACATTTTATTCAACCTATGAATATTCTATTCGGTTCATTTATTCAATAAAATGATATTTTTATTTTTCTAACATATTTTAGAAAATTTCGGCGGCATAACGGCACGATACTAGAAACGGGACAAGGCCTAGCCTTATCCCCGGTCTAGTGAAGGCCCACGCCATTCACACATCAATCAAATCCATTCATTTCACCAAACAATTCAATTTCAATCAAATAGTCTAACTAATTTATGCAACCAAACAAACAAGTCCATGGTCTGTGGACGATTGTGTCGGGTGCTACTAAGCACCGTCTGCATCCTAGTATATATATATAATTAGAAAAAGAAATTGAAAGGTGAGAAATTCTCACCGAGGGATCCACTCCTCCATTCCTAATTTCTGAATGGTCGGGATTTGTCCGCAATGTCCACGCAGTCTTCCTACGCTGTTCATTTAAAATCGCATTTCATTATAAAGTCATTTCAATAAAAATCACATTTTTATTCTACTTCCGTATATATAAAAATTATATTTTTATTCTGCTTCTCCATATACAAAAATTATATTTTTATATAGCTAGTTCATATAAAAACCAAATTTTTATTACCACTTCATATATATAAAAATCGAATTTTTATAACTTCAACTTCATATTAAAAATCGGATTTTTATCACTTGAACTTCATATTAAAAATCTCGTCTTATATTTCTATTTTTAATTTAAAACAATGGACTCTTATATTTTTAAAACAAGGAACTTTTATATCTTTAAAACCACTTCTTTAACTAATTAAAAATCATATTCTCATATGAAGAAAAAAAATCATATCTTTATACAAAGAAAAATCAATTTTTTATGACGTTATTCGAACAAATAAAGACCACAATTTTACATCGGCCTTTTATATTTTTAACATATATATAGTTCAAATCTTTTTATATTTTCAAAGTTCCAATCTTTTTAAAGTTAAAACACGATCTTTTTAAAGTTAAAACACGATCTTTTTAATAAGGCTATATATAAATTAAACTAGCTATTTATCAAAAAGAAAAACTCACATTTTCCTATGTTGTAGCGTCGAACGGCGATGGAGGGCTGCGGTTGGACATCGAGCAGCAAACGAGGGCCTCCGGTGCTCGAGGGTTCGACGCGAGGCACCACTCGTCAGGGTTGGGGCTCGGATAGTGGCGTCGTGCGATCTGGTTGGCCAATCAGTGGCGGATTGGTGCCACCTGGCCCTCGAATTGAAGGTGGAGGGGAGGAGAACAAGGAGAGGGGGGGTAGCGTTGCGGTTGTGGGGCCAAAAGTGGAGGGCGTCTTGGTTAGAAGGAGGGAGGAACGGAGATTGAGGAGGGAGGAGCTGGGGGGAAGCGGCTGATCGCCAGAGGTGGAGGTGAAGGGGCCCACGACGGCGCGCAGGCGGAGGAGGAAGGAGCGCGACTGGACGGCGATGGGAGGAGGCTCGACGCGATGGGGCTTTGGTGAATCACGCGAGGTCAGACGAGGAGGGAGGAGATGGTGGAGGGTGGTGCGGCGTGGGATATGGAGGAGGTCGGGGTGGCGTTGAGGCCACGGTCGGTCGATGGGGGAAGAAGGCGGATCAGGATTTATTCCCGATCTGAGAAAGAGGAAAGTGGGAATAGGGGGGGGAAGATATTATATGGTAATATATATAATTATTTTTTTAATTTTTTTTTCTTTTCTTCTATAAAAGGTAGGGTTTTTATTCGAACTCGAAATTGAGCCTGCCGACTGTCGTTCCTAGCGTATTACCCCCGTTTCGGACACAATGGGATATGTCACATAGGCCAACTCGATCGTTACGACCAGTTTCCATTGCATTTACATTTAAATCACTATATTGAATTTTAAACGTACATTTCAAATTACCGGGGTCACATACTAACTAGAAAAATTCTAGAAAAATATTTTTTAGCTTCATATTGACGATACGGTCCTAACAAAACTAATTTCGTCGAATTCTGAGACCGTTAGAAAAATGGCCAATTTCCAGTCGATTAAAATCAACTAAAACTGGTCAAACACGTTTTCCTTTGCCACGCTCACATATTGATTCGAAAAATTATGAAATTTGAAACCTAGCAATAATTTTACATCACGGACCCAACAAAACTGGTTTCGTCGAAATCCGAGGTCATTTGCAAAATGTCCATTTTTAAGGGCCTGAATTCCATAGCGACTATTCAGAATTTTCAACTGGACATATCTTTTGATTCCCGTTATGAAATTTCGATTTTTCGGATTCGTTGGAAATATATCCTCAATTAGATCCTAATGTTTTTGGTGTCACTAAAATCCGGATTGTTTTGCACCCGGTACATTCAATTGAAGTTTGAAATCGAATTATCGAACTACCGCGCCATTTTCAATTCTATTATAATTATATATAATTATTTATATTCTAACGACGGCGTATATAATATAAACGTTCGAATTATATTGAAAATGAATTTATCGTCGATTTTATTTAAAATAATCTATTTTAAATATTCAAAATTCGCTAAAATTGCCAAAATAAAAATTTTAAACTGGCTCAGAATTTCTGGGTTATTACAATCTCCCCCACTTAAACCTTTTCGTCCCCGAAAAGGAACAAAGTCGAAAGTGGTTTGATTAATCAACTCTACTTCCATTGTTTTGTTTACGGCTTAAGTTCTTCAACTTTTCAGTTTCTAAGAACTTTTCAAAAATTTCAAAAATTTGGCTAACACCCTAAATTTTCGAAAAATTTCGCCATAACCTCCCCTGCAATGGGAGCATCGGGAAATCTCAAATAGCTTTCCCGGTCCTTCAGATCTCAAAAAGAAAAAGAAAAAGCCAAGCGGCTAGCCAATAGGCTCATAAAATCATCATCACCCAAAACAAAACAGTAAATTATGTAGTAAACATGTACCTATTTGTCGGGCAAACAAATTTTATTCTTCGGCTCTAGCCTCCTTGCTATGACCTGTTCAATATAAGTATATGTATATGCAAGCAAATGCGACCAATTTTCAATACAATTCAATATTTGTTTCAATTAGGCTAAATGGTTCAAAATTATCAAACAAATAAACAAACAACACAAACATCAATCAATTAGTGAATTTAACGTTTCAAATTGATAATTTTGATATATATAAAGAAAATCATGTTTTGATGCCAAATCACAACAATGTATTCTAGCTATATTAGTTTTGGTTCTCACACCAGTCTAATGGAAATATATAGAAAATCACACCTTCGAAACTCGAACATAAATGTTGATGATGCGATCGCTATCATCAATATCATCTTCGGGCGACTAGAGTGTGATGCTATACCTATCCAATGTATTAAAACTTTGAATACACGCGGATCAGACGTATACCAAAATCTATATATACTGGATTGTCCACATCAATATAAATAAATAACCAAATACGTTTAAAACGATTTAAATTTCAAAACAAAATTGTTTTCATTTTCAAAAATATACTCTTCACACTCGTTCTAGGATACTACTGATCCTATCTCTAACGAGTCATTCTAATTGGATATTACTAACCCAATATCTGATGAATTCTTTCGTATGGTTCTAATGTGTCTTGTTCTCGAGCTCTGTAAACCAAAGCTCTGATACCAATTGTGAAAACCCGTAACTTCCCCGTAAAGGAAAGCGCGGATAGTTCGAGAACAAGCCACAACAGAACACATACAGAAGAACATTTCATTGTATATTACAACAATGCATCGGATTACAAGAATATACAGAGTATAAACACATAAATATTACACAGAAATATCAGAGATTTAAATTACATTTAAATACATAGCAGCGGAAAATAATACAATACACAACTAGAAGAGATATACGGATACAAAGCTTTCCGGATACCGTTCCAGCTATAAACCAGGATCCTGTGAATATAAATCTGCAAAACCAAAACTACTAGCTGCCCGTGTCAAAATGTAACGGCTGGAAATTTCCGACTCCTCGAGAGTCGGAAATTCCGAGACGTTAGTGAAAGAATTTAGAAGGTGAGAAAGAAAAGATAGAACTAACAGAATAGAAGAAGAAGAAGAACGTCAGAATCATCAGAGTAACACGAATCTCACAGCGGAACGAATAACATATAATATATAATATAATTTTGAAGTAAACAGTTATATATATACAATAACACTTATCAGAGTACAACACTTATAACACAACGGAAATAACTATAGCTATAGAATCTTGAAGTCTCCTGCTCCAAGCCCTCCAAGTATATCTGTAAATCCCGACTACTTGACTGCCCGTACAAATTTAGGCACCCAAGAGTTTAGGGAAAACAACAAAGTAAACTCCGGGTCAGTCATGGGACTGGTATGAGTAAAACAATTTAAACATGTATATGAACAAGTAAACGATATCTCATAAGACCACGCCGCATAACGGAACGGGTTTTTCCCTTATGAAAATCCAAAATTTCTTTATATCAAAAACCTTTTGATATTATAATAATGACTATGTACAAATAGATATCAACTGGCAGAAACGCTTGCATCTCACGTTCTACATACATAATATAAAATCATAAACCGCAGGGCGCTTATCGGAGAATGGATTCCAATAGACAAGGTATGGGAGCACCTTCTGAATAGTGTACTCTAGAGGTGATACACTCAGGGTTCAACAAGAACGTCTTGCAACCCGGCCACACATGACCGCTCACTCATTTAGCTTGAGTGTCGCGAATATATTGCCACCACGGTTGTAGGCCATCAAACCGTCATCCGAAGATACAGAATCAAAAAGAAGTATAAATATGAATATTCTCTAGATCGGTGACAATACACCCTGCTTGGGGATGACCCAACTAGCCATGCTGCCTAGCCCAACTTTTGTTACTTCCTGGTGTGAGGCTAGAAGCTACGTCTATCTTCAGAACATCTGATCATCATTCACTTTGAATGCCACATTGTCATACCCGCCAAATCACAAATTGACTTATCCAAAAATAACACGGGTATACAGCTAAGAGAAACGAATTCCTCCACCACCAAACGTGAATACGTTTGAACAGATCAACTTACGCGATCCATTTGGTATACTCTGTCAGACCTTCTTCCATATACGTTGTCCTGGGACTGGACAAACCGAAGGCACTATTCAGTATATCCATCTTAGTCACTGTTATCTAAGACTTATACAACAGCCCTTGCACTTCACTCCGTCTTCAATTTATCTTTGGCAGATATTACTCGCAACGCTTATGCCAATACAGAGTGGTTCTTTGGATAATAATCCAACGGGTCTCTCCACATTAACAACGTTAAAATGGTAAAAACTTTGATAGTCTGTGATTCAACTATCAAATTAAAACATGTTGGTGTACAAACAACGATCTTATTTCCAAATGGAAATTCGATCAATCATCATATGTTCATATTTCCTTATTTCATATATTTAGAAAATATATGTTATTAATCATTGGAAAACATTTCCATAGCTTATTTTCACATCACTATTATTTCGCAACTATCAGTCCCTAACTGTAACTAGTATGAGAACAATTCTCTAAGTATCAATCCGGAAGGTCGAAACAACCATCAGATCGTCACTTAGAAAACCGTTCAACTTACCCTCTCCAGTTAGTTTCTGAATTTGCTTAACTCTATTTCTTAAATTCTTATCATGAAAACATTTCATTTTCTATGTTTAGAAAACATATCTGACTATATTTGGAAAACGTTTCCAAAACTCATTTACGGATTTCCAACGAACGTTGTATAAAACGTCGTTACGCTTAATCCATTAATCGCTTATTACTTAACTATATTTCAAATCAACCTTTTCTATCGAACCACAACTATTCCTTTGTCAATTCTGAAGTCAATCAAGTTGGGGTATAATTACCTCTCAGACCTTAATTGAACAACGTCCTTTACTGTGAAATAGATGAAGCTCGTCACTCACTTTTTCCAATCATTTGTTTTACGCAAATTCTCGGATTTAGGTTACGAATCCACTTCTTATATGAAAACATTTGATTATAACTATAACGTTATAATTCCTACTTCTGCAATATCTAACCTAAATTATAACTTTATCTCCTAACTCGAATAATTTAACAGACACCTAATTTCTAAATCAATAACTAAATCTTGATTTAAACCCTGGAAAGTAAATAGTACTTTCCCGAATTCGCTATAATCGAATTCGACGTATAACTCTCTTTCGAGTAATCTCTATTTGATTAACTCTTCTTCGAATAACCTATATTCGATTATCTCTCTTCGAATAACTCATATTCGAAATCTCTCTCTTTCGAATAAACAATATTCGATCTTTTTCTTTCGAATATGCTATATTCGAAAATCTCCTTTCGATTTACTAATCGATAACTCCTTTCGATCAAACTAAAATAGATAACTCCTTTCGATCAAACAAAAATCGATAACTCCTTTAACTCTATTCGAATAACTAATATTCGACTAACTCCTTTGGATCGACTCATTTGATTAACTCCTTCGAATAACTAATTCGAATAACTTACCTTCGAATAACCAATATTCGATTTACTCTAACTCGATTAACTTAATTCTAATCGATTTACTCCATTTCGATTCAACTTAATTCAAATCGATCAACTTAACTCAAATTGATTAACTCATTTCGAATAACTAAATTCGATTAACTCTTTTAACTTTACTCGAATAACTATATTCGATTAACACCTTCTTTCGAATAACTATATTCGGTTAACTCTTCGACTAACTCCTTTGGATTAACTAACTTCGAATAACTCCTTTGGATTACTAACTTCGAATAACTCCTTTGGATTAACTAACTTCGAATAACACCTTTGGATTACTAACTTCGAATAACTCCTTTGGATTACTAACTTCGAATAACTCCTTTGGATTACTAACTTCGAATAACTCCTTTGGATTAACTAACTTCGAATAACTCCTTTGGATTACTAACTTCGAATAACTCCTTTGGATTAACTAACTTCGAATAACCAATATTCGATAACTACTCTTCGAATAAATAACATTCGGTAACTCTTCTCAAATGAATAACATTTGATTTCTCCACTCGAATAAACTATATTCAATTACTCTTCCCTCGACTACACTATATTCGATAACTCTACTTCGAATAGGTGATATTCGGCAATTCTACTCGATTAACTCTACTTGGAAAATTCTAACTGGTCAACTCTAACTGGTCAACTCAACTGGTTTAACCTAACTGGTTAACTCTAACTGGTCACCTCTAATTAGTCAACTCTAACTGGTCAACTCTAACTGGTCAACTCAAATGGTTAACTCTAACTGGTTAACTCAAATGGTTTACCCTAACTGGATTTACTTGTCTCGATTAACTGAACTAATCCACTTAGTTTAACTTAGTTAATTCACGTTGATTAACTCTAGCCGGTTCACTTAGTTTAGCTCAACTAATTTACTTTGATTAACTACTTAGTTAACTTAACTAATTCACTTCGATTAACCACTTAGTTTAACTTAACTAATTCACATTGATTAACTCTAACCGATTCACTTAGTTTAACTCAACTAATTCACTTCGATTAACCACTTAGTTAACTTAACTAATTCACTTTGATTTACTCTAACAGATTCACTTAGTTTAACTTACCAAATTCACTTCGGTTAACTCGACCAATTCACTTGGTTAACTCGACCAATTTACTTGGTTAACTCGACCAATTCACTTGGTTAACTCCTATTTATTTAACAAATAAATATCTCCTTTGGTTTAATTCTATTTATTAAATCTCTAAATAAATATCCTTTATATTTCTTTTAACGAATATAATTCCTTTATATTTTGATTAACAAATATATCCCCTTATATTCGATTAACATATATATTCCCTTGTATATTGATTTACAAATATAATTCTTTTATATTTGTTTTTACCAACTATATTCCTTTATATTCAGAATCCTTTTTCTTATATATATATATATATATATATATAAAATCCCTTGATTTTATATAAATAAACTATTTTCAAAATATACTTTGAAAACCCCTCTCCTACATTCTGGTATTTCTCATGGTATTAAACACCCCATATAACAACGATAAATATCGTCCCACCACACATAATCACACAGATTATATACATCACATTATATATCACAATATAAAAATCACAGTAAAATAACTGTTGAGGAATCCAGTTGGATTCCTCCAACCTGTTTCCCTGCACCACAGATGTTAGACAATACAACAACATCGATTTCACTTCACTGTGAAATATTCTGATAGCAGAATCAACATATGACTATTTAACGTTTTATATATATATGTAAATATATATATATAAAATCTCTACTGACTGACTAGCAGTTTAATCAAACAGTCAACACACAGTCAAACAGTCAAACAGAAAATATTTTAACAGTTGTAAGAATACAACGTGAAAATAAAACTGTTTAGAGTTTGTGAGATTTACTCACATTGGTCGTTAACCATTAAATGACAATTGACAGTCGGTCGGTCAAATCATGCGTTTTAATCTGCCAGAAATTCAGACGAGCTCCGAACAGCTCCAACCCAGCTTTATCGCGTAGCCGATGACTCCTATTTATCCGGCCCGCTCCAGATTTCCAAAACCCAAACATGCCCAACGTTGGCTCCCCTTCATTCCCTAACTCGCCTAATCTTCCCCTTCTTTTCTTTTGGATAACTTACGGCCCGTACCCCTTTCTTTCATTTTTCTTTTATTTGTTGGGCCTACGGAACTCGGCCCAATACCCACTTCAATACCCACGGCTGCTACTGTGCAGCGTTTTCTTCCTCCATACAATGTCCGCAAACTTCAGTACTTAAATCCTCTCCATTTCTGTGCGTTTTACTCCCATCTCCTTCTTTTCCATTTCAAACCCACTCTTCCCATTTCATTTATCTGCTCCTCCCCATACAGACTTCACCAAATACTCCCCTTCTATTCCCCTTTTGAAACCGTGACCTGCTCCCTCTCTTCTCCATATAATTATCCATCTCCAGCATATTCTTCCTCCATCATATACGAGCGCAAGTCCCGAAAAAAAATACAACCCATTTGCATGTAATACAAACATAGTCCTCACCACTACTATTAAATACTTCCGCACAACTCCTGATCCTCCTACCAGCGTTTGCGTCTCCTTCCCTGCTGTTGCTTCCACGCCATATCCATTCCTCCAGCTTTCACGTAAGACTCTCCACAAACCCCTTGTACCCTCTTAGGACATCACCTCCTTTTCCCTTTGCAAGTCCACATCCCACCTTACAACTCACGCACTGGCCATTTTACACTCCTTTCTACAGTTCGTTTCCTCGCCAATAGTGTACAGTGAAACCCATCCCTTATTCCTCACATGCCATGCTAACGCACGTTTCTTCCATTTGCCCCACGTCCTCCACCAATATACACAGTATCGTACCCCTTTTCATTACGCTGGTTTTTTTTAGAAGATTGCGTTTGTTTTGATTTTATAAAGTTGCATTTTTTCTTTGGGTTCCAGGAAATATTGGCGGTCGATTATATATACGGGATGGGATTCTTCTTTTGTGAAAACTGGAGGTCCCCGACAAGGTTTGAGGAACAAGAGTTATGTGGTTGACACAAGAGAGGACGTGTATGAACCATGACTTTGTAAAAATGAGGGAAGGACATGCAGACACCAATGTATATATGAGGAGAAGACGTGTATAGATTAAATGGTTCGTTGGCATGGGTGGTATGGTTTGTTATATTTAATGCGGTACCGACGATGCAGAATTTCGTTCGTTTGCAACAACTGTGGACAGAAATAAAAACATCATCGTATCAGGCAACGTGTCACGATCCCAAAAATATAATAATACCGGTAGGTGGACTCATATTTTGAAACTTCAAAATGTTGATTACAGGGTGCGAAATACTTCAAATAAAAAGTCGCTTATTAAATTAATTAAAAATTACAGTAAAATTCTAAAAATTAAATTATCACTATGTCTCTAAAGAACCTTATCTAAATCCAAACCCGATCTCTAGTTATGTCGAATAAACCGTTACGGTCGATAAACGCTTCTATAGCGACTATTCTAAAATTTGATTTGAACATTTCTCAAAATCTACACAACGAAATCCCGATTTTTCTCTTCCACTAGAAAGATATACTCCACCAGCTCCACACGTTTCTTGTTTCACAGAAATCCGATTTAAAATGAATCCTGTACACTCAGTTGAAGTTCGAATCGTCAAATTACGAACTGCAGCGCCTTTTCGAGCTCGATTTTAATTATAATTATAAATTATAAGTTCGAACGTTGTACTTTAAGTTATCGATATCGCCAAATCGATATATAAATCATTAAATTAATTAATTATTCGACAACTAACAAAACGCGCCATTACAGACTCCCCCCCTTAAAATAATCACGTCCTCGAAATTGCTAAGTTAGAAAAATGCTACTAACTCTACTAACTAGATTCAAATATCTTTTAGTTTACTTCTCAACTCCAGTTTCAACTGAACCATTTAATTTTCAATTAAATTATTAATTCATCCTGGCTAACTGAATTTCCATAAATCATGAGAATGTTCTACCGCTTGGAATTTTCGAAAAATTTCGCCATAACCTCCTTTGTATTGGTCAATATGACAAACCACCTCTCGCCTCTCTAGGCCTTTTCCAACCCTAAAGAAAATCAAACAGCCAAGCGGCTTGCCAATTCGGCTCATAAAATCCAAACTCATATATAATATAAACTTGTACCTTTTTGTCGGTCGTATCATTATATCCTTTTGATCTGTTATCACTTCTGCATTTATCATGGTCATTCCACTCAGTTTATATCCTCAAACCAAATCGAATTTCATTCGAACTCTAATATCAAATTCCAAATTATTGACTTATCAATTTGGTTCCATTCAAGATTATCTCTAATCCAATTCAATTTTATTTAACTCGGTTCAAGTTAAATTTCATTTTATTTTTACCATCTTATTTTATTTAACTTCATTAGTTAAATTTTAATTCCAGAACTTAAGTTCCTGGTTTCTTTCAAATCAATTTGAAATCATAATGCCAATTCAAAACCTTTGAATTTCTAAACAACTTGTTTTCTCAAAACAATTCAAAAACAAAATCTTTGGTAGTAATCCGTCACTTAGAACTCAAAAATGAACACTGATGATGTCTAGATTCATCATCAGAATCTATTTTCCAGCTATCGAAGTGAGTTCAATACTATATCATTTTCAATTTGAAAATCATTTTCAAAATCTCCCAGGAACTTAAAATTTCCTTATTTTAAATTCCAAATTCTGATTTAAATTCATATTTAATTCAAACTATTTCATATATTACATTCATATGAATTCTGATTGGTCATTTATAACCATTTCACCCTTTTATAATCTTATTCGATTATAATAACAACCAACACAATCAATATACTATAATAATTTCAAGATATATATTTCTTCTATAAACAAATATATTTTGGGAAAAATTATTTCATTTACCCTCTTCCAAAACATACCATGTCGGTTCATCGTACTCGAGTGTTTAGTAACCCTTATCGATACAGTGGATCAACTGATCGACCAGAATTCATAAGCCACTCAACCAATGAGTCTCCACAATATAAAACCATTTTATATTGAGTAACAATTACGCGCTCATATATATACACTCAAACTCAATCTAGGATATTACTAATCCCATTTCTATCGAGTTATGCCACAGAGCCAAGGTAATCACTTAACTTAAGCTCTGATACCAACTGTAACGGCTGGAAATTTCCGACTCCTCGAGAGTCGGAAATTCCGAGACGTTAGTGAACGAATTTAGAAGGTGAGAAAGAAAAGATAGAACTAACAGAATAGAAGAAGAAGCAGAACGTCAGAATCATCAGAGTAACACGAATCTCACAACGGAACGAATAACATATAATATATAACATAACTTTGAAGTAAACAGTTATATATATACAATAGCACTTATCAGAGTACAACACTTACAACACAGCGGAAATAACTATAGCTATAGAATCTTGAAGTCTCCTGCTCCAAGCTCTCCAAGTATATCTGTAAATTCCGACTACTTGACTGCCCGTACAAATTTAGGCACCCAAGAGTTTAGGGAAAACAACAAAGTAAACTCCGGGTCAGTCATGGGACTGGTATGAGTAAAACAATTTAAACACGTATATGAACAAGTAAACGATATCTCATAAGACCACGCCGCATAGCGGAACGGGTTTTTCCCTTATGAAAATCCAAAATATCTTTATATCAAAAACCTTTTGATATTATAATAATGTCTATGTACAAATAGATATCAACTGGCAGAAATGCTTGCATCTCACGTTCTACATACATAGTATAAAATCATAAACCACAGGGCGCTTATCGGAGAATGGATTCCAACAGACAAGGTATGGGAGCACCTTCTGAATAGTGTACTCTAGAGGTGATACACTCAGGGTTCAACAAGAACGTCTTGCAACCCGGCCACACATGACCGCTCACTCATTTAGCTTGAGTGTCGCGAATATATTGCCACCACGGTTGTAGGCCATCAAACCGTCATCCGAAGATACAGAATCAAAAAGAAGTATAAATATGAATATTCTCTAGATCAGTGACAATACACCCTGCTTGGGGATGACCCAACTAGCCATGCTGCCTAGCCCAACTTTTGTTACTTCCTGGTGTGAGGCTAGAAGCTACGTCTATCTTCAGAACATCTGATCATCATTCACTTTGAATGCCACATTGTCATACCCGCCAAATCACAAATTGACTTATCCAAAAATAACACGGGTATACAGCTAAGAGAAACGAATTCCTCCGCCACCAAACGTGAATACGTTTGAACAGATCAACTTACGCGATCCATTGGATATACTCTGTCAGACCTTCTTCCATATACGTTGTCCTGGGACTGGACAAACCGAAGGCACTATTCAGTATATCCATCTTAGTCACTGTTATCTAAGACTTATACAACAGCCCTTGCACTTTACTACGTCTTCAATTTATCTTTGGTAGATATTACTCGCAATGCTTATGCCAATACAGAGTGGTTCTTTGGATAATAATCCAACCGGTCTCTCCACATTAACAACGTTAAAATGGTAAAAACTTTGATAGTCTATGATTCAAATATCAAATTAAAACATGTCGGTGTACAAACAACGATCTTATTTCCAAATGGAAATTCGATCAATCATCATATGTTCATATTTCCTTATTTCATATATTTAGAAAATATATATTATTAATCATTGGAAAACATTTCCATAGCTTATTTTCACATCACTATTATTTCACAACTATCAGTCCCTAACAGTAGCTAGTATAAGAACAATTCTCTAAGTATCAATCCGGAAGGTCGAAACCAACATCAGATCGTCACTTAGAAAACCGTTCAACTTACCCTCTCCAGTTAGTTTCTGAATTTGCTTAACTCTATTTTTTAAATTCTTATCATGAAAACATTTCATTTTCTATGTTTAGAAAACATATCTGACTATATTTGGAAAACGTTTCCAAAACTCATTTACGGATTTCCAACGAACGTTGTATAAAACGTCGTTACGCTTAATCCATTAATCGCTTATTACTTAACTATATTTCAAATCAACCTTTTCTATCGAACCACAACTATTCCTTTGTCAATTCTGAAGTCAATCAAGTTGGGGTATAATTACCTCTCAGACCTTAATTGAACAACGTCCTTTACTGTGAAATAGATGAAGCTCGTCACTCACTTTTTCCAATCATCTGTTTTACGCAAATTCTCGGATTCAGGTTACGAATCCACTTCTTATATGAAAACGTTTGATTATAACTATAACGTTATAATTCCTACTTCTGTAATATCTAACCTAAATTATAACTTTATCTCCTAACTCGAATAATTTAACAGACACCTAATTTCTAAATCAATAACTAAATCTTGATTTAAACCCTGGAAAGTAAATAGTACTTTCCCGAATTCGCTATAATCGAATTCGACGTATAACTCTCTTTCGAGTAATCTCTATTTGATTAACTCTTCTTCGAATAACCTATATTCGATTATCTCTCTTCGAATAACTCATATTCGAAATCTCTCTCTTTCGAATAAACAATATTCGATCTTTTTCTTTCGAATATGCTATATTCGAAAATCTCCTTTCGATTTACTAATCGATAACTCCTTTCGATCAAACTAAAATCGATAACTCCTTTCGATCAAACTAAAATCGATAACTCCTTTAACTCTATTCGAATAACTAATATTCGACTAACTCCTTTGGATCGACTCATTTGATTAACTCCTCAGAATAACTAATTCGAATAACTTACCTTCGAATAACCAATATTCGATTTACTCTAACTCGATTAACTTAATTCTAATCGATTTACTCCATTTCGATTCAACTTAATTCAAATCGATTAACTTAACTCAAATTGATTAACTCATTTCGAATAACTAAATTCGATTAACTCTTTTAACTTTACTCGAATAACTATATTCGATTAACACCTTCTTTCGAATAACTATATTCGGTTAACTCTTCGACTAACTCCTTTGGATTAACTAACTTCGAATAACTCCTTTGGATTACTAACTTCGAATAACTCCTTTGGATTAACTAACTTCGAATAACTCCTTTGGATTACTAACTTCGAATAACTCCTTTGGATTACTAACTTCGAATAACTCCTTTAGATTACTAACTTCGAATAACTCCTTTGGATTAACTAACTTCGAATAACTCCTTTGGATTACTAACTTCGAATAACTCCTTTGGATTAACTAACTTCGAATAACCAATATTCGATAACTACTCTTCGAATAAATAACATTCGGTAACTCTTCTCAAATGAATAACATTTGATTTCTCCACTCGAATAAACTATATTCAATTACTCTTCCCTCGACTACACTATATTCGATAACTCTACTTCGAATAGGTGATATTCGGCAATTCTACTCGATTAACTCTACTTGGAAAATTCTAACTGGTCAACTCTAACTGGTCAGCTCTAACTGGTCAACTTAACTGGTTTAACCTAACTGGTTAACTCTAACTGGTCACCTCTAATTATTCAACTCTAACTGGTCAACTCTAACTGGTCAACTCTAACTGGTTAACTCAAATGGTTAACTCTAACTGGTTAACTCAAATGGTTTACCCTAACTTGATTTACTTGTCTCGATTAACTGAACTAATCCACTTAGTTTAACTTAGTTAATTCACGTTGATTAACTCTAGCCGGTTCACTTAGTTTAACTCAACTAATTTACTTCGATTAACCACTTAGTTAACTTAACTAATTCACTTCGATTAACCACTTAGTTTAACTTAACTAATTCACATTGATTAACTCTAACCGATTCACTTAGTTTAACTCAACTAATTCACTTCGATTAACCACTTAGTTAACTTAACTAATTCATTTTGATTTACTCGAACCGATTCACTTAGTTTAACTTAACAAATTCACTTCGGTTAACTCGACCAATTCACTTGGTTAACTCGACCAATTTACTTGGTTAACTCGACCAATTCACTTGGTTAACTCCTATTTATTTAACAAATAAATATCTCCTTTGGTTTAATTCTATTTATTAAATCTCTAAATAAATATCCTTTATATTTCTTTTAACGAATATAATTCCTTTATATTTTGATTAACAAATATATCCCCTTATATTCGATTAACATATATATTCCCTTGTATATTGATTTACAAATATAATTCTTTTATATTTGTTTTTACCAACTATATTCCTTTATATTCAGAATCCTTTTTCTTATATATATATATATATATATATATATATAAAATCCCTTGATTTTATATAAATAAACTATTTTCAAAATATACTTTGAAAACACCTCTCCTACATTCTGGTATTTCTCATGGTATTAAACACCCCATATAACAACGATAAATATCGTCCCACCACACATAATCACACAGATTATATACATCACATTATGTATCACAATATAAAAATCACAGTAAAATAACTGTTGAGGAATCCAGTTGGATTCCTCCAACCTGTTTCCCTGCACCACAGATGTTAGACAATACAACAACATCGATTTCACTTCACTGTGAAATATTCTGATAGCAGAATCAACATATGACTATTTAACGGTTTATATATATATGTAAATATATATATAAAATCTCTACTGACTGACTAGCAGTTTAATCAAACAGTCAACACACAGTCAAACAGTCAAACAGAAAATATTTTAACAGTTCTAAGAATACAACGTGAAAATAAAACTGTTTAGAGTTTGTGAGATTTACTCACATTGGTCGTTAACCATTAAATGACAATTGACAGTCGGTCGGTCAAATCATTCGTTTTAATCTGCCAGAAATTCAGACGAGCTCCGAACAGCTCCAACCCAGCTTTATCGCGTAGCCGATGACTCCTATTTATCCGGCCCGCTCCAGATTTCCAAAACCCAAACATGCCCAACGTTTGCTCCCCTTCATTCCCTAACTCGCCCAATCTTCCCCTTCTTTTCTTTTGGATAACTTACGGCCTGTACCCCTTTCTTTCATTTTTCTTTTATTTGTTGGGCCTACGGAACTCGGCCCAATACCCACTTCAATACCCACGGCTGCTACTGTGCAGCGTTTTCTTCCTCCATACAATGTCCGCAAACTTCAGTACTTAAATCCTCTCCATTTCTGTGCGTTTTACTCCCATCTCCTTCTTTTCCATTTCAAACCCACTCTTCCCATTTCATTTATCTGCTCCTCCCCATACAAACTTCACCAAATACTCCCCTTCTACTCCCCTTTTGAAACCGTGACCTGCTCCCTCTCTTCTCCATATAATTATCCATCTCCAGCATATTCTTCCTCCATCATATACGAGCGCAAGTCCCGAAAAAAAATACAACCCATTTGCATGTAATACAAACATAGTCCTCACCACTACTATTAAATACTTCCGCACAACTCCTGATCCTCCTACCAGGGTTTGCGTCTCCTTCCCTGCTGTTCCTTCCACGCCCTATCCATTCCTCCAGCTTTCACGTAAGACTCTCCACAAACCCCTTGTACCCGCTTAGGACATCACCTCCTTTTCCCTTTGCAAGTCCACATCCCACCTTACAACTCACGCACTGGCCATTTTACACTCCTTTCTATAGTTCGTTTCCTCGCCAGTAGTGTACAGTGAAACCCATCCCTTATTCCTCACATGCCATGCTAACGCATGTTTCTTCCGTTTGCCCCACGTCCTCCACCAATATACACAGTATCGTACCCCTTTTCATTACGCTGGTTATTTTTAGAAGCTTGCGTTTGTTTTGATTTTATAAAGTTGCATTTTTTCTTTGGGTTCCAGGAAATATTGGCGGCCGATTATATATACGGGATGGGATTCTTCTTTTGTGAAAACTGGAGGTCCCCGACAAGGTTTGAGGAACAAGAGTTTTGCGGTTGACACAAGAGAGGACGTGTATGAACCATGACTTTGTAAAAATGAGGGAAGGACGTGCAGACACCAATGTATATATGAGGAGAGGACGTGTATAGATTAAATGGTTCGTTGGCATGGGTGGTATGGTTTGTTATATTTAATGCGGTACCGACGATGCAGAATTTCGTTCATTTGCGACAACTGTGGACAGAAATAAAAACATCATCGTATCAGGAAACGTGTCACGATCCCAAAAATATAATAATACCGGTAGGTGGACTCATATTTTGAAACTTCAAAATGTTGATTACAGGGTGCGAAATACTTCAAATAAAAAGTCGCTTATTAAATTAATTAAAAATTACAGTAAAATTCTAAAAATTAAATTATCACTATGTCTCTAAAGAACCTTATCTAAATCCAAACCCGATCTCTAGTTATGTCGAATAAACCGTTACGGTCGATAAACGATTCTATAGCGACTATTCTAAAATTTGATTTGAACATTTCTCAAAATCAACACGACGAAATCTCGATTTTTCTCTTCCACTAGAAAGATATACTCCACCAGCTCCGCACGTTTCTTGTTTCACAGAAATCCAATTTAAAACGAATCCTGTACACTCACTTGAAGTTCGAATCGTCAAATTACGAACTGCAGCGCCTTTTCGAGCTCGATTTTAATTATAATTATAAATTATAAGTTCAAACGTTGTACTTTAAGTTATCAATATCGCCAAATCGATATATAAATCATTAAATAAATTAATTATTCGACAGCTAACAAAACGCGCCATTACACAAAATAGGGGCACCCAGAGTTTAGGTCAAAACAATAAGCTCCAGGTCAGTCATGTGACTGGTGTGAGAACTAAAACAGTTATTAATCTTTATTTTAAAGTTCGGTAAATCAAGGGACCACGCCGTATAACACGGAACGGGTTTCCTCCCAAGAATACCAGTGCATAAAACGAACAGCGCAATGCTAAATAAAGAAAAATGAAGCTATTATAAGACCCAGGTCCTATCACACAATGCAGCGCAAGCCGGGGGATAGGGTTTTTACCTTATAATAGCCAAGAATGCTTGATACGTTTAAAAGAAATCATTTGATACTATTATAAGTGTATAGTGTATAAAACAACTTCAAATCATAAGTATCAATCATAGGCGGCATGAATGCCCCATACCACTATGTCGCCATATATAAGTTTACAATCAAAACCGCAAGACGTCGTATTGGAAGTTGGGTTATCATTTATGGTATGAACCGAGGCTAGGGGCAAGATCCTCAACGATTCGAGACAATCTAGCCTACCATGTCTCAGGATCAGAGCTCGAGTGACCCTTGGATCGTCAGGGCCGGTCCACCGATGTGGATTAAAATTCCTGAACACTACGTTTCCCCGCCCTTTGGGGCGCAAATGAGCCATCAAATGACTCCATCGGTTCGAGAACGACCGATCAATCCGAGGCGCCTCGCAACAGCAACAACCACATAAGTCAAACTCGTCAGGGCGTGTAAAACCACTGACGCCACTTTTAGCTAGAAAGAAACGCAAGTCCTCCCTGAGGTCCATCTCCCGTTTTTGGTTCATACCGGGTGTGAAACTCGCGAAGTAAACGTTACACAAAGCTACGCCACAAAGGCCGTGCTTTGATCATCAACCACAAGACTCCGCTTTTCAACAGAAGCCTTGATCATATTGCCACTTAGGCATGCCACACAGGCAATTCACTCCATGCGATTGATATCCATCAATATACAACCCCTGAGCTTGTACGTCTCAGAGAAGGGCGTTAAGCAAGAGAATAAATTCTCCGCCGCCAAACAGATATATATATTTAATAGAGATCAATCACACGGACTAAAATCCCATGTCAGACACACAGTCCATTTACAAGTCTGTTCTGGGGCTGAACGAAACCGGAGGCACCTAGTACCCCGCATATCCATCGATCTCCAAGTACGTCTGGACGATCACTAACTGTTTCCATCTTCTTGGGTGTACAGCCCAATCAAGATCATCAGTAATTACCCAAACGACGTGAAGACCTCCGGTCTTCGACCATCGTCTTCATCTTCGACTTATCGTCGTATCAGTTATTCAGAATGGGATAAACCCGGTCTTTCAAAATAACTCGCGTATATTTTAAATAAGTGTTACACAAACACAACATACGCCTCATTCCAATTCATCAGTCACTAACCGTAAATTAACCAAGAGAATAATTCCCCAAATATTAACCCCGAAGGCCGAAACCAACATCAGATCAATATCCAGAAAACCGTTCTGCTTAGCTAACCAACAGTTAGTTTCTGATTTCACATTCATAGGGAAAGGTTCCCATTAATTTTATCCAAGATAATTTCTTGAATTTATTCTTTAATCTATTTTTGAATATCAATTCAAACTAGTCGGGATTAGCGAACCTTACCGAAGTAATCATTTATTTTAATTTCCCAATCCCAACCTATTTATCCCATGAAGTAAAACTGGTAATACTTCATCTCTAACACCACAGTGTTATCGGTAAATTCAATTAACGTTTCACGTTCAAATCTAATTAAAGATTTAACTATCGCTTGGAGCAAAACTGGTGGTACTCCATTCTCGATCAATTCAATCTAGTTAAAGATTCATTAAAACTCCACTTAGTTTTAATCATTAACTGGGTTAAAGAATCAGTGTCATTTAAAACACAGTTCATGATAAACCCAAAATCACATTCATTAATTATCGGGTTAAAGAACGAGTGTTATTTAAAACACTGTCCACGATAAACCCAAAAATCAATATCAATTCAATTCCAATTAAATATTATTTGATTGGTACACTTCATTAAATCTAAATAAAAAGATTTAATCTTTTCTCAACTGGGTTCAAGAACAGTGTTAGTGAAGACACCATTCACGACAAACCCAAATCACATTTGATATTCAATACAAGGCTCTGAATAGAAAATATATCGGCTTATATTCAATATCAAATTCTACGATTAACAAATGTCGTATTGGAAATAACGATATAAATATATATCTTTCAAATTTCCATGACAACATCCGTATAATCACGAATTCCAACATCGAAATATTCCGAAGACAATTTCGATTCAAATCCACTCCAATGCAATCATTGGAAATTCTGGTTATTTTTAAAACCCTTTCGAATTCAATTTATTTATTTAAAAATAAATAGAATTATAATTCTAGTTCAAAACTAGTTTACTTCGATAAAAATCTATTTTTATCTTTTCAAATATGGAGTTTTCCATCCCAATTCTTCTCAAATCATTTCTTATGATTTTACACAAATTATTACTATTTTTAGTAGTTTTATCAAGGCCTGTACAGTCGATTTCCATCAATGGCCATCGAACTGCACTTACAGCGACCTTTTCCAAATTTGATTTGGACATAATTCCAAATCCAACCGTTAGATTTCAAATTTCTAATATTCGTTAGAAAGCTCTTTTCGATACGAACCCAACAGTTCCGGTTTCAGGAGAATCCGACGGTCGGATCTCCCGTAATATTCGTTCGAAGTTAATGGTCGAAATTCGCGAACTGCCGCGGCGCGGCGCATTCTATTCAGGCCATTGTATTATATATATAATATATATTTCATCGATTACTATTTAAAAACGAATTTTATAAATAGTTTTGAATTCGTTTCAAACACGATTTCAACCTTTATTTCAAATTCAAATCGAAATTGAATTTTCTATTATAAATCCTTTTTACTTTCATTTCTATTTGATTTTAATTCAAATCGATTATAATTCGATTCGAATTCATTTTCTTTTCATTTCAATTCAATTCGAATTCGTTTTCCTATTCAATTCATTCTCTATTCCATTCGAATTCAATTCATTTTCTAATCAAATCAAATTCAATTGGTTTTCTAATCAAATCAAATTCAATTGGTTTTCTAATCAAATCAAATTTAATTCATTTTCTAATCAAATCAAATTCGATTCATTTTCTAATCAAATCAAATTCGATTCATTTTCTAATCAAATCAAATTCGTTATATATTCAATTGAAATCAGATTCGTTATATATTCAATTCGAATCAAATTCCATTTCAAAGTATTCGATTTCGAAATCATTTTTCCAATAATCATTTTAAAATGAATAATATCGATATAAATATCGTTCACATCAAAATGGCGTCAATCTAATCAACACGGCTTCATATATTTCTATTTTCAAATATTCTATTTCAAATATTTCTTTTTCAAATATTTCCTTTTCAAATATTTCTATTATTAAAATATTTCGTTCAATCACATGACTAATCTCAACGGATGAGTACTGTCAACACATGAACCATTAATTTATATTGATAAAGATGCAAATTTTATTATTAAAATATTTCGTTCAACACATGACTAATCTCAACGGATGAGTACTGTCAACACATGAACCTTTATTTTATAATTTTCTTTATTTTCTAAATTGGTATGATGCCCAATCAATTACCATATAAAGTTAATTATATGGATTCCATACAACAAATGTATATAATAGCAACGATAGATAATCAACCAACAACCAAAGTGCACTACACTGTATAAGCATCAAATATAGATATCTAACGCTTATAACAGCCTATCAATCAATCGATCGACATATTTAATCAATCAGGATGAGTGAACTTCATATTTCATCCCAACACCCGTGTGGGGTTTTCAAACAATCAAACACAGATTTTAGTTATGCAGTTGGGCGATTTGTAAAATTTATCGACCCAATCAATATCAGTCAAATCAGTGTATATAAACAAATCGGCCGATTTGTTTATAAATATTTATTTACTCACTTTCACGTTAAAAATTATATTTTTAACGATAAAACATTTTATTCAACCTATGAATATTCTATTCGGTTCATTTATTCAATAAAATGATATTTTTATTTTTCTAACATATTTTAGAAAATTTCAGCGGCATAACAGCACGATACTAGAAACGGGACAAGGCCTAGCCTTATCCCCGGTCTAGTGAAGGCCCACGCCATTCACACATCAATCAAATCCATTCATTTCACCAAACAATTCAATTTCAATCAAATAGTCTAACTAATTTATGCAGCCAAACAAACAAGTCCATGGTCTGTGGACGATTGTGTCGGGTGCTACTAAGCACCATCTGCATCCTAGTATATATATATAACTAGAAAAAGAAATTGAAAGGTGAGAAATTCTCACCGAGGGATCCACTCCATTCCTAATTTCTGAATGGTCGGGATTTGTCCGCAATGTCCACGCAGTCTTCCTACGCTGTTCATTTAAAATCGCATTTCATTATAAAGTCATTTCAATAAAAATCACATTTTTATTCTACTTCCGTATATATAAAAATTATATTTTTATTCTGCTTCTCCATATACAAAAATTATATTTTTATATAGCTAGTTCATATAAAAATCAAATTTTTATTACCACTTCATATATATAAAAATCGAATTTTTATAACTTCAACTTCATATTAAAAATCGGATTTTTATCATTTGAACTTCATATTAAAAATCTCGTCTTTTATTTCTATTTTTATTTTAAAACAATGGTCTCTTATATTTTTAAAACAAGGAACTTTTATATCTTTAAAACCACTTCTTTAACTAATTAAAAATCATATTCTCATATGAAGAAAAAAAATCATATCTTTATACAAAGAAAAATCAAATTTTTATGACGTTATTCGAACAAATAAAGACCACAATTTTACATCTGCCTTTTATATTTTTAACATATATATAGTTCAAATCTTTTTATATTTTCAAAGTTCCAATCTTTTTAAAGTTAAAACACGATCTTTTTAAAGTTAAAACACGATCTTTTTAATAAGGCTATATATAAATTAAACTAGCTATTTATCAAAAAGAAAAACTCACATTTTCCTATGTTGTAGCGTCGAACGGTGACGGAGGTCTGCGGTTGGACATCGAGCAGCAAACGAGTGCCTCCGGTGCTCGAGGGTTCGACGCGAGGCACCACTCGTCGGGGTTGGGGCTCAGATAGTGGCGTCGTGCGATCTGGTTGGCCAATCAGTGGCGGATTGGTGCCACCTGGCCCTCGAATTGAAGGTGGAGGGGAGGAGAACAAGGAGAGGGGGGTAGCGTTGCGGTTGTGGGGCCAGAAGTGGAGGGCGTCTTGGTTAGAAGGAGGGAGGAACAGAGATTGAGGAGGGAGGAGCTGAGGGGAAGCGGCTGATCGCCAGAGGTGGAGGTGAAGGGGCCCACGACGGCGCGCAGGCGGAGGAGGGAGCGCGACTGGACGGCGATGGGAGGAGGCTCGACGCGATGGGGCTTTGGTGAATCGCGCGAGGTCAAACGAGGAGGGAGGAGATGGAGGAGGGTGGTGCGGCGTGGGATATGGAGGAGGTCGGGGTGGCGTTGAGGCCACGGTCGTTCGATGGGGGAAGAAGGCGGATCAGGATTTATTCCCGATCTGAGAAAGAGGAAAGTGGGAATAGGGGGGGGGGAAGATATTATATGGTAATATATATAATTATTTTTTTATATTTTTTTTTCTTTTCTTCTATAAAAGGTAGGGTTTTTATTCGAACTCGAAATTGAGCCTGCCGACTGTCGTTCCTAGCGTATTACCCCCATTTCGGACACAATGGGATATGTCACATAGGCCAACTCGATCGTTACGACCAGTTTCCATTGCATTTACATTTAAATCACTATATTGAATTTTAAACGTACATTTCAAATTACCGGGGTCACATACTAACTAGAAAAATTCTAGAAAAATATTTTCTAGCTTCGTATTGACGATACGATCCTAACAAAACTAATTTCGTCGAATTCTGAGACCGTTAGAAAAATGGCCAATTTCCAGTCGATTAAAATCAACTGAAACTGGCCAAACGCGTTTTCATTTGCCACGCTCACATATTGATTCGAAAAATTGTGAAATTTGAAACCTAGCAATAATTTTACATCACGGACCCAACAAAACTGGTTTCGTCGAAATCCGAGGTCATTTGCAAAATGTCCATTTTTAAGAGCCTGAATTCCATAGCGACTATTCAGAATTTTCAACTGGACATATCTTTTGATTCCCGTTATGAAATTTCGATTTTTCGGATTCGTTGGAAAGATATCCTCAATTAGATCCTAATGTTTTTGGTTTCACTAAAATCCGGATTGTTTTGCACCCGGTACATTCAATTGAAGTTTGAAATCGAATTATCGAACTACCGCGCCATTTTCAATTCTATTATAATTATATATAATTATTTATATTCTAACGACGGCGTATATAATATAAACGTTCGAATTATATTGAAAATGAATTTATCGTCGATTTTATTTAAAATAATCTATTTTAAATATTTTAAATTCGCTAAAATTGCCAAAATAAAAATTTTAAACTGGCTCAGAATTTCTGGGTTATTACAAAAACTCTCGGTCTGCTCTCACGAGTCACAACACAAAGGTTTACCGTTTACCATGACATCAACATCAGAATTTGCACAAACTCTGTGCATCTTCCTCTCTAATCAAGTCTTTAGCTTTGATATTTTACTGCCTATATATATGCCCCGTAATTCATGTCTCTCTTTAGACAGAACAATCAAGATGAGTATGTATAAAAGCATCGTTTTGGTAACGTTATATGTTATAGCTGTTGCATTAGCTGTTAGTATCAATCAAATCGATGCATCAAGGCTCCTAGGAGATGAACAAGAGCTTGTGAGAGTACTAGGGTTCGTTCTTGAATCGTTGCCGCAGGGACCTGTGCCACCTTCCAGTCTTTCCTGCTGCACCGATCGTCCAAGTACCAGTTGTGTTGGACCATGCCCTCCTTGAATCAGATTTAATTAATTTCCATTACTCTTTTTGTTGATTGTATTTGATTTATTCATTTATGTTAAACTGTTTCTAATAAGGATGTGTTTAGAAGTTACTTCTTAATGTAAATTGGGCAACTGTGCAGTATATGTGTGTTATAATTTATACAAGTGGAGAATTCCATAGTGTTATATTGTATTGTTTAATGGTTAAAAACTTTTGGTCATGGTGACAACAACACGGGTTCGAAACCAAAAAAACATGTTAAAAGCTTATTATTTGCTTACGTCAAGATCAACTATTTATTTGATATTCGCGGACTGAGCAAGGTGCACTATGGGGGTTTTACGACTCCAGTCAGATTCATTTTAATAAATTCAAAAGAATAAAAAATTGAACATTTAAAGTTTGGTGCAGAACATTCACTACAAAAGAATTCTGAATTCCTTATGTCTATCTGGCATAAGGACGGCCTAGGGATTCAAATTTCCCTACGTAAAAAAGAAGTTGAAAAATAGTACGTCACAAAAATTCACTACTAGTTCCCTACGTCTGCATTCTTATGCATTTCTTACGCCAAGATCTATATGTCTTTCCTACACCACATTCCTACGCTAAATTCCATATGCATTCCCTACGCGTACATCCATACATCTTCCTTACGCATTCTTCCTTGGAATGATTTTGTTTTTTGGGGAGGAATGAAAATAAGGAAGAAAAAGCAGGTTTCAGTCTGATACCCGCGATTTTCCATCGCTAGTAACGACCAGCTATCATTGATTTCCTTGGGTTTATAATTTAATTCATAAATTAATTTCAAAATGAACAAGTCTTTGTTTGCCATTGTCGATAGGTGCTCCACTCCGTCTATCACATGTACGCAAATATTGTCAAGTTTAACATTTATACTCGCTTTTGACTGACATCACCTTCTATACTAAATTAACATGGGTTTCTTTATAGAAATAAAAATCATGGAAATTTTCCTCTTCTGCAATTTTCAGTATTTTAATAACAAACGGTGTGTATATTAAAAATCAACTTATAGAATTGTCGCTCTTGTTATCAATCTACGTAAAGCGGCAAATTTTAAACGAAACAAGGCTTTCATGGCTTAATTCCAACCTAATTGTATGTATATGGAGTAAATCACATATACACATATGTTTGCAACTTAACTTAACTAAACGTACGTTATATAAAATTAATTATTTTTTCTGACGTTTTATAAAACATAAAAACTAAATTAGTCATCCACACTAAATAACCCTAAGAAGCCAAAACAACTAAATTATTCATCTCATTCATATGCACACTACTTTGATAATTAGCGTTTATAAACAATAATATTCAACTCATAAGCATTAAATAACATTCTGCAAACTATAATACACAATAAATGAGGCAAGATAAATAATTAAACACAAAATTAACAAATTAATTAATTTGGGTTTAGGCTAATTACCCGATTTAAATGCGGTTAGGAGGTTGGAGATGAAGAGAGGGGAGTTGGCCGGAGTTAAGGAAGCTTGTAAAGGCATTGGAAGGTAGCAGCGACGAAGTGGAGGAGTTTTGAGGAATTGATTTTGTTTTTTGGAGAGAAATGAAAATGAGGAAGAAGAAGAAACAGGTGCCGTCTGATACTTCCGATTTTTCAACTATTAGTAGCAGTCGTAAACGACTACTTTTCAGCGGCTATCTTCGGCTTTCAACGGCTTAATATTTAATTCATAAAAGAATTCCAGAATGAACTAGCTATGGTTAACCGTTTTATGAAGTCGTGGTCAGTCGTTGCTCCGCTCTGTTAGTATATACTATTTGCTTAATAGTGAGTTAAGTTGGAAATCAGACGAGAATGAACAGAGTATTTGTAAATTGAGAAAATGTATTGTATTGATCAATCTTGTACAAGAGTTGAAAAATGTTTTGATAATAAACGAACCAGTACAAAGCTTTAAATATATGAAACATAAGCGGTGGGCTAAGCCCAATATAACAGCCCAACACTGAATTGTGTTAAAAGGCTAAATGACGGAGCCGCATTTCATTTAACTCCCCCCTGAAACCTAGCTAGGGTTTCATGAAGAAAGAAAAATAAATGGCGACTCCACTATATCAAAACGACGATTGATGAAGAATCTGCTCATCAGGCCTCCACGACAGGTAGATCCAGTCAATCTTGGACTTTTGAGCTTGAGATTGATTGCGATTTGCTGAGAGAGGATAGATTTGAACTTCAATGAATTTATACTTCGAGTTCGTTGAATGCCTTGCTGAACGAGTAGAATATGGCATCAATTGAACTCTGAAACACCGATTTGAGTAGAAGATGTCAGCAATCAGGGACAAAAATAATTCCTTTGGATCTTTGCGATGGATCAACAGCTTCAACATTCAACTCCTCTTTCAACTTTATGAAATTAGATTTGGACAAAGGTTTCGTAAGGACATCTTCTTTTTGCTCCACCGACGGTATATATCCAATTTTTAGCTTATTTTTGATAACTTGCTCTCTGATAAAGTAAAGATCTAGCTCTATATGCTTGGGTTTTGAGTGTAAAACTGGATTTGAAGATAAAGAGATTGCATTCACATTATCACACCGAATAGTAGGTTGTTTAACCGTTGTAACTTGTAATTCATTCACAAGTGATTCAATCCACATAATTTCTGCACAAGCACTAGCAACACTTCTGAATTCTGCTTCAGTACTAGACTTTAACACTGTATTTTGTTTCTTAGCACACCATGAGACTGGATTCTTTCCTAAATAAATACAGTAACCTAAAGTTGTTTTTCTATCATCACAGTCTGTAACCCTGTCTGCTTCAGCATATGCATTAATGTTTAACATAGTACCGAACTTAAAAATTAATCCATGTTCAATAGTTCCTTTGAGACATCTAAGAATACGCTTAACAACCTTCCAATGTGTGTCCAAAGGATCTTGCATGCACTGACTGACCTTGTTAACACTATAAGCTATGTCAGGTCTAGTTATTGTTGCATATTGGAGAGCCCCCACAATACTTCTGTATAACTTTCCATTCTGAAAATGTTCTTCTTTATGTTTTGATAAATGTATATTGGTAATCATTGGTGTAGGTAGAGGATTAGCCTTGTCCATTTTTGCTCTAAGAATAATCTCTGATATATATTTCTTTTAACTTAGACATATCTCTGAATTTCATGATATTTTGACTTATACACCCAGAAAATAATTCAATTCTCTCAAATCCTTAATAGAAACTTCTGAATTCAACATTTTTGTAATGGCTTTAATTTCAGAATCACTGTTACCTTTAATGATAAAATCATCTACATAAATCAGTATATAGGTTGTAGCAGAACTTGAAATTTTAAAAAAGATCGAGTTATCAGATTTGGCAGATTTATAGCCATGATTGACAAGTTTAGCTTTCAACTTGTCAAACCAAACCATAGGAGCTTGTTTAAGTTCATAAATGGCTTTGTTGAGTTTTCACACTAAGTTTTTGTTGGACTGTTGCACAAAACCTTAAGGCTGCTCCATATAAACTTCTTCCTGTAACTCACCATTAAGAAAAGCATTATTAACATCAAGTTGTTTGATGTTCCAATTTCTAAATAAAGCAATGGTTAATATTATTCTTATTGATGTTGGTTTCACAACAGGTGAGAAGTTTATGAAAAATTAAACCCATACTGTTGTGAATACCCTTTTGCAACAAGCCTTGCTTTGTATTTAGAAATTGATTCATCTGGATTTTTCTTCAACTTATAAACCCATCTACAACCAATTATATTTCTATTTTCTAGTTTATCAACCAATGTCCAAGTTCCATTGTTTATTAAAGCATTATATTCATCTTGCATTGTTGCATGCCATTTGTCACTTTGTGCTGCTTCATTAAAAGAAGATGGTTCATCCGAAATAATAGCAGTATTATAAGTTTTTTGTTTATAAATATCACACTTTGCTCTAGTAAGCATAGGATGTTGATTCACAACATCTCTATTAGTAATTGAATTATCATCACTTGCTATGTTTTCTTCAGACTGATCAACATTAGTATGTCTGACTTCTTCTTCTTGTCTCTGTTGATATGCAATATTTCCATCACCATTTCTGGATTAGGATTGCTCTTGACCTGGTCTGCTAGAAGGCACTTTGTGTTGAGAGGAAGGGAACTGCTCTTGACCTGGCCTACTAGAAGACACTGTGTGTTGAGAGCTTGAAAAGTTGTCATGCTACTTTTGGTGTACAGGCACCAAAAAATCAACCTCATTAGGTAAATTAACAATAACATGTTTTGTACTTACAGATTTTTCATCTGTTTTTGCACTTGATTTGCAGAAAGGATGAACTTGTTCATTGAATCTAACATGCCTAGAAATGTAAATATTTCCTTTGCTATCCATGCATTTATACCCTTTTTGTTTATTACAGTACCCTAAAAATGTACAAGAAGTTGATCTAAAATCTAATTTATGATTGTTAAAGGTTCTAAGGTAAGGAAAGCATTGACAACCAAAGACTTTTAAATGCTTATAATCTGGTTTAACCTTAGTTAACACTTCCTAAGGATACTTGAATTCTAAAACCTATGTAGGCATTAAATTAATCAAGTGAACAGTTGTATTAAAAGCATCAGGCAAATATTTAAATGGCATAGTGGCTTGAGCTAACAAGGTTAAACCTGTTTCTACAATGTGTCTATGCTTCCGTTCTATAATTCCATTCTGCTCGGAAGTATAAGGACATGCAGTTCTATGATTAATACTCTTTTTCTCAAAGAATTCTTTTAAGGGCAAAAATTCTCTTTCATCATCTGTTTGAAAATTAATAACTTTATTTCCATTAATGTTTTCAACCTTGTTTATGAATTGAATCACAACATTACTGGTTTCAGATTTTGATTTAATCATATAGATCCAAACAAATCTAGAATAGGCATCAACAAATGATATATAGTATTTGAAACCATAGTTTGAACTGTTTGGAGCAGGACCTCATAAATCAGTTGCTATTAATTCAAGTGGCTTAGTGTAACATGTTTGTGAATTCGGGAATGCAAGTTTATGACTCTTTCCCAATTGACATGCTGAACAAATATAAGAGTCTGGAATTTTACTAATATAAATATTGTTGCTATTCATAATATGCTTCACAATTTTTATACTAGGATGTCCCAATTTACAATGCAACATATCAAATTCTTTATAACATTCATGATCATTCATAACAGACATTATGCACTTATTTCTACTAGAATCAGAATTTTCAGAATTACAGATATTAAATCTGTATAAACCCTTATCCTCTTTATCCTGCAAAATAATTTCTTGTGTTAGAATGTCCTTGACTATGCATGCATTTGGGTAGAATTCAAAATAAACATTGTTATCTTTAGCAAATTGGGAAACACTCATTAAGTTTTTCTTGATTGATGGAACTCTCAATAGATTTTTTAAAAATAATTGTTTAGTTCCACCAACACTTGCATTTCCAGTATGTGTAATATATGCAGTTTTACCATTACCAACAATAAGATTTTGCGTACCTTTGTACTCTTTGTTTCCTAAATTCAAGTTGCTCAAATTGTTGGTGACATGATTAGTTGCACCTGAGTCTGGGTACCAGCAATCATCAGCCAAATCATCAGTGGAAGAACTTTCAGTGTTGTTAACTTCTGCAATTTGGGCTTTTCCATCTTTTGACACATTCACCATATTTGCACTTGCATTACTGTTTTGCTGAGTGGGTGTGTAGTTAGTATTAAACCTGTGGTAACATTTGCTTGTAGTATGACACATTTTATCACAGATTTGACATCTAACCCTATTATTATTATTATGATTATTATTATTATTTCTTCTTCCCCCCTTCTACCTATGCTTGACCAACCTCCTCTCTGATTATTAAATTGATTTCTTGATGCTCCTTTTTTTTTTTTTTTTTTACTTTTTCCACGTCCAAAAGTAGTGTAATTAACAGAAAGATCAGAATTGATATTCTTTTTATGTTCTATCCTACCTTCATGTGATAACAAAGTAGAATAAACATATTGCAAAGAAGGTGTTGGACCCATAGACAAAATGATAGTTGTAATAGCTTCATATTCATTATCTAAACCACTGACAATAGCAATTACCTTTTCTGATTCAGGTATTTTTTGGCCTGCTGAATTTAATTGATCACAAATATTCTTGACTTTTAGCAAATACTTATTCATTGATGACTCGCCTTTTCTGATATTGTGTAACAGTCTTCCATGATGCATCACTCTTGCAGAAGACTGTGCAGAGAAGTTTCTTTCTATAGTAGCCCAAACTTCTTGGGTAGTTTTAACCCCAATAAGTTGAGGTAAAATTGTAGATCCAATAGAGGACATGACCCATGCACAGACCAATCCATCTTGTCTTTGATGAATGGTAAACTCACGATTGGGAACCAATTTGTCTTCGGCATCTTTTATGAATTTTGGTGGAATTATTTTTGTTCCTAAAGTATAATCTTCCAATCCATATGCTCTAGTGGTTGTTTCCACCTGTAATTTCCATAACAGGTAATTGGTTTCATCGAGTTGAATAGATATCAATTGGCTTTAAGGCTTGATGATAGACTTCATAAATTCTTAAATAGGATCAGTTGGAACTAGAGGAACAACTCTGTTGCTGGAGACTTGAGGACTAGAATCTGTTTCAACCATGATGAAGAACTTGAAAAACACAAGGTATGATTTAAATTTCTAGAAGCTTTCTTGAATTGAGATACAATTAGGAATTCACACAACTGTTGACTGAAGCAACACTGAGTGCCTGATGATAAAACACAAGTTAAAAATTCTGAAGAAAAATTCTGATGGGCACTCTTTGATGGATCTGAGCAGTTGTGAGGTTTTCTTGATTGATCTTGATCGGTTTCTTGAAATTTGATCATACACCAGCAACACAACTTTGTGTATAAATCAAGATGCAGCCACTACTATGTAGGCAAGGCGCTTGATTTGTAGATAAAGCAACAACCCTCAAGTGACAAGAAAATTCGATGAAGGGTAGATCCAAATGATGAAATTTTGCTGATGGATCTTCAATAGATCAACACTCCTGATGATCTAATAATCTCAGATGAATGCTGAGATTTCGAATGGCTCTGATACCAAGTTGGAAGAATGAACAAAGTATTTGTAAATTGAGAAAATGTATTGTATTGATCAATCTTGTAAAAGAGTTGAAAAATGTATTGATAATAAACGAACCAGTACAAAGCTTTAAATATATATAACACAAGCGGTGGGCTAAGCCCAATGTAACAGCCCAAAACTGAATTGTGTTAAAAGGCTAAATGACGGAGCCGCATTTCATTTAACTAGTTAGAAGATTTCGAGGCCTAACACCACTATTTGTCATTTTTTCAACGGTTCATTACCTTTCAATTTTTTTGCATACAGATGTTCAGTTAATACATTAGGAAACATGTGACTGTGACGCCCATTCTTCACAATCAGTACTGTTTACTGTTATTTTTATACTACATGCACTTAACTCAAATGAACATTCACATTTCGTACTTCCTGTTCTTCATTGTTTCTGCTGTATTTTTGGAACATGACTTTTTGCCTTGTGAGCAATGTATTTTTCACTTCTTTCACTTGCCAAAAGAATCAATGATTCTTTTCCCTTAGCTAGCAAATTTTCTATTCCATGCACTAGTCTTGTACACTTTTCTTTGATTCAAAAAACTACATCATAAAACATCTACGTAACTCAATTTGCTAGATTTTGATTATCAAATTAAAACAATAATATTAACATTATATAATTGATATGTTTATGTGGTTCCTTATATGTAGTGAAATGCCAAGTTAAAGCAGGGTTATCACAATGCGATAGAGCTAGTTGATTATTTTGATTATCTTGGGCATCATCATTTGAAACAAAATTCGGGTCTTTGCCCTTTTCACTGTCATTGTCGTCAACTTGTTCAGACTCATAGCCATTGTTGTCTTCATCCAAATCCTCAAGTCTCTATAAAATGTTTCAATTCATAAATCTAAACAAATTCGGCAACAAAGAACCGTTTAGTCACTTAATAAAGGCAAGCATAAGCCATAAGGGTTACAAATTTTCGTCCTGAAATCACCATATACAATATGAATGTTCCAACTGTTTATAAACCCTCACTTCATGCCGTAAAATTTAATTTAAGTCGGTGTTCTATCAACCTTTACAACTACTATTACCACATACATTAATATGACAAAATAGTGTCATTTATAGTGTTAGAAAACGGTTATGAATGGCCGTATTAACCATCATCAAGATTAAAATGCTTCTAACCATAATAATGAGAAGATTTCTTCATTTCCTCGTTCAAATTTTTTATTGAAATAGGTTACTAAAGTGAATTGGTAAAAAAATATCGTTAAAAGTGAGCAAGGTAATTTGATAGGTTAATGTAATTTTAAAAAGGGGAAACTATTTTAAAAAATACACCTAAGAGAAATAATAAAAACCATTAAAACTGGGCATCTCGTATAAAAAATGGTGTGTCAATGACAATGTACTATTGCTATTCAGAGAAGGATGGTTTTGCAATGCTAATGCCTTGAACAACAATTCCATCATCTTTTAAATTTAATTGTCTAATCAAAATTGGCTATTTTCTTCAGTGAGTAAATTCGACCATTTACCCATTTCTCAAGCATGGGTCTCATCCTAGCATAAAAATCCTATACAGCCCAGTGAACCCTAGAGCCACATCCATGAAGCATCATTTTCCCTATGTCCAGTAAGCATAGCGTATGGAATATTATGAAGGGAAATAACTATTTTACAAGTTATCCCTACGTCTTTATGCTTTATAAATGTTTGTCTATGGCCTCCAGTAATTTCATATAAAAATAAAAAATAAATATCATTGGATTTTATGGATGATGACTTGGACTAGATAATTTTGACCAAATCAGAACAATCAGTCTTCTGAGGACTTGTGCGAAGCTTGTATATTCTTGACTATGCACAACTGAAAGTCAGTCCTTCATATACACGTTTTAGTTCTTGAAATTCATTTTCTATAACACAAAGAAAAACTATCTAAAAGTGCGTTGACAGGGCTAAAGTTTATGTTACTACATCTACATGTGAAGTTTGAACATGTTTGACTGTAGCACATTTGAGTTCATTGCAGTCATACAATTCAAACTTCTTTGAAACTATCTGAGGAGAAAAACGAAGTGGGACTTTTACTGTGGTTGGGAGCTTTGACTGTTGCTGTTCTCATTGCATTCTTAACCCTTATATTTTTTTTATTTTTATTTTTAAAAATGTTATCACGATATATAAAACTTAAATAATAGTCCTACTTTATATTTGAATATCGGCATCTCAATTTGTAACACCCCGTGTATTCTATAACTGTGGAATTAACAAATTAAAGTATAATTAATTTGAAATCAAAGAACTAAGGGAAACGGAATAAGCCATTGCGTTCGTCTCGGAAAAAATACGCGAAATAGAGTCCGAGTTTTCGAAAAACGGAGTCCGTATGAAGAAGATATAGCCTCCGGAAGTTTCTGAATTAAGTTTAAAATTCGAACAGCTCAGAAAAACAAGTTTAAAAATTAAAAATCGGGCCCAATTGGCCAGGGCGGGAAAATTCCCGCCTAAGGCACCCAGGTCGACTTGGCTGTCGACCTGGTCTAGCCAGGTCGACAGGGCTGTCGACAGGGCTGTCGACCTGGTCCAGACCCAGGTCGAACCCAGTCCACCCTGGCTGGCCTAGTCTATGTTGGTCGATTTTCAGAAGCATGCTTTGTCATTCGGGCTAGGTGGCAGGCTCTAATTGGTCTCTCTTTCGAATGAATGGCTACGATCAATCCAAGCAACATCGATGGTCCTAATCAGTTCATAAACTCTATAAAAATGACCCTAGACTCTACCTAGGTTTCTTACACAATTCTCTAGCCTCCATTGCTCTCTTCTTCTGATAAAAAAATAAAAATGGCGTCGCTGCTCTGCTGAATTAAAACTAGAAGATAATCAACATCAGCCTAAGCAACTCAATTCAAACTAGAGATTAAAGTTTCTGCAAAGATTCTACAACAAGTTAAAGTTCTTTCTTTAATCCAATCAAGGCAAGTACAGTTATTTTCCGCTATAAACGTTAATTATAATTTTGATATGTTTTTAATTCTGAATCTGAGATTGTATATATATTCTCTTCTGTCAGATTTGTTTTTCTGTGACTGTTCTGTATCCCTTTTCTTCTTTTCTGTTTTTATAGCCAGGCTACCACAAGCCTGTGCCTAATCTCATAAGAGATGAACGTATGAACGCAAATTTTGGGATAAATAATGAATGATGCGAAATTTGACAAGACTAAATTGAATGTATGACTTTAGGTCTGAGGCATAAAATATATTGGACATATGCATAAATTTGACTATGAACATATAATTTATGCATGTTGTATGCATAGTTATGTTGTAATTTAGAACTGTAATTAATGAGCATATGTTGTAAACTAGATTTGGATCTATGCATATTCTATGATAGAAGAAAAGAGGAACCATTATAAGATTACATATGATTTGAGACTTTGGACAAAATGCATATAAAAGTCAAGATATGATTTTTAGAAGATATGATTTAAAGATTTATATTGTTGGGTATAGTTTGCATAATGATTCATGACTCAAAAAGAAAAAGATATGGAAACTTAGGTGTAAAGATTTACATTAATTAGGATATCTATTATTGTGATTACACCTAAATAGGGATTTTTGGATATATGGCATGCATTGAAATTAATGGTTATATTTGGTATAATTTATATGTGAATCTGCTGTAAAATGCTAGTTTAACAAAAATTGGAACATATGTTATATGGCCAATTATGTCCATATTCTGCGCTTATGCAAACATGGAGTATATGTTGTGAATCATGACAATTATGTAAGCATATGAATTTAGGCCAATTTATGATTGGGCAAGGCATGTAAATAGAACTTTTAGAAATATTAAATTTGCTAAATCTGCTAATTTGTCAAGTTGCCTAAACTACTAGTTTTGTTATATTGCCTAGACTGCTAATTAGATTGAAATGCCTAATCTGTTAAATTTGTCGGTTGAAAAGCCTAACCTGTTATATGCCAAAATCTGCTAAGTTGCTAAATCTGTTAAATCCGTTAAGTCATATAAAATCTGTTATCTGCTATGTTGATATAATCATCCTGTTATTGATATAATCTGAATTGGCATATATATTGGGCGTGCGCATAAACGGTAAATTATTAATCAATTGGCCGCAAAGATAAACATGGCTAACTCGAGGTTAGAATGAGTTTGCGGCGTAAATCTGCCCGGAACCGCCCGGCACATCCAGTGGCCGCAAACAATAGGTTCTAATGTGAGAAGTTAGTCATAACATGCGTAAGACACGAGGTTAGGTCTGGCTTGTGGCAGAAGTCTGCCCGGAACCGCCCGGCATATCCAGCGGCCACAAGCTACCGACCCAATGTGAGAGGTCTGTGCATTAATAATTAATTAATGCAAATCTAAGGTAAGAATGATGTCTAAAACGTATTGGGGAAAAATAGGGTTAAACCAAAGGGATTAATAGATGTAGTAAAACCCGTCCTTGAATCTTTAGGCCCAATACAAAGTTAGACAAATCTGAAAAATCTGTACATCTGATCCGTTAGTCTGAAAACTTGTTAACTTAATTTGTGAATTAGTAAATCTGAATTCTGTATGTCTGAACTTGTAAACAAGTTAATCTGAAATCTGTTAGTCTGGGGACACAAGGTTAGGAGGGGAATTACTTGTGTCATCTGTTGTTTGGGACCCATATTAGTCAGTAACCCTTTCTGGTATCAAAACTTTGACCCAACAGTAAGTAGGGTCCAGGCACGCTTACTGAACTAATTATAAGAGGTTCATTCTGATAATGGCGAGGGGTGTTGATGGTGCGTTCCAACCGGGTCATGTGCGTGCATGGATCCCGGTCTGCCTCTGAGGATGTAAGACGCCGTGACATCTGTAAATAGGTCTGTGCCAATTGGTTGTCACTTTAGGGAGTGATACACCCTACTGTGGGGCCGACACAGGATATTTATGTATTAGGGAGCCGATCGCTTGGGGTAGGGTTTTAGGGTACGCTTAGTTCTGTCTGTTTCTGTTGGTACCGTCTGTTTCTGTTGGCTGGTAACACCTGTCTGTTTCTGTGTGGTACCGTCTGTTCGGGTGGTAAAGGCCCATTACTAGTGTACACCTAATTCCACATTCTGTTTCCATAGGGATAAATATGTTTCTTCTTCTGTCTGTTTCTGATCGGGTAGTAAAGGCCCATTATTAGCATTCTGTTTCTGTTAAAGTATTCTGTACCCGTTCCTGCTTCAATTTAGACATTAGGGTGACACCTAATTTTTCTATACTAGTATTAGTGCAGAGAAGTGTAAAACAATAGTTTATATCATTCTGTTTCTCTGTTATATCTGCTACACCTGTTATAGTTATCTCACATCCAGTTTTATGTTCATATCATATTATTATTATCTGTTTATATGCTGAAAGTCACTGGACTTGCCAGACTTTTTGTCTGACTCTTGTTGTTTAGCCTCCTTTCTTCCGTTTCCCCCCCAGGTTATCCAAGGAGGGAAATACTTTAGCTTGATCCGGATTTCTCTTTGCTTGAAGTGCTTAAAGTATGGCTTGGCTCTGTATAGCTTTCGTTCCATGGGGATTATGATTTTAAACTATGTATTTTGAAGGCTTTTGTACAAGACTGATATTTTGTACTTGAATTCTGAAATTGAAAGGATGTAACCATATTAATTTTTGTTTCCGCTGTAATAAAGTTAAAATTTTTCAAGTACTGTTTTATCTGTCTTATAAGTTTCTGTCCTGTTTACTAAAATGTTCCACCAAAGTTAAGGCATTCCCTTTGTGAGTGACCTTAACGGAGGTGGGGTGTTACACTTGGTATCAGAGCTGAAGGTTACCAGATTTTATAAAAAAAAAAAGTTTTGAAAAATTATTTTCAAAAAAAGGTTTTGAAAGGAAGTATTTTCAAAAATAAAGCTTATTTTGAAAAACATGATCCCCAAGAGCCATATATCTTTCTTTCAGTCCTTTTTGTATTGAACCTTTCCTTTTTCGTTCCAGCATGTCTGAAGCATCTGAGATACCAGAGGGTGTTCATGTACCCGGTTGGTTTCGTCAATATCTTGAGGCTAGGACCGCCGCTGCAGGTCCAGCAAATGATCCCCCTCCTCCACCCCCTCCTCGTGCAATTGCTTTCTCAAAGATCTGTAGAGATTTTAGGGCCATGGGTGGGAAGGATTTCAAAGGAACTGAATCATTCGTAGAAGCAAGGAATTGGCTCAAAGAAACTGAGGATCTATTCGTTATCTTCGAGGTGTACGATAGGCAGAAGGTACAGTTGGCAGTATGGCTGCTCAAAGACGAAGCTTCCTACTGGTGGGAAGTCACTAAAGCCGAGAGGCCGGTTGAGACATGGATGGATTTCAGAACAAGGTTTGAGACAAAATTCCTCTCGCAAGCTGAACGAAGTTTACAATTGGAAAAGTTCTTGTCTCTTAAGCAAGGAAGTATGACGGTCAAGGAATACGTCAACCAGTTCAACCAACTAGCAAGATTCGGATTGGATTTAGTCAACACTCAGCATAAAAAGGCTCTCCGCTTTGTTAAAGGATTGAATGAGCCACTGCACAGCCTAGCCATGACCCATGTACCCATGGGAGCAACTTACGAGAAATTGGTGGATATGGCTTACTGCACGAGGAAGGCAAGGGCCCGAAAGAGACAAAGAAGGAAGAACCACAGAATAAGAAAGCGGGGCCCAAAAAGGAAACACAAAAGAAGGATGAGAAGTCAGAAGATAAGAAGGGGAAAAAGTGCTTTACTTGTGGGAGCTCAACTCATCTGAACAAGGATTGCAGAAAAAGGAAGGGCACTTGCTTCAACTGTGGGGAGATGGGACACTTCACTAGGGACTGCCCGAAGAGACGAGGACAAGGAGGGCAGGCGAACACTCTTGAGGCTAGTGGCTAGGATAGAAATAGGAAAATTTCTACAGTAGGTTTAATTTCTTTATCTGATTATGGAGTTAAGACTTTTTCTGATTCTGGTATTTTGATTTTGTAATCGATACTTTGCACTTTAATACTAGTATTATTTCTGAATTCCGCTATAGACTCAGACCCATAATGGTTATGGATCATCTGTTTGAGATTGGGGTTTGAGGGATATCTATGTTAGGCGTCAAGTATGACGCATACATTCTGAGTTTTCGTGGGGTATGATTTTATCATGCTTAGCTTCCTAAGAATCATTAGGGAACCTGATCTGTACCAGTAGTCTGTAAATATCTAAATACATTTTATAGGATTTCCAGTTTTGACATTGTCTAAAGAAGGTAATCCTCTGGGTGTCAATTTGATGTTGGTTTCGGTCTTTGGGGCCGATACTTAGGACCCATGTCTAATGGGAACCAAATTTTCGTTCTATCTGTACTCGCTTCCATCATTCGACTGTATCCTATCGATCGAATATTTGAACTTTAGGTAGAAACTAATGGGTGTAAACATGTGTTTGAGACATGTTATGTTTGATGGTTGCAATTGGTTGCTAGTGGTTGCCCGTGGATGGATATACACACACTAGGCACTAGATCGGCTCGAAAACACTCTCATACTGCATATGGATGGGGGAGCATTTTTCAATTCTTGTGGATGCAAAATGGTTGATTCAGCACATGGATGTTGCATTTGAGTGAATGGTTGTGCACTCATATAGAAATAATATATATCATCAGAATTCTATTGCATACATGTTGGACTCATGGCACTGACATAATTCACATTAAGGAGGTCAACTGAATCAGTAGACCGCCTGATCTTTGCATTAGGTAAGGAACATATACACACACTTTTGCATATATTCATACAACATTAGAAGTTTTCTAAGGACAATGGATGCTTGTGGATGATGGTTGAGTAGATGGGTGATTGGATGGTAGGACACATTCTTCTTAACTTGAAGATTTCGGGGACGAAATCCTTTTAAGTGGGGGAGAATGTAACACCCCGTGTATTCTATAACTGTGGAATTAACAAATTAAAGTATAATTAATTTGAAATCAAAGAACTAAGGGAAACGGAATACGCCAATGCGTTCATCTCGGAAAAAATACGCGAAATAGAGTCCGAGTTTTCGAAAAACGGAGTCCGTATGAAAAAGATATAGCCTCCGGAAGTTTCTGAATTAAGTTTAAAATTCGAACAGCTCAGAAAAACAAGTTTAAGAATTAAAAATCGGGCCCAATTGGCCAGGGCAGGAAAATTCCCGCCTAAGGCACCCAGGTCGACTGGGCTGTCGACCTGGTCTAGCCAGGTCGACAGGGCTGTCGACAAGGCTGTCGACAGGGCTGTCGACCTGGTCCAGACCCAGGTCGAACCCAGTCCACCCTGGCTGGCCTAGTCTATGTTGGTCGATTTTCAGAAGCATGCTTTGTCATTAGGGCTAGGTGGCAGGCTCTAATTGGTCTCTCTTTCGAATGAATGGCTACGATCAATCCAAGCAACATCGATGGTCCTAATCAGTTCATAAACTCTATAAAAATGACCCTAGACTCTACCTAGGTTTCTTACACAATTCTCTAGCCTCCATTGCTCTCTTCTTCTGATAAAAAAATAAAAATGGCGTCGCTGCTCTGCTGAATTAAAACTAGAAGATAATCAACATCAGCCTAAGCAACTCAATTCAAACTAGAGATTAAAGTTTCTGCAAAGATTCTACAACAAGTTAAAGTTCTTTCTTTAATCCAATCAAGGCAAGTACAGTTATTTTCCGCTATAAACGTTAATTATAATTTTGATATGTTTTTTATTCTGAATCTGAGATTGTATATATATTCTCTTCTGTCAGATTTGTTTTTCTGTGACTGTTCTGTATCCCTTTTCTTCTTTTCTGTTTTTATAGCCAGGCTACCACGAGCCTGTGCCTAATCTCATAAGAGATGAACGTATGAACGCAAATTTTGGGATAAATAATGAATGATGCGAAATTTGACAAGACTAAATTGAATGTATGACTTTAGGTCTGAGGCATAAAATATATTGGACATATGCATAAATTTGACTATGAACATATAATTTATGCATGTTGTATGCATAGTTATGTTGTAATTTAAAACTGTAATTAATGAGCATATGTTTTAAACTAGATTTGGATCTATGCATATTCTATGATAGAAGAAAAGAGGAACCATTGTAAGATTACATATGATTTGAGACTTTGGACAAAATGCATATAAAAGTCAAGATATGATTTTTAGAAGATATGATTTAAAGATTTATATTGTTGGGTATAGTTTGCATAATGATTCATGACTCAAAAAGAAAAAGATATGGAAACTTAGGTGTAAAGATTTACATTAATTAGGATATCTATTATTGTGATTACACCTAAATAGGGATTTTTGGATATATGGCATGCATTGAAATTAATGGTTATATTTGGTATAATTTATATGTGAATCTGCCGTAAAATGCTAGTTTAACAAAAATTGGAACATATGTTATATGGCAAATTATGTCCATATTCTGCGCTTATGCAAACATGGAGTATATGTTGTGAATCATGACAATTATGTAAGCATATGAATTTAGGCCAATTTATGATTGGGCAAGGCATGTAAATAGAACTTTTAGAAATATTAAATTTGCTAAATCTGCTAATTTGTCAAGTTGCCTAAACTACTAGTTTTGTTATATTGCCTAGACTGCTAATTAGATTGAAATGCCTAATCTGTTAAATTTGTCGGTTGAAAAGCCTAACCTGTTATATGCCAAAATCTGCTAAGTTGCTAAATCTGTTAAATCCGTTAAGTCATATAAAATCTGTTATCTGCTATGTTGATATAATCATCCTGTTATTGATATAATCTGAATTGGCATATATATTGGGCGTGCGCATAAACGGTAAATTATTAATCAATTGGCCGCAAAGATAAACATGGCTAACTCGAGGTTAGAATGAGTTTGCGGCGTAAATCTGCCCGGAACCGCCCGGCACATCCAGTGGCCGCAAACAATAGGTTATAATGTGAGAAGTTAGTCATAACATGCGTAAGACACGAGGTTAGGTCTGGCTTGTGGCAGAAGTCTGCCCGGAACCGCCCGGCATATCCAGCGGCCACAAGCTACCGACCTAATGTGAGAGGTCTGTGCATTAATAATTAATTAATGCAAATCTAAGGTAAGAATGACGTCTAAAACGTATTGGGGAAAAATAGGGTTAAACCAAAGGGATTAATAGATGTAGTAAAACCCCTCCATGAATCTGTAGGCCCAATACAAAGTTAGACAAATCTGAAAAATCTGTACATCTGATCCGTTAGTTTGAAAACTTGTTAACTTAATTTGTGAATTAGTAAATCTGAATTCTGTATGTCTGAACTTGTAAACAAGTTAATCTGAAATCTGTTAGTCTGGGGACACAAGGTTAGGAGGGGAATTACTTGTGTCATCTGTTGTTTGGGACCCATATTAGTCAGTAACCCTTTCTGGTATCAAAACTTTGACCCAACAGTAAGTAGGGTCCGGGCACGCTTACTGAACTAATTATAAGAGGTTCATTCTGATAATGGCGAGGGGTGTTGATGGTGCGTTCCAACCGGGTCATGTGCGTGCATGGATCCCGGTCTGCCTCTGAGGATGTAAGACGCCGTGACATCTGTAAATAGGTCTGTGCCAATTGGTTGTCACTTTAGGGAGTGATACACCCTACTGTGGGGCCGACACAGGATATTTATGTATTAGGGAGCCGATCGCTTGGGGTAGGGTTTTAGGGTACGCTTAGTTCTGTCTGTTTCTGTTGGTACCGTCTGTTTCTGTTGGCTGGTAACACCTGTCTGTTTCTGTGTGGTACCGTCTGTTCGGGTGGTAAAGGCCCATTACTAGTGTACACCTAATTCCACATTCTGTTTCCATAGGGATAAATATGTTTCTTCTTCTGTCTGTTTCTGATCGGGTAGTAAAGGCCCATTATTAGCATTCTGTTTCTGTTAAAGTATTCTGTACCCGTTCCTGCTTCAATTTAGACATTAGGGTGACACCTAATTTTTCTATACTAGTATTAGTGCAGAGAAGTGTAAAACAATAGTTTATATCATTCTGTTTCTCTGTTATATCTGCTACACCTGTTATAGTTATCTCACATCCAGTTTTATGTTCATATCATATTATTATTATCTGTTTATATGCTGAAAGTCACTGGACTTGCCAGACTTTTTGTCTGACTCTTGTTGTTTAGCCTCCTTTCTTCCGTTTCCCCCCCAGGTTATCCAAGGAGGGAAATACTTTAGCTTGATCCGGATTTCTCTTTGCTTGAAGTGCTTAAAGTATGGCTTGGCTCTGTATAGCTTCCGTTCCATGGGGATTATGATTTTAAACTATGTATTTTGAAGGCTTTTGTACAAGACTGATATTTTGTACTTGAATTCTGAAATTGAAAGGATGTAACCATATTAATTTTTGTTTCCGCTATAATAAAGTTAAAAATTTTCAAGTACTGTTTTATCTGTCTTGTAAGTTTCTGTCCTGTTTACTAAAATGCTCCACCAAAGTTAAGGCATTCCCTTTGTGAGTGACCTTAACGGAGGTGGGGTGTTACACAATTTCTTCGTGAGGATTTGCTAGAAAGAAATTTTAAATTAGGATACAACTATATGTATATATTTCATTTACTGGATCTTTTAAAAGTTAAATTCTAATCCTTCCAAATATTAGTACTTTAAAATTATCTATTGTAATAATATTGCATAAAATTTTGATGGGCTGCATGGTTACTTTTTATACAGAGGTTGACAACTCATGGATTACACATGTAGGCATGTATATTCATGTATACTTGATCAAAGTCAAGCATGCATGCCGTAGATAACAAGTGAAGTCTGCTGATTATTCCAAATTCCAATAATATTCAAAACTATTGTATAAAGGCTAACCTACTTATGTATTCTTTGGGAAAACTAGTAACTTGACTATCAAAAAATCTCGGTCTGCTCTTACGAGTCACAACATAATGGTTTACCATGACATCAACATCAGAATTTGTACATACATATTCTTTGCAACTTCCTCTTCATCAAGTCTTTAGCTATGACATTTTAGTACTGCCTATATATATGCCCATAATTCATGTCCTTCTTTAAGCAAAACAACCAAGATGAGCATATATAAAAGCATCGCTTTGCTAGCGTTATGTATTATTGCTGTTTCATTAGCTGTTAGTATCAATCAAGTTGGTGCATCAAGGCTGCTAGGAGATGAACAAGAGCTTGTGAGAGTACTAGGGTTCGTTCTTCAATCGTTGCCACAGGGACCTGTGCCACCGTCTGTTCATTCCTGCTGCACCGATGGTCCAAGTACCGGTTGCGTTGGACCGTGCCCTCCATGAATCAGATTTAATTAATTGCTATTACTCTTTCTGTTGATTGTATTTGATTTATTCATTTATGTTAGATTGTTTCTAATAAGGATGCGTTTAGGATTGATTTCCGAATGTAAAGTGGGCAACTGTGTAAAGTGAATACCGACTATTCAGTATTTACATTATCTCATACATATCGGCCTAGCCGTATTGGTCCTTGGCCCATTTCCATTTATTTTTTCTATAAATACAAGATAGTTATATACCGCTCAAATTTTGAATAGATGATAATATATACGTGGATTGAATATCTACAAATGCTCGTTGGATTTGGGTTGATGTAGCTCATGAACGGATAGGGATGCTACAAAACAGAGGTACCGGTAAAGTTGAACATTTTTGACAAATATTTGTAGTGGTATACAAATAAAGTGTAAATATGTTGAGCTGCACGTTCATCAATCATATAAGAGATGGTGTATGACAAGTTGATTGAGATAAAATTAGACTTTGATGATATTTATTTGCCTCAAAGTATACTAAAAAAAATGAAACATATAGCTAAACAATTGTCACAAACAAAACCGCAGCATATTTATTTGCAGCACATCCTTGGATGACAAACATTTGATATACGAGAGTCTCACAACTCACAATAGAGTTTTCGATGCATTCTGAAATAATTTAGCTATAATCTACAATTTACAAATTCAAAATTTTGAGATAGTAAGTAATCACTACAACAAAATAGTCCTTTTACAACGAGCAAAAACTGTTGTTATATGCTTTTCAAAACGGGCAAAAATCTGTCCTAATATGCGTCGTCGTAATAGGTCCTCACTAAATTACAACGGTCAGTGACTGTTGTAAAAGAACGTTGTAATAATGTGCTCTATCACGTGCAATGACTCTATGACAATGGCTATAAACCCGTTGTAATAGCTATTAAATTACAAGCGGCTTCTGCCCATTGTATTATATCACAACAGGCACAACCCGTTGTAAAAAGTTGTTTTGATTTTTTTTTTTAAATCTGACCGTAGTAATATTAAAATATTGCATAAATTAAAATATTAAACTCAAAATTTCTTATTTTAATATAAATATGTTATTATACTCTTGAGCAATACATAGTTTTATTTCTTTCTATTACACAATTACTACACAAAATATGAAAATACTCATTTGTACAAATATTATTTCACTACATACACTTAGTTACACTCACTCACACCCTCTCATGCTCAATGTCTTCGTCTTCGGTGATTGATCCAAAATGTGCATTAAAAGAGCTGGATGAAGAAGAACAATCGTCTTCGGTGATTTCACTACATACACAGATATGTTTCTGTCAATTCTAAACTACACTAAAACAAACATTTATAGCTTCAAAGTTCAGATTAATAAAAATTATCACAAGATTGCCAATCACCAAGCTCAATCGTGTATCAAAGAAAAATGACGTGTTGGTGCCAATGTAACAAAAGCATATATCTAATCACCGGAAAAAAAAAATTATACAAGTAAAATTAATCATATACATGTGCATAATTTCACTACCGATTACATATATATTACCTTCACATAAAGAATATGAATGTAGATGACCACAGCCACATTAACACAAGATTACCATTATTGGCGATCTTTAAGAATTTCTGCAACCTGGCCAAAAATTACTAATTAAAATCTACATGACATAATTTTTAAAAAAAATATTCCTTAACAGAGAAATGGATTACTGCTTGCCTTTGTGGGTATTAGAAATAAATAAGTAGAGCTGAAACAACATTGCACCATGCAACTCTAACCTGAGAATATGGTCAAAAGACATACTACACCATGCACCGATCAACTACCTAACATGGGAACAAATCATCCACATACACAAGATATATACTGACCTGTCATACGACCTGGGTATGGAATTCCATACCAACCAAGCTATTTCCATTTTCTTCCGACTATCGATGCAATGATGCTCGATGTTCCATATCCAGCTCCAGTTATTTTGGAATTCCATCAGGCAGAAACTAGAAAAAGCCGAATGGGACATGATGGACCATTTTTCCAGCTGAAGTTAAAATAACAGAACTGAGAGCATGTAAATTAAAAACAAACTAAGATCTACTGTGAACAAAACGCACTAGCCTGAATTGCTTTACACTGAATACACGTAGTACATCAAAATACAATACCATAAAAACTAGAGATACATTGAATGCAATTCTACGGAAAAAGTGCACTGTCTACAACCAACTCATCCATATGCCACTTCATATCTATTACTATTCCTTTTCAAATGCACACACATTTTTCCTATAAAATTGTAGTTTGAATTCAGCGTTCAAATTCATTCGTAATATTTACACAAGGGGAAGGTAGCCAACCAACGGGAGCGGCAACGAACGCAAACCATCCAGCAACAACACGGTGATGAGGGATGAACGAAAGAGAAAAAAGGGGCAAAAAAAAGAGTTGAAAAAAAAAAGAATAGAGACAGTGATCCTGCTGATAATATGGGGACCTGATTACTTACTTATTCCGATGTTGTGTTTGCAGGTTTAGTATGGTCACTGTTTTGTTTTCTTCTCAAATGTCATGTCATTGTAGTTAAAAATTGTGAATTGAGCATGTACGCTTCGTCGTTCTGTATTGAATGTAGTTCAATGAATTTTGTTAGTTTTCATAAAAAAAAACTATGAATATGATTTAATATTCCTATAAATATCGAGAGTATTGAAAATTTTGTTTAATCATTCAATGTGTATATATATATATATATATATATATATATGTCTTCTCTTGTTCAAAAAAGTTTCTTATTCAAAAAAACTGTAAATGAATAAAAATCAATTATTAAAAATTGAAAGGTTTCAGTAAGTTGATACCTTCATATAACATGTAATCAAGTAGTGAAGAAGACAAATTTCATATTGCACGTAAATATACATTTATCTTCCTAATAATTGGATTGCTAAAAAAGCTATATGCCTTGGTTATTTTCAACTGTAGAAAATGTAAGCTTGTAAACTCAATAAAATGTAGGGAAATACATCAACTTCATTCTATGAGAGACAGGCTTTTGTCGATTGAAAATACAAATTTATGAATAAAAATTATCATACTCTTTGTTTTATTCTTGTTGCAACTGACTGTTGATTTCATCTATAAAAGAAGGTCCTAAAACTTGAAAAAAAGATTTATAAATGGTTTTGGTACCCAATAAATAAATTACTTATACCAATATATGGCTTCCTACTGTGATAAACATGTCAGAAATGTATATTAGCAGCAAAAAGCTTAAAGATAAAAGTAGATGTAGATTGTGATCACACTTGTAGCAATACAATAGATTATAGAGCACAACTATCAATTTGAAAAAGTTCACGTCAGAAAATATAGGAATAATAACTATGCTCATTTTACTTTTTTTTCCAGTGCAACATATCATCTCCTAAACATTTTACTGAACATACCATTATTTGTTCTCTAATTAAATGTTGCAAATCTGACCAACCCAATCATTCATGGGTCCGTACTCCTTTGACAATCAGATGGTCCAAATGTAGTGAAATGGTTATGCAGAAATACTTACACATCAAATAACCTAAAACATTGGTTCAATTATTGATTGGTCTTTCCTTTAGATATCTGGAAAGCATAAGAGAAACTAACTTCTAAATATTATTGCTCCATTGCAAAAGATGGAATAAAAATCATAAACATAGGGTAACTTAGCATAGTTCCTTAATATTATTTACTTCAAACTTAAGGATATGCAAGTCAATGACTTCAGACAAATAATTTTAATATCATGCTAATTTATACCCAGATGGTCTTCATCCACTTCTATCCAATAACCCACTTCTAGGAAATTTCCACGGTGTGATAAATAAATAACAAAGTATTCCAAAATCACAAGTTTGTTAGATAATTAGTGAGATTTTATATTGATACTTCGATTTCACCACCATTTTATAAAGAGGGGTGCCTTTATAAGAATCCCAGTTTGTCTAAAAGCATTATGGCAGCGGATTTATGGAAATATTAGATGATAGGTGACATCCTTGTTCATTATCATTAAAGGGAAAGTTTCTTCATGACATCTCAAATAATTTGGTTTCACCGTTTAAGATTCAATAACTTAGTTCAGTAAATGGAAACTACTGACAAAAACAAAGTCGGTATTGAAGGATGAATAAAACCAGTAATAGTATACGTGTTACAAACACATGCTCTTCGTTCTACCGTTTATACTAATTAAGTGATGAGCCGTTTAAATAAATTGTCCCATAACAACAGGATGAAATAATTTTTGATGAATAGGTGCTCACCGCAATAATGAATATATCAAGAATTAAAAACATCACACTGTTCATAGACATTAGATACCGGTAAGTGGTGCAGTCCAACCTACAAAGAAGCAAGGTCAAATCAATTAGAAAAATTCAAATGATAGGTCTTTAAAAACCAAAACTGTAAATGTTAACTGTACAACCTATAAGATAAAACTACAAAAATGTTTAGAAACAATTTTCTAAGGTATATTTATAAATTATGACATGTTGAATTAGTTTGCCTATTTTGGAAACCACTTGATATCTATATATATTTGCATACTCTAGATCTCTTTGAGATTAGTAGCAGCAATGAAACTTTAATAGTTTAGTCACCATGTTAATGAACTAAATTCTGTGAATATATCCAACAATAAATTATATATGGAGCTAATTTCATTTTGTACCATGGATCCTTGGACAAAATCAGGCTTGTATGAACCATCTGAATACAAATGGCATCATGAACCATCTGGACGTTAACGAACTAACACTGGAAGTAATATAGCACCTGATACGTTACATAAATCAATAAAACCTAAAACTTTTCTTTTTATTCTTTTCTTTTAAAAAAAAAATAAGACGACGGTATTACTTTTTCCCTCTTGCAGTGACATTTTATTTCTGAACTGAGTGGAAGTTGATGTCTTACAGGAACAACCACAATATAATAGGAATTAAGTGCATTCTAACATATCACGTATTACCTGGTCCATTTTTAATGTTACTCATGGATTCCTGAAATCTACCACCCACATTTTTAGGACGAGGCCAATTTATTTATTATAGTTTCTGATTTTTCATCAATACAAAATTGCGAGCAACAAGCATAAAATATAAAGAATCATCAATCTTGAAAACTAAATTAACATATAAAAAAAGAGAGTTTTTTTTTTTTTCGAGAAATGACAGAAGTATAAAAAATAATTCATCATTTCGTCGTCGTATATCTCATACGTCGTCCATTCTATTCCCTAGTTCATTTCTTCACCGTTCACACATTTTTTTAATTGATCTTAAAACCCTAAAACTAAAGCATAAAGTAAAATGAACTGCTTTTTAGTTTTTATGTCCCATTTAGGTTGTTGTTTTTAATTTTGTGTTTTCATAAAAAGATAAGTGCATATGTCATTTGTATTAGAAAAGAAACAGGTTTAATAAACAAAATCAACATGAAAAATATGAAACAAGTTTACTGCTTTTTTTGTTTCAAGGGACAACAAAAATATGAAAAACAATCAAACTTCTCCACATTTCTTAGTGCAAAGTGAAAACGCAAAGCTTATAATACAAAAAACAATCCTTAGTTTTTAACAATGGAAAAAAAATGAATAGTATAGATGTGTTTGGTTAACCAAACTAATAAAATTAGATAATGAAACTAGGTACGGTTGTTAATCGGGTTGACCGGACCAGACATAAAGGTGTTTATGTCCTTTTCAATTAGTTTTCGACATATACATATCAAACAAAGAGTCGACTGAGATGCTTTTCAAACGAATAGACCAGCGGATGTACATTGTTCGAACGATAAATAATTTACCGAACAGTTCGTATGGAAAAAATATCCTATAAATATTTATATTTTAATCCATGTCCTAAATGGAAAATGAACGAACAGTTTGAAAATGCCTGCTTTAAAGAACCAAAAGAAACATTATTGTTTCTACTCCACTCATCTTACAATTTGCGATATATGTATCTAACTTAAATCTGAAAATTAGGTAATCATAATCGCAATTTTTTTAAACTAACAATCTTATTTTTTAGCTGAATACTCGGGCGAATAGAAGGGAATAGATGATCTAATGTTCACTTGAACATCAAAGGAAAAAAGAACTGAGACATAATTTACAAAAAAATCTAAAAAGGTTGTACCTGCTCCCAATCACTGAAAATTAACCAAAAACAATTCCAGCTTATCCCCAAATCGCGCGTCAAGCTGCCTTCAACACCACCTCCTCGAGCATCCTCCAAAGCTGCCTCGTCGAGCTTCCTCGAGGGCCACCTCGTCTCGAGCTCGTCAGATCGTGCGATTTGCGCAGGGTTATGTGGAATTTACTGTTTCAGGGATTAGGGTTTATGAGTTGAGTTGTCTCGCCGCCATTTAAATTTTCATGGTTGAATGGGGCTCGGGTTTGTTACATGTGCGTAAATATTGTTTTTTATTTACCAACCCTTCAGCGAGATCAAACATTATACTATGCGTGGAAGAAAAAAATTGAGCTCGTCAGATCGCATGTGCTCGTTAGCTATAGCGGTCTTCATTGTAAAAAAAATAGTTCAAACATATTACGTATTACTTCCTAACTTATTGATTATGATGTATTAATTTATACTTATGATGACTTCCTTATGGGAATTAAATATTTATCGTCAAGTGTAAATTACTATGTATTCATTATTAGTTATAAATTGTAATTATTAACTATTAAATAGTAACTGCTATATTTTAATTAATATTATATGTTATTGATTATTAATTATCCAATCGTATATTAAATAGCAATTAGTATGTTTATATTGTCAATTATAGAGTATTAGTTATTTAATTGCAGGAGTCTAATACTAATATAAACTTTATATATTTATAAATTTTAAATTATTTTAATATTTTTGAAATTTTGAATAATGTATCAAATGTTAATTTTTAATTTTGTCAAAATTTCAAATTTTAATTCTAATTTTTTTGAATATTAGTAAATTTATCTTGGAAATTTTAAATTTTTAAATTTTTTGGATTATTAAAGGTTAAAGATAACAAGTATTTAATCATCAAATACTAAAAAAGAAACAATAATATCACTTCTTAATCATTAAAAATTACATATTAATACAAAAATTATTAAAAATGAATCATCAAATACATAGTAAATATTAATTATTAATTCTTTAGTATTTAATAGAATTATCAATTATTAATTACTAAATAATAAATATTAATTATCACTATAAACAATTTAGTATTTATTTATTATAAATCATTAGTTATTAATTATAATTGTAAAATATTAAATATTTTCAAATATAATCATTAATTATTAAATATTAATAAATAATGTAATATTATTAATGATTAGTAATTAGTAACATAATATTATAGATAGTAATTAACAACATATGATTAGTATAATATTAAAAAAATATTATGTTTACGAAAGCATTATGATTATTAATTATTAATTATTAATTATTACAACGGGCATTATGACCATTGTAAAATTAGCACCTTTTACCATGGGCATTTTAAGACCGTTGTAAAATTGGAATCGATTACAACGTACATTTTCTAGACGTTGTAAACTTGACCTCTGTTACAACGAGCCTTAAAGGAACGTTGTAATAGCATTCTATTACAATGGGCAATTACTGCATGTTGTAAAAAAGACATTGTATAGGGCTTCTATTACAACGGGCCTAAACTGACCGTTGTAATAGCACTCTATTACAACGGGCAGACAACGCCCGTTGTAAAATTAGTGTTGTAATAGATTATTTTGTTGTAGTGAATGAAATAAACATATATAAACAAATATTTTTTTTAATTATTTTCTACTTCTTTTGATAACTTGGTTATTTTATCCATTTGTGAACATAATACATGATGCCTATGGGTGACTAGGGAGAAAAATGATAGATTTTTAAATTGAAACACAATGGATGATATAAGCTGTGTATAGTGCTAAATAGTTTTACTAGTTCTAACCATATATTTACGAAGAGCGCTTAATGACATTCCAGTTTTGCAGTGCATTTCATGCAAATTCAAAATGCATTTCTAAAAACACCAACAAATCTTAATAACATTTAAAAATAATATTTAACAAATAAATAATCTTTACAATGTCGTTATTTTATTAACTGAAAACATGTATAAAAATTATAACCAACCAAAAATTAGCTAGTTATTGTAACTTAAATATAAATTTCAAACAAAATACACATCGGTCTTATGACTCGTGCAAAGCTTGTGTATTTATTAGAACTGATTTTCCTTTGATATATGTTATACAAAGTAACATGGGCATGTAGCCCAACATCAGCTTTATACATTCTGTAGCCTGTTTTTACATTACTATCAACAGCTAACATTCTGTATGGGTCTATAAAAACAAGTGTACACTAAGGCATTTATCATTCTGTTCTATTACAAAATTACATTTCAATAAAAAAAAAATTCTCAGCTTCCGCTTTTAGTATTCCTAAGCACGCACAACTGAAAGGTGGTCCTTCATACACGTTTTAGCTAGTACTTGAAACACATTTTTAATTACACAAAGAAAAACTACTTAAAACTGGTTTGACACGATTAGTTTCTCTGTGTACATCTACACGTGAAGTTGAACATGTTTGAATGTAGTACATTTTAGTTATACAGTTCAAACTTTGAAACTATCTGAGAAGAAAAACGAAATGGGAGTTGGGTGCTTGACTGTTGCTATTGTCATTCCATTCTTATTCCTTAGCGTTTTTTTAATGTCTTTATGATATATAAAATTTAAATGATAATCCTACTTTTTATTAGAATATTGGCATCTCAATTTTCTAGTGAAGATTTGCTAGAAAGAATTTTGAATTAGAATGCAACTGTATATTTCATTTACTGGATCTTTTAAAAGTTAAAAGTTAATCCAAATATTAATACTTTAAACTTATCTATTACTTCTTGTAGTATATTAATTATGTGTACGTATCATTTATGTATATTAAGCAAAAATGTCTACTTGAACGAAGTCAAGCATGCCGTGGGTAACAAAAGAAGTCTGCTGATTACTCCAAATTCCAATAATATTCAAAACTAATGCATCCTTTTCTTTATAAAAACTAGTAACTTGAGTATCAAGAACTCTAGATCTTCTCTCATGAGTCACAACATAAAGGTTTACCATGACATCAACATGTACATATATATTCTGTGCAACTTCCTCGACTAAAATTCATAAAGTCTTTAGATTTGGCATTTTACTACCTATATGTATATATATACCTCATAATTCATATCTCTCTTTACACATAACAATCATGATGAGTATGTATAAAAACATCATTTTGCTAGCGTTATATGTTATAGCTGTTGCATGAGCTGTTAGTATCAATCAGGTTGATGCATCAAGGCTCCCGGGAGATGAACAGGGGCTTGTGAGAATGTTAGGGTTCATTCTTGAATCGTTGCCGCAGGGACCCGTGCCACCGTCCGGTCCTTCCTGCTGCACCCATGGTCCAAGAACCGGTTGTGTTGGACCATGCTCTCCATGAATCAGATTTAACTAATTAATTGCTATTACTTTTCTCTTGATTGTATATTTGTATTTGATTTATTTTTTCGTTTAAGTTATTTATTGTTTCTAATAAGAATGCGCGCTTTGGCGTGATGTGTGAATGTGCAGTATATGTTAGTCATAAGAGCATTTTTCATTTCTGTCCTATTTTTCCACTTTTAGTCCCCTTTTGCAAAATATTGCAAATATAGTCTCTTTTAACCACGTAAGTTTTGACCAGGCAAAGACAAGAATACTGGCGCAATCTTGGATTGCGCCAGTAGATTTAAAAAAGATTTTTTTCTTTAAGGCGCAAACAAGGATTGCGCCCCCAAAAGATTTACAGATAGCCTTAAGCTCTCTGTACAATCCCCTATGCTGGGGCGCAATCCAGGATTGCGCCAAAAGAAAATATAGTAATTTTCTCTCAGGGAGGAAATTTACAGAGAGAATAACCCTCTTAAATTCTCCTTCAACTACCACACCCTACTCACTTTCTCTTTCTTCCTCAAAACTTTACCAAATTCTTTCACAAAAACTTACCTTATAACCATTTTTTACTTCTACTTTACAAAAATTGGAAATCAAACATTGGAGCATTTGTTCAATTTAGCAGGATTTTGCTCAAATTCAAAGGTACGTTCAATAAATCTATTACTCTCATACATTGAATGCTACACTATTGGGTCTCCCTAAGTTTAGTTTTATCATTAGGTAGGATGGATGAATGGGTAATTGACGACGAGACTTTATTGGAGAATTGGGAAAGTTTGATGTCAGGAGCGTATAATAGCATTCATCATGTGGATGCTACGCCACAAGCTCCATTGTCACCAATTGTTCATCGATCGGGTAAGGAAATTTGCCCCGATCCAGTAATGTCCGAAATGGTTGAACTTCCAGATCATCTCCCTTGCGCACCACAAAAGTATTTCATTGCGATGGATGGAGGCAAATATGTTAATCGAGGCCGAGCACTAGCAATCGGTGAGCCGGTCCCAACAAAAATTTGTTATTGCAGGTCAGTCTGTTGCGTGGTTGTGAACAAAAATAGAAGCGTTAGTACAGGGCATAGGATGTATAGATGTAGTCGTATGAAATGAGCCTCCTTTATCCGAACACCTTTCGAGTTTGTAACTATTGTGAGTGGGTTGATCCTCCGATGTGCCGAAGAGGACATGAGTATGCGTTGGAGATGCAGGATGAGAATGAACGACTCAAAAAGGAGATTTTCCGTTTGAAATTATTGAATTTGGACTTAGAGTCCCAGCTCCCACGATATCCCAATGAGTAGTACCAATGAATCAAATGTATCCAATGTATCCAAATGCTAAAGTAGTTTGCGACAATGTAATAGTCAATGTATGTATTGCTTGAATGTACGAATGAAGGTGATGAATATAAACTCATTGCAAATTGTCATCATTGCGCGAAAGAAAGAAGTTCTTCTACAATCAAACATTAATACAAATAGTTCAAACATTAATACAAATAGTTCAAACATAAACTACAAAAAAAAAATCCTAGTTTACTGATCTACATTGGCTTCTTTTATGACAAATCACGCAGCACTTACTGCATCTATTTGTTTTAGGAGCCCGCACCTCATTCATGGCTCCTTTAATTCTTGTTGATTTAGGTCTCCCAGCTGCTCTACGCACCGTTGGCGGCAAAAGAACCTGTCTCTGATTGCAGGCCAGTACCGTTTATCTGGAATATGATGAAATTCCGGTTTGTAAGATGCGTAGTACTTCGTGATCGAATACCACTTGGAAGCAAAGTCATGATGAAATCGGTTAGCACCGTTGGTTACATTTGAACAAGCCGCCATTACATGTTCACATGGAAGATGTTGAAATAACGGAATCCTACATGTACAGGAACATTTGTTTCCATCGATTATTACTTTGTACTCATGACCAAAATGTGTAATCACTCCCCACTCTCCTCCGTTATATCGGACAAGCTAGAACCGTCTTGCTTCAGTTGCCCTTTCACATATCCTTAACTCCTATTTTGGGGTTAACTTAGCCGTCGGTGACATACCAAGCTCTCTTCGTTTACAAAAATAATCTACCGATCGGAAAAACGTGCGAGCAACTAAAGCTTTGACGGGCAATGGTCGATCCAATTATGTGCGTCAATACTGGTTAGTTTAAGTTCGTCACGAATCCTTTTGTATTCAATCGCCTCTGATGCACATGCTGCTGCAAGAAATAAACCTGTCAACTTTTTATCTTTTATGTCCGGCAACTTGAAAATTGGCTTTTATATGTCTTGCGCAATATCTATGTTTGTGAGGGTATCTCCAATGCTCCTCTAAGGCTATCGGTATTCCCTTCATCCTATCAGAAATGAAAGTGATTCGTCGATTGGTAACACTACAGATGAATGTTCGAATACACGCAAAAAACCAACCCCAAGTATCGACTGATTCGACCTCAACAATTCCATAGGTCAACGGGTATAGGGAATCATTCGCATCCACAGCAGTTGCAACTGGTAACTTACCTTTGTATTTACCATATAAATGTGTACCGTCTATGGAAAGCAAAGGTTGACAATGTACAAATCCTTCGATGCAAGGCCCAAATAACCAAAATGCTCTTTCAAATATACCATATGAATGTGTACCGCATGGTTCGGCTACTATATGGGCAACACTTTCGGGATCAGCTTTGATAAGTTCGTCGAAATACTGACGTTGGGTTAGGTATGACTCCGCCCAGTCACCATATATCCCTTCGATTGCTTTGCTTAATGCTCTCCACGCCTTAGTATAACCAATGTTTATAAATAGTTGCTCCTGTATTTGCACTTGCACTGTACCGGGAGTAATACTCAAATCTGCTTTAACAAATGACATGATCTTTGAAACCAAAAACGCAGACATTGCTTGCTTGTGATTGGTATTAGCTGTTGGATTTATGCAACTATGTTCAACTGTGTATTTTGTAATAATCCACCAACCTTTCTGTGATTTTTTAGAATCTATGGCACGTATTCTCCAGGGACAGTTGGGATCTATGTTGCAAATAGCAGTGTATATCTTTTTGTTAGACCGGATCGGCTTAAACGAAACCGCATGCAAAATTGACCATTCACCAAAGTCGTTGAAGAAATTTTCTTTTGCTCACAAACATCATACCGACTTTGAAACCATTCTGAACACAAGCCGATGAGAAAATTTCGTTGTTGAATTGCATATTGGCAACCACATATCTTGCCAACATTTGTGCATTGCACAAATCATCATCCAATGGTACGTCGAACACCGGCTCCTCGTCATCACTATCTTCAGGAGCGTTGTCTTCGCCTCCGAAATCAAAATTCAGGGGATCATTGTTTATTTGCATTGAATCAACCCATGACGTGTCATTATCAGGAAGGCTAACAATGTTCATGCTATCAAGTGAAGGATCCGGATTTAACTCGTCCAGGTCTGGTTCATCTTTTTCCATATCCACTCGGGAATATTTGGTTCTACATTGGATTCGGCTTCGGTAGCTTGTGTCGGATACCTAAGTACGCAAGCGGCATATTTTTGAGTACATTTTACTATGCGACATAATTTTTACATCAATAATACAAGTAACTTACTGTTGGCTCACGTGACTAACATCGGAGGGCGTTGGGTGCATCGGAGCACACTGGTAACTTGTAGACGGTCCAGCTGTAGTTTGTGTCGCGAAGTAATTCGAAAAAACCTACAATGGTAACATACAACAAATTTTTTTAATCATATACAAGACAATGGTGATATTATCCAATAGGAGAATTCTACAGTTCGAATTACCCTTAAGTCGTATTTTGGACAGTATCCTGCGTCGGATACGGATAGCCAGGTTGCAAATTCACGAATGGATTCCAACCAAAACACATTTGTTGTTGCTCATAAGTAGGTTGGCTCATAGCCGAATTCGGATGGTATGCTGCGGGAGCCGGAATGACTGGAGTTACATGTGGCACTGCCGACAATCTCCTCTCTTTCATTACAAATAATTCAATAGATTTTGATATGGCGGACAACATAATTTCAACGTCGGCATCGTCTCCAATTTTAATTGCCTTAGATCCTGAATCGGTCGGCCAATTGCAAACTAACTCAATGTCAAACTCATCCGAGTTAATTTTAGCAGCTTTATAGACAGTCTCCTTCAATTGTACAAAGTTTGATCCTTTCAAAACTTTTGCCGGTTTACTAGATCCATCATTATATGTTACACATTTATGTTCATCAACAACCAATTCTCCGTCATAATAGCATATAGTAGCAATATAGTTCGGTGCCATTCTACGTTAAACGCAAGTTCATAAAAACTTAGATTGGATAGATCTAAAAAAAATAGAAAAACAAACCCATACCATTCGATAATCTTGCAAAAGACAAACTCTTTTACTTCTCACTTAGATCCGCAAGAAAAGATTCTTATTTTGTTGAATAAGAATGAAGGATCTGTAGTTTTTAAATTTAGCTTTTGGGTTCTTTTAGAGTGAATTGAAGAATGAGAAGTGGAGAATGAGTAAATAAAGGAAAAGAAGTTATATTCTCTCTGTAAATCTCCTGAGGCACAATACTGGATTGCGCCCCGAGAGAAAATTACTATATTCTCTTTTGGCGCAATCCTGGATTGCGCCCCACATAGGGGATTGTACAGAGAGCTTAAGGCTTTCTGTAAATCTTTTGGGGCGCAATAAAGGATTGCGCCCCAAAGAAAAAAAATTTACTATATTCTTGCCTTGGCCTGGTCAAGGCTTACGTGGCTAAAAGGGGGCTATATTTGTAATATTTTGCAAAAGGGGGCTAAAAGTGGGAAAAAAGGCAAGAAACGAAAAATGCTCCAATTATAATCTATACTGGTGGAGAATTCCATGTTGTTATATTGTAAATTTGAACATTTATAAGCTTGGTGTCAAATATTCCGTTGATTCCGTTGGCTGGATGATAAAATTTGTTAAAATTAATATAAATAAAAAGTCAAATCAAGCTCATCGAATAAAGTTCGAATGGTTCGATCAGTGATCCAATTTAACCAAACTAAAATATTTTATATTTGAAATGCTCACTGAATAAAACATAAATATATAATTTCAGTGCTTCTATGTAGTATTTTTTTTCCTTTTTCTGTTAAAGCCAACAGGGTTGAGTAGGTATCTACCACTTTAATATTCCATAGACGATAGAAACAAAGTATGAAAAAACACCAAAAGGAATACAAAATACACATGGTATACCAACCACTACGAGAGACTAACAAAAAAAAGCTAAACAAAAACAAATAAAAGAAGACCGCTGCATTATAGGCCAAAAACAAATTTGCACTTTTTAATAGTAATTTAAACTAAAATATGATAAGCAACATTTATTTAGATAAATAAACTAACATAAAAAATCATTAAAATTGTTATTCGACCATCGTTTCCGGCCATTTCTAACTATTCGGATCGACTCGACTTGACTGTCAAGGAAAAAAGCTCAGGGAAATAGTCTGACGTTCCAGATATCAAGTCTGGATAGCATCATGTGACAACGGTCGAATGCGCATGGTAGAACATCGCTCAAGATCTCACTAAGTGGGGGATCGACATGGGTCAAAGTAAAGTGATCGACATAACTCAAAGTAAAGAATTAGTACAGCTCCACGATAGACTATAAATAGTTAGTTCAACCAACAACGCTCTGTATCTCTATCATTACTAAATAAACAGTGTATATCGACAGATAGGAGAAACAACATCTAACGATATGATAGCAACGACTATCAATGGAAAATACATTCTGTAATTCTTTTACGAATTAAAAAACTATTCGTTGGTAGCCGTTGAAAATGGTTGAAGATATATTGTTTGCAGCCGTTAGTAGCTGTTGCTAAATCGCGAGCAAACAACTAAGACCTGCTTCTTCTTCCTCATTCCATTTTCCTTCCCAATTTTCAGTCAAATCCCTTCCTCCTCCCTAAATTTCGCTGCCTTCCACCCTTCATTAGCTTCTCCAACTCTTGGAAATCTGCCTCTCTTCCTTTCTAATATCATAATATTCTCTAGAACAGGTATTAATCCTATGTCCTATTTAATTAAATTTGTTAATTATGGTTAGTTTGTTGATTTACATGTTTGTATTGCCTTATCGTATGTGTGGAGAAGTTTATTGAAGCCTAATTATTGTTACTAATCTAAGTATTGCAAATTTAAAGTTTGCGTGATAATAGAATAATGTGCACATGAGTTGAATATTTTAGTGCTTTTAAGCTTGTTTGAATTATTTAGTGTGCATGAGCATAATTTAATTCAAGTATTTTAGAACATATCGAAAACGATATTTAATTTTATATAATGCTTGATTAGTTATTTAAGTATTAAACATTTGTGTATATGTAATAAACTCCGTATACGTACGATTAGATTGGAATTAAGCCATTTAAGGCTTATTTAGTTTAAAATTTGCTGCTTGAAATAGACAATTGATAACAAAAGCGACAATCATATAAGTTAATTTTTAATATACACATCCAAGTTCTTAAATTACTGGAAACTACAGAAGAAGAAAATTTCCATGATTTTGATTTTAATGTCTATTAAGAAACCCATGTTAGTTTAGAAAATTTCCCAAGATTTCGTATAAGTCAAAAGGTAATTTTTTAATAAGTATAAAATATGTAATATGTAATATATAATATTCATAAAACCCTTAGAGTTTTTTTGGCCCCCTCTAATAAGTATTGTATATGATCATTATGTGGGTATTCTTTTTTTAGCAGGATGGATATGTATATTCATCGCATAAAATGTTAATTGGATTTGTCCCTATATTAGATAACCTACGAACACAGTAACATAATTTAATCTCATAAATCATTTCATTTTAAATGGTTCACAAAATTTTGATAGTGCTCCCTTTATGTTATTGAATCATTTGAATTGAAATTTTTTATGTGATTTAATTATGATGTTATATTAATAATGGGAGGTTGGATGACCCAGTAGCAAAGTTTCGATGATCAATTAATAATTTGTTTTAATAACTTGTCAACGCAATTTTAATTTACATCATACTTTTAGATTAGGAAGTAGGGGAAATGAACAATTATTTTACTGATCAGAGCTAGATGTATCAACAATGAAGGGAACTAAGAGACATGATAAGTGACCATTTTAATAATGGTGTTTGCGTATTTATTGATTTCGTTTGAAGTAACAATGGAGCGATTTTTCTGCATATGCAATGTTTCAAGTTGGAGTACGATTGGTTGCCTAGCTTACCCTTATTCCATGGGAGAAACATGAACATTTTCATTACTTCATGGAAAGAAAATTTTATGGTTTGATTGTCATTGTTGTTTTCTTTATATTAACCGTCCTTCCGAAGAGAACTGTTAGCATCTAATTCTGTACATGTTGAGGAGGTAGTGAGTAATCAAATTGTTAAGACGAATCTCACAGAATATATGGTTGAAGATTCAACACGTTCAATGTTCCCTACTATTCAATTTGTTGATGATGATGGTAATGCTAAAGAAGAACCAGATATTAGAGCAAAAAATGATTTTTTAGATGGTGCGAAGAAACCTTTTCGGGGAGGCTATACAAGCGAAACCTAATACCAGTAACTGCTAAATACACTGCGATGAAATCTACATAAAATCTCACAGAAGTTGGATTTGCAATTGTTGTACAAGCTTAAAAGCAGCATATGCCTCCCAATGATTTAACGAGCGAAAATCATTATGAAGCGAAAGATCTGATGTCGGCTTTTGGTTTACCATATCAAATAATAGATACATGTCTAAATGGTTGCATGTTATTTTGAAAAGAAAATATCAACCTTAGAAATTGTGAAATATGTAACCATGAAAGGTACAAATCAAGAAAGAAGAGGGGAAAAAAAAGCTCGTATAAACGTATGCATTATTTACCTATTACTCCTAGGCTTCAAAGATTATATGCATATTCTGTGATCGTGCATTATATGAGATGACATGGTGTGAGAACAAGAGAATAAGGTACGTTAACACACCCAGCTGATGGGAACCATGGAAGCATTTTAAACAGAATTATTCCGATTTTGCTTCCAAGAGCTGTAGTTTTAGACTTAGTTTATGTATGGATGGATTTTCACTATTTTCTCAATTTGGTTTTAAATATCCATCCTGCCCGTCATACCTTATAATTTTCTTTATGGATGTGTATGAAAACTTTATATATATTTCTTATTGTTGTCGTTCCTTACCTAGATGATCCGACACATGGAATCGATGTTTATTTACGATCTTTGATTGAAAAATTAAAAATATTATTATACGAAGGAATAGAAACATATGATATTTCCAAAAAGGGACTTTTGCATGTTTGCTTCTTTACTGTGGATAATTAGCGATTTTTCTGCATATGCAATGTTTCAAGTTGGAGTATGATTGGTTGCCTAGCTTACCCTTATTCCATGGGAGAAACATGAACATTTTCATTACTTCATGGAAAGAAAATTTTATGGTTTGATTGTCATTGTTGTTTTCTTTATATTAACCGTCCTTCCGAAGAGATAAGAAAAACTTTACAGCTAATAAATATGAGACTTAGCGACTACCTACGGTTTAGTCAAGCGGAGATATCTATGAACCTATAATGGATTATCCAAAGGTACATGGAACAAGAGGAAAAATTAAAATTCAAGGCAAATCATCCATTCATGGTTGGTGCAAACAAAGTATATATTGGGAGTTACCTTAGTGGAAAAATCCTCTCATTCATCATAAAATTGACGTGATATACAATGAGAAAAACGTTTTTGATAATATGTTTAATTCAATTTTCAATGTTAAGAAGGAGGCGAAGGATGTTTGAAATCAAGATGTAATATAGAAGCGATATGTAATTGTCCTGTGTTACATATAAAGTCAAATTAAACAAAAATAAAATAAAATCAAAAGAATGTTTTGAGCTAGACAATAATCAAGTTAAAATAATTTTAAAATGGGGGGAAGGATTAAGATTCCCAAATGGTATATCTTCTAATCTTCGTAGACGTGTCGACTACAAGAATAATAAACTTAGCGGGATCGAAACCCATGATTGTCATGTTATGATGGAAAATTTGTTACCTGTAACAACCCGTATTTTGGGTAACCTGGAAGTGCAGATTTAATTGGTTTTGTGATTTGCAAGATAATATCTGGTGATACGAGTTTATGAGACTTACTCATATAACATTTAAATAAGAAAATAATGCTTTGAGCATTTCTAAATTGAGTATTTGAAATAAATATATAACTTGGTTGCAATAAGGAATTTATTCCAATATATATTATCACTTCAAGATTATAATTTTGTGTTATGATATATATTGTCATATAAATCTTAAGTGTTCAAATTTGTTGTGTTTAATAATAAAAATATATGTTTTGATATGTTAATGACGTATTTTGTTGAATGAGGCATTGGTGACATTTATTTGTTGTGTAGTAAAAATTATACAAATAAATGAAGATATTTTATTAAACACATTTATTTTGGAAAATTATGTTGAATTTGACAATTAAATAGAGTAATTGTGTTGTGTGTTAATTTGTGTATTGACTTTTCAAATTAAACACAAGTTGATTTAGTGTGGTGTGTTTAAATTAATGTCTAAAACACTTTTGTAGTGTTTTAGGTATTATTGTAGTGTAAAATAAGAAGTTGGAAATTTATGTCCTTTATACACGGAAAAAAATCAATAAATTAGTTAGATTATAAATATTGATTGTAAATCAATGTTTGTAGATTGAGATTTTTTTTTAAATAGATAAACCGCCTCGTTTAAAAACCTGAACTAGATCCCAGCGTGAGAATTATTTAGGAAAAAAGAGTGCGCTGTTTTATTGACATCGCATCAATAAATAAAAAAGTACAAAAATGTACTTAGTGGCCAGCAATACAACAATTAATCAACTGCCAACACATATTACAAAATCGGCATACAAAAATTAAAACTGGACAAGCTTCCAGTGCCAGTTACTTAAGTCACTGTTATTAAATAAAATACATCGAAAAGAGACATTTCCAATACAAACTGGAAGGTTAAAGCCCCAAATTGCTACTTCAAAGAACCCTAATCACCCTTCGTCGAGGAGATTAACGCCCCACCTGTCACTGATGTCCATGTCCTTCTAGCTACGATTCTTCCTTCTCTTCGCAGTTTGCAGTAAATACCTGATTTCTATTTCGAGAAACTCCCATCGTCTGTATCTATCCCAAGCTTGATTTCTGTGTATAAGAAGGTTCCTTTCATTCCAGATGTGATACACCGTGGAAACAATGGCGCAAAAGACCGCGTCTTGGCTGAAAGAGGCATAGGTGAAGGAGTTCTTTAGCTGCTTAATTTCAACTTCCAGCAGTAAGGTGCTTGTATGGGATGGGACGATTCCAAGTTTGAGTCGACAACGAACCCACAAATATGCGACATATGGGAAGTGAAAAAAAAAGATGATCTCTGGACTCAAGATCTTCATTACACAACACATAGGTAGAATTTACATTATAGCCCCAGTTAATCATGATTTCTTTAGTACTCAACCTGTTAAGAGTAGCTTAGTATATGCATAGCGACATCTTAGGGCTGTTAATATAGTGCCATACAACCTTACACCATTCTGGTTCATCATCATGGTTTCTAGAAATATCCCAGGCTGAAAATAACGTGAAACCCTCCTTTTTTCCATTCCAACTCCAATAATCAGTATCCCCATTCAATTGAATATTGATTTCATTAATTTGAGAAGAAATTTGTCTAGTGGCGGGTAAGCAGAAAGTGTTGAAAATCCCTTCTTGAATAATGTAATCAACTGTAACATCGTCCCTACCAAATATACTCAGTTTATCCTATCTGAGCATTTTAACCATGATTCCATTGCTTAGCCATGGGTCAAACCATAACTTAGTGTCCCGACCATTTATAATACATCGATTGATGCATGTAAACTCTTTTTCCTATGCTTAAGAATGGTTTTCCAAGTGCCTGAGCTATTGCAATCAATATCCATCACCCAAAAATATTTTCCATCACAATATCTATTTATCATCCATTTCTTCCATAGACTATTGCCATTGATAAAATGCCATAGAAGTTTAAGGGCTGTCGCTGTCTTAATATCCTTAAAATTTCGTAATCCTACCTCTCCTTTCGATTTTGAGGTACATAAATCCAATGCAATCTTGTGACTTTTCCCAGCCCAGATAAAATTCGAGCACATTTTATTTATTTTGCCAATCATTGCCTCCAGTAATTGGTAAGTTAGCATCCAATACATAACCATCAAAGTTATAACCGTGCGAACCGATTCAATTTTTCAAGCCATCGATAGCAATCTACAATCCCAGGTATCCATCTTACCTTTAATTTTATCAAACAATTCTTCACAATCTGAAAAATGTAAGTAGTTGTTTGATAGAGGGACACCTTAATATTTAACCAGAAGCCTGCCTTCATTCATGTTGAGTTCCTAGAGAACTTGACTTTATTTAATAACACCTTTGTTGGGAAAAATCTTGGATTAAATTATTGATTTTGAGTCCATCAATCCCCTTTAATTGATTAAGAATCGAATTGATCACCTTTATTCCATTTATCTTGGATTTTGAGAAAATCATTAAATCATCAGCATAGATCAAATGGGTAATAATAGGCAGTTGATTGTAAATGGGTTAAATGAGCTTTGCATCTGCAGATTTGAACATAAGAATTGAGAAAAATTTCGTAGCCACGCAAAACAAATATGGGGATAACGGGTCTCCCTGTCTTAGACCTCTATTACTAGAAATGAAACCTTTGAGGCTGCCTTGTACCAAAATAGAAAACGTAGGTGTAGTTATGCAAGATTTTATAATACGCACCAATCTACCCAGAAAACCCATTCTTAGAAGCATATAACATATGAATTTTCTGTTCACCATATCATATGCTTTCTACAAATCAATCTTCATGCTTACTTTACAACTACCCTTTTTATTGAATTGTCTAATTTGTTCATGCCCTAACAAGATATTTTTAGCAATGTATCTTCCCGAAATGAAAGTCGATTGGTTATCAGAAATTGGATGCTTAAAGTATGGTTTAATTCTGTTGCAAAGGACTTTAGAAATAATTTTATAAATAACATTGCAACAAGAGATGGGTCTATAATCCAAAATAGAATAGGGTTTGTTAACTTTGGGTTTCAAGGTTAAAAAAGCATGATTAATACCTTTAGCAAGTTTACCAGTACTAAAAACCTCTTGCATCATCTCAAGCAAGCTAACTTTAAGCTCCTCCAAGTGAAACTTGAATTTTTTTGCAGTAAACCCATCTGGTCCCAGAATTTTATCATATGGAATAGAAAAAATAGCATTTCGAATTTCCTCCAAATTTACCTCCTCATTCAGATGTCTTTTTCCCCTATCATTAATTACATTAATACAATTAATTTTAGGGAAAGAATCAGCCGTAGCGTATCAGCATTAAAAAATATCTGAAAAATATTGAATAGCTTCCCTTTCGATAGTGTCTGTATCATGTACAAGCTCTCCATTCCTAAAAAACAGATTATTTCGGTTATAATGTGTTTCCTCAATGACATTTTTGCATGAATTTTTTTTGTACACGAATCCCCTTCTCTAAGCCAAATAATTTTAGCTTTCTGCTTTACGTTATGTAACGACCCGTATTTTTCTGGCCGAGTATTTAAATTATTTTATTTACTTAAAATGGTAGTTTGAATTTAAATAATGGATTTTAGTTATTTTAAATATTTAATTAGTAATATAATAATATAAAATAATATTTTTATTTTTGGGAAAATGTTGAATTCGATGTATAATGTGAATTGGCAAAATATAAAGAGTTAATATCGTCTATATTGAAAATATATCGACGATATCATTCATTTAACGACCGTTGAGCGTATAGTTTATAATTTAATTACATAACGAGCTGTAGCGGCGCGGTAGTTCGTAATATGGCATTTTGAACTTTAACTGGTTGTACAAGGCCCAATATAAGTCGAATTTTCTCGAAATAAGAAACGTTAGAACCGTATTGACGATATTTTTCTAGTGGAATAGAAAAATCGAGTTTTTGTGTTGTAGATTTTATTTTATGGCCAAAACAAATTTTAAAATAGCCGGTGTGGAATTTCCTTTATAATTTTATTGTTATTTATATTAAATAAAGGGGTTTTTTAATATTTTGAATATCGATATGGCTTGAAATTCAACCCGAGATATTTTATCTGGGTAGTGTATACAATTCTGGTCGTATATGGCCTGTTTCAATATTTTATTAATATTATATTGAGGTATTTTTAAATTGGGCAGTTATAAAAGGACCATTTTTCAAACGACCTCAGTTTTCGACGAAACAAATTTTATTGAGACCGCAACAACAAATTATTGCTAGATTTCAAGTGGCGCGTCAATCGGGGTTAATTTGTGAGCATGGCAAAATAAAATGCAAATAAAAACGACCATTTGAACGTGAACGAGCGCTATTCGAGCTAACGAACTCGGAATTCGACGAAACAAGATTCGTTAGGACAGTATCGTCGAATTATACTATGCCGTCCAGTTGCGTCACGAACAGGGCTTGTATGTGAGCACATGAGCCAATAAACAATATTGAAAATAGCGATAGACACGAAATAAAAATCGTCGGTCGTTATTAGACATCACGTCAAGATAAAATATAATTAAATTCTCTTATATAAACCCCTCCCAACTCAGAAATTTCCAGCCACCTTTCATCTTCATCATCAATTTTGCGAAAAAACCCCTCTTCTTAAAATCAATTATTTCTTCCAATCCGTGATGTTTTTGCTATGGGTTTCTGAAGGGAAATGGTAGATCGGGAGGAGGGCTACCTACAGCCAAAAGTTGGGGAGGTATCGTCAAGTGTGGTGACCGGAATTCGCGATGAACGATAGAAAAACGTTTTAGTTCTTGTCCTTTTTGAGGGAGTTTGAGCTGACGATCGATAGGGGGGTCGAAGGCAAAGTTGTAGAGGACAGGGAGGCCTTCAATTTTGGCTTTGGTCGGGGTACCTGAAATGGGCTGTGGTGGTCGTAAGACCTAGATGATCAGAGGTGATAGTTTTGGGGTTATTCGAGGGTGCTGGAATCGGTTTTGGCCAAGTAGAGGGCGGAGGTGGCCTCGTGGTGGTCGGGCGTTTGAAGGTGGTGGAAGCATGAAAGGAGGTGCCCCGATCCTAGGTGGTCCGGTGATCGACTATGTGCTGGCGGTGGAGTTATTGGTGGAGGAAGAGGCTCCGGTAATTCACGTTTTCTGGCGAACTGACCAGGCATGGGGGATTGGCACTTGAGGGGGAGAAGCTGCTCCGAAGCACAGATCCGGTGGTGGTGTCCTCATGTGTCCAGGTGGTCATACGGTGGCGCAATTGGACGAGGAAGAGGGCGGTCAGGTGATGTGGGTGGCATTTGTTTATCAGAAGTGGATTGTAACAACCCGGAAATTCTGGGCCAGTTTAAAATTTTTATTTTGGCAATTTTAGCGAATTTTGAATATTTAAAATAGATTATTTTAAATAATATCGACGAGAAATTTATTTTTAATATAATTCGAACGTATATATTTATACGCGTCGTCGTTAGAATATAAATAATTATATATAATTATAAAAGGAATAGAAAATGGCGCGGTAGTTCGAAAATTCGATTTCTAATTTCAAATGAATATACAGAATTCAATATAAGTCGGAATTGAACGAAACAAGAAATATTTGAATCTGTATAAGGATATCTTTCTAACGAAGTTGAGAAACTGAGATTTCACTTTAGAAGTTGAAAGATATGTCCGGTTGAAAATTCTGAATAGTCGCTATGGAATTCAGGCCCTTAAAAATGGACATTTTGCAAACGACCTCGGATTTCGACGAAACCAGTTTTGTTGGGTCCGTGATGTTAAATTATTGCTAGATTTCAAATTTCATAATTTTTAGAATCAATATGTGAGCGTGGCAAAGGAAAACGTGTTTTGACCATTTCAGTTGATTTTAATCGACTGGAAATTGGCCATTTTTCTAACGGTCTCAGAATTCGACGAAACTAGTTTTGTTAGGACCGTATCGTCAATACGAAGCTAGAAAATATTTTTCTGGAATTTTTCTAGTTAGTATGTGACCCCGGTAATTTGAAATGTACGTTTAAAATTAAATATAGTGATTTAAATGTTAATTCAACGGAAACTGATTCAAAGTAATCGAATCAGCTTGCGATACATATCCCATTGTGTTCAGAATGGGGGTAATTAGCTAGGGGCGACAGTTATTGGGTCTCGGTTGGAGATCAGAGAGTTAAACAGTTAAGGGTTGAATTAAATAATATTTAAAATATAATATATATATATATATCCATCCCCTAACTAACCTAGGTCAAAGCAATACACGGTCAAAGGCCGCCACTCTCTTCAAAAAAAAAAAGAAAAGAAAAAAATCCAATCGCGATTTCCCTCCAGCCTCCCTGCCACCATCATCGTCGCGCCCCAGGTGGCGACCGCCACTGGCGAACTCCCCCACGCCCCTCTTCTCCTCAGCCCCTTCTCCCTCTAATAAGGATCCCGCATCGAAACCCTAAACCACTCCTCAAATTCCGCACTGAAAGTCCCCACGTTTAAAGTCGAGATTCAGGCGGAAGGCGGCTTCGAATGGGCCATGCTGGGGGGCGACGGTAGATGAGCTTCAGGTGGTCGACGCAGTAGTCTCCGATGGTGCTCCAGACTGGTGGATAGGCGGCGCGATCGTGACCTAGGGGGGGAGCTCAATCCGACGCAGCAGGAGTTCTTAATTTGCAGTAAGCTTTTATATATATATATATATTTTTTGTGTAATTAGTTAGACAATTTAAAAAAAAAAAAAAAAAAAAAACTATATAAAACAGATATAGAAAAATGTGATGGTTTTTAAATAAGAAATATATACTTTGTTTTTAAATAAGAAATATATACTTTGTTTTTAAATAAGAAATATATACTTTGTTTTTAAATAAGAAATATATACTTTGTTTTTAAATAAGAAATATATACTTTGTTTTTAAATAAGAAATATATACTTTGTTTTTAAATAAGAAATATATACTTTGTTTTTAAAGTAGAAGAGTAAACATATATTGTTTTTGAAAAATAAATATTCAGTGTTTTTAAAACTAAAAAGATAGGATTTTTATGAATAAAAATATGATTTTTAAATTGAAAGTAAACAAATAAAAATGTGACTTTTATTTTAAAGACATCAAAATATAAAAATGTGTGATTTTTTATATATTGAATAGCGAAGTCAAAATTCGATTTTTTATATATTGAATAGCGAAGTCAAAATTCGATTTTTATATATTGAATAGCGAAGTCAAAATTCGATTTTTATATATTGAATAGCGAAGTCAAAATTCGATCTTTATATATTGAAAGTCGATAGAAAAATAGAATTTTTATGTATTGAAAGTCGAGAGAAAAATAGAATCTTTATATATTGAAAGTCGACAGAAAAATAGAATTTTTATGTATTGAAAGTCGATAGAAAAATAGAATTTTTATATATTGAACTTCGATAGAAAAATAGAATTTTTATATATTGAACTTCGATAGAAAAATAGAATTTTTATATATTGAACTTCGATAGAAAAATAGAATTTTTATATATTGAACTTCGATAGAAAAATAGAATTTTTATATATTGAACTTCGATAGAAAAATAGAATTTTTATATATGGAACTTTGAAATAAAAATTTGATTTTTATATATTGAATAACAAAGTAAAAATTCGATTTTTACGTATGTAGTGAAAGCAGCAACGAAGGTGACAAAAAGGCGAAACGACGAAGACTTCTTCAAAAGAAGAGTCGAGATGATTGGATAGCTAAAAGTGAGAATTTCTCACCTTTCAATTTCTATTCTAGTTTTATATATATACTAGGATGCAGACGGTGCTTAGTAGCACCCGACACAATCGTCCACAGACCATGGACTTGTTTGTTTGACTGTTTGGTGATTGATTGCGATATTGGTTTGAATGTGGTTTGTGGAGTGAAAAATCGAATCGATAAATTGGTTAGGATTAGACGTGCGCCGTTATAAGGCGAAGGAGTAAGGCTAGGTTAGACCCTTACTCCAAATTTTGTGGTTTGCAAAATGAAATTGATTTGATTGATGAGTGAATGGCGTGGGCCTTCACTAGACCGGGGATAAGGCTAGGCCTTGTCCCGTTTCTAGTATCGTGCCGTTATGCCGCCGAAATTTTCTAAAATAAGTTAGAAAAATAAAAATAGCATTTTATTTAACGAATGAACTGAATATAAATTCATATGTTAAAATAAAATGTGTTATCGTTAAAAATATAATTTTTAACGTGAATGTGAATAAATAAATATTCATTTACAAACCAGACGGTTTGTTTATGTACACCTATTTGAATGACGTTGATTGGGTCGATAAATTTTACACATCGCCTAACTGCACAAATAAAATATGTGTTTGATTGTTTGAAACCCCACACGGGTGTTAGGATGAAATTTGAAGTTCACTCATCCTGATTTATTAAATATGTCGATCGATTGATTGACAAGCTGCTATAAGCGTTAAATGTCTATATTTGATGCTTATACAGTGTAGTGCACTTTGGTTGATGGTTGATTATTCATCGTTGTTGATATATACATGTGTTGTAGAAAATCCATATAATTAACATTATATGGTAATTGATTGGGCCTCATTCCAGTTTAGAAATGGAAATATTTAAAATAGAAATATTTGAAATAGAATATTTGAGAATAGAAATTTATGAAGCCGTGTTGATTAGATTGACGCCATTTTGACGTGAACGATATTTATATCGATTTTATTCATTTTAAAATGAATATTGAAAAGTGATTTCGAAATCGAATATTTCGAAATGAATTGAATTGAAAACGATTTCGAAATGAATTGAATTGAAAACGATTTCGAAATGAATTGAATTGAAAACGATTTCGAAATGAATTGAATTGAAAACGATTTCGAAATGAATTGAATTGAAAACGATTTCGAAATGAATTGAATTGAAAACGATTTCGAAATGAATTGAATTGAAAACGATTTCGAAATGAATTGAATTGAAAACGATTTCGAAACGAATTGAATTGAAAACGATTTCGAAATAAATTGAATTGAAAACGATTTCGAAATGAATTGAATTGAAAACGATTTCGAAATGAATTGAATTGAAAACGATTTCGAAAAGAATTGAATTGAAAACGAATTGAAATGGATTCAAATTGAATTGAAATTTGAATTGAATAGAAATGAATTTTGAAACGAATTTATAAAGAAGAATTCAATTTTGATTTGAATTGAAAAGGAGGTTGAAATTGCTTTTGAAACGAATTTAAAACTATTTATATAATTCGTTTTAAATAGAAATCGACGAAGTATATATTATATATATTATATATATAATATAATGGCCTGAATAGAACGCGCCGCGCCGCGGCAGTTCGTGAATTTCGACCATTTATTTCAAACGGACATTGCGGGAGATCCGACCGTCGGATTCTCCTAAAACCGGAACCGTTGGGTTCGTATCGAAAAGAGCTTTCTAATGAATGTTAGAAATTTGAAATCTAACGGTTGGATTTGGAGATACGTCCAAATCAAATTCGAAAAAGGTCGCTGTAAGTGCAGTTCGATGGCCGTTGTTGGAAATCGACTGTACGGGCCTTGATAAAATTATTAAAAATAGTAATAATTTGTGTAAAATCATAAGAAATGATTTGTGAAAGTTTGGGATGAAAAACTCCATATTTGAAAAGATAAAAATAGATTTTTATCGAAATGAACTAGTTTTGAACTAGAATTATAATTCTATTTATTTTTAAATAAATAAATTGAATTTGAAAAGGGTTTTGAAAATAACCAAAATTTCCAATGATTGCATTGGAGTGGATTTGAATCGAAATTGTCTTCGGAATATTTCGATGTTGGAATTCGTGATTATACAGGTGTGGTTATGGAAATTTGAAAGATATATATTTATATCGTTATTTCCAATACGACATTTGTTAGTCGTAGAATTCGATATTGAATATAAGCCGATATATTTTCTATTCAGAGCCTTGTATTGAATATCGAATGTGATTTGGGTTTGTCGTGAATGGTGTCTTCACTAACACTGTTCTTGAACCCAGTTGAGAAAAGATTAAATCTTTTTATTTAGATTTAATGAAGTGTACCAATTAAATAACATTTAATTGGAATTGAATCGATATAGATTTTTGGGTTTATCGTGAACAGTGTTTTAAATAACACTTGTTCTTTAACCCGATAATTAATGAATGTGATGTGGGTTTGTCGTGAATGGTGTCTTCACTAACACTGTTCTTGAACCCAGTTGAGAAAAGATTAAATCTTTTTATTTAGATTTAATGAAGTGTACCAATTAAATAACATTTAATTGGAATTGAATCGATATAGATTTTTGGGTTTATCGTGAACAGTGTTTTAAATAACACTTGTTCTTTAACCCGATAATTAATGAATGTGATTTGGGTTTGTCGTGAATGGTGTCTTCACTAACACTGTTCTTGAACCCAGTTGAGAAAAGATTAAATCTTTTTATTTAGATTTAATGAAGTGTACCAATTAAATGATATTTAATTGGAATTGAATTGGTATTGATTTTTGGGTTTATCGTGAACAGTGTTTTAAATAACACTCGTTCTTTAACCCGATAATTAATGGAATGTGATTTGGGTTTGTCGTGAATGGTGTCTTCACTAACACTGTTCTTGAACCCAGTTGAGAAAAGATTAAATCTTTTTATTTAGATTTAATGAAGTGTACCAATTAAATGATATTTAATTGGAATTGAATTGGTATTGATTTTTGGGTTTATCGTGAACAGTGTTTTAAATAACACTCGTTCTTTAACCCGATAATTAATGGAATGTGATTTGGGTTTGTCGTGAATGGTGTCTTCACTAACACTGTTCTTGAACCCAGTTGAGAAAAGATTAAATCTTTTTATTTAGATTTAATGAAGTGTACCAATTAAATGATATTTAATTGGAATTGAATTGGTATTGATTTTTGGGTTTATCGTGAACAGTGTTTTAAATAACACTTGTTCTTTAACCCGATAATTAATGGAATGTGATTTTGGGTTTATCGTGAATCGTGTTTTAAATGACACTGATTCTTTAACCCAGATAATGATTAAAACTAAGTGGAGTTTTAATGAATCTTTAATTAGATTGAAAAGATCGAGAATGGAGTATCACCAGTTTTGCTCCAGGCGATAGTTAAATCTTTAATTAGATTTGAACATGAAATTTAGAAACTAACTGTCGGTTAGCTAAGTAGAATGGTTTTCTGGATATTGATCTGATGTTGGTTTCGGCCTTCGGGGTTAATATTTGGGGAATTATTCTCTTGATTAATTTACGGTTAATGACTAATGAGTTGGAATGAGGCGTATGTTGTGTTTGTGTAACACTTTTATAATATATACGCGAGTTATTCGGAAAGACCGGGTTTATCCCATTCTGAATAACTGATACGACGATAAGTCGAAGATGAAGACGATGGTCGAAGACCGGAGGTCTTCACGTCGTTTGGGTGATAACTGATGATCTTGATTGGGCTGTACACCCAAGAAGATGGAAACAGTTAGTGATCGTCCAGACGTACTTGGAGATCGATGGATATGCGGGGTACTGGGTGCCTCCGGTTTCGTTCAGACCCAGGACGGACTTGTAAATGGACTGTGTGTCTGACATCGGATTTCATTCTGTGTGACTGATATCGGTTGCATAGGATGGTTTGCCTGTGTGGCATGCTAAGATGCAAATGATCAAGGCTTCTGTTGAAAAGCAAAGTCTTGTGGTGATGATCAAAGCACGGCCTTTGTGGCGTAGCTTTGTGTAACGTTTACCTCGCGTGTTTCACACCAGGTATGAACCAAAAACGGGAGACGGACCTCAGGGAGGACTTGCGTTTCTTTCTAGTTAGAAGTGGCGTCAGTGGTTTTACACGCCCTGACGAGTTTGACTTATGTGGTTGTTGCGGTTGCGAGGCGCCTCGGTTATATCGGTTTCGGCCGAATGCATTCTGGTCGGCTGACGGACCAGACTTACACCCCATAGGGTGGGGAGACGTATTGTTCAGGCACTATAATCCACTCCGTGTGGACCGGCCCTGTCGCTCCATGGGGCAGTTGCGGCTGTTCCTGTGGCTCGGGCTAGAGAGTCACGAATCGGTTGAGGACTATCTTTTGCCTCGGTTCATAGACGGAAATCCAATTTCCAAATACGTGACATTTGCGGTTTTATTTGTAAACCTATATATGGCGACATGATATATGGTACCCATGCCGCCTATGATTGATACTTATGATTTGAAGTGTTTTATACACTATGCACTTATAATAGTATCAAATGATTTGTTTTAAACGTATCAAGCATTCTTTGGCTGTTATAAGGGAAAACCCTATCCCCCGGCTTGCGTTGCATTGTGTGATAGGACCTGGGTCTTATAACAGCTTCATTTTTCTTTATTTAGCATTGCGCTGTTTGCTATATGCACTGGTATTCTTGGGAGGAAACCCGTTCCGTGTTATACGGCGTGGTCCCTTGATTTACCTAATGATTTAAAATAAAGATTAATAACTGTTTTAGTTCTCACACCAGTCACATGACTGACCTGGAGTTTATTGTTTTAACCTAAACTCTGGGTGCCCTTATTTTGACACGGGCAGCTAGTAGTTTTGGTTTTGCAGATTTATATTCACAGGATCCTGGTTTACAGCTGGAATGATATCCGGAAAGCTTTGTATCCGTATATCTCTTCTAGTTGTGTATTGTATTATTTTCCGCTGCTATGTATTTAAATGTAATTTAAATCTCTGATAATTCTGTGTAATATTCTTTTATACTCTGTATATTCTTGTAATCTGATGCATTGTTGTAATATACAATGAAACGTTCTTTTATATGTTTTCTGTTGTGGTTTGTTCTCGAACTATCCGACGCTTTCCTTTACGGGGAGGTTGCGGGTCTTTACACGTGGTATCAGAGCTTTGGTTTACAAAGCTAGAGAACAAGACACATTAGAACCATACGAAAGAATTCATCAGATATTGGATTAGCAATATCCAATTAGAATGACTCGTTAGAGATAGGATCAGTAGCATCCTAGAACGAGTGTGAAGAGTATATTTTTCAAATGAAAACAAATTTCGTTTTGAAAATTTAAATCAATTATTCGTATTTGATTATTTATTTTATATGGATTAGGACAATCCGATATATAAAGATTTTGCATATATGTCTTGCAAACGTGTATTCGAAGTTTTAATATATTGGGTAGATATAGAATCCCTCTAGTGCCCGGGAGTAATTCTGGTGATGGGGCACTGTCGCCAGTATTTATTTTCGAGTGACGAAAGTGAGATTTCTATATATTTCCTATTGACTGGTGTGAGAACCAAAATTAGATAGGGCCTATTGTTGTGATTTAGCATCAAAAATTTGATTTTTGTATATGTATCAAATTTATGAATTTGAGACTCTAATTCACTAATTGATTGATGTTTGTGTTGTTTGTTTATTTGTTTGCTAATTTTTAGCCATTTAGCCTAATAGCACCAAATATTGAACTGTATTGAAAATTGGTCGCGTTTGCTTGCATATACATATATATCATTGAACAGGTCATAGCAAGGAGGCTAGAGCCGAGGATAAAATTTGTTTGCCCGACAAATAGGTACATGTTTACTACATAATTTCCTGTTTTGTTTGGGTGATGATGATTTTGTGAGCCTATTGGCTAGCCGCTTGGCTTTTTCTTTTTCTTTTTGAGATCTGAAGGACCGGGGAAGCTATTTGAAATTCCCCGATGCTCCCATTGCAGGGGAGGTTATGGCGAAATTTTTCGAAAATTTAGGGTGTTAGCCAAATTTTTGAAGTTTTGAAAATTCTCAGAAACTAAAGAGTTGGAGAATGGAAGCCTGATCGAACGTAGAATTGAATGATCAAACCACTTTCGACTTTGTTCCTTTTCGGGGACGAAAAGTTTTAAGTGGGGGAGATTGTAACAACCCGGAAATTCTGGGCCAGTTTAAAATTTTTATTTTGGCAATTTTAGCGAATTTTGAATATTTAAAATAGATTATTTTAAATAATATCGACGAGAAATTTATTTTTAATATAATTCGAACGTATATATTTATACGCGTCGTCGTTAGAATATAAATAATTATATATAATTATAAAAGGAATAGAAAATGGCGCGGTAGTTCGAAAATTCGATTTCTAATTTCAAATGAATATACAGAATTCAATATAAGTCGGAATTGAACGAAACAAGAAATATTTGAATCTGTATAAGGATATCTTTCTAACGAAGTTGAGAAACTGAGATTTCACTTTAGAAGTTGAAAGATATGTCCGGTTGAAAATTCTGAATAGTCGCTATGGAATTCAGGCCCTTAAAAATGGACATTTTGCAAACGACCTCGGATTTCGACGAAACCAGTTTTGTTGGGTCCGTGATGTTAAATTATTGCTAGATTTCAAATTTCATAATTTTTAGAATCAATATGTGAGCGTGGCAAAGGAAAACGTGTTTTGACCATTTCAGTTGATTTTAATCGACTGGAAATTGGCCATTTTTCTAACGGTCTCAGAATTCGACGAAACTAGTTTTGTTAGGACCGTATCGTCAATACGAAGCTAGAAAATATTTTTCTGGAATTTTTCTAGTTAGTATGTGACCCCGGTAATTTGAAATGTACGTTTAAAATTAAATATAGTGATTTAAATGTTAATTCAACGGAAACTGATTCAAAGTAATCGAATCAGCTTGCGATACATATCCCATTGTGTTCAGAATGGGGGTAATTAGCTAGGGGCGACAGTTATTGGGTCTCGGTTGGAGATCAGAGAGTTAAACAGTTAAGGGTTGAATTAAATAATATTTAAAATATAATATATATATATATATCCATCCCCTAACTAACCTAGGTCAAAGCAATACACGGTCAAAGGCCGCCACTCTCTTCAAAAAAAAAAAGAAAAGAAAAAAATCCAATCGCGATTTCCCTCCAGCCTCCCTGCCACCATCATCGTCGCGCCCCAGGTGGCGACCGCCACTGGCGAACTCCCCCACGCCCCTCTTCTCCTCAGCCCCTTCTCCCTCTAATAAGGATCCCGCATCGAAACCCTAAACCACTCCTCAAATTCCGCACTGAAAGTCCCCACGTTTAAAGTCGAGATTCAGGCGGAAGGCGGCTTCGAATGGGCCATGCTGGGGGGCGACGGTAGATGAGCTTCAGGTGGTCGACGCAGTAGTCTCCGATGGTGCTCCAGACTGGTGGATAGGCGGCGCGATCGTGACCTAGGGGGGGAGCTCAATCCGACGCAGCAGGAGTTCTTAATTTGCAGTAAGCTTTTATATATATATATATATTTTTTTTGTGTAATTAGTTAGACAATTTAAAAAAAAAAAAAAAAAAAAAACTATATAAAACAGATATAGAAAAATGTGATGGTTTTTAAATAAGAAATATATACTTTGTTTTTAAATAAGAAATATATACTTTGTTTTTAAATAAGAAATATATACTTTGTTTTTAAATAAGAAATATATACTTTGTTTTTAAATAAGAAATATATACTTTGTTTTTAAATAAGAAATATATACTTTGTTTTTAAATAAGAAATATATACTTTGTTTTTAAAGTAGAAGAGTAAACATATATTGTTTTTGAAAAATAAATATTCAGTGTTTTTAAAACTAAAAAGATAGGATTTTTATGAATAAAAATATGATTTTTAAATTGAAAGTAAACAAATAAAAATGTGACTTTTATTTTAAAGACATCAAAATATAAAAATGTGTGATTTTTTATATATTGAATAGCGAAGTCAAAATTCGATTTTTTATATATTGAATAGCGAAGTCAAAATTCGATTTTTATATATTGAATAGCGAAGTCAAAATTCGATTTTTATATATTGAATAGCGAAGTCAAAATTCGATCTTTATATATTGAAAGTCGATAGAAAAATAGAATTTTTATGTATTGAAAGTCGAGAGAAAAATAGAATCTTTATATATTGAAAGTCGACAGAAAAATAGAATTTTTATGTATTGAAAGTCGATAGAAAAATAGAATTTTTATATATTGAACTTCGATAGAAAAATAGAATTTTTATATATTGAACTTCGATAGAAAAATAGAATTTTTATATATTGAACTTCGATAGAAAAATAGAATTTTTATATATTGAACTTCGATAGAAAAATAGAATTTTTATATATTGAACTTCGATAGAAAAATAGAATTTTTATATATGGAACTTTGAAATAAAAATTTGATTTTTATATATTGAATAACAAAGTAAAAATTCGATTTTTACGTATGTAGTGAAAGCAGCAACGAAGGTGACAAAAAGGCGAAACGACGAAGACTTCTTCAAAAGAAGAGTCGAGATGATTGGATAGCTAAAAGTGAGAATTTCTCACCTTTCAATTTCTATTCTAGTTTTATATATATACTAGGATGCAGACGGTGCTTAGTAGCACCCGACACAATCGTCCACAGACCATGGACTTGTTTGTTTGACTGTTTGGTGATTGATTGCGATATTGGTTTGAATGTGGTTTGTGGAGTGAAAAATCGAATCGATAAATTGGTTAGGATTAGACGTGCGCCGTTATAAGGCGAAGGAGTAAGGCTAGGTTAGACCCTTACTCCAAATTTTGTGGTTTGCAAAATGAAATTGATTTGATTGATGAGTGAATGGCGTGGGCCTTCACTAGACCGGGGATAAGGCTAGGCCTTGTCCCGTTTCTAGTATCGTGCCGTTATGCCGCCGAAATTTTCTAAAATAAGTTAGAAAAATAAAAATAGCATTTTATTTAACGAATGAACTGAATATAAATTCATATGTTAAAATAAAATGTGTTATCGTTAAAAATATAATTTTTAACGTGAATGTGAATAAATAAATATTCATTTACAAACCAGACGGTTTGTTTATGTACACCTATTTGAATGACGTTGATTGGGTCGATAAATTTTACACATCGCCTAACTGCACAAATAAAATATGTGTTTGATTGTTTGAAACCCCACACGGGTGTTAGGATGAAATTTGAAGTTCACTCATCCTGATTTATTAAATATGTCGATCGATTGATTGACAAGCTGCTATAAGCGTTAAATGTCTATATTTGATGCTTATACAGTGTAGTGCACTTTGGTTGATGGTTGATTATTCATCGTTGTTGATATATACATGTGTTGTAGAAAATCCATATAATTAACATTATATGGTAATTGATTGGGCCTCATTCCAGTTTAGAAATGGAAATATTTAAAATAGAAATATTTGAAATAGAATATTTGAGAATAGAAATTTATGAAGCCGTGTTGATTAGATTGACGCCATTTTGACGTGAACGATATTTATATCGATTTTATTCATTTTAAAATGAATATTGAAAAGTGATTTCGAAATCGAATATTTCGAAATGAATTGAATTGAAAACGATTTCGAAATGAATTGAATTGAAAACGATTTCGAAATGAATTGAATTGAAAACGATTTCGAAATGAATTGAATTGAAAACGATTTCGAAATGAATTGAATTGAAAACGATTTCGAAATGAATTGAATTGAAAACGATTTCGAAATGAATTGAATTGAAAACGATTTCGAAATGAATTGAATTGAAAACGATTTCGAAACGAATTGAATTGAAAACGATTTCGAAATAAATTGAATTGAAAACGATTTCGAAATGAATTGAATTGAAAACGATTTCGAAATGAATTGAATTGAAAACGATTTCGAAAAGAATTGAATTGAAAACGAATTGAAATGGATTCAAATTGAATTGAAATTTGAATTGAATAGAAATGAATTTTGAAACGAATTTATAAAGAAGAATTCAATTTTGATTTGAATTGAAAAGGAGGTTGAAATTGCTTTTGAAACGAATTTAAAACTATTTATATAATTCGTTTTAAATAGAAATCGACGAAGTATATATTATATATATTATATATATAATATAATGGCCTGAATAGAACGCGCCGCGCCGCGGCAGTTCGTGAATTTCGACCATTTATTTCAAACGGACATTGCGGGAGATCCGACCGTCGGATTCTCCTAAAACCGGAACCGTTGGGTTCGTATCGAAAAGAGCTTTCTAATGAATGTTAGAAATTTGAAATCTAACGGTTGGATTTGGAGATACGTCCAAATCAAATTCGAAAAAGGTCGCTGTAAGTGCAGTTCGATGGCCGTTGTTGGAAATCGACTGTACGGGCCTTGATAAAATTATTAAAAATAGTAATAATTTGTGTAAAATCATAAGAAATGATTTGTGAAAGTTTGGGATGAAAAACTCCATATTTGAAAAGATAAAAATAGATTTTTATCGAAATGAACTAGTTTTGAACTAGAATTATAATTCTATTTATTTTTAAATAAATAAATTGAATTTGAAAAGGGTTTTGAAAATAACCAAAATTTCCAATGATTGCATTGGAGTGGATTTGAATCGAAATTGTCTTCGGAATATTTCGATGTTGGAATTCGTGATTATACAGGTGTGGTTATGGAAATTTGAAAGATATATATTTATATCGTTATTTCCAATACGACATTTGTTAGTCGTAGAATTCGATATTGAATATAAGCCGATATATTTTCTATTCAGAGCCTTGTATTGAATATCGAATGTGATTTGGGTTTGTCGTGAATGGTGTCTTCACTAACACTGTTCTTGAACCCAGTTGAGAAAAGATTAAATCTTTTTATTTAGATTTAATGAAGTGTACCAATTAAATAACATTTAATTGGAATTGAATCGATATAGATTTTTGGGTTTATCGTGAACAGTGTTTTAAATAACACTTGTTCTTTAACCCGATAATTAATGAATGTGATGTGGGTTTGTCGTGAATGGTGTCTTCACTAACACTGTTCTTGAACCCAGTTGAGAAAAGATTAAATCTTTTTATTTAGATTTAATGAAGTGTACCAATTAAATAACATTTAATTGGAATTGAATCGATATAGATTTTTGGGTTTATCGTGAACAGTGTTTTAAATAACACTTGTTCTTTAACCCGATAATTAATGAATGTGATTTGGGTTTGTCGTGAATGGTGTCTTCACTAACACTGTTCTTGAACCCAGTTGAGAAAAGATTAAATCTTTTTATTTAGATTTAATGAAGTGTACCAATTAAATGATATTTAATTGGAATTGAATTGGTATTGATTTTTGGGTTTATCGTGAACAGTGTTTTAAATAACACTCGTTCTTTAACCCGATAATTAATGGAATGTGATTTGGGTTTGTCGTGAATGGTGTCTTCACTAACACTGTTCTTGAACCCAGTTGAGAAAAGATTAAATCTTTTTATTTAGATTTAATGAAGTGTACCAATTAAATGATATTTAATTGGAATTGAATTGGTATTGATTTTTGGGTTTATCGTGAACAGTGTTTTAAATAACACTCGTTCTTTAACCCGATAATTAATGGAATGTGATTTGGGTTTGTCGTGAATGGTGTCTTCACTAACACTGTTCTTGAACCCAGTTGAGAAAAGATTAAATCTTTTTATTTAGATTTAATGAAGTGTACCAATTAAATGATATTTAATTGGAATTGAATTGGTATTGATTTTTGGGTTTATCGTGAACAGTGTTTTAAATAACACTTGTTCTTTAACCCGATAATTAATGGAATGTGATTTTGGGTTTATCGTGAATCGTGTTTTAAATGACACTGATTCTTTAACCCAGATAATGATTAAAACTAAGTGGAGTTTTAATGAATCTTTAATTAGATTGAAAAGATCGAGAATGGAGTATCACCAGTTTTGCTCCAGGCGATAGTTAAATCTTTAATTAGATTTGAACATGAAATTTAGAAACTAACTGTCGGTTAGCTAAGTAGAATGGTTTTCTGGATATTGATCTGATGTTGGTTTCGGCCTTCGGGGTTAATATTTGGGGAATTATTCTCTTGATTAATTTACGGTTAATGACTAATGAGTTGGAATGAGGCGTATGTTGTGTTTGTGTAACACTTTTATAATATATACGCGAGTTATTCGGAAAGACCGGGTTTATCCCATTCTGAATAACTGATACGACGATAAGTCGAAGATGAAGACGATGGTCGAAGACCGGAGGTCTTCACGTCGTTTGGGTGATAACTGATGATCTTGATTGGGCTGTACACCCAAGAAGATGGAAACAGTTAGTGATCGTCCAGACGTACTTGGAGATCGATGGATATGCGGGGTACTGGGTGCCTCCGGTTTCGTTCAGACCCAGGACGGACTTGTAAATGGACTGTGTGTCTGACATCGGATTTCATTCTGTGTGACTGATATCGGTTGCATAGGATGGTTTGCCTGTGTGGCATGCTAAGATGCAAATGATCAAGGCTTCTGTTGAAAAGCAAAGTCTTGTGGTGATGATCAAAGCACGGCCTTTGTGGCGTAGCTTTGTGTAACGTTTACCTCGCGTGTTTCACACCAGGTATGAACCAAAAACGGGAGACGGACCTCAGGGAGGACTTGCGTTTCTTTCTAGTTAGAAGTGGCGTCAGTGGTTTTACACGCCCTGACGAGTTTGACTTATGTGGTTGTTGCGGTTGCGAGGCGCCTCGGTTATATCGGTTTCGGCCGAATGCATTCTGGTCGGCTGACGGACCAGACTTACACCCCATAGGGTGGGGAGACGTATTGTTCAGGCACTATAATCCACTCCGTGTGGACCGGCCCTGTCGCTCCATGGGGCAGTTGCGGCTGTTCCTGTGGCTCGGGCTAGAGAGTCACGAATCGGTTGAGGACTATCTTTTGCCTCGGTTCATAGACGGAAATCCAATTTCCAAATACGTGACATTTGCGGTTTTATTTGTAAACCTATATATGGCGACATGATATATGGTACCCATGCCGCCTATGATTGATACTTATGATTTGAAGTGTTTTATACACTATGCACTTATAATAGTATCAAATGATTTGTTTTAAACGTATCAAGCATTCTTTGGTTGTTATAAGGGAAAACCCTATCCCCCGGCTTGCGTTGCATTGTGTGATAGGACCTGGGTCTTATAACAGCTTCATTTTTCTTTATTTAGCATTGCGCTGTTTGCTATATGCACTGGTATTCTTGGGAGGAAACCCGTTCCGTGTTATACGGCGTGGTCCCTTGATTTACCTAATGATTTAAAATAAAGATTAATAACTGTTTTAGTTCTCACACCAGTCACATGACTGACCTGGAGTTTATTGTTTTAACCTAAACTCTGGGTGCCCTTATTTTGACACGGGCAGCTAGTAGTTTTGGTTTTGCAGATTTATATTCACAGGATCCTGGTTTACAGCTGGAATGATATCCGGAAAGCTTTGTATCCGTATATCTCTTCTAGTTGTGTATTGTATTATTTTCCGCTGCTATGTATTTAAATGTAATTTAAATCTCTGATAATTCTGTGTAATATTCTTTTATACTCTGTATATTCTTGTAATCTGATGCATTGTTGTAATATACAATGAAACGTTCTTTTATATGTTTTCTGTTGTGGTTTGTTCTCGAACTATCCGACGCTTTCCTTTACGGGGAGGTTGCGGGTCTTTACACGGATAGTCGGGTTTGAGGAGATAGAGGCAGTCAAAACGCGTGATAGACTAAAGAGAAGGCTGACATGGCGAGGTAATTAAAGGGTAATTATAATTTAAATTTATTAATTAATATCGTTAATTTATATAAAACTTTGAACCACGATAACTTCCTCATACGTTGACGAAATTCAACGAAACAGGATCCGTTGGGATCGCAGAGACGAGCTCTAGACGATGGCGCTGACCTGGAGTCGATCTCACGCAGTTGGAATTTCAGCTAATTTTGAACGTTCATTGCAAATTAAAAGAAACAAACGCGTCCACTGTCAACCGAACAATCTGGTGAGTTTATTCTCACACTTTTCTGGACAGCCATGATGTGAGAAATCCATATTAAAATACCAATTGGTCGATTGGCTGCTTTGGTTGCTTATGGTTGATTGAATGGTTGCTGTTGATTATATTATCATCATTAATTTATTCATTTAAATTATATAGCATCGTGGAATGTTATAACCGTCTATGATGCAGAGAAGAACAGGTAGGAGGAATCAATCCGAATTCCTTAAATTTATTGTAGGTTATTTATTGATCATATTTTTCATACATATGAATTGTTAACCCCAAATTTGACATCAAACCCTGTTGAATGTTAATGATTGAATGGTTGTTGATCGTGTTGTGTTTTTAATCAATCAACAGTATTGATTAAGTGATTGGCAGTGATGGTCTAAAATCCATCGGTTTTGGCGTCGTTTGCCGCTAGACAAACTGACGAAGATTTTATTCATAAACATATTGTTATAACTAAAAATGGAATTTTAAGTTGTTTATATGAGTTAATTTAAAATAGAAATTTATAAATATATTTATATTTATAATCATGATTTATCAAAGAATTTGTTTTAAAAAGGTTTATATAATGAAGAAAATGTCATTAATGATCAGAAAGGTAGAAACTAAAAGATTGATGAGTACTATTGAATAATTGTTTTATATAACAATTAGAATGATATTTTGAATTTAATTAAGTTAATTAATGTAAAAAGGGGAAATAGTGGATGAATATCAGTTAATGGATAACTGATGCTGACAGTCGACAAAGGCGACTGTGTTAACCAAAGTTGACAATTAGAATGATTTGATTTAAAATTTATCAAATCCATAGCTCTTGAATATTCATTAAACTTAATGAATATTGTTAGAAGTTAGTTAATCGTTGATTAACTGTTGTTTTAAAATGATTATCAAGTAAATTTTGTTAAATAAAGTTAATTATTATTTAATGATCTTTTAAAAAAAAAGATTAATTATTTCATTTCTAGTTTATAATGGAATTAACTACGATTGAAGTAGTTAATGCTAAAGAATATTATCATTTTAATGGTAAAAGAAGTGATTATTTTTAATGGAAAACTAGATTGAAAAGTGATCAAATGGAAACAAGATTGATTGAAGTATAATAAGAGTCTATAAAAGAATTTTCATTCGAAGTTACAAACAAAGTTTTAAAAAAGGTAACTCGTAGGTGATGCGAGGATTCAAATAAGAAATTATTTAATTAAGTAAATTGGTATGGTTAAAATTATGACTAAAGAAGGGTTTTGGATATTTACTTAATACATTAAGTAAAAATATTCTAAGGAAATAAAAGTAAAGAAGTCATTTCAAAAGCTAGTGTTGATTATGTTTTCAAATTAATGAATCACAAGGATTTTGTCGAGAAAAGATTTATGAAATCGATTATAGGTATTTATAAAATGGAAACGATGTTTTTCCAAGATAAAGAGAAAATAAAGTTGGGTTATGTAATATATAAGAATATCTCTGAATAAAGGAAATAACAGTAAATTTGGATGAATACGTTATCCTAAAGAGAAAATCGATCAATGTTTTTCCAAAGTAATGAAAACAGAAGGATTTGGTTGAAATAGGATTATGAAATCAATATGAATTGATAAAATAGTTTAATGATGTATTTTAATAGAAATGACCTAAGTTGCCAATGGATTTAACATCACTGTATGATTTGATAGTTAAACAACCGACTATCTAATGAAATATTCTATCTACTTTTTGACGAGTTGTTTTCGAAGAGACTAGGATGGGAACTAGACCCAAAACCACTTCGAATCAACTGTACGTTCGCGACTAATTGGCAGGCGATGAAGACGGAGCATTGAAGACAGTATATCTTCATAAATGGAAGAACCACTAACAATCTATTAGTCGACACAGAGATATACTGGGGTTCTGTCATGGTTGAAATATACAGGTTGCAAGGACTTCTCGTTACTGACCCTTGGGCTGATTCCTATATAGGATGTGGTAGGAGAGTACCTTCGGTTCATCATGTTCTTGGATGACTTGTATGGATGAGTGTCTGACAGAGTATTTCCAGACGGTCACATATATTAATTTCTTCAACCGTACCAAGAGTGGAAGCAGAGAAGGAAACTTATTTAGCCAACACGTAATGTATTGTTGTAGACGTCAATCAGTGATTCGATGGATCTGACAATGTGGCATTCAAAGTGAATCTGATGTCATGGCAAAGCATAGCCTCAAGCCTCACCAACCGGGAAATGACAAAAATCGGGCAGGCAACATGGCTTTGTGGGTCGCTCCCATTAGGGTGTATAATCACCTATCTAGAGAAATTCCATTTGCTTCTTCAAATCTCTCGATGTTGACCCTTTTCGGGAAAAGGTTGTTTGAGCCCAACCATTGGTGATGTACATTCGATACACTCAAGCGAAATGAGTGGTCAGTCATGTGTGAGCCGGGTTGCAAGATGTTCTTGTTGAACCCAGTGTTTTCGCCTCTAGAGATACACTATCGGCAGGTGGTCCCATACCTTGTCATAGTCGGAATCCAATTTCCAATAAACGCCAACAGTTTCTTTGATTGTATACTATATATGTAGAGCGTGAGATGCAAGCGTTCTGCTAATTTGTTATTTATTTGTGGTTTGATAGACACTATTATAATATCAATTAAGATATTGACTTCAAAAATGTTTTGCGTTATAGTAAGGTAAAAACCATCCGTGTTTATGTGTGGACTGGTCTTACTATTATCCTTTTATTTCAAAAGGATTTTCAAAGTTAAACAAGTTGTTTTTGTTATGAATTTATCACTGATAGTATTCCAGACTCACCCGGTGAATTTTGTTTTAAATCAAATGTGCTCGGGTCAGATTGAGTACGTTACAGGTTAGTTTTCGTTTGGAGTCCCAGGAGCTGGAAGCAGGAGGCTTCACCATTAGTTATTCAAAGTGTATTTCTGTTGTGTCTAATACACGATGTACTCTGATGATTGGTATGTATATATACTGTTTCTTTTTGTATAAAGAGATTTGATATATTATATTTTATTCGTTCTGCTGTGAGATTCTAATGTGTTCTTCTTCTTTCTTCTATTCTAACAATTCTTTCTTTCTTTACTCACCCTCTAACTTCTTTCTATTAACAGTCAGTGGTTCGATACTTGGGTTTTTGGCAAGTGATACGAGATTGTGTATCATTGTTGAAAATTCGAGCGTCGAAGCTTTTCCTGGGCCGTTACAGTTAGTATCAGAGCTATTGGTTTAGGGATAACCTTGGCTCTGTGGTGTAACTCAATAGAGATTGGGTTAGTAATACCCTAGATTGAGTAGAGTGCGTATATATGAGAGTGCGTATTTGTAATTGAATATAAGATTATTTTTAAAGATTTTGCAAAGAGGGTAAATAAAATAATTTTGCCCAAACCATATTTTTGTATAAAAAGGAAATTATTTTATCGAATTATTGAGGTATCTGATGGTTGGATTTATTTGGATGGAATCAAAACCAAATGTGGAAATACGACCTGACTTGGTTAAGTCAAGTTGAATCAGAACTGGATATAGTGTTGGAATTGAATAAAATACATTTGGGATTTGTTAATCAAATAAATAATTGAATAAGAAATCGATTTTATATCAATCGATAAGTGAAACCCAAAATGAAAATAAAAAGGAAATATATAAATATTGAATCAAAATGTTTTGGTGGGTTGTTTTGCAGTGTTTGTTGTTTGATTTATGTTGAATGGTTGTATATGATTCACCAATAGTTTAAATTAAAGAGTTGAACAAATTAAAGGGTTAAGAAAAATGATTTTGGTATAACAAGGGTGATTAGAAACCAAGGATTTAAACCAATAAGTATGCCAAGTGTTTGATTTGGGGATTTGTGTAATCACGGGTATATCATTGAAATATTATCCCATGTATTGTTACTTACCTGGTGATGCAGTTGAGTACAGGTATGAGACAACTTTTAAAGATAGAATTTGATTGCGTAGATTGCTATAAATTAAAAGGTACGCTAAATTAACACTCGCAAAAAGGTACGCCTACGCCAAATATAAATTTTTGGGTTTTTGGTTTGGGTTTTGAGTTTTGATTTTGTATTTTCCGACCATGAGAGTCGATGTATACATATTTGTTGAACCTGCAATATTGCAGATGTCCCTCCGTGCAGGGGAGACTCTGCCGAATTTTTTCCAAAATTAAAGGAGTTAGAAGATTTTGGAAAATTGAGTTATTTGGAATTAATTGGGTTTAAAAACCAATTTAGATTAATTTTGAAAATAAAACTGGGTTTTAATTAAATATTTTTGGTAAATATAATAGGGCTGTACCATTCTTTCTGCTTTGGCAATTTCGAGGACGAAATTATTTTAAGGGGGAAGGAATGTAACGACCCGTATTTTTCTGGCTGAGTATTTAAATTATTTAATTTACTTAAAATGGTAGTTTGAATTTAAATAATGGATTTTAGTTATTTTAAATATTTAATTAGTAATATAATAATATAGATAATATTTTTATTTTTGGGAAAATGTTGAATTCGATGTATAATGTGAATTGGCAAAATATAAAGAGTTAATATCGTCTATATTTAAAATATATCGACGATATCGTTCATTTAACGACCGTTGAGCGTATAGTTTATAATTTAATTATATAACGAGCTGCAGCGGCGCGGTAGTTCGTAATATGGCGTTTTGAACTTTAACTGGCTGTACAGGGCCCAATATAACTCGGGTTTTCTCGAAACAAGAAACGTTAGAACCGTATTGACGATATTTTTCTAATTGAAGAGAAAAATCGAGTTTTCATGTTGTAGATTTTATTTTATGGCCAAATAAAATTTTAAAATAGTCGCTGTGGAATTTCCTTTATAATTTTATAGTTATTTATATTAAATAAAGGGGTTTTTTAAATATTTTGAATATCGATATGGCTTGAAATTCAACTCGGGATATTTTATCTGGGTAGTGTATACAGTTCTGGTCGTATATGGCCAATTTCAATATTTTATTAATATTATATGAGGTATTTTTAAAATGGTTTATTTTTTTGAATTGGGCAGTTATAAAAGGACCATTTTCCAAACGACCTCAGTTTTCGACGAAACAAATTTTATTGAGACGACAACAACAAATTATTGCTAGATTTCAACTGGCGCGTCAATGGGGTTAATTTATGAGCGTGGCAAAATAAAATGCAAATAAAAATAACCATTTGAACGTGAACGAGCGCTATTCGAACTAACGAAATCGGAATTCGACGAAACAAGATTCGTTAGGACCGTATCGTCGAATTATACTATGTCGTCCAGTTGTGTCATGAACAGGGCTTGTTTGTGAGCACAGGAGCTAATAAACAATATTGAAAATAGCGATAGACACGAAATAAAAATCGTCGGTCGTTATCAGACATCACGTCAAGATAAAATATAATTAAATTCTCTTATATAAACCCCTCCCAACTCAGAAATTTCCAGCCACCTTTCATCTTCATCTTCAATTTTGCGAAAAAACCCCTCTTCTTAAAATCAATTATTTCTTCCAGTCCGTGATGTTTTTGCTATGGGATTCTGAAGGGAAATGGTAGATCGGGAGGAGGGCTACCTATAGCCAAAAGTTGGGGAGGTATCGTCAGGTGTGGAGCCGGAATACACGATGAACGGTAGAAAAACGTTTTCGTTTTTGTCCTTTTTGAGGGAGCTTTGGCTGACGATCGATAGGGGGGTCGAAAGCAAAGTTGTAGAGGACAGGGAGGCCTTCAATTTTGGCTTTGGTCAGGGTACCTGAAATGGGCTATGATGGTCGTAAGACCTAGAAGATCGGAGGTGATAGTTTTGGGGTTATTCAAGGGTGCTGGAATCGGTTTTGGCCAAGTAGTGGGCGGAGGTGGCCTCGTGGTGGTCGGGCGTTTGAAGGTGGTGGAAGCATGAAGGGAGGCGCCTCGATCCAAGGTGGTCCGGTGATCGACTATGGGCTGGCGGTGGAGTTATCGGCAAAGGAAGAATCTCCGGTTATTCACGTTTTCTAGCGAACTGACGAGGCGTGGGGGATTGGCGCTTAAGGGGGAAAAGCTGCTCGGAAGCACAGATCCGGTGGTGGTGTCCTCGTGTCTCCAGGTGGTCATACGGTGGCGCAACTGGACGAGGATGAGGGCGGTCTGGTGATATAGGTGGCATTTGTTTATCAGAAGTGGAGAGTCGGGTTTGAGGAGATAGAGGCAGTGAAAACACGTGATAGACTAAAGAGAAGGCTGACGTGGCGAGGTAATTAAAGGGTAATTATAATTTAAATTAATTAATATCGTTAATTTATATAAAACTTTGAACCACGAAAACTTCCTCATACATTGATGAAATTCAACGAAACAGGATCCGTTGGGATCGTAGAGACGAGCTCTAGACGATGGCGCTGACCGGGATTCGATTTGACGCAATTGGAATTTCAGCTAATTTTGAACGTACGTTGCAAATTAAAAGAAATAAACGCATTCTCCGTCAACCGAACAATCTGGTGAGTTAATTCTCACACTTTTATGGACTGCCATGATGTGAGAAATCCTTATTAAAATACCAATTGGTCGATTGGTTGCTTTGGTTGCTTATGGTTGATTGAATGTTTACTGTTGATTATATTATCATCATTAATTTATTCATTTAAATTATATACTATCGTGGAATGTTATAACCGTCTATGATGCAGAGAAGAACAGGTAGGAGGAATCAAACCCAATTCCTCAAATTTATTGTAGGTTATTTATTGATCATATTTTTCATACGTATGAATTGTTAATCCCAAATTTGACATCAAACCATGTTGAATGTTAATGATTGAATGGTTGTTGATCGTGTTGTGTTTTTAATCAATCAACAGTATTGATTAAGTGATTGGCAGTGATGGTGTAAAATCCATTGGTTTTGGCGTCGTTTGTCGCTAGACGAACTGACGAAGATTTTAGTTATAAATATATTGTTATAACTAAAAATGGAATTCTAAGTTGTTTATACGAGTTAATTTAAAATAGAAATTTATAAATATATTTATATTTATAATCATGATTTATCAAAGAATTTGTTTTAAAAAGGTTTGTATAATGAAGAAAATGTCATTAATGATCAGAAAGGTAGAAACTAAAAGATTGATAAGTAGTATTGAATAATTGTTTTATATAACAATTAGAATGATATTTTGAATTTAATTAAGTTAATTAATGTAAAAAGGGGAAACAGTGGATGAATATCAGTTAATGGCTAACTGATGCTGGCAATCGAGAAAGGCGACTGTGTTAACCAAAGTTGACAATTAGAATGATTTGATTTAAAATTTATCAAATCAGGAGCTCTTGAATATTCCTTAAACTTAATGAATATTGTTAGAAGTTAGTTAATCATTGATTGACTATTGTTTTAAAATGATTATCAAGTTAATTTTGTTAAATAAAGTTAATTATTATTTAATGATCTTTTAAAAAAAAAGATTAATTATTTCATTTCTAGTTTATAATGGAATTAACTACGATTGAAGTAGTTAATGCTAAAGAATATTATCATTTTAATGGTAAAAGAAGTGATTATTTTTAATGGAAAACTAGATTGAAAAGTGATCAAATGGAAACAAGATTGATTGAAGTATAATAAGATTCTATAAAAGAATTTTCATTCGAATTTACAAACAAAGTTTTAAAAAAGGTAACTCGTAGGTGATGCGAGGATTCAAATAAGAAATTATTTAATTAAGTAAATTGGTATGGTTAAAATTATGACTAAAGAAGGGGTTTGGATATTTACTTATTACATTAAGTAAAAAGATTCTAAGGAAATAAAAGTAAAGAAGTTATTTCAAAAGCAAGTGTTGATTATGGTTTCAAATTAATGAATCACAAGGATTTTGTCGAGACAAGATTTATGAAATCGATTGTAGGAATTTATAAAATGGAAACGATGTTTTTCCAAGATAAAGAGAAAATAAAGTTGGGTTATGTAATATATAAGAATATCTCCGAATAAAGGAAATAAAAGTAAATTTGGATAAATACGTTATCCTAAAGAGAAAATCGATCAATATTTTTCCAAAGTAATGAAAACAGAAGGATTTGGTTGAAATAGGATTATGAAATCAATATGAATCGATAAAATGGTTTAATGAAGTATTTTAATAGAAATGACCTGAGTTGCCAATGGATTTAACATCATTGTATGATTTGATAGTTAAACAACCGACTATCAAATGAAATATTCTATCTACCTTTTGACGAGTTGTTTTCGAAGAGATCGGGATGGGAACTAGACCCAAAACCACTTCGAATCAACTGTACGTTCGCGACTAATTGGCAAGCGATGAAGATGGAGCAATGAAGACCGTATATCTTCATAAATGGAAGAACCACTAACAATCTCTGAGTCGATGTAGAGATATACTGGGTTCTGTCATGGTTGAAATATACAAGTTGTAAGGACTTCTCGCTACTGAACCTTGGGGTGATTCCTATATAGGATGTGGTAGGAGAGTACCTTCGGTTCATCCTGTTCTTGGATGACTTGTATGGACGAGTATCTGATAGAGTATTTCCATATGGTCACATATATTGATTTCTTCAACCGTACCAAGAGTGGAAGCGGAGAAGGAAACTTCTTTAGCCAATACGTAATGTATTGTTGTAGACGTCAATCAGTGATTCGATGGATCTGACAATGTGGCATTCAAAGTGAATCTATTGTGATGGTAAAGGGTAGCCTCAAGCCTCACCAACCGGGAAATGACAAAAATCGGGCAGGCAGCATGGCTATGTGGGTCGCTCCCATTAGGGTGTATAATCACCTATCTAGAGAAATTCCATTTGCTTCTTTAATCTATCGATGCTGTCCCTTTTCGGGAAAAGGTGGTTTGAGCCCAACCGTTGGTGATATACATTCGATACACTCAAGCGAAATGAGTGGTCGGTCATGTGTGGGCCGGGTTGCAAGATGTTCTAGTTGAACCCAGTTTATTCGCCTATAGAGATACACTATCGGCAGGTGGTCCCATACCTTGTCATAGTCGGAATCCAATTTCCAATAAACGCCCGCTGTTTCTTTGATTGTATACTATATATGTAGAGCGTGAGATGCAAGCGTTCTGCTAATTTGTTATTTATTTGTGGTTTGATAGACACTATTATAATATCAATTAAGATATTGACTTCAAAAATGTTTCGGGTTATAGTAAGGTAAAAACCGTCCGTGTTTATGTGTTGACTGGTCTTACTATTATCCTTTTATTTCAAAAGGATTTCCAAAGTTAAACAAGTTGTTTGTGTTATGAATTTATCACTGATAGTATTCCAGACTAACCCAGTGAATTTTGTTTTAAATCAAATGTGCTCGGGTCAGACCGAGTACGTTACAGGTTAGTTTTTGTTTTAAATCAAATTTTGTTTTATTCGTTCCGCTGTGAGATTCTGATGTGTTCTTCTTCTTTCTTCTATTCTAACAATTCTTTCTTTCTTTTCTCACCCTCTAACTTCTTTCTATTAACAGTCAGGGGTTCGATACTTGGGTTTTTGGCAAGTGATACGAGATTGTGTATCATTGTTTAAAATTCGAGCATCGAAGCTTTTCCCGGGCCATTACACGTTAAATGCTTCAACATTGCATTGATCTTTCCATTTGTTATAAGTTTCTCTTATATTCTCAAAATAGTTCCCATCAGTAGGATTATCGTCAATTATAGCAAGATCATTTCCGTAATTATCTTTCAAAAATTTTATTAGGTTCCTGTAATTCCAACCCTTTAGGAAAAATTTACATGTTTTCAAGAAAATTTGGAATTTGAAAATTTTAGAGCCTTCGATGAAAGAGTTCATCATATAATTAGTAGAATGGTAAAAAGCATCTTTATAACCTTCTTTACTTGTCCAGGAATTTAAAAATCTGAAAGGAATGTTTTTAACCTTTAAACTTTTTTCTTGAATTTAACACATAAGGGAATATGGTCACTTATAGGGTTGGCCACCCCAAAAGCATTCAGATCCGGAAATATATTAACAAAATGATGATTGCATAGAATATTATCAATTTTAGTAGCCACGCCCTTCTTTCTCCACGTGTATCTAAAGCCTGTTATAGGAATATCCATCAAGCCCGCATTAGAAAATGCAATCTATAAGGCCTACAATATGTCTAAACGGCACCGTTGACCCACCTTTTTTATTATTAAGGGATATAATATTGTTAAAATCTCCAAGAACCAGCTTAGGATGTCAACTTTTTTAGATTCATTAACCAGCTCTATACATAGGCTTTCTCTATCAACAAGGAAGTTGCTGGCATATATAAATGTAATTCTGCAAGAGAAACCTCCAACATTATCAAATTTAATAGAAATATGTTCATAAGACATTACTTCTACCACTACAGCCCAAATATCTAAATCCCAGGCCAAGAAAATTCTTCCCTTATAGCCAGTACAATTGTTATCAACTATCTCCCATTTTTTGTGTAACTTATTCTTTAAAACATTAATCATTTCATTGCTCAACTTATTTTCTAAAAGTCCAATCACTGATGGCCTATACTTGTTAAGGAACTTAAAAACTTCAAACTGTTTATTTGTAGCAATAAGTCCCCTAACATTCCGCGCTACTATATTAATTTAATCTTGCTCTGGCTCCTTGTGATACTTTAGGAGGAGCAGTAGGACAATAATTATTGGTTTTCTTCTTGTTATTTTTGTTTTCCGTTTCTAGTTCTTCTTGGAATTTCTGATTTTTCTCAATGTTATGTGAGACATCAATCTCTTTTTCAGGGTGGCTTGTAATTTCCTCGTCGATTGCAACTTTCTCTATGAGGTTCTCATCCTCCGAGTCTTCCCAGTCTTCTACAAGACCTTCCATGTTCTCTCGAAGATTATCTGCAGAAGCTTCATTGGAAGTATTGCACTTTTCCTTTAGGTTCTTATCAGGCAGCTTACAAGATTTGGAAAATGCATTTTCATTCAGTTGAGCATCAGGGTTAACAGGAGCCCTGTGATATGCAGCATCCACATTTACAAGCTTGTTGACTGCTTCTGTGCACTTCCAGTATTTACATTTTCATTGTTACTATTACCAGTAGCATATGTTGATTCGATATGAGCTGTAACTTCTGTAATATTATGCATAATTGGTTCGTTAATAGTTTCTACATTACAAAAGTTGTCATTTACGTCTCCTGTCAGAATGTGTCCATCTGTCGAAACAGTCGTAGAAGTATTGTTGTTTTCTCTATTCTGTTTCTATCGTCTACTGAGATAATCAAATCAGTTAAGGGAGTAATAATTGATTGGTCTTTTATATTTCTTTCATCTACTGAGACAATGTTATTAAGGATTTCAGTCGAACTAGGTTGTACGGCAATATTATTATTGGCCCCTGAAACCTCCGAATCATCATTAGAAATAGTTGTCTGCATATTTTCCTCATTAGCGTTTGATCCACCAAATTTAGGACCCCGTCTCTCTGTCAATTTTTTATTACATTGAGCATGCGAATATCCAAACACTTCACATATTTTACAGCACAACGGCTTGTATAGGTAGTCCATTCTGACTTTTAATTCTTCTCTAGTGTGTAATAATACATCCACTTCTTTGAGGAATCAGATTCATCTTCCATTTCAATCAAAATCTTCACAAACGCCACTCTAGATTCATCGACAGTGATTTTGTCCATTTTTATAGGTCTGCCTAATACACTGGCTAGCGCACTGGTTCTATCCCATAGTTCCAATTCAAGGTTTGCAAATTTAACCCGTAAAGGCATTGTTGATAACAATTCTTTTCTAAATCTCATTCCCATCTCCCATTCCTTATGGATAATAATTTTATTATCAAATAAGTATGGACCCCCTTTTAGAATTTTATCGCAATCCAGATGATCATCAAAGCATATAATAAAAAAACCATTCTCTTTTGAAAGAAATTGGAAGTTTCCACTTGGTTTCCACGTTTGTTCTACATATTTTTTTCGAATGAAGATGGTAAGGTTTTGTCCCAAATACATAGAAAATGATAGAATTTCTCCATTTATCAGTGGACCATGAGGCTGCAAGCTCTGTCACAACAGCATTTCTCTTCATGTTAATTACAATAGAAGCAATGTAGCATCGATCCACATAATCATTTTGCAGATTCCCTATTCCTTCTCCCACCACCTGAATCCATGATTTAGCACGTCCAACAGCAAGATCTGCTTCCCTACCGATCTTCTCGATAGGCCATTTGGCCAATCCTCTCGATTATGGGAAATGGTCCCACAAACCTAACTGCCAACTTCCCTACCGATCTGAAGCGAACCACATTCCTCAGAGGTGACACTTTGATAAAAGCTAAGTCTCCTACTTCAAATTTGATGTCAGTCATTCTCTTTTCCACATAGGATTTCTGCCTATCTTGAGCTGTCTTCATCCGCCGTCGAATAAGGTCAATCTTCTTGGACTTTTCTCTAACCATATCAGGTCCAAGTAACAATCTTTCTATAGATTCCCACCAACAAGTTTGTAATGTCCCAGAATTTTGGCGGTTAAATAATTAATTAATTTAATTATTTTAATATAATAGTTAGATAATTCCAATGAGTTGAATTCAAATATTTTGAATATTTAATTTATATAAATAGTGGAGTAATAAAATATTTATTTTCAAAACTGTCGGAATAATCGAATTGACGATAGTGTAAAGTGGATAATTTAATCAAATTGATTCTACTTAGAATTGAATATTAACAACGAAATATATTTATAAACGCCGTTAAGCACATTAATTATAATATAATTATAAAACGAGCATGTAGCATCGCGGTAGTTCGCAATATGGAGTTTTCAACTTCAAATGACTATACAAGATCAGTTATTAGTCGGATTTCTTCAAAATAAGAAACATTGGAATCTGTTTAAATATATTTTTCCAATAGAAGTAAAAAATGGAATTTTCGCATTTTAGATGGTGTGATATGTCCAAATCAAATTCTCAGAAAGTCGCTGTAGAATCGTTTATCAACCGTAACGGTTTATTCGATATAACTAGATATCGGTTTCGAATTTAGACAAGGTTCTTTTGAGATGTAGTGATAATTAATTTTTAGAATTTTCCTATAATTTTTAATTAATTATATACGCAACTTCTTATTTGGAGTATTGTGCACCCTATATCATCATTTTGGGGTTTCACAATATGAGTTAACCTACCGATATTATTTTATTTTTGGGACTGTGGCACCTCGCTGGACATGACTATATTCTTATTTCTATCCGTAGCGGCTCGGATATGAACGAAGCATACGAAACATGGTACACTAAGATAATATAATCTACTGAATCAAAGTCAAATCTAAACCCATACACTACACAAACTACTTCTTAGCTTAAACGTGCATAAAGGAAATTACTGTCACCATCCTATACTAGTTTAGCTGCAAAGTATTGCATAGCGTTCCTTTCCAAAGCAAAGTGAAATGAAAACTCTTGCAAGCTACCCTAAAAACATCAAGGTCTCCAAACCTAACAGGCGCAAATCATGTACAGACTACCTTACCTATACTGAAACTTCATAGGCCATAACCTACTCATCCTAAAACTGAAAATCAACGTATGGCTTCTTTGAAAATGGGAGAAAACTCACGCAGACCTAATGTATCCTATTACTTTGCTATTAAGTAATTTACATCTATATAAACATCGAATACCCAGTTTTCTAATCTCTTCATTTATTCCTTCATTTTTCAGTAAACAAGCCGCCATCTAACTTCAAAATTCCCATATCAAATACAATAAAAAAAGGAAGGACACTATAGATAGTAAACTTTGCACTGAAGTATTCAGCCTATCACATGCACACTGTCACCTATATATCAAGACAGCCTATATCACCCTAAGCTTCATAGGCGTAGGCCTATCTTGTCATGTAACTTCGTGCCGAAGAGAAAATATATGTTGTAGTCCTAAATGGAACTTAAGACATGCCTACACTGATCTATGTTGTACCCTTTCCTTTGCCATGAAAGATCCCAAAAACTATAAATACACACGTTGAAATTTGGCCGAACTCTTGAATTGTCTTCAAAAATTAAACTCAAATTAATTCCAACATAAGGAGCTCTCGAAAAATTCTGAAATGAGTTGTAATAAGCCTGTGTGAGTAAGAGCTTCACTTAATACACAGTTCGTAGCTCGACAGGGATTCTCCTGTTGTTCGAAGTTGCAGAGCTGTCTAGGATGGAACTTCGAGAGTAGTACAGTGGGGAGGGGCCGAGTTAGGTGGTGAGACCGTTCGACAGGCGGTGGCGGCAAGGACTCTGGGGGTTTGTGTTGTGAGCAAGGGTGAGGTACAGGCTATTGTGTGGAGGCGATAGAGTTTGGAAGGGAAACAGTTTACTGGAGTTATTCGACTAGAAGCAACAAGGCGCAAGCATGATAAAGGAGAAGGGAGGTGCACTTCTGTAATCCGGTGGGAGAAGATGGAATTGAGCACGGTGGCTTGTCTTGTTTTACTAAAGTATGCGGTTTAATGTACATGTTTGAGTTAGGAGTTTTGATAATGAAGTGGATTAAGGGTTGAGGCGTGAGAAAAAGAAGGTTGGATTTTGCAGTGCTATGTGAAGAAGTGGAGTATACTGTATGGAGCAGAATGTAAATTGTTGGGAAGTGAGAGTTGTTGACAAAGGATATGGGGTTTGTTTCGAAATCAGCAAAGGAGATGAAGCTCATGTGGTTTTCAAGGTGCTTTGGCGATCCTAATATGGGTTGTACGTCAATGGTAATTAGTTCTCACATTAATAATAATCCATTTAGATGTTAATTATATATAAACATCCAATGGTAGCATGGTGAGAGTATTGTATGGGATGCATGATTTTCTGAACAAAGAGTGGAAAGATGACGTGAACAGGTAGTGGTTGGGGGAAGTTGCACGACGTGTTGAACATGGATTTCGGGAGGGACAACATGCGTGTACAGGGAGATGGGTGTAGTCATCGAAGTATGGTTTTATGTAGGGGCGGAAGTTAAATGGATTGGTGGTGCTTGTTTTTGGTGAATCAGTGGAGGAGATAGTGGAAATTTCCAGTTCTTGGTTTAGTTTAAAGTGGGTAAAAAGAGAAGGCCGAGTTTCTGGAAAACGTGCATGATAGTTGTTTTCATATTGCAAGGAGTATGGGTGAACGTGGGGGAAGCTAGGGTAAGGGCGGCTGTTGTGCTGGTACAAAGGAGGAGGAGAAGTAATATAAGGTGGTGGCTTGTACATGAAGTGGATGGGCTGTGTACTTAACGTATAAGAATAGTGGGCTTTAAGGCCTTACCGATTTTAGAAGGAGAAGAAAGAAAGAAGGTTGCATGTGTTTGTTAATATGGTGACCGAAGGTTTGAGCGTGTATGACAGTAAAAGCTAGTGAAGCACGTGTTAAACAAAGGAGAATCGAATGCAATCAGATTCGTTGGAATCATACAAAAGCTGGTTACGCTATGAAACTGGTGGAGCTCGTTACAGTTTTAAATGGAATTAAACGCCTGATCAGATTTACTGACGCAAATCGTTATTTAACGGTTAACGCGCCAAGGTGAGTAAATTCACTCACTCTGTTTTATTTTAAAATATTACAATCATATTTTGATAGCGATAAATAATGGTTGAATACTGTGTGATGGTCGTTTATTAAATTGGTTGAATAATATATACCGTTGCATATGTACACATCATTGGTTGGATATTGATTCCATCGATTAGAATATTCCCTAGTTTGGAATTAGTGTTAATTGTGTTGACAAATATCTGTGGATGGAGGAAACCGGTTGGAGGAATCCAACAGGATTCCTCAATATTTATATGTACTATTTGTTTTATATATGCACTGTTTGAACCATGTTGAAAGGAAATTTAACATTATGTTGATTTAATAAATAGACGATATCGATAAAGAAAATAGCAACAGTCGACCATAAACCCATTTTTGTTAAGAAGTTATTGACCGTCAGACAAATCAACAAAGATAATTATAAAAGTTGTATTTTTATAATTTAAGCAAAGTTGAAATTATAATAGAAGTTCTATTATAAACTGGTATTTTATAGTTCGTTTTATAAAGTAAATATAAACGATTATTTGATAACTTATAAAGCTGTAATTATCCTACAAGTAAATAATTTGGATAATTATTTTTAAGGCAAACGATTAAGAAATATTATTAGATTAATTATATTAATCTAATGGTAAGAAGTAATTAAAATCAGTTAACGAATTTACTGATGGAATGAAGTTGATTAAATCAACTGTTTATTTGGAAAATGATTATTAGATAAGTTGGTCTTTAACTAATCTAATGAAAATAACTTAGCGGTAAAATGATCAAAAATTTATAAGATTCCTTACTAATTACCCTTTTTAAATTAATGAGGTATTAAACAATTATTGAACCAATATAATTAGATTTTGTTTATATAAATAAGCAGCCAATCTATTTTAGATTAATGATGAATTACACTGTTTACTTCAGCAATGATAAAGTAAATATTATTTAATTAATTGTAATTAAATAATTGTTCTTAAATGGATTTCATTTAAGAGGATATTGAGTTTATAATAAGATGTTACTTGAATTAAGTAAAATGATTCAAATAAAAATAAAACGTCAAAAGACAAAGAACGCCAATGGATCTCGGTAAAGAAGTTATAAATAGAACTGTGGAATGAAGTTAAAGCAAAGAGTTAATGTTTAATATAAATAGTCATAAACAACAGAGATTTCAAAGTATGAATATGGTGTTATAAAACCGTATTCCAAATAAAACAAGAAATACATTTTGAGGGATACTATAAGTAATAAGGAGTTTAGAGTTACGGACGTATATCTATTCTAAGATAAGAACGTTGCCGATCAAGGTCTGAGAGGTAAATAAAATACCCTAACTTGAACGACTCCACTATTATCGAGGGATGATATTAGTTTGTAACAGAAAGTGACGACAAGATTAGTTATAAAGTGGAATATAGTAGCGTATTGCAAGTCTTTGAACTATAACGATTAAATAACGCTGTTGACCAGGCTTAAGAGTGATTGTTATGTCGAGATTAGTTATAAAGGGGAAATATTACAGCGTATGATAAGTTTTTGAACTATAGCGATAAATTAGCGTTGTTGACCAAGCTTAAGCGTGATTTATATATATAGCACTACTCCCTAGGGAATGAAAACAATTTAGTTTGAAATCCACTTATTCGAAAGTAACGAGTAACGATGTTGTCCAAAGAAAAAATAAGAATAAGTTTAGAAAGAGAAATTGGAGATTTTTGTTAGAAAACGATGGCAGCATTTCGATGTCCAAAATGTAATTAGAATTAAACCATTAGGATTTGGAACTATAATTCGACGAAGTCGAATGTATTGAAGTAAATTATTTTAGGAATTATAATCTGATAGGATCGTTAATACTTAGCTTAAACCAATAAATTATAATAGGATATGTAATCAGTATTTAGTTATAAACTTGATATTGATTTAATAAGAAGTTGACTTAGAGAACAGAGTTTATAAAGTGGATTGTGAATATAAAGTTATGAAAGAGATTTCGGTAAACGAGAAAATGGTATTGATTATCTAAATAAAGAGTTAGTTGATAAAGGTGTTCAGATTTCTATAATAGTATGATATTCACATTTTAAAATGAATAATGTTTTAAAAGTGAAAGTTAGACAGATTAAAATGTTTATAATGAAATTGGAAATATTTTTCCATTGTAGATAGGATATATTACCCAAGTGTAGAAAATAAAGAATGTGGAAAGAATGGAAATGTTTTTCGAATGTTAATAACGTATATTTTCTGGAACATATGAGATTAAGAGTTTATAATAACTGGGAATGTTTTACAAGAAGTATGAAAGGGCTAAAATGGGGTTTTGGAAATATTTGGTAAGATATGGGAATGCGAATAATAAAAATGAATGTTAAATAAAGAGTGCCCATAGTTGTGTGTGTTTAGTTGTTCACTTGAATGAATGTTTCTTTTCACTTCGATAGTTAAATAACCGACTATCAAAGTGTTTTGACCATCGTTGTCACAACGGAGAGACCGGTTGAATTTATTATCTGAAAACCACTCCGTATTGGTATAAGCGTTGCGAATTATATTATGCTGAAGAAAGTTGAAGACAGAGTGAAATGCAAGGGTCGTCTTATTCCAGAGTGGTGTTTTCTGTTTTCCCAGTCCCAGTACAACTTGCATGGACGAGTGTCTGACAGATTATACCTAACAAATCACGCACGAATGATCTTTTAAAGGTATTACGTCTGGTGGCGGAGGAATTCATTCCTCTTAGCTTTTTATACCCGTGATACTTTTGGAAATCGATTAGTGAATTGACGGGTTTGACGATGTGGCATTCAAAGTGAATGGTGGACAAATGTTCTGAAAAGATAGACATAGCCTCAAGCCTTATAACCAGGAAATGACAAAAATCGAGCAGGCAGCATGGCTATGTGGGTCATTCCCATTAGGGTGTATTGTCACCATCTAGAGAAAATTCGTACTTGTTCTTCTTTCGTTTCTGTATCTTCAGATAAAGGTTATATAGGCCCAACCGTAGGTGGCAATATATTCGATACACTCAAGAGAAATGAGTGGTCGGTCATGCATGGGCCGGGTTGCAAGATGTTCTTGTTGAATCCTAGTGTATCCCCTCTAGAGTACACTGATCGGGAGGTGCTCCCATACCTTGTCATAGTTGGAATCCAATCTCCAATAAGCGCCCTGCGGTTTTTGATTTTATAATATGTACGTGGAGCGTGAGATGCAAGCGTTCTTCTATTTGATTATTTATTTGATTAGACATTATTATAATATCACTGGATTTTGATATGAAAAATGGTTTGGTTGTAGTAAGGTAAAAATCATCCATGTTTATGTGTGGACTGGTCTTACTATTATCCTTTTGTTTCAAAAGGATTTTCAAAGTTAAACGATATGTTTGGAATTTACTCACACCAGTCCCATGACTGACCCAGAGTTTATTTTGTTTGTGTTTTCCCTAAACTCTTGGGTGCCCAAATTTATCCGGCAGTCAAGTGTTTCAGGATTTTACAGATTCACTTGGAGGAGCTCAAAGCAGAAGGCTTCACCATTAGTTTTACAGATTATTTCTGTTGTGATATGATGTATTGTACTCTGATAATGGTATGTATATACAATACAGTTTTGTATTTCAAAGTTATGTTATATAATACATTTTATTGTTCCGCTGTGAGATTCGTATTTACTATGATTCTGATGTTTCTTCTTATTCTTCTATTCTATTAGTTCTATTTTATCTTTATCATCCTCTTTTTTTCTTTCTAATAAAGATATGTATTTTTGTACACTTTGGGTTGAATGTGTAGAATATTAGTCAGCTCAAATTGGTACGGATGTACATGCTTTTACAAAGTTGGTGATCTACAGGGTCGTTTATACAGTGCTTTGAAGGGTGCCATGTCGTTGCTAGCTTGATAACTGTTGTTATAGGAAAACTCTACTAAAGGAAGATGCTCTTCCCAAGTCCCTCCGAAGTCTAGGATACACAACCTTAAAAGATCTTCAAGAATTACATTCACCCTCTCCGTCTGCCCATCGGTCTGAGGAAGATAAGAGGTGCTCAAGCACAACTGTGTACTTGATGCTTCTTGCAATCTCCTCCAAAATTAACTAGTGAAGATGGGGTCACGATCGCTCACGATGTTGGAAGGTATTCCATGAAGACGAACTATCTCTCAGACATAAATTACTGCCAACCATGATGTCGTCCTCTTACTCTTAACTGGAATAAAGTGAGCTCTCTTAGTGAGTCTATCTACTACCACCCAACTACTGGTGTTGCCTTTCTTCGATCTAGGCAAACCATCTATGAAATCCATAGATACACTCTCCCATTTCCACTGAGGAACCTCCAAAGGATGAAGTAAACCACCAGGTTTCCTTTTCTTAGCTTTAACTTGCTGGAAAACTAAACACTGAGTAACAAATTCGGCCAATCTCTCTTTATTCCGGCCCAAAAGAAAACCCTCTTCATGTCTATGTACATCTTATCACCACCTGGATGAATAGTCTTCTTAGAATGGTGGGATTCATCTTGGACTTCCTTTATCAAGCTTCCAATTTGAGGGAAACAAATCCTTCCATCTCGTCGCAACCACTCCTTCTCATCCGTGGTATATCGGCTGAGGTGACTAGAAGTCTCCCCTTTTCTGAGCTTATCCATGATGTCTAAAATCTGTGGGTCACCTTGCTGCGAAGCTCCTATCTGATACATAAGAGTTGGTTGTATTTCTAGCAATGCAAACAATTCAGGAAAAATCTCGATGGAGGGTCTAAAGTCAAAGGTTGATATGAACTCCAAGCTCTTTCTCTCCACAAACATAGGACTTAAGGTCATCCTCTGCCTACTTAGTGCATCAGCCACCACATTACCCTTGCCAAGGGTATAAGCAATCTCAAAACTATAAGAAGCTAAGAACTCCATCCACCTTTGTTGACTTTAATTAAGATCCTTCTGTTAGAACAGATACTTGAGAGATTTATGATCGGTGTATAAATCTAACTTCTCTCCAAGTAAATAATGTCGCCACGTCTTAAGCACGAATACTATGGCAGCTAGCTCTAATTTACGGGCAGGGCAGTTCTTCTTATGAACTCTCAACTATCTACCCCCATAACACACTACTTTCCCTTCTTGCATCAGAATCGCACCTAGCCTTGGACCACATGCATCAGTGTACACCATAAACACTTTGCTCCCACAAGCTGGTTAAACAATTCGTCTATCCTAGGAAGTGGGTGCCTGTTCTTCTTTATGAGTCTGTTCAACTCTCTATAGTCTACACACAAACGAAGCGAACCATCCGCCTTAGTTGCGAATACAAGTGGAGCACCCCATTCAGATATGCTTCGTCTGATAAATCATTTCTCATATAGCTTCCCTACTTACTTACTCAGCTCCCTCCTTTCCCTCGAAGACATATAGTGCACTGGTAAAGAACCTGGCTTTGCGTTGTCCACCAGATATATATGAAAGTCGATCTCGCACCTTGGAGCTAAGCCCTGAACCTCCTAAAAAACATCAGAATAATCTTGGACTACTGGGACAAATTGCAAATCATCTACAGATGCATCAAGAGACTCTAGGAAACTAAGCATAACAGACCCTTGGGGGTCACAAGAAATCTCGAGGGTCCTCCCATGATAAGACAGTATCCTAACGACCCTCTTTTCACAATTTAGAACGGCACCATACGTGGTAAGCCTATCATTCCTAGAATCAACCCATAGCCCATAAACCTGAGCACATATGCAACGCATTCAAACTCGACGCCTAATACAGATATCCTCAAACCCCGACAAATCATAAATAAATGAGCCAAATCACCAGTGGGATTTGAGACAATTACGGGATCCACTACCATACTAGTAATTAAGTGCAGAGATTCATCCACAGAGCTAGATATAAATGAATGTGAAGCGCTAGAATCAAAAAGTGTTCTAAAAGGATGCTTTGAAAGAGAATTTAAATCTTCCGCAGAAATTTTTCTGCCTCTGTCAGGAGCACTGATCGCGAGAGCATGTACCTGCCCTCTGGAATTTCCTGCCCTTTGACCTTTTCCCTGTGATCCTTGCTTCTTCGGGCACTCCCTAGCAAAGTGTCCGACTTCTCCACAATTAAAGCAAGTGTTCTTCCTTCTTTTACAGTCTTTGATCAAGTGACCTTCTTTCCCACAACGTTGACACTTCCTTTTCTCCTTACCCTTGTCTTTCTTTTCGCCTTTCTTCTGTAACTGCTGCTGTTGTTGTTGTTGTTGTCCTTTCTTGGTACATGTCTTCTTGTTTTGCGGTGTTTCCTCAACTTTAATGTAATGTCCCATATTTTTACGGTGTAATAATAAATTTATTTAATTATTTAAATAATGGTTTAGAGATTTATATGGATGTTTAATTAAATAATATTGAATATTTAATTAAATAAAATAAAAGAATAATATATTTAATTTTTGAAATAGTCGAAAATAGTAGAATTGGCAATATTGTGTGAATGGGACAATTCAAAATATATATAATTCAGTTTGGAATTGAATTCGAATAACGAATATATTATTTAAACAAAGTTTGAATGTATAATTTATATTATAATTATAATCGAGCTCGAAATGGCGCGGCATTTTGTACTTTGGCATTCGAACTTTAAACAAATATATAGAATCCATTTCAAGCTGGATTTCTGTGAAACAAGAAACGTTCGGAGCTGGTGAAGTATATTTTTCTAATGGAAGAGAAAAATCGGGATTTCGTTGTGTATATTTTGATTTATGTCCAAATGAAATTTTAGGAAAGTCGCTATGGAATTCCTCTATAATTTATAATGATTTATATATATTATAAATGAATTTTTCAATATAAATTGAATATCGATTCAACCGGGATTTGAATATCGAGTTATAAATCCAGTTGGAGTTGTATGATATTCTATTGTGAATATATACGATAATATAAATTTGTTTATAATTAATTTAATTATTATTTTTATATATTAATATTTAAATGGGTTTATTTAGAGCTTTAAAAATAGCCAGTTTTGGAAACGAGCTCCATTTTCGACAAAACTAATTTTGTTGGATCCGGAATATTAAATTATTGTTAGATTTCAATTTTCGTCATTTTTGAAGTCAGTATGTGGTCGTACAGAATTTCAATGTGAAATACAGTCGATAATTTGACATTTAAAAATATTTTGTGTGAGCAAACGGAGTCGGAATTTGACGAAACAAGTTTCGTTGGGTCCGTAATGTCGAACTGTAGGTGTATGTCCATTTTCATCAGATATGGGTATCGTATGTGATCATAGGATTTTTAGAATACAAATAAAAGTAACGGTAACAATATAAATTAATATAAAAAGATATGAAGCTTCTTAGATAAGCTATCTATACTATAAGTATTCTAACATCCTAAAAACCCTCACACTTTTCTTCTGTGGGTCAGTGCGTTCTTGGCCGCCACCACTTTCCTTTGTAAACCCAAATCATGTGTTGCAAAATCAAAAATCAATTCAAAGAAAACTTCATAAATCACAACATAAATATATTTGGCTTCACATCGGGCTTCTCTTCAATCTGGTACGCTGACTGAAGGATGCGACATCCATTCCGTCACTGGAGTTTCTCAAGGCGAGCTAGGGTTGTGGCTATTGGAAGATTGAAGCTTTAATTTACGATTTCGGCTTTGGTTTTGGATTTTGGAGACCGAACTACACATTCTGGCGAGATTTTGTGGAAATCCGTTCATAAGAATGTCGCACGAATTTTGGTGCGAACCTGGTTTGTTCCTCCAGGTTGAGGGTTGAAATGTTGTTCGAGCTTTCTAAAATGGGTGTTGGCTTGACAAGAAATGGATTAGAGGAATTTTGGTGTCTTCAGTTAGATTTTTAATGATGTAGTTAAGGTGATATTAGAGAGGATAGTTTGGCCATGGTTTTGGAGGATACTGGAATCGTGTGGAGGAGAGTGAAGATGTGCGGGGTTCACTGGTACGGGCGGTGAAGTATGGGGATGGCCGTATAGTTCTAGTGAAAAGGTAAATGTTGGTTTGGTTTTTAATCAAATGATGGAGGAAAATGGGATCAATTATGCGGAAATGGTAAGGAGCGGGTTCAGTATGTGTAAAGACCCGCAAATTCCCACCCTTTGAATCGACCATAAACCACACAGGTCTGACCCAAAAAGTGAAAATCTACGAATACTTTAACTTTGGGCATACAACATATTAAAACAACAACAGAAGACTTTTATAACATATCATCATATAATGTTACATCAGAGTACAGAATATACATATCAGAGTACATTGGAATATAATTACAGCGGAAGATAAATACAAAAATGTAATATACTACAACGGAAGAACACAGCGGAAGACTTTCTATCTCTGGACACAGCTTTAAGCTTCAACCCAGAATCCAGTTTAATATATCTGCAAAAATAGCTACTCGACTGCCCGTGTGGAAAATATGGGCACCCGAGTTTGCCAGTGGACAAAACTACAGGTCAGTCATGGGACTGGTGTGAGAATTCTACCTAACCTATAAAATATAATAAGGCTAATCACAGGACCACGCCACTTTCGCGGAACGGGTTTTCTCCTATGGATTGCCAGTGCATGACTAAAGTAAATCGTCAAAATAGCGCAATGCTTTTTTTTGAAAAATGAAACCATTATAAGACCCAAGTCCCATCACACAATGCAACGCAAACCGGAGGATAGGGTTTTACCTTATAATGATCAAAAGATGCTTGATACGATAAACACGGTATTATATAATAATAGTGTGCAACCAAATTGAAGAACATCAAAGTAAATGTATTAATCCTAGACGGCATGAGTGCCCCATCCCACTATGTCGCCATATATAGGTATACAATCAAAACCGCGTGATGTCGTATTGGAAATTTGGGTTTCCATCTGAGTCAAGGCTAGGAGCGAATTCCTTACCGATTCGAGACACTCTAGCAATGCCCCAGGATTGGTACTCTGTCCAACCCTTGGATCCTGCAGGGCCGGTCCGTCCCCGTGTTGGTACTCTGTCCAACTGGTGCAATGGACTGGATTAGTTATTCCTGAACACACGTTTCCCGATCCTAACGGATCTCTGATTGGCCATAATACGACCAATATACCTGAGGTACCTCAAATCCAACAACCACATAAGTAAAATGTCAGCCAGTTTAAGCACCGACACCACTTCTAGCTAGAAAGAAACGTGCGCACTCCCTGCGTTCCCTTGCTCCGTTTTAGACTCAACCGGGGTGTGAGGCTCGCGAAGTAACGTATCACACAAAGCTATGTCCATACCAGACTATGCTTTGATCATCATACAAGGCTCTGCTTTGCAACAATAAGCTTTGTTCAATTGCAACTTGGCGTGCCACATCAACAACTCATATCATGCGATCGGTAATTATTTAACATACAAAAGGGTGTTAAGCAAGAGAATAAATCCTCCGCCACCATGCATTTATATATTAAATAAAAAACCGATTTAATTACATGAAATAAATTTCAATGTCAGGCATGCTATCCATTTACAAGTCCGTTCTGGGTCTGAACGAAACAACGTATCCGTCGATCTCCAGTACGTCTGGAAGATCATCACTTTTACCTTGCCTTGGGGGATCAGTCCCAATTCAAGATATTAGTCACCATCAACCAAACGATGTGAAGCTCTCCGGTCTTCAGTCACCGTCTTCATCTTCGACTCTTGATCGTCGTGATGATTATTCAGAATGGGTTAGACCCGGTCTTTCTGAATAACTCGCGTATTTGTAATTAAAATCAACCATACGCCACATTCCAACTTTGAATATCCTTTTAAATAAAAAATAAAAATTATTATTTATGTTAAAAGATTCTCATTAATTTTATCAAAGATAAAATTACATTTTAATCCTTCTAAAAAGATTTATTAATATTCCAATTTTGATTTTCAATTTATAAAATAGATTTATAAATTTCAAATAGTAATTTCAATGTAAATTGGATTAAAGGATAAATGTTATTTAAACATCGTCCACTACAAATCCAATCTACATATCGATCACCAAACATAATTGTTAAGATCTAATAATCTTAAATAAAAGATTTATCTTAAAGACATTTAAAATAATCAATAAAATATTCTATATATAAAAGATTCTGAATGTAAAATATACAAAATCTTTTATTTTACAAAAATCCTTTTATTATATAAAAATTCTTTATTTAAAAAGAAATTCCGCATTGGAATGCGACTCAACCATGTACCATATAATTTGGGTCATATGGGTTTCATACATTTCATGTATAGAGTAATAACAGAAAATAATTCTCAATCCATCCATTAACAACCAGAGTGACAATGTCAACTGTGTGAGCATTAAAATAAAACAATAACGCTCATCGCAGCCTGTCGATCAATCGATAGACATATAAATAACATTGGGATTTGTGTTAGTCAAGTATCGTCCCAATACCCGTGTGGGATTTTCAGCCAACAACAGTTCATATAAATAAGTAAATACATGATTGGTTAATAGATTTAACCAATTTCTACTGTATATTATGCAAATAAAAGTAATCCTTATATTTGCACATAAATTGTGTTTCCTACAAAGATGAGTGAAAGTGATATACTCATTTTGTTAGCAATTCTATTTCAACAAATACAGTGTAGATAAAAGTGTGTTTCCAATCTTGTACTTTTATTTGTACATAAAACACAAATAAAAGTGTATCTCATGTATTTGTCTTTTTATTTGACAAAACAATGTTAATAAAAATGTTCTTTTATATCTTGTACTTTTATTTAACAAAACAATGGTAAATAAAATGTCTTTTTAACTCTTTTACTTTTATTTAACAAAACAATGACAAATAAAAGTATAATTTTCTTTCTATGCTTTATTTGCATCTAAAAATGCATATAAGAAATATAACTCTCTTTTTACTTTTTCTTTGCGATAGAAAATGTAAATAAAATGGTTCACACAATTTTGTTATTTTTCTTTACAATAGAAAATGTAAATAAAAGGATTCACATTATTTTGTTCTTTTTATCACATCTAAATGACGATAGAAATGTACCATTAACATCGCTATTTATATCGCATAAAAAATGTCGAATAAAATGAATCACTAACATTGTCTATTTCTATCGCACTAAAAATGTCGATAAAAATGAATCGCTAACATTGTCTATTTTTATCGAACTAAAAATGTCGATAAAAAATGAATCACTAACATTGTCTATTTCTATCGCACTAAAAATGTCGATAAAAAATTGACAACATTAACCATTCTATTTTCACCGCATTCAAAATGACGATAAAATATTCAACATTAACTATTCTATTTTTACCGCATTCAAAATGACGATAAAATATTCAGCATTAACAATTCTATTTTTACCGCATTCAAAATGACGATAAAATATTCAGCATTAACAATTCCATTTTTACCGCATTCAAAATGACGATAAAATATTCAGCATTAACAATTCCATTTTTACCGCATTCAAAATGACGATAAAATATTCAATATTAACAATTCTATTTTTACCGCATATAGAAAAATGTAAATAAATATATTTCTAAATTCTATTCTTTTTATTTATATAAGAGAATGTAAATAATTGCATTTTCAATTTCTATTCTTTTACTTACATAAGAAAATGTAAACAAATATATTTCTAAATTTTTATCATACCGTTATAACTCATATATAAATTACATAGAAAAATGTCATTTTTATTTTATCGTTCTAATTCACCTCTAAATTACATAGAAAAATGTAATCTTTATTATGCGATAGGAATTCATATTTTAATTACATAGAAAAACGTAATTCCTATCATACGACATAAATTCATACTTAAATTATATCTAAAAATGTAGTTTTTATCCTACAACGCAAATTCACATTTTAATTACATGAAAAAATGTAATTTTCATTCTACCGTTATTTTTCGTCTCTAAATTACATTGAAAAATGTAATTTTAATCATGCAATGTAAATTTACATTTTTATACCATAGAAAAATGCAATTTTGTCATACAGTGCAAATTCATATATAAAGCACATATAAAAATGTAACTTTTGTTATGCAAAGAAAATATGTCTTTTTTTCTATTTTACAATGTAAGAATATGACCTTTTCTATTTTACAATGAAAATAATAACTTCTTTACTCATTCTTTCATTACATATAAATGCAATCTTTTCTATTTATTACAATGAATAAAATTACAATAAAAATGTAATCTTAGCTTATGAACTTTTCATTGCGACAAATTGAAAATAAAAATATAATCTTTTTATTTTCGTCTTTACAGTGAAATCTACACCACATTAAAAATATAATCTTTTTATGCAACGTCTTTCTATTGAAAACAATCAACACATAAAAATATAATCTTTTACATTGCTTCTTTTATTGAAATCACTATTACCTTAAAAATGAAGTTTTAATGTTACTTTGTTTATCGAAACAATATTACGTTAAAAGTGAGATTTTTTAATGTTACAACTTTTATTGAAATCAAGGTGACAAATAAAATATGACTCTTTATTGAAAACACTATTTTTTTACATAAAAATTCTTTTTTTTTTAATGGAACAAATTCCTATTAGAATTATATACTTTTTAATCCACTATTCTTAACGTAACAAATTTACAATAAAGATTTATTCTTTTTAATCACTCCTTTTTAATATAAACAAATCCACATTAAAAATATATTATTTTTCATTGTTCAAATTCTATTGTAAATAAACAAATTAAAAATAATATTGTATTTGTCGTTCAAATTCTGCTGTTATACAAACAAATAAAAATAAGGTTTTTATTTGTTGAACCATCTCTGTTGTAATATAAACAAATAAAAATGAGATTTTACTCATTGTCCAATTTGCATTGTAATATCAACAAATAAAAATAAACTTTTTATTTGGCGATCAATTTCTTTTGTTATGCCAACAAATAAAAATATAAGTTTTTATTTGTCGTTCCCATTCTATTGTTCATTACAGAGTAAATAAAATATTTTTTTTTTTAATAACATGAAATAAATTATAATAACTTGATTTGCATAAATATGATTTTATTCTGAATAAAATATGTTTTAGATCTAACTTTCTCACTGCAAATGAATTCAACAATATATAAAATTCCAATGCGAATTTAGCGTATCATGAACAACAAAACATACAACAAGAAACAATCAACAATTCAAACAACACAGAACATTTCAGATCTGAATCAATATGATAATACAATTATTTTTAGCGCGAGAAAATAATTAATAATTGATTAAATAAATAAAATTAGAATTCTCACATAGATTTTTGGCCAAAATTTTACTGTCTCCTTTTCAACTGCGGTCTGCGCCATCGCGAAGCTCTTAATTTTGTGATTCCAACGCAATTTACGGTTCGTCAAACGGACCTCGTATGAAAGAGTTATGAATTTTTAAAGATCGGGTAATTAAATAATTAAATAATAAAATAATAATAAAAAAAAGGAGACGCAACCTTCTTCCCATCGTGTTTCTCACGGCCGAACCCAATTTGCTCCTCCCTCCTTCATGTCGCATCCCACCACAAGCACCCGGACCACGATCAGAAGCCACCACCTCGTCGGCCACCTCGAGACACACCTGCGCCGAGACCCGGGCCCCACTCGCACCCCCCTAGGACCCACAAATAACCCATAAACGCAGCCCATTCCCGGTCAAAATTCGCGAAATCCGTGCACCAAAATCCGATCCTAACCGTATAGATTGAAAGGTCTCTGAATTCTCTTCGATTTGGTAGGTCATACATAAATTTTCGTTGAACGGATTGGGAGATATTAGCGTTTGAAGTTCGGTGTTTTCTGGCCTTCGAAAATAAGGGCGGCGGCTGCCATTGTCCTAGGGTTTCGGATTTTTTAATATTTTAATAATATAAATTTCGAAATTCGTGAAATAAAGTGGATTTTCGGACATTCTCGGATTTGGGCCTGCTTACTGTCGATCTTAACGTTTTGAGGCCTTCTGAACGCGATGGGCTATGTCCCAAGGTCCAATTCTGATGTCTACACGTTTTTTTTTCGGTTTTAATTCAAAAATGCAATATTAAATTAATTATTTAATTTCTACCGTACATTTAAATATGCCGGGGCCCCATACGACCTCAGAAAATTCTAAAAAAAATATTTTTAGCTTTCTTATGATGATACAAATCCAACAAAATTATTTTCGTCGAATTCTGAGACTTTTTGAAAAATGGCCTTTTTCAAGTCATTTAAAATTTACCGTAAATTGACAAAACAGAAATCTTTTTGCCACGGCCACAAATTAATTCGAAAAATTCTGAAAATTGAAACCTAGAAATAATTTGACATTCCGGTTCCAACAAAAGTGGTTTCGTCGAAAACAGAGGTCGTTTGAAAAATGACTATTTTTAAGGCCAATATATTTAATATTAAAAATACATTTTTAAACAAATAAATCCCGAAACTCAAAATATATAAGTGTATACTGTTTTTCAAAGTAGAACCGTCATTCTGAACTCAATGGAAGTGGTTTCGAGTTCAAATTCCTTCGTATGCAAAAAGTAGCATTTCGGCCCTTATAAATTTCATAGCGACCTTTCTAAATATTGAATTGGCCATAACTTTTGATTCCCGTTATGAAATTTCAATTTTTCGGATTCGTTGGAAAGATATTTTTAAATAGATTCTAATATTTTTGGTTTCACTAAAATCCGTTAAATTTTGCATCCTGTACGGTCAGTCAAAGTTCAAGTTTGACTTTTCAAACTACCGCGTTATTTCTAACTCTTTTTATAATAAAAATTAAATCATTCATTCTAACTTCGATTTAAATCAAATTTGATCATTATTATTTAAATAAATTATTTTATATTGTCAGAATTCATTAAAATTTTCTAAAATAAAAATTTTAAATTGGTCCTGATTTTGCGGGTTGTTACAATCGCCCCCACTTAAAAACTTTTCGTCCTCGAAAAGGAACGTAGCTAAAAATTGTAAAATTAACTATCTTAATTTTAAATTTTAATGGTTAATTATCTTTTCAAAATATACATAAGTTTATATATATAAAAATCATATTTCAAAGAATAGATTATAAATATCAAAAATACGTTAATTATAAATTCGTAACTCTGAAATCGTTCTAAGGCATTACTAACCCCATCTCTAACGAGTTTACTCATTCTAGGATACTACTGATCCTATCTCTAATGAGTATTCCTATTGGATATTACTAATCCAATCTCTGATGAGTCTTCTGTTCAGTTCTAACAAGTTGTACCCCAAAGATTTGAGCTAACCAGAGCTCTGATACCAACTGTAAAGACCCGCAAATTCCCACCCTTTGAATCGACCATAAACCACACAGGTCTGACCCAAAAAGTGAAAATCTACGAATACTTTAACTTTGGGCATACAACATATTAAAACAACAACAGAAGACTTTTATAACATATCATCATATAATGTTACATCAGAGTACAGAATATACATATCAGAGTACATTGGAATATAATTACAGCGGAAGATAAATACAAAAATGTAATATACTGCAACGGAAGAACACAGCGGAAGACTTTCTATCTCTGGACACAGCTTTAAGCTTCAACCCAGAATCCTGTTTAATATATCTGCAAAAATAGCTACTCGACTGCCCGTGTGGAAAATATGGGCACCCGAGTTTGCCAGTGGACAAAACTACAGGTCAGTCATGGGACTGGTGTGAGAATTCTACCTAACCTATAAAATATAATAAGGCTAATCACAGGAACACGCCACTTTCGCGGAACGGGTTTTCTCCTATGGATTGCCAGTGCATGACTAAAGTAAATCGTCAAAATAGCGCAATGCTTTTTTTTGAAAAATGAAACCATTATAAGACCCAAGTCCCATCACACAATGCAACGCAAACCGGAGGATAGGGTTTTACCTTATAATGATCAAAAGATGCTTGATACGATAAACACGGTATTATATAATAATAGTGTGCAACCAAATTGAAGAACATCAAAGTAAATGTATTAATCCTAGACGGCATGAGTGCCCCATCCCACTATGTCGCCATATATAGGTATACAATCAAAACCGCGTGATGTCGTATTGGAAATTTGGGTTTCCATCTGAGTCAAGGCTAGGAGCGAATTCCTTACCGATTCGAGACACTCTAGCAATGCCCCAGGATTGGTACTCTGTCCAACCCTTGGATCCTGCAGGGCCGGTCCGTCCCCGTGTTGGTACTCTGTCCAACTGGTGCAATGGACTGGATTAGTTATTCCTGAACACACGTTTCCCGATCCTAACGGATCTCTGATTGGCCATAATACGACCAATATACCTGAGGTACCTCAAATCCAACAACCACATAAGTAAAATGTCAGCCAGTTTAAGCACCGACACCACTTCTAGCTAGAAAGAAACGTGCGCACTCCCTGCGTTCCCTTGCTCCGTTTTAGACTCAACCGGGGTGTGAGGCTCGCGAAGTAACGTATCACACAAAAGCTATGTCCATACCAGACTATGCTTTGATCATCATACAAGGCTCTGCTTTGCAACAATAAGCTTTGTTCAATTGGAACTTGGCGTGCCACATCAACAACTCATATCATGCGATCGGTAATTATTTAACATACAAAAGGGTGTTAAGCAAGAGAATAAATCCTCCGCCACCATGCATTTATATATTAAATAAAAAACCGATTTAATTACATGAAATAAATTTCAATGTCAGGCATGCTATCCATTTACAAGTCCGTTCTGGGTCTGAACGAAACAACGTATCCGTCGATCTCCAGTACGTCTGGAAGATCATCACTTTTACCTTGCCTTGGGGGATCAGTCCCAATTCAAGATATTAGTCACCATCAACCAAACGATGTGAAGCTCTCCGGTCTTCAGTCACCGTCTTCATCTTCGACTCTTGATCGTCGTGATGATTATTCAGAATGGGTTAGACCCGGTCTTTCTGAATAACTCGCGTATTTGTAATTAAAATCAACCATACGCCACATTCCAACTTTGAATATCCTTTTAAATAAAAAATAAAAATTATTATTTATGTTAAAAGATTCTCATTAATTTTATCAAAGATAAAATTACATTTTAATCCTTCTAAAAAGATTTATTAATATTCCAATTTTGATTTTCAATTTATAAAATAGATTTATAAATTTCAAATAGTAATTTCAATGTAAATTGGATTAAAGGATAAATGTTATTTAAACATCGTCCACTACAAATCCAATCTACATATCGATCACCAAACATAATTGTTAAGATCTAATAATCTTAAATAAAAGATTTATCTTAAAGACATTTAAAATAATCAATAAAATATTCTATATATAAAAGATTCTGAATGTAAAATATACAAAATCTTTTATTTTACAAAAATCCTTTTATTATATAAAAATTCTTTATTTAAAAAGAAATTCTGCATTGGAATGCGACTCAACCATGTACCATATAATTTGGGTCATATGGGTTTCATACATTTCATGTATAGAGTAATAACAGAAAATAATTCTCAATCCATCCATTAACAACCAGAGTGACAATGTCAACTGTGTGAGCATTAAAATAAAACAATAACGCTCATCGCAGCCTGTCGATCAATCGATAGACATATAAATAACATTGGGATTTGTGTTAGTCAAGTATCGTCCCAATACCCGTGTGGGGTTTTCAGCCAACAACAGTTCATATAAATAAGTAAATACATGATTGGTTAATAGATTTAACCAATTTCTACTGTATATTATGCAAATAAAAGTAATCCTTATATTTGCACATAAATTGTGTTTCCTACAAAGATGAGTGAAAGTGATATACTCATTTTGTTAGCAATTCTATTTCAACAAATACAGTGTAGATAAAAGTGTGTTTCCAATCTTGTACTTTTATTTGTACATAAAACACAAATAAAAGTGTATCTCATGTATTTGTCTTTTTATTTGACAAAACAATGTTAATAAAAATGTTCTTTTATATCTTGTACTTTTATTTAACAAAACAATGGTAAATAAAATGTCTTTTTAACTCTTTTACTTTTATTTAACAAAACAATGACAAATAAAAGTATAATTTTCTTTCTATGCTTTATTTGCATCTAAAAATGCATATAAGAAATATAACTCTCTTTTTACTTTTTCTTTGCGATAGAAAATGTAAATAAAATGGTTCACACAATTTTGTTATTTTTCTTTACAATAGAAAATGTAAATAAAAGGATTCACATTATTTTGTTCTTTTTATCACATCTAAATGACGATAGAAATGTACCATTAACATCGCTATTTATATCGCATAAAAAATGTCGAATAAAATGAATCACTAACATTGTCTATTTCTATCGCACTAAAAATGTCGATAAAAATGAATCGCTAACATTGTCTATTTTTATCGAACTAAAAATGTCGATAAAAAATGAATCACTAACATTGTCTATTTCTATCGCACTAAAAATGTCGATAAAAAATTGACAACATTAACCATTCTATTTTCACCGCGTTCAAAATGACGATAAAATATTCAACATTAACTATTCTATTTTTACCGCATTCAAAATGACGATAAAATATTCAGCATTAACAATTCTATTTTTACCGCATTCAAAATGACGATAAAATATTCAGCATTAACAATTCCATTTTTACCGCATTCAAAATGACGATAAAATATTCAGCATTAACAATTCCATTTTTACCGCATTCAAAATGACGATAAAATATTCAATATTAACAATTCTATTTTTACCGCATATAGAAAAATGTAAATAAATATATTTCTAAATTCTATTCTTTTTATTTATATAAGAGAATGTAAATAATTGCATTTTCAATTTCTATTCTTTTACTTACATAAGAAAATGTAAACAAATATATTTCTAAATTTTTATCATACCGTTATAACTCATATATAAATTACATAGAAAAATGTCATTTTTATTTTATCGTTCTAATTCACCTCTAAATTACATAGAAAAATGTAATCTTTATTATGCGATAGGAATTCATATTTTAATTACATAGAAAAACGTAATTCCTATCATACGACATAAATTCATATTTAAATTATATCTAAAAATGTAGTTTTTATCCTACAACGCAAATTCACATTTTAATTACATGAAAAAATGTAATTTTCATTCTACCGTTATTTTTCGTCTCTAAATTACATTGAAAAATGTAATTTTAATCATGCAATGTAAATTTACATTTTTATACCATAGAAAAATGCAATTTTGTCATACAGTGCAAATTCATATATAAAGCACATATAAAAATGTAACTTTTGTTATGCAAAGAAAATATGTCTTTTTTTCTATTTTACAATGTAAGAATATGACCTTTTCTATTTTACAATGAAAATAATAACTTCTTTACTCATTCTTTCATTACATATAAATGCAATCTTTTCTATTTATTACAATGAATAAAATTACAATAAAAATGTAATCTTAGCTTATGAACTTTTCATTGCGACAAATTGAAAATAAAAATATAATCTTTTTATTTTCGTCTTTACAGTGAAATCTACACCACATTAAAAATATAATCTTTTTATGCAACGTCTTTCTATTGAAAACAATCAACACATAAAAATATAATCTTTTACATTGCTTCTTTTATTGAAATCACTATTACCTTAAAAATGAAGTTTTAATGTTACTTTGTTTATCGAAACAATATTACGTTAAAAGTGAGATTTTTTAATGTTACAACTTTTATTGAAATCAAGGTGACAAATAAAATATGACTCTTTATTGAAAACACTATTTTTTTACATAAAAATGTAATCTTTTATTTTCATTCTTTTTTTTTTAATGGAACAAATTCCTATTAGAATTATATACTTTTTAATCCACTATTCTTAACGTAACAAATTTACAATAAAGATTTATTCTTTTTAATCACTCCTTTTTAATATAAACAAATCCACATTAAAAATATATTATTTTTCATTGTTCAAATTCTATTGTAAATAAACAAATTAAAAATAATATTGTATTTGTCGTTCAAATTCTGCTGTTATACAAACAAATAAAAATAAGGTTTTTATTTGTTGAACCATCTCTGTTGTAATATAAACAAATAAAAATGAGATTTTACTCATTGTCCAATTTGCATTGTAATATCAACAAATAAAAATAAACTTTTTATTTGGCGATCAATTTCTTTTGTTATGCCAACAAATAAAAATATAAGTTTTTATTTGTCGTTCCCATTCTATTGTTCATTACAGAGTAAATAAAATATTTTTTTTTTTAATAACATGAAATAAATTATAATAACTTGATTTGCATAAATATGATTTTATTCTGAATAAAATATGTTTTAGATCTAACTTTCTCACTGCAAATGAATTCAACAATATATAAAATTCCAATGCGAATTTAGCGTATCATGAACAACAAAACATACAACAAGAAACAATCAACAATTCAAACAACACAGAACATTTCAGATCTGAATCAATATGATAATACAATTATTTTTAGCGCGAGAAAATAATTAATAATTGATTAAATAAATAAAATTAGAATTCTCACATAGATTTTTGGCCAAAATTTTACTGTCTTCTTTTCAACTGCGGTCTGCGCCATCGCGAAGCTCTTAATTTTGTGATTCCAACGCAATTTACGGTTCGTCAAACGGACCTCGTATGAAAGAGTTATGAATTTTTAAAGATCGGGTAATTAAATAATTAAATAATAAAATAATAAAAAAAAAAGACGCAACCTTCTTCCCATCGTGTTTCTCACGGCCGAACCCAATTTGCTCCTCCCTCCTTCATGTCGCATCCCACCACAAGCACCCGGACCACGATCAGAAGCCACCACCTCGTCGGCCACCTCGAGACACACCTGCGCCGAGACCCGGGCCCCACTCGCACCCCCCTAGGACCCACAAATAACCCATAAACGCAGCCCATTCCCGGTCAAAATTCGCGAAATCCGTGCACCAAAATCCGATCTTAACCGTATAGATTGAAAGGTCTCTGAATTCTCTTCGATTTGGTAGGTCATACATAAATTTTCGTTGAACGGATTGGGAGATATTAGCGTTTGAAGTTCGGTGTTTTCTGGCCTTCGAAAATAAGGGCGGCGGCTGCCATTGTCCTAGGGTTTCGGATTTTTTAATATTTTAATAATATAAATTTCGAAATTCGTGAAATAAAGTGGATTTTCGGACTTTCTCGGATTTGGGCCTGCTTACTGTCGATCTTAACGTTTTGAGGCCTTCTGAACGCGATGGGCTATGTCCCAAGGTCCAATTCTGATGTCTACACGTTTTTTTTTCGGTTTTAATTCAAAAATGCAATATTAAATTAATTATTTAATTTCTACCGTACATTTAAATATGCCGGGGCCCCATACGACCTCAGAAAATTCTAAAAAAAGTATTTTTAGCTTTCTTATGATGATACAAATCCAACAAAATTATTTTCGTCGAATTCTGAGACTTTTTGAAAAATGGCCTTTTTCAAGTCATTTAAAATTTACCGTAAATTGACAAAACAGAAATCTTTTTGCCACGGCCACAAATTAATTCGAAAAATTCTGAAAATTGAAACCTAGCAATAATTTGACATTCCGGTTCCAACAAAAGTGGTTTCGTCGAAAACAGAGGTCGTTTGAAAAATGACTATTTTTAAGGCCAATATATTTAATATTAAAAATACATTTTTAAACAAATAAATCCCGAAACTCAAAATATATAAGTGTATACTGTTTTTCAAAGTAGAACCGTCATTCTGAACTCAATGGAAGTGGTTTCGAGTTCAAATTCCTTCGTATGCAAAAAGTAGCATTTCGGCCCTTATAAATTTCATAGCGACCTTTCTAAATATTGAATTGGCCATAACTTTTGATTCCCGTTATGAAATTTCAATTTTTCGGATTCGTTGGAAAGATATTTTTAAATAGATTCTAATATTTTTGGTTTCACTAAAATCCGTTAAATTTTGCATCCTGTACGGTCAGTCAAAGTTCAAGTTTGACTTTTCAAATTACCGCGTTATTTCTAACTCTTTTTATAATAAAAATTAAATCATTCATTCTAACTTCGATTTAAATCAAATTTGATCATTATTATTTAAATAAATTATTTTATATTGTCAGAATTCATTAAAATTTTCTAAAATAAAATTTTTAAATTGGTCCTGATTTTGCGGGTTGTTACAGTATGTTTGTGACGATCCCAAAATCCGAGGGGCGGTATTAAGGATAATCATTAGGAAATAACACATTAATCATCCTAGCAGAGTACAGATAATAGCAGAAACAATAAATAAAATAATTTTACATGGATATGACAGCGGAATCACAACATGTAGGAATATCAGAATAGCATAACGTGGGGATACACTTAGTAAAAAGAAAAGGAAGTGATCAGTCATCATCGCCAGAGGCGGAATACATACATGCAGTGACAAAATAAGAATATCAGTCTACATCGCCGAAGGCGGAATACATATACATATAGGGAGAAATACGGAAAGTAAATCAGTCTGCATCGCCAGTGGCGGAATCATAATATACACAGTAATGGCGGAAAATATCTAAGTCAACACTATGAAGTCAGCCTCGCCATGAGCCAAAAGTGCATGCTGTGCAGCAGTGCAGAACCAAAAATCACCTGTCACCTGTGTACTAGGCTGCCCGTGTGAAAATAAGGGCACCCGCGTTTGCAAAGTGAAACAAACAACGAGTCAGTCATGGGGACTGGTATGAGGAATCCATTTAACAGTTAAACAATAGTAATAGCAAATCATAGGACCACGCCACTTTCGCGGAACGGGTTTACTCCAGTGATTGCTAGTGCAATTAAAACAAGGTACATTCTTTTTAAGACAATCGCAATGCTTTTAGAAAGAATGAAGCTATTATAAGACTCAGGTCCCATCACACAATGCAACGCAAGCCGGAGGATAGAGTTTTACCTTATAATAGCCAAATATGCTTGATACGTATAAAGAGAAATCATTTGATATTATTACTAGTGCATATATGTTTCAAAAACGAATAGCATCATAAATATCAATCATAGGCGACATGAGCGTCCCATGCCACTATGTCGTCATATATAAGTTACAATCGAAGCCGTTATCTCGTATTGGAAATTGGGTTTCCGTCATGAGTCGAGGCAAGGGGCAAGCTCCTCTCCGCTTCGAGACACTCTAGCAAATGCCTCAGGATTACGCACACTGGGTAACCCCTGGATCGGCTGGGCCGGTCCTCACTTACGTTAGAGGATTGGCAATTCCTGAACACACGTTTCCCGGTCCTTACAGACCTATAATCGAGGCGCCTCGCATTCCAACAACCACAAAGGTGAAAATTAGATATATATGTCAGGGCTGGTAAGTCACTGACACCACCATAGCTAGAAAGAAACGTCGTGCTCTCCCAGCGGCCCGTATCCCGTTTTTAACTCATACCGAGGTGTGAGGTTCGCGAATCTACGAAATACACAAAGCTAGGCCACGTAGACCTTGCTTTGATCATCATCCACAAGACTTTGCTTTGCAACAGAAGCCTTGATCACAGCATCTTGGCATGCCACATAGGCAGTCCACTCCATACGATTGATTTCCATCGATATATAACCTCTAAGCTCGTACGTCTCAGAGAAGGGCGTTAAGCAAGAGAATAAATTCTCCGCCGCCAAACAGATATATATTTAACAGAGATCAATCAATATAGAACAAAATCCAATGTCAGACACACAGTCCATTTACAAGTCCGTCCTGGGTCTGAACGAAACCGGAGGCGTCAAATTCCTCGTATATCCGTCCAATCAACATACACGTTCAGACGGCTACTACTTCCGTCCCTTTCCGGTAGCTACTCCGGTTAGGAACCTCAGTAGCGCCCATCCAACCGATACGAAGATCGTCGGTCTTGAATCGTCTTTGCATTTTTCCAATTCGAATCGCTCGATGAATTATTTGAAATGAGGGTTAGCTCGGCCTTTTCAAATAACTCACGTCATTAGAATTTAAATCGATTCTTTATATGGTTATATTATTCGACATCCATCTTTCAGTTATTTAGTGTTATTTTCATGTCATACACATACAACCATCAAATATCAAACAATTCAAGCCCAACTGGTTTATTTGCAACCTATGTTGCTTATAATATTTTATAACAATTCTTCGCCATTTTTATTTATTTAAAAATGGTCATATTTAATTAAACGACGTTTCAGGTCGTTTCGTGTCACTGGCGCTGTTTTTCCCTAAATTTGTTTTACACATATCGGAAAATCTAACCGTTGGATCTTCACAAAATTTACATCATTAGGAAGATATTCCCAAAGCGAACCCAACGGTTTCAGTTTCGTGAGAATCCGACGGTCGGATCTTCCACACTAATCGTTTGAAGTTACGATTTCAATTTACGAACTGCAGCGTCGTTATTCGATTAAATTAAATTATATTTATATATATATAAATATAATCGTTTCTGGCGCTGTTTTTCCTTAATTTTGAATTAAACATTCCGGACAATCCAACCGTTGGATTTTTGCAAGGTTGGTGCCGTTGGAAAGATTATTCCAAGGCGAACCCGACGGTTGAGGTTTCGGGAAAATTCAATGGTCGGATTTCCCGCACTAGTCGTTTGAAATCACGGTTTCAAAATACGAACTGCACGGCCTCGTTTCGTTTTAATTTTATTTATATTTATATATTTATATAAATATAGTTCATTCAATGATTTCTATATCGTTTTCACTTCAAATATTTTTCTAACTCCCTAAATTTTGGAAAAATTTCGTCATAACCTCCCCTGCACCGGGGGCATCGGGAAATCGCAAATAGCGTCCCGGTCCTTCTAATCTCAAAAAGAAAAAGAAAAAGCCAAGCGGCTAGCCAATAGGCTCAAAATCATCACCCAAACAAATCAGTAAATGTGTACCTATTTGTCGGGCACAAATTTTATTCCTCTTCTCTAGCCCCTTTGCTATAACCTGTTCAATAAATATGCAGGTACATATATATACAGTTCTTGTCAATTATCATTTTCTATTCAACTTCATATTTGATTTCTGTTTGGTTTAAAAACACCATTCATTCTAATGTTACATAAATAGGTGCAAATCATTTCATTAGCTAATTAATGAATATTTCAACTTATATATGTTTATTTTGAACAAGTGGCTATTTTTAACACTTCACATTTCAACGATTTATGCATACAATAAAAATGTGATTTCTATTGTAAAACAATTCATTTCAAAACACTATTCTTCTATATAGTTCAAGTTGGTGATAAAAATGGAATTTTTATCATAAAACAATTTCTTTTAAGACGAGATTATTTTACACAGTTCATATAGTCAATAAAAGGTGATTTTTATTATCAAACAATTTATTTCAAAATATGAATATCATTCAACACATGAATTTCTAAACAACGAATGAATAGCTATTCAACACATGAATGTTTTCTATAGTTTCTATATATAGATAAAAATGTGATTTTTATTATCGAACGGTTTATTTCAAAATATGAATATCATTCAACACATGAATCGCTAAACAACGAATGAATAGCTATTCAACACATGAATGTTTTCTATAGTTTCTATATATAGATAAAAATGTGATTTTTATTATCGAACGGTTTATTTCAAAATATGAATATCATTCAACACATGAATCGCTAAACAACGAATGAATAGCTATTCAACACATGAATGTTTTCTATAGTTTCTATATATAGATAAAAATGTGATTTTTATTATCGAACGGTTTATTTCAAAATATGAATATCATTCAACACATGAATCGCTAAACAACGAATGAATAGCTATTCAACACATGAATGTTTTCTATAGTTTCTATATATAGATAAAAATGTGATTTTTATTATCGAACGGTTTATTTCAAAATATGAATATCATTCAACACATGAATCGCTAAACAACGAATGAATAGCTATTCAACACATGAATGTTTTCTATAGTTTCTATATATAGATAAAAATGTGATTTTTATTATCGAACGGTTTATTTCAAAATATGAATATCATTCAACACATGAATTTCTAAACAACGAATGAATAGCAATTCAACACATGAATGTTTTCTATACAATGGATAAATATAGTTAAAGCATATGAAAATAATTCAAACACAAGAATATTATTCAAAATTTCGGCAGCATAACGGCAGGGTAGTTACACCGGCACCGTCCCTAGTACGGCTCCTCGCTCTACCTTAAAACCTCGCGGTTTTTGACAATGGGAATCATGCATCTAATTCGCACGCAGGCGGCATGTTTATATTTTTTTCATTTCCACAAACTAATCCTATGTGGTTTCAACCAAATATTTTCCAATCACAATTGGGTATTTTTCAACCGCAATCAACCAATATCAATCACAAACAATCCCAAACAATCAATCAATTTCAACCAATAAATATCGTCCATGGTTTGTGGACGAGGGGCGTATATATATATATATATATAGATATTTATATATAGCAGTTCACTTTCATTTTCAACATAGATATATTTATAAAAAGGAATTGAAGAGTGAGAAATCCTCACCAATAGCTATCCACTCACACGATTGATTTCCTTAATAGAAACTTCGCCTACTTGTCCTTCTTGTTGCTTTCGTTGACTGTATCCTCTACATAGGTAAAAATCGAATTTCACTATGTTATTCAATATATAAAGATTGCATTTTGACTTCGCTATTAAATATAAAGATTATATTTTTATTATTCTTTCAAAACTGCTTTTATAATCTTTTTTTCTTTTAAATAAATGCAGTTTTTATCTTTAAAATAAATGCAGTTTTTCTTTTATTAAAAATGCATTTTTTTCTTCTTTTTTTTTAAAAATGCAGTTTTTATTTTCTCTTTTTCAAATGCAGTTTTTTCCTTTTAGAAAAATAGTTTTCATCTTCTAGAAAAATGCAGTTTTTATTTTCTAGAAAATGCAGTTTTTATTTTCTAGAAAATGCAGTTTTTAAAAATCCCTTTTAAAAATGAATGCAGTTTTTATATTCTTTTTCAAAATGCAGTTTTGCCTTTTTCAAAACAGTTTTTAAATTATTTTTCAAAACAGTTTTTAAATTATTTTTCAAAACAGTTTTTAATTTATTTTTCAAAACAGTTTTTAATTTCTTTTTTAAAAACAGTTTTTGATTTCTCCTTTTTTAAAAAATCAGTTTTTGATTTCTTTTAAAACAGTTTTTAAATCTCCTTTTTAAATTTCTGTTTATGCTTCTTTTAAAACTTTCTGTTTTAAAATTCTTTTTTTTTTAAAAAAAAATTCTGCTTTAACTTCTTTTAAAACTCTGTTTTAAAATCCTTTTAAAAATTTCTGTTTTTAAAACTAAAAGAAATCAGTTTTTAAATTTATTAAAAATACAGTTTTTATTTCTTTTTAAAAAAAATTCTGTTTTAAAAACTTAAAACAAAAATTAGTTTTATAATTTATTAAAAATACAGTTTTATAACCCAGAAATAAAAATAAAAATAAATTAACTAACAAAAAAACTCACTGTGGTTTGCGAAGGGGAGGAGGGGAGTCGAGGGCGGCGTTCGGAGATTCTGAGACGCCGCGGCGGTGGTTTGAGGCTTCGACGAGGGGGCTGCTTCTGCTCGATGGCTCGTGCGGTGCCTGGGGGGAGGAGGGAAGACGAGGCGGGCTTCGGCGAAGGGTTCGGCGTCAGGGGGCGGCGGCGCGATGCTTTTAGGGTTAGGGTTTTTTTTTTTTTTAATGTTTCGTGAATAACTGATCGGGGGGGGGGGGGGGCAATTGAAGAAGAAAAGGGGGAAAGGTAGTTTTTTTATTTTTTTATTTTATTATTTAATTATTTAATTATGCACAAGGGTTGACTTTTACATACGATCTCGAAACGAGGTCCACCGCCTGTCGTCCATAGCGTTTTACCCCCATTCCGAACACAATGGGATATGTATCGCAAGCTGGTTTGATCGTTACAATCAGTTTTCGTTGAATTTACAATTTAAATCCTTTTATTGAATTTTAAACGTACATTTCAAATTACCGGGGTCACATACTAACTAGAAAAATTCCAGAAAAATATTTTCTAGTTTCGTATTGACGATACGGTCCTAACAAAACTAGTTTCGCCCAATTCTGAGACCGTTTGCAAAATGGCCAATTTCCAGTCGATTAAATTCAATAGAAACTGGTCAAACGCGTTTTCTTTTGCCACGCTCACATATTGATTCGAAAAATTATGAAATTTGAAACCTAGCAATAGTTTGACATCCCGGACCCGACAAAAGTGGTTTCGTCGAATTCCGAGGCCATATGCAAAATATCAATTTTCAAACTGACTTACTATTTCTTAACTCTCTAATTTATTGAAATATTCTATATTTTATGGGTATAGGCTATTTTAATCATTCAAATTTCTTGTTAATAACCTAATTAAAAAATTTTAAATTGGTTCACATTTTCCGGGTTATTACAATCTCCCCCACTTAAAACTTTTCGTCCTCGAAAAGGAAATAATAGTTAAGCCGGAAATAAAATGTAAATGCAAAGTATTGTAAAGGTACCTTGCACCGGAGTTAGTCAGAGATGTCCACTCTGCATTTGGGATAGGCTTGTTTAATGCTTTCCTCAGTTTCCCAAGTACAGTCTCTAGGATCACTACTCCACTGCACTTTGACTAAGTGAATCTTTTTCCTCCTTAGATCTCTGGTTTCTTTGCCAACTATCTTTAATGGATCTCTTTTGAGTGCTAATTCAGGAGTTATGTCAATATCCTGTTGTGTTGCTTCTTCCACAACAAGATCTGGATCATGAACATGTTTTCTGAGTTGAGATACGTGGAACACATTATGTACACCAGGCAACCAATCAGGTAATGAAACCCTATATGCAAGAGTTCCAATCCGTTCAAGTATAGGAAAGGGACCAATAAATCTCGGTGCCAACTTCCCAGTCTTGCCAAATCTGATTACTCCTCGCATTGGAGAAACTCTTAGATAAACATAATCGCCAACGGCAAACGATATATCCCTTCTTCTCGCATCAGCATAACTTTTCTGTCGGCTCTGTGCGGTTTTTAATTTCTTCTTAATGGAATCGACTTTATCCGATGCTTCTTGAATCATATCGGGCCCTAACACAAGTCTGTTGCCAGGTTCTACCCAACATGCGGGAGATCGGCACGGTCTACCGTATAGTGCTTCAAATGGAGACATTCCCAAACTTGCTTGATAGCTATTGTTGTAAGAGAATTCTGCTAAGTGTAAATGATCTTCCCATGAGCCTCCAAAATCAATAACGCAAGCCCGCAACAAATCTTCTAAAATTCTATTCACCCGCTCAGTTTGGCCGTCTGTCTGAGGGTGATTAGCGGTGCTTAGATTTAATTTGGTTCCCAATTCTCCTTGGAATGCTTCCCAGAATTTGCTAGTGAACAGGGGATCTCTATCGCTGACTATACTGAGCGGTACTCCATGAAGTTTAACAATTTCTTTGAAGTAGATTTGCGCCAGACTTTGAGCCGTTCTGTTGGATCGGACAGGGATAAAATGGGCAGTCTTCGTGAAGCGATCTACGATTACCCATATACTGTCGTTTCCTTTTCTAGTTCGAGGCAAGCCATCGATGAAGTCCATCGAGATTTGTTCCCACTTCCAACCTGGAATTTCTAATGGTTGTAATAATCCAGCCAATTTCTGCTGATCACTCTTGACTAGTTGGCAAGTGGAGCATCTGCTAACATATATTGAAACATCTCTTTTCATCGCCTTCCACCAGAATGTGCGTTTAATATCATTATACATTTTGCTCACACCAGGGTGGATACTTAATTTGGACTTATGGCACTCATCAAGTATTTCTCTTCTGAGCTCTGGGATTTCAGGCACACAAATTCTCCCTTTTAACCTTAGGACCCCTTGGCTATCGAGGCTAAAATCTGAGGGTTTTCCTTCTTGGATCCGCTGGCTAATCCTTTTAATGAATTCATCGTCCTTCTGAAGAATAGCAATCTTATCTTGTAAGGAAGAAGTAATGATAAAACTGGCAATGACTTCATTTTTCCTGCTGAGCGCATCTGCTACTACATTGGCTTTCCCTGGAGTGTATATAATTTCAAAATCGTATGCTGCAAGGAATTTTAACCAACGCTGTTGCCTCAGGTTTAAATCTTTCTGGGTGAAAAGGTATTTCAGGGATTGATGATCGGTGTATAGTTCGAATTTCTCGCCCAGTAAATAATGCCTCCATATTCTTAAAGCAAACACGATAGCTAATAACTCAAGATCATGAGTAGCATAGTTTCTTTCATGCGGCTTTAGTTGACGGCTGGCATATGCGATCACTTGGCCTTTTTGCATTAACACTGCTCCTAGCCCTCTAATAGAAGCATCTGTCCATACTGTCAAGTCTTGGTTACCTTCTATTATTGTCAATACCGGAGCGGTTGTCAACTTCAGTTTCAGCTCCTGGAAAGCTTCTTCACATTCGGGAGTCCATTTGAATTTTTCATGCTTCTTTGTAAGCTTTGTCAATACTCCTGATATCTTTGAAAAATCCTGAACGAATTTCCGATAGTAACTAGCTAATCCAAGGAAACTTCGAACTTCAGTGGGCGTAGTAGGTTGTTTCCAGTTCTGAATCGCTGTAATTTTGCTTGGGTCTACAGCAATTCCTTCTTTTGATACGACGTGCCCAAGGAATTTAACTTCATTCTGCCAGAAGACACACTTAGAAAATTTAGCTTTCAAGACATTTCTTCTCAGAATTTCCAACACTCGTTCTAAATGTTTTGCATGCTCTTCTTCCGACTTAGAGTAGATTAGAATGTCATCGATGAAGACTAGAACAAATTTATTCAACACACCACGGAACACTCTGTTCATAAGATCAACGAAGTATGCCGGAGCGTTGCACAAGCCGAACGGCATTACTAACCATTCGTAGAATAGATCGGGACCCCTGAAGGCTGTCAAAGGAACACAGTCTTCGGCTATACGCAATTGGTGGAAACCTGTAGCTAGGTCCATTCTGGAGAATACGGTTGCTCCATTTAATTGATCTAACAGATCGTCTATTCGGGGCAAAGGATATTTGTTCTTCAGTGTTTGTTTGTTGAGATCCCTGTAATCAACGCAAAGTCTTAGAGTACCGTCTGATTTAGGGACAAATACTACTGCGGCTCCCCATGCTGAAAAGCTTGGTCTGATCAGACCTTTCCAAAGTAATTCTCGGGTTTGGCTACTTAGCTCTTCTTTTTCTTTCGGGGCCATTCTTCTTATTGGATGGACTACTGGTCGAGCATTCGGAATTAGATCAATTCTAAATTCAATTTCTCTTTGCGGCGGTAAGTTCTCTACTTCTTCAAACACATCCGCATAATTTTTCACGACCGGTATCTTTTCTATTGAAGGGGGAGTAATTTCTAAAGAAGCCCAGAATTCTGTTCTATTAATTTCTGAACCAAGACATGGTATGGTGATATGCCCCGATTTTGTTTCAACTTTCACAATTCTTTCGGCACATCTAACTTCGGCCTTATATGTTGTCAACCAGTCAAGTCCCAATATCATATCAAATTCGGAAAGGTCCATGACAATCGAATCAAAAGGAAATCGGTATCGAGAAAAAGAAATAGGCACTTTACAATATATACCGAGATTAACAGAACCTCCTATCGGGTTTTGGACTTTAATCGGTTCCCTTAGAATTCTTTGTTTTAATTTTAACTTGTGTACAATTTTACCAGAAATGAAGCTACGTGATGCACCGGTATCAAAAAGTACAGAAACAGGAATATTTTTAATAGTAAGGGTACCTCCCAAGACATCGGGTTTACCTGAGCCGTCGGTGATAGCTGGCGGGGTATTCCCGTCATAAACATGGGCCACTTGTGCGCTCTTCTTCAAAGGACAATTATTGCTGTAGTGCCCCTTCTTGTGGCAATTGTAGCATTCAACTGAGTCACTAGACCTTGGCTTCTTTGGGGCTTTGCATACATTAGAGAAATGACCGGGCTTCCCGCAATTATAGCAGTTGCCTTTTGGGATCTTTGCGGGTTTTTGAGTCGCGGCCGCGGTGATGCTAGATTCAGGTTGGTCAGTTGAGGTCTTGCGCTTCATCCCTGCTTGGCTCTTAGCGCGGTCTTGGCTAGCATGCCTCTCATCCATGTCCTCGTAGTTGCAAGCCATCTCTACGAGTTCGGTAAAAGAAAGTTTGATGTTGCTCATAGCCCTATCATGGTATTTGCGCTTCAGCCCAAAAATGAATCTTTTATTCTTCGCTTTGTCGGTCAAAACCAACTCTGGGGCATAGCGCGATAGCTGAGTGAACTTATTCAGATAGTCTTGAATTGAGAGGTCTCCCTGCTGGAGATTAGCAAATTGCTCCCGCATCCTCTCAAGAGCTTGTTCTGGCACAAACTTCTCATTGAATAATGTCCTGAACTGCTCCCATGTTCTGATAGTACCAGCTGCATCTCCAGAAGTAATGGCGTCCCACCACAGCTCTGCCTCTTCCTGAAGAAGCCAAATGCCAAGTCGGGCTTTATTGTTAGTTCCCATGCCCATACCTTCGAAGATTTTCTCGCAGGTCTTCAGCCAAGCGATAGCTTCAGTCACTGTGCCTGTGCCTGTAAAAGGTTTCCCTCCAAGATTTCGGTATCTCTTTGCCACTTTATCCAACTCAAAGTCTTCGGGAGCTGGTGCCTGAATAATAGGGATCTCTGCAGCTACGGGGATATTCCCCCGTCCTCCTGCTGCATCTCCTCGGCCTCCACGGCCTCCTCTGGCTGTTGCTGCTCGTGTAGCCATCTAAGAATACTGTATAAGCAAGAAAAGAGTCAAGCTCACAGATTTGATAATTTTCATAAATGATAAAGCAAGGAAATACAAGGAAAGATAATGATGATGTACTGATCAAATTGTTTTGCTGATCTGTTTAGCTCATTCTAGGATATTACTAATCCTATCTCTAATGAGCTACTCGCATTAGAACACTACTGATTCTATTCTGACGAGGTGTTTAATGTGTTAGATCCCGGAACTAAGGTTAACCAAAGCTCTGATACCAACTGTGACGATCCCAAAATCCGAGGGGCGGTATTAAGGATAATCATTAGGAAATAACACATTAATCATCCTAGCAGAGTACAGATAATAGCAGAAACAATAAATAAAATAATTTTACATGGATATGACAGCGGAATCACAACATGTAGGAATATCAGAATAGCATAACGTGGGGATACACTTAGTAAAAAGAAAAGGAAGTGATCAGTCATCATCGCCAGAGGCGGAATACATACATGCAGTGACAAAATAAGAATATCAGTCTACATCGCCGAAGGCGGAATACATATACATATAGGGAGAAATACGGAAAGTAAATCAGTCTGCATCGCCAGTGGCGGAATCATAATATACACAGTAATGGCGGAAAATATCTAAGTCAACACTATGAAGTCAGCCTCGCCATGAGCCAAAAGTGCATGCTGTGCAGCAGTGCAGAACCAAAAATCACCTTTCACCTGTGTACTAGGCTGCCCGTGTGAAAATAAGGGCACCCGCGTTTGCAAAGTGAAACAAACAACGAGTCAGTCATGGGGACTGGTATGAGGAATCCATTTAACAGTTAAACAATAGTAATAGCAAATCATAGGACTACGCCACTTTCGCGGAACGGGTTTACTCCAGTGATTGCTAGTGCAATTAAAACAAGGTACATTCTTTTTAAGACAATCGCAATGCTTTTAGAAAGAATGAAGCTATTATAAGACTCAGGTCCCATCACACAATGCAACGCAAGCCGGAGGATAGAGTTTTACCTTATAATAGCCAAATATGCTTGATACGTATAAAGAGAAATCATTTGATATTATTACTAGTGCATATATGTTTCAAAAACGAATAGCATCATAAATATCAATCATAGGCGACATGAGCGTCCCATGCCACTATGTCGTCATATATAAGTTACAATCGAAGTCGTTATCTCGTATTGGAAATTGGGTTTCCGTCACGAGTCGAGGCAAGGGGCAAGCTCCTCTCCGCTTCGAGACACTCTAGCAAATGCCTCAGGATTACGCACACTGGGTAACCCCTGGATCGGCTGGGCCGGTCCTCACTTACGTTAGAGGATTGGCAATTCCTGAACACACGTTTCCCGGTCCTTACAGACCTATAATCGAGGCGCCTCGCATTCCAACAACCACAAAGGTGAAAATTAGATATATATGTCAGGGCTGGTAAGTCACTGACACCACCATAGCTAGAAAGAAACGTCGTGCTCTCCCAGCGGCCCGTATCCCGTTTTTAACTCATACCGAGGTGTGAGGTTCGCGAATCTACGAAATACACAAAGCTAGGCCACGTAGACCTTGCTTTGATCATCATCCACAAGACTTTGCTTTGCAACAGAAGCCTTGATCACAGCATCTTGGCATGCCACATAGGCAGTCCACTCCATACGATTGATTTCCATCGATATATAACCTCTAAGCTCGTACGTCTCAGAGAAGGGCGTTAAGCAAGAGAATAAATTCTCCGCCGCCAAACAGATATATATTTAACAGAGATCAATCAATATAGAACAAAATCCAATGTCAGACACACAGTCCATTTACAAGTCCGTCCTGGGTCTGAACGAAACTGGAGGCGTCAAATTCCTCGTATATCCGTCCAATCAACATACACGTTCAGACGGCTACTACTTCCGTCCCTTTCCGGTAGCTACTCCGGTTAGGAACCTCAGTAGCGCCCATCCAACCGATACGAAGATCGTCGGTCTTGAATCGTCTTTGCATTTTTCCAATTCGAATCGCTCGATGAATTATTTGAAATGAGGGTTAGCTCGGCCTTTTCAAATAACTCACGTCATTAGAATTTAAATCGATTCTTTATATGGTTATATTATTCGACATCCATCTTTCAGTTATTTAGTGTTATTTTCATGTCATACACATACAACCATCAAATATCAAACAATTCAAGCCCAACTGGTTTATTTGCAACCTATGTTGCTTATAATATTTTATAACGATTCTTCGCCATTTTTATTTATTTAAAAATGGCCATATTTAATTAAACGACGTTTCAGGTCGTTTCGTGTCACTGGCGCTGTTTTTCCCTAAATTTGTTTTACACATATCGGAAAATCTAACCGTTGGATCTTCACAAAATTTACATCATTAGGAAGATATTCCCAAAGCGAACCCAACGGTTTCAGTTTCGTGAGAATCCGACGGTCGGATCTTCCACACTAATCGTTTGAAGTTACGATTTCAATTTACGAACTGCAGCGTCGTTATTCGATTAAATTAAATTATATTTATATATATATATAAATATAATCGTTTCTGGCGCTGTTTTTCCTTAATTTTGAATTAAACATTCCGGACAATCCAACCGTTGGATTTTTGCAAGGTTGGTGCCGTTGGAAAGATTATTCCAAGGCGAACCCGACGGTTGAGGTTTCGGGAAAATTCAATGGTCGGATTTCCCGCACTAGTCGTTTGAAATCACGGTTTCAAAATACGAACTGCACGGCCTCGTTTCGTTTTAATTTTATTTATATTTATATATTTATATAAATATAGTTCATTCAATGATTTCTATATCGTTTTCACTTCAAATATTTTTCTAACTCCCTAAATTTTGGAAAAATTTCGCCATAACCTCCCCTGCACCGGGGGCATCGGGAAATCGCAAATAGCGTCCCGGTCCTTCTAATCTCAAAAAGAAAAAGAAAAAGCCAAGCGGCTAGCCAATAGGCTCAAAATCATCACCCAAACAAATCAGTAAATGTGTACCTATTTGTCGGGCACAAATTTTATTCCTCTTCTCTAGCCCCTTTGCTATAACCTGTTCAATAAATATGCAGGTACATATATATACAGTTCTTGTCAATTATCATTTTCTATTCAACTTCATATTTGATTTCTGTTTGGTTTAAAAACACCATTCATTCTAATGTTACATAAATAGGTGCAAATCATTTCATTAGCTAATTAATGAATATTTCAACTTATATATGTTTATTTTGAACAAGTGGCTATTTTTAACACTTCACATTTCAACGATTTATGCATACAATAAAAATGTGATTTCTATTGTAAAACAATTCATTTCAAAACACTATTCTTCTATATAGTTCAAGTTGGTGATAAAAATGGAATTTTTATCATAAAACAATTTCTTTTAAGACGAGATTATTTTACACAGTTCATATAGTCAATAAAAGGTGATTTTTATTATCAAACAATTTATTTCAAAATATGAATATCATTCAACACATGAATTTCTAAACAACGAATGAATAGCTATTCAACACATGAATGTTTTCTATAGTTTCTATATATAGATAAAAATGTGATTTTTATTATCGAACGGTTTATTTCAAAATATGAATATCATTCAACACATGAATCGCTAAACAACGAATGAATAGCTATTCAACACATGAATGTTTTCTATAGTTTCTATATATAGATAAAAATGTGATTTTTATTATCGAACGGTTTATTTCAAAATATGAATATCATTCAACACATGAATCGCTAAACAACGAATGAATAGCTATTCAACACATGAATGTTTTCTATAGTTTCTATATATAGATAAAAATGTGATTTTTATTATCGAACGGTTTATTTCAAAATATGAATATCATTCAACACATGAATCGCTAAACAACGAATGAATAGCTATTCAACACATGAATGTTTTCTATAGTTTCTATATATAGATAAAAATGTGATTTTTATTATCGAACGGTTTATTTCAAAATATGAATATCATTCAACACATGAATCGCTAAACAACGAATGAATAGCTATTCAACACATGAATGTTTTCTATAGTTTCTATATATAGATAAAAATGTGATTTTTATTATCGAACGGTTTATTTCAAAATATGAATATCATTCAACACATGAATTTCTAAACAACGAATGAATAGCAATTCAACACATGAATGTTTTCTATACAATGGATAAATATAGTTAAAGCATATGAAAATAATTCAAACACAAGAATATTATTCAAAATTTCGGCAGCATAACGGCAGGGTAGTTACACCGGCACCGTCCCTAGTACGGCTCCTCGCTCTACCTTAAAACCTCGCGGTTTTTGACAATGGGAATCATGCATCTAATTCGCACGCAGGCGGCATGTTTATATTTTTTTCATTTCCACAAACTAATCCTATGTGGTTTCAACCAAATATTTTCCAATCACAATTGGGTATTTTTCAACCGCAATCAACCAATATCAATCACAAACAATCCCAAACAATCAATCAATTTCAACCAATAAATATCGTCCATGGTTTGTGGATGAGGGGCGTATATATATATATATATATATATATATATATATATAGATATTTATATATAGCAGTTCACTTTCATTTTCAACATAGATATATTTATAAAAAGGAATTGAAGAGTGAGAAATCCTCACCAATAGCTATCCACTCACACGATTGATTTCCTTAATAGAAACTTCGCCTACTTGTCCTTCTTGTTGCTTTCGTTGACTGTATCCTCTACGTAGGTAAAAATCGAATTTCACTATGTTATTCAATATATAAAGATTGCATTTTGACTTCGCTATTAAATATAAAGATTATATTTTTATTATTCTTTCAAAACTGCTTTTATAATCTTTTTTTCTTTTAAATAAATGCAGTTTTTATCTTTAAAATAAATGCAGTTTTTCTTTTATTAAAAATGCATTTTTTTCTTCTTTTTTTTTAAAAATGCAGTTTTTATTTTCTCTTTTTCAAATGCAGTTTTTTCCTTTTAGAAAAATAGTTTTCATCTTCTAGAAAAATGCAGTTTTTATTTTCTAGAAAATGCAGTTTTTATTTTCTAGAAAATGCAGTTTTTAAAAATCCCTTTTAAAAATGAATGCAGTTTTTATATTCTTTTTCAAAATGCAGTTTTGCCTTTTTCAAAACAGTTTTTAAATTATTTTTCAAAACAGTTTTTAAATTATTTTTCAAAACAGTTTTTAATTTATTTTTCAAAACAGTTTTTAATTTCTTTTTTAAAAACAGTTTTTGATTTCTCCTTTTTTAAAAAATCAGTTTTTGATTTCTTTTAAAACAGTTTTTAAATCTCCTTTTTAAATTTCTGTTTATGCTTCTTTTAAAACTTTCTGTTTTAAAATTCTTTTTTTTTTTAAAAAATTCTGCTTTAACTTCTTTTAAAACTCTGTTTTAAAATCCTTTTAAAAATTTCTGTTTTTAAAACTAAAAGAAATCAGTTTTTAAATTTATTAAAAATACAGTTTTTATTTCTTTTTAAAAAAATTTCTGTTTTAAAAACTTAAAACAAAAATTAGTTTTATAATTTATTAAAAATACAGTTTTATAACCCAGAAATAAAAATAAAAATAAATTAACTAACAAAAAAACTCACTGTGGTTTGCGAAGGGGAGGAGGGGAGTCGAGGGCGGCGTTCGGAGATTCTGAGACGCCGCGGCGGTGGTTCGAGGCTTCGACGAGGGGGCTGCTTCTGCTCGATGGCTCGTGCGGTGCCTGGGGGGAGGAGGGAAGACGAGGCGGGCTTCGGCGAAGGGTTCGGCGTCAGGGGGCGGCGGCGCGATGCTTTTAGGGTTAGGGTTTTTCTTTTTTTTTTAATGTTTCGTGAATAACTGATCGGGGGGGGGGGGGCAATTGAAGAAGAAAAGGGGGAAAGGTAGTTTTTTTATTTTTTTATTTTATTATTTAATTATTTAATTATGCACAAGGGTTGACTTTTACATACGATCTCGAAACGAGGTCCACCGCCTGTCGTCCATAGCGTTTTACCCCCATTCCGAACACAATGGGATATGTATCGCAAGCTGGTTTGATCGTTACAATCAGTTTTCGTTGAATTTACAATTTAAATCCTTTTATTGAATTTTAAACGTACATTTCAAATTACCGGGGTCACATACTAACTAGAAAAATTCCAGAAAAATATTTTCTAGTTTCGTATTGACGATACGGTCCTAACAAAACTAGTTTCGCCCAATTCTGAGACCGTTTGCAAAATGGCCAATTTCCAGTCGATTAAATTCAATAGAAACTGGTCAAACGCGTTTTCTTTTGCCACGCTCACATATTGATTCGAAAAATTATGAAATTTGAAACCTAGCAATAGTTTGACATCCCGGACCCGACAAAAGTGGTTTCGTCGAATTCCGAGGCCATATGCAAAATATCAATTTTCAAACTGACTTACTATTTCTTAACTCTCTAATTTATTGAAATATTCTATATTTTATGGGTATAGGCTATTTTAATCATTCAAATTTCTTGTTAATAACCTAATTAAAAAATTTTAAATTGGTTCACATTTTCCGGGTTATTACAATGTTTCTCATCTGGGAAGAAGAGTTAAGCGGGTCTGGTCTGGGTATTTTCAAGTCAGATGGGCTGAAGAAGTTATGTTAAAGCCCAATTAAGTATTTAATTAAATTTCAATTCAAATAAAATAAGGTATTAACTTTAATTTAGCGTATCTTACTCATACATTAACGAAATTGGACAAAACAGGATCCGCCGGGATCGTATGAATGAGGGGTACATAGTGGAACTGACTGGGAGTGAATTGGAGCTCGTTACAATTTATAGCAAAATAAATTACCCGATCTGAATCACTGACCGTAATCATTATTTAACGATTAACGACAATGTGAATAAAACTCAATAACTCTATCAGTTCTATTTTTATAACATATTTTAAGAACTGATAGATAATGATTGATTACTGTGTGTTGACTGTTTGGTTGAACTGCTAATTGATTGGTTGAAAATATCGATATAATTATACATATATCGTTAATCAAATATTGATTATGTTTATCAGAATATTTCATATTAAAATGAAGTCGATGTTAACTATATTGTTTAACATCTGTGATGCAGGGAAACCGGTTGGAGGGATCCAAATGAATTTCTCAATATTTAAAATACTGTTTTGTTTCATATATTGTGATATAGGATGTGATATATAATCTGTTATTGATTATGGGTGTTTGTATGGTATTGATCCTTGTTATATGGGGTTTTTAATACCATAAGAAATACTGGGATGTAAAAATGGAAATTTTCAAAGTGTATATTTGTAATGAAATAACTATAAAATTAAAGGATTTTATAAAAGTAATATTTATCATTTGAAAAATAGAACAAATAGAAAAGGAAAATATTTGTCAAACAAATTGAAAAGGGAATATTTGTAAAACATTTAAAAATGAAATTAAAAAGGAAATATTTGTAAAACATTTACAAATAGAATTGAAAAGGAAATATTTGTAAAACATTTTTAAATAGAATTGAAAAAATATATTTATTTGTTAAATAAATAGAATTGAAAAGGAAAAATTTATTTGTTAAATAAATAAAATTATAAAAAAAATATTTATTTGGAAAATAAATAGGATTATAAAAGAGAATTAATGAGATATAAAAGAGCTATGAGAAGATTGTTTAAAGTGGATTTGAATTAGAGTAATTGAATTGGAGTTAATCGATTAGAGTTAGTCGAATAGAGTTAATCGAATTAGAGTTAATCGAATATTAGTTATTCGAGTAGAGAAATGAAAGGAGTTAATTGAATATAGTTTATTCGAAGAAAAGAGCTATCAATTATAGTTATTCAAAGAAAGATTTTCGAATATTGGTTATTCGAAAAGAATTAGTAAAATATTAGTTATTCGAAGTGAGTTAATCGAATATTAGTTATTCGAAGTGAGTTAACTGAATATTAGTTATTCGAAGTGAGTTAATCGAATATTAGTTATTCGAAGTGATTAATTGAATATTAATTATTCGAAGTGGGTTAATCGAATATTAGTTATTCGAAGTGGGTTAATTGAATATTAGTTATTCAAAGTGAGTTAATCAAATATTAGTTATTCGAAATTAGTTAATCGAATATTAGTTATTCAAAGTGAGTTAATCGAATATTAGTTATTCGAAGCGAGTTAATCGAATATTAGTTATACGAAGTGAGTTAATCGAATATTAGTTATTTGAATTGAGTTAATCTAATATTAGTTGTTTGTAGTGAGTTAATCGAATATTAGTTATTCTAATGAGTTAATCGAATATTAGTTATTCGAAGTGAGTTAATCGAATATTAGTTATTCGAAGTGAGTTAATCGAATATTAGATATTCGAAGTAAGTTAATCGAATATTAGTTATTCGAAGTGATTTAATCGAATATTAGTTATTCGAAAGGAGTTATCGAATATTAGTTATTTGAAAGGAGTTATCGAATATTAGTTATACAGAAGGAGTTATAGAATAGAGTTATTCGAAAAGGAGTTAATCGAATATAGTTTATTCGAAAAGGAGTTAATCGAATATAGTTTATTCGAAAAGGAGTTAATTAAATATAGTTTATTCGAAAGGAGTTAATTGATTAGAGTTAATCGATTAGAGTTAATCGAATCGAGTTAATTGAATAGAGTTAGTCGAATATAGTTTATTTGAAAGAAGATTATCGAATATAGTTTATTCGAAAGAGAGATTATCGAATATTAGTTATTCGAAGAGAGTTAATCGAATATAGTTTATTCGAAAAGGAGTTATCGAATAGAGATTATTCGAAAGAGAATTATATGTTGAATTCGATTACATCGAATTCGGGAAAGTACTATTCACTTTCCCTTTTTAATCAAGATTTATTTATTTATATATAAATAAATTAATTGTTTGTTTATTTATCCAAATAAATAAAAAAAAGTTATACTTAAGTTATTATATTTCGGAAGCATGGGATTATAACACTATTGTTATAATCAAATTATTTCTGTAAAATAAGTGGATTCGTAAGTTGAATCCGAGAGTTACGTAAGGAAGTTAGTTAAAGATTTAGAAGGTGAACTTTGTCTATTTTCGAAGTTAGAAATGTTGTTCAGTTAAGGTCTGAGAGGTAGTTACACCCCAACTTGATTGACTCCATTTTTAACTAAGGAATGGTTAAGGTTCGATAGTAAAGGTTGGTTAAGGGAATTTAGTTGATGAAGGTAATGGTTTGAGTTGGCATAGCGATGTTTTATTTAAACATCTGTTTAAATCCAATAAGTGAGTTTTGGAAACATTTTCCAAATATAATCAAAGATATTTTCTAATCCTAGAAAAATGAAATGTTTGATGATGAAGAATACTGATATGATAGTGATACGTGAAAAAAAGATGGAAACGTTTTCCAATGATTGATAACGTATATTTTCTAAATTTAGAAAATAAGGAATGTTGAATATATGGAAACAGGAAATAAAAAAATTAATGAACTAAAGAGATAAACGTTAAATGATGATTGATCGATAGAATTTCTATTTGGAAATAATATCGTTGTTTGCACATGTGTTTTTCTTTGATAGTTAACTCACCGACTATCGAAGTTTTTGACCATTTTTTCATCGTCAATACGGAGAGCCTGGGATTAGATTCATTATCTGAAAACCACTCTGTATGGACGTTAGCATTGCGATCAAATATGATGAAGATAATTGAAGATGGAGTTATGCCAGGTCTGTCCTATTTACAAAATAGCGCCTTCGGTTTGTCCAGTCCCAAGACAACCTGTATGGAAGAATGTCTGACAGAGTATATTTAATGGATCACGTTAGTTGATCTCTTCAAACGTATATACGTTTGGTGGCGGAGGAATTCATTTCTCTTAGTTTTTATACCTGTTGTATTTTTGGGGAAATCAATTTGTGATTTGGCGGGTATGACGATGTGACATTCAAAGTGAATAATTGTGTGATATGTTAGAGATAAGCATGGCCTTTAGCCACACAACTGGGAAATGACAAAAATCGGGCAGGCAGCATGGCTATGTGGGTTGATTCCATTAGGGTGTATTATCACCTCTCTAGAGATATTCATTTCATTCTTTAATCTATTCGATGTTGTGCCATTCGGGAAACGGTTGCTGATCCCAACCGTTGGTGATATACATTTGATACACTCAAGCGAAATGAGTGGTCGGTCATGTGTGGCCGGGTTGCAAGATGTTCTTGTTGAACCCAGTGTATTCCTCTCTAGAGGTACACTATTGGAAGGTGGTTCCATACCTTGTCATAGTTGGTAATTCATTATCCAATAAGTGCTCGCGGTTTTGATTGTATACTGTATATGTAGAACGTGAGATGAAAGTGTTTCTGCTACATGATTATTTAGTTGTGGTTGACAGACATTATTATAATATCAAAAGAGTTTTGATATAAAGTTTATCATTTCTTTCAAAAGGATTTTGAAAGTTAAATCAAATGTTTTGGATTCTCATAAGGGAAAAACTCATTCCGTTTTATGGCGTGGTCTTATGAGATATCGTTTAATTACTCAAACTGTTTTAAATGGTTTTACTCATACCAGTCCCATGACTGACCCAGAGTTTGTTATGTTTTGTTTTACCTAAACTCTTGGGTTCCCAATTTTGTTTGGGCATTCAAGTAGTCAGGTTTTTTCAGATATACTTAGAGAGCTTGGAGCAGGAGGCTTCATGATTATATAGCTATAGTTATTTCCGCTGTGTTGTAAATGTTATACTCTGATAATGTTACTGTATATATATACTGATTTTATTTCAAAATTATCTATTTTTAAATGTTGTTCGTTCCGTTGTGAGATTCGTATTTACTCTGATGTTGTATGTTCTTCTTCTTCTTATATTCTAAGTTTCTATCTTATCTATTCTCACCCTCTAATTTCTTTCATGGTCTATCTGGTGTTTCTGATGCTTGGGATGTCGACATTGAGTTTATGTCGATAACCAAGGTCGCGATAACCTAGGTCGTTACAGTGGTATCAGAGCTGAAGGTTAAGTGATTACCTTAGCTCTGTGGCATGACTCAGTAGAGATGGGGTTAGTAATACCCTAGATTAAGTCTGAGTGTATATATATATATACACGAGTGAATGTATTTGTTATTTGATATAAAATGGTTTTATATTGTGGAGATTTGTTGGTTGAGTTGTTTATTGGTTTTGGTCGATCAGTTTGATCCACTTTATCGGTAGGAGTTTCTAAACATTCGAATACAATGAACCGACATTGTATGGTTTAAAAAGAGGGTAAATGAAATAATTTTACCTGAATTATATTTTGATAGAAAAGAATGTTTAATATTGGAATTATAATATATTAGATGTGTTGGTTGATATTATGATCGAATAAGATTATAAAAGGTTAAATGGTTATAAATAACCGATCAGAATTCACATAGGTGAAATATATGAAATTAGATGGATTAAATACGAGTTAAATTCAGAATTGGAATTTAAACTCTGGAAATCAGAATAAGTATTTGTAAATGGATTTGAATTGAATATATGATAATTTTAAAATCCTTGGAGATTTTAAATTGGTTTACAAGCATTGTAAATGGTATTTGGAAATGTGTTTCAAAATGAAAATGTTTAGAAATGAGTTTTGAAAGTGATATAGTATTGAACTCACTTCGATCGCTAGAAAATAGATTCCGATGATGAAGTCGACCATCATCGGTGTTCATTTTCGAGTTGTAATTGAAGGATTGCTACCAAATATTTTGTTTTGAGAAAAGCAAGTTGTTTTAAATCCTGAAAAGGGATAGCTGATTTTAGAAAAGCTAAACTGTTTGAAATTCCCTGGGAAAGATTGTTTGAATTATAACAAATTAAATTAGAATTTGTAAAAGAAAATAGAAATTGAATTGAAAACCAGTTAAGTGGAAAATGTATTGAGATAGAAAGTATCGAATTAGATTGGATTAGAGATAGTCCAAAATGGAATTGGATTGATGAGTTAAGAAATTGAAAATCGATAATGGAACTTTGATTTGAAATGAAATTCGACTTAGGTATAAGAAAATGGTTGGGTTTGAGGACAAAATCTGATTGGAGATTTATTGGGATTATAGTGGTATATGCTGAATTTGCAGCAGAGGGAAATGGTATATTGATATGCCCGACAAAAAGGTACAAGTTATATTTCATATGGTATGAGAATTTTATGAGCCGAATTGGCAAGCCGCTTGGCTTTTTGATTTTCTTTTGGGTTGTAGATGGCCCAGAGAGGCGAGTTGTAGTTATATCGATTGACCAGTCCAAAGGAGGTGCTGGCGAAATTTTTCAAAAATTTCGAGTGTTAGAAAATTTTCAGGATTTTTGAAAATTTACGTTTATAAGAATTAATTAATATTTTAAATGAAGTTTATTTGTTCAGTTGAAATTGAAATTTAAGAAGTAAACAAATATTTTTAACCCAGTTAATAGGGCGAGTTATCTACCTTACTAATTTCGAGGACGAAATTATTTTAAGGGGGGAAGAATGTAATGTCCCATATTTTATGTAATAATAAATTTATTTAATTATTTAAATAATGGTTTAGAGATTTATATGGTTGTTTAATTAAATAATATTGAATATAAATAATTTAAATAATAGAATAATATATTTAATCGTGAAATAGTCGAAAATAGTAGAATTGGTAATATTGTGTGAATTGGACAATTCAAAATATATATAATTCGGTTTGGAATTATATTCGAATAACGAATATATTATTTAGACGAAGCTTGAATGTATAATTTATATTATAATTATAACCGAGCTCGAAATGGCGCAACAGTTCGTAATTTAGCGATTTGAACTTTAAACGAATATACAGAATTCGTTTTAAGCCGGATTTTTGTGAAACAAGAAACGTTCAGAGCTGGTGAAGTATATTTTTCTAATGGAAGAGAAAAATCGAGATTTCATTGTGTAGATTTTGTTTTATGTCCAAATCAAATTTTAGAAAAGTCGCTATGGAATTCCTTTATAATTTATAATGATTTATATATATTATAAATGGATTTTTCAATATAAATTAAATATCGATTCAACCGGGAATTGAATATCGAGTTATAAATCCAATTGGAGCTGTATGATATTCTATTGTGAATATATAATATAATATAAATTTATTTATATTTAATTTAATTATTTATTTACATATTAATATTTAAATGGGTTTATTTAGAGCTTTAAAAATAGCCAGTTTTGCAAACGAGCTCCGTTTTTGACGAAACTAATTTTGTTGGATTCAGAATATTAAATTATTATTAGATTTCAATTTTCGTCATTTTTGAAGTCAGTATGTGGCCGTATGGAATTTTAATGTGAAATACAGTCGATAATTTGACATTTAAAAATACGATGTGTGAGCAAACGGGGTAGGAATTTGCCGAAACAAGTTTCGTTGGGTCCGTAATGTCGAACTGTAGGTGTATGTCCATTTTCATCATATTTGGGTATTGTATGTGATCATACGGATTCTAAAATACAAATAAAAGTAATGGTAACAATATAAATTAATATAAAAATATATGAAGCTTCTTAGATAAGTTATCCTATACTATAAGTACCCTAACATCCTAAAAACCCTCACACTTTTCTTCTGTGGGTCAATGCGTTCTTGGCAGCCACCACTTTCCTTTGTAAACCCAAATCGTGTATTGCAAAATCAAAAATCAATTCAAGGAAAACTTCATAAATCACAACATAAATATATTTGGCTTCACATCGGGCTTCTCTTCAATCTGGTATGCTGATTGAAGGATGCGACATCCATTCCGTCACTGGAGTTTCTCAAGGCCAGCTAGGGTTCTGGCTATTGGAAGACCGAAGCTTTAATTTACGATTCCGACTTTGGTTTTTGATTTTGGTGACCGAACTACACTTGCTGGCGAGCTTTTGTGGAAATCCGCTTATAAAAATGTCGCACGAATTTTGGTGCGAACTGGGTTGGTTCCTCCACGTTGAGGGTTGAAATGCTGTTCGAGCTTTCTGAAATGGGTGTTGGCTTGATAAGAAATGGATGAGAGGAATTTTTGTGTCTTCAGTTGGATTTTTAATGATGCAGTTAAGGAGATATTAGAGAGGATAGTTTGGCCATGGTTTTGGAGGATACTGGAACCGTATGGAGGAGAGTGATGATGTGCGGGGTTCACTGGTACGGGTGGAGAAGCATGGGGATGGTCGTATAGTTCTAGTGAAAAGGTAAAGGTTGGTTTGGATTTTAATCAAGTAATGGAGGAAAATGGGATCAATTATGCGGAAATGGTAAGGAGCGGGTTCAGTATGTTACTCATCTGGGAAGAAGAGTTAAGCGGGTCTGATTCGGGTATTTTTAAAGATGGGCCGAAGAAGTTATGGTAAAGCCCACTTAAGTATTTAATTAAATTTCAATTCAAATAAAAAGGGTATTAACTTTAATTTAGCGTATCTTACTCATATATTAACTAAATTGGACAAAACAAGATCCGTCGGGATTGTATGAATGAGGGGTACACAGTGGAACTGACTGGGAGTGAATTGGAGCTCGTTACAATTTATAGCAAAATAAATTGCCCGATCTGAATCAGTGACCATAATCGTTATTTAACGATTAATGAACAATGTGAGTAAAACTCACCAACTTTATCAGTTATATTTTTATAACGTATTTTTAGAACTGATAGATGATGATTGATTACTGTGTGTTGACTGTTTGGTTGAACTGCTAATTGATTGGTTGAAATTATCGATATAATTATACATATATCGTTAATCAAATATTGATTCTGTTTATCAGAATATTTCATATTGAAATGAAGTCGACGTTAACTATATTGTTTAACATCTGTGATTCAGGGAAACAGGTTCGAGGGATCCAACTGGATCCCTTAATATTTTAAATACTGTTTTGTTTCATATATTGTGATATATAATCTGTTATTGATTATGGGTGTTTGTATGATATTGATCCTTGTTATATGGGGTTTTAAATACCATAAGAAATACTGGGATATAAAAATGGAAATTTTCAAAGTGTATATTTGAAATGAAATATTTATAAAATCAAAGGATTTTATAAAAGGAATATTTATCATTTGATAAATAGAACGAGTAGAAAAGTAAAATATTTGTGAAACAAATTGAAAAGGAAATATTTGTAAAACATTTACAAATAGAATTGAAAAGGAAATATTTGAAAAACATTTACAAAAGAATTGAAAAGTAAATATTTGTAAAACATTTTTAAATAGAATTGAAAAAGAATATTTATTTATTAAATAAATAGAATTGAAAATGAAATATTTATTTGTTAAATAAATAAAATTATAAAAGAAATATTTATTTTGAAAATAAATAGGATTATAAAAGGGAATTAATGAGATATAAAAGAGTTATGAGAAGATTGTTTAAAGTGGATATTAATTAGAGTAATTGAATTGGAGTTAATCGATTAGAGTTAGTCGAATAGAGTTAATCGAATTAGAGTTAATCGAATATTAGTTATTCGAGTAGAGAATTGAAAGGACTTAATCAAATATAGTTTACTCGAAGAAAAGAGTCATCAATTATAGTTATTCAAAGAAATATTTTCGAATATTGGTTATTTGAAAAGAATTAGTCGAATATTAGTTATTCGAAGTGAGTTAATCGAATATTAGTTATTCGAAGTGAGTTAATCGAATATTAGTTATTGTAAAAACCCGTAACTTCCCCGGTGAGGAAAGCGCGGATAGTTCGAGAATAAGCCACAAAATAGAACGCAGACGGAAGAACATTTCATTGTTATTTACAACAATGCATTAGATTACAAGAATATACAGAGTATAAATGAATATTACACAGAAATATAAGAGATTACAATACATTACATAGCAGCGGAAAATAATACAACACACAACTAGAAGGAGATATACGGATACAAAGCTTTACGGATATCATTCCAGCTGTAAACCAGGATCCTGTGAATATAAATCAGCAAAACGAAAACTACTAGCTTCCCATGTTAAAATAAGGGCACCCAGAGTTTAGGTTAAAACAATAAACTCCAGGTCAGTCATGGGACTGGTGTGAGAACTAAAACAGTTATTAATCTTTATTTTTTAAAGCTAGTTAAATCAAGGGACCACGCCGTATAACACGGAACGGGTTTCCTCCCAAGAATACCAGTGCATAAAACAAACAGCGCAATGCTAAATAAAGAAAAAATGAAGCTGTTATCAGACCCAGGTCCTATCACACAATGCAACGCAAGCCGGGGGATAGGGTTTTCCCTTATAACAGCCAAAGAATGCTTGATACGTTTTAAAACAAATCATTTGATACTACGATAAGTGCATAGTGTATAAAACAACTTCAAATCATAAGTATCAATCATAGACGGCATGGGTACCATATATCATGTCGCCATACTAGTTCTATAATTAAAACAGCAAATGTCACGTATCTGGAAGTTGGATTTCCATCTATGAACCGAGGCAAAAGATAGTCCTCAACCGATTCAGGACTCTCTAGCCCGAGCCTCAGGATCAGAGCTCGAGTGACCCTTGGATCGTCAGGGCCGGTCCACCGATGTGGATTAAAATGGCTGAACATGCGTTTCTCCGTCCTTTGGGGCGTAAATGAGCCAACGAATGGCTCCATCGGACCCGGATCGTCCGATCTAACCGAGGCGCCTCGCAACAACAACAACCACACAAGTGAAAAGTATATAAATGTCAGGGCTGGTAGGTCATTGACACCACCCTAGCAAGAAAGAAACGCATGCCCTCCCTGAGGTCCTCTCCAGTTTCTGGTTCACAACCGAGGTGTGAGGCTTGCGAATTCACGTTACACAAAGCTATGCCACACAGGCCGTGCTTTGATCATCACCACAAAACTTTGCTTTTCAACAGAAGTCTTGATCAATTACCACTTAGGCATGCCACACAGGCAATTCACTCTATGCGTTTGATGTCCCTCAGTATATAACCCCTGAGCTCGTACGTCTCAGAGAAGGGCGTTAAGAGAGAGAATAAATTCTCCGCCGCCAAATAGATATATATTTAATAGAAATCAATCACATAGACTAAAATCCAATGTCAGACACACAGTCCATTTACAAGTCCGTTCTGGGTCTGAACGAAACCGGAGGCACGTAGTACCCCGCATATCCATCGATCTCCAAGTACGTCTGGACGATCACCAACTGTTTCCATCTTCTTGGGTGTACAGCCCAATCAAGATCATCAGTAATTACCTGTTAGCCTACTTTGTGAACTAGGCAACACAAAGTCAAGAAACCAACCATTGAAGAGTATTTTAAGTTATAAGACTTCGGTTCGGATTGGAAGAAAACACCACAATTCAGATTGATAGCAGCATATTGGTTCGGATCGGATAGAGTTCTCTGTTCGGATCGGTTGTCTCTTACTGGATAGATTGGCAAAGCATATCCAATCGGATCGGAAGGCGAATAAATCTCAAATGGATCGGAAAGCCATCTGCTTGCCACGACGCTGGAGCGGAGCGGAGTAGGTTAGAGAAGGAGAGACGTCCAAGCCACTCCGGTTCGGATCGGGTATTCCGATCCGAACCTCCAACCTGCACGCCTCCGACCCGCACCCATGATCCAGGTTAATCTCCTGTAATATCGCCTGGAGAACCGGACCGGCTATGACTAATTCCTACCCCTAACGTTCATCTCTTTGATGTGTTGTCAGCTTGATAGTTCATCCGAACCCGAAGAGAGTGCGATGGATAACACGTGGTCCGACCCGGATTGAATCTCAGGCAAATTCACACCTATAAATACCCCATCTGGAGACAAAGAGAAGGATCTTTTTTTTGAGCACTTAAAGAATTCAATCACCTCCAACATCCGAACTCCATTACTCCCGGAAAATCCAAATCATCTTTTATTTCTTGTTTTATTCAATTGAGTGAGCAAAAGTGAGTTGTGAGTGAATCTATCATTGTATTTGCAACTGAATTATTGAATATAGTAAAGAATAAGTGGACGTAGGCATTTGTTCGCCGAACCACTATAAATCTTGTGTGTTCATTTTTATTTCTATCTCATTTTTATCTTGTTTCAAATCAATTTGGGTGTTAGAACAGCTTTTGGGTCTAACATTTTGGTGCTTTCACTGAGAAACCTCATCTAAATTCTTTATTTTCTGGGATCTCTTTCAACTTTTTGGACCGTTGAGTTCAAAGAAGTGAATCCTTAAGTTTCTCTGCTTTCTTACATTCGTTGAAGTAATTGTCAAAAACTCATGGCCAAAGGAAAAGGCAAGGAAGTTCAGTCTGTTCAAGGAAATGGAGCTGGCGAAGATCAGCAACATGCTGTTGTAACAAGGTCTCGGGGGCAGAGTTCAGCAGCAGGAAGAATCAATGCAGGAAATCCGAACCGACAGTAAGGGGAGAGCTCCGATCCGATCCGGGTAGGAGACTCTGAAGCAGTGCACTCCCCCAATCTGAACCGACCCGAGTTGCTCGCTGCACACCGATCCGACCAGGCACCCCAGCTCCGATCCGACCCGACTTCCTACCTCCGATCCGACCCGATGCTTGGTGAAGCTGGAACCTCTACTCGAGTCCCTACGAATGCTCCAATTCCAGCTGCCAGGGTTGGAGATCAGGTCAATCCATCTGCGCCCATCACTCAAGGAGATTTCTCGCGCTTACTTGATATGCTTGAGAGCACGAGGGAAGCTATGAGAGTTCATGAGCGCACTAATCTCATGATGCAGGAAAATATGAGGCTCATGAGTCGGGAGATCAATGAGCTCCGTCGGTAGAGAACTCCATCACCGGTTCGTCACACACCCGTAGATCAATCATCATCTTCCGAGGAAGAGAGGCCCCGTGAACGAAGGCCACTCGAACGACCTCAGAACGTGGAGCAGCTAACGTTTGGATCTTTGGGATCTCGCGAGGATATCGCACGAGCATTAGGAAACGATAGCCCCACTCGGGGGCAAAGACTCCAGTCCCCTCTTCCCGAGATCGACCGGGAACACAGGGAAAGGAATCGAGCAGAGGCAGCTCGAAGAAGAAGGGCATCTCCTGAGCAAGAGCCCAGAAGGAACTCGGATACTAGGGCCAGGGAACCTGAGCAGCCCCTAACTAGTGCTGATGTACAGGCAATGGTTCGCCGAATTATGTCCGAGAGCCGGAATTATACAAATGAAGACTATGGCATAGAGCGAAGCCATACTCCGTTCACTGATGATATCCTCGACTTCCAGTTTCCCCGACGCTTTAACTTGCCACAGATGGACAAATATAACGGAAGGACTGATCCAGGACAGCATTTGATGCGGTATTCGTGGCTCATGAATGCCGCTGCTGCCCCTGATGAAGTGAAGTGCAAAGCGTTCCCAATCTATCTAGAAGATGTGGCATTATTCTGGTTTACCCGACTTCCTCCTCATTCAATTTCTAATTACAAAGAACTAAGCGAGCGTTTCATGAACCAGTTCCGACTACATGCCCGAAAGTCCAAGAGTGTTATTGAATTGTCGAGAATCAAACAGGCACCAGGAGAGTCTTTAAGGGCATATTTAGATCGTTTTAACCAAGCTGTAACTGAGGTCAGTGACCCGCATGAGCCCACTATTCTGATGGCATTGAAGGAAGGAGTTGATCCTGAATCTGAGTTTGGAGACTACCTTTCTGGGAAGACACCCCCCACAAGGGCGATATTCTACGAAAAAGCCGATATTTATTTAAGACGAGAGGAGGCCAGGGCAAACCGGAAGAGAAAGTCTGAGACAGCTTCAAAGGAGAATGTGCAGAGTAATATTGCCGTGAAGCAGTCTGGGGAAAGTTCTGGCAAGGTTGAAGTAAATGTAGGAAACAAGGGTGGAAACAGCAATACTGGAAATGGGGGAAACAACAACAACCGTAATTCGAACGGTAACAGGAGAAACAGAAATAGGGGAAGCGACCCTAACAAAAGGCCCCGATTCCAGAACTACGAGAACTATACACCATTGAATGACACCCTGGAAAATATTTACCTGGATACGTACAATGTGTTGCAGTACAAAAGACCGCCACCTCGTGATTCGACCGAGAAAGAAATGGCGACAGGGAAATTTTGCTTGTTTCACGGAACACATGGACATTCGACCAATGAGTGTCGGCATTTGAGGGATGTAATTGAAAAGCTGCTGCGTGAAGGAAAGTTGGATGAGTACAAGGTTGCCCCGAGGGACAGGGGGCAAGGAGAGCAGGCTCCAAAACAGATCCTACCTGCTCCTAAGCCTACCGCGCAGCAGAAAGGTAAAGGGATCGTCATCAACTCCATAGTAGGCGGACCTCACCCGGCAATCCGAAGTTTTAGGTCAATGGACCAATATGTGAACGCTGCCAAGCATCTAGATGTGAATGAAGGTGACGATTTGGAAGATGTCACCCCCATAAAACAACAAAAAACCATGTTCGATGACGTGGTATTTCGCAGCCGAGACAACACGGGGATACAATCTCCCACCAATGATCCGTTGGTTATTACTACCACCATTGGGCCGGCCTTGGTCCATAAGGTATTAGTAGACAACGGAAGTTCCGTTAATATTTTGTTCAAGAAGTCATTTGATCAGATGAAGCTTGAGCCCGAAGATCTGAAACCTTGTGAAGGATGGATTAGAGGCTTCAACGGAGCGACGACAGCTCCCATGGGATATATAGAGTTGCCCGTGACCCTAGGGCAAGGAGAACGTAGAAGAGTGCGAATGCTTCAGTTCGTAGTATTGGACGTAGATTCGCCATATAACGCATTTTTAGGGAGACCTGCCCTCGCTGAATTTAGAGTTTGTATCGCCCCTTAGTGCTTGTTACTAAAGTTCCCAACCAAAGCCGGGACTGGAGTAATAAGAGGGGATCAGGTTTCTGGACGGGCCTGCTATGTGGCCGAACTGAAGATGTTGATGAAAGGAGTTAATGCTGAGAGTAAGGATGCCTCGTCTCCCTCAAAGGGGGACTCGGCATAGCAATTAGAGAGATTGAACCCGAGGGAGTTGCCCAAAGGAACGCCTGAAGACCTGGATCCTAGAAAAGACGAGGAACCAGAGGCTAGGAATGCAACTCCTAACGAAGCGACAGTGGAAATTCCCATTGATGAAGCTGATCCGACGAAATTTTTGAAGATTGGTTCTCAATTGGATCCACGCCGCGCTGAAGAACTGACAGACTTCTTGAAGGCAAACTTAGAAGTGTTCGCCTGGACCCATGCTGACATGTGTGGGATATCACCTTCCATTATCAGTCACAAATTGAATGTAAATCCGAAGCATCCGCCTGTGAAGCAAAAGAGACGCGTGCTGGGCCCAGAGAGGTCGGCTGCTCTCAAAGAGGAAGTAGAGAAATTGAAGCAAAATGGATTTATTCGAGATTCGACTTATCCCGACTGGATATCGAATCCCGTCTTGGTAAAGAAGCCAAACGGAAAGTGGCGAACTTGTATTGACTTTTCAGATTTAAATAAGGCTTGCCCAAAAGATAGTTTCCCACTTCCCAGGATTGACCAGCTTGTAGACTCGACAGCAGGTCATGAACTTCTCTCTTTCATGGATGCATACTCTGGATACAATCAAATTCCTATGCATGTACCAGACCAAGAGCATACAAGTTTCATTACGAATTTGGGGCTATATTGTTATGTTGTAATGCCATTCGGATTAAAAAACACTGGAGCTACTTATCAGCGGTTGGTAAATAGAATGTTTTATGATCAAATAGGAAAAACTATGGAAGTTTATGTAGATGATATGCTTGTTAAATCAAAGCAGTCTTCCAGTCATACGCAAGACTTAGCGGAAATGTTTGGTATCTTGCGAAAGTACCGCATGAAATTGAATCCTTTAAAATGTTCATTTGGAGTGGCTTCGGGAAAGTTCCTTGGCTTCATTGTGAGTTCCCGAGGAATTGAGATCAACCCTAGTCAGATAGCAGCGATTAGAAACATCAAAGAACCAAGGAGAATTAAAGACGTCCAAAGTCTGGCAGGGAAGGTAGCGGCGCTGAGTAGATTCATCTCCAAAGCCACCGATAAATGTGTTCCGTTTTTTGATTTAATAAAAAGGGGAAAGAAAAACTTCCAATGGACTCCCGATTGTGTCGAGGCCTTTCAAAATCTGTTAGAGCTGTTAGAGAAACCGCCAATCTTATCAAAGCCCGCAGATCACGAAGAACTATTTGTTTATCTAGCAGTCTCGGCTCACGCTGTCAGCACAGCCCTGGTTCGAGAAGAAGACAAATTACAAAGGCCAGTATACTATGTGAGTAAGAAATTAGCAGTGGCAGAGCGCAACTACCCAAAGATCGAGAAGCTTGCTTACAGCCTCCTGATTGCATCCCGAAAACTTCGTCACTACTTCCAAGCCCATCCAATAACCATATACACCGATCAGCCGTTAAGACAGGTGTTGCAGAGACCCGAAGCGTCGGGAAGGTTGATTAAATGGAACATAGAACTAAGCCAGTTTGATTTGAATTTTCAACCACGAAAGTCAATCAGGGGGCAAGCTCTAGCAGACTTTATTGTGGAGTTCACCATTCCAGAGGAAGAAATAATCAATGACCGAGTGGTCAAATCCGAGGATAAGCTAGAGATGAATCCGTGGAAATTATATACAGATGGAGCTAAAAATGACCGAAGATCCGGAGCTGGAATTGTCTTAGTCACTCCCGAGGGACGGTCGTTATATTACGCCCTGCGATTAGAATTTTCGGCAACAAACAATGACTCTGAGTATGAAGCCCTGATTGCCGGGCTGAAACTCGCTAAAGACCTCGGAGTAAAAATGATGGACATATTTTGTGACTCTAAGATTGTTGTTTGTCAAGTGCGAGAGGAATTCGCGGCTCGAGGACCTCGACTTGTCGCTTACCTCAAGAAAGTGAAAGAGCTATTAAATAGCTTAGAGCGGTACACCATAACACATATTCCCAGAGTAGAAAACCAGAAAGCGGATAGACTAGCAAAATTGGCTAGTTCCGACAATCCAGAAGAGACTGAGGTAATTCCAATTGAAACGTTGGAGTCGCCAAGCTTTGAGTCAATGGAAATTGAATTCGTTCTTGAAGCGGAACCAGAGAAGGAGTCATGGATGACTCCAATCAAGAGTTTTCTTAAGAATGGGACACTCCCATCGAAGAAAAGTGAGAAAAGAGCTGTAGTTCGCAAAGCTGCCAGATATGTTATGCAAGACGATACTCTCTATAGACAAGGATTTTCTATGCCCCTGTTACGATGTATCGCACACGACGACATCAAGCGTGTACTGAGAGAAGTGCACGAAGGTGAGTGTGGAGATCATACAGGAGGTCAAACTTTAGCAAAGAAAATATTGCGGTACGGATACTTCTGGCTTACGATCAACAAAGATGCAGCTGATTATTCACGACGCTGCGATAAGTGCCAGAGATTCGCCAAAATCCCCAGGGCACCGTCAACCCAGCTTAAATCGATGGTGAGTCCTTGGCCATTTGCCACATGGGGAATCGATATCATTGGAGTTTTACCGATTGCTAAAGGAGGGGCTAAGTATGCCATAGTAGCCGTGGATTATTTCACAAAGTGGGTGGAAGCTGAGCCCTTGACTAAGATCACCACAAGAAAGGTGATAAGTTTTGTGGTCAGAAATATTATATGCCGATTCGGGATCCCAAGGACGATTATTACTGACAACGGGACCCAATTTGATAGCACTGAATTCAGAAATTTTTGCCAGAAATATAAGATAGACAAACGATATACTGCAGTTGTGTAACGACCTGGATTTCTTTTGGCTATTTGATTCGAATATTTATTTTTTTTTAAATATTTTATTTGGAATTTAATATCGAATTCGTTAATTAAACGATGAATGAACGTTTATATTTATATTTAATATAATACGAACTCGAAACAGCGCGGTAGTTCGTAAAATCGAGTTTGAACTTCAATTGATCGTACAGAATTCGTTTTAAGTCGGATTTCTGTAAAATAAGAAAAGTTGGAATCATTTTGATCAAAATTTTCTAATAGAAGAGAAAAATCGAGTTTTCGGATTATAGATTTTATTTTACGTCCAAATTAAAATTCGAAATAGTCGCTGTGGAATCGTTTATACGCCATAACGGTTTATTTAATATAATTAAATATTGGCTTCGAATTTGGACAAGTCCTTTGAGGCGTAGTCATAATTTAATTTTTAGAATTTTACTGTAATTTTTATTTCGTAAAATAAGCAACTTTTTATTTGGAGTATTTTGCACCCTATATCAATATTTTGGGGTTTCACAATATGAGTCAATCTACCGATATTATTATATTTTTGGGATCGTGAGACACTGCTGAGAGCAACGGTATATTTATTTCTGTCGGTAGCGAGTCGTATGCGGACAGAGTTGTATACAGTGGTGCATGTTTAACTTTATTACAATAAAGTCGATGGTCATATGAACAAAAATATTTCTGCAAAACTCGTGCTGTCCTTAGAACGTGATCTGCCATCCTTGAAAAGAAAGAACGTGGCCACCACTCTTAAAATTGTATCATCCATTAATACTGAAGGGACACAACAAGACAGTATACAACAAATTGGATACATAAGATTTTCTCTCTTCCTAATATTTTTAACAGTTGGTCCTATAACTAGAGCTTGAATTATCATGTCCCTAGACTAAACTACACGCTCATGTATTTGAAATATCAAGTGCTTCTACCAAATTCTATTCTACTTCTGACAACCAAATGCTGACTTCAAGTGATGGGAAAATTCAAGGCATAGCTATACTACCTTTCTACCACATACGAATTCTGCACATGCATTGTCTTCATCACGTAGCCTGTACATGTAACCTCCCTCATACAAGCCTACAACAATGCACAGACACAGCTAAGTAAATGTACAGTCGACATTTCATTTCAGGCTGCAGCCACACCCCAACACATCACTTCGCATTAACGCGCCAATCAATTCAAGCTGACCTATCCTACCACCCTATATTTTTACGCCGTGCTAGCCAAGTTCCCCACGCTATAAATAGGTAGCATGCCTTCCTTGTATTTTCAGAGTCAAACAAAAATGTCGATAAAAAAAAAAAGGGAATTGGAAATGTTTTTTTTTTTTCTTTTTTTTTTTGTTTAACGTGAGGCCAGAACCGCTGTAGCAGTTTTTGGTTTGGGGAGGAAGTATATGTAGTAGAAGAAGTGAGTGCGGAAAGGAGAGTGGTGTGTGGGTATATGGTGCATGAAGAGTAGCATGCGGTACAGTGGGAGTTACTATATAACATGCAAGCGTAGTTGTATGGTATTGTTTCAGCGAAGGCAAATTGTTAATGCAGTAGAGGAACACTTGCGTTTTGGCTTCCTGGTGCATGAAGAAATAAGTGGACTTTGGTTTTGCAGTACTCAAGCAAGGTGCGGTTTCCAGATTTTATAAACAAAAAAAAAAAAAAAAAAGGAAGGAAGAAACATGTATTAACGTGAAGAAAGGGAGGTGCCTTCATGCAGCGTGACAGTGAGGTGGGTGAAGGGGGCGGTTGTTTCAAAAGTCGGGTTTCAGCCAAAAAAAAAAAAAAAAAAAAAAAAAAAAATAATTGAAAGGAGCAAGGCAAAAACGAATTTGCCTGGGAAGGGAATGAATGTAGTGGCATGCATGGGAGTATGGTGGGAAGAAAGGGGCCTAAGGCCTTACGTGTTAAAGAAAAAAAAACAAAGGAAAGAATAGAAAAAAGCATGAGAAGGATGACGCCTGGGAAGGTATAAAGAGCTAACGGATGGGAGAGTTGTGTGGTGTTGTGGGCGTTTCCTCTTTAAAAAAAAAAATGAAGAAGAACGAAAGGAAGGGTTGCGTTGAACTGGGCATTAGAGAAAGCGGTCCGGGTTTTTGTCTATTTGTATGGGGTAAAGATGAAGTCAACGTGCGTTCTTGTGAACAAGAGCATCTTTTGAACAATTGCAAAGAAGGTGTATGGACTTTGAACAGCATGCATCGGTGATGTTCGGCGTAGAAGGAGTCCAACTGTTTAAAATTAAATAAAAGCAACGCACGTACCGATCGTCGAAATACAGGTGAGTTTATTCTCACACATTTCTGAAATACTTGGATGTGTTAAATTCATATAATTTAATTGGTTGATTGGTTGCCTTGAATGCCTATGGTTGCTTTAACGATTGACGTTAATTATATTATCGTTGCTAAAATATCTCTATGTACTGATATGAAAGATTTTAATGGTCTGTGTTGCAGGGGAGAACAGGTAGGAGGAATCAAACCGGTTCCTCAAATAATTATTATGCTGTTATTTCATATTTTATGAACTGTTCAAACCCGTTGACTTTAAACCCTATTGATCATTGAATGTGGTTGGGTTTTGAATCAATAAATAGCATGGTCAATAAGTAAATAGCAGGTGGCCCAAATATGCACTGTTTTATAAAGAACGAGTCACCGTCAGGTGAATCGCTAGAAATAGAGTTATAAAAATTTTTGTATAACCGAATATATATTTTTAAATATATAAATTATTTTAAATGAAGTTCTAAAAGGGGAATATATTAATCACATATATACATTGGTTCGTTTTAACCACAAATCGTCGGTTTGGTTTAACCAAAATCTACCGTGCGCGAAGCACGTGCTTATCAAATGACTGTTAAACAATTTTATTTAGCAAGTTCAAGTGGCCAGATTTGATGTAACAAATAGAATGGGGTTTATATTGATATTGACTTATTGAAAATCAAAGTGAATAGCATTATTTAAATTAATTAATTAGTAATTAATTTAAATGACAAGATCGATAACGATTGACTAACTAGTTAGTCATGTTTAAAGAGAAACAAGTAAACGGCTTTGCTGAAATTGTTCGTTAAATAAGTTCATTAATTTAAAGAAAGTAGTTGATGGTTGGGTAACCTAGTTTTATTTTTAAAGGTTGAAATTTAATTATTTGTCATTTATTAAAAATCAAAGTGATATTTTGGAATGTTAAATATAGTAAGGAATGTGGTGAAGTTTAAAGTCGTGTTGATAGTTAATAAAGCAATTTAGTATCTATAATGTGAAACCGAAGTTTTATTTTTAATTCTTATTGAATTATACTAAATCGGATTATATGAAATCCAAGTTGGACGAAGTTATAAAACCCGACTTGAATTAGAGTAGTGAATTGAGATAAGTTAAAAGGATGCGATATAGAATTGTCGAGATGATATTCCATCAAGATGGAATTATAATGGGATTTGTCGTATTGGAAATGAGTGTCAATTTTTATATTACAACTTATGTCTATCTGACGATAAGAACGTTGTTGATCAAGGTCTGAGAGGTAATTAAAATACCCCAACTTGAACAGCTTCAGGATTATCAAAAGATAGTATTAGTCGTAATGGCGAAAGGTCGTAAAGTAAAATATTTTGGAAAAATAGTGTAATATTATTTGAAGGATTCGGAAATATAAGCATATATATGAAGAGATCTCGAAATAAAAGGAAATAAAAAGGGGTGTGATGGTATGAAATGATTGGTGGAAAGATAACGGCATTTCAAGGTTATAGAATGAAATGCAAACAGGTTTATTCTAAAAGAATGAGGGGTGGTTTGGTATCAAAAAAAAAATGAATCCAAAGAAGATGTCGTAATAATTTTACAAATGATAAGTGATCCGATAAAATGATAAGAAAGGTTATAGCCATGTTTGGAAATATTGGTGAAAGATAAATTAGATATGATTTAAGATATTTTCTAAAGATAGAGAAGGGGATTTGAGTGTAATTATATGATTAAAACCAATATATTATTTTTGGGTATTTCAACTGAGATATTGATTTTAAAAGGGCCAAGTGATGCTATGAAATAAATAATGGATTTGTTTTATTTTAGTGCTTGTTTATTTTGATAGTCAAATAACCAACTATCAAAATCTGACCCAACGTTATTGGTACGGGAAGACCGGGATCGAATTTATATTCGAAAACCATTCTGACCAGTAAATACGAATACGTCGAAGACATTGATCGAAATGGAGCAATTGAAGAAGACCGTAGATCTTCATGGAACGGAAGAGTTACTTACAATCTCTAGCTGATCCCTAGAGATATACTGTGATTCTGTCGTGATTGGAATCTACGGGTTGCAAGGACTTCTCGCTGCTGATCCATGGGGTGATTCCTATATTGGATGCAGTAGGAGAATACCTTCGGTTCATCCTGTTCCTGGATGACGTGTATGATGTGAATGGTGGCCAGATGTTTCAAAAGTCGATTATAGCCTCAAGCCTCATCAACCGGGAAATGACAAAAATCGGGCAGGCAGCATGGCTATGTGGGTCGCACCCATTAGGGTGTATTGTCACCATCTAGAGAATATTCATATTTGTTACTTCTTTTCATTTCTGTATCTCCCGGGATTACGGTGGTCGCGCGACAAAAAGCCGTAAGGTGACAATATACTCGATACACTCAAGAGAAATGAGTGGTCGGTCATGTGTGGGCCGGGTTGCAAGATGTTCTTGTTGAACCCAGTGTATTCGTCTCTAGAGATATACGATCGGCAGGTGGTCCCATACCTTGTCATAGTTGGAAACCCAATCTCCAATAAGCGCCCGTGGTTTTAATTGTATACTATATATGTGGAGCGTGAGATGCAAGCGTTCTGCTAGATTCTATTTACTTGTATTTAGACACTATTATAATATCAGAAGAAGATATTGATTTCAAAACGATTTGGGTTATAGTAAGGTAAAAACCGTCCGTGTTTATGTGTGGACTGGTCTTACTATTATCCTTTTGTTTCAAAAGGATTTCAAAGTTAAACAAGTTGGTTGCTGTATGAATTTATCACTGATAGTATTTTAGACTGATCCGGGTGAATTTTGTTTTAAATCAAATGTGCTCGGGTCAGACCAAGCATATTTACAGGTCAGGTTTCCGCCGGAAGCAACAGAGATGAAGTTGAAATCGAGACGTATTCCATATATATACGGGTACTGGTTTATTTCCGCTGTATGTTGTATTGATCTGAATGTATACTCTGATGTTGTGATATACAATTTTTGTATAAAGTATTATTGATTATTATATTTTGTCCATTCCGCTGCGAGACTCTGATCTTCTTACTCTTCTATTCTAATATTTCTTTCTTCCTTTTCTCACCCTCTAACTTCTTTCTATTAGCTTTCTGGGTTTTCGATACTAGAGTTAGACAACGAGATATATTAGTGTCGGAATTCTAGTGTCGAAATACCCGGGTCGCTACAGTTGGTATCAGAGCTATGGTTTAGGAATAACCTTGGCTCTGTGGTGTAACTCGATAGAGATTGAGTTAGTAATACCCTAGATCGAGTTGAGTTTATATACGAGAGTGCGTATTTGTAATTTGAATATAAAATTATTTTATTTTGACCCAAAATATTTTAAAGAAGGTAAATTTTATAATTTTCTCAAATTATTATTTTATTCAAACTTGTATGAAGTTGGGATCATTTCAAATATGAAATTGGAATTGAATTTAACTTGTATGAGTTTGGATGAATCCTTTGAATTGGAATTGAGACAAGCCAGCAAGAATTTGACTTGTGTTGGGTAAAAATAAAAAGTGAATGAATCCAAACAGAACAAATGGAAACTTGTTGGATTGTATGGGATATATTGCATAAATATGGATTTGAGCTTGATTTGACAAGAATAAATTGGAAAAAATTAAATACTGAATTTGAATATGGAATTAAATATTTAACTAAAGACAAGTTAAATAAAAATTAAAAGAAAAATTTAACGATTTGACTAAGTGATTGTTGCTTATTTGGCCGGATTGGATTAAACTGAAACCATTAGCGGTTAATTAAGAAGTTGAATGGATTGAAATGAAAGGAATTCCCGCATAACGACTTTTAGATGGGATTATATGATATAACCCGATATCAGTTTTTGCATTGGAAGTTAAGTAAAGGGTTGATTACCAGACGGCTATGATAATTGGGTTGATCACGGAGATTGAAGTACAGATTGAAAATGGAAGAGATGTTAGTTGCCAAACTTCGTGATTCGAGCATTGGAGTTGCCCGACAAAAAGGTAAACCTTAATATTATTGATTGGGCATTTGAATTTATACCCAAGATGGGTAGCCGCTTGGCGTTGTTTTCTTTGGATCAATATGAGAGGCCGAGAGTGCCATTTGTAGTTGTTTGGATCGAACGGTACAGAAGAGGTGCTGACGAATTTTTCGTAAATTTTTGAAATTTAGAAAACATTTTTGATAATACTTTAAAAGAATTATTTTAAAAATAATTGCGGTTGGAGCATTCTTTTTACCTAGCAATTTCGGGGACGAAATTATTTTAAGGGGGGAAGAATGTAACGACCTGGATTTCTTTTGGCTATTTGATTCGAATATTTATTTTTTTTAAAATATTTTATTTGGAATTTAATATCGAATTCGTTAATTAAACGATGAATGAACGTTTATATTTATATTTAATATAATACGAACTCGAAACAGCGCGGTAGTTCGTAAAATCGAGTTTGAACTTCAATTGATCGTACAGAATTCGTTTTAAGTCGGATTTCTGTAAAATAAGAAAAGTTGGAATCATTTTGATCAAAATTTTCTAATAGAAGAGAAAAATCGAGTTTTCGGATTATAGATTTTATTTTACGTCCAAATTAAAATTCGAAATAGTCGCTGTGGAATCGTTTATACGCCATAACGGTTTATTTAATATAATTAAATATTGGCTTCGAATTTGGACAAGTCCTTTGAGGCGTAGTCATAATTTAATTTTTAGAATTTTACTGTAATTTTTATTTCGTAAAATAAGCAACTTTTTATTTGGAGTATTTTGCACCCTATATCAATATTTTGGGGTTTCACAATATGAGTCAATCTACCGATATTATTATATTTTTGGGATCGTGAGACACTGCTGAGCGCAACGGTATATTTATTTCTGTCGGTAGCGAGTCGTATGCGGACAGAGTTGTATACAGTGGTGCATGTTTAACTTTATTACAATAAAGTCGATGGTCATATGAACAAAAATATTTCTGCAAAACTCGTGCTGTCCTTAGAACGTGATCTGCCATCCTTGAAAAGAAAGAACGTGGCCACCACTCTTAAAATTGTATCATCCATTAATACTGAAGGGACACAACAAGACAGTATACAACAAATTGGATACATAAGATTTTCTCTCTTCCTAATATTTTTAACAGTTGGTCCTATAACTAGAGCTTGAATTATCATGTCCCTAGACTAAACTACACGCTCATGTATTTGAAATATCAAGTGCTTCTACCAAATTCTATTCTACTTCTGACAACCAAATGCTGACTTCAAGTGATGGGAAAATTCAAGGCATAGCTATACTACCTTTCTACCACATACGAATTCTGCACATGCATTGTCTTCATCACGTAGCCTGTACATGTAACCTCCCTCATACAAGCCTACAACAATGCACAGACACAGCTAAGTAAATGTACAGTCGACATTTCATTTCAGGCTGCAGCCACACCCCAACACATCACTTCGCATTAACGCGCCAATCAATTCAAGCTGACCTATCCTACCACCCTATATTTTTACGCCGTGCTAGCCAAGTTCCCCACGCTATAAATAGGTAGCATGCCTTCCTTGTATTTTCAGAGTCAAACAAAAATGTCGATAAAAAAAAAAGGGAATTGGAAATGTTTTTTTTTTTCTTTTTTTTTTTGTTTAACGTGAGGCCAGAACCGCTGTAGCAGTTTTTGGTTTGGGGAGGAAGTATATGTAGTAGAAGAAGTGAGTGCGGAAAGGAGAGTGGTGTGTGGGTATATGGTGCATGAAGAGTAGCATGCGGTACAGTGGGAGTTACTATATAACATGCAAGCGTAGTTGTATGGTATTGTTTCAGCGAAGGCAAATTGTTAATGCAGTAGAGGAACACTTGCGTTTTGGCTTCCTGGTGCATGAAGAAATAAGTGGACTTTGGTTTTGCAGTACTCAAGCAAGGTGCGGTTTCCAGATTTTATAAACAAAAAAAAAAAAAAAAAAAAGGAAGGAAGAAACATGTATTAACGTGAAGAAAGGGAGGTGCCTTCATGCAGCGTGACAGTGAGGTGGGTGAAGGGGGCGGTTGTTTCAAAAGTCGGGTTTCAGCCAAAAAAAAAAAAAAAAAAAAAAATAATAATTGAAAGGAGCAAGGCAAAAACGAATTTGCCTGGGAAGGGAATGAATGTAGTGGCATGCATGGGAGTATGGTGGGAAGAAAGGGGCCTAAGGCCTTACGTGTTAAAGAAAAAAAAACAAAGGAAAGAATAGAAAAAAGCATGAGAAGGATGACGCCTGGGAAGGTATAAAGAGCTAACGGATGGGAGAGTTGTGTGGTGTTGTGGGCGTTTCCTCTTTAAAAAAAAAATGAAGAAGAACGAAAGGAAGGGTTGCGTTGAACTGGGCATTAGAGAAAGCGGTCCGGGTTTTTGTCTATTTGTATGGGGTAAAGATGAAGTCAACGTGCGTTCTTGTGAACAAGAGCATCTTTTGAACAATTGCAAAGAAGGTGTATGGACTTTGAACAGCATGCATCGGTGATGTTCGGCGTAGAAGGAGTCCAACTGTTTAAAATTAAATAAAAGCAACGCACGTACCGATCGTCGAAATACAGGTGAGTTTATTCTCACACATTTCTGAAATACTTGGATGTGTTAAATTCATATAATTTAATTGGTTGATTGGTTGCCTTGAATGCCTATGGTTGCTTTAACGATTGACGTTAATTATATTATCGTTGCTAAAATATCTCTATGTACTGATATGAAAGATTTTAATGGTCTGTGTTGCAGGGGAGAACAGGTAGGAGGAATCAAACCGGTTCCTCAAATAATTATTATGCTGTTATTTCATATTTTATGAACTGTTCAAACCCGTTGACTTTAAACCCTATTGATCATTGAATGTGGTTGGGTTTTGAATCAATAAATAGCATGGTCAATAAGTAAATAGCAGGTGGCCCAAATATGCACTGTTTTATAAAGAACGAGTCACCGTCAGGTGAATCGCTAGAAATAGAGTTATAAAAATTTTTGTATAACCGAATATATATTTTTAAATATATAAATTATTTTAAATGAAGTTCTAAAAGGGGAATATATTAATCACATATATACATTGGTTCGTTTTAACCACAAATCGTCGGTTTGGTTTAACCAAAATCTACCGTGCGCGAAGCACGTGCTTATCAAATGACTGTTAAACAATTTTATTTAGCAAGTTCAAGTGGCCAGATTTGATGTAACAAATAGAATGGGGTTTATATTGATATTGACTTATTGAAAATCAAAGTGAATAGCATTATTTAAATTAATTAATTAGTAATTAATTTAAATGACAAGATCGATAACGATTGACTAACTAGTTAGTCATGTTTAAAGAGAAACAAGTAAACGGCTTTGCTGAAATTGTTCGTTAAATAAGTTCATTAATTTAAAGAAAGTAGTTGATGGTTGGGTAACCTAGTTTTATTTTTAAAGGTTGAAATTTAATTATTTGTCATTTATTAAAAATCAAAGTGATATTTTGGAATGTTAAATATAGTAAGGAATGTGGTGAAGTTTAAAGTCGTGTTGATAGTTAATAAAGCAATTTAGTATCTATAATGTGAAACCGAAGTTTTATTTTTAATTCTTATTGAATTATACTAAATCGGATTATATGAAATCCAAGTTGGACGAAGTTATAAAACCCGACTTGAATTAGAGTAGTGAATTGAGATAAGTTAAAAGGATGCGATATAGAATTGTCGAGATGATATTCCATCAAGATGGAATTATAATGGGATTTGTCGTATTGGAAATGAGTGTCAATTTTTATATTACAACTTATGTCTATCTGACGATAAGAACGTTGTTGATCAAGGTCTGAGAGGTAATTAAAATACCCCAACTTGAACAGCTTCAGGATTATCAAAAGATAGTATTAGTCGTAATGGCGAAAGGTCGTAAAGTAAAATATTTTGGAAAAATAGTGTAATATTATTTGAAGGATTCGGAAATATAAGCATATATATGAAGAGATCTCGAAATAAAAGGAAATAAAAAGGGGTGTGATGGTATGAAATGATTGGTGGAAAGATAACGGCATTTCAAGGTTATAGAATGAAATGCAAACAGGTTTATTCTAAAAGAATGAGGGGTGGTTTGGTATCAAAAAAAAAATGAATCCAAAGAAGATGTCGTAATAATTTTACAAATGATAAGTGATCCGATAAAATGATAAGAAAGGTTATAGCCATGTTTGGAAATATTGGTGAAAGATAAATTAGATATGATTTAAGATATTTTCTAAAGATAGAAAAGGGGATTTGAGTGTAATTATATGATTAAAACCAATATATTATTTTTGGGTATTTCAACTGAGATATTGATTTTAAAAGGGCCAAGTGATGCTATGAAATAAATAATGGATTTGTTTTATTTTAGTGCTTGTTTATTTTGATAGTCAAATAACCAACTATCAAAATCTGACCCAACGTTATTGGTACGGGAAGACCGGGATCGAATTTATATTCGAAAACCATTCTGACCAGTAAATACGAATACGTCGAAGACATTGATCGAAATGGAGCAATTGAAGAAGACCGTAGATCTTCATGGAACGGAAGAGTTACTTACAATCTCTAGCTGATCCCTAGAGATATACTGTGATTCTGTCGTGATTGGAATCTACGGGTTGCAAGGACTTCTCGCTGCTGATCCATGGGGTGATTCCTATATTGGATGCAGTAGGAGAATACCTTCGGTTCATCCTGTTCCTGGATGACGTGTATGATGTGAATGGTGGCCGGATGTTTCAAAAGTCGATTATAGCCTCAAGCCTCATCAACCGGGAAATGACAAAAATCGGGCAGGCAGCATGGCTATGTGGGTCGCACCCATTAGGGTGTATTGTCACCATCTAGAGAATATTCATATTTGTTACTTCTTTTCATTTCTGTATCTCCCGGGATTACGGTGGTCGCGCGACAAAAAGCCGTAAGGTGACAATATACTCGATACACTCAAGAGAAATGAGTGGTCGGTCATGTGTGGGCCGGGTTGCAAGATGTTCTTGTTGAACCCAGTGTATTCGTCTCTAGAGATATACGATCGGCAGGTGGTCCCATACCTTGTCATAGTTGGAAACCCAATCTCCAATAAGCGCCCGTGGTTTTAATTGTATACTATATATGTGGAGCGTGAGATGCAAGCGTTCTGCTAGATTCTATTTACTTGTATTTAGACACTATTATAATATCAGAAGAAGATATTGATTTCAAAACGATTTGGGTTATAGTAAGGTAAAAACCGTCCGTGTTTATGTGTGGACTGGTCTTACTATTATCCTTTTGTTTCAAAAGGATTTCAAAGTTAAACAAGTTGGTTGCTGTATGAATTTATCACTGATAGTATTTTAGACTGATCCGGGTGAATTTTGTTTTAAATCAAATGTGCTCGGGTCAGACCAAGCATATTTACAGGTCAGGTTTCCGCCGGAAGCAACAGAGATGAAGTTGAAATCGAGACGTATTCCATATATATACGGGTACTGGTTTATTTCCGCTGTATGTTGTATTGATCTGAATGTATACTCTGATGTTGTGATATACAATTTTTGTATAAAGTATTATTGATTATTATATTTTGTCCATTCCGCTGCGAGACTCTGATCTTCTTACTCTTCTATTCTAATATTTCTTTCTTCCTTTTCTCACCCTCTAACTTCTTTCTATTAGCTTTCTGGGTTTTCGATACTAGAGTTAGACAACGAGATATATTAGTGTCGGAATTCTAGTGTCGAAATACCCGGGTCGCTACAAGTTGCCTATCCACAATCGAATGGGCAAGTAGAGGCGATAAACAAGGTAATAAAATCCATCCTCAAGAAGCGATTAGAGCGTGCAAAGGCAAAATGGGTTGATGAATTGCCCCTAGCCTTGTGGGCATATCGAACAACGTTTAAAACGGCTACCGGTCATACCCCTTTCTCTCTCTCCTTTGGCTCAGAAGCAGTAATTCCAGTTGAACTGGAAGTTCCTTCCCACAGGGTGACGTATTATGACCCGATGACGAATCGGGCACTTTTACTTGAGTCTCTTGATGAAATCGAAGAGAAAAGGGACGAAGCAGACTTGCGTGCAGCGAGACATCGACGTCAGATGGCACGCTATTATGATAAAAAAGTTCGTCTCAGGACTTTTGAACCAGGAGATTTGGTGCTAAAGAGAGTTTTTCCATCCCTTCCTCACCTCGGCCCAAAATGGGAAGGACCCTTTGTCATCCAACGGAAACTTGAAAAAGGAACCTTCAAGTTAACGACCGTAGATGGCGAAGAAGTTCCTCGAGCATGGAATGCCCAACACTTAATGCGATACTTGGATTAGAAATGCTATATTTTTTGTTATTTTTACTGTGGATTCTGTAACAAGACATGCTTTGCCTTGGGAAAATCTGATGATATGAATAAAGGACTATAAAGTGGACGTAGGCTACGACTTAGCTGAACCACTATAAAAATATTGTGTGTTATTTACTTTTATGCATTTACATTCATTAGTTGTTCTGTTGTGATTATAAAATACAGGATAACTCAGAGCCTAAAAAAGGTTGAAAACAGTTTGGACATAAAAAGAAGCACAATGATTATTTGTGCAATAAGACGTAAAAGAACGGGAAAACGACATTCTTAACTCTAACTCTCCAGAGAAAGAGAGAGAGTATAAAAGCGTCTCAGACTGAGCGCTGAAAAAGAAATTCTATTCTTAACTCTAACTCTCCAGAGAAAGAGAGAGAGTATAAAAGCGTCTCCGACTGAGCGCTGAAAAAGAGATTCTACTTCGAACTCTAACTCTCCAGAGAAAGAGAGAGAGTATAAAAGCGTCTCCGACTGAGCGCTGAAAAAGAAATTCTACTTCGAACTCTAACTTTCCAGAGAGAAAGAGAGTATAAAGGCGTCTCCGACCGAGCGCCGAGAAAGAAATCTTTTCCCGTTGAGAGACCGGGGAATGAATAGATGACTAAGCTCGAACTCTAACTCTCAAGAGAATGAGAGAGAGAGTATAAAAAAAAATATGCCAGGAAAAACAACAGGTACTGACGACACAGGAAGTGCTATCCAGTCAGAGAATTGGGAGCATTCAGATTGTATGGTTAAGCATTGAATAACTTATGGAAGTTGACGGGGGACACATATGCATACACATATTTCCCCCCTCCACAACTTTGTTTCATAACTATAGACATGCATTTTTACATAAGTGCAGAACTGTTAACAAATAAACATTGCAAAAAGTGAATTATTTTTATTTACAAATGAATGAATTTGTACAGGGAAATAACTAAAAAAGAAAGTGCGGAAGCTGCTGTTGTAGCAGCACTTATTGGTTTACAAAGATGCTAAAAAGACACAGGGGAACCCACTATTTGGGTTTGGGATGAGCCTTCGATTTCTTGGCAGCTTTTTCCGCATCCTTTGCTTCCTTCTCGGCTTCAGTCAAGATTCGTTTTGATTTCTTTTTCCCTGAAGATGTAGTACTGGAGCCAGCAGACTTCTTCCCGGAGGGCGGGGCACTGGAATCAAGAGAAGATTTTTTAGCAAGTTCTTCGGTAATAGATCTAGTTGATAGCTTAACAACTAACCTTGAACCTGCATCCACAACTGCGAGGGGCTTGAGGACCTCAGGGTCTAGTTCTTCAGCTTTTAATTGCAAGCGCTTGTCTTGATCGGCCTTCATGGCCGCCAAGGTAACGTCATCGGCGCTTTTTGACTCCCCGGTTATTGTAACCTCCGGTTCCTCATCATGCCCCTCGTCTCCTCCGTCGTCTTTTAAAGCTGCAATCATTTCTTCATCATGGGGAGTAGTGACCTTAGTTGGCTCACTTCTTTCCCCCAGGTCTGTGGAAGCAGCCTTGTCTTTCCCTTCTTTGACCCTATCAGCGGGCTTTGTCCCAGCGGTAGCTCCTTGAGCTACATCTGTCTTTGCGGAGGATTCAACGCCTACAAAATGAGAAACATCGGTTATCAACTCAGGCGACAGCAAAGGATTTATCATTGAGCGTTCGATCATGTAGCCAAAGTTAGTAGTAGCCTTGGCAAATTGAGGAGAAAAGATAGGGATACCTTCTGAAGACTTTTCAGCGGGGGTGACTACTACCTCTGGAGTTATTTCAGGAATGGGAGATAGCAAAGTTGTTCGGGGAATTCCCGGGTTTTCGGGATCGTACCCTTCTACTTCGGGAGTTGCAGGAGCAGAAGAAGAGGAACCAGCTTCAGGAATGGTTTTCTGTTTAGACTTCCGCCTCTCTTCTTCCATGGCCTCAGCAATTAGACGGCGCCCTTCAGCTAGGCACTCCGGTTCGTCGTCTCTCAAGTATTTCTCCATCAGCTTATCTTCATCGAGGGAATCGACCTTAAGTTCTTCTTTTTCCCACTCGACGATTTGATTCCTCACTTGAACCAGAGTGGATGGATAGTCCTCGATCCAGGAAATGTTTCGACGACGAATAATGTGCGCGAAGAATTCTATCATTAGCTCGCCGAAGCCCTGAATATCAGCCTCCGCCTCTGATAGTTGTTTGCGGGTTTCCTCCGCAGATTTAATAGCGCATTCCACATTGCCCTCAGCCAGAGCAGCCCTGTTTTCCGCCTCCAACAATTTTGAAGCCAAGTCAGCGTTCTTCTTTTCTAACTCAGCACTCCTTTTTGCTAACTCGGCGTTTTTCTGCTCAAGCTCAGCATAAGCAAGGCGTGTCTTAGCAGCCTCTGATTTGGCCTCGTCAGCTTGCTTCTTCAACTCAGAACGCTCCTGAGTGTGGGACTCAAGTAAGTCATGATAACGCTTTTGCATGTCCTCAAATTGTTGTTTGAAGTTAGAAGCGTTCTTTTGAGCGACAGCTAGTTGGGCTTGAGTGTCTTCTAGGTCCTTTCCTAAGGTTTTTAAGGCCTTAGCATCCTCCTCCGCGGTTTTTTGCATTGAGTCAGCGTTTGTCATTAGAGTGCGGATGATTCTAGAAAGACTGCGAGAATACTTGAACATCTCGGAATATTGTTTTTCTACCAAATCAATTTTTGCCTTAGCCTCATCTGCCCAATTAGAAGAAATAGGTTCAAGAGTAGGTAGAAAGGTCAGAGTCTCGAAGTAGTGCTCGGGAAATTGCTCCTTTAAATATGCCAGCCTTACTGCGGTTCCCGCATCTGGTGGAGGAGGAGCGAGGATTGTTAGTTTGGTATCCCTTCCTGAAGAAGATTCTGTAGAATCCTTGTCTGTCCTAGGTCGTTTAGTAGCAGGGAATTTTTGCTTACTTCGAGACCCAGTTTCCTTTGGAGGAGTTTTCTCTCTACTCCGCTTTTCATGGGAGGAAGTGGAATCCCTAGATTGTGGTCTATCCTCCTCCCTACGACCTTGATAGCTCTTGTATTTCTCTTGTTCCGGTCGAACTGGTGAGCGGGAGCGTGAGGGTCGAGATCGATAGGGATCATAGGGTCTTCTTTCCTCCCTACCACGGTCATCCCGGCGATCATGCTCGACATCCTGAGGAGGATTGGACATGCTGCGACGAAGCTTTCTTATATCATAATAGGACCGAGACATTGTACCTGCACGATAAAATAAGCGAAGTTTAGAATCAATGGATTCATGGAGAAAGAAGTGCAATGAATGCTAATGCTGTGGTGTAAAGTGCATCCTAAGTGGTGTGTGTGTCCCCCCAACCAACCCGAGTCTGAAGCTAGACTGGTGCGGGCAGGCTCTTTGGCCTTAGCAGGAGTAGTTTCTTCAGAAGAAGTGAAGACTAAAGGGTCCTTCCTGAAATCTTCTGAAGTATATATAGTCTCAGGTAAGGGGAGATCCCCCAAACCCTGAAATATGTGCTCGTCGGTGCTAGGAACATCCCCTTCGGAAGCGCGAAGTGGCGACTCTTGGGAAGACTTTGACTTGTCTGGAGAAGTAGTTTCCTCGGGGGCAATATACCCTTCACGATGTTTTTCGGCCAGATTAGCCAGTTCGTCATCTTGTGTGGAAGAGGGAGAAGGTGAGGTTTGAAGAGGAGCTGCAGGAATTCCCGAGCCGTCTCCTATCTCTGGAACTGTTTCCACTGGAGGAATGTATGCATAAGGAACCGTCCCATGACCGATGCTACGGAAAACGGATAGCAGCCCGTGAAAATGAAGGTATTCATCTTTAAAGACCTCGTCGATAGTCAGGAATTTTTGGTCGCCATTAAGAAGACGGTGCATCCGATCAAAGAACACTTGGTCTGATACCTGTTTGGGATTGTCTACTGCAAACAAAAAGGAAAACAGGTCAGGGTGATGATTCAAGTGTATAAAGTCCGGGTTCAGAAAATCAATGCTTTACTTGATTTTGTCCATCTCCTGGCGCATCCAGACTGTTGCTTTATATAGAACCACTCTAGTCTGGAATCTCCAGCTTTACTGCTAAACGGTGTAGAGATTATCTTCCTTTTTGGGACTGATTCAAAGTAACAGAAAGATGGAGTTTCTCTAGTCCGATGTTTGAAATTATAGAAGAAATGAACATCGTCGAACGTGAGCTCCACGCCTAGAATTTCACGATATGCTATGAATAAGGTATGCAGATAGGCATATGAATTGGGATGCAACTGCATGGGGGCAATCCGCATTTGTCTTAAGAAGTCAACGATGAAAGGCGAGAATGGAGGAATGGCGCCAACCATGCACATCAGTCGAGTGACCGTCATATATCCTTCTGGAGGGTTGTGGGGACGGTCAGAGCATGAGGGCACTAGGATGTCCCTTTTCATTATTCCATACTTCAAGCAAATTCTAACAAGTCGGTCGTTGTCAATTGTCGATTCTACGGAATCTGGAGGTGACTCCAATATAATGGCTGAGTCAAATTCATCGGGTGCTCGATTGTCACCAATCCCTCCTTCCTCCTCAAAGCCCAGGGAAACTTCATTTTCTGAAGACATTTCGTCGCTTTCCCGATGACCAACTCCGTAATCCGGACCCTTACTGTCCCATTCTGGGTCAGATGAAGAAGATATATCCTCAAGAGTGGTTTTGTTGGAAATTTCCGGAGCTTCTTTCCTCTCAACTAGACGAGAAGAGCGTCTGGGCCTCATTGTCATGGAACTATTGAAGAAGCAATAGCACGAATTAGAGTAAATTATCCTGTGTCCCCCTTTTTGTGTATGTGTGTGAACTAAAGTGTGTGCAGCAAATGTGGGAAATACAAAATAAAAGTACAGCAATGTAAGACGAAGCTTTAAAGAGAAGGTGATAGTCAGAGTTGTTCTTAATTCTCGTTTATGTTCACAAGGCACTATCCTAACTGTCCGCGAAGCATATTCGTCTAGAGTAAGTGTTAGTTGAATTAGTTGGGTAGTCTTTATGTGCCAAATTTGATACGTTCGGTTCGGTTCGGATATGCATATGACGACTGGCTCAATACAAATACAGATAACAGTCGGTTCAGATGCTTCATTAAAGCAAGGTCAGTTCAAGACAAGGGAAGCAACGGGTTCGGAAGCAGGACTGATCTGATCGGATCGGGTGACCCGATCCGAACTGAACCAGTATCGCTTAACCGGACCATTTACTTCAACCTCTTATCCGATTCACTTCTCCGACCCGAACCGACGTTTTCTTTCCTTCCCGTCTTTCTAAAGTATTAAACCCGAACCGATCCCCTATCCTTCTCCTTCTTTTTTTTTTTTTTTTTGCTTCTTCGTATTCTTCCCGAATCAACTCCGATTTGTCATCACGCCCTTCGTCTTCTTCCTCTTTCCCCCCTACTCACAAACGAATCCGTTTTATCACCAAAGCTACCGTTGAGGGCAAATATTTGCCCTCTCCAGCCTCGCAACGCCTCGAAGCGATGGCGCATCCAACAGTAACGACGTGGAGTTCAAGCAAAGCCTGTGACTAAACCATCCCAATCCAACACAAATTGAAATCAAGAGCAGTTACTATGAAGCTATTCGAGATTAAAGAGCTACCTATGTGTTCGATTTAAGAAATCTACAAGGAATGGTTTCAGGATATGGGAGTTTTTGAAGTTTTCAATGCTAGGCTTGGACGCGGCGACAGAAAAGAAGGAGAAAAGAATGAAGACAGTAGTGAGTTTATAAAAGGAATGGTGTTGACTCCTCGTATTCCTATTCTGTCTCACCCGCTCGGACCGGAGTGAAGGCCCAGTAGCACAACTCTGCCTAAAGGCCCACTGTCTAAGAACCAAATCCACGAAAACGCTTCGGATCGGAATCCGAACCGAGCAAATCTCACACATTAATTTAGCATCCGACTCGAATTGAAGAGAAGAAGAATAAAGGAAGAGCATACCTACAAGAAGCATTACATGGCGAGAAGAGTTCCCAAATTTGCTCAGAAATGAAGAAAATGTGCTCGGGTCGGATGCCGAACCGAATGGAAATCTGTGCATTACTCCTGACTGTTCTGATTCAAGAACTAGCATTTAAACAACATCAAAGCACGCTTTGTACAACAGAAGCATCCTTTGAGGGGGCAAAATGTTAGCCTACTTTGTGAACTAGGCAACACAAAGTCAAGAAACCAACCATTGAAGAGTATTTTAAGTTATAAGACTTTGGTTCGGATTGGAAGAAAACACCACAATTCAGATTGATAGCAGCATATTGGTTCGGATCGGATAGAGTTCTCTGTTCGGATCGGTTGTCTCTTACTGGATAGATTGTCAAAGCATATCCAATCGGATCGGAAGGCGAATAAATCTCAAATGGATCGGAAAGCCATCTGCTTGCCACGACGCTGGAGCGGAGCGGAGTAGGTTAGAGAAGGAGAGACGTCCAAGCCACTCCGGTTCGGATCGGGTATTCCGATCCGAACCCCCAACCTGCACGCCTCCGACCCGCACCCATGATCCAGGTTAATCTCCTGTAATATCGACTGGAGAACCGGACCGGCTATGACTAATTCCTACCCCTAACGTTCATCTCTTTGATGTGTTGTCAGCTTGATAGTTCATCCAAACCCGAAGAGAGTGCGATGGATAACACGTGGTCCGACCCGGATTGAATCTCAGGCAAATTCACACCTATAAATACCCCATCTGGAGAAAAAGAGAAGGATCTTTTTTTTGAGCACTTAAAGAATTCAATCACCTCCAACATCCGAACTCCATTACTCCCGGAAAATCCAAATCATCTTTTATTTCTTGTTTTATTCAGTTGAGTGAGCAAAAGTGAGTTGTGAGTGAATCTATCATTGTATTTGCAACTGAATTATTGAATATTGTAAAGAATAAGTGGACGTAGGCATTTGTTCGCCGAACCACTATAAATCTTGTGTGTTCATTTTTATTTCTATCTCATTTTTATCTTGTTTCAAATCAATTTGGGTGTTAGAACCACTTTTGGGTCTAACATTACCCAAACGACGTGAAGACCTCCGGTCTTCAACTACCGTCTTCATCTTCGACACTACATCGAATTAGTTATTCAGAATGGGATAAACCCGGTCTTTCTGAACAACTCGCATATATATAATAAAAGTGTTACACAAACACAACATACGCCTCATTCCACTTCAGAATGTTCCTTTTATTCAAATATTCTTATATTTTGGGAAAGGTTCCCATTAATTTCATCAAAGATAAATTCTTTAAAATTTATTCTTTAATCTCCTTTGAATATCAATTCAAACTAGTCGAGATTACCGAACCACACCGAAGTAATCATTTATTTTAATTTCCCAATCCCAACCTATTCATCCCATGAAGTAAAACGGGTCTTACTTCATATCTAACACCACGGTGTTATCGGTAAATTTAATTACCATTTCATGTTTAAATCTAATTAAAGATTTAACTATCGCCTGGAGCAAAACTGGTGATACTCCATTCTCGATCATTTCAATCTAATTAAAGATTCATTAAAACTCCACTTAGTTTTAATCTTTAACTGGGTTAAAGAATCAGTGTCATTTTAAAACACGGTTCACGATAAACCCAAAATCACATTCAATTAATTATCGGGTTAAAGAATAAGTGTTATTTAAAACACTGTTCACAATAAACCCAAAAATCAATACCAGTTCAATTCCAATTAAATATTATTTAATTGGTACACTTCATTAAATCTAAATAAAAAGATTTAATCTTTTCCTCAGCTGGGCTTAAGAACAGTGTTAATGATGACACCATTCACGACAAACCCAAATCACATTTGATATTAAATACAAGGCTCTAAATAGAAAATATATCGGCTTATATTCAATATCAAATTCTACGACCAACAGATATCGTATTGGAAATAACGATATATACACACACACACACACACACACACATATATATATATATATATATATATATCTTTCAAATTTCCATAACAACATATGTATAATCACGAAATCCAACATCGAAATAATCCAAAGACAATTTCGATTCAAATCCATTCCAATGCAATTATTGGAAATTCTGGTTATATTTCAAAACCGTTTCAAACTCACTTTATTTATTTTAAAAATAAATAAATTACAATTTTAGTTCAAAACTAGTTCATTTCGATAAAAATCTATTTTTATCTTTTCAAATATGGAGTTTTTCATCCCAATTCTTCACAAATCATTTCTTATGATTTTACACAAATTATTACTATTTTTAATAATTTTATTAAGGCCCGTACAGTCGATTTCCATCAACGGCCATCGAACTGCACTTACAACGACCTTTCCCAATTTTGATTTGGACGTAACACCAAATCCAACCATTAGATTTCAAATTTCTAATATTCATCATAAAGCTCTTTTCGATACGAACCCAACGGTTCTGATTTTAGGAGAATCCGACGGTCGGATCTCCCGCAATATCCATTCGAAGTCAATGGTTGAAATTCGCGAACTGCCGCGGCGCGTTCTATTCAGGCCATTATATTATATATATATAATATATACTTCGTCGATTTCAATTCAAAACGTGCTTTATAAATTTTTTTAAATTCATTTTCAAAACGGTTTCAACTTCATTTTCAAATTCAAATTAAAATTGAATTTTCCCTTTCAAATTCGTTTTAAAATACATTTCAAATCGATTTCAATTCAATTTCAATTTAATTCAAATTTCTTTTCAATTTGAATTCATTTCAATTCGAATTCAATTCGAGTTCATTTCTATTCAGTTTAATTCGAATTTAAATTCTTTTCAAAATATCAGATTTTGAAATCACTTTCGATATTCGTTATAAAATGAATAAAATCGATATAAATATCGTTCACGTCAAAATGGCGTAAATCTAATCAACACGGCTTCATATATTCATATTTTCAAATATTCTATTTCAAATATTTCCATTTCAAATATTTCTATTCAAATATTTCTGCTTTCAAATATTTCTTTTTCAAATATTTCTACTTCTAAACTGGAATGAGGCCCAATCAATTACCATATAATGTTAATTATATGGATTTTCTACAGCACATGTATATAATAACAACGATGAATAATCAACCATCATCCAAAGTGCATTCTACACTGTATAAGCATCAAATATAAATATTTAACGCTTATAATAGCCTGTCAATCAATCGATCGACATACAACTAAACAATCGGGATTAGTGTACGTCAAATATCATCCCAATACCCGTGTGGGGTTTCAAACAATCAAACACAAATTTTATTTGTGCAGTTGGGCGATGTGTAAAATTTATCATCCCAATCAATATCAGTCAAATGTGTGTATATAAACAAATCGTCCGATTTGTTTATATTTATTTCATTTCATATACACGTCAAAAATTCTATTGTTAGCTATAAAATATTTTATTTCTTTTCACATCACATCACACAATCAACTACACATCAAAATCAAACAAACAAGCATACAAGCCGTCCATGGTCTGTGGAAGACGGGTGTCGGGTGCTACTAAACACCGTCTGCATCCTAGTATATATATTTATAACTAGAAAAATTAAATTGAAAGGTGAGAAGTTCTCACAGAATAGGTAATCCAACGTCGCGACTCTTCAAATGTAGGATATCTTCATCGTTCTTCCTTTTGTCACTTTCGTTGTCCGCTTTCACTACATATATAAAAATCACATTTTTACTTTGCTATTCAATATATAAAAATCGAATTTTTACTTTGCTATTCAATATATAAAAATCGAATTTTTACTTCGTTATTCAATATATAAAAATTGAATTTTTACTTCGCTATTCAATATATAAAAATCGAATTTTTACTTCGCTATTCAATATATAAAAATCGAATTTTTACTTCGTTATTCAATATATAAAAATCAAATTTTTACTTCTCTATTCAATATATAAAAATCAAATTTTTACTTCTAAACCATTTCATATAAAAAGATTATATTTTCTTCATGAACACCCTATAAAAATCATATTTTTAAAACTGAAACGGAATTTTCTTACCTTTAAAATCAACTAACTTAAATAAACAAACAAAAATAATGAACAATACATGAATAACAAACTCACAGCGTTCACGAGGAGGGGGGCTCACCAGCGGCGTCGGAGGGTCAGGGAGGCACTGGAGGTGGTCGGGCTCTGGAGCGTCGATCGGCGGTGGGTTTTGTGGGCTCGAGCGTCGGCGGTTTGGAGGGAAATGGGGGGAGGGCGCGGTTGTTTTAGAAGAGGGGGAGGAGCTAGCGCTGGAGCTCGACTTGGGGGAGGGCGGCCGCGCCAGTGGCGGCGCGTTGAGAGGAGGGCGGCGGCGGGAGTGAGATCGAGGGAGGCGCGATTTTTATAATTTTTCTTTTTTTTCCTCTGTTGAAAAACTGAAATGGGGGGGGCACAGGAAAGGTAAGGAGAGGAGAGAGTATATTTATTATTATTTTCAAAAAGTTGACTTTTTCATTTGACCTCTAAACGAGGCCCACCGCCTGCCGTCCCTAGCTAATTGCCCCCATTCCGAACACAATGGGATATGTTTCGTAAGTCAGTTTGGCCATTTCGATCAGTTTTCGTCAAAATCAATATATAACTCTATATATTGATTTTGAAAGCACATTTCAATTTACCGAGGCCACAAAATAACTAGAAAAATTCCCGAAAAATATTTTCTAGCTTCGTGTTGATGATACGGTCCTAACAAAACTAGTTTCATCGAATTCTGCGACCTTTGAAAAATGGCCATTTTCCAGTCGATTAAAATCAACTGAAACTGGTCAAACGCGTTTTCCTTTGCCACGCTCACATATTGATTTGAAAAATTATGAAATTTGAAACCTAGCAATAATTTGACATCACGGACCCAACAAAAGTGGTTTCGTCGAAATCCGAGGTCATTTGCAAAATTTCCATTTTTAAGGGCCTGAATTCCATAGCGACTATTCAGAATTTTCATTTGGACATATCTTTTGATTCCCGCTGTGAAATTTTGATTTTTCGGATTCGTTGGAAATATATTCCCAATTAGATTCTATTATTTTTGGTTTCACTAAAATCCGGTTTACTTTGCACCCTGTACATTCATTTGAACTTTGAAATCGAATTATCGAACTACCGCGCCATTTTCAATTCTGTTTATATATATAAATAAATATTTATATTCCAACGACGATCTATATAATATATACGTTCGAATTCTATTCAAAATAAATTTCTCGTCGATATTGTTTAAAATAATTCATTTTAAATAATCAAAATTCACTAAAATTGCCAAAATAAAAATTTTAAACTGGCCCAGATTTTCGGGTTATTACAATCTCCCCAACTTAAAACTTTTCGTCCCCGAAAAGGAACAAAGCCGAAAGTTATTTCACAAATCAACTCAATTTCCAGTGTTTTCACTACGGCTTAAGTTCTTCAACTTTTCAGTTTCTAAGAACTTTTCAAATATTTCAAAAATTTGGCTAACACCCTAAATTTTCGAAAAATTTCGCCATAACCTCCCCTGCACCGGGAGCACGGGAAAATCCCGAAATTGCCATACAGGCCTTGTGATCTCAAAAAGAAAAAGCCAAGCGGCTAGCCAATCGGCTCATAAAATCATCATCACCCAAACAAAACAGCAAATTATGGTAAACATGTACCTATTTGTCGGGCAAACAAATTTTATTCTCTGCTCTAGCCTCCTTGCTTTGACCTGTTCAATGTAAGTACATGTATATGCAAGCAAATGCGATAAATTTTCAATAAAATTCACTATTTGGTACAATTTGACTAAATGGTTCAAATTTTAATTAATCCAATAATAATCAAACAACACAACCATCAGTCAATTAGTTGATTAGCATTTCAAACGCATAATTTTGCTGTATAGTCAGAAATCACATTTTTGATACCAAATCACAACAATAGGCCCTATCTAATTTTGGTTCTCACACAAGTCAATAGGAAATATATAAATATCACACCTTCGACACTCGAACACTAATTCTGATGATGTAGCTACAATCATCAGAATCATCTCCGGGCGACTAGAGTGTGGATCTATATCTATCCAGTATATTAAAACTTCGAATATACGTTTGCAAGGCGCATATGCAAAATCTTTATATACTGGACTGTCCAAATCAATATAAAATAAATAATCAAATATGAATAATTGATTTAAATTTCAAAACAAAATGAGTTTTCATTTTTATTTTTAAAAATTTACTCTTCACACTCGTTCTAGGATACTACTGATCCCATCTCTAACGAGTCATTCCCATTGGATATTACTAATCCCATATCTGATGAATTCTTTCGTATGGTTCTAATGTGCCTTGTTCTCTAGCTTTGTAAACCAAAGCTCTGATACCAAACTGTAAAAACCTGTAACTTCCCCGGTGAGGAAAGCGCGGATAGTTCGAGAACAAGCCACAAAATAGAACGCAGACGGAAGAACATTTCATTGTTATTTACAACAATGCATTAGATTACAAGAATATACAGAGTATAAATGAATATTACACAGAAATATAAGAGATTACAATACATTACTGTAACGACCCGGGATTTCGACACCGAAAATCGACACAAAACCCAGCGTCGACTGTTCAGACATCGAAAAATACCGGACCATTAATAGAAAGAAATTAGAGGGTGAGATAGAAAAGATAGAACTAATAGAATAGAAGAAGAAGAAAAACCACAACTGAGTAGAATCAGAGTAAACACGAATCTCACAGCGGAACGAATAAAATATATTATATAACATAACTTTGAAATACAAACTGTATTGTATATACATACCATTATCAGAGTACAATACATCATATCACAGCGGAAATAGTCTCTAATTACTAACGGTGAAGCCTTCTGCTTTTAGCTCCTTCAAGCGTATCTGTAAAAGCCTGAAACACTTGACTGGCCGTACAAATTTGGGCACCCAAGAGTTTAGGGAAAACAAACAAAATAAACTCTGGGTCAGTCATGGGACTGGTGTGAGTAAATTCCAACCATACGGTTTAACTTTGAAAATCTTTTTTTGAAACAAAAAGGATAATAGTAAGACCAATCCACACATAAACATGGACGGCTTTTACCTTACTATAACCCAAAATATTTTTGATATCAAAATCCAGTGATATTATAATAATGTCTAATCAAATAAATAACCAACTAGTAGAACGCTTGCATCTCACGCTCTACATACATAGTATAAAATCAAAACCCGCAGGGCGCTTATTGGAGATTGGATTCCAACTATGACAAGGTATGGGACCACCTTCCGATGATGTATCTCTAGAGGCGAATACACCTGGGTTCAACAAGAACGTCTTGCAACCCGGCCCACACATGACCGACCACTCATTTCGCTTGAGTGTATCGAATGTATATCACCAACGGTTGGACTCAAACCACCGTTCCCGAATGGGCAGAATCGATAGATTTAGAAACAAAGGGAATTTCTCTAGATAGGTGATTATACATCCTAATGGGAGCGACCCACATAGCCATGCTGCCTACCCGATTTTTGTCATTTCCCGGTTGTGAAGCTTGAGGCTACGCCTACCTTTTAGAACATCTGGCCACCATACACTTTTAATGCCACATCGTCAAACCCGTCAAATCACTAGTTGATCTTCCCAAAATATTACGGGTATAAAAGCCAAGAGAAACGAATTTCTCCGCCACCAGACGTAATATCTTGAAAAGAACGTCTTAGGTGATCTTCTAAGAATACGCTGTCAGGCATTCATCCATACAAGTTGTCCTGGGTCTGGACAAACAGAAAGCACCATTCTGAATAGGACGACCCTTGCATTTCACTCCGTCTTCAATTGTCTTCAGCATAATCTAATTCGCAGCGCTTATGCCTATACGGAGTGGTTTCAGATAGTATATCCAACCGGTCTCCCCGTATAGACAACGAGGGTCAAAACACTTCGATAGTCGGTTATTTAACTATCGAAGTAAATCAAACATTCAATCAAAGTATAACTATCATCACACTACCATGGGCACTTTTATTTAACATTCATCATCATCGAATTATAGTTCCCATTTCTAATAGTGTTATTTAACTCCAATCATATTTCCAACACCGAAATGATGTCATCATTTTCTGAAACGATTCTCCACCACTCGTTCTTATATTCCTTTGGAAAATCATCGCTACTTATTACTTTAGAATAAGCGGATTTCAAAACAACTGTTTACATTCCCTAGGGAGTAGTGCTATATACAAAAATCACGCTTAAGCTTGGCCAACAGCGTTAATTTAACGTTATAGTTCAAAACTTGTCATACGCTGTAATATTCCCATTTTTAACTAATCTCGACACAACAGTCACGCCTAAACCTCAACAGCGTTATTTTATCGCTATAGTTCACAGACTTGCAATATGCTATTATACTCCACTTTATAATTAATCTCAACGCCTCTTTCCGTTACAAAAATCTTGACACCTCTTTCTGTTACAAAAATCTTGACATCTCCTTCCGTTATAAAAATCTTGACACCTCTTTCTGTTACAAAAATCTTGACATCTCCTTCCGTTATAAAAATCTTGACACCTCTTTCTGTTACAAACAAATACCATTCCTCGCTAATAGTGAAGCCATTCAAGTTGGGGTATTTTTAATTACCTCTCAGACCTTGAACAACGACATTCTTATCTTAGAATAAATATAAGTTCGTAACTCTAACCCCTTATACTTTAAAATCTGCCAACCGTACTTCTTGTTATAGTTTAAATATGGTTTTATGATGCCATATCCTTATTTTGCAAACTCGGTTATTTACATTAGCTTCAACTTCCTTGTTCAAACCCATTTAAACATTTTCCTCCGCTTTGTCTTCCTTAGACAAATCTCTTTTTAAACATTCCTCTTCGCTTTGTCTTCGTTAGACAAATCCCTTATACTTTAAAATCTTATTAAATCAACTATTCGTCAATTTTATTAAATTAGATAAATCAACCCAATCTAACTTAATTAAATAACCAATTATTGATCAAAACAGTTTGTTTGGTAAATATTTAGCCATGCTTAACCCACTAATCAACTCTAACAAAGCTTTTCATTTTGAATAAATAACATTTATTTATTCAAATAATTTCACTTGTATCGATTACTATAGAAAAATAATTTGTTTCTAAATAATCTCATTTACTATTAAATAAACAATAATCGATTTTAACAAATCTTACTATGGAATAAACCATAATCTATTTGTAAATATCTCATTTAATTGTTCTTAGACAATAAATCCTTGTTATTAATCATCAAGTAAATCTTCGCCTACTTACTTATTTATCTTATTAATATAAGAATCCACTTTACCAAATCATTTAGTGAGTATGGTGAAACACGTGCTTCGCACACGGTGGGTTCTTGGTAAAACAATAGCGGTTAAAACAAATGATACATTTACGTTTGGTTGTTGCCACTTCCTTAATCGATATCGTCTATTGGTTAAATCAAAATAACGTTTGAAATTTCCATTCAACGCTAATATCAACACAAGGTTTCAAATGTCATTTGGGTTCAAACCGTGCATCTATATAAAACAAACAGTGCATATAAATATTGAGGAATCCGGTTGTATTCCTCCAACCGGTTCCCTGCATCCACCGATGTTAGTCAACAATTAACACTGATTCCATACCAGGAAATATTATAATTGATGGAATCAATCCAACCAATGATGTGTATATATATGCAACGATATATAATTTTACCAATTTAACTATAATTTACCTAATCAACCATCACACAGCATTCAACCATTATTTAAAATATAAATAAAATATTTTTAAATAAAACAAGGTTAGTGAATTTACTCACCTTGGCGCGTTAACCGTTAAATAACGATTTGCGCTGACTGATTTTGTTGAGCGGTTTAATTTGCCTGAATTCAGACGAGCGCCAAATCGCTTTAGGCTGGTTCCTTGAACGACTATCGCCATCAAATTCTCCATTCCGAGCTCCTACTACAATGACCAGGAGTCTGAGCTCGCCCCCTTGCCATTCACCATTATACTAAAGCCCGCTCCACCCAATCCTATTTAACAGCTCTCACGTGTTCACAGACTTGCAATTTCCACACAAAATCTCCACCTTGCACCTGTGTTCAATACACTCGCTCATGCTATACAGTCCTGCCACTTAACATGCAACTTTGCCGGAAACAATCTCCATATACCCTGCGTCGAACAAGTCCCCTCATTAAAAGCTCCTCCTTCCTCTATTCTGTTATGCGCATGTTAAAAATTTGCCACAGGCTCGGTCTTTCAATCAAACATAAGTCGTTGCACCGCCTCACAGACCTTTGTGCTTGTTTAGTATGCTATTCTCACATGAACGCTGTCTCCTCCCATGCTCTTCAATGCATGCAACGTTGCCTGTCCATCATGCACACAACTCACGCCCCTTCTTACAACCGCATGCAAGTGCGGTTCATTTCCACAACTCAGATCCAACACCATCCCCACCAAGATCTCTACGGCTTTAACTAATCATACCCCCCTTGTATGTAAATATAGTCTGCTACACTTTTTTGATATACGGATTGATTTTATTTTTCTTTTGTTTTAATTTTCTACCGTGCCATTGAAAGGCTGCAGCCATGGAAGTATATAGCTCGTTTTTTTTTTCTCAAGAAGAAATGATGATGCTGTGTATTTATAGTCGCTTATACTTGGGTGCCAAGGCGTTAATACGTATATAGGTCGGCTTCAAGGACAGAACATAGGTGGGCTGTGTAAATTACTTTGTCTCCACGGTTTCCTTAAGCACAAAACACAAAAATATGGGTTGCAGTTAGGCTAGGCACCCTGAGTTTTCACGTCGCTGGTAGAATAGTACTAGAGCACAGTCAGTCATAATTAGTCTGCGGTTGGTACCCGATTTCTTCAGCATGCAGTATTCGAAATAAAATATTTATACATGTCTGTTAATAGTCATGTTATCTTGTACTGTAGAGGAGTGTAGACTCTGTTGGATTAATGAGTTGTTTATAAATGTTTGTTAATCATTCTGTCCATGTTCGTTATTTTTATGTTTTAGTTGTGAGATAAGTTCCTTTAGTTGATATTCATGTAATAGCATCACCTTATATAGTATCAGTACCTTTATCTCTATTTTTTTTTTTTTTAGTTAAACTTCTGATTTAAATACATGAGAGACTTAGGGGTGAAGCGCCCCATTTTTGCAGTATATATATATCTTTCTTGGGCGTGGAGCTTTGTGGGTTTGTAGCTGTTTAAATTTTCTTTTGCTAATGTATTCAGGTTATAGCCCACGCTACTAAATGAAAATGTTCCATTTGAAGGTCATGAAGATGAACTAGTCTATTCAGCAAAGTTATTATCAGAAAGGAAAACAAAGCCTTAGAAATACTAAAATTATAACTCTTTTTTTTTTTTAAAAAAAAAAAGTGCGGGTAGGTTATTATATTTTGCTTCAACATGAAGTGGTTTAAATTATAACGTTTTGTGTACTCCGTTACGTACATTTCATTCATGTCTGAGCGGCGGCGGACAGAAATAAAAATATGGTTGTGTCCAGCGAGGTTCCTCAATTCCAAAAGTATAATAATACCGGTAGATTAACTCATCTTTTGAAATCTCAAAATATTGATATAGGGTGCAAAATACTCCAAATAAAAAGTTGCATATTTAATTAATTAAAAATTACAGTAAAATTCTAAAAATTTAATTATCGCTGCGCCTCAAAAGAACCTTGTCCAGATTTGCAACCGATATCTAGTTATATCAAATAAACTGCCATGGTCGATAAACGGTTCTATAGCGACTCTTCGAATATTTGATTTTGACATATCTTGCAATCTATATGACGAAATCTCAATATTTCACTTCTGTCAGAAAGATACAGTTCAACAGATTCCAATATGCCTTGTTTTGCAGAAATCCGATTTAAACTGGTTTCTGTATACTCAGTTGAAGTTCAGAACGTTAAATTACGAACTGCAACGTCGTTATGAGCTCGATTATATTGAATATATATTTTTATACGTTCAACTTCGTTTTAATTAATATATAAACCCATTTATATTACGAATTCAATATTTAAACTGATTTAAATATTCAATTACGAACCGGTAAAAATGCGGGACATTACATTCCTTCCCCCTTAAAATAATTTCGTCCTCGAAATTGCTAAGGTAGGAAAAATGCTACAATTTCTGCTGTAAATATGTTAAAAATTCTTTTGGTTTACTTCATAATTTCAGTTCCAACTGAACTGATCAAAATATCTTCTTTGTAACGAAAGTTTTCGAAATTCTGAAAATTTTCTAACACTTTAATTTTCGGAGAATTTCATCAGTCTCTCTGCTGCACGGTTCATTCGGTACTACTACCACACGCCACTCTGGGCCTTCGCCCTTTATTGAGCATCCAACTTTCTCGCTTTCATTTTCAATCCATTCAGCATACCCGAATATATTTCCAACTGATCTCGAGTCAGTTTATCTTCAATCAATAATTTTCTTACATCCCGACTCAAATTTCTTTTTTCAAACTCCAGTTCAATTCCAATTCCAAATAATCAAATTTCCCAACCAAGTTCGGTCCCCTTTTCAATCTCAATTCACCACTCAACTACTTGGTCAAGTCAAATCCTTATTCCAGTACGTTTTCCACTTACTTGGCTTCAATTCAACTCAAATTTTATTTGGCTTATCTAAATCCTCTGTTTATTTACTTCATAAGTAAAAATTTCAAAATTCAAATCCCTGGGATTTTTTTTTTCAAATCAGTTTGAAATCATATATTTATTTGAAACCTAGAAATTCAAAATATTTGAATATTCGAACAACTTATTTCAAACAAAATCTTTGGTAGTAATCACTCACTTAGAAATTCGAAAATGAACACCGATAATGTCGCGGTTCATCATCGGAATTTATTTCCCAGCGATCAAAGTGAGTTCAATACTATACCACTTTCCAAAATTCATATTCAAATACTTTTATTTGAAATTTACTTCAAAAATATCTTTTCGAAACTTGGATAATATCTCAAAATTTCCCCAGGATCTTAAAATTCCATATATTGAACCCAAACATTATTTCCAACTTCTTTCCAAATTTCTAGAGTTTTATTTCAATTCTGGTTTAAATTCAGATTCAGTTCATTATATTCATTGGTTATCTATAATCACTTCACTTATCACCCTATTTGATTATAATTTCAACCAACGCATTCAATATATACTAGATAATTCCAATATATGTGCTTTCTTTATATCAAAATATATTTCGGGTAAGATTATTTCATTTACCCTCTTCTCCAAAACATACCGTGTCGAATTGCTCTGTTCAAGAGTTTAGAAACACCTATCGATACAGTTTGCATTACTGTTTCGACCAGAATTCATAAACCTCTCGACTGACCAGTCAACACGATATAAAACAGTTTTTATATTAATTTACAAATACGCGCTCATATATATACACTCAAACTCAATCTAAGGTACCGCTAACCTTATCTCTATTGAGTCACGCCACAGAGCCAAGGTAATCACTTAACCTTCAGCTCTGATACCAACTGTAAAGACCCCGGGATTCGAGTAGGCTTTTCAACCATCCTCTCCTCCCTCGGCACTGGGCTAACCTCCCAGCGTGGCTTACAGAGATACCTCAGAACTGCTTTTACGGCCAGCCTCTCGACTCGACCAACCCACATTGTCGGGAGATGTAGGGGTAAGAGTCTCCCGTTCGCCACCTAACGCGAAGCGAGAACCCCCTATCATCCGTACCAATTAAGCAACTAGCTCTGATACCAACTGAAACGGCCCTAGGCTTTGCAACCATCAGGCAGTGGGCTAACCTCCCACTGTGACATCCAGTGATACCTCAGAACTGATTTTACGGCCAGCCTCTCGACTTCACAACCAACCCACATTGTCGGGAGATGTAGGGGTAAGAGTCTCCCGTTCGCCACCAAACGCGAAGCGAGAACCCCCTATCATCTGTACCAATTAAGCAACCAGCTCTGATACCAACTGTAACGACCCGGGATTTCGACACCGAAAATCGACACAAAACCCAGCGTCGACTGTTCAGACATCGAAAAATACCGGACCATTAATAGAAAGAAATTAGAGGGTGAGATAGAAAAGATAGAACTAATAGAATAGAAGAAGAAGAAAAACCACAACTGAGTAGAATCAGAGTAAACACGAATCTCACAGCGGAACGAATAAAATATATTATATAACATAACTTTGAAATACAAACTGTATTGTATATACATACCATTATCAGAGTACAATACATCATATCACAGCGGAAATAGTCTCTAATTACTAACGGTGAAGCCTTCTGCTTTTAGCTCCTTCAAGCGTATCTGTAAAAGCCTGAAACACTTGACTGCCCGTACAAATTTGGGCACCCAAGAGTTTAGGGAAAACAAACAAAATAAACTCTGGGTCAGTCATGGGACTGGTGTGAGTAAATTCCAACCATACGGTTTAACTTTGAAAATCTTTTTTTGAAACAAAAAGGATAATAGTAAGACCAATCCACACATAAACATGGACGGCTTTTACCTTACTATAACCCAAAATATTTTTGATATCAAAATCCAGTGATATTATAATAATGTCTAATCAAATAAATAACCAACTAGTAGAACGCTTGCATCTCACGCTCTACATACATAGTATAAAATCAAAACCCGCAGGGCGCTTATTGGAGATTGGATTCCAACTATGACAAGGTATGGGACCACCTTCCGATGATGTATCTCTAGAGGCGAATACACCTGGGTTCAACAAGAACGTCTTGCAACCCGGCCCACACATGACCGACCACTCATTTCGCTTGAGTGTATCGAATGTATATCACCAACGGTTGGACTCAAACCACCGTTCCCGAATGGGCAGAATCGATAGATTTAGAAACAAAGGGAATTTCTCTAGATAGGTGATTATACATCCTAATGGGAGCGACCCACATAGCCATGCTGCCTGCCCGATTTTTGTCATTTCCCGGTTGTGAAGCTTGAGGCTACGCCTACCTTTTAGAACATCTGGCCACCATACACTTTTAATGCCACATCGTCAAACCCGTCAAATCACTAGTTGATCTTCCCAAAATATTACGGGTATAAAAGCCAAGAGAAACGAATTTCTCCGCCACCAGACGTAATATCTTGAAAAGAACGTCTTAGGTGATCTTCTAAGAATACGCTGTCAGGCATTCATCCATACAAGTTGTCCTGGGTCTGGACAAACAGAAAGCACCATTCTGAATAGGACGACCCTTGCATTTCACTCCGTCTTCAATTGTCTTCAGCAGAATCTAATTCGCAGCGCTTATGCCTATACGGAGTGGTTTCAGATAGTATATCCAACCGGTCTCCCCGTATAGACAACGAGGGTCAAAACACTTCGATAGTCGGTTATTTAACTATCGAAGTAAATCAAACATTCAATCAAAGTATAACTATCATCACACTACCATGGGCACTTTTATTTAACATTCATCATCATCGGATTATAGTTCCCATTTCTAATAGTGTTATTTAACTCCAATCATATTTCCAACACCGAAATGATGTCATCATTTTCTGAAACGATTCTCCACCACTCGTTCTTATATTCCTTTGGAAAATCATCGCTACTTATTACTTTAGAATAAGCGGATTTCAAAACAACTGTTTACATTCCCTAGGGAGTAGTGCTATATACAAAAATCACGCTTAAGCTTGGCCAACAGCGTTAATTTAACGTTATAGTTCAAAACTTGTCATACGCTGTAATATTCCCATTTTTAACTAATCTCGACACAACAGTCACGCCTAAACCTCAACAGCGTTATTTTATCGCTATAGTTCACAGACTTGCAATATGCTATTATACTCCACTTTATAATTAATCTCAACGCCTCTTTCCGTTACAAAAATCTTGACACCTCTTTCTGTTACAAAAATCTTGACATCTCCTTCCGTTATAAAAATCTTGACACCTCTTTCTGTTACAAAAATCTTGACATCTCCTTCCGTTATAAAAATCTTGACACCTCTTTCTGTTACAAACAAATACCATTCCTCGCTAATAGTGAAGCCATTCAAGTTGGGGTATTTTTAATTACCTCTCAGACCTTGAACAACGACATTCTTATCTTAGAATAAATATAAGTTCGTAACTCTAACCCCTTATACTTTAAAATCTGCCAACCGTACTTCTTGTTATAGTTTAAATATGGTTTTATGATGCCATATCCTTATTTTGCAAACTCGGTTATTTACATTAGCTTCAACTTCCTTGTTCAAACCCATTTAAACATTTTCCTCCGCTTTGTCTTCCTTAGACAAATCTCTTTTTAAACATTCCTCTTCGCTTTGTCTTCGTTAGACAAATCCCTTATACTTTAAAATCTTATTAAATCAACTATTCGTCAATTTTATTACATTAGATAAATCAACCCAATCTAACTTAATTAAATAACCAATTATTGATCAAAACAGTTTGTTTGGTAAATATTTAGCCATGCTTAACCCACTAATCAACTCTAACAAAGCTTTTCATTTTGAATAAATAACATTTATTTATTCAAATAATTTCACTTGTATCGATTACTATAGAAAAATAATTTGTTTCTAAATAATCTCATTTACTATTAAATAAACAATAATCGATTTTAACAAATCTTACTATGGAATAAACCATAATCTATTTGTAAATATCTCATTTAATTGTTCTTAGACAATAAATCCTTGTTATTAATCATCAAGTAAATCTTCGCCTACTTACTTATTTATCTTATTAATATAAGAATCCACTTTACCAAATCATTTAGTGAGTATGGTGAAACACGTGCTTCGCACACGGTGGGTTCTTGGTAAAACAATAGCGGTTAAAACAAATGATACATTTACGTTTGGTTGTTGCCACTTCCTTAATCGATATCGTCTATTGGTTAAATCAAAATAACGTTTGAAATTTCCATTCAACGCTAATATCAACACAAGGTTTCAAATGTCATTTGGGTTCAAACCGTGCATCTATATAAAACAAACAGTGCATATAAATATTGAGGAATCCGGTTGTATTCCTCCAACCGGTTCCCTGCATCCACCGATGTTAGTCAACAATTAACACTGATTCCATACCAGGAAATATTATAATTGATGGAATCAATCCAACCAATGATATGTATATATATGCAACGATATATAATTTTACCAATTTAACTGTAATTTACCTAATCAACCATCACACAACATTCAACCATTATTTAAAATATAAATAAAATATTTTTAAATAAAACAAGGTTAGTGAATTTACTCACCTTGGCGCGTTAACCGTTAAATAACGATTTGCGCTGACTGATTTTGTTGAGCGGTTTAATTTGCCTGAATTCAGACGAGCGCCAAATCGCTTTAGGCTGGTTCCTTGAACGACTATCGCCATCAAATTCTCCATTCCGAGCTCCTACTACAATGACCACGAGTCTGAGCTCGCCCCCTTGCCATTCACCATTATACTAAAGCCCGCTCCACCCAATCCTATTTAACAGCTCTCACGTGTTCACAGACTTGCAATTTCCACACAAAATCTCCACCTTGCACCTGTGTTCAATACACTCGCTCATGCTATACAGTCCTGCCACTTAACATGCAACTTTGCCGGAAACAATCTCCATATACCCTGCGTCGAACAAGTCCCCTCATTAAAAGCTCCTCCTTCCTCTATTCTGTTATGCGCATGTTAAAAATTTGCCACAGGCTCGGTCTTTCAATCAAACATAAGTCGTTGCACCGCCTCACAGACCTTTGTGCTTGTTTAGTATGCTATTCTCACATGAACGCTGTCTCCTCCCATGCTCTTCAATGCATGCAACGTTGCCTGTCCATCATGCACACAACTCACGCCCCTTCTTACAACCGCATGCAAGTGCGGTTCATTTCCACAACTCAGATCCAACACCATCCCCACCAAGATCTCTACGGCTTTAACTAATCATACCCCCCTTGTATGTAAATATAGCCTGCTACACTCTTTTGATATACGGATTGATTTTATTTTTCTTTTGTTTTAATTTTCTACCGTGCCATTGAAAGGCTGCGGCCATGGAAGTATATAGCTCGTTTTTTTTTTCTCAAGAAGAAATGATGATGCTGTGTATTTATAGTCGCTTATACTTGGGTGCCAAGGCGTTAATACATATATAGGTCGGCTTCAAGGACAGAACATAGGTGGGCTGTGTAAATTACTTTGTCTCCACGGTTTCCTTAAGCACAAAACACAAAAATATGGGTTGCAGTTAGGCTAGGCACCCTGAGTTTTCACGTCGCTGGTAGAATAGTACTAGAGCACAGTCAGTCATAATTAGTCTGCGGTTGGTACCCGATTTCTTCAGCATGCAGTATTCGAAATAAAATATTTATACATGTCTGTTAATAGTCATGTTATCTTGTACTGTAGAGGAGTGTAGACTCTGTTGGATTAATGAGTTGTTTATAAATGTTTGTTAATCATTCTGTCCATGTTCGTTATTTTTATGTTTTAGTTGTGAGATAAGTTCCTTTAGTTGATATTCATGTAATAGCATCACCTTATATAGTATCAGTACCTTTATCTCTATTTTTTTTTTTTTAGTTAAACTTCTGATTTAAATACATGAGAGACTTAGGGGTGAAGCGCCCCATTTTTGCAGTATATATATATCTTTCTTGGGCGTGGAGCTTTGTGGGTTTGTAGCTGTTTAAATTTTCTTTTGCTAATGTATTCAGGTTATAGCCCACGCTACTAAATGAAAATGTTCCATTTGAAGGTCATGAAGATGAACTAGTCTATTCAGCAAAGTTATTATCAGAAAGGAAAACAAAGCCTTAGAAATACTAAAATTATAACTCTTTTTTTTTTAAAAAAAAAAAGTGCGGGTAGGTTATTATATTTTGCTTCAACATGAAGTGGTTTAAATTATAACGTTTTGTGTACTCCGTTACGTACATTTCATTCATGTCTGAGCGGCGGCGGACAGAAATAAAAATATGGTTGTGTCCAGCGAGGTTCCTCAATTCCAAAAGTATAATAATACCGGTAGATTAACTCATCTTTTGAAATCTCAAAATATTGATATAGGGTGCAAAATACTCCAAATAAAAAGTTGCATATTTAATTAATTAAAAATTACAGTAAAATTCTAAAAATTTAATTATCGCTGCGCCTCAAAAGAACCTTGTCCAGATTTGCAACCGATATCTAGTTATATCAAATAAACTGTTATGGTCGATAAACGGTTCTATAGCGACTCTTCGAATATTTGATTTTGACATATCTTGCAATCTATATGACGAAATCTCAATATTTCACTTCTGTCAGAAAGATACAGTTCAACAGATTCCAATATGCCTTGTTTTGCAGAAATCCGATTTAAACTGGTTTCTGTATACTCAGTTGAAGTTCAGAACGTTAAATTACGAACTGCAACGTCGTTATGAGCTCGATTATATTGAATATATATTTTTATACGTTCAACTTCGTTTTAATTAATATATAAACCCATTTATATTACGAATTCAATATTTAAACTGATTTAAATATTCAATTACGAACCGGTAAAAATGTGGGACATTACAATTACATAGCAGCGGAAAATAATACAACACACAACTAGAAGGAGATATACGGATACAAAGCTTTACGGATATCATTCCAGCTGTAAACCAGGATCCTATGAATATAAATCTGCAAAACCAAAACTACTAGCTGCCCGTGTCAAAATAAGGGCACCCAGAGTTTAGGTTAAAACAATAAACTCCAGGTCAGTCATGGGACTGGTGTGAGAACTAAAACAGTTATTAATCTTTATTTTTTAAAGCTAGGTAAATCAAGGGACCACGCCGTATAACACGGAACGGGTTTCCTCCCAAGAATACCAGTGCATAAAACAAACAGCGCAATGCTAAATAAAGAAAAAATGAAGCTGTTATAAGACCCAGGTCCTATCACACAATGCAACGTAAGCCGAGGGATAAGGTTTTCCCTTATAACAGCCAAAGAATGCTTGATACGTTTTAAAACAAATCATTTGATACTACTATAAGTGCATAGTGTATAAAACAACTTCAAATCATAAGTATCAATCATAGACGGCATGGGTACCATATATCATGTCGCCATACTAGTTCTACAATTAGAACCGCAAATGTCACGTATCTGGAAGTTGGATTTCCATCTATGAACCAAGGCAAAAGATAGTCCTCAACCGATTCGAGACTCTCTAGCCCGAGCCTCAGGATCAGAGGTCGAGTGACCCCTGGATCGTCGGGGCCGGTCCACCGATGTGGATTAAAATGCCTGAAAATGCGTTTCCCCGCCCTTTGGGGGCGTAAATAAGCCAACGAATGGCTCCATCGGACCCGGATCGTCCGACCTAACCGAGGCGCCTCGCAACAGAAACAACCACACAGGTGAAAAGTATATAAATGTCAGGGCTGGTAGGTCACTGACACCACCCTAGCTAGAAAGAAACGCATGCCCTCCCTGAGGTCCTCTCCCGTTTCTGGTTCACAACCGGGGTGTGAGTCTCGCGAATTCACGTTACACAAAGCTATGCCACACAGGTCGTGCTTTGATCATCACCACAAAACTTTGCTTTTCAACAGAAGTCTTGATCAATTGCCACTTAGGCATGCCACACAGGCAATTCACTCTATGCGTTTGATGTCCATCACTATATAACCCCTGAGCTCGTACGTCTCAGAGAAGGGCGTTAAGCGAGAGAATAAATTCTCCGCCGCCAAACAGATATATATTTAATAGAAATCAATCACACAGACTAAAATCCAATGTCAGACACACAGTCCATTTACAAGTCCGTTCGGGGTCTGAACGAAACCGGAGGCACCTAGTACCCCGCATATCCATCGATCTCCAAGTACGTCTGGACGATCACCAACTGTTTCCATCTTCTTGGGTGTACAGCCCAATCAAGATCATCAGTAATTACCCAAAAGACGTGAAGCCCTCTGGTCTTCAACTACCGTCTTCAACTTTGACACCACGTCGAATTAGTTATTCAGAATTGGATAAACCCGGTCTTTCTGAACAACTCGCGTATATATAATAAAAGTGTTACACAAACACAACATACGCCTCATTCCACTTTAGAATGTTCCTTTTATTCAAATATTGTTATATTTTGGGAAAGGTTCCCATTAATTTCATCAAAGATAAATTCTTTAAAATTTATTCTTTAATCTCCTTTGAATATCAATTCACACTAGTCGAGATTACCGAACCACACCGAAGTAACCATTTATTTTAATTTCCCAATCCCAACCTATTCATCCCATGAAGTAAAATGGGTCTTACTTCATATCTAACACCACAGTGTTATCGGTAAATTTAATTACCATTTCACGTTTAAATCTAATTAAAGATTTAACTATCGCCTGGAGAAAAACTGGTGATACTCCATTCTCGATCATTTCAATCTAATTAAAGATACATTAAAACTCCACTTAGTTTTAATCTTTAACTGGGTTAAAGAATCAGTGTCATTTTAAAACAGGTTCACGATAAACCCAAAATCACATTCCATTAATTATCGAGTTAAAGAATAAGTGTTATTTAAAACACTGTTCACAATAAACCCAAAAATCAATACCAGTTCAATTCCAATTAAATATTATTTAATTGGTACACTTCATTAAATCTAAATAAAAAGATTTAATCTTTTCCTCAGTTGGGCTTAAGAACAGTGTTAATGAAGACACCATTCACGACAAACCCAAATCATATTTGATATTAAATACAAGGCTCTGAATAGAGAATATATCGGCTTATATTCAATATCAAATTCTACGACCAACAGATATCGTATTGGAAATAACGATATATCTATATATATATATATATATATATATATATATATATCTTTCAAATTTCCATAACAACATCTGTATAATCACGAAATCCAACATCGAAATAATCCGAAGACAATTTCGATTCAAATCCATTCCAATGCAATTATTGGAAATTCTTGTTATATTTCAAAACCATTTCAAACTCACTTTATTTATTTTAAAAATAAATAAATTACAATTTTAGTTCAAAACTAGTTCATTTCGATAAAAAACTATTTTTATCTTTTCAAATATGGAGTTTTTCATCCCAATTCTTCACAAATCATTTCTTAAGATTTTACACAAATTATTACTATTTTTAATAATTTTATCAAAGCCCGTACAGTCGATTTCCATCAACGGCCATCGAACTGCACTTACAATGACCTTTCCCAATTTTGATTTGGACGTAACTCCAAATCCAACCGTTAGATTTCAAATTTCTAATATTAATTAGAAATCTCTTTTCGATACGAATCCAATGGTTCCTGTTTTAGGAGAATCCGACGGTCGGATCTCCCGCAATATCCGTTCGAAGTCAATGGTCGAAATTCGCGAACTACCGCGGCGCGACGCGTTCTATTCAGGCCATTATATTATATATATAATATATGTAATATATACTTCGTCGATTTCAATTCAAAACGTGCTTTATAAATCGTTTTAAATTCATTTTCAAAATGGTTTCAACTTCATTTTCAAATTCAAATCAAAATTGAATTTTCCCTTTCAAATTCGTTTTAAAATTCATTTCAAATCGATTTCAATTCAATTTCAATTTAATTCAAATTTCTTTTCAATTTGAATTCATTTCTATTCAATTTCAATTCAAATTCATTTCTATTCTGTTTAATTCTAATTTCAATTCTTTTCAAAATATCAGATTTTGAAATCACTTTCGATATTCGTTATAAAATGAATAAAATCGATATAAATATCGTTCACGTCAAAATGGCGTAAATCTAATCAACACGGCTTCATATATTCATATTTTCAAATATTCTATTTCAAATATTTCCATTTCAAATATTTCTATTCAAATATTTCTGCTTTCAAATATTTCTTTTTCAAATATTTCTAATTCTAAACTGGAATGAGGCCCAATCAATTACCATATAATGTTAATTATATGGATTTTCTCTAGCACATGTATACAATAACAACGATGATTAATCAACCATCATCCCAAGTGCATTCTACATTGTATAAGCATCAAATATAAATATTCAACGCTTATAATAGCCTGTTGTAACAACCCGCAAAATCAGAACCAATTTAAAAATTTTATTTTAGAAAATTTTAATGAGTTTTGACAATATAAAATAATTTATTTAAATAATAATGATCACAAATTTGATTTAAATCGAAGTTAGAATGAATGATTTAATTTTAATTAACAAAAGAGTTAGAAATAACGCAGTAGTTTGAAAAGTCAAACTTGAACTTTGACTGACCGTACAGGATGCAAAATTTAACGAATTTTAGTGAAACCAAAAATATTAGAATCTATTTAAAAATATCTTTCTAACGAATCTGAAAAATTGAAATTTCATAGCGGAAATCAAAAGTTATGGCCAATTCAATTTTTAGAAAGGTCGCTGTAGGATATATATAGGGCCCGAAAGGCTACTTTTCACATATATAGGAATTTGAACTCGAAACCACTTCCATTGAGTTCGGAATGACGTTTCTGCATTGAAAAACAGTAGACACTTATATATTTTGAGTTTCGGGATTTATTTGTTTAAAAATGTATTTTTAATATTAAATATATTGGCCTTAAAAATAGTCATTTTTCAAACGACCTCCGTTTTCGACGAAACCACTTTTGTTGGAACCGGAATGTCAAATTATTGCTAGGTTTCAATTTTCAGAATTTTTCGAATTAATATGTGAGCGTGGCGAAATAAAATGTGTTTTGACTATTTACAGTTAAATTTGAACGCCTTAAAAATAGCCATTTTTCAAACAGTCTCAGAATTCGACGAAAATAATTTTGTTGGATTCGTATCGTCATAAGAAAGCTAAAAATATTTTTTATAGAATTTTCTGAGGTCGTATGTGGCCCCGGCATATTTAAATGCATGGTAGGAATTAAATAATTAATTTAATATTGTAATTTCAATTAAAACCGAAAATAAAACGTGTAGACATCAGAATTGGACATTGGGACATAGCCCATCGCGTTCAGAAGGCCTCAAAACGTTAAGATCGACAGTAAGCAGGCCCAAATCCGAGAAAGTTCAAAAATCCACTTTATTTCACGAAATTCGGAATTTAATATTAAAATAATATAAAAATCCGAAAACCCTAACCCTAACACTGTTCATGGCCAGCCGCCGCCCAGAAATGGAAGGCCAGAATTGCTCCAACTTCAAACGCTAATATCTCCCAATCCGTTCGTCGAAAATTTATGTATGACCTACCAAATCGAAGAGAATTCAGAGACCTTTCAATCTATACGGTTAAGATCGGATTTTGGCGCACGGATTTCGCGAATTTTGACCGGGAATGGGCTGCGTTTATGGGTTATTTGTGGGTCCTAGGGGAGGCCGAGTTCGACATGGTTGGAGGTGTAGGCGGCTCTCGGCATGGCGGTCGCGGTGGTGGTGTTGGATCGGCGAACGGAGCGCCGTAGGGGGGTGCGCACGGAAGCAAGAGAGCGGCTCTTTGGGTTCGGCCGAGGTAGCGACGTGAAGAAGAAGGGTGCGCTTCTTTTTCTTTTTTATTATTTTATTATTTAAATATTTAAATTATCCGATGTTTAAAAATTCATAACTCTCTCATACGAGGTCCGTTTGACAAACCGTAAATTGCGCTGGACTCGTCTTTCCGAGCTCTTCGCGATGGCGCAGACCACACCTGATTCTGAGACAGTTGATTTTCAGCCAAAATTTGGGGTGAGAGTTCAAATTTTATTATTTAATTAATTATTAATTTATTTTCCCACATGAAAATAATTGTATGATGATGATGATTTAGTTCTGAAATGTTTTGTGTGTATGAATTATCGATTGTTGCTTGTGGTGTGCTTATTGTTCATGTTATGCTTAAATCCGTCTTTAAATTGTATATGTTATTGAGTTTAAATTGCAGTTGGAAAATAAAGCATACCCCTATTTGTTGATGCTACAATATAATCGGAAAAAAAAAAACTCTTTTGATTGGTTGATTTTACTATGGAAATTGAACGACAAATAGAATATTATTTTTATTTGTTTGTTTACAATAGACTATGAACAACGAATAAAGTATATTTCTTTTTGTTCGCCTTAAAGGTTAACTAACAAAGTTCTCATTTTTGGCTGCATAAAAAGAAAACAAAAACTCTCAATTTTGTTGCATTAAAAGTTAACAAACAAAAATTCATATTTTTGTCATTGAATAAAAATGAAACAAAAATTTATATTTTTGTCATTGAATAAAGATGAAACAAAAATCCATACTTTTGTCATTGGGAAAAAAAGAAAAAAAAAATGAAAAGAAAAAAAGAAGAAGAAATTTTCCTTTTATTTGAATTGATGTGAACTACCAATTCAATATTGAAAAAAAAGGATTGTGTTTTGTTTGCATTTCTCAAACAGAAATGTACGAAGGAATAAAAAGATTGTATTTTGTTTGCTTCCCTTGATGCGAACAAAATGACAAAATATAGATTTACATTTAAAATAAAAAGAATTATATTCTTCTTGCATTTCTCAATGCAAACAAAATGTTTGAATAAAAAGAGAATTATATTTTGTTTGCATCCCTTGACGCGAACAAAGTATTGAAATAAAGATTTACATTAAAATTTATATTTTTATTTGTGTTTTCAAGACACAAATGAACTTGAAACATACTTTTTATCTTTATTTTATTTATTTACATTTCATAATGTAAATATCACTTGAGAATAAAACTTACCTTTTTATTTATATTTTATAATGTAAATATGACCTGAAAACTAAAACTTATTTTATTATTTGCATATTATAATGCAAATGAGACTTGAAAACAAAACTTACATTTTTGTTAACATTTCATGATGTGAATATAACTTGATGATAAAGCTATTTTTATTATTTGCATACTATAATGAAAATAGAACTTGAAAATAAAATTTACATTTTTATTTGCACTTTATAATACGAATATAACATTGAAAATAAAACTTACCTTTTCATTTGCATTTTATTATGCAAATACAACATAAGGATAGAACCTACTTTTTATATGCAATTTACAATGTAAAATAAAAAGTACATTTTTTATATGTAATTAGAAAGGGGATTTGCGATAAAATATAAAATTACATTTTTATATGTAATTTATAATGGGTTATATAATTGTAAAATAAAGTTTACATTTTTATATGTAGTAAGAAATTGGAAATTCGCATTGATAATAAGATAACACTTTTGTTAAGATATTGCAAAAGATAATTTTTGTCGCTTTTTCTTTTAGAATTAAAAACATATTTTGTCACTCTTTTCTTTTTAACATGAAAAGGGTCATTTTGTCGCTTCTTCTTTTTAACATTAAAAGAACATTTTTATGTCATGTTTCTTTTTAGCATTAAAGGAAGCATCTTTGTTGTTTTTTTCCTTTTAGTAATAAAAAGAACATTTTGCTTTCATTTCTTATGATAATATTTTATCGTCATTTTGAATGCGGTAAAAATAGAATTGTTAATGTTGAATATTTTATCGTCATTTTGAATGCGGTAAAATTAGAATTGTTAATGTTGAATATTTTATCGTCATTTTGAATGCGGTAAAATTAGAATTGTTAATGTTGAATATTTTATCGTCATTTTGAATGCGGTAAAAATAGAATTGTTAATGTTGAATATTTTATCGTCATTTTGGATGCGGTGAAAATAGAATGGTTAATGTTGTCATTTTTATCGACATTCTTGGTGCGATAAAAATAGACAATGTTAGTGATTCATTTTTATCGACATTTTTGGTGCGATAAAATAGACAATGTTAGTGATTCATTTTTTTCGACATTTTTGGTGCGATAAAGATAGACAATGTTAGTGATTCATTTTATCGACATTTTTGGTGCGATAAAGATAGACAATGTTAGTGATTCATTTTATCGACATTTTTGGTGCGATAAAAATAGACAATGTTAGTAATTCATTTTTATCGGCATTTTTGATGCGATAAAAATAGCAATGTTAATGTTACATTTTTATCATCATTTTAGATGCAATAAAAAGAATATATTTTTGTGTTACATTTTATTGTCTTTCTAGAGACAATAAGAAGAATAAAATTAAAGAATTACAATTTTATGTAAAATTGCTTTCATTGAAAAGAATAAATATAGAAGACGAGACTTTTGTTGTTAATAAAAAATAAAAAAACAATGAAAAAGGGAACATTTACATTTTGATGTAAATAAACAATAAAAAAAGGAAAATTACATTCAAAATGTAAGTTAGAATAAAAAGGACATTTTGTTAAGTAAAAATGTAAATTACAATAAAAAGTATGGAAATAAAGATCACATTTTTATTGACCGTTTATAGGCAATAAAAGGAATACAATTAAAAGAGGCATTTTTATCGTCGTGTTATATATTGTATAATACACTTCCATAGACAAGTTACCCGACTTGTGTATGTGATGGGGACGATAATTTTCACACATCGCCCAAGTGCACAAATTAGTTTATCATTTGCTTGATTGGTTGAAAACCCCACACGGGTGTTGGGATGAAAATTTACATACACTAATCCCAATATTAGTTGTATGTTGATCGTTAGATCGACGGGCTGTGATGAGCGTTATTATTTAATTTTAACGCTTACACAGTGGAAAATTACACTTTGGATGTAATGGATGACTTGATGATTGTACTGTTATTGTCATATATATGATGTGTGTGAAATCCATATAATCCAAATTATATGGTAAATGTTTTGAGTCGCATTTCGATTCAAGTGTTCTTTTAAATAAGACTATTTTTACATTAGAAATCCTTTTTATATAAAGTATATATATTTTAAAAAAATATAGAATTTTAATTAAGTATATGTTAAAACAAGGAATATTTGTAGAAGATAAAGATTTGTAAAATAAAGAATACTTCTCATTTAGAATCTTTTATCTAAAGAATATTTTTATGATTATTTTAAAATATGTTTTTAAAGAGATTACTAGCATTTGCAATCATATTTTGTGATATGTAATAAATTGAGATGTGAAGTGGGTTTACCGTGGACGATGTTTTAAACGACATCTATCCTTTAATCCAATTTGCATTGAAATCATTATTTGGAACTTATAAATCTATTTTATAGAATTAAAAAGACATTTTCTATAAATCAAGTTTTTCAACTAATATATTAAATAGGAATTAAGTGGAAATTCTATTGGTAATAATTGAGATGGGCTTCTGTAAAAGAAGACCGATATTATATATGGAGTTTAAGAGGCTTTGCCGTTATTCCATTTATACTATTAGTCTGATGCAGAAATCTATATCGATTATGTATTGATTGGATTTCTGTGGAATTCCATATTTTTAGAAATTGATTTATAGATTTTATTTTAAATATTTATCTTTGATAAAATTAATGAGAATCTTCTAAAACGAATATCTTATTAAAAGAATATTCTGAGTTGAGATGTGACGAAATGTGTGATTTTCCAACATTTGTTTAATCCCAAATTACGCAAGTTATTTAGAAAGACCGGGTTTAACCCATTCTGAATAATCAACACGACGATCAAGAGTCGAAGACGAAGACGATGATTGAAGACCGAAGATTTTCACATCGTTGGGATGATGATGACTAGTATCTTGAATTTGGATTGGCCTTCCAAGGCAAGGTATTTGGTAATGATCGTCCAAACGCATTTGGAGATCGACGGACACGATGTTTCGTTCAGACCCAGAACGGACTTATAAATGGATAGCATGCCTGACATTGAAATTTATTTCATGTAATTAAATCGGTTTTTATTTAATATATAAATGCATGGTGGCGGAGGATTTATTCTCTTGCTTAACACCCTTTTGTATGTTAAATAATTACCGATCGCATGATATGAGTTGTTGATGTGGCACGCCAAGTTGCAATTGAACAAAGCTTATTGTTGCAAAGCAGAGCCTTGTATGATGATCAAAGCATAGTCTGGTATGGACATAGCTTTGTGTAATACGTTACTTCGCGAGCCTCACACCCCGGTTGAGTCTAAAACGGAGTAAGGGAACGCAGGGAGTACGCACGTTTCTTTCTAGCTAGAAGTGGTGTCGGTGCTTAAACTGGCTGACATTTTACTTATGTGGTTGTTGGATTTGAGGTACCTCAGGTATATTGGTCGTATTATGGCCAATCAGAGATCCGTTAGGATCGGGAAACGTGTGTTCAGGAATAACTAATCCAGTCCATTGCACCAGTTGGACAGAGTACCAACACGGGGACGGACCGGCCCTGCAGGATCCAAGGGTTGGACAGAGTACCAATCCTGGGGCATTGCTAGAGTGTCTCGAATCGGTAAGGAATTCGCTCCTAGCCTTGACTCAGATGGAAACCCAAATTTCCAATACGACATCACGCGGTTTTGATTGTATACCTATACATGGCGACATAGTGGGATGGGGCACTCATGCCGTCTAGGATTGATATATTTACTTTAATGTATTTCAAATTGGTTGCACACTATTATTATATACTACCGTGTTTATCGTATCAAGCATCTTTTGATCATTATAAGGTAAAACCCTATCCTCCGGTTTGCGTTGCATTGTGTGATGGGACTTGGGTCTTATAATGGTTTCATTTTTCTAAAAAGCATTGCGTTATTTTGACGATTTACTTTAGTCATGCACTGGCAATCCATAGGAGGAAACCCGTTCCGCGAAAGTGGCGTGGTCCTGTGATTAGCCTTATTATATTATATAGGTTAAGTAGAATTCTCACACCAGTCCCACGACTGACCTGTAGTTTGTTCACTTTGCAAACTCGGGTGCCCTCTTTCCTCACGGGCAGTCGAGTAGTTTATTTGACAGATAGATAAAACAAGATCCTGGATTGAAGATTGAAGCTGTGGCCATAGTGTTGATAGCCTTCCACCGAGATTAGTTCCGCTGCAATGTATTCATTTATTGTAATTTATTCTTCCGCTGTAATTATTTTCCAATGTACTCTGATATGTATATTCTGTACTCTGATGTAACATTTATCATAGTGTTATAAAAGTCTTCTGTGTTTTTGTTCTGATGTGTTGTATGCCCAAAGTTAAAGTATTCGTAGATTTTCACCTTTTGGGTCAGACCTGTGTGGTTTATGGTCGATTCAAAGGGCGGGAATTTGCGGGTCTTTACAGTTGGTATCAGAGCTTAGGTTAGCTCAAATCTTTGGGGTACAACTCGTTAGAACTGAACGGAAGACTCATCAGAGATTGGATTAGTAATGTCCAATAAGAATACTCATTAGAGATAGGATCAGCAGTATCCTAGAATGAGTGAGCTCGTTAGAGATGGGGTTAGTAATGCCCTAGGACGAGTTAAGAGTTACGAATTTATAATTAACGTATTTTTGATATTTATAATCTATTCTTTGAAATATGATTTTTATAAATGTAAAGTTATGTATATTTTGAAAAGATAATCAACCATTAAAAATTAAAATTGAGATAGTTAATTTTACAATTTTTAGATACGTTCCTTTTCGAGGACGAAAAGTTTTTAAGTGGGGGCGATTGTAACAACCCGCAAAATCAGAACCAATTTAAAAATTTTATTTTAGAAAATTTTAATGAGTTTTGACAATATAAAATAATTTATTTAAATAATAATGATCACAAATTTGATTTAAATCGAAGTTAGAATGAATGATTTAATTTTAATTAACAAAAGAGTTAGAAATAACGCAGTAGTTTGAAAAGTCAAACTTGAACTTTGACTGACCGTACAGGATGCAAAATTTAACGAATTTTAGTGAAACCAAAAATATTAGAATCTATTTAAAAATATCTTTCTAACGAATCTGAAAAATTGAAATTTCATAGCGGAAATCAAAAGTTATGGCCAATTCAATTTTTAGAAAGGTCGCTGTAGGATATATATAGGGCCCGAAAGGCTACTTTTCACATATATAGGAATTTGAACTCGAAACCACTTCCATTGAGTTCGGAATGATGTTTCTGCATTGAAAAACAGTAGACACTTATATATTTTGAGTTTCGGGATTTATTTGTTTAAAAATGTATTTTTAATATTAAATATATTGGCCTTAAAAATAGTCATTTTTCAAACGACCTCCGTTTTCGACGAAACCACTTTTGTTGGAACCGGAATGTCAAATTATTGCTAGGTTTCAATTTTCAGAATTTTTCGAATTAATATGTGAGCGTGGCGAAATAAAATGTGTTTTGACTATTTACAGTTAAATTTGAACGCCTTAAAAATAGCCATTTTTCAAACAGTCTCAGAATTCGACGAAAATAATTTTGTTGGATTCGTATCGTCATAAGAAAGCTAAAAATATTTTTTTTAGAATTTTCTGAGGTCGTATGTGGCCCCGGCATATTTAAATGTATGGTAGGAATTAAATAATTAATTTAATATTGTAATTTCAATTAAAACCGAAAATAAAACGTGTAGACATCAGAATTGGACATTGGGACATAGCCCATCGCGTTCAGAAGGCCTCAAAACGTTAAGATCGACAGTAAGCAGGCCCAAATCCGAGAAAGTTCAAAAATCCACTTTATTTCACGAAATTCGGAATTTAATATTAAAATAATATAAAAATCCGAAAACCCTAACCCTAACACTGTTCATGGCCAGCCGCCGCCCAGAAATGGAAGGCCAGAATTGCTCCAACTTCAAACGCTAATATCTCCCAATCCGTTCGTCGAAAATTTATGTATGACCTACCAAATCGAAGAGAATTCAGAGACCTTTCAATCTATACGGTTAAGATCGGATTTTGGTGCACGGATTTCGCGAATTTTGACCGGGAATGGGCTGCGTTTATGGGTTATTTGTGGGTCCTAGGGGAGGCCGAGTTCGACATGGTTGGAGGTGTAGGCGGCTCTCGGCATGGCGGTCGCGGTGGTGGTGTTGGATCGGCGAACGGAGCGCCGTAGGGGGGTGCGCACGGAAGCAAGAGAGCGGCTCTTTGGGTTCGGCCGAGGTAGCGACGTGAAGAAGAAGGGTGCGCTTCTTTTTCTTTTTTATTATTTTATTATTTAAATATTTAAATTATCCGATGTTTAAAAATTCATAACTCTCTCATACGAGGTCCGTTTGACAAACCGTAAATTGCGCTGGACTCGTCTTTCCGAGCTCTTCGCGATGGCGCAGACCACACCTGATTCTGAGACAGTTGATTTTCAGCCAAAATTTGGGGTGAGAGTTCAAATTTTATTATTTAATTAATTATTAATTTATTTTCCCACATGAAAATAATTGTATGATGATGATGATTTAGTTCTGAAATGTTTTGTGTGTATGAATTATCGATTGTTGCTTGTGGTGTGCTTATTGTTCATGTTATGCTTAAATCCGTCTTTAAATTGTATATGTTATTGAGTTTAAATTGCAGTTGGAAAATAAAGCATACCCCTATTTGTTGATGCTACAATATAATCGGAAAAAAAAAAACTCTTTTGATTGGTTGATTTTACTATGGAAATTGAACGACAAATAGAATATTATTTTTATTTGTTTGTTTACAATAGACTATGAACAACGAATAAAGTATATTTCTTTTTGTTCGCCTTAAAGGTTAACTAACAAAGTTCTCATTTTTGGCTGCATAAAAAGAAAACAAAAACTCTCAATTTTGTTGCATTAAAAGTTAACAAACAAAAATTCATATTTTTGTCATTGAATAAAAATGAAACAAAAATTTATATTTTTGTCATTGAATAAAGATGAAACAAAAATCCATACTTTTGTCATTGGGAAAAAAAGAAAAAAAAAATGAAAAGAAAAAAAGAAGAAGAAATTTTCCTTTTATTTGAATTGATGTGAACTACCAATTCAATATTGAAAAAAAAAGGATTGTGTTTTGTTTGCATTTCTCAAACAGAAATGTACGAAGGAATAAAAAGATTGTATTTTGTTTGCTTCCCTTGATGCGAACAAAATGACAAAATATAGATTTACATTTAAAATAAAAAGAATTATATTCTTCTTGCATTTCTCAATGCAAACAAAATGTTTGAATAAAAAGAGAATTATATTTTGTTTGCATCCCTTGACGCGAACAAAGTATTGAAATAAAGATTTACATTAAAATTTATATTTTTATTTGTGTTTTCAAGACACAAATGAACTTGAAACATACTTTTTATCTTTATTTTATTTATTTACATTTCATAATGTAAATATCACTTGAGAATAAAACTTACCTTTTTATTTATATTTTATAATGTAAATATGACCTGAAAACTAAAACTTATTTTATTATTTGCATATTATAATGCAAATGAGACTTGAAAACAAAACTTACATTTTTGTTAACATTTCATGATGTGAATATAACTTGATGATAAAGCTATTTTTATTATTTGCATACTATAATGAAAATAGAACTTGAAAATAAAATTTACATTTTTATTTGCACTTTATAATACGAATATAACATTGAAAATAAAACTTACCTTTTCATTTGCATTTTATTATGCAAATACAACATAAGGATAGAACCTACTTTTTATATGCAATTTACAATGTAAAATAAAAAGTACATTTTTTATATGTAATTAGAAAGGGGATTTGCGATAAAATATAAAATTACATTTTTATATGTAATTTATAATGGGTTATATAATTGTAAAATAAAGTTTACATTTTTATATGTAGTAAGAAATTGGAAATTCGCATTGATAATAAGATAACACTTTTGTTAAGATATTGCAAAAGATAATTTTTGTCGCTTTTTCTTTTAGAATTAAAAACATATTTTGTCACTCTTTTCTTTTTAACATGAAAAGGGTCATTTTGTCGCTTCTTCTTTTTAACATTAAAAGAACATTTTTATGTCATGTTTCTTTTTAGCATTAAAGGAAGCATCTTTGTTGTTTTTTTCCTTTTAGTAATAAAAAGAACATTTTGCTTTCATTTCTTATGATAATATTTTATCGTCATTTTGAATGCGGTAAAAATAGAATTGTTAATGTTGAATATTTTATCGTCATTTTGAATGCGGTAAAATTAGAATTGTTAATGTTGAATATTTTATCGTCATTTTGAATGCGGTAAAATTAGAATTGTTAATGTTGAATATTTTATCGTCATTTTGAATGCGGTAAAAATAGAATTGTTAATGTTGAATATTTTATCGTCATTTTGGATGCGGTGAAAATAGAATGGTTAATGTTGTCATTTTTATCGACATTCTTGGTGCGATAAAAATAGACAATGTTAGTGATTCATTTTTATCGACATTTTTGGTGCGATAAAAATAGACAATGTTAGTGATTCATTTTTTTCGACATTTTTGGTGCGATAAAGATAGACAATGTTAGTGATTCATTTTATCGACATTTTTGGTGCGATAAAGATAGACAATGTTAGTGATTCATTTTATCGACATTTTTGGTGCGATAAAAATAGACAATGTTAGTAATTCATTTTTATCGGCATTTTTGATGCGATAAAAATAGCAATGTTAATGTTACATTTTTATCATCATTTTAGATGCAATAAAAAGAATATATTTTTGTGTTACATTTTATTGTCTTTCTAGAGACAATAAGAAGAATAAAATTAAAGAATTACAATTTTATGTAAAATTGCTTTCATTGAAAAGAATAAATATAGAAGACGAGACTTTTGTTGTTAATAAAAAATAAAAAAACAATGAAAAAGGGAACATTTACATTTTGATGTAAATAAACAATAAAAAAAGGAAAATTACATTCAAAATGTAAGTTAGAATAAAAAGGACATTTTGTTAAGTAAAAATGTAAATTACAATAAAAAGTATGGAAATAAAGATCACATTTTTATTGACCGTTTATAGGCAATAAAAGGAATACAATTAAAAGAGGCATTTTTATCGTCGTGTTATATATTGTATAATACACTTCCATAGACAAGTTACCCGACTTGTGTATGTGATTGGGACGATAATTTTCACACATCGCCCAAGTGCACAAATTAGTTTATCATTTGCTTGATTGGTTGAAAACCCCACACGGGTGTTGGGATGAAAATTTACATACACTAATCCCAATATTAGTTGTATGTTGATCGTTAGATCGACGGGCTGTGATGAGCGTTATTATTTAATTTTAACGCTTACACAGTGGAAAATTACACTTTGGATGTAATGGATGACTTGATGATTGTACTGTTATTGTCATATATATGATGTGTGTGAAATCCATATAATCCAAATTATATGGTAAATGTTTTGAGTCGCATTTCGATTCAAGTGTTCTTTTAAATAAGACTATTTTTACATTAGAAATCCTTTTTATATAAAGTATATATATTTTAAAAAAATATAGAATTTTAATTAAGTATATGTTAAAACAAGGAATATTTGTAGAAGATAAAGATTTGTAAAATAAAGAATACTTCTCATTTAGAATCTTTTATCTAAAGAATATTTTTATGATTATTTTAAAATATGTTTTTAAAGAGATTACTAGCATTTGCAATCATATTTTGTGATATGTAATAAATTGAGATGTGAAGTGGGTTTACCGTGGACGATGTTTTAAACGACATCTATCCTTTAATCCAATTTGCATTGAAATCATTATTTGGAACTTATAAATCTATTTTATAGAATTAAAAAGACATTTTCTATAAATCAAGTTTTTCAACTAATATATTAAATAGGAATTAAGTGGAAATTCTATTGGTAATAATTGAGATGGGCTTCTGTAAAAGAAGACCGATATTATATATGGAGTTTAAGAGGCTTTGCCGTTATTCCATTTATACTATTAGTCTGATGCAGAAATCTATATCGATTATGTATTGATTGGATTTCTGTGGAATTTCATATTTTTAGAAATTGATTTATAGATTTTATTTTAAATATTTATCTTTGATAAAATTAATGAGAATCTTCTAAAACGAATATCTTATTAAAAGAATATTCTGAGTTGAGATGTGACGAAATGTGTGATTTTCCAACATTTGTTTAATCCCAAATTACGCAAGTTATTTAGAAAGACCGGGTTTAACCCATTCTGAATAATCAACACGACGATCAAGAGTCGAAGACGAAGACGATGATTGAAGACCGAAGATTTTCACATCGTTGGGATGATGATGACTAGTATCTTGAATTTGGATTGGCCTTCCAAGGCAAGGTATTTGGTAATGATCGTCCAAACGCATTTGGAGATCGACGGACACGATGTTTCGTTCAGACCCAGAACGGACTTATAAATGGATAGCATGCCTGACATTGAAATTTATTTCATGTAATTAAATCGGTTTTTATTTAATATATAAATGCATGGTGGCGGAGGATTTATTCTCTTGCTTAACACCCTTTTGTATGTTAAATAATTACCGATCGCATGATATGAGTTGTTGATGTGGCACGCCAAGTTGCAATTGAACAAAGCTTATTGTTGCAAAGCAGAGCCTTGTATGATGATCAAAGCATAGTCTGGTATGGACATAGCTTTGTGTAATACGTTACTTCGCGAGCCTCACACCCCGGTTGAGTCTAAAACGGAGTAAGGGAACGCAGGGAGTACGCACGTTTCTTTCTAGCTAGAAGTGGTGTCGGTGCTTAAACTGGCTGACATTTTACTTATGTGGTTGTTGGATTTGAGGTACCTCAGGTATATTGGTCGTATTATGGCCAATCAGAGATCCGTTAGGATCGGGAAACGTGTGTTCAGGAATAACTAATCCAGTCCATTGCACCAGTTGGACAGAGTACCAACACGGGGACGGACCGGCCCTGCAGGATCCAAGGGTTGGACAGAGTACCAATCCTGGGGCATTGCTAGAGTGTCTCGAATCGGTAAGGAATTCGCTCCTAGCCTTGACTCAGATGGAAACCCAAATTTCCAATACGACATCACGCGGTTTTGATTGTATACCTATACATGGCGACATAGTGGGATGGGGCACTCATGCCGTCTAGGATTGATATATTTACTTTAATGTATTTCAAATTGGTTGCACACTATTATTATATACTACCGTGTTTATCGTATCAAGCATCTTTTGATCATTATAAGGTAAAACCCTATCCTCCGGTTTGCGTTGCATTGTGTGATGGGACTTGGGTCTTATAATGGTTTCATTTTTCTAAAAAGCATTGCGTTATTTTGACGATTTACTTTAGTCATGCACTGGCAATCCATAGGAGGAAACCCGTTCCGCGAAAGTGGCGTGGTCCTGTGATTAGCCTTATTATATTATATAGGTTAAGTAGAATTCTCACACCAGTCCCACGACTGACCTGTAGTTTGTTCACTTTGCAAACTCGGGTGCCCTCTTTCCTCACGGGCAGTCGAGTAGTTTATTTGACAGATAGATAAAACAAGATCCTGGATTGAAGATTGAAGCTGTGGCCATAGTGTTGATAGCCTTCCACCGAGATTAGTTCCGCTGCAATGTATTCATTTATTGTAATTTATTCTTCCGCTGTAATTATTTTCCAATGTACTCTGATATGTATATTCTGTACTCTGATGTAACATTTATCATAGTGTTATAAAAGTCTTCTGTGTTTTTGTTCTGATGTGTTGTATGCCCAAAGTTAAAGTATTCGTAGATTTTCACCTTTTGGGTCAGACCTGTGTGGTTTATGGTCGATTCAAAGGGCGGGAATTTGCGGGTCTTTACACCTGTCAACCAACCGATTGACATACAACTAAACAATCGGGATTAGTGTACGTCAAATATCATCCCAATACCCGTGTGGGGTTTCAAACAATCAAACACAGATTTTATTTGTGCAGTTGGGCGATGTGTAAAATTTATCGTCCCAATCAATATTAGTCAAATGTGTGTATATAAACAAATCATTCAATTTGTTTATATTTATTTCATTTCATATACACGTCAAAAATTCTATTGTTAGCTATAAAATATTTTATTTCTTTTCACATCACATCACACAATCAACTACACATCAAAATCAAACAAACAAGCATACAAGCCGTCCATGGTCTGTGGACGACTGGTGTCGGGTGCTACTAAACACCGTCTGCATCCTAGTATATATATTTATAACAAGAAAAATTAAATTGAAAGATGAGAAGTTCTCACAGAATAGCTAATCCAACGCCGCGACTCTTCAAATGTAGGATATATTCATCGTTCTTCCTTTTGTCACTTTCGTTGTCCGCTTTCACTACATATATAAAAATCACATTTTTACTTTGCTATTCAATATCTAAAAATCGAATTTTTACTTTGCTATTCAATATATAAAAATCGAATTTTTACTTCATTATTCAGTATATAAAAATCGAATTTTTACTTCGCTATTCAATATATAAAAATCGAAATTTTACTTCGCTATTCAATATATAAAAATCGAATTTTTACTTCGTTATTTAATATATAAAAATCGAATTTTTACTTCGCTATTCAATATATAAAAATCGAATTTTTACATCTAAACCATTTCATATAAAAAGATTATATTTTCTTCATGAACACCCTATAAAAATCATATTTTTAAAACTGAAACGGATTTTTCTTACCTTTAAAATCAACTAACTTAAATAAACAAACAAAAATAATGAACAATACATGAATAACAAACTCACAACGTTCACGAGGAGGGGGGGCTCACCAGCGGCGTCGGAGGGTCAGGGAGGCACTGGAGGTGGTCGGGCTCTGGAGCGTCGGTCGGCGGTGGGTTTTGTGGGCCAGGGCGTTGGCGGTTTGGAGGGAAATAGGGGGGAGGGCACGGTTGTTTTAGAAGAGGGGGAGGAGCTAGCACCGGAGCGCGACTTGGGGGAGGGCTGCCGCGCCAGTGGCGGCGCGCTGAGAGGAGGGCGGCGGCGGGAGTGAGATCGAGGGAGGCGCGATTTTTATAATTTTTCTTTTTTTTTCTCTGTTGAAAAACTGAAATCGGGGGGGGGGGGGGGCACAGGAAAGGTAAGTAGAGGAGAGAGTATATTTTTTTTTTATTATTATTTTCAAAAACTTGACTTTTTCATTTGACCTCTAAACGAGGCCCACCGCCTACCGTTCCTAGCTAATTGCCCCCATTTCGAACACAATGGGATATGTTTCGTAAGCCAGTTTGGCCGTTTCGATCAATTTTCGTCAAAATCAAAATATAACTCTATATATTGATTTTGAAAGCACATTTCAATTTACCGAGGCCACATACTAATTAGAAAAATTCCCGAAAAATATTTTCTAGCTTCGTATTGACGATACGGTCCAAACAAAACTAGTTTCATCAAATTCTGCGACCGTTTGAAAAATGACCATTTTCCAGTCGATTAAAATCAACTGAAACTGGTCAAACGCATTTTCCTTTGCCACGCTCACATATTGATTCGAAAAATTATGAAATTTGAAACCTAGCAATAATTTGACATCACGGACCTAACAAAACTTGTTCCGTCGAAATCCGAGGTCGTTTGCAAAATTTCCATTTTTAAGGGCCTGAATTCCATAGCGACTATTCAGAATTTTCATTTGGACATATCTTTTGATTCCCGCTATGAAATTTTGATTTTTCGGATTCGTTGGAAAGATATTCCCAATTAGATTCTATCATTTTTGGTTTCACTAAAATCCGGTTTATTTTGCACCCGGTACATTCATTTGAACTTTGAAATCGAATTATCGAACTACTGCGCCATTTTCAATTCTGTTTATATATATAAATAAATATTTATATTCCAACAACGATCTATATAATATATACGTTCGAATTCTATTCAAAATAAATTTCTCGTCGATATTATTTAAAATAATTTAGTTTAAATAATCAAAATTCGCTAAAATTGCCAAAATAAAAATTTTAAACTGGCCCAGATTTTCGGGTTATTACAGTTATTCGAAGTGAGTTAATCGAATATTAGTTATTCGAAGTGAGTTAATCGAATATTAGTTATTTGAAGTGAGTTAATCGAATATTAGTTATTCGAAGTGAGTTAATCGAATATTAGTTATTCGAAGTGAGTTAATCGAATATTGGTTATTCGAAGTGAGTTAATCGAATATTGGTTATTCGAAGTGAGTTAATCGAATATTAGTTATTCGAAAGGAATTATCGAATACTAGTTATTCGAAAGGAGTTAACGAATATTAGTTATTCAGAAGGAGTTATCGAATAGAGTTATTCGAAAAGGAGTTAATCGAATATAGTTTATTCGAAACGGAGTTAATCGAATATTGTTTATTCAAAAAGGAGTTAATCAAATATAGTTTATTTGAAAGGAGTTAATTGACAAGAGTTAATTGATTAGAGTTAATCGATTAGAGTTAATCGAATAGCGTTAATTGAATAGAGTTAATCGAATATAGTTTATTCGAAAGAAGGTTATCGAATATAGTTTATTCGAAAAAGAGATTATTAAATATTTGTTATTCAAAGAGAGTTAATCGAATATAGTTTATTCAAAAAGGAGTTATCGAATAGAGATTATTCGAAAGAGAATTATGCGTTGATTTCGATTATATCGAATTCGGGAAAGTACTATTCACTTTCCGTTTTTAATCAAGATTTATTTATTTATAAATAAATTAATTATTTGTTTATTTATCCAATTAAATAAATAAAAGTTATACTTAAGTTATTGTATTTCGGAAGCATGGGATTATAACACTATTGTTATCATCAAATGATTTCTGTAAAAGAAGTGGATTCATAAATAGAATACGAGAGTTACGTAAGGAGGTTTGTTAAAGATTTAGAAGGTGAACTTTGTCTATTTTCGAAGTTAGAAATGTTGTTCAGTTAAGGTCTGAGAGGTAGTTATACCCCAACTTGATTGACTCCATTTTTAACTAAGGAATCGTTAAGGTTTGATAGTAAAGGTTGGTTAAGGGAATTTAGTTGATGAAGGTAATGGTTTGAGTTGGCATAGCGATGTTTTATTTAAACATCTGTTTAAATCCAATGAGTGAGTTTTGGAAACATTTTCCAAATATAATCAAAGATATTTTCTAATCCTAGAAAAATGAAATGTTTGATGATGAAGAATACTGATATGACAGTGATACGTGAAAAAGAGATGGAAATGTTTTCCAATGATTAATAACGTATATTTTCTAAATTTAGAAAATAAGGAATGTTGGATATATGGAAACAAGAAATAAATAAATTAATGAACTAAAGAGATAAACGTTAAATGATGATTGATCGATAGAATTTCCATCTGGAAATAATATCGTTGTTTGCACACATGTTTTTCTTTGATAGTTAACTCACCGACTATCGAAGTTTTTGACCATTTTTCCGTCGTCAATACAGAGAGACCGGGATCAGATTCATTATATGAAAACCACTCTGTATGGGCGTTAGCGTTGCGATCAAATATGATGAAGATAATTGAAGACAGAGTTATGCAAGGGCTGTCCTATTTACATAATAGTGCCTTCAGTTTGTCCAGTCCCAGGACAACCTGTATGGAAGAATGTCTAACAGAGTATATTTAATGGATAACATAAGTTGATCTCTTCAAACGTATGTACGTTTGGTGGCGAAGGAATTCGTTTCTCTTAGCTGTATACCCATTGTATTTTTGTTGAAATCAATTTGTGATTTGGCGAGTATGACGATGTGACATTCAAAGCGAATAATTGTGTGGTCTGTCAGAGATAAGCGTGACCTTTAGCCTCACAATCGGGAAATGACAAAAATTGGGCAGGCATCATGGCTATGTGGGTTGCTTCCATTAGGGTGTATTATCACCTATCTTGAGATATTTATTTCATTCTTTAAACTATTCGATGCTGCCCTATTTGGGAAACGGTTACTGATCCCGACCGTTGGTGATATACATTCGATACACTCAAGCGAAATGAGTGTTCGGTCATGTGTGGCTAGGTTGCAAGATGTTCTTGTTGAACCCAGTGTATTCCTATCTAGAGGTACACTATCGGAAGGTGGTTCAATACCTTTTCATATTTGGTAATCCATTATCCAATTAGTGCTCGCGGTTTTGATTGTATACTATATATGTAGAACATGAGACGAAAGCATTTCTGCTAGATGATTATTTAGTTGTGGTTGATAGACATTATTATAATATCAAAAGAGTTTTGATATAAAGTTTATCATTTCTTTCAAAAGGATTTTGAAAGTTAAATCAAATGTTTTGGATTCTCATAAGGGAAAATCCCGTTCTGTTATATGGCGTGGTCTTACGAGATATCGTTTAATTGCTCAAACTGTTTTAAATGGTTTTACTCATACCAGTCCCATGACTGACCCAGAGTTTGTTTTGTTTTGTTTTCCCTAAACTCTTGGGTGCCCAATTTTGTTCGGGCAGTCAAGTAGTCAGTATTTTTCAGATATACTTGGAGAGCTTGGAGCAGGAGACCTCAGGATTATATAGCTATAGTTATTTCTACTATGTTGTAAGTGTTATACTCTGATAATGTTACTATATATATACTGATTTTATTTCAAAATTATGTATCTATTATATGTTGTTCGTTCCGCTGTGAGATTCGTATTTACTCTGATGTTGTATGTTCTACTTCTTCTTCTTCTTCTTCTTCTATTCTAAGTTTCTATCTTATATATTCTCACCCTTTAATTTCTTTCATAGAATATCTAGTGTTTCCGATGCTTGGGTAGTCGACATTGAGTTTATGTCGATAACCAAGGTCGCGAAAACCCGGCACGTTACATTTAACCTCCTTCTTTTCTCTTTTCTCTTCCTCATACATCAAGGACATATCAACAAGTCTTTCAAAGGTGGCTCCCCTTGGAATATATGACATGGCTAACCCATGAAGTGGTTCATTTAACCCTTTAGCAAACCGCTAAGCCTTCTTATGCGGAGTGTCTAAGTCCAAATCTTGCCAGTTGGTTAAATTTGTTCACATACTCTTTAACCGTCAAGTTCCTTTGTTTGAGTGCTAAGAACTTCTCCATCTATATACTCTTCTCAGCTTGTGAAAGGAATTTCATCTCAAACCTCTATCTAAAGCCATCCCAAGTTTCAACCAGACAGCCTGCTCGGGTTACCTCCCACCAAAATGAAGATTCATCCTTCAATAGCCAAGCAGCTAACTAAATCTTCCTTTGATCCTCTACTTCAAAGATTATAAACAAGTTCTCGGTCTCCTTGAGCCAGTTCCTCGCCTCTACAAACGTCTTGATTCCATGGAATGGCTTCCCTTCAATAGCAAGGAAGTCTTTGCAAATCTTTGAGAAGTTGTCTGCACGCGGAGGAGGAGGAGGAGGAGCAATTGGGGGAGGAACGTTTCCTTGGCCTTCAGCAGGCGCCGTGGCCTCCAGACACCTACGGAACCATCCTGGTAACGTAACGCCCTCTGGAATGTTGGGTTCCCCAGACATGCTGAAAAAGAAAAGGAAATAGATTCAGACAAGGGATTGAAATATATTACTTATGGCTTTTTGGGGAATGTTTTTCAAAATAGACTTTTCTTTTTGAATATGCTTTCTTTTAAAAGCTTTTTGAAAATATCTTTCAAAAACTTTTATCTAATCTGGTACCCTTCAGCTCTGATACTAAGTGTGACACCCCACGTCCGTTAATGTCACTCACAAAGGGAATGCATTAAGTTTCGTGAAGCGTTATAGTGAACAGAACTGAAATATTACAAGAAAGACATAAAATAACAGCGGAATAAAAACTTTATTTATCATAAGATACCGCGGTCCAAAAACATCACATGTATGAAATACAAAATCGCATTACAAGATAAAAGCTACTATCTTGTTCTTCAAAAATATTAGAGTACATAAAAGAAATAAAATTCCCTGAAACAAAATATAACCATAGCAACAAGGATAGGAGCTTGAGCCTACATATTAGCAGCTCAAGCAAAAAATAAGCAGAATCTTGTCAAACCTGAGTGTTCCCACCCTAAGAAGCTGAGGGGGGAATGGAAGAAAGAACATGAAACAAAAAGGGTCAGACATAAAGTCTGGAAAGTATAGTTACTTTTATCAAGTAAATAAATAAAAGTAAAATGATAGGCATATAAATGGATAAGAGAGATTACTACATAAAAGATAGGTGTGACAAGGTAGACAGGATAAGGTATATATGCTTCCCTAATGATTACTCTGCACTATTACTAGCATAACCAGAATAATATAATCCCTTCCACTACTAGGTGTCTTTAATTACATGACCTTATCGGGTTAAGTTTGTGGGCCTGTATGTAAATATTACCCACCCCTCCAGATTTGCTTAACCCTCCCACTATCCAACCAATTTTAATTAACCCTAACTTTAGTTCATCATCATACAATCCCTATGGATTAGTTAGTTCATTTCATTACAATGTCCATTTATGGTTTATAATGGGCTAGACCTCCCCCATTAGGCCTACAACTTATGGATGCTGGATATGTCAGTCGGGTCCGGGCAGACTTCTTCCACAAGTTGGGCCTAACCTCGTGTCATAGCCCGTCTCGTATTTACGCACTTAGACCTCTCACATTAGAGTTTAACATTAGTGGTTGCTGGATACGTTGGTCGGGTCCGGGCAGACTTCCACCACTAATGCTACTGAACCTCGTGTCATAAGTGCAATTACAATTTCTAATGTAATTATTAGACATTTCATTCTTATCCAATTCTTACCTATGTCTTTATAGGTGATTATGCCCCTTTTTCCCTCATTTTGAATTATATGTCCAATTCATATAAACATTATTTAAATTATGCCAATTCTAACCTTTTTCCCCTCATTTCCTAACTAACGCATTCGCATATATTTGGCGGCATCTAGGCTAGAAAGTAGCCTTGCCATGAACAATAAAAGAGAAAGGTGATGGGAAAAATGATAATAGTGATTGTTCTGGCATAAACATAAAACAGCATGGTGATAAGGTGGACATATAAGTATAAATCTGATGAACTTGTGGTAGTTAACTAATTCTAACATAATGTAACGGCTGGAAATTTCCGACTCCTCGAGAGTCGGAAATTCCGCGACGTTAGTGAAAGAATTTAGAAGGTGAGAAAGAAAAGATAGAACTAATAGAATAGAAGAAGAAGAAGAACATCAGAATCATCAGAGTAACACGAATCTCACAGCGGAACGAATAACATATAATATATAACATAACTTTGAAGTAAACAGTTATATATATACAATAGCACTTATCAGAGTACAACACTTACAACACAGCGGAAATAACTATAGCTATAAAATCTTGCAGCCTCCTGCTCCAAGCTCTCCAAGTATATCTGTAAATCCCGACTACTTGACTGCCCGTACAAATTTAGGCACCCAAGAGTTTAGGGAAAACAACAAAGTAAACTCCGGGTCAGTCATGGGACTGGTATGAGTAAAACAGTTTAAAACAATTGAACAGGTGTATGATATCTCATAAGACCACGCCGTGAATACGGAACGGGTTTTTCCTTATGAGTATCTAAACAACTTTGACAAGCAATATCATTGTGATATTATAATAATGTCTAAGTACAAATAGGTATCAATCTAGCAGAAACGCTTGCATCTCACGTTCTACATACATAGTATAAAATCATAAACCGCAGGGCGCTTATCGGAGAATGGATTCCAACAGACAAGGTATGGGAGCACCTTCTGAATAGTGTACTCTAGAGGTGATACACTCAGGTTCAACAAGAACGTCTTGCAACCCGGCCACACATGACCGCTCACTCATTTAGCTTGAGTGTCGCGAATATATTGCCACCACGGTTATAGGCCATCAAACCGTCATCCGAAGATACAGAATCAAAAAGAAGTATAAATATGAATATTCCCTAGATCGGTGACAATACACCCTGCTTGGGGATGACCCAACTAGCCATGCTGCCTAGCCCAACTTTTGTTACTTCCCGGTGTGAGGCTAGAAGCTACGTCTATCTTCAGAACATCTGATCACCATTCACTTTGAATGCCACATCGTCATACCCGCCAAATCACAAATTGACTTATCCAAAATATAACACGGGTATATAACTAAGAGAAACGAATTCCTCCGCCACCAAACGTGAGTACGTTTGAACAGATCAACTTACGCGATCCATTGGATATACTCTGTCAGACCTTCTTCCATATATGTTGTCCTGGGACTGGACAAACCGAAGGCACTATTCAGTATATCCATCTTAGTCACTGTTATCTAAGACTTATACAACAGCCCTTGCACTTTACTCCGTCTTCAATTTATCTTTGGCAGATATTGCTCGCAACGCTTATGCCAATACAGAGTGGTTCTTTGGATAATAATCCAACCGGTCTCTCCATATTAACAACGTTAAAATGGTAAAAACTTTGATAGTCTGTGATTCAACTATCAAATGAAAACATGTCGGTGTACAAACAACGATCTTATTTCCAAATGGAAATTCGATCAATCATCATATGTTCATATTTCCTTATTTCATATATTTAGAAAATATATGTTATTAATCATTGGAAAACATTTCCATAGTTTATTTTCACATCACTATTATTTCGCAACTATCAGTCCCTAACTGTAACTAGTATGAGAACAATTCTCTAAGTATCAATATGGAAGGTCGAAACCAACATCAGATCGTCACTTAGAAAACCGTTCAACTTACCCTCTCCAGTCAGTTTCTGAGTTTGCTTAACTCTATTTCTTAAATTCTTATCATGAAAAAATTTCATTTTCTATGTTTAGAAAACATATCTGACTATATTTGGAAAACGTTTCCAAAACTCATTTACGGATTTCCAATGAACGTTGTAAAAACATCGTTTCGCTTAATCCATTTATCGCTTATTCCTTAGCTTTATTCCTAATCAACCTTTTAGATCGAACCACAACTATTCCTTTGTCAATTCTGAAGTCAATCAAGTTGGGGTATAGTTACCTCTCAGACCTTAATTGAACAACGTCCTTTACTGTGAAATAGATGAAGTTCGTCACTCACTTTTTCCAATCATCTGTTTACGCAAATTCTCGGATTCAGGTTACGAATCCACTTCTTATATGACAGTGTTTGATTATAACTATAACGTTATAATTCCTACTTCTGCAATATCTAACCTAAATTATAACTTTATCTCCTAACTCGAATAATTTAACAGACACCTAATTTCTAAATCAATAACTAAATCTTGATTTAAACCCTGGAAAGTAAATAGTACTTTCCCGAATTCGCTATAACCGAATTCGACGTATAACTCTCTTTCGAGTAATCTCTATTCGATTAACTCTCCCTTTTTAATAACTGATATTCGATAAACTCTATTTCGATTAACTCCTATCGAATAACTAATATTCGAATAACTCTTCTTGGTTGGCTCTATTTCATTAGTTCTTATCAAATAACAAATATTCGATTTTCTCAAATGTGTCAATTCTTATCGAATAACTAACATCCGATTTAACTTAAATGGATTTACTCTTATCGAACAACTTATTCGATTAACTCAACTTGATTTTCTTAACTCGATTATCTCAACTCGATTTCTTAACTCAATTACTTAACTCGATAAATCTTAACTCGATATCTTAACTTAACCCAAATCGATTAACTCAACTCTAATCGATTACACTATTTGATAAATTATATTCACTTCTATCCTATCGAATAAACTATATTCGATATCTCCTCCAACACTATTCGAATGAACTATATTCAATTAACTTCTCTAACTCTATTCGAATAAATTATATTCGATTAACTCTTTTAACTTTACTCGAATAACTATATTCGATTAACACTTTCTTTCGGATAACTATATTCGATTAACTCTTCGACTAACTCCTTTGGATTAACTAACTTCGAATAACCAATATTCGATAACTACTCTTCGAATAAATAATATTCGGTAACTCTTCTCAAATGAATAACATTTGATTTCTCCACTCGAATAAACTATATTCGATTACTCTTCCCTCGAATACACTATATTCGATAACTCTACCTCGAATAAGTGATATTCGACAACTCTACTCGATTAACTCCACTTGGATAACTCTAACTGGTCAACTCTAACTGTTTATCTTTAACTGGTAAACTTTAACTGGTTAACTCAACTGTTTATCTTTAACTGGTAAATTTTAACTGGTTAACTCAAATGGTTTAACCTAACTTGATTTACTTGTCTCGATTAACTGAACTAATCCACTTAGTTTAACTTAGTTAATTCACTTTGATTAACTCTAACCGATTTACTTAGTTTAACTCAGCAAATTCGCTTTGATTAACCCAACTAATTTACTTCGTTTCTACTAATGGGCGAATACTAGAAACGCTAGATTTTATAAATTCGCTTTGATTTACAAATTTATTTAACTTAACTAAGTCACTTAGTTTGACGCAACTAATTCACTTTGATTTACCAATTAGTTTAACTTAACTAATTCACTTCGATTAACCGCATAGTTTATCTTAACTAATTTACTTTGGTTAACTTAACCAATTACTTTGATCAACATGACTAACTTGCTTTGGTTAACCTAACAAATTACTTTGTTTAACTCTATTCGAATAACTAATTCAAATAACTTACCTTCGAATAACTAATATTCGAATACTTTATTTGCTTATAAAGATTTCCCTTTTTATAACGTTTATTCATTAAAAGATTTCCCTTAACAACGTTTATTCATTTATAAAGATTTTACTTTTAGTAACGGTTCTTCACTTTATAAATGTCCTTTTAATAACGTTTCTACTTCTCTATATATGTCCAGACTTATATATATTCCATTTATCAACGATAAATAATTTATTTAATTTATAAAACATTATTTATAAATCAATCTACTTCAATTTATCTGTTTAAAACAGATTTCCTATCTAATATCTCATTTAAATCCATATCGTGTTATACCGTGTGCGAAGCACGTGTTTAAATCTATCCTTGTATAATTCTATTTATTTTCCGAACAAGTGTTCCTTTATTTATTCCCTAAATAAATATTACTTTATTCCATTTATTTAAAATCTAAATAAATGTTCCTTTATTTATTTCCTAAATAAATATTCCTTTATATTCTAATTCATTTATTTTCTAAATAAATGTTTCTATTTTATTTCATTTATTTTCTAAATAAATGTTTCCTTTTTCATTTATTTATTTTCAAATTAAATAAATGTTTTCCTTTTATAAAATCCTATCGATTTTATAAATAAGATTCATTTTCAATATAAACATTGAAAATCCCCTTATCAACATTCGGTATGTTATGGTATTCAATCATGTCAAATCACGATGTTCAATATCGTCCAAGCACATATAATCGCCCACAGATTTTATATCACATCATATAACAATATATGGAAAACAATAAAATAACTGTTGAGGAATCCAGTCGGATTCCTCCAACCTGTTTCCCTGCATCACAGATGTTAGACAATATAGATAATATCACTTTCAGTTCCATATGATATATTCTGTTAAACAGAATCAATATAGAAATTTAACTAACTGACTAGCAGTTCAATCAAACAATCAACACACAGTCAAACAGACAATTTTAACAGTTCTAACAATACAACATGAAATTATAAACTGTTCAGAGTTAGTGAGATTTACTCACTTTTGCGCGTTAACCGAAAAATATCGGTTTGCGTTATTTGACTCAGGCGGATAATTTATTTCGCCATAAATTGTAACAAGCTTCAATTCACTCCCCAGTCAGTTCCAAATAGTGTAGATTCCGTCACCACCATTCCAGAATGTTCGATTCGTTGCTAAGATTCTGTCGCAGCTTATTTCGTCGAACTCTAGTGAAAATAAATTCAAAGGACCATGTCCCTTCCCTTTGGGTTTCCAACGATTTTACAGACCACGTTCATTCCCTAAAATGCCCAACTGCATTCACAAATAGCTCCTTCCCAATAGCATTAGTGTTCATGAAGCAAATACCCACTTTATTTTACCCTCACGTCCTTCGTTCTTGTATTAACAGTATACGCCTCCCTTTGGACTTGTGCCCGATTTTCCTGAACGTGCTTCAGCACTGAAAACATAACCCACATTATCGTCCCACAAGAAATACCCTGGCCCAATTTAAACTCCCTTCTCCCTTCTGAAACAAGAGCGATGGAATTTCAATCCATCAAAATGAACCCTCCTGTTGTTTCCTTCGTGCTCATGAACGACTTCACTTAATTCGAAACAAACCCAACAGTTTAACTCCTCTTAGATTCCAAACTACATCGTCCTCTCTCTGTAAAACAAACTCCAAAACCGTACTGCCATCCCATTTCAGAATTTAGAACGCAGCGCTCCCCTTCATGCGTCAATCCCACACGTCCTTCCTTCTCATCCCCAATATCATCCACCGTACCCGTACAAACAAGTATACCACATATGAAAAGAATGTGAACCCACGGCAGTAAACTACCCGCTCCAGCGTTGAACCCTAATCACGCTGTTAAAGAACTCGAGGGCGACTACTCGGCCTTCGAACCTGGCGAAAATGGAAATAGATTGAAGCTCTCGTTCTGGCAATTTAAAATGAAATCCAAGGACAAGATTTTTCATTGAGGGTGGCGGCTCGTTTTTGAGTTCACAGAGAGAATAGGTTTTTGGTCTACGGGGTTATATATATACGGTTGCTTTGATTTTTAGGGCGTTGGTTTGTCCACGTTTTCATTTCGATTGTGTTTCTAAAGGGTGCCACCATTCTACTTGTTTGTGGCTGAGAGAGGGGAACGGCGTGGGCTTGTTTTGTTTACAAATAGATTAGATATTATTATTATTATTTTTGGAAATTTATTTATGGTACCAATTTCATGAAATTTCGTTTGTTTACGACTGCTATAGACAGAAATGACCATACCGTTGTGATCAGCTCGGTGTCACGATCCCAAAAATGTAATAATACCGGTAGATGGACTCATATTGTGAAATCCCAAAATGTTGATTACAGGGTGCACAATACCCCAAATAAAAAGTTGCTTATTTAATTAATTAAAAATTACAGTAAAATTCTAAAAATTAAATTATCACTACTTCCCAAAAGAACCTTGTCTAAATTCAAACCCGATCTCTAGTTATATCGAATAATCCGTTACGGTCGATAAACGATTCTATAGCGACTATTTTAAAATTTGATTTGGACCTATCTCAAAATCTACCTGACGAAATCCTGAATTTTCTCTTCCATCAGAAAGATATACTTCACCATCTCCACACGTTTCTTGTTTCACAGAAATCCGGCTTAAAATGGATCATGTACATTCAGTTGAAGTTCAAATCGCCAAATTGCGAACTGCCGCGACGTTTCAGGTTCGTTTTAATTATAATTATAAATTATAAGTTCGAACGTTGTACTTTAAGTTATCGATATCGCTAAATCGATATATAAATCATTAAATAAATTAATTATTCGACAGCTAACAAAACGCGCCATTACAGACTCCCCCCCTTAAAATAATTTCGTCCTCGAAATTGCTAAGTTAGAAAAATGCTACTAACTCTACTAACTAGATTTAAAAATCTTCTTTTGTTTACCTCTAAATTTCAGTTTCGACTGGAGCTATTTAATTAATTTATTAATTCATTTCCAACCAACTAAAATTTTCAAAAATTCTGAAAATTTTCTAACACCTTAAATTTTCGAAAAATTTCGCCATAACCTCCTTTGTACGGCTCAATACGTCAAACCACAACTCGCCTCTCTAGGCCTCCTCCAATCCAAAAGGAAATCAAAATAGCCAAGCGACTTGCCAATTCGGCTCATAAAATCCAAACTCATGTATGATATAAACTTGTACCTTTTTGTCGGGCATTTAACTCTATCCCTTTCATCTGCTACCACTTCAACATATACCAATGTTATCCATTCCAATTGATCTCCAATCAGTTCATATCCTCAAATCCAAATCGAATTTCATTCGAACTCTAATATCAAATTCCAAATTATTGACTTATCAATTTGGTTCCATTCTAGATTATCTCTAATGCAATTCAATTTTATTTAACTCGGTTCAAGTAAAATTTCAATTTATTTTTACCATCTCATTTTATTTAACTTCATTAGTCAAATTTTAATTCCAGAACTTACGTTCCTGGGTTTCTTTCAAATCAATTTGAAATCATAATGCCAATTCAAAACCTTTGAATTTCTAAACAACTTGTTTTCTCAAAACAATTCAAAAACAAAACCATTGGTAGTAATCCGTCACTTATAACTCGAAAATGAACATTGATGATGTCTAGATTCATCATCAGAATCTATTTTCCAGCTATCGAAGTGAGTTCAATACTATATCGTTTTAAATTTGAAAAACATTTTCAAATCTCCCAGGAACTTAAAATTTCATTTTTTTTAAATTCCAAACTCTGATTTAAATTCATATTTAATTCAAACTATTTCATATATTACATTCATATGAATTCTGATTGGTCATTTATAACCATTTCACCCTTTTATAATCTTATTCGATTATAATAACAACCAACACAATCAATATACTATAATAATTTCAAGATATATATTTCTTCTATAAACAAATATATTTTGGGAAAAATTATTTCATTTACCCTCTTTCAAAACATACCATGTCGGTTCATCGTATTCGAGTGTTTAGTAACCCTTATCGATACAGTGGATCAAACTAATCGACCAGAATTCATAAGCCACTCAACCAATGAGTCTCCACAATATAAAACCATTTTATATTGAGTAACAATTACGCGCTCATATATATACAGTCAAACTCAATCTAGGATATTACTAATCCCATCTCTATCGAGTTATGCCACAGAGCCAAGGTAATCACTTAACTTAAGCTCTGATACCAACTGTAACGGCTGGAAATTTCCGACTCCTCGAGAGTCGGAAATTCCGCGACGTTAGTGAAAGAATTTAGAAGGTGAGAAAGAAAAGATAGAACTAATAGAATAGAAGAAGAAGAAGAACATCAGAATCATCAGAGTAACACGAATCTCACAGCGGAACGAATAACATATAATATATAACATAACTTTGAAGTAAACAGTTATATATATACAATAGCACTTATCAGAGTACAACACTTACAACACAGCGGAAATAACTATAGCTATAAAATCTTGCAGCCTTCTGCTCCAAGCTCTCCAAGTATATCTGTAAATCCCGACTACTTGACTGCCCATACAAATTTAGGCACCCAAGAGTTTAGGGAAAACAACAAAGTAAACTCCGGGTCAGTCATGGAACTGGTATGAGTAAAACAGTTTAAAACAATTGAACAGGTATATGATATCTCATAAGACCACGCCGTGAATACGGAACGGGTTTTTCCTTATGAGTATCTAAACAACTTTGACAAGCAATATCATTGTGATATTATAATAATGTCTAATTACAAATAGGTATCAATCTAGCAGAAACGCTTGCATCTCACGTTCTACATACATAGTATAAAATCATAAACCGCAGGGCGCTTATCGGAGAATGGATTCCAACAAACAAGGTATGGGAGCACCTTCTGAATAGTGTGCTCCAGAGGCGATACACTCAGGTTCAACAAGAACGTCTTGCAACCCGGCCACACATGACCACTCACTCATTTAGCTTGAGTGTCGCGAATATATTGCCACCACGGTTATAGGCCATCAAACCGTCATCCGAAGATACAGAATCAAAAAGAAGTATAAATATGAATATTCCCTAGATCGGTGACAATACACCCTGCTTGGGGATGACCCAACTAGCCATGCTGCCTAGCCCAACTTTTGTTACTTCCCGGTGTGAGGCTAGAAGCTACGTCTATCTTTAGAACATCTGATCACCATTCACTTTGAATGCTACATCGTCATACCCGCCAAATCACAAATTGACTTATCCAAAATATAACACGGGTATATAACTAAGAGAAACGAATTCCTTCGCCACCAAACGTGAATACGTTTGAACAGATCAACTTACGCGATCCATTGGATATACTCTGTCAGACCTTCTTCCATATACGTTGTCCTGGGACTGGACAAACCGAAGGCACTATTCAGTATATCCATCTTAGTCACTGTTATCTAAGACTTATACAACAGCCCTTGCACTTTACTCCGTCTTCAATTTATCTTTGGCAGATAGTGCTCGCAACGCTTATGCCAATACAGAGTGGTTCTTTGGATAATAATCCAACCGGTCTCTCCATATTAACAACGTTAAAATGGTAAAAACTTTGATAGTCTGTGATTCAACTATCAAATGAAAACATGTCGGTGTACAAACAACGATCTTATTTCCAAATGGAAATTCGATCGATCAATCATCATATGTTCATATTTCCTTATTTCATATATTTAGAAAATATATGTTATTAATCATTGGAAAACATTTCCATAGTTTATTTTTACATCACTATTATTTCGCAACTATTAGTCCCTAACTGTAACTAGTATGAGAACAATTCTCTAAGTATCAATACGGAAGGTCGAAACCAACATCAGATCGTCACTTAGAAAACCGTTCAACTTACCCTCTCCAGTCAGCTTCTGAGTTTGCTTAACTCTATTTCTTAAATTCTTATCATGAAAACGTTTCATTTTCTATGTTTAGAAAACATATCTGACTATATTTGGAAAACGTTTCCAAAACTCATTTACGGATTTCCAATGAACGTTGTAAAAACATCGTTTCGCTTAATCCATTTATCGCTTATTCCTTAGCTTTATTCCTAATTAACCTTTTAGATCGAACCACAACTATTCCTTTGTCAATTCTGAAGTCAATCAAGTTGGGGTATAGTTACCTCTCAGACCTTAATTGAACAACGTCCTTTACTGTGAAATAGATGAAGTTCGTCACTCACTTTTTCCAATCATCTGTTTACGCAAATTCTCAGATTCAGGTTACGAATCCACTTCTTATATGACAGTGTTTGATTATAACTATAACGTTATAATTCCTACTTCTGCAATATCTAACCTAAATTATAACTTTATCTCCTAACTCGAATAATTTAACAGACACCTAATTTCTAAATCAATAACTAAATCTTGATTTAAACCCTGGAAAGTAAATAGTACTTTCCCGAATTCGCTATAATCGAATTCGACGTATAACTCTCTTTCGAGTAATCTCTATTCGATTAACTCTCCCTTTTTAATAACTGATATTCGATAAACTCTATTTCGATTAACTCCTATCGAATAACTAATATTCGAATAACTCTTCTTGGTTGGCTCTATTTCATTAGTTCTTATCAAATAACAAATATTCGATTTTCTCAAATGTGTCAATTCTTATCGAATAACTAACATCCGATTTAACTTAAATGGATTTACTCTTATCGAACAACTTATTTGATTAACTCAACTTGATTTTCTTAACTCGATTATCTCAACTCGATTTCTTAACTCGATTACTTAACTCGATAAATCTTAACTCGATATCTTAACTTAACCCAAATCGATTAACTCAACTCTAATCTATTACACTATTTGATAAATTATATTCACTTCTATCCTATCGAATAAACTATATTCGATATCTCCTCCAACACTATTCGAATGAACTATATTCGATTAACTTCTCTAACTCTATTCGAATAAATTATATTCGATTAACTCTTTTAACTTTACTCGAATTACTATATTCGATTAACACTTTCTTTCGAATAACTATATTCGATTAACTCTTCGACTAACTCCTTTGGATTATCTAACTTCGAATAACCAATATTCGATAACTACTCTTCGAATAAATAATATTCGGTAACTCTTCTCAAATGAATAACATTTGATTTCTCCACTCGAATAAACTATATTCGATTACTCTTCCCTCGAATACACTATATTCGATAACTCTACCTCGAATAAGTGATATTCGGCAACTCTACTCGATTAACTCCACTTGGATAACTCTAACTGGTCAACTCTAACTGTTTATCTTTAACTGGTAAACTTTAACTGGTTAACTCAACTGTTTATCTTTAACTGGTAAATTTTAACTGGTTAACTCAAATGGTTTAACCTAACTTGATTTACTTGTCTCGATTAACTGAACTAATCCACTTAGTTTAACTTAGTTAATTCACTTTGATTAACTCTGACCGATTTACTTAGTTTAACTCAGCAAATTCACTTTGATTAACCCAACTAATTTACTTCGATTAACCAATTAGTTTAACTTGACTAATTCACTCAGTTTGACGTAACAAATTCACTTTGATTTACAAATTTGTTTAACTTAACTAAGTCACATAGTTTGACGCAACTAATTCACTTTGATTTACCAATTAGTTTAACTTAACTAATTCACTTCGATTAACCGCTTAGTTTATCTTAACTAATTTACATTGGTTAACTTAACCAATTACTTTGATCAACTCGACTAACTTGCTTTGGTTAACCTAACAAATTACTTTGTTTAACTCTATTCGAATAACTAATTCAAATAACTTACCTTCGAATAACTAATATTCGAATACTTTATTTGCTTATAAAGATTTCCCTTTTTATAACGTTTATTCATTAAAAGATTTCCCTTAACAACGTTTATTCATTTATAAAGATTTTACTTTTAGTAACGGTTCTTCACTTTATAAATGTCCTTTTAATAACGTTTCTACTTCTCTATATAAGTCCAGACTTATATATATTCCATTTATCAACGATAAATAATTTATTTAATTTATAAAACATTATTTATAAATTAATCTACTTCAATTTATCTGTTTAAAACAGATTTCCTATCTAATATCTCATTTAAATCCATATCGTGTTATACCGTGTGCGAAGCACGTGTTTAAATCTATCCTTGTATAATTCTATTTATTTTCCGAACAAGTGTTCCTTTATTTATTCCCTAAATAAATATTCCTTTATTCCATTTATTTAAAATCTAAATAAATGTTCCTTTACTTATTTCCTAAATAAATATTCCTTTATATTCTAATTCATTTATTTTCTAAATAAATGTTTCTATTTTATTTCATTTATTTTCTAAATAAATGTTTCCTTTTTCATTTATTTATTTTCAAATTAAATAAATGTTTTCCTTTTATAAAATCCTATCGATTTATAAATAAGATTCATTTTCAATATAAACATTGAAAATCCCCTTATCAACATTCGGTATGTTATGGTATTCAATCATGTCAAATCACGATGTTCAATATCGTCCAAGCACATATAATCGCCCACAGATTTTATATCACATCATATAACAATATATGGAAAACAATAAAATAGCTGTTGAGGAATCCAGTCAGATTCCTCCAACCTGTTTCCCTGCATCACAGATGTTAGACAATATAGATAATATCACTTTCAGTTCCATATGATATATTCTGTTAAACAGAATCAATATAGAAATTTAACTAACTGACTAGCAGTTCAATCAAACAATCAACACACAGTCAAACAGACAATTTTAACAGTTCTAACAATACAACATGAAATTATAAACTGTTCAGAGTTAGTGAGATTTACTCACTTTTGCGCGTTAACCGAAAAATATCGGTTTGCGTTATTTGACTCAGGCGGACAATTTATTTCGCCATAAATTATAACAAGCTTCAATTCACTCCCCAGTCAGTTCCAAATAGTGTAGATTCCGTCACCACCATTCCAGAATGTTCGATTCGTTGCTAAGATTCTGTCGTAGCTTATTTCGTCGAACTCTAGTGAAAATAAATTCAAAGGACCATGTCCCTTCCCTTTGGGTTTCCAACGATTTTACAGACCATGTTCATTCCCTAAAATGCCCAACTGCATTCACAAATTGCTCCTTCCCAATAGCGTTAGTGTTCATGAAGCAAATACCCACTTTATTTTACCCTCACGTCCTTCGTTCTTGTATTAACAGTATACGCCTCCCTTTGGACTTGTGCCCGACTTTCCTGAACGTGCTTCAGCACTGAAAACATAACCCACATTATCTTCCCACAAGAAATACCCTGGCCCAATTTAAACTCCCTTCTCCCTTCTGAAACAAGAGCGATGGAATTTCAATCCATCAAAATGAACCCTCCTGTTGTTTCCTTCGTGCTCATGAACGACTTCACTTAATTCGAAACAAACCCAACAGTTTAACTCCTCTTAGATTCCAAACTACATCGTCCTCTCTCTGTAAAACAAACTCCAAAACCGTACTGCCATCCCATTTCAGAATTTAGAACGCAGCGCTCCCCTTCATGCGTCAATCCCACACGTCCTTCCTTCTCATCCCCAATATCATCCACCGTACCCGTACAAACAAGTATACCACATATGAAAAGAATGTGAACCCACGGCAGTAAATTACCCGTTCCAGCGTTGAACCCTAATCACGCTGTTCAAGAACTCGAGGGCGACTACTCGGCCTTCGAACCTGGCGAAAATGGAAATAGATTGAAGCTCTCGTTCTGTCAATTTAAAATGAAATCCAAGGACAAGATTTTTCATTGAGGGTGGCGGCTCGTTTTTGAGTTTACAGAGAGAATAGGTTTTTGGTCTACGGGGTTATATATATATATACGGTTGCTTTGATTTTTAGGGCGTTGGTTTGTCCACGTTTTCATTTCGATTGTGTTTCTAAAGGGTGCCACCATTCTACTTGTTTGTGGCTGAGAGAGGGGAACGACGTGGGCTTGTTTTGTTTACAAATAGATTAGATATTATTATTATTATTATTATTGGAAATTTATTTATGGTGCCAATTTCATGAAATTTCGTTTGTTTACGACTGCTATAGACAGAAATGACCATACCGTTGTGATCAGCTCGGTGTCACGATCCCAAAAATGTAATAATACCGGTAGATGGACTCATATTGTGAAATCCCAAAATGTTGATTACAGGGTGCACAATACCCCAAATAAAAAGTTGCTTATTTAATTAATTAAAAATTACAATAAAATTCTAAAAATTAAATTATCACTACTTCCCAAAAGAACCTTGTCTAAATTCAAACCCAATCTCTAGTTATATCGAATAATCCGTTACGGTCGATAAACGATTCTATAGCGACTATTTTAAAATTTGATTTGGACCTATCTCAAAATCTACCTGATGAAATCCTGAATTTTCTCTTCCATCAGAAAGATATACTTCACCATCTCCACACGTTTCTTGTTTCACAGAAATCCGGCTTAAAATGGATCATGTACATTCAGTTGAAGTTCAAATCGCCAAATTGCGAACTGCCGCGACGTTTCAGGGTCGTTTTAATTATAATTATAAATTATAAGTTCGAACGTTGTACTTTAAGTTATCGATATCGCTAAATCGATATATAAATCATTAAATAAATTAATTATTCGACAGCTAAAAAAACGCGCCATTACACATAACTATGACGTCATAATAAGCATAATAAGATCTAAATTAACAATTTAGATGTCCAACTGGTTTAGATCTAATATGATAGGCACAAGGTGATAAACTTGATTTGATTAGTAATTTAGATGTCCACATAATTCAGATCCAATAGTTAAAAATAGATCTATGAAAAATAAGGTCAAGATCCACATCACAGAATGCCACAAAAGTTATAATAGATTCGACAAGATATAGATTTAGATCCAATAGATCTAACACAAATAAGATCAAGATCCACATCATAGAATGTCAGAGAAGTTAAAATAGATTCGACAAGATAGAGATTTAGATCCAAGTTATAACCAATTTAGAATGTCATATGTCCACAAATTACAATGGATCCAGTATAATATAGGCACACGAACAAATCCAAACTATAGTCATATCACGTTCACTTTTAAATATTTAAATATAAAATCAACTAGGAACTCATAGTGTTTGGATTAGAAAATAGAAAAAGATTGGATCTTTATTCTCTAACTGATTTGCATAAGTTGATAGTTGTAGAACATAACGGATCCAGTTCAGTTCAGACATCGGTAGAATTTGGCCCCCATGGATTCTCAATGAAGAAAACAAGAGAAATGACCATGTATTTATAACTGCCAACCCCTCTTAAACCAACTACCACATCAGCCCTAGGGGTGTCAACAACCCTTTAGGGGGGTCGACCCCCTAGAGTGGGAAATTTGCTGCCTTCCGACATTTTTTATTTTTGAATGATTTAAGATAAGGTTCTATCTCATATCTGACTCATATTTATATATATAATTCTTTTGCGTGTACACAAACTTAAAATCCTTATAACTTCTTCATATGGTGTCCGTTTTACGCAAATCAAATGTCTGTCTTGACCAGAATTTCGAGACGAACGCAATAGCGTATTCCATTTCCATTAATTCCAAATATTAAATTAATTATTATTTAATTTATCCTCTTTTAGTGTTGTTAAAAATACAGGGTGTTACACACATACACACACACACACACACACATATATATATATATTCATATGTGTATATATGTGTGGATGTGTGTATGTGTATACCATAATTTGATCCTTCATGATGCTTGTTCACGCACTCAACCTATTTGTGTATTAAACTGTAACATACAGGCAGTTATATTCAATCTAGTTTAAATGCTTTCGAGATTGATATATTCAAGTACCAGGCTTGCTTGCTATACTTAATTGTATACAATCTCGTATAGTATTATACCATATTTGAATGTCATCAGAGCAAATATAGAAGATGACGAGAAACGCACCAGAAATCTAAGGCAAAATAAAATTTAAAAATAAAGTTATATTTGCTCGTATTTTATTTTATTTTTGCTCTAGATTATTGTGCATGTTTCTATAATTATCAGGTGTGATGATGGTTGTTCAAGAAATTGGAGAGGATGTAAGTTTGTTACAGAAGTGGAAGTTTGAAACAAAACAATGTCGTTTCAAAGAAGGCTTGGTCTTCAGAAATCGGATGAATCGGGTGGTGCCCACTTGTTCGACACAAATGTCATTTCAAAAAACGTCGTTTCAAGCAAGTTCGATCACTCCCAGGGCTGCGGGGACCCAGAATCCCGTCGACGCAACGTCCGGACCCACTATTCTGGTTGCCTTCGGCTTGGCATATATTTGTCAATGTCTATATAAATTTAAACTGCATATGTAAGGGTGAGATGAGAGATGCGAGGAATATCTGTATATTTTATTGACTTTGTTATTAACAGTGAATTGTAAATAGTAGAGTTAGAAATATGTACTATTTCAAATGTTGAGATAAAATATTTATTTGTATAAAAATACTGTTTGAATATTTAATTCTATGTAGTAGCATTTAATTCTCCTTTTTGTTATATTATATATATTTAAAAAGAAAATCTATAGCAATATTTTTGAAATGTTGCTACAGATACCTATGGATGTTGATATTGACCCAAACAGGTTTCTATTGCAACAATATTTCTTATGTTGCCTTAGATAGTCAAAATATTGCCTTTGAGGTCTAAGGCAACGTGAAAATTGAATCATAGCAAAAGTATTGCTGAAGTCATATGGCAACAATTTTTGTGCTTGAACCAACACTTGTTGTGTTGCAGAAGGCCGCTTATGGCGTAATGTATATATACATATACTTCACCAAAACATACAAAAGTACATGCTCTCGTATATATAATATGCACCCGCGACTTTGCCATTAGGTTAGACAATACAATCTAAGCTTGGATACCAAATAAGACTACCACCCTACGTTTTTTTACACTAAGCATATCTGAAAGGTCGGCTGCTATGGTGCTCGAATAGTGCAAGGTAGCCATCTAGGTAAAGAAAGAAAAAGATGATATAGAACTTGTCATATATCTCACAATGCATGGAATGATATATAAATGTAAAGCATAACAATATAAAAATGGGAGATTGTCAATAACTGAAACGAATCCCAAGATTAGAGAAATAGATCTAAGAAAGTGTACGATAGGGAAATAGAGTTCTACACCCCAAAATACGTCTAAAAATCATGTCTCCTAGATAACAAAAGCATTAGTAATCCCCATAATACTAAACATTGGAAAACATAAAATATAGAAATAAGAGAATAGCCTTCTACTCACCATCTGAACTGCTCCACATGCTTACCTATGTTATCTCTAATATAGCCATTAAAGAGTAATTAAAGGTAATAAGAAGAAATACATAAAAATTCTGGTCAAAAAAGTCTAGTGTTTGCAATAAAAATCTAAAGTACTAAAATACTAGAAAACACAGTATGAAAAACCATACCTTATCTCTCTCTACATCCATAAAGTAAGGACATAAAAGCATATTGCTTTACTACATCAACATCATAGGTGTACCTTATAAGGTGTCCAAATTTTTGCACCAACATTATCTATATCAATTCTACCTACATCTTGTGACATCCCTGAGACCCATAAATGACTAAGCAGACATGGCATACGTCATCCATCATCGTACTCATTCACTCAATGCATTGGATATATAGCACATTCGGTTCTACGGAATCTTTATCCTTTCCAAAGAGCATTGAGCTGAAAAAGCCTATGAATCTATATTCGTCCGATGTCCCATAGTTGGGAAATTTCTAGACAACTACCATATATCATCAAACTCTATCCCCTAAGCCTCTCTTGATAGTTCCTCTATCTCGACTAATAGTCTCACTATCCTCACTAATACTTTCTTACTTTGCTCCTAGGATTTCAACTGGTCATTATTGGAGTCATACTTCTTTAGTTGAAGTTGCCATTGAGCTCCATTTAAAGAGCCTTTGTGTCATCATCAATGATCCTAACTACAAAGTAAAACTCCTTTAGACTACCGCAATCTCTTCGAGAACTCGTGCCAATCCATATAATACTCCTTTGTAGGTCGCAGGACCCTAAGTTATATTTTCTCTAATAGGTACCGACCTCAATACTTAGGTTTATTAACAGACCTGATCTAGATTGGTGTGTACACACTGATTCGATTCTCAATTTCCTAGGCAGATATAGTCCACAAAATCACTATCAATCCTAAGCCCTCCAACCTTACACCGATCCAAACCCACCGCAAAACTTCAATTGATCCAACCCATCATCTTTATGCCTATTTAGAGCACAAACCTAGGCTAGTCTAAACTTCTAACCACCATAACTCCCTCATATTAACTCCAGTTGACTTGAAATTTAAATCATAACTTCCGAAGTGTTAGAGTTTGTGCCCTAGAGGCAATTCATTTGATGAGATTGATAACATTGTTGATGTTATTATTTTATTTGGAATAAAATATTATTCTATTATTTTATATTTACTGCGTAATATAAATATTAATATAATAGAAGTCCTTAGAATAATAAAACGGATTATATAGTTCGAGTAAGACTGAACTTGAGATTATATAATGTGATAAATATTATAATTCTTAATTTTCCCTAGTCGAGTTTTATTGTTTATATAGGACAACAGTAAAGCGTTGAGACTAGTATATTGATTGACTGATGATCACATCTCATTGATCATTAATATACGTGATATTAAAGTCAAGATATAAATACGTATTGGAGAATAGCGTATTGGGCTGACCCACCATGAGATAACTACATGGAATGTAATTAACAATATCATAAGTTGTTCGCATAGTGATAGTGATATAATGGTCCTTAGAACTGAGATCATTATAATTTTGTTCGAGGATATTTGTGTTTTGATATCATCTAAAGTTATTTCGTAACAGAGTAATGATAACGGTGATCATTAGATATATCTAGAGTCAAATTTAAATTATGAATGATCTAGATGGAATTTAACCCTATGATATATATTCGTAGTGATGTTCATGGGCCTCTGGATTGAGTCAGACTGTGAAATGCATGGCCTTGCTCAAATATTGATTTATTCTGAACAGTCTACTCATCGATCAATAAAACGGATTAAATTATAAAGAGGATGATACGATCCATGCCTCCAGTTTAATCTTGGATATATCGGTTGAAAGGATTAAATTATATTGAAACACTATTCACAAAAGGTTGTATTGAATCATTACTATTATAGCTTGGGTAACAATGACGTGTTACTAGACGCCGCTCATTGTTTACGGTCTAAATGTTGTTTAAACTGTTGCCAACGATGTGATAGCCTATAGCGCCACACTTACATACTGTAATAACCCGGAAAATCTGGGCCAGTTTAAAAATTTTATTTCAGCGATTTTAGTGAATTTTGAATATTTAAAATAGATTATTTTAAATAAAAACGACGAGAAATTTATTTTGAATATAATTCGACGTATATATTTATATACGCCGTCGTTAGAATATAAATATTTATATATAATTATAAATAGAATTGAAAATGGCGCGGTAGTTCGATAATTCGATTTCAAACTTCAATTGAATATACCGGGTGCAAAACAATCCGGATTTTAGTGAAACCAAAAATAATGGGATCTAATTGTGGATATCTTTCCAACGAATCCGACAAATTGAAATTTCGTAGCGAGAATCAAAAGATATGTCCAGTTGAAAATTCTGAATAGTCGCTATGGAATTCAGGCCCTTAAAAATGGACATTTTGCAAATGACCTCGGATTTCGACGAAACCACTTTTGTTGGGTCCGTGATGTCGAATTATTGCTAGGTTTCAAATTTCATAATTTTTCGAATCAATATGTGAGTGTGGCATAGGAAAACGTGTTTTGACCATTTCAGTTGATTTTAATCGACTGGAAATTGGCCATTTTTCAAACGGTCTCCGAATTCGACGAAACTAGTTTTGTTAGGACCGTATCGTCAATACGAAGCTAGAAAATATTTTTCTGCAATTTATAGAGTTAGTATGTGACCCCGGTAATTTGAAATGTACGTTTAAAATTCAATATAGTGATTTAAATGTAAATTCAAAGGAAACTGATCGAAACAGTCGAATCATCTTACGATACATATCCCATTGTGTTCGGAATGGGGGTAATACGCTATGGACGACAGGCGGTGGACCTCGTTTCGAGGTCATATGTAAAAGTACCTTTTTGAAAATTAAATAATTAAAAATATAAAACCTTTTTTTTCATATACCCCCCCGTTAGTTTCATTTCAGAAAAAAAATAAAAAAAAAAGAAGAAAAGAGGAGAGCCACGGGGGAGGAGCCGCCGCCCCTCCCCGATGGACCGTCGCCGCCGCTAGGGGTGGCGCAGCCCCTGCGCCGCCGCCTCCTTCTCCCTCCTCTCCTCCTTCCTCCATTCGAACGCCCCGAACCTTCCCCCCCCCCCAAAATCCTTCATCGCGATTCGTTCGCCATCGCAGGTCTGGCCCTCTCCTCCTCGAGCTGCACCCCCCCCCCCCCCGTTCTCTGACGCACCCCTCCTCCACCAGGACCGCCACGTCCAAGCCCCCAGCCCTAGCCACCGCCGCCAGAGGTCAGACCCCCCCTGTAAGTTTTTTTATATTATTTATTTATTTTTTTTAATTTTTTTATTTTATATAAACAGAAAAAGATTTAAAAACTGATTTAAAAGGAATTTTAAAATTGATTTTATTTTAAAGGTTTGAAATAGAAAAAAAAAGGTTTAAACTTTAAAATAGAAAAGGCGGAATTTTTATTGAGTAGAAGAAGTAAAAATATGATTTTTATATTTTTAAAGTATTAAAAATATAACCTTTACTTTATAAAAGTAATAAAAATATAATTTTTACATCATAGGAATATTAAAAATATAATCTTTGTATATGTAGCAAAATAAAAATCTGATTTTTATTTTATATACGTTGAAATCAAGTGATGATTTTTTTTTATATAAAGGCGAAATCTTTATTTTAGTAAAGGCGAAATCTTTATTTTAGAAAAGGTAAAATCTTTATCGACAAAAAGATTAGATTTTTAAAATAGAAAAGATTAGATTTTAAAAATAGAAAAGATTAGATTTTAAAAATAGAAAAGGCAGGATTTTTAATATATGGAATAGCATAGTAAGAAATTCGATTTTTAAATATATGAGTGATTATAAAAATATGATTTTAAATTGAAAGTGAATAAATAAAAATATAATTTTTATTTTGAAGACATCGAAATATGAAAATGTGTGATTTTTATATATATAGTGACTACGGGCACAAGAAGATGACGAAGATGGGATAACGAAGAAGATTTCTATTAATGAAGAGCCGTGAAGATAGGATAGCTTTTGGTGAGAACTTCTCACTCAAAATTCTTTTTCTAGTTATATATATATATATACTAGGATGCAGACGGTGCTTATTAGAAGCACCCGACACCCGTCCACATACCATGGACTTGTTTGTTTGGTTGTGTAGTTGGTTAAATTATTTGATTTGAATTGGGTTATTTGGTGAACTTGAATTGATTAGAATTTGATGTGTGAATGGCGTGGGCCTTCACTAGACCGGGGATAAGGCTAGGCCTCGTCCCGTTTCTAGTATCGTGCCGTTATGCCGCCGAAATTTTCTAAAATATGTTAGAAAAATAAAAATATCATTTTTATTGTGTAAATGAACTGAATAGAAATTCAAGTGTTGAAATAAATATTTTTGACGTTAAAAATATAATTTTTAACGTGAAAGTGAATAAATAAATATTTATAAACAAATCGGCCGATTTGTTTATTTACACTGATTTGACTGATATTGATTGGGTTGATAAATTTTACACATCGCCCAACTGCACAAACAAAAATGTGTGTTTGTTGATTTGAAACCCCACACGGGTGTTGGGATGATATTTGGTGTACACTAATCCCAATTATTTAATTATTGTTGATCGATTGGTCGACAGATTGTGTAAGCGTCGATTATTTATATTTGATGCTTATGCAGTTGTGTAGTGCACTTTGGTTGATGGTTGATTATTTTTCAATGCTATTGTATACATGTGTTGTATGGAATCCATATAATTAACGTTATATGGTGATTGATTGGGCCTCATTCCAATCGGGAAAATAATGAATATTATAAAAGAAAATTCATGTGTTGAATATAAAAATAGTCATGTGTTGACGAGGTTCATGTGTTGAGTGAAATATTTTAAATAATAAAAATTACATCTTTATCATATTTACGATTAGAATCTACTCTACGGTGGAGTCTAATTAAAATCAAACGATAGATGCCATAGTTTTATAAAATAATTTACATAACAAAAATAGTGAGGTGTTGACAATACTCATGTGTTGAGATTAGTCGTGTGTTGAAAGAAATATAGATTCATGTGTTGAATAGAACAAATATTCATTTGTTGAATAGAATAACGAATTGTTGAAATATAAAGCCGTGTTGATTAGAGATGCGTTATTTTGACGCGAACGATGTTTATATCGATTTTATTCGTTTTATAATGAATATTGAAAAGTGATTTCAAAATTTAATATTTTGAAAGGAAATTCAAATGGAAATTTTACTGAATCAATTTGAAATGAATTCGAATCGAATAGAAAATGAATTCGATTCGAATTGAATAGAAAGTGAATTTGAAGTCGAATAAAATAGAAATGAATTCAAATTGAATTAAATTGAATTGAATTGAAAACGATTTCGAAATGAATTGAATTGAAAACGATTTCGAAATGAATTGAATTGAAAACGATTTCGAAATGAATTGAATTGAAAACGAATTCAAATTGAATGGAAAGTGAATTGAAATGAATTCGAATTGAATTAAAATTTGAATTGAATAGAAATGAATTTAGAAACGAATTTATAAAGAAGGATTCGATTTTGATTTGAATTGAATATAGAAGTTGAATTGTTTCAGAAACGAATTTAAAACGAGTTATAAAATTCGTTTTAAATGGAAATCGACGAAATATATATTATATATATTATATATATAATATAATGGCCTGAATAGAACGCGCCGCGCCGCGGCAGTTCGTGAATTTCGACCATTTATTTCAAACGGACATTGCGGGAGATCCGACCGTCGGATTCTCCTAAAACCGGAACCGTTGGGTTCGTATCGAAAAGAGCTTTCCAATGAATATTAGAAATTTGAAATCTAACGGTTGGATTTGGAATTATGTCCAAATCAAATTCGAAAAAGGTCGCTATAAGTGCAGTTCGATGGCCGTTGATGGAAATCGACTGTACGGGCCTTGATAAAATTATTAAAAATATCTATAATTTGTGTAAAATTATAATATGTGAATTGGAAAGAATTGGGCGGGAAAATTCCACATTAGAAGGTAAAAATAGATTTTTATCGAAATGAACCGGTTTTGAACTAGAATTAAAATCAATTTATTTTTGAAATAAATAAATTGAATTTGAAAGTGATTTTGAAAATAATCGATAATTTCCAATACGTGGATTGGACTGGAGTTGAATCAAAATTATCTTCGGGATATTTCGATGTTGGATTTCATGACTATACAAATATTGTTATGGGGATTTGAAAGATATATTTTATATCGTTATTTCCAATACGATATTTGTTGCTTTCAGAATTTGATATTGAATATAAGCCGATATATTTTCTATTCAGAGCCTTGTGTTTAATATCAAATGTGATTTGGGTTTATCGTGAATCGTGTTTTAGATGACATTGGTTCTTTAGCCCAGTTAAAGACAAGATGTTGATTTCTGAAAGAATTAAGACTATGTGTGGTTTTAATGAATCTTTAATTAGATTAAAATGTGAATTGATAATTTAAATTATCAAATCAGAAAAGTGATCGAGAATGGAGTACCACCAGTTTTGCTCCAATGCGATAGTTAAATCTTTAATTAGATTTGAACGTGAAATGGTAATTAATTTAACCGATAACACCATGGTGTTAGATATGGAGTATCACCAGTTTTGCTCCATGGGATATATAGGTTGGGATTGGGAAATAAAATAAATAATTACTTCGGTTTGGTTCGTTAATCCCGACTAGTTAGAAATGATATCCAAAGGAGGATTGAAGAATAAATTTAGAAGAATTTATCTTTGATAAAATTAATGGGAACCTTTCCCTAAGAATGTGATTTTGTGAATAAAAGAATATTATGAATTGGAATGAGGCGTTCGTTGTGTTTGTGTAACATTTGTTTATCATATACGTGGGTTATTCAGAAAGGCCGGGTTTATACCCATTCTGGATAATCGATTCGAATAGATGTCGAAGATGAAGACGGTGGTCGAAGACCGGAAGTCTTCACATCGTTTGGGTGATTACTGATGATCTTGATTGGGCTGTACACCCAAGATGAGGGAAACAGTCGGTGATCGTCCAGACGTACTTGGAGATGGATGGATATGCGAGGAAAGTGCCTCCGGTTTCGTTCAGACCCAGAACGAACTTGTAAATGGATTGTGTGTCTGACATTGGATTTTATTCTGTGTTAATTGATCTCTATTAAATATACATCTGTTTGGCAGCGGATAATTTATTCTCTTGCTTAACGCCCTTCTCTGAGACGTACGAGCTCAGAGGTTGTATATCGATGGACATCAGTTGCATGGAGTGAATTGCCAATGTGGCATGCGTAAGTGGCAATTGATCAAGGCTTCTATTGAAAAGCAAAGTCATGTGGTTGATGATCAAAGCACGGCCTGTGTGGCGTAGCTTTGTGTATAACGTGAATTCGCGAGCCTCACACCTCGGTATGAGTCAAAAACGGGAGACGGACCGCTGGGAGAGCACGACGTTTCTTTCTAGCTAGGGTGGTGTCAGTGACCTACCAGCCCTGACATTTATATACTTTTCACCTGTGTGGTTGTTGGATATGAGGCGCCTCGGATATAGGTCTGTAAGGACCGGGAAACGTGTGTTCAGGAATTGCCAATCCTCAAAAGTAAGAGAGGACCGGCCCAGCCGATTCCAAGGATCATAGTGGGGTCCTGAGGCATTTGCTAGAGTGTCTCGAACGCGGAGAGGAGCTTGCCCCTTGCCTCGACTCATGACGGAAATCCAATTTCCAATACGTGTATTGCGGTTTTAATTGTAGAACTAGTATGGCGACATGATAGATGGTACCCATGCCGCCTATGATTGATATTTATGATGTGAAATTGTTTTGACACTATACACATATAGTAATATCAAAATAATGTGTTTTAAACGTATCAAGCATGCTTTGGCTGTTATAAGGGAAAACCCTATCCTCCGGCTTGCGTTGCATTGTGTGATGGGACCTGGGTCTTATAACAGCTTCATTTTTCTTTATTTAGCATTGCGCTGTTGTTTTATGCACTGGTATTCTTGGGAGGAAACCCGTTCCATGTTATACGGCGTGGTCCTTTGATTTACCTAACTTTAAAAATAAAGAATTATAACTGTTTTAGTTCTCACACCAGTCACATGACTGACCTGGAGTTTATTGTTTTAACCTAAACTCTGGGTGCCCCTATTTTCCACACGGGCAGCTAGTAGTTTTGGTTTTGCAGATTTATATCCACAGGGTCCTGATATACAGCTGGAACGATGCTCGGAAAGCTCTGTATCCGTGTATCACTTTCAGTTGTGTTTTGTATATTTTTCCGCTGCTATGTAATTTATTGTAATCCCTGATATTTGTCGAATGTAATTTATTCATTTATACTCTGTATATTCTTGTATCTGATGGAATTGTTGTAATAGCAATGAAATGTTCTTCCGTATGCGTCCTTTTGTGTGTTGTTCTCAAAGTAATTCGTGCTTTCTCATCTCTTCGGAGACCGGGTGAGTTACGGGTCGCTTCATTTGGTATCAGAGCTTTGGTTTACAGAGCTCGAGAACAAGACACATTAGAACCATACGAAAGAATTCATCAGATATTGGATTAGTAATATCCAATTAGAATGACTCGTTAGAGATAGGATCAGTAGTATCCTAGAACGAGTGTGAAGAGTATATTTTTCAAATGAAAACAATTTTGTTTTGAAAATTTAAATCGTTTTAAACGTATTTGAATATTTATTTATTTTGAATATGGACAATCGAGTATATATAGATTTCGCGTATACGCGTCATGAACGTATATTCGAAGTTTTAATATACTGGGTAGATATAGAATCACATTCTAGATATCCGGGGATGATTCTGATGATGGTGCATCATCATCAGTATTCATATTCGAAGTTCGAAGGTGTGATTTTCTATATATTTCCATTAGACTGGTGTGAGAACCAAAACTTATATAGATAGATTTATTGTTGTGAATTGGCATCAAAAACAAGATTTTCTGTATATATATCAAAAATTTATGAATTTGAAACTCTAATCCACTAATTGATTGATGTTTGTGTTGTTTGTTTATTTGTTTGCTAATTTTCAACCATTTTGCCTGATTTGATCAAATATTGAATTGTATTGAAAATTGGTCGCATTTGCTTGCATATACATATACTTACATTGAACAGGTCATAGCAAGGAGGCTAGAGCAGAGAATAAAATTTGTTTGCCCGACAAATAGGTACATGTTTACTACATAATTTCCTGTTTTGTTTAGGTGATGATGATTTTGTGAGCCTATTGGCTAGCCGCTTGGCTTTTTCTTTTTCTTTTCGAGATCTGAAGGACCGGGGAAGCTATTTGAAATTCCCCGATGCTCCCGGTGCAGGGGAGGTTATGGCGAAATTTTTCGAAAATTTAGGGTGTTAGCCAAATTTTTGAAGATTTGAAAATTCTCAGAAACTGAAAAGTTGGAGAATGGAAGCCAGATCGAGCGTAGAGTTGATTAATCAAACCACTTTCGACTTTGTTCCTTTTCGGGGACGAAAAGTTTTAAGTGGGGGAGATTGTAATAACCCGGAAAATCTGGGCCAGTTTAAAATTTTTATTTCAGCGATTTTAGTGAATTTTGAATATTTAAAATAGATTATTTTAAATAAAAACGACGAGAAATTTATTTTGAATATAATTCGACGTATATATTTATATACGCCGTCGTTAGAATATAAATATTTATATATAATTATAAATAGAATTGAAAATGGCGCGGTAGTTCGATAATTCGATTTCAAACTTCAATTGAATATACCGGGTGCAAAACAATCCGGATTTTAGTGAAACCAAAAATAATGGGATCTAATTGTGGATATCTTTCCAACGAGTCCGACAAATTGAAATTTCGTAGCGAGAATCAAAAGATATGTCCAGTTGAAAATTCTGAATAGTCGCTATGGAATTCAGGCCCTTAAAAATGGACATTTTGCAAATGACCTTGGATTTCGACGAAACCACTTTTGTTGGGTCCGTGATGTCGAATTATTGCTAGGTTTCAAATTTCATAATTTTTCGAATCAATATGTGAGCGTGGCATAGGAAATCGTGTTTTGACCATTTCAGATGATTTTAATCGACTGGAAATTGGCCATTTTTCAAACGGTCTCAGAATTCGATGAAACTAGTTTTGTTAGGACCGTATCGTCAATACGAAGCTAGAAAATATTTTTCTGCAATTTATAGAGTTAGTATGTGACCCCGGTAATTTGAAATGTACGTTTAAAATTCAATATAGTGATTTAAATGTAAATTCAAAGGAAACTGATCGAAACAGTCGAATCAGCTTACGATACATATCCCATTGTGTTCGGAATGGGGGTAATACGCTATGGACGACAGGCGGTGGACCTCGTTTCGAGGTCATATGTAAAAGTACCTTTTTGAAAATTAAATAATTAAAAATATAAAACCTTTTTTTTTCATATACCCCCCCCGTTAGTTTCATTTCAGAAAAAAAATAAAAAAAAAAGAAAAAAAGAGGAGAGCCACGGGGGAGGAGCCGCCGCCCCTCCCCGATGGACCGTCGCCGCCGCCAGGGGTGGCGCAGCCCCTGCGCCGCCGCCTCCTTCTCCCTCCTCTCCTCCTTCCTCCACTCGAACGCCCCGAACCGTCCCCCCCAAAATCCCTCATCGCGATTTGTTCGCCATCGCAGGTCTGGCCCTCTCCTCCTCGAGCTGCACCCCCCCCGTTCTCCGACGCACCCCTCCTCCACCAGGACCGCCGCGTCCAAGCCCCCAGCCCTAGCCACCGCCGCTAGAGCTCAGACCCCCCCCCCTGTAAGTTTTTTTATATTATTTATTTATTTACTTTATTTTTTTATTTTATATAAACAGAAAAAGATTTAAAAACTGATTTAAAAGGAATTTTAAAATTGATTTTATTTTAAAGGTTTGAAATAGAAAAAAAAGGTTTAAACTTTAAAATAGAAAAGGAGGAATTTTTATTGAGTAGAAGAAGTAAAAATATGATTTTTATATTTTTAAAGTATTAAAAATATAACCTTTACTATATAAAAGTAATAAAAATATAATTTTTACATCATAGGAATATTAAAAATATAATCTTTGTATATGTAGCAAAATAAAAATCTGATTTTTATTTTATATACGTTGAAATCAAGTGATGATTTTTTTTATATAAAGGCGAAATCTTTATTTTAGTAAAGGCGAAATCTTTATTTTAGAAAAGGTAAAATCTTTATCGACGAAAAGATTAGATTTTTAAAATAGAAAAGATTAGATTTTAAAAATAGAAAAGATTAGATTTTAAAAATAGAAAAGGCGGGATTTTTAATATATGGAATAGCATAGTAAGAAATTCGATTTTTAAATATATGAGTGATTATAAAAATATGATTTTAAATTGAAAGTGAATAAATAAAAATATAATTTTTATTTTGAAGACATCGAAATATGAAAATGTGTGATTTTTATATATATAGTGACTATGGGCACAAGAAGATGACGAAGATGGGATAACGAAGAAGATTTCTATTAATGAAGAGCCGTGAAGATAGGATAGCTTTTGGTGAGAACTTCTCACTCAAAATTCTTTTTCTAGTTATATATATATATATATATATATATATATATATATACTAGGATGCAGACGGTGCTTATTAGAAGCACCCGACACCCGTCCACATACCATGGACTTGTTTGTTTGGTTGTGTAGTTGGTTAAATTATTTGATTTGAATTGGGTTCTTTGGTGAACTTGAATTGATTAGAATTTGATGTGTGAATGGCGTGGGCCTTCACTAGACCGGGGATAAGGCTAGGCCTCGTCCCGTTTCTAGTATCGTGCCGCTATGCCGCCGAAATTTTCTAAAATATGTTAGAAAAATAAAAATATCATTTTTATTGTGTAAATGAACTGAATAGAAATTCAAGTGTTGAAATAAATATTTTTGACGTTAAAAATATAATTTTTAACGTGAAAGTGAATAAATAAATATTTATAAACAAATCGGACGATTTGTTTATTTACACTGATTTGACTGATATTGATTGGGTTGATAAATTTTACACATCGCCCAACTGCACAAACAAAAATGTGTGTTTGTTGATTTGAAACCCCACACGGGTGTTGGGATGATATTTGGTGTACACTAATCCCAATTATTTAATTATTGTCGATCGATTGGTCGACAGACTGTGTAAGCGTCGATTATTTATATTTGATGCTTATGCAGTTGTGTAGTGCACTTTGGTTGATGGTTGATTATTTTTCAATGCTATTGTATACATGTGTTGTATGGAATCCATATAATTAACGTTATATGGTGATTGATTGGGCCTCATTCCAATCGGGAAAATAATGAATATTATAAAAGAAAATTCATGTGTTGAATATAAAAATAGTCATGTGTTGACGAGGTTCATGTGTTGAGTGAAATATTTTAAATAATAAAAATTACATCTTTATCATATTTACGATTAGAATCTACTTTACGGTGGAGTCTAATTAAAATCGAACGATAGATACCATAGTTTTATAAAATAATTTACATAACAAAAATAGTGAGGTGTTGACAATACTCATGTGTTGAGATTAGTCGTGTGTTGAAAGAAATATAGATTCATGTGTTGAATAGAACAAATATTCATTTGTTGAATAGAATAACGAATTGTTGAAATATAAAGCCATGTTGATTAGAGATGCGTTATTTTGACGCGAACGATGTTTATATCGATTTTATTCGTTTTATAATGAATATTGAAAAGTGATTTCAAAATTTAATATTTTGAAAGGAAATTCAAATGGAAATTTTACTGAATCAATTTGAAATGAATTCGAATCGAATAGAAAATGAATTCGATTCGAATTGAATAGAAAGTGAATTTGAAGTCGAATAAAATAGAAATGAATTCAAATTGAATTAAATTGAATTGAATTGAAAACGATTTCGAAATGAATTGAATTGAAAACGATTTCGAAATGAATAGAATTGAAAACGATTTCGAAATGAATTGAATTGAAAACGAATTCAAATTGAATTGAAAGTGAATTGAAATGAATTCGAATTGAATTAAAATTTGAATTGAATAGAAATGAATTTAGAAACGAATGTATAAAGAAGGATTCGATTTTGATTTGAATTGAATATAGAAGTTGAATTGTTTCAGAAACGAATTTAAAACGAGTTATAAAATTCGTTTTAAATGGAAATCGACGAAATATATATTATATATATATATAATATAATGGCCTGAATAGAACGCGCCGCGGCAGTTCGTGAATTTCGACCATTTATTTCAAACGGACATTGCGGGAGATCCGACCGTCGGATTCTCCTAAAACCGGAACCGTTGGGTTCGTATCGAAAAGAGCTTTCCAATGAATATTAGAAATTTGAAATCTAACGGTTGGATTTGGAATTATGTCCAAATCAAATTCGAAAAAGGTCGTTGTAAGTGCAGTTCGATGGCCGTTGATGGAAATCGACTGTACGGGCCTTGATAAAATTATTAAAAATATCTATAATTTGTGTAAAATTATAATATGTGAATTGGAAAGAATTGGGCTGGAAAATTCCACATTAGAAGGTAAAAATAGATTTTTATCGAAATGAACCGGTTTTGAACTAGAATTAAAATCAATTTATTTTTGAAATAAATAAATTGAATTTGAAAGTGATTTTGAAAATAATCGATAATTTCCAATACGTGGATTGGACTGGAGTTGAATCAAAATTATCTTCGGGATATTTCGATGTTGGATTTCATGACTATACAAATATTGTTATGGGGATTTGAAAGATATATTTTATATCGTTATTTCCAATACGATATTTGTTGGTTTCAGAATTTGATATTGAATATAAGCCGATATATTTTCTATTCAGAGCCTTGTGTTTAATATCAAATGTGATTTGGGTTTATCGTGAATCGTGTTTTAGATGACATTGGTTCTTTAACCCAGTTAAAGACAAGATGTTGATTTCTGAAAGAATTAAGACTATGTGTGGTTTTAATGAATCTTTAATTAGATTAAAATGTGAATTGATAATTTAAATTATCAAATCAGAAAAGTGATCGAGAATGGAGTACCACCAGTTTTGCTCCAATGCGATAGTTAAATCTTTAATTAGATTTGAACGTGAAATGGTAATTAATTTTACCGATAACACCGTGGTGTTAGATATGGAGTATCACCAGTTTTGCTCCATGGGATATATAGGTTGGGATTGGGAAATAAAATAAATAATTACTTCGGTGTGGTTCGTTAATCCCGACTAGTTAGAAATGATATCCAAAGGAGGATTGAAGAATAAATTTAGAAGAATTTATCTTTGATAAAATTAATGGGAACCTTTCCCTAAGAATGTGATTTTGTGAATAAAAGAATATTCTGAATTGGAATAAGGCGTTCGTTGTGTTTGTGTAACATTTGTTTATCATATACGTGGGTTATTCAGAAAGGCCGGGTTTATACCCATTCTGGATAATCGATTCGACGAGACGTCGAAGATGAAGACGGTGGTCGAAGACCGGAAGTCTTCACATCGTTTGGGTGATTACTGATGATCTTGATTGGGCTGTACAAACAAGATGAGGGAAACAGTCGGTGATCGTCCAGACGTACTTGGAGATGGATGGATATGCGAGGAAAGTGCCTCCGGTTTCGTTCAGACCCAGAACGAACTTGTAAATGGATTGTGTGTCTGACATTGGATTTTATTATGTGTTAATTGATCTCTATTAAATATACATCTGTTTGGCGGCGGAGAATTTATTCTCTTGCTTAACGCCCTTCTCTGAGACGTACGAGCTCAGAGGTTGTATATCGATGGACATCAGTTGCATGGAGTGAATTGCCAATGTGGCATGCGTAAGTGGCAATTGATCAAGGCTTCTGTTGAAAAGCAAAGTCTTGTGGTTGATGATCAAAGCACGACCTGTGTGGCGTAGCTTTGTGTATAACGTGAATTCGCGAGCCTCACACCACGGTATGAGTCAAAAACGGGAGACGGACCGCTGGGAGAGCACGACGTTTCTTTCTAGCTAGGGTGGTGTCAGTGACCTACCAGCCCTGACATTTATATACTTTTCACCTGTGTGGTTGTTGGATATGAGGCGCCTCGGATATAGGTCTGTAAGGACCGGGAAACGTGTGTTCAGGAATTGCCAATCCTCAAAAGTAAGAGAGGACCGGCCCAGCCGATTCCAAGGATCATAGTGGGGTCCTGAGGCATTTGCTAGAGTGTCTCGAACGCGGAGAGGAGCTTGCCCCTTGCCTCGACTCATGACGGAAATCCAATTTCCAATACGTGTATTGCGGTTTTAATTGTAGAACTAGTATGGCGACATGATAGATGGTACCCATGCCGCCTATGATTGATATTTATGATGTGAAATTGTTTTGACACTATACACATATAGTAATATCAAAATAATGTGTTTTAAAAGTATCAAGCATGCTTTGGCTGTTATAAGGGAAAACCCTATCCTCCGGCTTGCGTTGCATTGTGTGATGGGACCTGGGTCTTATAACAGCTTCATTTTTCTTTATTTAGCATTGCGCTGTTGTTTTATGCACTGGTATTGTGACGGCAAAGAATTTCGCTCGGTCCGAACCAGTCGCTAAACCGACCCAGACCGTTCGAAACGCCCTATCGTTTGAGAATAGGACAAAACAGAACGCATACAGAAGAACATTTCACTATATATAACAACAGTGCATCAGATTACAAGAATATACAGGGTATAAATGGATATTACACAGAAATATCAGAGATTTAAATTACATTTAAATACATAGCAGCGGAAAATAATACAATACACAACTAGAAGAAGATATACGGATACAAAGCTTTCCGGATATCGTTCCAGCTGTAAACCAGGATCCTGTGAATATAAATCTGCAAAACCAAAACTACTAGCTGCCCGTGTCGAAAAATAGGGGCACCCAGAGTTTAGGTTAAAACAATAAACTCCAGGTCAGTCATGTGACCGGTGTGAGAACTAAAACAGTTATTAATCTTTACTTTAAATCATTAGGTAAATCAAGGGACCACGCCGTATAACACGGAACGGGTTTCCTCCCAAGAATACCAGTGCATAAAACAAACAGCGCAATGCTAAATAAAGAAAAATGAAGCTGTTATAAGACCCAGGTCCTATCACACATTGCAACGCAAGCCGGGGGATAGGGTTTTCCCTTATAACAGCCAAAGAATGCTTGATACGTTTAAAACAAATCATTTGATACTATAATAAGTGCATAGTGTATAAAACAACTTCGAATCATAAGTATCAATCATAGGCGACATGGGTACCATATATCATGTCGCCATATATAGGTTTACAAATGAAACCGCAAATGTCACGTATTTGGAAATTGGATTTCCGTCTATGAACCGAGGCAAAAGATAGTCCTCAACCGATTCGTGACTCTCTAGCCCGAGCCACAGGCAAGCGCGCAGGCAAGCCTTTAGATCGTCAGGGCCGGTCCACCGATGTGGATTATTATGCCTGAACACTACGTTTCCCCACCCTATGGGGTGTAAGTCTGGTCCGTCAGCCGACCAGAAGCATCGGCCGAAACCGATATAACCGAGGCGCCTCGCAACAGCAACAACCACATAAGTCAAACTCGTCAGGGCGTGAAAAACCACTGACGCCACTTCTAGCTAGAAAGAAACGCAAGTCCTCCCTGAGGTCCGCCTCCCGTTTTTGGTTCATACCGGGTGTGAAACACGCGAGGTAAACGTTACACAAAGCTACGCCACAAAGGCCGTGCTTTGATCATCACCACAAGACATTGCTTTTCAACAGAAGCCTCGATCAATTGCCACTTAGGCATGCCACACAGGCAATTCACTCCATGCGTTTGATATCCATCAATATATAACCCCTGAGCTCGTACGTCTCAGAGAAGGGCGTTAAGCAAGAGAATAAATTCTCCGCCGCCAAACAGATATATATTTAACAAAGATCAATCACACGGACTAAAATCCAATGTCAGACACACAGTCCATTTACAAGTCCGTTCTGGGTCTGAACGAAACCGGAGGCACCTAGTACCTCGCATATCCATCGATCTCCAAGTACGTCTGGACGATCACTAACTGTTTCCATCTTCTTGGGTGTACAGCCCAATCAAGATCATCAGTTATCACCCAAACGACGTGAAGACTTCTGGTCTTCGACCACCGTCTTCATCTTCGATCACCACGTCGAATCAGTTATTCAGAATGGGATAAACCCGGTCTTTCTGAATAACTCGCGTATATATTATAAAAGTGTTACACAAACACAACATACGCCTCATTCCAATTCAGAATATTCTTTTATTCAAATATTCCTATACTTTGGGAAAAGTTCCCATTAATTTTATCCAAGATAAATTCTTTAAATTTATTCTTTAATCTCCTTTGAATATCAATTCAAACTAGTCGGGATTAGCGAACCACACCGAAGTAATCATTTATTTTATTTCCCAATCCCAACCTATTCATCCCATGAAGTAAAACTGGTAATACTTCATATCTAACACCACGGTGTTATCGGTAAATTCAATTACCATTTCACGTTCAAATCTAATTAAAGATTTAACTATCGCCTGGAGTAAAACTGGTGATACTCCATTCTCGATCTTTTCAATCTAATTAAAGATTCATTAAAACCCCACTTAGTTTTAATCGTTATCTGGGTTAAAGAATCAGAGTCATTTAAAACACGATTCACGATAAACCCAAAATCACATTCCATTAATTATCGGGTTAAAGAACAAGTGTTATTTAAAACACTGTTCACGATAAACCCAAAAATCAATACCAATTCAATTCCAATTAAATATCATTTAATTGGTACACTTCATTAAATCTAAATAAAAAGATTTAATCTTTTCACAACTGGGTTCAAGAACAGTGTTAATGAAGACACCATTCACGACAAACCCAAATCACATTTGATATTCAATACAAGGCTCTGAATAGAAAATATATCGGCTTATATTCAATATCAAATTCTACGACTAACAAAGGTCGTATTGGAAATAACGATATAAATATATATCTTTCAAATTTCCATATCAACATCCGTATAATCACGAATTCCAACATCGAAATATTCCGAAGACAATTTCGATTCAATTCCACTCCAATGCAATCATTGGATATTCTGGTTATTTTTAAAACCATTTTCAAATTCAATTTATTTATTTAAAAATAAATAGAATTATAACTCTAGTTCAAAACTAGTTCATTTCGATAAAAATCTATTTTTATCTTTTCAAACATGTAGTTTTTCATCCCAAATCTTCGCAAATCATTTCTTATGATTTTACACAAATTATTACTATTTTTAATAATTTTATCAAGGCCCGTACAGTCGATTTCCATCAATGGCCATCGAACTGCACTTGCAGCGACCTTTTTCAAATTTGATTTGGACATAATTCCAAATCCAACCGTTAGATTTCAAATTTCTAACATTCGTTAGAAAGCTCTTTTCGATACGAACCCAACGGTTCCGGTTTTAGGAGAATCCGACGGTCGGATCTCCCGTGACGTCCATTTGAAATCAATGGTCGAAATTCGCGAACTGCCGCGGCGCGGCGCGTTCTATTCAGGCCATTATATTATATATATAATATATATAATATATACTTCGTCGATTTCTATTTAAAACGAATTATATAAATAGTTTTAAAATTCGTTTCAAAATCTATTTCAACTTCCATCTCAATTCAAAGCAAAATTGAATTCTTCTCTATAAATTCGTTTTAAAATTCATTTCTATTTAATTCAAATTTCAATTCAATTTGAATTCATTTTCAATTCAATTCATTTCGAAATTGTTTTCAATTCAATTCATTTCGAAATCACTTTCAATTCAATTCATTTCGAAATCACTTTCAATTCAATTCATTTCGAAATCACTTTCAATTCAATTCATTTCGAAATCACTTTCAATTCAATTCATTTCGAAATCACTTTCAATTCAATTCATTTCGAAATCACTTTCAATTCAATTCACTTTGAATTCGTTTTCAATTCAATTCATCTCGAAATCACTTTCAATTCAATTCACTTCGAAATCACTTTCAATTCAATTCACTTTGAATTCGTTTTCAATTCAATTCATTTCGAAATCACTTTCAATTCAATTCATTTCGAAATCACTTAAAATTGATATAAATATTGTTCACGTCAAAATGGCGTCAATCTAATCAACACGGCTTCATAAATTTCTATTTTCAAATATTTCTATTTCTAAACTGGAATGAGGCCCAATCAATTACCATATAAAATTAATTATATGGATTTTCATACAACACATGTATATAATAGCATTGAACAATGATCAACCATCAACCAAAGTGCACTACATTGTATAAGCATCAAATAAAGATATCTAACGCTTATAACAGCATGTCAATCAATCGATCGACATATTTAATCAATCAGGATGAGTGAACTTCAAATTTCATCCCAACACCCGTGTGGGGTTTCAAACAACCAAACACATATTTTATTTGTGCTGTTGGGCGATGTGTAAAACTTATCGTCCCAATCAATGTCATTCAAATAGGTGTACATAAACAAACCGTCCGGTTTATAAATGAATATTTTATTTTATTCACTTCAAGTTAAAATTATATTTTTAACGATAAAACATTTTATTTCAACCTATGAATTTCTATTCAATTCATTTACACTATAAAATGCCATTTTTATTTTTCTAACATATTTTAGAAAATTTCGGCGGCATAACGGCACGATACTAGAAACGGGACGAGGCCTAGCCTTATCCCCGGTCTAGTGAAGGCCCACGCTATTCACACATCAATCAAATCAATTTCATCTCACCAAACAATTCAATTCAAACAAATAATTCAACTAATCTATGCAACCAAACAAACAAGTCCATGGTCTGTGGACGATTGTGTCGGGTGCTACTAAGCACCGTCTGCATCCTAGTATACATATATAACTAGAAAAATTAAATTGAAAGGTGAGAAATTCTCACATATAGCTATCCAATCATCTTGACTCTTCTTTGATAGAAATCTTCATCGTTATCGCATCTTCGTCGCCCGTATCCACTACATATATAAAAATCGAATTTTTACTTCGCTATTCAATATATAAAAATCGAATTTTTATTTCGATGTTCAATATATAAAAATCATATTTTTATTTCTACTTCATTATAAAAACCCAATGCTAAATTAAATTTTAAAACAATGTACATTTTTATATTTCTAAACAAGGTATATATATTTTTCTTAGCAAAGTTTATATATTTCTTTCTTAGCAAAGTTTATATTTTTCTTTAACAAATTTATATATTTCTTTCTTAGCAAAGTTTATATTTTTCTTTAACAAATTTATATATTTCTTTATCAATGCTATATATAAATTTTAAAAACCAATTCTAATTTTATTTTCAAAAGAGTTCAAATTTTATTTTCAAAAGAGTTCAAATTTTATTTTTAACCTCCTAGCTTTACAACATAAATAAAAACCCAGTTTTTAAAATCATTTTCAAATCAGTTTTATAATCTTTTTAAATCAGTTTTAAAATCTTTTTAAATCGAAATTAGTTTTTAGATTAAAATAAAAATAAATTAAAGTAAAAACTTACTGTAACGAAGAAAGGGGGCATCGACTTCGGCGGCTGGTGGTTGCGGTGGTGGGGGCTTCGCTGATGGCGATGGCGGCGGTCGAGGTCGCGAACGAGGGGGATTCGGGGGTTGCGGATCATCGACGAGGTGGTGGCTCTATTTTGGGCAGAGGGTTGACGGTTGGTGAGGTTCACGTGGGTGATGTCGTCGCTAGAATGGAGGAGGGGAGCGGTGGAGCTGCCGTCGATGGAGGAGGGGAGGAGGAGCGGTAGAGGGGCGATGGTCGAGACGAGGAAGGAGGGCGTCGGTTTTTTTTTCTTCTTTTTTTTTCTTTTTTCTGAGATCCAACGATCTGATTTAGGGAAAACAAAGTGGAGGGGGGGGGCCTATATGTAAAACTATATTTAATTTTTAATTTAATTATTTTATTATTCTCTTTTAAGTTGACTTTTATTTTGAATCCCAATTCGAACCCACCGACTATCGTCCCTAGCGTTTTACCCCCATTCCGAACACAATGGGATATGTATCGTAAGCCGATTTGACTGTTTCAATCAGTTTTTGTCAAAATCAAAATATAACTCTATATATTGAATTTTAAACGTACATTTCATATTACCGGGGTCACATATCAACTCGAAAAATTCTATAAAAATATTTTCTAGCTTCGTATTGACGATACGGTCCTAACAAAACTAGTTTCGTCCAATTCTGAGATTGTTTGAAAAATGGCCAATTTCCAGTCGATTAAAATCAACTGAAACTGGCCAAACGCGTTTTCCTTCGCCATGCTCACATATTGATTTGAAAAATTATGAAATTTGGAATCTAGCGATAACTTTACATCCCGGACCCAACAAAACTGGTTTCGTCGAAATCCGAGGTCGTTTGCAAAATCGCTATTTTTAAGGGCCTTATATATATAAAAATATATATAAATTCCACAGCGACTATTTCTAATTTTAAACTGGACATATCTTATTATTTCTAAGATGAAATCTCAGTTTGTTAACTTCATTACAAAGATATAGTTATACAGATTCAAATATTTCTTGTTTCGTTCAATTCTGACTTATATTGAATTCTGTATATTCATTTGAAATTAGAAATCGAATTTTCGAACTACCGCGCCATTTTCAATTCCTTTTATAATTATATATAAATATTTATATTCTATCGACGACGCATATAATATATACGTTCGAATTCTATTCAAAATAAATTTTCTCGTCGATATTATTTAAAATAATTCATTTTAAATAATCAAAATTCGCTAAAATGGCCAAAATAAAAATTTCAAACTGGCTCGCATTTTACGGGTTGTTACAATCTCCCCCACTTAAAACTTTTCGTCCCCGAAAAGGAACAAAGTCGAAAGTGGTTTGATTATTCAGCTCTACGATCGATCAGGCTTCCATTCTCCAACTCTTTAGTTTCTGAGAATTTTCAAAATTTCAAAAATTTGGCTAACACCCTAAATTTTCGAAAAATTTCGCCATAACCTCCCCTGCAATGGGAGCATCGGGGAATTTCAAATAGCTTCCCCGGTCCTTCAGATCTCAAAAAGAAAAATAAAAAGCCAAGCGGCTAGCCAATAGGCTCACAAAATCATCATCACCCAAACAAAACAGGAAATTATGTAGTAAACATGTACCTATTTGTCGGGCAAACAAATTTTATTCTTCGGCTCTAGCCTCCTTGCTATGACCTGTTCAATGATATACATGTATATGCAAGAAAATGCGACCAATTTTCAATACAATTCAATATTTGATTCAATTAGGCATAATAGTTCAAAATTATCAAACAATTTAAACAAACAACACAATCATCAATCAATTAGTGAATTAGAGTTTCAAATTCATAATTTTGATACATATACAAAAATCAAATTTTGATGCCAAATCACAACAATGTATTCTAACTATATTAGTTTTGGTTCTCACACCAGTCTAATGGAAATATATAGAAATCACACCTTCGTCACTCGAAAATAAATGCTGATGATGTTTCGAACCACCATCAGAACATTGTCGGGCTACTAGAGTGCGGTTCTATATCTACCCGGTATATTAAAACTTCGAATATACGCGGATCAGACGTATACGCAAAATCTATATATACTGGATTGTCCAAATCAATATAAATAGATAATCAAATACGAATAATTGATTTAAATTTTCAAAACAAAAATTTGTTTTCATTTTAAAAATATACTCTTCACACTCGTTCTAAGATACTACTGATCCCATCTCTAACGAGTCATCCCCATTGGATATTACTAATCCAATATCTGATGAATTCTTTCGTATGGTTCTAATGTGTCTTGTTCTCTGAGCTTTGTAAACCAAAGCTCTGATACCAACTGTGACGGCAAAGAATTTTGCTCGGTCCGAACCAGTCGCTAAACCGACCCAGACCGTTCGAAACGCCCTATCGTTTGAGAACAGGACAAAACAGAACGCATACAGAAGAACATTTCACTATATATAACAACAGTGCATCAGATTACAAGAATATACAGGGTATAAATGGATATTACACAGGAATATCAGAGATTTAAATTACATTTAAATACATAGCAGCGGAAAATAATACAATACACAACTAGAAGAAGATATACGGATACAAAGCTTTCCGGATATCGTTCCAGCTGTAAACCAGGATCCTGTGAATATAAATCTGCAAAACCAAAACTACTAGCTGCCCGTGTCGAAAAATAGGGGCACCCAGAGTTTAGGTTAAAACAATAAACTCCAGGTCAGTCATGTGACTGGTGTGAGAACTAAAACAGTTATTAATCTTTACTTTAAATCATTAGGTAAATCAAGGGACCACGCCGTATAACACGGAACGGGTTTCCTCCCAAGAATACCAGTGCATAAAACAAACAGCGCAATGCTAAATAAAGAAAAATGAAGCTGTTATAAGACCCAGGTCCTATCACACAATGCAACGCAAGCCGGGGGATAGGGTTTTCCCTTATAACAGCCAAAGAATGCTTGATACGTTTAAAACAAATCATTTGATACTATAATAAGTGCATAGTGTATAAAACAACTTCGAATCATAAGTATCAATCATAGGCGACATGGGTACCATATATCATGTCGCCATATATAGGTTTACAAATGAAACCGCAAATGTCACGTATTTGGAAATTGGATTTCCGTCTATGAACCGAGGCAAAAGATAGTCCTCAACCGATTCGTGACTCTCTAGCCCGAGCCACAGGCAAGCGCGCAGGCAAGCCTTTAGATCGTCAGGGCCGGTCCACCGATGTGGATTATTATGCCTGAACACTACGTTTCCCTACCCTATGGGGTGTAAGTCTGGTCCGTCAGCCGACCAAAAGCATCGGCCGAAACCGATATAACCGAGGCGCCTCGCAACAGCAACAACCACATAAGTCAAACTCGTCAGGGCGTGAAAAACCACTGACGCCACTTCTAGCTAGAAAGAAATGCAAGTCCTCCCTGAGGTCCGCCTCCCGTTTTTGGTTCATACCGGGTGTGAAACACGCGAGGTAAACGTTACACAAAGCTACGCCACAAAGGCCGTGCTTTGATCATCACCACAAGACTTTGCTTTTCAACAGAAGCCTCGATCAATTGCCACTTAGGCATGCCACACAGGCAATTCACTCCATGCGTTTGATATCCATCAATATATAACCCCTGAGCTCGTACGTCTCAGAGAAGGGCGTTAAGCAAGAGAATAAATTCTCCGCCGCCAAACAGATATATATTTAACAAAGATCAATCACACGGACTAAAATCCAATGTCAGACACACAGTCCATTTACAAGTCCGTTCTGGGTCTGAACGAAACCGGAGGCACCTAGTACCTCGCATATCCATCGATCTCCAAGTACGTCTGGACGATCACTAACTGTTTCCATCTTCTTGGGTGTACAGCCCAATCAAGATCATCAGTTATCACCCAAACGACGTGAAGACTTCTGGTCTTCGACCACCGTCTTCATCTTCGATCACCACGTCGAATCAGTTATTCAGAATGGGATAAACCCGGTCTTTCTGAATAACTCGCGTATATATTATAAAAGTGTTACACAAACACAACATACGCCTCATTCCAATTCAGAATATTCTTTTATTCAAATATTCCTATACTTTGGGAAAAGTTCCCATTAATTTTATCCAAGATAAATTCTTTAAATTTATTCTTTAATCTCCTTTGAATATCAATTCAAACTAGTCGGGATTAGCGAACCACACCGAAGTAATCATTTATTTTATTTCCCAATCCCAACCTATTCATCCCATGAAGTAAAACTGGTAATACTTCATATCTAACACCACGGTGTTATCGGTAAATTCAATTACCATTTCACGTTCAAATCTAATTAAAGATTTAACTATCGCCTGGAGTAAAACTGGTGATACTCCATTCTCGATCTTTTCAATCTAATTAAAGATTCATTAAAACCCCACTTAGTTTTAATCGTTATCCGGGTTAAAGAATCAGAGTCATTTAAAACACGATTCACGATAAACCCAAAATCACATTCCATTAATTATCGGGTTAAAGAACAAGTGTTATTTAAAACACTGTTCACGATAAACCCAAAAATCAATACCAATTCAATTCCAATTAAATATCATTTAATTGGTACACTTCATTAAATCTAAATAAAAAGATTTAATCTTTTCACAACTGGGTTCAAGAACAGTGTTAGTGAAGACACCATTCACGACAAACCCAAATCACATTTGATATTCAATACAAGGCTCTGAATAGAAAATATATCGGCTTATATTCAATATCAAATTCTACGACTAACAAAGGTCGTATTGGAAATAACGATATAAATATATACCTTTCAAATTTCCATATCAACATCCGTATAATCACGAATTCCAACATCGAAATATTCCGAAGACAATTTCGATTCAATTCCACTCCAATGCAATCATTGGATATTCTGGTTATTTTTAAAACCATTTTCAAATTCAATTTATTTATTTAAAAATAAATAGAATTATAACTCTAGTTCAAAACTAGTTCATTTCGATAAAAATCTATTTTTATCTTTTCAAACATGGAGTTTTTCATCCCAAATCTTCGCAAATCATTTCTTATGATTTTACACAAATTATTACTATTTTTAATAATTTTATCAAGGCCCGTACAGTCGATTTCCATCAATGGCCATCGAACTGCACTTGCAGCGACCTTTTTCAAATTTTATTTGGACATAATTCCAAATCCAACCATTAGATTTCAAATTTCTAACATTCGTTAGAAAGCTCTTTTCGATACGAACCCAACGGTTCCGGTTTTAGGAGAATCCGACGGTCGGATCTCCCGTGACGTCCATTTGAAATCAATGGTCGAAATTCGCGAACTGCCGCGGCGCGGCGCGTTCTATTCAGGCCATTATATTATATATATAATATATACTTCGTCGATTTCTATTTAAAACGAATTATATAAATAGTTTTAAAATTCGTTTCAAAATCTATTTCAACTTCCATCTCAATTCAAAGCAAAATTGAATTCTTCTCTATAAATTCGTTTTAAAATTCATTTCTATTTAATTCAAATTTCAATTCAATTTGAATTCATTTTCAATTCAATTCATTTCGAAATTGTTTTCAATTCAATTCATTTCGAAATCACTTTCAATTCAATTCATTTCGAAATCACTTTCAATTCAATTCATTTCGAAATCACTTTCAATTCAATTCATTTCGAAATCACTTTCAATTCAATTCATTTCGAAATCACTTTCAATTCAATTCATTTCGAAATCACTTTCAATTCAATTCATTTCGAAATCACTTTCAATTCAATTCATTTCGAAATCACTTTCAATTCAATTCACTTTGAATTCGTTTTCAATTCAATTCATCTCGAAATCACTTTCAATTCAATTCACTTCGAAATCACTTTCAATTCAATTCACTTTGAATTCGTTTTCAATTCAATTCATTTCGAAATCACTTTCAATTCAATTCATTTCGAAATCACTTAAAATTGATATAAATATTGTTCACGTCAAAATGGCGTCAATCTAATCAACACGGCTTCATAAATTTCTATTTTCAAATATTCTATTTCAAATATTTCTATTTCTAAACTGGAATGAGGCCCAATCAATTACCATATAAAATTAATTATATGGATTTTCATACAACACATGTATATAATAGCATTGAACAATGATCAACCATCAACCAAAGTGCACTACACTGTATAAGCATCAAATAAAGATATCTAACGCTTATAACAGCATGTCAATCAATCGATCGACATATTTAATCAATCAGGATGAGTGAACTTCAAATTTCATCCCAACACCCGTGTGGGGTTTCAAACAACCAAACACATATTTTATTTGTGCTGTTGGGCGATGTGTAAAACTTATCGTCCCAATCAATGTCATTCAAATAGGTGTACATAAACAAACCGTCCGGTTTATAAATGAATATTTTATTTTATTCACTTTACGTTAAAATTATATTTTTAACGATAAAACATTTTATTTCAACCTATGAATTTCTATTCAATTCATTTACACTATAAAATGCCATTTTTATTTTTCTAACATATTTTAGAAAATTTCGGCGGCATAACGGCACGATACTAGAAACGGGACGAGGCTTAGCCTTATCCCCGGTCTAGTGAAGGCCCACGCCATTCACACATCAATCAAATCAATTTCATCTCACCAAACAATTCAATTCAAACAAATAATTCAACTAATCTATGCAACCAAACAAACAAGTCCATGGTCTGTGGACGATTGTGTCGGGTGCTACTAAGCACCGTCTGCATCCTAGTATATATATATAACTAGAAAAATTAAATTGAAAGGTGAGAAATTCTCACATATAGCTATCCAATCATCTTGACTCTTCTTTGATAGAAATCTTCATCGTTATCGCATCTTCGTCAGCTTCGTCGCCCGTATCCACTACATATATAAAAATCGAATTTTTACTTCGCTATTCAATATATAAAAATCGAATTTTTATTTCGATGTTCAATATATAAAAATCATATTTTTATTTCTACTTCATTATAAAAATCCAATGCTAAATTAAATTTTAAAACAATGTACATTTTTATATTTCTAAACAAGGTATATATATTTTTCTTAGCAAAGTTTATATATTTCTTTCTTAGCAAAGTTTATATTTTTCTTTAACAAATTTATATATTTCTTTCTTAGCAAAGTTTATATTTTTCTTTAACAAATTTATATATTTCTTTATCAATGCTATATATAAATTTTAAAAACCAATTCTAATTTTATTTTCAAAAGAGTTCAAATTTTATTTTCAAAAGAGTTCAAATTTTATTTTTAACCTCCTAGCTTTACAACATAAATAAAAACCCAGTTTTTAATATCATTTTCAAATCAGTTTTATAATCTTTTTAAATCAGTTTTAAAATCTTTTTAAATCGAAATTAGTTTTTAGATTAAAATAAAAATAAATTAAAGTAAAAACTTACTGTAACGAAGAAAGGGGGCATCGACTTCGGCGGCTGGTGGTTGCGGTGGTGGGGGCTTCGCTGATGGCGATGGCGGCGGACGAGGTCGCGAACGAGGGGGCTTCGGGGGTTGCGGATCATCGACGAGGTGGTGGCTCTATTTTGGGCAGAGGGTTGACGGTTGGTGAGGTTCACGTGGGTGATGTCGTCGCTAGAATGGAGCAGGGGAGCGGTGGAGCTGCCGTCGATGGAGGAGGGGAGGAGGAGCGGTAGAGGGGCGATGGTCGAGACGAGGAAGGAGGGCGTCGGTTTTTTCTTTTTTTTTTTTTTTTTTTTTTTGAGATCCAACGATCTGATTTAGGGAAAACAAAGTGGAGGGGGGGCCTATATGTAAAACTATATTTAATTTTTAATTTAATTATTTTATTATTCTCTTTTAAGTTGACTTTTATTTTGAATCCCAATTCGAACCCACCGACTGTCGTCCCTAGCGTTTTACCCCCATTCCGAACACAATGGGATATGTATCGTAAGCCGATTTGACTGTTTCAATCAGTTTTTGTCAAAATCAAAATATAACTCTATATATTGAATTTTAAACGTACATTTCATATTACCGGGGTCACATATCAACTCGAAAAATTCTATAAAAATATTTTCTAGCTTCGTATTGACGATACGGTCCTAACAAAACTAGTTTCGTCGAATTCTGAGATCGTTTGAAAAATGGCCAATTTCCAGTCGATTAAAATCAACTGAAACTGGCCAAACGCGTTTTCCTTCGCCACGCTCACATATTGATTTGAAAAATTATGAAATTTGGAATCTAGCGATAACTTTACATCCCGGACCCAACAAAACTGGTTTCGTCGAAATCCGAGGTCGTTTGCAAAATCGCTATTTTTAAGGGCCTTATATATATAAAAATATATATAAATTCCACAGCGACTATTTCTAATTTTAAACTGGACATATCTTATTATTTCTAAGATGAAATCTCAGTTTGTTAACTTCATTACAAAGATATAGTTATACAGATTCAAATATTTCTTGTTTCGTTCAATTCTGACTTATATTGAATTCTGTATATTCATTTGAAATTAGAAATCGAATTTTCGAACTACCGAGCCATTTTCAATTCCTTTTATAATTATATATAAATATTTATATTCTATCGACGACGCGTATAATATATACGTTCGAATTCTATTCAAAATAAATTTTCTCGTCGATATTATTTAAAATAATTCATTTTAAATAATCAAAATTCGCTAAAATGGCCAAAATAAAAATTTCAAACTGGCTCGCATTTTACGGGTTGTTACAGGTATTCTTGGGAGGAATCCCGTTCCGTGTTATACGGCGTGGTCCCTTGATTTACCTAACTTTAAAAATAAAGAATTATAACTGTTTTAGTTCTCACACCAGTCACATGACTGACCTGGAGTTTATTGTTTTAACCTAAACTTTGGGTGCCCCTATTTTCCACACGGGCAGCTAGTAGTTTTGGTTTTGCAGATTTATATCCACAGGGTCCTGATATACAGCTGGAACGATGCTCGGAAAGCTCTGTATCCGTGTATCACTTTCAGTTGTGTTTTGTATATTTTTCCGCTGCTATGTAATTTATTGTAATCCCTGATATTTGTCGAATGTAATTTATTCATTTATACTCTGTATATTCTTGTATCTGATGGAATTGTTGTAATAGCAATGAAATGTTCTTCCGTATGCGTCCTTTTGTGTGTTGTTCTCAAAGTAATTCGTGCTTTCTCATCTCTTCGGAGACCGGGGGAGTTACGGGTCGCTTCACATACGTTGTAAAAGGATGAGGATATTTAAATATAAGGGTTTTGACTAATTCTATTATTTAAATAAGGGTGAATAGGTCATATGTTTAGAGAAAATGTCGGTTCTAATATTATAAAGAAGGGGTCCGACCTTTTCCTTTATATTTATTATTACAACCGAAATTCTTTAAAAAAACCTAGATCCCAATTTAGCTAGTACTACCTCATCCTTCCTCGATTTGATTCGAGAGCAACGTCAGTGGATCTCCGATAGAGGCACGGCGTCATGTCGAGCTCTCCGATTTGATTCAACCTAGATTCATCATCAAATTCTGAAACAAAGGAAATCATCGGTTCGAATTCAACTCAGTTCAATTTCAAGGTTTTTTGCAACACTGATCTGGTATGATTTCGATTTACAGTTATTATGCTTAGATCCAAATTTATAATTGTTATAAGTTAAAATATGGTATACGATTAGATAAATCGAAACCTTACAGTGGTGTATCTTGGATCATAATCAAGATGTATTAGTGTTTAATCCTTGCTAAATCGAAAGTATTGATCGATTTTGATGCCTGAATCTATAACATATTCCTAGATAATCAAGTATTGATTGAATTGATAGAAGAATTTAGAGTAAATTCGTTTAGTAATCATGAAATTTTTTACAGTGATATGAATCCAGTGTTGGACACTTAAGCAAAATTGTTTGCGGAAATTAAATTTTGTTATATCTTACAAAATTTTAAAAGGGGTTTAATTTTTTTTGTTTTGATTTGTTATTCACTTTTAAACCTTATTTTATATTCCCCGCTGAATTAATGAATCCAGTTGATTCATCAAAACTATTTTGATTAATCAAAAGTTTAAACATTATGGTTTCGGATTCTAGTCTTAGTTGATAGAAAAGAATGAAATGATTTTCAGGAGAATTTTTTTAAAAAAATCTGAATAGAACACTGAATTAATATATGATATTAATTCTCTTATTTCTAGTTTTGCCTGTTATCTTGATAATCTGAAATCTGGAATTCTGATTTAATATATTCATTTCTGAATGAATAAATTTAAATATTCAGATTTAAACGATCAATTCCTCAAATAAAAGAATATCAAAATGTTTCACAGATATGATGAAATTGTTTCGTCATATAAGATCTGTTGAAAGTATACTTTTGTATCCAAACTGTTTGACTAAGGCAAAGTACTTTCTGAATTGATATTGTTATGTTTAGACACAAATTTTCATTATATATATATATATATATATTAATTTTGTTTATTCAGCTCTTAATTGTAGATCTATTTATATGAGTCAGCCATATTTTATTTATAATCAAAATTCGTTTGATTTATAAATATTAAAATACTGACCCTTTATTAACTCTGATCATAATATTAAGAGTTCGATCCTTTTATCTGAAATGGTTTCAGTAAAACAAAACATTGTTTTGTTATAAACCAGAAAGGAATCGTGATTAATATATATGATATTAATTCGATTTAGTTTATGTAAGGACCCGTAACTTCCCCGAAAAGGAAAGCGTCGGATAGTTCGAGAACAAGCCACAACAGAACTCATACAGAAGAACATTTCATTGCTTATTACAACAAACTCTAATTTAAACTCAACGACTGCCGCCGCTAGCGTTTTACCCCCATTCCGAACACAATGGGATATGCCACGCAAGCTGATTCGGCTGTCACAATCAGTTTCCGTTAAATTTGCATTCAAATCATTATATTGAATTTTAAACGTACATTTCAAATTACCGGGGTCACATACGAACTTTAAAAATTCCTGAAAAATATTTTCTAGCTTCGTATTGACGATACGGTCCTAACAAAACTAGTTTCGTCGAATTCTGAGACCGTTGGAAAAATGGCCAATTTCCAGTCGATTAAATTCAACCGAAACTGGTCAAACGCGTTTTCCTTTGCCACGCTCACATATTGATTCGAAAAATTATGAAATTTGAAACCTAGCAATAACTTCACATCCCGGACCCAACAAAACTGGTTTCGTCGAAATCCGAGGTCGTTTGCAAAATGTCCATTTTTAAGGGCCTGAATTCCATAGCGACTATTCAGAATTTTCAACTGGACATACCTTTTGATTCCCGCTATGAAATTTTGATTTTTCGGATTCGTTGGAAAGGTATTATCAATTAGATCCTATTACTTTTGGTTTCACTAAAATCTGGATTGTTTTGCACCCGGTACATTCAATTGAAGTTTGAAATCGAATTATCGAACTACCGCGCCATTTTCAATTCCTTTTATAAATATAAATAAATATTTATATTCTAACGACGACGTATATAATATATACGTCGAATTATATTCAAAATAAATTTTCCGTCGATATTATTTAAAATAATCTATTTAAAATAATCAAAATCCGCCCAAAATTGCCAAAATAAAAATTTTAAACTGGCCCAGATTTTCGGGTTGTTACAATCTCCGCCACTTAAAACTTTTCGTCCCCGAAAAGGAACAAAGTCGAAAGTGGTTTGATTAATCAACTCTACGTTCGATCTGGCTTTCATCCTCCAACTTTTCAGTTTCTGAGAATTTCCAAATTCTTCAAAAATTTGGCTAACACCCTAAATTTTCGAAAAATTTCGCCATAACCTCCCTTGCACCCGGAGCATCGGGGAATTTCAAATAGCTTCCCCGGTCCTTCAGATCTCAAAAAGAAAAAGAAAAAGCCAAGCGGCTAGCCAATAGGCTCATAAAATCATCATCACCCAAACAAAACAGTAAATTATGTAGTAAACATGTACCTATTTGTCGGGCAAACAAATTTTATTCTCTGGCTCTAGCCTCCTTGCTATGACCTGTTCAATGTAAGTACATGTATATGCAAGCAAATGCGACCAAATTTCAATACAATTCATTATTCGATCAAATTAGGCATAATGGTTCAAAATTAGCAAACAAATGAACAAACAACACAAACATCAATCAATTAGTGAATTAGAGTTTCAGATTCATAATTTTGATACATATACAAAAAAATCATGTTTTTTTTTGTGCCAAATCACAACAATAGGCCCTATCTAATTTTGGTTCTCACACCAGTCAATAGGAAATATATAGATATCACACCTTCAAAACACGAATACCAATTCTGATGATGTTCGAACTATCATCAGAATCATCTTCGGGCGACTAGAGTGTGATTCTATATCTATCCAGTATATTGAAATTTCAAATACACGTGGATCAGACGTATACGCAAAATATTTATATACTGGACTGTCCAACTCAATATAAATAGATAATCAAATACGAATAATTGATTTAAATTTTCAAAACAAAAATTTGTTTTCACTTTCAAAAATATACTCTTCACACTCGTTCTAGGATACTACGGATCCCATCTCTAACGAGTCATTCTCGTTGGATATTACTAATCCAATATCCGATGAATTCTTTCATACGGTTCTAATGTGTCTTGTTCTCGAGCTCTGTAAACCAAAGCTCTGATACCCACTGTAAGGACCCGTAACTTCCCCGAAAAGGAAACCGTTGGATAGTTCGAGAACAAGCCACAACAGAACTCATACAGAAGAACATTTCATTGCTTATTACAATAAACTCTAATTTAAACTCAACGACTACCGCCCCTAGCGTTTTACCCCCATTCCGAACACAATGGGATATGCCACGCAAGCTGATTCGGCTGTCACAATCAGTTTCCGTTAAATTTGCATTTAAATCATTATATTGAATTTTAAACGTACATTTCAAATTACCGGGGTCACATACGAACTTTAAAAATTCCTGAAAAATATTTTCTAGCTTCGTATTGACGATACGGTCCTAACAAAACTAGTTTCGTCGAATTCTGAGACCGTTGGAAAAATGGCCAATTTCCAGTCGATTAAATTCAACTGAAACTGGTCAAACGCGTTTTCCTTTGCCACGCTCACATATTGATTCGAAAAATTATAAAATTTGAAACCTAGCAATAACTTCACATCCCGGACCCAACAAAACTGGTTTCGTCGAAATCCGAGGTCGTCTGCAAAATGTCCATTTTTAAGGGCCTGAATTCCATAGCGACTATTCAGAATTTTCAACTGGACATACCTTTTGATTCCCGCTATGAAATTTTGATTTTTCGGATTCGTTGGAAAGATATTATCAATTAGATCCTATTATTTTTGGTTTCACTAAAATCTGGATTGTTTTGCACCCGGTACATTCAATTGAAGTTTGAAATCGAATTATCGAACTACCGCGCCATTTTCAATTCCTTTTATAAATATAAATAAATATTTATATTCTAACGACGACGTATATAATATATACGTCGAATTATATTCAAAATAAATTTTCCGTCGATATTATTTAAAATAATCTATTTTAAATAATCAAAATCCGCCCAAAATTGCCAAAATAAAAATTTTAAACTGGCCCAGATTTTCGGGTTGTGACAGTTTACCACTTATCATATTTGATGATATGAATCTTTAAATGACACTGGAACAATATAAATTGCATTCCTGATGCGAAACCCCTTTATTTGATAGTACATTTATATTTGATATAAATTTGGATATGAATCCATGGAATACTATTTTGTATTGATCCTGTTTATGTATTGCTAGTCAATAACATGGAAGAATTGCGGTAATCCGGATTGGTTTTAATAAAGTTAAGTACTTGACTGTCGAGTTTTGATTACTATCAATGTAAACATGAATAAAATATGTTCTGTCATTCGATATGAAACTTAAATTGATATTGATGAATATTCAATACTGTGTATCAAAATTGATAATTCTTAATGGTTAGACCTTGTAATATAAATTGTCTTATTTAACACATATATGAATTCGTTGAATCTGTCAATGAATTCAACTTTCATTCTATTTTGATTCATCAATTTTGGTTTTGTAACAGTCCATATACATATAGTGTTTATTATAAAATGTACATTGTCATGTAGGGTTCAGTATTGTTTTATTGATATGAGTGTTTGCAGTATTGTATTTTGATATGAACTGTTCATATCAATCTTAATGCATAACTTATATACATAAAGAAATATGCAATGATATATGTTTAATAAATATATGATTTGATCATTGCAGAGTATATATATTAATGATTTATTACCTGTTATTTATCTAAACGGGAGATTCAAATCACTGGAATGATTTGTCACACATTTCATGCTGCGTAGACACATTATATATATATATATATATATATCATGTTGAATATAGATTAAGCCAGGAATCATAATTATCTGGAGCTATGTATATTTGATAAACATACCCTTTGTTTTGCAGATTTTGAATCTACAATAAAACAAAATTATTTTATGATGTGTTGAACAGGTTACATGTATTGTTTTCATCATCATATACAATTATAACAAGTATATAGTTTTGATGACGACCAGATAATTTTGTTGACTGCCTTATATCACAGATATTTAATAATTCATATGATGGCTGCTTAATCATCCGTGTACATGTTTGATCTTATTTAGATTAGGAATTATAACCCCATTTACACAGCAGTGAATATATATATATATATATATATATATATGTATATGTATATGTATATGTAAGTGGATGATGTTAATTTTATGTATTGAGCTTAAAACTGTATTGAATTGTTTAATATGTTTACTGCTCAATGCAGTTTATATATAGGTTAAGCTTATCCATCCCTTAATTTGAGGCCATAAATACGTGCGTCTGAATATAACTAAGAGCAACTTGATTGCCAATGTATTTGTCTAAACTATGGCATGATGAATAAGTTCATCTTGTCATATAAACTATTTATTTCATGTATCTGAAAACAGCAAATATGATTTGCATGACCCTATACTACTAACATACATGTTAATGTAACATGTTAAATAATATAGGTGGTACTTATGTCTGTATATGATATATAATAATATATGGGTAAGCATTTGTGGATATATATGTGGACATATATATATATATATGTATATATATTAATAAGTAAAACTTGTTTTGGTTTTGTTCTTTTACCTGTATATATGTATAGTGATACTTATATATAAATATGTGAACAAAGCCTACCACTAATGCTTTGTATATAGTTTCATTATTCTGTAAATCAATACTTGGTATATGTATAATTTTGTAAAACTGTAAGCAAAATCTTGTATTGATTTCATGTTTTATACAATTTCCTTTTAATATGGAAACTGAATCCTATACATTACAGACATGTATATTGATACATGTATAGTATTAAATGGATCAGTACGAAGTTAATAGATTAATGCAAATATATATGTAGGTTATTGCATATGTGTAATACATACATTTGATGTGTGTTAAAGCACGCAGAAATAATGCATACATTTGATGTATTTATATGAGTTAAAGCATGAAAGTAAGATTAGATACATTTGATGTATTCAAATCGTGCTAACCATATGATATAAAACTGTTTTGACAGGGGTTAGATTGCTGAAATTTGTTTCAGTGGAAATGCAATTCAATCACTCAACGTTGGCGAAAGGCAACTGCGGAAAACACTACAGGAGTTGGATTCATATATATGAATGATTCTAATTATGTACATTTTTTATGTATATGTAATTAAACGATATAACCTGTAATATATATATATATATATATATATACTGATGTATATAATTTCACTGCGCACATGAGATGCAAAATTGTTTTGCATTTTGAATATGAATGATTGAGTACATGGAACAAACAACGTATTACCTTCTTATGATAGGATCTGGCGTTATATATTGGTGAAAATAACTATGTAATCTTGTAAGTGCGCTGAACATTGTATTTAACACAAAAGGTTAATCTAACCCATATTTTGAAATGTTCAATAGAAAATATAAACATGATTCCTATATAATTCTGAATGTAAACATATGTATATATTATTCATATATACGTATATTATTTAGATTTAATATTCAGAATATAAAATACACATATTTTGATATATGTAAATTACTCTAATAATGTTTCCACCATGAATTATAAATTCCCTTTATAGCAAATTATCATTTGTTATATTAAGTCATGGTGAAGTCTTCCAATAATATACTCATCACTGCCCAAAATTACTGGTTGTAACTAACGCCAAAGCGTTGTGCACCTTTTAAATTTGGTTATATGCGATGGAGTAAAATGTGGTGCTCCAACCTATTATTGGGTCTGATTTAACTAGGCTGCATAATACGATTATGGCCTTAGAGACAAAAGCATGAATTATTCTATATATTTTGAGCAAATGAATAATACTGAAAAAAACTGTTCAACATGCAATCCAAGAGTTATATAGATGATATAATTGACATAAGAAGTCTACCTAAAAGGTTGTGTTTTGAGTTTAGCCAAAGCTAGGTCAAGGCATGATTAGATATGGATCTTGGAACACCGTTATATATATATATATATATATATATATATACTGATATGTATATATAAACAAAGGGATGCTAGTTTGAGTGGGAGCATATTTTAGTTTAAATTACATATTTATGTTAATATTTAAATTTTGATTGTTAAAATTTCGTGATTAAATGAATATTACAGAATCAGTTATTATTTATCTAATGTAGATATTAAATAATAAATAACTCTATAATTTAAATTAATCCTCAGAAAGGATAAATTTAATTAAATCAAATTTCTTGACTAACATTGAAATTTTAGGATTGTCCTCAAACAAATTAAACGTAATCGTTTTATAAATAAAGAGAGGATCTAAAATAAGTTAAAATATGACTTCAAACAATTAAGATATAAATGTTATAAAATCTACATATACATCTCTAGTATTAGATACTAGATATGAATCACATAAATGTATGTGAATTTACAGTAATTGCAAAATAAGTAGAAATCTGAAGAGACAAGTGAACTTACGATTGAAAATAAAACAAATTTGATGTATTATCAATGGGAAGTTAATTCTTGTTATATATATATTGGCTTAGTTATGTAAATAAAATAATTGTTGTTATGAAATTCCATATAAAATAAATGTTATTATGAATCTTGCTCAGACAAGTTTAAATTTCATTTATAATAAAAGAACAATTGTTATTCATTTTATTTAAATGAAATAATTAATGGGATTTCACGAATAGTTAATGAACTTTACAAATCGTTAACTATAATGTACTTGACATAATTAAAGAGTGGATTAAATTTAATGATTTGAATCCAGCATACATTTAGCATTACCAGTTGTGAATATATAAACAAGAAAGTAAATTAAAACTCCATAATGATGGAATTTTAAATCATTTAATTTTTAATCATATGAAAATGCGAATCTTGTTTATTAGACAAAATAGCTAAATCACCTTTCACTTGACAAAGTGAATTAGTAACAAGCATTGGATCTCGTACATAATGATGTATATGGAGCAATGAATGTGTAAACTAGAGGCAGGTTTTATTACTTCATTATATTTACTATTGATATCAGTAGATACAGATACGTGTGTCTTATGAAACACATATCAGAATCTTTTGAAAAGTTAAAAATAATTCAAAGTGGAGATAAAAACCAATTTTTTAATAGAAAAAATAAGTACTTTTCGAATAGATCGAAAAGAATATTTAAGCCAACTATTTAATGATTATCTAGATGAGTTTGAAATTGTTTCACAACTCACTCTATCTAGAACACCATATTGAAATGGTGTGTCTGAAAGGAGTAATCACACATTATAAGATATGGTACGACCATGATAAGTCATATAGATCTTCAATAAATTAAATTTAGAACAATTATATTAAATCTCATGAAAACGATTTTAAAGACGCCATATCAGATATGGACTAGGAAATGTCTTAGTTTGTCTAATACAAAGATTTGGGATGCAAGGCGTTTATTAAACGTCCTTCCTATGATAAGATCAAACCCAAATCAGGTAGCAATTTTGTGGAGTATCCAAAAGAAACAAATGGATATTATTTCTATAAATCCTCTGAGAATAAAATATTTATTACTCGAATTGGTAACCCCATTAAAAGAGAACAAGTCTCTAAGATACCAATGAGGATGAAATAGAATTCGAAATATCTCGAAAAAAATTATTATTGAATCTTGTATGGACAAGAAATTGAGTGGGAGTAACACATTGATTCTAATGTAATTTGATAACATAATAATTACTTTGAATAATGTTAGTTTTAAAACAAGAAATTAATACTGATTCTAAGAAAGGAAATGTTTGGGTTAAGAAGTTCATGATTGAACATAATTCATTGTTGATCCAATGATATACATTGCGATAACAATACGGCTGTTGCTCAGGCCTAAATCATTAAACTCATTATCGATCCAAACATATATTTAAGAAATATAATTCTTATGTGAAATTTTTCACAAAAGAAACGAAAATATCTACAAGGTTACAAAAGTTGTAATGTTACAGACCCACTAATTAAACACCGTCGCAGCAGAAGTTTAATAATCACACTAGTTTCATAAGTATACGATACGTAAATGATTGACTCTAGTGCAAGTGGGAGATTGTTAGAGTTTGTTCCCTAGAGGCAATTCATTTGATGAGATTGATAACATTGTTGATGTTATTATTTTATTTGGAATAAAATATTATTCTATTATTTTATATTTGCTGCGTAATATAAATATTAATATAATAGAAGTCCTTAGAATAATAATACGGGATTATATATTTCGAGTAAGACTGAACTTGAGATTATATAATGTGATAAGTATTATAATTCTTAAATGTCCCTAGTCGAGATTTATTGTTTATATAGGACAACAGTAAAGCGTTGAGACTGGTATATTGATTGACTGATGATCACATCTCATTGATCATTAATATACGTGATCTTAAAGTCAAGATATAAATACGTATTGGAGAATAGCGTACTGGGCTGACCCACCGTGAGATAACTACATGGAATATAATCAACAGTATCATAAGTTGTTCTCATAGTGATAGTGATAGAATGGTCCTCAGACCTGAGATCATTATAATTTTGTTCGAGGATATTTGTGTTTTGATATCATCTAAAGTTATTTTGTAACAGAGTAATGATAACAGTGATTATTGGATATATCTAGAGTCGAATATAAATTATGAATGATCTAGATGGAATTTAACCCTACGATATATATTCGTAGTGATGTCCATGGGCCTCTTGATTGAGTCAGACTGTGAAATGCATGGCCGTGCTCAAATATTGATTTGTTCTGAACAGTCTACTCATCGATCAAGAAAACGGATTAAATTATAAAGAGGATGATACGATCCATGCCTCCAGTTTAATCTTGGATATATCGGTTGAAAGGATTAAATTATATTGAAACACTATTCACAAAATGTAATAACCCGGAAAATACGAGCCAATTTAAAAATTTTAAATTGGTTATTTCAAAGGAATTTGAACAATTGAAATAGAATATTTCAATAAAATAGTGAATTAGAAATAGTGAGTCAGTTTGAAAATTTGAATTCAAACTTTGACCGGCTATGCAGGATGGAAAATATAACGAATTTTAGCGAAACCAAAAATATTTAAATCTGTTAGTCAATACCTTTCTAACGAATCTGAAAAATCGAAGTTTCATAACGGGAATCAAAAGTTATGGCCGAATGAATTTTCAGAAGGGTCGGTATATAGAATATATAGCCCTGGAAAATTGATATTTTGCATACGACCTCGGAATTCGACGAAACCACTTTTGTTGGGTCCGGGATGTCAAACTATTGCTAGGTTTCAAATTTCATAATTTTTGAAGCTAGTATGTGAGCGTGGAAAAAGAAATTGTGTTTGGTCGATTTCTGTTAAATTGGATCGACCAGAAAATGGCCATTTTTCAAACGACCTCAGAATTCGACGAAACTAGTTTTGTTGGGACCGTAGCGTCAAAACATAGCTAGATTTATTTTTCTGGAATTTTTCGAATCAGCTTGTGGCCCTGGCAAATTGAAATGTGCGTTCAGAGTTAAAAATTAAATGTTTTATACTTCAATTTGAAAAATAACTGACTGTAACAGTCGAATTGGCCTACGAAACATATCCCATTGTGTCTGGAATGGGGGTATTTAGCTAGTGGCGATAGTCGTTGGGTTGAAAAAGGAGTTCGTTTGAGAAAACACTATTTAAAAATTTAATATAATCCTCGGCCAATCATATTTCTCCATTCATAAATAAAAAAAAAATTGTCAGAAAACCCCCCCGACCACGAACATCGACGACGGAAAAGCTTCCCCCCTTCCCTGGCGATTTCCTATCGCCACAGCCCGAATTAGCTCCTCCCCCAGTTCAACTTTTTGTAGTTCTCCTTCCCCTCTTCAAATCCATATAAGTAGCTCCCCCTATCGTTGCTTCTACGTCAAGATATCCCCTTCCAAAGTTCCGACCTTTAAACCGCCGCCACCGCCGATGTGGACCACCGAACGCCACCAAACCGCCGCGCGCCTATAGCCCTCTCGAAGCTCTTCCACGTCCAACTCCCTGATCGTCCCCTCGTGCCCCGGTTCTCGCGAAAACCGCAAACCTAGTTTTGAACCATCGTGAAAGTGAGTTTTTCTTTGATCTTTACACTTTGAAAAATCATATCTTTTGGGTGTGTTGACGAAATTCGATGAAACAGGAAACATCGAGACCGCAAGGAAGCTCTCTACCCAATAGAAGAAGCTGCGGATTTTTCTGACATCGTATCGATTTTTAGCGCTCAGAAAACCAAGGTGAGAAATCTAAATTAACGTGAAATTGAATGGAAAATGTCATGTATAATTTATATAAGCGAAATATAAATTACATACGTGTTGTATAACTCATGTACATACGTAGTGTAAGCTATATAAGCGAAGTATGAATTTTTACATGCATAGAATAAGTGATATATGTGTTGAAATGCTAGTGAAATATAGCAAATATATATTATATTATATATATATACTCCCCTCGTCCACAAACCATGGACGATATTTATTGTGGTGAATCGGTGTGAAATATTGGATGAAAAATACGAATTGTAACAACCCGTATTTTCAATAACCTGTTATAACATAAATCGAGGCAGAATTTAATTCTAAAATCTGAATCAAGGGAAACGGGCTATGCCATTGCGTTCGTCTCTGAAAAATACGCGAAATAGAGTCCGAGTTTTCAAAAATCGGAGTCCGTATGACCCGATTAAGGCCCGACAAAGTTTTCAGAAAATTCCTAAGTAAAAACAGATTTAAAATAAGTTAAAAACAAGGGTTAGGGCACAACTGGCGTCAGGCGGGAAAACTCCCGCCAAGACCCCCAAGTCGACAGGCATGTCGACAGGGGTCTAAGGGTGTCGACTGCCCTGTCGACAGCCCTGTCGACACGGGGTGGCCGGGCAGTTTTGCCTGGCGCACCATTTCTGATCTGGGCTTGGTTGTGTGTCTTGGTTCTGGAGAATTCCGAAATCTGATGGACCTAATTCAACTAGGGTTTAATCCTATGGTCTAAATCACTAGCCTAATCTATAAATAAGACCCTAACCTACCCTAAATCATCATTAATCTATCCTACAACTAAACTATGGCAAAATCCATCCTCTCATGGCCTCCACTCTCTTCATACAATTCCTAAACAAATTCCTAAGAGATTTCCATGCATACAAGTGTATTTAGGCTTGTATGATCCTCTTTAGCTTGCATTAAAGTCTTGTTTCTCTATTGTCATCATAAAGGAGGAGTCTTGATCAAGTTTTCTTGCATTTTTGGGGTTTTAATTTGTTGCATAAGGGGTTTCTTACATTTGCTATACTCATTTGAGTCCGCAAAAGCATTGTAAGCCCTATTCCTCTCATACTTGAACTTTGAAGTTAAAAGCATGATATGCAAGTTGTCATAAGTTATGCAAGTTTATTTATGCAAGTATGATATGCAAGTTGCCATAAGTTATGCAAGTTTGTTTATGCAAGTATGATATGCAAGTTGTCATATGTTGTGCAAGTTTGTTATGCAAGTATGATATGCAAGTTGCCATAAGTTATGCAAGTTTGTTTATGCAAGTATGATATGCAAGTGTCATATGTTGTGCAAGTTTGTTTATGCAAGTTTGTTTATGTAAGTATGATATGCAAGTTGACATATGTTATGCAAGTTTTATTATGCAAGTTTGATATGCAAAGTTGTCATATGATATGCAAGTACGCTTATGCAAGTTTGGGATGGTTATGTGGTTCATGTTAACATGTTATGCATGCTTTTGGGCCTAAAAACGTAATATGCAAGTGTATGAACACATGAACCTTTCATATGCCACCATGTTGAACTTGTGGCTCTAACACTTTTATGTCATGATTATGCCAAGTTCCCTCTTTCTATCCTTTATGCGCTATTGCGATATGTAAGCGATGGGATTGCGTTTGGGGTTGGGTAAACTTAAAAGACATAAAAACATGAGCTTGGGAATTTACCTATTAAGTTAGGTCTACCCATTGGGAATTTACCTATTAAGTTAGGTCTACCCAATTGCTTGAAAACTTGTAATGAGATGGACATGACACTTAGAAAAGATAAGTGTGGCCAACTCGAGGTTGGGTTGAGTTTGTAGCGTAAACCTACCCGGAACCGACCGGCTTAACTAGTTGCTACAAACAATAGGACCCAATGTGAGAAGTTGGTCATGTTGTACCTTGGACCCGAGGTTAGACCAAGTTGTGGTGTAAAGCTACCCGGACCCGCCCGGCTTAACTAGTAACCACAACAAAGTCTGATGTGAGAGGTTAAGGCGCATTAATTAATTAATGCCTCATGATTAGGGTTAATTCATGGACCATTTAATACTTAACCAATTTGGGCTCGGTTGGTTTATCGGGGTTAAGTCGTGAACTCACCGTTACACTTAACCAAGTTAATCCATGATTAGTGAAGGGGTTAAACCATACTTAACCCTCTAGAGAAATCCTAGTAATGGGGGGTCCACTCCGCAGTAATCCCAAGTTTGTATCATCAAGGCCCTAGGGACTAGGCTAGGGAGGGGGCACGATTACTGGGCTGGAGATAAGCGACCAAAAGCGACGGCCGAGTGGTACGCTGGTGTAGTTCTGGGCGGACTCTGGTCGTGCACATAGTCCGTAGCCAGAGAAATCAAGCACGGGTACCGGTAGATCGAGACTGTGCACTCATGTTTATGGTGTCCAGGGGTTGACACCCTAGGGCTTGATACACCCGACGGGTGGACCCGACACAGTTCGACTACATTCATGTTTGGGCCGTATTGACACCAACACGTGACGAGTTAGGCTTAGGATGCCGATCGACTAGACCGTTGGGTTGGACCTCGTGGTAGGGTCACTTCATGGACCTCGTGGTAGGGTCACTTCATGGACCTCGTGGTAAGGTCACTTCATGGGCCTCGTAGGAGGATCACTTCATGTTATTGGGCCAAAGCTTGGGTCGTGGGATCAATACTTGTTTAATCAAGTCATGTTAGTTTGCTAGTACACCCGTGGTGCAAAACCTTAATCCTGATTATGCGATGACACATTTATCTACCTTGATAGTTAATCATCGTGTCGTTATCCTTATGTTCATACTTGCCGCTCATGACAGTTAACTTTATCAGTTTACATTGATTGTAGTAGGGCTTACTCAGTCTTTTTGACTGACCTGTTTTCTTTCGCCTCTTTTCTTCCGTTTCCCCCCCCAGGTTCTCAAGGAGGGAATACAGGAGCTTAGCTTGGATCCTACCTGCTTTCTTGGATAGCTCATGTATGCTTTGGACTTGAGCTCGCTATGGTTTTTCTTCTTTGGGGATAGCTACTTATGTTTTTCTTTTCAGTTTTCAGATGATGTTGTTTATGTACTAGACTTATTTTATTTGGAAAATTGACATGATGTTGTACTAAGACTTGATTTGAAATGGTGTGAAAATCTTCCGCTGTTTTATCTACGTTATTTACTCTGATTACATACATATGTTCTTGTTCTGCCTTGATATATCATTATGCACGTTTACCTGATTCAAACGCCCCTCCAAAGTCAGAGTGCTTGCAAGAGTCACCCTGGCGGAGGCGGGGTGTTACAATTTGGTATCAGAGCATATGGTTTACGAGAAGGAACAAAAAGGTTTTTAGAAAACTTTTTGAAAACTATTTTCAAAACCAAGTATAAAGTATTTTCCAAAGAAAAGTCTAGTTTATTTTAAAAGGCTATTCCCCAAAAAGCCATTAGCAAAATCCCTTCGTTTTCTCCATTCTGAATCTATCTTTTTCTTTTTCAGTATGGCTGATAACTTGGTTATTCCGGAGGGAGTGCACGTGCCTGTTTGGTATAGGAGACTCTTGGAGGCTAAGGCGACCGAAGCCGGCCCCGCAGATGTCCCTCCTCCTCCTCCTCCAGTAGTTAATATTCCTCCTCCCGTTGCTAATGTTCCTCCTCCACCTGTTGCTGAGGTTCCTCTTCCTCCTCCCCCTCAGCATCCTCAGGCTGACTTTGCCAAGATTTGGAAGGATTTCAAAGCAATGGGTGGCAAGAACTTTCAAGGCACAGAGACTTTTGTAGAAGCCAGAAATTGGTTGAAAGAGACCGAGGATTTGTTTGCTATCTTTGGGATAGATGATCAGAGGAAGATCTTGTTGGCGGTTTGGCTTATGAAGGATGAAGCCGCTTATTGGTGGGAGATCACCAATGGTACTAGGCCTGTTGAGACTTGGGCCGATCTCAGGGCAAGATTCATGCTTAAGTTTCTATCTTCCGCTGAGGAGAATTTGCAGATGGAGAGATTCATAACTTTGAAGCAAGGAGATATGTCTGTCAAAGAATATGTGAACAAGTTTAATCAGTTAGCTCGTTTTGGCTTGGATATGGTGAATACTCCTCAGAAGAAGGCTCTTCGTTTTGCTAGGGGATTAAATGAGCCGTTGCAGGGATTGGCCATGTCACATATTCCTCATGGGGCCACGTTTGAGAGCTTGGTTGATATGGCGTTACTTCAGGGAGATGTCAAGAAGAATGATACTCAAGTCAAGAAGACCGATTCCCAGGGAAAGGGAAATCAGGGTAATACTAGTGGTCAAAGCAGTCAAGGCAATCAGAGCAAGAACAAGGGTCAAGGCAACAAGGGGAACAACAACAAGGGCAAGAACAGCAAGGGGAAATGCCATTATTGCGGTTCAGTTGGGCATCTTATCAAGGATTGTAAGAAGAGGAAAAGGAATAATGGTGAATGCTTTTTATGTGGGAAGACTGGACATTTCAGCAAGGATTGCCCAAAGAAACAGGGGCAAGGACAGGGTCAGACTCAGCGTGCTGGACCCTCAGGAGGGCAAGTTCATGCTCTCGCTACCGCTCCAGTTCCCGATCGAGGTAGTATTTCTGTTGAGAGCCTTGTATATATTTCTGATTTTCCAGTTCGTACCTTGTTTGAATCTGGTGCATCGCATAGTTTTATCTCATTTGATCTTGTTGATAGTTTGCACCTTAGTACTAGCTTGGTAGAGGATCCCGTTTGTGTCTCAAATCCTATTGGGGGTTCCGCCCATTTGTCTATGATATGGGGGGATTTGAGGATCTCTATACTGAGTGTAGAGTTCTTGTGCAGTGCTTATGTTCTTGGTTTCAGGGGATACGGATTGATATTGGGCATGGATTGGCTGTCCAGATATGGAGCCATTCTTGATTGTGAGCATAGGGTTGTGAGGCTCGTGACTCGCCTCGGGAACACCCTAGAGATTTCATGTGATCCGAGAGGTCCCGTCATGTTGTGCTATCTTGAATCACTCGACTCGTCAGTGGAGACTCTTCAGTCTGTGAGAGTGGTTCGAGAGTATTAGGATGTTTTTGATGAAGTTAGGGGATTGCCCCCTAAGCGAGAGATTGATTTCCGCATTTATCTGGTGGATAATGCAAAGCCTGTTTCTTTGCCCGTTCGGCACATGGCTCCGCGTGAAAGGCGGGAGCTGAGCAAGCAAGTGAAAGAGTTGCTTGAAAAGAATTTCATTAGACGAAGTATATCTGAGTGGGGAGCGCCTGTGGTATTTGCTACCAAGGCGGATGGTTCTCTCCGACTATGTGTTAACTATCGAGAGTTGAATAAGCTGACTAAGAAGAACAGACACCCGTTACCGAGGATCGATGATCTCTTTGACCAGCTTGTCGGTGCTTCTGTTTTCTCCCAGCTTGATCTTGCTACTGGATTCCATCAGCTCAGGGTAGCTGAGGATAGTATAGACAAGACTGCGTTCAGAACTCCGGATGGATTCTTTGAGTGGCTTGTCATGCCATTCGGCTTGACGAATGCACCCGCATATTTCGTGGACTTGATGAGTAGGGTGTTCAGGGAGTTCTTGAACAAGTTTGTCGTGGTCTTTGTAGATGATATTTTGGTCTTCTCTAAGGATGAGGAAGAACATGCAAGGCACCTCGGGGAGGTGATGGATACGCTTAGAGCGCATCAATTGAAGGCCAAGTTCTCCAAGTGTCACTTTTGGAGAAGGGAAGTAAGATTCCTTGGGCATATAGTGTCTAAGCAGGGCTTAGCGGTGGATCCCGCTAAGGTGGTTGCGGTTCAGGATTGGAAGACTCCAAGGAATGCAACCGAAGTCAGAAGTTTTCTAGGTCTTGCGGGTTTTTACCGGAAGTTCATCAAGGACTTCGCGAAGATTTCTGCTCCTCTCACTAAATTGACAAAGAAGAATTCAGTTTTTGCTTGGAGCTTAGAGTGCGAGCTTGCTTTTCAGAAGCTCAAGAAAGCTCTCACATCAGCACCCGTTCTAGCTTTGCCCGATGGAGGGAAGTTATTTACAGTATACACCGATGCGTGTGGTACGGGGTTGGGGCTGTTCTGATGCAAGAAGGAAGGGTGATATGCTTCGGCGGTAGGCAACTCAAAGTGCATGAGAAGAATTATCCCACTCATGACTTAGAGTTGGCAGCAATAGTATATGCACTCAAGGCTTGGCGCCATTATCTTCTGGGAGAAAGATTTGAGCTTTATACCGATCACAAGTCATTGAAGTATCTCTTTTCTCAGAAGGATCTGAATCTGAGGCAGCAAAGATGGATGGAATTCTTGGCATCCTATGATTTTGAGATAGCTTATACCCCTGGCAAGGGGAATGTGGTAGCTGATGCATTGAGTAGAAGAAGGTTGACCCTAAGTCCTCTATTCGTTGAGATGCAGAATTTAGAGTATGTGGCAACCTTTGATTTCTCTTTGGCGATGGAGTCGATGACCGGTTCTTTCGCATCTCTGGAACTCAGGCCTACCCTTCTTGATCAAGTTGGGGCTTCACAGAGAGAAGACCCTCACATAGTTGAGATTATGGATAAGCTGACTCGAGGAGAGACGTCTAGTCACCTCGCTCGATATTCTGTTGATGACAAGGGTTGGCTGAGGAGAGATGGAAGGTTATGTGTTCCCATGGTGGAAGATTTAGTAAGAAAAGTTCTGGAGGAAGCGCATCGCTCTAAGTTGACTATACATCCAGGCGGAGATAAGACGTACAAAGATATGAAGCATATTTTCTTTTGGCCTGGGATGAAGAAGGATGTGGCGGAGTTTGTCTCTAGATGTATCATTTGCCAGCAAGTTAAAGCTGAGTCAAAGAAGCCCGGTGGGCTATTGCATCCTCTAGACGTTCCACTTTGGAAGTGGGAGAGTATCTCCATGGACTTTATTGATGGGCTTCCAAGGTCAAGGAAAGGGAATACGAGCATTTGGGTTATTGTAGATAGACTTACGAAGAGTGCTCATTTCATGTAACACCCCGAATTTCGGTTAATGCTAAATTCACAAATTACAGAATAAATAATCTCAGATGTGAGAGTTGGGGGAAACGGGCTGCGTCATTGCGTTCGTCTCGGAAAAATACGCGAAATAGAGTCCGAGTTTTCGAGAATCGGAGTCCTTATGGCCCGGTTATGGCCCAATGAAGTTTGTAGAAAATTAAAAGTTCAAAACAGATTTAAAATTCAGGTTTAAAATTCAAAATTGGGGCCATTGGGCGGTGGGGGGAAAAATTCCCGCCTAGCTACCCGTGTCGACAGCCCTGTCGACAGGGCAGTCGACTAGGTAGCACCAGGTCGACAGCCCTGTCGACAGCCCTGTCGACTTGGGTGTCGACAGGGGGTGCTCGTCAGGTCTAACCTGGTGCACCATTTTAAGGGATTGGCTATGTTTTGGGCTGTTCTCTAGAAGCTTCCGGGATCTGATGGTCCTAATCTAACCTAGGGTTGATCTAAGGGCCTAAAACACTTGCCTAATCCTATAAATAGGACCCTAAGCTAACCCTAAATGATCATAATCCTATCTCCTAACTAAACTATGCCAAAATTTTCTATGATCATGGCCTCCACCCAAAACCCTAGCCTCCATCCTCTTATGAAACTATTTCTATGAAGGCTTTCATGTTCATACAAGCATTTTTGAGTTGTTTAAGGGATCATTAGCTTGCATTCATCATCAAGTTGCAAGCTTTATGTTCAAGGCTAGAGTTTTTGGGTAATTTGTGGCAAGGGTTTGCTTATGGGAGCTTAGTGGTGAGTTCCTATAGCTTTAATAATCAATTGTTAAATTGATTATGGTAGGATATGATAAGAGATTGCTATGTTTGTGGATAAATGTGTTTATGCAAGTTTAGTATAGTGTATGTTATGTGTTTTGCAAGTTTTATGCTATATGCAAGTTTAATGCCATGTTTTATGATGCAAAACACTATGTTGAACATTTATGCATATGTAACATGTTATGCAAACTATATGTGAGAGTATATGCAAGTTATATGTAACATGATATGCAAGTTATGCATTTGGTTTTATGCATGCTATATAATTGGTTTTATGCATGCTATGTATTTGGTTTTATGCATGCTAAGTATTTGGTTTTATGCATGCTAAGTATTTTGTTTATGCATGCTAAGTATTTTGGTTTATGCATGCTAAGTGTTTGGTCATATGCAAGTTGTGATGCAAGTTCATATGCAAGTTATGATGCAAGTTCATATGCAAGTTATGATGCAAGTTCATATGCAAGTTGTGATGCAAGTTCATATGCAAGTTATGATGCAAGTTCATATGCAAGTCCATATGCAAGTTTATATGCAAGTTTATATGCAAGTCCATATGCAAGTTTATATGCAAGTTTATATGCAAGTTCATATGCAAGTTTATATGCAAGTTTATATGCAAGTTCATATGCAAGTTTGGGTTAATGAATTATGCTAGTTGGGTTTAATGTTATGATGCAAGTTGACACCTTTTAAACCCATGTAAATGCCAACGTTGACATGTCATGAGAACGAATTACGTGGGAAACGATGGGGTTAATACCCATGTTAATAGAAATGTGTAAAGTTGGTATGTTTAAGCGTAACATAAAATGAATGGACATAATTGGGAATTTACCTATTAAGTTAGGTCTACCCATATTATGGAGTTGGGAATTTACCTATTAAGTTAGGTCTACCCATACTATGGAATTGGGAATTTACCTATTGAGTTAGGTCTACCCATATTCTTAAAAAATGTGTAATTAATTGGGGATAATTAATACAAAATTATGGGGGTGTGTAATTAATCTACTAAGACACGAGGTTGGACCCTTTTGTAGCATAAGACTGCCCGGAACCGACCGACAAATCCAGCGGCTACAAATGATTGGCCCAATGTGAGAGGTCTTAGTCATAAACTAAATACGTGATAATTGTAAAGACACGAGGTTAGACTCTGTTATGGTGTAAGGCTGCCCGGAACCAACCGGCATATCCAGCTGCCATAAAAGACAGTCTAATGTGAGAGGTCTTTACAGAGGTTACGATCTTAATTAATTAAGAAACACTTAAGCAAATTAGCATGTAGAGGGACATGAGGGGTTAAGTGGGTGCCTTGGGTGGCATGTGGAAATGTAGTGGTTGCCCTGGGTGGCAATAGAAAATACGATTAGAATACTTAACCAAAGTGGAACATGTAATTAAACATGATTAAAGGGTTAAGTAAGTGCCATGGGTGGCATGTGGAAATCTAGTGGGTACCTTGTATGACAATTAGAATATGATTAAATGACTTAGCCAAAATTTATAACATGTAAGTGGACATGGTTAAAGGGTTAAGTGGGATTCACTAGAAATGCCAAGCTTAAGTAGTAGCTTGTGGGGGCCGTAAGTGGCAACTGAAAAATAATTAAAGGGCAAGCTTAAGTAGTAGCTTGTGGGGGCCTTAAGTGGCAATTGAAATATAATTAAATGACAAGCTTAAGTAGTAGCTTGTGGGGGCCTTAAGTGGCAATTGAAATATGATTAGATGACTTAACCAAACCTTAACATGTAAGTGGGCATGATTATAAAAGGGGTTAAGTGGGATGCACTAAATAAAATGACAAGCTTAAGTAGTAGCTTGTGGGGGCCCATTTCAACCAATATCCCAAACGTATCTTAGTGGGCTCGACTCTAGTCGAGTGACGGGACACGCATATTAGGCTTGACTATAAGAGGCCAAAATGGGTTAGCGGTGGCAACGCAGGATCAACGGGTTTCATATGCGTGTGTGGACCCGGGCTGGTTGGTACGTCGTTGTTGCATCGTGTAGATATAAAGCCGTGCACCGTTGATATTATCAGGTTGCCACTTTGGGGAATGATACACCCCATTGTGGGACCCGCACGGGTATCTACGTAAGGGAGCCGATCGCTTGGGGAGTAGTGGGTACACCTATGTAGTTAGCTAGGGGTACAAGAAACTACTGGGTAAAATTACTAAGTACACTTAGTGGGATCAACCTTTAATTAGGAATCACCCTTGGGTGGGTAGAACTGGTGTGGTGCAGTGTAAGAATTACCCTTGGGTGGGTAGAGTCTGGGGTGGTGCAATCTACTAATTATCCTTGGGTGGGTAAATGCGTCTTTTCGTTTATCTTAGAACATCCTGTGTTTAGTTGGCTACTTAGTGTAGTCATTATCCCCAGAGGTACCTTACCTTGTTTATATCATACCCTAATTACTTTGATGATTGTATTGTTAGGGTTATAGGACTCACTCAGACTTATGTCTGACCCCGTTGTTTCTTTATCTTTTTCCCAACCCTCAGGTTTTCAGAGTGGGCCTAGCACTAGTGGGCTTGGATCAGACCGCTATATCTATCTTTTGGGGCTTGGACCGTGGATGTAAAGCTCAGTTTATCTTTTCTATTATGGCTATTAGGTTATGTAGTGGGATTATGTACTTTCATTTTTATCAGGATGGATATTATGTACTTGACTCTTATTTATGGTTTTGGTGTAACCAAACATGTTTTACTTTCCGCTGAAATGAAATGATGTTTTAAATTCTCAAGTATTACTTATATCTGTCTTGTTGTAATTTTTCTGTTCTATATTCACTTAAAATACTCCACCGATGTTATGGCATTCCCTTAGTGAGTGATCATAGCGGGTGTGGGGTGTTACACGTGGTATCAGAGCTTAAGGTTACCAGAACAGATAAAATTTTTAGAAAAACTATTTTCTAAGAATATTTTTGAAAGGAGTATTTTCAAAAACATGTCTTTTAAGAGAAAAGTTTTTGAAAGAAAAGCATAATCCGCAATAGCCATATCTATATCTTTTGAATTCTCCGTTTTGAATCTCTTTCTCTCTCGTTTTGAGTTTCCCCTCCGCGTATAGATGATCTTTCTAAGATAGATAAGAATGGAAAACCACTTCAAGGGACTTAAACATTAGTCGGATTAGAAGTTGGTTCAAGAAGGAGGAGGACTTGTAGGTACTTATTGGATGGACGATGGGAGGAAGGCTCAAATAATTGTTTGGTTAATGAAGGACGAAACCTCATTGATGGGAGGTTACGAGTGGAGAATGGGAAGAAGAAGGCTAGTAGTTATCCTTTTGGGAGGAATAGGACACCTTATTAGGATTGTCCAAAGAAGCAAGGGCAAGGTATGGAATCTTCTGGAGGGTAGTTGTATTCCCTCACGACTAGGGTACCAGATGGGGATAAGACCGTCTAGGTTGGAATTTGGATTTCTTTATTATCCGATTCAAACTTTATTTGATTCTGATATATCGAGTTCGTTTATCTCATCATTGTTAGTTGAGTCACTGCACTTAGACACCAGTTTGGTAGATGATCCCTTAGTTGTTTCAAACCCAATTGGGGCTCCATGATGTGTTTGGGTTTGAAAGTTTCTATACTTAGCGTTGAGTTTAGATGTGATGCTTGTTGGGCTTCACGGGCTATGGGTTAGTTTTGGGCATGGACTGGTTATCCAGTAGGGGTGCCGTTCTTGATTTTGAAGGGAGAGTTGTTAGGCTTATGACCCACTTGGGTAACACTCTCGAGATCTCTTGTAATCCCATGGAATCTGTTATGCTAAGTATCTAGAATCGCTTGACACGTCGGTCGGGAGTTTGCGATCTGTTAGAGTGGTCCGGGAATACTCGGATGTGTTTGAGGAGGTGAAGGGCTTACCTCCGGAGCGGGAGATTGACTTCCGAATATATCTGGTAGACAATGCTAAACCGGTATCTTTACCAATGCGCCACATGGCTCCTCGCGAGAGGAGGGAACTCCATAAGCAAGTAGGCGATTTGCTTGAGAAGGGGTCCATAAGACAAAGTATATCGGAGTGGGGTACTCCAGTAGTTTTTGCTACAAAGGCGGATGGGTCCCTCAGACTTTGTGTAGGCTAAAGAGAACTAAATAAACTCATAAAGAAGAATAGACACCCATTGCCGAGGATGGATGATCTCTTTGATCAGTTGGTTGGCGCCTCAGTATTTTCGCAAGTTGGACTCAGCCACGGGGTTTCGTCAGTTGAAGGTGGCTGAGGATAGTATAGAGAAGACTGCCTTTAGGACTCCGGATGGTTTTTATGAGTAGCTGGTGACGCCATTTGGTTTGATGAACGCCCCTGCATATTTTATTGATGAGAAGGGTGTTCAGGGAGTACCTAAATAAGTTCGTGATGGTCTTTGTGGATGACATCTTGGTCTTTTCTAGGAGCGAAATATGTTTTCGTATGTGCTCAATAGGGTGAGCAATGCCAGTTATGGGAAAAACGGTGGTTTTGGAGCGAGACTGGTGAGGACATCCAAAGTTGGTCAAAGGCTTAATTGTTTAGCCATTTTTACTAGTATCATCTCACGTAGGTCGCCTGAACTCGAAGGAGATATCCCTTAGGTGTTTGTCTGATATTGGTTTAGGCCTTTGGGGCTGGCATTTGGGGGATATCGAGCTCGACTAGGGTGGTCTGCTTGAGAGATGGATAGTTGTGACGATTTTGCATGGGAGAATATCCTGATTTTCTCTAGAAGTGGAGAAAAGCATGCTCTACATCTTAGGGAAGTGTTGGAGACTCTTTGAGCACATTGTCTTAAGACAACAAAGATGGATGGAATTCTTAGCATCCTATGAATTTGAGATAGCGTATATCCCTGGCAAGGGTAACGTGGTGGCAGACGCCTTAAGCAGAAAAAGGCTGTCCTTGAGTCCATTGTTCATGGAATGGCGAAGCTTGGAGTTTAATTCTATGTTAGACTTTAGACCTTTAGTTGACTTTGTACCCGGTTTGCTAGCCTCTTTGGAGGTTAGGCCTACTCTTTTGGGGCGGATTGGCGAGGCACAGCGAGACGACCCACAGTTGGTTGAGTTAGTAGAGAAGCTCATAAGGGGGGGAGTCGTCCAGCCATTTGAGTAGGTACACCCTAGATGGTAAGGGGTGGTTGCGTAGAGACGGTAGACTTTGTACTGCAAGACGAGGGTCTGAGGAAGGCTATACTTGATGATGCACATCGATCGAAGATGACCATTCATCCTGGTAGGGACAAGATGTACCAAGACATGAAGAGAGTTTTCTTCTGGGCCGGTATGGAGAAAGATGTGGCCGAGTATGTCGCTAGATGTTTGGTGTGCTAGCAAATGAAAGCAGAGCAGAAGAAACCCGATGGGTTGCTTCACCCATTTGGAAGTTCCGCTATGGAAGTGGGATAGTGTGTCGATGGATTACCGAGATCGAGGAAGGGCAATACGGGAATTTGGGTTGTGGTAGACAGACTTACCAAGAGTGCCCATTTTATACCCGTGAAGAGTAAGAGGACCGCTCCATGGCTTGCTTCAGTCTATGTTAGAGAGATTGTTAGATTGCATGGCGTACCATCCAGCATTGTGAGTGATCGAGATCCTATCTTCACTAGTGAGTTTTGGAGAAGTTTGCAAGAGGCGGTAGAGACTCAGTTGTGTTTGAGCACCGCATATCATCCTCAGACGGACGGTCAGACCGAGAGGGTGAACCGTATCTTAGAAGATCTCTTGAGGCTTTGTATCTCGGATTTTGGAGGTACATGGGAAGAACATCTTCCTTTGGTGGAGTTCGCATACAATAACAGCTTTCAGTCTAGTATGGGCATGGCTCCTTTTGAGGCTCTTTATGGAAGGCCTTGTCGATCTCCTACATGTTGTTGGGAATCTACGGATAAGATCTTGCTTGGGCCAGATACGGTTAGAGAGACTTCAGAGAAGATTGATTTGATTCGAAGAAGGATGAAAGCAGCGCAAGATAGACAGAAATCTTATGCGGATCGGAGAAGGACGGATCTTGAGTTTGAGGATTGGGAACATGGTTTTTGTCAAAGTATCTCCGTTGAGAAATGTTGTTCGCTTTGGGTCCGTTGGGAAGTTAGCACCGAGGTTTGTTGGGCCGTTTCCTATTAAGGAAAGGATTGGACGGATGGCATATAGGGTGGAGTTGCCCGATAGACTTAAGTGGTGTTCATGATGTATTCCATGTATCACATCTGAGGAAGTGCTTACATGAGACCGCAGAGGTGGTAGAGCCGAGCTTGCTTAGAGATGTAGAGGTAGAGCGTGATGCGACGATTCGACGAGCTCCTACTCGCATCCTTGGGTCAGAAACTAGGAAGTTGAGGAACAGAGAAGTTCAGCTAGTTAAAGTGCAATGGGGAGAAGACGAGGGCAATGCTACTTGGGAGACGGAAGCGAAGATGCGTTCTTTGTATCCATTTCTTTTTGAGAGTATGTCTTTTAACTTCTCCTTTATCGCTTGTCTAGTACTTATCTTATCTTTAGTATGTCCTCTCATTAGTACCTTTGACCTTTAGATAGGGTAAACCTATGGTTGAAACATGTGTTTGAGACATGTTATGTTTGATGGATGCATGTGGATGCAAGTGGTTGCCAGTGGTTGCTCGTGGATGCATGTATAAACACATTAGGCACTAGATCGGCTCAATCACTTCATATTGCATATTGCATAAAATTGTGTGTAGGAAGCTATATTTATGGATGTATAATGATTGTGTTATCATATGGATGATGCATTTTGGTGAATGATTGTGCACTCATGTAGATATTGTATGTGTCGATAGGGTTCTCTCGCATACATAATGGATGCATGGCACTATCATGGTTTGCATATGCTCATACATTAGATAGGGAACATATACACACACTTTTTGCATATGCTCATACATCATTAGAAACTGTTTTAAGGACAATGGATGCCCGTGTTTGATGGATTGAGTAGATGGTTGTTTGGATGGTAGGATATGCATTCTCCTTAGCTTAGAGATTTCGGGGACGAAATCCTTTAAGGAGGGGAGAATGTAACACCCCGAAGTTCGGTTAATGCTAAATTCACAAATTACAGAATAAATAATCTCAGATTTGAGAGTAGGGGGAAATGGGCTGCGTCATTGCTTTCGTCTCGGAAAAATACGCGAAATAGAGTCCGAATTTTCGAGAATCGGAGTCCATATGGTCCGGTTATGGCCCAATGAAGTTTGCAGAAAATTAAAAGTTCAAAACAGATTTAAAATTCAGGTTTAAAATTCAAAATTGGGGCCATTGGGCGGTGGGGGGAAAAATTCCCGCCCAGCTACCCGTGTCGACAGCCCTGTCGACAGGGCAGTCGACTGGGTAGCACCAGGTCGACAGCCCTGTCGACAGCCCTGTCGACTTGGGTGTCGACAGGGGGTGCTCGTCAGGTCTAACCTGGTGCACCATTTTAAGGGTTTGGCTGTGTTTTGGGCTGTTCTCTAGAAGCTTCCGGGATCTGATGGTCCTAATCTAACCTAGGGTTGATCTAAGGGCCTAAAACACTTGCCTAATCCTATAAATAGGACCCTAAGCTAACCCTAAATGATCATAATCCTATCTCCTAACTAAACTATGCAAAATTTTCTATGATCATGGCCTCCACCCAAAACCCTAGCCTCCATCCTCTTATGAAACTATTTCTATGAAGGCTTTCATGTTCATACAAGCATTTTTGAGTTGTTTAAGGGATCATTAGCTTGCATTCATCATCAAGTTGCAAGCTTTATGTTCAAGGCTAGAGTTTTTGGGTAATTTGTGGCAAGGGTTTGCTTATGGGAGCTTAGTGGTGAGTTCCTATAGCTTTAATAATCAATTGTTAAATTGATTATGGTAGGATATGATAAGAGATGGCTATGTTTGTGGATAAATGTGTTTATGCAAGTTTAGTATAGTGTATGTTATGTGTTTTGCAAGTTTTATGCTATATGCAAGTTTAATGCCATGTTTTATGATGCAAAACACTATGTTGAACATTTATGCATATGTAACATGTTATGCAAACTATATGTGAGAGTATATGCAAGTTATATGTAACATGATATGCAAGTTATGCATTTGGTTTTATGCATGCTATATAATTGGTTTTATGCATGCTATGTATTTGGTTTTATGCATGCTAAGTATTTGGTTTTATGCATGCTAAGTATTTTGTTTATGCATGCTAAGTATTTTGGTTTATGCATGCTAAGTGTTTGGTCATATGCAAGTTGTTATGCAAGTTCATATGCAAGTTATGATGCAAGTTCATATGCAAGTTATGATGCAAGTTCATATGCAAGTTGTGATGCAAGTTCATATGCAAGTTATGATGCAAGTTCATATGCAAGTCCATATGCAAGTTTATATGCAAGTCCATATGCAAGTTTATATGCAAGTTTATATGCAAGTTCATATGCAAGTTTATATGCAAGTTTATATGCAAGTTCATATGCAAGTTTGGGTTAATGAATTATGCTAGTTGGGTTTAATGTTATGATGCAAGTTGACACCTTTTAAACCCATGTAAATGCCAACGTTGTGCTAAGATTGAACCCATTACATTTGTAATGAAACTCCCTATGACATGTCATGAGAACGAATTACGTGGGAAACGATGGGGTTAATACGCATGTTAATAGAAATGTGTAAAGTTGGTATGTTTAAGCATAACATAAAATGAATGGACATAATTGGGAATTTACCTATTAAGTTAGGTCTACCCATATTATGGAGTTGGGAATTTACCTATTAAGTTAGGTCTACCCATACTATGGAATTGGGAATTTACCTATTGAGTTAGGTCTACCCATATTCTTAAAAAATGTGTAATTAATTGGGGATAATTAATACAAAATTATGGGGGTGATTAATTAGGTGTAATTAATCTACTAAGACACGAGGTTGGACCCTTTTGTAGCATAAGACTGCCCGGAACCGACCGGCAAATCCAGCGGCTACAAATGATTGGCCCAATGTGAGAGGTCTTAGTCATAAACTAAATACGTGACAAGTGTAAAGACACGAGGTTAGACTCTGTTATGGTGTAAGGCTGCCCGGAACCAGCCGGCATATCCAACTGCCATAAAAGACAGTCTAATGTGAGAGGTCTTTACAAAGGTTACGATCTTAATTAATTAAGAAACACTTAACCAAATTAGCATGTAGAGGGACATGAGGGGTTAAGTGGGTGCCTTGGGTGGCATGTGGAAATGTAGTGGTTGCCCTGGGTGGCAATAGAAAATACGATTAGAATACTTAACCAAAGTGGAACATGTAATTAAACATGATTAAAGGGTTAAGTAAGTGCCATGGGTGGCATGTGGAAATCTAGTGGGTACCTTGTATGACAATTAGAATATGATTAAATGACTTAGCCAAAATTTATAACATGTAAGTGGACATGGTTAAAGGGTTAAGTGGGATTCACTAGAAATGCCAAGCTTAAGTAGTAGCTTGTGGGGGCCGTAAGTGGCAACTGAAAAATAATTAAAGGGCAAGCTTAAGTAGTAGCTTGTGGGGGCCTTAAGTGGCAATTGAAATATAATTAAATGACAAGCTTAAGTAGTAGCTTGTGGGGGCCTTAAGTGGCAATTGAAATATGATTAGATGACTTAACCAAACCTTAACATGTAAGTGGGCATGATTATAAAAGGGGTTAAGTGGGATGCACTAAATAAAATGACAAGCTTAAGTAGTAGCTTGTGGGGGCCCATTTCAACCAATATCCCAAACGTATCTTAGTGGGCTCGACTCTAGTCGAGTGACGGGACACGCATATTAGGCTTGACTATAAGAGGCCAAAACGGGTTAGCGGTGGCAACGCAGGATCAACGTGTTTCATATGCGTGTGTGGACCCGGGCTGGTTGGTAAGTCGTTGTTGCATCGTGTAGATATAAAGCCGTGCACCGTTGATATTATCAGGTTGCCACTTTGGGGAATGATACACCCCATTGTGGGACCAGCACGGGTATCTACGTAAGGGAGCCGATCGCTTGGGGAGTAGTGGGTGCACCTATGTAGTTAGCTAGGGGTACAAGAAACTACTGGGTAAAATTACTAAGTACACTTAGTGGGATCAACCTTTAAGTAGGAATCACCCTTGGGTGGGTAGAACTGGTGTGGTGCAGTGTAAGAATTACCCTTGGGTGGGTAGAGTCTGGGGTGGTGCAATCTACTAATTATCCTTGGGTGGGTAAATGCGTCTTTTCGTTTATCTTAGAACATCCTGTGTTTAGTTGGCTACTTAGTGTAGTCATTATCCCCAGAGGTACCGTACCTTGTTTATATCATACCCTAATTACTTTGATGATTGTATTGTTAGGGTTATAGGACTCACTCAGACTTATGTCTGACCCCGTTGTTTCTTTATCTTTTTCCCAACCCTCAGGTTTTCAGAGTGGGCCTAGCACTAGTGGGCTTGGATCAGACCGCTATATCTATCTTTCGGGGCTTGGACCGTGGATGTAAAGCTCAGTTTATCTTTTCTATTATGGCTATTAGGTTATGTAGTGGGATTATGTACTTTCATTTTTATCAGGATGGATATTATGTACTTGACTCTTATTTATGGTTTTGGTGTAACCAAACATGTTTTACTTTCCGCTGAAATGAAATGATGTTTTAAATTCTCAAGTATTACTTATATCTGTCTTGTTGTAATTTTTCTGTTCTATATTCACTTAAAATACTCCACCGATGTTATGGCATTCCCTTAGTGAGTGATCATAGCGGGTGTGGGGTGTTACATTTCATTCCGGTGAAAAGCAAGAGGACCGCATCTTGGCTAGCGTCCGTATATCTTCGTGAGATTGTGAGACTTCATGGAGTCCCTTCTAGTATTGTCAGTGACCGTGACCCAATCTTTACTAGTCAGTTCTGGAATAGCTTGCAAGAGGCTATGGGCACGAGTTGAATCTAAGTACTGCTTATCACCCACAGACGGACGGTCAAACCGAGAGGGTGAATAGAGTACTCGAGGATCTATTGAGGCTTTGTATTCTGGACTTTGGTGGTACTTGGGAAGACCATCTTCCTCTTGTTGAGTTTGCATATAATAACAGTTATCAGGCAAGCATAGGGATGGCACCATTTGAAGCTTTATATGGGAGGCCGTGCAAGTCGCCTACATGTTGGTGGGAGACAACAGATAAGCTCATACTTGGGCCTGATATGATCAGAGATACATCCGAGAAGATCGAGTTGATTCGGAGATGAATGAAAGCGGCCCAAGACCGACAGAAATCCTATGCTGATAAGCGAAGATCCGATTTGGAGTTCGATATTGGGGATATGGTTTTCGTAAAGGTTTCTCCTTTACGGAATGTGGTCCGATTTGGAGCCGTTGGGAAGTTAGCCCCGAGATTTGTTGGACCATTCCCCATTGTTGAGAGGATCGGGCAGATGGCTTATAGAGTGAAGTTGCCCGAGAAACTTGCCGGAGTGCACGATGTTTTTCATGTCTCGCATCTCCGGAAGTGTTTACATGAATCAGCAGAGGTTGTGGAGCCAAGTGTTTTGGAGGATGTGGAAGTAGAGAGAGAGGCTACCTTGAGGAGAGCTCCGATTCGTATCTTGGGGACGGAGGCCAAGAAGCTAAGGAATCGAGAGGTCAAATTGGTGAAGGTTCAATGGGGTGAAGCCGAAGAAGACGCAACTTGGGAAACCGAGGAGAAGATGCGTAGGCTTTATCCATTCCTTTTTGAGGGTACACTCTCAATCTCTTTTCTTTGTTAGCATATCTTTCTCTTTGCTATCCATATTTATCTAGTTTATCGTGTTAATCTTGTCATAAGAACCTTAGGTAGGAACCCTTTGGATGAAACATGTGTTTGGAACATGTTATGCTTGGTGGTTGCAAGTGGTTGCAAGTGTTTGCAAGTGGTTGCTCGTGGATGCATTATACACGATTAGGCACTAGATCGGCTCGCACACTCCTCATATTGCATATGCATGAGTGTTTATGCTTATTCATGGATGAAAATTGTGTGTTATCACATGGATGTTGCATATGGGTGTATGTTATGTGCACACATATAGATGATATACATTATGTTAGGAATTGCATACATATGGATTCATTTCACTAACATAATTCGCATTGATGATATTTGCATTAGATAAGTACATATACACACACCTCTGCATATGTTCATCCAGCATTTAGAATCTTGTAAGGACAATGATTGCTCATGGATGATGCTTTGAGTAGATGGATGATTGGATGGTAGGATACGTTCTTCCTAACTTGAAGATTTCGGGGACGAAATCCTTTAAGGAGGGGAGAATGTAACAACCCGTATTTTCAATAACCTATTATAACATAAATCGAGGCAGAATTTAATTCTAAAATCTGAATCAAGGGAAACGGGCTATGCCATTGCGTTCGTCTCGGAAAAATACGCGAAATAGAGTCCGAGTTTTCGAAAATCGGAGTCCGTATGACCCGATTAAGGCCCGACGAAGTTTTCAGAAAATTCCCAAGTAAAAACAGATTTAAAATAAGTTAAAAACAAGGGTTAAGGCACAACTGGCGTCAGGCGGGAAAACTCCCGCCAAGACCCCCAAGTCGACAGGCATGTCGACAGGGGTCTAAGGGTGTCGACTGCCCTGTCGACAGCCCTGTCGACACGGGGTGGCCGGGCAGTTTTGCCTGGCGCACCATTTCTGATCTGGGCTTGGTTGTGTGGCTTGGTTCTGGAGAATTCCGAAATCTGATGGACCTAATTCAACTAGGGTTTAATCCTATGGTCTAAATCACTAGCCTAATCTATAAATAAGACCCTAACCTACCCTAAATCATCATTAATCTATCCTACAACTAAACTATGGCAAAATCCATCCTCTCATGGCCTCCACTCTCTTCATACAATTCCTAAACAAATTGCTAAGAGATTTCCATGCATACAAGTGTATTTAGGCTTGTATGATCCTCTTTAGCTTGCATTAAAGTCTTGTTTCTCTATTGTCATCATAAAGGAGGAGTCTTGATCAAGTTTTCTTGCATTTTTGGGGTTTTAATTTGTTGCATAAGGGGTTTCTTACATTTGCTATACTCATTTGAGTCCGCAAAAGCATTGTAAGCCCTATTCCTCTCATACTTGAACTTTGAAATTAAAAGCATGATATGCAAGTTGTCATAAGTTATGCAAGTTTATTTATGCAAGTATGATATGCAAGTTGCCATAAGTTATGCAAGTTTGTTTATGCAAGTATGATATGCAAGTTGTCATATGTTGTGCAAGTTTGTTATGCAAGTATGATATGCAAGTTGCCATAAGTTATGCAAGTTTGTTTATGCAAGTATGATATGCAAGTGTCATATGTTGTGCAAGTTTGTTTATGCAAGTTTGTTTATGTAAGTATGATATGCAAGTTGACATATGTTATGCAAGTTTTATTATGCAAGTTTGATATGCAAAGTTGTCATATGATATGCAAGTATGCTTATGCAAGTTTGGGATGGTCATGTGGTTCATGTTAACATGTTATGCATGCTTTTGGGCCTAAAAACGTAATATGCAAGTGTATGAACACATGAACCTTTCATATGCCACCATGTTGAACTTGTGGCTCTAACACTTTTATGTCATGATTATGCCAAGTTCCCACTTTCTATCCTTTACGCGCTATTGCGATATGTAAGCGATGGGATTGCGTTTGGGGTTGGGTAAACTTAAAAGACATAAAAACATGAGCTTGGGAATTTACCTATTAAGTTAGGTCTACCCATTGGGAATTTACCTATTAAGTTAGGTCTACCCAATTGCTTGAAAACTTGTAATGAGATGGACATGACACTTAGAAAAGATAAGTGTGGCCAACTCGAGGTTGGGTTGAGTTTGTAGCGTAAACCTACCCGGAACCGACCGGCTTAACTAGTTGCTACAAACAATAGGACCCAATGTGAGAAGTTGGTCATGTTGTACCTTGGACCCGAGGTTAGACCAAGTTGTGGTGTAAAGCTACCCGGACCCGCCCGGCTTAACTAGTAACCACAACAAAGTCTAATGTGAGAGGTTAAGGCGCATTAATTAATTAATGCCTCATGATTAGGGTTAAGTCATGGACCATTTAATACTTAACCAATTTGGGCTCGGTTGGTTTATCGGGGTTAAGTCGTGAACTCACCGTTACACTTAACCAAGTTAATCCATGATTAGTGAAGGGGTTAAACCATACTTAACCCACTAGAGAAATCCTAGTAATGGGGGGTCCACTCCGCAGTAATCCCAAGTTTGTATCATCAAGGCCCTAGGGACTAGGCTAGGGAGGGGGCACGATTACTGGGCTGGAGATAAGCGACCAAAAGCGACGGCCGAGTGGTACACCGGTGCAGTTCTGGGCGGACTCTGGTCGTGCACATAGTCCGTAGCCGGAGAAATCAAGCACGGGTACCGGTAGATCGAGACTGTGCACTCATGTTTATGGTGTCCAGGGGTTGACACCCTAGGGCTTGATACACCCGACGGGTGGACCCGGCACAGTTCGACTACATTCATGTTTGGGCCGTATTGACACCAACACGTGACGAGTTAGGCTTAGGGAGCCGATCGACTAGACCGTTGGGTTGGACCTCGTGGTAGGGTCACTTCATGGACCTCGTGGTAGGGTCACTTCATGGACCTCGTGGTAGGGTCACTTCATGGGCCTCGTAGGAGGATCACTTCATGTTATTGGGCCAAAGCTTGGGCCGTGGGATCAATACTTGTTTAATTAAGTCATTTTAGTTTGCTAGTACACCCGTGGTGCAAAACCTTAATCCTGATTATGCGATGACACCTTTATCTACCTTGATAGTTAATCATCGTGTCGTTATCCTTATGTTCATACTTGCTGCTCATGACAGTTAACTTTATCAGTTTACATTGATTGTAGTAGGGCTTACTCAGTCTTTTTGACTGACCTGTTTTCTTTTGCCTCTTTTCTTCCGTTCCCCCCCCCCCAGGTTCTCAGGGAGGGAATACAGGAGCTTAGCTTGGATCCTACCTGCTTTCTTGGATAGCTCATGTGCTTTGGACTTGAGCTCGCTATGGTTTTTCTGCTTTGGTGATAGCTACTTATGTTTTTCTTTTCAGTTTTTAGATGATGTTGTTTATGTACTAGACTTATTTTATTTGGAAAATTGACATGATGTTGTACTAAGACTTCATTTGAAATGGTGTGAAAATCTTCCGCTGTTTTATCTATGTTATTTACTCTGATTACATACATATGTTCTTGTTCTGCCTTGATATATCATTATGCATGTTTACCTGATTCAAACGACCCTCCAAAGTCAGAGTGCTTGCAAGAGTCACCCTGGCGGAGGCGGGGTGTTACACGAATGGTTGAATAATTGCTTGGTTGTGGTTGAAAAATACCCATTGGTGATTGAAATGAATTCGAAATATTTGTGGAAATAAAAATAAACATGCCGCCTGCGTGCGAATTAGATGCATGAATCCCCATTGTCAAAAACCGCGAGGTTTTAAGGTAGAGCGAGGAGCCGTACTAGGGACGGTGCCGGTTTTAACTACCCTGCCGTTATGCTGCCGAAATTTTGAATAATCTTTGTGTGTTAGAATTATTTTCATATGCTGAAATTATTTTCATGCGTTGAAATTAAAGCCATATGTTGAAACTATATCCATGTGTGGAAATATTCATGTGTTGAAAAGTGTTGTGTGAAAATTAAATTCATTTGTGAATGAATGAAGTGTTTAAACAATAAAAATCACATTTTTATTATATATGAAGTATGAAAAATATCCGCCTTATATAAATAATTTCAACAATAAAAATCCCATCTTTCTAATATGAACAACATAAATAAAATGTCCATGTGTGGAGATGCTCATTTGTTGAGAAGTGTGTGTAGTGGAAAAGTTCATGTGTTGAATAAAAAGATCGAACGATAAAAATTACATTTTTATTGAAACTATGAAGTGCTGAAACATCTATTTGTCGAATAAATATTTTAAATGATAAAAATATCATTTTTATCATATGTGTAATATGCTAAAGATATGCGGACGTTGAAATAAATATTTGTGATATAAATATTATTTTTAATATGCATAGGAACTAAATAAAATAGTCATGTGTTGAAATCTATTTTAGTTCGCCAAAATTATCATCTTTGAAATGTGAAGTGTTAAAAATAGCCACTTGTTCAAATAAACGTGCATGAGTTGAAATATACATTAACTAGCTAATGATATGATTTTAGCCTATGCATGCAACATTAGAATGAATGGTGTTTTTAAACCAAAGCAAATCAAATATGAAATTGAATGGAAAATGATAAATGTTAGAAATTGTATATATGTACATGCATATCTATTGAACAGGTTAAAGCAAAAGGGGCTAGATAAGAGAAATAGAATTTTGTGCCCGACAAATAGGTACACATTTACCGCTTTGTTTGGGTGATGATTTTATGAGCCTGTTGGCTAGCCGCTTGGCTTTTTCTTTTTCTTTTTGATATGAGACGCCCATGTGGCTATTTGGGAATTTTCCCAGACCCTCCCGTACAAAGGAGGTTATGGCGAAATTTTCCAAAATTTAAAGGCGTTAGTGAAATAACTGAAGTGGAAACGATATAGGAATTTTTGAATGAACTATATTTATATAAGTATATAAATATAAATAGAATTAAAACGAAATGTGGCCTTGCAGTTCATGTTTTGAAACCGTGATTTCAAACGACTAGTGCGGGAAATCCGACCATTGGATTTTCCCGAAACCACAACCGTTGGGTTCGCCTTAGAAATATCTTTCCAACGGCATCAACTTTGTGAAGATCCGCCGGTTGGATTATCTGGAATGTTTAATTCAAAACTGAAGAAAAACAGCGCCAGAAACGATTATATTTATATATATATATATATATATATAATTAAATTAAATCGCATAACGACGCTGCAGTTCGTAAATTGAAATCGTAACTTCAAATGGTTAGTGTGGAAGATCCGACCATCGGATTTTCCCAAAACTGAAACCGTTGGATTCGTTTTGAAATGACCTTCCTAATGGTGTAAAATTTGTGAAGATCCAACGGTTAGATTTTCATATATGTGTAAAACAAAATTAATGAAAAGCAGCGCCAGTGCATCGACACGACCTGAAACGTCGTTTAATTAAATATGGCCGTTTTAAATTAAATAAAATGGCGATATATCGTTATAAAGTACTATAGACGATATAGAGTGAAAATAGACCAATTTTGTTGTGTTTGCTTGATATGTGATGGTTGAATGTATTTGACATGAAAATTATAACTAAATAGCTGAAATGTGAATGTTGAATAGTCCAACCACGTGGTTAATTGATTTGAAAATCTAAATATACGTGGGTTATTTGAAAAGGCCGAGTTTATCTCATTTCAAATAATCGATCGACGTTGAGAAGTCGAAGAGTCGAAGACGACTGAAGACCGACGATCTCCACATTGGATGGATGGGCGCTACTGATGCTCGTGATTGGAGTAGCTACCATGAAGGAATTGAAGTAGTAGCCGTCCACACATACTGTTGATTGTACGGATATGCGAGGAATTGGTGCCTCCGGTTTCGTTCAGATCCAGAACGGACTTGTTAATGGACTGTGTGTCTGACATTGGATTTTGTTCTGTGTTGATTGATCTCTGTTAAATATATATCTGTTTGGCGGCGGAGAATTTATTCTCTTGCTTAACGCCCTTCTCTGAGACGTACGAGCTCAGAGGTTATGTATTGACAGAAATCAGTCGCATGGAGTGGATTGCCTGTGTGGCACGCCTAAGTGGCATATGATCAAGGCTTCTGTTGCAAAGCAAAGTCTTGTGGTTGATGATCAAAGCATGGTCTGTGTGACGTAGCTTTGTGTATAACGTGAATTCGCGAGCCTCACAACCCGGTATGAGTCAAAAACGGGAGAAGAACCCAAGGAGTGCACGACGTTTCTTTCTAGCTATGGTGGTGTCAGTGACCTCCCAGCCCTGACATTTATATCTACTTTTCACCTATGTGGTTGTTGGAATACGAGGCGCCTCGATTATAGGTCTGTAAGGACCGGGAAACGTGTGTTCAGGAATTGCCAATCCTCAAAAGTAAGAGAGGACCGACCTTGGAGGATCTAGGGGATTGCTGTGTGCGGTCCCGAGGCATTTGCTAGAGTGTCTCGAACGGAGAGGAGCTTGCCCCTTGCCTCGACTCATGAAGGAATCCAATTTCCAATACGAAATATGCGGACGTGATTGTATTACTAGTATGGCGACATAGTGGTGTGGGTCATTTATGCCGCCTATGATTGATATTTATGATTGAAATCACTTTTGAAACATATATGCACTAGTAATAATATCAAATACCTTTGTTTTATTCATATGAAGCATCTTTGGCCATTATAAGGTAAAAACTCTATCCTACGGCTTGCGTTGCATTGTGTGATGGGACCTGAGTCTTATAATGGCTTCATTTTATAAAAAGCATTGCGATTATTTAATCATTTACTTTATTTCATGCACTAGCACTCATTGGAGTAAACCCGTTCCGCGAAAGTGGCGTGGTCCTTTGATTTGCTTCATTATTGTTATTAATAAGTTGAGTAGATTTCTCATACCAGTTCCATGACTGACTCGTAGTTTGTTTCACCTTGCAAACTCGGGTGCCCTCATTTTCACACGGGCAGCCTAGTTATAGGTTTCTAACGCACCTTTTGGCTCATGGCGAGGCTTGACTACACTGTGCTGACTTGGATTTTCTCCGCCATTATTGTATCTTTTTTATGATTCCGCCACTGGCGATGTAGACTGATATTACTTTTGTGTACTCTTTATGTATGATTCCGCCTCAGGCGATGGTGACTGATTATGTATCATTATGCACTAAGTTGTATCCTGTACTGTGCTTCTCTGATGTGATGATATCTATATGATTCCGCTGTCATATGTGTGTAAATTATTCTATTTTCAGTTTATGCTATTATCTATGATCTGCTAATGTTGATTAATGTGTTATATTCCAATGATTATCCTTAACACCATGTCACGGGGTTTTGGGATCGTCACACAAAAGGTTGTATTGAATCATTACTATTATAGCTTGGGTAACAAAGATGTGTTACTAGACGCCGCTCATTGTTTACGGTCTAAATGTTGTTGTTTAAACTGTTGCCAACGCTGTGATAGCCTATAGGGTCACACTTACATACGTTGTAAAAGGATGAGGATATTTAAATATAAGGGTTTTGACTAATTCTATTATTTAAATAAGGGTGAATAGGTCATATGGATAGAGAAAATGTCGGTTCTAATATTATAAAGAAGGGATCCGACCTTTTCCTTTATATTTATTATTACAACCGAAATTCTTAAAAAACCCTAGATCCCAATTTAGCTAGTACTACCTCATCCTTCCTCGATTTGATTCGAGGGCAACATCAGTGGATCTCCGATAGAGGCGCGGCGTCATGTCGAGCTCTCCGATTTGATTCAACCTAGATTCATCATCAAATTCTGAAACAAAGGAAATCCTCGGTTCGAATTCAACTCAGTTCTATTTCAAGGATTTTTGCAACACTGATCTGGTATGATTTCGATTTACTGTTATTATGCTTAGATCCAAATTTATAATTGTTATAAGTTAAAATATGGTATACGATTAGATAAATCGAAACCTTACACGAAGACCATCCCTACCATCCATAAAGACTAGATGCAACTTTGGACAGTTGCAATTTTTTGCCTATTAGACTTCGTACAACTATAACTCCTTCGTACGAATTCCAAAAGACTAATATCTTGCACATAACCTATGAAAACCATCCAGCTCATTTCCTCCAAGTTTAATGCAAATTTGATTAGTTTTTATTTTTGGACATTTTTGCAAAGTACTAATCTTAGCCTAAATCTAAGTTGTCATTTGTTGGAGTTTTCAGATATCAAAACAAGTAAATTCATGCATACAACTATTTATAAAAGTTTAAAACAACAATAACCCGAAAATTTGGGCCAGTTTAAAATTTTTATTTTGGCAATTTTGACGAATTTTGTACATTCAAAATAGATTATTTTAAATAATATCGACGAGAAATTTATTTTGAATAGAATTCGAACGTATATATTATATACGTCGTCATTAGAATATAAATAATTATATATAATTATAAATAGAATTGAAAATGGCGCGGCAGTTCGATAATTCGATTTCAAACTTCAATTGAATGTACCGGGTGCAAAACAATCCGGATTTTAGTGAAACCAAAAACATTAGGATCTATTCGTGAATATCTTTCCAACGAATCCGAAAAATCAAAATTTCAAAGCGGGAATCAAAAGATATGTCCAGTTGAAAATTCTGAATAGTCGCTATGGAATTCAGGCCCTTAAAAATGGAAATTTTGCAAACGACCTCGGATTTCGACGAAACCACTTTTATTGGATCCGCAGTGTCAAGTTATTGCTAGATTCCAAATTTCATAATTTTTCGAATCAATATGTGAGCGCGGCAAAAGAAAACGCGTTTGACCAGTTTCAGTTGATTTTAATCGACTGGAAAATGGCCATTTTTCCAACTGTCTCGGAATTCGACGAAACTAGTTTTGTTAGGACCGTATCGTCAATACGAAGCTAGAAAATATTTTTCTGGAATTTTTAAAGTTAGTATGTGACCCCGGTAATTTGAAATGTACGTTTAAAATTCAATATAGTGATGTAAATGTAAATTTGACGAAAACTGATTCAAACAGTCGAATCAGCCTACGATACATATCCCATTGTGTTCGGAATGGGGGTAAAACGCTATGGGCGACAGGCGGTGGGCCTCGTTTAGAGGTCGAAAATGAAAGTTGCTTTTAGGCAAAAAATAAAATAATTTAAATAATATAAAATATAATCCCACCCCCTTATTCCTCTTCATTCAGAAAATTAATCGGAAAAAAAAAAGAAAAAAAAACCCAAACTATCGATTCCCCCCTCCCCCCCCCCCCGGTCGATCTCGATCGCCGCCGCCGCCAGGAGGCGCGGCGCCTCCGACCTCCCTCCTGCCGTTCAACTCCCCTCCCCTCCTTCTTCCCTCCTCGTCGAAGCCTCCCCCCCCCCCACCAAAGAAACCGACGAGCCCCATGAAACCCCACGCCCTCGCGAAACCCGATATCCCCTCCGCCTGCTCCTCCTCCTGCCGCCGAGCCTGGCCATCACTCCCCCCCCCCCCCCGCCCTTCGCTGGTATGTTTTATTTTTATTTTATTTTCTTATTTTATTTTATTTTATTTTCATTTTCATTAAAATACAGATAGTAAAAAAACAATTAGGGTTTTTTGTAATAGAAAAAAATTAGATTTTTTCATAGCGGTTTATGAAGAAAAATATATTTCTTTTATAACGAAGTAGCAAAAATAAAAACATGATCTTTACTATATAGAAGTAGTAAAAATATGATTTTTATATCTTTAAAGTATTAAAAATATAGTCTTTACTATATAGCGATTATAAAAATATGATTTTTATATTTTTAAAGTAGTAAAATATAATCTTTTATATTGTAGAAAGATAAAAATATGATCTTTGCATAGTAGGAACTATAAAAATATACTCTTTATGAGATATAGATGTAAAAATATGAAAAGACGATATTTTTAAATTTGAAAAGGGCGAATTTTTAAATTTGAAAAGGGCGAATTTTTAAATTTGAAAAGGGCGAATTTTTAAATTTGAAAAGGGCGAATCTTTAAATTTGAAAAGGGCGAATCTTTATTTTTGAAAAGGGCGAATCTTTATTTTTGAAAAGGGCGAATCTTTATTTTTGAAAATTCGATTTTTATATATTGAATAGCATAGTAAAAATTCCATTTTTATATATTGAATAGCAAAGTAAAAATTCGATTTTTATATATTGAATAGCTATATAAAAACGTGATTTTTATATATGTAGTGGCTGCGGGCAACGAAAGTGACGAATGCGATAACGATGAAGATTTCTATAAAAGAAGAGTCAAGATTATTGGATAGCTATTGGGCCTCGTTTAGACGACAAGGGGTAAAACGCTATAGACGACAGGCGGTGGGCCTCGTTTAGAGGTCAAAAATAAAAGTTGCTTTTTAGTGATAAATTAAATTAAAAAAATATATATATAATTCTCGTTTTATCAGCCGACCCCCCCCCCGTTCATTTCAAAACGAAACGAAAAAAGAAAAGAAAAAAAAACGCTGCCCTAGCCCTTCGACGGAGCCGCCGCCCACCCACCGCCTCCGGCGCCGAACCTCGGCGAGACCCCCCCCCCCCCCCCCCCCCGCTGCGCCGTTCTCCCTTCTTCTTCCTCCTCCCCTTCTCTTCCTTGACTACGCCGCAGCCCCCCCCTCGGAAATCGAAGATGGCGACAGCCCCCCACCCCCAAACCGCATCCTCCTCCGCCGACCTCCACGAGAAGGAACCCCCCCAGTCCCAAACCTTCGACAGTAAAGCCCCCCCCCTCCTCTCCGATTCCTGTAAGTTTTTTTTGATTTATTTTTCAATTTTAGTTATTGTTCTATTCGATTTTAAAACTGAATTTTTATAGTTAACAAGAACTGATTTTTATTAACTAGGTAAGATTAGTTTTTTTAAATCAAAATGATTTGATTTTGAAAAGTAAAGATTTGATTTTGAATTGTGGAAGTTAAAAATATAATTTTTACATGATAAGAATATTAAAAATATCATCTTTATATGTGTAGAAAAATAAAAATGAGATTTTTATAAAGATGAAATCTTTAAATTTGAAAAGGCGAAGTCTATGTTTTTATAAAGGCGAAAACTATATTTTAGAAAGGCGAAATCTTTATATGGAAAATAGCGTGATAAAAATATAATTTTTATCTATATGACACCAAAGTAAAAATTCGATTTTTATATATTGAATAACGGAATAAAAATTTGATTTTTAAATATATGAAGTGATTATAAAAATATGATTTTTAAATTGAAAGTAAACAAATAAAAATGTGACTTTTATTTTAAAAGACATCAAAATATAAAAATGTGTGATTTTGATATATGTAGTGACTATGGGCAACGAAGATGGAAGAAAAGGCGAGAACGACGAAGATCTCTACAATAGGAGTGTCGTGATATTGGATAGCTTTTGGTGGGAACTTCTCACTCAAAAATCTTTTTTTCTAGTTATATATATACTAGGATGCAGACGGTGCTTAGTAGCACCCGACACAATCGTCCACAGACCATGGACTTGTTTGTTTGGTTGCATAGATTAGTTAGATGATTTGATCGGAAATTGAATTGTTTGGTGAAATGAAATTGATTTGATTGATGTGTGAATGGCGTGGGCCTTCACTAGACCGGGGATAAGGCTAGGCCTCGTCTCGTTTCTAGTATTGTGCCATTATGCCGCCGAAATTTTCTAAAATATGTTAGATAAATAAAAATATCATTTTTATTGTGTAAATGAAATGAATAGAAATTCATGTGTTAAAATAAAATATATTATCGTTAAAAATATAATTTTTAACGTGAAAGTGAATAAATAAATATTTATAAATAAATCGGCCGATTTGTTTATATACACTGATTTGACTGATATTGATTGGGTCGATAAATTTTACACATCGCCCAACTGCACAACTAAAAATCTGTGTTTGATTGTTTGAAACCACACATGGGTGTTGGGATGAAATTTGAAGTTCACTCATCCTGATTGATTAAATATGTCGATCGATTGATTGACAGGCTGTTATAAGCGTTAGATATCTATATTTGATGCTTATACAGTGTGGTGCACCTTGGATGATGATTGATTGTTTATTGTTGCTATTATATACATGTGGTATGGAATCCATATAATTAACATTATATGGTGATTGATTGGGCCTCATTCCAATCGGGAAAATAATGAATATTATAAAGAAAAATTCATGTGTTGAATCTATTCATGTGTTGAGTGAAATATTTTAATAACAAAATTCACATCTTTATCATATTTAAAATTAGAACTATTTTACGATGGAGTCTAATTAAAATCAAACGATAGATACCATAGTGTTATAAAATATCTTACATAACAAAAATAGTGATGTGTTGACAGTACTCATGTGTTGAGATTAGTCGTGTGTTGAAAGAAATATAAATTCATGTGTTGAATAGAATAAATATTCATTTGTTGAATAGAATAACGAAGTGACTGAAATATATAAAGCCGTGTTGATTAGTTTTGCGCCATTTTGACGTGAACGATATTTATATCGATTTTTATTCAAATTGAAATGAATATTATAGCGAATTGAATTGAATATAAAATGACTTCGAATTGAATTGAATATAAAACGAATTCAAGTTGAATTGAAAACGAACTAAAACTTAATTGAAATCGGTTCGAATTAAAATCAAATAGAAATGAATTCGAATCGAAATTGAATTGAAATCAATTTGGATTGAAATCAATTTGAATTTCAATTTGAATTGGAACGAATTTGAATTTGAATTGAAGTGAAACGAATTTGAATTGAATATAAAATTAATTCGGATTGAATTGAAATCAAATCGATTTGAAATTGAAGATGAAGTTGAAATTGTTTTTGAAACGACTTTAGAACGATTTATAAAATTCGTTTTAAAAGGAAATCGACGATATATTTATAATATATATATATATATTATATATATATATAATGGCCTGAAAAGAACGCGTCGCGCCACGGCAGTTCGTGAATTTCGACCATTAACTTCGAATTGACGTTGCGGGAGATCCGACCATCGGATTCTCCTAAAACCGGAACCGTTGAGTTCGTATCGAAAAGAGCTTTCCAATGAATATTAGAAATTTGAAATCTAACGGTTGGATTTGGAATTATGTCCAAATCAAATTCGAAAAAGGTCGCTGTAAGTGCAGTTCGATGGCCGTTTATGGAAATCGACTGTACGGGCCTTGATAAAATTATTAAAAATATCTATAATTTGTGTAAAATTATAATATGTGAATTGGAAAGAATTGGGCTGAAGAATTCCACATTTGAAAGGATAAAAATAGATTTTTATCGAAGTGAACTAGTTTTGAACCAGAATTAAAATCAATTTATTTTTGAAATAAATAAATTGAATTTGAAAGTGATTTTAAAAATAATCAGTATTCCCAATACGTGAATTGAACTGGAGTTGAATCGAAATTATCTTCGGGATATTTCGATGTTGGATTTCATGACTATACAGATATTGTTATGGGAATTTGAAAGATATATTTTATATTGTTATTTCCAATACGATATATGTTGGTTTCAGAATTTGATATTGAATATAAGCCGATATATTTTCTATTCAGAGCCTTGTATTTAATATCAAATATGATTTGGGTTTGTCGTGAATCGTGTTTTATATGGCATTGGTTCTTTAACCCAGTTAAAGACAAGATATTGATTTTTGAAAAGATTAAAACTAAGTAGGGTTTTAATGAATATGTAATTAGATTGAAATGTGAATTGATAATTTAAATTATCAAATCTGAAAGGTGAACGAGAATGGAGTACCAACAGTTTTGCTCCAAAGCGATAGTTAAATCTTTAAATAGATTTGAACTTGAAATGGTAATTGATTTTACCGATAACACCGTGGTGATAGATATGGAGTATTACCAGTTTTGCTCCATGGGATGAATAGGTTGGGATTGGGAAATAAAATAAATAATTACTTCGGTGTGGTTCGCTAATCCCGACTAGTTAGAAATGATATCCAAAGGAAGATCAAAGAATAAATTCAGAAGAATTTATCTTGGATAAAATTAATGGGAACCTTTCCCCAAGAATGTGATTTTGTGAATAAATGAATATTCTGAATTGGAATGAGGCGTTTGTTGTGTTTGTGTAACATTCGTTTATTATATACGTGGGTTATTCAGAAAGGCCGGGTTTATACCCATTCTGAATAACCGATTCGATGAGATGTCGAAGATGAAGACGGTGGTTGAAGACCGGAAGTCTTCACATCGTTTGGGTGATTACTGATGATCTTGATTGGGTTGTACACCTAGGATGAGGGAATCAGTTGGTGATCGTCCAGACGTACTTGGAGATGGATGGATATGCGAGGAAAGTGCCTCCGGTTTCGTTCAGACCCAGAACGAACTTGTAAATGGATTGTGTGTCTGACATTGGATTTTATTCTGTTTTGATTGATCTCTATTAAATATACATCTGTTTGGCGGCGGAGAATTTATTCTCTTGCTTAACGCCCTTCTCTGAGACGTACGAGCTCAGAGGTTGTATATCGATGGACATCAGTCGCATGGAGTGAATTGCCAATGTGGCACGCGTAAGTGGCAGTTGATCAAGGCTTCTGTTGAAAAGAAAAGTCTTGTGGTTGATGATCAAAGCACGGCCTGTGTGGCATAGCTTTGTGTATAACGTGAATTCGCGAGCCTCACACCTCGGTATGAGTCAAAAACGGGATACGGACCCAAGGAGTGCACGATGTTTCTTTCTAGCTATGGTGGTGTCAGTGACCTACCAGCCCTGACATTTATATACTTTTCACCTGTGTGGTTGTTGGATACGAGGCGCCTCAGATATAGGTCTGTAAGGACCGGGAAACGTGTGTTCATGAATTGCCAATCCTCAAAAGTAAGAGAGGACCGGCCTTGGAGGTTCCAAAGGATCATAGTGGGGTCCTGAGGCATTTGCTAGAGTGTCTCGATCACGGAGAGGAGCTTGCCCCTTGCCTCGATTCATGACGGAAATCCAATTTCCAATACGTGATAGTGCGGTTTCATTTGTAGAACCTAGTATGGCGACATAGTGGTATGGGTCATTAATGCCGCCTATGATTGATATTTATGATGTGAAATTGTTTGACACTATACACTTATAGTAATATCAAAATAATGTGTTTTAAACGTATCAAGCATGCTTTGGCTGTTATAAGGTAAAAACCCTATCCTCCGGCTTGCGTTGCATTGTGTGATGGGACCTGGGTCTTATAACAGCTTCATCTTTCTTTATTTAGCATTGCGCTGTTGTTTTATGCACTGGTATTCTTGGGAGGAAACCCGTTCCGTGTTATACGGCGTGGTCCCTTGATTTACCTAACTTTAAAAATAAAGAATTATAACTGTTTTAGTTCTCACACCGATCCCATGACTGACCTGGAGGTTATTGTTTTAACCTAAACTCTGGGTGCCCCTATTTTCCACACGGGCAGCTAGTAGTTTTGGTTTTGCAGATTTATATTCACAGGGTCCTGATTAACAGCTGGAACGATGCTCGGAAAGCTCTGTATCCGTGTATCACTTTCAGTTGCATTTTAAATATTTTTCCGCTGCTATGTAACTTATTGTAATCTCTGATATTTGTCGAATGTAATTTATTCATTTATACTCTGTATATTCTTGTATCTGATGGAATTGTTGTAATAGCAATGAAATGTTCTTCCGTCTGCGTCCTTTTGTGCGTTGTTCTCAAAGTATTCGTGCTTTCCTTCACGGGGAAGTTACGGGTTCTCTCAGTTTGGTATCAGAGCTTTGGTTTACAGAGCTCGAGAACAAGACACATTAGAACCATACGAAAGAATTCATCAGATATTGGATTAGTAAAATCCAATTAGAATTACTCGTTAGAGATAGGATCAGTAGTATCCTAGAATGAGTGTGAAGAGTATATTTTTCAAATAGAAAACAATTTTGTTTTGAAAATTTAAACCATTTTATACGTATTTGAATAATTTATTTATTTTGAATATGGACAATCGAGTATATATAGATTTCGCGTATACGCGTCATGAACGTATATTCGAAGTTTTAATATATTGGGTAGATATAGAATCACATTCTAGATATCCGGGGATAATTCTGATGATGTGGCCACATCATCAGTATTTATGTTTGTGTTTCGAAGGTGTGATATCTATATATTTCCATTAGACTGGTGTGAGAACCAAAACTAATATAGCTAGAACACATTGTTGTGAATTGACATCAAAAACATGATTTTTTGTGTATATATCAAAATTATGAATTTGAAACGTTAATCCACTAATTGATTGATGTTTGTGTTGTTTGTTTATTTGTTTGATAATTTTGAACCATTTAGCCTAATTGAACCAAATATTGACTTATATTGAAAATTGGTCGCATTTGCTTGCATATACATATACTTACATTGAACAGGTCATAGCAAGGAGGCTAGAGCCGAAGAATAAAATTTGTTTGCCCGACAAATAGGTACATGTTTACTATAATTTACTATTTTGTTTGGGTGATGATGATTTTATGAGCCTATTGGCTAGCCCCTTGGCTTTTTCTTTTTTTCTTTTTGAGATCAGAAGGCCTATATGGCAATTTCGAGATTTTCCCGTGGCTCCCGGTGCAGGGGAGGTTATGGAAAAAAAAATCGAAAATTTAGGGTGTTAGCCAAATTTTTGAAAATTTGAAAATTCTCAGAAACTGAAAAGTTGGAGAATGGAAGCCAGACCGAACGTAGAGTTGATTAATCAAACCACTTTCAACTTTGTTCCTTTTCGGGGACGAAAAGTTTTAAGTGGGGGAGATTGTAATAACCCAAAAATTTGGGCCAGTTTAAAATTTTTATTTTGACGAATTTTGTACATTTAAAATAGATTATTTTAAATAATATCGACGAGAAATTTATTTTGAATAGAATTCGAACGTATATATTATATACGTCGTCGTTAGAATATAAATAATTATATATAATTATAAATAGAATTGAAAATGGCGCGGTAGTTCGATAATTCGATTTCAAACTTCAATTGAATGTACCGGGTGCAAAACAATCCGGATTTTAGTGAAACCAAAAACATTAGGATCTATTCGTGAATATCTTTCCAACGAATCCGAAAAATCAAAATTTCATAGCGGGAATCAAAAGATATGTCCAGTTGAAAATTCTGAATAGTCGCTATGGAATTCAGGCCCTTAAAAATGGAAATTTTGCAAACGACCTCGGATTTCGACGAAACCCCTTTTATTGCATCCGCAGTGTCAAGTTATTGCTAGATTCCAAATTTCATAATTTTTCGAATCAATATGTGAGCGCGGCAAAGGAAAACGCGTTTGACCAGTTTCAGTTGATTTTAATCGACTGGAAAATGGCCATTTTTCCAACGATCTCGGAATTCGACGAAACTAGTTTTGTTAGGACCGTATCGTCAATACGAAGCTAGAAAATATTTTTCTGGAATTTTTAAAGTTAGTATGTGACCCCGGTAATTTGAAATGTACGTTTAAAATTCAATATAGTGATGTAAATGTAAATTTGATGAAAACTGATTCAAACAGTGGAATCAGCCTACGATACATATCCCATTGTGTTCGGAATGGGTGTAAAACGCTATGGGCGATAGGCGGTGGGCCTCGTTTAGAGGTCGAAAATGAAAGTTGCTTTTAGGCGAAAAATAAAATAATTAAATAATATAAAATATAATCCCACCCCCCCTTATTCCTCTTCATTCAGAAAATTAATCGGAAAAAAAACCCTAAACTATCGATCCCCCCCCCTCGATCTCGATCGCCGCCGCCGCCAGGAGGCGCGGCGCCTCCGACCTCCCCCCTGCCGTTCAACTCCCCTCCCCTCCTTCTTCCCTCCTCGTCGAAGCCCCCCCCCCCAAGAAACCGACAAGGCCCATGGAACCCCACGCCCTCGCGAAACCCGATGTCCCCTCCGCCTGCTCCTCCTCCTGCCGCCGAGCCTGGCCATCACCCCTCCCCCTTCGCTGGTATGTTTTATTTTTATTTAATTTTCTTATTTTATTTTCATTTTCATTAAAATACAGATAGTAAAAAAAACAATTAGGGTTTTTTGTAATAGAAAAAAATTAGATTTTTTCATAGCGGTTTATGAAGAAAAATATATTTCTTTTATAACGAAGTAGCGAAAATAAAAACATGATCTTTACTATATAGAAGTAGTAAAAATATGATTTTTATATCTTTGAAGTATTAAAAATATAGTCTTTACTATATAGCGATTATAAAAATATGATTTTTATATTTTTAAAGTAGTAAAATATAATCTTTTATATTGTAGAAAGATAAAAATATGATCTTTGCATAGTAGGAACTATAAAAATATTATCTTTATGAGATATAGATGTAAAAATATGAAAAGACGATATTTTTAAATTTGAAAAGGGAGAATTTTTAAATTTGAAAAGGGCGAATTTTTAAATTTGACAAGGGCGAATTTTTAAATTTGAAAAGGGCGAATCTTTAAATTTGAAAAGGGCGAATCTTTATTTTTGAAAAGGGCGAATCTTTATTTTTGAAAATTCGATTTTTATATATTGAATAGCATAGTAAAAATTCCATTTTTATATATTGAATAGCAAAGTAGAAATTCGATTTTTATATATTGAACAGCTATATAAAAACGTGATTTTTATATATGTAGTGGCTGCGGGCAACGAAAGTGACGAATGCGATAACGATGAAGATTTCTATAAAAGAAGAGTCTAGATTATTGGATAGCTATTGGTGAGAATTTCTCACCTTTCAATTTCTTTTTCTAGTTATATATATATACTAGGATGCAGACGGTGCTTAGTAGCACCCGACACAATCGTCCACAGACCATGGACTTGTTTGTTTGGTTGCATAGATTAGTTAGATGATTTGATTGGAAATCGAATTGTTTGGTGAAATGAAATTGATTTGATTGATGTGTGAATGGCGTGGGCCTTCACTAGACCGGGGATAAGGCTAGGCCACGTCCCGTTTCTAGTATCGTGCCGTTATGCCGCCGAAATTTTCTAAAATACGTTAGAAAAATAAAAATATCATTTTTATTGGGTAAATGAAATGAATAGAAATTCATGTGTTAAAATAAAATATATTATCGTTAAAAATATAATTTTTAACGTGAAAGTGAATAAATAAATATTTATAAATAAATCGGCCGATTTGTTTATATACACTGATTTGACTGATATTGATTGGGTCGATAAATTTTACACATCGCCCAACTGCACAACTAAAAATCTGTGTTTGATTGTTTGAAACCCCACATGGGTGTTGGGATGAAATTTGAAGTTCACTCATCCTGATTGATTAAATATGTCGATCGATTGATTGACAGGCTGTTATAAGCGTTAGATATCTATATTTGATGCTTATACAGTGTGGTGCACCTTGGATGATGACTGATTGTTTATTGTTGCTATTATATACATGTGGTATGGAATCCATATAATTAACATTATATGGTGATTGATTGGGCCTCATTCCAATCGGGAAAATAATGAATATTATAAAGAACAATTCATGTGTTGAATCTATTCATGTGTTGAGTGAAATATTTTAATAATAAAATTCACATCTTTATCATATTTAAAATTAGAACTATTTTACGATGGAGTCTAATTAAAATCCAACAATAGATACCATAGTGTTATAAAATATCTTACATAACAAAAATAGTGATGTGTTGACAATACTCATGTGTTGAGATTAGTCGTGTGTTGAAAGAAATATAAATTCATGTGTTGAATAGAATAAATATTCATTTGTTGAATAGAATAACGAAGTGACTGAAATATATAAAGTCGTGTTGATTAGTTTTGCGCCATTTTGCCGTGAACGATATTTATATCGATTTTATTCAAATTGAAATGAATATTATAGCGAATTGAATTGAATATAAAATGACTTCGAATTGAATTGAATATAAAACGAATTCAAGTTGAATTGAAAACGAACTAAAACTTAATTGAAATCGGTTCGAATTAAAATCAAATAGAAATGAATTCGAATCGAAATTGAATTGAAATCAATTTGGACTGAAATCAATTTGAATTTCAATTTGAATTGGAACGAATTTGAATTGGAACGAATTTGAATTTGAATTGAAGTGAAACGAATTTGAATTGAATATAAAATGAATTCGAATTGAATTGAAATCAAATCGATTTGAAATTGAAGATGAAGTTGAAATTGTTTTTGAAACGAATTTAGAACGATTTATAAAATTCGTTTTAAAAGGAAATCGACGATATATTTATAATATATATATATATATATTATATATATATATAATGGCCTGAATAGAACGCGCCGCGCCGCGGCAGTTTGTGAATTTCGACCATTAACTTCGAATTGACGTTGCGGGAGATCCGACCTTCGGATTCTCCTAAAACCGGAACCGTTGAGTTCGTATCGAAAAGAGCTTTCCAATGAATATTAGAAATTTGAAATCTAACGGTTGGATTTGGAATTATGAGACGTTACCGCGAAATCCGGTAGGCTTTGCAACCATCCCTTCACCCTCCAGTACAGCAGGTAAAACCCACCGTGGCTCTCGATGGTCCCCCAACCACTTGTTTTACGGCGACCCTCTCGAGTCTCGCGCCCACTGGCGAACCAACCCTCAACAGGGACATGTAGGGGTAAGAGTCTCCCGTTCGCCACCAAACTGCGAAGCGAGAACCCCCTATCACGCGTACCCAGCCCACACAGGGCCAGCAACAAGGACTGGTATGAGAAATCCATTCAACACATATATAATATGGCTAATCACAGGACCACGCCACTTTCGTGGAACGGGTTTACTCCATTGGATTGCCAGTGCTCTAAAACAAATCTTTCTTTTAAACATCGCTATGCTTTTTATAAAAATGAAGCCATTATAAGACTCGGTTCCCATCACACAATGCAACGCAAACCGGAGGATAGAGTTTTACCTTATAATGGCCAAAATATGTTTGATACGAATAAAACAAAGGCATTTGATATTATTGCAAGTGTCTATATGTTTTGAAAACAATTTCAAATCATAACTATCAATCATAGACGACATGAGCGTCCCATGCCACTATGTCGCCAAATGTATATATACAATCGAAACCGCACAGTCACGTATTTGGAAATTGGATTTCCGTCATGAACCAAGGCAAAAGATAGTCCTTACCGAATTCGTGACTCTCTAGCCCGAGCCACAGGACCCAGACTCAGGTGGGCCCTTGGAGCGACAGGGCCGGTCCACCGATGTGGATTAAAATGCCTGAACAATACGTTTCCCCGCCCTTTGGGGCGTAAACGAGCCAACGAATGACTCCATCGGACCCGGATCATCCGATCAAACCGAGGTGCCTCGCAACAGCAACAACCACATAGGTGAAAAGTATATAAATGTCAGGGCTGGTAGGACACTGACACCACCCTAGCTAGAAAGAAACGCATGCCCTCCCTGAGGTCCTTCTCCCGTTTCTGGTTCATACCGGGGTGTGAGGCTCGCGAATTCACGTTATACACAAAGCTACGCCCCACAGGCGGGGCTTTGATCATCACCACAAGACTTTGCTTTTCAATAGAAGCCCTGATCACTGCATCTTAGTATGCCACACCGGCAATTCACGCCATGCGATTGATGTCCATCGATATACAACCTCTGAGCTCGTACGTCTCAGAGAAGGGCGTTAAGCAAAAGAATAAATTCTCCGCCGCCAAACAGATGTATATTTAACAGAGGTCAATCAACACAGAATAAAATCCAATGTCGGACACACAGTCCATTTACAAGTCCATTCTGGGTCTGAACGAAACCGGAGGCACTAAATACCTCGCAAACCCATCGATCACCACGTACGTCTGGACGATCACCACTCATTATCCATATTTCGGGATGCCTCCCAATCAGGACCTCGGTTACCATCCAAACGAGGTGAAGATCTCCGGTCTTCGACCATCGTCTTCATCTTCGACTTTCAATCGTCGGTCAATTATTTGAAATGAGAATTAACTCGGCCTTCTCAAATAATTCACGTATATTTAGAATTTCAAATCGATTTATTTCAATGGTTAAATTATTCGATAACACCAATTGTGTTCTTTTAATGTAATTTTCACACCAAACACATTCAACCATCAAAAGCCACATAAATCGAACAAATTCAGTTTATTTCTATTCCATATCGCTTATGATATTTTATAACTATTTATCGCTATTTTTATTTATTTTAAAATAGCCATTTTATTCAAAACGACGCTTCGGGCCATAAGGCGGCCGTGGCGCTGTTTTTCTTCAGATTTGATTTACATATATCTGAAAATCTAACCGTTGGATCTTCACAAAATTTACATCATCAGAAAGGTCTTTTCAAAACGAATCCAACGGTTCCAGTTTCGGGAAATTCCGACGGTCGGATCTCCCGGTACAATCGTTTGAAATTTCGATTTCAAAATACGAACTGCAGGGTCGTTGTTCGATTAAATATAATTATATTTATATATATAAATAAATATAATCGTTTCTGGCACTGTTTTTCTTCAGATTTGAATTAAACATTCCAGACAATCCAACCGTTGGATTTTTACAAGGTTGGTGCCGTTGGAAAGATATTTCCAAGGCGAACCCGACGGTTAAGGTTTCGGGAAAATCCAATGGTCGGATTTCTCGCACTAATCGTTTGAAATCACGGTTTCAAAATACGAACTGCACGGCCTCGTTTCGTTTTAATTTTATTTATATTTATATAAATATAGTTCATTCAATGATTTCAATATCGTTTTCACTTCAAATTTTTTTCTAACACCTTAAAATTTTGGAAAATTTCGCCATAACCTCCCCTGCACCGGGAGCATCGGGAAATCGCAAATAGCGTTCCCGGTCCTTCTAATCCCAAAAAGAAAAAGAAAAAGCAAAGAGGCTAGCCAACAGGCTCATAAAATCATCACCCAAACAAAGCAGTAAATGTGTACCTATTTGTCGGGCACAAAATTTTATTCCTCTTCTCTAGCCCCTTTGTTATAACCTGTTCAATGAATATGCATATACATATATATACAGTTCTTATCATTTATCCTTTTCTATTCAACTTCATATTTGATTTCTATTTGGTTTAAAAACACCATTCATTCTAATGTTACATAAATGGGTGCAAATCATTTCATTAGCTAATTAATGAATATTCCAACTCATATATGTTTATTTTGAACACGTGGCTATTTTTAACACTTCACATTTCAACGATTAATGCATACAATAAAAATGTGATTTTTATTGTAAAACAATTCATTTCAAAACAATATTTTCTATATAGTTCAAGTTGGTGATAAAATAGGATTTTTATCATCAAAACAATTTATTTAAAACGAGATTATTTTACACAGTTCATATAGTCGATAAAAGGTGATTTTTATTATCAAACGATTTATTTCAAAATATGAATACCATTCAACACATGAATTTCTAATCAGCGAATGAATATCAATTCAACACATGAATGTTTTCTATACAATGAATAAATATAGTTTAAGCATATGAAAATAATTCAAACACACGAATATTATTCAACATTTCGGCAGCATAACGGCAGGGTAGTTAAACCGGGACCGTCCCTAGTACGGCTCCTCGCTCTACCTTAAAACCTCGCGGTTTTTGACAATGGGGTTCATGCATCTAGTTCGCACGCAGGCGGCATGTATATATTTATTTCATTTCCACAAACTAATCCTATGTGGTTTCAACCAAATATTTCTCAACCACAAATGGGTATTTTTCAACCACAATCAACCAATATCAATCACAAACAATCCCAAACAATCAATCGCTATCTATCAATTTTCACAACAATTTCAACCAATAAATATCGTCCATGGTTTGTGGACGAGGGGCGTATATATATATATATAGATATATATTTATATATAGCATTTCACTTTTATTTCACACATATATATTTTAAAATCAGAAATCTCACCAATAGCTATCCAACTGCACGACACTTCCTTTATAGAAATCTTCGCCAATCTCGCCTTTCGTCGCTTTCGTCGCTTTCGTTGCCCGTATTCTCTACATATGTAAAAATCGAATTTTTACTATGTTATTCAATATATAAAAACTGCATTTCAAAAATATATATTCCGCCTTTTCAAAAATAAAGATTATATTTTTAATATTCCTATGATGTAAATATTATATTTTTATTCTTTAAAAATATAAAAATCATATTTTACTTCTTCTATTTAATAAAAATTCCGTCTTTTCTATTTTAAAAATATGATCTTTTCTATTCTAAAAAATCTGATCTTTTTCTATCTAAAGTTTAAACCTTTTTCCTTTTAAAGTTTAAATTAAAAATCAGTTTTTAAATCTGTTAAAAATCAGTTTTTAACTTCTTTTACAAAAATCAGTTTTTATCTTTTACAAAAATCAGTTTTTATCTTTTACAAAAATCAGTTTTTGTCTTTTACAAAAATCAGTTTTTTTCTTTTACAAAAATCAGTTTTTATCTTTTACAAAAATCAGTTTTTTTTCTTTTACAAAAATCAGTTTTTAATCTTTTATAAAAAATCTGTTTTTAATCTTTTATAAAAAATCTATTTTTAATCTTTTATAAAAAATCTGTTTTATCCTTTATAAAAAATCAGATTTAAACCTATCCTAATATCAGTTTTAAATTCCTTTTAAAATCAGTTTTTACTTTATATAAAAATCAGTATTTACATCCTTTAAAAAAAAAAAATCAGTTTTAAGAATTAAAAATAAAAACAAAATAAAATAGAAATACTTACATTGGTGCGAAGAAGGGGGGGTTGGAGACGTCGGCGGCAGGCTCTGGATCTCGGTGGTGGTGGCGTCGAGGCTTCAGGGGGGCTCGATTTAATTCGACGGGGGGGGGGGGGGGGGGAGGGGGATGCGTCGCGAGGGCTTCGAGGTGGGCGGATGCTTCGCGAGGGGGAGGAGCTGGATCGGCGCGCGGTGGGGGTCTGGTCAACGGTGAAGGCGGGCGGCTGCTGTTGCTTTTTTTTTTTTTTCTGATTTGGACTTCGGTAATGAATTACGGGGGGGGGGGGGGGGGGGCAAGGTATAGGAGGGAATTATATAATATTTTTTTATTATTTAATTATTTAATTTTGCAAAAAGGTTGACTTTTACATACGACCTCGAAACGAGGCCCACCGCCTGTCGTCCATAGCGTTTTACCCCCATTCTGAACACAATGGGATATGTATCGCAAGCTAATTTGATCGTTACAATCAGTTTCCTTTTGAATTTTCATTTAAATCACTATATTGAATTTTAAACGCACATTTCAAATTACCGGGGTCACGTACTAACTAGAAAAATTCCAGAAAAATATTTTCTAGCTTCGTATTGACGATACGGTCCTAACAAAACTAGTTTCGTCGAATTCTGAGACCGTTTGAAAAATGGTCAATTTCCAGTCGATTAAAATCAACTGAAACTGGTCAAACGCGTTTTCCTTTGCCACGCTCACATAGTGATTCGAAAAATTATGAAATTTGAAACCTAACAATAACTTGACACTATGGATCTAACAAAAGTGGTTTCGTCGAAATCCGAGGTCATTTGCAAAATGTCCATTTTTAAGGGCCTGAATTCCATAGCGACTATTCAGAATTTTCAACTGGACATATCTTTTGATTCCCGCTATCAAATTTCGATTGGTCGGATTCGTTAGAAAGATATTATCAATTATATTCCATTATTTTTGGTTTCACTAAAATCCGGATTGTTTTGCACCCGGTATATTCAATTGAAGTTTGAAATCGAATTATCGAACTACCGCGCCATTTTCAATTCTATATATAATTATAATTAATTATATTCGTTTTCAAATGTCGATCCAAACTCAGTTTTCATCTCCATTATTTAAAATATTTATTTTAAATATTTGAAATCCATTATTTTAGCCAATTTAAAAATTTTAAATTGGTTCAGATTTTCTGGGTCGTTACAATCTCCCCCACTTAAAACTTTTCGTCCCCGAAAAGGAACAAAGTCGAAAGTGGTTTGATATATTTACAATCACACAACACAACAACCAATTCAATTGTTTTTAACCTTTCAAAAATATACTAATCTATTTTCATACTCCTTAAAAATCATTCAGACCATATGATTAAAAGTGTATATCAATGAAAAGAAAATATCAATAGAGTAGAGAATTGAATGGTAATGCAATGTAGGTTAAATGTACCTTGCACCGGAGTCAATCAGAGTTATCTACTCGGCACCTAGGATAAGCTTTTTGAATGCTCTCCTCAGTTTCCCAAGTACAATCTCGCGGATCTCCACTCCATTGCACTTTGACTAAGTGAACCTTCTTGTTTCTCAGCTCTTTGGTTTCTTTGCCGATAATCTTTAGCGGCTCTCGCCTCACAGCTAATTCTGGAGTAATTTCATTCTGCTTTACTCATACTAGGATATTACTGATCCTATCTGTATTGAGTTACCCGTCCTAGAACACTACTGGTTCTATTTCTGACGAGTTCGTTCACATGTTATATTCCAGAACTAAGCTTAACCAAAGCTCTGATACCACGATGAGACGTTACCGCGAAATCCGGTAGGCTTTACAACCATCCCTTCATCCTCCAGTACAGCAGGTAAAACCCACCGTGGCTCTCAATGGTCCCCCAACCACTTGTTTTACGGCGACCCTCTCGAGTCTCGCGCCCACTGGCGAACCAACCCTCAACAGGGACATGTAGGGGTAAGAGTCTCCCATTCGCCACCAAACTGCGAAGCGAGAACCCCCTATCACGCGTACCCAGCCCACACAGGGCCAGCAACAAGGACTGGTATGAGAAATCCATTCAACACATATATAATATGGCTAATCACAGGACCACGCCACTTTCGTGGAACGGGTTTACTCCATTGGATTTCCAGTGCTCTAAAACAAATCTTTCTTTTAAACATCGTTATGCTTTTTATAAAAATGAAGCCATTATAAGACTCAGTTCCCATCACACAATGCAACGCAAACCGGAGGATAGAGTTTTACCTTATAATGGCCAAAATATGTTTGATACGAATAAAACAAAGGCATTTGATATTATTGCTAGTGTCTATATGTTTTGAAAACAATTTCAAATCATAACTATCAATCATAGACGACATGAGCGTCCCATGCCACTATGTCGCCAAATGTATATATACAATCGAAACCGCACAGTCATGTATTTGGAAATTGGATTTCCGTCATGAACCAAGGCAAAAGATAGTCCTTACCGAATTCGTGACTCTCTAGCCCGAGCCACAGGACCCAGACTCAGGTGGGCCCTTGGAGCGACAGGGCCGGTCCACCGATGTGGATTAAAATGCCTGAACAATACGTTTCTCCGCCCTTTGGGGCGTAAACGAGCCAACGAATGACTCCATCGGACCCGGATCGTCCGATCAAACCGAGGCGCCTCGCAACAGCAACAACTACATAGGTGAAAAGTATATAAATGTCAGGGCTGGTAGGTCACTGACACCACCCTAGCTAGAAAGAAACGCATGCCCTCCCTGAGGTCCTTCTCCCGTTTCTGGTTCATACCGGGGTGTGAGGCTCGCGAATTCACGTTATACACAAAGCTACGCCCACAGGCGGGGCTTTGATCATCACCACAAGACTTTGCTTTTCAACAGAAGCCCTGATCACTGCATCTTAGCATGCCACACCGGCAATTCACGCCATGCGATTGATGTCCATCGATATACAACCTCTGAGCTCGTACGTCTCAGAGAAGGGCGTTAAGAAAAAGAATAAATTCTCCGCCGCCAAACAGATGTATATTTAACAGAGATCAATCAACACAGAATAAAATCCAATGTCGGACACACAGTCCATTTACAAGTCCGTTCTGGGTCTGAACGAAACCGGAGGCACTAAATACCTCGCAAACCCATCGATCACCACGTACGTCTGGACGATCACCACTCATTATCCATATTTCGGGATGCCTCCCAATCAGGACCTCGGTTACCATCCAAACGAGGTGAAGATCTCCGGTCTTCGACCATCGTCTTCATCTTCGACTTTCAATCGTCGGTCAATTATTTGAAATGAGAATTAACTCGGCCTTCTCAAATAATTCACGTATATTTAGAATTTCAATTCGATTTATTTCAATGGTTAAATTATTCGACAACACCAATTATGTTCTTTTAATGTAATTTTCACACCAAACACATTCAACCATCAAAAGCCACATAAATCGAACAAATTCAGTTTATTTCTATTCCATATCGCTTATGATATTTTATAACTATTTATCGCTATTTTTATTTATTTTAAAATAGCCATTTTATTCAAAACGACGCTTCGGGCCATAAGGCGGCCGTGGCGCTGCTTTTCTTCAGATTTGATTTACATATATCTGAAAATCTAACCGTTGGATCTTCACAAAATTTACATCATCAGAAAGGTCTTTTCAAAACGAATCCAACGGTTCCAGTTTCGGGAAATTCCGACGGTCGGATCTCCCGGTACAATCGTTTGAAATTTCGATTTCAAAATACGAACTGCAGCGTCGTTATTCGATTAAATATAATTATATTTATATATATAAATAAATATAATCGTTTCTGGCGCTGTTTTTCTTCAGATTTGAATTAAACATTCCAGACAATCCAACCGTTGGATTTTTACAAGGTTGGTGCCGTTGGAAAGATATTTCCAAGGCGAACCCGACGGTTGAGGTTTCGGGAAAATCCAATGGTCGGATTTCCCGCACTAGTCGTTTGAAATCACGGTTTCAAAATACGAACTGCACGGCCTCGTTTCGTTTTAATTTTATTTATATTTATATAAATATAGTTCATTCAATGATTTCAATATCGTTTTCACTTCAAATTTTTTTCTAACACCTTAAAATTTTGAAAATTTCGCCATAACCTCCCCTGCACCGGGAGCATCGGGAAATCGCAAATAGCGTTCCCGGTCCTTCTAATCCCAAAAAGAAAAAGAAAAAGCCAAGCGGCTAGCCAACAGGCTCATAAAATCATCACCCAAACAAAGCAGTAAATGTGTACCTATTTGTCGGGCACAAAATTTTATTCCTCTTCTCTAGCCCCTTTGCTATAACCTGTTCAATGAATATGCATATACATATATATACAGTTCTTATCATTTATCCTTTTCTATTTAACTTCATATTTGATTTCAATTTGGTTTAAAAACACCATTCATTCTAATGTTACATAAATAGGTGCAAATCATTTCATTAGCTAATTAATGAATATTCCAACTCATATATGTTTATTTTGAACACGTGGCTATTTTTAACACTTCATATTTCAACGATTAATGCATACAATAAAAATGTGATTTTTATTGTAAAACAATTCATTTCAAAACACTATTTTCTATATAGTTCAAGTTGGTGATAAAATAGGATTTTTATCATCAAAACAATTTATTTAAAACGAGATTATTTTACACAGTTCATATAGTCGATAAAAGGTGATTTTTATTATCAAACGATTTATTTCAAAATATGAATACCATTCAACACATGAATTTCTAATCAGCGAATGAATATCAATTCAACACATGAATGTTTTCTATACAATGAATAAATATAGTTTAAGCATATGAAAATAATTCAAACACACGAATATTATTCAAAATTTCGGCAGCATAACGGCAGGGTAGTTAAACCGGGACCGTCCCTAGTACGGCTCCTCGCTCTACCTTAAAACCTCGCGGTTTTTGACAATGGGGTTCATGCATCTAGTTCGCACGCAGGCGACATGTATATATTTATTTCATTTCCACAGACTAATCCTATGTGGTTTCAACCAAATATTTCTCAACCACAAATGGGTATTTTTCAACCACAATCAACCAATATCAATCACAAACAATCCCAAACAATCAATCTCTATCTATCAATTTTCACAACAATTTCAACCAATAAATATCGTCCATGGTTTGTGGACGAGGGGCGTATATATATATATATAGATATATATTTATATATAGCATTTCACTTTTATTTCACACATATATATATTTTAAAATCAGAAATCTCACCAATAGCTATCCAACTGCACGACACTTCCTTTATAGAAATCTTCGCCAATCTCGCCTTTCGTCGCTTTCGTTGCCCGTATTCTCTACATATGTAAAAATCGAATTTTTACTATGTTATTCAATATATAAAAACTGCATTTCAAAAATATATATTCCGCCTTTTCAAAAATAAAGATTATATTTTTAATATTCCTATGATGTAAAGATTATATTTTTATTCTTTAAAAATATAAAAATCATATTTTACTTCTTCTATTTAATAAAAATTCTGTCTTTTCTATTTTAAAAATATGATCTTTTCTATTCTAAAAAATCTGATCTTTTTCTATCTAAAGTTTAAACCTTTTTCCTTTTAAAGTTTAAATTAAAAATCAGTTTTTAAATCTGTTAAAAATCAGTTTTTAACTTCTTTTACAAAAATCAGTTTTTATCTTTTACAAAAATCAGTTTTTTTCTTTTACAAAAATCAGTTTTTATCTTTTACAAAAATCAGTTTTTTTTTCTTTTACAAAAATCAGTTTTTAATCTTTTATAAAAAATCTGTTTTTAATCTTTTATAAAAAATCTGTTTTTAATCTTTTATAAAAAATCTGTTTTATCCTTTATAAAAAATCAGATTTAAACCTATCCTAATATTAGTTTTAAAATCCTTTTAAAATCAGTTTTTACTTTATATAAAAATCAGTATTTACATCCTTTAAAAAAAATCAGTTTTAAGAATTAAAAATAAAAACAAAATAAAATAGAAATACTTACATTGGTGCGAAGAAGGGGGGGTTGGAGACGTCGGCGGCAGGCTCTGGATCTCGGTGGTGGTGGCGTCGAGGCTTCAGGGGGGGCTCGATTTAATTCGACGGGGAGGGGGGGGGGATGCGTCGCGAGGGCTTCGAGGTGGGCGGATGCTTCGCGAGGGGGAGGAGCTGGATTGGCGCGCGGTGGGGGTCTGGTCAACGGTGAAGGCGGGCGGCTTCTATTGCTTTCTTCTTCTTTTTTTTTTTTTTGGTTTTCTGATTTGGACTTCGGTAATGAATTACGGGGGGGGGGGGGCAAGGTATAGGAGGGAATAATATAATATTTTTTTATTATTTTATTATTTAATTATTTAATTTTGCAAAAAGGTTGACTTTTACATACGACCTCGAAACGAGGCCCACCGCCTGTCGTCCATAGCGTTTTACCCCCATTCCGAACACAATGGGATATGTATCGCAAGCTGATTTGATCGTTACAATCAGTTTCCTTTTGAATTTTCATTTAAATCACTATATTGAATTTTAAACGCACATTTCAAATTACCGGGGTCACGTACTAACTAGAAAAATTCCAGAAAAATATTTTCTAGCTTCGTATTGACGATACGGTCATAACAAAACTAGTTTTGTCGAATTCTGAGACCGTTTGAAAAATGGTCAATTTCCAGTCGATTAAAATCAACTGAAACTGGTCAAACGCGTTTTCCTTTGCCACGCTCACATATTGATTCGAAAAATTATGAAATTTGAAACCTAACAATAACTTGACACTACGGATCTAACAAAAGTGGTTTCGTCGAATTCCGAGGTCATTTGCAAAATGTCCATTTTTAAGGGCTTGAATTCCATAGCGACTATTCAGAATTTTCAACTGGACATATCTTTTGATTCCCGCTATCAAATTTCGATTTGTCGGATTCGTTAGAAAGATATTATCAATTAGATTCCATTATTTTTGGTTTCACTAAAATCCGGATTGTTTTGCACCCGGTATATTCAATTGAAGTTTGAAATCGAATTATCGAACTACCGCGCCATTTTCAATTCTATATATAATTATAATTAATTATATTCGTTTTCAAATGTCGATCCAAACTCAGTTTTCATCGCCATTATTTAAAATATTTATTTTAAATATTTGAAATCCATTATTTTAGCCAATTTAAAAATTTTAAATTGGTTCAGATTTTCTGGGTCGTTACAAATTATGTCCAAATCAAATTCGAAAAAGGTCGCTGTAAGTGCAGTTCGATGGCCATTGATGGAAATCGACTGTACGGGCCTTGATAAAATTATCAAAAATATCTATAATTTGTGTAAAATTATAATATGTGAATTGGAAAGAATTGGGCTGAAGAATTCCACATTTGAAAGGATAAAAATAGATTTTTATCGAAATGAACTAGTTTTGAACTAGAATTAAAATCAATTTATTTTTGAAATAAATAAATTGAATTTGAAAGTGATTTTAAAAATAATCAGTATTTGGACTGGAGTTGAATCGAAATTATCTTCGGGATATTTCGATGTTGGATTTCGTGACTATACAGATATTGTTATGGGAATTTGAAAGACATATTTTATATCGTTATTTCCAGTACGATATATGTTGGTTTCAGAATTTGATATTGAATATAAGCCGATATATTTTCTATTCAGAGCCTTGTATTTAATATCAAATATGATTTGGGTTTGTCATGAATCGTGTTTTATATGACATTGGTTCTTTAACCCAGTTAAAGACAAGATATTGATTTTTGAAAAGATTAAAACTAAGTGGGGTTTTAATGAATCTGTAATTAGATTGAAATGTGAATTGATAATTTAAATTATCAAATCTGAAAGGTGATCGAGAATGGAGTACCACCAGTTTTTCTCCAAAGCGATAGTTAAATCTTTAATTAGATTTGAACGTGAAATGGTAATTGATTTTACCGATAACACCGTGGTGATAGATATGGAGTATTACCAGTTTTGCTCCATGGGATGAATAGGTAGGGATTGGGAAATAAAATAAATAATTACTTCGGTGTGGTTCGCTAATCCCGACTAGTTAGAAATTGTAATGACCCACATTTTTAGAGATATATAATTAATTTATTTAAATATATAATTGGTGATTTAGAGAAGTTAATGATCATTTAATTAAATAATATTGAATATTTAATAAATAATTATAATATAATAATATATTATAATGTCGAAATAGTCGGAAATAGTGAAATTCACAATATCGTGTGAATTGAATAGCATACGAGATTTGGTGGAGTTTCGATTCGGAATATAATAACGATTATATTGAATCGACGACAGTTGAATGTATATTTTATAATATATTTATAAACGAGCTCGAAATGGCGCTGCAGTTCGCTATTTGGCGAATTGAACTTCAACTGAATGTACAGGATTCGTTTTAAGCCGGATTTCTGTGAAACAAGAAACGTGTGGAGCTGGTGGAGTATATCTTTCTAGTTGAAGAGAAAGATCGGGATTTGGTCGTGTAGATTTTGAGTTACGTCCAAATCAAATTTCAGAAAAGTCGCTGTGGAATTCCTTTATAATTTGCGACGCTTTATATATGTTATAAAAGGATTTTCAATATAAAACTGAATATCGATAAATCTAAAATCTGAAATATCAAACTATATATTCTGATATGATATTCTGGAGCTGTACGATATCATATGTGAAGATGTACGATAATATAAATTTATTTATATTTAATTTAATTATATTTAAATATATTTATATATTTAAATGGGTCATCCAGAGCTTTAAAAATAGCCGGTTTTGCAAACGAAGTCGAAATTCGATGAAACCAGTTTTTTTAGATCCGCAATGTCAAATAGTTGTTAGATTTCCAGTTTCGTGATTTTTAGAGTAACTGTGTGGCCGTACCGATTTTTAAAGTGAAAAACAGTCAGTATTTCGACGGTTAAAAATACGTTGTGTGAGCATACGGAGTCGGAATTCGACAAAACCAGTTTCGTTGGGACCGTAATGTCGAACTCTATCTACATGTCCAGTTTGGTGATTTTTGGGTATCACATGTGACTACAGGAATTTTTAGAGCGCATAAACAAGTAAAAGAAAATATCTAAAATTCAATGGGAGGTCAAACCAAAGGCCACATGCCCACTTCTCCCACCACACAACATATCCCGTCCCTTATATAATCAGATTGTTCAGCCGCCACTACATTTCTTGACCACAGCCCAAAAACAATGAAGAAGAAAATCAAAATATATTCGAACTAAAATCTATAAATCACAAAGTAAGTATATTCGAGTTCAGGAAGGGATCCTCTACATCCTGGAAGGGTCAGTTTCGTGTTCGAACATCTGTCGTCGGTCGTTGGGTTTCAAACCGTGAGTTAGGGTTGGATTCATGGAGTTTTGGGCTATCGATTCGGGATGTAGTGGTTTGATTTGGGTTTATGGGACGGAGGCGCAGTTGTGTGCAAGTTTTGGTGGGTTTCCGACCAGAAAAGGGTCGCGCGATGTACTGAGGACGCTACAGCATGGTCCTCGACGGATTTCGATCCCTGAGATCGAGCGCTACAGTGACGAAGCAATGTTAAAGAGGAAGGAAGGAGGAGAATTTCGGTGGTGGGTATAAGAGTTTTCGTTGAGGAATGATGGAGGGATAGGAGGCTGAAGTCGTCGGTTATGGTGAAGGGAAGGATCAGGTATCGGTGGTGAAGAAGAAAGGGGAATTATCTGAAGTGGACGCGGGTAGTAACGTGGGTGTTGGTGGGCTGAGTAAATCGGTGAGGCCCAAGTGGAAAAATCAATGGACTTTAGTTCATTGGGCTTTAGAGGTTTGGGCCGGTATATTTTTATGAAGAAGCCCAGGAATGTATTAGGAGAAGAAATATAAAAGGGGGAAGTAGAAGAAAGCTCCAAAGGAAGAAGGAGGTCGGGTTTGGGCCAAGTAATAAGAGGGGTAAGGCCCATAAATGTTTTAATCCAAAGTTTTATTTTTATTTAAAAATGTGAAAACTTCGGAGTAGAATAACTTGGTCATACGTAATCAGATTTACGAACCGTAAGTTGCGTTGGGACCGTATGGACGAGAGCTTCACAATGAAGCTGACTGGAAGTGGATTGGGGCTCGTATGAATTTATGGAGAAATAAATTGCCCATCGCAGTCAAATAACGCAAACCGTTATTTAACGATTAACGCGCCAATGTGAGTAACTCACCAACTCTGAACAGTTATATTTTTATAATGTATTTTTAGAACTGTTAATCATATGTTGATTGCTGTGTGTTGGTTGATTGATTGAACTGCTAGTCAGTTAGTTGAAATTATATATATATATATATATATACATATATATATATATATTGATTTTGTTTATCAGAATAATCCGTACTGAACTGATATTGATGTTAATCGTGTTTCCTAACATCTGTGATGCAGGGAAACAGGTTGGATGGACCCAACCGGGTTCCTTAATATTTATAACACTGTTTTGTTCATATATTCTGTTATATGATGTGATATATAATCTGTTGTTGATTATATGGGGTTGAACGTTATTTATCATCGTGATTTGATATGATGGGATACCATAACATACGGGATGTTGGTAAGGGAATTTTCAGAGTGATAGTGAAAATAGAATATTTATAAATAAGAGATATTTATAAAGTGGAATATTTATAAATAAGAAATGTTTATAAATTGGAATATTTATAAATAGGAGATATTTGAAAAGGAAATAAATTCAAAACATTTCTTTTTGAATGGAAAGGCCTGTGTGGCGAGTTTGGGGATTTTCCCGATGCTCCCGATACAAAGGAGGTTATGGCGAATTTTCCCGGGAATTTAAGGAGTTAGAATATTTCAAGAATAAATTTGAAAAGGAAATATTTGTAAACCATTTACAAATAGAATTGGAAAGGGAACATTATAAAAAGGAAATCATTTTTAAAGTGTAGAACCGCTATTTAAAAGTAAATCTTTTCAAATGAATAAAACGTTGTTAAAAAGGAAATCTTTATAAAGTGAATAAAGTAAATCGAATATGGTATTCGAAAGGAGAAATCGAATACGGTATTCGAAAGGAGAAATCGAATACGGTATTCGAAAGGAGAAATCGAATATGGTATTCGAAGTTAGTTAATAGAATATGGTATTCGAAAGGAGAAATCGAATACGGTATTCGAAAGGAGAAATCGAATATGGTATTCGAAAGGAGAAATCGAATATGGTATTCGAAGCTAGTTAATCGAATATGGTATTCGAAAATTAGTTAGTCGAATATGTTATTCGAAAGGGGTTAGTCAAGTCGAGTTAGTCAAATAGAGTTAACCAGTTAGAGTTAACCATTTAGAGTTAACCAGTTAGAGTTAATCAGTTAGAGTTAACCAGTTGGAGTTAATTAGTTAGAGTTAATCGATTAGAGTTAAAACGAACTAGAGTTAACCAAATATATTTATTTGAGACAGAGTTAGTCAAACATAGTATTCAGGGAAAGTTGCCATCTTGTACGACTGCTAGCGTAATTCGCAGGGCTGTAAATAGCCTACGGCGGTCGGATGTTTCCTAAGGGAGTCAGGCATAACCATTGTGATCGCTGCGATCTAGAGTCAAGCGAATGGAGTTTAATCGAATATTAGTTATTCGATAGGAGTTAATCGAGTTGATCGAGTTGAGAAATAAGTTAAGTTAAATAAGTTGAGTTGATCGGGTGGTTCGACCACGTTAGTCGAGCCTAGTTAATCGAATCGAATTGGTCGAACCAAGTAAGTCGAGTTAAGTTAGTCAAGTTAGTCGAGCCTAGTTAATCGAATCGAATTGGTCGAACCAAGTAAGACGAGTTAGTCGAGTCAAGTTAAGTTAGTCGAGTTAAGTTCGTCGAGTTAAAATAAATCGATGTTAGTTTCATCGAAAGGAGTAATCGACGTTAGTTTCATCGAAAGGAGTTATCGATGTTAGTTTCATCGAAAGGAGTTATCGATGTTAGTTTCATCGAAGGGAGTTATCGAATATAGTTTATTCGAAAGTAAGATTTTCAAAGATGAGATATTTGAAAAGGAAAAGTTATCGAATATTAGTTGATCGAAGTGAGATTTACCGAACAAGAGTTATTCGAAAAGAGATTTTCGAATATAGTTTATTCGAAAGTAAGATTTTCAAAGATGAGATATTTGAAAGGAGGAGTTAATCGAATATAGGTTATTCGAAGAAGAGTTAATCAAATAGTGATTTCTCGAAGAGAGTTAATCGGCGAATTCGATTTTCGGCGAATTCGATTTTATCGAATTCGGGAAAGTACTTATACTTTCCAGTGTTTAAATATAGATTTATTTATTTATAAATAAATAAGTGTTAGGTTAATTATTCACTAATAAGAATAGAAGTTATAATTAAAGTTAGATAATTCGAAGGTAGGGATTATAACGCTATCGTTATAACCAATGTTTTAAATATAGAAGTAGATTAGTAAAATTGGATCCGAGAAAGGCGTAAAGAAGTTGTTAAAGATTAAAAGATAAACTTTGACCATTTCGAAGTTATAACGTTGTTCAGTTAAGTTCTGAGAGGTAATTATACCCCAACTTGAGTGACTTCCTTCTTAACTAAGAAATGGTAAGGTTTGATCGTAAAGGAGTTTTGGAAATGTTTTCCAAACGAGAATCAGAAATGTTTTCTGATAAAAGAAAAATAAGAATTTAGAATATAGGGAAACAGGAGATAAGTAAATAAATGAACTAAAGAGATTTATGTTAAATGATGTTTGTTCGATATAATTTCCATCTGGGAATAATATCGTTTTTGCACACTTGTTTTTCTTTGATAGTTAACTCACCGACTATCGAAGTTTTGACCATTTTAACGTTGTTAATATGGAGAGACCGGTTGGATTATTATCCAAAGAACCACTCTATATTGGCATAAGTGTCGCGAATCATATATGCCAAAGATAATTGAAGACGGAGTAAAATGCAAGGGCTATCCTGTTTACAGAATAGTGCCTTCGGTTTGTCCAATCCCAGGACAACTTGTATGGACGAAGGTATGACGGAGTATATCCAATGGATCGCGTAAGTTGATCTGTTCAAACGTATTCACGTTTGGTGGCGGAGGAATTCGTTTCTCTTAGCTGTATACCCGTGTTATTTTTGGATAAGTCAATTTGTGATTTGGCGGGTATGACGATGTGACATTTCTAAGTGAATGAAGATGGATGTCTGATATAGTATTTCCAGACGGTCACGTACATTGATTTCTTCAACCGTACCAAGAGTGGAAGCGGAGAAGGAAACTTCTTTTCGCTGACACGTAATGTATGGTTGTAGACGTCAATTAGTGATTTTCGATGGATCTGACAATGTGGCATTCGAAGTGAATCTGATGTGATGATAAAGCGTAGCTTCTAGCCTCATCAACCGGTAAATGACAGAAATCGGGTAGGCAGCATGGCTAAGTCGGTCGCACCGAAGTAGGGTGTATAATCACCTATCTATTGAATATTCATTTGCTTCTTTTAATCTATCAATGCTGTCCCATATATATACGGGAACGGTTGCTGATCCCAACCGTTGGTGATGTACATTCGATACACTCAAGCGAAATGAGTGGTCGGTCATGTGTGGCTGAGTTGCAAGATGTTCTTGTTGAACTCCAGTGTATCGTTCCTAGAGTACACTGATCGGAAGGTGATTCCATACCTTGTCATAGTTGGAAATCCATTATCCAATACGTGCTTGCGATTTTGATTGTATACTATATATGTAGAACGTGAGATGAAAGCGTTTCTGCTAGTTGATATCTATTTGTACATAGACATTATTATAATATCAAAAGGTTTTTGATATAAAGATATTTTTGATTCTCATAAGGGAAAAACCCGTTCCGTTCTGCGACGTGGTCTTATGAGATATCGTTTACTTGTTCATATACTTGTTTAAACTGTTTTACTCATACCAGTCCCATGACTGACCCGGAGTTTATTTGTTTTGTTTTCCCTAAACTCTTGGGTGCCTAATTTTGTACGGGCAGTCAAGTAGTCAGGAATTTACAGATACTGGAAGAGCGTGGAGCAGGAGGCTTCTGGATCATATAGCTATAGTTATTTCCGCTGTGTTGTAAGTGTTGTACTCTGATAAGTGCTATTGTATACATAACTGTTATATTTCAAAGTTATGTTATATATTATATGTTATTCGTTCCGCTGTGGGGTTCGTGTTACTCTGATGTTGTGTTCTTCTTCTTCTTCTATTCTACGTTTCTATCTTATCTATTCTCACCTTCTAATTTCTTTCATTAATTACCGGGATTTTTCGATGTTTTGGTTATCGACGTCGAGCTTACGTCGATAACCAAAGTCGCCGAAAATCCGGGTCATTACAGTTGGTATCAGAGCTTAAGTTAAGAATTACCTTGGCTCTGTGGCGTGACTCAGTAGAGATATGGTTAGTAACACCCTAGATTGAGTTTGAGTGTATATATATACGAGTGTGTATTTGTATTTGATATAAAAATGGTTTTATATTGTGGGGATTCATTGGCTGAGTTGTTTATGAGTTCTGGTCGATCAGTTTGATCCACTGTATCGGTAGGAGTAAATGAACACTTGAATACGATGGACCGACACAGTATGGATATGTGATATATTATCATATATTAGATATATTGGTTGTAATTATAATCGAATGAGATTAAAATGTGAAATGGTTATATATATACCAATCAGAATCATATCAGTAAAGTATATAAGATAAGATGAATTAGATATGAATTCAAATCAGATTTGGGATTAAAATAAGGAAATTTTAAGTTCCTGGGAGATTTTGAAATGTTTTCAAAATGGAAGTATTCAGTAATGGTTTTGAAATGATATAGTATTGAAATCACTTGGGTCGCTGGAAAACAATTCCGATGATGACTGCGCAGTATCATCGGTGTGATTTTCGAGTTTCTAAGTGGTGGATTACTACCAAAGGTTTTGTTTTTGAATTGTTTTGAGAAAACAAGTTGTTTAGAAATTCAAATGTTTTGAATTGGTATTGTTATTTCAAATTGATTTAAAAGAAACCCAGGAATTTAAGTTATGGAATTAGAATTTAACTTATGAAGTTAATGAGATTGAGATGGTAAAAATTGAATAAATAAATTGGAATTTAACTTGAACCAAGTTAAATAAAACTTGATTTGATTATAGAATAATCTAGGATAGAATTAAATTGATGAGTTAGGAGTTGAAATCGAGAATGGAACTCGAGTTGAAATAGAATCCGACTTAGGTATAAGCTAATGATTTGGTTTTGGGAATGAACTGATTGGAGATCAAGTTGGTAATGCATTGTTATATGCAGAAGTGGTAACGAATAGCAGGGATACAGCGATATGCCCAACAAAAAGGTACAAGTTTATATTTTATATGAATTTGGAATTTATGAGCCGAATTGGCAAGCCGTTTGGCGTTTTGATTTTTTTTTTTGGATTGAAGAAGGCCCAGAGAGGCGAGTTGGAGTTTGAGCTATTGACCAGTACAAAGGAAGTGCTGGCGAAATTTTCCGAAAATTTAAAGTGTTAGAAAATTTTCAGAATTTTTGAAAATTTTAGTTAGTCGAAAGGAATTAATATTTTAGTCGATATTAATTAGTTCATCTGAAATCACAAACAAGGGGTAAACAAATCTTAGGAATTCCAATAGATAGGGTCGTCCTCTAACTTAGCAATTTCGAGGACGAAATTATTTTAAGTGGGGAAGAATGTAATGACCCACATTTTTAGAGATATATAATTAATTTATTTAATTATATAATTGGTGATTTAGAGAAGTTAATGATCATTTAATTAAATAATATTGAATATTTAATAAGTAATTATAATATAATAATATATTATAATGTCGAAATAGTCGGAAATAGTGAAATTCACAATATCGTGTGAATTGAATAGCATACGAGATTTGGTGGAGTTTCGATTCGAAATATAATAACGATTATATTGAATCGACGACAGTTGAATATATAGTTTATAATATATTTATAAACGAGCTCGAAATGGCGCTGCAGTTCGCTATTTGGCGATTTGAACTTCAACTGAATGTACAGGATTCGTTTTAAGCCGGATTTCTGTGAAACAAGAAACGTGTGGAGCTGGTGGAGTATATCTTTCTAGTGGAAGAGAAAGATCGGGATTTGGTCGTGTAGATTTTGAGTTACGTCCAAATCAAATTTCAGAAAAGTCGCTGTGGAATTCCTTTATAATTTGCGACGCTTTATATACGTTATAAAAGGATTTTCAATATAAAACTGAATATCGATAAATCTGAAATATCAAACTATATATTCTGATATGATATTCTGGAGCTGTACGATATCATATGTGAAGATGTACGATAATATAAATTTATTTATATTTAATTTAATTATATTTAAATATATTTATATATTTAAATGGGTCATCCAGAGCTTTAAAAATAGCCGGTTTTGCAAACGAAGTCGGAATTCGACGAAACCAGTTTTGTTAGATCCGCAATGTCAAATAGTTGTTAGATTTCCAGTTTCGTGATTTTTAGAGTAACTGTGTGGCCTTACCGATTTTTAAAGTGAAAAACAGTCAGTATTTCGACGGTTAAAAATACGTTGTGTGAGCATACGGAGTCGGAATTCGACAAAACCAGTTTCGTTGGGACCGTAATGTCGAACTCTATCTACATGTCCAGTTTGGTGATTTTTGGGTATCACATGTGACTACAGGAATTTTTAGAGCGCATAAACAAGTAAAAGAAAATATCTAAAATTCAATGGGAGGTCAAAACGAAGGCCACATGCCCACTTCTCCCACCACACAACATATCCCGTCCCTTATATAATCAGATTGTTCAGCCGCCACTACATTTCTTGACCACATCCCAAAAACAATGAAGAAGAAAATCAAAATATATTCGAACTAAAATCTATAAATCGCAAAGTAAGTATATTCGAGTTCAGGAAGGGATCCTCTACATCCTGGAAGGGTCAGTTTCGTGTTCGAACATCTATCGTCGGTCGTTGGGTTTCAAACCGTGAGTTAGGGTTGGGGCTCATGGAGTTTTGGGCTATCGATTCGGGATGTAGTGGTTTGATTTGGGTTTATGGGATGGAGGCGCAGTTGTGTGCAAGTTTTGGTGGGTTTCCGACCAGAAAAGGGTCGCGCGATGTACTGAGGACGCTACAGCAGGGTCCTCGACGGATTTCGATCCCTGCGATCGAGCGCTACAGTGATGAAGCAATGTTAAAGAGGAAGGAAGGAGGAGAATTTCTGTGGTGGGTATAAGAGTTTTCGTTGAGGAATGATGGAGGGATAGGAGGCTGAAGTCGTCGGTTATGGTGAAGGGAAGGATCAGGTATCGGCGGTGAAGAAGAAAGGGGAATTATCTGAAGTGGACGCGGGTACTAACGTGGGTGTTGGTGGGCTGAGTAAATCGGTGAGGCCCAAGTGGAAAAATCAATGGACTTTAGTTCGTTGGGCTTTAGAGGTTTGGGCCGGTATATTTTTATGAAGAAGCCCAGGAATGTATTAGGAGAAGAAATATAAAAGGGGGAAGTAGAAGAAAGCTCCAAAGGAAGAAGGAGGTCGGGTTTGGGCCAAGTAATAAGAGGGGTAAGGCCCATAAATGTTTAAATCCAAAGTTTTATTTTTATTTAAAAATGTGAAAACTTCGGAGTAGAATAACTTGGTCATACGTAATCAGATTTATGAATCGTAAGTTGCGTTGAGACCGTATGGACGAGAGCTTCACAATGAAGCTGACTGGAAGTGGATTGGGGCTCGTATGAATTTATGGCGAAATAAATTGCCCATCGCAGTCAAATAACGCAAACCGTTATTTAACGATTAACGCGCCAATGTGAGTAACTCACCAACTCTGAACAGTTATATTTTTATAATGTATTTTTAGAACTGTTAATCATCTGTTGATTACTGTGTGTTGGTTGATTGATTGAACTACTAGTCAGTTAGTTGAAATTATATATATATATACATATATATATATATATATATTGATTTTGTTTATCAGCATAATCCGTACTGAACTGATATTGATGTTAATCGTGTTGCCTAACATCTGTGATGCAGGGAAACAGGTTGGAGGGACCCAACCGGGTTCCTCAATATTTATAACACTGTTTTGTTCATATATTCTGTTATATGATGTGATATATAATCTGTTGTTGATTATATGGGGTTGAACGTTATTTATCATCGTGATTTGATATGATGGGATACCATAACATACGGGATGTTGGTAAGGGAATTTTCAGAGTGATAGTGAAAATAGAATATTTATAAATAAGAGATATTTATAAAGTGGAATATTTATAAATAAGAAATGATTATAAATTGGAATATTTATAAATAGGAGATATTTGAAAAGGAAATAAATTCAAAACATTTCTTTTTGAATGGAAAGGCCTGTGTGGCGAGTTTGGGGATTTTCCCGATGCTCCCGATACAAAGGAGGTTATGGCGAATTTTCCCGGGAATTTAAGGAGTTAGAATATTTCAAGAATAAATTTGAAAAGGAAATATTTGTAAACCATTTACAAATAGAATTGGAAAGGGAACATTATAAAAAGGAAATCATTTTTAAAGTGCAGAACCGTTATTTAAAAGTAAATCTTTTCAAATGAATAAAACGTTGTTAAAAAGGAAATCTTTATAAAGTGAATAAAGTAAATTGAATATGGTATTCGAAAGGAGAAATCGAATACGGTATTCGAAAGGAGAAATCGAATACGGTATTCGAAAGGAGAAATCGAATATGGTATTCGAAGTTAGTTAATCGAATATGGTATTCGAAAGAAGAAATGGAATACGGTATTCGAAAGGAGAAATCGAATATGGTATTCGAAAGGAGAAATCGATTATGGTATTCGAAGTTAGTTAATCGAATATGGTATTCGAAGTTAGTTAATCGAATATGGTATTCGAAAGTTAGTTAATCGAATATGTTATTCGAAAGGGGTTAGTCAAGTCGAGTTAGTCAAATAGAGTTAACCAGTTAGAGTTAACCAGTTAGAGTTAACCAGTTAGAGTTAATCAGTTAGAGTTAACCAGTTGGAGTTAATTAGTTAGAGTTAATCGATTAGAGTTAAAACGAACTAGAGTTAACCAAATATAGTTATTTGAGACAGAGTTAGTCAAACATAGTATTCAGGGTAAGTTACCATCTTGTACGACTGCTAGCGTAATTCGCAGGGCTGTAAATAGCCTACGGCGGTCGGATGTTTCCTGAGGGAGTCAGGCATAACCATTGTGACCGCTGTGATCTAGAGTCAAGCGAATGGAGTTTAATCAAATATTAGTTATTCGATAGGAGTTAATCGAGTTGATCGAGTTGAGAAATAAGTTAAGTTAAATAAGTTGAGTTGATCGGGTGGTTCGACCACGTTAGTCGAGCCTAGTTAATCGAATCGAATTGGTCGAACCAAGTAAGTCGAGTTAAGTTAGTCAAGTTAGTCGAGCCTAGTTAATCGAATCGAATTGGTCGAACCAAGTAAGTCGAGTTAGTCGAGTCAAGTTAAGTTAGTCGAGTTAAGTTCGTCGAGTTAAAATAAATCGATGTTAGTTTCATCGAAAGGAGTAATCGACGTTAGTTTCATCGAAAGGAGTTATCGATGTTAGTTTCATCGAAAGGAGTTATCGATGTTAGTTTCATTGAAGGGAGTTATCGAATATAGTTTATTCGAAAGTAAGATTTTCAAAGATGAGATATTTGAAAAGGAAAAGTTATCGAATATTAGTTGATCGAAGTGAGATTTATCGAACAAGAGTTATTCGAAAAGAGATTTTCGAATATAGTTTATTCGAAAGTAAGATTTTCAAAGATGAGATATTTGAAAGGAGGAGTTAATCGAATATAGGTTATTCGAAGAAGAGTTAATCAAATAGTGATTTCTCGAAGAGAGTTAATCGGCGAATTCGATTTTATCGAATTCGGGAAAGTACTTATACTTTCCAGTGTTTAAATATAGATTTATTTATTTATAAATAAATAAGTGTTAGGTTAATTATTCACTAATAAGAATAGAAGTTATAATTAAAGTTAGATAATTCGAAGGTAGGCATTATAACGCTATCGTTATAACCAATGTTTTAAATATAGAAGTAGATTAGTAAAATTGGATCCGAGAAAGGCGTAAAGAAGTTGTTAAAGATTAAAAGATAAACTTTGACCATTTCGAAGTTATAACGTTGTTCAGTTAAGGTCTGAGAGGTAATTATACCCCAACTTGAGAGACTTCCTTCTTAACTAAGAAATGGTAAGGTTTGATCGTAAAGGAGTTTTGGAAATGTTTTCCAAACGAGAATCAGAAATGTTTTCTGATAAAAGAAAAATAAGAATTTAGAATATAGGGAAACAAGAGATAAGTAAATAAATGAACTAAAGAGATTTATGTTAAATGATATTTGTTCGATATAATTTCCATCTGGGAATAATATCGTTGTTTGCACACTTGTTTTTCTTTGATAGTTAACTCACCGACTATCGAAGTTTTGACCATTTTAACATTGTTAATATGGAGAGACCGGTTGGATTATTATCCATAAAACCACTCTATATTGGCATAAGCATCACGAATCATATATGCCAAAGATAATTGAAGACGGAGTAAAATGCAAGGGCTATCCTGTTTACAGAATAGTGCCTTCGGTTTGTCCAGTCCCAGGACAACTTGTATGGACGAAGGTCTGACGTAGTATATCCAATGGATCGCGTAAGTTGATCTGTTCAAACGTATTCACGTTTGGTGGCGGAGGAATTCGTTTCTCTTAGCTGTATACCCGTGTTATTTTTGGATAAGTCAATTTGTGATTTGGCGGGTATGACGATGTGACATTTCTAAGTGAATGAAGATGGATGTCTGACATAGTATTTCCAGACGGTCACGTACATTGATTTCTTCAACCGTACCAAGAGTGGAAGCGGAGAAGGAAACTTCTTTTAGCTGACACGTAATGTATGGTTGTAGACGTCAATTAGTGATTTTCGATGGATCTGACAATGTGGCATTCGAAGTGAATCTGATGTGATGATAAAGCGTAGCTTCTAGCCTCATCAACCGGTAAATGACAGAAATCGGGCAGGCAGCATGGCTAAGTCGGTCGCACCGAAGTAGGGTGTATAATCACCTATCTAGTGAATAATCATTTGCTTCTTTTAATCTATCAATGCTGTCCCATATATATATACGGGAACGGTTGCTGATCCCAACCGTTGGTGATGTACATTCGATACACTCAAGCGAAATGAGTGGTCGGTCATGTGTGGCTGAGTTGCAAGATGTTCTTGTTGAACTCCAGTGTATCGTTCCTAGAGTACACTGATCGGAAGGTGATTCCATACCTTGTCATAGTTGGAAATCCATTATCCAATACGTGCTTGCGATTTTGATTGTATACTATATATGTAGAACGTGAGATGAAATCGTTTCTGCTAGTTGATATCTATTTGTACATAGACATTATTATAATATCAAAAGGTTTTTGATATAAAGATATTTTGGATTCTCATAAGGGAAAAACCCGTTCCGTTCTGCGGCGTGGTCTTATGAGATATCGTTTACTTGTTCATATACTTGTTTAAACTGTTTTACTCATACCAGTCCCATGACTGACCCGGAGTTTATTTGTTTTGTTTTCCCTAAACTCTTGGGTGCCTAATTTTGTACGGGCAGTCAAGTAGTCAGGAATTTACAGATACTGGAAGAGCGTGGAGCAGTAGGCTTCTAGATCATATAGCTATAGTTATTTCCGCTGTGTTGTAAGTGTTGTACTCTGATAAGTGCTATTGTATACATAACTGTTATATTTCAAAGTTATGTTATATATTATATGTTATTCGTTCCGCTGTGGGGTTCGTGTTACTCTGATGTTGTGTTCTTCTTCTTCTTCTATTCTACGTTTCTATCTTATCTATTCTCACCTTCTAATTTCTTTCATTAATTACCAGGATTTTTCGATGTTTTGGTTATCGACGTCGAGCTTACGTCGATAACCAAAGTCGCCGAAAATCCGGGTCGTTACAGTTGGTATCAGAGCTTAAGTTAAGAATTACCTTGGCTCCGTGGCGTGACTCGGTAGAGATAGGGTTAGTAACACCCTAGATTGAGTTTGAGTGTATATATATACGAGTGCGTATTTGTATTTGATATAAAAATGGTTTTATATTGTGGGGATTCATTGGCTGAGTTGTTTATGAGTTCTGGTCGATCAGTTTGATCCACTGTATCGGTAGGAGTAAATGAACACTTGAATACGATGGACCGACACAGTATGGATATGTGATATATTATGATATATTAGATATATTGGTTGTAATTATAATCGAATGAGATTAAAATGTGAAATGGTTATATATATACCAATCAGAATCATATCAGTAAAGTATATAAGATAAGATGAATTAGATATGAATTCAAATCAGATTTGGGATTAAAATAAGGAAATTTTAAGTTCCTGGGAGATTTTGAAATGTTTTCAAAATGGAAGTATTCAGTAATGGTTTTGAAATGATATAGTATTGAGATCACTTGGGTCGCTGGAAAACAATTCCGATGATGACTGCGCAGTATCATCGGTGTGATTTTCGAGTTTCTAAGTGGTGGATTACTACCAAAGGTTTTGTTTTTGAATTGTTTTGAGAAAACAAGTTGTTTAGAAATTCAAATGTTTTGAATTGGTATTGTTATTTCAAATTGATTTAAAAGAAACCCAGGAATTTAAGTTATGGAATTAGAATTTAACTTATGAAGTTAATGAGATTGAGATGGTAAAAATTGAATAAATAAATTGGAATTTAACTTGAACCAAGTTAAATAAAACTTGATTTGATTATAGAATAATCTAGGATAGAATTAAATTGATGAGTTAAGAGTTGAAATCGAGAATGGAACTCGAGTTGAAATAGAATCCGACTTAGGTATAAGCTAATGATTTGGTTTTGAGAATGAACTGATTGGAGATCAAGTTGGTAATGCATTGTTATATGCAGAAGTGGTAACGAATAGCAGGGATACAGCGATATGCCCAACAAAAAGGTACAAGTTTATATTTTATATGAATTTGGAATTTATGAGCCGAATTGGCAAGCCGTTTGGCGTTTTGATTTTCTTTTGGATTGAAGAAGGCCCAGAGAGGCGAGTTGGAGTTTGAGCTATTGACCAGTACAAAGGAAGTGCTGGCGAAATTTTCCGAAAATTTAAAGTGTTAGAAAATTTTCAGAATTTTTGAAAATTTTAGTTAGTCGAAAGGAATTAATATTTTAGTCGATATTAATTAGTTCAGTTGAAATCACAAACAAGGGGTAAACAAATCTTAGGAATTCCAATAGATAGGGTCGTCCTCTAACTTAGCAATTTCGAGGACGAAATTATTTTAAGTGGGGAAGAATGTAATGACCCACATTTTTAGAGATATATAATTAATTTATTTAATTATATAATTGGTGATTTAGAGAAGTTAATGATCATTTAATTAAATAATATTGAATATTTAATAAATAATTATAATATAATAATATATTATAATGTTGAAATAGTCGGAAATAGTGAAATTCACAATATCGTATGAATTGAATAGCATACGAGATTTGGTGGAGTTTCGATTCGAAATATAATAACGATTATATTGAATCGACGACAGTTGAATGTATAGTTTATAATATATTTATAAAGGAGCTCGAAATGGCGCTGCAGTTCGCTATTTGGCGATTTGAACTTCAACTGAATGTACAGGATTCGTTTTAAGCCGGATTTCTGTGAAGCAAGAAACGTGTGGAGCTGGTGGAGTATATCTTTCTAGTGGAAGAGAAAGATCGGGATTTGGTCGTGTAGATTTTGAGTTACGTCCAAATCAAATTTCAGAAAAGTCGCTGTGGAATTCCTTTATAATTTGCGATGATTTATATACGTTATAAAAGGATTTTCAATATAAAACTGAATATCGATAAATCTAAAATCTGAAATATCAAACTATATATTCTGATATGATATTCTGGAGCTGTACGATATCATATGTGAAGATGTACGATAATATAAATTTATTTATATTTAATTTAATTATATTTAAATATATTTATATGTTTAAATGGGTCATCCAGAGCTTTAAAAATAGTCGGTTTTGCAAACGAAGTCGGAATTCGACGAAACCAGTTTTGTTAGATCCGCAATGTCAAATAGTTGTTAGATTTCCAGTTTCGTGATTTTTAGAGTAACTGTGTGGCCTTACCGATTTTTAAAGTGAAAAACAGTCAGTATTTCGACGGTTAAAAATACGTTGTGTGAGCATACGGAGTCGGAATTCGACAAAACCAGTTTCGTTGGGACCGTAATGTCGAACTCTATCTACATGTCCAGTTTGGTGATTTTTGGGTATCACATGTGACTACAGGAATTTTTAGAGCGCATAAACAAGTAAAAGAAAATATCTAAAATTCAATGGGAGGTCAAAACGAAGGCCACATGCCCACTTCTCCCACCACACAACATATCACGTCCCTTATATAATCAGATTATTCAGCCGCCACTACATTTCTTGACCACAGCCCAAAAACAATGAAGAAGAAAATCAAAATATATTCGAACTAAAATCTATAAATCGCAAAGTAAGTATATTCGAGTTCAGGAAGGGATCCTCTACATCCTGGAAGGGTCAGTTTCGTGTTCGAACATCTGTCGTCGGTCGTTGGGTTTCAAACAGTGAGTTAGGGTTGGGGTTCATGGAGTTTTGGGCTATCGATTCGGGATGTAGTGGTTTGATTTGGGTTTATGGGATGGAGGCGCAGTTGTGTGCAAGTTTTGGTGGGTTTCCGACCAGAAAAGGGTCGCGCGATGTACTGAGGACGCTACAGCAGGGTCCTCGACGGATTTCGATCCCTGCGATCGAGCGCTACAGTGATGAAGCAATGTTAAAGAGGAAGGAAGGAGGAGAATTTCGGTGGTGGGTATAAGAGTTTTCGTTGAGGAATGATGGAGGGATAGGAGGCTGAAGTCGTCGGTTATGGTGAAGGGAAGGATCAGGTATCGGCGGTGAAGAAGAAAGGGGAATTATCTGAAGTGGACGCGGGTAGTAACGTGGGTGTTGGTGGGCTGAGTAAATCGGTGAGGCCCAAGTGGAAAAATCAATGGACTTTAGTTCGTTGGGCTTTAGAGGTTTGGGCCGGTATATTTTTATGAAGAAGCCCAGGAATGTATCAGGAGAAGAAATATAAAAGGGGGAAGTAGAAGAAAGCTCCAAAGGAAGAAGGAGGTCGGGTTTGGGCCAAGTAATAAGAGGGGTAAGGCCCATAAATGTTTAAATCCAAAGTTTTATTTTTATTTAAAAATGTGAAAACTTCGGAGTAGAATAATTTGGTCATACGTAATCAGATTTATGAACCGTAAGTTGCGTTGAGACCGTATGGACGAGAGCTTCACAATGAAGCTGACTGGAAGTGGATTGGGGCTCGTATGAATTTATGGCGAAATAAATTGCCCATCGCAGTCAAATAATGCAAACCGTTATTTAACGATTAACGCGCCAATGTGAGTAACTCACCAACTCTGACCAGTTATATTTTTATAATGTATTTTTAGAACTGTTAATCATCTGTTGATTGTTGTGTGTTGGTTGATTGATTGAACTGATAGTCAGTTAGTTGAAATTATATATATATATATATACATATATATATATATATTGATTTTGTTTATCAGAATAATCCGTACTGAACTGATATTGATGTTAATCGTGTTGCCTAACATCTGTGATGCAGGGAAACAGGTTGGAGGGACCCAACCGGGTTCCTCAATATTTATAACACTGTTTTGTTCATATATTCTGTTATATGATGTGATATATAATCTGTTGTTGATTATATGGGGGTTGAACGTTATTTATCATCGTGATTTGATATGATGGGATACCATAACATATGGGATGTTGGTAAGGGAATTTTCAGAGTGATAGTGAAAATAGAATATTTATAAATAAGAGATATTTATAAAGTGGAATATTTATAAATAAGAAATGTTTATAAATTGGAATATTTATAAATAGGAGATATTTGAAAAGGAAACAAATTCAAAACATTTCTTTTTGAATGGAAAGGCCTGTGTGGCGAGTTTGGGGATTTTCCCGATGCTCCCGATACAAAGGAGGTTATGGCGAATTTTCCCGGGAATTTAAGGAGTTAGAATATTTCAAGAATAAATTTGAAAACGAAATATTTGTAAACCATTTACAAATAGAATTGGAAAGGGAACATTATAAAAAGGAAATCATTTTTAAAGTGTAGAACCGTTATTTAAAAGTAAATCTTTTCAAATGAATAAAACGTTGTTAAAAAGGAAATCTTTATAATGTGAATAAAGTAAATCGAATATGGTATTCGAAAGGAGAAATCGAATACGGTATTCGAAAGGAGAAATCGAATATGGTATTCGAAAGGAGAAATCGAATATGGTATTCGAAGTTAGTTAATCGAATATGGTATTCGAAAGGAGAAATCGAATACGGTATTCGAAAGGAGAAATCGAATATGGTATTCGAAAGGAGAAATCGAATATGGTATTCGAAGTTAGTTAATCGAATATGGTATTCGAAGTTAGTTAATCGAATATGGTATTCGAAAGTTAGTTAATCGAATATGTTATTCGGAAGGGGTTAGTCAAGTCGAGTTAGTCAAATAGAGTTAACCAGTTAGAGTTAACCAGTTAGAGTTAACCAGTTAGAGTTAATCAGTTAGAGTTAACCATTTGGAGTTAATTAGTTAGTGTTAATCGATTAGAGTTAAAACGAACTAGAGTTAACCAAATATAGGTATTTGAGACAGAGTTAGTCAAACATAGTATTCAGGGTAAGTTGCCATCTTGTACGACTGCTAGCGTAATTCGCAGGGCTGTAAATAGCCTACGGCGGTCGGATGTTTCCTGAGGGAGTCAGGCATAACCATTGTGATCACTGCGATCTAGAGTCAAGCGAATGGAGTTTAATCGAATATTAGTTATTCGATAGGAGTTAATCGAATTGATCGAGTTGAGAAATAAGTTAAGTTAAATAAGTTGAGTTGATCGGGTGGTTCGACCACGTTAGTCGAGCCTAGTTAATCGAATCGAATTGGTCGAACCAAGTAAGTCGAGTTAAGTTAGTCAAGTTAGTCGAGCCTAGTTAATCGAATCGAATTGGTCGAACCAAGTAAGTCGAGTTAGTCAAGTTAAGTTAGTCGAGTTAAGTTCGTCGAGTTAAAATAAATCGATGTTAGTTTCATCGAAAGGAGTAATCGACGTTAGTTTCATCGAAAGGAGTTATCGATGTTAGTTTCATCGAAAGGAGTTATCGATGTTAGTTTCATCGAAGGGAGTTATCGAATATAGTTTATTCGAAAGTAAGATTTTCAAAGATGAGATATTTGAAAAGGAAAAGTTATCGAATATTAGTTGATCGAAGTGAGATTTATCGAACAAGAGTTATTCGAAAAGAGATTTTCGAATATAGTTTATTCGAAAGTAAGATTTTCAATGATGAGATATTTGAAAGGAGGAGTTAATCGAATATAGGTTATTCGAAGAAGAGTTAATCAAATAGTGATTTCTCGAAGAGAGTTAATCGGCGAATTCGATTTTATCGAATTCGGGAAAGTACTTATACTTTCCAGTGTTTAAATATAGATTTATTTATTTATAAATAAATAAGTGTTAGGTTAATTATTCACTAATAAGAATAGAAGTTATAATTAAAGTTAGATAATTCGAAGGTAGGGATTATAACACTATCATTATAACCAATGTTTTAAATATAGAAGTAGATTAGTAAAATTCAATCCGAGAAAGGCGTAAAGAAGTTGTTAAAGATTAAAAGATAAACTTTGACCATTTCGAAGTTATAACGTTGTTCAATTAAGGTCTGAGAGGTAATTATACCCCAACTTGAGTGACTTCCTTCTTAACTAAGAAATGGTAAGGTTTGATCGTAAAGGAGTTTTGGAAATGTTTTCCAAACGAGAATCAGAAATGTTTTCTGATAAAAGAAAAATAAGAATTTAGAATATAGGGAAACAGGAGATAAATAAATGAACTAAAGAGATTTATGTTAAATGATGTTTGTTCGATATAATTTCCATCTGGGAATAATATCGTTGTTTGCACACTTGTTTTTCTTTGATAGTTAACTCACCGACTATCGAAGTTTTAACCATTTTAACGTTGTTAATATGGAGAGACCGGTTGGATTATTATCCATAGAACCACTCTATATTGGCATAAGCGTCGCGAATCATATATGCCAAAGATAATTGAAGACGGAGTAAAATGCAAGGGCTATCCTGTTTACAGAATAGTGCCTTCGGTTTGTCCAGTCCCAGGACAACTTGTATGGACGAAGGTCTGACGGAGTATATCCAATGGATCGCGTAAGTTGATCTGTTCAAACGTATTCACGTTTGGTGGCGGAGGAATTCGTTTCTCTTAGCTGTATACCCGTGTTATTTTTGGATAAGTCAATTTGTGATTTGGCGGGTATGACGATGTGACATTTCTAAGTGAATGAAGATGGATGTCTGACATAGTATTTCCAGACGGTCACGTACATTGATTTCTTCAACCGTACCAAGAGTGGAAGCGGAGAAGGAAACTTCTTTTAGCTGACACGTAATGTATGGTTGTAGACGTCAATTAGTGATTTTCGATGGATCTGACAATATGGCATTCGAAGTGAATCTGATGTGATGATAAAGCGTAGCTTCTAGCCTCATCAACAGGTAAATGACAGAAATCGGGCAGGCAACATGGCTAAGTCGGTCGCACCGAAGTAGGGTGTATAATCACCTATCTAGTGAATATTCATTTGCTTCTTTTAATCTATCAATGCTGTCCCATATATATATACGGGAACGGTTGCTGATCCCAACCGTTGGTGATGTACATTCGATACACTCAAGCGAAATGAGTGGTCGGTCATGTGTGGCTGAGTTGCAAGATGTTCTTGTTGAACTCCAATGTATCGTTCCTAGAGTACACTGATCGGAAGGTGATTCCATACCTTGTCATAGTTGGAAATCCATTATCCAATACGTGCTTGCGATTTTGATTGTATATTATATATGTAGAACGTGAGATGAAAGCGTTTCTGCTAGTTGATATCTATTTGTACATAGACATTATTATAATATCAAAAGGTTTTTGATATAAAGATATTTTGGATTCTCATAAGGGAAAAACCCGTTCCGTTCTGCGGTGTGGTCTTATGAGATATCGTTTACTTGTTCATATACTTGTTTAAACTGTTTTACTCATACCAGTCCCATGACTGACCCGGAGTTTATTTGTTTTGTTTTCCCTAAACTCTTGGGTGCCTAATTTTGTACGGGCAGTCAAGTAGTCAGGAATTTACAGATACTGGAAGAGCGTGGAGCAGGAGGCTTCTGGATCATATAGCTATAGTTATTTCCGCTGTGTTGTAAGTGATGTACTCTGATAAGTGCTATTGTATACATAACTGTTATATTTCAAAGTTATGTTATATATTATATGTTATTCGTTCCGCTGTGGAGTTCGTGTTACTCTGATGTTGTGTTCTTCTTCTTCTTCTATTCTACGTTTCTATCTTATCCATTCTCACCTTCTAATTTCTTTCATTAATTACCGGGATTTTTCGATGTTTTGGTTATCGACGTCGAGCTTACATCGATAACCAAAATCGCCGAAAATCCGGGTCGTTACAGAAATGATATCCAAAGGAAGATCAAAGAATAAATTTAGAAGAATTTATCTTGGATAAAATTAATGGGAACCTTTCCCTAAGAATGTGATTTTGTGAATAAAAGAATATTCTGAATTGGAATGAGGCGTTTGTTGTGTTTGTGTAACATTCGTTTATTATATACGTGGGTTATTCAGAAAGGCCGGGTTTATACCCATTCTGAATAACCGATTCGACGAGATGTCGAAGATGAAGACGGTGGTTGAAGACCGGAAGTCTTCACATCGTTTGGGTGATTACTGATGATCTTGATTGGGCTGTACACCAAGGATGAGGGAATCGGTTGGTGATCGTCCAGACGTACTTGGAGATGGATGGATATGCGAGGAAAGTGCCTCCGGTTTCGTTCAGACCCAGAACGAACTTGTAAATGGATTGTGTGTCTGACATTGGATTTTATTCTGTGTTGATTGATCTCTATTAAATATACATCTGTTTGGCGGCAGAGAATTTATTCTCTTGCTTAACGCCCTTCTCTGAGACGTACGAGCTCAGAGGTTGTATATCGATGGACATCAGTCGCATGGAGTGAATTGCCAATGTAGCACGCGTAAGTGGAAATTGATCAAGGCTTCTGTTGAAAAGCAAAGTCTTGTGGTTGATGATCAAAGCACGGCCTTTGTGGCATAGCTTTGTGTATAACGTGAATTCGCGAGCCTCACAGCTCGGTATTAGTCAAAAACGGGATACGGACCCAAGGAGTGCACGACGTTTCTTTCTAGCTATGGTGGTGTCAGTGACCTACCAGCCCTGACATTTATATACTTTTCACCTGTGTGGTTGTTGGATACGAGGCGCCTCGGATATAGGTATGTAAGGACCGAGAAACGTGTGTTCAGGAATCGCCAATCCTCAAAAGTAAGAGAGGACCGGCCTTGGAGGTTCCAAAGGATCATAGTGGGGTCCTGAGGCATTTGCTAGAGTGTCTCGAACGCGGAGAGGAGCTTGCCCCTTGCCTCGACTCATGACGGAAATCCAATTTCCAATACGTGATAGTGCGGTTTTATTTGTAGAACCTAGTATGGCGACATAGTGGTATGGGTCATTAATGCCGCCTATGATTGATATTTATGATGTGAAATTGTTTTGACACTATACACTTATAGTAATATCAAAATAATGTGTTTTAAACGTATCAAGCATGCTTTGGCTGTTATAAGGAAAAAACCCTATCCTCCGGCTTGCGTTGCATTGTGTGATGGGACCTGGGTCTTATAACAGCTTCATCTTTCTTTATTTAGCATTGCTCTGTTGTTTTATGCACTGGTATTCTTGGGAGGAAACCCGTTCTGTGTTATACGGCGTGGTCCCTTGATTTACCTAACTTTAAAAATAAAGAATTATAACTGTTTAAGTTCTCACACTAGTCCCATGACTGACCTAGAGTTTATTGTTTTAACCTAAACTCTGGGTGCCCCTTTTTTCCACACGGGCAGCTAGTAGTTTTGGTTTTGCAGATTTATATTCACAGGGTCCTGATTAACAGCTGGAACGATGCTCGGAAAGCTCTGTATCCGTGTATCACTTTCAGTTGTGTTTTATATATTTTTCCGCTACTATGTAACTTATTGTAATCTCTGATATTTGTCGAATGTAATTTATTCATTTATACTCTGTATATTCTTGTGTAACAACCCGTATTTTCAATAACCTGTTATAACATAAATGGAGGCAGAATTAAACTGTAAAATCTGAATCAAGGGAAACAGGCTATGCCATTGCGTTCGTCTCGGAAAAATACGCGAAATAGTGTCTGAGTTTTCGAAAATCGGAGTCCGTATGACCAAGATATGGCCTCGCGAAGTTTCACGAAAAATTCCCAAATTAAAGTATACTTAATTAAGTGAAATGGGTTGCGCAGAGAAATATATATATATTGATATATATATATAATTGAAAATTTAATAAATAAATATGCAAAAATGTTCAAAACAGCGAATTGGGAGAGGGGAATAACCGAACCGGCCGATTTTTGAGGTCGACCCGAGCCCGCTGGGTCGACTGGGGGTTAATCCAGGGTGTTTGGCTGTCAACCCGTGGGCCGATTCGCTCAAATGCAGATTTTGCATTTGGATGGTTCTCATGGTTCATCTTTAATCTAAAGGCCCTAGATGGTTCCTACACTTGACTTCTTCCCCAAGACATGCTTTGATGGCTTGGATTGAATCTAGGTTTAATCCTATGGCCTAAAACACTTGCCTAATCTATAAATAAGACCCTAACCTATCCTAAACCCTCATTATTCATTCATGCAACTAAACTATGGCAAAATTGCTACTCTCATGGCCTCCACTCAACTATCCTAGCCTCCACTTCATTTCTATGAGAGGTTTCATGATCATGAGAGTATTAGAGAGTCCCTATGTTAGTATGAGAGCTTCTCAAGTTGATCTCAAGGCTAAAGCTTTGATCTTTGTTCATAAAGATGGGGTTTTTATTGATTTGGAGTGTTCATCTTTGGGTTTTTGGGTGATGGCATGCATAGGCTTCATCACAATCTTTGTTTTGCATTTCGATTTGTGCCTTCATAACAATGTAAGCTCTTTCCCTACTCTTAGATATTAACTATGAAGTTAAATGTTCATGTTGCAAGTTTGGGTTTGATCATTGAGAATGATACATGCTATCATGTCATGCAAGCTTATGAAGTCATTATCTTGATCTTATGAGCTAAAAGCTACAACCTTTATGTTGAAATGTTGCATTATGCAACATGAGAACCTTCATAATCTTTATGTCAACTTGCATATGAAGTCATAACCCTTATATGATGATACATGCGAGTTTCTAGTCATCATTCCATGTCTTTTGTCACCATGATTCGTTTATGTGCCAAGTTTGGGTTTATGCATGATTTTGAGGCTTAAGAATGTAACATGCAAGCTAATGAACACATTTGTGCCTCATTTGCCACCATGATTAACTTGTGGCTTAATATCCATTTTTGTCATGCCTTTGCCAAGTCTCTTCTTTTAATCCATTAAGTTGTTGCGAACGTATATGCGAGTTTAAAAGCGTTGGGTTATGTTATGGGTAATTTCTAATGACATGAAAATACAACTTGAAAACATGACTTGAATCATAACATGGAAGTTGACATGTAAGTATGCATAAAAACATAAGCTTGGGAATTTACCTATTAAGTTAGGTCTACCCATTGGGAATTTACCTATTAAGTTAGGTCTACCCAATTGCTTGAAAACTTGACTATGAACATGACACTAGACTAAACATGAAAGTGGCCAACTCGAGGTTGGGTTGAGTTTGCAACGTAAAACTACCCGGAACCGACCGGCCTAACTAGTAGTTGCAAACAATAGGACCCAATGTGAGAAGTTGGTCATGTTGTGCTTGAACCCGAGGTTAGACCAAGTTGTGGTGTAAAGCTACCCGGAACCGACCGGCTTAACTAGTAACCACAACAAAGTCTAATGTGAGAGGTTGGGGTGCATTAAGTAATTAATGCCACATGATAGGGTTAAGTTAATTTGATTAATGACTCTTAACCAAATATGACATGGGTAAATGGGTTAAGTAAATTGGTTAGGCTAATGATACTTAACAAAACATGACAAGGTTGGGTAGGTTAAGTGATTTGATTTGCCTAATGACGCTTAACCATTTTTATACGACTAGTGGACGGGGATTAAGTTAACCAACACTTAATCAATCCAACATGATAATTTGGCAAGGTTAAGTAAGTTTTCTTAATGACACTTAACCATACAAGATGATTAGGGGATGGGGTTAAGTAATTTGCACCTAACTAATCCGACACGGTAATTAGATGCGGTTAAGTAATCCACACTTAACTAATCTAAACACGGTAATTCGATGAGGTTAAGTTAAACACTTAACCAATTTAAACTCGGTAATTCAATGAGGTTAAGTAACCAATACTTAACCAACTTAACGTGATAATTTAATGGGGTTAAGCAACTTATACTTAACCAATTATACATGATGATTTGATGGGGTTAAGTAACTTACACTTAACCAATCTAATACGCGGACCTGATAAGGTTAAGTCACAAGACCTTTTTAGAATATACTTAACCATTGTAGTACGATTAGAGGATGGGGTTAAGCCAACCTATACTTAACCAATCCGACTCGATAATTTTATGGGATTAAGATAAACTATGCTTAATCGATCTAGCAAGATAATCCGATAGGATTAAGGTAAGCTAGTACTTGACCAACTTGACTTGATAGGGTTTAGTCATGAGCCTCTGGGTACACTTAACCAACTTGTGGGACTAAGTCTTGAACTTAAATACTTAGCCAATCTTTGACGTGATTCGTGAGCGGGTTAAGTCATGGACTTGAATGATAACACTTAACCCAATAGACAAACCCTAGCTAGAAGAACTAGGTAGAAAACCGTGGTTAATCAAGGATAACTGGAAAGGAAGCTAAGTGGTAAACCTTAGTTAAGGGTAACTAAGTAATAATTCTTAGCTAAGGACATAGGACTAATTCTCAAAACGATGAGTAACCTGATACGGTAGGTCATCGCTTAGTATACGAGGGGGAGCAAGTTATCTGACTTGGATAAAAGCTCCAGCGCACTGGGTGCCGAAGTGGAAGCTTCGGGGGACGTGAGGATATTCTTGGGATCCCTCTGTGGGCTGCCAGGTAATTATACTAGGCCCATGAGAGGTTAAGGTCTGCGTTAGAAGGACCAAGAGTATGCCTTGGTTGCTATGCGAGCAACCTAAAGACTGGGATGGATTAGCGTGGAGTCGACGATTCTTGTTTTTGCCCTGGATAGCACATCGCCGACTACCTACCATCTTTAGTCAATCGTGTACGTGCGGAAAGGCAGGGAACCCCCAACAGACCATGTGCTTGCTATCGAGTCATGGGTGAGGTTGGCCCGTAGGAAAGTGGGCTATAGTGGGGTCGTGGAGTGGTTCTTATACATGATTTTTCTTGGATTGCCTTTCAGTAGTTGAGGGAGGGGTCACGTGGGACCATAGCCACGGGTACAAAATTAGACCTTGATATCTGCATCGGCAGACGATTTAAAGCTCCCGACCGAGTTCCGTATTTCTTGATTTGCCCTGGCACGGAACTCGGATGGAACATTGGGGAACATGTGCATCTAGACATGGAAAACGATTCACGATACATACGTGGGATCAAGGGCGCGGTTGACGGGTGGCGTAATCCCTAGTGGTCCTAGGTGGCCAAAACCCAAACCGAGACACGGAAACGTTCATTAGGTAGCATAATCCCTAGTGGTCCTAGGTGGCATAAATCCTAAGTGGACGCGCGATAGTTCATGGTAAGGAAACACAACTAGATCAAGGGTTGCAGTCCAAAACAACTTCAGGGATAAACCGTTTACATGGGAAAGCCCGTACAGCCTACGGCAAAGGACTGAACTTATACATGGAAAGAAACATATGAGTTGAGTAACCTATATATGCGGCATATTAGGTTGACATGGACCATTACACGACTTTTGAGTAAGGGTCATTCGCGGATAACACGTAATACAATTGGGATACTAGTACGGTAGGTGCAGAGCAGATATACAGGATAGATGCCATGGGACGTTATACGCGATAGATATCTTGGGATATTATACTTGATAGAAACCTGACAATGTGATACCTTGTTCTATCTTGACACCGTAGTTTATCACGACACCCTAGTTTATCTGAGTTCAGTAGTTCATCCTGTTATTTTGATTTAGCTTATCTATCTTGTTATCATGCTTATGTTCATCTCAGTTTCTCATGTCAGTTAACTTTACTAGTTTTTATACTAATAGTAGATAGGGCTTACTCAGTCTTTTTGACTGACCCGTTTTGTTTCGCCTCTTTTCTTCCGTTTCCCCCCCCCCAGGTTACAGGGAGGAAACACTGCTGTTTAGTTCGGACTTCTTCTGCTTGAAGGTCATCATGGATGGCTTGGACTTTTCCTGGCTATGGCTACTTTACTGTTTTTATTTGGGGAATAATTTATGAAAAAGTCTTTATGCTTCTTTACTATTGCAAGACAGGTTTTTGATGTACTCTGATGTAAAAGGCTTTAGACCTTATGTATTCATGTTTATGAAAGTTCGATTTTACTTCCGCTATTTTATATGTTCTGTCTTGTGATATTTCTGTGCATGTTTACCAATAATGCCACTCTAAAGCTAGTGCATTCCTTTGCGAGTGACCCTAGCGGAGGCGGGGTGTTACATTTGGTATCAGAGCAGAAGGTTACCAGATTGGGCAAAAGTTTTTAAAGACCTTCTGAAAACTATTTGAAAATCGTTTATAAAGAAGCATTTTTCAAGAAAGTTTTCTTTTAAAAAGAAAAGGCTATTCCCCAAAGGCCATTAGCATTATCCTTGTTTCCTTAATTAAATCTCTTTTCCTTTCTTTCCTCCATCTGTAGTCAAAGTGGTTTTAACTGCGACTAGTCTTTTCTATCTACGAAAGTGCTTTCCATGCGATGGAGGTGGTTTTCAAGAGACCAGTGGACGCGTTATATGAAAGGATAGTGAGAAAGAGGATAAAGGATACGAGCTTAAGGATGAGCAACTTGTTGGTATGGCTTAGTCCTCAAAGGAGGGAGAAAGATGAACAATGAAACCCATGACGAGAGAGTACCTTTGGCATGGTAAAACGGGGCGGATAGTTAAGTATTATGGGACAAGGACAAGATCATCGGGAGGGCAGTAGTATGCTCTCATTTCTAGAGTACCTCGGAAGGAGGGTAACGATCTTGTTAAAGGTTTAGCTTTTCTTCTCTATCATCCCGTTAGGACTTCGTTGTTCGTATCATTTAAGTCTGCTTCGATAGTTGAGTCTCTGCACCTTAAGTACTAGCGTAATAGAGAATCCCATTTTTGTCTCAAAGTCCTATTGGAGAATCAGTCCATTTATACATGACTTGTTTGGATTTGGGAATGTCTATGCCAAGTGTTGAGTTTGGAAATAATGCTTATGTTTATAAGCTATGGATGGATTCTAGGGATGAAGTGGTTATCCAGTAGGGGGTGCCACTCTCGGTTTTGATAGGAGAGTAGTTAGACCTTTTGACTAGCCTTGGTAATGCCCTCGAAGTACCGGGTAACCTTTTTGAGGTTCTGTCATGACTAGTTACTTAGAATCCCTTGATGCCTTTATTGGAAATTTGAAGCCCGATCGAGTGGTGTTCGCCGATAAGACGGATGGTTTACTTCACTTATGCGTGGGTTATAGAAATCACCCTAGTAAGTGCGCTTGATAACCTGGTTGGCATCTGTTTACTTTCAAGAGAAAGTTCTTCTACGTGGAATTCCTTGTGGTACGAGGTCCGAGATTCACTAGTGAATTTTGGAAAGCTTGCATGAGATCATGAGTACGCAGTCATGTTTGCGCCAAGTGCGCAAGTGGAACGAGAGGCGACGAAGAAATGAGTTCCAGCTCATGTTATGGAAACAGGAAATAGGAAGCTACGAAATCGCGAAGTTAAAAGACGGTCAAGGCACAATGGAATTAAGCTCGAGGAAATACGACTCTGATGGTCAAAGACTATATACGCGCATGATATCTCTTTTGGGAGTATATCCTTGATCCCTGTTTTCTGTAGAGCTTACTTGTAGGCTATCTTTTGTGGACATCCTCTCGGTTCTATTTTCTGTTACAAACCCCGTAAGGAGTTTGTCTTGTTTTTCTTCTCGACCCTGTTCCAGGGAATCCTAGGTAGAACCCTATGGATGTAAACATGTATTTGAAACATGTTATGATTGATATGGTTGCAAGTGGTTGCAAGTGGTTGCTCGTGGATGCGCGAATACACATTAGATACTAGCTCGACTCGGTCACATTTCATATTGCATATGCACGAGTATTTATACTTGTTTATGGATGAAATCGAATGTATTATCATGCGGTTGTTGCATATGAATGAATGATTGTGCACGCATATAGTACCTATATGGCTAGGACTATTTGCATACATGTTGGATTCATGGCACTATACATATTTTGCATTAGAAAGATTATTCAGGCCTGATCATTAGCATTAGCTAAGGAACATGTACACACACGTTTTGCATATATTCATATAGCATTAGAAATCATCTAAGGACAATGGTTGCTTGTGGATGATGTTTTGAGTAGATGGATGATGGATGGTAGGATATGTTCTTCCTAACTTGGAGATTTCGGGGACGAAATCCTAAAAGGTGGGGAGAATGTAACAACCCGTATTAACAATAACCTGTTATAACATAAATGGAGGCAGAATTAAACTGTAAATTATGAATCAAGGGAAACGGGCTATGCCATTGCGTTCGTCTCGGAAAAATACGTGAAATAGTGTCTGAGTTTTCGAAAATCGGAGTCCGTATGACCAAGATATGGCCTCGCGAAGTTTCACGAAAAATTCCCAAATTAAAGTATACTTAATTAAGTGAAATGGGTTGCGCAGAGAAATATATGTATATTGATATATATATATATATATATATATATATATATATAATTGAAAATTTAATAAATAAATATGCAAAAATGTTCAAAACAGCGAATTGGGAGAGGGGAATAACCGAACCGGCCGATTTTTGAGGTCGACCCGAGCTCGCTGGGTCGACTGGGGGTTAATCCAGGGTGTTTGGCTGTCAACCCGTGGGCCGATTCGCTCAAATGCAGATTTTGCATTTGGATGGTTCTCATGGTTCATCTTTAATCTAAAGGCCCTAGATGGTTCCTACACTTGACTTCTTCCCCAAGACATGCTTTGATGGCTTGGATTGAATCTAGGTTTAATCCTATGGCCTAAAACACTTGCCTAATCTATAAATAAGACCCTAACCTATCCTAAACCCTCATTATTCATTCATGCAACTAAACTATGGCAAAATTGCTACTCTCATGGCCTCCACTCAACTATCCTAGCCTCCACTTCATTTCTATGAGAGGTTTCATGATCATGAGAGTATTAGAGAGTCCCTATGTTAGTATGAGAGCTTCTCAAGTTGATCTCAAGGCTAAAGCTTTGATCTTTGTTCATAAAGATGGGGTTTTTATTGATTTGGAGTGTTCATCTTTGGGTTTTTGGGTGATGGCATGCATAGGCTTCATCAAAATCTTTGTTTTGCATTTCGATTTGTGCCTTCATAACAATGTAAGCCCTTTCCCTACTCTTAGATATTAACTATGAAGTTAAATGTTCATGTTGCAAGTTTGGGTTTGATCATTGAGAATGATACATGCTATCATGTCATGCAAGCTTATGAAGTCATTATCTTGATCTTATGAGCTAAAAGCTACAACCTTTATGTTGAAATGTTGCATAATGCAACATGAGAACCTTCATAATCTTTATGTCAACTTGCATATGAAGTCATAACCCTTATATGATGATACATGCGAGTTTCTAGTCATCATTCCATGTCTTTTGTCACCATGATTCGTTTATGTGCCGAGTTTGGGTTTATGCATGATTTTGAGGCTTAAGAATGTAACATGCAAGCTAATGAACACATTTGTGCCTCATTTGCCACCATGATTAACTTGTGGCTTAATATCCATTTTTGTCATGCCTTTGCCAAGTCTCTTATTTTAATCCATTAAGTTGTTGCGAACGTATATGCGAGTTTAAAAGCGTTGGGTTATGTTATGGGTAATTTCTAATGACATGAAAATACAACTTGAAAACATGACTTGAATCATAACATGGAAGTTGACATGTAAGTATGCATAAAAACATAAGCTTGGGAATTTACCTATTAAGTTAGGTCTACCCATTGGGAATTTACCTATTAAGTTAGGTCTACCCAATTGCTTGAAAACTTGACTATGAACATGACACTAGACTAAACATGAAAGTGGCCAACTCGAGGTTGGGTTGAGTTTGCAACGTAAAACTACCCGGAACCGACCGGCCTAACTAGTAGTTGCAAACAATAGGACCCAATGTGAGAAGTTGGTCATGTTGTGCTTGAACCCGAGGTTAGACCAAGTTGTGGTGTAAAGCTACCCGGAACCGACCGGCTTAACTAGTAACCACAACAAAGTCTAATGTGAGAGGTTGGGGTGCATTAAGTAATTAATGCCACATGATAGGGTTAAGTTAATTTGATTAATGACTCTTAACCAAATATGACATGGGTAAATGGGTTAAGTAAATTGGTTAGGCTAATGATACTTAACAAAACATGACAAGGTTGGGTAGGTTAAGTGATTTGATTTGCCTAATGACGCTTAACCATTTTTATACGACTAGTGGACGGGGATTAAGTTAACCAACACTTAATCAATCCAACATGATAATTTGGCAAGGTTAAGTAAGTTTTCTTAATGACACTTAACCATACAAGATGATTAGGGGATGGGGTTAAGTAATTTGCACCTAACTAATCCGACACGGTAATTAGATGCGGTTAAGTAATCCACACTTAACTAATCTAAACACGGTAATTCGATGGGGTTAAGTTAAACACTTAACCAATTTAAACTCGGTAATTCAATGAGGTTAAGTAACCAATACTTAACCAACTTAACGTGATAATTTAATGGGGTTAAGCAACTTATACTTAACCAATTATACATGATGATTTGATGGGGTTAAGTAACTTACACTTAACCAATCTAATACGCGGACCTGATAAGGTTAAGTCACAAGACCTTTTAAAATATACTTAACCATTGTAGTACGATTAGAGGATGGGGTTAAGCCAACCTATACTTAACCAATCCGACTCGATAATTTGATGGGATTAAGATAAACTATGCTTAATCGATCTAGCAAGATAATCCGATAGGATTAAGGTAAGCTAGTACTTGACCAATTTGACTTGATAGGGTTAAGTCATGAGCCTCTGGGTACACTTAACCAACTTGTGGGACTAAGTCTTGAACTTAAATACTTAGCCAATCTTTGACGTGATTCGTGGGCGGGTTAAGTCATGGACTTGAATGATAACACTTAACCCAATAGACAAACCCTAGCTAGAAGAACTAGGTAGAAAACCGTGGTTAATCATGGATAACTGGAAAGGAAGCTAAGTGGTAAACCTTAGTTAAGGGTAACTAAGTAATAATTCTTAGCTAAGGACATAGGACTAATTCTCAAAATGATGAGTAACCTGATACGGTAGGTCATCGCTTAGTATACGAGGGGGAGCAAGTTATCTGACTTGGATAAAAGCTCCAGCGCACTGGGTGCCGAAGTGGAAGCTTCGGGGGACGTGAGGATATTCTTGGGATCCCTCTGTGGGCTGCCAGGTAATTATACTAGGCCCATGAGAGGTTAAGGTCTGCGTTAGAAGGACCAAGAGTATGCCTTGGTTGCTATGCGAGCAACCTAAAGACTGGGATGGATTAGCGTGGAGTTGACGATTCTTTTTTTTGCCCTGGATAGCACATCGCCGACTACCTACCATCTTTAGTCAATCGTGTACGTGCGGAAAGGCAGGGAACCCCCAACAGACCATGTGCTTGCTATCGAGTCATGGGTGAGGTTGGCCCGTAGGAAAGTGGGCTATAGTGGGGCCGTGGAGTGGTTCTTATACATGATTTTTCTTGGATTGCCTTTCAGTAGTTGAGGGAGGGGTCACGTGGGACCATAGCCACGGGTACAAAAACAGACCTTGATATCTGCATCGGCAGACGATTTAAAGCTCCCGACCGAGTTCCGTATTTCTTGATTTGCCCTGGCACGGAACTCGGATGACACATTGGGGAACATGTGCATCTAGACATGGAAAACGATTCACGATACATACGTGGGATCAAGGGCGCGGTTGACGGGTGGCGTAATCCCTAGTGGTCCTAGGTGGCCAAAACCCAAACCGAGACACGGAAACGTTCATTAGGTAGCATAATCCCTAGCGGTCCTAGGTGGCATAAATCCTAACTGGACGCGCGATAGTTCATGGTAAGGAAACACAACTAGATTAAGGGTTGCAGTCCAAAACAACTTCAAGGATAAACCGTTTACATGGGAAAGCCCGTACAGCCTACGGCAAAGGACTGAACTTATACATGGAAAGAAACATATGAGTTGAGTAACCTATATATGCGGCATATTAGGTTGACATGGACCATTACACGACTTTTGAGTAAGGGTCATTCACGGATAACACGTAATACAGTTGGGATACTAGTACGGTAGGTGCAGAGCAGATATACAGGATAGATGCCATGGGACATTATACGCGATAGATATCTTGGGATATTATACTTGATATAAACCTGACAATGTGATACCTTGTTCTATCTTGACACCGTAGTTTATCACGACACCCTAGTTTATCTGAGTTCAGTAGTTCATCCTGTTATTTTGATTTAGCTTATCTATCTTGTTATCATGCTTATGTTCATCTCAGTTTCTCATGTTAGTTAACTTTACTAGTTTTTATACTAATAGTAGATAGGGCTTACTCAGTCTTTTTGACTGACCCGTTTTGTTTCGCCTCTTTTCTTCCGTTTCCCCCCCAGGTTACAGGGAGGAAACACTGCTGTTTAGTTCGGACTTCTTCTGCTTGAAGGTCATCATGGATGGCTTGGACTTTTCCTGGCTATGGCTACTTTACTGTTTTTATTTGGGGAATAATTTATGAAAAAGTCTTTATGCTTCTTTACTATTGCAAGACAGGTTTTTGATGTACTCTGATGTAAAAGGCTTTAGACCTTATGTATTCATGTTTATGAAAGTTCGATTTTACTTCCGCTATTTTATATGTTATGTCTTGTGATATTTCTGTGCATGTTTACCAATAATGCCCCTCTAAAGCTATGCATTCCTTTGCGAGTGACCCTAGCGGAGGCGGGGTGTTACATCTTGTGTCTGATGGAATTGTTGTAATAGCAATGAAATGTTCTTCCGTCTGCGTCCTTTTGTGTGTTGTTCTCAAAGTATTCGTGCTTTCCTTCACGGGGAAGTTACGGGTTCTCTCACATCTCAACCAAATTTTAAAGAATTTGCATCTAAAATGGAAATATAGAGTCCCAATGAATAACAAATGATTTCGTAGTTATTACTCTACACAAGGGGAATTTACTATAAGGGGTTACTTACCTTATACAATTATTTTCTAGGACACGCGTTGCAAATAATTATTTTCTAGGACATTTATCATTCGCCGCCTCTAGTTCACAAAAACCTACTTACTAAATCGGTCGAATCAGTACTTTCAACCGTTACCAATACAAAATTTCGATAAAATCGATCTTCACCATATTTGTAGAGCACGCATCTACTATAAAAGTAAGTTTCAATTAACAAATAATGAATAGTTAGTATAATTTTCCTGTAAATGTTGTATATTATTACTTAATTGTTTGCCTTTTGTTGATTATATTTCTTTAATCAATCGATTATAATTGCTAATCAGTGTTTACTTATGCAAAATCTTTTATTATGTCTAGATCTATAATAATTACTAGTAAGTGTTTGTTGATGATATTGATTGAATAAAATGACGATAATTACTACTTATTGTTTAAAAATACAGTCATGCAACCTCTTTTATTAAGAAATAATACTCATATATTACAGGTTACTAATAATTTTATTTTTTGAAAAAGATAAACGGTTTTTTCTTTCTTTGAAAAGTGGTTATAAAATTGATTTGTCATTAATTATGTAATGCAATTTATTTGATTGATTGCTCCTTCGAATATTTTGAACTGGTTATTTGAATAATTGGATATTCAAAGTTGTTAGTTTTGTGAAGAATATATACTCATATATCTTTTTTCTGCTTTGTGTTTTGGTTTATTTCAATAATTGAATAATTGTGTGCATTCATCTAGGATAAAAATGAACACAAGGTCGAAGAAAAAACAAATTTCTTTTAATGAAGCTAGATGCATCTTCAACGACAACGGAACTTAATGCTTAAACAATAAACCAATTTCTTCTCCTTTCTGTGAAGAACACAGTTAGAGAAAATCATTGTCAATAACACTAGTAGTAACCTTTTTTCTTTATATTGTGTGTACATAACTATTTGGTTTGATTTTTGTGCACAGCAGTAACAAAGTTGTACAACATATTGTCAATAAAAGAAAGTAATGCAATATACTGTCATTAAAAGATAAATGCATTTATCTTTTTAACAAAGAATTATAAATGTGACGACCCCAAAACCCGTACTGATGGTGTTAAGGGTAATTTTTGGAATATAACACAGAAACAGATAATAGCAGAATAGAAATAAATAAATACACCAGATAATGAACAAATAATCACTGGATAAACAATAATCATCAGAGTTACACAGTATACAGGATCATACTTAGTACAAATACAGTTCAGCTATACATAAATGTCTACAGCGGAAAACAAACATATTATGTACAATAGGAGCTGAACAGCATAAAAAGAGATAAATGAAGAATCCTTCTTCAGCTCCAGCTATCCAGAAAGAGCCAGCTAATACCTGAATACAAGGCTGGCCATGTAGAAAAAGGGGCACCCGAGTTTGCAAGTGAAATAAACTACGAGTCAGTCATGGGACTGGTATGAGAAATCTATTTAACACATTTCTATAATATGGCAAATCACAGGACCACGCCACTTTCGCGGAACGGGTTTACTCCATTGGATTGACAGTGCTTTAAAACAATTAAATCTTTTAAACATCGCAATGCTTTTTATAAAAAAGAAGCCGATATAAGACTCAAGTCCCATCACACAATGCAACGCAAACCGGAGGATAGAGTTTTACCTTATATCGACCAAAATATGCCTAATACGAGCAAAACAAATCATTTAAAATGTAAACTTTGTCGTTTAATTCTTAATTAGACCCCAACTGTAAAATACTAAGAGAATGATTTCATAGGTATTAACCCCGAAGGTCGAAACCAACATCAGACCAATACCCAGGAAACCATCCATCTTATCTCGTTTACCGTTAGTTTCTAATTTCATACACAATCATAAATATCAATAATAGACGAAATGAGTGTCCCATGCCACTATGTCGCCAAATATAGGTTTACAATCAAAACCGCACGATGTCGTATTTGGAAATTCGATTTCTGTCATGAACAAAGGCTAAAGGTAGTCCTTACTGAATTTGAGACTGCCTAGCCCGAGCCTCAGGAACAGCCGCAACTTCCCCTTGGAGCGACAGGGCCAGTCCACCGATGTGGATTAAAAATTCCTGAACACTGCGTTTTCCCGCCCTTCGGGGCGTAAACGAGCCAACGAATGACTCCATCGGTCCCGGATCAACCGATATAACCGAGGCGCCTCGCAACAGCAACAACCACATAGGTGAAAATAATATAAATGTCAGCCAGTTTAAGCACTGACACCACCTCTAGCTAGGAAGAAACGCATGCCCTCCCTGAGGTCCTCTTCCATTTCTGGTTCATACTGGGGTGTGAGGTTCGCGAATTCACGTTATATACAAAGCTACGCCACACAGGCAGTGCTTTGATCGTCAACCACAAGACTTTTCTTTTCAACAGAAGCATTGATCACTGCATCTCATCATGCCACACAGGAAGTTCACACCATGCAACTGATGACTATCAATCACACAGAATGAATTCCAATGTCAGACACACAGTCCATTTGCAAGTCTGTTCTGGGTCTGAACGAAAACGGAGGCACTATATACTCCGCAAACCCATCGATTTCCACGTACGTCTGGACGATCACCACTCATTATCCATATTTCGGGATGCCTCCCAATCAGGACATCAGTTACCATCCAAACGAGGTGAAGATCTCCGGTCTTCGACCACCGTCTTCATCTTCGATTTCTTATCGTTGATTCAGTTATTAAGAATGGGATAAATCTGGTCTTTCTGAGCAACTCGCGTATATAATAAACAAGTACTACACAAACACAATATACGCCTTATTTCAATTCGTTAGTCACTAACTATCAATCAGTAAGAGAACGATTTCCCAAATATTAACCCCGAAGGCCGAAACCAACATCAGATCAAAACCCAGGAAACCATTCGACTTAGCCAACCTTCAGTTAGTTTCTAAATTTCATATCAATATCGTTTATTATATTTTATAACGATTTATCGCTATTTTTCTTTATTTAGAAATGGCCAATTTATTTAAACGACGCTTCGGGCCATAACGCGGTCGTGGCGCTATTTTTCTTCAGATTTGATTTACACATATCTGAAAATCTAACTGTTGGATCTTCACAAAATTTATATCATTAGAAATATCTTTTCAAAACGAATCCAACGGTTCCAGTTTTGGAAAAATCCGACGGCCGGATCTCCCGGTAAACTCGTTTGAAGTTTCGATTTCAAATTACGAACTGCAGCGTCGTTATTCGATTTAATTTAATTATATTTTTATATATGTATAAATATAATCGATTCGGACGTTGTTTTTCTTCAGATTTGAATTAAGCATTCCAGACAATCCAACCGTTGGATCTTTACAAAGTTGGTGTCGTTGGAAAGATATTTCCAAAGAGAACCCAACGGTTTCGGTTTCGGGAAAATCCGCTGGTCGGATCATCCGCACTAATCATTTGAAATCACGGTTTCAAAACACGAACTGCAGCTTCGTTATTCAATTTATTTTAATTATATATATATATATAAATATAATCGATTTTTCGATTTCAAAACCATATTCATTTCATACCTTTGATAAAAATGATATTTTTATCAAACTAACTACTATTTCAACACTTCACTATTTTTAACAATTCATGTATATAATAAAAATGTGATTTTTATTGTAAAATCATTTATTTCAAAACACGACTATTGTATATAGTTCATACAGATGGTAAAAATAGGATTTTTATTATAAAATAATTTCTTTCAAAACATGGCTATTTTATATAGTTCATATAGATGATAAAAATATGATTTTTATTATAAAACAATTTATTTCAAAACACGAATACCATTCAACACATGAATTTCCATTCAACGAATGAATTTCCATTCAACACATGAAGGTTTTCTATAGTTTATATATATAGATAAAAATGTGATTTTTATATATAAAACACGAATACCATTCAACACATGAATTTCTATTCAACGAATGAATTTCAATTCAACACATGAAGGTTTTCTATAATTTATATGTATAGATAAAAAGGTGATTTTTATATTTAAAATAGGAATACCATTCAACACATGAATTTCTATTCAACGAATGAATTTCAATTCAACACATGAAGGTTTTCTATAATTTATATATATATAGATAAAAAGGTGATTTTTATATTTAAAACACGAATACCATTCAACACATGAATTTCTATTCAACGAATGAATTTCAATTCAACACATGAAGGTTTTCTATAATTTATATATATAGATAAAAAGGTGATTTTTATATTTAAAACACGAATACCATTCAACACATGAATTTCTATTCAATGAATGAATTTCAATTCAACACATGAAGGTTTTCTATAGTTTATATATATAGATAAAAAGGTGATTTTTATATTGCAAAACAATTTATTTTAAAAACATGAATGTCGTTCAATAGGTAAATTTCTATTCAACACACGAATATAGTTTCAACACATGAAAATAATTCTAACACATGAATATTATTCAAAATTTCGGCAGCATAACGGTAGGTTAGTTAAAACCGGGGCTGTCCCTAGTACGGCTCCTCGCTCTACCTTAAAGCCTCGCAGCTTTTGACAATGGGGAATCATGCATCTAGTTTGCACGCAGGCGGCATGTATATATTTTTCATTTCCACAAACTAATCCTATGTGGTTTCAAACAAATAATTCTCAACCACAAACGGGTATTTTTCAACCACAATCAATCAATATCAACCACAAACAATTCTAATCAACCATTCGTAATCAACCAATTTTCACACCAATCACAACCAATAAATATCGTCCATGGTTTGTGGACGTGGGGCGTGTATATATATATATATATATATATATATATATATATATATATATATATATATTATTTAAGCATTTCACTTCTATTTCAACACATATAATTTTTACAACGCGTATATAAATTATATATCGAACGTACAACTTATACAACGCTTATACAAGAGGTGTACAATGCTATACAAGTCATACATCGACTATATAATTTATACATCATCGTTTTCCATATCGTTTATAAATTAGAAATCTCACATTGGGTTCCACTCCACCAAAAATAGCAGGAGGCTCAGAAAAATACGCGGTCTCTTCTAGAATGTAGAAGACGTCCACACGAGTCCACTATCTCTTGTTTCACTGAATTTCGGCAACATAGTAAAGAGATACAATTTTTACAAGTTTGTAACGGTTTAAAAGTGTTGAAAATGATTTAAATTAACAAAGCCGATTACCTCACTGATTTGTTCAAAACTAGGTTTGCAGTTTTCGCGAAAACCGAGCAGCATGGAGACGATCGGAGGGTACCACGGCCTAGAGCTACGAGAGGACTTCCTGACGAGGTAGGTCATGGCTAGCTCGGATCTGCGGTGGTGGAGATTTCAGGCTCGATGGCGGCGGACTTCCCAGACATAGAACTCGATGATGACGAGGAGAGGGAGGGCGAGGGTAGGACGGATTAGAAGAGGGGAGGGAGGGCTTCGAAAAGTTCAACTGGGGGTGGGGCTGGTTCGGCTTATGGCGATCGGAAATCGCCTAGGATGCTTCGAAGAGGTTTCCGCCTTCTACTAGTAGCGGGGAGAGAGAATATCGGGGGAGAGAGAGAGTGGATTAGCCAATGAGAAATTTTATTTTATTTTATAATAATTTTTTCTCAAAAATACCCCTCTTCACTAACTAACACCCATCCAAACCCAACGACTGTCGTCCCTAGCATTTCACCCCCATTCCGAACACAATAGGATATGTTTCGTAGGCCCATTCGACTATTTCAGTCAGTTTTCCTTCAAATCAAAATATAAAACATTCAATATTTGATTTGAACGTACATTTCAATTTGCCGGGGCCACAAACTGATTCGAAAAATTCCAGAAAAATAAATCTAGCTATGTTTTGACGATACGGTCCCAACAAAACTAGTTTCGTCGAATTCTGAGACCGTTTGTAAAATGGCCCTTTTCTGGTCGATCCAATTTAACTATAATTGACCAAAACACATTTTCCTTCTCCACGCTCACATACTAGCTTCAAAAATTGTGAAATTTGAAACCTAGAAATAATTTAACATCCGGGATCCAACAAAAGTGGTTTCGTCGAATTCCGAGGTCGTTTGCAAAATGGCCGTTTTCACGGGCTATATAATTTCTATAGACACCTTTCTGAAAATTCATTTGGCTATAACTTTTGCTTCCTACTATGAAACGTCGATTTTTCAGATTCGTTAGAAAGATATTCACTAACAGATTTAAATATTTTTGGTTTCACTCAAATCCGGTACAGTCAGTCAAAGTTTGAATTCAATTTTTGAAACTGCAGCGCCATTTCAAGCCTTGTTTATAATTAGAACTAGTTATATTCATTTTCAAATGTCGATTCAAACTTACTTTTCATCGTTATCATTTAAAATATTTATTTTAAATATTTAAAAATCCACTAAAATAGCCAATTTAAAATTTTTAAATTGGTTCAGATTTTCCAGGTCATTACAATCTCCCCCACTTAAAACTTTTCATCCCTAAAAAGGAACAAAGTCGAAAGTGGTTTGATTAATCAACTCTACGTTTAATCTGGCTTCCATTCTCCAACTTTTCAGTTTCTGAAAATTTTCAAATTCTTCAAAAATTTGGCTAACACCCGGAATTTTCGAAAAATTTCGCCATAACATCCTTTGTACGGGGAGGGGTTTGGAAATTTATTGGGCCGTATTAGGTACCTAATAAATCCTATAAAGCATACACATATTTAAAGTGATATATTCTAGTGTTTACAGGGTTGCGTGTATAGATAATAACTCCAGAGAATAAATTCTCGTCACCCTCTCAAAGCCTGAGGGAGTGTGTATTTTAATTGCTCCAGAGAATAAATTCTCGTCACCTCGTCCCGCGTGGGAAATAAATAGTCCATGTGTCGTATCTAATGACAAGAGAGACGTGATTATTATCAACTCCAGACCCGTGTGGGGTTTTTACTAATCTGGCAATTTATCGTTACAATTTTATATGGTCCATATCAGTCATCAGTTCAACTTGTAAAATATAGTCATCGCCATACAAGCCTCTCGCTCGTATGGTAAATCTTCCACCTCATCACACAAGCTCCAAATGCTTATGTGGTTTATGATGAAGTATGCCTATCTTCAAGAAGTATGCCAGGTAGCATAGTTCAAAATTAATTGTTACTATCCTATGGCGACATTTATTATTACACACAGAATAACCAGCACTCCTCATCCAATGGCATTCACAGGAGTTGATATAATAATAAAATTACGCATCCAACTCATTAACGTTTACCTATTTGTCGGGCACGCAAATAAATTCTTTACTCAACAGCTATCCATTTACCTATTCAAACATATATAATGCACAAGTATATATTTCTATCTATTTTTATATCAGTTCAACGTGTGATTTAATCGAATAAATTCTACCATTCACTCTCTTATTAATTAAATTGACTATCGTTCTGATAATTATTTAATCAAATCTACTATCACACAATGAAAACAACAATCAATTTGTTTTTAACTTTTCAGAAATATATCTTTTTACATATTCAAAAACTATATTTCTAAAACCAAACTAGATATATAATCACAAATACATTATTTATAAACATATAACTCTCGACTCGTTCTGGGGCACTTCTGACCCCATCTCTAACGAGTTATTCTGATTCTGCTATACTCACACTAGGATATTACTGATCCTATATGTAATGAGTTATTCGTCCTAGAACACTACTGGTTCTATCTCTGACGAGTTCGTTAATGTGTTATATACCAGAGCTAAGCTTAACCAAAGCTCTGATACCACGATGTGACGACCCCAAAACCCGTACTGACGGTGTTAAGGGTAATCTTTGGAATATAACACAGAAACAGATAATAGCAAAACAGAAATAAATAAATACACTAGATAATGAACAAATAATTACTGGATAAACAATAATCATCAGAGTTACACAGTATACAGGATCATACTTAGTACAAATACAGTTCAGCTATACATAAATGTCTACAGCGGAAAACAAACATAATTTGTACAATAGGAGCTGAACAGCATAAAAAGAGATAAATGAAGAATCCTTCTTCAGCTCCAGCTATCCAGAAAGAGCCAGCTAATACCTGAATACAAGGTTGCCCATGTAGAAAAAGGGGCACCCGAGTTTGCAAGTGAAACAAACTATGAGTCAGTCATGGGACTGGTATGAGAAATCTATTTAACACATTTCTATAATATGGGAAATCACAAGACCACGCCACTTTCGCGGAACAGGTTTACTCCATTGGATTGCCAATGCTTTAAAACAATTAAATCTTTTAAACATCGCAATGCTTTTTATAAAAATGAAGCCGATATAAGACTCAAGTCCCATCACACAATGCAACGCAAACCGGAGGATAGAGTTTTACCTTATATCAACCAAAATATGCTTGATACGAGCAAAAAAATCTTTTAAAATGTAAACTTTATTTTTTAATTCTAAATTAGACTCCAACTGTAAAATAGTAAGAGAATGATTCCATAGGTATTAACCCCGAAGGCCGAAACAAACATCAGACCAATACCCAGGAAACCATCCATCTTATCTCGTTTACCGTTAGTTTCTAATTTCATACACAATCATAAATATCAATCATAGACGACATGAGAGTCCCATGCCACTATGTCGCTAAATATAGGTTTACAATCAAAACCGCACGATGTCGTATTTGGAAATTGGATTTTCGTCATGAACCAAGGCAAAAGATAGTCCTTACCGAATTTGAGAATGCCTAGCCCGAGCCTCAGGAACAGCCGCAACTGCCCCTTGGAGCGATAGGGCCGGTCCACCGATGTGGATTAAAAATTTCTGAACACTGCGTTTCCCCGCCCTTTGGGGCGTAAACGAGCCAACGAATGACTCCATCGGTCCCGGATCGACCGATATAACTGAGGCGCCTCGCAACAGCAACAACTACATAGGTGAAAATAATATAAATGTCAGCCAGTTTAAGCACTGACACCACCTCTAGCTAGGAAGAAACGCATGCCCTCCCTGAGGTCCTCTCCCGTTTCTGATTCATACCGGGGTGTGAGGTTCGCGAATTCACGTTATATACAAAGCTACGCCACACAGGCGGTGCTTTGATCGTCAACCACAAGACTTTGCTTTTCAACAGAAGCCTTGATCACTGCATCTTAGCATGCCACACAGGCAATTCACACCACGCAACTGAAGACTATCAATCACACAGAATGAATTCCAATGTCAGACACACAGTCCATTTGCAAGTCCGTTCTGGGTCTGAACGAAACCGGAGGAACTATATACTCCGCAAACCCATCGATTTCCACGTACGTCTGGACGATCACCACTCATTATCCTTATTTCGGGATGCCTCCCAATCAGGACATCAGTTACCATCCAAACGAGGTGAAGATCTCTGGTCTTCGACCACCGTCTTCATCTTTGATTTCTTATCGTCGATTCAGTTATTCAGAATGGGATAAACCCGGTCTTTCTGAAACTCGCGTATATAATAAACAAGTGCTACACAAACACAACATATGCCTTATTTCAATTCATTGGTCACTAACTGTCAATCAGTAAGAGAACGATTTCCCAAATATTAATCCCGAAGGCCGAAACCAACATCAGATCAAAACCCAGGAAACCATTCGACTTAGCCAACCTTCAGTTAGTTTCTAAATTTCATATCCATATAGTTTATAATATTTTATAATGATTTATCGCTATTTTTATTTATTTATAAATGGCCAATTTATTTAAACGACGCTTCGGGCCATAACGCGACCGTGGTGCTGTTTTTCTTTAGATTTGATTGACACATATCTGAAAATCGAACTGTTGGATCTTCACAAAATTTATATCATTAGAAAGATCTTTTCAAAATGAATCCAATGGTTCCAGTTTTGGGAAAATCCGACGGTCGGATCTCCCGGTACACTCGTTTGAAGTTTCGATTTCAAATTACGAACTGCAGCGTCGTTATTCGATTTAATTTAGTTATATATATATATATAAATAATCGATTCTGGCGCTGTTTTTCTTCAGATTTGAATTAAACATTCCAGACAATCCAACCGTTGGATCTTTACAAAGTTGGTGTCGTTGGAAAGACATTTCCAAAGCGAACCCGACGGTTTCCGTTTCGGGAAAATCCGATAGTCGGATCTTCCGCACTAATCGTTTGAAATCACGGTTTCAAAACACGAACTGCAGCTTCGTTATTCAATTTATTTTAATTATATTTATATATTTATCTATATATATATATATATGATCGATTTTTCGATTTCAAAACCATATTCATTTCATACCTTTGATAAAAATGATATTTTTATCAAACTAACTTCTATTTCAACACTTCACTATTTTTAACAATTCATGTATATAATAAAAATGTGATTTTTATTGTAAAATCATTTATTTCAAAACACGACTATTGTATATAGTTCATACAGATGGTAAAAATAGGATTTTTTATTATAAAATAATTTCTTTCAAAACACGGCTATTTTATATAGTTCATATATGTGATAAAAATATGATTTTTATTATAAAAAAATTTATTTCAAAACACGAATACCATTCAACACATGAATTTCCATTCAACGGATGAATTTCCATTCAACACATGAAGGTTTTCTATAGTTTATACATATAGATAAAAAGGTGATTTTTATATTTAAAACACGAATACCATTCAACACATGAATTTCAATTCAATGATTGAATTTCAATTCAACACATGAAGGTATTCTATAATTTATATGTATAGATAAAAAGGTGATTTTTATATTTAAAACACGAATACCATTCAATACATGAATTTCTATTCAACGAATGAATTTCAATTCAACGCCTGAAGGTTTTCTATAATTTATATATATAGATGAAAAGGTGATTTTTATATTTAAAACACGAATACCATTCAACACATGAATTTCTATTCAACGAATGAATTTCAATTCAACACATGAAGGTTTTCTACAATTTATATATATAGATAAAAAGGTGGTTTTTATATTTAAAACACGAATACCATTCAACACATGAATTTCTATTCAACGTATGAATTCCAATTCAACACATGAAGGTTTTCTATAGTTTATATATATAGATAAAAAGGTGATTTTTATTGTAGTGACCCGAAAATCCGGTCCAATTTGAGCTGACCAAATAACACAAGTCCAATCCCAAATTGCACTAGAAATTCAAGAAAACTAATAGAAAGAAGATAGAGGGTGAGGATAGATAAGGTAGAACTAGTAGAATAGAAGAAGAAGAAGAAGAACATCATCATCAGAGTAAACACGAACCTCACAGCGGAACGAATAAAATATAACATAACTTTTGAAATACAAACAGTTATATATACAATAGCACTTATCAGAGTACAGCACTTAAAACAACAGCGGAAATAATAATAGCTATAGAATCCTGAAGCCTCCTACTCCAAGCTCTCCAAGTGTATCTGTAAAATCCCGACTACTTGACTGCCCGTACAAATTTAGGCACCCAAGAGTTTAGGGAAAACAAACAAATAAACTCCGGGTCAGTCATGGGACTGGTGTGAATAAAACTCCAAACACTTGGTTAAATAACGGATATATCATAAGACCACGCTGTGAAAACGGAACGGGTTTTCCCTTATGAAAATCCAACATCTTTGAAAAGCAATATCATTCTGATATTATAATAATGTCTAAATACAAATAGATATCAATCTAGCAGAAACGCTTTCATCTCACTTTCTACTATATAGTATACAATCAAAACCGCAAGCACGTATTGGGTAATGGATTTCCAACTATGACAAGGTATGGAACCACCTTTCGATCATTGTACTCTAGGAACGATACACTGGAGTTCAACAAGAACATCTTGCAACTCAGCCACACATGATCGACCACTCATTTTGCTTGAGTGTATCGAATGTATATCACCAACGGTTGGGATCAACAACCGTTTCCCTTATATATATATGAGACAGCATTGAAAGATTAAAGAAGCAAATGAATATTCTCTAGATAGGTGATTATACACCCTACTTCGGTGTGACCGACTTAGCCATGCTGCCTGCCCGATTTCTGTCATTTACCGGTTGATGAGGCTTTAGGTTACGCTTTATCATCACATCAGATTTACTTCAAATGCCACATTGTCAGTTCCATCTTAATCACTAATTTGACGTCTACAACCATACATTACGTGTCAGCTAAAAGAAGTTTCCTTCTCCGCTTCCACTCTTGGTACGGTTGAAGAAATCAATGTACGTGACCTTTCTTGAAATACTCTGTCATACATTCATCCATACAAGTCATCCAGGAACAGGATGAACCGAAGGTACTATTCAGTACATACATCTTAGGCACTGTTATCTAAGACTTATACAATAGCCCTTGCACTTTACACCGTCTTCAATTATCTTTGGCATATATGATTCGCAATGCTTATGCCAATACAGAGTGGTTCTTTGGATAATAATCCAACCGGTCTCTCCATATTAACAACGTTGAAACGGTCAAAAACTTCGATGGTCGATGAGTTAAATATCAAAGAAAAACTCGTGTGCAAACAACGATATTATTTCCAAATAGAAATTATATCAATCAATCATCATTCAACATTCATCTCTTTAGTTCATTGCTTTACTTATCTCCTGTTTCTATATATTCAACATTTCTTATTTTCTAATTTTAGAAAATATACTTTATTAACAATGGAAAACATTTCCATTTCCTTCATTGGATTTAAACAGATGTTTTAAATAAACATCGCTATACCAACTCAAACCATTTACTGAATTCACTTAACCATCATTCACTATCAAACCTTACCATTCCTTAGTTAAGAAGGAAGTCAATTAAGTTGGGGTATAATTACCTCTCAGACCTTAACTGAACAACGTTATAACTTCAAAATAGTAACAGTTTATCTTTTAAACCTTTAACAACTTCTTTATGTAACTCTCGGATTCAATTTACGAATCCACTTCTTTATTGAAACATTGATTATAACGATAACGTTATAATCCCTACCTTCGCAATATTTAACTTCAATTATAACCTTTATTCTTTAATTCGACTATTTAAACCTAGCCCTAATTTATTAGTGTATACTCCTGATTTAAAAACCGAAAAGTAAATATTACTTTCCCGAATTTGATCTATTTGAATTCGACGTATAATTCACTTCCGAGTAATCTCTATTTGATTAACTCTTCTTCGAATAACCTATATTCGATTATCTCTCTTTGAATAACTTATATTCGAAATCTCTCTCTTTCGAATAAACTATATTAAATCTCTTTCTTTCGAATACGATATATTCGATAATCTCCTTCCGGTTAAACTAATCGATAACACTTTTCCTTTATCTCTATTCGAATAAACTATATTTGACTAACTCTATTTAACTCCATTCGAATAACTACTATTCAATTAACTCTATTCAACTCCACTCGAATAACTATTATTCGAATAACTGTATTCAACTCTGTTCGATTAACTCTATTCAACTCTATTCGAATAAACTATATTCGACTAACTCTATTTAACTCCATTCGAATAACTACTATTCGATTAACTCTATTCAACTCTACTCGAATAACTACTATTCGATTAACTCTATTCAACTCTATTCGATTAACTCTATTAAACTCTATTCGAATAACTACTATTCGATAAACTCCATTCGGTTGACTCTAGATCGCAGCGATCACAATGGTTATGCCTGATTCCCTCAGGAAACATCCGACCGCCGTAGGCTATTTACAGCCCTGTGAATTACGCTAGCAGTCGTGCTAAATGGCATCTCATTTGGATTAACCTTAACTGATTAACTCTAACTGATTAGCTCTAACTGATTAACTCTAACTGGTTAACTCTAACTGATTAACTCTACTGGTCAACTCTAACTGATTAACTCTAACTGGTTAACTCTATCTGATTAACTCTAACTGGTTAACTCTATTTGACTAACTCGACTCGACTAACCATTTTTGAATAACATATTCAATTAACCAACTTCGAATGCCATATTCGATTAACTAACTTCGAATACCATATTCGATTAACCAACTTCGAATACCATATTCGATTAACTAACTTCGAATACCATATTTGATTTCTCCTTTTTGATAACGTTTATCCATTTAAAAAGATCCCCTTTTAACAACGTTTATTCATTTATAAAGATTCACTTTTTTAGTAACGGTTCTTCACTTTATAAATGTTCATTTAATAACGTTTTCCTTTTTATAACGGTTTCCTTTTTATTAACTCTATTTATTTTCTAAATATTTCCTTTTCAATTCTATTTGTAAATAGTTTTACAAATATTCTTTTTTTTCTATTTTATTCTATTTGCAAATGGTTTGCAAATATTTCCTTTTCAAATTTATTCTTAAAAATATTCTAACTCCTTAAATTCCCGGGAAAATTCACCATAACCTCCTTTGTATCGGGAGTATCGGGAAAATCCCCAAACCCGCCACATAGGCCTTTCCATTCAAAAAGAAAAATGGTTTGAATTTATTTCCTTTTTGAATATCTCCTATTTATTTCCAAGTGAATAATCCCTATTTAATATTTTATTTATTTAACCATTAAATAATCCATTTTATAGTATCTTATCTATTTATTCTAAATAAATAATTCACTTTATAAATATTCCATTTATAAAGATTTCCCTTCATTTATAATTCCACTTAAACGTATTTCCTATTTATAAAAATTCCATTTTATAAATATTCCTATTTATAAATATTCTATTTATAAATATCCTCTTTTATAAAATCCTCTGATTTTATAAATATTCTCTTTTCAATATTCAGGTATGTTATGGTGTTTAACATATCAAGTTACGATGTCCAATATCGTCCATACACATAAAATCAACAACGAATTATAAATCACGTCATATATCACAATATATGAAAACAAATAAAATAACTGTTGAGGAATACAATCGAATTCCTCCAACCTGTTTCCCTGCATCCACAGATGTTACACAATAAAATCAACATCACTTTCAGTTCCATATGATATATTCTGTTAAACATAATCAAATATAGAAATTCTACTAACTGACTAGCAGTTCAATCAAACAGTCAACACACAGTCAATCAACCAATATTTAACAGTTCTAAAAATACAACATGAAATTATAAACTGTTCAGAGTTGGTGAGTTTTACTCACAGTTGCGCATTAACCGTTGAATAACGGTTTGCGTTATTTGACTCAGTCAGACAATTTATTTTGCTATAAATTGTGACATGCTCCAATTGACTCGCGGTCAGTCTCATTATGTAGTGTTCGTCCATAAGATCCTGTCGGATCTTGTTTCGCTGAATTCCGTCTACGTATGACCAAGTTGTACATAATAGAAGGTTATACACTATTATAATTAAATTAAAACTTAATCTAATTTACTATTGGGCCTACCCATCCAATTCAAGCCCAAAACAGCTTCTCCCTTCCCAAATATGATGCGCCCTCCACATACCATTTCATTTCTTCTGATGGCCATCCATTATTTATATATTTTTTTTCTTTCTTTTTGAATTAAAACTAGGCTCACCCGCACATACTGTAACAACCCGTATTTCGATAACATGTTAAGACGAGAATCAAGGCAGAATTTAATTTTAAATTCTGAATAAAGTAAAATGGTCTATGCCATTGCGTTCGTCTCGGGAAAAATACGTGAAATAGAGTCTGAGTTTTCGAGAATCGGAGTCTGTATGACCAAATTATGGTCCGACGAAGTTTTCAGAAAATTCAAGTTCAAAAACGGGTTCTAATTTCGAAAATTAGGGCTGGAAGGCTAGGCAGGAAAAATTCCCGCTAGGCACCCCAAGTCGACAGCCCTGTCGACTTGGAAGTTGACATGGCTTGACCCAAGTCGACAGCCCTGTCGACTTGGGGGTCGACTTATGGTGGCCGGGCAGTTTTGCCTGGTGCACCTATTTTATGTCTTGGCTAGGTTTTTGGGCCTGGTTTGAAATATGATGGTTCAGGTTGATCCTAGGGTTAATCCTAAGGTCCTAATCACTCCTAATCTCTATAAATAAGCCTCTAACCTACCCCTAAACCCTCATTATTCATTCTTGCAACTAAACTATGGCAAAATTTTCACTCTCATGGCCTCCACTCTCATTCTAAAATTCCTAAGTAAATTCCTATGGGAGGTTTCATGATCATGTGAGTGTTAGAGAGTCTCTATGTTAGTATGAGAGCTTCTCAAGTTGATTTCAAGGCTAAAGGTTTGATCTTACTTCATCAAGATGGGGTTTTTATTGATTTGGAGCTTTCATCTTTGGGTTTTTGGATGATAGCATGCATAAGCTTTGTCTCAATCTTTAATTTAATCGATTTGTGCCTTCATAGCAATGTAAGCCCTTTCCCTACTCTTAGATATTAACTATGAAGTTAAATGTTCATGTTGCAAGTTTGGGTTTGATCATTGAGTATGATACATGCTATCATGTCATGCAAGTTTATGAAGTCATTATCTTGATCTTGTGGGCTAAAAGCTACAACCTTTATGTTGAAATGTTGCATTATGCAACATGAGAACCCTCATAACCTTTATGTCAACTTGCATATGAAGTCATAACCCTTATATGATGATATATGCGAGTTACTAGTCATCATTCCATGTCTTTTGTCACCATGATTTGCTTATGTGCTAAGTTTGGGTTTATGCATGTTTTTGAGGCTTAAGAATGTAATATGCAAGTTAATGAACACATTTGTGTCTCACTTGCCACCATGATTAACTTGTGGCTTAATATCCATTTTTGTCATGCCTTTGCCAAGTCTCTTATTTTAATCCATTACGTTGTTGCGAACGTATATGCGAGTTTAAAAGCGTTGGGTTATGTTATGGGTAATTTCTAGTGACATGAAAACATAACTTGAAAACATGACTTGAATATAACATGGAAGTTGACATGTGAGTATGCTTGAAAACATGAAATTGGGAATTTACCAATTAAGTTAGGTCTACCCATACTATGGAATTGGGAATTTACCTATTAAGTTAGGTCTACCCATATTCTCAAGAAAACTTGAATATGAACATGACACTAGACTAAACATGAAAGTGACCAACTCGAGGTTGGGTTGAGTTTGCAACGTAAAACTACCCGGAACTGACCGGCCTAACTAGTAGTTGCAAACAATAGGACCCAATGTGAGAAGTTGGTCATGTTGTGCTTGAACCCGAGGTTAGACCAAGTTGTGGTGTAAAGCTACCCGGAACCGACCGGCTTAACTAGTAACCACAACAAAGTCTAATGTGAGAGGTTGAGGTGCATTAAGTAGTTAATGCCACATGATAGGGTTAAGTTAATTTGATTAATGACTCTTAACCAAATATGACATGGACAAATGGGTTAAGTAAATTGATTGGGCTAATGATACTTAACAAAGCATGACAAGGTTGGGTAGGTTAAGTAACTTGATTTGCCTAATGACACTTGACCATTTTTATATGACTAGTGGATGGGGTTAAGTTAACCAACACTTAATCAATCCAACATGATAACTTGGTAAGGTTAAGTAAGATTTCTTAATGACGCTTAACCGAAAAATACAGTTAATGGATGGGGTTAAGATTGGACTCAACTAGTCTAAACATGGAAATCGGATGGGGTTAAGTTAGCCTAGACTTAATTAATCCCACTTGGTAGTTTAATGGGGTTAAGTTAAACAATTAACTAATCTAACATGACGATTTGATGTGGTTAAGTGACCTATACTTAACCAATCTAACTCGTGAATTTATTAAGGTTAAGTTAACCTATACTTAACCAATCTAACGTGAAAACATGATAAGGCTAAGTCACGAATCGCTTAAATACGCTTGACCGATTTGACTCAGTAATTTGATAGGGTCAAGTTAATATATGGTTAACCAACTTGAGCATGGTTTGTAGGGTTAAGTCTTAAACTTGGTTACTTAGCCAATTTTGACATGATTTGTAAACGGGTTAAGTCATGAACTTAAGTGACACTTAATCCATTATGTAAACCCTAGTTCTGAGGATTAGGTGGATAACCGTAGTTAACAAGGATAACGGGAATAAGGCTAAGTGGTAAACCTTAGTTGAAGAATAACTAAGTAATGATTCTTAGTCAAGGAAATTTAGACCAGTTCATAGATAGATGAGTAACCTGATACGGTAGGTCATCGTTTAAGTATACGAGTAGGAGCAAGTATCTGATTTAGATAAAGGCTCCAGCGAACTGGGTAACGAAGCAGCGGCTTCGGGGAACGTGAGGATATTCTTGGTATCACTCTGTGAGCTGCCAGGTGATTATACTAGGCTCATGAGTGGTTAAGGTCTGCGTTAGAAGAACCAAGAGTATGCCTTGGTTGCTATACGAGCGACCTAAAGACGGGGATGGATAGGGGATAGTCGACGATACACGGTCGTACCCTAGATAGCATTTCGTCAGACTACCTACCATCTTTGGTCAAGCGTGTACGTACGGAAAGGCAGAGAACACCCAAAAGACCATAATTGCTATCTAATTATGGTTGCGGTAAGGCTAGGATTGCGGGTTGGCCAGTAGTATTTTCTCATACTGGATTTATCATGTCTTGTCTTTCACTAGTTGAGGGAGTGGTCTCGTTGGACCATAGCCACGTATAGAAAAAAACAGACCTTAGCATCTGCATCGGCAGATAAATCGAAAGCTCCCGACCGAGTCCTGTATTTCCTTATCTGCCCTGTGACAGGACTCGGATGGCACGATGTGATACATGTGCATACAGTCATGGAAAAACGATTCACGATGAATGCGTGGGAAAAAGGGCGCGGTTGACGGTTAGCGTAATTCCTAGTGGCCCTGGGTGGTTGAACCAAAACCGAGATACGAAAACGTGCAATTGGTAAGCATAATCCCTAGTAGTCCTAGGTAGCATAAGTCCTAGTTGTGCAAGCGATGATTCAAGTTGAAAGACCCTACTTAGATATAGGGTGACAGTCCAAAACGATCTTAAGGATCATGGAACTATGTTAAAGTAGTATAGAATCTCATGGGAAAGCCCGTATGGTCTACGGCAAGGGACTGAACATTTACATGGAATAAAACATACGAGTTGAGTAACCTATATACGCGATATATTAGGTTGACATGGACCATTACACGACTTTTGAGTAAGGGTCATTCATGGTTAACACATGATACGGTGGGGATACTAGTACGGTAGGTGCAGAGCTAAAAGACAGGATAGATACCATGGGATGTTATACGTGATAGATATCTTGGGGATATTATACTTGATAGGAACCTGACGATGGGATACCTTGTTTTACCTTGACATCATAATTTATCATGACACCTTAGTTTATCTGAGTTCAGTAGTTCATCCTGTTATTTTGATTTAGCTTATCTATCTTGTCATCATGCTTATGTTCATCTCAGTTTCTCATGTCAGTTAACTTTACTAGTTTTTATGCTGATAGTAGATAGGGCTTACTCAGTCTTTTTGACTGACCCGTTTTGTTTCGCCTCTTTTCTTCCGTTTCCCCCCAGGTTACAGGAAGGAAATACTGTTGTTTAGTTCGGACTTCTTCTGCTTGAAGGTCATCATGGATGGCTTGGACTTTTCTTGGCTATGGCTACTTTACTGTTTTTACTTGGGGAATAATTTATGAAAAAGTCTTTATGCTTCTTTACTATTGCAAGACAGGTTTTGATGTACTCTGATGTAAAAGGCTTTAGACCTTAATTATTAATGTTTATGAAAGTTCGATTTTACTTCCGCTATTATATATGTTCTGTCTTGTGATATTTCTGTGCATGTTTACCAATAATGCCCCTCTAAAGCTAGTGCATTCCTTTGCGAGTGACCCTAGCGGAGGCGGGGTGTTACATTTGGTATCAGAGCAGAAGGTTACCAGACTGGGCAAAAGTTTTTAAAGACCTTCTGAAAACTATTTGAAATTTTTTTTACAAAGAAGCATTTTTCAAGAAAATTTTCTTTTAAAAGAAAAAGGCTATTCCTCAAAGGCCATTAGCACTATCCTTGTTTCCTTAATTGAATCTCTTTTCCTTTCTTTCCTCCATCTGTAGTCATAGTGGTTTTAACTGCGACTAGTCTTTTCTATCTACGAAAGTGCTTTCCATGCGATGGAGGTGGTTCTCGAGAGACCAGTGGCCGCGTTATAAGAAAGGATAGTGGGAAAGAGGGTAAAGGATACGAGCTTAAGGATGAGCAACTTGTTGGTATGGCTTAAAGGAGGGAGAAAGATGAACAATGAAACCACAACGAGAGAGTTCCTTTGGCATGGTAAAACGGGGCGGATAGTTAAGTATTATGGACAAGGACAAGATCATCGGGAGGGCAATAGTATGCTCTCATTTCTAAGGTACCTCGGAAGGAGGGTAACGATCTTGTTAAAGGTTTAGCTTTTCTTCTCTATCATCCCGTTAGGACTTCATTTTTCGTATCATTCAAGTCTGCTTCGATAGTTGAGTCTCTGCACCTTAAGTACTAGCGTAATAGAGAATCCCATTTTTGTCTCAAAGTCCTATTGGAGAATCAGTCCATTTATACATGACTTGTTTGGATTTGAGAATGTCTATGCCAAGTGTTGAGTTTGGAAATAATGCTTATGTTTATAAGCTATGGATGGATTCTAGGGATGAAGTGGTTATCCAGTAGGGGATGCCACTCTCGGTTTTGATAGGAGGGTAGTTAGACCTTTTGACTAGCCTTGGTAATACCCTCGAAGTATCGTGTAACCTTTTTGAGGTTCTGTCATGACTAGCTGCTTAGAATCCCTCGATGCCTTTATTGGAAATTTGAAGCCCGATCGAGTGGTGTTCGCCGATAAGACGGATGGTTTACTTTATTTATGCATGGGTTATAGAGATCACCCTAGTAAGTGCGCTTGATAACCTGGTTGACATCTGTTTACTTTCAAGAGAAAGTTCTCCTACATGGAATACCTTATAGTATATAAACGAGATCCAAGATTCACTAGCGAATTTTGGAAAGCTTGCATGAGATCATGAGTACGCAGTCATGTTTGCGCCAAGTATTCTAGAAAAAGGATAAGGGCAAGTGGAACGAGAGGCGACGAAGAAATGAGTTCCAGCTCATGTTATGAAAACAGGAAATAAGAAGCTACGAAATCGCGAAGTTAAAAGACGGTCAAGGAACAATGGAATTAAGCCCAAGGAAATACGACTTTCATGGTCAAAGACTAGATACGTGCATGATATCTCTTTTTGGGAGTGTATCCTTGATCCCTGTTTTCTGTAGAGCTTGCTTGTAGGCTATCTTTTGTGGACATCCTCTCGGTCCTATTTTCTGTTACAAACCCCGCAAGGAGTTTGTCTTGTTTATCTTCTCAACCCTGTTCCGGGGAATCCTAGGTAGAACCCTATGGATGTAAACATGTATTTGAAACATGTTATGATTGATATGGTTGCAAGTGGTTGTAAGTGGTTGCTCATGGATGCGCGAATACACATTAGATACTAGCTCGACTCGGTCACATTTCATATTGCATATGCACGAGTATTTATACTTGTTTATGGATGAAATCGAATGTATTATCATGCGGTTGTTGCATATGAATGAATGATTGTGCACGCATATAGTATCTATATGACTAGGACTATTTGCATACATGTTGGATTCATGGCACCATACATATTTTTGCATTAGAAAGATTATTCAGGCCTGATCATTAGCATTAGCTAAGGAACATGTACACACACGTTTTGCATATATTCATATAGCATTAGAAATCATCTAAGGACAATGGTTGCTTGTGGATGATGTTTTGAGTAGATGAATGATGGATGGTAGGATATGTTCTTCCTAACTTGGAGATTTCGGGGACGAAATCCTAAAAGGTGGGGAGAATGTAACAACCCGTATTTCGATAACATGTTAAGACGAGAATCAAGGCAGAATTTAATTTTAAATTCTGAATCAAGTAAAACGGGCTATGCCATTGCGTTCGTCTCGGGAAAAATACGCGAAATAGAGTCTGAGTTTTCGAGAATCGGAGTCTGTATGACCAAGTTATGGTCCGACGAAGTTTTCAGAAAATTCAAGTTCAAAAACGAGTTCTAATTTCGAAAATTAGGGCTGGAAGGCTAGGCAGGAAAAATTCCCGCCAGGCACCCCAAGTCGACAGCCCTGTCGACTTGGGAGTCGACATGGCTTGACCCAAGTCGACAGCCCTGTCGACTTGGGGGTCGACTTATGGTGGCCGGGCAGTTTTGCCTGGTGCACCTATTTTCTGTCTTGGCTAGGTTTTTGGGCCTGGTTTGAAATCTGATGGTTCAGGTTGATCCTAGGGTTAATCCTAAGGTCCTAATCACTCCTAATCTCTATAAATAAGCCTCTAACCTACCCCTAAACCCTCATTATTCATTCTTGCAACTAAACTATGGCAAAATTTTCACTCTCATGGCCTCCACTCTCATTCTAAAATTCCTAAGTAAATTCCTATGAGAGGTTTCATGATCATGTGAGTGTTAGAGAGTCTCTATGTTAGTATGAGAGCTTCTCAAGTTGATTTCAAGGCTAAAGCTTTGATCTTACTTCATCAAGATGGGGTTTTTATTGATTTGGAGCTTTCATCTTTGGGTTTTTGGATGATAGCATGCATAAGCTTTGTCTCAATCTTTAATTTAATCGATTTGTGCCTTCATAGCAATGTAAGCCCTTTCCCTACTCTTAGATATTAACTATGAAGTTAAATGTTCATGTTGCAAGTTTGGGTTTGATCATTGAGTATGATACATGCTATCATGTCATGCAAGTTTATGAAGTCATTATCTTGATCTTGTGCGCTAAAAGCTACAACCTTTATGTTGAAATGTTGCATTATGCAACATGAGAACCCTCATAACCTTTATGTCAACTTGCATATGAAGTCATAACCCTTATATGATGATATATGCGAGTTACTAGTCATCATTCCATGTCTTTTGTCACCATGATTCGCTTATGTGCTAAGTTTGGGTTTATGCATGTTTTTTAGGCTTAAGAATGTAACATGCAAGTTAATGAACACATTTGTGTCTCATTTGCCACCATGATTAACTTGTGGCTTAATATCCATTTTTGTCATGCCTTTGCCAAGTCTCTTCTTTTAATCCATTACGTTGTTGCGAACGTATATGCGAGTTTAAAAGCGTTGGGTTATGTTATGGGTAATTTCTAGTGACATGAAAACATAACTTGAAAACATGACTTGAATATAACATGGAAGTTGACATGTGAGTATGCTTGAAAACATGAAATTGGGAATTTACCTATTAAGTTAGGTCTACCCATACTATGGAATTGGGAATTTACCTATTAAGTTAGGTCTACCCATATTCTCAAGAAAACTTGAATATGAACATGACACTAGACTAAACATGAAAGTGACCAACTCGAGGTTGGGTTGAGTTTGCAACGTAAAACTACCCGGAACCGACCGGCCTAACTAGTAGTTGCAAACAATAGGACCCAATGTGAGAAGTTGGTCATGTTGTGCTTGAACCCGAGATTAGACCAAGTTGTGGTGTAAAGCTACCCGGAACCGACCGGCTTAACTAGTAACCATAATAAAGTCTAATGTGAGAGGTTGAGGTGCATTAAGTAATTAATGCCACATGATAGGGTTAAGTTAATTTGATTAATGACTCTTAACCAAATATGACATGGATAAATGGGTTAAGTAAATTGATTGGGCTAATGATACTTAACAAAGCATGACAAGGTTGGGTAGGTTAAGTAACTTGATTTGCCTAATGACACTTGACCATTTTTATATGACTAGTGGACGGGGTTAAGTTAACCAACACTTAATCAATCCAACACGATAACTTGGTAAGGTTAAGTAAGATTTCTTAATGACGCTTAACCGAAAAATACAGTTAATGGATGGGGTTAAGATTGGACTCAACTAGTCTAAACATGGAAATCGGATGGGGTTAAGTTAGCCTAGACTTAATTAATCCCACTTGGTAGTTTAATGGGGTTAAGTTAAACACTTAACTAATCTAACATGATGATTTGATGTGGTTAAGTGACCTATACTTAACCAATCTAACTCGTGAATTTATTGAGGTTAAGTTAACCTATACTTAACCAATCTAACGTGAAAACATGATAAGGCTAAGTCACGAATCGCTTAAATACGCTTGACCGATTTGACTCAGTAATTTGATAGGGTCAAGTTAATATATGCTTAACCAACTTGAGCATGGTTTGTAGGGTTAAGTCTAAAACTTGGTTACTTAGCCAATTTTGACATGATTTGTAGACGGGTTAAGTGGTAAACCTTAGTTGAAGAATAACTAAGTAATGATTCTTAGTCAAGGAAATTTAGACCAGTTTATAGATAGATGAGTAACCTGATACGGTAGGTCATTGTTTAAGTATACGAGTAGGAGCAAGTATCTGATTTAGATAAAGGCTCCAGCGAACTGGGTAACGAAGCAGCGGCTTCGGGGAACGTGAGGATATTCTTGGTATCACTCTATGAGCTGCCAGGTGATTATACTAGGCTCATGAGAGGTTAAGGTATGCGTTAGAAGAACCAAGAGTATGCCTTGGTTGCTATACGAGCGACCTAAAGACGGGGATGGATAGGGGATAGTCGACGATACACGGTCGTACCCTAGATAGCATTTTGTCAGACTACCTACCATTTTTGGTCAAGCGTGTACGTACGGAAAGGCAGAGAACACCCAAAAGACCATAATTGCTATCTAATTATGGTTGCGGTAAGGCTAGGATTGTGGGTTGGCCAGTAGTGTGTTCTCATACAGGATTTATCCTGTCTTGTCTTTCACTAGTTGAGGGAGTGGTCTCGTGGGACCATAGCCACGTATAGAAAAAAACAGACCTTAGCATCTGCATCGGCAGATAAATCGAAAGCTCCCGACCGAGTCCTGTATTTCCTGATCTGCCCTGTGACAGGACTCGGATGGCATGATGTGATACATGTGCATACAGTCATGGAAAAACGATTCACGATGAATGCGTGGGAAAAAGGGCGCGGTTGACGGTTAGCGTAATTCCTAGTGGCCCTGGGTGGTTGAACCAAAACCGAGATACGAAAACGTGCAATAGGTAAGCATAATCCCTAGTAGTCCTAGGTAGCATAAGTCCTAGTTGTGCAAACGATGATTCATGTTGAAAGACCCTAGTTAGATATAGGGTGACAGTCCAAAACGATCTTAAGGATCATGGAATTATGTTAAAGTAGTATAGAATCTCATGGGAAAGCCCGTATGGTCTACGGCAAGGGACTGAACATTTACATGGAATAAAACATACGAGTTGAGTAACCTATATACGCAATATATTAGGTTGACATGGACCATTACACGACTTTTGAGTAAGGGTCATTCATGGTTAACACATGATACGGTGGGGATACTAGTACGGTAGGTGCAGAGCTAAAAGACAGGATATATACCATGGGATGTTATACGTGATAGATATCTTGGGGATATTATACTTGATAGGAACCTGACGATGGGATACCTTGTTTTACCTTGACATCATAATTTATCATGACACCTTAGTTTATCTGAGTTCAGTAGTTCATCCTGTTATTTTGATTTAGCTTATCTATCTTGTCATCATGCTTATGTTCATCTCAGTTTCTCATGTCAGTTAACTTTACTAGTTTTTATGCTGATAGTAGATAGGGCTTACTCAGTCTTTTTGACTGACCCGTTTTGTTTCGCCTCTTTTCTTCCGTCCCCCCCCCCCCAGGTTACAGGAAGGAAATACTGTTGTTTAGTTCGGACTTCTTCTGCTTGAAGGTCATCATGGATGGCTTGGACTTTTCTTGGCTATGGCTACTTTACTGTTTTTACTTGGGGAATAATTTAGGAAAAAGTCTTTATGCTTCTTTACTATTGCAAGACAGGTTTTGATGTACTCTGATGTAAAAGGCTTTAGACCTTAATTATTAATGTTTATGAAAGTTCGATTTTACTTACGCTATTATATATGTTCTGTCTTGTGATATTTCTGTGCATGTTTACCAGTAATGCCCCTCTAAAGCTAGTGCATTCCTTTGCGAGTGACCCTAGCGGAGGCGGGGTGTTACACATACAGCCCAACCTCCATCCCTTGACTTCTCACTTCTCTCTCCTTCTTTCACACGCACTCCACCACTTTCCAGTATTGAACAAAACATTTCGCCCCCCCCCCCTTAAAACTTTAACTCAGTGGCCTCTTCATTCATCCCTACAGCAAACTTCAACCACCACCTCATCGGCATCATTCCACACGTGCTATTCCCTTCATGAAAACTTCTCCCTCCCAACGCAGGCACTTCCATCCCGGTCTCCCCTTGAACGCCCACAACTCCTCTCCAGTCCCGCACCTAACGGTGAAAGCAAATCCACACAGTTCGTTTCTCACATGGATGCGAGCTCCTCCTCCTGGTCTCGCATAGACCCTCTCATCCTTCGGAATACGACCCCGAGCTCCACGGTTGAGCTACAGGAAATTCAAATGGATGGAAATTTGAACATGTCTATTCGAAGCCCTATCCCATGCGAGGCCAAAGGATCTAACGACGTTTGATTTCCTAAAGTATTTAGCTCGATTAAATTTTCTGAAGATGATAGTTGGTGGCGGCCTCTTTCTTTCTGTTTGCTGTGGAATAGATATTAGGTTTTAAGGAAATTCGGGGTATTTATAGAAGTTTTTGGTCTAATATAACATATATTTTATAATATTACTTAACGATGAGATATCCCCCTCAAAACCAATTCATACGATCTTTGTTTTTGACAAACTAAGTTATTCCTAGCATAGAAAAATATTCTGGACCCAATGGGACAGATTTCGTCGAATTCCGACACCGTTTGCGAAAATCCCTTAGAAAATATCGATGAAAAACACCGAGCAATAATTCCTAACAATTCCAGAAAAAATCCTAAAAATATGAGGCCTTGATGTTTCACTAGACCTCTTCCTAAGGTTTCGTACGAAACTTGTTTCGTTGAATTCTGAGTTCGTTTGACCAGTTAACCATTCAGTTTAGTTTGTTTTAAGTTAAAAACATAGCGTACCCCACTATGAAATATTCTGTTCACGTAGGGACTGTTATGGACAGAAACAAAAATACCATTTAAATGAGTGATGCGCTCTGGTCCCAAAAATGTAATAATACCGGTAGATGAACTCATATTGTGAAACCCCGAAATGTCGATACAGGGTGCCTAATACTCCAAATAAAAAGTTGCTTATTTAATTAATTAAAAATTACAATAACATTCGAAAAATTAAATTATCGCTATTTCCCAAAAGAACCTTGTCTAAATTCAAACCCGATCTCTAGTTATATCGAATAAACCGTTACGGTCGATAAACGATTCTATAGCGACTATTCTAAAAATTGATTTAGACAAATCTCAAAATCTACACGACGAAATCCTGATTTTTCTGTTCCATTAGAAAACTATCATCAACTCAGTTCTGACGGTCCTTGTTTCACAGAAATCCGACTTAAAACGGACCCTGTATATTCAGTTGAAGTTCAAATCGCCAAATAGCGAACTGCAGCGCCATTTCGAGCTCGTTTATAATTACATTATAAATATACATTCTAATGGTGTTTATATAATATATTCGTTATTATATTTCAATTCTAAACGTTACCGAATCTACAACACTATCCAATTCAGACAATATTGATAATTCGACTATTTCTGATTATTTCGACATTATAATATATTATTATATTATGATTATTAATTAAATATTCAATATTATTTAATTCCAGTTATCGATATCGCCAAAACGATATTTAAATAATTAAATAAATTAATTATTCAACGGTCAGAAATGCGGGTCATTACAATCTTTCCCCCTTAATATAATTTCGTCCTCGAAATTGCTAAGGTAGTGGACGACCCTATCTACTGGGTAAAATTTTATCTATTTACCTCTTATCTCCAGTTTCAACTGAACCAATTAATATCAACTAAAATATTAATTTATTCCGACTAACTAAATTTTCAAAAAATCTGAAAATTTTCTAACACCTTAACTTTTCGAAAAATTTCGCCAGCGTCTCCTTTGTACCGGCATATACGTCAAATCACAATTCGCCTCTCTAGGCCTTCTCCAACCCAAAAGAAAATCAAACAGCCAAGCAGCTTGCCACTTCGGCTCATAAATCTCATGCTTATACCAAATATAAACTTGTACCTTTTTGTCGGGCATATCAACTCTATCACTTCCATATGTTATCAACTCAGCATATACCAGTGTTATCTCAATCAAATTCCAATCAGTTCATATCCTCAAATCTAAATTGAATTTCATTCGAACTCAAATTCCAAATTCTTAACTCATCAATTTAGTTCCATTCTAGATTATCTCTAATCCAATTCAATTTTTATTTAACTCAGTTCAAGTTAAATTTGAATTCATATATTCATTCTTACCATTTCAACCTCTTTAACTTCATAAGTTATATTTAAATTTCGAAATTTAAATTCCTGGGTGTATTTCAAATCAATTTGAAATCATAATGCCAATTCGAAACCTTTGAATTTCTAAACACTTGTTTTCTCAAAACAATTCAAAAACAAAATCTTTGGTAGTAATCCATCACTAAGAACTCGAAAATGAACACTGATGATGTCGCGATTCATCATCAGAATCTATTTTCCAGCTACCGAAGTAAGTTCAATACTATATCACCTTCAGTTTGAAAAACGTTTTCAAAATCTCCCAGGAACTTAAAATTTCCTTATTTTAATTCCAAATCTGATTTAAATTCAGATTTACTTCATCTTACTTCATATACTTTACTTAAATGAATTCTGATTAGTTATTTATAATCATTTTACCTTTTATAATCTTATTCGATTATAATAACAACCAACACAACCAATATACTATACCAAATATATTCGGGTAAAATTATTCCATTTACCCTCTTTTCAAAACATACCATGTTGGTTCATCGTATTCAAGTGTTTATAATACTCCTACCGATACAGTGGATCAAACTAATCGACCAGAATTCATAAACAACTAAATCAATAAATCTCCACAATATAAAACCATTTTATATTGAATAACAAATACGTTCACTTGTATATATACACTCAACTCAATCTAGGATATTACTAATCCCATCTCTACTGAGTTACGCCAGAGAGCCAAGGTATTAACTAAACCATTGCTCTGATACCAACTGTAGTCACCCGAAAATCCGGTCCAATTTGAGCTGACCAAATAACACAAGTCCAACCCCAAATTGCACTAGAAATTCAAGAAAACTAATAGAAAGAAGATAGAGGGTAAGGATATATAAGGTAGAACTAGTAGAATAGAAGATGAAGAAGAACATCATCATCAGAGTAAACACGAACCTCACAGCGGAACGAATAAAATATAACATAACTTTTGAAATACAAACAGTTATATATACAATAGCACTTATCAGAGTACAGCACTTACAACAACAGCGGAAATAATAATAGCTATAGAATCCTGAAGCCTCCTGCTCCAAGCTCTCCAAGTGTATCTGTAAAATCCCGACTACTTGACTGCCCGTACAAATTTAGGCACCCAAGAGTTTAGGGAAAACAAACAAATAAACTCCGGGCCAGTCATGGGACTGGTGTAGTGAGAACCCGTAACTTCCCCGTTAAGGAAAGAGCGGATACTTTGAGGACAACACACAAATGAATGCAGACGGGAGAACATTTCATTGCTATTACAAAAATTCCATCAGATACAAGAATATACAGAGTATAAATGAATAAATTACATTCGATAAATATCAGGGATTTCAATAAATTACATAGCAGCGGAAAATAATACAAAGCACAACTGAAGGTGATATACGGATACAGAGCTTCCCGGATATCATTCCAGCTATAAACCAGGATCCTGTGAATATAAATCTGCAAAACCAAAACTACTAGCTGCCCGTGCGGAAAATAGGGGCACCCAGAGTTTAGGTTAAAACAATAAAATCCAGGTCAGTCATGTGACTGGTGTGAGAACTAAAACAGTTATTTAAAGCTTTACTTTAAAAGAGAGTAATTCAAGGGACCACGCCGTATAACACGGAACGGGTTTTCTCCCAAGAATACCCGTGCGTATAGATAAACAACGTAATGCTTTTTCGAAAAATGAAGCTATTATAAGACCCAGGTCCCATCACACAATGCAACGCAAGCAGGAGGATAGGGTTTTTCCCTTATAATAGCCAAGCATGCTTGGTACGTTTAAAACAAATCATTTGATACTATAATAAGTGTATAGTGTCAAAACAATTTCAATCATAAATATAAATCATAGACGGCATAGTATCCCATGCTACTATGTCGCCATACTAGGCTCTACAAATAAAGCCGAAATATCTCGTATTGGAAATTGGATTTCTGTCATGAGTCGAGGCAAGGGGCAAGCTCCTCTCCGCTTCGAGACACTCTAGCAAATGCTCAGGACTACACACTCTGGGCAGCCACTTGGATCGGTTGGGCCGGTCCTCACTTACGTTAGAGGATTGGCAATTCCTGAACACACGTTTCCCGGTCCTTACAGACCTATAATCGAGGCGCCTCATTCCAACAACCACAAAGGTGAAAAGTATATAAATGTCAGGGCTGGTAAGTCACTGACACCACCAAAGCTAGAAAGAAATGTCGTGTTCTCCCAACGGCCTGTATCCCGTTTTTAACTCATACCGAGGTGTGAGGCCCGCGAATTCACGTTATACACAAAGTTATGCCACAAAGGCGTGCCTTGATCATCAACCACAAGACTTTGCTTTTCAACAGAAGCCTTGATCATTGCATCTTAGCGTGCCACACAGGCAATTCATGCCATGCGACTTATGTCCATCGATATACAACCTCTGAGCTCGTACGTCTCAGGGAAGGGCGTTAAGCAAAAGAATAAATTCTCCGCTGCCAAACAGATGTATATTTAATAGAAATCAATCAACACAGAATAAAATCCAATGTCAGACACACAATCCATTTAGAAGTTCGTTCTGGGTCTGAACGAAACCGGAGGCACTTTCCTCGCATATCCATCGATCTCCAGGTACGTCTGGACGACCACCAACTATTTCCATCCTCTTGGGTGTACAGCCCAATCAGGATCGTCAGTAATTATCCAAACGATGCGAAGACTTCCGGTCTTCAACCACCATCTTCATCTTCGACTTATCGTCGAATCGGTTATTCAGAATGGGTATAAACCCGGACTTTCCGAACAACCCGCGTATATTAAAAACAAATGTTACACAAACCCAACATACGCCTCATTCCAATTCATTAGTCACTAACCGCAAATTAGCAAGAGAACAATTTCCCAAACATTAACCCCGAAGGCCGAAACCAACATCAGATCAATACCCAGGAAACCATTCTTCTTATTCAACCTACAGCTAGTTTCTAAATTCCACATTCTTAGGGAAAGGTTCCCATTAATTTTATCCAAGATAAATTCTTTTTAAAATTTATCCTGTAATCTTCCTTTGGATGTCGTTTCAAACCAAATTATGGTTTTTCTAACTAGTCAAGATTAGCGAACCACACCGAAGTAATTATTTATTTTATTTCCCAATCCCAACCTATTCATCCCATGAAGCAAAACTGGTGATACTCCATATCTAACACCATGGTGTTATCGGTAAAATTAATTACCATTTCACATTCAAATCTAATTAAAGATTTAACTATCGCTTTGGAGCAAAACTGGCGATACTCCTTTCTTGCTCATTTCTAAATTTGATAATTTAGATTACAAATTTACATTTCAATCTAATTGCAGATTCGTTGAAACTCCTTTTACTGGGTTAAAGACTAGTGTTATTTAAAACACAGTTCACGATAAACCCATGAATCAATTCTATTTAATTCAAATAAAATATATTAGGAATTCCGATTATTTAAAACCCCTTTTTAAATCTAATTTATTTATTTAAAAATAAAAACCCGGGTTTTAAAGTGAGTTCAAACTAGTTTATTTTGATAAGAATCTATTTTTATCTTTTCAAATATGGAGTTTTTTCATCCCAATTTTTCCCAAATCATTTCTTATGATTTTACACAAATTATTGATATTTTTAATAATTTTATCAAGGCCCGTACAGTCGATTCCCATAAATGGCCATTGAACTGCACTTATAGCGACCTTTTTCAAATTTGATTTGGACGTATCTCCAAATCCAACCGTTAGATTTCAAATTTCTAATATTCTTAGAAAGCTCTTTTCGATACGAACCCAACGGTTCCGGTTTTAGGAGAATCCGACGGTCGGATCTCCCGTAATGTCCGTTTGAAATAAATGGTCGAAATTCACGAACTGCCGCGGAGCGGCGCGTTCTATGCAGGCCATTATATTATATATATAATATATATATAATATATATATATTTCGTCGATTTCTATTTAAAACAAAGTTTTAAAAATAGTTTTGAATTCGTTTCGAAAACATTTCAACTTCCATTTCAATTCAAATCAAAATTGAATTCTTCTTTATAAATTCGTTTTAAAATTCATTTCTATTCAATTCAAATTTCAATTCAATATGAATTCATTTCACTTCGTTTTAAATTCAATTCGAATTCGTTTTCAATTCGATTCAATTCAAAGTGGTTTTCTATTCGATTCAAATTCGTTATATATTCAATTGAAATTGGTTATCTATTCAATCCATTTCGAAATCGTTTTATATTCAATTCATTTCGAAATCGTTTTCTATTCAATTCATTTCGAAATCGTTTTCTATTCAATTCATTTCGAAATCGTTTTCTATTCAATTCATTTCGAAATCGTTTTCTATTCAATTCATTTCGAAATCGTTTTCTATTCAATTCAAATTCAAATTTGTTTTCTATTCAATTCAATTTCGCTATATATTCAATTGAAATTGGTTTTCTATTCAATCCATTTCGAAATCACTTTTCAATATCATTTTAAAATGAATAAAATCGATATGAACATCGTTCACGTCAAAATGGCGTTAATCTAATCAACACGGCTTCATATATTCCTTCATTCTATTCCACAAATGAATATTTATTTTTGTCAACACACGACTAATCTCAACGAATGAGTACTGTCCACGTGTGACTATTTTTGTTAAATTATTTCGTTCAACATATGACTAATCTCAACGGATGAGTACGGTCAACACATGAACCTTTATTTTCTAGAGATAAAGATATAAATTTTATTTTTAAAATATTTCGTTCAACACATGACTAATCTCAACGGATGAGTACAGTCAACACATGAACCTTTATTTTATAGAGATAAAGATATAAATTTTATTTTTAAAATATTTCATTCAACACATGACTAATCTCAACGGATGAGTACAGTCAACACATGAACCTTTATTTTATAGAGATAAAGATATAAATTTTATTTTTAAAATATTTCGTTCAACACATGACTAATCTCAACGGATGAGTACAGTCAACACATGAACCTTTATTTTATAGAGATAAAGATATAAATTTTATTTTTAAAATATTTCGTTCAACACATGACTAATCTCAACGGATGAGTACAGTCAACACATGAACCTTTATTTTATAATATTCTTTATTTTCTAAATTGGAATGAGGCCCAATCAATCACCATATAATATTAATTATATGGATTTTCATACATCACACGTATATGATAGCATTGAAAAATAATCAACCATCAACCAAAGTGCATTACACTGTATAAGCATCAAATATAGATATCTAACGCTTATAACAGCCTGTCAATCAATCGATCGACATATTTAATCAATCAGGATGAGTGAACTTCAAATTTCATCCCAATACCCGTGTGGGGTTTCAAACAATCAAACACATATTTTATTTGTGCAGTTGGGCGATGTGTAAAATTTATCGTCCCAATCAATGTCCTTCAAATAGGTGTACATAAACAAACCGTCCGGTTTGTAAATGAATATTTTATTTTATTTTCATTCACGTTAAAAATTATAATTTTAACGAAAAAATATTTTATTTCAACATATGAATTTCTATTCAGTTCATTCTTTAAATAAAAATGATATTTTTATTTTTCTAACATATTTTAGAAAATTTCGGCGGCATAACGGCACGATACTAGAAACGGGACGAGGCCTAGCCTTATCCCCGGTCTAGTGAAGGCCCACGCCATTCACATATCAATCAAATTCACCAAACAACCAGATTCAAATCAAATCATCTAACTAATTTATGCAACCAAACAAATAAGTCCATGGTCTGTGAACGATTGTGTCGGGTGCTACTAAGCACCGTCTGCATCCTAGTATATATATATAACTAGAAAATGAAATTGAAAGGTGAGAAATTCTCACCAATAGCTAATCCAATCATCTCGACTCTTCTTGTGTAGAAAATCTTGTCGCTCTCGTCTTTTGTCACTTTCGTTGCCCGTAGCCACTACATGTATAAAAATCACATTTTTATTATCTACATTATATAAAAATCTTATCTTTATATCTTCTATAAGTTAAAAATTGGATTTTTATCCTCTCTATAATATAAAGATCATATTTTTATTTACTTCATATGTCAAAAACTGTAGAAGCTTTAAAACGGAGAAAACTCACTTTTTTTTCTAACGCCCGGATTCGCTGTTCGGGTCCTAGACTTTGCAAACGAGCTTCAATCTTCAGACCATCTTTTCTCAAGCTTAAACGCGCCATTCCGGACAACTTTCGCCTAATGGTCATTTTGCCAAAAATGCTCCAATTCGCCAGAATTCGCGAAAGTACACGAATTTTACCGCTTTTGAACAGCAGACTTCGAACGTGTTTTCCGAGCAGCTCCGAGCTCCAAAACATGACTTCCATATAGCCAAATCGAAGAGAATTTCGTGCTCTACAACTTTGGTCTATAGGGACTTTGGCCAGAAACGCACGGTTTGGGAGTTATTGGCGAAATACGGTCAGGGGCTTATTTGCAAAACGGGCGATTTTGGTGAAAATGAGTTTTTGGTGACCGGGGGGCCCACGGCCGGAATTGAGGAGGGGGAAGGGGGCGCCGGACCTGATTGGGTGTGGGGAGGCGGCTAAGGGGCGGCGACGGTGGTGGTGGGGCCCGTGGTGGTGGCGGTGGTGTTGTGAGGCTTAGGGTTATTGAAAAAAGGAGAGAGAAGGAGGAGGAAGAAGAGGAGGAGGAGGGGAGGAGGAGGAGGGGGTGCGGCAGCTCGCCGGAGGCCGGTGGTGGCGGTGGTGGAGGAGGGCAGCGGCGGTGGGAGGGTGGGACTCCATTTTTGAGTTTTTGTGACGAAAGAGGAAGAGGAAGAAAGTGAAGAAGAAAAGGAAGTAAAAGTGTTTATATGCTAGTTTCTCGCGTATCGCCTGAACGCTAGCGATCTCCGATGGCCGCGGATTTCGGACACGAGATAGTAGACGTGAAGACGAGTCCAACGAAACAGGTTTTGTCGAATTCCGAGCTCATTTGACCATTCAAAAAAAATCACAAAAATGCTCAGATAAGCTCTAAAAATGCAATTTTGGCGCACCTTTTCTTCTCGCACGCTCACATGCTAACTTCAAAAATCATGCCCTATTGGATTTAACCATTTTTAGACGATACGAATCCATAAAAAAACGAAATCGAATTCTGAGATCGTATCAATAATGTTCCTTTGTAAAATGACTGCTCGCTTTACCCGGAACTGTTTCAGCTCGCACGGCCACATATTAACTCCGTTCGACGCGCCATTTGGAACTCAACAATAATTTGTCATTATGAATCCATAAAAATTTATCTCGTCGAATTCTGAGCTCGTATGCAAAATTTCACTTTTTAAGGGCTATGTTTTGTTAACCGAACAACTCCAGCCCATTGCCACTATTTCGGATATTGGAATATATCGAAGCTTATACTTTTCGGAGTTCTAAACGATATTTTGAAATCAATGGAAGTGGTTTTGAGTCCAAATTCATTCATATGCAAAATTTGACTTTTTGGGCCATGTAATTTTACACAACGACTATTCTGAATTTTCAACTGGGCATAACTTTTGATTCCCGCTATGAAATTTCGATTTTTCGGATTCGTTGGAAAGATATCATCAATTAGATCCTATGATTTTTGGTTTCACAAAAATCCGGATTGTTTTGCACCCGGTACATTCAATTGAAGTTTGAAATCGAATTATCGAACTACCGCGCCATTCTCAATTCTATTTATAGTTATATATAAATATTTATATTCTAACGACGACGCGTATAAATATATACGTTCTAAATATATTCAAAATAAATTTTCGTCGATATTATTTAAAATAATCTATTTTAAATATTCAAAATTCGCAAAAATTGCCAAAATAAAAATTTTAAACTGGCTCAGATTTTCGGGTTGTTACAATCTCCCCCTCTTTAAACTTTTCGTCCCCGAAAAGGAACAAAGTCGAAAGTGGTTTGATTAATCAACTCTACGTTCATTCTGGCTTCCATTCTCCAGCTTTTCAGTTTCTGAGAATTTCCAAATTCTTCAAAAATTTGGCTAACACCCGGAATTTTCGAAAAATTTCGCCATAACCTCCTTTGTACGGGGAGCACGGGAAAATCCCGAAATTGCCATATAGGCCTTCTGATCTCAAAAAAAGAAAAAGAAAAAGCCAAGCGGCTAGCCAATAGGCTCATAAAATCATCTTCACCCAAACAAAACAGTAAATTATGTAGTAAACATGTACCTATTTGTCGGGCAAACAAATTTTATTCTCTGCTCTAGCCTCCTTGCTATGACATGTTCAATGTAAGTATATGTATATGCAAACAAATGCGACCAATTTTCAATACAATTCAAAATTAGATGCAAATAGGCATAATGGTTCAAAATTATCAAACAAATAAACAAACAACGCAAACATCAATCAATTAGTGGATTAACGTTTCAAATTCATAATTTGATATATATACAAAAATCATGTTTTGGTGCCAATTCACAACAATGTGTTCTAACTATATAAGTTTTGGTTCTCACATCAGCCTAATGGAAATATATAGAAATCAAACCTTCGAAACACGAACACAAATTCTGATGATGATATATCAATCATCAGAATCATCTCCGGGTGTCTAGAATATGATTCTATATCTATCCAGTATATTAAAACTTCGAATATACGTTCATGACGCGTATATGCAAAATCTTTATATATTGGATTGTCCATATTCAAAATAAATAAAAAATCAAATACGTTTTAAAATGGTTTAAATTTCCAAAACAAAATTGTTTCCATTTGAAAAATATACTCTTCACACCCGTTCTAGGATACCACTGATCCTATCTCTAACGAGTCATTCTAATTGGGTATTACTAATCCAATATCTGATGAATTCTTTCGTATGGTTCTAATGTGTCTTGTTCTCGAGCTCTGTAAACCAAAGCTCTGATACCAAAAGTGAGAACCCGTAACTTCCCCGTTAAGGAAAGAGCGGATACTTTGAGGACAACACACAAATGAACGCAGACGGGAGAACATCTCATTGCTATTACAACAATTCCATCAGATACAAGAATATACAGAGTATAAATGAATAAATTACATTCGATAAATATCAGGGATTTCAATAAATTACATAGCAGCGGAAAATAATACAAAGCACAACTGAAGGTGATATACGGATACAGAGCTTCCCGGATATCATTCCAGCTGTAAACCAGGATCCTGTGAATATAAATCTGCAAAACTAAAACTACTAGCTGCCCGGGCGGAAAATAGGGGCACCCAGAGTTTAGGTTAAAACAATAAACTCCAGGTCAGTCATGTGACTGGTGTGAGAACTAAAACAGTTATTTAAAGCTTTACTTTAAAAGAGAGTAATTCAAGGGACCACGCCGTATAACACGGAACGGGTTTTCTCCCAAGAATACCAGTGCGTATAGATAAACAACGTAATGTTTTTTCGAAAAATGAAGCTATTATAAGACCCAGGTCCCATCACACAATGCTACGCAAGCCGGAGGATAGGGTTTTTCCCTTATAATAGCCAAACATGCTTGGTACGTTTAAAACAAATCATTTGATACTATAATAAGTGTATAGTGTCAAAACAATTTCAATCATAAATATAAATCATAGACGGCGTAGTATCCCATGCTACTATGTCGCCATACTAGGCTCTACAAATAAAGCCGAAATATCTCGTATTGGAAATTGGATTTCCGTCATGAGTCGAGGCAAGGGGCAAGCTCCTCTCCGCTTCGAGACACTCTAGCAAATGCTCAGGACTACACACTCTGGGCAGCCACTTGGATCGGTTGGGCCGGTCCTCACTTACGTTAGAGGATTGGCAATTCCTGAACACACGTTTCCCGGCCCTTACAGACCTATAATCGAGGCGCCTCATTCAAACAACCACAAAGGTGAAAAGTATATAAATGTCAGGGCTGGTAAGTCACTGACACCACCAAAGCTAGAAAGAAACGTCGTGTTCTCCCAACGGCTCGTATCCCGTTTTTAACTCATACCGAGGTGTGAGGCTCGCGAATTCACGTTATACACAAAGCTACGCCACAAAAGCGTGCCTTGATCATCAACCACAAGACTTTGCTTTTCAACAGAAGCCTTGATCATTGCATCTTAGCGTGCCACACAGGCAATTCATGTCATGCGACTGATGTCCATCGATATACAACCTCTGAGCTCGTACGTCTCAGAGAAGGGCGTTAAGCAAAAGAATAAATTCTCCGCCGCCAAACAGATGTATATTTAATAGAAATCAATCAACACAGAATAAAATCCAATGTCAGACACACAATCCATTTACAAGTTCGTTCTGGGTCTGAACGAAACCGGAGGCACTTTCCTCGCATATCCATCGATCTCCAGGTACGTCTGGACGACCACCAACTATTTCCATCCTCTTGGGTGTACAGCCCAATCAGGATCGTCAGTAATTATCCAAACGATGCGAAGACTTCCGGTCTTCAACCACCATCTTCATCTTCGACTTATCGTCGAATCGGTTATTCAGAATGGGTATAAACTCGGACTTTTCGAACAACCCGCGTATATTAAAAACAAATGTTACACAAACCCAACATACGCCTCATTCCAATTCATTAGTCACTAAACGCAAATTAGCAAGAGAACGATTTCCCAAACATTAACCCCGAAGGCCGAAACCAACATCAGATCAATACCCAGGAAACCATTCTTCTTAGTCAACCTACAGCTAGTTTCTAAATTCCACATTCTTAGGGAAAGGTTCCCATTAATTTTATCCAAGATAAATTCTTTTTAAAATTTATCCTGTAATCTTCCTTTGGATGTCGTTTCAAACCAAATTATGGTTTTTCTAACTAGTCGAGATTAGCGAACCACACCGAAGTAATTATTTATTTTATTTCCCAATCCCAACCTATTCATCCTATGAAGCAAAACTGGTGATACTCCATATCTAACACCATGGTGTTATCGGTAAAATTAATTACCATTTCACGTTCAAATCTAATTAAAGATTTAACTATCGCTTTGGAGCAAAACTGGCGATACTCCTTTCTCGCTCATTTCTAAATTTGATAATTTAGATTACAAATTTACATTTCAATCTAATTGCAGATTCGTTGAAACTCCTTTTACTGGGTTAAAGAACTAGTGTTATTTAAAACACAGTTCACGATAAACCAATGAATCAATTCTATTTAATTCAAATAAAATATATTAGGAATTCCGATTATTTAAAACCCCTTTTTAAATCTAATTTATTTATTTAAAAATAAAAACTCGTGTTTTAAACTGAGTTCAAACTAGTTTATTTTGATAAGAATCTATTTTTATCTTTTCAAATATGGAGTTTTTTCATCCCAATTTTTCCCAAATCATTTCTTATGATTTTACACAAATTATTGATATTTTTAATAATTTTATCAAGGCCCGTACAGTCGATTTCCATAAATGGCCATCGAACTGCACTTATAGCGACCTTTTTCAAATTTGATTTGGACGTATCTCCAAATCCAACCGTTAGATTTCAAATTTCTAATATTCGTTAGAAAGCTCTTTTCGATACGAACCCAACGGTTCCGGTTTTAGGAGAATCTGGCGGTCGGATCTCCCGTAATGTCCGTTTGAAATAAATGGTCGAAATTCACGAACTGCCGCGGCGCGGCGCGTTCTATGCAGGCCATTATATTATATATATAATATATATAATATATATATATATTTCGTCGATTTCTATTTAAAACAAAGTTTTAAAAATAGTTTTGAATTCGTTTCGAAAACATTTCAACTTCCATTTCAATACAAATCAAAATTGAATTCTTCTTTATAAATTCGTTTTAAAATTCATTTTTATTCAATTCAAATTTCAATTCAATATGAATTCATTTCACTTCGTTTTAAATTCAATTCGAATTCGTTTTCAATTCGATTCAATTCAAAGTGGTTTTCTATTCGATTCAAATTCGTTATATATTCAATTGAAATTGGTTTTCTATTCAATCCATTTCGAAATCGTTTTATATTCAATTCATTTCGAAATCGTTTTCTATTCAATTCATTTCGAAATCGTTTTCTATTCAATTCATTTCGAAATCGTTTTCTATTCAATTCATTTCGAAATCGTTTTCTATTCAATTCATTTCGAAATCGTTTTCTATTCAATTCAAATTCAAATTTGTTTTCTATTCAATTCAATTTCGCTATATATTCAATTGAAATTGGTTTTCTATTCAATCCATTTCGAAATCACTTTTAAATATCATTATAAAATGAATAAAATCGATATAAACATCGTTCACGTCAAAATGGCGTTAATCTAATCAACACGGCTTCATATATTCCTTTATTCTATTCCACAAATGAATATTTATTTTTGTCAACACACGACTAATCTCAACGAATGAGTACTGTCCACGTGTGACTATTTTTGTTAAATTATTTCGTTCAACATATGACTAATCTCAACGGATGAGTACGGTCAACACATGAACCTTTATTTTATAGAGATAAAGATATAAATTTTATTTTTAAAATATTTCGTTCAACACATGACTAATCTCAACGGATGAGTACAGTCAACACATGAACCTTTATTTTATAGAGATAAAGATATAAATTTTATTTTTAAAATATTTCGTTCAACACATGACTAATCTCAACGGATGAGTACAGTCAACACATGAACCTTTATTTTATAGAGATAAAGATGTAAATTTTATTTTTAAAATATTTCGTTCAACACATGACTAATCTCAACGGATGAGTACAGTCAACACATGAACCTTTATTTTATAGAGATAAAGATATAAATTTTATTTTTAAAATATTTCGTTCAACACATGACTAATCTCAACGGATGAGTACAGTCAACACATGAACCTTTATTTTATAATATTCTTTATTTTCTAAATTGGAATGAGGCCCAATCAATCACCATATAATATTAATTATATGGATTTTCATACATCACACGTATATGATAGCATTGAAAAATAATCAACCATCAACCAAAGTGCATTACACTGTATAAGCATCAAATATAGATATCTAACGCTTATAACAGTCTGTCAATTAATCGATCGACATATTTAATCAATCAGGATGAGTGAACTTCAAATTTCATCCCAATACCCATGTGGGGTTTCAAACAATCAAACACATATTTTATTTGTGCAGTAGGGCGATGTGTAAAATTTATCGTCCCAATCAATGTCCTTCAAATAGGTGTACATAAACAAACCGTCCGGTTTGTTTATGAATATTTTATTTTATTTTCATTCACGTTAAAAATTATATTTTTAACGATAAAATATTTTATTTCAACATATGAATTTCTATTCAGTTCATTCTTTAAATAAAAATGATATTTTTATTTTTCTAACATATTTTAGAAAATTTCGGCGGCATAACGGCACGATACTAGAAACGGGACGAGGCCTAGCCTTATCCCCGGTCTAGTGAAGGCCCACGCCATTCACATATCAATCAAATTCACCAAACAACCAGATTCAAATCAAATCATCTAACTAATTTATGCAACCAAACAAACAAGTCCATGGTCTGTGGACGATTGTGTCGGGTGCTACTAAGCACCGTCTGCATCCTAGTATATATATATATATATATAACTAGAAAATGAAATTGAAAGGTGAGAAATTCTCACCAATAGCTAATCCAATCATCTCGACTCTTCTTATGTAGAAAATCTTGTCGCTCTCGCCTTTTGCCACTTTCGTTGCTCGTAGCCACTACATGTATAAAAATCACATTTTTATTATCTACATTATATAAAAATCTTATCTTTATATCTACTATAAGTTAAAAATCGGATTATTATCCTCTCTATAATATAAAGATCATATTTTTATTTACTTCATATGTCAAAAACTGTAGAAGCTTTAAAACGGAGAAAACTCACTTTTTTTTCTAACGCCCGGATTCGCTGTTTGGATCCTAGACTTTGCAAACGAGCTTCAATCTTCAGACCATCTTTTACCTAGCTTAAACGCGCCATTCCGGACAACTTTCGCCTAAGGGTCTTTTGTCCGAAAATGCTCCAATTCGCCAGAATTCGCGAAAGTACACGAATTTTACCGCTTTTGAACAGCAGACTTCGAACGTGTTTCCCGAGCAGCTCCGAGCTCCAAAACATGACTTCCATATAGCCAAATCGAAGAGAATTTCATTCTCTACAACTTTGGTCTAGAGGGACTTTGGCCAGAAACGCACGGTTTGGGAGTTATTGGCGAAATACGGTCAAGGGCTTATTTGCAAAACGGGCAATTTTGGTGAAAATGAGTTTTTGGTGACCGGGGGGTCCACGGCCGGAATTGATGAGGGGAAAGGGGGCGCCGGACCTGATTGGGTGTGGGGAGGCGGCTAAGGGGCGGCGGCGGTGGTGGTGGGGCCCGTGGTGGTGGCGGTGATGTTGTGAGGCTTAGGGTTATTGAAAAGAGGAGAGAGAAGGAGGAGGAAGAAGAGGAGGAGGAGGGGAGGAGGAGGAGGAGGGGGTGCGGCAGCTCGCCGGAGTCCGGTGGTGGTGGTGGTGGAGAAGGGCAGCGGCGGTGGGAGGGTGGGACTCCATTTTTGAGTTTTTGTGAAGAAAGAGGAAGAGGAAGAAAGTGAAGAAGAAAAGGAAGTAAAAGTGTTTATATGCTAGTTTCTCGCGTATCGCCTGAACGCTAGCGATCTCCGATGGCCGCGGATTTCGGACACGAGATAGTAGACGTGAAGACGAGTCCAACGAAACAGGTTTCGTCGAATTCCGACTTCGTTTGACCATTCAAAAAAATCACAAAAATGCTCAGATAAGCTCTAAAAATGCAATTTTGGCGCACCTTTTCTTCTCGCACGCTCACATGCTAACTTCAAAAATCATGCCCTTTTGGATTTAACCATTTTTAGACGATACGAATCCATAAAAAAAAACGAAATCGAATTCTGAGATCGTATCAATAATGTTCCTTTGTAAAATGACTGCTCGCTTTACCCAGAACTGTTTCAGCTCGCACGGCCACATATTAACTCCGTTCGACGCGCCATTTGGAACTCAACAATAATTTGTCATTATGAATCCATAAAAATTTATCTCGTCGAATTCTGAGCTCGTATGCAAAATTTCACTTTTTAAGGGCTATGTTTTGTTAACCGAACAACTCCAGCCCATTGCCACTATTTCGGATATCGGAATATATCGAAGCTTATATTTTTCGGAGTTCTAAACGATATTTTGAACTCAATGGAAGTGGTTTCAAGTCCAAATTCATTCATATGCAAAATTTGACTTTTTGGGCCATGTAATTTTACACAGCGACTATTTTGAATTTTCAACTGGGCATAACTTTTGATTCCCGCTATGAAATTTCGATTTTTCGGATTCGTTGGAAAGATATCATCAATTAGATCCTATGATTTTTGGTTTCACTAAAATCCGGATTGTTTTGCACCCGGTACATTCAATTGAAGTTTGAAATCGAATTATCGAACTACCGCGCCATTCTCAATTCTATTTATAATTATATATAAATATTTATATTCTAACGACGACGCGTATAAATATATACGTTCTAAATATATTCAAAATAAATTTTCGTCGATATTATTTAAAATAATCTATTTTAAATATTCAAAATTCGCTAAAATTGCCAAAATAAAAATTTTAAACTGGCTCAGATTTTCGGGTTGTTACAGGTGTGAATAAAACTCCAAACACTTGGTTAAATAACGGATATATCATAAGACCACGCCGTGAAAACGGAACGGGTTTTCCCTTATGAAAATCCAACATCTTTGAAAAGCAATATCATTCTGATATTATAATAATGTCTAAATACAAATAGATATCAATCTAGCAGAAACGCTTTCATCTCACGTTCTACTATATAGTATGCAATCAAAACCACAAGCATGTATTGGGTAATGGATTTCCAACTATGACAAGGTATGGAACCACCTTCCGATCAGTGTACTCTAGGAACGATACACTGGAGTTCAACAAGAACATCTTGCAACTCAGCCACACATGACCGACCACTCATTTTGCTTGAGTGTATCGAATGTTTATCACCAACGGTTGGGATCAGCAACCGTTTCCCGTATATATATGAGACAGCATTGATAGATTAAAGAAGCAAATGAATATTCTCTAGATAGGTTATTATACACCCTACTTCGGTGCGACCGACTTAGCCATGCTGCCTGCCCGATTTCTGTCATTTACAGGTTGATGAGGCTTTAGGTTACGCTTTATCATCACATCAGATTTACTTCGAATGCCACATTGTCAGATCCATCTTAATCACTAATTTGACGTCTACAACCATACATTACGTGTCAGCTAAAAGAAGTTTCCTTCTCCGCTTCCACTCTTGGTACGGTTGAAGAAATCAATGTACGTGACCTTTCTGGAAATACTCTGTCATACATTCATCCATACAAGTCATCCAGGAACAGGATGAACCGAAGGTACTATTCAGTACATCCATCTTAGGCACTGTTATCTAAGACTTATACAATAGCCCTTGCACTTTACACCGTCTTCAATTATCCTTGGCATATATGATTCGCAACGCTTATGCCAATACAAAGTGGTTCTTTGGATAATAATCCAACTGGTCTCTCCATATTAACAACGTTAAAATGGTCAAAAACTTCGATAGTCGATGAGTTAACTATCAAAGAAAAACTTGTGTGCAAACAACGTATTATTTCCAAATGGAAATTATATCAATCAATCATCATTCAACATTCATCTCTTTAGTTCATTACCTTACTTATCTCATGTTTCCATATATTCAACATTTCTTATTTTCTAATTTTAGAAAATATACTTTATTAACAATGGAAAACATTTCCATTTCCTTCATTGGATTTAAACAGATGTTTTAAATAAACATCGCTATGCCAACTCAAACCATTTACTGAATTCACTTAACCATCATTCACTATCAAACCTTACCATTCCTTAGTTAAGAAGGAAGTCAATCAGGTTGGGGTATAATTACCTCTCAGACCTTAACTGAACAACATTATAACTTCGAAATAGTAACAGTTTATCTTTTAAACCTTTAACAACTTCTTTACGTAACTCTCGGATTCAATTTACGAATCCACTTCTTTATTGAAACATTAATTATAACGACAACGTTATAATCCCTACCTTCGCAATATCTAACTTCAATTATAACCTTTATTCTTTAATTCGACTAATTAAACCTAGCCCTAATTTATTAGTGTATACTCCTAATTTAAAAACCGAAAAGTAAATATTACTTTCTCGAATTCGATCTATTTGAATTCGACATATAATTCTCTTTCGAGTAATCTCTATTTGATTAACTCTTATTCGAATAACCTATATTCGATTATCTCTCTTCGAATAACTTATATTCGAAATCTCTCTCTTTCGAATAAACTATATTCAATCTCTTTCTTTCGAATACGATATATTCGATAATCTCCTTCCGATTAAACTAATCGATAACACTTTTCCTTTATCTCTATTCGAATAAACTATATTCGACTAACTCTATTTAACTCCATTCGAATAACTTCTATTCGATTAACTCTATTCAACTCCACTCGAATAACTACTATTCGATTAACTATATTCAACTCTGTTCGATTAACTCTATTCAACTCTATTCGAATAAACTATATTCGACTAACTCTATTTAACTCCATTCGAACAATTACTATTCGATTAACTCTATTCAACTCCACTCGAATAACTACTATTCGATTAACTCTATTCAACTCTATTCGATTAACTCTATTCAACTTTATTCGAATAACTACTATTCGATTAACTCCATTCGCTTGACTTTACATTGCAGCGATCACAATGGTTACGCCTGATTCCCTCAGGAAACATCCGACCGCCGTAGGCTATTTACAGCCCTGCGAATTACGCTAGCAGTCGTGCTAAATGGCATCTCATTTGGATTAACCATAACTGATTAACTCTAACTGGTTAACTCTAACTGATTAACTCTAACTGATTAACTCTAACTGGTTAACTCTAACTGATTAACTCTACTGGTTAACTCTAACTAATTAACTCTAACTGGTTAACTCTAACTGATTAACTCTAACTGGTTAAATCTATTTGACTAACTCGACTCGACTAACCCCTTTCGAATAACATATTCGATTAACCAACTTCGAATACCATATTCGATTAATAACTTCGAATACCATATTCGATTAACCAACTTCGAATACCATATTCGATTAGCTAACTTCGAATACCATATTCGATTTCTCCTTTTTGATAACGTTTATCCATTTAAAAAGATCCCCTTTTAACAAAGTTTATTCATTTATAAAGATTCACTTTTTTAGTAACGGTTCTTCACTTTAAAAATGTTCATTTAATAACGTTTTCCATTTTATAACGGTTTCCTTTTTATTAACTCTATTTATTTTCTAAATATTTCCTTTTCAATTCTATTTGTAAATGGTTTTACAATTTTTTTTTTCTATTTTATTCTATTTGCAAATGGTTTGCAAATATTTCATTTTCAAATTTATTCTTAAAAATATTTTAACTCCTTAAATTCCCGGGAAAATTCACCATAACCTCCTTTGTATCGGGAGCATTGGGAAAATCCCCAAACCCTCCACACAGGCCTTTCCATTCAAAAAACAATGGTTTGAATTTATTTCCTTTTTGAATATCTCCTATTTATTTCCAAGTGAATAATCCCTATTTAATATTTTATTTATTTAACTAATAAATAATCCATTTTATAGTATCTTATCTATTTATTCTAAATAAATAATTCACTTTATAAATATTCCATTTATAAAGATTTCCCTTCATTTATAATTCCACTTAAACGTATTTCCTATTTATAAATATTCCATTTATAAATATTCCTATTTATAAATATTCTATTTATAAATATCCTCTTTTATAAAATCCTTCGATTTTATAAATATTCTCTTTTCAATATTCAGGTATGTTATGGTGTTTAACATATCAAGTTACGATGTCCAATATCGTCCATACACATAAAATCAACAACGAATTATAAATCACGTCATATATCACAATATATGAAAACAAATAAAATAACTGTTGAGGAATCTAGTCGGATTCCTCCAACCTGTTTCCCTGCATCCTTTGATGTTACACAATAAAATCAACATCACTTTCAGTTCCATATGATATATTCTGTTAAACATAATCAAATATAGAAATTCTACTAAGTGACCAGCAGTTCAATCAAACAGTCAACATATAGTCAATCAAGCAATATATAACAGTTCTAAAAATACAACATGAAATTATAAACTGTTCAGAGTTGGTGCGTTTTACTCACAGTTGCGCGTTAACCGTTGAATAACAGTTTGCGTTATTTGACTCAGTCGGACAATTTATTTTGCTATAAATTGTGACGTGCTCCAATTAACTCGCGGTCAGTCTCATTGTGTAGTGTTCGTCCATAAGATCCTGTCGGATCTTGTTTCGCTGAATTCCGTCTACGTATGACCAAGTTATACATAATAGAAGGTTATACACTATTATAATTAAATTAAAACTTAATCTAATTTACTATTGGGCCTACCCATCCAATTCAAGCCCAAAACAGCTTCTCCCTTCCCAAATATGATGTGCCCTCCACATACCATTTCATTTCTTCTGATGGCCATCCATTATTTATATATATTTTTATTTCTTTTTAATTAAAACTGGGCTCACCCACACATACAGCCCATCCTCCATCCCTTGACTTCTCTCTCCTTCTTTCACACGCACTCCACCACTTTCCAGTATTGAACAAAACATTTCGCCCCCCCCTTAAAACTTTAACTCAGTGGCCTCTTCATTCATCCCTACAGCAAACTTCAACCACCACCTCATCGGCATCATTCCACACGCGCTATTCCCTTCATGAAAACTTCTCCCTCCCAACGCAGGCACTTTCATCCCGGTCTCCCCTTGAACGCCCTCAACCCCTCTCCAGTCCCGCACCTAACGGTGAAAGCAAATCCACACAGTTCGTTTCTCACATGGATGCTAGCTCCTCCTCCTGGTCTCGCACAGACCCTCCCATCCTTCGGAGTACGACCCCGAGCTCCACGGTTGAGCTACAGGAAATTCAAATGGATGGAAATTTGAACATGTCGATTCGAAGCCCTATCCCGTGCGAGGCCAAAGGATCTAACGATGTTTGATTTCCTAAAGTATTTAGCTCGATTAAACTTTCTGAAGATGATAGTTGGTGGCGGCCTCTTTCTTTCTGTTTGCTGTGGAATAATATTTGGTTTTTAGGAAATCCGGGGTATTTATAGAAGTTTTTGGTCTAATATAACATATATTTTATAATATTACTTAACGATGAGATATCCCCCTCAAAACTAATTCATACAATCTTTGTTTTTGACAAACTAAGCTACTCCTAGCATAGAAAAATATTCTGGACCCAATGGGACAGGTTTCGTCAAATTCCGACACCGTTTGCGAAAATCCCTTAGAAAATATCGATGAAAAACACCGAGCAATAATTCCTAACAATTCCAGAAAAAATCCTAAGAATATGAGGCCTTGACGTTTCACTAGACCTCTTCCTAAGGTTTCGTATGAAACTTGTTTCGTTGAATTCTGATTTCGTTTGACCAGTTAACCATTCAGTTTAGTTTGTTTTAAGTTAAAAACATAGCGTACCCCACTATGAAATATTCTGTTCACGTAGGGACTGTTATGGACAGAAACAAAAATACCATTTAAATGAGTGATGCGCTCTGGTCCCAAAAATGTAATAATACCGGTAGATGAACTCATATTGTGAAACCCCGAAATGTCGATACAGGGTGCCAAATACTCCAAATAAAAAGTTGCTTATTTAATTAATTAAAAATTACAGTAAAATTCTAAAAATTAAATTATTGCTATTTCCCAATAGAACCTTGTCTAAATTCAAACCCGATCTCTAGTTATATCGAATAAACCGTTACGGTCGATAAACGATTCAATAGCGACTATTCTAAAATTTGATTTGGAGATATCTCAAAATCTACACGACGAAATCCTGATTTTTCTGTTCCATTAGAAAACTATCATCAACTCGGTCCTGACGGTTCTTGTTTCACAGAAATCCGACTTAAAACGGACCCTGTATATTCAGTTGAAGTTCAAATCGCCAAATAGCGAACTACAGCGCCATTTCGAGCTCGTTTATAATTATATTATAATTATACGTTCTAATGGTGTTTATATAATATATTCGTTATTATATTTCAATTCTAAACGTTACCGAATCTCCAACACTATCCAATTCAGACAATATTGACAATTCGACTATTTCTGATTATTTCGACATTATAATATATTATTATATTATGATTATTAATTAAATATTCAATAATATTTAATTCCAGTTATCGATATCGCCAAAACGATATTTAAATAATTAAATAAATTAATTATTCAATGGTCAGAAATGCGGGTCATTACATTTATGTTGCAAAACAATTTATTTTCAAAACATGAATGTCGTTCAACACAAGAATTTCTATTCAACACACGAATATAGTTTCAACACATGAAAATAATTCTAAAACATGAATATTATTCAAAATTTCGGCAGCATAACAGCAGGGTAGTTAAAATCGTGGTCGTCCCTAGTACGGCTCCTCGCTCTACCTTAAGGCCTCGCAGCTTTTGACAATGGGGAATCATGCATCTAGTTCGCACGCAGGCGGCATGTATATATTTTTCATTTCCACAAACTAATCCTATGTGGTTTCAACCAAATAATTCTCAACTACAAACGGGTATTTTTCAACCACAATCAATCAATATCAACCACAAACAATTCTAATCAACCATTCATAATCAACCAATTTTCATACCAATCACAACCAATAAATATCGTCCATGGTTTGTGGACGAGGGGCGTATATATATATATATATATAATATAAGCATTTCACTTCTATTTCAGCACATATATAATTTTTACAACGCGTATATAACTTATATATCGAACGTACAACTTATACAACGCTTATACAAGAGGTGTACAACGCCTATACAAGTCATACATCGACTATATATGTAAGAACCCGTAACTTCCCCGTAAAGGAAAGCACGAATACTTTGAGAACAACACACAAAATGACGCAGACGGAAGAACATTTCATTGTTATTACAACAATTCCATCAGATACAAGAATATACAGAGTATAAATGAATAAATTACATTCGACAAATATCAGAGATTACAATAAATTACATAGCAGCGGAAAAATATACAAAATACAACTGAAATTGATACACGGATACAGAGCTTTCCAAGCATCGTTCCAGCTGTTAATCAGGATCCTGTGAATATAAATCTGCAAAACCAAAACTACTAGCTGCCCGTGCGGAAAATAAGGGCACCCAGAGTTTAGGTTAAAACAATAAACTCCAGGTCAGTCATGTGACTGGTGTGAGAACTAAAACAGTTATTAATCTTTATTTTTAAGGTTAGGTAAATCAAGGGACCACGCCGTATAACACGGAACGGGTTTCCTCCCAAGAATACCAGTGCATAAAACAAACAGCGCAATGCTAAATAAAGAAAAATGAAGCTGTTATAAGACCCAGGTCCCATCACACAATGCAACGCAAGCCGGAGGATAGGGTTTTCCCTTATAATAGCCAAAGCATGCTTGATACGTTTAAAACACATTATTTGATACTATAATAAGTGTATAGTGTCAAAACAATTCAAATCATAAATATCAATCATAGGCGGCATGGGTATCATCTATCATGTCGCCATACTAGTTCTATAATTAAAACCGCAATACACATATTGGAAATTGGATTTCCGTCATGAGTCGAGGCAAGGGGCAAGCTCCTCTCCGCGTTCGAGACACTCTAGCAAATGCCTCGGGACCGCACACAGCAATCCCTGGATCCTCCAAGGCCGGTCCTCTCTTACTTTTGAGGATTGGCAATTCCTGAACACACGTTTCCCGGTCCTTACAGACCTATATCCGAGGCGCCTCGTATCCAACAACCACACAGGTGAAAAGTATATAAATGTCAGGGCTGGTAGGTCACTGACACCACCCTAGCTAGAAAGAAACGTCGTGCACTCCTTGGGTCCGTATCCCGTTTTTGACTCATACCGAGGTGTGAGGCTCGTGAATTCACGCTATACACAAAGCTACGCCACACAGGCCGTGCTTTGATCATCAACCACAAGACTTTGCTTTTCAACAGAAGCCTTGATCAATTGCCACTTACGCGTGCCACATTGGCAATTCACTCCATGTGACTGATGCCCATCGATATACAACCTCTGAGCTCGTACGTCTCAGAGAAGGGCGTTAAGCAAGAGAATAAATTCTCCGCCGCCAAACAGATGTATATTTAATAGAGATCAATCAACACATAATAAAATCCACTGTCAGACACACAATCCATTTACAAGTTCGTTCTGGGTCTGAACGAAACCGGAGGCACTTTCCTCGCATATCTATCCATCTCCAAGTACGTCTGAACAATCACCAACTGTTTCCCTCATCTTGGGTGTACAGCCCAATCAAGATCATCAGTAATCACCAAACGATGTGATGACTTCCGGTCTTCAACCACCGTCTTCATCTTCGACATCTCGTCGAATCGGTTGTTCAGAATGGGTATAACCCGGCCTTTCTGAATAGCCCACGTATATAGTAAACGAATGTTACACAAGCACAACAAACGCCTCATTCCAATTCAGAATATTCTTTTATTCACAAAATCACATTCTTAGGGAAATGTTCCCATTAATTTTATCCAACATAAATTCTTCTAACTTTATCCTATAATCTTCCTTTGGATATCATTTCAAACTAGTCGGGATTAGCAAACCACACCGAAGTAATTATTTATTTTATTTCCCAATCCCAACCTATATATCCCATGGAGAAAACTGGTAATACTCCACATCTAACACCACGATGTTATCGGTAAAATTAATTACCATTTCACGTTCAAATCTAATTAAAGATTTAACTATCGCTTTGGAGCAAAGCTGGTGGTACTCCATTCTTGATCACCTTTTGAATTTGATAATTTAAATTATCAATTCACATTTTTAATCTAATTAAAGATTCATTAAAACTCCACTTAGTTTTAATCTTTTCAAAATCGATATCTTGCCTTTAACTGGGGTAAAGAACCAATGTCATATAAAACACGATTCACGATAAACCCAAATCACATTTGATATTAAATACAAGGCTCTGAATAGAAAATATATCGGCTTATATTCAATATCAAATTCTGAAACCAACAAATATCGTATTGGAAATAACGATATGAATATATCTTTCAAATCCCCATAACAATATTGTATAGTCACGAAACCCAACATCGAAATATTCCGAAGATAATTTCGATTTAACTCTAGTCCAATTCACGTATTGGAAATATCGATTATTTTTAAAATCACTTTCAAATTCAATTTATTTATTTCAAAAAAATAAATTGATTTTAATTCCAGCTCAAAACTAGTTCATTTCGATAAAAATCTATTTTTATCATTTCAAATGTGGAGTTATTCATCCCAGTTCTTCCCAATTCACATATTATGATTTTACACAAATTATCAATATTTTTAATAATTTTATCAAGGCCCGTACAGTCGATTTCCCACAACGGCCATCGAACTGCACTTACAGCGACCTTTTTCGAATTTGATTTGGACATAATTCCAAATCCAACCGTTAGATTTCAAATTTCTAATATTCATTGGAAAGCTCTTTTCGATACGAACCCAACGGTTCCGGTTTTAGGAGAATCCGACGGTCGGATCTCCCACAATGTCCATTTGAAATAAATGGTTGAAATCCACGAACTGCCGCGGCGCGGCGCGTTCTATTCAGGCCATTATATTATATATATAATATATATAATATATATTTCGTCGATTTCTATTTAAAACGAATTTTATAAATCGTTTTAAATTCGCTTCTAAAACAATTCAACTTCTACACTCAATTTCAAATCGATTGGATTTCAATTCAACTCGAATTCATTTCCATTTTATTTAATTCGAATTCAAATTCGTTTCAATTCAATTCAAATTCAAATTCGTTTCAATTCAAATTGATTTCAATTTAATTTCGATTCGAATTCAATTAAATTTCAGTTCGTTTTCAATTCAACTTGAATTTGTTTTATATTCAATTCCATTCGAAGTCCTTTTATATTCAATTCAAATTCGTTTTCTTTTCAATTCGAATTTGCTATAATATTCATTTCAATTTGAATAAAATCGATATAAATATCGTTCACGTCAAAATGGCGCAAAACTAATCAACACGGCTTTATATTTTTCACAACTTCTTTATTCTATTCAACAAATGAATATTTATCCCATTCAACACATGAATCTATATTTTTTTCAACACACGACTAACCTCAACACATGAGTGCTGTCAACACATCACTATTTTTGTTGTGTAAAATATTTTATAAAACTATGGTATCTATCGTTTGATTTTCAATTAGGCTCCTACTGAGAAGTAGTTCTAATTTTAAATATGATAAAGATGTAAATTTCATTGTATAAAGTATTTCACTCAACACATGAATATCGTCAACACATGACTATTTTTATATTCAACACAAGAATTTTCTTTTATAATATTCATTATTTTCCCGATTGGAATGAGGCCCAATCAATCACCATATAATGTTAATTATATGGAATTTCATACATCACACGTATATAATAGCATTGAAAAATAATCAACCATCAACCAAAGTGCACTACACTGTATAAGCATCAAATATAGATATCTTACGCTTATAACAGCCTGTCAATCAATCGATCGACATATTTAATCAATCAGGATGAGTGAACTTCAAATTTCATCCCAATACCCATGTGGGGTTTCAAACAATCAAACACGGATTTTATTTGTGCAGTTGGGCGACGTGTAAAATTTGTCGACCCAATCGATATCAGTCAAATCAGTGTATATAAACAAATCGGCCGATTTGTTTATAAATATTCATTTATCCACTTTCACGTTAAAAATTATATTTTTAACGATAAAATAATTTATTTTAACACATGATTTTCTATTTGTTCATTTATTCAATAAAATGATATTTTTATTTTTCTAACATATTTTAGAAAATTTCGGCGGCATAACGGCACGATACTAGAAACGGGATGAGGTCTAGCCTTATCCCCGGTCTAGTGAAGGCCCACGCCATTCACACATCAATCAATCCATTCCATTTCACCAAACAATTCAATTCAAACCAATTAGACTAACCAACTGCACAACCAAACAATTAAACAAACAAGCCATCCATGGTCTGTGGATGACGGGTGTTGGGTGCTACTAAACACCATCTACATCCTAGTATATATATATATATAACTAGAAAAAGAGATTTTAGAGTGAGAAGTTCTCACCAATAGCTAAACCAAACGCCACGACTCTTTTTATGTAGAAATCTTCGTCGTGCTCGCCTTTTGTCACTTTCACCGCCCGTAGTCACTATATATATAAAAATCGAATTTTTACTATGCTATTCAATATATAAAAATCGAATTTTTACTATGCTATTCAATATATAAAAATCGAATTTTTACTTTGGTGTCATATAGATAAAAATTCCATTTCAAAAATATTGATTTCGCCTTTATAAAAATAAAGTTTTCGCCTTTATAAAAATAAAGTTTTCGCCTTTACTATTTTTAAAATATCGTCTTTTCATTTTAAAGATTTTACCTTTTCAATTTCATCCCTATAGAAATCACATTTTATTTTGCTACCTATAAAAAGATGATATTTTTAATATTCCTAACATGCAAAGATCATATTTTTATCTTTCTACAATATAAAAGATTATATTTTTAATACTTTAAAAATATAAAAATCATATTTTTATAATCGCTATATAGTAAAGACTATATTTTTAATATTTTAAAAATATAAAAAATCATATTTTTCTATCAACAAAAATCTTATTTTTCTATCATGAAAATCCTATCTTCCTTTAACTAAAAATCGAATTTTTCTTTCCTCTATAAAAACTGATTTCATAATTGCTAATACATACATATTTTAAAAGATTGGATTTTTATGCTTTGCATATATATTTTTTTTATTATAGCAGCGAAACAATACTTTCATATTTGCTCAAAATAAATAAAACAAAATAAAACTAAAATAAAACTAAATAAAAACTTACAGGCTGAAGGGGGCAGGGATGGGTGCGTCGAAGCCCGTCGCTGATGGTTGGAAGGTCGGGAGAGGCGCGAAGGGGTCGAGCAGAGGGGGGGTTTGGGCGGCGCGTCGATCAGAAAAAGGGGGGGTAGCTGCGGTGAAGGATTGGGGGCCTCGCGCGTTTCAGGAGGGGGAAGAGGAGGAAGGGAAGAAGGAAGGAGGAAGAAGCGGAGGGGGTGCGCCTTCCTCCGGCGCGGCGGTGGCTCATCGGAGGGGGGCGATGCGGCGGCGGCTTCCCCCCGTCGCTCTCGTCTCCTTTTCCCTTTTTTTTTATTTCTGTAATTCGATTTAGAAAATAGAGAGGGGGGCAGCGTATAAAAGGGAAGAGGGGATTTTTATTTATATATTTATTTAATTATTTTAATTGCAAAAAGCTGACTTTTACATACGACCTCGAAACGAGGCCCACCGCCTGTCGTCCATAGCGTTTAACCCCCATTCCGAACACAATGGGATATGCCACGTAGGACAATTCAATTGTTTCGATCAGTTTCCTTTAAATTTACATTTAAATCACTATATTGAATTTTAAACGTACATTTTAAATTACTGGGGTTACATACGAACTCTAAAAATTCTCGAAAAATATTTTCTAGCTTCGTATTGACGATACGGTCCTAACAAAACTAGTTTCGTCGAATTCTGAGACCGTTGGAAAAATGGTCAATTTCCAGTCGATTAAAATCAACTAAAACCGGTCAAACACGTTTTCCTTTGCCACGCTCACCTATTGATTCGAAAAATTATGAAATTTGGAATTTAGCAATAATTTGACATCACGGATCCAACAAAAGTGGTTTCGTCGAAATCCGAGGTCATTTGCAAAAAGTCAATTTTTAAGGGCCCGAATTCCATAGCGACTATTCAGAATTTTCAACTGGACATATCTTTTGATTCCCGTTATGAAATCTTGATTTTTCGGATTCGTTGGAAAGATATTATCAATTAGATCCTAATGTTTTTGGTTTCACTAAAATCCGGATTGTTTTGCACCCGGTACATTCAATTGAAGTTTGAAATCGAATTATCGAACTACCGCGCCATTTTCAATTCTATTTATAATTATATATAAATATTTATATTCTAACGACGACGCGTATAAATATATACGTCGAATTCCATTCAAAATAAATTTCTCGTCGATATTATTTAAAATAATTCATTTTAAATAATCAAAATTCGTTAAAATTGCCAAAATAAAAATTTTAAACTAGCCCAGATTTTCCAGGTTATTACAATATAATTTATACATCGTCGTTTTCCATATCGTTTATAAATTAGAAATCTCACATTGGGTTCCACTCCCCCAAAAATAGCAGGAGGCTCAGAAAAATACGCGGTCTCTTCTAGAATGTAGAAGACATCCACACGAGTCCAATGTCTCTTGTTTCACTGAATTTCGGCAACATAGCAAAAAGATATGATTTTTACAAGTTTGTAACAGTTTAAAAGTGTTAAAACTGATTTAAATTAACAAAGCCGATTACCTCACTGATTTGTTCAAAACTAGGTTTGTAGTTTTTGCGAAAACCGAGCAGCATGGAGAAGATCGGAGGGTACCACGGCCTAGAGCTACGAGAGGGCTTCCTGGCGAGGTAGGTCATGGCCAGCTCGGATCTGCAGTTGTGGCGATTTCAGGCTCGACGGCGGCGGACTTCCCTAGCGCAGAACTCGATGATGACGAGGAGAGGGAGGGCGAGGGTAGGACGGATTTGAAGAGAGGAGGGAGGGCTTCGAAAAGTTCAACTGGAGGTGGGGCTGGTTCGGCCTGTAGCGATCGGAAATCGCCTGGGAAGCTTCGAAGAGGTTTCCGCCTTCTACTGGTAGCGGGGAGAGAGAATATCGGGGGGGAGAGAGAGTGGATTAGCCAATGGGAAATTTTATTTTATAATAATTTTTTTCTCAAAAATACCCCTCTTCAGTAACTAACTCCCATCCAAACCCAATGACTGTCATCCCTAGCATTTTACCCCCATTCCAAACACAATGGGATATATTTCGTAGGCCTATTCGATTATTTCAGTCAGTTTTCCTTCAAATCAAAATATAAAACATTCAATATTTGATTTGAACGTACATTTCAATTTGTCGGGGCCACAAGCTGATTCGAAAAATTCCAGAAAAATAATTCTAGCTATGTTTTGACGATACGGTACCAACAAAACTAGTTTCATCGAATTCTGAGACCGTTTGTAAAATGGCCCTTTTCTGGTCGATCCAATTTAACTGTAATTGACCAAAACACATTTTCCTTTTCCACGCTCACATACTAGCTTCAAAAATTATGAAATTTGAAACCTAGAAGTAATTTAACATCCGGGATCCAACAAAAGTGGTTTCGTCGAATTCCGAGGTCGTTTGCAAAATGGCCGTTTTCACGGGCTATATAATTTCTATAGCGACCTTTCTGAAAATTCATTTGGCCATAACTTTTGCTTCCTACTATGAAACTTCGATTTTTCAGATTTGTTAGAAGGATATTCACTAACAGATTTAAATATTTTTGGTTTCACTCAAATCCGTTTTGTTTTGCACCCGGTACAGTCAGTCAAAGTTTGAATTCAAATTTTGAAACTGCAGCGCCATTTCAGGCCTTGTTTATAATTAGAATTAATTATATTCATTTTCAAATGTCGATTCAAACTTACTTTTCATCGTTATCATTTAAAATATTTATTTTAAATATTTAAAAATCCAATAAAATAGCTAATTTAAATTTTTTAAATTGATTCATATTTTCCGGGTCGTTACAATAAACATTAACAATTACAAATTCATAATGAATTATTAGAATTTCATAATCAAATATAACATCAGTTCTACTAGTACTTGTTAGCTTTTTCAAGATATGGATTATATCTTAATAACAAACAGTACAAAAAATAATACATTTAAACAAGTTTTCTGTTTATATTCATTATTTAAAATTATTACGTACCATATAAAATGTTGTTTAAAGCTTAAATAAAAATGAAAAAATCATTTCAATATTAAACTGGAAAAAAAGATAAATACGTTTAGCATTATCATTATTGGATTTAATTAGATATTTAGATATGCTAATATTTTAAAGGTAATTTTTATATCTATCCACAATTTCAATCAGTTAATTCATATCTAAGTTAATCCCAAGAATTATGGTTAGTTAATCCACATGTGGATTAACTGATCAATAAACTAAATGTTATGTTTTTGTTTCTTGTTTTCTTTGATAATACATACTTTTGTGAGTCAAGCGAAATATTATTACTATATAAAACATGAATGAGAAAAATAAATCAAAAAGCAAAATAATTTGTTGACTATTAATATTTATCTATAGTTATTAGCCACAACGTAAGTTCAAATATAACATTAGCTCTCTACCAAATCATATATTTTTTATTAGCTCTCTATTAAATCATGTATTTGGCGAGCCTAGCTCACATAAAACCTTTAGATCTAAATTATTTGTTCATTACTACTTCTCCGAATTGACATTTTCTTCTTCGTGCATCAAAGTTTCTTAGGTAATTTCACAACCTAGTTTAAATTGTTGACTGTTCATCTATTTTGAAGATGACGGGTCTAGTATGTACTATAAGAAAAAAAAATAGTGATGCAAACATCTATGCTGATTGGTGAAGCCTCATTCTTTCAGAAAAGATTAAATGGTTCTGAAAAATAAAAATAAACTTTTCATATCAAATATAAAAATAATTCATTGATTGCTTCTGACACTTTTGAGAAATATAATTAAATCATGTTCAAGAAACAATTTTAAGCATATATTGTTGACTGTTGTTGATGATAGCCCTATTATAATTAGATATGCATATTAATTGATATTTTATATTTGGCAGCACATAGAAAGTGCTGGTAGTTTTCAGAAGAAGATAACTACTTATGGACAAAACAACAATAATATGGTGGATAAAGGGAATAAATTTTAACTTTGTGCAAAAACCATTCAATGTTTAAAAGTAGCGTGGATGTACTGAATGATACAGTGGATGTAAACAAAAATTACCTATTTGAAAATAATTGATATATGTTATATAAGTTTATTGTTTTAATGATTATTTCAAATTATTACACTGCTTATAAACCTTGTTTCCAAACTACGTCAAAAAGATAAATAATATTATCTTTTTGTACGCATTATTGTGCATGCATGGTATTGTTTGGATGATATAGCATTTAATTCCTATTTAGTATTGTTTTCATACACTATAATAATATTTTAAACAACTTAAACTAATAATACGAATTTCATGAATGCAGGAACAATCTGACCATGAACAATATGCGCCAACTAATACAAAAATACAGACAGAGTCTGATGAAGAAAATACAAAATCAGATAACCAAAGTGAGGACACAAATACTGAATTGGATAATGCAGATAACCAAAGTGAGGAAACGAATACTGACTTGGATGATGCAGATAACTATAAAGTCGTGGAAACAGGGAGAAAAAGAAACAACAACAGTACACTGGCATATATAGATGCAATTTAGATGCAATCTATAAAGTGATGTCGGTTATTAAAAAGGAAAATATTCTTTCTCAAGAAGCAAAAGATTTCATAGAGAAAAAACCTTTTAAAAATACTTTTAAATTTTTTCTCAAGAATACAACATCAAGACAATAGATAAGAAAATTTGCTTCGAATCTAGATGATATAATTACTTCTTTTGATGTTATTGAAAATGCTTTTAAAGTGGGAGAATTTTTTTTGAAAATAACTCCCAAAGATGTAAGTCTTATATTTGGAACGCCACTAGCTGGAGAAGAAATATTTCCTATTCCGACTTCAAGCAAGGCTTCCGCCATGGAAAGTTTTTTTGACTTTTTAAGTTAAATTTCAATGAAGAAAATGTAATAAGTAGAAAAACAGTGACAAGCTAATTGAATTCGATGATTAAACAGAAAAAAGGAGATAAAAATCTAATAAAGTTATTATTATAACTACTTGTCATAACGTTCCTTTTCCCAAACAATCGAAGCTATTTACCATGGGGTTTTTTGGGTACATGTTAAATTTAAAAAAAAATGTACTCAATTTCTTGGTCGCGAGCAATTTGTCAAAATATTTTAAAAAATGTTAAGAAATACCATGCTAATCCAAGGAATACACCAGTTGCACTATGGTTTTGTTGGTATGTATTTATAATATTCGCTTAATACAAACACACTGAATATTTTCTTTATTATTAAAATATAAAACCATTTATCTTTGCTTTTTACAGTATTGGTTCTGTGAAATAACCCAAATCATTGATAAAAAAGAAGGCGTTGAAGACAAAATCCCAAAAATGAGGAAATGGGATTCATCCAAACAAAGGACAACGAATTAACTGAAGTTGATGGTAACAAGGTATATCCTGTTTATAAATATTTATTTTTGCATTTAATAGTGATGAGTGGTTGATCTGACTATTTTTTGGGTTCTGACTATTTTTTAAAATATTTTCCATGTAGATTTTAAATTTCTTTTCAGATGCTACAAAAGAGGACAAGGATCTTTTGCCAAAAAAAATTAAACCAGTTGAAGATGATGATGAGAAGTCTAAAAAAAGGGAATTAGATGACAATATGGAGGTTAAAAATTTGACAAAAAGTTTGAAGGAGTTGGAAACAAAATTCAACTTTTTGACTAATGAGTTTAAAAGTTTTGGGGAATAATTAAACGAAGAAAGAGTTTTACGTTTAGCAGCTGCAAGAAGAATCCAAATTCTAGAAATGAAGTACGTGATGGCCAAGAGGTCATGGAAAAACAAGATTTTAAAGAAAAGACTGATGATACTAAAGGTAAGGAAAAATAAAAATAATACAGTTGGTATGACAAACAAAAACAGGTCTAATAACTTTCTATGTTTTAATTTGATAAATACTGAAAATTTCATTTTAGAAACTGAAGAAAGTTTAACATATGAAAACAATAAACAAGCTACTGATGAAATTCCTGCTGAAAAAGCAATTACCATTGAAGATGAAAGTAGTCCTAAAGAAGAAAAGAAGAAGACGAAACCAAAAAATGTTCAAAAATGTCCACTACTAAAGCATCTTAGTGAAGAACAGCAAGAAGTTGTAAAAACTTTTTTTAAAGTTTTAGGGGGAAACAAGTAAGTAATTAAACTACTTTATACTCACACAAACTAATTTTATTTTATTAACAATCGTATAATTTTATAGCAGTGAAACATTCAGTTGTGATGAAGAAAATTTAATCACCATTACAAAATGCATGATAGAAGACCTCCTATATCAACATAGTATTTGTGGTCAAGTAAGTACATCAAAATATTCTTTCCATAAATATAAATTTTCTCATTTTATTAATATTATATTTCAAATCTAGGTAATCGATTGGTTCTGGTTCCGGAAAACAAAGCTGTAAGAAGAAAGCAACAACTTTGTCTATGTGAACACAACAATGACAGTAAGTGGAGTATATTTTCAAAGTAATATTTTGTAAATCAAAAAAATCTAAAACATAATTTTAATAGAAAAGTGCAACTGATGGAAAGTTGGAAAAAATCAAGAAACAAATGTTCATCACATTCACGAAAAAGACATTTTTAAATCCTTTATGTTCGAACATATTGTTCCCCATACATGTAAATGAACATTGGAGCTTGCTAGAGCTAGTTGTTGGAGATTGCACCAGGAATCACTATGACTCTTTACAGTTAACCACGAGATCAAAAACTAGAAGAAGCGGTCCTGCACAATTTACAATCAATGTGGTAAATAAAAAAAGATAAATGTGTTTATATTTATTATAAATTTCTTTCAATTATTCCAGAAAGCAGCAGTGAACACAATAAATAGAGATTTACAAGATGAAAAATAGAAAACCATTCTAAAAAAAATTCAGTGATAAATAATGTTGACTGTGCTCAACAAAATACCAGCTAATTTTTAGCAATTTAATTTTCTAACATTACACAAATGGTCTAAAATTTTATGTAATGATTAAAAGTTACTAGTAAATTGATTTTCTCGAAAAGATAAATGTTTTAATAATATCCTGATAGTAAGGTACAAATTGATTTTTTTTTTAAAGTAGTGCTTGTTTGCATTATCCTAATACTAATTACAAGGAATGCAGGTACGATTGTGGAATACTTTTAATGAGTTTTTTGCAAAAAATAACTCAAGGAATGCAAACTTCAGCAAAAATCAGTATTAAACAAGCAGAAGCATTCCGAGCAACTATAGCTGCCCAAATACTTATTGACGAACCATACTATTGGAAGCTTGAGAAGTAATGCACCTCTGGATGAACCTTTAAAACGCTATTCATCATGAATGATGTTTCTAAATTGTAAATGTTGATGTTAACTACTAGATATTGAATTCATTGTTTAATTTGTAATAGCTAATACTGATTTGATCGTAATTGTTAGGGATTATATCTGAGGTTAGAGATTAATTACAAAATGCTGATGCACTGTTCTGTTTACAATGTTATCAGTCAAAAGTTAAATGCTGTTATCTTTTGTTTGAAAAGTCAATTGCTTTTATTTATTGGTTAAAAAACCAAAACATATATATTTATGTATGTATTTAGATTTATGTTTGTTATTAATTTTAATGCTAATATATGATCTTCATGCAAATTTCAAAAAAATATACTCACATAACAATCGTCTATTAAAGAAAAGATAAAAACATTTAACTTTTCTTTAAAAACCATCTTTATATTAGTGTGTATGATTAATTGCTAATTTTTTTTAGTGTGTATGATTAGTTGCTGGATTTTGTTAGTGTGTATGATTTAATGATGTCAGAATTGTAATTATTTCAATTATTAATTCACTGCTGTTAATAGAAATATATAAAATAAAAAGATAAAAATATTTATCTTTTTCAACCTGTAAACCACATAAAATTATAATTTAGCAGTGAAATAAATATGCAATTATTTACTACTGTATTGAAACAAAAATACATTACAGAACACAGATACTCATACAACATGAACCTATTAACTTTAGTACATACAACAAAGTAAAATTATTACCTTTACATGAAAGTATAGATGCAGTTATCTTTTAAAACATTTTCTGTCAAAAAATGAAAAAAAATCAAATAGTCGTTGAACATAACGCGGCATAAATTTAACAAAGCCAAATAAGTAAATAATCATTCAACAAAAGAACAAGTTGAATAATATAAAATAAAAAGATAAAATTGAATATCTTTTAAATAACTTAAACCACATAATATAACAAACCGTAAACAAAACTTACAGAATTTCAATCAGTTCTTAACATTAATCAGTCCTAAAAATCAACCTTCATGACATACATATAATCAAAATTTCATTTTACCATATTATTCAACTGTAACACTAAATTTAAAAAATTCATTCAAATACAATGAATTTTAAACAACAATTCAAACATTCATAAAACAACTTCTTCTATGATGCCCTAGTTTTTCACACTTTCCACATTGGTTTTGTTTAGCATGAAAATCAACATCTTCAGTTCTATTCACTCTAGGCCTACCAGCTCCACGAACAGCTTTAGGAGGAAGAACTGTACATGATTCTTAAGCTTCATTTGCTTCTTTATCAAAAGTTGAAATTGAATTTATTGCATGTGAATAAGCAGCTCAATAATACTCAAAAGTGAAGTACGGCTCAACGTAATCATATACAGAATTTTTGGACAAATATATACACTTCAAAGCATGGGCACAAGGAAAACCCTTCACTTTCCATTGATTGTAACTACAAATGCGATTTTTAAGATCTACTTTTTGTGATGTTGGAGAATGAACTTCATAAATAAATCTGCAAAATTAAAAATAAATCATATTCAAATAAATAATATTATTAATTTTAAAAAACCCACATTAACAGCTAATCCTATATAATGTGTCTAATATCTTGATATCTCAATAATAAGCTTTTTTTTTCAGACATTATATAATATCACACTACAAATACATAAATCCTTAAATTTTTACTACAAAATTAAATAATACTAAAATTATCCTATTGTCGCATATATCTCTTTCAACTATTTCATAAACTAAATGAGCAAAATATTAAAAAGATAAATGCACATATCTTTTTCATAAACAGTTTGCACTAAAAATAATTCTTTGTTAAATGTTTACATCGTAATAAAAAAACATATCTATATGATTTAGTAACACTCCACCCAAACCCTTCCTTCTTCAATTTCAACAAACAAGCTTCCATTTTTTGACAAAGAACATTATTCTAGTTAGTTGCTTCTTCTCTTCGATTGGACATTTTCAACATAAGCTTAATCCAAATACCATCAAGACATGCAGTTACAGGCGGACTTCTTTCATCCAAGATCCATGAATTGAAATTCTCCGCTACGTTAGATTTATTTTCACCATATCTTTTTCCAGGAAAAAGCAAATCAACCTAATGATCGTACGGCTTATAATTCAAATATTCACTAGCTTTTGCACCCCCAATTTCTTTATATTTACCATAGCTTTTTCAAATTCATAGGCATTTGAAGCTAAAGCACACTGTTCAAGCAACTGACCTACCCAAGCACCCCTCCCACTTTTAACAATACTAGCAATATTACTTTTCATATGATGTAGACAGCAAGAATGATGGCTATTTGGAAAAAAATTAGGAATACTCAACAACAATCCCCGATGTCTATCACTTAAAAAAGTCAATGGTTTAGCAAACCTAAGAGCATCTCTTAAGTGGGTTAAAAACCAACTCCAACACTCTTCATTTTCTTTAGGCACAAGAGGTATAGCCAATGGAAAAAAAACCTGAAACATAAAACAACAACACCAACAATTACCCAAAATAACATTTTCCAACAATTTAAATTAAAATTTTCATTTATACTACTGAACATGATAAAATTAATGAACTACATATTAAAAGATATATTATTATATCTGTTAATAAATAAATGATCAAAGAAGCAAGCAAAGAATAGAATCACACAAGATTTAACGTGGAAAAACCCTTTTCGGGGAAAAAACCACGGGAGAAAGGCAAACTTTATTAATTAATTGATGGAGTTTTACAAGCTTGTTTTCATTACAAACCATAGCAATGAATTTATATTCTACTTTCATGCAGCCAAATAAGGAGAGAAAGAATAAAATAAAGATCTCCTTTATCCTTTAAATGAGGTTGCTGAAAATATCTCAATCAAGAGAATAAATTAAAGATCTCCTTTATCCTTTAAATGAGGTTGCTAAAAATATCTCAATCAAGAGAATAAATTAAGGATATAGATAAGATCCTTTAGGTGACATCAGCTGGACCAATTCTAATGAGAATTTCAGATCACAAATTAACAATCTCCACCTTGAGACGAATTCTCATCTTGAAGTAGAAAGATGAACTACAAAAAACGAACTCCTTCAACAAATAAATATCTGCCTTACTTTAATAGTCCCTAAAGACTATACTGTAACACCAACCAAGCTTGAGCAAAGCTCAAACTTAGTAATTGGAACTGGCTTTGTCATCATGTCAGCGGGATTGTCATGAGTACTTATCTTGCAAACTTTAACACCACCTTAAGCAATAACATCTCGAATGTAGTGATACCTAACATCTATATGTTTAGTTCTCTCATGAAACATTTGATCCTTTGTAAGGCATATAGTACTCTGGCTATCAGAAAATATAGTAATGCAAGATGTATCTCCACAAAGCTCAAAATATAAACCTCTCAGCCAAGTAGCTTCTTTACATGCTTCAGAAATAGCCATATACTCGGCCTCAGTAGTAGATAATGCTACGGTAGTTTGCAAGGTTTCTTTCCAACTCACAGTACAACCACCAATGGTGAAAACATAACCTGTTAATGATCTTCTTTTATCCAAATCACCAGCAAAGTCAGAATCCACATAACCAACAAGTTCATCTTTAGATTTACCAAACTGCAAACAAGCATTTGCAGTGCCATGAAGATATCTGGAAATCCATTGAACTGCTTTCCAATGCTCTCTTCCAGGATTGGCCATGAATCTACTGACAACACTCAAAGCATGTGATAAATTAGGACGCGAACAAACCATGGCATACATAAGTGAACCTAGTGCACTAGAATAGGGAACTCTAGACATGTACTCAATATCCTCATCTGATTGTGGACACATGGCTGATGACAATTTGAAATGTGCAGCAAGAGGAGTACTTACAGGTTTGACATCAAGCATATTAAAACGGCGAAGCACTTTTCTAACATACCCACTCTGACTTAGGTATAATTTTCTAGAAGTTCTATCTCTTGATATCTCCATGCCAAGAATCTTCTTAGCATCCCCCAAATCTTTCATTTCAAACTCTCTACTCAACTGCCTTTTCAAATTTTCAATTTCTGCCTTGTCTTTTGAAGCAATCAACATGTCATCGACATAAAGTAGCAAATAAACGGCTGAATGAGTAGTAATTTTCAAATAGACACAACTATCATAATTGGACCTTTTAAAACCTTGAGATAGCATAAAAGTGTCAAATCTTTTATACCACTGCCTAGGTGACTGTTTCAATCCATAAAGAGATTTCTTTAATTTACAGACAAAATTTTCTTTTCTAGGGATGATAAAACCCTCAGGTTGATGCATATAAATATCCTCTTCTAATTCTCTATGTAAAAATGCAGTTTTTACATCTAACTGTTGAAGCTCACAATCATGCATAGCAACAATACTGAGTAAAATGCGAATTGAGCTATGTTTCACAACAGGGGAAAAAACTTCATTATAATCAATACCTGGAATCTGACTGTAACCTTTTGCAACTAATCTTATTTTGTACCTTGTCTTATCGTTTGGAGAAACACCTTCTTTTCTCTTGAAAACCCATTTGCAATGAATAGGTTTCTTCTCTTTAGGCAATTTGATTAAGTCCCAAGTGTCATTTCTTGCAAGTGACTTCATCTCATCATGCATAGCAGCCATCCACTTATCAGAATCACTAGAGATAACAGCCTCAGAATATGAAGAAAGCTCGGCAATACCTTCTATTTCTTCTGCTACAGCACACGCATAAGCAACAACATTTGCTTCCTCAATAAACCTTCTTACTGGTTTTGGATTCCTTCTAGGTCTGCTTGTTGCAATAGATTGTTGTGGTGGTTGCATAACTGCTGGAGGATCCTCAACAATGGTTGCTTCATCCTGTCCTTCAATTTCTATTTTTGATGTAGCATCTGAATCAATAATATGCTCCACCTGGACATTTAATTTCTGCTTACTCTCAACAAGATCATTAGTAGATGGAATATCATGTAACATAGCAGATTCATTAAACACAACATTTCTGCTAATTACAACCTTACTTGTTTCAGGATTCCATAATTTATAGCCTTTAACACTAGACTTATAACCAAGAAAAATGCATTTAACAGCTCTTGGCTCTAGCTTTCCATTATCAACATGAGCATAAGCAATGCATCCAAAAACTTTCAATTCAAAGTAATTTGCTGGAGAACCAGACCATACCTCAATCGGAGTTTTCTTACCAATAGCAATAGAGGGAGACCAGTTGATGAGATAACAGGCTGTGGAAGCAGCTTCAGCCCAAAAACGTCTATCCAAACCTGCGTTTGACAACATGCAGCGAGCCTTAGAAATGATAGTCCTGTTCATACGCTCGGCAACCCCGTTTTGCTGAGGAGTGTGAGGTATGGTGTAGTGCCTAACAATGCCTTCAGCCTTGCAAAATAAAATAAATTCATCTGAACAAAACTCCATCCCATTATCAGTCCGAAGCTTCTTTACCTTCCTTTTAGTTTGTCTCTCAACCATAGTCTTCCACTCTTTGAAAGCTGAAAAAGCTTCAGATTTATGTTTCAAAAAATAAGGCCAAACTCTTCTGGAATAATCATCAATAATTGTCATCATGTAACAAGCACCGCCCATGGATGCTTTCCTAGACGGTCCCCATAAGTCTGAATGCACATAATCTAGAATGCCTTCTGTTGTATGAACTGCAGTGTTGAACTTCACTCTCTTATGCTTGCCAAAAATGCAATGCTCACAGAACTTCAGCTTGCCTGCGTTGTACCCATCAAGAAGTCCTCTCTTGTTCAACTCTGACAGACCTAATTCACTCATATGTCCAAGACACATATGCCAAAGATTAGCCGTATCATAATCAGAAATATTATTTGAGATAATAGGGGAAGCATTACCTAAAATAGTAGTGCCTTGAAGATAATAAAGGCCATTTGTTTGCCTAAGATTTCCCTTCATTACAATAAGAGAACCATTTGTGACTTTCAGGACACCACCTCCACCTGAATATTTGTACCCTTTGTCATCAAGAGCTTTTAAAGAAATCAGATTTCTCTTCATGTTGGGAATGAACCGAGCATCTGTTAAAGTTCTGATTGCGCCATCAAACATCTTGATCGGTATAGAACCAATTCCTGCTACTTTACATGCTGAATCATCACCCATCAAAACTGAGCCAGCATCATTTATGGGTTCTAAAGTTGTAAACCAATCTCTATTAGGACACATATGGAAAGTGCAAGCAGTGTCAAGTATCCATTCATCCTTAATCTCAGCACATCTAGCAAACACGGTAACAACAAGCACCTCATTGTCAGAACTATCATTACGAGCACAATTGGCATTAACTTCATCTTCTTTGTTATCTTTTGGTTTGTATGTGCCATTTCTCTTTTCCTTGTTCTACAGCTTATAACATTCGGATATTTCATGTCCATCCCTCTTACAATATCTCCAAGACTTGTATTTGCCTCTAGATTTAGATCGACCTTTATAGGCATTGGAACTTTTACCTCGAGATCCATTATTTGAATTTTTCTTCTTTGTCCTGCCACGAACGAACAAGCTTTCGGCTTGAGAGCTTGATCCATTTGAAGACACCAGTTGTTTCATTTTCTCCTTGGCGTGCAAGGCTTCATAAACGTCATTTAGAGTGAGAGTATCATGACTATATAATATGGTATCTCTGAAATTTGAGTAAGAACTCGGCAGAGAACATAACAGGATTAAACCCAAATCTTCATCATCATATTTGACTTCCATTGCAGCCAAGTCAGAAACAATCTCTTTAAAATCAGAAATATGGTCAAGCAAATTACCTCCCTCTTGCAATTTGTGCAGAAACAACTTTTGTTTGAGATGCATCTTAGTTGTGAGATCCTTGGTCATGCAAATTGACTCCAGTTTCAACCAAAGAGAAGCAGCTGTCTTCTCGTTCAAAACTTCTTGCAAAATATTATTGTGTAGATGGAGCTGAATTTGAGACAAAGCCTTCCGAACCTTTCTTTTCTCATCATCGGTCCATAGTTCAAATCTCTTGTTCCCGAATCCATCTAATGCATCATCATAATCAGCTTGTGCGAGCAATACCCGCATCTTCACTTGCCACAATGAGAATCGAGTGTTTCGATCCAATAGCAGAAGATCATACTTTAACGACACCATGTTGAACGAACCAGCGCTCTGATACCACTTGTTAATAAATAAATGATCAAAGAAGCAAGCAAAGAATAGAATCACACAAGATTTAACGTGGAAAAACCCTTTTTGGAAAAAAAAACCACGGGAGAAAGGCAAACTTTATTAATTAATTGATGGATTTTTACAAGCTTGTTTTCATTACAAACCATAGCAATGAATTTATATTCTACTTTCATGCAGCCAAAAAAGGAGAGAAAGAATAAAATAAAGATCTCCTTTATCCATTGAATGAGGTTGCTGAAAATATCTCAATCAAGAGAATAAATTAAAGATCTCCTTTATCCTTTAAATGTGGTTGCTAAAAATATCTCAATCAAGAGAATAAATTAAGGATATAGGTAAGATCCTTTAGGTGACATCAGCTGGACCAATTCTAATGAGAATTTCGGATCACAAATTAACAATTTCTTTTTCTTCTACTAAATTTTACAACATGATAAAATTTTAATTTATACTATAGAACATGATAAAATTAATGAACTACATAAAAAAAATATTGTTATATTTTTTTCTTCTATTAAATTACAAAACACGATAAAAATTTCATTTATACTACAGAACATGATAACATTAATGAACTGCATAAAAATATATATTGTTATATCCTTTTCTTCTATTAAATTACAGAACATGATAAAATTTTCATTTATACTACAGAACATGATAAAATTAATGAACTGCATAAGAAAGATATATTGTTATATCATTTTCTCCTATTAAATTACAAGTTCTTATTTATTGAATCTTAAAACTATAATACAGTAACTTGATTATCAATATCTAATTATTTACTAAATAAGAAAATAATTAATAACATTATGTACCCTGATTTCCATTTTTAACAGTTGCAGCCATCAAAATACCACTTCGACCTTTTAAAAATGTTGCATCCAAAAAAGTCATAGGTCGACAATACCTAATCCAAATATACAAGCCTCGTAGCAAACAAAAACTCTCTCAAATTGGTTAGTCTCTTCATCCATACTTGTGTAACTTTTCGGATTATATTTCTCAATTGCCTTCAAATACCATACTAAATCATTGTATGATTTTTTCTCATTACCATATATATCATTAATAGCCAATTTCCTACCCTTATAAGCATAATAATAACTCAAATCCACATCATAATATCTCCTAAAACCTTTCACAATATCATTTATCTTCCTTTTTAGCTCTTCACGTATTTGATTAACAATCAATGTTTTTACAAGATCACTGGTAATAACTGGACAACTAAATGATTTAAATCCACATCCACATGTATGACTTTGATGAATATTTTTAAAAATCAACTTATCCAATTACTTCAATTTGCAAGAAGCATGAATTCTAAATGAACAACCATTTATAGCACATTGAACTGTAACCCGCTCCTTACAATTCTTAACATATTTTACTTTAAATCCATTTTTCAAACAATAAGCACTAACCATTCTGCGAAATCCGCTATCCGAATCAAATATTTGTCCAACACCAGTAAAAAAATTTAAATTTGAATTTTTCTTTTCACGCAAGATTTTTTCTTGACAACACGCAGAGTCTATATCATCATTATATTCACTCAAATTACTGCTTGATTCTCCAACACCAACAACTGAGACTGATTTACTGCTGTCAACAGCAACATCATTTGAATTATTCTTTAAGCATATAAAAAAAACCCAGAAATCCTCCTTTTTAAACCATGCCAAGCACAATATAGCTTGTAAATCACTGTCTGTCTCAATGTAAGTAGTCTTAGATTCTCTAACATAGAACACATCAAAGCATAAAGGAGTAAAAGTATTCCACACCTCACAAACCTTACTTCTTACATAACTAATTGATGCATCCAAACCAAGATGAATACTAAATGAATTCTTATTAAAATCAAATACAACCATCACAAATATATCAGACCAACAATTCAGAACATAAATAAGTAAATAACAATATAATTTAAACCTTTTTATAAACCATTTTACAAAAAGATAAAAACATTTATCATTTTTACTGTTGTTATGATTATGAATAAATTACAGAATTATACAACAATTTTAAAATAACATAAATGATTTTAAATTATAATTTTATTATAATTTTTCAGTTATCTTTACATATAATTGTTATATTATCTTTACATGCAATTTTTGTGTTATCTTAACATATAATTCTTAGTCATTTATCATTTGAAATATATATAAAACATAACTGTTGCAAAATATAAACAATTTTTTTTAATATTAACTACAACAAATTATTGTTATTTGCCTTTAAAACCCAAATAAACACTTATCTTTTTATTTTACAAATAATTTGTAAAAAAGATAAAACAAGTTATCTTTTTCACTTCTGTTTTGTTAATGAAAAAAATATTATCATAACTATACAAAAGCTACAATTAATTTCACTAATAAACAAACATTAAAATCGCATTTCACATGTCATATGAAAATTTCAATTTATTTACACCATACCTTGTAGCAGCCTGTTCAACTAAAGGAATACTTGAACTTTGAGTTTGCTCTTCCATTGATTTAACTACATAGTCCACAAAATAAAGAACAAATTAGCACATTTCCATATCATATTCCTCAATTTCAGATTCTATTAAAAAATTAAAATCGCTCATTATAATTATAATCCATCACTCAATTCAAAATTATAAAAATCACCTGATAAAGAATAAAATAACTACAAAATTAAAAAATCATCTCTTAAATATCAAGAATTTGAAAATTTAACGTCGATTTATAAAATAGGAAGAAAAACAAAATTATTAAAACTCACCTGAAAGAATAAACGATCACAGATTGAATTTGAAAATATTGGAAAATCGGAGATATTGTGATCACTACGCCTGATTTATTTGATGAGATCAATGTTTTTGAAAAAGAAATTGGCTCGCCATGTTTTCTGTCCTGCAAACTAATTATTTAAAAACAAAAAAAAATGAAGATAATTAGGAGCCCTTGGAGCAAATTTTCTATCTACACAATTTAATTTTATATTAATTTAAAATTCATAGATATGATTCAAAAGTAGAGTTAATAGGGTTTAAAATATATTTGATTTTCAAAAGAGTTCTAGAATGAAAAGTCTTTAGGAAATCAATAAGTGAGATGTAGAATCGCTCATTTTTGCCTAAGAAGGTGTAGATTTGAAATAGCATTCCAGATCTAAAGTAGATTCTATAAAATTGATTGGAACTTTCCTCCTTATAGTTTTAATAATCCCTATTTGATGTAGATAAATCAAATCCTCTAATTTATCTTTAATTGTGGTAAATAAATTTTTTAGTTTGAGTATAAGATTTTTTTTTAATGGAGGTTGAGGTTTTGGAAAAGGGGAGAAATAGAATATGAAAGAAACGGATTACAAAAATTTATTTCAGCCATATTACTCCATAATCCTAAATTTAAGGTTAGGCCCCATTATCAATGACTTTTAATTGCTGAGTTAGGTTGTATGAGATTCAAAAATATTTAAAAAAACCATAAATCTCAAATTGTTAGCCCGTCTTTAACATATAACCACTCTACAAAAAGATAAACCATCACTCTGATTCGATTAAAGTGGTTTTAAGTTCAGATTCCACTCCAATCAAAAAATATGGACAAACTAAAACTTCATCAGGGGAAAAATGGTCATAGAAATATTCAACAAAAATTCTATATGTAAGATATGTCTTTACTAGTCATTTCGTAAAATTATAGAATCATATGGACTCATATGAAAATAATATTTCTTATTATCTAAAAATGTGTAAAACTACAAGTTGTTACAAATGACTCCCGCTACAAACATGGATAATGCTTCCCCAACATCATTGTTTCAGGTTCCAATGGATTTTTTTTTTGCGTCATTCATAATCAAGGGGTTACACTTCAAACAATGCCATCAAAAAATGATTGTTTTTCTTAACATGGGAAAGGCGGTCACTGTCCTGGCAATAGATAAACCACACTACCAGACAAACCCAATGATGCTAATGCATATTAGATATGAGCATGGATAGAGAATTCAAAGGAGCTACAGACCTAAACGAAGTAGGATCATTTATGCAAAAAATCATCCTTAAGTACTCAACAATAACTTATACAATTGCTATAATTTGGACCAAACAGTAAGGGAAATCTGGGAAGAGTTGTGCAAAGGTATGACATAAAGGAAGTTGGAGAAAAATATTGTAGTTAGTCGCTACCTCAAATATCAAATGATAGATGATGGGTCAATAGATATGTAATTTCATGAGCTTTAGAAAGTTGTTTATGAGACTGTATCCCAAGGTATGATTATTGATCAATAATATCACGTTGCAGTTTTGATAAATAAATTGTCGTTTTTGGAAGGCATTTCAAAATGCCCTCGGATATAAAACTATGAAATTTTAATTGAAAGGTTTAATAAGCCACCTCTGTATTGAAGATGAATCTCATAAACATAATATAAAGGAAGAAGTGCTTTTTGTTTCAGACAATACTAAGAAGGCAGTGGTTTTGAAACCAAATCCCATTTTTTAACAGTTAGGACCGTGAGCCTGATCAAAACTGCAACAAATAGGGAAACCAAGGAAATCAACTGAAACCACCTTAAAAAGGTGACTTCGAATAGTTATTTATTTGTTACCACTATGGAAAATCAAGTCATATAACACACAAGTGTTGAAGAAGATCTAGCTGTGCATTATAGGCAAACCTGACTAAGAAACTCCACTACACCTGGATAGGCAAATTCTAACACTTATAAGTGTAATTTCCTTAACACTTTTCAAGTGTTACCAGTGGCTTATGAGGAATTGGCTGATCAAATTTGTAACACTTATAAGTGTTACAAATAGACTCATTGCTAACACTGGTAAATGTTGTGACTTTAAGATATAATAACATTTAGAAGCGTGGGAAAATAATTACTTAGTAACATTTACAAATGTTACCAACAAAAAAGTGTAACACTTAAAAGTATCGATATCAAAATCCTACTGCAGCATGTAAATGTTGCCGTAGATAAACTGCTTTGCTGATTTTTTTCTGGTGTTGTTACATTTATAACCACTGCTAATCCGAAATATTGGTAACACTTATATGCCTTATAATACAAAATTAGTTTATTTTTTATTTTTTTACACAATTAATATTAAAATTCTTTAAAAAAATAATAATATAACATATCTTTATGGTTTCCATATCACATATATAATTCAATATATAAAATCAATATGAGATTTAGTATACTTCTACATCTCAAATTCAACATGTTTTTTTTTTTTGCAAGGCTTACCAGTTTTTATAGTGATCCGTAACACTCTTTTATTCATTGCAAAGTAAAATACAAAGAGTTCCAGGTGATATGCAGTACACATACCAGCTTTACCACAACTAAGCACTCCACTTTCCTAGATTTGACCTACGGTTACATTACATTACAAAGACTTCCTAAAACATGTGTGAAAACCCGTAACTTCCCCGTAAAGGAAAGTGTCGGATAGTTCGAGAACAAGCCACAACAAAACACAAACAGAAGAATATTTCATTGTATATTACAACAATGCATCAGAATACAAGAATATATAGAGTATAAATGAATATTACACAGAAATATCAGAGATTTAAATTACATTTAAATACATAGCAGCGGAAAATAATACAATACACAACTAGAAGTAGATATACGGATACAAAGCTTTCCGGATATCATTCCAGCTGTAATCCAGGATCCTGTGAATATAAATCTGCAAAACCAAAACTACTAGCTGCCCGTGTCAAAATAGGGGCACCCAGAGTTTAGGTTAAAACAATAAACTCCAGGTCATTCATGGGACTGGTGTGAGAACTAAAACAGTTATTAATTCTTTATTTTAAAGTTAGGTAAATCAAGGGACCACGCCGTATAACACGGAACAGGTTTCCTCCCAAGAATACATGCATATAGGTAAACAACGCAATGCTTTTCTAAAAATGAAGCTATTATAAGACCCAGGTCCCATCACACAATGCAACGCAGCCGAGGATAGGGTTTTCCCTTATAATAGCCAAACATGCTTAGTACGTTTAAAACAAATCATTTGATACTACTATAAGTGTATAGTGTCAAAACAATTTCAATCATAAATATCAATCATAGACGGCATGGGTACCATATATCATGTCGCCATACTAGTTTTACAATTAAAACCGCAATACACGTATTGGAAATTGGGTTATCATTTATGGTATGAACCGAGGCTAGGGATCGTCCTCTACCGATTCGTGACTCTCTAGCCCGAGCCACAGGCAAGCACGCAGGCAAGCCTATAGATCGTCAGGGCCGGTCCACCGATGTGGATTATTATGCCTGAACACTACGTTTCCCCACCCTATGGGGTGTAAGTCTGGTCCGTCTGCCGACCAGAATGCATCGGCCGAAACCGATATAACCGAGGCGCCTCGCAACAGCAACAACCACATAAGTCAAACTCGTCAGGGCGTGTAAAACCACTGACGCCACTTCTAACTAGAAAGAAACGCAAGTCCTCCCTGAGGTCCGTCTCCCGTTTTTGGTTCATACCGGGTGTGAAACTCGCGAAGTAAGCGTTACACAAAGCTACGCCACAAAGGTCGTGCTTCGATCATCACCACAAGACTTTGCTTTTCAATAGAAGCCTTGTTCATTTGCCACTTATGCATGCCACACAGGCAATTCACTCCATGTGATTGGTATCCATCAATATATAATCCCCTTAGCTCGTACGTCTCAGAGAAGGGCGTTAAGCAAGAGAATAAATTCTCCGCCGCCAAACAGATATATATTTAATAGAGATCAATCACACAGACTAAAATCCAATGTCAGACACACAGTCCATTTACAAGTCCGTTCTGGGGCTGAACGAAACCGGAGGCACCTAGTACCCCGCATATCCATCGATCTCCAAGTACGTCTGGACGATCACCAACTGTTTCCATCTTCTTGGGTGTACAGCCCAATCAAGATCATCAATAATCACCCAAACGACGTGAAGACTTCCGGTCTTCGACCACCGTCTTCATCTTCGACTTATCGTCGTATCAGTTATTCAGAATGGGATAAACCCGGCCTTTCCGAATAACTCGCGTATATTTTAAATAAGTGTTACACAAACACAACCTACGCCTCATTCCAATTCATTAGTCACTAACCGTAAATTAATCAAGAGAATAATTCCCCAAATATTAACCCCGAAGGCCGAAACCAACAACAGATCAATATTCAGAAAACCATTCTGCTTGGCTAACCGACAGTTAGTTTCTAAATTTCACATTCATAGGGAAAGGTTCCCATTAATTTTATCCAAGATAAATTCTTTATATTTATTCTTTAATCTATCCTTTTGAATTTCGATTCAATTAATCGGGATTAACGAAACTTACCGAAGTAATCATTTGTTTTAATTTCCCAATCCCAACCTATTTATCCCATGAAGTAAAACTGGTAATACTTCATATCTAACACCTCAGTGTTATCGGTAAATTCAATTACCATTTCACGTTCAAATCTAATTAAAGATTTAACTATCGCCTGGAGCAAAACTGGTGATACTCCATTCTCGACCATTTCAATCTAATTAAAGATTCATTAAAACTCCACTTAGTTTTAATCGTTAACTGGGTTAAAGAATCCGTGTCATTTAAAACACGGTTCACGATAAACCCAAAGTCACATTCATTTATTATCGGGTTAAAGAACGAGTGCTGTTTAAAACACTGTCCACGATAAACCCAAAAATCAATATCAATTCAATTCCAATTAAATATTATTTAATTGGTACACTTTATTAAATCTAAATAAAAAGATTTAATCTTTTCTCAACTGGGTTCAAGAACAGTGTTAGTGAAGACACCATTCACGACAAACCCAAATCACATTTGATATTCAATACAAGGCTCTGAATAGAAAATATCCCGGCTTATATTCAATATCAAATTCTACGACTAACAAATATCGCATTGGAAATAACGATATATATATATATATATATCTTTCAAATTTCCATAACAACATTTGTATAATCACGAAATCCAACATCGAAATATTCCGAAGACAATTTCGATTCAAATCCATTCCAATGCAACCATTGGAAATTTTGGTTATTTTCAAAACCATTTCAAATTCAATTTATTTATTTAAAAATAAATAGAATTATAATTCTAGTTCAAAACTAGTTCATTTCGATAAAAATCTATTTTTATCTTTTCAAATATGGAGTTTTTCATCCCAATTCTTTCTAAATCATTTCTTATGATTTTACACAAATTATTACTATTTTTAATAATTTTATCAAGGCCCGTACAGTCGATTTCCATTAATGGCCATCGAACTGCACTTACAGCGACCTTTTTCAAATTTGATTTGGACATAATCCCAAATCCAACCGTTAGATTTTAAATTTCTAATATTCGTCAGAAAGCTCTTGTCGATACGAACCCAACGGTTCCGGTTTTAGGAGAATCCGACGGTCGGATCTCCCGTAATGTCTGTTTGAAATAAATGGTCGAAATTCACGAACTGCCGCGGCGCGGCGCGTTCTATTCAGGCCATTATATTATATATATAATATATATAATATATACTTCGTCGATTTCTATTTAAAATGAATTATATAAATAGTTTTGAAATCGTTTCAAAAGCAATTTCAACTTTCTTTTCAATTCAAATCAAAATTGAATTCTTCTTTATAAATTCGTTTTAAAATTCATTTCTATTCAATTCAAATTTCAATTCAATTTGAATTCATTTCAATTCGCTTTCAATTCAATTTGAATTCGTTTTCAATTCAATTCATTTCGAAATCGTTATATATTCAATTCATTTCGAAATCGTTATATATTCAATTCATTTCGAAATCGTTATATATTCAATTCATTTCGAAATCGTTATATATTCAATTCATTTCGAAATCGTTATATATTCAATTCATTTCGAAATCGTTATATATTCAATTCATTTCGAAATCGTTATATATTCAATTCATTTCGAAATCGTTATATATTCAATTCATTTCGAAATCGTTATATATTCAATTCATTTCGAAATCGTTATATATTCAATTCATTTCGAAATCGTTATATATTCAATTCATTTCGAAATGAATAAAATCGATATAAATATCGTTCACGTCAAAATGGCGTCAATCTAATCAACACGGCTTCATAAATTTCTATTTTCAAATATCTTATTTCAAATATTTCTTTTTCAAAATAGTTGTTATTATCAAAATATTTCGTTCAACACATGACCAATCTCAGTGGATGAGTACTGCCAACACATGAACTTTTATTTTATATCGATAAAGATGTAAATTTTATTACTAAAATATTTCGTTCAACACATGACCAATCTCAATGGATGAGTACTGTCAACACATGAACTTTTATTTTATAATATTCTTTATTTTTCAAATTGGAATGAGGCCCAATCAATTACCATATAAAGTTAATTATATGGATTTTCATGCATTACACACATATAATAGCATTGAAAAATAATCAACCATCAACCAAAGTGCACTAGAATGTATAAGCATCAAATATAGATATCTAACGCTTATAACAGCCTGTCAATCAATCGATCGACATATTTAATCAATCAGGATGAGTGAACTTCAAATTTCATCCCAACACCCGTGTGGGGTTTCAAACAATCAAACGCATATTTTATTTGTGCAGTTGGGCGATGTGTAAAATTTATCGACCCAATCAATGTCCTTCAAATAGGTGTACATAAACAAACCGTCTGGTTTGTAAATGAATATTTATTTATTCACATTCACGTTAAAAATTATATTTTTAACGATAAAATATTTTATTCCAACATATGAATTTCTATTCAGTTCATTCTTTAAATAAAATGATATTTTTATTTTTCTAACATATTTTAGAAAATTTCGGCGGCATAACGGCACGATACTAGAAACGGGACAAGGCCTAGCCTTATCCCCGGTCTAGTGAAGGCCCACGCCATTCACACATCAATCAAATCCATTCACTTCACCAAACAATTCAATTTCAATCAAATAATCTAACTAATCTATGCAACCAAACAAACAAGTCCATGGTCTATGGACGATTGTGTCGGGTGCTACTAAGCACCGTCTGCATCCTAGTATATATATATATATATATATATAACTAGAAAAAGAAATTGAAAGGTGAGAAATTCTCACAGAGCTATCCTAGCTCCACGGCACTTCATTGATAGAAAACTTCATCGCTATCACATCTTCGTCATCCTTGTTGCCCGTAGCCACTACTTATGTAAAAATCGAATTTTTACTTCGCTATTTAATATATAAAAATCGAATTTTGACTATGCTATCTAATATATAAAAATCGAATTTTTACTATGTTATCTAATATATAAAAATCGAATTTTTACTATGCTATCTAATATATAAAAATCGAATTTTGACTTTGTTGTCATATAGATAAAAATTCCATTTCAAAAACATAGATTTCGCCTTTATAAAAATTACATTTTTAATTTGCTACACGTATAAAGATGATCTTTCTAATATTCCCATCATGTAAAAATTATATTTTTAATTCTCTACATAAACAAAAATCATATTTTTGCATCGTCTATATAGTAAAGACTATATTTTTAATACTTTAAAAATATCAAAATCATATTTTTAATTCTTCATAATAAAGATCGATTTTTTTTTTATTATCTATATTATATTTTTTTTTCCCTACAAAAATCTAATTTTTATTCGTTATCCATAGATCTAAAAATCGAACTTTCTTTGTTTTAAAATTTCAAACTTTCCTATAATAAAAATATCAACTTTCCTATGTTATTTATATAAGATCTGAAAATAACCAATTGATTTTTGGTTATATAAAAAAAATCAGAAAATGAACAATGTATTTTAATTAAATATAAAATAAATAAAATACGAACTTACTGCTCCAAAATCGGAAGAGGAGGGGGGGCTTCACGTGGCTGAGGGGTGGTCGGAGGACGAGCAGGAGGCGGCGACTGGGCTTCAGGTGGCGGCGGGTACTCGCGATGGAGGGTTCGGGTCCCAACAGGGGGGCGCGCTCAGGTCGCGCCTGAGGCGGCGCGATGGGGGCCGCGCTCGTCGGAGGGCGCGGTGGCGCCACTCGTCGGAGGAGCGACAGGCTCCTCCCTCCTTTCTTCCTTTTTTTTTTGATTTGCAATTCGATTCTGAAAGGGGGCCAACCGGTTTTAAAAGGGGAGAGAGAGAAGATTATTTTATTTATTTATTTAATTATTTAATTTGCAAAAAGTTGACTTTTACATACGACCTCGAAACGAGGCCCACCGCCTGTCGTCTATAGCGTTTTACCCCCATTCCGAACACAATGGGATATGTATCGTAAGCTGATTTGGCTGTTACAATCAGTTTCCGTTAAATTTACATTTAAATCACTATATTGAATTTTAAACGTACATTTCAAATTACCGGGGTCACATACTAACTATAAAAATTCTCGAAAAATATTTTCTAGCTTCGTATTGACGATACGGTCCTAACAAAACTAGTTTCGTCGAATTCTGAGACTGTTGGAAATATGGCCAATTTCCAGTCGATTAAAATCAACTGAAACTGGTCAAACGCGTTTCCCTTTGCCACACTCACATATTGATTCGAAAGATTATGAAATTTGAAACCTAGCAATAACTTTACATCACGGACCCAACAAAAGTGGTTTCGTCGAAATCCGAGGTCATTTGCAAAATGTCCATTTTTAAGGGCCTGAATTCCATAACGACTATTCAGAATTTTCAACTGGACATATCTTTTGATTTCCGCTATGAAATCTTGATTTTTCGGATTCGTTGGAAAGATATTATCAATTAGATCCTAATGTTTTTGGTTTCACTAAAATCCGGATTGTTTTGCACCCGGTACATTCATTTGAAGTTTGAAATCGAATTATCGAACTACCGCGCCATTTTCAATTCTATTTATAATTATATATAAATATTTATATTCTAACAACGACGCGTATAATATATACGTCGAATTCTATTCAAAATAAATTTTCTCGTCGATATTATTTAAAATAATTCATTTTAAATAATCAAAATTCGCTAAAATCGCCAAAATAAAATTTTCAAACTGGCCCGCATTTTACGGGTTGTTACAATCTCCCCCACTTAAAACTTTTTGTCCCCGAAAAGGAACAAAGTCGAAAGTGGTTTGATCAATCAACTCTACGTTCGATCGGGCTTCCATTCTCCAACTCTTTAGTTTCTGAGAATTTTCAAAATTTCAAAAATTTGGCTAACACCCTAAATTTTCGAAAAATTTCGCCATAACCTCCCCTGCAATGGGAGCATCGGGAAATCTCAAATAGCTTCCCCGGTCCTTCAGATCTCAAAAAGAAAAAGAAAAAGCCAAGTGGCTAGCCAATAGGCTCATAAAATCATCATCACCCAAACAAAACAGTAAATTATGTAGTAAACATGTACCTATTTGTCGGGCAAACAAATTTTATTCTCTGCTCTAGCCTCCTTGCTATGACCTGCTCAATGTAAGTACAAGTATATGCAAGCAAATGCGACCAATTTTCAATATAATTCAATATTTGTTTCAATTAGGCTAAATGGTTCAAAATTTATCAAACAACTGAACAAGCAACACAAACATCAATCAATTAGTGAATTAGAGTTTCAAATTCATAATTTTGATACATATACAAAAATCAAGTTTTTGATGCCAAATCACAACAATAAGCCCTATCTAATTTTGGTTCTCACACCAGTCTAATGGAAATATATAGATATCACACCTTCGACACTCGAATATAAATGCTGATGATGATGCACCATCACCAGGATCATCCCCGGGTGACTAGAGTGTGATTCTATAACTATCCAGTATATCAAAACTTCGAATACCCGTTTGCAAGGCGCATATGCAAAATCTATATATACTGGATTGTCCACATCAATATAGAATAAATAATCAAATATGAATAGCTGATTTAAATTTCAAAACAAAACTTGTTTTTACTTTAAAAATATACTCTTCACACTCGTTCTAAGATGCTACTGATCTCATTTCTAACGAGTCATTCCCATTGGATATTACTAATCCAATATCTGATGAATTCTTTCGTATGGTTCTAATGTGCCTTGTTCTCTGAGCTTTGTAAACCAAAGCTCTGATACCAACTGTGAAAACCCGTAACTTCCCCATAAAGGAAAGTGTCGGATAGTTCGAGAACAAGCCACAACAGAACACAAACAGAAGACTATTTCATTGTATATTACAACAATGCATCAGAATACAAGAATATACAGAGTATAAATGAATATTACACAGAAATATCAGAGATTTAAATTACATTTAAATACATAGCAGCGGAAAATAATACAATACACAACTAGAAGTAAATATACGGATACAAAGCTTTCCGGATATCGTTCCAGCTGTAATCCAGGATCCTGTGAATATAAATCTGCAAAACCAAAACTACTAGCTGCCCGTGTCAAAATAGGGACACCCAGAGTTTAGGTTAAAACAATAAACTCCAGGTCAGTCATGGGACCGGTGTGAGAACTAAAACAGTTATTAATTATTTATTTTAAAGTTAAGTAAATCAAGGGACCACGCCGTATAACACAGAACGGGTTTCCTCCCAAGAATACCAGTGCATATAGGTAAACAACGCAATGCTTTTCTAAAAATGAAGCTATTATAAGACCCAGGTCCCATCACACAATGCAACGCAGCCGAGGATAGGGTTTTCCCTTATAATAGCCAAACATGCTTAGTACGTTTAAAACAAATCATTTGATACTACTATAAGTGTATAGTGTCAAAACAATTTCAATCATAAATATCAATCATAGACGGCATGGGTACCATATATCATGTCGCCATACTAGTTTTACAATCAAAACCGCAATACACGTATTGGAAATTGGGTTATCATTTATGGTATGAACCGAGGCTAGGGATCGTCCTCTACCGATTCGTGACTCTCTAGCCCGAGCCACAGGCAAGCGCGCAGGCAAGCCTTTAGATCGTCAGGGCCAGTCCACCGATGTGGATTATTATGCCTGAACACTACGTTTCCCCACCCTATGGGGTGTAAGTCTGGTCCGTCTGCCGACCAGAATGCATCGGCCGAAACCGATATAACCGAGGCGCCTCGCAACAGCAACAACCACATAAGTCAAACTCGTCAGGGCGTGTAAAACCACTGACGCCACTTCTAACTAGAAAGAAACGCAAGTCCTCCCTGAGGTCCGTCTCCCGTTTTTGGTTCATACCGGGTGTGAAACTCGCGAAGTAAGCGTTACACAAAGCTACGCCACAAAGGCCATGCTTCGATCATCACCACAAGACTTTGCTTTTCAACAGAAGCCTTGATCATTTGCCACTTATGCATGCCACACAGGAAATTCACTCCATGCGATTGATATCCATCAAAATATAATCCCCTGAGCTCGTACGTCTCAGAGAAGGGCGTTAAGCAAGAGAATAAATTCTCCGCCGCCAAACAGATATATATTTAATAGAGATCAATCACACGGACTAAAATCCAATGTCAGACACACAGTCCATTTACCAGTCCATTCTGGGGCTGAACGAAACCGGAGGCACCTAGTACCCCGCATATCCATCGATCTCCAAGTACGTCTGGACGATCACCAACTGTTTCCATCTTCTTGGGTGTACAGCCCAATCAAGATCATCAGTAATCACCCAAACGACGTGAAGACTTCCGGTCTTCGACCACCGTCTTCATCTTCGACTTATCGTCGTATCAGTTATTCAGAATGGGATAAACCCGGCCTTTCCGAATAACTCGCGTATATTTTAAATTAGTGTTACACAAACACAACCTACGCCTCATTCCAATTAATTAGTCACTAACCGTAAATTAATCAAGAGAATAATTCCCCAAATATTAACCCCGAAGGCCGAAACCAACATCAGATCAATATTCAGAAAACCATTCTGCTTGGCTAACCGACAGTTAGTTTCTAAATTTCACATTCATAGGGAAAGGTTCCCATTAATTTTATCCAAGATAAATTCTTTATATTTATTCTTTAATCTATCCTTTTGAATTTCGATTCAATTAATCGGGATTAACGAAACTTACTGAAGTAATCATTTGTTTTAATTTCCCAATCCCAACCTATTTATCCCATGAAGTAAAACTGGTAATACTTCATATCTAACACCTCAGTGTTATCGGTAAATTCAATTACCATTTCACGTTCAAATCTAATTAAAGATTTAACTATCGCCTGGAGCAAAACTGGTGATACTCCATTCTCGATCATTTCAATCTAATTAAAGATTCATTAAAACTCCACTTAGTTTTAATCGTTAACTGGGTTAAAGAATCCGTGTCATTTAAAACACGGTTCACGATAAACCCAAAGTCACATTCATTTATTATCGGGTTAAAGAACGAGTGCTGTTTAAAACACTGTCCACGATAAACCCAAAAATCAATATCAATTCAATTCCAATTAAATATTATTTAATTGGTACACTTTATTAAATCTAAATAAAAAGATTTAATCTTTTCTCAATTGGGTTCAAGAACAGTGTTAGTGAAGACACCATTCACGACAAACCCAAATCACATTTGATATTCAATACAAGGCTCTGAATAGAAAATATCCTGACTTATATTCAATATCAAATTCTACGACTAACAAATATCGCATTGGAAATAACGATATATATATATATATATATATATATATATATCTTTCAAATTTCCATAACAACATTTGTATAATCACGAAATCCAACATCGAAATATTCCGAAGACAATTTCAATTCAAATCCATTCCAATGCAACCATTGGAAATTTTGGTTATTTTCAAAACATTTTCAAATTCAATTTATTTATTTAAAAATAAATAGAATTATAATTCTAGTTCAAAACTAGTTCATTTCGATAAAAATCTATTTTTATCTTTTCAAATATGGAGTTTTTCATCTCAATTCTTTCTAAATCATTTCTTATGATTTTACACAAATTATTACTATTTTTAATAATTTTATCAAGGCCCGTACAGTCGATTTCCATCAATGGCCATCGAACTGCACTTACAGCGACCTTTTTCAAATTTGATTTGGACATAATCCCAAATCCAACCGTTAGATTTTGAATTTCTAATATTCGTTAGAAAGCTCTTGTCGATACGAACCCAACGGTTCCGGTTTTAGGAGAATCCGACGGTCGGATCTCCCGTAATGTTCGTTTGAAATAAATGGTCGAAATTCACGAACTGCCGCGGCGCGGCGCGTTCTATTCAGGCCATTATATTATATATATAATATATACTTCGTCGATTTCTATTTAAAACGAATTATATAAATAGTTTTGAAATCGTTTCAAAAGCAATTTCAACTTTCTTTTCAATTCAAATCAAAATTGAATTCTTCTTTATAAATTCGTTTTAAAATTCATTTCTATTCAATTCAAATTTCAATTCAATTTGAATTCATTTCAATTCGCTTTCAATTCAATTTGAATTCGTTTTCAATTCAATTCATTTCAAAATCGTTATATATTCAATTCATTTCGAAATCGTTATATATTCAATTCATTTCGAAATCGTTATATATTCAATTCATTTCGAAATCGTTATATATTCAATTCATTTCGAAATCGTTATATATTCAATTCATTTCGAAATCGTTATATATTCAATTCATTTCGAAATCGTTATATATTCAATTCATTTCGAAATCGTTATATATTCAATTCATTTCGAAATCGTTATATATTCAATTCATTTCGAAATCGTTATATATTCAATTCATTTCGAAATCGTTATATATTCAATTCATTTCGAAATCGTTATATATTCAATTCATTTCGAAATCGTTATATATTCAATTCATTTCGAAATCGTTATATATTCAATTCATTTCGAAATCGTTATATATTCAATTCACTTCGAAATCGTTATATATTCAATTCATTTCGAAATCGTTATATATTCAATTCATTTCGAAATCGTTATATATTCAATTCATTTCGAAATCGTTATATATTCAATTCATTTTGAAATCGTTATATATTCAATTCATTTCGAAATGAATAAAATCGATATAAATATCGTTCACGTCAAAATGGCGTCAATCTAATCAACACGGCTTCATAAATTTCTATTTTCAAATATCTTATTTCAAATATTTCTTTTTCAAAATAGTTGTTATTATCAAAATATTTCGTTCAACACATGACCAATCTCAATGGATGAGTACTGCCAACACATGAACTTTTATTTTATATCGATAAAGATGTAAATTTTATTACTAAAATATTTCGTTCAACACATGACCAATCTCAATGGATGAGTACTGTCAACACATGAACTTTTATTTTATAATATTCTTTATTTTTCAAATTGGAATGAGGCCCAATCAATTACCATATAAAGTTAATTATATGGATTTTCATGCATTACACACATATAATAGCATTGAAAAATAATCAACCATCAACCAAAGTGCACTAGAATGTATAAGCATCAAATATAGATATCTAACGCTTATAACAGCCTGTCAATCAATCGATCGACATATTTAATCAATCAGGATGAGTGAACTTCAAATTTCATCCCAACACCCGTGTGGGGTTTCAAACAATCAAACGCATATTTTATTTGTGCAGTTGGGCGATGTGTAAAATTTATCGACCCAATCAATGTCCTTCAAATAGGTGTACATAAACAAACCGTCTGGTTTGTAAATGAATATTTATTTATTCACATTCACGTTAAAAATTATATTTTTAACGATAAAATATTTTATTCCAACATATGAATTTCTATTCAGTTCATTCTTTAAATAAAATGATATTTTTATTTTTCTAACATATTTTCGAAAATTTCGGTGGCATAACGGCACGATACTAGAAACGGGACAAGGCCTAGCCTTATCCTCGGTCTAGTGAAGGCCCACGCCATTCACACATCAATCAAATCCATTCACTTCACCAAACAATTCAATTTCAATCAAATAATCTAACTAATCTATGCAACCAAACAAACAAGTCCATGGTCTGTGGACGATTGTGTCGGGTGCTACTAAGCACCGTCTGCATCCTAGTATATATATATAACTAGAAAAAGAAATTGAAAGGTGAGAAATTCTCACAGAGCTATCCTAGCTCCACGGCACTTCATTGATAGAAAACTTCATCGCTATCGCATCTTCGTCATCCTTGTTGCCCGTAGCCACTACATATGTAAAAATCGAATTTTTACTTCGCTATTCAATATATAAAAATCGAATTTTGACTATGCTATCTAATATATAAAAATCGAATTTTTACTATGCTATCTAATATATAAAAATCGAATTTTTACTATGCTATCTAATATATAAAAATCGAATTTTTACTATGCTATCTAATATATAAAAATCGAATTTTGACTTTGTTGTCATATAGATAAAAATTCCATTTCAAAAACATAGATTTCGCCTTTATAAAAATTACATTTTTAATTTGCTACACGTATAAAGATGATCTTTCTAATATTCCCATCACGTAAAAATTATATTTTTAATTCTCTACATAAACAAAAATCATATTTTTGCATCGTCTATATAGTAAAGACTATATTTTTAATACTTTAAAAATATCAAAATCATATTTTTAATTCTTCATAATAAAGATCGAATTTTTTTTATTATCTATATTATATATTTTTTCCCTACAAAAATCTAATTTTTATTCGTTATCCATAGATCTAAAAATCGAACTTTCTTTGTTTTAAAATTTCAAACTTTCCTATAATAAAAATATCAACTTTCCTATGTTATTTATATAAAATCTGAAAATAACCAATTGATTTTTGGTTATATAAAAAAAATCAGAAAATGAACAATGTATTTTAATTAAATATAAAATAAATAAAATACGAGCTTACTGCTCCAAAATCGGAAGAGGAGGGGGGGCTTCACGTGGCTGAGGGGTGGTCGGAGGACGAGCAGGAGGCCGCGTCTGGGCTTCAGGTGGTGGCGGCTACTCGCGATGGAGGGTTCGGGTCCCAACAGGGGGGCGCGCTCAGGTCGCGCCTGAGGCGGCGCGATGGGGGCCGCGCTCGTCGGAGGGCGCGGTGGCGCCACTCGTCGGAGGAGCGACAAGCTCCTCCCTCCTTTCTTCCTTTTTTTTTTGATTTGCAATTCGATTCTGGAAGGGGGCCAACCGGTTTTAAAAGGGGAGAGAGAGAAGATTATTTTATTTATTTATCTATTTAATTTGCAAAAAGTTGACTTTTACATACGACCTCAAAACGAGGCCCACCGCCTGTCGTCTATAGCGTTTTACCCCCATTCCGAACACAATGGGATATGTATCGTAAGCTGATTCGGCTGTTACAATCAGTTTCCGTTAAATTTACATTTAAATCACTATATTGAATTTTAAACGTACATTTCAAATTATCAGGGTCACATACTAACTCTAAAAATTCTCGAAAAATATTTTCTAGCTTCGTATTGACGATACGGTCCTAACAAAACTAGTTTCGTCGAATTCTGAGACTGTTGGAAAAATGGCCAATTTCCAGCCGATTAAAATCAACTGAAACTAGTCAAACGCGTTTCCCTTTGCCACACTCACATATTGATTCGAAAGATTATGAAATTTGAAACCTAGCAATAACTTTACATCACGGACCCAACAAAAGTGGTTTCGTCGAAATCCGAGGTCATTTGCAAAATGTCCATTTTTAAGGGCCTGAATTCCATAGCGACTATTCAGAATTTTCAACTGGACATATCTTTTGATTTCCGCTATGAAATCTTGATTTTTCGGATTTGTTGGAAAGATATTATCAATTAGATCCTAATGTTTTTGGTTTCACTAAAATCCGGATTGTTTTGCACCCGGTACATTCATTTGAAGTTTGAAATCGAATTATCGAACTACCGCGCCATTTTCAATTCTATTTATAATTATATATAAATATTTATATTCTAACGACGACGCGTATAATATATACGTCGAATTCTATCCAAAATAAATTTTCTCGTCGATATTATTTAAAATAATTCATTTTAAATAATCAAAATTCGCTAAAATCGCCAAAATAAAAATTTCAAACTGGCCCGCATTTTACGGGTTGTTACAACATGTCATAAAGATTTGCTTACAGAGAAAAAAAAAAGGTCTCATTTCTTCAACCCATGTCATCATTGAGACCTTTGAGAAGCTCAATTTTCTTGCTTCTCGTAATATGATTACTTCCGGTCGATCTTCCAGAAGATGGGACAGAAGTCGGCGTGTTGATGATCGGGATCGGAGGCGCTTTATAACCAGGAAGGGGTTTAATATGATCATAACGGTCGGGTTTCCTCTTGGTTTTCTCGCTTTCTTTGTTAACAGAGAGAGGGGAAGAGGAATTGTCTTTACATGCAGGTTTGGAGGAACTAATATCTACACAAAGATTAAGAAAACCTGGTTTGAGCCCCGACGTCGATGGCTTGCACACGTTAATTTCATTTTGTATTAATCCCATCCTTTCACGCTCAGAAGCATATACCTCCATAGAGTTGTAATTATAGATCATAATGTCCATAAGCTTTAATTTCTCCGCACATATAAAATGATCGAACTTACCACTCTTTATTTCAGCATGCAACTCTTCAATAGACTCTCGAACCCCTTTGTCTTCTACCCTGCATTTAGCTTTATCCTTCATTTTTGTTTTCTTCTTGATCACTTTGCTACTGTGATCGACACAGTCAAATTTCAATTCAAGAAGGAATCAAGGTTATTATCATCCCTGTTAATGCGCATATCTTAGTTATCACCTTGTTCATCTATGTTTCCTTCCTTGTTATCCTTTTGGCTTTTGAACTACAAACTGTTGTGCACTTTCTTCCTTAGTCGTTTCATCCTACTTTCTTGGATTATCTTCCGCCACTAAATCAGCCATACTTCCAGAACATGTATTAATTAGAGAGGTAGCATTCACATTAGGATCGACAAATGAAGGGAGTGCTCGAGAAAGCAACTCACTAACTTGTCGAATTTCCCCTTCTTCGCTAACATTATCTACAGCTACTACATTGGCATTAGAATCCGCGCAAGACGGAAAAGCACGTGCTAGTAACTCGTTAACCTGCCTTATTTATCGTTCCTCACGGTCTTTCTCAACATCATCAACTAGTTCATCCACCTGCAAGTCAGCAAGCAAGGAGAAACTATTCTTGCCTGTATTACCAGCTTGTTGTTCCTCTGTTTCAGCAACATGCCAAATTTCTCCTGAGAACCAGAGGAGTTATTCCTTTTACTATTCACTATCGGCCAAGAACTGAAAGGTTTAGGCAATGCTCCTACACAACCATTTTCAGTTCTTTTCGACTATCCACGGACATCACCCATTTCATTGCGCATCCTAACGTCAACCTTCCTAGTTATTTCTTTGACACGAGCCTCTTTGTTTTTTCCGCATTTAACCGTTAAGTGACCAAAGGATTTACAATTAACACATATCGCAGGTCTCCATAGACAAGTAACGTACACGATTTGCTCGCTACCGTCTGGAAGTGCCACAGGGAATTCAGTAGGAAGCTCGTCGTGGGGGGTTATCTCCAACAATGTTACATTCACATAATACTCAAATATGAGCTATATGTCTCCAATTTCAAAATACTATAATGTCATGTCCAAGCTACATAAAGCAAGATGAAGTTTTACTAAGATACTTAGAATTTTAGATATTGCAAAGGCGAAACGTGGACCATATTATAAGATCTCCACCCGAATATTAGGTATTGTCAAGGTTATACTTGTTTATCCTCGTTGCCATTACATTTTGAATTCTGATTTTTTTCCCATCATCCACAATTGCCTACAATGTATAAGTGTACTCGTTTTTATTGAAAAAAACATAAGTCATCATAAAGACAAACCAAAAATTACACATACACATATATAGTATACATATGTAAATATTAACATATGCATAAGCACATCAGTATGTGTGTTATGCGTCTACATGCAAAACCCAACTAGACTGTCTATGTGTCCGCATACAGCAATATAGATTGCTGTAAATCCCTCTTTTTGAAATTGTGTTTCAGAATGAAAATAATTAAATGGAGGGGTTTGCAACTCAGTAGTTCAAAACTGAGTTGCTTGCAAAACTGAGTTGCTTGCAAGCAACTCAGTTTTAACACCGAGTTGCTTGCAACTCAGTATCTCAAAACTGAGTTGCAAACAACTCAGTTTTCAACATTGAGTTGCTGGCAAGAACACAGAACTAATTTAATTAGAGCAGAAGTAATGAATTCAATTGCGAATATAAAAAAATGATAGATGTGTAAAGCATCCTAAATAATCATATTCCTAAATATTAACACTTGTTACGGATCTTGGTGAAGCTGATGAGTATTCTGAATGACTTTGGCTGCATTTATTCAAGAATTTCTAAACCCTCTGAAAATCCTGAATATGGTCAGAAGCGAGGACCAAAAATTCTACATCCAATGAAGCACCTACAAAAAGAGAAACCAGGTGCTCGGCGAATGCAACTTGAAAATACTGGCTTGGACTGCATAGGGGTTGACTGCAGACAATGCTATCAACCCTCCTAATTCACCTTTTCTGAATGTTTTAGGTCATTATTTATTTTGCAATTTACATAACTGTATAATGGAATTTGAATGGAAGGTAAACAATGGGAGTGACGACTCACTCTCGTAGTAATGTTGGGTTTGACTGTAAGTACTTGGCTATTTCAGTTTTGTGTATGGTTTGTACACTCTAGATATGCACATGGTTTTTGAAATAATGCTAGCTTGCAATCTCGAATGGAGATGAGCAATTGATAGTATATTTCGGCATTTTAGGATGTGTGGAATGTGTTTGCTTAAAGCTATAGAGAAGAATTTAATTTTCATGTGCAATTTTAAGATGGATAATTGGATATAAAAATGATGGGTTGGTGGCTTGTTTAATTCGACTAATACTCGTAGATTCATTATGCACGTAGTTCTGGCCTTATTTGAAATAAAAGGGTGATCGGAAACTTATTCGTCTTCATGCTACTAGTGGTTTCACTATTCCAAAAACAGCTACAATTGTTAGAATAATTTGATCAAATTATTTAAACAATTTTGTCATGGTTTAAATTTACTACATGACGTTTTTCCCATTAATCAGTTCTTAGGATGTATGTATGCAGGTAATTATAGGAAAATAGATTGCATTATGCCATAATTTTGAATTAAATGTTGTCTAAAAAATTGTAATCTGATTCTCAGTGCATATACGTTTGGTTTTTAATCATCGATTATTAGACTATTTCTTCTTGATTCTCATGCGCATATATATTCCATAAAGAAAATTAAATAGACCCAAACATTGATTTGAATGTAAATACCTATCTACCTATAATACATTTTATAACTTAACATAGATTTATAAATATAAAATTTTGTTTATTACTACGCTAATTCAAAATTCTGCTCTTATAAAATGCGCTGTGTATATATTCGGGAACAAAAAGATTACATACATTTACCAGAATACCCATAAGTTGAGACATACTATATAAGTCAAACGTGTAAATACATATGTTTTGAAATGTAATACTTGAAGATGGTGCTGAAACATTACATTTGAAGATGGAGAGAGAGAGAGAGACATAACACATGTTTGAGACTGGGCATACGAAAAAACCATTAAGTTTACAAAAATAATAACTAGCACACATAATTATGTCAGATTCATCAGTCAAGCAATTGAGAATACATTAAGATGGAAAAGTAGTATGTTACAAGAAATAAGCAATATGGATAAATAAACGAAAAGAATAGGAGAATCCCCTTGCAAGAAGCATAAAAAAATAAACAAGAGGTGATAACCTGAAGGCAAAACTACTAGAAATGGTGCTGAATAGTGATGATTTTTTTTTATTATTTCAACGTCATTGCAACGTCAAAAAAGGCGGGGCGTCGGAATAGCGTCCCAAATTTTCGGAAATTGTCATCGCAACTCTGCACCTTTTCTAATAGTCAAGTTCCACAGTCCACGGGTGTTGCACTACCTATCAATTGATGATAATAATTTCTAGAGCCGGCTAGGTGAGTCTCTAGTTGATGATCACCAGGTTTCCAACTTTAACCTTCATGTTGGACTGTTTGCAAAGAACGATTCCAGCACATGCAAGCATGGTAAATCAAACGATGGTGTTTTAAATTTCAGATTTTTGAAATTAGAATGTAAACATGTAAACAAACTCAATTTAAGAATTTCTAATGGACAGGCTTAGATCAGCAAAATCACACGCATTCATATGGAACGATACTAACATCAATAAATAATTTGATATACATAGAGAGACAGGTTGAGTGGGTGTAACTTGATATTATCATTGGTCGCTCTTTCTTCTTTTAATTCACATCCTTTGAGATAAATCATCTCAAAAATTGCTTGCACATATATGAAATATACAACTTAGATCCACGAGCCCAGCTTTTGATCTCTAACCTGTAAAAGATCCGAAATAATGGACGTAAAAGAGCATGACATATGCTGGAGAAAAAAAAACGAAGGTTGGAGTTCTAAAAATGAGCATAGGGAAAAACTAATGTCAGTATTTAGAAAAAAATTAGATAAGTTTTGTTCGATATTATTCTGTTCATCCAACCTACTCTTTAGCATGATTTTATTTTTGCACTGAATATAAATTTATTTAGCTTATCCACGAACTATTTTTATTTTGTTTCGAATAGTTTCTTCTTCTTAAAACTATGGTCATTCGTGTAAGTCGTTAATTAGAAAATATCAATGATCATGCTCAACACAAGCCCGTTAAAGAATTTCCTGTCGTCATCCAGAATAGAGTTGAAATTTTACCTTCTTAATGAATGTTGAAGTAGAACAGAAGCCCGATAAGGACGGCTTACTGTTAAAAATGGTTGAAAAATGTTAAGAATTAGAAACGATAGTTCAGAGGATAACAGAGATCGTCGATGACAATGAAACGCTAATATTTGAAGCTCTTGGTCTCCATGACGAGCTTTAGTCAGCTCTTTCTAAGTATATTGAGCATAACCTTAAAGATCCTGAAAATGCGTCTGACTCTGTAATTGAAGGGACTCCAGCTATGTTAGTGACTCGAGAGAAAGAAAAAGTTGTTAGTGCTGAAAAAAATGAAGGTGCCCATACACAAAAAATATGGGGATAGAATAGTGCAAGTCCGATGATGATATTTTGTATATATAATTAAAACATGCTTTTGGATTTCATGATGTTTGTTTTGGTCTTTTCCCTATTTTGGTTGTATGTCGCTTTCGGCAGCTAGAATTTGTATTTTAATATCAAACAAACTTATTGAAAAAAACATTTAGTTGATTTATCAGTTAATCCACATGTGGGTCAACTAATAATTGTTTCGTGGATTAACATACAAGTGGATTAACCGATTGAACCTATGGATGTATATATATATAAATTACCAAAAAATTATGCATTGAAAAAGAAAATCAAACCAACTATTTCAAGATGTTCAAGAATAAAAATCACCTTTTAACTACCAATCGAGTAGCCTAATATCGCGATTCCCTAAAGCCAAAATCCAACAAGTTGAAATCATGGTTCCTTGAAGTCGAAATCAAATCATAATATCATGACTAAATTGAATAATATTGCAGAAGCTGATTCCCTCAATTTTGTAGTCGAAGTTGACTCTCCTAAATCTAAAGTTGAAGTTAATACGCTAAGAGCATCTATAGCAGCGAAGCTTTTTTCGGTGTGAGGAGATTAAAAAAACAAAAAAACTTATAAACGATTTAAAGAAAACCATTTATAAGGTTATACGTGTTTTTGAAACCGCGTAGCCTATAAACGCTTTTCAATAAACTGTTTATAGACCATTTTTTTAATATGAATGAAAGATCCATTGAAAAAGTCAACATTTTCAACGTAAATTATTACCTGCTTGTACTGCAAAATGAAGCTGTGCATTATTTTGTCCAAATCTTGTCTGTTATAGTACTAATCCTGCATGATGTGGCCTATATAAATGGATCAAATGAACAAGCTTATTATGAGAAATACAAACGAGGTATACTATCCCGTTCAAAATATATACAGGGAATAGAAAATCGTTTTGAATACGGCATTGTTATTGACACTCCAAATATTGTTAAAAGGGAGGGGGGTCAAATTTTAAAAACACTCCAATCATAAAAATAATGTTAAGGGAGCTCCCACACTTAATTTTTTACGTTTCCTTATACCCTCGTAATAACATTTGGTAATAACATCAGTTACCATCCCAAATCCAAATCAACTTCAAATGCAAAAAAAAAAAAACAAATCCCTAGATTATTTGAAAACAACAAAAAGTGATTGTTTTAGGAGAAATAATGGTATGAACAAAGAATGTAATACCGTACTAAAAAAATAAATGTTCGATATATGTATATTGATTTCCTATCAATGATATATTTTTATCTAATCTGACAAATGAAATTAATAATAATTTGATATAAAAATATGATGTAGTTGACTAATATACCATATTATTTTTTTTGATTGACAAATAAAAAAGAGATTATCGTAAAGAAGACTAATTTGGTAAAATAAAGTTTATTTGTTAAGGGGGTACTCTCTCCATTGGTACACCCCTTAACAAAATTTATTTTAAAAAAAAATTGTCCTCCCCTTAACAATATTTGGAGTGTCAATAACAACCCCCTTTGAATATTAACGAGTTTCTAAATATCGTTTTTGTTCGATGCTTAGAAAAAAAATAGGGCGCTGCCCCATTTGAATCCTCTACCCACGCTCGAATCTGCACTGTTGGAGCATGGACAATGTATTTAAAATGAGGCATTGCCCCATTTATGCATCTCTAGCTGCTGCTAGAAATGCTTTAAATCTGACGTCAACGCTGGTTAGAGACCGATTCATTTTTTTATGAAGCGGCTGAAGCTGAAATAATCAGTGTTGATAAGGGGATTATAGCTGCGGATGAAAACAATATATTCTTTTAGGGCTTTAAACTATGTAAGCCTTGTTTTTAAAGTTTATAATGCAAACAGACTTGTTTGAAAAGTAATTTCAGAAATAGACCTATTTTGAATGAACAAAGGCGCCATTTCAAAACTCGCACAGAGACGAGTTTTCAAAAAACGCCCGTATACTTTGTGGTTTTAAATTCCATAGCATCTTTCTTGAAATTTGATTTGGACATAACTCAACATTTATAATATGAAATTTCAATTTTTCTGTTCCATTACTAAAATATAGTTCTATAGATTCGAACGTTTTTTGTTTTAATGAAATCCGATATACAACGATTCCTATATATTCGAATTAAGTTCTAAACGTTAAACTACGAACTACCACGACATTTAAATAGTATATATAGCTTAACAATACAACATAAAACAAATATCAAATTCTAATATTCAAATATAAGAGAAATACATAGTCCGGTTAAGGACAGATAAGTTCGAAACATAAGAAATACAGATACACGAAATGCAACACACTGAAATCGCATCCACAAACATACATCTCAATTTTAGGCTACTGACGTACACCGCTTTCTGTTATGGACCTGCGATTCACATTTGCTGCACCTGTTTGTTTTGTATATTTGATGCTCGTCCATAACATTTTTGAACCTCGTTGATTTTGGTCGTCCGGCTAGTCTTCTGACAGGCAGAGCCAATATTCGTGGACCGTTGTATGGGTCCCAGTATATCTTATCACATATAGGATTAAAATTTGGGTCGTGTGTAGCTCTATAACTTTGGACGAAGTTCCATTCAGAAGCAAAATCACGATTTGCTCTATTACTACCAAAATCTTGTGTTGAACAAGTCACCATCATATGAGCACATGGTATCTTCTGCAGAAGTGGGATTCTGCATGTATAGGTGACAGTAGAACCGTCGATCTCAACATCAAATTCATCTTCATAATAGTGAATCACTTGCCATTTATATCGACCAAATCGAACAAGCCTACAACGTCGTGCTTCAATAGCACGAGCTTCAATTTTAGCTTCCCAATTTAGGAGTAAGTTTCGAATTCAGACCCTCCCCTTTTTCCCGCATTTTATAGAAATACCCAACTTGTAACGTCTCGTATTCTTAGTGGTCAGATATTTATATATTTTATTATATTAAATGTTTTTTTGGTGTTATAAATGGATTTATAATATATATTTTGTTTATAAAGCAACGTTTGATCGTATATTTATATAATTCGAACTAGTAAACATCGCGGTATTTCATAATTTACGATTTGAAATTCATGTATATCGGTACGAATATAAAACAATCAACGACAATTGATGATGACATTAAATAATCTTACGAAATAGAACGCTCAAATCAATACGTTGTTTACCTTATGAGGAGACACGTGCTTCGCACCTGGAAAATTGTTCGATATATTATATATGCATTAGAAATGATTATTTTTCAAACAACCTCCGTTTTTGACGAAACAAATTATATTGGAAAACGTATAATTTATTATTGTAAGATTTGCAGTTTGGAGCCAACTATAGTAATTTTAGCGGTATGTGCAATTTAAAGGTGAACCAAAGAATAAAAATAATGACGTTGTGCAAACAGAGTCAGTTTTCATCAAAATTAATTTCGTTGGGACCGTAATATCGAGACATAGCGGTGTATGTATTTTTATTGTATTGGAAACTTATGTTAGCAGTGTGTATATTTGACAGCAGTAACGTAAAATAGAGATACACTATAAAATACTTAAAACTTCACGGTTAAGTTATACTAAATATATTCTTCTCAAAAATAGTGCCTACCCTAACAACCGTATGCAGCCACCCTACTGTATTTATTTTCCCCTTTGATACTCAACGCAGACCTACATGAAGGACTTGAAATCTCAACGCACATGCACTGATCTGTAGAAATAGATAGATAGGCCACTGTATCTTATGTACCAGCGGTCCCATTTCCTTTTGCATACTTAATGTATTGTAACATATATAATAACTTCAAATCAAAGCCACCTATTTCCTTTTGTAACATCTGTGCATACTATTGAAAACATATGCAAACCCATTTTCTAACCTAAACTTTGTGTTGTCCACTTTTATTTTTCCTTCACTGTTAAGTTTCAAACAACTATATTTCAGCTAACCCTATGTTCATACGAAAAGAAAAGACCCTACAGACAACTCAATCTTTTAAATAGCATATCCTATCTGTCCATCTCCTACTCACGCGTACATGCGTAATGAAATGATAATTCAGCACAGTCTATAAAGAGAGCCTGCAGTCCTACATGCCTCATTACCATGGGTGCCAAGGGTGCATACATTCATAAATAGGAACGAAAAACCATTTCTTTTCTTCAGCAAACCAAACACCGCAAAATTCATGCTGGAAGGAAATTGAATTAAATAAAATAAAAATAGAATAAAATGTGTGTGTTGATCATTTTGGTATGAAGTATGCAGCGCGTTTTACCGTTCTAAAACAATTGCAAGCAGTGAGGTAGGATTTTGTCTGGAACATATGAGCAGGAAACAGCGCGGCTGATAGTCTCGTCAGATTGGAGCGGAGACCGAGAGGAGGCGTCGTTCAACGGGGATCTGGGTCAAACATTGGGAACGGTTGGAGCAAGTCGGGATCGGGTTTCTCGAAGGTCGGGCGACAGACTGATGGTAGCGAGGGGAAAAGTCTGACGGGGCAGTATCTGGGTCGAACATTGCGAACGGTTGGCGCAAGTACTGGTGGAGCAGTGGGGGAGGCGGAAACAGGAAGACGGGCTCATGTAGAAGCAATTCAAATATGATGTAGGGAAGCACTTACATGCGTGCAAGCCTATAGAGGGGGGTTCGGTGCATGGTGACGGAGTGGAGTTAAATTCAGTTTTAGTGGTTAGGTACATGGGAAGTGCGGTTCGAAGAAAACAAGAGAGAGAGAGAGAAGATGAACAGTGCACCATAAATGTGCCTGGCACAATAAATTCCTAATTATCTTTTCGAAATTGCTAATCCTTCCACGTTATGCCGACTTTCTCATAACATATATTAAATTGCCTAATTCTTTTGTATGCGGACTGTTATGCCAACCCAAATTTTGTTATAACATAAGTTAGACTTGGTTTTAGTTATTTGAATTTAGTTATCAATATATATATATATATATATATATATATATATATATATCACGCCACGTGCCTAACCTATTTGACTAGTTACGTATGTTAATATAGTCTATTTGTGCCTAATCCATCCTTGCTGAATACATGTATACATGAAAGATTACAACACGCTAAAGTAGTACAGAATGTGGCCGTCTATATATATATACACACAACATGACCATTTTCGTTATACAACCCATAATTAGTTAATTAATTTAAAACTTAGTTAAGGTTTTATTTGTTTAAATTAATAAATTTTAAATTGTGTAAAGCGCTCCTTTGTCACCAGAAGTTGACAAGGCCAAAGGCGTTGGACTCATATCGGTGTGCACGACAGTATGAAGTTGGTTTGGACAGAGCATGACGCAGCTGGAAGTTTTAATTAAGTTGAACGCACGTTTAACTTAATTAAAACACTCAGTTCTGACAATGATGGAATAATCGAGGTGAGTTCAACTCACTCAGTTTTTATCCCACTTATATTTTATATAAGTTTGGTTTAAATATTTGTGTGCTATGATTGTTAATTGGTTGATGGATGTTTGGATTGCTATTATTGTTTGACGATTGAATATTATATTTACTAAAATGAAATGATATTGTTGAAATAACGTAGTTGGATGCAGAGAAAACAGGTTGGAGGGATCCAACTAGATTCGTCAAATTTATTATTTATTTATTTATTTTATTTGCATTATATGAATTGTTTAACGGATATGATTGGATGATTGACTTGATTAATGATTGTTGAATTTAAATTTAGTGTTAGTTTAGTTTTAACCAGTAGGTAGTATTGGTTGAGTAATTAGTAGCAGTTGGCCCAAAAATATATCGTTTTTTTTAATGTTGATCTACCATCAGGAGTCAATGGTAATGAAGTTATAAAATTTATTTTATAACTGGAGTTAGATTTTGAAAACTATTATTTTGAATAGAAGTTATAAAAGGGAAAAATATTATTTATTTATTCTTTAAGTATATAGAAATATTAAATGGTTTGATAAACCAAATTCTTATGATAATAAAATTTATAAGCAGATTGGGTACGTTAGAAATTGATCTAACGGTTAAAAGTGGGATTTATTGTTTCCAAGAGACAATTAAATGGAATTAATTATTAATTGAAAAGAATGATTAAATGGAATTGTTTAACAAGATAAAATGTTTTTTAATTGATTTAACTAGTTTGTTGTTAATTAATCTAATGAAATATTTAATGTGTATTGGTTTTCACTTTAATAAGATTCTAAAAAAAAGTTACTGTTTGTTTTAGTTAAATAAAAAGTTAACTATTTCTATGATAGTTAGTGATGATGAAATTACCATTTAATGAATAATGATAAAAATTATCAAATTCATAATGGGATTCATTAAGGTAAGCATTCCAAGTTGATACTGAAATACAACTAGATTTTTGAAAAGAGTCCATGAATGGGTTTATATAAAAATTGAGTTCCATAACTAAGTTATAAAAGAGGTTTTAAGCTGATATGATAGCCTAAAATAAGTGTTTGAATTAAGTGAAGTGAAGCGGATTAGAAAGGGGTGCATATTAAGCCAGAGTTTTATACATAATGTTTATAAAGAGGGAGCGAGAAGCTAAATCATTAAGTTTAAATTAACGTTACCTAGTAATGGAATTGAAACGAGATTTTCAAAATAGAAAATGGTTGAATTAATCAAAAGTGGGATAATATGGGATGGATAACGAGTTAAGATAAGAATTAGAACCTAATTGGAAATTGGTTGAATTGACTGATTTTCCGAGTATTGATCTGATGTTGATTTCGGTCTTCAGGATTGATACTTAGAGAACTATTCACTTACTAATTTACGGTTAGGGACTAATGATTGTTAGACTGAAGATATGCTAAGTAAATGTTATAATAAATGTTTTGAAATAATAGTAAGATGGAAAATTGGATATAGTTATAAGATGTTTTCCCCAACTATTGAAATGAAATTGTTTTGATAATATTAATAAGAAGTAAATAACGTATTTTAAATTATTCAGAAGTTGAACTAATCAATTGATAATTATTTATAATTTAAAAGGGCCAAATGTTGCTGAGTACTAAATCAATGAATTCATTTAATTTTCATGATTGAATGGTAGTTTATTTAATAGTTAAATAATCGACTATCAAATCTGGCCAATACGATTGTTGGTACGGAAAGACTGGGATCAAATTTATATTCGAAAACCATTCTATACCAGCGAATACGAAATTGTCGAAGATACTGATTGGAGATGGAGCAATTGAAGACCGTGGATCTTCATTAATCAAAGGATTATTTGTCAAATTTCTCTGGTTTAGCGGCCAGAGGTATTTCGACTGTGATTCTATCACGATTGGAATCTTTCGAATTGCAAGGACTAGTCGCTACTGATCCATAGGGTAATTCAAGGATGCGGTAGGAGAGAGCCTTCGGTTTGTCCAGTCCCAGGACAACTTGTATGGATGGATGTCTAACAAAGTATTTCCAAAGGGATTATGTACGTTGATTTTCTCAAAAGTATTTCTGTGGCGGCGGAGAAGACACCTTCACTTAACTTAACGACTTGATTATTTTTGTGGAAATCAATTCTTCTGGCGGATTTGATGATATGAAATTCAAAGTGAATTGTGGCCAAGTGTTCCAAAAGATACGTTATAACCTCAAGCCTCATAACCGGGAAACAGCAAAAATCGGGCAGGCAACATGGCTATGTGGGTCGCTCCCATTCGGGTGTATAATCACCTATCTCGAGAAATTCTCTTTCCTTCTTTAATCTATCGATACTGCCCCTTTTCGGGAAACGGTTGCTGATCCAAACGGCTGGTGATATGCATTCGATACACTCAAGCGAAATGAGTGGTCGGTTATGTGTGAGTCGGGTTGCAAGACGTTCTTGTTGAACCCAATGTATTCGCCTCTAGAGATACACTATCGGCAGGTGGTTCCATACCTTGTCATAGTTGGAATCCATTCTCCAATAAGCACCTGTGGTTTTGATTGTATACTGTATATGTGGAGCATGAGATGCAAGCGTTCCGCTAGATTGCTATTTATTTATATTTAGACACTATCATAATATCAGAATAAGTATATAATTTCAACAAGGTTTTGGATTATCGTAAGGTAAAAACCGTCCGTATTTATGTATGGATTTGGTACTATGATTATTGTAACACCCCACGTCCATTAATGTCACTCACAAAGGGAATGCATTAACTTCCATGGAGGTTTTAAGTGAATATAGAACAGTAAAATTACAACAAGACAGATATAAAATAGTACTTGGAAATTCAAAAACTTTATTTCATTGTAGCAGAAGTCAAAACATGTTTGATTACATCATAACACCATATTCAATGTCAAGTACAATATCTATCTTGATAAAACAAGTACATAATCCCATTACATGAATAGCCATTAAAAAGAAAGATAACAAGCTGGACTTTACTTCAGCAGTCCAAGCTTTCCAGAAGATAAGCGATCCAACTAGACTCCACTAGAACTTGGCCCAACCTGCGGACCTGAAGGGAGAAAAAGGATGGAAAAGAGGGGGTCAGACATAAAGTCTGGTGAATATGATAATTCTACAATACTATTACCAAAATAACTGGACTAAGGCATAAGCTGGAAAACAAGAAAATGTCTATGAAGAGCAGATTAAGGACATAGACAATCGCTAAAGGCAACGTTATAGGCGCTCCTAAATACTAAAGGATAAACACTATACTGCACCACACCGGTCACCCTAAAGATTCATCCCACTTAGCTTCACTTAGAAACTTTCCCAATGGCTTTACGTACCCCTAGCTGACTACATAGGTGCCGCCTGCCCCTATCTCCACTAGGTGTACCCTACTTCCCATTATTCGATCGGCTCCCTAACTCGTAGATACCCGTGCTGGCCCCACAGTGGGGTGTATCACTCCCCTAAAGTGGCAACCTGATACAACGGACATGCACGGCTTATACCTACACGATGCAACAACGTCTTACCTACCAGCCCGGGTCCACACATGCATATGAAACCCATTGGACTTGCGTTGCCACCGCTCCCTGTTTTGGCCTCTTATAGTCAAACCCAGTATGCGTGTCCCGTCCTCGACTTGGGTCGAGCCCACAAAGATACGTTTTGGGATACTGGTTGAAATGGGCCCCCACTATTTACCACAAGCATTCCACCTAAGCTTGTCCCCATTAGTCCATCCCACTTAACCCACTTAGTCATGTTCATTTACATGTGTGTTTGGTTAAGTCTAATCGTATTTCAAATGCCTCTAAAGGCAACCACCAGATTCCTCATGCCACCCAAGGCACCTACTTAACCCCCATGTCCAACCTTACATGATTATCTGGTTAAGTATTTATTAGTTCATTAAGGCCATAACCTCATAAAGACCTCTCACATTAGACTGGCATTTATGGCAGCTGGATTTGCCGAGCGGGTCCGGGCAGTCTTACACCATAAAAGAGTCTAACCTCGTGTCTTTACAACTGTTATGCTTTAGTTTGGGCCTAAGACCTCTCACATTGGGCCGACATTTGTGACTACTGGATTTGCCGGGCGGGTCCGGGCAGGTTTACATCACAAACGGGTCCAACCTCGTGTCCTAAGCATTGATTATTAATAATAATCCACTTTCACCCAATTTTAATAATTCCCTACTTGAATTATTAATTACTTCCAATTTTTAACAATTTCCATAATTGACTCAATTATGGACATTCATTCATGGTATGCAACATCTTACAAAATTGCACCCAATTTATTAATTCCTAATATTACCCCTACCCCACGTTTGAACGTTTATTCGCAAAATATATGTTAGACTCGAATAGCCTAACTCATAGCATAAAAGAGATTATCATAATAACAACATGTATATGTGACCAAATGAATCATAATAAGGGGTGAAACTTGCATATGTCCAACTTGCATAGATTATACATGTCATGGACCTAAAGGTGTCAACTTGTTCAAAATTCACCTAATATAATCTCAATCAATTTTCATAAACTTACATATGAACATGTGTGAATCAACATCATCTAATTTTTTAACAACATGATTTTATATGGGTACACCTAACTCAATAGGCAAATTTCCATAATCAAGTTTTATTTAATTATAGTTTCAAGTTTATGGGTACACCTAACCTAATAGGCAAATTCCCATAAACAAGATCCATTTAAATTAAGAAAAAAAACATAACTTTAAGCATGATCCAACAACAGGATTTTTCAACATAATATAGCATGATTTATAACATGGCATAGTATGATAGTATAACATAGCTTGACATGATTCTCAACATAGCACGACATAGCATAAGAGAATTTACAACATAGCATGACATAGCATATATAATTTACATCATACGACAACATAATAACATAATAAGAGATCCACAATATATAGAATTTACAATTACAAATCACATCACTTTCTTGTGATCCATTCATAACTGAGTCAAATTAGTTTGTAATAGTCTTGTGAGAATCATCATACTCGCCAACAAAAGAAAAGAATTAGAGAAAGAGAGATCTTTTGATTTGATTTGTGTAGATTTAGTTGTAGATGATTAGGATTCCTCTTCTTAGTTTGTGACGGCTATGCTGAACTCCATGGCAGCAGCATGACGGTAGCTTCTCTAATTTTACAAGTGATTTAGGTCTAGGGTCTACCCACTTATTTATAGATTTTAGAATTCATTTAGGCCATTAGATTTAACCTAGAAATAACCGCAGCCGTTCAGACAAGATGGGGTTTATCTTGTTGACTCAGCAATGAGTCAGAAGTGACTCAGCAAACACTCAGCATATTAATAAACTTCTATTCATGTCATAAATATATATATATTTTCTACAATGTACATATTAGATACATCCCCCTTTACTTATTATTGTTTTTATATACATATTAGATACATCCCCTCTCTCACACACTTATTAATATTTTTATATTCATATTAGATACATCCCCTCTCTCTTACACACTTATTAATATTTTTATATTCATATTAGATACATCCCCTCTCTTACACACTTATTAATATTTTTATATTCATATTAGATACATCCCCTCTCTTACACACTTATTAATATTTTTATATTCATATTAGATACATCCCCTCTCTTACACACTTATTAATATTTTAGCAACTTTAGTGTTAATAGAAAATTCGGGGTGTTACATTCTCCCCTCCTTTTAGGATTTCGTCCCCGAAATCTTCAAGTCTGGAAGAATGTATATCCTACCATCCAAACGTCCATCTACTCATCCATCATACACAGGCATCCATTGTCCTTAAAAGACTTCTAATGCTTTATGATCATATGCAAAGTGTGTGTACATGTCCTTACCTAATGCGAAATCAGGCGGTCTACTGATTCAGTTGACCTCCTTAATGCAAATTATGTAAGTGTCATGAATCCATTATGTATGCAAAAGATCCTAATTGCTTACATACTACTTCTATATGCGTGCACACCCATTCAACCGAATGCAGCATCCATATGATGGTACAACCATTATACATCCATTATACTAAATACATCCATATATATGCAATATGCAATATGAAGTGACTGAGCCGATCTAGTGCCTAAAGTGTGTGTATATATGCATCCACGAGCAACCACTAGCAAACACTTGCATCCATTTTGCATCCATCATACATAACATGTCTCAAACACATGTTTCAACCATAGGATTATCCTAACTAAAGGTCAAAGATACTAATGAGAGGACATACTAAAGATAAGATAAGATAAGCTAAGCGATAAAGGAGAAATTAAAAGACATACCCTCAAAAAGAAAAGGGTACAACGAACGCATCTTCTCTTCTGTCTCCCAAGTTGCGTTGCTCTCATCATCTCCCCATTGCACTTTAACCAGTCTGACCTCTCGATTCCTCAACTTTTTGATCTCCGACCCAAGAATGCATGTAGGAGCTCGTCTAATTGTTGCATCACGCTCTATTTCCACCTCTTTAAGCAAGCTCGGCTCTACCACCTCCGCGGTCTTGTGCAAACACTTCCTCAAATGTGATACATGGAATACGTCGTGTACTCCACTAAGTTTCTCAGGCAACTCCACCCTATATGCCATCTTCCCAATCCTGTCTTTTACAGGAAACGGCCCTACAAACCTTGGTGCTAATTTCCCCACGGACCCAAAGCGAACAACATTCTGTAACGGAGATACTTTGATAAAAACCATGTCCCCAATGTCAAACTCAAGATCTGTCCTCCTCTTATCAGCATACGATTTTTGCCTATCTTGTGCTGCTTTCATCCTCCTTCGAATCAACTCAATCTTCTCCGAGGTTTCCCTAACCATATCGGGCCCAAGTAGGATTTTATCGGTAGATTCCCACCAACATGTAGGCGAACGGCAAGGCCTTCCATAAAGAGCTTCGAAAGGTGCCGTGCCAATACTAGACTGAAAGCTATTGTTATATGCGAATTCTACTAACGGAAGGTGCTCTTCCCATGTACCCCCAAAGTCTAGGATACAAAGCCTTAAAAGATCCTCTAGAATGCGATTCACCCTCTCGGTCTGGCCGTCTGTCTGAGAATGATATGCGGTGCTCAAACATAGCTGAGTCCCTACCGCCTCTTGTAAACTCTTCCAAAATTCGCTAGTAATGATGGGGTCACGGTCGCTTACCATACTAGAAGGAATACCGTGCAAACGAACTATCTCCTTAATGTATACAGAAGCCAACCACGGAGCAGTCCTCTTACTTTTCACGGGAATAAAATGGGCGCTTTTAGTAAGTCTATCTACTATAACCCAAATCCCCGTGTTACCCTTCCTTGATCTTGGTAATCCATCCACAAAATCCATTGAGATGCTTTCCCATTTCCATGGTGGAACTTCTAATGGGTGAAGCAACCCACCGGGTTTCTTTTGTTCTGCTTTAACTCGTTGGCACACCAAGCATCTAGCGACGTACTCGGCCACATCCTTTTTCATACCGGCCCAAAAGAAAACCCTCTTCATATCTTTGTACATCTTATCCCCGCCGGGATGAATGGTCATTTTTGAGCGATGAGCATCATCAAGAATGGCCTTCCTTAAGTCTTCGTCTTGTGGTACACAAAGTCTATTATCCCTTCGTAACCAACCCTTATCGTCTAGGGTATACCTACGAAGATGGCTTGACGACTCCCCCCCTTTGAGCTTTTCTACTATCTCAACCAACTGTGGGTCGTCTCGCTGTGCCTCACCAACCCGTCCTAGAAGTGTAGGTCTAACCTCCAAGGATGCTAACAGACCGGGTACTAAGTCAACGGAGGGTCTAAAGTCAAACATAGAGATGAATTCTAAGCATTGTCGTTCAACAAACAACGGACTCAAGGACAACCTTTTCCTACTTAAGGCGTCTGCCACCACGTTACCCTTGCCCGGGGTATATGCTATTTCAAAATCGTAGGAGGCTAAGAATTCCATCCACCGTTGTTGCCTTAAATTCAAATCCTTCTGAGAGAATAAGTATTTTAATGATTTGTGGTCAGTGAACAGTTCGAATTTCTCACCAAGAAGATAGTGACGCCAAGACTTAAGCGCGAAAACAATTGCGGCTAGCTCTAAGTCATGCGTGGGGTAATTCTTTTCATGAACCCTCAACTGCCTTCCACCATAGGCTATTACTCTTCCCTCTTGCATGAGGACCGCGCCAAGTCCCGTCCCACAAGCATCAGTATAGATGGTAAACGGTTTATTCCCGTCTGGCAGCACTAAGACTGGGGCTGAAGTTAAGGCTCTCTTTAAACGTTGGAATGCATCATCGCAATCTTTGTCCCACGTAAAAACCAGGTTCTTCTTCGTTAACCGTGTTAATGGAGCTGATATTTTTGCGAAGTCTTTGATAAACTTCCTATAATAGCCAGCCAACCCCAAGAAACTTCTTACTTCGGTTGCATTTTTAGGGACCTTCCAATCTTGGATGGCCATCACCTTTGCGGGATCCACTGCTATCCCTTCTTTGGAAACCACGTGCCCTAAGAACCGTACTTCCTTCCTCCAGAAGTGACACTTAGAAAATTTTGCCTTAAGGTTATGCGCTCGAAGGGTTTCCAACACTTCCCTAAGATGTAGGGAGTGCTCTTCTTTATTCATAGAAAAGACTAAGATGTCATCCACAAAGACTACCACGAATTTGTTAAGGTATTCCCTAAACACCCTACTCATCAAATCAACAAAATATGCAGGGGCGTTTGTCAAACCAAAGGGCATCACTAGCCATTCATAGAATCCGTCAGGAGTCCTAAAAGCAGTCCTATCTATACTATCCTCAGCCACTCTCAGTTGATGAAAGCCAGTGGCTAAGTCCAACTGCAAAAACACTGAGGCGCCAACTAACTGATCAAAGAGATCGTCAATCCTCGGCAGTGGGTGTCGGTTCTTTTTAGTAAGCTTGTTTAGTTCTCTATAGTCCATACAAAGTCTAAAAGACCCATCCGCCTTTGTGGCAAAAACTACTGGAGCACCCCACTCCGATATACTACGTCTTATGAACCCCTTCTCAAGCAACTCCTTTACTTGCTTATTGAGTTCCCTCCTTTCACGAGGAGCCATGTGGCGCACTGGCAAAGATACGGGTTTAGCATTATCCACAAGATAAATTCGAAAGTCTATCTCCCGCTTTGGAGGTAAGCCCTTCACCTCCTCAAACACATCCGGATATTCCCGGACCACTTCTACCGATCGCAGGTTCTCTACAGACGTGTCAAGCGATTCAAGATAACTTAGCATAACGGAATTTATGGGATTACAAAAGATGTCGAGAGCATTACCAAGGCGAGTCACAAGCCTAACTACTCTCCTTTCACAATCAAGAATGGCCCTATTTCTAGACAACCAATCCATTCCTAAAATTAGCCCATAGCCCGTGAAGCCCAATACATAAGCATCACATCTAAATTCAACGCTAAGTATAGAGATTTTCAAATCCAAACATATCATGGTCAAATGAGCTGAACCCCCAATTGGATTTGAAACGACCAAGGGATCCTCTACTAAACTGGTGTTCAAGTGCAGTGATTCAACTAATGATGCAGAGATAAACGAATGAGATGCGCCAGAATCGAATAAGGTACGGACAGGATGATCAAACAGAAAAACTAAGCTTTCAACAGAAATTGTTCTACCTCTTTCTTGCAGCGGTGGTGCCGCAATAGCCTGAACTTGCCCCCTTGCCTGCCCTGGTGCCATAAGAGCCTGCACCTGTCCTCCCGAGGTAGACCCTGCCCTCTGCCCCTTCTTTGGACAGTCCTTCACTAAATGTCCCGCATCTCCACAATGAAAACAACCAGTCTTCTTTTTCTTTCTACAATCTTTGCTGAGATGGCCAGGCGTCCCACAATTGAAGCATTTCTTCTTCCCTTTGCCATTATTGTTTTTACCACCCTTCTGATTTTGCTGTTGGGGTTTCTTCTGATCCCCTTTCTTTTCAACTGCCTTATCCTCATGCATAAGTGCCATTTCTACTAGCTTTTCAAAGGTGGCTCCCATAGGGATGTGGGTAATAGCCAACCCTTGCAACGGTTCATTCAAGCCTCTAACAAACCTCAAAGCTTTCTTCTCTGGCGTGTTCACCAACTCCAAGCCAAACCTTGCTAACTGATTAAATTTATTGACATATTCCTTTACTGATGAGCTCCCTTGCTTTAGTGCCAGGAATTTTTCCATATTTATGTTCTCCTCTGCCCTTGAAAGAAACTTTGCCTCAAACCTTCATCTGAAATCCGCCCATGAATCAACTGGACGTTCCCCGTTAGTGATCTCCCACCAAAACGAGGCCTCTCCCTTCATTAACCAAGCAGCTAAACGGACTTTCCTCCCATCTTCCACTTCAAAGATATCCAACAATTCCTCAGTCTCCTTAAGCCAATCTCTGGCCTCCACAAACGTCTCAGTCCCTTGAAAAGTTTTTCCTCCCATAGCCTTGAATTCCTTGCACGTCTTTGCAAAAGTGTCAACACGAGGAGGAGGAGGAGGAGGAGGAATGGGTGCAACTAGGGGTGGAGGAGTATCCGCTGGGCCTGCAGTGGTGGCCCTAGCCTCCAAGTATCTCCTAAACCACCCTGGAATCGTCACACCTTCTGGGAGATTAAGATCTTCAGCCATGCTGAAACGAAAAAGGAAAGATTCAAAATGGAGAATTCGAAAGATAAAGATAAGGATGTGGCTATTTGGGATTATGTTTTTCATAAAAACTCTCTTTAAATAACATGTTTTTTTTTTTTGAAAGCACTTCTTCCAAAAATACTTTAGAAAAAAAAATATTTTTCTAAAATTTTTTTTTAATCTGTTCTGGTAACCTTATGCTCTGATACCACGTGTAACACCCCACGTCCATTAATGTCACTCACAAAGGGAATGCATTAACTTCCATGGAGGTTTTAAGTGAATATAGAACAGTAAAATTACAACAAGACAGATATAAAATAGTACTTGGAAATTCAAAAACATTATTTCATTGTAGCAGAAGTCAAAACATGTTTGATTACATCATAACACCATATTCAATGTCAAGTACAATATCTATCTTGATAAAACACGTACATAATCCCATTACATGAATAGCCATTAAAAAGAAAGATAACAAGCTGGACTTTACTTCAGCAGTCCAAGCTTTCCAGAAGATAAGCGATCCAACTAGACTCCACTAGAACTTGGCCCAACCTGCGGACCTGAAGGGAGAAAAAGGATGGAAAAGAGGGGGTCAGACATAAAGTCTGGTGAATATGATAATTCTACAATACTATTACCAAAATAACTGGACTAAGGCATAAGCTGGAAAACAAGAAAATGTCTATGAAGAGCAGATTAAGGACATAGACAATCGCTAAAGGCAACGTTATAGGCGCTCCTAAATACTAAAGGATAAACACTATACTGCACCACACCGGTCACCCTAAAGATTCATCCCACTTAGCTTCACTTAGAAACTTTCCCAATGGCTTTACGTACCCCTAGCTGACTACATAGGTGCCGCCTGCCCCTATCTCCACTAGGTGTACCCTACTTCCCATTATTCGATCGGCTCCCTAACTCGTAGATACCCGTGCTGGCCCCACAGTGGGGTGTATCACTCCCCTAAAGTGGCAACCTGATATAACGGACATGCACGACTTATACCTACACGATGCAACAACGTCTTACCTACCAGCCCGGGTCCACACACGCATATGAAACCCGTTGGACTTGCGTTGCCACCGCTCCCTGTTTTGGCCTCTTATAGTCAAACCCAGTATACGTGTCCCGTCCTCGACTTGGGTCGAGCCCACAAAGATACGTTTTGGGACTCTGGTTGAAATGGGCCCCCACTATTTACCACAAGCATTCCACCTAAGCTTGTCCCCATTAGTCCATCCCACTTAACCCACTTAGTCATGTTCAATTACATGTGTGTTTGGTTAAGTCTAATCGTATTTCAAATGCCTCTAAAGGCAACCACCAGATTCCTCATGCCACCCAAGGCACCTACTTAACCCCCATGTCCAACCTTACATGATTATCTGGTTAAGTATTTCTTAGTTCATTAAGGCCATAACCTCATAAAGACCTCTCACATTAGACTGGCATTTATGGCAGCTGGATTTGCCGGGCGGGTCCGGGCAGTCTTACACCATAAAAGAGTCTAACCTCGTGTCTTTACAACTGTTATGCTTTAGTTTGGGCCTAGGACCTCTCACATTGGGCCGACATTTGTGACTACTGGATTTGCCGGGCGGGTCCGGGCAGGTTTACATCACAAACGGGTCCAACCTCGTGTCCTAAGCATTGATTATTAATAATAATCCACTTTCCCCCAATTTTAATAATTCCCTACTTGAATTATTAATTACTTCCAATTTTTAACAATGTCCATAATTGACTCAATTATGGAAATTCATTCATGGTATGCAACATCTTACAAAATTGCACCCAATTTATTAATTCCTAATATTACCCCTACCCCACGTTTGAACGTTTATTCGCAAAATATATGTTAGACTCGAATAGCCTAACTCATAGCATAAAAGAGATTATCATAATAACAACATGTATATGTGACCAAATGAATCATAATAAGGGGTGAAACTTGCATATGTCCAACTTGCATAGATTATACATGTCATGGACCTAAAGGTGTCAACTTGTTCAAAATTCACCTAATATAATCTCAATCAATTTTCATAAACTTACATATGAACATGTGTGAATCAACATCATCTAATTTTTTAACAACATGGTTTTATATGGGTACACCTAACTCAATAGGCAAATTCCCATAATCAAGTTTTATTTAATTATAGTTTCAAGTTTATGGGTACACCTAACCTAATAGGCAAATTCCCATAAACAAGATCCATTTAAATCAAGAAAAAAAAACATAACTTTAAGCATGATCCAACAACAGGATTTTTCAACATAATATAGCATGATTTATAACATGGCATAGTATGATAGTATAACATAGCTTGACATGATTCTCAACATAGCACGACATAGCATAAGAGAATTTACAACATAGCATGACATAGCATATATAATTTACATCATACGACAACATAATAACATAATAAGAGATCCACAATATATAGAATTTACAATTACAAATCACATCACTTTCTTGTGATCCATTCATAACTGAGTCAAATTAGTTTGTAATAGTCTTGTGAGAATCATTATACTCACCAACAAAAGAAAAGAATTAGAGAAAGAGAGATCTTTTGATTTGATTTGTGTAGATTTAGTTGTAGATGATTAGGCTTCCTCTTCTTAGTTTGTGACGGCTATGCTGAACTCCATGGCAGCAGCATGACGGTAGCTTCTCTAATTTTACAAGTGATTTAGGTCTAGGGTCTAGCCACTTATTTATAGATTTTAGAATTCATTTAGGCCATTAGATTTAACCTAGAAATAACCGCAGCCGTTCAGACAAGATGGGGTTTATCTTGTTGACTCAGCAATGAGTCAGAAGTGACTCAGCAAACACTCAGCATATTAATAAACTTCTATTCATGTCATAAATATATATATATTTTCTACAATGTACATATTAGATACATCCCCCTTTACTTATTATTGTTTTTATATACATATTAGATACATCCCCTCTCTCACACACTTATTAATATTTTTATATTCATATTAGATACATCCCCTCTCTTACACACTTATTAATATTTTTATATTCATATTAGATACATCCCCTCTCTTACACACTTATTAATATTTTTATATTCATATTAGATACATCCCCTCTCTTACACACTTATTAATATTTTTATATTCATATTAGATACATCCCCTCTCTTACACACTAATTAATATTTTAGCAACTTTAGTGTTAATAGAAAATTCGGGGTGTTACAATTATCCTTTTATTTCGGAAAGATTTTTGAACTTTAAAATTTAGTTGGATGATTCCCTTAAACTTTTCGAGTTGTTCTCACTCTGGTTCACCAGACTGACCCAGTATTTGTAATGCTCGTGTTAGACCGGGTTGTACAGGTCCAAGTTATCGGATGAGGCGAAGTCCAGAGACAAGCTGAAGGTGTTTAGATGTATGACAGGTTATTATAACTGTCCAGATGTGTTGACTGTAAGCTGTTCTCTGATGTTTATAAGTATTTTACAAGCTCTTAATAAAGGTTATTTTTATATTATATTTTGTTCCGCTGCGATGTGAGACTCTGTGTTATGTTTGTTCTTCTTCTTCTATTCTAATACTTCTTTCTTACCTCACCCTATACCTTCTTTCTATTAACTTTCTGGATGTTCGGTACTCGAGTTTGGACACTGAATGTAATTATGTCAAAAATTCGAGCCTCGAATTTTCTGGTTCGTTACAGTGGTATCAGAGCTATTGGTTTAGTAATAACCTTGGTTCTGTGGCTTAACTTGATAGAGATGGGGTTAGTAACACCCTAGATTGAGTTTGAGTGTGTGTGTGTATATATATATATGTATATATGAGAGCGTATTTGTAAATTTTATATAAAAATATTTCTATTGTGTTAATTGATTGGTTCAAAGTGTTGAGAAGTATTAGAACTAACAACTAGCACAATACTGTTTTGTAAAGAAGGTAAATGAAATATTTTTCCCCAAATTATATTTTCGCATATAGAGTAACTATTTTTAATAAAGCATCAATATGTTAGTATGATTGATTAATTTGAATAGAATTCAAATTCAATTAAAAAATTTTGAATGGTTTGTTAACCAGGAGATTTCACATTTGAAATAGGTGAATGAGAATTTCAATTATGAATTGATCGAATCAGAATTTAACTTGGAGATAAGTTAAACAGGAACAAAATGGGTATTGAGATGAAATTTAATTAAATGGATTCGGGATTTAAATAATAGTAATAATCAATAAAAGTTGAATGATTTGATTGAATTGATAAGGAATTATTTGTTAATTGTTTGTCATATTGGTCGAATATAAATACATAAACAGTTTAATAATCGTTGAATGAATTGAAAACTAAATTTCTGTATAATAACTTGAATGAATCGAACATGTTTTGAAATTGGACCATTTAATCCTGAATATGAAAATGAATGAATGTTATACGTTTGGATTGGGGAAATTTGTATAGTTCTACTGGTTAATAATTAAAATGTTATTTTGAATTTCATGTATTGTTTACTTACATGATGAATTCAGTTGAGTACAGGTGCCCGAAGGCTTTGGGTTTGACTTTTGTTGAATATATCGCAATAAATTGAGTCATTATGCTAAATAATGCTCATAAAAGGTACGCTTACGTGAAAATATAAGTTTTGGTTTTGAAATTTTGTTTTCCAACCATGGGATCGATGTATATATATTCGTTAATCCTGCGATATTGCAGAAGTCCCTCCATACAGGGGAGACTATGCCGAATTTTTCCGAGAATATAATGTATTAGAATTTTTTTTGGTATTTTTGAAATTTTTATTTAAAATAATAGATTGGTTTTTGATTTATAATAAATTGGATTTTTGGAAATTAATGGGTTTGTAACATTTCTTCTATCCTTGTAATTTCAGGGACGAAATTCTTTTATGAGGAAGGAATGTAACGTCCCGTATTTTTAATGGTCAGATATTTATATATTTTATTATATTAAATATTTATTTGGTATTATAAATGGATTTATAATATATATATATATATTGTTTATAAAACAAAGTTTGAACGTATATTTAAATAATTCGAACTAGTAAACATCAAAGTATTTCATAATTTACGATTTGAAATTTATGTATATCGGTACGAATATAAAACAATCAACGACAATGGATGATGAAATTAAATAATCTTACGAAATAGAACGTTTAAATCAATACGTTTCTTACCGTATGATGAGGCACGTGCTTTGCACAAGGAAAATTGTTCGATATATTATATAGGCATTAGAAATGATTATTTTTCAAACAACCACCATTTTCGACGAAACAGATTTTATTGGAAAATGTATAATTTATTATTGCTAAATTTCCATTTTGGAGACAACTGTAGTTATTTTAGCAGTGTATACAATTTAAAGGTGAACCAAAGAATAAAAATAACGACGTTGCGCAAATGGAGTCAGTTTTCATCAAAATTAATTTCGTTGGGACCGTAATATTGAGACATAGCGGTGTATGTATTTTCATTGAATTGGAAACTTATTTTTGGCAGTGCGTATATTTGACAGCAGTAACGTAAAATAGCGATACACTATAAAATACTTAAAACTTCACGGTTAAGTTATATTAATTAAATATATTCTTCTCAAAAATAGTGCCTACCCTAACAACCGTATGCAGCCATCCTACTGTATTTATTTTCCCCTTTAATACTCAACGCAGACCTACATGAAGGACTTGAAATCTCAACGTACTTGCACAGATCTGTAGAAATAGAAAGCATAAGCCACTGTATCTTATGTACCAGTTGTCCCATTTCCTTTTGCATACTTAATGTATTGTATATAATAACTTCAAATCAAAGCCCCCTATTTCCTTCTGTAACATCTGTGCATACTATAGAAAACATCTACAAACCTATTTTCTAACCTAAACTTTGTGTTATCAACTTTTATTTTTCCTTCATTGTTAAGTTTCGAACAGCTTTATTTCAGCTAACCCTATGTTCAGACGAAAAGAAAAGCAGTAGGAGTTTGTTGACACCACATTATGTGGTGTCAACGTGACTCTATCCACCAATTGGTGGATAGAGGAGGACCCTATATGGGACTCCATGAATTCCACCAATCGGTGGCCGAGGTCACCGTGACATCACAGAATGTGGTGTCAACAAACTCGGTCTCAAAGAAAAGACCCTGCAGGCAACTCAATCTGTTAAATAGCCTATCCTGTCTGTGCATCTTCTACTCACGCATACATGACTAATGAAATGAGAATTCAGCGTAGTCTTTGAAGAGAGCCTACAGTCCTACATGCATCATTACTGTGGGTGCCAAGGGTGTATACATCTATAAATAGGAATGATAAACCATTTATTTTCTTCAGCAAACAAAATACCGCAAACTTCATGCCGGAAGGAAATTGAATTAATTAAAATAAAAATAGAATAAAATGTGTGTGTTGATCATTTTGGAGCAAAGTATGCAGCGTGTTTTACTGCTTTGAAACAACTGCAAGCAGTGAGGTGAGATTTTGTCTGGAACACAGGAGCAGGAAGCTAAAAGAAATCTGTGGAAAATGTATTTTATTGATATATGATTCTTATATATTGTACAAGGCATCGGCGGCACTATATATAGATACATAGTCCATGTAATAAAACAGGTACAAGTGATTGCATATTGGGCTTAGCCCAGCCCACCAATACAAAACGTTTGTAAATAAAGTAGCGACAGATCAGTTGTTTCATTAGCCACCCTCAAAAACATCTAGGGTTTTCCCTTTCCTGTCTGCGCCGCCATCTTCTTCAACCTTCAAATCCTCTCTAAATCTCACGAAGTTCTTCACCGATAGGGGTTTCGTGAGTGCATCTGCCTTCTGAAATTGAGCTGGCACATGATTTACGTCTAATTTTCCAGTGGTGGTCAGTTCTCGTACAAAATACAGATCAATCTCGATGTGTTTCGTGCGAGCGTGCTGAATAGGGTTAGCTGATAAGGAGACGGTGCTTAAATTGTCGCACCATACAATTGGTCTTCTGCTAGGAGCAAACCCTAGCTCCTTAAGCAAGGAATTTATCCACATGACTTCAGCCGTGGCACTCGCTACTGATCTGTACTCGGCTTCTGTGCTGGATCGTGATATAGTTGGCTGCTTTTTGGAACACCACGAGATTGGATTTGATCCCATGAAAACACAATAACCAGATGTCGATCTACGATCATCTGGGTCAGATGCCCAATCAGAATCACTGTAAGCTTGTATTGTTAACTCTTTGCAGGTCTTTAGAGTGATTCCATAATTGATAGTACCTTTTAAGTACCTTAGGATGCGTTTAACAGCTGTCCAGTGTTCATTTAGGGGTGCTTGCATAAACTGACACACTTTATTTACACTGTAGCAGATGTCTGGTCTAGTCACAGTTAAGTATTGCAATGCCCCCACTGTACTTCGGTATTCTTTGATGTTGTGAATCACTTCCCCTTTGTGTTTAGACAGTTTGAGGTTACTCGTCATAGGAGTAGGCATAGGCTTGGCTTTATCCATTCTGGTTTTAGCAAGAAGTTCTGATATGTATTTACTTTGGGACAGTATAATTTCAGTTTTGGACTTCTGAATAACTTGTATACCCAGGAAATAGCTTAAACTTCCCAAGTCCTTGATTGAGAAAGTTTGATTTAGGAACTGAATTATTGTGTCTACTTCCTTTTGATTGCTACCTGTTATTAAGATGTCATCAACGTAGACAAGTATGTAAGTGACTTCTGTTCCATTTCTTTTGATGTGCAAAGAACTGTCAGATTTAGCAGTTATAAAACCCAGCTTCATGAATGTTGCTTTTAGTTTGTCATACCAGACTCTTGAGGCTTGTTTCAACCCATAGATTGCCTTATTCAGTTTGCACACCAAATGTTCATTTTGATAACTTTTGTATCCCTCTGGTTGCTCCATGTAGACATCCTCTTGTAATTTCCCATTTAGGAAAGCATTACAAACATCCAGCTGCCTTATACACCAGTGTTTATGCAGGGCAATACTAATAATTATTCTCACTGTTGTATGCTTAACCACTGGGGAAAAAGTTTCTTTAAAGTCAAATCCATACTCCTGTGTATACCCCTTTGCAACCAGTCTTGCCTTGTGTTTTATAATGCTCCCATCAGCTGCCTTCTTTAATTTATAGGTCCATTTACAACCTATAATGTTCTTATGGTTTGGTGCAGTAACAAGATCCCATGTTTTATTTTTGATTAAGGCATCATACTCCTCTTTCATGGCATTTTTCCATTTTTCACATTTTACTGCTTCATTGAAGTTGACTGGCTCTCTGTCACTGATGGAAGTAATGTATATCTTAGGCTTAAATATCCCATGCTTTGCCCTAGTTATCATGTGATGTTTGTTTTGATCATGCTGTTCAACCTCATTACTTGTAGAACTGCCATTCTCATCAGTAGAATTAGCATTTGTACTTTCAGTTTCATTACTGTCATGATCCATGTTATCATCTCCAGCTAGTGAATTTGCTGGACTGTAGCTTGCCCTTGTGCTAGGTATACTGTCCTCATCATCATTCTCATGCTGTGCATCATGCTGTGTTTGTTGTTGTTGATTATGCATCGTGTCTTCAGTCAATTCTGGTGGTTGTATGATTTTTCTTTCATCATTGACAATCTTTTTAGTTGTTCTAATTCCCTTTTCTGCAAAAGGAAAAACATGCTCATCAAACACAACATGTCTTGAAACATATAACCTCCCACTATCACTCAAACACTTGTATCCTTTCTGATTATCTGCATAACCAAGAAATGTACAAGGAGTTGATCTCAGATTTAGTTTATGTCTGTTATAGGGTCTTAAACAGGGAAAACATAGGCATCCAAAAGGTCTTAGTTCAGAATAATCTGGTTTGACTCCATACATCATTTCATATGGGCTTTTATACTGTAATATTTTGGTAGGCATTCTGTTAATTAAAAATACTGATGTCACAAAAGCTTCTGACCAAAATTTTAGTGGTAGGTGAGATTGAGATATCAGTGTGAGCCCTGTCTCAACAATATGCCTATGTTTTCTCTCTATAAGGCCATTTTGTTCTGATGTGTGTGGGCAGGTCATTCTATGTAATATACCCTTATCGTTAAAGAATTTCTTTAGTGGTTTAAATTCACCACCACCATCTGTTTGCATAGTTTTCACAATGCAGTTTGTTTGTTTCTCAATGAGAGTGACAAACTGTATTGTTGCATTGTATGCATCTGATTTATTTTTAAGTAGATATATCCATGTATATCTTGTAAAAGCATCTACAAAGGAAAGGTAATACCTGTATCCATGATCTGTTTTGATTGGAGAAGGCCCCCATAGGTCTGCAACTATTAGCTCAAGTGGCTTGCTGTACTTTGTATCAGATTCAGTGAAGGGTAATTTATGACTTTTGCCTATTTGGCAATGCTTGCATACAAAATGATCAGGTATATTTTTGCAATCAATTTTATTTTCATTCAAGACATGTTTAACAGTTTTCACATTAGGATGACCCAACTTATAGTGCCAATCATTAAAATCTTTGTACATATCATTGTTTACAGTCACAGTTTCAACATTGCAACAGTGATTTCCATTATTACTAGCATGTCTGGACTTCAATTTCTTGAACTTGTACAGCCCTTTATCCAAACTACCCTGTAGTAAAATTTCTTTATTTAGTAAATCTCTAACTAGGCAATATTTAGGGTGAAACTCAAAGTATACACGGTTGTCTTTAGCAAATTGTGATACACTGATTAAGTTTTTCTTAATCTTGGGTACTCTAAGTAAATTATTTAAATAGAGTTCCCTTTTTCCATGGATGTAACCATGTCCTATATGTGATATACTAGTAGTTTCACCATTACCCATTGAGACAGAGTACATACCTGAGTAGCTTTTATTCCCCAGATTTAGATTCTGTAAATTGTTGGTCACATGATTCGTAGCTCCAGAGTCTGGGTACCATTCATCAAGATTTATATCCTCTGCCTTGCTTAATTCATCACTGTTTGAACTTTGTGACTGCATCCTCAATCCTTCAGCATTTGTCCTCTGTTGTCCCACTTGTGTCACGTTAACATTTGGTCCTCTTTGATTTCCTTGACCTTGCTGATTGATATTATATTCAGTGTTGAACCTAAAATAACATCTGATTGCATCATGTCCAAATTTCCCACAAATCTGACATTTCACCCTGTTGTTGTTGTTAAATCTACCTCCTCTACCTCTGCCTCTTTGGTTGGGGTTGCCACCTCTAAAAGACTGATTTTCTTGTCTGTTATTTTGCCCAGTGTTACCTTTCTGTTGCCCTTTATTTCTTGACGCGGTGGCATAGTTGACAGAAAGTTCTGATTGATTTCTTTTCTGTTCAACTCTTCCTTCATGTGCAAGAAGTGATGAGTGCACATATTGTAAGTCAGGTACGGTTTTCTGTGAGGCTATAAATGTTACTATTGACTCATAATCTTCATCTAGGCCACCTGTGATATAAAGAACCTGCTCACTATCACTGATAATGTGCCCTGTAGAGTTCAGCTTGTCACACAGTGTCTTTATCTTGGTAAGATAGTCATGCATGGACATTTCATCCTTCCTCATGCATTGTAGTTGTCTTCTGTATAGCATAACTCTTGCGGTAGATTGAGCACTGAATATCTGTTCAATGGTACTCCATATTGCATAAGATGTATTGCATCCTATAACTCTAGATAACATGCTTGCACTTATTGATGATATCAACCATGAAACAAGAAGACTATCTTGTTTTTGAAATCTCAAGTAATCTTGATTGCTGACTAAATTTCCATCTTTATCATGAATCATTGCAGGTGGGATGATGACCGTACCTTTGATAAAATCAAGGAGTCCATATCCTCTTAGTGCTGCTTCCACCTGAAACTTCCATAGCATGTAATTATCCTCGTCAAGAGGGATGGTAATTATGTGACTCTTGGGTTTTATTAGCGGGAAGTCTGGTACAGGAGGTACAGAAGTAGGATTGATTCCAGAATTGGCTGAACTGAGGGATTCATTGTTTCCAGTTCCTGCCATGTCGATCAAGAAAACGCAGTATAAGTAAATTCTTGATGAAACTGAAGTTTCTTGGACGGCTGAGACACTGCAAAGTGCTGTAGCAACCAGATCTTCAGTGGAATTGGGATTCTAGGATGGCAAATTCACCAAATGATGATGAATATTGCAACCGGATCTCAGCCAGATGATGACTGAATGTCTGATGGCCAAGAATTGCAGCCAAGAAGAGAGAAAATGATGAAATTTCTCTGATTCTTTCTCTTGGCGAGGCAATTGTAATCAGGTATTACTGATATGAAACAGAAAGTAGGTCAGAGAAGGGTGTATTCTTCAATGATGATAATTTTCTGAGAAGAAAATGCAAAATACACTCTCCTCTTAATTTGTTTTTGTGCCGTTAGGCTTGATGCTCTGATACCATAAAAGAAATCTGTGGAAAATGTATTTTATTGATATATGATTCTTATATATTGTACAAGGCATCGGCGGCACTATATATAGATACATAGTCCATGTAATAAAACAGGTACAAGTGATTGCATATTGGGCTTAGCCCAGCCCACCAATACAAAACGTTTGTAAATAAAGTAGCGACAGATCAGTTGTTTCATTAGAAGCAGCGCAGCTGATAGTCTCGTCAGATTGGAGCGGAGACCGGGAGGAGGTGTCGTTCAACAGTAGATGCGGGTTATTGTTATGCATTTCTCGACGGGGGTGTCGCACTATGGTGCGAAGTCGGGCACGGGTTTCTCGAAGGTCAGGCGACACATTGATGGTAGTGAGGGGAGAAGCCTAACGAGGCGGTATCTTGGTCGAACACTGGGAACGGTTGGCACAAGTGCCGGTGGAGCAGTGGGGGAGGCGGAAACAGGAAGACAGGCTCATGTAGAAGCATTTCAAATATGATGTAAGGAAGCACTGACATGCGTGCAAGCCTACAGAGGGAGGGGTTCAGTGCATGGTGACGGAGTGGAGTTAAATTCGGTTTTGGTGGTTAGGGACATGGGAGGTGCAGTTCGAAGAAAACACAGAAGAGAGAGAGAGAGAGAGAGAGAGAGAGAGAACGAAGATGTACAGTGCACCATAAATGTGCCAGGCATGGTAAATGCCTAATTACCTTTTAGAAATGGCGAATCATTCATGTATAACATGGGCCGACTTTCTCATAACATATATTAAATTGCATAATTCTTTTGTACGTGGACTGTTATGCCAACCCAAATATTGTTATAACATAAGTTAGACTTGGTTTTAGTGATTTGAATTTAGTTATCAATATATACATATATATATATATATATATATATATATATATATATATATATATATATATCCCATGCCATGTGTCTACCCTATTTGTCTAGTTACGTATGTTAATACGATCTATTTGTGCCTAATCCATCCTTGCTGAATACTTGTATATGTGACCGATTACAACATACCAAAGTAGTACAGAACGTGGCCATCTCTATGTATATACACAACGTGACCATTTTCGTTATACAACCCATAAATCTTTTAGTTTCTTATTTTTGCATAGTTTATGATCACTAAAATGCACTTTTGGAATGCTAATGTATAACATTAGTATATATTCCTATATGCTAGCACATAAGTAACTTCTCAACTAAGTTGTTCAGAGCGATACCATTACTAGTTACTTTTTTGACTGCTGCCGATGAATTAGTGATGCAAGCTTGGAATATAGATTTTCTTAAAATTGCTGGCGAAAGATACCTTTAGGTGGATCATAAAATAAATTATGCATACACGCACAAAGCATATCAAAAATATAGTTTGATCGTGTATACAACTACCTGACCTAAGACTGTGACTGCTAATTCAACTTCGTTGCAGTTTAGGAAACATATACCTTATTTTATAAAAAAAATACTATTTTACCGAAAATTATACCACTACTTGAGTTGTACTTGTACCATTTTAACATTTGTTTGACGAATATGTTCACTACATGCTAATTCAAATTTACAGGATACCAATTTAACCAAAAAATAAGTAAACAAAATACATACCGAAAACTATATAAATCTAACAGACAACAATTAGGATAAATAAATTGTATGAGTATATCATTTGTTCACAAAACGTAGTAGAGACAAAGGACATACTGGTGATCTAGGTCTGTCTGGGGTATTTGGGACCGATCTCAGAGAACCTCTGCTTTCACCATGCTACTTTGCTCGATCAAAGTTGCGGTAAGGCGATCGTTGAGAGCAAATCTCTAAAGATACGCTATCTTTACTTGCCTTACGCTGAGGGTTTGACATGACTCGATTGTGCATGGATATTAACATTCTTTTGCTTTGGTTCTTGTTCCTGCTCGAACCATGCTGGGTTCTGTTCCGTGTCATTTGGGTTCATTATTATCCTTCCTTAGATCTTCTATTTTCTAGCAACTTTGAAGTAGTCGGTGTAGGGTTGATTCCCTTCACTTTCCCATTTTCCAAATTGCGGTACATGAGGTTTCTGTATACGGTTAAAAAGTCAGTTTTTCGGTTTTGTGATGTACATTTGGTTGATTTTTTAAGCACTCAAATTAAATTTTGCTGAATTTGAAAACTTATCAGACAAGGCCCAAACAAAGTAATGACATATCTTAAAAATCACTTTTGCAGCATGGTCAGACAGTCAAGAATATGCAAGATTTTATGTCTAAACTGTTTCTTCTAGTTAAAACAACAAATGAAAGTATAAAACATAAAGCACCCAAGAATACTTTTGTGTGTGTAAGTACCCAATTTTTTTTTAAATCAAGCTTGTGTTATAACATAGTTATTTATACAAACTATACTGTGACAATCATACCTTGTAGGAGATACTCTGAGATGAAAGCTACGGTGATAGCCACAGGCTGAGCAACAAAGACTCTCATTGTATGGCACAAATTCGCCACAACCATCGATGGTGTAAGTGCCAAAATTACTTGACCGATTCTTCATGCACTGCATGTATACTTGTGCATTTCTATCATCTTCTAACATGTTATTTTCTCCTTTTTTGTGTATCCTATTCTTATATAGCTCTACTCTGAATGCTTTTTTTATTTCTTTTCCCATCTAGTTCTCAGCCATGACCACTTGCAATTATCTTGGAAGATTGGTTGTTTATATAGTGGCCTTGAAATAGTGAATTTACTAATTGAATAGTGTAGTGTTGCATAATTCACTACTTTGCCGCTGTTTTTTTTTTTCTAAAAAATTTTATGTATGACATTTAGGTTTCTGACAGCTAAACTTGTTTATAGTACAATATTTATTTGCTAGAAAAAAAACATTTATGTTAGCTCCAATATGACTATAATGTTTTTTTTCTATTCATCTAATGTATTAGTTCACAACAAACATATAAGCAGTATTTAACCGCTAATCCATGATCATTTTCATCTCTGATTTTGTTTGTACTTTGCTAGAGTATTATTGTTGACACACTACTTGCAAGCATCATATATTACGAAACTACAATTTTATTTATCTGCAGATGAGTTTTAGTTTGTTGGTCTGTTGATACATGATCTATACAGATAATGAAAGTTTACTTGTATGTATGCTCCATGAATATTAGACTAAACGTACAGTTTTTCTTGGCCAGTAACTGACCCAAGTCACCATGTTTTGATTGATTATTCCTGGAATTAATTGGTACATAATCATTGTAAACCTTTACCGAGACAATACAACTATTCATGACACTTGTATGCACGAATCTGAATTAAATTGCGAGTTAGAGTTGAATAAAATAATATATGGATCAGTTTTATAATTTTTATGTAGTCAAGACTTAAGTATTAATTTACATTTCAGAAAACAAAAACGCCCAACATGCAATACTAATTTAACCTGAATAAAAGATTAATAATGCTTTAAGTAAAAAAAGTTCGAAAGCATGCTTGCAAGTAAAGGAATTACCCATTTATCAGGATCTCTTAATCAAAATTATTATATTCCGAACTAACATAATGCATTAACATGTCAGTATTTAAATATATTGCTAGAATGCACTGCATTGTAATAATTTGTATTATAGAATTGTGTGGATGATTGGATAAAAATCTTAAATTTTAGTACCATTATGTTTGCGTTGCAAATGTTCTGGATAATGGACATACATAAGCACACATCTGTACAAAAAGAAATGAAGGAAAAAAAATGAGATGTGGGGACAGGATGGTTTGGGAAACCTGCAAATTATAGTCTTATGATTTTTCTAATAATCATCTACATACATGAATCTAACGATCTTTGTATTACTTATCTGAATATAATAGTGTTAACAAATTATCATAACATATATTTGTATCCCATAATGTTACTATATCAATGTTCACTATTTTTAAATAGCCTTGACGTAAGAACTGAGAGGTTAGCACATAATTATAAGTTGCGTCCTTAAGTTTGGTTAATGGTACCTTAGTGTAATGAAGCCATGTTAACTAAGCATTTCTACCAGTATGAGGACATGAGTTGTTAAATCCTCTATTAACGCGGTTCATAAATTGATGCATCAACTGCCAGTAAAGCGATCGGTCATGCACCATGATACCGGTTCGTTCGGTCTTTACGAATCGGTCGGGCTCGTCGCGTATGGATCAACTTCAATGCATGGTCGAGTACCGCTCGCATATAGGTAACGATCGGTCTGCGCTACGCTATCGATCGGTCAGTTACAAACTCAGTAACCGGACACGTTGATACAAATTAAAAAACATGCATCAATGAAATAGAATAAAACACTGCGCTTCAGACTTCTAGAACCCTACCACGTTAATGGATGGATCGGCCTTAAATATACATAGTAACATCTATGTAAATAAAATGTGAAGCTGGTTCAGTCATGAAGGTGTTAATATGTTCATATGGTATCAACACGTTCTCATCATATATACATGAGGTGTACCATAATAAAATGTTGAGGCACGTGGACCGTTTGCATGGTATTCCATTTCAAGGGATTCATATAGTTTGGCAGGTTTTATTAATAAAAAATGGAATACGCCATGTCAACAACTTTCATTTGATCAGTATCAAATAGCATAGAACCGATCGATTTTAGATAATAAAGCATCAAAATACGCCAGCATAATATTATAAAGTTGTGTGTAATAACATGCATGGATTCCATGTTGTGAATTATCAAAACATGGTTTTGGGTATGAGGTTTGTTTTTTAAGAGAGAAGAAAGAAGGAAGAAGGAATGGGAAAATTTTGTTTGTCCCACATCATGAAATAATCAAGAGCTTGCCTCTATATATACAAAGGCATGATGTATTACAACAAAAGAAAGAAGAGAAGGAGAGAAAAGGAAATTGGCCTTGAGCATGAACTTGACATAGATAATAATATTTAAAATGTCAAAAGATGGGCCTTGGGGCTCTTGGGGTCTCGTGATCCATTAGGCCGCAAAACAAACCAGTCAACAGGCCAGAACTCAACCAGTCGACCGTTACGTTGTACGGACGGAAATGGCCGTTGCAAACAGTCGTGACGTTTCTCTAAAAGGACACCTCTTCATTTGTTATAAATAGCAACGCCCAGAAATGTTTCAGATAACTTCGAATACATCTTCTTCTTCCTATATTAATCTGCAACATCATTAAAGCGTTTCTAACGCTGTCGTTCTCCATAACACCTTACAGGCGTTGCAAATTCCAGAAACTGCTGCAGATTTGTTCTCTTCTTCTTCTCTTTATTCATCTTCTCTACTTGCATCACCAGATACCAAATTTAAGAGTGTTCTTGGTCGGATCAAAATCGTACAAATTTTGAATCCGATTACGCTGTTTCAAAGCTTCATTGAATACTGAAGTCAATAGTTCGATAACCCTTTTGTACCTGGTGGGTTGAACTATTGTCTGAAAGAATTTGCTATGCAAATCCTTGAAGTCAGAAGTACGACAATCATTCTCCTCCATTAGCGTCTCAAACCACAAAATCCCCGACATATTTTCAGACAATATTTCAACCATGGAAGGTTTGAGCGCGTTGCAAGTGATGAATCAGATTTGACGAAGTTAGAGCGATTTGATGGAGAGAATTTCACTCGTTGGCAAGAGACTATGAAATTCTTTCTGATCACGGTCAAATTATTTCATATCCTCGAAGATGGATTGGAGAAAATAGCGGAGGAAACCGATAAGGATAGTGTGGAACTAAAAGCTAAAAGGGGAAAGCGCAAAGAGGAAGATTTTCTATGCAGAGGCCACATTCTGAATGCACTGTCTACTCCGATATACAATGCTCATAGGACCTTGGACACCACGAAGGCACTCTGGACTGCGCTAGAAAGCAAATATCGCATCTCTGAGGCAAGTAATAAGAAATTTCTTATATGCAATTTTATGGATTTCAAAATGGTCAATAACAAGTCCATAATTGGACAAGTAAGTGAAATACTGCTGTTAGTAAATCAACTTAAGGATGTCGGTATTGATCTCCCTGAATCTTTTGTTGTTGGAGTTATTATTTCAAGACTTCCGAATTCTTGGAATGATTATAAGAAAAAATTAAAGCATGTGGAAACAGATTATGATTTAGACGGTTTACAGCGTCATCTTCGTATTGAAGAGGATTCTCGTAAACGCGAACTGGATGATAATCCGCAAAATGAGTCTCAATCTAAGGCTAATAATGTTGAAATTAACGATAAGTTAAAGCCTAAGAATGAGACACAGTTCAAAAAGAAAGGTACTAATTCCAAGAATAAGAAAAAGGGTGGCTGTTTCTATTGTCACAAACCCGACCACTATACCCGAGACTGTCGTCTTCGGAAGAAACAACAAAAAGTGAATATGGTCGAAGAAAAGCTTATGGCTGTCGTATAAGAGGCGAACTCCGTTAGTGGCATTGACAATGATTGGTGGCTCGATACTGGAGCGACTATTCATATTGGCAAAGACCGTAATTTGTTCAAGACTTTCGATGAGAATAATGGAGAATCCAGCGAAGTAACTGGCACAAACAAAGTTGCAAGCAAAGTTCTGGGAAAAGGCACTATTTAATCGACATTCACCTCTGGAAAAGTTCATACTTTAGTCAATGTATTTTATGTACCTGATATGTGTAAGAATTTGATTTCTGGATACCTTCTTAACAAAGGAGGATTCAAGATGGTGTACGAGTCTGATAAATTAGTGTTGTCCAAGAACAACAAATTTATTAGACAGGGATATTCTTGTAACGGCATGATTAAGTTGAATCTAATGAAGAAATCTTCTGCTTATATTGTTGACTCTGTTAATTTATGGCATGGTAGATTAGGACATGTTAATTATAAGTCACTTAGAAATATGCATAAATTAGGATTAATTTCTGATTGTGATTTCGAATCCGTTTCTAAATGTGAAATATGTGTTCAATCAAAAATACATCGAAAATCCTTCAAAATCTGTTGAAAGGAAAACTGGTTTGCTTGATTTGGTATATAGTGATGTGGGTGACTTGAAAAGTCATATCACCTATGGTGGTAACCAATACTATATAACATTTATTGATGATTATTCTAGATATGCTTATGTATATCTAATGAAATCTAAAGATGAAGCCTTTGATAAATTCAAAATTTACAAACCAGAAGTCGAAACACAATTAGGAATCAAAATTAAAGTGTTACATTCAGATCGTGGTGGTGAATATTTTTCAAATGAGTTTACTTTTTTTTGCAAACAAAATGGTATTATTCACCAATGTACTGCCCCTTATACACCACAACAAAATGGTGTTGCTGAAAGGAAAAATAGAACTTTCGTAGAAATGGTTAACGCCATGATCATAGGTTCTAATTTACCTTATAACTTATGGGGAGATGCTATATTATCTGCATGTTACATTTTAAATAGAGTACCACTTAAGAAGAATAATATTTCTCCTTATGAATTATGGTTTAATAGAAAACCTATTCTTAGTAGACTCAAAGTTTGGGGTTGCTTAGCTTATGTTAGAAAACCAGACCCTAAACGACCAAAGTTAGGTAATAGAGCTTTTAAATGTGTTTTCATTGGGTATTCTCTTAATAGTATAACTTATAGATTTATGATTCTTGATACCTTAGAAGTCATAGAATCTGTAGATGTAGAATTTTTTGAAAATCAAACTGTTGAGAATCCATTAAGATCATCTAGTCCAGAACCAACTGAGACTAATGATACAAATGATGATGAATATGCTTCTGCTCAAAACAGCAAGGAAGTGTCAGTACCAGATAATAGTACTGAACAAAGGAGAAGTAAAAGAGCGAGAATAGAGAAGGACTATGGTTCTGACTTCATAACATATCTCGTAGAAGGCAATAAGGACGAAGTCCTTAATGTGACAAGATATGTAATGAACGTCGATGATGATCCCAAAACTTATTCTGAGGCTATGAGTTCTAGAGATTCTAATTTCTAGAAAGAAGCTATCAATGATGAAATGAATTCCGTAATGTTAAACCAAACCTGGGTATTAAGTGATTTACCTCCTGGTGCTAAACCTATAGGATGTAAATGGATATTCAAGAAAAGTTGAATACAAATGGATCCATTGACAAGTTCAAAGCCAGATTAGTTGCTAAGGGATATAAAGAAAGACAAGGAGTAAATTATTTTGATACATATGCTCCAGTGGCTCGCATATCTTCGATACGCTGTTTAATAGCACTTGCATCAATTCATAACTTGGTCATACACCAAATGGATGTAAAGACAGCTTTTCTAAATGGAGATTTAGAAGAAGAGATATACATGGAACAACCTGAAGGTTTCATAACCCAGGCCAAGAAAAGAAAGTTTGTAAATGAGTTAAATCTCTTTATGGCCTGAAGCAAGCTCCCATGCAATGGCATGAGAAGTTTGATAAAGTTGCACTGTCATTTGGATTCATTGTTAATGATGCAGATAAATGTATCTATAGCAAATCAGATAACAATGATTATGTTATAATATGCTTATATGTTGATGACATGCTGATATTTGGTTCCAATATATCTTGTGTGAATGAAAATAAGAAGTTTCTATCTTCTAAATTTGATATGAAAGATCTGGGAGAGGCTGATGTAATTCTGGGAATAAAGATCATTAGGAAATCGGGGGAGTTATTACTAACTCAATCTCATTACATTGAGAAGTTCCTAAAGAAGTATAATCATTATAATGACAAACCGGTACCAACTCCTTTAGATCCAAGTATAAAATTAGAAAAGAACACTGGACGTACCATTTCTCAATTGGAATATTCCAGTATTAGGAGTCTTAAGTATGCTATGCATTGCACTAGACCAGATACCGCACATGCTATAAGTGTATTGTGTCGATTTACGAGTAATCCAGGTTTTGAACATTGGAAAGCCATTTCCAGAGTCTTAGCTTATTTGAAGGGAACCATAAACTATGGTTTATCTTATAAAGGATATCCTGCTGTAATTGAGGGATATAGTGATGCAACCTGGAACAATGTAGAATCGAAGTCCAAGTCTACGACTGGATGGATATTTACATTAGGAGGCGCTGCTGTGTCTTGGGCTTCCAAGAAGCAGATTTGTATATCTGATTCAACTATGTTGTCAGAATTGATTGCATTAGCAGACGCACGTAAGGAAGCGGAATGGCTTAGAAATTTGTTAGTAGAAATCACATTATGGAAGAAGCCATCTCTAGCAGTCTCGATTAACTGTGATAATCAAGCAACAATATATAATGTTTCTAATAAAACATATAATGGAAAGTCTAGACATGTAAGTCTAAGACATCACATGGTGAGACAGTTACTCAAAAGTGGAGTTATAACTGTTGACTACATAGAAACAAAGAAAAACTTGGCTGACCCACTTACTAAGAGTCTTCCAAAGGCTATGGTTTCTATTAAGTCTAAAGAAATGGGACTAAGGTCTGTGAATGAAGATTGATCATCCTTAACAGAAACCCAACTTGTGTCTTGAAAAGGATAGACAAAGTTCAATGGGTACCAACAAGTTAAGGAAATGATTATGGAACACTAAATCAATAATCTCATAATGTTTAGTGTTGGATTCTGCATGAACAAAAGATGGATAAATATCCTTAATAAGTCTAGAAGCCTAAAAGTTGTCTCGCAGAAACACCTTAAGTGACTTACCTATATGAGTATGGAAATCAGGTCGTTTCCTATGAAAGTAAGACCGCTTTCTAAGTAGACTCATGAACCAGGATTTAAGCACATGGCCATTAACGTGCTGAGCAATACAGAACACTCTAACTAAGGAATACAATATGTGTGATTGTTCCGGTTTTATCATTAAGGGATACTTGGTTCAAGATTCGTTCACCATTGAATCTCGGTAGAACTTTGAATGGTTTACACTAAGTAAAAGTTCAAATCCAAAAGATACTTTTATTTATGTGTTGTTTCCACGATGATGCAAAACTTGATCTTAGAACTACATAGGCTTGATCCCACTTCGGTATGTAGGAAGTCACACTAGTGACTCAGCCGTCCATTTCATTTTGAAAATTGGGGGAGATTGTTGTAAATTTTCAAAACATGGATTTGGGTATGAGGTTTTTTTTTAAGAGAGAAGAAAGAAGGAATGGCAAAATTTGTTTGTCCCACATCATGAAATAATCAAGAGCTTGCCTCTATATATACAAAGGCATGATGTATTATTACAAAAGAAAGAAGAGAAGGAGAGAAAAGGAAATGGGCCTTGAGCATGAACTTGACATAGATAATAGTATTTAAAATGTCAAAAGATGGGCCTTGGGCCTTGGAGCTCTTTGGGTCTCGTGATCCATTAGGCCGCAAAACAAACCAGTCAACATGCCAAAACTCAGCCAGTTGACCGTTTTGTTCTCTGTTTGAAAACTCTCTGTTTGAAAACGGTCGACCGGTGACTTTTGGGCAGTCGACTGGTTTCATCCCAAAGGGAAGGGATGTGACGCTGTACGGACAGAAATGGCCGTTGCAAATAGTCGTGACGTTTCTCTGAAAGGACACCTCTTCGTTTATTATAAATAGCAACGCCCAGAAATGTTTCAGATAACTTCGAATACATCTTCTTCTTCCTATATTAATCTGCAACATCATTAAAGCGTTTCTAACGCTGTCGTTCTCTGTAACACCTTACAGGTGTTGCAAATTCCAGAAATTACTGCAGATTTGTTCTCTTCTTCTTCTCTTTATTCTTCTTCTCAACTTCCATCATTAGATACCAAATTTAAGAGTGTTCTTGGTCGGATCAAAATCGTACTAATTTTGAATCCGATTACGCTGTTTCAAGGCTTCATTTTATCCTGAAGTCTATAGTTTGATAACCCTTTTGTACCTGGTGGGTTGAACTATTGTCTGAAAGAATTTGCTACGCAAATCCTTGAAGTTAAAAGTACGGCAATCATTCTCCTCCATTAGCGTCTCAAACCACAAAATCCCCAAAAAATTTCAGACAATATTTCAACCATGGAAGGTTTGAGCGCGTTGCAAGTGATGAATCAGCATTTGACGAAGTTAGAGCGATTTGATGGAGAGAATTTCACTCGTTGGCAAGAGACTATGAAATTCTTTCTGATCACGGTCAAATTATTTCATATTCTCGAAGATGGATTAGAGAAAATACCGGAGGAAACAGATAAGGATAGTGCGGAACTAAAAGCTAAAGGGAAAAGCGCAAACAGGAAGATTTTCTATGCAGAGGCCACATTCTGAATGCACTGTCTACTCCGATATACAATGCTCATAGGACCTTGGACACCGCGAAGGCACTCTGGACTGCACTAGAAAGCAAATATCGCATCTCTAAGGCAAGTAATAAGAAATTTCTTATATGCAATTTTATGGATTTCGAAATTGTAACATCCCACATCCGTTAGTGTCACTCACAAAGGGAATGCACTAAGTTCTGTGGAGCATTTAGGGTAAAAGATGCAGATAAATTACAAGACAGACAGAAATTAAACAGCGGAAAATAAAACTTTGCTTTATTGATAAAATAGTTTGTACAATGATTTCTTTACAATATCAGAGTATCATCTGTCTTACAAAATAAAGAAGCATAAAACAACATTTATATTCCCCAAATTTAGCAAGAGCCAGCCATAGCATCTGAAAAGAGAATCCAAGCAAACTTCGACAAATCTTCAAGCTGGGAAAGAGTGACAGTCCAACTTAACCTAAGCTATACTGTTCCCTCCTTTACTACCTGGGGAGGGGGGGGAACGGAAGAAAATAAGACGATAGAAAAACAGAGTCAGACATAAAGCCTGAGTAAGTTCAGTAACTTCTAGCATGTGAACATGGAAAAACAGAACGACATGAATTAACTGAATACAAGATAACACCACGATGATAGGGTTTGCAAGATTAGACAAGATTAACACAAGATATGCTAAGCTAAGATAAACTGGATATGCTCTAATACTTTCGTCGCTTCGCTATTTCCTTGTTATACTGGTTTCTACATCTCTGCACCACCTAACTAATGTCCCAACTAGTAACGATAACGTGATCCCAATCCCTGTAGTTTCCATTGCCTTCAGGCATACATTTATTATTTATTACCTAGATCTAATCTAGGGTTTTCTACCAAGTGCCTTCTAGATTCAACTAGAGTTTACGCTATCTGCTGAATGTTTCTCGGATTCAGGGTTTATGCCACCTAGTCCAACTAGGGATTATGCTACCTGTCGAATGATGCCCCCAAGTCTAGGACACACTACCTAGAGTGGTATATGTTCCTATACTTCCCCACGCATGTATCGCGAAACGTTTATCGCTTGTCTAGATGCACATGTCCTGTAATGTGCGGCCCGAGTCCTGTGGCAGGGCAAATCAAGAAATACAGAACTTGGTCGGGAGCTTTCAGATATCTGCCGATGCAGATGCTAAGGTCTGTTTTTGTTCTAGTGGCGTTGGTCCCACTTGACCCCTCACTCAACTAATGAAAGGCACACCTTGAAAAATGAGAACTATGCCCCCAGTGCCCCCACTATCCTATGGCCATCCTCACCCATAACTAGATAGCAAGTATATGGTCTTTCGGAGTTCTCCGCCTTTCCGCTTCACGTATCTCGATTGACTCAAGATGGATGGTAGACGACGAGTTGCTATCACAGGGCTACCGTTTTCTCGTCGAATCACGCCGGTCCATCCTAGTCTTTAGGTTGCCATATATTGCAACCAAGGCATACCCCTGGTTCTTCTAACGCAGACCTTAACCTCTGTGAGCCCAGGAGGATCATCTGCAGCCTCACAGAGGGATACCAAGAGTTCCCTCACGTCCCGTCGAAGCCTCAGCCTTCGTAACCCAATTCGTTGGAGCCTTCATTTTACTCAGACGGACATTCTCTCCTTCCCGTGTTATAATAAGAATGACTACTTAGTTCTACTAACTAAGGTTTACCACTTAGTTTCCAGAATCGTTGTTTTCTTAACTAAGGTTTACTACTTAGCTCCTTTTAAATAAGGTTTACTACTTAGTTTTCTTTCCCGTCAATTTGGATTGGTTAAGTGTCATTAGTCAATTCAAGCTAACTTAACCCTCTTCATTCACCCTGATAAATTGGTTAAGTGTTATCAGTAATTCATGTTGACTTAACTCCACCACAAACCAAGTTATATCGGTTAAGTATTTCTTATTACTTGACCCTACCCATTCATCCTGTATTGGTTAAGTGTTCCTTTATAACTTAACCTTCCCCGTCTGTTTTAACTAACATGTTATTAATGGTTAAGTATTATCCTTTCATGTTTCAGAATTAACCGTATTCCTTTATCACAATTTGATGGTTAAGTGTTCAAGTTTACTTAACCCTACGGTCTAGCCCAGCTAACATATCAAATTGGCAAAGTGCATTAAATTTTACTTAACCCCAACCTCTTGTCTAGTTAACATGTTAATTTGGCTAAGTGTATTAACTTTACTTAACCCTACCTTCTAGTCTAGTTAACATGTTAATTTGGCTAAGTTTTTTCTTAGTTACTTAACCCCTACAAATCTTGTCTTGTTACCATTAGTTTGGTTAAGTGTCCCTATGGACTTAGCCCTCCCATTCTAGCTTAACTGTGTTAAGTGTCAGTATGAACCTAACCCCACCCATCGGTCTGGTTATCATGTTGAATTGGTTAAGTGTGTTAGTTAACTTAACCCTTCCATTCTTGTTCTAGCTTTAACTAAATAAATTAAAGCCGCGACCACTCATATTAGACAGATATTGTTGCGATTACTGGATGTGTCGGTTGGTTCCAGGCAGGTTTACATCGCAACTCAGTCTAACCTCGGGTTGGGCATATTCGTGTTTTCTAAGTTCAAAGGGTTTTGATTAATTCTTCAATCAGGTTTTGAAAGTAACCATCCCGTCCGTTGGATCAGTTAGGGATAGCCAGGGAGAGCAGGAAACTTGTATTTTCCAAACCCAAGCCTAGACACTATCCTCTCTGTCACCCTAGAACTTTCTGGTGTATTATTAAAAGGGATGTCGTTAATAAACCTTTAATTTGTCTAAATTTACATTTCTCATTTAGGACAAATTCTATAAGTAAATTATTCCTAATTTACTTATTTCATAATTACTCTTTTAATGTAAATTGTCAACCTTTATTCTTATGGCCCATTTTCCCCTCTATATCATATTTATGCCTTTTTGGTATGTAAACTATACCAAATTAAGTGTCACTAACCATGGTTTTGCTAAACCTAACAAGTACTCCCAATTATGGCCAATTTCAGATTTACGCCAACATACTTATTATGCCAAATTAGCTAATCCAATTCTGATTTAACATTCTAATTACAGTTCATGTCAAACTAGACCTATTATTCTAGTTCACAATTTATGTAAATGCTAGATATACAAGTCAATACTAGATTCAAATTACACAACCTATAATTCATGTCAAATTTATCCAATTTGCATTTCTATGAACATGCCATAATACATGTTCCCAATTTATGCCAATTTCCAAGTTAAAAACTATGTTCTTAGTAAATTTCGTATTTAGCCCAAATCGTATTCCCACCGTTCGTATAATCGTGATTCAATCTAGATTATAGATAAATCTAGATTCGTAGAAAATAGGGAGTGAACCAAAGATGCTATGAAAAAGATAGACATAATAACTGGCATAAAATGATAATTTACTAATTACAGACCAAACGAATTACACTGAAATTGATCTAAAACGTCGACTATAGGTCTAAAAATCTTATGACATAAAAAGGGTTGAATAACGACGTAGGTTCAAGAGCATGGGTAGACCTAACTTAATAGGTAAATTCCCAAGATCTAAAACCAAAGAAAACCAAGAATAGATAGAATAGATAAACATGGGTAGACCTAACTTAATAGGTAAATTCCCAAGATCTAAAAAGAAAACCAAGAATAGACAGAATAGATAATCGGGTTTAGACCCAATTTCATAGTCACAAAACTTAAGCAACACTTTCCTGGTCATGAATCATAGGTGTTTAATCACAGTAATCCTTGTTATGTCATAGGCAATAGTTTATGTTTCCTAATCAAAGGCATAGGCTTGTGTTCATAGTCAAGGAAATAATTCTTATAGTCACAATCACGGTCATAGGCAATTCTCATAGTCATAGGCAATGTTCATAGTCATAGGCAATGTTCATAATCATAGGCAAGGCCTAATTGGTCATCGAATCATAACAGTTCTTAATTAGGTCCAAAGATATAGGCACAGATTCGAATAGAAAGATTTGGCATATTCTTTTATTCCTTTAATTTCATGTCACGAATAGAGAAAACGTTCAAATCTAAAAATAATTGACTTACAGAGATTAGATTAGATTCGTAGAAAAACAGTCGTTGCAGTTGTTTGAATCATCACTTGAAATCTCGGCTTGACTTGAACCTCTTCTTGAAAGTCTTGAGCAGCATTTCCTCGTCTTTATATATATATATATATATATATTATTTTATTTATTTATATATTTTCTCAGAGGCAGCATAAGGATAGAAAAGAATTGTGAATAGAGAAGAAGACTAGGGCTGTTTATATAGTGTAGAAGTCAACGAATCTGGTCAGAATGGCGTCTGGATACAGAAGAACGAACCAGGTTCAGAAAACTGGAAAAAGCGGGGGGGGGGGGGACCTCCAGGTCGACTACCCATTCGACCTGGGTCCTGGGCGGGAATTTTCCCGCCCAATTTGGGTCTGTTTTTGAATTTCGAACTCGTTTTCTGACCTGTTTTGAAATTTGAACTTCGCTGAATTTTCCGGAGGCCATATCTTCCTCGTACGGACTCCGATTTATGCAAAATCAGACTCGTTTTCATGTAGAATTTCGAGACGAACGCAATGGCGCAGCCCATTTCCCTTGATTTTGATTTTAGTATTTAATTCTGCCTTGATTTGTGAATCTTAGTGTTACAGAATTACGGGGTGTTACATTCTCCCCCACTAAAAAGGATTTCGTCCCCGAAATCTTCAAGTTAGGAAGAATGTGTCCTACCATCCAGTCACCCATCTACTCAACCATTCAATCACAGGCATTCATTGTCCTTAAAAGATTTCTAATGCTTTCATGTTCATATGCATAGTGTGTGTATATGTCTTTATCTAATGCAAAATCAGGCGGTCTACTAATTCAGTTGACCTCCTTTATGCAAATCATGTCAGTGCCATGCGTCCAATCATGTATGCAAGCATCCCTAGTTATGTAAATACTACATGTGAGCATAGTCATTCATCCATATGCAACATCCATATGGTAACATATCAAGTTCAACTTACAAACAAATACATATCTGTAAATGAAATATGAAAGCGTCCGAACTGATCTAGTGCCTAATACGTATGCATATGCATTCATGAGCAACCATTAGCAACCACTTGCAACCATCAACCATAACATGTTTCAAATACATGTTTACATCCATTGGCTTCTACCTAAGGATCGAAGATACGACCTAGAGGATATACTTTGTAAAGAGAGAAACAATTATGCGTAAAGCTCCTACAAAAAAAAGAAAGAAATCAAGGATGCACCCTTGAGAAAAAGGGTATGATGCTAGTATCTAGCCTTCTTGAGCTTTACTCCACTGTATCTTAACTAATTTAACTTCATGATTGTGAAGTTTCTGACCTCCCTTTCCAAAATAAACAGATGTTAAATATGATACCAAGTGTACATACCAAGATGGTTTGATGTCTCTCCTCTTAGCTTATCCATCACGCCATAACTATTAGGGTCAAAAGGTCACTACGTGCTTTTTGGAGTGCCTGCCACAACTATTCATCTCTCACGCAATCCATCCTAGTCGAACTCGACATTCCTCAAGTACAAGCCCCAAATGCCTAAACCAATATCAGACAAGCACCCAAGGAATATCTCCTCTGAATTTAGACGATCTACGTGAGATGATATAAGCAAACTCGATAGCTATTATCAAATCCCTACTAACCAAAAATAAACTGGTCGGACCACCAATTGGATTTGAGACTCTAGTGGGATCTTTCTACTATACAAGTACTATGGTGCAGAGACTCAACTATGGAAGTGGACATAAACAAATGCGAAGCGCTGAAACCAAAGGAAAGAGTACGAGCAGCAAAACTAGACTCTTCCAACAGAATTTTACTACCTTTCTCCTAGGTATGCTTGGTGGTGAAAGTATGTACTTGCCCTTCTGAAAATCTTGTTCCTCATTCTTGCCCTTGTCCTTAATTATATGCCCTATCATACCCTAGTAAAGATACTTCCTCTTGTCTTAGGTTTTATAATTTCTTCCTTCTTTTGAGCTAAATCTACATCTATGAATTCCTCATTCTCTTCCGTGTGTAGTCATGTTGACAAATCTCTCGAAAGCTGACTCCATCGTACAGAAAACCCTACAAAGCTTGAAAGAAAACTGGCCGCAAGTGAAACTACTACGGCTATAGATGGAAGTCGGGCATTACTTCGCCCTTCGATGAGGTTACCTCCCAGAAAACCAGGAGCCCCAGAGACTCAAGAAATAAGGAGTCAAGAATTCAAACAGAGGAAGAGAAGATAGTGCGTATAGATTTGGGGAATATGCCTTTTAAACAAATCTTTTCTCTTGAAAATGCTTCTTTTACAACCATTTTGAAAATAATTTTTTTCAAATCCTTTATCTGATCTGGTAACCTTCAGCTCTGATACCACGTGTAACATCCCACATCCGTTAGTGTCACTCACAAAGGGAATGCACTAAGTTCTGTGGAGCATTTAGGGTAAAAGATGCAGATAAATTATAAGACAGACAGAAATTAAACAGCGGAAAATAAAACTTTGCTTTATTGATAAAATAGTTTGTACAATGATTTCTTTACAATATCAGAGTATCATCTGTCTTACATAATAAAGAAGCATAAAACAACATTTATATTACCCAAATTTAGCAAGAGCCAGCCATAGCATCTGAAAAGAGAATCCAAGCAAACTTCGACAAATCTTCAAGCCGGGAAAGAGTGATAGTCCAACTTAACCTGAGCTCTACTATTCCCTCCTTTACTACCTGGGGGGGGGGGGCGGAATGGAAGAAAAGAAGACGAAAAAAAAACAGAGTCAGACATAAAGCCTGAGTAAGTTCAGTAACTTCTAGCATGTGAACATGGAAAAACAGAACGACATGAATTAACTGAATACAAGATAACACCACGATGATAGGGTTGGCAAGATTAGACAAGATTAACACAAGATATGCTAAGCTAAGATAAACTGGATATGCTCTAATACTTTCGCCGCTTTGCTATTTCCTTGTTATACTGGTTTCTACATCTCTCCACCACCTAACTAATGTCCCAACTAGTAACGATAACGTGATCCCAATCCCTGTAGTTTCCATTGCCTTCAGGCATACATTTATTATTTATTACCTAGATCTAATCTAGGGTTTTCTACCAAGTGCCTTCTAGATTCAACTAGAGTTTACGCTATCTGCTGAATGTTTCTCGGATTCAGGGTTTATGCCACCTAGTCCAACTTGGGATTATGCTACCTGTCGAACGATGCCCCCAAGTCTAGGACACACTACCTAGAGTGGTATATGTTCCTATACTTCCCCACGCATGTATCGCGAATCGTTTATCGCTTGTCTAGATGCACATGTCCTGTAATGTGCGGCCCGAGTTCTGTGGCAGGGCAAATCAAGAAATACAGAACTCGGTCGGGAGCTTTCAGATATCTGCCGATGCAGATGCTAAGGTCTGTTTTTGTTCCAATGGCTATGGTCCCACTTGACCCCTACCTCAATTAATGAAAGGCACACCTTGAAAAATGAGAACTATACGCAGGCCCCCGGTGCCCCACTATCCTATGGCCATCCTCACCCATAACTAGATAGCAAGTATATGGTCTTTTGGAGTTCTCCGCCTTTCCACATCACGTATCTCGATTGACTCAAGATGTATGGTAGACGACGAGTTGCTATCACAGGGCTACCGTTTTCTCGCCGAATCACGCCGGTCCATCCTAGTCTTTTGGTTGCCATATATTGCAACCAAGGCATACCCCTGGTTCTTCTAAAGCAGACCTTAACCTCTGTGAGCTCAAGAGGATCATCTGCAGCCTCACAGAGGGATACCAAGAGTACCCTCACATCCCCTCGAAGCCTCGGCCTTCGTAACCCAATTCATTGGAGCCTTCTTTTTACTCAGACGGACATTCGCTCCTTCCCGTGTTATACAAAGAATTACTACTTAGTTCTACTAACTAAGGTTTACCACTTAGTTTCCAGAATCGTTGTTTTCTTAACTAAGGTTTACTACTTAGCTCCTTTTAACTAAGGTTTACTACTTAGTTTTCTTTCCTGTCAATTTGGATTGGTTAAGTGTCATTAGTCAATTCAAGCTAACTTAATCCACTTCATTCACCCCGATAAACTGGTTAAGTGTTATCAGTAATTCATGTTGACTTAACCCCACCACAAACCAAGTTATATTGGTTAAGTATTTCTTATTACCTAACCCTACCCTGTATTGGTTAAGTGTTCCTTTTTAACTTAACCTTGCCCGTCTGTTTTAACTAACATGTTATTAATGGTTAAGTATTATCCTTTCATGTTTCAGACTTAACCCTATTCCTTTATCACAATCTGATGGTTAAGTGTTCAAGTTTACTTAACCCTACGGCCTAGCCCTGCTAACATATCAAATTGGCTAAGTGCATTAAATTTTACTTAACCCCAACCTCTTGTCTAGTTAACATGTTAATTTGGCTAAGTGTATTAACTTTACTTAACCCCACCTTCTTGTCTAGTTAACAAGTTAATTTGGCTAAGTGTTTTCTTAGTTACTTAACCCCTACAAATCTTGTCTTGTTACCATGAGTTTGGTTAAGTGTCCCTATGGACGTAGCCCTCCCATTCTAGCTTAACTGTGTTAAGTGTCAGTATGAACCTAACCCCACCCACCGATCTGGTTATCACGTTGAATTGGTTAAGTGTCTTAGTTAACTTAACCCTGCCATTCTTTTTCTAGCTTTAACTACATAAATTAAAGCCGCGACCACTCACATTAGACAGATATTGGTGCGAATACTGGATGTGATGGTTGGTTCCGGGCAGGTTTACATCGCAACTCAGTCTAACCTCGGGTTGGGCATATTCGTGTTTTCTAAGTTCAAAGGGTTTTGATTAATTCTTCAATCAGGTTTTGAAAGTAACCATCCCGTCCGTCGGATCAGTTAGGGATAGCCAGGGAGAGCAGGAAACTTGTATTTTCCAAACCCAAGCCTAGACACTATCCTCTCTGTCACCCTAGAAATTTCTGGTGTATTATTAAAAGGGATGTCGTTAATAAACCTTTAATTTGTCTAAATTTACATTTCTCATTTAGGACAAATTCTATAAGTAAATTATTCCTAATTTACTTATTTCATAATTACTCTTTTAATGTAAATTGTCAACCTTTATTCTTATGGCCCATTTTCCCCTCTATATCATATTTATGCCTTTTTGGTATGTAAACTATACCAAATTAAGTGTCACTAACCATGATTTTGCTAAACCTAACAAGTACTCCCAATTATGGCCAATTTCAGATTTACGCCAACATACTTATTATGCCAAATTAGCTAATCCAATTCTGATTTAACATTCTAATTACAGTTCATGTCAAACTAGACCTATTATTCTAGTTCACAATCTATGTAAATGCTAGATTTACAAGTCAATACTAGATTCAAATTACACATCCTATAATTCATGTCAAATTTATCCAATTTGCATTTCTGTGAACATGCCATAATACATGTTCCCAATTTATGCCAATTTCCAAGTTAAAAACTATGTTCTTAGTAAATTTCATATTTTTCCCAAATCGTATTCCCACCGTTCGTATAATCGTGATTCAATCTAGATTATAGATAAATCTAGATTCGTAGAAAATAGGGAGTGAACCAAAGATGCTATGAAAAAGATAGACATAACAACTGGCATAACATGATAATTTACTAATTACAGACCTAATGAATTATACTGAAATTGATCTAAAAGGTCGACTATAGGTCTGAAAATCTTATGACATAAAAAGGGTTGAATAACGACGTAGGTTCAAGAGCATGGTTAGACCTAACTTAATAGGTAAATTCCCAAGATCTAAAACCAAAGAAAACCAAGAATAGACAGAATAGATAAACATGGGTAGACCTAACTTAATAGGTAAATTACCAAGATCTAAAAAGAAAACCAAGAATAGGCAGAATAGATAATCGGGTTTAGACCCAATTTCATAGTCACAAAACTTAAGAAACACTTTCCTAGTCATGAATCATAGGTGTTTAATCACAGTAATCCTTGTTATGTCATAGGCAATAGTTTATGTTTCCTAATCACAGGCATAGGCTTGTGTTCATAGAAAAGGAAATAATTCTTATAGTCACAATCACGGTCATAGGCAATGCTCATAGTCATAGGCAATGTTCATAGTCATAGGCAATGCCTAATTGGTCATCGAATCATAACAGTTCTTAATTAGGTCCAAAGATATAGGAACAGATTCGAATAGAAAGATTTGGCATATTCTTTTATTCCTTTAATTTCATGTCCCGAATAGAGAAAACGTTAAAATCTAAAAATAACTGACTTACAAAGATTAGATTAGATTCGTAGAAAAACAGTCGTTGCTGTCATTTGAATCATCACTTGAAATCCCAGCTTGACTAGAACCTTTTCTTGAAAGTCTTGAGCAGCATTTCCTCGTCTTTATATATATATATATATATATATATATATATATATATTATTTTATTTATTTATACATTTTCTCAGAGGCAGCATAAGGATAGAAAAGAATTGTGAATAGAGTAGAAGACTAGGGTTGTTTATATAGTGTAGAAGTCAACGAATCTGGTCAGAATGGCGTCCGGATACAGAAGAACGAACCAGGTTCAGAAAACTGGAAAAAAGCGGGGGGGGGGGGGGGGGGAGAGAGGAGGGGGTCGACCCCCAGGTCGACTACCCAGTCGACCTGGGTCCTTGGCGGGAATTTTCCCACCCAGCCCAATCTGGGTCTGTTTTTGAATTTTGAACTCGTTTTCTGACCTGTTTTGAAATTTGAACTTCGCTGAATCTTCCGGAGGCCATATCTTCCTCGTACGGGCTCCGATTTACGCAAACTTGGACTCTTTTTCATGCAGAATTCCGAGACGAACGCAATGTCGCAGCCCGTTTCCCTTGTTTTTTTAAGTTAGAATTTAATTCTGCCTTGATTTGTGAATCTTAGTGTTACAGAATTACGGGGTGTTACAGAAATGGTCACTAACAAGTCCATAATTGGACAAGTAAGTGAAATACTGCTGTTAGTAAATCAACTTAAGGATGCCGGTATTGATCTCCCTAAATCATTTGTTTTTGGAGTTATTATTTCGAGACTCCCAAATTCTTGGAACGATTATAAGAAAAAATTAAAGCCTGTGGAAACAGATTATGATTTAGACGGTTCACAGCGTCATCTTCGTATTGAAGAGGATTCTCGTAAACGCGAATTAGATGATAATCCGCAAACTGAATCTCAAACTAAGTCTAATAATGTTGAAATTAACGATAAGTTGAAGCCTAAGAATGAGACACAGTTCAAAAAGAAAGGTACTAATTCCAAGAATAAGAGAAAGGGTGACTGTTTCTATTGTCGCAAACCCGGCCACTATGCCCGAGACTGTCGTCTTCGGAAGAAACAACAAAAAGTAAATATGGTCGAAGAAAAGCTTGTGGCTATCGTACAAGAGGCGAACTCCATTAGTGGCATTGACAATGATTGGTGGCTCGATACTGGAGCGACTATTCATATTTGCAAAGACCGTAATCTGTTCAAGACTTACGATGAGAATAATGGAGAATCCAGCAAAGTAACTGGCGCAAACAAAGTTGCAAGCAAAGTTCTGGGAAAAGGCACTATTGAATTGACATTCACCTCTGGAAAAGTTCTTACTTTAGTCAATGTATTTTATGTACCTGATATGTGTAAGAATTTGATTTCTGGATACCTTCTTAACAAAGGAGGATTCAAGATGGTGTATGAGTCTGATAAATTAGTGTTGTCCAAGAACAGCAAATTTATTGGACATGGATATTCTTGTAACGGCATGATTAAGTTGAATCTAATGAAGAAATCTTCTGCTTATATTGTTGACTCTGTTAATTTATGGCATGGTAGATTAGGACATGTTAATTATATGTCACTTAGAAATATGCATAAATTAGGATTAATTTCTGATTGTGATTTCGAATCCATTTCTAAATGTGAAATATGTGTTCAAGCAAAAATACATCGAAAATCCTTTAAATCTGTTGAAAGGAAAACCGGTTTGCTTGATTTGGTATATAGTGATGTGGGTGACTTGAAAAGTCATATCACCTATGGTGGTAACCAATACTATATAACATTTATTGATGATTATTCTAGATATGCTTATGTATATCTAATGAAATCTAAAGATGAGGCCTTTGATAAATTCAAAATTTACAAACCAGAAGTCAAAACACAATTAGGAATCAAAATTAAAGTGTTACATTCAGATCGTGGTGGTGAATATTTTTCAAATGAGTTTACTTTGTTTTGCAAACAAAATGGTATTATTCACCAATGTACTGCCCCTTATACACCACAACAGAATGGTGTTGCTGAAAGGAAAAATAGAACTTTAGTCGAAATGGTTAACGCCATGATCATACGTTCTAATTTACCTTATAATTTATGGGGAGATGCTATATTATCTGCATGTTACATTTTAAATAGAGTACCACTTAAGAAGGATAATATTTCGCCTTATGAATTGTGGTTTAATGGAAAACCTATTCTTACTAGACTCAAAGTTTGGGGTTGCATAGCTTATGTTAGAAAACCAGACCCTAAACGACCAAAGTTAGGTAATAGAGCTTTTAAATGTGTTTTCGTTGGGTATTCTCTTAATAGTATAACTTATAGATTTATGATTCTTGAAGCATTAGAAGTCATAGAATCTGTAGATGTAGATTTTTTTGAAAATCAAACTGTTCAGAATCCATTAAGATCATCTAGTCCAGAACCAACTGAGACTAATGATACAAATGATGATGAATATGCTCCTACACAAAACAGCAAGGAAGTGTCAGTACCAGATAATAGTACTGAACACAGGAGTAGTATAAGAGCGAGAATAGAGAAGGACTATGGTCCTGACTTCATAACATATCTCGTAGAAGGCAATGAGGACGAAGTCCTTAATGTGACAAGATATGTAATGAACGTCGATGATGATCCCAAAACTTATTCTGAGGCTATGAGTTCTAGAGATTCTAATGTCTGGAAAGAAGCTATCAATGATGAAATAAATTCCATAATGTTAAACCAAACTTGGGTATTAAGCGATTTACCTCTTGGTGCTAAACCTATAGGATGTAAATGGATATTCAAGAAAAAGTTGAATACAAATGGATCCATTGATAAGTTCAAAGCCAGATTAATTGCTTAGGGATATAAACAAAGACAAGGAGTAAATTATTTTGATACATATGCTCCAGTGGCTCGCATTTCTTCGATACGCTGTTTAATAGCACTTGCATCAATTCATAACTTGGTCAGACATCAAATGGATGTAAAGACAGCTTTTCTAAATGGAGATTTAGAAGAAGAGATATACATGGAACAACCTGAAGGTTTCATAACCCCAGGCCAACAAAAGAAAGTTTGTAAATTAGTTAAATCTCTTTATGGCCTGAAGCAAGCTCCCATGCAATGACATGGGAAGTTTGATAAAGTTGCACTGTCATTTGGATTAATTGTTAAAGATGCAGATAAATGTATCTATAGCAAATCAGATAACAACGATTATGTTATAATATGTTTATATTTTGATGACATGCTGATATTTGGTTCCAATATATCTTGTGTGAATGAAACTAAGAAGTTTCTATCTTCTAAATTTGATATGAAAGATCTGGGAGAGGCTGATGTAATTCTGGGAATAAAGATCATTAGGAAATCGGGGGAGTTATTACTAGCTCAATCTCATTACATTGAGAAGTTCCTAAAGAAGTATAATCATTATAATGAAAAACCAGTACCAACTCCTTTAGATCCAAGTATAAAATTAGAAAAGAACACTGGACGTACCATTTCTCAATTGGAATATTCCAGTATTATTGGGAGTCTTATGTATGCTATGCATTGCACTAGACCAAATATCGCACATGCTATAAGTGTATTGTGTCGATTTACAAGTAATCCAGGTTTTGGACATTTGAAAGCCATTTCTAGAGTCTTAGCTTATTTGAAGGGAACCATAAACTATGGTTTATCATATAAAGGATAGGCTGTTATAATTAAGGGGATAGTGATGGAACCTGGAACAATGTAGAATCGAAATCCAAGTCTACGACTGGATGGATATTTACATTAGGAGGCGATGTTGTGTCTTGGGCTTCCAAGAAGCAGACCTGTATGTCTAATTCAACTATGTTTTCAGAATTGATTGCATTAGCAGACGCATGTAAGGAAGCGGAATGGCTGAAAAATTTGTTAGTAGAAATCCCATTATGGAAGAAGCCATATCCAGTAGTCTCGATTAACTATGATAATCAAGCAACAATATATAATGTTTCTAATAAAACATATAATGGAAAGTCTAGACATGTAAGTCTAAGACATCACATGGTGAGACAATTACTCAAAAGTGGAGTTATAACTGTTGACTACCTAGAAACAAAGAAAAACTTGGCTGACCCACTTACTAAGAGTCTTCCAAAGGCTATGGTTTCTATAAAGTCTAAAGAAATGGGACTAAGGTCTGTGAATGAAGATTGATCATCCTTAACAGAAACCCAACTTGTGTCTTGAAAAGGATAGACAAATTTCAATGGGTACCAACAAGTTAAGGAAATGATTTTGGAACACTAAATCAGTGATTCCATAATGTTTAGTGTTGGATTCTGCATGAACAAAGGATGGATAAATATCCTTAATAAGTCTAGAAACCTAAAAGGTGTCTCGCAGAAACACCTTAAGTGACTTACCTATATGAGTATGGAAATCAGGTCGTTTCCTAGGAAATTAAGACCGCTTTCTAAGTAGACTCATGAACCAAGATTTAAGCACATGGCCATTAACATGCTGAGCAATACAGAACACTCTAACTAAGGAATACAACATGTGTGATTGTTCCGGTTTTATCATTAAGGGATACTTGGTTCAAGATTCGTTCACCATTGAATCTCGGTAGAACTTTGAATGGTTTACACTAAGTAAAAGTTCAAATCCAAAAGATACTTCTATTTATGTGTTGTTTCCACGATGATGCAAAACTTGATCTTAGAACTACATAGGTTTGATCCCACTTGGGTATGTAGGAAGTCACACTAGTGACTCAGCTGTCCATTTTATTTTGAAAATTGGGGGAGATTGTTGTAAATTTTCAAAACATGGTTTTGGGTATGAGGTTTGTTTTTTAAGAGAGAAGAAAGAAGGAAGAAGGAATGGGCAAAATTTGTTTGTCCCACATCATGAAATAATCAAGAGCTTGCCTCTATATATACAAAGGCATGATGTATTATAACAAAAGAAAGAAGAGAAGGAGAGAAAAGTAAATGGGCCTTGAGCATGAACTTGACATAGATAATAATATTTAAAATGTCAAAAGATGGGCCTTGGGACTCTTGGGGTCTTGTGATCCGTTAGGCCGCAAAACAAACCAGTCAACAGGCCAAAACTCAACCAGTCGACCGTTTTGTTCTCTGTTTGTAAACGGTCGACCGGTGACTTTTGGGCAGTCGACTGGTTTCATCCCAAAGGGAAGGGATACGACACTGTACGGACGGAAATGGCCGTTGCAAACAGTCATGACGTTTCTCTGAAAGGACCCCTATTTGTTTGTTATAAATAGCAACGCCGAGAAATGTTTCAGATAACTTCGAATACATTTTCTTCCTATATTAATCTGCAACATCATTAAAGCGTTTATAACGCTGTCGTTCTCTGTAACACCTTACATGTGCTGCAAATTCCAGAAACTGCTGCAGATTTGTTCTCTTCTTCTTCTCTACTTGCATCATCAGATACCAAATTTAAGAGTGTTTTTGGTCGGATCAAAATCGTACAAATTTTGAATCCGATTACGCTGTTTCAAGGCTTCATTGAATCCTGAAGTCAATAGTTCGATAACCCTTTTGTACCTGGTGGGTTGAACTATTGTCTGAAAGAATTTGCTACGCAAATCCTTGAAGTCAGAAGTACGGCAATCATTCTCCTCCATTAGCGTCTCAAACCACAAAATCCCCAACATGCCACGTCAGCATTAAGGAGGCGATGCCACTTTTGAAATATATCAGTATCAAAGTGATGGTGCATGGACCCGCACGTTTGTATGTACGTTCCCTGTTAATTGGTAACCATATATGTCAATATATATGCAAACAACAGGTCACGTATCTATGGAAAAGCGCGAATTAGTTTATCCAAGAACCAAGTATGAGTGCATGTAATAAGACATGTGGCCATTCTGGTTGGTAAATATAAATGTTGAGTGTTGACACAAAATTGTAGACCGCCATTTTAGAGTACATTCAAGGCATGTAAAATGCAAAAGAAGACACTGCGAAGTCCAACAAAATATACCGATCGGTCACCTTATTCAACTACCGATCGGTCAGCTCCTCCAACTGCTTGTCAGTCAGTTGTATACATATGGGTGATCGGTATTAGAAGACAAGCATGACACATTTTATAAAAGACATGGTAATCGGTCTAGTATCAAATATATATACTGATCGGTACAAAGGAAGGCAAAGTAATTACATCAGTGTAATTTTCGTTCCCATAATAAAGTGGGAAAAGCACGTAAGCCATTCACCGAATACGACAAGGTGGTAGTGGCGTAATTATGTAAGCAAGGCATATTGCGTATAAATATTCCCAGGCGGTCGGTATAACATAGAAAAGGAGGGTGCGGAAACTTCATGACTAACCGAGTGCTTCATTCCATGACCGACCAATGTTGTGTTATGACTGATCGTTGTTGTGCTCCATACCGATCGGTACCCATTGCCAGCTATTTACAGCTGTATCCAGTGGCAATTTTATAAACACTGTAGAATACCGATCGGTACCCTGAACACCCTATTTACAACATTGTCATTCCCTCCAAATCACTTCTATAAATACCCCCTCCTTCCTTCATTTAGGGAGATCCAATTTCATTCCTACCACGAAGTGCCGCCAAATTTGAAGCTCTTCTCCAACTTATTAATGACTTCCGAGGATCAAATAACTTCTCTCCAACATCATATAGATCAAATCCATTCCAATCAACATTAAAGTTCTCTCTAATTCACTCAAAGCTTCTCTAATCTCCTTCATTCGTCATGGAAAATTTCTTCAGCACGATTCAAATGACTCTAATCACTCCTAATCCTCTCTAAAGTCTATATCTAGCATTAAATCGCCATGGAATCCATGAAGATCGTTCGATTGCTAAAGTGATTGAAGATTCATACATCCATCATCACAAAGCAAGAGATCTCTTCAATTCCTTTGCCAATCAAAGTGAAATTTAGTTCATAAACAGAGCGAAAAAAGAGGAAAAAGATAAATAAATGCAAAGAGAGAATTCATGTATGTTGTAAAGCAAACTATCATAATTAGAAGTGATTGAAAAGTGGACGTAGATCGATTTTGGATTGAACCACTGTAAAATTCCTTTGTCTTCATTTTACGCTCTTTATTTTGCGATTGCGTGGTTCCATATTTTAATCTGACCATTTGGTGAAGTGCTTACAAAGCACCTTTGGTGTTGAAATCGATTTTCGGTTTTAACATTTGGCGCTCACCATGGGGTCACATTCGCACTTCCTTCTTTCACACTCTCTCAAGGTTGAAGGCCTTACATTGAAGTTCTAAGACCTGTCAAACATAATGGCGAAATCTGAGAAGACCATAAGCAAAAATGTTGGAGGTGCCGATAATATTGCTAACGAAGAAACACCGCTTACCAACCGCTTTGAAGTTGGTGAAAACTTGGAAAGTGGAGCCGGCGAGACTAAAAATGAGTTGAATGCCGCTATTGCCAACATGAACCAACGAATGGATGCTTCTACTAAAGCCATGATGGAGAAACTTGATGCCATCCTTAATGCTCGACCAAATCCAGCCCCTCAGAAAGTCCATGTTGATCTCGAAGAAAATAACAAATCCCTGCTTTCGATCATAACCGCAATGACAACATGGAAGATGACTATGACTGGTTGACTGACAAAGATGAAGCTAACATCGAAGAGTTGAAATTGAAAGCTAAGAATCATTCCGAAGTGAATGCTCGAAAGGTCATTAGTCCTGTCACGAGGGCATCTCCACGCCGGGAAGGTAAAGGACCTAAGATCTCTAATCAAGACCGTTTGCCCAGACGAACATTTGGTAAGGAGCTCAACTTCGCGCAGCGGCATAACGCTGAAGAATAAATCTCGGATATGATAGAACAAATCATGAAAAAGAATCAAGCTAACAAAGATGATGAAAGGGAACGGGAATTTTTTCCGGTAGGACTCCATTCACCGAAAGAATCCTTGAAGCAGAATGTCCAAAGAAGTTCAGTTCTCCGACTTTTCCTCCGTACAACGGTCTTGTTGATCCTCACTACTTTCTATTCAAACACGAGTGGCATATGAGTGCGGCTGAAGCGACTAATGAGATGAGATGCACATACTTTCCTCTTTACTTAGAAGGTGCTACATCATTATGGTTCACAAAGATGCCGCCTAAGTCCATAGACCGGTTCTCAGACCTGACCAATAAGCTCAAGGAGCGGTTCTGCTTGTATGCTACCAAAGCCAAGGATGTTATTATGCTCTCAGCAATGAAGCAGAAACTAGGAGAAACCGTTAAAGTCTTTCCCATTCGATTCAGCGTTGCCCTGTCTGAATTAAGGAATCTAGAGCCACGTATAATTCTCATGGCTTTACTTGATGCTATATACAAAACAAGTGAATTCGGAAAATGGATAAAGATGAAGGAACCAAATACACTCGACAAGTTCTACAAGAAGGCGGAGGAGTACATGAGAGTGGACGATAATATTATTCCTCTTCAGATCATTAGTGGTAACCAACTTCTTGAAGTTCACAAAAAGTGCTATTATTTAATGCAATTAAAAGAACACTCAGGGGAAGAAACGCACAAATGACAGGAACGACAACTAGGCTAATAAGAAGTTCCGTCGTTTTGATTCGTCGGATCTAACTCCTCTGAATGACACTCCTGAGAACATCTACCTTATCGCAAAGGGTGCAGAAGATTACTCGAAGCCTCGGCCAATGAAAATGAATGACCATCTGACCAAATCTGGGAAGTTTTGCAGGTTCCACAATCAGCCAGGCCAAAATACCAATGAATGTAGGCATCTGAAATCATTGATTGAAGAGCTAATTAGGAAGAACCGTCTGCAACAATACGTGAAGAATTCCTTACGTGCAAATCCTTCTGCAACTCCCTAGGGGAAAGGGGCATCAAATGACCAATTCAGTCCAAGCAACGTAGCTTCTGCTCAAACTAATCCAAGGCTGATAATTAACTAATGACCGTCGATGATGATCTAATATCTGCGGCTCAGAATAAGCGATCATTATCGCTTTTACTTTACTTCTTGTATTATTTTTACTCTTTGTTATGTTATGTTCTCTTATAAAAAGTCTGTAATGATTTACATGCATTGTACCGCCGAAGCATAAGGCGAGCGTAAGTGAGGAATATACTCCTCGATAGGGAGGTGAGCATAAGTGAGGAATATACTCCCCGATCCAAACTATTATAAACATTCGCCCTACATATTAAGGGATTGGTCAATCCTCTCCAATAGGAGACCGGTAGGTTGATAGACAAAAAAATTATCATTTCTTCATATAGAATTCTATCCAAATCAAATCGAAAATTTGATTTGGATAAAAAAGAAAGATACATTTTTTTCGTTCTTATTAAGGAAAGAAAATGTTTTTTTCGATAAAGAAAAAAAGATATATGATATAGAGGAAATGTACTATGTGAATAATAACTTTACGAATGAAATCATATCTGCCTGTATAAATCTCTTACTTGCAAAATATACAATATTTGCTAAAGACGATTTTTTCATTACAGGTTATCTAGTGAGCGTTTTCTCTCTCAAGGCCTGACAAAGTGAGACAACCCTGACAGACACCAATTCAAATGTCAAGTACTATAACCATCGATATGCATAGTGCGAGGATGAAGAGCACCACTTTGAACAGTGAATAAGAAAAGTCCTGATGAGTCAAATGGAAGAGAGAGAAGCGAATAGCCACAGATCCAAAACCCCAAAGGTTCGCGGGAATTCATTGCATGAAACGAAGCGCGGGAGTTTACTATATGTGAACTGAAGCGTGGGAGTTCGTGGCGTGAAGCGATGCAACCCTCCTAGGTCACGGGAATTCGTTGCGCGAAACGAAGCGCGAGAGTTTACTATATGGGAAATGAAGCATGGGAGTTCGTGGCGTGAAGAGATGCAATCCTCCAAGGTCGTGCGAATTCGTTGCACGATACGAAGCGTGGGAGTTCACTATACATGAAACAAAGCGTAGGAGTTCGTGGCGCGAAGCGATGCAACCCTCCAAGGTCACAATAATTCGTTGCGCGAAATGAAGCGCGGGAGTTTACTATACGTAAAACGAAGCATGGGAGTTTGTGGCGCGAAGCAATGCAACCCTCCAAGGTCATGGGAATTCGTTGCACGAAACGAAGCGCGGGAGTTCACTATAAGTGAAACGAAGCATAGGAGTTCGTGGCGCGAAGCGATGCAACCCTCCATAGGTTCTCTAGAATTCATTGCGTGAAATGAAGTGCGGGAGTTCACTATAAGTGAAACGAAGCGTAGGAGTTCGTGGCGCGAAGCGTAGGAGTTCGTGGCGCGAAGCGTAGGAGTTCGTGGAGCGAAGCGATGCAACCCTTCAAAGGTTCGCTGGAATTTATTGTGCAAAATGAAGCGCTGGATTTCACTATAAGTGAAACGAAGCATGGGAGTTCGTGGCGCGAAGCGATGCAACCCTCCAAAAGGTTCGTGGGAATTCGTTGTGCGAAACGAAGCGTGGGAGTTTGCTATAAGTGAAACGAAGTTTGGGAGTTCATGGCACGAAGCGATGCAGCCCTCATCACAAAGATTGTTGGAATTCGCATTGCGAAACGATATGACAGTCAAGAATCCTTTCCATAGAGAAAGAAACTCCTCCATAGGAGAGATCAACAATACTCAATGGACTTTATAATGATGAATCAGAAGAGGACGAACTTTGGATTATAATGGCCTCCCAAAAAGCACGGGGCATCCAACGGAGTCTCTGATATCAAAACTGATCAGCAAAGCAAACAAACATCGAGCAGTAAAAGAATTCTTCTCCTAAAAAAGACTAATGATGACCTCCTAAACAGGGGCACGAGTATACAAGTCTTCTCCGAAAGGAAGCAAAAGATAAAATAAATCATAGATACATATTTCACAAATGTGAAATATCATACATTACCATATAAGTTGATTAAAGCAATAACGTTTGAAATCCACAGTCGGGTTTAGTCGATTAGTTGATTTTAAGCATTAAATGCGAATTCAAATTAGAATATTATGTTTGTGCAAATAATTTTCAATGAGTTTTAAACCGTTGAATAAAACAAGTCCTGTACGAACACTCTATTCAGTTCAAGATAAAATTCGCTACAAATCAATTTTAATGATTGACTAATCCACTATCGATATGGACAGTCGATGGTGAGTATAAGTCCAAAATCGTGCAATCCCTTGTTTTATTTACAAAACAGGTGCATGAAGCATGAAGCATATGAATTTAAAGTATGATTTGCAATAGCGAACAAAAAGCTATGACTGGATCTCAATGCAGAATATATCAACGGTAGTGTTCATTTCGAAGCCCGCATTTCTCGCAAGCAAAAAATACAAGCTTCGAGGGACAAATGTTAACTCCGCTATTAATACGGTTCATAAATTGATGCATGAACTGCCAGTGAAGCGATCGGTCATGCACCATGATTTTGGTTTGGTCGGTCTTTACAGATTGGCTGGGCTCATTGCGTATGGATCCGCTTCAATGCACGATCGAGCACCGTTCGCATATAGGTACCGATCGGTATGCGCTACGCTACCGATCAGTCGGTTACAATCTCAGGAACCGGACATGTTGATTCAAAAAATATGCATCAATGAAATAGAATAAAACACTGCATGCTTCAAACTTCTAGATCTCTGCCACGTCAATGGATGAATCGGCCTTAGATATACATAGTAACATCTGTGTAAATAAAATGTGAAGCTGGTTCATTCATGAAGGTGTTAATATGTTCATATGATATCAACACGTTCTCATCATATATACATGAGGTGTACCATAATAAAATGTTGAGGCACGTGGACCGTTTGCATGGTATGCCATTTCAAGGGATTTATATAGTTTGGTAGGTTTTATTTATAACAAATGGAATATGCCATGTCAACAACTTTCATTTGATCGGTATCAAATAGCATAGCACCGATCGGTTTTAGATAAGAAAGCATCAAAATACGCCAGCACAATATTATAAAGCTGCATGTAATAACATGCATGGATGCCACGTCAGCATTAAGGAGGCGATGCCACTTTTGAAATATATCAATACCAAAGTGATGCTGCATGGATCCGCACGTTTGCATGTAAGTTTCCTGTTAATTGGTAACCATATATGTCAATATATATGCAAACAACAGGTCACGTATCTATGAAAGAGCGTGAATTAGTTTATCCAAGAACCAAGTATGAGTGCATGTAATAAGACACATGGCCATTCTGGTTGGTAAATATAAATGTTGAGTGTTGACACAAAATTGTAGACCGCCATTTTAGTGTACATTCAAGGCACGTAAAATGCAAAAGAAGACACTGCAAAGTCCAACAAAATATACCAATCGGTCACCTTCTCCAACTACCGATCGGTCAGCTCCTCCAACTGCTTGTCACTCTGTTGTATACATATGGGTTATCGGTATTAAAAGACAAGAATGGCACGTTTAAAAAAGACGTGGTGATTGGTCCAGTATCAAATAGATATACTGATCGGTACAAAGAAAAGCAAAGTAATAGCATCATTGTAATTTTCATTCCCATAATAAAGTGGGAAAGCATGTAAGCCATTTGTAGAAGAAGACAAGGTGGTAGTGTCGTAATTATGTAAGCAAGGCATATTACATGTTAATGTTCCCAGGCGGTCGGTAAAACATAGAAAAGGCAGGTGCAAAAACTTCATGACCGACCGCGTGCTTCATTTCATGACCGATTAGTGTTGTGTTATGATCGATCGGTGTATGCTCTATACCGATCGGTACCCACTGTCAGCTATTTACAGTTGTATACAGTGGTAGTTTTGTAAATACTACAGAATACCGATCAGTACCCCAAACAACTATTTATAGCATTGCCATTCCCTCCAAATCACTTTTATAAATACCCCCTCCTTCGTTCATTTAGGGGATCCAATTTCATTCCTACCACGAAGTGCTGCCAAATTTGAAGCTCTTCTCCAACCTTATTAATGGCTTCTAAAGAACAAACAACTTCTCTACAACATCATATGGAACAAATCCATTCCAATCAACATTAAAGTTCTCTCTAATTCACTCAAAGCTTCTCTAATATCCTTCATTCATCGTGGAAAATTTCTCCAACACGATTCAAGTGATCTCTAATCACTCCTAATCCTCTCTAAAGTCTAGATCTAGCACTAAATCGCTATGGAATCCATGAAGATCGTCCGATTGCTAAAGTGATTGAAGATTCATACATCCACCATCACAAAACAAGAGATCTCTCTAATTCCTTTGTCAATCAAAGTGCAATTTAGATCATAAAGAGAGCGAAAGATAGGAAAAAGAGAAATGAATGAAAAGAGAGAATTCATGTATGTTGTAAAGCAAAGTATCGTAATGAGAAGTGGTTGAAAAGTGGACATAGATCCATTTTGGATTGAAACACTATAAGTTTCCTTTGTCTTCATTTTACGCTCTTTATTTTGTGATTTCATGGTTCCATATTTTAATCTAACCATTTGATGAAGTGCTTATAAAGCACTTTTGGTGTTGAAATCGATTTTCAGTTATAACAGGAGTCTTAATGAGTCAATCAATCAAAAGGTGTGACGGATCCGTTAAATTAAAAATCATCATGTGTTTTAATAAAAATATAAACAAATTTCTTTCCATGGATCCAATATTAATAGTTTGTTAAGTTAGTTTATTATGTATGCAGGCTAACTTAGTAAAACAAGTTCTACACATATATGGAGATACGTCGGTGCTTTGAAATATTGAAGTTTGCATCATGTAAGATCACTTGTCAGTTTTCTTATGAGAGACTAAACTGACTGATTTGCTTCTTTAAACCAACCTCCTTGTCCACGATTCTTTCATCCTGCACTGATCAAGCGCTTGTGCTGCTACCAACTTAGCTACAACATCATGTTATCACCCTAGCAATATCTTATCAAATGTCCCATCCGTCTCTTTTTTACCTAGGCAAAGTTATATGGAGATACGTTCCCCCCAGCATTATCTGATGTGAGTGCAACCTCATAAATCGAGGGAGAGGCCACTTCTAATCAGAGTAAGCATCAAATGTGCAAAGTCTACTTGCTTTCTATAAGATAGGTAATACTTGTCCACTTGCTTTCAATGAGACATGTAATACTTTTTTGTTTATCCATCTTTAAGATGTGTAAATTTGTATTCCTGCCTCATGGGTATAACCTTTTTATACTTGCAACTTGGCTTTGTTTACAGTTTTCTCTTTCTTTGGCCTGCTTACTTTATAGAACGTTTGCAACTCAGTGATCGAGATTTGCAAGTGCTTTGCAGATTACACTAATCTCTCCATTGTAAATTAACTTAAACATCAAGATATGGCTGAAAGAGACTTATGAAGTGTCAGGGAAGAAGAAAGAACCTGAAAACACCCAAATTTCTCAAAGTGATGTTGTGTTCTTGATTTGCAATTAATGTTATATGGTTTATAATTAATTATATAGCAATCTTTTGTTCTTCCCATGTACATTTTCTTTAATTTGTTGCTGTATAAATCGATTGTGAATCAACATATTCACAATTTTTCAAGTAAGCCATATCAGTGAATTTATGTCTTGAAAAATTCATCCATATAATGCATTTTCGATAAGTTAACTGTAAAAATAAAAGCAAATTTATTCATGTCCACCATAACTATTAGTTAACCCATGTTGATTTTTTGGGATTGCTTCCTACTTTTATGCTCTCTTTAATTTTTAAAAATTGATTAGTCAATCTACACGATTTATAGTTGCATCTTCGCCTCGTAGTTCTCTTTCGTTTTTTAATCCTCAAATCATAAATACATCCCCTTAGAGGGGACAAAAAGACAGAACAAATCAAAAAAAAAAAAAAAAAAAAAAAACAAATTATGGATGAGAATAAAAAGGGATTAAAATGTGATAGGCTCACCACGATATGAGGCGCTATTCTCAGAATAGAGAAAAGCTCTGCAAAACAAGAAGAGCCCTGAAGCGCAATATGAATGGTTAGTGAATTTCAGTTTTGTTTGAAAGTTTTTCTATTTAAAAAGTTTCAAAAGTAGAAGACCTGAATTTGGCTTTCTATTTAACTGAAATATTGCATTAATTAAGTTCAACCCTTGGCATACTATTTACCTCTGTAATCACTGTTGAAAATAATGTTGTCAATGAACATTGTTTTCACAACCCATATTTCATACATGTTCAACGAGTTTTATAAAAGTAACTAAGTTTTATTAAATATAAACAAGTTTTATAAAATTAACTAAGTCTAGGATAATACAGTTTTATAAATAGTAATACTATATGATTTAAAAAAGTTTTATAAATAATAATGAAGATGATAATGAATTAACATAGTTTTTAAAATTTAACTAAATTTATAATAATAATAGTAATAATAATAACATAATTGAGATAACTGAGCTCTAATAATAATTACAGTATCTATTATTATTATTAGCTATTATAATAAATTAATTAGGTTAACTAGGTTAATAAAAATTAGCTACATTTTGTTAAGCTTAAACAAGTTTTATCAAATTAATTAGGTTTAAGTTGACTAAATTTTACAAATAATAATGATGACGATGATGATAAATTAACTAAATTAATAGAACTTAACAAAGTTTAAAACGATAATATAATAAAATTAACCAAGTTTTAAGAATAATGGTATTTTAAATTAACTAGGTTTGTTAAAGTTATATAAAACAAACTAAGTTTAAGCTAAATAAAATTTATAGAAATAACAATATAATTATTTAACAAATTTTATAAATAACGATGGTGATGATGATTATTACGATGAATTGATTAATTTATAAAAATTAACTAAATTTATAATAATAATAGTAGTAACAGTAATATAATTAAGTTAACCAAGTTTTAATTATAATAGTGATAATAAAATTAATTAAGTTTACTAAGTTAATAAAAATTAGCTAAGTTTATGTGAACTAGTGTATAAATAAGAATAATAATATAACTAATTTGGCAAAGTTTTATAAATAATAATATTTGTAACGACCCTCATTCTACGCGTCGGAGGATTGTAGAATATTTATTTCATTTTCATATGAAGTCGTATGGTTGTGTAACTTTGGGGAACGACTATTGGGGTCATTTCTCATGTTCACGATTTTTGCCTATTTTTAGATGACCGTTTTGCCCATAGATGATCTTGTTTTGGCCATAACTTCTGATTGGTAAGGAATTTTAACCTAATACCACTTCCGTTGGAATCATATGATGGTTTACAATTCCGTAGAGTGGTCACATTAGCCAAACGGACTCACCGTTTGGGAGATATGGCTAAAACAAGGTTTAGAAGGTGAAAAACAGCTTAACCGGGCCTAATTAGGGTAATTAGCAGCTAGGCCCATAACCCATTTCGGGATTAGGGTTATGGGGAGACTGAAATGAGTTAAAGAATAGTTCATATTCATTTTCCAGTCGCCACAAACCTCCCTTGAGCTCTAGCAATGGCCTCCATCTTCGAAATCACTCCCAAAACACAGTTTTTGTAATTCCTAATCACTATTTAAGCAAATCAACACCAAATCAAGGCGGATAAGCGTCAAATTAGGAATAGGGCTGCTGGACTACATTAGGATTCATGCCATAACAGTAGAGTTTCAGATCTAAGATTGTATTTGTGGCTAAGGTGAGTGATTTGCATTGTTTTTCACTAGTTACGGCTAATTAGGGGTGATTAGTGATAATTAGCGAAATTATGACTCAGAAAAATTTGGAAAAATTTGTAAAATTCTAAAATATTATTTTAGGGCTCTGATATAAATTTGTGCTAATTTGGATAAGTTTTGCTAATTGTATGCTTGAACATGATTAAGGGGGATTAAGGGAAAATATGGGTTTTTGGGTATGTATGATCCATATTGACATGGTAAAAATTTTGTTTTAGTGTTTATGGTTGATTATACATGTTGTTGTTACTGTTTGCAATGCATTATGATTGTTTAGAAAAGTTAGAATGGTCGAAAACGCCGTCTTATGGTGTAAAACAGTCGTTGGAAAAGTTGCAGAAAATTGTGTAAGGAACCGGATCAGATCGCACCCCTCCGAACCGACCCGCTTGTGAAGCACACCCTCCCCATGAACCGCTGGTGGAACCACGAAGCCTGGAGGTACGGACCAACCCGACGCTCTGAGAAGGCACCATGAGTAGAACACCCATGAGTTGTGGAACTTGAAACGAACCACAGTGGAGTGGATCACGAACCGACCCGGATGAAGAAGCTCGACCCGACCTGGTGAGGATGGCACGCCCGAACCCATATGACGGGGTTCCACGATCCGAACCAGTGTGGCACCACTACCCCAGCCTGGAGTATCACGACCCGACCCGCTCGAGTGAAGGAGCACGATCCGAGCCACCATGAGAGGGAGCTGATGACTCGACCGCTCGGGTGAAGATATCACGAACCGAACCGATGATAACTGGGTTACTACGCACATTCAAACTGATCCGAAGGAGACCAAAACCCGAGATGCAAAGGCAGTCCAAATAGGAAGTAGAACTCAGGATCCAACCGGGAAACAACGAGTTAACTTCATGATTGGGCTTTGCTGTGGGACGTGTGCAAAGGGGTTATCGATATCCATAACTTTAGTTCACCACTTAGAGACGGATTAGTGGCTATGGATTAGTGCAATGGGGTCATAGTGACTCTATGGACCAAAGTGATCATAGCAAAGGATTGGGTGAGCGAGTGGTGGATATCGTATGCTTTACGCACTGAGTGAGAGATGTGAGGATGATTGCTATGTTTGATGTTCGCTACCACTATGACATGCACACCCCCCACCCTCGTATCTTTACACCATTTGTTAGTGTCGCCCTAGAGTATTATACATCCTGTTGTGCTAACTCTTTGTTTGCAGGTCCAGGTTCAGGTATGATTGGATTATACCTGTTATTGTTCTGTTTTGTTGCTTATCACTCATACTAGACTTTTGTCTGACCCAGAGTTTTATGCCTCTTCTTATTACTACGGGTGCTCTTAAACGGGCAGACTAGAGACATGTCAGGTTATTATGTATGAGTAGCTGATCCAGGGATGAGCAGTAGGCTCCTATGTATTATCGACATATATTCTCCCTGTGTTGTTGATGGTCACTGCTTTGGGCATTAGTAGTGTACCTTTCCTTTCTTTTTCTTTAGAAACAGTATTTTGAAGTTGTAATAATGGTTATGGATCATAAGCTGTATTTTGGATCTCCGCTGCTATGATGATTATGGTTTAGTTTTCAGCTTATGCACTGTCTCACCTATTTTATGTCTAGTATGTTATTATTATATTTTATTCCATGCACTGTTTGACATTCTACAGGTTCTTTGTTAGTTCAAATTCCTTTCTTTTCCTTTCTTTGGCGACCGTCCTGTGCTAGTCGGGCATTGGCATAGTGCATTTCAGGGAAATGTCCACTGGTGTAGGGCGGGCCATCACATTTGGTAATAGAGCTCTAGGTTGCGAAGTTAACCTAGGGAAAGACACCAGGGAGAGATAATAAGTATATGAGAGCATGTATTTGTGATATTTTGGTTTTCAAAAGCTATATATATACACGCACATACTATTAGTATATCTAAGGAAGAAGTCGCATTGCACTGGCACCACTATGGAGGTGGTTAATCGTTTTCTCTTTACATACAGAATAATGAGCCGGCATACGAGGATTACAGGTTCAGGAGAAACCAATAGGGATGTTCCTGATATGAGGACGATGTTTCCTGCCTTCATGCGTGAGATGCTTAGGGATGCTCGGGGAGCCATTCCTAATGCTGCTAACGGTGGTGGTGCAGTAGTGCAAGCACCTAGGGCCGATTTTGCCAAGCTTTACAAGGATTATACTAGTCTTTATGGGAAGCCATTCCACGGAACGGAGTCGGTTATAGATGTTCAGGATTGGCTTGATAGTTGGGAGCGCATCTTTGAAGATTTGGGAATCAAAGATGTTATGAAGGAGAAGCTAGCATCGCGTCTGCTTCAAGGACAAACTATGAATTGGTGGAATGCTATTAAAGCAGCTACTCCTGACGATCAAGTTACTTGGAATCAGTTTATGACTTGTCTCAGCGAAAAGCTTATTCCAGCTGCTTAAAAATCTGAATTGTTTAGGAAATTTTGGAGCTTAAGCAGAATTGTAGGGCAGTCTCAGAATATATTGCTGATTTCGATACTTTATCGAAGTATGGATTATCTCTTATCGACACTGACGAGAAGAAGAACGAGAAGTTCATAACCGGCTTAGATGAGTACTTAGGGGAAAGGCTGATAAACCACATCGATGAGACGTTCGAGTCTATAGTGGGGAAAGCATTGAGATCGGAGAGTCTTTACCCTGAGTCAAAGGCTGATGTTGCTATTGCATCTGTAGAGGAACCAAAGCCGCAAGCAAGCGTTGGATGTAAGAAGGAGTCTTAGAATAAGAGAAAACAGGATCAGACAAAGGGTGGTCAGAAAAAGAAGGACAAGAAAGATAAATAGTGCTTAGTTGTGGCAAGAAGGGCCACTATGCTAGAGAATCTCAGGAAAAGCCTGGGTAAAGGAAATGCTTCAATTGCAGTCAAGTGAGACTTCACAAGGATAAATGTCCACAGCCTCCTAAAGAGAAGCAGATCGTGAAAGCATATGCTATCAACGTTGTTCCTTCTTCGACCGAACGCCCCAACTGCGGTGGAGAAGGGAAAGAGCATCGTTTTTTGAGGTATGCTTTCTATTTATGTTGTTTCTGTTCTAGTTTTGTTGATAGCGAGGCATCCCATTCCTTTATATCTAGTGACCTGGTAGATAAGTTGAGTCTGTTGAGATTGGAACCTGAGATAGTCGATAGTCGACCTTTAGTTGTGACAAACCCGATAGGTGGTTCGACCAGCCTTTACATGATTTGTTGTAATGTGGGCTTATCGAGTCATGGATGTATGTTTGCTTGGGATTGCTTAATTGCTTTGCTAGTATCATCTCATGTAGATTGTCTGAATTGGGAGGAGACGTTCCTTGAGTGCTTGTCTGATATTGGTTTAGGCCTTTGGGGCTTGTGCTTGGGGAATGTCGAGTTCGACTAGGATGGTTTGCGCGAGAGATAAATAGTTGTTGCGATTTTTCATCAGATGATACCTTGGTTTACTAGGGGAGTAATCGGCAGCGTGACATAATAAGACTATTCGATGGTATGGAATGCCCCAAGAGAGACTCGATAAGGTTATGAGATGACTCGAGTGGGACTCGAGAAAGATGCAAAGTAATGGATTGTTTAGGACCCTATGTTGATGTTCTTTTTAAAGGAATAGAATGTGTTCGTTGATCATGGAAGATGCAACGAAGGTTAGGACGATTCAAGTTGGACTTGAAATTGTAAAAGAAAATAGGTGTTCGTTGATCTTGGAGATGCAACGAATAGGGAGACGACTCACGCTGAATTAGAGTTTGTTGGTAATGGATACTCAAGACTGGGTCTGAGTTTATGGGTAATAGATTGATTCGAGTTGAACTTGAGAAGGCTGCAAGGAAATGGATTGGATCGAGTTGGACTCGAGAGGGCAGCAAGATAATGGATAGACTTGGGTAGGACTCGAGTGTTTTTGGCGGACTAGAACCAGGGGTACCTGGGGACGCCCATTACCTTGGATCCGTTGGACGTGATCTAGTTATCCTTGGACGATAAACATACGTTGGGCGTACGGTAGTCCATATGGAGGCGGGGCTTCCATTAGCTTTGGGATTGGTTGGACCAGTCAAGTGGGCATCTACGTATGTATAGAGGCGGAGCTTCCGTTAGCCTTGGAATTGGTTGGACCAGTCAAGTAGGTATCGATGTGTGTATGGCTTTAGCAGGTGATAGATAGGACATGTTTGATTGATGCTATGGTTGCTATGTTTGTTCCTATTTTTATTCCATTGAGTAGACTATCACCTGTAGGATTCTGATGATAGAGATGATAATATATATAGATGCATGTGGTAACAGACTAGGAGATGTACTGATGCATTGAGTAAGAAACATGCCAGTTTAGATGCTATGTTTCTTGAATGGAAGTAATTGGAGTATATCATGGGATATGATTTCAGACCTAAATATGGATTGGATCTAGAAATATTGGCAAATTTGACGGTTAGACGGAATTTGATTGAGAGGATTGGTTCCAGTTAGAGGGACGATCCTAAAACCTAATAGAAATCATCTCCAAGGAAGAGATGAATACCGATGGTGAGAAAATGAACAAGTATGGACCAGATAGAGAAGGATGACTTCAAAAGGATGATAAACTGGTTGTACCCAATATCAATGGATGGAGAAATGAAGTTCTTAGAGAATGTCATCACTCAAGACTGACTATGCATCCCGGTGGTAACAAAATGTATCGAGACATGAAGCAGACCCACTACTGGGAATGGATGTTGAGAGACGTTGGGAAGTTTATCTCCATGAGTATAAATTGCCAGTTAGTTAAAGCTGAGCAATGAAAGCCTAGTGGTTTGTTACAACCATTGAAAGTTCCCGAATGGAATTGGGAATAAGTCTCGATGGATTTCATAGATGGTTTACCAAGGATTAGATTGAGCCATGATAGTATTTGGGTGATTGTGGATCGATTAACCAAGAGTGTAAGGTTTATACCAGTCAAGTCAAATAGAACGACAGTTAAGTTAGTAAAACTATATAGGAAGTGGGTAGTGAGATCTCATGGAGTACGCAAAGGCACTGTGAGTGACCAAGATCCATTATTTACTAGTGCGTTTTGGAAGAGCTTACAAAAGGCTTTCGGATCAGAATTACATCTCAGTACCGCGTATCACCCTCGATTCGACGGTCAAACAGAGACGGTGAATCGAGTATTAGAAGTTATCTTGAGAGCTTGTATATTGGATTTTGGTGGATCATGTTTGCATCTAGTTGGATTCACATATGATAATAGTTATCAGTCTAGTACTGGAGTGGCTCCATTTGAAGCTTTGTACGAAAAACCGTGCAACTCACCATCATGTTGGTTGGGAACCGGTGAGAGTCTGTGCTTGGACTAGGAGTAATAAGAGAAATTTCAGATAAGAACAAGGTTGTTCAACAACAAATGAAGACTGCTCAAGATAGACAGAAGTGTTATGCCGATAAAAGATGAAGAGATATGGAATTCTTCGTTAACAACTTGGTATTTGTCAAGATTTCTCTGTTAAAGAGCGTGATTCGATTTGGTAGGAGAGGCATGTTAGCACCTAGATTTGTTGGTCCATTCCCAGTTCTCGAACCAGTTGGGAATTTAGCATATAAAGTTGGGTTGCCTGACAAGATGGCGGGGGTTTACAACGTATTTCATGTTTCCCAGTTAAGGAAGTTCGTGCAGGACCCCGATATGACTATTTCACCGAATCAGTTGGATGACATCGAAGTAGAACCTAAGGCGGTTGGGAACCGCAAGCCAATCCGTATTATCGAGTACGATACGAAGCAACTTCGAAGGAAGGCGGTGAAACTGCTCAAGGTTTAGTGGGGCGAGAACGAGAATGACTGCACTTAGGAAACATAAGAGAGCACAAGGAAGTTGTATCCATAACTCTTTGCCTAGGAAGATTTTAATATCAATAGTTAATCCCTTTTTAGTAAACCGCATGCTAGGATAGGCTTGTTGTGTTGCTATGTATGTTTGATGGTTTGTAAATGGCTGATAGGCATGCGGGACCCTTTATATGTTTTTGGTTAAAGAATTTCGAGGGCGAAATTTCTTAAGAGGGGAGTATGTAACGACCCGCATTCTACGCATCGGAGGATCGTAAAATATTTATTTCATTTTCATACGAAGTCGTATGGTCGTTTAACTTTGGGGAACGACTATTGGGGTCATTTCTCATATTCACGATTTTTGCCGATTTTTAAATGACCATTTTTCCCTTAGATGATCTTGTTTCAGCCATAACTTTTGATTGGTAAGGAGTTTGGACCTGAAGCCATTTCCAATGGATTCAGATTATGATTTACAATTCCATAGAGTAGTCACATTAGCCAAACGGACTCACCGTTTGGGACGTATGGCTGAAACAAGGTTTAGAAGGTGAAAACAGCTTAAACAGGCCTAATTAGGGTGATTAGCAGCTAGGCCCATAACCCATTTCGGGATTAGGGTTATGAGGAGACTGAAATGATTTAGAGAATAGTTCCTATTCATTTTTCCAGCTGCCACAAACCTCCCTTGAGCTCTAGCAATGGCCTCCATCTTCTAAATCGCTCCCAAAACACCGTTTTTGTCATTCCTAATTACTAATTAAGCAATTCAACACCAAATCAAGGCGGATTAGCGTCAAATCGGAGGCAGGGCTGCTGGGATACATTGGGATTTATGCCATAACAGTAGAGTTTTAGATCTAAGATTATATTTGTGGCTAAGGTGAGTGATTTGCATTGTTTTTCACTAATTACGGCTAATTAGGGGTGATTAGTGATAATTAGCGAGATTATGGCTCAGAAAAATCTAGAAAAATTTGTAAAATTCTAGAACCAGTGTGGCACCACGAACCCACTTGAAGTATCACGACCCGACCCGCTCGAGTGAAGGAGCATGATCCGAACCACCATGAGAGGGAGCTGATGACTCGACCGCTCGGGTGAAGACATCACGAACCGTACCGATGATAACTGGGGTTCTATGCACATTCAAACTGATCCGGAGGAGACCAAAACCCGAGATGCAAAGGTAGTCCAAATAGGAAGTAGAACTCAGTATCCAATTGGGAACCAACGAGTTTACTTCATGATTGGGCTTTGCAGCGGGACGTGTGCAAAGGGGTTATCGATATCCATAACTTTAGTTCACCACTTAGAGACGATTTAGTGGCTATGGATCAGTGAAATGGGGTCATAGCGACTCTATGGAGCAAAGTGATCATAGCAAAGGATTGGGTGATCGAGTGGTGGATATCATATGCTTTACGCACAGAGTGAGAGATGTGAGGATGATTGCTATGTTTGATGTTTGCTACCATTATGACATGCACACCCCCACCCTCGTATCTTTACACCATGTGTTAGTGTCGCCCTAGAGTATTGTACATCCTGTTGTGCTAACTCTTTGGTTGCAGGTCCAGGTTCAGGTATGATTGGGTTATACCTGTTATTGTTCTATTTTGTTTTTTATCGCTCATACCAGACTTTTGTCTGACCCAGAGTTTTATGTCTCTTCTTATTTCTCTGGGTGCTCTTAAACGGGCAGACTAGAGACAGGTCAGGTGATTATGCATGGGTAGCTGATCTGGAGACGAGCAGGAGACTCCTATGTATTCTCTACATATATTCTCCCTATGTTGTTGATGGTTACTTCTTTGGGCATTAGTAGTGTACCTTTCCTTTCTTTTTCTTTAGAGACAGTATTTTAAAGTGATAATAATGGTTATGGATCATAAGCTGTATTTTGGATCTCCTCTGCTATGATGATTATGGTTTAGTTTTCAGCTTATGCACTGTCTCACTTGTTTTATGTCAAGTATGTTACTATTATATTTTATTCCATGCGTTGTGAGACATTCTACAGGTTCCTTGTTAGTCCAAATTCATTTCCTTTCCTTTCCTTGGCGACCGTCCTGTGCTAGTCGGGCATTGGCACAACGCATTTCAGGGAAATGTTTGCTGGTGCGGGGCGGGCCATCACATTTGGTATCAGAGCTCTAGGTTGCGAAGTTAACCTAGCGAAATATACCAGGGAGAGATAATACGTATATGAGAGCGCGTATTTGTGATATTTTGGTCTTCAAAAGCTATATATATACACACTATTAGCATATCTAAGGATGAAGTCGCACTACACTGGCACCACTATGGAGATGGTTAATCGTTTTCTCTTTACAGATTGAACGATGAGCCGGCATACGAGGAGTATAGGTTCAGTAGCAAACAATAGGGATGTTCCTTGATATGAGGACGATGTTTACTACCTTCATGCGTGAGATGCTTAGGGATGCTCGGGGAGCAGTTCCTAATGCTGTTAACGGTGGTGGTGCAGTAATGCAAGCGCCTAGGGCCGATTTCGCCAAGCTTAACAAGGATTATACTATTCTTGGTGGGAAATCGTTCCACGGAACGAAGTCAGCTATAGAGGTTCAGAATTGGCTTGATAGTTGTGAGCGCATCTTTGAAGACTTCGGAATCGAAGATGCTATGAAGAGGAAGCTAGCATCGCGTCAGCTTCAAGGACGAGCTATGAATTGGTGGAATGCTATAAAAGCAGCTGCTCCTGAAGATCAAGTTACTTAGAATCAGTTTATGACTCGTCTTAGCGAAAAGTTCACTCCAGCTGCTCACAAATCTGAATTGTTTAGGAATTTTTGGAGCTTAAACAGAATGGTAGGGCTGTCTCGGAATATATTGCTGAGTTCGATACTTTATCGAACACTACACCAAACAAGGCTTTTTGTAACACTTTTTTCATGCCAACTTGTAACAGTTATTATTGTGATAAATTTATAACAGTTTTTTTTGTTATAAAGTGTTATAACGGTTATTTCCGTTATTATATTTGGGAATTTCATAAATACATGAAGTCACGATGGATATAATAGTCTTTCCCTATCTTATTTTTAGTTTGGTCGGTTGTCATACTTCTGTCTCAGACTCTCGTTCCTTTTGTTTTGTTTGTTTTCCAAATCAAAAAATGGCATTTGCCTTCTTTTCTCCTTTCGCTGCATCGCTTCAGAAGTCATGTGCCTCCTCCTCCACCACTTCCATGCTTCTGCCTCCTCGCTTTCAATCTTCTCTATTCAGTATAGTTTAGGCTTGACGTTAGGATCTACAGTTCGCATCGAGATCTAGGGTTTCTGGTTTCTACTGCCAATTCAATTCAGCTTAGGTATATTCAAATTCTATCAATATTATTTAGTTTGGATAGATAGATCCTAAAGCATTAACACTATAGACTTGTACAGATAGATCCTAAATCGAGTCATTTAATTCCATGGACAGACACTTGTGGCATTATATACCTTTTAAACTAAGTTCCTGTTTTTACTATAAACATTCTTTTGTTTTCAAGGGCCTTCGAAAATAAGCTATTTTCTTTTTTAATAGAAACAAAGCAAATAAACTTTTGATTATTCGAATTTGTTCCAATATGTTAGGCAGCTATCTTCAATGGTTCTCTCCACAATAAACCTGTATTAAATCTCTCTGTGAGTTAAATTACAGATTATTTGAATTTGTTCCAAGTGGCCTGCTTATATTACTTTTTTGTAATGTTAACTTTTGGTTGTGTTTTATGTTTTTTGTTCATTTTGAATATTCATATGATGCCAGTTTGGTTACATAATGTACCCATTATTGTCTTTTAAACTAATGAACCATTTAAAGTTTGGTGCTAAACAAAACAATCAAAATTTTTTATTTTTCTTTCAGTTTTATTCAGGTTGATGATTAACATATATAATAATGTAATGTTATGCAGAAATATATCCAAAATTTGATGAAATATATGGTCAAAATGATGAAGGTAGAAAATTGTTTGCATTTTTGGGAGTCACACCATTTTAACTTAGGTATATAATGTAATGTTAAATGGTTATGCAGAAATATATGCAAAATTAGATGAAATATATTGATATGTATATAATGCTGCATATTATATGTGTTAACTCACCATTACTAAGTTGCTACTGCCATTAGCATTGGGTTGTGGCTGCAGTCTCTCATTGTCACAGTCTGCAAATGTTGAATTTGAATTTAAGTTGATAGCATATCATATTCTAAAATTTTCACTATTAATAAATTAATTTAATTAGTATTATCTGACCGTTCATTTGAAATTAGAATCCTTTATTTGTGTTAAAAAATTGATTTTTATCCCTTACTAATATATATTGTTTCTAATGGGCATGTTTAGATCCTTGCCAACGTAGGATGCACCAAATCAACTTGTATTGTAGCTTTAAATTTGATTAAATCCCAATTTCGATTGTAAAACACAAAAAATCAAATGCGGCCTAACACAGTTTTTTTGACACTCTATACATAAGTTTAATTTAGTTTTAACGACGTAATATGCTATATATTTAGTTTTTACTCATACTGATATGTTTCATTACCTCGGTTTGCATCATAATGGAATTACTTCTCTTTTTATGCACAGATGCAAACCAAGTGCATTTGGACTGAAATATATGCATAGACATACGCATTTGAATATGTATATGTAATTTATATTGAAGTTACCTGCTATAGCATCTCTTGTTTATCAATATAAATCAAATACGCTGAGGTAATTCAAGTTAAGCAGGTATGTCAACTATGGAGCATAATGTCATAAATTTTGGTTTCTTTTATTGCTACAATTTAATGAAAGAAGTACTTAACAGAATGAATTAAATAATATAAACTTAGCGATAAAATCCAGAACAATACAAACTGAAAATTAAAAGACAATTTTACATAGATGTTTTTTTGGCCCTTTTATTATCATCTACCAGCTTTAACTGCAAGTATTGATAAACATATATATATATATATATATATATATATATATATATATATATATATATATATATATATATATATATATATATATATATAAGTTACTATATATATAAGTTACTTCTACTTATTCATTTCAAGTTCTAAAAAGTACAGTGTCATGTGTTTCCTTCATTTTATAGGAAAACGGTTTCAAATGATTTCTTAATGCTTTCCTTGCACAAATTAGAAATAGAGAAAAGTATGTATGATTAGTTCCTCAAAATAATTTTTGACAAATTGCATAGCAAAAATCAGGCTGCAGATTGAAATAGTAATTATTCTTAAATAACTAAGTACCAGCGTATCATACTCCAAGATCACGTAATCTCATATTGGCTACTGTCTTGTGAGCCATTTATGGGTGACCAAGATACTGAAATGTATGTTGAATAAAATGTTACTAAAAAATTAAGGCTGGAAATAAAATGCAACACTGCCATTAAAGGCATCATTTTTTCCCACGTATATTTTGATTAATATGAGTATTCTCTTTATACAATTTGTCTTTTTAGAACACTGAATTGACAATGAAAATAAAGTATGACTGGTAATTGTTGTAAAATATAGATATACTTGAATGTTATGTAAACCATTTGAAGATATTAATTATTTTGCATATATATGGGAATGTGATGTTTTTAAAATAATTGATATACAAATTGGCTTGTAGGGAAAATATTGCCTTTGGGTAGGAATTCTTACCATTAAAAAACATGTATAACAAAAATGATATGGTAAGCATAAAGCATGGTCATTCAAATAACAAAAGATTTTTCATTTTGTTTTTACAAAAGAAGCGCAGAAGAGGAATTTCATTTAACGAGCAGTTTCGAGCTGATCAAATTGATACTATTATTTAAATAATAGCTGTAAAAGTCCATGCAATCTATTGAAATAATATCATCAGCAATCAATCATGAAAAAATAACGTAAGAAACTAAACTCGAAATTGAAAAGCAAACGTACAAATATACATAAAAAATTCTTATGTGTACGCATATGTTTGAGTTCAAAAGTTGTTGGTTTGCACTTGTGCATAAGAAGAGAAGTACCATTCCACAATGATCAAAATGAGCAATAAAATATATCAGTAAGAATAAAAACTAATTGTATTATATGTCATGATCAAGTGCTAAATTTAATATATGCATAGAGATTATTGTCAAGAAAATTGTATTATGTAGTCATCTATTCAATTTTTAGTATTTTATAACCAAAATTTAGATCTTATTGTCATGTAAATGATTTGGATAAGTCTCTCTATTATAAACAATTTATATTTATAGTAGTTTTCACATTTTAGGCAAATATTCGTTTGTCTTGGTAATAGTAATCCAAATAAATGTATTAGATAAGGAAATAAAATTAGTACTACGGTTGATCAACTCTTGCGGATCATTGTTAAATAGACCACTTCCACACAACAAATATTTCTCAATTGAAGTTATATATAAAATTTGCTATTATTGAATTTTACCATAACTGCATTGGAACGAAATCAAAGCAATTTTGTTTTTTGTTTCTATATTTGTGGATTTTGTAATCATTCTTTAACTTGGTAAGTTTGTTAATGTGGATAATAAAACTAATTGGAATTTCGTTTTAGCATGGTCTTCCATAAGCGGATAATTTTTTTTTTGCTAATTTTGTCATAGCATGGTCTACCAAGTTCTCTAACTTCTAAACTTTGGTAGCTTCAATTTAGCTTGATAAATATTTATTCTGAAGATAATATTAAAATTTGTTTAAAGTAAAAATTAAAATTGGACCATTCTCTGTTGGTTTTTTTCCCTTCAATGATGAAGCAGTTTAGTATAGATATATTATTTATTTATACTGGACGGCTTAGTGAGGCGCATATATATTTAGAAATGATATAAAAGTAAAGAAAAAATAGTTTAGACAACTTTCAGAGTTAGAATAAATGACTGTGTTTAATGACATATTATAGGTTTTTAGCTATAAAAAAGATTTTGAAAAAAGGGTATAAAATATACAATGTCTTCACATATTGACGCATTTGTTCTGTAAATGTAATTGCTGGAGTTCTACCAATTAGTTCTTGGGTTGCTTTGTTTAAAGAGTTTCATTTTGAACTTAAGGCCACGATGGTTGATGATATTTTATACTGTTTATGATCATATGAACTTAATATAAATTTGTCCAATTTCCTATAATAATGATCAAATGTTTCAAAATCATTTCATTTCTCACATAATCGTATTGGAAATCAATTGGCTTGCATGCATAGTATACCATAAAATAATGAGTTTGGTTATTCACATATATGGTTATACTATGCATGCATAGTATACATTTTTTTCCATGTTGCGAACCATTATTTTAAGAATTATTCTAATTTTACAAAAAATGATGATGTGGCTGTTAAATTTAATGTTTAATAGGATATATTAAGTTGTTTATGTGACATTAACATTTGAGACTATCTTAAAATCATACATTAGCATTGAGATTGCTTCTTGATAGAAATTGATATTTCTTCTATAAGGGCTTCTCTTGGCTGTTGAATATTGATGAGTATATCTTTCATTGCTAGATTGCTACCATCCTTCAGTGTAATTGGTGTGTGTATAAAATTAATAATTACATGACTTCATCAAATGTTAAATCATTATCATTTCTCATTGTCTGATTGTACTATTTTTTGTATTCAATATGTTTTCTGCAAAGATAGCCGTAAAGAGTGCTCCTCATTCTTGGCTGGTTTTCCTGTTCCATTCCGTTATGATTATCTTGTGGCAGAAACAATATTTATCAGGTTTATTATGATAATTGTTGCCTTTACATTTCCACACAGAACTCTAGCTTCTAATTGTAAATTCGTTGTGTTAATGTGAATATTTCATCAACAGAAGACGCAAGTTTCAAGGTATTCTCCTGTACACTTAGTTTTGTTTGTACCGGATTGGTATATCTATACTAAACTGCACAGTATAATTCAATTGGCTTGCATGCATAGTATAGCCATATATGTAAATATTTACTGGAAAAATGGTAGTGTACACAAAACAGTTCTCCTCCCATCTTTCTTTATATTAAAATAATTGTATAATACTGATCAATGATTTCATCAAATTGTTTGATTCTTTTTTCTTTTCTTTTTTTTGAAATTTAGTAATCTGCCTGACAATGATTCATTATTACTAGTCTTCCCAAATTCATTAAGATTTGTTGTTCCTTGTACTGTAAATGCACACACATTATTTATATCAAAATCGATTCTTGTCATTTTATAATATTTGATCATGTTAGCTTCCATGAGGGACTATCTACAAACCTGTTTTACATTTCAGTTTCCTGAAACCTGAAACAGGAACCGAAACTGCTCGGTTTCAGAAACCGTTTCAGTTTTCTGGAATCGAGTCGCTTGGTTTCAGAAACCAAAACGTGTTTCAGGAAACTGAAACCTGAAACAGTTTTCGGCTTCGTGAAACCGAGCGATGCTCGGTTTTAGGAACTGTTTTCAGTTTCCTGAAACTAAGTTCTTTGGTTTTCGGTCTAGGGAAACCGAAACCTGTTTCAGGATGAAACCAGAAACATGATTCGGTTTCCCTCAGGAAACTAAAACAGAGTCACAAAATTACGGGGAAGGTTTGCAAAAATTGATGATTATGAAGTCACAAAATAAGTGAAATAATGTGCTAAAAAATGAGATAAGAAGTTAGTCTCAATGGCTAGCTGAAGTGATATTATGCTAATGATGGCGATGATGTTGTTCTACCCTTCCAGTATAACTTTCTCCTTTGTGTATTATTGTACCCTTTTGTAAGAAATGTTGTATGTTTGTTTCCTTATATGCATGAATTTTGTTTATTGTATGAGGAACATCAGTTATTTGATGGGTTAGTTTCTTGTAGACTAAATTTTGCTTTTGTTGAACATCGTTTACATTGTCCTCATGTCTTGACTCATATTATTATATTTGTTGAATATTTTAGGCTTTGGTTGAAGCAGCGGAAGCAAGACAAAGATCAGAAGTTGGCGATGAAAGTCTAGATAATTTTGAAACGGTGGGTTTGCAATTTGGTCCATTTTATCATTTGCATTTTGTGTAATGGTTATATGTTAAATTATGATAGTTTGATGTTTGTCGAAATGGAATTTGCTTTAGGATACAAATTGTGATATGTTGTTGTTTTGGATATTGTATATTTTACATTCTTATTAGTATATGCTTTATGAAATTAGTTGGAGCGTATTATTACTGTTATTTGTTTAAAGTAATTACCTACTACTGGCTTGGCACAATATTCAAGTTTGTAATAGTTATTACATTTATTTTATGAAATAGTCAATTTTGCATACTAACAGTAATAACTATTACATATTTAATATTTGTCACAAATATTAGTGTTATAAAAGTAAATATTATAATGGTTATAAGTGTTATAAATTTTTCAATACCAACGGTTATAATTGTTGCAGTATACATATTTTATAACGGTTATAACCGTTACAATATACACACTTTATAACGGTTATAACCGTTACAATATTCATGACAATAGTTTGTCACGTATGTTTTAGTAACGGTTATAACTGTTATAAAGTATATTAATAACGGTAATAACTGTTAGAAAAACCATTTTCTGGTGTTGAAGTATGGATTATCTCTTATTGACACTGCTGAGAAGAAGAATGAGAAGTTCATAACCGGCTTAGATGAGTACTTTGCGGAAAGGCTGATAAACCACATCGACGAGACGTTCGAGTCTATAGTGGGGAAACCATTGAGATCGGAGAGTTTATAAAATTAACTTAGTTTAAATCAACTACATTTTATAAATAATTATAATATAACGAATTTAACAAAGTTTTATATATAAGTGTAAGAATGTTTGACTATATGTTATGCTTATACTTATGCAGGCTTGGGACTTTCAAAGAGAGCAAGGTCAGACTTTTACGGTAATCCTATGAATTTGGTTAGTATACTTGGATGGCTTTATTATTTATGTGCTTGTTTTAATAACAATGAATTAATATTATTTGAATGTTATTTGATAAAATTCTTATTGTAGATCATGAACTTGTTTACAGGTAATTAGCCTTTCCGGAGTAAAGATCATCAACAACAATGGACATGACTTCAATTGTTATACTGATTATGGTATTAGTTAGTATTTGTTGTGTAAACCTTTTTGTGAATGCTTATGGTATGTGAATTTGCTCATTTTACCAAACAACTATTATCTAAATGGTTATGGACAATACTTATGTGACTAACGTGTTTTTAATTATTTGAATATGATGATTATATGATTGGTTGATTGTTGGTTTGAGTATAGTAACTATACGATTGTTGCTGATTTTGGTATGACTATAGTAACATTTAAAATATGCTACAAAACAATAATACCTTTTAGTAGCGTTTTAGAAACGCTGCAGAAACAGATGTAAAAATACTACCTAAATATATAGTAACATAAAATAAATGTAACGAAAAGATTTGGTAGTGCTTGAAAAATGTAGCTTTATGAAACATTTGGTAGCATTTATTAAAACACAATAATAAAAAATAGACTTTTAGTTGTGTGACCTGTAGTAGCGTTCTTTAAAACGCTACCAAAGGCTTTGGTATCATTTTTTAAACGCTACTGAAGGCATTTTCTAGTGTAGTGAGCTTTTCCTCATTGTATAGATGAGACACAAGCATTTTCATTCAAGTATGGAAAAAAAAATCTTGATTTGACTGTCATCGATGCTTTTTGCATATTAATCATAAATTTAGAACTGATAAAAAGAACTTCAAAGCTAACAGAGTAGAGACTATGCTACCGCCTAAATTTTGGACAAGCGAAGAGATATATGAAATCGTAAAAGACTATCCAAAGATACATGAAACGGGGAAGCAGGTTGAAATTTTAGGTAAATCGGGCATTCATAATTGGTGCAAGCAAAGTATATTCTGGGAGTTACCTTACTGGAAAATCCTAATACTTCGGCATGATATTGACGTCATGCACAATGAAAAAAAAAATCGTTTTTGATAACGTTTTTAATGCAGTTTTAAATATAAAGGGGAAATCAAGGACGATGTGAATTCGAGACGTGATATATTACACTTCCTAAACAGCCAGAATTTCACTTGTACGACGATAATTAAAAAGCCAAAAACATGCTATGAGCTGGACAACAGGAAAGTAAAACTCATGATAAAGTGGGTGGAATGATTAAGATGTCCTGATGGGATTTCTTCTAACCTCCGTAGACGTGTGGACTTTAAAAGTAGTAACTTGAGTGGGATGAAAAGCCATGACTGCCATATCATGACGGAATATTCTTTACCTGTGATTTTCAAGGAACTATTGCCTATAGAAATATGGAGTGTTATAATAGAATTAAGTATGTTTTATAAACAACTTTGTTCAACGACATTAAAGGTAGATCGTCTACGTAAGCTTGAAGTAAAAATCCTTGTACTACTCTTCAAACTTGAGAAAATATTTCCACCCTTTTTTTAATGTAATGGATCATTTACCTATTCATCTTCCATCCGAACACTCCTTCGAGGTCTTGTGCAATATGGATGGATGTATCTATTTGAGAGGTAATTTTATATCTACTCAATAATCTTGATAGGTTACAATTTAGATTTATGTACCAACATATAAATTTAATTAATCTTATTTTAGTTACTTGAATCATTTGAAGAAAAAAAATTAGGCAAAGGCACGAGTAGAACATTCGATTTACAAATCGTTCCTTGGAGAAGAAGCTTCATCTTTTTCTGCTATTACTTTAGTGAAGATTTGAACTTATCTTTTCTAATCGTTCCCCGTAAAGAAGAAGCCGTTGAACATGAGTCTTCTCAAATAATGTTATTTATTTTTAGACAACACTAAAGACCTATTGAAAAATGTGTGGAAATATGATTAAGCGATAAAGACTACCATGTGGCACACACATATGTTCTTTTAAATTATGTGGAAGTTGCACCATTTGTCAGGTAATACTAAATTCATGTACAATTCAATTATATATATATTAATATTAATAAAAAGGAACATAACACATATTTGCAGCGTAAGCGAATCACAACATCCATCTGGTGATCTCAGTAAAGAATTTGCTGGATGATTTTCAGACTATGTTGACCATCCTAAAAACTGCGTTGTTAACAAAGGATTATGACATATTGCTATCAGACCAAAAAGAAATGTCAAAACTTATCCAATATACTTCGTCGATGGATTTAAATTCAACACCAATGATTACGGAGCTAAAAACTAACATACAACAGCAGTGTATTTATCAAAGGTAGTGATAATCCAGAGGAGCATAGACAAGATTTTTACAGTGTCTTTAACGCAAGTTTTAGAGTTGGCATGTTATGTACAACCCACAGAGAAAAAATTTCTATTCAAATGCAACTGGTTTAGCAATGTTACTGGTTTTGGATCTAACGTGCACAAAGATTATAAGCTAATTTAAATAAGGCATATGTCGCATTACTATAAGTATGATCCTTTCGTGTTAGCTAAGCAAGCATTACAAGTCTATTTTGTTCCGTATCCGTCCTTAAAAACGATAAAGCAGACTGTAGGTTGTTTTTAAAACAAAAGCGAAATTTACATTTGATGGAAATAATAATCCAAACGAAACAACGTATCAAGCAGATCTTGAGCCAAATACTAAAATAATAATAGCTGATGACATTGATGTAGGGTCACTGAATGGTGAAGCGAATTTATTAGTAGATGCATTTGTAGGTACTGAAGAAAACGATATGGAGTATGAGACCGAGTCTGGATTAAAAGATGATGAAACTGGTGTTACGTACTATTATGAGCTATGTACTGTATATGTTATGTACTATTCTGAGCTATGTAATAATAATGATGATTGTTCTTAACTATGAATTTTCTTACATTCTTTACTATTTTGATTTATGTAATGATAATGATGACTATATATGTTGTGCATTATGAAGAGTTTTGCATTGTTCTTCTCATGTACAATTAAAGTAATGATAATGATGACTGATGTTAACAATTCAAGTTATTTTGTATGCATTATATGAATGTGACAGATATGTCTGATCGAAGACGATCGAGGAGTACATCTCATCTGACTCCTTCACCATCTCTTACACCAGGAGCAAGTCTGAGCATCTCGGAGACAGATCCGTGCCAAGTGGCAGAGATTGTTCCGAAGAGTGCGGGGTAAATATCAAATTTATTTCAATTTACATTATTTAAAATAAATGAAATATCTATGTCAACATGTACACAGGGGCTTTGAGATTGAGCCATCAGATTTCATTCTAGACGTATAGAGGGATCTTACAGGGGAAGAATGTCTGGGGCTTGGCTGCATTAGGATAGTATACCACCCCATATCAAGAACGTCATTCTACTTGATTTATTAGTAAGTATTTTTTTAATATTATTATTGAAAATTAATATATTATAAACAATTCAAAATAAATTTAATATGCAGGCTGTTGTACGTGTGGAGCCGTAGGACATGAAACTTTTTTTGACTCACAGGAATATGGAGATGCGTAAAATTTGCCAAGAGACAATTTCAAGGGCGAAGACATCTGGTAAAAAACCTCTGTGGATGAGTGACGATGTTTGGGCTGCATTTTTAGCATACTAGGATACGGAAGAAGCTAAAGCAAGATCTAATGAAAATATTCACATTTATGTTGATTGCATTGTTTTAATTAATTGTGTATCAAATTTTAACAAAAAGTAGCAGCTAGAAATAAGGCAAATAGAGTTAAGAATCTTTTTTTACACCGCGGCTGCTCAAAATCATTCCATCAGCATAGAAGAGAGTTGATATAAATTTTCAATGTTTTGAGCATAAGTTGACCTAAAAATTTAGTCTATATCATTCATTCTTATTTTCAATAATTTTATTACTGTATATATATACCCAGGTCGCAAAGTTAGGAAGAGAGCCTTCAATGATAGATGTTTTCAGACATACACTTGCGGTGGAGCATACCGATGAAGAAGGGAAAGTTACATATGATTGGGCGGACCACAAGGTTGAGGGTGTGATGGTAAATATGCTTAACCGTAATTAAAAAAAATCATATTCGTTCGTATCACAGTATATAAGTAATTTATATAGCATTTGTGTTAAAATTATATTGGTATTGTAGGGTGAGATATGACGCTGAGTCGGATAGAGTGACACATGCTACTGGACAATAGGAGCTTACGGTTGCAGAGTCCGATCGTATATGAGATTCTATTATTGATCCTCCTACTCGTAATAGGCGATGTGGCTTCAACAACCAGGAGGTAAGTCTTTTTTAGACTTATGAAATAACAACATGAATATAAATTGAATTATTAACTTTAATGTGAACTTGAATTATTTCATAGGCTATTGCTTTTCAACGAGGTTACAGGATGTCCATGGAGGAACACTACAACAAAAACACCATATTACAACTTTAATTTTACAATGGTGGTAAAAGCACCGTTGTAATAAATTGTTTTTTACAACGGTGGCAAAAGCACTGTTGTAATAAATGGTTTTATACAACGGTGGTAAAAGCACCGTTGTAATAAATGGTTTTTTACAACTGTCAATTCCTTAAAGTTGTAATAAACGTATTTTAACAACTTTTTATTTTGTTAGTTGTAATAGATGCCCATTACAAACTTCATGTTTATAATATCTATATTTAATAACTAATTATATTAATATTTAATAATATTTAATAATTAATTTTAAATACGGAATAACTAACATTAAATAATTAATAACAGATATAATAATAATAACTAATAAATAGTATTAATAATTTTAAATACAAAATAACTAGTAACATGTACATAGTAACTGATTTTTAATAATTGATATTCAATTATAACTAAGAAGAAATAAGTACTCTCTAATAATAGTTATTATTATAAGTAATAATTAATGTTTAAATAAAATATAATTCTCAAAAGTTCAAATTATTTAATATAATTTTTACTTATTAGTTCTGACTTATTATTTTTGAATTTATATATTTGGATGAAATTTTCGTTATAATTTATAATTTCTAAATATTCCACTATTTAATGCTTTAGTTTATAATATTAATAACAACTATTTTTTCTATTTCATGTATTAGAAATCTATTAAATATTAATAACAGCTTATAGTTAAATTAGAAAGTTTTTTTTTTGTTATTTGTCAAGATCATTCCAAGTTTAATAATTAATTTTTAATAATAAATAATTAAGAACTAACCATTAATATTAATAATTAAGAAGTAATAATCAAGAAGAAATATCTAATATTTAGCAATTAATTCTTGATAATTAGTAATTAAAATGTTTTTATTAGAAATTATAAAAACTTATTTCCAACGGATCTATTTTCAACCTGTTAATTCTGAATAATTACATTTGATTTTATAAATTTAGATGAAACTTTAATTATAACCAATAAAAAATTGGCTTTTCCTTGCAAAGAATAAAACAATTAAAAAAACAAAACAAAAATCTGTTGCCCACTTAACACAAATGATGAAATTTGGGCGGGCGATCGAAATTTTGGCTCCAAAGCTTCTCACTTTCGTATTTCTCCTCACGTGGGCCGACCTCTCTTGCTCTTCTCTCACATCGATCCCCAATTTCATTCCTCTGAAAAAAAATTACGTCTTAACATCGATCCACATCTTCTTCTAGCCACCACCTCCCTCATCGCTTCATTTCCATTATCCGCTTTGCTCCTCTACTTAAATCGATTCTTCTCTTCAAACCTCTCCAAGCTTTTCCTGGTCCTATCACTCTACCCTAGTTGCTCTTCTTCCTTTCTCGAGCGTGATTTCTCTTAGATCTGTTTTGGTCCAGATCTATCGGAGCGGCTTTGATCTCCATCTATTGGAGCGGCACGGCGTGGTCCAGATCTTCAAACGACTTTGATCGACTGCTAGTTCTTTGGATTCCACTTTGTCTGGTGGTTGTTTGTAGTGGATTCTTTTCATCGTGCTGGCGAGGTAATGTTGATTTTCGCAGTAATTTTTGGGTTTCAAAATTGTCTGTGAGGTCGATGTTCAGTGGTTTGCGTCCCCTTGAGGGTGAATAGCATTTTTGTTTATGTTCTTTGGATCTGTAATCATTTGGTTTAAGGTGGTTGTTGTTGTTAGTGTGTCTGGTAGTGATGCTGCTCTCTGGAGCACTTGTCTGTGATTCTAAGTCATGCTTTTATTGAGCTTATGTAATATGCTTATGCCATTGGTATGGGTACATCATGGTTCAGCTTACCTATCATCGTACTGCCACGGCGATAGCTATAAGCTATGGTGGCAGTTTTGTTCATTGGTGTCTCTGATGTGTCTTATTGTTCATTGGCAGTTTTGTTCATTGGTGTCAAAGACGCAATGCAATTTTGGGATGTGCTTCTGCCATCTATGCCTGGCAGATTTGTTCATTGGCAGTTTTGTTCATTGGCAGTCTTATTGTTCATTGGCAGTTTCGGTTCTCTTGCTTTGCTGTTCAGTTAAATCTTGTTTCTATTGGTACATGTCTGAGAATCTATCTATGGAGGATGAAGTTATCCTATCAGGTACGCCATGTCTCTTGTCACTGTCTGCTACAGTGTGTAACCGTGTATCTGTGAGCTATGTAATTGTTCACACCTTTCGCTATCCTTTACCTTTTGCGTAAAAAGTCAGTCTGAATTAAAAAAAAGTAGTAGAACATAAGTTTATGAATGTAAGGATACATGAACACAGATGGAGAATAACACAGTGTCCAATAATTCAACCTTGCAGAGCGTTTACATATAGATTTGCATTGTTGATTCTGAAGGGAACTCAATTTTGACAAAAAAATGTGCTTAGGAATAAATGAAAATTATGGAGAGATAATATTTTTAAATATTTAAGTGCATGCTTAGTTGAAAGAAAGTAATAGTTGCTGCTAGGAACCATGAAAGGAAACTGTCTAAAATATAAAAACATTTATATTGTTACCATGAAGCAAAATTTAATATTCGATAAGCATTTCTTTGCTTTGTCTTTGGATCACTATCACAAAATAGCGCATGTATGTTTCGTGCTAAGGATGTTTCTTATGTACCTTTCGCTAAGGATGTTTCGTGCATTTGGGCATCACTGTACTCATGAATGAATGCACAAAGTAATAAGGATATTTGACGATGAGCATGATGTTGCAATGGATGATCGATTAGGGATGCTGGAGCATAAAGACTCGGTGCATGTCAGTGTGTATGTATATTTATACGAAAGTGTGTATGTAACTGAGTGTATTGAGTGATCAGTTTGTAGTGAGGAATGTATGTATTGTTATGACTATATTATGTAAAAGTGAGTTGTACGATAGTGGATCAGAAAGTTGTACTAATTCAAATATTGAAATAAAATATTTAATTGATTATTTCAGATCAGTGTAGTATCATTTTATTCAATATAAATATTTATTTTTATATGAAATGTAATGTATAACGAAACAAAAATCGTATTGTTATAATTAATTGTTGTAGGAATTACTACAACGGTGAAAAAAAGTTGTAATATGTACTACTACAACAGTGCAAAAATGTTGTAATATGTATTCCTACAACGGTGGAAAAAAGTTGTAAAATATACATATTACAACGGTGTTGCAACAGTGTAAAAACGTTGTAAAAGATATGAGTCTATTACAACTTCTTAATACACGATGGTTTGCCCACCGTTGTAAAATGTATATTACAACGGTGTTCCACCGTTGTAATAGGGTCATTTTGTTGTAGTGGAAGAGACTATAGCTCGAATGCAGCAACAGTTGGATGAGATGAATGATTAGCGAAAAAGCCAGCTGGCCCAGCAAATAGACTAGCGCATTGCAGCGTACTATCAGGAGCATCGGTCGATGCCTAGGGAGAGAGATGCTGATGATGAAGGCGAAGGCGAAGAAGAAGATGACAATAACGACAAGGAGGAAGATTAGTTTGGTTGTTCTTATGCTTGGGTATACACATCTGACTGGTTTTTTTATATTCTAGATGCATGTACGATGATATGCGATGATAATATGGTGTGTTTGGATATATATGACGATGATATGTGACGATGGTATTGTGTTTGGGATGTACGACGATGATATGTTATGATGGTGTTTTGAATTTAGTTATTTTTTGATATATTATGATTTGGTGAATTTATTATTGATGTGGATTGATGAAATGATGGTGGTATGATAGTCAGTATTGATTATACTAGTCTGATGTTGGAATGATATAGTTGTTGTGTGGATTGAGGGAAATAAATAACTGTGTAGTGCAGAAATTATGTTCTAGATTTGCGACGGCTAGCAGGTTTTAGATTTGCGACGGCAAGCAGGTTCCAGATTTGCGACAACTAGCGACGACATATTTGAAATGGTTTTTGATGCCTTGTTACGACTCTCCGGGAAACAAACTACCTGCCACGTATGATGCCACATGGACAAGTTGCTATAGCAAGCCGTTGAAAATTAAGCGATGGAGCCGTCGCTCATCCAGTCGCTTTTCCTATTGGCGATGTCTTAAATTGCGATGCTTTTTTACCGTCGCAAATCACTGTGTTCTTTGTAGTGGCATAAGTCGCAAGGGTTACAAATTTTCGTCTTGAAATCACTGTATACAGCATGAATGTTCCGACCTATGCAGTTAAAACCCTGCAATATTTCCGCTATAGCTCGTAGCGTTCTCTGACCGTTATGCTGTTTCAGTTTGGCGCTGATAAATAGTAGATCCGCTTAATGCCACACTATTTTCCTCTACGTCCGCTAAATCAAGACTATTTTGCATTCGCTTTAGCAATACTAATATACAAATGATGATTTGACTAGTTATTCTTTAAAACAAATAAAAAAAGTTAGTGGAAATAGCTAATTTTAAGCAGCTAGCTGAGCGCTTTAACTGCACAGGTTCCAACTGTTTATATGCCCTTGCTTCATGTCGTAAAATTTAATTTAAGACGGTGTTTTATCAATATTTACAACTATTGTTACCATATACATTAATATAACAAAATAGTGTCATTTATAGTGTCAGAAAACGGTTATGAACGGCCGTATTAACCATCGTCGAGATTAAAATGCTTCTAACCATAATAATGAGAAGATATATTCATTTCCTCCTTTGAAATTTTTACTGAAATAGGTTAATAAAGTGAATTGGTAAAATATATATTTATATATCATTAGAATCGAGCAAGGTAATTTGATATGTTAATGTAAATTTAAAAAGGTGAAACTATTTTAAAAAATACACCCATAAGTAATAATAAAAACCATAAAAATTGGGCATCTCTTATAAAAAATGGTGTGTCAATAACAATGTACTATTGCTATTTAGAGAAGGATGGTTTTGCAATGCTAATGCCTTGAACAATGATTCCATCATCTTTTAAATTTAATTGTCTAATCAAAATTGGCTATTTTCTTCAGTGAGTAAATTCGACCATTTACCCCATTTCTCTAGCATGGGTCTCATCCTAGCATAAAAATCCTATACAGCCCAGTGAACCCTAGAGCAACGTCCATGAACCATCATTTTCCCTATGTCCAGTAAGCATAGCGTATGGAATATAATGAAGGGAAATAACTATTTTACAAGTTACCCTTACATCGTTATGCTTTATAAATGTTTGTCTATGGCCTCCACGATGTAGAGATGGAATTCCAGAATGAAAAAGAGGCCTCCAGTAATTTCATATAAAAATAAAAAATAAATATCATTGGATTATATGGATGAAGATTTGGGCTAGCTAGATAATTTTGACAAAACCAGAACAATCAGTCTTCTGATCACTTCTGCGAAGCTTGTATATTCTTGAAATACAGTCCTTCATACACGTTTTAGTACTAGAAATGCATTTTTAAATGCGAAGAAAAACTACTTAAAAGTGCGTTGACGGGGCTAAAGTTTCTCCTACAACATCTACATGCAAAGTTGAACATGTTTGAATGTAGTACATTTTAGTTCATTGCAGTTATACAATTCAAACTTTGAAACTATCTGAGTCTGAGGAGAAAAACGAAGTGGGACTTTTACTGCGGTTGGGAGCTTTGACTAAAAATCTAATCCTTCCAGATATTAATACTTTAAAATTATCTATTGTAATAATATTGCATAAAATTTTTATGGGCTGCATGATTACATTTTTTTATACAGATGCTGACGAGTAGTGGATTACAGATGTAGGCATGTATATTCATGTGTACGTATCATGTATGTATATAAAGCAAAATGCATACTTGGTCATAGTCAAGCATGCATGCCGTGGATAACAAGTGAAGTCTGCTGATTAACCCAAATTCAAACTAATAACTTGAGTATCAAAAACTAGTAACTTGAGTTTCAAAAACTCTCGGTCTGCTCTCACGAGTCACAACACAAAGGTTTACCGTTTACCATGACATCAACATCAGAATTTGCACAAGATCTGTGCATCTTCCTCTCTAATCAAGTCTTTAGCTTTGATATTTTACTGCCTATATATATGCCCCGTAATTCATGTCTCTCTTTAGGCAGAACAATCAAGATGAGTATGCATAAAAGCATCGTTTTGGTAACGTTATATGTTATAGCTGTTGCATTAGCTGTTAGTATCAATCAAGTTGATGCATCAAGGCTCCTAGGAGATGAACAAGAGCTTGTGAGAGTACTAGGGTTCGTTCTTGAATCGTTGCCGCAGGGACCTGTGCCACCTTCCAGTCATTCCTGCTGCACCGATCGTCCAAGTACCAGTTGTGTTGGACCATGCCCTCCTTGAATCAGATTTAATTAATTGCCATTACTCTTTTTGTTGATTGTATTTGATTTATTCATTTATGTTAAACTGTTTCTAATAAGGATGTGTTTAGGAGTTATTTCTTAATGTAAATTGGGCAACTGTTCAGTATATGTGTGTTATAATTTATACAAGTGGAGAATTCCATAGTGTTATATTGTATTGTTTAATGGTTAAAAACTTTTAGTCATGGGGACAACAACACGGGTTCGAAACCAAAAAAACATGTTAAAAGCTTATTATGTGCTTACGTCAAGATCAACTACTTATTTGATATTCGTAGACCGAGCAAGGTGCACAATGGGGGTTTTACGACTCCAGTCAGATTCATTTTAATAAATTCAAAAGAATAAAAAATTGAACATTTAAAGTTTGGTGCAGAACATTCACTACAAAAGAATTCTGAATTCCTTACGTCTATTTGGCGTAAGGACGGCCTAGGGATTCAAATTTCCCTACGTAAAAAAGAAGTTGAAAAATATTACGTCGCAAAAATTCACTACGAGTTCCCTACGTCTGCATTCTTATGCATTTCTTACGCCAAGATCTATATGTCTTTCCTACACCGCATTCCTACGCCTAATTCCATATGCATTCCTTACGCGTACGTCCATACATCTTCCTTACACCTTCTTCCTTGGAATGATTTTGTTTTTTGGGGAGGAATGAAAATAAGGAAGAAGAAGCAGGTTTCAGTCTGATACCCGCGATTTTCCATCGCTAGTAACGACCGGCTATCATTGACTTCCTTGGGTTTATAATTTAATTCATAAATTAATTTCAAAATGAACAAGTCGTTGTTTGCCATTGTCGATAGGTGCTCCACTCCGTCTATCACATGTACGCTAATATTGTCAAGTTTAACATTTATACTCGCTTTTGACTGACATCACCATCTATACTAAATTAACATGGGTTTCTTTATAGAAATAAAAATCATGGAAATTTTCCTCTTCTGCAATTTTCAGTATTTTAATAACAAACGGTGTGTATATTAAAAATCAACGTATAGAATTGTCGCTCTTGTTATCAATCTACGTAAAGCGGCAAATTTTAAACGAGACAAGGCTTGCATGGCTTAATTCCAACCTAATTGTATGTATATGGAGTAAATCACATATACACATATGTTTGCAACTTTACTTAACTAACCGTACGTTATATAAAATTAATTATTGTTTCTGACATTTTATAAAACATAAAAACTAAATTAGTCATCCACACTAAATAACCCTAAGAAGCCAAAACAACTAAATTATTCATCTCATTCATATGCACACTACTTTGATAATTAGGGTTTATAAACAATAATATTCAACTCATAAGCATTATATAAAATTCTGCAAACTATAATACACAATAAATGAGGCAAGATAAACAATTAAACCCAAAATTAACAAATTAATTAATTTGGGTTTAGGCTAATTACCCGATTTAAATGCGGTTAGGAGGTTGGAGATGAAGAGAGGGGAGTTGGCCGGAGTTAAGGAAGCTCGTAAAGGCATTGGAAGGTAGCAGCGACGAAGTGGAGGAGGTTTGAGGAATTGATTTTGTTTTTTGGAGAGAAATGAAAATGAGGAAGAAGAAGAAACAGGTGTCGTCTGATACTTCCGATTTTTCAACTATTAGTAGCAGCCGTAAACGACTACTTTTCAGCGGCTATCTTCGGCTTTCAACGGCTTATTATTTAATTCATAAAAGAATTCCAGAATGAACTACCCATGGGTAACCGTTGTATGAAGTCGTGGTCAGTCATTGCTCCGCTCTGTTAGTATATACTATTTGCTTAGTAGTGAGTAAAGTTGGAAATCAGACGAGAAAGAACAGAGTATTTGTAAATTGAGAAAATGTATTGTATTGATCAATCTTGTACAAGAGTTGAAAAATGTTTTGATAATAAACGAACCAGTACAAAGCTTTAAATATATGTAACATAAGCGGTGGGCTAAGCCCAATATAACAGCCCAACACTGAATTGTGTTAAAAGGCTAAATGACGGAGCCGCATTTCATTTAACTCCCCCCTGAAACCTAGCTAGGGTTTCATGTAGAAAGAAAAATAAATGGCGACTCCACTATATCAAAACGACGATTGATGAAGAATCTGCTCGTCAGGCCACCACGACAGGTATATCCAGTCAATCTTGAGCTTTTGAGCTTGAGATTGATTGCGATTTGCTGAGAGAGGATAGATTTGAACTTCAATGAATTTATACATCGAGTTCGTTGAATGCCTTGCTGAACGAGTAGAATCTGGCATCAATTGAACTCTGAAACACCGATTTGAGTAGAAGATGTCAGCAATCAGGGAAAAAAATAATTCCTTTGGATCTTTGCGATGGATCAACAGCTTCAACATTCAACTCCTCTTTCAACTTTATGAAATTAGATTTGGACAAAGGTTTCGTAAGGACATCTTCTTTTTGCTCCACCGACGGTATATATCCAATTTTTAGCTTATTTTTGATAACTTGCTCTCTGATAAAGTAAAGATCTAGCTCTATATGCTTGGGTTTTGAGTGTAAAACTGGATTTGAAGATAAAGAGATTGCACTCACATTATCACACCGAATTGTAGGCTGTTTAACCATTGTAACTTGTAATTCATTCACAAGTGATTCAATCCACATAATTTCTGCACAAGCACTAGCAACACTTCTGAATTCTGCTTCAGTACTAGACTTTGACATTGTATTTTGTTTCTTAGCACACCATGAGACTGGATTCTTTCCTAAATAAATACAGTAACCTAAAGTTGATTTTATATCATCACAGTCTGTACCCCTGTCTGCTTCAGCATATGCATTAATGTTTAACATAGTACTGAACTTAAAAATTAATCCATGATCAATAGTTCCTTTGAGACATCTAAGAATACGCTTAACAACCTTCCAATGTGTGTCCAAAGGATCTTGCATGTACTGACTGACCTTGTTAACACTATAAGCTATGTCAGGTCTAGTGATTGTTGCATATTGGAGAGCCCCCACAATACTTGTGTATAACTTTCCATTCTGAAAATGTTCTCCTTTATGTTTTGATAAATGTATATTGGTAATCATTGGTGTAGGTAGAGGATTATCCTTGTCCATTTTTGCTCTAAGAAGAATCTCTGATATATATTTCTTTTGACTGAGACATATCTCTGAATTTCATGATATTTTGACTTATACACCCAGAAAATAATTCAATTCTCTCAAGTCCTTAATAGAAAATTCTGAATTCAACATTTTTGTAATGGCTTTAATTTCAGAATCACTGTTACCTTTAATGATAAAATCATCTACATAAATCAGTATATAGGTTGTAGCAGAACTTGAAATTTTAAAAAAGATTGAGTTATCAGATTTGGCAGATTTATAGCCATGATTGATAAGTGTAGCTTTCAACTTGTCAAACCAAACCATAGGAGCTTGTTTAAGTTCATAAATGGCTTTGTTGAGTTTGCACACTAAATTTTTGTTGGACTGTTGCACAAAACCTTGAGGCTGCTCCATATAAACTTCTTCCTGTAACTCACCATTAAGAAAGGCATTATTAACATCAAGTTGTTTGATGTTCCAATTTCTAAATAAAGCAATGGTTAATATTATTCTTATTGATGTTGGTTTCAGAACAGGTGAGAAGTTTCTGAAAAATTAAACCCATACTGTTGTGAATACCCTTTTGCAACAAGCCTTGCTTTGTATTTAGAAATTGATCCATCTGGATTTTTCTTCAACTTATAAACCCATCTACAACCAATTATATTTCTATTTTCTGGTTTATCAACCAATGTCCAAGTTCCTTTGTTTATTAAAGCATTATATTCATCTTGCATTGTTGCATGCCATTTGTCACTTTGTGCTGCTTCATTAAAAGAAGATGGTTCATCCGAAATAATAGCAGTATTATAAATTTTTGGTTTATAAATATCACACTTTGCTCTAGTAAGCATAGGATGTTGATTCACAACATCTCTATTTGTAACTGAATTATCATCACTTGCCATGTTTTCTTCAGACTGATCAACATTAGTATGACTGACTTCTTCTTCTTGTCTTTGTTGATCTGCAATATTTCCATCACCATTTCTGGATTAGGATTGCTCTTGACCTGGTCTGCTAGAAGGCACTCTGTGTTGAGAGGAAGGGAACTGCTCTTGACTTGGCCTACTAGAAGACACTGTGTGTTGAGAGCTTGAAAAGTTGTCATGCTTCTTTTGGTGTACAGGCACCAAAAACTCAACCTCATCAGGTAAATTAACAATAACCTGTTGTACTTACAGATTTTTCATCTGTTTTTGCACTTGATTTGCAGAAAGGATGAACTTGTTCATTGATTCTAACATGCCTAGAAATGTAAATATTTCCTTTGCTCTCCATGCATTTATACCCTTTTTGTTTATTACAGTACCCTAAAAATGTACAAGAAGTTGATCTAAAATCTAATTTATGATTATTAAAGGGTCTAAGGTAAGGAAACCATTGACAACCAAAAACTTTTAAATGCTTATAATCTGGTTTAACCTTAGTTAACACTTCCTGAGGATACTTGAATTCTAAAACCTATGTAGGCATTAAATTAATCAAGTGAACAGTTGTATTAAAAGCATCAGGCCAATATTTAAATGGAATAGATGCTTGAGCTAATAAGGTTAAACCTGTTTCTACAATGTGTCTATGCTTCCTTTCTATAATTCCATTCTGCTCGGAAGTATAAGAACATGCAGTTCTATGATTAATACTCTTTTTCTCAAAGATTTCTTTTAAGGGTAAAAATTCTCTTTCACCATCTGTTTGAAAATTAATAACTTTATTTCCATTAATGTTTTCAACCTTGTTTATGAATTGAATCACAACATTACTGGTTTCAGATTTTGATTTAATCATATAGATCCAAACAAATCTAGAATAGGCATCAACAAATGATATATAGTATTTGAAATCATAGTTTGAACTGTTTGGAGCAGGACTCCATAAATCAGTTGCTATTAATTCAAGTGGCTTAGTGTAACATGTTTGTGAATCCGGGAATGCAAGTTTATGACCCTTTCCCAATTGACATGCTGAACAAATATAAGAGTATGGAATTTTACTAATATAAATATTGCTGCTATTCATAATATGCTTCACAATTTTTATACTAGGATGTCCCAATTTACAATGCAACATATCAAATTCTTTATAACATTCATGATCATTTATAACAGACATTATGCACTTATTTCTACTAGAATCATAATTTTCAGAATTACAAATATTAAATCTGTATAAACCCTTATCCTCTTTATCCTGCAAAATAATTTCTTGTGTTAGAATGTCCTTGACTATGCATGCATTTGGGTAGAATTCAAAATAAACATTGTTATCTTTAGCAAATTGGGAAACACTCATTAAGTTTTTCTTGATTGATGGAACTCTCAATAGATTTTTTAAAAATAATTGTTTAGTTCCACCACACTTGCATTTCCAGTATGTGTAATATATGCAGTTTTACCATTACCAACAATAAGATTTTGCGTACCTTTGTACTCTTCGTTTCCTAAATTCAAGTTGCTCAAATTGTTGGTGACATGATTAGTTGCACCTGAGTTTGGGTACCAGCAATCATCAGCCAAATCATCAGTGGAAGAACTTTCAGTGTTGTTAACTTCTGCAATTTGGGCTTTTCCATCTTTTGACACATTCACCATATTTGCACTTGCATTACTGTTTTGCTGAGTGGGTGTGTAGTTAGTATTAAACCTGTGGTAACATTTGCTTGTAGTATGACACATTTTATCACAGATTTGACATCTAACCCTATTATTATTATTATTATTGTTATTGTTATTATTTCTTCTTCCCCCTTCTACCTCTGCTTGACCAACCTCCACTCTGATTATTAAATTGATTTCTTGATGCTCCTTTTTTTTTAACTTTTTCCACATCCAAAAGTAGTGTAATTAACAGAAAGATCAGAATTGATATTCTTTTTATGTTCTATCCTACCTTCATGTGATAACAAAGTAGAATAAACATATTGCAAAGAAGGTGTTGGACCCATAGACAAAATGATAGTTGTAACAGCTTCATATTCATCATCTAAACCACTGACAATAGCAATTACCTTTTCTGATTCAGGTATTTTTTGGCCTGCTGAATTTAATTGATCACAAATATTCTTGACTTTTAGCAAATACTTATTCATTGATGACTCGCCTTTTCTGATATTGTGTAACAGTCTTCCGTGATGCATCACTCTTGCAGAAGACTGTGCAGAGAAGTTTCTTTCTATAGTAGCCCAAACTTCTTGGGCAGTTTTAACCCCAATAAGTTGAGGTAAAATTGTAGATCCAATAGAGAACATGATCCATGCACAGACCAATCCATCTTGTCTTTGATGAATGGTAAACTCACGATTGGGAACCAATTTGTCTTCGACATCTTTTATGAATTTTGGTGGAATTATTTTTGTCCCTAAAGTAGAATCTTCCAATCCATATGCTCTAATGGTTGTTTCCACCTGTAATTTCCATAACAGGTAATTGGTTTCATCGAGTTGAATGGATATCAATTCACTTTGAGGCTTGATGATGGACTTCATCAATTCTTAAACAGGATCAGTTGGAACTGGAGGAACAACTCTGTTGCTGGAGACATGAGGACTAGAATCTTTTTCAACCATGATGAAGAACTTGAAAAACACAAGGTATGATTTAAATTTCTAGAAGCTTTCTTGAATTGAGATACAATTAGGAATTCACACAACTGTTAACTGAAGCAACACTGAGTGCCTGATGATGAAACACAAGTTAAAAATTCTAAAGAAAAATTCTGATGGGCACTCTTTGATGGATCTGAGCAGTTGTGAGGTTTTCTTGATTGATCTTGATCGGTTTCTTGAAATTTGATCATACACCAGCAACACAACTTTGTGTATAAATCAAGATGCAGCCACTACTATGTAGGCAAGGCACTTGATTTGTAGATAAAGCAACAACCCTCAAGTGACAAGAAAATTCGATGAAGGATAGATCCAAATGATGAAATTTTGCTGATGGATCTTCAATAGATCAACACTTCTTATGATCTAATAATCTCAGATGAATGCTGAGATTTCGAATGGCTCTGTTACCAAGTTGGAAGAATGAACAGAGTATTTGTAAATTGAGAAAATGTATTGTATTGATCAATCTTGTACAAGAGTTGAAAAATGTATTGATAATAAACGAACTAGTACAAAGCTTTAAATATATATAACATAAGTGGTGGGCTAAGCCCAATGTAACAGCCCAACACTGAATTGTGTTAAAAGGCTAAATGACGGAGCCGCATTTCATTTAACTAGTTAGAAGATTTCGAGGCCTAACACCACTATTTGTCATTTTTTCAACGGTTCATTACCTTTCATTTTTTTTGCATACAGATGTTCATTTAATACATTAGGAAGCATGTGATTGTGACGTCCGTTCTTCACAATCAGTACTGTGTACTGTTATTTTTATACCACATGCACTTAACTCAAATGAACATTCACATTTCGTACTTCCTGTTCTTCGTTGTTTCTGCTGTATTTTTGGAACATGACTTTTTGCCTTGTGAGCAATGTATTTTTCACTTCTTTCACTTGCCAAAAGAATCAATGATCCTTTTCCCTTAGCTAGCAAATTTTCTATTCCATGCACTAGTCTTGTACACTTTTCTTTGATTCAAAAAACTACATCATAAAACATCTACGTAACTCAATTAGCTAGATTTTGATTATCAAATTAAAACAACAATATTAACATTATATAATTGATATATTTTTGTGGCTCCTTATATGTAGTGAAATGCCAAGTTAAAGCAGGGTAATCACAATGCGATAGAGCTAGTTGATTATTTTGATTATCTTGGGCATCATCATTTGAAACAAAATTCGGGTCTTTGCCCTTTTCACTGTCAATGTCGTCAACTTGTTCAGACTCATAGCCATTGTTGTCTTCATCCAAATCCTCAAGTCTCTATAAAATGTTTCAATTCATAAATATAAATAAATTCGGCAACAAAGAACCGTTTAGTCACTTAATAAAGGCAAGCATAAGCCATAAGGGTTACAAATTTTCGTCCTGAAATCACCATATACAATATGAATATTCCAACTGTTTATAAACCCTCACTTCATGCCGTAAAATTTAATTTAAGTGGGTGTTCTATCAACGTTTACAACTACTATTACCACATACATTAATATGACAAAATAGTGTCGTTTATAGTGTCAGAAAACGGTTATGAATGGCCGTATTAACCATCATCAAGATTAAAATGCTTCTAACCATAATAATGAGAAGATTTCTTCATTTCCTCGTTCAAATTTTTTATTGAAATAGGTTACTAAAGTGAATTGGTAAAAAAATATCGTTAAAAGCAAGCAAGGTAATTTGATAGGTTAATGTAATTTTAAAAAGGGGAAACTACTTTAAAAAATACACCTAAGAGAAATAATTAAAACCATTAAAACTGGGCATCTCTTATAAAAAATGGTGTGTCAATGACAATGTACTATTGCTATTCAGAGAAGGATGGTTTTGCAATGCTAATGCCTTGAACAGCAATTCCATCATCTTTTAAATTTAATTGTCTAATCAAAATTGGCTATTTTCTTCAGTGAGTAAATTCGACCATTTACCCATTTCTCAAGCATGGGTCTCATCCTAGCATAAAAATCCTATACAGCCCAGTGAACCCTAGAGCAACATCCATGAAGCATCATTTTCCCTATGTCCAGTAAGCATAGCGTATGGAATATAATGAAGGGAAATAACTATTTTACAAGTTATCCCTACGTCTTTATGCTTTATAATCTATGGCCTCCACGATGTAGAGATGGAATTCCAGAATGAAAAATAGGCCTCCAGTAATTTCATATAAAAATAAAAAATAAATATCATTGGATTTTATGGATGATGACTTGGACTAGATAATTTTGACCAAATCAGAACAATCAGTCTTCTGATGACTTGTGCGAAGCTTTTATATTCTTGACTACGCACAACTGAAAGTCAGTCCTTCATCTACACGTTTTAGTTCTTGAAATTCATTTTCTATAACACGAAGAAAAACTATCTAAAAGTGCGTTGACAGGGCTAAAGTTTATGTTACTACATCTACATGTGAAGTTTGAACATGTTTGACTGTAGCACATTTGAGTTCATTGCAGTCATACAATTCAAACTTTGAAACTATCTGAGGAGAATAACGAAGTGGGACTTTTACTGTGGTTGGGAGCTTTGACTGTTGCTGTTCTCATTGCATTCTTAACCCTTATATTTTTTTTAAATTTTTTTTAAAATGTTATCACGATATATAAAACTTAAATAATAGTCCTACTTTATATTTGAATATCGGCATCTCAATTTCTTCGTGAGGATTTGCTAGAAAGAAATTTTAAATTAGGATACAACTATATGTATATATTTCATTTACTGGATCTTTTAAAAGTTAAATTCTAATCCTTCCAAATATTAGTACTTTAAAATTATCTATTGTAATAATATTGCATAAAATTTTGATGGGCTGCATGGTTACTTTTTATACAGAGGTTGACGACTCATGGATTACACATGTAGGCATGTATATTCATGTATACTTGATCAAAGTCAAGCATGCATGCCGTGGATAACAAGTGAAGTCTGCTGATTATTCCAAATTCCAATAATATTCAAAACTATTGTATAAAGACTAACCTACTTATGTATTCTTTGGGAAAACTAGTAACTTGACTATCAAAAACTCTCGGTCTGCTCTCACGAGTCACAACATAATGGTTTACCATGACATCAACATCAGAATTTGTACATACATATTCTTTGCAACTTCCTCTTCATCAAGTCTTTAGCTTTGACATTTTAGTACTGCCTATATATATGCCCATAATTTATGTCCTTCTTTAAGCAAAACAACCAAGATGAGCATATATAAAAGCATCGCTTTGCTAGCGTTATGTATTATTGCTGTTTCATTAGCTGTTAGTATCAATCAAGTTGGTGCATCAAGGCTGCTAGGAGATGAACAAGAGCTTGTGAGAGTACTAGGGTTCGTTCTTCAATCGTTGCCGCAGGGACCTGTGCGACCGTCTGTTCATTCCTGCTGCACCGATGGTCCAAGTACCGGTTGCGTTGGACCGTGCCCTCCATGAATCAGATTTAATTAATTGCTATTACTCCTTCTGTTGATTGTATTTGATTTATTCGTTTATGTTAGATTGTTTCTAATAAGGATGCGTTTAGGATTGATTTCTGAATGTAAATTGGGCAACTGTGTAAAGTGAATACCGACTATTCAGTATTTACATTATCTCATACATATCGGCCTAGCCGTATTGGTCCTTGGCCCATTTCCATTTATTATTTCTATAAATACAAGACAGTTATGTACCGCTCAAATTTTGAGTAGATGATAATATATACATGGATGGATTGAATATCTACAAATGCTCGTCGGATTTGGGTTGATGTAGCTCATGAACGGATAGGGATGCTACAAAACAGAGGTACCGGTAAAGTTGAACATTTTTGACAAATATTTGTAGTGGTATACAAATAAAGTGTAAATATGTTGAGCTGCACGTTCATCAATCATATAAGAGATGGTGTATGACAAGTTGAAGAGATAAAATTAGACATTGATGATATTTATTTGCCGCAAAGTATACTAAAAAAAATGAAACATATAGCTAAACAATTGTCACAAACAAAACCGCAGCATATTTATTTGCTGCACATCCTTGGATGACAAACATTTGATATACGAGAGTCTCACAACTCACAATAGAGTTTTCGATGCATTCTGAAATAATTTAGCTATAATCTATAATTTACAAATTCAAAATTTTGAGATAGTAAGTAATGAAATAAACATATATAAACAAATATTTTTTAATTATTTTCTACTTCTTTTGATAACTTGGTTATTTTATCCATTTGTGAACATAATACATGATGCCCATGGGTGATTAGGAAGAAAAATGATAGATTTTTAAATTGAAACACAATGGATGATATAAGCTGTATATAGTGCTAAATAGTTTTATTAGTTCTAACCATATATTTACGAAGAGCGCTTAATGGCATTCCAGTTTTACAGTGCATTTCATGCAAATTCAAAATGCATTTCTAAAAACACCAACAAATCTTAATAACATTTAAAAATAAGATTTAACAAATAAATAATCTTTACAATGTCGTTTTTTTATTAACTGAAAACATGTATAAAAATTACAACCAACCAAAAATTAGCTAGTTATTGTAACTTAAATATAAATTTCAAACAAAATACACATCGGTCTTATGACTCGTGCAAAGCTTGTGTATTTATTAGAACTGATTATCCTATGATATATGTTATTCAAAGTAACATGGGCCTGTGTAGCCCAACATCAGCTTTTTACATTCTGTAGCCTATTTTTACATTACTATCAACAGCTAACATTACACTTGTATGGGTCTATAAATACAACTGATTATCTCAGCTTCCGCTTTTAGTATTCCTAAGCACGCACAACTGAAAGGTGGTCCTTCATACACGTTTTAGCTAGTACTTGAAACACATTTTTAATTATACAAAGAAAAACTACTTAAAACTGGTTTGACACGATTAGTTTCTCTGTGTACATCTACACGTGAAGTTGAACATGTTTGAATGTAGTACATTTTAGTTATACAGTTCAAACTTTGAAACTATCTGAGAAGAAAAACGAAATGGGAGTTGGGAGCTTGACTGTTGCTATTGTCATTCCATTCTTATTCCTTAGCTTTTTTTTTTTTTTTTTTTTTTTTTTTTTTTTTTAAATGTCTTTATGATATATAAAATTTAAATGATAATCCTTATTAGAATATTGGCATCTCAATTTTCTAGTGAAGATTTGCTAGAAAGAATTTTGAATTAGAATGCAACTGTATATTTCATTTACTGGATCTTTTAAAAGTTAAAAGTTAATCCTAATATTAATGCTTTAAACTTATCTATTACTTCTTGTATGTATATTAATTATGTGTACGTATCATTTATGTATATTAAGCAAAAATGTATACTTGATCAAAGTAAAGCATGCCGTGGATAACAAAAGAAGTCCGCTGATTACTCCAAATTCCAATAATATTCAAAACTAATGCATCCTTTTCTTTATAAAAACTAGTAACTTGAGTATCAAGAACTCTAGATCTTCTCTCATGAGTCACAACATAAAGGTTTACCATGACATGTACATATATATTCTGTGCAACTTCCTCGACTAAAATTCATAAAGTCTTTAGATTTGGTATTTTACTACCTATATCTATATATATACCTCATAATTCATATCTCTCATTACATAGAACAATCAAGATGAGTATGTATAAAAACATCGTTTTACTAGCATTATATGTTATAGCTGTTGCATTAGCTGTTAGTATCAATCAGGTTGATGCATCAAGGCTCCTTGGAGATGAACGGGCAGAGCTTGTAAGAATCTTAGGGTTCGTTCTTGAATCGTTGCCACAGGGACCCGTGCCACCGTCCGGTCCTTCCTGCTGCACCCATGGTCCAAGATCCGGTTGTGTTGGACCATGCCCTCCATGAATCAGATTTAATTAATTAATTGCTATTACTCTTTTTGTTGATTGTACATTTGTATTTGATTTATTTGTTCGTTTAAGTTATAGATTTGTTTCTAATAAGAATGCGCGCTTTGGCGTGATGTGTGAATGTGCAGTATATGCCAGTTATAAGAGCATTTTTTTTATTTACGTGTGGAACCTAAGACTTCACTCAAGCCATTGCTTGTTGGTCTTAGTAAACCCCACGGGTAGTGATATACTCCGATTTTTCAATGCCTTCACACTACCTAGGTAGTCACCCCTAGAATTTGGCAGAGGTGGCCCTCGAACCTGAGACCTATGTCTCATCCCAATTCGCCCACCTCTGACCAACTGAGTTATAAGAGCATTTTTCGTTTCTGCTTTTTTTTCTTCCCACTTTTAGTCTCCTTTTGCAAAATATTGCAAATATAACCCATTTTAGCCACGTAAGCTTTGATCAGGCCAAAGCAAGAATACTGACGCAATCCTGGATTGCGCCAGTAGATTTAAAAAAGATTTTTTCTTTCGGGCGCAATCAAGGATTGCGCCCCAAAAGATTTACAGAAAGCCTTAAGCTCTCTGTACAATCCGCTATGCTAGGGCACAATCCAGGATTCCGCCAAAAGAGAATATAGTAATTTTCTCTCGGGGCGCAATCCAGAATTGCGCCTCAGGAGATTTACAGAGAGAATAACCCTTTTAAATTCCCTTCAACTACCACACCCCACTCACTTTCTCTTTCTTCCTCAAAACTTTACCAAACTCATTCACAAAAACTTACCTTATAACCATTTTTTACTTCCACTTTTATAAAACTTGGAAATCAAACATTGGAGCATTTGTTCAATTTAGCAGGATTTAGCTCAAATTCAAAGGTACGTTCAATAAATCTCTTACTCTCATACACTGAATGCTACACGATTGGGTCTCCCCAAGTTTAGTTTTATCGTTAGGTAAGATGGATGAATGAGTAATTGATGACGAGACTTTATCGAAGAATTGGGAAAGTTTGATGCCAGGAGCGTATGCTAGTATTCATCATGTGGATGCTACACCACAAGCTCCACTGTCACCAATTGTTCATCGACCGGGTAAGAAAATTTGCCTCGATGCAGAAATGTCCGAAATGGTTTAACTCCCAGATCATCTCCGTTGTGCACCACAAAAGTATTTCATTACGGTGGATGGAGATAAAAATGTTAATCGAGGCCGAGCACTAGCAATCGGCGAGCCAGTCCCAAGAAAAATTTGTTATTGCAGGTCAGTCTGTTGCGTGGTTGTGAACAAAAATAGAAGCGTTAGTACTGGGCGTAGGATGTATAGATTTAGTCATTATGAAATGAGCCTCCTTTATCCGAACACCTTTCGAGTTTGTAACTATTGCAAGTGAGTTGATCCTCCGATGTGCCGAAGAGGACACAAGTATGCATTGGAATGCAGGATGAGAATGAACGACTCAAAAAGGAGATTTTCCGTTTGAAATTATTGAACTCGGACTTAGAGTCCCAGCTCCCACGATATCCCAATGAGTATTACCAATGTATCAAATGTATCCAATGTATCCAAATGCTAAAGTAGTTTGCGACAATGTAATAGTCAATGTATGTATTGCTTGAATGAACGAATGAAGGTGATGAGTATAAACTCATTGCAAATTGTCGTCATTGCGCGAAAGAAAGAAGTTCTTCTACAATCAAACATTAATACAAATAGTGCAAACATTAATACAAATAGTTTAAACATAAACTACAAAAAAAAAAATCCTAGTTTACTAATCTACATTGGCTTCTTTTATGACCAATCACGCCGCACTTACTGCATCTATTTGTTTTAGGAGCCCGCATCTCATCCATGGTTCCTTTAATTCTTGTTGATTTAGGTCTCTCAACTGCTCTACGCACCGTTGGCGGCAAAAGAATCTGTCTCTCGAATGTAGGCCAGTACCGTTTATCTGGAATATGATGAAATTCCGGTTTGTAAGATGCATATACTTCGTGACCGAATACCACTTGGAAGCAAGTCATGATGAAATCGATTAACACGTTGGTTACATTTGAACAAGCCACCATTACATGTTCACATGGAAGATGTTGAAGTAAAGGAATCCTACATGTACAGGAACATTTGTTTCCATCGATTATTACTTTGTACTCGTGACCAAAATGTGTAATCACTCCCCACTCGCCTCCGTTATATCGGACAAGCTGGCAACGTCTTGCTTCAGTTGCCCTTTCATATATCTTTAACTCCCATTTTGGGGTTAACTTAGCCGTCGGTAACATACCAAGCTCTCTTCGTTTACAAAAATAATCTACCGATCGGAAAAACTTGCGAGCAACTAAAACTTTGACGGGCAATGATCGTGCACCTTTAAGTACAATATTAAAGCTTTCGGAGGCATTTGTCGTCATGACATGAAATCTTCCCCCGTCATCAAAGCATAAAGCCCGGTTCTCTTCCTTCCCACGCAAACTACGCTCGATCCAATTATGTGCGTCAACACTGGTTAGTTTAAGTTCGTCACTAATCCTTTTGTATTCAGTCACATCTGATGCACATGCTGCTGCATAAAATAAACATGTCAACTTTTTATCTTTATGTACGACAGCTTGAAAATTGGCTTTTAGATGTCTTGCGCAATATCTATGCTTGTGAGGGTATCTCCAATGCTCCTCTAAGGCTATCAGTATTCCCTTCATCCGATCAGAAATGAATGTGATTCGTCGATTGGTAACACTATGGATGAATGTTCGAATACGCACAAAAAACCAACCCCAAGTATCGGCTGATTCAACCTCAACAATTCCATAGGCCAACGGGTACGGGGAATCATTCGCATCTACAGCAGTCGCAACCAGTAACGTACCTTTGTATTTACCATATAAATGTGTACCGTCTATGGAAAGCAAAGGTCGACAATGTACAAATCCTTCAATGCAAGGCCCAGATGCCCAAAATGCTCTTTCAAATATACCATATGAATGTGTACAGCATGGTTCGGCTACTATATGGGCAACACTTCCGAGATTAGCTTTGATAAGTTCGTCGAAAAACTGACGTAGGGTGGAGTATGACTCCGCCCGGTCACCATATATCCCTTCGATTGCTTTGCTTAATGCTCTCCACGCCTTAGTATAAACAATGTTTATAAACAGTTTCTCCTGTATTAACACTTGCACTGTCCCGGGAGTAATACTCAAATCTGCTCTAACAAATGGCATGATCTTCGAAACCAAAAATGCGGACGTTGCTTGCTTGTGATTGGAGTTAACTGTTGGATTTATGCAACTATATTCAGCTGTGTATTTTGTAATATTCCACCAACCTTTCTGTGATTTTTTAGAATCTATGACACGTATTCTCCAGGGACAGTTAGGATCTATGTTGCAAATAGCAGTGTATATCTTTTTGTTAGACCGGATCGGCTTAAACGAAACCGCATGCAAAATTGACCATTCACTATGTTATTGAAGAAATTTGCTTTTGCTCTCAAACATCATACCGACTTTGAAACCATTCTAAATACAAGCCGATGAGAAAATTTCATTGTTGAATTGCATATTAGCAACCACAGATCTTGCCAACATTTGTGCATTGCACAAATCATCATCCAATGGTACGTCGAACACCGGCTCCGGCTCCTCGTCATCACTATCTTCTGGAGCGTTTTCTTCGCCTCCGAAATCAAAATTCAGGGGAGCATTGTTTACTTGCATTGAACCAACCCATGACGTGTCATTATCAGGAAGGCTAACAATGTTCATGCTATCAAGTGAAGGATCCAGATTTAACTCGTCCAGGTCTTGTTCGTCTATTTCCATATCCACGTCGGGAATATTTGGTTCTACGTTGGATTCGGCTTCAGTAGCTTGTGTCGGATAGGTGAGTATGCAAGCGGCATATTTTTTAGTACATTTTACTACGCGGCATAATTTTTACATCAATAACACAAGTAACTTACTATTGGTCCACATGATTAACATCGAAGGGCGTTGGGTACGTCGGAGCACATTGGTAACTTGTAGATGGTCCGGCTGTAGTTTGTGTCGCAAAATAATTCGAAAAAAACTTACAATTGTAACATACAACAAAATTTTTTAATCATACACAAGACAATGGTGATATTATCCAATAGGAGAATTCTACAGTTCGAATTACACTTGAGTCGTGTTTTGGACATTATCCTGCGTCAGATACGGATAGCCAGGTTGCAAATTCACAAATGGATTCCAACCAAAACACATTTGTTGTTGGTCATAAGTAGGTTGGCTCATAGCCGGATTCAGATGGTATGCTTCGGAAGCCGGAACAACTGGAGTTACATGTGGCTCTGCCGATAATCTCCTCTCTTTCATTACAAATAATTCAATAGATTTTGATACGGCGAACAACATAATTTCAACGTCGGCATCGTCTCCAATTTTAATTGCCTTAGATCCCGAATCGGTCGGCCAATTGCAAACTAACTCAAGGTCAAACTCATCCGATTTAATTTTAGTAGCTTCATAGACAGCCTCATTCAATTGTACAAAGTTTGATCCTTTCAAAACTTTTGCCAATTTACTAGATCCACCATTATATGTTCCACATTTATGTTCATCAACAACCAATTCTCCGTCATAATAGCATATAGTAGCAATATAGTTCGGCGCCATTCTACATTAAACGCAAGTTCGTAAAAACATAGGTTGGATAGATCTAAAAAAAATAGAAAAACAAACTCATACCTTTCGATAATCTAACAAAAGAAAAACTCTTTTGCTTCTCACTTAGATCCGCAAGAAAAGATTCTTATTTTGTTGAATAAAAATGAAGGATCTGTAGTTTTTAAATTTAGCTTTTGGGTTCTTTTAGAGAGAAGTGAAGAATGAGAAGTGGAGAATGAATAAATAAAGGAAAAAAAGTTATATTCTCTCTGTAAATCTCCTGGGGCGCAATCCTGGATCGTGCCCCGAGAGAAAATTACTATATTCTCTTTTGGTGCAATCCTGGATTGCGCCCCCACATAGGGGATTGTACAGAGAACTTAAGGCTTTCTGTAAATCTTTTGGGGCGCAATTAAAGATTGCGCCCCAAAGAAAAAAAACTTTTTTAAACCTACTGGCGCAATCCAGGATTGCGTTAGTATTTTTGCCTTGGCCTGGTCAAGGCTTACGTGGCTAAAAGGGGGTTATATTTGCAATATTTTGTAAAAAGGGGATAAAATTGGGAAAAAACAAAATAGGCCAGAAACGAAAAATGCTCCAATTATAATCTGTACCGATGGAGAATTCCATGTTGTTATATTGCAAATTTGAACATTTAAAAGCTTGATGTCAAATATTCCGTTGATTCTGTTGGTTGGATGATAAATTTGTTCAAATTAATATAAATAGAAAGTCAAATCAAGCCTATGAATAAAGTTCGAATGGTTCGATCGATGATCCAATTTAGCCAAACTAAAATATTTTATATTTGAAATGTTTACTGAATAAAACATAAATATATAATTTCAGTGCTTCTATGTAGTAGTTTTTTCCCTTTTTGTTAAAGCCGATAGGGTTGAGTGGGTATCTACCACTTTAATATACCATAGATGATAGAAACAAAGTATGAAAAAACACCAAAAGGAATACAAAATAAACATGGTATACCAATCACTACGAGAGACTAACAAAAAAAAAAGCTAAAAAAAACAAATAAAAGAAGACCACTGCATTACAGGCCAAAAACAAATTTGCACTTTTTAAAAGTAATTTAAACTAAAAAATGATAAACAACATTTATTTAGATAAATAAACTAACATAACAAATCATTAAAACTATTATTCGACCATCGTGTCCGATCATTTCTAACTATTCGGATTGACTCGACTTGACTGTCAAGGAAAAAAGCTCAGGGAAACAGTCTGAAGTTCCAGATATCAAGTCTAGATAGCATCATGTGATAACAGTCAAATGTGCATGGTAGAATATCGCTCGAGATCTCACTAAGTGGGGGATCGACATGGGTCAAAGTAAAGTGATCGACATAACTCGAAGTAAAGAATCGGTACAGCTCCACGCTAGACTACAGATAGTTCGTTCAACCAACAACGCTCTGTGTTTCTAACATTACTAAATAAACAGTGTATATCGACAGATATGAGAAACAACATCTAACGATATGATAGCAACGACTATCAATGGCAAATACATTCTGTAATTCTTTTACGAATCAAAAAACTATTCGTTGGCAACCGTTGAAAATGGTTGAAGATATATCATTTGCAGCCGTTAGTAGCTGTTGCTAAATCGCGAGCAAACAACTGAGACCTGCTTCTTCTTCCTCATTCCATTTCCTTCCCAATTTTCAGTCAAATCCCTTCCTCCTCCCTAAATTTCGCTACCTTCCACCCTTCATTAGCTTCTCCAACTCTTGGAAATCTGCCTCTCTTCCTTTCTAACATCATAATAATCTCTAGAACAGGTATTAATCCTAAGTCCTATTTAATTAAATTTGTTAATTATGGTTAGTTTGTTGATTTACATGTTTATATTGCCTTATTGTATGTGTTGCGAAGTTTATTGAAGCCTAATTATTGTTATTAATCTAAGTATTGCAAATTTAAAGTTTGCGTGATAATAGAATAATGTGCACATGAGTTGAATATTTTAGTGCTTTTAAGCTTGTTTGAATTATTTAGTGTGTATGAGCATAATTTAATTTAAGTATTTTACAACATATCGAAAACGATATTCAATTTTATATAATGCACAATTAGTTATTTAAGTATAAACATTTGTGTATATGTAATAAACTCTGTATACATATGGTTAGATTGGAATTAAGCCGTTTAAGGCTTATTTAGTTTAAAATTTGCTGCTTGAAATAGACAATTGATAACAAAAGCGACAATCATATAATTTAATTTTTAATATACACATCCAAGTTATTAAATTACTGGAAACTGCAGAAGAGGAAAATTTCCATGATTTTGATTTTGTTGTCTATTAAGAAACCCATGTTAGTTTAGAAAATTTCCCATGATTTCGTAAAAGTCAAAAGGTAATTTTTTAATAAGTATAAAATATGTAATATATAATATTCATAAAACCCTTAGATTTTTTTTGGCCCCCTCTAATAAGTATTGTATATGATCTTTATGTAGGTATTCTTTTTTTAGCAGAATGGATATCTATATTCATCGCATAAAATGTTAACGGGATTTGTCCCTGTATTGGATAACCTACGAACACAGTAACATAATTTGATCTCATAAATAATTTCATTTTAAATGGTTCACAAAATTTTGATAGCGCTCCCTTTATGTTATTAAATCATTGGAATTGAATTTTTTTATGTGATTTAGTTATGATATTATATTAATAATGGGAGGTTGGATGACCCAGTAGCAAAGTTTCGATGATCAATTAATAAATTGTTTTAATAACTTGTCAACGCAATTTTAATTTACATCATACTTTTAGATTAGGAAGTAGGGGAAATGAACAATTATTTTACTGATCGGAGCTAGATGTATCAACAATGAAGGAAACTAAGAGACTCGATAAGTGAACATTTTAATAATGGTGTTTGCTTATTTATTGATTTCATTTGTAGTAACAATGGAAACGATGAAGAACTCCGTTATCCATGTAATAGATGCAAATTATTAAAGCATTAGATATCAGAAATGGTTAGAGTTCATTTGCATCAGTAAGGTTTCATGTCAAACTATTTCGTCCAGGATCGTCATAGAGAACTGTTAGCATCTAATTCTATAGACGTTGAGGAGGTAGCGAGCAATCAAATTGTTACGACGAATCTCATAGAATATATGGTTGAAGATTCTACACGTTCAATGTTACCTACTATTCAATTTGTTGATGATGATGGTAATGCTAAAGAAGTATCAAATATTAGAGCAAAAAAATGTTTTTTTTAGATGGTGCGAAGAAACCTTTTTGGGGAGGCTATACAAGAAAATCCTAATACCAGTAACTGCTAAATACATTGCGATGAAATCTACATAAAATCTCATAGAAGATGGACTTACAACTGTTGTACAAGCTTAAAAGCAGCATATGCCTCCCAATGATTTAACATGCGAAAATCATTATGAAGCGAAAGATCTGATGTCGGCTTTAGGTTTACCATATCAGATAATAGGTACATGTCTAAATGGCTGCATGTTATTTTGAAAAGAAGACATCAACCTTAGAAATTGTGAAATATGTAACCATGAAAGATACAAATCAAGAAAGAAGAAGGGAAAAAATCTCGTATAAACGTATGTATTGTTTACCTATTACTCCTAGGCTTCAAAGATTATATGCATATTCTATGATCGTGCATCATATGAGATGACATGGTGTGAGAACAAGAGAATAAGGTATGTTAACACACCCAACTGATGGTAACCATGGAAGCATTTTAACCAAAATTATTCCGATTTTGCATCCAAGAGTCGTAGTGTTAGACTTAGTTTATGTATGGATGGATTTTCACTATTTTCTCAATTTGGTTTTAAATATCCATCTGGGCAGTCATACCTTATAATTTTCTTTATGGATGTGTATGAAAACATTATATATATTTCTTACAGGTGTCGTTCCTTGCCTAGATGATCCGACACATGGAATCGATGTTTATTTACAATCTTTGATTGAAAAATTAAAAATATTATTATACGAAGGAAAAGAAACATATGATATTTCCAGAAATGGACTTTTGCATGTTTGCTTCTTTATTGTGGATAATTAGTGATTTTTCTGCATATGCAATGTTTCAAGTTGGAGTACGATTGGTCGCCTAGCTTACCCTTATTCCATAGGAGAACCATGAACATTTTCCTTACTTCATGGAAAGAAAATTTTAAGGTTTGATTGTCATTGATGTTTTCTTTATATTAGTCCTTCTTCTGAAGAGATAAGAAAAACTTTACAGCTAATAAATATGAGACTTAGCGACCACCTACGGTTTAGTCAAGCGGAGATATCTATGAACCTGTAATGTATTATCCAAAGGTACATGAAACAAGAGGAAAAATTAAAATTCAAGGCAAATCATCGATTCATAGTTGGTGCAAACAAAGTATATATTGGGAGTTACCTTACTGGAAAAATCTTCTCATTCATCGTAAAATTGACGTGATATACAATGAGAAAAACGTTATTGATAATGTGTTTAATTCAATTTTCAACGTTAAGAAGAAGGCGAAGGATGATTGAAATCAAGACGTGATATGTAATTGTCCTGTGTTTCATATAAAGTCAAATTAGACAAAAAAATCAAAAGCGTGTTTTGAGCTAGACAATAATCAAGTTAAAATACTTTTAAAATGGGTGGAAAGATTAAGATTCCCAAATGGTATATCTTCTAATCTTCGTAGACGTGTCGACTACAAGAATAATAAACTTAGCGGGATCAAAATCCATGATTTTCATGTTATGATGGAAAATTTGTTACCTGTAACAACCCGTATTTTTGGGTAATCGGGAAGTGCAGATTTAACTGGTTTTGTGATTCTCAAGTTAATATCTGGCGATACGAGTTTATGAGACTTACTCATATAACATTAAATAACAAAATAAGGCTTTGAGCATTTCTAAATTGAGTATTTGAAATAAATATATAACTTGGTTGCAATAAGGAATTTATTCCAATATATATTATCACTTCAAGATTGTAATTTTGTGTTATGATATATATTGTATTATAAATCTTAAGTGTTCAAATTTGTTGTGTTTAATAATAAAAATAAATTTTTTGATGTGTTAATGACGTATTTTGTTGAATGAGGCATTTGTGACATTTATTTGTTGTGTTGTAAAATTTATACAAATAAATGAAGATATTTTATTAAACACATTTATTTTGGTAAATTATGTTGAATTTGACAATTAAATAGAGTAATTGTATTATTTGTTAATTTGTGTATTGAATTGTCAAATTAAACACAAGTTGTTTTGGTGTGGTGTGTTTAAATTAATGTCTAAACCACTTTTATAATGTTTTGGGTATTGTTGTAGTATACAATAAGAAGTTGGAAATTTATGTCCTTTATATACGGAAAAAAAATCAATAAATTAATTGGATTATAAATATTGATTGTAAATCAGTGTTTGTAGATTGAGATTTAAAAAAAAGATGGATAAACTGCCTCGTTATAAACCTGAACTAGATCCCAGCGTGAAAACTAGTCAGGAAAAAAGAGTGTGGTGTTTTATTGACATCGCATCAATAAAAAAGTACAAAAATGTACGTAGTGGCCAGCTATACAACAATTAATCAACTGCCAAACCTATTACAAAATCGGCATACAAAAATTAAAACTGAACAAGCTTCTAGTGCCAGTTACTTAAGTCACTGTTATTAAATAAAGTACATCGAAAAGAGACATTTCCAATACAAACTAAAAGGAAAAAGCCCCAAATTGCTGCTTCAAAGAATCCTAATCACCGTTTATCAAGGAGATTAACGTCCAACCTGTCATTGATGTCCATGTCCTTCTGGCTACGATTCTTCCGCCTCTTCACAGTTTGCAGTAAGTACCTGATTTCTATTTTGAGAAACTCCCAACGTCTGTATTTATCCCAAGCTTGATTTCTGTGTATAAGAAGGTTCCTTTCATTCCAGATGTGATACATCGTGGAGACAATGGCGCAAAAGGCCGTGTCTTGGCTGAAAGAGGCGTAGGTGAAGGAGTTCTTTAGCTGCTTAATTTCATGTTCCAGTAGCAAGGTGCTTGTATGGGATGGGACGATTCCAAGTTTGAGTCGACAGCGAACCCACAGATATGCGACATATGAGCAGTGAAAAAAAAGATGATCTCTGGACTCAAAATCTTCATTACATAGCACACAGGTAGAATTTACATTATAGCCTCAGTTAATCATGATGTCTTTAGTACTCAACCTGTTAAGAGTAGCTTTGTATATGCATAACGCCATCTTAGGGCTGTTAATATAGTGCCATACGACCTTACACCATTCTGGTTCATCTTCATGGTTTCTATAAATATTCCAAGCTGAAAATAACGTGAAACCCTCCTTTTTTTCATTCCAACTCCAATAATCAGTATCCCCATTCAATTGAATATTGATTTAATTAATTTGAGAAGAAATTCGTCTGGTGGCGGGTAAGTAGAAAGTGTTGAAAACCCCTTCTTGAATAATGTAATCAACCGTAACATCGTCCCTACCAAATATACTAAGTTGATCCTATTTGAGCATTTTAACAATGATTCCACTGTTTAGCCATGGGTCAAACCATAACTTAGTGTCCCGACCATTTATAATACATCGATTGATGCATTGTAAACTCTTTTGCCTATGCTTAAGAATGGTTTCCAAGTGCCTGAGCTATTGCAATCAATATCCATCACCCAAAAATATTTTCCATCGCAGTATCTATTCATCATCCATTTCTTCCATAGACAATTACCGTTGATAAAATGCCATAGAAGTTTAAGGGCCGCCGCTGTCTTAATATCCTTAAAATTTCATAATCCTACCCCTCCTTTCGATTTCGAGGTACATAACTTATCCAATGCAATCTTGTGACTTTTCCCAGCCCAGATAAAATTCGAGCACATTTTATTTATTTTGCCAATCATTGTCTCCAGTAATTGGTAAGTTAGCATCCAATACATAACCATTGAAGTTATAACCGTGCGAACCAATTCAATTTTTCGAGCCATCGATAGCAATCTACAATCCCAGCTATCCATCTTACCTTTAATTTTATCAAACAATTCTTCACAATCTGAAAAAAGTAAGTAGTTGTTTGATAGAGGACACCTAAATATTTAACCGGAAGCCTGCCTTCATTCATGCTGAGTTCCTGGAGAACTTGACTTTAATTAATAGCACATTTGTTGGAAAAAATCTTGGATTTTAAATTATTGATTTTGAGTCCAACAATCCCCTTTAACTGATTAAGAATCGAATTGATCACCTTTATTCCATTTATCTTGGATTTTGAGAAAATCATTAAATCATCAGCATAGACCAAATGGGTAATAATAGGCAGTTGATTGTAAATGGGCTGAATCAGCTTTGCGTCTGAAGATTTGAACATAATAATTGAGAAAAATTCTGTAGCCACGCAAAACAAATATGGGGATAGCGGGTCTCCCTGTCTTAGACATCTATTACTAGAAATGAAACCTTTGGGGCTGCCTTGTACCAAAATAGAAAAAATAGGTGTAGTTATGCAAGATTTTATAATACGCACCAATCTACCCATAAAACCCATTCTTAGAAGCATATAACATATGAATTTTCTGTTCACCATATCATATGCTTTCTGCAAATCAATCTTTATGCTTACTTTACCACTTCCCTTTATATTGAATTGTCTAATTTGTTCATGCCCTAGCAAGATATTTTCAACAATGTATCTTCCCGAAATGAAAGCCGATTGGTTATCAGAAATCGGATGCTTAAAGTATGGTTTAATTCTGTTGCAAAGGACTTTAGAAATAATTTCATAAATAACATTGCAATAAGAGATGGGTCTATAATCCAAAATAGAACAGGGATTGTTTACTTTGGCTATCAAGGTTAAAAAAGCATGATTAATACACTTAGCAAGTTTACCATTATGAAAAACCTCTTGCATCATCTCAAGCATGATAACTTTAAGCTCCTCCCAATGAAACTTGAATTTTTTTGCAGTAAACCCATCTGGTCCTGGATTTTTATCATATGAAAAAAAAATCAGCATTTTGAATTTCCTCCAAATTTACCTCCTCATTCAGATGTCTTTTTCCCCTATCATTAATCGCATTAATACAATTAATTTCCGAGAAAGAATCAGCCGTAGCGTATCAGCATTAAAAATATCTGAAAAACATTGAATAGCTTCCCTTTCGATAGTGTCTGTACCATGTACAGGCTCTCCATTCCTCAAAAACAGATTATTTCAGTTATAATGTGTTTTCTCAATGACATTTTTGCATGAAATTTTTTTGTACACGAATCCCCTTCTCTAAGCCAAATAATTTAAGCTTTCTGCTTTACGTTACATGCTTCAACATTGCATTGATCTTTCCATTTGTTATAAGCTTCTCTTATCTTCTCAAAATAGCTCCCATCAGTAGGATTATCGTCAATTACAACAAGATCATTTCTATAATTATCTTTCAAAAATTTTAGTATATCACCATCTTTTAGGTTTTTATAATTCCAATCCTTTAGGAAAAATTTACATGTTTTCAAGAAAATTTGGAATTTGAAAATTTTAGAGCCTTGGATGAAAGAGTTCATCATATAATTAGTAACATGGTAAAAAGCATCTTTATAACCTTCCTTACTTGTCCAGGAATTTAAAAATCTGAAAGGAATGTTTTTAACCTTTAAGCTTTTTCCTGAATTTAACACATAAGGGAATATAGTCACTTATAGGGTTGGCCACCCCAAAAGCACTTAGATCTGGAAATATATTAACAAAATGATGATTGCATAGAATATTATCAATTTTAGTAGCCACGCCCTTCTTTCTCCACGTGTATCTAAAGCCTGTTATAGGAATATCGATCAAGCCCGCATTAGAAATGCAATTTATAAGGCCTACAATATGTCTAAACGGCACCTTCAACCCACCTTTTTTATTATTAGGGGATATAATATTGTTAAGATCTCCAAGAACCAGCTAAGGATGTCAACCTTTTTAGATTCATTAACTAGCTCTATCCATAGCTTTTCTCTATCAACAAGGAAGTTGCTGGCGTATATAAATGTAATTCTGCAAGAGAAACCTCCAACATTATCAAATTTAATAGAAATACGTTGATAAGACATTACTTCTACCACTACAACCCAAATATCTAAATCCCAGGCCAAGAGAATTCTTCCCTTACAGCCAGTACAATTATTGTCTACTATCTCCCATTTTCTGTGTAATTTATTCTTTAAAACATTAATTATTTCATTGCTCAACTTATTTTCTAAAAGGCCAATCACTGATGGCCTATACTTGTTAAGGAACTTAAAAACTTCAAACTGTTTATTTGTAGCAATAAGTCCCGTAACATTCCACGCTGCTATATTCATTTAATCTTGCTTTGGCTCCTTGTCGATACTTTAGGAGGAGCAGTAAGACAATATTTATTGTTTTTCTTCTTGTTATTTTTGTTTTCCGTTTCTAGTTCTTCCTGGAATTTCTGATATTTCTCGATGTTATGTAAGAAATCAATCTCTTTTTCAGGTTGGCTTGTAATTTCCTCTTCGATTGCAACTTGCTCTATGAGGTTCTCATCCTACGAGTCTTCCCAGTCTTCTACAAGACTTTCCATGTTCTCTTGAAGATTATCTGCAGAAGCTTCATTGGAAGTATTGCACTTTTCCTTTAGGTTCTTATCAGGCAGCTTACAAGATTCAGAAAATGCATTTTCATTCAGTTGAGCATCAGGGTTAACAGGAGCCTTGTGATATGCAGCATCCACATTTACAAGCTTGTTGACTGCTTTTGTGCACTTCCAGTATTTACATTTTCATTGTTACTATTACCAGCAGCATTTGTTGATTCGATATGAGTTGTAACTTCTGTAATATTATGCGTAATTGGTTCGTTAATAGTTTCTACATTACAAAAGTTGTCATTTAGGTCTCCTATCAGAATGTGTCCATCAGTCGAAACAGTCGTAGAAGTATTGTTGTTTTCTCTATTCTATTTCTATCGTCTACTGAGATAATCAAATCAGTTAAGGGAGTAATAATTGATTGGTCTATTATATTTCTTTCATCTACTGAGACAATGTTATTAAGTACTTCAGTCGAACTAGGTTGTACTATAATATTATTATTGGCCCACGAAACCTCTGAATCATCATTAGAAATAGTTGTCTGCATATTTTTCTCATTAGCGTTTGATCCACCAAATTTAGGACCCCATCTCTCTGTCAATTTTGTATTACATTGAGCATGTGAATGTCCAAACACTTCACATACTTTACAGCACAACGGCTTGTATAGGTAGTCTATTCTGACTTTTATTTCTTCTCCAGTGTGCAATAATACATCTACTTCGTTTGAGAAATCAGATCCATCTTCCATTTCAATCAAAATCTTCACAAACGCCACTCTAGATTCATCGGCAGTGATTTTGTCCATTTTTATAGGTCTGCCAATACATTGGCTATCGCACTGAGGGCCTCTCTATCCTATAGTTCCAATTCAATGTTTGAAAATTTAACCCATAGAGGCATTGTAGATAACAATTCTTTTCTAAATCTCATTCCCATCTCCCATTTCTTAAGGATAATAATTTTATTATCAAATAAGTATGGACCCCCATTTAGAATTTTATCGCAATCCAGATGATCATCAAAGCATATAATAAAAAAACCATTCTCTTTTGAAAGCAATTGGAAGTTTCCACTCGGTTTCCACGTTTGTTCTATGTATTTTTTCGAATGAAGATGGTAAGGTTTTGTCCCAAATACATAAAAAATGATAGAATTTCTCCATTTGTCAATGGACCTTGAGGCTACAAGCTCTGTCACAACAGCCTTCCTCTTCATGTTAATTACAATAGGAGCAATGTAGCATCGATCCACATAATCATTTTGCAGATGCCCTATCCCTTCTCCCGCCACCTGAATCCATGATTTAGTGCGTCCAACAGCAAGATCTGCTTGAATACTCTTCCAATCAAATCCCTTTTTCCTATGTTTGAATGCTGAGCCTGGCGATTAACAGATCCGGATTGAGCATACACTCCTCCCAACATCTACGATCGTGCTTTACGTTCCGCCGCGAAGGCAGAATTTTGAGGATCTGATGAACCTCCGGCAAGCCTCAAGTCAGATCTCAGTGACATTATTCGAGAAGGAAACTCTAGAAGTGCATCTTCCCTTCGCAACCAGTATCCATTCACTAGCTTCCTTCCCATCCGCTGCATCGTCAATGTACACCATCGCTTTACCCAACCTTCGATCTGGAGGGTACCCTGAGTCGCTCGTATCAGTTTGAGCGGGATCTATTATACTTGTGGTATCCGCCATTGTACTAACGATAATATTACCATTGATAAATTTAAGTTGTTAAATTAATGATGTGTGCAACAATCTTGTTGTACAAATATAAGAGTGTTTTAAAAGATAATATGTTGATTGAAATAATTTTTAAACCACTAAATTGTGTTTTAAACTTGGTTAGTGATAATATAATGATTGAATTTGTCGATTGTTGTTAACAAATAAATCCGTGGTTTTGCTATATAATAATATAAACAACAACATTTGTTTTGTAAGCAGATTATTTTCAATATAAAATTATGAATATTGATTGTAAATCAAAATTTGTAGATGTTGATTATCTGTTAGAGTTAATTGATTTAATTTATCAATAAGGATTGTAAACTTCTTGTTGAAATATAAATATGTTCACAAGCTAATTGTAATAGAACAAACATATTTATATTTGCTAGTTGTGTCAAAAGTGTTATTTTCAACATTCCTTAAAGTATTTTGAGATTTGTTGTAGTGTACGTATTTGTGTTTTATGAATCAAACACAATTTAAATAGTGTATTAATGTGTGTGTGAATAAGATACTAATTTGTTAAAAATGTTAGAATAGTTTGACATGCTAAAATGGCTAAAGCAATATACATTTAGGCTAAATAGTGAAAGATTGGACTTATAACGACCCGGATTTCGCTCGGACCTAATCGATCGCAAAATCAACTAAGACCGTTCAAAAACATGAACATGCTAACTTTGGGAATACAACACATCGGAACAGATAACAAAAGACTTTTATAAACATTACAATAATGTTACATCAGAGTACAAAATATCAGAGCACATCGATGTAATAATACAACAACGAAAAATAATTTACAATAATTTAATGCAGTGCAGCGGAACAAATAAACTAATCACAGCGGAAGGCTATCAATGCTCTGGACACAGCTTTAAGCTTCGATCCAGAATCCTTCTCAATATATCTTCAGAATAAGCTACTCAACTGCCCGTGTGGAAAAGAGGGAACCTGAGTTTGCAAAGTAAAACAAACTACAGGTCAGTCATGGAACTGGTATTAGAAATCATTCCTAACTTATCTAACAATATGGCTAATCACAGGACCACGCCGCTAACGCGGAACGAGTTTACTCCATTGCATTGCCAGTGCATAAATTATATAAATTTTTATTCAAAATAACACAATGCTTTTTAGAAAAATGAAATCATTATAAGACTCAAGTCCCATCACACAATGCAACGCAAACTAAGGATAGAGTTTTAGCTTATAATGATCAAACATGCTTGATACGTAGAAAATAATATTTTAATATTATTATTAGTGTCTAATTAGTTTTAAAATACTTCACAGTAAATGTACCAATCCTAGACGGCATAGTACCCCATCCAACTATGTCGCCATATATAGGTTTACAATCAAAATCGTAATGTCGTATTGGAAATTGGGTTTCCATCATGAGTCAAGGCTGGGAACGATCTACTTACCAATTCGAGACACTCTAGCAATGTCTCAGGATCCCCACAGTAACCCTTGGATATTGCAGGGCTGGTCCACAAATATACCTTAGTGGATTAGTTATGCCTGTACACACGTTTCCCAGCCCTATTGAACCTATAAAATGGTCACAATCGACCAATAAATCCGAGGCCTCAAAATCCAACATCCACATAAGTAAAATGTCAGGGCTTGTAAAATCCTGATACCACTTCTAACTAGAAAGAAACGTGTGCACTCCCTATGTTCCCTTGTCCCGTTTTTGACTCATACTGGGGTGTGAGGCTCGCGAGGTAACACTATACACAAAGCTATGCCGAAATAGGCTATGTTTTGATCATTAACCACAAGGCTCTGCTTTTCTACAAAAGCCTCGATCATTTGCATCTTGGCATGCCACATTTACAATTCACGCCATACGATCGATAACTACCAATATATAACCTCTGAGCTCGTGCGTCTCAGAGAAGGGTGTTAAGCAAGAGAATAAATTCTCTGCCACCACATATATATATTAAATAGAAATCGATTTAATTTACATGGAATGAAATACAATGTCAAACACACATCCATTTACAAGTTCGTTCTGGGTCTGAACGAAACCAGAGACAACTTATTCCTCGTCCCGTATGTCCAATACGGAAGAGAGGTGCTCGCATATCCGGACAATCAACAAGTGCGTTCGAACAACTACCACTTTAACCCTTTCCTAGGAGCGACCCAGTTCAGGGCATTAGTAGTTGCCCATTCGATGTGAAGATCGCCGGTCTTCAATCAATGTCTTTGACTTTTAATCGTCGTAGTAATTATTTAGAATGGGTTAAACCCTGTCTTTCCGAATAACTAGCGTATTTTCTAATCAAAAATCAAGTGCTATAAATACACATCATACGCCTCATTCCAATTCAGAATATTCTTTTAATAAAATTTCCATATTAAAAAGGGAAAGATTCCCATCAATTTTATCAAAGATAAATTCTTTTAAATTTAATCTTTAATCTTCTTTTTAAAGATTCAATAAAACTCCAATTTGATTTTTATATCAAAAATCATTACTTTATGATTATTCAACTTTTAAGAACTTAATCTTATCTATAACTGGGTTAAAGAACCAATGTCATTTAAAACACAGTTCACGATAAACCCAAAATCATTTTCCATTAAATATGGATTTTTCACAGAAATCAAATCAATATATAATCGATATAAATTTCCATATCAGACCGCTAATATAAGTGGAATAACGGCAAAGCCTTTTAAATTCTGTATATAGTAACAGTCCTCTTTTACAGAAGCCTATCTCGATTATTATCAAATCTAATTTCCACTCAATTCCAATTGAATATATTAAATTGGAAAAAATGACTTTAGAAAATTTCTTTTCAAATCTTAATGAGAGTTTTATAAATTCCAAATTATATTTTGACTGTTAATTGGGTTAAAGAACAAATGTCGTTGAAAACATAGTTCACGATATTATTTTATTCCAATTACTAAATACAATTGGAAACTTTAATAATCATAATTCAAAGATTTATTCCTTTCATACGAGGTTTAAGAACAGTGTTATTTAAGACACCATCCACGACAACTCAAAATCTAATTCTTTTATTTAATTCTAATTAAATATTAAATAAATTGGAAGACTTCATCAAATCTTAACTTAAAAGATTTATTCCTAGTTAATAACTAGTTTATTTCGATAAAAATATATTTTTATCTTTTGTCCATCCAAGAACGGGCATAGAAATCATCATTTTATTCTTCGTTGAATATTATTTTAAAATATTCGTTATTTAAAATTATTATTTATATAAAAAGATTCTTTATGTAAAATATTCTTTATAGTACAATATTCTTTATTTTAAAGGATTCTTTATATTACAATGTTCTTTATATAAAAGATATTCTGAATCAAAATGCGACTCAATCAGTTACCATATAATTTCGGTTATATGGATTTCATACATCGCATGCTCACGACAATAATGGTAAATAATCATTAAACAATCAATTCACATCCAGAGTGAAATTTACAACTGTGTGAGCATTAAAATGAATACATAATGCTCATCGCAGCCTGTCAATCCATCGATCGACATAAAACTAAATATTGGGACTAGTGTATGTCAAATATCATTCCAATACCCATGTGGGGTTTTCAGCCAACAACAATTCATCTAAATAAATAATTGGTTAATGAATTTAACCAATTTTAATTTCTGCTAACATGTTGACGATAATGAACAAACATGTTATTATATTCCTAATGTCCAATAAAAATGTATTTTACTCGCATAATTTTCCTACATGTTTTTAATGTCTAATAAAATGTTATTTATTTACATGTTATTATTGCTAATGAAAAATAAAAAGATAATTTTCATTTTCCTTTATTTGTATACAAATTTCTATTTTAAACTTTAACAAATAAAAAGAAATATTTAATTTGTATGTATAGGTTCAAATCATAACAAATGAAATGCCTATTTATTCTATACACAAGTTCTAATGTAAAATTTGACAATACAAATGTCACTTGGATTCACGTACAAATTCTATTGTATAATTTAACAATAAAGTGTCAGTTTAATTTACCTACAATTCTAATGTATGTTTTGACCAATAATATGATTATTATATTTGCATATAAATTGTAATGTATGTTATGCAAATAAAAATGATTCTTATATTTGCATATAAATTATATTTCAACAAAATGTATAAAAAGTGATATATCCATTTTGTTGACAATTCTATTTTTACAAAATGAATATTTTTGTTGTAACACAAACCTATTTAACCAAAAATACTATTTGTATTTAACTCTTTTATTTAACCAAAAATGAAATCTTTGTTTTCAACCATCTTAATTTGACAAAATGTACATTTTTGTTTCACTAATATATTTTGACAAAAATATTCTTTTCATCTCAGCTATTTGGTTTCGACGAATATGATGTATTTGTTTCAATCAATTTTTTGACAAAAATGTATATTTTGATAAAAATGTATATTTCTAATTCAACTATTTTAATTTGTCAAAAATGTTCATTTTTGTTTCAACAATTCTAATTTGACAAAAATGTTCATTTTTGGCTTCAACAATTATATTTTGACAAAAAGACCAATTTTGTTTCAACCATTACCTTTGACAAATTTGGTTTCAACTATTACATTTTGACAAAAGTGACAAATTTGGTTTCAACTATTATAATTCGATAAAAGTAACAAAATATAGTTTAAACTTTTATGACTTGAAAAAATGACAATTTTTGTTACAACTTTTATAACTCAAATCTCCTTAACAAAAATGTTATTTTTGTTTTTACCCTTATCTAATTTATAAAATTGTAATTTTTTGTTGAAAACAATCTTTTTATTGAAAATAATGATCAATAAAAATAATCTTTCATGTTACTTCTTTTTATTTTAAACGAAGTGAAAATAAAAACATGATCTTTAATATCTAATCTTTTTATTGCAACAAAAACATATCTTTCTATTTTACTCTTTTTGTTGTATCTAAAATGACCATTAAAATATATCTTTTAATTTTACCCTTTTTATTATAACTAAAATGACAATAAAAATATACCTTTTAATTTTACTCTTTTTATTGAAAACAATGCTACAATAAAAATGTAATTTTTAATGTTAAATCTTTCCCTAGTTTCTTGCATTACATTAAAAATATGAATTTTTAATGTTTAACTAATTTTATTTCATATATGAATATTTGCATACATTTTATCTTTACATTAAAATTGTGAATTTTTAATGTTTCACTAGTTTTACCCATACTATGAATAATTTACATAAATCATTCTTTACATTAAAAATGTGAATTTTGATATTTCAACCATTTTATCAATACAATGTATATTTTAGATAACTCATATTTTACATTTAAAATGTAATTTTAATGTTTCAACATATTTCCTGAATATGATTCTAATGTTTCTGATGTCAAATAAAAGAAGAATTGTATTCGCATACATTTACTATGTGTAATAACCCGGAAATCTGAGCCAATTTAAAATTTTTATATTGGCAATTTTAGCGAATTTTGTATATTTAAAATGAATTATTTTAAATAATAACAACGATAAATTTATTTTGAATAGAATTCGAACGAATATATTTATATAGATCGTCGTTAGAATATAAATATTTATTTTAAATTATAAAAGGAATTGAAAATGGCGTTGTAGTTTGATAATTCGATTCCAAATTTCAATTGAACTTACCGGGTGCAAAATAAACCGGATTTTAGCGAAACCAAAAATAATAGAATCTATTTGAGAATGTCTTTCCAACGAATCCGAAAAATTGAAATTTCATAGCGGGGATAAAAAGTTATGTCCAGTTGAAATTTCAGAATAATCGCTTTGGAATTCTGGCCATTGAAAATAGAAACTTTGTAAACGACCTCGGATTTCGATGAAACCACTTATGTTGGATCCGTAATGTCAAATTAATACTAGGTTTCAAATTTCATAATTTTTCGAATCAATATGTGAGCGTGGCAAAGGAAAACGAATTTGACCAGTTTTAGTTGATTTTAATCGACTGGAAAATGGCCATTTTTCAAACAGTCTCGGAATTTGACGAAATTAGTTTTGTCAGGACCGTATCGTCAATAAGAAGCTAGAAAATATTTTTCGGGAATTTATCTAGTTAGTATGTGACCCCGGTAAATTGAAATGCGCGTTCAAATTCAATATATAGAGTTATACGTAGATTTTAACGAAAACTTATCGAAACGATCGAATCAGCCTACGAGACATATCCCATTATGTTTGGAATGAGGGTAATTAACTAGGGACGACAGTCGGTGGGTTCGATTTCGAGCTCGAAATAAAAAGTTGCTTATTGGAATTTAAAAATAATAAAATATATAATTTACTTTAAAACCCCTGCTCTCCTTTAACTTCCACGATGGAATTCATTTAGAAAAAAAGGGGGCGGAGACCCGCTCATTGCACCACCGCGGCTGGGTGGCCCACGCAACCGCGGTGAACTCCAGCACAGCCCCCCTCGATCGATCTTCCTCCATGTCCTCCGATGGTGAGACCACCCCAAATCGAACCAGGACCTCGCGCTGCTTCCTCCAACCCGACACCAGACTTCACTGCGCCTCCAGGCATGTGCTGCCACCACCCATCGACTTCACATCCCTCCCCCTGGCCAACAGCGACCTGCCCCCTCTCGCCCCTCTCTGAATCGCTTTACGCTCCACCCCATAGCCCCAAAAACCCATTGAACCGCCACCCACACGACCCTCCTAACCCGTGCTCCGACCTGAAGTCGCCGCCCGGACGCCCTGCCACCTCCAAAGATCGCCAGCAAACCCCCTCCCCTCGTTAAAAACCTATAAGTGCTTTTTTTTTTTATTTTAAACGCATTGTTTTTATGTTAATTCATTACATGAAATGGGTTTTTATTTATAAAGATTGGATTTTTATATAAATGTGTAGCGTAAAAAAGGTGGGATTTTCATACATGATATTAGCGAAGAGAGATTTGAACTTTATGTATAGGATTTGAGAATAAAAAATTCGATTTTTATATATAGAAGCGATAAAGAAATGATTTTTATAATGAAATAGCTAAAAGATTATATTTTTGAAGTAGGAAAGATATGATTGTTATATTATAAAAATAATAAAAGTATGATTTTTATCATATGTGAAATATAAAAATATAATTTTTATAAAGTAGAAGAATTAAAAATATGATTTTTATATAATAGAGAATATAAAAATATTATCTTTGTAAAGGTAGCGAAATAAAAATCTGATCTTTCTTATAGGTATGTTGAAATAAAAATGTGATTTTTATAGCGATGAAATAAAAATTCGATCTTTATATATGAAGTAGAAATATAAAAATATAATTTTTATATAGAATGAAGCGTCGAAAATATATATGAAGAAGAAATAAAAATACGATTTTTATTTATTGAATGAAGCGATAAAAATATAATTTTTATTTGAACAGCGTGAAAAGAACTGCATTGGAATTTCAAACAGATTCAGTCGATTCAGCAGTTCAAAAGCAAAGCACGATGGAGTGGAACCCTCTGTGAGAACTTCTCACTTTAAATTTTCATTTCTAGTTAAAATATATATACTAGGATGCAGACGGTGTTTAGTAGCACCCGACACCCGTCGTCCACATACCATGGACGACTTGTATGCTTGTTTGATTTTGATGTGTAGTTGATTATGTGATGTGAAATGAAATAAAATATTTATACAGTTAAAAATATTTTATAGTTAAAAATAGAATTTTTAACGTGTATATGAAATGAAATAAATAGTAATAAACAAATCGGAGATTTGTTTATATACACTGATTTGACTGATATTGATTGGGACAATAAATTTTACACATCGCCCAACTGCACAAATAAAATATGTGTTTGATTGTTTGAAACCCCACACGGGTATTGGGACGATATATGACATACACTAATCCCAATAATTAGTTGTATGTCGATCGATTGATTGAGAGACTGTCATAAGCGTTAAATATTTATATTTGATGTTTATACAGTGTAGAACACACTCTGGATGTTGGTTGGTTATTTGTCATCGTTATTTTGTACATGTGTTGTAGAAAATCCATATAATTAACATTATATGGTAATTGATTGGGCCTCATTCCAGTTTTGAAATAGAAATATTTGAAAAAGAAATATTTGAAATAGAATATTTGAAAATAGAAATATACGAAGCCGTGTTGATTAAATTTACGCCATTTTGACGTGAATGATATTTATATCGATTTTAATCAATTTTCAATGCATATTGAAAGTGATATCGAAATTTGAAATGAAATGGAAAAGAATTGAATTCAAATATAAATTGAAAAGAATTGAATTCAAATTGAAATTGAAAAGAATTGAATTCAAAATGAAATTGAAAAGGATTGAATTCGAATTGAAATTGAAAAGAATTGAATTCAAATTGAAATTGAAAAGAATTGAATTCAAATTGAAATTGAATAGAATTGAATTCGAATTGGAATTGAATTAATTTGAAATTAAATTGAATTGAAAACAAACTGAAATTGAATTATAAATCGATTTGAATTGAAATCAATTTGAAAGGAATTTAAAACGGATTTATAAGGAAAAATTTCACTTTGATTTGAACTTGAAATGAAGTTGAAATCGTTTTGAAAACGAATTTAAAACGATTTATAAAATATGTTTTATAAGGAAATCGGCGCAGTATATATTATATATATTATAGGTCTGAATAGAACGCGTCGCGCCGCGGTAGTTCGCAAATTTTGACCATTGACTTCGAACGGATATTACGGGAGATCGGACCGTTGGATTCTCCTAAAACCGGAACCGTTGGGTTCGTATCGGAAAGAGCTTTCTAAGGAATATTAGAAATTTGAAATATAACGGTTGGATTTGGAATTATGTCCAAATCAAATTTGAAAAAGGTCACTATAAGGGCAGTTCGATGGCCGTTGATGGAAATCGACAGTACGGGCCTTGATAAAATTATTAAAAATATCAATAATTTGTGTAAAATCATAAGAAATGATTTGTGAAGAATTGGGATGAAAAATCCCATATTTGAAAAGATAAAAATAGATTTTTATCGAAATGAACTAGTTCTGAACTAGAATAGTAATTTATTTATTTTTAAAATAAATAAATTGGATTTGAAATGGTTTTGAAAATAACCAGAATTTCCAATAATTGCATTGGAATGGATTTGAATTGAAATTGTCTTCGGAATATTTCGAGGTTGGATTTCGTGATTTTACAGATGTTGTTATGGAAATTTGAAAGATATATATATATATTTCCAATACGATATTTGTTGGTCGTAGAATTTGATATTGAATATAAGCCGTTATATTTTCTATTCAAAGCCTTGTATTTAATATCAAATGTGATTTGGGTTTGTCGTGAATGGTGTCTTCATTAACACTGTTCTTAAACCCAGTTGAGGAAAAGATTGAATTTTTTTATTTAGATTTAATGAAGTGTACCAGTTAAATAATATTTAATTGGAATTGAATTGGTATTGATTTTGGGTTTATCGTGAACAATGTTTTAAACAACACTTGTTCTTTAACCCGATAATTAATGGAATGTGATTTTGGGTTGTCGTGAACGGTATCTTCAATAATACTGTTCTTAGACCCAAAGGAGTTAAGAAATTCAGAAACTAATTGGAGATTAGTTAAGTTGAATGGTTTTTGGGGTATTGATCTGATGTTGGTTTTGGCCTTCGGGGTTTGTACTTGGGGAATTTCTCACTTGCTAATTTATGGTTAGGGACTGGTTGAAATGTGATGTGATTTTTGGGTTTATCGTGAACCGTGTTTTAAATGACATTGATTCTTTAACCCAATTAATGATTAAAACTAAGTGGAGTTTTAATGAATCTTTAATTAGATTGCAAAGATCGAAAATGGAGTATCACCAGTTTTACTCCAGGCGGTAGTTAAATCTTTAATTAGATTTGAACGTGTAATGGTAATTGAATTTACCGATAACACCGTGGTGTTAGATATGAAGTATGACCAGTTTTACTTCATGGGATATATAGGTTGGGATTGGGAGATAAAATAAATAATTACTTCGATGTGGTTCGCTAATCCCGACTTGTTAGAAGTGATATTCATAGGAAGATTAACGAATAAATCTAAAAGAATTTATCTTTGATAAAATTAATGGGAACCTATCCCTAAGAATGTGAAATTTAGAAACTAACTGTAGGTTGGCTAAGAGGAATGACTTCCTGGGTATTGATCTGATGTTGGTTTCAGCCTTCGGGGTTAATATCTGGGGAATTATTCTCTTGCTAATTTACGGTTAGTGACTGATGAATTGGAATGAGGCGTATGTTGTGTTTGTGTAACACTTGTTCATTATACAAGCGAGTTATTCAGAAAGACCGGGTTTATCCCATTTTGAATAACTGATACGACGATAAGTCGAAGGTGAAGACGGTGGTTGAAGACCGGAGGTCTTCACGTCGTTTGGATAATTACTGATGATCTTGATTGGGCCATACACCCGAGAGGAGGGAATCAGTTAGTGGTCGTGACGTACTTGGAGATCGATGGATATGTGGGGTACTAGGTGCCTCCGGTTTCATTCAGACCCAGAACGGACTTGTAAATGGACTGTGTGTCTGACATCGGATTTCATTCTGTGTGACTGATATCGGTTGCGTAGAGTGGTTTGCCTGTGTGGCATGCTAAAATGCAAATGATCAAGGCTTCTGTTGAAAAGCAAAATCTTGTGGTGATGATCAAAGCACCACCTGTGTGGCATAGCTTTATGTAACGTTGATTCGCGAGCCTCACACCCCGGTGGTGAACCAAAAACGGGAGAGGACCTCAGGGAGGACATGCGTTTCTTTCTAGCTAGAAGTGGCGTCAGTGGTTTTACGCGCCCTGACGAGTTTGACTTATGTGGTTGTTGCTGTTGCGAGGTGCCTCGGTTAGATCGGACGATCCGGGTCCGATGGAGTCATTCGTTGGCTCATTTACGCCCCATAGGGCGGGGAAACGCAATGTTAAGGAATTTTAATCCACATCGGTGGACCGGCCTTATCGCTCCAAAGGCTTGACTGAGTACTTGCCTGAGACATGGGCTAGATTGTCTTGAATTCGGTAGAGGACGATCCCTTGCCTCGGTTCATAGAAGGAAATCCAATTTCCAAATACGTGACTTTGCGATTTTGATTGTAGAGCCTAGTATGGCGACATGATATATGGTACCCATGCCGTCTATCTTTAATATTTATGATTTGAAGTTGTTTTATGCATATGCACTTATAATAGTATCAAATGATTTGTTTTAAACGTACTAAGCATGTTTGGCTATTATAAGGGAAAACCCTATCCCCCGGCTTGCGCTGCATTGTGTGATAGGACCTGGGTCTTATAATAGCTTCATTTTTCCAAAAAAGCATTGCGTTGTTTTGTTATATGCACTGGTATTCTTAGGAGGAAACCCGTTCCGTGTTATACGGCGTGGTCCCTTGATATATCTGATTTAAAGTAAAGTTTTAAATAACTGTTTTAGTTCTCACACCAGTCCCATGACTGACCTGGAGTTTATTGTTTTAACCTAAACTCTGGGTGCCCCTATTTTCGACACGGGCAGCTAGTAGTTTTGGTTTTGCAGATTTATATTCACAGGATCCGGATTTACAGCTGGAATGATATTCGGAAAGATTTATATCCGTATATCTCCTTGAGTTGTGTATTGTATTATTTTGCACTGCTATGTAATTTAATGTAATCTCTGATATTTATCGAATGTATTTTATTTGTTAATACTCTGTATATTCTTGTAATCTGATGGAATTATTGTTATATACAATGAATTGTTCTTCCGTCTGCGTTCTTTTGTGGCTTGTTCTCAAAGCATCCGCTCTTTCCTTACCGGGGAAGTTACCGGTTCTTACAGTTGTATCAGAGCTTTGGTTTACAGAGCTCAGAGAACAAGACACATTAGAACCGAACAAAAGAATTCATCAGAAATTGGATTAGTAATATCCAATGGGAATGAATTGTTAGAGATGGGATCAGTAGTATCCTAGAACGAGTGCGAAGAGTATATTTTTAAAAATGAAAACAAGTTTTGTTTTGAAAATTTAAATCAATTATTCATATCTGATTATTTATTTATATGAATTTGGACAATCCAATATATAGAGATTTTGCATATATGTCTTGCAAACGTGTATTCGAAGTTTTAATGTATTGGATAGTTATAGAATCACACTCTAGTGCCCGGGGATAATTCTGGTGACGGGGCACCATCACCAGTATTTATTTTCGAGTTTCGAAAGTGAGATTTCTATATATTTCCAATTGACTAGTGTGAGAACCGAAACTAGATAGGGCTTATTGTTGTGATTTGCTATCAAAAATGTAATTTTTGACTATATATCAAAATTACGAGTTTGAAACGTTAATTCACTAATTGATTGATGGATGTGTTGTGTGATTATTCATTTAAACCATTATATGAAAGAACGGTCAATTTAGGCCAAATTGAACCAAATATTGAACTGTATTGAAAATTGGTTGCAAATGCATGCATGTACATGTATATCTATTGAACAGGTCATAGCAAGGAGGCTAGAGCAGGGAATAAAATTTGTTTGCCCGACAAATAGGTACATGTTTACCATAATTTACTGTTTTGTTTGGGTGATGATGATTTTATGAGCCGATTGGCTAGCCGCTTGGCTTTTTCTTGTTCTTTTGGATTGAAGAAGGCCATGGGAGGCTATATGAAATATCCCGAAGTCCCCGGTGCAGGGGAGGTTATGGAAAAAAAATTCGAAAATTTAGGGTGTTAGCCAAATTTTTGAAAAATTTGAAAAGTTCTTAGAAACTGAAAAGTTGAAGAACTTAAGCCGTAGTGAAAATACTGGAAGTTGAGTTGGTTTTTAAAACAACTTTCGGCTTCGTTCCTTTTCGGGGATGAAAAGTTTTAAGTGAGGGAGATTGTAATAACCCGGAAATCTGAGCCAATTAATTTTTTTATTTTGGCAATTTTAGCGAATTTTGAATATTTAAAATGAATTATTTTAAATAATAACGACGAGAAATTTATTTTGAATAGAATTCGAACGAATATATTTATATAGATCATCGTTAGAATATAAATATTTATTTTAAATTATAAAAGGAATTGAAAATGGCGCGGTAGTTTGATAATTCGATTTCAAATTTCAATTGAACATACCGGGTGCAAAATAAACGGATTTTAGCGAAACCAAAAACAATAGAATCTATTTGAGAATGTCTTTCCAACGAATCCGAAAAATTGAAATTTCATAGCGGGGATAAAAAGTTATGTCCAGTTGAAATATCAGAATAGTCGCTATAGAATTCTGGCCATTGAAAATAGAAACTTTGTAAACGACCTCGGATTTTGACGAAACCACTTTTGTTGGATCCTTGATGTCAAATTATTGCTAGGTTTCAAATTTCATAATTTTTCGAATCAAGATGTGAGCGTGGCAAAGGAAAACGCGTTTGACTAGTTTTAGTTGATTTTAATCGACTGGAAAATGGCCATTTTTCAAACGGTCTCGGAATTTGACGAAATTAGTGTTGTTAGGACCTTATCGTTAATACAAAGCAAGAAAATATTTTCGGGAATTTTTCTAGTTAGTATGTGACCCCGGTAAATTGAAATGCACGTTCAAATTCAATATATAGAGTTATACGTAGATTTTAACGAAAACTGATTGAAACGATAGAATCAGCCTACGAGACATATCCCATTGTGTTTGGAATGGGGGTAATTAGCTACGACGACAATCGGTGGATTCGATTTCGAGTTCGTAATAAAAAGTTGCTTTTTGGAATTTAAAAATAATAAAATATATAATTTACTTTAAAACCCCTCCCTCTCCTTTACCTTCCACGATGGAATTCATTCAGCAAAAAATAAAAATAAATAAAAGAAAGGGGCGGAGACCCGCCCATCGCACCACCGCTGCTGGGTGGCCCACGCCACAGCAGTGAACTCCAGCACACCCCCTCCCGATCGATCCTCCTCCACGTCCTCCGATGGCGAGACTACCCCAAATCGTACCAGGACCTCGCGCTGCTTCCTCCAACCCGACACCAGACTTCACTGCGCCTCCAGGCATGTGCCGCCACCACCCATCGACTTCGCATCCCTCCCCTTGGCCAACAGCGCCCTGCCCCTTCTCGACCCTCTCTGAATCACTTTACGCTCCAACCCACAGCCCCAAAAATCCGTTGAACCGCCACCCACACGAACCTCCTAACCCGTGCTCCGACCTGAAGTCGCCGCCCGGACGCCCTGCCACCTCCAGAGATCGCAAACAAACCCCCTCCCCTCGTTAAAAACCTGTTAGTGCTTTTATTTATTTTATACGCATTGTTTTTATGTTAATTCATTACATGAAATGGGTTTTTATTTATAAAGATTGGATTTTTTATATAAACGTGTAGCGTAAAAAGATGGGATTTTCATACATGATATTAGCGAAGAGAGATTTGAACTTTATGTATAGGATTTGAGAATAAAAAATTCGATTTTTATATATAGAAGCGATAAAGAAATGATTTTTATAATGAAATAGCTAAAAGATTATATTTTTGAAGTAGGAAAGATATGATTGTTATATTATAAAAATAATAAAAGTATGATTTTTATCATATGTGAAATATAAAAATATAATTTTTATAAAGTAGAAGTATTAAAAATATGATTTTTATATAATAGAGAATATAAAAATATTACCTTTATAAATGTAGCGAAATAAAAATCTGATCTTTCTTATAGGTATGTTGAAATAAAAATGTGATTTTTATAGCGATGAAATAAAAATTCGATCTTTATATATGAAGTAGAAATATAAAAATATAATTTTTATATAGAATGAAGCGTTGAAAATATATATGAAGAAGAAATAAAAATACGATTTTTATTTATTGAATGAAGTGATAATAATATAATTTTTATTTGAACAGCGTGAAAAGAACTGCATTGGAATTTCAAACAGATTCAGTCGATTCAGTAGTTCAAAAGCAAAGCACGACGGAGTGGAACCCTCTGTGAGAACTTCTCACTTTAAATTTTCAATTCTAGTTAAAATATATATACTAGGATGCAGACGGTGTTTAGTAGCACCCGACACCCGTCGTCCACAGACCATGGACGGCTTGTATGCTTGTTTGATTTTGATGTGTAGTTGATTATGTGATGTGATGTGAAATGAAATAAAATATTTATACAGTTAAAAATATTTTATAGATAAAAATAGAATTTTTAACGTGTATATGAAATGAAATAAATAGTAATAAACAAATTGGAGATTTGTTTATATACACTGATTTGACTGATATTGATTGGGATGATAAATTTTACACATCGCCCAACTGCACAAATAAAATATGTGTTTGATGGTTTGAAACCCCACACGGGTATTGGGATGATATATGACATACACTAATCCCAATAATTAGTTGTATGTCGATGGATTGATTGACAGACTGTCATAAGCGTTACATATTAATATTTGATGCTTATATAGTGTAGAACGCACTCTGGATGATGGTTGATTATTTATCGTCGTTATTTTGTACATGTGTTGTAGAAAATCCATATAATTAACATTATATGGTAATTGATTGGGCCTCATTCCAGTTTTGAAATAGAAATATTTGAAAAGGAAATATTTGAAGTAGATTACTTGAAAATAGAAATATAAGAAGTCGTGTTGATTAAATTTACGCCATTTTGACGTGAACGATATTTATATCGATTTTAATCAATTTTCAATATATATTGTATGTGATATCGAAATTTGAAATAAAATGGAAAAGAATTGAATTCAAATATAAATTGAAAAGAATTGAATTCAAATTGAAATTGAAAAGAATTGAATTCAAAATGGAATTGAAAAGGATTGAATTCGAATTGAAATTAAAAAGAATTGAATTCGAATTGAAATTGAAAAGAATTGAATTCAAATTGAAATTAAATAGAATTGAATTCGAATTGGAATTGAATTAATTTGAAATTCAAATTGAATTAAAAATGAACTGAAATTGAATTATAAATCGATTTGAATTGAAATCAATTTAAAAGGAATTTAAAACAGATTTATAAGGAAAAATTTCACTTTGATTTGAATTTGAAATGAAGTTGAAATCGTTTTGAAAACGAATTTAAAACGATTTATTAAATACGTTTTAAAAGGAAATCGACGAAGTATATATTATATATATTATATATATATAATATAATGGCCTGAATAGAACGCGCCGCGCCGCGGCAGTTCGCGAATTTCGACCATTTACTTCGAATGGATATTACGGGAGATCCGACTGTCGGATTCTCCTAAAACCGGAACTGTTGGGTTCGTATCGGAAAGAGCTTTTTAAGGATTATTAGAAATTTGAAATCTAATGGTTGGATTTGGAATTATGTCCAAATCAAATTTGGAAAAGGTCGTTGTAAGGGTAGTTCGATGGCCGTTGATGGAAATCGACTGTACGGGCCTTGATAAAATTATTAAAAATATCAATAATTTGTGTAAAATCATAAGAAATGATTTGTGAAGAATTGGGATGAAAAATCCCATATTTGAAAAGATAAAAATAGATTTTTATCGAAATGAACGAGTTTTGAACTAGAATAGTAATTTATTTATTTTTAAAATAAATAAATTGGATTTGAAATGGTTTTGAAAATAACCAGAATTTCCAATAATTGCATTGGAATGGATTTGAATCGAAATTGACTTCGGAATATTTCGAGGATGGATTTCGTGATTATACAAATGTTGTTATGGAAATTTGAAAGATATATATATCGTTATTTCCAATACGATATTTGTTGCTCGTAGAATTTGATATTGAATATAAGCCAGTATTTAATATCAAATGTGATTTGGGTTTGTTGTGAATGGTGTCTTCATTAACACTGTTTTTAAACCCAGATGAGGAAAAGATTGAATCTTGTTATTTAGATTTAATGAAGTGTACCAGTTGAATAATATTTAATTGGAATTGAATTGGTATTGATTTTGGGTTTATCGTGAACATTGTTTTAAATAACACTTGTTCTTTAACCCGATAATTAATGGAATGTGATTTTGGGTTGTCGTGAATGGTATCTTCAATAATATTGCTCTTAGACCCAAAGGAGTTAAGAAAATCAGAAACTAACTGGAGATTAGTTAAGTTGAATGGTTTTTGGGGTATTGATCTGATGTTGGTTTTGGCCTTCGGGGTTAGTACTTAGGGAATTGCTCACTTGCTAATTTACGGTTAGGGACTGGTTAAAATGTGATGTGATTTTTGGGTTTATCGTGAACCGTGTTTTAAATGACATTGATTCTTTAACCTAATTAAAGATTAAAACTAAGTGGAGTTTTAATGAATCTTTAATTAGATTGCAAAGATCGAGAAAGGAGTATCACCAGTTTTACTCCAGGCGGTAGTTAAATCTTTAATTAGATTTGAACGTGTAATGGTAATTGAATTTACCGATAACACCGTGGTGTTAGATATTAAGTATGACCAATTTTACTTCATGGGATATATAGGTTGGGATAGGAAGATAAAATAAATAATTACTTTGGTGTGGTTCGCTAATCCCGACTAGTTAGAACTGATATTCAAAGGAAGATTAATGAATAAATCTAAAAGAATTTATCTTTGATAAAATTAATGGGAACCTATCCCTAAGAATGTGAAATTTAGAAACTAACTGTAGGTTGGCTAAGAGGAATGACTTCCTTGGTATTGATCTGATGTTGGTTTCGGCCTTCGGGGTTAATATTTGGGGAATTATTCTCTTGCTAATTTACAGTTAGTGACTGATAAATTGGAATGAGGCGTATTTTGAGTTTGTGTAACACTTGTTTGTTATATACGCAAGTTATTCAGAAAGACCGAGTTTTTCCCATTTTGAATAACTGATACGACGATAAGTCGAAGGTGAAGACGGTGGTTGAAGACCGGAGGTCTTCACGTCGTTTGGATAATTACCGATGATCTTGATTGGGTCGTACACCCGAGAGGAGGGAATCAGTTAGTGGTCGTCCAGACGTACTTGGAGATCGATGGATATGCGGGGTACTAGGTGTCTCCGGTTTCGTTCAGACCCAGAACGGACTTGTAAATGGACTGTGTGTCTGACATCGGATTTCATTCTGTGTGAATGATATCGGTTGCATAAAGTGGTTCTCCTGTGTGGCATGCTAAGATGCAAATGATCAAGGCTTCTGTTGAAAAGCAAAGTCTTGTGGTGATGATCAAAGCACCGCCTTTATGGCATAGCTTTGTGTAACGTTGATTCGCGAGCCTCACACCCCGGTGGTGAACCAAAAACGGGAGAGGACCTCAGGGAGGACATGCATTTCTTTCTAGCTAGAAGTGGCGTCAGTGGTTTTACACGCCCTGACGAGTTTGACTTATGTGGTTGTTGATGTTGTGAGGCGCCTCGGTTAGATCAGACGATCCTGGTCCGATGGAGTCATTCGTTGGCTCATTTACGCCCCATAGGGCTTGGAAACGGAGTGTTCAGGAATTTTAATCCACATCGGTGGACCGGCGCTGTCGCTCCAAAGGCTTGACTGAGTACTTGCCTGAGACATGGGCTAGATTGTCTCGAATTCGGTAGAGGACGATCCCTTGCCTCGGTTCATAGAAGGAAATCCAATTTCCAAATACGTGACTTTGCGGTTTTGATTGTAGAGCCTAGTATGGCGACATGATATATGGTACCCATGCCGTCTATCTTCAGTATTTATGATTTGAAGTTGTTTTATGCACTATGCACATATAATAGTATCAAATGATTTGTTTTAAACGTACTAAGCATGTTTGGCTATTATAAGGGAAAACCCTATCCCCCGGCTTGCGCTGCATTGTGTGATAGGACCTGTGTCTTATAATAGCTTCATTTTTTCAAAAAAGCATTGCGTTGTTTTGTTATATGCACTGGTATTCTTGGGAGGAAACCCGTTCCGTGTTATATGGCGTGGTCCCTTGATATATCTGATTTAAAGTAAAGTTTTAAATAACTGTTTTAGTTCTCACACCAGTCCCATGACTGACCTGGAGTTTATTGTTTTAACCTAAACTCTGGATGCCCCTATTTTCGACATGGGAAGCTAGTAGTTTTGGTTTTGCAGATTTATATTCACAGGATCCGGATTTACAGCTCGAATGATATCCGGAAAGCTTTGTATCCGTATATCTCCTTCAGTTGTGTATTGTATTATTTTCCGCTGCTACGTAATTTATTGTAATCTCTGATATTTATCGAATGTATTTTATTTGTTAATACTCTGTATATTCTTGTAATCTGATGGAATTGTTGTTATATACAATGAATTGTTCTTCCGTCTGCGTTCTTTTGTGGCTTGTTCTCAAAGCATCCGCTCTTTTATTACCGGGGAAGTTACGGGTTCTTACACTATGTTTCTAATGACGAACAAAAGGAATATTTTCATTGTATACACTTTTCTTTTCAACATAACAAATAAAATGACAATTTTATTTTTTTACAATTTCTAATTCAACTTAATAAACAAAAATTATAATTTTATTTGCTTACACTTTCTATTAGACATAACAATTCATAACTAAATGACAATTTTATTTGACATAACAATTCATAACTAAATGACCATATTATTTTACATAACATTATCTAATAAGATGACATTTTCATTTTACATAATTTTATCTAATAATGACATTTTCATGTAACATGAACATATTTTAAATAAAATGATAATTTACTTCTAACATGACATTTTTAACTAAAATGATGATTTAATTCTAATATGTCATTTTTAACTAAAATGACAATTTAATTCTAGCATGTCATTTTTTAACTAAAATGACAATTTAATTCTAACATGTTATTTTTAACTAAAATGACAATTTTGTGTACATACATGTTTTCAAATTCAAGTGACAAAATATAAAGATAATTTTGTCATATGTACATGTTAATAATTCTATTGATAAAATAAAAAGATGATTTTGCCAACTTGTATGTTTATATTTAACACTTCTAATTCAACAATTTATTTATTTATTTAGACAATGTATATTTTTAACAATTCATACTTTACATAAATATGTAATCATTTTGTGTTTCAACACTTTTATGTATACAATGCCTATGCTCATAAATGTCAAATAAAAATATGATTTTTATTTTCATAACATATCCTATGCTTACATACATACAAATAAAGAGAGTTTTATATGTAGAGCAAATTCTTACCCATTTCTATTGTCAACATATAAAATAAATGAATTATTTTATTGTATAACAAATTTGCCAATTTTATTATCAACATGTATACAATAAAAGAATTATTTTATTGTATAACAAATTTTGTTCGATCCTGTCATTCACGTAAACACAACAGATCAACAAACAACATCAGACGATTTAAATCAAATCACGTATGTGTAAGAATTCCTAATCACGATAATAATTAATTGATTATAATTAATTAAAAAAAGAAATCTCGCATGTACAATAAAAATAGGATTTTTATTGTCTACCCAAATCTTATTGATTCATATTTAAAATAAAAATATGATTTTATTTGTCTAAACATGTTCTTATTAAACATGTACATTTTTTTGATATACACAATTCAATCTAGTCGTTAATCACAATCACATACAATCAATTCAAATTTTAGACAACACATAAATGAATTTCACATCGCAGTCGATAATAAACAAACTTTATTTTAAAATTCAGAAAACTCACTTTGCTTTTTGTTTCTTCTAAAATTGTAGAATGGTCCAAAAATTCTGTGATCTCTTTTGAAATGTAGATCTCGGTTCAAGGATTCCAATGCATCTGAAAATTCTGAATTTCGTTTTCATACGAACAAGTTATGGTTTTTACAAAATTGAATTACATAAATTGAATTAATTAAATAAATCCTTTCCCTTTATTACCCTTAATCACGTTTTAAAGAAACGTTGTTGCTGATAATACATCTTCCTCCTTCCAGATGTTGTTCACCGAAGAACCCATTTCGCCCGTACAGAATCAAAGATCATTTCTTTCTCTTTAATTTCCGCTTCAGTATCATTTTGAATTATAGAATAGGTTAAGAGAGAGGTTCAGAGCTTTTCTGCCATTGAAAATAGAAGGGGGCCGGCGGCTACGTTTGGGAAATAGGGTTTTAGGGGAGTTTAGGACATTTTATAGTGGAGACAATATATATATATGTATGTATATATTTTTTATTTAGTTATATATATATTTGATTTTTACTTGTCTCTACATATGTTGTAGGTGATAAATGAAATTTAATTAGCTGACTAGGAACGATGGGACCACACTTGTCTTTTCATTCAAATTTCAAAAGTAAAGAGAAAGGGAAATAAAGGAAAAAATGAATGTCTGATTCATTTTCTCTGATTGTTAATTTGTGCAACTTTTTATATTTCAAAACACGTAATTAAATATCATATTTCATCAAAAAAAATGTACTTTTCATGTAAACACATTTCTGTTAAACTATGAACCCTTTTAATCAAAAAATGTAATCTTTTACTTATTCTTTTATTACATTAAAAATATAATCATTTGAATTTTAAACAATGGTCATTTTTAAGTATACCACAAAAATGTGAATTTTCATGTTAACATATTTTCATTTCAAATAACGATCATTTTTAATGATCCATTTACATTAAAGATGTAACCTTTAATGTGAAAACATTTTCAAACAATGAGTTTTATTTAATGATTCGTTTACATTAAAAAAATGTAATCATCAAGCAATGGGTAATTTTATTTTATTTTTTGTTGTTTTTTCATTCTCACGCATTTTCTATTTAAAATTTCATAAAATAAAATTTTAAATTGGTTCTGATTTTCCAGGTTGTTACAGGACTAAATTTGAAATGAATAAGGTTGGGCATCAAAATTGGTTAAGAAGGGAGGGTTATAGTGAAATTTTCCCCATCCTTATCCTTTGTCTGAGAAAACATCACATTCTTTTTTTTGGGTCCTCTTCTTTTTCTTCTTACAGTGAAAAACACAGCAAAGAGAAGTATGGCTTATTCCCCCTTTAAATCTTCATGCATACTAAAGATCTCAAGTGCAAATTAAATCTAGCTTCTCTTTAATCTATTCTATAGCCAATTTAAGTGCAAAATCATTCTCCAATGAAGAGAAGATCAAGATCTATAAGCTTCGAGAAGTCATGGTTGTTTCATATTCCTCTTTTCAATTCTATGCTCCGATTTGGCCTCCTACAGCTTCAAATCAATGGAAACCTTGCGTCTAATCCAATCAAGGTGAGTCGGTGGACTCACATTTTCTAGTTTGTTTAGTTTTAGTTTTATTTGTTGAATAAATTCACTATCTGTATAAAATATGTTACTTTTTTGAGTCATATTGGTTATTTGTTGCTGTATTGAAATCGAAACCCCATGTTTGATCCTTCATAACTTTCTGATCCTTAAGTGTTTTTACATGATTCTTTTTTCATGTTTTTTTCCATCTTTTTGTGTGTATATCTGAAAATTTTAAAGTCATATTGAGTTTATTTGGATGGGTAAATGGGTCGCCAAAGTAGGGGTTTCGCTGGGATATTGACCTGGAACGAAACAACGCCCAGGTCTAACGTCTGCTTGTTGTATCTCTTTTTCTATTGATTGGAATTGATTGATTTTTTTTGAAGCTTGGGATCTTTTCTATAGGATTGCAAATTTTTATGCAATTCCGATTTGATTTGGATGGGTAAACATGTTCCTAAAGTTGAGGTTTCGTCGTGACTGTTGTTCGTCTTGTTTTAATTGCTGAAATCACAACCGAAGTGTAACTTTGGGCTATTATGACTTCATGATCATTGATCCATTTTGGACGATTCTTTTTTTTTTGTAAAGCTTGAGTATTTTTCTTCCTATTAGAAAATTATTAGGTCAATCTGAGATTGTTTGGCTATTCAAACCTTGTCCAAAAGTTAGACTCGGAAGTGATTTCAGCCTAGGTTGAAATTCAGTCTAGGTCCATGTTTGGAGCTTTATAACTTTTTTGAGCGATGTTGGAATCTAATGAATCCTTTATCATTTAAAAGCCAGGTCTTTCTATTATGTGCATAACAAATTTTAGACCATTCGGAGATAGTTTGGTCATTCAAAACTACCCTGAAAGTGGCAACCTGGATTGGTTTCTAGGTATATTTTATGCCTTGGTGTAAATTTGGTCATCTATCCTTAAGTGTTATCATGATTTTCTTGATTTAGTTTTAAGCCATGCTTTTTGTGTTATATTTTGGCTTACTTCATTAATGGAGAAGCCTAAATTATCACTAATACATAGTTTCGGTTTCATGAAATTAGTGATTGAGTTTTGATATGTTTTGCGCATACATTGCACATTTTAAACTAGTTTTCTGATATATGTATAAATAACATGTTAGTTATAGTTTTGAGGCTAAAAATGGTTTTATAATTTTAGTCTTAATGCTAAATGGCCTAAAAAACAAATAGTATAAAGTTATCTTCATAAGCATATGGATGTCATAAAGAAAACTGTTGGTTTCGTATAACGTTTCATAACTTGTTTAGAAATCAAGTATTTTCTTATGATGTACTTAACCGAAGGCCTGGTTCATGGAATTTATTGGGTAGCTTTTATGGTATGAAGCGTGAGTTTAACTTAGCATATTCTTACATGTTGGTTATTCAAACTCTTGATTAAAGAGTTGTATGTCTTGTGTTATTTATCCCTTATACTGATTTGTAAACAAATTTGACCCTTGTGTGTATTCCTTGGGTCAGACCGAGATGTTTTAGGTGTAGTTGCAGAGCTTGGGTTAGCGAGTTATCTTTAGACTGTCTTCACTATAGCTACTTTCATTCGAGTTCATGTAGTTGAGTTACTTATTCTTATGACTGTATCATGTTGTATAAATGTCAAAGTTGTATCTATTATCACATGAATTGGTGGTACTCTAACGATGTAATATTGTGTAACTGTTCTATGGACTGTGATTGTATTTTCATATGTATTGTGTTCTGAGCTGATCCTATAGCCACGGTGGAATTGTATTATGTAAGGATTAAGTATGTCGTGCCTCTTGAAAAAAATTACAAGCACTTTCTCGATGTGGTTAAGACTTGCTAGTGCAAATCTACAAGTGGTCGCCCTTAACCAGCTTTATTCTCCGCTCTAATAGACAACATTACCTAGTAATGCTCTTTATTATGGTGGGTATCTAGGTGGGGTGTCACATAATGGTATCAGAGCCAGGTTCAGGACAAAGTACAATAAACATATAACAGTACCCAGAATAGTGCATGTGTTTCATCACAGAAGGATGCCACTTCTGCCAACATTATTACTTCATTTGTTGTCCTAAATCTATGTCCTTGACAACTTGAGCCTTAGTAGACCTTATCTTCGATAATACGTCTAGGAGTGTGTTCCATTTAGTAGTACTACATGAGTTGTATCACATTATTTGTGGCCTAATCTTATAGAAATTGCATCCTCTTGAATCCTTTCGATGTTTGAAATTTTGAAGGAAATTTAGACCCTAGCCTCCCATGCCTAATTTTTAAATAAAACTAGTTAGGATGGGTAAATAAATTAAATCTAAGAAAGAATATGTAACGGCACGATTTTCCATGCCCGGAAAATCGTGTCATTATTGAAAGAATTTAGAAGATGAGAGAGGAAAGGTAGAATTTATAAAATAGAAGAGTAAGAAGTTATCAGAATCTCACAGCGGAATTTCACAAAATACTTATATATTACATCACAAAGCCTGATACATCAGAGTACATAAAATATTACATCATCATGGTTCATACAATACCATATTACACTACATAGATACTCGAACTGATAATTAAAAAAACACATATGCTACTAGGTCTTGAACTGGTTCAGCATCATGTCCACTTGCCTTACCTGAACCTACTTGTCCACTCATAATAAATATTATGAGTACCCAAGAGTTTAAGAAACACAAAAATAAACTCTGGGTCAGTCAGGGGACTGGTGTGAGGAAACATAGTTAAACAGTATAACATGGAATAGGTGTCAAGGTGTTTATATTGATCCATGTTTTACTTCAAAAAAATCATTAGATCCATCCATGTCTAATATCTGGAATTGATCTAATCTCTTTATATCAAACATTTGATATTATAATAGTTCGTAACAGATAAATTAAAAATCTAGTGAAACGCTTGCATCTCACGTTCACTTATATAGTAAACAACTTTAAAAGTTGCAGAGCGCGTATTGGAGTTTGGATTCCAAACATACAGGGTATGGGAGCACCCACCGGACAGTGTACTCTAGAGAAGATACACTGGGGTTCAACAAGAACGTCTTGTAACCCGACCACACATGACTGTCCACTCATTCAGCTTGAGTGTGACGAATATATTATCACTCCTACGGTTGAGCTCGATTTACCGTTTCCAAATGCAACAGCAGCGAAATAGATTTAAGAAGTTAGATAAGGAAATCCTCTAGATGGTGATAATATACCCTGCTTGGGTATGACCCAACTAGCCATGCTGCCTAGCACAACTTTTGTTACTTCCGGGTTGTGATGTTTTGAGGTCACGTTGTTCTTCTGACAGATTTCCTCTTTTCATTCTTTGAATGCCACATCGTCCTATCCGTCAGAAATACCCATTCGATTACCCAAATATATTACGGGTAATAAAGCAAAGAGAAACGAATTCCTCCGCTACCAACGTAATATACTTACGTAAAACCGATGTGTAAAATCTGACTGACACACGCTGTCAGACACTCGTCCATTCGGGTATGTTCTGGGTTTGAACAGACCAAAAATATCTTTTTTTTAAATAACGCTTGCATCTCGTTGATTTCAGTATCTCGATTATGCGTCGTCTACTTCGATTCGAAGTGGAATCGTTGATTCCGGACTATTCGAACGATGTACGAAATCTTTTACAGTCGATGAATGTTTATCGATCAAATCAGGAGTATCACTCCATTTCGTATAATATATATATATTTCAAACAGTGTTTGCTTATCTGGTTTGCATTAGCACCGTCAATTTATCTTTTATATAATCAGTTGAGGTGAATATGGTTTTTGACAGTGTTGTGTACATTCTTTGGAAATTTCCCGAGCTCCGCACACGGTGTATTCTTCCTTTTTGTTCAAATGATGTTTGAGCTATTTGTCCTTTTGTTCTTATCCTTTAATGATTGTTCACTTTATAAATAATTCAAATAATTTATTTAAATTATTTATTCCCGTCTAATTTATATTTCAAACTTGGTTGATCTTTCACTGTCGAACTTGTTGGTTCGAAATCTCAGTTTCGACTTCTCGCTTGTCGTCTGCTTAACTAAATAAAAATACTTCTTTATTTAATTAATTAATTTATTTACTTTATTTATATTTTTAAATTTTAAATTTTAAATTATATTTAAATTTAAAAGTCTCGTATTCACTTGACGAAGAACACCGGACTTTGGCACTGCCAGAGTACCGGATTTTCAAGTGCCAGAACTGGACTCTGGCAGTGCCAAAGTACCAGAACTTGGCACTACCAAAGTGCCAAGTTTGGCACTGCCAAAGTGCCAAGCACTTGGCATTTTGCCGAAGTTCCAAGCACTTAGCAAGTGCCAAAGTGCTAAGCACTTGGCAAGTGCCAAGTGCCAATCCTTTGGCATTTGCCAAAGTGCCTGGACTTGGCATTTTCCAAGTACTAGGTCTTGGCAAAGTGCCAAGGGACTGGTCTTGGCATTTTCCAAGTACCAGCCTTGGTACTTCGATCAGTTGCACAGTACACGGTGGTACACCGTGCACGTGCACGCCACCACGACGAAATGAGGAGCCACCGCACCGATGCCATCCAGTCACGCTTCGCCCCTAGGTCCACGTTCATCCCTCCGATCATCAAATCTCCGACGCTACAGTGTTTTGGGTGTTTGAGCACTCCAACGTCAGAAAGCATCATCGAGGAATCGACCTCATCCTCGCGCATCAGGCCACGATACTCCATCTGACTCCTGCCTCGCCACGATGGGTTCCCAACGCCGCCTTCCCCCCACGACCGCACCTCCCTAAGTTCGCCGTTGATGATCAACGGCGATGGAAACAACTGAGCCCACTTACAGTATAAAAAACCCTATTTTCAACCCATTCGCAAAATCCACACATTTAAAAAATCTGGTTGTATTTTTCCCTGATCCTCTGGTCCCTGACGATGCTTCACCCCTAATCGCCTGACCCCTCATCCCTCCGATGATCGGAGTTTGGTCGGAGACCATTTTCCATTCATGGTCGAAATTCTCAAAGTATACACACTTAAAAATTGTGAAACCAATCTTAAAAATCATGATTTTGTGTCTGGATCTCGATTATAAAATCAAAACTATATTTCGTTTGATTCGAAAAATCAGGTAAACAGAGAGACCACTGTTATCTTCTGTTAAACTATTTTTGGACAAAAGCTCTTTGAAATGTGATTACTTTGATTTATATATATGAATATATGTCATGATTTACACAGGACCCATACCCTTTCATTACACAAAAGCAAATCGACATGGTTTTATTCCTAAATCATATGTACTGTAAGTTGTTTCACAGAACATCTAGACAAGTTTAAACAGCAGAGTTTATCATCAAGTCAGTTTGCACACATATTCACTACTATATACTACCTAGTAGATCAGTCTATAGGAAGGAATTTAAGTGGTTCTTCATCCTATTTTCTAGTTGACAGTGTCAACAGAAATCAAAGGAAACATGGTAGTTTTTACTAAATAGAAAAAAACTGTTTTACTGCAGTATTAAAACCAGAAGTGTTAGAATTTGTTTCACTCACCTAAAGCTTTCCTAGATCCAGAAATTTGACTTCAGATTTTAGAATGGAAACTCAGTTTTGTTTGTGTGAAAGTATGAGAGAATTTTAGTGGTATATATAGGTAAAGTCATGCATTAAAATATGAATTTCTGAGCTCATGTTCACACAGTAAACTCTCATAGCCTCACCCCTCTTCTATTTATACCTACGGCCAGAAATGAGGAGCTCAAGTACTTTAAAATTTATCTTACTTAGGCTTGTAGCTAATGACATGCTCCTAGGTAGTGTTTCTAGAAGCTTGAACCATACTTGCATTAAATGCAAGGACCATCCCTTTGGATTTTAAAATCTTAACTAATGTTCTCATTTGTTTCCTTCTTTGCTGAGATATTTCTCCTATACTATAACATGTACATGCTAACTATACTATAGGATTTTTAGGCAATGGCTAACGAAGATCATGGTTACTATGTCAAGTATGTTTCATTAAATGCTTGTCTCTTCTTGGAAATTGTTTTGTCTTGCTAGAGATTTCCTTTTTGTCTTTTGTTTGGATATTTAAGATGATAAGAGGTTCATTTGTTATATAATTCATGTTTTGGCCGTAATGTTTCATGTTGTAGGCAACATGTTGTGGTGTTTTTGTTTTCCAATCCCTCCTTTATTTTTAAATGAGCACATGCTCCTTTATTTTTGTTTATGTTCTAGTCCTTTGTTTTCAACTCCTTAGTTTGGCAAAATAATACTATGAAGTATTTCATTTCTATATGAAATTCCTTTTTAAATAATATATACTTGTTTTACATTTTTAAATCAAAGATTTTTTATCAAGTATATATATAATAATAATAATAAGATTACATACATATGCTCATTCATATGTATATTTGTTTTCAAGAATCTCCTTAGTATATATTTTTAAATAGAATCCTCATTTTAATTCTTCATTAAAATGATTTAAAAATAGTTAGAAAAGTCGGGACATTACAGTCCACCCCCCTTATAAGAATTTCGTCCCCGAAATTTAAAAGTAAGAAAATAGACAGTTTTTCCCAAAAGATGCTACTACATATCGTAATTGCTTAGTGCGTCCTAATTATACAATTAGTTCGATACTAGCACTGGTCTAGATAACATACTACACTACTAGTGCTACACCTGACTAATCATAGACATACACACCATACTACATAGATAGGCTATACTTGACTACATCAAGTTATAGCTACATGATATACACATACATTGTCCACCCCCATTAGTCTACTCCACTCTACTCGTCTGAGTCACCATCGATCATGATCCACTCATCATCAGAAATATCTACTACCTCGACCACCTCATCGTCGTCGTCTGATGGCACAAAAACATCCATAATCTCCGGGTTAGCCGGTACCACCTCTTCATCATCAGAGATCTCTATAGCCTCTACGGGCGGAATCATGTACACCTGAATCCAAGGATAACCAAAGTCTTCGAAAATCTCGACCCATCCTCCTACTTCGTGATACTCTACAAGTGCTTGCTTCAGTTTCTCCCATATCACCACTGCTGGGTCCACAAATTCCGTTGGTTGCTCTCCCATATCAGCTATCGGTGTTTCAGGTACAAACTCTTCTTCCTCCTCGGGTTCTTCTTCATCATCCCCATCCATATTCATATCCTCAGCCTCAACTCCCTCTTGGTCACTGCCATCGTCATCACTATCATCGTCTCCACAACCGGTTTCAATCATAAGTACACCATCATCCTTTGAGGGCTCCGTGCTGTCTGGATCTTGCTCCATGGGTTCCTCTCTGCCTACATTCGACCCATCCGAGGTCCTGTGTGTGCCTTCATCATCACTTGGTATCCTTCCTATAACATCTTCAGAATCATCCACTCTTGCTCGCTTGGCTAGTAATCTCTCTGTTTGGTGTGATGTAAGTCTCTTTCTAGCGGTCCTCTTCATCAGTGGTGCCATCTGAAAGTAAACAAGGAAAAGAACTCGTCAATGATAAAATCATAGCAAGGGAGTTCATAAGTCCTAATTAACCGAATCCACAAATGTATATGCCAATGCTTACAGAAATGAAGAAATCCAAGGTTTCATTTCATCCAAACAACCAAACAGTAAAACATACCTAATCTGTAGATAAATCCGGGTATAATTTCCTGATATGGTTCTCGGTCTCCCACGTGCAATCTTTCGGATTATCGCTCCACTGAATCTTAAGCAGACTTACTGCCTTGTTGCGAAGTTGCTTTTCTTCTCTGTCGATAATACGAAATGGTCGTCGAATTATAGTCAAAGCTTGTTCAATCTCTATTTCTTGCTGAACAGATGGTTCCAGAATTAAAGACGGATCGTGCAAACATTTCCTTAAATGAGACACATGGAATACGTTGTGGATTCCTGCCATATGTTCTGGTAATTCTACTCTGTAGGCTTGAAAACCAATTCTCTCCATAACTCGGAAAGGTCCAACATATCGCGGAGTTAACTTTCCAGCTTTTCCAAATCTCACCACTCCTCTCATTGGTGAAATCTTCACAAATACCAGGTCTCCTATCTCAAATACAAGATCTCTTCGTCTTTGATCGGCATAGCTTTTCCGTCGATCCTGGGATTCTTTCATTCTTAACTTCACCAATTCTACTTTCTCTGTTGCTTCTCGGATCATGTCTAGTCCAAGTATTAATTTGTCTCCGGATTCAATCCAAAATGCTTGTGCTTTACAGGGTCTTCCATACAATGCTTCGTATGGTGCCATTTGTATACTCGCCTGATAACTGTTGTTATAAGAAAATTCGACTAGGTGTAGATGATCTTCCCACGATCCTCCAAAATCAAGAATACACGCTCTTAACAAATCTTCCAATATCCGGTTCACTCTCTTAGTTTGACCGTCCGTTTGAGGATGGTAAGCTGTACTGAGGTTCAATCTTGTTCCTAAAGTTCTTTGCAATGCCCCCCAAAAGTTACTTGTAAAGATGGGATCTCTATCGCTTACAATGCTTGTTGGGACTCCATGTAATCGTACAATCTCCCTCATGAAAATTTCGACTAAAGATGCAGCTGTACGTGTCGGTTTTACAGGAATAAAATGCGCGCTTTTCGTTAGTCGATCGACAATTACCCAAATTCCTTCAAATCCTCTTCTTGTCCTTGGCAATCCATCGATAAAATCCATCGATATCATTTCCCACTTCCAGTTGGGTATTTCTAATGATCGCAACAATCCAGCAGTTTTTTGATGATCTCCCTTGACTTGCTGACAACACAAACATTCATTCACGAAAGTTGTAACATCCTTCATCATTCCTGGCGACCAGAATACTCTTTTCATATCGTTATTCATTTTATGAATTCCCGGATGGATACTCAATTTTGATGCGTGGCATTCTTTCAAAACCTCTTGCCTCAATCCATCCACATCTGGAACACATAGTCTATTGTTAATTCTTAATACTCCTCGATTATCCAAATTGAAATCAGACTCCTTTCCATTCGCGACTCCTTGTATGATCCTCTCCAGTTTAGCATCTCTTCTCTGATTGCTCATAATCCTTTCTTGGAGAGTCAGTGTGACTTCCAATAGGGATAGAATCGCATTTCTGCTCAAAGCGTCTGCTACTACATTTGCCTTGCCTGGCGTATAGATGATATCCAAATCATACGATGCAAGAAACTCTAACCATCGTTGTTGTCTCAAAATTTAAATCCTTCTGGGAAAATAAGTACCTCAACGGTTTATGATCTGTAAACAGTTCGAATTTTCCACCCAGAAGATAATGCCTCCATATCTTCAATGCAAAAACAACGGCCAATAACTCAAAATCTTGAGTTGCATAATTCTTCTCGTGTATCTTTAATTGCCTACTTGCATATGCAATCACACAACGGTTCTGCATCAACACGGCTCCTAATCCAGTTCCACAAGCGTCAGTGTAAACTTCAAATTTGCTCGTTCCATCGGGAACAGCTAATACCGGTGCATTGGTTAAGCGATCTTTTAACTCTTGAAAAGATTCTTCACACTTCGGGGTCCAAATGAACTTCTGGTTTTTCTTCGTCAATTTCGTTAGATGGGATGATATCTTAGAATAGTCTTTGATAAACCTTCGGTAATATCCCGCCAATCCTAGGAAACTTCGAATGTCAGTTGGTGTACGAGGTTGCCTCCACTGTTGTACTGATTCAACTTTCACCGGATCTACCGATATTCCACCTCCGTTTACGATGTGCCATAAAAATCTCACTTCAGACTTCCAAAAATGACATTTTGAAAATTTTGCTTTCAACACATTTTTCCGCAGGGTTTCTAATACTACTCTGAGGTGATAGCGATGCTCCTCTTCAGTTTTTGAGTAAATCAGAATATCGTCAATGAAAATTAGAACAAACTTGTTTAGAATTTTTCTAAAGACTCTGTTCATCAAATCCACGAAAAATGCTGGTGCGTTGGTTAGACCGAACGGCATAACCAACCACTCATAAAAGAAATCCGGGCCTCTGAATGCTGTTAAAGGAATACTATCCTCAGCGATTTTCAATTGATGAAATCCTGTTGCTAAATCCATTTGAGAGAATACGGTCGCTCCATGTAATTGATCGAAAAGGTCATCGATTCGGGGTAAAGGGTATTTGTTTTTTATGGTCACTTTGTTTAACTCTCTATAGTCAACACATAGTCTTAATGACCCATCAGACTTCACTACAAAAACTACCGCCGAGCCCTAATTAGAAAAACTAGGTCGGATTAATCCTTTACTAAGCAAATCCCGAGTCTGTTTCTCCAGTTCCAATACTTCCTTTGGTGCCATACGTCTCTTTGGTTGTACTATCGGTCTTGCTCCTGGGATTAAATCGATTCAGAATTCTATCTCACGATGAGGAGGTAAACTTCCGACTTCTTCGAAAATATCTTTGAATTCTCTAACCACGTCCAGTGTTTCAAGGTTCTCTTGGTGTGCTTCTAGGGCGTATAGGAAACTACAGGTATGAATACCGGGTTTTCCACAGGGTATTCTAGCTTTACGGTCTAGGCTCGTGATCAAGGTTATGGTTTCTTTATCACATTTTTTCTTGGCTTGGAACTCGCTCAGCCAGTCCAATCCGAGAATAAAATTGAAACTTTTGAAATCTAAGACATAGAAATCAAATCGAAAGGAATGTGAGAGATATAACAGCGCTATATCCTCACAACACATTTTTAACTCCATTTTACCACCGATAGGATTTGATACACAAATTGGATTTGGGGAAATCATTGGTTTAAGGTTAAATAGGTTTACAGTTTCAGAAGAAATAAAACTGTCTGAAGCGCCAGTGTCAAACAAAACTCGAAGGTAAATTCCTTTAAATTGTAAAGTACCTTCTAGCACTCCCTTCCCTTTCACATTCTGAGAGCCAGATGGTTCATTCTTGATGGCATACACTTTTGCTTGAGTTGCCCTTTTCATCAGCGGACAGTCTTTCACCATATGCCCAGGCTGGTGATAGTTGAAACAGAGGTTCTTCAATACCATCTCATTCCTCTGAACTTGCTGATGTTGCTGCTGTGGTTGTTGCTGAGGCTTCCTTTGCTGCTGTTGTGGTTGTTGTTGTTGTGGTTTCTTGTTGCTCTTTTGTTTACAGAACCTGGCAATGTGTCCCTTCTTTTTGCAGTTGTGACACATCACATTCTTGAAACGATTCTTAGTTTTCTGTTGAACTGCTTTTCCTTGGTTCTTGTTATCTTTCCAATCAGGGTTAAATTTCCTTTTCTGGGGATTCCCTCCACTTGCTTCTCCAGTTTGAGCCTTTGCTGCAGTTGGGTTTTAGCGTCCAGAGCTTCATATCTGAGTGCTAAATCTACGAGTTCAACAAATGGATCTTTTAGATGCCCCATCATACGGCCTTGCAGACTATCCTTCAATCCAGCTACGAACATCTCGTTCTTTTTCAGCGAGGTATTTACCAACTCTGGTCCAAAGCTTGACATTGCATTGAACTTGTTTTCGTACTCAGTGACAGTCATGGTTTCTTGCTTCAAATCGATGAAGTCTCGGTACATCCTGGTTTTCCCAGTTGCAGGCAAATACTGAGCTTCAAAAGCTTCTTTGAACATAGCCCAAGTAAAGTTCTCCTCTGGAGTATTTGCAGTCTGGGCATCCCACCAGATTGCTGCAGCTCCTTCCAGATTCCATGATGCTAACAGTCGTTTGTACTCGTCATCCAGTTTCAGTCCCTTAAAAATCTTTTCACATGATCTAATCCATGCTTGGATGTCAACTAGTGATTCTGTTCCCTTAAAAGTTTTTCCTCCCAGAGTAGTGTAGTTCTTACAAATCATAGCGAAGTTTGGCTGCGTTGGAGCTTGGACTACTTCAGTCGTTTCCACTTGGGTCTAATTAACAGTGTGCCCATTTGTCGTAGTTGCCCGACTTGCTCCTCGTCCTCGCCTTGCTTGAGAACTCATTTTCAACTTCTGAGTAAATGATTCGAGAGTTAATACTCATTCAGAAACCAGTCTTTAGGGTTAACTTTAACCAAATAACTAGGGTTGATAACTAAGGTTAATAACTATGGTTGAGAACTAAGGACGACCCATACTAAAATAGTTTTTAGTAAAAATGCGCTTTCTCGATGCTCACTCTAAGCCTAGGTGTTCAAAAAACCTAAGCTCTGATACCAACTGTAACGGCGTGATTTTCCATGCCCGGAAAACTGTGTCATTATTGAAAGAATTTAGAAGATGAGATAGGAAAGGTAGAATTTATAGAATAGAAGAGTAAGAAGTTATCAGAATCTCACAGCGGAATTTCACAAAATACTTATATATTACATCACAAAGCCTGATACATCAGAGTACATAAAATATTACATCATCATGGTTCACACAATACCATATTACACTACATAGATACTCGAACTGATAATTAAAAAAACACATATGCTACTAGGTCTTGAACTGATTCAGCATCATGTCCACTTGCCTTACCTGAACCTACTTGTCTACTCATAATAAATATTATGAGTACCCAAGAGTTTAAGAAACACAAAAATAAACTCTGGGTCAGTCGGGGGACTGGTGTGAGGAAACATAGTTAAACAGTATAACAGGGAATAGGTGTCAAGGTGTTTATATTGATCCATGTTTTACTTCAAAAAAATCATTAGATCCATCCATGTCTAATATCTGGAATTGATCTAATCTCTTTATATCAAACATTTGATATTATAATAGTTCGTAACAGATAAATTAAAAATCTAGTGAAACGCTTGCATCTCACGTTCACTTATATAGTAAACAACTTTAAAAGTTGCAGAGCGCGTATTGGAGTTTGGATTCCAAACATACAGGGTATGGGAGCACCCACCGGACAGTGTACTCTAGAAAAGATACACTGGGGTTCAACAAGAACGTCTTGTAACCCGGCCACACATGACTGTCCACTCATTCAGCTTGAGTGTGACGAATATATTATCACTCCTACGGTTGAGCTCGATTTACCGTTTCCGAATGCAACAGCAGCGAAATAGATTTAAGAAGTTAGATAAGGAAATCATCTAGATGGTGATAATATACCCTACTTGGGTATGACCCAACTAGCCATGCTGCCTAGCCCAACTTTTTTACTTCCGGGTTGTGATGTTTTGAGGTCACGTTGTTCTTCTGACAGATTTCCTCTTTTCATTCTTTGAATGCCACATCGTCCTATCCGTCAGAAATACCCATTCGATTACCCAAATATATTACGGGTAATAAAGCAAAGAGAAACGAATTCCTCCGCTACCAACGTAATATACTTACGTAAAACCGATGTGTAAAATCTGACTGACACACGCTGTCAGACACTCGTCCATTCGGGTATGTTCTAGGTTTGAACAGACCAAAAATATCTTTTTTTTAAATAACGCTTGCATCTCGTTGATTTCAGTATCTCGATTATGGGTCGTCTACTTCGATTCGAAGTGGAATCGTTGATTCTGGACTATTCGAACGATGTACGAAATCTTTTACAGTCGATGAATGTTTATCGATCAAATCAGGAGTATCACTCCATTTCGGATAATATATATATATATATTTCAAACAGTGTTTGCTTATCTGGTTTGCATTAGCACCATCAATTTATCTTTTATATAATCAGTTGAGGTGTATATGGTTTTTGACAGTGTTGTGTACATTCTTTGGAAATTTCCCGTGCTCCGCACACGGTGTATTCTTCCTTTTTGTTCAAATGATGTTTGAGCTATTTGTCCTTTTGTTCTTATCCTTTAATGATTATTCACTTTATAAATAATTCAAATAATTTATTTAAATTATTTATTCCCGTCTAATTTATATTTCAAACTTGGTTGATCTTTCACTGTCGAACTTGTTGGTTCGAAATCTCAATTTCGACTTCTCGCTTGTCGTCTGCTTAATTAAATAAAAATACTTCTTTATTTAATTAATTAATTTATTTACTTTATTTATATTTTTAAATTTTAAATTTTAAATTATATTTAAATTTAAAAGTCTCGTATTCACTTGACGAAGAACACCGGACTTTGGCACTGCCAGAGTACCGGATTTTCAAGTGCCAGAACTGGACTCTGGCAGTGCCAAAGTACCAGAACTTGGCACTACCAAAGTGCCAAGTTTGGCACTGCCAAAGTGCCAAGCACTTGGCATTTTGCCGAAGTGCCAAGCACTTGGCAAGTGCCAAAGTGCTAAGCACTTGGCAAGTGCCAAGTGCCAAGCCTTTGGCATTTGCCAAAGTGCCTGGACTTGGCATTTGCCAAGTACCAGGTCTTGGCAAAGTGCCAAGGTTCTGGTCTTGGCATTTTCCAAGTACCAGCCTTGGTACTTCGATCAGTTGCACAGTACACGGTGGTGCATCGTGCACGTGCACGCCACCACGATGAAATGAGGAGCCACCGCACTGATGTCATCCAGTCACGCTTCGCCCCTAGGGCCACGTTCATCCCTCCGATCATCAAATCTCCGACGCTACAGTGTTTTGGGTGTTAGAGCCCTCCAACGTCAGAAAGCATCATCGAGGAATCAACCTCATCCTCGCGCATCAGGCCACGATACTCCATCTGACTCCTGCCTCGCCGCCGTGGGTTCCCAACGCCGCCTTCCCCCCACGACCGCACCTCCCTAAGTTCGCCGTTGATGATCAACTGCGATGGAAACAACCGAACCCATTTATAGTATAAAAAACCCTATTTTCAACCCATTCACAAAATCCACACATTTAAAAAATCTGGTTGTATTTTTCCCTGATCCTCTGGTCCCTGACGATGCTTCACCCCTAATTGCCTGACCCCTCGTCCCTCTGATGATCGGAGTTTGGTCGGAGACCATTTTCCGTTCATAGTCGAAATTCTCAAAGTATACACACTTAAAAATTGTGAAACCAATCTTAAAAATCATGATTTTGTGTCTGGATCTCGATTATAAAATCAAAACTATATTTCGTTTGATTCGAAAAATCAGTTAAATAGAGAGACCACCGTTATCTTCTGTTAAACTATTTTTGGACAAAAGCTCTTTGAAATGTGATTACTTTGATTTATATATATATATGAATATATGTCATGATTTACACATGACCCATACCCTTTCATTACACAAAAGCAGATCGACATGGTTTTATTCCTAAATCATATGTACTGTAAGTTGTTTCACAGAACATCCAGACAAGTTTAAACAGCAGAGTTTATCATCAAGTCAGTTTGCACACATATTCACTACTATATACTACCTAGTAGATCAGTCTATAGGAAGGAATTTAAGTGGTTCTTCATCCTATTTTCTAGTTGACAGTGTCAACAGAAATCAAAGGAAACATGGCAGTTTTTACTAAATAGAAAAAAACTGTTTTACTGCAGTATTAAAACCAGAAGTGTTAGAATTTGTTTCACTCACCTAAAGCTTTAGTAGATCCAGAAATTTGACTTCAGATTTTAGAATGGAAACTGAGTTTTGTTTGTGTGAAAGTATGAGAGAAATTTAGTGGTATATATAGGTAAAGTCATGCATTAAAATATGAATTTCTTAGCACATGTTCACACAGTAAACTCTCATAGCCTCACCCCTCTTCTATTTATACCTACGGCCAGAAATGAGGAGCTCAAGTACTTTAAAATTTGTCTTACTTAGGCTTGTAGCTAATGACATGCTCCTAGGTAGTGTTTCTAGAAGCTTGAACCATACTTGCATTAAATGCAAGGACCATCCCTTTGGATTTTAAAATCTTAACTAATGTTTTCATTTGTTTCCTTCTTTGCTGAGATATTTCTCCTATACTATAACATGTACATGCTAACTATACTATACGATTTTTAGGCAATGGCTAACGAAGATCATGGTTACTATGTCAAGTATGTTTCATTAAATGCTTGTCTCTTCTTGGAAATTGTTTTGTCTTGCTAGAGATTTCCTTTTTGTCTTTTGTTTGGATATTTAAGATGATAAGTGGTTCATGTGTTATATAATTCATGTTTTGGCCGTAATGTTTCATGTTGTAGGCAACATGTTGTGGTGTTTTTGTTTTCCAATCCCTCCTTTATTTTTAAATGAGCACATGCTCCTTTATTTTTGTTTATGTTCTAGTCCTTTGTTTTCAACTCCTTAGTTTGGCAAAATAATACTATGAAGTATTTCATTTCTATATGAAATTCCTTTTTAAATAATATATACTTGTTTTACATTTTTAAATCAAAGATTTTTTATCAAGTATATATATAATAATAATAAGATTACATACATATGCTCATTCATATGTATATTTGTTTTAAAGAATCTCCTTAGTATATATTTTTAAATAGAATCCTCATTTTAATTCTTCATTAAAATGATTTAAAAATAGTCAGAAAAGTCGGGACATTATAGAATAACTGAAATTCATGTTGGTGTAATAGTGTGCTAAATCAAAATATATCAGAGTGCGCAGTGGAAGCGAATGAGTTTTTTTAGCTATGCTAAATTTAATAAACCTGTAAGTGGTATAAGGAATGGTAAATATTAAATATTAAATGTTGTTTAATAGTTACTTGTCTTGTGAATACAAATCAAGTTAATATTAAGTGAAACATAGTGTTGGATTATTTTTGAAATAAAGTAAGAGTACCGGTGATGAAAAAAACCCAAGTGAAAACTAATTATTTTGATTATTTAAATTTTATAAATACTTATATATAGTTTGAATTGTACACAATGTCCATTGATATTCATGTGAAATTCTGTATGATGAGGATTTTGAGCAAATGGTCTAGTAATACCAAATGGTATGGGACATTTGGTAATACTTTTCTGATTACTCTCTTGACTTCTCATACGGAATATTTGTTTGCTTTTGTACCCCAAGTTAGTGCGATTTTTTTTTCTTATCATTGATATTAAAGTAATATGGGATGCATGTGTTATATTTGTGCAAATACTGTTTGAAAGTATACCATTTTTGAATTGAAGTACTTTGGGCCATCTTTAATTGATATGCTTTTATGTCATTCATATTATGATAATTTTTGTTCCATATTACCACTAGTATGGCTTGATTTAAGTGGCTAAACCACCATATATTATTTTGTGCCTGGGATGGGCTTGTCTTGTTTATTTTTTGATTGGTAGTTAAATATTGTGTAAAGACCCGTAACTTCCCCGTGAAGGAAAGAGCAGATACTTCGAGAACAACAAACGAAAGAATGCAGACAGAAGAACATTTCATTGTTATTACAACAATTCCATCAGAATACAAGAATATACAGAGTATGAATGAATATTATACATTCGATAAATATCAGAGATTACATAAATTACATAGCAGCGGAAAATAATACAATACACAACTGAAAGAGATATACGGATACAAAGCTTTCCGGATTTCGTTCCAGCAGTAAATAAGGATCCTGTGAATATAAATCTGCAAAACCAAAACTACTAGTTGCCCATGTCAAAAATAAGGGCACCCAGAGTTTAGGTTAAAACAATAAACTCCATGTCAGTCATGTGACTGGTGTGAGAATTAAAACAGTTATTAATCTTTATTTTAAAGTTAGATAAATCAAGGGACCACGTCGTATAACACGGAACGGGTTTCTTCCCAAGAATACCAGTGCATAAAACAACAGCACAATGCTAAATAAAGAAAAATGAAGCTATTATAAGACCCAGGTCCCATCACACAATGCAACACAAACCAGAGGAAAGGGTTTTCCCTTGTAATAGCCAAAGCATGCTTGATAGGTTTAAAACAAATCATTTGATACTATTATAAGTGCATAGTGTATAAAACAACTTCAAATCATAAGTATCAATCATAGACAACATGGGTACCATATATCATGTCGCCATACTAGGCTCTACAATCAAATCCGCAAAGTCACGTATTTGGAAATTGGATTTCCATCTGCGAACTGAGGCCAGGGATCGTCCTCAACCGATTCGAGACAATCTAGCCTACCATGTCTCAGGAACAGCCGCAACTGCACCTTGGAGCCACAGGGCCGGTCCACCGATGTGGATTAAAATGCATGAACATTACGTTTCTCCGCCCTTTGGGGCGTAAATGAGCCAACGAATGACTCCATCGGATTCACATAGTCATAGATATATCTGAGGCGCCTCGTAACAACAACAACCACATAAGTCAAACTCGTCAGGGCGTGTAAAACCACTGACGCCACTTCTAGCTAGAAAGAAACACATGCCCCCCTTGGATCCTTCTCCCGTTTCTGGTTCACAACTGGGGTGTGAGGCTCGCGAATCCACGCTACACAAATCTATGCCACACAGGTCGTGCTTTGATCATCACCACAAGACCTTGCTTTTCAACAGTAGCCTTGATCATATTGCCACTTAGGCATGCCACACAGGCAATTCACTCCATGCGATTGATATCCATCGATATATAACCCCTGAGCTCGTACGTCTCAGAGAAGGGCGTTAAGCAAGAGAATAAATTCTCCCCCGCCAAACAAATGTATATTTAATAGAAATCAATCACACAGACTAAAATCCAATGTCAGACATACAGTTCATTTACAAGTTCGTTCGGGGTCCGAACGAAACCGTAGCACCTAGTACCCCGCTTATCTATCGATCTCCAAGTATGTCTGGACGACCACTAACTGATTCCCTCGTCTTGGGTGCACGGCCCAATCAAGATCATCAGTAATTATCCAAACGACGTGAAGACCTCCGGTCTTCGACCACCGTCTTCATCTTCGACTTATCGTCGTATCAGTTATTCAGAATGGGATAAACCCGGTCTTTCCGAATAACTCGCGTATATTATAAACAAGTGTTACACAAACACAACATACGCCTCATTCCAATTCAACATTCACTAACCGTAAATTAACAAGAGAATAATTCCCTAAATATTAACCCCGAAGGAGGAAACCAACATCAGATCAATATCCAGAAAACCATTCTGCTTAGCTAACCGATAGTTAGTTTCTAAATTTCACATTCTTAGGGAAAGGTTCCCATTAATTTTAACAAAGATAAATTCTTTAAATTTATTCTTTAATCTTCCTTTGAATATCCCTTCAAACTAGTCGGGACTAGCGAACCATACCGAAGTAACTATTTATTTTATTACCCAACCCCAACCTATTTATCCCATGAAGTAAAACTGGTGATACTTCACATCTAACACCATGGTGTTATCGGCAAATTGAATTACCATTTCACGTTCAAATCTAATTAAAGATTTATCTATCGCCTGGAGCAAAACTGGGGATACTCCACTCTCGATCATTTCAATCTAATTAAAGATTCATTAAAACTCCACTTAGTTTTAATCTTTAACTGGGTTAAAGAATCAATGTCATTTAAAACACGATTCACTATAAACCCAAAATCACATTCCATTAATTATCAGGTTAAAGAACAAGTGTTATTTAAAACACTGTTCACGATAAACCCAAAAATCAATACCAATTCAATTCCATTTAATTGGTACACTTCATTAAATCTAAATAAAAAGATTTAATCGTTTTCTCAACTGGGCTTAAGAACAGTGTTAATGAAGACATCATTCACGACAAACCCAAATAACATATGATATTAAGTACAAGGCTCTGAATAAAAAATTTATCGGCTTATATTCAATATCAAATTCTACGACCAACAAATATCGTATTGGAAATAACGATATAAATATATCTTTCAAATTCCCATAACAATATTTGTATCATCACTAAATCCAACATCGAAATATTCCGAAGACAATTTCAATTCAAATCCATTCCAATTCACTTATTGGAAATTTTGGTTATTTTCAAAACCATTTCAAATCCAATTTATTTATTTTAAAAATTAATAGAATTATAATTCTAGTTCAAAACTAGTTCATTTCGATAAAAATCTACCTTTATCTTTTCAAATATGGATTTTTTCATCCTAATACTTCACAAATCATTTCTTATGATTTTACACAAATTATTACTATTTTTAATAATTTTATCAAGGCCCGTACAGTCGATTTCCATCAACGGCCATCGAACTGCACTTACAACGACCTTTTCCAAATTTGATTTGGACATTCCAAATCCAACCGTTAGATTTCCAATTTCTAATATTCGTTAGAAAGCTCTTTTCGATAGGAACCAAACGGTTCCGGTTTTAGGAGAATCCGACGGTCAGATCTCCCGCAGTATCCATTCGAAGTCAATTGTCGAAATTCACGAACTACCGCAGCGCGACGCGTTCTATTCAGGCCATTTTATTATATATATAATATATATAATATAAACTTCGTATTTCCTTTTAAAACGTATTTTATAAATCGTTTTAAATTCGTTTTCGAGACGATTTCAACTTCATTTCAAATTCAAATCAAAATTAAATTTTTCCTTATGAATTCGTTTTAAATTCATTTCAAATTGATTTCATTTCAAATTGATTTCAATTCAAATCGATTTCAATTCGAATTCAATTCTATTCAATTTCAATTCGTTTTCAATTCGAATTCAATTCTATTCAATTTCAATTCGTTTTCAATTCAATTTCAATTCGAATTCAATTCAATTTAGTTCAATTCGAATTCTAATTCGTTTCATTTCAATTAATTCGAATTTCATTTCAAAATATTCGATTTTGAAATCACTTTTCAATATTCATTATAAAAATGAATATAATCGATATATATATCGTTCACGTCAAAATGGCGTCAATCTAATCAACACGGCTTAATATATTTCTATTTTCAAATATTCTATTTCAAAAATTTCTTTTTCAAATATTTCTATTCAAATATTTTATTCAAATAGTTCTCTTCAAATATTCTATTTCAAAACTGGAATAAGGCCCAATCAATTATCATAGATTTTATTTCTATGGATTTCCATAAAACGCATGTATATATCAACAATGACAAATAATCAACCATCATCCAAAGTGCATTCTACACTGTATAAGCATCCAATATGAATATTTAACGCTCATAACAGTCTGTCAATCAATCGATCGATATACCACTAATTATTGGGATTAGTGTATATCATATATCATCCCAATACCTGTGTGGGGTTTCAAACAATCAAACACAGATTTCATTTGTGCAGTTGAGCGATGTGTAAAATTTATCGTCCCAATCAATATCGTTCAAATGTGTGTATATAAACAAACCGTCCGATTTGTTTATAAATATTTATTTCATATACACGTTAAAAATTCTATTTTCAACTATAAAATATTTTTAACTATATAAATATTTTATTTCATTTCACATCACATCACACAATCAACTACACATCAAAATCAAACAAACAAGCATACAAGCCGTCCATGGTCTGTGGACGTCGGGTGTCGGGTGCTACTAAACACCGTCTGCATCCAAATATATATTTCAACTAGAAAAATAAATAAAAGGTGAGGAGTTCTCACTGACTAGCTAATCCAAACGCCTCGACTCTTCATATGTAGAAAATCTCCGCCGTTTCTTCTTTCATCACTTTCGTCATCCGTATTCACTACATATATAAAAAATTGAATTTTTATTGCTACTTCATATATATAAAAATCAAATTTTTATTGCTACTTCATATATATAAAAATCGAATTTTTATTGCTACTTCATATATATAAAAATCGAATTTTTATTGCTACTTCATATATATAAAAGTCGAATTTTTATATTGTTACTATGCATATAAAAAATTACATTTTCATATTGCTACTATATAGATAAAAATTCTATTTTTACACCGCTACTGTATAGATAAAAATTCTATTTTTACACCGCTACTATATAGATAAAAATTCTATTTTTCTCTCACTATCCTCTATATAAAGATTTCGCCTTTTCAAATATAAAGATTTCGCCTTTTCAAATATAAAGATTTCGCCTTTTCGAATATAAAGATTTCTCCTTTTCAAATATAAAGATTTCACCTTTTCAAATATAAAGATTTCGCCTTTTCAAATATGAAGATTTCGCATTTTCATTTTAGATAAAAATCACAACTTGTTTTAAATAAAAATATAATCTTCATATTATTAAAAATATAATCTTTATACGTTATTTTTCTTATTCTGATTTGTTCTGAGAAGTCAACGAGGGGGAGAGATTATAAAGAGAGAGAGAGTTTTATTTTATTTTATTATTTTATTATTTAGTTTCAAAAAGTACCTTTTTATTTCGAACTCGAAATCAAACCCACCAACTGTCGTCCCTAGCTAATTACCCCCATTCCGAACACAATGGGATATGTATCGTAAGCTGATTCGATCGTTTCGATCAGTTTTCATCAAAATCAACATATAACTCTATATATTGAATTTGAACGTGCATTTCAATTTATTGGGGTCACATACGAACTCTAAAAATTCCCAAGAAATATTTTCTAGCTTCGTATTGACGATACGGTCCTAACAAAACTAGTTTCGTCAAATTCTGAGACCATTTGAAAAATGGCCATTTTCTAGTCGGTTAAAATCAACTAAAACTGGCCAAACACGTTTTCCTTTGCTACGCTCACATATTGATTCGAAAAATTATGAAAATTGGAATCTAGCAATAATTAGACATCACATATCCAACAAAAGTGGTTTCGTCGAAATCCGAGGCCGTCTGCAAAATTTCCATTTTTAAGGGCTAGAATTCCATAGCGACTAATCTGAATTTTCAACTAGGCATATCTTTTGATCCCTGCTATGAAATTTCAATTTTTTGATTCCTTGGAAATATATTCTCAATTAGATTCTAATATTTTTGGTTTCGCTAAAATCCGGTTTATTTTGCACCCGGTACATCCATTTGAATTTTGAAATCGAATTACCGAACTACCGCGCCATTTTCAATTCCTTTTATAATTTAAAATAAATAGTTATATTCTAACGACGACGTATATAAATATATACATTCTAATTCTATTGGAAATAAATTTTCGTCGTTATTATTTAAAATAAATCATTTTAGATGTTCAAAATTCGCCAAAATTGCCAAAATAAAATTTTAAATTGGCTTGCATTTCCGGGTTGTTACATATTGCTTTTGTTTGGTTTAATTTGGGTTGTGATTACCATTTTGCTTTATTATGTGATGGTTTATTTTTTCAAGTCGTGGTTAAGTATCTAAGGTGTTTTGACATTATAAACACTCTGATTTGCATGGCAAGATTTTATATAACATAGCATTTCAAGAATGCTTTTGATTTTGGGTTGGGATAGATTAGACTCTGCTGTACCAATGGGCAAATACTCCATCTTGATCGACCTAATTCAGGATCATAACCTGAATCGGTGGCTTTACCACCAAAGGTCAATGGTTTGCTACATAGTGCAATTTTGTTATTTTGATCGAAATTCCTGGTCGGTGGGTCATAGGCTACAAGAGATGGAGGCGTAGGGGTCCCACTTGTAGCTCTATGAACGGCTAGCATACGACCTTCGCCATAAACCATCTCGATTATCCTGGGTTGATCTCTAGGTGTGTTATGGCGTTATGAGTAGATTACGGGGTTGATGTCTCAATGCGTTGGCTTGAGCTTTGACACACGATTTTACAACATTAAAGTCTTTTTGTTTGGCATGTTATGAGGCGGCTTGTATTTATACCATAATCCCCTAATACTTTATTACATTTTTTAATTGATCAATTTTATTACATATTGATTATATATATGATGATTGTTATAGGTGTCATATTGAATTTATATATGATACTCTGATTTGATTTTATCATATTGCTTTTACATATGATAAATGCTATGAAGATTTTATTGACCTGATTGGTTACCATAAGACATTTATCATATTGATTTATATATGATATTTGTTAAGAGCATCACATTGATTTATATATGATACTATGACTTGATTAATTTATCATATTGATTTATATATGATATTTGTTAAGAGCATCGCATTGATTTATTTGTGATACTCTAACTTGATTCATTTTATCATATTGATTTATATATGATATTTGTCAAGAGCGTTGCATTGATTTATATGTGATACTCTGAATTGGTTCATTTTATCATATTGATTTATATATGATATTTGTTAAGAGCACCGCATTGATTTATATGTGATACTCTGACTTGATTCATGTATCATGTTGATTTATATATGATATTTGTTAAGAGCATCGAATCGATTTACATGAGATAATCTGACCTGATGAGTATCATATTGTTTTATATATAATATTTTATATCATTTTGGTGTACATGTGGTACTCTAACTCAGTTTATTTTATCATATTGTTTTACATATGATAAATGTCATGAAATATTTGATTTATATATACTACTCTATTGTAACGAACTGGGAATTTCGACCTCGAAAATCAACATAAAATTCATGTCGACTATTCGAATATCGAACATATCAGATGATTAATAGAAAGAAGTTAGAGGGCGAGAAATAGAAAGAAAGAAAGTTAGAATAGAAGAAGAAGAAGAAGACCACAACATAACAGAATAATAAAGCACGAATCTCACAGTGGAACGAATAAAATATAGTATATATCATAACTTTTGAAATACAAAACTTATAACTGTATATACATACGATTTCAGAGTATAACGCATAATATCACAGCGGAAATAAACAACAACTATAAAATCCTAAAGGCCTTCTGCTCCAAGCTCTTCCAAGTATATATGAAAAATCCTTAATACTTGACTACCCGTACAAATTTGGACACCCAAGAGTTTAGGGTAAATAAAAAAACAAAATAAACTCTGGGTCAATCATAGGACTGGTGTGGGTAAACTCCAACCACTTAGTTTAACTTTTAAAATCCTTTTAAAAAAAAGAATAATTGTAAGACCGATCCACACATAAACATGGATGGTTTTTACCTTACGATAAACCAAAATATTCTTTATATCAAAGCTCTTCTGATATTACAGCAGTGTCTAAATCAAATAAATAGAAATCTAGTGAACGCTTCCATCTCACATTCCACATTCATAATATATAATCAAAAACTGCGAGCACTTATTGGATAATGGATTCCAACCGGCAAGGTATGAGACCACCTTCCGACTGTGTATCTCTAGAGAGGACAACAAGAACATCTTGCAACCCAGGCTAAACATGACTGGTCACTCATTTCACTTTAGTGTACCGAATGTATTATAAAAAACGGTTGGGATCAACAACCATTTCCTGAAAGGGATAGCATCGAAATAGATTAAAGAAGCAAATGGATTTTCTCTAGATCAGGTGACGATACACCCTACTTGGGTGCACCCATTTAGCCGTGCGACCTACCCGATTTTATACCATTTCCTGGTTGTGAGGCTTGAGGTCATGACGTACCTTTTTGATAGATCACACATATATTTACTTTGAATGCCACATCATCATACCCGGCAAACCAAAAATTGATTTCTCCAAAAATACCATGGGTATACAGCTAAGAGAAATGAATTCCTCTACCACCAAACATAAATACGTTTGAAGAGATCAACTTACGCGATCTAATAAATATACTCTGTCAGACATTCTTCCATACAAGTTGCCCTGGGAATAGACAAACTGAAGGCACCATTTTGTAAACCCATCTTAGGCAGTTTCAACCTAGGATTTTCCAGAACAACCCCTGTACAAACTCCATCTTCAATTATCTTTATCATATTTGATTTGCAATGCTAATACCCAGCGGTTTTTAGAAAATAAATCTGATCTTGGTCTCTCTATATTAACGACAGAAAAATGGTCAAAACTTTGATAGTTGGTTTTTTAACTACCAAAGGAAAACAACCATACAGATAATGATCTTATTTCCAAATGGAAATTTTATCGATCAATCATCAATCTACATTTTTCCCTTTAAATTAATTTATCACTGATTTATCCATTTCACGTTTCCATATACTCATAAATTCTTATTTTGTGATTTAGAAAGTATGTGATATTAACATTGGAAAACATTTCCTTTTCAGATTCATGCATCACTATCCTCCCAAATCTATCAGTCTCTAACTGTAAAATAGTAAGAGAACAATTTCCTGAATATCAACCCCGAAGGCCGAGACCAACATCAGATCGACACTCCGGATACCATTCTACTTAACTAATCTATAGTCAGTTTCTAATTTCCTTAACTCCATATAAATCTGCAAAACGTTTGCTTTTAAATCATTATTCACTTTAAAACGTGAATATTATTCTTTTACAAAAATCTGGACTCGTTTCATAAATCATATCTTGATTTCAATTTAAAATATTATTACGGGTTCAAATTTCGTTTATCGAATCATTTTATAAATCCATAACTAATCTATTTTTCCTGAAATAGAATCCACTATTTAATTTTAATGCAATTTACTATTTCATCCAAATTCCCATTTAAATCCCTATTTCAAAACCCAATTTCCTTTATAAATTTTTTTATTTGCAAAATAATTTTCTTTAATCCATTATTCCCATCGAATGTGAATAATATTTCTTTTATATAATCAATTTAGTTTGATTTCGTATTTAAAAATAATATCCCATTCCCAAATTCTATTTAGAATTCTATTTATAGAATTATTCATACAAAATCCTATTTTATTTCGAATACTTATAATCTCATTGATAATTCCCTTTATAAATGTTAAGTTACATTTCATTTGACGTATCGGTGTTAAAATCGATTTTTACTTCTCTATATAAATTCAGCCTTATATTTTTATTTGTACAATGACAAATATTTTTCTTAATTTATAAACATCGTTTATAAATTATTATTCTCAATTTATCTATTAAAACATATTTCTGTTTAATATCTATTTTAAGTAAATCTTCTCAAAATTCTTTTATAACTCACACTTCCTCTTTTTATAATTCTATAATTTTTAAAACAAATCATATCCATTCCATGTAGCTATTAATAATTTTCTATAGAAGTTTCTCATTTAATTTTCAAATATTTCCTTTTTATATAATCTATTGATTTTACAAAATTCTTAAATTCAATATCCACTTCAAAGATCCCTTTTTATATTCCAATATTACTTATGGTATTTTAAAATACTAAATAAAAGGATGTGTTATCCAAATACATCATAATCAAATCACAGATTATATATCACATCACATATCACAATATATGAAAAATAGTAATATAAATGTTGAGGAATCCAGTTGGATTCCTCCAACTTGTTTCCCTGCATCCACAGATGTTAATCAAAATAAATAACACGATTTTATATCAATATGAAATATTTTGCTAAACCGAATCAATATTTAATTAATGATTTATATATACAACTATATCTATAATTTCAACCAATTAATCGGTAATTCATCCAAACAACCAGCACACAACATTTAACCAAATTTTTATCAATATTAAATTATGTTTATAAAAATATAAACTGAACAGAGTTAGTGAGTTTACTCACTTTGGTCTTTTGTTTTTAAATAACGATAAACATTCATAAGTCTGATCAGGTGTTTTATTCTGCCATAATTTGTAACGAGCTCCAGTTCACTCCAAATCAGTTCTATTGTGTTGTCGTCGTCTCTACAATTCCAACATGAAATTTTGTTACAATATGATCAATATATTAAATTAACTAGTTCAACGCATATTCAAATTAAAAACAAACTATATCAATTATTAAATTTATCTTGGCCTCATCGTTTTGCATCAGCCCAAACCCGCATTTCAAAACCAAGCTACAGTGTCTCCTCCCTCTTTTATTTCAAATGCAGGCTCCTCCTATTTTTTTATGGCCATTTCAGATCCCCTTAACTCCACGTTCTCCCATTCTTCTTATTTAAAAATCAAAACTAACCACACCATTGTTCTTCCCATAACAATCTCCATCAACCCAACACCATTTTGTTCAAACCGCACTTCTAAGAAAAATCCGACTTCCTTTTCTTCACGCACTACAGGAAGTGCAAAATTTTTTGTCTTAATTCTTCCAAAATGAGAAACGCATTAGTGCGGTTTACCCTTACAAACTTAAATGTAATATTCATCACGCAAACAAATCACCACAACGACAGAAATACTGAATCCTAACTAAACCTAACGCGGCCTCACTAAAGACAGTGATAATAATTGGGTCGAGATGTCCCCAAAACTTTCCAACCCATGCTACTTTCTCCTCTAATCGCAAATACATCGTCCGACCCTTGCATCGACGCACCATCACCACAAAATCCTTAGCCCTAAGCTTAAAACACCACGTTGTATATTTTTGTGCGACAGAAATAAGAGTCGAACTCAGCAAATCATATATGGGAATGAAGAGAAGCACTGTGAAGACCCGTAACTTCCCCGGTAAGGAAAGCCCGGATACTTCGAGAACAACACACAATCGAACGCAAACAGAAGATCATTTCATTGTATATTACAACAATTTCATCAGATTACAAGAATATACAGAGTATAGATGAATAAAATACATTCGATAAATATCAGAGATTACAATAAATTACATAGCAGTGGGAAATAATACAAAACACAAATGAAAGAGATATACGGATACAGAGCTTTTCGGATATCATTCCAGCTGTAAACCAGGTTCCTATGAATATAAATCTGCAAAACCAAAACTACTAGCTGCCCGTGTCGAAAATAAGAGCACCCAGAGTTTAGGTTAAAGCAATAAACTCCAAGTCAGTCATGTGACTGGTGTGAGAACTAAAATAGTTATTAATCTTTATTTTAAAGTTATGTAAATCAAGGGACCACGCCGTATAACACGGAACGGGTTTCCTCCCAAGAATACAGTGCATAAAACAACAACGCAGTGCTAAATAAAGAACAATGAAGCTATTATAAGACCCAGGTCCCATCACACAATGCAACGCAAGCCGGAGGATGGGGTTTTACCTTGTAATAGCCAAAGAATGCTTGATACACTAAAAACAAATCATTTGATACTATATTAAATGCATAGTGCATAAAACAATTTCAATCATAAGTATCAATCATAGACGGCATGAGTGCCCCATCCCACTATGTCGCCATACTAGGCTGTACAAATAAAACCGCAAAGTCATGTATTTGGAAATTGGATTTCCATCTATGAACCGAGGCCAGGGATCGTCCTCTACCGATTCGAGACTGTCTAGCCTGAGCCTCAGGAACAGCTGTAACTGCCCCTTGGATCGTCAGGGCCGGTCCACCGATGTGGATTAAAATGCCTGAACACTGCGTTTCCCTGCGCTTTGGGGGCATAAACGACCAACGAATGACTCCATCAGACCCGGATCATCCGATAAAACCGAGGCGCCTTGCAACAGTAACAACCACACAGGTGAAAATAATATAAAGCTAGTTTAAGCACTACACAACCTCTAGCTAGAAAGAAACGCATGTCCGCCCTGAGGTCCTCTCCCATTTCTGGTTCACAACCGGGGTGTGAGGCTAGTGAATCAACGCTGCACAAAGCTATGCCACATAGGTCGTTCTTTGATCATCAACCACAAGACTTTTCTTTTCAACAGAAGCCTTGATCAATTGCCACTTAGGCATGCCACACAGGCAATTTACTCCATGCGATTGATATCCATCAATATATAACCCCTGAGCTCGTACGTCTCAAAGAAGGGCGTTAAGCAAGAGAATAAATTCTCCACCGCCAAACAGATATATATTTAGTAGAAATCAATCACACATATTAAATTCCAATGTCAGACACACAATCCATTTACAAGTTCGTTCAAGGTATGGACGAACCAGAGGCACCTTATACCTCGCATATCCATCGATCTCCAAGTACGTCTGGACGATCACCAACTGATTCCCTCCTCTTGGGTGTACAGCCCAATCAAGATCATCAGTAATCACCCAAACGACGGGAAGACCTCCAGTCTTCAACCACCGTCTTCCTCTTCGACACCACGTCGAATCAGTTATTCAGAATGGGATAAACCCGGTCTTTCTAAATAACTCGCGTATATAATAAACAAGTGTTACACAAACACAACATACGCCTCATTCCAATTCATCAGTCACTAACCGTAAATTAGCAAGAGAATAATTCCCTAAATATTAACCCCGAAGGCCGAAACCAACATCAGATCAATACCCAGAAAACCATTCTTCCTAGCTAACCTACAGTTAGTTTCTAAATTTCACATTCTTAGGGAAAGGTTCCCATTAATTTTATCAAAGATAAATTGTTTTAAATTTATTCTTTAATCTTCCTTTGAATATCAATTCAAACCAAATTATGGTTTATCCAAACTAGCCGGGATTAACGTAACTTACCTAAGTAATCATTTGTTTTAATTTCCTAATCCTAACCTATTCATCCATGAAGTAAAACTGGTAATACTTCATATCTAACACTACGGTGTTATCGGTAAATTCAATTACCATTTCACGTTCAAATCTAATTAAAGATTCAACTATCGCCCGGAGCAAAACTGGTGATACTCCATTTTCGATCTTTTCAATCTAATTAAAGATTCATTAAAATTCCACTTAGTTTTAATCTTTAACGGGATTAAAGAATCAGTGTCATTTAAAACACGGTTCACGATAAACCCAAAATCACATTCCATTCTATCAGCTTTTAACCGTAAAATAGCAAGTGAGCAATTCCCTAAGTATTAACCCCGATGGCCGAAACCAACATCAGATCAATACCCAAGAAACCATTCAACTTAACTAATCTCTGGTTAGTTTCTGATTTTCTTAACTCAGTTGGGTCTAAGGACAGTATTATTGAAGATACCGTTCACGACAACCCAAAATCACATTCCATTAATTATCGGGTTAAAGAACAAGTGCTATTTAAAACACTATTCACGATAAACCCAAAAATAAATACCAATTCAATTCCAATTAAATTCCATTTAATTGGTACACTTCATTAAATCTAAATAAAAAGATTTAATCTTTTTCTCAACTGGGTTTAAGGACAGTGTTAATGAAGACACCATTCACGACAAACCCAAATCACATTTGATATTAAATAGAAGGCTCGGAATAGAAAATATATCGGCTTATTTTCAATATCAAATTCTACGACCAACAAATATCGTATTGGAAATAACGATATTAATATATCGTTCAAATTCCCATAACAATATCTATATCATCACGAAACCCAACATCGAAATATTCCAAAGACAATTTCGATTCAAATCTATTCCAATTCAATTATTGGAAATTCTGGTTATTTTCAAAGCCATTTCAAATCCAATTTATTTATTTTAAAAATAAATAAATTATTATTCTAATTCAAAACTAGTTCATTTCGATAAAAATCTATTTTTTTCTTTTCAAATATGGAGTTTTTCATCCCAATTCTTCACAAATCATTTCTTATGATTTTACACAAATTATTGATATTTTTAATAATTTTATCAAGGCCCGTACAGTCGATTTCCGTCAACGGCCATTGAACTGCACTTATAGCGACCATTTCCAAATTTGATTTGGACATAATTCCAAATCCAACCATTAGATTTCAAATCTCTAATATTCATTAGAAAGCCCTTTTCTATACGAACCCATCGGTTCCGGTTTTAGGAGAATCCGATGGTCGGATCTCCCGCAATATCCATTCCAAGTCAATGGTCGAAATTCGCGGACTACCGCGGCGCGGCGCGTTCTATTCAGGCCATTATATATATAATATATACATATTATATATATTTCGTCGATTTCCTTTAAAAACGTATTTTATAAATCGTTTTAAATTCGTTTTCAACTTCCATCTCAAATTCAAATCAAAATTGAATCTTTCCAATATAAATTCGTTTTAAATTCATTTCAACTCGATTTCAATTCAAATCCATTTCAATTCAAATCGATTTCAGTTCAATTTCAATACGTTTAAATTCAATTCAAAACGATTTCAATTCTATTTCAATCTAATTCGAATTTCAAATATTTTCAATTTAATTCAAATTTCAATTTATTTCAAAATATCAGATTTTGAAATCACTTTCGATATTCATTATAAAATGAATAAAATCGATATAAATATCGTTCACGTCAAAATGGCGTCAATCTAATCAACACGGCTTTTATTCAACACATGAATTTATTTTCTATTCAACACATGAATTTATTTTCTATATTGGAATGAGGCCCAATCAATTACCATATAACGTTTATTATATGGATTTCCATACAACACATGTATATAATAGCAACGATAAATAATTAACCATCATCCAGAGTGCACCACATAACTGCATAAGCATTAAATATAAATAATTAACACTTACACAGTCTGTCAACCCATCGGTTGACATACAACTAAACAATCGGGATTAGTGTATGCCAAATATCATCCTAATACCCGTGTGGGGTTTCAAATCAACAAACATAGATTTTATTTGTGCAGTTGGGCGATGTGTAAAATTTACCGTCCCAATCAATATCAGTCAAATCAGTGTATATAAATAAATCGTACGATTTGTTTATTTCTATTTATTTTATATACACGTTAAAAATTTTAACTATAAAATATTTTCCACTATAAAATATTTTTCCACTATTCACCATCACACAATCAAATTTCACTACACAACAAATCAAACAAACAAGTCATCCGTGGTCTGTGGACGACGAGTGTCGGGTGCTACTAAACACCGTCTGCATCCTAGTATATATTTCAAACTAGAAATAAATTAAAGGTGAGGAGTTCTCACCGAGGGTTCCACTCTGTCGTGCTTTACTTTTGAACTGCTAAACCTTCTGGATCTGTTTGAAACTCTAATGCAGTCCTTGCCCCGCTGTTCATAATAAAAATTATATTTTTATTGCTTCATTCCTATAAATAAAAATCATATTTTTATTCCTTCTTCATATATAAAGATCGAATTTTTATATCATCGCTATAAAAAATTACATTTTTATTTCAACATGTATATAATAAAAATCAGATTTTTATTTTGCTACATATATAAAGATCAAATTTTTACTATCTATATAATATAAAAATCACATTTTTAGGCTTTCTTTAATATAAATTTTTTGCCTTTCTCTAATTAAAAATATCGTCTTTCTCTAATTGAAAATGTTATCCACCTAAATCGATCGATGGGATATCAACAAGTTTGTATGGGTCGGTTCTGTACATTTGAAGAAGGGGTCGGTCCTGAGATAGCGTAGGAAGGGTCGGTCATTGTGGGCGAAATCTCTGGTCGCTCCAAATGCAGAAGACCTCTGGTCACTCCAAATGCGGAAGTCAACTGGTCGTTCTTCTCTCAAGGACGACCCCATATTTGAAGAAGCCAATCCTGATGTTTTCTCGATCCTGGTCGCGCATTTCCAGAAGACAGCGTCATCTTGGTCCTCCTACTCTGGTCGGTCCGCTTTTTGGTTTCAACTTCCTGGTCGTTCGTTCGCATCCGGTCGGTCCGCTCCGCATCTAAGCCTCCTGGTCGTCTTTCCCTTCAATAAAGGCCTTTTGTCGGTCGTAGCATCCAAAATGGCTTGACAGCTGGAGACAACTGGCAGTGGCATTTCCGTAAATACCAAAAATACTTACCAGAACCCTGAATACAAGATTTCAGCCACTCCTTCGCCTATAAATAGCACCCTACCTCCATCATTTTTGGGGGGACTTTTCCGTAAAACAAGAGGAGGTGCTGCCAAATTGGTTCTTGGATTTCTTCAAACATTTCAACATCTCTTCTTCATGCTTTATCGAAGATCTATCAAGCATATGATCATGGCTTCCATGGTGGAAAAAGCATAAGTGTTTCAAGCTTTCTACCATTCTCAAAGGAGTGTAAAGATGAATGCATGTCAAAAGAGCTCTTATGAATGTATAAGTGGGAAAATGTTGTAAAACTCTTGGTGAATAATGAGATTCTATCTTCGAAGTGGATGTAGACTCGAATAAGAGTCGAACCACTATAAACTCTTGTCTTCTTTTCGTATTTTGGTGTTTTGATATATTAGATATGGCCTTACATAGTAAAAAAGGTATTCTTACGCCTTGCCTATGAAAAGGTGACATGCTTCCTAAGCATTCCGCCTCCAATTAGGTGACGCGTTAAGCAATACTTTGGTTGTTTTGCCAAATTTTGGTGTAAACAATTAGGCGCCCACCGTGGGGCCAATCTACTTTCTGACATCAAATATATTGTGAAGATCTTGGAGTTTTTGAGCCTAGTATCAAAATAGACCGCTCGAATCTATGAGTTTGGCCTTATGACGAACTCTCCTCAAAGTTCAAGCTACTTTCTGAAATAATGCCGCCAAAAGCAAATAAGGAAGCAAGGGCTAGAGCATCTAATGAGGGAAATCGATAGGAAACCCCCACTGTCAACCCGCTTGAAGTAGGCGAAACGTCAAATGGAGGCGTGAATGTCACAAGAGGCGAGCTTGATTAAGCTGTCGCTGGTCTGACACAACAGAAGGAATAGCTAACAAAGCCATAATGGCAAGGCTAGATTCACTCTTTGCTCTTCAAGCCGCTACGGCAAAGGTAGCCACAAAGCCAGCTCATGCAGAGGGTACCGGTTCTTCTTCCTCTAGTCCGAACCGAGAAAAATCTATCCAACAGATCTCTGATCCTAATAAAGGAAAGCATGAGAATTCGAAGCATGTTGATTGGAACCATAAAGCGGGGATCACTTCTCGTCAAGCGGCCAATTCTGCCAAAGGGGCACTTTCTAATGATGAAATACCAGGACCCCGGAGTCACGACCGAGATGGTTTGCTTAAGTAAGCTGTCGGTAGAGAAAAAAGCGTCTGCCTCGCAGATAGCCTCCACGAGAAGGAACGCCTCCTGAAAATGGTCCAACAACTTATGAAAGAAAGCAAATCTCGAAACGATAGTGAGGCTGAATGGGAGTTCGTGCCATCAAAAACCCCTCTCACTGAAAGAATCAAAAAGGCAACCTTCCCGCGGAAATTCAAGCCACCTACAATCCAAGCCTACAATGGGACAGGCGACCCCAATGTGTTTTTGTTTCGATACGACCAACACATGGATGGGGCCCAAGCAACTGACGAGCTTAAGTGCTTGTACTTCCCAGTGTACTTAGAAGGAGTAACATCATTATGGTTCACTAAATTGCCTCCCAGGTCTATTGAAAATTTTTTCACACTAGCAAGATGCTTTCAAGACCAGCTCCGCCTCCAGACAACGAAGGTTAGAGATATTATGTCCCTCAACGAGTTGGAACAAGCCCCGGGTGAAACGATTAGATCTTTTCTAAGTCGTTTTAATGCTGCCACCGCTGAAGTAGGGACCCACGAGCCAAGGCTAATTCTAATGGCCTTGAAGGGGGCATAGATAAACATTCTGAATTTGGAAGGTGGTTAAAGAGAAAGAAGCCCAACACATTAGAGAAATTCTACGACAAAGCCGAGGAATACATGTGTCTTGAAGATGATCCCATTTGTTCTGTTGGCAAGACCAAAACTAATGTGGTTCTGGAGAAAAAAGAAGCTTCTACAAAAACCAATCAAATAAATTCAGGTAAGGGGCAAAAAAGAGGAAATGGTAATGATGCCAAGAACGATAAGGACTTTAAAAAGCGACGCTTCTTCAAGCCTACGGACCTTACTCCGTTGAATGATACACTTGGGCACATATACATGGTAACTAAGGCTACGGAGGATTATCCAAGCCCTAAACCAATAAAGGTGTCCGAAGAAGCTGCAAATTCAGGAAGGTTTTGCCGATTTCATAATCGACCGGGTCATGAAACGAATGAGTGTCGGCACTTGAGGAATTTGATTGAAGAGTTGATAAGGAAAAACCGTCTTCAGGAGTATGTGAAACGTTCGTCAGATACTGAGCCTAATCAAGGGTAGCAGATTCATCCAAGTCAAGATGGAAGAACACCTGCGAATGGTTCTCGACACGTTATCAACACGATCAGTGGTGGACCTCATCCTACAGGAGATACCTGGGAAGATATTTTCAGGTATACAAATGAACTAGGCAGTGCTTCAAAAGAAAATGGATTCGAAGTTTGCAGTAACTCACTTCGTTGGAAAATACCAAAAACATCCTGGGAAGATGTGGTATTCCGAGATCGGGATTCTAGTGGACTATTGACTCCAACCATTGATCCAATGGTGATCACTATTGGCTTGGGTCCAGCAATAGTGAAAAAGGTACTGATTGATAATGGGGCATCTATAAATGTCATGTTTTACAATACTTTCTCTAAAATGGGGTTGTCCATGGATAATGTGCGAGCAAGTAAAAATAAAATACACGGTTTCACTGGTGCACCAACTCAGCCTATTGGTGTAGTCGATCTCCTCGTAGAGCTTGGAGAGGGGAAGAAGCAAGTTTCCATGATGCAGTCTTTTGTGATAATAGACTCGCTTTCAGGGTATAATGCATTTTTGGGAAGACCAGCGCTAGCTGCTTTCAAGATAGCTCTTGCTCCTTGGTGTTTGACGATGAAGTTCCCAACTGCAAACGGAGTGGGAGTAATCAAAGGAGATCCTCAAGAGTCAAGAGACTGCTATATGGCAGAGTTGATTGAGCTCGCAAGTATGACATCAAGAAGGATGTGGAGTCTCCTCTCTGCATCCATGAAGCCCCCTTATAACAATTAACGACCTCCCCCTGTGCTGGAGAATTCAACGACATGCAAGAATATATGGATCCGCGAAAAACCAGTGTAGGGGAGGAAAGGGCAGCACCGGCTAAAGCTACCATTTCAATACAGGTCCATGATAACGATCCAGATAAGGTAGTAAAGATAGGCTCTCAGTTGGATCCTTTGCTGCAACAAGAATTGATTGTTTTTCTAAAGACGAATTTGGATGTCTTTGCTTGGAACCATTCAGATATGTGTGGAATATCTCCGGATGTGATTGTGCATAAGCTGAACATTGATCCTAGCATACATCCTGTGAAACAGAAAAGACGGATGCAAGGCTATGAGAGATTTGAGGCTTTGGAGGATGAAGTGGATAGGCTATTAAAGAACAACTTCATTCGCGAGTCCACCTATCCTAAATGGGTGTCCAACCCAGTTCTTGTGAAAAAGTAAAACGGCAAATGGCGGGTGTGTGTTGACTATTCTGATCTAAACAAAGCGTGCCCAAAAGACAGTTTCCCCCTGCCTCGAATTGATCAGCTTGTCGATGCAACAGCGGGGCATGAACTGTTGTCTTTCATGGACGCATATTCAGGCTACAATCAGATCATGATGCACGAGCCGGACCAGGATAGTACTAGTTTCATTACTGATCGTGGTTTGTAATGTTATAAGGTAATGCCGTTTGGTTTGAAAAATGCAGGTGCCACGTATCAACGTCTGGTGAATTCAATGTTCAAAGAGCAAATTGGAAAAACCATGGAGGTCTATGTTGATGACATGTTGGTGAAATCCAAGGAAGCAAAAAGTCATATGGAAGACCTTGACGAGATGTTTCAGATCCTAAGGAGATACCGCATGAAGCTGAATCCACTCAAATGTTCATTTGGTGTAGCTTCAGGGAAGTTTCTTGGCTTCATGGTCAATGCCCGGGGCATTGAAGCAAACCCAGCACAGGTGGTCGCCTTACGAGAAACGCGAGCTCCACGGACTAAGAAGGAACTTCAAAGCTTGAATAGCAAGGTAGCAGCTCTAAGCCGTTTCATTTCAAAAGCAACGGACAGATGTATTCCCCTCTTTGATGCATTGAAAAAGGAAAGAAAGAGTTTCCAGTGGACTCCTGAATGCCAGCAAGCACATGGAGTCACCTCCGATGCTGTCAAAACCAAAAGACGGAGAAAGCCTGTTCCTATATCTTGTAGTATCATCCCATGTTCTAAGCGCAGCCTTCGTCAGGGAAGAAGGTAAAGTTCAGTGGCCGGTATACTACGTCGGCAAAAGGTTTCCCAGGGCAGAGATGAATTATCCAAAAATCGAAAAGCTTGCATATGCTTTGCTTGTTGCATCACCGAAGCTCAGGCCTTATTTCCAATCTCACTCTATCAAGGTCCTTACAGATCAACCTTTGAAACAAGTGTTGTTCTGTCCAGAAACCTCAGGGAGATTACTAAAATGGAATATTGAGCTCAGTCAGTATGATATCACTTATCACCCTAGGAAAGCAATAAATGGGCAAGCCCTAGCTGATTTTATTGCCGAGTTCACTGATAGAGGAGAGGAAATGGAAGAAACCAATGAACTGGTCACCAAATGGAAGCTTTTCGTTGATGGTGCTAGGAATGAATACCGTGTTGGGGCAGGAATAGTGTTTGAAACTCAAGAAGGACGACGGATACGTTGTGCTCTACGATTCGAATTCCCAGTCACAAACAACGAGGCTGAGTATGAAGCTTTGCTTGGATGATTGAGAGTTGCGAAAGAGTTAAGCCTGAGAAGTTTGTTGATCTTCAGCGATTCACAGTTGATGGTTTCTCAAATCAAAGGTGAATTTGAGACCAAGAGCGGAAATTTTCCGACGTATCTACGCAAAGTCAAAGAGTTTCTTGACAATCTAGAGTACTATTCTATCTCTCATATCCCTAGAGGAGAAAATTGGAAAGCCAATTCTTTATCAAAGCTGGCTAGTACCGGAGATCCTCAAATCTTCGGTCTAGTTCCAGTTGAAGTTTTATCTAGTTCTAGTATTGAAGAATCCGATATAGATTGGGTTATGGAGACAACTGACGAGCCAGACTCGTGGATGACCCCCATCAAGAATTGTATACTCCATGGGACACTTCCTGAAAACCCGAAGGATCACAAGAAGTTGCTCCGAAAGTCCCGTTTGTATCTCATTCAGGATGGTCACTTATATAGGAGAGGATTTTCAACACCTTTGCTACGTTGTGTAACAAAGGAGGAATCCATAGCAATCCTGGCAGAATTACATGAAGGAGATTGGGGCGGACATGTAGGCGGACAAACTCTAGCCAAAAAAGTTCTTCGATATGGCTACTTCTGGCCAGAGGTAAATCTCGACTCTATGATCTTCGCTAAAAAATATGACCAATGCCAGAAATTTGCAAAGATTCCGAGAGCTCCATCGACTGAGTTGACACAAATTTTGAGTCCTTGGCCATTCGCTGTCTGGGGCATAGACTTGATTGGAGTATTATCTACTGCAAAATCCGGCTTCAAGTATGCCATAGTTGCTGTGGACTATTTTACTAAATGGGCGGAAGTTGAGCCACTGGCGACCATCACATCAAGAAAAGTGATCAATTTTGTTTTGAAAAATATCATATGCAGATTTGGAATTCCGCAGAAGATCATCACCGGCAATGGCACATTGAAAGCGATGAGTTCAAAGACTTTTGTGACAAATATCACATTCAGAAAAGCTTTGCAGCAATTGCCCACCCGCTGGCCAACGGGAAAGTTGAAGCAGTCAACAAAATCTAGAAATCTACCATTAAGAAACATCTCGAGAAATCTAAGGGTAACTGGATTGAAGAACTGCCACTTGCACTATGGGCTTACCGTACGACTCATAAAACTGCGACAGGGCATACTCCATTCTCCCTGGCATTTGGATTGGAAGCAATGATACCTGTGGAATTAAAGGTTCCTACTCACCGCAGAATTCACTTTAACCAGAAAGAGAATGAAAAGCTGCAACTTGAAGCCCTCGATTTACTCAAAGAAAAAAAGGACTGAATCGGAGCTTAGGATAGTCACCCATCAAAGGAGAGTTGCCCGGCACTTCAATCAAAAGGTCAGGCATAGAACATTCAAAGTGGGAGACTTAGTGTTAAAGAAGATCATGACCGCAACAGGAGTCTTTGACCCCAATTGGGAAGGTCCATTTGTCATCGGCCAAAAGCTCCTCGACGTTACCTTTAAGCTCAAGACTATAGACGAAGTAGAAGTCCCAAGGGCCTGGAACAGTGATCACCTCTGGCGTTATTTCAAATAACTCTTTTAGCTCATATTCCTTTGTGTTTTTCTATGAATATAATAGATACTTTGTATGAAATTACGTGAATATGAATAAAACAGCTCTTTTGACTCCTGTCTAAATTATACATCGCATACCTTTGATTATATACTCAAAGATGCTCAGTTTTGATTTCTGATTACAAGATATAATTAAAAGAAAAAATTCGCTAGTTCATTCCCCGATGAAAGCCTGGTGTTAGTTCATAGCATAGTCCGAAAGGACAAATTAAGCACATGAATCCATAAAGCACTCCCATCGAAATACGGTAAGTGAGAAATGTCTCCACAAGATAAAAAAAGAAGGACAAAACACCAAGGCCAACCAGCGACAGAAACCAACGGAGTAAAGTCAAAGAAGACTCGCTAAAATTCCACCAAAGGAGTATCATTCGAGAGGATCGACCTAGGGTTATGGATTTATAACCAAGGCATTTTGATCAACTCAAATGTCCAACAAAATCAATACACACTCCGTGGAACTAGACAGACACAGTCTTTAACCCAAAACCTCTCCGGTGGTGCTCAGTCAAATAACTTAAAGTCAGTACAAATCTGACCACGTTATTACCAAACCGAGTCTTTAACCCAAAACCTCTCCAGGGGTGCTCAGTCAAATAACTTAAAGTCAGTACAAATCTAACCACGTTATTACCAAACCGAGTCTTTAACCCAAAACCTCTCCGGGGGTACTCAATCAAATAACTTAAAGTCGGTACAAATCTGACCACGTTATTACCAAACTGAGTCTTTAACCCAAAACCTCTCCGGGGGTACTCAGTCAAATAACTTAAAGTCAGCAAAAAACTGACCACATTATTGCCAAATTGAGTCTTTAACCCAAGACCTCTCCGGGGACACCCGATCGACTACAAAGTCAGTAAATATCTGACCAAATAACGTCACAAATTGGGCAAAAAACCTCTTCAAGAGGTGTCCACTCATTTCTCAATACCTACTCCACCCAGGTGCAAAAAATGGAGAATTCCAAATAATACATATAAAGTTCGTATGAAGAATAAAAAACTCCGAATGTCACTGGTTGAAATATTCCATTGGTACGGGGGCATATCATATCACAAAAAGTGACTGTTTGATTCCTTACGTACCAAAGGATCACTACAACCATATATAGTTGAAAAATCCATAAACGAGCAAAATGTGTAAAGTGAGATGTGCAAGCGTGGTGTACGAACCAGAATGTGCGAAAAAAAAACGTAATAGCAAGGTTAAAAGTACAAAGGCGTAACACATAAGCACATCACATACACATACCAAAGAGAAACCACCAGCATCATAAGTACATACATAGAGTACTAACAAAAAACAGTCTAGAAGTCAAAGGCGAGGACTGGCGCTCGCTTACTACAAACCAGTCTAAATTAAAAGTTCAGAAGGGAAAGATCATCAAACAAAGAGGGTTATACAATCAGGTGCTTCTTAGGCGTCCCGACCTTCCTCTTCGCTGGGACAAAACCTAAGGAGGAAGCACCAGAAGCATGCCTCTTGTCAAAGGAACCTGCTAGTTCAATATCACCTTTTGGGAAAGCAGCAATGATGGTCTCTCGAGCTCGTAAAGCTTGAATCAATTTCATCTAGTCCCCTTCCAAGATAGCAATTTGCTCAAGATTTTCCCTATGAAGTTTATCCAAATCTCCAGCCAGAGTGTACCAGTCTTGAAGTTTCTGAGCGGTTTGATCCTTCAGCATGACCATTTTTCTATTAAAATGCTCCAAAGCATCCTCCATTCGGCTCAGTAATCTTGATTTAACAACGTTCATATCACTGGATATAATCTGACGATCAGAAGAAGAGACATCTACATTGGAAGTAACTCCTTGTAAATTCCAATCGGGAAGGCGTCGAGCAAATTTAGCATCACATACTCCTAGGGCATAACGGGGCCTGTTTATAACAGCTTGGACTTCAGGATAAGAAGGCCTAATAAGTGGAGGGGAGTTCACGGAAGGCTGGACGGTCGTGTCGGCGTCCCTATCAAAATATTTCTTTACAAACCCCTCTCAAGACATATCCATCCTGCACAAAATTTCACAAACTTGTGGTCAACAATCAAATTCAAGTGTCGTTGGTGCTGCAAGTTAAAGGTCAGGTCGGTTCAAAGCCAAAATAGGGACTGGACGCTCATGACCATTAAAGTTCCGGTCACACGAAACCGACCGTTTCTTGGTCGCAAAAATCATTCAAAAACTAAAGCTCTGGTCGCTCAAAACATGCCTGGGTCAGTTTGTATCAAACTTCACCTCAGGTCGATCAAACAAAGCCCTAGTCGGTTCGAAGCTGGTCGGTTTTAGAGGCAATACACACAAAAAATCGACCTGAGTCGGTCATACTTCAAAAAGAAAACATGGTCACTACTACAAATATGTGATACAAACAGTATAAAGGGATGATTTTAGAAGGAAAATCAGACGTGCATCACGTTACCATAGCTTCATCAAGTCAAACATTTATACAAATGTGTTGTTAGCCTGATTATTCAGTGCGAATACATAATGAAAATATCACGAAATAATGGTTTAAGCAGAAAATTATGCATGCGTCAACCATTCAAACATTTTGTGATCATCATCGCAACAAAGAAAAACTACAAGGATTCTCATCCCAAAATCATGATCCACAAACTCAAGTTGAATACTACATTGCTGTCAAACATATCAATACACAAAAGGTTTCGTATTCGAGAATTCTACTACAAATTGCGATCATATACCTAAAACCAGTCCAATTACATCCTAGCCTCAAAGAATCCAGTCAAATTCAAAAGCCAACATTCATCATTCTCGAATTAATAAATGAAATAAAGACATATACCTGCGATTAGATCAACTAATTGAAGAAGTTTGGATCGGACTTCCAGGCTTCGATGAGGTGTGGATTCGAGCGACTGAGAGTCGAACACTTGTCAAAAATTCAAGGAAAGCAGCCTTGAATGGATCGGATTCTTGGATTGAATCGGTGGAGCGAAATGATATTGGGAAATTTTCTTCAAGAGCACGCCACCATTAAAATGAATTAACTCAGGGTTGAGAGAAATGAGGAACACCAAGGGTCAAGGAGAAGTTATATAGCTTGGACGACCAGCCCGTCTCGTTACCCACTGGACCGAATCAACCTGAAGAGGGAAAACCGACCCCTGCGAATAAATTTTAAAACCGACCCTAGTTAAACTTGATCAATCCATTGGTGTATCGTCTAATATTTCGAAGTCCATAGTTTTTCGTGAAAAATTATGGAACTCCGAGGGGCAAAATGTTACCCACCTAAATCGATCGATGGGATATCAACAAGTTTGTATGGGTCGGTTCTGTGCATTTGAAGAAGGGGTCGGTCCTGAGATAGCGAAGGAAGGGTCGGTCATTGTGGGAGAAACCTCTGGTCGCTCCAAATGCAGAAGACCTCTGGTCGCTCCAAATGCGGAAGTCAACTAGTCGTTCTTCTCTCAAGGACGACCCCGTATTAGAAGAAGCCACTCCTGATGTTTTCTCGATACTGGTCGCATATTTCCATAAGACAGCGCCATCTTGCTCCTCCTACTCTGGTCGGTCTGCTATTTGGTTTCAACTTCTTGGTCGTTCGTTCACATCCGGTCGGTTCGCTCTGCATCTAAGTCTCCTGGTCGTCTTTCCCTTCAATAAAGGCCTTTGGTCGGTCGTAACATCCAAATGGCTTGACAGCTGGAGACAACTGGCAGTGGCATTTCCGTAAATACCAAAAATACCGACCAGAACCCTGAATACAACATTTCAGCCACTCCTTCGCCTATAAATAGCACCCTACCTCCATCATTTTAGGGGGGACTTTTCCGCAAAACAAGAGGAGGTGCTGCCAAATTGGTTCTTGGATTTCTTCAAACATTTCAACATCTCTTCTTCATGCTTTATCGAAGATCTATCAAGCATATGATCATGGCTTCCATGGTGGAAAAAGCATAAGTGTTTCAGGCTTTCTACCATTCTCAAAGGAGTGTAAAGATGAATGCATGTCAAAAGAGCTCTTATGAATGTATAAGTGGGAAAATGTTGTAAAACTCTTGGTGAATAATGAGATTCTATCTTCAAAGTGGATGTAGACTCGAATAAAAGTCGAACCACTATAAACTCTTGTCTTCTTTTCGTATTTTGGTGTTTTGATATATTAGATATGGCCTCACATAATAAAAAAGGTATTCTTACACCTTGCCTATGAAAAGGTGACATGCTTCATAAGCATTCCGCCTCCAATTAGGTGACGCGTTAAGCAATACTTTGGTTGTTTTGCCAAATTTTGGTGTAAACAGAAAATATCTCCTTTCTCTAATCGCTATACATATAAAGATCAAATCTTTGTTCGCATTTCATAGTAATAAAAATCATATTTTTAAAGCGTTAAAAATCATACTTTTACTTCTAAATGATTTCATATCAGAAATCATATTTTTGTATATTAGTTTCTAAATAAAAATCATACCTTTTAAATAAAAATCGAATAAAAACTCACCTTTTCATGAGTAAAAATCCAACCTTTTATAATTCTTCTAATTTATATAAATAAAACTGAAATAAATTAGAGTACAATGTTATTTAAAAATAGAAAGGAAGGGAGACTCATTGCTTTTGTTTTTTTTATACTGAGAAGGTCTTCAAATCGAACTAGAGGTGGACGGGGTGACTCGCGCGCGTCGACGCAGGTGGGTGGTGGCTGTCAGAGGAAGCGTGACCAGGTGGTGCGGTGGCTGCCCTAGGGTTTGCTGGCGGCTCGAGCATCGATTTGGGGGTTTCAAGCTTGGCTAGTGGGGTTCGAGCAGGGGGCAGTGGAGGGGAGAGAAAGGGGAGGAGGTGGCGGCGGAAGGGGACGGGAGCGGTGGTGGTCGGTTGAACAAGGCGGGCGACGTCCGTTTTTATTATTTGAAAAATGAGTGAACGGGGGGGGGGGGGGGGGGAGGGGGGGGGGGGGCTGAGTGAGAAAATATAGAGAGAGGAATATTTATTTATTTATTTAATTCAAAAAGTTACCTTATTATTTTGAATTCAAAACTAAACCCACCGACTGTCGTCCATTGCTAATTACCCCCATTCCGAACACAATGGGATATGTATCGTAGGTTGATTCGACGGTTTCGATCAATTTTCGTCAAAATCAAAATATAAATCTATATATTGAGTTTGAACGCACATTTCAATTTACCAGGACCACATACATTCCCTAAAAATTCTCGAAAAATATTTTCTAGCTTCGTATTGACGATACGGTCCTAAGAAAACTAATTTCGTTGAATTCTGAGACCGTTTGAAAAATGGCCAATTTTTGGTCGATCGAAATTGACTAAAACTGTTAAAACACATTTTCCTTTGCCATGCTCACATATTGATTCGAAAAATTATGAATTTTGGGATCTAGCAATAACTTGACATCACGGATCCAACAAAAGTGGTTTGGTCGAAAACCGAGGTCGTTTGCAAAATTTCCATTTTTAAGGGCCAGAATTCCATAACGACTATTCTAAATTTTCAACTGGACATAACTTTTGATTCCCGCTATGAAATTTCAATTTTTCGGATTCTTTGGAAAGATATTCTCAAATAGATTCAAATATTTTTGGTTTCACTAAAATCCGGTTTATTTTGAATCCTGTACATTCATTTGAAATTTGAAATCGAATTTTCGAACTACCGCGCCATTTTCAATTCCTTTTATAATGAAAATAAAATATTTATATTCTAACGACGATCCAAATAAATATATACGTTCTAATTCTATTCAAAATAAATTTCTCGTCGTTATTGTTTAAAATAATTCATTTTAAATAATCAAAATTTGCTAAAATTGCCAAAATAAAAATTTTAAATTGGCTCGAATTTCCGGGTTATTACAATCTCCCCCACTTAAAACTTTTCGTCCTCGAAAAGGAACGAAGCCAAAAGTTGTATAATAAATCAACTCAACTTCCAGTATTTTCTTTACGGCTTAAGTTCTTCAACTTTTCAGTTTCTAAGAACTTTTCAAAATTTTCAAAAATTTGGCTAACACCCTAAATTTTCGAAAAATTTCGCCATAACCTCCCCTGCACTGGGGACTTCGGGATATTTCATATAGCCTCCCATAGCCTTCTTCAATCCAAAAGAAAAAGGAAAAGCCAAGCGGCTAGCCAATCGGCTCATAAAATCATCATCATCGAAACAAAACAGTAAATTATGGTAAACATGTACCTATTTATTGGGCAAACAATTTTATTCTCTGCTCTAGCCTCCTTGCAATGACCTGTTCAATGTAAGTACATGTATATGCATGCATTTTCAAACAATTTTCAATACAGTTCAATATTTGGTTCAATTCGGCTAAAGTTTCAACATTTAAATTAATTAAACAATAATCAAACAACACAATCAGCAATCAATTAGTTAATTAACTTTTCAAATTCATAATTTTGATACATAGTCTAAAAATCAGATTTTTAATGCCAAATCACAACAATAAGCCCTACCTAATTTTGGTTCTCACACCAGTCTAATGGAATATATAGACATCACACTTTCGGCACTCGAATACAAATACTGATGATGCGGCCACATCATCAGAATTATCCCCGGGCGACTAGAGTGCGACTCTATATCCATCCAGTATATTGGAGGCTTCTAATACACGTGGATCAGAGGTATATTAAAATCTATATATACCTGATAGTCCAAATCAATATAAATAAATATTCAAATACAAATTATTGAATTAAATTTTCAAAACAAAACTTGTTTTCAATTTTAAAAATATACTCTTCACTCTCGTTCTAGGTTACTACTAATCCCATCTCTAACGGGTCATTCTTACTGGATATTACTAATCCAATTTCTGATGAATTCTTTCGTATGGTTCTAATGTGTCCTGTTCTCTGAGCTTTGTAAACCAAAGCTCTGATACCAACTGTGAAGACCAGTAACTTCGCTGGTAAGGAAAGCCTGGATACTTCGAGAACAACACACAATAGAACACAGACAGAAGAACATTTCATTGTATATTACAACAATTTCATTAGATTACAAGAATATACAGAATATAGATGAATAAAATACATTCGATAAATATCAGAGATTACAATAAATTACATAGCAGCGGAAAATAATACAAAACACAACTGAAAGAGATATACGAATACAGAGCTTTCCAGATATCATTCCAGCTGTAAACCAGGTTCCTGTGAATATAAATCTGCAAAACCAAAACTACTAGCTGCCCATGTCGAAAATAAGGGCACCCAGAATTTAGGTTTAAACAATAAACTCCAGGTCAGTCATGAGACTGGTGTGGGAACTAAATCAGTTATTAATCTTTATTTTAAAGTTTGGTAAATCAAGGGACCACGTCGTATAACACGGAACGGGTTTCCTCCCAAGAATACCAGTGCATTAAACAACAACGCAATGCTAAATAAAGAACAGTGAAGCTATTATAAGACCCAGGTCCCATCACACAATGCAACGCAAGCCGTAGGATAGGATTTTACCTTATAATAGCCAAAGAATGCTTGATGCGCTAAAAAAAATCATTTGATACTATAATAAGTGCATAGTGCATAAAACAATTTCAATCATAAGTATCAATCATAGATGGCATGAGTGCCGCATCCCACTATGTCGCCATACTAGGCTCTACAAATAAAGCCGCAAATTCACGTATTTGGAAATTGGATTTCCATCCATGAACTGAGGCCAGGGATCGTCCTCTACCGATTTGAGACTGTCTAGCCCGAGCCTCAGGAACAACCGCAACTGCCTCATTGATCGTAAGGGCCGGTCCACCGACGTGGATTAAAATGCCTAAACACTGCATTTCCCCGCCCTTTGGAGCGTAAACGAGCCAACAAATGACTCCATCGAATCTGGATCGTCCGATCAAACCGAGGCGGCTCGCAACAACAACAATCACACAGGTGAAAATAATATAAACGTCAGCCAGTTTAAGCACTGACACCACCTCTAGCTAGAAAGAAACGCATGTCCTCCCTGAGGTCCTCTCCCATTTCTGGTTCACAACCGTGATGTGAGGCACGTGAATCAACGCTACACAAGGCTATGCCATACAGGCCATGCTTTGATCATCACCCACAAGACTTTGTTGTTCAACAAAATCCTTGATCAATTGCCACTTAGGCAATTCACTCCAAGCGATTGATATCCATCAATATATAACCCCTGAGCTCGTACGTCTCAGAGAAGGGCGTTAAGCAGGAGAATAAATTCTCCGCCGCCAAACAGATAAATATTTAATAGAAATCAATCACACAGAATAAAATCCAATGTCAGACACACAGTCCATTTACAAGTTCGTTCTGGGTCTGAACGAAACAGGAGGCACCTTGCACCTCGCATATCCATCGATCTCCAAGTACATCTGGACGATCACCAACTGATTCAATCCTCTTGGGTGTACATCCCAATCAAGATCATCAGTAATCACCCATACGACGTGAAGACCTCCGGTCTTCAACCGCCGTCTTCGTCTTCGATACCACGTTGAATCAGTTATTCAGAATGGGATTAACCCGGTCGTTCTGAATAACTCGCGTATATAATAAACAAGTGTTACACAAACACAACATACGCCTCATTCCAATTCATCAGTCACTAACCGTAAATTAGCAAGAGAATAATTCCCCAAATATTAACCCCGAAGGCCGAAACCAACATCAGATCAATACCCAGGAAACCATTCTTCCTAGCTAAACTACATTTAGTTTCTAAATTTCACATTCTTAGGGAAAGGTTCCCATTAATTTTATCAAAGATAAATTCTTTTAAATTTATTCTTTAATCTTCCTTTGAATATCAATTCAAACCAAATTATGGTTTATCCAAACTAGCTGGGATTAACGAACCTTACCGAAGTAATCATTTGTTTTAATTCCCCAATCCCAACCTATTCATCCTATGAAGTAAAATTGGTAATACTTCCTATCTAACACCACGGTGTTATCGGTAAATTCAATTACCATTTAACGTTCAAATCTAATTAAATATTTAACTATCGCCTAGAGCAAAACTGGTGATACTCCATTCTCGATCTTTTCAATCTAATTAAAGATTAATTAAAACTCCACTTAGTTTTAATCTTTAAATTGGTTAAAGAATCAGTGTCATTTAAAACACGGTTCACGATAAACCCAAAATCACATTCCATTCTATCAGCTTTTAACCGTAAAATAGCAAGTGAGCAATTCCCTAAGTATTAACCCCGAAGGCCGAAACTAACATCAGATCAATGCCCAAGAAACCATTCAACATAACTAATTAACGGTTCGTTTCTGATTTTCTTAACTCAGTTGGGTCTAAGGACAGTATTATTGAAGATACCGTTCACGACAACCCAAAATCACATTCCACTAATTATCGGGTTAAAGAACAAGTGTTATTTAAAACACTGTTCATGATAAACCCAAAAATCAATTCAAATTTAATTCCAATTAAATACCATTTAATTGGTACACTTCATTAAATCTACATAAAAAGATTTAATCTTTTTCTCAACTGGGTTTAAGGACAGTGTTAATGAAGACACCATTCACGACAAACCCAAATCACATTTGATATTAAATACAAGGCTCTGAATAGAAAATATATCGACTTATATTCAATATCAAATTCTATGACCAACAAATATAGTATTGGAAATAACGATATTAATATATCTTTCAAATTACCATAACAATATCTATATTATCACGAAATCCAACATCGAAATATTCCAAAGACGATTTCGATTCAAATCCATTCCAATTCAATTATTGGAAATTCTGGTTATTTTCAAAGCCATTTCAAATCCAATTTATTTATTTTACAAATAAATAAATTATTATTCTAGTTCAAAACTTGTTCATTTCGATAAAAATCTATTTTTATCTTTTCAAATATGGAGTTTTTCATCCCAATTCTTCACAAATCATTTCTTATGATTTTACACAAATTATTGATATTTTTAGTAATTTTATCATGGCCCGTACAGTCGATTTCCATCAACGGCCATCGAACTGCACTTACAGCGACCTTTTCCAAGTTTTATTTGGACATAATTCCAAATCCAACCGTTAGATTTCAAATCTCTAATATTCATTAGAAAGCCCTTTTCGATACGAACCCAACGGTTCCAGTTTTAGGAGAATCCGACGGTCGGATCTCCCGCAATATCCATTCGAAGTCAATGGTCGAAATTCGCAAACTACCGCGGCGCGGCGCGTTCTATTCAGGCCATTATATATAATATTTATATATATATATATATTATATATTTCGTCGATTTCCTTTTAAAACGTATTTTATAAATCGTTTTAAATTCGTTTTCAACTTCCATCTCAAATTCAAATCAAAATTGAATCTTTTCAAAATAAATTCGTTTTAAATTCATTTCAACTCGATTTCAATTCAAATCCATTTCAATTCAAATCGATTTCAGTTCAATTTCAATACAGTTAAATTAAATTCAAAACGATTTCAATTCTATTTCAATCTAATTCGAATTTCAATTCTTTTCAATTTAATTCGAATTTCAATTCTTTTCAATTTAATTCAAATTTCAAAATATCAGATTTTGAAATCACTTTCGATATTCATCATAAAATGAATAAAATCGATATAAATATCGTTCACGTCAAAATGACGTCAATCTAATCAACACGGCTTTTATTCAACACATGAATTTATTTTCTATTCAACACATGAATTTATTTTCTATATTGGAATGAGGCCCAATCAATTACCATATAATGTTTATTATATGGATTTCCATACAACACATGTATATAATAGCAACGATAAATAATCAACCATCAACCAGAGTTACCACATAATTGCATAAGCAATAAATATAAATAATTAATGCTTACACAGTCTGTCAACCCATCGGTTGACATACAACTAAACAATCGGGAATAGTGTACGCCAAATATCATCCCAATACCCGTGTGGGGTTTCAAATCAACAAACATAGATTTTATTTGGGCAGTTGGACGATGTGTAAAATTTACCGTCCCAATCAATATCAGTCAAATCAGTGTATATAAATAAATCAACCGATTTGTTTATTTCTATTTATTTAATATACACATTAAAATCATATTTTTAACTATAAAATATTTTCCACTATTCACCATCACACAATCAAATTTCACTACACAACAAATCAAACAAACAAGTCATCCATGATCTGTGGACGACGGGTGCTGGGTGCTACTAAACACCATCTGCATCCTAGCGTATATTTCAAACTAGAAATAAATGAAAGGTGAGGAGTTCTCACCGAGGGTTCCACTCCGCAGTGCTTTACTTTTGAACTACTGAACCTTCTGGATCTGTTTGAAACTCTCATGCAGTCCTTGCCCCGCTGTTCATAATAAAAATTATATTTTTATTGCTTCATTCCTATAAATAAAAATTATATTTTTGTTCCTTCTTCATATATAAAGATCTAATTTTTATATCATCGCTATAAAAATTACATTTTTATTTCAACATGTATATAATAAAAATCAGATTTTTATTTCGCTACATATATAAAGATCAAATTTTTACTATCTATATAATATAAAAATCGTATTTTTATGCTTTCTATAATATAAAAATTTCGCCTTTGTCTAATTAAAAATATCGCCTTTCTCTAATTGAAAATATCGTCTTTCTCTAATCGCTATACATATAAAGATCAAATCTTTATTCGCATTTCATAGTAATAAAAATCATATTTTTAAAGCGTTAAAAATCATACTTTTACTTCTAAACGATTTCATATTAGAAATCATATTTTTATATATCGGTTTCTAAATAAAAATCATACCTTTTAAATAAAAATTGAATAAAAACTCATCTTTTCATGAGTAAAATTTCAAACCTTTTCTAATTCTTCTAATTTATATAAATAAAACTGAAATAAATAAGAAAACATTGTTATTTAAAAATAGAAAGGAAAGGAGACTCACTGCTTTCGGTTTTTTTTTATACAGAGGAGGGCTTCAAATCGAACCGGAGGTGGAGGGGGGGACTCGCGCGCGTCGACGCAGGTAGGTGGTGGCGGTCAGAGGAAGCACGATCAGGTGGAGCGGTGGCTGCCCTAGGGTTTGCTGGTGGCTCGAGCATCTGTTTTGTGACGACCCCATTCGCCGTACTGACGGCGGTAAGGGTAATCTTTGGAATATAACACAAAAACAAATAATAGCAGAATAGAATTAAATAAATACACCAGATAATGTACAATAGAATACACTGGATAAACGTAATCATCATAGTTACACAGTATACAGGATCATACTTAGTACAAATACAGTTCAGCTATACATAAATGTCTACAGCGGAAACAAACAAAATATGTACAATAGGAGCTGAACAGCATAAAAAGAGATAAATAATAGAATCCATCTTCAGCTACAGCTATCCAAAAAGAACCGGCTAAACCTGAATACAAGGCTGCCCGTGTAGAAAAAGGGGCACCCGAGTTTGAAAGTGAAACAAACTATGAGTCAGTCATGGGACTGGTATGAGAAAACTACTCAACACATTTAAAATATGACTAATCACAGGACCACGCCACTTTCGTGGAACGGGTTTACTCCATTGGATTGCCAGTGCTTTAAAAACAAATCTTTCTTTTTAAACATCGCAATGCTTTTTATAAAAATGAAGCCCTTATAAGACTCAGTTCCCATCACACAATGCAACGCAAACCAGAGGATAGAGTTTTACCTTATAATGGCCAAAATATGCTCGATACGAATAAAACAAAAGCATTTGATATTATTACTAGTGTTTATATGTTTCAAAAACAATTTCAAATCATAACTATCAATCATAGACGACATGAGCGTCCCATGCCACTATGTCGCCAAATATAGGTATACAATCAAAATCGCACAGTCACGTATTTGGAAATTGGAATTCCCTCTTGAACCAAGGCAAAAGATAGTCCTTACCGATTTTGAGACGCTCTAGCCCATGTCTCAGGATCAGAGCTCGAGTGACCCTAGAATCGTCAGGGCCGGTCCACCGATGTGGATTAAAATTCCTGAACACTGCGTTTCCCCGCCTTATGGGGCGTCAATGAGCCAACGAATGACTCCATCGGTCCCGGATCGACCGATATAACCGAGGTGCCTCGCAATCCATCATCCACATAAGTAAAATGTCAGGCCGTGTAAAAACACCAACACAACTCCTAGCTAGAAGGAAACGCATGTCCTCCCTTAGGTCCTTCTCCCGTTTCTGGTTCATACCGAGGAGTAAGGCTCGCGAATTCACGTTATACACAAAGCTACGCCACACAGGCGGTGCTTTGATCATCACCACAAGACTTTGCTTTTCAACAGAAGCCCTGATCATTTGCCACTTAGGCATGCCACACTAGCAATTCATGCCATGCGACTGATGTCCATCAATATACAACCTCTGAGCTCGTGCGTTTCAGAGAAGGGCGTTAAGAAAAAGAATAAATTCTCCGCCGCCAAACAGATGTATATTTAACAGAGATCAATCAACACAGAATAAAATCCAATGTCAGACACGTAGTCCATTTACAAGTCCGTTCTGGGTCTGAATGAAACCGGAGGCACTATACACCTCGCAAACCCATCGATCACCACGTACGTCTGGACGATCACCACTCATTATCCATATTTCGGGATGTGTCCCAATCAGGACCTCGGTTGCCATCCAAACGAGGTGAAGATCTCCGGTCTTCGACCACCGTCTTCATCTTCGACTTTCAGTCGTCGGTCAATTATTTGAAATGAGAATTAACTCGGGCTTTTCAAATAATTCACGTATATTTAGAATTTCAAATCAATTTATTTCAATGGTTAAATCATTCGACAACACCAATTTTGTTCTTTAATGTACTTTTCACACCAAACACATTCAACCATCAAATACCACATAAATCGAGAAAATTCAGTTTATTCCCATTAAATATCGTTTATGATATTTTATAACGATTTATCGCTATTTTTATTTATTTTAGAATAGCCAATTTATTCAAAACGACGCTTCGGGCCGTAACGCGACCGTGGCGTTGTTTTTCTTCATATTGATTTACACATATCTGAAAATCTAACCGTTGGATCTTCACAAAATTTATATTATTAGAAAGATCTTTTCAAAACGAATACAACGGTTCTAGTTTCGGGAAAAATCCGATGGTCGGATCTCCCGGTATAATCGTTTGAAGTTTCGATTTCAAAATACGAACTGCAGCGTCGTTATTCGATTATATATAATTATATTTATATTTATATAAATATAATCGATTCTGGCGCTGTTTTTCTTTAGATTTGAATTAAACATTCCAGACAATCCAACCGTTGGATTTTTACAAAGTTGGTGCCGTTGGAAAGATATTTCCAAAGCGAACCCAACGGTTGCGATTTCAGGAAAATCCGATGGTCGGATCTCCCGTACTAATCGTTTGAAATCACGGTTTCAAAATACGAACAGCAGCGTCATTATTCGATATATTTCAATTCTATTTAAATATATATATCGATTATTCGATTTCAAAACCATATGTATTTCATACTTTTGATAAAAATGATATTTTTATCAAACTGTCTTCTATTTCAACACTTCACTATTTTTAACAATTCATCTATATAGTAAAAATGTGATTTTTAATGTAAAACAATTTATTTCAAAACCAGATTATTTTATATAGTTCATATTGGTGATAAAAATGGGATTTTTATTATAAAACAATTTATTTCAAAACTCGATTATTTTATATAGTTCATATAGATGATAAAAAGTTGATTTTTATATTCAAAACATGAACACCATTCAACACATGAGTTTCAATCCCACGAATGAATATCGACTCAACACATGAAATTAATTCAAACACATGAATATTATTCAAAATTTCGGCAGCATAACGGCAGGGTAGTTAAAACCGGGACCGTCCCTAGTACGGCTCATCGCTCTACCTTAAAACCTCGTGGTTTTTGACAATGGGGAATCATGCATCTAGTTCGTACGCAGGCGGCATGTATATTTATTTCATTTCCACAAACTAGTCCTATGTGGTTTCAACCAAATATTTCTCAACCACAAACGGGTATTTTTCAACCACAATCAATTAATATCAACCACAAACAATCCCTATCAACCATTCGCTATCAATCAATTTTCACACCAATTACAACCAATAAATATCGTCCATGGTTTGTGGACGAGGGGCGTATATATATATATATATATATATATATATAGAAATTCACTTCTATTTCAACACATATATAATTTTTACAACGCATATATAACTTATACATCGAACGTACAACTTATACAACGCTTATACAAGAGGTGTACAATGCTTATATAACTCATACATCGACTATATAATTTATACATCGTCGTTTTCCATATCTTTTATAAATTAGAAATCTCACATTGGGTTCCAGTCCACCAAAAATAGCAGAAGGCTCAGAAAAATATGCGGTCTCTTCTAGAATGTATAAGGCATCCACGCGAGTCCACTGTCTCTTGTTCCACTGAATTTCGTCTAGAAACGAAAAAGATATGGTTTTTACAAGGTTTGCAACGGTTTAAAGGTGTTAAAACAGTTGAAAATAATAAAGCCGTATACCTCCTTTTGATGTTCAAAACTAGGTCTTCAATTCTTGACCAAACCGTGAAGTATTACCATGATCGGACCACGCAGCGTTGACCAGCCTCGAGAGGCGCGCCTGGGGCGCTGACGGCGTCGAACTTGGCGGCTCCTGGGCGGCGCGATCGGCCTTCGAATGACGGAGCTTCACGAGGTCGGTTCTAGCGATATACACAACGAAAAAAATCAAACTATATATGGATTTGAAGCTCGTCTGACGATCGACAAAAACTTCAACTGGGGCATGGGTTTTTATTAGGTGTAGGAGGAGGAATCGAAGGGGAAAGCTTTGAAGAGGAGCCGCCGTTCGTATCGGGGAGAGAGAAAGGGTTTTCTCTTTTTTTTTAAATTAAATTCTGATTGGCCGGTGGGTTTTAAAAGGTGTTTTCTGACACGACCCCCAATCCAAACCCAACGATTGTCGCCCCTAGCGTTTTACCCCCATTCCGAACACAATGGGATTTCGTAGGCCCATTCGACTGTTTTAGTCAGTTTCCATACAATTTAAAATATATAACATTCAATATTCGATTTGAACATACATTTCAATTTGCCAGGGCCACAAACTGATTCGAAAAATTCCAGAAAAATAAATCTGGCTATGTTTTGACGATACAGTCCCAACAAAACTAGTTTCGTCGAATTCTGAGACTGTTTGCAAAAAGGCCCATTTCTGGTCGATCCAATTTAACTATAATTGACCAAAACACATTTTCCTTTGCCACACTCACATACTAGCTTCAAAAATTATGAAATTTGAAACCTAGCAATAACTCCACATCCGGGATCCAACAAAAGTGGTTTCGTCAAATTCCGAGGTCGTATGCAAAATGGCCAATTTCACGGGCTATATAAATTCCATAGCGACCTTTCTGAAAATTCATTTGGCCATAACTTTTGCTTTCCGCTATGAAAATTCGATCTTTCAGATTTGTTAGAAAGGTATTCACTAACAGATTTAAATATTTTTGGTTTCAGTCAAATCCGTTTTGTTTTGCACCCGGTACAGTCCGACAAAGTTTGAATTCAATTTTTGAAACTACCGCGCCATTTCAGGCCTTGTTTATAATTAGAATTAATTATATTCGTTTTCAATTGTCGATTCAAACTCACTTTTCATCGCTATTATTTAAAATATTCAAAATCCACTATTTTAGCCAATTTAAAATTTTTAAATTGGTTCAGATTTTCCGGGTCGTTACAATCTCCCCTACTTAAAACTTTTCGTCCCCGAAAAGGAACAAAGTCGAAAGTGGTTTGATTAATCAACTCTACTTTCGATCCGGCTTCAATTCTCCAACTTTTCAGTTTTTGAGAATTTTCAAATTTTTCAAAAATTTGGCTAACACCCGGAATTTTTGAAAAATTTCGCCATAACCTCCTTTGTACGGGGAGAGGTTTGGAAATTTATTGGGCCGTATTGTAACGGCTGCAAATTTCCGACTCCTCGAGAGTCGGAAATTCCGAGACGTTAGTGAAAGAATTTAGAAGGTGAGAAAGAAAAGATAGAACTAATAGAATAGAAGAAGAAGAACATCAGAATCATCAGAGTAACACGAATCTCACAGCGGAACGAATAACATATAATATATAACATAACTTTGAAGTAAGCAGTTATATATATACAATAGCACTTATCAGAGTACAACACTTACAACACAGCGGAAATAACTATAGCTATAGAATCTTGAAGTCTCTTGCTCCAAGCTCTCCAAGTATATCTGTAAATCCCGACTACTTGACTGCCCGTACAAATTTAGGCACCCAAGAGTTTAGGGAAAACAACAAAGTAAACTCCGGGTCAGTCATGGGACTGGTATGAGTAAAACAGTTTAAAACAATTGAACAGGTATATGATATCTCATAAGACCACGCCGTGAATACGGAACGGGTTTTTCCTTATGAGTATCTAAACAACTTTGACAAGCAATATCATTGTGATATTATAATAATGTCTAAGTACAAATAGATATCAATCTAGCAGAAACGCTTGCATCTCACGTTCTACATACATAGTATAAAATCATAAACCGTAGGGCGCTTATCGGAAAATGGATTCCAACAGACAAGGTATGGGAGCACCTTCTGAATAGTGTACTCTAGAGGTGATACACTCAGGGTTCAACAAGAACGTCTTGCAACCCGGCCACACATGACCGCTCACTCATTTAGCTTGAGTGTCGCGAATATATTGCCACCACGGTTGTAGGCCATCAAACCGTCATCCGAAGATACAGAATCAAAAAGAAGTATAAATATGAATATTCTCTAGTTCGGTGATAATACACCCTGCTTGGGTATGACCCAACTAGCCATGCTGCCTAGCCCAACTTTTGTTACATCCTGGTGTGAGGCTAGAGGCTACGTCTATCTTCAGATCATCTGATCACCATTCACTTTGAATGCCACATCGTCATACCCGCCAAATCACAAATTGACTTATCCAAAAATAACACGGGTATACAGCTAAGAGAAACGAATTCCTCCGCCACCAAACGTGAATACGTTTGAACAGATCAACTTACGCGATCCATTGGATATACTCTGTCAGACCTTCTTCCATATACGTTGTTCTGGGACTGGACAAACCGAAGGCACTATTCAGTATATCCATCTTAGTCATTGTTATCTAAGACTTATACAACAGCCCTTGCATTTTACTCCGTCTTCAATTTATCTTTGGCAGATGTTGCTCGCAGCGCTTATGCCAATACAGAGTGGTTCTTTGGATAATAATCCAACCGGTCTCTCCATATTAACAACGTTAAAATGGTCAAAACTTTGATAGTCTGTGATCTAACTATCAAATGAAAACATGTCGGTGTATAAACAACGATCTTATTTCCAAATGGGAATTCGATCGATCAATCATCATATGTTCATATTTCCTTATTTCATATATTTAGAAGATATATGTTATTAATCATTGGAAAACATTTCCATAGCTTATTTTCACATCACTATTATTTCGCAACTATCAGTCCCTAACTGTAACTAGTATGAGAACAATTCTCTAAGTATCAATACGGAAGGTCGAAACCAACATCAGATCGTCACTTAGAAAACCGTTCAACTTACCCTCTCCAGTCAGTTTCTGAATTTGCTTAACTCTATTTCTTAAATTCTTATCATGAAAACATTTCATTTTCTATGTTTAGAAAACATATCTGACTATATTTGGAAAACGTTTCCAAAACTCATTTACGGATTTCAAATGAACGTTGTATAAAACATCGTTTCGCTTAATCCATTTATCGCTTATTCCTTAACTTTATTCCAAATCAACCTTTTAGATCGAACCACAACTATTCCTTTGTCAATTCTGAAGTCAATCAAGTTGGGGTATGATTACCTCTCAGACCTTAATTGAACAACGTCCTTTACTGTGAAATAGATGAAGCTCATCACTCACCTTTTTACAACCATCTGTTTACGCAAATTCTCGGATTCAGGTTACGAATCCACTTCTTATATGACAACGTTTGATTATAACTATAACGTTATAATTCCAACCCCTAAAATATCTAACCTAAATTATAAATTTATTTCCTAACTCGAATAATTTAACAGACACCTAATTTCTAAATCAATACTAAATCTTTATTTAAACCCTGGAAAGTAAATAGTACTTTCCCGAATTCGCTATAATCGAATTTGACGTATAACTCTCTTTCGAGTCATCTCTATTTGATTAACTCTTCTTCGAATAACCTATATTCGATTATCTCTCTTCGAATAACTCATATTCGAAATCTCTCTCTTTCGAATAAACAATATTCAATCTCTTTCTTTCGAATATGCTATATTCGAAAATCTCCTTTCAATTTACTAATCGATAACTCCTTTCGATCAAAATAAAATCGATAAGTCCTTTAACTCTATTCGAATAACTAATATTCGACTAACTCCTTTGGATCAACTCATTTGATTAACTCCTTCGAATAACTAATTCGAATAACTTACCTTCGAATAACCAATATTCGATTTATTCTAACTCGATTAACTTAATTCTAATCGATTTACTCCATTTCGATTCAACTTAATTCAAATCGATTAACTTAACTCAAATTGATTAACTCCTTTCGAATAACTAAATTCGATTTAACTCTAATTGAATAACTAATATTCAATTAACTCTTACGTGTTTAACTCTATTTGAATAAGTAATTCGAATAACTTAATTTATAAATTATATTCACTTCTATCCTATCGAATAAACTATATTCGATATCTCCTCCAACACTATTCGAATGAACTATATTCGATTAACTTCTCTAACTCTATTCGAATAAATTATATTCGATTAACTCTTTTAACTTTACTCGAATAACTATATTCGATTAACACTTTCTTTCGAATAACCATATTCGATTAACTCTTCGACTAACTCCTTTGGATTAACTAACTTCGAATAACTCCTTTGGATTACTAACTTCGAATAACTCCTTTGGATTAACTAACTTCGAATAACCAATATTCGATAACTACTCTTCGAATAAATAATATTCGGTAACTCTTCTCAAATGAATAACATTTGATTTCTCCACTCGAATAAACTATATTCGATTACTCTTCCCTCGAATACACTATATTCGATAACTCTACGTCGAATAAGTGATATTCGGCAACTCTACTCGATTAACTCCACTTGGATAACTCTAACTGGTCAACTCTAACTGAGTAACTCTAACTGATCAACTCTAACTGGTCAACTTTAACTGGTCAACTTTAACTGTTTATCTTTAACTGGTTAACTCAAATGGTTTAACCTAACTTGATTTACTTGGTTTAACTCGGCTAATTCACTCTGATTAACCCAACTAATTTACTTCGATTTACAAATTAGTTTAACTTAACTAAGTCACTTAGTTTGACGCAACTAATTCACTTTTATTTACCAATTAGTTTAACTTAACTAATTCACTTTGGTTAACTTAACCAATTACTTTGATTAACTATATTCGAATAAGTAATTCGAATCACTCTAATGTGTTTAACTCTATTCAAATATCTAATTTAAATCCATATCGTGTTATACTGTGTGCGAAGCACGTGTTTAAATCTATCCTTGTATAATTCTATTTATTTTCCGAACAAGTGTTCCTTTATTTATTCCCTAAATAAATATTCCTTTATTCCATTTATTTATAATCTAAATAAATGTTCCTTTATTTATTTCCCAAATAAATAAATGTTTTTCATTTTATAAAATCCTATCGATTTTATAAATAAGATTTATTTTCAATATAAACATTGAAAATTCCCTTTTTACATTCTAGTATCACCTACGGTGTTTAACGTGTCGTATAACAATGATCGGTATCATTCAAACATATGAAATCAATAACAGATTTCATAACACATCATATATCACAATATATGAAAAACGGTAAAATAAATGTTGAGGAATCCAGTCGGATTCCTCCAACCTGTTTCCCTGCATCCACAGATGTTACACAATAAAATATACATCAATTTCATTCCAACATGAAATATACTGATGAACTGAATCAATATTTGATTGTCGTTTATATATATAACTATATCTATGTTTCAATCAAATCTATTTAACAGTCCAAACTATCAATACACAGCAATCAAATCATTTAACACAGTTTATATAAAAATATAAACTGAGGAGAGTTAGTGAGTTTTACTCACATTTGACGATCATCGTCAATGACGATAACCATCGCTTGATTCGGACAATTTATTTTGCTATAAATTGTGACGGACCCCAATTGACTCGCGGTCAGTTCCATTGTGTTGCTCCCGTCCGTACGATCCCAACGCAAGTTGCGGTTCGTCAATCTGACTTCGTACGAGAGAGATATCGATTTTACAATTTTAATACATCGTTTTGATTTAAAATAACTAAACTTTATTTTAATTACATAACAACTGGGCTTTACCTCCTCAACCCGGCCCATTTCCCTTCTATTTGAACCCGACCTAATTCATTGTCTCCCCCAAATCTTGCCGTGACTTCCAGGAAATCAAAAATGGCCATTCACGAAATTCCAACTCCCTTTAATCACTCTATATCCCACGAAACTCTAACCCAGGGCCATCATTGAACTCCCCGTCGAAATCTTCATCAGCTCCTCCTATCCTCACTCAACTCGAGCTGGCCCTTCGAGTTGCGTTCGCCAGCCGTCCTCGATGGCTACAGGGAATTAAGCGATCCCATCCAACACCGAATACACCCAAATCAACGCACCAGGTGCAGTTCGATCAACTGAACCCGAATCTCACCTCCAACTCATGGATTGAAGCTTGAATGGTTAAGAATCGTGAACCCTAGGCTCACGCATGCGTTTTGCAGTGGCCAGAAAACTGATCGAACTACACAGAAGGTACCCAGAATTGAAGGGCGCACCTCACTGAATCTAAACATAAGGCTTCCCTGATTTTATGATTTCAATTGAATTTGTTGTGGATTTTTCATTTTTTTCTTTGCTTGCTGTGTTCGGTCTGTGCGTGTTATATAAGATGTGGGTGGTAGGTAAACTTTGTGGTGGAGATCGAAGGCCGTGTGGCCTGTGCTGAACCATAGAAAATGGAGGGGATATTTTCAATTTGATTTTTATATTTTTATATTCGTTTTCTGCACTCTAAAAATCCGTGTGATCACACACGATGCCCAAAAATCACGAAACTGGACATGTAGCTAGAGTTCGACATTACGGTCCCAACGAAACTGGTTTCGTCGAATTCCGACTCCGTATGCTCACACAGCGTATTTTTAACCGTTGAAATACCGACTATTTCTCACTTTAAAAATCCGTACGGCCACACAGTGACTCTAAAAATCACCAAACTGGAAATCTAACAACTATTTGACATTGCGGATCCAACAAAACTGGTTTCGTCGAATTTCGACTTCATATGCAAAAGTGGCTATTTTTCAAAGCTCTAAATAGCCTATTTAAATATATAAATATATTTAAATATAATTAAATTGATTGTTTAAAATTAATTATTATCGCTCATATTCACAGTGGCATATCATACAGCTCAGAATAAATACTGTATGTATTTAAAGCTCGATATTACCTCGTCAGAGTTATACCGACGCTTGATTTCTATTTAAATCCTTACTTAATATATAATTAAACCGTTATGGTCAAGGCGCTGCATTTCTGATATTTTGATTTGGACGTAACTCAAAATCTACACGACGAAATTCCGATCTTTCTCTTCCACTAGAAAGATATACTCCACCAGCTCCACACGTTTCTTGTTTCATAGAAATCCGACTTATAACGAATCTTGTATATTCAGTTGAAGTTCAACTCGCCAAATAACGAACTGCCGCGTCGTTACGGGCTTGATTATAATTATTATTATAATTTATATGTTCAACTATCGTTTATTTAATATATTCGTTATTTAAATAATTAAATAACTTAATTATTATACCTTACAAAACGCGCCATTACAGACTTCCCCCCTTAAAATAATTTCGTCCTCGAAATTGCTAAGCTAGGAAAATGCTACCAACTTTACTAACTAGATTCAAATATCTTTTAGTTTACTTCTCAACTCCAGTTTCAACTGAACCATTTAATTTTCAATTAAATTATTAATTCATTTTCGACCAACTAAAATTTTCAAAAATTCTGAAAATTTTCTAACACCTTAAATTTTCGAAAAATTTCGCCAGCACCTCCTTTGTACTGGTCAATATCTCAAACTCCAACTCGCCTCTCTAGGCCTTCTTCAACCCATAAGAAAATCAAACAGCCAAGCGGCTTGCCAATTCGGTTCATAAATCTCATGCTTATACAAAATATAAACTTGTACCTTTTTGTCGGGCATATCAACTCTTATCACTTCCACCTGTTATCAACCCAACATATACCAATGTCATCTCAATCCAACCTTCAACTCAAACACTTGGTTCTATCCAAGTTATTCTATTCAAACTCCAATATCAGATTTCAAACTCTTAACCCATCAACTTAATTCCAATCTAGATTATTCTCTAACCAAATCCCGATTTATTTAACTTGGTTTAAGTTTAAATTCCAATGTATTTATTTACTTATGTCTTCTCAATCCATTTAACTTTATTAGTTAAATTTTTAATTCCAGCATTCAAAATTCCTGGGTTTATTTCAAATCAATTTCAAACCATAACACCAATTCAAAACCTTTGAATTTCTAAACAACTTGTTTCCTCAACAAAATTTGAAAACAAAACCCTTGGTAGTAATCCGCCACTTAGAACTCGAAAATGAACACTGATGATGTCTAGATTCATCATCAGAATCTATTTTCCAGCTATCGAAGTGAGTTCAATACTATATCATTTTCAATTTGAAAAACATTTTCAAAATCTCCCAGGAACTTAAAATTTCCTTATTTTAAATTCCAAATTCTGATTTAAATTCATATTTAATTCAAACTATTTCATATATATTACATTCATATGAATTCTGATTGGTCATTTATAACCATTTCACCCTTTTATAATCTTATTCGATTATAATAACAACCAACACAATCAATATACTATAATAATTTCAAGATATATATTTCTTCTATAAACAAATATATTTTGGGAAAAATTATTTCATTTACCCTCTTTCAAAACATACCATGACGGTTCATCGTATTCGAGTGTTTAGTAACCCTTATCGATACAGTGGATCAAACTGATCGACCCGAATTCATAAGCCACTCAACCAATGAGTCTCCACAATATAAAACCATTTTATATTGAATAACACTTACGCGCTCATATATATACACTCAAACTCAATCTAGGATATTTCTAATCCCATCTCTATCGAGTTATGCCACAGAGCCAAGGTAATCAATTAACTTAAGCTCTGATACCAATTGTAACGGCTGCAAATTTCCGACTCCTCGAGAGTCGGAAATTCCGAGACGTTAGTGAAAGAATTTAGAAGGTGAGAAAGAAAAGATAGAACTAATAGAATAGAAGAAGAAGAAGAACATCAGAATCATCAGAGTAACACGAATCTCACAGCGGAACGAATAACATATAATATATAACATAACTTTGAAGTAAGCAGTTATATATATACAATAGCACTTATCAGAGTACAACACTTACAACACAGCGGAAATAACTATAGCTATAGAATCTTGAAGTCTCTTGCTCCAAGCTCTCCAAGTATATCTGTAAATCCCGACTACTTGACTGCCCGTACAAATTTAGGCACCCAAGAGTTTAGGGAAAACAACAAAGTAAACTCCGGGTCAGTCATGGGACTGGTATGAGTAAAACAGTTTAAAACAATTGAACAGGTATATGATACCTCATAAGACCACGTCGTGAATATGGAACGGGTTTTTCCTTATGAGTATCTAAACAACTTTGACAAGCAATATCATTGTGATATTATAATAATGTCTAAGTATAAATAGATATCAATCTAGCAGAAACGCTTGCATCTCACGTTCTACATACGTAGTATAAAATCATAAACCGCAGGGCGCTTATCGGAAAATGGATTCCAACAGACAAGGTATGGGAGCACCTTCTGAATAGTGTACTCTAGAGGTGATACACTCAGGGTTCAACAAGAACGTCTTGCAACCCGGCCACACATGACCGCTCACTCATTTAGCTTGAGTGTCGCGAATATATTGCCACCACGGTTGTAGGCCATCAAACCGTCATCCGAAGATACAGAATCAAAAAGAAGTATAAATATGAATATTCTCTAGATCGGTGACAATACACCCTGCTTGGGTATGACCCAACTAGCCATGCTGCCTAGCCCAACTTTTGTTACATCCTGGTGTGAGGCTAGAGGCTACGTCTATCTTCAGAACATCTGATCACCATTCACTTTGAATGCCACATCGTCATACCCGCCAAATCACAAATTGACTTATCCAAAAATAACACGGGTATACAGCTAAGAGAAACGAATTCCTCCACCACCAAACGTGAATACGTTTGAACAGATCAACTTACGCGATCCATTGGATATACTCTGTCAGACCTTCTTCCATATACGTTGTCCTGGGACTGGACAAACCGAAGGCACTATTCAGTATATCCATCTTAGTCATTGTTATCTAAGACTTATACAACAGCCCTTGCATTTTACTCCGTCTTCAATTTATCTTTGGCAGATGTTGCTCGCAGCGCTTATGCCAATACAGAGTGGTTCTTTGGATAATAATCCAACCGGTCTCTCCATATTAACAACGTTAAAATGGTCAAAACTTTGATAGTCTGTAATCTAACTATCAAATGAAAACATGTCGGTGTATAAACAACGATCTTATTTCCAAATGGGAATTCGATCGATCAATCATCATATGTTCATATTTCCTTATTTCATATATTTAGAAGATATATGTTATTAATCATTGGAAAACATTTCCATAGCTTATTTTCACATCACTATTATTTCGCAACTATCAGTCCCTAACTGTAACTAGTATGAGAACAATTCTCTAAGTATCAATACGGAAGGTCGAAACCAACATCAGATCGTCACTTAGAAAACCGTTCAACTTACCCTCTCCAGTCAGTTTCTGAATTTGCTTAACTCTATTTCTTAAATTCTTATCATGAAAACATTTCATTTTCTATGTTTAGAAAACATATCTGACTATATTTGGAAAACGTTTCCAAAACTCATTTACGGATTTCAAATGAACGTTGTATAAAACATCGTTTCGCTTAATCCATTTATCGCTTATTCCTTAACTTTATTCCAAATCAACCTTTTAGATCGAACCACAACTATTCCTTTGTCAATTCTGAAGTCAATCAAGTTGGGGTATAATTACCTATCAGACCTTAATTGAACAACGTCCTTTACTGTGAAATAGATGAAGCTCATCACTCACCTTTTTACAACAATCTGTTTACGCAAATTCTCGGATTCAGGTTACGAATCCACTTCTTATATGACAACGTTTGATTATAACTATAACGTTATAATTCCAACCCCTAAAATATCTAACCTAAATTATAAATTTATTTCCTAACTCGAATAATTTAACAGACACCTAATTTCTAAATCAATACTAAATCTTGATTTAAACCCTGGAAAGTAAATAGTACTTTCCCGAATTCGCTATAATCGAATTCGACGTATAACTCTCTTTCGAGTCATCTCTATTTGATTAACTCTTCTTCGAATAACCTATATTCGATTATCTCTCTTCGAATAACTCATATTCGAAATCTCTCTCTTTCGAATAAACAATATTCGATCTCTTTCTTTCGAATATGCTATATTCGAAAATCTCCTTTCAATTTACTAATCGATAACTCCTTTCGATCAAAATAAAATCGATAACTCCTTTAACTCTATTCGAATAACTAATATTCGACTAACTCCTTTGGATCAACTCATTTGATTAACTCCTTCGAATAACTAATTCGAATAACTTACCTTCGAATAACCAATATTCGATTTATTCTAACTCGATTAACTTAATTCTAATCGATTTACTCCATTTCGATTCAACTTAATTCAAATCGATTAACTTAACTCAAATTGATTAACTCCTTTTGAATAACTAAATTCGATTTAACTCTAATTGAATAACTAATATTCAATTAACTCTTACGTGTTTAACTCTATTTGAATAAGTAATTCGAATAACTTAATTTATAAATTATATTCACTTCTATCCTATCGAATAAACTATATTCGATATCTCCTCCAACACTATTCGAATGAACTATATTCGATTAACTTCTCTAACTCTATTCGAATAAATTATATTCGATTAACTCTTTTAACTTTACTCGAATAACTATATTCGATTAACACTTTCTTTCGAATAACCATATTCGATTAACTCTTCGACTAACTCCTTTGGATTAACTAACTTCGAATAACTCCTTTGGATTACTAAATTCGAATAACTCCTTTGGATTAACTAACTTCGAATAACCAATATTCGATAACTACTCTTCGAATAAATAATATTCGGTAACTCTTCTCAAATGAATAACATTTGATTTCTCCACTCGAATAAACTATATTCGATTACTCTTCCCTCGAATACACTATATTCGATAACTCTACTTCGAATAAGTGATATTCGGCAACTCTACTCGATTAACTCCACTTGGATAACTCTAACTGGTCAACTCTAACTGAGTAACTCTAACTGATCAACTCTAACTGGTCAACTTTAACTGGTCAACTTTAACTGTTTATCTTTAACTGGTTAACTCAAATGGTTTAACCTAACTTGATTTACTTGGTTTAACTCGGCTAATTCACTTTGATTAACCCAACTAATTTACTTCGATTTACAAATTAGTTTAACTTAACTAAGTCACTTAGTTTGACGCAACTAATTCACTTTTATTTACCAATTAGTTTAACTTAACTAATTCACTTTGGTTAACTTAACCAATTACTTTGATTAACTATATTCGAATAAGTAATTCGAATCACTCTAATGTGTTTAACTCTATTCAAATATCTAATTTAAATCCATATCGTGTTATATTGTGTGCGAAGCACGTGTTTAAATCTATCCTTGTATAATTCTATTTATTTTCCGAACAAGTGTTCCTTTATTTATTCCCTAAATAAATATTCCTTTATTCCATTTATTTATAATCTAAATAAATGTTCCTTTATTTATTTCCCAAATAAATAAATGTTTTTCATTTTATAAAATCCTATCGATTTTATAAATAAGATTTATTTTCAATATAAACATTGAAAATTCCCTTTTTACATTCTAGTATCACCTACGGTGTTTAACGTGTCGTATAACAATGATCGGTATCATTCAAACATATGAAATCAATAACAGATTTCATAACACATCATATATCACAATATATGAAAAACGGTAAAATAAATGTTGAGGAATCCAGTCAGATTCCTCCAACCTGTTTCCCTGCATCCACAGATGTTACACAATAAAATATACATCAATTTCATTCCAACATGAAATATACTGATGAACTGAATCAATATTTGATTGTCGTTTATATATATAACTATATCTATGTTTCAATCAAATCTATTTAACAGTCCAAACTATCAATACACAGCAATCAAATCATTTAACACAGTTTATATAAAAATATAAACTGAGGAGAGTTAGTGAGTTTTACTCACATTTGACGATCATCGTCAATGACGATAACCATCGCTTGATTCGGACAATTTATTTTGCTATAAATTGTGACGGACCCCAATTGACTTGCGGTCAGTTCCATTGTGTTGCTCCCGTCCATACGATCCCAACGCAACTTGCGGTTCGTCAATCTGACTTCGTACGAGAGAGATATCGATTTTACAAGTTTAATACATCGTTTTGATTTAAAATAACTAAACTTTATTTTAATTAAATAACAACTGGGCTTACCTCCTCAACCCGGCCCATTTCCCTTCTATTTGAACCCGACCTAATTCATTGTCTCCCCCAAATCTTGCCGTGACTTCCAGGAAATCAAAAATGGCCATTCACGAAATTCCAACTCCCTTCAATCACTCTATATCCCACGAAACTCAAACCCAGGGCCATCATTGAACTCCCCGTCGAAATCTTCATCAGCTCCTCCTTTCCTCACTCAACTCGAGCTGGCCCTTCGAGTTGCGTTCGCCAGCCGTCCTCGATGGCTACAGGGAATTCAGCGATCCCATCCAACACCGAATACACCCAAATCAACGCACCAGGTGCGGTTCGATCCACTGAACCCGAATCTCACCTCCAACTCATGGATTGAAGCTTGAATGGTTAAGAATCGTGAACCCTAGGCTCACGCATGCGTTTTGCAGTGGCCAGAAAACTGATCGAACTACACAGAAGGTACCCAGAATTGAAGGGCGCACCTCACTGAATCCAAACATAAGGCTTCCCTGATTTTATGATTTCAATTGAATTTGTTGTGGATTTTTCATTTTTTCTTTGCTTGCTGTGTTCGGTCTGTGCGTGTTATATAAGCTGTGGGTGGTAGGTAAACTTTGTGGTGGAGATCGAAGGCCGTGTGGCCTGTGCTGAACCATAGAAAATGGAGGGGATATTTTCAATTTGATTTTTATATTTTTATATTCGTTTTCTGCACTCTAAAAATCCGTGTGATCACACACGATGCCCAAAAATCAGGAAACTGGACATGTAGCTAGAGTTCGACATTACGGTCCCAACGAAACTGGTTTCGTCGAATTCCGACTCCGTATGCTCACACAGCGTATTTTTAACCGTTGAAATACCGACTGTTTCTCACTCTAAAAATCCGTATGGCCACACAGTGACTCTAAAAATCACCAAACTGGAAATCTAACAACTATTTGACATTGCGGATCCAACAAAACTGGTTTCGTCGAATTTCGACTTCATATGCAAAAGTGGCTATTTTTCAAAGCTCTAAATAGCCTATTTAAATATATAAATATATTTAAATATAATTAAATTGATTGTTTAAAATTAATTATTATCGCTCATATTCACAGTGGCATATCATACAGCTCAGAATAAATACTGTATGTATTTACAGCTCGATATTACCTCGTCAGAGTTATACCGACGCTTGATTTCTATTTAAATCCTTACTTAATATATAATTAAACCGTTATGGTCAAGGCGCTGCATTTCTGATATTTTGATTTGGACGTAACTCAAAATCTACACGACGAAATTCCGATCTTTCTCTTCCACTAGAAAGATATACTCCACCAGCTCCACACGTTTCTTGTTTCATAGAAATCCGACTTATAACGAATCTTGTATATTCAGTTGAAGTTCAACTCGCCAAATAACGAACTGCCGCGTCGTTACGGGCTTGATTATAATTATTATTATAATTTATATGTTCAACTATCGTTTATTTAATATATTCGTTATTTAAATAATTAAATAACTTAATTATTATACCTTACAAAATGCGCTATTACACGTATTAGGTACAAAATAAATCCTAATAAGCATACTATATTTATAGTGACATATTCTGGTGTTTACAGGGAAGCGTGTATTGATAATAACTCCAGAGAATAAATTCTCATCACCCTGTCAAAGCCTGAGGGAGCGTGTATTTTAAATGCTCCAGAGGATAAATCCTCGTCACCTCGTCCCGTGTGGGAAATAAATAGTCCATGTGCCGTATCTAATAACTAGAGAGTCATGATTATTGTCAACTCCAGACCCGTGTGGGGTTTTAATTAATCTGGCAATTTAATCGTTACAATTTAAATAGTCTATATCAGTCATCAGTTCAACCTGTAAAATATATTCATCGCCATACAAGCCTCTCGCTCGTATGGTAAATCTTCCACCTCGTCACACAAGCTCCAAATGCTTATGTGGTATGTGATGAAGTATGCCTATCTTCAGAAGTATGCCATGTAATGTAGTTCAAAATTAATTGTTACTATCCTATGGCGATGTTTATTATTTCACACAGAATAACTAGCACTCCGCATCCAATGGCATTCACAGGAGTTGATATAATAATATTTCGCATCCAACTCATTAAGGTTTACCTATTTGCCGGGCACGCAAATAAAATCTTTACTCAACAGCTATCCATTTACCTGTTCAAACATATATAGTGCACAAGTATATATATTTCCATCTATTTTTAAATCAGTTCAATGTGTGATTTAAATGAATAAATTCTACCATTATTCTCTTATTGATTAAATTAACTATTGTTTCAACAATTCAATTAATCAAATTTACTATCACACCAGACAAACAACAATCAAATTGTTTTTAACTTTTCAAAATCATACAAATCAATTTCTAGATTCTTTTAAAATCATTCAGACTATAGAATTGAAAGTGCACATCCAGGGAATGAAAATAACAACAGAGTATAGAATTAAATGGTAATGCAAAGTATGGTAAATATACCTTGCACCGGAGTCAATCAGAGATATCCACTCGACATCTAGGATAGGCTTTCTGAATGCTCTCCTCAGTTTCCCAAGTACAATCTCGCGGATCTCCACTCCATTGCACTTTGACTAAGTGAACCTTCTTGTTCCTCAGCTCTTTTGTTTCCTTGCCAATGATCTTGAGCGGCTCTCTTCTAACGGCTAATTCTGGAGTAATTTCAATATCCTGCTGAGCTGCTTCTTCCACGATCAAGTCTGGATCATGAACGTGCTTTCGAAGTTGAGATATGTGAAATACATCATGAACTCCAGGCAACCAATCAGGCAATTTAACCTTATAAGCGAGGGTTCCGATCCGTTCAAGAATAGGAAATGAACCAATGAATTGGGCGCCAATTTCCGTGTTTTACCGAATCGGATGACTCCTCTCATCGTAGATACCTTCAAATATACATAGTCGCCAACATTCCTTTCTTATTGAGATCTTCATACTGATAAGCCATGAATATCTTCTCTGAAAAATGAAGCTTCACATTCCTCATTACACTATTCTGATATCTCCTTTGCAGGCCATGAATAAATCTCAGATTTTTCTTCTTTGGATCTTGAATCAGATGAGGAGCAAAATGAGAAAGTTCGTTGAATTTCTTATGATATTCTGGGATGGTCATATCACCTTGTATCAGATAAGAAAATTCATCACATAATCGCTCAGTCGCTTCAGGAGGAGTAAATTTTCCTAGGAAAATCTCTTTGAATCTATCCCAGGTGATGACACCTTCTGGATTATCTTTGATGACTGTCTCCCACCAGATTAAAGCTTCTTCTTTGAGCGCCCAAGATGCTACTAACCTTTTCTGGTCATTCTCAGCTGGATACGCTAAAAAATTCTTTCGACAGAACTCAGCCAAGCTTGAGTCTGTATTATAGATTCATTGCACGAGAACATATGATCCATTTAGATTTCGATATCTCTTTAATAGAGCCTCTAGATCGGGTTTTGCATTTCTCCTGTTTCTGACACTCATTTTTCTAGTACTTCTGCAAACATCAGATTAAGTGTCAGGTCACAGAAAAAGTATTTTAAAACATAGAAACATATACTTCAAATGTAAATGTGTCTATCGAGGTGTAATTTCATTCTGCTTTAATCATACTAGGATTTTACTGATCCTATCTGTAATGAGTTACCCGTCCTAGAACACTACTGGTTCTATTTCTGAAGAGTTCGTTAATATGTTGTATTCCAGCACTAAGCTTAACCAAAGCTCTGATACCACGATGTGACGACTCCATTTCCCATACAGACGGCGGCAAGGGTAATCTTTGGAATATAACACAAAAACAAATAATAGCAGAACAGAATTAAATAAATACACCAGATAATGTACAATAGAATACACTAGATAAACGTAATCATCAGAGTTACACAGTATACAGGATCATACTTAGTACAAATACAGTTCAGCTATACATAAATGTCTACAGCGGAAACAAACAAAATATGTACAATAGGAGCTGAACAGCATAAAAAGAGATAAATAATAGAATCCATCTTCAGCTCCAGCTATCCAGAAAGAACCAGCTAAACCTGAATACAAGGCTGCCTGTGTAGAAAAAGGGGCACCCGAGTTTGAAAGTGAAACAAACTACGAGTCAGTCATGGGACTGGTATGAGAAAACTACTCAACACATTTAAAATATGGCTAATCATAGGACCACGCCACTTTCTTGGAACGGGTTTACTCCATTGGATTACCAGTGCTTTAAAAACAAATCTTTCTTTTTAAACATCGCAACGCTTTTTATAAAAATGAAGCCCTTATAAGACTCAGTTCCCATCACACAATGCAATGCAAACCGGAGGATAGAGTTTTACCTTATAATGGCCAAAATATGCTTGATACAAATAAAACAAAAGCATTTGATATTATTACTAGTGTTTATATGTTTCAAAAACAATTTCAAATCATAACTATCAATCATAGACGACATGAGCGTCCCATGCCACTATGTCGCCAAATATAGATATACAATCAAAATCGCACAATCACGTATTTGGAAATTGGATTTACCTCATGAACCAAGGCAAAAGACAGTCCTTACCGACTTCGAGATGCTCTAGCCCGTGTCTCAGGATCAGAGCTCGAGTGACCCTAGAATCGTCAGGGTCGGTCCACCGATGTGGATTAAAATTCCGGAACACTGCGTTTCCCCGCCCTATGGGGCGTCAATGAGCCAACGAATGACTCCATCAGTCCTGGATCGACCGATATAACCGAGGCGCCTCGCAATCCATCATCCACATAAGTAAAATGTCAGGCCGTGTAAAAACACCGACACAACTCCTAGCTAGAAGGAAACTCATGCCCTTCCTAAAGTCCTTCTCCCGTTTCTGGTTCATACCGGGGAGTGAGGCTCGCGAATTCACGTTATACACAAAGCTATGCCACACAGGCGGTGCTTTGATCATCACCACAAGACTTTGCTTTTCAACAGAAGCCCTGATCATTTGCCACTTAGGCATGCCACACTAGCAATTCATGCCATGCGACTGATGTCCATCGATATACAACCTCTGAGCTCGTGCATTTCAGAGAAGGGCGTTAAGCAAAAGAATAAATTCTACGCCGCCAAACAGATGTATATTTAACAGAGATCAATCAACACAGAATAATATCCAATGTCAAACACACAGTCCATTTACAAGTCCGTTCTGGGTCTGAACGAAACCGGAGGCACTATATACCTCGCAAACCCATCGATCACCACATACGTCTAGACGTTCACCACTCATTATCCATATTTCGAGATGCCTCCCAATCAGGACCTCGGTTACCATCCAAACGAGGTGAAGATCTCCGGTCCTCGACCACCGTCTTCATCTTCGACTTTCAATCGTCGGTCAATTATTTGAAATGAGAATTAACTCGGCCTTTTCAAATAATTCACGTATATTTAGAATTTCAAATCAATTTATTTCAATGGTTAAATCATTCGACAACACCAATTTTGTTCTTTAATATACTTTTCACACTAAACACATTCAACCATCAAATTCCACATAAATTGAGAAAATTTAGTTTATTTCCATTCCGTATTGTTTATGATATTTTATAACGATTTATCGCTATATTTATTTATTTTAGAATAGCCAATTTATTCAAAACGACGCTTCGGGCCGTAACGCGACCGTGGCGCTGTTTTTCTTCAGATTTGATTTACACATATCTGAAAATCTAACCGTTGGATCTTCACAAAATTTATATTATTAGAAAGATCTTTTCAAAACGAATCCAACGGTTCCAGATTCGGGAAAATCTGACAGTCGGATCTCCCGGTATAATCGTTTGAAGTTTCGATTTCAAAATACGAACTACAGCGTCGTTATTCGATTATATATAATTATATTTATATATATATAAATATTATCGATTCTGGCGCTATTTTTCTTCAAATTTGAATTAAACATTCCAGACAATCCAACCGTTGGATTTTTACAAAGTTGGTCCCGTTGGAATGATATTCCCAAAGCGAACCCAACGGTTGCGATTTCAGGAAAACCGATGGTCGAATCTCCCGTACTAATCGTTTGAAATCACGGTTTCAAAATATGAACTGCAGCGTCGTTATTCGATATATTTCAATTCTATTTAAATATATATATCGATTCTTCGATTTTTAAACCATATGTATTTCATACTTTTGATAAAAATGATATTTTTATCAAACCGTCTTCTATTTCAACACTTCGCTATTTTTAACAATTCATTTATATAGTAAAAATGTGATTTTTAATGTAAAATTTTTTATTTCAAAACCATATTATTTTATATATTTCATATTGGTGATAAAAATGGGATTTTAATTATAAAACAATTTATTTCAAAACTCGATTATTTTATATAGTTCATATAGATGATAAAAAGGTGATTTTTATATTCAAAACACGAACACCATTCAACACATGAATTTCAATCCCAAAAATGAATATCGACTCAACACATGAAAATAATTCAAACACATGAATATTATTCAAAATTTCGGCAACATAACGACAGGGTAGTTAAAACCGGGACCGTCCCTAGTACGGCTCCTCGCTCTACCTTAAAACCTCGCGGTTTTTGACAATGGGGAATCATGCATCTAGTTCGCACGCAGTCAGCATGTATATTTATTTCATTTCCACAAACTAATCCTATGTGGTTTCAACCAAATATTTCTCAACCACAAACGAGTAGTTTTCAACCATAATCAATCAATATCAACCACAAACAATCCCAATCAACCATTCTCTATCAATCAATTTTCACACCAATCACAACCAATAAATATCGTCCATGGTTTGTGGACGAGGGGCGTATATATATATAGCAATTCACTTCTATTTCAACACATACATAATTTTTACAACGCATATATAACTTATACATCGAACGTACAACTTAAACAATGCTTATACAAGAGGTGTACAACGCTTATATAACTCATACATCGACTATATAATTTATACATCGTCGTTTTCCATATCGTTTATAAATTAGAAATCTCACATTGGGTTCCACTCCACCAAAAATAGCAGAAGGCTCAGAAAAATATGTGATCTCTTCTAGAATGTAGAAGGCATCCACACGAGTCCACTGTCTCTTGTTCCACTGAATTTCGTCTAGAAACTAAAAAGATATGATTTTTACAAGGATTGCAAATGTTTAAAGGTGTTAAAACAGTTGAAAATAATAAAGCCGTATACCTCGTTTTGTTGTTCAAAACTAGGTCTTCAATTCTTGACCAAACCGTGAAGTATTACCATGATCGGACCACGCAGCGTTGACCAGCCTCGAGAGGCGCGCCTGGGGCGCTGACGGCGTCGAACTCGGCGGTTCCTGGGCGGCGCGATCGGCCTTCGAACGACGGAGCTTCACGAGGTCGGTTCTAGCGATATACACAACGAAAAAAATCAAACTATATATGGATTTGAAGCTCGTCTGACGATCGACAAAAACTTCAACTGGGGCATGGGTTTTTATTAGGTGTAGGAGGAGGAATCGGAGGGGAAAGCTTTGAAGAGGAGCCGCCGTTCGTATCGGGTAGAGAGAATGGGTTTTCTCTTTTTTTTTAAATTAAATTCTGATTGGCCGATGGGTTTTAAAAGGTGTTTTCTGACACGACCCCCAATCCAAACCCAACGATTGTTGCCCCTAGCGTTTTACCCCCATTCTGAACACAATGGGATATGTTTCGTAGGCCCATTCGACTGTTTCAGTCAGTTTCCATTCAATTTAAAATATATAACATTCAATATTCGGTTTGAACGTACATTTCAATTTGCCAGGGCCACAAAATGATTCGAAAAATTCCAGAAAAATAAATCTGGCTATGTTTTGACGATACGGTCCCAACAAAACTAGTTTCGTCGAATTCTGAGACCGTTTGCAAAAAGGCCCATTTATGGTTTATCCAATTTAACTTTAATTGACCAAAACACATTTTCCTTTGCCACACTCACAAACTAGCTTCAAAAATTATGAAATTTGAAACCTTGTAATAACTCCACATCCCAGATCCAAAAAAAGTGGTTTCGTCGAATTCCGAGGTCGTATGCAAAATGGCCAATTTCACGGGCTATATAAATTCCATAGCGACCTTTCTGAAAATTCATTTGGCCATAACTTTTTCTTTCCGCAATGAAAATTCGATTTTTCAGATTCGTTAGAAAGGTATTCACTAACAGATTTAAATATTTTTGGTTTCACTCAAATCCGTTTTGTTTTGCACCCAGTACAGTCCGACAAAGTTTGAATTCAATTTTTGAAACTACCGCGCCATTTCAGGCCTTTTTTATAATTAGAATTGATTATATTCGTTTTCAATTGTCGATTCAAACTCACTTTTCATTGCTATTATTTAAAATATTTATTTTAAATATTCAAAATCCACTATTTTAGCCAATTTAAAATTTTTAAATTGGTTCAGATTTTCCAGGTTGTTATAATTTCCCCCACTTAAAACTTTTCGTCCCCAAAAAGGAATAAAGTCGAAATTGGTTTGATTAATCAGCTCTACGTTCGATCCGGCTTCAATTCTCCAACTTTTCAGTTTTTGAGAATTTTCAAATTCTTCAAAAATTTGGCTAGCACCCGGAATTTCCAAAAAATTTCGCCATAACCTCCTTTGTACGGGGAGAGATTTGGAAATTCATTGGGCCGTATTAGGTACCCAATAAGTCCTAATAAGCATACACATATTTATAGTGATATATTCCGGTGTTTACAGGGGAGCGTGTATTGATAATAACTCCAGAGAATAAATTCTCGTCACCCTGTCAAAGCCTGAGGGAGTGTGTGTTTTAAATGCTCCAGAGGATAAATCCTCCTCACCTCGTCCCGTGTGGGAAATAAATAGTCCATGTGCCGTATCTAATAACTAGAGAGACGTGATTATTGTCAACTCCAGACCCGTGTGGGGTTTTTATTAATCTGGCAATTTAATCGTTACAATTTAAATAGTCCATATCGGTCATCAGTTCAACCTGTAAAATATAGTCATCACCATACAAGCCTCTCGCTCGTATGGCAAATCTTCCACCTCGTCACACAAGCTCCAAATGTTTATGTGGTATGTGATGAGGTATGCCTATCTTCAGAAGTATGCCATGTAATGTAGTTCAAAATTAATTGTTACTATCCTATGGCGATGTTTATTATTTCACACAGAATAACCAGCACTCCGCATCCAATGGCATTCACAGGAGTTGATATAATAATATTTCGCATCCAACTCATTAAGGTTTACCTATTTGCCGGGCACGCAAATAAAATCTTTACTCAACAGTTATACATTTACCTGTTCAAACATATATAATGCACACGTATATATATTTCCATCTATTTTTAAATCAGTTCAATGTGTGATTTAAATGAATAAATTCTACCATTATTCTCTTGTTGATTAAATTAACTATTGTTTCAATAATTCAATTAATCAAATTTACTATCACACCACACAAACAACAATCAAATATTTTTTAACTTTTCAAAATCATACAAATCAATTTCTAGATTCTTTTAAAATCATTCAGACTATAGAATTGAAAGTGCATATCTAGGGAATGAAAATAACAACAGAGTAGAGAATTAAATGGTAATGCAAAGTATGGTAAGTATACCTTGCACCAGAGTCAATCAGAGATATCCACTCGACATCTAGGATAGGCTTTCTGAATGCTCTCCTCAGTTTCCCAAGTACAATCTCGTGGATCTCCACTCCATTGCACTTTGACTAAGTGAACCTTCTAGTTTCTCAGCTCTTTTGTTTCCATGATAATGATCTTGAGCGACTCTCTTCGAACAGCTAATTCTGAAGTAATTTCAATATCCTGCTGAGCTGCTTCTTCCACGATCAAGTCTGGATCATTAACGTGCTTTCGAAGTTGAGATATGTGAAATACATCATGAACTCCAGGCAACCAATCATGCAATTTAACCTTATAAGCGAGGGTTCCGATCCGTTCAAGAATAGGAAACGGACCAAGGAATTTGGGCGCCAATTTCCCTGTTTTACCGAATCGGATGACTCCTCTCATCGGAGATACTTTTAAATATACATAGTCGACAACATTCCTTTCTTATGGAGATCTTCATACTGATAAGCCATGTATATCATTTCTGAAAAAGGAAGCTTCACACTCCTCGTTACACTATTCTGATATCTCCTTTGCAGGCCATGAATAAATCTCAGATTTTTCCTCTTTGGATCTTGAATCAGATGAGGAGCAAAGTGAGAAAGTTCGTTGAATTTCTTATGATATTCTGGGATGGTCATATCACCTTGTATCAGATAAGAAAATTCATCACATAATCGCTCAGTCGCTTCAGGAGGAGTAAATTTTCCTAGGAAAATCTCGTTGAATCTATCCCAGGTGATGTCACCTTCTGGATTATCTTTGATGATTGTCTCCCACCAGATTAAAGCTTCTTCTTTGAGCGCCCAAGATGCTACTAACCTTTTCTGGTCATCTCTCAGCTGGATACGCTAAAAAATTCTTTCGACGGAACTCGGCCAAGCTTGAGTCTGTATTATAGATTCATTGCCCGAGAACTGTGCTCCGTTCAGATTTCGATATCTCTTTAATAGAGCCTCTAGATCGGGTTTTGCATTTCTCCTGTTTCTGACACTCATTTTTCTAGTACATCTGCAAACAGCAGATCAAGTGTCAGGTCATAGAAAAAGTATTTTAAAACATAGAAACATATACTTCAAATGTAAATGTGTCTAGTGGGGTGTATTTAATTCTGCTTTACTCATACTAGGATATTACTGATCCTATCTGTAATGAGTTGCCCGTCCTAGAACATTACTGGTTCTATTTCTGACGAGTTCGTTAATATATTATATTCCAGCACTAAGCTTAACCAAAGCTCTGATACCACGATGTGACGACCCCATTTCCCGTACAGACGGCAGCAAGGGTAATCTTTGGAATATAACACAAAAACAAATAATAGCAGAACAGAATTAAATAAATACACCAGATAATGTACAATAGAATACACTGGATAAACGTAATCATCAGAGTTACACAGTATACAGGATCATACTTAGTACAAATACAGTTCAGCTATACATAAATGTCTACAGCGGAAACAAACAAAATATGTACAATAGGAGCTGAACAGCATAAAAAGAGATAAATAATAGAATCCATCTTCAGCTCCAGCTATCCAGAAAGAACCAGCTAACCCTGAATACAAGGCTACCCGTGTCGAAAAAGGGGCACCCGAGTTTGAAAGTGAAACAAACTACGAGTCAGTCATGGGACTGGTATGAGAAAACTACTCAACACATTTAAAATATGGTTAATCACAGGACCACGCCACTTTCGTGGAACGGGTTTACTCCATTGGATTGCCTGTGCTTTAAAAACAAATCTTTCTTTTTAAACATCGCAATGCTTTTTATAAAAATGAAGCTCTTATAAGACTCAGTTCCCATCACACAATGCAACGCAAACCGGAGGATAGAGTTTTACCTTATAATGGCCAAAATATGCTTGATACAAATAAAACAAAAGCATTTGATATTATTACTAGTGTTTATATGTTTCAAAAACAATTTCAAATCATAACTATCAATCATAGACGACATGAGCGTCCCATGCCACTATGTTGCCAAATATAGGTATACAATCAAAATCGCACAGTCACGTATTTGGAAATTGGATTTCCCTCATGAACCAAGGCAAAAGATAGTCCTTACCGACTTCGAGACGCTCTAGCCCGTGTCTCAGGATCAGAGCTCGAGTGACCCTAGAATCGTTAGGGCCGGTTCACCTATGTGGATTAAAATTCCTGAACACTGCATTTCCCTGCCCTATGGGGCGTCAATGAGCCAACGAATGACTCCATCGGTCCCGGATCGACCGATATAACCGAGGCGCCTCGCAATCCATCATCCACATAAGTAAAATGTCAGGCCCTGTAAAAACACCGACACAATTCCTAGCTAGAGCTAAACGCATGCCCTCCCTGAGGTCCTTCTCCCGTTTCTGGTTCATACTGGGGAGTGAGGCTGGCGAATTCACGTTATACACAAAGCTACGCCACACAGGCGGTGCTTTGATAATCACCACAAGACTTTGCTTTTCAACAGAAGCCCTCATCATTTGCCACTTAGGCATGCCACATTAGCAATTCATGCCATGCGACTGATGTCCATCGATATACAACCTCTGAGCTCGTGCGTTTCAGAGAAGGGCGTTATGCAAAAGAATAAATTCTCCACCGCCAAACAGATGTATATTTAACAGAGATCAATCAACACAGAATAAAATCCAATGTCAGACACACAGTCCATTTAAAAGTCCGTTCTGGGTCTGAACGAAACCGGAGGCACTATACACCTCGCAAACCCATCGATCACCACGTACGTCTGGACGATCACCACTCATTATCCATATTTCGGGATGCCTCCCAATCAGGACCTCGGTTACCATCCAAACGAGGTGAAGATCTCCGTTCTTCAACCACCGTCTTCATCTTTGACTTTCAATCGTCGGTCAATTAGTTGAAATGAGAATTAACTCGGCCTTTTCAAATAATTCACATATATTTAGAATTTCAAATCAATTTATTTCAATGGTTAAATCATTCGATAACACCAATTTTGTTCTTTAATGTACATTTCACACCAAACACATTCAACCATCAAATACCACATAAATCAAGAAAATTCAGTTTATTTCCATTCCATATCGTTTATGATATTTTATAACGATTTATTGCTATTTTTATTTATTTTAGAATAGCCAATTTATTCAAAACGATGCTTCGGGCCGTAACGCGACCGTGGCGTTGTTTTTCTTCAGATTTGATTTACACATATCTGAAAATCTAACCATTGGATCTTCACAAAATTTATATTATTAGAAAGATCTTTTCAAAACGAATCCAACGGTTCCAGTTCGGGAAAATCCGACAGTCGGATCTCCCGGTTTAATCGTTTGAAGTTTCGATTTCAAAATACGAACTGCAGCGTCGTTATTCGATTATATATAATTATATTTATATATATATATATATATATAAATATAATCGATTCTGGCGCTGTTTTTCTTCAGAATTGAATTAAGCATTCCAGACAATCCAACCGTTGGATTTTTACATAGTTGGTGCCGTTGGAAAGATATTTCCAAAGCGAACCCAACGGTAGCGATTTCAGGAATATCCGATGGTCGGATCTCCCGTACTAATCGTTTGAAATCACGGTTTCAAAATATGAACTGCAGCGTCGTTATTCGATATATTTCAATTCTATTTAAATATATATATCGATTCTTCGATTTCAAAACCATATGTATTTCATACTTTCGATAAAAATGATCTTTTTATCAAACTGTCTTCTATTTCAACACTTCACTATTTTTAACAATTCATCTATATAGTAAAAATGTGATTTTTAATGTAAAACAATTTATTTCAAAAACAGATTATTTTATATAGTTCATATTGGTGATAAAAATGGGATTTTTATTATAAAACAATTTATTTCAAAACTCGATTATTTTATATAGTTCATATAAATGATAAAAAGGTGATTTTTATATTCAAAACACGAACACCATTCAACACATGAATTTCAATCCCACGAATGACTATCGACTCAACACATGAAAATAATTCAAACACATGAATATTATTCAAAATTTCGGCAGCATAACGGCAGGGTAGTTAAAACCGGGACCGTCCCTAGTACGGCTCCTCGCTCTACCTTAAAATCTCGCGGTTTTTGACAATGGGGAATCATGCATATAGTTCGCACGCAGGCGGCATGTATATTTATTTCATTTCCACAAACTAATCCTATGTGGTTTCAACCAAAAATTTCTCAACCACAAACGGGTATTTTTCAACCACAATCATTCAATATCAACCACAAACAATCCGAATCAACCATTCGCTATCCATCAATTTTCACACCAATCACAACCAATAAATATCGTCCATGGTTTGTGGACGAGGGGCGTGTGTGTGTGTGTGTGTATATATATATACATATATATATAGCAGTTCACTTCTATTTCAACACATATATAATTTTTACAACGCATATATAACTTATACATCGAACGTACAACTTATACAACGCTTATACAAGAGGTGTACAACGCTTATATAACTCATACATCGACTATATAATTTATATATCGTCGTTTTCCATATCATTTATAAATTAGAAATCTCACATTGGGTTCCACTCCACCAAAAATAGCAGAAGGCTCAGAAAAATATGCTGTCTCTTCTAGAATGTAGAAGGCGTCCACACGAGTCCACTGTCTCTTGTTCCACTGAATTTCGTCTAGAAACAAAAAAGATATGATTTTTACAAGGTTTGCAATGGTTTAAAGGTGTTAAAATAGTTGAAAATAATAGATCCCTATACCTCGTTTTGATGTTCAAAACTAATTCTTTAATTCTTGACCAAACCGTGAAGTATTACCACGATTGGACCACGCAATGTTGACCAGCCTCGAGAGGCGCGCCTGAGGTGCTGACGGCGTCGAACTCGGCGGCTCCTGGGCGGCGCGATCGGCCTTCGAACGACGGAGCTTCACGAGGTCGGTTCTGGCGATATACACAACGAAAAAAATCAAACTATATATGGATTTGAAGCTCGTCTGACGATCTACAAAAACTTCAACTGGGGCATGGGTTTCTATTGCGTGTAGGAGGAGGAATCGGAAGGGAAAGCTTTAAAGAGGAGCCGCCATTCGTATCAGGGAGAGAGAAAGGGTTTTCTCTTTTTTTATTTAAATTCTGATTGACCAGTGGGTTTTAAAAGGTGTTTTCTGACACGACCCCCAATCCAAACCCAACGACTATCGTCCCTAGCATTTTACCCCCATTCCGAACACAATGGGATATGTTTCGTAGGCCCATTCGACTGTTTCAGTCAGTTTCAATTCAATTTAAAATATATAACATTCAATATTCGATTTGAATGTACATTTCAATTTGCCAGGGCCACAAACTGATTCGAAAAATTCTAGAAAAATAAATCTGGCTATGTTTTGACGATACGGTCCCAACAAACCAAGTCTCGTCGAATTCTGAGACCGTTTGCAAAATGGCCCATTTCTGGTCGATCCAATTTAACTATAATTGACCAAAACACATGTTCCTTTGCCACACTCATATACTAACTTCAAAAATTATAATATTTGAAACCTAGCAATAACTCCACATCCCGGATCCAACAAAAGTGGTTTAGTCGAATTCCGAGGTCGTATGCAAAATAGCCAATTTCACGGGCTATATAAATTCCATAGCGACCTTTCTGAAAATTCATTTGGCCATAACTTATGCTTTCCGCTATGAAAATTAGATTTTTCAGATTCGCTAGAAAGGTATTCACTAACAGATTTAAATATTTTTGGTTTCTCTTAAATCCGTTTTGTTTTGCACTCGGTACAGTCCGACAAAGTTTCAGTTCAATTTTTGAAACTACCGCGCAATTTCAGGCCTTATTTATAATTAGAATTAATTATATTCGTTTTCAATTGTCGATTTAAACTCACTTTTCATCGCTATTATTTAAAATATTTATTTTAAATATTCAAAATCCACTATTTTAGCCAATTTAAAAATTTTAAATTAGTTCAGATTTTCCGGGTCGTTACAGGTTTGGGGGTTTCAAGCTTGGCTAGTGGGGTTCGAGCAGGGGGCGGTGGAGGGAAGAGAAAGGGGAGGAGGTGGCGGGGGAAGGGGAGGGGAGCGGCGGTGGATGCGTGCGGTGGTGGTCGGCTGAACGAGGCGGGCGGCGTCCATTGTTTTTTTTTTTTGATTTGAAAAAGGAGTGAACGGGGGAGGGGGGCGGCCTGAGTGAGAAAATATGCAGAGAGGAATATTTTTTTTATTTATTTAATTCCCAAAGGTACCTTATTATTTTGAACTCGAAACTGAACCCACCAACTATCGTCCATAGCTAATTACCCCCATTCTGAACACAATGGGATTGTATCGCAGGTTAATTCGACAGTTTCAATCAATTTTCGTCAAAATCAAAATATAAATCTATATATGGAGTTTGAACGCACATTTCAATTTACCGGAACCTCAAACATTCTCTGAAAATTCCAGAAAAATGTTTTCTAGCTTCATATTGACAATACGCTCCTAACAAAACTAATTTCGTCAAATTCTTAGACCATTTGAAAAACGGCCAATTTTTGGTCGATCGAAATTGACTAAAACTATTAAAAACACATTTTCCTTTTCCACGCTCACAGATTGATTCGAAAAATTATGAATTTCGGGATCTAGCAATAACTTGACATCACGGATCCAACAAAAGTGGTTTTGTCGAAAACCGAGGTCGTTTGCAAAATTTCCATTTTTAAGGGCCAGAATTCCATATCGACAATTATGAATTTTCAACTGGACATAACTTTTGATTCCCGCTATGAAATTTCAATTTTTCAGATTATTTGGAAAGATATTATCAAATAGATTTGAATATTTTTGGTGTCACTAAAATCCGGTTTAATTTGAATCATGTACATTCATTTGAAATTTGAAATCGAATTTTCGAACTACCGCGCCACTTTCAATTCCTTTTATAATGAAAATAAAATATATATATTCTAACGACGATCCAAATAAATATATACATTCTAATTCTATTCAAAATAAATTTCTCGTTGTTATTATTTAAAATAATTCATTTTAAATAATCAAAATTCGCTAAAATTACCGAAATAAAAATTTTAAATTGGCTCGGATTTTCGGGTTATTACAATCTCCCAATTAAAACTTTTCATCCACCAAAAGGAACGAAGCCGAAAGTTTTTTAATAAATCAACTCAACTTCCAGTGTTTTCTTTACGGCTTAAGTTCTTCAACTTTTCAGTTTCTAAGAACTTTACAAATTTTTCAAAAATTTGGCTAACACCCTAAATTTTCGAAAAATTTCGCCATAACCACCCCTGCACCGGGGACTTCGAGATATTTCATATAGCCTTCCATGGCCTTCTTCAATCCAAAAGAAAAATAAAAAGCCAATCGGCTCATAAAAATCATCATCACCCAAACAAAACAGTAAATTATGGTAAACATGTACCTATTTGTCGGGCAAACAATTTTATTCTCTGCTCTAGCCTCCTTGCAATGACCTTTTCAATGTAAATACATGTATATGCATGCATTTTCAAACAATTTTCAATACTGTTCAATATTTGGTTCAATTCGGCTAAAGTTTCAACATTTAAATTAATCAAACAATAATCAAACAACACCATCAGCAATCAATTAGTTGATTAACTTTTCAAATTCATAATTTTGATACATACTCTAAAAAACCACATATTTTGATGCCAAATCACATCAATAAGCCCTACCTAATTTTGGTTCTCACACCAGTCTAATGGAAATATATAGACATCACACTTTCGGCACTCGAATACAAATACTGATGATGCGCCCGCATCATCAGAATTATCCCCGGGCGACTAGAGTGTGACTCTATATCCATCCAGTATATTGGAGGCTTCCAATACACGTGGATCAGACGTATATTAAAATCTCTATATACCTGATAGTCCAAATCAATATAAATAAATATTCAAATACGAATTATTGAATTGAATTTTCAAAACAAAACCTGTTTTCAATTTTAAAAATATACTCTTCACACTCGTTCTAGGATACTACTAATCCCATCTCCAGCGAGTCATTCTTATTGGATATTACTAATCCAATTTCTGATGAATTCTTTCATATGGTTCTAATGTGTCTTGTTCTCTGAGCTTTGTATACCAAAGCTCTGATACCAACTGTGAAGACCCGTAACTTCCCCGGTAAGGAAAGCCCGTATACATCGGGAACAACACACAATCGAACGCGGATAGAAGAACATTTCATTGTATATTACAACAATTTCATTAGATTACAAGAATATACAGAGTATAGCTGAATAAAATACATTCGATAAATATCAGAGATTACAATAAATTACATAGCAGCGGAAAATACTACAAAACACAACTGAAAGAGATATACGGATACAGAGCTTTCCGGATATCATTCTAGCTGTAAACCAGGTTCCTGTGAATATAAACCTGCAAAACCAAAACTACTAGCTGCCCGTGTCGAAAATAACGACACCCAGAGTTTAGGTTAAAACAATAAACTCCAAGTCAATCATGTGACTGGTGTGAGAACTAAAACAGTTATTAATCTTTATTCTAAAGTTAGGTAAATCAAGGGACCACGCCGTATAACATGGTACGGGTTTCTTCCCAAGAATACCAGTGCATAAAACAACAGCGCAATGCTAAATAAAGAACAATGAAGCTATTATAAGACCCAGGTCCCATCACACAATGCAACGCAAGCCGGAGTATAAGGTTTTACCTTATAATAGCCAAAGAATTCTTGATACGCTAAAAACAAATCATTTGATACTATAATAAGTGCATAGTGCACAAAACAATTTCAATCATAACTATCAATCATAGATGGCATGAGTGCCCCATCCCACTATGTCGCCATACTAGGCTCTACAAATAAAACCGCAAAGTCACGTTTTTGAAATTGGATTTCCATCTATGAACCGAGGCCAGGGATCGTCCTCTACCGATTCGAGACTGTCTACCCCGAGCCTCAGGAACAGCCGCAACTGCCCCTTGGATCGTCAGGGCAGGTCCACTGATGTTGATTAAAATGCCTGAACACTGCGTTTCCCGCCCTTTGGGGTGTAAACGAGCCAACGAATGACTCCATCGGACCCGGATCGTCCGATCAAATTGAGGCGCCTCTCAACAGCAACAACCACATAGGTGAAAATAATATAAATGTTAGCCAGTTTAAGCACTGACACCACCTCTAGCTAGAAAGAAACGCATGTCCTCCCTGAGGTCCTCTCCCATTTCTGGTTCACAACCGGGGTGTGAGGCTTGCGAATCAATGCTACACAAAGCTATGCCACACATGCCGCGCTTTGATCATCAACCACAAGACTTTGCTTTTCAACAGAAGCCTTGATCAATTGCCACTTAGGCATGCCACACAGGCAATTCACTACATGCGACTGATATCCATCAATATATAACCCCTGAGCTCGTACGCCTCAAAGAAGGGCGTTAAGCAAGAGAATGAATTCTCCGCCGCCAAATAGATATATATTTAATAGAAATCAATCACACATAATAAAATCCAATGTCAGACACACAGTCCATTTACAATTTCGTTTTGGGTCTGAACGAAACCGGAGGCACCTTGTACCTCGCATATCCATCGATCTCCAAGTACGTCTGGACGATCACCAACTGATTCCCTCCTCTTGGGTGTACAGCCCAATCAAGATCATCAATAATCACCCAAACGACGTGAAGACCTCCGATATTCAACCACCGTCTTCCTCTTCAACACCACATCGAATCAGTTATTCAGAATGGAATAAACCCGGTCTTTCTGAATAACACGCGTATATAATAAACAATTGTTACACAAACACAACATATGCCTCATTCCAATTCATCAGTCACTAACCGTAAATTTGCAAGAGAATAATTCCCCAAATATTAACCCTGAAGGCCGAAACCAACATCCGATCAATACCCAGGAAACCATTCTTCCTAGCTAACCTACAGTTAGTTTCTAAATTTCACATTCTTAGGGAAACGTTCCTATTATTTTTATCAAAGATAAATTCTTTTAAATTTATTCTTTAATCTTCCTTTGAATATCAATTCAAACCAAATTATGGTTTATCCAAACTAGCCGGGGTTAACGAACCTTGCCGAAGTAATCATTTGTTTTAATTTCCCAATCCCAACCTATTCATCCCATAAAGTAAAACTGGTAATACTTCATATCTAACACCACGACGTTATTGGTAAATTCAATTACCATTTCACGTTCAAATCTAATTAAAGATTTAACTATCGCCTGGAACAAAACTGGTGATACTCCATTCTCGATCTTTTCAATCTAATTAAAGATTCATTAAAACTCCACTTAGTCTTTCAAATTCCCATAACAATATCTGTATCATCACGAAATCCAACATCGAAATATTCCAAAGATGATTTCGATTCAAATCCATTCCAGTTCAATTATTGGAAATTCTGGTTATTTTCAAGGCCATTTCAAATCCATTTTATTTATTTTAAAAATAAATAAATTATTATTCTAGTTCAAAACTAGTTCATTTCGATAAAATCTATTTTTATCTTTTCAAATATGGAGTTTTTCATCCCAATTCTTCACAAATCATTTCTTATGATTTTACACAAATTATTGATATTTTTAATAATTTTATCATGGCCCGTACAGTCGATTTCCATCAACGGCCATCGAACTGCACTTACAACGACCTTTTCCAAATTTTATTTGGACATAATTCCAAATCCAACCGTTAGATTTCAAATCTCTAATATTCATTAGAAAGCCCTTTTCGATACGAACCTAACGGTTCCGGTTTCAGGAGAATCCGACGGTCGGATCTCCCGCAATATCCATTCGAAGTTAATGGTCGAAATTCGCGAACTGTCGCGGTGCAGCGCGTTCTATTCAGGCCATTATATATATATATATATATATATATATATATATATATATATATATATATTATATTTCGTCGATTTCCTTTTAAAACGTATTTTATAAATCGTTTTAAATTCGTTTTCAACTTTCATCTCGAATTCAAATCAAAATTGAATCTTTCCAATATAAATTCGTTTTAAATTCAGTTCAACTCGATTTCAATTCAAATCCATTTCAATTCAAATCGATTTCAGTTCAAATTCAATACGTTTAAATTCAATTCAAAACGATTTCAATTCTATTTCAATCTAATTCGAATTTCAATTATTTTCAATTTATTTCAAAATACCAGATTTTGAAATCACTTTCGATATTCATTATAAAATGAATAAAATCGATATAAATATCGTTCACGTCAAAATGGCTTCAATCTAATCAACACGGCTTTTATTCAACACATGAATTTATTTTCTATTCAACACATGAATTTATTTTCTATATTGGAATGAGGCCCAATCAATTACCATAAAACGTTTATTATATGGATTTCCATACAACACATGTATATAATAGCAACGATAAATAATCAACCATCAACCAGAGAGCACCGCATAACTGCATAAGCATTAAATATAAATAATTAATGCTTACACAGTCTGTCAACCCATTGGTTGACATACAACTAAACAATCGGGATTTGTGTATGCCAAATATCATCCCAATACCCGTGTGGGGTTTCAAATCAACAAACACAGATTTTATTTGTGCAGTTGGGCAATGTGTAAAATTTACCATCCCAATCAATATCAGTCAAATCAGTGTATATAAACAAATCGTCCGATTTGTTTATTTCTATTTATTTTATATACACGTTAAAAATCATATTTTTAAATATAAAATATTTTCCACTATAAAATATTTTCCACTATTCACCATCACACAATCAAATTTCACTACACAACAAATCAAACAAACAAGTCATCTATGGTCTGTGGACGACGGGTGTCGGGTGCTACTAAACACCGTCTGCATCCTAGTATATATTTCAAACTAGAAATAAATTAAAGGTGAGGAGTTCTCACCGAGGGTGCCACTCCGCCGTGCTTTACTTTTGAACTGCTGAACCTTCTAGATCTGTTTGAAACTCTAATGCAGTCCTTGCCCCGTTGTTCATAATAAAAATTATATTTCTATTGCTTCATTCCTATAAATAAAAATCATATTTTTATTCCTTCTTCATATATAAAGATCGAATTTTTATATCATCGCTATAAAAAATTACATTTTTATTTCAACATGTATAAAATAAAAATTAGATTTTTATTTCGCTACATATATAAAGATCAATTTTTAACTATCTATATAATATAAAAATCGTATTTTTATGCTTTCTATAATATAAAAATTTCACCTTTCTCTACTTAAAAATATCGCCTTTCTCTAATTCAAAATATCGCCTTTCTCTAATCGCTATACATATAACGATCAAATCCTTGTTCGCATTTCATAGTAATAAAAATCATATTTTTAAAGCGTTAAAAATCATACTTTTACTTCTAAGTGATTTCATATCAAAAATCATATTTTTATATATCGGTTTCTAAATAAAAATCATACCTTTTAAATAAAAATCGAATAAAAACTCACCATTTCATGAGTAAAAATCCAACCTTTTCTAATTCTTCTAATTTATATAAATAAAACTGAAATAAATAAGAAAACAATGTTGTTTAAAAATAGAAAGGAAAGGAGACTCACTGCTTTCGTTTTTTTATACTGAGGAGGGCTTCAAATCGAACCGGAGGTGAAGGGGGTGACTCGCGCGTGTCGACGCAGGTGGGTGTTGGCGGTCAGAGGAAGTGCGGCCAGGTGGAGCGGTGGATGCCCTAGGGTTTGCTAGCGGCTCGAGCATCAGTTTGGGGGTTTCAAGCTTGGCTAGTGGGGTTCGAGCAGGGGGCCGTGGAGGGGACAGAAAGGGGAGGAGGTGGCAGCGGAAGGGGAGGGGAGCGACTGTGGTCGGCTGAACGAGGCGGGCGGCATCCGTTGTTTTCTTTTTTTATTTGATTTGAAAAATGAGTGAATGGTGGGGGGGGGGGGCTGAGTGAGAAAATATAGAGAGAGGAATATTTTTTTATTTAATTCAAAAAGGTACCTTATTATTTTGAACTCGAAACTGAACCCACCGACTGTCGTCCATAGCTAATTACCCCCATTTCGAACACAATGGGATATGTATCGTAGGTTGATTCGACGGTTCCGATCAGTTATCGTCAAAATCGAAATATAAATCTATATATCGAATTTGAACACACATTTCAATTTACCGGGGCCACATACATTCTCTATAAATTCCTGAAAAATATTTTCTAGCTTTGTATTGATGACACGGTCCTAACGAAACTAATTTCGTTAAATTCTGAGACTGTTTGAAAAATGACTAATTTCTGGTCGATCGAAATTGACTAAAACTGTTAAAACACATTTTCCTTTGCCATGCTCACATATTGATTCGAAAAATTACAAATTTTGTGATCTAGTAATAACTTGACATCATGGATCCAACAAAAGTGGTTTCGTCGAAAACCGAGGTCGTTTGCAAAATTTCCATTTTTAAGGGCCAGAATTCCATAGCGACTATTCTGAATTTTAAACTGGACATAACTTTTGATTCCCGCTATGAAATTTCAATTTTTCAGATTCTTTGGAAAGATATTATCAAATAGATTCAAATATTTTTGGTTTCACTAAAATCCGGTTTATTTTGAATCCTATACATTCATTTAAAATTTGAAATTGGATTTTCGAACTACCGCGCCATTTTCAATTCCTTTTATAATGAAAATAAAATATTTATATTCTAACGAAGATTCAAATTAATATATACGTTCTAATTCTATTCAAAATAAATTTCTCGTCAATATTATTTAAAATAATTCATTTTATATAATCAAAATTCGCTAAAATTGCCAAAATAAAAAAATTAAATTGGCTCGGATTTCTGGGTTATTACAGTCATCATGGGAATTCAAATATATAGGTTGTAAGATTTTCGAGAAGAAATAGATTTAATATGAATTTTGGAAGATTGTATAAACTCACGACTGAGCTTATGATGGTGGCTTGAAGCTTTTGACAGTGGAATAAATTGACTTAGGTTAGAGCACTTATAGGATTATTTATAGGATGATTTATACTATAATATTTGATTTTTATATTAACATTTATTGAATTGCTACTTCCGTTTGATGTTTAAAGATCCGTGTATGCATACACGAAACTCATTTGCGACGAAAATTTACAAACAACTGTGTTTTGTAATTATGGACCCAATGAAACTTGTTTCGTTGAATTCCAAGTCCGTTTGCTTACACAGTGTATTTTTAAAGTCAAAACATTGACTATTTCTGAAACGACCCGAACTTCCCCAGTGAGGAAAGCCCGGATTGAGTCGAGAGCAAGCCACAGACAGAACGCAAACAGAAGAACATTTCATTGTTAATTACAACAATTCCACCAGAATACAAGAATATACAGAGTATGAATAAATATTATACAACAGAAAAATATTAGAGATTACAATAAATTACATAGCAGCGGAAAATAATACAATACACAACTGAAGGAGATATACGGATACAAAACATTCCGGATATCATTCCAGCTGTAAACCAGGATCCCGTGAATATAAATATCCAAGACCAAAACTACTAGCCGGCAGTGTCAAAATAAGGGCACCTAGAGTTTTGGTTAAAAAAATAAACCCCAGGTCAGTCATGTGACTGGTGTGAGAACTAAAACAGTTATTAATCTTTGTTTTAAAGTTAGGTAAATCAAGGGACCATACCGTATTACACGGAAAGGGTTTCCTCCCAAGAGTACCAGTGCATAAAACAACAGCGCTGTAACACCCCGTAATTTTATAACATAAAAATTCACAAATTAAAGTATACTTAATTTTTAGAAAAGAATTAAGTGAAATGGGTTGCGTAGAGAAATATATATATTGATATATATATAAAATTAAAAATTAAATAAATAAATATGCGAAAAAGTTCAAAACAGCGAATTGGGAGGGGGAATAACCGAACCGGCCCATTTTTGAGGTCGACCCGAGCCTCGCTGGGTCGATTAGGGGTTAATCCAGGGTGTTTGACTGTCAACCCGTGGGCCGATTCGCTCAAATGCAGATTTTGCATTTGATTGGTTCTCATGGTTCAGGGTTAATCTAATGGTCCTAAATAACTTCCTACACCTATAAATACATCCTAATGCTAACCCTAAACCTAATTAAAATAGAATAGTTACCGTCATACCATCGCCATGGAAATCAATGGAGCCGCTGCCAACTAAGAAAGAAGAAAAGAAAATTCAATTCTAATTCTCTCAACCCTAAAGCAAAGCAAAACTCTCTCTTTTATTCTCTAAATTGTGAGTATGATGATCTTAATAAGATTATTATCATTTTAATTAGGTTGAGTTATGAATGGATTATGAGTAGATGATGTGAATTATCATATGTTGTTGTAAACCCCTTTTGCTATCATGTATACTGTAAATCCAATGTTATGTGATGATGATATCTTATATGTTGTGAATCATGCTATGATGATGTTATGTATGTTGAAAGTTTCTATGCTAAGTTGCGATGAATCATACATGTTAAAAAGGCCATGATGTTACCATCTATGCTAGTTAATTCATATTAATTAAATCATCATGTTTGGGTTATGTTGATCTATATGACAAGTCACATATGCAAGTTAGATTGATTAGAAAAGTTATGAGCATATGCCAAGACATCTATTATGACATCTAGAATTATGCTATGACATATATGATATCCAATGCAAGTTCACACCATCATTATGTTGCCTAAAAACCCCATATGCAAGTTTATGTATAGATTTGGGCTATGATCATATCATGTAAATTGAGACATTTAACAAGTTGACACCTTTTGATCCTTAACATGTGTAGTTTATGCAAGTTTCACCCCTATTATGATTAGATTTATTTTAATTATCTATATGTTGTGATAATTTATCTTTGTGCTATGTGTTAGACTATTCAAGTCTAGCCTATATTATGTGTTGAATGAGCGAACGTATAAATGTGGGTAGGGGTAATATTAAGGATTTAATAATAAAAAGTTGGGGTGCAATTGATATGATTTTGCATGCCATAAGTGGATGGCCATAATTGAGTCAATTATGGACATCATTAAAAGTTGACTTAATTAATAATTTGAATAGGGAATTATTAAAGTTGGGGTAAAAGATTTTAAGTGTTAATCAATGCTTAGGACACGTGGTTGGACTCGTTTGTGATGTAAACCTGCCCGGACCCGCCTGGCAAATCCAATGGTCACAAATGTCAGCCCAATGTGAGAGGTCCTAGGCCTAAACTAAAGTATAACGGTTGTAAAGACACGAGGTTGGACTCTTTTATGGTGTAAGACTGCCCGGACCCGCCCGGCAAATCCAGCTGCCATAAATGCCAGTCTAATGTGAGAGGTCTTTATGAGGTTATGGCCTGGATGAATTAAGAAATACTTAACCAGATAAACATGTAAGGTGGGACATGGGGGTTAAGTTGGTGCCTTGGGTGGCGTGAGGAATCTAGGGGGTGCCCTTAGTGGCATGTGAAATACGATTAGTAAGACTTAACCAAACACACATGTAAATGAACATGACTAAGAGGGTTAAGTGGGATATACTAGTGACAAGCTTAGGTGGGTAGCTTGTGGGGGCCCATTTCGACCAGTATCCCAAACGTATCTTTGTGGGCTCGACCCAAGTCGAGGACGGGACACGCATGCTGGATTCGACTGTAAGAGGCCAAAACGGGGAGCGGTGGCAACGCAAGTCCAACGGGTTTCGTATGAGTGTGTGGACCCGGTCTGGTAGATAAGACGCTGTTGCATTGTGTAGGTATAAACCATGCATTCTCAAGTTGTATCGGGTTGCCAATTTAGGGGAGTGATACACCCCACTGTGGGGCCAGCACGGGTATCTACGAGTAGGGAGCCGATCGAAAGTGGGTAGTGGGGGTACACCTATTGGAGATAGGGGCAGACGGCACCTATGTAGTCAGCTAGGGGTACGTAAGGCTATTTATAAAGTTTTTGTGTGAAGCAAGTGGGATCAAACAATAGGGTGACTGGTGTGGTGCAGTGTAGTAATGTGCGGTGCAGTGTAGTAATCATTCGTTAGTAATTAGGTGTGCCTTTACCGTTATCTTTAACGTTATCTTAAATGCTATCTTTATCTTCCTAGGAGTTCATAGACATTTACTTGTCTTCCAGCTTATGCCTTAGTCTAGTTATTTTGATAATAGTATTGTTAGAATTATCATACTCGCCAGACTTTATGTCTGACCCCCTCTATTTCTATCCTTTTTCCCCCTCCAGGTCCTCAGGTTGGGCCCAGCTCTAGTGGAGTTTGATTGAATTGCTTCATCTCTCTTTGGAAAGCTTGGACCGTTGAAGTAAAGTCCATCTTGTTATCTTTTTAATGGCTATTTATGTAATGGGATTATGTATTTTGTTTTTATGAAGATGGATATTGTACTTGGTTATGATCTATGGTTTTATGATGTAACAAATATGTTTAATTTCCGCTGCAATAAAATGAAGTTTTAGATTTCCAAGTACTATTTATTATCTGTCTTGTTGTAATTTTTCTGTTCTATATTCACTTATAACCTCCATGGAAGTTAATGCATTCCCTTTGTGAGTGACATTAATGGACGTGGGGTGTTATATGTGGTATCAGAGCTTAAGGTTACCAGAACAGATAAAAATACTTTAGAAAAATAGTTATTTTTGGGAAGAAGTGCTTTCAAAAACATGTTTTAATGAGAAATTTAAAGAGAAAAGTTTTTAAGAAAAAAAACATAATCCCCAATAGCCCATATCTTTATCTTTCGAATTCTCCATTCTGAATCTTTCCTTTTTCGTTTCAGCATGGCTGAAGATCTTAATCTACCCGATGGTGTAACGATACCAGGATGGTATAAGAGGTTATTAGAGGCTAGGGTCGCTGCAGGTCCAGCTAATGTTCCTCTACCACCAGTTGCACCCGTTCCTCCTCCTCCTCGCGTAGATACTTTTGCAAAGACGTGCAAGGAATTCAAGGTTATGGGTGGAAAACCATTTCAAGGGTCAGAAACGTTTGTGGAAGCTAGAGATTGGCTTAAGGAGGTGGAAGAATTGCTAGAAATCTTTGAAGTAGAAGAAGGGAGGAGAGTTCGTTTAGCAGTTTGGTTGATGAAGGGAGAGGCCTCGTTTTGGTGGGAGGTCACTAATGGGGAGCGTCCTGTTGACTCTTGGGCGGATTTCAGACGTAGGTTCGAGGCGAAGTTTCTCTCAAGGGCGGAAGGAAATCTGTATATGGAAAGGTTCTTGATATTGAAGCAAGGAAGCTCATCAGTGAAATAATATGTCAATAAATTTAGTCAGTTAGCAAGGTTTGGCTTGGACTTAGTAAACACGCCGAAGAAGAAGGCTCTAAGGTTCGTGAATGGCTTGAATGAACCATTGCAAGGGTTGGCTATGACCCACATCCCGATGGGGGCCACCTTTGAGAAGTTAGTAGAAATGGCGCTCATGCATGAGGAGAAAAGCGCTAAAGCTGATAAGGCACCCGAAAAGAAGGGGGATCAGAAGAAACCACAACAGCAAAAAAAGAAGGGTGGTAAAGACAATAACGGCAACGGAAAGAAGAAATGTTTTAACTGTGGGACACCAGGCCATCTCAGCAAGGATTGCCGAAAGAAAAAGAAGACAGGCTGTTTTCATTGTGGCGATGTGGGACATTTAGTGAAGGACTGCCCAAAGAAGGGACAGAGGCCAGGAGCTGCCTCGGGAGGACAGGTGGAGGCTCTTATGGCACCAAGGCAGGCAAGGGGACAAGTTCAGGCTCTCGCGGTCCCACCGCTGCAAGAAGGAGGTAGAACCATTTCTGTTGAAAGCTTAGTTTTTCTGTTTGATCATCCTGTCCGTACCTTATTCGATTCGGGCGCATCACATTCGTTTATCTCTACATCATTAGTTGAATCACTACACTTAAACACCAGTTTAGTAGAGGATCCCTTAGTTGTTTTGAATCCAATAGGGGGCTCGGCTTATTTGTCTATGATGTGTTTGGATTTGAAAATTTCCATACTTAGCGTTGAATTTAGATGTGATGCTTATGTGTTGGGCTTCACGGGCTATGGGCTAATTTTAGGAATGGATTGGTTTTCCAGAAATGGGGCCGTTCTTGATTGTGAAAGGAGAGTAGTTAGGCTCGTGACTCGCCTTGGCAACACTTTCGAAATCTTCTGTAATCCCATAAATTCGGTTATGCTAAGTTATCTAGAATCGCTTGACGCATCTGAGGAAAATCTACAATCTGTTAGAGTGGTCCGAGAATATTCGGATGTGTTTGAGGAGGTGAAGGGCTTGCCTCCGAAGCGGGAGATAGATTTTCGAATATATCTTGTGGATAATGCGAAACCAGTATCTTTGCTAGTACGCCACATGGCTCCATGTGAAAGAAGGGAACTCGGTAAGCAAGTGAAGGAGTTGCTTGAGAAGGGGTTCATAAGACGAAGTATATCGGAGTGGGGTGCTCCAGTAGTATTTGCCACGAAGGCGGATGGGTCCCTTAGACTTTGTGTGGACTATAGGGAACTTAATAAGCTTACTAAGAAGAACAGACACCCACTGCCGAGGATTGACGATATCTTCGATCAGTTAGTTGGCGCCTCAGTGTTTTCGCAGTTGGACTTAGCCACTGGTTTCCATCAGTTGAGAGTGGCTGAGGATAGCATAGACAAGACTGCCTTTAGGACTCCGGACGGTTTCTATGAATGGCTAGTGATGCCCTTCAGTTTGACAAATGCCCCAGCATATTTTGTTGATTTGATGAGTAGGGTGTTTAGGGAGTACCTTAACAAATTCGTGGTAGTCTTTGTAGATGACATCTTGATCTTTTCTAAGGATGAAGAAGAGCATGCCCTACATCTTAGGGAAGTGTTGGAGACCCTACGAGCGCATAGCCTTAACGATAAATTTTCTAAGTGTCACTTCTGGAGGAAGGAAGTACGGTTCTTAGGGCACGTGGTTTCCAAAGAAGGGATAGCCGTGGATCCCGCGAAGGTGGTGGCCATCCAAGATTGGAAGGTCCCTAAAAATGCTACCGAAGTGAGAAGTTTCTTGGGGTTGGCTGGCTACTATAGGAAGTTTATCAAAGACTTCGCAAAGATACCAGCTCCATTGACACGCTTGACGAAGAAGAACCTAGTTTTCACATGGGACGTAGATTGTGATGATGCGTTCCAACGTTTGAAGAGAGCTTTGACTTCAGCCCTAGTCTTAGTATTGCCAGACGAGAGTAAGCCGTTTACCGTTTATACTGATGCTTGTGGGACAGGACTAGGCGTAGTCTTAATGCAAGAGGGTAGGGTAATAGCCTATAGTGGAAGGCAGTTGAGAGCGCATGAGAAAAATTATCCTACACATGACTTAGAATTGGTCGCTATTGTTTTCGTGCTTAAGTCTTGGCGTCATTATCTTCTTGGCGAGAAATTCGAATTATTCACTGACCACAAGTCTTTAAAATACCTATTCTCTCAAAAGGACTTGAACTTAAGGCAGCAAAGGTGGATGGAGTTCTTAGCGTCCTACGACTTCGAAATAGCCTATAACCCTGGCAAGGGTAACGTGGTGGCAGACGCCTTAAGTAGAAAAAGATTATCCTTAAGTCCGTTGTTTGTTGAGCGGCGAAGTTTAGAATTCATTTCGATGTTTGACTTTAGACCTTTCGTTGACTTCGTACCCGGTTTGCTAGCATCCTTGGAGGTCAGACCTATGCTTTTGGGACGGAATGGCGAGACACAGCGAGACGACCCACAGTTAGTTGAGTTAGTAGAAAAACTCAAAGGAGGGGAGTCATCAAGCCATCTCCGCAGGTATACCCTAGACGATAAGGGTTGGTTACGTAGGGACGGTAAACTTTGTGTACCAAAAGACAATGACCTAAGGAAGACTATTCTTAACGAAGCACATCATTCGAAGATGACCATTCATCCCGGCGGGGACAAGATGTACAAAGACATAAAGAGAGTTTACTTTTGGTCCGGCATGAAGAAAGATATGGCCGAGTATGTCACTAGATGCTTGGTGTGCCAACAAGTAAAAACGGAGCAAACGAAACCCGGTGGGTTGCTTCACCCATTGGAGGTTCCACTATGGAAGTGGGAAAGTGTCTCGATGGATTTTGTGGATGGGTTACCGCGATCAAAGAAGGGTAATACAGGAATTTGGGTTATAGTAGATAGACTTACTAAAAGCACCCATTTCATTCCCGTAAAGAGTAAGAGGACTGCTCCATGGTTAGCTTCTGTATATGTTCGAGAAATAGTTAGTTTGCATGGTGTTCCTTCTAGCATAGTGAGCGACCGCGATCCTATTTTCACTAGCGAATTCTGGAGAAGCTTACAAGAGGCGGTAGGGACTCAGTTATGTTTGAGCACCGCATATCATCCTCAGACGGACGGCCAGACCGAGAGGGTGAATCACATTCTAGAGGATTTGTTGAGGCTATGTATCCTAGACTTTGGGGGTACGTGGGAAGAGCATCTTCCATTGGTGGAGTTCGCATATAATAACAGCTTTCAGTCCAGCATTGGTATGGCACCATTCGAAGCTCTTTGTGGACGACCTTATCGTTCACCTACATGTTGGTGGGAATCTACGGATAAGATCTTACTTGGGCCCGATATGATTAGGGAGACTTCGGAGAAGATCGACTTGATTCGAAGGAGGATGAAAGCAGCACAGGATAGGCAGAAATCTTATGCGGATAAGAGGAGGACAGATCTCGAGTTTGAAGTTGGGGACATGGTCTTTGTCAAAGTGTCTCCATTACGAAACGTTGTTCGCTTTGGGTCCGTTGGGAAATTAGCAACAAGGTTTGTAGGGCCATTTCCTATTAAGGAGAGGATTGGACGGATGGCGTATAGATTGGAGTTGCCCGAGAGACTTAGTGGTGTACATGACGTATTCCATGTGTCACATTTGAGGAAGTGCTTGCACGAGACCGCGGAAGTGGTAGATCCGAGCTTTCTTAGAGAGGTGGAGATAGAGCGTGATGCGACAATTCGACGAGCTCCTACGCGCATTCTTGGGTCGGAGATCAAGAAGTTGAGGAATCGAGAGGTCAGACTAGTCAAAGTGCAATGGGGAGATGATGAGAGCAACACTACTTGGGAGACAGAAGAGAAGATGCGTTCACGATACCCTTTTCTTTTTGAGGGTATGTTTTTTAATTTCTCCTTTATCGCTTAGCTTGTAATTATCTTATCTTTAGTATATCATCTCGCTAGTATCTTTGACCTTTAGTTAGGATAATCCTATGGTTGAAACATGTGTTTGAGACATGTTATGTATGGTGGATGCAAAGTGAATGCAAGTGTTTGCTAGTGGTTGCTCGTGGATGCATATACACACACTATTAGGCACCAGATCGGCTCAGTCACTTCATATTGCATATTGCATATATACGGATGTATTTAGTAAAATGGATGTATAATGGTTGTATTATCATATAGTTGCTACATTCGGGTGGATGGTTGTGCACGCATATAGAATTAATATGTATCATTAGGAATCTTTTGCATACATATTGGACGCATGGCACTATCATAAATTGCACTAAGGAGGTCGACTGAATCAGTAGACCGCCTAATTTTGCATTAGATATGGACATATACACACACTGTGCTTATAAACATTAACGCATTAGAAGTCTTTTAAGGACAATGGATGCTGGTGTTTGATGGTTGAGTAGATGGACGATTAGATTGTAGGATATACATTCTTCTTGACTTGGAGATTTCAGGGACGAAATCCTTTAAGGAGGGGAGAATGTAACACCCCGTAATTTTATAACATAAAAATTCACAAATTAAAGTATACTTAATTTTTAGAAAAGAATTAAGTGAAATGGGTTGCACATAGAAATATATATATTGATATATATATATATATAAATTAAAAAAAATATGCGAAAAAGTTCAAAATAGCGAATTGAGAGGGGTAATAACCGAACCGACCCATTTTTGAGGTCGACCCAAGCCCTGCTGGGTCGACTAGGGGTTAATCCAGGGTGTTTGGCTGTCAACCCGTTGGCCGATTCACTCAAATGCAGATTTTGCATTTGATTGTTTCTCATGGTTCAGGGTTAATCTAATGGTCCTAAATAACTTCCTACACCTATAAATACATCCTAATGCTAACCCTAAACCTAATTAAAATAGAATAGTTACCATCATACCATCGCCATGGAAATTAATGGAGCCGCCGCCAACTAAGAAAGAAGAAAAGCAAATTCAATTCTAATTCTCTCAACCCTAAAGCAAAGCAAAACTCTCTCTTTTCTTCTCTAAATTGTGAGTATGATGATCTTAACAAGAATATTATCATTTTAATTAGGTTGAGTTATGAATGGATTATGAGTAGATGATGTGAATTATCATATATGTTGTTGTAAACCCCTTTTGCTATCATGTATATTGTAAATCCAATGTTATGTGATGATGATATCTTATATTTTGTGAATCATGCTATGATGATGTTATGTATGTTGAAAGTTTCTATGCTAAGTTGTGATGAATCATACATGTTAAAAAGGCCATGATGTTACCATCTATGCTAGTTAGTTCATATTAATTAAATCATCATGTTTGGGTTATGTTGATCTATATGACAAGTCACATATGCAAGTTAGATTGATTAGAAAAGTTATGAGCATATGCCAGGACATCTATTATGACATCTACAATTATGCTATGACATATGTGATATCCTATGCTAGTTCACACCATCATTATGTTGCCTAAAAATCCCATATGCAAGTTTATGTATAGATTTGGGCTATGATGATATCATGTAAATTGAGACATTTAACAAGTTGACACTTTTTGATCCTTATCATGTGTAGTTTATGCAAATTTCACCCCTATTATGATTAGATTTATTTTAATTATCTATATGTTGTGATAATTTATCTTTGTGCTATGTGTTAGACTATTCAAGTCTAGCCTATATTATGCGTTGAATGAGAGAACGTATAAACGTGGGTAGGGGTAATATTAAGGATTTAATAATAAAAAGTTGGGGTGCAATTGATATGATTTTGCATGCCATAAGTGGATGGCCATAATTGAGTCAATTATGGACATCATTAAAAGTTGACTTAATTAATAATTTGAATAGGGAATTATTAAAACTGGGGTAAAAGATTTTAAGTGTTAATCAATGCTTAGGACACGAGGTTGGACTCGTTTGTAACGTAAACCAACCCGGACCCTCCCGGCAAATCCAGTGGTCACAAATGTCAGCCCAATGTGAGAGGTCCTAGGCCTAAACTAAAGCATAACGGTTGTAAAGACACGAGGTTAGACTCTTTTATGGTGTAAGACTGCCCTGACCCGCCCGACAAATCCAGCTGCCATAAATGCTAGTCTAATGTGAGAGGTCTTCATGAGGTTATGGCCTGAATGAATTAAGAAATACTTAACCAGATAAACATGTAAGGTGGGACATGTGGGTTAATTAGGTGCCTTGGGTGGCATGAGGAATCTAGGGGGTGCCCTTAGTGGCATGTGAAATACGATTAGTAAGACTTAACCAAACACACATGTAAATGAACATGACTAAGAGGGTTAAGTGGGATATACTAGTGACAAGCTTAGGTGGGTAGCTTGTAAGGGCCCATTTCGACCAGTATCCCAAACGTATCCTTGTGGGCTCGACCCAAGTCGAGGACGGGACATGCATGTTGGGTTCGACTGTAAGAGGCCAAAACGGGGAGCGGTGGCAACGCAAGTCCAACGGGATTCGTATGCATGTGTGCACCCGGGCTGGTAGGTAAGACGTTGTTGCATCGTGTAGGTATAAGCCGTGCATTCTCAAGTTGTATCGGGTTGCCACTTTAGGGGAGTGATACACCCCACTGTGGGGCCAGCACGGGTATCTACGAGTAGGGAGCCGATCGAAAGTGGGTAGTGGGGTACACCTAGTGGAGATAGGGGCATACGGCACCTATGTAGTCAGCTAGGGGTACGTAAGGCTATTTATAAAGTTTCTGTTTGAAGCAAATGGGATCAAATAATAGGGTGACTGGTGTGGTGCAGTGTAGTAATGTGCGGTGCAGTGTAGTAATCATTCGTTAGTAATTAGGTGTGCCTTTACCGTTATCTTAAACGCTATCTTTATCTTCCTAGGAGTTCATAGACATTTACTTGTCTTCCATCTTATGAATTAGTCTAGTTATTTTGATAATAGTATTGTTAGAATTATCATACTCGCCAGACTTTATGTCTGACCCCCTCTATTTCTATCCTTTTTCCCCCTCCAGGTCCTCAGGTTGGGCCCAGCTCTAGTGGAGTTTGATTGAATTGCTTCATCTCTCTTTGGAAAGCTTGGACCATTGAAGTAAAGTCCAGCTTGTTTTCTTTTTAATGGTTATTTATGTAATGGGATTATGTATTTTGTTTTTATGAAGATGGATATTGTACTTGGTTATGATCTATGGTTTTATGATGTAACAAACATGTTTAATTTCCGCTGCAATAAAATGAAGTTTTAGATTTCCAAGTACTATTTATTATCTGTCTTGTTGTAATTTTTGTGTTCTATATTCACTTATAACCTCCATGGAAGTTAATGCATTCCCTTTGTGAGTGACATTAATGGACGTCGGGTGTTACAAGCGCCATGCTAAATAAAGGAAAACGAAGCTATTATAAGACAAAGGTCCTATCACACAATGCAACGCAAGCCGGGGGATAGGGTTTTTACCTTATAATAGCCAAGAATGCTAAAACAAATCATTTGATACTATTATAAGTGCATGGTGTATAAAACAAGTTCAAATCATAAGTATCAATCATAGACGGCATAAGCGCCCCATCCCACTATGTCGCCATATTAGGCTCTACAAATAAAACCGCAAAGTCACGTATTGTAAGTTGGATTTCCATCTGTGAACCGAGGGAAAAGATAGTCCTCAACCGATTCGAGACGCTCTAGCCCGTGTCTCAGGACCCAGACTCAGGTGGGCCCTTGGATCGTCAGGGCCGGTCCACCGATGTGGATTATTATGCATGAACACTACGTTTCCCCACCCTATGGGATGTCAATGTGTCCAATGACTCCATTGGTCCCAGATCGACCGATATATCCGAGGCGCCACGCAACAGCAACAACCACATAAGTCAAACTCGTCAGGGCATGTAAAACCATTGACGCCACTTCTAGCTAGAAGGAAATGCATGCCCTCCCTGAGGTCCTTCTCCCGTTTCTGGTTCACTACCGGGGTGTGAGGCTCGCGAATCAACGCTACACAAAGCTATGCCACACAGGTCGTGCTTTGATCATCAACCACAGTACTCTGCTTTTCAACAGAAACCTTGATCATATTGCCACTTAGGCATGCCACACAGGCAATTCACTCCATGTGTTTGATATCCATCAGTATATAACCCCTAAGCTCGTACGTCTTAGAGAAGGGCATTAAGCAAGAGAATAAATTCTCCGCCGCCAAATAGATATATATTTAATAGAAATCAATCACACAGGATAAAATCCAATGTCAAACACACAGTCCATTTACAAGTTCGTTCTGGGTCTGAACGAAACCGAAGGCACCTAGTACCTCGCATATCCATCGATCTCCAAGTACGTATGGACGACCACTAACTGATTACCTCCTCTTGGGTGTACGGCCCAATCAAGATCATCAGTAATTATCCAAACGACGTGAAGACCTCCGGTCTTCAACCACCGTCTTCATCTTCGACACCACGTCGAATCAATTATTCAGAATGGGATAAACCCGGTCTTTCTGAATAACTCACGTATATAATAAACAAGTGTTACACCAACACAACATACGCCTCATTCCAATTCATTAGTCACTAACCGTAAATTAAAAAGAGAATAATTCCCCAAATATTATCCTCGAAGGCCGAAACAACATCAGATCAATACCCAGGAAACTGTTCTGCTTAGCTAACCTACAGTTAGTTTCTAAATTTCGCATTCTTAGGGAAAGGTTCCCATTAATTTTATCAAAGATAAATTCCTTTAAATTTATTCTTTAATCATCCTTTGAAAATCGATTCAAACCAAATTTTGGTTTATCCAAACTAGTCGGGATTAACGAACCTTACCGAAGTAATCAATTATTAAATTTCCCAACCCCAACCTATTCATCCCATGAAGTAAAACTGGTAATACTTCATATTTAACACCACGGTGTTATTGGTAAATTCAATTACCATTTCACATTCAAATCTAATTAACGATTTAACTATCGCCTGGAGCAAAACTAGTGATACTCCATTCTCGATCTTTTCAATCTAATTAAAGATTCATTAAAACTCCACTTAGTTTTAATCTTTAACTGGGTTAAAGAATCAGTGTCATTTAAAACACGGTTCACGATAAACCCAAAATCACATTCCATTTCAATTAGTCCCTAACCGTAAATTAGCAAGTGAGCAATTCCCTAAGTATTAACCCCGAAGGCCGAAACCAACATCAGATCAATACCCCAGAAACCATTCAACTTAACTAATATCCAATTAGTTTATGATTTTCTTAACTCCTTTGGGTCTAAGAACATATTATTGAAGATACCGCTCATGACAACCCAAAATCACATTCCCTTAATTATCGGGTTAAAGAACAAGTGTTATTTAAAACACTGTTCACGATAAACCTAAAAATCAATACTAATTCAATTCCGATTAAATATTATTTAACCGGTACACTTCATTAAATCTAAATAAAAAGATTAAATCTTTTTCTCAACTGGGTTTAAGAACAATGTTAATGAAGACACCATTCACGACAAACCCAAATCACATTTTGATATTAAATACAAAGCTCTGAATAGAAAATATATCGGCTTATATTCAATATCAAATTCTACGACCAACAAATATCGTATTGGAAATAACGATATATATATATATATATATATATATATATATATCTTTCAAATTTCCATAACCATGTCTGTATAATCACGAAATCAACATCGAAATATTCTGAAGACAATTTCGATTCAAATCCATTCCAATGCAATTATTGGAAATTCTGGTTACTTTCAAAACCATTTCAAATTCAATTTATTTATTTAAAAATAAATAAATTATTATTCTAATTCAAAACTAGTTCATTTCGATAAAAATCTATTTTCGTCTTTTCGAATATGGAGTTTTTCATCCCGATTCTTCACAAATCATTTCTTATGATTTTACACAAATTATTACTATTTTTAATAATTTTATCAAGGCCCGTACAGTCGATTTCCGTCAACGGCCATCGAACTGCACTTACAACGACCTTTTCCAAGTTTGATTTGGACATAATTCCAAATCCAACCGTTAGATTTCTAATTTCTAATATTCGTTAGAAATCTCTTTTCAATACGAATCCAACGGTTCTGGTTTTAGGAGATTCCGACGGTCGGATCTCCCGTAATATCCATTCGAAGTCAATGGTCGAAATTCGCGAACTGCCGCGGCGCGGCGTGTTCTATTCAGGCCATTATATTATATATATAATATATATACTTCATCGATTTCCTTTTAAAATGTATTTTATAAATCGTTTTAAATTCGTTTTCAAAACGATTTCAACTTCTTTTTTGAATTCAAATCAAAATTGAATTTTCCCTTACAAATTCGTTTTAAGTTCATTTCAAATTGATTTCAATTAAAATTGATTTCTAATTCAATTTCAGTTCGTTTTCAATTCAATTTCAATACGAATTCATTTCTATTCAATTTCAATTCGAATTCAGTTTTATTAAATTTCTATTCGAATTCATTTCTATTCAAAATATCAGATTTTGAAATCACTTTCGGTGTTCATTATAAAATGAATAAAATCGATATAAATATCGTTCACGTCAAAATGGCGTCAATCTAATCAACACGGCTTTTATATATTTCTATTTTCAAACATTCTATTTCAAATATTTCTTTTTCAAATATTTCTACTTTTCAAAACTGGAATGAGGCCCAATCAATTACCATATAATGTTAATTATATGGATTTTCTACAACATATGTATACAATAACAACGATGAATAATCAACCATCATCTAAAGTGCATTCTACCCTGCATAAGCATCAAATATAAATATTCAATGCTTGTAACAGTCTGTCGATCAATCAATCGACATGCAACTAATTATTGGAATTAGTGTATGTCATATATCACCCCAATACCCGTGTGGGGTTTTCAAACAATCAAACACAGATTTTATTTGTGCAGTTGGGCAATGTATAAAATTTATCGTCCCAATCAATATCAGTCAAATGTATGTATATAAACAAATCATTCGATTTGTTTATAACTATTTATTTCATTTTAAATACACGTTAAAAATTCTATTTTCGACTATAAAATATTTTAAGTATATAAATATTTTATTTTCATTTCACATCACATCACACAATCAACTACACAGCGAAATCAAACAAACAAACATACAAGCCGTCCATGGTCTGTGGACGACGGGTGTCAGGTGCTACTAAACACCATCTGCATCCTAGTATATATTTTAACTAGAAATAAATTTAAAAGTGAGGATTTCTCACCTTAGCTAAGCCAAACGCCGCGACTCTTCTTATGTAGAAAATCTTCGTCGCGTTTCCAATGAGATCTGTTTCACGTGGTATATGTTAAAAATCATGTTTTTAACATCGCTACTATATTTATAAAAATCATATTTTTATCTTGCTATTTCATTTTCTCTTTTCAAACTAAAAAGAAACAATGCAATTTTTATTGCTCAAAACAATATATATTTTTCTATTCAAAACAATGTATATTTTTCTTTTTTAATCATATGTATATTTTCCTTTTTAAAGCATATGTATATTTTCCTTTTCAAAGCATATGTATATTTTCCTTTTCAAATCGTATGTATATTTTTCTTTTCTAATCATATGTATATTTTCCTTTCCAAAGCATATGTATACTTTCCTTTTCAAAGCATATGTATATTTTCCTTTTTTATCATATGTATATTTTTCTTTTCAAAGCATATGTATATTTTCCTTTTCAAAGCATATGTATATTTTCCTTTTCAAAGCATATGTATATTTTCCTTTTCTAATCATATGTACATTTTCCTTTTCTAATCATATGTATATTTTCCTTTTTTAATCATATGTATATTTTCCTTTTCTAATCATATGTATATTTTCCTTTTAAAAAAAACATATTTCTATATTCAAAACAATTCTTTTTATATTTTAAAAACAAGGATTTATATATTTTCTTTTACATACCAAAGATTAGATTTTTTTTCTATATATCTGAATTTTAGATTTTAACAATGCTTTTTAAGTAATTCTTAAAACAATTAATATAGTAAACAAATATAAAACAAAATAAAAAAATAAAAAAAGGACTACCTTTCTCTGTTTATTGTTCTAGGGGGTTTCAAACCCATCGCTGACCAGAATCCTTCAACGCCGCGCGAACTACGAGGCACCGGAGATCTATCTGAAGCGTCCACAACCTCGGCCATCCCTCCCCCTTCCACCGCCCTCTGTCGCGGCGAACTCGATAGCCTATCTTGGCCAGGATCGGCGTGCGAGCAAGCTGACTTTAAGCCCAAGATTCGAGTAGAACACTAAACGACTTTTGATCAACTTGGTTTTGATTTGAAGAGCATAAGATGTACTCCGGTTTTTGTTTAAGAAATTCGATCTGATAGAAACGGATTGGAGAAAAAAAATCGAAAGAAAAAGGGAGCTTTTGGATCATCGGTTTTAGGTGGATTGAGGCCGTTGACTACGGGTTGAAGAAACTATAGGGTTTGACCCCTTATGTTTGACCGGGCCTTATATATATATATATATATATATATATATATATATATATTTATTTATTTATTTATTTAAGTCCAAAAATTGTGATTTCACATTCGAACTCCAAATCAAACCCAACGACTGTCGCCCCTAGCTAATTACCCCCATTCCGAACACAATCGGATATGCACCGTTAGCCAATTCTATCATTTCAATTAGTTTCTGTTTAAATTAAAATTTAAATCTATATATTCAATTTTAAACGTACATTTCAATTTACCGGGGTCACATACGAACTCTAAAAATTCTAGAAAAATTATACTAGTCTCATATTGACGATACGGTCCTAACAAAACTAATTTCGTCGAATTCTGAGACCGTTTGAAAAATGGTCATTTTCCAGTCGTTTAAATTCAACTAAAATTGGTCAAACGCGTTTTCTTCCACCACGCTCACATATTGATTCGAAAAATTATGAAATTTGAAACCTAACAATAACTTGACATCCCGGATCCAACAAAAGTGGTTTCATCGAAAACCGAGGTCATTTGCAAAATGGCTATTTTTTTAGGGCCGAAATTCCATAGCAACTATTCTTAAATTTCAACTGGTCATATCTTTTTATTCCCGCTATGAAATTTCGATTTTTCGGATTCGTTGGAAAGATATTCACAAATAGATTTAATATTTTTGGTTTCACTAAAATCCGGTTTATTTTGAATCATGTATATTCATTTGAATTTTGAAATCGAATTATCGCGCCATTTTCAATTCCTTTTATATATATAAATAAATATTTATATTCGAACGACGATTCGAATAAATATATATGTTCGAATTCTATTCAAAATAAATTTCTAGTCGTTATTATTTAAAATAATTCATTTTAAATAATCAAAATTCACTAAAATTGCAAAAATAAAACTTTTAAATTGGCCCAGATTTCTGGGTTATTACAGTTTCACATTAAAATCACGCACAACCACATACCGACTCCAAAATTCACGAAATTTGAAATTTAACAATAATTTAATATTTCGGATCCAACAAAATTAATTTTGTCAAAAACGGAGGCCATTTGCAAAAATTGCTATTTTCTATGGTCTAAATAAACCAATTAAGAATTAATATATTTTAAAAAATTAATTTAATATGAATAATTAATATTATCATATATATTCACATAGAATATCATACAACTCCAAAATAAACATTCTCGGATTTGTAACTCGATATTAAAAAAATCCAAGTTAATCAATATTAAATATATAATAAAAATCCTTTTATTATTTAAATAAATTGTTATAAATTATAAACGAATTCCATATTGTCTATTTGGAAACTTGATCTGGACATAACTCATAATCTATAAGATGAAATCTCAATTTTTGTCTTTAGAAAAATATAGTTTAATAGACTCGAAAGTTTCTTGTTTCAAAGAAATCCGACTTAAAATAGATTCTATATATTCGTTTAAAGTTCAAAATGTAATATTAGGACTACTGCACCATTACGAGCTCGATTTAAATTATATTATAATTAATACGTTCAACCATTGTTTAAATAATAAATTTTTTGTTATAATTAAATTCTAAACCAAATTAAATCTTATAAACAATCCAATTTACACAATATTGCGAATTCTATAAATTCCGGCTATTTTGGAATTTAATACATTATTCTATTATTCATATTAATCAAATATTCAATATTATTTAGTTCAGGTTGTTTTAAATTACCTAATAAATATTCAAATAATTAAATCAATTAATCATTAAACCGTTAAAAATATGGGATGTTATATTCTTTCCCTCTTAAAAGAATTTTGTCCCAGAAATTACTAAGGTAGATTAATGCTACCAACCCTACTAACTAGATTAAAAATCTTTTGGTTTATTTCTTAATTTCAGTTTCAGCTGAACCAAGTAATTTTAATTAAAATATTAATTTATTTCGATTAACAAAAAATTTCAAAAATTCTGTAAATTTTCTAACACTTTAAATTTTCGAAAATTTTCGCCAACGTCTCCTTTTGCATAGCTCAATCGATACAACTACAACTCGTCTCTCTAGACCTTCTCCAACCCAAAAGAAAATAAAACAGCCAAGCGGCTTGCCAAATAGGCTCATAATAATCTCATACCCAATTAGAATATAAACTTATACCTTTTTGTTGGGCACTCAAATCATTCTCTTTCACTTGCTTCCAAATCAGCATATACCGATACGTTTCCAACTTGATCTCCAATCAATTTTTACCCTCAAAACCAAATCATTCGCTTATATCCAAGTCGAATTCTACTTCAAACTCAATTCCATTCTTGATTCCAAACTCTTAACTTACCAGTCCAATATATTTATCCAAATTAAGTTTCTTTCCCACAAATTTTATTAACTAATTAATTCCTCTAACTAGTTATCTTCATTTCAGAGCTCTAATCTGATTTTCATTTCAAGAATCAAACCATTTACTTAACTGAGTCCAATTATATTCCAAAGTCAAATTTTACTCAGTATCGTTCTGCTGCAATTCAATTATTACTTGACTGATTTCAATCAAATTTCAATTTGCTTTCACAAATTCTTTTTAATTTGTTTTAATTCAAACAATCCTCTTCCCGGGAGTTTTTAAACAGTTTAGCTCTTTTCTAAAATCAGTTATTCCCTTTCGGGATTCAAAATAACTTGCTTTTTCCAAAATAAGTCAAAACAACATCTTTGGTAGTAATTCGTCATTTAGTACTCGAAAATGAACACTGATGATGTGGCCAGCATCGTCAGGGTTATTTTCCAACAACGGAAGCGAGTTCAATATATATTACTTTCTAAATCATTTCTTAAACGCTTCTATTTTGAAATCAATTCAAAATATTATCCACACTGCTTGGAAAACACTTCCAAAATCTCCCAGGATTTTAAAACTTCTATATAATTAACCCAAAATCTTTCTAAATTTCCAGGTTTTTAATTTCAATTCCGATTTAAAATTCAGGTTTAGTCCATCTGATTTCATATATTACATTTATCTGAATTTTGATTAGTTATTTACAAATTATAATCTTATCTGATTATAATGACAAGCAACACATCCAATATACTTAATAATAATCTTAAGATAAATATTTTCTTTATATCAAAATATACTTGGGTAGAATTATTTCATTTACCCTCTTTCAAAACCTAATGTGTCGGTTCATTGTATTTAAGTGTTTAGAAACCCCTACCGATACGGTGGATCAAATTGATCGACCAGAAATCATAAACAACTCAACCAATTAATCTCCACAATATAAAACAATTTTTTTTTATAAAATCTACAAATACCTGCTCATATATACACACTCAAACTCAATCTAGCATATTACTAACCCCATCTCTACCGAGCCACGCCACAGAGCCATGGTAATCACTTAACCTTCAGCTCTGATACCACTGTAACAACTGGGAATTTCGACCCCAAAATCGACATAAAACTCATGTCGACTATTCGAGTATCGAACATAACAGATCATTAATAAAAAGAAGTTATAGGGTGAGGAATAGAAAGAAAGAAAGTTAGAATATAAGAAAAAGAAGATCACAACAGAACCTAATCAGAATAAACATGAATCTCACAACAGAACGAATAAATTATATTATATAACATAACTTTTGAAATACAAAATTTATAACTGTATATGCATACCATTTCAGAGTACAAGAAATAATATCAACGGAAACAAACAACAACTATAAAATCATGAAGGCCTCCTACTCCAAGCTCTTCCAAGTATATCTAAAAAATTCCGACTATTTGACTGCCCGTACAAATTTGGGAACCCAAGAGTTTAGGGTAAAACAAAGTAAAATAAACTCTGGGTTGGTCATAGGACTGGTGTGTGTAAACTCCAACCATTTAGTTTAAATTTTAAAATCCTTTTTAAAGAAAGAATAATCATAAGACCGATCCACACATAAACACAGATGGTTTTTACCTTACGATAAACCAAAATATTCTTTATATCAAAACTCTTCTGATATTACAATTGTGTCTAAATCAAATAAATAGAAATCTAGCGAAAAGCTTTCATCTCATGTTTCACACTCATAATATATAATAAAAACCCACGGGCACTTATTGGGTAATGGATTCCAACAGGCAAGGTATTGGACCACCTTTCGAAAGTGTATCTCTAGAGAAGAATACACCGGGTTCAATAAGAGCATCTTGCAACCCAGACTAAACATGACCGGACAATTTCACTTGAATGTACCAAATGTATTATCACCAACGGTTGGGATCAGCAACCGTTTCCGAAAAAGGACAACATCAAAATAGATTAAAGAAGCAAATGGATTTTCTCTAGATCAGGTGACAATACACCCTACTTGGGTGTGACTCACTTAGCCATGCGACCTAACCGATTTTATACCATTTCCGGGTTGTGAGGCTTGAGGTCATAACGTAACTTTTTGACATATCACACATATATTTACTTTGAGTGCCACATCATCATACCCTCCAAATCACAAATTGATTTCTCCAGAAATACACTGGTATATTGCTAAGAGAAACGAATTCCTCCTTCACCAAACGTAAATACGTTTCTTATGATATTACCATTGATTATAAAATATATACTAACACTTATTGTATAGAACACACACACACACACACACACACACATATATATATATATATATATATATATATATATATATATATATATGCAGGAATGATATATAGGAAATATTATTGAAGACTGTACAGTTTTAAAGATAATAAAGATTTAAAGATTAGAGAAATTTCAAGACTCAAGAGTATTCAAGATTTCAAGAGTTCAAGAGTAATATAATTATAGAGTTTACATTTTTGTAAGACTCTAAATAGCACTCCAGGTTCAAATTCTAATTCTAATTTTCAAAATTCTGATTTTCAATTCTATCCTCAATCCTCTTTATTTTATTCTTTTTCCTTTCTTATTCTTATTTGTTTTTCAAAGTTAAATTTTATATTTTTATACTTTATATATTTATATAGTTTAAAATCTTATAATGTTATAATTTTATAAATATATTTATATATTTTAAATTTATGTTTTCATATGTTTTTCTACTATATAATATTAATTTACAACACTATATTTTTACTCTAGAATTTCCAGAATTATTTTTCTATCAAAATACTTGAAAAATACTTTAAAATACAAAACTATACTAGGTTATGTTGACATACAAAAAACACCATGTCGACTAACTGTCACTTTTTTCAATTTTGAAAGTAAGTTTCTTTTCACTATTTGAAACGACTCAGAACCATTGCGAAATCTTCTCCTCTGATTTCATCCTCTTTCATTATATAATTATTATTTATCATTTTTATGATTTCTACAGTTATACTCTACCGAATTCAATTTTGTATTGATCAAACTTCTTCTCTCTATACTCTCCTCTCATCTCTCTCGGAATCAAGTGCTATTGAAGAGTTCTAGGGTTGTTTGTATTTGTTTGGGTTGAGTGAAAGTTGTTTGGTTTGAGTAAAAAAGGAATCGGTGTTTCCTTGTAGCCCGGAAATCAGGGAAGTAGGAATTGGTGTTTCCTTGTACCCAAGAAATCAGGGATGTAGGAACCAGTTTTCCTTGTACCCAAGAAATCAGGGAAGTAGGAACCGGTTTTCCTTATAGCTGAGAAATCAGGGAAATAGGAATCGGTGGTGTCCCTTGTAGCCGTGAAATCATGTAGGTTGTACTTGACTATTGGAATAGTAATTAAACTTTGCGCGATCCAGCGTTGTGCGGGACTGGACGTAGGAGCAATCGGAACTAATATAAAATCCGGTGTGTTCTTTCCTTTTCTACATCATTATTTTTGTTTATTTTATATTTGTGTTTAAATCTGTGTCTGTGATTGTATTTGTGGTGTTTGATTCATCTACTAGTTCACATAAATTTTAGATTTTGTTTAAATTCTCACAAACACTATTCACCCCCACTCTATTGCTTGTTTTGCCTTAACGGTCCATTCCGCATTCCCCAACAATTGGTATCAGAGCATGGTTTTTCAAAAAGTTCATAATCTGATTTTTGAAAAATTTTAAATGGCAAATTTCGAAATGATTTATAACACTAGTTTAAATCTATGTATTGCATCAGTATTAGATAAGTCTGCATTCAATTTTATTGCAAAATAAATAAATCAAATTACTATTTGAATTTTGAAATTTGATTTTTTTTTAATTTTGAAATCTTGGATATATTACAAAACCATCATGATAGAATTGTAGTTAGTTATTTTGGAAAGACCTTTGATCATTTGAAAAGTCAGTTGAACATTTGAAAAGACATTTGAATTATTTGAAAAGTTACTTGATTATATGAAATGTTGTGTTGTTTTACAGGAAAAGATGTGTTATATGGCTATTGTATAATCAAATTCTGAAAAGATGGTTGACGTGGCTGTTGGAAATTCAAATTATGAAATGGTGGCTATTGAAAAATTCAAATTCTAAAAAAGAAATTAAGAAAAGGAGAAGTATAACGACGGTTGGCGAAGAGACATCAAGAAGAAATGGATATATATAATATAAATGAGCAAAGAAATGGGTACCATATCACTTTATAATGTTGGATTTACAACTACAAATTATCCTCATACTACCTCTCTTCATTTGCTTTGCAATGCCCTGGTTTCATGTGAATTCGTCAAGAATTGATCAAGTAATGATTAAATGAAGTTTTGGTGAATAAAGAAAGAAGGAAACCAAAACTGTCGACGGTTATCTCCAAATTGCATCCACAAGTTTGACTATTTTATCTCAAATTTTTTACAAGATTGTAATTCTTGTTCTTGCAGTCAATTTGTTGGGTAGATCGTCAAATTCCGATCAAAATTGAGTGAGATATGACCATTTGAAGTTAGATATGCAAAACTGAAAAACTATTACGGGATTTCATGCATATCTCTTTGTAACACCCCGTGTATTCTATAACAGTGAAATTCACAAATTAAAGTATAACTAATTTCAAATCAAAGAATTAAGGGAAATGGGATACGCCATTGCGTTTGTTTCGTAATTCTGCTTGAGATAGAGTCCGAGTTTGCGTAAAACGGTCTCCGTACGAAGAAGATATGGCCTCCGGAAGTTTCAGAATTCAGTTTAAAATTCAAACAGACAGAAACAGCTCAGAAATCAGATTTGAATTTCAAAAATCGGACCGGATTGGCCAGGGCGGGAATTTTCCCACCCAAGGCACCCAGGTCACTGGGTAGTCGACCTGGGCTACCCAGGTCGACTGGGTAGTCGACCTGGGGCACCCAGGTCGACTACATAGTCGACCTGGGGGTCGCCTGGGGGATCGCCTGGGGGGTCGACAGGGGGGTCGACCTGGCCCATGAGCCAGGTCGAACCCAGCACCCCCTGGCTGGCTTGGTCTGTGCTTAGCCGAATTCCTGAGGCTTGCCTTGTCACTAGGGCTTGGTGTCAGCTCCTGATTGGTCTCTCCTTCAATTGAATGGCTAATATTAATCCAAGCTACATCGACGGTCCTAATCAATTCACAAACTCTATAAAAAGGACCTAAGACTCCACCTAATTCATACAAACAAAAATAAGAATGAGACCGTCATGCTGCTGAGGAAGGACTAGAAATAGCCGTCAAAATTGAGAGACGATTAGGAGACAATTAAAAAGCTTAAAGCAACGACAACTAAATCAAAACAACGCCTACAACAAAGGATAGCATCTCCAAATTCAGAATTCAGATTCCTGAATTGAAGATTCGTCATACGTTGTAAGTAGAGTGCTATTCCGATGTGAATAAATAATTGTGTTTTGATTTGTGTAAAATTAGAAATAGAATTGTATTTGATTTGTGGTGATAATAATTCATATTTGTATGTTGCTTTGATTCTAAACGATTTGGGATGTTGTGGTATAAGGATTGGATATTTGCAAGTATGTGATTCATGTTGAAAGTTAACAACTACATGTTTGTGGTTGTTTATTTGAGATTCATGCAAGTATATGATTCACTATTATGCCAACATAATATATTATAATCACTTTTAGTGTAGTTGGATCCATTTGGGTATTATGACTAATGTGAATTTATGTTGGAATTGACATCATGATTCAAGTATAAAACCATACTTTTGTATTAGAGACAAAAGTAAGCATCTTTGTGAACTTGTGTTGACTCTATGAACATGACTAGACTATGTTTGTTGTTATGCCTAATTGAAAAACATGTTTTAGGCCTTTATTGTTATCAAAATCATATGATAATATATGTGACACATAGTAAAGTTAGATTTACATTCCAGTTGCAAGTTTGCAAGAATAGATCAAAAACCATGATTTCATGTTTAAGTATGTTTATGCCATGATTATATGAATAGATCAAAAACCATGATTTCATGTTTAGGTATGTTTATGCCATGATTATATGCTATTACAATGCAAGTTCACAAGTGCCAAATTTATGTTAATTAGTTCGCTATGTTGCAAGTTCATGCGTTCACACTCCCCTTTTTATGTTACTTAGAATATATAAACACCATGTTCTAAGCCTCCCCTTTTTCATGTGGCTAAGTTGGGTTTAAATGTTAAACCCAACATATGTTATATTATAGCGAACGTATAAAATGGGGGTAATGACGTTTGGGTTAAAATATAAAACATAGGTGTTGGCATGTTTGACGCATGCCAACGACCTTGAAAAACAATTAAGTGGTGTAAATTAATTTTACCCAATAAAGATGAATTTAAATAATGGGCCGCAAATATTTACATATAAAAAGAAATGAGACAAAATATGTAAATTTAGAAAATACGATGTGTTTAACCCGAGGTTGGATTGAGTTGTGATGTAAACCTGCCCGGAACCGCCCGACTGTCCAGTAGTCACAACAATACCTATGCAATGTGGGTGGTTAAACACGGATCCCAATAAAGACCCGAAGTTAGACTGAGTTGTGGCGCAAGACTGCCCGGACCCAACCGTCAACAAGCAGCCACAACAATACCTATCTATTGTGAGAGGTCGAGGCTTTAATAAGACAATTAAGGCTAAGTCAGGATTGATAGGATTAAGTAAATTGAATTAATACTTAATCAAAATGGAACATGCTAAACTATACAGACTGATTGGGGGTTAGGTTTACAAAACACTTAACCAACTTAGCATGTTGGCTAGAAATAGAAAACCTAGTAGCTGTGGACCCTTTTCAGCTGTAACACTACAAGGTGTATCAGGATACCGTGAACTAGGCAGGGTGGGGCACGATTACTGGGCTGACTGTAAGAGGTCAAATCGACGGCAATTTGCAGCAGTGTAGGTTCTAACGGGGTGCGGGCGTGCACACACTCCGACGCAGAAAAATAAGGCACTGGGCACTAGTAGTATACCTGTGCATTCTAGAATTGTGTCGGGCCGCCACCGTGGGACTTGATACACCCCATGGTAGGACCAGCATAGGTAACTACAACATCGGGGGCCGTAAGACACATGTAACTATGCGAGTAGGAGCCGATCATTAGAAACGGATCACTTCACCCTGATTATGGGGTGCCTGTTAGGAACTAGTTTATATGGATGCAGAGATCAATATGGGGTACGATAAGTATATTCGACTCTAGACAACTTAACTTAGTTTATGGTGCTTTCCCATTTCCAGTTTATACTTATCATGCCAAGTTCTTTATTCATAGACTGAATAGTCCTAGACTTACTCAGGCTTTATGTCTGACTCTACTTTTCTTTCGTCTTCTTTTCTTCTGTTCCCCCCCCCCCCCCAGGTCCACAGGGAGGGAATACCGCAGCTTGACCAGTTTTCACATCCAGCATGAAGAGAAAGAATGTATTGCTTGGATTTTTTTCGCTTTGGACTATGGCTTTGGACAACAATTATGGGACTTATGCAGTTTACTTATGTTTTTATGCTTCTTTAAATAATGAAATCAAGACAGTTATGAAGATGTAATGATCTTGGAAGTATTGTAAGACAATTATGGCATGGTTTGTGTAACACGTATTTTAATGAAATAAAAGTTGTTGTTGTTTTCCGCTATTCAAAAATATGTGTTCTTATATCTGTCTTTGTTTCTGTGACTTGTACTTATAAACCTCCACCAAAATTAGGGAATTCCCTTTGAGAGTGACCCTAACGGAGGTGGGGTGTTTCACTTGGTATCAGAGCATAGGTTTACCAGATAAGATAAAAAGTTTTGAAAATTTATTTTCAAAAGAAAATTTAAAGAAGCATTTTTAAAGATGAAATGTTATTTTATTTTTTTTAAAAAAAGGCAAAGTCTCCCAAAGCCATAGGTACTATCTTTTATCCTTCGTTTTGAATCTACCCTTTTTGTTTCAGCATATCCGAAGAACTTAACTTTCCAGAGGGTATACCTATACCTGGTTGGTTCAGATGATTCTTAGAAGCGAGGGCCACTCAGCCAGGTCCTACCGTTCCTCCTCCCCCAGCTGCTGGAAATCATCCAGCTGCAGCAGCACCTCTTCCTCCACCTCCTCCGCGGGGTAATACTTTTGCTATGATATGTAAAGATTTCAAAGCTATGGGAGGGAAGGACTTTCATGGAACCGAGTCCTTCGTTGCAGCCAGGAATTGGATGAAGGAAACTGAAGACTTATTCGTCATCTTTGAGGTAGAAGATAGGCATAAGGTACATCTGGCAGTATGGCTACTTAAAGGCGAGGCTTCCTACTGGTGGGAAGTCACCAATGCAAAAAGGCCAGTGGAAACATGGGAGGACTTTAGGGCAAGGTTTGAAGCTAAATTTCTCTCAGAAGCTGAAAGGAGTCTCCAGTTGGAAAATTTCTTATTTCTTAAGCAAGGGAATATGACAGTCAAAGAGTATGTTAATCAGTTCGATCAGCTGGCTAGGTTCGGACTGGACCTAGTCAACACTCCACACAAGAAGGCTCTCCGCTTTGTCAAAGGATTGAATGAGACATTACACAGTTTGGCCATGACCCATATACCCATGGGAGCTGCGTATGAAAGGTTGGTGCATATGGCATTGCTGAACGAAGAGGATAAGGGCAAGAAGGAGAAAAAGGCAGAAAGCTCTCAAGGGAAGAAAGAGGGTTTACAGCCTAAGAAGACAGACTTTAAGAAGGGCGACAAAGACAACAAAGAGAAGAGGAAGTGTAATTTCTGTGGCAAAGTGGGGCACTTGGTGAAAGATTTCCGGAAAAAGAAGGCCAAGATGAATGGTGGGTGCTTTTCTTGTGGTGAAACATGCCATATGGCTAAGGATTGCCCAAAGAAACGAGGGCAGGGGCAGAGGGCTGGATCCACCTCAGGGGCACAGGTTCATGTGCTAGATGCGCCACCTCTGCAACATCGAGGTATAAATACTTCTGTAGAAAGTGTAGTTTATCTTTATGATCACCCAGTTCGCACTTTATTTGACTCTGGCGCATCACACTCCTTTATCTCGTCTGCTTTAGTAGAATCTCTGCACCTAGAAACTAGTATGGTAGAGGACCCCTTAATTGTTTCAAACCAATTGGCGGCCCAGTTCATTTGTCTATGATCTGTGTGGGATTGAAAATTTCTATTCTAAACGTAGAATTTAGATGTAGTGCCGTTGTTTTGGGCTTCTCGGGATATGGTTTGATTTTGGGCATGGATTGGCTATCCAGTAATGGTGCCATCCTGGATTGTGAGAAAGGGTGGTTAGGCTTCTGACCCAACTCGGTAACACTCTAGAAATTACTTGTAATCCCTCGTATGCGGTTATGCTTAGTAACCTTGAATCGCTAGATGCCTCTGTTGAAAGTTTGCAATCGGTTAGAGTGGTCCGGGAATATCCGGATGTCTTCGAAGAGGTGAAGGGCTTGCCTCCGAAGCGGGAGATAGACTTCCGCATATATCTTGTAGATAATGCAAAGCCCATTGCGTTTCCCGTTAGACACATGGCTCCACGGGAAAGGAGGGAGCTCAGTAAACAGATTAAAGAGCTTCTAGAGAAGGGGTTCATTAGAAGGAGCATTTCAGAATGGGGCGCTCCAGTGGTGTTCGCTACAAAGGCGGATGGTTCACTCCGTCTATGTGTTGACTATAAGGAGCTCAACAAGCTAACGAAAAAGAATAGGCACCCTCTCCCCAGAATTGACGATCTGTTTGATCAGCTTGTAGGAGCGTCTGTTTTCTCCCAACTCGATTTGGCGACCAGTTTTCATCAGTTAAGGGTGGCTGAAGATAGCATCGATAAAACGGCATTCAGAACCCCAGACGGCTTCTTTGAATGGCTTGTCATGCCTTCTGGCTTGAAAAACGTACCCGCTTTCTTCGTGGACCTAATGAGTAGGGTGTTCAGAGAATTCCTCAACAAGTTCGTAGTGGTTTTCGTAGACGATATCTTGATCTTCTCAAAGAGTGAAGAGGAGCATGCTCAGCACCTAATGGCAATCATGGAAACTCTGCGAGTCCATCAGCTAAAAGCCAAATTCTCCAAATGCCACTTTTGGAGAGAGGAAGTAAGGTTTTTTGGGCACATAGTATCCAAAGGAGGGTTAGCTGTAGACCCGGCTAAGTTAGTAGCGGTGCAGGACTAGAAGACACCAAAGAACACAACAGAAGTCCGAAGCTTTCTCGGGCTAGCAAGCTTTTATCGGAAATTCATCAGAGATTTTGCAAAAATATCAGCTCCGCTCACAAGGCTGACAAAGAATAATCTAGTGTTCAATTGGGACTTGGATTACGAGTTTGCTTTCCAACAACTGAAAAGGGCTCTTACAACAGTCCCAGTTTTGACGTTGCCAGATGGAAGCAAGATGTTCACAGTTTATACAGATGCATGTAGGACAGGGCTAGGCGTTGTCTTAATGCAAGAAGGAAGGGTAATAGCTTATGGTGGAAGGCAGTTGAAAACGCATGAAAAGAACTACCCGACCCACGATCTTGAGTTAGCTGACATCGTCTTTGCACTCAAGTCTTGGCGACATTATCTCCTAGGTGAGAAGTTCGAACTTTACACTGACCATAAATCGTTGAAATATCTTTTCTCGTAGAAAGATCTTAACTTGAGGCAACAGAGATGGATGGAGTTTCTTGCCTCGTACGATTTCGAGATCTCCTACACTCCGGGCTTGCTAGCATCTCTCGAATTACGCCCGACTTTAGTGGACTCAATATGGACAACACAACGCGAAGACCCTCAGCTTGTGGAGACGATTGATGGGCTAATAAGGGGTGAGACTTCAATTCACCTCAGTAGATACTCCATCGACGATAAGGGTTGGCTAAGGCGAGACGAAAGACTATGCATCCCACAGACAAGGGATTTAGTAAAGAAGGTTGTCGAGGAAGCACATCACTCCAAGATGACGATACACCTAGGCAGAGATAAAATGTACAAGGATATAAAGAGAACTTTCTTTTGGAATGGCATGAAGAAGGACGTGGCAGATTTCGTTTCTAAGTGTATGGTGTGCCAACAGGTTAAGGCGGAACAGAAAAAGCCTGGCGGTCTGCTCCATCCTCTAGAGGTCCCGCAGTGGAAGTGGGATAGCATCTCAATGGACTTAATTGATGGGCCGCCTAGGTCTAAAAGAGGCAACACTAGCATTTGGGTAATAGTGGATAGGCTTACTAAAAGCGCCCACTTTCTACCTGTTAAGAGTAAAAGAACTGCCTCATCCCTAGCATCTCTTTATCTCAAGGAAATTGTTCAACTTCATGGAATACCACCCAGCATTGTTAGTGACCGAGACCCTATCTTCACAAGTGAGTTTTGGCGGAGTCTGCAAGAAGCGGTAGGCACACAGTTATGCTTGAGCACAGCCTATCATCCCTAGACCGACGGCCAGACAGAAAGAGTGAACAGAGTTTTGGAGGACCTTTTAAGACTGTGCGTCCTTGACTTTGGAGGGACGTGGGAAGACCATCTTCCTTTGGTGGAATTTGCCTACAACAACAACTACCAAGCCACCATCGGAATGGCACCCTTCGAAGCTTTATATGGAAGACCGTGCCGATCGCCCACTTGTTGGTGGGAGTCTACTGATAAACTCATACTTGGGCCAGATATGATCCGAGAGACTTCAGAGAAAGTAGACTTGATATGAAGAAGGATGAAGACAGCCCAAGATAGACAGAAATCCTACGCCGACAAGAGGAGGACCGACCTGGAATTTGAGGTTGGGGACAGAGTTTTTCTTAAGGTATCTCCGCTAAGGAACGTTGTTCGTTTTGGAACCACAGGAAAGCTAGCACCAAGGTTCGTAGGGCCATTTCCTATCATCGAGAAAATTGGGAAAATGGCCTATAGATTAGAGCTACCCGAAAAACTCGACGGAGTTCACAACGTTTTTCATGTTTCGCACCTCCGAAAATGTCTACATGAATCTGCTGAAGTGGTAGAGCCAAATATCCTAGAAGAAGCTGAGGTGGAACGCGAAGCAACCGTGAGGAAAGTTCCAACCCGCATATTAGGAACGAAAGTGAAGAAGCTACACAACCGCGAAGTCAAGCTCGTCAAAGTTCAGTGGAGCGACACCGAGGGAGACGCAACTTGGGAAACTGAAGCTAGAATACGCGCAGCCTACCCTTTTCTTTTCGAGGGTACATTTTTGATCTTTCTTTTTCCTTAAGTCGCGCTTTTATCTATCTTTTTAGGTATACCTCCTCGACCTTATCTTTTAGGAAGAAACCCTTTGGACGAAAACATGTAATTGAAACATGTTATGGATGATGGTTGCAAGTGGTTGCAAGTGATTGCTAGTGGCTGCTCGTGGTTGCATATACACACACAATCAAGGTTTTAGATCGGCTCAGTCACTTCATATTGCATATGCATATATGTATTTACATTTGTATATGGTTGAAGTTTAATGTGTTGCCATATGGATGTTGCATTTATATATGAATGATTGTGCACTCATGTAGAATCATAAATAGGAAAATTTGCATACATAATGGATTCATGACACTTACATAATTTGCATTAAGGAGGTCAACTGAATCAGTAGACCGCCTGATTTTGCATTAGATAAGTACATGTACACACACTTCGCATATGATCATGAAGCATTAGAAGTCTTTTAAGGACAATGGATGCTCGTGTTTGATGGATGAGTAGATGGATGTTTGGATGTTAGGATGTACATTCTTCCTGAACTTGAAGATTTCGGGGACGAAATCCTTTTAAGTGGGGGAGAATGTAACACCCCGTGTATTCTATAATAGTGAAATTCACAAATTAAAGTATAACTAATTTCAAATCAAAGAATTAAGGGAAACGGGATAAGCCATTGCGTTCGTCTCGGAATTCTGCTTGAGATAGAGTCCGAGTTTGCGTAAAACGGACTCCGTATGAAGAAGATATGGCCTCCGGAAGTTTCAGAATTCAGTTTAAAATTCAAACAGACAGAAACAGCTCAGAAATCAGATTCGAATTTTAAAAATCGGGCCGGATTGGCCAGGGCGGGAATTTTCCCACCCAAGGCACCCAGGTCGACTGGGTAGTCGACCTGGGGCACCCAGATCGACTACATAGTCGACCTGGGGGTCGACTAGGGGGTCGACCTGGCCCCTGAGCTAGGTCGAACCCAGCCCGCCCCCCCTGGCTGGCCTGGTCTATGCTTAGCCAAATTCTCGAGCCTTGCCTTGTCACAAGGGCTAGGTGTCAGCTCCTGATTGGTCTCTCCTTCAAATGAATGGCTAATATTAATCCAAGCTCCATCGAAGGTCCTAATCAATTCGCAAACTCTATAAAAAGGACCTAAGACTCCACCTAATTCATACAAACAAAAATAAGAATGAGACCGTCATGCTGCTGAGGAAGGACTAGAAATAGCCGTCAAATTTGAGAGATGATTAGGAGACAATTCAAAAGCTTAAAGCGACGACAACTAAATCAAAACAACGCCTACAACAAAGGATAGCATCTCCAAATTCAGAATTTAGATTCCTGAATTGAAGATTCGTCATACGTTGAAAGTAGAGTGCTATTCCGATGTGAATAAATAATTGTGTTTTGATTTGTGTAAAATGAGAAATAGAATTGTATTTGATTTGTGGTGATAATAATTCATATTTGTATGTTGCTTTGATTCTAAACGATTTGGGATGTTGTGGTATAACGATTGGATATTTGCAAGTATGTGATTCATGTTGAAAGTTAACAACTACATGTTTGTGGTAGTTTATTTGAGATTCATGCAAGTGTATGATTCACTATTATGCCAACATAATATATTATAATCACTTTTAGTGTAGTTGGATCCATTTGGGTATTATGACTTATGTGAATTTATGTTGGAATTGGCATCATGATTCAAGTATAAAACCATACTTTTGTATTAGAGACAAAAGTAAGCATCTTTGTGAACTTGTGTTGAATCTATGAACATGACTAGACTATGTTTGGTGTTATGCCAAATTGAAAAACATGTTTTAGGCCTTTATTGTTATCAAAATCATATGATAATATATTTGACACATAGCTAAGTTAGATTTACATTCCAATTGCAAGTTTGCGTGAATAGTTCAAAAACCATGATTTCATGTTTAAGTATGTTTATGCCATGATTATATGAATAGATCAAAAACCATGATTTCATGTTTAGGTATGTTTATGCCATGATTATATGCTATTACAGTGCAAGTTCACAAGTGCCAAATTTATGTTAATTAGTTCGGTATGTTGCAAGTTCATGCGTTCACACTCCCCTTTTTATGTTACTTAGAATATATATACACCATGTTCTAAGCCTCCCCTTTTTCATGTGGCTAAGTTGGGTTTAAATGTTAAACCCAACATATGTTATATTGTAGCGAACGTATAAAACGGGGGTAATGACGTTTGGGTTAAAATATAAAACATAGGTGTTGGCATGTTTGACACATGCCAACGACCTTGAAAAACAATTAAGTGGTGTAAATTAATTTTACCCAATAGAGATGAATTTGAATAATGGGCCGCAAATATTTACATATAAAAAGAAAAGAGAAAAAATATGTAAATTTAGAAAATACGATGTGTTTAACCCGAGGTTGGATTGAGTTGTGATGTAAACCTGCCCGGAACCGCCCAGCTGTCCAGTAGTCACAACAACACCTATCCAATGTGGGTGGTTAAACACGGAGCCCAATAAAGACCCAAGGTTAGACTGAGTTGTGGCGTAAGACTGCCCGGACCCAACTGGCAACAGGCAGCCACAACAATACCTGTCTAATGTGAGAGGTCGAGGCTTTAATAAGACAATTAAGGCTGAGTCAGGATTGATAGGATTAAGTAAATTGAATTAATACTTAATCAAAATGGAACATGCTAAACTATACAGACTGATTGGGGGTTAGGTTTACAAAACACTTAACCAACTTAACATGTTGGCTAGAAATAGAAAACCTAGTAGCGGGGGACCCTTTTCAGCAGTAACCCTACAAGGTGTATCAGGATACCCTGAACTAGGCAGGGTGGGGCACGATTAATGGGATGACTGTAAGAGGTCAAATCGACGGCGGTGGTGCAGCAGTGTAGGTTCTAACAGGGTGCGGGCGTGCACACACTCCGGCGCAGAAAAATAAGGCACTGGGCACCAGTAGTATACCTGTGCATTCTAGAATTGTGTCGGGCCGCCACCATGGGACTTGATACACCCCATGGTGGGACCAGCATAGGTAACTACAACATCGGGGGCCGTAAGACACATGTAACTATGCGAGTAGGAGCCAATCATTAGAAACAGATCACTTCACCCTTATTATGGGGTGCCTGTTGGGAACTAGTTTATATGGATGCAGAGATCAATATGGGGTACGATAAGTATATTCGACTCTAGACAACTTCACTTAGTTTATGGTGCTTTCCCATTTCCAGTTTATACTTATCATGCCCAGTTCTTTATTCATAGACTGAATAGTCCTAGACTTACTCAGGCTTTATGTCTGACTCTACTTTTCTTTCGTCTTCGTTTCTTCCGTTTCCCCCCTCCCCCACCAGGTCCACAGGGAGGGAATACCGCAGCTTGACCAGTTTTCACATCCAGCTTGAAGAGAAAGAATGTATTGCTTGGATCTTTTTTTTCCGCTTTGGACTATGGCTTTGGACAACAATTATGGGACTTATGCAGTTTACTTATGTTTTTATGCTTCTTTAAATAATGAAATCAAGACAGTTATGAAGATGTAATGATTTTGGAAGTATTGTAGGACAATTATGGCATGGTTTGTGTAACATGTATTTTAATGAAATAAAAGTTGTTGTTGTTTTCCGCTATTCAAAAATATGTGTTCTTATATCTGTCTTGTGTATCTGTGACTTGTACTTATAAACCTCCACCAAAATTAGGGCATTCCCTTTGAGGGTGACCCTAACGGAGGTGGGGTGTTTCACTCTTACTGTTTCAACTTGTTGCACCACAATATCATATAAATTCATTCCCAAACTATCACCAGATCAGCCTAGCAAAAAAAACTGTCACTAGATCATAGTCCTTGAATTCCTCTTCGAGTTGCCACTGATTTCGTCCAATTTCGTCAAGAAACGAAGAAGTTATACCTCCTGAAAGTTTGATTGAAAATGAAAAACGAGAAGAAGAAGAGAAGTGGTTATGAAGAGACATGACTTTGGGCCTTTATATAGTAATAGAAGTGTCCATTCATTCAAAATTCAAAATTCAAATTCAAATTTTGGCGCCAAGTTAGTTGAATAAATCTTTGATATCTTTCTCATACGGTGTTCAAATTCAGCAAATGAATATACTATCCTGATCAGAAAAACGAGCCGACGCAATAGAGCAGATCTGATCGTCAAATTCCAGAAGATCAATTTAGAATTCAGAGAATATCGAAGAAATGGATCTAAAAACCGGGTACGCCTTAATTAAATTTTAAATTTTTTGGTTGAATGGATGTTTTGTTTGCCTAGTTTTGAATTAGAAAATTAAACTTTAAAATTCAAACTTGAAATTTAAAATTCAAATTTGAAATTTGAAGAAGTTCAAAATAATAATAAACATAAATTTTGATTGTTTGCTTGGATTAATATTATTTCAAGAAATAGTTAAACAAGAAATATAAATCGATAATATAAAACCAAGAAGTCAAAACAATGTCTTTTGATTTTCTACATGTATGTCAACATACATAAATCGTCATGTCGACATAATGAAATTAAAATTTTGAATTTCAAAAGTTTAAATTTTCAAACTTCCCTCCATCTTTTCAATTAGGAAATGTGAGTTAGTTATTAACTTCATTTGTCTACTTATTTTCTTATATCTTGTTTCAAAATATATATATATATATATATATATATATATAAATTAATGAAATTATATAGAAATGTTAATATGTTAACACAAAATTAATTTAACTTTTTGATATTGTCTAATTCATCTTTTATGTAATTAAACATGCATAGTTTAACTTATATATTATTCATAAGATTTCATAACAATTTTGAGTTACATTATCACAAATCTTGTTTGTAACTTAAATACTTATTTTGATTGCTTATTTAGATTTATAAAAGCTTAAATATTTGACTTAATATTTTGATATAATAACAATTATATATATATATATATTTATATATATATATGTATATATATGATTTTATATCTTAAATATAAGAAATTATAGCTTTATAATTCAATTTATATCCAGATTTCATAATTTTGTTATGACTATAGATTTCTTTATAAAGTTTTAACATGTAAATGGCTCCTTAACAAATTAATATATTTTAATTACTAAAAGTTTAAATTTAAAATTGCTTTATATCAAAATATTGATTTATATTTCATAATAAATTAAACTTTAAGTCTTATTTAAAAATAAGTTTATATATATATATAATTATGACTATATGTTTACTTTATATGATACAATTCTATATTCTCCTTTAAAAAGGATCTTCAATGTTTACTAAGCGTTCTACTAAGATTATTTAACTCCAAATTTCTCACAGAATTGTTTTTATTTCTTTTATTTCATATGAATACATAAAACTTTTATCTTTACTATTCTTTCAATCTCTTTCATAAGTATCATTAACTTAAGTCTAGAAATTAACATACATTACCCTTATTTAATTCAAATAATTTATAATATATATGCATGATAGTTAAATAGTACTTTGAATATATAGATGTAATTACCAAATCATTCTACATACTATCTTTACACATCTTATTTCATATCATACATCACGATTATAAATTATAGTACATTCAAATTAAAATCATTCATATCACAAGTTGTGTTTCATTTAATGTATCACTTTATATAGATTCTTATTACATACTGCATTATAACAATCACACTGCATTACATGTTAACTTTAACTCTACACATAAAAATATATAGTATGATTTTTTTTTATCTAATTAGAAATTTAGGATTATTAATCAAATACTAAACACATTTACTTTGTCTTGATTAACTTGATTGACTTGTTTGACTTGGTTGAATTGATTGAATTTATTGGATTGAATGACTTGTTTGGTTTAGTTGATTTGTTTGACTTGAATAACTTGATTGACTTACTTGACATGGTTAAATTTCATTACTGGTTGCTAGGTTTGTTAGAAAAATACTTAGTTTAATGATATCTTAGTTAACTCTTAGTCTAGATTAAAGTCCTATTATAGTTTTAAGGAAATTAGAGTTTAGGACAAGTTTAGTCTTGTATTAGATTAAGGGGGAGTTTTAGAGTTCCTAAGTATTAGTTGAAGGATCAAGAATGCTTTGGTTGATTTAATTGTTTAAGATTTCTTGTTTGAATTGCTTGTTTGGATTGATTTGCCTATTTGAATTGATTGATTTGATAAGGTTATTATCCTTCTATTTAGTTTATTAGACTAGTGTAGTCATAGATTTATGGGGAGTTATAGAAATTAATAGAGAATTATAAATTACGCGAGAGTTATAGCTTTAGAGGAAGTAATATATACAATTAGTGTGACGTCCCCAAACCCCGTACTGACGGTGGCAAAGGTAATCTTTGGAATATAATGCATAAACAGATAATGGCAGAACAGAATTAAATAAATACACCAGATAATGAACAAATAATACACTGGATAAACATAATCATCAGAGTTACACAGTGTACAGGATCATACTTAGTACAAATACAGTTCAGCTATACATAAATGTCTACAACGGAAATAAACATAATATGTACAATAGGAGCTGCATAGCATAAAAAGAGATAAATGATAGAATCCATCTTCAGCTGCAGCTATCCGGATAAAGCCAGCTAAAACCTGAATACAAGGCTACCCGTGTAGAAAAAGGGGCAACCGAGTTTGAAAGTGAAACAAACTACGAGTCAGTCTTGGGACTGGTATGAGAAATCTACTCAACATATTTAAAATATGGCTAATCACAGTACCACGCCACTTTCGTGGAACAAGTTTACTCCATCGGATTGCCAGTGCTTTAAAACAAACAATTCTTTTAAACATTGCAATGCTTTTTATAAAAATGAAGCCATTATAAGACTCAGTTCCCATCACACAATGCAACGCAAACCGGAGGATAGAGTTTTTTCCTTATAATGGCTAAAATATGCTTGATACGAATAAAACAAAAGAATTTGATATTATTTCTAGTGTTTATATGTTTCAAAAACAATTTCAAATCATAAGTATCAATCATAGACGACATTAATGCCCTGTACCACTATGTCGCCATATATAAGTATACAATCAAAACCGCACAGTCACGTATTTGGAAATTGGATTTCCGTCATGAACCAAGGCAAAAGATAGTCCTTACTGAATTCGAGACTGTCTAGCCCGAGTCTCAGGGCAAGTACTCAGTCAAACCATTGGATCGTCAGGGCCGGTCCACTGATGTGGATTAAAATGCCTGAACAATGCGTTTCCCCGCACTATGGGGCGTAAATGAGCCAACGAATGACTCCATCGGACCCGGATCGTCCGATCTAACCAAGGTGCCTCGCAACAGTAACAACCACATAAGTCAAACTCGTCAGGGCGTGTAAAACCACTGACACCACTTCTAGCTAGAAAGAAACGCATGTCCCCCCGAGGTCCTTCTTCTGTTTCTGGTTCATACCGGGGTGTGAGGCTCGCGAATTCACGTTATACACAAAGCTACGCCACACAGGCGATGCTTTGATCATCACTACAAGACTTTGCTTTTCAACAGAAGCCCTGATCACTACATCTTAGCATGCCACACAAGCAATTCAAACCATGCAACTGATGGCTATCAATCACACAGAATAAATTCCAATGACGGACACACCGTCCATTTGCAAGTCCGTTCTGGGTCTGAACGAAACCGGAGGCACTATATACCTCGCAAACCCATCGATCTCCACGTACATCTGGACGATCACCACTCATTATCCATATTTCGGGATGCCTCCCAATCAGGACATCAGTTACCATCCAAACGAGGTGAAGAACTCTGGTCTTCGACCACCGTCTTCATCTTCGGTTTCTTATCGTCGGTTTAGTTATTCAGAATGGGATAAAACCCGGTCTTTCTGAGAAACTCGCGTATATAATAAACAAGTGCTACACAAACACTACATACGCATCATTTCAATTCATTAGTCATTAACCGTCAATCAGTAAGAGAACGATTTCCCAAATATTAACCCCGAAGGCCGAAACCAACATCAGATCAGAACCCAGGAAACCATTCATGTAACGACCCGGAAAAAAAACGACCTTGGTTATCCGATATATAACACCTATCGAACAATCAAAAGTCGAAATTACCGGATAGTCCAAGAAAGAAATTAGAGGGTGAGGATAGATAAGATAGAAAATTAGAACAGAAGAAGAAGAACACAACATCAGAGTAACACGAATCTCACAGCGGAACGAATAAAATATAATAGACAACATATCTTGAAATCAAAGTAGTATATGTATATCATACCATTATCAGAGTACACACTTTCATCACAGTGGAATAATCAATAGCTAGAAAAATCTTGAAGCCTCCTGCTCCAAGCTCTTCAAGCATACCTGTAAATCCTGACTACTTGACTGCCCGTACAAATTTGGGCACCCAAGAGTTTAGGGAAAACAAAACAAAATAAACTCTGGGTCAGTCATGGGACTGGTGTGAGTAAACTCAAATCATTTGGTTTACTTTTCAAAATCCTTTTCAAAAGAAAAGATAATCGTAAGACCAATCCACACATAAACACGGACGGTTTTTACCTTACGATAACCCAAAACACTTTGGAAATCATATATTATCTGATATTATAATAATGTCTAATCACAAGTAATTAAAATCTAGTAGAACGCTTGCATCTCACGCTCTACATATATAATATACAATCAAACTCGCAGGCACTTATTGGAGATTGGATTCCAACTTGACAAGGTATGGGACCACCTTCCGAACGTGTATCTCTAGAGGCAAATACACTGGGTTCAACAAGAACATCTTGCAACCCGGCCCACACATGACCGACCACTCATTTCGCTTGAGTGTATCGAATGTATATCACCGACGGTTGGGATCAGCAACCGCCTCCCGAAATGGGACAGCATCGATAGATTTAAGAACAAAAGGAATTTCTCTAGATAGGTGATCATACATCCTAATGGGTGCGACCCACATAGCCATGCTGCCCGCCCGATTTTTGTCCTTTCCTGGTTGATGAGGCTTGAGGTCATAACGTATCTTTTGACAGATCACACCTCCATTACTTTGAATGCCACATCGTCATACCCGCCAAATCACAAATTGATTTCACCAAAAATACCACGGGTATAAAGCTAAGAGAAACGAATTCCTCCGCTACCAAACGTAAGTACGTTTGAAGAGATCAACTTACGCGATCCTTTGGATATACTCTGTCAGACACTCGTCCATACACGTTTGTCCTGGGACTGGACAAACCGAAGGCACTATTCTGTAAATAGGATAGCCCTTGCACAACTTCGTCTTCAATATATTCAGCATACTTGATTCGCAACGCTTATGCCAATACAGAGTGGTTCTCTGGATAATAATCCAATCGGTCTCTCCATATTAACAACGTAAAATGGTCAAAACTTTGATAGTCGGTGATTTAACTATCAAACGAAAACATGTCGGTGTGCAAACAACGATATTATTTCCCAAAGGAAATTCTATCGAACAATCATCATTTCATTCATTTGTTCATTTCCCTATTCCTGTTGTTTAATGTTTCTTATTCACTATATTTAGAAAATATATATATCATTATTGGAAAACATTTCCATCTCTTGTTTCTATATTCAAAAAAAACAATTCTGCTTCTCATTTGGAAAACATTTCCAAATCTCTTTCATTTGATTAAACAGATGTTTGAATAAACATCACTATGCCAAATCTCCTTCATTTGGTTTCCACTTAAACACTTTTCACTCTCGAACCTTAACCATTTCTTAGTTAAAAACGAAGTCAATCAAGTTGGGGTATAATTACCTCTCAGACCTTAACTGAACGACATTTCTAACTTCGAAATAGACAAAGTTCAATTTTCCAAATCTTTAACACTTCTTTACGACATTCTCGGATTTTATTTACAAATCCGCCTCTCGTACGGAAAAACACTCGATTATCACAATGGTGTTATAATCCCCTGCATCCGAATTATAATGACTTTATAAATACTTTGATTTTCTAACTCGAATAAATAACGAACTAAATTATTAACTCATACTCGGTTAACTATAAGCTGTAACTCTTATTAAATTTACTCTTATTCTATTTAACTCTTACTGGCCTAACCCTTGTTCAGATAACTCGGTCTGATTTACTCATTTTGACCCACTTACTTGATCAGTTCAATTGGACTAACTTAGCTTAATTAACTTGACTAAATTACCTTTATCAATTAATTTATATTTGACTTGACACCATTCGCTCAACTCTAGATCGCAGCGATCACAATGGTTACGCCTGATTTCCTCAGGAAACATCCGTCCGCCTTAGGCTATCTGCAGCCCTGCGAATTACGCTAGCAGTCGTGCTAACAGGTAACTTATCTTAAATAACTACTGGTTTTAATTTCTAGTTCGACTTGACTCTAATCGATTAACCCTAACTGAGTAACTCTAACTGAATAACTCCACTGAATAACTCTACCGTATAACTCTAGCTAACTAACTCTAAATGTTTACTCCAACGGTTTAACTCTACGGTTTAACCCTAACTGTTTAACTCTAACAGTTCAACTCTAACAGTTTAATTCTAACGGTTGATTTCAATCAAATTTGTTCTATTGGATTAACTCTATTGGATTAACTCTCTTGGATCAACCTATTTCGAATAACTAACATTCAATACTCTTTCTTTCGAATAAACTGATATTCGATAACTTTTACTTCGAGTAACTCTTATTCGATAAATTCTCCTTTGTCCTTATTCAGTTTCAAACATCGATGTGGAAATCGATTTTTACTTCACTATATAAGTCTTGACTTATATACTCCATTTATCCAAAGATAAATAACTAAATTAATTTATAAAACTTTATTTATAAATTAACCTTCTCACTTTATCTGTTAAAACAGATCTCTCTTAAATTCTCTCTTTGAATTCATATTCTGCTTACCCGTGTGCGAAGCACGGGTCTAAACTCTCCTTAGTGTAAAATTCTCCTTTATTACACTTTTATCCATTTTCAAGTATTTCATTATTCTATTAATTCCAAAATAAATAATTCCTTTTATAACTCAGTTCATTTTCTAAATTCATTTTTCGTTTTAGTCCATTTGAAATGTTTACAAATATTTCTTCCTAATTTCATTTGTAACTATCTCTCAGATGTTTCTCTTTTTGTTCCTTTTGTAATTATTTTACAAATATTCTTCTATATTGGTTTTACCAATATTTTTCCTCTATTTCTTTGATTTACAAAATGATTTTTTCTTTATAAACCCGTTTTCCTTTCATACATAAAATCTATTGATTATATATATATATAAGTAATCTATTTTCAAATATACTTTGAAAATCTCCCTTTTCATTTTCTCGTATCACTTATGGTGTAAAAATATCCAATCAAAATGATCGGTCATCCTTCAAACACACAAAATCAATAACGGATGATATAACACATCATATATCAAAATATATGAAAAGCGGTAAATAAATGTTGAGGAACCCAGTTGGGTCCCTCCAACCTGTTCCCCTGCATCCACAGATGTCAGTCAACATATATAGCATGAAGGTAAAATATTCTGATAACCAGAATCAATATTTCGATACGATTTATATATATCGTTATCGATGTTTTCAATCAACTGACTAGCAGTTCAACCAAACAGCCAACACACAGCAATTCAACCAATATTTGTCAATTCTAAAAATGCATTGTAAAAATATAAATTGTTCAGAGTTAGTGAGATTTACTCACCTTGGACGGAGACCGTTGAATAACGATATTCGTTCATTGGTTTGATTCAGGCTTTAAATTTTCACCATAAATCCAAACGAGCTCGAATTCATTTCCGGTCAGTTTCATAGCGTGGCCACCGTCCCTACGATCCTGACGCAACTTACGGTTCCTCAATCTGATACCGTATGAAGGAGATATTCAGTTGCAAAGTTAATGTATATTTTAATAAAATACAACACGGATCTAAAACTAAACGGGCCTTAACCTTTACTAGCCGGGCCAACTTCTCACGTATAACCCAGGACCCGCATTCTTCATCTTCCTCTTCCACGTATCTCTCCAGCGAACACTCCTCTTCCATTGCCGCATATCCCAACGCCATTACCACTTCAAACCTTCACCAAAAATTCAAACCGATACCACCAAAAATCTCATCATCGCCTCCCCTTTAATTCCGTATGCTCACCATTCAATTCGCACCCCACCTGTAAAAACCGACTTCAGCCTGTCTCGCACCCAACACCAGATGTCGCGACCCTTTCTGCCTCGAAAATACCCCAAACAATTTTTCCCCGAGTTCGGTTTTGATCCCACAACCCCAAAACTAACATAGTTTTTTCGATTCGAGGCTTCAATTCGCGATTTCCCTTAACCCTAACTCACGACTAGCCTTGTAGAACTTCGGAACTGAGCGTCGATCCCACAAAAACTGAGATGAAAATATAGAGGACCCTTTTCTGATTCCAACCATACACCAATTTTGATTTATAGAATTTATTTTGATTTTATATGGAATTTCAAAGAGGATTTTCACTGTATGAATTTGTTTCGATGGTGGCGGCGCATTTTCTCAGGAAAATGGAAACTGTTTAGGGTTAAGGAGGTTAGAGGATATTATATAGGATAGGTTTAGTATTTTTTTATTCGAGTTTTTATATTTATTTTAAGCTATCGCTGCTTGTACATGCTGTTTAAAAATTCCTGTGATCACCCATGATACCCAAAAATCACCAAACTGGACATGCACCTTCAATTTGACATTACGGTCCCAACGAAACTGGTTTCGTCGAATTCCTACTCCGTATGCCCACACAGCGTATTTTTAACCGTCGAAATACTGTCTATTTTTCACTCTAAAAATCCGTACGGCCACACACTGCCTCTAAAAATCACCAAACTTGGAATCTAACAATAATTTGACGCTGCGGATCCAACAAAATTAGTTTCGTTGAAATCCGACTTCGTTTGCAAAAGTGGCTATTTTTAAAGCTCTAAATAGCCCTTTTAAATATATAAATATATTTAAAAACAATTAAATTTAATATCTAAAAATAAATATTATCATATATATTCACATACGATATACCACAGCTCTAAAATAATTATATTAGAGTTTATAACTCGGTATTCAAATTCCAGTATTAATTCGATATTCAAATTATATAGAAAATCCATTTATAACGTAAATAAAGCGTTGCAAAATATAAAGGAATTCCATAGCGACCATTTAAAAATTTGATTTGGACATAAAATAAAATCTACACGACGAAATCCTGATTTCTCTCTTCCACTAGGAAGATATACTCCACCAGCTCCGAGCGTTTCTTGTTTCACAAAAATCCGGCTTAAAACGGCTCCTGTATATCCAGTTGAAGTTCGAATCGCCAAATAGCGAACTGCAGCGCCATTTCGAGCTCTATTATAATTATAATTTAAATTATACGTTCAAATGGCGTTTATAAATATATTCGTCAATATAATCCAATATAAACCGAATTATATATAATTTATACTGCCCATTCCCACAATATTGTGAATTCAACTATTTCTGACTATTTCCGAAATAAATATATTATTCTATTATATAATTCAATTAAATATTCACTATAATTCAATTCAACGACCCTTTAATTCTCTAAATCACTATTCAAATAATTAAATTAATTAATTATTCTGTTGCTGAAAAATGCGGGTCGTTACAATTCAACTTAGCTAACCTTCAGTTAGTTTCTAAATTTCACTTCCATATCGTTTATAATATTTTATAACGATTAATCGCTGTTTTTATTTATTTTAAAATAGCCAATTCGTTCAAACGACATTTCAGGCCATAACGAGGCAATAGTGCTATTTTTCTTCAGATTTGATTTACACATATCTGAAATCTAACCATTGGATCTTCACAAAATTTACATCATTAAAAAGATCTTTTCAAAACGAATCCAAAGGTTCCAGTATTGGGAAAATTCGACGGTCGGATCTCCCGGTATAATCATTTGAAGTTTCGATTTCAAAATACGAATTGCAGCGTCGTTATTCGATTTAATATATATATACATATAATCGATTCTGGTGCTTTTTTTCTTCAGATTTGAATTAAACATTCCAGACAATCCAACCAGTGGATCTTTACAAAGTTGGTGTCGTTGGAAAGATATTTCCAAAGCGAACCCAACGGTTTCGGTTTCGGGAAAATCCGATAGTCGGATCCCTCGCACTAATCGTTTGAAATCACAGTTTCAAAACACGAACTGTAGCTTCGTTATTCGATATATTTTCATTATATATATATATATATATATATATATATATCGATTCCTCTATTTCAAAACAATATTCTTTTCATACATTTGATAAAAATAATATTTTTATCCAATCGTCTTCTATTTCAACACTTCACTATTTTTAACAATTCATGTATATAATAAAAATGTGATTTTTAAAGTAAAACGATTTATTTCAAAACACGACTATTTTATATAGTTCATATAGATGATAAAAATATGATTTTTATTATGAAACAATTTATTTTAAAACGCGAATACCATTCAACACATGAATATGATTCAACGAATGAATTTCTACTCAACACATGAAGGTTTTCTATAGTTTGTATATATATAGTAAAAATGTGATTTTTATTGTTAAAACAATTTATTTAAAACACGAATACCATTCAACACATGAATATGATTCAACAAATGAATTTCTATTCAACACGTGAAGGTTTTCTATTCAACACACGAATATAGTTTCAACACAGGAAAATAATTCTAACACATGAATATTACTCAAAATTTCGGCAACCTAACGGCAGGGTAGTAAAACCCGGGACCGTCCCTAGTACGGCTCCTCGCTCTACCTTAAAGCCTCGCAGCTTTTGACAATGGGGAATCATGCATCTAGTTCGCACGCAGGCGGCATGTATATTTTTTTCATTTCCACAAACTAATCCTATGTGGTTTCAACCAAATATTTCTCAACCACAAACAGGTATTTTTCAACCATAATCAATCAATTTCAACCACAAATAATTCTAATCAACCATTCGTTATCAACCAATTTTCACACCAATCACAATCAATAAATATCGTCCATGGGTTGTGGACGATGGGCGTATATGTATATATATATATATATATATATATATATATAAGCATTCCAATTCTATTCAACACATATATAATTTTTACAACGCATATATAACTTATATATCGAACGTACAACTTATACAACGCTTATACAAGAGGTGTACAACGCTTATATAACTCATACATCGACTATATAATTTATACGTCGTCGTTTTCCATTTCGTTTATAAATTAGAAATCTCACATTGGGTTCCACTCCACCAAAAATAGCAGAAGGCTCAGAAAAATATATGGTCTCTTCTAGAATGTAGAAGACGTCCTCACGAGTCCGCTGTCTCTTGTTTCACTGAATTTAACCAAGAAACGAAAAAGATATGATTTTTACAGCGAAATCAAAAACCGTAGCGCTTTAAACTGCTATAATGTAGTTTCAGCCGTTACCTCTCACGTTCGTTCAAAACTAGGTTTGCACTTTTATCAAAATCCGCGCAACTATATGACGATCGGCCTGCACCACCTTGAAGGGCTAGGAGAGGCGTGCCTGAACCTCTGACGGTGGTGAACTCGGTGGCCAGAATCAGGCTCGGTGGTGCATCGAATGGCGGATGTTCACGGGTCTGGAACTCCCTCTACACGCAACCAGAATTCACATACTTAGCATGGATTTGAAGCTCGTTTTGAGATCTTCAAAAAGGTCCAAAGGAGGGGGTAGTTTTTTTGAGAGATGGAAGAGAAAAGGAGGAGGGAAGAATCGAACTTCAGCCGCCTTCGTGTTCGAGGGTTACGGGGAGAGAGAAGGTGCTTCTGACCAATGATTTTTATTTATTTATTTATAAATTTTAAAATATCTAAAATACCCTCTTCCATACACGAACACCAATTCAAGCCCAACGACTGTCATCCCTAGCGTTTTACACCCATTCCGAACACAATGGGATATGTTTCGTAGGCCCATTCGACTATTTCAGTTAGTTTTCCTTCAAATTAAAATATAAAACATTCAATATTTGATTTGAACGTACATTTCAATTTTCCAGGGCCATAAACTGATTCGAAAAATTCCAGAAAAATAAATCTAGCTATGTTTTGACGATACAGTCCCGACAAAACTAGTTTCGTCGAATTATGAGACCGTTTGAAAAATGGCCCTTTTCTCGTCGATCCAATTTTATAGAAATCGACCAAACACATTTTCCTTTGCCACGCTCACATATTAACTTCAAAAATTATGAAATTTGAAACCTAGCAATAGTTTAACATCCCGGATCCAACAAAAGTGGTTTCGTCGAATTCCGAGGTCGTTTGCAAAATGGCCATTTTCACGGGCTATATAAATTCCATAGCGACCTTTCTGAAAATTCATTTGGCCATAACCTTTGCTTTCCGCTATGAAACTTCGATTTTTCAGATTCGTTAGAAAGGTATTCACTTACAGATATAAATATTTTTGATTTCACTCAAATCCGTTTAGTTTTGCACCCGGTAAAGTCAGTCAAAGTTTGAAATGAAAATTTTGAAACTGCCGCGCCATTTCAGGCCTTGTTTATAATTAGAATTAATTATATTCGTTTTCAAATGTCGATTCAAACTTACTTTTCATCGTTACTATTTAAAATATTTATTTTAAATATTTTAAAATCCAATATTTTAGCCAATTTAAAATTTTTAAATTGGTTCAGATTTTGCGGGTCGTTACAATCTCCCTCACTTAAAACTTTTCGTCCCTGAAAAGGAACAAAGTTGAAAGTGGTTTGATTAATCAACTCTACGTTCAATCTGGCTTCCATTATCCAACTTTTCAGTTTTTGAGGATTTTCAAATTCTTCAAAAATTTGGCTAACACCCGGAATTTTCGAAATATTTCGCCATAACCTCCTTTGTACGGGGAGGGGTTTGGAAATTTATTGGGCCGTATTAGGTACCCAATAAATCCTATATAGCATACACATATTTATAGTGATATATTTTGGTGTTTACAAAGGAGCGTGTATAGATAATAACTCCAGAGAATAAATTCTCGTCACCCTGTCAAAGCCTGAGGGAGTGTGTATTTTTAATTGCTCCAGAGGATAAATCCTCGTCACCTCGTCCCGTGTGGGAAATAAATAATCCATGTGCTGTATCTAATGACTAGAGAGACGTGATTATTGTCAACTCCAGACCCTTGTGGGCTTTTTATTAATCTGGCAATTTATCGTTACATTTCTATATGGTCATATCAGTCATCAGTTCAACCTGTAAAATATAGTCATCGCCATACAAGCCTCTCGCTCGTATGGTAAATCTTCCACCTCGTCACACAAGCTCCAAATGCTTATGTGGTATATGATGAAGTATGCCTATCTTCCAGAAGTATGCCATGTAATGTAGTTCAAAATTAATTGTTACTATCCTATGGCGATGTTTATTATTACACACAGAACAACCAGCACTCCGCATCCAATGGCATTCACAGGAGTTGATATAATAATATTTCGCATCCAACTCATTATGGTTTACCTATTTGTCTGGCACGCAAATAATTTCTTTACTCAATAGCTATCCAACTACCTATTCAAACATATATAATGCACAAGTATATATTTTTCTATCTATTTTCATATTAGTTCAATGTGTGATATAATCGAATAAATTTTACCATTCATTCTATTATTAATTAAATTAACTATCGTTTTATTAATTTAATTAATCAAATCTACTATCACACAACACAAACAACAATAAAGTTGTTTTTAACTTTTCAATTCTTTTTAAATTAATCAGAATATAAAATTAAAAGTGCACATCCATGGTAATAAAATAACAACAGAGTAGAGAACTAAATGGTAATGCAAAGTATGGTAAATGTACCTTGCACCGGAGTCAATCAGAGACATCTACTCGACACTTAGGATAGGCTTTCTGAATGCTCTCCTCAGTTTCCCAAGTACAATCTCGGGGATCTCCACTCCATTGCACTTTGACTAAGTGATCCTTCTTGTTCCTCAGTTCTTTGGTTTCTTTGCCAATAATCTTTAGCGGCTCTCTTCTCACAGCCAATTCTGGAGTAATTTCAATATCCTGTTGAGCTGCTTCTTCTACGATCAAGTCTGGATCATGAACGTGCTTTCGAAGTTGAGATATGTGAAATACATCATGCACTCCAGGCAACCAATCAGGTAATTGAATTCTATAAGCGAGAGTTCCAATCCGTTCTAGTATAGGGAATTGACCAATAATTCTGGACACTAATTTTCCAGTTTTGCCAAAGCGAATCTCTCCTCTCATCGGAGAAACCATTATATACACATAATCACCAACAGAAAAAGCCAAATCCCTTCTTCTCGAATCAGCATAGCTCTTCTGTCGGCTTTGAGTGGCGAGTAATCGTTTCTTAATGAAAACGACTTTGTCGGCAGCTTTTCGGATAATATCAGGTCCTAATACAGGCCTATTTCCGGGTTCGACCCAACAAGCAGGAGATCGGCACGGTCTACCATACAATGCTTCGAATGGCGACATTGTCAGGCTCGCCTGGTAGCTGTTGTTATATGAGAACTCGGCCAAATGTAAATGGTCTTCCCATGATCCACCGAAATCTAGAACACAAGCCCGCAATAAATCTTCTAAAATACGATTCACCCTCTCAGTCTGACCATCTGTCTGAGGATGATAAGCGGTGCTCAAGTTTAGCTTCGTTCCCAGTTCTACTTGAAATGCCTCCCAGAATTTGCTAGTAAATATTGGATCTCTATCACTGACTATACTGAGCGGCACTCCGTGTAGTCTAACAATTTCCGTGAAATAAATTTGCGCCGGACTCTGAGTAGTTCTGTTTGATCTGACAGGTATGAAATGGGCGGTCTTCGTGAAGCGATCTATGATCACCCAAATACTGTCGTTTCCTTTTCTGGTTCTAGGCAAACCATCTATGAAGTCCATGGAAATATGTTCCTACTTCCAACCTGGAACGTCTAGCGGTTGTAACAATCCAGCCAGTTTTTGTTGGTCACTTTTGACTAGCTGGCAAGTAGGGCATCGACTAACATACATTGAAACGTCTCTTTTCATAGCCTTCCACCAGAATGTTCGCTTGAGATCGTTATACATTTTGGCCACACCAGGATGGATACTCAGCTTGGACTTGTGACACTCATCTAACACTTCCCTCTTTAACTCTGGGATGTCGGGAACACAAATCCTTCCTTTCAATCTCAGAATCCCATCGTTATCTATTTGAAAACACGAGGGTTCGCCTTTCTGAATCCTTTTGATCATATCTTTAATAAAGTTATCATCCTTCTGAAGAATATATATTTTGTCAATCAAGGAAGTCGTAATAATAAAGCTAGCGATCATTACATTCTTTCGGCTTAACGCATCAGCCACGGCATTGGCTTTCCCTGGAGTGTATAGAATCTCAAAATCGTATGCTGCCAGGAACTACAACCAATGTTGCTGCCTCAGATTCAAGTCTTTCTGAGTGAGAAAATACTTCAATGACTGATGGTCTGTATACAGTTCGAATTTCTCACTCAGAAGATAGTGTCTCCAGATTTTCAAAGAGAATACGATAGCCAATAACTCAAGATCATGAGTTACATAGTTTTTCTCGTGCGGCCTCCGCTGGCGGCTAGCATACACAATCACTTGACCTCTTTGCATTAATACTACTCCAAGGCCTTCTCTAGAGGCATCTGTCCAGACATTTAGATCCTGATTGCCGTCGATAATAGTTAAACTGGAGCAGTCGTTAATCTTAACTTTAGCTCTTCAAAAGCCTCATCACATTCTGGAGTCCATTAGAATTTTGAATGCTTCTTTGTATGCTTCGTTAAGTGACCAAATATCTTCGAAAAGTTTTTAACGAACTTCTGGTAATAGCTAGCCAATCCAAGAAAACTGCGGACTTCTGTAGGAGTACTGGACTGTTTCCAATTTTGAATAGCTGTGATTTTACTTGGATCCACGGCAATTCCTTCTTTCGATATGACGTGGCCTAGAAATTTCACTTCATCTTGCCAGAATATACATTTGGACAGTTTAGCTTTTAATACATTCCTTCTGAGGATTTCCAGAACCTGTTCCAAATGTTTTTCATGTTCGGCCTTTGATTTTGGGAAGATTAGAATATCGTCAATAAAAACCAGAACAAATTTATTCAGGACTCCTCTGAACACTCTATTCATCAAATCAACGAAGTATGCTGGAGCGTTACATAAGCCGAACGACATTACTAACCACTCATAGAATAAGTCTGGACCTCTGAATGTTGTCATAGGAACACATTCTTTGGCAATTCGAAGTTGATGGAAGCCTGTAGCTAGGTCCATCCTTGAAAATACTTGTGCTCCATTCAGACGATCCAATAAATCATCGATTCGCGGCAATGGATATTTATTCTTTATTGTCTGCTTGTTCAAATAATGATAATCCACACATAGCCGTAGAGTACCGTCAGATTTTGGGACAAATACCACTACTGCACCGCAATCAGAGAAACTAGGCCTGATCAGACCCTTCCATACGAGCTGTCGTTTTTTATTGTCTAATTCCTCTTTCTCTTTCAAGGACATTCTTCTAATAGAGTGAACTACCGGCCTTGCATTCGGAATCAAAGCGATCTTGAAATCTATTTCTCTCTGCGGAGGTAAGCGAACAACTTCTTCAAACACATCCGCATAATTCTTGACGACAGGAATATCTTTTACGAGGTCGGGAATATTCTCTGTAACTTCAGGGATATTTTATATTTGAGCAGGAGAAACATCCAACGCTGCCCAGAAGTCTTTTCTATTTGAATTCTGACCCTCACAGGGAATGGTTTCACCTGATTTAATCTTCGCCTTAACGACTCTGTCAGCGCATTTAACCTCAGCTTCATATTTGGTCAACCAGTCTAACCCCAAGATAAGATCAAATTCTGTAAAATTCATGATGACTGCGATGGTAGGGTACCGATAACGAGAAAAAGAAAACCGGCACTCCACATACCCAACTGAGATCGAGGGAACCCCAACCGGATTTTGGATAGTCATTGGTTCTTTGAGTTTCTTCAAATTCAGATCCAGTTTCTTCACCGCATTCTTTGCAACAAACCTTCGCGACGCGCCGGTGTCAAACAGTACTTTAACTGGAATTTCTTTGACAGTTAACGTGCCTTCTAAAACATCTGGCCTTTCCTGAGCAGACGAAGATGCAGGCACTTCTTCCACTTCATTTATATGTATTGCTTCAGATTTCTTTGAGGGTGGGCACTCCCGTGCAATATGGCCTGCTTGGTGGCACTTATGGCGTTTCCTTTCATCATGAGACTTCTTTTTCTTCTTGGCAGGTTTGCAATTCCTGGTCAAATGCCCTTGTTTCTTACAGTTAGAGCACGTGGCCATCGTTATGTGTTCTTTATCAGATTTAGCCCTTTTTCTTTTGGCACCGGGTTTCTTACTTACCTCAGGACTATCAATCACAGACACCACTTTGTTACTAGAACTGACTTCCTCTTCGTCCCACAACATACCTTTCTTATAGAGATATTCATACTGATAAGCCATATAAATTATTTCTGAAAAAGGGAGCTTCACATTCCTCATCACACTATTCTGATATCTCCTTTGCAGGCCATGTATAAATCTCATATTCTTCCTCTTTGGATCTTGTGTCAGATGAGGAGCAAAGTGAGAAAGTTCGTTGAATTTCTTATGATATTCTGGAATGGTCATATCTCCTTGTATTAGATAAGAGAATTTATCACATAATCTCTCAGTCACTTCAGGAGGAGTAAATATTTCTAGGAAAATCTCCTTGAATCTATCCCAGGTGATATCACCTTCTGGATTATCTATGATGATTGTTTTCCACCAGATTAAAGCACCTTCTTTGAGCGCCCAGGATGCTACTAATCTTTTCTGATCATCTCTCAACTGAATACGTTCAAAAATTCTTTCCGCAGACCTCATCCAAGCTTGAGTCTGAATTTTAGATTCATTGCCCGAGAACTGTGCTCCGTTCAGATTTCGATATCTCTTTAATAGACCCTCCAGATCGGGTTCTGCATTTCTTCTGTTTCTGACACACATTTTCTAGTACTTCTGCAAATAGCAGATCAAGTGTCAGGTCAGTGGAAAGATAATTTAAAATATAGAAACACATACTTCTAATGTAAATGTGTCTATCGAGGTGTAATTTCATTCTGCTTTACTCATACTAGGATTTTACTGATCCTATCTGTAATGAGTTACCCGTCCTAGAACACTACTGGTTCTATTTCTAAAGAGTTCGTTAATATGTTATATTCCAGAACTAAGCTTAACCAAAGTTCTGATACCACGTTGTGACGTCCCCAAACCCCGTACTGACGGTGGCAAGGGTAATCTTTGGAATATAATGCATAAACAGATAATGGCAGAACAGAATTAAATAAATACACCAGATAATGAACAAATAATACACTGGATAAACAAAATCATCAGAGTTACACAGTATAAAGGATCATACTTAGTACAAATACAGTTCAGCTATACATAAATGTCTACAGCGGAAATAAACATAATATGTACAATAGGAGCTGCATAGCATAAAAAGAGATAAATGATAGAATCCATCTTCAGCTGCAGCTATCCGGATAAAGCCAGTTAAAACCTGAATACAAGGTTGCCCGTGTAGAAAAAGGGGCACCCGAGTTTGAAAGTGAAACAAACTACGAGTCAGTCTTGGGACTGGTATGAGAAATCTACTCAACATATTTAAAATATGGCTAATCACAGGACCACGCCACTTTCGTGGAACAAGTTTACTCCATCGGATTGCCAGTGCTTTAAAACAAACAATTCTTTTAAACATCGCAATGCTTTTTATAAAAATGAAGCCATTATAAGACTCAGTTCCCATCACACAATGCAACGCAAACTGGAGGATAGAGTTTTTTCCTTATAATGGCCAAAATATGCTTGATACGAATAAAACAAAAGAATTTGATATTATTTCTAGTGTTTATATGTTTCAAAAACAATTTCAAATCATAAGTATCAATCATAGACGGCATTAATGCCCCATACCACTATGTCGCCATATATAAGTATACAATCAAAACCGCACAGTCATGTATTTGGAAATTGGATTTCCGTCATGAACAAAGGCAAAAGATAGTCCTTACCAAATTCGAGACTGTCTAGCCCGAGTCTCAGGGCAAGTACTCAGTCAAACCCTTGGATCTTCAGGGCCGGTCCACCGATGTGGATTAAAATGCTTGAACAATGCGTTTCCCTGCCCTATGGGGGCGTAAATGAGTCGACGAATGACTCCATCGGACCCGGATCGTCCGATCTAACCGAGGCGCCTCGCAACAGTAACAACCACATAAGTCAAACTCGTCAGGGCATGTAAAACCACTGACGCCACTTCTAGCTAGAAAGTAACGTATGTCCCTCCTGAGGTCCTTCTCCTGTTTCTGGTTCATACCGGGGTGTGAGGCTCGCGAATTCACGTTATACACAAAGCTACGCCACGCAGGCGATGCTTTGATCATCACCACAAGATTTTGCTTTTCAACAGAATCCCTGATCACTGCATCTTAGCATGCCACACAAGCAATTCACACCATGCAACTGATGGCTATCAATCACACAGAATAAATTTCAATGTCAAACACACCGTCCATTTGCAAGTCCGTTCTGGGTCTGAACGAAACCGGAGGCACTATATACCTCGCAAACCCATCGATCTCCACGTATGTCTGGACGATCACCACTCATTATCCATATTTCGGGATGCCTCCCAATCAGGACATCAGTTACCATCCAAACGAGGTGAAGAACTCCGGTCTTCGACCACCGTCTTCATCTTCGATTTCTAATCGTAGATTTAGTTATTCAGAATGGGATAAAACCCGGTCTTTTTGAGCAACTCGCGTATATAATAAACAAGTGCTACACAAACACTACATACGCATCATTTCAATTCATTAGTCACTAACCGTCAATCAGTAAGAGAACGATTTCCCAAATATTAACCCTGAAGGCCGAAACCAACATCAGATCAAAACCCAGGAAACCATTCGACTTAGCCAACCTTCAGTTAGCTTCTAAATTTCACATCCATATCATTTATAATATTTTATAATGATTTATCGCAATTTTTATTTATTTTAAAATAGCCAATTCATTCAAACAACACTTCAGGCCATAATTCGGCCGTGGCGCTGTTTTTCTTCAGATTTGATTTACACATATCTGAAAATCTAACCGTTGGATCTTTACAAAATTTACATCATTAAAAAGATCTTTTCAAAACGAATCCAATGGTTCCAGTTTTGGGAAAATTCGACGGTCGGATCTCCCGGTATAATCTTTTGAAGTTTCGATTTCAAAAAACGAACTGCAGCGTCATTATTCGATTTAATATAATTACATATATATATATATATATATATATAATCGTTTCTGGCGTTGTTTTTCTTCAGAATTGAATTAAACATTCCAGACAATCCAACCATTGGATCTTTACAAAGTTGGTGTCATTGGAAAGATATTTCCAAAGCGAACCCAACGGTTTCGGTTTCCGAAAAATCCGATGGTCGGATCTCCCGCACTAATCGTTTGAAATCACGGTTTCAAAATATGAACTGCAGCTTCGTTATTTAATATATTTCCATTCTATTTATATATATATAAATATAAATATAAATATATATATATATATCGATTCTTCGATTTCAAAACTATATTCTTTTCATACATTTGATAAAAATGATATTTTTATCTAACCGTCTTCTATTTCAACACTTCACTATTTTTAACAATTCATGTATATAATAAAAATGTGATTTTTAAAGTAAAACGATTTATTTCAAAACACGACTATTTTATATAGTTCATATAGATGATAAAAATATGATTTTTATTATGAAACAATTTATTTTAAAACGCGAATACCATTCAACACATGGATATGATTCAACGAATGAATTTCTTTTCAACACATGAAGGTTTTCTATAGTTTGTATATATATAGTAAAAATGTGATTTTTATTGTTAAAACAATTTATTTAAAACACGAATACCATTCAACACATGAATATGATTCAACGAATGAATTTCTATTCAACACATGAAGGTTTTCTATTCAACACACGAATATAGTTTCAACATAGGAAAATAATTCTAACACATGAATATTATTCAAAATTTCGGCAGCACAATGGCAGGGTAGTTAAAACCGCGACCGTCCCTAGTACGGCTCCTCGCTCTACCTTAAAGCCGCGCAGCTTTTGACAATGGGGAATCATGCATCTAGTTCGCACGCAGGCGGCATGTATATTTTTTTCATTTCAACAAACTATTCCTATGTGGTTTCAACCAAATATTTCTCAACCACAAACGGGTATTTTTCAACCACAATCAATCAATTTCAACCACAAACAATTCTAATCAACCATTCGTAATCAACCAATTTCCACACCAATCACAATCAATAAATATCGTCCATGGTATGTGGACGAGGGGCGTATATATATATATAAGCATTCCAATTCTATTCAACACATATATAATTTTTACAACGCATATATAACTTATATATCGAACGTACAACTTATACAATGCTTATACAAGAGGTGTACAACACTTATATAACTCATACATCGACCATATAATTTATACATCGTCGTTTTCCATTTCGTTTATAAATTAGAAATCTCACATTGGGTTCCACTCCACCAAAAATAGAAAATGGCTTAGAAAAATATGCGGTCTCTTTTAAAATGTAGAAGACGTCCTCACGAGTCCATTGTCTCTTATTTCACTGAATTTCATCAAAAAATGAAAAAGATATGATTTTTACATTGAAATCAAAAATCGTAGCGCTTTAAACTGCCATAATATAGTTTCAGCCGTTACCTCTCACGTTCGTTCAAAACTAGGTTTGCACTTTTCTCGAAATCCGCGCAACTATATGACGATCGGCCTGTGCCACCTTGAAGGGCTAGGAGAGGCGCGCCTGCACCTCTGACGGCGGTGAACTCGGTGGCCAGAATCAGGCTCGGCGGCGCTTCGAACGGCGGATGTTCACAGGTCTAGATCTCCCTCTACACGCAACCAGAATTCACAAACTTAGCATGGATTTGAAGCTCGTTTTGAGATCTTCAAAAAGTTCCAAAGGAGGGGGTAGTCTTGTTGAGAGATGGAAGAGAAAAGGAGGAGGGAAGAATCGAACTTCAGCCGCCTTCGTGTTCGAGGGTTACGGGGAGAGAGAAGGTGCTTCTGACCAATGATTTTTATTTATTTATTTATAAATTTTAAAATATCTAAAATACCCTCTTCCATACACGAACACTAATTCAAGCCCAACGACTGTCGTCCCTAGCGTTTTACACCCATTCCGAACACAATGGGATATGTTTCGTAGGCCCATTCGACTATTTCAGTTAGTTTTCCTTCAAATTAAAATATAAAACATTCAATATTTGATTTGAACGTACATTTCAATTTTCCAGTGCCATAAACTGATTCAAAAAATTCCAGAAAAATAAATCTAGCTATGTTTTGACGATACGGTCCCGACAAAACTAGTTTCGTCGAATTATGAGACCGTTTGAAAAATGGCCCTTTTCTGGTCGATCCAATTTTATAGAAATCGACCAAACACATTTTCCTTTGCCACGCTCACATATTAACTTCAAAAATTATGAAATTTGAAACCTAGCAATAGTTTAACATCCCGGATCCAACAAAAGTGGTTTCGTCGAATTCCGAGGTTACGGGCTATATAAATTCCATTGCGACCTTTCTGAAAATTCAATTGGCCATAACTTTTGTTTTCCGCTATGAAACTTCGATTTTTCAGATTCGTTAGAAAGGTATTCACTAACAGATTTAAATATTTTTGATTTCACTCAAATCCGTTTTGTTTTGCACCCGGTACAGTCAGTCAAAGTTTGAAATGAAAATTTTGAAACTGCCGCGCCATTTCAGGCCTTGTTTATAATTAGAATTAATTATATTCGTTTTCAAATGTCGATTCAATTTTACTTTTCATCATTATTATTTAAAATATTTATTTTAAATATTTTAAAATCCACTATTTTAGCCAATTTGAAAATTTTAAATTGGTTCAAATTTTCCGGGTCGTTACAATTAGGATATTGTATAGGCATAAATTTAGGGGGAGTATTTTATAAGGTATAGATAGATTTAGGATTCAGGGGGTTTATTTTACTTTAGTATAGGAATTAGTTAGATTATAGGATTTAGGGGAAGTAGTTTTAGAATTCCTTTTTGATAATGCCAAAGGGGGAGAAATTATTAAATATAGACATAGTTTATAGGATTCATATAGATATGGGGAGTATTATAAGGATCATCATCAACAGGTATATATAGGTATGATATTTTATAAACTAAGGTTGTCATCATCAAAAAGGGGGAGATTGTTAGAGAATGGAGTTTTGATGACAACAACCTTATTTCAATTATCATTGATTATAAAATATATACTAACACTTATTGTATAGAACATATATATATATGTGTGTGTGTGTGTGTGTGTGTGTGTGTGTGCGTGTGTGTATGTATATATATATATGCAAGAATTATATACAGGAAATATTACTGAAGATTGTACAGTTTTAAAGATAATAAAGACTCAAAGATCAGATAAATTTCAAGACTCATGAGTACTCAAGATTTCAAGAGTTCAAGATTAATATAATTATAGAGTCTAGATTCTGTAAGCTAAATAGCCCTCCAGGTTCAAATTCTAATTCTAATTTTCAAATTCTGATTTTCAATTCTATCCTCAATCCTCTCTATTTTATTCTTTTTACTTTCTTATTCTTCTTTGTTTTTTAAACTTAAATTTTATATTTTTATACTTTATATATTTATATCGTTTAAAATCTTATAATGTTAAATTTTATAAATATATTTGTATAGTTTAAATTTATGTTTTCATATGTTTTTCTACTATATAATATTAATTTACAACATAGATTTTCACTCAAGAATTTCCAGAATTATTTTTATATCAAAACACTTGAAAAATACTCTAAAATACAAAATTATACTAGGGTATGTCGACATACCAAAAACATCATGTCGACATATAACTGTCACTTTTTCAATTTTGAAAGGAAATGTCTTTTCACTATTTGAAACGATTCAGAATCGTTGCAACCTTTCACACTCTATAAAAAGGGGTTAAAACCAAATTTTTAATCATATCTTCTTCTCCACTTTCATCCTCTTTCATTATATAATTATTCTTAATCATTTTTATGATTTCTACACTTATACTCTGCTGAATTCAATTTTGTTTTGATCAAACTTCTTCTCTCTACACTCTCCTCTCATCTCTCTCTGAAATCAAGTGCTATTGAAGAGTTTAAGGGCTATTTGTAATTGTTTGGGTTGAGTGAAAGTTATTTGGTTTTAGTAAAAGAGGAATCAGTGTTTCTTTGTAGCTAAGAAATCAGGGAAGTAGGAATCGGTGTTTCCTTGTAGCCGAGAAATCAGGGAAGTAGGAATCAGTGTTTCCTTGTAGCCGAGAAACAGGGAAATTGGAATCGGTGGTATCCCTTGTAGACGTGAAATCAAGGAGGTTGTACTTGAATATTGAAATAGTAATAAAACTCTGTGCAATCCAACGTTGTGCGGGACTGGACGTAGGAGCAATCTGAACCAGTATAAAATCCGGTGTGTTCTTTTCTTTTCTCCACCTTTATTTCTGTTTATTTTGTATTTGTATTTGAATCTATGTCTGTGATTGTGTTTGTAGTGTTTGATTCATCTCATAGTTCACATAAGTTTTAGATTTTGTTTAAATTCTCAAAAACACTATTCACCCCCCGCTAGTGTTTGTTTTGCCTTAGCGATCCATTCCGCACTTCCTAACAGTTTGAAGAGATCAACTTACGCGATCTATTAAATATACTATGTCAGACATTCTTCTATACAAGTTGTCCTGTGACTGGACAAACCGAGGGCACTATTCTGTAAACCCATCTTAGGAAATTTCTACCTAGGATTTGCCAGAACATCCCTTGCATAAAATCCATCTTCAATTATCTTCATAATATTTGATTCGCAATGCTAATGCCAATATAGAGTGGTTTTCAGAAAATAAATTTAATCTAGGTCTCTCCGTATTAACGACAGAAAAATGGTCAAAACATTGATAGTCGGTTATTTAACTACCAAAGGAAAACATCCATACACACAGCGATCTAATTTCCAAATGGAAATTTTATTGATCAATCATCAATCAACATTTTTCCCTTTAAATTAATTTATCGTTAATTTATTCATTTCTCGTTTCTATATACTCATAAATTCTTATTTTCTAACTTAGAAATATAGATATTAACATTGGAAAACATTTCCATTTCTTATTCACGCATCACTATCTTCCCACATTTATCAATCTCTAACTGTAAACCAGTAATAGAACAATTCCCTGAATATCAACCCCGAAGGCCGAGACCAACATTAAATCGACACTCAGGAAACAATTCAACTTAATTAATCTCCAGACAGTTTCTAATTTCCTTAATTCCATATAAATCTGCAAAACGTTTGCTTTTAAATCATTATTCACTTTAAAACATGAATGTTATTCTTTTACAGAAATCTGGAATCATTTCTTAAATCAAAACTTGATTTCAATTTACAAATATTATTACAGGTTCAAAATTTTGTTTAAAGAATCATTTTATAAATCCACAACTAATCTATTTTTCCCAAAATAGAAACCACTATTTTATTTTAACGCAATTTCCTATTTCATTCAAATTCCCATTTCAAAACCCAATTTTCTTTACAAATGTTTTTATTTGCGAAATGTTTTCTTTAATCCATTATTCACATCGAATGTGAATAATATTTCTTTTATATAATCAATTTAGTTTGATTTCGTATTTAAAAATAATATCCCATTCCTAAATTCTATTTAGACTTCTATTTGTAGAATTATTCATACAAAATCCTATTTTATTTCCAACACTTATAATCTCATTGATAATTCCCTTTATAACTGTTAAGTTTACATTTCATTTCAAATATCGGTGTTAAAACCGATTTTTACTTCTCTATATAAATTCAGCCTTATATTTATATTTATCCAATAATAAATATTTCTCTTAATTTATAAACATCGTTTATAAATTATTATTCTCAATTTATGTGTTAAAACATATTTCTATTTAATAATTATTTTAAATTAATCTTCTCAAAATTCATTTATAACTCGCAATTCCCCTTTTTATAATTCTATAAAATTTTAAAACAAGTCATATCCATTCCATGTAGCTATTAATAACTTTCTATAAAGGTTTCTCATATAATTTTCAAATATTTCCTTTTTATAAAATCAATATATTTTATAAAATTCTTAAATTCAATATCCACTTTAAAGATTCCTTTTTATATTCCAATATTACTTATGGTATTTTAAAATACCAAATAAAAATGCTGTATTATCAAACACATCATAATCAAATCATAGATTATATATCACATCAAATATCACAATATATGAAAAATAGTAATATAAATGTTGAGGAATCCATTGGATTCCTCCAACCTGTTTCCCTGCATCCACAGATGTTAATCAAAATAAATAACATGATTTTATATGAATATGAAATATTCTGATAAACAAAATCAATATTTAATTAATGATTTATATATATATAAGTATATCTAAATTTTCAACCAATTAATTAGTAATTCATCCAAACAACCATCGCACAACATTTAACCATATTTTTATTAATATTAAATTACATTTATAAAAAATATAAACTGAACATTGTTAGTGAGCTTACTCACTTTGGTCGTTTGTCGTTAAATAACGATAAACGTTCAATGAGTCTGATCAAGTGTTTTTTCTACCATAATTTGTAACGAGCTCCGGTTCACTCCAAATCAGTTCTATTATGTAGCTGTCGTCTCTACGATTCCAACATGAAATTCTAGTATTATATGATCGATATTTTAAATTAACTAGTTCAACAAATATTTAAATTAAAATAAACTATGTATCTATTATTAAATTTATCTAGGACTTATCGTTTTGCATCAGCCCATACCCGCATTTCAAAACCAAGCAACAGTGTCTCCTCCCCCTTTTATTTCAAACGCAGGCTCCTCCTATTTTTTTATAGCCATTTCCGATCCCCTTAACTCCACGTTCTCCCATTCTTCTTCTTTAAAATCAAAACTAACCACACCATTTTTCTTCCCATAACAATATTCATCAACCCAACACCATTTTGTTGAAACCGCACTTTTCAAAAAAAATCCAACATCCTGTTCTTCACGCACTACAGGAAGTGCGAATTTTTTTGTCTTAATTCTTCGAAAAAGAGAAACGTATCATTGTGGTTTATTCTCACAAACTCAAATGTAATATTCATCACGCGAACAAATCATCACAACGACAGAAATACTGAACCCTAACAAAACCCAATGCAGCCTAGCTACAGACAGCGACACTAATTGTGTCGAGATGTCCGTAAAACTTTCCAACCCGTATAACAATCCTGAAATTTGGAACCAATTAAAATTCATTTTTAATTGATTTCCGTAGATATTAAACATTTTAGGTGAATTATTTTGAGAATAAACAATTTAAATTTAGTTAAAACGAAGTTAGAATGTACAAAATTTAAAATTTAATAAAAATGAACTCGAGTGGGCATGGTAGTTAGAAAATTCTATTTTAAACTTTGAATGATTGTATAGAATTCAATATAATTCGGAATTTGATAAAACAAGAAATGTTGGGATGTTTTGAACTGTGATTTTATAATGAGTATATAAAATTGATACTTCATTTTATAAATTGTAAGTTATGTCTAAATTAAAATTTTGAATAGTCTCTATGGAGTTCTTATGTATTTTTAATATTATATATAGCCCATAGAAAACCCATTTTTGCATATGAATGAATATGGATTCGAAACCACTTCCATTGAGTCATAAATGTCGTTTAGGAGTTCAAAAACTATAAGCATCGATACCTTTGAAGTTGGAGAAATTTTGGTCTTTTTCATTGGATATAAGACCAAAATATCACTTTTTGCATACAGACGAATTTGAACTTGAAACCACTTCCATTGAGTTCAAAAGGTCGTCTGCGTGCTCGAAAAGCATAAACTTCGATATATTCCGAGCATCAGAAAATTGGTACTTGGGTTGGGACTTGGTTGAGCTAACCTAGCTCATTCACTTAAGTGCTCTCTAGCCCTCTCCTCTTCATTCATTCTCCAAACACTTAGAAAATTAGAAAATGTGGAATGGAACTGGAAATTAAAATTCCTAAGCTAGGTTTAGCAAATTCAATCTCAAATCAAGGGGAAAATCAAAGAGACAACACGTGTAAGCTTCTCCATCTCCATCTTCTCCAACTTGGTCGCTCTTCAATTTTTGAGATTTCCTATGACCTAATTCTTAGGAAATGTGTTCATATGATTATAGGTTGTCAATTCTAGTGTTTTTATCGGAAAGAGGTTGTTCCAGCTTGTCATTGGATCGATTCATTGCTTCTAGCAAGCAAAGGTGAGAGTTCTAAGTGTCTATGCCACAAGTTAAATTTTTGTGAAAGTGTAATTCAATGATCATTTGAGTTTGCATATTCTAGTTAATTGGATAGGATAATGAAACTTAGTCGGTTTCAAGTATACATGTTCTGTTAGGCTAGAAATTATGATTAGTATAGTCCTCATGTTCGAGTGCATATGATAAGTGTCGTTTAAGCGGTATTGTGAAGTCCCGTTGTCGCACAGACAAGTTCTAATACTTCACAATTCGCTTATATCGTATTTGATTGCTTTGGTTAGATAATTTAGTCATTTTAGAGTTTATAATCGAAACCATTGCAATCTTATGTATATATATTTGTGCATGTGTTCATGAGTGGTTTTGGCAAGCCTTTGGGGCCTCATTGGCACTTAGGAATCATCAAAAACCATCACCATTGATCTGGGCTCGTCCGGGGCCGATTGCACATTCATTGGCAATCAAAATGTTCAATTGGTTCAGCTCAGACGTCTGACCAAAATGGGTCAGACGTCTGTCCAAGCTCTCAAGAAAAATAGAAAATCTGCTCACTGTCAGGTCAAACATCTGTCCTGGGGGTGACATTTGGCATAAAACTGCTGTTGACCTGTGGAGGCCATGGTCAACAGTTTAGATCCATCCAGGCTCTTTCCTGGCCGAGTTTCGGCCCATTTCAACTTCGTTTGTGACTTGTCAGTTTCACTAATTTGTAGATTTCAGCAGCCCGATTCTTGCGAAATCGTTTTATGAATCCTCAATTAAAGAATGGCAGAGTGGAAACCAAAGGTGAGAACTCTCTCACTCAAGTATTTTATATAGTTATGCATTTTTATAATTGAATATGAATTATCTGCCTATAATTGCAATGTTGTTTGGTGATTGATGGATGTTTACAGTTGTATTGTTATCACTACATTAAAACTGTGAAAATATTAGACAAGTTCACATGGATTGTGATGTAAACCCCGCACGATTATTAGGACGATAATTTTACACATCGCCCAAGTATGCATATAATAATCATTGGACATTGATTGCAAACCCCACACGGGTCGGTGGATGATACTAACTTCGCACATCTCCCTTATGTTTAGTTGTATGTCAATCGATTGATTGACGAACCATAATAAGCATTATTTAGCTACTTAATGCTTATACAATTGTAGATTACACTCTGGACGTGAATTGGATGCTTGATAATTGTTTATCAGTATTTTTGAATACATGGGATGTATGGAACCCATATAAATAAAATTATGTAGTAATTGATTGAGTTACATTCCATCCAGAATATGAATGAATATTTTGATGTAATATTGAGAGAAGAATTTAAACATGATTTTGATTTCCGATTTTGGATGGACATGAAAATATCGAAATAATTTCGGATGAAATACTCCAAGATTGAAAAGATAAAATATATTTTTATCTGAATGAAATGGTTAACAACCAGAATAAAGAATTGATATGGTTTTGATATAGCCAGAATTTTTCCAACATATGAATTAGAAAGGATTTGAATGGAAATAATCTTCGAAATATTTCGATATTGGATTTCGTGATTATATGGATATTTTAAGGGAATTTGGAAGATATGTATATATCGTTATTCCCAACACGATATTTGTTGGTTTCAGAATTTGATATAATATACAAATCGATATAATTTCTATTCAGGAACTTGTATTTGATATCAAATTGGATTTTGGGTTTGTCATGAATGGTTTCTTCAAAAACGCTGTTCTTAAACCCGTTTGAGAAATGAATAAATCTTTTGATTAAGATTAGTGAAGTTTTCCAATAATACATTTAATTGGAATTAAATGGAAGTTGATTCTGGGTTCATTATGAATGATGTTTTGAATGACATTAGCTCTTAAACCCAATTAACGGTGAAGTTATGATTTTAGAATTTATAACTTTTTAATTAAGATTAGTAGAATTTTCCAAAGTAATCGCCCAGGCTTCAGCTTAGAAGTCTATCAGGGGAATGTCAAACGTCTGTTCAAGCTCTCGGAAAATTATTTCCCTGTAAGATCAGACGTCTGTGCATATTAGGTCAGACATCTGACCTATGCAGAAATGCATAATTTATTTTGCCCATCTTATGTTATGGACATGTAATTTATAAATCTTTCAATTAAGATTTTTGAGATTAAAACTAAGTGGAGTTTTAACGAATACTTGATTAGACTAAAATGTGAATAAGCTCATTAAATTTACCGAATTCAAGAAATGTGCGAGAATGGAGTACCACCAGTTTTGCTCCATGCTATAGTTAAATCTTTAATTAGATTTGAACATTAAGTGAAAATAGAATCTATCGATAACACAATGGGTGTTAGATATGGAGTACTACCAGTTTTGTTCCAATGGATGAATAGGTTGGGATTGGGGTAATAAAATAAATGACTACTTCGATAAGGTTCGTTAATCCCGACGAATTGATAAACCTGAATTTGGATCTAGCTGTGAAGAGATATTAAAATCTTATGAAATGATATCCAAAGGAAGATTAAAGAATAAATTTAAAAAAATTATCTTTGATAAAATTAATGGGAACCTTTCCCTAAATATTTTAATAAAAGAATATTCTGGATTGGAATGAGGCGTGTGATGTGTTTTTAGGGCACTTTATTATAAGATATGCGAATTTATTTGAAAAGACCAGGTTTAACCCATTCTGAATGATTAATACGATGATTGAAAAATGAAGATGGTGGTTGAAGACCGGAGATCTTCATATCGTTTGGATGGTTACTGATGTCTTGATTGTGCTGTACACCCAAGACAAGGTAATAAGTGGTGATCGTCTAGACGTACCTGGAGATCGATCGGATATGCGAGGACCACTCTCCTATATTGGACATATGGGAGAAGGAATAAGGTGCCTCCAAGTTTCGTTCAGACCCAGAACGAAATTGTAAACGGATTATGTCTAACATTGTACTTTGTTCTGTATTGATTGATTTCTATTAAATATGTATCTGTTTGGTGGCGGAGAATTTATTATCTTGCTTAACACCCTTCTCTAAGACATATGAACTTAGAGGTTATATATTGATAGAAATCAGTTATATGGCATGAATTGATAATGTGGCATGTTAAGATGCAAATGATCAAGGCTTTTGTTGAAAAACAGGGCCTTGTGGATGATGATCAAAGCACGACTTTAAGTAGCATAGCTTTATGTTGTAGCATTAGTTCGCGAGCCTCACACCTCGGTATGAGTCAAAAACAGGATGAGGACCTCAGGGAGGACATGCTTTTCTTTCTATCTACAAGTTGTGTCATGGTATGGAGCACATACATTTTTACTTATGTGGATGTTGGATTGCGAGGAACCTCGGATATGATTGGTCGCCAATGGCCAAGTGATAGGTCTGATAGGACCGGGAAATGTATTGTTCAGGAATAACTAATCCACAAACGTTAGGTGTGGACCGGCCCTGACACTAACCAAGGATTGCCCATAGGTGTGATCCTGGACATCTTGCTAGAGGTGGTCCGAAACTGGTGAGGAAGATCCCTTGCCTCGACCCATAGATGGATCCAATTTCCAATATGACATTGTGCGATTTTAGTTGTAAACCTATATAGCGACATAGTAGAATTGGGTACTATGTCTTCTATGATTGATACATTTACATTTGAAGTTGTAATTGACAATATGCAACTATAGTAATATCAAAATGATTTGTTTTAAAGCAAATCAAGCATGTTTGGCCGTTGTAAGGTAAAACTCTATCCTCTGGTTTGTGTTTGCATTGTGTGATGGGACCTGAGTCTTATAATGGCCTCATTTTTCGAAAAGCATTGCGTTGCTTATAAGTTGTTTTGTTTTAGAGTATTCATGGGAGTAAATCCATTTCGTGACATACGACGTGGTCCCATGGTGTACCCTATTTTGAAGTAAAAGATTAATAACTATTTTGAGTTTTCACACCAGTCCCATGACTGACTTGGAGTTTTTTTTTAACCTAAACACTGCGTGCCCATATTTTCCACATGGGCAGCTAGTAGTTTGGTTTGACTATATTCTTTTTCACAGGATCCTGGATTACAGCTGGAGCTATACTTGGAATTCTTTGTATCTGTATATTTCTTTCAGTTATGGTAGCTGATGTTTTCCACTGCACATTATGTTTATGTATGTAAATGTATTTTAAATCTCTGATATTTTCTGCTGTATATTATTTACTTGAACTCTGATATCTTGTACTCTGATGTAAATTGTTGCAATAGCAATGAAATGTTCTCATGTTTGTGTTCTGATGCGTCGTGTTCTCAACACAATCCGCGTTTCCCCGTCTCCTCGGAGGTTGGGAGAATTCGGTACGTGATATTTCTCCTCTAATCGCAAATACATCATCTGAACCTTGCATCGATGCACCATCATCACAAGATCCTAAGCCCTAAGCTTAAAACATCACGCTGTATATTTTTGTGTGATAAAAATAAGACTCGAACTCAACAAATCATGTATGAGGATGAAGAGAAGCACCGTAGGAATTCAAATATATAAGTTATAATATTTTTAGACAAGAAATAGATTTATATGAATTTTAGAAGATTGTATAAACTCACGATTGAGCTTATGATGGCGGCGTGAAGCTTTTGACCGTGGGAATAAATTGACTTAAGTTAGAGAACTTATAGGATTATTTATACTATAATATATGATTTTTATATTAACATTTATTGAATCGCTACTTCCGTTTGATGTTTAAAGATCCGTATAACCACACACGAAACTCATTTGCAACGAAAATTGACAAACAGCTATGTTTTGAAATTATGAATCCAATGAAACTTGTTTCATCGAATTCCGAGTTCGTTTGCTCAAACAGTGTATTTTTAAAGTCAAAATATTTACTATTTCACATTAAAATGATGCACGACCACATACTGAATCCAAAAATCATGAAATTTGAAATTTAACAATAATTTAATATTCCGGATCCAACAAAATTAATTTCTTCATAAACGGGGGTCATTTGCCAAAATGGCTATTTTCTAAGGTCTAAATAAACCAATTAAATATTAATATATTTAAAAACAAATTAATTTAATATTAATAAATTAGTATTATCGTATATATTCACATAGAATATCATACATCTCCAAAATAAACATATTTGGATTTATAACTCGATATTTAAAAAAATCCAAGTTAATCAATATTGAATATATAAAAAAAATCCTTTTATTATATAAATATATTGTTATAAATTATAAACGAATGCCATAGCGATTATTTGAAAATTTTATTTGGACATAACTCATAATCTAGAAGAAGAAATCTTGATTTTTCTCTTTCATTAGAAAAATATAGTTTAGTAGATTCAAAATATAGTTTAGTAGATTCAAATGTTTCTTGTTTCTTGTTTCTTGTTTTAAAGTTCAAAACGTAATATTACGAACCACCTCTCCATTAAGAGCTCAATTTAAATTATATTATAATTAATACGTTCAACCGTCCTTTAAATTATAAATTCATTATTATAATTAAATTCTAAACCGAATTAAATCTTATAAATAATCCAATTTACACAATATTGTGAATTCTACAAATTCTGACTATTTTGGAATTTAACATATTATTCTATTATTCATATTAATTAAATATTATTTAATTCAAGTCGTTTTAAATTACCTAATAAATATTCAAATAATTAAATAAATTAATCATTAAACCGTTAAAATACGGGATATTACATCTATTATGGTTACTCTTACTATCTTGTTGTATTTGTTATGAGTATCGTTTTGATTTATAAATGATACTCTATCCTAATTCATTTCATCATATTATTTCACATATGATAAATGTTAAGAGTATAGTATTTATTTATGTATGATACTGTGATTTATTTCATTTTATCATATTGTTTTACATATGATAAATGCAAGGAAGATTTTATTGATTTATATGCGATACCCTAACTTGATTTATTTTAGTATCTTGGTTATTATGTGACACTCCAGCTTGATTTATTTTATCATATTGTTTATATATGATAAATGTCATAAGTATTTGTAAATGATACTACGACTTGATTTGTTAATGAATTTTGAAAATATAAAGTGATTTATTTTAAATAATAATGGCTAGAATTCATTTTAATCGAAGTTAAAACGAATAAATTTAGTTTAAATATAAATGGAGTTAGAAATGCCGCGGTAGTTTTAAAATTTGATTTTGAATTTTAACTGAATGTTCAGGATTCAAAATAAATCAGAATTGAGTGAAACCAGAAATATTTAAATCTGTTTAATCATATATTTCTAACGAATCTGAAAAATTGAAATTTCATAGCGGAAATCAAAAGTTATGGCCAATTCAATTTTTAGAAAGGTCGTCGTAGAATTTATATATATAATATATATGGCCTGAAAGGCTACTTTTCACATATGAAGGAATTTCGACTCGAAACCACTTCCATTGAGTCTGGAATGATGTTTCTGCATTTAAAAAGTATAAACAATTATATATTTTGAGTTTCAGAAATTATTTGTTTAAAAATGTATTTTTAACATTAAATATATTAGCCTTGAAAATAGTCATTTTTCAAATAACCTCTGTTTTCGACGAAACCACTTTTCTTGGAACCGGAATGTAAAATTATAGCTAGGTTTCAATTTTCAGAATTTTTCGAATTAATATGTGAGCGTGGCGAAAGAAAATGTGTTTTGACTATTTCAGTTAAATTTAAACGACTTAAAAATGACCATTTTTCAAACAGTCTCAGAATTCGACGAAATTAGTCTCATTAGAACCGTATCGTCATAAGAAAGCTAAATATATATTTTTTGGAATTTTCTGTGGTCATATGTGGCCCCAGCATATTTAAATGTACGGTTAATATTTAATTAATTTTTAATGGAATTTTAAATAAATTTCTACAGATTTCGGAATTGGACCCCGACACCGGTCCTATTGTGTTCAGAAGGCCTCAAAACATTAAGATCGACAGTAAGTAGGCCCAATTCTGAGACAGTCCAGAAATCCACCTTTGTAACACGTTTTTCGAGAATTTATATTATAAAAAAAAAACCCTAACCCTAAAAAAAATGCTGCCGCCACCTATTGCTTTCGAAGTCTAGAAATCTCCCAAATTCAAACACTAATTTCTCTCAATCCATTCAATGAAAATCTACAAACTATATATCAAATTGAAGAGAATTTCAAGGGCTTTCAATCCGTACGGTGATGATCGGGTTTAGTGGAGCGTGGCGGCCGGAATTTGGAGACGAAAGGGCAGCGGTCGAGGGAGAATTTCAGGTGATGGGGTCCACCGAGCGTGGTGGCCTTCTAGGCGGTGGTGGCTCGCGGGCGGAGCTACGACGTGGTGGTGTTCGATCGGCGGTCGGTGGCTCGGATGCGCGTGCGACAGGGACGATCGGAGATGAATTTGGGTTCGCCATGACAGCGTGAGGAAGAAGAAGGTCTTAATTTAATATTATTTTATTTATTTAAATATTTAATTTATCTGATCTTTAAAAATCAATATTTCTTTCATACGAGGTCCGTTTCTCGAACCGTCAGTTGCGTTGGACTCGTCTTTCAGAGATCTTCGCGATGGCGTAGACCAGAGCAGATTCTAAGACAGTCGAATTTTCAGCCATATCAATGTGAGATTTCTATTTTAAAAAAATTAATTATTTATTCATTACATCGTGAAATTTATATATTTAATCTGTGTATAATTCTTGTTGCTGTTGTATGTATCTGTCGAAATGTTGATTGTTTGGTGAATGCGATGAACCTCTGTTTGGAATTGTATGTATTCGTGTTGATTATAATTAGATAATTAAAATTATCATCATTGCCAGATTTGGGTAGTCGAATCATAACTGTCATTAGTTAGAATAAAATGAATATTATTTCACCATGAGAATTGTTTGAAATAAAAAGATCAATTTGCCCTGTTAAATTTGCTAAATTTAAAAAGGACATTTTTTTTCTTTTACCGTCATTTAGTTGAAAATTAAAAAGTACATTTTTATTGTAATTTTATTAGAATTAAAATTACATTTTTGTTTTGCAATTTTAGATGCAAACAAATAAATAAATCAAAAAGATTACATTTTTAATGTAATTAGAAATAAATAAAAAGATTACATTTTTCAATGTAATTAAAATTGAAATAAAAAGATTACATTTTTCAATGTAATTAAAATTGAAGTAAAATGATTATATTTTCAATATAATTAAAACTAAAATAAAAATAACATTTTGATTAAAACTTAAGTATTGAAATAAAAATAACATTTTGGTTAAAGCCTATGTATTGAAATAAGAGATCACATTTTGGGCCAAAACTTTATTAGTGAACATTTTTGGTCAAAACTTTATTAGTGAAATGAAAATATCACTTTTATCAAAACTTGATTATTGAATTGAAATTTTCACTTTCGTCAAACTTGATTATTGAATTGGAAATATCATTTTTGTCAAAACTTGATTAGTGAAATGAAAGTAACAATTTTGTTTACATTTTATGTAACGACCCAGAAAATCTGAACCAATTTAAAATTTTTAAATTGGCAAAAATAATGGATTTTAAATATTTAAAATAAGTATTTTAAATAATGGCGATGAAAACTAAGTTTGAATCGACAATTGAAAACGAATATAATTAATTATAATTATAAACAAGGCCTGAAATGGCGTGGCAGTTGCAAAAATTGAATTCAAAATTTGTCGGACTGTACCGGGTGCAAAACAATCCGGAATTTAGTGAAACCAAAAATATTTAAATCTGTTAGTGAATATCTTTCTAACGAATCCGACGAATCGAAATTTGATAACGGGAATCAAAAGATATGTCCAGTTGAAAATTCTAAATAGTCGCTATGGAATTCAGGCCCTTAAAAATGGACATTTTGCAAACGACCTCGGATTCCGACGAAACCACTTTGGTTGGATCCGTGATGTCAAGTTATTGCTAGGTTTCAAATTTCATAATTTTTCGAATCAATATGTGGGCGTGGCAAAGGAAAACGCGTTTGACCGGTTTTAGTTGATTTTAATCGACTAGAAATTGGCCATTTTTCAAACGGTCTCAGAATTCGACGAAACTAGTTTTGTTAGGACCGTATCATCAATACGAAGCTAGAATATATTTTTCTGGAATTTTTCTAGTTAGTATGTGGTCCCGGTAATTTGAAATGTACGTTTAAAATTCAATATAAGGATTTAAATGTAAATTCAACGGAAACTATTCGAAACAATCGAATCAGCTTACGATACATATCCCATTGTGTTCGGAATGGGGGTAATACGCTATACACGACAGTCGGTGGGTCCCATTTCGACTTCGAATAAAAAGTCAACTTTTAAATAGAAATTTAATAATAATAAATATTTATATAAACTCTTTTTCTCTCTCTCTCTCCTCACATTCATTCTCGTTCAAAATAAAAAAAAAGGAAAAACCCTAAAACTATCGATCGACCCCCCCCCCCTCAAGCGAACACCACCACCGGAGCTCCGACGAAGACGAGCCCCCCCCAGTTCGAGACGCTGAAGCATCCGCCCACCTCGAAGCCCGCTCCGACGAAGACGAGCCCCCCCCCCCCCGTCGAATCAAATCGAGCAGCCCCCCCCCCCCTGAAGCCTCGACGCCACCACCACCGAAGACCACTGCCGCCGACGTCTTCTTCCCCCCTCGCAGACCAGCGTAAGCATTTTATTTTATTTTTATTTTTATTTTTATTTTTCTGAAAATTTCTGATTTTAATTAGGATTTTAAAACTGAGTTTTAAAGGGTTCTAAAAACTGATTTTAGAAGTTATAAAAATTGATATTAGAATAGGTTTTAATCTGTTTTTTTTAAAAGGTTAAAACTGATTTTTAAAAAGGTTAAAACTGATTTTTTAAAAAAGGATTAAAACTGTTTTTTTTTTAAAGGTTAAAACTGTTTTTTTTTAAAGGTTAAAACTGATTTTTAAAAAGGTTTTAAAAGGTTTGAATTTTGAAAAGTAAAAGATTTAAACTTTAAAAAGTAAAAGAAAAGATTTGATCTTTAAAATGGAAAAGGCGGAATCTATATTTTTGAAATTCGATTTTTATATATTGAGTAGCGAAGTCAAAATTCGATTTTTATATATTGAATAGCGAAGTAAAAATCATATTTTTATATATTGAATAGCGTAGTAAAAATTAGATTTTTATATATTGAATAACATAGTAAAAATTCGATTTTTACATATGTAGAGAATACGGGCAACGAAAGCGACAAGCAAGAGAGATTGGCGAAGATTTCTATAAAGGAAGAGTCGTAGTATTGGATAGCTATTGGTGAGAATTTCTCACTCTTCACTTTCCTTTTCTATATATATATATATATATATATATGTGTTGAAATTAAAGTGAATTGCTATATATATATATATACGCCCCTCGTCCACAAACCATGGACGATATTTATTGGTTGAAATTGTTGTGAAAATTGATTGATAGCGGATGATTGTTTGGGATTGTTTGTGGTTGATATTGATTGATTGTGGTTGAAAAATACCCGTTTGTGGTTGAGAAATATTTGGTTGAAACCACATAGGATTAGTTTGTGGAAATGAAATAAATATATACATGCCGCCTGCGTGCGAACTAGATGCATGATCCCCATTGTCAAAAACCGCGAGGTTTTAAGGTAGAGCGAGGAGCCGTACTAGGGACGGTCCCGGTTTTAACTACCCTGCCGTTATGCTGCCGAAATTTTGAATAATATTCGTGTGTTTGAATTATTTTCATATGCTTAAACTATATTTATTCATTGAATCGAAAACATTCATGTGTTGAATTGATATTCATTCGTTGATTAGAAATTCATGTGTTGAATGGTATTCATATTTTGAAATAAATCGTTTGATAATAAAAATCACATTTTTATCCATATATAGAAACTATAGAAAACATTCATGTGTTGAATTGATATTCATTCGTTGATTAGAAATTCATGTGTTGAATGGTATTCATATTTTGAAATAAATCGTTTGATAATAAAAATCACATTTTATCCATATATAGAAACTATAGAAAACATTCATGTGTTGAATTGATATTCATTCGTTGATTAGAAATTCATGTGTTGAATGGTATTCATATTTTGAAATAAATCGTTTGATAATAAAAATCACATTTTATCCATATATAGAAACTATAGAAAACATTCATGTGTTGAATTGATATTCATTCGTTGATTAGAAATTCATGTGTTGAATGGTATTCATATTTTGAAATAACTCGTTTGATAATAAAAATCACATTTTTATCTATATATAGAAACTATAGAAAACATTCATGTGTTGAATTGATATTCATTCGTTGATTAGAAATTCATGTGTTGAATGGTATTCATATTTTGAAATAAATTGTTTGATAATAAAAATCACCTTTTATCGACTATATGAACTGTGTAAAATAATCTCGTTTTAAAAGAAATTGTTTTATGATAAAAATCCCATTCTTATCACCAACATGAACTATATAGAAAAATAGTGTTTTGAAATGAATTGTTTTACAATAAAAATCACATTTTTATTGTATGCATAAATCGTTGAAATGTGAAGTGTTAAAAATAGCCAGTTGTTCAAAATAAACATATATGAGTTGAAATATTCATTAATTAGCTAATGAAATGATTTGCACCTATTTATGTAACATTAGAATGAATGGTGTTTTTAAACCAAACAGAAATCAAATATGAAGTTGAATAGAAAATGATAAATGATAAGAACTGTATATATATGTACATGCATATTTATTGAACAGGTTATAGCAAAGGGGCTAGAGAAGAGGAATAAAATTTTGTGCCCGACAAATAGGTACACATTTAATGTTTTGTTTGGGTGATGATTTTATGAGCCTGTTGGCTAGCCGCTTGGCTTTTTCTTTTTCTTTTTCATTTTGAGATTAGAAGGACCGGGAACGCTATTTGCGATTTCCCGATGCTCCCTGTGCAGGGGAGGTTATGGCGAAATTTTCCAAAATTTTAAGGTGTTAGAAAAATATTTGAAGTGAAAACGATATGGAAATCATTAAATGAACTATATTTATATAAATATATAAATATAAATAAAATTAAAACGAAACGAAGCCGTGCAGTTCGTATTTTGAAACCATGATTTCAAACAACTAGTACGGGAAATCCGACCATTGGATTTTCCCGAAACCTCAACCGTCGGGTACGCCTTGGAAATATCTTCCCAACGGCACCAACCTTGTAAAAATCCAACGGTTGGATTGTCTGGAATGTTTAATTCAAATCTGAAGAAAAACAGCGCCAGAAACGATTATATTTATATATATATATATATATATATAATTATATTTAATCGAATAACGACGCTGCAGTTCGTATTTTGAAATAGAAACTTCAAACGATTGTACCGGGAGATCCGACCGTCGGATTTTCCCGAAACTGGAACCGTTGGATTCGTTTTGAAAAGACCTTTCTAATGATGTAAATTTTGTGAAGATCCAACGGTTAGATTTTCAGATATGTGTAAATCAAATCTGAGGAAAAACAGCGCCACGGCCACGTTATGGCCCGAAACGTCGTTTTGAATATATTAGCTATTTTAAAATAAATAAAAATAGTGATAAATCATTATAAAGTACCATAAACAATATGGAGTGGAAATAAACTGAATTTGCTCGATTTATGTTGAATTTGATGGTTGAATGTGTTTGGTGTGAAAATTACATTAAAGAACAATATTGATGTTGTCGAATAATTTAACCATTGAAATAAATTGATTTGAAATTCTAAATATACGAGAATTATTTGAAAAGGCCGAGTTAATTCTCATTTCAAATAATTGACCGACGATTGAAAGTCGAAGATAAAGACGATGGTCGAAGACCGGAGATCTTCACCTCGTTTGGATGGTAACCGAGGTCCTGATTGGGGGGCATCCCGAAATATGGATAATGAGTGGTGATCGTCCAGACGTACGTGGTGATCGATGGGTTTGCGAGGTATTTAGTGCCTCCGGTTTCGTTCAGACCCAGAACGGACTTGTAAATGGACTTTGTGTCTGACATAGGATTTATTCTGTGTGGCATGCTAAGATGCAGTGATCAGGGCTTCTGTTGAAAAGCAAAGTCTTGTGGTGATGATCAAAGCACCGCCTGTGTGGCGTAGCTTTGTGTATAACGTAAATTCGCGAGCCTCACACCCCGGTATGAACCTAAAACGGGAGGAAGGACCTCAGGGAGGACATGCGTTTCTTTCTAGCTAGGGTGGTGTCAGTGACCTACCAGCCCTGACATTTATATACTCTTCACCTATGTGGTTGTTGCTGTTGCGAGGCGCCTCGGTTTGATCGGACGATCCGGGTCCGATGGAGTCATTCGTTGGCTCGTTTACGCCCCAAAGGGCGGGGAAACGTATTGTTCAGGCATTTTAATCCACATCGGTGGACCGGCCCTGACGATCCAAGGGTCGATGCGCTCTGACCCTATGGCTCGGGCTAGAGAGTCACGAAGTCGGTAAGGACTATCTTTTGCCTTGGTTCATGACGGAAATCCAATTTCCAAATACGTGACGATGCGATTTTGATTGTATACCTATATATGGCGACATAGTGGTATGGGGCATTAATGCCGTCTATGATTGATAGTTATGATTTGAAATTGTTTTCAAAACATATAAACACTAGCAATAATATCAAATGCCTTTGTTTTATTCGTATCAAGCATATTTTGGCCGTTATAAGGTAAAACTCTATCCTCCGGTTTGCGTTGCATTGTGTGATGGGAACTGAGTCTTATAACGGTTTCATTTTATAAAAAGCATAGCGATGTTTAAAAGAAAGATTTGTTTTAAGGCACTGACAATCCAATGGAGTAAACCCGTTCCACGAAAGTGGCGTGGTCCTGTGATTGGCCAATTATATATGTGTTGAGTGGATTTCTCATACCAGTCCCATGACTGACTCGTAGTTTGTTTCACTTTCAAACTCGGGTGCCCCTTTTTCTACACGGGCAGCCTTGTATTCAGGTTTAGCTGATTCTTCTGGATAGCTGGAGCTGAAGATGGATTCTATCATTTATCTCTTTTTATGCTGTTCAGCTCCTATTGTACATATTTTGTTTATTTCCGCTGTAGACATTTATGTATAGCTGAACTGTATTTGTACTAAGTAAGATCCTGTATACTGTGTAACTCTGATGATTACTTTTATCCAGTATATTTTGTTGTTCATTATCTGGTGTATTTATTTAATTCTGTTCTGCTATTATCTGTGTCTGTGTTATATTCCAAAGATAACCCTGTTTCCGTCTGAACGGGATTTTGGGTCGTCTCATTTTATATGTAAATAAGAAATTATTTTCAGAAGTTACATAGAAATTGGTTAGATATTTTATTCATGTTTTTCAACGCAAATAAACATAGAAATTAAAAGTTTTCTTTTCATTTGCACTTTTCAATGCAAATATAGCATGAAATAAAGTTCATTTTACTTATTTGCATCTCACAATGCAAACATAACTTGAAAATAAAAAAGTACATTTTTATTTGTGTTCGACAACACAGATAAAACTAGAAAATAAAACATATATTGAAAATAAAGTTTTGTTCTTTATTTTGTGTTCAAAAATGTAAATATATTTTGAAAATAAAGTTTGTTCTTCTATTTACATTTAGCCATGCAAATATATATAGTAAATAGAAATTATTCTTTTATTTGCATTTTCCAATGCAAATATATAATGAAACAAATCATTCATTTGCACTCACCAATGCAAATACATACATATATTGAAAATAAAGTTTATTTCTTTGTTTGCATTTATCAATATATATATGCATTGAAATTAAGGTTTATTCTTTTGTTTGCATTTATCAATGCAAATATTCAATGAAACTATAGTCTATTTTCTTTATCTACATATGCCAACACAAATGTGCACACTTTTGTACATTTAATAGAATTTGTTTAAAATATACTTTGAAAATAATTTTTTTTCTTTATTTACATTCACCAATGTAAGTATAATTTGTTAACAAAACTATCCTTTGTTTGCATTCATAAATGCAAATACTCTTTTAAATAAAATTTGTTTCTTTTATTTACATTCACTAATGTAAATACATAATGGGAATCAGTTCCTTTTTACATTCACTCAAATATACTTTTAAATAAAAAGTTACATTTGTTAATTGCTTTCCTTGTTGCCAATAAAATAGTAAAACACAAGTTTCATTTTTTATTTGCAATCCTACATGCAAACCAAACATCAAAAGATAAGTTACATTTGTGATTTGCATTTTTGATATGAATAAAACATCAGTTTAAAGTTGTATTTGTATTTGCATTCCTTAATGCAAACAAACCATGAATTGAAAGTTTCATTTTACTTTCAAAATAAAGAGTTACCTATTTATTCACAATTTTAGATATAAATAAAGGATAGAATTTAAAATTTACATTTTAATAACTAAACATTCACATTTTTATCATTAAAGTAAAATAGGCAAAAACAACCATTTTGTCTAAATTAAAAGAATGAAACAAAATATAGCACTGGAATATTTTATTAGAATTGAAACTCAAATTATTCATTTTTGTAAATTTACATTAGTTAAAACCAATTATTCATTTTTGTTATTTAAATTAGTTAAAAATAATTATTCATTTTAGTCAATTTATACTAGTTAAACCAAATTATACATTTTGTCAGAAATATTCATTTTTGTCAAAATGAATTAGTTGAAGCAATTTATATATAGATATATATATCTTATGTTTGGCAAGATATATACTTGTCAAGATAGGTTAGTTAAATAAAATTATTTATCATTTTTGTCTTATTAAATGGCCAAAACAATATAACCATTTTTGTTTGAGTTTTAAACTAGCGAAATAGAAATTGTCAATGGAGACAAAGTTATTATTCTTATTCATTCATTGCAATAGATATATTTTCTTGTCATGGTTATATATTATGTATTACACTTCCATTCACAAGTTACCCGACTTGTTTATGTGATTGGGACGATAATTTTCATACATCGCCCAAGTGCACAAATTAGTTTATTATTTGTTTGATGGTTGAAACCCCACACGGGTGTTGGGATGAAAATTTACGTACACTAATCCCAATATTCAGTTGTATGTTGATCGTTAGATCGACAGGCTGCGATGAGCGTTATTATTTAATTTTAACACTTACACAGTGGAAATTACACTTTGGATGTAGATGGATGATTTGATGATTATACTGTTATTATCATATATATGATGTGTGTGAAATCCATATAATCCAAATTATATGGCAAATGTTTGAGTCGCATTTCGATTCAGTTGTTCTTTAAAATAAGAACATTTTACATTAGAAATCCTTTTTATATAAAGTATATATTTTCATTAAAAAATATTTTTGATCAAGTATATGTTAAAACAAAGAATATTTGTAAAAGATAAAATTTTGTAATATAAAGAAAACTTCTCATTTAGAAGCATTTATATAAAGAATATTTTTAATGGTTATTTTTAAATATGTGTTTTAAAGATTATTAGGATTTGCAATTATATTTTGTGATATGAAATAAATTGAGATGTGAAGTGGATTTATCGTGGACGGTGTTTTAAACGACATTTGTCCTTTAATCCAATTTACATTGAAATTATTATTTGGAATTTATAAATCTATTTTATAGATTTGAAATAAGTGATCTTGCAATAAGGATTTTTGATATCAAATCAAAATTGGAGTTTTAATAAATCTTTTAAGGAAGATTTAAGATTTTATTTTCAGTGTTTATCTTTGATAAAATTAATGAGAATCTTTTAAAACGAATATCTTATTAAAAGAATACTCGGAGTTGAAATGTGGCGTAATGTGTGATTTTTTTTTATATTTGCTTTTTAATCACAAAATACGCGAGTTATTCAGAAAGACCGGGTTTAACCCATTCTGAATAATCCTCACGACGATCAAGAGTCGAAGATGAAGACGGTGATTGAAGATCGAAGGTTTTCACATCGTTGGGATGATGATGATTGGTATCTTGAATTGGGATTGGCCTTCCAAGGCAAGGTATTTAGTAATGATCGTCTAAACGCATTTGGAGATCGACGGACACGTTGTTTCGCTCAGACCCAGAGCGGACTTGTAAATGGATTATGTGTCTGACATTCTATTCCTTCCTGCTGTATTTGCTGAATGCTACTGATTATATAATTCTGTTTGGTGGTGAAGAATTTATTCTTAACTTATCACCCTTCTCTAAGACGTATGAGCTTAGAGGTTATATGTATATTGGTAGATGATCAATAATATGGTAGGGTCTGACAATGTGACATGCTAAGATGCAAATGATCGAGTCTTTGTTGAAAAGGAGGCCTTGTGGTTGATGATCAAAGCATAGTCTGTCTAGGCATGGCATTGTGTATAGTGTAACCTCACGAGCCTCACACCCCAGTATGAGTCTAAAACGGGAGAAGGGAACGTAGGGAGTGCACACATTATCTTTCTAGCTAGAGTAATGTCAGGGACCTACCGACGCTGACATTTTACTTATGTGGATGATGGATTATGAGGTCCCTCGTGTTTTTTTATAGTTTGTTAGTGGCCATATTATAGGTCCAAAAGGATCGGGAAACGTGTGTTCAGGTATAACTAATCCACGACCCTTCGGAGTGGACCGACCCTGCAGTTATCCAAGAGTTGCCCACAGGTGTGATCCTGAGGTATTTGCTAGAGTGTCTCCAATCGGTAAGGAGCTCCTCCCTAGCCTTGACTCATGATGGAAAAACAAATCTCCAATACGACATCTCGTTTTCAATTGTATAACTAGTATGGTGACATAGTAGGATGGGGTACTATGCCGTCTAAGATTAATACATTTATATTGAAATGATTTATGAAAACATATGCACACTAGTAGTGATACATTTTACGTATTTATCATTTTTTGACCATTATAAGGTAAAACCCTATCCTCCGGTTTGCGTTGCATTGTGTGATAGGACTTGGGTCTTATAATGGTTTCATTTTTCTAAAAAGCATTACGTTATTTGACGATTTACTTTATTTATGCACTGGAAAATCCAATGGAGTAAACCCGTTCCGCGTTAGCGGCGTGGTCCTGTGATTAGCCTACTTATTAGATAAGTTAAGTTAAGAATTCTCACACCAGTCCCACGACTGACCTGTAGTTTGTTTCACTTTGCAAACTCGGGTGCCCTCTTTTCACACGGGCAGTCGAGTAGCTTTTTGCAGATATAGTTAAGCAGGATCCTGGATTGAAGCCTGAAGCTGGTTCCAGAATATTGATGGCCTTCCGCTGAGATTAGTTCCGCTGCATTATATTTCTTTTGTTGTAATGTATCTCCCGCTGTAATTTTACTCCGATGTACTCTGATATATTTTGTACTCTGATGTAACATTTATTATTGATGTTATAAAAGTCTGTGTTGTTGTCTTAATGTGTTGTATGACCAAAGTTAACGTACGCGGGTTTTGAACGGTCTTGATCGATCTTGCGATCGGTTGGGGTCGGGCAGAATCCGGGTCGTTACAGTTTCCTATATATAATAATTACTATGGGTATTTTATTGATTTATATATGATACTCTGTTATATTTTGTACTTTCCATCTTATTATTTATATGGAATTTGTTATGAATATCAAATTGATTTATATACAATACTCCAACTTGATCATATTGTTTTATATATGTAAAGTGTTATGAGTATCTTACTAATTTATATATGATACTTTGACTTGATTTATTATATCATATTGTATTTACATATGATAAATGCAATAAAGATTTATTGCCTTATAAATGAAACTTTGACTTGATTTGTTATCATATTGTATGTGATATTTGATATGAATATCATATTGGTTGTATATGATACTCTATTATAGTTTGCACTTACCAAATTGTTTTGCTTATGGTATTTGTTATGGGTATCAATTGATTTAAATATGATACTCAATTTAATTTTATCAAATTTTTTAGAATTATTACAGTCAGAATCGTATTGATTTATATATGATACCTTTATTTAATATTGAAAACGGATAGTGGGCGTCCTAAAAATATGTATTTTACCTGGGATAATAGTTGAATTTCTTACAATCCTGTACATTCGTTTGAAATTCGAAATCGAAATTTCAAACTACCGCGCCACTTTCAATTCCTTTTATATTTAAAATAAAATATTTATACTCTAACGATGGTTCAAATAAATATGTACGTTCTAATTCCATTCAAAATAAATTTCTCATCGTTATTGTTTAAAACAATCCATTTTAAATATTCAAATTTTACTAAAATTTCCAAAATAAAAATTTTAAATTGTCTTAAATTTTCCGGGTTGTTACAATCTCCCCTACTTAAAACTTTTCATCCCTGAAAAGGAATGAAGCTGAAAGTTGCTTTATAAACCAACTCAACTTCCATTATTTTCTTTACGGCTTAAGTTCTTCAACTTTTCAGTTTGTAAGAACTTTAGCAAATTTTTCAAAAATTTGGCTAACACCCTAAATTTCTGAAAAATTTCGCCATAACCTCCCCTGCACCGGGAGCTTGGGGATATTTCAAATAGCCTCTCATGGCCCTCACCAATCCAAAAGAAAAAGAAAAAGCCAAGCGGCTAGCCAATCGGCTCACAAAATCATCAAATCCCCATGAAATACAAAAAAACATGTAACTATTTGTCGGGCAAACAATTTTATTCCTCTTCTCTAGCCTCCTTGCTATAATCTGCTCAATAGATATACATGTATATGCATGGAATTGTAATCATTTTTCAATACAGTTCAAAATTCGGTTCAATTTGGCATAATGGTTAAAAAATTTAATAAATGAAACCAATAATCAAACAACACAACCATCAATCAATTAGTGGATTATCGTTTCAAATTCATAATTTTGATATATATATATATATACAGAAAATCATGTTTTTGATGCCAAATCACAACAATAAACCTATCTAGTTTTGGTTCTCACACCAGTCTATTGGAAGTATATAGAAATCCCACTTTCGAAACACGAAAATAATTACTGATGATGATGCGTCAATCGTCAGAATCAGGTCCGAGCGACTAGAGTGTGATCGTATATCTATCCAGTATATTAAAACTTCGAATATACGTTCATGATGTGTATATGCAAAATCTTTATATACAAGAATGTCCAAGATCAATACAAATAAAATATTCAAATACGTATACTTGAATTTAACTTCCAAAACAAAATTTGTTTTCAATTTTAATTTAAAAAATAACACTCTTTCGACTCGCTCTAGGATACTACTGATCCTATCTCTAACGAGCCTTTCTTATTGGACATTACTAGTCCAATCTCTGATGAATTCTTTCGTTTGGTTCTAATGTGTCTTGTTCTCGAGCTCTATAAACCAAAGCTCTGATACCACTGTAAGAACCCGTAACTTCCCCGGTAAGGAAAGAACGGATTGCTTTGAGGACAACACACATCGGAACACAAACAGAAGAACATTTCATTGTTTATTACAACAATTCCATCAGAATACAAGAATATACAGAGTAATGAATAAATATTACACATTTACTAAATATCAAAGATTACAGTAAATTACATAGCAGCGGAAAATAATACAAAACACAACTTAAAGGAGATACACGGATACAGAGCTTTCCGAGTATCGTTCCAGCTGTAAACCAGGATCCTGTGAATATAAATCTACAAAACCAAAACTACTAGCTACCCGTGGAAAATAGGGGCACCCAGAGTTTAGGTTAAAACAATAAACTCCAGGTCAGTCATGTGAGTAGTGTGATAACTAAAACAATTATTTAAAACTTTACTTTAATAGAGAGTAATTCAAGGGACCACGCCATATAACACGGAACGGGTTTCATCCCAAGAATACTAGTGCATATAACAAAATAGCGCAATGCTTTTTCAAAAAAAGAAGCTATTATAAGACCTAGGTCCCATCGCACAATGTAACGCAAGCCAGAGGATAGGGTTTTCCCTTATAATAGCCAAACATACTTGGTACGTTTAAAACAAATCATTTGATACTATTATAAGTGTATAGTGTCAAAACAATTTCAATCGTAAATATCAATCATAGACGACATGGGTACCATATATCATGTCGCCATACTAGGCTTTAAAAATAAAACCGCAATGTCACGTATTGGAAATTGGATTCCATCATCAGTCGAGGCAAGGGGCAAGCTCCTCTCTGTTCGAGACACTCTAGCAAATGTCTCAGGACCACACACAGCGATCCTTGGATCTTTAGGGCCGGTCCTCTCTTACTTTTGTGGATTAGTTATTCCTGAACACGCGTTTCCCGGTCCTATAGGACATACATAATGGTCTGTACGTCGGCTCACATAGTGCCAGTTATCGACTATATATTCGAGGCGCCTCGCATCCAACAACTATACAGGTAAAAAGTATATAAATGTCAGGGCTGGTAGGTCACTGACATCACCCATAGCTAGAAAGAAACGTCGTGCTCTCCCTGCAGTCACTATCCCGTTTTTGACTCATACCGAGGCGTGAGACTCGCAAATTCACGCTATACACAATGTTATGCCACACAGGTCATGCTTTGATCATCAACCACAAGACTTTGCTTTTCAACAGAAGCCTTGATCATTTTCTACTTAGGCATGCCACACAGGCAATTCACTCCATCCGACTGATGTCCATCGATATACAACCTTTGAGCTCGTACGTCTCAGAGAAGTGCGTTAAGTAAGAGAATAAATTCTCCGCCGCCAAACAGATGTATATTTAATAGAGATCAATCAACACAGAATAAAATCCAATGTCAAACACACAGTCCATTTACAAGTTTGTTCTGTGTCTGAACGAAACCGGAGGCACTTTCCTCGCATATCCATCTATCTACAAGTACATCTGGACGATCACCAACTGATTCCCTCCTCTTGGGTGTACAGCCCAATAAAGATCATTAATAATCATCCAAACGATGTGAAGACTTCCGGTCTTCAACCACCGTCTCATCTTCGACTTATCGTCAAATCGATTATTCAGAATGGCTATAAACCCGGCCTTTCCGAATAACCCGCGTATATAATAAACAAGTGTTACACAAACACAACATACGCCTCATTCCAATTCAGAAATTCTTTTATTCAAATTTTCACATTCTTAGGGAAAGGTTCCCATTAATTTATCAAAGATAAATTATTATAAATTTATTCTTTAATCTTCCTTTGGATATCATTTCAAACCACGTTAAGGTTTTCCAAACTAATCGGGATTAGCGAACCAAAACGAAGTAATTATTTATTTTATTTCCCAATCCCAACCTATTGATCCCATGGAGAAAAACTTGTAATACTCCATATCTAACACATGGTGCTATCGGTAAAGTTAATTACCATTTCACGTTCAAATCTAATTAAAGATTTAACTATCGCTTTGGAGCAAAACTGGTGATACTCCATTCTCGATCACTTTAATCTAATTAAAGATTCATTAAAACTCCACTTAGTTTTAATCTTCCCAAAAATCAATATCCTGTCTTTAACTGGGTTAAAGAACCAATGTCATCTAAAACACGGTTCACGATAAACCCAAAATCACATTCCACTGTTAATCGGGTTAAAGAACATGTGTTATTCAAAACACCGCTCACGATAAACCCCAAAAACCAATTTAAATTCAATTCCACTTAAATACAAATTAACTGCACATTTCACTATATCTTAATTAAAAGATTTATTCTTTTCTAAACGGGTTCAAGAATAGTGTTATTTAAGACACCATTGACGATGAACCCAATATCCCATTTGATATTAAATACAAGGCTCTGAATAGAAAATATATCGGCTTATATTCAATATAAATTCTGAAACCAACAAATATCGTATTGGAAATAACGATATAAATATATCTTTCAAATTTCCACAACCATATCTGTACAATTACGAAATCCAACATCGAAATATTCTGAAGATAATTTCGATTCAAATCCATTCCAATTCGTATATTGGAAATTCTGATTATTTTCAAAACCATTTCAAATCTAGTTCAAAACTAGTTCATTTCGATAAAGTATATTTTTATCCTTTCAAATGTGGAATTTTTCATCCCAGTTCTTTCGAATTCATATATTATGATTTTACAAAAATTAATAATATTTTTAATAATTTTATCAAGGCTCGTACGGTAGATTTTCAATAACGACCACCGAACTGCACTTACAGCGACCTTCTCCAAATTTGATTTGGACATAATTCCAAATCCAACCGTTATATTTCAAATTTCTAATATTCATTGGAAAGCTCTTTTTGATACGAACCCAACGGTTCCAGTTTCAGGAGAATTTGATGGCTGGATCTCCCGCAATGTCAATTCGAAGTCAATGATTGAAATTCGTGAACCCTGGCGCGGCGCGGCGCATTCTATTCAGGCCATTTAATATATATAATATATATATTATATATATATATATATTATATATATATATATTTCGTCGATTTCAATTCTATACGTATTTTATAAATCGTTTTAAATTCGTTTACAAAACAATTTCAACTTTATATTTAATTTTAAATCAAAATTGAATATTACATATCATTAATATATAAATGATAATATTTTTAAAATATTATATTTTGAAATCACTTTCTTTTCTATACTCATTATAAAAACGAATATAATCTATATAAATATCGTTCGCGTCAAAATGGCGCAAATCTAATCAACATGGGTTTTTATATTTCAATAACTTCGTTATTCTATTCAACAAATGAATATTTTCTTCAACACATGAATATATATTTTATTTAACACATGAATATTTATTAATTCTTACTTACAATAAAAATGTGAATTTTATTGTATAAAATATTTCATTCAACACATGAATAGTTTCAACAATTGAATATTCTCAACACATGAGTATTGTCAACACATGGCTATTTACTCTATTCAACACATGAATCTTTATTTTATAATATTCTTTATTTTCCAAATTAGAATGATGCCCAATCAATTACCATATAATGTTAATTATATAGATTCCATACAACACATGTATATATAGCAATGATAAATAATCAACCATCATCCAGAGTGCACCACACAACTGTATAAGCATTAAATAAAATAATTAACGCTTACACAGTCTGTCAACCAATCGATCGACATAGAACTAAATAATTGGGATTAGTTACGCCAAATATCATCCCAACACCCGTGTGGGGTTTCTAATCAACAAACACTGATTATTATTTGTGCACTTGGGCGATGTGTAAAAATTATCGTCCCAATCGATATCACAAAAATAAGCGAGCATAAACAAGTCGTCTGACTTGTAAATGGAAGTGTATTCCTATTTTTAACTATCCAATAAATTATTTATCGTAGTTATAAGCTTAAAATAATATTTTAGTTAACTAAATTTTTCTAACACTTTTTAGAAAATTTCGACAACATAACGGCACGATACTAGAAACGGGATAAGGGCCAGCCTTATCCTCGGTGTAATAATGGCCCACGCCATACACATACCAATTCTATTCAATTCCATTTCATTTCCCCTAACCAATCCACACAAACAAACCAATTAACCCAAAAACCACAACACATTATAATCAAACAAACACACAAGTCGTCCATGGTCTGTGGACGACGGGGAAATAGTTCATATATGCAGTTACATAATAAATAACTGTATAAAGAAAATTAAGTGAGGAGTTCTCATCGAGAAGCTAAACCAAACGCCGCGACTCTTCATATGTAGAAAATCTTCGTCGTGTTTCCAACGAGTGTTGTTGCACGCGGTATATGTTAAAAATCATATTTTTAACAACGCTACCTTATAAATAAAAGTCACATTTTCTTTCGGCTATTATATATATAAAAATCACATTTTTATTTTAACGTTATATGGATAAAAATCACATTTTTGTTTCACTATATATGTAATAAAAATCAGATTTCTATTTCGCTACATATATAAAAATTATATTTTTTATATTCTTTATTATATAAAACTTCTATTTTCAATCCGTTACTCATATAAAAATCGAACTTTTATTTCGCTACAACATATACAAAAATCGTATTTTCATATTCTTTATCTTATAAAATTCATATTTTTATAATCTCTACTATATAAAAATCACATTTTTATATCGTCACTTCATATGTAAAAATCGTACTTGTATATCCCTACTACATATACGAAGATCAAATTTTTATTATCTATATATTATAAAAATCATAATTTTATTATTCCTATAATATAAAAATCATATTTTTAATTCTCTATATGTATAAAAATCATATTTTTACATACTTCATTCGTCAAAAACCATAGAAGCTTTAAAGCGGAGAAAACTCACATTTTTCCAATGCCCGGATTTGCTGTTCTGGTTCTAGAATTTGCAAATGAGCTCCAATCTTCACACCATCTTTTTTCTAGCTTAAATGCGCCATTCCGGACAATTTTCTCCTAGTGGTCTTCCTTCCGAAAATGTGCCAATTCGCCGGAAATCGTGAAAAGACAGCATTTTGACAGTGTTTGGACAACAGACTTTGGATGCGTTTTCCCGACAGCTCCGCAATCCAAAATAGGACTATCATATACCAAATCGAGGAGAAGAGAGTGCTCTTCGACTTTGGTCTAGTGGAGTCTTGGCTAAAATTGCACGGTTTGCGAGTTATTAGCGAAATAGTGACAGGGTGTTATTTGTAAAACGGGAAATTTGTGAAAAATGTGATTTTTGAGGAGAGTGTCCCACGCCTGGAGTTGGGTGGCCAGGGTGCGGCGCTTGGCCAGATTGGAGGTGGGAAGGGCGCTGGTGGGTGGCGGCGGCGGTGGTGGGGCCCATGGTGGCGGCGGTGGTGGGGCCCATGGTGGCGGATTTGGGTGGTGGCTTGGGCTAGGATTCACAAAACAAGAGAGAGAGGAGGAGGAGGAGAAGGAGGAGGAGATGGAGTGGTCGGAGGTAGGTGGTGGCGGCTGGAGCTTGTGGTGGCGGGTGGAGGAGGGGCGGCAGCGGGTTTGGGGAGGAGGTCTCCATTTTTGATCTTTTTGAAGAGGAAGAGAGAAGTGAAATTATGAAATATAAAAGGAGGAAAAGTGATTATATGCTAGTTTTTCGCGTATCGTCCAAACATCGACGATATCCAATTGCCGCGAATTTCGGACACGACATAGTAGACGTGAAGACGAGTCCAACGAAACAAGTTTCGTCGAATTCCGAGTTCGTTTGACCGTCCGTTAAAATTCTCAAAAATGCTCAGATAAACTCTAAAAATGTGATTTTGGCACACCATTTCTTCTTGCACGCTCACATGCTAACTGCAAAAATCATGCCCTTTTGGATTTAACCATTATTAGACGATACGAATCCAGAAAAAAACGGAATCGAATTCTGAGGTCGTATCAATAACGTTCCTTTGTAAAATGACTGCCTGTTTTACCCTGAACTGTTTTAGCTCGCACGGCCACATGCTATCTCCGTTCGATCCGCCCTCTGGAACTCAACAATGATTTGTCATTATGAATTCAGAAAAATTTATCTCGTCGAATTCTGAGCTAATATGCAAAATTTCACTTTTTAAGGGCTATGTATTGCTAACCGAAAACCCCAGCCAATTGCCACTATTCCGGATCTCGGAATATATCGAAGCTTATACTTTTTGGAGTTGTAAACCGTATTTTGAACTCATGGAAGTGGTTTCGAGTCCAAATTCATCCGTATGCAGAATTTCCATTTTTCAGGGCTATATTTCCATAGCGACTATTCTGAATTTTCAATGGGGCATAACTTTTTATCCCCGCTATGAAATTTCAATATTTCAGATTCTTTGAAATATATTCTCAATTAGGTTCTAATATTTTCGGTTTTGCAAAAATCCGGTTTATTTTGAATCCCGTACAGTCATTTGAAATTCAAAATCGAAATTTCAAACTACCGCGCCATTTTCAATTCCTTTTATATTTAAAATAAAATATTTATATTCTAACGACGATTCAAATAAATATATACATTCTAATTCCATTCAAAATAAATTTCTCATCGTTATTATTTAAAATAATCCATTTTAAATATTCGAAATGTAACTACCCGAAAATCTGGGCCAGTTTAAAAATTTTATTTTGGCAATTTTAGCGAATTTTGATTATTTAAAATGAATTATTTTAAATAATATCGACGAGAAATTTATTTTGAATATAATTAGAATGTATATATTTATATACGTCGTCGTTAGAATATAAATAATTATATATAATTATAAATAGAATTGAAAATGGCGCGGTAGTTCGATAATTCGATTTCAAACTTCAATTGAACATACCGGGTGCAAAACAATCCGGATTTTAGCGAAACCAAAAATAGTAGAATCTAATTGAGAATATCTTTCCAACGAATTCAAAAAATCAAATTTTCATAGCGGGAATCAAAAGATATGTCCAGTTGAAAATTCTGAATAGTCGCTATGGAATTCAGGCCCTTAATAATATCCATTTTGCAAACGATCTCGGAATTCGACGAAATCACTTTTGTTGGATCCGGGATGTCAAATTGTTGCTAGATTCCAAATTTCATAATTTTTCGAATCAATATGTGAGTGTGGCGAAGGAAAACGCATTTGACCAGTTTCAGTTGATTTTAATCAACTGGAAAATGGCCGTTTTCCAAATGGTCTCGGAATTCGACGAAATTAGTTTTGTTAGGACCGTATCGTCAATACGAAGCTAGAAAATGTTTTTCTGAAATTTTTCGAGTTATTATATGGCCACGATAAATTGAAACGCGCGTTCAAATTCAATATATAGAGTTATATGTTGATTTTGACGAAAACTGATTGAAACGATCGAATCAGCTTACGATACATATCCCATTGTGTTCGGAATGGGGGTAATTAGCTATGGATGACAGTCGGCGGGTTTGATTTCGAGTTCATATGAAAAGTCAACTTAGGAGAGAGAAAATAATAATTAAAATACCCCCTTCCATCTCCTTTATTACTCTGCCCCCCCCCCCTCCCATTTCATTTTTCAGAACCGATTAAAAAAGAAAAAAAAGGGGAAAATCGCATCGATCGCGCTCCAGGCCGTCGGAGGCGCCGCCGAACCCTGTCGCCCCACCGCTCCCCTTCCTCCACCTCTCAGACTCCTCGCGAACCCCTCCTCTTCTTCTTCTTCTCTTCCTCTACCTCCACTTCCTTCATCCCCTGAGACCTCCACGCTACCCCCAGCCCCCCCGACCCTCCACAGCTCTGACGCGAGCTCCGTCAGCTCGAGACCCCCCCTTCCTCTAGACGCTGTAAGTTTTTTATTTTATTTTATCTTATTTTTATTTTAATTTACTTTAAATATTCGGTTTAGGATAATTAAAATGGCTTTGTTTATTTTCTGATTTTTGTTTTTGAAATATAAATCAATTTTATATATTCTACCAAATTGAAAGGAAGAGATTTTTGCAATAAAAAGATTTGATTTTTAATTCTATAAAGATTTGGTTCTTAGTGAAGTAAGGACGATGTTATTTTAAGTAGAAATGCGAAATCTTTTATATTGTAGAAGTATAAAAATATAATCTTTTATATTGTAGGAGTACAAAAATATAATTATTATATAGGTAAGATAGTAAAAATATCATCTTTATATATGTAACGAAATAAAAATCTGATTTTTATTGTATATATATAATGAAGGAAAAAAATATGATTTTTATAGTGATAAAATGAAACGGCTAAATCTTTATAAATGAAAAGGCGAAATCTTTATAAGTGAAAAGGCGAAATCTTTATGTAGATAATAAAGATGTAAAAATAGAATTTTTATCTATATAGTAGCGGTGTAAAAATAAATTTTTTTATCTATATAGTAGCGGTGTAAAAATAGAACTTTTATCTATATAGTAGCGGTGTAAAAATAGAATTTTTATCTATATAGTAGCATTATAAAAATAGAATTTTTATCCATATGGAGTGATTATAAAAATGTGATTTTTATATACATGGCAACAATATAAAAATGTGATTTTTATATATGTAGTGGCTACGGGCAATGAAAGTGACAAAAGGCGAGAACGACAAGATTTTCTACATATGAAGAGTCGTGGCGTTTGGATTAGCTACCGGTGAGAACTTCTCACTCTAAATTTCTTTTTCTAGTTATATATATATATATATATATATATATATATATATATATATATATATATATATACTAGGATGCAGACGGTGCTTAGCAGCACCCGACACCCGTCATCCACAGACCATGGATGGCTTGTTTGTTCGTTTGATGTGTTGTGAAAATTGATTGTGTTGTGGAATGATTGAATAATAAAATATTTTTGTGTTGAAAGGAAATAAAATATTTATATAGTTAAAAATATTTTATCGTTAAAAATATAATTTTTAACGTGAATGTGAATAAATAATTATAAACATATCGGCCGATTTGTTTATATACACTGATTTGACTGATATTGGTTGGGATGATAAATTTTACACATCACCCAACTCCACAAATAAAAATCTTTGTTTGTTGATTTGAAACCCCACACGGGTGTTGGAATGATATTTGGCGTACACTAATCCCAATTATTCCATTGTATGTCGATTGATTGGTCGACAGGCTGTGTAAGCTTTGATTATTTATATTTGATGCTTATGCAGTTGTGTGGTGCACTTTGGATGATTGTTGATTATTTATCATTACTATTTATATACATGTGTTGTATGGAATCCATATAATTAACATTATATGGTGATTGATTGGGCCTCATTCCAATTGGGAAAATAAAGGAAATTCATGTGTTGAATATAAAAATAGTCATGTGTTGACGATGTTCATTTGTTGAGTAGAATATTTTAAATAATAAAATTTACATCTTCATCATATTTAGATTAGAAACTACTTCACGGTGGAGTCTAAATAAAAATCAAACGATAGATACCATAGTTTTATAAAATATTTTACATAACAAAAATAGTTGTGTGTTGACAGTACTCATGTGTTGAGATTAGTCGTGTGTTGAAAGAAATATAGATCCAGGTGTTGAATAGAATATATATTCATTTGTTGAATAGAATAACGAATTTATTGAAATGTATAATGCCGTGTTGATTAGAGTTGCGCCATGTTGACGTGAACGATATTTATATCGATTATATTCGTTTTTATAATGAATATAGAAAAAGAAGTGATTTCAAAATATAACGTTTTGAAAATATTATCATTTATATATTAATGATATGAAATATTCAATTTTGATTTGAAATTGAATATAAAGTTGAAATGGTTTTGAAAACGAATTTAAAACGATTTATAAAATATGTTTTAAAAAGGAAATCGACGAAATATATATATAATATATATATTATATATAATGGCCTGAATAGAACGCGCCGCGCTGCGGTTGTTTGTAAATTTCGACCATTGACTTCGAACTGACGTTGCGGGAGATCCGACCGTCGAATTCTCCTAAAACCAGAACCGTTGGGTTCGTATCGAAAGGAGCTTTCCAATGAATATTAGAAATTTGAAATCTAACGGTTGGATTTGGAATTATGTCCAAATCAATTTCAGAAAAGGTCGCTGTAAGTGCAGTTCGATGGCCGTTGATGGAAATCGACTGTACTGGCTTTGATAAAATTATTAAAAATATCTATAATTTGTGTAAAATCATAATATGTGAATTGAAAAGAATTGGGATGAAAAATTCCACATTTGAAAGGATAAAAATATTTTTTTGTCGAAATGAACTAGTTTTGAACTAGAATTAAAATCAATATTTTTTTGAAATAAATAAATTGAATTTGAAAGTGATTATAAAAATAATCAATATTCCCAATACGTGAATTGGACTGGAGTTGAATCGAAATTATCTTTGGAATATTTCGATATTGGATTTCGTGACTATACAGATATTGTTATGGGAATTTGAAAGATATATTTTATATCGTTATTTCCAATACGATATTTGTTGGTTTCAAGATTTGATATTGAATATAAGCCGGTATATTTTCTATTCAGAGCCTTGTATTTAATATCAAATGTGATTTGGGTTTGTCGTGAATGGTGTCTTCATTAACACTGTTCTTAAGCCCAATAGAGAAAAAGATTAAATCTTTCTATTTAGATTTAATGATGTGTATCAATTAAATAATATTTAATTGGAATTGAATTTGAATTGGTTTTTGGGTTTATCGTGAGCGGTATTTTGAACAACACCCGCTCTTTAACCCAATTAACAATAGAGTGTGATTTGGGGTTTATCGTGAATCGTGTTTTAAATGACATTGGTTCTTTAACCCAGTTAAAGAAAGGATATTGATTTTTGAAAAGATTAAAACTAAGTGGAGTTTTAATGAATCTTTAATTAGATTGAAATGTGAACTGATAATTTAAATTATCAAATCTGAAAGGTGATTGAGAATGGAGTACCACCAGTTTTGCTCCAAAGCGATAGTTAAATATTTAATTAGATTTGAACGTAAAATGGTAATTAATTTTACCGATAGCACCGTGGTGTTAAATATGGAGTTTTACCAGTTTTGCTCCATGGGATGAATAGGTTGGGATTGGGAAATAAAATAAATAATTACTTTGGTGTGGTTCGCTAATCCCGACTAGTTTGAAATGATATCCAAAGGAAGATTAAAGAATAAATTTAGAAGAATTTATCTTGGATAAAATTAATGGGAACCTTTCCTTAAGAATGTGATTTTGTGAATAAAAGAATATTCTGAATTGGAATGAGGCGTTTGTTGTGTTTGTGTAACATTTGTTTATCATATACGTGGGTTATTCAGAAAGGTCGGGTTTATACCCATTCTGAATAACCGATTCGACGAGATGTCGAAGATGAAGACGGTGGTTGAAGACCGGAAGTCTCCACATCGTTTGGGTGATTACTGATGATCTCGATTGGGCTGTACACCCAACATGAGGGAATCAGTTGGTGATCGTCTAGACGTACTTGGATATGGATGGATATGCGAGGAAAGTGCCTCCTGTTTCGTTCAGACCCAGAGCGAACTTGTAAATGGATTGTGTGTTTGACATTGGATTTTATTCTGTGTTGATTGATCTCTATTAAATATACATCTGTTTAGCGGCGTAGAATTCGTTCTCTTGCTTAACGCCCTTCTCTGAGACGTACGAGCTCAGAGGTTGTATATCGATGGACATCGGTCGCATGGAGTGAATTGCCAGTGTGGCACGCGTAAGTGGCAATTGATCAGGGCTTCTGTTGAAAAGCAAAGTCTTGTGGTTGATGATCAAAGCATGGCCTGTGTGGCGTAGCTTTGTGTATAACGTGAATTCGCGAGCCTCACACCTCGGTATGAGTCAAAAACGGGAGATGGACCGCTGGGAGAGCACGACGTTTCTTTCTAGCTATTGTGGTGTCAGTGACCTAGCAGCACTGACATTTATATACTTTTCACCTGTGTGGTTGTTTGAATGCGAGGCGCCTCGGATATAGGTCTATAAGGACCGGGAAACGTGTGTTCAGGAATTGCCAATTCCCAAAAGTAAGAGAGGACTGGCCCGGCCGATTCCAAGGATCAAAGTGGGGTCCTAATTGCTAGAGTGTCTCAAACGGAGAGGAGCTTGCCCCTTGCCTCGACTCATGATGGAATCCAATTTCCTATACGTGTGTTTCGGTTTTATTTTTAGAGCCTAGTATGGCGACATAGTGGGATGGGGCGCTTATGCCGTCTATGATTTATATTTATGATTGAAATTGTTTTGACATTATACACCTATAATAGTATCAAATAATGTGTTTTAAACGTATCAAGCATGCTTTGGCTGTTATAAGGTGAAAACCCTATCCTCCGGCTTGCGTTGCATTGTGTGATGGGACCTGGGTCTTATAAATGCTTCATTTTTCTTTATTTAGCATTGCGCTGTTTGTTTTATGCCATGGTATTCTTGGGAGGAAACCTGTTCCGTGCTATACGGCGTGGTCCCTTGATTTACCTAACTTTAAAAATAAAGATTAATAACTGTTTTAGTTCTCACACCAGTCCCATGACTGACTTGGAGTTTATTGTTTTAACCTAAACTCTGGGTGCCCCTATTTTCTATATGGGCAACTAGTAGTTTTGGTTTTGCAGATTTATATTCACAGGATCCTGATTTACAGCTGGAACGATGCCCGGAAAGCTCGGTATCCGTGCATTATTTCTAGTTGTGCTTTTGTATTATTTTCCGTTGCGATGTATTTAAATGTAATTTAAATCTCTGATATTAATCGAATGTATTTTATTCATTTATGCTCTGTATGTTCTTGTATCTGATGGAAGTGTTGTAATAACAATGAAATGTTCTTCCGTCTGCGTTTTGATTTGTCTTGTCCTCAACGCCATCCGTGCTTTCCTTACCGGGGAAGTTCGGGTCGTGTCACGAAATTTACTAAAATTGCCAAAATAAAAATTTTTAATTGGCTAAGATTTTCCTGGTTGTTACAATCTCCCCCACTTAAAACTTTTCATCCTCGAAAAGGAATGAAGCTGAAAGTTGTTTTACAAACCAACTCAACTTCCATTATTTTCTTTACAGCTTAAGTTCTTCAACTTTTCAGTTTGTAAGAACTTTTTCAAATTTTTCAAAAATTTGGCTAACACCCTAAATTTCCGAAAAATTTCGCCACAACCTCCCCTACACCGGGAGCTTCGGGATATTTCAAATAGCCTCCCATGGCCCTCACCAATCCAAAAGAAAAAGAAAAAGCCAAGGGCTAGCCAACCGGCTCATAAAATCATCAAATCCCCAAGAAATACAATATACATGTACCTATTTGTCGGGCAAACAATTTTATTCCTTTTCTCTAGCCTCCTTTCTATAGGCTTCTCAATAGAGATACATGTATATGCATGCAATTGTAATCATTTTTCAATACAGTTCAATATTCGGTTGAATTTGGCATAATGGTTCAAAATTTTAATAAATGAAACCAATAATCAAACAACACAACCATCAATCAATTAGTGGATTATCGTTTCAAATACATAATTTTGATATGTTTACAGAAAATCATGTTTTTGATGGCAAATCACAACAATAAACCTATCTAGTTTTGATTCTCACACGAGTCTAATGGAAGTATATAGAAATCCCACTTTCGAAACACGAAAATAATTACTGATGATGATGCGTCAATCATCAGAATCAGGTCCAAGTGACTAGAGTGTGATCCTATATCTATCAAGTATATTAAAACTTCGAATATACGTTCATGACGTGTATATGCAAAATCTTTATATACAAGAATGTCCAAGATCAATACAAATAAAATATTCAAATACGTATACTTGAATTTAACTTCCAAAACAAAATTTGTTTTCAATTTTAATTTTAAAAATAACACTCTTTCGACTCGCTCTAGGATATTACTGATCCTATCTCTAACGAGCTTTTCTTATTGGACATTACTAGTCTAATCTCTGATGAATTCTTACGTTCGGCTCTAATGTGTCTTGTTCTCGAGCTCTGTAAATCAAAGCTCTAATACCACTGTAAGAACCCGTAACTTCCCTGGCAAGGAAAGAACGGGTTGCTTTGAGGACAACACACATCGGAACACAAACAGAAGAACATTTCATTGTTTATTACAACAATTCCATCAGAATACAAGAATATACAAAGTAATGAATAAATATTACACATTTACTAAATATCAGAGATTACGATAAATTACATAGCAGCGGAAAATAATATAAAACACAACTGAAAGGAGATACATGGATACAGAACTTTCTGAGTATCGTTCCAGCTGTAAACCAGGATCCTGTGAATATAAATCTGCAAAACCAAAACTACTAGCTACCCGTGGAAAATAAGGGCACCCGGAGTTTAGGTTAAAACAATAAACTCCAGGTCAGTCATGTGACTAGTGTGAGAACTAAAACAGTTATTTAAAACTTTAATTTAAAAGAGAGTAATTCAAGGGACCACGCTGTAAAACACGGAATGAGTTTCCTCCCAAGAATACTAGTGCATATAACAAAACAGCGCAATGTTTTTTCGAAAAATGAAGCTATTATAAGACCCAGGTCCCATCACACAACGCAAGCCGGAGGATAGGTTTTTCCCTTATAATAGCCAAACATGCTTGGTATGTTTAAAACAAATCATTTGATATTATTATAAATGTATAGTGTCAAAACAATTTCAATCATAAATATCAATCATAGATGACATGGGTATCATATATCATGTCGCCATACTAGGCTCTACAAATAAAACCGCAATGTCATGTACTGGAAATTGGATTCCATCATGAGTCGAGGCAAGGGGCAAGCTCCTCTCCGTTCGAGACACTCAAGCAAATGTCTCAGGACCACACACAGCGATCCTTGGATCTTTAGGGCCGGTCCTCTCTTACTTTTGAGGATTAGTTATTCCTGAACACAAGTTTCCCGGTCCTAGAGGACCTATATAATGGTCTGTACGTCGGCTCACATAATGCCAGTTATCAACCATATATTCGAGGTGCCTCGCGTCCAACAACCACACAAGTAAAAAGTAGATAAATGTCAGGGCTGGTAGGTCACTGACATCACCCATAGCTTGAAAGAAATGTCGTGCTCTCCTTGTAGTCACTATCCCGTTTTCGATTCATACCGTGGTGTGAGGCTCGCGAATTCACGCTATACACAACGCTATGCCACACAGGTCGTGCTTTGATCATCAACCACAAGACATTGCTTTTCAACAGAAGCCTTGATCATTTGCCACTTAAGCATGCCACATAGACAGTTCACTCCATGCGACTGATGTCCATCGATATACAACCTTTGAGCTCGTACGTCTCAGAGAAGAGCGTTAAGCAAGAGAATAAATTCTCTGCCGCCAAACAGATGTATATTTAATAGAGATCAATCAACATAGAATAAAATCCAATGTCAGACACACAGTCCATTTACAAGTTCGTTCTGGGTCTGAACGAAACCGGAGGCACTTTCCTCGCACATCCCTCGATCTCCAAGTACGTCTGGGCGATCACCAACTGATTCCTTCCTCTTGGGTGTACAGCCCAATCAAGATCATCAATAATCATCCAAACGATGTGAAGACTTCCGGTCTTCAACCACCGTCTTCATCTTCGACTTATCGTCGAATCGGTTATTCAGAATGGGTATAAACCCGTCCTTTCCGAATAGCCCACGTATATAATAAACAAGTGTTACATAAACACAACATACGCCTCATTCCAATTCAGAATATTCTTTTATTCAAATTTTCACATTCTTAGGGAAAGGTTCCCATTAATTTTATCAAAGATAAATTCTTCTAAATTTATTCTTTAATCTTCCATTGGATATCATTTCAAACCATGTTAAGGTTTTCCAAACCAGTCGGGATTAGCGAACCACACCAAAGTAATTATTTATTTTATTTATCAATCCCAACCTATTCATCCCATGGAGCAAAACAGGTAAACTCCATATCTAACACCACGGTGCTATCGGTAAAGTTAATTACCATTTCACGTTCAAATCTAATTAAAGATTTAACTATCGCTTTGGAACAAAAATGGTGATAATCCATTCTCTATCACTTTTATCTAATTAAAGATTCATTAAAACTCCATTTAGTTTTAATCTTCCCAAAAATCAATATCCTGTCTTTAACTGGGTTAAAGAACCAATGTCATCTAAAACACGGTTCACGATAAACCCAAAATCACATTCCACTGTTAATCGGGTTAAAGAACAGGTGTTATTCAAAACACCGCTCACGATAAACCCCAAAAACCAATTTAAATTCAATTCCAATTAAATACTAATTAACTGGACATTTCATTATATATTAATTAAAAGATTTATTCTTTTCTAAACGGGTTCAAGAACAGTGTTATTTAAGACACCATTCACGACTAACCCAAAATCCCATTTGATATTAAATACAAGGCTCTGAATAGAAAATATATTGGCTTATATTCAATATCAAATTCTGAAACCAACAAATATCATATTGGAAATAATGATATAAATATATATTTCAAATTTCCACCACCATATCTGTACAATCACGAAATCCAACATCGAAATATTCCAAAGATAATTTCGATTCGAATCCATTCCAATTCGTATATTGGAAATTCTGATTATTTTCAAAACCATTTCAAATCTAGTTCAAAACTAGTTCATTTCGATAAAAATATATTTTTAACCTTTCAAATGTGGAATTTTTCATCCCAGTTCTTTCCAATTCATATATTATGATTTTACACGAATTATTAACATTTTTAATAATTTTATCAAGGCCCGTACGGTTGGTTTTCAATAACGACCACCGAACGGCACTTACAACGAACTTTTCCAAATTTGATTTGGACATAATTCCAAAGCCAACCATTAGATTTCAAATTTCTAATATTCATTGGAAATCTAACCCAACGGTTCTGGTTTTAGGAGAATCCGACGGTCGGATCTCCGACAACATCGATTCGAAGTCAATGGTCAAAATTCGTGAACTGCCGCAGCGCGACGCGTTCTATTCAGGCCGTTTAATATATATAATATATATATTATATATATATTTCGTCGATTTCAATTCTAAACGTATTTTATAAATCGTTTTGAATTCGTTTACAAAACAATTTCAACTTCATATTTAATTTTAAATCAAAATTGAATATTTCATATCATTATTATATAAATGATAATATTTTCCAAATATTATATTTTGTAATCACTTTCTTTTCTATATTCATTATAAAAATGAATATAATCGATATAAATATCGTTCGCATCAAAATGGCGCAAATCTAATCAACAAGGCTTTTATATTTCAATAACTTCGTTATTCTATTCAACAAATGAATATTTTCATCAACACATGAATATTTATTAATTCTTACTTACAATAAAATTGTGTATTTTATTGTATAAAATATTTCATTCAACACATGAGTATTCTCAACACATGAGTATTGTCAACACATGACTATTTATTCTATTCAACACATGAATCATTGTTTTATAATATTCTTTATTTTCCAAATTTGAATGAGGCCGAATCAATTACCATATAATGTTAATTATATGGATTCCATAAAACACATGTATACATAGCAATGATAAATAATCAACCATTATCCAGAGTGCACCACACAACTGCATAAGCATTAAATATAAATAATTAACGCTTACACAGTCTGTCAACCAATCGATCGACATACAACTAAATAATTGGGATTACTGTACGCCAAATATCATCCTAACACCCGTGTGGGGTTCTAAATCAACAAACACTGATTATTATTTGTGTACTTGGGCGATGTGTAAAAATTATCGTCCCAATCGATATCACGAAAATAGGCGAGCATAAACAAGTCGTCTGACTTGTAAACGGAAGTGTATTCCTATTTTTAACTATCCAATAAATTATTTATCGTAGTTATAAGCTTAAAATAATATTTTAGTCAACTAATTTTTTTTAACACTTTTTAGAAAATTTCGGCAACATAACGGCACGATACTAGAAACGGGATAAGGCCCAGCCTTATCCCCAGTCTAATAATGGCCCACGCCATACACATACCAATTCTATTCAATTCCATTTCATTTCCCCTAACCAATCCACACAAACAAACCAATCAACCCAAAATCCACAAAACAGTATAATCAAACAGACAAACAAGTCGTCCATGGTCTGTGGACGACGGGGAAATAGTTCATATATGCAGTTACATAATAAATAACTGTATAAAGAAAATTACAGTGAGGAGTTCTCACCGAGCAGCTAAACCAAACGCCGCGACTCTTCATATGTAGAAAATCTTCGTCATGTTTCCAACGAGATCTGTTACACGCGGTATATGTTAAAAATCATATTTTTAACAACGCTACCTTATAAATAAAAGTCACATTTTCTTTCGGCTATTATATATATATAAATCACATTTTTATTTTAACGTCATATGGATAAAAATCACATTTTTATTTCACTATATATATAATAAAAATCAGATTTCTATTTCGCTACATATATAAAAATTATATTTTTATATTCTTTATTATATAAAAATTCTATTTTCAATCCGCTACTCATATAAAAATCGAATTTTTATTTCGCTACAACATATATAAAAATTGTATTTTTATATTCTCTATCTTATAAAATTCATTTTTTTTATAATCTCTACTATATAAAAATCATAATTTTATATCGTCACTTTATATGTAAAAATCATACTTTTATATCCCTACTACATATATGAAGATCAAAATTTTATTATCTATATATTATAAAAATCATAATTTTATTATTTCTATAATATAAAAATCATATTTTTAATTCGCTATAAGTATAAAAATCATATTTTTACATACTTCATTCATCAAAAACCATAGAAGCTTTAAAGCGGAGAAAACTCACATTTTTTATAATGCTCGGATTTGCTGTTCTAGTTCTAGAATTTGCAAACGAGCTCCAATCTTCACACCATCTTTTTCCTAGCTTAAACGCACCACTCCGAACAATTTTCGCCTAGTGGTCTTCCTTCCGAAAATGTGCCATTTCGCCGGAAATCGCGAAAAGACAGCATTTTGACAGTGTTTGGACAACAGACTTTGGATGCGTTTTCCAAACATCTACGCAATCCAAAATAGGACTATCATATACCAAATCGAAGAAAAGAGAGTGCTCTTCGACTTTGGTCTAGTGGAGTCTTGGCTAAAATTGCACGGTTTGTGAGTTATTGGCGAAATAGTGACAGGGTGTTAATGCAAAACGGGAAATTTATGAAAATGTATTTTTGAGGAGGGGCCCACGCCTGGAGTTGGGTGGCCAGGGGCGGCGCTGGGCCTGATTGGAAGTGGGGAGGGCGCTAGTGGGTTAGCGGCGGCGGCGGCGGGGCCCATGGTGGCGGATTCAGGTGGTGGCTTAGGCTAGGGTTCACAAAATAAGAGAGAGAGAGGAGGAGGAGGAGAAAGAGGAGGATAGGGAGTGGCCGGAGGTAGGTGGTGACGGCCAGGGCTGGTGGTGGTGGGTGGAGGAGGGGTGGCAGCGGGTTTGGGGAGGAGGTCTCCATTTTTGATCTTTTTGAAGAGGAAGAGAGAAGTGAAATTATGAAATAGAAAAGGAGGAAAAGTGATTATATGCTAGTTTCTCGTGTATCGTCCGAACGCCGATGATATCCAATTGTTGCGGATTTCGGACACGACATAGTAGACGTGAAGACGAGTCCAACGAATCAAGTTTCGTCGAATTCCGAGTTCGTTTGACCATCCGTTAAAATTCTCAAAAATGCTCACATAAGCTCTAAAAATGCGATTTTGGCGCCCTATTTCTTCTTGCACGCTCACATGCAAACTCCAAAAATCATGTCGTTTTGGATTTAACCATTATTAGACGATACGAATCCATAAAAAATGGAATCGAATACTGAGGTCGTATCAATAACGTTCCTTTGTAAAATGACTGCATGTTTTACCCTGAACTATTTTAGCTTGCACGGCCACATACTAACTCCGTTCGATGCGCCCTTTGGAACTCAACAATGATTTGTCATTATGAATTTAAAAAAAATTATTTCGTCGAATACTGAGCTCATATGCAAAATTTCACTTTTTAAGGGCTATGTATTGCTAACCGAAAACCCCAGCCAATTGCCACTATTCCGGATCTCGGAATATATCGAAGCTTATATTTTTTTCGGAGTTGTAAACGGTATTTTGAACTCAGTGGAAGTGGTTTTGAGTCAAAATTCATCCGGATGCAAAATTTCCATTTTTAAGGGCTATATTTCCATAGCGACTATTCTAAATTTTCAACTGGGCATAACTTTTTATCCCCGCTATGAAATTTCAGTTTTTCAGATTTGTTGAAAAGATATTCTCAATTAGGTTCTAATATTTTTGGTTTCGCTAAAATCTGGTTTTATTTGAATCCTGTACATTCATGTGAAATTTGAAATCGAAATTTCAAACTACCGCGCCATTTTCAATTCCTTTTATATTTAAAATAAAATATTTATATTCTAACGACGATTCAAATAAATATATACGTTCTAATTCCGTTCAAAATAAGTTTCTCATCGTTATTATTTAAAATAATCCATTTTAAATATTCAAAATTTACTAAAATTGCCAAAATAAAAATTTTAAATTGGCTCAGATTTTCTGGGTTGTTACAGTTTATGTCAAACTTGAAATTTTCATTTATATTTCTTGATTTATCGATTGTTGGCGGATAGGATAATTATCCGATATCCGTCTGTATCCGCGGATACGGATAACCGATATCAGAAAATGATTTCGTAGACGAATACAGATATAGCACTATTTGTATCCGAAAGTATCTGTTGACAGCCCTATCAAGATCTATAAGCTTCAACAAGTCATAGCTGCTGCATGTTCCTTTTTTGCAAGTCATGCTCTGATTTGGCTTCCTACAACTTCAAATCAATGAAAGTCTTTCCTCTAATCCAATCAAGGTGAGTCGGTGGACTCACATTTTCTAGTTTATATTGTTTTAGTTTTATTTCTTGAATCAATTTATGGTCCATATAAAATATGTAGCATTTCTGAGTCACATTGGTCATTTGTTGCTGTGCTGAAATTACATTGGAACCGCATGTTTGAGACTTCATAACTTTCTGATCCTTAAGTTTTTTTGCATGATTCTTTTTGCATTTTGTTTTCCATCTTCTTATGAGTATATCTGCAAGTTTTAGTGCCATTTTGAGTTGATTTGGATGGGTAAAAAGGTCACGAAAGTAGGGGTTTTGCTGGGATATCGACCTAGAACGAAACAACGCCCACGTCCAACTTCTGGGTGCTATACGTCCTTCCGTATTGATCGGAATTTATTGATTCTTTTCTTGTTTTGAAGTTTGGGGTCTTGTCTATAAGAATACAAATTTTGATGCCATTCTGATTTGATTTGGATGGGTAAATATGTTGCTAAAGTTGGGTTTTTCGTCGTAACTATTGTTCGTCTTGGTCTAATTGCTGAAATCACAGTCGAAGTGTAACTTTGGCCTGCTATTACTTCTTGATCATTGATCCGTTCAAACCTTGTTTGGTCCATGATCGTTTAGCTGTTCATATTTTTCTTCTTATCAGCAAATTTTTAGGCTATTCTGAGATCATTTGGCTATTCAAACCTAGTCCAAAAGTTGGACCTAGAAGTGATTTCAGCCCAAGCTGAAATTAAGTCCGAGTCCATGTTTGGAGATTTATAACTTTTTTGTGTGATGTCAGAATTCAGTGAATCCATTTCCAATTAAAAGCCATGTCTTTTTATTTTTTTCATATCAAACTTTAGGCCATTCGAAGATCGTTTGGTCATTCAAAACTACCCTGAAAGTGGCAACCTGGATTTGTTTCTAGGTGTATTTTATGCCTTAGTGCAAATTTGGACGTCTTTCATTAAGTGTTTTCATGATTTTCTTGATCTAGTGTTATGACATGCTTTTTATGTTATATTTTGGCTTATGTTATTCATGTAGTAGCCTAAATTATCACTAATACATAGTTTGGTTTTCATGAATTCAATGATTGAGTTTTGATGAGTTTTATGCACAACATTGCACATTTTAAACTAGTTTTCAGATATATGTATAAATAAAATGTTAGTTATAGTTTTGAGGCCAAAAGGGTTTTATAATTTTAGTATTTATGCTAAATGGTCTAAAAAAATATGGTGTAAAGTTATTTTCATAAACATATGTATTTCATAAAGAAAACTATTTGTTTCGTAAAACGTTTCATAACTTGTTTAGAAATCAAGTATTTTCTTACGATGTACTTAGCTGATGGCCTGCTTCATGGAAGTTATTGGGTAGTCGTTATTGTATGAAGCATGAGTTTAACTTAACTTATTCTTACATATTTGTTATTCACAACTCTTGAGTAAAGAGTTGTACATCTTGTGTTATATATCCCTTATACTGATTTGTAAACAAGGCTGATCCGTGTGTTATATATCCCTTATAATGTCTTCACTGTAGCTGCTTAATTTCATTCGAGTTCTTGTAGTTGAGTTACTTATTATTATGACTATATCTGTTGTATAAGTATCAGAGTTGTATTTATTCTTTGTGTAGCACATGTGTTGGTTTTACTCTAATGATGTAATATTGTGTAAATGTTCTATGGATTGTGATTGTATTTTTATATGTACAGTGTTCTGAGCTGATCCCGTAGCCACTGTGGAATTGTATTATGTAGGGATTAAGTATGTCGAGCCTCTTGAAAAAAATATGAGCACTTTCTCGACGTTCTTAAGACTTGCTAATGCAAATCTACGAGTGGTCACCCTTAACTAGCCCAATACTCCGCTCTAATAGACAACAATACTTAGTAATGCTCTTTATTAGGGTGGGTCTAGGGGTGGGGTGTTATGTTACCCATCGCTTTCAAAGAACTATTATTTGTAAAAGTTTGGATCACTGTGACAGAACATAGTCTTATTTATAAGTATATTTATTCTACTACATTAAAAGTTGATCACCTACATAAACTTAAGAAAGAAATCCCTATGTTGCTCTGCAAACAGAAGAAAATACATCCTTCAATTTTCTTCATAATGGAGCATTTACATGTTCGACTTCCATTTAAAGCACATCTTAGAAGGCCTATGTAATATGGATGGATATATCCACTTGAAATGTATTAATATTTATTTTATTAAATATTATTTTAATTAAATGTACAAAAAAATGTTCCTTGCCAATTTTTTTTTGAAATAATTCTTAATAGGTACTTAAAATCAACTAAAGAGAAAAGTGAGATAGAAAGCTCGAGTTGAAGGTTCGATTTGCAAATCGTACGTCAAGGAATAAGCTTTGCTTTTGTTATCTCATTATTTTAGTTGCAATGCAAATTTATCATTTGAAAGTACTACGTGTATTGATGAAGGTGCTGACAAGATATTATCCAGTGATTTTGTAACGACTCGCATTCTATGCATCAAGGGATCTTAGAATATTTATTTCTTTCTCACGCGAAGTCGTATGGCCATGTAATTTTGGGAGACGACTATTGGGGTCATTTCCCATGTTCATGATTTTTTCCGATTTTTAAATGACCATTTTGCCCCTAACTGATCTTGTTTCGGCCATAACTTATGTGTAAGGAGTTTTGACCTAAAACCACTACCATTGGATTCAAATGATGGTTTACAAACCCGTAGAGTGGTCACATTAGCTAAACGGGCTCACCGTTTGGGAGATATGGCTGAAACAAGGTTTAGAAGGTGAAAAACTGCTTAAGTGGGCTGATTAGGGTAATTAGCAAATGGGCTCATAACCCATTTCAGGATTAGGGTTATCGGGAAGCTGAAATGAGTTAGGTTTTTGTTATATTTCAGTTTTCTAACCGCCATTTTCCTCTTAGCAACCCTAACAATGGCCTCCACCTTCTAATTTCATCCCAAATCACTCTATAATCAAGTATTAGTCTAATCTACATCAAATCAAGGCAAATCAACACCAAATCAGAGTTGGAGCTATTGTGTTGCTTAGGAATTCGACCCAAACAGTAGAGTTTCAGATCTTATATCTTAATTTGTGGCAAAGGTGAGTGATTTGCATTGTTTTTCACTAATTACGGCTAATTGGGGGTGATTAGTGATAATTAGCGAAATTATGCCTCATAAAATTCTAGAAAATTTGTAAAATTCTAAAATATTATTTTATGGATCTGATAAAAATTTGAGTTAATTTCGACTAAGTTTTCTAATCCTATGGTTAAAACATGCTTAAGGGGATTAAGGAAAAACATGGGTTTTTGGGGTATTTTTGATCTTAAATGACCTATATGCTTGGTGTTTTGACTTTGTTGATTGATCCTATATGTTACTACCACTGTTTGAATGTTGTATGACTGATTAGTAAAGTTAGAATGGTTGAAAACGCCATCGTATGGCGAGAATGGACGATATAAGCCCGTTGGAAAAACTACAGGGATCCAGATCGGATCGGATGTGGGAAAGCGTATCGGATGTGGGAAAGGGGCTCAGATCGGACAGGATTGGTCGAACCGAACCAACACCAGAGACAGGGAATCCGAACCAAATCGGGGTCCAGGCAGAAGAAGAGTATGGAAACAAAGGAAGGCCGCTAGCTTGGAGTTGGAGTTAGAGTGAAGAACCGAACCGACCGAGATCCATGAGCAACGAACCGAACAGGGGACGTTGGACTGGAATGAGGTGAAGTACACGAGGCGAACCAAGACATATGAACCAAACCGAGGCAGAAGACATCCGAATCGAACCGAGACAGGAGCACCAAACTGAAGCAAGAAGGGGAGACTGGACCAAACTGAACACGACTCTTGGGCATCCTATACCCGAACTGAACCGGATGTAGACTTTCACTACTACTACGCGATGACTCTTCTGAAGTCCAACTCCAATTCAACCAAAACCCGAGACGCAAAGGTAGTCCAAATAGGAAGTAAAACTCAGGATCTAGTTGGGAACCAATGAGTTAACTTTAAGAGTTGGGCTTTGCTGCGGGACGTGTGCTAAGGGGTTATCAACGTCCATAACTTTGATTCACCACTAAGACGTATGTTAGGCTACGGATCAGTGCAGTGGGGTAGTTATTACTTCATGGGGCAGAGTGATCGTAGCATGGCTATGAGCCAGTGCAGTGGAGTCATCATGACTTCATGTGGGAAGAGTGGGCATAGCAAGGACTAATAACTATGGATTAGTGCAGTGGAGTTGCCATGACTCCATGGGGCAGAGTGATCATAGCAAAGATTTGGGTGGTCAAAGTAGTGGATATTGTATGCTTTACACACTGAGTGAGAGATGTGAGGATCGATGGTTGCTATGCTTGATGTTTGATATCACTATGACATGCACACCCCTTTCTGGTATCTTTATACCATGTGTTAGTGTCACCTTAGAGTTTTGTACATCCTGTTGTGTTAACTCTTTGGTTGCAGGTTCAGGTATGGTTTAGTATACCTGTTGTTGTTCTGTTTTGCTGCTTATTGCTCATACCAGACTTTTGTGTGGCCCAGAGTTTTATGTCTCTTCTTATTACTCTGGGTGCTCTTAAACGGGCAGACTAGAGACATGTTAGGTGGTATGCACGAGTAGCTGTACCGGAGACGAGCAGGAGGCTTCCACGTATGACATGCATATAAATATTCTCCCTGTGTCGCTGTTGGTCAGTACTTTGGGCATTAGTAGTGTACCTTTCCTTTACTTTGCTCTAGAGACAGTTTTAAAAGTTGTAATAATGATGATGTGGAACATAAGCTGTATTTTTGGATTTTCCGCTGATATGATGGTTTAGTTTCAGCTCATGCACTGTCTCACCTGTTTTATGTCAAAGTTATGTTATTATTATATTTTATTCCATGAGCTATTAGATATAGCACAGGTTACGTGTTGGTTCAAATTCCTTTCTTTGACGACCGTCCTGTGCTGGTCGGGCATTGGCACAATGCACTTTCATTGGAAATGTCGGCTGGTCCGAGGCGGGCCGTCACATTTGATATCGGAGCTCTAGGTTGCATAGTTAACCTAGGGAAATACACCAGGGAGAGATAGTATACATATATGAGAGCGAGTATTTGTGATTATTTTGGTTCTCAAAAGTTATATATATACATACTATTAGTATATCTAAGGATGCAGTCGCATTACACTGGCACCACTATGGAGATGGTTAATCGTTTCTCTTTACAGATCAAACGATGAGCCGATATACGAGGGGTACTGGTAGAGGAGATAATAATGGGAATGCTCCTAATATGAGGACGATGTTCACTGACTTCATGAGAGAGATGCTTAGAGATGTTCAGAGGGAAGTTCCTAATGCTGCAAATGGTGGTGGTATAGCGGTGCAGGAGCCTAGGGCCGATTTGGCCAAGCTTTGTAAGGACTACACAATTCTTGGTGGGAAACCATTCCACGGAACGGAGTCGGCTATGGATGTTCAGGATTTGTTGGATAGCTGTGATCATATCTTCGAAGACTTGGGTATCGATGACGCGATGAGGAGGAATCTAGCATCCTGTCAGTTGCACGGACGGGCTATGAATTGGTGGAACGCTATTAAGGTAGCTACCCCTAAGGATCAAGTTACTTGGGATCAGTTTAAGGCCCAATCTAGTGACAAGTTCATCCTAGCTGCTCCGAAATCAGAATTGTTTAGGAAGTTGTTGGAGCTTAAGTAGAATGGTAGGGCAGTCTCAGAGTATAATGCCGAGTTCGATACTTTATCGAAGTATGAATTATCCCTTATTGACACTCCCGAGAAGAAGAATCAGAAGTTCATAACCGGCTTAGATCAGTACTTGGGGGAAAGGCTTATCAACCATATTGATGAGACTTTTGAATCGATTTTTGGAAAAGCATTGAGATCAGAGAGCCTTTATCCTAAGCCCAAGGTTGAGATTACTGTTGCAACCGCAGAGGGGCCAAAGCCGCAAGCAAGCGGTGGAGGCAAGAATAATTCTCAAAACAAAAGGAAACAGAATCAGACTTAGGATGGTTAGAAGAAGAGAAAGAAAGATGTTGAGTGCTTTAGCTGTGGCAAGAAGGGACATTATGCTAAAGAATGTCGAGCAAAGCTAGCGGACAGGAAGTGCTTCAACTGCGGCCAAGTGGGACATCACAAGGATAAATGTCTGCAACCCCCAATAGAGAAGTAGACTGTGAAAGCATATGCTATTAATGTTGTTCCTTCTTCGTCGAATGCCCCAACTTTGGCGGAGAAGGGAAAGAATGTCGTCATTCAAGGTATGCTTTCTGTTTATGATGTTCCCGTTCGAGTACTGTTTGATACTGAGGCTTCCCGTTCCTTCATATCTAGTGACCTGGTAGATAGGTTGGGACTGGAACCCGAGATAGTCGATAGACCTTTAGCGATGAAAACCCGATTGGTGGTTCGACTAGCCTTAGTATGATTTTGTCATAATTTGGTTTTATTGAGTCATGGATGCATGTTTGCTTGTGATTTCTTTGTTTTGGGCTTTATTGGGTTTGGCATTAGTCGATTGGCTTCAAAGATATGCGGTGGTGGTAGGCTGTGAGGGATTTTCGATGACTATTAGGACGAATGATGGGCGGAGGGTAGTGTTTGGTGGCCTACCTAGTGATGAGGTGATGGCTAGTTTTCTAAATTCCCTCGACATCCCACAAGATGAGTAAGCAGGAATTCCCATTGTTGGCCAGTATCCGGATATCTTCGAGGAAGTGATTGGACTTCCACCATACCGAGAGATTGAGTTTCGGATTGATTTAGTGAAAGATGTCAGACCTATAGTAATGCCACTTCGTCGTATGGCACCAAGGGAGCAGCGAGAGCTCGGGGTGCAAGTGAGCGATCTTTTGAAGAAGGGATTTATCAGAAGAAGTATTTCTGAGTGGGGAGCACCGGTTGTGTTTGCTACCAAGGCAGATGGTTCCCTTCGATTGTGTGTAGACTATTGCGAGTTGAATAAGGTGACGAGGAAGAATAAGTTTCCCCTACTGTGGATAAATGATTTGTTTGATTAGTTGAGTGACGCGAGAGTGTTCTCCCAGTTGGATCTCGCGATAGGTTTTCATCAGCTTAGGGTGGAAGCTGAGAGTATAGCTAAAACGGCATTTCAGATGTCGTTTGGGTTCTATAAGTGGTTGGTCATGCCATTCGGGTTGACCAATGCACCAGCATATTTTGTGGATCTTATGAATAGGGTATTCAGGGATCAATTGAATAAGTTTGTTCTTGTGTTCGTAGACGATATCTTGGTTTATTCGAGTACAGAGGAAGAACACAAGGAACATTTGAGGATAATGGTGGAGGTGTTGAGAAAACACCAATTGAAAGCAAAGTTTTCTAAGTGTCACTTCTGGAGGAGGGAAGTGAGATTCTTGGGCCATGTTGTTTCAGATAATGGTATTGTCGTGGATCCTGCGAAGGTGGCAACGGTACAAGATTGGTCTACGCCCAAGAATGCAACAGACGTAAGAAGTTTCTTGGGATTAGCTAGATATTATTGTAAGTTTATCCAAGATTTCTCCAAGATAGCGGCACCGTTAACTCAGTTGACCAAGAAGAATCAAGCTTTCTTCTGGGATGGAAATTGTTAAAATGCATTTAAGATTCTAAAAGAAAAGTTGACGTGGGAGCCAGTGTTAGTCATTCCTAACGGAAATGAAGAGATGACAGTATACATGGATGCATGTGCCGGACTAAGTGCTGTGTTGATGCAAGGAGGTAGGGTTGTAGCTTATGCAAGTCGGCAACTAAGACCGCATGAGAAAAGATATCCTACCCATGATTTGGAATTGGCAGCGATCGTGTTCGCATTGAAGATGTGGAGACATTATCTCTTGGGAGAGAGATTCGAGTTGTTTACCGATCATAAATCGTTAGAGTGTCTTTTCTATTAGAAGTCTTTGACAGCAAATATAGTTATAATTATTGGCTTCCTATGATTTCGATATCGCATATACACTAGGAAAGGGCAATGCGATAGCTGATGCATTGAGTAGAAGATATGCCAGTTTAGGGGCTATGTTTCTTGAGTGGAAGCAACTGGAGTACATCACAGGGTATGATTTCAGACCAAAGTGCGAATTGGATCCAGAAATGTTAGCAAGTTTGACGATCAGACCCACTTTGATTGAGCGGATTGGTTCCAGTCAGAGGAACGATCCTAACTTATTGAAAAACATCTTCAAGTTAGAGATGGGTACCGATGAGGAGATGAACTAGTATAGGCTTGATCGAGATGGATGGCTTAGAAAGAATGCAAGATTAGTCGTTCCCAACTTAAATGGATTGAGAGATGAAGTACTTAGAGAATGTCATCACTCAAAACTGACTATACATCCCGGTGGTAACAAGATGTATCGAGATATGAAGTAGACCTACTACTGGAAGTGATGAAAAGAGACGTTGGGAAGTTTATATCCAAATGCATGAATTACCAGCTAGTTAAAGCTGAGCAAAAGAAGCCTAGTGAGTTGTTGCAACCATTAGAAATCCACGAATGGAAATGGGAACAAGTCTCAATGGATTTCATTGATGGGTTACCAGGGACTAGATTGCGCCATGATAGCATTTGGGTGACTGTGGATCGATTGACCAAAAGTGCAAGGTTCATACCGATCAAATCAAATAGAACGGCAGCTAAGTTAGCAGAACTGTATATGAAATGGGTAGTGAGATTCCTTGGAGTACCTAAAAGCATTGTGAGTGACCGAGACCCATTGTTTACTAATGGGCTTTGGAAGAGCTTACAAGAGGCTCTAGGGACAGAATTATATCTCAGTACTGCATATCATCCTCAAATAGACGATCAAACGGAGAGGGTGAATCATGTATTAGAAGATCTCTTGAGAGCTTGTATATTGGATTTTGGAGGATCATGGGATGACCATTTTCATCTGGTTGAGTTTGCATATAATAATAGCTACCAATCTAGTATTGGAATGGCTCCATTTGAAGCTTTGTACAGAAAACTGTGCAACTCACCGTTATGTTGGTTAGAAAGTGGTGAGAAATGTGTGCTTGGGACAAATGTGATAAGAGAAACCTTAGACAAGATCAAGATCATTCAACAGCGAATGAAGGCTGCCCAAGACAGGCAGAAGAGTTATGTTGATAAAAGGAGAAGGGAATTGAAATTCTCCGTTGGTGACTTAGTATTTGTCAAGATCTCTTCATTAAAGAATATTATTCGATTTGGTAGGAGAGGGAAGCTGGCACCAAGAATTGTTGGTCCATTCCCAGTTCTTGAACAAGTTGGGAATTTGGCGTATAATATTGAATTACCAGACAAGATGGCGGGATTTCACAATGTATTTCATGCTTCCCAGTTAAGGAAATTCGTACATGACCCCGATGTGACTATTTCACCTGATCAGTTGGATGATGTCGAAGTAGAACCCGAGGCGGTTGGGAGCCGCCAGCCGATTCGTATTGTCGAGCACGATACGAAGCAACTCTGAAGGAAAACGGTGGATCTAGTCAAAGTTCAGTGGGATGAGAATGAGAATGACTGTACCTGGGCGACAGAGGAGAGCATTAGGAAGACCTATCCAGAACTCTTTGCCTGGTAAGATTCTAATTACGATTTAGTTTTCCGCATGCTAGGATAACTTGTTTGTTTGATTTGTATGTTTGATTGTTGTGAATGGTTCATAGGCATGCAGGATCCTTTGCTTGTTTCTTAGTTAAGGAATTTCGGGGGCGAAATTTTTTAAGGGGGAAGAATGTAACGACCCGCATTCTACGCATCAGGAGATCGTAGAATATTTATTTCATTGTCATGCAAAGTCGTATAGCCATGTAACTTTGGGAGGCGACTATTGGCGTCATTTCCCATGTTCATGATTTTTGCCGATTTTTAAATGACCGTTTTGCCCCTAGCTGATATTGTTTCGGCCATAAGTTTTGATTAGTAAGGAGTTTTGACCTAAAACCATTACCATTGGATTCGGATGATGCTTTACATTCCGTAGAATGGTCACATTAGCTAAACGAACTCACTGTTTGGGAGATATGGCTGAAATAAGGTTTAGAAGGTGAAAAACTGCCTAAGAGGGCTGAAAATGGTAATTAGCAAATAGGCCCATAACCCATTTCGGGTTAGGGTTATGGGGAGGCTCAAATGAGTTAGGTTTTCATTCTATTTCAGTTCTCTAGCCGCCATTTACCTCTTAGAAACCCTAACAATGGCCTCCACCTTCTAATTTCATCCCAAATTACTCTCTAATCAAGTATTAGTCTAATCTACATCAAGCCAAGGCAAATCAACACCAAATCAGAGTTGGAGCTGATGTGTTGCTTAGGAATTCGACCCAAACAGTAGAGTTTCAGAACTTATATCTTAATTTGTCGCAAAGGTGAGTGATTTGCAGTGTTTTTCACTAATTACGGCTAATTAGGGGTGATTAGTGATACTTAGCGAAATTATGCCTTAGAAAATTCTAGAAAATTTGTAAAATTCTAAAATATTATTTTATGGATCTGAAAAAATTTTGAGTTAATTTCGACTAAGTTTGCTAATCCTATTGTTAAAGCATGCTTAAGGGGATTAAGGAAAAACATGGGTTTTTGGGGTATGTTTAATCTTAAATGACCTATATGCTTGGTGTTTTGACCTTGTTGATTGTTCCTATATGTTACTACCATTGTTTGGAATGTTGTATGATTGATTAGTAAAGTTAGAATGGTTGAAAAAGCCGTCGTATGGAGAGAAAGACGATATAAGCCCATTGGAAAAACTGCAGGGATCCAGATCGGATCAGATGTGGGAAAGGGGTTCAGATTGGACAGGATTGGTCGAACCGAACCGACACTAGAGACAGGGAATCCGAATCGAATCGGGGTCCAAGCAGAAGAAGATATGGCAACAAAGGAAGGCCGCTAGCTTGGAGTTGGAGTGAAGAACCGAACCGGACCGAGATCCATGAGCACCGAACCAAACATGGGACGTTGGACTGGAATGAGGTGAAGTACAGGAGCCGAACAAAGAAATGCGAACCGAACCGAGGCAGAAGACATCCGAACCGAACCGAGATGGGAGCACCAAACCGAAGCAAGAAGGGGAGACCGAACCGAACTGAACACGACTCTTGAGCATCATATACCCGAACCGAACTGGATGTAGACCTTCACAACTACTACGTGACGACTCTTCTGAAGACCAACTCTAATTCGACCAAAACTCGAGAATCAAAGGTAGCCAAATTGGAAGTAGAACTCAGAATCCAGTTGGGAACTAACGTGTTAACTTCAAGAGTTGGGCATTGCTGCGGGACGTGTACTAAGGCGTTATCGACGTCCACTACTTTGATTCACCACTAAGACAGATGTTAGGCTACGGATCAATGCAGTGAGGTAGTTTTTACTCCATGGGACAGAGTGATAATAGCATGGCTATGAGCCAGTGCAGTGGAGTCCTCAGGACTTCATCCGGCAGAGTGGACACAACAAGGACTAATGGCTATGGATCATGTAACACCCCACCTCCGTTAAGGATACTCACAAAGGGAATGCCTTAACTTTGGTGGAGCATTTTAGTAAACAGAACAGAAACTCACAAGACAGATAAAAACAGTACTTGAAAAATTTATAACTTTATTTCAACAGACACCGAAATAAACTTGGTTACATCCTTCCAAATCTCAGAATTCAAGTACAAAATATCAGTCTTGTACTAAAGCCTTCAGAATGCATAGTTTAAAATCATAATCCCCACAGAAGAAGACAAGCCATACTTTAAGCACTTCAAGCAGAAGAAATCCGGATCTAGCTAGAGTATTCCCTCCTTAGAAAATCGAGGGGGGGGGGACGGAAGAAAAGAGGAGAAACAACAAGGGTCAGACATAAAGTCTGGCAAGTCCAGTGACTTTCAGCATATGAACAGATAATAATAATATGACATGAACATAAAACTGGATGAGAGATAACTGTAACAGGTGTAGCAGATATAACAGAAGAACAAAATGATATAAGCTATTGCTTTACACTTCTCTGCACTAATACTAGTTTAACAGGATTAGGTGTCACCCTAATGTCTAAACTGAAACAGAATCGGGTACAGAATAATTTAACAGAAACAGAACGCTAATAATGGGCCTTTACTACCCGATCAGAGACAGACAAAAGCAAAATGCGGATAATGGGCCTTTGCCACCCAAACAGAAACAGAAACAGATTAATCCCTACGGAAACAGAATGTAGAATTAGGTGTACACTAGTAATGGGCCTTTACCACCCGAACAGACAGTACCACGCAGAAACAGACAGGTGTTACCACCCAACAGAAACAGACGGTACCAACAGAAACAGACAGAACTAAGTGTACCCTAAAGCCCTACCCCAAGCGATCGGCTCCCTAATACATAAAAATCCTGTGTCGGCCACACAGTAGGGTGTATCGCTCCCTAAAGTGACAACCAATTGGCACAGACCTATTTACAGATGTCACGGCGTCTTACATCCTCAGAGGCAGACCGGGATCCATGCACGCACATGACCCGGTTAGAACGCACCATCAACACCCCTCGCCATTATCAGAATGAACCTCTTATAATTAGTTCAGTAAGCGTGCCCGGACCCTACTTACTGTTGGGGAAAAGTTTTGATACCAGAAAGGGTTACTGACTAATATGGGTCCCAAACAACAGATGACACAAGTGATTCCCCTCCTAACCTTGTGTCCCCAGACTAACAGATTTCAGCTTAACTTGTCTACAAGTTTCAGACATACAAAATTTAGATTAACTAGTTCACAAATCAGACAATCAAGTTAACTGGTTTTCAGACTAACGGATCAGATGTTCGGATTAACAGGCTTACATATTAACTGGTTACAGATTATCTAACTTTGTATTGGGCCTACGGATTCATGAAACGGGTTTATCAGATTCATTGGTCCAATTGGTTTAACCTTACCCAACACGTTTTAGACATCATAATTATCTCAGATTTTCATTAATTAAATATTAATGCCAAAACCTCTCACATTAGACTGACAGTTTGCGGTTACTGGTTAGGTCGGTTGGTTCCGGGCAGGTTTCTGTCGCAAACTGAGTTTAACCTCGGGTTTCAAGCACGTTATGACTAACTTCTCACATTAGAACCTATTGTTTGCGACCACTGGAATATGCCGGGCGGTTCCGGGCAGAATTACGCCGCAAACTCATTCTAACCTCGAGTTAGCCATGTTTATCTTTGCGGCCAATTAATTAATGATTTACCATTTATACCCCTGCCTAATATACATGTCAATTATTCATAGCTAATTCAGATTATGTCAATAGCGGACTAATTATACCAACTCAACAGATATATCAGATAACAGATTCTTCAGATTAGGCGACTTAACGGATTTAGCAGATTTAGCATTTTCAACAGACTTAGCACATGCATAAATAATTGTCATGATTCACAATATGATTATATACCAAATATAGCCATCTATTACTATGCATGTCATATATCCCAAAAATCCCTTACTTAGGTGTTTATTTACATTAATAGATGCCCTACTCTCATGTAAATCTTTATACCTAAGCCATATTCTTTTTGTCACAAATCATATGTTCAATACCCATTTATGTTATAAATATAACATGTCCAGTCATATATCTCAGATTTTGTTCTAGCTACAGTCCATGTTCTTTCCTCAAATCAGTCACCTATTGGTCATGCCCAATTTATGCATCATTCATTTTACTGTCCCAAATATTTTAGCGTAGGTTAATCTCTTATGAGATTGGCTCAGGCTCGTGGTAGCCTGGCTATAGAACAGAAAGAGGAAAAAGATACAAAATATGATAGATCCAAACATAACAGAACAGATATAACCTCAGATTTAGATTTATAATTCATGTCACAATCAGAATTAACGTTTATATCGGAAAATAACTGCACTTGCCTTGATTGGATTAAAGAAAGAACTTTAGTTGTTGCATAATTGTTGCAGAAGCTTTAATCTCTAATTTGAATTGAATTGCTTAGGTTGATGTTGATTAGCTTCTAGTTTTGATTCCATCAGAGTAGCGACGCCATTTTTATTTTTATTTAGAACGGAGGCAGAGAAGAAGAAGAATAGAATTGTGTGTAGAGGAGGCTAGGTCTTATGGTGTATTTATAGGTGTAGGAACTCATTTCAGCCATCAGATTAACCCTAAAACCAATCCGAACCATCAAAAATCATCCCAGGGCTTCAAAAATGGGTTCTGGGCCACCCCAGGCCGACCAGGTCGACTTATACAGAGGGGGGTCGACACTATAGTCGACCTGGGGGGGCAGGTCGACTATAGTGTCGACACTATGGTCGACCTGGGTCAGTCTGCCAGAAAGTCTGCTGAAATCTTGTTTTGGTCATATCTTGGTCATACGGACTCCGTTTTTCGAAAAATCGGACTCTATTTCACGTATTTTTCCGAGAGTAACGCAATGGTGATGTCCATTTTAACTAATTCCTGATTCTTGAATTAGTTATCCTTATTTTACTATCTTTTTCGTTACATACATCGTTATCAAACTAATTTTTCTTCTCTTCCATGTACTAATTAATTCTTCTTATGCATCACCATTATTTACCTATCATAAGCATATTTTCATATATTTTATTTTATTTTTAATTATATTAAAAATACGGGGTGTTACATTCTCCCCCCCTTAAAGGATTTCGTCCCCGAAATCTTCAAGTTAAGAAGAATGTGTCCTACCATCCAATTATCCATCTACTCAATCACCAATCACAGGCATTTGTTGTCCTTAAGAGATTTCTAATGCTGTATGAACATATGCAAGAGGTGTGTGTATATGTACCTTGTCTAATGCAAAGATCAGGCGGTCCACTGATTCAGTTGTCCTCCTTAATGCGAATTATGCTAGTGCCATGAGTCTAACATGTATGCAAATTTCCTACTCGATACATATCTTTTCTATATGAGTGCACAACCATTCAGTCATATGCAACATCCATGTGCTGAGTCAATCATTTTGCATCCACAAAAATTAAAAATGCTCACACATCCATATGCAGTATGAGAGTGTTTTCGAGTCGATCTAGTGCCTAGTGTGTGTATATGCATCCACGGGCAACCACTAGCAACCACTTGCATCCACTTGCAACCATCAAACATAACATGTCTCAAACACATGTTTACACCCATTAGTTTCTACCTAAAGTTCGAAGATTCGATCGATTGGATACAGTCGAATGATGGAAGAGAGTACAGATAGAACAAAAACTTGGTTCCCATTAGACATTGGTTGAGAGAATAATTCCCCTAAGTATCAACCCCAAAGACCGAGATCAATATCAGATTGACACTCAGAGGATTACCCTCTTTAGACAATGTCAAAACTGGAAATCTTATCCTTATCAGAGATATTCAGATATTTACAGACTACTAGTATAGATCAGATTACCAAATGATTCTTAGAAAACTAAGCATGATAAAACCCAGAATGTATGCGTCCTACTTGACGCCTAACACGGATATCTCTCAAATCCCAACCTATCACCAGCAGATGAGTCGTAACCCCTATGGGGTTTAAAACTATAACCAGATCAGAAACAAGACTAGTATTAAAGTGCAGAGATCCAACTGCAGAATCAGAGTGTTAGAATCAGAAAGAGTTCTACTCAATAATCAGATAAAGAAATTAAACCTCCTACAAATAGTTTTCCTATTTTTAACCTATCCACTAGCCTCGAGAGTGCTCGCCTGCCTTCCAGAAGTAGGTCCTATCCTCTGCCCTTACCCTCGTTTCTTCGGGCAGTTCCTAGTGAAGTGTCCCATCTCACCACAGTTGAAGCAAGCGCCCTTCCTCTTTCTGCAATCCTTGTTCAAATAAGTCGAGCTTCCACAAGTAAAACACTTTTCTCCCCCTCATCTTCAGACTTTTCTTTCCTCTTGTGTTTCCTTTTTGCCTTCTTTTTGAACCAAGTTCATATCCATGGGTTTCTTATCTTTGGGTTGTGCTCCTTGGCCAAACTCCCTCATTCTCATCTTTACTATGCTTGTGTAACACGTTGACCAGTCCCTCGAAAGCTGCCTCCATCGCACGGAAAAATCCTACAAAGCTCGAAAGAAAATTAGCCGTAGGTGAAACTACTGCGGCTACAGATGGAAGTCGGGCACTTATTTCCCCTTTGACCGGTGTCGTAGTCTTATCAAGCCTATCGAACCATGCCGCGATGAGGTTACCTCCCAGAAAGCCAGGAGCCCCGGAGACTCAGAAAAAGAAGGAAACAAGGATTTAGACAGAGAATCAGAATATAGATATATGGCTTTGGGGACTATGTTTTTTTCAAAATAAACTTTCCTTTTGAAAATACTTTCTTTTAAAGCCTTTTTGAAAATAATTTTCAAAAACTTTACCCAATCTGGTAACCTTCAGCTTTGATACCAAGTGTAACACCCCACCTCCGTTAAGGACACTCACAAAGGGAATGCCTTAACTTTGGTGGAGCATTTTAGTAAACAGAACAGAAACTCACAAGACAGATAAAAACAGTACTTGAAAAATTTATAACTTTATTTCAACAGAAACCGAAATAAACTTGGTTACATCCTTTCAAATCTCAGAATTCAAGTACAAAATATCAGTCTTGTACAAAAGCCTTCAGAATGCATAGTTTAAAATCATAATCCCCATAGAAGAAGACAAGCCATACTTTAAGCACTTCAAGCAGAAGAAATCCGGATCTAGCTAGAGTATTCCCTCCTTAGAAAACCTGGGGGGGGGGGGGGACGGAAGAAAAGAGGCGAAACAAGAAGGGTCAGACATAAAGTCTGGCAAGTCCAATGACTTTTAACATATGAACAGATAATGATAATATGACATGAACATAAAACTGGATGAGAGATAACTGTAACAGGTGTAGCAGATATAACAGAAGAACAGAATGATATAAGCTATTGCTTTACACTTCTCGGCACTAATACTAGTTTAACAAGATTAGGTGTCACCCTAATGTCTAAACTGAAACAGAAGCGGGTATAGAATAATTTAACAGAAACATAACGCTAATAATGGGCCTTTACTACCCGATCAGAGACAGACAGAAGCAGAATGCAGATAATGGGCCTTTGCCACCCAAACAGAAGCAGATTAATCCCTACGGAAACAGAATGTAGAATTACGTGTACACTAGTAATGGGCCTTTACCACCCGAACAGACGGTACCACGCAGAAACAGACAGGCATTACCACCAAACAGAAACATACGGTACCAACAGAAACAGACAGAACTAAGTGTACCCTAAAACCCTACCCCAAGCGATCAGCTCCCAAATACATAAATATCATGTGTCGGCCCCACGGTAGGGTGTATCACTCCCTAAAGTGACAACCAATTGGCACAGACCTATTTACAGATGTCACGGCGTCTTACATCCTCAGAGGCAGACCGGGATCCATGCACGCACATGACCCGGTTGGAACGCACCATCAACACCCCTCACCATTATCAGAATGAACCGCTTATAATTAGTTCAGTAAGCGTGCCCATACCCTACTTACTGTTGGGGCAAAGTTTTTGATACCAGAAAGGGTCACTGACTAATATGGGTCCCAAACAATAGAAGACACAAGTGATTCCCCTCCTAACCTTGTGTCCCCAGACTAACAGATTTTAGCTTAACTTGTCTACAAGTTTCAGACATACAAAATTTAGATTAACTAGTTCACAGATCAGACAATCAAGTTAACAGGTTTTCAGACTAACGGATCAGATGTTCGGATTAACAGGCTTACAGATTAACTGGTTACAGATTATCTAACTTTGTATTGGGCCTACGGATTCATGAAACGGGTTTATCAGATTCATTGGTCCAATTGGTTTAACCTTACCCAACACGTTTTAGACATCATAATTATCTCAGATTTTCATTAATTAAATATTAATGCCCAAACCTCTCACATTAGACTGACAGTTTGCGGCTACTGGTTAGGCCGGCTGGTTCCGGGCAGGTTTCTATCGCAAACTGAGTCTAACCTCGGGTTTCAAGCACGTTATGACTAACTTCTCACATTAGAACCTATTGTTTGCGACCACTGGAATATGCCGGGCGGTTCCGGGCGGAATTACGCCTCAAACTCATTCTAACCTCGAGTTAGCCATGTTTATCTTTGCGGCCAATTAATTAATGATTTACACTTTATACCCCCGCCTAATATACATGTCAATTATTCATAGCTGATTCAGATTATGTCAATAGCGGACTAATTATACCAACTCAACAGATATAGCAGATAACAGATTCTTCAGATTAGGCGACTTAACGGATTTAGCAGATTTAGCATTTTCAACAGACTTAGCAGATGACAGATTTGGCTGATGAACAGATCTAGCAGACTAGGAAGTAGAGCAGAACTAGCAGATTAGGCAATGTAACAAAACTAGCAAATTAGGCAAATATAACAGATTTAATCATTTCTTAAAGTTTCACAAACATATCTTGCCTAATTATAAATCTTGCCTAAGTTCACATGCATAAATAATTGTCATGATTCACAATATGATTATATACCAAATATAGCCATCTATTACTATGCATGTCATATATCCCAAAAATCCCTTACTTAGGTGTTTATTTACATTAATAGATGCCCTACTCTCATGTAAATCTTTATACCTAAGCCATATTCTTTTTATCACAAATCATATGTTCAATACCCATTTATGTTATAAATATAACATGTCCAGTCATATATCTCAGATTTTGTTCTAGCTATAGCCCATGTTCTTTCCTCAAATCAGTCACCTATTGGTCATGCCCAATTTATGCATCATTCATTTTACTGTCCCAAATATTTTAGCATATGTTAATCTCTTATGAGATTGGCTCAAGCTCGTGGTAGCCTGGCTATATAACAGAAAGAGGAAAAAGATACAAAATATGATAGATCCAAACAGAACAGAACAGATATAACCTCAGATTCAGATTTATAATTCATGTCACAATCAGAATTAACGTTTATATCAGAAAATAACTTCACTTGCCTTTACTGGATTAAAGAAAGAACTTTAGTTGTTGCAGAATTGTTGCAGAAGCTTTAATCTCTAATTTGAATTGAATTGTTTAGGTTGATTAGCTTCTAGTTTTGATTCCAGCAGAGTAGCGACGCCATTTTTATTTTTATTTAGAACAGAGGCAGAGAAGAAGAAGAATAGAATTGTGTGTAGATGAGGCTAGGTTTAAGGGTGTATTTATAGGTGTAGGAACTCATTTCAGCCATCAGATTAACCCTAAAACCAATCCGGACCATCAAAAATCATCCCAGGGCTTCAAAAATGGGTTCTGGGCCACCCCAGGCCGACCAGGTCGACTTGTACAGAGGGTGGGTCGACACTATAGTCGACCTGGGGGGGGGGGGGGGGGGCAGGTCGACTATAGTGTCAACACTATGGTCGACCTGGGTCAGTCTGCCAGAAAGTCTGCTGAAATCTTGTTTTGGCCATATCTTGGTCATACGGACTCCATTTTTCGAGAACTCGGACTCTATTTCGCGTATTTTTCCGAGAGGAACGCAATGGTGATGTCTTTTTTACCTAGTTCCTGAATCTTGAGTTAGTTATCCTTATTTTACTATCTTTTCCGTTACATACATCGTTATCGAACTAATTTTTCTTCTCTTCCATGTATTATTTAATTCTTCTTATGCATCACCATTATTTACCTATCATAAGCATATTTTCATATATTTTATTTCATTTTTAATTATATTAAAAATACGGGGTGTTACAGATCAATGCAGTGGAGTCGCCATGACTACATGGGGGTAGAGTGATCATAACAAGGATTTAAGTGGTCAAAGTAGTGGATATCGTATGCTTTATGCACTGAGTGAGAGATATGAGGATTGCTATGCTTGATTGTTTGATATCACTATGACATTTGATATCACTATGACATGCACACCCCTTCCGCGTATCTTTACACCATGTGTTAGTGTCACCTTAGAGTACTGTACATCCTATTGTGCTAACTCTTAGGTTGCAGGTTTAGGTTCAGGTATGGTTTAGTATACCTGTTATTATTCTGTTTTGCTGCTTATTGCTCATACCAGACTTTTGTCTGACTTAGAGTTTTATGTCTCTTCTTATTACTCTGGGTGCTCTTAAACGGGCAGGCTAGAGACAGGTTTGGTGGTATGCACGAGTAGCTGTACTGGAGAAGAGAAGGAGGCTTCCACGCATGACATATATATAAATATTCTCCCTGTGTCATTGCTGGTCACTACTTTGGGCACTAGTAGTGTACCTTTCCTTTACATTGCTCTAGAGACAGTTTTAAAAGTTGTAATAATGATGATGTGGAACATAAGCTGTATTTTTGGATTTTCCGCTGCTATGATGGTTTAGTTTTAGCTCATGCACTGTCTCGCCTGTTTTATGTCAAAGTTATGTTATTATTATATTTTATTCCATGCGCTGTGAGATATAACACATGTTCCTTGTTAGTTCAAATTCCTTTCTTTGGCGACCATCTCGTGCTGGTCGGGCATTGGCACAGCACACTTTCATTGGAAATGTCGGCTGGTCCGGGGCGGGCCATCACAGATTTTATCTAAATTTATAAAAAAAACATGGTCAACCTATTGATAAATGTGTGGAAGTTTGGTTGGATGATAGAGATAACCATGTAGCACACACATATATTCTCCTCAACTTTGTTGAAGTTGCACCATTTGTAGATAATATACTTTTATTCGTCATAATGTATTATATCATCTACATATTCATAATATAATTATAATGAAATATTTGTCTATAATTGCAGTAATAACAAATCGCAACATCCAAATTGCGATATCAGCAAGACTTTTCTACTTGGTTTTCTTATTACTTTTCGGATGCGATAAATTGTGGTAGACGAAGAATTGAAACATTTAGCCATGTGACCAAAAAGGAAAGTCAAGAGCTATCCAATATTTTTCGTCAATGGATACAAATTTAATATACTAAAGAGTATGGTATTGAAAATTAACTAACAATACTGGTGTTTGGTTAAAGGTAGTAATGATCCAAATAATCATATAAATGGTTTTATGGCGTGTTAACCTAAGTTTTACAGTTGACATAGTTCTCAAGACCTCTGAAAGAAGTATTTTTGTTAAAAGCAACCGATTCAGCAACCTTCCAGGTTTTGGAATCAACATGCACCCAAAATGTAATCTTATAGAAATAAAACATACTTCATGTTATTATAAGCATGATCCTTTTGTACTTTCGAAACAAGCTCTTTAAGTTTAGTATGCTTCTTACCTATCTTTAAAAGGAGATAAAACAGATTGGTTGATTGTTTTTTGAAAAAAAAGGTAGGGTTTACATTTGATGGACATAAAATTCCCGATGAACAAGCTTACCAAATAGATATTGAGGAAACCAGAGGAATAATAATAATTGATGATCAAATCAATTTTGGACCTCTAAACGATTAATCAAATGAATTTATTGAAGCATTTGAGATTATAGAGGTACAAAATATAGAGTATGATACAAAGTCTAAATAAAAGTGTGAGTACTGATTATTAACCTATTTTTTAAGAAGGTAGTTTTTATGTTATTTTTACGTTATACTATTCTCATTAAAAATGATATGTTATGCTAATGATATGTATCACATAGTCCTTTTATGTTCGGTCATAAGGTATGTTTCACGTAATCCTTTTACGTTCTGCCATAATACATGTTTTAAAAATTAAATGATATGTTTCTCATATATGATATATATGTCTGTAGTAGGTGCTATATGTGTTGTCCCATAGCCGTACCTCTTCTCATTCTGGACCTCCAACCTCTTCCTTTAAGAGAGGGATTGGTCCTCCTTCAGCAGGTAGCGATGGCAGTGGCTCATCGCAGGAGCTAGAGCATCATGTGGTGTGGTTGCAACCTAAAGCCACTAAAGGATAAGTATTAAGTTTCAAAGTTAAATTTGATTTCTATAAAAATCTATTATATATATATTAGTCATGAAATATTAAATGTTTCCTTCTTTTTAATACAATGGTTTTGAGATTGAGTTGTCTAGTATAGTTCTTGGTATCTCTCGATAGACATATATAAGTTGTATAACTGCATGTTGGTCGAAGTGGTCGAAGATTCTAGATAACGCGAGAGTAACCATTTGGTATGACTTCTTGGTAAGTGTGAATTTACATTGTTAATTTATAGGTTATATTTTAATAAACATGGATGCTACTTATGGGATATAAAAAATTCCTTAAATTAAGATATATCATTTTTTCCATTATATAGGCATGCATACTTATTTGTTGTATACCCTTTTATTTGGTTTAATAGCAATCAATGGTTATAAGGAACACTTTATATGTTACCCTGTTATTTATAGAACACTTTATATATTGCCATATTATTTATAGAACACTATACATTACCATGTTATTTATAAAACATTGCTATGTTTATACTATTTATAAAAATGTATAACTTTTATTTTCTAAAACGTGCAGGGTGTAGTAGACCTTCAAGAGACCGATCTTACCCTTATACAGTGCCACTGGGATAACAGAATTGCAAAGAATTACAGGGAAATGGTAGCTGGCATCAAAAAAGTAGGGAAGAAGCCAAATTGGATGGGTGCTACTATATAGAATGATTGCGTCAAATGGTGGGGTCAATGAGGAGGTAGATTTACCACTATTTAGTTTAAATTGTTTAGTGCAATAGTGCATAAATTTAAACTGTAAAACATTATTTCCAATTTAAATTTACAAAGGGTGTCAAGGAGGAACTCGAAGAATAAAAGCAAGAAGCCTGTTACATATCCTGGTGGTTCCAAGTCATTACTGCGAGAACTTAGTAAATTAATAAATTAAGATAACAAACAGTTATTACATTTTTATATTTTAATATCAAAGTTGTTAAAAGATAAGTAATATAATATTATATAATATATATTTATATGCGCAAATTTCTAGAAATAAAGCACGGTGCTCCTATGTCTTATTGAGATGTTTTCATTCATACTCATTTAATAAGTTAAACTGAAGATTCATGCATAGTTTCATACTCTTGGGAACATGCTAAGAAAGAAAATGTTGCATACGTAACTATAATATAATTAACTTAAAAGTTACAAGTTAATTAAAAAAATGTTGTGTAAAATTCAATTGTCTTTTTCATTATACGAAAGTTCCAACAAGCACAGACATAGATATTGGAGGACACCGGATGAGCTGATTTGACAGTTGACGAGGATGATGCCTATTTGTGGATGTCATGGTCCCACCGACCTGCAACTGGCGCTAGGGATTTGGGAACCAAGCGATAATTTTAAATTAAATTTATGTGAATTACGTTTATAATATTGGAAAAACTATGATAATTCTTATTTGATTACACGCAAAGATAGCTTAAAAGGCATATTAGAGGACTCATTCAAAGCGGAGATTGCACAACCATGAGCCCAGATCGTCAATCTTAAGGAATGTGATCGTTGTCGTGATCTGGCGGTAAAGTAACTAAGCCATCGTTTGGCAAAGTTCATAGACCCGTAGGGGAGATTCTCTTCATCCTATTGTTTTGGAGGGGACGATGTGTTATTTAAGGTATGTTTTGTTATATTTTGTTATATGTACATATACTGTAACGTCCCATAATTTTCAGTATATTTAAATTTCAATTTAAAATAAATAAATTGGAATATATTTAGGAAAATCAAATTTTGTTAATTCTAATGTTGACGATTGGTTGAATTGAGTGAAAATAGATTTTTAATTTAGTTTGTACTTAGGATGGTTGTAATTTGAAAATTTAATATTTTAATGACTAATTAGACTTAAGTTGTTTAAGATAAAAAGGGAAATTAAAATACCTGAAAACCCATTTATAAAGTCTATTAAAATTTAATTTTAATGACTTAGGATAAGTGAAATTTCATTTGGTTATAGTGATAAAGAATTGAAAATTCAAATATAGTATCTACGATATAACTGAAGTTAAATTGTTTAGTGTATAATTGAAATACAAATTTAAATTTGATAAATAATAAAATTTGTGAACTTAAAATATGTGAAATTTGATTTATAAATTTATTTAAGTTATAATTTGATTTAAATGGAATTTAATGAATATTCAAATTGAATTAAAACAGTTATATGAATAATTGAATATTTTATTAATTAATCACAGTGAAATTTAACTGTTTTGGCGACGGCCTCAGAATTCGACAAAACTGACACCATCAGAACCGGAACGGTGAATTATTATAGGATTTCAATTTGCGTTACAATCCGACTTACCGTTTGATCGTACGAGAGAAAATGTGAACGAGAGCAGTGTAAATGGATAATTGGGTATTTCTCATATTTGGGCTTTATAATTATATATAAAAATAAACCCCACTTACCACACCTCAGCCATTTTTCAACATACGTATATTTCCTCCACCGACCCTTCTCTAATGGCTGGAAACAAATTTCTAAACCTAGCTGAAAATAAAAATACAAGCTTGAAATTCAAATTTCTTCAAACCCTAGAGTATTATATGTCAATTCGAAGCTCTCGACGGTGCGAAGCTTCTGGTGCAATTTGTTTTGACATGCAGTGACTGTATCAACCAAAATCCTTGGTCAAAGTTTGCTGGAATCGAAACCTTAGGGTTGAAATTAGGGTATTTCGATTTAGAGGTTAATTGGAAAATCGGGCTTATGGGTATTGGGGAGATCGTCAATACGAGTTGAACGAGGGTGGTTGGAGGTGCTATCGTGAAGTAGAGCTCTGGGAATTTTCGTTTTAGGGTTCGGAGGGGTTTCCGTTCAATGCTTCGGCGACGGCGAAGGGCACCACCGGAGGTGGTGATGCCGGTGTCTGTGGATGCGGCTGTGGGAGCTGTTTCTTTTTGCGAGTGGTCGGAGATCTTCAAACGGACGGTGGACGGAAAGATTTGCGGTCAAAGTAGGCGCCTGGAATGGGTTTCGTGTGTACCTGCAGTTGAAGAACGACGGAGCGGGAAGACCACTTCGGGTGCTGACGTGTCGGTAAGGGATAGGGTGAGCCAAATTGTTTTAATTAATTTATATATTTATATTTCAATTAGAAAAACAGTGATAACTTTCTCGTTTTAACTCGGATTTGGACGCGGTTTGTTGCATTGGGATCGTGGTGGAATTGCGGACGTTTTGGCACTAATCTGGCTGTTTTTAGAGACTGTGAAATTTTGGGCTTCTTTTGGATGTCCGATCCACTAAGGACCCAAAGGTGAGTGATTCTTTGCTCACGAAATACTGAATTATTCCCATATTTATTAAATTAAATTATGAAATAAGTTTGGCTGCATGGTTGTGATTGATTTTTGATGTGTTGTTTAAACAGACATGCAAATGTGAATCTGAGAAAATCAAGTTGATAACTAGTTATTCTATTTAATTAAATTTAGTTAGAAACTCGACCCTTGTAAATCAGTGAAATGATTTGCTATTTACCATTTGAATTGAATGGTTGTGATGAATGCTTTGGTTTGATTTGATCGATGAATTGATATTAGTACTGAAATGTTCCTTTATTCAGTATATGTATGTTGTATGTTCATCATGACGATTAATCCCATTTAACCTTGATGCTATGGGCATCGAATAAACCCGGGATTTATCGATTTGAAATGAATTAAGAATGCAGAGTGAAATGATAAATCTCTGTGACCCTGATTTGGATTGAAATGATAGATCCATCCCTGAATACCGAGAAATTTAAATTTAATCACTTGGCCATAGGGTAGCAAATTATATATGGACATCGGTTGGTTAAATGATTTTTAATATTTGAAATTTTTATTTTGATGGAAATTTCATTTAAAGGAAATGTGTCGATTTATTCCTTTGAAAATCTGAATCTTAAAGATTATTTGAAATGATTTAAGTATTTTCCCAAAGTGAATTTGAAGGTCAAAGATTCAAAATTAATATGATTTGGAATTTTCAAGGATTGGGTAGCCTCGAGTTTAATAAATTCTTATTGAATTTAATATTGAAATAGAAAGGAAAATCGTGGATACTTAGAGTTGTTTTAGCCTTAATATAATTATGGTTTTAAATTCCTTGAATTTGAATATGGGTTGAAATGGGATTGTTGAAACAAGTCCTTTGGTCTAGACAACTCCATTGAGACTGGAGTTAGATTCAAGTATTGAAGTTCGGAAGAAAGAATCGATTTTTAGTTAAAGAATTTTCATATATATATTTACACTCTTTGATTTCAATAACTATCCTTTCTTCAAAATTTATTTATTAAACTTTTATGTGTAACTAATTTTGTTATAACAAAATTTTCCTTATATTGTTTACCTAAACTATTTATTAAAATTTTAAATTTATATATATAGTGGTTTTAAACTTATTTATCCTAATTTAACGATTATATTCTATACATATACTATTTTATATAAAGGTTTTAGAAGCTTCTAATTTTCAGAATTATATTTTATAAAGTGTAATTTATTCTGAATGGAAATGCTGGATTTAAACCCTAGTTCGAGATGGAGTCGAGATAGAGTATTCAATATAAATTGACTTTAACCAATTTTATATGGAAATGTAATTGGTATTTATTCGAATAAAAATGGATTCCATAAATGATATGAATGATTGTTATGGAGATTATACTCTATTGAATATGAATGGATTTCGAATTCAAATCATTTTGAGATAATTATAATATTTGATATGAAGTATATTCTACTTGAATATGAATCGATCTGGTGAAACATTATATGATTATAATATAATGAAATGAATATATTCTAGTTAGAATATAAATCGGTTTGGAATGACTTCGATACGTTGATATGAAATTTTTATTCTTTTGAATATAAAATGGGTTCGAAACAAAATATGATATTTTGAGATGAAAGCGAACCTTTAAAATGTAAAAGAACCAACCGATGTGGAAAATGTAAACGTTGGTTGTTAAAGAGACCGGAGTCGACATAAGACATACTCTCTGTCAGTGTCGATACCACTTTGACAACTGTGAACGTTTTGACGTATCTAGAACGAGACATGATGACTTGGAGTCGATTATTGAATCGAAGAAGATGATCGAGGACGAAATAGCCCTGACCCTCGGGTCAGAATTGAAATGACTAAAACAGGAGCTATACCGTGACTAACTGAGGTAGCACCTTTGATCGGACACACTTCTTCGATAATATTTCTATGATTATGATGATGATGATGATTTGGGCCCATTTATGACTTTGGGAGTGTGTTCCGAGGTGGGCGGTAGTGGCTGCTATGCGTTACCACCGGTCCGGGAGTGCAATTGGTAGAATCCTACCCTGGGCATTGCCTCGAGTGCCTTGTCATATATATACATATCGAGCCCCATACGATTTTGATTTTGCATTGCCTTCTATGGAGTGCCCTCTGATAACACCAGTACGGTGAATTTACGGTACTGTATAGACTGTTGGTGCCTATAAACGGCGTAAGGGTAATATGGCAATCCCGCTTACGCTATTTTCAGTATTTATACTTTACTGGATAGACACTATCATAATAGCGTACTATATTATGTATGTATTAGTTTAACGGATCCTTGAGAGATGGAAAAATCCCGTAACTTCTCTTGAGTTACTGTACCCATGACACTGATATTATTTCGTATTTAAATTTGACTAATATGAGAATGATTTAGTGCTGATCCGAGTGTTTGTTGTGTTTTCTTTTTATGCAATACGCTCGGGTCAGCAGATGTTGCAGTTAATGAAGATTACCTTGCCTTGGAGGACGAAGACGAAGTTTGGCGTATATATCTATTATGAGTATGGTTTAACCACTGCATTTATTTCCGCTGCTTATTATGTACATCCGTATGTATATGTAACTCTGATAATCATTGAATGTTATAATCACAGTATGCATTTCAACTGCTTTTTAATGCTATTTGTTTATTATATGTTGTCCTTCCGCTGTGAGATTCTGTTATTGTTTTTCTCTTCTTTCTTTCTTCTTTTCCCAATAACTACCTGCATTTGCGATTTGTTTGGGTCGACATGTGTGGCTTATTGTCGATTTTAAACGGTCAAAAATGTGGGTCGTTACATTTGGTATCTGAGCGATGGTTGGCGACAACCTTGGCTCTGTTTGGGAATAAAACTCGTTAGAGATGGGGTTAGTAATGCCCTAGAATGAGTTAGAGTGATATATGAGAGAGCGTACTTGTATTTTGATATAAAAATGTTTTGATTGTGTTGGCTTGTTCTGTTGAATATTTATGGATTCTGGTCGATATATGGGACGCCATGGTATCGATAGGAATTTCTAAATAATCGAATAGAATGGAACAACACAATATGGCTTTGCTTATATTTTTAAATATATATGAATTGTTTAGTAGGTTGTAATATTAAGTTATTACCTTTTTGGTTGATTCAATAATAAATTTTATAAGGAAATTTAAATAGTTAGAAAATATTTGAGAATGAAATGATACCATTAAGTATAATAGGGTGAGAAAGATTTGTGTTTGAAATAGAAATGAACTTGAAACTTGATCCTGGGGTGTTTTCGAAGATAGTTTGCTAATGTTTGAAATAATATCGTATGATAAGAAATAGTTTGGAAATGGCTTTCAAATGAAATTAGTGTGAAACCCCTACTTAGACCTGAGGAATGACTTCGGTAATGAGTGCACGCATTATCGACATTTATTCTGAAGTGTTTAAGTGGGGGAGACCACTCCGTACTTTCGTAACTTGTTGAAAAGAATTTTGGACCAAATTTCCAGGGGTATGTGAAGTGGAGTTTAAGATTGAACTAGGATTGAAATTCTTTGTTGTTAGTTAAAGTTTGGATTTCAAAATTTATGGTACGTTTTCTAAGGATTTTATAAATACATATGTATTTTAAACTTGGTTCATAAAACCCAGAATCAAGCTATTTAAATTCATCCTAACTAACGACATCGGTTCAAGATTTAATTTTCTCGATGCATTGGAGTTTTAGACTTTGAAATTATGGAATGGACTTAAGAACTAAGGGGTCGTCACGGAACTCTTAAATATGGACGATAATAAGGAAAACAAATCCCAACTTTGGTTGGGAAGGGTGTTGAAAGAAATTGAAAATTTACCTCGGAATATAAGTCAACTAAAGTCGACTAGAATAAAGTGGAAAGTTTGGTGCGTAAATAAATTGGCAACGGTTAATTGTTTGGAATAATTAATAAGTGGATTTAACTAGTTCGGGAAGAAATAAAAGAACTTAGGTTAGATGATAAAATCTATATGGTCGATAAAGTAAAATTGAAGGGAATAAATGGTGAGTTAGAACACGTGAGAATGAATGTATAGAAAATCTAATTGGGTTAAATCTCCTTTGAACTATATATCGAACATGAATCTAAGTGTGGACGATGGAATGAATGGAATGAGTTGAGCAATCGGGTTAAATAAAGTTAACTTAAGAATCGAATAATAATAGTTCGAAACTAAGTACAAACACTTGAGTACTAATAGTCCTTAATCAAATTCATGGTTGTGAGTCGAATAAATAAATTGGGTTAATGGAGATAAGACTTTACTTAAGGTGAAACTAGAATAAATGAATGAAGAGAATAGTTAAACGAATAGAAAGCCAAACAAAAGAAGTGGGATGTAAATATAAAATTTGGCTTATACGAAATAAGGTAATAGTTAAGCGAATTCTAATTTGGAAATTTCGATATAATGAAATGAGATCAACTTAGAAAGACTAAATAAGTTGGTGTAGTATTTACATATATGGTTGGATTAAGTAAGAAATGAAATTTCGAAACGAGGGAAATAGGATGGTTTATATAAAAATCATCACTGACCTTAACCCTTGATCATGAATTCGAAGTTAGCTAAATAGAACGGAGAATGGAATAAACCGGGAATTGAAAATATGAAATAAGATACGAGAAATATAAATCGAAGTCTAATTTGTTAAATTAGGATATCGAATGAATTTTTGGATTAAAGGGATTCCACTAAGTCAAATGAAATAGAATAGATGGAAGTAAACTCGAGAAAAAAAAATCTAAATTGGTCGACTTAGAACCAAACATGAATGGATGAAGGGAAGTGAGGATGAACTTAATATAAGACGGACGATAATGAAGTATAAATGAAATATAAGTTATTATTCAATGAAACGAATATGAAATATTTATGCAACAAAAGGATAACCCTGTTATGAGTATAATGGAGCGATGATCCGTTTGGTGATTAAGTTTTGCTAAAGTTCTCGAATTTGAGAGTTGAAACTCCAAGTAAATAAATCGACGTTTATACGAAAATCTGAAACATTCATTTAGCTGAAACTAAAATGACCATAACTTTTGATGGGTTGATCGGAATTCGACGATTTCGGATTTTTCGAAAACCTTAGAAACTTACCTAAAACCTTCGTTTATAAAGCCAGGTCGAATTCCTATGATTACTAAGCTGAAATGCAAGTTTTAGTCGTAGTTGTATATGCAGAAAATTTAAAAACTGAAGCGCATACCTATACTGTTTTGACCATAACTTCCTAATGGAGCGTCGGATTTCGATGTGCGAGTACAATTCGGAAAGCCCAGGATCTGTACTAAAACTTTTCCTTAATTTTCTGGGTGAAAATTTGCTGTTTTAAAGGTTAAAAACTGGGTTGAATAATTCAGACCTGCATTTTCAGAGTATGGGTTAAAGTGTTCGCCTTCACCAAAACAGTCATAACTTTTGAACGAATTGTCGGAATCCAATGAATCCGGACAATTCGGAAAGCTTAAAAGAAATGCTATAACTTTACCTAGTGGGTTCTAGTCAAATTCCAATATTTAATGGGTGATAAACTTCATTTTGTTTGCTGGCCTGACATAGATATATTGGTTTTGGGGTTAAAATGATTAATGTATGTTGGGTAAGTTGCATATGTTGTTATGTATTGTATATATGCTTGAATCTCATGTGTATGCAAGTTGTAACAGGTGTAAGGAGTGTGCGCTATGCTCTGGAGCTCGCTTGCGCTAAATGCTAAACATTAAGGTAAATAAAAAAAATGCAAACAAACACTAAACAAGGTACGTATGTGTGTTATATGGTTTATGGTTAGAATCTATATGGTGTCTTCCCCATTTTTGGGATGCCTCATCGAATGATGAGATGTATATGTGAAATTATATATGTTGTGATTTTCCAGACCTCTCCGTACAAAGGAGATGCTGCCGAAATTTTCTGTGATTTCGGGAGTTAGAAAATTTATCAGATATACAAATATAACTTACTTAATAAAGGCTATTTTTTTTGTATGAATTTAAAATAGATATGTGCTTAACATCGTTCGTTCTCTTTTCGAGGACAAAAAGATTTTAAGTGGGGGAGAATGTAACGTCCCATAATTTTCAGTATATTTAAATTTCAATTTAAAATAAATAAATTGGAATATATTTAGGAAAATCAAATTTTGTTAATTCTAATGTTGACGATTGGTTGAATTGAGTGCAAATAGATTTTTAATTTAGTTTGTACTTAGGATGGTTGTAATTTGAAAATTTAATATTTTAATGACTAATTAGACTTAAGTTGTTTAAGATAAAAAGGGAAATTAAAATACCTGAAAACCCATTTATAAAGTCTATTAAAATTTAATTTTAATGACTTAGGATAAGTGAAATTTCATTTGGTTATAGTGATAAAGAATTGAAAATTCAAATATAGTATCTACGATATAACTGAAGTTAAATTGTTTAGTGTATAATTGAAATACAAATTTAAATTTGATAAATAATAAAATTTGGGAACTTAAAATATGTGAAATTTGATTTATAAATTTATTTAAGTTATAATTTGATTTAAATGGAATTTAATGAATATTCAAATTGAATTAAAACAGTTATATGAATAATTGAATATTTTATTAATTAATCAACAGTGAAATTTAACTGTTTTGGCGACGGTCTCAGAATTCGACAAAACTGGCACCATCAGAACTGGAATGGTGAATTATTATAGGATTTCAATTTGCGTTACAATCCGACTTACTGTTTGACCGTACGAGAGAAAATGTGAACGAGAGCAGTGTAAATGGATAATTGGGTATTTCTCATATTTGGGCCTTATAATTATATATAAAAATAAACCCCACTTACCACACCTCAGCCATTTTTCAACATACATATATTTCCTCCACCGACCCTTCTCTAATGGCTGGAAACAAATTTCTAAACCTAGCTGAAAATAAAAATACAAGCTTGAAATTCAAATTTCTTCAAACCCTAGAGTATTATATGTCAATTCGAAGCTCTCGACGGTGCGAAGCTTCTGGTGCAATTTGTTTTGACATGCAGTGACTGTATCAACCAAAATCCTTGGTCAAAGTTTGCTGGAATCGAAACCTTAGGGTTGAAATTAGGGTATTTCGATTTAGAGGTTAATTGGAAAATCGGGCTTATGGGTATTGGGGAGATCGTCAATACAAGTTGAACGAGGGTGGTTGGAGGTGCTATCGTGAAGTAGAGCTCTGGGAATTTTCGTTTTAGGGTTCGGAGGTGTTTCCGTTCAATGCTTCGGCGACGGCGAAGGGCACTACCGGAGGTGGTGATGCCGGTGTCTGTGGATGCGGCTGAGGGAGCTGGTTCTTTTGCGAGTGGTCGGAGATCTTCAAACGGACGGTGGACGGAAAGATTTGCGGTCAAAGTAGGCGCCTGGAATGGGTTTCGTGTGTACCTGCAGTTGAAGAACGATGGAGCGGGAAGACCACTTCGGGTGCTGACGTGTCGGTAAGGGATAGGGTGAGCCAAATTGTTTTAATTAATTTATATATTTATATTTCAATTAGAAAAACAGTGATAACTTTCTCGTTTTAACTCGGATTTGGACGCGGTTTGTTGCATTGGGATCGTGGCGGAATTGCGGACGTTTTGGCACTAATCTGGCTGTGTTTAGAGATTGTGAAATTTTGGGCTTCTTTTGGATGTCCGATCCACTAAGGACCCAAAGGTGAGTGATTCTTCGCTCACGAAATACTGAATTATTCCCATATTTATTAAATTAAATTATGAAATAAGTTTGGCTGCATGGTTGTGATTGATTTTTGATGTGTTGTTTAAACAGACATGCAAATGTGAATCTGAGAATATCAAGTTGATAACTAGTTATTCTATTTAATTAAATTTAGTTAGAAACTCGACCCTTGTAAATCAGTGAAATGATTTGCTATTCACCATTTGAATTGAATGGTTGTGATGAATGCTTTGGTTTGATTTGATCGATGAATTGATATTAGTACTGAAATGTTCCTTTATTCAGTATATGTATGTTGTATGTTCATCATGACGATTAATCCCATTTAACCTTGATGTTATGGGCATCGAATAAACCCGGGATTTATCGATTTGAAATGAATTAAGAATGCAGAGTGAAATGATAAATCTCTGTGACCCTGATTTGGATTGAAATGACAGATCCATCCCTGAATACCGAGAAATTTAAATTTAATCACTTGGCCATAGGGTAGCAAATTATATATGGACATCGGTTGGTTAAATGATTTTTAATATTTGAAATTTTTATTTTGATGGAAATTTCATTTAAAGGAAATGTGTCGATTTAGATAAGCTTTATTCTTCCTTTGAAAATCTGAATCTTAAAGATTATTTGAAATGATTTAAGTATTTTCCCAAAGTGAATTTGAAGGTCAAAGATTCAAAATTAATATGATTTAGAATTTTCAAGGATTGGGTAGCCTCGAGTTTAATAAATTCTTATTGAATTTAATATTGAAATAGAAAGGAAAATCGTGGATACTTAGAGTTGTTTTAGCCTTAATATAATTATGGTTTTAAATTCCTTGAATTTGAATATGGGTTGAAATGGGATTGTTGAAACAAGTCCTTTGGTCTAGACAACTCCATTAAGACTGGAGTTAGATTCAAGTATTGAAGTTCGGAAGAAAGAATCGATTTTTAGTTAAAGAATTTTCATATATATATATTTACACTGTTTGATTTCAATAACTATCCTTTCTTCAAATTTTATATATTAAACTTTTATGTGTAACTAATTTTGTTATAACAAAATTTTCCTTATATTGTTTACCTAAACTATTTATTAAAATTTTAAATTTATATATATAGTGGTTTTAAACTTATTTATCCTAATTTAACGATTATATTCTATACATATACTATTTTATATAAAGGTTTTAGAAGCTTCTACTTTTCACAATTATATTTTATAAAGTGTAATTTCTTCTGAATGGAAATGTTGGATTTAAACCCTAGTTCGAGATGGAGTCGAGATAGAGTATTCAATATAAATTGACTTTAACCAATTTTATATGGAAATGTAATTGGTATTTATTCGAATAAAAATGGATTCCATAAATGATATGAATGATTGTTATGGAGATTATACTCTATTGAATATGAATGGATTTCGAATTCAAATCATTTTGAGATAATTATAATATTTGATATGAAGTATATTCTACTTGAATATGAATCGATCTGGTGAAACATTATATGATTATAATATAATGAAATGAATATATTCTAGTTAGAATATAAATCGGTTTGGAATGACTTCGATACGTTGATATGAAATTTTTATTCTTTTGAATATAAAATGGGTTCGAAACAAAATATGATATTTTGAGATGAAAGCGAACCTTTAAAATGTAAAAGAACCAACCGATGTGGAAAATGTAAACGTTGGTTGTTAAAGAGACCGGAGTCGACATAAGACATACTCTCTGTCAGTGTCGATACCACTTTGACAACTGTGAACGTTTTGACGTATCTAGAACGAGACATGATGACTTGGAGTCGATTATTGAATCGAAGAAGATGATCGAGGACGAAATAGCCCTGACCCTCGGGTCAGAATTGAAATGATTAAAACAGGAGCTATACCGTGACTAACTGAGGTAACACCTTTGATCGGACACACATATTCGATAATATTTCTATGACTATGATGATGATGATGATTTGGGCCCATTTATGACTTTGGGAGTGTGTTCCGAGGTGGGCGGTAGTGGCTGCTATGCGTTACCACCGGTCCGGGAGTGCAATTGGTAGAATCCTACCCTGGGCATTGCCTCGAGTGCCTTATCATATATATCCATATCGAGCCCCATACGATTTTGATTTTGCATTGCCTTCTATGGAGTGCCCTCTGATAACACCAGTACGGTGAATTTACAGTACTTTATAGACTGTTGGTGCCTATAAACGGCGTAAGGGTAATATGGCAATCCCGCTTACGCTATTTTCAGTATTTATACTTTACTGGATAGACACTATCATAATAGCGTACTATATTATGTATGTATTAGTTTAACGGATCCTTGAGAGATGGAAAAATCCCGTAACATCTCTTGAGTTACTGTACCCATGACACTGATATTATTTCATATTTAAATTTGACTAATATGAGAATGATTTAGTGCTGATCCGAGTGTTTGTTGTGTTTTCTTTTTATGCAATACGCTCGGGTCAGCAGATGTTGCAGTTAATGAAGATTACCTTGCCTTGGAGGACGAAGACGAAGTTTGGCGTATATATCTATTATGAGTATGGTTTAACCACTGCATTTATTTCCGCTGCTTATTATGTACATCTGTATGTATATGTAACTCTGATAATCATTGAATGTTATAATCACAGTATGCATTTCAACTACTTTTTAATGCTATTTGTTTATTATATGTTGTCCTTCCGCTGTGAGATTCTGTTATTGTTTTTCTCTTCTTTCTTTCTTCTTTTCCCAATAACTACCTGCATTTGCGATTTGTTTGGGTCGACATGTGTGGCTTATTGTCGATTTTAAACGGTCAAAAATGTGGGTCGTTACATATACTCTTTGAGTGGGCGAGGATTTGGTTGGTACATTGTGATAGGTTGTATATATTATTGTTGGTTTGGATGTTGGTTTAGCCGGTTTGGGTGATGGTTTGTATGTTGGTTTGGATAATGTTGATTTGTTATGTTTTGTTGAATGTTGGTTTGGATGTAGTATATATTGAACTATGTTGTGTATATTGGATTGTATTTGTATAGTTTGGGTAAATAAATGATTATTTTTGTGTGTACATGCTCGAAATGGAGCTGTTATGGTATATACATGATTGTGGGTGGCCTGAAGTAAGCATGTCTAAATTCAAGGAAAAAATGTACCTAGATTTTCAATGGTTTGTAACGGCTATCAATGGCTTACAGTCGTTGTTTTCCAATGGTTTCCAACAGGTTCCAACGACATTTTCCAACAGGTTCAAACAATTTCGAATGGCTATTTGGTCAACAAGATTTGCTACGTGTTCAAATTTTACATTGGGGGCCGATGGAAAAATCCCGTTGATGCAGTCAGATAGCATTATGTGGTGTTGGTACATATACCAATGTTGTTTCCAATGGCTTTCAACCGGATGCCAACAGCTAGTATCCATTAGAAATCACCGTTCTTCTTGTTGTGTAAACTTGGCAAACCAATTAAGTGAAAGACTTAAGATTGCAAGGGGACTCAACAGAGGAATTGCTTGCTCATATCCCTCGATTTAAGGGATCGGTACTAATCCCTATCATATGGATTGGTACGATCCCTCCTTTATCAGAAGTATGGGCCGCGTCGGCTCTTGACCACCTCTGTAACGTCTCTTCGACATTTTCGGAATGTTTAAGCTCATATACAGATATCAACTATCTGGGACAGAAATTGATCCTTTGGCTACTGATTTACTTTATTTTGTATGCTCTGGATTCATACCGATCTGAAACTTTGTCCCAAAATGACAATAAAGTATTCAAAACTTCATAGGTGGATGTAGGCATAATGTCCTGAACCATTATAAACTCTTTTGTTCTTATTCACTATTTTTGTTGCTATTATTCTCATTTCCGTTTACTTCTTCATTTTAGTTCTTTATCCAACTCTTCAGATGTTTTCCAATTTTTAGCGGTAACATTTCGGTTCTTTCTTCGAGCAAAACATTTTTTGTTTTTCTACTCCATCAAGTTTCTATCCCTTCTGAGATTCGCTTATATCTACACAAGAATTTTGATTCTACGACCAAAGAAAAGAACTCTCAAGATGAGGGACCTTTTATTGTTGATCGTAATGATGCCTCCATCCAATAGCAACCTCCTCTTGATGATCAAACTCTGGCTGCATCCGATGCAACCACAACTTCCAATCCTGGGGATCCGTTTATCGAGGTCAAACTTGGAAATGTGTTGAAGAAACTAAAAGAGACTCAAAAGCAACTCAATACTCAAAATTAGTCAAAATATAGATCTTATGTGGCAGTTGTAATGCGCCACTCGAGCTAATGTTGATCGGATCGAGGGAAATAGGAGAACTCCGACTCTTGTTAATTATTTATCAGAGGGATCCTCATCTTGATCATAACACAGCAATCGGAATCAGAGCAGAACATTTCAGTAGATGGCACGAGAGTAGCCACTACCAAGGGAATGAACCAAACAGATCTTTCCCACTTCAGTATAAATCCCTCTCGAGGAGTCGTGCTCGAACCCTTTCAAAGGGGGCCTCATGCCTCCATGATTCAAAACTTGGTTCCTGGACTTCCTGGTGTCAACTGGAACTAAATCGCTTATGCTCAACTCATATAGAACTAACATGATTGCAACAACCCACTGTTTCAAACCATTTAAGTCAAAAATAAATCTAACTCGAATCGTTTAAAACAGCATATTATTAATAAGTTTGGGTTAAATGAGAATCACATCACAGACATAGAATATTACAACATCTCGCGACGGAATAATTAAAACATAATAGTTCATGAAGCTATTTAATAAAAATACATCAAAGTTTCAAATTTAAATACTACAAAAGCCTAATACATATAAATTCTAATGCAAAATAATATAATTAAGGAAATAACAAAGATGGATAAATAGATAGAGTCTTCAAAAATTCTCCAATTTCAAAGGTGAATCTCGAATACTATGATACTCGGTATGACCCAAGCATAAAGTAAAATAAAACACTCAAGTTAGGATTAACAATCTTATCTAAATAAATCACCTCAAGTGCAATGTTTGAGCAAATACATAATTAACTTAAAGGATTTTGGGATTTCCATCCTTCAAGGATCCATTAAACTATATATCATATAATATAATTCGCTATTATAGTAATGCATACGGGAAATATACTATTGAAAATAGCGTTAAGGCATTACCATTATTATCCTTAACACATATCGTACATTTCCTACCGTTTGCATGTAGACACCAGTAAACCATCGATGCATTGGGATGCATCGTGATACGAACAATGCTAAATCAAAATGGTAGTAGGCTCAATTAGGATAATATGACAAGGCACGCGAGACATACCCACCCAAGGATTCTATTGGGTTGTGGAACAGGGCTAGTGGTGATGCATGGAAACTACTACCGCCTACCATGAACAATACTCTCGTAAATCAAGGGTGTTCACCAATCAGTAACAAAGAAAAAGATATGGGTTTCGAAGAAGCATGTTTGATCGAAGGAGCAACCTTACTTGGCCTGGCTATGACTCATTTTTCAGTCATTTTAAATATAACATGAATGTCAGGGTCATACATTGTGACGACCGGCCATACTCCTGCACTAAACAAGAGGAATAATGCGCTGAATGGTGTGCCAGGTAGCTATGGACGATCATTGTTAGCCCACTTTGTGAACTGGGCAACACAAAGTCGAGATGTGAAACATTGAAGAACTTAGAGAGCATTATAGCGGGTCGGATCGGAGGAATCTAGCGGTTCGGATCAAAGATACGTTGCTGATCGGATCGGAGTGCTGCTACTATTTGGTTCAAGGAGACACTGCTATCCGGATCAGGGCGTTGCTTACTGATAATCGGAGCGGAGGGCCACCTACCTGCTACAAAGACAGATCGGAACGGAGTGAAAGAAAACGAAGACTTAGCCTTGGGACAACATCGGATCGGATCGGATACCCCGATCCGAACCCCTCCTGTACACTCTTCCGATCTGAACCCATCTTCCACGTCACTCTCCTGCATGATCGCCTGGTTATTCGGAGCGGCTATGACAAGTTCCTACCCACAACGTCCACTACTCTAATGCTTTTTCAACACAGAAATCCATCCGAACCTGAGACTAATAGGATGGATGACACGTGGCTCCGATCCGGATCGGGTTCTGAGCGAATTTTCACCTATAAATACCCTGTCTGGAGACAAAGAAAAGGATCTTCTTTTTGGCACTTTGAGAGTTCAACCACTTCCATAACCCGAATTCCAGCACTCCCGGATAATCCAAATCGTCTTTTAACATTTGTTTTTAGACAATTGAATGAATGTATGCGAGTTGTGAGAGAAATTGAGTGAATATCTCATTGTAATTGCAACAATATCATTGAGAATAGTGATTGACAAGTGGACATAGGCTTTTCTTCGCCGAACCACTATAAATTATGTGTGTTCATTTTACTTTTTATCTTATTTCATTCTGCTTTTAGTCAATTTGGGTGTTAGAACCACTTTTTGGTCTAACATTTTGGTGCTTTCACTGAGAACCATCTGAATTCTCCGTTTTTTGGGATTATTGTTCTACTTTTTGGACCATTGAGTTCAAAGAAGTTAATCCTCAAGTCTCGACGCTCATGGATATTTGTTGAATTGAGTACTGAAGAACCATGGCCAAAGGAAAAGGCAAAGAAGTTCAATCTAGTCGAGGAAATGGAGTTGGCAAAGATCAGCAAAATGCGGTCGTGACAAGGTCTCGTGGGCAGAGCTCAGCAGCAGGACGAACCGATACAGGAAGCCCGAACCGCCTTCAGGGGTAGAGCTCCGATCCGATCCGGGTAGGAGATTCTGAAGCAGTGCATTCCCCCAACCTGAACCGACCCGAGAAACTTGCCCTACACCGACCCGACCTGGCTTTCCAGCTCCGACCCGAACAGGCTTCCCAGCTCCGACCCGACCCGATTTCCCATCTCCGAACCGACCCGTCACTTGGTGATGTTGGAACCTCTACTCGAGCCCCAACAAATGCTCCGATTCCAGCCACCAAGGTCAATGATCAGGTCAATCCATCCGCGCCCATTACTCAAGGAGATTTCTCGCGCCTACTTGACATGCTTGAGAGTACTAGGGAGGCTATGAAAATCCACGAGCGCACCAATCTCATGATGCAAGAAAATATGAGACTCATGAGCAGGGAAATTAGCGAACTCCATAGACAGAGAACCCCATCCCCGGTTCGTCACACACCGGTGGATCAGTCTTCTTCTTCCGAGGAAGAGCGGCCCCGTGAACGAAGGCCGCTCGAACGACCTCAGAATTTAGAGCAGCTGACATTCGGATCTTTGGGGTCTCGCGAGGATATTGCACGAGCACTAGGAAAAAATGATCCCACTCAGGGGAAAAGGCTCCAATCCCATCCTCCCGAGATCGACCGGGAGCGTAGGGAACGGAGTAGAGCAGAAGCAGCACAAAGAAGAAGGGCATCTCCTGAACAAGAGCCCAGAAGGAACCCGGATACCAGGGCTAGGGAACCTGAACGGCCCCTAACTAATGCTGATGTACTGGCAATGGTATGCCAGATTATGTCCGAGAGCGGGAACTATACCAATGAAGATTATGGCATTGAGCGAAACCATACTCCTTTCACTGACGACATCCTCGACTTTCAGTTTCCCCGGCGTTTTAACCTGCCGCAGATGGACAGGTACAGTGGGAGAACTGATCCAGGACAGCATTTGATGCGATACTCGTGGCTCATGAATGCTGCTGCTTCTCCTGATGCAGTGAAGTGTAAGGCATTCCCGATCTATTTAGAAGATGTGGCGCTGTTATGGTTTACCCGACTTCCCCCTCGTTCGGTATCGAATTATAGGGAATTGAGCGAATGTTTTATGAATCAGTTCCGACTCCATACCCGAAAGTCCAAAAGTGTTATTGAATTATAAAGAATTAAGCAGGCGCCAGGAGAGTCTTTGAGGTCATATCTTGACCGTTTTAACTTAGCTGTGACTGAAGTTAGTGATCTGCATGAGCCCACCATCTTGATGGCATTAAAGGAAGGAGTCGATCCTGAGTCCGAGTTTGGAGATCACCTTTCTTGAAAGACACCCTCCACAAGAGAGATATTCTATGAAAAGGCCGATATTTATTTAAGACGAGAGGAGGCCAGGGCAAACCAAAAGAGAAAATCTGAAGCGGCTTCAAAAGAAAATGTTCAGAGTAACGTCGCCGTGAAGCAGTCTGGGGAAAGTTCCAGAAAAGTTGAAGTAAATGTGGGAAACAAGGGTGAAAATAACAATTTTGGAAACGGGGGCAACAACAATAACCGTAATGCGAACGGTAACAGAAGAAATAGAAATAGGGGAAGTGATCCTAACAAAAGACCCCAATTCCAGACTTATGAGAATTATACACCGTTGAACGACACTCTGGAGAACATTTACCTGGATACATACAATGTTTTGCAATATAAAAGACCGCCACCTCGCGACTCGACGAAGAAAGAAATGGCAACTGGGAAGTTTTGTTTGTTTCATGGAACTCATGGGCATTCAACCAATGAATGTCGGCATTTGAGAGATGCGATTGAGAAGCTGCTGCGCGAAAGGAAACTGGATGAATATAAGGTTGCCCCGAGGGACAGGGGGCAAGGAGAGCAGGCTCCAAAACAGATTCATTCTGCTCCCAAGCCTACGGCGCAGCAGAAAGGCAAGGGAATTGTTATCAACTCCATAGTGGGTGGACCTCACCCAGCAATCCGTAGTTTTAGAGCAATGGATCAATATGTAAATGTTGCCAAGCATGTAGATGTGAATGAAGGTGATGATTTGGAAGATATCGCCCCCATAAAACAACAGAAGACAATGTTTGACGACGTGGAATTCCGCAGCAGAGATAATACTGGGATCCAATCACCCACTGATGATCCGTTGGTCATTACTACCACCATTGGACCGGCCTTGGTTCATAAGGTGTTAGTAGACAATGGAAGTTCTGTTAATATTTTATTTAAAAAGTCATTCGATGAGATGAAGCTTGAATCTGAAGATTTGAAGCCATGTGAAGGATGGATCAGAGGCTTCAACGGGGCGTCAACCGCTCCCATGGGGTACATAGAATTGCCCGTAACCTTGGGGCAAGGAGAATGCCGAAGAGTGCGGATGCTTCAGTTCGTAGTGTTGGACGTAGATTCGCCCTATAATGCATTTTTGGGGAGGCCTGCCCTTGCTGAGTTCAGGGCTTGCATCGCCCCTTGGTGTTTATTGCTTAAGTTCCCAACTGAAGCCGGAACTGGAGTAATGATAGGGGATCAAGTTTCCGGATGGGCCTGCTATGTTGCCGAATTAAAGATGTTGATGAAAGGACTTAACATCGAGAGTAAAGATGCCTCGCCTCCCCCAAACGGGGGCTCGGCATAGCAATTAGAGAGATCAACCGCTAAGGAGTTGCCCAAAGGAACGCCTGAAGACCAGGATCCCAGAAAAGACGAGGAACCAGAGACTAGAAATGCAACTCCTAATGAAACGACAGTGGAAATTCCCATTGATGAAGTTGATCTAACAAGAGTTTTGAAGATTGGATCTCAATTGGATCCACGTCGGGCCAAAGAACTAACAGACTTCTTGAAGGCGAACTTGGACGTGTTTGCTTGGACCCACGCTGACATGTGTGGGATATCGCCATCCATCATAAGTCACACACTAAATGTAAACCCGAAACATCCGCCTGTGAAGCAAAAGAGACGTATGCTGGGCCCAGAGAGGTCGGCTGCTCTCAAAGAAGAAGTGGAGAAGCTGAAACATAACAGATTTATTCGAGATTCGACATATCCCGACTGGATATCGAATCCCGTCTTAGTAAAGAAGCCGAATGGAAAGTGGCGGACTTGCATTGATTTTTCAGATTTGAACAAAGCTTGCCCAAAAGATAGTTTCCCACTTCCCAGGATTGACCAGCTTGTAGATTTGACAGCGGGTCATGAGCTTCTCTCTTTCATGGACGCATATTCTGGGTACAACCAAATTCCTATGCACGTGCCGGATCAAGGACATACGAGTTTCATTACAAATTTGGGGTTATATTGTTATGTTGTAATGCCATTCGGATTGAAAAATGCTGGAGCCACTTATCAGCTCTTGGTGAATAGAATGTTTTATAATCAAATAGGGAAGACTATGGAAGTTTACGTGGATGATATGCTTGTCAAATCGAAACAGTCCCCCAACCATACGCAAGACTTGGCAGAAATGTTTGGTATCCTGCGAAAGTATCGGATGAAGTTGAATCCTTTGAAATGTTCATTTGGAGTGGCATCAGGAAAATTTCTAGGCCTCATTGTGAGTTCCCGAGGAATTAAAATCAATCCTAGCCAAATAGCAGCGATTAGAAACATTGAAGAGCCAAGGAGAACTAAAGACGTCCAAAGTCTTGCAGGGAAAGTAACCGCGTTGAGTAGGTTTATCTCTAAAGCCACGGACAAATGCGTCCCGTTTTTTGATTTGATTAAAAGGGGAAAGAAGAACATTGAGTGGACTCCGGACTGTGTTGAGGCCTTTCAAAATTTATTGGAATTGCTAGAAAAACCACCGATTTTGTCAAAACCAGTGGATCATGAAGAGTTATTTGTTTACTTGGCAGTTTCGGCTCACGCTGTTAGCACAGCCTTGGTTCGAGAAGAAGACAAAGTGCAAAGGCCAGTATATTATGTAAGCAAGAAATTGGCAGCGGCAGAACGCAATTACCCAAAGATTGAGAAGCTCGCTTACAGCCTCCTAATCGCATCCCGAAAACTTCGTCACTATTTCCAAGCTCATCCAATAACCATATACACTGACCAGCCGCTGAGGCAGGTGTGGCAGAGACCCGAAGCATTAGGAAGGTTGATCAAATGGAATATAGAATTAAGTTAGTTTGATTTAAATTTTCAGCCACGAAGGTCGATAAGGGGGCAAGCTCTGGCAAACTTTATAGCAGAGTTCACCATCCCAGAGGAGGAAGTGATCAACGACAATGTGGTCAAGTCCGAAGATGAGTTAAAGATAGGTCCATGGAAGCTATACACAGATGGAGCCAAGAACGACCGAAGGTCCGAAGCTGGAATCGTCTTAGTCACTCCTGAAGGACGGTCGTTATATTACGCTCTACGATTAGAATTTTCGGCGACTAACAATGACTCTGAATACGAAGCCCTGATTGCCGGGCTGAAGCTTGCTAAAGACCTCGGAATAAAAATGTTGGACATATTCTGTGACTCCAAAATCGTTGTTTGCCAAGTGCGAGAGGAATTTATGGCTCGGGGACCTCGACTTATCGCCTACCTCGGGAAAGTGAGAGAGCTATTGAGCAACCTGGAGCGGTACAATATAACACATATCCCAAGAGCCGAAAACCAGAAGGCGGACAGGCTGGCAAAGCTAGCTAGTTCCGACAATCCAGAAGAGACTGAAATAATTCCAATTGAAACGTTGGAATCGCCAAGCTTTGAGTCAATGGAAATTGAGTTCGCTTTCGAAGAGGAACCGGAGAAGGAGTCGTGGATGACCCCAATTAAGAACTTCCTTAACAATGGGACACTCCCATCAAAGAAGAGTGAGAAAAGGGATATAGTTCGCAAGGCTACCAGATATGTCATACAAGATGATACTCTTTATAGGCAAGGATTTTCTATGCCCCTGTTACGATGTATAGCACACGACGACATCAAACGTGTACTAAGAGAAGTGCACGAAGGTGAGTGTGGGGATCATACAGGAGGTCAGACTTTAGCGAAAAAGATATGGCGATATGGATACTTTTGGCCCACAATTAATAAAGATGCAGCTGATTATTCACGACGCTGCGATAAGTGCCAGAGATTCGCCAAAATCCCCAGAGCACCGTCGACCCAACTCAAATCAATGGTGAGTCCTTGGCCATTTGCCACGTGGGGAATTGATATCATTGGAGTTCTACCGATTGCTAAAGGAGGAGCGAAATATGCAATAGTCGCTGTGGACTATTTTACGAAATGGGTGGAAGCTGAGCCCTTAACCAAAATCACGGCGAGAAAGGTGATAAGTTTCGTGGTTAGAAATATTATATGCCGATTCGGGATCCCAAGAACCATTATAACTGACAACGGAACCCAGTTCGATGGTACTGAATTCAGAAATTTCTGCCAGAAGTATAAGATCGACAAGCGATACACTGCGGTTGCTTATCCGCAGTCGAACGGGCAAGTTGAAGCAATAAACAAAGTAATAAAATCCATCCTCAATAAACGGTTAGAGCGCGCAAAGGCAAAACGTGTTGATGAATTGCCCCTAGCTTTGTGGGCATATCGGACAACATTTAAGACGGCTACTGGTCATACCCCTTTCTCTCTCTCTTTTGGCTCAGAAGCAGTAATTCCAGTAGAGCTTGAAGTCCCTTCCTACCGGGTGACATATTATGACCCGATGACGAATCGGGCACTCTTACTCGAGTCTCTTGACGAAATCGAAGAAAAAAGGGACGAAGCGGATTTGCGTGCGGCAAGACATCGACGTCAGATGGCACGCTATTACGACAAAAAAGTTCGCCTTAGGACTTTTGAACCAGGAGATTTGGTGCTAAAGAGAGTCTTTCCATTCCTTCTCACCTCGGTCCAAAGTGGGAAGGACCCTTTGTCATCCAACGGAAACTTGAAAAAGGAACCTTCAAGTTAACGACCGTAGATGGCGAAGAATTCCCTAGGGCATGGAATGCCCAACACTTGATGCGATATTTGGATTAGAAATGTTGTATTCTTTGTTATTTTTCTTATGAACTATGTAATAAGGCACGACTTGCCTTAGGAAAATCTGATGATATGAATAAAGGACTATAAAGTGGATGTAGGCTACGACTTAGCCGAACCACTATAAAAATAACGTGTGTTATTTACTTTTATGCATTGTATATATACATTCATCGACTATTCTGTTGTGATTATGGAATATAAGATGATTCAAAACCTGAAAAGGTTGAAAACAGTTTAAACATAAGAAAAAGCACAACGACTATTTGTGCGACAAGACATAAAAGAATGAGAAAACGACATTCTTAACTCTAACTCTCCAGAGAGAGAGAGAGTATAAAAGCGTCTCCGACTGAGCGCTGAGAAAGAGATCCTTCCCCGCTGAAGGACCAGGGGGTGAATAGATTACTGAGCTCGAACTCTAACTCTCCAGAGAGTGAGAGAGTATAAAAGGACGGGAAGACAACGTCCTCTGAGGCGTGAAGGTGCACCCAGACAAGAGACCGCCTCAGTAAGAACTCTAACCTGAGTATAAGACTAGAGAGTATAAAAGAAATGCCAGAAAAAACGACAGGCATTAACGACACAGAAAATGCAATCCTGTCAGAAAATCGGGAGCATTCAGATTGCTTGATTAAGCCTTAAATAATTTTTTGAGATTGACTGGGGGCATATATGTATACACATATTTTCTCCCTCCGTAACTTCATTTCATAACTATAGTATGACATGCATTTTTACATTAGTGCAGAACTACTGACAAACAAACATTGCAGAAAACGAATTACTTTTTATTTACGAATGAATTTGTACAGGAAAACATCCAAAAAGAAGGTGCAAGAGCCGCCCTTACAGCAGCAATTATTGATCTACCAAATACTAAAACAATGCAAGACAACCCACTATTTAGATTTCGAGTGAGTCTTGGACTTCTTGGCGGCTTTCTCCGCATCCTTTGCCTCTTTCTCGGCCTCTGTCAAGATTCGCTTTGATTTTTTCTTTCCCGAAGATGCGGCGCTGGAATCGGTTGACTTCTTCCTGGAGGGCGGAGCGCTAGAATCAAGAGAAGATTTTTAGCGAGTTCCTCTGTAATAGATCTAGTTGAAAGCTTAACAACTAACCTTGATCCCGCATCCACAACTGCAAGAGGCTTGAAGACTTCAGGGTCTAAGTCTTCAGCTTTTAGCTGCAAGCGTTTATCTTGATCAACTTTCATTGCAGCCAGAGTAACATCATCTGCGCTTTCTGACTCCCCGACTATTGCTACTTCTGGATCTTCTTCATGTCCTCCGTCGCCGCCGTCATCCTTTAAGGTTGCTATCATTTCTTCATCATGGGGAGTTTCAGCCTTAGAAGGTTCGCTTCCTTCTCCCAAATCTATAGGAGCAGCCTTGTCCTTCCCCTCTTTTGCCTTCTCCGTAGGTTCTTCCCCAGACGCGGCTCCTTGAGTCACCTCTGTCTTTCCGGATGGCTCAATACCTACAGAGTGAGAAGCAACAGTTATCAACTAAGGAGAAAATAATGGGTTTTTCATCGATTGCTCAATCACGTGGCGAAAGGTAGAAATAGCCTTGACGAATTGAGGAGAAAAGGTAGGGATACCTTCCGAAGACTTCTCGGCCGGGGTAACTGCTGTCTCTGATACCGTTTCGAGGATAGAGGATAGCAGAGTTGTTCGAGGGATTCCCGGGTGTTCAGGATCATACCCCTCTACTTCAGGAGTTGCGGGGGTAGTAGAAGAGGAACCAGCCTTGGGAATGTTCTTCTGTTTAGTCCTCCGCCTCTCTTCTTCCATAGCATCAGCAATGAGGCGGCGCCCTTCAGCTAGGCGTTCTGGCTCATCATCCCTCAAGTATTTCTCCATCAGCTTGTCTTCATCGATGGAATCAACCTTGAGCTCCTCTTTTTCCCACTCAACAATCTGACTCCATACTTGGACTAGAGTAGATGGATAATCCTCAATCCAAGAAATGTTTCGGCGACGGATGATATGTGCAAAGAATTCAATCATTAATTCACCGAAACCCTGAATCTCTGCCTCCGCCTCTGACAATTGTTTGCGGGCCTCCTCCGCAGATTTGATAGCACACTCAACGTTGCCCTCCGCTAGGGCAGCTCTGTTCTCCGCCTCCAGTAGCTTTGAAGCCAAGTCAGCATTTTTCTTTTCTAGCTCAGCATTCCTCCTTGCCAACTCGGCATTTTTCCGTTCAAGGTCAGTGTAAGCAAGGCGCGTTTTAGCGGCATCTGACTTAGCATCTTCGGCTTGCTTTTTTAACTCAGAACGCTCTTGTGTGTGAGATTCAAGTAAATCATGATAACGCTTTTGCATATCTTCAAATTGTTGTTTGAAGTTAGTAGCGTCCCTTTGAGCAACAGCAAGCTGGGCCTGTGTGTCCTCTAAATCTTTTCCTAGATTCTTTAAGGCCTTTGCATCTTCTTCCGCGTTTTTTTGCATTGAATCACCATTCGTGATTAGAGTACAAATAATTCTGGAAAGGTTGCGTGAATATTTGAACATTTCAGAATACTGTTTTTCAACCGCATCTATCTTGGCTTTGGCCTCGTCTGGCCACCTGGAAGAAATTGGTTCGAGGGCAGGTAAAAAAGTCAAAGTCTCGAAGTAATGTTCGGGAAATTGCTCCTCCAAATACGCCCGCTTGATTGCGGTTTCAGCATCTAGTGATGGAGGGGCAGGGATTGTCAACTCACTATCCCTGTGTGTGGAGGATTCAATAGTTTCTTTATTTGTCCTAGGCCGTTTAGTAGCAGGGACCTTGCGTTTACTTCGCGATTCGGTATCTTTTGGAGGACTTCTCTCTCTGTTGCGCTTTTCTTGGGAAGAGGTGGAGTCTTTTGATTGTGGCCTGTCCTCTTCCCTACGACTTTGATAACCTCTATATTTCTCTTGGTCCGACCGAACGGGAGAGCGAGAACGCGAGGTTCGAGAGCGATAGGGTTCATAAGGCCTTCTCTCCTCCCTACCGCGATCGTCGCGGAGATCATACTCGATATCCTGAGGTGGATTAGACATGCTGCGGCGGAGCTTCCTGATATCATAGTAAGATCGGGACATCATGCCTGCACAATAAGACAAATGAAATTCAGAATCAATAGTTTCACAGAGAAAGAGGTGCAATGAATGCTAATGCTATTGTATAAAGTGTGTCCTAAGTGGTGTGTTTCCCCCCAACAAACCCGAGTCCGAAGCTAGACTAGTACGGGCAGGCTCTTTGGCCTTAGTAGGAGTGGTCTCTTCAGAAGAGGTGAAGACTAAAGGATCCTTCCTAAAATCCTCTGAGGTGTATATAGTTTCAGGTAAAGGGAGATCCCCCAAACCCTGAAATAATGGATCATCAGTACTAGGGACGTCTCCCTCGGAAGCATCAATCGGCGACTCTTTAGAAGACGTTGACTTTTCTGGAGAAATGGTATACTCAGGAGCAGTATACCCTTCACGATGCTTTTTGGCCAAGCTAGCCAATTCGTCGTCTTGAGTAGAAGATGGAGAAGGTGACGTTTGAAGAGGCACTGTAGGAGCTCCCGAACCTTCTCCTGTTTTTGGGACTACATCCACTGGAGGAATATATACGTATGGAGCCGTCCCATGGCCGATACTACGAAAAATGGATAGCAGCCCATGAAAATGAAGATATTCATCCTTAAGGACTTCATCAATAGTCAGGAATTTCTGGTCGCCATTGAGGAGCTGGTGCATCCGGTCAAAGAACACCTGGTCTGATATTTGTTTTGGATTGTCGACTGCAAACAAAAAGAAAAACGAGTTAAGGCGATGACTTGAATGTATAGAGCCAAGATTTAGAAAATCAGTGCTTTACTTGATTTCGTCCATCTCCTGGCGCACCCAGGCTGTCGCTTCATGTAAAACCATTCCAGTCTGGAATCTCCAGCTTTACTACTGAATGGCGTTGAGATTATCTTCCTCTTAGGAACAGACTCAAAATAGCAGAAAGAAGGAGTCTCTCGAGTCCGATGCTTGAAGTTGTAGAAGAAATGAACGTCATCGAAAGTGAGATCTATGCCTAAAATCTCACGGTATGCTATATATAAGGTGTGTAAGTACGCATAAGAATTGGGATGCAGCTGCATGGGGGCAATCCGCATTTGTCTTAGAAAATCAACGATGAAGGGAGAAAATGGAGGAATAGCACCGACCATGCACATCAACCGAGTAATTGTCATATATCCTTCTGGAGGGTTGTGGGGACGGTCAGTTGACGAAGGCACCAGGGTGTCCCTTTTCATTATCCCGTATTTTAAACAAATTCGGATAAGCCGGTCGTTGTCGATTGTTGATTCAACAGAATCTTGGGGTGATTCCAATATGACAGCTGATTCAAACTCATCAGGAGCCCGGTCGTCACCTATCCCTCCTTCCTCTTCAAAACCTAGAGAAACTTCATTCTCTGAAGACACCTCGTCACTTTCACGATTTCCAACCTCGTAGTCTGAACCCTCATTATTCCATTCTGGATCCGACGGAGAAGATATGTCCTCGAGAGTAATTTTGTTGGAGGTTTCCGGGGCCTCTTTCTTCTCAGCTAGTCTGGAAGAGCGTCTGGGTCTCATGGTCATAAAACTATTGAAGAAGCAATAGCACAAATTAGAGCAAATTAGCCCGTATCCCCCCGTGCATGTGTGCTAACTAAAGTGTAAACAATGTATGCAGAAAGCGCAAATTAAATGTTTAAAAGTGCGACGAAAAAGTTTGGCAAAATATAAAGAATTGAAGTAGTTCTTGATGTCAAGTTATGTTCGCAAGGCACTATCATAACTGTCCATTAGGTTGAAGATTATGCCAAAAGTTGATTGGGCCAGTTAAACAAGTTTTTATGCATTAAGGTGAACTGCTCTTCGGTTCGGTTCAGGCGCGTTCATGGGGATCGGATCGGGGATGCGGCCTCGACTTGGGCTCGGATAAACTGTGGAACTCAGAAATCAAAATCGGATCGGTTCGGAGGTAGTGTCCCCTGACGGTTCGAATCGGATCACATAGTCATACTTCTCCTCCTTTTATCTTATGGTCCGACCCGATCCGGTTAGGTATGCTCCCTTTCCCCCTTCTTTAAATACTTTCTCCGACCTGATCCGATCTCCAGGATTTCTTTTCTTTTTCCCTTTCTTTACTTGCCCCGACCCGGTCCGACTTCCTGAACTTCCTTCCTTTTTCCCTTATTTTTTCACCTTCCATATCCCTCCGAACCGAACCGATTCCCTACTATCTTCTTCTTCTCCTCCATCCTCTTTCCTCCCTAGCCAACGCCAAAGCCAGTCTCGTGCCAACCACCCAAATCAAAACCAAGCATTTATGCGCTGGCACATGCAACAACTGATTCTAATCCACTCCGTTACAACCTCGAGATGGCGACGAGGCTACTAACGACGATGACGAGGGGAGGGGGTCACGTTGTCGAGGTCATCCAATTTTCATGCTCAAATCGTCCTAATCATCTATGAATTCGAATCGAGATCAACTTAAAAAGGAATTATCTAAAGATTTGTAACCTACCGATGTAATTACTTCGAGAATTAAAAGGAATTTCGATGCGTCAGGATTTAGGGTTTTTCGTTTGGCAAAACTTGGGGAGCGGTAAAACAATAAAAAGAAATGAGAGAAGGAAGAAGACTCGGTTTATATAGAGAAATAGAGCGACCATTCGTCTCCCCGTTCGGATCTGATCGACAGTCCAGTAGTAGAGCTTGGCCCAATAGTCCAATGAAAAATAGAAAGAAGAATGGGTCTGTTCGGATCGGAATCCGAACCAAACCGAATTTTGTGGCTCAGCAGCGAATTAAATTGAAGTTCGAAGAAGAAGATGGAAACACAAGGAGAATCAAAGGAAAAATTACCTAGAAGACGCTGTGCAATGACAATCAAAGCATGCTCCGTCTCCAACAGAAGCATCCTTTGACGGGGCAAAATGTTAGCCCACTTTGTGAACTGGGCAACAGAAAGTCGAGATGTGAAACATTGAAGAACTTAGAGAGCATTATAGTGGGTCGGATCGGAAGAATCTAGCAGTTAGGATTGGAGATACGTTGCTGATCGGATCGGAGTGCTGCTACTATTTGGTTCAAGGAGACACTGCTATCCGGATCGGAGCGTTGCTTACTGATAATCGGAGCGGATGGCCACCTACCTGCTATGAAGACAGATCGGAACGGAGTGAAAGAAAACGAAGACTTAGCCTTGGGACAACAGCGGATCGGATCGGATACCCCGATCCGAACCCTCCTGTACACTCTTCCGATCTGAACCCATCTTCCACGTCACTCTCCTGCATGATCGCCTGGTTATTCGGAGCGGCTATGACCAGTTCCTACCCACAACGTCCACTGGTCTAATGCGTTGTCAACATAGAAATCCATCCGAACCCGAGACTAATGGGATGGATGACACGTGGCTCCGATCCGGATCGGGTTCTGAGCGAATTTTCACCTATAAATACCCTGTCTAGAGACAAAGAAAAGGATCTTCTTTTTGGCACTTTGAGAGTTCAACCACTTCCATAACCCGAATTCCAGCACTCCCGGATAATCCAAATCGTCTTTTAACATTTATTTTTAGACAATTGAATGAATGTATGCGAGTTGTGAGAGAAATTGAGTGAATATCTCATTGTAATTGCAACAATATCATTGAGAATAGTGATTGACAAGTGGACGTAGGCTTTTCTTCGCCGAACCACTATAAATTCTATGTGTTCATTTTACTTTTGATCTTATTTCATTCTTCTTTTAGTCAATTTGGGTGTTAGAACCACTTTTTGGTCTAACAATCATCAAGGCATGATAACACAAAAGATACCTATTGTAAAACTCACAGTGCAAGGATATAACATAGTAGAACATATGCAACAGGTAATAATAGTGAAGCATCATTTAACAAACTTCTGAAACTTTCACAACATCCTGAAAGATTATCCATACATCATAGAAAATTATCAAAGCTTGTACACAAAGCCTCACTACAACACTCATAGCAATCAAACAGCAAAGACAAATATTAGATAGTAATAAAACTAGTACTTAAACCTCCAGATCACCTATCCACAACTAGATGAACAACCCAAAGTAATAAGAGGGAAACATAAAACCTTGAGTCAGACAACAGTCTTAGTGAGTGATAAAACAGCTATCTAATATCATCAATAAAGTATATGAGAATGGGTAAATAAACGAACTAATTTACCCACAACACCAGAGAAGAACTCAACCTGTCTTCCCCATATCGGACAGTGATAGCCTTTACAATCTATTCAACCAAAGGAATAACAATCCATTCATGGAAATAGAACAGTCAATGATAAAACTTATAGCATCCAGATTATATATCTCACGTAAACCATCCTAATCGAATTCCATCATTCCTCAAGCACAAGCCGTAGAGGCCTAAACCAATATCATACAACCACCCAAAGAACAACTCCTTCAACGTTGGACAATCTACTTGAGACAATACAAACCAAACAACCGATCAACCATGACAGACACTGGCTATTATTGTCAATCCTGCTTCGAAACCATCATTAATTTTATGACGACCAACCATGCCATACATCAAGGGCTAATGGTAACCCCACTTCTAGCATAAAATCAATATGCCTTTCAACGATACGTATGTTTGTCCAATCTTGACAACTAGGCCTTTCAACAATACCTAGGGTACTCAACCAGCAACCTTCCAGTCTTTTGGGTGCCCCCAGTGTACCACCGCTTTGAGCCCGCTAGAACATACGGCAAAGATAACTTCTCGGCCTTCGTGTGACACCCCACATCCGCTAATGTAACTCTATATAGAATGCATTAAGTTTCGTGAAGCGTTATAGGTAAATAAGAACATAATATCACAAGACAAACATGTAGAATAGCAGCGGAATTAAAACTTTATTTAAATCAAAACATCACGGTCCCAAATACTGAGTTTACATTGTAAGTTTGAAGTAACCAGTTACATTAATAATCTGTCTTGCCAAAAATATCAGAGTACAAAATCATAAAACCATATTTCCCATGTGAAGCCATAAGAGAGTTGACAAGAAGTCAAAGCGGTACACCAATATCCAAAATCCAAGCTAAGCTGAAAGAATCCAAATCAACTCTAAGCACTCCTACCCTAAGAACCTTGGAGGAAACGGAAGAGAGAGAAGAGGAAACAAAAAGGGTCAAACATAAAGTCTGGAGAGTCTAGTTATTTTTAAATATAAATGAATAAAAGTATCATGGCAGGTATATAAAAACTGGAAGAACAAGATAACAATAACAAGGACAAGTGTGAACTGAGCAAGATAAGTTTGAACATAATATATTGCGCTTCTTAATACGTTTCTCTACACCGTACCAATACTAGTATATCAGAAACAGAATGATCCCTACAAATGCCGTTCCATTACATTTTGTTGTTTGTTAGCTTACTAGGGTTAACAACACCCAATGCTTACACACACGTCGTACCCATTGACTTTCTAATGGATTAACCTAATCCAATGTATGTAGCTGCCACTCAATGTCGAGATACACCCCATGGTACCCCACAAGCACGGTCTCCACCGTAATGCCACAGAAATGAACGCAGTCCCTCATCCTACGCCTGAGTGACGTACGGATCTCTATATAACAGTGTTACCTTCCGCATATATCTGTCATTACTATGCTATGTAATCGTACGGACTGCCACCTTCAATCGAATCAGATTTCATACGAGAATAATTCCCTCGAGTCTACGATACACCACCCAGAGCAGATATGCATGTATCTAGACTTTCCTACATATGTATCATAAATTGTAGCTCGATGCCTCAACCGCACGTCCTCTAATGTGCATCGAGTTCCGTGGCAGGGTGATACAAGAAATATGGATCTCAGTCGGGTGATTTTCCACATCTGTACAGGCCCGCCTTTAAGAGCCTCAAAATACAGATATTCTTAGGGTCTGTTTTTCATGGTGGCTATGGCCCCACCTCAGCCCCTCCCTCAACTAATAAAGTTTACAAGAGCTAAGAGACTCCCCCTACGCAAACAATCTAAATATCCATGTGGCGTTTTTCCTCAACTCATTACGTCGATAGTAAAAGGTGAATGGTATGTTGGGTTTAGCTCTAGTCTTTTCACATCCCACTAGCTTCCGATGACAGGTACCCGACGATCTACTATCCTTGTTTGTCCTGACCCCGCCTCCCGTTGAGGCAATCGCCGAATCACCCTAGTGTCACCTCCGCACAACATTCTGACTGCAAAGCTACTTTTGCAGTCAAGGCCCACCCACCTAGTAGTTAGGCGCAGACCCTACCTCTGTGAGCACAACCTAAATATCTGCCACCACACAGAGGACTACTAGGAGCACCTTACATATCTTAGGAAGCCGCATGCTTCCCCTTCCAGTCCTTCGGAGCCAATAAAATAATCATATAAAAGTGTGCTCCCCTCATGCCTTACAACACCACGATGATCTACCTCGTTGGCTTATTCACCCTGAAATGTGCGGACTGGTCCAAGTGCCTCACTTTAATATGTTGTTAGACCCTATGTCTAAACATTATTTTACGCGCTTGCCTTACCTCATCGGTTTTCCATTTAACTTGGTTATTCCCATTCATATTGAATTCCTAATCAAGCTACCAGGTTCCTCTTGCTTATTAATTTTGGTTATATAACTTAACCCTTTAAGTTTATTAACAAACCCACAACATGTTATTCTCTAGATTGTCCAAGGTCCATAATCCACAATCCCCTTATATTTTCATCGTTTGATTCCATAGTTACAATAACATGTTTTTACTTAATGTGTAATTAAGTACTTATCATTTTACATGTTTCCTTTTTAGCATATCATTTGTCATTTATGATTAAATATAACTTATATCATTTCATAAGTTTCTCATTCTTTCTCATTTAATCATAATTCCATCTTATCATTGTTTACTTATTAACATAGTTCTCTTAACTAAGGTTTACTAGTAAGTTTCCTTTCCATAAATATAACCTATATTGTCCTCATCCGTAGATTTTAGATTCTTGTTCTTATAAATAACTTAATTTACAATTAAATACAGCTTATCCCCTTACATAAGTCAACCACTTATGGATGCTTGATATGTCGGGCGGCTCCGGGCAGACTTAAATCACAATTTTAGACTTAACCTCGTGTCATGATGTTGTTATGCATTAGACCCCTTACATTAGATTAACCACTTGTGGTCGCTGTATATGCCAGGCAGCTCCGGACAGAATTATACCACAAGTGCAATCTAACTTCGTGCCTAAGCGTTACAACATTTCCATTATTTTATGCATATTCATATTAACAAATTTCCCTATTCCAAATATAGATTTTTATGCCCCTTTTTAATTCATATTTCATTATGCACAATACGCCCTTTTTCCCAAGTCATAAATCAAGATATATATATATATATATATTATGCCTAAATTCATATTCACATATTTGCTAATTTATGTCCCTAGTTCATATTCACATATTTCAATACAAGTTATGTCCAAATTCATATTCACATATATTCTAATTTATGCTGAAATCATATATTACATATGTTCCAATTTATGCCAAATCATATTTTACATATGTTCCAGTTTACGCCCAAATTATATTTTACACATATTCCTATATATGCCAAATCATATTTTACATATGTTCCAATTTACGCCCAAATCATATTTTACATATGTTCCAATTTATGCCAAATCATATTTTACATATGTTCAAATTTACACCCAAATCATATTTTTCCCAAACATTTCCCAATTTCACGCGTTAGAATATTTCAGCGTTAGGCCTAGGCTCGAAGTTAGCGGGCTATAAAAATAAAAAGGGAGAAGAGGGAAAGAAGAGAATCAAAACTGGCATAATGACGAATCAGTAATAAACTGACAGAAATAGGTATAAAATTGAATAGAAATATTGTGACAAGATTTAACATGGTGGCGGTATAAACATATAAAGGCAGATCTGATAATTGTGTCATAATAGAACTTGTTTAGGCATAGATCTAATATCCAACTTTTATCTACATTTTATGATTACCAATTAAATATTTAGATCTAAAAATAACATGAACTCACAGTAAATAAATCTAAGGAAATGGATCCAAATAACTGAGAACAACACGTTGGATGTGTTGTTGTAGCCCTCGTTGAATTTGTATAATGTTTGCTGAATTGGATTTGGAGAAGAATAGGCTATTCAATTTACGTTGCAGCAGAGCTCGGCCATCGCCGCCATTTTTTTAGATGAATAAAACCTAGGTTTAGAGTCCTTTATATAGCCAAGGGTTCACGAATCTAGTTTAGAAACAAGACCACGTTCAGAAAGAGGTATTTTCCCAGATCTGCGCAGGGGGGTCGACCCCCCTACTATGGTGTCGACCCCAAAGAGCCTGGGTCGGCCCAACAAGGTTTTGGGTCGACCCCAAACGGTCGACCCTTTCGCCCAAACGCGCGCCTAATTCGAATTTTGCTGATTTTTGAATTTCTTTGAATAATATATATATATATATATATATATATATATTCCTTATATGCATACAAACTTCAAACCTTAATAACTTCTTTATACGGAGTTCATTTTACACAAACTTGGTGTCTATCTTGACCAGAATTCCAAGATGGGCGCAATGGCATGGTCCATTTTACTTAATTCTAAATATTTAATTAAGTTTTCCTTAATTTATTGTCAACAACTTATTTTAAATTAATTATTCTTTTATTTATCATCTTTAGTGTCGTTAAAATTACGGGATATTACATTCTCCCCTACTCAAAGGATTTCATCCTTGAAATCTCTAAGTTAAGAAGAACGTATATCCTAACATCCAATAATCATACATTCAACTAGCAATAACAGGCATCCATTGTCCTTAAGGAATTTCTAATGCCTTCATGAACACATGCAATAGTGTGTGTTTATGTTCGTAAACTAATGCGAAAGATCAAGCGGTCTACTGATTAATTTGACCTCCTTAATGCAATGTATGTTTGTGTCGTGCAACCAAAATGTATGCAAATTATCGTAATACATGTAAGTTCTATATGCGTGCATAATCATCCATCCAAATGCAACATCAATGTAACGATATACCCATTTTCATCCATAAAAATTTAAAATGTACGCATATCCATAATCAATATGTAAGAGATTGAGCTGATCTAGTGCTTATTGTGTGTGTACATGCATCCACGAGCAATCACTAGCAAACACTTTCATCCATCAAACGTAACATGTCTCAAAAACATGTTAGCATTCATTAGTTTTCTACCTAAAGACTCGATCGATAAAAGATACTCAAACAATAGATACAAATATTAATTCGAAGCTTGGAAAAGAAGTTAAGAACATATTCTCGAAATGGAAAGGATATGAAGCGCGAATTTTGTCCCCAGCATCCTAAGTAGCATCCTCGCGGTCCCCTCTTCATTGCACTTTTACAAGCTTCACTTCTTTGTTGCACAATTTCTTAACCTCCAATCCAAGTATGCAACTCGGAACTCATCCAATCTTTGCTTCCTTCTCTACTTTCACTTCCTCTCGCAAGTAGTGCTCCACTACCTCGAACTCTATACATTTTATCACCACTTGGATGAATAATCATCTTGGAATGATGGGCTTCCTCAAGGACTGTCTTCAATAGGTTTCCCATCTCGATATGATTCACCTATCAAACCTCTTCTCAAGTAGCTCCCCTACTTTCTTATCAAGTTCCCTCTTTTCTTTTATGAGTTACATGTCGCACAGGCAATGCAACTGGCTTTGCATTGTCCACCAAGTATATGCGGAAACCAATCTCGTGCCTCGGGAGTAAACCCCGAACCTCATGAAAAACATTAGGATACTCACAACTATTGGAACAGATCGCAAATCGTCGATAAAATATATCAAGAGGTTCTAGGAGACTAAGCATGTTTTGGGGTCGTAAGAAATCTCGAGAGTCTTTCCACGGCAAGTCAGAAGTCTAACGACCCTCCTCTCACAATCTAGAGTGGCTCCATATATGGTTAACCAATCCATCCCTAGAATCGGGGTTTGAGAATCTCTGTGTTAGGCGTCGAGTTTGATTGCGATGCATATGTTCTTGATTTCATAAGATAAATGAGCCGACAAATCATCGATAAATGAGCCGTACCTCAAATGGTGTTTGAGACAATAACGAGATCCAAAACCATACCAGTATCTAGGTGCAGAGACTCAACTAAAGGATCAGATATAAAAGAATGCAAAGCGCCAAAAAAAGAATCCCAACAAGATGATCAAAAATAGAAACCAAAACTTCGACGGAAAAATTCTTACCCCTATCCTGTCCACCAGCTATGAGAACATTAGCTTGCCCTCTAGAAGTTACTCTGGCCTTGTCCTTGTCTCTTTGGGCACTCCTTAATAAAGTGTCCCTCCTTACCAAAGTGGTAACAAACCTCTTTCTGCAATCCTTTTTCAGATGACCCACCGTTCCAAAATTGTGGTATTCCCTCTTTTCTTCTTTCATCTATATTCCCTTCTTAAGCCACCATTTTCTTTCATCTTAGGGCTGTGCTCCCTAGCCCCAATTCCTTGTTCTCCTTTTTACCATCCTTGTGCAACATGCTAAAGAGTCTCTTGAAAGTTTCCTCCATCACAAGGAAATCCTTACGAGGCTTGCGAGAAAATAAGCCGTAGGTGAAACTACTGCGGCTACAGATGGAGGTTGGACACTTCTTTGCCCTTTGACAAGTACCATAGTTTTAACATGCCTATGGAACCATGACGAAATGGGGATACCCTTTCGGGAAGAAACGGTTCCCCGACCAAAAAGGAAAAGGAATCAAGCAGAGGATCACGAAGATATTTATGGCTTTGGGAAATATGCTTTTCAAAAATAGGCTTTTTATTTTAAAATACTTTGTTTTTGAGACCTTTTTGAAACCATTTTCAAAATATTTTATGGGATCTTATAACCTTACGCTCTGATACCAAATGTGACACCCCACATCCGTTAATGTCACTCTATATAGAATGCATTAAGTTTCGTGAAGTGTTATAGGTAAATAAGAACATAATATCACAAGACAGACATGTAAAATAGCAGTGGAATTAAAAACTTTATTTAAATCAAAACATCATGGTCCCAAATACTAAGTTTACATCATACGTTTGAAGTAACCAATTACATTAATAATCTGTCTTGCCAAAAATATCAGAGCACAAAAGCATAAACCCATATTTCCCATGCGAAGCCATAAGAGAGTTGAAAAGAAGTCAAAGCGGTATATAAATAAACAAAATCCAAGCTAAGCTGAAAGAATCCAAATCAACTCTAAGCACTCCCACCCTAAGAACCTAGGGGGAAACGGAAGAGAGAGAAGAGGAAACAAAAAGGGTCAAACATAAAGTATGGCGAGTCCGGTTACTTTTAAATATAAATGAATAAAAGTATCATGGCAGGTATATGAAATCTGGAAGAACAAGATAACAATAACAAGGACAAGTGTGAAATAAGAAAGATAAGTTTGAACAGAAATATTGCGCTTCTTAAATATGTTTCTCTGCACCATACCAATACTAGTATATCATTAACAGAATGATCCCTACAAATATCGTTCCATTACATTTTCTTGATTGTTAGGTTACTAGGGTTAGCAGCACTCAACGCTTATACACACGTCGTACCCATTTACTTTCCAATGGATTAACCTAATACAATATATGTAGCTACCACTCAATGTTAAGATGCACCTCATGGTACTCCACTCGCACGGTCTTCACCGTAATGCCACAGAAATGAATGCAATCCCTCATCATATGCCATAGTGATGTACAGATCTCTATATACAGTGTTACGTTCCACATATATCTGTCATTACTATGCTATGTAATTGTACGGACTGCCACGTTCAATCGAATCAAATATCATACCATAGTAATGCCCTCAAGTCTACGATGCACCACCCAGAGTAGATATGCATGTATCTAGACTTTCCTACATATGTATCATCAATTGTAGCTCGATGCCTCAACTGCACGTCCTCTAATGTGCACTAAGTTCCGTAGCAGGGCGATCCAAGAAACACATAACTCAGTCGGGAGATTTTCCACATCTGTACAGACCCGCCTTTAAGAGCCTCAAAATACATATATTCCTAGGGTCTGTTTTTCATGGTGGTTATGGCCCCACCTCAACGCCTCCCTCATCTAGTAAATACTACAAGAACTAAGCGAGTGACCCTATGCAAACAATCTAAACATCCTTATGGCGTCTCCCCTTAACCCCTTACCTCGATAGTGAAAGGTGAATGGTATCTTGGGTTTAGCTCTAGTCTTTTCGCATCCCATTGGCTGCCAATGACGGGTACCGATGATCTACTACCCTTGTTGATCCTGACCCTCCTCCTGTTGAGGCAATCGCCGAATCACCCTGGTGTCACCTCGTCGTAGCATTCTGACTGCAAAGCTACTTTTGCAGTCAAGGCCCACTCACCTAGTAGTTACGCACAGACCCCACCTCTTTGAGCACAGCCTAAATATCTGCCACCACATAGAGGACTACTACGAGCACCTTACGTATCTTAGGAAGCTGCGTGCTTCCCCTTCCGGTCCTTCGGAGCCAACAGAATAATCAGATAAAAGTGTGCTCCCCTCATGCCTTACAACACCACGATGATCTACCTCGTTGGGTTATTCACCCTGAAATATGTGGACTGGTCCAAGCGCCTCACTTTAATATGTTGTTAGACCCTATGTCTAAACATTCTTTTACACGCTTGCCTTACCTCATCAGGTTTCCATTTAACTTGGTGATGTTACGCCAGATATGCCAGGTGGCTCCGGGCAGACTTAAGCCACAAGTTTAGACTTAACGTCATGACATTGTGTTGTTATGCATTAGACCCGTCACATTAGATTAACCATTTGTGTTCGCTGGATATGCTGGGCGGCTCCGGGAAGACTTATACCACAAGTGCAATCTAACCTCGTATCTAAGCATTACTACAGTTCCATTATTTTAGGCATATTCGTATTAGTAAATTTCCCTATTCTAAATATAAATTTTCATGCCCCTTTTTAATTCATATTTCATTATGCACAATATGCCCATTGTAACACCCTGTATTTTCTGTGAACTTAAGTATTACAAATCTGAGTATAATTAAAATATAAAATCATAATCAAGGGAAACGGGCTATGCCATTTTGTTCGTCTCGGAAAAATACGCGAAATAGAGTCCGAAATTTCGTAAATCGGAGTCCATATGACCAAGTTATGGCCTTCCAAAGTTCAGAAAAAAAAAAATTAAACAGCACAGACCAGGTCGACTGGGGAGTCGACCCTAGAGTCGACCTGCCCCCAGGGGGTCGACCCTAGAGTCGACCTGCCCCAGGGGGTCGACCCTAGAGTCGACCCTAGAGTCGACCTGGGGGTCGACCTGCCTCCGAATCTGCTTTTCTGCCTGGGTGCGTTCTGATGTATCTGGTCTCGTTTTCTGTCTAGATCCGTCTGCCCAAACCTATTTAAACAGCCCCAAACCCAGCCTTCTTTGCACACAATTCTGTTCTGCTTCTACTCTGCCTCTGTTCTAAATTAAAAATAAAAATGGCGTCGCTAATTTGCTGAAATCAAAACTAGAAGCTAATCAACATCAACCTAAGCAACTCAATTCAAATTAGAGATTGAAGCTTCTGCAACAACTAAAGTTCTTTCTTTAATCTAATCAAGGCAAGTACAGTTATTTTCCGCTATAAACGTTAATTCTGATTTTGACATGAATTGTGAATCTGAATCTGAGATTATATCTATTCTGTTCTGATTTGATTTATCTTATTCTGTACCTCTTTCCTCTTTCTGTTCTATAGCCAGGCTACCACGAGCCTGAGCCAATCTCATAAGAGATCAACATACGCTAAAATGTTTGGGACAATCAAATGAATGTGCATAAATTGGGCATGACCGATATGTGATTGATTTGAGGAAAGAACATAGGTTGGACTTGGAACTTAGAACATAAATCTAAGGCATAATTGGACTGATCTATGACTGATTTGAGTATATAAACTAGATCTAGATCAGTGCATATATGACTGTTTGGATTATCATATGATAATACATAACTTGCAAATCTGGAATATTAAGATCTGAACTAAAACACATATCATATGTTAGATCTAGATCTTTGGGCATATTTTATAACGGATTATAACTTAGGTGTGAAGATCCATATTAAGATTTGATAACTATCAAGTGTGAATAACACCTAAGTAGGAGATTTTTGAATATATGACATGCATTGAAATAGATGGCTATAGTTGGTATAATTTATATGTGAATCTTTTGTACTAGGCAAGTGGAACTAAATTGGGACATGTAAATTATGACCATAATCTGTGACATGCAAATTCAATGCAAACGTAGGGTATATGATCCTAGTGTGAATCATGACCACTATTTAGGCATGCAAATTTAGGCCAAATTTATAATTAGGCAAGATATGTGAAACTTTAAGGAATTATGAAAATCAGTTATAATTGCCTAATTTGCTAAGTTCTGCTATATTTGCCTAATCTGATAGTTTTATTATATCGCCTAATCTGCTAGTTCTGTTATATTTCTTAATCTGCTAGTTCTGCTCTACTACCTAGTTTACTAGATCTATTCATCTGCTAGATCTGTCATGCGCTAAGTCTGTTGAAAATGCCTAAATCTGTTAAATTTATTTGTTTAATGCCTAACCTATTATATGCCAAAATCTGCTAAGTTGCTAAATCTGTTAAATCCGTTAAGTCATATAATCTGGAAAATCTGTTATCTGCTAAAAAATCTGTTATCTGCTGGGTTGATATAATCATCCTGTTATTGATATAATCTGAATAGCATATATATTGGGCGTGCGCATAAACGGTAAATTATTAATTAATTGGCCGCAAAAATAAACGTGACTAACTCGAGGTTAGAATGAGTTTGCGGCGTAATTCTGCCCGAAACCGCCCGGCACATCCAGTGGCCGCAAACAATAGGTTCTAATGTGAGAAGTTAGTCATAACCTGCTTAAGACACGAGGTTAGGTCTGGCTTGTGGCAGAAGTCTGCCCGGAACCGCCCGGCCCATCCAGCGGCCACAAGCTAGCGACCTAATGTGAGAGGTCTGGGCATTAATAATTAATTAATGCAAATCTAAGATAAGAATGACGTCTAAAACGTATTGGGGGAAAAAGGGTTAAACCAACTGGATTAATAGGTGTAGTAAACCCGTCTAGGAATCTGTAGGCCCAATACAAAGTTAGACAAATCTGAAAAATCTGTACATCTGATCTGTTAGTCTGAAAACTTGTTAACTTAATCTGTTAACCAGTAAATCTGAATTCTGTATGTCTGAACTTGTAAACAAGTTAATCTGAAATCTGTTAGTCTGGGGACACAAGGTTAGAAGGGGAATTACTTGTGTCATCTGTTGTTTGGGACCCATATTAGTCAGTAACCCTTTCTGGTATCAAAACTTTGACCCAACAGTAGGTAGGGTCCGGGCATGCTTACTGAACTAATTATAAGCGGTTCATTCTGATAATGGCAAGGGGTGTTGATGGTGCGTTCCAACTGGGTCATGTGCGTGCATGGATCCCGGTCTGCCTCTGAGGATGTAAGACGCCGTGACATCTGTAAATAGGTCTGTGCCAATTGGTTGTCACTTTAGGGAGTGATACACCCTACTGTGGGGCCGACACAGGATATTTATGTATTAGGGAGCCGATCGCTTGGGGTAGGGTTTTAGGGTACACTTAGTTCTGTCTATTTCTGTTGGTACCGTCTGTTTCTGTTGGGTGGTAACACCTGTCTGTTTCTGTGTGGTACCATCTGTTCGGGTGGTAAAGGCCCATTACTAGTGTACACCTAATTCTACATTCTGTTTCCGTAGGGATTAATCTATTTCTGCTTCTGTCTGTTTCTGATCGGGTAGTAAAGGCCCATTTTTAGCATTCTGTTTCTGTTAAATTATTCTGTACCCGTTCCTGCTTCAGTTTAGACATTAGGGTGACACCTAATTCTGTTATACTAGTATTAGTGCAGAGAAGTGTAAAGCAATAGTTTATGTCATTCTGTTCTTCTGTTATATCTGCTACACCTGTTACAGTTATCTCTCATCCAGTTTTATGTTCATGTCATATTATTATTATCTGTTCATATGCTGAAAGTCACTGGACTTGCCAGACTTTTTGTCTGACCCTTGTTGTTTCGCCTCCTTTCTTCCGTTTCCCCCCAGGTTATCCAAGGAGGGAATACTTTAGCTTGATCCGGATTTCTCTTTGCTTGAAGTGCTTAAAGTATGGCTTGGCTCTGTATAGCTTCCGTTCTATGGGGATTATGATTTTAAACCATGCATTTTGAAGGCTTTTGTGCAAGACTGATATTTTGTACTTGAATTCTGAGATTTGAAAGGATGTAACCATATTGATTTCTGTTTCCGCTGTAATAAAGTTAAAAATTTTCAAGTACTGTTTTATCTATCTTGTAAGTTTCTGTTTACTAAAATGCTCCACCAAAGTTAAGGCATTCCCTTTGTGAGTGACCTTAACGGAGGTGGGGTGTTACACTTGGTATCAGAGCTGAAGGTTACCAGATTTTATAAAAAGTTTTGAAAACTATTTTCAAAAAGGTTTTGAAAGGAAGTATTTTCAAAAATAAAGCTTATTTTGAAAAACATAATCCCCAAGAGCCATATATCTTTCTTTCCGTCCTTTTTGTATTGAACCTTTCCTTTTTCGTTTCAGCATGTCTGAAGCATCTGAGATACCAGAGGGTGTTCATGTACCCGGTTGGTTTCGTCAATATCTTGAGGCTAGGACCGCCGCTGCAGGTCCAGCAAATGATCCCCCTCCCCCACCCCTCCTCGTACAATTGCTTTCTCAAAGATCTGTAGAGATTTTAGGGCCATGGGTGGGAAGGATTTCAAAGGAACTGAATCATTCATAGAAGCGAGGAATTGGCTCAAATAAACTGAGGATCTATTCGTTATCTTCGAGGTGGACGATAGGCAGAAGGTACAGTTGGCGGTATGGCTGCTCAAAGACGAAGCTTCCTACTGGTGGGAAGTCACTAATGCCGAGAGGCTGGTTGAGACATGGATGGATTTCAGAACAAGGTTTGAGACAAAATTTCTCTCGCAAGCTGAACGGAGTTTACAACTGGAAAAGTTCTTATCTCTTAAGCAAGGAAGTATGACGGTCAAGGAATACGTCAACCAGTTCAACCAACTAGCTAGGTTCGGATTGGATTTAGTCAACACTCAGCATAAAAAGGCTCTCCGCTTTGTTAAAGGATTGAACGAGCCACTGCACATCCTAGCCATGACCCATGTACCCATGGGAGCGACTTACGAGAAATTGGTGGACATGGCACTACTGCACGAGGAAGACAAGGGCCCGAAAGAGACAAAGAAGGAAGAACCACAGAATAAGAAAGCGGGGCCCAAAAAGGAAACACAAAAGAAGGATGAAAAGACTGAAGATAAGAATGGGAAAAGTGCTTTACTAGTGGGAGCTCGACTCATCTGAACAAGGATTGCAGAAAAAGGAAAGGCACTTTCTTCAACTGTGGAGAGACGGGATACTTCACTAGGGACTGCCCGAAGAGACGAGGGCAAGGAGGGCAGGCAAACACTCTCGAGGCTAGTGGCTAGGATAGAAATAGGAAAATTTCTATAGTAGGTTTAATTTCTTTATCTGATTATGGAGTTAAGACTTTTTCTGATTCTGGTATTTTGATTTTGTAATCGATACTCTGCACTTTAATACTAGTATTATTTCTGAATTCCGCTGTAGACTCAGACCCATAAGGGTTATGGCTCATCTGTTTGAGATTGGGGTTTGAGGGATATTTGTGTTAGACGTCAAGTATGACGCATACATTCTGAGTTTTTGTGGGATATGATTTTTATCATGCTTAGCTTCCTAAGAATCATTAGGGAACCTGATCTGTACCAGTAGTCTGTAAATATTTGAATAATTCTGCTTTCCAGTTTTGAAATTGGCTAAAGGAGGTGATCCTCTGGGTGTCAATGTGATGTTGATTTCGGTCTTAGGGGTTGATACTTAGGCGAATTATTTTCTCAACCAATATCTAATGGGAACCAAGTCTTTGACTTATCTATACTCGCTTCCATCATTCGACTGTATCCTATCGATCGAATCTTCGAACTTTAGGTAGAAACTAATGTGTGTAAACATGTGTTTGAGACATGTTATGTTTGATGGTTGCAAGTGGATGCAAGTGGTTGCTAGTGGTTGCCCGTGGATGCATATACACACACTAGGAACTAGATCGGCTCGAAAACACTCTCATACTGCATATGGATTAGTGACCATTTTTAAATTTTATGGATGCAAAATGGTTGAATCAGCACATGGATGTAACGACCCAAATTTTTAATCCATTCAAATCGACAGTAAACCACACATGTCGACCCGAACAAATCGCAAATGCAGGTAGTTATTGGGAAAAGAAGAAAAAGAAAGAAAGAAGAGAAAAAACAATCACAGAACCTCACAGCGGAAGGAAAAAATATAATAAACAAATAGCAGTTTAGAAGCAGTTGAAATATGTATACATTGACTATAACCTTCAATGATTATCAGAGTTACATATACATACAGCTGTACATAATAAGCAGCGGAAAAATAATGCAGCGGATATACATATGTATAGGTAATAGATATACCAAATCTTCATCGTCGATCTCCAAAGCACAGTCATCTTCGGTAACTGCAACGTCTGCTGACCCGAGCGTATTGCATAAAAGAAAACACAACAAACACTCGGATCAGCACTAAATCATCTCATATTAGTCCAATCAAAATACGAAATAACATCAGTGTCATGGGTTCAATAACTCAAGAGATGTTACGGGATTTTTTCCATCTCTCAAGGATCCGTTAAACTAATACATACATAATATAGTACGCTATTATGATAGTGTCTATCCAGTAAAGTATAAATACTGAAAATAGCATAAGCGGGATTACCATATTACCCTTACGCCGTTTATAGGCATCAACAGTCTATACAGTACCATAAATTCACCGTACTGGTGTTATCAGAGGGCACTCCATAGAAGGCAATGCTCAATCAAAATCGTATGGGGCTCGATAAGGAAATATATGACAAGGCACTCGAGGTAATGCCCAGGGTAGGATTCTACCAATTGCACTCCCGGACCGGTGGTAACGCATAGCAGCCACTACCGCCCACCTCGGAACACACTCCCAAGTCAAAATGGGCCCAAATCATCATTATCATCATAGTCATAGAAATAGTATCGAAGGAGTGAGTCCAATCAAAGGTGCTACCTCAATTAGTCATGGTATAGCTCCTGTTTTAGTCATTTTAATTCTGACCCGAAGGTCAGGGCTATTTCGCAATCGTTCATCTTCGTTCGATTAAATAATCGCCTTCAAGTCATCATATCTCATTCTGGATACGTCGGAACGTTCACAGATACGTCAAAATGTTTATAGTTGTCAAAGTGGTATCGACACTGACAGAGAGTATGCCTTATGCCGACTCCATTCTCTTTGACAACCAACGCTTACATCTTTCACATCGGTTGGTTCTTTTACATTTCAAAGGTTCACTTTCATATCAAAATATCGTATTTTGTCTCGAACCAAATTTATATTCAAAAATAGAATATAGTTTCATATCGAAATACCATAAATCATAACTACCCGATTATATTCTAAAATTAGAATATATTTCCATATCTTATATCATAATCATATAGTATTTCAAAAATCGACTTATATTCAAATAGAATATATTCAATCTCAAAAGATTTCAAATTATTCCAAATTGATTCATATTCGAAATTCATTCATATTCAAATAGAATATATATACTTCTATAACTTACTTTCAATCCCCTTAGGAGATAAGTTTATATTTTGTGGAATGTAAACCATCTTCCATATTTGAAAACGGTTTGAAATCGATTCATAAAGAAATACTTTTATCTCAACTCCATTTCAACAACGATCTTAGATCCAGCACTTTCCATTCGGAGGAAAATTACACTTATAAGATATAACTTTAAAAGATAGATGTTTATAAAGAAACCTTTATATAAATAATATATGTATAGAATATAATAGAAAAAAAATAGGATAAATAAGTTTAAAACACTACATATATATATAAATTTTAAAAATTTACTAATAGTTTTAAATAAAAGAATATAAGAAAATTTTGGTTATATAAAATAGTTATGGATAAGAATTTAATAAAATAAATTTCAAGAATGAATAGCTATAAAAATCAAAATTTTAAATACATATATAAATTCTTTACTGAAAATCGATTCTTCCTTCCGAACTTTGATACTTGAATCTAAACTCCAGTTTCCATGGGGTTGCTTAGCTCAAAGGACTTATTTCAAATCCCATTTCAACCCATTTCAATACAAGGATTTAAGACCATACTCGAATTAGGTTTAAAAACAATTTTCGAGTATTCTCCATTATCTTGATTCCAAAATTTAAATCCCATAAGAATTTATTTAAATCTGAATCTACCCAATTCTTACAAAACCCAAAATCTAAAATTTTAATCTTTAACACATCAAATTCGCTTGGGAAAATTTTCCTAAATCATTTCAGGTCATATTTAAGATTCAGATTTCAAGGAAAATAAAACTTATCGAAATCAATACGTTTCCCTTGAATGAAATTTCAAAAAAATAGAATTTCGAATATTAAAATCATTTAACCAACCGATGTCCATATATAGTTTGCTATCCTATGGCCAAGTGAGTCTTAAATTTAATTTCTCGATATTCCGGGGTGGATCTATCATTTCAATCCAATTCAGGGTCACAGGTATGTATCTTTTCAACCTGTGTTCTTAATTCATTCAATTTGATAAATCCCGGATTTATTAGATGCCCGTAACATCAAAGGTGAGAAATTGGGATTTATCGAAAATGCATGGAAAATCATGTACTGAATAAACAGCCAGTTCATGCAGCATTCATTCATCAATCAAATTAAATCAAGGCATCCATCACATCATTTCATTCAAACAGTAAATGAAATCATTTTACTGGTTAACAAGTGTCGGGATTTCTAATTAGAAATTTAAATTAAATTTAAATAACTAATTATCGATTTTATTTGCATATTACACTTGCATGTCAAACTTAAACAATCGTTCATCAACAACACAAACATGCAACCAAATTTACTTCATAATTTAATTTAATAAATATGGGAATAATTTAGTATTTCGTGAGTGAAGAATCACTCACCTTTGGGTCCTTAGTGGATCAGACGTCCAACCATAGCCCAAAATTTCACAGTCTCTAAACGCAGCCAGGTTAGTGCCAAAACGTCCGCAATTTCGCCACGATCCCAACGCAACAAACCACGTCCATATCCGAGTTAATATGAAGAAGTTACCAGTGTTTTAGTGTTCGAAATTTTTAAAATATATATATAAAAAAAAAACCTCACCATTCACGTGCTGCCACGTCATCTTCTTTCTTCTTCCCGCTCACCCCTCTGCCTGCTACAGTAACTCAATGAAAAACAACCCATACGCCGCACTACTTTGACCAACGATTCCTCCATGCTCCGACCGAACTTGAACCGACGGCCACCGGCAAACCGAAGCTCCTCCAAACCCGCGTCCACTGGCCCCCGCCATCCCACCTCCGGTGCACTGTAGCGCCGTCCACCGTCAGCCCTAAACCCGCAATTTCCGTCCTTCCAACCCCAAATTCCGGTGATACACTTAGCAATCGAACCTTCGACCGACGTCAATCAACCCCTATCGACCATCTCTTCAATACCCAGCTGCCAAATCTCTCGATTACTTTGTAAATCAAAAATCCCCAAATCAATTCTAGTGTTTTCCGTTACAGCAAACTTTAACTGCGATTTCAGGCAACTTCGGCCACTGCATGTCGAAACAAACTATACCAGAGGCTTCGTATCGTCGAGAGCTTCGAAACGGTATATAATACTCTAGGGTTTGAAGAGATTTTATTTTCAAGTTTGAATTTTTTGCTTTGAACTAGGGTTTGGATATTTTTGTTCAGCCATTAGAGAGATGAAGTAGGCAAGAAATGAACGTACAATGGTTAATGGGCTGATAGGGTAAAGGTGGATTTTATTTATATATAATTATAAGGCTCAAATATGATAAATACCCAATTATCCATTTACATTGATCTCGTTCACATTTTCTCTCGTACGATCAAACGGTAAGTCGGATTGTGACGCAAATTGGAATCCTATAATACTTCACCGTTCCGGTTCTGATGGCGCCAGTTTCGTCGAATTCCGGGACAGTCGCCAAAACAGTGAAATTTCACAATTAATTAAATAAATAAACTAATTAATTATTCAATTAACTATTTAAATTCAAATTTAAATATTCGTTAAATTCAAATTTAATTAAATTATAACTTAAATAAATCCTATACATTTATTCCACGGATTTTAAGTTCTCCGGTTTGATTATCTAAATCTTAGATTTGAGTTTCAACAAAAATCAACAACTGAGAATTTCCATTTCAGATTTACATTTGAATTCTACTTTTAAATTAACACACTCAAATAAATTTACTTATTTAAATATTAAATTTTCAAATTACAACCATCCTAAGTACAAACTAAATTAATGATCTATTTGTACTCAATTCCACCAATCATCAACATTAGAATCAACAAAATTTGATTTTCCCTAAATATATTCCAATTTATTTATTTTAAATTGAAATTTAAATATACTGAAAATAATGGAACGTTACATTCTCCCCCACTAAAAATCTTTTCGTCCTCGAAAAGAGAACGAAACAATGTTAAGCACATATCTATATTAAATTCATACATAAAAATAGTCTTTATTAAGTAAGTTATATTTGTAAATCTCATAAATTTTCTAACTCACGAAATCACGGAAAATTTCGGCAGCATCTCCTTTGTAAGTAGAGGTCCGGAAAATTACATATATATAAAATCCAAATATACATCTCATCATTCGATGAGGCATCCCAAAAAAAATGGGGAATACACCATATATATATATAAACACAACCTACATAACTCAAATACGTACCTTTTTAGAGTTTATTTTGCAATTTCATTACCTTAGCACTTATCGTTTTGCGCAAGCGAGCTCCGAAGCGTAGCGCGACTTCCTTACACCTGCTACATACTCACATACACATGAGAATCAATCATATATACAATATATAGCAATTGTCTACAACTTACACAACATATATTAATCATTTTAACCCCAAAACCAATATATCTATGGCAGGCCAGCAAACAAAATGAAGTTTATCACCCATTAAATGTTGGAATTAGACTAGAACCCACTAGGTACAAGTTGTTGCATTCGTTTCAGGCTTTCCGAATTGTCCGGATTCGTCGAATTCCGACAATTCGTTCAAAAATTATGGCTATTTTAGTGAAGGCGAACGCTTCAGCTCATACACATAAAATTGCAGATATGAGTTGTTCAACCCAGTTTTTAACCTTTTAAACAGCAAAATTTCACCCAGAAAATTAAGAAAAAGTTTTAGTACAGATCCCGGGCTTTCCGAATTGTACTCGCACATCGAAATCCGACGCTCCATTAGGAAGTTCTGGTCAAAACAACATTGGTATTCAGTTCATATTTTTATTTTCTGCGTATACAACTACGACTAGTTCTTGGTTTCCAACCTAATAAGCATGAAAATTAGGCAAGGTACTATTAACAAAAGTTTTAGTTCAATTCCTAAGGTTTCGAACAAGTCAAGAATCGTCGAATTCCGTTCATCCACTCAAAAGTTATGGCCGTTTTTCTTCAGCTCATCTAATATTTCAGGTTTCGTATAAACATAAATTTATTTTATTTGGAGTTCAACTTCCGGATTCCAAAAATTTAACCATCTAAAATGGGTTATCGATCCATTACACATAATATGATTCATTCTTTTAGGGTTTAAATATATCCATGTTCGTTTCACCTATATCAAATGAATTTCATTGCATTTATTTATGTTCCTTTATCGTTCATCCTTCTTAAGTTCATTTTCCACTTACCCATCTCATTCCAAGCGTTAAATTTCACATAAAACTTGAATTCTTTAAAACCTCCAACGAACATAATTCCATTAGACCTTGCATTCATTAACATGGATCAAATTTCCAATTTCCATTCTTATCTATTTACTTGATCAAATTTACATTGAATGTCTTTCCATTTGGAAAAAAAAATCGACCTTATTTATTATAATTATTAAGTTCGTCCTCACTCATTTCATTGTTTATATTCAGATTTACATTCGATACATTTTACTAATGAGATTTACCCCATTAAATTTTCCTTGACCACTCTCATTTACTAACTAGCCTAAATTCATCCAACTTCTTCTCGAACTAGTTTAATCCACTTATTAATTATTCCAAACCAAACTGTTGCCAGTTTTGTTGGTATATAACTCATTCCATTTCCCCATTGCAAGTTACCTTCTACCTTGCATTTTCCAAGTTTTCCTATACACATGTTCCTCTTGGACCAATCTTCATTCCCTTTTTTCAAAACTTAAGGTTTCGAGTGATATAGGTTTTCTCAATTCATTTCATTTTAAACTAAATCTTATTCCTTCAACTAAATTTATTTGTTTGACTCACCAATCCGGAATTTGATTAAGGATCATTTCTAATTCAAGTTTACACCTAGTTCTCAAACCACTTTTATTCGATTTCCTAAGTTACACTTTATTTAATCCCATTTCTCTATTCAACTTAAGTTTATATTCCATTCATTTCATAATTCATACTCATTTTTATATTCAACATATCTGTCTTAATTAGGTTTTCCTCCATATATATTTCCATGTTTTCATTTCTCTTGCACGCAAAATTACCATTTCACTTACCTAATCCAACAATACATATACATTCTATATCGACTTATTTAACCTTCCTAAGTTAATTTCCTTATATAAAAATTTATCCAACTTATATTAAGTTTTATTCCTACATCCCATTTCAAGTTACATCAAATATTATTCCATTAACTCGCTTATCTACTCGACTCACCCTTCCATGGTTTGAATTAAGGAATGTTCATACTCGCATTTTTTTCCAAGTTAAACTTTATTTAACTCAATCCTTTTACTCAAATGAAGTGATATTTCAAACGACAAAATGACATACATTCCATTCATTTCATTGTCCACCGTTAGATTCATGTTCGATATATCGTTCAAATGAGATTTAACCCTTTTAGATTTCTATATTCATTTCTCACGTACTCTAACTCACCATTTATCTCCTTCAATTTTACTTTATCGACCATTCACATTTCATTAATAAGACAAATTCCTTTAAATTCGTTCTCGACTAATTTAATATCTTATTAATTAGTCACGCCATGAGTTATCACCATTTTACACAACCTAATCCTCCAGTCAATCCTGGTTGACTTAAGTTGAATTTATTTCGCGGTTAAATTAAATTCCTTCTGACACCCTTACTAATCAAAGTTGGGATTTGTTTCCCTTATTATCATCCATATTTAAGAATTCTGTGACGACCCCTTAGTTCTTAAGTCCATTCCAAAATTTCCAAGTTTAAAACTCCAATGAATCGAGAAAAATTAAATCTTGAATCGATGTAGTTAGTTAAGATGAACTTAAACACTTCATTCTGGGGTCATAAACTAAAATTTAAAATAATCTAAGTACTTATACTATTTTATAGAAAAACATGCTATAAAAATTTAAACCCAAATCTTTAATTACCAAAAACATAGGATTTTCAAAGCATGTTAAATTTAAATTTCAACTTTAAATAACATATCCTAATACCTTTATAAAAAAAATTATATCAGATGGAATTAAATTTAAAATTCTTTTCAAACTAGTAATGAAAGTACGAAGTGGTCTCCCTCACTTAAACGCTTCAGAATAAACGTCGATAATGCGTGCACTCATTACCGACATCGTTTCTAAGGTCCAAGAAGGGATTATACCCACTTTGAAAAATCTTTAAAACCATTTCTTTTCGATCATCCCTATAATATGATATTGTTAAAAACTTTGGCAAAACAAATTTCCAAAGATACCCAGGATCAAGTTTCAAGCTCATTTCTATTTCAATCGCAAACCCTTTACGCCCAATTATACCTACATGTATTCCCATTCTAATATATTCTAAATACATTAAATTTTCTTTATTAGAATTATTATCTAATCAACCATAATAGGTAATAACTTAACATTACCCCCTACTAAAACGAATACATACATACTTGAACCAATAATATATATTTGATATATTTTAAAATATAATCGAAACCATATTATATTGATCATTCTGTTCGATTATTTAGAGATCCCTATCGATTCTATGGCGTCCCATACATCGACCAGAATCCATAAATATTCAACAGAACAACTCAACATCACATAAACCAATTTATATCAAATACAAGTACGCTCTCTCATATCACTCAAACTCATTCTAGGGTGTTTCAAACCCCATCTCTAATGAGTTAATTCCCAACAGAGCCAAGGTTATCGCTAATCATCGCTCTGATACCAACTGTAACGACCCAAATTTTTAATCCGTTCAAATCGACTATAAACCACACATGTCGACCCGAACAAATCGCAAATGCAGGTAGTTATTGGGAAAAGAAGAAAAAGAAAGAAAGAAGAGAAAAAAACAATCACAGAACCTCACAGCGGAAGGACAACATATAATAAACAAATAGCAGTTTAGAAGCAGTTGAAATATGTATACATTGACTATAACCTTCAATGATTATCAGAGTTACATATACATACAGTTGTACATAATAAGCAGCAGAAAAATAATGCAGCGGATATACATATGTATAGGTAATAGATATACCAAATCTTCGTCTTCGATCTCCAAAGCACAGTCATCTTCGGTAACTGCAACCTCTGCTGACCCGAGCGTATTGCATAAAAGAAAACACAACAAACACTCGGATCAGCACTAAATCATCTCATATTAGTCCAATCAAAATACGAAATAACATTAGTGTCATGGGTACAGTAACTCAAGAGATGTTACGGGATTTTTTCCATCTCTCAAGGATCCGTTAAACTAATACATACATAATATAGTACACTATTATGATAGTGTTTATCCAGTAAAGTATAAATACTGAAAATAGCGTGAGCGGGATTACCATATTACCCTTACGCCATTTATAGGCATCAACAGTCTATACAGTACCGTAAATTCACCGTACTGGTGTTATCAGAGGGCACTCCATAGAAGGCAATGCTAAATCAAAATCGTATGGGGCTCGATAAGGATATATATGACAAGGCACTCGAGGCAATGCCCACGGTAGGATTCTACCAATTGCACTCCCGGACTGGTGGTAACGCATAGCAGCCACTACTGCCCACCTCGGAACACACTCCCAAGTCAAAATGGGCCCAAATCATTATTATCATCATAGTCATAGTAATAGTATCGAAGGAGTGAGTCCGATCAAAGGTGCTACCTCAATTAGTCACGGTATAGCTCCTGTTTTAGTCATTTTAATTCTGACCCGAAGGTCAGGGCTATTTCGCAATCGTTCATCTTCCTTCGATTAAATAATCGCCTTCAAGTCATCATATCTCATTCTGGATACGTCGGAACGTTCACAGATACGTCAAAACGTTTATAGTTGTCAAAGTGGTATTGTAACGACCCAGGGGATTTTCGGTCTTGAAAATCGATATAAATACCGTTACCGTATCTTATACCGATCCTTCAAACACCGAAAACACTGGAGCGTCTAGAAAGAAGTTAGAGGGTGAGATAAGAAAGAAAGAAATATTAGAATAGAAGAAGAAGAAGAACCAACACAGAGTCTCACATCGCAGCGGAACAAATATAATACAGAATATATCTTTACTGAAGATTTCAAAATACTTACAATATCAGAGTACAACACACAGCTGGACAGTTTTTGGTAATCTGTCCTCATATATATATAATCACACAGCGGAATATCTTTCGTCTAAACGTCTTCAGCTCGTCACTGGACTTCACGGTACCTGATCACCTGAACCTGTACACCTCGGTCTAACCCGAGCATTTACAAAACACCGGGTCAGTCTGGTGGACCAGAGTGAGATAAACTCGCACAGCAATAAAGTATCACACAACCTGATTTTTAAGTTTAAAATCATTTCGAAGAAAAGGATAATCGTAAGACCGATCCACACATAACACGGACGGTTTTTACCTTACGATAACCCAAACCAGTTTTCGAAATCAATATCTTTTCTGATATTATCATAGTGTCTAAATACAAATAATTAACACATCTAGAGGAACGCTTGCATCTCACGCTCCCCGTTTATAGTATACAATCGAAAACCGCGGGCGCTTATTGGATGTTGGATTTCCAACTTGACAAGGTATGGGTCCACCTTCCGCACGTGTATCTCTAGAGGCGAATACACAGGGTTCAACAAGAACGTCTTGCAACCCGGCCCTCACATGACCGACCACTCATTTCGCTTGAGTGTATCGAATGTATATCACCAACGGTTGGACTCAAACCACCGTTCCCGAATGGGCAGAATCGATAGATTAAGAAACAAAAGGAATTTCTCTAGATAGGTGATTATACACCCTAATGGGAGCTACCCACATAACCATGCTGCCTGCCCGATTTTTGTCATTTCCTGGTTGATGAGGCTTGAGGCTAGAACTTTATCTCCAGAACCTCTGGTCATCATTCACTTTGAATGCCACATCGTCAGATCCGCCAGATCACACTTGATTGACGTCCACAAACATACTCTAGCTATCTGGCTAGAGAATAACCATTTCTCCGCCATCAACTATGGTACGTTTGGAGAAATCAACGCATGTAAATCCTTTGGAAATACTCTGTCAGACATCCGTCCATACAAGTCATCCAGGAACAGGATGAACCGAAGGCACTCTCCTACTGCATCTCATATAGGAATCACCCCATGGATCAGTAGCGAGAAGTCCTTGCAATCCGTAGATTCCAACCGCGACAGAACCACAGCTTATCTCTGGTTGCAACATCAGAGATTTTCAGCAGTTCTTCCGCCCATGAAGATCCACGGTCTTCAATGCTCCATCTCGACCATCTTCAAATATTTCCGCGTATTTGTTGGTCGGAATGGTTTTTCGAATATAAATTCGATCCCGGTCTTTCCATACCAACAATCGCATTGGTCAGGGTTTGATAGTCGGTGTTTTAACTATCAAAATAACAGTGTTTCAAACATCACAACAAATGAGTACACTGGTTCAGTATTCAACATCACTTGGTCTTTAACACTGATTTACTTTTCGGTTAAATTAAACCTCTGACTCTTTAATATTCAAAATACGATGTTTGAATCTCTAATTCGATTTAACTCTAATTGATTAACAACTATTTGACTTGATTCCATTCGCTTGACTCTAGATCACAGCGATCACAAATGGTTACGCCTGATTTCCTCAGGAAACATCCGACCGCCGTAGGCTATCTGCAGCCCTGCGAATTACGCTAGCAGTCGTACGAAATGGAATTCTTTCCCAATCACTATGTTTGACTAACTCTAACCATATTCGATCAAATCTAATTGAATAAACAAATATTCGATATAATTTGAAAACAATATTCTTATTTAGATTCAAATTCCCAAAAGCTCGCATTTCATTTTCAATACTTCACGTATGGAACATCACACCAGATCTCAACACCTTCCACTCGTTACAAACCAATACCATTCTTCGATAGTAACGAAGCCGTTCAAGTTGGGGTATTCTATTTACCTCTCAGACCTTAATCGACAACGTCCTTATCTCAGAATAATATCAGTTCGTCACTTAACCACTGATATTCAAATCTCGTTTATCACTTTGGTTCCAAACTGGTTTTATAACCCATTTCTTATGTTTGAAATCTTTGTTCAATCATCTCTTTACTCAATTACTTTAATTAAGTAATTATTCAGTGAATATAACTTTTAACTCAAAACATTTATTTCACTTGTACGCTTTGAGTTATATTGAAAATCCCTCGACATATTTTTGATCTCATAAATTTGGGCCTTTGTATATCAAAGCTTATAACAAACCGCTTTTCACCTTCTTTACAACAAGAACACTTTACTGGGATTTTATTTCCAAATTCCATTTACCAAATTTAATGCCAAAAACACCATATGTATTTCCCTTTGTTTTTGAAATCATTATCCCAATTAAAATGTTTTGTTTTAAAACATTCTTTAGTTTTCAATGTTATCGTTTTGTTTTAAATAACTTCTCTTTTATTTTCAAAACCTCGCTTTGCTTTCTTTATATTAATCCCTTTTCCATTCCTTCGAACTTAGTCTAGCTCTCGCTTTAAAAACCATTTATGCCTTTCTAATTTCATTCATTTAAATCCACTTTACTTAATTAGACGATTAAGTAAAATTCCACTTAAATCTCTATATTCACTTCTCATCACACTTTCAAAGCTCGCCTTGCAAACTTGGTTATTTCATTTTACTTTGTCCATTCCACTCGAACAGTGGATTTACCAACCATACACATCAGTTAACTATAACTGACTCCCAATTGTCATTTCCTTAAATTAACTAATTAATTAACTTAATTAATTAAAGTCACATTTTAATTGTTTAAAACAATTATTCCCTCTTACCAATCCATGGAACATTTTTGATTCTGCTTCTAACCCATTAATAACCCGATTAAGATACCTTAAATTTAAATTCCCAATTTAATTACTCGTATAAAATCTTTTATAACTTTAATTCAGTATGAATGAATTTACACCCTTTAAAAAAAAATACGTCCATTCACCTTACGGGTTGAACGGCGTTAAGACCCCACATCTAACCATTCACTGTCAGTTATCAAATCCACCAACATCCAAATCAACCAATTTCAATAAATCCAAACACATTTATAGACATAATCAACCCGAGGAGTTACTTTGTTATGGGTCGTCCCCAACAGTTAAATTTAAACGATCGATGATCAACAGTATATATATATCTAACAGTCAACCACAATCAAGCAGAACACGCAAAATAAAAATACCCAGTTTATATAAAATATAAACGAGGAGGCTGAGTGAGTTTAACTCACCTTTGAATCTGATTTCGATGAATCATCCTGTTTTCAGTTGAATTGAACGACATTTCATTTTTCTGAAAAATCCAGCTACTGCCTGCCCTGCCCAGACCTCAACCATCGCGTAGTACTCGATTTTACGGTCCTGACGTATTTCGTTTCGTCGAAATCTGATTTAATTTGCATTTTATATTAATATTTGAAATTTACATGAAATTTAAACTAAAACAAATTCTAACTAAATAAATAAAAAGGAGATTGGGCCTTACCTTTGACCACCCGCCCACTAACCAAACCCGACCCGCTTTAATTAAAACCCTCCCTCGTAACCCTTATTTTCATTAGTAAGCCGCCTCCCCAAATTCTCCAGACCAAACCCTAAATCGGTTTCAAAACTTCCGCCGCCACAAAAGAAAGTCCATGGCCGACGAGCCTCTCTCCCTTCTGGTAACCGCTACGACGTATCCCTCCTCACTTCGATCCTCCCCTTTCCTCTAGCGTCGATCGGTTCTCAAACCCTGACACCGAAACCCATAAACACCCAAACCCTCCCTTGCCTTCCTACTTTAGTCGCGTCCCCCCTCGTGCGCTTCAACCCCCTCACCATCAGTTGCTCCGCCGTCCCAGAGGCCCGAAGACCCAACGCAGAAGCTAAGTGTTTTTATTTCCAAAGTTAATTTCTGTTTTATTTTCTTTTGTTGTTTTCGAATTTGGGGTTTACTTTGTTCATCTCGAAACTAAGTTGGTTGGTTCGTGGTTTGAACATACTATGCGTATTTATACTAGAATTCGATTACTGTGCTCTTCGAATGGTTACATCCTAGTTTAGACATTACAGAGCTTAGGTTCTAGGTGATGTTTCCCCTTTTTATTTCAGTCATGGCCGACTGTTCTGTGATTTACTTGGTTTGTGTGATTTGCGTGATGTCCAACAATAAGGACTACGGCTTTGTGATGGTTTTTTTTTTTTTCTGTGTTGTCTGTGTTTAGAATCGCACATGGATGAGCGGTTCCTATAGTTGACTACAACCCTATATGTATTGTTTGTTCATACTGTAATTTTCCTGTTCGAGTTGTCCATTTAGCTTTTTGAATTGATATGGATATATATAGCAGCCCTGATTTGTACATCAGATCTTTACTGCATTTGTTTGGTTGGTACTTTCCTGTTTGAACTTTTACTCCATGTGCAAATCCTGCCTGAACAGTCCCTATGGTTTAGGCTATACGTCTGTAGATGTTTTCACATGGTTTTGTCTGCCATTATTTAAAAATGAAATTCCAGATCTGCATTTTAATAGTAGCACCGATTTTCTGAATATACATACATTGTCTGCTTTGATCTGAATTTTGCATACAAATTGGTATTTAATATATATAAACCTGTCTAGTCGTTCCTACTGTGTACCCTATGTTTCTTTAGTTGTTTAATGGTGATGCAACCCTTGCATTGTCTTGTTTCTTAGCTGTTCTCGTACGTTTCATATCTGTTCACTGTTTTTTTTTTTATTTTTCTTCTTTGAAATCTTCACTTTATATATATTTTTTGCTAGCTATATACTCATAGCTGTTCCTATTTCCTTTCAGGTTGAATTGTTGGTGACAAGGTCGAGGTTGTGAGCAGATTTTTTATTGGAGTTCTTTCATTTTTCTTTTGAATGTATGAAAACTGAAATATAAAATTTCAGTATACATGAACATGTGTACAAAGATTTTTTTTTTTTTTTCTTTCTTCTTTCATTGTAATCCGTCTGATATATATATATTTTTAACTGGTTTCCTGTTATGGATTTTGTGAATGATTGTATAGGATTGTATACGTTTTACTGTCATGGATTGATGAAGCATGCATATTAAAATATTGCCTTATGGACACACTACTCATTTAAAATTTCAGAATCATTTTTATCAAATGTTAAATTCACATATCCAAGCACTTTTACTTTATATTATTGATTCAAAACTACTAGTGTAAGTTACCAATAAAACTCAAGAAGATTACAATTATAGGTTAATCGAATATTATTTATTGTTTATAACATATGTATCAATTGAATCAATGTTTATTTGTCATAGGTTGATTATGGACTTTTATTATACAACCCCAGTATCCTATATATTATATCAATATTATTAAATTTCGGTACAATTCAATTTATTAGTTATGAATTAATGTTGTTAGGTATATCTAAAAGGAATAATAAACCCCTTTAAATTGCTTGTTCACGGTACATCGCAAATTCACCATTTTCTCAATATCCCCAAAATAAAATATTATTATATTATCAATAAAAATTTAAATATTCAAGTTAAAATAGCCAGATCTCCTTATTTAAAAATAGATATTTTAAATCAATAAAATATTTCAAATAAATGGTCAGAAAATCCGGGACATTACATTCTTCCCCCCTTAAAATAATTTCGTCCTCGAAATTGCTAAGGTAAGAAAAATGTTGCAAATTCCAGTATTTTTTTTTTTTTTTTTTTTTAAATAACACTTCACTTTCTGAGCTTTTAGTTTAGCTCTACCTTAACCCATTATGAATTTAATTCCATCAATCCAACAACCAATCAACCATGAATCAACACCCAGGGCACCACAAACTTAATCAACCAAATTCACATTCAATTTTATTTAACTTCAACACCATCCCTTAATTTATTTTCAACATCATTATTAATTATATAATTCAATTTCACTTAACCCCGTTAAGTTTTCAATTCCAAGATTTTCAACCAAATTTTGAATTCTATTTAAATCACACAATATTCCAATAATTTCATAAAATTATTTCCTTTCTATAAAAATATATTTTGGGTAAAATTATTTCATCTACCCCTTTTTACAAAACAATATTGTGTCTCTTATCAGTTCAACGCTTTTCAACACTTGAACCGATCCGCAACGCAATACAAAACATTTGTATATAAAATCTACAAATACACTCTCATACATATATATACACTCAAACTCAATCTAGGGTGCTACTAGCCCATCTCTATCGAGTTACGCCACAGAGCCAAGGTTATCACTAAACCAATAGCTCTGATACCACTGTAACGACCCAGGGGATTTTCGGTCTTGAAAATCGATATAAATACCGTTACCGTATCTTATACCGATCCTTCAAACACCGAAAACACTGGAGCGTCTAGAAAGAAGTTAGAGGGTGAGATAAGAAAGAAAGAAATATTAGAATAGAAGAAGAAGAAGAACCAACACAGAGTCTCACATCGCAGCGGAACAAATATAATACAGAATATATCTTTACTGAAGATTTCAAAATACTTACAATATCAGAGTACAACACACAGCTGGACAGTTTTTGGTAATCTGTCCTCATATATATATAATCACACAGCGGAATATCTTTCGTCTAAACGTCTTCAGCTCGTCACTGGACTTCACGGTACCTGATCACCTGAACCTGTACACCTCGGTCTAACCCGAGCATTTACAAAACACCGGGTCAGTCTGGTGGACCAGAGTGAGATAAACTCGCACAGCAATAAAGTATCACACAACCTGATTTTTAAGTTTAAAATCATTTCGAAGAAAAGGATAATCGTAAGACCGATCCACACATAACACGGACGGTTTTTACCTTACGATAACCCAAACCAGTTTTCGAAATCAATATCTTTTCTGATATTATCATAGTGTCTAAATACAAATAATTAACACATCTAGAGGAACGCTTGCATCTCACGCTCCCCGTTTATAGTATACAATCGAAAACCGCGGGCGCTTATTGGATGTTGGATTTCCAACTTGACAAGGTATGGGTCCACCTTCCGCACGTGTATCTCTAGAGGCGAATACACAGGGTTCAACAAGAACGTCTTGCAACCCGGCCCTCACATGACCGACCACTCATTTCGCTTGAGTGTATCGAATGTATATCACCAACGGTTGGACTCAAACCACCGTTCCCGAATGGGCAGAATCGATAGATTAAGAAACAAAAGGAATTTCTCTAGATAGGTGATTATACACCCTAATGGGAGCTACCCACATAACCATGCTGCCTGCCCGATTTTTGTCATTTCCTGGTTGATGAGGCTTGAGGCTAGAACTTTATCTCCAGAACCTCTGGTCATCATTCACTTTGAATGCCACATCGTCAGATCCGCCAGATCACACTTGATTGACGTCCACAAACATACTCTAGCTATCTGGCTAGAGAATAACCATTTCTCCGCCATCAACTATGGTACGTTTGGAGAAATCAACGCATGTAAATCCTTTGGAAATACTCTGTCAGACATCCGTCCATACAAGTCATCCAGGAACAGGATGAACCGAAGGCACTCTCCTACTGCATCTCATATAGGAATCACCCCATGGATCAGTAGCGAGAAGTCCTTGCAATCCGTAGATTCCAACCGCGACAGAACCACAGCTTATCTCTGGTTGCAACATCAGAGATTTTCAGCAGTTCTTCCGCCCATGAAGATCCACGGTCTTCAATGCTCCATCTCGACCATCTTCAAATATTTCCGCGTATTTGTTGGTCGGAATGGTTTTTCGAATATAAATTCGATCCCGGTCTTTCCATACCAACAATCGCATTGGTCAGGGTTTGATAGTCGGTGTTTTAACTATCAAAATAACAGTGTTTCAAACATCACAACAAATGAGTACATTGGTTCAGTATTCAACATCACTTGGTCTTTAACACTGATTTACTTTTCGGTTAAATTAAACCTCTGACTCTTTAATATTCAAAATACGATGTTTGAATCTCTAATTCGATTTAACTCTAATTGATTAACAACTATTTGACTTGATTCCATTCGCTTGACTCTAGATCACAGCGATCACAAATGGTTACGCCTGATTTCCTCAGGAAACATCCGACCGCCGTAGGCTATCTGCAGCCCTGCGAATTACGCTAGCAGTCGTACGAAATGGAATTCTTTCCCAATCACTATGTTTGACTAACTCTAACCATATTCGATCAAATCTAATTGAATAAACAAATATTCGATATAATTTGAAAACAATATTCTTATTTAGATTCAAATTCCCAAAAGCTCGCATTTCATTTTCAATACTTCACGTATGGAACATCACACCAGATCTCAACACCTTCCACTCGTTACAAACCAATACCATTCTTCGATAGTAACGAAGCCGTTCAAGTTGGGGTATTCTATTTACCTCTCAGACCTTAATCGACAACGTCCTTATCTCAGAATAATATCAGTTCGTCACTTAACCACTGATATTCAAATCTCGTTTATCACTTTGGTTCCAAACTGGTTTTATAACCCATTTCTTATGTTTGAAATCTTTGTTCAATCATCTCTTTACTCAATTACTTTAATTAAGTAATTATTCAGTGAATATAACTTTTAACTCAAAACATTTATTTCACTTGTACGCTTTGAGTTATATTGAAAATCCCTCGACATATTTTTGATCTCATAAATTTGGGCCTTTGTATATCAAAGCTTATAACAAACCGCTTTTCACCTTCTTTACAACAAGAACACTTTACTGGGATTTTATTTCCAAATTCCATTTACCAAATTTAATGCCAAAAACACCATATGTATTTCCCTTTGTTTTTGAAATCATTATCCCAATTAAAATGTTTTGTTTTAAAACATTCTTTAGTTTTCAATGTTATCGTTTTGTTTTAAATAACTTCTCTTTTATTTTCAAAACCTCGCTTTGCTTTCTTTATATTAATCCCTTTTCCATTCCTTCGAACTTAGTCTAGCTCTCGCTTTAAAAACCATTTATGCCTTTCTAATTTCATTCATTTAAATCCACTTTACTTAATTAGACGATTAAGTAAAATTCCACTTAAATCTCTATATTCACTTCTCATCACACTTTCAAAGCTCGCCTTGCAAACTTGGTTATTTCATTTTACTTTGTCCATTCCACTCGAACAGTGGATTTACCAACCATACACATCAGTTAACTATAACTGACTCCCAATTGTCATTTCCTTAAATTAACTAATTAATTAACTTAATTAATTAAAGTCACATTTTAATTGTTTAAAACAATTATTCCCTCTTACCAATCCATGGAACATTTTTGATTCTGCTTCTAACCCATTAATAACCCGATTAAGATACCTTAAATTTAAATTCCCAATTTAATTACTCGTATAAAATCTTTTATAACTTTAATTCAGTATGAATGAATTTACACCCTTTAAAAAAAAATACGTCCATTCACCTTACGGGTTGAACGGCGTTAAGACCCCACATCTAACCATTCACTGTCAGTTATCAAATCCACCAACATCCAAATCAACCAATTTCAATAAATCCAAACACATTTATAGACATAATCAACCCGAGGAGTTACTTTGTTATGGGTCGTCCCCAACAGTTAAATTTAAACGATCGATGATCAACAGTATATATATATCTAACAGTCAACCACAATCAAGCAGAACACGCAAAATAAAAATACCCAGTTTATATAAAATATAAACGAGGAGGCTGAGTGAGTTTAACTCACCTTTGAATCTGATTTCGATGAATCATCCTGTTTTCAGTTGAATTGAACGACATTTCATTTTTCTGAAAAATCCAGCTACTGCCTGCCCTGCCCAGACCTCAACCATCGCGTAGTACTCGATTTTACGGTCCTGACGTATTTCGTTTCGTCGAAATCTGATTTAATTTGCATTTTATATTAATATTTGAAATTTACATGAAATTTAAACTAAAACAAATTCTAACTAAATAAATAAAAAGGAGATTGGGCCTTACCTTTGACCACCCGCCCACTAACCAAACCCGACCCGCTTTAATTAAAACCCTCCCTCGTAACCCTTATTTTCATTAGTAAGCCGCCTCCCCAAATTCTCCAGACCAAACCCTAAATCGGTTTCAAAACTTCCGCCGCCACAAAAGAAAGTCCATGGCCGACGAGCCTCTCTCCCTTCTGGTAACCGCTACGACGTATCCCTCCTCACTTCGATCCTCCCCTTTCCTCTAGCGTCGATCGGTTCTCAAACCCTGACACCGAAACCCATAAACACCCAAACCCTCCCTTGCCTTCCTACTTTAGTCGCGTCCCCCCTCGTGCGCTTCAACCCCCTCACCATCAGTTGCTCCGCCGTCCCAGAGGCCCGAAGACCCAACGCAGAAGCTAAGTGTTTTTATTTCCAAAGTTAATTTCTGTTTTATTTTCTTTTGTTGTTTTCGAATTTGGGGTTTACTTTGTTCATCTCGAAACTAAGTTGGTTGGTTCGTGGTTTGAACATACTATGCGTATTTATACTAGAATTCGATTACTGTGCTCTTCGAATGGTTACATCCTAGTTTAGACATTACAGAGCTTAGGTTCTAGGTGATGTTTCCCCTTTTTATTTCAGTCATGGCCGACTGTTCTGTGATTTACTTGGTTTGTGTGATTTGCGTGATGTCCAACAATAAGGACTACGGCTTTGTGATGGTTTTTTTTTTTTCTGTGTTGTCTGTGTTTAGAATCGCACATGGATGAGCGGTTCCTATAGTTGACTACAACCCTATATGTATTGTTTGTTCATACTGTAATTTTCCTGTTCGAGTTGTCCATTTAGCTTTTTGAATTGATATGGATATATATAGCAGCCCTGATTTGTACATCAGATCTTTACTGCATTTGTTTGGTTGGTACTTTCCTGTTTGAACTTTTACTCCATGTGCAAATCCTGCCTGAACAGTCCCTATGGTTTAGGCTATACGTCTGTAGATGTTTTCACATGGTTTTGTCTGCCATTATTTAAAAATGAAATTCCAGATCTGCATTTTAATAGTAGCACCGATTTTCTGAATATACATACATTGTCTGCTTTGATCTGAATTTTGCATACAAATTGGTATTTAATATATAAAAACCTGTCTAGCCGTTCCTACTGTGTACCCTATGTTTCTTTAGTTGTTTAATGGTGATGCAACCCTTGCATTGTCTTGTTTCTTAGCTGTTCTCGTACGTTTCATATCTGTTCACTGTTTTTTTTTTATTTTTCTTCTTTGAAATCTTCACTTTATATATATTTTTTGCTAGCTATATACTCATAGCTGTTCCTATTTCCTTTCAGGTTGAATTGTTGGTGACAAGGTCGAGGTTGTGAGCAGATTTTTTATTGGAGTTCTTTCATTTTTCTTTTGAATGTATGAAAACTGAAATATAAAATTTCAGTATACATGAACATGTGTACAAAGATTTTTTTTTTTTTCTTTCTTCTTTCATTGTAATCCGTCTGATATATATATATATTTTTAACTGGTTTCCTGTTATGGATTTTGTGAATGATTGTATAGGATTGTATACGTTTTACTGTCATGGATTGATGAAGCATGCATATTAAAATATTGCCTTATGGACACACTACTCATTTAAAATTTCAGAATCATTTTTATCAAATGTTAAATTCACATATCCAAGCACTTTTACTTTATATTATTGATTCAAAACTACTAGTGTAAGTTACCAATAAAACTCAAGAAGATTACAATTATAGGTTAATCGAATATTATTTATTGTTTATAACATATGTATCAATTGAATCAATGTTTATTTGTCATAGGTTGATTATGGACTTTTATTATACAACCCCAGTATCCTATATATTATATCAATATTATTAAATTTCGGTACAATTCAATTTATTAGTTATGAATTAATGTTGTTAGGTATATCTAAAAGGAATAATAAACCCCTTTAAATTGCTTGTTCACGGTACATCGCAAATTCACCATTTTCTCAATATCCCCAAAATAAAATATTATTATATTATCAATAAAAATTTAAATATTCAAGTTAAAATAGCCAGATCTCCTTATTTAAAAATAGATATTTTAAATCAATAAAATATTTCAAATAAATGGTCAGAAAATCCGGGACATTACAGGTATCGACACTGACAGAGAGTATGCCTTATGCCGACTCCGGTCTCTTTGACAACCAACGCTTACATCTTTCACATCAGTTGGTTCTTTTACATTTCAAAGGTTCACTTTCATATCAAAATATCGTATTTTGTCTCGAACCAAATTTATATTCAAAAATAGAATATAGTTTCATATCGAAATACCATAAATCATACCAACCCGATTATATTCTAAAATTAGCATATATTTCCATATCTTATATCATAATCGTATAGTATTTCAAAAATCAACTTATATTCAAATAGAATATATTCAATCTCAAAAGATTTCAAATTATTCCAAATCGATTCATATTTGAAATTCATTCATATTCAAATAGAATATATATACTTTTATAACTTACTTTCAATCCCCTTAGGAGATAAGTTTATATTTTGTGGAATATAAACCATCTTCCATATTTGAAAACGGTTTGAAATCGATTCATAAAGAAATACTTTTATCTCAACTCCATTTCAACAACGATCTTAGATCCAGCACTTTCCATTCGGAGGAAAATTACACTTATAAGATATAACTTTAAAAGATAGATGTTTATAAAGAAACCTTTATATAAATAATATATGTATAGAATATAATAGAAAAAAATAGGATAAATAAGTTTAAAACACTACGTATATATATAAATTTTAAAAATTTACTAATAGTTTTAAATAAAAGAATATAAGAAAAATTTGGTTATATAAAATAGTTATGGATAAGAATTTAATAAAATAAATTTCAAGAAAGAATAGCTATAAAAATCAAAATTTTAAATACATATATAAATTCTTTACTGAAAATCGATTCTTCCTTCCGAACTTTGATACTTGAATCTAAACTCCAGTTTCCATGGGGTTGCTTAGCTCAAAGGACTTATTTCAAATCCCATTTCAACCCATTTCAATACAAGGATTTAAGACCATACTCGAATTAGGTTTAAAAACAATTTTCGATTATTCTCCATTATCTTGATTCCAAAATTTAAATCCCATAAGAATTCATTTAAATCTGAATCTACCCAATTCTTACAAAACCCAAAATCTAAAATTTTAATCTTTAACACTTCAAATTCGCTTGGGAAAAATTTCCTAAATCATTTCAGGTCATATTTAAGATTCAGATTTCAAGGAAAATAAAACTTATCGAAATCAATACGTTTCCCTTGAATGAAATTTCAAAAAAATAGAATTTTGAATTTTAAAATCATTTAACCAACCGATGTCCATATATAGTTTGCTATCCTATGGCCAAGTGAGTCTTAAATTTAATTTCTCGATATTCCGGGGTGGATCTATCATTTCAATCAAATTCAGGGTCACAGGTATGTATCTTTTCAACCTGTGTTCTTAATTCATTCAATTTGATAAATCCCGGATTTATTAGATGCCCGTAACATCAAAGGTGAGAAATTGGGATTTATCGAAAATGCATGTAATATCATGTACTGAATAAACAGCCAGTTCATGCAGCATTCATTCATCAATCAAATTAAATCAAGGCACCCATCACATCATTTCATTCAAACAGTAAATGAAATCATTTTACTGGTTAACAAGTGTCGGGATTTCTAATTAGAAATTTAAATTAAATTTAAATAACTAATTATCGATTTTATTTGCATGTTACACTGCATGTCAAACTTAAACAATCGTTCATCAACAACACAAACATGCAACCAAATTTACTTCATAATTTAATTTAATAAATATGGGAATAATTTAGTATTTCGTGAGCGAAGAATCACTCACCTTTGGGTCCTTAGTGGATCGGACGTCCAACCATAGCCCAAAATTTCACAATCTCTAAACGCAGCTAGGTTAGTGCCAAAACGTCCGCAATTTCGCCACGATCCCAACGCAACAAACCGCGTCCAAATCCGAGTTAATATGAAGAAATTATCAGTGTTTTACTGTTCGAAATTTTTAAAATATATAAAATAAAAATAAAAAAATAAACCCTCACCATTCACGTGCTGCCACGTCAGCTTCTTTCTTCTTCCCGCTCACCCCTCTGCCTGCTACAGTAACTCGATGAAAAACAACACATACGCCGCACTACTTTGACCAACGATTCCTCCATGCTCCGACCGAACTTGAACCGACGGCCACCGGCAAACCGAAGCTCCTCCAAACCCGCGTCCACTGGCCCCCACCATCCCACCTTCGGTGCACTGTAGCGCCGTCCACCGTCAGCCCTAAACCCGCAATTTCCGTCCTTCCAACCCCAAATTCCGGTGATACACTTAGCAATTGAACCTCCGAACGACGTCAATCAACTCCTATCGACCATCTCTTCAATACCCAGCTGCCAAATCTCTCGATTACTTTGTAAATCAAAAATCCCCAAATCAATTCTAGGGTTTTCCGTTACAGCAAACTTTGACTGCGATTTCAGGCAACTCCGGCCACTGCATGTCGAAACAAACTATACCAGAGGCTTCATATCGTCGAGAGCTTCGAAACGGTATATAATACTCTAGGGTTTGAAGAGATTTTATTTTCAAGTTTGAACTTTTTGCTTTGAACTAGGGTTTGGATATTTTTGTTCAGCCATTAGAGAGATGAAGTAGACAAGAAATGAACATACAATGGTTAATGGGCTGATAGGGTAAAGGTGGATTTTATTTATATATAATTATAAGGCTCAAATATGATAAATACCCAATTATCCATTTACATTGATCTCGTTCACATGTTCTCTCGTACGATCAAACGGTAAGTCGGATTGTGACGAAATTGGAACCCAATAATACTTCACCGTTCCGGTTCTGATGGCGCCAGATTCGTCGAATTCCGGGACAGTCGCCAAAACAATGAAATTTCTCAATTAATTAAATAAATAAACTAATTAATTATTCAATTAACTATTTAAATTCAAATTTAAATATTCGTTAAATTTAAATTAAATTAAATTATAACTTAAATAAATCCTATACATTTATTCCATGGATTTTAAGTTCTCCGGTTTGATTATCTAAATCTTAGATTTGAGTTTCAACAAAAATCAACAACTGAGAATTTCCATTTCAAATTTACATTTGAATTCTACTTTTAAATTAACACACTCAAATAAATTTACTTATTTAAAAATTAAATTTTCAAATTACAACCATCCTAAGTACAAACTAAATTAATGATCTATTTGTACTCAATTCCACCAATCATCAACATTAGAATCAACAAAATTTGATTTTCCCTAAATATATTCCAATTAATTTATTTTAAATTGAAATTTAAATATACTGAAAATAATGGAACGTTACAATGGATGTTGCATATGAGTGGATGGTTGTGCACTCATATAGAAATGATATGTATCAAATAGGAAAATTGCATACATATTGGACTCATGGCACTAACATAATTCGCATTAAGGAGGTCAACTGAATTAGTAGACCGCCTGATCTTTGCATTATATAAGGAACATATACACACACTTTTGCAAATGTTCATACAGCACTAGAAATTTCTAAGGACAATGGTTGCTTGTGGATGATGACTGAGTAGATGAGTGATTGGATGGTAGGACACATTCTTCTTAACTTGAAGATTTCGGGGACGAAATCCTTTAAGGAGTGGAGAATGTAACACCCCGTATTTTCTGTGAACTTAAGAATTACAAATCTGAGTATAATTAAAATATAAAAATAGAATCAGGGGAAACGGGCTGTGCCATTTTGTTCGTCTCGGAAAAATACGCGAAATAGAGTCCGAAATTTCGTAAAACGGAGTCCATATGACCAAGTTATGGCCTTCCAAAGTTCAAGAAAAAAATTAAATAGCACAGACCAGGTAGACTGGGGAGTCGACCCTAGAGTCGACCTACCCCCAGGGTGTCGACCCTAGAGTCGACTTGCCCGAGGGGGTCGACCCTAGAGTCGACCTGGGGGTCGACCTGCCTCCGAATCTGCTTTTCTGCCTGGGTGCGTTCTGATGTATCTGGTCTCGTTTTCTGTCTAGATTCGTCTGCCGAAACCTATTTAAACAGCCCCAAACCCAGCCTTCTCTGCACAAAATTCTATTCTTCTTCTACTATGCCTCTGTTCTAAATTAAAAATAAAAATGGCGTCGCTACTTTGCTGAAATCAAAACTAGAAGCTAATCAACATCAACCTAAGCAACTCAATTCAAATTAGAGATTGAAGCTTCTGCAACAATTCTGCAACAACTAAAGTTCTTTCTTTAATCCAATCAAGGCAAGTACAGTTATTTTCCGTTATAAATGTTAATTCTGATTTTGACATGAATTGTGAATCTGAATCTGAGATTATATCTGTTCTGTTCTGATTTGATTTATCTTATTCTGTACCTCTTTCCTCTTTCTGTTCTATAGCCAAGCTACCACGAGCCTGAGCCAATCTCATAAGAGATCAACATACGCTAAAATGTTTGGGACAATCAAATGAATGTGCATAAATTGGGCATGACCGATATGTGATTGATTTGAGGAAAGAACATAGGTTGGACTTGGAACTTAGAACATAAATCTAAGGCATAATTGGACTGATATGTGACTGATTTGAGTATATAAACTAGATCTAGATCAGTGCATATATGACTGTTTGGGATTATCATATGATAACACATAACTTGCAAATCTGGAATATTAAGATCTGAACTAAAACACATATCATATGTTAGATCTAGATCTTTGGGCATATTTTATAACGGATTATAACTTAGGTGTGAAGATCCATATTAAGATTTGATAACTATCAAGTGTGAATAACACCTAAGTAGGAGATTTTTGAATATATGACATGCATTGAAATAGATGGCTATAGTTGGTATAATTTATATGTGAATCTTTTGTACTAGGCAAGTGGAACTAAATTGGGACATGTAAATTATGACCATAATCTGTGACATGCAAATTCAATGCAAACGTAGGGTATATGATCCTAGTGTGAATCATGACCACTATTTAGGCATGCAAATTTAGGCCAAATTTATAATTAGGCAAGATATGTGAAACTTTAAGGAATGATGAAAATCAGTTATAATTGCCTAATTTGCTAAGTTCTGCTATATTTGCCTAATCTGATAGTTTTATTATATCGCCTAATCTGCTAGTTCTGTTATATTGCTTAATCTGCTAGTTCTGCTCTACTGCCTAGTTTACTAGATCTATTCATCTGCTAGATCTGTCATCCGCTAAGTCTGTTGAAAATGCCAAAATCTGTTAAATTTATTTGTTTAATGCCTAACCTGTTATATGCCAAAATCTGCTAAGTTGCTAAATCTGTTAAATCCGTTAAGTCATATAATCTGGAAAATCTGCTATCTGCTAAAAAAATCTGTTATCTGCTGGGTTGATATAATCATCCTGTTATTGATATAATCTGAATTGGCATATATATTGGGTGTGCGCATAAACGGTAAATTATTAATTAATTGGCCGCAAAGATAAACGTGACTAACTCGAGGTTAGAATGAGTTTGCGGCGTAATTCTGCCCGGAACCGCCCGGCACATCTAGTGGCCGCAAACAATAGGTTCTAATGTGAGAAGTTAGTCATAACCTGCTTAAGACACGAGGTTAGGTCTGGCTTGTGGCAGAAGTCTGCCCGGAACCGCCCGGCCCATTCAGCGGCCACAAGCTAGCGACCTAATGTGAGAGGTCTGGGCATTAATAATTAATTAATGCAAATCTAAGATAAGAATGACGTCTAAAACGTATTGGGGGAAATAGGGTTAAACCAACTGGATTAATAGGTGTAGTAAACCCGTCCAGGAATCTGTAGGCCCAATACAAAGTTAGACAAATCTGAAAAACCTGTACATCTGATCTGTTAGTCTGAAAACTTGTTAACTTAATCTGTGAACTAGTAAATCTGAATTCTGTATGTCTGAACTTGTAAACAAGTTAATCTGAAATCTGTTATTCTGGGGACACAAGGTTAGGAGGGGAATTACTTGTGTCATCTGTTGTTTGGGACCCATATTAGTCAGTAACCCTTTCTGGTATCAAAACTTTGACCCAACAGTAGGTAGGTTCCGGGCACGCTTACTGAACTAATTATAAGCCGTTCATTCTGGTAATGGAGAGGGGTGTTGATGGCGCGTTCCAACCGGGTCATGTGCGTGCATGGATCCCGGTCTGCCTCTGAGGATGTAAGACGCCGTGACATCTGTAAATAGGTCTGTGCCAATTGGTTGTCACTTTAGGGAGTGATACACCCTACTGTGGGGCCGACACAGGATATTTATGTATTAGGGAGCCGATCGCTTGGGGTAGGGTTTTAGGGTACACTTAGTTCTGTCTGTTTCTGTTGGTACCGTCTGAATCTGTTGGGTGGTAACACCTGTCTGTTTCTGTGTGGTACCGTCTGTTCGGGTGGTAAAGGCCCATTACTAGTGTACACCTAATTCTACATTTTGTTTCCGTAGGCATTAATCTGTTTCTGCTTCTGTCTTTTTCTGATCGGGTAGTAAAGGCCCATTATTAGCATTCTGTTTCTATTAAATTATTCTGTACCCGTTCCTGCTTCAGTTTAGACATTAGGGTGACACCTAATTCTGTTATACTATTATTAGTGCAGAGAAGTGTAAAGCAATAGTTTATGTCATTCTGTTCTTCTGTTATATCTGCTACACCTGTTACAGTTATCTCTCATCCAGTTTTATGTTCATGTCATATTATTATTATCTGTTCATATGCTGAAAGTCACTGGACTTGCCAGACTTTTTGTCTGACCCTTGTTGTTTCGCCTCCTTTCTTCCGTTTCCCCCCCAGGTTATCCAAGGAGGGAATACTTTAGCTTGATCCGGATTTCTCTTTGCTTGAAGTGCTTAAAGTATGGCTTGGCTCTGTATAGCTTCCGTTCTATGGGGATTATGATTTTAAACCATGCATTTTGAAGGCTTTTGTGGAAGACTGATATTTTGTACTTGAATTCTGAGATTTGAAAGGATGTAACCATATTGATTTCTGTTTCCGCTGTAATAAAGTTAAAAAATTTCAAGTACTGTTTTATCTGTCTTGTAAGTTTCTGTTCTGTTTACTAAAATGCTCCACCAAAGTTAAGGCATTCCCTTTGTGAGTGACCTTAATGGAGGTGGGGTGTTACACCCTTTTTCCCATGTCATAAATCAAGATATATATATATATATTATGCCCAAATTCGTATTCACATATTTGCTAATTTATGTCCCTTGTTCATATTCACGTATTTTAGTATAAGTTATGCCTAAATTCATATCCACATATATTCCAATTTATGCCCAAATCATATATTACATGTGTTCCAATTTATAACAAATCATATTTTACATATGCTCCAATTTACCCCCAAATCATATTTTACATATGTTCCAATTTATGCCAAATCATATTTTACATATGTTCCAATTTACGCCCAAATCATATTTTACATATGTTCCGAATTATGCCAAATCATATTTTACATATGTTCCAATTTACGCCTAAATCATATTTTTCATATTTTTTCCAAACAACTCCCAAATTCGCGCGTTCGCATATTTCAGCGTCAGGCCTAGGCTCGAAGGTAGCCTGGCTTTAAAAATAAAAAAGGAGAAGAGGGAAAGAAGAGAACCAAAACTGTCAAAATGACGAATCAATAATAAGCTAACAGAAATAGGCATAAAACTGAATAGATATATTATGAAAAGATTTAACATGGTGGCGGTATGAACATATAAAGGCAGATCTGATAATTATGTCATAATAGAGCTTGTTTAGGCATAGATCCAATATCCAATTTTAATATACATTTTATGATTACCAATTAAATATTTAGATCTAAAAATAACATGAACTCACAATGAATAGATCCAAGGAAGTGGATCCAAATAACTGAGAAGAACACGTTGGATTTGTTGTTGTAGCCCTCGTTGAATTTGTATAATGTTTGCTAAATTGGATTTGGAGAAGAAAGGCTATTCAATTTACGTTGCAGCAGAGCTCTGCCCTCGCCACCATTTTTTTAGATGAATAAAACCTAGGTTTAGGGTCCTTTATATAGCCTAAGGTTCACGAATCTAGTTTAGAAACAAGACCACGTTCAAAAAGAGGTATTTTTCGAGATCTGGGCAGGGGGGTCGACCCCCTACTATGGTGTCGACCCTCTGGGTCGACCCCAAAGAGCGTGGGTCGATCCCATGGTCAACCCAGGGTCTCTGGTCAACCTTAAATGGTCGGCCCTTCTGCCCAAAACGCGCGCCTGATTCGAGTTTTGCTGATTTTTGAATTTCTTTGAATTATGATTATATATATATATTCCTTATATGCATGAAAACTTCAAACCTTAATAACTTCTTCATACGGAGTCCATTTTATGCAAACTTGGTGTCTATCTTAAGTAGAATTCCAAGACAGACGCAATGGCGTATTCCTTTTTTTTTAATTCTGAATATTTAATTAAGTTTTCCTTAATATATTATTAGTAATTTATTTCAAAATAATTATTCTTTAATTTATCATCTTTAGTGTCGTTAAAATTACGGGGTTTTGAACTTCGCATCTCTAGGCATCCAACCTAATGACTTTTCATAGCTTAAGCAACCTTCTCAAACAACCATTATCTGCCAACTCATGACCTTTGAATTGTAGAACATCTCATTTGTTGTTCCACACTAATCAATGAATACATTCAACACTTGAATTTTCCACTTGAATTACCCCTGAAGTCACAACATCGTTGAACCAAATAACATCGATATATGATTCAAGACAATTCATAGCGTTACGTACATTCGCTATGAAATAAACCTTTATAGCGCGCTGTGCCGTGGCATGCGTTCGGGGGTATCGCCCTAAAAAAAATCAGGCCCTTTTGTTTAAATTTTGCGATGACCCCAAACCCCGTACTGACGGCGGCAAGGATAATCTTTGGAATATAACACAGAAAAAGATAATAGCAGAACAGAAATAAATAAATACACTAGATAATGCACAGTAGAATATACTGGATAAACGTAATCATCAGAGTTACACAGTATACAGGATCATACTTAGTACAAATACAGTTCAGCTATACATAAATGTCTACAGCGGAAAACAAACATAATGTACAATAGGAGCTGAATAGCATAAAAAGAGATAAATAATAAATTCCATCTTCAGCTCCAACTTTACAGAGAAAGCCAGCAAAAACCTGAATACAAGGCTGCCCATGTAGAAAAAGGGGCACCCGAGTTTGAAAGTGAAACAGACTACGAGTCAGTCATGGGACTGGTATGAGAAATCTACTCAACACATTTAAAATATGGCTAATCATAGGACCACGCCACTTTCGTGGAACGGGTTTACTCCATCGGATTGCTAGTGCTTCAAAACAAATAATTCTTTTAAACATTGCAATGCTTTTTAGAAAAATGAAGCCATTATAAGACTCAGTTCCCATCACACAATGCAATGCAAACCGAAGGATAGAGTTTTTACCTTATAACGGCCAAAATATGCTTGATACGAATAAAACAAAGGCATTTGATATTATTACTAGAGTTTATATGTTTAAAAACAATTTCAAATCATAACTATCAATCATAGATGGCATTAATGCCCCATACCACTATGTCGCCATATATAGGTATACAATCAAAACCGCACGATGTCGTATTTGGAAATTGGATTTCCGTCCTGAACCAAGGCAAAAGATAGTCCTTACCGAATTCGAGACAATCTAGCCCATGTCTCAGGCGAGCGCGCAGGCAAGCCTTTGGAGCGACAGGGCCGGTCCACCGATGTGGATTAAAATTCCTGAACACTACGTTTCCCCGCCCTATGGGGCGTAAATGAGCCAACGAATGACTTCATCAGTCCCGGATCGACCGATATAATCGAGGTGCCTTGCAATCCATCATCCACATAAGTAAAATGTCAGGCCGTGTAAAAACACCGACACAACTCCTAGCTAGAAGGAAACGCATGCCATCCCTGAGGTCCTTTTCCCGATTCTGGTTCATACCGGGGTGTGAGGCTCGCGAATTCACGTTATACACAAAGCTACGCCACATAGGCGGGGCTTTGATCATCAATCACAAAATTTTGCGTTTCAACAGAAGCCCTGATCACTGCATCTTAGCATGCCACACCGGCAATTCACACCATGCAACTGATGGTTATCAATCGCACGGAATGAATTCCAATGTCAGACACACAGTCCATTTGCAAGTCCGTTCTGGGTCTGAACGAAACTGGAGGCGCTAAATACCTCGCATATCCATCGATCCCCACGTACGTCTGGACGATCACCACTCACTATCCATATTTCGGGATACCTCCCAATCAGGACATCAGTTACCATCCAAACGAGGTGAAGATCGGTCTTCAACCCCCGTCTTCATCTTCGACTTCTTATCATCGATTCAGTTATTCAGAATGGGATAAACCCGGTCTTTTTGAGCAACTCGCGTATATGATAAACAAGTGCAACACAAATACACATACGCATCATTTCAATTCATTAGTCGCTAACCGTAAATCAGTAAGAGAACGATTTCCCAAATATTAACCCCGAAGCCCGAAACCAACATCTGATCAACACCCAGGTTACCATTTGACTTAGCCAACCTTCAGTTAGTTTCTAAATTTCACATCCATATCATTTATAATATTTTATAACAATTTATCGCTATTTTTATTTATATTAAAATAGCCAATTTATTCAGAATGACGCTTCGGGCCATAACGCGGCCGTGGCGCTGTTTTTCTTCAGATTTGATTTACACATATCTGAAAGTCTAAACGTTGGATCTTCACAAAATTTACATCATTAGAAAGATCTTTTCAAAACGAATCCAACGGTTCCAGTTTCGGGAAAATCCGATGGTCGGATCTCCCGGTATAATCGTTTGAAGTTTCGATTTCAAAATACGAACTGCAGCGTCATTATTCGATTTAATATAATTATATTTATATATATATATATATATATATATATAACCGATTCTGGCGCTATTTTTCTTCAAATTTGAATTAAACATTTTAGACAATCCAACCGTTGGATTTTTACAAAGTTGGAGCCGTTGGAAAGATATTTCCAAAGCGAACCCAACGGTTGCGATTTCAGGAAAATCCGATGGTCGGATCTCCCGCACTAATCATTTGAAATCACGGTTTCAAAATACGAACTGCAGCTTCGTTATTCGATATATTTCAATTCTATTTATATATATTTATTGATTCTTCGATTTCAAAACTATATGATTTTCATACATTTGATAAAAACGATATTTTTATCTGACTGTCTTCTATTTCAACACTTCACTATTTTGAACAATTCATGTATATAATAAAAGTGTGACTTTTAATGTAAAACAATTTATTTCAAAACTCTACTATTTTATATAGTTAATATAGGTGATAAAAATAGGATTTTTATTATAAAACAATTTATTTCAAAACTCTACTATTTTACATAGTTAATATTGATGATAAAAATAGTATTTTTATTATAAAACAATTTCTTTCAAAATATGAATACCATTCAACACATGAATTTCAATTCAACGAATGAATTTCAATCCAACACCTGAAGGTTTTCTATAGTTTATATATATTGAACAAAATGTGATTTTTATATTTAAAACACGAATACCATTCAACACATGAATTTCTATCCAACGAATGAATATCGATTCAACACATGAAGGTTTTCTATAGTTTATATATATAGATAAAAAAGGTGATTTTTATATTTAAAACACGAATACCATTCAACACATGAATTTCCATCCAACAAATGAATATCGATTCAACACATGAAGGTTTTCTATAGTTTATATGTATAGATGAAAATGTGATTTTTATTGTTAAAACAATTTATTTCGAACACGAATACCATTCAACACATGAATATGATTCAACGAATGAATTTCTATTCAAGACATGAAGGTTTTCTATTCAACAGACGAATATAGTTTCAACACAGGAAAATAATTCTAACACATGAATATTATTCAAAATTTCGGCAGCATAACGACAGGGTAGTTAAAACCGGGACCGTCCCTAGTACGGCTCCTCGCTCTACCTTAAAGCCTCGCAGCTTTTGACAATGGGGAATCATGCATCTAGTTTGCACGCAGGTGGCATGTATATTTTTTTCATTTTCACAAACTAGACCTATGTGGTTTTAACCAAATATTTCTCAACCACAAACGGGTATTTTTCAACCACAATCAATCAATTCCAACCACAAACGATTTCAATCAACCATTCGTAATCAACCAATTTTCGCACCAATCACAACCAATAAATATCGTCCATGGTTTGTGGACGAGGGGCATATATATATATATATATATATATATATATATATATATATATGTAGCATTTCACTTCTATTTCAACACATATATAGTTTTTACAACGCATGTATAACTTATACATCGAACGTACAACTTATACAACGCTTATACAGGAGGTGTACAATGCTTATATAATTCATACATCGATTATATAATTTATACATCATCGTTTTCTATATAGTTTATAATTTAGAAATCTCACACTGGGTTCCACTCCACCAAAAATACCAGAAGGCTCAGAAAAATATGCGGTCTCTTCTAGAAGGTAGAAGACGTCCACACGAGTCCACTATCTCTTGTTTCCCTGAATTTCGTTAAGAAACGAAAAGGATATGATTTTTATAATGAAAAAATATTAGCGACGGAAATAAAGTGTCGCAATTCAATTTAATAACCTCAGCCGTATACCTTGCTTCGAGGTTCAAAACTAGGTTTTCATTTTTCGATCGAATGGTGTAGTATGAGGCTGATCCACCAGTGCTACGCCATTGAGCTTCGAAATCCGCGTCCAGGGGTGGTGGTGGGGTCCATTCCGATGCGACGGCGGAGGAGAAAATCGACTCGAGGCAGGCGGACTTCCTAAGGCCAATTCTCCACCGTCACGCAACGAGAAAAGCCCAAACTGGTGTATATTTGAAGAACGCGAGATGCTCTGCAAAATTGCCAAAAGAATCAGGTGGTTTCGTTGAGTGGATCGTGCGTTGTGGAGGAGAGAAGTTTCGAGCTACAGCCGCCTTTCGTCTTGAGGGTTACAAGCGGTTTCAGAAGAGAGAGAAGGCTGATGTTGAAAAATGAGGATTTTTTTTATATTTATAAATTTTAAAATCCGAAAATACCCCTTGCCACAAACGAACACCAATCCAAACCCAACGACTGTCGTCCCTAGCGTTTTACCCCCATTCCGAACACAATGGGATATGTTTCGAAGGCCCATTCGAATGTTTTAGTCGGTTTTCATTCAAATTAGAATATAAAACATTCAATATTGATTTGAACGTACATTTCAATTTGCCAGGGCCACAAACTGATTCGAAAAATTCCATAAAAATAAATCTAGCTATGTTTTGACGATACGGTCCCAACAAAACTAGTTTCGTCGAGTTCTGAGACCGTTTGAAAATTGGCCCTTTTCTGGTCGATCCAATTTAACTATAATTGACCAAAACACATTTTCCTTTGCCACGCTCACATACTAGCTTCAAAAATTATGAAATTTGAAACCTAGCAATAACTTCTCATCCTGGATCCAACAAAAGTGGTTTCGTCGAATTCCGAGGTCGTTTGCAAAATGGCCAATTTCACGGGCTATATAAATTCCTTAGCGACCTTTCTGAAAATTCATTTGGCCATAACTTTTGCTCTCCGCTATGAAACTTCGATTTTTCAGATTCGTTAGAAAGGTATTCGCTGAAAGATTTAAATATTTTTGGTTTCACTCAAATCCGTTTTGTTTTGCACCCGGTACAGTCAGTCAAAGTTTGAATTCAAATTTTGAAACTACCGCGCCATTTCAACCTTGTTTATAATTAGAATTAATTATATTCCTTTTCAATTGTCGATTCAAACTCCCTTTTCATTACTATTATTTAAAATATTTATTTTAAACATTTAAAATCCACTAAAATAGCCAATTTAAAAATTTTAAATTGGTTCAGATTTTCCAGGTCATTACAATCTCCCCCACTTAAAACTTTTCATCCCCAAAAAGGAACAAAGTCGAAAGTGGTTTGATTAATCAACTCTACGTTTAATTTGACTTCCATTCTCCAACTTTTCAGTTTCTGAGAATTTTCAAATTCTTCAAAAATTTGGCTAACACCCGGAATTTTCAAAAAAATTCGCCATAACCTCCTTTGTACGGGGAGGGGTTTGGAAATTTATTTGGCCGTATTAGGTACCCAATAAATCCTAATAAGCATATACATATTTATAGTGATATATTCTGGTGTTTACAGGGGAGCGTGTATAGATAATAACTCCAGAGAATAAATTATCGTCACCCAGTCAAAGCCTGAGGGAGTGTGTATTTTAATTGCTCCAGAGGATAAATCCTCGTCACCTCGTCCCGTGTGGGAAATAAATAGTCCATGTGTCGTATCTAATGACTAGAGAGACGTGATTATTGTAAACTCCAGACCTGTGTGGGATTTTTTTTATTAATTTGGCAATTTTATCGTTACAATTTTATATGGTCATATCAGTCATCAGTTCAACCTGTAAAATTTAGTCATCGCCATACAAGCCTCTCGCTCGTATGGTAAATCTTCCACCTCGTCACACAAGCTCCAAATTCTTATATGGTATATGATGAAGTATGCCTATCTTCAAGAAGTTTTCCATGTAGTGTAGTTCAAAATTAATTGTTACTATCCTATGGCGATGTTTATTATTTCACACAAAATAACCGGCACTCCGCATCTAATGGCATTCACAGGAGTTGATATAATAATATTTCGCATCCAACTCATTAAGGTTTACCTATTTGTCGGGCATGCAAATAATTTCTTTACTCAACAGCTATCCCTTTACCTGTTCAAACATATATAATGCACATGTATATATTTCTGTCTATTTTTAAATCATTTCAATGTGTGAGTTAATCGAATAAATCCTACCATTCATTCTCTTATTAATTAAATTAACTATCGTTTCAATAGTTTTAATTAATCAAATCTACTATCACACCACACAAACAGCCATCAATTTGTTTTTAACTTTTCAAATCATACAAATTAATTCATACACTCTTTTTAAATTAAGCAGACTATAGAATTAAAAGTGCACATCCATGGAAAGAAAATAACAACAAAGTAAAGAACTAATTGGTAATGCAAAGTATGGTAAATGTACCGTGCACAGGAGTCAATCAGAGATATCCACTCGGCATCTAGGATAGGCTTTCTGAATGCTCTCCTCAGTTTCCCAAGTACAATCTCGCGGATCTCCACTCCATTGCACTTTGACTATGTGAACCTTTTTGTTCCTCAGCTCTTTGGTTTCTTTGCCAATTATCTTTAGCGGCTCTCTCCTAACTGCCAATTCTTGAGTGATTTCTATATCCTGTTGCGCTGCTTCTTCCACGATCAAGTCTGGATCATGAATGTGCTTTCGAAGTTGAGATACATGAAATACGTCATGCACTCCAGGTAACCAATCAGGCAATTTTACCCAATATGCGAGAGTTCCAATCCGTTCTATAATAGGAAACGGACCAATAAATTTGGGTGCCAATTTCCCTGTTTTACCGAATCGGGTGACTCCTCTCATCAGAGATACTTTCAAATATACATAGTCGCCAATAGCAAATGATATATCCCTTCTCCTTTTATCTGCATAGCTCTTTTGTCAGCTTTGAGCAGCGAGTAATCGTTTCTTAATGAAATCGACTTTGTCGGCAGCTTCTCGAATCATATCAGGCCCTAACACAAGTCTATTACCGAGTTCGACCCAACAAGCAGGAGATCGGCACGGTCTACCAAATAATGCTTCGAATGGCGACATTGTTAGGCTCGCCTGATAGCTGTTGTTATAAGAGAATTCAGCCAAATGCAGATGGTCTTCCCATGATCCACCGAAATCTAGAACACAAGCCCGCAATAGATCTTCTAAAATACGATTCACCCTCTCAGTCTGACCATCTGTCTGAGGATGATAGGCGGTGCTCAAGTTCAGTTTTGTTCCCAGCTCTACTTGAAATGCCTCCCAGAATTTGCTAGTGAATATTGGATCTCTATCACTAACTATACTGATCGGCACTCTGTGTAGTCTAACAATTTTGTTGAAATATATCTGCGCCAGACTCTGAGCAGTTCTGTTTGATCTGACAGGTATGAAATGGGCGGTCTTCGTGAAGCGATCTACGATCACCCAAATACTGTCATTTCCTTCTGGTTCTAGGCAAACCATCAATGAAGTCCATGGAAATATGTTCCCACTTCCAACCAGGAATGTCTAGCGGTTGTAACAATCCAGCCAGTTTCTGTTGGTTGCTTTTGACTAGCTGGCAAGTAGGGCATCGACTAACATATATTGAAACATCTCTTTTCATAGCCTTCCACCAGAATGTTCGCTTGAGATCGTTGTACATTTTAGCCACACCGGTATGGATACTCAGCTTGGATTTGTGACACTCGTCTAACACTTCCCTTTTTAATCCTGGGATGTCAGGAACACAAATCCTTCCTTTCAATCTCAGGGTCTCGTCGTTATCTATTTGAAAACACGAGGGTTCGCCTCTTTGAATCCTTTTGATCATATCCTTAATAAAGTTATCCTCCTTCTGAAGAATAGATATTTTGTCAATCAAGGAAGTCGTAATAATAAAGCTGGTGATCATTACATTCTTTCGTCTTAACGCATCGGCCACGACATTGGCTTTCCCTGGAGTGTATAGAATCTCAAAATCATATGCTGCAAGGAACTCTAGCCAACGTTGCTGCCTCAGATTCAGGTCCTTCTGGGTGAACAGATACTTCAATAACTGATGGTCTGTATACAGTTCGAATTTCTCACCCAGAAGATAGTGTCTTCAGATTTTCAAAGAGAATACGATAGCCAACAACTCAAGATCATGAGTTACACAGTTTTTCTCGTGCGGCTTCAGTTGACAGCTAGCATAAGCAATCACTTGGCCTCTTTGCATTAACACTACGCCAAGGCCTTCTCTAGAGGCATCTGTCCAGACTTTTAAATCTTGATTTCCATCGATAATGGTTAACACTGGAGCAGTCGTTATTCTTAACTTTAGCTCTTCAAAAGCCTCCTCACATTCTGGAGTCCATTTGAACTTTGAGTGCTTCTTTGTAAGCTTCGTTACGTGACCAGATATGTTCAAAAAGTTTTTAACGAACTTCCGGTAATAACTAGCCAATCCGAGAAAACTGCGGACTTCTGTAGGAGTACTGGGTTGCTTCCAATTTTGAATAGCTATGATTTTACTTGGATCCACAGCAATTCCTTCTTTTGATACGACGTGGCCTAGAAATTTTACTTCATCTTGCCAGAATATACATTTGGACAGTTTGGCTATCAATACATTCTCTCTCAGAATTTCTAGAACCTGTTTCAAATGCTTTTCAAGTTCGGCTTTTGATTTAGAGAAGATTAGAATATCATCGATAAAAACCAGAACAAACTTATTCAGGACACCGCGGAAAACTTGATTCATTAGATCAACGAAGTATGCTAGAGCGTTATATAAGCCGAACGGCATTACTAACCACTCATAGAATAGGTCTGGACCTCTGAATGCTATCATAGGAACACATTCTTCGGCAATACGAAGCTGATGGAAGCCTGTAGCTAGGTCCATCCTTGAAAATACCTGTGCTCCATTCAGACGATCCAATAAGTCATTGATCCGCGGCAATGGATATTTGTTCTTTATGGTCTGCTTGTTCAAATCATGACAATCCACACATAGCCATAGAGTACCGTCAGATTTTGGGACAAACACCACTGCTGCACCCCAATCAGAGAAACTAGGTCTGATCAGACCTTTCCGTACGAGCTGTCGTGTTTGATTATCTAATTCCTCCTTCTCTTTCAAGGACATTCTTCGAATATCGTGAACTACCGGCCTTGCATTCGGAATTAAAGCAATTTTGAAATCAATTTCTCTTTGCGGAGGTAAGCGAACAACTTCTTCGAACCAATCCGCATAGTTCTTGACGACAGGAATATCTTTTACTAGGTCGGGAATATTCTCTGTGACTTCAGGGATATTTTCAATTTGAGCAGGAGAAACGTCTAGAGCTGACCAAAAGTCTTTTCTATTGGAATTCGGACCTTCGCATGGTATGGTTATATAATTCCCTGATTTTGCCTTCGCCTTAACAACTCTCTCGGTGCATCTAACCTCTGCTTCATATTTGGTTAGCCAATCCAATCCCAGAATAAGATCAAATTCAGTAAAATTCATGACGATAGAGATAATAGGGAATTTATAGCAGGAAATAGAGACAGGTACTGCACAAACCCAACAGAGATCGATGGAACCCCCGACCGGATTTTGGACAGTCATTGGTTCTTTGAGCTTCTTCAAATTCAAATCCAGTTTCTTAACCGCATTCTTTGCAATGAAGCTTCGCGATGCGGCTGTATCAAACAGTACTTTAAATGGAATGTTTTTGACATTAAGCATGCCTTCTAAAACATCAGCCCTTTCCTAAGCAGACGCAGATGCAGGCACTCCAGCCACTTTGTTTATTTGAACCTCTTCAGGCTTCTTTATGAGCGGGCAATCTCTCTTTATATGACCAGCCTGATGGCAAGAATTACACTCTCTAATCCCTTGGACCTTGTTCTTGGATTTAGATTCCTTCTTCTTTCGCTTTTTCGAGGGTTTGTAATTCCCCTGAAAATGCCCTGGCTTATGGCAGTTATTTCATATGGCAGTAGTTGCTGGTTCTTTTTCAGATCTGGCCCTTTTCCTCTTGGCACTGGGCTTCTTACCGACCTCAGGACTATCAGTCACAGACTCCACTTTGCTACTCGAGCTGACTTCCTCTTCGTCGCGCAACATACCTTTCTTATGGAGATCTTCTTAATGATAAGCCATATAAATCATTTCAGAAAACGGAAGCTTTACATTTCTCATCACACTATTCTGATATTTTCTTTGCAGGCCATGAATAAATCTCAGATTCTTCCTTTTTGGATCTTGAATCAGATGAGGAGCGAAGTGAGGAAGTTCGTTGAATTTCTTATGATATTCTGGAATGGTCATATCTTCTTGTATCAAATAAGAGAATTCATCACATAATCGCTCCGTCACCTCAGGAGGAGTAAATCTTTCTAGGAAAATCTCTTTAGATCTATCCCAAGTGATATCACCTTATGGATTATCCTTGATGATTATTTCCCACTAGATTAAAGCTTCTTCTTTCAGCGCCCAAGATGCTACTAATCTTTTCTGATCATCTCTCAGCTGGAAACGCTCAAATATTCTTTTTGCAGAGCTCACCCAAGCTTGAGTTTGAATAATAGATTCATTGCCTGAGAATTGCGCACCACCCAGATTTCGATATCTCTTAAATAGAGCCTCTAGATCTGGTTCTGCATTTCTTCTGTTTCTGACACTCATTTTCAAGTACTTCTACAAATAGCAGATCAAGTGTCAGGTCACAGAAAAGGTATTTTAAAACATAGAAACATATACTTCAAATGTAAATGTGTCTATTGGGGTGTAATTTCATTCTGCTTTACTCATACTAGGATATTACTGATCCAATCTGTATTGAGTTACCCGTCCTAGAACACTACTGTATCTATTTCTGACGAGTTCGTTAATATGTTATATTCTAGCACTAAGCTTAACCAAAGCTCTGATACCAAATGCGACGACCCCAAACCCCGTACTGACGGCGGCAAGGGTAATCTTTGGAACATAACACAGAAACAGATAATAGCAGAACAGAAATAAATAAATACACCAGATAATGCACAATAGAATACACTGGATAAACATAATCATCAGAGTTACACAGTATACAGGATCATACTTAGCACAAATATAGTTCAACTATACATAAATGTCTACAGCGGAAAACAAACATAACGTACAATAGGAGCTGAACAGCATAAAAAGAGATAAATAATAGAATCCATCTTCAGCTCCAGCTATCCAGAGAAAGCCAGCTAAAACCTGAATACAAGGCTGCCCGTGTAGAAAAAGGGGCACCTGAGTTTGAAAGTGAAACAAACTACGAGTCAGTCATAGGACTGGTATGAGAAATCTACTCAACACATTTAAAATATGGCTAATCACAGGACCACGCCACTTTCGTGGAACGGGTTTACTCCATCAGATTGCCATTTAAACATCACAATGCTTTTTATAAAACTGAAGCCATTATAAGACTTAGTTCCCATCACACAGTGCAACGCAAACCGGAGGATAGAGTTTTTACCTTATAACGGCCAAAATATGCTTGATACGAATAAAACAAAGGCATTTGATATTATTACTAGAGTTTATATGTTTTAAAAACAATTTTAAATCATAACTATCAATCATAGATGGCAATAATGCCCCATACCACTATGTCGCCATATATAGGTATACAATCAAAACCGCACGATGTCGTATTTGGAAATTGGATTTCCGTCCTGAACCAAGGCAAAAGATAGACCTTACCGAATTCGAGACAATCTAGCCCATGTCTCAGGCGGGCGCGCAGGCAAGCCTTTGGAGCGACAGGGCCGGTCAACCGATGTGGATTAAAATTCTTGAACACTACATTTCCTCGCCCTATGCGACATAAATGAGCCAGCGAATGACTCCATCAGTCCCGGATTGACCGATATAACCGAGGCGCCTCGCAATCCATCATCCACATAAGTAAAATGTCAGGCTGTGTAAAAACACAGACACAACTCCTAGCTAGAAGGAAATGCATGCCCTCCCTGAGGTCCTTCTCCCGTTTCTGGTTCATACCGGGGTGTGAGGCTCGCGAATTCACGTTATACACAAAGCTACGCCACACAGGCGGGGCTTTGATCATCAATCACAAGACTTTGCTTTTCAACAGAAGCCCTGATCACTGCATCTTAGCATGCCACACCGGCAATTCACACCATGCAACTGATGGTTATCAATCGCACAGAATGAATTCCATTGTCAGACACACAGTCCATTTGAAAGTCCGTTCTGGGTCTGAACGAAACCGAAGGCACTAAATACCTCGCATATCCATCGATCCCCACGTACATTTAGACGATCACCACTCATTATCCATACTTTGGGATGCCTCCCAATCAGGACATCAGTTACCATCCAAACGAGGTGAAGATCGGTCTTCAACCCCCGTCTTTATCTTCGACTTCTTATCGTCGATTCAGTTATTCAGAATGGGATAAACCCGGTCTTTCTGAGCAACTCGCTTATCTGATAAACAAGTGCAACATAAATACACATACACATCATTTCAATTCATTAGTCGCTAACCGTAAATCAGTAAGAGAACGATTTCCCAAATATTAACCCCGAAGGCCGAAACCAACATCAGATCAACACCCAGGAAACCATTCGACTTAGCCAACCTTCAGTTAGTTTCTAAATTTCACATCCATATCATTTATAATATTTTATAATGATTTATCTCCATGTTTATTTATTTTAAAATAGCCAATTTATTCAGAACGACGCTTCGGGCCATAACGCGGTCGTGGCGCTGTTTTTCTTCAAATTTGATTTACACATATCCGAAAATCTAACCGTTGGATCTTCACAAAATTTACATCATTAGAAAGATCATTTCAAAACGAATCCAATGGTTCTAGTTTCGGGAAAATACGACAGTCGGATCTCCCGGTATAATCATTTGAAGTTTCGATTTCAAAATACGAACTGTAGCGTCATTATTCGATTTAATATAATTATATTTATATATATATATATATATATATATATAATCGATTCTGGCGCTGTTTTTCTTCAGATTTGAATTAAACATTCCAGACAATCCAACCGTTGGATTTTTACAAAGTTGGTGTCGTTGGAAAGATATTTCCAAAGCGAACCTAATGGTTGCGATTTCAGGGTTGCGATTTCAGGAAAATCCGATGGTCGGATCTCCCGCACTAATCGTTTAAAATCACGGTTTCAAAATACGAACTACAGCTTTGTTATTCGATATATTTCAATTCTATTTATATATATTTATCGAATCTTCGATTTCAAAACTATATGATTTTCATACATTTGATAAAAATAATATTTTTATCTATCTGTCTTCTATTTCAACACTTCACTATTTTTAATAATTCATGTATATAATAAAAGTGTGATTTTTAATGTAAAACAATTTATTTCAAAACTCTACTATTTTATATAGTTAATATAGGTGATAAAAATAGGATTTTTATTATAAAACAATTTATTTCAAAACTCTACTATTTTACATAGTTAATATTGATGATAAAAATAGGATTTTTATTATAAAACAATTTCTTTCAAAATATGAATACATTCAACAAATGAATTTCAATTCAACAAATGAATTTCGATTCAATAAATGAAGGTTTTCTATAGTTTATATATATAGATAAAAAGGTGATTTTTATATTTAAAACACGAATACCATTCAACACATGAATTTCTATCCAACGAATGAATATTGATTCAACACATAAAGGTTTTCTATAGTTTATATATATAGATAAAAAAGGTGATTTTTATATTTAAAACACGAATACCATTCAACACATGAATTTCTATCCAACGAATGAATATCGATTCAACACATGAAGGTTTTCTATAGTTTATATGTATAGATAAAAAAGTGATTTTTATTGTTAAAACAATTTATTTCGAACATGAATACCATTCAACACATGAATATGATTTAACGAATGAATTTCTATTCAACACATGAAGGTTTTCTATTCAACAGACGAATATAGTTTCAACATAGGAAAATAATTCTAACACATGAATATTATTCAAAATTTCGGCAGCATAACGGCAGGGTAGTTAAAACCGGGACCGTCCCTAGTACGGCTCCTCGCTCTACCTTAAAGCCTCGCAGCTTTTGACAATGGGGAATCATGCATTTAGTTCGCACGCAGGCGGCATGTATATTTTTTCGTTTCCACAAACTAATCCTATGTGGTTTCAACCAAATATTTCTCAACCACAAACGGGTATTTTTCAACCACAATCAATCAATTCCAACCACAAACAATTTCAATCAACCAATTTTCACACCAATCATAGCCAATAAATATCGTCCATGGTTTGTGGACGAGGGGCATATATATATATATATATATATATATATATAGCATCTCACTTCTGTTTCAACACATATATAATTTTTACAATGCATGTATAACTTATACATCGAACGTACAACTTATACAACTCTTATACAAGAGGTGTACAATGCATATATAATTCATACATCGATTATATAATTTATACATCGTCGTTTTCCATATAGTTTATAATTTAGAAATCTCACATTGGGTTCCACTCCACCAAAAATAGCAGAAGGCTCAGAAAAATATGCGGTCTCTTCTAGAAGGTAGAAGAGGTCCACACGAGTCCACTGTCTCTTGTTTCACTGAATTTCATTAAGAAACGAAAAAGATATGATTTTTATAATGAAAAACCTATTAGAGACGGAAATAAAGTGTCGCAATTCAATTTAATAACCTCAGCCGTATACCTTGCTTCGAGGTTCAAAACTAGGTTTTCATTTTTCGATCGAACGGTGTAGTGTGAGGTCGATCCACCAGTGCTACGCCGTTGAGCTTCGAAATCCGCATCCAGGGGTGGTGGTGGGGTCCAATCCGATGCCACGGCGGAGGAGAAAATCGACTCGAGGCAGGCGGACTTCCTAAGGCCAATTCTCCACCATCACGCAACGAGAAAAGCCCAAACTGGTGTAGATTTGAAGAACGCGAGATGCTCTACAAAATTGCCAAAAGAATCAGGTGGTTTCGTTGAGTGGATCGTGCGTTGTGGAGGAGAGAAGTTTCGTGCTCCAGCCACCTTTCGTCTTGAAGGTTACGGGCGGTTTCAGAAGAGAGAGAAGGCTGATGTGGACAAATGAGGATTTTTTATATTTATAAATTTTAAAATCCGAAAATACCCCTCGCCACAAACGAACACCAATCCAAACCCAATGACTGTCGTCCCTAGCGTTTTACCCCCATTCCGAGCACAATGTGATATGTTTCGAAGGCCCATTCGAATGTTTCAGTCAGTTTTCATTCAAATAAAAATATAAAACATTCAATATTTGATTTGAACGTACATTTCAATTTGCCAGGGCCACAAACTGATTCGAAAAATTCCATAAAAATAAATCTAGCTATGTTTTGATGATATGGTCCCAACAAAACTAGTTTCATCGAATTCTGCGACCGTTTGAAAAACGGCCCTTTTCTGGTCGATCCAATTTAACTATAATTGACCAAAACACATTTTCCTATGCCACGCTCACATACTAGCTTCCAAAATTATGAAATTTGAAACCTAGCAATAACTTCTCATCCCGAATCCAACAAAAGTTGTTTCGTCGAATTCCGAGGTCGTTTGCAAAATGGCCAATTTCACGAGCTATATAAATTCCATAGCGACCTTTCTGAAAATTCATTTGGCCATAACTTTTGCTTTCCGCTATGAAACTTCGATTTTTCAGATTCGTTTGAAAGATATTCGCTAACAGATTTAAATATTTTTGGTTTCACTCAAATCTGTTTTGTTTTGCACCCGGTACAGTCAGTCAAAGTTTGAATTCAAATTTTGAAACTACCACGCCATTTCAGGCCTAGTTTATAATTAGAATTAATTATATTTCTTTTCAATTGTCGATTCAAACTCCCTTTTAATTACTATTATTTAAAATATTTATTTTAAATATTTAAAATCCACTGAAATAGCCAATTTAAAAAATTTAAATTGGTTCAGATTTTCCGGGTCGTTACAAATTTGGGTCGTACATATTTTTTTTTCCAAAAACGACCCTATGTCTATTCGACCAATCATAAGTGACGACCCGAACCTAACATAACTCCCATTCCGAACATGACATAACTCCTCATATCGATCACAACATGACTCTCCAAACCTTTATCTCAACCATGTCATTTTCCACCATGTCGGTCTCCACCATGTCGTACCACCATGTCGGTCTCCACCTATATCGCACCACCATGTCGTTCGCAACATTACTCACCATGTCAATTTACACTATGTCGTTCGTGACATGACTCACCATGTCATTTATGACATGCCTCTATGTGCCTTGACTTCCTGTTCCTTAGAAAGGAAGAGACGATTTGGCTTCTGGAAAATGACATGACTCCAGATCTGACCAAAATAGTTCCAAATTTGGCCAAATCTTCGACAAACGACAACAACGTTGAAATCCACTTATCCTAAGCATCCAAATCAATCATAAACACTTCAACAAATCATCAATAACATCAAAATAACCATTATTATCATTAAATCATAGGAAATGTTCTAAATCATGATAATTCGATAATTAAACCAAAAACGATGGATCTAACTTGCATAAACATATGAAATGACATAGAAATTTCTGGTTTAAAGTTGCTAGATTAGATTCTATGGTGACCCACATGAAAATACACTTACCATGATGTAGGTCTAAGGAAAACGACTTGAAAATGATGAAATTAAGATCATAGAACTCATATACTTGATTGAATCCACGTGAGAGATGCATGTCACTCACCAATTCTCCAAAACAACTTGAAAACACTTAGATCTAGTTCCAAAGAGTGGAGAATTTGCTCTAAAATCTTCTATTCTATGAACTCTCTCTTGGAATGGTGTAGATCTAGCTTCAAACAATGTAGATCTTCGATTCTCTAAGCTTTAGTTGTGGAAAGGTGTAGGAGATGGAGTAATAGAGGACTTCTAGCTCTTCCAAATGAGAGAATGGAGAAAGTGAACTATTCTCGATACCACTTACCCCCTATTTTTAGCCTCCACCAGCCCACTAATGGGCCTCCCCAAATCAGCCAATTATGGCTTACTAAACATGAACAACCAACTGCTAAACCTTAAAACAGTGATTCCTCCCAAACCACTGAGCCAAATCTTTAATGTGACCACTTGACGGAAAGGGAAACATCATTTCCTTTCCAATGGCACAGGTTTCAACACCTCATTTAATATGAGTCAAAAGTTAGACTGGTAGGGGCAAAACGGTCACAAACAAAATTGGTAAAAATTATGGACATGTCTCACATCCCCATAATCAACATATTAAAATATGAGAATGATCCAACCCTCAAGGAATAAAATAAAAATATTTTATGATCCTCCGATACGTAAAAGTTATGCCCTAAACAAGTCAATTTATTTATATTAACAAAAGTAAAGTTATTAAGTATTATAATTCAAGTCAAATCATTAAAATTCAAAACCATATATTTGATAATCATTAAAATAAAACTTAATAAAATCTTAAACTTAAAACATATCCTCTTAAATTATACATATTAAAGTATAAAATTATTCTTTATATTAACGTAATTTTTTAAAATAAATTTTAAACTAAATTATTTTATCTATGAAGTATTTGTATACATTAGATTAAATTATTTTAGATTAAACTTGTTATTTTCAAATAAGATTCTTTTTTCCCTTTCATGGCGCCTTCCTTCTGTTTCCCGCCCTCTTTCTTTTGAACTGTCCCATCTCCATACTCGTTCCTCTCCAATGTTACCTCTATTAGTGCCTTCCCCACCGACCATGCCACCTCCCAAAATTCCTTCTCTTACCTCCAACCTTTCTACTGAACCCATACCAATTCTATGTCTCCTACTCTTTCCACCTTTGTATCTTCTCCTTATCTGCCCATCTCCAACCCTAACCTACAACCACATATCCTCCCAAACCCACCCCATCCACCTGAATGAAACCTTTCTATCTTGATGGTTGGTCTCGCATGTTCAAATCCATGCCGTGGAATGTTGGATCCTACTGCGCCATCCATTTTGACCTCACATTCAATAGGGATGTTATTGTGCTTCAAATGGTGTGATCAGTGCCGCCAAGTTAGTTTGGAGTGACTATGTAGCTAGCTTTTTCAACCACTCTCTCATACAGTTGTAGGGCAACATTTGAAAAATGTTTGGAAATTAAAGGGTTCTACTAAAGTACGGTTGATGACTTTCTTTTAGAACTTTCATGTCAAGAGGACATGAGTAGAATTCTACGTGTTGATCCTACAGTTATGAATAATAAGTTGTTTATCATTCAAGAGTGGAATCTTTACTTAGGAAATGTATGTGGTAATGTTAAGCCAGTTCCTGCCTGGTTGCAACTTTCTAATATTCCATTATATGCTTGGTCACACCTTACATTAAATTGGTTAGCATCAAGAATTAGTAAGCTTTTGTGTTTAGATGAGACAACTGTAAGAATGGAAAGAATATCTTATGCAAAGTATCTAGTTAAAGTGTGTCCAAATTAGAAATTTGTTGATAAGTTTCAATTCGGTTATGTGATGGTAGTGAACAAATGGTGTATGTGATTACTTATGGAAACCTGAAGTTCGTACACTTTGTAAAGTGTTCGGACATAATGAAGAGAAATGTGAGTAAAAGCAAACATAAGTTAAAGAAGAAGAAGTGCAAAAGGAAAAAATTGAGAAGGAGTAAGTTAAGATCAATGAGAAGAAATCCTTTACAGTTAGCTTCAAACAACCAATGATGAAAAATTGAAAAAAGGTTATCAGATAGAAAACTGTGAGTAGATGAGATTTTAATAATGTTAATAAGATAGTGGTACAAGCTAGAGAAGACCAAAGCACTAGAAATTCTAAAAAGAATGCTGCTAAAAATGGCGTTATGGTCAATATATCAGAAGGAAATAAGGATACAGGAAATGAGACGATTGAAGCCATTTATGAATTGAAAACGAATCCTTTTGATGCTTTGGCTAGTCATGATGAGTGTGATGGAGATGAGAATAACGGGAATGATGAGATTGAGTGCATTGCGCAAAGAAGCAATGACCCTACTGCTATATGCACAAGCATAGTTCGCACATTCTCAAGTAATGCAAACGATGAAAAGAAAACATAACCCATGCAACAAAACTTAAATTTTACCAGTCCCACTTTAGATCTACACCATGCAAATCCAACAACCAAATTTAACGTCGCTATCTCACAAAGCCAAAAAACTGTACCTACTACTTTTAGCTTTAAATTCCCCGAAAGCAACTCCAAACGTTTTAATTAACCCAAAATGTAACAACTCGGAAAATCCGAACCAATTTAAATTTTTATTTTAGAAATTTTAATGGATTTTGAATATTAAAAATGATTTATTTTAAACAATAATGATTTAAAATTTATTTAAAACGAAGTTAGAACGAATAAATTTATTTTAGTTATAAATAGAGTTTGAAATGGGTTTGTAGTTTGAAAATTCGGTTTTAAACTTTAACTGAATTTACAGAATTCAGAATAAATCGGATTTCAGTAAAACAAGAAATATTAGAATCTGCTTAATTATATCTTTCTAACGAATGTGAAAAATCCAAATTTCATTACAGGAATTGAGAGTTAGGTCCAGTTTAAAATTTAGAAAAATTGCCATGGAATTTAATATAAAATAAAGCCCTTTAAAATAGCCATTTTGCAAACGATCTCCGTTTTCAATGAAACCATTTTTGTTGGATCCGAAATGTCAAATTATTGCTAGGTTTAAATTTCCATAATTTTTGGAATTAAAATGTGAGCGTGGTAAACTAAAACGTATTTGGTAATTTTTGTTGAATTGGATCGACCGTTAAAAAGGACGTTTTTCAAATGTTCTCCAAATTCAACTAAATTAATTTTTTTAGGACCGTATCATCAAAAAATAGATAGATTTATTTTTTGGGAATTTTTGGAGTTAGTATGTGGCCCCGGTAAATTAAAATGTAAGATCAAATTAAATAATTAAATGTTTTATATTTTAATTTAAGGGAAAATGGGCTGAAATGATCAAATGGGCAGATTAGACCTAGTCCATTGTGTCCGGAATAGGGGTATTTGGCTAGAGGCAACATTCGCTGGGCTGAATTTGGGGTTAGTAGGAATTAACAGGCTTTTTTTTGAAAATTAGAGAATTAAAATAATATAATATTATAAGTATAGGATTTATAAAACCCTAATTCTTCATAGCCGCCATTCCCCTAACCGACGCCCAGAGTATTATGACCTTCTTCCCCAATTTTCATGAAATCTGATCAACCAAAATTCAAACCTTCCTAAGGCAAACCGATAAAGGGTAGCGCGATCCGCATTTTGAACGGATAAGATCGAGTTTAGTGGCTCGAGGCAGCCGGATTTCCACCCAAAAGTCATGTCGATCGCATTGATTTCTGGAGCAGCTGGAGGCGGCAGGATCATCAGGGATGAGGGCGGTGGTTGTCCTTGCGTAGGCGGAGGCGACGGTGGTCTTGGATGGTCGGCCGGAGTTGGGTTTTGGTGGGCGGCAACGAGTTTTGATTTTGATGATGGGTTTCTCTTTTAATAGAAGGAGGGATCGGGGAAGAGGTAATTAGAGAGAATAATTATTTTTTAAATTAATAATGAGACGACCCAAAATCGCCTTTGCGGGAAATCCCGGATTGAGCTGATAAGACGACAAATCAGAGCATAAACAGAAGAACATTTCATTGCTATTACAACAATTTACATCAGAGTACAAGAATATACAGAGTATGAACAAATAATATACATTTGATAAATATCAGAGACTTACAAATTACAATGCAATGGAAAATAATATAAAACACAACTGAAAGAAATACTCGGATACAGAACATTCCGAATATAGCTCCAGTTGTAAACCAGGATCCTATGAATATAATATCTGCAAAACCAAAACTACTAGCTGCCCGTGTGGAAAATAGGGGCACCCAGAATTTAGGTTAAAACAATAAACTCCGGGTCAGTCATGTGATTGGTATGAGAACTAAAACAGTTATTAAATCTTTACTTTAAAATAAAGTAAATCAAGGGACCATGCCATATAACACGGAATGGGTTTTCTACCAAGAATACCAGTGCATATAACAAACAACACGATGCTTTTTGGAAAAATAAAGCTATTATGAGACTTAGGTCCCATCACATAATGCAACGCAAGCCAGAGGATAGAGTTTTACCTTATAATAGCCAAAGATGCTTGATACGTTTAAAATAAATCATTTTGATACTATTATAAGTGTAAAGTATATAAAACAAATTCAAATATAAATGTATCAATCATAGACGTCATAGTATCCCATGCTACTATGTCGCCATATAGGTTTACAATCAATACCGAAATGTCATGTATTGGAAATTGGATTCCATCAGTGAACCAAGGCAAGGGATCACCCTTCCGGTTCGAGACACTCTAGCCCGTGCCAGAGGATTTAGCCGCAACTACACCTGGATTGTTAGGGCCGACCCACACGGAGTGGATTAAAATGCCTAAACAATACGTTTCCTCACCCTATGGGGTGTAAAACTAGTCAGTATATTGACAAAACCATCCATCCACCCCGTAGTGCCCGATATAACGGAGGCGCCTCGCTTTCCATCATCCACATAAGTAAAAATGTCTGCGCTCCATACCATGACATCACTCCTAGCTAGAAAGAAACGCATGTCCTCCCTGAGGTCCTCTCCCATTTCTGGTTCACACCGGGGTGTGAGGCTCGCGAATCAACGCTATACACAAAGCTATGCTATTTTAAAGCCGTGCTTTGATACTCAACCACAAGACTCTACTTTTCAACAGATTCCTTGATTATTTGCATCACAGCATGCCACACAGCAATTCGCCATGCGACTGATGTCTATCGATATATAACCTCTGAGCTCATACGTCTCAGAAGTGTGTTAAGCAAGAGAATAAAGTCTCTGCCACCAAACAGATATATATTTAATAGAGATCAATCAACACAGAATAAAACCCAATGTCAAACATACATCCATTTACAAGTTCGTTCTAGGTCTGAACGAAACCAGAGGCACCTTATTCCTCGTCCCATATGTCTAATACAGGACAGAGGTCCTCCCATATGTTGTCGATCTCCAAGTACGTCTGGACGATCACCACTTATTACCTCGTCTTGGGTGTACATCCCAATCAAGACATCAGTAATCATCCAAACGATGTGAGACTGTCTTCATCGTCGACTTATCGTCGATTCAGTCATTCAAAATGGGATAATCCCGGTCTTTTTGAACAACTCGCGTATCTTATAAACAAGTGCTATAAAAACACAACATACTCCTCATTCCAATTCTAAATATTCTTTTACTTAAATATTCATATCATATGGGAAAGGTTCCCATTAATTTTATCAAAGATAAATTCTTTAAATTTGTTCTTTAATCTTCCATTGGATATCAGTTCAAACCAAATTAAGGTTTATCCAAACTATTCGGGATTAGCTAACCTCACTGAAGTAATCATTTATTACAATTCCCAATCCTAACCTATTAAGGTTTTCTCCAACACATCTAATCTACTTCTTATATAAAGATCGAATTTTTATTTCGCTACAACATATATAAAAATCCCGTCTTTCTATATATAAAAATATCGACTTTCCTATATAGAAATATCGATTTTTCGTATTTAAAAATATCGTCTTTACTATGATAAAAATATAATCTTTACTATGATAAAAATATAATCTTTACAATGAGCTAAAAATCATATTTTTATTATCCCTATAATATAAAAATCATATTTTTCTATTGCTAATAAATAAATAAAAATCATTACTTTCTCTTGCTAGTGAATAAATAAAAATCACATCTTTATCATCATTACATACAAATAAAAATATAAGCTTTTCATAATTAAAAATATAAGCTTTTTATTTTAAAAATCTAACCTTGTCATAATCTAAAAATCTAATCTTTTCTAATATAAAGATTCAAACTTTATTCGCATTCATAAATATAGCTTTACATTTATTAAAAATTATATTTTTATATTTTTAAAGCCATAAAAAAACTGAAAATAACTTAATGTAAATAAATTAAGAAGAAAACTCACTGATTTCGATCGTCGGAGGTCCGAGGGAGGGGGGTTGGTGGAAGCGGACCTCTGGTGGTCGAGGGGTGTGCTCCGTTGGTTGTGGGTTTGTTATGGTTTGGGGGCTTCGAAATCGAAGTGGAGAGAGGGAGATGGCCGAAGTTCGGCACGGTGGGGGCTGGCACTGGAGGAGGGGTAGGTGGCGGCTCCGGCGAGTCGTGATGGCGGAGCTCCGATAGGGCGCCGGGTCTTCGTGCTCGATTGTTTCCTCTTTCTTTTTTTTCATCTGTTCGATTTTTGGAAACTTAACGGGGCTTAGTGGAAGAGGTAAAGGGGGGCGCGGGTTTGACTTTTGGTTTGGGGAAATAAGCGGTTTTATAAAATTTAATTATATTATTTAATTTTCCCCAAAAGTAAGTTTTTAATCCGAACTCTAAACGAGACCCAACAACTGTCGTTTATAACTAATTACCCTTATTCCAAACACAATGGGATAATTTTCGTAAGCGCATTCCATCACTACGATCAGTTTTCGTTAATTTTAACATATAAATTATTATATTAAATTTTAAACGTACATTTAAATTTACTGGGGTCACATACTGATTCTAAAAATTCTAGAAAAATTATTTCTAGCTTCATATTGACGATACAGTTCTAACAAAACTAATTTTCTCAAATTCCGAGACCGTTTGAAAAATGGCCATTTTTCAGTCAATAAAAATCAATTGAAATTGGCAAAAAACGTTTAACTTCGCCACACTCACATATTGATTCAGAAAATTATGAAAATTGGGATCTAGAAATAATTTGACATCCCGGATCCAACAAAAGTTGTTTCGTCGAAAACCGAGGTCGTTTGCAAAATTTCCATTTTTAAGGGCCAGAATTCCATAGCGACTATTCTAAATTTTCAACTGGGCATAACTTTTTATTCCCACTATGAAATTTCGATTTTTCGTATTCGTTGGAAAGATATTCTCAATTAGATTCTAATATTTTTGGTTTTTCCAAAATCCGGTTTATTTTGAATCCTGTACATTCATTTGAAATTTGAAATCGAAATTTCAAACTACCGCGCCATATTCAATTCCTTTTATAATTAAAATAAATAATTGTATTCTAACGACGATTCAAATGAATATATACATTCTACTTCAATTCAAAATAAATTTCTCGTCGTTATTATTTAAAATAAATCATTTTAAATATTCAAAATTCATTAAAATTGCCAAAATAAAAAATTTTAATTGGCCCAAAATTTCCATGTTGTTACAATCTCCACTGCTTAAAATCTTTTCGTCCTCGAAAAGGAACGGAGCTGAAAGTTGTTCAACCAACAACTCAACTTTCATTATCTTCATTACGGCTTAAGTTCTTCAACCTTTCAATTTCTAAGAACTTTTCAAAATTTTCAAAAATTTGGCTAACACCCTAAATTTTCGAAAAATTCCTCCATAACCTCCCTTACACCGGGAGCATCGGGATATTTTAAATAACCTCCCAGGGCCCTCGCCAATCCAAAAGAAAAGGAAAAAGCCAAGCGGCTAGCCAGTCGGCTCATAAAATCATCAAAACCCCTAGAAATACAATAAACATGTACCTATTTGTCGGGCAAAAAATTTTATTCCTCTGCTCTAACTTCCTTGCTATGACCTGTTTAATAGATATACATGTATATGCATGCAATTGTAATCAATTTTCAATTCAATCCAATATTCAGTTCAATTTGGCATAATGGTTCAAAATTTTAATAAATGAAACCAATAATCAAACAACACAATTAGCACTCAATTAGTGGATTATCGTTTCAAATTCATAATTTTGATACATATATAGAAAATCATGTTTTTGATGCAAAATCACAACAATAGATCCTATCTAGTTTTGATTCTCACAACAGCCTATTGGAAATATATTGATATCCCACTTTTCGAAACTCGAACACAAATTCTGATGATGATTGATCAATCATCAGAACCATCTCCAGGCGACTAGAGTGTGATTCCATATCTATCCAGTATATTAAAACTTCAAATATACGTTTATGACGCGTATATGCAAAATCTTTATATACTCGATTGTCCAAATTCAATACAAATGAAATATTCAAATACGTATACTTTAATTTAATTTTCAAAACAAAATTCGTTTACGTTTTTATTTTTAAAATACACTCTTTCGACTCGCTCTAGGATACTACTGATCCAATCTCTAACGAGCCATTCTTATTGGACAGTACCAGTCCAATCTCTGATGAATTCTTTCGTTTGGTTCTAATGTGTCTTGTTCTCGAGCTCTGTAAACCAAAGCTCTGATACCAAATGAAGCGACCCGAACTTCCCCGTAAAGGAAAGAACGAATTGCTTTGAGGACAACACACATCGGAACACAAACAGAAGATCATTTCATTGTTTATTACAATAACTCCATCAGAATACAAGAATATACGAGTACAAATATTAAACATTTGATAAATATCGGAGATTTAAATTACATTTAAATACATAGCAGCGGAAGAATAATACAAAGTACAACTAAAAGAAATACATGGATACAGAGCTTTCCGAGTATCGTGCCAACTGTAAACCAGGATCCTGTGAATGTAAATCTGCAAAACCAAAACTACTAGCTCCCCATGCGGAAAATAGGGGTACCCAGAGTTTAGGTTAAAACAATAAACTCCAGGTCAGTCATGTGACTGGTATGAGAACTAAAACAGTTATTAATCTTTATTTTTAAAGTTAGGTAAATCAAGGGACCACGCCGTATAACACGGAACAGGTTTCCTCCCAAGAATACCAGTGCCCTAAACAAACAACGCAATGCTAAATAAAAAAAATGAAGCTATTATAAGACCCAGGTCCCATCACACAATGCAACACAAGCCGAAGGATAGGGTTTTACCTTATAATAGCCAAAGAATGCTTGATACGCTAAATTTCATCTTTTATTATTACTATAAGTGTATAATGTCAAAACTATTTCAATCATAAGTATCAATCATGGACGGCATAAGTGCCCCATACCACTATGTCGCCATACTAGTTCTACAATTAAAGCCGCAAATGTTGCATTGGAAATTGGATTTCCGTCTTGAGTCGAGGTAAGGGGCAAGCTCCTCTCCTTTCGAGACACTCTAGCAAATGTCTCAGGACCACACACAGCGATCCTGGATCTTCAGGGTCGGTCCTCTCTTACTTTTGAGGATTGGCAATTCCTGAACACACGTTTCCCAGCCCTTTCAGACCTATATCCGAGGCGCCTTGCATCCAACAGCCACATAGGTAAAAAGTATATAAATGTTAGGGCTGGTAGGTCACTGACATCACCCATAGCCAGAAAGAAACGTCGTGCTCTCCCTGCAGTCACTATCCCGTTTTTTGACTCATACCGAGGTGTGAGGCTGGCGAATTAACGCTATACACAAAGATGTGCCACATAGGTCGTGCTTTGATCATCAACCACAAGTCTTTGCTTTTCAACAGAAGCCTTGATCATCTGCCACTTAGGCATGCCACACATGCAATTCATGCCATGCGATTGATATCCATCAATATACAACCTCTGAGCTCGTATGTCTCAGAGAAGGGTGTTAAGCAAGAGAATAAATTCTCCGCCGCCAAACAGATATATATTTAATAAAAATCAATCACACAGAATAAAATCCAATGTCAGACACACAGTCCATTTACAAGTTCGTTCTGGGTCTGAACGAAACCGGAGGAACATTATTCCACACATATCCATCGATCTCCAAGTACGTCTGGATGATCACCAACTTATTCCCTCCTCTTGGGTGTACAGCCCAATCAAGATCATCAATAACCATCCAAACGACGTGAAGACATCCGGTCTTCAACCACCGTCTTCATCTTCGACTTATCATCGAATCGGTTATTCAGAATGGGTATAAACCCAGCCTTTCCGAATAACACGCATATATAATAAACAAGTGTTACACAAACACAACATACACCTCATTCGAATTTAGAATATTCTTTATTCAAATATTCACATTCTGTAACGACCCAGAAAATCTGAACCAATTTAAAATTTTTAAATTGGCTAAAATAATGGATTTTAAATATTTAAAATAAATATTTTAAATAATGGCGATGAAAACTGAGTTTGAATCGACAATTGAAAACGAATATAATTAATTATAATTATATATAGAATTGAAAATGGCGCGGTAGTTCGATAATTCGATTTCAAACTTCAATTGAATATACCGGGTGCAAAACAATCCGGATTTTAGTGAGACCAAAAACATTAGTATCTAATTGATGATATCTTTCTAACGAATCCGACCAATCGAAATTTGATAGCGGGAATCAAAAGATATGTCCAGTTGAAAATTCTGAATAGTCGCTATGGAATTCAGGCCCTTAAAAATGGACATTTTGCAAACGACCTCGGATTTGGATGAAACCACTTTTGTTAGATCCGCAGTGTCAAGTTATTGTTAGATTCCAAATTTTATAATTTTTCGAATCAATATGTGAGCGTGGCAAAAGAAAACGCGTTTGACCAGCTTCCGTTGATTTTAATCGACTGGAAATTGGCCATTTTGCAAATGGTCTCAGAATTCGACGAAACTAGTTTTGTTAGGACCGTATCGTCAATATGAAGCTAGAAAATATTTTTCTGGAATTTTTCTAGTTAGTATGTGACCCCGGTAATTTGAAATGTACGTTTAAAATTCAATATAAGGATTTAAATGTAAATTCAACGGAAACTGATTGTAACGATAAAACCAGCTTACGATACATATCCCATTGTGTTCGGAATGGGGGTAAAACGCTATGGACGACAGGCGGTAGACCTCGTTTCGAGGTCGTATATAAAAGTCAACCTTTTTGCAAAAATTTAATAATTAAATAATAAAAAAAAAATATAATTTCCCTCCCCCCTTTATCTTCGTTCTGCCCCCCCCCCCCCCCGATTCATTTACCAGAAGAGAAAAAAAAACCTAAATTAGATCGAGCGCCTCCCTCCAGACATCACCGCCCCCCTCCTCGAGACATCGCCGACGCCCCCCCTCGAAACCGACGAAGACCCCGAAGCAACCCCGCCCTCACCTCGAAGTCGCGACGCAATCGAAGCAACCCCGCCTCGTCTCGAAGTCGCCGACGAAGACCATCGAGCAGCCCTCGAACCCAGCCGCCGACGCTCCTTCTTCTTCCCTCCCTTTTCGAAATCTGCGGTGAGTGATTAGATTTCATTTTTATTTTTATTTTTGTTTTGCTGATTTCGGAATGTTAAAGAAATTATAAACTGATTTAAAAGAAATTACAAACTGATTTTTAGGATTTTAAAAACTGAATTTTTAAGAATTTTAAAACTGATTTTTTTAGGATTTTAAAAAAAAAAACTAAAATTGTTTTAAAAATAAAAACTGAAACTGTTTTAAAAATAAAAACTGAAACTGTTTTAAAAATAAAAGAATAAAACTGGATTTTAAAAAGAATAAAACTGGATTTTAAAAAAGAATAAAACTGGATTTTAAAAAAGAATAAAACTGGATTTTAAAAAAGAATAAAACTGGATTTTAAAAAGAATAAAACTGGATTTTAAAAAAGAATAAAACTGGATTTTAAAAAGAATAAAACTGGATTTTAAAAAAGAATAAAACTGGATTTTTAAAGTAAAAACTGATTTATTTATAAAGCAAAAACTGATTTATTTATAAAGTAAAAACTGATTTATTTATAAAGTAAAAACTGATTTATTTATAAAGTAAAAACTGATTTATTTATAAAGTAAAAACTGATTTATTTATAAAGTAAAAACTGATTTGTTTTAAGAAGTAAAAACTGATTTATTTATAAAGTAAAAACTGATTTTTTGAAAAAGGTTTAAACTTCAAAAAGGAAAAGGTTTTAATTTCAAAGAGAAAAAGATTTGAACTTTAAAAAGAAAAATTCGATTTTTATATATTGAAAGTCGAAGTCAAAAATTCGATTTTTATATATTGAATAACATAGTAAAAATTCGATTTTTACATGTGTAGAGAATACGGGCGAAAGCGACAAAAGGCGAAGATTTTATGCAAGGAAGTGTCGTGCAGTTGGATAGCTATTGGTGAGATTTCTGATTTAAAAATATTATATATGTGTGAAATGAAAGTGAATAGCTATATATAAATATCTATATATATATATATATATATACGCCCCTCGTCCACAAACCATGGACGATATTTATTGGTTGAAATTGTTGTGAAAGTTGATTGATAGCGAATGATTGTTTGGGATTGTTTGTGATTGATATTGGTTGATTGTGGTTGAAAAATACCCATTGGTGGTTGTGAAATATTTGGTTGAAACCACATAGGATTAGTTTGTGGAAATGAAATAAATATATACATGCCGCCTGCGTGCGAACTAGATGCATGATCACCATTGTCAAAAACCGCGAGGTTTTAAGGTAGAGCGAGGAGTTGTACTAGGGACGGTGCCGGTGTAACTACCCTGCCGTTATGCTGCCGAAATTTTGAATAATATTCGTGTGTTTGAATTATTTTCATATGCTTAAACTATATATTATTCATTGTATTGAAAACATTCATGTGTTGAATTGATATTCATTCGTTGTTTAGAAATTCATGTGTTGAATGGTATTCATATTTTGAAATAAATTGTTCGATAATAAAAAATCACATTTTTATCTATATATAAAAACTATTGAAAACATTCATGTGTTGAATTGATATTCATTCGTTGTTTAGAAATTCATGTGTTGAATGGTATTCATATTTTGAAATAAATTGTTCGATAATAAAAATCACATTTTATCTATATATAGAAACTATTGAAAACATTCATGTGTTGAATTGATATTCATTCGTTGTTTAGAAATTCATGTGTTGAATGGTATTCATATTTTGAAATAAATTGTTCGATAATAAAAATCACATTTTTATCTATATATAGAAACTATTGAAAACATTCATGTGTTGAATTGATATTCATTCGTTGTTTAGAAATTCATGTGTTGAATGGTATTCATATTTTGAAATAAATTGTTCGATAATAAAAATCACATTTTTATCTATATATAGAAACTATTGAAAACATTCATGTGTTGAATTGATATTCATTCGTTGTTTAGAAATTCATGTGTTGAATGGGATTCATATTTTGAAATAAATTGTTTGATAATAAAAATCACCTTTTATCGACTATATGAACTATATAGAAAAATAGTGTTTTGAAATGAATTGTTTTACAATAAAAATCACATTTTTATTGTATGCATAAATCGTTGAAATGTGAAGTGTTAAAAATAGCCACTTGTTCAAACTAAACATATATGAGTTGAAATATTCATTAATTAGCTAATGAAATGATTTGCACCTATGTATGTAACATTAGAATAAATGGTGTCTTTAAACCAAACAGAAATCAAATATGAAGTTGAATAGAAAAGGATAAATGATAAGAACTGTATATATATGTATATGCATATTCATTGAACAGGTTATAGTAAAGGGGCTAGAGAAGAGGAATAAAATTTTGTGCCCGACAAATAGGTACACATTTACTGATTTGTTTGGGTGATGATTTTGAGCCTGTTGGCTAGCCGCTTGGCTTTTTCTTTTTCATTTTGAGATTAGAAGGACCGGGACGCTATTTGCGATTTCCCGATGCTCCCGGTGCAGGGGAGGTTATGGCGAAATTTTTCCAAAATTTAAGGCGTTAGAAAAATATTTGAAGTGGAAACGATATGGAAATCATTGAATGAACTATATTTATATAAATATATAAATATAAATAAAATTAAAACGAAACGAGGCCGTGCAGTTCGTATTTTGAAACCGTGATTTCAAACGACTAGTGCGGGAAATCCGACCATTGGATTTTCCCGAAACCTCAACCGTCGGGTTCGCCTTGGAAATATCTTCCCAACGGCACCAACTTTGTAGAAATCCAACGGTTGGATTGTCTGGAATGTTTAATTCAAATCTGAAGAAAAACAGCGCCAGAAACGATTATATTTATTTATATATATAAATATAATTATATTTAATCGAATAACGACGCTGTAGTTCGTATTTTGAAATCGAAACTTCAAACGATTGTACCGGGTGATCCGACCGTCGGATTTTCCCGAAACTGGAACCATTGGATTCGTTTTGAAAAGGCCTTTCTAATGATATAAATTTGGTGAAGATCCAACGGTTAGATTTTTAGATATGTGTAAATCAAATCTGAAGAAAAACAGCGCCACGGCCGCTGTATGGCCCGAAGCGTCGTTTTGAATAAAATGGCTATTTTAAAATAAATAAAAATAGCGATAAATAGTTATAAAATATCGTAAGAGATATGGAATGGAAGTAAACTGAAATTTGCTTGATTTGTGTGGTATTTGATGGTTGAATGTGTTTGGTGTGAAAATTACATTAAAGAACAATATTGGTGTTGTCGAATAATTTAACCATTGAAATAAATCGATTTGAAATTCTAAATATACGTGAATTATTTGGAAAGGCCGAGTTAATTCTCATTTCGAATAATTGATCGACGATTGAAAGTCGAAGATGAAGACGATGGTCGAAGACCGGAGATCTTCACCTCGTTTGGTTGGTAACCGAGGTCCTGATTGGGAGGCATCCCGAAATATGGATAATGAGTGGTGATCGTCCAGACGTATGTGGTGATCGAAGGGTTTGCGAGGTATTTAGTGCCTCCGGTTTCGTTCGGACCCAGAACGGACTTGTAAATGGACTGTGTGTCTGACATTGGAGTTTATTCTGTGTTGATTGATTTCTGTTAAATATACATCTGTTTGGCGGCGGAGAATTTATTCTTTTGCTTAACGCCCTTCTCTGAGACGTACGAGCTCAGAGGTTGTATATCGATGGACATCAATCGCATGGCGTGAATTGCCTGTGTGGCATGCTAAGATGCAGTGATCAGGGCTTCTGTTGAAAAGCAAAGTCTTGTGGTGATGATCAAAGCACCGCCTGTGTGGCGTAGCTTTGTGTATAATGTGAATTCGCGAGCCTCACACCCCGGTATGAACCTAAAACGGGAGAAGGACCTCAGGGAGGGCATGCGTTTCTTTCTAGCTAGGGTGGTGTCAGTGACCTACCAGCCCTGACATTTATATACTTTTCACCTATGTGGTTGTTGCTGTTGCGAGGCACCTCGGTTTGATCGGACGATCCGGGTCCGATGGAGTCATTCGTTGGCTCGTTTACGCCCCAAAGGGCGGGGAGACGTATTGTTCAGGCATAATAATCCACATCGGTGGACCGGCCCTGTCGCTCCAAGGCTTGCCTGCGCGCTTGCCTGAGACATGGGCTAGATTGTCTCGAATTCGGTAAGGACTATCTTTTGCCTTGGTTCATGACGGAAATCCAATTTCCAAATACGTGAAGATGCGTTTTCGATTGTATAGATATTTGGCGACATAGTGGCATGGGACGCTCATGTCGTCTATGATTGATAGTTATGATTTGAAATTGTTTTCGAAACATATAAACACTAGCAATAATATCAAATGCCTTTGTTTTATTCGTATCAAGCATATCTTGGCCGTTATAAGGTAAAAACTCTATCCTCCGGTTTGCGTTGCATTGTGTGATGGGAACTGAGTCTTATAACGGCTTCATTTTATAAAAAGCATAGCGATGTTTAAAAGAAGGATTTGTTTTAAAGCACTGGCAATCCAATGGAGTAAACCCGTTCCACGAAAGTGGCGTGGTCCTGTGATTAGCCAATTATATATGTGTTGAGTGGATTTCTCATACCAGTCTCATGACTGACTCGTAGTTTGTTTCACTTTCAAACTCGGGTGCCCCTTTTTCTACACGGGCAGCCTTGTATTCAGGTTTAGCTGGTTCTTTCTGGATAGCTGGAGCTGAAGATGGATTCTATCATTTATTTCTTTTTATGCTGTTCAGCTCCTATTGTACATATTTTGTTTATTTCCGCTGTAGACATTTATGTATAGCTGAACTGTGTTTGTACTAAGTAAGATCCTGTATACTGTGTAACTCTGATGATTACTTTTATCCAGTATATTTTGTTGTTCATATCTGGTGTATTTATTTAATTCTGTTCTGCTATTATATGTTTCTGTGTTATATTCCAAAGATAACCTTGTTTCCGTGAGAATGGGAAATCGGGTCGTCTCACATTCTTAGGGAAAGGTTCCTATTAATTTTATAAAAGATAAATTATTCTAAATTTATTCTTTAATCTTCCTTTGGATATCATTTCAAACCATGTTAAGGTTTTCCAAACTAGTCGGGATTAGCAAACTACACCGAAGTAAACATTTAATTTATTTCTGAATCCCAACCTATTCATCCCATGGAGCAAAACTGGTAATACTCCATATCTAGCACCATAGTGTTATCGGTAAATATTAGTTACCATTTCACGGTCAAATCTAATCAAAGATTTAATTATCGCTTTGAAGAAAAACTGGTGATACTCCATTCTCGATCACTTTAATCTAATTAAAGATTCATCAAAACTCCACTTAGTTTTAATATTCCCAAAAATCAATATCCTGTCTTTGACTGGGCTAAACAACCAATGTCATCTAAAACACGGTTCACGATAAACCCAAAATCACATTCCATTGTTAATCGGGTTAAAGAACAGGTGTTATTCAAAACACCGCTCGCGATAAACCCAAAAATCAATTTAAATTCAATTCCAACTAAATACTAATTGACTAGACAATTTCACTGTAACAACCCAAATTTTTATAACATGTTAAAACAAGAAATCATGGCAGAATTAAATTATAAGTTAAGAATCAATGGGAACGGGTTACGCTAGTGTGTTCGTCTCGAAATTCTACTTGAAAACGAGTCCGAAATTTCGTAAATTAGAGTCCGTATGACCAAGTTATGGCCCATAGAAGATTTCAGAAAATTCAAAATTCAGCCCGAAATTCAAATTCAGCTCCAAACAGATTGGGCGGGAAAAATTCCCGCCCAGCCCTAGGTCGACTGGGGAGTCGACCTGCCCCAGCCCAGGTCGACTGCCCAGTCGACTTGGGTGTCGACCTGGGGGTCGACTTCCCTGGTCGGCCATGTTTGCCTGGTGCACCTATTTTCTCCTTTGGGTCTGTTCAGTTGGCCTGTGATGGGATTTGATGGTTCAGATCTAAAATAGGGTTAATCCTATGGCCTAAACTTGTCTCAACACCTATAAAAACACCCTAAGACCTAGCCTAAACCACCACAAATCATCCTAACAACTAAGTGCTGCCAAAATGCTCCTAATCATGGCCTCCATCTTCATCAAAGAGAGCTTGAGAGTTCTAAACTAAAGCTAAGGCAAAGGAGCAATCTTTCTCCATCAAATAAAAGGAGCTACTTATTTCTCAAGGCTTCTAGTGTTGCAACATCATTCCTAGAGCTTCTACAACGTTTCCATCTAGTTCTATTTTGTTCTAGTTCTCATAGCCATGATTTGTAAGCCCCACTCTACTCTTAGATTTAAACTATGAAATTAATATGAACATGTAGCAAGTTGAAATGAGATTTTTGTGTAATACTTGTCTTGGGGCTATTATTGTACGCGTAGATCCATTCATGACTCTTTTGATCTATGATTGTGGAACTATCATGAACCTAGTATCTTTCATCTTAATTTTTGGGTAGAAAGCTATGAGCTTTATTTGGGGATTATGCATAATGCGACATAGAACCCCTCATAAACTTGATGTTAACTTTCCTATAATGTTGAACTACATGCTAGTCACAAGTTAATCACTCTATGTCAACTATTACCATTTTATCACCTTATTTGCTAAGTTTGATGTCATACATGTTTTGAGGCCAATAATCCTATATGCTAGTTGTGATGAATACCTTTGCCTCAAATATAATCATGTTTAACTTATGACCAACTTTATCACCTTGTGCCCATCTTTGTCATGTTGTTATATTCCCCTTCTTGATCTATTTGTATTGATGCGAATTTACCTGCACGTTATGGGTAGTTAGGCGAACTTGAAATGACATGAAAAACATGACTTGAAATGTGACATAAAAATTGATTATGCTTGAAAACTTGAATGTGATCATGACATGTAGAAAACCATAAAGTGGCCAACTCGAGGTTGGGTTGAGTTTGTAGCGTAAATCTGCCCGGAACCGCCCGGCAAATCCAGTGGCTACAAACAATAGGACCCAATGCGAGAAATTGGTCATATCGCGCTTGAAACCCGAGGTTAGACTAGGTTGTGGTGTAAAGCTGCCCGGACCCGCCTGGCACATCCAGTAACCACAACAAAGTCTAATGTGAGAGATTGGGCACATTAAATTAATTAATGCCACATGTTAGGGTTAAGTCATGAACCACTTGGATACACTTAACCAACTTGATACATGATTGGATAGGGTTAACCACACTTATCCCGTTAGAAACCCTAGTTACGTGGTCCTTTTCAGTAGTAAACCTCTTGGATATATCACGATACCCTAGGAACTAGGCTAGGGTGGGGCACGATTACTGGGATGATTGTAAGCGACCAGAAAGACGGCTGAGTAGGTGCGCCAGTGTAGGTTCAGGCGGGCTATAGTCGTGCACATAGTCCGGAGTTGAAAAAAAACAGACATGGGCACCAGTAGGTTTAGACTGTGTGTGCTTGATTTGTGTCAGTGGTCGGCACTCTTGGGCTTGATACACCCTAGGGTTGACCTAGCACAGTTGACTACATTCCGTGATTGGGCTGTATGACACCGACACTCGACAAGTTAGGCTTATAGGGAGCCGATCGACTAGATCGTATAGTTGGACCTTGACTTGGGTCATCTCATGATATTGGGCCAAGGGATCATTTCTTGTTTATATAGTTGACATGGGATAGAATACTAGTACTGTTGGTGCAAAACTAAACCTTGTATATGCGATGCCACACTTGATCTACCTTGTTATCTATTTATCATGCCAGTTAGTTACCATCTTTATGTTTCATCTCAGTTTCTCATGTTTAGTTAACTTCATTAGTTTTTATACTAATAGTAGGTAGGACTTACCAGTCTTTATGACTGACCCTTTTTCTTTCACCTCTTTTCTTCCGTTCCCCCCCCCCCCCCAGGTTCTCAGGGAGGGAACACTAGTGCTTAGCTTGGACTTTTCGCTTGCTTTCTTGACAGATCATGTACGGTTTGGACTTGAGCTTGCTATGGCTTCACCACATCTATTTTGGGGATAGTTTACTTTATGTTATTTTCAGTTTATGTTTCTAGACTTGTGGTAGTTGGAAAATAATGACTAAGTATTTTGATGTAAGTTGACTTTGGTTTGGAAATGGTTAACTATGGTTTTTAAATTTCTACCGCTGCTTTACTTATTTATTTATCTATGTTCTGTCTTGTGATATCTCTGTGCATGTTTACCTAGACAACACCCCTCCAAAGCTCGTGCAATCACTTGTGAGTGGCCCTGGTGGAGGTCGGGTGTTACATTTGGTATTAGAGCCTGAGGTTTACTAGACCGGACAAAAGTTTTAAAAACCCTTTTGAAAAACTATTTTCAAGACCAATTAAGTAATTTTCTAAGGAAAGTCTAGTTTATTTTAAAAGGCTGTTCCCCAAAAGCCATTAGCACTATCCTTTGTTTCCTCGTTCTAAATCTATCTTTTACTTCGTTTCAGTATGGCCGATAACTTTATTATCCCGGAGGGAATACCGGTACCTCTTTGGTTTAGGAGGTACGTGGAGGCTAGGGCAAATGGAGCTGGCCCAGCAAACACTCCCACTCCTCCTCCCGTACCTGAGGTTCCTCCTCCTCCTCCTCAGCGTCCACAAGCGGATTTCGCGAAGATTTGCAGACATTAAGGTGATGGGTGGCCAGAATTTTGTTGGGACAGAGACTTATGTTGAGGCAAGAAACTGGTTAAGGGAAACTGAAGAACTTTTTGCTATCTTTGATGTAGAAGATCGTAGGAAAGTTCTGTTGGAATTATGGCTATTGAAAGAGGAAGCTGCTTATTGGTGGAAAGTCACCAACGCTACGAGGCCTATAGAGACTTGGGCCGACTTTAGGATGAGGTTTGGGCTTAAGTTTCTATCATCTGCTGAAGAGAATATGCAAATGGAGATGTTTATATCTTTGAAGCAAGGGGACATGACCGTGAGGGAGTATGTGAATAAGTTTAGACAGCTTTCTCGATTCGGTTTAGACATGGTTAACACACCTCAGAAGAAGGCTCTACGCTTTTCTCGAGCATTGAATGAGCCATTTCAAGGTTTGGCCATGTCTCATATACCCATGGGGGCCACTTTTGAGAGCTTGGTGGATATGGCCTTGCTTCAAGGAGATGATAAGAATGGCAAGAAAGAAGTTAAGCTTAATGAGACTCAAACCAAGAAGGTGGACTCCAAGTGGGGAGGCAATCAGAACAACCAGAGCAACAAGAACAACAAGGGTAACAAGGCCAACAGCAACAAGGCAAAGGAGACAAGGAAGTGCAACTTCTGTGGGATCACTGGACACATAATCAAAGATTGTAGGAAGAAGAAGAGGAAGTTGGGAGAATGCTTTCATTGTGGAGAGTCTTGACACTACACTAAGGATTGCCCAAAGAAGCAAGGGTAGGGGCAAGGACAGACTCAGCGGGAAGGACCTTCTGGAGGGCAGATGCATGCTCTCAACACTACTCCAGCTCCGGACCGAGGTAGTATTTCTGTAGAAAGCTTTGTTTACAATTCTGGTTTTCCTGTTCGAACTTTATTTGATTCTGGCGCATCACATACCTTTATTTCTTCTGACATTGCTGAAAGTTTGCACCTAAGTACTAGTCTAGTTGAGGATCCCGTTAGTGTTTCAAATTCAATTGGGGGTTCCGCCCATCTATCTATGATTTGTATGGATTTGAGGATTTCTATCTTGACCGTAGAATTCACATGTAATGCTTATGTTCTCGGGTTCATGGGATACGGGTTAATTTTGGGCATGGATTGGTTGTCCAGTTATGGAGCCATTCTCAATTGTGAGCATAGTGTAGTGAGGCTTATGACTCGCCCTGGCAACACTCTAGAGATTTCTTGTAACCCTATGGATCCCGTCATGTTATGTTATCTTGAATCCCTCGACTCGTCTTTTGACAATCTTCAATCTGTGAGGGTGGTCCGAGAATATCCTGATATCTTCGATGAGATGAATGGGTTACCCCCTAAACACGAGGTAGACTTCCGTATTTATCTTGTTGATAATGCCAAGCCAGTTTCATTGCCTGTTAGGCACATGGCCCCGCGAGAAAGAAGAGAGCTTAGCAAGAAAATCAAGGAGTTGCTTGAGAAAAATTTCATTAGGCGAAGCATTTCTGAATGGGGGGCTCCTGTGGTATTTGCTACTAAGGCGGATGCTTTGCTTCGTCTATGTGTTGATTATTGTGAGTTAAACAAGCTGACAAAGAAGAATAGGCACCCGTTACCGAGGATTGATGATCTCTTTGACCAGCTTGTAGGTTCTTCTGTTTTCTCTCAACTCGATCTAGCCACCGGATTCCATCAGCTTAGAGTGGCTGAGGATAGTATTGACAAGATTGCGTTTAGGACTCCAGATGGATTCTTTGAATGGCTCGTCATGCCGTTCGGTTTGACTTATGCACCCGCATACTTCGTTGATTTGATGAGTAGGGGGTTTAGGGAGTTCCTTAACAAGTTTGTGGTTGTCTTCATGGATGATATTCTGATCTTCTCTAAGGACGAGGAAGAGCATGCTACACATCTCAAGGAGGTTATGGATGCGCTTAGAGCTCATCAGTAAAACGCCAAGTTCTCTAAATGCCATTTTGGGAGAAGGGAAGTTCGGTTCCTTGGGCATATAGTTTATAAGCAAGGCATAGTTGTGGATCCCACTAAAGTAGTGGCGGTACAAGACTGGAAAGTTCCGAAGAGTTCAACCGAAGTGAGAAGCTTTCTCGGTCTGACAGGATTTTATAGGAAGTTCATTAAGGACTTCGCTAAGATTTTAGCCCCTCTTACTAAGTTAACGAAGAAGAACTTAGTCTTTGCATGGGACTTAGAGTGTGAGCTTGCTTTTCAAAGGCTCAAGAAAGCCCTCACCACAGCTCCAGTTCTAGCATTACCCGATGGAGGGAAGTTGTTAACCATGTACACCGATGCATGTGACATGGGATTAGGCGTTGTCCTGATGCAAGAAGGGAGAGTGATATGCTTTGGGAGTAGGCAACCCAAAGATCATCAGAAGAACTATCCCACTCATGATTTGGAGTTGGCGGCGATCGTCTTTGCACTCAAATCTTGGCGCCATTATCTTCTAGGTGAAAGGTTTGAGTTATATATTGATCACAAGTCACTCAAGTACCTCTTCTCGCAGAAAGATTTGAATCTAAGGCAGTAGAGGTGGATGGAATTCTTGGCATCATATGACTTCGATATAGCTTATACCCCTGGCAAGGGTAATGTTGTTGCTGATGCGCTAAGTAGAGAAAGGTTGACTTTGAGTCCCTTGTATGTTGAGATGAAGAGCCTAGAGTTCTTGGCAACCTTTGATTTTACATCTGTTGTTGAGTCGATGACAGGATCGTTAGCATCCCTTGAGCTTAGACCTACACTTCTTGATCAAGTTGGGGCTTCACAGAGGGAAGACCCGCAGATAGTAGAGATCATGGACAAGTTGATTTATGGTGAGACGTCAAGTCACCTCGCTAGATATACTATCGATGACAAGGGGTGGCTAAGGCATGATGGAAGGCTATGTGTCCCACAAGGGGGAGACTTAGTAAATAAAGTTCTTGAGGAGGCGCATCACCCGAGGATGACCATACATCCCGGAGGGGATAAAATGTACCGAGATATGAAGCGCATTTTCTTTTGGGATGGGATGAAAAAGGATGTTGCAGAGTTTGTTTCTAGATGCATTGTTTGCCAACAAGTAAAGGCCGAGTCGAAGAAGCCCGGTGGGCTACTGCATCCATTGCAGGTCCTGCAATGGAAGTGGGAAAGTATCTCTATGGATTTTGTGGATGGATTGCCGAGATCAAGGAAGGGGAATACTAGCATATGGGTCATAGTGGATAGACTCACGAAGAGCGCTCATTTCATTCCAGTGAAGAGAAAGAGGACCGCATCATGGCTAGCATCTGTTTATCTTCGAGAGATAGTGCGATTTCATGGAGTTCCTTCTAGCATAGTTAGCGATCGTTACCCAATCTTCACTAGCCAATTCTGGAATAGTTTGCAAGAAGCAATGGGTACGCGATTGAATCTAAGTACAGCCTATCACCCATAGACGGATGGTCAGACCGAAAGGGTGAATAGGGTACTAGAAGATCTGTTGAGGCTATGCATTCTTGACTTTGGTGGAACTTGGGAAGACCACCTTCCTCTCGTAGAGTTTGCTTATAATAACAGCTACCAAGCAAGCATAGGGATGGAACCATTCGAAGCTTTGTATGGGAGGCCGTGCAAGTCACCAACATTTTGGTGCGAGACAATGGATAAGCTTATACTTGGGCCCGACATGATAAGGGACACATCCGAGAAGGTTGAGTTGATTCGAAGGCGGATGAAAATGGCCCGAGACAGGCAGAAATCCTATGCAGACAAGCGAAGGACAGACTTAGAGTTTGAAGTTGGAGATATGGTCTTTGTGAAGGTTTCTCCCTTGCGAAATGTGGTTCGTTTTGGAGCAGTAGGAAAGCTAGCACCAAGGTTCTTAGGACCCTTCCCTATCATCGAGAAGATTGGGCAAATGGCTTATAAGGTGGAATTACCCGAGAAGCTGGCTGGAGTGCACAATGTCTTTCATGTCTCGCATCTCCGAAAATGCCTACATGTATCAGCCGAAGTAGTTGAGTCTAGCATTCTTGAAGACGTGGAGGTAGAGAAAGAGGCAACCCTGAGGCGAGCTCTGATTCGTATCTTGGGAATGGAGATTAAGAAGCTGAGGAATCGAGAAGTCAAGTTAGTAAAGGTTCAGTGGAGTGAAGCCGATGAAGATGCAACTTGGGAAACCGAGGAGAAGATGCGTGGGCTTTATCCATTTCTTTTTGAGGGTACATTCTCAATCTCCTTTCCTAGTTAGCATATCTTTCTTTTGCTATCCATGTTTATCTTGTTATTTCGTTAATCTTGTCATGAGAACCTTAGGTAGAAACCCTTTGGATGAAACATGTATTTGAAACATGTTATGCTTGATGGTTGCAAATGGTTGCAAGTGTTTGCAAGTGGTTACTCGTGGATGCATGATACACGTTAGGCACTAAGATCGGCTCACACACTTTCATATTGCATATGCATGAGTGTTTATGCTTATTCATGGATGAAACTTGTTATGATATCACATGGATGTTGCATATGGATGAATGTTATGTGCACTCATGTAGAGATTATAAATTATGTTAGGAATTTGCATACATTTGGACTCATTGCACTAACATATTCTGCATTAAGGACGTTTACTGAGTTAGTAATCGCCTGATTTTCGCATTAGATAGGTGCATATACACATAGTTTTGCATATATTCATACAGCATTAGAAATCTTTTAAGGACAATGATTGCTTGTGGATGATGTTTTGAGTAGATGGATGACGGATGGTAGTGTACGTTCTTCCTAATTTGGAGATTTCGGGGACGAAATCCTTTAAGGTAGGGAGAATGTAACAACCCGAATTTTTATAACATGTTAAAACAAGAAATCAGGGCATAATTAAATTATAAGTTAAGAATCAATGGGAACGGGTTATGCCAGTGCGTTCGTCTCGAAATTCTACTTGAAAGCGAGTCCGAAATTTCGTAAATCGGAGTCTGTATGACCAATTTATGGCCCATAGAAGATTTCAGAAAATTCAAAATTCAGCCCGAAATTCAAATTTAGCTCCAAACAGATTGGGCGGGAAAATTTCCCGCCCAGCCCCAGGTCGACTGGGGAGTCGACTGGGGAGTTGACCTGCCCCAGTCCAGGTCGACAGCCCAGTCGACTTGGGTGTTGACCTAGGGGTCGACTTCCCTGGTCGGCCATGTTTGGCTGGTGCACCTATTTGCTCCTTTGGGTCTGTTCAGTTGGCCTGTGATGGGATTTGATGGTTCAGATCTGAACTAGGGTTAATCCTATGGCCTAAACTTTTCTCTACACCTATAAAAACACCCTAAGACCTAGCCTAAACAACCACAAATCATCCTAACAACTAAGTGCTGCCAAAATGCTCCTAATCATGGCCTCCATCTTCATCAAAGAGAGCTTGAGAGTTCTAAACTAAAGCTAAGGCAAAGGAGCAATCTTTCTCCATCAAATAAAAGGAGCTACTTATTTCTCAAGGCTTCTAGTGTTGCTACATCATTCCTAGAGCTTCTACAACGTCTCCATCTAGTTCTATTTTGTTCTAGTTCTCATAGCCACGATTTGTAAGCCCCATTCTACTCTTAGATTTAAACTATGAAATTAATATGAACATGTAGCAAGTTGAAATGAGATTTTTGTGTAATACTTGTCTTGGGGCTATTATTGTATGCATAGATCCATTCATGACTCTTTTGATCTATGATTGTGGAACTATCATGAACCTAGTACCGTTCATCTTGATTTTTGGGTAGAAAGCTATGAGCTTTATTTGGGGATTATGCATAATGCGACATAGAACCCCTCATACCCTTGATGTTAACTTGCCAATAATGTTGAACTACATGCTAGTCACAAGTTTATCACTCTATGTCAACTATTACCATGTTATCACCTTATTTGCTAAGTTTGATGTCATACATGTTTTGAGGCTAATTATCCTATATGCTAGTTGTGATGAACACCTTTGCCTCAAATATCATCATGTTTAACTTATGACCAACTTTATCACCTTATGCCCGTCTTTGTCATGTTGTTATGTTCCCCTTCTTGATCTATTTCTATTGATGCGAATTTACGTGAGATGGGAATACGTTATGGGTAGTTAGGCGAACTTGAAATGACATGAAGAACATGACTTGAAATGTGACATGAAAATTGATTATGCTTGAAAACTTGAATGTCGTCATGACATGTAGAAAACCATAAAGTGGCCAACTCGAGGTTGGGTTGAGTTTGTAGCGTAAATCTTCCCGGAACCGCCCGGAAAATCCAGTGGCTACAAACAATAGGACCCAATGTGAGAAGTTGGTCATATCGCGCTTGAAACCCGCGGTTAGACTAGGTTGTGGTGTAAAGCTGCCCAGACCCACCTGGCACATCCAGTAACCACAACAAAGTCTAATGTGAGAGGTTGGGCGCATTAAATTAATTAATGCCACATGTTAGGGTTAAGTCATGAACCACTTGGATACACTTAACCAACTTGATACATGATTGGATAGGGTTAACCACACTTAACCCGTTAGAAACCCTAGTTACGTGGTCCTTTTCAGTAGTCACCCTCTTGGATGTATCACGATACCCTAGGGACTAGGCTAGGGTGGGGCACGATTATTGGGCTGATTGTAAGCGACCAGAAAGACGGCTGAGTAGGTGCGCCAGTGTAGGTTCAGGCAGGCTATGGTCATGCACATAGTCCGGAGTTGAAAAAAACAGACATGGGCACCAGTAGGTTTAGACTGTGCGTGCTTGATTTGTGTCAGTGGTTGGCACCCTAGGGCTTGATACACCCCAGGGTGGACCGAGCACAGTTGACTATATTCCGTGATTGGGCCGTATGACACCGACACTCAACGAATTAGGCTTATAGGGAACCGATCGACTAGATCGTATAGTTGGACCTTGACTTGGTTCATCTCATGATATTGGACCAAGGGATCATTTCTTGTTTATACTTGACATGGGTTAGAATACTAGTACCATTGGTGCAAAACTAAACCTTGTATATGTGATGCCACACTTGATCTACCTTGTTATCTATTTATCATGCCAGTTAGTTACCATCTTTATGTTTCATCTCAGTTTCTCATGTTTAGTTAACTTCATTAGTTTTTATACTAATAGTAGGTAGGATTACCAGTCTTTATGACTGACCCTTTTTCTTTCATTTCCCCCCAAGGTTCTCAGGGAGGGAACACTAGTGCTTAGCTTGGACTTTTGGCTTGCTTTCTTGACAGCTCATGTATGGTTTGGACTTGAGCTTGCTATGGCTTCACCACATCTATTTTGGGGATAGTTTACTTTATGTTATTTTCAGTTTATGTTTCTAGACTTGTGGTAGTTGGAAAATAATGACTAAGTATTTTGATGTAAGTTGACTTTGGTTTAGAAATGGTTAACTATGGTTTTTAAATTTCTACCGCTCCTTTACTTATTTATTTATCCATGTTCTGTCTTGTGATATCTCTGTGCATGTTTACCTAGACAACTCCCCTCCAAAGCTAGTACAATCACTCGTGAGAGGCCCTGGTGGAGGTGGGGTGTTACATTTCACTAAATCTTAATTAAAAGATTTATTCCTTTCTAAACTGGGTTCAAGAACAGAGTTATTTAAGACACCATTCACGACGAACACAAAATCCCATTTGATATTAAATACATGCCTCTAAATATAAAACATATCGGCTTATATTCAATATCAAATTCTGAAACCAACAAATATCGTATTGGAAATAATGATATAAATATATCTTTCAAATTTCCACAACCATATCTGTATAATCACAAAATCCAACATTGAAATATTCCGAAGATAATTTCGATACAAATCCATTCCAATTCGTATATTGGAAATTCTGATTATTTTTAAAACCACTTCAAATCCAATTTATTTATACAAAAATATTGGATTATAATTCTAGTTCATAACTAGTTCATTTTGATAAAAATATATTTTTATCCTTCTTAAATATGGGATCTTTCATCCTAGTTCTTTCAAAATCATTTATTATGATTTTACACAAATTATTGATATTTTTAATAATTTTATCAAGGCTCATACAGTCGATTTCCAATAACGGTCGTCGAACTGCACTTACAACGACCTTTTCCAAATTTGATTTGGACATAATTCCAAATCCAGCCGTTAGATCTCAAATTTCTAATATTCATTTGAAAGCACTTTTCGATACGAACCCAACGTTTCTTGTTTTAGGAGAATCCGATGGTTGGATCTCCCATAACGTCAATTCGAAGTCAATGGTCGAAATTCGCAAACTACCGGAGCACGACGCGTTCTATTCAGGCCATTTAATATATATAATATATATATATATTATATATTTCATCGATTTCAATTCTAAACGTATTTTATAAATCATTTAAATTCGATTTAAAAATGATTTCTACTTCATACTCAATTTTAAATCAAAATTGAATATTCCATATCATTAATATATAAATGATAATTTTTCCAAACGTTATATTTTGAAATCACTTCCTTTTCTATATTCACTATAAAATCGAATATAATCAATATAAATATCGTTCGCGTCAAAATGGCGCATATCTAATAAACAGGGCTTTATATATATTTCAATAACTTCGTTATTCTATTCAACAAATGAATATTTTCTCCAACACATGAATATATATTTCTTTCAACACATGAATATTTATTATTTCTTTCTTACAATAAAAATGTGAATTTTATTGTATAAATATTTCGTTCAACACATGAATTGTTTCAACACATGAATATTTTAAACACATGAATGGTTTCAATACATGAATGGTTTCAATACATGAATATTCTCAACACATGAGTATTGTCAACACATGACTATTTTGTTCATTCAACTCATGAATATAATATATTTTCTAAATTGGAATGAGACCCACTCAATTACCATATAATGTTATTTATATGGATTTTATACAACACATGTATATAATAGCAATGATAAATAATCAAACATCATCCAGGGTGCACCACACAACTGTCTACCAACCTATCGATTGACATACAACTAAATAATTGGGATTAGTGTACGCCAAATATCATCCCAACACCCGTGTGCTGTTTAAAATCAACAAACACTGAATATTATTTGTGCAGTTGGGCGATGTGTAAAATTTATCGTCCCAATCAATATCCTTCAAATGAGTGTATATAAACAAATCGTTTGATTTGTAAATGAATATTTATTTTATTTATATACCCGTTAAAAATTATATTTTTAACAATAAAATATTTATTTCAACACATGAATATATTTCCATTTATTCCACATCACAATCAATTTTCACTACACAACAAAATCAAACAAGTCGTCCATGGTCTTTGGACAACGGGTGTCAGGTGCTGCCAAGCACCGTCTGCATCCTAGTATATATTTTAATTAGAAAAGAAAATTTAAAGTGAGAAGTTCTCACCGAGAGCTAAACCAAACGCCACGACTCTTCATGTAGGAAATCTTTGTCTTGTTTCCAATGCAGTCTGTTTCACGAAGTTTACATTAAAAATCACATTTTTACAATGGCATTACATATATAAGAAATCATATATTTTTATCGCTTCTTTCTATATAAAAATTATATTTTTATATATCTACTTCTTATATAAAGATCGAATTTTTATTTCGCTACAACATATATAAAATCTCGTCTTTCTATATATAAAAATATTGACTTTCCTATATAGAAATATCAAACTTTCCTATTTAAAAATATCGTCTTTACTATGATAAACATATAATCTTTACTATGATAAAAATATAATCTTTACTATGATAAAAATTTAATCTTTACTATGAGCTAAAAATCATATTTTTATTATCTCTATAATATGAAAATCATATTTTTCTATTACTAATAAATAAATTAAAATCATTACTTTCTCTTTCTAATGAAAAATTAAAAATCACATCTTTATCATCATTACATATAAATAAAAATATAAGCTTTTAATAATAAAAAATGTAAGCTTTTTATTTTAAAAATCTAACCTTATCATGTTCTAAAAGTCTAATATTTGCTAATATAAAGATTCAAACTTTATTCGCATTCATAAATATAGCTTTATATTTATTAAAAATTGTATTTTTATATTTTTAAAGTCATATAAAAACTGAAAATAACTAAATGTAAATAAATTAAAAAGAAAACTCACTGATTTCGGTCGTCGGAGGGTAGCGGGATTGGTGGCGGCAGACCTCTAGTGGTCGAGGGGTTTGCTCCGGTGGTTGTGGGTTTGTTAGGGTTTGGAGGCTTCGAAATTGAAGTGGAGAGGGGGAGATGGCCGGAGTTCGGCGCGGTGGGGGCTGGCACTGGCGGAGGGGTGGGTGGAGGCTCCAGCGAGTTGTGATGGCGGAGCTCCGATTGGGCGCCGGGTCTTCGTGCTCGATCGTTTCCTTTTTTTTCTTCTGTTCGATTTTTGGAAACTTAACGGGGCTTAGTGGAAGAGGTAAAGGGGGCGCGGGTTTAACTTTTGGTTTGGGGAAATAAGGGGTTTTATAAAATTTAATTATATTATTTAATTTTCCCCAAAAGTATGTTTTAAATCCGAATTCTAAACAAGACCCAACGACTGTCGTCTATAACTAATTACCCCCATTCTGAATGCAATGAGATAGGTTTTGTAAGCCCATTCCATCATTACGATCAGTTTCCATTAAATTTAACATATAAATTATTATATTGAATTTTAAACATACATTTCAATTTACCAGGGTCACATACTGATTCTAAAAATTCCAGAAAAATTATTTCTAGCTTCGTATTGATGATACGGTTCTAACTAAACTAATTTCATCAAATTCCAAGACCATTTGAAAAATGGCCATTTTCCAGTCGATTAATATCAACTAAAACTGGCAAAACACATTTAACTTCGCCACACTCACATATTGATTCAGGAAATTATGAAAATTGGGATCTAGAAATAATTTGACATCCTGAATCCAACAAAAGTGGTTTTGTCGAAAACCGAGGTCATTTGCAAATTTTCCATTTTTAAGGGACAGAATTCCATAGCGACTATTCTGAATTTTCAGCTGGGCATAACTTTTTATTCCCACTATGAAATTTCGATTTTTCGGATTCGTTGGAAAGATATTCTCAACTAGATTCTAATATTTTTGGCTTCGCCAAAATCCGGTTTATTTTGAATCCTGTACATTATTTTGAAATTTGAAATCGAATTTTCGAACTACCGCGCCATTTTCAATTCCTTTTATAATTATAATAAATAATTATACTCTAACGACGGTCCAAATAAATATATACATTCTAATTCAATTCAAAATAAATTTCTCGTCGTTATTATTTAAAATAAATCATTTTAAATATTCAAAATTCATTAAAATTGCCAAAATAAAAATTTTAAATTGGCCCAAAATTTCCGTGTTGTTATAATTAAAACCCATTCTCAATCCAATAAATTTATTTAAAAATAATTGGATTATAATTTTAGTTAATAACTTGTTCATTTTGGTAAAAATATATTTTTATCTTTTCAAATATGGAATCTTTCATCCCAATTCTTTCCAAATCATTTATTATGATTTTCCATAAATTATTAATATTTTTAAAAAAATTATCAAGGCCTTTCAGTCGATTTCCATAAACGGTCATCGAACTGCACCTATATCGACCTTTTCCAAATTTGATTTGGATATAATTCCAAATCCAACTGTTAGATTTCAAATCTCTTATATTCGTTAGAAAGCCCTTTTCGATATGAACCCAACGGTTCTAGTTTTAGTAGAATTCTATGGTCGGATCTCCCGTAATATCAATTCGAAGTCAGTGGTCGAAATTCGTGAATGGCCACGGTGCGGTGCGTTCTATTCAGGCTATTATATTATATATATAATATATATTTCGTTGATTTCCATTTAAAACATATTTTATGAATCGTTTATAAATTCGTTTTAAAACGATTCTAACTTTATTTTCAATTTTAAATCAAAATGGAATATTCCATATCATTATAATATTAAAATGGTAATATTTTCAAAATATCATATTTTGAAATCAATTCTTTTCGATATTCATTATAAAAATGAATAAAATCGATATAAATACCGTTCACCAAAATGGCGCATATCTAATCAGTACAGCTTCATATATTTCAATATTTTCGTGTCCATCCCAAATCGGACATCAAAATCATATTTTGATCCATTACTGAATATTATTTTAAAATATTAGTTATTTTAAAATATTCATTATTCGTCATTTTAAAATATTCGTTAATTTAAAATATCCGTTCTTTCCAAATTGGAATCAGACGCATTCAATTACCATACAATTTTATTTGTATGGATTTCATACACACATGTACACAACAATAATCAAACACAGTCAACCATCATCCAGAGTGCATTACACAAATGTATAAGTGTTAATTATAAATAATTAACGCTTACAACAGCCTGTCAACCAATTGATTGACATACAATTAACAATTGGGACTAGTGAACGTCAAATATCATCCAAGTAACCGTTTGGGGTTTCAACCAACAAATGTTGAATATTATTTGTATAGTTGGGCGATGTGTAAAATTATCGTCCCAATCAATATCAATCAAATGGGTGTACATAAACAAATCGTACGATTTGCAAATGAATATTTATTTTATTCATATACACGTTACAAATTATATTTTTAACGATAAAATATTTTATTCAACACATTTTATTTTATACGGTTCATTCATAGAATAAAAATGATATTTTTATTGTTCTGTCATATTTTAGAAAATTTTGGCAGCATAATGGCGCGATACTAGAACCAAAATAAGGTCTAGCCTTCTCCCTCGCCTAATACTGGCTCGTGCCATACACATACTAATTCTAATCAATTCAATCACATCCTGTAACACCCCGAATTTCCTGTTAACTGTAAAATTAACAAATTAAGGTACAATTAATTCTAAATGATGGAATTAAGGGAAATGGGTTACGCCATTGCGTTCGTCTTGGAATTCTGCTTGAGATAGATTCCGAGTTTGCGTAAAATGGATACCGTATGAAGAAGATATGGACGACCGAAGTTAGGCAGAAAAACCAGAAACGGGCCAGAATGCACTGGCGCACTTTGGAAGTGCGCCAGAACAAAATTGCGCTGGCACACTTGGGAAGTGCGACAGTACAAATTTGCACTGGCGCACCTTCCAAGTGCGCCCAGGCCGAGCAGAAACTTGCTTGGTCAGGCCCTGGCTGGCCTGGTCAGGTTCTGTTCGATTTCTAAGGCTTCGCTGTGTCACTAGGTCTGACTTGTCACTTTCTGATTGGCTTCTCTTGAGATGGATGGTCTGGATTAACTCTAGCTTCATCTACGGCTCAAATCAATCTGAAATTCTATAAATATAACTCAACACTTAACCTAATTTCACACAAATAATATAGAACTAAAGACGTCATGCTGTTGGAAGGAAACTATGAGTAGCCGTCAGTTAGAGAAAGCTTAGAGATGAGCCAAATTAAAGTTAAAACAAGAATCAATCAACTTTTGTCTACTCAAAGGAAAGCAATTCAAATTCAGAACTCAGAAATCAGAAAACAAGACCGTCGTTTGTTGTAAGTATAGTGATTTTTCCGATGTGAATAAAAGTTAGGATTTGATTCGATGTAAAATGGAAATGGAATTGTGTTATTGTGTAACAATGATGTTAATTCATATCTATGTATTGAAATGATTGTGGTATTGTGATGTTTGTGGTATAGATGAGTTGATATTGATCCTATTGTACATTTAGAATCACATGCAAGTTGTATAGTTCATGTTGTAATCGACACCTATATGTTTATGTGATTATATAGGTTGTACGTGATTAAGATTTCATGTATATATATGTTAAAACCTCTATGCCTAAAAGATTATGTCCATATACATGTTCCTATGTTTATACAAAAGTTGCAAGTTCCTAATTGGATCCATGCCAAGATCCACTTTAGTACATGTTTCATGTTGTAGTTGGATATATGATTTGGATCTAGTTCACATGTAATAAAATAATACGTACTGAAACATGTCATATTCTTGTCATATGCTAGTGATGTTCGATGTTATGCCTAGATCTAAACATGTTTAGGCTTATGTTGTCTAAATCATAAGCTAATTCGTGTGACACCTGTTTAGTTAGATTCCCCTCTTTAATGCAAGTTCACATGATAAGTTGAAACCCATGATCTAGTCTATGTTGCAAATTCACATATATGTATGTTGACTATTTTGCAAGTTCACACCTATGATGTTCATATTGACTATGCCAAAAATACCAAGTTTACATCTATGTCATGTTTATGAATTCCCTTATGCCAATTTTGTGTGCGCTAAATTAGGCTAAGTTTTTAGCCTAATATTATATGTTAAAAACTATGCGGACGAAAATTAGGCTAAGATTGTTAGCCTAATATTTAGATGGGGTAACGTTGGGAATATTTGTAAAACTTGTCATTAATAGGTAAAAATATATGAAATTGGCATGTTTGTCACATGCCAAAATTGGTGGCATTTAAATGGTATAAATCCTTATGCCAAAAATGTTAAACTTGGAAAGTGGGCCACAACATTTAATTGTTGACAAATTTACATATAACATGTAATAAAGACAAATATGTAAATTTAGAAAATACAAGTATGCTTAACACGAGGTTGGATTGAGTTGTGATGTAAACCTGCCCGGACCCGCCCGGCTGTCTAGTAGTCACACCAATACCTATTCAATGTGGGTGGTTAAGCATGGAGCCCAATAAGGACCCGAGGTTAGACTGAGTTATGGTGTAAATCTGACCGGAACCGACCAGCACATCCAGTAACTGTAACAATACATGTCTAGTGTGAGTGGTCGGTGCTTTAAAAAGCTAAGGACAAACAAGTCAGGATGGTAGGGTTAAGTTAACTAAAACACTTAACCAATTCAACATGTTAATTTAAACTGATGGATGGGGTTAGGTAAATACAAACACTTAACCACTTAACATGTTTGACTATAAAACCCTAGTAACGGGGATCCATTCCAGTAGTAACCTAATTAGGTATCATGGTACCCTGAAACTAGGCAGGGTGGGGCACGATTTCGGGGATGATTGTAAGCGGCCAAAAGCGACGGCGGTGGGTGCAACAGTGTGGGTTCTAACGGAGTGCGGGCATGCACACACTTCAGAGCAGACAAACAGGGCATTGGGGGCACCAGTAGTATAACCTATGCATTCTAAGGACTGTGTTGGGTCGCCACCATGGGACTTGATACACCCCATGGTGGGGCCAACATAGGTATCTACAATATTTGGGGGCCATAAGACACAGATGATTATGCGAGTAGGAGCCGATCTTTAGGGAAAGCGGATCACTTCACCCGATCATGGGGTGCCAGTTGGGACAATACAAGTAGGTGCAGAGATATAGTGTGGGGTGCGATAGTATATTCGATTCAAACTGCTTTAGCTTAGTTTATGATACTTTCCTGCTTCCAGTTTATACTTATCATGTTCTTATTCTTATTCTCATATTGAAGAGTCACTAGACTTACCAGGCTTTATGTCTGACCCTATTTTCTTTCATCTTCTTTTCTTCTGTCCCCCCCCTCAAAGGTCCACAGGGAGGAAACAACCCAGCTTAGTCAGATTCTTTGCAAGCTTCAAGATAGTAGATGTACGGTTTGGACTCTCTTTCCTTGGCTATGGCTGTTGGACACACTCTATGTGGATTTATGCAGTTTTAATTATGTTTTTACGCTTCTTTATTTGATAACCAAGACAGAAATGATGATGTAATGTTTTGGAAGTTGTTATGTGACAGTTATGGAAATGTCTTTGTATGAACACGTATTTACGAAATAAAAAGTCTGTTTGTTTTCCACTGCTTATATATATATATATATATATATATATATATATATATATATATATATATATATATGTGCGTGTGTGTATGTGTTTATATATCTGTCTTGTGTTTATCTGTGACTTTTACTTAAGAACATCCACCAAAGTTAAGGCATTCCCTTTGTGAGTGACCTTAATGGAGGGTGGGTTGTTTCACTTGGTAACAGAGCACGGTTTTACCAGACTAGATAAAAGTTTTTGAAAATATTTTCAAAAAGAAATTTAAAGAAGCATTCTTTTTCAAGAAAAAAAAAAGTGTTGTTTTTAAAAGGCATAATTCCCCAGAGCCATATGCACTATCCCTCTATCCCTTTATCTTGAATACTTTCCTTTTTGTTCCAACATGTTTGGAGATCTTAACCTTCCAGAAGGAGTACCAATCCCTGGCTGGTTCCGAAGGTACCTAGAGGCTAGGGCCAATAGTGCGGGCCTAGCATGTAACACCCCACCTCTACTAGGGTCACTCACAAAGGGAATGCCCTAGTTTTGGAGGGGTATTATCTGGTAAACATGCATAGAGATAACACAAGACAGAACATAGATAAAATAGAGTGTATAAAGCAGCGGATATAAACTTCAAAACCATATCTCACTACTGAAAAATAGAGTCAAAACCTCTTACATCAAAATGCCAAGTCATTATTTCATTACATAAAGTTCTAAAGAAGCAAAGTACTTAAAACAACATAAGTAAAATATTATTCCCCAAAAAGTGCATGAGTGCAGCCATAGCATAGCTCAAGACCAAACCATATATGAGCTGTCAGAAAGCAAGCAAAGTCCAAGCTAAGATCTAGAGTTTCCTCCCTGAGAACCTGGGGGGGGGATGAAAGACAAAGAGGCAAAAGAAAACGGGTCAGTCAAAAAGACTGGTAAGCCCTAGTGACTATCAGCATAGAAACTAGTAAAGTTAACAAGACATGAATAAACTGGAATTAAACATAGGAATGATGATAAGTCTGACATGATAACTAGGCTAACAAGATAAGTCAAGTCTAACATTGCGTATTCAAGGTTCTCCATACCAACTATACTGGTACACTAATCCCGTGTCAACTATAAATCAAGAAATAATCCCTTGGCCCAATATCGTGAAGTGACCCAATTAGGGGTCCAACGGTATGATCTAATCGATGGGCTCCCTACAAGTCTAGCTCGTCGTGTGTTTGTGTCATACGGCCCTATCATGAATGTAGTCACATGTGCTAGGTCCACCATAGGGTGTATCAAGCCGTAGGGTGCCAACCACCGACATGAAACAAGAATGCACAGATAATCCTACTGATCCCCAATGCCTGCTTTTTCAACTCCGGACTAAGTGCACGACCCTAGTCCGCCTGAACCTACAATGGCGCACCAACTCAGCCGTCATTCTGGTCGCTTACAATCAGCCCAGCAATCGTGCCCCACCCTGCCTAGTCCCAGGGTACCGTGATACATCTAGTGGGTTACTGCTGAAAAGGACCGCGTAATTAGGGTTTCGTTCAGCAGGTTAAGTTGTCATTTAAAATTGAGACTTAACCCCATCTACGTGTCATGTTAAATTGACTAAGTGTGTCGTTCTAGTTCAAGATTTAGTCCTATGAATCATGTGTCAGGTTGGTTAAGTGTGTTCAAGCAGTTCATGAGTTAATCCTATCAAATCAACGTGTCAAATTGGTTAAGTATATTCAAGTGGTCCATGACTTAACCCTATCCAGTGGCATTAATTTACTTAATGCACCCCTAACCTCTCACATTAGACTTGGTTATGGTTACTGGATGAGCCGGGGGGGTCCGTGCAGTTTTACACCATAACCTAGTCTAACCTCGGGTTTCGAGTGCGATATGACCAACTACTCGCATTGAGTCCTATTGTTTGCAGTTACTGGATTCGCCAGGCGGTTCCGGGCAGATTTATACTGCAAACTCAACCCAACCTCGAGTTGGCCACGTACAAGTTATCTAAGTGTCATGTCCCAAATTCATATTTTCAAGTATAATTTCATGTCAAGTTCATGTTCCTATCCAAGCTCAAGTTATAACGATATTCATGTTTTCAAGTTCATACTAAATTCAGGTTTTCCTAAACTACCCAAATCGCATCCCCAACGCTCGTGAATTCGAATCAAAGCAATAGATGTAACTAGGTAATAACATAACAAGGATGGGTATAAAGTGGCAAAGGTGATTTCAAGGCAAGCATGGTGTAACTTGAGATCATAACATCACTGGCATATGAAATAGGGTGATAAACATAGCAATAAATGACATAAGATGATAATCCTAAACTTGTGACTAGCAATAGTTTCAACATCACAACATCACAGGCATGTTAAAATAATGATAGGGTTTAGGTTATGACATGAACAGGCCCCTAAATCAAGTTCTTATCAATATTCCACAAATCAAGGTTCAATATGAACGGTACTAGGTTCAAGGTGAATAGATCTAGGGTGAACAAGAGTAGATCTAAAATAATAGATCAAAAAGGAATAGTCATAGATCAAAGATATACAAAAGTAGGTCTCAAGTAGTTATCATGTTTATGTTCAACTTCAATTTACACATGTCCATATGAAGCTTATAGTTTAGATCTAAGAGTAACTGGGGCTTACAGATCGTGGTTTTTGAGAACTAAGAACAGAAATTGTCGTAGGATCATTGTTGAGATGTTGATCTATTCCCTTGAATTGTTGTAGAAACGTTGGCCTTCGATTTGGATCTAGTTTGAATCTTAAGCTTCAAGTTGGAGGCGGCGGCCATGGTTCAAGAGGAGACTTAGCAGCATAATGGTGTTAGAAAGATTTGTTGTGGATTATCCTAGTTTTTAGGGTGTTTTTATAGTTGCAAAACTAGTTTAGGCCATAGGATAAACCCTAGAATCGATCTGAACTGCCAAAAATTGTCACAGGCCGTTAAACAAGCCAACAGGGTCAAGCAGGAGCAACCAGGCCCAAACCAGGTTCGGGGACCAGGTCGACACCCAAGTCGACTGCGCAGTCGACCTGGTCCTGGGGGTGTCGACTGCCCAGTCGACTCCCCAGTCAACCTGGGGTACTGGGCGGGAAATTTCCTGCCCAGTCTGTCTGGGTTTTGAAATTCGAATTTGAACTCGAATTCGAACTGTTTTGAACTCTGAAAATTTCTAAAACTTTGGGGAGCCATAACTTCGTCATACGGACTCCGATTTTCGAAAACTCGGACTCGATTTCATGTAGAATTCCGAGACGAACGCAATGGCGCAACCCGTTTCCCTTGGTTCTTATTTTAAAATTTAATTCTGCCTATATTTATGGTTATAACACGTTATCAAAATACGGGTTGTTACATTCTCCCCTCCTTAAAAGATTTCATCCCCGAAATCTCTAAGTTAGGAAGAACGTATCCTACCATACATCATCCATCTACTCAAAACATCATCCACATGCAAACATTGTCCTTAAGAGATTTCTAATGCTGTATGAACATATGCAAAAAGTGTGTGTATATGTTCCTTATCTAATGCAAATGATCAGGCTTGATTGATCTTTCTACTGCAAATATGTTTAGTGTCATGAATCCAACATGTATGCAAACAAATCCTAGTCATGTAAGCACTGTATGTGTGCACAAACATTCATCCATATGCAACATTCATATGATAACACATTCAATTTCATCCATAAATAAGTATAAACACTCATGCATATGCAATATGAAAATGTGTCTGAGCCGATCTAGTGCCTAATGTGTGTTATGCAACCACGAGCAATCACTTGCAATCACTTACAACCGTTCGCAAACATCAAGCATAACATGTTTCAAATACATGTTTACATTCATAGGATTCTACATAAGGTTCTCAAGACAGGATCGAAATAATATACAAGATAAAACAGAGTGTCTAGGGAAAAGAAGTTAAAGATGTACCCCTAGAAGGTCCTTTTTGCGGGGCTTGCCCTTGCTTCTTACGGCAGTTCTTGCTGATGTGTCCAATTTCATCACATTGAAAACATGCTCCTATCTTCATCTTATTCTTCCTACAGTCCTGGACTATATGCCCATCAATACCACAGAAATTGCATTTTCTTTTCTCACATGACTTGTCATTCTTGTTGTTGTTGTTCTTTCCTCCTTTCTCGGAGTCTACCTTCTTGTCTTGAGACTCATTCGCCTTGACGCTCTTCTTGCCATTCTCGTCTTCTTCATGAAGTAGGGCCATATTCACCAAGCTTTCAAAGGTCGCCCCCATGGGTACATGAGTCATGGCCATAGTGTGGAGTGGCTCGCTCAATCCTCGAGCAAAGCGTAGAGCCTTCTTCTTAGCCGTGTTGACTAAGTCCAAACCAAACCGAGCAAGCTGATTAAACTTATTCACATATTCCCTAACTGACATGTCCCCTTGCTTGAGTGCCAGGAACCTCTCCATCTGAAGGCTCGCTTCTGCGGATGATAAAAACTTAAGCCCAAACCTCTCTCTAAAGTCAGCCCAAGTCTCAATTGGCCTGGTAGCGTTGGTGACATCCCACCAAAATGCAGCTTCCTCTTTCAACAACCATGCTGCCAACTGAACTTTCCTATGATCCTCCATATCGAAAATAACAAACAAGTCTTCAGTCTCTTTTATCCAGTTTCACGCCTCAACGAAGGTTTCAGTTCCAACGAAGTTCTTGCCGCCCATTCCTATAAAGTCCTTGCATATTTTGGTGAAGGCGGTACCCAGAGGAGGAGGAGGAGGAACCGTAGCCACCGGGGGAGGAGGAGGGATATCTGCCGGGCCCGCGCCGTTGGCCCTAGCTTCCAAGTATCTTCGGAACCAGCCAGGTATGGATACTCCCTCAGGAAGGTTAAGATCAGACATGCTGAAAAGCGAAAAGGAAAAAGATTCAAACGAGGAAACAAAGGAAAGAGCTAATGGCTTTTGGGGAATAGCCTTTTCTTAAAAATAAATCTTTTCTTGAAAAATGCTTCTTTATAAACAGTTTTGAAAATAGTTTCAGAAGGTTTTTAAAACTTTTGCCCAGTCTGGTTCTGATACCAAATGTAACACCCTACCTCCACTAGGGTCACTCACAAAGGGAATGCCCTAGTTTTGGAGGGGTATTATCTAGTAAATAGGCACAGAGATAACACAAGACAGAACATAGATAAAATAGAGTATATAAAGCAGCGGATATAAACTTTAAAACCAAATCTCATTACAGAAAAATAGAGTCAAAACCTCTTACATCAAAATGCCAAGTCATTATTTCATTACATCAAGTTCTAAAGAAGCAAAGTACTTAAAACAACATAAGTAACATATTATTCCCCAAAAAGTGCATGAGTGCAGCCATAGCATAACTCAAGACCAAACCGTACATGAGCTGTCAGAAAGCAAGCAAAGTCCAAGCTAAGAGCTAGAGTTTCCTCCCTAAGAACCTGGGGGGGAGGGGACGAAAGACAAAGAGGCAAAAGAAAACGGGTCAGTCAAAAAGACTGGTAAGCCCTAGTGACTATCAGCATAGAAACTAGTAAAGTTAACAAGACATGAATAAACTGGAATTAAACATAGGAATGATGATAAGTCTAACATGATAACTAAGCTAACAAGATAACTCAAGTCTAACATTGCGTATTCAAGGTTCGCCATACCAACTATACTGCTACACTAATCCCGTGTCAACTATAAATCAAGAAATAATCCCTTGGCCCAATATCGTGAAGTGACCCAATTCGGGGTCCAATGGTATGATCTAATCGATTGACTCCCTACAAGTCTAGCTCGTCGTGTGTCTGTGTCATACGACCCTATCACGAATGTAGTCACCTGTGCTAGGTCCACCATAGGGTGTATCAAGCCCTAGGGTGCCAACCACCGACACGAATCAAGAATGCACAGATAATCCTACTAATGCCCAATGCCTACTTTTTCAACTCCGGACTAAGTGCACGACCCTAGTCTGCCTGAACCTACAATGGCGCACCAACGCAGCCGTCGTTCTGGTCGCTTACAATCTGCCCAGCAATCGTGCCCCACCCTGCCTAGTCCCAGGGTACCGTGATACATCTAGTGGGTTACTGCTGAAAAGGACCGCGTAACTAGGGTTTCGTTCAGCAGGTTAAGTTGTCATTTAAAATCGAGGCTTAACCCCATCTACGTGTCATGTCAAATTGACTAAGTGTGTCGTTATAGTTCAAGACTTAGTCCTACGAATCATGTGTCAGGTTGGTTAAGTGTGTTCAAGCGGTTCATGACTTAACCCTATCAAATCAACGTGTCAAATTGGTTAAGTATATTCAAGTGGTCCATGACTTAACCCTATCCAGTGGCATTAATTTACTTAATGCACCCCTAACCTCTCACATTAGACTTGGTTATGGTTACTGGATGTGTCGGGCGGGTCCGGGCAGTTTTACACCATAACCTAGTCTAACCTCGGGTTTCGAGTGCGATATGACCAACTACTCACATTAGGTCCTATTATTTGCAGTTACTAGATCCACCGGGCAGTTCCGGGCAGATTTATACTGCAAACTCGACCCAACCTCGAGTTGGCCACGTTCAAGTTATCTAAGTGTCATGTCCCAAATTCATATTTTCAAGTATAATTTCATGTCAAGTTCATGTTCCTATCCAAGCTCAAGTTATAACGGTATTCATGTTTTCAAGTTCATACTAAATTCAGGTTTTCCTAAATTACCCAAATCGCATCTCCAACGCTCGTGAAATCGAATCAAGGCAATAGATGTAACTAGGGAATAACATAACAAGGATGGGTATAAAGTGGCAAAGGTGATTTCAAGGCAAGCATGGTGTAACTTGAGATCATAACATCACTGGCATATGAAATAGGGTGATAACTTTGAACTCTGAAAATTTCTGAAACTTTGGGGAGCCATAACTTGGTCATATGGACTCCGATTTTCGAAAACTCGGACTCGATTTCATGCAGAATTCCAAGACGAACGCAATGGCGCAACCCATTTCCCTTGGTTCTTATTTTAAAATTTAATTCTTCCTAGATTTATGGTTATAACACGTTATCAAAATACGGGTTGTTACACAATAGACATTCCTCCTCCAATAGTGGCAGTGGTTCCTACTCCTCCTCCTCGTGGAAATACTTTCGCTAAGACATGTAGAGATTTCAAGGCTATGGGTGGAAAGGACTTTTATGGAACTGAATCATTTGTAGCAGCAAGGAACTGGCTGAAGGAGAACGAGGACTTGTTCATTATCTTCGAAGTTAACGATAAGCAAAAGATACAGCTAGCAATGTGGTTGCTTAAAGATGAAGCTTCCAATTGGTGGGAAGTTACCCATGTTGAGAGGCCAGTGGAGACTTGGGAAGATTTCAGGATGAGGTTTGAGATGAAATTCCTCTCCCAGGCTGAAAGAAGTCTGCAAATGGAGAAGTTCCCAACTCTTAGGCAAGGAAGTATGACGATCAAGGAGTATGTCAATCAGTTTAATCAGCTGGCCAGATTTGGGCTGGATTTGGTAAAAACCCAACACAAGAAGGCCCTTCGCTTCGTCAAAGTTCTGAATGAGCCTCTACACAGCCTTGCAATGACCCATATACCCATGGGAGCGAGTTATGAAAGCTTGGTGGACATGACGCTGCTACACGAGGAAGATAAAGGCAAAAAAGAGGCAAAGGTGGAAGTTCCTCAAGAAAAGAAAGAGGGTTTAGAGGCTAAGAAGACAGACTTCAAGAAAGGCGGGAAAAACAACAAAACCCATGAAAAGAAAAGGTGCAATTTCTGTGGCATTGTGGGACATATAGCAAAAGACTGCATGAAGAAGAAGGCAAAGATGAATGGTGGTTGTTTCCATTGTGGAGAGACTGGACACTTGGCTAAGGACTGCCTAAAGAAGCGGGGGAAGGGACAGAGGACTGGATCCACCTCAGGAGGACAGGTTCACGCGCTGGTGGCACCTCCACAGGAACGAGGTAGAAATATTTCTGTAGAAAGCTTAGTTTATCTTTATGATCATCCAGTTCGCACTCTCTTTGATTCTGGTGCATCACACTCTTTTATTTCATCTGCCTTAGTAGAATCTCTCCACCTAAACACTAGTATAACAGAAGATCCCTTGGTTGTTTCGAATCCAATTGGGGGCTCGGCTTATTTGTCGATGGTTGGCTTGGATTTAAAATCTCTATTCTAAGTGTTGAATTTAGATATAGTGCCTTTGTTTTGGGCTTCTCAGGATATGGACTCATCTTAGGTATGGACTGGTTATCCAGTAATGGCGCCATTCTTGATTGTGAGAAAAGAGTGGTTAGACTCTTGACTCGACTCGGTAACACTCTAGAAATTTCTTGTAATCCCTTGAATGTTGTTATGCTTAGTTATCTAGAGTCGCTAGACGCTTTTGTTGAGAAGTTGCAATCGGTTAGAGTGGTCCGGGAATATCCGGATGTCTTTGAAGAGGTGAAAGGATTACTCTGAAGCGGGAAATAGACTTCCGCATATATCTTGTCGATAATGCAAAGCCCGTAGCACTGCCTGTTAAACACATGGCTCCAAAGGAGAGAAAGGATCTCAATAAGCAAGTAAAGGAGCTTCTCAAGAAGGGGTTTATAAGGCGGAGTATCTCGGAATGGGGTGCTCCAGTGGTGTTCGCTACCAAAGCAGATGGTTCACTACATCTTTATGTGGACTATAGGGAGCTAAACAAGCTGACTAAGAAGAATAGACACCCGCTTCCCCAAATAGACGATTTGTTTGATCAGGTTGTAGGTGCGTCGGTCTTCTCCCAACTTGATCTGGCTACTGGTTTCCATTAGCTAAGAGTAGCTGAAGATAGCTTTGGTAAAACGGCGTTCAGAACCCCAGACGATTTCTACGAGTGGCTTGTCATGCCTTTTGGTTTGACAAATGCACCCGCTTATTTCGTGCACCTAATGAGCATGGTGTTCAGAGAATTCCTCAATAAATTTGTGGTGGTCTTCGTAGACGATATTTTGATCTTCTCGAAGAATGAGGAAGAACATGCTCAGCATTTGAAAGAGATTATGGAAACTCTTCGAGTTCATCAGCTAAAAGCCAAATTCTCCAAGTGCCACTTTTGGAGAGAAGAAGTAATATTTCTTGGGCATATAGTGTCCAAAGAGGGGTTAGCTGTGGACCCCGCGAAAGTAGTGGAAGTACAGGATTGGAAGACACCAAGAAATGCAACCGAAGTCCGAAGCTTTCTCGGGCTAGCATGTTTTTACCAATTCATTAGGGATTTCGCAAAAATCTCAGCTCCACTCACAAGGCTAACAAAGAAGAATCCGGCGTTCGCTTGGGATTTGGATTGCGAGTTTTCTTTCCAACGATTAAAGAGGGCTCTCACAACAGCCCCATTTCTGACTTTACCAGATGGAACCAAGATGTTCACCATATACACGGATGCTTGTGGTACGGGACTAGGAGCCGTTTTGATGCAAGAAGGGAGGGTAGTAGCTTATGGTGGAAGACAATTGAAAGTGCATGAAAAGAACTACCCAACCCACGATCTTGAGTTGGCCGTCATTGTCTTTGCGCTTAAGTCTTGGCGCCATTATCTCCTAGGTGAGAAGTTCGAATTATATACTGACCATAAATCGTTGAAGTATCTTTTCTCGCAGAAAGATCTTAACTTGAGACAGCAAAGGTGGATGGAGTTCTTTGCATCATATGACTTTGAAATTTCCTATACTCCTGGGAAAGGCAACGTAGTAGCAGACGCGTTGAGTAGAAAGAAGATGATCCTAAGCCCTCTCTTTGTAGAAAGGCAAAGCTTGGAATATATAGCCAGTTTTGACTTTAGGCCCTCCTCAGATTTTATACCTGGTTTATTGGAATCCCTAGAAGTATGACCCACTCTTTTAGACTCGATAGGGGCCGCACAACGAGAAGACCCTCAGCTTGTGGATGTGATTGATAAACTAATTAGGGATGAAACTTCCAGTCACCTCAATAGGTACTCCATCGATGATAAGGGTTGGCTGAGACGGGATGGAAGGCTATGCGTCCCACAAGCTAGGGATTTAGTAAAGAAGGTTCTCGAGGAGGCACATCATTCCAAGACGACAATACACCCAGGTGGAGATAAGATGTACAAGGACGTAAATAGAGAATTCTATTGGAGCAGCATGAAGAAGGACGTGGCAGATTTCGTTTTTAAGTGCGTGACATGCCAACAGGTCAAGGCGGAACAAAAGAAACCTGGAGGACTGCTTCATCCTCTAAAAGTCCTGCAATGGAAGTAGGACATCATTTCAATTGATTCGTTGATGGGTTGCCTAGGTCAAGAAGAGGCAATACTAACATTTGGGTAATAGCGGACAGGCTCACAAAAAGCGCCCACTTTTTACCTATCAAGAGTAGAAGGACTGCCTCGTCTCTAGCTTCTCTTTATCTCAAGGAAATAGTTCGACTCCATGGAATACCCTCCAGCATAGTGAGTGACAGAGATCCCATCTTTACGAGCGAATTTTGGCGGAGTCTGCAAGAAGCTGTAGGCACACAGTTATGCTTGAGCGTGACCTACCACCCCCAAATTGATGGCCAAACAGAAAGGGTGAATAGAGTATTGGAAGATCTTTTGAGACTATGCGTTCTTGACTTCGGAGGGACATGGGAGGACCATCTTCCTTTAGTGGAATTCACCTATAACAACAGTTACCAAGCCACCATCGGTATGGCGCCCTTCGAAGCTCTATATGGAAGACCGTGCCGATCACCAACTTGTTGGTTGGAGTCTACCAACAAGCTTATACTTGGGCCAGACATGATTAGAGAGACTTCAAAAAAAGTGGACTTGATACGAAGGAGAATGAAGACTGCCCAAGACATACATAAATCCTACGCTGACAAAAGAAGGAACGACCTTGAGTTTGAGGTTGGGGACAGGGATTTCCTTAAGGTATCCCCTCTAAGGAACGTCGTTCGCTTTGGATCCGCAGGAAAGCTAGCACCAAGATTTGTAGGACCGTCCCCTATCACCAAGAAGATTGGGAAAATGGTTTATAGAGTAAAGCTGCCCGAAAGGTTGGCAGAAATTCACAACGTCTTTCATGTTTCTCATCTCCGGAAATGTCTACATGAATCTGCGGAAGTGGTGGAGCCAAGCATTCTAGAAGAAGCCGAAGTGGAACGAGAAGCAACTATGAGGAGAGTTCCAACTCGAATCGTAGGAACTGAAATCAAAAAGTTACGCAACCGCGAAGTCAAGCTCATTAAAGTTCAATGGAGCGACACCGAGGAAGACGTGACTTAGGAAACTGAGGACAGAATACGCGAGGCCTACCCTTTTCTTTTTTAGGGTACATCTTTGATTTCTCTTTTTCCTTAAGTTATGCTTGTATCTATCTTTTTAGGTATAATCTCCTCGATATTATCCTTTACCCTTAGGTAGAAACCATTTGGATGTAAACATGTAATTGAAACATGTTATGGTTGATGGCTGCAAGTGGTTGCTAGTGGTTGCTCGTTGATGCATATACACACACAACCTATGTTTTAGATCGGCTCAGTCACTTCATACTGCATATGCATTTATGTATTCATATTTGTATGTGGCTGAAACTCGATACGTCGTCATATGGATGTCGCATTTGTATGAATGGTTGCGCACTCATGTAGAATTATTAGTAAGGAAAAAATTTCATACATAATGGATTCATGACACTTACATGATTCACATTAAGGAGGTCAACTGAATTAGTAGACCGCCTAATTTTTGCATTAGATAAGGACATTTACACACACTATGCATATGATCATGAAGCATTAGAAGTCTTTTAAGGACAATGGATGCCTGTGTTTATTGGTTGAGTAGATGGACGATTGGATGTTAGGATATACGTTCATTCAGACTTGAAGATTTCGGGGACGAAATCCTTTAAGGAGGGGAGAATGTAACACCCCGAATTTCCTGTTAACAGTAAAATTAACAAATTAAAGTATAAATAATTATAAATGATGGAATTAAGGGAAATGGGTTACGCCATTGCGTTCGTCTTGGAATTCTGCTTTAGATAGAGTCCTAGTTTGCGTAAAACGGATACTGTATGAAGAAGATATGGACGAACGAAGTTAGGCAGAAAAACCAGAAATGGGCCAGAATGCACTGGCTGGGAAGATCGCCAGAACAAAATTGCACTGGCGCACATGGGAAGTGCGCCAGTACAAACTTGCACTGGCGCACCTGCCACTTGCGCCTAGGCCGAGCAGAAACCTGCTTGGTCAGTCCCTGGCTGGCCTAGTCGGGTTCTGGTCGATTTCTGAGGCATGGCTGTGTCACTAGGGCTGACTTGTCGCTTTCTGATTGGCTTCTCTTGAGATGGATGGTCTGGATTAACTCAAGCTTCATCGACGGCTCAAATAAATCTGAAATTCTATAAATATAACTCAACACTCAACCTAAATTCACACAAATAATGGAGAACTAAAGCCGTCATGCTGCTGGAAGGAAACTAGGAGTAGCCGTCAGTTAGAGAAAGCTTAGAGACGAGCCAAATTAAAGTTAAAACAAAAACCAATCAACGTTTGTCTACCCAAAGGAAAGCAATTCAAATTCAGAACTCAGAAATCAAAAAGCAAGACCGTAGTTTGTTGTAAGTACAGTGATTTTTCCGATGTGAATAAAAGTTAGGATTTGATTCGATGTAAAATGGAAATGGAATTGTGTTATTGTGTAACAATGATGTTAATTCATATCTATGTATTGAAATGATTGTGGTATTGTGATGTTTGTGGCATAGTTGAATTGATATTGTCCCTATTGTACATTTAGAATCACATGCAAGTTGTATAGTTCATGTTGTAATCGACACCTATATGTTTATGTGATTATATAGGTTGTATGTGATTAAGATTTCATGTATATATATGCTAAAACCTCTATGCCTAAAAGATTATGTTCATATACATGTTCCTATGTTTATACAAAAGTTGCAATTTCCTAATTGGATCCATGCCAAGATCCACTTTAGTACATGTTCCAGGTTGTAGTTGGACATATAATTTGGATCTAGTTCACATGTGATAAAATTATACATACTGAACATGTCATATTCTTGTTACATGCTAGTGATGTTCGATGTTATGCCTAGATCTAAACAAGTTTAGGCTTATGTTGTTTAAATCATATGCTAATTCATGTGACATCTGTTTAGTTAGATTCCCCTTTTTAATGCAAGTTCACATGATAAGTTGAAACCCATGATCTAGTACATGTTGCAGATTCACACACACACACACACACACACACATATATATATATATATATATATATATATATATATATATATATATGTTGACTGTTATGCAAGTTCACACCTATGATGTTCATATTGACTATGCCAAAAATGCCAAGTTTACACCTATGTCATCTTTATATTTATGAATTCCCTTATGCCAATTTTGTGTGTGCTAAATTAGGCTAAGTTTTTAGCCTAATATTATATGTTAAAAACTATGCGGCTGAAAATTTGGCTAAGATTGTTAGCCTAATAATTAGACGGGGTAACGTTGGGAATACTGGTAAAACTTGTCATAAATTGGTAAAAATATATGAAATTGGCATGTTTGTCACATGCCAAAATTGGTGGCTTTTAAATGGTATAAATCCTTATACCAAAAATGTTAAACTTGGAAAGTGGGCCACAACATTTAATTATTGACAAATTTACATATAAAAAGCAATAAAGACAAATATGTAAATTTAGAAAATACGAGTATGCTTAACATGAGGTTGGAATGAGTTGTGATGTAAACCTGTCCGGACCCGCCCGGCTGTCCAGTAGTCACAACAATACATATCCAATGTAGGTGGTTAAGCATGGAGCCCAATAAGGACCCGAGGTTAGACTGACCTATGGTGTAAATCTGCCCGGAACCGACCGGCACATCCAGTAACCGTAACAATACCTGTCTAATGTGAGTGGTCGGTGCTTTAAAAAGCTAATGACAGACAAGTCAGGATGGTAGGGTTAAGTTAACTAAAACACTTAACCAATTCAACATGTTAAATTAAACTGATGGGTGGGGTTAGGTAAATACATACACTTAACCACTTAACATGTTTGACTAGAAAACCCTAGTAACGGGGACCCATTTCAGCAGTAACCCAATTAGGTACCATGGTACCCCGAAACTAGGCAGGGTGGGGCACGATTACTGGGCTGATTGTAAGCGGTCAAAAGTGATGGCGGTGGGGCAACAATGTGGGTTCTAACGGAGTGCGGGCGTGCACACACTTCGGAGCAGACAAACAGGTCACTGGGGGCACCAGTAATATAACCTATGCATTCTAAGGATTGTGTCGGGTTGCCACCATGGGACTTGATACACCCCATGGTGGGGCCAGCATAGGTATCTACAATATTTGGGGGCCGTAAGACACAGATGATTATGCGAGTAGGAGCCGATCTTTAGAGAAAGTGGATCACTTCACCCGATCGTGGGGTGCCAGTTGGGACAATGCAGGTAGGTGCAGAGATATAGTGTGGGGTACGATAGTATATTTGATTCAAACTGCTTTACCTTAGTTTATGATAATTTCCTGAATCTAGTTTATACTTATCATGTCCTTTTTCTTATTCTCATACCGAAGAGTCACTAGACTTACCAGGCTTTATGTCTGACCCTATTTTCTTTCATCTTCTTTCCTTCCGTCCCCCCCTCCCCTAGGTCCACAGGGAGGTAACAACCCAGCTTAGTCAGATTCTTTGCAAGCTTCAAGATAGTAGATGTACGGTTTGGACTCTCTTTCCTTGGCTATGGCTGTTGGACACACTCTATGGGGATTTATGCAGTTTTAATTATGTTTTTACGCTTCTTTATTTGATAACCAAGACAGAAATGATGATGTAATGTTTCGGAAGTTGTTATGTGACAGTTATGGAAATGTCTTTGTATGAACACGTATTTATGAAATAAAAAGTCTGTTTGTTTTCCACTGCTTATATATATGTGTTTATATATCTGTCTTGTGTTTATCTGTGACTTTTACTTAAAAACCTCCACCAAAGTTAAGGCATTCCCTTTGTGAGTGACCTTAATGGAGGGTGGGGTATTTCACATCCCAAACCAAATTCAAACAAACAAAACAATCAAAGCAAACAACTAAACAACCATGGTTTCAAACAAAGGTGTCAGGTGCTACTAAGCACCATCTGCATCCTATTATATTTATTTAACTGTAACAAAGTTAAAGTGAGAAGTTCTCACCTTTGGGATCCACTCCTCCAGTTTTATTTCTGAATTTCTGAAACATTTGGATTTGCCCGAAATTACAACGCAATCATTTTCATGCTGTTCATAGTAAAAAATCACATTTTTAATATGATGTTTACATATCTAAAAATCACATTTTTATATCGCCATATATATATATATATATATATGATCACATTTTTATATCGTTATATATATAATAAAAATCATGTTTTTATATAACTAAAAATCTAATTTTTATCTAAGTAAAAATCGAACTTTTATATAACTAATAATTGAATTTTTATATAACTAAAAATCAAATTTTTATCTAACTAAAATATTATGATTCGTACGATAATAGTCTCATTTTTATATTTTTTAAAATCTCATCTCTATATTTTTAAAATCTCATCTCTATATTTTAAAAATCTCATCTCTATATTTTTAAAAATCTCATCTTTTCTGCAATAAAAATCTAATTTTTCATATTTAAAAATATAATCTTTTCATATTATAAAAATATAAACTTTGCATTATTAAAGTTTTAAACTTTGCATTATTAAAAATCTAAACTTTGCACTATTGAAAATCTAAACATTATGTAAATAAAAATTATAACCTTACATAAATAAAGATTATACCTTTATGTAATTAAAAATTATCAATCAAAAAAATAAAGAAATAAAATAGAAAAGAGAAAACTCACAATTTATAGTGCTTTTGGCGAATAGGGAGGGGCATAGCTGACGTGGCAGGGGGCGACTGAGGTGGGGAGGGGGCTGCTGACCTGGGGGAATTGGGCGGTGGTGGGTTTTAGCGGTTTGGGGGAAAAGATAGGGTTTGCATTTCCTTCGATTGGAGGGAAGAGGAGGAGAGAGAGAGAGAAGGGGGCGCCTGAAGTGGTGGCCAGTGGGACCTACGGCAGCGCCGACAGCGATAGGGGGGCTACGTTGTGGCGGTTAGGGTTGGACGACGAGGTTGTTTTTTTTCTTCTTTTAGTTGTGAACGACAGGTATAAGGAAAGGAGAGGGTTGGTCCCATATTATTTTATATATTTAATTTTAAATCCAAAAAGTAACTTTTTCTGTTGAACTCCAAATCGAACCCACCGACTGTCTCCCCTAGCTAAATACCCCCATTTCGGACACAATGGGATATGTCTGATATGCTGATTCAACTGTTTCGATCAGTTTCTGTTTAAATTAAAATTTTAAATCAATATATATTTAATTTTAACACACATTTTAATTTACCGGGGCCATAAACTGACTCCAAAAATTCCAGAAAAAATCGATGTTTTGACGATATGGTCCTAACAAAACTAATTTCGACGAATTTGGAGACCATTTGAAAAATGGTCATTTTCAAGTTGACTAAATTTAAACTGAATTAACCAAACACATTTAAATTTACCACGCTCACATATTAATTCCAAAAATTATGAATTTTGGAATCTAGCAATAATTTGACATTCCGGATCCAACAAAAGTGGTTTTGTTGAAAACGGAGGTCGTTTGCAAAAACTCTATTTTTAAGGGTTATATATTATATAAAATTCCATAGCAACTATTCTGAATTTTCAACTGGACATAATTCTTACTCCCGTTGTGAAATCTGGATTTTTCACATTCTTTGGAAAGATATTTTCGAACAGACTCAAATATTTCTAGTTTTACTAAAATTCGGTTTATTTTGAATCCTGTACATTCATTTGAAATTTGAAATCGAATTTTCAAACTGCCGCGCCATTTCAGGCTCGTTATATAATTAAAATTAAATTATTCGTTCTAGCTTCGATTAAAATAAACATTAAGTTGTTATCATTTAAAATAAATCATTCTAAATATTCAAAATTCATTAAAATAGCTAAAATAATTTGGTTTCGATTTTTCGGGTTGTTACAATCTCCCCCACTTAAAATCTTTTCGTCCTTGAGAAGGAACGGAGTTGAAAGTTGTTTAACTAATCAACTCAACTTTAATTTTGGCTTTCATTCTTTAACTTTTCACTTTCTAAGAATTTCTAATTTTTCAAAAATTTGGCTAACACCCTAAATTTTCGAAAAATTTCGTCGTCACCTCCTTTGTACAGGGAGACATTTAAAACCGCAACTAGCCACGTAGGGCCCTCACCAATCCAAAAGAAAAAGAAAAAACACGGAGGCTAGCCAATTGGCTCATAAAATCATCCAAACCCAATAATGTACTTATTTGTCGGACATACAATTTTATTCCTCTTCTTAGCTTCCATGTTATGACCTGTTCAATGTATATACATGTAAGGCATGCAATTGCAATCAATTTTCAAGTTAGATCAATATTTGATTCAATTTGGCTTAATGGTTCAAAATTTTAGTTAATCAAACCAATAATCAAACAACGCAATCAGCAATCAATTAGTTGATTATCGTTTCAAACACATAACTTTTTTATATATATAAATCCATTTTTGATGCCAACTCACAACAATAGACCCTATCTATGTTTTGGTTCTCACACCGGTCAATTGGAAATATATAGATGTCTCACTTTTGAAACTCGAGCATAAATATTGATGATGTCGTGACATCACCAGAATTATGTCCGGGCGACTAGAATGTGATTTCTATATCTATCCAATATATTAAAACTTCGAACATATGTTTGCAAGGCGTATATGCAAAATCTTTATATACTCGATTGTTCAAATCAAAATAAAATAAATATTTAAATACGTATAAAATGGTTTAAAACAAATTTCGTTTTCATTTTTATTTTAAAAATAACACTCTTTCAACTCATTCTAGGATACTACTGATCCCATCTCTAACGAGTCATTCTCATTGGATATTACTAATCCAATCTCTGATGAATTCTTTCGTTCGATTCTAATGTGTCTTGTTCTCGATCTCTATAAACCAAAGTTTTGATACTAACTGAGACGACCCAAACTCGCCTTTTCGTGAAAGCCCGGATTGAGTTAAGAACACGACAAATCAGAACATAATCAGAAGAACATTTCATTGCTATTACAATAATTTACATCAGAGTACATGAATATACAGAGTATGAACAAATAATATACATTTGATAAATATCAGAGATTTACAAATTACAATGCAGCGGAAGATAACACAAAACACAACCGAAAGAAATACATGGATACAAAGCATTCCGAATATAACTCCAGCTGTAAACCAAGATCCTGTGAATATAATATCTACAAAACCAAAACTACTAGCTACCCGTGTGGAAAATAGGGGCACCCAAAGTTTAAATTAAATCAATAAAGTCCAGGTCAGTCATGCGACTGGTGTGAGAACTAAAACAGTTATTAAATCTTTACTTTAAAATAAAGCAAATCAAGGGACCACGCCGTATAACACGAAATGGGTTTTCTCTCAAGAATACCAGTGCATATAACAAACAGCGTGAAGCTTTTTGGAAAAATGAAGTTATTATAAGACTCATGTCCCATCACACAATGCAACGCAAGCCAGAGGATAGAGTTATCTAGAAGTGTAAAGTGTATAAAACAACTTCAAATATAAATGTATCAGTCATAGACAGTGTTAGATCAAAATTTGGCTCTAACACCCAAATTTTTCTGATTCGTAGGGAATTATAACTGAAAAATGAGAAAAAAGCAGAAAACACACACAGTTTATAGTGGTTCGGCGTTAACGAGCCTACGTCGACTTTATATGCTATTGATTATACTTTGGATGCGAGTACAACCAATGATTTCTCTCAAACACACTCTTACAATTACGATTTCTCTCAGTTATCTAGAAGTAAATCTGGTATGAAATAGAGGTACGGCAGTAATGGTGGAATCAATCCTTAAAACTGCCAAAAGATCCTGAAAAAATGCCAAGCTTTGGGCTATTTATAGCTGATTTCTGGTGACGGATCGCAGTCATACGTGGCCCACATCCCGAAGATCTTGGGCCGGTTCGTAGCTTGATGAAGAATTAGTCAAATTAGCCGTTGTGGACAGGTGTCGCGATCTCCTTAAACATCGGATCGTGGATGACCAAGTCCGTGGCCATCATCGTGTCTTCCTGCTCGGATCAAGCTGGTGTTGGGAGAGTCGGATCGCGAGGTATGGCGGCGATCGCGATCGTGGTGAGGCAGGGCGATCCGATCAAGTCTTCGACGTATAGAGGCGTGAAATTCCATATTTTCTTCGTGTGTGAACTTTGGTGGCTTGGTCAAAAAAGCTAGTCAACATTTTTCCCCCTCGAAGTATATTTTATCAGAGATGGAATATGCTTCGAAACTGCAGAAACATCTTTTCATAGGGAGATGAAAATCAATGGTTGCGTCTGTCTAAAATGCCGTGTAACTTCGGAAAGTCGCATTCCAGGCAAGCTCTTGAATTTTTTGCAAACATTTCTGAATATTCACATAGGTATGCGGTTTGTTGGTTCGGATCGCTCCAGCTCACCACGATGCGTGGGGCGTAACGTTGGACTCGGCCAAATGTGGGTATTCGGCCTTTTGGATCGTGATGGGCCTCTCCGTGAAGCATGTCGGGCTTTGGCTCGCAGCCCACCCATCTCCGCGATTCGAGTAAGACAAAAAGGGGAATACTAATGGTCGTGATTTCGTCTATATAAACCCGAACTCCTCTTCGTTCTCCCCTTTCTTCTTCATTCGTTGTCACCGCCAGCTCCCTTAAGCAAAAACCCTAATTTTTTATTCTCTGGTTGCTCAATTGTTCCTCAATTTTCAGAAAGGTAATCATAAAAAAAAGAAAGTATTCATGTAATTTCGCCCTTGTTTGTCTTGAATTTAGGAGAAAAATGATAGAGTTTTGTGGCGTTTGAAGCTTTGGTGGCTGATGAGGCGCCATGGGTGTTAATCGCTTGAGCTCGGCGATGGAGAAGAAGAAGAGGAGAGGAAGAAGAAGGAAAGGAGGAGAAAAAGGGCTGAGCAGATCGGGTTGTGAGCATGGTTTGGATACGGATCGGGTCGCGGTAGCAAGGGCAGATCGGGTCGAGGAGGATAAGCGGATTCTTCAAAACTTGGACGTCGGATCAGATCGGGGTGGTCGAGGCGGATCGCCATGGGTCATTGCGATCCGTTCTGGTTTCCACGAACTAATTCTTTCATTAGTTGGTGTTTCTGCTACAAGACTGTATTTGCTTCACGATCCGATGATGCTCCGCGATCCGATCCGTACCTTGTCTCGCGATCTGAGGAGACATGCGATCCGAGGAGATGTGCAATCCGAGGAGATGTGCGATCCAATTTACTTGTTAAATAAACAATGCAACATGACCTTGATACACCAATGGACAGTTAGGTTAGAGCCTACGAGATGATCCCTCTGGACTAAATGACAGCGTAACTTGATAGCGCATTACGACCAATACCTTGCTTATATAGCTAATCTTTATGCTTTTCTTCCATGTATGCACAGGCACACACTTGCACTTACACACACGGGGGACGGGTAATTATATTCTTATTTCTCATGTTTACTCGCCTAAACAATAATGTCGGATAACCGTTCCCCTTCAAGATCTGATACAGAGAGGGATCCCGAGACGTCGGAGCACCACAACCCCGAGGTTCTTCCAATTAATCCAAAGGGTGAGGATTCTGGATCTGAATATGAAGCAGAATTGGAATCGGATTCATCTGAGAGTACCTCGCTTGATGAGGAGTCTGAAGTAGACGACCGAGCTTCGACGAGATTCCTGGTGCACTAGAAATAGAGAAATTCACTGACTCTTTAGCTTCCAAACTTGATGACATAAAGCTTAAGAAAATTTACTTGAAACACGGGATTCCCTGGGATGATGTGAGGACACTTGGTAGCGAAGATAGGCCTCATCTAGCTTCGGAGGGGTATATGACAGTTAGCCGACTCATGTGCTGGGTAGGCGCTATTCCTCCGTTTCCTCCAATCGTCATTGAAACCTTAAAACGATTGGGTATTGCTCTGATGCAGCTTCATCCCAATGCCTACGCAGCCCTATACACTCTATACATCGCATATGCAGAAATCTTGCAAACTGAGCTCACGTTTAAAGATTTGAAGTTTTATTACCTTTTGAAGCATCGCTCTACGGCAACCCCAAATTTTCTTTCTTCAAATCGGTAGCAAATAGGAAGGTCTTATCTGACGGTTACAGCAACATAGAGGATCCCAAGGCCTATTGGTTCTATATAAAGAGACAAGCCGGGTGTGCAAGAAGATGGCTTAAATCAAGTAAATTTTAAACCTTTGAATGAATAACCCATTTAAGAAATTGAAGCGCTAACATGCTTCTTTTCTCTATGCAGATCACATCTTTCCAATGACGGAAGGCTCGGTGTACAGTAATCGACTATCCCTTCTTCTGAAAAGCAAATCCGTCTTCCTAAAGATCAAGAAATGTATTACTGACGAGAATCTTCACAAGCACCGCCTTCTCGATATAAGGTTTGGACTTGGCGCGGGTGGCAAACCTTACAAATACGTGCCCCCGACCGAGGGAGAAGGAACGTCACAGGCAGCAGAGACAACTAAACTTAATAAGAGTCCTTTGCCGATAATTAACCAGGACGACAAAGACTTAAATGTATATAGAGGAGATGAGGCCCGTGCTGACGAGTCTAAGGAAATCCCAGCCTCTCCGGGGGGTTTCCCCTCAAGGGCCTCTCTACCGGTTGAACCTGTTGCTCCCGATGATTTAATAGAGGAGCAGTTATTTAAAGAATTGAGCAAGATTCCTATACCCGACGATGTATATACACAGGAAGACTTCGAAGGAGAGCCATTTTTCCCTATTTCTGAGGAAACAACTGTTCCAGTTGAAGAACGAGAGATTACGCAGACGAGCCTAACTTCGGGCCCTGGTCTGTTAGGGGGAATTATATGGGAGGCACAAATCACATGCACTGTCTAACCCCACACTTTTATACCAACAGTATTCACGGTTTTAATATGTACATGTTTCTTTTGCAGGAAAGATGTCTCGCAAACGATCTTATTCCTATCGCTCTCTTCGTGAAGGCACACCTAGTCTTTATCCAAATCCTGAGCGTGCTCGTAGCAGCAGCCGGAGGGGAGACAGCCATTGGTCCCGGGATTCTCACAAGCCTCCTTCTTCACGGTCCAAATCTCCGTCAAAACAAACTTCTGGAAAGCCTCTCAGTCATCCAGTGCCACCTACAGGGGGAAAACAACTTCCGAAAGACTTAACTCCTCCGAAGAGCACGCCATCTCACAGCAGATCATCCAAAAAGCACCACGAGCCTAAGGATAAAGACAAGGATCCAAACAAGGATTCTGAGAAGGAGAAAACTGACATTGTCCCTTCCAGCCAACAAAGTTTGAGTGCCCCCGGGGCACGAGACTATATCCATGGTCCTGAGACTCAGGCTAAGCTGGAAAAATTACGAGAACAATTCCCCGATATCTACTTCGAAAGGATGATGTTTGTTCCAACTCTTGAACCAGTCCCTGGGAATTGGGATACTGAAGTCACCGGACACGTTCGCCATGTAGCCAAGCAATATAAGGCGATGAAGAAACATGCTGTCAATCTTTCAGACGTCATCCGAACGCTAGAGATGGAAACGCACAGATCCAAAGTGAGGATAGATAACAATGAAAGGGCCAGGGTAAAAATGGAAAAGGACTTGGAAGATGCACAATCTTTGCTTGCCTTGGCTCAACGAGATGCTAAAAATCACAAGATAGAGCTGGAGGAGGCCAGGCAACGTTTTCATAATGAGCTCGATTCAAACAGCAAAGAGCGTGTGTCATTGAAGAAGGAGGTGGAAGATCTCAGGATGGTCAACACCGAACTGAAAACAACACAGGATCATTTCGAAGCTGAAAAAGCTGCTTGGGATAAAGAAAAAGCAAGCTTGAAAGATAGTTTAGCTCTGGCCGAAAAAGAGAGGGCGATTCTGAATGATCAACTCGCGCGTGCAGAGAAGCGCGCGATTCTTGCTGAAAATAATGTGGAAAGTGCCATTGAAATGGCTACTGTTTCTAATGAAAAGCTCCTCGAGAGAGAGAAAGATATTGAAGGATTTGAAGAAATGCTTTTTGACTTCCTTGGCCAGGTCATCAAGACCCGTAACATCTCCTGGATCCTGGACTACTATGTCACTTTAGCCAACATATGGGATGCATTCGTCCAGAGCGAGAAACAGCGATTAGGAGTCGATGAGATTGATGAGAATGAGTTGATGCGGACCATTCTTAGGGATAACGAACCTGAGGATTTAGAGAAAGGCAGACGCCTACTCCAAGAAGAGATTGATAAAGAGAAAACTCAGGCCAAGGGCAAAAATAAAATTGAAGAAGGCTCAAGCTCAGCTGTAGGGCTCAAGGTCTCCGAAACTGAGGAATACAATCCCGACGATCCATTGATTCCTCTGTGTCCAACTCCTCCAACTGTCGGAGGTTCTGCTGCTAGCTTGGATGGAGGATCGGTGGAAGGTATCTCTATATTTTCTCCGCAATTTGTCAAAGCAATTGTCACTTGTCGCCGTCTTGCCGGACAATCAACTGAGCAAACCGCATTCTCTCCTAAAATAACATTTGTTTTTCATGATACAGGTGGCGGTCCAGTTGATAAGGATGTTGAGAAGAAGACAGAGGCAGAGAAGGTTGACATCCCGCCAAGTGTTAGTGCTGATGTCCCAAAGCAGTTCGAAGGTGCGACAACGGAGAAGGTCATTCTTGTACCCAGTGCTGATGTCCCCCTAGATGCTGAGCCCATCGAGGCTTTGAGAGATATGGACGGGCGCCACGACGGCGATGAAGAGGAAGTCGCCATTACCAAAGAAATCAGAGGCGATGATGAGGAAACTTTGGGTGAAGAGGAGAGGCAGTTGCTCCTTATGAAAGGGGAATAGGATCCAGTATATGTGCCCCCTATTTCCGAGATCGATCCCGAAACTGGGTTGGTCGTAAGATTTTCCTCCCGATCGATAACTTCACAACTAGCCTCTCAATCCTCTAGTTCTTCGCCAGAGCCTCTTGTTGATGAGAGGAAGAGGAAAAAGTGATCGTTCGGATGTTGATAAGGAGGAGTCGGGGAAGCAGAAGAAGAGCAAGAAGCCCACATAGCCCCATCCCCCCCAGCATGAGTAGGATGCAGATATTAGTTCATATTTTATCCTTAGGATTTTTAGGCTTTCCACTGGCCATGAAATGTAATTGTGAGAATGGCCCTCACTTTTGTTTAGGTTCCTCTTTATCTTGTAAGCATGCAGCTTATGAATGAAAGTTTATTTCTTTTACGTCATTGTGTACCTGCATTCAATAAACTCTTCACACTTAGTCACAAGTCATTTGACTATAATCAAGTTGAAATTATATTATAAATCCTTCAAGCGACAGAAAAAATTTAAAAATTTCTATGCAAGTTACCCCATATCTCTAAATACGGGGGACTTGGAATTTTTAGTGGGATTATAGTCCTTGAGGCGCCAAATCTACGGTACCTCTATACTTTCCCGATCCGTCAGCGGGTTAAAGTTCGAACTCGTATCATGATATGCTCACCGATCCTTCAGCGGGGCAGAAATTCTGGGGGCGCTGAGTCTCCAGCATCCTTCTCAGTGCTTAATCATAGATGCTTTTATACTCTCCTGGCGGTCGCCATGGTTAGAGTTCGAGCTAAGCTGTTTGGTCGCTTCCCGATCCTTCAGCGGGGTAAGAGCTCTTTCTCAGCGCTTAATCATAGACGCTTTTATACTCTCCTGGCGGCCGCCAAGGTTAGAGTTCAGGCTCAGCTGTTCAGTCGCCCCCCGATCCTTCAGCGGGGTAAGAGCTCTTTCTCAGCACTTAATAACATACGCTTTTATACTCTCCTGGCGGTCGCCAAGGTTAGAGTTCGGTCAAGGCGATTCTTATCATGGTGCATCGCCTTGCCATGTGGACGTTATTTTTGCGTCCTTTACATTTTCTCTCAGCTCTGGAGAGTTAGAGTGCGATCAACGGTGTGATTCACTTTATTGCACCTTCATCGTTCTGGCTGCGGATTACTCTCCATTCTGATGGAAGGCACCTATAATTACACATTTCTGTGATCATTGTATGTATTTTACAGCAAACTTTATAAAGATATAAAAGCAGATAAATAATAGTGCAAATAAAGGTAAACGACACACAATATTTTTATAGTGGTTCGGTCAAATCATGACCTACGTCCACTTTATAATCCTTTGCTCAAAACATTGGACTATTCTATGCAAGTCATGCCTTTTACATGGTCCTATGAAACAAAAGGATAAACATGATGACTTTACGTCAGATAAGGCCGCAAATGTTGGGCATTCCACACTCTGGGGATTTCTTCTCCATCTACGGTTGCTAGCTTGAAGGTTCCATTATCAAGCCTTCGTAGAACGGAATATGGTCCTTCCCACTTCGCACCCATATGAGTTGGTTGTGGAAAGACACGCTTCAGAACCAAGTCTCCAGGTTCAAAGGTTCGGGCTCGAACTCTTTTGTTGTAGTATCTAGCGACCTGTTGCTTGTGTCTCAAGGCACGCAGGTCTGCTTCGTCCCTTTTCTCCTCTATTGTATCTAGGGATTCAAGGAGCAATTCGTTATTTGCCATCGGATCGTAGTAAGTGACTCAGTGAGATGGTACTTTTAGCTCAACCGGGATGACTGCCTCTGCTCCAAAAGCAAGAGAGAAGAGAGTGTGGCCTGTCGCTGATTTATGTGTTGTCCTGTAGGCCCATAATGCCAAGGGTAATTCATCGACCCACATGGCTTTGGCCTTCCTCAATCTTCTTTTGATAATGGACTTAATCACTTTATTTGCTGCTTCGACCTATCCGTTCGACTGCGGATGTGCCACAGAGGTGTACCGTTTCTCAATGTGTTACTTCTAGCAGAAATCTCTAAACTCATTGCTATCAAACTAGGTTCCATTGTCAGTTATGACGATCTTTGGGATCCCAAACCGGCAAATAATGTTTCTAACAACAAAATTAATCGCTCGCTTGGTTGTGATTGTAGTTAACGGCTCAACCCCGACCCATTTGGTGAAGTAGTCAACAGCTACAATAACGAACTTTGCTCCGCCCTTTGCTATAGGGAGGCTTCCGATGATATCAATTCCCCACATCGCGAAAGGCCATGGACTCGCCATTGTCTTTAACTGGCCAGGAGGTGCCCTGGGAATTTTTGAAATCTTTGGCATGCATCACAACGTCATGCATATTTTGCCGCATCTTTGTTTATGGTAGGCCAGAAGTAACCATACTGCAACACCTTTTTTGCCAATGTTTGTCCTCCAGTATGGTCACCACATTCACCCTCATATACTTCCTACAGTACACGCTTGATATCGTCATGGGCTATACACCGGAGAAGAGGTATCGAAAATCCCTGTCTGTACAGGACTCCGCCGTGCAGAACGTATCGGGAAGCTCTACGGATTATTTTACGCCTCTCGCTCTTCTTGGTCGGAAGCTTTCCATTCATCAAGAAATTCTTTAAAGGGGTCATCCATGACTCCCTTTATGGTTCAGTCTCTAGTATTGGATCAATTTCCATCTGACCTATGCTAGGGAACTGAAATACTTCAATTGGGGCTAGCCCGGCTTCTTTAGGATCGTCGGAACTAGCCATCTTCGCTAACTTGTCCGCCTGTTGGTTCTCTGACCGCGGAATATGGGATATACTGTAGTGATCAAAGCCAGTCACCAACTCCTTCACTTTCTCTAAATACGAAATCAACCTTGGGCTCTTAGCTTGGAACTTTCCGGTGACCTGATTTACAACCAACTTGGAATCACAAAATATGTCCAGCTTCGCGATATCTAATTCCTTTGCGATCCTCAGCCCGGCTATCAGGGCTTCATATTCGAAGTCGTTGTTAGTGGCGTGAAATTCCAACCGGATAGCATAGGATATTAGTCGTTTCTCAGGAGTTTCAAGCACCACTCCGGCACCGGATCGTTTATCATTCCTAGCGCCATCAATATACAATTTCCATGCACTAGGGTCGAGAAGTAATTTTGGTGGGTCAGCCTCTTCGTTTACTATGTCATCCTCCGAGACAGTAAATTCTGCTATGAAATCTGCCAGCACTTGCCCCCGTATCGATCGTCGGGGCTGAAAATTCAGATCAAATTGACTCAGTTCAATGTTCCATTTGAGCAGTCTTCCAGAAGCTTCTGGTCTCTGTAGAACTTGCTTGAGCGGATGATCAGTGTACACGGTGATAGGATGAGCTTGGAAATAATGTCGAAACTTCCTAGATGCAATCAATAAACTGTACGCCAGCTTTTCTATCCTCGGATAATTGCGCTCAGTTGCCGCCAATTTTTTACTCACATAGTACACTGGCCTTTGAACCTTGTCTTCTTCTCTCACTAATTCTGAGCTGATCGCGTGGGACGACACTGCTAAGTACACGAATAAATCCTCGTGGTCCACTGGCTTAGACAGTATCGGAGACCTCTCCAGATGATTCATCAGGTTCTGAAATGCTTCTATGCAATCAGGAGTCCATTTAAAACTGCGTTTTCCTCGCTTTATAAATTCAAAGAATGGAATGCATTTTTTTGTCGCTCTAGAGATGAATCTGCTTAATGCTGCTACTTTCCCTGCAAGGCTTTGCACATCTTTGATTTGTCTAGGCTCCTGAATGCCTCTGATTGCTGCAATCTGGTCTGGATTAATCTCAATCCCGCGCGAGCTGACAATGAATCCCAAGAATTTCCCGGATGCAACCCCAAATGAGCATTTCGTTGGGTTGAGCTTCATCCCATACTTTCAAAGAATACCAAACATCTCTGCCAAGTCTGTAGTGTGATCGGACGATTGTCTGGACTTAACCAACATGTCGTCAACGTACACCTCCATCGTTTTCCCAATCTGGTTATAGATCATTCTGTTCACTAACCGTTGATATGTAGCGCCTGCGTTCTTCAAACCAAAAGGCATTACCACGTAGCAGTATAATCCCAGATCCGTAATGAAGCTAGTGTGTTCTTGATCTGGAACATGCATAGGAATCTTGTTATATCCTGAATAAACATCCATGAAAGAGAGAAGCTCATGACCCGCCGTTGAATCTACCAACTGATCAATTCTGGGTAACGGAAAGCTATCTTTTGGACATGCTTTATTCAAATCCGAAAAATCAATACACGTACGCCACTTCCCATTGGCCTTCTTTACCAAAACTGGAATTGAAATCCAATCTGGGTAGGTTGAGTCTCTGATGAATCCGTTACTTCTTAACTTTTCAACTTCTTCTTTCAAGGCTGTGGACCTCTCTGGGCCCAGCATTCGCCTTTTTTGTTTTACAGAGGAATGCTTTGGGTTAATACTCAAAGAGTGGCTCATGATTGATGGAGATATCCCACACATGTCCGCGTGTGTCCAAGCAAATACATCCAAGTTATCTTTTAGGAAATCCGTCGGTTCTTTAGCTCGAACTGGATCCAACTAGGACCCAATCTTCAGGACCTTCTCTGGGTCACTATCATCGATCGGTACGTCCACAGTCGTTTCGTTGGGAGCCGCCATTCTACCCCTAGTCTCTTCGTCCTCTCTGGGATCTATATCCTCGGGCAGTTCTCTGGGCGACTCACCCATAGCCATTCTCTTTAATTGCTATGACGTCTCCTCCCTTGTGAGGGAAGAAGCGTCTTTAGTTTCTATATCTCTTCCTTTACGGAGTAGCTTTAGCTCTGCAATGTAACATGCTCGTGCAGCAACCTGATCTCCTCTAACTATGCCAACACTAGCTTCCATAGGAAACTTCAATAACAAGCACCCGGGGGCTATACAAGCTCTAAACTTTGCTAGGCCCGGTCGGCCCAAGAAAGCATTATAAGGCGATTCAATACCCAAAACCACGAAGGGAAGAATTCTCACTCTCTGGCGTTCTCCTTCCCCAAGTGTTACCGGCAGCTCTACATATCCCATTGGAGCAGTTGAAGCTCCGTTAAATCCACGGATCCATCCTTCACACGGCTTTAAATCTTTTAGTTCAAGGTTCATTTGATCGAATGTCTTTTTGAATAGAATGTTGACTGAACTCCCGTTATCCACTAAAACTTTATGGACAGTGGCCAGGCCAATAGGAAATGTGATTACAAATGGATCTTCGGTCGGAGCGTGGACTCCAATACTCTCTCAGTTGCAGAAAATGACGCCATCAGACATCATCTTTTGTTGTTTTACCGGGACATTGTCCTCAGGGTTGCTACACTCTCCTGCCACAAGATGCTGCTTTGCTGCGTTTACGTACTGATCCATCGCCTTGAAAATATGCCCGGCTATGTGAAGCCCTCCGATTATGGTATTGATAACAAGATCCTTTCCTTTTTGCTGGACAGTTGGCCTGGCAGTAGGTTGATTCTGGTTTTGATTCGGGGTCTGAATAGCTTGCCCCCTGTTTCTAGGAGTCACCCGGTACTCATCCAACTTCCCTTCTCGGAGGAGCCTCTCAACTACGCCTCTCAGATGATGACATTCATTTGTAGAGTGGCCGTGAGTCTGATGGAAGAGACAAAACTTCCCCATCTCACGTTCTTTCTCTATCGAATCTCTTAGAGGAGGCCTTTTATGTTGGAGAACGTTGTAAGAGTCTACGAATATATTCTCCAAAGTATCATTTATTGGCATATAATTTTCGAAAGACCTGGGATGGGTCCTTCTCTGGGAACTGTTCCCCCGATTTCTCTTCCGATTAGTGCCATTACTGTTGTTACCATTATTTCCTGACTGGTGGCCGCCGCCCTGGTTTCGGTTTCCAACATTGACTTCAACCTTTCCCGAGCTGTCTCCGGTTTGCTTGATGGCCACATTACTTTGGATTTCCTCCTTATTTTCCATTTTCATCTTCCGATTAGCATATACCTCCTCCTGACGTAAGCGTACATTTTCTTTCTCGTAGAACAATTCTCTAGTATGAGGTGGCTTGCTAGCCAGGTATCTCCCAAATTCAGTATCTTTATCTACCCCATCAATTAGGGCTGCCACAACAGTTGGCTCATGGGGATCCTTGACTTCGGTGGCGGCTAGGTTGAAACGATCCAGATACACCCTCAAGCTCTCGCCTGGTCGTTTTTTGACGAGGAACAGGTCAATCACACTCTTTGACCTCTGTGCATAAATGCGGAACTGTTCCACGAACCTTTCACTCAACTCCCTGAAACTGGAAATTGATCTTGCTGGTAAGCGAGTAAACCATAATAACGCTACATCCTCCAGGAATATAGGGAACGCTTTGCACTTTACTGTGTCGGAGGCTGCGGCAGCGGTCATTGACCAAGAATATCTCATTAGATGTTGGATTGGAACAGATCTACCCGCGTTACGGTTCATCTAAGGCATATTGAAGCGCCTCGAGAATGTTACGTCTAGAATGTCATCAGTAAAAGGGGTGTGACTGCGGTCAATTCCCCAATCTTCATTCCTATGTCCACGGATATCCGCCAGGATTTGATGGACCATAGCTGCAACATTTGCAATGGTCATCGGAGGCTCGGGATCAGCGCTTCTCGCTCGGTGGAATTCTCCGGTCTCTCTTTTAGGAACATCCACGAAGTCCGGAGCTCGGATTGGGCTTCGTTGCCCCCTGTTACCATGAGTATTTGTACGGCGAAGGGGCTGAGGTGGTCTATTCTCCACAGGATTATCCACAACTCGAGCTCTAGGAGTTGCGGCACGATTATTCAAGTTGCAGTTTGAGGGTCCTACACCAAGTGTCTCTTCCTCTCGTGATGGCAAGGTTCCAAATCGGAGCTGCTCTATGTTTTCAGCCCTCTCATACGGTCACCGTGGAGGTCTTAGCGATTCCTCTGACGAAGAAGAGTACTCTGGGGTGAGTGGGCGAACTGGGAGTGTTCTTTGTCTTGCAAGATCATCGATCCTTCTATCCATAGTAGTTAAGTTCTGATGCAGCACAGAGCTTTGCTGCCTTTGAGCAGCTAATTCATCAAACAGCCTATCCCACATTTCAGAGAATCGAGAGAGATCTCCTTCAGTGACTGGAGCAGAGGGGTCATATTGATCATCAACATTTTCTCTTATGCACAGAGAACCTGAGCCAGGTCGAACAGAGGTACCAGGACGGGAAGAGTGAGCCATAACCTCCTTTCCAGGTCGAGTTGTAGTCTGGTCATCACTTCGGATCGCAGTGGACCTGTGTCTGTGGCTCGTAGCGCCCCCCTGGGGTCGGATCGTGGTAACATTAGGGGGAGGGTTCGCTGTGTTGTCTCGGGATCGAGTAACGACCCCTTCAGATGTTCGGTTCGTGCCGCCCTCAATTCGGATCGTGGCACCCCCTTCAAACTGGTTCGTGACGCCACGTTCGGGTCGGATCGCCCCTATGTCTCCGCGATCCGCGAAGCCCTCCTCAACCTGCTCATGTACACTTTCTTCAACAGCTTCATTCGCGACTTCAATCGCCTGCGAAGCTCGTACTTCCCTAGACTTCTTTCCGACCATGATATTAGATGCCGCTGGAATCTTCAAAAATCTGAACAGTGAAGTTTCGGGACTGTTTCCTTCAGACTTGAATATCCAAACAATGGAGCAACAATCCAATATGCCGAGAAATCAATTCTCAGGGAAAGCACCAAAATGTTAGATCAAAATTTGGCTCTAACACCCAAATTGTTCTGATTCGTAGGGAATTATAACTGAAAAATGAGAAAAAAGCAGAAAACACACACATTTTATAATGGTTCGGCGTTAACGAGCCTACGTCCACTTTATATGCTATTGATTATACTTTGGATGCTAGTACAACCAATGATTTCTCTCAAACTCACTCTTACAATTACGATTTCGCTCAGTTATCTCGAAGTAAATCTGGTATGAAATAGAGGTATGACAGTAATGGTGGAATCAATCCTTAAAACTGCCAAAAGATCCTGAAAAATGCCAAGCTCTGGGCTATTTATAGCTGATTTCTGGTGATGGATCGCGGTCATACATGGCCCACATCCCGAAGATCTCGGACCGGTTCATAGCTTGATGAAGAATTAGTTAAATTAGTCGTTGTGGACAGGTGTCGCGATCTCCTTAAACATCGGGTCGGGGATGACCTAGTCCGTGGCCATCATCGTGTCTTCCTGCTCGGATCGGATCGAGCTGGTGTTGGGCGAGTCGGATCGCGAGGTATGAGGGCGATCGCGATCGTGGTGAGGCAGGGCGATCCGATCAAGTCTTTGACGGATAGAGGCATGAAATTCCATATTTTCTTCGTGTGTGAACTTTGGTGGCTTGGTCAAAAAATCTAGCCAGTAGACAGCATGGTATCCTATGCTACTATGTCGCCATATAGGTTTACAATCAAAACCAAAATGTCACGTATTGGAAATTGGATTCCATCTGTGAACCAAGGCAAGGGATCGTCCTTCCGATTCAAGACACTCTAGCCCGTGACTTAGGATTCAGCCGCAACTACACCTGGATTGTCAGGGCCAGTCGACATGGAGTGGATTAAAATGCTTGAACAATACATTTCCCCGCCCTATGGGGCATAACAAACCGAGGCGCCTCGCTTTCCATCATCCACGTATGTAAAAATGTCTGGGCTCAATACCATGACACCACTCCTAGCTAGAAAGAAACGCATGTCCTCGCTGAGGTCCTCCCCCGTTTTTGGTTCACACCAGGGTGTGAGGCTCGCGAATCAACGCTATACACAAAGTAATGCTGTATTTAAGCCATGCATTGATCATCAACCACAAGATTGCTTTTCAACAGAAGCCTTGATCATTTGCATCTTAGCATGCCATACAGGCAATTCACGCCATGCAACTGATGCCTATTGATATATAGCCTATGAGCTCGTTCGTTTCAGAGAAGGATGTTAAGCAAAAGAACAAATTCTCTGCCACCAACCAGATATATATTTAATAGAGATCAATCAACACAGAATAACATCCAATGTCAAACACACATCAATTTACAAATCCGTTCTAGGTCTGAACGAAACCGGAGGCACCTTATTCCTCATCCCATATGTCCAATACAGGAGAGGTCCTCGCATATCCGATCAATCTCCAAGTACGTTTGGATGATCACCACTTATTACCTCGTCTTAGTTATACATCCCAATCAAGACATCAGTAATCATCCAAACGATGTGAAGACCTCTGGTCTTCAACCACTTTCTTCATCGTCGACTAATCGTCGATTCAGTTATTCAGAATGGGATAAACTCGGTCTTTCTAAATAACTCGCGTATCCTATAAACAAGTGCTATAAAAACATAACATACGCCGCACTCCAATTCTGAATATTCTTTTATTAAAATATTCATATCATATGGGGAAGGTTCCCATTAATTTTATCAAATATAAATTCTTTAAATTTATTCTTTAATCTTCCATTGGATATCAATTCAAACCAAATTAAGGTTTATCCAAACTAGTCGGGATTAGCGAACCTTACCGGAGTAATCATTTATTATTTTTCCCAATCCCAACCTATTCATCCCATGGATCAAAACTAGTTTTACTCCATATCTAACACCACGGTGTTATCAGTAAAATTATTTACCATTTCACATTCAAATATAATTAAAGATTTAACTATCGCTTAGAGCAAAACTGGTGATACTCCATTCTCGATCATTTCATGAATTCGATAAATTAAATTGTCTCATTCACATTCCAGTCTCATTAAAGATTCGTTAAAACTCTAATTCAGTTTTGATCTCAAAAATCATTGCTTAATGATTATTCAAAGTTAAGAAATTAATCTTATCTTTAATTAGGTTAAAGAACTAATGTCATTTAAAACACAATTCATGATAAACCTGAATCACATTCCATTATTTATGGAATCTTCACGGAGAACAGATCGATATATAATCGACATCAATTTCCGTGTCCGAATAATAATACAAATGGAATAATGACAAAGCCTTTTAAATTTCATATACATTAACAGTCTTCCTCCACAGAAGCTCACTTCGATTATTATCCAATCGAATTCCATCCCATTCCAATTTATTGTATTAAACTGGGAAACTTTACTTTGGAAAATTTTCCTTTAAATCTTAATAAAAGATTTATAAATTCCAAATCACGTTTAACTGTAAATCGGGTTAAAGAACGAATGTCGTTAAAACCACAGTTCACGGTAAACCCGGTTCACATTTCATTTTATTCCAATTACCAAATGTAACTGGAAACTCGAATAATCATAATTAAAAGATTTATTCCTTTCAAACGGGGTTTAACAGTGTTACTGAAAACACCGTTCATGGTAAACCCAAAATCCAATTCTTTTATTCAATTCCAATTAAATATTAATTAGTTGGAAAATTTTACTAAATCTTAATAAAAAGTTTTATTCTTTCCTAAACTGGGTTTAAGAATAGTGTTGTTTCAGACACCATTCACGACAAACCCAAAGTCCCACTTGGTATTAAATACAAGACTCTGAATAAAAAGTATATCGGCTTATATTCAATATCGAATTCTAAAAGCAACAAATATCGTATTGGAAATAATGATATAATATATATCTTTCAAATTTCCATAACAATATCTGTATAATCACGAAATCCAACATCGAAATATTCCAAAGATGATTTCCATTTAAATCCATTCCAATTGTTATATTGGAAATTTTGGTTATATTAAAACCCATTCTCAATCCAATTTATTTATTTAAAAGTAATTGGATTATAATTTTAGTTAATAACTAGTTCATTTCGATAAAAAAAATATTTTTAACTTTTCAAATATGGAATCTTTCATCCCAATTCTTTCCAAATCGTTTATTATGATTTTACACAAATTATTAATATTTTTAATTTTTTTATCAAGGCCCTTTCAGTCGATTTCCATAAATGGTCATCGAACTGCACTTATAGCGACCTTTCCCAAATTTGATTTAGACATAATTCTAAATCCAACCATTAGATTTAAAATCTCGTGTATTCGTTAGAAAGCTCTTTTCGATACGAGCCCAACAGTTCCGGTTATAGGAGAATCCGATAGTCGGATCTCCCGTAATATCAATTTGAAGTCAATGTTCAAAATTTGTGAACGGCTGCAACGCGGCGCGTTCTATTCCGACCTTTATATTATATGTATATATATAATATATATTTCATCGATTTCCATTTAAAATGTATTTTATAAATCATTTATAAATTCGTTTTAAAACGATTCAAACTTCATTTTCAATTTTAAATCAAATTGAATTTTCCATATCTTTATAATATTAAAATGATAATATTTTCAAAATATCAGATTTCGAAATCAATTCTTTTCGATATTCACTATAAAATGAATAAAATCAATATAAATACTGTTCGTGTCAAAATAGCGCATATCTAATCAACACGGCTTCATATATTCCAATATTTTAGTGTCCATCCCAAATCGGACATCAACATCATATTTTGATCCATTATTGAATATTATTTTAAAATATTAGTTATTTAAAAATATTCATTATTCATCATTTTAAAATATCTATTAATTTAAAATATTCGTTCTTTCCGAATTAGAATCAGACACGGTTAATTATCATATAATTTTATTTATATGGATTTTATACACATGTACACAACAATAATCAAACACAATCAACCATCATCCAGAGTGCATTACACAACTGTATAAGTGTTAAATATAAATAATTAACGCTTACAATAGCCTGTCAACCAATCGATTGACATACAGCTAAACAATTGGGATTAGTGTTCGTCAAATATCATCCCAATACCAGTGTGGGGTTTCAACCAATATTGAATATTATTTGTGTAGTTGGGCGATGTGTAAAATTATCGTCCCAATCAATACCAGTCAAATGAGTGTATATAAACAAATTGTCCGATTTGTAAATGATTTTTTTTTTCATATACACGTTAAAAATTATATTTTTGATGATCAAATATTTTATTCAACACATGAATATTTTATATGGTTCATTTATACAGTAAAAATGATATTTTTATTGTTCTACCATATTTTAGAAAATTTTGGCAACATAACAGCGTGATACTAGAACCGGAATAAGGTCTAGCCTTATCCCTCGCCTAATACTGGCTCGCGCCATACACATACCGATTCTAATCAATTCAATTCACATCCCAAACCAAATTCAAACAATCAAAGCAAACAACCAAACAACCATGGTTTCAGACAAAGGTGTCTGGTGCTACTAAGCACCGTCTGCATCCTAGTATATTTATTTAACTATAAACAAAGTTAAAGTGAGAGAAGTTCTCACCTTTGGGACCCACTCCTCCAGTTTTATTTCTGAATTTTTGAACCGTTTGGATTTTCCAGAAATTCCAACGCAATCTTTTTCACGCTGTTCATAGTAAAAATCACATCTTTAATATGATGTGAATATATTTAAAAATCGCATTTTTATATCGCTATATATATATGTGTGTATATATAAAATCACATTTTTATATCATTATATATATAATAAAAATCATGATTTTATATAACTAAAAATGGAATTTTTATCTAACTAAAAATTGATTTCTTATATAACTAAAAATCAAATTTCTATATAACTAATAGTCTAATTTTTATCTAACTAAAATATTATGATTTGTACAATAAAAATCTCATTTTTATATTTTTAAAAATCTCATCTTTATATTTTTAAACATCTCATCTCTATATTTTTAGAAATCTCATCACTATAGTTTTAAAAATCTCATCTCTATATTTTTAAAAATCTCATCTTTTCTACAATAAAAATCTAATCTTTTCATATTTAAAAATATAATCTTTTCATATTATAAAAATATAAACTTTGCATTATTAAAAATCTAAACTTTGAATTATTAAAAATCTAAACTTTGCATTATTAAAAATCTAAATTTTGTGTAGATAAAAATTATAACTTTATATAAATAAAGAGCACACCTTTATGTAATTAAAAATTATCAATCAAAGAAATAATGAAATAAAATAGAAAAGAGAAAACTCACAATTTTCTATTGCTTTTGGCGAATGGGAAGGGGCGGAGCTGACGTGGCCGAGGGCGGCTGACTTGGGGGGGCTACTGACGTGGGGGAATTGGGCGGTGGTGGGTTTTAGCTGTTTGCTGGGGGGGAGGGCTAGGGTTTGGGTTCCTTCGATTGGAGGGAAGAGGAGGAGGGGAGAGAGAGAAATGGGGCGCCTGCAGCAGCGACAGTTGGGGACCTGCGGCAGCGTCGACGGTGATGGGGGGAGTGGCGGCTAGGATTGGGCGACGAGGTTGTTTTTTTCTTCTTTTAGTTGTGAACGATGGGTATAAGAAAAGGAGAGGGTTGGCCCCATATTAATTTATATATTTTATTTTAATATTAAATCCAAAAAGTAACTTTTTCTTTTGAACTCCAAATCGAACCCACCGACTATCACCCCTAGCTTAATACCCCCATTTCGAACACAATGGGATATGTCTGGTAAGTTGATTCGACTGTTTTGATCAGCTTCCATTTAAACTAAAATATAAATTAATATATATTTAATTTTAATGCACATTTTAATTTACCGGGGCCATATACAGACTCCAAAAATTCCAGAAAAATAAATCTAGCTATGTTTTGACGATACGATCCTAAAAAAACTAATTTCTTCGAATTTGGAGACCGTATGAAAAGTGATTATTTTCTAGTTGATTAAATTCAAAATGAATTGACCAAACATATTTAAGTTTACCATGGTCACATATTAATTCCAAAAATTATGAATTTTGGAATCTAGCAATAATTGAGATTTCGGATAAAACAAAAGTGGTTTCATCGAAAACAAAGGTCATTTGCAAAATCGCTATTTTTAAGGGCTATATATTATATAAAATTCCATAGCGACTATTCTGAATTTTCAATTGGACATAATTTTTTATTCCCATTATGAAATCTGGAATTTTCACATTCATTGGAAAGATATTTCAAGTAGATTCAAATATTTCTGGTTTTACTAAAATCTGGTTTATTTTGTATCCTGTACATTCATTTTAAATTTGAAATCGAATTTTCAAACTGTCACGCCATTTCAGGCTCATTATATAATTAAAATAAAATTATTAGTTCGAACTTCGATTAAAATAAATTTTAAGTCGTTATTATTTAAAATAAATCATTTTAAATATTCAAAATTCATTAAATAACTAAAAAAAAAATTGGTTTCGCTTTTCTGGGTTGTTACAAATAATTTATTATTTAATTAACTTTGTAAACCCGTAACTTTTGCATACGACGTCAGAATTGAGTAAACTCAGTTGCTTTGCGATTGTTGAAGCGAGCTCTACACTCTAGACCTAACCAGAGCAGAATTGGAACTAATTGGAATTTCTGACTGAATTAAACGCACAGTCTAATTTGATCAAACAATTGTTTTATAACAATTTCAGATCCGATCGAGGTGAGAACTCTCTCACTAAATTCTCTTGTACAAATATTTATTTTATATAAACTGCCATGATTTTTTTTATCAGTATTTAATTATCACAAATATTTGTTCGCTAAAAATATAATTTTTAGCTTATAGGTGAGATTTCTTGTTTTACAAACTAAAATTAAAATTAATTTTTACTGCGTTGGAAATTTTTATTTATATGTTGTTAAGATTCTAATGTTTGTTTTACGTGATTTGAATTAGTTAATGTTGTTTGTGGTGATCCGTTGGATTTAATTGGATATAATGGAATTGTTGAAAATTGTTATACAACAAAAATAAATTTTTTATTCAATCTGTTAATAATAGAATTGGTAAAATTTATATACAAATACAAGTAAAAATTCCTTTCTATTTGTCATGCTAAATATATAAGTTGTTATACAAATAAACATCCCTTTTTATTTGTCATGTTAAATATAGAAATTTGTATACAGATAGAAATTCTTTTTATTTATCCATATGAAAAATAGAAATTGTTGTATGAATGAAATATTCTTTTATTTGTACAATGAAAAATAGAAATTGTTGTACAAATAAAATTCTTCTTTTTATTGTAATATGTTAATGTTAGATTAGATAAATAATAAAATATTCTTTTTATTGTTATATGTTAATGTTAGAATTTGATAAACAATAAAATATACTTTAGAATTTGATATACAATAAAATGTTCTTTATATTGTAATATGTTAATGCTAGAATTTGATATACAACAAAATATTCTTTTTATTGTAATATGCTAATGTTAGAATTTGATAAATAATAAAATATTCTTTTTATTGTAATATGTTAATGTTAGAATTTGATAAACAATAAAATATTCTTTTTATTGTAATATTTTAATGTTAGAATTTGATATACAATAAAATATTCTTCTTATTGTAATATGTTAACGTTAGAACTTGATATACGAGAAAATATTCTTTTTCTTGTAATATGTTAATGTTAGAATTTGATACAAATTAAAATATTCTTTTTATTGTAAAATGTTGATGTTAGAATTTGATGCACAAGAAAATACTCTTTTTATTGTAATATGTTAATGTTAGAATTTGATACACAATAAAATATTCTTTTTATTGTAATACATTAATGTTTGAATTTGTTAAACAATAAAAAATATTCTTTTTATTGTACATATTAATGTTAGAAATGTTAGATTTGTTAAACAATAAAAATATTCTTTTTGCTGTAACATATTAATCATAGAATTATTAGAATTTGTTAAACAATAAAAATATTCTTTTTATTGTAACATGTTAATCATAGAATTATTAGGATTTGTTAAACAATAAAAATATCCTTTTTTTATTCGTACATATGTTAACATAGAAATTGTATAGACAATAAAATTCTTTTTTATTTGTGTACATGTTAACACAAAAATTGTGTAAACAATAAAATCCTTTTTTATTTGTATATGTGAAACATAGAAAATTGGTTATACAATAAAATTACTTTATATTGTGTATATATATATATAACATTAAAAATAGACATGTATAGGAAAATTTGTTGAAACATTAAAAATGACATTTTTAATGTATGAAATGATTCATTATTTAAAGTGACATGTTTACTAGCAAATAATGTAAACATTAAAAAGAAAAAAAATTAATGTATGAAATGATTCATTATTTAAAGTGACATGTTTATTAGCAAATTATGTAAACATTAAAAAGAAACATTTTTAATGTATGAAATGATTCATTATTTAAAGTGAAATGTTTATTAGCAAATTATGCAAACATTTAAAAGAAACATTTTTAATGTATGAAATGATTCATTATTTAAGTTGACAGTTTATTAGCAAATTATGTTAACATTGAAAATAAACATTTTTAATGTATGAAATGATTCATTATTTAAAGTGACATGTTTATTAGCAAATTATGTAAACATTAAAAAGAAACATTTTTAATGTATGAAATGATTCATTATTTAATGTGACATGTTTATTAATAAATTATGTAAACATTAAAAAGAAACATTTTTAATGTATGAAACGATTTATTGTTTAAAGTGACATGTTTATTAGCAAATTATGTAAACGTTGAAAAGAAACATTTTTAATGTATAAAATGATTCATTAATAAAAATGACATGTACATTGCAAACTGTTTAGAGATTAAAAAGGGCATTTTTAATGTACACTTAGTTTCATTATAATGTTACATTCTACATGTACATTTAGATAAAAAGGGATTATAGGTTGGATTTGTAATTAAAAATGTTACATTTTACATGTTAGTATAATAGGAAAATGTTGAAATACTAATATATGCTTTGTTTGTTGAAAACATCATTTTTAATATGTTAGTGAAATCATTGAATGATTTATGTTTGTATATATATTTATATATATAAATTAAAATTAAAATTAAACGAATCGCGCGTGGTAGTTCGCGTTTCGGAATCGTAACTTCAAATGATTATACCGAAAGATCTGACTGTTGGATTTTCCCAAAATTGGAACCGTTAGGTCCGCTTTGGGAAGATCTTTCCAACGGTATTAACTTTGTTACAATCCAACGGTTAGATTTCGAGAAACGTGTAATAAAAATTTGGATTATATGTATATAAATAGATTTCCGCCAGGGTCACGTAACGACCTGAAATGCCGTTTGAATTAAATGAATCATTTTATATAAATAGAAAAAGCGATAAATCGTTATAAAATAAAATTAATGATATGAAATGATTTGAATTATATGTATATATGAGAATTATTTGAAAAGACCGAGTTCAATCTCATTTCAAATAATTATTCGACGATTTAAAGTCGAAGACACTAAAGACGGTGGTTGAAGGCCTGCGATCTTCACATCGAATGGACGACTACTGATGCCTTGATTTGGGTAGCTCCCAGTGAAGGGTTAAAGTGGTAGTTATCAGGACGTACTTGTTGATCATCAGGATATGCGAGAACCTGTGACACCCCACGTCCGTTAATGTCACTCACTAAGGGAATGCATTAAGTTTCATGAAACGTTGTAGGTAAACAGACACAGAATAATTACAAGACAGATATAGATAAAATAGCAGCGGAAATTTCAAATTTTTATTTCAACATAAAACATAATACCGTAGTTCACAACACCGTAAGTCATAAAATCGTTACAAACAAATACTTCTGTCTTGCATCATCAGAGTACATAGGTATTAAAGAAAAAAAATATTCCCCAATAAAAAGAGTAAGCCATAGTAGAGACAAAGACTTGAGCCATACTCCAGAAGTAGCTTCTAGCAAGATAATATCCAAGTCCTGACTAAGCCCGGGTGTTTCCTCCTTGAGAACCTAGGGGGGAGAAACGGAAGAGAGAGGGAAAAACAAAGGGGTCAGACATAAAGTCTGGCGAGTCTAGTTACTTTTAGCCAGTAAATAAATAAAGGTGAACATGACAGGTGTAAAGGGGAAAAGAGAGATCAATACATAAATGGCAGGCAAAACAAGGTAAACAGGACAACAAGATAGAATAGATAGCGCTTCCTAATACTTTCCTTGCTCTGCACCAATACTAGTATAACAGATATGAAATAGGATTACATATTCCCCAATTGCTTAACAAAAACAAGATGATCCCAACAGAAACATAATGGAAGTTTTAGGGGTACTCTAGTAACAGATTTTAACCCAAACAGAACTGGCATCTAAACAGAAATAACAGGTGTTTGCCCAGACAGAAACACAGGTACCCTACAGAAACAGATAGGCCTCACTACACCAGAAAAGACCTTTGGTAGCGTTTAAAAAACGCTACCAAAGCTTTTAGTAGCGTTTTAAAGAACGCTACTACAGGTCACGCAACTAAAAGTCTATTTATTTTTGTTGCGTTTTAATAAACGCTACACATGTTTCATATAACTGCGTTTTTAAACCGCTACCAAAACTTTTTGTTACATTTATTTTATGTCACTATAAATTCAGGTGGTATTTTTACATTTGTATCTGTAGCGTTTCTGAAACGCTACTAAAAGGTATTGATTGTTTTGTAGCATGTTTTAAGTGCTGCTATATACTGTTAATGGCTTATATTATTTCCAGCATCCAATTATATAATTATCGTATTAAAATCAGCAACAATCGTATAATTATCATATTCAAACAAACAATCAACCAATCATATAATCATCATATTCAAATAATTAAAAACACGTTAGTCATATAAGTATTATCCATAACCATTTAGACAATAGTTTGACAAAATGAACAAATTCACATACCACAAGCATTCACAAAAGGATTACTCAACATATACTAACTAATATCATAATACATATAACGATTGAAGTCATATCCATTGTTGCTGATAGTCTTACTTCGGAAAAGCTTAATTACCTGTAAACAAGTTCGATAATCAACAATAATAATTTGCCATGAATTATCAAGTAACATTCAAAAAATATTATATCATTGTCATTAAAACAAACACAAACAATTAAGCCATCCAAGTATACTAAAATTTACAGGATTACCATAAAAGTCAGACCTTGCTCTCTTTGAAAGTCCAAAGCTTGCACAAGTATAAGCACATCATATAGTCAAACAATCTCACACTTATATATAAACTTTGTTAAATTGGTTATATTATAATCATTTATAAGATATAGTTAATTTAAACTAAGTTAACTTTATTTAAAAACTTGTTTAATTTTTAAAAAACTTAGTTAATTTGTATTAGCTTAGTTAATATGTTATTATGATTATAATTCGATTAACTTAGTTATATTATTATTATAAACTTAGTTACTTTTTACAAATTTAGTTAATTCATCATCAATATTATTATTTATAAAACTTTGTCAAATTATTTATCTTATTATTATTATTTGAAATTTAGTTAACTGAAACTTAGCTATTTTTTATTAACTTGGTTAACTTAATTAATTTTAATATCGCTATTACTATTAAAACTCGATTAACTTAATTATATTACTATTATTATTATAAACTTAGTTAATTTTTATACCTTAATTAGTTCATCATAATCAATATCATCATTTCAGCCCGCTACCCTTACACGAAATGACCTGACACCCCAAACACAATCTAACTTCCACCATTTAAACTCTTCAACCACATAAACATCCTCAACAACCCAAAAACCGTGCACAAGCATGCACTTAATCTCAACTCTACTACAACCTGACAACCATTGTTTCCTGCACTTTACACAAACTATTATTCACTTCCGAGCCAACATCTTCATCCTTACAAACAAACTGCTCCTATCATCGCCTCATTTCAGTGCAACAACCGACCGTATGAACAACATCAACCATGATAGTTTTTAATACAAATAGAAAGTTGTCAAACATGATCTTTTTTTTTTTTTCATGTCAGACAGAAAAAAAAAAAAAGGAACAAAGAGAGAGAGATAGTTGTACACATACCAAACTGACCTTGTCATATTTCCCAAAAGTAGAAGACAAAGTTTGCCTTGTTGGAAACATTTAATTTCACTTTCAGATGTATTAATGAACATAAATCTGGTGGATCAAAAATAGGTAGTAATCCAACAAATTTCCAAGGCCTACCTGGACTCTCTTTAGATTTCTCAGGAACTTCCTGTATGTTATAAGATCAAACATGATAAAAAATAATGAATCAGTAATGAAATTAATTGGATACACATGATAATTATATGATGAGTATTGAAGAAAACCCGTCGTGCCACAGCGAGAGACCGAAGTCCTCATTCAGCAAACTTACTAATCACATCACGGACTTTATCCCTTACATCTTTCGCACAATTGCAAAGGTTTATAATCTGATTCAGATAAACTTTAGTTTCACAGGAATGTCAATGAAATAATCATAGATGATTCAGGTATGATTTTAACATGTTCAGACGCACCTTTACTTGCACGATGCCAATCGTCATTAGCATCAATGCATGTAAGAGCAGTTCTTTTCTCAAATGGGTAAAATGGTAGAAAATGCATTTCTCTAATACCCGCTGTTGCTTATAAATACAAAACGAAAATTATTAACAAATGTTTCGTTGGACATCATAATAAAAGATATATTGACGAGAACTGATGAAACAATTTATACCTCTTTGGAGTCAGAAAGCATTCCAACCATAGCAGCATGAATAGCATTCTGATTCTCAGTTCTTGAAGCTTTTGCTGCCAAAAGCATCACATGATCTTTTTATACACCATTTGCAAATGCCTCAATAAGATCTGTATCAATGCTTAATCTGTTTAGAGTCAATGTTCCGGTTTCCAGCATAATCAGAATTAATATGGTTAATGAGTAGTATGGTTCATACTGGGTTAATACGATTAATGAGTAGCTAAATATTAGTATTTACAAAACACAGATTAATCAGAATTAACCATATTAATTTGGGTTAATATTGTATCTCAGCGTTACGTTTAATGAATAGCTGAATGTTGTGCTAATATCTCCAGGTATTACAAAACACATAATTGGTATATATGCACATTAACAAATTGAGTTTGAAAATAAAAATATCTATAGTAGCTTAATGAGTTGTATGGTTCATACTGTTCTAAAAATATTAGTATGGAATTTGGGTTAATATTGATTGAGTTCATACTGTCCAACCCAGATAGCTTTTTTGTAACATTATCGACATAAATACTGATCACTATCTTAATTGGTGACAGTTGTGGCTTCATATTTGTCTGACTGGCGTTATATGTATTGAGGTATGCTAAAACTAAGATGCCTCAACTTTCTGTCCTTAATTTAAGTTACTTTTTTTTATTGCAAAAATTGCAGTCCTTTTTCTATTTCATCTTTTTAAACAATATGACTTATGGTGTGCTAAATCCAAGATTGGGTCTACTTTCTGTTCTTAAAGTAGGTTACATCTTTTTTGCAAAAATTACAAACTCATTATTATTTTACCTTTTTAAACAACATAACCTCTATGCCTTAGGATAACGTAATCATCATGACAAAAGGCATTACTTGGGTTTAAACCAAATAACTATGAGATGATTAAATAACACTAATGCTTTTTTCGTTGCCCAAAATGCAACTGACTGGTTTTCAACTGACTAATATTCAGTCACAAATAATTTAACACATCTACAATGTACGTACGAAACTACTAAATTACATTGATTTTTATAACTGTAGGCAACTCCATCTAACTATCATGGTTCAACTTTGGACCTGTGTTCTTCTGCGTAAACACGTCTCTTAAGCAGGAACCGACATAAAAGGAGAAAACAAAATCACTCCGATCAGCTCCATCCTTTCCAACACTATATGAATAGTTACCACATGGATGCACTATATGAATAGTTAACCAACACACTTATCATCATTAAATGTAGGTTGATGTGCAACTATGAAAGAATATTTAATACCAAATAATACCTGATTGGCGTCACCTATGCCAACAAGTTCAACAATTGGTCCCTTGTCCATTGTGACGTCAGTGAAATCTTTTTTGTTCATTCTAAGGCTCTCTACTTCAATTTGCTAAGTCAGAATATTGGCTCCTGTTTTTACATCATATAATACTGCTCAAGGAATGACCTATATCATAAAACCTTCGCTAGTATATAATTTTATTTTGTGATGTTATCAAACTTGCATTATATGCATTTTAAAAAAGTTCATGAAATTATTATTATTTTCTTATTTCACACTCTTCTACTTACTGTTGAATTACAAATATATTATGTGTAGAAAATCCTTACATTAAAGAAGCTGCAGCTTCATTTGTCATTTAATAATTCAGGCAACATCATTTATGATAAATGATTATGGAAGATTCAACATGTCACCTAAATCAACAAAACCATGATAAAGGAGCACCCAAATTAATGGAGTAATTATGTTTATGGATTTATTTGTTATGTTACAAATGCCATTATAATCAGAGTTCATTTTCCCTAGACTGATAAACATCGGCTGATGAGATGATGGCCAGTTGCGTAGCATTCCCATGGCACTATAGTAATAACTTGATTATACATGCCTCTTTAATCACCTATACTTTTATAAATACAACACCCCTACTTCACAAACTCAGATTCTAAAACCCATATCCAGTTACTTCTACTAGGAATATAGAAAATAAAAATCAACATAAATAATAATGGGAAATCGCATAGTTCATGAAAGCCAAAAGGAAACAAAGATCAAGATGATCCATCATCAGGAGAAAGAAATAGAGAAGACAATGGAGCACACATAATCAAGCTAATGATAAGAAAACAAGACTTAAAGCAGTTACTAGAAAAGGAAGGGATAACACTTAAAGATATGATGTCTCAAATTCAGAAAAAGCCAAGACATTATCATATAACTGATAATCGAAGTAATATGAAATGGAAACCTTCTACATATACTACATCAGAAATGACTAACTACCAGCACCATCTTAAGTTTCTGGTTTTCTTTTTGTTATCCAGCTACTTCTGATTAGAATATATTTTATATATAAAATACAATTAATAAGGACACCATTGTATAAGTTCAGTTTCTCCTTTCTTCACTTTTCCGTGTGAAGCAAAGGTCAAGATAATCAATGAAGAATACAAAATTACTGATTAACGATATTTTATAGTTAAAAGGTCTTCTATCCATATATTCATAGTAGAAATGATTAAAATCCAAATCAACATTTTTAATTGAATTGCTTTAAAAACCGAGAAACCAACTGATTTTAATCATGATCCAAAGGTTTCAACTGTAAGTAAAGCACATAACAAGGTAACATAATTAAAGATAAATATCATATGTTTTTTTGCCATATTTATTGCCCTAAAAAACATGAAATAAAAAACTGTTAAGTGTATAACCTATTTCTGCTTCATCCTCTGTTCCATTATGTTTATTTTCTGATAAAGTTATTATACTATTATCTTTTTAGTTTTTCTTCCACTCAATGTTTTCATGTCCTTCCCAACTCTAGCACATAGTAGATTACGATAATAGAAGGATGTTCATTAAGTTTTCCAATGTTTTATGCTGAAAAACAATAACATTAGACATACTGCAAGGTTTACTACGAATATGTAAACCTTAGCCAATGAGTACTAAACAAAAGCACACAGTTCACTATTACATCTTGAATTCAAGTAATTAATAACTTTCCATAAAGAAACTTACCTTACATAGCTTGTAAAAAAAAATGTATTTTGAACGTCCTGGTCACCACTGAAAGTTAGCATATGAATGACATGAGATCCCTTATGTTTCTTAAGAAACCACAGTCCTACAATTGTAACTGCAGGCAACAACATATACATGAATATTATTTAAATTATAATGAACAACTAACAAGTTTATTAAAAAGCTTTTGAATAACAAGGAAATATTACCCCAAAAAAATGTCTGGTAATAGAATGATAAGAAATGCTTTTCCGGTGTCTGAAACATTATTTATTAATTTATATCCAGTGAACTTCAGCAAAGCCACCTGGATACGTAAAAAAAGAAAGAATAGTGAATGCACTGGAAATAAAGCTGGAAACCTGAATTGATAAGTTGGTGGTTTTCTTTAAAACCAATATAACTAACTATAACGACAATGACAGATTAGAGGGACAAACTCTTTAGTTTCCACTTGTTTATACACCATGGTCTGAATGTTTTTGCAAAGTTGCTTTATATAGTTGATTTTCTTTGACCGAGGGGGTTTAAGTTTCCTATTCCCACTCAGTTTCTAACCTTCGAACACAGTAACTAAATAACTGGTTTTTCCAATAACTGATAACAGTTGGCAAGTTTTATGTTTGTCGAAGAACATCATAATGTTTGAAGAACATGAGTACAAATAAGTGTAGCTTTTGGCTTTGAAAGTATTGGAATTGCATGAATCATGGTAACAGTACACAGCAACAAATATGAGTTTCTTTTCCTTCTAAAGACGGGATTAAGAGACATCTTACTTTGCTTTTATTTGAGTATACGAGAACGAATAAGGAAATCCCATATAGCATATCTGACCAAATATTTACAAATGCTCTTTGATTCTCAAGCTCCACTTGTCACTTAATTCTATCCTGATATTTCATGAGTTTATAATGGGTGCGAGAATAAATTTATCAAGAAATTTACATAAAAGTAAATGCATAACAATTGTTCATTGTGAAGGCATACTAAAATATTAGTTGCGTGAATGATTCACTTGTTATATCAGGAAAAGGATTATTCGAATTTCACTGAATATATGGTAAGACATTAAAGAAATAACATGGCATGCAAAAGAGAGTATATGGTTAAACACGATGTAACTTACACTTTGTGCCGTAGCTCTAACCATAACTCCTCATCAGAAAGAGGAGGAGATTTACCGATTTTCATTTCCAACCGAAATCTTCCTTTCTCAACTTTTAATTTTTTAACAATTTCTAACTTCCGACTTCTTAATTACATCAAGCATCTCAGCAGTAAAAGGTACAGTCTTCACAAACCTGTTTGAGAACCTTGAATCATAATACACCGACTCTTGTTAAGAATTGTTACACATTAGAAACAATATAGACATGATACTGAAGTTCTCACACTATATATGGCAAGGATACTTGATATGTCTGTAATTGGTTACCGTTAACAAATTGATGAAACTTATATCTTTATTGACATTTATAATAGGTTAACAAAATTTTGATCTGACTGAGAACTTCCCTGAATGCTCCTAATATATGCATACGAGATCATAAGTTCAAATCCTAATCATTGCAAAACTTAAGTCCCTATATTTATTGGAAAGTCTGAAAAATTATTAAGCACGTATTTTTGAATCCCAACGACAACAAAAATTCATATGTTTAATTTCCTCCTTTTTGTAATATTTTTCCATTCTTGATATCAATACATAAATATTCATTCTTCGTTTATTTTGTCGAATGACACTTTCAATTGAACAATAATTCATATTTTAATTTTTGTCTAATTTAGCATACTTTTAAAAAAAAATCATTTCTAAATATTTGAAAATAAAAACAATCTCGTTTAATCCTACCATTTTTTAAATAACCTTTTGCTATGACATTCATTTTCTTCTGAAACTAAAAATTTATTAAAAAAATAACAGTGGAAAATTAAAGGTTTTTGCGTGTCTTAATACCTATATTGGATAAAGAAATATTAGGAACGGGTTTTACCATCTTCCTGGCATTAAATTTGACTTTAACAACAGAAAAGTCTATGCTTTTGACTGAAATGGACTGGATCAACAATTCCCCTTGAACCACCATTCACAATATCATTCATCGAGAAATCATTAATAGGAGGAGACAACACTTTGCATTCAGTTGAAACAGTAGCCAAATCACTATGAAACCCATTAGCATTAATATGAGAAAAGGAAATACCGCCTGACTGAGAAGAAAGATCGTGAACAATATGATTTAATTAGAGAATGATAGATATGCAGACAAAGAATTCTGCCCAGCCACATCAGCCTTAAAACATCAGGATCCAACATCATACAATCAAGCGAGCTACTGTAAGGAGGAGCATTCAACAGAGAAGCACATTCATCACTTTTAGAACAATCTACTCTGAACTCAACAGAGTCTCCCTCTGCAATATCTACAGAGGGATTCAAACTACTCATAGAGCCAGAAGCGTAAGAAAAACAAGATTGGAAATTTACAGACGAATTTAAATATTAAAATGAAAAAAAAAACATCAAATAATTTAAGATCATCTGTTTTTTCAAAAGAAAAAATGTCTAGAAAAATATTTGTAAGTTTCAAGAACACCAAACAAAATAGAAATCGCTGTTTCAAATCAAGAGGAGTTGGTAAAGGAGGGGGGGGGGGGGGGGGGGATGAACTGTCAACAGGTTCAGAAAACATTGAATAAAGATGCTGAATTAAATGTGTCAAAGTGCAATAATAATTTCACAAAGAGATAAAGACCATTATCTTTATCCAAACATAAATAAAAAGAGAAAATATTTGTTAAAAGCAAGAATTTGAGACAGAAGAAAAAATTATGTTTCTATAAAACTAAAGAAACAGGAAATGGGGAAGAGATCGATCAATAAACCAAGAACAAGAAAATCGTTTATGCACAAATAAACACATTTAAAACACACTGTAGGTTCTTTGCATACATAAGATCTATGAGATTTGTCACCACATATATAGCATCGATTGATGAAATAAAGAACACACAAAAACTAAGTTGGCAATGGAAATAGGAGTACTAACGAAACTGAAGAATATGGGGAACAAATTTTAGTTTTAAATAACGCCATACATCATAGGGCATACGCAGGATTAATAAACCAGGAATCAAATATATGGTGAGAAAATTTCTAATTGAATGAGGCAACAAAGAATAATACCTTAAAATCAGCATATTACTGACAGCATAGATCAGCATAAATCAACAAAGGATAAAACCGTCGAAATTGCAATTGATTCCAAAACGCATCGATTAAGAATTAGGGTATAGTCTGACGAAGGCTTCAATTTTCAATGCAGTGAGGATTGTAAGAGCGGAAGTCGATTTTAATTTTAGCGAAAAGTAACAAGATTGGGGAAAGTATTGTGCGATTTGCGGATGAAGGTATTGAGAATGGTGTAATAGTAAACATGGAAGGCAAAACTTCGTACGAAGACAATAAACATTGACACAGTGAAGACGAAAATTTAGGGGAAGACTAGGAGGAAAATTATTTAGGTTTAGGCGGAAAAACGAAAATAGAGGAGGGAAGTCAAACGTAATGGGAGGGAACCGGCAAACGTAACCAGTATTTTAGGGAATGTTAAACAAACGTAGCCATAACTTCTAAATACAAAATTAAAATCCACATTGGTTACATTTACTTATCAAACGCAACCAATAAATGTAACCTTATGCATGTTTTCTTGTAGGGCCTAGATGTACCCTATTTACTACCCCTAATCGATAGGCTTCCTATTATGTAGATACCCTGGGTTGGCCCCATAGTTGGGTGTATAACTCCCTAAAGTGGCAACCCTTCATTTTCCGGATGTGCACAACCATATCTATTGATGTCACAACGTCTTATCATCCCCAGCATGCGGAGTCATGCACACACATGACCCTGTTGGAATGCACCGTCAACACCGCCTACATGTCTGGATCTCTTACAATTAGCTCAGTAAGCGTGCCCCACTCCAACCTAGTTCGGAGTACTCGTTTGATACCTATTTTAAGGGTTACTGACTGAAATGGGTCCCACACAAGATGATGCAAGCTCTCCTTTTTGTCTTGCATCCCCACTACTAGGTTTCCAACTGGTTATGTTTACCTAAAAAGTGTCTTTACTTACATAACTTTATCAGGTTAAGTTTGTGGGCCTATATATATACTAATAATACCCACATACCAAAGATTTACTTAACCCTCCCACTGATTCAAGCATGTTTATTTAACGGTTAAGTTTGTGGGCCTAATATACTAATATTACCCACCCACCCAAGATTTACTTAACCCTCCTCTTTCTTTCAGCCAAGTTTACTTAACCCCCAACTAAAATTTAAGTTCATACAATTCCTATGGATTAACTTAGGTTAAGTAGTCCAATTCATTACCATGTCCATTTATGGTTATAATGGGCTAGACCTCCCACATTAGGCCTACAACATGTGGATGCTGGATAAGCCGGTCGGGTTCGGGTAGTCTTATTTCACAGTTGGTCCTAACCTCCCACATTAGGTTCAACATTCGTGGCTACTGGATATGCCGATCGGGTCCGGGCAGACTTCCACCACTAACGTAACCTAACCTTGTGTCATAAATACAATTACAATTCCTAATTGTAATTACAAACATTCCATTTTTAATTACTTTACCAATTAATTAATCCTTTCCTTTTATAGGTGTCAATACCTATTTTGCATCAATAATTTGAATAACATACCATAAATGTTCATCTTCAAATTATGCAATTTTTACCCAAATTTCCTATGTCATTATAAGTGATTATTTCTATGTTTCCCTATTTGAATTTTATGTCCAACTTATATAAAACATTATATAATTTATGCCAATTATAAATCCCCTTTTTTCCCTGTTTCCTAACTAACGTGATCGCATGTATTTTGGCGTCATCGAGGCTACAAAGTAGCCTCGCCATAACAAGAAAAAGGAACATGATAAGGGTGATAGTTCAACATGTTTTGGAATAAATATTAACATAACTAGCATAGTGACTAAGTGAATGGACATGTGATAATTATCATAATATCAAATTAATAACTTGTGTTTAGGCAAGCATAATGAGATCTAGATTCAATGTTAGGTGTCCAATTATCTAAATCTAGCATAGACAAGGTGGCATAACAACAAGTTTAGATTCACATGTCAAGTTTACCACATATACCAAGGTATCATAATATAACAAGTGAAAGGTGATTAACACCAAAGTCTAAATCCAGGTAATGTCAAATTAATGGATGTACTATCATCCTAACATGGTTACAAATCAATGTTCATATAAACGTGATGTTAAATCACCACAATCAAATCTAGAAAGTTAGATTTGTATTAACAAGTTCACATGTACCACAATATAATTGTAATTCAAGATTCACATAGGAAACATAGCAGAATGTCCATATATTAGATCTAGGGGAAATGACATAGTATGCTTGCATAAGTTCATGATTTACAGCATATACCCAATTCATAGTCTACCACATTTCACATTTATCTATTTAAACCTAAAAGTGACTAGAACTCACTATGGTAGAAGAAAGAATAGATTAAGCGTTTGTTGCTGTTCTAGAACCGTTCTCTTCTTTCACAATTCCTAAGCTTTAATTCATTGGAGAAGAGACCAGCTTAGTTTAGGATGCAGCAGCGTGGAGGCTTATAAATGAATTTAGTTTAGATTAGGGTTTAGGTTTATGTGTGCTTATATAGATGTGTAGGATTAATTAGAGCCCTTTGGTTAACTAGGAGATCATCAGAACCACACAGCTCAAAGACACATCATCCAGCCAATCAGAAGAAGATACGTCATCAGAACTCTCCAGAATCCTGTGCAGGTTTCTGGCTCGGCATGGGCGCACTTCCCAAGTGCGCTAGTGCATTTTTGTCCTGGCGCACTTCCCAGGTGCGTCGGTGCATTCTGGTCCATTTGCTGAATTTTCTGCCCAACTTCTATTGTCCATAACTCTTTCATACGGCATCGTTTTACACAAACTTGGACTCTATCTCAACAAAATTCCTAGACGAACGCAATGGCATAACCCATTTCACCTAATTCTTCTTTTAATAATTAATTATTTTTAAGTTATCTCTTATGTCATGTTTTAAAATTATGGGGTTTTACAGAACCACTCTTCCGTATTGGACATACGGGACGAGGAATAAGGTGTATCCATTTTTGCTCAGCCCAGAACGGACTTGTAGATGGATGTGTGTCTGACATTCGATTTCATTCTGTGTTGATTGATTTCTATAAAATATATCTTCTTAGTTGTAGAGAATTTATTCTCTTGCTTGACACCCTTCTCTGAGACGTACGAGCTTAGAGGTTATATATTGATAGACATCAGTCGCATGGCATGAATTGTTAATGTGGCATTCTAAGATGCAAATGATTAAGGCTTTTGTTGAAAAGCAGAGCCTTGTGGTTGATGATCAAAGCACAGCTTTATTTAACATAGCTTTGTGTATAGCATTACTTCGTGAGTCTCACACCCCGGTAAGAGTCAAAACCGGGATAAGGGAACGCAGGCAGTGCACGACGTTTCTTTCTAGCTAGAAGTGGTGTCATGGTATGGAGCCCAAACATTTTTACTTACGTGGATGATGGAATGAGGCGCCTCGGATATTGGTCGTTGTTGGCCAAATGATAGGTCCAATAGGACCGGGAAACTTGTTTTCAGGAATTGCCTATCCACTAAAGTATTTATGGACCTTCCCTGCAGGATCCAAGGGTTCGCCCGTGTCCGAGCCCTGAGACATTTGCTAGAGTGTCTCGAGTCAGTAAGGAGACCATCTCTAGCCTTGGGTCATGGTGGAAACCCAATTTCCAATACGACATTACGGATTTGATTGTAAACCTATATATGGCGACATAGTATATCGTAGCTATGCCATCCAGGATTGATACATTTACTTTGAAAATGTTTTAAACTGACTAAACACTAATAATAATATCAAGTTTTATACGTATCAAGCATATTTGATCATTATAAGGTAAAACTCTATCCTCCGGTTTGCGTTGCATTGTGTGATGGGACATGGGTCTTATAATGGTTTCATTTTTCTAAAAAGCATTATGTTGTTTTAAAAGATTTACTTATTTTATGCACTGGCAATCCAATGGAGTAAACCCGTTCCGCGTTAGTGGCGTTGTCCAGTGATTAGCCTTATAATTAAATAAGTTAAGTAAGATTTCTCATACCAGTCCCAAGACTAACTCATAGTTTATTTCACTTGCAATGGGTGCCCATATTTTCCACACGAGCAGTCGAGTGGCTTATTTTGAAGATATTTATTTATTGAGTAGGATTCTGGATCGAAGCTTAAAGCTGTGTCCAAAGCACTGATAGTCTTCCGCTATGTTATTTGTTTCCACTGCATTGTATTAGATTTATTGTAAATTAGTCTTCCGATGTATCATATTTCGATGTACTGTGATATATTCTTTACTATGATGTAACATTATTATGATGTTTATAAAAGTCTTCTGTTATTTGTTCTGATGCATTGTATGCCCAAAGTTAGGTATCCGGGTTTTGAACGGTCTTGGTCGATTTAGCGATCGATTAGGTCCGAGCGAAATCCGCATCGTTACAGAAAAGCTTCCACCCAAACCAATTTAAACCAAAGAAACCTTTCTATTCCTCAACCCAATGCCACTCATGACATTGTCCTCAATGTTTTGCAAAATTCTTCTCAGCACTATTCCCATATTACATGCCCCCGGTTACCCTGCTTCCCCTTCTAACATAACATAACAAAAAAATCTAGACCCTACCACTTTGGATACTACTAATTAGCCCTAACACAATGATTTAACCAAAAAAAACCAATAGAAAAAAGAAAGGCAAGAAGAGAAAAACCTTTGATGAGTCCAGAGTAAACCATAAGTCCAGTATCTTACTTACAACCCCTACATCTCCAGCCTCTTCAACAAGAAGCAAGAAAAATAAGAATCACCAATCTAAACCATCAATGGCACAAATGTTATGAGTTTGAAACATAAGAGGAGCTTATCTTTATAGCAAACTTGAGTGAGCCAAAGATATCATCAATTAATATAATCATCGTTTATTTGCAGTTTTGAAAACCAAGTTAAATCTCAATCTTACTAGTATAGTTGCAAACATCGTTAAACCTTCATGTAACCTTCATCATAAGCTTTTAGAGGATCCTTATGGTAGAATAATGATTCTTTCTGACACTAATCATTTTCTTGTGTGCCATATCCTTTGCCACAAACAATTTATACATTTACACCTTATGCATATCCCTTCTTCCACTTCCTTCTTCCTTACCATCATATATATAATTTAGCCACTTCTAGACAAGATTTTTTGACTATCTTACACATCTTCCCTCAAAAATTAATCCTTGGATGCTGATTTGTGATTTTAGCTGCTTGCTTAATCATGGATACAGAATTAGAGGCAATCCAATCACTCTCAAAGTCCTAATCCCACTCAACTCTTCCTTAAATTCCTCTAATCTGCATCATATACCATTTTTGGGTGCTAGATACTTATAGGACAATATGAGTAGCTCTGGAAGAAGAATTTACAGTAAGATAGATCATAACTTATGTAATTCCCTACCATAGCATTTTGACTAGCTATTTCCACCTACCTTTCACCTCCCTTACTTTCTTATCACTCCCCTTAAATAATCTCCCTTGCCATGGGTTCCAAGAAAAGGAATTCCTCTTTTTAATTTTTTAATATTTGAATCTACCGACCATTTTTTTTCAATATTTCTTTTGAATGCTCGGAAAACTAACTATTTGGCACTCCAATGTATATTTTTAGCAGAAACTAACGTAGGTCAAGAAGGCATTATCTGCTTGGACAACAATGAAATATGGGAGAGGAGAACACTTAAAAAACTCTAAACGTTGCATTAGCAACTGCTCAGTTGGAAGCTATGGAAAACCCTGGTGATGAAGCTTTAGCCACAATTGATTTTGTCTCCTGAATTGGTATAGGAATGCACTTAAATTTGAGGAAGAGATGCATAGGCAAAAAATGAGAATTAGATGGAATGTAGAAGGATATAGAAACACAAAACTATTCCATAATTCATTGAAAATTAGACAAGCCAAAGCTAATATTATGAGTATTAAAGGCAATGAAGGTAACAAGCCAATACTCTTGAACTAATTGAGCATTCTTTTATTGACTATTTCTTAAAGATGTTAGAAAACTTATCTATTATTGATGAAATTGAGCAACAAAACTACACTGTCTATTTGGATTTCTAAATAGGAGATTAAAGGCAACATTTTTCATACGAATAACGACTCATGTGGTGGTTCTGATGGGTTCAATGCTTTGTTTTATACTTCTTGTTGGAGCATAATTGAGAATGGTGTGTATAAATCTGTCAAAAGCTTTTTTCTCCAGTAAGAGAATGCTTATTGGTATTAATACCACCACTTTGCTCTAATACTGAAGAGGGAACACCCCAATACGATTAATGTATTTAGGCCATTGCTTGCTGCAACATAATGTATAAATGCCTCTCTAAGATTATTTCTACTAGACTCAAATTAGTTCTTCCCTCTTTGATATCTGTTAATCAAGCTGCCTTTCTAAGTAATAGAAGCATCTTGGATAATGTGTTTATTATCTATGAATTATTGAAAGATTATAGTAAAGCCTCCATATCCCCAAGAGCACTGCTCAAGCTAGACATCAAAAAGGCATATATCTTCTTGCAGTGGACTTCCATTACTAGAGTTTTGTTTAAAAATGGGTTCTTGCACCACTTTGTAGTCTGGATATGTACTTGTATCTCTATAATCCACACGATGGTGGATCTGTGGGATATTTCAAGAGTGGACAAGGAGTTAGGCAGGGGGATCTAATGTCCACCTACCTTAGTCATGGAAGTGTTAACTAGATTGATATATAAAGCAGTGCATTTTAAGAGCATCACAGTTCATCCCAAATGTCGTGATCCTTTGATAACTTATCTAAGGTTTGTTAATGATTTGATCATATGCACCAGATCAACTGCTAGCTCCATCTCGAACATTCTAGTAGTGTTAGATAATTTCTATAAGTTTTCAGGACTTGCCTTAAATTATAACAAATCTTCTTTGTTGCTGGCCGGTGTATCCATGCAACATTCCACCATGTTGTCCAATCTAACTAGTTTACTATAACAACCCGTATTTTCAATAACCTGTTATAACGTAAATCGAGGCTGAATTTAATTTATAAATCTGAATCAAGGGAAACGGGCTATGCCATTGCGTTCGTCTCGTAAAAATACGCGAAATAGAGTCCGAGTTTTTGAAAATCGGAGTCCGTATGACCCGATTAAGGCCCAATGAAGTTTTCAGAAAATTTCAAGTTCAAAACAGATTTGAATTTCAAGTTCAAATTTCGGATTTCGGGCCTGGAAGGCTAGGCGGGAAATTTCCCGCCAAGCCAACCAAGTCGATAGGCCTGTCGACTTGGCAGTCGACTTGGTTGGACCCAAGTCGACAGCCCTGTCGACTTGGGTGTCTACTTGGTTCAGCCGGGCAGTTTTGCCTGGTGCACCATTTTGGAGTTGTGTTGAGTTTGGGGGCCAGATTCGGTTTTGAGGGCTGAGATTGGAATTAGGTTTTAATCCTAAGGTTGAAACTAATCCTAATCTCTATAAATAAGCCCCTAACCTAACCCTAAATCATCATTATTCATTCAAGTAACTAAACTATGGAAAAATCATTCCTCTCATGGCCTCCACTCTCTTCATAAAATTCCTAAGTTATTTCTATGAGAGATTTTCAATGCATACAAGTGTTTTCAAGCTTGTATGGGCATCATTAGCTTGCATTCAAGTCAAGTTTCCATATTTACATCATAAAGCAAGAGTTTTGATCATTTTGGCTCAAGGGTTTTTCTATTGGAACTTGCATTTTGGGTTTATTTGATTGCATAAGGGCTTTGGCATTGTAAGCCCTTTTCTACTTTCATATTTAAACTCTAAAGTTAATGAATGATGCAAGTTGTGTTTGATCATTATGATATGCAAGTATATCATGTTATGTTATGCAAGTATGCCATGTTATGATATGCAAGTTTACCATGTTATGCTATGCAAGTTTGCCATGTTATGATATGCACGTTTACCATGTTATGCTATGCAAGTTTGCCATGTTATGATATGCAAGTTTACCATGTTATGCTATGCAAGTTTGCCATGTTATGATATGCAAGTTTACCATGTTATGTTATGCAAGTTTGCCATGTTATGATATGCAAGTTTATCAAGTTATGTTATGGTTGATCATTTTGCTCATGTTATCATGTTATGCAAGCTTATCTTGGGTTTATGAGCTTAAAGCTTCAAGCTTTATGCTAAAGGTTGCATTTTGGCAACATGTAAGTTATCATATCCCTTATGATAACTTGCATGTGAGGCTAAATGCGAACTTATGGCAACTTCTACATGTCATTTACCACCATGTATCACTTATATGCTAAGTTTGGTTTTATGCATACTTTTGAGGCCTAATGATGCAATATGCAAGTATATGAACATATGTACATTTCATATGCCACCATGTTAAACTTGTGGCTTCAACACCATTTGTCATCTTTATGCCAAGTTCCCTCTTTCTATCCTTTATGCGCTATTGCGATATGTAAGCGATGGGATTGCGTTTGGGGTTGGGTAAACTTAAAAGACATAAAAACATAAGATTGGGAATTTACGTATTAAGTTAGGTCTACCCATTGGGAATTTACCTATTAAGTTAGGTCTACCCAAATGCTTGAAAACTTGTAATATGTTTTGGAAACATAATGGACATGACACTTAGAAAATATAAGTGTGACCAACTCGAAGTTGGGTTGAGTTTGTAGCGTAAACCTACCCGGAACCGACCGGCTTAACTAGTTGCTACAAACAATAGGACCCAATGTGAGAAGTTGGTCATGTTGTACCTTGAACCCGAGGTTAGACCAAGTTGTGGTATAAAGCTACCCGGAACCGACCGGCTTAACTAGTAACCGCAACAAAGTCTAATGTGAGAGGTTAAGGCACATTAATTAATTAATGCCTCATGATTAGGGTTTAAGTCATGGTCCACTTAATACTTAATCAATGTGGGCTTGGTAGATTAACCAGGGTTAAGTCGTGAACTCATCGTTACACTTAACCAAGTTAATCCATGATTAGCAAGAGGGTTAAACCGTACTTAACCCACTAGAAAATCCTAGCAATGGGGGTCCACTCCAGCAGTAATCCCAAGTTTGTATCATTAAGACCCTAGGGACTAGGCTAGGGAGGGGGGCACAATTACTGGACTTGAGGTAAGTGACCAAAAACGACGGCAGAGTGGTACGCCGATGTAGTTCCGGACGGACTATGGTCGTGCACGTAGTCCGTATTTGGAGAAGTCAAGCATGGGTACCAGTAGATCGAGACTGTGCACTTATGTTTATGGTGTCCAGGGGTTGACACCCTAGGGCTTGATACACCCGACGGGAGACCCGACACAGTCCGACTACAATTATGTTTGGGCCGTATTGACACCAACACGTGACGAGTTAGGCTTAGGGAGCCGATCGATTAGACCGTTTGGTTGGACCTCGTATTAGGGTCACTTTATGTTATTGGACCTCGTATTAGGGTCACTTCATGTTATTGGACCTTGTATTAGGGTCATTTCATGTTATTGGGTCAAAGCTTGGGCCAAGGGATCAATACGTGTTTATTCAAGTCATGTTAGTTTGCTAGTACACCTGTGGTGCAAAACCTTAAACCTGATTATGCGATGACACCTTTATCTATCATGCCAGTATGTAGTTATTCTTATGTTCATCCCTGCTTCTCATGCCAGTTAACTTTATCAGTTTACATTGATTGTAGTAGGGCTTACTCAGTCTTTTTGACTGACCTGTTTTTCTTTCGCCTCTTTTCTTCCGTTCCCCCCCACCCCCCCAGGTTCTCAGGGTGGGAATATTGGAGCTTAGCTTGGATTTCTGATCGCTTGCTTGTGGGATTTTAGCTCATGTACGGTCTTGACATGAAGCTAGCTATGGTTATCACTTATTTTGGGGATAGTACTTATGTATTTCAGTTTTTCAGTGATGTTGTTTTTATCTAGACTTGTGTATTTGGAAAGTTGACATTATGTTGTACCAGACTTATTTTGAAATAGTTTGAAATCTTCCGCTGTTTTACTTATCTTATTTACTCTGTTTACATATATACATATGTTCTTGTTCTGCCTTGATATATCATTATGCATGTTAACCTGGTACAAACGCCCCTCCAAAGTCAGAGTGCTTGCAAGAGCCACCCTGGCGGAGGTGGGGTGTTACATTTACCCTGGCAAATGATGGTTCAACCTATCTTGGCATTCCTTTGGTTACTTTAAGAATCACAACTACAAAATTGTATGGGCTTATTTGAGAAAATAACCAAGGCCATGAATAATTGGACTAGTAAAACCCTATCTCAAGAAGGAAGACTTACATTGATTTAGTCGGTTTTACTTTCCTACACTGCTTATTGGTGTAGGACCTTCATATTTCCAAAGAAACCTATCCTTTTGATTATAAGAGCCTTATGTAACTCTTTCTGGGCTGGAAACATGTATTTAAGCAAGCAAAAACCTATAAGTTACCATAAGATTGAGCAATAAAAGAAAAATGGTGGTTTAGGGGTTCTTAATATGTACTTGTGGAATAGGGCAGCATTTAGCACCCACTTCCATAATTTGTTGACTAGGAAGAACAACATTGTTTAAATTGTTCTATAAAGCACAACTTGAAAAATATAAAATTCTAGACCATGGATTCTTATATGCTAGCAGCTGGACATGGAGATCCATTTTCAAACTCGGATTTTCTTTTCTTCCACGTGTTCGAGTGTTAGCCTTTGAATATGATGATGCTAGCTTTTGACATGATCCATGGGCTAGTCAAGGAACCATTCTGGTATTTAACTTCAACCAACAAAGTTAAACTGGTATACATAATGAAGCTAAAGCAAACCAATTCATCAATAATGGCATTGTAATACTACCATGCACATCTAATCAACTTATTAGGCAGCTATGGAACGAAATCATGTCACAACATTATCCTTATGCTCCATTTGATAATGTAGTGTGGTCACATGATTTTAGTAAGCATTCGATCTCTATAGTTTACAATTGCTTACACAATGACGGTGATTATCACTTTGCTTGGAATAAAAGGATGTGGAATAAATACTGTAAGGAAGAAGAGAACTTGATGTTGTTGAATTTGATTAGAAATGCTATGAACACTAAGGATAAGCTTTACAAAATGGTGATACTTTCAGAGCCTACCTGTGTGTTATGTCATGATGGTATTGAGTCCAATGTTCATCTCTACTTCAACTACACATTTAAATATACCTTGTGTCATAAGCTTATTGTTGAAGTTGGTAGAATTGAAGCCACTAGGATTAATAGTATTGAATGGTGCAACATTTACAAAGCAACTAGATGGAAGAATGTCTGTAATATATTGGTGCTCTTAATTCTCAAGAAATTTGTAATTGTCATATGGAGGTATAAAAATGAAGTGATCTTCAAGGAAATCATAAGGCTAAAGTGGAGATATGAATTGAAGAGATACAAGTTATCAAGCTTAGGAAAGACTGTTGTGACTTCCTTTTTGAAACCACTGGGGTTTATACCAGCTTTTTTGGTTAGTGGTACTTTTCCTCTTATTTCTTTTGGTTTTTTGAGGTGATTAGATGATCTTTCTAACTCTCGCACTTATTGTCTCATTACTTATTATAATAAAACAAGTTGCAGCCACTATAAGAATATGCTTAGCTTTGCTAATTTTTTTAAAATTTAACTTTTAAAAATAAAATAAAATTGTAAATTAAATCCTAAAACTAAATTTTAATTTTTAAAATCTTTGTATTAAACTTATAAATTTAAAATCATAAATAACGTATAATTAAACCATAAAATTATAGTTATAAAAAAATTTGTTTAATAAAACATATTTTAAGTTTGTTCTTTAAAAATCAAAATTATTTATCAAAACATTTGAAATTGACCAACGGTGTCCATATAAAATTTTCTACCCTTTTTCAAGTAGTTTGAATATGTACCATTTCGACCCAAAATAATTAAATTTTCTAGGAATGTATCATTTCAACCAGTATCCCAAGTCAATTCTATTTTTGTTTTCTAAATCTATATAGTCATTCGGGTATGCATCATTTCAACTCACAGTGATTTTACAGCTAACATATCAGGGAATTTGCAGTATGAGAACAATAATTAAATGCATAAACAATTATACATGGAACATATAGCATATAAATCAAATTATTAATGAGTCAAACCACAAACATATCGCACCATGTGTCGTGCACTAATATAACATAAATGAATCAAATTAAAAATGTCTAGGAAATTCAATTCACAACAAACAATTCAATTGTGTCAAGTTTATTTAACATAAATTTGTTAATCTGGTGTGATTTATGACCTTTCGTGGATTTGGACAAATTGTAAGACATGAATAGTGAAGAAATTCATCTCATTCATTATTTGAACAACGATGGTTCAACTAGTCAACTCAAACTTTGATTTAAAAATATTTTATTCAAAAAACTTTATATGTAACTTACATCATAAATTTAGTCCTAAAATTAAATCTTTAAAACTTCTATTCATTCAAATAAAATGTAGATTTAAACTTAAAAATTCTTAAAGTTCAAATTTTAAAAGTCAAACTTTAATCAAAATATTATTTTATTTATTCATAGAACTTTTAAAAAACAAAAGAAGAGAAGAGAAAAGCATACATAGGTTTGGATCTAATGAGGTTTGACTTAGTTTTAGGCTTGAAGTTTTAGGCTTGAAGGTGGTTCGGCCAAGGGTAAGGGTGGCTCAGACATAGTTCAAGCGGAAGCTGGAGTTCTGATGGTGGCACTAGGTAGGATGTGGTGGTCGGATTAGGTGATGTCAAGGCGCTAGCTAAGGTTTTAGACTTATAAATTTTAGATCTAGGTTTTAATTTTTGTTTTTTTACAAAAAGGAGATCGAGCCTAGTGGAAGGTATGACAAGGAGGACATGGTCGTGGGTGTTGGTGGTGACAACGCAAGGAGGTAAGGGAAGAAGAAGATAGAAACAATTTACACTACGCTATAGATGGCCTATCGTAACGAAAATCTATGGCGTTGCTAGCTACAATGTTGCCATTATTATGCTGTTTTTTGTCTATTGCAATGCACTCTTAAATGTGTTAGCATATATATCAACAGGTGTTGCAGTAGCCGCGTGAATAAAATTATCAATCCATGTCAACACGATCCGACGGTCCAGGTTAGCGATCCGCAAGAAATAATGTTTAGTCCAGATTAGCAATCCGCGCGTGAAATGATGTTTATGGCGGGAAGCAAAAACAAAGGGGGAAAACTAATAAAATATTTAAAGTTTCAATCGAAATTTAACAAAATACTCCATCGCTCAACCTCTCAAACACTCACTCTCAGGTTCAATTAGGGCTAAAAGTTCAAGTTTACAGGCTTAATTTGAGTTCGATTAGGGCAAGTTCGAGTTCAAGTTCAATTAGTGCTTTAGTGTTCCAATTAGGTCTCCAATTGGGGATTATTTGGGTTTTAAATTTCAGTTAGGGCTTTGATTTAATCTACTGCTTAAGGTATCACTTAATGTATATTTCAATTTTTTCTGATTTGATTATTGTGTTTCCTAATATACTGCTTTACTGGTGCCTAATTTACTTCTTTAAGGTATCACCCAATGAATGACGAGGAAAAGTTATGGGCAGAACTTCCTAAGTTCGGTGAAGGGTACATCAGTGGAATGAAACTTTTTATTCGAAATACTTTTTCTAGATTTGCGGTAGGTGATGAAATTACATGCCCTTGCAAAAAGTGTCATAATCGCTAGTGGCATTATCAAGAAGTAGTCTACAACCATCTGATTTGGAATGCTCCATATGAATTGTACATGGAATGGATTTGTGAGGTTTCCTGTTTAGATCCTAAAAGGAGTGATAACGATATGGATTATGAAGCAAGAATAAATTTTGGGGGTAATCTCGATGAGATGTTATAACATACTTGTGGAATATGCAGAACAACGAAGATGGATCTTCAGATGGATCAAATGGAATAGATGTCGATGTTAGAAAATTCCATCAACGTGTTGAAAAGGGAAAACAACCATTATATCCCGGGTGTACTAAATTTTCACAGATTAAGTTTCATTGTCAGGCTTTATTCTTTAAAATGACTACATAGAATCACTGAGTCTGCATTCGGCGATTTATTAGACTTGATGAAAGAAGCTTTTCCACAAGCCCACATCCTTTTATCTTTCAATGCTACCAAAAATATCATTAAATATTTAGGCCTCAATTACCAAAGAATACATGCATGTCCAAATGACTGCATGTTATATTGGGCTGAAAGTTGTGGTTTTTCAAGATGGGTTATACCGGAAGAGAATGTGGCTATTGACAAAGATTCGGAGAAGCAGATTCACAAAGTACCAGCAAAAATGCTGCATTATTTTCCACTAAAACCAAGGTTGAAAAGGATGTTCATGTCCAAGGAGTACGCAGAACTTATGTTATGGCATGCAGTGGGATGAAAAAATGATGGTAGACTTCGACATCCAGCTGATGGCAAGGTATGGAGGACGATGGATGCCAATTATCCTCATTTTTCATCAGAAAACAGAAATATCAGGTTAGGAGTAGCATTTGATGGATTCAGTCCTTTTCGTACAATGACTGCACAACACAGCACATGGATGATTGTATCGGTAAATTATAACCTTCCACCTTAGTTATGCGTGAAGACAAAAATTTGATACTTTCAACCCTTATCCCTAGACCAGAGTCTCCTAACAATTACATTGATGTCTACATGCAGCCCCTTATCTCAGAATTGAAAGAATTATGGGATCTTGGCATACAAACTTATGATGCCTTCACTGGTGATAATTTCACACTACGTGCAAGCATGTTATGGACGATCAACGACTTTTTGGGCTTTGCAATGTTATCCGGCTGGAGCACAAAGGGTTATTTAGCTTGTCCTGTATGCCATTTCCAGACTTCAACTTACTTGAAACATATTAAAAAATGTGCTACATGAATCATTGGAAATTTTTAGACCCGGGACACAAGTGGAGGTTTGATAAAAAAGTTTCAATGGTGAAATTGAAATGGGAACACTTCCCAGTATTTTATCCGGGACTGACATAGAAGGATTTTTGGCTGGTTATGAAAATATTTTTAGGAAGAAAGGGCTCAAGAAGCATAAAAACAAATTTCCATTTAAAAAAGTCAATATTTTTTAATTTACCATATTGGAGTCAAAATGTATGTCGACATAACCTTGATGTTATGCACATAGAGAAAAACATTTGTGATAACATACTTGATACTTTACTAAATATTGATGGGAAGTCGAAAGACCATTTAGATGCTCGGTATGATTTACAAGAGATAGGCATAAGGGAGGTCCTTCATCCGGTTCTATTAACTGATGGGAATTACCTTGAGATGAGGGATGCCATATTTGAAATGGCGAACAAGGAGAAAGAAATATTTTGCTCGGTGTTGGAGAATGTTAAACTGCCTTATGGTTGTGCAGCTAATATCAGCCGATGTTTAAACAAGAAAGAGAGGAAAATTGCAGGGTATAAGAGCCACGATGCTCATTTTCTTCTCCACTACTTGCTGCAGTTTGCCGTGAAGAAATCTGTAAAACCTGAAGTTGCAATACCGATGATAAGATTAGGTGCATTTCTAAGAAGTCTTTGGAGTAAAAGTATCGATTTGGTTGATCTCAAGAGGCTACAAAAGGAAATTGTGGAAATTCTTTGTCAATTTGAGATGATATTCCCAAATGCTTTCTTCGATACAATGGTGCACTTGCTAATTCATTTATTCAAGGAACTTGAATATGGTGTACCTGCTAATGTTCGTTGTATGTTTCCTATTGAGCGTTATCATTGTAAACTGAAATCATATGTTTGCAACAAAATTAAACCCGATGCATCCATTGCTGAAGGTTATCTTGTAGAGGAATGTTTGATATTCTGTTCAAGGTTCTTAGGTGGCAATGGAGTAGGAAAAAATGCAATTTGAAACATGTCCAAAAAATCTGAAATATCCTATCGGCATAAGAAGAAACAAAGATGGAAAAGTTATTCGTCTTAAAAATTCTCAATGGAACGAATGTCACGGTTACATTCTATTCAATTGTGGTAACAAGGAAATAGAGAGTTTACTTGGGCAAGTATTTTTATTTTTATTTTAGTAAGTATTGAAGTATTATCCCTATCTTTATGAATCCTTTATTAGTTATTTTGTTCCTTGCTGTTTTTTCTTTGCTTCACCTTTTTCATAATAAATGCTTTTTTCCTTTCTGAACCTGGCAGATGGAATTTTATGCAATTAAAGTTTACAATGGTTTACTTATTTAGAAAAGTGGACAAGTTCGGTTAACATCAGTAATAATATTCTTCGCGTAGCTTGTGAAATGATGTTAGCTAGATTTAAAAAATAAACTATTTTTGATGTCATCCTTTTGCCAGCAAAATCAATTCTTTTAAAAAATCTACAAACATGTTATTGATGCTAGCCTCATGTAGTGATAGTTGTAAATTCCAAGTTGTAGCACTTTCAGGGATTTCAGGCATGATTTGAACTTGAGCTATGTTCTCATTCGTACAGAATTGTTTTTGGTATGGTTAGTTTCAGCTTTAGTAATAGATCCAGCCAAATTTGTTTCTATCTTTTATTAACCTGGTCTTTATTCTAGGGAACATCGAGCTTTAATTGATGGTCATGCATCATCAAAAAAAAGACAGAGAGAACACAGTGAAGAATTTTGAAAGTGGTTAAAGGAAGAGGTTGGGAAAAAGGACATTTCAAAAGAAGTACAATTGCTTGCAATGGGGCCTCTTCCAACAATTAAGCAGTTTACTGGATATGTTATCAATGGACACCGATTTTATACAAGGTTCAGAGATGTCAAATGTACAACACAAAACAGTGTTGTATTTTTGACAGCCTTGACTACCATTTTTGCAAGTTTGAAAGATCAAAATTCATTGGTTGTTAAAGTTAATTACTATGGATCAATTGAAGAAATAATAGAACTAGATTGTTGTGGGAGAATTTAGTGTGGTATTATTTAAGTGTTGTTGGTACCAAGAAGAGAAAGATTTGTATGGGCTGACTCGTGTCAATTTTAATCGATAGTGCCAGAAATATAATCCTTATGTTATGGCTTCACAAGTAAAACGGGTGTTTTATATAGAAGATCCAATTGATAAGATGTGCCATAATATTATCAAGAAATTTTCGGAAGACTGGTGTGAAATCGAAAGAGAATATGAAAATGAAGATTTGAATGATATCCAGCCTGCTTATGGAATGGGAAATCAGGATTTTGATGTTTGTTGGTGTAGAGATGATGTCTAATAAGACGAATCCACCTTCCACCTAGCAAAGTGAAAAACAAGGCTTCTTAATTGTTAGGGAATGTGGAATGGATCATTAAGGCAAAGAAAACACTGGAGGGGGGATGAATAGTGTTTGTAAGAATTTAAACAAAATCTAAAACTAATGTAAATTACGGGATGAATCAAAACATCACAAACACAATCACAGACATAGATTCAAAACAAATGTAAAATAAATAGAAATAAAATGCAGAAAAGGAAAGAACACACCGGATTTTATACTGGCTCAGATTGCTCATATGTCCAGTCCCGCATAACGCTGGATTGCGTAGAGTTTTATTACTATTTCCAATAGTCAAGTACAACCTCCTTGATTTTACGGCTCACAAAGAGACACCGATTCCTACTTCCTTGATTTCACGGCTCACAAGGACATACCAACTCCTATATCCTTGATTTCATGGCTCACAAAGACATACCGACTCCTATTTCCTTAATTTCATGGCTACAAGGACACACATATTCCTTGACTCAACAAAAACAATGTTTACTCAGCCCAAGCAATTACAAACACCCTATAACTCTTCAGTAGCACTTGATTCAGAGAGTGTAGAGAGAACAAGTTTGATCAAAATAGAATTGAATTCGGCAGAGTATAAGTGTGAAAATCATAAAAATGATTAAGAATAATAGTGTAGAGAAAGAGGAAGAAGTTAAAGAAGAAGAGATGATAAAAAATTTGGTTTTAACCCCTTTTTATAGAGTATGAAAGGTTGCAACGGTTCTGAATTGTTTCAAATAGTGAAAAGACACTTCCTTTCAAAATTGGAAAAAGTGACAGTTGTATGTTGACATGGTGTTTTTGGTATGTCGACATACCTTTGTATATTTTTGATTTTCAAAGCATTTTTCAAGTGTTTTGATATGAAAATAATTCTGAAATTTTTTGAATAAAAATTTAGTGTTGTAAATTAATATTATATGATAGAAAAACATATGATAATATAAACTAAAACTTTATAAATATAAGGTTTTAAACTATATAAATATAAAGTATAAGAATATAAAGTATATATAAAACTTAAGTTTGAAAAACAAAGAAGAATAAAATTAGAAACAAATCGAAAAATAAAATAGAGAGGATTGAGGATAGAATTGAAAATCAGAATTTGAAAATTAGAATTAGAATTTGAACCTGGAGTGCTACTTAGAATCTTACAAAATCTAGACTCTATAACTATATTAATCTTGAACTCTTGAAATCTTGATTACTCATGGGTCTTGAAATTTCTCTAATCTTTGAATCTCTATCATCTTTATAATTGTACAGTCTTCAGTAATATTTCCTGTATATAATTCCTGCACACACACACACACACACAAATATATATATATACTCTATACAAAAAGTGTTAGCACGTATTTTATAATCAATGATAATTGAAATAAGGTTCTTGTCATCAAAACTCCGTTCTCCAACAATCTCCCCCTTTTTGATGATGACAACCTTAGTTTATAAAATATCATACTTGTCTATACATGTTTGATAATGTTCCTTCTATACTCCCCCTATTTGTAAGAATGCTATAAACTATACTTATATTTTATAATTATTTCTCCCCCCTTGGCATTATCAAAAAGAAATCCTAAGCATACTCCCCCTAAATTGTATAATATCTATGAATAGAATATTTTAAGTAACAATCCGACATTACTCTCCCTTAATTAATCATTCTTTATATTTTAAAGAGAGATAACCAATTATAAACGACAATTTTATTAGACATAACTTCGTACAACTATACAGATTTATAACGTAATACAACGAGAATCAAAGAAAACCTTAATCACTAATGTAATGAACCCAAGATTTCCGACCCTGAAAATCGACACAAACACCATGTCGACTATTCGAACATCGAGAATACCTGATCATTTATAGAAAGAAATTAGAGGGTGAGAAATAGAAAGAAAGAAAATTAGAATAGATGAAGAAGAACACAACATAACAGAATCAGAGTAACACGAATCTCACATTGGAATGAATAAATATATTTTATATAACAACTTTTGAAATACAAAACTATAACTGTATATGCATACCAGTGTAACTCATAACATCACAGCGGAAATATGCTTTATATATAACAAATGCTGAAGCCTCCTGCTCTACACTCCTTCAAGCATATCTGTAAAATCCCGACTACTTGAATTCCCGTACAAATTTGGGCACCCAAGAGTTTAGGGGAAACAAAACAAAATAAACTCTGGGTCAGTCACGTGACTGGTGTGAGTAAACTCCAAACACTTGGTTTAACTATTCCAATCCTTTTCAAAAGCAATGATAATCGTAAGACCGGTCCACACATAAACATGGATGATTTTCACCTTACGATAACCCAAAACATTTTCTAAAACAATATTATTTTGATATTATAATAGTGTCTAATGCAAGTATTTAGAAATCTAACAAAATGTTTTCATCTCACGTTCTACATATATAATATAAATCAAAACCATGAGCTCTTATTGGGTAATGGATTTCCAACTATGACAAGGTATGGAACCACTTTTCGATCAGTGTACTCTAGAAGCGATACACTGGAGGTCAACAAGAACATCTTGTAACTCAGCCACACATGACCGGCCATTCATTTCGCTTGAATGTTCCAAATATATTATCACCTTACGGTCGGTATATCAACATAACCGTTCCTGGGCGATACAGAAGCGAATGAAGTAAAAAAAAATATGAATATTCTCTAGATGGTGACAATATACCCTAATTGGGTGCGACCCACTTAGCCATGCTGCCTGCCCGATTTTTGTCATTTCTCGGTTGATGAGGCTTGAGGTCATAACGTACTATTATACAGATCACATCTATATTTACTTCGAATGCCACATCGTCATACCCGCCAAACCACAAATTGATTTCCCCAAAAATACCATGGTATAAGCTAAGAGAAACGAATTCCTCCACCACCAACGTAAATACGTTTGAAACGATCAACTTACGTGATCTACCAGATATACTCTGTCAGACATTCATCCATTCAAGTTGTCCTGGGACTGAACAACCCGAAGGAATTGTTCTGTAAATCCATCTTAGGCAATTTCTACCTAGGATCGCCAGAATAAACCTTGTATAAACTCCATCTTCAATTGTCTTTGATGTATTTGATTCGAAATGATAATGCCCATATGGAGTGGTTTTCAGATAATATCTGATCCCAATCCCTCCGTATTGACAACGGAAATGGTCAAAAACTTTGATAGTCGGTGATTTAAATATCAAAAGGAAAATATGTGTACAAACAACGGTCATATTCCCAAATGGAAATCTTACTGATCAATCATCATTTCATTTCCCAATTTCCCATTTATTTCTTAAAACCCGTTCTACTTCTCACGATTTTCTTGGAAACCGTTTCCATATATTCACAACTCTTTATTACCCCGATTTCGAAAATAACGTTATTAACACTGGAAAACATTTCTATATCTTATTCACGCATCATTCCTTTTCTACATCCGTTAGTCCCTAACCGTAAACTAGTAAGAGAACAATTCCCTAAAGATAAACCCCGAAGGCCGAAACCAACATCAGATCGATACTCAGACACTATTTAACATAACTAAATTCTAGTCAGTTTCTAATGTTCTTAACTCCATTTCTAAATTCCTTATTTACAAAACTATTTACACAACTCTCTATGCAGATTATGAATCCTCTTCTTTACGGAAATCTTTGATTATAACGATAACGTTATAATCCTTGCTTTTAAAATATTTAATTTCAAAATATAACTTTTATTCTTTATTTTAAATAAATAAATAATAATTAAATAAATAAATAAATAATCTTCATCTAAAAATGAAAAGTAAATATTACTTTCTTGGATTTGATATAACCGAATTTCTACTTATAACTCCCTTACGAATAATCTATATTCATTTAACGTTCCTAACCTTGGAATAAACTCATTGTTAAAGGTCAACCCAAATTTCTAAATTCACTTTTGAATTTATCACTTCCAACATTTACCAATTTCCTTTTATCACCATTCTGATTTGCAAAACGTTTGCTATTAAACCATTATTCACTTTAAAATGTGAATATTATTTCCTTACAGAAATATGGACTCATTTTATTAAATTAAATCTTGATTTAAACAAAAAATATCATTTCAATTTAAAATCCCATTTATTTTGTTATTTTGTAAACTCGTACTTCATATTTCATTTCATAAACTCATTTTACAAGTTATAACTAGGATGAGACCCATGCTTCGCACACCGGTGGATGGTGGTGCCTACCGACTTTAAGTTATAATTTAAATCTCGATTTCCAATTCGATAACAAATCCAAATATTAATTATCACGTCAAATCCTGAAATTTCATTTTATATATAATTTATAAGAATAAATTATCTTTATATTATCTGACATAGTCAAATTATAATTATAGATCCTTACGGATTTATTTCAATCCTATTTCATTTCGAACATTGAAATACTTCCATCGCTTTCCTTTGAAAACAAATCTCAATTCCCTTTCCGTTTATTCTTAGATTTATATTCCAAATTTATTTAATAGTCATTATTTTATCCATTTATAGACATCGTTAATAAATCAAATCACTTGTTTTAATATAATTAAAACAAATTATTATATTCTAGCCCAAATTGAAATTTCATTTCTAATTTAAATATATTATCCTTTTTAAAACCACAATTTCTTTTCCCATATATTTGAATATGGTTTACGGTATGTAAATACCAATTATTCCATGTCAATGTTATTCAAACATCTCAATCACACAATAATCAATCATAGATTATTTATCACTTCATATAATACAATATATGAAAAACAACAATAATTGTTGAGGAATCTATTCGGATTCCTCCAACCTATTTCCCTGCATTCACATATGTTAATCAACATAAATAATCCCTATTTCATATCAATATTAAATAAAATAATAAACAGATTCTGTATTTCAACAACGATATATGTATATATATATATATATATAGCTGTATATTTTATTTCAACCAATTAATTTAACAAATCAACCAAACAATCATCACACACAACATTCAATCATTTTTATCAATATTTAATAACGTTTGTAAAGTTATAAAATATGATAGAGTTAGTGAGTTTACTCACATTGGTCGTTAATCGTTGAATACCGATTAACGGTCGATTAATCCAGTCAGCCATTTAATTTTGCCTTAAATTCAAATTAGCTCCAAATGGATTTGAACCCCCTTCACAGCGTTGCCAGTCTTCGTATGGTTCCAATGGATTTGACCGCTGATATCGTATGAGCAAAATAGTAACTTAACAAATTCATGTATACTGTTAAGTTGAATGAATAATACTTAATATATTAATTTATATATGATGGGCCTCACGTTTTAAATTAGAGACCAACCCACTTACTAATACCCGATCCACCTAAACAAGCCTTCTTCTTCTTCCTGGTATGATTTCTGAAACCGCCACCCTTCATTTTTTTCCTGTTTTCTCGCAACAAGCTTCGCGAGTGCCACCAACAAAAATTTCCATTAACCTTTTATCTCTTTTCACCGTTAGCTATCCTCCTCATCATAGATGCTTCCTCCCCATTTTCATGTGTTAGAACCCAGACCCCAAACACACAGTGACACAGTACGTTTTCTTCATCTTATTTCAAAAAAAACGTACTCCTCTTCAGTATAAAACACTGCTCTGATTTAAACATACTTACGCACCTCCTAACACCCATTCTTTCTCCATCTCCTCAACGTTCTTCTTTGTAGGCCTTTTTCCCATTTCTACAAAACTCAGACTGCGTTAAGGTCCTTCTTCCCCAATGATAATCCCGTGACCTGCTCCCTCAAATACACTATTTGATCCTGTAAAACTTGACTACTGGATACATCCTCCTCAGTCTGCCATTTCTTGAGCCAACAGTACCGCGTTCTTTCATGTCAAAATCTCTATCACTCAGTCATCTTCCTACACAGCTCGCAGCCACCTTCAGAAACTCGTCATGCAGCACTTGCGTATATATTTCTCATGAATTTTAATCCTTTACACGCTGCGTATAGGTCAGCTTCCAATAATGGCGACCGAACCCAAAAACAAAATGGCCAAACTTTAGAACTCGAATACAGTTATTTCGATAGTATTAAGTAGGGAAAGGAGTTTGGTTTAAATTTTTGAAGCCATGTTTCTATCGTTTTATTTTCTTCCTCAGGAAAACGAAAACAATGCCAGACTTGTGTCTATATTTATACAGCGAGACTCCTTCGTAGTTAAGTAATATGTAGGGTAGTAGAGCTTTAGATTTGGTGTGCAGGTTGATATGCCTTGACGAGCTCACTCTATTTTACAGAGTATGATAGCGTGTTGAAAGGATAGGATCTGTACAAAGCTTGGTAACTAAGGAGTGGAAATGTATATTTATTATTTTACTATATTTAGTTGTAGTTTTAACTTGGAAAAATTTACTAGCGACTACCTTACGATCTTTTAATACTTTTACGCGATTAAATGCAATAAACGCAAGATCATAGCAACCTCAAGATTTTTTTTTAAGAAATATATATACTAAAAAGGAGAAACAAGCCTTTCTCCAACGGCTCACAAAAACGGATTTCGGAAAGCGAAACCGTGCACACACAACCAAAGGAAAAGTAAATGCAAGAACAGACAATACGAAAAAGGTAAGACTCCAAGCCAATGCCAGGACGGAGTATCCGCCATAGCCCACTGAGCTGCAAAGCAAACCAAAAGTCCTCCAAGCAGGTCAATGACCAAAACAAAGGGCAAGGTCTCCAACTGAAACATGGAGGGACGAACTAGTAGATGATGAAGGCCCATCAGCAGCCCTCTAGCTCTACAAGGATCAAGAGTCGTTCTTGCATGACTGTGGAACCTCGAAACCCAACTGAAACTCTCGTCAAAGCAAGACCAGCACGTAAACATGGGACCTCTCCGATCCGAGAAGAGGACATGGATCCCACAAGCCTGGGTGAAGGAAGCTGGTAGAGAAGCTCAAAATAAATCCAAGATCTCGAAAAGCTATCAAGACGTCGGCTGATCCAGTGGTCCGTCCAAGGAGTAGAGAATCAATCTGCACGTAGCACTAATAGATCCAGCCCAGCAACCTGTACCCCAAGACCTGAACAGCTAGCAAACATTGTCAGAAACCGAGTGGGGGTAGGGGTGAAGGGGAAGTGAGGGACCAAAAAAGCACACTAAGAAGAAATCAGCCTACTCCCTGTCTGGGGTTGGCTGTTACCGTCATAACATCAAAGTTAACAACCAGCCTCCAAGACCGGGAACCCACTACACCTCTGAACGGCCTTCCCTGAAACGCTAGAAAAACATCGTTCCTAATTTTTCGGATGATGGTCGGAGGGTCCATAGCCTCTTCGTCATAGTTTGCCTTGTTTCGCGTGCACCAGATATGCCAACAAATCAAACAAGGAATCAGACGAAAGAGGCTCGCGCGAAGACTTTTCCTGAGATCGCAGTTCACTAGAATCTCAGAAATTCATCCAAAGAGTTAGCATTACAACGACGACCTAGCAGGTTTCCGAAATAATTCCAAACAAACCTAGCACAAGCCCCGGAAATCAACAAATGAAAGGAGGTTTCGGTGCAGCCAGCTATGCAGCACATGCATCTGGAAACAAGCGGGATGCCGATTCTTTGAATATTCTCATCCAGTGGCAAAACATTGTGCATGGTTTTCCACATAAATATAGACACCTTTGGTGCAATACGAACATTCCGAATAAACGAGAAAAGGGGAAGTTCAAGCGTCGGATTCCGCACAGAATTCCATGCAGTAGAAAGAGAGAACGGATTGCCGTCACATGAGGTACCCCGCCATGAGCATCTGATAAGGCCTTCACGGATTGCATCCGTTTCCATGTCTCACTAGCGTAAGAGGGGCTACCAGAGAAATGTGAACTTGCCAACCTTCGGTACTTGGCGTGAAGGAACATAGCCCAAAGGGAGTTGTTCGCTTCAAACCTTACCCAAAGCTTGCAAGCAAAGGCCACACAAACGTCTAGAGGGTTACGGAGACCCAGGCCTTCCTCACTTTTGGGATGACAGATAACGCTCTAGGAGATCCAATGGTGACAGGTAGTGTCACCCTTAGATCCCTAGAAGAAAGAGGATGCAAGGGACCGATACGAATGGAAAAAGGAAGCCGTGGGAGTCATAGCAGAAAAGATATGTGATCCCATGGAGTCTAGGACAGACCTAATGAGAACAAGCCTACCAGCCTGAGAAATTAGTTAAGCATTCCATTTAAGAATCTTCCCCCTAACTTTGTCAGTGATAGGATCGAAAAAGGTGTTTAGCTTCCTTCTTCGATATAAAGCAATGCCAAGGTAAGGAAGCGGAAGCGAAGCTGCCTTTAAAGGCAGTATAAGACTCGATCCAAGCAGCTCTTTCGGCCGTTAGATCTTTCGCGGGAACAAAGCAGCTTTTGGAAGAGTTAACGAGTTGCCCCGAGCATCTCTCATTCTTCCGAATGAAGCCCAAGAGGCCTTGAAAAGACTGACGACTTCCATTAGTAAAAATGATGATGTCATCAGTAAAGGATAAGGAAGAGATAAGAGGACATCCCCTAGGAATGCCGAAACGGTGAATCTGCCTAGCAATCATAAGGGAGTGCAAGCCACGAATAAAAGCCTCAGCGGCAAGGACGAACAGGGTAGGGGAGAGGGGTCCTCCCTGACGGAGTCCTCTCCCGGACCTGAAAAAACTGGTTGCCGATCCGTTGATGAGAATGGAGAACCAGCAGTTGGATATAAGCCTCCAAACAACATCAATAAGGGGCTCAGCAAAACCGAAAGCCCGAAGGATCTTGATGACGAAGAACGAAGACATGTGATCATAAGCCTTAGCCATATCCAGCTTGATAACCACATTAGACCCGCGGACCTTCCGATCGATCTGTGAAATCAGCTCCTTGCTAAAAGGACGTTATCGGTGAATAACCATCCTTTTACAAACCCAACCTGGGAGGAGGAGATAAGACGATCAAGAAACGGAGCCAACCTGGAGGTTAGAACCTTCGATATAACATTGTTAGAGAAATTACACAAACTAATGGGCCTAAAGTCGGAACAATAGGTAGGGTTGTCGCATTTTGGGATGAGAATCAGGTTGGTAGAAGTCCACCCCGTGGGTAGTTATTCACCCGAAAACAAGGACTGAATGGCTAGACAGAAGTCCCGCTGGATGATAGGCCAAACACTCCTGTAGAAAATCCCGTTGTAACCATCAGGTCCGAGAGCACTGTCCTTGCTAAGAGAAAATACGCAAGCACGTATTTCTTCTGAGGTAGGAGGAGCGGCAAGGTCCGAGCTATCCGACGGGAGGATCAGCCTAGGAATGAAGGCAAGGAGGGAAGGATCAGACACCAAAATGGAAGGAGCGCTAAGGAAAGACTGGAAGTGGGATAGAATAGTATCTTTGGCCTCTGTAGGAGAGGAGGTCATAGCTGAATCTGGGCGGAGAATCCGGGAAATGGAAAGACGCTTATTCTTCTTACGAATAGAGAAGTGGAAAAAACTAGAGTTTGAATCGCCCTCAATAACCCATTTGATCCTGGCTTTTTGGCGCAAATGATCATGCTCAATGCGAAGCTCAGACGAGTAGGCTAGTTGGGCAATCGCCCACGCCTCCTTAGTGGCGGAAGAGGGTGCATCATCAAAAGCCGCTTCTGCTAGAACAAGGGTTTCTTCAGCAGCTCTAACGCGATCGAAGATGTTCTTGAAAACAAGCTAATTCCACGCCTTAATACAAGTCTTAAGACGCTTCAGCTTGCGAGAAAACACAACACGGGGGGAACCGCTCAACGGGGAGATCCAAGATTCTTCCACAAGGCAGTGAAATGAGTGATGAGATCTCCACATACTTTGAAACCTAAAGGAGGACGGACCGGAAAGCGAAAGGGAGGAGCATGACAGAAGCATCGGAGCATGATCGGAGAAAGTACGATGTAGGTGAGAGACGGAGAACGAGAAGGGCGGACCGAACCAACCTTCTGAAGCGAAGACCCTGTCAAGCGTCAAGAAGATCAGGTTAGGACCTTATTGGTTGTTACACCAGGTGAAAGCCGAACTGGTAAAGGAAACCTCCGCAAGACCCGAACCGATAATGAAAGCATTGAAATCCGCTATCGCAAGGCGGTTAATAGCAATTCCTCCTCGTTTCTCTGCTTGGCTAGCTACTACGTTGAAGTCACCACCCACCACCGATACAGAGAAACCTAAGTCGGATAGCGAAAGGTAATCGGCCCAAAGGCCTTGCCTGTCTAACCTGTTGCACTTAGCATAAACCGCCGAGAACAAGAAAGAAGACGAGAAGGAGGAAAACGAACAAGCTACTGACAGCAGCTGGTCCGAATCGAACAGAGGCTGAACAACAAGGTCTTTGGAACATAGGATCCAAATCGTGTCGGATACGTTGGCTTTGGCACCACCAAAGCCAAGGGACAACACAGACTTGGTCATCGCTTCTGGTCCCATCATAGGTTCCATAAGTGCTACCAAACGGAATGCTTCTTGACAATGCGCTTGAGTCTCGCCAGAGACTCTTCATTGCCAATACCACGGACATTCCAAAAGAGGAAGCTCGCCATTAAAAACCTAAAGGAAGACGAAAAAGCGAAAAAAAGGGAGGGAGACTACAACCACCTCCAGCCTCAACTACGATAAAGAGTGTGTCGAGTAGATCTAATGATCTGCTCGGACGCCGCTATAGAGCGTGTGCGAATGGTGCGAGGGGTGCGCGGGGCCGGACTACTACGACGCCTGGACGGACGACTAGTCGGTCCAGGTGAGCCAACAACAGCAGACGAGGATAAGTTGGGACAAGAACGGCAAGAATTCTTAGTAAGACGAGATAGTCGACCGTTAATGGTCGCTATTTCTGCCTTACTAAGCAAAGGATAAGAAAAGGGGGGGAGGGACAGACTAGAGGGCGACACCATCGCACAAGGGACGAGTACAGGAAGAGAAGGGGATGAGGAAGAGGAGTTGCCCAACAAAGGCAACCCTGCTCGCTGCAAGAACTGTACCGATGCCGAACTATCATCTGGTTGACAGTTCAAACAAAAAGGTAGAGTTCTGAAGCTAACAAAGCAAACCCTACTCCAAAGACAAGCGAGGAAAGGCCAGGACGAAAACGATAGCGATCCAGTAGGGGTGTATGAAGCTGTCATGTAGCGAGAATCACGTGCGCTCGCTAAATGGTAAGTACGCATGCCACAACTAAAGTATCGCGGACGGACAGAAAAAGACCCAAAAGCCGACGAACAAGAGAAGGCATCTGATGAAACGGACACAAACAGACTACTGATAAGCCCACCGTAATCCAGAACAAGAAAAGCCCACCGAAGCACCATCGGCCGAAGAAACCAACTAAAAAACCAACCCAACAAGGCGAGTATCCAACAAGCGCAAATGCACCCCGCACGGGATGAAGGCGGAAAGGAAAACCCCCACAAAAGCAAACCGAGAAACCAGAAAGAGGCAACAAAAAAGAGGCGACCATCAGCAAAAATAAAAAGGAGCAGAAAAACGCAGGATCCATCAATGGATAACACTACCAGGTGCTTAAGCAGCAGCGAAAAACCCCAAAAAACGCAAACATGACAAGACACAGCCATAATCGAAGGAAGTGTAGCTGTGCCAGGGAGCTTGCACAAAGACGTGACAGAGCTCAATAAATCATCATCATAAAAATAATGCGCATAAGTGCGCATGAGGAGCTGGGGATGGGGAGGGGGATCGGGATGAACTAAGCTAAGGAATATAAACTGATCAAATACATCCATCAGGGAAACAGAAGGAGTGGAAAAAGGCCCATACAAACCATAGCGACCTAAATCACAAAAATTAAGCATGCATACCTTGCTGGCAATAAAAGCATCAGGATAGATGTTGTTCTTGCCTACAAAAGCCGCCAGTCCACTAAAAGAATATGCAACTCCATTAATAGTGGCAGCATCAACACCCACAACTAAGCCTATGGATCCATTGACTTGCAACGTTTCCACGCCGGATGAGGAAACCTTAGGCTGCAAACGCTATGTAGATTTCAAGTGCCTTCTCTTACGCCTTATGGAGGAACAACCCATCGAACCAAGTGAAACAGAATTACCACAATCAAGAAAAATTGCCTTGGATAACAAGGGAATCTCAACCACACAAGTAGGATATGCCTCTTGCTCCAAAACAGAGAAGGGATTGGACAAACCAAGGCCTGGAGCGGACAACTTGCTTGCCAAAGCATTTTCCTCTGGAAACACAAAAGTACACGAGTCCGTTAAGGTAGTAGTCGCACCCATCTGCCTCGGTTGACGAACAAGACGTCAGCCATGACGCCTAAAACAAGGACCCTTCAAATCTGAAAATGCATGAGCACTAGGCACTTCATCTATCATCGAGGGACAGAAGTTGGACGGGGTGATTAAATCCCCACCAATCACCGATTTGGGGGAGATGAGCTTGCCAAAATCAGGCCCAAACACACCGCAACAAGCAATAGAGCCAACCAAAAAACCATGGTCAGCCACTATTGGATCATTCTCCGATGATTTGAAGCTTAAACTAGGGGAAAAGTGGGTGGTTAAGTCCCGCTTGCCCCTAAAGAAGTCAGGAAATCCACCAAATCCAAGAACCGCAGCAGACGAAGGAGGGTGCGTAGTCCCACGAGGGGGGAGAGCTTACCAGAGAGGACTGGTACATCGGAGTGAGCTCTAGAAATGACCCCTCTACAACCAAGAATCGGTGGCAATTGAGGCTCACAGAAGAATCGATAGAGAAAACCTGGACCTTAATCGAAGATTGGCTAGTGAAAATCACCGATACTGGATAGTCCGCCACCCTCAGAAGCGATTTGGCTATTGCGTCGAAGCTTGGGCAGACAGAAACAAACTTTCCAGAACACACAAAAGCCCCATTCGAAGAACTGGAGACCATGCCGAGAACAGATCTGGCGGAATTATTTGAGAGTAATATATAAGTAAGAGGAAGCACAAAATTGGAAGCAGCGGAGCAGGAGGAGAAGGGGTGAAGGAGGAGAAAGAATCAGGAACAGTTCGCCATTATTTGACCGTTGGAATGTATGCTAGTTCACGAACTATAACCCTTTACTACTTTGTTCACGGCAACCTAAGGATCAATCCTTCTTACTACGATCAATTTTGCTGTCCAGTTTGTTTTGTATGCCCCTAAACTTCATCTCTCTGTGCACACATATGATATCCAAAGGGATGGCACGTTTGATCCTTAGCCTATATACACAATGAATTGCAGTATTTAGTAGGATATAGTATACGAATTCATATACCAGAATTTCCATGTATATATGTTTAAGGTTGGCAATATGATGATCACCCAAAACATGGCATGCACATTTCATTAAGAAAGTGTTTCTTGGTAAAAATCTTACTAAAGGTTCATTTATGTAGTTATGGTTCGGCGCATTTTTCTTGTTTGAATTTGTCTTTTGGTGATCAGTGTATCCACTCCAAGAAAAACTGCATATAGCGACGGCAACATCCGCTTCCAATCCATCGCTAAATTGGACTTAGCGACGGATTTTCGGTATAACACGGTGATCGGTAAAAACCATGACGGTAATTATGTCAGATTTTAGCGACGGAATATAGCATGAATTTTCCGACAGTTTTCATCATTTTACTATTTTATAATAAAATTATAATTTTATTTAATAATTTAATTTTAATTTATTTACCGACTATTTACTGACGGATAACTAATTTATAATAAATTACTATTTACAAAAGGAGTTGGTAAACCCTTACTAATTGCCAAGGGATTAGTGACAAAACGTTTTGACTAAAAAAACATTTTTATTTTATCCATCGCTATTCCATTTCTAATATGGCAATAACTGTTTTTACTATCCTCTCCTTTCAGCTTTACGAATTAATATTATTCAATTATAAATACTGATATAAAAAGTTAGCCAATAAAAGAATACAAATTTTCCATTCACATACAAATAACATTATATCATATAAGCAACAACACAACAAGGATAATATTAATATATCACATAAAAAATACATCCACGATGCTTCATTTTGTGCATCAAGCTCAATACATCCATAATCCACAATCCATTAAAAAAATACATCCACAATCCTTTAATATATGGCTCAATACCCAAAAAACGCTGTAATAGGAATCTACCTGCTCCAACAACCGTATGGATCTCATCGATAAAAAGAATAACTTGTTCATCTGAATCTGTCACTTCCTTCAAGACAGCTTTTCTAGTGCCCACCTCCAGAAAGCATACAATCTTATTTCATTTACATGTCTTCCGAGTTTGTTCATTTTTCTCCTTCCATGACTTCTTGCACCTTCAACAGGTGAAATGAGAGGCAAATAGGAACAGGATATACAAATCAATTTTCAATATCCAGTACTATTATTTCATAACTTCCAATCACATATTCTATTGACTTTTTTGGTGAATAACCATATACTGCAACTTGAGAAGAGGCAAGTACAACTTCTGTGTACTTTACCATCCATATTGCTAATCAAATTACTCTTTTTCGGTTCATCACAGTGATAAAATAAAGGTGGCATGATAAAAGAAATTTGATCTGTTTGAAAAAAAAAATTTGGATTTTTTGAAACCTGAAATTACGGACGGATCTAGGCTTTATTGAAATGAGAAGAAATGATAACAAAAGGAAATGAAAGCATCAAAGCAGCACAAGCGAATTCAGGGCAATGCTATGTTAACTCAGGGGATAATACACATCAAAAGGGAAGAACAGAGAAAAAAATAAAAAGATAAAACACGTACCAGCTTGTTTCAGGCCAGATTTGACAGCCATAGAAGACTCCTGCAATTAACAACTCCCGGAATCCATGGACAATTAAACCATAGACAATGAAAACTGAAATTAGCAAATCAGCTTCAGCATTGTTCAAAATTTTATTAGTTTAGTTTTACAGCTCGGGCTCGCCAAGTAAACCGTAGACAATTTATATATAAAAAACATAAACCGAATGCTTGTGGAATGACAACACAAATCAACGTTCTTATTAAAAAGAAAGCGAACATTGACGTAAGCCACTCACCAAACAATAAAGTCTTTAGATAAGCTTGTTTTAATGCTCTACAGATAATCATTTCACTTGATTTAATGCTTTACAAAACTATACTAAGGCAATCCACATTCATGATAACCTAGACTAAACAAAATTTTCCCAAGAAGCAATCATGAAACTGTACTGCATAGATCTACATTTTTCATCCAAAGAATTGACAAACACCTTATATTTTTCATGTCAATAGTAGTGTGCATAAGAGAGCATGAAGTTGATAATGTAAGTGATTTCAACATGAAGTCAACAATAGTGTGCATCTTGAATTAGGAATCAATCCTGAAAGTGGAAAAAAAGTGGATAGAAAATCAGTGGAAAGAATATTACATAAAAGGAAAGAGTAATACAAAGTGCTAAATATGTTAAAAAATGCAAGGAAAAAACAATCGATGTGAATCATCTCTTGACGGAGAAGTTTAATTTTATTTTTACTATTTTTGTTCTTCCCTTTAATGTACAGTCCAATCACAGAGAAGCAAGTTTATAATGAATGGGTTTTACACAGATCATACCTATTAAAGCCTGCTGATTATTGCCTGATCGACTGAAATACTCCTGAAACTCTGCATTGCTTGCTTCTTGTAGGTTTCCTTTTCCTGCATTATGATATAGTGTTTTTCATCAAAAATAAATTACAGACCGTTTTAATTGCACACTGAGAATTTCTGCTCCTTCTCAAACCTCTTTTTGTCTCTTTGCCCACCTTGTAATTTCAATTCTTAATCGCACGTGTGGACTACTTGAAAGTTTAAAAGTAAAAGACATGACGCTTAAAAATAATAATTAAGCACACTTTATTAAATTCACCAATCTCATATTTAATTACATATAACTTTCAATTTACATATTTACGTATATTTGATGTTTCCGATCTAAACTCAGAATAATACATCTACTTTGAAGTGATTTATTGCATATTTTTGCACTCTAAACTCTAAATCATATTTATAGATTTACGTAATAACTTTCAATTTACATATTTACGCAGGTTCCATGAAGTATTTTTTAATTGTAAATGTGTCAATTTCTAGACGGGTTCTAATGCTCATGTTCACAGACTCTTATCTAAAGCAACTTGCTTCTGACTACTTTCTTTGACTAACTTATAGGTTATAACCTAGCCACTTCTTTTGAAATTCGGATGCGTACATGTCCTAATTAGCAGATAAGAATAAGACCAATTATGAACGATAGATGGAATTGTTCGTAACAAGAACTCTGTTCAGATTGTCTTACTTGGGCTCAACATGTTGGTAGATAATGTACTTCAAACTTCAGTTGATGGGCATTCTTTATATTTGAGAATATTTTATTTTGGTATAAGTCGAGCTCTCCACTTCAGCAAAGTGGCTTTCGCCGTGCCTTCATATGCTCATTGACTTTCTCTTTTCAACATTATATTTTTTGTAATGTGAGTTTCAAGTTGCATGTGTTATTTATGGTAAAATAAACAAAAGGAACATTAATAAATTAAGCATCACATATAAAATTATATTTGTAGCCAAAAAAAGTCAAATTTGTAATGGAAAGACTACAAATAAGGCTGTAATATCTAAATCTATAAACAAAACTAATGAAATTTACCATTGAATTCATGTTTTCTTTTAAACATGTAATTTGACGCACTTCGCCAGTGAAACTGCATAAAATTGGCCAACCAAAGAAAATTAACTCATAAGAAACAAATTTCTTTTTGGATCAATATCCACAATGTCTTAACGTTTCATGTATGCAGCCTTCTCAATTATACTTTCTTCTTTTATTATAAAGCAGTGGCCACATTCATTAACCAACTATAGAATATTGACATAACTTTGTTAACTCATCATGTATTGAATGATAATTCGCATTGTAATACTACAAAAAGTTAACAAATAAATAAACAAATCAGTTTCAGTCAGATTAAATATATCATTATTACAATTGATAATAATTCTATACCATCATCACTTGTGCAACTTTCAAAAAAAACAAACCTTAAACAGATTTATACATACAATTAAATTCACTATAAAATCACATGATTCATCACTGAAAATAATGTACAAGCATTTTGCAAAGAGAAATGCTAAGCTCACTCTCCCTTAGGGAGAGTGAGTTTGTACTTGCCACATGATTGGTGAAAATGAGTTGGCACCAATCATTAGCCATGCATGATACAATAAATGCCAACCCATTTCCACCAATCAGGTGGCAAGTACAAGCTCACTCTCCCTAAGAGAGAGTGTGCTTAGCATTTCTCTTTTGCAAATAACACCAGTGCAAAAGACTGCATATAGCAGTTATTACAATATTTAATATTTTAGTTAATTTCACTATTTTTATCCCTTTTTACACTATTTTATACCTCATCACACTGTTTCTTCAAGTTTTCAAATATACAAAACATGGAATAATTAATTATTAATTTCACCAATTGAATTTTGAAGTTTTGCTCATATTTCGTTATTTTCAGTTGATAACGTTTCATATTAAAAATATTTTTTCCACTTTACCTGTTGCCACATTTGTAAACAAATACATTTTTTTACTATAAAAATAGATAGTATCTCAACATAAATGGAAACATATTTGTGCATGTGTCTATATACATTTTTTTACTATAAAAATAGATAGTATCTCAACATAAATGGAAACATATTTGTGCATGTGTCCATATATTTTCATAAAGTTGATTATATTCATTGTATGATACCACAGTGATTCCACATTTATCACTTAATTCGCTTCCATTCAATTGGATACTTAAATTATTACTAGATTACAAGACGGACAGAAAGTCATTTTAAGTAGGCGTGCATAAATGAATGGATAGCAGTCACCAGGTAGCTTATTTTACATGTCTAATTTTCAAATTTTCAAATTCCTTCAATTACCATGATATAAACATCATAATTATTATTGTTGAATGTTATTCTTCTAGCAAGTAATCTTCGAAATGAATTATTATAACTTTCCTAAATTTCCATTGATGCAATAAGGAGAAAAATATTATTTCTTTCCAAAGCATAAATTGTGTCTTCACTTTTACATCTTTACCTCTTTACATTTTTCTAAATTTGGCAGTCCATTTAATTCCTTGATTTTCGCCATATGGATATGAATTCAACATTGATGTCTTCCTATTTTTATTTGCAAATATCATGTTATCGTGAAAAGCAATTATTGCCTTAGAGCCAATCAGTTTATGATATATGACAAACTATACAAGGAATCGGTTTTGCTTTTTAGTTTTATAAATCTATACCTATTCATCATAAAGACTATATTGTCAACCATTTTTCCGAAAAGGGATTCGATTGCTCACGTGCATAAAAGAGGTTAAGTTTTTCATTCCAAAATCTACAGGGATTTCCTTATTAACAATGCTGATATACAATGCATGCGCGGGAAGGAACGATTATAATTGAAATCATAGGAGTACTACAAGGTATGATGGAGAAGTGCACTTTTCATGGTAAGTTTCCGTAGTAATGAAATAAAAAAGAAAAAAAAACAGTTCAGATGGTGTAATTGGTATTTATTTAGTCATGCATGCCATTTTGGGATATCAAAGCATAACTTCAAAGCTCAATAAACAACATCGTAAATGAAGCATGTCATAAAATTGAAGTCATGGAGAAGACTGATCATTATCTTTATGCAACTTGGCATACTTCTATTCGGCTTGTAGCATAACAATGATTTTCAACTGCAAAGCTTGATTTTGTTATCCAATGATTGATCGTAACTTTTTGTGGATGGGGATTTTAGTCTTACTATTAGTGGTCAAATTTTTGTTTAGAGTTGTGAGCGTTGAGAATTAAGATTAATAATTGTTTTGTAAAGTAGAAAACGATATATTATTACAGTATTTAACATAAGATTGTGAGTTTTAGTAGAAAAGTTTTATATGAAAGGCAAGTATTATTAATTTTCATAGGAAACAATTACAACAAGATATCTAAGCTATACAATCACACAAGACACCTTATTCAGCAGTATTGAGAAAAAAATTATGAATATATACAGAAAGCACAAAAAAAAAAACTCAACACTGCTGAAAAGCTAACCTATACAAGACACTTATCATGCTCTATTTCCTTGTAAACCAAATAGCCATTAAAAAAATCTCCATTAGTCAATCACTTCAAATAAACTGCAGTATCCACATTGCATAGTTAGACCAAAACTATTATGCAAAACGCACCAAGAAAGCAGCTTTCATAACTCACCTAAACTGCGGAATTTCTTAGTGTGTTTCTTGTTTGATTTAGAATGACTACCAGAAGGGATTCCATCCTCAAGATCATATTCTATTCCCTCATCTAAATCATCAATATCCGCGTTAGACTTCTTAGCCTTCTTTTTCTTAGCTCTACCCTTACTCTTCAAAGAATTGTTAACTGGAGGCTCATTATCTTCAGTATCTTCCCAAAACATACTAGTAAGCTTAGATGTAGAAGCCAAACCACTCTGAGATGAAGAGCAAGGCGGAAGAGGCGAAGGCAGAACAACATGAGCAGGAAGACGTAAGTGAGAATATGGAGAAGCAGAATTTATATCAGGAAATGTTAAACCTGCACCGGAAACATTCTTCAACTTAGAAGAATGCGAAGCATTCATGGATGACATGGTAGGTAAACTGGAACTGATTGAAGACGAACATGACATTGTTGAAGAAGTGTTAGCATACAAGGTGCTAGCAGACATTGTTCTACTAGCAGACAAGGTGCTACTAGCAGACAAGGTGCAAGCCGAAAAGGATGTACCAGCATTAAGAAAAGAATCTTTCCCAGATGAAGATGATACTATGAAAGAATAAGAATTAGTTATAGCCGAAATTGATGAACTAAATAAGAAGAACATGAAGCAGTAGCATCAGTTGTAGTAAAACTGGAGGTACAATTCATGAAAGAAGGACCTGATGAAACAACATTGACAGAAGATGTGAGACGACCCCAAACCCCGTACTGACGGTAGTGTGAAGACCCGCAACTTCCCCGTAAAGGAAAGCGTCGGATAGTTCGAGAACAAGCCACAGCAGAACGCATACAGAAGGACGTTTCACTATATATTACAACAGTGCATCAGATTACAAGAATATACAGAGTATAAACGAATATTACACAGAAATATCAGAGATTTAAATTACATTTAAATACATAGCAGCGGAAAATAATACAATACACAACTAGAAAGAGATATACGGATACAAAGCTTTCCGGATATCGTTCCAGCTGTAAACCAGGATCCTGTGAATATAAATCTGCAAAACCAAAACTACTAGCTGCCCGTGTCAAAAATAAGGGCACCCAGAGTTTAGGTTAAAACAATAAACTCCAGGTCAGTCATGTGACTGGTGTGAGAACTAAAACAGTTATAAATCTTTATTTTCAAAGTTAGGTAAATCAAGGGACCACGCCGTATAACACGGAACGGGTTTCCTCCCAAGAATACCAGTGCATAAAACAACAGCGCAATGCTAAATAAAGAAAAATGAAGCTGTTATAAGACCCAGGTCCTATCACACAATGCAAACGCAAGCCGGGGGATAGGGTTTTCCCTTATAACAGCCAAAGAATGCTTGATACGGTTAAAACAAGTCGTTTGATACTATTATAAGTGCATAGTGCATAAAACAACTTCAAATCATAAGTATCAATCATAGGCGGCATGAGCGTCCCATGCCACTATGTCGCCATATATAGGTTTACAAATAAAGCCGCAAAGTCACGTATTTGGAAATTGGATTTCCGTCTATGAACCGAGGCAAAAGATAGTCCTCAACCGATTCGAGACAATCTAGCCCATGTCTCAGGATCAGAGCTCGAGTGACCCTTGGATCGTCAGGGCCGGTCCACCGATGTGGATTAAACTTAAACCCTGAACATGCGTTCCCCCGCCCTTTGGGGCGTAAACGAGCCAACGAATGGCTCCATCGGTTCGAGAACGACCGATCAATCCGAGGCGCCTCGCAACAGCAACAACCACATAAGTCAAACTCGTCAGGGCGTGTAAAACCACTGACGCCACTTTTTATCTAGAAGGAAACGCATGCCCTCCCTGAGGTCCGTCTCCCGTTTTTGGTTCATACCTGGTGTGAAACACGCGAGGTAAACGTTACACAAAGCTACGCCACAAAGGCCGTGCTTTGATCATCACCACAAGACTTTGCTTTTCAACAGAAGCCTTGATCATTTGCATCTTAGCATGCCACACAGGCAAGCCATCCTATGCAACCGATATCAGTCACACAGAATGAAATCCGATGTCAGACACACAGTCCATTTACAAGTCCGTTCTGGGTCTGAACGAAACCGGAGGCACCTAGTACCCCGCATATCCATCGATCTCCAAGCACGTCTGGACGATCACTAACTGTTTCCATCTTCTTGGGTGTACAGCCCAATCAAGATCATCAGTTATCACCCAAACGACGTGAAGACCTCCGGTCTTCGACCATCGTCTTCATCTTCGACTTATCGTCGTATCAGTTATTCAGAATGGGATAAACCCGGTCTTTCCGAATAACTCGCGTATATATTATAAAAGTGTTACACAAACACAACATACGCCTCATTCCAATTCATCAGTCACTAACCGTAAATTAATCAAGAGAATAATTCCCCAAATATTAACCCCGAAGGCCGAAACCAACATCAGATCAATATTCAGAAAACCATTCTGCTTAGCTAACCGACAGTTAGTTTCTGATTTCACATTCATAGGGAAAGATTCCCATTAATTTTATCAAAGATAAATTCCTTGAATTTATTCTTTAATCAACTTTTGAATATCAATTCAAACTAGTCGGGATTAGCGAACCTTACCGAAGTAATCATTTATTTTAATTTCCCAATCCCAACCTATTCATCCCATGAAGTAAAACTGGTTATACTTCATATCTAACACCACGGTGTTATTGGTAAATTCAATTACCATTTCACGTTCAAATCTAATTAAAGATTTAACTATCGCCTGGAGCAAAACTGGTGATACTCCATTCTCGATCATTTCAATCTAATTAAAGATTCATTAAAACTCCACTTAGTTTTAATCGCTAACTGGGTTAAAGAATCAGTGTCATTTAAAACACGGTTCACGATAAACCCAAAGTCACATTCATTAATTATCGGGTTAAAGAACGAGTGTTATTTAAAACACTGTTCACGATAAACCCAAAAATCAATATCAATTCAATTCCAATTAAATATCATTTAATTGGTACACTTCATTAAATCTAAATAAAAAGATTTAATCTTTCCTCAACTGGGTTCAAGAACAGTGTTAGTGAAGACACCATTCACGACAAACCCAAATCACATTCCATTGATTATCGGGTTAAAGAACAAGTGTTATTTAAAACACGGTTCACGATAAACCCAAAAATCAATATCGATTCAATTCCAATTAAATATTATTTAATTGGTACACTTCATTAAATCTAAATAAAAAGATTTAATCTTTTCTCAACTGGGTTCAAGAACAGTGTTAGTGAAGACACCATTCACGACAAACCCAAATCACATTCGATATTCAATACAAGGCTCTGAATAGAAAATATATCGGCTTATATTCAATATCGAATTCTACGACTAACAAATGTCGTATTGGAAATAACGATATAAATATATATCTTTCAAATTTCCATAACAACACCTGTATAATCACGAATTCCAACATCGAAATATTCCGAAGACAATTTCGATTCAAATCCACTCCAATGCAATCATTGGAAATTTTGGTTATTTTCAAAACCCTTTTCAAATTCAATTTATTTATTTAAAAATAAATAGAATTATAATTCTAGTTCAAAACTAGTTCATTTCGATAAAAATCTATTTTTATCTTTTCAAATATGGAGTTTTTCATCCCAAATCTTCACAAATCATTTCTTATGATTTTACACAAATTATTACTATTTTTAATAATTTTATCAAGGCCCGTACAGTCGATTTCCATCAACGGTCATCGAACTGCACTTACAGCGACCTTTTTCGAATTTGATTTGGACGTATCTCCAAATCCAACCGTTAGATTTCAAATTTCTAACATTCATTAGAAAGCTCTTTTCGATACGAACCCAACGGTTCCGGTTTTAGGAGAATCCGACGGTCGGATCTCCCGTAATGTCCGTTTGAAATAAATGGTCGAAATTCGCGAACTGCCGCGGCGCGGCGCGTTCTATTCAGGCCATTATATTATATATATAATATATATAATATATACTTCGTCGATTTCTATTTAAAACGAATTATATATATAAATAGTTTTGAATTCGTTTCAAAAACATTTTCAACTACCATTTCAATTCAAATCAAAATTGAATTCTTCTTTATAAATTCGTTTTAAAATTCATTTCTATTCAATTCAAATTTCAATTCAATTTGAATTCATTTCAATTCACTTTCAATTCAATTCGAATTCGTTTTCAATTCATTTCGAAATCGTTTTCAATTCATTTCGAAATCGTTTTCAATTCAATTCATTTCGAAATCGTTTTCAATTCAATTCGAATTCGAAATCGTTTTCAATTCATTTCGAAATCGTTTTCAATTCAATTCATTTCGAAATCGTTTTCAATTCAATTCGAATTCGAAATCGTTTTTAAAATCGATATAAATATCGTTCACGTCAAAATGGCGTCAATCTAATCAACACGGCTTCATATATTCCTTTATTTTCAAATATTCTATTTCAAATATTTCTTTTTCAAATATTTCTTTTTCAAAACTGGAATGAGGCTCAATCAATTACCATATAAAATTAATTATATGGATTTTCATACAACACATGTATATAATAGCAACGATAAATAATCAACCATTAACCAAAGTGCACTCCACTGTATAAGCATCAAATATAGATATCTAACGCTTATAACAGCCTGTCAATCAATCGATCGACATATTTAATCAATCAGGATGAGTGAACTTCAAATTTCATCCCAACACCCGTGTGGGGTTTCAAACAATCAAACACAGATTTTATTTGTGCAGTTGGGCGATGTGTAAAATTTATCGACCCAATCAATATCAGTCAAATCAGTGTACATAAACAAACCGTCTGGTTCGTAAATGAATATTTTATTTATTCACATTCACTAGATTCATATTCACGTTAAAAAGTATATTTTTAACGATAAAACATTTTATTCCAACATATGAATTTCTATTCAGTTCATTCTTTAAATAAAATGATATCTTTATTTTTCTAACATATTTTAGAAAATTTCGGCGGCATAACGGCACGATACTAGAAACGGGACAAGGCCTAGCCTAATCCCCGGTCTAGTGAAGGCCCACGCCATTCACTCATCAATCAAATCAATTTCATTTTGCAAACCACAAAATTTGGAGTAAGAGTCTAACCTAGTCTTACTCCTTCGCCTTATAACGGCGCACGTCTAATCCTAACCAATTTATCGATTCGATTTTTCACACCACAAACCACATTCAAACCAATATCTCAATCGATCACCAAACAATCCAAACAAACAAGTCCATGGTATGTGGACGGGTGTCGGGTGCTACTAAGCACCGTCTGCATCCTAGTATATATATATAACTAGAAATAAAATAGAAAGGTGAGAAATTCTCACTTATAGCTATCCTAGCTCCACGGCTCTTTTATTGTAGAGATCTTCGTCGCTCCCGCCTTTTTGTCGCTTTCGCCCGTATTCTCTACATATGTAAAAATCGAATTTTTACTTCGCTATTCAATATATAAAAACCGAATTTTTACTTCGAAGTTCAATATATAAAAACCGAATTTTTACTTCGAAGTTCAATATATAAAAATTCTATTTTTCTATCGAAATACAATATATAAAAATTCTATTTTTCTATCGAAGTTCAAAATATAAAAATCCTATTTTCTTTTCGAAGTTCAAAATATAAAAATTCTATTTTCTTTTCGAAGTTCAAAATATAAAAATTCTATTTTCTTTTCGAAGTTCAAAATATAAAAATTCTATTTTCTTTTCGAAGTTCAAAATATAAAAATTCTATTTTCTTTTCGAAGTTCAAAATATAAAAATTCTATTTTCTTCGCCTTTCAACATATAAAAATCATATTTTTGTTTCGCCTCTTCAAATATGAAGTTTACGCCCTTTTCAAATATGAAGTTTATAAAAATCACATTTTTACTTACAAACAAATCTATATTTTATTTCTAAACAAATCTATATTTTATTTCTAAACAAATCTATATTTTATTTCTAAACAAATCTATATTTTATTTCTAATGCTATTTTCTATTCTAAATCCACGTATTTTTCTATTCTTATTTTCATGTATATTTCCACTCTTATTTTCGTAACAAAGTATATTTTTATTTTCAAATTCAAAGTATATTTTTATTTTTAAATTCAAAGTATATTTTTATTTTTAAATTCAAAGTATATATTTCTACTTTAAAAACAATCACATTTTTGATAACATAATATATATATATATATAAATCAGATTACTTTACAAAATACTTATATATGAATTGTATATTTTAACTATAATATATATATATATATAAAGATTTCAGATTTTAAAACAAAAATATATACTTTAATTTCAGATTTAAAACTCTATATTATTCATACAAAATTTGACAAGTTTAACTAACTAAATTTATTATTAACAAATTAATTAAGTAGATTAATTACCTTAATCATCTTCTTCCTGTCGTTCTCTACTGGGTTCAAAGAAACGGATCGCTCTTCCTAATCCCCTTCTCACGCACGCTTCAACGTAGAACAGATGACGATCGGAACTGGCCACAAGAGGCGCCGCCACCCCGCCATCCCCCACCCTGAACCAGAGACCGCTCGCATCCCCGCATAGGCCTCGATTTGCGTGCAATCCTCCCCACTTCGAAGCCCATTTCTGACCAAATTACTTCACAATACTAAATCATACCATACGAGATGATAGCTCTCGAGATCCTATATCATTCTTGTGTTGAATTGGCGTTTTAATTTTTGGGGAAATTGGGAGAATTTTGAGGGGATTTGATCGTGCATTTCGGCCGTTCTTTCAGGAATAACGGCGGCGCGTATTAGAGGGACTAGGGTATAGATGAAAGTGAATATATATAGTGTATTATATTTATATAAATTAATATTTAATTTGAAAATTGTTTGTTTATCGATACAAACTCCAATTCAAATCCAACGACTGCCGTCCCCAGCTAAATACCCCCATTCTGAACACAATGGGATAGGTCTGGTAAGCCAACTCAACTGTTTCGATCAGTTTTCGTTCAAATTAACATTTAAATCCTTATATTGAATTTTAAACGTACATTTCAATTTACTGGGGCCACACACTAACTAGAAAAATTCCCGAAAAATATTTTCTAGCTTCGTATTGACGATACGGTCCTAACAAAACTAGTTTCGTCGAATTCTGAGACCGTTAGAAAAATGGCCAATTTCCAGTCGATTAAAATCAACTGAAACTGGTCAAACGCGTTTTCCTTTGCCACGCTCACATACTGATTCGAAAAATTATGAAATTTGAAACCTAGCAATAACTTTACATCACGGACCCAACAAAACTGGTTTCGTCGAAATCCGAGGTCATTTGCAAAATGTCCATTTTTAAGGGCCTTATATATATATAAAAATATATATAAATTCCACAGCGACTATTTCTAATTTTAAACTGGACATATCTTATCATTTCTAAGATGAAATCTCAGTTTGTTAACTTCGTCACAAAGATATAGTTATACAGATTCAAATATTTCTTGTTTCGTTCAATTCTGACTTATATTGAATTCTGTATATTCATTTGAAATTAGAAATCGAATTTTCGAACTACCGCGCCATTTTCTATTCCTTTTATAATTATATATAATTATTATATATTCTAACGACGACGCGTATAATATATACGTTCGAATTCTATTCAAAATAAGTTTCTCGTCGATATTATTTAAAATAATTCATTTTAAATAATCAAAATTCGCTAAAATTGCCAAAATAAAAATTTTAAACTGGCCCAGATTTTCCGGGTTGTTACAATCTCCCCCACTTAAAACTTTTCGTCCCCGAAAAGGAACAAAGTCGAAAGTGGTTTGATAATTCAACTCTACGTTCGATCTGGCTTCCATTCTCCAACTTTTCAGTTTCTGAGAATTTTCAAAATCTCAAAAATTTGGCTAACACCCTAAATTTTTGAAAAATTTCGCCATAACCTCCCCTGCACCGGGAGCATCGGGGAATTTCAAATAGCTTCCCCGGTCCTTCAGATCTCAAAAAGAAAAAGAAAAAGCCAAGCGGCTAGCCAATAGGCTCACAAAATCATCATCACCCAAACAAAACAGGAAATTATGTAGTAAACATGTACCTATTTGTCGGGCAAACAAATTTTATTCTCTGGCTCTAGCCTCCTTACTATGACCTGTTCAATGTAAGTATATGTATATGCAAGCAAATGCGACCAAATTTTCAATACAATTCAATATTCGATCAAATTAGGCATAATAGTTCAAAATTTGCAAACAAATAAACAAACAACACAAACATCAATCAATTACTGAATTAGAGTTTCAAATTCCTAATTTTGATATATATACTGAAAATCATGTTTTGATGCCAATTCACAACAATGTATTCTAGCTATATATAAGTTTTGGTTCTCACACCAGTCTAATGGAAATATATAGAAAATCACACCTTCGAAACTCGAATACCAATTCTGATGATGTCTAGACTATCATCAGAATCGTCTCCGGGCGACTAGAGTGTGACTCTATAACTATCCAGTATATTAAAACTTCAACTACACGTGGATCAGACGTATACGCAAAGTCTATATATACTGGACTGTCCAAATCAATATAAATAAATAATCAACTACGAATAATTGATTTAAATTTTCAAAACAAAATTTTGTTTTCATTTTAAAAATATACTCTTCACACTCGTTCTAGGATACTACTGATCCTATCTCTAACGAGTCATTCCCATTGGATATTACTAATCCAATATCTGATGAATTCTTTCGTATGTTTCTAATGTGTCTTGTTCTCTGAGCTTTGTAAACCAAGGCTCTGATACCAACTGTGAAGACCCGCAACTTCCCCGTAAAGGAAAGCGTCGGATAGTTCGAGAACAAGCCACAGCAGAACGCATACAGAAGGACGTTTCACTATATATTACAACAGTGCATCAGATTACAAGAATATACAGAGTATAAACGAATATTACACAGAAATATCAGAGATTTAAATTACATTTAAATACATAGCAGCGGAAAATAATACAATACACAACTAGAAAGAGATATACGGATACAAAGCTTTCCGGATATCGTTCCAGCTGTAAACCAGGATCCTGTGAATATAAATCTGCAAAACCAAAACTACTAGCTGCCCGTGTCAAAAATAAGGGCACCCAGAGTTTAGGTTAAAACAATAAACTCCAGGTCAGTCATGTGACTGGTGTGAGAACTAAAACAGTTATAAATCTTTATTTTCAAAGTTAGGTAAATCAAGGGACCACGCCGTATAACACGGAACGGGTTTCCTCCCAAGAATACCAGTGCATAAAACAACAGCGCAATGCTAAATAAAGAAAAATGAAGCTGTTATAAGACCCAGGTCCTATCACACAATGCAAACGCAAGCCGGGGGATAGGGTTTTCCCTTATAACAGCCAAAGAATGCTTGATACGGTTAAAACAAGTCGTTTGATACTATTATAAGTGCATAGTGCATAAAACAACTTCAAATCATAAGTATCAATCATAGGCGGCATGAGCGTCCCATGCCACTATGTCGCCATATATAGGTTTACAAATAAAGCCGCAAAGTCACGTATTTGGAAATTGGATTTCCGTCTATGAACCGAGGCAAAAGATAGTCCTCAACCGATTCGAGACAATCTAGCCCATGTCTCAGGATCAGAGCTCGAGTGACCCTTGGATCGTCAGGGCCGGTCCACCGATGTGGATTAAACTTAAACCCTGAACATGCGTTCCCCCGCCCTTTGGGGCGTAAACGAGCCAACGAATGGCTCCATCGGTTCGAGAACGACCGATCAATCCGAGGCGCCTCGCAACAGCAACAACCACATAAGTCAAACTCGTCAGGGCGTGTAAAACCACTGACGCCACTTTTTATCTAGAAGGAAACGCATGCCCTCCCTGAGGTCCGTCTCCCGTTTTTGGTTCATACCTGGTGTGAAACACGCGAGGTAAACGTTACACAAAGCTACGCCACAAAGGCCGTGCTTTGATCATCACCACAAGACTTTGCTTTTCAACAGAAGCCTTGATCATTTGCATCTTAGCATGCCACACAGGCAAGCCATCCTATGCAACCGATATCAGTCACACAGAATGAAATCCGATGTCAGACACACAGTCCATTTACAAGTCCGTTCTGGGTCTGAACGAAACCGGAGGCACCTAGTACCCCGCATATCCATCGATCTCCAAGCACGTCTGGACGATCACTAACTGTTTCCATCTTCTTGGGTGTACAGCCCAATCAAGATCATCAGTTATCACCCAAACGACGTGAAGACCTCCGGTCTTCGACCATCGTCTTCATCTTCGACTTATCGTCGTATCAGTTATTCAGAATGGGATAAACCCGGTCTTTCCGAATAACTCGCGTATATATTATAAAAGTGTTACACAAACACAACATACGCCTCATTCCAATTCATCAGTCACTAACCGTAAATTAATCAAGAGAATAATTCCCCAAATATTAACCCCGAAGGCCGAAACCAACATCAGATCAATATTCAGAAAACCATTCTGCTTAGCTAACCGACAGTTAGTTTCTGATTTCACATTCATAGGGAAAGATTCCCATTAATTTTATCAAAGATAAATTCCTTGAATTTATTCTTTAATCAACTTTTGAATATCAATTCAAACTAGTCGGGATTAGCGAACCTTACCGAAGTAATCATTTATTTTAATTTCCCAATCCCAACCTATTCATCCCATGAAGTAAAACTGGTTATACTTCATATCTAACACCACGGTGTTATTGGTAAATTCAATTACCATTTCACGTTCAAATCTAATTAAAGATTTAACTATCGCCTGGAGCAAAACTGGTGATACTCCATTCTCGATCATTTCAATCTAATTAAAGATTCATTAAAACTCCACTTAGTTTTAATCGCTAACTGGGTTAAAGAATCAGTGTCATTTAAAACACGGTTCACGATAAACCCAAAGTCACATTCATTAATTATCGGGTTAAAGAACGAGTGTTATTTAAAACACTGTTCACGATAAACCCAAAAATCAATATCAATTCAATTCCAATTAAATATCATTTAATTGGTACACTTCATTAAATCTAAATAAAAAGATTTAATCTTTCCTCAACTGGGTTCAAGAACAGTGTTAGTGAAGACACCATTCACGACAAACCCAAATCACATTCCATTGATTATCGGGTTAAAGAACAAGTGTTATTTAAAACACGGTTCACGATAAACCCAAAAATCAATATCGATTCAATTCCAATTAAATATTATTTAATTGGTACACTTCATTAAATCTAAATAAAAAGATTTAATCTTTTCTCAACTGGGTTCAAGAACAGTGTTAGTGAAGACACCATTCACGACAAACCCAAATCACATTCGATATTCAATACAAGGCTCTGAATAGAAAATATATCGGCTTATATTCAATATCGAATTCTACGACTAACAAATGTCGTATTGGAAATAACGATATAAATATATATCTTTCAAATTTCCATAACAACACCTGTATAATCACGAATTCCAACATCGAAATATTCCGAAGACAATTTCGATTCAAATCCACTCCAATGCAATCATTGGAAATTTTGGTTATTTTCAAAACCCTTTTCAAATTCAATTTATTTATTTAAAAATAAATAGAATTATAATTCTAGTTCAAAACTAGTTCATTTCGATAAAAATCTATTTTTATCTTTTCAAATATGGAGTTTTTCATCCCAAATCTTCACAAATCATTTCTTATGATTTTACACAAATTATTACTATTTTTAATAATTTTATCAAGGCCCGTACAGTCGATTTCCATCAACGGTCATCGAACTGCACTTACAGCGACCTTTTTCGAATTTGATTTGGACGTATCTCCAAATCCAACCGTTAGATTTCAAATTTCTAACATTCATTAGAAAGCTCTTTTCGATACGAACCCAACGGTTCCGGTTTTAGGAGAATCCGACGGTCGGATCTCCCGTAATGTCCGTTTGAAATAAATGGTCGAAATTCGCGAACTGCCGCGGCGCGGCGCGTTCTATTCAGGCCATTATATTATATATATAATATATATAATATATACTTCGTCGATTTCTATTTAAAACGAATTATATATATAAATAGTTTTGAATTCGTTTCAAAAACATTTTCAACTACCATTTCAATTCAAATCAAAATTGAATTCTTCTTTATAAATTCGTTTTAAAATTCATTTCTATTCAATTCAAATTTCAATTCAATTTGAATTCATTTCAATTCACTTTCAATTCAATTCGAATTCGTTTTCAATTCATTTCGAAATCGTTTTCAATTCATTTCGAAATCGTTTTCAATTCAATTCATTTCGAAATCGTTTTCAATTCAATTCGAATTCGAAATCGTTTTCAATTCATTTCGAAATCGTTTTCAATTCAATTCATTTCGAAATCGTTTTCAATTCAATTCGAATTCGAAATCGTTTTTAAAATCGATATAAATATCGTTCACGTCAAAATGGCGTCAATCTAATCAACACGGCTTCATATATTCCTTTATTTTCAAATATTCTATTTCAAATATTTCTTTTTCAAATATTTCTTTTTCAAAACTGGAATGAGGCTCAATCAATTACCATATAAAATTAATTATATGGATTTTCATACAACACATGTATATAATAGCAACGATAAATAATCAACCATTAACCAAAGTGCACTCCACTGTATAAGCATCAAATATAGATATCTAACGCTTATAACAGCCTGTCAATCAATCGATCGACATATTTAATCAATCAGGATGAGTGAACTTCAAATTTCATCCCAACACCCGTGTGGGGTTTCAAACAATCAAACACAGATTTTATTTGTGCAGTTGGGCGATGTGTAAAATTTATCGACCCAATCAATATCAGTCAAATCAGTGTACATAAACAAACCGTCTGGTTCGTAAATGAATATTTTATTTATTCACATTCACTAGATTCATATTCACGTTAAAAAGTATATTTTTAACGATAAAACATTTTATTCCAACATATGAATTTCTATTCAGTTCATTCTTTAAATAAAATGATATCTTTATTTTTCTAACATATTTTAGAAAATTTCGGCGGCATAACGGCACGATACTAGAAACGGGACAAGGCCTAGCCTAATCCCCGGTCTAGTGAAGGCCCACGCCATTCACTCATCAATCAAATCAATTTCATTTTGCAAACCACAAAATTTGGAGTAAGAGTCTAACCTAGTCTTACTCCTTCGCCTTATAACGGCGCACGTCTAATCCTAACCAATTTATCGATTCGATTTTTCACACCACAAACCACATTCAAACCAATATCTCAATCGATCACCAAACAATCCAAACAAACAAGTCCATGGTATGTGGACGGGTGTCGGGTGCTACTAAGCACCGTCTGCATCCTAGTATATATATATAACTAGAAATAAAATAGAAAGGTGAGAAATTCTCACTTATAGCTATCCTAGCTCCACGGCTCTTTTATTGTAGAGATCTTCGTCGCTCCCGCCTTTTTGTCGCTTTCGCCCGTATTCTCTACATATGTAAAAATCGAATTTTTACTTCGCTATTCAATATATAAAAACCGAATTTTTACTTCGAAGTTCAATATATAAAAACCGAATTTTTACTTCGAAGTTCAATATATAAAAATTCTATTTTTCTATCGAAATACAATATATAAAAATTCTATTTTTCTATCGAAGTTCAAAATATAAAAATCCTATTTTCTTTTCGAAGTTCAAAATATAAAAATTCTATTTTCTTTTCGAAGTTCAAAATATAAAAATTCTATTTTCTTTTCGAAGTTCAAAATATAAAAATTCTATTTTCTTTTCGAAGTTCAAAATATAAAAATTCTATTTTCTTTTCGAAGTTCAAAATATAAAAATTCTATTTTCTTCGCCTTTCAACATATAAAAATCATATTTTTGTTTCGCCTCTTCAAATATGAAGTTTACGCCCTTTTCAAATATGAAGTTTATAAAAATCACATTTTTACTTACAAACAAATCTATATTTTATTTCTAAACAAATCTATATTTTATTTCTAAACAAATCTATATTTTATTTCTAAACAAATCTATATTTTATTTCTAATGCTATTTTCTATTCTAAATCCACGTATTTTTCTATTCTTATTTTCATGTATATTTCCACTCTTATTTTCGTAACAAAGTATATTTTTATTTTCAAATTCAAAGTATATTTTTATTTTTAAATTCAAAGTATATTTTTATTTTTAAATTCAAAGTATATATTTCTACTTTAAAAACAATCACATTTTTGATAACATAATATATATATATATATATATATATAAATCAGATTACTTTACAAAATACTTATATATGAATTGTATATTTTAACTATAATATATATATATATATATATAAAGATTTCAGATTTTAAAACAAAAATATATACTTTAATTTCAGATTTAAAACTCTATATTATTCATACAAAATTTGACAAGTTTAACTAACTAAATTTATTATTAACAAATTAATTAAGTAGATTAATTACCTTAATCATCTTCTTCCTGTCGTTCTCTACTGGGTTCAAAGAAACGGATCGCTCTTCCTAATCCCCTTCTCACGCACGCTTCAACGTAGAACAGATGACGATCGGAACTGGCCACAAGAGGCGCCGCCACCCCGCCATCCCCCACCCTGAACCAGAGACCGCTCGCATCCCCGCATAGGCCTCGATTTGCGTGCAATCCTCCCCACTTCGAAGCCCATTTCTGACCAAATTACTTCACAATACTAAATCATACCATACGAGATGATAGCTCTCGAGATCCTATATCATTCTTGTGTTGAATTGGCGTTTTAATTTTTGGGGAAATTGGGAGAATTTTGAGGGGATTTGATCGTGCATTTCGGCCGTTCTTTCAGGAATAACGGCGGCGCGTATTAGAGGGACTAGGGTATAGATGAAAGTGAATATATATAGTGTATTATATTTATATAAATTAATATTTAATTTGAAAATTGTTTGTTTATCGATACAAACTCCAATTCAAATCCAACGACTGCCGTCCCCAGCTAAATACCCCCATTCTGAACACAATGGGATAGGTCTGGTAAGCCAACTCAACTGTTTCGATCAGTTTTCGTTCAAATTAACATTTAAATCCTTATATTGAATTTTAAACGTACATTTCAATTTACTGGGGCCACACACTAACTAGAAAAATTCCCGAAAAATATTTTCTAGCTTCGTATTGACGATACGGTCCTAACAAAACTAGTTTCGTCGAATTCTGAGACCGTTAGAAAAATGGCCAATTTCCAGTCGATTAAAATCAACTGAAACTGGTCAAACGCGTTTTCCTTTGCCACGCTCACATACTGATTCGAAAAATTATGAAATTTGAAACCTAGCAATAACTTTACATCACGGACCCAACAAAACTGGTTTCGTCGAAATCCGAGGTCATTTGCAAAATGTCCATTTTTAAGGGCCTTATATATATAAAAATATATATAAATTCCACAGCGACTATTTCTAATTTTAAACTGGACATATCTTATCATTTCTAAGATGAAATCTCAGTTTGTTAACTTCGTCACAAAGATATAGTTATACAGATTCAAATATTTCTTGTTTCGTTCAATTCTGACTTATATTGAATTCTGTATATTCATTTGAAATTAGAAATCGAATTTTCGAACTACCGCGCCATTTTCTATTCCTTTTATAATTATATATAATTATTATATATTCTAACGACGACGCGTATAATATATACGTTCGAATTCTATTCAAAATAAGTTTCTCGTCGATATTATTTAAAATAATTCATTTTAAATAATCAAAATTCGCTAAAATTGCCAAAATAAAAATTTTAAACTGGCCCAGATTTTCCGGGTTGTTACAGGTAGCAAGGGTAATCCATGGAATATAACACAGAAACAGATAATAGCAGAACAGAAATAAATAAATACACCAGATAATGAACAATAGAATATACTGGATAAAAGTAATCATCAGAGTTACACAGTATACAGGATCTTACTTAGTACAAATACAGTTCAGCTATACATAAATGTCTACAGCGGAAAACAAACAAAATATATACAATAGAAGCTGAACAGCATAAAAAGAGATAAATGATAGAATCCATCTTCAGCTCCAGCTATCCAGAAATAACCAGCTAAAGCTGAATACAAGGCTGCCCGTGTAGAAAGAGGGGCACCCGAGTTTGAAAGTGAAACAAACTACGAGTCAGTCATGGGACTGGTATGAGAAATCTACTCAACACATTCATAATATGGCTAATCACAGGACCACGCCACTTTCGTGGAACGGGTTTACTCCATTGGATTGCCAGTGTTTTAAAACAAATCATTCTTTTAAACATCGCAATGCTTTTTATAAAAATGAAGCCATTATAAGACTCAGTTCCCATCACACAATGCAACGCAAACCGGAGGATAGAGTTTTTACCTTATAACGGCCAAAATATGCTTGATACGAATAAAACAAAAGCATTTGATGTTATTACTAGTGTTTATATGGTTTGAAAACACTTTCAAATCATAACTATCAATCATAGACGGCATAGGTACCATATATCATGTCGCTATATATATATATATATATATATATATATATATATACAATCAAAACCGCACGATGTCGTATTTGGAAATTTGATTTCCGTCCTGAACCAAGGCAAAAGATAGTCCTTACCGAATTCGAGACGCTCTAGCCCGTGTCTCAGGCAAGCGCGCAGGCAAGCCTTGGATCGTCAGGGCCGGTCCACCGATGTGGATTGTTATGCCTGAACAATACGTCTCCCCGCCCTTTGGGGCGTAAGTGAGCCAACGAATGACTCCATCGGACCCGGATCGTCCAATCTAACCGAGGCGCCTCGCAACAGCAACAACCACACAGGTGAAAAGTATATAAATGTCAGGGTTGGTAGGTCACTAACACCACCCTAGCTAGAAAGAAACGCATGCCCTCCCTGAGGTCCTTCTCCCGTTTCTGGTTCATACCGGGGAGTGAGGCTCGCGAATTCACATTATACACAAAGCTACGCCACACAAGCGGTGCTTTGATAATCACCACAAGACTTTGCTTTTCAACAGAAGCCCTGATCACTGCATCTTAGCATGCCACACAGGCAATTCATGCCATGCGACTGATGTCCATCGATATACAACCTCTGAGCTCGTTCGTTTCAGAGAAGGGCGTTAAGCAAAAGAATAAATTCTCCACCGCCAAACAGATGTATATTTAATAGAGATCAATCAACACAGAATGAAATCCAATGTCAGACACATAGTCCATTTACGAGTTCGTTCTGGGTCTGAACGAAACCGGAGGCACTAAATACCTCGCAAACCCATCGATCACCATGTACGTCTGGACGATCACCACTAATTATCCATATTTCGGGATGCCTCCCAATCAGGACCTCGGTTACCACCCAAACGAGGTGAAGATCTCCGGTCTTCGACCACCGTCTTCATCTTCGACTTTCAATCGCCGGTCAAATATTTGAAATGAGAATTAACTAGGCCTTTTCAAATAATTCACGTATATTTAGAATTTCAAATCAATTTACTTCAATGGTTAAATCATTCGACAACACCAATTTTGTTGTTTAATGTAATTTTCACACCAAACACATTCAACCATCAAATACCACATAAATCGAGCAAATTCAGTTTATTTCCATTCCATATCGTTTATGATATTTTATAACGATTTATCGCTATTTTTATTTATTTTAAAATAGCCAATTTATTCAAAACGACGCTTCGGGCCATAACGCGGCCGTGGCGCTGTTTTTCTTCAGATTTGATTTACAAATATCTGAAAATCTAACAGTTGGATCTTCACAAAATTTACATCATTAGAAAGGTCTATTCAAATCGAATCCAACGGTTTCAGTTTCGGGAAAATCCGACGGTCGGATCTCCCGATACAATCGTTTGAAGTTTCGATTTGAAAATACGAACTGCAGCGTCGTTATTCGATTAATTATAATTACATATATATATATATATATATAAATATAATCGTTTCTGGCACTGTTTTTCTTCAGATTTGAATTAAACATTCCAGACAATCCAACCATTGGATTTTTACAAAGTTGGTGCCGTTTGAAAGATATTCCCAAGGCAAACCCAACGGTTGCGGTTTCGGGAAAATCCAATGGTCGGATTTCCCGCACTAATTGTTTGAAATCACGGTTTCAAAACACGAACTGCATGACCACGTTTCGTTTTAATTTTATTTATATTTATATATTTATATAAATATAGTTCATTCAACAATTTCAATATCGTTTTCACTTCAAATATTTCACTAACGCCTTTAAATTTTGGAAAATTTCGCCATAACCTCCTTTGTACGGGAGGGGCTGGGAAAATTCGCAAATAGCCACACGGGCGTCTCATGTCAAAAAGAAAAAGGAAAAGCCAAGCGGCTAGCCAACAGGCTCATAAAATCATCACCCAAACAAAACAGTAAATGTGTACCTATTTGTCGGGCACAAAATTTTATTCCTCTTCTCTAGCCCCTTTGCTATAACCTGTTCAATAAATATGCATGTACATATATATAGTTCTTATCACTTATCATTTTCCATTCAACTTCATATTTGATTCCATTTGGTTTTAAAACACCATTCATTCTAATGTTGCATGTATAGGCAAAAATCATATCATTAGCTAATTAATGAATATTTCAACTCATATATATATTTATTTGAACGAGTGGCTATTTTTAACACTTCACATTTCAACAATTTATGTATATAATAAAAATGTGATTTTTATTGTAAAACAATTCATTTCAAAACACTATTATTTTATATAGTTTATATAGGTGATAAAAATAGGATTTTTATTATAAAACAATTTCTTTTAAAACAAGATTCTTTTACATAGTCCATATAGTTGATAAAAGGTGATTTTTATTATGAAACAATTTATTTCAAAATATGAATGCCATTCAACACATGAATTTCAATTCAACGAATGAATATCGATTCAACACATGAAGGTTTTCAATAGTTTCTATATATAGATTAAAACGTGATTTTTATATTAAAACACGAATACCATTCAACACATGAATTTCTAATCAACGAATGAATATCGATTCAACACATGAAAGTTTTCTATAGTTTATATATATAGATAAAAATGTGATTTTTATATTTAAAACACGAAGACCATTCAACACATGAATTTCTAATAAACGAATAAATATAGTTTCAGCAAATGAAAATAATTCAAAAACATGAAAATTATTCAAAATTTCGGCAGCATAACGGCAGGGCAGTTAAAACCGGGACCGTCCCTAGTACGGCTCCTCGCTCTACCTTAAAACCTCGCGGTTTTTGACAATGGGGATCATGCATCTAGTTCGCACGTAGGCGACATGTATATATTTATTTCATTTCCACAAACTAATCCTATGTGGTTTCAACCAAATATTTCTCAACCACAAACGGGTATTTTTCAACCACAATCAATCAATATCAACCACAAACAATCCCAAACAACCACTCGCTATCAATCAATTTTCACACCAATCACAATCAATAAATATCGTCCATGGTTTGTGGACGAGGGGCGTATATATATATATATATATATATATATATATATATATATATATATATATATATATATACGCCCCTCGTCCACAAACCATGGACGATATTTATTGATTGTGATTGGTGTGAAAATTGATTGATAGCGAGTGGTTGTTTGGGATTGTTTGTGGTTGATATTGATTGTATATATATATATATATATATATATATATATATATATATATATAGCAATTCACTTCTATTTCAACACATATATATAATTTTTACAACGCATATATAACTTATACATCGAACGTACAACTTATACAACGCTTATACAAGAGGTGTACAACGCTTATATAACTCATACATCGACCATATAATTTATACATCGTCGTTTTTCATATTGTTTATAAATTAGAAATCTCACATTGGGTTCCACTCCACCAAAAATAGCAGAAGGCTCAGAAAAATATGCGGTCTCTTCTAAAATGTAGAAGACGTCCTCACGAGTCCACTGTCTCTTGTTTCATTGAATTTCGTTAACAAACGAAAAAGATATGATTTTTCGAAGTTTGCAACACTTTTAAACTGTTTAAACTGTTGAAAATTAACATGGCCGTATACCTCTTTGTTTTCTTCAAAACTAGGTTTTCAATTATCGGCTAATCCATGAACCTTGAGGAGAATCAGACTTCGCAGCGTTGTAGAGCTCCGAGGCACGCACCCAACGCCACCAGTGGCGTTCCGATCGAAGCAGTCAGGAGGGCACGGCGGCGCGTCGAAGTTGCGGTCTTTTGAGGGCCTCGATCTCGTCGTACACTGAACGATGGAGGTCAACTTGGGTATGGATTAGAAGAGGATGGAGTGCCCTTCAAAAAGTTCCAAAGGGACGGACTGATTCGCTGCGTGGTTGAGGAGTTATGGAGGAGAGATGGGAAGAAGGGGTTTTCGCCGTCGGTTGCGAGGGATCGGGGAAGAAAGAGAATAGATTAGCCAATAGGATTTTTTTATTTTATTTTATAATTTTTAAAATCTCTAAAATACCCCTTACACAGACGAACACCAATTCAAACCCAACGACTGTCGTCCCCAGCGTTTTACCCCTATTCCGAACACAATGGGATATGTTTCGTAGGCCTATTCGACTGTTTCAGTCAGTTTTCCTTCAAATTAAAATATAAAACATTCAATATTTGATTTGAACGCGCATTTCAATTTGCCAGGGCCACAAACTGATTCAAAAAATTCCAGAAAAATATATCTAGCTATGTTTTGACGATACGGTCCTAACAAAACTAGTTTCGTCGAACTCTGAGACCGTTTGCAAAAAGGCCCATTTCTGGTCGATCCAATTTAACTGTAATTGACCAAAACACATTTTCCTTTGCCACGCTCACATATTAGCTTCAAAATTATGAAATTTGAAACCTAGCGATAACTTCACATCCCGGATCTAACAAAAGTGGTTTCGTCGAATTCCGAGGTCGTATGCAAAATGGCCAATTTCACGGGCTATATAAATTCCATAGTGATCTTTCTGAAAATTCATTCGGCCATAACTTTTGCTTTCCGTTATGAAAATTCGATTTTTCAGATTCGTTAGAAAGGTATTCACTAACAGATTTAAATATTTTTGGTCTCACTAAAATCTGTTTTGTTTTGTACCCGGTACAGTTCGACAAAGTTTTAATTCAATTTTTCAAACTACAGCGCCATTTCAGGCCTTATTTATTATTATAATTAATTATATTCGTTTTCAATTGTCGATTCAAACTCACTTTTCGTTGCCATTATTTAAAATATTTATTTAAATATTTAAAATCCATTATTTTAGCTAATTTAAAAATTTTAAATTGGTTCAGATTTTTTGGGTCGTTACAATCTCCCCCACTTAAAACTTTTCGTCCCCGAAAAGGAACAAAGTCGAAAGTGGTTTGATTAATCAATTCTACGTTCAATCTGGCTTCAATTCTCCAACTTTTCAGTTTCTGAGAATTTTCAAATTCTTCAAAAATTTGGCTAACACCTGGAATTTTCGAAAAATTTCGCCATAACCTCCTTTGTACGGGGAGGGGTTTGGAAATTTATTGGGCCGTATTAGGTACCGAATAAATCCTAATAAGCATACACATATTTATAGTGATATATTCTGGTGTTTACAGGGGAGCATGTATTGATAATAACTCCAGAGAATAAATTCTCGTCACCCTGCCCCGTGTGGGAAATAAATAGTCCATATGTCGTATCTAATAACTAGAGAGACGTGATTATTGTCAACTCCAGACCAGTGTGGTTTTTTTATTAATCTGGCAATTTTACCTTTATAATTTAAATAGTCCATATTAGTCATCAGTTCAACCTGTAAAATATAGTCATCGCCATACAAGCCTCTCGCTCGTATGGTAAATCTTCCACCTCGTCACACAAGCTCCAAATGCTTATGTGGTATATGATGAAGTATGCCTATCTTCTGAAGTATGCCATGTAATGTAGTTCAAAATTAATTGTTACTATCCTACGGCGATGTTTTTTATTTCACACAGAAAAACCAGCACTCCGCATCCAATGGCATTCACAGGAGTTGATATAATAATATTTCGCATCCAACTCATTAAGGTTTACCTATTTGTCGGGCACGCAAATAAAATCTTTACTCAACAGCTAATCTATTTACCTGTTCAAACATATATATTCCTATCTATTTTCTAATCAGTTCAATGTGTGATATAATCGAATAAATTCTTCCATTATTCTATTGTTGATTAAATTAACTATCTTTCAATAATTTTAATTAATTTAATCTACAATCACGCAACACAACCAACAAGCAATTGTCTTTAACTTTTCAAAATCATACAAATCAATTTCTATATTCTTTTAAAATCATTATGACTATAGAGTTAAAAGTGCACATCCATGGAAAGAAAATAACAATAAAATAGAGAATTAAATGGTGATGTAAAGTATGGTAAATATACCTTGCACCGGAGTCAATCAGAGATATCCACCCGGCATCTAGGATAAGCTTTCTGAATGCTCTCCTCAGTTTCCCAAGTACAATCTCGCGGATCCCCACTCCACTGCACTTTGACTAAGTGAACCTTCTTGTTCCTCAGCTCTTTGGTTTCCTTGCCAATAATCTTTAGCGGCTCTCTTCTCACAGCTAATTCTGGAGTAATTTCAATATCCTGCTGAGCTGCTTCTTCGACGATCAAGTCTGGATCATGAACATGCTTTCGAAGTTGAGATATGTGAAATACATCATGAACTCCAGGCAACCAATCAGGCAATTTGACCCTATAAGCGAGAGTTCTGATCCGTTCCAGAATAGGAAACGGACCAATGAATTTGTGTGCCAATTTCCCTGTTTTACCGAACCGGATAACTCCTCTCATCGGCGATACTTTCAAGTATACATAGTCGCCAACAGCAAAGGATATATCTCTTCTTCTCCTATCGGCGTAGCTCTTTTGTCGGCTTTGAGCGGCGAGTAACCGCTTCTTAATAAAATCGACTTTGTCGGCAGCTTCTCGGATCATATCGGGACCCAATACAAGTCTATTACCTGGTTCGACCCAACAAGCAGGAGATCGGCACGGTCTACCATACAATGCTTCGAATGGCGACATTGTTAGACTCGCCTGGTAGCTGTTGTTATAAGAGAATTCAACCAAATGCAGATGGTCTTCCCATGATCCACCGAAATGTATAACACAAGCCCGCAATAGATCTTCTAAAATATGATTTACCCTCTCAGTCTGACCGTCTGTCTGAGGATGATAAGCGGTGCTCAAGTTCAACTTCGTTCCCAGCTCGACTTGAAATGCTTCCCAGAATTTGCTAGTGAATATTGTATCTCTATCACTGACTATACCGAGCGGCACTCCATGTAGTCTAACTATTTCCCTAAAGTATATCTGCGCCAGACTCTGAGCAGTTCTATTTGATCTGACAGGTATGAAATGGGCGGTCTTCGTGAAGCGATCTACGATCACCCAAATACTGTCATTCCCTTTTCTGGTTCTGGGCAAACCATCAATGAAATCCATAGAAATATGTTCCCACTTCCAACCAGGAACTTCTAGCGATTGTAATAATCCAGCTAGTTTCTGTTGGTCGCTCTTGACTAGTTGGCAAGTAGGGCATCGGCTAACATATAAAGAAATGTCCCTCTTCATCGACTTCCACCAGAAAGTGCATTTGATGTCATTATACATTTTGCTTACTCCCGGATGGATACTAAGTTTCGACTTGTGGCATTCATCCAGTACTTCCTTTCGAAGCTCAGGAATGTTAAGGACAGAGATTCGACCTTTGAGCCTTAAAATCCCATCATTATCTACTTGAAAACTCGAGGGTTCGCCTTGTTGAATTATCTCTCCGATCTTCTGAATGAAGTGATCATCTTCTTAAAGAGCAGATATTTTATCTATCAGTGAAGTCGTGATAATAAAGCTGGCGATCATTACATTCTTTCGGCTAAGCGCATCGACCACGACATTGGCTTTCCTGGGAGTATATATAATTTCAAAATTGTACGCTGCAAGGAACTCTAGCCAACATTGCTGCCTCAGATTCAAGTCCTTCTGTGTGAATAGATACTTTAACGACTGATGATCTGTAAACAGTTCAAATCTCTCACCCAGAAGATAGTGCCTCCAGATTTTCAAAGCGAATACTATCGCCAATAATTCAAGATCATGAGTGACGTAGTTTTTCTCGTGTGGCTTCAGCTGGCGGCTAGCATAAGCGATCACTTGGTCTCTTTGCATTAACACTGCGCCAAGGTCTTCTCTAGACGCATCAGTCCAGAAATTTTGGTTGCCATCGATGATGGTTAACACTGGAGCTGTCGTTAATCTTAACTTCAGCTCTTCGAAAGCCTCCTCACTTTCTGGAGTCCATTTGAATTTAGAGTGTTTCTTTGTAAGCTTCGTTAAATGACCCGATATCTTCGAAAAGTTTTTAATGAACTTCCGGTAATAACTGGCCGATCCGAGAAAACTGCGGACTTTAGTAGGAGTACTGGGCTGTTTCCAATTCTGAATAGCTGTGATTTTACTTGGATCCACAGCGATTCCTTCTTTCGATATGACGTGGCCCAGAAATTTCACTTCATCTTGCCAGAATATACATTTGGAAAACTTTGCTTTCAATACATTCCTTCTGAGGATTTCTAGAACCTGTTCCAAATGCTTTACATGTTCGGCCCTTGATTTAGAGAAGATTAGAATATCGTCAATAAAAACCAGAACAAATTTATTCAAAACTCCTCTGAACACTCTATTCATCAGATCGACGAAGTAAGCTGGAGCGTTACATAAGTCGAACGGCATTACTAACCACTCATAGAATAAGTCGGGACCTCTGAATGCTGTCATTGGAACACACTCTTCGGCAATTCGAAGTTGATGGAAGCCTGTAGCTAGGTCCATCCTTGAGAATACTTGTGCGCCATTTAATCGTTCCAACAAATCATCAATCCGCGGCAATGGATATTTGTTCTTTATTGTCTGTTTGTTCAGATCACGATAATCCGCACATAACCGTAGAGTACCGTCAGATTTTGGGACAAAAACCACTGTTGCTCCCCAATCAGAGAAACTGGGCCTGATCAGACCTTTCCATACTAGCTGTCGTGTTTGACTGTCTAATTCCTCCTTCTCTTTCAAGGACATTCTTCGAATAGCGTGAACTACCGGCCTTGCATTAGGAATCAAAGCAATTTTGAAATCTATTTCTCTCTGCGGAGGTAAGCGAACAACTTCCTCGAACACATCCGCATAGTTCTTGACGACAGGAATATCTTTGATGAGGTCAGGAATATTCTCTGTAACTTCAGGGATATTTTCTATTTGGGCTGGAGAAACATTTAGAGCCGCCCAGAAGTCTTTTCTATTAGCATTCTGACCTTCACAGGGAATGGTTATATAATCACCTGATTTAATCTTCACATTTACGACTCTGTCGGCGCATTTAACTTCAGCTTCATATTTGGTCAACCAGTCTAACCCCAAGATAAGATCAAACTCTTTAAAATTCATGACGACTGCGACGGTAGGAAACCGATAACGAGAAAAGGAAACCGGCACTCCACAAACCCATCTGAGATCGATGAAACCCCCAACCGGATTCTGGACAGTCATTGGTTCCTTGAGCTTTTTCAAATTCAAATCCAGTTTCCTAGCTGCATCTTTTGCTATAAAGCTTCGTGACGCGCCAGTATCAAACAGTACTTTGACTGGAATGTTTTTGACAGTTAGTGTGCCTTCTAAAACATCTAGCCTTTCCTGAATAGACGAGGAGACAGGCACTTCTGCCACTTCATTTACCCGAGCCTCTTTGGCCTTTTTTAACAGCCAGCAATCTCGCTTTATATGACCGGGCTAATGACAAAGATTGCACTTTCGAGTCATAGGAAGCTTGCCCTTTGATTTAGACTCATGCTCTTTTCGCTTCTTTAAGGGTCCGCAGTTTATCGACAAATGCCCAGTTTGATGGCAGTTATTGCATATGGTTGTCGTTACTGGCCCTTTCTCAGATTTAGCCCTTTTTCTCTTAGCACTGGGCTTCTTACTGACCTCGGACCTCGTACTGGCTTCAGGAATATCAGTTTCCGACTCTTCTTTGTCACTACAACAGGCTTCTTCTTCATCGCGCAACATTCCTTTCTTATGGAGATATTCATACTGATAAGCCATATAAATCATTTCAGAGAAGGGAAGTTTTACATTCCTCAGTACACTATTCTGATATTTTCTTTGCAGGCCATGAATAAATCTCAGATTTTTCCTCTTTGGATCTTGAATCAGATGAGGAGCAAAGTGAGCAAGTTCGTTGAATTTCTTATGATATTCTGGGATGGTCATATCACCTTGTATCAGATAAGAAAATTCATCACATAATCGCTCCGTCGCTTCAGGAGGAGTAAATCTTTCTAGGAAAATCACTTTGAATCTGTCCCAGGTGATATCACCTTCTGGATTATCTTTGATGATTGTTTCCCACCAGATTAAAGCATCTTCTTTGAGCGCCCAAAATGCTACTAGCCTTTTCTGGTCATCTCTCAGCTGGATACGCTCAAAAATTCTTTCGACAGAACTCATCCAAGCTTGAGTCTGAATTATAGATTCATTCCCTGAGAACTGCACTCCATTTAGATTTCAATATCTCTTTAATAGAGCCTCTAGATCGGGTTCTGCATTTCTCCTATTTCTGACACTCATTTTTCTAGTACTTCTGCAAATAGCAGATCAAGTGTCAGGTCACTGAAAGGGTATTTTAAAACATAGAAACATATACTTCAAATGTAGATGTGTCTATCGAGGTGTAATTTCATTATGCTTTACTCATAGTAGGATATTGTTGATCCTATCTGTATAGAGTTACCCATCCTAGAACACTACTGGTTCTATTTCTGACGAGTTCTTTCAAATGTTATATTCCCGAACTAAGCTTAACCAAAGCTCTGATACCAAATGAGATGAACCCAAACCCCGTACTGACGGTGGCAAGGGTAATCCGTGGAATACAACACAGAAACAGATAATAGCAGAACAGAAATAAATAAATACACCAGATAATGAACAATAGAATATACTGGATAAAAGTAATCATCAGAGTTACACAGTATACAGGATCTTACTTAGTACAAATACAGTTGAACTATACATAAATGTCTACAGCGGAAAACAAACAAAATATATACAATAGGAGCTGAACAGCATAAAAAGAGATAACTGATAGAATCCATCTTCAGCTCCAGCTATCCAGAAATAACCAGCTAAACCTGAATACAAGGCTGCCCGTGTAGAAAGAGGGGCACCCGAGTTTGAAAGTGAAACAAACTACGAGTCAGTCATGGGACTGGTATGAGAAATCTACTCAACACATTCATAATATGGCTAATCACAGGACCATGCCACTTTCGTGGAACGGGTTTACTCCATTGGATTGCCAGTGTTTTAAAACAAATCATTCTTTTAAACATCGCAAGGCTTTTTATAAAAATGAAGCCATTATAAGACTCAGTTCCCATCACACAATGCAACGCAAACCGGAGGATAGAGTTTTCACCTTATAACGGCCAAAATATGCTTGATACGAATAAAACAAAAGCATTTGATATTATTACTAGTGTTTATATGGTTTGAAAACACTTTCAAATCATAACTATCAATCATAGACGGCATGGGTACCATATATCATGTCGCCATATATATATATACAATCAAAACCGCACGATGTCGTATTTGGAAATTGGATTTCCGTCCTGAACCAAGGCAAAAGATAGTCCTTACCGAATTCGAGACGCTCTAGCCCGTGTCTCAGGCAAGCGCGCAGGCAAGCCTTGGATCGTCAGGGCCGGTCCACCGATGTGGATTATTATGCCTGAACAATACGTCTCCCCGCCCTTTGGGGCGTAAGTGAGCCAACGAATGACTCCATCGGACCCGGATCGTCCGATCTAACCAAGGCGCCTCGCAACAGCAACAACCACACAGGTGAAAAGTATACAAATGTCAGGGCTGGTAGGTCACTGACAACACCCTAGCTAGAAAGAAACGCATGCCCTCCCTGAGGTCCTTCTCCCGTTTCTGGTTCATACCGGGGTGTGAGGCTCGCAAATTCACATTATACACAAAGCTACGCCACACAGGCGGTGCTTTGATCATCACCACAAGACTTTGCTTTTCAACAGAAGCCCTGATCACTGCATCTTAGCATGCCACACAGGCAATTCATGTCATGCGACTGATGTCCATCGATATACAACCTCTGAGCTCGTGCGTTTCAGAGAAGGGCGTTAAGCAAAAGAATAAATTCTCCGCCGCCAAACAGATGTATATTTAATAGAGATCAATCAACACAGAATGAAATCCAATGTCAGACACACAGTCCATTTACAAGTTCGTTCTGGGTCCGAACGAAACCGGAGGCACTAAATACCTCGCAAACCCATCGATCACCACGTACGTCTGGACGATCACCATTCATTATCCATATTTCGGGATGCCTCCCAATCAGGACCTCGGTTACCACCCAGACGAGGTGAAGATCTCCGGTCTTCGACCACCGTCTTCATCTTCGACTTTCAATCGCCGATCAATTATTTGAAATGAGAATTAACTTGGCCTTTTCAAATAATTCACGTATATTTAGAATTTCAAATCAATTTACTTCAATGGTTAAATCATTCGACAACACCAATTTTGTTCTTTAATGTAATTTTCACACCAAACACATTCAACCATCGAATACCACATAAATCGAGCAAATTCAGTTTATTTCTATTCCATATCGTTTATGATATTTTATAACGATTTATCGCTATTTTTATTTATTTTAAAATAGCCAATTTATTCAAAATGACGCTTCAGGCCATAGCGCGGTCGTGGCGCTGTTTTTCTTCAGATTTGATTTACACATATCTGAAAATCTAACCGTGGGATCTTCACAAAATTTACATCATTAGAAATGTCTTTTCAAAACGATTCCAACGGTTTCAGTTTCGGGAAAATACGACGGTCGGATCTCCCGATACAATCGTTTGAAGTTTCGATTTCAAAATACGAACTACAGCGTCGTTATTCGATTCAATATAATGATTTATATATATATAAATATAATCGTTTCTGGCACTGTTTTTCTTCAGATTTGAATTAAACATTCCAGACAATCCAACCGTTGGATTTTTACAAAGTTGGTGCCGTTGGAAAGATATTCCCAAGGCGAACCCAACGGTTGCGGTTTAGGGAAAATCCAATGGTCGGATTTCCCGCACTAATTGTTTGAAATCACGGTTTCAAAACACGAACTGTACGGCCACGTTTCGTTTCAATTTTATTTATATTTATATATTTATATAAATATAGTTCATTCAACAATTTCAATATCGTTTTCACTTCAAATATTTCACTAACGCCTTTAAATTTTGGAAAATTTCGCCATAACCTCCTTTGTACGAGAGGGGCTGGAAAAATTCCCAAATAGCCACACGGGCGTCTCATGTCAAAAAGAAAAAGGAAAAGCCAAGCGGCTAGCCAATAGGCTCATAAAATCATCACCCAAACAAAACAGTAAATGTGTACCTATTTGTCGGGCACAAAATTTTATTCCTCTTCTCTAGCCCCTTTGCTATAACATGTTCAATAAATATGCATGTACATATATATATAGTTCATATCACTTATCATTTTCCATTCAACTTCATATTTGATTCCATTTGGTTTAAAAACACCATTCATTCTAATGTTGCAGGTATAGGCAAAAATCATATCATTAGATAATTAATGAATATTTCAACTCATATATATATATTTATTTGAACGAGTGGCTATTTTTAACACTTCACATTTCAACAATTTATGTATATAATAAAAATGTGATTTTTATTGTAAAACAATTCATTTCAAAACACTATTATTTTATATAGTTTATATAGGTGATAAAAATAGGATTTTTATTATAAAACAATTTCTTTTAAAATGAGATTCTTTTACATAGTCCATATAGTTGATAAAAGGTGATTTTTATTATGAAACAATTTATTTCAAAATATGAATACCATTCAACACATGAATTTCAATTCAACGAATGAATATCGATTCAACACATGAAGGTTTTCAATAGTTTCTATATATAGATAAAAACGTGATTTTTATATTAAAACACGAATACCATTCAACACATGAATTTCTAATCAACGAATGAATATCGATTCAACACATGAAGGTTTTCTATAGTTTATATACATAGATAAAAATGTGATTTTTATATTTAAAACACGAAGACCATTCAACACATGAATTTCTAATCAACGAATAAATATAGTTTCAGCAAATGAAAATAAAACCGGGACCGTCCCTAGTACGGCTCCTCGCTCTACCTTAAAACCTCACGATTTTTGACAATGGGGATCATGCATCTAGTTCGCACGCAGGCGGCATGTATATATTTATTTCATTTCCACAAACTAATCCTATGTGGTTTCAACCAAATATTTCTCAACCACAAACAGGTATTTTTCAACCACAATCAATCAATATCAACCACAGACAATCCCAAACAACCATTCGCTATCAATCAATTTTCACACCAATCACAATCAATAAATATCGTCCATGGTTTGTGGACGAGGGGCGCATATATATATTTATATATATATATATATAGCAATTCACTTCTATTTCAACACATATATATAATTTTTACAATGCATATATAACTTATACATCGAACGTACAACTTATACAATGCTTATACAAGAGGTGTACAACACTTATATAACTCATACATCGACCATATAATTTATACATCGTCGTTTTCCATACTGTTTATAAATTAGAAATCTCACATTGGGTTCCACTCCACCAAAAATAGCAGAAGGCTCAGAAAAATATGCGGTCTCTTCTAAAATGTAAAAGACGTCCTCACGAGTCCACTGTATCTTGTTTCACTGAATTTCGTTAACGAACGAAAAAGATATGATTTTTTCGAAGTTTGCAACACTTTTAAATTGTTAAAACTGTTGAAAATTAACATGGTCGTATACCTCTTTGTTTTCTTCAAAACTAGGTTTTCAATTATCGGCTAATCCGTGAACCTTGAGGAGAATCAGACTTCGCAGCATCGTAGAGCTCCGAGGCACGCACCCAACGCCACCAGTGGCGTTCCGATTGAAGCAGTCAGGAGGGCACGGCGGCGCGTCGAAGTTGCGGTCTTTGAGGGCCTCGATCTCGTTGTACACTGGACGATGGAGGTTAACTTGGGTATGGATTAGAAGAGGATGGAGTGCCCTTCAAAAAGTTCCAAAGGGGCGGACTGATTCGCTGCGTGGTTGAGGAGTTATGGAGGAGAGATGGGAAGAAGGGGTTTTCGCCGTCGGTTGCGAGGGATCGGGGAAGAAAGAGAATAGATTAGCCAATAGGATTTTTTTTATTTTATAATTTTTAAAATCTCTAAAATACCCCTTACACAGACGAACACCAATTCAAACCCAACGACTATTGACCCTAGCGTTTTACCCCCATTCCGAACACAATGGGATATGTTTCGTAGGCCCATTCGACTGTTTCAGTCAGTTTTCCTTCAAATTAAAATATAAAACATTCAATATTTGATTTGAACGTGCATTTCAATTTGCCAGGGCCACAAACTGATTCAAAAAATTCCAGAAAAATATATCTAGCTATGTTTTGACGATACGGTCCCAACAAAACTAGTTTCGTCGAATTCTGAGACCATTTGCAAAAAGGCCCATTTCTGGTCGATCCAATTTAACTATAATTGACCAAAACACATTTTCCTTTGCCACGCTCACATACTAGCTTCAAAAATTATGAAATTTGAAACCTAGCGATAACTTCACATCCCGGATCTAACAAAAGTGGCTTCGTCGAATTCCGAGGTCGTATGCAAAATGGCCAATTTCACGGGCTATATAAATTCCATAGCGACCTTTCTGAAAATTCATTCGGCCATAACTTTTGCTTTCCGCTATGAAAATTCGATTTTTCAGATTCGTTAGAAAGGTATTCACTAACAGATTTAAATATTTTGGTTTCACTAAAATCCGTTTTGTTTTGCACCCGGTACAGTCCGACAAAGTTTGAATTCAATTTTTCAAACTACAACGCCATTTCAGGCCTTATTTATTATTATAATTAATTATATTCGTTTTCAATTGTCGATTCAAACTCACTTTTCATTGCCATTATTTAAAATATTTATTTTAAATATTTAAAATCCATTATTTTAGCTAATTTAAAAATTTTAAATTGGTTCAGATTTTCTGGGTCGTTACAAGATGCAAAGATTGGAGATGAACCCTTAACACCATCAGCATTTTCCGCGGATATATTTCCAGAATCCACATCATTTGCAATCTTAGATGACTGAACAGCAGCTGAATCACTCCCACTACCTTCATCAAATAACTTTCCAAATAGATTCTCTTCTCTTGAAACCTTGCTCAGCACAAGAAATTGAACCAGCTCCAATTCCACCATTACAAACCATTCCATCAGCTGATAAAACTTCAGCTTGATTAACATTCACATTTATATTAATACCCGTATTCATATCAACAGAATTTGAACAATCTTAATCTCCAGAATCTATGTCATTAGCATCCATTACAACTTCAGAACCCAAAACATCTTAACAATTTGCATTCTCCTTGCCAGTTCCAACAGTATTATTATTATGAGGATTATTATTTGGACCTTTCATTCTCCATTCCTTCTTGTATCTAGGATGTACATAATTCCATTGATTATTCCTAGTGGTAGTATGTAAATTGTTTTGATTCCTCTTCATATTTACAAAATCAAATCCTTTAATCTCCTCATCATAACTCTGAATATTTTCAACCTTACCCTGATTAGCAACCCTTTCACAATAACTAGTATCATGGCCAAAAACTTTACATGAAGAGCAAATCCTAGGTCTCCAGTCATAAGCAATTTTTACTGGTGGACACTTATCCCTTAGATCATCTATTATAATGTTATCAGGGAGATCATAGTCTGGAGAAATTTCCACTAGAGCTTTAGCGTAACTAAACCTATTTAACCTCTCTGTACTAATTTCAAAACAAATTAAATTTCCAATATGATTCACAAGCCAATTAATACCCATCAAAGTCCACAGAATCATCGGAATCCTATATAGTTGAACCCAAATAGGCACTTTCCTGATTTGACTTTGTGAGCATCCAATAGATGGATCCCAAGTAGTTATGATAAACATTCTCCCACGAATGAAAAGAGGATCAGCATGTAAAACTTTATCTCGATCAGAATCATTGGAAAACTTAAAGTAAAATTTAAAACCATCAGATTTAATGTCCACTGAATCAAGAAGTCTCCATTTACTTTTTAGGAAATTTGAGACACCAGTGAATGAGAGAGTACCATCAAGAAAAAACCTACCAAGAAGCCACTCCAATATTTCAATCCCTCGGATTTTACCTGATCTGGAATATGATTCTTCGATCCGTCCCTATGAATCTGAAATTGAAGAGGCTGATAAGAACCAGCATTACGAGGCTTTGAATTGAACAGCGACGCATAGTCTAATTTCACAAACGATGGAAAAGAGGCGCTCGAAGGATTCCCCAAATTAACACCAGGAGCTGATGGATCTTGCTGAGAAGTTGGATTAGCACAAAAAGGGGGTGGATCTGGAGGTTTAAGAGGAGAAGATCGAGATGGAGGAGGAGGAAATGAGGAGGCAGAGAAGGTGGAAGAAGAAAAGGAGAAAGTCGCTTCCGCCATTTTTCAATAGGACAGTATGTTGTCAACTATTTTTCAATAGGCCTGAATTTTAATAGAAAAGTTATGTATGCATATCAGGATGATTCAAGATAATATTTGATATATGTATGCATATGTACTTGAAAAAAGAAGGGAAAGAACTCAATAACCAACAATGCTTATTTCCACGACAAATAACTACAGCAGGAATGCAACTTTCTAATATAACCAATTAAAAAGCTTTAACATGAAATATGTCATGCTAACTGATTGCGGTTTAATATGTGACAGGGCTACCTTATCTTATAAGGAACGGATTGATGGTATAACTACAATAAGAATATAACATACCTTGATTTGCTATTGAATGAAGGTTTTGCCTTTTTTTCCTGCAAATGCATCACTGTTTTTACTTCTAGCTAGTATCTTCTTACTCATGTAACTTAGAGAGCTATATCATATCTTCTTTTATTCCAAGGATCTTTTGAGCCCTGCATGCTAGATTTCATCATTGTTTTACCACTTTCACGAGCCTTTATGGCAATTTTCACTAACATTGCATATGCATATTTCAGTTAATGTTTTTTCAGATTAAGCAATTCTCTGGCAAAGCATAATGGGGATTTATAAAGCTTCTCCAATGCTGAAAAAACATAAATAAACGACATAAATAAAATATAGTGAATTAACATACCACTTCATCAAGTCTAGCAATAGCGATGGTACATGATTGAGTAATAAGTGGTTTTTGCATGACCACTCATATGCATGTAAATAATAATGACAAGTATAGTATAGAACCAGACAAAAGCAGTGCAGTTGTGGAATTTGACTTCAAATAGAATATAATAGAAGCAAATATTATTTTATTATTATACCATTTTTTCTTACATCAATTACACTAAAACGTATTGCTATCTTACCAAATATAATGTTGAACATGTTGAATTACTGGGAATTTGTTTGAAAAGATAAATTTAATTTTACTGAAACATAAAGTCGAATATTCTGAAAGATACATATTGCAATTAATTTCATATAGGTAAACATAAAAGCATGATGTAAAATTTTGGATCAACATAATTTTCAGCAGTTCGAGTAGAATCTTATAGTTAAAGAAAACAAAAATATTTATAAGAACAATCAATATTAGGACAAACAAAATCATGGCCAATACTTCAACTACTAACATAAAGAGGAATTGCGCAGCTCAACCGTAACATGAACCCCTTTACAACTAGATTAGAAATAATTAGCACGATAATTAATAATACCGATCTTACAACAACCCTCAAATGCCGAATTTCCAAAACCCCAGCTCAAAGCCAAATTATAAATCATAAATTAAATGAAAAAGATCGTATATTATCAGAGAAAATGATTGCGGATACCTGTTTAAGGAAGGCGGACATCAACGGAGGATAGAAAATGTGAGTAGCAATGGAGGTGAGATGGCGGAGAGTAGCGGGTTAGGGTTTGGAAGAGAATTTCCAAAGTTTTAGCAATCTCGATTTAGACTGTGGATGACAATGGTAGTAAGCATCGAAGCAGGGTTAGGGTTTAGATTTAGGAAATTTGGGGCCAGTTTATTTTACTTCGGTGCATCTGGCGGGACAAAAGAAATAATAAGCCAGGGAACTTGTAAATTTTTATTAACACAAAACAAATACAGGGATACAACACTCAGCGAAAGTTGTTATTTATAAACATGACGTGCACAAACAAACAGTTCTTACTGGTGACGTATTACAAGCGTGGTGAACGGAAATTTATTAAAAGTACATTTATTACAACTCTCAATTTATGCAGGTTGAAAATAAAAAGCTGTAAAATAGTTATTTTGTTGTAGTATCAAAAGTGTATATTTAAACTTTATATTTATTTTAGAAAATATGAAAGTTTTAATTTTTTGAATTAATACGTATTAAACATAATTATGAATTATAATTATTGAATTTTAGATACTTGTTAATTATTATAAATTACTTATTAATCATTGATTATTATAGATTACTTATTAATCTATATTATTAATTATTATTACTTCTTAATTATTTAGTAATTATTAATTATCAATTCTAATTGGTGAACTTTATTTACTATTAATAGTAATTATATATATTTCGTTATTATTATACATTAATTATTTAAAATTTATTTTTACTTATCAATTACTTGGTAAAAACATAAAAGTGAAACATTTTATAAAGAATAAGCATATCAATCCCTTGCAAATCCCTCGAAAACCTGCTACAAAATAGCTTCAGAAAGCATATGACGGTAAACTGTTGCAAATTGCAACAGAATTCAGCGACGAAAATATGATGATATTAAACCGTTGCAATTTGCTATGGTTTAGCGATAGGAAAAAAATTCGTGGGTAATATATTAAAATAAGTTGAAACAAAATCCCTAAATGATATCCCTTACAAATTCCACGAAAATCCGTTGCTATTTTGTGACGAAAATTTCCGCTGCTAAAAATCTGTCGCTATTTGCGGTTTTTCTTGTAGTGATCCTTTCCCAATGTTTTAGCAATATAGTTATAAAGGGTATAGTTATTAAATTAGCAAAAACTTAAATTACCGTTCTTATATGGACTCCTAATGACAAAAATAAAAATTCCATTGTATACATTAATGTGTCATGACTCAAAAAATATAATAATATAGATAAGTTAACTTATTCTGTGAAACCCGAAATTTTGATATAGGGTGTAAAATACTTCAAAATAAAATGTGTTTATTTTCCAAAATAAAAATTACAGAAAAATTCTATAAGTTAAATTAAGTATACATCTCAAAAATCTTGTTAAAATTCGAGACCAATATTTAATAAACCATTATGGCTTATAAACAATTTTATAACGACAATTCAAAATTTTGATTTGGACATGTCTTACAATCTATAAGGCAAAATCTCGATTTTTCACTTCCATTAGAAAAATACAGTTCAATAGATTCCAACATTTCTTGTTTCACAAAATTCCGACTTAAAACGGGTTCTATATATTCAGTTGAAGTTCAAATCATCAAATTACGAACTACTGTGACATTATGAGCTCGATTATAATTTATATTATAGTTAATACGTTCAACTGTTGTTTTAAATAATATATTCATTATTATAATCAAATTCTAAAATGAATTTAATCCTGTAAATTATCCAATTCACACAACATTGTCAATTCTACTATTTCTGACTATTTCGGAAATAAATATATCATTATCCCATTATTTATGTTATTTAAATATTCAAATACTTAATTTAAACCATTATAATATTAATTAATTAAATTAAGTATTATATTGCTAAAAATCTGGGATGTTACAACTAATTATTTTTAGCAATGGGAGATTTGTGAATTGGACAGTTTGGATAATGAAGACAAAATTCTTCATTCTTTTCAATCACATTCCCATTTTCGTCAAATAGAATCTCTCCTATGCATTCAACGTTATCATCTTCGATCGTAATTGTTGGTTGAATCTCTTGTTGTTCTTCCTCCTACCTCATTTCTTCTTCCTCTTCTGGTTCTTCTTCAGGTTCTTCCTCCTCTTCCATGGCTTGATTTTCATCATCAATGATAATCGAATTAGTCTCGTTATCCATTATAAACTTTAAGAGACTTCTCATTACTTTCCCTTGCCTATTTTGCTCTTGACTCATCCTAATTTGGAGTACTTGCATCTCAGCCACCATTTGCAGTAGATACTCCATTTTTTCTTCAATTTTGATCACTCTAGATAGCGCACATCGTACCCTCGGATTTTTCAGCGTATGAATCAGAGTTAATTTGAGTATTTGGATTAGTGGAGGCCATTGTTATTTTTAATTCAGAGTTTTTACAGAGAAGAAGAATGAAAATGAAGAAGAAAAGTCAAAATAAAAGATTTAAATAATTGAAATTACTAACTTTTGGTGGGAATTAAATTTTAAATTTTTGGCAGTCGTATGTCGACATACCAAAAACTCTATGTCAACATAGTTTTGTTTTAAATTTTATTATTTTGATTTCTTATTATATATATATATTACTATATTTAATTATTATAACTCACTTAATGAACATATGCCTAATTCTCTCCTAAATGTAGTGAATGTTGCTTCATTTGATGGTTTAGTTAATATATCTGCAATTTGTTTATCTGTTTCTATAAATTCTAGTGAAATCTTTTCTTTACTTACGTTATCTCTTAGAAAATGATGTCTCATATCAATATGTTTAGTTTTCGAATGATGAGTTGAATTCTTAGAAATATTTATAGCACTTGTATTATCGCAGTATATAGGTAATTTATTTATACTTAAACCTAAATCATTTGAAGTTTGTTGCATATATATTACTTAGGAACAAGCCAAAGCAGCAGATATATATTCTGCTTCGGTTGTTGACAAAGATACCGTATTCTTCTTTTTACTGGACCATGATACAAGAGAATGTCGTTGAAAGTGACATGTTCCACTAGTACTTTTACGATTGGATTTGCATCCTGCATAATCAGCGTCACAATATGAAACTAAATCAAATGAATCATTCTTGGGATAGAATAATCCAAAATCTAATGTGTGCTTTACATATCTCAGAATATGTTTACGGCTATTAAATGAGTTTCCTTAGGTTGTAATTGATATCTTGCACAGAGACATATACTATGCATTATATATGGTCTACTAACAGTTATATATAATAATGATCCTATCATTCCTCTATATAGTTTTTGATCAACATCTTTTGATGTATCATCTTTACTTAAAGCAACGTTAGTTGCCATAGGTGTAGGTCTACCATTTGTTGTTGTTAGATTGTATTTATTAATTAAATCTCTCACACATTTTTCTTGATTAATAAATATTCCATTCTTTAATTGTTGAATTTGTAAACCTAAAAGAATGACAATTCTTCCATATGGCTCATTTCAAATTCCTTGGTCATAATATTTGAAAATTCTTTGTTCATTTTTTCATTTGTTGACCCAAAGATTATACCATCAAAAAATTTTGTACTAGTTTATATCTTTGTTATTTTTCTTGATAAACAAAGTATTATCTAATTTTCTTATTTCAAAGTTTAATTGTAATAAATAATTTTGTAATCTATTGTACTAAGCCCTAGGAGCCTGTTTTAATCCATATAATGCTTTCTTCAACTTATATATTTGATTTGGTAATTTTTCATCTTCAAATAGGGGTGGTTGCTCTACATATACGTCTTCCTTGACAAATCCATTTACAAAGGCACTCTTGACATCCATTTGATATAATTTGAAATTATTATAGTTTGCAAAAGCTAGTAAAATTCTAATAGCCTCTAGACTTACTACGGGGGAAAAAGTTTCATCGTAATATATTCCTTCTTCTTGAGTATAACCTTGTGCTACTAGTCGTGCCTTATTTCTTACTACCTCACCGTGCTCATTCTTTTTTATATAGACCCAATTTGTTCCTATTATTGTTTTATCCTCTGGTCTAGGAACAAGTTCCCATACTTCATTCCTAGTAAACTGATTCGGCTCTTCTTGCATAGGAAGTATCCATGAATCATCGGAAGAAGCTTCCTTTGGATTTTTAGGTTCAATAGTTGATATAAATGCAGTATAACTCATATTATTTAATTGTTTACGAGTTCTAACAACAGATTAAATATCCCCTAAGATATTTTCTATAGGATGGTCTCTAACCAATCTTATTCTTTTATTTGGTTGATTATCTTCATAATTTATTTCATTAATTTCATTTTCACAATCGTCTTCTTTCTTTTGAGTTATAATTTTATAATTTTCATCAAAAGATACGTTTAAAGTTTCTTCTATAGTGTTGGTTCGAGTATTGAAAACTCTACAAGCTTTTCTTCTTTCTGAATATCCAATAAAAATTCCTTTATCGGATTTTGAATCAAATTTGTCTAAATTATCTTTTGTGTTTAGTATAAAACATTTACTTCCAAATATTTTAAAATATGATACTTTTGGTTTCTTGTTATACAAAAGTTCATATGGTGTTTTATGAATTAAAGGTCTAACTAAAATTCTATTAATAATATAACAAACTATTGCAACTGCCTCATCCAAAATATTCCTTGGTAAATTACTTTCGGATAACATAGTTCTTGCACATTCTTGTATTGTTCTATTTTTATGTTCAACTACTCCATTTTGTTGAGGAGTTCTTGGAATTGAAAAATTGTGGGCTATTCCCTTTTTATTACAATATTTTTCAAAATTCTCATTTTCGAATTCTCCGCCACGATCACTACATATTATTTTAATTTTTAGTGATAATAAATTTAGAATCCTTTTAGAAAAAGTTTTAAATTGATCGAAAGCATCACTTTTATTTTTAAGAAATAGAGTCCAAGTGAATCTAGGAAAATCGTTAACTATTACATACACATATCTGTTATGATTTATTGATTGAACTTGGGATGGACCAAATAAATCCATGTGTATTAACTCTAATGGTTTTGAAGTGGTAATTCCTTCTTTTGATCTAAATGAATTCTTCTTTAATTTACCGATCTGACAAGCATCCCATAAGTTATTAACTTTAAATTTCAATTTGGGTAATCCTCTAACTGAATCTAATTTAGAAATGCTAGAGATATGTTTGAAATTTGTATGACTGAATCTCTTATGCCAGATCCAGGGATTACCTGTATTAGCCACAAGCCATAAATTATCACGGGATATTTTCATACTTAATATATAAATATTTTTCTTTCTATCTCCTTCGAGTATGACTTTTGAATCCCTATCTTCTATGAAACATTTATTCTTTTCAAAATTTATTTTATAACCTTTATAGTAAAGTTGACTTATACTTAGGAAGTTGTATATTAAATTCCTAACTAGTAAAACATCAGAAATTGTAGGAGTTTCAGAATTACCGACATTGCCAATTCCAATGATGTATCCTTTAGAATTATCTCCGAAGTTCACCAATCCACCATCTTCATACTTCAGATTATTGAGTAGTTCTGGATTTCCAGTCATATATCTTGTACAGTCACTATCCAGTATCCATTTGTCCTTTTTCATTTCCGCCAATTGCTTTTCAGAATTTGAATTTCTAACAGCCACGTAACACACCAGTTCAAGATTTGAATTTCCAACAGCAAACTTTTAAGAATTTGAATTGCCAACGGACACTTCACCCATCTTTTCAACTTTTGAATTTTCAAAAGCCATAGATCTCATTCTTTTCTGAGTTGAACAATATTTCAGTAGATTACATGCTTCTTTTAAATTATTATATGCAGGCTCTTTCAACCTTGATACAATGCATGAATTAATATTAGTATTAACAGAGAATTCAAAATTTTCTATTAAATTTCAAAAATTAGATTATGAACTTTTTAAAAGACCTTGCTCTGATGCCAATTGTTTGGGAATGCGGAATGGATCGTTAAGGTAAAGAAAACATTAGAGGGGGGTGAATAGTGTTTGTAAGAATTTAAACAAATCTAAAACTAATGTGAATTACGGGATGATTCAAGACACCACAAACACAATCATAGACACACATTCAAACACAAATGTAAGATAAATAGAAATAAAGATGCAGAAAAGGAAAGAACATATCGGATTCTATACTAGTTCGGATTGCTCCTACGTCCAGTCTCGCACAACGCTGGATTGCGTAGAATTTTATTACTATTTCCAATAGTCAAATACAACCTCCTTGATTTCATGGCTCATAAGGAGACACTGATTCCTACTTCCTTGATTTCACGGCTCACAAGGACACACTGACTCCTATTTCCTTTATTTAACGGCTCACAAGGACACACCGACTCCTATTTCCTTGATTTCACGGCTATAAGGACACACCGATTCCTCTTTGATTAAACACAAACAATGTTTACTCAGCCCAAGCAATTACAGGCAGCCCGATAACTCTTCAATAGCGCTTGATTTAGAGAGTAGAGAGAAGAAGTTTGATCAAAACAGAATTGAATTCGCCAGAGTATAAGTGTAAAAACCATAAAAATGATTAAGAATAATGGTGTAGAGAAAGAGGATGAAGTAAGAGAAGAAGAGATGTTAAAATTTCGGTTTTAACCCCTTCTTGTAGAGTCTGAAAAGTTGCTACAGTTCTGAATCGTTTCAAATAGTGAAAAGTCACTTCCTTTCAAAATTGGAAAAAGTGACAGTTGTATGTCGACATAGTGTTTTTGTATGTCGACGTACCCTTGTATATTTTTGATTTTCAAAGCATTTTTCAAGTTTTTTTATATGAAATAACTCTGAAAATTCTTGAGTAAAAATCTAGTGTTGTAAATTAATATTATATGATAGAAAAACAAATGAATACATAAATTAAAACTTTATAAATATATTTATAAGGTTTTAAACTGCATAAATATAAAATATAAGAACATAAAATATAAAGTATATATAAAACTTAAGTTTGAAAAACAAATAAGAACAAAAATAGAAACAAATAGAAAAATAAAATAGAGAGGATTGAGGATAGAATTGAAAATCAGAGTTTGAAAATTAGAATTTGAATTTCAACCTAGAGTGCTATTTAGAGTCTTACAAAATCTAGACTCTATAACTATATTAATCTTGAACTCTTGAAATCTTGATGAATCATGAGTCTTGAAATTTATCTAATCTTTGAATCTCTATCATCTTTATAACTGTACAGTCTTCAGTAATATTTCCTGTATATAATTCCTGTACACACACACACACACACACACACATATATATATATATATATATATATGCATATGTATATATTCCTGTACATAATTCCTACACACACACATATACATAATATATATATATATATATATATATATATTCTATACAAAAATGTTAGCATATATTTTATAATAAATGATAATTGAAATAAGGTTGTTGTCATGAAAACACCATTCTCCAAAATTAATTTCATGTTTTTGTAGTCCAAGGCCGTTACAAATTGTGCAAATTGAAGATCGTATACAAACACATACACTGTCGATATGTATTTTTGCTTATTTTTATGGTTGGCTGGAGGTATGCTTCAAAATTATTACAATTTCTACTTGCTGAAACATCAGTCTAATTCTTACAATTATGTAGTTCAATGCTGGTATGTAACTGATCATGTACAAGACTGATGCTTCAGTAATGAACCATAGAATTTTAAGAATTTTATTTTCTCTTCAATCAGTAATGATCATGTCAGTTCGTAATTGATGCAATGGTTGAGTTTGTACTTGAATGAGTCTTGGCATGTCTAAATTTTTACTGAAGCAAAAAGAGGCATTTCTTCAAATTGTATCACACTGAAGCAGTGCCTCAGGTATAGATTGTGAAATGCAACACTGTGCTGATAAGCAACTCAGCCATAGATTGTGAAATGCAACTCTGTGCTGAAAAGCAACTCTATGCTGAAATAAAAATGAAAAGCAACCGAGGTATGCAGGCCATAGATTGTGCTGAAATGTCTTTGTGCTTGTAACAACCTGTATTTTCAATAACCTGTTATAACATAAATCGAGGCAGAATTTAATTTATGAATATGAATCAAGGGAAATGGGCTATGCCATTGCGTTCGACTCGGAAAAATACGCGAAATAGAGTCCGAGTTTTCGAAAATCGAAGTCCGTATGACCCGATTAAGGCCCAACGAAGTTTTCAGAAAAATTCAAAGTAAAAACAGATTTCAAATTCAAGTTTGAATTTGGAAATTAGGTCAGATTGGGCCAGGCGGGAAAATTCCCGCCAGAGCACCCAAGTCGATAGCCCTGTCGACTTGGGAGTCGACTTGGTTGGACCTAAGTCGACAGCCCTGTCGACTTGGCTGTCGACTGGGTTCAGCCGGGCAGTCTTGCCTGGTGCACCATTTTGGGGTTGTGTTGAGTTTGGGGGCCAGATTCGGTTTTGAGGGTTGAGATTGGAACTAGGGTTTAATCTAATGGCCTAAAACACTTGCCTAATCTATAAATAAGACCCTAAGCTAGCCCTAAATCATCATTAATCAATCCTACAACTAAACTATGGCAAAATCATTCCTCTCATGGCCTCCACTCTCTTCATAAATTTCCTAAGTCATTTCTATGAGAGATTTTCCATGCATACAAGTGTTTCCAAGCTTGTATGAGCATCATTAGCTTGCATTCAAGTCAAGTTTCTATGTTTGCATCATAAAGAAAGAGTTTTGATCATTTTGGCTCAAGGGTTTTTCTATAAGAGCTTGCATTTTGGGTCTATTTGATTGCATAAGGGCTTTGTCATATTTTTTGTGCCTTCATAAGCATTGTAAGCCCTTTTCTACTTTCATATTTAAACTCTAAAGTTAAATGAATGATGCAAGTTGTGTTTGATCATTATGACATGCAAGTTTACTATGATGTGTTATGCAATTCTATCATGTTATGTATGCAAGTTTGCCATGTTATGATATGCAAGTTTACCATGTTATGCTATGCAAGTTTGCCATGTTATGATATGCAAGTTTATCATGTTATGTTATGCAAGTATGCCATGTTATGATTTGCAAGTTTACCATGTTATGCTATGCAAGTTTGCCATGTTATGATATGCAAGTTTATCATGTTATGTTATGCAAGTATGCCATGTTATGATATGCAAGTTTATCATGTTATGATATGCAAGTTTACCATGTTATGCTATGCAAGTTTGCCATGTTGTGATATGCAAGTTTATCAAGTTATGTTATGCAAGTTTGGGTTGATCATTTTGTTCATGTTACCATGTTATGCAAGCTTATCTTGGGCTTATGAGCTTAAAGCTTCAAGCTTTATGCTAAAGGTTGCATTTTGGCAACATGTAAGTTATCATATCCCTTATGATAACTTGCATGTGAGGCTAAATGCGAACTTATGGCAACTTCTACATGTCATTTATCACCATGTATCACTTATATGCTAAGTTTGGTTTTATGCATACTTTTGAGGCCTAATGATGCAATATGCGAGTATATGGACATATGTACATTTCATATGCCACCATGTTAAACTTGTGGCTTCAACACCTTTATGTCATGATTATGCCAAGTTCCCTCTTTCTATCCTTTATGCGCTATTGCGATATGTAAGTGATGGGATTGCGTTTCGGGTTGGGTAAACTTAAAAGACATAAAAACATAAGATTGGGAATTTACCTATTAAGTTAGGTCTACCCATTGGGAATTTACCTATTAAGTTAGGTCTACCCAAATGCTTGAAAACTTGTAATATGTTTTGGAAACATAATGGACATGAGACTTAGAAAATATAAGTGTAACCAACTCGAGGTTGGGTTGAGTTTGTAGCGTAAACCTACCCGGAACCGACCGGCTTAACTAGTTGCTACAAACAATAGGACCCAATGTGAGAAGTTGGTCATGTTGTACCTTGAACCCGAGGTTAGACCAAGTTGTGGTGTAAAGCTACCCGGAACCGACCGGCTTAACTAGTAACCGCAACAAAGTCTAATGTGAGAGGTTAAGGGGCATTAATTAATTAATGCCTCATGATTAGGGTTAAGTCATGGTCCACTTAATACTTAACCAATTTGGGCTTGGTAGATTAATCAGGGTTGAGTCGTGAACTCATCGTTACACTTAACCAAGTTAATCCATGATTAGCAAGAGGGTTAAACCGTACTTAACCCACTAGAAAATCCTAGCAATGGGGTCCACTCCAGCAGTTATCCCAAGTTTGTATCATTATGACCCTAGGAACTAGGCTAGGGTGGGGGCACGATTACTGGACTTGAGGTAAGTGACCAAAAGCGACGGCAGAGTGGTACGCCGGTGTAGTTCCGGGCGGACTATGGTTGTGCATGTGACGATCCCAAAACCCCGTGACACGGTGTTAAGGATAATCATTGGAATATAACACATTAATCATCATTAGCAGATCACAGATAATAGCATAAACAGAAAATAGAATAATTTACACACATATGACAGCGGAATCATATAGATATCATCACATCAGAGAAGCACAGTACAGGATACAACTTAGTGCATAATGATACATAATCAGTCACCATCGCCAGAGGCGGAATCATACATAAAGAGTACACAAAAGGAATATCAGTCTACATCGCCAGTGGCGGAATCATAATATAGATACAACAATGGCGGAGAAAATCCAAGTCAGCACGGTGTAGTCAAGCCTCGCCATGAGCCAAAAGGTGCGTCAGAAACCTGTAACTAGGCTGCCCGTGTGAAAATGAGGGCACCCGAGTTTGCAAGGTGAAACAAACTACGAGTCAGTCATGGGACTGGTATGAGAAATCTACTCAACTTATTAACAACAATAATAAGGCAAATCAAAGGACCACGCCACTTTCGCGGAACAGGTTTACTCCAATGAGTACTAGTGCATGAAATAAAATAAAGGATTAAATCAACGCAATGCTTTTTATAAAATGAAGCCATTATAAGACTCAGGTCCCATCACACAATGCAACGCAAGCCGGAGGATAGAGTTTTTACCTTATAATGGCCAAAGATGCTTCATACGAATAAAACAAAGGTGTTCGATATTATTACCAGTGCATATATGTTTTAAAAGCAATTCAATCATAAATATCAATCCTAGGCGGCATAGCTACCATCTACTATGTCGCCATACTAGTAATACAATCACATTCGCATATTTCGTATTAGAAATTGGATTCCTTCATGAGTCGAGGCAAGGGGCAAGCTCCTCTCCGATTCGAGACACTCTAGCAAATGCCTCGGGACCGCACACAGCAATCCCCTGGATCCTCCAAGGCCGGTCCTCTCTTACTTTTGAGGATTAGTTATTCCTGAACACACGTTTCCCGGTCCTTACAAACCTATAATCGAGGCGCCTCGCATTCCAACAACCACACAGGTGAAAAGTAGATATAAATGTCAGGGCTGGGAGGTCACTGACACCACCATAGCTAGAAAGAAACGTCATGCACTCCTTGGGTCCTTCTCCCGTTTTTGACTCATACCGGGGTGTGAGGCTCGCGAATTCACGTTATACACAAAGCTACGTCACACAGACCATGCTTTGATCATCAACCACAAGACTTTGCTTTGCAACAGAAGCCTTGATCATATGCCACTTAGGCGTGCCACACAGGCAATCCACTCCATGCGACTGATTGCTGTCAATACATAACCTCCGAGCTCGTACGTCTCAGAGAAGGGCGTTAAGCAAGAGAATAAATCCTCCGCCGCCAAACAGATATATATTTAACAGAGATCAATCAACACAGAACAAAATCCAATGTCAGACACACAGTCCATTTACAAGTCCGTTCTGAGTCTGAACGAAACCGGAGGCACCAATTCCTCGCATACCCGTACAATCAACACTATGTTTGGACGGCTACTACTTCAATTCCTTCATGGTAGCTACTCCAATCACGAGCATTAGTAGCGCCCATCCATCCAATGTGGAGATCGTCGGTCTTTAGTCGTCTTCGACTCTTCGACTTCTCAACATCGATCGATTATTTGAAATGAGATAAACTCGGCCTTTTCAAATAACCCACGTATATTTAGATTTTCAAATCAATTAATCACATGGTTGGACCATTCAACATTCACACTTCAGTTATTTAGTTATAATTTTCATGTCAAATACATTCAACCATCACATATCAAGCAAACCCAACAAAATTGGTTTATTTCCACTCTATACCGTCCATAGTATTTTATAACGATATATCGCCATTTTTATTTAATTTAAAACGGCCATATTTAATTAAACGACGTTTCAGGTCGTGTCGATGCACTGGCGCTGCTTTTCACTAATTTTGTTTTACACATATCTGAAAATCTAACCGTTGGATCTTCACGAATTTTACATTATTAGGAAGGTCATTTCAAAACGAATCCAACGGTTCCAGTTTTGGGAAAATCCGACGGTCGGATCTTCCACACTAACCATTTGAAGTTACGATTTCAATTTACGAACTGCAACGTCGTTATTCGATTTAATTTAATTATATATATATATATATATAATCGTTTCTGGTGCTGTTTTTCTTCAGTTTTGAATTAAACATTCCAGACAATCCAACCGTCGGATCTTCACAAAGTTGGTGCCGTTGGAAAGATATTTCCAAGGCGAACCCAACGGTTGAGGTTTCGGGAAAATCCAATGGTCGGATCTTCCGCACTAGTCGTTTGAAATCACGGTTTCAAAACACGAACTGCACGGCCACGTTTCGTTTTAATTCTATTTATATTTATATATTTATATAAATATAGTTCATTCAAAAATTCCTATATCGTTTCCACTTCAATTATTTTACTAACGCCTTTAATTTTTGGAAAATTTTGCCATAGCCTCCTTTGTATGGGAGGGTCTGGGAAAATTCCCAAATAGCCACACGGGCGTCTCATATCAAAAAGAAAAAGAAAAAGCCAAGCGGCTAGCCAACAGGCTCATAAAATCATCACCCAAACAAAGCGGTAAATGTGTACCTATTTGTCGGGCACAAAATTCTATTTCTCTTCTCTAGCCCCTTTTGCTTTAACCTGTTCAATAGATATGCATGTACATATATACAATTTCTAACATTTATCATTTTCCATTCAATTTCATATTTGCCTTGCTTTGGTTTAAAAACACCATTCATTCTAATATCGCATGCATAGGCTAAAATCATATCATTAGCTAGTTAATGTATATTTCAACTCATGCACGTTTATTTGAACAAGTGGATATTTTTAACACTTCATATTTCAAAAGATGATAATTTTGGCGAACTAAAATAGATTTCAACACATAACTATTTTATTTAGTTCCTATGCATGTTAAAAATAATATTTCTATCACAAATATTTGTTTCAACGCCCGCATATCTTTAGCATATCACACATATGATAAAAAGGGTATTTTTATCATTTAAAATATTTATTCAACCAATGTATGGTTTCAACACTTCATAGTTTCAATAAAAATGTAATTTTTATTGTTCAATCTTTTTATCCAACACATGAACTTTTCCACTACACACACTTCTCAACAAATGAGTATTTCCACACATGGACAATTTATTTATGTTGTTCATATTAGAAAGATAGGATTTTTATGATTGAAATTATTTATATAAGGCGAATATTTTTCATACTTCATATATATATAAAAATATGATTTTTGTTGTTTAAACACTTCACTCATCCACGAATGAATTTTATTTTCACACAACACTTTTCAACACATGAACAATTTTCACACATGGACATAGTTTCAATATATGACTTTAATTTCTATGCATGAAAATAATATCAACGTATGAAAATAATTCTAACACACAAAGATTATTCAAAATTTCGGCAGCATAACGGCAGGGTAGTTAAAACCGGCACCGTCCCTAGTACGACTCCTCGCTCTACCTTAAAACCTCACGGTTTTTGACAATGGGGATTCATGCATCTAATTCGCACGCAGGCGGCATGTTTATTTTTATTTCCACAAATATTTCCAATTCATTTCAATCACCAATGGGTATTTTTCAACCACAACCAAACAATATCAACCACAAACAATTATTCAACCATTCGTATTTTTCATCCAATATTTCACACCAATTCACCACAATAAATATCGTCCATGGTTTGTGGACGAGGGGAGTATATATATATAATATATATTTGCTATATTTCACTTGCATTTCAACACATATATCAATTATTCTATGCATGTAAAAATTCATACTTCGCTCATATAGCTTACACTACGCATGTACATGAGGTATACAACACGTATGTAATTTATATTTCGCTTATATAAATTATACACAACATTTTCCATTCAATTTCACGTTAATTTAGATTTCTCACCTTGGTTTTCTGAGCGCTAAAAATCGATACGATGTCAGAAAAATCCGCAGCTTCTTCTATTGGGTAGAGAGCTTCCTTGCGGTCTCGATGTTTCCTGTTTCATCGAATTTCGTCAACATACCAAAAAGATATGATTTTTCAAAGTGCAAAGATCAAAGAAAAACTCACTTTCAGAAAGCTTCAAAACTAGGTTTGCGGTTTTCGCGAGAACCGGGACACGAGGGGACGATCAGGAAGTTGGAGGTGGAAGAGCTTCGAGAGAGCTACAGGCGCGCGGCGGTTTGGTGGGACTCGGTGGCGCAGAACGGCGGCGGCGGCGGCTTGAAGGTCGGAAGTTTGGAGGTGGATATCTCGGCGGAGAGGCGACGATAGGGGGAGCTCCTTATATGGATTTGAAGAGGGGAGGGAGAACTACAAAAAGTTGAATTGGAGGAGGGGCTAATTCTGGCCGTGGCGATCGGAAATCGCCTGGGAAGGTGACGAAGGCTTTTCGCCGTCGATGTCGGGGTCGGGGGAGGGGGGGTTCTGTTATTTTATTTTTTTAATTATGAATGGAAAAATATGATTGGCCGAGACTATATTAAAATTTTTAAATAGTGTTTTCTTAAACGAACTCCTTTTTAAACCCAACGACTGTCGCCCCCAGCTAAATACCCCCATTTCGGACACAATGGGATATGTTTCGTAGGCCAATTCGACTGTTACAGTCAGTTATTTTTCAAATTAAAGTATAAAACATTTAATTTTTAACTCTGAACACACATTTCAATTTGCCAGGGCCACAAACTGATTCGAAAAATTCCAGAAAAATAAATCTAGCTATGTTTTGACGCTAAGGTCCCAAAAAAACTAGTTTCGTCGAATTCTGAGGTCGTTTGAAAAATGGCCATTTTCTGGTCGATCCAATTTAACAGAAATCGACCAAACACATTTTCTTTTGCCACGCTCACATACTAGCTTCAAAAATTATGAAATTTGAAACCTAGCAATAGTTTGACATCCCGGACCCAACAAAAGTGGTTTCGTTGAATTCCGAGGTCGTATGCAAAATATCAATTTTCCAGGGCTATATTCTATATACCGACCCCTCTGAAAATTCATTCGGCCATAACTTTTGATTCCCGTTATGAAACTTCGATTTTTCAGATTCGTTAGAAAGGTATTGACTAACAGATTTAAATATTTTTGTTTTCACTAAAATCCGTTATATTTTCCACCCTGCACAGTCAGTCAAAGTTTGAATTCAAATTTTCAAACTGACTCACCATTCTTAACTTACTATTTTATCGAAATATTCTATTTCAATTGTTCAAATTCCTTTGAAATAATCAATTTAAAATTTTTAAATTGGCTCGTATTTTCCGGGTTATTACAATCCCCCCTACTTAAAACTTTTCGTCCTTGAAAAGGAAACAACAGTAAAGTAGGAAATAAAATGTAAATGCAAAGTATGGTAAAGGTACCTTGCACCGGAGTTAGTCAGAGATATCCACTCTGCATTTGGGGTAAGCTTGCTTAATGCTTTCCTCAGTTTCCCAAGTACAGTCTCTAGGATCACTGCTCCACTGCACTTTAACTAAATGAACCTTTTTGCTTCTGAGTTCTCTAGTTTCTTTGCCAACAATTTTTAATGGCTCTCTTCTGAGTGCTAATTCTGGAGTTATCTCCACATCCCGTTGCGCTGCTTCTTCTACAACAAGATCCGGATCATGCACATGTCTCCTAAGTTGAGATACGTGAAATACATTGTGCACTCCAAGCCTTAGGCCTTCAAGAATTTTCTCGCATGTTTTGAGCCATGCAAGGGCCTCTATTACGGTGCCAGTTCCCGAGAAGGTCTTGCCTCCTAAGTTCTTATATCTCTTAGCTACACGGTCGAGCTCGAAGTATTGAGCTGCCGGAGGTTGTATCAAAGGTCCTTCTTGAGCTGGGAATTCTCCCCTTCCTCGGCATCGGCCGGCACGGCCTCCTCTAGCGGCGGCTGCTCTGGTAGCCATTTGTCAAATTCTGTATAAGTAACGAAAAGGTCAGCTAACAGAAATGATAGTCTATTGCATAATTAAGCAGAAATTCTACGGAAAGATAACGATGGACTGATCAATTGTTTTTGATAATCTGCTCAGCTCATTCTAGGACTTTACTAGTCCTATCTCTAATGAGCGACTCACCTTAGAATACTACTGATTCTATTTTAACGAAGTGTTCAATGTGTTAGACTCCAGAACTAAGGTTAACCAAAGCTATGATACCAGCTGTGACGATCCCAAAACCCTGTGACACGGTGTTAAGGATAATCATTAGAATATAACACATTAATCATCATTAGCAGATCACAGATAATAGCATAAACAGAAAATAGAATAATTTACACACATATGACAGCGGAATCATATAGATATCATCACATCAGAGAAGCATTGTACAGGATACAACTTAGTGCATAATGATACATAATCAGTCACCATCGCCAGAGGCAGAATCATACATAAAGAGTACACAAAAGGAATATCAGTCTACATCGCCAGTGGCGGAATCATAATATAGATACAATAATGGCGGAGAAAATCCAAGTCAGCACGGTGTAGTCAAGCCTCGCCATGAGCCAAAAGGTGCGTTAGAAACCTGTAACTAGGCTGCCCGTGTGAAAATGAGGGCACCCGAGTTTGCAAGGTGAAACAAACTACGAGTCAGTCATGGGACTGGTATGAGAAATCTACTCAACTTATTAACAACAATAATAAGGCAAATCAAAGGACCACGCCACTTTCGCGGAACGGGTTTACTCCAATGATTACTAGTGCATGAAATAAAATAAAGGATTAAATCAACGCAATGCTTTTTATAAAATGAAGCCATTATAAGACTCAGGTCCCATCACACAATGCAACGCAAGCCGGAGGATAGAGTTTTTACCTTATAATGGCCAAAGATGCTTCATACGAATAAAACAAAGGTGTTCGATATTATTACCAGTGCATATATGTTTTAAAAGCAATTCAATCATAAATATCAATCCTAGGCGGCATAGCTACCATCTACTATGTCGCCATACTAGTAATACAATCACATTCGCATATTTCGTATTAGAAATTGGATTCCTTCATGAGTCGAGGCAAGGGGCAAGCTCCTCTCCGATTCGAGATACTCTAGCAAATGCCTCGGGACCGCACACAGCAATCCCCTGGATCCTCCAAGGCCGGTCCTCTCTTACTTTTGAGGATTAGTTATTCCTGAACACACGTTTCCTGGTCCTTACAGACCTATAATCGAGGCGCCTCGCATTCCAACAACCACACAGGTGAAAAGTAGAAATAAATGTCAGGGCTGGGAGGTCACTGATACCACCATAGCTAGAAAGAAACGTCATGCACTCCTTGGGTCCTTCTCCCGTTTTTGACTCATACCGGGGTGTGCGGCTCGCGAATTCACGTTATACACAAAGCTACGTCACACAGACCATGCTTTGATCATCAACCACAAGAATTTGCTTTGCAACAGAAGCCTTGATCATATGCCACTTAGGCGTGCCACACAGGCAATCCACTCCATGCGACTGATTGCTGTCAATACATAACCTCCGAGCTCGTACGTCTCAGAGAAGGGCGTTAAGCAAGAGAATAAATCCTCCGCCGCCAAACAGATATATATTTAACAGAGATCAATCAACACAGAACAAAATCCAATGTCAGACACACAGTCCATTTACAAGTCCGTTCTGGGTCTGAACGAAACCAGAGGCACCAATTCCTCGCATACCCGTACAATCAACACTATGTTTGGACGGCTACTACTTCAATTCCTTCATGGTAGCTACTCCAATCACGAGCATCAGTAGCGCCCATCCATCCAATGTGGAGATCATCGGTCTTTAGTCGTCTTCGACTCTTCGACTTCTCAACGTCGATCGATTATTTGAAATGAGATAAACTCGGCCTTTTCAAATAACCCACGTATATTTAGATTTTCAAATCAATTAATCACATGGTTGGACCATTCAACATTCACACTTCAGTTATTTAGTTATAATTTTCATGTCAAATACATTCAACCATCACATATCAAGCAAACCCAACAAAATTGGTTTATTTCCACTCTATACCGTCCATAGTATTTTATAACGATATATCGCCATTTTTATTTAATTTAAAACGGCCATATTTAATTAAACGACGTTTCAGGTCGTGTCGATGCACTGGCGTTGCTTTTCACTAATTTTGTTTTACACATATCTGAAAATCTAACCGTTGGATCTTCACGAATTTTACATTATTAGGAAGGTCATTTCAAAACGAATCCAACGGTTCCAGTTTTGGGAAAATCCGACGGTCGGATCTTCCACACTAACCATTTGAAGTTACGATTTCAATTTACGAACTGCAGCGTCGTTATTCGATTTAATTTAATTATATTTATATATATATAAATATAATCGTTTCTGGCGCTGTTTTTCTTCAGTTTTGAATTAAACATTCCAGACAATCCAACCATCGGATCTTCACAAAGTTGGTGCCGTTGGAAAGATATTTCCTAGGCGAACCCAACGGTTGAGGTTTCGGGAAAATCCAATGGTCGGATCTTCCGCACTAGTCGTTTGAAATCACGGTTTCAAAACACGAACTGCACGGCCACGTTTCGTTTTAATTCTATTTATATTTATATATTTATATAAATATAGTTCATTCAAAAATTCCTATATCGTTTCCACTTCAATTATTTTACTAACGCCTTTAATTTTTGGAAAATTTCGCCATAACCTCCTTTGTACGGGAGGGTCTGGGAAAATTCCCAAATAGCCACACGGGCGTCTCATATCAAAAAGAAAAAGAAAAAGCCAAGCGGCTAGCCAACAGGCTTATAAAATCATCACCCAAACAAAGCGGTAAATGTGTACCTATTTGTCGGGCACAAAATTCTATTTCTCTTCTCTAGGCCCTTTTGCTTTAACCTGTTCAATAGATATGCATGTACATATATACAATTTCTAACATTTATCATTTTCCATTCAATTTCATATTTGCCTTGCTTTGGTTTAAAAACACCATTCATTCTAATATCGCATGCATAGGCTAAAATCATATCATTAGCTAGTTAATGTATATTTCAACTCATGCACGTTTATTTGAACAAGTGGATATTTTTAACACTTCATATTTCAAAAGATGATAATTTTGGCGAACTAAAATAGATTTCAACACATGACTATTTTATTTAGTTCCTATGCATGTTAAAAATAATATTTCTATCACAAATATTTGTTTCAACGTCCGCATATCTTTAGCATATCACACATATGATAAAAAGGGTATTTTTATCATTTAAAATATTTATTCAACCAATGTATGGTTTCAACACTTCATAGTTTCAATAAAAATGTAATTTTTATTGTTCAATCTTTTTATCCAACACATGAACTTTTCCACTACACACACTTCTCAACAAATGAGTATTTCCACACATGGACAATTTATTTATGTTGTTCATATTAGAAAGATAGGATTTTTATGATTGAAATTATTTATATAAGGCGAATATTTTTTATACTTCATATATATATATATATAAAAATATGATTTTTGTTGTTTAAACACTTCACTCATCCACGAATGAATTTTATTTTCACACAACACTTTTCAACACATGAACAATTTCCACACATGGACATAGTTTCAATATATGACTTTAATTTCTATGCATGAAAATAATATCAACGTATGAAAATAATTCTAACACACAAAGATTATTCAAAATTTCGGCAGCATAACGGCAGGGTAGTTAAAACCGGCACCGTCCCTAGTACGGCTCCTCGCTCTACCTTAAAACCTCGCGGTTTTTGACAATGGGGATTCATGCATCTAATTCGCACGCAGGCGGCATGTTTATTTTTATTTCCACAAATATTTCCAATTCATTTCAATCACCAATGGGTATTTTTCAACCACAACCAAACAATATCAACCACAAACAATTATTCAACCATTCGTATTTTTCATCCAATATTTCACACCAATTCACCACAATAAATATCGTCCATGGTTTGTGGACGAGGGGAGTATATATATATAATATATATTTGCTATATTTCACTTGCATTTCAACACATATATCAATTATTCTATGCATGTAAATATTCATACTTCGCTCATATAGCTTACACTACGCATGTACATGAGGTATACAACACGTATGTAATTTATATTTCGCTTATATAAATTATACAAGACATTTTCCATTCAATTTCACGTTAATTTAGATTTCTCACCTTGGTTTTCTGAGCGCTAAAAATCGATACGATGTCAGAAAAATCCGCAGCTTCTTCTATTGGGTAGAGAGCTTCCTTGCGGTCTCGATGTTTCCTATTTCATCGAATTTCGTCAACATACCAAAAAGATATGATTTTTCAAAGTGCAAAGATCAAAGAAAAACTCACTTTCAGAAAGCTTCAAAACTAGGTTTGCGGTTTTCGCGAGAACCGGGACACGAGGGGACGATCAGGAAGCTGGAGGTGGAAGAGCTTCGAGAGAGCTACAGGCGCGCGGCGGTTTGGTGGGACTCGGTGGCGCAGAACAGCGGCGGCTTGAAGGTCGGAAGTTTGGAGGTGGATATCTCGGCGGAGAGGCGACGATAGGGGGAGCTCCTTATATGGATTTGAAGAGGGGAGGGAGAACTACAAAAAGTTGAACTGGAGGAGGGGCTAATTCTGGCCGTGGCGATCGGAAATCGCCTGGGAAGGTGACGAAGGCTTTTCGCCGTCGATGTCGGGGTCGGGGGGGGGGGGGGGGGGTTCTGTTATTTTTTTTTTTTAATTATGAATGGAAAAATATGATTGGCCGAGACTATATTAAAATTTTTAAATAGTGTTTTCTTAAACGAACTCCTTTTTAAACCCAACGACTGTCGCCCCTAGCTAAATACCCCCATTCCGGACACAATAGGATATGTTTCGTAGGCCAATTCGACTGTTACAGTCAGTTATTTTTCAAATTAAAGTATAAAACATTTAATTTTTAACTCTGAACGCACATTTCAATTTGCCAGGGCCACAAACTGATTCGAAAAATTCCAGAAAAATAAATCTAGCTATTTTTTGACGCTACGGTCCCAACAAAACTAGTTTCGTCGAATTCTGAGGTCGTTTGAAAAATGGCCATTTTCTGGTCGATCCAATTTAACAGAAATCGACCAAACACATTTTCTTTTGCCACGCTCACATACTAGCTTCAAAAATTATGAAATTTTAAACCTAGCAATAGTTTGACATCCCGGACCCAACAAAAGTGGTTTCGTCGAATTCCGAGGTCGTATGCAAAATATCAATTTTCCAGGGCTATATTCTATATACCGACCCCTCTGAAAATTCATTCGGCCATAACTTTTGATTCCCGTTATGAAACTTCGATTTTTCAGATTCGTTAGAAAGGTAATGACTAACAGATTTAAATATTTTTGGTTTCACTAAAATCCGTTATATTTTCCACCCTACACAGTCAATCAAAGTTTGAATTCAAATTTTCAAACTGACTCACCATTCTTAACTTACTATTTTATTGAAATATTCTATTTCAATTGTTCAAATTCCTTTGAAATAATCAATTTAAAAATTTTAAATTGGCTCGTATTTTCCGGGTTATTACAGTGCACATAGTCCGAAGCTGGGGAAAGCATGCACGGGTACCAGTAGATCGAGACTGTGCACTTATGTTTATGGTGTCCAGGGGTTGACACCCTAGGGCTTGATACACCCGACGGGAGACCCTGCACAGTCTGACTACAATTATGTTTGGGCCGCATTGACACCAACACGTGACGAGTTAGGCTTATAGGGAGCCGATCGACTAGACCGTTTGGTTGGACCGCGTATTAGGGTCACTTCATGTTATTGGGCCAAAGCTTGGGCCAAGGGATCAATACTTGTTTATTCAAGTCATGTTATTTTGCTAGTACACCTGTGGTGCAAAACCTTAAACCTGATTATGCGATGACACCTTTATCTACCTTGTTAGTTAATCAACATGCTAGTATGTTGTTATCCTTATGTTCATCCCTGCTTCTCATGCCAGTTAACTTTATCAGTTTACATTGATTGTAGTAGGGCTTACTCAGTCTTTTTGACTGACCTGTTTTTCTTTCGCCTCTTTTCTTCCGTTCCCCCCCCCCCACAGGTTCTCAGGGTGGGAATATTGGAGATTAACTTGGATTTCTGATCGCTTGCTTGTGGGATTTTAGCTCATGTACGGTCTTGACATGAAGCTAGCTATGGTTATCACTTATTTTGGGGAGAGTACTTATGTATTTCAGTTTTTCAGTTGATGTTGTTTTTATCTAGACTTGTTTGTTTGGAAAGTTATGTTGTACCAGACTTGTTTTGAAATAGTTTGAAATCTTAAGTTGTTCTACTTATCTTATTTACTCTGTTTACATATATACATATGTTCTTGTTCTGCCTTGATATATCATTATGCATGTTTACCTGATTCAAACGCCCCTACAAAGTTAGAGTGCTTGCAAGAGCCACCCTGGCGGAGGTGGGGTGCTACATTTGCTATCAGAGCATATGGTTTACGAGAAGGAACAAAAAGGTTTTTAAAACTTTTGGAAAACTATTTTCAAAACCAAGTATAAAGTATTTTCCAAAGAAAAGTCTAGCTTATTTTTAAAGGCTATTCCCCAAAAAGCCATTAGCAAAAATTCCTTCGTTTTTCTCCATTCTGAATCTATCTTTTTCTTCGTTTTCAGTATGACCGATAACTTTGCTATTCTGGAGGGAGTACACGTACCTGTTTGGTATAGGAGACTTTTGGAGGCTAGGGCGACCGAAGCCGGCCCCGCAGATGTTCCTCCTCCTCCTCCTCCTCCGGTAGTTAATGCTCCTCCTCCTCCAGTAGTTAATGTTTTTCCTCCTCCTGTCGCTGAGGTTCCTCTTCCTCCTCCCCCTCAGCATCCACAAGAGGATTTCGCGGAGATTTGCAAATATTTCAAAGCAATGGGTTGCAAGAATTTCTTTGGAACCGAGACTTATGTAGAGGCAAGGAATTGGTTGAAAGAAACCGAAGATCTTTTTGCCTTCTTTGATATAGATGACCGTAGGAAGGTTTTATTGGCAGTGTGGTTGCTAAAGGAAGAAGTTGCACGTTGGTGGGTGGTCACCACCGCTACTAGGCAAATTGAGACTTGGGATGACTTTCGGGGAAAGTTTGGACTAAGGTTCCTATCACTGAAGCAAGGGGACATGACTATTAGGGAATACATAGATAAGTTTAATCAACTGGCTCGGGTCGGTTTAGGCTTGGTTAACACAGCTCAGAAGAAGGCCCTATACTTTGCTCTAGGATTAAACGAGCCATTACATGGTTTGGCCATATCTCATATACCCTTGGGGGCAACTTTTGAGAGTTTGGTGAATATGGCTCTACTCAATGAAGAGAATAGGAGTGACAAGAAGGGGGTCAAGAGGAATGAGTCTCAAAACAAGGAAACGGAGCCCAAAAAGGAAATGAAAAAGAAGGAGGAGAAGTCTAAAGATAAGAAGGAAAAAAGGTGCTTTACTTGTGGAAGCTCGACTCATCTAAACAAGGATTGCAGAAAAAGGAAGGGCACTTGCTTTAACTGTGGAGAAATGGGACACTTCTCTAGGGATTGCCCGAAGAAGCAAGGGCAAGGCCAGGGTCAGACTCAGCGTGCTGGACCTTCGGGAGGGCAAGTTCATGCTCTCAATGCCGCTCCAGTTCCCGATCGAGATAGTATTTCTGTTGAAAGTCTTGTTTACATTTCTGTTCGTACTTTGTTTGATTCTGGTGCATCGCATAGTTTATTTCGTCTGGTTTAGTTGAAAGTTTGCACCTAAGTACTAGTCTAGTTAATGATCCCGTGTGTGTTTCAAATCCAATTGGGGGTTCCGCCCATTTGTCTATTATCTACGTGGATTTGAAAATCTCTATCTTTAGTGTAGAGTTCTCGTGTGATGCTTATATTCTCGGTTTCATGGGGTATGGGTTGATTTTGGGCATGGATGGGTTGTCCAGTTTTGGAGCCATCCTTGATTTTTGAGCATAGGGTTGTGAGGCTCATGACTCGCCTCGGTGTTAGACCCAAAAGTGGTTCTAACACCCAAATTGATTTGAAACAAGATAAAAATACCCGATCCGATTCGAGATTTAGTTGCCTTCCGATCCGATTGGATATGCCTTACCAATCTATCCAGTAAGAGATCACCGATCCGAACAAAGAACTCTATCCGATCCGAACAACTGCAGCTATCAATCTGAATTGTAGTGTTTTCCTTCAATCCGAACCGAAGCCTTATAATTAAAAATACCCTTCAATGTTTGGTTTCTCGACTTTGTGTTGCCTAACTTCACAAAGTAGGCTAACATTTTGCCCCCTAAAAGGATGCTTCTGTTGTATACGAAGCGTGCTTTGATGTCGTTCGAAATGCTAGTCCTTAAATCGGAACGGTCAGGAGGAATGCACAGATTTCTATTCGGTTCGGTGTCTGACTCGAGCACATTTTCTTCATTTCTGAACAAGTTTGGGAATTTTTCTCGACACATAGTGCTTCTCTCGGGTATGCCCTTCTTTTGTCTCTCGTTTGAACTCAATTCGAGTCGGATGCTAAATTAATGTGTGAAATTTGCTCGGTTCGGATTCCGATCCGAAGCGCTTTCGTGGGTTTGGTTCTTGGACGTTGGGCCTTCAGACAGAGTTGTGCTACTGGGCCTTCACTCCGGTCCGAGCGGGTGAGAAAGAATAGGAATACGAGGAGTCAACATCACCCCTTATATAAATCCGCCACTATCTTCCTTCCTTCCTTCTTCTTTTCTGCTGCCGCTCCCAACCCTAGTATTGAAAACGTCAGAAACTCGAATATTCTGAAACTATTCCTCGTAGATTTCTCAAATCGAACATATAGGTAGCTTTTTAATCTCGAGTAACTTCGTTGTAACTGTACTTGATTTCAATTCGTGGCTAAAAATGTTAGACCCAAAAGTGGTTCTAACACCCAAATTGATTTGAAACAAGATAAAATGAGATAGAAATAAAAATGAACACACAAGATTTATAGTGGTTCGGCGAACGAATGCCTATGTCCACTTATTCTTTACTATATTCAATAATTCAGTTGCAAATACAATGATAGATTCACTCACAACTCACTTTTGTTCACTCAATTGACTAAAACAAAAAATAAAAGATGATTTGGATTTTCCGGGAGTAATGGAGTTCGGATGTTGGAGGTGATTGAATTCTTTAAGTGCTCAAAAAAGATCCTTCTCTTTGTGTCCAGATGGGGTATTTATAGGTGTGAATTTGCTTGAGACTTGATCCGGGTCGGGCCACGTGTCATCCATCGCATTCTCTTCGGGTTCGGATGAACTATCAGGTTGACAACACATCAAAAGGAAGGACGTTAGGGGTAGGAATCAGTCATAGCCGGTCCGGTTCTCCAGGCGATTTTACAGGAGATTAACATGGATCATGGGTGCGGGTCGGAGATATGCAGGTAAGGGGTTCGGATCGGGATACCCGATCCGAACCGGATTGGTTTGGGTGTCTCTCCTTCTCTAACCTATTCCGCTCCGCTCCAGTGCTGTGGCAAGCAGATGGCTTTCCGATCCATTCGAGATTTAGTTGCCTTCCGATCCGATTGGATATGCCTTACCAATCTATCCAGTAAGAGATCACCGATCCGAACAAAGAACTCTATCCGATCCGAACAACTGCAGCTATCAATCTGAATTGTAGTGTTTTCCTTCAATCCGAACTGAAGCCTTATAATTAAAAATACCCTTCAATGTTTGGTTTCTCGACTTTGTGTTGCCTAACTTCACAAAGTAGGCTAACATTTTGCCCACTCATAGGATGCTTCTGTTGTATACGAAGCGTGCTTTGATGTCGTTCGAAATGCTAGTCCTTAAATCGGAACGGTCAGGAGGAATGCACAGATTTCTATTCGGTTCGGTGTCTGACTCGAGCACATTTTCTTCATTTCTGAACAAGTTTGGGAATTTTTCTCGACACATAGTGCTTCTCTCGGGTATGCCCTTCTTTTGTCTCTCGTTTGAACTCAATTCGAGTCGGATGCTAAATTAATGTGTGAAATTTGCTCGGTTCGGATTCCGATCCGAAGCGCTTTCGTGGGTTTGGTTCTTGGACGTTGGGCCTTCAGACAGAGTTGTGCTACTGGGCCTTCACTCCGGTCCGAGCGGGTGAGAAAGAATAGGAATACGAGGAGTCAACATCACCCCTTATATAAATCCGCCACTATCTTCCTTCCTTCCTTCTTCTTTTCTGCTGCCGCTCCCAACCCTAGTATTGAAAACGTCAGAAACTCGAATATTCTGAAACTATTCCTCGTAGATTTCTCAAATCAAACATATAGGTAGCTTTTTAATCTCGAGTAACTTCGTTGTAACTGTACTTGATTTCAATTCGTGGTTGACTGGGATGGTTTAGCCACGGGGCTTTACTTGAACTCCACGTCGTTACTGGTGGATCCGCCATCACTTCGAGGCGTTGCGAAGCTGGAGAGGGAAAATATTTGTCCTTAACGATAGCTTTGACGATAGAACAGATTTGTTTGCGAGTAGGGGGGAAAGAGGAAGAAGATGAGTAGCGTGATGACAAATTGGAGCTGGTTCGGGTAGAAGACGAAGGAGCAAAAAGGAAGGAGAAGGAAAGGGGATCGGTTCGGGTTTCATACTTTAGAAAGACGGGAAGGAAAGAAAATGTCGGTTCGGGTCGGAGAAGTGAATGGGATAAGAGGTTGAAATAAATGGACCGGTTAAGTGGTGCTGGTTCGGTTCGGATCAGGTCACCCGATCCGATCAGATCAGTCCTGCTTCCGAACCCATTGTTTTCCTTGTCTTGAACTGACCTTGCCTTAATGAAGCACCCGAACCGACTGTTATCTGTATTTGTATTGAGCCAGCCATCATATGCATATCCGAACCGAACCGAATGTATCAAACTTGGCACATAAAGACTACCCAACTAATTCAACTAACACTTACTCTAGACGAATATGCTTCGCGGACAGTTAGGATAGTGCCTTGTGAACATAAACGAGAATTAAGAACAACTCTGACTATCACTTTCTCTTTAAAGCTTCGTCTTACATTGCTGTACTTTTATTTTGCATTTCCCACATTTGCTGCACACACTTTAGTTCACACACATACACAAAAAGGGGGACACGGGATAATTTACTCTAATCCGTGCTATTGCTTCTTCAATAGTTCCATGACAATGAGGCCCAGACGCTCTTCTCGTCTAGCTGAGAGGAAAGAAGCTCCGGAAACTTCCAACAAAACCACTCTTGAGGATATATCTTCTTCATCTGACCCAGAATGGGACAGTGAGGGTCCGGATTACGGAGTTGGTCATCGGGAAAGCGACGAAATGTCTTCAGAAAATGAAGTTTCCCTAGGCTTTGAGGAGGAAGGAGGGATTGGTGACAATCGAGCACCCGATGAATTTGACTCGGCCATTATATTGGAGTCACCTCCAGATTCCGTAGAATCGACAATCGACAACGACCGACTTGTTCGAATTTGCTTGAAGTATGGAATAATGAAAAGGGACACTCTAGTGCCCTCACGCTCTGACCGTCCCCACAACCCTCCGGAAGGATATATGACGGTCACTCGACTGATGTGCATGGTCGGCGCCATTCCTCCATTCTCGCCTTTCATCGTTGATTTCTTAAGACAAATGCGGATTGCCCCCATGCAGTTGCATCCCAATTCATATGCCTATATGCATACCTTATTCATAGCATATCGTGAAATTCTAGGCGTAGAGCTCACGTTCGACGATGTTCATTTCTTCTATAATTTCAAACATCGGACTAGAGAAACTCCATCTTTCTGTTACTTTGAATCAGTCCCAAAAAGGAAGATAATCTCTACGCCGTTTAGCAGTAAAGCTGGAGATTCCAGACTAGAGTGGTTCTATATAAAGCAACAGTCTGGATGCGCCAGGAGATGGACAAAATCAAGTAAAGCATTGATTTTCTGAACCCGGACTCTATACACTTGAATCATCACTCTGACCTGTTTTCCTTTTTTGTTTGCAGTCGACAATCCCAAACAGATATCAGACCAGGTGTTCTTTGATCGGATGCACCGTCTTCTTAATGGCGATCAAAAATTCCTAACTATCGACGAGGTCCTTAAAGATGAATACCTTCATTTTCACGGGCTGCTATCCGTTTTCCATAGCATCGGTCATGGGACGGTCCCTTATGCATACATTCCTCCAGTGGAAACAGTTCCAGAGATAGGAGAAGGCTCGGGAATTTCTGCAGCTCCTCTTCAAACTTCACCTTCTCCCTCTTCCGCACAAGATGACGAACTGGCCAATCTGGCCGAAAAACATCGTGAAGGGTACATTGCCCCCGAGGAAACTACTTCTCCAGACAAGTCAAAGTCTTCCCAAGAGTCGCCACTTCGCGCTTCCGAAGGGGATGTTCCTAGCACTGACGAGCACATATTTCAGGGTTTGGGGGATCTCCCCTTACCTGAGACTATATATACTTCAGAAGATTTCAGGAAGGACCCTTTAGTCTTCACCTCTTCTGAAGAAACCACTCCCGCCAAGGCCAAAGAGCCTGCCCGCACCAGTCTAGCTTCAGACTCGGGTTGGTTGGGGGGACATACACCACTTAGGATGCACTTTACACCACAACATTAGCATTAATTGCACTTCTTTCTCCATGAATCCATCGATTCTAAACTTCGTTTATTTTATCGTGCAGGTACAATGTCTCGATCCTATTATGATATAAGAAAGCTTCGTCGCAGCATGTCCAATCCTCCTCAGGATGCCGAGTATGATCGCCGGGATGACCGTGGTAGGGAGGAGAGAAGACCTTATGATCCCTATCGATCTCGGCCCTCACGCTCCCGCTCACCAGTTCGACCGGAACAAGAGAAATACAAGAGCTATCAAGGTCGTAGGGAGGAGGATAGACCACCATCCAAGGATTCCACTTCCTCCCATGAAAAGCGGAGTAGAGAGAAAACTCCTCCAAAGGAAACTGGGTCTCGAAGTAAGCAAAAAGTCCCTGCTACTAAACGACCTAGGACAGACAAGGGTTCTACAGAATCTTCTTCAGGAAGGGACACCGAATTAACAATCCTCGCTCCTCCTCCACCAGATGCGGGAACCGCAGTAAAGCTGGCATATTTAAAGGAGCAATTTCCCGAGCACTACTTCGAGACTCTGACCTTTCTACCTACCCTTGAACCTATTTCTTCTAATTGGGCAGATGAGGCCAAGGCAAAAATTGATTTGGTAGAAAAACAATATTCCGAGATGTTCAAGTATTCTCGCAATCTTTCTAGAATCATCCGCACTCTAATGACAAATGCTAACTCAATGCAAAAGACCGCGGAGGAGGATGCTAAGGCCTTAAAAACCTTAGGAAAAGACTTAGAAGACACTCAAGCTCAACTAGCTATCGCTCAAAAGAACGCTTCTAACTTCAAACAACAATTTGAGGACATGCAAAAGCGCTATCATGACCTGCTTGAATCCCACACTCAGGAGCGTTCTGAGTTGAAGAAGCAAGCTGACGAGGCCAAATCAGAGGCTGCTAAGTCACGCCTTGCTTATGCTGAGCTTGAGCAGAAAAACGCCGAGTTAGCGAAAAGGAGTGCTGAGTTAGAAAAGAAGAACGCTGACTTGGCTTCAAAATTGTTGGAGGCGGAAAACAGGGCTGCTCTGGCTGAGGGCAATGTGGAATGCGCTATTAAATCTGCGGAGGAAACCCGCAAACAACTATCAGAGGCGGAGGCTGATATTCAGGGCTTCGGCGAGCTAATGATTGAATTCTTCGCGCACATTATTCGTCGTCGAAACATTTCTTGGATCGAGGACTATCCATCCACTCTGGTTCAAGTGTGGAATCAAATCGTTGAGTGGGAAAAAGAAGAACTTAAGGTCGATTCCCTTGACGAAGATAAGCTGATGGAGAAATACTTGAGAGACGACGAACCGGAGCGCCTAGCTGAAGGGCGCCGTCTAATTGCTGAGGCCATGGAAGAAGAGAGGCGGAAGTCTAAACAGAAAACCATTCCTGAAGTTGGCTCCTCTTCTTCTGCTCCTGTAACTCCCGAAGTAGAAGGGTATGATCCCGAAAACCCGGGAATTCCCCGAACAACTTTCTATCTCCCACTCCCGAAATAACTCCAGAGGTAGTAGTCACCCCCGCTGAAAAGTCTTCAGAAGGTATCCCTATCTTTTCTCCTCAATTTGCCAAGGCTACTACTACCTTTGGCTACATGATCGAACGCTCAATGATAAATCCTTTGCTTTCGCCTGAGTTGATAACCGATGTTTCTCATTCTGTAGGCGTTGAATCATCCGCAAAGACAGATGTGGCCCAAGGAGCTACCGCTGGGACAAAGTCCGTAGATGGGACCAAACAAGGGGAAGACAAGGCTGCTTCTATAGACTTGGGAGAAGGAAATGAACCAACTAAGGTCACCACTCCCCATGATGAAGAAATGATCGCAGCTTTAAAAGACGACGGAGGAGACGAGTTGCACGATGAGGAACCGGAGGTTGCAATAACTGGGGAGTCGAAAACCGCCGATGACGTTACCTTGGCGGCCATGAAGGCCGATCAAGACAAGCGCTTGCAATTAAAGGCCGAAGAACTAGACCCTGAGGTCCTCAAGCCCCTCGCAGTTGTGGATGCAGGTTCAAGGTTAGTTGTTAAGCTCTCAACTAGATCTATTACCGAAGAACTTGCTAAAAAATCTTCTCTTGATTCCAGTGTCCCGCCCTCCGGGAAGAAGTCTACTGGCTCCAGTACCGCATCTTCAGGAAAAAAGAAATCGAAACGAATCTTGACTGAAGCCGAGAAGGAAGCAAAGGATGCGGAAAAAGCTGCCAAGAAATCGAAGGCTCATTCCAAACCCAAATAGTGGGTTCCCTTGTATCTTTTTAGCATTTTTGTGAACCAATAACTGCAGCTACAAAAGCAGCTCCTGCACTTTCTTCTTTAGTTATTTCCCTGTACAAATTCATTCATTTGTAAATAAAAATAATTCACTTTTTGCAATGTTTATTTGTCAGCAGTTCTGCACTTATGTAAAAATACATGTCTATAGTTATGAATCAAAGTTGTGGAGAGGGGAGATATGTGTATGTATATGTGTCCCCAGTCAATTTCCATAAGTTATTCAATGCTTAACCATGCAATCTGAATGCTCCCGATTCTCTAACGGGATAGCATTTCCTGTGTCATCAATACCTGTTGTTTTTCCTGGCATTTCTTTTATACTCTCTCTCATTCTCTTGAGAGTTAGAGTTCGAGTTCAGTTATTTGTTTATTCCCCGGTCGTTCAACGGGAAAAGATTTCTTTCTCGGCGCTCGGTTGGAGACGCCTTTATACTCTCTTTCTCTCTGGAAAGTTAGAGTTCGGAGTTGAATCTCTTTCTCAGCGCTCAGTCGGAGACGCTTTTATACTCTCTCTCTTTCTCTGGAGAGTTAGAGTTAAGAATAGAATTATTTTTTTTCAGCGCTCAGTCTGAGACGCTTTTATACTCTCTCTCTTTCTCTGGAGAGTTAGAGTTAGAATGTCATTTTCTCATTCTTTTACGTCTTATTGCACAAATAATCATTGTGCTTCTTTTTATGTCCAAACTGTTTTCAACCTTTTTTAGGCTCTGAGTTATCCTGTATTTTATAATCACAACAGAACAACTAATGAATGTAAATGCATAAAAGTAAATAACACACAATATTTTTATAGTGGTTCAGCTAAGTCGTAGCCTACGTCCACTTTATAGTCCTTTATTCATATCATCAGATTTTCCCAAGGCAAAGCATGTCTTGTTACAGAATCCACAGTAAAAATAACAAAAAATATAGCATTTCTAATCCAAATATCGCATTAAGTGTTGGGCATTCCATGCTCGAGGAACTTCTTCGCCATCTACGGTCGTTAACTTGAAGGTTCCTTTTTCAAGTTTCCGTTGGATGACAAAGGGTCCTTCCCATTTTGGGCCGAGGTGAGGAAGGGATGGAAAAACTCTCTTTAGCACCAAATCTCCTGGTTCAAAAGTTCTGAGACGAACTTTTTTGTCATAATAGCGTGCCATCTGACGCCGATGTCTCGCTGCACGCAAGTCTGCTTCGTCCCTTTTCTCTTCGATTTCATCAAGAGACTCAAGTAAAAGTGCCTGATTCGTCATCGGGTCATAATACGTCACCCTGTGGGAAGGAACTTCCAGTTCAACTGGAATTACTGCTTCTGAGCCAAAGGAGAGAGAGAAAGGGGTATGACCGGTAGCCGTTTTAAACGTTGTTCGATATGCCCACAAAGCTAGGGGCAATTCATCAACCCATTTTTCCTTTGCACGCTCTAATCGCTTCTTGAGGATGGATTTTATTACCTTGTTTATTGCCTCTACTTGCCCATTCGATTGTGGATAGGCAACTGCAGTATATCGTTTGTCTATCTTATATTTCTGGCAAAAATTTTTGAATTCAGTGCTATCAAATTGGGTCCCGTTGTCAGTAATAATCGTCCTTGGGATCCCGAATCGGCATATAATATTTCTGACCACAAAACTTATCACCTTTCTTGTGGTGATCTTAGTCAAGGGCTCAGCTTCCACCCACTTTGTGAAATAATCCACGGCTACTATGGCATACTTAGCTCCTCCTTTAGCAATCGGTAAAACTCCAATGATATCGATTCCCCATGTGGCAAATGGCCAAGGACTCACCATCGATTTAAGCTGGGTTGACGGTGCCCTGGGGATTTTGGCGAATCTCTGGCACTTATCGCAGCATCGTGAATAATCAGCTGCATCTTTGTTGATCGTAGGCCAGAAGTATCCGTACCGCAATATTTTCTTTGCTAAAGTTTGACCTCCTGTATGATCTCCACACTCACCTTCGTGCACTTCTCTCAGTACACGCTTGATGTCGTCGTGTGCGATACATCGTAATAGGGGCATAGAAAATCCTTGTCTATAGAGAGTATCGTCTTGCATAACATATCTGGCAGCTTTGCGAACTACAGCTCTTTTCTCACTTTTCTTCGATGGGAGTGTCCCATTCTTAAGAAAATTCTTGATTGGAGTCATCCATGACTCCTTCTCTGGTTCCGCTTCAAGAACGAATTCAATTTCCATTGACTCAAAGCTTGGCGATTCCAACATTTCAATTGGAATTACCTCAGTCCCTTCTGGATTGTCAGAACTAGCTAGTTTTGCCAGTCTATCCGCTTTCTGGTTTTCAACTCTGGGAATATGTGTTATGTTGTACCGCTCTAAGCTATTCAATAGCTCTTTCACTTTCTTGAGATAGGCAATAAGTCGAGGTCCTCGAGCCGCGAATTCCTCTCGCACTTGACAAACAACAATCTTAGAGTCACAAAATATGTCCATCATTTTTACTCCGAGGTCTTTAGCAAGTTTCGGCCCGGCAATCAGGGCTTCATACTCAGTGTCATTGTTAGTTGCTGAAAATTCTAATCGCAGGGCGTAATATAACGACCGTCCCTCGGGAGTGACTAAGACAATTCCAGCTCCGGACCTTCGGTCATTTTTAGCTCCATCTGTATATAATTTCCACGGATTCATCTCTAGCTTATCCTCGGATTTGACCACTCGGTCATTGATTATTTCCTCCTCTGGAACGGTGAACTCCGCAATAAAGTCTGCTAGAGCTTGCCCCCTGATTGATTTTCGTGGTTGAAAATTCAAATCAAACTGGCTTAGTTCTATGTTCCATTTAATCAACCTTCCCGATGCTTCGGGTCTCTGCAACACCTGTCTTAACGGCTGATCGGTGTATATGGTTATTGGATGGGCTTGGAAGTAGTGACGAAGTTTTCGGGATGCAATCAGGAGGCTGTAAGCAAGCTTCTCAATCTTTGGGTAGTTGCGCTCTGCCGCTGCTAATTTCTTACTCACATAGTATACTGGCCTTTGTACTTTGTCTTCTTCTCGAACCAGGGCTGTGCTGACAGCGTGAGCCGAGACTGCTAGATAAACAAATAATTCTTCGTGATCTACGGGCTTTGATAAGATTGGCGGTTTCTCTAGTAGTTCTAACAGATTTTGAAAGGCCTCAACACAATCGGGAGTCCATTGGAAGTTCTTCTTTCCCCTTTTTATTAAATCAAAAAACGGAACACATTTATCGGTGGCTTTGGAGATGAATCTACTCAGCGCCGCTACCTTCCCTGCCAGACTTTGGACGTCTTTAATTCTCCTTGGTTCTTTGATGTTTCTAATCGCTGCTATCTGGCTAGGGTTGATCTCAATTCCTCGGGAACTCACAATGAAGCCGAGGAACTTTCCCGACGCCACTCCAAATGAACATTTTAAAGGATTCAATTTCATACGGTACTTTCGCAAGATACCAAACATTTCCGCTAAGTCTTGCGTATGACTGGAAGACTGCTTTGATTTAACAAGCATATCATCTACATAAACTTCCATAGTTTTTCCTATTTGATCATAAAACATTCTATTTACCAACCGCTGATAAGTAGCTCCAGCGTTTTTTAATCCGAATGGCATTACAACACAACAATATAGCCCCAAATTCGTAATGAAACTCGTATGCTCTTGGTCTGGTACGTGCATAGGAATTTGGTTGTATCCAGAGTATGCATCCATGAAAGAGAGAAGTTCATGACCTGCTGTCGAGTCTACAAGCTGGTCAATCCTGGGAAGTGGGAAACTATCTTTTGGGCAAGCCTTATTTAAATCTGAAAAGTCAATACAAGTTCGCCACTTTCCGTTTGGCTTCTTTACCAAGACGGGATTCGATATCCAGTCGGGATAAGTCGAATCTCGAATAAATCCATTTTGCTTCAATTTCTCTACTTCCTCTTTGAGAGCAGCCGACCTCTCTGGGCCCAGCACGCGTCTCTTTTGCTTCACAGGCGGATGCTTCGGATTTACATTCAATTTGTGACTGATAATGGAAGGTGATATCCCACACATGTCAGCATGGGTCCAGGCGAACACATCTAAGTTTGCCTTCAAGAAGTCCGTCAGTTCTTCAGCACGACGTGGATCCAATTGGGAACCAATCTTCAAAACTTTCGTCGGATCAGCTTTATCAACAGGAATTTCCACTGTCGCTTCATTAGGAGTTGCATTTCTAGCCTCTGGTTCCTCGTCTTTTCTAGGATCCAGGTCTTCAGGTGTTCCTTTGGGCAACTCCTTTGGGGTCAATTTCTCTAATTGCTATGCCGAGTCCCCCTTTGAGGGAGACGAGGCATCCTTACTCTCAGCATTAACTCCTTTCATCAACATCTTCAGTTCAGCCACATAGCAGGCCCGTCCAGAGACCTGATCCCCTCTTATTACTCCAGTTCCGGCTTCGGTTGGGAACTTTAGTAACAAGCACCAAGGGGCGATACAAACTCTAAATTCAGCGAGGGCAGGTCTCCCTAAAAATGCGTTATAGGGCGAATCTACGTCCAATACTACGAACTGAAGCATTCACACTCTTCTACGTTCTCCTTGCCCTAGGGTCACGGGCAACTCTATATATCCCATGGGAGCTGTCGTCGCTCCGTTGAAGCCTCTAATCCATCCTTCACAAGGTTTCAGATCTTCGGGCTCGAGCTTCATCTGATCAAATGACTTCTTGAACAAAATATTAACGGAACTTCCATTGTCTACTAATACCTTATGGACCAAGGCCGGCCCAATGGTGGTAGTAATAACCAACGGATCATTGGTGGGAGATTGTATCCCCGTGTTGTCTCGGCTGCGAAATACCACGTCGTCGAACATAGTTTTTTGTTGTTTTATGGGGGTGACATCTTCCAAATCGTCACCTTCATTCACATCTAGATGCTTGGCAGCATTCACATATTGGTCCATTGACCTAAAACTTCGGATTGCCGGGTGAGGTCCGCCTACTATGGAGTTGATGACAATCCCTTTACCTTTCTGCTGTGCGGTAGGCTTAGGAGCAGATAGGATCTGTTTTGGAGCCTGCTCTCCTTGCCCCCTGTCCCTCGGGGCAACCTTGTACTCATCCAACTTTCCTTCACGCAGCAGCTTTTCAATTACATCCCTTAAATGCCGACATTCATTGGTCGAATGTCCATGTGTTCCGTGAAACAAGCAAAATTTCCCTGTCGCCATTTCTTTCTCGGTCGAATCACGAGGTGGCGGTCTTTTGTACTGCAACACATTGTACGTATCTAGGTAAATATTTTCCAGGGTGTCATTCAATGGTGTATAGTTCTCGTAGTTCTGGAATCGGGGCCTTTTGTTAGGGTCACTTCCCCTATTTCTGTTTCTTCTGTTACTGTTCGAATTACGGTTGTTGTTGTTTCCCCCATTTCCAGTATTGCTGTTTCCACCCTTGTTTCCTACATTTACTTCAACCTTGCCAGAACTTTCCCCAGACTGCTTCACGGCAACATTACTCTGCACATTCTCCTTTGAAGCTGTCTCAGACTTTCTCTTTCGGTTTGCCCTGGCTTCCTCTCGTCTTAGATAAATATCGGCTTTTTCGTAGAATATCGCCCTTGTGGGGGGTGTTTTCCCAGAAAGGTAGTCTCCAAACTCGGATTCAGGATCGACTCCTTCCTTCAATGCCATCAGAATAGTGGGCTCGTGCGGGTCACTGACCTCAGTTACGGCTTGGTTAAAACGATCTAGATATGCCCTTAAAGACTATCCTGGTGCCTGTTTGATTCTCGACAATTCAATAACACTCTTGGACTTTCGGGCATGTAGTCGGAACTGGTTCATGAAACGCTCGCTTAGTTCTTTGTAATTAGAAATTGAACGAGGAGGAAGTCGGGTAAACCAGAATAATGCCACATCTTCTAGGTAGATTGGGAACGCTTTGCACTTCACTTCATCAGGGGCAGCAGCGGCATTCATGAGCCACGAATACCGCATCAAATGCTGTCCTGGATCAGTCCTTCCGTTATATTTGTCCATCTGTGGCAAGTTAAAGCGTCGGGAAAACTGGAAGTCGAGGATATCGTCAGTGAACGGAGTATGGCTTCGCTCAATGCCATAGTCTTCATTTGTATAATTCCGGCTCTCGGCCATAATTCGGCGAACCATTGCCTGTACATCGGCACTAGTTAGGGGCTGCTCAGGTTCCCCGGCCCTAGTATCCGAGTTCCTTCTGGGCTCTTGCTCAGGAGATGCCCTTCTTCTTCGAGCTGCCTCTGCTCGATTCCGTTCCCTGCGTTCCCGGTCGATCTCGGGAAGAGGGGACTGGAGTCTTTGCCCCCGAGTGGGGTCATCGTTTCCTAATGCTCGTGCGATATCCTCGCGAGATCCCAAAGATCCAAATGTTAGCTGCTCCACATTCTGAGGTCGTTCGAGTGGCCTCCGTTCACAGGGCCTCTCTTCCTCGGAAGATGAAGATTGATCTACTGGTGTGTGATGAACCGGTGACGGAGTCCGTTGCCGACGGAGTTCGCTAATCTCCCGACTCATGAGCCTCATATTTTCCTGCATCATGAGATTAGTGCGCTCATGAACTCTCATAGCTTCCCTTGTGCTCTCAAGCATATCAAGCAAGCGCGAAAAATCTCCTTGAGTGATGGGCGCAGATGGATTGACCTGATCTCTAACCCTGGCAGCTGGAATTGGAGCATTCGTAGGGACTCGAGTAGAAGTTCCAGCTTCACCAAGCATCGGGTCGGGTCGGAGGTTAGAGGCCGGGTCGGATCGGAGCTGCGGTGCTTGGTCGGATCGGAGCGCAGCAGGCAGTTCGGGTCGGTTCAGATTGGGGGAATGCACTGCTTCAGAGTCTCCTACCCGGATCGAATCGGAGCTCTCCCCCTGCTGGCGGCTCGGATTTCCTGCATTGATTCTTCCTGCTGCTGAACTCTGCCCCCGAGACCTTGTTACAACAGCATTTTGCTGATCTTCGCCAGCTCCATTTCCTCGAAAAGACTGAACTTCCTTGCCTTTTCCTTTGGCCATGAGTCTTTGACAATTACTTCAACGAATGTAAGAAAGCGGAGAAACTTAAGGATTCACTTCTTTGAACTCGACGGTCCAAAAAGTAGAAAGAGATCCCGGAAAATAAAGAATTTAGATGAGGATTCTCAGTGAAAGCACCAAAATGTTAGACCCAAAAGTGGTTCTAACACCCAAATTGATTTGAAACAAGATAAAATGAGATAGAAATAAAAATGAACACACAAGATTTATAGTGGTTCGGCGAACGAATGCCTACGTCCACTTATTCTTTACTATATTCAATAATTCAGTTGCAAATACAATGATAGATTCACTCACAACTCACTTTTGTTCACTCAATTGACTAAAACAAAAAATAAAAGATGATTTGGATTTTCCGGGAGTAATGGAGTTCGGATGTTGGAGGTGATTGAATTCTTTAAGTGCTCAAAAAAGATCCTTCTCTTTGTGTCCAGATGGGGTATTTATAGGTGTGAATTTGCTTGAGACTTGATCCGGGTCGGGCCACGTGTCATCCATCGCATTCTCTTCGGGTTCGGATGAACTATCAGGTTGACAACACATCAAAAGGAAGGACGTTAGGGGTAGGAATCAGTCATAGCCGGTCCGGTTCTCCAGGCGATTTTACAGGAGATTAACATGGATCATGGGTGCGGGTCGGAGATATGCAGGTAAGGGGTTCGGATCGGGATACCCGATCCGAACCGGATTGGTTTGGGTGTCTCTCCTTCTCTAACCTATTCCGCTCCGCTCCAGTGCTGTGGCAAGCAGATGGCTTTCCGATCCATTCGAGATTTAGTTGCCTTCCGATCCGATTGGATATGCCTTACCAATCTATCCAGTAAGAGATCACCGATCCGAACAAAGAACTCTATCTGATCCGAACAACTGCAGCTATCAATCTGAATTGTAGTGTTTTCCTTCAATCCGAACCGAAGCCTTATAATTAAAAATACCCTTCAATGTTTGGTTTCTCGACTTTGTGTTGCCTAACTTCACAAAGTAGGCTAACACTCGGTAATACCCTAAAAATTTCTAGTAACCCTACGAGTCCCGTCATGTTGTGTTATCTTGAATCCCTCAACTCGTCTATCGATAGTTTGCAATCGGTGAGGGTGGTCCGAGAATATCCTGATATCTTGGGTGAAGTGAAGGGGGTTACCCCTAAACAAGAGATAGATTTCCGCATTTATCTGGTTGATAATGCCAAGATAGTTTCGTGGCCGGTTAGGCACATGGCCCCGCAAGATGAGAGTTAAGAAAGCAAGTCAAGGAGTTGCTTGAGAAGAACTTCATTAGACGAAGTATATCTGAATGGGGAGCGCTTGTAGTATTTACTACCAAGGCAGATGGTTCTCTTCGACTTTGTGTTGATTGTCGTGAGTTAAACAAGGAGTATAGACAACCATTGCCAAGGATCGATGATTTGTTTGATCAGCTTGTAGGAACATCTGTTTTCTCTTGATCTTGCTACTGGATTCCATCAGCTCAGGGTAGCTGAAGATAGTATAGATAAGACTGCGTTCAGAACTCCAGATGGATTCTTAGAATGGCTGGTTATGCCATTCGGTTTGACTAATGCACCCGCCTACTTCGTGGACTTGATGAGTAGGGTGTTCGGGGAGTTCTTGAACAAGTTTGTCGTGGTCTTCATAGATGATATTCTGATCTTCTCTAAGGATGAGGAAGAGCATGTAAGGCATCCCGTGGAGGTGATGGATACGCTTAGAGCGCATCAGTTGAAGGCCAAGTTCTCCAAGTGTCACTTTTGGAGAAGGGAAGTTAGATTCCTTGGGCATATAGTATCTAAGCAAGGCTTAGCAGTGGATCCCGCTAAGGTAGTTGCAGTTTAGGATTGGAAGACTCCAAGGAATGCAACTGAAATAAGAAGTTCTCTCAGTTTAATTAGTTAGTTAGCGTCCCTATAGCTTAGACCTACCCTTCTGGATCAAGTAGGGACTTCACAGAAAGAAGACCCGCAGTTATTCGAGATCATGGACAAGTTGATTCGAGGTGAGATGGTAAGTCACCTCGCTATAGATGACAAGGGATGGCTAAGACGCGATGAGAGAAAGAAGGTTCTTAAAGATGCACCTCACCCGAGGAGGTGGCCGAGTTTGTCCCAAGGTGCATGTTGTGCCAACAGGTTAAAGGCCGAGTCATAGAAGCCCGGTGGGCTATTACATCCATTAAAGGTCCCCGCAATGGAAGTAGTAAAGCATCACGAAGGATTTCGTGGATGGACTGCCTAGATCAAGAAAGGGAATAAGAGCATGTGGGTCATAGTAGGTAGACTCACGAAGAGTGCTCATTTCACTCCGGTAAAGAGCGAAAGGACTGCATCATAACTAGCGACAGTTTACTTTCAAGAAATAAAGCGGTTGCACGAGGTTCCCTAAAGGATAGTTAGTAACCATGACTCAAACTTCACTAACCATTTTTGGGATAGTCTGCGGGAAGTCATGGGCAAGCAACTGAATCTAAGTACGGCCTATCATTCGCAGGCGGATGGTTCATTTCGTTCAAGCATGAGTTATAGAAAATCATGTTGGTAAGAGCAATTGGCAACGTGGATTGGTATTTTCAAGAAAAGTTCTGCTGCGTGGAATACTTTGTAGTAAGTAAACGAGATCCAGGATTCACTGGTGAATTTTGGAGAGCTTGCATGAAACCATGAGGTCATAGTTATGTTTAAGCCAAGAATGATAGAAGAGTAAGTGAAAGAGGAAGATGAGAGGCGACAATGAAATGGGTTCCAACTCATATTTGGAAATAAGAATTAAGAAGCTAAGAAATCATGAGGTAAAAGGCGGTCAAAGCACAGTGGAGTTAAGCTCAAGGAAACGTGACTTAGAAGATTGAAGGCTGGATACGCGCATCATATCTTTTTTATTATGAGTATATCCTTGATCCTTGTTCTCCTGTGGAACTTACTCGCATGTTATCTTTTTACGTATATCCTCTCGGTCCCATTCTCGGTCCTATTTCTGTCGGGAGGTATGACTTATCGGCAAGTAATACATGTCAAGGTTTGAAGGGGTCCGTTAGGTTGACTAAACCTTTTGGGCTTTTATAGAATACGGGTTGGGTCAGGAAGGGATTTCTTGTAATCCAAAAGGAGTATATCTTGCTTATCTTCCCGATCTCGTTGTAGCATATCTTTCTTTTGCTATCTATATCGCGTTAATCTTGTCATGAGAACCTTAGGTAGAAACCCTTTGGATGAAACATGTGTTTGAAACATGTTATGCTTGATGTTTGCAAGTGGTTGCAAGTGTTTGCAAGTGGTTACTCGTGGATGCATTATACACGTTAGGCACTAGATCGGCTCACACACTCCTCATATTGCATATGCATGAGTGTTTATGCTTATTCATGGATGAAAATTTTTGTGTTATCACATGGATGCTGCATATGGATGTATGTTATGTGCACACATATAGATGTTATACATTATGTTAGGAATTGCATACATATGGATTCATTTCACTAACATAATTTGCATTGATGATATTTGCATTAGATAAGTACATATACACACACCTTTGCATATGTTCATACAACATTTAGAATCTTGTAAGGACAATGATTGCTCGTGGATGATGTTTTGAGTACATGGATGTTGGATGGTAGGATACGTTCTTCCTAAAGATTTCGGGGACGAAATCCTTTAAGGAGGGGAGAATGTAACAACCCGTATTTTCAATAACCTGTTATAACGTAAATCGAGGCAGAATTTAATTTATAAATCTGAATCAAGGGAAACGGGCTATGCCATTGCGTTCGTCTCAGAAAAATACGCGAAATAGAGTCCGAGTTTTCGAAAATCGGAGTCCGTATGACCCGATTAAGGCCCAACGAAGTTTTCAGAAAAATTCAAAGTAAAAACAGATTTCAAATTCAAGTTTGAATTTGGAAATTAGGTCAGATTGGGCCAGGCGGGAAAATTCCCGCCAGAGCACCCAAGTCGACAGCCCTGTCGACTTGGGAGTCGACTTGGTTGGACCCAAGTCGACAGCCCTGTCGACTTGGCTGTCGACTGGGTTCAGCCGGGCAGTCTTGCCTGGTGCACCATTTTGGGGTTGTGTTGAGTTTGGGGGCCAGATTCGGTTTTGAGGGTTGAGATTGGAACTAGGGTTTAATCTAATGGCCTAAAACACTTGCCTAATCTATAAATAAGACCCTAAGCTAGCCCTAAATCATCATTAATCAATCTTACAACTAAACTATGGCAAAATCATTCCTCTCATGGCCTCCACTCTCTTCATAAATTTCCTAAGTCATTTCTATGAGAGATTTTCCATGCATACAAGTGTTTCCAAGCTTGTATGAGCATCATTAGCTTGCATTCAAGTCAAGTTTCTATATTTGCATCATAAAGAAAGAGTTTTGATCATTTTGGCTCAAGGGTTTTTCTATTAGAGCTTGCATTTTGGGTCTATTTGATTGCATAAGGGCTTTGTCATATTTTTTGTGCCTTTATAAGCATTGTAAGCCCTTTTCTACTTTCATATTTAAACTCTAAAGTTAAATGAATGATGCAAGTTGTGTTTGATCATTATGACATGCAAGTTTACTATGATGTGTTATGCAAGTCTATCATGTTATGTATGCAAGTTTGCCATGTTATGATATGCAAGTTTACCATGTTATGCTATGCAAGTTTGCCATGTTATGATATGCAAGTTTATCATGTTATGTTATGCAAGTATGCCATGTTATGATATGCAAGTCTACCAAGTTATGCTATGCAAGTTTGCCATGTTATGATATGCAAGTTTATCATGTTATGTTATGCAAGTATGCCATATTATGATATGCAAGTTTATCATGTTATGATATGCAAGTTTACCATGTTATGCTATGCAAGTTTGCCATGTTGTGATATGCAAGTTTATCAAGTTATGTTATGCAAGTTTGGGTTGATCATTTTGTTCATGTTACCATGTTATGCAAGCTTATCTTGGGCTTATAAGCTTAAAGCTTCAAGCTTTATGCTAAAGGTTGCATTTTGGCAACATGCAAGTTATCATATCCCTTATGATAACTTGCATGTGAGGCTAAATGCGAACTTATGGCAACTTCTACATGTCATTTATCACCATGTATCACTTATATGCTAAGTTTGGTTTTATGCATACTTTTGAGGCCTAATGATGCAATATGCGAGTATATGGACATATGTACATTTCATATGCCACCATGTTAAACTTGTGGCTTCAACACCTTTATGTCATGATTATGCCAAGTTCCCTCTTTCTATCCTTTATGCGCTATTGCGATATGTAAGCGATGGGATTGCGTTTGGGGTTGGGTAAACTTAAAAGACATAAAAACATAAGATTGGGAATTTACCTATTAAATTAGGTCTACCCATTGGGAATTTACCTATTAAGTTAGGTCTACCCAAATGCTTGAAAACTTGTAATATGTTTTGGAAACATAATGGACATGACACTTAGAAAATATAAGTGTAACCAACTCGAGGTTGGGTTGAGTTTGTAGCGTAAACCTACACGGAACCGACCGGCTTAACTAGTTGCTACAAACAATAGGACCCAATGTGAGAAGTTGGTCATGTTGTACCTTGAACCCGAGGTTAGACCAAGTTGTGGTGTAAAGCTACCCGGAACCGACCGACTTAACTAGTAACCGCAACAAAGTCTAATGTGAGAGGTTAAGGCGCATTAATTAATTAATGCCTCATGATTAGGGTTAAGTCATGGTCCACTTAATACTTAACCAATTTGGGCTTGGTAGATTAATCAGGGTTGAGTCGTGAACTCATCGTTACACTTAACCAAGTTAATCCATGATTAGCAAGAGGGTGAAACCGTACTTAACCCACTAGAAAATCCTAGCAATGGGGGTCCACTCCAGCAGTAATCCCAAGTTTGTATCATTATGACCCTAGGAACTAAGCTAGGGTGGGGGCACGATTACTGGACTTGAGGTAAGTGACCAAAAGCGACGGCAGAGTGGTACGCCGGTGTAGTTCCGGGCGGACTATGGTCGTGCACATAGTCCGAAGCCGGGGAAAGCATGCACGGGTACCAGTAGATCGAGACTGTGCACTTATGTTTATGGTGTCCAGGGGTTGACACCCTAGGGCTTGATACACCCGACGGGAGACCCTGCACAGTCTGACTACAATTATGTTTGGGCCGCATTGACACCAACACGTGACGAGTTAGGCTTATAGGGAGCCGATCGACTAGACCGTTTGGTTGGACCGCGTATTAGGGTCACTTCATGTTATTGGGCCAAAGCTTGGGACAAGGGATCAATACTTGTTTATTCAAGTCATGTTAGTTTGCTAGTACACCTATGGTGCAAAACCTTAAACCTGATTATGCGATGACACCTTTATCTACCTTGTTAGTTAATCAACATGCTAGTATGTTGTTATCCTTATGTTCATCCCTGCTTCTCATGCCAGTTAACTTTATCAGTTTACATTGATTGTAGTAGGGCTTACTCAGTCTTTTTGACTGACCTGTTTTTCTTTCGCCTCTTTTCTTCCGTCCCCCCCCCCCCCCAGGTTCTCAGGGTGGGAATATTGGAGCTTAGCTTGGATTTCTGATCGCTTGCTTGTGGGATTTTAGCTCATGTACGGTCTTGACATGAAGCTAGCTATGGTTATCACTTATTTTGGGGATAGTACTTATGTATTTCAGTTTTTCAGTTGATGTTGTTTTTATCTAGACTTGTTTATTTGGAAAGTTATGTTGTACCAGACTTGTTTTGAAATAGTTTGAAATCTTCCGCTGTTCTACTTATCTTATTTACTCTGTTTACATATATACATATGTTCTTGTTCTGCCTTGATATATCATTATGCATGTTTACCTGATTCAAACGCCCCTCCAAAGTCAGAGTGCTTGCAAGAGCCACCCTGGCGGAGGTGGGGTGTTACGGTGCTTAAGTGCAAGTCAGTTATACTGTAGCCATAGTTTGTGCTGAAATGCAACTGAGGCAAGCATGGCTTCCATTTTGTGTTGCAACGTAAATGAGGCATTGCATCAGTTTGTAACTGAGGCATGCATGACTTTGGTTGTGCTGAAATGCATTAGTTGTATTAAAGGCTTTTGCTGAAATGCATGACTTTTGAAACTGCTTTATTTTGCAGGTGAATTAGGCAGTAGAGGTACTGAATGCACTGGAGGCTCGCGCATTATTAATTTGAAACTGTTTTAATTTGATATAAACATGAATTTAGTACCAGCTGTGTTTGTGTGATAACACGGAAAATTCGAGCCAATTTAATTTTTTTTTTTTTGGCAATTTTAATGAATTTTGAATATTTAAAATGAATTATTTTAAATAATGACGACTAGAAATTTATTTTAAATAGAATTAGAATGTATATATTTATATAAATCGTTGTTAGAATATAAATATATATTTTTAGTTATAAAAGGAATTGAAAACAACGCGGTAGTTTGAAAATTCGATTTCAAATTAAAAATTTCAAATGAATGTACAGGATTCAAAGTAAAACGGATTTTAGCGAAACCAAAAATATTAGAATATAATTGAGAATATCTTTCCAATGAATCTGAAAAATAGAAATTTCATAGCGGGAATAAAAATTTATGCCCAGTTGAAAATTCAGAATAGTCGCTATGGAATTCTGGCCCTTAAAAATGGAAATTGTGCAAACGACCTCCGTTTTCGATGAAACCACTTTTGTTGGATCCGAGATGTCAAGTTATTGCAAGATTCCAAAATTCATAATTTTCTGAATCGATATGTGAGCGTGGCGAAGTAAAACGTGTTTTAACATTTTGAGTCAATTTCGATCGACAAGAAAAAGGCCATTTTTCAAACAATCTCAGAATTTGACGAAATTAGTTTTGTTAGGCCGTATTGTCAATACGAAGCTAGAAAATATTTTTCGGGAACTTTTAGAGTCTGTATGTGGGCCCGGTAAATTGAAATGCGCATTCAAATTCAATATATAGATTTATATTTTGATTTTGACGGAAACCGATCGTAACAGCCAAACTAGCTTATGATACATATCCTATTGTGTTCGGAATGGGGGTAATTAGTAATGGACGACAGTCGGTGGGTCTCGTTTGGAGGTCGAAATAAAAAGTTGCATTTTTGGGGTAATTAAATATAAAATAAATAAATTAATAAACCCCCTCCCTCTCTCCTCCTCCTTATACCAGTCAACCCCCCCATTCCTTTTCAAAATCGATTTAGAGATTATAAAAATGAAAGGAGCGACATAGGGGGAGGAAGTCGGTGCCGCGTGCCTCTAGCAGCGGCGCCGCTGACGATCGAGTCCCCCCTCTTCTTCTCCACGCGCCTGCCTCCTCTTCTCGACCCACCCCCCTTTTCCTCAAATCGAACGCCGTGAGCCCCCCTTTTTCCAGCTCCAACCGCCACCAACTGGAAGCCGCCCCCCTCACTGATCCCCTCTTCCCCTTCCTTCATTCGAGGAGCCAACCGCCGTGCCCCCAAAACCGCGACCCCCTTGACCAAGACGGCCGACCACCGCACCCCCGACACCAAGACCCCCCCTCGCTGACAAAAAAACAGTAAGTCTTCCTATTTATTTATTTATTTTTATTATTTATTTTGTTTTAGATCCGAGTTTTTTATTATAAACCATTGAGAAAAAAATATATAAAGCAATACTTTTGTTTATATATAAAATTAGAAAATGATTTTAGTTTTTATATATATATATATGAAGGCGTGATAAAGATATGATTTTATCGCATAATATGAAATCATTCTGAGCTAGAGAAAAAACGGGATTTTTATCAGGAAAAAAGATTAGTTTTTTTTAAAATAGAAAAGAATGATTTTTAAAGATAGGAAAGGTTGGATTTTTAAGACAGAAAAATTATGATTTTCATTGTATAAAAATATAATTTTTCCATATATAAATAGTGATAAAAAGTTATGAATTTTATTTAGGTATATATACATGATTTTTTTAGAATGTAAAGTTTTGATTTTTATAAATTAAAAGATTGAGTTTTGAAAGATAAAAGGTTTGATTTTTATATTTGAAAAGATTAGATTTTGTTCACTAAAAAGATTTGATTTTTCATTATAGAAAAATTAGATTTTTTCATTGTTCAAGAATTAGATTTTCATTTTTGAAGCAGCGATAAAAATTTGATTTTTACATGTATGAAGTAGCGATAAAAAAAATTCAATTTTTATATATATTGTAGCGAAATAAAAATTCGATCTTTATATAAGAAGTAGAAATATAAAAATATAATTTTTATATAGAAAGAAGCATTGTAAAAATATAAGAAGTAGAAATAAAAATATGATTTTATTTATTGGAATGAAGCGATAAAAATATAGTATTTTTATATATGAAATGTCATTGTAAAAATGTGAATTTTGATGTGAATAGCGGGAAAAGTAGTGATGGTACCGACAGAAATCAAAACGGAATCCATACCGTTCAGAAGGAAAGAATGGAGTAGTGGAACACAAAGATGAGAACTACTCACTTTAATTTTATTTGCTAGTTAAAAATATATACTAAGATGCAGACGGTGCTTAGCAGTACCTGACACCCATCGTCCACAGACCATGGACGACTATATGCTTGTTTGTTTGATTTTGTTGTGAAAGTTGATTGTGTGATGTGGAATGGAATAAATATTTTATATAGTTAAAAAATATAATTTTTAACGTGTATATGAATTAAATAAATATTTATAAATAAATCGGATGATTTGTTTATGTACGCACATTTGACTGATATTGATTGAGACGATAAATTTTACACATCGCCCAACTGCACAAATAAATCTGTGTTTGTTGTTTGAAAACCCCACATGGGTATTGGGATGAAATTGAACATACACTAGTCCTAATAATTAGTTGTATGTCGATTGATTAATTGACAGGCTGTTATAAGCATTGAATATTTATATTCGATGCTTATGTAGTGTAGAATGCACTTTGGATGATGGTTGACTGTATTTAATTGTTGTTGTACACATGTGTTGTATGAAATCCATATAATAACATTATATGGAAATTGACTATGTCTGATTCCAGTTCAGAAAGGAATAAATATTTTAAAGTAACAAGTATTTTAAAATAACGAACATTTTAAATAATATTCAGTAAAAGATCAAAAATTTATTTTGATGTCCGATTTGTGATGGACACGAAAATATTTTAATATATAAAGCCTCGATTAGATTGACGCCATTTTGACGTGAATGATATTTATATCGATTTTATTCATTTATATAATGAATATCGAAAAGGAATTGATTTCAAAATACAATGTTTTGAAAATATTATCATTTATATATCGATGATATGGAATATTCAATTTTGATTAGAAATTGAATATGAAGTTGAAATCATTTTGAAAACGAATTTAAAACGATTCATAAAATATGTTTTAAAAGGAAATCGACGAAATATATATAATATTATATATATATATAATGGCCTGAATAGAATGCACCGCGTTGCGGCAGTTCGCGAATTTCGACCATTGGCTTCGAACGGACATTACGGGAGATCTGACCATCGGATTCTCCTAAAACTAGAACCGTTGGGTTCGTATCGAAAAGAGCTTTCTAGCGAATACAAGAAATTAGAAATCTAACGGTTGGATTTGGAATTATGTCCAAATCAAATTTGAAAAAAGTCGTTGTAAGTGTAGTTCGATGGCCGTTGATGGAAATCGACTGTACGGGCCTTGATAAAATTATTAAAAATATCAATAATTTGTGTAAAATCATAATAAATGATTTGGAAAAGATTGGGCTGAAAAATTCCATATTTAAAAAGATAAAAATATAATTTTATCAAAATGAACTAGTTATTAACTAGAAAAATAATATATTTATTTTTAGAAATAAATAAATTCGATTTGAAATGGTTTTAAAAATAACCAGAATTTCCAATATATGAATTGAAATGGATTTGAATCGAAATTATCATCGGAATATTTTGATGTTGGATTCGGGATTGTACGGATATTGTTATGGAAATTTGGAAGATATATTTTATATCGTTATTTCCAAAGCAATATTTGTTGGTTTCAGAATTTGATATTGAATATAAGCCGATATATTTTCTATTCAGAGCCTTGTATTTAATATCAAATGAGATTTGGGTTTGTCGTGAATGGTTATTCATCAACACCGTTCTTAAACCCAGTTGAGAAAATATTAAATCTTTTTATTTAGATTTAATGAAGTATACTAATTAATTAATTAATATATTTAATTGGAATTGAATAAGAATTGATTTTTGGGGTTTATCGTGAGTGGTGTTTTAAATAACACTTGTTCTTTAACCCGATAATTAATGGAATGTGAATCGGGTTTATTGTGAACTGTGTTTTAACGACAGTCATTCCTTAATCCGATTTACAGTGAAATGTGATTTGGAATTTATACATCTTTTTATTGAGATTTAATGGGATTTTCCAAAGTAAGGTTTTCCAGTTTAATATATTGAATTGGAATTGAATGGAATATGATTTGATAATAATCGAAATGAAATTCTGTGGAGGAAGACTATTAATACATATGGAATTTAAAGGGCTTTGCCGTTATTCCATTTATATTATTGGTCGAATACGGAAATTGATATCGATTATATATTGATTTGTTTTTCCGTGAATATTCCATAATTAATGGAATGTGATTTAGATTTATCGTGAACTGTGTTTTAAATGACATTAGTTCTTTAACTCAGTAAAAGGCAGGATTTCATCTTTGTCATTGTATTTCGAACTGTATGGTTGATCTCTGATTAATATATATATGTTTGGCAGCGAATAATTTATTCTCTTGCTTAATGCCCTTCTCTGAGACGTACGAGCTCAGAGGTTATATATCGGCAGAAATCAATAGTAAGGTGTAGATTGTCGATGCGACATGTTTGTGTTTCCAAAGTTAAATAATCATTAATATTGATTTTTGGAAAGATTAAAACCAAGTGGGGTTTTAACGAGTCTTTAATTAGATTGAAATGTGAATTGATAATTTAAATTATCAAATTTGGAAAGTGATCGAGAATGGAGTATCGCCAGTTTTGCTCCTAGCGATAGTAAAATCTTTAATTATATTTGAACGTGAAATGGTAATAAAATTTACCGATGATGTTGCGGTGTTAGTTATGGGATAGTACAAATTTTGCTCCATGGGATGAATAGGTTGAGATTGGGAAATAAAATGAATAATTACTTCGGTGTGGTTCTCTAATCCCGACTAGTTTGGAAAACCTTAATTTGGCTTGAATTGATATACAAAGGAAGATTAAAGATTAAAATTTAAAGAATTTATCTTTGATAAAATTAATGGGAACCTTTCCCAAAGTATATGAATATTTGAATAAAAGAATATTCAGAATGGGAATGAGGCGTATGTTGTGTTTTATAACACTTGTTTATTATATATGCGAGTTATTCGGAAAGGTCGGGTTTATACCCATTCTGAATAACTAATTCGATGATAAGTCGACGATGAATACGGTGGTTGAAGACCAGGGAGGTCTTCACATTGTTTGGACGATTAGTGGTGATCTTGATTGGGCTGTACACCCAAGAGGAGGGAAACAGTTGGTGATCGTCCAAACATATTTGGAGATCAATTGATATGCGAGGTATAAGATGCCTCCGGTTTCGTTCAGACCCAGAACGGACTTGTAAATGGATTGTGTGTCTGACATTGGATTTCATTATTTGTTAATTGATTTCTATTAAATATATATCTGGTTAGCGGCGGAGAATTTATTCTCTTTCTTAATGCCCTTCTCTAAGACGTACGAGCTCAGATGTTATATATCGATAGATATCGGTCGCATGGCATGAATTGCCTGTGTGGCATGCTGAGATGCAAATGATCAAGGCTTCTGTTGAAAAGTAGAGTCTTGAGGTTGATGATCAAAGCACGGCATTAATACCAAGTAGCTTTGTGTATAGCGTTAATTCGCGAGCCTCACACCTCGGTATGAGTTAAAAACGGGATACGGACTGCTGGGAGAACACGACGTTTATTTCTAGTTATGGATGGTGTCAGCGGTTTACTAACCCTGACATCGTTGATTATTATACCTTTCTGGATGTTGGAATGCGAGGCACCTCAGATATATCGGTCTCTTCGGAGCCGATGGATTTAGGTCTGATAGGACCGGGAAACGTGTGTTCAGGAATAACTAATCCACTAACGTAAGTGTGGACTGGCCCAGCCGATTCCAAGGGTTCTCTGCGGGGAATCCTGGGGCATTTGCTAGAGTGTCTCGAAGCGGTGAGGAGCTTTCCCCTTGCCTCAACTCATGGAAATCCAATTTCCAATACGTGATATTTCAGTTTTATTTGTAAAGCCTAGTATGGCGACATTGTGGGATGGGGCAATATGCCGTCTATGATTGTTACATTTATATTTGAAGTTGTTTTCATTCATTTTACATTATAATAGTATCAAAATGATTTGTTTTAAATGTACCAAGCATGTTTGGCTATTATAAGGTAAAACTATATCCTTCGGCTTGCGTTGCATTGTGTGATGGGACCTGAGTCTTCTAATAGCTTCATTCTCTTTAATTAGCATTGCGCTATTTGTTTAATGCACCGGTATTCTTGGGAGGAGAACCATTCCATGTTATACGGCGTGGTCCCTTGATATATCTGATTTAAAGTAAAGTTTTAAATAACTGTTTTAGTTCTCACACCAGTCACATGACTGACCTGGAGTTTATTTTTTTAACATAAACTCTGGGTGCCCCTATTTTCCACATGGGCAGCTAGTAGTTTTGGTTTTGCAGATTTATATTCACAGGATCCTGGTTTACAACATGATATTCGGAATTCTCTGTATCCGTATAGCACTTTCAGTTGTGTTTTGTATTATTTTCCGCTGCTAGTAATATAATTTAAATCTATGATATTTTTCTGATGTATAATATTCATTCATACTCTATATATTCTTGTATTCTGATGGAATTGCTGTAATTAGCAATGAAATGTTCTTATGTTTGTGTTCTGGTTCATCTTGTCCTCAACTCAATCCGTGCTTTCCTTCATGGGAAAGTTCGGGTCGTTTCAGGTGGTATCAGAGCTTTGGTTTACAGAGCTCGAGAACAAGACACATTAGAACCATACGAAAGAATTCATCAAAGATTGGATTAGTAATATCCAATGAGAATGACTCGTTAGAGATAGGATTAGTAGTATCCTTGAACGAGTGTGAAGAGTATATATTTAAAATGAAAACCAACTTTGTTTTGAAAATCTAAACCAATTCAACGTATTTGAATATTTATTTGTATTGAATTTGTACAATCCAATATATAAAGATTTTGCATATACGCCTTGCAAACGTATATTCGAAGTTTTAATATACTCGATAGATATAGAATCACACTCTAGTCGCCCGGAGATGATTCTGATGATAGTCTAGACATCATCAGCATTTGTGTTCGAGTTTCAAAAGTGGGATTTCTATATATTTCCAAATAACTGGTGTGAGAACCAAAACTGGATAGGGTTTATTCTTGAGAATTGGCATCAAAAACATGATTTTCTGTATATGTACAAAATTATGAATTTGAAACGTTAATTCACTAATTGATTGATGATTATGATATGTGATTATTTATTTAAATCAACATGTGAAAGAACGGTAAATTTAGCCAAACTGTATCGAATATTGAACTGTATCGAAATTTGTTTGAAAATGCAAGCATGCACATATATATACATTGAACAGGTCATTGCAAGGAGGCTAGAGCAGAGGAATAAAATTGTTTGCTCGACAAATAGGTACATGTTTATTGTATTTCTTTGGGTGTGGATGATTTTATGAGTCGATTGGTTAGCCGCTTGGCTGTTTCTTTTTCTTTTTGGATTGGAGAGGCCTGTATGGCAATTTCGGGATTTTCCTGGAGCTCCCGTGCAGGGGAGGTTATGGCGAAAATTTTCGAAAATTTAAGGTGTTAGCCAAATTTTTGAAAAGTTGAAGAACTTAAGCTATAATGAAAGTTGAGTTGGTTTGTAAAACAACTTTCAGCTTCGTTCCTTTTCGGGGACGAAAAGTTTCAAGTGGGGGAGATTGTAATAACCCGGAAAATCCAAGGCAATTAAAATTTTATATTTTGGCAATTTTAATGAATTTTGAATATTTAAAATGAATTATTTTATATAATGACGACGAGAAATTTATTTTAAATAGAATTATAATGTATATATTTATATGAATCGTCGTTAGAATATAAATATATATTTTTAATTATAAAAGGAATTGAAAATGGCGCGGTAGTTTGAAAATTCGATTTCAAATTTCAAATGAATGTATAGGATTCAAAATAAAACGGATTTTAGCGAAACCAAAAATATTAGAATCTAATTGAGAATATCTTCCCAACAAATCCGAAAAACTGAAATTTCATAGCGGGAATAAAAAGTTATGCCCACTTTAAAATTCAGAATAGTCACTGTGGAATTCTGGCCCTTAAAAATGGAAATTGTGCAAACGACCTCCGTTTTGGACGAAACCACTTTTCTTGGATCTGGGATGTCAAGTTATTGCCAGATTCCAAAATTCATAATTATCTGAATCAATATATGAGCATGGCGAAGTAAAACGTGTTTTAACAGTTTCAGTCAATTTCGATTGACAAGAAAATGGCCATTTTTCAAACAATCTCAGAATTTGATGAAATTATTTTTGTTAGGACTGTAATGGCCCAGATTTTTTGACCATTTAGTTTAATATTTAAAAATGTTTTTTTATTGTTTTGGAATTTTATATGGTTTAATTTCAATAATTTTGAATATTTTATTTTATTCCGAAATGGTAGAAATTTAGTGGATCTGCAATATAATGTGAACTGGCAGTATAAAAAGATAAATTTTTAATTTAAAATAGTACGTTTACAAAGGAAGTAGTAGCTAACGAACTCGGATTTCGATGAAATCAGTTTCATTCAATCCGAAATGATGAAATTAGGTAAGCAACCAAGTTACGTCAAAAATGGTATCCGTATGTGGAAAAGAAAAAATAAAAGGCCAAAATTTGAACTAAATTTTGACGGTAATTGGAATTTGCTAATGCTAACGGCAAAACTGGAACCTGAGACCTATCCAGGAAAATTCTGAACATAGGATATTAGCTATATATGAAATCTGGGAAAATCCTATAACGGATATAGAAAGTTATTAAGGAAACAAAATTTAAATAAATTATTTGAAAATCTAAACGAACTCCGATTTTTGATTTGAATATATAGGATTGAAGTACGTTAAAAACCGGACCAGATGGTGGAAGAATTTCTGAAAACCGTTATTGTTTGATACTCCAACATGAGACCGGAAGGTGTTGAAACTAACATAAAACACTATTTTGAATTTGAATTTAAATTATTTGAAAGTTCAAACGAATTCAAAATTTAAATATTTTTATATATTATTGAAGAGCAAAAAAAATTGAACAACATGGTTGAAAAAGATTTTGGATAAGGTATCAATAAGTAAGTTAAATTAACGTCCGAATAGGGTTGAGAAAACACACTTTACTATTCATAAATTATTAAATTTATTTATAATTTAATTAATTTAAGGAATAATCCTAGCCATCCATTTTCGACCGTTGGATTCGTGCCACCTCAGCAATCCATGTGACTCCTTCGGCTATAAATAGCCCCCCCCCTCATTTTAAACTCACTCCTCCTCCTCCTCTTTCAAGCTTTGGCAATGGCAGAAATAATAATAAAATAATAGAAAATAGGGAAAAGGAAGGAAGGGAGAAAGGAGGGCAAGACGGGGAGCTAGGGACTCTTAGGCAGAGGCTTGGGCTTCACGGGGTAAGTTTTTAAATAATATTTATTTATTTATTTATTTTTGTAATATATATATATATATATAATAATTAAAATAGAATTTGTAAAAATAAATATCGGAACATTCTAAGGGTGACAGAGAGGAAAGTGTCTAAGGCTTGAGTTTGGAAAATATAGTTTCCTGCTCTCCCTGGCTATCCCTAACTGAACCGACGAATGGGATGATTAATTTAAATTTTAAATTTTAAATTTAATTTGAATTTAAAACAAACCAGAGGCATTTTCGTAATTTTTAACTTTAAACTTTAAAAGCTTATAATTTTTTCAAACAAGTCGGATTTCCACGAAACAAGGACCGTTGGATTCTTATCGAAAAATACTTTAAAATGAGTGGAAGCAGATTTTTGATCCGGGTTAAAATTTTTAAGTTATAATTAAATGAATATTTTTAAATATTTTATTTGAAAATTAAATTAATATTAAAATGGTTTTTCAATTTTAAAAAAAAATGGATATGGCTAGAGATGGGAAAGTAGGATTTTTTAGAAGGGCAGGGAAGGTAATTTGGCTAATAATGCAATTAGAAATTAATTAAGATAAAAATAATTTAATTAATTAAATTAATTTAATATTCATTTAAATTAGGTAGATATTGTAAATAGCATAACTTTTGCATACATTAACGAAATTTAACGAAACAGGATCCGTTTGGATCGTATGGACGAGCACTACGCAAGGGAACTGACCGCAAGTGGATTGGAGCTCGTTTGGATTTATGGTGAAATTTAACGTCTGAACCAAATCAATGACCAATTATCGTTATTCAACGATAAACCGTCCAAGGTGAGTAAATCTCACTAACTCTGAACACTTTATATTTTTATAAAGTATTTTTAGAACTGATAAATATTGGTTGAATTGCTAAGTGTTGATTGTTTGGTTGAACTGCTAGTCAGCTGGTTGAAAATACCGATATAGTTATATATATCGTTAACCGATGTTGATTTTGTTTATCAGAATACCTCATATTGAAATGAAATTGATGTGAATTATATTGTGTAACATCTGTGGATGCAGGGAAACAGGTCGGAGGAATCCAACTGGATTCCTCAACATTTATTTACCGTTTTTCATATATTTTGATATATGATGTGTTATATCATCTGTTGTTGAACCTGTGTGTTTGGATGATGATTGAACCTTTTGATTTGGTATTTTTATACCATAAGTGATACTAGAAAGTGAAAAGGGATTTTCAAAGTTTATTTTGAAAATAAATTATTTATATAAAATCAATAGATTTTATATATAAAAGGAAGAGAATTTCATGAGAGAAAATGATTATAGAATCAAAGCATTTGTTAAAAAACAAATATTGGTGAAATCAAATAGAAGGGAAAATATTGGTGAAATCAAATAGAAGGGAAAATATTGGTGAAATCAAATAGAAGGGAAATATTTGTGAAACGATTACAAATAGAAATAAAAAGGGAAACATTCGTAAAAGTATTTACAAATGGAATTGAAAAGGGAATATTCATGTAGGGAATAAAGAAAAGTTGAAAGAAGTACTTATTTGTTAAATAAATAGAAAAGTTAAAATTAATATTTATTTGTTGAATAAATAGAAAAGTTAAGGGGAATATTTATTTGTTAAATAAATAGAAGCGAAAAGAGAATAGTTATTTGTTGAGTAAACGAATAGAAAAAGAATCTATTCAAGGGAGGTAATTCAAAGGAATTATTCCAAAGGAAATATTCAAAAGAGAAAAGTCAAAGGGATTAATTCAAAAGAGTTAATCAACTAGAGTTAAACCGTTGGAGTTAAACTGTTAGAGTTAAACCGTTGGAGTTAAACTGTTAGAGTTAAACCGTTGGAGTTAAACTGTTAGAGTTAAACCGTTGGAGTTAAACTGTTAGAGTTAAACAGTTGGAGTTAAACTGTTAGAGTTAAACAGTTGGAGTTAAATTGTTAGAGTTAAACCGTTGAAGTTAAACTGTCAGAGTTAAACCGTAAAGTCAAACAGTTAGAGTTAGTTAGTTAGAGTTAACCAGTTAGAGTTATCCAGTTAGAGTTATCCAGTTAGAGTTATTCAGTTAGAATTAACCAGTTAGAGTTAATCAGTTAGAGTTAATCGTTTTGAGTCAAATCGAACTAGAGTTATTCAAATATAGTAATCGAATAAGGGTTAATTGAATGTTAGTTATTCAATTAGAATTGATCGAATCTAATTATTCGAGATAGAGTTAAAAATAGACAAAGTTATTTAAGGATGAATTTCCATTTAGCACGACTGCTAGCGTAATTCGCAGGGCTGCAGATAGCCTACGGCGGTCGGATGTTTCCTGGGGAAATCAGGCGTAAACATTGTGATCGCTGCGATCTAGAATCAAGCAAATGGTGTTAAATCAAATAGTAATTAATCAATAGAAGTTAATTAAGTCGAGTTAGTCGAGTATTAGTAAATTAAGTAGGGTTAGTCAAAAAGGGAATTAATCGAATATCACCTATTCGAAGTAGAGTTATCGAATATAGTTTATTCGAGAAGAGTAATCGAATATAGTTCGTTCGAAGTGTGTTAAATCGAATATAGTTATTCAAAGGAGAGAATTATCGAATATGGTTTATTCGAAGTGAGATTTTCGAATATTAGTTATTCGAAGAAAAGGATTATCGAATATTAGTTATTCGAACAGGGGAATCGAATATAGTTTATTCGAAAGAGAATTATCGGATAGTGATTATTCGAGAGTGAATCATACATGGAAATTCGATTATATCGAATCAAGGGAAGTAATGTTTACTTTCCATTTCAAATCAAGTTTTAATTATCTGTTAATAAAGTATTTGGTTGTTTATTTATCCAAATTAAGATATGGAAATATATTTAAGTTAACATATTTTGAAAGCATGGAATTATAACATTTATAGTTATAATCAAATGATTTAGTAAAGGAAGTGGATTCATAAATAGAATCCGAGAGTTCGCAAGGAAGTTTCTTAAAGAGTGAAGTTTTAACTTTGTCTATTTCGAAGTTAGAAATGTTGTTCAGTTAAGGTCTGAGAGGTAATTATACCCCAACTTGATTGACTTCGTTTTTAACTAAGAAGTGGACAAGGTTCGAGAGTGAAAGGGGTTAAGTGAATTTAGTTAATGAGCGAAATGGTTGGTGTTGGCATAGCGATGTTTATTCAAACATCAGTTTAAACCCAATAAAGGAGATTTGGAAATGTCTTCCAAATGAAAAATCAGAAATGTTTTCTGAATATAGAAAATGAGAAATGGAATTGTTTCCCATTGTTAATAACGTATATTTTCTAAATATAGTAAATAAGAAATATAGGAAAACAAGAATAAGAAAAAGGGTAAATTTATGATAATTTGATGATGAATGATGATTGATCGATAGAATTTCCATCTGGAAATAATATCGTTGTTTGCACATAGACATGTTTTCATTTGATAGTTAAATCACCGACTATCAAAGTTTTTGACCATTTTACGTTGTTAATATGGAGAGACCGGTTGGATTATTATCCAGAGAACCACTCCGTATTGGCATAAGCGTTGCGAATCAAGTATGCTGAATATATTGAAGACGGAGTTATGCAAGGGTTATCCTATTTACAGAATAGTGCCTTCGGTTTGTCCAGTCCCAGGACAAACGTGAATGGACGAATGTCTGACAGAGTATATTCAAAGGATCGCGTAAGTTGATCTCTTCAAACGTACTTACGTTTGGTGGCGGAGGAATTCGTTTCTCTTAGCTGTATACCCGTGGTATTTTTGGTGAAATCAATTTGTGATTTGGCGGGTATGACGATGTGGCATTCAAAGTAATGGAGGTGTGATCTGTCAAAAGATACGTTATGACCTCTAGCCTCATTAACCGGGAAATGACAAAAATCGGGCTGGCAGCATGGCTATGTGGGTCGCACCCATTAGGATGTATGATCACCTATCTAGAGAAATTCCAATTGCTTCTTTAATCTATCGATGCTGTCCTATTCGGGAGACGGTTGCTGATCCCAACCGTTGGTGATATACATTCGATACACTCAAGCGAAATGAGTGGTCGGTCATGTGAGGGCCGGGTTGCAAGATGTTCTTGTTGAACCCAGTGTATTCGCCTCTAGAGATACACTATCGGCAAGTGGTCCCATACCTTGTCAAGGTCGGAATCCAATCTCCAATAAGTGCCCGCGAGTTTGATTTGTATACTATATATGTAGAGCGTGAGATGCAAGCGTTCTACTAGATTTTAATTACTTGTGATTAGACATTATTATAATATCAGATAATATATGATTTCCAAAGTGTTTTTGGTTATCGTAAGGTAAAAACCATCCGTGTTTATGTGTGGATTGGTCTTACGATTATCTTTTCTTTCGAAAGGATTTTGAAAGTTAAACCAAATGATTTGAGTTTACTCACACCAGTCCCATGACTGACCCAGAGTTTATTTTGTTTTGTTTTCCCTAAACTCTTGGGTACCAAAATTTGTACGGGCAGTCAAGTAGTCAGGGTTTACAGGTATGCTTGAAGAGCTTGGAGCAGGAGGCTTCAAGATTTTTCTAGCTATTGATTATTCCGCTGTGATGAAAGTGTTGTACTCTGATAATGGTATGATATACATATACTACCTTGATTTCAAGATATGTTGTCTATTATATTTTATTCGTTCCGCTGTGAGATTCGTGTTACTCTGATGTTTTTGTGTTCTTCTTCTTCTTCTGTTCTAATTTTCTATCTTATCTATCCTCACCCTCTAATTTCTTTCTTGGACTATCCGGTAATTTCGATTTTTGATTGTTCGATAGGTGTTATATATCGGATAACCAAGGTCGCTTTTTCCCGGGTCGTTACAATGGTATCAGAGCGAGGTTAAGTATTACCTTGGCTCTGTGGCGTGACTCAGTAGAGATAGGATTAGTAATGCCCTAGACTGAGTTTGAGTGTATATATACGAGTGAACGTATTTGTTATTTGATATAAAAATGGTTTTATATTGTGGAGATTTATTGGTTGAGTTGTTTATGATTTCTAGTCGATCAGTTTGATCCACTGTATCGATAGGAGTTTATAAACACTTGAATACGATGGGTCGACACGATATATTTTGAAAAAAAGGGTAAATGAAATAATTTTACCCAAATTATATTTTGATATAAGCAAAGTAAGGATATTTGAAATTATTATATGTTGGATGTGTTGGTTGTGATTATAATCGGATAAGATTATAAAATGTGAAATAGTTATGTAAATAACAAATCAAAATTCATATTAGTGAAATATATGAAATCAGATGAATTAAATCTGTATTTAAGTTCAGAATTGGAATTAAAATTGCTAAAATTTGAATAAGCATTGTAAATGGAATTAAATTGAATATATGTGAATTTTAAAATCCTGGGAGATTTTAAATTTGTTACAAGCATTAAAAAGGGATATTTTGAAATGAATTTCAAAACGAAAGTGTTTAGAAATGGTTTTGAAAGTGACATAGTATTGAACTCACTTCGATAGCTGGAAAATAAATTCCGATGTTGATCCGGACATCATCAGTGTTCATTTTCGAGTTTGTAAGTGACAGATTACTACCAAAGATTTTGTTTTTGAATTGTTTTGAGAAACCAAGTTGTTTTGATATTCCAAAGGGATATTTGATTTTTGGAAAAGGCAAAGCTATTTGAAACTCCCAGGTAAGATTGTTTGAAATAAACACAAATTAAATAGAAATTTGTGAAAGTAAATTTGAAATTGAATTGAAGGCAGTTCAGTGGAAATTGAGTTGAATTGAAATAGAATGGTATCAAGTAGAATTAGACTGGATTAGAGATAATATGAGATAGAAATGGATGGTCAAGCAAGAAATTTGAATTGAGATTGTAATTGCAGTTTGATTGAAATTTGGCTTGGTTATAAGAGGATGGTCGTGTTGAAGATAAAAGTGATTGGGAGTTTGATTGGGATGATAGTGGTATATGCTAAATTGATAGCAGAATTGAATGCCGACAAAAAGGTACACGTACATATTCATATGAGTTTGATGAGATTTATGAGCCTATTTGGCAAGCCACTTGGCTGTTTGATTTTCTTTTGGGTTGAAGAAGGCCTAGAGAGGCGAGTTAGAGTTTGAGCTATTGACCAGTACAAAGGAGGTGCTGGCGAAATTTTTCAGAAATTTCGAGTGTTAGAAAATTTTCAGAATTTTTGAAAATTTTCCTTTATAGAAATAAATTAATAAATTAATTAGAATAGATTGGTTTAGTGAAACCAGAGTAAACAAATAATTTTAACCTAGTTATAAAGTTCATTTTTCTACCTTAGCAATTTCGAGGACGAAATTATTTTAAGGGGGAAAGAATGTAACGACCCAGATTTTTTGACCATTTAGTTTAATATTTAAAAATGTTTTTTTTATTGTTTTGGAATTTTATATGGTTTAATTTCAATAATTTTGAATATTTTATTTTATTCCGAAATGGTAGAAATTTAGTGGATCTGCAATATAATGTGAACTGGCAGTATAAAAAGATAAATTTTTAATTTAAAATAGTACATTTACAAAGGAAGTAGTAGCTAACGAACTCGGATTTCAATGAAATCAGTTTCATTAAATCCGAAATGATGAAATTAGGTAACCAACCAAGTTACGTCAAAAATGGTATCCGTATGTGGAAAAGAAAAAATAAAAGGCCAAAATTTGAACTAAATTTTGACGGTAATTGGAATTTGCTAATGCTAACGGCAAAACTGGAACCTGAGACCTATCCAGGAAAATTCTGAACATAGGATATTAGCTATATATGAAATCTGGGAAAATCCTATAACGGATATAGAAAGTTATTAAGGAAACAAAATTTAAATAAATTATTTGAAAATCTAAACGAACTCCGATTTTTGATTTGAATACATAGGATTGAAGTACGTTAAAAACCGGACCAGATGGTGGAAGAATTTCTAAAAACCGTTATCGTTTGATACTCCAACATGAGACCGGAAGGTGTTGAAACTAACACAAAACACTATTTTGAATTTGAATTTAAATTATTTGAAAGTTCAAACGAATTCAAAATTTAAATATTTTTATATATTATTGAAGAGCAAAGAAAATTGAACAACATGGTTGAAAAAGATTTCGGATAAGGTATCAATAAGTAAGTTAAATTAACGTCCGAATAGGGTTGAGAAAACACACTTTACTATTCATAAATTATTAAATTTATTTATAATTTAATTAATTTAAGGATTAATCCTAGCCATCCATTTTCGACCGTTGGATTCGCGCCACCTCAGCAATCCATGTGACTCCTTCGGCTATAAATAGCCCCCCTTCATTTTAAACTCACTCCTCCTCCTCCTCTTTCAAGCTTTGGCAATGGCAGAAATAATAATAAAATAATAGAAAATAGGGAAAAGGAAGGAAGGGAGAAAGGAGGGCAAGACGGGGAGCTAGGGACTCTTAGGAAGAGGCTTGGGCTTCACGGGGTAAGTTTTTAAATAATATTTATTTATTTATTTATTTTTGTAATATATATATATATATATAATAATTAAAATAGAATTTGTAAAAATAAATATCGGAACATTCTAAGGGTGACAGAGAGGATAGTGTCTAAGGCTTGAGTTTGGAAAATATAGTTTCCTGCTCTCCCTGGCTATCCCTAACTGATCAGACGAATGGGATGATTAATTTAAATTTTAAATTTTAAATTTAATTTGAATTTAATTTGAATTTAAAACAAACCAGGGGCATTTTCGTAATTTTTAACTTTAAACTTTAAAAGCTTATAATTTTTTCAAAACAAGTCGGATTTCCACGAAACAAGGACCGTTGGATTCTTATCGAAAAATACTTTAAAATGAGTGGAAGCAGATTTTTGATCCGGGTTAAAAATTTTAAGTTATAATTAAATGAATATTTTTAAATATTTTATTTGAAAATTAAATTGAATTAATATTAAAATGGTTTTTCAATTTTAAAAAAAAATTGGATATGGCTAGAGATGGGAAAGTAGGATTTTTTAGAAGGGCAGGGAAGATAATTTGGCTAATAATGCAATTAGAAATTAATTAAGATAAAAATAATTTAATTAATTAAATTAATTTAATATTCATTTAAATTAGGTAGATATTGTAAATACCATAACTTTTGCATACATTAACAAAATTTAACGAAACAGGATCCGTTTGGATCGTATGGACGAGCACTACGCAAGGGAACTGACCGCAAGTGGATTGGAGCTCGTTTGGATTTATGGTGAAATTTAACGTCTGAACCAAATCAATGACCAATTATAGTTATTCAACGATAAACCGTTCAAGGTGAGTAAACCTCACTAACTCTGAACACTTTATATTTTTATAAAGTATTTTTAGAACTGATAAATATTGGTTGAATTGCTGAGTGTTGATTGTTTGGTTGAACTGCTAGTCAGCTGGTTGAAAATACCGATATAGTTATATATATCGTTAACCGATGTTGATTTTGTTTATCAGAATACCTCATATTGAAATGAAATTGATGTGAATTATATTGTGTAACATCTGTGGATGCAGGGAAACAGGTCGGAGGAATCCAACTGGATTCCTCAACATTTATTTACCGTTTTTCATATATTCTGATATATGATGTGTTATATCATCTGTTGTTGAACCTGTGTGTTTGGATGATGATTGAACCTTTTGATTTGGTATTTTTATACCATAAGTGATACTAGAAAGTGAAAAGGGATTTTCAAAGTGTATTTTGAAAATAAATTATTTATATAAAATCAATAGATTTTATATATAAAAGGAAGAGAATTTCATGAGAGAAAATGATTATAGAATCAAAGCATTTGTTAAAAAACAAATATTGGTGAAATCAAATAGAAGGGAAAATATTGGTGAAATCAAATAAAAGGGAAAATATTGGTGAAATCAAATAGAAGGGAAATATTTGTGAAATGATTACAAATAGAAATAAAAAGGGAAACATTCGTAAAAGTATTTACAAATGGAATTGAAAAGGGAATATTCATGTAGGGAATAAAGAAAAGTTGAAAGAAGTACTTATTTGTTAAATAAATAGAAAAGTTAAAAGAAATATTTATTTGTTGAATAAATAGAAAAGTTAAAGGGAATATTTATTTGTTAAATAAATAGAAGCGAAAAGAGAATAGTTATTTGTTGAGTAAACGAATAGAAAAAGAATCTATTCAAGGGAGGTAATTCAAAGGAATTATTCCAAAGGAATTATTCAAAAGAGAAAAGTCAAAGGGATTAATTCAAAAGAGTTAATCAACTAGAGTTAAACCGTTGGAGTTAAACTATTAGAGTTAAACCGTTGGAGTTAAACTGTTAGAGTTAAACCGTTGGAGTTAAACTATTAGAGTTAAACCGTTGGAGTTAAACTGTTAGAGTTAAACAGTTGGAGTTAAACTGTTAGAGTTAAACAGTTGGAGTTAAACTGTTAGAGTTAAACCGTTGAAGTTAAACTGTTAGAGTTAAACCGTAAAGTTAAACAGTTAGAGTTAGTTAGTTAGAGTTAACCAGTTAGAGTTATTCAGTTAGAGTTATCCAGTTAGAGTTATTCAGTTAGAATTAACCAGTTAGAGTTAATCAGTTAGAGTTAATCGTTTTGAGTCAAATCGAACTAGAGTTATTCAAATATAGTAATCGAATAAGGGTTAATTGAATATTAGTTATTCAATTAGAATTGATCGAATCTAATTATTCGAGATAGAGTTAAAAATAGACAAAGTTATTTAAGGATGAATTTCCATTTAGCACGACTGCTAGCGTAATTCGCAGGGCTGCAGATAGCCTACGGCGGTCGGATGTTTCCTGGGGAAATCAGGAGTAACCATTGTGATCGCTGCGATCTAGAATCAAGCAAATGGTGTTAAATCAAATAGTAATTAATCAATAGACGTTAATTAAGTCGAGTTAGTCGAGTATTAGTAAATTAAGTAGGGTTAGTCAAAAAGGGAATTAATCGAATATCACCTATTCGAAGTAGAGTTATCGAATATAGTTTATTCGAGAAGAGTAATCAAATATAGTTCGTTCGAAGTGTGTTTAAATCGAATATAGTTATTCGAAGGAGAGAATTATCGAATATGGTTTATTCGAAGTGAGATTTTCGAATATTAGTTATTCGAAGAAAAGGATTATCGAATATTAGTTATTCGAACAGGGGAATCGAATATAGTTTATTCGAAAGAGAATTATCGGATAGTGATTATTCGAGAGTGAATCATACATGGAAATTCGATTATATCGAATCAAGGGAAGTAATGTTTACTTTCCATTTCAAATCAAGTTTTAATTATCTGTTAATAAAGTAGTTGGTTGTTTATTTATCCAAATTAAGATATGGAAATATATTTAAGTTAACATATTTTGAAAGCATGGAATTATAACATTTATAGTTATAATCAAATGATTTAGTAAAGGAAGTGGATTCATAAATAGAATCCGAGAGTTCGCAAGGAAGTTTCTTAAAGAGTGAAGTTTGAACTTTGTCTATTTCGAAGTTAGAAATGTTGTTTAGTTAAGGTCTGAGAGGTAATTATACCCCAACTTGATTGACTTCGTTTTTAACTAAGAAGTGGATAGGGTTCGAGAGTGAAAGGGGTTAAGTGAATTTAGTTAATGAGCGAAATGGTTGGTGTTGGCATAGCGATGTTTATTCAAACATCAGTTTAAACCCAATGAAGGAGATTTGGAAATGTCTTCCAAATGAAAAATCAGAAATGTTTTCTGAATATAGAAAATGAGAAATGGAATTGTTTCCCATTGTTAATAACGTATATTTTCTAAATATAGTAAATAAGAAATATAGGAAAACAAGAATAAGAAAAAGGGTAAATTTATGATAATTTGATGATGAATGATGATTGATCGATAGAATTTCCATCTGGAAATAATATCGTTGTTTGCACACAGACATGTTTTCATTTGATAGTTAAATCACCGACTATCAAAGTTTTTGACCATTTTACGTTGTTAATATGGAGAGACCGGTTGGATTATTATCCAGAGAACCACTCCGTATTGGCATAAGCGTTGCGAATCAAGTATGCTGAATATATTGAAGACGGAGTTATGCAAGGGCTATCCTATTTACAGAATAGTGCCTTCGGTTTGTCCAGTCCCAGGACAAACGTGAATGGACGAATGTCTGACAGAGTATATTCAAAGGATCGCGTAAGTTGATCTCTTCAAACGTACTTATGTTTGGTGGCGGAGGAATTCGTTTCTCTTAGCTGTATACCCGTGATATTTTTGGTGAAATCAATTTGTGATTTGGCGGGTATGACGATGTGGCATTCAAAGTAATGGAGCCGTGATCTGTCAAAAGATACGTTATGACCTCTAGCCTCATCAACCGGGAAATGAAAAAAATCGGGCTGGCAGCATGGCTATGTGGGTCGCACCCATTAGGATGTATGATCACCTATCTAGAGAAATTCCAATTGCTTCTTTAATCTATCGATGCTGTCCTATTCGGGAGACGGTTGTTGATCCCAACCGTTGGTGATATACATTCGATACACTCAAGCGAAATGAGTGGTCGGTCATGTGAGGGCCGGGTTGCAAGATGTTCTTGTTGAACCCAGTGTATTCGCCTCTAGAGATACACTATCGGCAGGTGGTCCCATACCTTGTCAAGGTCGGAATCCAATCTCCAATAAGTGCCCGCGAGTTTGATTTGTATACTATATATGTAGAGCGTGAGATGCAAGCGTTCTACTAGATTTTAATTACTTGTGATTAGACATTATTATAATATCAGATAATATATGATTTCCAAAGTGTTTTTGGTTATCGTAAGGTAAAAACCGTCCGTGTTTATGTATGGATTGGTCTTACGATTATCTTTTCTTTCGAAAGGATTTTGAAAGTTAAACCAAATGATTTGAGTTTACTCACACCAGTCCCATGACTGACCCAGAGTTTATTTTGTTTTGTTTTCCCTAAACTCTTGGGTGCCCAAATTTGTACGGGCAGTCAAGTAGTCAGGGTTTACAGGTATGCTTGAAGAGCTTGGAGCAGGAGGCTTCAAGATTTTTCTAGCTATTGATTATTCCGCTGTGATGAAAGTGTTGTACTCTGATAATGGTATGATATACATATACTACTTTGATTTCAAGATATGTTGTCTATTATATTTTATTCGTTCCGCTGTGAGATTCGTGTTACTCTGATGTTTTTGTGTTCTTCTTCTTCTTCTGTTCTAATTTTCTATCTTATCTATCCTCACCCTCTAATTTCTTTCTTGGACTATCCGGTAATTTCGACTTTTGATTGTTCGATAGGTATTATATATCGGATAACCAAGGTCGCTTTTTCCCGGGTCATTACAAGGACCGTATTGTCAATACAAATCTATAAGATATTTTTCGGGAATATTTAGAGTCCGTATGTGGCCTCGGTGAATTGAAATACGCATTCAAATTCAATATATATATTTATATTTTAATTTTGACCGAAACTGATCGAAACAGCAAAACTGGCTTATGATACGTATCCCATTGTGTTCGGAATGGGGATAATTAGTTATGGACGACAGTCGGTGGGTCTCGTTTGGAGGTCGAAATAAAAAGTTGCATTTTGGGGTAATTATATATAAAATAAATAAATTAATAAACCCCCTCCCTCTCTCCTCCTTATACCAGTCAACCCCCCTCCCCCATTCCTTTTCAAAATCGATTTAGAGATTAAAAAAATGAAAGGAGTGATAGGGGGAGGAAGCCGCCGCCGCGTGCCGCTGACCATCGAGCCCCCCTCTTCTTCTCCACGCGCCTCCCTTCTCTTCTCGACCCCCTTTTCCTCAAATCGAACGCCGTGAGCCCCCTTTTTCCACCTCCAACCTCCACCAACTGGAAGCCGCCCCCCTCGCCGATCCCTCCCTCCCCTCTTCCCCGTCCTTCATTCGAGGAGCCAAGTGCCATGCCCCCAAAACCGCGACCCCCTTGACCAAGACGGCGACCACCGCACCCCCTGACACCAAGATCCACCCCCCTTGAAAGAAAAAACAGTAAGTCTTCCTATTTTTTTATTTATTTTTATTATTCATTTTCTTTTAGATCCGATTTTTTTATTGTAAACCATTGAGAAAAAAATATAAAGCATTACTTTTGTTTATATATAAAATCAGAAAATGATTTCAGTTTATATATATATATATATATATATATATGAAGGTGTGATAAAGATAGGATTGTATCGCACAATATGAGATCATTCTGAGCTAGAGAAAAAAATGGGATTTTTATTCGGTAAAAATATTAGTTTTTTAAAAATAGAAAAGTATGATTTTTAAAGATAGAAAAGGTCGGATTTTTAAGATAGAAAAATTATGATTTTCATTGTATAAAAATATAATTTTTCCATATATATATAGCGATAAAAAGTTATGAATTTTATTTAGGTATATATATGATTTTTTTTTAGAATGTAAAGTTTTGATTTTTATAAATTAAAAGATTGAGTTTTGAAAGATAAAAGGTTTGATTTTTATATTTGAAAAGATTAGATTTTGTTCACTAAAAAGATTTTATTTTTCATTGTAGAAAAATTAGATTTTTTCATGATTGAAAAATTAGATTTTCATTTTTGAAGTAGCGATAAAAATTTGATTTTTACATATATGAAGTAGCAATAAACACTACAACAAAATGACCCTATTACAACGGTGGAACAACGTTGTAATATACATTTTACAACGGTGGGCTAACCGTCGTGTATTAAGAAGTTGTAATAGACTTAAATCTTTTACAACTTTTTTGCACCGTCGCAGCACCGTTGTAATATGTATATTTTACAACTTTTTTCCACCGTTGTAATAAACTTTATTACAACAGTTATGCACCGTTGTAATAATATCTACTACAACTGTTATGCACCGTTGTAATTGACAATTGCATTTTAAAAAAAAATAGACATCCATTGCAACTGAAATGAACAATACACTAAATATAGCAATACTCCATAAGCAAAACAAATATTACAGTTATTTGCAAACTAATTTATTAAAATACTCAAATTTTCAATATTACAAACAATAAGTTTTACAAAAGGTTTCGCGGACTATTACATACTTGACTATTACAAAGCAACTTAGTACAAGAAGGTTTAACCTCTTTTTTCTTCATGTCAGTGAGAAATACCTTCAGTCTCCACAAGAGTACTGGAGATGGCAATATTGCAGCACTATTTATTGGTAAAGCCACACCTTTCATCTGGCCGTTTTCTACAGATTGCAATAACCCCTCCCGTTGATATTTCCAGGCTCGCTATAATCTGGTGCGTTCACACAAAATAAACAAAACAAGTTTTAGAGATATTTTTCAACACATCTGAGTTACTTATAAGATGATTGCAAAAGATCATAATTTCCAAGCATAATTTTAATTTAGCACACCAGTAAATTGTAAAAAGCATACATAATTTTCTTACATCAATACCAACACAAAAACTTCACCATGCATAACAGAAGCTATGTAGCATGTGATTACCCTCTGAATAATACATAAAATAAGAACAAAATACATACTTGACAAGCTCAAATATTGGTTCAAGCTTACCTAAAACATCGTGAGTCTTTGTTAACAAAGTTGGTCACTCAAAGGGACAGTTTTACTGCTCTATTTGCAATGCATTTCCAAATGATGCTGCTCCTGTATATAATCAAACAATGGATTACCATTGCCACTTTATTTTCATTATTTTTGCCTATGAACCAAGTTAAAAATTATAAAATGAATATTGCTAGACGTTGGTAATAATGATGAGACAATACACTTGATGTCAATTATCTGTTGTCTTTACTGTGATGTTCATAGACAGTGTGCCATATTACTGATGTGTCATTTCGTATAGTTATTTACAGAATGATCTGTAACAATATATTAAAGAAAAGCATCTGTGTGTTAATAATCAAGTTCATGAGTACCACAGTGAAACTAAGAATTGGTGATTGCACAAAATATATATTAGTTTTATAATTTGTGCATAAGCTTGATGGACTGAAGCATGGATAATTCAAGCATGTATGCTAATTATGTACAACATACAGCATGGCCTGATTATCTCATTTCATTGAATCAAATAGATATCCCAGAAATGTAATATGGCAGCATCAATACCTGGCTCTCCTCCATTCGGCTCTTCAACCATATCTTCTCTTGGCTTGCTATCTCTTAGCTGTTGAATCAAATAGAAATCTCATAAATGCAAATGCTAATTAAAAATTATTCCCAGTTAGAGGAATAAAGTAACAAAAGATAGAGGCATTAACACACAATATGCTCTTTAAATAATTATCTACAAAATACACGTTAATTTCACAATCTATAATTCCTCCAATCTTGGTATGATAACTATATAACTACACAATTGAGCAATCTGTTTTCTAAGGTTTTAAAAACAGAGTTTCACTTTTATTTGCATCTCTTTAACACAAAATCCGATATTCAAACAGAACGCCACTAGTAAATGAATTGAAAAGCACTTAATTTTAACTTGGTATATATTTCATTAAATTAATTTTATCTAAAGTTCCACTAAATTAAAATAGAATAATATTGAAATTAGGGTTACCTGCTTCATCAAATATTGCAGAAAACCAAACATTGGTACGCCACCGAAGCTAGGCTTTTGCAATGAGCGAGAGAACCTCCATGCATCCAAACCCGCAACCGTAACCCTCATCCCATCACCTAACCTAAAACAGAATCGACAAAGGAATCTCACCCAAAAACACCCTTCTAACCAATCTCAGTACACTAAAGAATGGATTTGAAAAGAGAAGCAGTTCTACCTTGTTGTTGCCGTAGACAGACGAGAAATCAAACAGAGACTCGCAATTGCCGTATTCGCTGATAACAGTAGCTAAGGGAAGGAAGTGTGGTTGAGATGCTATCTACGATGACGAGGAAGTGGAAATAGTAGCCTAAAATTGAAATGACAGAAGGTGAACCAAAAATGAATAAAAAGTAATTATTAGATTGGGGTAGTTTTATAGATCTGATTGGTAAAAAGAGAAGAGGTTGAGTGATGGATACCTAGCAGCGAGATCGATTTTGGTTTATGGGAGAGGATTGATTTTGGAGAAGAAGAGGATACGAGGGGGCTTGCGTGGGAAGTGAAAATATATCACGTGACAAGCGTTTGGAGCCAAATTTTTAGGAATTCCACCTAAATTTCATGCCATATTTGCAACAGGAGTAGTGGAAATGTTGTAATGGACATTTATTACAACTGTCATTTTTTGACAGTTGTAAAATTACAGTTATAATATAGTATTTTTGTTGTAGTGAAAAAAATTCGATTTTTATATATGTTGGAGCAAAATAAAAATTCGATCTTTATATAAGAAGTAGAAATATAAAAATATAATTTTTATATAGAAAGAAGCGTTGTAAAAATATATGAAGTAAAAATAAAAATATGATTTTATTTATCGGAATGAAGCGATAAAAATATTCGATTTTTATATATGAAATGCCATTGTAAAAATGTGATTTTTGATGTAAACAGAGGGAAAAGATAGCGATGGTACCGACGGAAATCAAAACGGAATCCATACCGTTCAAAAGGAAAGAATGGAGTAGTGGAACTCAAAGGTGAGAACTTCTCACTTTAATTTTATTTTCTAGTTAAAAATATATACTAGGATGCAGACGGTGCTTAGCAGCACCCGACACCCGTCGTCCACGGACCATGGACGACTTGTATGCTTGTTTGTTTGATTTTGTTGTGAAAGTTGATTGTGTGATGTGGAATAGAATAAATATTTTATATAGTTAAAAATATAATTTTTAACGTGTATATGAATTAAATAAATATCTATAAACAAATCGGACGATTTGTTTATGTACACACATTTGACTGATATTGATTGGGACATTAAATTTTACACATCGCCCAACTGCACAAATAAATAAGTGTTTGTTGTTTGAAAACCCCACACGGGTATTGGGATGAAATTGAACATACACTAGTCCCAATAATTAGTTGTATGTCGATCGATTGATTGATAGGCCGTTATAAGCGTTGAATATTTATATTCGAGGCTTATGCAGTGTAGAATGCACTTTGGATGATGGTTGACTGTATTTAATTATTGTTGTACACATGTGTTATATGAAATCCATATAATAACATTATATGGTAATTGACTATGTCTGATTCCAGTTCAGGAAGGAATAAATATTAAAAAAAATATTTTAAAATAACGAATATTTTAAAATAATGAATATTTTAAATAATATTTAGTAAAAGATCAAAATTTGATTTTTATGTCCGATTTGGGATGGACACGAAAATATTTAAATATATAAAGTCGTGTTGATTAGATTGACGCCATTTTGATGTGAACGATATTTATATCGATTTTTTTCATTTTTATAATGAATATCGAAAAGGAATTGATTTCAAAATACAATGTTTTGAAAATATTATCATTTATATATCGATGATATGGAATATTCAATTTTGATTAGAAATTGAATATGAAGTTGAAATCGTTTTGAAAACGAATTTAAAATGATTTATAAATGACGTTTTAAATGGAAATCGACGAAATATATATTATATATATAATATAATGGCCTGAATAGAACGCACTGCGCTGCGGTAGTTCGCGAATTTTGACCATTGGCTTCGGAGGACATTACGGGAGATCCGACCGTCAGATTCTCCTAAAACCAGAACCGTTGGGTTCGTATCGAAAAGAGCTTTCCAACGAATACAAGAAATTATAAGTCTAATGGTTGGATTTGGAATTATGTCCAAATCAAATTTGAAAAAAGTCGTTGTAAGTGCAGTTCGATGGCCGTTTATGGAAATCGACCGTATGGGCCTTAATAAAATTATTAAAAATATCAATAATTTGTGTAAAATCATAATAAATGATTTGGAAAAGATTAGACTGAAAAATTCCATATTTGAAAAGATAAAAATCTATTTTTATCGAAATGAACTAGTTATTAACTAGAAAAGTAATATATTTATTTTTATAAATAAATAAATTGGATTTGAAATGGTTTTAAAAATGACTAGAATTTCCAATATATGAATTGGAATGGATTTGAATCGAAATTATCGTCGGAATATTTTGATGTTGGATTCGGGATTGTACGGATATTGTTATGGAAATTTGAAAGATATATTTTTTATCGTTATTTCCAAAGCAATATTTGTTGGTTTCAGAATTTGATATTGAATATAAGCCGATATATTTTCTATTCAGATCCTTATGTTTAATATCAAATGAGATTTGGGTTTGTCGTGAATGGTGTATTCATCAACACTGTTCTTAAACCCAGTTGAGAAAAGATTAAATCTTTTTATTTAGATTTAATGAAGTATACCAATTAATTGATATATTTAATTGGAATTGAATTAAAATTGATTTTTGGGGTTTATCGTGAATGGTGTTTTAAATAACACTTGTTCTTTAACCCGATAGTTGATAGAATGTGAATCGAGTTTATTGTGAACTGTGTTTTAACGACAGTCGTTCTTTAACCCGATTTACAATGAAACGTGATTTGGAATTTATAAATCTTTTTATTGAGATTTAATGGGATTTTCCAAAGTAACGTTTTCCAGTTTAATGTATTGAATTGGAATTGAATGGAATACGATTTGATAATAATCGAAATGAAATTCTGTGGAGGAAGACTGTTAATACATATGGAATTTAAAAGGCTTTGCCGTTATTCCATTTATATTATTGGTCTGATACGGAAATTGATATCGATTATATATTGATTTGTTTTTTCGTGAATATTCCATAATTAATGGAATGTGATTTGGGTTTATCGTGAAATGTGTTTTAAATGACATAAGTTCTTTAACTCAGTAAATGGCAGGATTTCATGTTTGTCATTGTATTTCGAATTGTAAGGTTGATCTCTGCTTAATATATATCTGTTTGGCCGCAGAGAATTTATTCTCTTGCTTAACGCCCTTCTCTAAGACGTACGAGCTCAGAGGTTATATATCGGCAGAAATCAATAGTACGATGTAGATTGTCGATGTGGCATGTTTGTGTTTCCAAAGTTAAATAATCATTAATATCGATTTTTGGAAAGATTAAAAACAAGTGGCGTTTTAATGAATCTTTAATTAGATTGAAATATGAATTGATAATTTAAATTATCAAATTTGGAAAGTGATCGAGAATGGAGTATCGCAGTTTTGCTCCTAGCGATAGTTAAATCTTTAATTAGATTTGAACGTGAAATGGTAATTAAATTTACCGATAATGCTGTGGTGTTAGTTATGGGGTAGTACCAGTTTTGCTCCATGGGATGAATATGTTGGTATTGAGAAATAAAATAAATAATTACTTCAGTCTGGTTCGCTAATCGCGACTAGTTTGGAAAACCTTAATTTGGCTTGAATTGATATACAAAGGTAGATTAAAGAATAAAATTTAAATAATTTATCTTTGATAAAATTAATGGGAACCTTTCCCAAAGTATATGAATATTTGAATAAATGAATATTCAAATTTGGAATGAGGCGTATGTTGTGTTTTATAACACTTGTTTATTATATACGCGAGTTATTCGAAATGGCCGGGTTTATACCCATTTTGAATAACTGATTCGATGATAAGTCGACGATGAAGACAGTGGTTGAAGACCAGAGGTCTTCACATCATTTGAACGATTACTGGTGATCTTATTTGGGCTGCACACCTAAGAGGAGGGAAATAGTTGGTGATCGTCCAGACGTATTTGGAGATCAATGGATATGCGAGGTATAAGGTGCCACCGGTTTCGTTCAAACCCAGAATGGACTTGTACATGGATTGTGTGTCTGACATTGGATTTTATTCTGTGTTGATTGATTTCTATTAAATATATATCTGTTTGGCGGCGGAGAATTTATTCTCTTGCTTAACGCCCTTCTCTGAGACGTACGAGCTCAGAGGTTATATATCGATAGATATCAGTCGCATGGCATGAATTGCCTATGTGGCATGCTGAGATGCAAATGATCAAGGCTTCGGTTGAAAAGAAGAGTCTTGTGGTTGATGATCAAAGCACAACTTTAATACAGCGTAGCTTTGTGTATACCGTTAATTTGCAAGTCTCACACCTCGGTATGAGTTAAAAATGGGATACGGACCGCTGGGAACACACGACGTTTCTTTCTAGTTATTGGTGGTGTCAGCGTTTTACTAGCCCTGACATCGTTGATTATTGTACCTTTGTGGATGTTGGAATGCGAGGCACCTCAGATATATCGGTCTCTTCGAGGCCAATGGATATAGGTCTGATAGGACTAGGAAACGTGTGTTCAGAAATAACTAATCCACTAACGTAAGTGTGGACCGGCCCAACCGATTCCAAGGATTCTCTGCGGGGAATCCTGGGGCATTTGCTAGAGTGTCTCGAAGCAGTGAGGAGCTTGTCCCTTGCCTCGACTCATAACGGAAATCCAATTTCCAATACGTGATATTTTGGTTTTATTTGTAGATCCTAGTATGACGACATATTGGGATGGGGCACTATGCCATCTATGATTGATACATTTATATTTGAAGTTGTTTTCGTACATTTTACATTATAATAGTATCAAAATGATTTGTTTTAAACGTACCAAGCATGTTTGGCTATTATAAGGTAAAACTCTATCCTCCGGCTTGCGTTGCATTGTGTGATGGGACCTGAGTCTTACGATAGCTTCATTCTCTTTAATTAGCATTGCGCTATTTGTTTAATGCACTGGTATTCTTGGGAGGAAACCCATTCCGTGTTATACGACGTGGTCCCTTGATATATCTGATTTAAAGTAAAGTTTTAAATAACTGTTTTAGTTCTCACACTAGTCACGTGACTGACCTGGAGTTTATTTTTTTAACCTAAACTCTGGGTGCCTCTATTTTCCACACGGGCAGCTAGTAGTTTTGGTTTTGCAGATTTATATTCATAGGATCCTGGTTTACAGCTGGAATGATATTCGGAAAGCTTTGTATCCGTTTATCTCTGTCAGTTGTGTTTTGTATTATTTTCCGCTGCTATGTAATGTAATTTAAATTTCTGATATTTTTCTGATGTATAATATTCATTCATATTATGTATATGTATTATGATGGAATTGTTGTAATTAGAAATGAAATTTTCTTCTGTTTTTTTTCTGGTTCGTCTTGTCCTCAACTCAATCCGTGCTTTCCTTCATAGGGAATTTCGGGTCGTTTCAGTTTGTAAGCACTCAGTAATGCTGAATTTATTGGCTATGTTTTGTTATTCTGTAGTTGACTAAGTAGTACTTACTGGTTAATTTGAAATGAAAAGTTGTTTACTAATTTTAGTGTGTGATGTTAATTGTTGTTATCTTGTAGTATGTTATATAATGTTGTAATAGATATTATATAATGTTGCAGTATGTAATATTAAATGTTGTTGTAGCTATGATATAGTGTTGCCATAAATTAATGCATGTGGCCCCACAACAGTGTTCCGTGAACCCGGCTATAGATTTTAGTGGCACAACAGGATTCCATGAACCCATGATTCAAAATTTAGTGGGCCCCACATTTTTGTAAATTTAGTACCTGTAGCAACACCTGTAGCGATGTTACCTTAGGATAGCAAACATGTTGCCTTTGACTCTAAGGCAACGCGATAAAAGACAACCCCAAGAAAGTGCTGCCACAGATCATTTTTGGCCTATAGCAACATTTTTTGCACTTCCTACATCACTTCTTTGGGGTTGCCGTATGCAATCTATGGCGTAGCGATAAAAATATGGATCTCGATTTATAAAATTCCTTTCTTATGGAAAATAAAATACAAATTAAGTTAGATCCAATCCATATATGAAAAGAAAATAACTCACGAAGGGCAGAGGAAAGAAAATATGGAGAGAATAAATGATAATAGATAATTAGAGGGATATAAATAATACTTAGAAAGAATCACTCAAAATGGGTAAGCTTATGTGTAATGACTTAGCAATGTGTCAGCACCCATCCAACCTAATTAATTTATACAAATTTAAATCCCGAAACATAACACACAAAGGGGACAATTAGAGAAAACGCAAATCAAGGACACACAAAAAACACATTGTTCAAATTGCGCAAAACTTGTTTCAAATATCAATATAATCAAATTAATTTATGTTTTCAATTTAATAAAAAAAATCTAGGAAATTTCAGTTTACCATATTTTAAGTTCTAAAAATTCTGAGTTGTTGCACTCTCCCCACTCAAAACTTTTCGTCCCTATAAGAAATGAGACAAAAGAATATAACAAGTAGAAAGATAAAACATATTCGAAATGAATAGTACTTGGAACAAACAACTCAGGTTTTTCTTAGGTTTATAATCTACAAGTTGTATAAGGTTGATAAATAAATTACTAAGTGAACCGTGTGATCAGTAGCCTTAGGTCAGTACTTAGTTGATTAGCTATACTACCTTAAACAATTTGAAATATCATTTCCCAAATTTACTCTAAGCAAAAACATATTATCTAGTAATTTATTTAGCTTATACGTTATACATATCATTCTAGAACAAATCTGATTGCTTGTTCGACTACGTAAAATTTTCTTTTGAGTTAGTATTTATTACACAACTACTCAAATGCGATGCAATAACCCGGAAAATCCGAACCCATTTAAAATTTTTATTTTGGCAATTTTGATGAATTTTTAATATTTAAAATGATTTATTTTAAATATTAACGATGGGAAATATATTTTGAATAGAATTGAAATGGATATATCTATTTGAATCGACGTTAGAAAATAAAAATATTTATATTTAATTATAAAAGGAATTGAAAATGGCGCGGTAGTTCGAAAATTTGATTTCAAATTTCAATTGAATGTACAGGAATCAAAATAAACCGGATTTTAGTGAAACCAAAAATATTCGAATCTGTTTAATCATATATTTCTAACGGATGTAAGAAACTGAGATTCCGTTTTAAAAGTTGAGAGATATGTCCAGTTGAAGATTCAGAATAGTCGCTATGGAAAATATAGCCCGTAAAATAGCCATTTTGCAAACGACCTCCATTATCGATGAAACCACTTTTGTTGGATCCGAAATGCCAAATTATTGCTAGATTCCAACTTTCATAATTTTTGGGATCAATACGTGAGCGTGGCGAAGTTAAACGTGTTTTGATAGTTTTAGTCAATTTGGATCGACCAGAAAATGACCATTTTTCAAACGGTCTCCAAATTTGATGAAATTAGATTTATTAGAACCGTATTGTCAATACGAAGCTAGAAAATATTTTTCGGTAATTTTTAGAGTCCGTATGTGGCCCCGATAAAGTAAAATGTATGTTCAAATTGAATATATACTGATTTATATTTATAGAAAAAACTATTGAAACAGCTGAATGGGCTTATGAAACATATCCCGTTGCATTCGGAATGAGGGTAATTGGCTAGGGGCGACAGTCGTCGGGTTTGAATAGGAGTTCGTGGCATTGAACGTATAATTAACGAATAAAATCAAATAAAAAGAAAAATATATATAAGGTCAACCGGGGTCAAACCCTAATTAATTCAACCCGCGGTCAAACCTGAAGCGCGCCCCTCTCTCCCTGGACGGCGGGTTTTGCTCAAAATTTCAATCCCCTTTTTCTTTTAATTCAGTAAATGAATTCTAGAATTCCTTGAAGCAAAATGGAAGAGCTTTCTTCCCTCTTCACATTTATATAAGCTGGAAAAATTATTGTGGCCTAAATCGTATGAATTCCTGCTCCAATCTTCCTCCATTCGCTCGCCGTTTCCGCCGCTATCGTCGCATCGAGCTGGCCGCCGCTACTGGAGTCTGAAGGCGACGCGAAGCCCTTCCCATTGGTGTACTCTGATCCCCCTCTAGCGCATGGGGGTGGCAGCAAACGGCAGACCTAGTTGACGGTGTGTGTGGGTTAACGATTTATTTCTTTCTACGATGGCAAAGGGTTAAACCAAGAAGAGATTAACAGTGAAGATGATTAAGGTAATTAATCTACTTAATTAATTAGTTAGCAATTAATTTAGTTAGTTAAAAATGTCAAATTTTGTATGAATAATATTGTGTTTTAAAATCTAAAAAATGAAGATATACTAACAAAGTTTAAAATTCAGTTTTGAAAATATATTTACAAAGTTTGAAATCAGTTTTAAAAGTATAAATACAGTGATTTAAAAATCAATTTAAAAAATATAATTTTAAAATATAAAATAGCATGGTTTTTAGAAATAAAACTAGAAAGTTTATTTTGAAAATATAAACTAGAGTTGTTTTCGAAAAATATACACCAGAATGTTGTTTTTGAGAATATATATCGCATTGTGCTGAAAATATGTATCGCATCATTTTTAGAATAAAATATACATTGTTTTTAAAATAGAAGTAGCGAAGTGAAAATATAATTTTCAGTGAAGTAAAAATATAATTTTTATATATATGAGAAGTGTTATAAAAATACGATTTTTATATATATAGAAGCGATATGAAAAATGTGATTTTTAATATGAACATCATAGAGGAGATTGCGTTGGAATTTCGAGCAAATCCAAATAATTCAATAGTTCAGAATATAATGGAGGAGTGGATCCCAAAGGTGAGAACTTCTCGCTTTTAATTTGTTTTCTAGTTAAAATATACACTAGGATGCAGACGGTGCTTAGCAGCACCCGACACCCGTCGTCCACATACCATGGACGACTTGTATACTTGTTTGATGTGTTGTGAAGTTTGTTTGTGATGTTGATGTGAAATTGATAATAAAACATTCATGTGTAAAATAAAATATTTTATCATTAAAAAAATTATTTTTAACATGTATGTGAATAAAATAAATATTCAGAATAAAATAAATATTCATTTACAAACCGGACGGTTTGTTTATGTACACCAATTTAACTGATATGGATTGGGACGATAAATTTTACACATCGCCCAACTACACAAACAACAAACAGTATTTGTTGTTTGAAAACCCCACACGGGTATTGGGATAATATTTGACATTCACTGATCCCGATAATTAGTGGTATATCAATCGATGGATTGACAGGCTGTATAAGCATTATTTATTTATTTTAATGCTTATACAGTTGCAGAATGCACTCTAGATGTTGTATGAATTTTTATGATTGTTTATCGTTATTATTGAATACATGTGATGTTGAAATCCATATGAATAAAATTATATGGTAATTGACTGAGTCTGATTCCAGTATAGAATTATTGAATGTTTTAAAATAATATTCGGAAAACATTGAAATGTGAAGCCATGTTAAATAGTTAAATGCCATTTCAACACGAATGGGATTTTCTGTCGATTTTATTTATTTTACAATGAATATCGAAAAGTGATTTCAAAATATGATATATCGAAATGAATTGGAATTCTAATTAAATTGAAATGAATTGAAATTCGAGTTAAATTGAAAGGAATTGGAATTCGAATTAAATTGAAATGAATTGAAGTTCGAATTAAATTGAAAGGAATTGAAATTCGAATTGAATAGAAATAAATTGAAATTCGAATTAAATTGAAAGCAATTGATATTCGAATTAAATTGAAATTTGAATTAAATTGAAATGAATTGCAATTCAAATTAAACTGAAAGGAATTGAAATTCGAATTAAATTGAAATGAACTGAAATTCGAATTAAATTGAAATGAATTGAGATTCGAATTAAATTGAAATGAGTTCAAATTCGAATTAAATTGAAATGAATTGAAATTCGAATGAATTTGAAATGAATTTGAATTTCGAATGAATTTGAAATGAATTTGAAATTCGAATTAAATTGAAATTCAAATTAAATTGAAATGGATTTGAAATTCTAATTGATTTGAAATGAATTGAAATTGAATTGAAATCGATTTAAAATGAATTCAAAACGGTTTGAAATGGAATTGAAATCAATTTGAAATGAATTTAAAACGAATTTATATTAGACTATTCAATTTTGATTTGAAATTGAAATGGAAGTTGAAATCGTTTTTGAAACGAATTTAAAACGATTTATAAAATTCGTTTTAATTGGAAATCAACAAAATAATATATATATATATATATATATTACAGTATAATGGCCTGAATAAAACGCGCCGCGCTGTGGCAGTTCGCGAATTTCGACCATTGACTTCGAATGAACATTATGGGAGATCCCACCGTCGGATTCTCCTAAAGTCGGAACCGTTTGGTTCGTATCGAAAAGAGATTTCCAATTAATACAAGAGATTTGAAATCTAACGGTTGGATTTAGAGATATGTCCAAATTAATTTCAGAAAAGGTTGCTATGGATGCAGTTCGGTGGCCATTATTGGAAACCGACTGTACGGGCGATAATAAAATCTAGAAAAATATGGAAAAATTATGTAAAATCATAATAAATGATTTGGAAAGAAGTGGGATGAAAATTTCCAGTTTTGAAAAGATAAAAATATATTTTTATCGAAATGAACTAGTTATTAACTAGAATAATAATTTTTTTTAATTAATAAATTGGATTTGAAATGGTTTTCAAAAACAACCAGAATTTCCAATATACGAATTGGAATGGATTTGAATCGAAATTATCTTCGGAACATTTCGATATTGGATTCCATGATTATACGTACGTTGTGGAGGAATTTGGAAGATATATATATATATTTTTATTCCAATATGATATTTGTTGATATCAGAATTTGATATTGAATATAAGCCGATATATTTTCTATTCAGAGCTTTGTATTTGATATCGAATTGGATTTTGGGTTTGTCATGAGTGGTGTCTTCATTAACACTGTTCTTAAACTCAGTTGAGGAAAGAATAAATCATTTATTTAGATTTAATGAAGTTTTCCAATTAATTAATATTTAATTGGAATGGAATAAAAGAATGGGATTTTTGGGTTTATCGTGAACGGTGTTTTAAACAACACTTATTCTTTAACCCAATTAACAGTGAAGAATATGATTTGGAATTTATAATCTTTTAATTAAGATTTATGGGATTTTCCAAAGTAAAGATTTCCAATTTAATATATTAAATTGGAATTGAATGGAATTCGATTTGGTAATAATCGAAGTGAGTTTCTGTGGAGGAAGACAGTTAATACATATGGAATTTAAAAGGCTTTGTCATTATTCCATTTATATTATTAGTTGGATATGGAAATTAATATCGATTATATATTAATATTGATTTTCCGTGAAGATTCCATAATTAATGGAATGAGATTTTGGGTTTATCGTGAACCGTGTTTTAAATGACATTGGTTCTTTAACCCAGTTGAAGATAAGATTAATTTCTTAGCATCGAATAATCAACAATACTGATTTTTGGGAAGATTAAAACAAAAAGGGGTTTTAATGAATCTTTGATTAAATTGAAAAGTGAATATGATAATTAAAATTATCAATTCAAGAAAATGACCGAGATTGGAGTATCACCAGTTTTTCTCCTAGCGATAGTTAAATCTTTAATTAGATTTAAACATGAAATGGTAATTAAATTTACCGATAACACCGTGGTGTTAGATATGGAGTATTAACAGTTTTTCTCCATGGGATGAATAGGTTGGGATTGGGAAATAAAATAAATGATTACTTCGATGTAGTTCGCTAATCCCGACTAGTTTGGAAAACCTTAATATGGTTTGATATCCAAAGGAAGATTAAAGAATAAATTTAAAGAATTTATCTTTGATAAAACTAATGGGCACCTTTCCCAAAGGAAAAGAATATTTGAATAAAAGAATACTCTGGACTGGAATGAGGCGTATGATGTGTTGTTATAGCATTTGATTATAAGATACGCGAGTTATTCAGAAAGGCCGGGTTTAACCCATTCTGAATAACTGATTCAACGATAAGTCGAAGAGATTGAAAACAGTGCAAGACCGACGATCTTCACATCGAATGGATGGGCGCTGTTGAAGCCCACGATTGGAGCAGCTACCTTGAAGGGGCTACAGTGGCAGCCGTCCGGACGTACATGTTGATTTATGCGAGGAATAAGGTGCCTCCGGTATCGTTCAGATCCAGAACGAACTTGTAAATGGATGGTGTGTCTGACATTGGATTTTATTCTGTGTTGATTGATTTTTATTACATATATATCTGTTTGGCAGTGGAGAATTTATTCTCTTGCTTAACGCCCTTCTCTGAGATGTACGAGATCAGAGGTTATATATCGATAGATATCAGTCGCATGACATGAATTGCCTGTGTGGCATGTTGAGATGCAAATGATCATGGCTTCTGTTGAAAAGCAGAGTCTTGTGGTTGATGATCAGAGCACGACTTTAATATCGCATTGCTTTGTGTAGCGTTATTTCGCGAGCCTCACACCCTGATGTGAACCAGAAATGAGGAGGACCTCTGGGAAATGGATATATGCTGGTTCCTAGCTAGGAGGAGTGTAAGCATTTTTCACGCCCTGACACTTTACTCATGTGGATGTTGCTTATGATTACTTGATGGGTAGAGAGGCGCCTCAGATGCATGGTGGTTACAGAGGCTTACGGGCCCCAGATCACCAAGAGGTTCGACAGAATTGGCTAGCATATAGTTTATGGCATTTCTAACCATCGATGGATGGCCGACCCTGACGATCCAAGGGTCACTCGAGATCTGATCCCGAGGAACGTGCTAGCGTGTCTCGAATTTGCACAGGATATTCCCTTTGCCTTAGTTTGCATATGGAATCCAACTTCTAATACGACATTTTGCGGCTTTAATTGTAGAACTAGTATGGCGATATGATATATGGTACCCATGCCTTCTATTATCGATACATTTATATTTGAAGTTGTTTTCTTCACTTATAGTAATAATAAAAGATTAAAATTCACATATCAAGCATTCTTTGGCTATTATAAGGAAAACCCTATCCTCCGGCTTGCGTTGCATTGTGTGATGGGACCTGGGTCTTATAATAGCTTCATTGTTCTTTATTTGGCACTGCGCTGTTTGTTTTATGCAGTGTTATTCTTGGGAGAAACCCGTTCCATGTTATACGGCGTGGTCCCTCGATTTACCTAACTTTAAAAATAAAGATTAATAACTGCTTTAGTTCTCACACCAGTCACACGACTGACCTGGAGTTTATTGTTTTGACCTAAACTCTGGGTGCCCCTATTTTCCACACGAGCAGCTAGTAGTTTTGGTTTTGCAGATTTATATTCTTAGGATCCTGGTTTACAGCTGAAGCGATATTCAGAAAGCTCTGCATCTATGTATCTGTTTTCAGTTGTGCTTTGTATTGTTTTTCCGCTGCTATGTATTTAAATGTAATTTAAATCTCTGATATTTTTTGTTGTATAACATTTATTCATTTATACTTTGTTATATTCGTGTATTCTGATGGAATTGTTGTAATAGACAATGAAATGTTCTTTAGTTTGTATTATGATTTGTTGTGTTCTCGAAGCAATCCGGGCTTTCCTTTACGGGGAAGTTTGGGTCTCCACAGGTGGTATCAGAGCTCTGGTTTACAGAGCTCGAGAACAAGGCACATTAGAACCATACGAAAGAATTCATCGGAGATTGGGTTAGTAATATCCAATGAGAATGACTCGTTGGAGATGGGATCAGTAGTATCCTAGAATGAGTGTGAGGAGTATATTTTTAAAATGAAAACAATTTTTGTTTTGAAAATTTAAACCTTTTTCAACGTATTTGAATATTTATTTGTATTGAATTTGGACAATCCAATATATAAAGATTTTGCATATAAGCCTTGCAAACGTATATTCGAAGTTTTAATATACTGGATGGATGTAGAATCACACTCTAGTCGCCCAGACATGGTTCTGATGATAACGATCGCATCATCAGAATTTAAGTTCGAGTTTCGAAAGTGAGATATCTATATATTTCCAATTGAGTGGCATGAGAACCAAAACTAGATAGGATATATTGTTGTGATTTGGCATCAAAAACATGATTTTGACTATATACGTAAATGATACATGTTTGAAAATTAATCAACAAATTGATTGTTGGTTGTGCTGTTTGATATTGGTTGGTTAATTAAAATTTTGAACCATTAAGCCAAATTGTATCAAATATTTAACTGTATTGAAAATTGTTTGGAATTGCATGCATATACATGTGTGTACATTGAAAAGTCATTGCAAGGAGGCTAGAGAAGAGGAATAAAATTGTTTGCCTGACAAATAGGTACATGTTTACTAATTTCTTGGGTTTTGTATGATTTTATGAGCCGATTGGCTGTTTCTTTTTGGATTGTAAAGGCATGTATGGTGATTTCGGGATTTTCCCGGTGCTCCTGTACAGGGGGGGTTATGGCGAAATTTTTCGAAAATTTAGGGTGTTAGCCAAATTTTTGAAGAATTTGAAAAATTCTTAGAAATTGAAAAGTTGAAGAACTTAAGCCATAATGAAAATAATGAAAGTAGAGTTGGTTTGTAAAACAACTTTTAGCTCCGTTCCTTTTCGAGGACGAAAAGATTTTAAGTGGGGGAGATTATAATAACCCGAAAAATCCGAACCCATTTAAAATTTTTATTTTGGCAATTTTGATGAATTTTAAATATTTAAATTGATTTATTTTAAATAACAACGACAAGAAATTTATTTTGAATAGAGTTGGAACGAATATATCTATTTGAATCGACATTAGAAAATATAAATATTATATTTAATTATAAAAAGGAATTGAAAATGGCACGGTAGTTCGAAAATTTGATTTCAAATTTCAATTGAATGTACAGGATTCAAAATAAACCGGATTTTAGTGAAACCAAAAATATTCGAATCTGTTTAATCACATCTTTCTAACGGATGTAAGAAACTGAGATTTCGTTTTAAAAGTTGAGAGATATGTCCAGTTGAAGATTCAAAATAGTCGTTATGGAAAATATAGCCCGTAAAAATATCCCTTTTGCAAACGACCTCCGTTTTCGACGAAACCACTTTTGTTGCATCCGGAATGTCAAATTATTTCTAGATTCCAACTTTCATAATTTTTGGGATCAATATTTGAGCGTGGCGAAGTTAAACGTGTTTTGACTTTTTCTGTCAATTTGGGTCGACCAAAAAATGACAATTTTTCAAACGGTCTCCAAATTTGATGAAATTAGTTTGTTAGAACCGTATCGACAATATGAAGCTAGAAAATATTTTTTGGGAATTTTTAGAGTTCGTACGTGTCCACGATAAAGTAAAATGTACGTTAAAATTGAATATATACTGACTTATGTTTAAAGAAAAACCTATCGAAATAGCTGAATGGGCTTACGAAACATATTCCATTGCGTTCGGAATAGGGATAATTGGCTAGGGGCGACAGTCGTTGGGTTTGAATAGGAGTTCGTGGCATTGAACGTATAATTAATGAATAAAATCAAATAAAAAGAAATATATATATAAGGTCAACCGGGGTCAAACCCGAATAAATTCTACCCGCGGTCAAACTTGAAGCGCGCCCCTCTCTCCCTGGACGGCGGGTTTTGCTCAAAATTTCAAACCCCTTTTTCTTTTAATTCAGTCAATGAATTCGAGATTTCCTTAGAGCAAAATGGAAGATCTTTCTTCCCTCTTCACATCTATATAAGATGGAGAAATTATTGTGGCCTAAATCGTATGAATTCCTGCTCCGATCTTCCTCTGTTTGCTCGCCGTTTCCGCCATTATCGTCGCATCGAGCTGGTTGCCGCTACTTGAGTCTGAAGGCGATGCGAAGCCCTTCCATGTGGCGTACTCCGATCTCCCTCTAGCGCATAGTGGTGGCAGCAAATGGCAGACCCAGTTGGCGATGAGTATGGGTTCACGGTTCAGTTCTTTCTGCGATGGCGAAGGGTTAAACCAAGAAGAGATTAACAGTGAACATGATTAAGGTAATTAATCTGCTTAATTAATTAAATAGCAATTAATATAGTTAGTTAAATTGTCAAATTTTGTATGAATAATATTGTGTTTTAAAATCTGAAAAATCAAGATATACTTACAAAGTTTAAAATTCAGTTTTGAAAATATATTTACAAAGTCTGAAATCAGATTTAAAAGTATAAATACAGTGATAAAATCAGTTTTAAAAATATAATTTTAAAATAGAAAATAGCATGTTTTTTAGAAATAAAACTAGAAAGTTGATTTCGAAAATATAAACTAGAGTTGTTTTCGAAAAATATATGCTAGAATGTTGTTTTTGAGAATATATATCGCATTGTTCTGAAAATATATATCGCATCATTTTTAAAATAAAATATACATTTTTTTTAAAATAGAAGTAGCGAAGTGAAAATATAATTTTTAGCGAAGTAAAAATATAATTTTTATATATATGAGAAGTGTTATCAAAATACGATTTTTATATATACAGAAGCGATATGAAAAATATGATTTTTAATATGAACAGCGTAGAGGAGACTGCGTTGGAATTTCAGGCAAATCCAAGTAGTTCAGCAGTTCAGAATATAATGGAGGAGTGGATCCCAAAGGTGAGAACTTCTCACTTTTAATTTGTTTTCTAGTTAAAATATATACGAGGATGCCGATGGTGCTTAGCAGCACCCGACACCCGTCGTCCACAGACCATGGATGACTTGTACGCTTGTTTAATGTGTTGTGAAGTTTGTTTGTGATGTTGATGTGAAATGGATAATAAAACATTCATGTGTGAAATAAAATATTTTATCGTTAGAAATATAATTTTTAACGTGTATGTGAATAAAATAAATATTCATTTACAAACCGGACGGTTTGTTTATGTACACCAATTTATCTGATATGGATTGGGACGATAAATTTTAAACGTCGCCCAACTGCACAAATAATAAACAGTATTTGTTGTTTGAAAACCCCACACAGTTATTGGGATAATATTTGACATACACTGATCCCGATAATTAGTGGTAGGTCAATCGATGGGTTGACAGGCTGTACAAGCATAATTTATTTATTATAATGCGTATACGGTTGTAGAATGCACTCTGGATGTTGTATGAATGTTTATCGTTATTATTGTATACATGTGATGTTGAAATCCATATAAATAAAATTACATGGTAATTGATTGAGTCTGATTCCAGTTCAGAATTATCGAATATTTTAAAATAATATTTAGAAAACATTGAAATGTGAAGCTATGTTAAGTAGTTAAATGCCATTTCAACACGAACGGGATTTTCTGTCGATTTTATTCATTTTACAATGAATATCGAAAAGTGATTTCAAAATCTGATATATTGAAATGAATTGAAATTCGCGTTAAATTTAAATGAACTGAAATTCGAATTAAATTGAAAGGAACTGAAATTCAAATTAAATTAAAAGGAATTGAAATTCGAATTAAATTGAAAGGAATTGAAATTCGAATTAAATTGAAAGGATTTGAAATTCGAATTAAATTGAAATGAATTGAAATTCGAATTAAATTGAAATGAATTGAAATTCGAATTAAATTGAAAGGAATTGAAATTCGAATTAAATTGAAATGAATTGAAATTCGAATTAAATTGAAATGAATTGAAATTTGAATTAAATTGAAATGAATTGAAATTCGAATTAAATTGAAATGTATTTGAAATTCGAATTAAATTGAAATGAATTGAAATTCGAATTAAATTGAAATGAATTTGAAATTCGAATTGAATTGAAATTGAACAGAAATCGATTTAAAATGATTTCAAAACGGTTTGAAATGGAATTGAACTGAAATCGATTTGAAATGAAATTAAAACGAATTTATGTTGGACTATTCAATTTTGATTTGAATTTGAAATGGAAGTTGAAATCGTTTTTGAAACGAATTTAAAATGATTTATAAAATTCGTTTTAAATGAAAATCGATGAAATATAATATATATATATATATATTATATAATATAATGGCCTGAATAGAACGCGCCGCGCTGTGGCAGTTCGCGAATTTCGACCATTGACTTCGAACGGACATTACGGGAGATCTAACCGTCAATTCTCCTAAAACCGGAACCGTTGGGTTCGTATCGAAAAGGACTTTCGAATGAATACAAGAGATTTGAAATCTAACGATTGGATTTGGAGATATGTCCAAATTAATTTCAGAAAAGGTCGCTATGGATGCAGTTCGGTGGCCGTTATTGGAAACCGACTGTACGGACGATAATAAAATCTGGAAAATTATGGAAAAATTATGTAAAATCATAATAAATGATTTAGAAAGAAGTGGGATGAAAAATTCCAGTTTTGAAAAGATAAAAATATATTTTTATCGAAATGAACTAGTTATTAACTAGAATAATAATTTATTTATTTTTTTAAATAAATAAATTGGATTTGAAATGGTTTTCAAAAACAACCAGAATTTCCAATATACGAATTGGAATGGATTTGAATCGAAATTATCTTCGGAATATTTCGATATTGGATTCCATGATTATACGTACGTTGTGGAGGAACATTCCAATACGATATTTGTTGATATCAGATTTTGATATTGAATATAAGCCGATATATTTTCTATTCAGAGCCTTGTATTTGATATCGAAATGGATTTTGGGTTTGTCGTGAGTGGTGCCTTCATTAACACTGTTCTTAAACCCAGTTGAGGAAAGAATAAATCTTTTATTTAGATTTAGTGAAGTTTTCCCATTAATTAATATTTAATTGGAATGGAATAAAAGAATGGGATTTTTGGGTTTATCATGAACGGTGTTTTAAATAACATTTATTCTTTAACCCAATTAACAGTGAAGAATATGATTTGGAATTTATAATCTTTTAATTAAGATTTATGGGATTTTCCAAAGTAAAGGTTTCCAATTTAATATATTAGATTGGAATTGAATGGAATTCGATATGGTAATAATCGAAGTGAGTTTCTGTGGAGGAAGATTGTTAATACATATGGAATTTAAAAGGCTTTGTCATTATTCCATTTATATTATTAATCGAATACGGAAATTAATATCGATTATATATTAATATTGATTTTTTGTGAAGATTCCATAATTAATGGAATAAGATTTTGGGTTTATCGTGAACCATGTTTTAAATGACATTGGTTCTTTAACCCAGTTGAAGATATGATTAATTTCTTCGCATTGATCAATCATCAATATTGATTTTTGGGAAGATTAAAACAGAAATGGGTTTTAATGAATCTTTGATTAAATTGAAAACTGAATGTGATAATTAAAATTATCAATTCAAGAAAATGACCGAGAGTGGAGTATCACCAGTTTTACTCATAGCGATAGTTAAATCTTTAATTAGATTTGAACGTGAAATGGTAATTAAATTTACGGATAACACTGTAGTGTTAGATATGGAGTATACCAGTTTTGCTCCATGGGATGAATAGGTTGGGATTGGGAAATAAAATAAATGATTACTTTGGTGTAGTTCGCTAATCCCGACTAGTTTGGAAAACCTTAATATGGTTCGTTATTCAAAGGAAGATTAAAGAATAAATTTAAAGAATTTATCTTTGATAAAATTAATGGGAACTTTTCCCAAAGGAAAAGAATATTTGAATAAAAGAATACTCTGGACTGGAATGAGGCATATGATGTGTTGTTATAACACTTGATTATAAGATACGTGAGTTATTCAGAAAGGTCGGGTTTAACCCATTCTGAATAACTGATTCAACGATAAGTCAAAGAGATTGAAGACAGTGCAAGACCGACGATCTTCACATCGAATGGATGGGCGCTACTGATGCCCACGTTTGGAGCAGCTACCTTGAAGGAGATACAGTGGCAGCCGTCCGGACGTACTTGTTGATTGTACGGATATGCGAGGAATAAGGTGCCTCCGGTTTCATTCAGATCCAGAACGAACTTGTAAATGGATGGTGTGTCTGACATTGGATTTTATTATGTGTTGATTGATTTCTATTAAATATATATATCTGTTTAGCGGTGGAGAATTTATTCTCTTCCTTAACGTCCTTCTCTGAGATGTACGAGATCAGAGGTTATATATCGATAGATATCAGTCGCATGGCATGAATTGCCTGTGTGGCATGCTGAGATGCAAATGATCAAGGCTTCTGTTGAAAAGCAGAGTCTTGTGGTTGATGATCAAAGCACGGCTTTAATATAGCATAGCTTTGTGTAGCGTTATTTCGCGAGCCTCACACCCTGATGTGAACCAGAAATGGGGTGGACCTCTGGGAAATGGATATATGCTGGTTCCTAGCTAGGAGGCGTGTAAGCATTTTTCACGCCCTGACACTTTACTCATGTGAATGTTGCTTATGATTACTTGATGGGTAGAGAGGCGCCTCGGATACATGGTGGTTGCAGAGGCTTACGGGCCCCAGATCACCAAGAGGTTCGATAGAACCGGCTAGCATACAGTTAATGGCATTTCTATCCATCGACGGATGGCCGACCCCGACGATCCAAGGGTCACTCGAGCTCTGATTATGAGGCACGTGCTAGCGTGTCTCGAATTTGCACAGGATATTCCCTTTGCCTTGGTTTACAGATGGAATCCAACTTCCAATACGACATTTTGCAGTTCTAATTGTAGAACTAGTATGGCGACATGATATATGGTACCCATGAGTCTATGATTGGTACATTTATATTTAAAGTTGTTTTCTTCACTTATAGTAATAATAAAAGATTAAATTTCGCGTATCAAGCATTCTTTGTCTATTATAAGGGAAAACCCTATCCTCTGGCTTGCGTTGCATTGTGTGATAGGACCTGGGTCTTATAATAACTTCATTGTTCTTTATTTAGCATTGCGCTATTTGTTTTATGCACTGGTATTCTTGGGAGAAAACCCATTCCATGTTATACGGCATGGTCCCTCGATTTACCTAACTTTAAAAATAAGATTAATAACTGTTTTAGTTCTCACACCAGTCACATGACTGACTTGGAGTTTATTGTTTTAACCTAAACTCTGGGTGCCCCTATTTTCCACGTGGGCAGCTAGTAGTTTTGGTTTTGCAGATTTATATTCATAGGATCCTGGTTTATAGCTGCAGCGATATTTGGAAAGCTTTATATCTGTGTATCTGTTTTCAGTTGTGCTTTGTATTGTTTTTTTGCTGCTATGTATTCAAATGTAATTTAAAACTCTGATATTTTTTGTTGTATAACATTTATTCATTTATACTCTATTATTTTCATGTTTTCTGATGGAATTGTTGTAATAGACAATGAAATGTTCTTCTGTTTATATTCTGATTTGTCGTGTTCTCGAGGCAATCCGGGCTTTCCTTTACGGGGAAGTTTGGGTCTCCACAGGCGAATTCCAATTTGTTTCTCTGATTAAAAATCTCTATTTATATAGCCATAATGCTATAATAGAAAACTTCAACAGTCATATCAAAAATCCATATAAGTGTTCACCATCAAGAATCAAGCGATAAATTCTAATTTGAACTCACGCAATTTGCCGTAAATCCATGTACTCGAATACTTGATCAGTGTCATGCGAATATAATGATCTATGTACAGCATACATATTTATTATGTTTTCTACTTATGAGTTCCATTTACTTTTCATTCAACATTAATTCATTCTTGAATCAATTCTTTAAATATTTATTTTTCTTCATGTACAATATTTTTCATTTGATACTAACTAATTTATGAATCTCTACAAATGATTTCTTGAACTTATTATCATCTTACGAGGATTCATTTTTCTTTTATATAACATGAATTCAAGTTTGTATTTAAACAAAAAGGTTATAATTCAGTTTCGAATATTCTTTGCAAACCTACTTGTTTTGCTTTTCAATTTACTTATAAAACATGATTTCATTAGTTACCAATTTTTCACTTTCTTAAGCTCATATTCATTTACTTAAGTAGCGTTCTCCTTCACTATTTAATTTATTCCTAAAACTTCGTAATGTTCACTTAAGTGTATAAAAATTCTTATCACAACCTAATTTAATTATAACAAAAATTTATGTTGAAATAAGTTACTCCATTATACACTCAAATTAACATTTCAACCCTTTTTAAACATTTGCGATAATTTTTATTCATATTTTCCAAATGTAGTTATACACTATACAAATTTTATTTATTTCCTTAGTTAGAATATTTAACAGTTATGTTTGTTCCAAAAAATTATTAGTTTTCCAATTTAGGATAGCAACTTAACCTTTAAAAAAAAAAACTTTGGCCTAATTTCTTTTTTCTCATATTGGAAATTTTACAATCCAAGAAAACCAAAGTTATTTCTAAAAATGAAAATTTACTAATTTACACAAATTAAACATTCGAACACCGGGTTCCATTTCCACATGTCTTCAAATAATTTATAAACTTATATGTTGTAACACCCCGTAATTTTAAAGAACACTCTAATGATAAACTAAAGAATACTTAATTAAATATTGGGAATTAAGTAAAATGGACTCCAGCATTGTGTTCGTCTCCGAATCCTGCTTAAGATAGACTTCGAGTTTGCATAAAATGGATATCGTATGAAGAAGATATTAAGGTTTGAAGTTTATATACATATAAGCCATTTAAATACAGAATTGGAAACCAAACAGCATAAAAAAGGGGGAAATTGGCCCGTTAGGGGTCGACCATGTCCCCTATGGGTGTTGATCCATGGGTCGACCACTCCATAGGGGTGCCGACTCCTATGTCAACCCCGGGGTCGACCCCAGTTAGATCTGGGAAGATCAATTTATGTGAACGTGGACACATTTCTGAGCTAGATTCGTTGACCTTAGGCTATAAATAGGACCTCATTCTCATTGTTTTATTCGCCAAAAACAATGGATACAACGAGGTGCTGCCCCAACTCAGATTAAGATAGCTTATTCTTCTACAATAACAAGTTATACGGATTCAAGGATCTCTGCTACGACATTAACAATCACTTCTCTTTTCTTTAGATCCAATCACAGTGAGTCTATGTTATTTTTAAATGTAAACATGTAAAAAGTAATCCTGACATGTTCATAAGTTGGATCTAAATCAGTGTTTGTTAATAACTTGAATCATAACTAATTAGATCTGCTATTACTTGTTCACCTAGTCTACTGATTAGTTCTCATATGCCTATTCCTGATATGCATGTTCCGTTATCATGCCTATGTTTTTAATCATATGCCCATTCTGACATTATGCCTAATTCTTTCACCATATGCCTATTCAGTTAGTTGCCTATTTCTAGCATATTATGTCTGTTTTGTTATTATGCTTATTCATGTTCTCTTCACTCCCTTCTTTCCTTTTTATTTTTACAGCCAAGATACCTTCAAGCCTAGGCCCATCGTTGAAATATGCAAGCATACGAAATTGGGAATGATGAGGAATGTTAATTTGGGCATAACTTATATTAAAACATGATTGGGATTTGGGCACAATTATACCCTGATCTAAAACTTTAATTGGGGGCATAACTTGTATTATGAATCAAACTGGGATTTGGGGCATAATCTTGGATAAACATGAAAATTGGTTAATAATGAACATGCTTAGATTTACATTAATTAAAAACTATAGCCACACTTAGACAAGAGGTTAGATTACACTTGTGGTAGAAGTCTGCTGGAACCGCTCGATAAATCCAGCGTCTATAAGTGGTTAATCTAATGTGAGGGGTTGTGTGCAAAAATGTATGCGTAACAGTACTAAGACACGAGGAAAGTTTGCCCGAAACCGCTCGGCATATCCAGCATCCACTAGTGGTAGACTTAATGTGAGAGGTCTAGTCCATTAACAACCATAAATGGATAACTTGTTAACCTGTAATACTTAACCTGTTTAAATTAGTGAAGGGTTACATGAACCTGTTAAATTGATTAGGTGTTAAGTAAACTTGTTTGAACCAGTGGGAGTTAAGTTAATCTTGTTAAATCCTTAGGGGCAGGTCATATATACATATACATATACATATATATACATACATAAATATATGAATATACACCCGAAAACTTAACCTATTTTACATGTGGGGTTTATGCAACCTTGTTAAACTGTTAGGCATAACCTGTTAAAATCCTAGTAGTGGGGATGCAATCCTAGGAGGGAAGGTTGTATCATCTGTTGTATGGGATCTATTTCAGTCGGTAACCCATATAGGTATCAAATGAGTACTCCGAACTTGGTCGGGGTCGGGGAACGCTTACTAAGCTGATTATAAGAGGTCACTTGAGTGAGGGTGTTGACAGCACATTCCATAGGAGCCATATGCATACATGGGTCCGCTTGCTCGGGAAGATAAAACGTTGTGACATCAATAGATATAGTTTTGCATCTTGAAAATAACAGGGTTGCCACTTTAGGAAGTGATACATCCTACCGTGGGGCCAACACGGGTATCTACAGGATAGGGAGCCGATTGATTGGGGGTAGTATTTAAGGTACATCTAGTCTTGCTTATTGGGAGCCTGTTATTCTTATTGGGTGTAACACCTGTCATTCCTGTTGGGCTACCTGTTATTCTTGTTGGGGTAAAACCTTTTACTAGAAGTTCACCTAAGTCTACCATTTTGTTCTAGCTGGGATCATCTTGTTCTTGTTATGCTAATATTGGTGCAGAAAGAAAAGTACTTGAGAAGCGCAACATATTCCGTCATGTTTATTCTGTTTATCCTGCCAGTCTGTTATACATGTCTTATGAAACTATTATCTTCCTCATCCAGTTTATATGCCTGTCATGATGCTTTTACTTATTTATATGCTAAAAGTAACTGGACTCGCCAAACTTTATGTCTAACCCATTTTGTTTCCTCTTCTCTCTCTTCCGTTGCCCCCTAGTTCTCAGGGTGGGAATACTCAGGCTTGATTTGGATTCTCTATTTCATTCTTCTTGGAGCTGCTTAGATGTACCGCTTTTATTTCATGTCTTCTCTGATATGGCTATATTTATGGGGAACTATGCTTCTTTTATTATTGTACTCTGATGATTTGGTACAACACAGAAGTTTTAAGTTGATGTAATGGGTTTTCTGTATTTCAGACTTATGATGTTCTGGACCACGATGTTTTCTGTTTAAATAAAGTTTTAAATTTCACTGTTATTTTATATTTGTCATGTAATGTTTCTGTTTCTGTTTACATAAAATGATTCATGAAACTTAATACATTCTAGTAAATAGTGACATTAATGGACATGGGGTGCCACATTTGGTATCAGAGCGGAAGAATACTAGATCGAATAAAAGATTTTGAAAATTATTTTCAAAAAGGTTTTAAAGGAAAGAATTTAAAAAAACACTATTTTGAAAAACATATTCCCCAAAGCCGCACGGAATATCTTTCGATTCTCTGTTTGAATCCTTTTTTCTTTTCTTTTTTAGCATGTTTGGGGAACCGATTCTTCCCGAGGACGTTACGATACCGGCTTGGTTCCATAGGTATCTTGAGGCTACGGTGGCTGCCGAAGGCCAAGCAGACGCCCCTCCCCTTGCTACAGCCGTTGTTCTTCCTTCCCCTCCTCCTTGGAGCTGATAATTTCTCCAAGATATGTAAGGGCTTCTGTGTTATGGGAGGGAAGCCATTCCGAGGAACTGAGACTTTTGTAGAAGCAAGGAATTGGCTCAAAGAGACAGAGGATTTATTTGGGATTTTTGAGGTTAACAATCATGGGAAAATTGAGTTGGATGTTTGACAGCTGAAAGATGAGGCTTCATTTTGGTGGGAAGTGTCGCAAGCAAAGCGTCCAGTTGAGACTTGGGATTATTTCTGATAGAGATTCGGAATGAAGTTACTTTCTCAAGCCGAGAAAAGTATGCAAATGGAAAGGTTTTTGGCACTTAAGCAAAGGGCCATATCTGTTAAAGATTATGACACCCCACGTCCGTTAATGTCACTTTTTATCAGAATGCATTAAGTTTCGTGGAGCATTATAGGTAAACAGAAACAGAAACATTACAAGACATATATAAAATAACAGCGGAATTTAAAACTTTATTAAACAGAAAACATCAAGGTTCAAAACATAGTTACAACATAAGTTTGAAATACATAAAACCCAGTACATTAACTTAAAACTTCTATCTTGTACTAAAATCATCAGAGTACAATTAACAAAAAAGGAACATAATCCCCAAAACATAGCCTTAGTAGAGAAGATACGAAATCAAGCGGTACATCTAAGCAGCTCCAAGTAGAATGAAAGAAGAATCCTGATCAAGCTTTAGTATTCCCACCCTGAGAACCTGGGTGGGGAATGGAAAAGAAGGAAGAGGAAACAAAATAGGGCAGACATAAGTCTGGTGAGTCCAGTTACTTTTAGCATATAAATAAGTAAAAGCATCATGATAGACATATAAACTAGATAAGGGAGATAAAGCATATAAGGTAGGTATGACAAGATAAACAAAATAGAATAAATAGTGCTTCCCTAACACTTTTTCTTTCTCCCTGTCTCTGCACCAATACTAGTATAACGGAAACAAGATGATCCCAACAAGTACCAGATGGTTGACTTAAGTGTACTTCTAGTGAGAGGTTTTACCCTATACAATAACAGGAAGTCCAACATGATGTGTGTTACACCAACGATAATAAAGGGCTCCTAAACAGGCGAGTCTAGATGTACCCTAATTATCACCCCAATCGATCGGCTCTCTAACCCGTAGATACCCGTGTTGGCCCCACAATAGGATGTATCACTTCCTAAAGTGGCAACCCTGTTATTTCGAAGATGCACAGCTATATCTACTGATGTCACAACGTCTTATTATTCCGAGTAGACGGACCCATGCATGCACATGATCCCGATGGAACGCGGCGTCAGACACCTTTTCCCCAAGTGACCTCTTATAACTAGCTCAGTAAGCGTGCCCTGACCCTGACCTAGTTCGAGGTTCTCCATTTGATACCGATATAGGTTACCGACTGATACGGGTCCCACACACCAGATGACACAAGCTTCCCCTAGGCTTGCATCCCCACTACTTGGATCTCAATAGGTTATGCCCACTAGTTTAACAAGAACACATAACCCTAACTGGTTAAGTTTGTCGGGTTCAAATGTATAACACGTCCCCCACATGTTTAACAATATTAACTTAACCCTCCCACTGATTCAAGCAAGTCTACTTAACCCCTACTCAAGTTAACAGGTTCATGCGATCCTTATGGATCCAAACAGGTTAAGTATTACAAGTTTATTACCATGCATTCGTTTATGGTTATAATGCACCAGACCTCCCACATTAAGTCTACCACTTGTGGATGTTGGATATGCCGGTTGGGTTCGGGCAGACTTCTTCCATAAGTCATACTTAACCTCGTGTCTTAGCATCGTCACGTGTACGTTTATGCACTTAGACCCCTCACATTAGATTTATCACTTATGGACGCTGGATATGTCGGGTGGTTCCGGGCAGGCTTCTACCACAAGTGTAATCTAACCTCATGTCTATGCACAGCTGCAGTTTCTAATTACTGTAAATTTTGGCATATTCATTCTTTAATAATTATTCCTATTTCATTATAGGTTTTCATACCCCTTTCCCAAGTCGTATTCATCATGTGCCATATGCCCCCAAATTAAGGTCTTTAATCACAGTTTGGTTTATGCTCCAAATCCATATTCATGGTTTGAATTCAAGTTATACCTCAATTTCCCAATGCAAGTTTTGCCCCAATTTGAATGCTTTCCCTCGTTCCCAATTTCACGCGTTCGCATGTTTTAGCTGTATGCCTAGGCTTGAAGGTAGCCTAGCTATAAAAATAAAAAGGGAAAGAAGAAGGGAAGAGAACAGAAATAAGCACAATAACAAGATAGACATATGATGGAAAAAATTGGCATAGCAATTGAATAAGAATATAATGACAGAATTGGGCATAATGACAAGATAGGCATATAAGAACAAATCTGATGAACATGTGATAACAGAACTGATTAGGCATAGTTTTAGATCCAAATTCATATACATGTCAAGATTACATTTTAGGTGTTTATATCTTAAAGCAATATAAATTCACAGTGATTAGGCCTAAAGAACAGAGAATTAATCGCATATGATGTAACACAGATCTTTAAATTCGTATAACTTATTGTTGAGAAGAATAGGCTAGATCAAATTGAGTTTTGGCAGCACCTCATTGTCTCCATTTTTTTGTGAATAAAAACAATGAGAATGAGGTCCTATTTATAGCCTAGGGTCAATGAATTTGGTCAGAAAACAAGTCCACACACGCAGAACTGAATCTGCCTCGGATCTGGGTGTGTCGACATGGGTGTCGACACCCCTATGTGGGTGTCTACCCATGGGTCGACCCCCAATGGGTCTGATTCCCGCGTTGTTTTCTGCCTTCGAATTTCGAACTGATTTGAAGTTTGGACTTATTTTATTTATATATAAGTGGATTATATGCTTATAAACTTCAAACCCTAATATCTTCTTCATACGATGTCCGTTTTAAGCACACTCGGAGTCTATCCCAAGCAGAATTACGAGATGAATGCAATGGCATAGTACATTTTACTTAATTCTGAATAATTCTTTAAGTATTCCTTAATTTGTTGTTAACAGTGTGTTTTAAATTACGGGGTGTTACATTCTCCCATGCTTAAAGGATTTCATCCTCGAAATCTCGAAGTTAAGAAGAATGTACATCCTAACATCCATCATCCATCTACTCATCCACCAATCACTGCCATCCATTGTCTTTAAAAAGATCTCTAATTCTTATGAACATATGCAAAAGTGTGTGTATATGTCCCAATACTAATGCAAAAGATCAAGTGGTCTACTGATTCAGTTCACCTCCTTAATGCAATGTATGTCAGTGTCATGAATCCAAAATGTATGCAAATAATCCTACTGTAACATGTAAGTTCAATATGTGTGCATAATCATCCATTTAAATGCAGTATCAATATGACCAAACATCCATTTTCATCCCCAAAAAAAAAATTAAAATGCACATACATCCATATGCAATATGTAAGTGATTGAGTCGATCTAGTGCCTAATGTGTGTGTATATGCATCCACAAGAAAAAACTAACAAAAACTTGCATCCATCAATCATAACATGTCTCAAACACTTGTTTACATCCATTGGTTTTCTACCTAAAGGTCGAAGATTCGATCGATAGGATATACTCATATGATAGATACAAGTATTAATGGAAGCTGGGAAAAAGAAGTTAAGAACGTACTCTCAAAAAGGAAAGTATATGAAGCGCGAATCTTGTCTTCAGTCTCCCAAGTTGCATTCTCGCGGTCCTCTCCCCATTGCACTTTTACTAACTTAACCTCTTTGTTGCGCACTTTCCTAACCTCCGATTCAAGTATGCGGGTAGGTACTCATCTAATTGCCGCTTCCCTTTCTACCTCTGCTTCCTCAAGTAAGCTAGGCTCTACCACTTCTGCGGTATCGTGCAAGTACTTACGCAAATGAGAAACGTGGAAAACATCATGAACACCGGCCAGTCTCTCTAGTAATCTCACCTTATAGGCCATCTAACCTAACTTTCCACGATGGGAAATGGTCCTATAAACCTCGGTGCCAATTTTCCTACTAATCCAAAATGAACCACATTCCTTAAAGGTGATACTTCGATGAAAACTATGTCTCCCACCTCAAACTCAATATCAATCCTTCTTCTATCTGCGTAGGATTTCTGCCGGTCCTGAGCTATCTTCATGTGTCTACGGATGAGATCAACATTTTCTGAAGTTTCTCTAATCATCTCAGGTCTAAGTAGAAGTCTGTCTGTTTACTCCTACCAAAAAATCGGTGATCTACAAGGTTGTTCGTATAATTCCTCGAAGGGTGCCATGCCAATACTAGCCTGATAAATGTTGTTGTAGGAAAAACACGAGTAATGGAAGATGCTCCTCCCAAGTCCCTCTGAAGTCAAGGATACACAGCCTCAAAAGATCCTCTAACTTTGTTCGCCCTCTCCCTCTGTCCATCGGTCTGAGGATGATATGCGGTGCTCAAACTTAGCTGTGCACCAAGTGCCCCTTGTAGACTCTTCTAGAACTCACAAGTGAATATTGGATCTCGATCACTCACTATGCTGGAAGGTACTCCATGTAAACGAACTATCTCATGAAGGTAAACGGATGCCAACCATGTCGCCATTCTCTTACTCCTAACCTGAATGAAATGAGTGCTCTTAGTAAGCCTGTCAATTATAACCTAAATACTGGTATTGCCTTTTCTTGGTTTAGGTAAACCATCAATAAAATACATAGCGTCGCTCTCCCGCTTCCACTATAGGACTTTGAGAGGATGAAGTAAACCACCGGGCTTCTTTTGCTCAGTTTTTACTTGCTGGCAAATCAAACATCGAGAAACGAACTTTATTACATATTTCTTCATCCTAGCCCACCTCTTTATATCTCTATACATCTTATCACCACCTGGATGTATAGTTATCTTGGAATGGTGGGATTCCTCAAGGATTGTCTTCAACAGACTCCCAACTCGGGGAACACAAAGCCTTCCATCTCATTGCAACCACCCTCTATCGTCCGTGGAATATCTACTGAGGTGGCTAGAAGTCTCCCCTCTACCGAGCCTATCCAAGATGTCTGAAATATGTGGATCCTTTCGCTTTGAAGTTCCTATCTGATCCAAAAGAATAGGTCGCACCTCTAGTGATGCCAATAAACCAGGTGTAAACTCGGTGGAGGGTCTAAAATCAAAATTCGATATGAACTCCAAGCTATTCCTCTCCACAAAAGAGAACTAAACGTCATCCTCTGCCTACTCAATGCGTTTGCCACCGCATTACCCTTGCCAGAGGTATAAGTAATCTCAAAGTCATAGGATGCTAGGAACTCCATCCATCTTTGCTACCTCAAATTGAGATCCTTTTAGGAGAACAAGTAGTTCAGAGATTTATGATCGGTGTACAACTCAAACTTCTCTCCAAGTAGATAATGGCGCCAAGTCTTAAGCGTGAATACTATTGCAGCTAACTCTAAGTAATGGGTAGGGTAGTTCTTCTCATGAACTCTTAGTTGTCTACCTCCATAACATACTACCCTTCCCTCTTACATCAAAACCGCACCAAGCCCTGTACCACATGCATCCGTGAATACTGTGAACACCTTGTTCCCATCATGCAAAGTTAAAACTAGGGTTGTTGTCAAAGCCCTCTTCAATCACTGAATAAAATCTTTATAGTTTATATCCTAGCAAAATGTTATATTCTTCTTCGTCAGCCTGGTGAGTGGGGCTGATATCTTTGCAAAGTCCTTAATGAACTTCCTATAATAACCCGCTAATCCAAGAAAACTCCTCACCTTTGTTGCATTCTTTGGGGTCTGCCAATCTTGAACTACAACTACCTTCGCGAGATCTACAGCTCTCCCATCTTTAGAGACCACATGCCCTAAAAGACTCACTTCCTTTCTCCAAAAATGGAATTTGGAGAATTTTGCCTTAAGCTGAAGTGCACGGAGGGTCTTCATAACCTCCCTAAAATGTAGGGCAGGCTCTTCCTTATTCTTCGAGAAAATCAAGATGTCATCAACAAAGATCAAAACAAACTTATTTAGAAACTCCTGAAATACCCTACTCATCAGATCAATAAAATAGGCGGGTGCATTCGTTAACCCAAAAGGCATGATAAGCCACTCGAAGAAACTATCCGCGGTTCTTAAAGCAGTCTTGTCTATACTGTCCTTGGCCACCCTCAACTGATGAATCCCCATGGCCAAGTCTAACTGGGAGAAAACAGATGCACCAACAAGTTGGCCAAACAGATCATCTATCCTTGGAAGTGGGTGCCTATTTTTCTTAGTGAGCTTATTCAACCCTCTATAATCTACACATAAGCAAAGCGAGCCATCCGCATTACTAGCGAATACCACTGGAGCACCCTATTCAGATATGATTCGCCTTATAAACCCTTTCTTAAGTAGCTCCCCTACTTGCTTACTGAGCTCCCTCCTTTCTCTCGAAGTCATATGGCGCACAAGCAATGCAACTGGCTTTGCATTGTCCACCAAGTATATACGGAAATCAATCTTGTGCCTCGGAGGTAAGCCCCAAACCTCCTCAAAAACATCAAGATACTCACATACTACTAGTACAGATCGTAGATCATTGATAGATGCATCAAGCGACTCTAGGAAACTAAGCATGACAAACCCCTTAAGGTCACATGAAATCTCGAAGGTCCTCCCATGGTAAGTCAAAAGTCTAACGACCCTCCTTTCACAATCCAGAATGACACCATACCCGACTATTCAATCCATTTCTAAAATCAAACCATAGCCCATGAAACCAACCATATATGCGTCACATTCAAACTCGACGACCAACACAAATATTCTTAAACCCCGACAAGTCATAGACAAATGAGCCGTACCCCCAATGGGGCTTGGGAAAACAACGAGATTCAAAACCATAGTAGTATTAAAGTGTAGAGACTCAACCATAGAATCAGATATAAAAGAATGCGAAGAGCCAAAATAAAAAAGAGTTCTAACTAGATGATTAGAAAGAGAAATCAAACCTTCAATGGAAAATTTCCTACCTCTGTCCGGTGCACTAGCTGCAAAAGCATGCACCTACCCTCCCGATGATCCTTCCCTTTGACCTTGTCCTTGCTTCTTCGGGAACTCCTTAGAAAAGTGTCGACCTCTTCGTAATTGAAACAAGCATTTTTCCTCCTTTTGCAGTCTTTGAACAAATGACCCTCGCATCCGCAATTATGACATTTCCTCTTATCTTTATCCTTATCGTTCTTTCCGCCCTTCTTTTGTTGTTATTGTTGTCCTGTCTTCGTCCATGCTTACTTAGTTTGTGTTTCCTCAACCTTAGCCTCTTTCTTTTCACCTTTAGCTTCTTCGTTCATTAATGCCATATCAACGAGCTTCTCAAAAGTTGCCCTATCAGAATATGAGACATAGCCAACTTATGACGGGGTTCATTCAATCCTCTAGTAAACCTCAAAGCCTTCTTGTGTGGGTATTCATTAGCTACAATCCAAACCTCGCCAATTGATTGAATTTATTAACATATCTTTCACCGACATGCTTCCTTCCTTAAGCACCAAAAACTTTTCCAGTTGCATACTTTGCTCAGCTTAAGAAAGAAACTTTCTTTCGAATCTCTATCAGAAATCATCCCAAGTCTCCACTGGATGGCCTGCTAGCGTCACTTCCCAAAAGAACGAGGTCTCATATTTTAGCTGCCAAATGGCAACTGAATCTTCCTACGATCGTCAACCTCAAAAATCCCAAACAAATCCTCCATCTCCTTGAGCCAATTCCTTGCTTCTACAAAAGTCTATGTCTCTCGGAATGGCTTTTGCCCATAGCGCAGAAATCCTTACATATCTTAGAGAAATTATCTGCTCGTGGAGGGGGAGGGGAGGAACATCGGCTGCAGCTGGGGGAGGGGCGTCTGTTTGGCCTTCGGCAGGTGTCGTAGCCTTCAGACACCTACAAAACCAAGTCGGTATCTGAATGCCCTCCGGAATATTAGGTTCCCCGGACATGCTAAAAAGAAAAAGGAAAGAGGGACTCAAACAGAGAATCGAAAGATATTTCCTATGGCTTTGGGGGAATATGTTTTTCAAAACAAACCTTTCTTTTGAAAATGCTTTCTTTAAAACCTTTTTGAAAATAAATTTCAAAATCTTTTATCTGATCTGGTAGCTTTCAGCTTTGATACCAAATGCGACACCCCACGTCCATTAATGTCACTCTTTATCAGAATGTATTAAGTTTCGTGAAGCGTTATAGGTAAACAGAAAAAAAGAAAAAAACATTACAAGATAGATATAAAATAACAGTGGAACTTAAAACTTTATTAAACAGAAAGCATCGTGGTTCAAAACATAGTTCCATCATAAGTCTGAAATACATAAAACCCAGTGCATCAACTTAAAACTTTTGTCTTGTACTGAAATCATCAGAGTACAATAAACACAAAAAGAACATAATCCCCAAAACATAGTTATAGTAGAGAAGATACGAAATCAAGCAGTACATCTAAGCAGCTCCAAGTAGAATGAAAGAAGAATTCTGATCAAGCTTGAGTATTCCTACTCTGAGAACCTAGGGGAGGGGGAATGGAAGAGAAGGAAGAGGAAACAAAATAGGTCAGACATAAGTCTGGCGAGTCTAGTTACTTCTAGCATATCAATAAATAAAAGCACCATGATAGGCATATAAATTAGATAAAGAGGATACAACATATAAGGCAGGTATGGCAATGTAAAAAGGATAAACATAATAGAATAAATAGTGCTTTCCTAACACTTATCATCTCTCCCTGTCTTTGCTCCAATACTAGTATAACTGAAACAAGATGATCCCAACAAGTACCAGATGGTAGACTTAGGTGTACTTCTAGTGAGAGGTTTTACCCCATACAATAACACGCAGCCCAACAGAACTGACGGGTGTTACCCCCAACGATAATAACGGGCTCCTAAATAAGGGAGACTAGATGTACCCTAATTAATACCCAATCAATCGACTCCTAACCCGTAGACACCTGTGCTGGCCCCACAATAGGATGTATCACTTCCTAAAGTGGCAAACCCATTATTTCCAAGATGCCCAGCTATATCTACTGATGTCACAACGTCTTATTATCCCGAGAAGGCGGACCCATGCATGCACATGAGCCTGATTGAACGCGCCGCCAAACACCTTTCTCCTATATGACCTCTTACAACCAGCTCAGTAAGCATGCCCTGACCCCGACCTGGTATGAGGTTCTCACACACCAGATGATTCAAGCTTCCCCACAGGCTTGCATCCCCACTACTAGGATTTAAACAGATTATGCCCACGAGTTTAACAAGATCACATAACCCCAACTGGTTAAGTTTGTCGGGTTCATATGTATAACCCGTCCCCCACATGTTTAACAAGATTAACTTAACCCTCCCACTGATTCAAGCAAGTCTACTTAACCCCTACTCAAGTTAACAGGTTCATGTGATCGTTATGGATCCAAACAGGTTAAGTATTACAAGTTTATTACCATACATTCATTTATGGTTATAATGCGTTAGACCTCCCATATTAATTCTACTACTTATGGATGTTGGATATGCCGGTTAGGCCCGGGCAGACTTTTTCCACAAGTCGGACTTAACCTCGTGTCTTAGCACTGTCACGTGTACATTTATGCACTTAGACCCCTCATATTAGATTTACTGCTTGTGGACGCTGGATATGTCGGTCGGTTCCAGGCAGGCTTCTACCACAAGTGTAATCCAACCTCGTGTCTAAGCACGGTTACAGTTTCTAATTACTGTAAATCTTGGTATATTCATTCTTTAACAATTATTCCTATTTCATTATAGGTTTTCATACCCATTTCCCAAGTCGTATTCATCATGTGCCATATGCCCCAAATTAAGGTCTTTAATCACAATTTGGTATATGCACCAAATTCATATTCATGGTTTCAATTCAAGTTATACCCAATTTCCGTTGATAAGTTATTCTCCAATTTTAATGTTTCCCCTCATTCCCAGTTTCATGCGTTCGCATATTTCAGTTGTATGCCAAGGCTCGAAGGTAGCCTGGCTATAAAAATAAAAAGGGAAAGAAGAAGGGAAGAGAATAGAAATAAGCATAATAACAAGATAGACATATGATGGCAAAAATAGGCATAGCAACTACATCAGCATATAGTGACAGAATTGGGCATAATGACAAGATAGGCATATAAGAACAGATTCGATGAACATGTGATAACAGAACTGATTAGGCATAGTTTTAGATCCAAATTCATATACATGTCAAGATTACATTTTAGATTTTTATATCAAAAATCAACATAAACTCACAGTGATTGGATCTAAAGAATAGAGAATTAATCATAGATGATGTAGCACAGATCTCTGAATTCGTATAACTTGTTGTTGAAGAAGAATATGCTAGATCAGATTGATCTGGGGCAACACCTCGTTGTCTCCATTGTTTTTGGTGAATAAAAGCATTGAGAATGAGGTCCTATTTTAGCCTAGGTTCAACGAATTTGGTAGAAAACAAGTCCACATACGCAGAACTAAATCTGCCTCGGAACAGGGAGGTGTCGACCTAGGTGTTGACATGGGTGTCAACACCCCTATGCTGGGTCGACCCCCAATGGGTCTGATTCCTGCATTGGTTTTCTTCCTTCGAAATTCTAACTGATTCGAATTCTAGACTTAATTTATTTATATATAGGTGGCTTATATGTTTATAAAGTTCAAACCCTAATATCTTTTTTAAACGATGTCTGTTTTACGCAAACTCGGAGTCTATCTCAAGCAGAATTCTGAGACGAACGCAATGGCACAGTCCATTTTACTTAATTACGAATATTTCTTTAAGTATTCCTTAATTCATTATTAATAGTGTGTTTTAAATTATGGGGTGTTACAAAGAGTATGTTAATAAATTCAATCAATTGGCGAGGTTTGGAGCTAGTGAATACCCCATATAAGAAAGCTTTGAGGTAGGGCTATCAACGGATACTTTCGGATACGGATAGTGCCATATCTGTTTCCACATCCGAAATCATTTTCGGATATCAGATATCCATATCCGCGAATACGGACAGATATTGGATAATTATCCGCTCCGTCAACAATCGATAAATCAATGAATATAAATGAATTTTTTTGGCTTAATATTAATCTTTTTCAACCTAATTGATTACTAAATTGCTAAAAAAAATATGATGATAATATTTAATATTGAGCAATTAACATGCATTTAGTAGACTTTTAATTTTGCAAATTAATAAATTAGTATATTTAATTATGTTAAAATACATATAATTTAAGCTATAATCAGGAAAAAAAGCGGTCGGATAATTTTCGGATGCAGATATGCCTATATCCGCATCCGCTTTCCCGGATATCGGATATTTATCCGCTTTTCGGATACGGATGCAGGCGGATTTCAGATTTTTCGGATATCCATTGACAACCCTACTTTGAGGTTTGCTAGAGGATTGAATGAACGCCTTCATGGGTTGGCTATGTCTCATATTCCGATGGGAGCAACTTTGGAGAAAGTCATTGATATGGCATTGATGCATGAAAAAGATGAAGGTGGAAAGAAAGAGGCTAAGATTGATGAAACACAAAATAAGGAAGTGTGGCCAAAGAAAGAACAGCAACAACAACAACAACAAAAGAAGGGCGGAAAGAATGACAAAGCTCGAGATAAAAGGAGATGTCATAATTGCGGACGCGAGGGTCATTTGGTTATAGACTGCAAAAGAAAGAAGAATGCTTATTTCCATTGTGGAGAGGTCAGACACTATTCTAGGGAGTGCCCGAAGAAGCATGGACAAGGCCAAAGGGAAGGATCTTCGGGAGGGCAGTGCATGCTTTCGTGGCCGGTGTACCGGATAGAGGTAGGAAAGATTCTGTTGAAGGTTTAATTTCTCTTTCCAATCATCCTGTTAGAACTCTTTTCTATTCTAGCGCTTCACATTCTTTAATATCTGATTCTATGGTTGAGTCTTTTCACCTTAGTAACAGTATGGTTTTGGATCTCGTTGTTGTCTCAAACACCATTGTAGGGTACGGCTCATTTGTCTATGATTTGTCGGGGTTTGAGAATATCTGTGTTGGTCATCGAGTTTGAATGCGACACATATCTGGTTAGTTTCATGGGCTATGGTTTGATTTTAGAAATGGATTGACTAGCCGAGTATGGTGTCATTCTAGATTGTGAAAGGAGGGTCGTTAGACTTTTGACTTACTGTGGGAGGACCTTCAAGATTTCATGTGACCCTAAGGGGTCTGTCATGCTTAGTTTCCTAGAGTCGCTTGATGCATCTATCAATGATCTACGATCTGTACCAGTAGTCTGTGAGTATCTAGATGTTTTTGAGGAGGTTCGGGGCTTACCTCCGGGGCACGAGATTGATTTCCGTATATACTTGGTGGACAATGCAAAGCCAGTTGCATTGCTTGTGCGCTATATGACTTCGAGAGAGAGGAGGGAGCTCAGTAAGCAAGTAGGAGAGCTTCTTGAGAAAGGGTTTATTAGGCGAAGCATATCTGAATGGGGTACTCCAGTTGTATTCGCCACTAAGGTGGGTGGTTCACTTCACTTATGTGTGGATTACAGAGAGTTGAATAACTTCACTAAGAAAAATAGGCATCCACTTCCGAGGATAGATGATCTGTTTGACCAGCTGTTGGTGCATCTGTTTTCTCCCAGTTAGACTTGACCATAGGGTTTCATTAGTTGAGGGTGGGCGAGGACAGTATAGATAAGACCGCTTTTAGAACTCCAGATGGTTTCTTCAAGTGGCTCATCATGCCCTTTGGATTGATGAATGCACCCTCCTATTTTTTGGATCTAATGAGTAAGGTGTTTCGGGAGTTTCTAAATAAGTTCGTTGTGGTTTTTGTTGATGACATCTTGATTTTCTCAAAGAGCGAGGAAGAGCATGCCCGACATTTAAGGGAGGTTTTGAAAACTCTCCGTGCACGTCAGCTTAAGGCGAAATTCTCAAAATGTCAATTTTGGAGAAAAGAAGTGAGATTTCTAGGGCATGTGCTCTCTAAGGATAGGATAACAGTAGATCCCACGAAAGTTGCAGTTCAAGATTGGAAAATTCCAAAGAATGCAACGTAGGTGAGGAGTTTTCTTGGTTTATAGGGCTATTTTAGAAAGTTCATTAAGGACTTCGCAAAGATATCAGCCCCACTCACCAGACTGACGAAGAAGAATCTGACATTTTCTTGGGGTATAGATTATGAGGATGTTTTCCAGCGATTGAAGAGGGCTCTGACAGCAGCCCCGGTCTTGACTTTTCCTGATGGGAACAAGGTGTTCATTGTATACACTAATGCATGTGGTATAGGTCTTGGTGCGGTTCTGATGCAGGAAGGAAGGGTAGTATGTTATGAAGGTAGACAGTTAAGAGTTCATGAGAAGAACTATCTTACCCATGCATTAGAGTTAGTTGTCATAGTACTCGTGCTTAAGACTTGGCGCCATTATCTACTTGGAGAGAAGTTCGCGTTGTACACCAATCATAAACCTCTCGAGTACATGTTCTCGTGGCAGGATTTCAATTTGAGGCAACAAAGAGAATGGAGTTCCTAGCGTCGTATGACTTTGAGATAGCTTATACCCTTGGGAAGGGTAATATGGTGGTGGATGCATTATGTAGGCAGAGGGTGACCTTGAGTCCTCTGTTTGTAGAGAGGCAGAGCTTGGAGTTTATATTGACATTTGAGTTTAGACCCTCCACTGAATTCACACCTTGTCTATTGGCATCATTGGAGGTGCGACATGCTCTGTTGGATCAGATGGGAACTTCGCACCAAGAGGACCCACATATAGCAGATATCTTGTATAGGCTCAATAAAGGGGATACATCCAATCACCTCAGTAGATATTCCACGGATGATATGGGATGGTTTTGACGAGATGGAAGGCTTTGTGTTCCACGGGTTGGGAGTTTGTTGAAGGAAGTCCTTGAGGATGCCCATCATTCTAGGATGACTTTCCATCCAGGTGATGATAAGATGTATAGAAATATGAAGAGGGTTTTCTTCTAGGCTGGGATGAAGAAAGATGTAGTGGAGTTCGTTTCTCGATGTTTGATCTACCAGCAAGTCAAGGTTGAGCAAATGAAGCCCGAAGGTTTACTCCATCCTTTGGAAGTTCCACAGTGGAAGTGGGAGAGCATCTCTATGGGTTTCATTGATGGTTTTCCAAGATCGAGGAAAGGAAACACCAGCATTTGGGTTATAGTTAAAAGTCTTACTAAGATCGCTCATTTCATTCCTGTTAAGAGTAAGAGGACGGCAGCATTATTGGCAGCAATTTATCTTCGTGAGATAATTCATCTACATGGAGTACCTTCCAGTATTGTGAGCGATCGTGACCCCATTTCCACTAGTGAGTTTTGGAGGAGCTTACAAGAGGCATTAGGTTCACAGTTTTGTTTGAGCACCACTTATCACCCTTAGACTGATAGACAGACGGAGAGGGTGAATAGAGTTCTTGAGGATCTTTAAAGATTGTGTATCCTAGACTTCGGAGGGACTTGTGAAAAGCATCTTCCTTTGGTAGATTTTTCCTACAATAATAGTTATCGGGCTTGCATTGGCATGCTACCCTTCGGATCATTGTATAAACGACCCTGTAGATCACCGACTTGTTGGTGGGAGTCTACAGAAAGGCTTCTACTTGGACTTGAGATGATTAGAGAAACTTCAGAAAGGATTGATTTTATTTGAAGGAGCATGAAGACAGCTCAGGACAGGCAAAAGTCCCATGCAGATAAGAGAAGGACGATATTTAGTTTGAAGTAGGAGACATGGTTTTCATCAAGATATCACCTTTGAAGAACATGGATCATTTTTGATCTGTGGGGAAATTGGCACCAAGATTTGTAGGACAATTTCCCATAACTGAAACGATTGGCCAAATAGCCTATAGAGTAAAGATACCAGAGAGACTGTCAGGTATTCATGATGTTTTCCATGTTTCTCATTTATGAAAGTGCTTACATGATACCGCAGAAGTAGTCGAGACGGGTATGCTTGAGGAAGTAGAGGTGGAACGGGATGAGACAGTTAGACGAGTCCCTACCCATATTCTTAGATTAGAGGTTAAGAAGCCACACAGCCGAGAGGTCAAGTTGATGAAAGTTCAGTGGGGATAAGACCCTGAGAATGTAAACGTATGTTTAAAGCATGTCATGTTTGATGTAGGCATACACACACACATTAAACACTAGATCGGCTCAATTACTCTCATACTGCATATGGATGATGCATATGCATATTTTTCTTCTTTTAATGGATGAAAGTGGGCGTATCATCATGTGGATGTTGAATTTGGATGAATCATTGTTCACACATATAGAACTTATATGTTATAGTAGGATTATTTGCATACATATTGGATTTATGGACTAATATACATTGCATTAAGGAGGCCGACTGAACTAGTAGACTGCCTGATCTTTCACCTTTGTATAGGGACATATACACGCACCTTTGCATATGTTCATATAATCATTAGAAATCTTTAAGGACAATGGATGCCTGTGATTGATGGATGATGGATGTTAGGATATACATTCTTCTTAGCTTAGAGATTTCTGGGACGAAATCCTTTAAGTAGGGGAGAATGTAACACCCCATAATTTTAAAAAACACTATAGTGAAAACTAAAGAATACTTGATTAAATATTGGGAATTAAGTAAAACGGACTGCACCATTGTGTTCATCTCGGAATTCTGCTTAAGATAGACTCCGAGTTTGCGTAAAAAAGATACGTATAAAGAAGATAATAAGGTTTGAAGTTTATATACATGTAAGCCATTTAAATATAAACAAAACAAATCCAGAATTATAAATAAAACAGTGGAAAAAAGAGGGGAAATCGGCCCGTTAGGGGTGACCCGTCCCCTTTGGGTGTCGACCCCTCCACAGGGTGTCGACCTAGGGTCGACCGCAGTCAGATATGGGAAGATCAATTTCTGTGAACGTGGAAACACATTTCTAAGAAAGATTAATTGACCTTAGACTATAAACAGGACCTCATTCTCATTGTTTTATTCACCAAAAATAACGGAGACAATGAGGTGCGGCCCTAACTCAGATTAAAATAGCCTATTCTTCTGCAATAACAAGTTATACAGATTCAAGGATCTCTGCTACGACATCAACAATCACTTCTCTGTTCTTTAGATCCAATCACAGTGAGTCTATGTTATTTTTAGATGTAAACATGTGAAAAGTAATCCTGACATGTTCATAAGTTGGATCTAAATCAGTGCCTGTTAATAACTTGAATCATAACTAATTAAATCTGCTATTACTTGTTCACCTAATCTGCTAATTAGTTCTCATATGCCTATTCCTGATATGCCTATTTTGTTATCATGCCTAAGTTTTTAATCATATGCCCATTCTGCCATTATGCCTAATTCTGTCACTGTATGCCTATTCAGTTAGTATGCCTATTTCTGACATATTATGCTTGTTTTGTTATTATGCTTATTTATGTTCTCTTCTCTCCCTCCTTCCCTTTTTATTCTTATTTCTAGGCTACCTTCGAGCCTAGGCCTATTGAGTAAATATGCGAGCGCACGAAATTGGGAATGATGGGAATGTTAATTTGGGCATAACCTATATTAAAACATGATTGGGATTTGGGCATAAGTTATACCTTGCTATAAAACTATAATTTGGGGCATAACCTGTGTTGTGAATCAATCTGGGATTTAGGGCATAATCTTGGACAAACGTGAAAATTGATTAATAATGAACATGCCAAGATTTACAGTAATTAGAAACTATAACCGTGCTTATACACGAGGTTAGATTACACTTGTGGTAGAAGTCTGGAACCGCCAGGCAAATCCAGCGTTCAAAAGTGGTTAATCTAATGTGAGGGGTCGAGTGCATAAATGTACACGTAATGGTACTAAGACACGAAGCTAAATCCGACTTATGGTAGAAGTCTGCCCGGAACCGCCCGGCATATCCAGCATCCATAAGTGGCAGACTTAATGTGAGAGGTCAGCCCATTAACAACCATAAATGGATAACTTGTTAACCTATAATACTTAACGTGTTTAAACTTGTCAGGGGTTACATGAACCTGTTAAATTGATTAGGGGTTAAGTAAACTTGTTTGAATTAGTGGGGTTATGTTAATCTTGTTAAATATGTAGGGGTGGGTCATATATATATACACACATATGCTTGTTAAAATGTTAGGCATGACCTGTTAAAATCCTAGTAGTGGGGATGCAAGCCTAGGAGGGAAGCTTGTATCAATTGTTGTGTGGGATCCATTTCAGTCAGTAACCCATATAGGTATCAAACGAGTATTCTGAACTAGGTCGGGGATGCTTACTAAGCTGATTATAAGAGGTTACTTGAGTGAGGGTGCTGACGACGCGTTTCACCGGAGTCATGTGCATGCACGGGTCCGCTTGCTCGGGAAGATAAGATGTTGTGACATCAGTAGACATAGTTGTGCATCTTGAAAATAACGGTTTGCCACTTTAGGAAGTGATAAATCCTACTGTATGGCCAGCACGGGTATCTATGGGATAGGGAGCCAATCAATTGGGGGTAGTAATTAGGGTACATCTAGTCTTGCTTGTTGGGAGCCTGTTATTCTTGTTGGGTGTAACACCTATCATCCCTATTGGGCTACCTGTCATTCTTGTTGGGGTAAAACCTGTTACTATAAGTACACCTATCACTACAAGAAAAACAGCAAATAGCAGCGACAAAATCCGCTTCTAATCCGTCGCTAAACAGGCATTAGCGACGGATTTCCTACATAACTGTTTGGTCGGTAAAAACCATGACGGTATTTGTGTCAGATTTTGCGACGGATTTTAGCATGAGTTTTCCGACATTTTTCCATCATTTTGCTAATTTTATAACAAAAATAAAATTTTATTTATTAATTTTATTTTAATTTATATACCGACTATTTACCGACGGATAATTAATTTATAATAAAATATTATTTATAAAAGACGTTGGTAAATCCTTACTAATTACCAAGGAATTAGCGACGAAAATTAAATTAAGGTAAACTTAACCTCCCTTTTTTGTTGGTAATCTGCTGCTATTCCCCTTCTGATATATATATATATATATATCATCACACACATAATTTGTGTTTCATTCAATACACAATCCTAAGGTACATACAGCACAATTAATATGAACATACACGTCTCATAATCAATGTATTATATTAATCACTCATCTCATATTCAACATTCAACATTACATTTTTTTCAAATAAAATATTTTCTAATCTTATTCTACTGTCGTTAATTTACATATGTTATTACAAGAAAATCAATATCATCAATTCATCAAAACAAATCTACTGCTTCACTATTCACAACCTTCCTTCACCTCAAACTCATTACTTGCAATATCTGCCATTAATAACAATGACACATAGGCTTCAGACTCTAGACATACATAAGGTAATGGATAATACAAACTTAATCTAAGGTTAAAAATAATAATACTAAAAGCTCAGTGAAACTTACAATATCTTAACCAAGTGCTGACTTTTAAGTTCAAACAATCGGCAGCTGAACTGCACTAGTTGTAAGCTTAAGGCCAAGTACAGCAACTTTTTTTTGCATGGTCCCATTGAAACAAGACCAACCAGTAAAGAGAAAGCTAAGAATTAGATAACAGCCTCCATTGTTAGTGTTGCACCATGCAGGTCCTACCGCTAAGAAATAATGGTAACTTTAGAAATTGATTCGCACAATCAAAATTGTTAAACAAACCATAACCAAAATAAACTATATTTGAATGTCCAACTCGATTAGATATGTCCAACATCGTTACAGAATATACCCATGATATTCTTAAAAAGGCAATTTAAAAAAAGAAACTTAAGAACGAAAAGATGAAAAGTCAGTATTAACCAATACATATTCTAATAGTGACAAAGGAAGTGTAAAAGATAAATCTGCCATCCACTAAGCTAGGAAGACTTGATTTAGTCAATCTACTAGAAAATCATAGTTTATTGATAGACAACATTAGATCATGAAATTATGGGTGCTCACCTCTATGCCAAACAATAAAAATTGCAAAACCTTATTGTTGAACCCAACCTCAACAAGATTTCTATGTTAGAGACTAAAATTAATTATAATCTAACTCATAAAGCTAGCAATTTCATCAAGCCTAACTAGCAAACCACAATTACTAATGGTCTAACTAAACTGAGTTGCAAACTCAGCTTGCAACCGAGTTTGTAAACTCAGTTCCAAGTTGAATTTGCAACTCAGATGCAAACTAAATTTGCCACTGAGTTGTTGCAAACTTCGTTGTACAAACCGAGTTTGCAAACTTAGACTGAGTTTGCAAGCTCAGTTGTGCAAACCGAGTTTGCAAACTCAAACCGAGTTTGCAAATCAGTTGCAAACCGAGAGGAAAAGTAAATGCATAAGAGAAAGAGAAAGTGAAAAAATTAGAAGTGTAACAAATAACACCTATATCACTGCAGTTAATGGCTTCTAGCATTGATATCTCTTTAAAAACATGACCTGGACAAATTTCCCTTGCCATTGGTTCCAGATGTAAAATTAGGCATCCTTGAAAACCTGCAAAATATTGGAACTTAATGAAGCAATAATAAACGAATATTTCCAACCAGTTTTAATAACATAAGATAGAATAAACCTAAAAGCTCTTGCTTTTCTCCTCTTTTCTTCTTCTTGAGAAATTTGCGTAGTTTTACCTAAGGCTGGGTATGGAAATTTATGTAGATGGTAAGTTAAGTCAGTTTCCTCCTTTGTGCAAATAGGAAAGCAACCTAACAAAACAAATTAATCAAGTCAATTGTATGTTGGATTATCAATTTTTAAACTTTTAACGGTCCTAATGGATGGATGGACATTACTAATATTTTTGATAATGTGTGTTACATGTTTATAAGCCATTGGCTTGATATAATTAAATATAAGTGTGTTCACTTACATGTGGCAATCTTGAATCGATAACTGACAAAGTCTTAGTTAATGTATGGTCGCAGCCATTTCCAAATAGTAATTCTTGCACACTGCCTTCATCCAATGACCATACACCAATTCTAGTTAATCTACAAAACTGCATATGCATGCAAGACAAAATTGAAAAGAACAAGAACTTCAGCTACTTCAAGTTTGTGGAAAATGCTACACAGTTGTAGCATGGGATTCATTTCTGAGGAAGCAACATCATAACCATCATCGTGACGATGATCTTTCGGCTAAAAAAAATCCACGGCATTAAATTAAGTACTATAAAACAAAATAAGTAGTTATTTTCTTTAAAATTAGTAATCTTTTTGTTGGGTCCTGTAATTGGACAAAAATCAAAGACTAATAAAATATAACTAATGAGTATTGATGACCTTTCAGCAAACGGTTTTGAATTTTATCAAAATGGTTTTCTTGGAAATTATGATCATTCTCAGTTTTATGATTTTATCAATATAATTCCTACGTCATCGTCAGTAATAAAATCTGTAGTTACACTGTAGCTAGGGCCATAAAACAGACCAGCATAAATATTTAATAGAAATAAGATGATTTTATTTTAGATTTTTTTGTAAACCATAACTTGTTAACTGCTACAAGTTCGAAAGTATCTTCGCTGTTGGGACTGGAGCACAAACAATGAAACTTCAGTTCCAACCGAATTGAAAATAGATTGGGATTTTTATGTTTCCTTTGTTATAACTCAAAAAAATCCACAGTTTATTGATATTAAAATGATCTAAATAACTTAATTCAAAAATGATCTAATTAATTTTTAATATCATATTAATATGATCTAATTATTTCATTTTAAATATCGTATGAGCGCAACTCAATTCAACCCTTTTCAATAAGAAAAATCAACTAAACAGTGTGAATAGTCATTAAATACACACCTGACACACTACATCTGAGGTAAGCATGAAGATAACATCATCTTTCAGTGCAATAGCCGTCATTCTTAAAATAATATATGTAGTATTAGAAAACATAAAAAAGGTTCATATTACGCTATGTGCAAATACCATACCTGCTATCTTCACTTGAGGACTAAAATAGAGCACAATTAAAAAAATTAAACAATAACAGAAAAACAACAAACCAGTAAAGTGGATGCATACCTGCACAAATAATAACCAAGGACTAAATTAATCTCATAAATGTACCTTGGGTAATGCCATTCTTTATAACTCAAATATATCTAATAACTCCACTGCAGTAATCAAAGTAGCAAATTAACGTATTCTTAAATATTTTATTAGCATGCATGCATGGATTCTAAATGCTTTATGTGTCAACAATTATTTCAAACAGTAACAAATAAGATCCCTATCTATACAAAGCCCTATAAAAGAATTTTACATTAAGTAATCTTGTTTTAATATAGCATAGTGGATTATATTCAACTACAATCATAGATCCCCATCTAAATGAAAAATATGCCCAAAGAAAAAGAAAAAAAAACAGGTCACAGTTATGACAGATAGGTAGCATGTAGGAGAAAAGATGCAAAAACTATTTAGTTGAAGCATGTACAGAAGGAAACTAATAATTCATCTTAAATCCATTACAGAACAAAGGAAAATTATCTAAAATCATTTTCGTGCAACAAACAAAAAAGTAACAAAGGATAAAATAAAATGATTTTGTTTTGGGCTTTCAAATATTGAACTCAAATGAACTAAGCAAAAAAAATTAACACTTAGAAATACATTCAGATGCCTCCTTAGCACAGCTTCTTTGTTGTTCATCTTAATTTTTATTTATTATTATTCTTAACACTTAGAAATAATACACCTTATCAGACCAGCTTTTCTTTCCTTATACATGGGTTACACAACTTGCTGGATTTTGTCACTTTCATCACATTTTGGTACTGACTATTGTGTTCAAACACTATGAAAAATAATTTAAGTTAATTAGCTGCAAGATTAATACACATACTACCATGTGTAAAGCTTCAATAGTAAATTCCAAAGAAGTACGTATAAAGCGTCTCGAAGCATAGAAGTATAGTCATAGACATTTGTATACACATGCTCCAAGTATAGTCATAGTAATATACAGGTGCCATGAAAACAATACTTAGCCTCTTTGTTAAATTTACCACGTAGCTTCCATGTTAAGCTTATGGTTTCATTTCCATGAGTTTAAACTAACAAAAGAGAAGCAAAATGAAGTAATGTTGTGGATGAGCATACCTTAGTTTCGAGAAAAGTTGTAAAAAAGTTGATAATCACCCATGCACCATCAATTTTGGCAACTCACAAATGACATTTTACAAAATTTATATGTTGTATATGATCTACCTTAATGTCATATGTTTTATTATTAGATTTACTTCATCATCTTATTTCAATGAAAATTTATAATATGATGATTTTAGCCTTCTAAACACTAACAACAATGCAACAAAAATATGACAGAATATATTATATTTCAACAACAAGGAGAATCACAAAACTATATATTGTATTTTTTGGATTATGATCTGCATAATATATTATGTTTAGACAGTAAAGTCTACAGCTTAAAATATCAACCATAACCCAAAACTAAATGAACATAGAAGAATGAGAAACTTTTACCTTGGAGGCTTGTGCAATGAAGGCAACACAGTTAATGGTGGAAAGAAGAAAAGAAGAAACGTCTAGGGTTGCAACTCCCAAAACTCTGGTGAACGACGTCTAGGGTTTTTTACAGAGAGAGTGAGAAAAGAAGAAACGCAACTCCCATCGACAGATCCAACCGTTCAACCCCCTTCACCATCTCTCCTTCTGCCCCGAACCACAACTCCTTTCTTCACCTACTCCATCACTTCCATCTACCCAGAATCATACCCCCTCCTAAAAACAGTGCTCGCACCTGTCTACCACTTCATGTAATACAAATCCGCATACCCAAATCGAATCCAAAAAAAGCACAAAACCAAGATCGAGATCCACCGAAACCCATCAGCACCCGATTCAAGCCTCAAACCCGATCCGAATCTTTATCAATTTGTGAAGAAAAGAGTGGAGCGCGAGCCATTTCTTTTCCATCTGTCGATTTTCATTTAATTTATTTTCTCAATTCAAGGATAAGGAGATTGATGGCGTGAAAGGGGAAATTTGGGATTATTTTTCGTTTAGGCGGTTTCAGCGAAATTTTGGGCGGTGGAAACTTGGGAGGACAGTGCAATCCATGTCATAAGGCAGGTCATGGTTGGATTTAAAATCAACGTACCATATTTAGTATTTAACGCTGATGCGGATCATTGCAGATATTTTGTCCAGCCTACTTGTTGAACTTATATAGAGATAAATCAAAATAAGTAAAATTTAAAATATCATTAAAATTTTAAACTAACATGTAATGTATTACAAGTTTGATTAGTATAAATGGTATTATTATAAAAAAATATTATAACTTAATGGTATATTTAAATAATTAAAACATTTTTTTAAATTCGTTAAGTATTATTATAACTTCAAAAGTTTATATTTAAACTTTATATTTATTTTAGAAAATATGAAAGTTTTGATTTTTTGAATTAATACATATTAAACATCAATTATAATTATTAAATTTTAGATACTAGATAATAAATTTTACTTCTTAGTTATTAAAAATTACTTATTAATCATTGATTACTGAAAATTACTTATTGATCTATATTATTAATTATTATTATCTCTTAATTATTTAGTAATTATTAATTAACCAATACTGACTGAGATTTGTGATGAAAGCAGAGAACTTAATTAAGAATTTAGTAATTACAATGGTTATGAGTAAAGATTATTTTGTTAATTTTAATAAGCAATGATTATAAGTTATTTATTATAGAATGTAAATTAATATTTATTATTACTTATAAATCATTAATTAGAACAAATTAATTATTAATTACTGAACATGTTAATAATTATTAAAAAGTAACACTAAAGTATATCTTAGAAAAATAATATAAACATCTCTTGCAAATCTGTTGGAATTCTGCTGCAAAATAGCTACGATAAATATTCGTCGGTAATCTACCTGGATTTGCAGCGGAAAATAGCGGCAGAAATTTTCTGTCGGTAATTTGACGCAATTTGCAACGGCTTAGTGAGGGATGGCAGAAAACGACGGTAATATATAAAAGAAAAAAAGTTGAAAATTTAAAAAACTATCCCTTGTAGATCACATGGAAATCCGCCGCTAATTAGCGACGGAATTTTCCGCTGCTAAAAATATGTCGCTAATCTCGGTTTTTCTTGTAGTGTAAGTCTACTATTTTGTTCTAGATGGGATCATCTTGTTCTTGTTATGCTAGTATTGGTGCAGAGAGGAAAGTACTTGAAAAGTGCAACACATTCCATCATGTTCATTATGTTTATCCTGCTCATTCTGTTATACCTATTTTATGATACTGTTATCTCCCTCATCCAGTTTATATGCCTGTCATGATGATTTTACTTATTTATATGCTAAAAGTAACTAGACTCGCCCGACTTTATGTCTGACCCACTTTGTTTTGTGTTCTCTCTCTCTCTCTCTCTTTCGTTGCCCCCTCCCCCCAGGTTCTCAGTGTGGTAATACTCAGGCTTGATTTGGATTCTCTCTTCCATTCTGCTTGGAGTTGCTTGGATGAACCACTTTGATTTCTTGTCTTCTCTGATATGGCTATATTTAAAGGGAACTATGCTTCTTTTATTATTGTAATCTGATGATTTAGTACAAGACAGAAGTTTCAAGTTGATGTAATGGGTTTTCTGTATTTTAGACTTATGATGTAACTATGTTTTGGACCACGATGTTTTCTGTTTAAATAAAGTTTTAAATTCTGCTGTTATTTTATATCTATTTTGTAATGTTTATATTTATGTTTACCTATAATGCTTCACGAAACTCAATGCATTCTGATAAAGAGTGACATTAATGGAGTGGGGTGTTGAAACGACCCAAACTTCCCCGGTAAGGAAAGGTCGGATTGCTTTGAGGATAAGGCAGATCAGAACGCAGACAGAAGAACATTTCATTGTATATTACAACAATTCCATCAGAATACAAGAATATACGGAGTTAGAATAAATATTACATAGAAAAATATCAGAGATTTAAATTACATTTAAATACATCGCAGCGGAAAAATAATACAATACACAACTAGAATTAATACACGGATACAGAGCTTTCTCAGTATCGTTCCACCTGTAAACAAGGATCCTGTGAATATAAATCTACAGAACCAAAACTACTAGCTGCCTGTGTCGAAAATAAGGGCACCCAGAGTTTAGGTTAAAAAAATAAACTCCAGGTAATTTATGGGACTGGTGTGAGAACTATAACAGTTATTTATCTTTATTTTAAAGTTAGGTAAATCAAGGGACCATGCCGTATAACACGGAACGGGTTTCCTCCGAAGAATACCAGTGCATAAAACAAACAGCGGAATGCTAAATAAAGAACAATGAAGCTATTATAAGACCGAGTTCCCATCACACAATGCAACGCAAGCCGGAGGATAGGGTTTTTACCTTATAATAGCCAAAGAATGCTTGATATGCTAAATTTCATCTTTTGATTCTTAATCAGACTCCAACCGCAAATTAGTAAGAGAACGATTCCCTAAGTATTAACCCCGAAGGCCGAAACCAACATCAGACTAATACCCAGGAAACCACCCATCTTAGCTCGTTTCCAGTTAGTTTCTGATTTTATATACAATCATAAATATCAATCATAGGCGGCATGAGCGCCCCATCCCACTATGTCGCCATATATAGGATTACAACTAAAATCGGAACATCACGTATTGGAAGTTGGATTTCCATCTGTGAACCGAGGCAAAAGATAGTCCTCTACCGATTTGAGACGCTCTAGCCCGTGTCTCGGGAATAGCCGCAGCTGCCTCTTGGATCGTCAGGGCTGGTCCACCGATGTGGATTATTATGCCTGAACACTACGTTTCCCCGCCCTTTGGGGCGTTAATGAGTCAACGAATGACTCCACATAGTCACCGATATATCTGAGGCGCCTCGCCACAGCAAAAACCACATAATTCAACTCGTCAGGGCGTGTAAAACCACTGATGCCACTTCTAACTAGAAGGAAACGCATGCCCTCCCTGATGTCTTCTCCCGTTTCTGGATCACAACCGGGGTGTGACGCTCGCGAATCAACGCTACACAAAGCTATGCCACAAAGGCCGTGCTTTGATCATCAACCACAAGACTTTTCTTTTCAACAAAAGCCTTGATCATTTGCATCTTAGCATGCCACACAGGCAAACCACTCCATGCAACCGATATCCATCAATCACACAGAATGATATCCAATGTCAGACACACAGTCCATTTACAGTTCTGGGTCTGAACGAAACCAGAGGCAGCTTGTACCTCGCATATCCATCGATCTCCAAGTACGTCTGGACGATCACCCAATTGATTCCCTCCTCTTGGGTGTACGGCCCAATCAAGATCATCAGTATGACCCAAACGACGTGAAGACCTCCGGTCTTCGACCACCGTCTTTATCTTCGACTTATTGTCGTATCAGTTATTCAGAATGGGATAAACCCGGTCTTTCCTCGCGTGTATAATAAATAAGTGTTACACAGACACAACATACGCCTCATTCCAATTCATCCGTCACTAACCATAAATTAGCAAGAGAATAATTCGCCAAATATTAACCCCGAAGGACGAAACCAACATCAGATCAATACCCAAGAAACCATTCAACTTAGCTAACTTACAGTTAGTTTCTAAATTTCACGTTCTTAGGGAAAGGTTCCCATTAATTTTACCAAAGATAAATTCTTTTAAATTTATTCTTTAATCTTCTTTTGAATATCAATTCAAACTAGTCGGGATTAACAAACCTTACCAAAGTAATCATTTGTTTTAATTTCCCAATCCCAACCTATTCATCCCGTGAAGTAAAAATGGTAATACTTCATATCTAACACCACGGTGTTATCGGTAAATTCAATTACCATTTCACGTTCAAATCTAATTAAAGATTTATCTATCGCCTGGAGCAAAACTGGTGATACTCCATTCTCAATCTTTTTAATCGAATTAAAGATTCATTAAAACTCCACTTAGTTTTAATCTTTATCTATGTTAAAGAACCGATGTCACTTAAAACACGGTTCACGATAAACCCCAAAATCACATCACATTCTATCAGCCTTTAACCGTAAAATAGCAATTGAGCAATTCCCTAAGTATTAACCCCGAAGGCCGAAACCAACATCAGATCAATACCCAAGACACTATTCAACTTAACTAATCACCAGTTAGTTTCTTATTTTATTAACTCCGTTGGGTCTAAGAACAGTATTATTAAAGATACCATTCACGACAACCCAAATCACATTCCATTAATTATCGGGTTAAAGAACAAATGTTATTTAAAACACCGTTCACTATAAACCCAAAATTCAAATTCCAATTAAATACCATTTAATTGGTACACTTCATTAAATCTAAATAAAAAGATTTAATCTTTTTCTCAACTGGTTTAAGAACAGGGTTAATGAAGACACCATTCACGACAAACCCAAATCACATTTGATATTAAATACAAGGCTCTGAATAGAAAATATATCGGCTTATATTCAATATCAAATTCTACGACCAACAAATATCGTATTGGAAATAACGATATAAATATATCTTTCAAATTTCCATAAGAATATCTGTATAATCACGAAATCCAACACCGAAATATTCCAAAGACAATTTCGATTCAAATCCATTCCAATTCATATATTAGAAATTCTGGTTATTTTTAAAACCATTTCAAATCCAATTTATTTATTTAAAAATAAATAAATTATTATTCTAGTTAATAACTAGTTCATTTCGATAAAAATCTATTTTTATCTTTTCAAATATGGAATTTTTCATCCCAATTCTTTCCAAATCATTTCTTATGATTTTACACAAATTATTGATATTTTAATAATTTAATCAAGGCCCGTACAGTCGGTTTTCAATAATTGCCACTGAACTACATTTACAACGACCTTTTCCAAATTTGATTTGGACATAATTCCAAATCCAACCGTTAGATTTCTAATTTCTCATATACGTTAGAAAGCCCTTTTCGATACGAACCCAACTGTCCCGGTTTCAGGAGAATCCGACGGTCGGATCTCCCGTAATGTCCGTTCGAAGTTAATGGTCGAAATTCGCGAACTGCCGCAGCGCGGCGCATTCTATTTAGTCCATTATATTATATATATAATATATATTTCGTCAATTTCCTTTTTAAAACATATTTTATAAATCGTTTTAAATTCGTTTTCAAAATGATTTCAACCGCATATTCAATTTCTAATCAAAATTGAATACTCCATATACGCGACACTTTTATATTTTTAACAATCAAATCATTTTTGCATTTCATATATATGTAACACCCCATATGTTGAATAACTTGTGATAATATAAAACAGGGCAGAATTAAATTTTAAATTCTGAATCAGGGGAAACGGGCTATGCCATTGCGTTCGTCTCGGAAAAATACGTGAAATAGAGTCCGAGTTTTCGAAAATCGGAGTCCGTATGACCCAGTTAAGGCCCGAAGAAGTTTTCAGAAATTCAAAACAGATTTAAAAACAGAAATTTCACATTTTAGAAGAGGCGGGAAAAATTCCCGCCAGACAGAGGGAGTCGACCCTAGGGTCGACATGGGTGTCGACCCCCTCCCTAGGGGTCGACCCAGGGGTCGACACAGGGGTCGACCCCCCTGTCGTTCTGTGTGACCTGGGTGCAACCTGATGGCTTTTGGGGTGTGCTGGTGGCTAGTGACGAAATCTGATGGCTCTAATCTGATTTAAGGTTAATCTAATGGCCTAAAACACCTAACTAATCTATAAATACACACTAAGACTACCCTAATTCATACTAAAAATAGATACAACGTCGTCATGCCGTCAAAATGCAACTTGAAGGAGCCTCCATCAAATTAAAGAGGAAGATAACTTCTCAAATCAACTACTAATCAACTCTAGCAACTTAATCTTCTTCTTAGGAGTGCTAATCAAAAAGTTGTGAGTTTCTATAGCCTTAATGACCAATTGTTGAAATGATTATGATAGGATATAATGAGGTTATGGCTATGAATGTGGATCAATGCAAGTTATATGCTAGGTGTTAATGATGTTATGCAAGTTATGCAAGTTATATGCTATGTGTTAATGATGTTATGCAAGTTATGCAAGTTATATGCTATGTGTTAATGATGTTATGAAAGTTATGCAAGTTATATGCTAGGTGTTCATGATGTTATGCAAGTTATGCAAGTCATATGCTATGTGATCATGATGTTATGCAAGTTATGCAAGTCATATGCTAAGTGTTCATGATGTTATGCAAGTTATGCAAGTCATATGCCATGTGATCATGATGTTATGCAAGTTATGCAAGTTTTAGGCTATGTGTTCATGATGCTAGTTATGCAAATCGCTATGATAAACATTGATCCATTATGACACCATGTTATGCAAGTTTGGTGTATGATTATATGCAAGTTCATATATGATATGTTATGCAAGTTTGGTGTATGATTATATGCAAGTTCATATATGGCATGTTATGCAAGTTTGGTGTTTGATCATATGCAAGTAACATGTGCAAGTTTACACCTTAGTATGATATGCATAAATATGCAAGTTAACCCCTTTGTATGTCATACATACATATGCAAGTTCACCCCTTTGTATGACATAAGTAACTTATGCAAGTTAACCTCTTTATGACATATGTGATTCATGCAAGTTTGGGTTGATTATTTATGCTAGTTGGGTTGATGCTATATGCAGGTTGACACCTTTAAAACCCATGTTGATGCTAATGTTATGCAAGTTGAACCCAATGTATTTGTGATGAATCTTCCCTTTTATGTCATGTTAGCGAATTACGTGGGGAACGATGGGGTTAATATTCATGTTAATGAAATGGTGTGAAGTTGGTATGATTATGCATACCATAAAGTGGATGGACATAATTGAGTCAATTATGTACATCGTTAAATTTGTAATTAATTAGGGATAATTAATACAAATTATGGGGGTGATTAATTAGGTGTAATTAATCGACTAAGACACGAGGTTGGACCCTTTTGTAGCATAAGACTGCCCGGAACCGACCGGCAAATCTAGCGGCTACAAATGATTGGCCCAATGTGAGAGGTCTTAGGAACAACTAAATACGTGACAAGTGTAAAGACACGAGGTTAGACTCGGTTATGGCGTAAGGATGCCCGGACCCAACCGGCAAATCCAGCTGCCATAAAAGATAGTCTAATGTGAGAGGTCTTTACAACGGTTACATTCTTAATCAATTAAGAAACACTTAACCAGATAAGCATGTAGTGGGGCATGAGGGGTTAAGTGGGTGCCTTGGGTGGCATGTGGAAATCAAGTAAGTGCCTTGGGTGGCATGTGGAAATCTAGTGGGTTGCCTTGGGTGGCAATAGAAAATACGATTAGAATACTTAACCAAGTAGAAACATGTAATTAAACATGATTAAAGGGTTAAGTGGGATGCACTAGATAAAGGGACAAGCTTAGGTGGGTAGCTTGTGGGGGCCCATTTCAACCAGTAACCCATATGTATCTTATTGGGCTCGACCCATGTCGAGGACGGGACACGCGTACTGGGCTTGATTATAAGAGGCCAAAACGGGTTAGCGGTGGCAACGCAAGTCCAACGGGTTTCATATGTGTGTGTGGACCCGGCCTGGTAGGTAAGACGTTGTTGCATCGTGTAGGTATAAGCCGTGCACCGTTGATTGTATCGGGTTGCCACTTTGGGGAGTGATACACCCCACTATGGGGCCAGCATGGGTATCTACGGTAGGGAGCCGATCGCTTGGGGAGTAGTGGGTACACCTAGTGGAAATAGGGGCAGACGGCACCTATGTAGTCAGCTAGGGGTACACGAAACTACTGGGTAAATCTTCTAAGTCCTTGGGTGGGATCAACCTTTATGTAGGAATGACTGGTGTGGTGCAGTTAGTAATTACCCTTGGGTGGGTAAATGCGTCTTTACCGTTATCTTAGTTCATCCTATGTCTAGTTGGCTACTTAGAGTAGTCATTTATCCCCAGTCATCACCGTACCAAGTTTATATCATACCCTAATTACTTTAATGATTGTGTTGTTAAAGTTATAGGGCTCACTCAGACTTATGTCTGACCCCGTTGTTTTTATCTTTTTCCCCCTCAGGTCCTCAGGTTGGGCCTAGCACTAGTGGGCTTTGATCAGATTTCTTTATCTATCTTTTGGAGCTTGGATCGTGATGTAAAGCCCAGCTTATCTTTTCTATTATGGCTATTAGTTATGTAGTGGGATTATGTACTTATGTTTTTATCAGGATGGATATTTGGTACTTGACTCTTTTATGGTGTTGTAACTAAACATGTTTACCTTCTGCTGCAATGAAATGATGTTTTAGATTTTTCAAGTATTTATATCTGTCTTGTTGTAATTTTTCTGTTCTATATTCACTTAAAATGCTCCACCGAAGTTAAGGCATTCCCTTAGTGAGTGACCTTAGCGGGTGTGGGGTGTTACACGTGGTATCAGAGCTGAAGGTTACCGTAACAGATAAAATTTTTAGAAAACTATTTTTCTAAAAACATTTTTGGAAGAAGTATTTTCAAAAACATGTCTTTTAAGAGAAAAGTTTTTGAAAGAAAAGCATAATCCCCAATAGCCATATCTTTATCTTTCGAATTCTCCATTTTGAATCTTTCCTTTTTCGTTTCAGCATGGCTGAAGATCTTAACTTTCCGGAGGGTGTGACGATACCAGTATGGTATAGGAGATTGATGGAGGCTAGGGCTGCCACTGCGGGTCCAGAAAATGTTCCTCCACCAACAGTAGCACCCGATCTTCCTCCTCCCCCTCCTCCTCCTCGCACGGATACTTTTGCTAAGACTTGCAAGGAATTTAAGGCTATGGGAGGGAAACCTTTTCAAGGATCAGAAACTTTTGTGGAAGTTAGAGTTTGGCTTAAGGAGGTGGAAGAGTTGATAGATATCTTTGAGATGGAAGAAGGAAAGAAAGTCAAGTTAGCTGCTTGGTTAATGAAGGGAGAGGCCTCATTCTGGTGGGAGGTCACTAATGGAGAGCGCCCTATTGACTCTTGGGCGGATTTCATACAAAGGTTTGTGGCAAAGTTTCTCTCAAGGGCGGAGGAGAACTTGTATATGGAAAGGTTCTTGACTCTAAAGCAAGGAAACTTATCAGTGAAGGAATATGTCAACAAGTTTAATCAATTGGCAATATTTGGCATAGACATGGTGAATACACCGGAGAAGAAGGCTTTGAGGTTCGTTAAAGGCTTGAATGAACCGATGCATGGATTGGCTATGACTCGTATCCCTATGGGGGCCACCTTTGAGAAGCTAGTAGACATGGCACTCATGCATGAGGAAGAGAAGGGTCCCAATGCTAATAAGGCACCCGAGAAGAGAGGAGATCAAAAGAGACCTCAACAGCAACATCAAAACAAGGGTGGGAAAGGCAATGGTGGCAAGGGAAAGAAGAAGTGCTTCAATTGCGGGACACCAGGCCACCTAAGCAAAGATTGTCGGAAGAAGAAGAAGACGGGCTGCTTCCACTGTGGCGAAGCAGGGCATCTAGTGAAGGATTGCCCTAAGAAGGGGCAAAGGACGGGATCTACCTCAGGGGAACAGGTGCAAGCTCTTATGGCACCAGGTCAGGCAAGGGGGCTAGTTCAGGCTCTCGCGGTTCCACCGATTCAGGAAAGAGGTAGAACTATTTCCGTTGAAAGTCTGGTTTTTCTGTTTGATCATCCTGTCCATACATTGTTTGACTCTGGCGCATCGCATTCGTTTATCTCATCATCATTAGTTGAGTCACTGCACTTAGACAACAGTCTAGTAGATGATCCCTTGGTTGTTTCAAACCCAATTGGGGGCTCCACTTATTTGTCCATGATATGTTTGGGTTTGAAGATTTCTATACTTAGCGTTGAGTTTAGATGTGATGCTTTTGTTTTGGGCTTCACGGGCTATGGGTTGATTTTGGGCATGGACTAGTTATCCAGTAATGGTGCCATTCTTGATTGTGAAAGGAGAGTTGTTAGGCTCATGACCCGCTTGGGGAACACTCTCGAGATCTCTTGTAATCCCATGGATTCTGTTATGCTAAGTTATCTTGAATCGCTTGACGCTTCGGTCGAGAGTTTGTGATCTGTTAGAGTGGTCCGAGAGTACTCGGGTGTGTTTGAGGAGGTGAAGGGCTTACCTTCGAAGCGGGAGGTAGACTTCCGAATATACCTGGTGGACAATGCTAAACCAGTATCGTTACCAGTGCGCCACATGGCTCCTCGTGAGAGGAGGGAACTCCATAAGCAAGTAGGGGAATTGCTTGAGAAGGGGTTCATAAGACGAAGTATATCGGAGTGGGGTGCTCCAGTAGTTTTTGCCACGAAGGCGGATGGGTCCCTCAGACTTTGTGTAGACTACAGAGAACTTAACAAGCTCACAAAGAAAAATAGACACCCATTGCTGAGGATTGATGATCTTTTTGATCAGTTGGTTGGCGCCTCAGTGTTTTCGCAATTGGACCTGGCCACGGGGTTTCATCAGTTGAGAGTGGCTGAGGATAGCATAGACAAGACTGCCTTTAGGACTCCGGATGGTTTCTATGAGTGGCTTGTGATTCCATTTGGTTTGACGAACGCCCCTGCATACTTTGTTGATTTGATGAGTAGGGTGTTCAGGGAGTACCTTAATAAGTTCGTGGTGGTCTTTGTGGATGACATCTTAGTCTTTTCTAAGAGTGAAGAAGAGCATGCCCTACATCTTAGGGAAGTGTTAGAGACTCTTCGAGCGCATAGCCTTAAGGCTAAATTCTCTAAATGTCACTTCTGGAGGAAGGAAGTGCGATTCTTGGGGCACGTGGTCTCCAAGGAAGGGATAGCTGTGGATCCCGCGAAGGTAGTATCCATCCAAGATTGGAAGGTTCCGAAGAATGCTACCGAGGTGAGGAGTTTCTTGGGGTTGGCTGGCAACTATAGGAAGTTTATCAAGGACTTCGCGAAGATATCAGCCCCATTAACTCGCTTGACGAAGAAGAATCTAGTCTTCGTATGGGACGTAGATTGTGATGATGCGTTCCGACGGTTAAAGAGAGCTTTAACCACAGCTCCAGTCTTAGTGTTGCCAGATGGGAGTAAGCCATTTGTTGTCTATACCGATCCTTGTGGGACAGGACTGGGCGCAGTCTTAATGCAAGAGGGAAGGGTAATAGCCTATGGGGGAAGGCAGTTGAGAGCGCATGAGAAAAATTACCCTGCCCATGATTTAGAGTTGGCCGCTATTGTTTTTGCGCTTAAGATTTGGCGCCATTATCTTCTTGGAGAGTGGTTCGAATTGTTCACTAACCACAAATCAATGAAGTACTTGTTTTCTTAGAAGGATTTGAACTTGAGACAGCAAAGGTGGATGGAGTTCTTAGCATCCTATGATTTCGAGATAGCGTATACCCCTGGCAAGGGTAACGTGGTGGCGGACACCTTGAGCAGAAAAAGGTTGTCCTTGAGTTCATTGTTCGTGGAACGACGAAGCTTGGAATTTATCTCGTTGTTTGATTTCAGACCTTCCGTTGACTTTATACCCAATTTGCTAGCATCCTTGGAGGTCAGACCTACTCTTTTGGGACGGATTGGCGAGGCACAGCGGGACGACCCACAGTTGGTTGAGTTAGTAGAGAGGCTCATAAGGGGGGAGTCGTCCAGCCATTTGAGTAGGTACACCCTAGACGATAGGGGGTGCTTGCGTAGAGACGGTAGACTTTGTGTACCGCAAGACGAGGGTTTGAGGAAGGCTATTCTTGATGATGCACACCGTTCTAGGATGACCATTCATCCCGGTGGGGACAAGATGTACCAAGACATGAAGCGAGTTTTCTTTTGGGCCGGTATGAAGAAAGATGTGGCCGAGTATGTCGCTAGATGCTTGGTGTGCCAACAAGTGAAAGCGGAGCAAAAGAAACCAGGTGGGTTGCTTCACCCATTGGAAGTTCCGCAATGGAAGTGGGATAGCGTCTCGATGGATTTTATTGATGGGTTACCTAGGTCGAGGAAGGGTAATACGGGAATTTGGGTTGTGGTACACAGACTTAATAAGAGTGCCCATTTCATACCCGTGAAGAGCAAGAGGACTGCTCCATGGCTAGCTTCAGTTTATCTTCGAGAGATAGTTCGGTTGCATGGGGTACCCTCTAGCATAGTGAGTGATCGAGATCCTATCTTCACTAGAGAGTTTTGGAAGAGTTTGCAAGAAGCTGTGGGAACTCAGTTGTGTCTGAGCACCGCATATCATCCTCAGACGGACGGCCAGACCGAGAGGGTGAATCGTGTTCTGGAAGACCTTTTGAGGCTTTGTATCTTAGATTTTGGAGGTACATGGGAAGAGCATCTTCCATTGGTGGAGTTCGCGTATAACAACAGCTTTCAGTCCAGTATTGGTATGGCTCCTTCCGAAGCTCTTTATGGAAGGCCTTGTCGATCACCTACATGTTGGTAGGAATCTACGGATAAGATCTTGCTTGGGACTGATATGGTTAGAGAGACTTCAGAAAAGATAGATTTGATTCGAAGAAGGATGAAAGCAGTGCAAGACAGACAGAAATCTTACGCGGATAAGAGGAGGACGGATCTGGAGTTTGATGTTGGGGACATGGTCTTTGTCAAAGTATCTCCATTACGGAATGTTGTTCGCTTTGGGTCCGTTGGGAAGTTAGCTGCAAGATTTGTTGGGCCGTTTCCTATTAAGGAAAGGATTGGGCGGATGGCATATAGAGTGGATTTACCCGAGAGACATAGTGGGGTACATGACGTATTCCATGTGTCACATTTGAGGAAGTGCCTACATGAGACCGCAGAGGTGGTAGAGCCGAGCTTACTTAGAGAAGTGGAGGTAGAACGTGATGCAACTATTCGACGAGCTCCTACCCGCATCCTTGGGTCAGAGATTAGGAAGTTGAGAAACAGAGAGGTTCGGCTAGTCAAAGTGCAATGGGGAGAGGATGAGAGAAATGCTACTTGGGAGACAGAAGCGAAGATGCGTTCACTGTACCCATTCCTTTTTGAGGGTATGTCTTTTAACTTCTCCTTTATCGTTTGTCTAGTACTTATCTTATCTTTAGTATGTCCTCTCATTAGTACCTTTGACCTTTGGATAGGGTAAACCTATGGTTGAAACATGTGTTTGAGACATGTTATGGTTGATGGATGCGTGTGGATGCAAGTGTTTGCTAGTGGTTGCTCGTGGATGCATATACACACACTTTAGACACTAGATCGGCTCAATCACTTCATATTGCATATTGCATATAATTGTGTGTAGGTAGCTATATAAATGGATGTATAATGGTTGTGCTATCATATGGATGATGCATTTTGGTGTATGATTGTGCACACATGTAGAGATAGTATGTGTCGATAGGGTTCTTTCGCATACATATTGGATGCATGGCACTATCATGGTTTGCATTAAGGAGGTCAACTGAATCAGTAGACCGCCTAATTTTGCATTAGACAAGGAACATATACACACACTCTTTGCATATGTTCATACAGCATTAGAAACTCTAAGGACAATGAATGCCAGTGTTTGATGGTTTGAGTAGATGGTTGTTTGGTTGGTAGGATACGTTCTTCTTGACTTAGAGATTTCGGGGACGAAATCCATTAAGTAGGGGAGAATGTAACACCCCACATGTTGAATAACTTGTAATAATATAAAACAGGGCAGAATTAAATTTTAAAATCTGAATCAGGGGAAATGGGTTATGCCATTGCGTTCGTCTCGGAAAAATACGCGAAATAGAGTCCGAGTTTTCGAAAATCGGAGTCCGTATGACCCAGTTAAGGCCCGAAGAAGTTTTCAGAAATTCAAAATAGATTTAAAAACAGAAATTTCACATTTCAGAAGAGGCGGGAAAAATTCCCGCCAGACAGAGGGAGTCGACCCTAGGGTCGACATGGGTGTCGACCCCCTCCCTAGGGGTCGACCTAGGGGTCGACTCAGGGGTCGACACAGGGGTCGACCCCCCCTGTCGGTCTGTGTGACCTGGGTGCAACCTGATGGCTTTTGGGTTGTGCTGGTGGCTAGTGACGAAATCTGACGGCTCTAATCTGATTTAGGGTTAATCTAATGGCCTAAAACACCTAACTAATCTATAAATACACCCTAAGACTACCCTAATTCATACTAAAAATAGATACAACGTCGTCATGCCGTCAAAATGCAACTTGAAGGAGCCTCCATCAAATTAAATAGGAAGATAGCTTCTCAAATCAACTACTAATCAACTCTAGCAACTTAATCTTCTTCTTAGGAGTGCTAATCAACAAGTTGTGAGTTTCTATAGCCTTAATGACCAATTGTTGAAATGATTATGATAGGATATAATGAGGTTATGGCTATGAATGTGGATCAATGCAAGTTATGCAAGTTATATGCTATGTGTTAATGATGTTATGCAAGTTATGCAAGTTATATGCTATGTGTTAATGATGTTATGCAAGTTATATGCTATGTGTTAATGATGTTATGCAAGTTATGCAAGTTATATGCTAGGTGTTCATGATGTTATGCAAGTTATGCAAGTCATATGCTATGTGATCATGATGTTATGCAAGTTATGCAAGTCATATGCTAAGTGTTCATGATGTTATGCAAGTTATGCAAGTCATATGCCATGTGATCATGATGTTATGCAAGTTATTCAAGTTTTAGGCTATGTGTTCATGATGCTAGTTATGCAAATCGCTATGATAAACATTGATCCATTATGACACCATGTTATGCAAGTTTGGTGTATGATTATATGCAAGTTCATATATGATATGTTATGCAAGTTTGGTGTATGATTATATGCAAGTTCATATATGACATGTTATGCAAGTTTGGTGTTTGATCATATGCAAGTAACATGTGCAAGTTTACACCTTAGTATGATATGCATACATATGCAAGTTAACCCCTTTGTATGTCATACATACATATGCAAGTTCACCCCTTTGTATGACATAAGTAACTTATGCAAGTTAACCTCTTTATGACATATGTGATTCATGCAAGTTTGGGTTGATTATTTATGCTAGTTGGGTTGATGCTGTATGCAGGTTGACACCTTTAAAACCCATGTTGATGCTAATGTTATGCAAGTTGAACCCGTTGTATTTGTGATGAATCATCACTTTTATGTCATGTTAGCGAATTACGTGGGGAACGATGGGGTTAATATTCATGTTAATGAAATGGTGTGAAGTTGGTATGATTATGCATACCATAAAGTGGATGGACATAATTGAGTCAATTATGTACATCGTTAAATTTGTAGTTAATTAGGGATAATTAATACAAATTATGGGGGTGATTAATTAGGTGTAATTAATCGACTAAGACACGAGGTTGGACCCTTTTGTAGCATAAGACTGCCCGGAACCGACCGGCAAATCCAGCGGCTACAAATGATTGGCCCAATGTGAGAGGTCTTAGGCACAAACTAAATATGTGACAAGTGTAAAGACACGAGGTTAGACTCGGTTATGGCGTAAGGCTGCCCGGACCCAACCGGCAAATCCAGCTGCCATAAAAGATAGTCTAATGTGAGAGGTCTTTACAACGGTTACGTTCTTAATCAATTAAGAAACACTTAACCAGATAAGCATGTAGTGGGGCATAAGGGGTTAAGTGGGTGCCTTGGGTGACATGTGGAAATCAAGTAAGTGCCTTGGGTGGCATGTGGAAATCTAGTGGGTTGCCTTGGGTGGCAATAGGAAATACGATTAGAATACTTAACCAAGTGGAAACATGTAATTAAACATGATTAAAGGGTTAAGTGGGATGCACTAGATAATAGGACAAGCTTAGGTGGGTAGCTTGTGGTGGCCCATTTCAACCAGTAACCCATATGTATCTTATTGGGCTCGACCCATGTCGAGGACGGGACACGCGTACTGGGCTTGATTATAAGAGGCCAAAACGGTTTAGCGGTGGAAACGCAAGTCCAACGGGTTTCATATGCGTGTGTGGACCCGGGCTGGTAGGTAAGACGTTGTTGCATCGTGTAGGAATAAGCCGTGCACCGTTGATTGTATCGGGTTGCCACTTTGGGGAGTGATACACCCCCACTGTGGGGCCAGCACGGGTATCTACGTTAGGGAGCCGATCGCTTGGGGAGTAGTGGGTACACCTAGTGGAGATAGGGGCAGACGGCACCTATGTAGTCAGCTAGGGTACACGAAACTACTGGGTAAATCTTCTAAGTCCTTGGGTGGGATCAACCTTTATGTAGGAATGACTGGTGTGGTGCAGTTAGTAATTACCCTTGGGTGGGTAGATGCGTCTTTACCGTTATCTTAGTTCATCCTATGTCTAGTTGGCTACTTAGTGTAGTCATTTATCCCCAGTCATCACCGTACCAAGTTTATATCATACCCTAATTACTTTAATGATTGTGTTGTTAAAGTTATAGGGCTCACTCAGACTTATGTCTGACCCCGTTGTTTTTATCTTTTTCCCCCTCGGGTCCTCAGGTTGGGCCTAGCACTAGTGGGCTTTGATCAGATTTCTTTATCTATCTTTTGGAGCTTGGACCGTGATGTAAAGCCCAGCTTATCTTTTCTATTATGGCTATTAGTTATGTAGTGGGATTATGTACTTATGTTTTTATCAGGATGGATATTTGGTACTTGACTCTTTTATGGTGTTGTAACTAAACATGTTTACCTTCTGCTGCAATGAAATGATGTTTTAGATTTTCAAGTATTTATATCTGTCTTGTTGTAATTTTTCTGTTCTATATTCACTTAAAATGCTCCACCGAAGTTAAGGCATTCCCTTAGTGAGTGACCTTAGCGGGTGTGGGGTGTTACAATATATATATATATATATATATATATATATATATATATGTATGTATGTATGTATGTATGTATGTATGTATGTATGTATGTATGTATATATATATATCGTTTTCATTTCATATTTACATCATTTTCACATTTCATATATATATCGTTTTCATTTCATATATATATTATTTCCACCTTTCATATATATATTATTTTCACTTTTCAATATATACAATATTTTCACTTTTCAATGTATACGATATTTTCACTTTCAATATATACGATATTTTCACTTTCAATATATACGATATTTTCAATTTCAATATATACGATGTTTTAACTTCCAATATATACGATATTTTCACTTTCAATATATACGATATTTTCACTTTCAATATATATACGATATTTTCACTTTCAATATATACAATATTTTAACTTTCAATATATACGATATTTTCACTTTCAATATATATACGATATTTTCACTTTTCAGTATATACGATATTTTCACTTTCAATATATATACGATATTTTCACTTTTCAATATATACGATATTTTCACTTTTCAATATATACGATTTTCACTTTTCAATATAATCACAACACAATACAATCAAACAAGTCGTCCATGGTCTGTGGATGATGGGGAACAGTTCATATAAGCAGTTACAAAATAAATAACTGTACATAAAATTAATAGTGAGAGAATTCTCACTTTGATGGGTATTAATTTCTGAATTTCCGTTCTGTTCAGATTTGATTTTTCCTGAAATTCTAACAAGCTCTGTTCCAGTTCTGGTCAGTTCCATATTGTAGCTCTTGTTCCCACAATCACAACACAACTTGAATCATCGAATTTCGTGTCTGTTTGAACAAGTTATGGTATTATAAACATTTGATTACACTAATTAATTAATTAATTAAACAATTAGCGCTAATTACTTTATTAATCCATCCTCTCCCCCATTTGACCTTTAAGAAAACACGCTAAACCATCATCGAAGAAGAAAACCACCGCTCCACTGCGCCTCCGACCTCCGGGTCCGAATCCAACATCACCACGCCATCCTCCTTGAAGAGATCGACCACCGACCGCCACGCTGGCCCGCTCGCGCCTCATCTGGTGCCGGAAATTGGCCTTAAACTGCTCGACTTTGGGCGGCAATTTCTCGAGAACCGATCCACTAGAAATGATCAACCTGCCATGGATTGAAATCTCTCTCCCCACCCTTCAATTTCCGCTCAGTAATTTCCATGGATTAGTGCGTGAATTTGGAGAGATTTGGTGGTTTTATTTCGAACGATTTCGTCCACATATTGAGTGGGGCGGCGGCTGGGTTATGAGGGAAGTTAGGGTTTTAATATATATATATATATATAATTTTTTATTTTATTTTATTCCAAAAATATTTGTTTAACATCACGAACTCTAAATCGAACCCAACGACTATTGCCCCTAGCTAAATACCCCTATTCCAAACACAATGGGACATGTTTCGTAACCCAATCGGATGTTACGATCAGTTTTTGATAAAATTAAAATATAAATCTTTATATATTCAATTTAAACGCACATTTCAATTTACCGGGGCCACATACAGTCTCTAAAAATTCCCGAAAAATATTTTCTAGCTTCGTATTGACAATACGGTCCTAACAAAACCAATTTTGTCAAATTCTGAGACCGTTTGAAAAATGGCCATTTTCCGGTCGATTAAATTCAACTGAAACTGGTCAAACGCGTTTTCCTTTGCCACGCTCACATATTGATTCGAAAAATTACGAAATTTGGAATCTAGCAATAATTTGACATCACAGATCCAACAAAAGTGGTTTCGTCGAAAACCGAGGTTGTTTGCAAAATTTCCATTTTTAAGAGCCTTTATATATATCAAAATATATATAAATTCCACAACGACTTTTCTGAATTTTAAACTGGACATATCTTACACTCTATAAAGTGAAATCTCAGTTTCTTACATCCGTTAGAAAGATATTATCAAACAGATTCAAATATTTCTGTTTTCGTCCAATTCCGACTTAAAACGAATTCTGTATATTCATTTGAAATTTGAAATTTGAAATCGAAATTTCAAACTACCGTGCCATTTCAGGCTCGTTATATAATTGAAATAAATTTATTCGTTTTAACTTCATTGAAAATAAATTTTTCGTCGTTATTATTTAAAATAATTCATTTTAAATAATCAAAATTCATTAGAATAGCCAAAATAAAAATTTTAAATTTGCTCAGAATTCCGGGTTATTACAGGTGTCACATACGTCAAACATACTTTGGATTCATTTTAATTTAAACATTTTTAATTAAACTATTAAAAATCTATGTTTTTAAATATCTAAATTATAGTTAGGACATTTAAACCATCATAACTATTTCACATTTTATATTCTAATTAAAATTAAGTTCTTTAATGGTCCCTTTTAACAAAATTCTATTATAACATAATTATGAGCTACTTCCCCTTATAATTTCATATATATATATATATATGTATTTTATGTAATAACCCGGAAATCCGAGCCAATTTAAATTTTTTATTTTGGCAATTTTAGCGAATTTTGAATATTTAAAATGAATTATTTTAAATAAAAACGACGAGAAATTTATTTTGAATAGAATTAGAACGTATATATTTATATATGTCGTCGTCAGAATATAAATATTTATTTATATATATAAAAGGAAATGAAAATGGCACGGTAGTTCGATAATTTGATTTCAAATTTCAAATGAATGTACCAGATTCAAAATAAATCGGATTTTAGTGAAACCAAAAATATTTGAATCTAATTGAGAATATCTTTCCAACGAATCCGAAAAATTGAAATTTCATAGCGGGAATCAAAAGATATGTCCAGTTGAAAATTCTGAATAGTCGTTATGGAATTTCTGTCCCTTAAAAATGGAAATTTTGCAAACGACCTCGGTTTTTGACGAAACCACTTTTGTTGGATCCATGACATCAAATTATTGCTAGGTTTAAAATTTCGTAATTTTTCGAATCAATATGTGAGCGTGGCAAAGGAAAACGTGTTTGACCATTTTCAGTTGATTTTAATCGACTGGAAAATGGCCATTTTTCAGACGGTCTTAGAATTCGACGAAACTAGTTTTGTTAGGACCGTATCGTCAATACGAAGCAAGAAAATATTTTTCGGGAATTTTTCTAGTTAGTATGTGGCCCCGGTAAATTGAAATACGCGTTCAAATTCAATATATAGAGTTATATTTTGATTTTGACGAAAACTGATCGAAATGATCGAATCAGCTTACGATACATATCCCATTGTGTTCGGAATGGGGGTAATTAGCTATGGACGACAGTCGTTGGGTCTTGTTTTGAGTTTGAAATAAAAAGTTACTTTTTGGTGGAAAATAAATTAATTAAATATAAATAAAGGGGCCAGGCCCCTTTACCTTTTCTCCTAGTCAACGCCCCCTATCCTTTTCTTTCAAAACCCACTCAGATAAAATAAAAAAGAAACCCCCCCAAATGTCGATCTCGCCTGACGCCCCTTCCCCAACCCTACGCCGCCATCGCGGCCAGCGGTAGCGCCACTACCGGCGAGGTCCGCCTCCCTTTCCCCCCTTTACTCCAGCTCTCCAATGACGCACCCCCCTTAAATCCCCTAGAAACCCAACGGAACACCACTCCAACCACCGAGACGCAGCGCCCACCCATTGAATGGGCCCCACCACCGGCAGTTCTCCCGAGGGCCTGCGCCCCTCCGACGAACGGTGCTCTTTAGCCCTCCGAATTGTGAGCGTTCTCCTTTTTTATTTTAGTTCATTTAATTTTTTTTATTTTCTGAAATTAGATTTTATGTATAAAAAAAATCAGTTTGCTTTAACTGTATAAAGTTAATGTTTTTAACCATATAAAGATTATGTTTTTATCGTATAAAGATTATATTTTTAGCTAGGATCTTTGTTTTAGAAAAGCTAGAATTTTTAGTTATCGGATTTTTATCATGAAGAAAGCGATATAAAAATATAATTTTTATATGATGTAAAGAATAAAAATATAATTTTTATACAATGTAGAGAATAAAAATATGATTTTTATATTATAGAAGTATTAAAAATATAATTTTTATATAAGTATGATAATAAAAATTCGATCTTTATATAAGAGGTGGAAATATAAAAATATAATTTTTATATAGAAAGAGGCGTTGTAAATATATGAAGTGAAATAAAAATCTGATCTTTATTTTATCGTGAAGTAGAGAGAATATAAAAATGTGATTTCTATATACGTAGCAAACACGGACGACGAAAGTGACAAAAGGCTAGTGGCGAAGATTTCCTTCATATGAAGAGTCGTGGCGTTTGGTTTAGCTCTCGTAAGAACTCCTCACTTTTATTTTTATTTCTAGTTTGAGATATATACTAGGATGCAGACGGTGTTTAGTAGCACCCGACACCCGTCGTCCACAGACCATGGACGGCTTGTATGCTTGTTTGTTTGATTTTGATGTGTGGTTGATTGTGTGATGTGATGTGAAATGAAATAAATATTTATATGGTTAAAATATTTTATAGTTGAAAATAGAATTTTTAACGTGTATTTGAAATAAAATAAATATAAACAAATCGGACGATTTGTTTTTATACACACATTTGACAGATATTGATTGGGACGATAAATTTTACACATCGCCCAACTACACAAATAAAATCTCTGTTTGATTGTTTGAAAACCTTACACGGGTATTGGGATGATATATGACATACACTAATCCCAATAATTAGTTGTATGTCGATCGATTGATTGACAGACTGTTATAAGCGTTGAATATTTATATTTGATGCTTATACAGTGTAGAATGCACTTTGGATGATGGTTGATTATTTGTCATTGTTGATATATACATGCGTTGTATGGGAAATCCATAGAAATAAAATCTATGGTAATTGATTGGGCCTCATTCCAGTTTTGAAAAAGAAATATTTGAAAAAGAAATATTTGAAAAAAAATATTTGAATAGAAATATTTGAAAAAGAAATATTTGAAATAGAAATATTTGAAAAAGAAATATTTGAAAAAAAATATTTGAATAGAAATATTTGAATAGAAATATTTGAAATAGAATATTTGAAAATAGAAATATATGAAGCCGTGTTGATTAGATTGACGCCATTTTGACGTGAATGATATTTCTATTGATTTTATTCATTTTATAATGAATATCGAAAGTGATTTCAAAATCTGATATTTTGAATATAAATTAATTCGAATTGAAATTGAATAGAAATGAATTCGAATTGAATTCGAATAGAAATGAATTCGAATTGAAATTGAATAGAAATGAACTTGAATTGAAATTGAATTGAATTGAAAACGAACTGAAATTGAATTAAAAATCGATTTGAATTGAAATCAATTTGAAATGAATTTAAATCGAATTTATAAGGAAAAATTCAATTTTGGTTTGAATTTGAAAAGAAGTTGAAATCGTTTTGAAAATGAATTTAAAACGATTTATATAATACGTTTTAAAAGGAAATCGACGAAGTATATATTATATATATATAATATAATGGCCTGAATAGAACGTGCCGCGCTGTGGTAGTTCGTGAATTTCGACCATTGACTTCGAATGGATATTGCGGGAGATCGACCGTCGGATTCTCCTAAAGCCGGAACCGTTGGGTTCGTATCGAAAAGATCTTTCTAACGATAGAAAACTAACAGTTAGATTTGGAATTATGTCCAAATCAAATTTGGAAAAGGTCGCTGAAAGTGCAGGTCAATGGTCGTTGATGGAAATCGACTGTACGGGCATTGATAAAATTATTAAAAATAGTAATAATTTGTGTAAAATTGTAAGAAATGATTTGTGAAGAATTGGGATGAAAAACTCCATGTTTGAAAAGATAAAAATAGATTTTTATCGAAATAAACTGGATTTAAACTAGAATAATAATTTAATTATTTTTAAAATAAATAAATTGGATTTGAAAAGGGTTTTAAAAGTAACCATAATTTCGAATAATTGAATTGGAATGGATTTGAATCGAAATTGTCTTTAGAATACTTCGATGTTGGATTTCGTGATGATACGGGTATTGTTACGGGAATTTGAAAGATATATTTATATCGTTATTTCCAATACGATATTTGTTGGTCATAGAATTTGATATTGAATATAAGCCGATATATTCTCTATTCAGAGCCTTGTATTTAATATCAAATGTGATTTTGGGGTTTATCATGAAACATGTTTTAAATGACACTGATTCTTTAACCCAGTTAAAGATTAAAACTAAGTGGAGTTTTAATGAATCTTTAATTAGATTGAAAAGATCGAGAATGGAGTATCACCAATTTTGCTCCAGGAGATAGTTAAATCTTTAATTAGATTTGAACGTGAAATGGTAATCGAATTTACCGATAACACCGTGGTGTTAGATATGAAGTATTACCAGTTTTACTTCATGGGATAAATAGGTTGGGATTGGGAAATAAAACAAATAATTACTTCGGTGTGGTTCGCTAATCCCAACTAGTTTGAAGTGATATTCAAAGGAAGATTAAAGAATAAATTTAAAAGAATTTATCTTTGATAAAATTAATGGGAACCTTTCCCTTAGAATGTGAAATTTAGAAACTAACTGTCGGTTGGCTAAGAAGAATGGTTTCCTGGGTATTGATCTGATGTTGGTTTCGGCCTTCGGGGTTAATATTTAGGGAATTATTCTCTTGTTAATTTACGGTTAGTGACTGATGAATTGGAATGAGGCGTATGCTGTTTTTGTGTAACACATGTTTATTATATACGCGAGTTATTCAGAAAGATTGGGTTTATCCCATTCTGAATAACTGATTCGACGTGGTGCCGAAGATGAAGATGGTGGTTGAAGACCGGAGGTCTTCACGTCGTTTGGATATTACTGATGATCTTGATTGGGCCGTACACCCAAGAGGAGAGAATCAGTTGATGATCGTCCAGACGTACTTGGAGATCGATGGATATGCAGGGTACTAGGTGCCTCCGGTTTTGTTCAGACCCATAACGAACTTGTAAATGGACTGTATGTCTGACATTGGATTTCAGTCTGTGTGATTGATTTCTATTAAATATATATCAGTTTGGCGGTGGAGAATTTATTCTCTTGCTTAACGCCCTTCTCTGAGATGTACGAGCTCAGGGGTTATATATTGATGGATATCCATCGCATGGAATGAATTGCCTGTGTGGCATGCCAAAGTGGCAATGGATCAAGGCTTCTATTGAAATGCAAAGTCTTGCGGTTGATGATCAAAGCACGGCCTGTGTGGCGTAGCTTTATGTAACGTTGATTCGCGAGCCTCACACCCCGGTGGTGAACCAAAAACGGGAGAGGAACTCAGGGAGATCATGCGTTTCTTTCTAGTTAGAAATGGCGTCAGTGGTTTTACACGCCTTGATGAGTTTGACTTATATGGTTGTCGCTGTTGCGAGGCGCCTCGGTTAGATCGGACGATTCGGGTCCAATGGAGCCATTCGTTGGCTCGCTTACGCCCTAAAGGGTGGGGAAACTCAGTGTTCAGGAATTTTAATCCACATCGGTGGACCGGCCCTGTCGCTCCAAGGTCACTCGAGCTCTGACCTGAAGCTCGGGCTAGAGAGTCTCGAATCGGTAGAGGACTATCTTTTGCCTCGGTTCACAGATTGAAATCCCACTTCCAATATGTGACTTTGCGGTTTTATTTGTAGAGCCTAGTATGGCGACATAGTGGGATGGGGCGCTTATGCCGTCTATGATTGATACTTATGATTTGAAGTTGTTTTATATACTATGAACTTATTATAGTATCAAATGATTTGTTTTAAACGTATCAAGCATTCTTGGCTATTATAAGGTAAAAACCCTATCCTCCGGCTTGCGTTGCATTGTGTGATGGGACTTGGGTCATATAAAGCTTCATTGTTCTTTATTTAGCATTGCGCTGTTGTTTTATGCACTGGTATTCTTGGAAGGAAATCTGTTCCGTGTTATACGGCGTGGTCCCTTGATTTACCGAACTTTAAAATAAAGATTAATAACTGTTTAGTTCTCACACCAGTCCCATGATTGACCTGGAGTTTATTGTTTTAACCTAAACTCTGGGTGCCCTTATTTTGACATGGGCAGCTTATAGTTTTGGTTTTGCAGATTTATATTCACAGGATCCTGATTTATAGCTGGAACGATACCCGGGAAGCTCTGTATCCGTGTATTACTTCTAGTCGTGTATTGTATTATTTTCCGCTGCTATGTAATGTATTGTAATCTCTGATATTTTATCGAATGTGTAATAGTTATTTATACTCTGTATATTCTTGTATTCTGATGGATATTGTTGTAATATACAATGAAATGTTTTTCTGTCTACGTTCTAATTCGTCTTGTCCTCGGAGTTATTCGTTCTTTCTCTTCACTTCGGAGAACGGGGAAGTTCGGGTCGCTTCAGTTGGTATCAGAGCTTTGGTTTTCAAAGCTCAAAGAACAAGACACATTAGAACCATACGAAGGAATTCATCAGAAATTGGATTAGTAATATCTAATAAGAATGACTCGTTAGTGATGGGATCAGTAGTATCCTAGAACGAGTGTGAAGAGTATATTTTTAAAGTGAAAACAATCTTTGTTTTGAAAATTTAAATCAATTATTCGTATTTGATTATTTATTTGTATTGATTTGGACAGTCTAGTATATAAATACTTTGCATATACGTCTGATCCACGGGTATTCAAAGTTTTAATATACTTGATAGATATAGAATCACACTCTAGTCGCTCGGAGATGATTCTGATGATTACTCGAGTATCATCAGAGTTTATATTCGAGTGACGAAAGTGAGATTTCTATATATTTCCAATTTACTGGTGTGAGAACCCAAATTAGATAGGGCCTATTGTTGTGATTTGACATCAAAAATCTGATTTTTGACTATATATCAAAGTTATGAATTTGAAATGATAACCAACTAATTGATTGATAGTTGTGTTGTTTGATTATTGTTTGATTAATTAAATGTTGAACCTATAGCCAATTTGAACCAAATAGTAAATTGTATTGAAAATTTATCGCATTTGCATGCATGTACATGTACTTACATTCAACAGGTCATTGCAAAGAGGCTAGAGCAGAAGAATAAAATTGTTTGCCCAACAAATAGGTAAATGTTTACCATAATTTACTGTTTTGTTAGGGTGATGATGATTTTATGAGCCGATTGGCTAGCCGTTTGGCCTTTTCTTTTTCTTTTGGATTGAAGAAGGCCATGGGAGGCTATATGAAATATCCCGAAGTCCCCGGTGTAGGTGAGGTTATGGCGAAATTTTTCGAAAATTTAGGGTGTTAGCCAAATTTTTGAAGAATTTGAAAAGTTTTTAGAAACTAAAAAGTTGAAGAACTTAAATTGTAATGAAAATACTGGAAGTTGAGTTGATTTGTGAAACAACTTTCGGCTTCGTTCCTTTTCGGGGACGAAAAATTTTAAGTTGGGGAGATTGTAATAACCCGGAAATCCGAGCCAATTTAAAATTTTTATTTTGTCAATTTTAGCGAAATTTGAATATTTAAATTGAATTATTTTAAATAAAAATGACGAGAAATTTATTTTGAATAGAATTAGAACGTATATATTTATATACGTCGTCGTTAGAATATAAATATTTATTTATATATATAAAAGGAATTGAAAATGGCGCGGTAGTTCGATAATTCGATTTCAAATTTGAAATGAATGTACTGGATTCAAAATAAACCGAGTTTTAGTGAAACCAAAAATATTTGAATCTAATTGAGAATATCTTTCCAACGAATCCGAAAAATTAAAATTTCATAGCGGGAATCAAAAGATATGTCCAGTTGAAAATTCTGAATAGTCGCTATCGAATTTATGTCCCTTAAAAATGGAAATTTTGCAAACGACCTCGGTTTTCGACGAAACCACTTTTGTTCGATCCGTAATATCAAATTATTGCTAGTTTTTAAATTTCGTAATTTTTCGAATTGATATATGAGCTTGGCAAAGGAAAACGTGTTTGACCAGTTTCAGTTGATTTTAATCGACTGGAAAATGGCCATTTTTCAAATGGTCTCAGAATTCGACGAAACTAGTTATGTTAGGACCGTATCGTCAATACGAAGCTAGAAAATATTTTTTGGGAATTTTTCTAGTTAGTATGTGGCCCAGGTAAATTTAAATACGCGTTCAAATTCAATATATAGAGTTATATTTTGATTTTGACGAAACTGATCGAAACGATCGAATCAGCTTACAATACATATCCCATTGTGTTCGAATGGGGGTAATTAGCTATGGACGACAGTCGTTGGGTCTTGTTTTGAGTTTGCAATAAAAAGTTACTTTTTGGTGGAAAATATATTAATTAAATATAAATAAATGGGCCAGGCCCCTTTACCTTTTCTCCTAGTCCACACCCCCTATCCTTTTCGTTCAATACCCACTCAGATAAAATAAAAAAGAACCCCCCCCCCCAAATGTCGATCTCGCCTGACGCCCCTTCCCCAACCCCAAGCCGCCATCGCGGCCAGCGCTAGCGCCGCCACCGGCGAAGTCCGCATCCCTTTCCCCCCTTTAATCTCTCTCTCCAACGACGCAACCCCCCCCCCCCCCCGTGAATCCCCTAGAAACCCGACGGAACCCCACTCCAACCACCGAGACGCAGCGCCCACCCCTTGAACGGGCCCCACCACCACCAGCAGTCCTCCCTACGGCCTGCGTCGCTCCGACGAATAGTGCTCTTCAGTCCTCCGAACTGTGAGCGTTCTCCTTTTTTATTTTAGTTCATTTAATTTTGTTTATTTTCTGAAATTAGGTTTTATGTATAAAAAAGATCAGTTTTTGCTTTAACCGTATAAAGTTAATATTTTTAACCATATAAAGATTATGTTTTTATCGTATAAAGATTATATTTTTAGCTAGGATCTTTGTTTTAGAAAAGCTAGAATTTTTAGTTATAAAAAGATCGGATTTTTATCATGAAGAAAGCGATATAAAAATATAATTTTTATATGATGTAAAGAAAAAAAATATAATTTTTATATAATGTAGAGAATAAAAATATGATTTTTATATTATAGAAGTATTAAAAATAAATTTTTTATATAAGTATGATAATAAAAATTCGATCGTTATATAAAAGGTGGAAATATAAAAATATAATTTTTATATAGAAAGAGGCGTTGTAAATATATGAAGTGAAATAAAAATCTGAACTTTATTTTTATCGTGAAGTAGAGAGAATATAAAAATGTGATTTTTATATATGTAGCAAACACGGACGACAAAAGTGATAAAAGGCTAGTGGTGAAGATTTCCTACATATGAAGAGTCATGGCATTTGGTTTAGCTCTCGGTGAGAACTCCTCACTTTTATTTTTATTTCTAGTTTGAGATATATACTAGGATGCAGACGGTGTTTAGTAGCACCCGACACCCGTCGTCCACAGACCATGGACGACTTATATGCTTGTTTGTTTGATTTTGATGTATGGTTGATTGTGTGATGTGATGTGAAATGAAATAAAATATTTATATAGTTAAAATATTTTATAGTTGAAAATAGAATTTTAACTTGTATTTGAAATGAAATAAATATAAACAAATCGGATGATTTATTTATATACACACATTTGACTGATATTGATTGGGATGGTAAATTTTACACATCGCCCAACTGCACAAATAAAATCTGTGTTTATTGTTTGAAATCCCAACACGGGTATTGGGATGATATATGACATACACTAATCCCAATAATTAGTTGTATGTCGATCGATTGATTAACAGACTGTTATAAGCGTTGAATATTTATATTTGATTCTTATACAGTGTAGAATGCACTTTGGATGATGGTTGATTATTTGTCATTGTTGATATATACATGCGTTGTATGGGAAATCCATAGAAATAAAATCTATGGTAATTGATTGGGCTTCATTCCAGTTTTGAAAAAGAAATATTTGAATAGAAATATTTGAAAAAGAAATATTTGAAATTGAAATATTTGAAAAAGAAATATTTGAAAAAAAATATTTGAATAGAAATATTTGAAGTAGAATATTTGAAAATAGAAATATATGAAGTCATGTTGATTAGATTGACGCCATTTTGATGTGAACGATATTTCTATCGATTTTATTCATTTTATAATGAATATCGAAAGTGATTTCAAAATCAAATATTTTGAATAGAAATGAATTCGAATTGAAATTGAATAGAAATGAATTCAAATTGAAATTGGATAGAAATGAATTCGAATTGAAATTGAATAGAAATGAATTCGAATTGAAATTGAATAGAAATGAATTCGAGTTGAAATTGAATAGAAATGAATTCGAATTGAAATTGAATAGAAATGAATTCGAATTGAAATTGAATAGAAATGAATTCGAATTGAAATTGAATAGAAATGAATTCGAATTGAAATTGAATAGAAATGAATTCGAATTGAAATTGAATAGAAATGAACTCGAATTGAAATTGAATTGAATTGAAAACGAACTGAATTGAAAACGAACTGAAATTGAATTAAAAATCGATTTGAATTGAAATCAGTTTGAAATGAATTTAAATCGAATTTATAAGGAAAAATTCAATTTTGATTTGAATTTGAAAAGAAGTTGAAATCAATTTGAAAACGAATTTAAAACGATTTATATAATACGTTTTAAAAGGAAATCGACGAAATATATATTATATATATTATATATATAATATAATGGCCTGAATAGAACGCGCCGCGCTGCGGTAGTTCGTGAATTTCGACCATTGACTTCGAATGGATATTGCGGGAGATCCGACCGTTGGATTCTCCTAAAACAGAACCGTTGGGTTTGTATCGAAAAGAGCTTTCTAAAGAATATTATAAATTAGAAATCTAACGGTTGGATTTGGAATTATGTCCAAATTAAATTTGGAAAAGGTCACTGTAAGTGCAGTTCGATGGCCGTTGATGGAAATCGATTGTACGGGCCTTGATAAAATTATTAAAAATAGTAATAGTTTGTGTAAAATCATAAGAAATGATTTGGGGAAAATTGGGATGAAAAACTCCATATTTGAAAAGATAAAAATAGATTTTTATCGAAATGAACTGGATTTAAACTAGAATAATAATTTATTTATTTTTAAAATAAATAAATTGGATTTGGAAAGGGTTTTAAAAGTAACTAGAATTTCCAATAATTGAATTGGAATGGATTTGAATCGAAATTGTCTTTGGAATATTTCGATGTTGGATATCGTGATGATGGAGGTATTGTTATGGGAATTTGAAAGATATATTTATATCGTTATTTCCAATACGATATTTGTTGGTCGTAGAATTTGATATTGAATATAAGCCGATATATTCTCTATTCAGAGCCTTGTATTTAATATCAAATGTGATTTTGGGGTTTATCATGAACCGTGTTTTAAATGACACTGATTCTTTAACCCAGTTAAAGATTAAAACTAAGTGGAGTTTTAATGAATCTTTAATTAGATTGAAAAGATTCAGAATGGAGTATCACCAGTTTTGCTCCAGGCGATAGTTAAATCTTTATTTAAATTTGAACGTGAAATGGTAATCGAATTTACCGATAACACCATGGTGTTAGATATGAAATATTACCTGCTTTACTTCATGGGATAAATAGGTTGGGATTGGGAAATAAAACAAATAATTACTTCGGTGTGGTTCGCTAATCCCGACTAGTTTGAAGTGATATTCAAAGGAAGATTAAAGAATAAATTTAAAAGAATTTATCTTTGATAAAATTAATGGGAACCTTTCCCTTAGAATGTGAAATTTAGAAACTAACTGTCGGTTGGCTAAGATGAATGGTTTCCTGGGTATTGATCTGATGTTGGTTTCAGCCTTCGGGGTTAATATTTGGGGAATTATCCTCTTGTTAATTTACGGTTAGTGACTGATGAATTGGAATGAGGCGTATATTGTGTTTGTGCAACACATATTTATTATATACACAAGTTATTCAGAAAAACCTGGTTTATCCCATTCTGAATAACTGATTCGACGTGGTGTCGAAGATGAAGACGGTGGTTGAAGACCGGAGGTCTTCACGTCGTTTGGATAATTACTGATGATCTTGATTGGGTGGTACACCCAAGAGGAGAGAATCAGTTGGTGATAGTTCAGACGTACTTGGAGATCGATGGATATGCGGGGTACTAGGTGCCTCCGGTTTCGTTCAGATCCAAAACGAACTTGTAAATGGACTATGTGTCTGACATTGGATTTCAGTCTGTGTGATTGATTTCTATTAAATATATATCAGTTTGGCGGCGGAGAATTTATTCTTTTGCTTAACGCCCTTCTCCAAGATGTACGAGCTCAGGGGTTATATATTGATGGATATCCATCGCATGGAATGAATTGCCTATGTGGCATGCCTAAGTGGCAATGGATCAAGGCTTCTGTTGAAAAGCAAAGTCTTGTGGTTGATGATCAAATCACGGCCTGTGTGGCGTAGCTTTTTGTAACATTGATTCGCGAGCCTCACACCCCGATGGTGAACCAAAAACGGGAGAGGACCTCAGAGAGGACATTCATTTCTTTCTAGTTAGAAGTAGCGTCAGTGGTTTTACACGTCCTGACGAGTTTGACTTATGTGGTTGCTGCTGTTGCGAGGCGCCTCGGTGAGATCGGACGATCCGGGTCCGATGGAGCCATTCATTGGCTCACTTACGCCCCAAAGGGCGGGAAACACAGTGTTCAGGAATTTTAATCCACATCGGTGAACCGGCCCTGTCGCTCCATGGTCACTCGAGCTCTGACCTGAGGCTCGGGCTAGAGATTCTCGAATCGGTAGAGGACTATCTTTTGCCTCGGTTCACAGATGGAAATCCAACTTCTAATACGTGACTTTGCGGTTTTATTTGTAGAGCCTAGTATGGCAACATAGTGGGATAGGGCGCTTATGCCGTCTATGATTGATACTTATGATTTGAAGTTGTTTTATACACTATGCACTTATTATAGTATCAAATGATTTGTTTTAAATGTATCAAGCATTCTTGGCTATTATAAGATAAAAGCCCTATCCTTCGGCTTGCGTTGCATTGTGTGATGGGACCTGGGTCTTATAATAGCTTCATTGTTCTTTATTTAGCATTGCCTATTGTTTTATGCACTGGTATTCTTGGGAGGAAAGCCGTTCCGTGTTATATGGCGTGGTCCTTTGATTTACCGAACTTTAAAATAAAGATTAATAACTGTTTAGTTCTCACACCAGTCCCATGATTGACCTGGAGTTTATTGTTTTAACATAAACTCTGGGTGCCCTTATTTTGACACGGGCAGCTAGTAGTTTTGGTTTTGCAGATTTATATTCACATGATCCTGATTTACAGCTGGAACGATACCCGGAAATCTCTGTATCCATGTATTACTTCTAGTTGTGTATTGTATTATTTTCCGCTGCAATGTAATGTATTTTAATCTCTGATATTTTATCGAATGTGTAATAGTTATTTATACTCTGTATATTCTTGTATTCTGATGGATATTGTTGTAATATACAATGAAATGCTCTTCTGTCTGCGTTCTGATTCGTCTTGTCCTCAAAGTAATTCATTCTTTCTCTTCTCTTCGGAGACCGAGGAAGTTTGGGTCGCTTCATTTTACACAAAAACGGAGTTGCAATCCTTTGTTCAATTATCCTTCCTTTTAAACAAAATATATATTTAGAAACTATCGTTTAATAAATCTTGTTTATTTCCTTAATATAACGTCTATAAATTTATTAAACATATAAGCTCTTTACAAATTTCTTTCAAAAGAGAAACTTAATTATTAAATATTACAAATATCCATTAGGAAATTACACCATAAGTACCTTCCAAAATATTTCAGTTTGAATCAATGGTTCATAAAACTAGGTGATTATTACCTTAGTATTAAAACATTCATATTTTCAATATTTTATACTTCTTATTATGAATTCCCAATATAATTTATACTTATATTTTCTTCTATTATTTATCCTATTAATACGAAGATAAGTTTTAAAACATGAGTAAACTAACTTAAAGAAAGAACCTAATCAAAGAGGATCTATAAAGGATGCACTAGAACAAGGACAGAGATTCAAACTTATATCAATCCTAATAAAAGAAAATTTCTAACAAGAAAGATGGATTTCGAAAGGGAGGATATTTTGGAAAGATATTAAATTTTGAAATAGTTTATATTTTCAAAATGCGCTCTCTCTCGGGGATGATTTCATGACTAATTCTACTCATTTTAGGGTATTAGTACCCTATCTCTAATGAGTTTTACCCCATAAACCAAAGCTCTAATACCAACTATAGCAACCCGCCATTTCTGTAATAACCCGGAAAATCTGGGCCAGTTTAAAATTTTTATTTTGGCAATTTTAGTGAATTTTGAATATTTAAAATAGATTATTTTAAATAATATCGACGAGAAATTTATTTTGAATATAATTCGACGTATATTTTATATACGTCGTCGTTAGAATATATAATATTTATATATAATTATAAATAGAATTGAAAATGGCGCGGTAGTTCGATAATTCGATTTCAAACTTCGATTGAACATACCGGGTGCAAAATAATCCGGATTTTAGTGAAACCAAAAACATTAGGATCTAATTGTGAATATCTTTCTAACGAATCCGACAAATTGAAATTTCGTAGCGAGAATCAAAAGATATGTCCAGTTGAAAATTCTGAATAGTCGCTATGGAATTCAGGCCCTTAAAAATGGACATTTTGCAAATGACCTCGGATTTCGACGAAACCACTTTTGTTGGGTTCGCAGTGTCAAATTATTGCTAGATTCCAAATTTCATAATTTTTCGAATCAATATGTGAGCATGGCAAAGGAAAACGTGTTTTGACCATTTCAGTTGATTTTAATCGACTGGAAATTGGCCATTTTTCCAACGGTCTCAGAATTCGACGAAACTAGTTTTGTTAGGACCGTATCGTCAATACGAAGCTAGAAAATATTTTTCGAGAATTTTTAGAGTTAGTATGTGACCCCGGTAATTTGAAATGTACGTTTAAAATTCAATATAGTGATTTAAATGCAAATTAAACGGAAACTGATTCAAACAGTAGAATCAGCCTACGTGGCATATCCCATTGTGTTCGGAATGGGGGTTAAACGCTAGGGACGACAGGCGGTGGACCTCGTTTCGAGGTCGTATGAAAAAGTCAACTTAAGGTTGAATTAAATAATAATAAAATAAAATAAAATAAAATAAAAAAACACTTTCTCTTCCCTCCATATACCCCCCCTCCCCGATTCATTTCAGTAGATCGGAAAAAAAAAGGAAACCTAAACCTAGTTCGCCGCCCCCCCCCTCAAGACTTCGGCGCCGACGAACGCCATCCCGAAGCCGCCCATACCTCGAAGCCGACGAAGACCTCGAAACCGCGCCCCCCCTCGAACACCTCGACGCCGACACCACTGAGCCACCGCGCCCCCCTCAAAGCCTGCCGCCAACGCTTCCTTCTCCCCCTCCCTTTCGCAGGCTGCGGTGAGTGGCTAAGTGATTTCATTTTTATTTATTTTTTTATTATTTTTTTTGTTTGTTTTGTTCTGCTAATTTTTTTTTAAAACTGATTTTATAAAAAGAAAAAAAAACTGATTTTTGGTTATAGTAAAAACTGATTTTTGGTTATAGTAAAAATTGATTTTTAGTTAGCAAAGAAAGAAATGATTTTTAAAAATAAAAGTTAAGAACTTTAAGGAAAAAAAAATGATCTTTGTTTGATAGAAAATATAATATAATTTTTGTTTGATTAAAACTTGATTTATATATATATACTAGCATAATAAAAATATCATTTTTGTTATGAAGTTAACATGAGAAGGTTATGATTTTTAACGTTAGAAAGTTATGATTTTTACCGTAGTAAAAATACGATTTTTATATAATGTAGATTAGAATTAAAATGTGGTTTTTATATGTTGAACTTCGAAATAAAATGTGGTTTTTATATGTTGAACTTCGAATTAAAAATGTGATTTTTATATGTTGAACTTCGAATTAAAATGTGATTTTTATATGTTGAACATCGAATTAAAAATGTGATTTTTATATATTGAACTTCGAAATAAAAATTCGATTTTTATATATTGAGAAGTAAACTAAAAATTCGATTTTTATATATTGAATAGCGAACTAAAAATTCGATTTTTATATATTGAGAAGTGAAATAAAAATTCGATTTTTATATATTGAATAACGAAGTCAAAACTCGATTTTTATATATGTAGTGGCTACGGGCGACGAAGCTGACGAAGATTCGAAAAAGAAGTGCCGTGGAGCTAGGATAGCTATCGGTGAGAGCTCCTCACCTTTCAATTTAATTTTTCTAGTTATATATATACTAGGATGCAGACGGTGCTTAGTAGCACCCGACACCCGTCATCCACAGACCATGGATGGCTTGTTTGTTAAATTGTTTGGTTGTGTAGTTAGTTATATGATTTGATTTGAATGTGGTTTGTGGTGTGAAAAATCGAATCGATAAATTGGTTAGGATTAGACGTGCGCCGTTATAAGGCGAAGGAGTAAGACTAGGTTAGACTCTTACTCCAAATTTTGTGGTTTGCATAACGAAAGTGATTTGATTGATGTGTGAATGGCGTGGGCCTTCACTAGACCGGGGATAAGGCTAGGCCTCGTCCCGTTTCTAGTATCGTGCCGTTATGTCGCCGAAATTTTCTAGAATATGTTAGAAAAATAAAAATATCATTTTTATTGTGTAAATGAAATGAATAGAAATTCAAGTGTTGAAATAGAATATTTTATCGTTAAAAATATAATTTTTAACGTGAAAGTGAATAAATAAAATATTTATAAACAAATCGGCCGATTTGTTTATATACACTGATTTGACTGATATTGATTGGGTTGATAAATTTTACACATCGCCCAACTGCACAAATAAAATCTGTGTTTGATTGTTTGAAACCCCACACGGGTGTTGGGATGAAATTTGAAGTTCACTCATCCTGATTGATCAAATATGTCGATCGATTGATTGACAGGCTGTTATAAGCGTTAGATATCGATATTTGATGCTTATACAGTGTAGTGCACTTTGGTTGATGGTTGATTATTTTTCGACGCTATTATATACATGTGTTGTATGGAATTCATATAATTAACGTTATATGGTGATTGATTGGGCCTCATTCCAATTGGGAAAATAAGGAATATTATAAAAGAAAATTCATGTGTTGAATATAAAAATAGTCATGTGTTGACGATGTGCATGTGTTGAGTGAAATATTTTATATAATCAAAATTACATCTTTATCACATTTAAAATTAGAACTACTCCCCAGTAGAAGTCTAATTGAAAATCAAACGATAGATATCATAGTTTTATAAAATATTTCACATAATAAAAATAGTGATGTGTTGACAGTACTCATGTGTTGAGATTAGTCGTGTGTTGAAAGAAATATAGGTTCATGTGTTGAATTGAATAGAAGTTTTTGAAATATATAAAGCCGTGTGGATTAGAGATGCGCTATTTTGACGTGAACGATATTTATATCGATTTTATTCGTTTTACAACGAATATTGAAAAGTGATTTCAAAACTAAATATTTTGAAATGAAATTCAATTGAATTAGATTAAAATTCGAATTGAATAGGAAGTGAATTTGAATTTGAATAAAATAGAAATGAATTGAATTGAAAACGATTTCGAAATGAATTGAATTGAAAACGATTTCGAAATGAATTGAATTGAAAACGATTTCGAAATGAATGGAATTGAAAACGAATTCAAATTGAATTGAAAGTGAATTGAAATGAATTCAAAGTGAATTTGAATTTGAATTGAATAGAAATGAATTTTAAAACGAATTTATAGAGAAGAATTCAATTTTGATTTGAATTGAAATGGAAGTTGAAATTGCTTTTGAAACGAATTCAAAACTATTTTTAAAATTCGTTTTAAAAGGAAATCGACGAAATATATATTATATATATAATATAATGGCCTGAATAGAACGCGCCGCGCCGCGGCAGTTCGTGAATTTCGACCATTTATTTCAAACGGACATTGCGGGAGATCCGACCGTCGGATTCTCCTAAAACCGGAACCGTTGGGTTCGTATCGAAAAGAGCTTTCCAATGAATATTAGAAATTTGAAATCTAACGGTTGGATTTGGAATTATGTCCAAATCAAATTCGAAAAAGGTCGCTGTAAGTGCAGTTCGATGGCCGTTGTTGGAAATCGACTGTACGGGCCTTGATAAAATTATTAAAAATATCTATAATTTGTGTAAAATTATAATATGTGAATTGGAAAGATTTGGGCTGGAAAATTCCACATTTGAAAAGATAAAAATAGATTTTTATCGAAATGAACTAGTTTTGAACTAGAATTGAAATCAATTTATTTTTAAAATAAATAAATTGAATTTGAAAGTGATTTTGAAAATAATCGATAATTTCCAATACGTGGATTGGACTGGAGCTGAATCGAAATTATCTTCGGGATATTTCGATGTTGGATTTCGTGACTATACAAATATTGTTATGGGGATTTGAAAGATATTTTATATCGTTATTTCCAATACGATATTTGTTGGTTTCAGAATTTGATATTGAATATAAGCCGATATATTTTCTATTCAGAGCCTTGTATTTAATATCAAATGTGATTTGGTTTGTCGTGAATCGTGTTTTTGATGACATTGGTTCTTTAACCCAGTTAAAGGCAGAATATTGATTTTTTTTGTGAAGATTAAAACTAAGTGGAGTTTTAATGAATCTTTAATTAGATTAAAATGTGAATTGATAATTTTAATTATCAAATTTGAAAAGTGATCGAGAGTGGAGTACCACCAGTTTTGCTCCAAAGCGATAGTTAAATCTTTAATTAGATTTGAACGTGAAATGGTAATTAATTTTACCGATAACACAGTGGTGTTAGATGTGGAGTATTACCAGTTTTCTCCATGGGATATAGGTTGGGATTGGGAAATAAACTAAATAATTACTTCGGTGTGGCTCGTTAATCCCGACTAGTCGAAATGGTATCCAAAGGAGGATTAAAGAATAAATTTAGAAGAATTTATCTTGGATAAAATTAATGGGAACCTTTCCCTAAGAATGTGATTTTGTGAATAAAAGAATATTCTGAATTGGAATGAGGCGTTTGTTGTGTTTGTGTAACATTCGTTTATTATATACGGTGGTTATTCAGAAAGACCGGGTTTATATCCATTCTGAATAACCGATTCGACGAGATGTCAAAGATGAAGACGGTGGTTAAAGACCGGAAGTCTTCACATCGTTTGGGTGATTACTGATGATCTTGATTGGGCTGTACACCCAAGATGAGGGAAACAGTCGGTGATCGTCCAGACGTACTTGGAGATCGATGGATATGCGAGGAAAGTGCCTCCGGTTTCGTTCAGACCCAGAACGGACTTGTAAATGGACTGTGTGTCTGACATTGGATTTTAGTCCGTGTGATTGATCTCTATTAAATATATATCTGTTTGGCGGCGGAGAATTTATTCTCTTGCTTAACGCCCTTCTCTGAGACGTACGAGCTTAGGGGTTATATATTGATGGATATCAAACGCATGGAGTGAGTTGCCTGTGTGGCATGCGTAAGTGGCAATTGATCAGGGCTTCTGTTGAAAAGCAAAGTCTTGTGGTTGATGATCAAAGCACGGCCTGTGTGGCGTAGCTTTGTGTATAACGTGAATTCGCGAGCCTCACACCTCGGTATGAGTCAAAAACGGGAGACGGACCGCTGGGAGAGCACGACGTTTCTTTCTAGCTAGGGTGGTGTCAGTGACCTACCAGCCCTGACATTTATATACTTTTCACCTGTGTGGTTATTGGATACGAGGCGCCTCGGATATAGGTCTGTAAGGACCGGGAAACGTGTGTTCAGGAATTGCCAATCCTCAAAAGTAAGAGAGGACCGGCCCAGCCGATTCCAAGGATCATAGTGGGGTCCTGAGGCATTTGCTAGAGTGTCTCGAACGCGGAGAGGAGCTTGCCCCTTGCCTCGGCTCATGACGGAAATCCAATTTCCAATACGTGATAGTGCGGTTTTAATTGTAGAACCTAGTATGGCGACATAGTGGTATGGGTCATTAATGCCGCCTATGATTGATATTTATGATTGAAATTGTTTTGACACTATACACTTATTATAGTATCAAATAATGTGTTTTAAACGTATCAAGCATGCTTTGGCTGTTATAAGGTAAAAACCCTATCCTCCGGCTTGCGTTGCATTGTGTGATGGGACCTGGGTCTTATAACAGCTTCATTCTTCTTTATTTAGCATTACGCTGTTTGTTTTATGCACTGGTATTCTTGGGAGGAAACCCGTTCCGTGTTATACGGCGTGGTCCCTTGATTTACCGAACTTTAAAATAAAGATTAATAACTGTTTTAGTTCTCACACCAGTCACATGACTGACCTGGAGTTTATTGTTTTAACCTAAACTCTGGGTGCCCCTATTTTCCGCACGGGCAGCTAGTAGTTTTGGTTTTGCAGATTTATATTCACAGGGTCCTGATTTACAGCTGGAACGATGCTCGGATAGCTCTGTATCCGTGTATCACTTCTAGTTGTGCTTTTGTATTATTTTCCGCTGCTATGTCATTTATTGTAATCTCTGATATTTATCGAATGTAATTTATTCATTTATACTCTGTATATTCTTGTATCTGATGGAATTGTTGAAATAACAATGAAATGTTCTTCTGTATGCGCTCTATTTTGTCCTGTTCTCAACGCTATCCGTGCTTTCCTTCACGGGGAAGTTCGGGTCGTGTCAGTTTGGTATCAGAGCTTTGGTTTACAGAGCTCGAGAACAAGACACATTAGAACCATACGAAAGAATTCATCAGATATTGGATTAGTAATATCCAATTAGAATGACTCGTTAGAGATAGGATCAGTAGTATCCTAGAACGAGTGTGAAGAGTATATTTTTCAAATAAAAACAATTTTGTTTTGAAAATTTAAACCGTTTTAAACGTATTTGATTATTTATTTATGTTGAATATGGACAATCGAGTATATATAGATTTCGCGTATACGCGTCATGAACGTATATTCGAAGTTTTAATATACTGGGTAGATATAGAATCACATTCTAGACACCTGGAGATGGTTCTGATGATTGATATATCATCATCAGAATTTATGTTCGTGTTTCGAAGGTGTGATGTCTATATATTTCCATTAGGCTGGTGTGAGAACCAAAACTAATATAGCTAGAATACATTGTTGTGAATTGGCATCAAAACATGATTTTTTGTAGATATATCAAAATTATGGATTTGAAACTCTAATTCACTAATTGATTGATGTTTGAGTTGTTTGTTTATTTGTTTGCTAATTTTTAAACCATTTAGCCAATTGAACCGAATATTGTATTGAAATTGGTAGCATATGCATGCATACATATACTTACATTGAACAGGTCATAGCAAGGAGGCTAGAGCCGAAGAATAAAATTTGTTTGCCCGACAAATAGGTACATGTTTACTACATAATTTCCTGTTTTGTTTGGGTGATGATGATTTTGTGAGCCTATTGGCTAGCCGCTTGGCTTTTTCTTTTTCTTTTTGAGATCTGAAGGACCGGGGAAGCTATTTGAAATTCCCCGATGCTCCCGGTGCAGGGGAGGTTATGGCGAAATTTTTCAAAAATTTAGGGTGTTAGCCAAATTTTTGAAATTTTGAAAATTCTCAGAGACTGAAAAGTTGGAGAATGGAAGCCAGATCGATCGTAGAGTTGATTAATCAAACCACTTTCGACTTTGTTCCTTTTCGGGGACGAAAAGTTTTAAGTGGGGGAGATTGTAATAACCTGGAAAATCTGGGCCAGTTTAAAATTTTTATTTTGGCAATTTTAGTGAATTTTGAATATTTAAAATAGATTATTTTAAATAATATCGACGAGAAATTTATTTTGAATATAATTCGACGTATATTTTATATACGTCGTCGTTAGAATATATAATATTTATATATAATTATAAATAGAATTGAAAATGGCGCGGTAGTTCGATAATTCGATTTCAAACTTCAATTGAACATACCGGGTGCAAAATAATCCGGATTTTAGTGAAACCAAAAACATTAGGATCTAATTGTGAATATCTTTCTAACGAATCCGACAAATTGAAATTTCGTAGCGAGAATCAAAAGATATGTCCAGTTGAAAATTCTGAATAGTCGCTATGGAATTCAGGCCCTTAAAAATGGACATTTTGCAAATGACCTCGGATTTCGACGAAACCACTTTTGTTGGGTTCGCAGTGTCAAATTATTGCTAGATTCCAAATTTCATAATTTTTCGAATCAATATGTGAGCGTGGCAAAGGAAAACGTGTTTTGACCATTTCAGTTGATTTTAATCGACTGGAAATTGGCCATTTTTCCAACGGTCTCAGAATTCGACGAAACTAGTTTTGTTAGGACCGTATCGTCAATACGAAGCTAGAAAATATTTTTCGAGAATTTTTAGAGTTAGTATGTGACCCCGGTAATTTGAAATGTACGTTTAAAATTCAATATAGTGATTTAAATGCAAATTAAACGGAAACTGATTCAAACAGTAGAATCAGCCTACGTGGCATATCCCATTGTGTTCGGAATGGGGGTTAAACGCTAGGGACGACAGACGGTGGACCTCGTTTCGAGGTCGTATGAAAAAGTCAACTTAAGGTTGAATTAAATAATAATAAAATAAAATAAAATAAAATAAAAAAACACTTTCTCTTCCCTCCATATACCCCCCCCCCTCCCCGATTCATTTCAGTAGATCGGAAAAAAAAAGGAAACCTAAACCTAGTTCGCCGCCCCCCCCCCCCCCTCAAGACTTCGGCGCCGACGAACGCCATCCCGAAGCCGCCCATACCTCGAAGCCGACGAAGACCTCGAAACCGCGCCCCCCTCGAACACCTCGACGCCGACACCACTGAGCCACCGCGCCCCCCTCAAAGCCTGCCGCCAACGCTTCCTTCTCCCCCTCCCTTTCGCAGGCTGCGGTGAGTGGCTAAGTGATTTCATTTTTATTTATTTTTTTATTATTTTTTTTGTTTGTTTTGTTCTGCTAATTTTTTTTTAAAACTGATTTTATAAAAAGAAAAAAAAAACTGATTTTTGGTTATAGTAAAAACTGATTTTTGGTTATAGTAAAAATTGATTTTTAGTTAGCAAAGAAAGAAATGATTTTTAAAAATAAAAGTTAAGAACTTTAAGGAAAAAAAAATGATCTTTGTTTGATAGAAAATATAATATAATTTTTGTTTGATTAAAACTTGATTTATATATATATACTAGCATAATAAAAATATCATTTTTGTTATGAAGTTAACATGAGAAGGTTATGATTTTTAACGTTAGAAAGTTATGATTTTTACCGTAGTAAAAATACGATTTTTATATAATGTAGATTAGAATTAAAATGTGGTTTTTATATGTTGAACTTCGAAATAAAATGTGGTTTTTATATGTTGAACTTCGAATTAAAAATGTGATTTTTATATGTTGAACTTCGAATTAAAATGTGATTTTTATATGTTGAACATCGAATTAAAAATGTGATTTTTATATATTGAACTTCGAAATAAAAATTCGATTTTTATATATTGAGAAGTAAACTAAAAATTCGATTTTTATATATTGAATAGCGAACTAAAAATTCGATTTTTATATATTGAGAAGTGAAATAAAAATTCGATTTTTATATATTGAATAACGAAGTCAAAACTCGATTTTTATATATGTAGTGGCTACGGGCGACGAAGCTGACGAAGATTCGAAAAAGAAGTGCCGTGGAGCTAGGATAGCTATCGGTGAGAGCTCCTCACCTTTCAATTTAATTTTTCTAGTTATATATATACTAGGATGCAGACGGTGCTTAGTAGCACCCGACACCCGTCATCCACAGACCATGGATGGCTTGTTTGTTAAATTGTTTGGTTGTGTAGTTAGTTATATGATTTGATTTGAATGTGGTTTGTGGTGTGAAAAATCGAATCGATAAATTGGTTAGGATTAGACGTGCGCCGTTATAAGGCGAAGGAGTAAGACTAGGTTAGACTCTTACTCCAAATTTTGTGGTTTGCATAACGAAAGTGATTTGATTGATGTGTGAATGGCGTGGGCCTTCACTAGACCAGGGATAAGGCTAGGCCTCGTCCCGTTTCTAGTATCGTGCCGTTATGCCGCCGAAATTTTCTAGAATATGTTAGAAAAAAAAAATATCATTTTTATTGTGTAAATGAAATGAATAGAAATTCAAGTGTTGAAATAGAATATTTTATCGTTAAAAATATAATTTTTAACGTGAAAGTGAATAAATAAAATATTTATAAACAAATCGGCCGATTTGTTTATATACACTGATTTGACTGATATTGATTGGGTTGATAAATTTTACACATCGCCCAACTGCACAAATAAAATCTGTGTTTGATTGTTTGAAACCCCACACGGGTGTTGGGATGAAATTTGAAGTTCACTCATCCTGATTGATCAAATATGTCGATCGATTGATTGACAGGCTGTTATAAGCGTTAGATATCGATATTTGATGCTTATACAGTGTAGTGCACTTTGGTTGATGGTTGATTATTTTTCGACGCTATTATATACATGTGTTGTATGGAATTCATATAATTAACGTTATATGGTGATTGATTGGGCCTCATTCCAATTGGGAAAATAAGGAATATTATAAAAGAAAATTCATGTGTTGAATATAAAAATAGTCATGTGTTGACGATGTGCATGTGTTGAGTGAAATATTTTATATAATCAAAATTACATCTTTATCACATTTAAAATTAGAACTACTCCCCAGTAGAAGTCTAATTGAAAATCAAACGATAGATATCATAGTTTTATAAAATATTTCACATAATAAAAATAGTGATGTGTTGACAGTACTCATGTGTTGAGATTAGTCGTGTGTTGAAAGAAATATAGGTTCATGTGTTGAATTGAATAGAAGTTTTTGAAATATATAAAGCCGTGTGGATTAGAGATGCGCTATTTTGACGTGAACGATATTTATATCGATTTTATTCGTTTTACAACGAATATTGAAAAGTGATTTCAAAACTAAATATTTTGAAATGAAATTCAATTGAATTAGATTAAAATTCGAATTGAATAGGAAGTGAATTTGAATTTGAATAAAATAGAAATGAATTGAATTGAAAACGATTTCGAAATGAATTGAATTGAAAACGATTTCGAAATGAATTGAATTGAAAACGATTTCGAAATGAATGGAATTGAAAACGAATTCAAATTGAATTGAAAGTGAATTGAAATGAATTCAAAGTGAATTTGAATTTGAATTGAATAGAAATGAATTTTAAAACGAATTTATAGAGAAGAATTCAATTTTGATTTGAATTGAAATGGAAGTTGAAATTGCTTTTGAAACGAATTCAAAACTATTTTTAAAATTCGTTTTAAAAGGAAATCGACGAAATATATATTATATATATAATATAATGGCCTGAATAGAACGCGCCGCGCCGCGGCAGTTCGTGAATTTCGACCATTTATTTCAAACGGACATTGCGGGAGATCCGACCGTCGGATTCTCCTAAAACCGGAACCGTTGGGTTCGTATCGAAGAGAGCTTTCCAATGAATATTAGAAATTTGAAATCTAACGGTTGGATTTGGAATTATGTCCAAATCAAATTCGAAAAAGGTCGCTGTAAGTGCAGTTCGATGGTCGTTGTTGGAAATCGACTGTACGGGCCTTGATAAAATTATTAAAAATATCTATAATTTGTGTAAAATTATAATATGTGAATTGGAAAGATTTGGGCTGGAAAATTCCACATTTGAAAAGATAAAAATAGATTTTTATCGAAATGAACTAGTTTTGAACTAGAATTGAAATCAATTTATTTTTAAAATAAATAAATTGAATTTGAAAGTGATTTTGAAAATAATCGATAATTTCCAATACGTGGATTGGACTGGAGCTGAATCGAAATTATCTTCGGGATATTTCGATGTTGGATTTCGTGACTATACAAATATTGTTATGGGGATTTGAAAGATATTTTATATCGTTATTTCCAATACGATATTTGTTGGTTTCAGAATTTGATATTGAATATAAGCCGATATATTTTCTATTCAGAGCCTTGTATTTAATATCAAATGTGATTTGGTTTGTCGTGAATCGTGTTTTTGATGACATTGGTTCTTTAACCCAGTTAAAGGCAGAATATTGATTTTTTTTGTGAAGATTAAAACTAAGTGGAGTTTTAATGAATCTTTAATTAGATTAAAATGTGAATTGATAATTTTAATTATCAAATTTGAAAAGTGATCGAGAGTGGAGTACCACCAGTTTTGCTCCAAAGCGATAGTTAAATCTTTAATTAGATTTGAACGTGAAATGGTAATTAATTTTACCGATAACACAGTGGTGTTAGATGTGGAGTATTACCAGTTTTCTCCATGGGATATAGGTTGGGATTGGGAAATAAACTAAATAATTACTTCGGTGTGGCTCGTTAATCCCGACTAGTCGAAATGGTATCCAAAGGAGGATTAAAGAATAAATTTAGAAGAATTTATCTTGGATAAAATTAATGGGAACCTTTCCCTAAGAATGTGATTTTGTGAATAAAAGAATATTCTGAATTGGAATGAGGCGTTTGTTGTGTTTGTGTAACATTCGTTTATTATATACGGTGGTTATTCAGAAAGACCGGGTTTATATCCATTCTGAATAACCGATTCGACGAGATGTCGAAGATGAAGACGGTGGTTAAAGACCGGAAGTCTTCACATCGTTTGGGTGATTACTGATGATCTTGATTGGGCTGTACACCCAAGATGAGGGAAACAGTCGGTGATCGTCCAGACGTACTTGGAGATCGATGGATATGCGAGGAAAGTGCCTCCGGTTTCGTTCAGACCCAGAACGGACTTGTAAATGGACTGTGTGTCTGACATTGGATTTTAGTCCGTGTGATTGATCTCTATTAAATATATATCTGTTTGGCGGCGGAGAATTTATTCTCTTGCTTAACGCCCTTCTCTGAGACGTACGAGCTCAGGGGTTATATATTGATGGATATCAAACGCATGGAGTGAGTTGCCTGTGTGGCATGCGTAAGTGGCAATTGATCAGGGCTTCTGTTGAAAAGCAAAGTCTTATGGTTGATGTTCAAAGCACGGCCTGTGTGGCGTAGCTTTGTGTATAACGTGAATTCGCGAGCCTCACACCTCGGTATGAGTCAAAAACGGGAGACGGACCGCTGGGAGAGCACGACGTTTCTTTCTAGCTAGGGTGGTGTCAGCGACCTACCAGCCCTGACATTTATATACTTTTCACCTGTGTGGTTGTTGGATACGAGGCGCCTCGGATATAGGTCTGTAAGGACCGGGAAACGTGTGTTCAGGAATTGCCAATCCTCAAAAGTAAGAGAGGACCGGCCCAGCCGATTCCAAGGATCATAGTGGGGTCCTGAGGCATTTGCTAGAGTGTCTCGAACGCGGAGAGGAGCTTGCCCCTTGCCTCGGCTCATGACGGAAATCCAATTTCCAATACGTGATAGTGCGGTTTTAATTGTAGAACCTAGTATGGCGACATAGTGGTATGGGTCATTAATGCCGCCTATGATTGATATTTATGATTGAAATTGTTTTGACACTATACACTTATTATAGTATCAAATAATGTGTTTTAAACGTATCAAGCATGCTTTGGCTGTTATAAGGTAAAAACCCTATCCTCCGGCTTGCGTTGCATTGTGTGATGGGACCTGGGTCTTATAACAGCTTCATTCTTCTTTATTTAGCATTACGCTGTTTGTTTTATGCACTGGTATTCTTGGGAGGAAACCCGTTCCGTGTTATACGGCGTGGTCCCTTGATTTACCGAACTTTAAAATAAAGATTAATAACTGTTTTAGTTCTCACACCAGTCACATGACTGACCTGGAGTTTATTGTTTTAACCTAAACTTTGGGTGCCCCTATTTTCCGCACGGGCAGCTAGTAGTTTTGGTTTTGCAGATTTATATTCACAGGGTCCTGATTTACAGCTGGAACGATGCTCGGAAAGCTCTGTATCCGTGTATCACTTCTAGTTGTGCTTTTGTATTATTTTCCGCTGCTATGTCATTTATTGTAATCTCTGATATTTATCGAATGTAATTTATTCATTTATACTCTGTATATTCTTGTATCTGATGGAATTGTTGAAATAACAATGAAATGTTCTTCTGTATGCGCTCTATTTTGTCCTGTTCTCAACGCTATCCGTGCTTTCCTTCACGGGGAAGTTCGGGTCGTGTCAATTTCAAACACTGAAGTTGGAAAGAAATCCAACTTTAATCGTACGAAAGGGTAGATTGTTGATAAATTTGGGGAAAATAAGAATCACATCTTAGAGTCACAAACACGGAATAATACAACGTCTTGCAGCGGGATAAATAAAAAAGAAAATTAAAGACGCATCCCTAAAATATTTCAAAATACAAATGACATCCAGTCCAATTTTCTAATAGAAAGTGGGTCCCTAGTTTGCCATGTTACGTGTTTTCCAAAAAAAAAAAAATTTGTGCTGGTATATAAAAAAAATCGCAAATATTTCTAGAGGCAATCTGGAAAAAAAATTAGAAATGTATGCAACTATTACCAATATATGCATACATGTATGCATAAATTCATCCAGTGTTTTATATTGAAAATCTAGACCAATATATGCATATATCGGGAATAGTTGCAGAGATGTATGCATATAAAGATGAACTAACATTCATGGGCTAAGAATTGTTGCAGAAATGTTTGCATATATTTCGTATAAGTGCAGAAATGTATGCATAAAAGTTAAAAAGGATGAAGGCTTACGAACATGTGCATACATGTATGCATTTATTGACTATATATGCAGAAATGTATGCATAAAAGGCATATGCTTGAAAAAACAGGTCAGGATTGAATTAATGCATCAAAGGATGCATATATTACAGTTTAACTGCATACACGCATAAACAGTGCAGTTTGATGCATAACTGCAATTTATGCAGAAATGTATGCATATATTGCAAATATATGCATCGTTTGATGCATAATACTGTTGTTTCGTTGTTTTTTGGTTTTTGATGCTTTTTTGGTGGTTTTAACACATGATTTTGATGACGATTAGTTGTTGTATTTAATTACGAATTTACATGATTTTTTTTTACGTGATTTTTAAATGATTTTTTGAAAAATAGGGATGTAATTTATATTAAAGTTTGACTGGATATGACGTGAATTTTGAAACCTATTAGGGACCTGAGCCAAACTTACCCTAAATAAAATATAGTGGTTCATTAAGCTAGTAAATAAAAATACATTAGAGTTTTCAAAAATAAATACAACGAAAGTCTAATATATAGAATTCCAATACAAAATGACAGAAATAAGGCAATAACTAGAAATGGATATTGCAACGACCTGATTCCCACCTTTCGAATTGACCACAAACCACACAAGTCTGATCCAAAACGGCAGAAATCCTCGAATTATTATGGGATACAATACATCAGAACAAAACACAAAAGAACATTTCATTTCTATTACAATAATTTTACATCAGAATACAAAATATATCATAGTACATGCAATCTCAGGGAATAATAAATTACAAAACAATACACAGCGGAAACATAATTACATTCAGCGGGAGACTATCAAATGCTCTGGACACAGCTCTAGCTTCAATCCAGAATCCTACTATATAAAATATCTGCAAAACTAAAACTACTAGCTGCCCATGTGAAAAATATGGCACCCAGAGTTTAGGTGGGAAACAATAAACTCCGAGTCAGTTATGGGACTGGTGTGAGGACCAAAATAGTTATTATACTTTATTTTAAAGTTAGGTATAGCACAAGGCCACGTCGTATAACATGGAACGATTTTCTCCACATGAATACCAGTCATAAAAACTCACAACCCTTTTTGAAAAATAAAGCTATTATAAGACTCAAGTCTCATCACACAATGCAAGCGCAAACCGGAGGATAGAGTTTTACCTTATAATAGACAAACATGCTTAATACATGAAATTTATCTTTTATATCACTAGTGTGTAGTGTGAAAATCAATTTCAAAAATAAACGTATCAATCTTAGATGGCATAATACCCCCAACATATTATTTCGCCATATAGGTTTACAGCTAAAATCACAAAGCTCGTATTGGAAATTGGATTTTCATCAATGACCAAGGCAAGGGATATTCCTTATCCGACTTCAAAACATCTCTAGCAAATTGTCCCTGGGATCACTGCATGCCTCCCTGGGAGTAGCAGAGCCGGCCTACCAGTTCACGGTGAGTTAGGGTTACTCCAGAACATAACATTCACCGGTCCTATCGGACCTACAATCTGGTCGGTTGTTTGACCATCATCCGGGGTACCTCAATTCCAACATCCATACAAGTAAATTGTCTTGGATCCATACCAAGGCATCACTTTTAGCTAGAAGGAAACATAGTCCTTTCTCTATGGTCCTTCATCTCATTTTCATCCATTACCGGGTTGTGAGGCTTATCGTAATCATGTTTCAACACAAAGCTACGATGTATCAGCCATGCTTTCATCATCATCCACAAAGCTCTTCTTTTCAACAAAAGCTTTGATCGATCAGCATCTTAGCATGCCACATTGTCAATTCACACGTATGATTAGTTTCTACTAATAATATAACCTTTGAGTTCATACGCCTTAAAGAAGGGTGTTAAGCTAAGAGAATAAATTATCATCAATCACAGATATATCATCAATAGCAACTAATCTGTTATGTTTTGAAATATAACGTCAGACACACATCCATTTACAAGTTTGTTCTGGGTCTGAACGAAATCGAAGACACTTTTTTTCGTACCATAAGGGAGAGAGGCCCTTGCATATCTAGATGATCTCGTTACAAGAAAATTGATATATATTTTTTGTTGCAAAAATTGGTGGCAATTTTTCTCAAATGCAAGAAAAAGTGTTTTCACTAACAATATAAACGGACAAAAAATATTTCACATCCCCACCTTCGTAAAAATAAGTCTGTGTGGTCTAAAATTAATGTAACCACTGTTTTCTATTCCTCTCCCCTCTTACTTCAAATTCTTTAACCCTTGTTCCCTTTTCTTTCTTCCTCCATAAAAAAACCCTAGCTTCTGCCACTTTCAATCTACCACTTATTATTTCTCGGTTGAATTCGATTTCATAAATATGAACTCGTTCAATGTTCGTATGGATAACAGTATAGGCGGTACATCTCAACGACGCTACAAGGCGATTTGATTCAATTCCAAATCATATTCAAGTTCTTGAAATTGCAAAAGCTCAAAAAGTATAAAATTAAACTTGATTTATCTAATTTTGTTTAGATCCTATCGTTTAGAGTTTTGAACTATTAAAATACATTGTGTGTTGATTTCTACAACCTTTCTGCAACCACAAACCAAAAAAGTTGATTTCAGCAAGTAATGTTTGTAAATGGGTTTTATATCTGGGTTTTCAAGTTACTTTTGAAATCTGGGTTTTGACATTATACTAGATCAAATTTATATGCTTATAACCCCCTGTATGTAACACCCCGTAATTCTGTAACACTAGGATTCACAAATCAAGGCAGAATTAAATTTTAAAATCAAAATCAAGGGAAACGGGTTGCGCCATTGCGTTCGTCTCGAAATTCTGCTTGGAAACGAGTCCGAGTTTGCGAGAATCGGAGTACGTATGAGGGAGATATGACCCTCCGAAGTTTCAGGAGTATTCAGAATCGAAAACAGCTCGAAATTCGAATTCAAACCCAGAAGCGGGCTGGGCGGGAAAATTCCCGCCCAGGACCCAGGTCGACTGGGTAGTCGACCCCGCCTGACCAGGTTGACTGCCCAATCGACATGGGTGTCGACCTAGGTGCAAAAACCCACTTTTGGGCCTGGGTGCATTCTGATGTACCTGGTCTCGTTTTCTGCCTAGGTTCGTCCGCCTAATCCTATATAAACAGCCCCTAGTCTCCTTCTCTATTCACAATTCTTCTCTAACCTTATGCTGCAAAGATTCTTGGTGAACATGGCTTCTTCTCCTCCTCTAAATTAAATAATATGTAAAATAAATCAAGATGAGGAAATGCTGCTCAAGACTTTCAAGAGGAGATTCAAAACAAGCTAGGATTCAAGTGGAGATTCAAACGACTTCAACGACTGTTTTTCTACGAATCTAATATAATCTCTGTAAGTCGATTACTTTTTAGATTTGAACATTTTCTCTATTCGTGACATGAAATTAAAGGAATAAAAGAATATGACAAATCTTTCTGTTCGAATCAGTGCTTATATCCTTGGACCTAATTAAGAACTATTCTGATTCGATGACCAATAAGACTGTGACTATGAAACTATGGACCTTAAAACCATATGCATCTTTGACTATGAACATTGCATATGAACATTGCCTATGACTGTGACTCATGACTGTGAGAATTATTTCCCTTTGACTATGGACATCGCCTATGACTGTGATTCATTAACTGTGAGGATTTATTGCCTATGACTATGGATATAAGGTTATTATTTATGCCCATGACACTGTAGTTACAAAACCATGTTGTACCCCAAACTGGCATTATATTGGATCTAGGCTTGACTTTCTATTTCTAGTTATCCTTGGATCATGATCTTGGGAATTTACCTATTAAGTTAGGCTTACCCATGTTCTTGTACCTATACTATTCAACCCTTTTCAAGTCGTAATATTACCAGTTCTACATGCCTGTGAATTATCATCTTATGCCAGTTATTATGTCTGTTCTTTCATGGCATTTTGATTCATTCCCTTTTATCCACGAATCTAGATTTATTTATAATCAAGGTTGAATCACGATTTTACGAACGATGGGAATACGTTTATTTAAAACACGAAATTGACTAAACTTGGAAATTGGCATAATTTGGGAACATGCATTATAGCATGACTATTAAGATGAAAATTAGAATAACAAGTCTAGTTTTGACATGAACTGAAATTAGAATATTAAATCAGAATTGTGTGGCTAAACTAAGCATGATAAGTATATTAGCATAATTTTGAATAATTTACATACATTGGGCGTAAATGGTAAATGGTTAAATGGGCCACAAAGTAGGTAGTTGGTATGCAAATTAAATTTTGGGCATAAACTGTAAACTAGAATATAAAATCTAGTTTTGGCATGAACTGTAAATGAGGATGTTGGATCTAAATTGCTATAAACTGTAAGATAGGCAAATCAAGATTCTGGCCTAGAATATAAGTCCATTAGTAGGCATGGCAAATGTATAGGATATAGGCCAAATTTATTTTAAAAGGTAAAATGGACTTTGAGGATAAATGGTTAAACTTTGAGGATAAATTGTTAACAATTTATATATATATACAAAAGAAAGGTTTATTAATGACATCTCTTTTAATAATACATACACCAGAAAGTTCTAGGGTGATAGAGAGGATAGTGTCTAGGCTTGGGTTTGGAAAATACAAATTTCCTGCTCTCCCTGGCTATCCCTAACTGATCCAACGGACGGGATGGTTACTTTCAAAACCTGATTTGAAAATTAATCAAAACCCTTTGAACTTAGAAAACACGAATATGCCTAACCCGAGGTTAGACTGAGTTGCGATGTAAACCTGCTCGGAACCAACCGGCACATCCAGTAATCGCAACAGTATCTGTCTAATGTGAGTGGTCACGACTTTAATTTATTTAGTTAAAGCTAAAACAAGAATGGTAGGGTTAAGTTAACAAAGACACTTAACCAATTCAACATGATAACCAAACCGATGGGTGGGGTTAGGTTCATACAGACACTTAACACATTTAAGCTAGAATGGGAGGGTTAAGTCCACAGGGACACTTAACCAAAATTAACATGTTAACTAGACTAGAAGGTGGGGTTAAGTAAAGTTAATACACTTAGCCAAATTAACATGTTAACTAGACTAGAGGTTGGGGTTAAGTAAAATTTAATACACTTAGCCAATTTGATATGTTAGCTGGACTAGACCGTAGGGTTAAGTAAACTTGAACACTTAACCATCAGATTGTGATAAATGAATAGGGTTATGTCTAAAACATGAAGGGATAATACTTAACCATTAATAAAATGTTAGTTAAAACAAATGGGCAAGGTTAAGTTAAAAAGGAACACTTAACCAATACAGGATGAATGAATAGGGTTAAGTAATATGAAATACTTAACCAATATAACTTGGTTTGTGGTAGGGTTAAGTCAACATGAATTACTGATAACACTTAACCAGTTTAACAGGATAAATGAAGAGGGTTAAGTTAGCTTGAATTGACTAATGACACTTAACCAATCCAAATTGATAAGAAAGAGAACTAAGTAGTAAACCTTAGTTAAAAGGAGCTAAGTAGTAAACCTTAGTTAAGAAAACAGCGATTCTGGAAACTAAGTGGTAAACCTTAGTTAGCAAAACTAAGTAGTAATTCTTAGTATAACACGGGAAGGAGCGAATGTCCGTCTGATTAAAAAGAAGACTCCAACGAATTGGGTTACGAAGCCCGAGACTTCGAGGGGACATGAGGGTACTCTTGGTATCCCTCTGTGAGGTGGCAGATGATCCTCCTGGGCTCACAGAGGTTAAGGTCCGCGGTAGAAGAACCAAGGGTATGCCTTGGTTGCAATACAAGGCAACCTAAAGGCTAGGATGGACCAGCGTGATTCGGCGAGACCAGTAGCCCTGTGATAGCAACTCGTCATCTACCTACCATCTTTAGTCAATCATTGTACATATGCGGAAAGGTAGAGAACTCCCAGCAGACCATATACATTCTATCTAGTTATGGGTGAGGCTGGCCAATAGGAAAGTAGGGCATAGGGTGGCAAAAGTACAGTTCTCACGCTTGATTTGCTTGGATTGCCTTTCATTAGTTGAGGGAGGGGTCACGTGGGACCATAACCACTGGTAGAAAAACAGACCTTAGCATCTGCACCGGCAGATATCAGAAAAGCTCCCGACCAAGTTCCGTTTTTCTAGAGTAGCCCTGCCACGGAACTCGGGTTGCACATTTTAGGACATGTGCATCTAGACAGCGATAAACGATTCGCGACACATACGTGGGGAAAGTCTAGGAACATATACCACTCTAGGTAGTGTGTCCTAGACTAGGGCGCATCGTTCGACAGGAAGCATAACCCCTAGTTGGACTAGGTGGCATAAACCCTGAATTCGAGAAGCGTTCAGCAGATAGCGTAAACTCTAGTTGAATCTAGAAAGCACTTGATAGAAAACCCTTGATTAGATCTAGGTAATAAATAATAAATGTATGCCTGAAGGCAACCGAAATTACCGGGATTGGGATCACGTTATCATTACGAGTTGGGACACTAGTTAGGTGGTGCAGAGATATAGAAACCAGTATAACAAGGAAATAGCGAAGTAGCGAAAGTATTAGAGCATATCCAGTTTATCTTGTCTTAGCATATCTTGTGTTAATCTTATCTAATCTTGCTGACCCTATCATCATGGTGTTATCTTGTATTCAGTTAATTCATGTCGTTTTGTTTTTCCATGTTCACATGCTAGAAGTAACTGAACTTACTCAGGCTTTATGTCTGACTCTGTTTTTCTTTCGTCTTCTTTTCTTCCGTCCCCCCCCCCCCCCAGGTAGTAAAGGAGGGAATAGTATAGCTCAGGTTAAGTTGGACTGTCACTCTTTCCTAGGTTGAAGATTTGTCGAAGTTTTACTTGGATTCTCTTTTCTGATGCTATGGCTGGCTCTTGCTACATTGGGGAATATAAATGTTGTTTTATGCTTCTTTATTTTGTATGACAGATGATACTCTGATATTGTAAAGAAATCGTTGTACAAACTATTTTATCAATAAAGCAAATTTTATTTTCTGCTGTTTTAATTTTTGTCTGTCTTGTAATTCATCTGCATCTTTTACCTTAAAATGCTCCACAGAACTTAGTGCATTCCCTTTGTGACTGACACTAACGGATGTGGGGTGTTACACGTGGTATCAGAGCTGAAGGTTACCAGATCAGATAAAGGATTTGAAAAATTATTTTCAAAACGGTTTTAAAAGAAGCATTTTCAAGAGAAAAGATTTGTTTAAAAGGCATATTCCCCAAAGCCATATGCACTATCTTCTCTTCCTCTGTTTGAATTCTTGTCTCCTTCTTTTTTGAGTCTCTGGGGCTCCTGGCTTTCTGTGAGGTAACCTCATCAATGGGCGAAGTCGTGCCTGGCTTCCATCCATAGCCGTAGTTGTTTCACCTACGGCCAGTTTTCTTTCAAGCTTATAGGGTTTTCTATACGATGGAAGCAGCTTTCGAGAGATTTGTCAACATGACTACACACGGAAGAGGATGAGGAATTCATGGATGTAGATTTAGCTCACAAAGGAGGAAGGAATTATAAAACCTAAGACAAGAGGAAGTATCTTTACTATGGTGTAATAGGGCATGTAATTAAGGGCAAAGGACAAGATTTTCAAAAGGGCAAGTACCTACTTTCGCCACCAAGCGTACCTAGGAGAAAGGTAGTAAAGCTCTGTTGGAAGAGTCTAGTTTTGCTATTTGTACTCTTTCCTTTGGTTTTAGTGCTTCGCATTTGTTCATATCCACTTCCAAAGTTGAGTCTCTGCACCATAGTACTTGTATAGTAGAAAGATCCCACTAGAGTCTCAAATCCAATTGGTGGTCCGACCAGTTTATTTTTGGTTTGTAGGGATTTGAGAATAACTATCGAGTTTGCTTATATCACCTCACGTAGATCGTCTAAATTCGGAGGAGATATTCCTTGGGTGCTTGTCTGATATTGGTTTAGGCCTTTGGGGCTTGTACTTGAGGAATGTCTTGTTCGACTAGGATGGTTTGCGTGAGAGATGAAATAGTTGTGGCAGGCACTCTAAAAAGCACGTAGTGACCCTTCGACCCTTATAGTTATGGCATGGTAGATAAGAAGGAGACCTCTAATCATCTTAGTACATACACTTGGTACCGTGATTGACATCTGTTTGTTTTGGAAATGGAGGTCAGAAACTTCACAATCGTGAAGTTAAATTAGTTAAGATACAGTGGAGTAAAGCTCAAGAAGGCTAGATACTAGCATCATACCCTTTTCCTTAAGGATGCATCCTTGATTTCTTTTTTTTAGGAGCTTTACGCATAATTGTTTCTCTCTTTCCAAAGTATATCCTCTAGGTTGTATCTTCGATCCTTAGGTAGAAACTCTTTTGGATGTAAACATGTATTTGAAACATGTCATGGTTGATGGTTGCGAGTGGTTGCTAATGGTTGCTCGTGAATGCATATACATACGTATAGGGCACTAGATCAGTTCGGACGCTTTCATATTGCACTTACAGATATGTATTTGTTTGTAAGTTGAACTTGATATGTTATCATATGGATGTTGCATATGGATGAATGGCTATGCACACATGTAGTATTTACATAACTAGGGATGCTTGCATACATGATTGGATGCATGGCACTGACATGATTCGCATTAAGGAGGTCAACTGAATCGGTAGACCGCCTGATCTTGCATTAGATAAAGACATATACACACACTATGCGTATGAACATGAAAGCATTAGAAATCTTTTAAGGAAAATGAATGCCTGTGATTGAATGGTTGAGTAGATGGGTGATTGGATGGCAGGACACATTCTTCCTAACTTGAAGATTTTGGGGGCGAAATCCTTTTAAGTGGGGGAGAATGTAACACCCCGTAATTCTGTAACACTAGGATTCACAAATCAAGGCAGAATTAAATTTTAAATCAAAATCAAGGGAAACGGGTTGCGCCATTGCGTTCATCTCGAAATTCTGCTTGGAAACTAGTCCGAGTTTGCGAGAATCGGAGTCCGTATGAGGGAGATATGACCCTCCGAAGTTTCAGGAATTTTCAGAATCGAAAACAGCTCGAAATTCGAATTCAAACCCAGAAGCGGGCTGGACGGGAAAATTACCACCCAGGACCCAGGTCGACTGGGGAGTCGACTGGGTAGTCGACCCCCCTGATCAGGTCGACTGCCCAGTCTACATGGGTGTCGACCTGGGTGCAAAAACCCACTTTTGGGCCTGGGTGCATTCTGATGTACCTGGTCTCATTTTCTGCCTAGATTCGTCTGCCTAATCCTATATAAACAGCCACTAGTCTCCTTCTCTATTCACAATTCTTCTCTAACCTTATGCTGCAAAGATTCTTGGTGGACATGGCTTCTTCTCCTCCTCTAAATTAAATAATATGTAAAATAAATCAAGACGAGGAAATGCTGCTCAAGACTTTCAAGAGGAGATTCAAAACAAGCTAGGATTCAAGTGGAGATTCAAACGACTTCAACGACTGTTTTTCTACGAATCTAATATAATCTCTGTAAGTCGGTTATTTTTTAGATTTGAACGTTTTCTCTATTCGTGACATGAAATTAAAGGAATAAAAGAATATGCCAAATCTTTCTGTCCGAATCAATGCTTATATCCTTGGACCTAATTAAGAACTGTTATGATTCGATGACCAATAACACTGTGACTATGAAACTATGGACCTTAAAACCATATGCCTCTTTGACTATGAACATTGCCTATAACTGTGACTCATGACTATAAGAATTATTTCCCTTTGACTATGGACATCGCCTATGACTGTGATTCATTAACTGTGAGGATTTATTGCCTATGACTATGGATATAAGGTTATTATTTATGCCCATGACACTGTAGTTACAAAACCATATTGTACCCCAAACTGGCATTATATTGGATCTAGGCTTGACTTTCTATTTCTAGTTATCCTTGGATCATGATCTTGGGAATTTACCTATTAAGTTAGGTCTACCCATGTTCTTGAACCTATACTATTCAACCCTTTTCATGTCGTAATATTACCAGTTCTACATGCCTGTGAATTATCATCTTATGCCAGTTATTATGTCTGTTCTTTCATGGCATTTTGGTTCATTCCCTTTTATCCACGAATCTAGATTTATTTATAATCAAGGTTGAATCACGATTTTACGAACGATGGGAATACGTTTTGGAAAAAACATGAAATTGACTAAACTTGGAAATTGGCATAATTTGGGAACATGCATTATAGCATGACTATTAAGATGAAAATTAGAATAACAAGTCTAGTTTTGACATGAACTGAAATTAGAATATTAAATCAGATTTGGGTGGCTAAATTAAGCATGATAAGTATATTGGCATAATTGTGAATAATTTACATACATTGGGAGTAAATGGTTAAATGGGCCACAAAGTAGGTAGTTGGTATGCAAATTAAGTTTTGGGCATAAACTGTAAACTAGAATATAAAATCTAGTTTTGTCATGAACTGTAAATGAGGATATTTGATCTAAATTGCTATAAACTGTAAGATAGGCAAATCAAGATTTGGGCCTAGAATATAAGTCCATTAGTAGGCATGGCAAATGTATAGGGTATAGGCCAAATTTATTTTAAAAGGGAGAATGGACTTTGAGGATAAATGGTTAAACTTTGATGATAAATTGTTAACCATTTATATATATATATATATATATATACAAAAGAAAGGTTTATTAATGACATCTCTTTTAATAATACATACACCAGAAAGTTCTAGGGTGACAGAGAGGATAGTGTCTAGGCTTGGGTTTGGAAAATACAAGTTTCCTGCTCTCCCTGGCTATCCCTAACTGATCCGACGGACGGGATGGTTACTTTCAAAACCTGATTTGAAAATTAATCAAAACCCTTTGAACTTAGAAAACACGAATATGCCTAACCCGAGGTTAGACTGAGTTGCGATGTAAACCTGCCCGGAACCAACCGGCACATCCAGTAATCGCAACAATATCTGTCTAATGTGAGTGGTCGCGGCTTTAATTTATTTATTTAAAGCTAGAACAAGAATGGTAGGGTTAAGTTAACAAAGACACTTTACCAATTCAACATGATAACCAAACCGATGGGTGGGGTTAGGTTCATACAGACACTTAACATAGTTAAGCTAGAATGGGAGGGTTAAGTCCATAGGGACACTTAACCAAAATTAACATGTTAACTAGACTAGAAGGTGGGGTTAAGTAAAGTTAATACACTTAGCCAAATTAACATGTTAACTAGACTAGACGTTGGGGTTAAGTAAAATTTAGTACACTTAGCCAATTTGATATGTTAGCTGGACTAGACCGTAGGGTTAAGTAAACTTGAACACTTAACCATCAGATTGTGATAAATGAATAGGGTTATGTCTAAAACATGAAGGGATAATACTTAACCATTAATAAAATGTTAGTTAAAACAGATGGGCAAGGTTAAGTTAAAAAGGAACACTTAACCAATACAGGATGAATGAATAGGGTTAAGTAATAAGAAATACTTAACCAATATAACTTGGTTTGTGGTAGGGTTAAGTCAACATGAATTACTGATAACACTTAACCAGTTTAACAAGATAAATGAAGAGGGTTAAGTTAGCTTGAATTGACTAATGACACTTAACCAATCCAAATTGACGAGAAAGAGAACTAAGTAGTAAACCTTAGTTAAAAGGAGCTAAGTAGTAAACCTTAGTTAAGAAAACAGCGATTCTGGAAACTAAGTGGTAAACCTTAGTTAGCAAAACTAAGTAGTAATTCTTAGTATAACACGGGAAGGAGCGAATGTCCGTCTGATTAAAAAGAAGACTCCAACGAATTGGGTTACGAAGCCCGAGGCTTCGAGGGGACATGAGGGTACTCTTGGTATCCCTCTGTGAGGGGGCAGATGATCCTCTTGGTCTTACAGAGGTTAAGGTCTACGGTAGAAGAACCAAGGGTATGCCTTGGTTGCAATACAAGGCAACCTAAAAGCTAGGATGGACCAGCGTGATTCGACGAGACCAGTAGCCCTGTGATAGCAACTCGTCGTCTACCTACCATCTTTAGTCAATCGTTGTACGTATGCGGAAAGGCAGAGAACTCCCAACAAACCATATACTTGTTATCTAGTTATGGGTGAGGCTGGCCAATAGGAAAGTAGTGCATAGGGTGGCAAAAGTACAGTTCTCGCGCTTGATTTGCTTGGATTGCCTTTCATTATTGAGAGAGGGGTCACGTGGGACCATAACTACTGGTAGAAAAACAGATCTTAGCATCTGCACCGGCAGATATCTGAAAAGATCCCGACCGAGTTTCGTGTTTCTAGAGTAGCCCTACCACGGGACTCGGGTCGCACATTTCAGGACATGTGCATCTAGACAGCGATAAACGATTCGCGTCACATACGTGGGGAAAGTCTAGGAACATACACCACTCTAGGTAGTGTGTCCTAGACTATGGGGCATCGTTCGACAGGAAGCATAATCCCTAGTTGGACTAGGTGGCATAAACCCTGAATCCGAGAAGCGTTCAGCAGATAGCGTAAACTCTAGTTGAATCTAGAAAGCACTTGATAGAAAACCCTAGATTAGATCTAGGTAATTAATAATAAATGTATGCCTGAAGGCAACCGAAATTACCGGGATTGGGATCACGTTGTCATTACTAGTTGGGACACTAGTTAGGTGGTGCAGAGATATAGAAACCAGTATAACAAGGAAATAGCGAAGCGGCGAAAGTATTAGAGCATATCCAGTTTATTTTGTCTTAGCATATCTTGTGTTAATCTTATCTAATCTTGCTGACCCTATCATCATGGTGTTATCTTGTATTCAGTTAATTCATGTCGTTTTGTTTTTCCATGTTCACATGCTAGAAGTAACTGAACTTACTCAGGCTTTATGTCTGACTCTGTTTTTCTTTCGTCTTCTTTTCTTCCGTCACCCCCCCCCCCCCCCCCCCAGGTAGTAAAGGAGGGAATAGTATAGCTCAGGTTAAGTTGGACTGTCACTCTTTCCCAGCTTGAAGATTTGTCGAAGTTTTGCTTGGATTCCCTTTTCTGATGCTATGGCTGGCTCTTGCTACATTGGGGAATATAAATGTTGTTTTATGCTTCTTTATTTTGTAAGACAGATGATACTCTGATATTATAAAGAAATCGTTGTACAAACTATTTTATCAATAAAGCAAAGTTTTATTTTCCGCTGTTTTAATTTTTGTCTGTCTTGTAATTCATCTGCATCTTTTACCTTAAAATGCTCCACAGAACTTAGTGCATTCCCTTTGTGAGTGACACTAACGGATGTGGGGTGTTACACTGTATGCTTCAAATTTCAATCTAAATATACATATAAATGTTTCATAATAGTATGTATGAAAGAAAATAGTGTTTATACTTCTTATAATATCTTCCATGCTATTTGCATCTGAATTGAATGGGTTTTGAACTGTTTTGTATATATATGTTGATTGCCTAAATTATATGGATTGGAATTCAATTTGGACATTGATTTTAATTGTTTACTTGTTGTTCATTTAAATGGCTTGATTGATTATTTGCAGCTAGCATATTACACTGATATATATTTATAGGACCCGAGCAATGCATGAATTATATTATGAGTTACGCAGTATATAAATTGTGCAGCATATGGCTTAAGTAGTATATGAATTTTTCAATATGTAATATTATGCAAGTATATCAGAATGTGTTTATGTATGTTATTTTATTTTATTCCATCTGATTTGCATGTATAGGAGTATACATGAATACTGAAATATGCCATATATCTGTTGTGATTGATTATTTAAATCTGGGCTCTCTCTCTATATATACACTAAATAGTAATATATATCTATAATAAAAAGTTTATATTCAAATTGAAACAATGGTAAATTTTGGTTTAAATATATTGCATCTATTCATTGCATTATTACAATTTTTGATATTATGCATGATAATCACATTCAAGAAAATTTTATAGCAGATTCTATGTAGTTATAAACCCACTGAAGCCCTACAGGTCCCCACTTATGGCACATAATGCTCTTGGACTGATATCCTTTTTGAAATAGCCCCATCAAACAATAGATCTTCATTAAGTCCTATTTACATAATAAAACAACGAATTCTACGGTATACGCATATTTATTAAACCATTTAACTTTCAGTAGGAAAAATGAAATTAAGCCTCAAATTTGACATTAGAACTAAGAAGTATAACAAAAGCTGCGAATTTAGCATCATATTACCTAAAAGAAATAATATTATTAAAAGTGGCCTAACCTTTTCATTAAAATCGATCGAACCATTATTATAAGTTATTGGTGGAGACCATTGGATTATTTTTCCATTAAATCTATAATAATGAAACCATGAAGTTGGAAAATAACCACTTCATAATATTAGTAGAGCTTAACAAATGGACAATATTATACGAAAATAAGATATTTCTACACCTACTTTCTACGAACACGTGCTTCGCACACAGACAAAGCAAAAATATCATAGTTGTTTATTGAAAATCAAAGTACTAATACGATAATAAGAATGTTGGGTTACAACATCAAATATAAATAATAATATAAGTACATATAAATAACAGAATGTTGTCAAACATGCTTGTAGGAAGAAGATTTAAAAGGGAAAGCATAATTGCTAGTAGAAGAGAAGGTAAAATAAATAAATAGCAGATGCAGTAAGCACTATAAAGTTTAGAGATTATATACCATGATGATTAAATGAGCTGAAGTTTATCAAATATATAAGAGCCAAAATAATACTAATATATTCCCAATTTTAACATATAAAATTTCAAAATATTAAAAGATAAAAGAATAAACAAAATTGAAGAAACAACATTCAAACCTCATCAGGTTTTCCTATTACATTGTATGCATCTCTGTTTACGTTCTCCTGTAGAAGATCATTGCATTCTTATTGTTCTATAGCCGAAATTGAACTGGATAAATTTTTAATCAAATAAATAAAATAAGGTCATTTCACTATCATCATTTCAAGAAAATCCATAATAATATCTTAAGAAAATATAAAAAATCATGTTAGTAATAGATTTGGTACATTAGGTTCTCTCAGGATTATCCATATTCAGGTATGATATTAATTATAGTCTGAGATTGTAAATTATAATTTTGAAAATGCGAATATTAATTTATATAGTAACTTTTAGTATTTCACATATAATACTTTATATATGAAATACTAAAAGTTACTTTATAGAGTAACTTTTAGTATTTCACATATATTTTTATACATGAAATATAATTTCAAAAGCACATAAGTTACTAAGCAAAATATTGGTTCTTTTTTAAAGGTCAACATTTTGTACATGAATATTGTTTATGGTTATTATTCAATTAAATCAAAAAAATGCTCATCTTTTCTTAAATAAATATTATTCAGATTTATTAGGCAGAATAATATTACTTAGAAACACAAATGATGTATTTAAAATCAAAGATAAAATAACTCAAGTAATAGTACTTAGTTTCGTATACGAAATTTTGAAATAATATATTCATATTGTTTTTTTTAGTAAAACGGATGTGTAACGTGTAATATATTTCTATTGTTGTAAAAGGAGTGTTTTTGTATTTATAAGATACAAAGAAGATAACAATAAATATGGATCGGATGGGAAAATAAAATAGATGAAATTTATGGAAATGTACGTAATTGGGTTAATAAGTAGATAATCTAGTTGAATTTTTATTTTTGTTCATAATTCAATAATTTTTTAAGAGATCAAATGTATTTGAATAGACTTGAATAAATAGGAGAGAAACTGGGAAAGTACCACGAATGGAGTCTAGCCACTTGGGGTGTCGTTGATCGAAACCGTTGACATTCCAAATCAAATGGAAAAGTAATCGAACCAGTTGAACGTAACACATACCAAATCAGGGTATTTTAGCAAATTGCAGTTAAACATCATTGTTTATCACCAAGAAAAAAGCAATTTACCTTAAAGAAATATATGTAAACTAATTTTAGAATAACATGAAACCTTACACATACGTAACGAAATAAAACATAAGAGCAGGAATAAAAGTATGTTCCAAATGTCACTGAAAATAAAGTATAATTTAATAGAATGAATAAAAGGATCAAAATACTATGTACTTAGAATCCAAACAATAGTCTTGCTCAATATAATGACATGAAAGGAAGGCATGTATGTTGATTAGTACCCAAATACTTGTTAGAATATTTAAGGCTTCATCAACTTCTAACCATTCTTATCTGCGTTATGGCACCATCAACTTAGGACCTTTTTTCCAATGAATTCGACGATGCTTGTGTTGATTGTAAACTTATCTTAAATTTATTTGGAACATAGTAGAGTATATAATAGATTAAAACTGTGGCCTACTTGACTCCGTTGTCATTGCTTACTTAAAACAAAGCATAAGTAAACAGAAGTAGCGAAACAATAATTATTGACATCTTATAAGTAATTGTGGACTTGCATTGCATGCGAGGAGAAAAACCAGTGTTTTCTCTTTGCTTAGCTGAATAGAGACATGTCAATCAATTACTTTTTTGGCAAGGCCAACCGGTTTTTATAGTAATCAATACCACTAAGTCAATCAATTACTTGTACAAACACCAAATTATAACCTTATATTGATACTATTTTAAAGACATACTGGTTATTTAGAGATATAGATATCATTCTTAAGAAAAAGGAGTCTTCAAGTATCATACCTTTCACTTTTTATCATTCTTAAAAGCAGTAGTCAAGTATCATACCGTTTCACTTTCTAAGATATCATCTTCTAAAAACAGACTAAAAATCAAAAGACTATAGCGGACACAATATTTAGTTAAGTTGTTGAAATAGACAAAGTTTGTTAAATAGATGTAAGAGCAAAAGGAGCGGTTAAATATGACATTCTTCCTTTCCTTTATATATTTTATTTAACTTTATTTTTCTTATGTTCAAATAGACACTCTACTATCTATCAATTATGTAATTTTTACTCTTTTCGATAGTAAAGGAGTGGCGTTTGTAGAATGAAAGGAAAAGTGTAGGTGTAAGTTCGGTATTTTTTATATGAAAATTAGTTGGAAATAATTATTCTAGGTTAGCAGTTGATTATTTTCTAGATTAGTAGTTGAACTGATCCATTTTGATAAACCTTGGGTCAATTTCATTTTGGAGTTGTATGTACGATAGCTTTCAGGCTTGATGACTTGCTATATTCTTAGCTAAAATATTACACTTGCACTTGTATTTTAAAAATCCATATTAGAATAAAATCACCTTTTATTTTCTTAGTCCAGTGATAATTTGTTTTCTGTACATTCATTTGATTATGCATGCAAAATTTTGACTCACCCAATTGCTTCATGCAGTGAAATAAAAGATAAAATTAATCATTAAATGAACATGAAAGCCAGCGTTACGTATGTCATTACTTTTTTTTTACACGTAACTATAAATATAACAAACGGAGAATCAAGCCATTCTCCAACGGCTCACAAAAACAGATCCGAAGATAAAACAGGACTTGTACACATAACAAAAAGGCAGACAGAATAGCAACCAAAGCAAGCTCATAAGTACAGCAATAACAGACGAGAAACAAAACAGATGAGGCTAATAAAACTGATGTATGTCATTACTTTATTCTAGAATAGATGGTGTAAAATTTAAATTTCTATAGCATGATATTTTGGACTATTTGTAAATCCGATAACAGATACTTTCAGATGTGAGCAGTGCAATATGCACATTTAAAATCATTTTTGAATATTGTATATCCAAACCCTTTGATGAAGACATGTATAATATATTTGTCTTATCCACTAAAATAAGTAGGTTGATAAATATATTAGTTTTATTTACTAAGTTACTAGCTTACATTATATGCAATTAATGCACATTAATTGCTTAAAGTTATTTATTATTATCGTATTGGCCAAAATGCGTATAAAATAAATAATAATTTTGACAAAGACAGGATGGATAATTTTCAGATGCGGATGCTTTCATATCCACATCCTTTTTTTTTTGCATATCTGATTTGATCCGCGTTTCAGATGAGGATGCACATGGATTTCGTTTTTTTTTTTCATCCATTGGTTATTTAAAGTTGTTTCTGCTAAGTTGAAGAAAAAGTGAAGGTAAAGTCTTTGTAAATTAGTTAGGCTAATCCATCATGATCATAAATTTTTGTGGAATTCTCATGTCATTATAAAACCAATATCATTTAAATTTATAAAATAAAAGTATGTAGTTCTGAGTTAAACCTGTTGGGCCACAGGAATTAGGATTCGTAGGATGGCCAGAATTTTGACTTCCAATCAGTCTGCCATTTTATTAGCTAACTGAAAGCATTTCAGAGCTCATATTGTTCTTCAGCAACTATAGGAAGTTAAATTTCAGATTTTAGAGAGATAATAAAACATTGAAATTTTGTTATTAAAAGAAGATGTTGATAGCATTTACGAAATGCAGATCCAAATGTAAGTTAGGGGAAATTATTAAGGTTATGTTATATAGAATTTTATGAAGAGCATAAAATGCAAAAACAACAATATTACCGGCTTTGTTGTATGTAAATGAGATGAAAGATGTTCTGCAAGGATATATTGGTTACATTTGCAAAAGGGCGGCGGATTAGCAAGTAGAATTATAGTAAAAAAAATGCAATCATGAGTTGAAACAAAAAAAAACTTTGGTGGTTACTTTTCCCTCTATTTCATTGCAAAACAATTTATTAAATGACATATTGAGCGATTCAACAATCTTCATATACTTGTAAATGGGAAGACAGATGTAAAACATGTGCGATTTGCAAAAGAAACGCACAAACAATAATAAAATGGTTAACAAATTGACTTGATTAAAAGAATATTTTACCCTGACATGCGTTATAGCAAAATATGCTATGGATTCTCTCTGATCACGATTACACAGGAAAAGCACCAGATTGTGTCTAACATAGGAGCAAAAGTTTCATTAAAGAGGGCCATATAAATGTGTAATGAGGTGCAAATAAATTTGCAATAATCCTATCATGAAGTTAAAAAGGGGGAAAATAAATAAAACTGGTGATACAGCATGTTACCTTTATTATTTGGAAATGAAATTGATAAATACCATAGTAGTTATAATTTCAGTAACCATCAAATAGTGAAAAATTAGTAATGTTTATAAATAATATATGCAATGGAAAAATGAATTAATTATCTTATAGCAATAAATTTTATTTAATGAATGTATTGTTGACGCATATCTTTTAGATTTTGATTCAATACAGGATGGTCTAATATTCAATCCATTCAGCTTCTTAAAAGATGGTCACATAGGCAGGGAAGACGAATGCAAAAATTAGCTCACTAATACAAACACCAAGACATTCTTAAAACTTGCATTTCGTATAGTATTTCATGAATCATGATAAACAAGATATACATTACACATGATATTTTCATTTGGAAGATAGTTGTAAGACAAATACTCAAGTGGCATCTACAAATACACTATATGTAAAAATTAACTTAGCTTATAATCAATTCAGTTTGATTTCGCATTAGAAATAATATCCCATTCCCAAATTCTATTTATACTTCTATTTATAGAATTATTCATACAAAATCTTATTTTTATTTCCAATCACCTATAATCTCATTTATAATTCCCTTTATAAATGTTAAGTTTACACTCCATAAAAATATCGGTGTTAAAACCGATTTTTACTTCTTAATACAAACTCAGACTTATATATTCAATAAATCCAATGATAAATATTTTACTTAATTTATAAAACATTATTTATAAATTATTCTTCTCAATTTATATGTTAAAACAGATTTCTATTTAAAATATTCTTTGAATCCATCTTCTCATAGTTCTTATATATCTCGCCATTCCCTTTTATATATTAATTTTCCAAATAATTCCTTTTTATAAAATCCACTTATTTTATAAATATTTAAATTCAATATCCACTTCAAAAATTCCTTTTATATTCTAATATTACTTATGGTATTTAAAATATCAAAATAAAAGGGTTGTGGAATCCAAATATATCATAATCAATCACATATTATATATCGCATCATATATCACAATATGTGAAAAAAAAAGTAATATAAATGTTGAGGAATCTAGTTGGATCCCTCTAAGTTGTTTCCCTGCACCCATGGATGTTAAACAACATAAATAAATCAATTTCATTACACTATGAATTATTACGATAAATAGAATAAATATGTAACAACCCGAAGTTTAATAACATGTTGGAACTATAAATCAAGGTATAAAAATAAGAATCAAGGGAAACGAGTTATGCCATTGTGTTCGTCTCGAAATTTTACATGAAATAGAGTCCGAGTTTTCGAAAATCGGAGTCCGGATGAAGAAGTTATGACCTGTAGAAGATTCGGCAGATTTTAGGCAGCACAGGACCAGGCAGGTCGACCTGGACCAGGTCGACCGTGTGGTCTACCCTAGGGTCGACCTACCCTCCAGGTCGACCATGTGGTCGACCTCCCCCTCCACCCCTCCCCCTTACAGGTTGACCTGGTCGGCCTGTTTTGACCCAGAAATCATTTTTGAAGCCTGAGACATGTTTTGATGGTCCGGATTGATTCTAGGGTTAATCTAAGGGCCTAAACTAGTTGCTACACCTATAAAAACACCCTTAGACCTAACCTAATTCATATCAAATCATTCTTACACCATTATGCTGCTAAAATACCTCTTGAACCATGGCCGCCATCTCCAAATCAAAGTACAAACATTCAAACTCAAATCAATCCAAAGAACAAGGCTTCTACAATGATTCAAGACAATAAATTAACAACGCCGCGACATTTTTACAACAAATTCAGTTCTTAAATCATTAGCCATGCTCTGTAAGTTCTAGTTGTTTTTAGATTTAAACATTTAATTATAATATGGCCATGGAATAAAGTGGAATTGGATTTAAGTACGTTTATTAATTAAGATCTATTTCTGTTGCTCTTGAATCTTGAGTTTTGGGACTTTTCTATGTTCGTTCTCATGTCAAGCTTATGATCTATTCAGCCTGTTGTAAATTAGTTTTTCTTGATTCATATTGATATTATTGTCAAGATCTATCTTTTATGCCAGAGATAATGTTTTATGCCATTTTTTCCTCTCTATACTGATTGTTATACAAATTCTACCTTCCCCTATTTATTTTCTTCCAATGAACCTAGGTCAATTTCGGACCTAGGCCTGAACAGCGATTTGCATACGATTGAATCCGAGGAAATATGAGAATGTTGTCTATATTGGATATATATATATGTTTGGTGGAATTGACGGCATAACATGAAATGGGGATATGAGTATTATCGCTATAATTAAAGATTGTAAGTTTGGATAAAATGGTGTAAATATCGAATACATGTAGTTTGGTATGAAACTCGACCTATGTAAAATGGCAATAATATTAATATATGTAAACGGCATGAAACTTGGTACTTGTGTAAATTGGTATAAAATTTGCATACATGTGAAATGGCGTGAATTAAACATATGTAAATTTGGTATGAGTTGGGCATATGTAAAAACAAACATGTAATCTAGAACTTGGGCGTATGTTAATTATGTAAAATTTTGGAGTTGGAACATATATGAAAATTTATGACTTGGTAGAGGTTTAATATGAACGCGCCTAAGTTGGGTTTTGGGTAGTTGACATGTATTGTAAATAAAAGGCTATAACTTGGCATAACCTTATAGTGAATTATGATAATAATTTGGGAATACGTTTTGGGGAAAAAACGTGAATTATGAACTTGATAATTGGCATATAACTGGAAATATGAAAGGGGTTGGAACATGAACATTTCTATATGTTAAACACATGAACTGATATTGGGGTTTTGGGTGGAATACGACCATTAATGAACCTTTGACATGAGGTTAGACTCAGTTTATGGTGTAAATCTTCCCGGAACCGCCCGGCAAATCCAGTAGCCACAAATTGTCAGTCTAATGTGAGAGGTCGAAGGCCAAATTGTAGGCGTAACGGTTTATGACACGAGGTTAGACCCAGTTTGTGGTGTAAATCTGCCCGGAACCGCCCGGCAAATCCAGTGGCCACAAAATGCATGGTCTAATGTGAGAGGTCATGATTCGTTCATCATAATGAATGAATTAACGAATACTAACCATAATAAGACGTGGGTATGGTTAGAGGGTTAGGTGGGATGACATGGAAATTTGACATGTAAATGTGGACCCAACCGATATGAGTTAAGAACATGTAAAACTTACAAATGTAGGCTTAACCAACATAATAGTTAATCAGACCAATTGGTGGGTTAAGTAATATGACTAGACTAATGACACTTAACCAATATAACATGACAGATGGCAGGGTTAAGTCAACTTGAACACATAGATAATACTTAACTAACTTAGCATGATACGTGGGTGGGTTAAGTCATGAATTACTTGAAAATACTTAACCAATTTGATATGCTAAGATAGCGGGGTTAAGTTATAAATCACTAGACAACACTTAACCAACTTGACATGATACGTGGGCGGGTTAAGCCATGAATTATTTGAATATACTTAACCAATTTGACACGATGATTTGATAGGGTTAAGTCATGTACCGCTTGGATATACTTAACCAATTGGACACGATGATTTGATATGGTTAAGTCGTGAACCGCTTGAATATACTTAACCAATTGGACACAATGATTTGATAGGGTTAAGTCATGAACCGCTTGAATATACTTAACCAATTTGACACGATGATTTGATAGGGTTTAGTCATGAACCGATTGAATATACTTAACCAACTTGGCAGATGATTCGTAGGGCTAAGTCATGAACTTGAACGACAACACTTAGCCCATTTGACATGACATGTAGGCGGGTTAAGTCATGAACTTGAATGACAACACTTAACCTACTTGACATGCTAGACTAATGGGATTAAGTCTCGAATTTAAATGACAACACTTAACCTACTGGACGGAAACCCTAGTTGCGCGGTCCTTTTCAGCAATAACCCACTAGATGTATCACGGTACCCTGGAACTAGGCCGGGTGTGGCACGATTACTGGGTTGATTGTAAGCGACCAGAACGACGGATGAGTTGGTGCACCATTATAGGTTCAGGCGCACTATGGTCGTGCACGTAGTCCGGAGTTGAAAAAGCAGGCATTGGGCACCAGTAGGTTTACACTGTGCGTGCTTGATTCGTATCGGTGGTTGGCACCCTAGGGCTTGATACACCCTATGGTGGACCTAGCACAAGTAACTACATTCGTGATAGGGCCGTATGACACAGACATATGAACGAGGTAGGTCTTGTAGGGAGCCGGTCGATTAATAGATCGTTTCGTGGCACCAAGTAATGGGTCAATTCATGATACTGGGCAAGGGATCTTTTCATAGTTAATACATGACATGGGTTGGGTTACTAGCACAGATGGTAAAGGCCCATTTCTGTTTCTATTTCCGTTTCTGATTAGACATTAGGATAACACCTAATCTTGTTAGACTAGTAGTGGTGCAGAGAATATAGGAAATCAAAGAAAATAATGGAATGGTGAAGTTTAGAAATCTTGCGATGTTATGCTTAATAGAAACCTTGCAATATGATACATGGTAGGAACTTTGTGATGATACTCTTGATAGGAAGCATGGGATGTTATACTTGATTCATCGTGCCTGTAGCTTACCTTGTCATCATGCTTATGTTTACTTTTAGTTTATTCATGCCATATTATCTTCACCTGTTTTTATGCTGAAAGCCACTAGGACTTACTCAGTCTTTATGACTGACCCAATTTGTTTTGCCTCTTTTTCTTTCGTTCCCCCCCCCCCCAAGTTCGCAGGGTGGGAATACAGCTTAGTTCGGATCTTACCAAGATCTAAGGCTCTTTCATGTACTGCTTGGATTTCTCTTGGCCATGGCTTGCTTTACTGTTTTACTTGAGGAATGATTTATGACTATGGTTTTATGCTTCTTTACTATTGCAAGACTGATTTCGATGTAATGGATTTAATGGCATTTTGATGTAAATGGCTTTAGACCTTTCTAGATTTTAAAGCAATGAAATTTGGTTCTTCTTCTGCTGTTTTATATGTTCTGTCTTGTAATATTTCTTTGTATGTTTACCTAGATAATGCTCCACCAAAGCTAGTGCATTCCCTTTGTGAGTGACCCTAGCGGAGGTGGGGTGTTACATTTGGTATCGGAGCAGAAGGTTACCAGATTGGGAAAATGTTTTTGAAACCTTTTGAAATTATTTTCAAAACCATTTACAAAGAAGCATTTTTCAAGAAAAGTTATATTTTTAAAGGCTATTCTCCAAAGGCCATTAGCATTATCCTTTGTTTCCTTGTTTGAAACCCTTTTCCTTTCTTTCCTCCATCTGTAGTCACATTAGTTCCATCTGCGACTAATCTTATTTCAAGCTTTGTAGGTTTGCCGTGCGATGGAGGTAGTTCTCGAGAGACTGTTAGCACATTATATAAGAGGGGATAAGAGTGGTTTAGGTGAATGAGGCTCAGAACAAGAAGGTAGAAATGTTTCTGTAGGAAAGTCTAATTTATCTTTCTATCCTGTTCGTACCTTTTCTGACTATGGTACATCGCATCCTTTTTATTTCTGCTTCGATAGTTGAGTCTCTGCACCTTAGTACTAGGGTAGTAGAGGATCCCAATTTTTTTTTCTTCTTCTCAAATCCTATTGGGGAATCGGCTCATTTATTCATGACTTGTTTGGATTTGAGAATGTTTATGCTAAGCGTTGAGTTTAAAAGAAATGCTTATGTTTTTAGGCTACGGGTCAATTCTGGGGATGGAATGGTTATCCAGTAATGGTGCCAGTCTTGAGTATGAAAAGAGGGTAGTTAGACTCTTGACTTGCCGTGGAAATACCATCGAAGTCTGGTGTAACCCTTAGGATTCTGCCATGCTTAGTTACCTAGAATCTCTTGATACATTTGTTGATCCCGAGTAGTGTTCGTCACTTAGGTGGATGGTTCATTTCGCTTATGCATGAGTTATAGGAAATCACCTTAGTAAGTACATTTGGCAACATGGTTGACATCTGTTTATTTGCAAGAGAAAATTCTTCTGCGTGGAATACCCTATAAACGAGATCCAGAATTCACTAGTCAATTTTGGAGAGCTTGCATGAAACCATGACTACGTAGTTATGTTTGAGCCGAGTATACTAGAAGGAGGATAAGGGAAAATGGGATGAGAGACAACAGTGAAATGATTTCCAACTCATATTTTGGAAACAAGAATTAAGGAGCTACGAAATTATGAAGTTAAAGACGGACAAAGCACAAGGGAGTTAAGCTCAAGGAAATGCGACTTAGAAGATTGAAGACTAGATACGCGCATCATATCTCTTTTTAAGAGTATATCCTTGATCCCTCTTTTCCTGTAGTCTTTTATGTATATCCTCTCGGTCCTATTCTCAATCTTATTTCGGTTACAAACCCCATAAGGAGTATGACTCATCTGGTTGTGATACATGTTGGGCTTGAGGGTGTCCGTTGGGTTGAGTAAGTCTTTGGGTGTCAGCCTGATGTTGATTTTGGTCTTCGGGCTGGTGCGTAGGGAGATCTTCTCCTAATTAGTATATATGTGACATAGATTTTCAGTTTTGACATGACCTATTGGGCACAAAATTTTTACTTGCTTCTATCATTCGGCTATACCTTTAGGTAGGAACTAATGGATGTAAACATGTGTTTGAGACATGTTATGGCTGATGGTTGCAAGTGGTTGCAAGTGGTTGCTAGTTGTTGCTCGTGGATGCATGAAAACACATTAGGCACTAGATCGGCTTAGTCACATTTTCATATTGCATATGCATGAATGTTTATACTTGTTTATGGATGGAATTGAATGTGTTATCATGTGTATGTTGCATATGGATGGATGTTTGTGCACACATATAGTGTTTATATGACTAGGACTGTTTGCATACATGTTGGATTCATGGAACTAAACATATTTTGCATTTAAAAAGATCAATCAGGCCTGATCATTTGCATTAGATAAGGAACATATACACACACTTTCTGCATATGTTCATACATCATTAGAAATCTCTTAAGGACAATGGATGCTGTGATTGATGATTGAGTAGATGGATCATTGGATGGTAGGACAAATTCTTCTTAACTTGAAGATTTCGGGGACGAAATACTTTAAGGATTGGAGAATGTAACAACCCGAATTTTAATAACATGTTGAAACTAGAAATCAGGGTATAAAAATAAGAATCAAGGGAAACGGGTTACACCATTGCGTTCGTCTCGAAATTTTACATGAAATAGAGTCCGAGTTTTCAAAAATCAGAGTCTGGATGAAGAAGTTATGGCATGTAGAAGATTTGGTAGATTTTCGGCAGCACAGGACCAGGCAGGTCGACCTGGGGGTCGACCTGGGGACCAGGTCGACCATGTGGCCGACCCTAGGGTCGACCTACCTCCCAGGTCGACCATGTTTCCGACCTCCCCCCTTACAGGTCAACCTGGTCAGCCTGTTTTGACCCAGAACTCATTTTTGAAGCCTGAAACATGTTTTGATGGTCCTGATAGATTCTAGGGTTAATCTAAGGGCCTAAACTAGTTGCTACACCTATAAAAACACCCTTAGACCTAACCTATATCAAATCATTCTTACACCATTATGCTGCTAAAATACCTCTTGAACCATGGCCGCCATCTCCAAATCAAAGTACAAACATTCAAACTCAAATCAATCCAAAGAACAAGACTTCTACAATGATTCAAGACAATAAATTAACAACGCCGCGACATTTTTACAACAAATTCAGTTCTTAATTCATTAGCCATGTTCTGTAAGTTCTAGTTGTTTTTAGATTTAAACATTTAATTATAATATGACCATGGAATAAAGTGGAATTGGATTTAAGTATGTTTATTGATTCAGATCTATTTCTGTTGCTTCTTGAATCTTGAGTTTTGGGACTTTTCTATGTTCGTTCTCATGTCAAGCTTATGATCTATTCAGCCTGTTGTAAATTAGTTTTTTTTGATTCATATTGATGTTATTGTCAATATCTATCTTTTATGCCAGAGATGATGTTTTTATGCCAGTTTTTCCTCTCTATACTGATTGTTATACAATTTCTACCTTCCCCTATATATTTTCTTTCAATGAACCTAGGTCAATTTCGGACCTAGGCCTGAACCGCGATTTGCATACGATTGAATACGGGGAAATATGAGAATGTTGTCTATATTGGATATATATATATATATATATGTTTGGTGGAATTGACGGCATAACATGAAATGGGGATATGAGTATTACCGCTATAATTAAAGATTGTAAGTTTGGATAAAATGGTGTAAACATCGAATACATGTAGTTTGGTATGAAACTCGACCGATGTAAAATGGCAAGAATATTGATATATGTAAACGGCATGAAACTTGGTACTTGTGTAAATTGGTATAAAATTTGCATACATGTGAAATGGCATGAATTAAACATATGTAAATTTGGTATGAATTGGGCATGTGTAAAAACTAACATGTAATCTAGAACTTGGGCGTATGTTAATTATGTAAAATTTTGGAGTTGGAACATATATGAAAATTTATGACTTAGTAGAGGTTTAATATGAACACGCCTAAGTTGGGTTTTGGGTAGTTGACATGTATTGTAAATAAAAGGCTATAACTTGGCATAACCTTACAGTGAATTATGATAATAATTTGGGAATACGTTTTGGGACAAAAACGTGAATTATGAACTTGATAATTGGCATATAACTGGAAATATGAACGTGGTTGGAACATGAACATTTCTATATGTTAAACACATGAACTGATATTGGGGTTTTGGGTGGAATACGACCATTAATGAACCTTTAACATGAGGTTAGACTCAGTTTCTGGTGTAAATCTGCCTGGAACCGCCGGACAAATCCAGTAGCCACAAAGTGTCAGTCTAATGTGAGAGGTCGAAGGCCAAATTGTAGGCGTTACGGTTTATGACACAAGGTTAGACCCAGTTTGTGATGTAAATCTGCCCGGAACTGCCCGGCAAATCCAGTGGCCACAAAATGCATGGTCTAATGTGATAGGTCATGATTCGTTCGTCATAATGAATGAATTAACGAATACTAACCATAATAAGACGTGGGTATGGTTAGAGGGTTAGGTGGGATGACATTGAAATTTGACATGTAAATGTGGACCCAACCGATATGAGTTAAGAACATGTAAAACTTACAAATGTAGGCTTAACCAACATAATAGTTAATCAGACCAATGGGTGGGTTAAGTAATATGACTATACTAATGACACTTAACCAATATAACATGACACGTGGCAGGGTTAAGTCAACTTGAACACATAGATAATACTTAACTAACTTAGCATGATACGTGGGCGGGTTAAGTCATGAACTACTTGAAAATACTTAAACAATTTGATATGCTAAGATAGCGGGGTTAAGTTATAAATCACTAGATAGCACTTAACCAACTTGACATGATACGTGGGCGGGTTAAGCCATGAATTATTTGAATATACTTAACCAATTTGACATGATGATTTGATAGGGTTAAGTCTTGAACCGCTTGAATATACTTAACCAATTGGACACGATGATTTGATAGGGTTAAGTCGTGAACCGCTTGAATATAATTAACCAATTGGACATGATGATTTGATAGGGTTAAGCCATGAACCGCTTGAATATACTTAACCAATTTGACACGATGATTTGATAGGGTTAAGTCATGAACCGATTGAATATACTTAACCAACTTGACAGATGATTCGTAGGGCTAAGTCATGAACTTGGGCGACAACACTTAGCCAATTTGACATGACATGTAGGCGGGTTAAGTCATGAACTTGAATGACAACAATTTACCAACTTGACATGCTAGACTGATGGGGTTAAATCTCGAATTTAAATGACAACACTTAACCTACTGGACGGAAACCCTAGTTGCGCGGTCCTTTTCAGCAGTAACCCACTAGATGTATCACGGTACCCAAGAACTAGGTAGGGTATGGCACGATTACTGGGTTGATTGTAAGCGACCAGAACGACGGCTGAGTTAGTGCACCATTATAGGTTCAGGCGGACTATGGTCGTGCACGTAGTCCGGAGTTGAAAAAGCAGGCATTGGGCACCAGTAGGTTTACACTGTGCGTGCTTGATTCGTGTCGGTGGTTGGCACCCTAGGGCTTGATACACCCTATGGTGGACCTAGCATAGGTAACTACATTCGTGATAGGGCCGTATGACACAGACACATGAACGAGCTAGGACTTGTAGGGATCCGATCGATTAATAGATCGTTTCGTGGCACCAAGTAATGGGTCATTTCATGATATTGGGAAAGGGATCATTTCATAGTTAATACATGACATGGGTTGGGTTACTAGTACAGATGGTAAAGGCCCATTTCTATTTCTGTTTCCGTTTCTGTTTAGACATTAGGATAACACCTAATCTTGTTAGACTAGTAGTGGTGCAGAGAATATAGGAAATCAAAGAAAATAGTTGAATGGTGAAGTTTAGAAATCTTGCGATGTTATGCTTAATAGAAACCTTGCAATATGATACTTGGTAGGTACCTTGTGATGATACTCTTGATAGGAAGTATGGGATGTTATACTTGATTCATCGTGCCTGTAGCTTACCTTGTCATCATGCTTATGTTTACTTTCAGTTTATTCATGCCATATTATCTTCACCTGTTTTTATGCTGAAAGCCACTAGGACTTACTCAGTCTTTATGACTGACCCAGTTTGTTTCGCCTCTTTTTCTTTCGTTTCTCCCCCCTCCCTCAGGTTCGCAGGGTGGGAATACAGCTTAGTTCGGATCTTACCAAGCTCCAAGGCTCTTTCATGTACTGCTTGGATTTCTCTTGGATATGGCTTGCTTTACTATTTTACTTGGGGAATGATTTATGACTATGGTTTTATGCTTCTTTGCTATTGCAAGACAGATTTCGTTGTAATGGATTTAATGGCATTTTGATGTAAAAGGCTTTAGACCTTTCTAGATTTTAAAGCAATGAAATTTGGTTCTTCTTCCGCTGTTTTATATGTTCTGTCTTGTAATATTTCTATGTATGTTTACCTAGATAATGCTCCACCAAAGCTAGTGCACTCCCTTTGTGAGTGACCCTAGCGGAGGTGGGGTGTTACAAAATATTTAATCAACGTTTTATATCAATTTTAAAATACGTTTATAAAATTATAAAACTGAAGAGAGTTAGTGAGCTTACTCACCTTGATCGTTTATCGTTAAATAACGATAAACGTCAGTTGATTAAATCAGATGTTTTACTGCCTCTAAAGTTCCCATGAGCTCAAAATCATTCGAAACTCCACGGGATTGTAGTATTTGTCACTGCGATTCCGACATGACCGACTTCTTGAGATTCTTACATCATATGCATAAGTTATTAAAAATATAAGTTTTTTAACAATTTAATGGTCATTAACTTTTTAATTATTAACTAAAATCTAATTACCCTATCTAATAGTTAAACCGGCGGTTAACTCCATCTTCCCCAATATGAACTGTCGAAGCCTGCTGCCCCTTTGCAAAACTCCACCATACTGTCCCCTTCTTACATCCTATTATACTTCACATTACAGAAAAAATGAAAACAAACTTCACTCAAAAAAACATTAACCCTAACTCAAAATTTTGGCTGCAACCCTGCTACTTCTTCCAATCCCGTTTGTGTTCCCATTTCAAAACCTCCATAGCTGCTTCTTTTAAGAATCCAAACTTCCTCCTCACCACACTATAAATCAAATAAATACCAAAATTACCCTCTTAGCTTCCTTTCCCACCTCACATGTATTTCCTCCAACTCACACATCTTCTTCGCATTCCCTTCTCCAAGTCGACAACACAACAACAGTAAATGTACCGACCCTTTTCAGAACTGAGCCCCAAAATAATACACACATCTTCAATCGATGCCAGGAATCCAAAGATAATACTTAAAACATGACTTACAACTACCATTTCCCAAGAATACTAGGCCCTATGCTACTGTTCTATTTCTAGCGAGCGAGAAAAGAATGTCAAGCCCAACAATAAACATACCAACGTGAAGAGGAGGATTCAAGAATCACCGATATATACAGTGCGCGATTTATGGTTTTCATTTTGGTTTTCTATGATTTTTGAAAGTTGCGTTTTGTTTTAGAGGAAGGAAAATTACGGCGGCCGAGAGTGTTGACCGCCGAAGTAAAGAAATAAGGGTTTAGAGTAAGGGTGGTAGCTTATTTATAGGGTTGGTTGGCTTTTATTAGAAGCTTCATGTTTTTATTTATTAATTTATATAGTTACTCCTATTTGTATTTGTCATTTAAAAATCTGTATGGTCACATAAGATATCCAAATCCGATGAAATTGGACAGACAACTATGGTTTGACATTACATTTCCAACAAAACTTGTTTCGTCGAAAACCGAGTCTGTTTGCTCACAAAGCGCATTTTTAAAGTAAAATTATTAATCGATTCACTATTAAAATTTGCACGGTCACAAAAAAACTCCGATTGACACGAAATTTTAAATCTAGCAATAATTAGTCATTACGGATTTTATAAAATTCGTTTCATCGAAAACGGAGGGCATTTGCAAAATAGCTATTTTCTAAGGTATAATAAAATAGTAATATATTAATATATTCGAAAACAATTTAAATTTAATGTAATAACCCGGACATCTGAGCCAATTTAAAATTTTTATTTTGGCAATTTTAGTGAATTTTGAATATTTAAAATGAATTATTTTAAATAATAACAACGAAAAATTTATTTTGAATAGAATTCGAACGTATATATTATATAAATCGTTGTTAGAATATAAATAATTTTTTATAATTATAAAAGGAATTGAAAATGGCGTGGTATTTCGATAATTCGATTTCAAAATTCAAATGAATGTACAGGATTCAAAATAAACCAAATTTTAGTGAAACCAAAAATATTAGAATCCACTTGTGAATATCTTTTTAACGAATCCGAAAAATTGAAATTTCATAGCGGGAATCAAAAGATATGTTCAATGGAAACTTCAGAATAGTCGCTATGGAATTCTAGGCCCTTAAAAATGGAAATTTTGCAAACGACCTCGGATTTCGACGAAACCACTTTTGTTGGGTCCGTGATGTCAAGTTATTGCTAGTTTTCAAAATTCGTAATTTTCTGAATCAATATGTGAGCGTGGCAAAGGAAAACGGGTTTTGTCAATTTTGAACGACCTGAAAATGGCCATTTTTCAAACGGTCTCGGAATTTGACGGAATTAGTTTTGTTACGACCGTATCGTCAATACAAAGCTAGAAAATATTTTTCGGGAATTTTTAGAGTCCGTATGTAGCCCCAGTCAATAGAAATGCGCGTTCAAATTCAATATATAGAGTTATATGTTGATTTTGATGAAAACTGATCAAAACGATCGAATCAGCTTACGATACATATCGCATTGTGTTCGGAATGGGGGTAATTAGCTATGGACGATAGGCGGAGAGTCGCGTTTCGAGGTTGAAATGAAAAAGTACCTTTTTGAAATTAAATTAATTAAATAAAAAAACCTCACCCCCTTTTTCTCCTATACCCACGATCAGGCCCCCCGTTCATTACAAATCGATTTAGAAAAAAAGAAGAGGTTGCGATCGATCCAGCCACCGCACCCTCCAGCCCCTCCACACCTCCGACGACGGCGAGACCCCCCTCCATTGACGATGGCGATGCCCCTTTTCCTCTCCCTCTGCGTTCGAGCGAACCCCCAAAGCCTTAACCCCTTCCACCGCCACAGGCCAGCGCGACACACCACCACCCTCTCCACCACCAGCGACGGCGCAGCGCACCCCCCTCCCCTTCCAATCGACAGCAACAATACCCCCCTCCTCCGATTAAAACTGTAAGTTTTGGCCTCTTTTAATTTCGATTTTTGGTTAAACAATAATTTGATTTTTCGTTTAGGAAAGATTATATATTTTTAAAGGGAAAGATTGTATATTTTTATATGTGAAAAGTAGTGATTTTTATTCTTTTGAAAACTATATAAAGAAGTGATTTTTACGGAAGTAAAAATATTATTTTTATATAGCGGAGATTATAAAAATATCGATTTTTAACTTATAAAATCATGTGATGTTTAGCTATTAAAGTGATGATTTTTAATTCGATAAAGGTGAGGTTTATAATTCGAGAAAGGAGGGATTTTTAACATTAGAAAGACAGGATTTTTAACATTAGAAAGACAAGATTTTTATACATATGGTTTTAGAATGAATATATGATTTTTATATATAGGATAACCATATAAAAATACGATTTTTACATTATATTGATAGTAAAAATTTAATCTTTATATATGTAGCGAAATAAAAATATGATTTTTAGTGAAGTAAAAATATTATTTTTATATAATATAACTAGTAAAAATCCGATCTTTATATAAGAAGAAGAAATATAAAAATATAATATTTATATAGAAAGAAGCGTTGTAAAAATATATATGAAATAGAAATAAAATATGATTTTCATTTATTGAAATGAAGTGATAAAAATATAATTTTTATTATGAACAGCGTGAAAAGAACTGCATTGGAATTGCAAGTAGATCCAGACAGTTCAAAAGCAAATCACGGCGGAGTGGAACCCTCTGTGAGATCTTCGCACTTTTAATTTAATTTTCTAGTTAAAATATATACTAGGATGCAGACGGTGTTTAGAAGCACCCGACACCCGTCGTCCACAGACCATGGACGGCTTGTATGCTTGTTTATTTGATTTTGATGTGTAGTTGATTTTGTGATGTGATGTGAAATGAAATAAAATAAAATATTTATATAGTTAAAATATTTTATATTTGAAAATAGAATTTTTAACGTGTATTTAAAATGAAATAAAAATAATCAAATCGGACGAATTGTTTATATGCACACATTTGACTGATATTGACTGGGACGATAAAATTTACACATCGCCCTACTGCACAAATAAAATCTGTGTTTGATTGTTTGAAAACCCCACACGGGTATTGGGGTGATATATGACATACACTCGTCCCAATAATTAGTTGCATGTCGATCGATTGATTGACAGCCTGTTATAGGCGTTGAATATTTATATTCGATGCTTATACAGCGTAGAATGCACTTTGGATGATGGTTGATTATTTGTCATTGTTGATATATACATGCGTTGTATGGAAATCCATAGAAATAAAATCTATGGTAATTGATTGGGCCTCATTCCAGTTTTGAACAGAAATATTTGAAAAAGAAATATTTGAAATAGAATATTTGGAGATAGAAATATATGAAGCCGTGTTGATTAGATTGACGCCATTGTTATATGAACGATATTTATATCCATTTTATTCATTTTTAAATGAATATTGAAAAGTGATTTCAATAATCAAATATTTTAGAAAATGAATTCAAATGGAATATTTTAGAAAATAAAATTGAATTGAATAGAATTCAAATCGAATTGAATTGGAATTCAAATCGAACAATAATTCAATTGGAATCAATTTGAAATGAATTTAAAACGAATTTATAAGGAAAATTCAATTTTGATTTGAAATCGAATAAGAAGTTGAAATCGTTTTGAAAACGAATTTAAACGATTTATAAAATACGTTTTGAAAGGAAATCGATGAAATATATATAATGTATATATTATATATATAATGGCCTGAATAGAACGCGTCGCGCTGCAACAGTTCGCGAATTTCGGCCATTGACTTCGAATTGACGTTGCGGGAGATCCGACCGTCGGATTCTCCTAAAACCGGAATCGTTGGGTTCGTATCGAAAAGAGCTTTCTAACGAATATTAGAAATTAGAAATCTAACGGTTGGATTTTGAATTATGTCCAAATCAAATTTGGAAAAGGTCGCTGTAAGTGCAATTCGATGGCCGTTGATGGAAATCGACTGTACGGGCCTTGATAAAATTATTAAAAATAGTAATAATTTGTGTAAAATCATAAGAAATGATCTGGGAAGAATTGGGATGAAAAACTCCATATTTGAAAGGATAAAAATAGAATTTTTATCGAAATGAACTAGTTTTGAACTAGAATTATAATTCTATTTATTTTTAAATATGTTAACTGAATTTGAAAAAAAAGGGTTTTAAAAATAACCAGAATTTCCAATAAATGAATTGGAATGGATTTGAATCGAAATTGTCTTCGGGATATTTCGATGTTGGATTTCACGATTATACAGATGGCGTTATGGAAATTTGAAAGATATATAGATATTGTTATTTCCAATACGATATTTGTTGGTCGTAGAATTTGATATTGAATATAAGCCGATATATTTTCTATTCGGAGCCTTGTATTTAATATCAAAGGTGATTTGGGTTTGTCGTGAACGGTATCTTCATTAACACTGTTCTTAAACCCAGTTGAGAAAAAGATTAAATCTTTTTATTTAGATTTAATGAAGTATACCAATTAAATGATATTTAATTGGAATTGAATTGGTATTGATTTTTAGGTTTATCGTGAACAGTGTTTTAAATAACACTTGTTCTTTAACCCGATAATTAATGTGAAGTGATTTTGGGGTGTATCGTGAACAGTGTTTTAAATAACACTTGTTCTTTAACCCGATAATTAATGTGAAGTGATTTTGGGGTTTATCGTGAACCGTGTTTTAAATGACACTGATTCTTTAACCCAGTTAAAGATTAAAACTAAGTGGAGTTTTAATGAATCTTTAATTAGATTGAAAAGATCGAGAATGGAGTATCACCAGTTTTGCTCCAGGTAATAGTTAAATCTTTAATTAGATTTGAACATGAAATGGTAATTGAATTTACCGATAACACCGTGGTTTTAGATATGAAGTATTACCCGTTTTACTTCATGGGATGAATAGGTTGGGATTTGGAAATATAAAATAAATCATTACTTCGGTGTGGTTCGCTAATCCCGACTAGTTTTAATTGATATTAAAAGAAGATTAAAGAATAAATTTAAAGAATTTATCTTTGATAAAATTAATGGGAACCTTTCCCAAAGTATAAGAATATTTGTATAAAAGTATATTCTGAATTGGAATGAGACGTATGTTGTATTTGTGTAACACATGTTTATTATATACGTGAGTTATTCAGAAAGACCGGGTTTATCCCATTCTGAATAACTGATTCGACGGGGTGTCAAGGATGAAGAGGTGGTCGAAGACCGGAGGTCCTCGCGTTGTTTGGGTAATTACTGATGATCTTGATTGGTTTGTACACCCAAGAGGAGGGAATCAGTTAGTGGTCGTCCAGACGTACTTGGAGATCGATGGATATGCGAGGTACTAGGTGCCTCCGGTTTCGTTCAGACCCAGAACGAACTTGTAAATGGACTGTGTGTCTGACATTGGATTTTAGTCTATGTGATTGATTTCTATTAAATATATATCTGTTTGGCGGCGGAGAATTTATTCTCTTGCTTAACGCCCTTCTCTGAGACTTACGAGCTCAGGGGTTGTATATTGATGGATATCAAACGCATGGAGTGAATTGCCTGTGTGGCATGCCTAAGTGGCAGTTGATCAAGGCTTCTGTTGAAAACCAAAGTCTTGTGGTGATGATCAAAGTACCGCCTGTGTGGGATAGCTTTATGTAGCGTTGATTCGCGAGCCTCACACCCCGGTAGTGGACCAGAAACGGGAGAGGACTTCAGGGAGGGCATGTGTTTCCTTATACCTAGAAGTGGAGTCAGTGGTTTTACACGCCCTGACGAGTTTGACTTATGTGGTTGTTGCTGTTGCGAGGCGCCTCGGATATATCGGTCGATCTGGGACCGATGGAGCCAGTGGGCTCATTTACGCCCCAAAGGGAGGGGAAACATAGTCTTCAGGCATTTTAATCCACATCGGTGGACCGGCCCTGACGATCCAAGGGCTCACCTGCGTCTGGGTCCTGAGACTCGGGCTAGACAGTCTCGAATCGGTGAGGACTATCTTTTGCCTCGGTTCACAGATGGAAATCCAACTTCCAATACATGACGTTTCGATTTTATTTGTAGAGCCTAGTATGGCGACATAGTAGGATGGGGCGCTTATGCCGTCTATGATTGATACTTATGATTTGAAGTTGTTTTATACACTATGCACTTATAATAGTATCAAATGATTTGTTTTAAACATATCAAGCATTCTTGGCTATTATAAGGTAAAAACTCTATCCTTCGGCTTGTGTTGCATTGTGTGATGGGACCTGGGTCTTATAATAGCTTCATTTTTCTTTATTTAGCATTGCGCTATTGTTTTATGCACTGGTGTTCTTGGGAGGAAACCCGTTCCGTGTTATACGGCGTGGTCCCTTGATTTCCCAAACTTTGAAAATAAAGATTAATAACTGTCACACTAGTCACATGACTGACCTGGAGTTTATTGTTTTAACCTAAACTCTGGGTACCCCTATGTTCCGCATGGGCAGCTAGTAGTTTTGGTTTTGCAGATTTATATTCGCATGATCCTGGTTTATAGCTGGAATGATATCCGGAAAGCTATGTATCCGTATATCTCCTTCAGTTGTGTATTGTATTATTTTCCGCTGCTATGTAATGTATTGTAATCTATGATATTTTATAATGTGTAATATTTATTCACACTCTGTATATTCTTATATTCTGATGAATTTTTGTAATAACAATGAAATGTTCTTCCGTCTGCGTTCCTTTGTGTCTTGTCCTCAACTCAATCCGTGATTTCCGTAAGGGGGATTTCGGGTCGTTAGATTTAATATTAATAAATTAATATTATCATATATATATCCCAATAGAATATCATATATCTCCAAAATAAACATATTTGGATTTATATCTCGATATTTCCAAATCTGAGTTAATCGATATTCAATATATATAAAAATCCTTTTTATATTATTAAATAAATCGTTATAAATTATAAACGAATTCCATAGCGACTTTTTGAAAATCTGATTTGGGCATAACTCACAATATAATAAACGAAATATCAATTTTTCTCTTTCATTAAAAAATATTATTCAATAGATTTGAACATTTCTTGTTTCGAAGAACTCTGACTTACAATGAATCTTGTATGGTCGTTTAAAGTTCAAAACGTAATATTACGAACTACCACGACGTTACGAGGTAGTTTTAAATTATGTTATAATTATATTTTCAAATGTCGTCTATAAATAATTTTGTATTATAATTAAGTTCTAAGCTAAATTAAATCTCTTAAATTATCCAATACACACAATATTACAAATTCAACTTATTTCTGACTATTTCGGAAATTAAATTTATTATCCCACTAATTATATTAATTAAATAATCAAAATTATTTAATTCAAATAATTTAAATCTGACAAATAACTATTCAAATAATTAAATAAATTAATTACTACATCACAAAAAATACGGGACGCTACATCAGGCCTCATCAACCAGGAAATGACAAAAATCGGGTAGGCAACATGGCTATGTGGGTCGTACCCATTAGGATGTATTATCACCAGATCTAGCGAAAATTCAGTTGCTTCTTATTCTATCACTGCTATATTATTTCGGTAACGGTTGCTAATCATAACTGTTGGTGATAAGACATTTAGTACACTCAAGCGGAATGAGTGGTTAGTCATGTGTGGTCAAGTTGCAAGATGTTTTTGTTGAGCCCAGTGTATTTCTCTATAGAGATACACTATTAAAAGGTGGTTCCATACCTCGTCATAGTTGAAAACCCATTCTCCAATAAGCGCCTGCGGTTTTTGATTATATATTATGTATGTAGAGCATGAGATGCAAGCATTCCGCTAGAATGTTATTTATTTGATTTGGACACTATTATAATATCAGAATAATTTTGATACAAAGAATATCTTGGGTTATCGTAAGGTAAAAAATCTACATATTTATGTATGGGTCGGTCTTACGATTATCCTTTCTTTTAAAAAGGGATTTTTAGAATTTAAACCAAGTGGTTATAGTTTTCTCACACCAGTCTGATGACTGTCCCAGGGTTTATCTTGTTTTTGTTTTACCTTAAACTCTTAGGTGCCCAAATTTGTACAGGCGGTCAAGTAGTCAAGATTTTACAGATATACTTGTAAGAGCTTGGAGCAGGAGGCTTCAGCATTAGGTAACTACTGTTTATTTCCATTGTGTTGTATGTGTTATACTCTAATGATGGTACACATATACAATTACAAATTTATATTTCAAAGGTTATGTTATATAATATATTTTATTCATTCCGTTGTGTGATTCGTGTTCACTCTAATTCTGTTATATTTGTGTTCTTTGTTTCTTCTTCTTTCCTTCTATTTCTCACCCTCTAATTTCTTTTTGCTAATGATCCGATAATTTTTTATGCTTGGTTAGTTGGCATGGTATTTGTGTCGATGATGGGATCGAGAATATGTCAATTCGTTATGGTTATGTTAATTAACAAGAAAACTATGAAATATGTAATGAATGCGGAATATAACCTATTATAATTAATTATATCAAATGGGAATGTAAAATAATAGGTAGACTTGTCATAGGGACAAGTAGGATAATAACACACAAATTATAGTTAAAGGATGAAATAGGAAGTAAGGGGTTTATTATAATTAAACTTAGACAATGGGGAATAGGTTGAATAAGAAAACTCACAATTATAATTGTGGTAATATTATAACACGGGGCTATAATTAAATAGAATAGTAGAGCAGACTTATTATTAGTAAACTTGTAATTATAGGAAATTAAGTTTAATGGATATAATAATAAGCGATGGTCCATTTTGGCAATGAGAGCTGATTAGGGAAAATAATTGGCCAAATAAGGCTAATAAACAAATAACTTGAATGTTGAATAAAGAATGTAACATTTAAGTTTATTAGTAATGCGGTAAGTAAAACAAGCATGTAGTTGAAGATTAGACATAGGGTCTAATAATGTAATGATGAGATGTGCATGGACCAGTCTGTACATATTTGGGATGAAGAGCTCAATGAGGCAGATAATCGTGGGTGTCTAGAGACATGAGGGAAGCACGTCCAGCTTATTCGAAGGGACTGTAAGGAAGTGGGGGACTTCTATGTGACATAAGGATACTCCGTGATGACCCTCTGTGGTAAGCCTAATGAAGTTGTACCCACAGAGGCATGGTCTGTACGGTTTCATTCGATGAGCATGCCTTGGTTGCATCCTGGATGATGGTTAACCTAAAGACTGATAAGAGGATGATCTTAGGATGATTTAGCAGCCGCCTCAAGGAGGGAGGCTTCGTGGTCAGGATCCATCTAAGGTTAATAGGTCATCGATTACCTGTCATCGTCAGTCGGAGCGTGTGCGGAAAAATTGGACCTAAGCCAATAGGTCAATGATCTTTTACTATCGGGTCACTTGATAAGGGACTACATGTTTGTTTAGATTGAATGGTAGGATGGTCATTTAGCCCTTTTGAATAGTCATTCGTTATATTAGGGGTAGGCTGGAGTGGGGACTTGGAGAACCATCGAAGAGACAGAGCTAAATTCAGATATCTGTATTGAAGGACTAACGAGGTTGTCCTTTACAAGTATGAGTAAACCCCCGACTGAGTTTTGTGGAAAACTAAGGGATTAGGGGGTCCTTATGGCGCAGCGATAGAGGCTTATTCCCTTTCCCAGCATAGCCTAGTACCATTTTATGGCATGACGTTGGAGACTTGGTACGCTTTCGTATCATAGACTATTACGCATTCGTAGCATGGAGATGAGGGCCCGGTACATTTTTATGGTACGACGATGGGGACCTCTCCAGGAGGTACCGTAGGAAGTACCTCGATATTGGATATGTAGTTACATGTATATTATTTATCAGGTAAATCTATTAGGGAGTAGATGGACATGATTTATGCGAAAAAATCAAAAGTGTATTGTGAATTAAACCCGAATAACTTAATAAATATGAACCAGTGATAGAAAGATATATGCAACGTTATTTGTAGAAAGTATAATTTATACAATCACCAAAACTTTTGTTATGACCGCCTCCTCATAACAAACCTACAGGTTAGACAGATGGTTGTGATTCTGCTGCTTAGAGACACCCGTTAAATAGTGTCATTATATTGGTGAGTATCTACTTACTATTATATTTTGTCACCTTCCACTGTGTGATTTCTATTGTGAGCTATGATATGTTTAATTTTTACTCTCTACACGATACCAGATAAACCAGCTCGGCTTCGATATATTTGGATTTTTGAAAAAAAATCGGTTTGTCAAAATTCGGCTTGTTACATCCTCCTTTTATAAAGTGGGTTCCGAAGTTTCCTCTTGCTCATTGTATTGAGCCCATTAACACTGATACCACCGTTGTTGATTCTATTCACTTGGATATTCATGTGTAGGTCTTCACTATTCCTAAGCTTGCGGCTGAACCTTTGGAAAATGATAATCTCCTTTCTAGCGACATTGAGCCATCTTTGAGTATAGTTCCTTCTTCTTTGGTTTAGAGCCTTTTTGACCAGGCTTAGTTAAAGGCGCATTCTGATATGAGATTCTCACGAAAATTTGAAATTTACTTCAAATTTGTTGGGCCATAGAAAGATAGGCATCTCATGTACTATGATGTTGATGGTAAAATTATACCTATTGACGATAAAAATGGTCGTCACATCCAAAGATTCTCTAATCTTGAGAATTAGCATTTTGGGGTATGGAAAATAAGAGTTCGGAAAGAAGAAAATAACACAGAGGAATATAGTTGTTTAGACCATGAGGGAATTACGTCGACTTTTAAGGAGTTTGTTGATCTTTATTCATAAAAGAGAGTTACAAGCATTGAACATCATCACGGAATTTGTTTACAAGTTTTTCTATGTATTTGGGAGTCATATTTTTAATATGCCAAGTCTCATAAAAAAGTAATTAGTCTTCTTCTTCCTCAATGCTATGTTACCATTAATGGTGTCCTAGGAGCTTTTAGAGCTGTAAAATCAATCAAAATCCAAAACCTTTGAAGAATTAGTAAGGGGGTATTTATAGGTAGTGGGAGTAGGTGAGATTTGAGGACCATACAGCAAAATTGTGCATCGAGAGGTGCAGAAGCCAGAAAATCGCATCCCTTCCCCGCGGTAAGGTAGAAAATCGCAACCTCAGGTGGGATGTGAATTTTCACATCCCAAAGGATGTGAAAACTCGCATCCCAGAGGGGTGCGGTTCATTTGTCTTTGGGAGAGGGGAACACGGTTGTATTGCATCCGATGAATGTGATACATCGCATCAAAAGGGATGCGATGTTATCGCATTAGAAGGGATGTGATGTCATCACATCCCGAGGGATGCAATTACATTGCATTATGAGGGATGCGATATATCGAATCCTGATGGATGCGATATCATCGCATCTTGAGGTATGTGATGCTTCTGGGGATTCTGATGTAAAGGGATGTGAAATTGTAATGGAGTGATGCGAAGTAAAGTGTAACACCCCTAAGTCCCACATCGTGGAAGCCTGTGTGAAGTGGGTACTTATATAGTAGATCCCATCTCTTACTAACGTCGAGGCCTTTTGAGGAACAAAACCCCACATCTATACGGTGGCTAAGTTGGGGACAATATCTTGCGTGAACGGAGGTGCGGGTTGTTACAGTGGTATCAGAGCCAATACCCAGTTGGAATTGTGGCTCCTGTGTGGACCGCAGCGCCTGGGTGAGGTGTTTGTGAGCCAACGGGGATGTTGGGCTCTGTAGGAGGGGAGAATGTGTAACACCCCTAAGTCCCACATCGTGGAAGCCTGTGTGAAGTGGGTACTTATATAGTAGATCCCATCTCTTACTAACGCCGAGGCCTTTTGAGGAACAAAACCCCACATCTATACGATGGCTAAGTTGGGGACAATATCTTGCGTGAACGGAGGTGCGGGTTGTTACATAAAGGGATTCGTGGGATGCAGTGCGAGGCAATGTGATGCGAGGCCAAGGAGTATGCGAGAGTTACACTTTGAGGTGTTTTGAGGCTTAAGCTCGCACGATTCCTTCCAGGCTTGGACTCTCATTATTCTGACGACACTTCGGGCTTTGGTGCTACGCAACGAGCCAAATCTAGTGAGCTAGATATGCTCTTGGGAACCAGACCAAAATGGTCAGTTAACACTTGCCGTCTAAAGTACGTCTCGCCTTGACATGATGTGCTTTGAGTTGAGAAGATTGCCTTTGTAAGATGGAATGATCTTGAAGCTATCAGACACTTGGCCGTGATCATTTTACTGGGTGTGTCGGGAATCTTGACCTGTTAGTGGCTTCTTTAAACATCTAGTTTCTGTCGACTTATGATATTAAACGTTAGCTATCGACTCCCGTTTACGTCGTAACATAAACGAGTCATTGTCGACATGGTGTCATATGTACGCTCCCATGTTTTCACGTGATTTTACGCGATGCAATCAGAGTTTGAGAATAATAGTATGGATAGTGAATGTGTCGTTGGCTTACGACTATACGAGTTGGATTTCAAAAAAAATGATATAGAATTATGGATTCGATCGCTTGTTGTACGCCCTCGAGTACTTTATACTTACGAGTGTACTACTGGTTAGAGAATTGGATCAACGTTGATTGTCATGACGTCGAAAACATGTGCGCGTGGTCGTAGTTGAAATCGTAAGTCAGAAATTTCCCGAGATTTGGAATCATCCTCGTTCATTCACCATTTTCGTATGTGTGTGTATATATATATGACGATATATATATAAATATGCAAATCATAGGATATATACTGAAACGGGTTTTGCATCCCATGGGGGGATACGAAATTTCATATCGCAGAGAGATACAAAACTTTGTATCCCAGATGGGATACGAAACGCCTAACGGGCATGTCCCATCCTTCTCCCTTCCCCCCATATATATTTCGAAACTCGAAGCCCTCCTCTACTTTTTCACTTCGCTCGCTGTCATGAACCAAATCCTTGGAATTAAACTCAAATAGAAGCACTATTTTCAGGTGGGGTTCAGCTTTTTGTCTTAGTCATTTGAATCGAGCTCGATCTTGAGCTTTAGGAATTTCGAAATCAAATCGTTGAGCTCGAGATTTGATCTCTGATTCGTGATCATGGCATAACAGTGAAGGAGAGGGAGAAAATCTAGGAGGAAAGGAGGGGATCAAAGGAAAGGAAAAGGAGAAGATGTGGATAGAAATCGGTGGAGAAATTCGAATCGCATCCTGTGAATGCGGGTCAAGGAGAACCAGAGGCTAAAGGATAAGAATGAGGAAGCCTAGAGGCTTATGAATGAGAATCAAGTTATAGAGGCTTCTAGAGCAGGCTAGGAAAGACAAGGAGGCCATTGAGGCTTCTAATACAAAGGGTTTGAGCCAAGCTAACAGAATAAGGGTGGAGCACCAGAGAGAAGTGGAAGAGCTCAAGAACGAGTTTGAGGATGCCGAGACTTAGGCAGAGCTGGATATGGAGCCATATGTCTGGGGGATGTACGTTAAAGTGCTTCGATTCCGCAGAATCTCATGGGACGACGATTACCGCGGGACATTGGCTCAGGTTTGGGATAGGGTGTTGGAGTACGAGGCTGAGCTACGGGTGGAGGCAGTAGATGAGTTTGAATTTATGTTCTCACTTTTGACTGGGCTTGAGCGCATGGCACTACAAGAAGGAAGACGGTTGCTGAGAGATGATGTTGAGAGGGCGAAGAAGGTGAAGCTTACTGCTGCGAAGGGGAATATGGAGGTAGCCAATAGCCTGGTAATGGCTCATGAATTTGTTGGAGGTAGACATTTGGTATTACTAATCCAATTTACTCAAAATCCTTATCATAAAGAATTTCGCATAAATCTTAACGAATATTATGTTCAATTTAAACTATATATCCATTAAGAGTAAATTGGTTACTTTTCCTTGATGGATATATAGCTTAAATTGAACATAATATTCGTTAAGATTTATGCAAAATTCTATATGATAAGGATTTTGAGTAAATGGATCGGTATTAATATATTTTATCGCTATGACTGACTCTGTGATCTCGATATTTCTTTACATTATGTATTGTTATGTCCTGGAGGCACATGTGTAATTGTTTTGTACCAACATTGAGTACATAAAGGTAAGTGATATTTCAGAAATTTTAATACGTACCAGTGTTAATCCAAGAGAATATGCACGTGTGTGCCCCTACAGCCTCGTTCTTCCTATTATCTAACGGTGTTACTTAGTAATACTCTTGGATAATATGGATATAGAGGAGAAATAGCAAGTTATGTCATTCATCTCTATAAGAGGTCCGCAGGTCCCAGCCCCACCGAAGCTGAATATAATCTCGATCAACTGCTAAGGATGCAGATTAAGGATCTTAAGGCAAAAGTGACACTAGAGGGGGTTAATAGTGTTTATAAGAATTTTATAGAAATCTTTAACAATCTAGAATTACTATATGAATCACACAATGATTATTACACCAGAAATGATCACAACCACTGAAACAATCACAAACACAGATATAAGTAAATATAAAATGCAGAAAAGGAAAGAACACACCGAATTTTATACTAGTTCGGATTACTCCTATGTCCAGTCCCACGCAACACTGGTTTGCGCTGAGTTTTATTAATACTAGTATCAATCTTACAACATCCTTGATTTCACGGCTACAAGGTTAACACTGATTCCATCACCATTGATTTCACGGTTACAAGGTTCACACCGCACCTTTTCTTTGATTTCCGAGCTATAAGGAACACATCCTTTCCCAAATAATTCTCAAACAATTACAATAGCCCTAGAACTCTTGAGTAACACTTTCAATCAGAGAGTATTTGATAGAGATTGACAAAAGAAGAAGTTTGATATAATTTGTGTTGAAATCGGCAGAGTAAAAGTGTAAGAAACGTTTCAAAATATGAAAAGAAACTTCCTTTGAAATTTGAAAAAGTGACGGTTATATGTCGACATGTCCAAATATTTATGTCAACATATACTTGTTTTTTTTTTTGAATTTTTAAAATCAATTTTCAAGTGTTAAAACCAATATATATTTTCTGAAAATTCTTAAATCAAAACTAGTGTTTCAAATGAATTTTCTAAAGTGAAAAACATACTAATATATAATATAAACATATTTATAAATTTATATGATATAAGACTATAAAACATATATTATAAACATATATATATTGTAAAAATTTATGAACTATAAACATATATGTATATTTGAAATCATAAGTAAAAACTTAATAATTTGAAATCATTTAGAAAAGGGGTTTGAAAATAATTTTGAAATAAATTTTGAAATAAATTGAAAATAGAATTTGATAGTGCTAACTAGAGTTTTACATATAATCTCGACTCTATTACCTTGGTAAGCTTGAGCTCTTGAAATCTTGATATCTTGATACTCATGAGTCTTGAATTCCTTGGTATCTTGAATCTCTAATACTATACAGTCTTCAATATTTATATCCTGCATATACATATATATTCTGGACAAGGATGTTAGTATATATATTTTATAATCAATAATGTTATTAATTGAAACAAGGTTGTTGTCATCAAAATTCCATACTCCAACAATCTTCCCATTTTTGGTGATGACAACCTTGGTTTATAAAATATTTGTACCTGATATTAACCGTTGATTTGGTTCCTTGAATACTCCCCCTTTCACAATGAAATTCTTATGACTCCCCCTTAAACTATGCCTATCCTAACTATATCCTATTTTATAATTTCACCCCCTTTTTCATTATCAAAAACTACACCAAACTATACTCCCCCAAAATTTATACTATAAATGATCCTAGTAATTAATACAATAATGTATTACTCCCCCTGAATCTATAACACTCCCTAAATCTATAATTTTCCTAAAACTCCCCCTAACTCTATGATAATACTTATATAATTCTACTAAGTAAACTTAAACAGGAGGATAATTAATACAAACATGGTATAAACTAAGCAATCAATCCAAACAAATTTACAAGAAATCCAAATAATCAACCAATTTAAGTTTTATTGTCACAAGACATTAATTCAAATAAATCCAAACATAAAGCTTAACATTTCTTGTAACTTCTATTTATCCTAATAACCTATAAAACTCCTATCAACCACAAATGCATAAGTATATTTCTAACAAATCTATCAACCACTAATGAAATTCAACTATGTCAAATAAGTCAAATAAGTTATTCAAGCCAAACAAATCAAACAAGTCAATCAAGTCAAATATATCAATGAAGCCAAACAAGTCAACCAAGGAAAAATATGTTATGTATTTGATTAATAATCCTATATATTTCTAATTAGACAAAAACTCCTCATACAATATACTTGTTCTGTGTAGAGTAAAAAGTTAACATGTAATGCAGTGTGTGAAGTATGTTGGTTCTAATGTCATATGCAAAGCAATATGTGCAAAGCAATATGAAATGATATATTGAATAAAATGCAACTTGTGGTGTGATTGATTTTAATTTGAGATGCACTATAATGTATGAAATTAGATGTGCAATGATAATATGTAGAATGATTTGGTGATGATATCTATTATTATTATTTTTGAAAATAGGTAAACCGCCTCGTTAAAAACCTATACTAATACCCAGCGTGGATATTAGGTAGGAAAAAGAGTGCGCCGCTTTATTGACAACAAGTCAATAAATAAGTACAAAAAAGTACTGAAGGCATGCAAACATGATACTCCTTGCTGCCAAAAACCCAAAAAGAAAAGGACTACAAACCATGGTCACTACTTCGGTAGCAAAACTAAAAAAGTAAACCACCACTTCAAGTGAAAACCGGGACCACTTAGAAAACCGACACGTTTCCCTCAACTCAGCCAAAATAAAGTAATTTTTTCCTCAAGCACATCAAAAAAAACCACTCGCTTCAAAATGAACAAAAATGGCAGCTACTCCCCAATCGACGCGAAAGGTAGCAACTTCCACGTCTTCAGTCAAAGATCGAAGCTAATTAACCATTATCATGTAGGTTGATTCCCCATTTCTTCAGTATTGCGTCGCTGTGCCTATTCATAGTCAGCCGCTTCCTTGATTTCTTCATGAGGTAATTGATATCCATCGCTAGAAACTCCCATCTCTGGAATTTATCATTCTCCGAATTACCATGAATTCTTTCATTCCTTTCCTTCCAGATGTGATAAACTGTTGCCACCACACTATAGAAAGCAATGTCCTGAGCAGGATCCGGTTGAGAGAAGGTCGTAGCCAAAAAGTTTATTTCTTCTTCCAGATTCAACGCACCAGCAGTCATTGGGGGGATGCCAAGTTTTAGTCTACACCGAATCCATAAATATGCCGCGTACGGGCAATTGAAAAAAGGGTGATCTCTAGATTCGTACTCATTATTACATAAAACACAGTTCACATCTGCCTCATATCCCCAGCTAATAATGATATCTTTGGTACTCAGTCTATTAAGAATTGCCTTGTACGTGCACTGTGACATTTTGGGGCTGTTTATATAATGCCAAATAACTTTACTTCAGCGTAAACTGTAGAATGCATCCTAGATCCATCCCAAGCTGAGTAGAAAGTAAAACCATTTAGATTATTATTCCATCCCCAAAAATCATGATCATGTCCTGAATGAATAGTAATCATATCAATCCGTTCTGAAACTAATCTAGTCACTGGAATACTGTTAGACTGGAAACTTCCATTTTGAATAATGCCATCCACTTTTAGATTCTCTCCCCTGTATATGCTCAAATAATCCCCTCCCAGAATTTTGACTAAAACGTCATTATTTATCCACGGATCAAACCATAGCATGGTATCCTGCCCATTAGCTATACTCCTATTAATAAATTTCAAGCCATTTTCATGTTGTTCAAGTATTGCTTTGCAAGTACATGAACTATTGACATCAATATCCATGACCCATAAATGCTTGCCTGCACAATATTTATTCATCATCCACTTTTTCCATAGACTGTTCCCGCCAACCAAACGCCATAGTAATTTTAGCGCTGCAGCAGTTTTTATGTCCTTAAAATTACGTAATCCGACCCCTCCTCCAGCTTTTGGCTAGCATAGTGTGTCCCAAGCAATCTTATGTTTTTTACCAGCCCAAACAAAGTTACTACATATCCTATTAATTTTTTCAATCGTCGCCATCGGTAGCTGGTAGATAAGCATCCAGTACAAAACCATTGGGGTGATTACCGATCTGATTAATTCAATTTTTCATGCCATAGAGAGCAACCTACAGTCCCAACTATCCATTCTCATTCTAATTTTATCAAAAAGTTCACCACAGCGTGAGTAATGCAGATAATTGTTCGAAAGTGGGACTCCCAGATATTTAATTGGAATTCTACCTTCTCTCATTTCTAGAATAGACAGTAAAATGGGTTTACAGACTACACCTCGACTAAAGTAAACTTTAGATTTCAATTTATTAATCTGTAGCCCTGCCATATCCTCCAGAGTACTAAGAATATTTTTAATCTCCTTAATCCCTCTCACCTTGACTTTAGCAAAACACATTAAATCATCGATGTAAATGAGATGGGTAACTTTAGGCTCCTGTTTGTAGATCGGCTGAACCACATCCTTTTGAATAGCCCTAAACATATGAATCGACATCAACTCCATAGCTACACAAAAGAGATATGGGGATAACGGGTCTCCCTGCCTTAATCCCCTTGAACTATGTATGAAACCCTTCGGAGACCCTTGAACCATGATAGAAAAGGTTAGCGTGGATATACATGTTTTGATGATACGCACTATACATGTCGGGAAACCCATCATATACAGCATGTGGCAGATAAATTTCCTATTTATCATATCATAAGCTTTTTTCAAGTCAATCTTCATACAAATTTTCCCACTACCCTTCCTGTTAAAATGTCTAATATGTTCATGCGCAAGTAAAACATTTTCAGCAATATGTCTGTTAGGAATAAAGGCCGATTGATTTTCCGCAATAAGAAGCATAAGATATGGTTTGATTCTGTTGCAAAACACCTTAGAAATGATCTTATAAATCACATTACAGCATGATATAGGTCTATAATCCGAGATATCTTTTGGTTTATCCATTTTTGGAATAAGCGTAATAAAAGTGTGATTTATACCTTTTGCTAGCTTACCGGTGCTAAAGACTTCTTGAATCATCTCTAACATGCTGAACTTTAGCAGGTCCCAATGCACCTTAAAGAACTTCGCGATGAAGCCATCCGGTCCAGGGCTTTTATCACCCGGAATGGAGAAAGTCGCCTTATGAATCTCTTCTATAGTAACATCAACGGACAGGTAACTTCTCCCCCTTTCATTAATAACATACATGCAATTTATGATAGGGAAATCCTCTAGCATAGGAATTTCAGCATTGTAAATTCTAGAGAAAAAATCTATTGCTTCTTTCTCTATTTTGTCCGCATCATGAATCAAATCACCATTACTCAGAATAATATTACTCCAATTATTAATGTGGTTCCTCATCTACATTTTGGCATGAAAGAACTTCGTACATGAATCCCCCTCCGTTAACTAGTTAATTTTTGCTTTTTGTCTCAAGTTATGTACTCTATAATACTCTGTTCTTTCCACACACCACTCTGAGCTTATCAAACAGGGAGAGGTCAGTCGGATTTTTGTCAATTTCCTGCAGTAAAAAGTTGTAATCCTCTTCCAACCTATGCAGCGTTATACTATCATTCCTACTGATACGGTTCCACCACTTTAATTGTTGTTTACACAGTCGCAAGAATTGTTGGAAGATATATAATTTTGAACCTTGAAAATAAGATGAATACATCATGCCCAAAACAAGATTAATATTGTTCATATATCCCTCCTTAGTATGCCATGTGTTCACATATCGAAACAGAATATTTTTCCTATCCTTATTTCCTTTTATAAGATTAGCACAAATAGGGATATGGTCGCTAATTGGGTTAGCAACCCCAAAAGCCTTAATCACATGAAAATTATCCAAAACAAGATGATTGCAGAATAAGTTGTCAATTTTTGACGCCATACCTTTCTTTCTCCATGTAAATGTAAAGCCTGCAATTGGTATGTCCATCAGACCAGCCGACGCAATACAGTCAATAAGCCCCGTTAAATGTCTGAAAGGTACAGTTGATCCCCCTTTTTTTATCATTCAACGATAAGATATTATTGAACTCTCCTAGAACCAGCCACGACAAATTTACCTGTCTAGCCTCATTAGCAATAATTTTCCACAATAATTCTCTATCAAGTAAAAAATTACTTGCATACACAAAAGTAATCCAACATGTTAGCCCTCCCACATTAGTAGCCTTGATGGAAATATGTTGTTGCGAAGACGATTCATTATTGACTGTACAAACATTTGTATCCCACAATATGAGAATTCTACCTTTGCACCCGCACCCATTATTGTCAACGGATGACCAATTGCTTTGCATTTTGTTTTTTAACTTAAAAATCTTATCATCACTCAATTTATTCTCTAACAGGCCAACTAATTATGCATGTACTTATTTTAAGAAATTTGAATACTTCAAACTATTTATTTGGAGCATTCAAACCCCTAACGTTCCAAGCAATAACATTCATTTGATTTTACTTTGGATCCTTGTCGTAACTTTAGGATGAGCAAAGTGAGTTGATTTTGCTGTGCATTTTTGTTTATTATTTATATTACCTGCCTCTACGTCATCGAAGAAATTATTATTTTTATCCACATAGTCTGACACATCTAACTCTTTTGCAGGTTGTTCCGCTTCTACTTTTTCTGAATCTGAGCTGATGATATGTTTGATGATGTTTTCCCCTTCGGACTCAGACCCGTCCTCTTCATCGCTTTCAATCGCTTCAGTGGCATCCACACTCGTTGCATATGATTCAACATTATCAGCCTCGGCCTTATTATTTTCTGGCAAACTGTCATTTTTTCTTCGCCTCGTAGCTGTCCAAAAGAGTTTTGATGCGAATGTTAGCATATCCAGCATTTAGCAGATTCTCCAGTTCTCTATTTTCATCATTTAACACAGTAAACATGTTATTATTAAATGGGTTGACAACCCCCCTAGTCTCCACTTGTAAATTATTATTCTGACTTATGTTACCCCCCCCTTTGTGTATCATTGTCTGTCAGTACATTACCAATGTTTTCTATTGTATTGGTCTCTGTAGTATGCTCATTATTCATTTCTGTATCTTGTACCCGTGTGTCTTCTGAGACTTCACTTACAGGGGTTTTTGAATTTGCTGCGCCTGATTATTATAGTAAATATTTTGATCTATAAAATCATTATTCTCAACTTGCAAAATACCATTTTCTCTATCCGCATTGTTCAGCTAGGTATCGTTTTCTAGGTCAATAACATGTGTCTCTACATTAACATTCTCTACGTTAATCAGTATATCATTATGTTCACTAATCACAACACCGGTTTGACTCTTGCTAGACTACTCCTTCTGGGCATCAATATCAGATGTTGGCTTTGGTACCCATTTTTCCTCTGGTTTTCCTTTACATTGCTGTAGAGAATGCCCGAAAACTTTACACTCTTTGCAACAGTGTGGTTTATAAATGTACTCCACTCCAACCTTCAGCACTTCTCCTATATGCATGATCACTTCCACTTCATTTGGGAATTTCGACCAGGCTTCCATTTCAATTAAAATCTCTGCAAAAGCCACTCTAGACTCGTCCGCCGAAATTCTATCCATTTTAATCGGTCTCCCTGGAACACTTGCAATCGCACTCATCGCCTCTCTATCCCATAATTCCAGCTCCAAATTTGACAATTTAACCCATAATGGCATACTATTCAAAAGATCTTTTATGAATCTCGTACCCATACACCATTTTTTTCAGAATAATAATTCTGTTGCCGAATAAATATGGTCCTCCTTGTAAAATCCTCTCACAGTCCATTGCATCGTCAAAATGAATTATAAAGAAACCATTATCTCTTGACAATAACTAAAATTTTCCAGACGGTTTCCACATACTTTCTATATATTTTTTCATATGCAAGTGATAAGGCCTTGATCCGTACACATAAAAAATAATGGATTGCTTCCATTTGTCAACTGATCTCAAAGCCGCCATTTCTGAAACCCGTGCATTCTTTTTATTATTAATCACCGCAGGTTTATTGAAGTTTAGATCTACCCATGCATGTTGTTTCTCGCCTATCCCTCCTGATGCGGCTGGGATCCAAGATTTAGAATTCCCTGCTACCACTTCCTTATGAATTTTTTTCCAGTTCTTCTCATAGAACGTCCCATATCTTCTAGGAGCATGATGGACCACGTGATCATTAGCTTTGGATCGAGTATCCACTCCCCCCGCAACTGCAGATCTAGGTAGACGAACTGCTTGCGCAGTATTTTGGGCATCGTACGATACCCCATCTTCCCCGTTGCCACCACCCCCTCTGTTGGAAAGAAACTCGCAAAACCCTAGGTCTGTTGTTCATGAAAGAAAATCTATCGCGGTACAGCCTTCGAGAAGATTCTGGTCGATCAGGCTCCCTCGGCATCGGTTCCTTTCCTGGCCTCCGATCCGGTGGCCTGCCTTTGTCATTTGAGATTGAAATTGAAGAGGTACGATGCATTGAAGCCATATTCCTCGGCACCATTTGTGTTTAATAATACTAGCACAATAGTATTTTACATGATGATATCTATTATGCAAAAATACATATATATTATAAATTATTTGAATCAAGTAAAAGTTATATACATTAATTTCTAGACTTAGATTAATGATACTAATGAAAGAGATTGAAAGCATAGTAAAGATATAAGTTTTTAATATATATATATATATATATATATTCGTGATAGTTAGTAATCAAAAATATGTATTCCAAATAATTTTCTAAGAAATATGAATTTAAATAATTTTAATAGAATGCTTCTTTTTAAAAGAATAGCTGAAAATGTTAAAGGTCTATTTAAAAAAAATATAATATAGCGTAAACTATTATGGTAAATTCATAATATTACATATATATAAATAAACTAATGTTACAAGGAAATTAAAAACAATTAATGTACTGTGACATATACATCAGTCTTTTATTACAAATTAACTTTAGATTTACACTATAGAAATAAATTAATTTACTAAGGAAACATTAAATGTTAAAACTAAATATTAGAGACTTATTATAATATAAAATATATAATTATAACAAAATTAATTTTATAAAATCTGGTAATATAGTGTAAAATATAAAAATATGTTTTATATACCAAAGTATTAAGTTTGAATATACAAGTTTTATGAATCTAATAAGATAATCAAAAGTAGTATTCAATTTCAAATAGTATTTATTACAATGTAACCCAAATCTTTATGTAATCATAGGTGAAAAATATATATAAGTTAGACTATGCATGTTTAAACTATATATAAAAGATATATAAGTTTATATTTATAACCATATCAAATGTTTGAAAATTTTACATTATTTCAAGCTTATTAACATATATATTTACTATATATTCAATATATATTTTGGAAGCAGAATATATGAAACATAGGTAGATAAGCAAAATTGATAATTAGAGTTTGAACTGACATTTTCATATTGAAAAGATGTCCTTTCAATTTTTCAAAACCAAATCAAAGAGTAATGGAGTTTAAATTTAGAACAACAAAAGATTTTAATTAAATTGTGTATTGACATATGGACAAAAATTTCTAAAATTATAAAAGAGATAATTTTTTATACCAAACTATGAGCATAGATGCATATCCCTAAATGTAATGATAATTATGAAAATATTGTAAGGCGTACCTCTTTTTCCAATCCTCCATTTTGTTGTCCTTCCATTGTTATGAACCACATCTTCACGTCTTTAAGAATTTGACAATGAGAACTGCTCTATTTCGACGGGCTCGTTTTTCTTATCAGCATGGTTTATTCGTTTGCTGAATTAGAAAACCATATAAGAAACATATTGAACATTTAGTAGTTTAACCATCTTGGCATCAAAAATTTGAATTTGAATGAATGGACACTTCAACCACTATAAATAGGTCCAAAAGTCATGTCTTTTCATAACCATTTCTCTTCTTCTTTCCGTTTTTCTCTTTCAATCAATCTTCTAAGAGGCATAACTTCTTCGTTTCTTAACGGAATGGAATGAAACCAGTGGCAAATCAAAGAGGAAAGAAAGTGTTAAGATTCCATAATAGTTTGGTGAAGAATTCGAATGATATTATGGTGTAGTAAGCCGAATCAGTGAGAGAAAAAAAGAAAATCTCGTATATAATTTTCTGTTTTGGATAGTCAACTTCAAACTGTCATATTTCACTCAATTTTGATCGTAATTTGAAGATATACCCATCAAAACGACTGCGAGAACAAGGACTTAAATTTGGAAAAGGAATTGGGATGAAATATTTCAAGTATCTGAACGAAATATGAGAAATACCAGAGGAAATTTTGGTTTTTTTCCCTTTGTGCACCAAAACTTCATTTGATCATAACTTGGCCATTTCTGGACGGATTCGCATGAAACCAGGGGCATTGCGAAGTGGATGAAGAGAAGAATAGTACTGAATCAAGTTGTAGAAGAAAATCAAATTTTTTTTAATGATCAGGTATTCATTTCATTGTAGATTGTCAATTCATGTCCATCTTTTTATTCTTGATTGGTGAATGATCATCTTGGTGTCTTTTGGCCAGTGGTCATCAAACGTAACTCTTCTCCTGCAAAACAACGCAACTTTTCAAAGAATCAAGTGACTTTTCAAAATAACTAATTCTACTTTTAAATAATAATATCATGATAATTCTGTGACATATCCATACGAAAAATAGTGTTAAAAATTGCCACTTAGACTTTCCAGAAATTAGATTATGATAACTTCATTTTTCAACAAAGTGGAATGCAGACTCATACAATGCATAAATCTAAACTAGTGTTATAAATCATTTCAAATTTTTTTATTTAATATTTCCAAAATTCAGATGATGAAATTTTGAAAACCTATGCTCTAATACCAATTGTTAAGGGTGCGGATTAAGGATCTTAAGGCAGAACTAACACTAGAGGGGATGAATAATGTTTATAAGAATTTGATAGAAATATTTAACAATCTAGAATTACTATATGAATCAGACAATGATTATCACACCAGAAATGATCATAAGCACAGAAACAATCACAAACACAAATATAAGTGAATATAAAATGCAGAAAAGGAAATAACACACCGAATTTTATACTGGTTCGGATTACTCCAATGTCCAGACCTACGCAATGCTAGATTGCATAGAGTTTTATTAATACTAGTATCAATCTTACAACGCCCTTTATTTCGCGGCTACACGGTTAACATCGATTCCACCACCCTTGATTTCATGGCTACAAGGTTCACACCGCTCCCTTTCCTTGATTTCCAAGCTACAAGGAACACACCCTTTCCCAAACAATTCCCAAAAAATTACAATATCCCTAGAACTCTTGAACATCACTTCCAATCAAGGAGTATTTGATTGAGATTGAGAAAAGAAGATGTTTGATATAATTTGTGTTGAAATCGGCGGAGTATAAGTGTAGAAATCAAGAAATTAAAGTATAATAATGGTAGTAAGAGAAGGGATGAAGAAGGAGATGAAAAAGTTATAAAAAGTTCGAAATTAACCCTTATTTATAGTGTTTGAAAGTTTGCAACGTTTCTAAAGTGTTTCAAAACATGAAAAGCCACTTCCTTTGAAATTTGAAATTTGAAATTTGAAAAATGACAGTTATACGTCAACATGTCCTAATATGTATGTCAACATATACATGTTTTTTGAATATTTAAAATCATTTTTCAAGTGTTAAAACCGATATATATTTTCTGGAAATTCTTGAATCAAAATCAGTGTTTCAAATGAATTTTCTAATGTGTAAAAACATAGCAATATGTAATATAAGCATATTTATCTATTTATATGATATAAGACTATAAAACATATATTATAAACATAAATATATATATATATACATGTTATAAAACTTTATAAACCATAAACATATATGTATATTTGAAATCATAAGTAAAAGCTTAATAATTTGAAATTATTTAGAAAAGGGGTTTGAAATAATTTTGAAATTAATTTGAAAAGAAATTTGAAAATCGAATTTGGAAGTGCTAACCAGAGTTTTACATATAATCTAGAGTGTATTTCTTGATAATCTTGAGCTCTTGAAATCTTGATACTCATGAGTCTTAAATTTCTTGATATCTTGAATCTCTAGTATTGTACAATCTTCAATATTTATATCCCGTGCATATATCCTACATATACATATATATAGATATACTATGGACAAGGATGTTAGTGTGTGTATATATATAATAATCAATAATGCTACTAATTGAAACAAGGTTGTTGTCATCAAAACTCTATTCTCTAAAATCAAACGGGGTTGGAACTGGGGAGCTTTCCTCAACTAGTAGGTGGAAGCACTGTGTCTGCCGCAACTGCACCGGAGGTGGTGGTAGGTAAAGTCGTATTCTCATAAATGCTTAGAAGAATGGTAACACAGAGACGAAGTTGACTAATTAGCCTCTTTTGTTCACTGTGCAGGTTCCTCTGGAGCAGAAGTGACAATAAGCTTCAGACCAACATAGCGCATGCAGCCTGGGACAGGGATGGAAGGTTTAAGGGAGCGGCCGGGTGAAGGAGATGGTCCATTGTACACCTTTTATGAGGTTGAAATGGCACTCTTCAAGGAGTTAATGGGAAGGAGGTGCATGTGGCTGGGTCGGTCGAAGCGAATGAGCATACAATGCACGATTTGGTCAAAGAACAGAGGGCTCAGCTACTTGCCAAGTCTGAGGAGAAAGAGGAGAAGGCGGTAGCTAACGAGCTTGCCTGGAAAACAGCTCTAGTAGAGTCCAGGAAGAAGGCTGAGTAGGAGGCCGCGGCTAAGGTGGTGGAGGAGGTAAAGAAAAAGGCTGATGTCGAGGCTGCCACAAAGAAGACTGGCGACATATTCAAGATGCTACAGGAGGCTGAGGCCAAAAAGCTCAAGGTTGGCAAGGCAGCGAAGCAGAGAGTGATTAGATAGGTTGAGCAGAAGATTGGAGAGGGCACAACTGCGATCCTCGAGCTCTCCGGCAAGGTCACCCCTAAATCCCTGAAGGACATCCCGCCCGAAGGCGAGGAAGTGACAGAGATTTCAAGTGGCGATGATGAAAAGGGAGAGATTCCATTGACGTCCTTAAGGTCAACTTCTCCAACCAAAGGAAGGAAAGGGAAAGGAGGAAGCAGCTTTAAGAAGACGAAGAAAAGGAGTGATGAGCCGTCTAGCGGCAACTCTAGCAAGGAAAAAAAACTAGGAGGAGGAGGGCGACCAGCCTAAGTGATCATTATAGGAAACTTTTGGTTATATATGCCGGTAGTATAAGCGAGTATGACCCTTGCTTTCGGAGGAATGATGTGGTTTTCATGTACATCACATTGAATAGAATAGACAGATGTTGTTTTCCTTTGGTTGTGAATGAAAGCTTTTATTTGACTTTTCTTACATCCCATTTTGTATTAAGTGTTCAAATGTTTGTCTACGCTTTCCACTTTCTATGCTTTCGTAAACATACTTGTCATTACACTTAAGAAAACGTATCCCGAAGCTTCACTCTTAATGCTTTAATTGTGTGAAACTCAAGTGTTGGCTCTGCTCCCGAGACCCACCTTTCAGTCGTAGGTCCTGAGTCGTGCGGAGTTTGTGGGGAGCATCGTTAACTCGTCCTTTATACTCTCCCATCGTTTCGTTCGGGTTAGAGTACGAGGCATCGTTGGTTCACCAGTTGTTGCATGGATCCAGACCCTCTAGGTTGGATGGAGCTAAGTGAGCAGTCAATGTCATATTCATTTAGCTGATGGGCTACCCCCAAGTCTAGATACTTAGAAACGGGGTTGGATACTCAAGTGAATGAGCTTCCCAAGCTATTTATACTCGACATCATCATCGGTTCGAGATTTTACTCATGTTATTATACCCAGCCTTGTCATTGATTCGAGACCCGAGTCAGAGTTATTTATACTCGACCTCACGTTGATTCGAGACTCGAGTTGAGTTATTTATACTCGACCTCATTGTTGATTCAAGACTCGAGTTGGAGTTACTTATACTCAGCCTCATCGTTGATGCGAGACTCGACTTGAGGGGACCGGTTCCCTAACCTCGGGATACCGATACAGTGTTGTGCGCTCGTGTATGCAAGTCAGTTTTAATAATTGCTCAAACACACTACGCAAAAAGTAAACACACCAAGAACATAGACATCTGAAATTTTCTTTACTGATATCTTTAGCGGTAAATGGCCTTTACTTTACAATGCCTTTAATTTAAAGAACACAAAGCATCAATGGGAAGCAATAAATATGTACGCTGAGCTTTGTGAAATAACGGCAGAGGTGTTCACCGTTCAATGCTCTTGGGAGTTCGGTGCCATCAACGGTCGTTAGCTTGAAGGTTTCGTCTCCAAGCCTCTGTTGTATAATGTAGGACCTTTCCTATGAGGACTGAAACCAGTTGGTATGGGAAAAATCTGCTTGAGGACGAGGTCTCCGATGTCAAGGTGCTTTTGGATGGACTGTGGAGTTGAAATATTGGATGACTCATTATCGTTGAGCGACAGCTCTGAGTTCAACTTCGTCTCTTTTCTCTTCGAGTAAGTCGAGTGACTCCAAGAGAAGATCTCGGTTGGTTTTTGGATCATAGTAATTGACTCGGTGAAATTGGAGTTTGAGCTCAATGGGAATGATAGCTTCGGATCCATAGTCGAGAGCAAAAAGAGTATGGCCAGCCGCTGACTTAGAGGTGGTCCGGTAAGCCCAAAGGGCTAGAGGGAGCTCATCTACCCATAAGTCTCCTGCCTATTCCAAACGCTTCTTGATGATGGATTTTATCACTTTATTTATAGTCTCAACTTTCTCATCGGTTTGAGGATGAGCCGTTGCCGATAACTTCTTTTCGATGTTGTGTCATCGACAGAAGGTCTTGAACTATGTGCTCTTGAATTAGGCCCTTGTTGTCTGAAATGATAGCTAGGGGACTCTATATTGAGTGATGATGTTGTGAACGATGAATTCAATCACTTTCTTAGTAGTAATTGTAGTAAGGGCCTCAGCTTCTGCCCATTTGGTGAAATAATCAACCACGATGATAGCATAGTTTGCACCGCCTCTAACGATGGGAAGAATTCCGATTATATCTATTCCCCACATGGTGAATAGCCAAGGACTGACCATTTGTGTTAGCTCGATAGGCGGGGATCTTGGAATCTTGGAAAACCTAAAGCATTTGTCGCACTTGCGGGCATAGTCTATGGCCTCTTGGTCGTGTGTGGGCTAGAAGTAACCATATCTCATAATCTTCTTTGTCAGATTTTCCCCCAGTGTGGTCGTCGCGCTCACCTTCATGCACATCTAGCAGCACATTGTTGGCGTCATTATGGGTTATACACCAGAGTAACAGAATAGAGAATCCTCTTCAGTAGAGCACTCCATCTTGAATGACGTAGCAATATGAACTGTGAATGAGTGCCCGTTTTTCCTTTTAGAGTTCAGGGAGGATTCTGTGTTGTAAGTGGCTCTTGATCGGTGTCGCCAAGATTCGGGGTCGTTCTCCGTTGTTGCGATCGAATCAATTTGCATCTGATCGATGGTCGGAGAATCGAGCACTCCAACTAGGGCTATCCTCAAGAGTTGTGCATCCCATATCTTGCCAACTTGGCAGTGAATCAGCTTTCTCATTTTTTTCTCGAGGGATATGTGTAATGATGTAGTGGTCAAAGTTGGTGAGCAGTTCACGGACCCGACCAAGGTAGGGAGCGAGCCATGCCCCCTTGGCCTGATGTTCGCCCTACACCTGGCATAGAGTCAGAGTAAATCAGGAGAGTCTTAATGTTAAGTTCGATTGCAATTCAAAGTCCAGCAATCAAGGCTTCATCGTTGTTGTTGGTAGGTAAGTCGAGCTTTAGGGAGTAACAGATCGAGCGCTCCTCAGAAGTAACGAGTATGACTCCAGTGCCAAAACACTAACTGTTTGATGACCCATCCACAAACGGCTTCCATCGAATGTTCAGAGGCTCACCGTCTTCCAAAGGAGGCTCTTCGAGAATGGTGAACTTCGCTATGAAGTCTGCGAGGGCTTGTCCGAGGATGGAGGAATCTCGAATCGGTTCAGTTCTGTGTTCCACTTCAAAGTCGCCCAAACACCTCAGGTCGTTATAGGACATGTTGTTGCGGCTGTTCAGTGTAGACTTTGATTGAATGAGACTGAAAATATGGTCGTATCTTCCAGGAAGGGATCTACAGGAAGAAATCAAGCTTCTTGAGTTTTGAATAATTCTTTTCTGCCCCTGCCAATCTCTTGCTGATGTAGTAAATGGGCCATGGGATACGATCTTTGATGTGCACAAGCGTCGAGCTAATTGGCTATACAGAAACAACCAAATAAAGATATAAGTCTTCGTGATCCATGGGTTTTGACAAGATATGTGGTCTCTTTAAGTGGTTAAAGAGGTCGTGGAATCCGGCAATGCACTCTGTTGTCCATTTGAAGTTGCGCTTCCCTTTTCTGAGCAAGTCAAAGAAGGGAATGAATTTGTTAGTAGCTTAGAGATGAATCGACTTAGGATGGCCACTTTTATTTTTAAACATTGAACATCCTTGATGCTCCGAGGGGCTGGGATACCCCGGATAGCCTTTTTTTTTTTTGGATTGGATTCGATGCCTCGTGAATTGAAAATGAAACCCCAGAATTTTCCTTATGCAACGCTAGAAGATCATTCCAAGGGATTGAGTTTCATTCCATATTTACGAAGGAAACCGCAGTGAGGTCGTTGACGTGGTTGTTCGATACCCTCGTTTTCACGAGCATATCGTCCACGTAAACCTCCATGGATCTCCTGATCCAATCCTTGAACATGCAGTTGACCAGTCACTAGTAGGTGGCTCCAGCATTCTTGAGACCAAAAGGCATGATGACATAATAGTAGAGCCCAAGGTCAGTTATGAATCAAGTGTGTTTCTGGTATGGAAGGTACATGAGAATCTGATTGTAGCCTAAGTACGCAACCATGAAGGAGAGAAGCTGGTAGCCGATAGTTGAATCAACCAGCTGATCGATCTTCGAAAGTAGGAAGCTGTACTTTGGTCAGGCTTTCTTGACCAAGAACGGTTGAAGACACAATCAGGGTAGGCGTCGCGGACAAACCATTGTCGATTAACCAATCCACCTCTTCTTTGATGCAGTCGATCTTCCAGTTCCCAAGATTCGACGCTTCTGTTCGACTGGAAGATGATTTAGGTCGATACTAAGCAGGTGGCAGGAAAATCCTGGGTCAATGCCACACATGTCTGAGTGTGTCCAAACAAATACTTCGAGGTTTCCCCTTAAGAAGTTCAGGAGCTATTCTTTTATTGGGGGGTGGAGTTGCGATCCAACTTTCAAGATCCTTGCCCGATCGTTGGGTTATCGGAATTTCCACAATTTGTTCTACTGGGGAAGCCCTCCCGAAATCAGGCTCTTCGTCCTCTCTTGGATCGAGATCGTTAGGAAGACAGCACCAGCATCTAAGCCAGGACGCAGACACCTTTGATTACTATGTGGAGTCAGTTTTGGCATAGGAGGGTGGAGGCACTGTCTTGCCTTTCACCCTGTTGACAACATCCTTCCACTCAATGAGATAGCAGGCTCTCGTAGTTTCTTGGTCTCACTTAATTGTACCGATCCCACTTTCTATCGGAAACTTCATTAGAAGGGACCACGGTGGCATGCAGACACAGAATTCTATGAGGAAGGGGCGCCTGAAGAATACATTGTAGGGAGAGATGATGTCGATTATCACAAAGGTGAGAATTTGGACCTGACTCTGATCCCCGTCTCCAATTACGACTGGCACCTCGACCATGCCTACTAGTTGGTTGGAAGAACCGTTGAATCCATGGATCGTGGCATGGCAGGGCTTCAAGTCTTTGGCCACAAGTTTTATCTGGCCCTAAGCCATCTTGAAGATGATGTTGACCAAGCTTCCTAAGCCGATGAGGATCCTTTGAACATAGGTTGGGCCTATCTGAGCAGAGTTAACGAGAGGGTCTATGATTGGGATTTCAATTCACATAGACTCTCTCTCGTGGATGACGATATCATCTCGCATTGTCTTCTAGAGCTCAGTGGGGTCAGATTAGTCCAAGAAGGAGCATGCTTCGTAGTTTTCATGCTTAATGGAGTTGGCGTACTCCTCCATATTTCGGAAGATGTCGTGCGCGGGATGAGGCCCACCATAGATAGTGTTGGTCACGATGCAACATGGTCTCTGGTGCGATGGCCCTGGGGCCGCACTGGCTGGAGGGAGAGAGGGCATTGAAGGGTTGGGGCTGCTTCAGGATGAGCAGGATTCTGAACGTGTTGTTCCAGACATTTCACGCGGATGAGTTTTTTGATTGCATCCTTGAGGTAGCGATAGTCGTTGGTGTTGTACCCGAACATATCATGGAATCTGCAATACTTGCTGGAGCTCTTCTTGCGATCGGTAGATTCCCAGGTGTTGGGCTTCTTATATTAAACAATATGATAGGTCTCTAGGTAGAATGTGTCCAACTTTCGGTTGAGTGGAGTGCAGTTCCTATAAGTAGGATAACAGTCGTGCTTCTTGGGATCTCCAGGAGCTTGATTGTTGTTGCGACCGCCGAGTTTGCCCTTTTTTGGCTTGCGCTTGTACGGGACCGTCCCCTTACCCTTGTCGGAGGACTCTCTGACTTTTTTTACTTTGACACTATCAATGACAGTGCCAGTGTGTGGGTTATTAGGGGTGGCCGCCTTAGGCAGCCCTATTACGCTGCGCTTCCTCTTGACACGGGAATTGTCCGTCCTTCTCGTAGAAAGCTTCCAAAGTCTTAGGTTGCTTTTTTCCTATCCATGCTCCGAACTCGGAGCTAGGAAGGATGCCCTTGTCAAGTTAGACAAAGATTGTGTATGGTTCCAGATCGTCAACCTCAACGAGGGCGGTGTTGAAACACTCGAGGCAACTTTTGAGAGTTTCTGTCGGGACCTGATAAAGGTTGGAGAGAGTGAGAGTATTATTTGGCATGGGCACGTGCATTTTGAATTGTTTGACCATTTCAGTAGCCAGTTGGTCGAAGGTGAAGATAGATTATGCCGAGAGTCGTGTAAACCATATTAAAGATGTGCCTTCCAAGAAAACTGGGAAACATTTTCACTTGATGGCATCAATAGATCGACTGAAGTCCACATGCCACTTGTAGCGGTTCCAAAAGCCGCAGGGGTCAGTCTTTCCCCCGTAGAGTGTGAGATGTGGCCTGTTAAAGCATCAGGGTCACTTGGCTTCGTGCACAGCCCTGGTGAAGGGTTTACGCCTCATGCTAGTTTCCTACATGTCGTTGATGTTCCCTCGCATGTCTTTCATGACCCTTTAGATCATGTCGGGGAGATACGCAGGTTGAATCTCTGCTAGTTGAATCTAGTCTTTAGCATTGATCACCTGATTCTAGTATGGTTGATGAGGCTGAGCTAGTTGATTCTGGTTAAGCGGAACTTGGACCTGTTGACTTATTGGAAGCGTATTCCCCAAGTTCACGGCAACGACAATTGGGATTTATCGAGGAGGGGGTCGGTTAATGGGACATGGTTCGTCATTAATAACCAACCGAGAACGGTCACGTTGACGCGTTCTCTCGCTAAAAGTTACGGTATTTCCATTACTGTTTCCATTGCCGTTGACATTAGTAATAGTGTTGGAGAGGGCATTGGCATTGAGAGTCATCCTCCTTCTTTGGCTTTGGCCCCAAGTATCGAAAGAAAAACTTTTTGAGGCATTGAGCTGTGGTCGAGCATTGTTCCGAGCAAGCTGGAGTTAAGCAACGAGACGTTGACTTTCCTAAAGTCGATGCATTAGCTTAATGTTTGTCTTCAATGTTTCGTTGAGCTCTCGATATCTATCCTCCAATTTCTTATTAAGTACGTAATGCTTCGCTTAAGTTGCAGGATCATCGAGGTCCATAGGAGGGATGATATCCATACCAGTCAGGTTCCCTGTCGATTGGGGTTGTTGAGAAGCAGCAGTATCGACCACTTAGAGGGCCCAACAATCGGATTCTTTGATCGCTTAACCATCGTAAGCAGACTTGAGCGGTAGGTTAGGAAGAAACCTGAGTAGCGTGTTGAAGTCAAGATTGAAATGCGCAAAAAGAAGTGAGTTTAAGCTCTCAATGAAATCACCAAAGTGTCAATGGAAAAAATGGTCGTCACACCCAAAGATTCTCTAAACTTGAGAATTAGTGTTTCATGTATGGAAAATTAAAGCGTGGAAAGCAGAAAATAACATAGAGGTTTATAATGGTTCTGTCCGTGAGGGACCTAAGTCCACATTGAAGGAGTTTGTTGATCTTTATCCATAAAAGAGAGTTACAAGCATTGAACATCATCACGACAACTGTTTATAAGTCTTTCTATGTATTTGGGAGTCATATTTTTAATATGCCAAGTCTTGGAAAAAAGTAAGTAGTCTTCTTCTTTCTCAAAGGCATGCTTCCATTAATGGTGTCCTAAGAGCTCGTAGAGTTGTCAAATCAATCAAAATCCAATACCTTTGAAGAATGAGCAAGGGGGGTATTTATAGGGTAGTGGGCTAGGTGAGATTTGGGGACCACACATCAGAATTTTGCATCCTAGAGGCACAAAAGCCGGAAAATCGCATCCCTTCCACGTGCTAAGATAGAAAATCGTATCCCTCAGGCATGATGCAAATTTTGGCATCCCAAGGGATGCGGAAACCTGCATCCCAGAGGAATATGGTTCATTTGTCTTCAGAAGAGGGGAGCGCGGTTGTAACACATCTGATGGATGTGATACATCGCATCTAAAGGGATGAGACAATATCGCATTTGAGAGATGTGATGTTATTGCACCCTGATTTATCGCATCCCGAAGGATGCAATTACACTGCGTCCTGACGGATGTGATATATTGCATCTTAAGGGATGCGATGCTTCTGGGGAGTGTGATGTAAAAGGATGCGGAATTGTGATGGAGTGATGCAAAGCAGAGGGAGTCGTGGCATGTCGTATGAAGCAATGTGATGCAAGGCCAAGGAGGATGCGAGATCAAGGAGGACACAAGATATGCACTTTAAGGTGTTGTGAGGCTTAAGCTCGCATGATTCTTCCGGGCTTGGACCCTCAGTATTCTAACGACACTTCGAGCTATAGAGCCATATGATGGACCGAGTTGAGTGGGCTTGTATCCTTTTGGGAACCGGAACAAAAAGGCTGGTTAACAATACCCTTTTATGATGGTGTGTACGGTTCAAGAAGCTTTCTGCTACTTGCTGATCCATTGTGGATAGAAAACATGTATGAACCAGACTACACAGGTTATGTTCCTTCCCTTGTCACCTTATTCTCTAATCACCTCCATGATACTGGGCCTGAATCTCCAGATGATGCCAAAGTACCTACTTCTCCTATAGAAGTGTAGATGTGCCACTTAGTAGATTTTGGTACTTCTTCCAAGCTCCTATTTCCTATTTTTTTCTTTGTACTATGTTCTGGCATTTCAAATTAGAAAATCTTAGTAGTTAGACACTTGGTCTAACTCCTGAACTCGTGTATTTAATAAAAAGTGGATGGCCCACTATAAAAAATAGTCGACTTGCCAAAAAATATTAAAATAATACTAATTTTGATATTTTTAGAAACATTTTATTAATAAAATCAAATTTATAGCTTTGAAAAAATATTTCATTCGACCACGGTGTCCGTATTTAACCCTATGACCAAGTGATCAGTTAATTTAAATTTAAATTTCACAAGTATATATCATTTCAACTCGTGTCGAATGTCATAAGTATACATCATTTCAATTTATTTATATATTCAAGTATTTATGTCCAAAATGCAACCTATCAGCTTATCTAATTTCACTGACATATAAGATGACAAGTATACGTCACAGACAACGATCATCAAAACTAACACTAATTCAATCATTGTGGCAACAAATAAACATAACATGTAATCATTACCTAGAACAACTACTATATAACACAACGATATTAATTATTAAATATCAACATTTAACTAGAAATTTAATCTTAGTACAAATTAAAATATCAATTCAAGAAAATGATAATTTGCTGGAAATTAAAATTTAACCCTTTTAAGTTCAAATTAAACATATATCAAATTTGCAAATAGTTAACCAAACAATATTTCACATTCATGTCAACTTATCACATATTGGGTGTCAACTAGCATTCAAATCAATTTTGATGTCAAACTAAATCAATTAAATGAATTATAAGATATCATAAATTTAATTTAAATTGTATATAAATTTTAGTACGTCGTGAGTGGGTTAAAACACCCACTTTTGATTTACGTCAAAATATGAAATCCAAACGAATGCCAAAATTTTGACAGTCTCCAAATCCAACCAAACTAATTGTCCGAAATTCCGGTATGAAACCAACTGTGACAACTGTGTGTCGATCTAAGCTCAAATGAAAGAAACTATACATGTTAACGCATTTGAATTTTTAAATATAAAAGAAAAAATGCCACAATTTCAACTTGTCATGTCATCAAGTAATATTTCATCTTTCATCATGCGTAAACAAAGTGATAGGCAACCGGAACATCTCACGCAATCTGAATAGAGAGTTTGACCGGAAACCACCACAACTTTAGAGGCATGACCACTGATCCGACCATATCACCAAAATCGCCTTATCTTTCTCGATCTTCGCCCCGAAATCCATGCCCTACGGAGCCCAAACGACCAGCAACCATCATGACAAAAACAAACGGAACTCCGACCATATTTGATCACATACTACATGCGTAAACTTCCCTTAACTCCTCTACATGCCTACGTCCTCCGATCATTGGATCGTCGACTCCACTGTCGGATCTTCAAAAACCCAAAACGAATGATTGAGAAAAATCAAAAAAATCCTTTAAACGATGCACCAATTCTAAAAATTAATTATAGACCTGGATTACGCTCGTCGAGAGATTTCCAATGATATGTATGATAAAGTTTAAAGAATTTGAAATTGATCGATGTTTATAGGTTGATTAAATGCCATTTTTTCAAATTTGAGGAATCTATGGATTTTGAGAAAAATTCTGACATTTGAGAAAACAAAACAAAAATGACAACTAGGTTTATAGAAAGATGAAATATATATAGGTGACAACGTGTCTATTGGGCCAAAGTAGTTATAGCAACCCAAAAGCATATTTTCATCGCTAAACCGAATCATGTCATCCCATATATCGAAATATAGGCTTCGACATTTTCAAGCACAATGAAGTTGGCAAAGATCCAAAAAATACAATTCTGCTCAAGTTTTAATCTTGTATTGTCAAATTAAATATAAATTTACCATTACAACCAATTTTGCATATATTAACAGACAAAATCGTACATACGGAACAATGAACATCCAAGTTTCACAAAACAAAAAATGACGTTCTTCTTGGAGAATTACCTAGTATTTAAAAAAAAGAATTTGGGTTCAACAACTTTTTATTTTTCCATAGTTCTACAACCTTGTAAATTAAATTTACGTGAATAGAACAAACATGCGTATTTAATTATGAAATTTATTCCAGTGCTATATTTAATCAAATGTATTTCAAATCTTAAATTTCATAATTAAGTTTAAATTTCAATTAAAACATTATTTAAAATCGTTAAATTTTTCATGTCGTTACAGTCTCCCCCACTCAAAAATTTCCATCCTCGAAAAGGAATAAGGAAAGAAAAATAGAAATCAAACAATTTTTCTATCTCAACATAAAATTAATTTATACACATTGACTAAGTATACATGTTTTTGAAGATGTTTAGATCAAAATTTTTGACATTTCCCAGATATTTTTGAAATATTTTCAAGTACAATTTACGTCTCAATTAGTACCGTACATCTTCAAACTTTGGAAACCTGAAAATAGGCAATGACGATGCCATGGTCATAAGCAAATAATTTTCAAGCGACTAGAGTGAGATTTTATGTCTATCTAGTGTACAGGATTTAACACATGTAAAGCAGACACATACCGATAGTCCAATCTTCACGCCAAGGAAAGATACTCAAAACTTTTCCTTTTAAAACAAATATATACAAAATTTCCAAATATAAATATATTATAATTAATATCTTCCAAATCATTTCTTTGAAATTTCAAATAGGAAAAATTATATATATATATATATATATCCCTCTTTTAATTAATATAAATAAGTTCATTATACTTGGAAACTTATGTAAATCAAATTTATATTTGTTACCAATAAACCTCAAATTTCAAATGTTTAATAACAGTTTATCTGTAAGATTTCTTACTAAATGTAAAAATAATAATTTATAACTCAAATTTTATTTATAATAGTTCATATATTTTATCCATATTCAGAGTTCTATCATTTATTCAAAATATTAACTTATAGTTGAAGTGGAAAATCAAATAATATTCTCATAAGCATATATTATTTGTGGTTTCTTAACATATTTCATTTTTTTTACTTAAGCTTCCATTTTCTTAACTCTCAATTCATACCTTAATCATTCTAATTCTTATACTTAAGTTTCAATATTATTAGCAAGTTTCGAATCTTCTTAACATTAAGAACGTACTAATTAAGTAGCCATTTATAAATTAACATACTAACTTAGTTTATATTTAGATTTAATCTCATTAGGTTCACATCATTATGAATATTACTATTCTTAATGTTACTCAAGCTTAAATTTATCTTTAATATTTATTTCAACTCCTTAGGTTCAAAATTGTTTTAAAATGATTAAAACTTAAAATCAAATGACCAATAATCAGTTTCTTTTCTCCGTGAACATGTCTTAAAGTTAACTTTTGCCTAAATTATACTTATAGAACTCGTTTAACTTTACAAGTTTAGTTTATGTATAATTCAAAAATCATCATTTTTTTATAGATTTCAAATTCATATAAATAGGACCTTTAAAATTTCATAAATATCCTTCTTAAAATTAGATTAGTATTCCAATTATGTATATTCAAAATAAAATTAATATTTCATATTTATTTGATTTAGAATAAAATTTCAAATCTTCAAAATATATGATATAATTAATATTATGCTTATCAGAAAACTATTATTATTTCCATAATCATTCCATATAAAATTTATGAATTCAATAAACTCATTTATTAACAAATTATCATCTCATAATCTTATTTGTATGAATTTCCTTTATAAGGCATTTGAAGTTCCAAAACATATAATTTTTTACAATTCCATTCGAAGAACCATTTATAGATGTTACAATTTACTAGTATTTTTTGCCCGCTTTGTTGGACATTAAAATTTATGTTATTAAAAAAAATATTGTAATGATTAAATATCAAAAATAAAAGAAAAATAAAGTATTGTAATTAATATTAAATAGTTATATATATATATATATTTAAATATTATAATTTATGCAGCAGCAATAATAAATTGTTTTGTTGTTCATCCAAAAATAATTTTATCATGGATGATTATTTTGATTAATTATTATGTTATCCATCTAATATTTATAGCCACTAGTTCAAATTTCGACCATGGCGTCCTCATCGTCTCCCTCCTCCATTCCTTCTCTTCCTCCTCTTTTGTCTCACTTTCCAGCCAAATACAAAACTTTCCTTCTTCCTCGTTCATCGTTGCGGTCATACTCCTCGTCTTATCGCCCTCAATCTTCTCGCCGTCCCTCCCTTCATCATCAGTCTCCTCGTCTTGCTCCTTCCGTACCTCACTACGTCCCAACGCAGCATAATCAGTCAATTTCGGCTGACTATGGTCATAATCGTCCACCTGTTCATCCAAATCATAATCTTTCTCGTCTTCCAGCTTCATCTAATCGATTCACTACTCTTTCAAATCTTCCAACCGAACCCCCGCCTCCCCTGGCTAATCAGGTTAGGTCTTATTCCCAACTGTCCAGAACTCCTCCACTTGCTGAACCGACAAAACCACCACCAAAGAAACCCATTACCAATTTTTAAATCCATTTTTCAAACAGCCAGCTTTTTGAAAAAAGAAAAACATTGCTTGCGATGTGCATGTAAAGGACACATGGAAAAAAATTGTAGGGTACCAACAATATGTTATTATTGTGGTTTTCTTGGTCATGCAGCTCTACGTTGTCCAAGCAAAAATAGACGCTCGCACACTTCGTCTTCTGAACAACATCAATGCAGCAGGAATAATGACATGAAAGTACACCGGGTCCCTAGAAAATCTACTCAAAACGCAGAGCCATCACACCACACATCTCCTCGAAAAGCCACATATCATCATAATTACCACAACTTTTTAAATACTAACCCTAAAACAGTCGTTAATCATCACTCCCCACCCCCTTTATCCTCAAAAACTAAAGCTTATATTCTCTATCATATGGAGGATTCCTCTAAATGCATCACGGCTACTGTCCTCAACAGCAAATGGAGCATCGAATCTCTCCACTACGTATTGCAAAAGACTTTGCAACATGATTGCTGGCCAATGATGATGATTAGCGACATTTCCTTCCTTATTTACCGTCCCCCATACCTAACACGTGACCACGCTCTTTACCTTAAGATTCTAACTAAACCTGGAGCTGCAATCAGTTTGGATGCTTGTGAGGACAACATAAGTGAGCCAGAGCCAGCTCTAGAGGTTGAATCCTGGGCTAAAATTGAAAGTATACCTGGATTCCTAAAACATAATGAAGACGAAGTGGCAGAGATACTAAAGCCCATGGGGAGAGTCCTATTTTTTGATGATTGTGATTGGTGCCACATGGATAATCGTCAATTTCTAGTCAAAATTCAATTTTTCGAAGGTATTGGTGCAATAAGCTCCTTTGCAGCCTATTTTAATAACAAAACCCACATTATCAATGTGAAACGTTGTAGCCACTCGCACCCTGGCATAAGGCCTGAGCAAATGTTCTTGGGAAATGATGATGAACAGATTGTACCATGCATGCATGAAAACCATTCGCCAATGGATACCGAAGAAAGATTTGATGCTATGATCAACGGAGCGGCTATGCTCCCCCTCTTCCATCCATTTTCCATGAAAATGTGTTCAATGCCTATCCTAACCCTAACCCACCTGATTTTGAATCCCATGAAGTCAATCAACCAGACCCTATTGAGTTTGATCAAGTGATGGAGGACAACCAAATATGCCTATGAACCAACTTATTCCCTTTCCATCTGACATCTATCCTCCGCCATTCAACTTTGCGCCCATCCAATCCATTCCACCAGTTGAAATTTCTTCCTCTCAATCTCCATAACAGCAACAATGGATGGATGGTCAGGATTGGCCTCAATATCTTTCTCCAATCTTCGTTTGCCGAAGTGCCAGACACAACAACCCCAACATATCTAGTAGCTTTTTAGCCCTTGTTGTTTTTTCATCATCTAATAAATGCTTAAATAGGAGAATAGCGGGCGGTATGGGTGTGAGTTTGTGTGACTCACATTATGATTGCATGCATGCATTAGAACAGGAGCGTATCAACAAGCATCAATGAAATTAGTCACGTGGAATGTACGTGGTTTGGGCGACCACTCAAAATGCCATGCAATTAACCTTGTTTTATCCCCGCTTAACTTAGACATTTCAATGCTTCAGGAATCAAAATAGTTGATCCTACCAATTATCACTTCATACTTATTAGTAGATCCTTCTTAACTGGAAGGATCTACGTTAATTCCATTGAATCAAGGGGGGTCTTATAACATTATGGAATGAATCTGTTTGGTCCATGCATCAATCTTTATCAAACCAAGTTGCCTTACATGTTGCCCATAAACACATTGCTTCAAACACTATCTATTTCTTTTCAAATATATATGGTCCTCAAAACACTCAGGAGAGAATAAATCTTTGGGAACATTGTAAGCATCTTGCAAACCAATTTAATGGACCATGGATCATTGGTGGAGACTTTAACACCACAAGAATAGTTTTTGAAAGAAACACTGGCAATATATCATCAGATTCTGAAGCTTCCAATGCATTCATCTTTGATTGTGGTTTAATCGATGCCGAGTTAGTAACCGTTCACTCACTTGGTCTAGCCATATATCAGATCCTACTCTTGTCAAGCTTGATCGCTTCCTTTTCAATTCGTCATGGGAAGATCATTTCCCTTTATCAATGGTCTGCGGTCTAGCCACCATTATCTTTGATCATTGTCACATCTTACTAGATACTGGCTCAATAAATATATCTAATCATCCCTTCAAATTTGAATGATTTTGGCTCCTTGAACCATCCTTTTCGGATTTTGTCAAAACAGTTTGGGAACAACCTATTCAAGCCCAATCTGCGACCCATCGTATTGTTTTAAAACTGAGATCATTGAGGAAATTAATTAAACCTTGGGCCAAACATATTTGGGGATCCATTCGATCACATATCTCTGATATTCAGGATGCAATACTTGACCTCAATATCATGGAGGAATCTCGTCCCTTGAACAACGGTGAAAGAATTTTTTTTAAAAATCTAGAAAATGAATTAGATAGACTCTTTAAATAAGAGAAACTAGGTGGAAGCAAAGATCAAAATCCAAATGGGTTGAGGAAGGGATCGAAATACAGCTTACTTTCATCGGTTGGCCAACGGTAGAAAGTGATTATCCATCATCTCGGAAGTAATTCATAATGATCAAATGATTACTGACCAGTCCGTCATTCTTCAACTCTTCAAGCTACTATCGTTCAATTCTTGGCAATTCTCCTCATCTTTTACCATCTATTGATTGGCATTATCTTTACCCTAACCCCTCTCCTCTTTCCATCGATCAACCATTTACTGAAAATGAGATTTGGGCCGCAATTAAAGAAATGGATGATGATAAGGCTCCTGGACCTGACGGGTTTGGGCCATCCTTTTTTAAACATTTTTGGCCCATCATTAAACGTGATATCATTAGTATGTGCATAGTATGAAAACCCTAATCATATATCCAGATTAAACTACGCTAAAATTGTTCTCATTCCCAAATTCGTTGGTGCTAACTCCCTTTCAGCCTTTCGCCCTATCAGCTTGCTTAATACTTCCTTCAAAATCATTACCAAAGTGCTTGCAAATCACCTTCAATCTATCATTTCTCCCCTCGTTGGTCCTGAGCAGTTAGCTTTCATCCATGGCCGAAATATTCTAGATTGCGTTGCAGCAACACAAGAAGCGATATCCTTCTGTCATAACACCTCAAACCCTGGAGTTCTCTTGAAACTGGATTTTTGCAAAGCTTTTGATTCTGTCAATTGGGATTTCTGACACGACCCAAACTTCCCCGTAAAGGAAAGCCTGGATTGAGTTGAGAACACGACACATCAGAATACAAACAGAAGAACATTTCATTGCTTATTAGAACAATTTACATCAAAGTACAAGAATATACAGAGTATGAACAAATAATTGCATTTGATAAATGTCAGAGATTTACAAATTACAATGCAGCAGAAAATAATACAAAACACAACTGAAAGAAATACACGGATATAGAGCATTCCGAATATAGCTCTAGCTGTAAACCAGGATCTTGTAAATATAATATCTGCAAAACTAAAACTACTAGCTACCTTTATGGAAAATAGAGGCACCCAGAGTTTAGGTTAAAACAATAAACTCCAGGTCAGTCATGTGACTGGTGTGAGAACTAAAACAGTGATTTAAAACTTTACTTTAAAATAAAGTAAATCAAGGGACTCCGCCATATAACACGGAACGAGTTTCCTCCTAAGAATATCAGTGCATAAAATAAATAGCGCAATGCTTTTTGGAAAAATGAAGCTATTATAAGACCTAGGTACCACATCACAATGCAATGCAAGCCGGGGGATAGGGTTTTCCCTTATAATAGCCAAACATGCTTGGTACGTTTAAAACAAATCATTTGATTCTATTATAAGTGCATAGTGTATAAAAGAACTTCAAATATAAATGTATTAATCATAGGCGGCATGGGTACCATCTATTATGTCGCCATACTAGGCTGTACAATCAAAACCGAAATGTCACATATTGGAAATTGGATTTTCGTCATGAGTCTAGGCAAGGTATATACTCCTAACCGCTTTGAGACACTCTAGCCAGTGCCTCAGGACTGCACACTTTGGGCAACCCTGGATCCTGCAGTGTCGGTCCTCCCTTACGTTTGAGGATTAGTTATTCCTCAACACTTGTTTCCCTACCCTATGGGGCGTAAATGAGCCAGATGACTTAATATCCATCGGCTCCGTAGTAACCGATATATTCGAGGTACCTAACAATCCAGCAACCACATAGGTAAAAATATAAATGTCTGGGATCCATACCATGACACCACCCATAGCTAGAAAGAAACATCATGTTCTCACTGCGTTCCCTTATCCCGTTTTTGACTCATACCGAGGTGTCAGGCTCGCGAATTAACGCTATACACAAAGTTATGCCCTTTAAGGTCGTGCTTTGAACATCAACCACAAGACTCTGCTTTTCAACACAAGCCTTGATCACTACATCTCTGCATGCCACACAGGCAATTCACACCATGCGACTGATGTCTATCGATATATAACCTCTGAGCTCGTACATCTCAGAGAAGGGTGTTAAGCAAGAGAATAAATTATCCACCACCAAACAGATATATATTTAATAGAGATCAATCAGCATAGAATAAAATCCAATGTCAGACACACATCCATTTACAAGTTCGTTCTGGGCCTAAACGAAACCGTAGGCACCTTATTCCTCGTCGCGTGTCCAATACAGGAGAGAGGTCCTCACATATTCGGTCGATCCCAAAGTACGTCTGGACGATGACCACTTATTACCTTTTCTTGGGTGTACATCCCAATCAAGACATCAGTAATCATCCAAACGATGTGAAGACCTTCGGTCTTCAACCACCGTCTTCATCGTCGACTTATCGTCGAATCAGTTATTCAGAGTGGGTATAAACCGGCCTTTCCGAATAACTCACGTATATAATAAACAAGTGCTATAAAAACACAACATACGCCTCATTCCAATTATAAATATTCATATCCTTTGGGAAAGGTTCTCATTAATTTTATCAAAGATAAATTCTTTAAATTTATTCTTTAATCTTCCTTTGGATATCAATTCAAACCAAAATAACGTTTATCCAAACTAGTCGGGATTAGCGCACCTTACAGAAGTAATCATTTGTTTAATTTCTCAATCCCAACCTATTCATCCTATGGAGCAAAACTGGTCATACTCCATATCTAACACCATGGTGTTATCGGTAAATTTAATTACCATTTCATGTTCAAATCTAATTAAAGATTTAACTATCGCTAGGAGTAAAACTGGTGCTACTCCATTCTCAATCATTTCCCGAATTGATAATTTAAATTATCACACTCGTATTTCAATTTAATTGAGATTCATTAAAACACCACTTAGTTTTAATCTTCCCAAAAATCAATATTAATGATTATTTAACTTTGAGAAATCAAACATGTCGCATCGACAATCTGCACCGTACTATTAATTTCTACCGATGTATAACCTTTAAGCTCATACATCTTAGAGAAGGGTGTTAAGCAAGAGAATAAATTCTCTGCCACCAAACAAATATATATTTAATAGATATCAACCATTTAATTCGAAATACAATGTTAAACATTTAATCCTGTCTTTAACTGGGTTAAAGAACTAATGTCATTTAAAACACAGTTCACGATAAACCCAAAATCACATTACACTAATCAAGGAATCTTCACGAAGAACAGATCAATATAATCGATATCAATTTCCGTATCAGATTAATAATATAAATGGAATAACGATAAGGCCTTTTAAATTCCATATATATTAACAGTCCTCCACCACAGAAGCTCATTTCGATTATTATCAAATCGAATTCCATTCAATTCCAATTTAATATATTAAATTGGAAAACTTTACTTTGGAAAATTTCCATTAAATCTTAATAAAAAGATTTATAAATTCCAAATCATATTTCACTATGAATCGGGTTAAAGAATGAATGTCATTAAAAACACAGTTCACAATAAACCCAATTCACATCCCATTTTATTCCAATTGAATGTTAATTAACTGGAAACTCTAATAATCTTAATTAAAAGATTTATTCTTTTCTCGACTGGGTTTAAGAACAGTGTTAATGAAGACACCATTCACGACAAACCCAAATCCAATTCAATATTAAATACAAGGCCCTGAATAGAAATTATATCGGCTTATATTCAATATCAAATTCTGAAATCAACCAATATCGTATTGGGAATAAAGATATATATCTTTCAAATTCCTCCACAATATCCGTATAATCATGGAATCCAATATCGAAATATTCCGATGATAATTTCGATTCAAATCCATTCTAATTCATATATTGGAAATTCTGGTTATTTTTAAAACCATTTCGAATCCAATTTATTTATTTAAAAATATTGGATTTATAATTCTAGCTCATAACTAGTTCATTTCGACAAAAATATTTTTTTATCTTTTCAAATATGGAATTTTTCATTCCAATTCTTTCCAAATCATTTACTATGATTCTACACAAATTATTGATATTTTTAGTAATTTTATCAAGGTCTGTACAATCGATTTCCAAAATAGCCATCGAACTGCACTTACAACGACGTTTTCCAAATTTGATTCGGACATAATTCCAAATCCAACCGTTAGATTTCAAATCCCTTATATTCGTTGGAAAGCTCTTTTCAATACGAACCCAACGGTTCTGGTTTTAGGAAAATCCAACGGTCGGATTTCTCGTAATGTCAAAGGTCGAAATTCGTGAACTACCGCAGCATGGCGCGTTCTATTCTGGCCATTAAATATATATAATATATATATTTCGTCGATTTCCATTTAAAACATATTTTATAAATTGTTTTAAATTCGTTTTCAAAACGATTTCAGCTTCCTAATTTCAAATCAAAATTGAATATTCCATATCGTTAATATATAAACAATAATATTTTCAAAACATTAGATTTGGAAATCATTTCCTTTTCGATATTCATTATAAGAATGAATAAAATCGATATAAATATTGTTCTTGTCAAAATGGTGTTAATTTAATCAACACGGCTTTACATATTTAAATATTTTCGTGTCCATCCCAAATCGGACATCAAAATCATATTTTGATCCATTACTGAATATTATTTTAAAATATTTTTTACATGTCATTTTAAAATAATTTTTAATTTAAAATATTCGTACTTTCCAAATTGGAATCAAACACAGTCAATTACCATATAATATTATTTTTATGGATTTCATACACACATGTACACGACAATAATCCAACATAGTCAACCATCATCCAGAGTGCATTACACAACTGCATAAGCGTTAAATATAAATAATTAACTCTTACAACAGTCTGTCAACCTATCGATTAACATACAACTAAATATTGGGATTAGTTTATGTCCAATATCATCCCAATACCCATGTGGGTCTTTCAAACAACAAACACTGATTATTATTTGTGCAGTTGGGCGATGTGTAAAATATATCGTTCCAATCAATATCAGTCAAATGTGTGTACATAAACAAATCGTCCGATTTGTAAATGAATATTTATTTTATTTATATGCACGTTAAAAATTATATTTTTAACTATAAAATATTTATTTCAACTCATGAATATTTTATACAGTTCATTTATACAATAAAAATGATATTTTTATTGTTCTAACATTTTAGAAAATTTTGTCAGCATAACGGCGCGATACTAGAACCGGAGTAAGGTCTAGCCTTATCCCTCGCCTAATAATGGCTTGCGCCATGTACAAACCAAATTCTAATCAATTCATTTGAAATTTAAAATTGAATTTTCAAACTACCACGCCATTTCCAATTCCTTTTATAATTAAAATAAATATTTGTATTCTAAATTCGATTTAATTAAATTTATACATTCTAATTCTATTCAAAATAAATTTCTAGTCGTTATTATTTAAAATAAATCATTTTAAATATTCAAAGTTCACCAAAATTGCCAAAATAAAAAGTTTAAATTGGTTCTGATTTTCTGGGTTGTTATAATTTCATTATGCAGATGATGAAACATAGAGGCTTCTCAACTAGATAGTGCAATTGGATAGAAAACATTTTGAACACAAGTTTCTCATCCATCACAATCAAAGGTAGTTTAGGCGGTTTAATCAAATCATCCAGAGGACTTAGACAAGGAGACCCATTATCCCCACTCATGTTTGTTCTTATAGCTGATGTCTTTAATCATATAATGAAGAAAGCAATTGCCAATAATCTTCTTGATGGTATTCATCTCCCAAATTCTACAATTTCAATCACTAACTTGCAGTTTGCCGATGATACCATCATCTTCTCCTCACCTGATCTCAAACACATTCACTGCTTCAAAGTCCTGCTGTATGTTTTTGAATTGGTCTCAGACCTATCCATTAACTTTTCCAAAAGTTCAATTATCATGTTGGGGAATTCTAATCACTTATGACATGCAATATCTTCTCTCCTTAACTGCCCTATTGAGCATTTTCCCATTTCTTACCTTGCCATTCCCCTTAGACCCTCAAAATTACTGAAAAGTGATTGGTATCCTCTCATTCACAAGATTGAATCAAGACTATCTGCATGGAAAGCCAACTGTTTATCCTATGCTGGACGAGTTGTACTTGTAAAATCGGTGCTTTCTGCAATCCCCACTTATTTGATGTCTTTTTATAAGTTACCTAAATGGGTAATTAACAAAATTGATTCGATCATTAGTTCTTTCTTATGGAATGGCATCAACATCAAGAAACTTGTTAACTGGCGAATGGTATGTTTACATAACAATCAGGGAGGTTTAGGCATTGTTAACCTTTCAAACTTCAACATAGCACTTCTCTCAAAAGGGATATGGCGACTAATTTCCCCTCGCTCTTTTATCTGGAAATCATGGATTCTTTCTCTTTGTTATTCCTCTAGTACCCATTTTGTTTTACATTTCTTCCTTTCTTTTAAATCTTCTCCTTTTTGGTCTTGTGTTGCCTCATCTTTACCTAGAATCGAAATTTTGTTTCATGTCAAATTAGGATATGGTTCTTCGTGTCTCTTCAGGTTCGACATTTGGCATGATGAGCTTCCTCTATCTGTTCATTTCCCTACTCTCTTCTCTTCTGCCGTTGTTCATCTCTGTTGCTTCTGGCCCTTTTTGCCTCACTACCTCCTCTATCTTTGGCACTCCTATTTTCCTTAACCTTCTCACTGTGGCCAATTTGCTTCACCAGATTCACTTATCTGATTCTCCTGATTGTTATTTTTGTGCTCTATCCCCTTCTAAAGGATTTACTATTGCATCTCTTTACCACTTCCTCAACTTTGCCGGGAGTTCTTTTAACTGTTCAAGAATTTGGAAATGTAAACTTCCCCCAAAAGTTATCTTCTTTCAATGGTGCCTCATTCATGAAAGAATAAACACTAGAGCTAGACTCTATGGACATAATTTAATTTCAAACCCTAATTGTGCCCTATGTTGCAATCAAGAAGAAACTTTGTATCACTTATTCTTTTACTGTGATGTATCATACCTTATCTTTGCTGCAACTAGTGCACATTTACTTGGTCGCATCCCTGCTGTTTCATCAGTTTTTGACTACTGGCAATATAATCTGATTTATCCCTCTCTGGATTCTTTTTTAGCCATTTATTGTAAGTGCATATGGAAAGAAAGAAATGCTTCAGCATTTGATAAGCCTCATAAACACTTTGATGGAGTATGCAGACTCATTATTCATCTCTATTATAACTGGACAGGTTCGGCAGCAGGAAAAATTAAGACTGGCGGTGCCTCTTCCAGAAAGCCCCACTGAGTCTGTTGGATCCAACCATGGAAGCTCCAGTCCTGATTTACACTGAATGAATTCACAAGTGCAGCTTGGAAGATGTAACACCCCACCTCCGTTAAGGTCACTCACAAAGGGAATGCCTTAACTTTGATGGAGCATTTTAGTATACAGAGCAGAAATTTACAAGACAGATAAACAATACTTGAGAAATTATAACTTTATTACAGCGGGAAAACAGGAATCAGTTTGGTTACATCTTTACCAAAAACTCAAGTACATAAATATCAGTCTTGTTCAGAAAATCATCAGAGTACAAAATGTTAAAATCATAATCCCACAGAAGCTGCCATAAAGAGTCAAGCCATACTTTAAGCACTCTGAGTACTTCAAGCAGAAGAAATTCGGATCAAGCTAAAGTATTCCCTCCTTGGAAAACCTGAGGGGGAAATGGAAGAAAAAGGGGCGAAAACAAGCAAGGTCAGACATAAAGTCTGGCAAGTCCAGTGACTTTCAGCATATGAACAGATAATAATAATTATGACATGAAAATAAGCTGGATAAGAGATAACAGTAACAGGAGCAGCAGATGTACTTAGGTTAAACAGAAGAAACAGAATAATATTACTTTTCATTTCTCTGCACTAATACTAGTATAACAGGATTAGGTGTCACCCTAATGTCTAAACTGAAACAGAAACGGGAACAAAATAATTTCCACAGAAGAGAATGCTAGTAATAGGCCTTTACCACCCCAACAGAAACAGACATAAACAGAAACAGGAACAGAATAATTTCCACAGAAGAGAATGCTAGTAATGGGCCTTTACCACCCCAACAGAAACAGACAGAAACAGAATGCTAATAATGGGCCTTTACCACCCCAACAGAAACAGATAGAAACAGAATGCTAATAATGGACCTTTACCACCCGAACAGATGGTACGAAAACAGAAACAGATTAATCCCTACGGAAACAGAATGTAGAATTAGGTGTACAGTAGTAAATGGGCCTTTACCACCCGAACAGACGGTACCACGCAGAAACAGACAGGTGTTGCCACCCAACAGAAACAGACGGTACCAACAGAAACAGACAGAACTAAGTGTACCCTAAAACCCTACCCAAGCGATCGGCTCCCTAATACATAAATACCCTGTGTCGGCCCCACAGTAGGGTGTATCGCTCCCTAAAGTGACAACCAATTGGCACAGACCTATTTACAGATGTCACGGCGTCTTACATCCTCAGAGGCAGACTGGGATCCATGCACGCACATGACCCAGTTGGAACGCACCATCAACACCCCTCGCCATTATCAGAATGAACCGCTTATAATTAGTTCAATAAGCGTGCCCGGACCCTACCTACTGTTGGGTCAAAGTTTTTGATACCAGAATGGGTTACTGACTAATATGGGTCCCAAACAACAGATGACACAAGTAATTTCCCTCCTAACCTTGTGTCCCCAGACTAACAGATTTCAGATTAACTTGTTTACAAGTTCATACATACAAAGTTCAGATCAACTAGTTCACAGATCAGACAAGTTTTCAGACTAACGGATCAGATATACGGATTTAACAGATTTACAGATTTGTCTAACTTTGTAATTGGGCCTACAGATTCACGAAACGGGTTTGTTAAATTCATTAGTCCAATTGGTTTAACCCTATCCACCCAACATGTTTTAGACATCATATTTATACCAGATTTGCATTAATTAAATATTAATGCACAGACCTCTCACATTAGGTCGGTAGCTTGTGGCCGCTGGATATGCCGGGCGGTTCCGGGGCAGACTTCTGCCACAAGCCAGACCTAAGCTCGTGTCTAAGCATATTTTAGTTATGCCTACGACCTCTCACATTAGACTGACAGTTTGCAGTCGCTGGTTAAACCGGTTGGTTCCGGGCAGGCTTCTACCGCAAACAGAGTCTAACCTCGTGTCATAGCCAATTCATTCCAATACAGATTTTTTAGATATCAGTGTAATTCTGTTTATTTAACAGATTAAACTTCTTCATAGGATATAACAGATTAATCAAATTTCCATGTTCTACTAAATCTTAGGTCGAGCCTACGGATTTCCATACCCAGATTACCATTATCTAGTTTCAACAGATCAGACAATTCAACAGATAGCAGATCTAGCAGTTTAAGGGAATCAACAGATTTAGCAGATAACAAATTTAGCAGTTTAGCCAATTCAACAGTTTTAGCAGATAATGGATTGGGCAATTTAACAGAATTAGCAGATTATATATATCTAAAACTCTATTTACATATCTTGCCTAATCATAAATTTAGCCTAAACTTACATGCCTAAATCAAGGTCATAATTCGTAATACAATATATGCCCCAAATTTTAGCCTTAATATTCCCATTTACAGTTCATGTCAAAACTAGATTTAATATCCTAGTTCACCATTTATGTCCAAGACTAATACACATGTAAATCATTCTCTATTATAGCCAACTCAAATTATGCCAACATATTTGCTATGCCAGATTTACTTAATTAAGCTACGCCCAATCCTCATATAACATGTTTCCACAAGTTCTCTAAATACTCATGAAATGGCCCTATAGGCTCGATGTACACAACAGTGAATGGGAATAAACTAGCAAAGTTACATACTAAATATGAGATCTAACATCACTAAGGGAATAGGCATAAGAAACTAACTACAATAGTTATAGGCAACTAACCACAATAGTCATGGGCGACTAATAACAATAGTTTCTTATTTAATGTCATATGCAATAGTCTCATAGTCATGAATCATAGTCAAAGGCGATAGTCTCATAGTCAATGAATCATAGTCATAGGCAATAGTCTCATTGGCAATAGTTTCATGTCCAATTATGCATTATTATTTGTCCCAAAATTTAGCATTCGTGCGTTAATCTCTTATGAGATGTGGCGCAGGCTCGTGATAGCCTGGCTATGGAACAGAAAGAAGAAAGAGATACAAAATAAAATATATCATAACAGAACGTACACAACCTCAAATTCGGATTTACAATCACGTCACAATTATAGTTACAGTTTATAGCGGAAAATAACTGTACTTGCCTTTCATGGTTTTAAGAAAGGATAATAAACTGTTGTTGATGCAGAAATGCTGAGTTATTCCTCTTTAATTGTTGTTGAATCTCTTAACTTTGATTTGAGATTTGATTTAGCTTTTAATTCTATTCAGGTTGGAAGAAGATGTATCAGTCCAAGTTTAGATTCCAACAGAGTAGCAACGCCATTCTTATTTTTAATTAGAACAGAGGCAGAGTATAGACAGAATGAAATTGTGTAGAGAAAATGAGGCTAGGGGGCTGTTTATATAGGATTAGGCGGACGAATCTAGACAGAAAACGAGACCGATAACATCAGAATGAACTAGGTTCAAAAACTGGGTTTCGGGAGCAGGTCGACCCCTAGGTCGACTCCACAGTCGACCTGGTCATGTGGAGGTCGACACCCCAGTCGACCTGGTTGGGGGGGGGTCGACTCCCCAGTCGACCTGGGTTTATGGGCGGGAATTTTCCAACCAGCCTTCTCTAGGTTTGAATTTCGAATTTCTGGCTTTATTTTCGAGCTGTTTTATTTTATTTAAATTCCTGAAACTTCGGAGGGTCATAACTTGGTCATACGGACTCCGTTTTTCGAAAATTCGGACTCGTTTTCAAGAAGAATTTCGAGACGAACGCAATGGCGCAACCCGTTTCCCTTTATACTTATTTTAAAAATTAATTATTCTCTGATTAGTTACTTATACGTTCACAGAAAATACGGGGTGTTACATTCTCCCCTCCTTAAAGGATTTCGTCCCTGAAATCTTCAAGTTAAGAAGAATGTGTCCTACCATCTAGTCATCCATCAACTCAACCATCATCCACAAGCATCCATTATCCTTATAAAACTTCTAATGGTGTATGAACATATGCAAAAGTGTGTGTATATGTTCCTTATCTAATGCAAAGATCAGGCGGTCCACTGATTCAGTTGACCTCCTTAATGCGAACTATGTCGATGTCATGAGCCCAACATGTATGCAATTTTCCTATTTGATACATATCATTCTTATATGAGTGACAACTATTCATTCATATGCAACATCCATGTGATGAGTCAATCATTTTGCATCTACAGAAATTGAAAATGCTCACACATCCATATGCAGTATGAGAGTGTTTTCGAGCCGATCTAGTGCCTAGTGTGTGTATATGCATCCACAAGCAACCACTAGCAACCACTTACATCCACTTGCAACCATCAAACATAACATGTCTCAAACACATGTTTACATCCATAGGATTACTATCTATAGGTCGAAGACTCGACTGATAGGATACAGTCGAGTGATGGGAGCGAGTGCAGATAAACAAAAACTTGGTTTCCATTAGACCTTGGTTGAGAGACAAATTCCCCTAAGTATCAACCCTGAAGACCGAAATCAACATCAGATTGACACCCAGAGGATTACCCTCTTTAGACAATGTCAAAACTGGAAATCTCAACCTTTTCAGAAATATTCAGATATTTACAGATTACCGGTACAGATCAGATTATTAAATGATTCTTAGGAAACTAAGCATGATAAAAAACCATAATGTATGCATCATAATCAACTTAACGCTCAACACTGATACCCAACTTACCACGCTTAGATGAGTCATAACCCTTATGGGTCTGAGTCTACAGTGGAATCAGAAACAATACTAGTATTCAAGTGCAGAGTATTGATTACAAAATCGAAATGCCAGAATCAGAAAAGAGTTTTAACTCAAAAATCAGATAAAGAAATTAAACCACCTACAGAAAGTTTTCTTATTTCTATCCTATCCACTAGCCTCGAGAGTGTTTGCCTGCCTTCCAAAAGTTGGTCCTGCCCTCTGCCCTTGCCCTCGTTTCTTTGGACAGTCCCTAGTGAAGTGTCCCATCTCACCACAGTTGAAGCAAGTGCCCTTTCTTTTTCTGCAATCCTTGTTCAGACGAGTCGAGCTTCCACAAGTAAAGCACTTTTTCTCCTTCTTATCTTCAGACTTTTCACCCTTCTTTTGTGTTTCCTTTTTGGGCCATGCTTTCTTGTTCTGTGGTTCTTTCTTCTTTGCCTCTTTCTTGCCGTTGTCTTCCTCGTGCAGTAGTGCCATATCCAACCAATCTCTCGTAAGTCGCTCCCATGGGTACATGGGTCATGGCTAGGTTGTGCAGTGGCTCGTTCAATCCTTTAACAAAGCGGAGAGCCTTTTTATGCTTGGTGTTGACTAAATCTAGTCCGAACCTAGCCAGTTGGTTGAACTGGTTGACGTATTCCTTGACCGTCATACTTCCTTGCTTAAGAGATAAGAACTTTTCCAGTTGTAGACTTCGTTCAACTTGCAAGAGGAATTTCATCTCAAACCTTGTTCTGAAATCCATCCATGTTTCAACCGGCCTCTCGGCGTTAGTGACTTCCACCAATAGGAAGCTTCGTCCTTGAGCAACCATACCGCCAATTGTACCTTCTGCCTATCGTCCACCTCGAAAATAACAAACAGATCCTCAGTTTCTTTGAGCTAGTTCCTCGCTTCTATGAATGATTCAATTCCCTTGAAATCCTTTCCACCCATGGCCCTAAAATCTTTATAGATCTTTGAAAAAGCAATTGCATGAGGAGGGGGAGGAGGAGGAGGAATCGCTGCAGCTGGAGGAGGAATATCTGCTGGGCCTACATCGTTGGCCCTAGCCTCTAAGTACCTCCTGAACCAGCCAGGTATTGGCACGCCCTCTGGAAAGTTAAGATTCCCAGACATGCTGGAATGAAAGGAATAAATTTAAAATGGAGAACTGAAAAGATAGATACATGGCTTTTTGGGGATTATGTTTTTCAAAATAAACTTTGTTTTTGAAAATACTTCCTATTTGAAAATAGTTTTCAAAAACTTTTATCTAATTTGGTAACCTTCAGCTCTGATACCAAGTGTAACACCCCACCTCCGTTAAGGTCACTCACAAAGGGAATGCCTTAACTTTGATGGAGCGTTTTAGTAGACATAACAGAAATTTACAAGACAGATAAACAATACTTGAGAAATTATAATTTATTACAGCGGGAAAACAGGAATCAGTTTGGTTACATCTTTACCAAAAACTCAAGTACATAAATATCAGTCTTGTTCAGAAAATCATCAGAGTACAAAACTTTAAAATCATAATCCCCACAGAAGCTGCCATAAAGAGTCAAGCCATACTTTAAGCACTCTGAGTACTTCAAGCAGAAGAAATCCGGATCAAGCTAAAGTATTCCCTCCTTGGAAAACCTGGGGGGAAACGGAAGAAAAAGGGGCAAAAACAAGCAAGGTCAGACATAAAGTCTGGCAAGTCCAGTGACTTTCAGCATATGAACAGATAATAATAATTATGACATGAAAATAAGCTGGATAAGAGATAACAGTAACAAGAGCAGCAGATGTACTTAGGTTAAACAGAAAAAAAATATTACTTTTCATTTCTCTGCACAAATACTAGTATAGCAGGATTAGGTGTCACCCCAATGTCTAAACTGAAACAGAAATGGGAACAGAATAATTTCCATAGAAGAGAATGCTAGCAATGGGCCTTTACCACCCCAACAGAAACAGACAGAAACAGAATGCTAATAATGGGCCTTTACCACCCGAACAGAAACAAACAGAAACAGAATGCTAATAATGGGCCTTTACCACCCGAATAGAAGCAGACAGAAACAGAATGCTAATAATGGGCCTTTACCACCCGAACAGAAGGTACAAAAACAGAAACAGATTAATCCCTACGAAAACATAATGTAGAATTAGGTGTACACTAGTAAATGGGCCTTTACCACCCGAATAGACGGTACCACACAGAAACAGACAGGTGTTGCCACCCAACAGAAACAGACGGTACCAACAGAAACAGACAGAACTAAGTGTACCCTCAAACCCTACCCCAAGCAATCGGCTCTCTAATACATAAATACCCTGTGTCGACCCCACAGTAGGGTGTATCACTCCCTAAAGTGACAACCAATTGGCACAGACCTATTTACAGATGTGGCATCTTACATCCTCAGAGGCAGACTGGGATCCATGCACGTACATGACCCAGTTGGAACGCACCATCAACACCCCTCGCCATTATAAGAATGAACCGCTTATAATTAGTTCTGTAAGCGTGCCCGGACCCTACCTACTGTTGGGTCAAAGTTTTTGATACCAGAAAGGGTTACTGACTAGTATGGGTCCCAAACAACAGATGACATAAGTAATTTCCCTCCTAACCTTGTGTCCCCAGACTAACAGATTTCAGATTAACTTGTTTACAAGTTCAGACATACAGAGTTCAGATCAACTAGTTCACAGATCAGACAAGTTTTCAGACTAACGGATCAGATATACAGATTTAACAGATTTACAGATTTGTCTAACTTTGTAACTGGGCCTACAGATTCACGAAACAGGTTTTTTAAATTCATTAGTCCAATTGGTTTAACCCTATCCACCCAACACGTTTTAGACATCATATTTATCCCAGATTTGCATTAATTAAATATTAATGCACAGACCTCTCACATTAGGTCGGTAGCTTGTGGCCGCTGGATATGCCGGGCGGTTCCGGGGCAGACTTCTGCCACAAGCCAGACCTAAGCTCGTGTCTAAGAATATTTTAGTTATGCCTACGACCTCTGACATTAGACTGACAGTTTGCGGTCGCTGGTTAAACCGGTTGGTTCCGGGCAGGCTTCTACCGCAAACAGAGTCTAACCTCGTGTCATAGCCAATTCATTCCAATAAAGATTTTTCAGATATCAGACTAATTCTGTTTATTTAACAGATTAAACTTCATCATAGGATATAACAGATTAATCAAATTTCCATGTTCTACTAAATCTTAGGTCGAGCCTACGGATTTCCATACCCAGATTACCATTATCTAGTTTCAACAGATCAGACAATTCAACAGGTAGCAGATCTAGTAGTTTAAGCGATTCAACAGATTTAGCAGATAACAAATTTAGCAGTTTAGGCAATTCAACGGTTTTAGCAGATAACGGATTAGGCAATTTAGCAGATTTAACAGATAACAGATTTAGCAGATTATATATATCTAAAACTCTATTTACATATCTTGCCTAATCATAAATTTAGCCTAAACTTACATGCCTAAATCAAGGTCATAATTCGTAATACAATATATGCCCCAAATTTTAGCCTTAATATTCCCATTTACAGTTCATGTCAAAACTAGATTTAATATCCTAGTTCACCATTTATGTCCAAGACTAATACACATGTAAATCATTCTCTTTTATAGCCAACTCAAATTATGCCAACATATTTGCTATGCCAGATTTACTTAATTATGCTACGCCTAATCCCATTATAACATATTTCCACAAGTTCTGTAAATACTCATGAAATGGCCCTATAGGCTCGATGTACATAACAGTGAATGGGAATAAACTAGCAAAGTTACATACTAAATATGAGATCTAACATCACTAAGGGAATAGGCATAAGAAACTAACTTCAATACTTATAGGAAACTAACCACAATAGTCATGGGCGACTAATCACAATAGTTTCTTATTCAATGTCATAGGCAATAGTCTTATAGTCATGAATCGTAGTCATAGGCAATAGTCTCATAGTCAATGAATCATAGTCATAGGCAATAGTCTCATAGGCAACAGTTTCATGTCCAATTATGCATTATTATTTGTCCCAAAATTTAGCGTTCGTGCGTTAATCTCTTATGAGATGTGGCGCAGGCTCGTGGTAGCCTGGCTATAGAACAGAAAGAAGAAAGAGATACAGAATAAAATATATCAAAACAGAACGTACACAACCTCAAATTCAGATTTACAATCATGTCACAATTATAGTTATAGTTTATAGCGGAAAATAACCATATTTGCCTTTCGTGGTTTTAAGAAAGGATAATAAACTGTTGTTGATGCAGAAATGCTGAGTTATTCCTCTTTAATTGTTATTGAAGCTCTAAACTTTGATTTGAGATTTGATTTAGCTTTTAATTCTATCCAGGTTGGAAGAAGATGTATCAGTCCAAGTTTTGATTCCAGCAGAGTAGCGACGCCATTCTTATTTTTAATTAGAACAGAGGCAGAGTATAGACAGAATGAAATTGTGTAGAGAAAATGAGGCCAGGGTGTTGTTTATATAGGATTAGGCAGATGAATCTAGACAGAAAACGAGACCGGATACATCAGAATGAACCAGGTTCAAAAACTGGGTTTCGGGAACAGGTCGACCCCTAGGTTGACTCCCCAGTCGACCTGGTCAAGGGGAGGTCGACACCCCAGTCGACTCCCCAGTCGACCTGGTTAGGGGGGTCGACTCCCTAGTCGACCTGCGTATATTAGCGGGAATTTTCCCTCCAGACTTCTCTGGGTTTGAATTTCGAATTTCTGGCTTTATTTTCAAGCTGTTTTATTTTATTTAAATTCCTGAAACTTCGGTGGGTCATAACTTGGTCATACGGACTCCGTTTTTCGAAAACTCGGACTCGTTTTCAAGCAGAATTTCGAGACGAATGCAATGGAGCAACCTGTTTCCCTTGATTCTTATTCTAAAAATTAATTATTCTCTGATTAGTTACTTATACGTTCACAGAAAATACGGGGTGTTACAGAAGATTTGGTGGTGAAGTGCAGTTTAGCTATGTACATTATATTATGCATATATATGGTGTGTAGGTTTTTATGGGGTTGTAATGCCTTGAACATTACTCGTTTAGCTTGATTGGCCACTAGTTGGGCTTGTCAACTGGCTTATCTATTGCATATATATATAATATTAATCGGCTGGGTAGCTCCACGCTACTCATCTATCTTCCTAAAAAAAATTATGCAGCAATAATAATTAATTGTCATGTTGTTCACCCAACAATAATTTTGCCGTGGATGATTATTTGAATAGTTATTCTGTTATCCATATAAAATTTTTGTTATGAATGGTTATTTTTTGGCATAGATTAAAAATAAATAAATGACTATTTGTGATTTTATTCTGAAAACATGTTCTTAATTCATTACAATTTAAACCTTTTTTGTGATCTTTCAATGTGAAAAATTGAACAAATAATCATTAAAATTATATAAGTGATACAATTCAAGTAATATTATATAAATTATATACAAACTACAGTATGCTAACTTTTATTGATGAAGCAAAAAAGTGTATATGATGTCACTATATATAAGTTTTAAATATATTTTTATATGTATAAGAGGCATTGTAACTAAAATTTCAAATTACAACATAAAAAAAAAACATCCATAACCGAAAAATACATTAATCAATAGTAGTTTTCAGAGCAAAATAAATATAAGATCATGAGTAGTTTTCATTCCAAACAAAATAAATATGAAAATCAGAGCAAAATAAATATAAGATCATGAGTAGTTTCCATTCCAAACAAAATAAACAGGAAAATTATGTTCGAGTCCAATCTTGTTCCCAGCATAACTTCATGACTTCCACTCTTTTGAATATTTTTCATTCCTGCAGTGCAATTAAACATTTGAATAGATGCACAATATTAATTAGTCATTCCTTTAAAAAAAATGTACACCGTATAAAAAATGTAATAACCCGGAAATCTGGGCCAATTTAAATTTTTTATTTTGGCAATTTTAGTGACTTTTGATTATTTAAAATGAATTATTTTAAATAATAATGACGATCTTGAATAGATTAGAACGTTTATATTTATATAGCTCGACGTTAGAATATAAATATTTATTTTAAATTATAAAAGGAAGTGAAAATGGCGCGGTAGTTCGATAATTCGATTTCAAAATTCAGATGAATGTACCAGGTGTAAAATAAACCGGATTTCAATGAAACCAAAAATATTTGAATCTAATTGAGAATATCTTTCCAAAAAATCCAAAAAATTGAAATTTCATAGCGGGAATCAAAAGATAGGTCCGGTTGAAATTTCAGAATAGTCGCTATGGAATTCAGGCCCTTAAAAATGGAAATTTTGCAAACGACCTCGGATTTCGACGAAACCACTTTTGTTGGATCCGTGATGTCAAGTTATTGCTAGGTTTCAAATTTCATAATTTTTCGAATTAATTTCTGGGCGTGGCAAAGGAAAACGTGTTTGACCAGTTTTAGTTAAATTTAATCGACTGGAAAATGACCATTTTTCAAACGGTCTCAGAATTCGACGAAATTAGTTTTGTTAGGACCGTATCGACAATACGAAGCTAGAAAATATTTTTCGAGAATTTTTCAAGTTAGCATGTGGCCCCGGTAAATTGAAATGTGCGTTCAAATTCAATATATAGAGTTATATTTTGATTTTGACAAAAACTGATCGAAACGATCGAATCAGCTTACGATACATATCCCATTGTGTTCGGAATGGGGGTAATTAGTTAGGGGCGACAGTCGGTGGGCCTCGTTCTGAGTTCGAAGAAGAAAGTTGCTTTATGAAATTTAAATAATAATAAAATATGAAATTCTCTTCCCTTAACCACCCCCTTCCCTCTTCAGAAAAGTCAAACCACCCCTTTTTATCGTGGAAAGCAAATCGATTAAAGAAAAAAAAACTCTCGTTCTCCACCGCGTCGCCCCCCCAACATATGTCGACGCCTTCCTTCCTCCTCACCCTCTTCTTCTCCACCTCGCGCCCCCCTGATCCGACGCAACCCCCCTGGCTCGACGCAACCAACCGCAGCCCCCCTGATCCGACGATCCCCCTTCACCCCCTCGACCGTCGACAGTGAACGCCCCCCTCTCTTGATTTTTACAGTAAGTTTCTTTTATTTATTTACTTCTTTTATTTATTTTCTATGAAATCGGTTTAAAAAAATTTAGAAATTCAGTTTTATATGCAAACACAAACAAGTGATTTTTATTTATTTATATAAACCAAAAAGGATTCAATTTTTATAAACCAAAAGGATTTGATTTTTGAAAACGAAAAGAAAGGAGAGATTTTTATATAATCAAAGATGGGATTTTTATAGATGTAGAGAAATAAAAAATTCGATTTTTATCTATATGAATTTGAAATAAAAATTCGATTTTTATCTATATGAATTTGAAATAAAAATTCGATTTTTATCTATATGAATTTGAAATAAGAATTCGATTTTTATCTATATGAATTTGAAATAAAAATTCGATTTTTATCTATATGAATTTGAAATAAAAATTCGATTTTTATCTATATGATTTTGAAATAAGAATTCGATTTTTATCTATATGAATTTGAAATAAAAATTCGATTTTTATCTATATGAATTTGAAATAAAAATTCGATTTTTATCTATATGAATTTGAAATAAAAAATTCGATTTTTAACTGTTTAGCGCTGAAATAAAAATGTGATCTTTAATATATGAACAGCGTGGAAAAGATGACGTAGGAATTTCGGGCGAATCCAATCGATCAGAAATTCGGAAATGAAATGGTGGAGTGGAACCCTCAGTGAGAACTCCTCACTTTTAATTTATTTCTAGTTTGAAATATATACTAGGATGCAGAAGGTGTTTAGTAGCACCCGACACCCGTTTTCCACAGACCATGGACGGCTTGTATGCTTGTTTGTTTGATTTTGCTGTGTAGTTGATTGTGTGATTGGATGTGAAATGAAATAAAATATTTATATAGTTAAAATATTTTATAGTTGAAAATAGAACATTTTAACGTGTATTTAAAATGAAATAAAAATAAACAAATCGGATGATTTGTTTATATACACACATTTGACTGATATTGATTGGGACGATAAATTTTACACATCGCCCAACTGCACAAATAAAATCTGTGTTTGATTGTTTGAAAACCCCACACGAGTATTGGGGTGATATTGGACATACACTAATCCCAATAATTAGTTGTATGTCGATTGATTGATTGACAGACTATTATAAGCGTTGAATATTTATACTTGATGCTTATACAGTGTAGAATGCACTTTGGATGATGGTTGATTATTTGTCATGGTTGATATATACTTGCGTGGTATGGAAATCCATAGAGATAAAATCTATGGTAATTGATTGGGCCTCATTCCAATTTGGAAATAGGATATTTGAAAAAGAAATATTTGAATAGAAATATTTGAAACATAACATTTGAATATAGAAATATATGAAGCCGTGTCGATTAGATTGACGCCATTTTGACGTGAACGATACTTATATCGATTTTATTCATTTTTCAATGAATATTGAAAGTGGTTTGAAATTCGAATTAAATTGAAATGAATTGAAATTCGAATTAAATTGAAATGAATTGAAATTCGAATTAAATTGAAAAGAATTGAAATTCGAATTAGATTGAAATAGAATTGAAATCATTTTGAAAATGAATTTAAAACGATTTATAAAATACGTTTTAAAAGGAAATCGACGAAGTATATATTATATATTATATATATATAATATAATGGCCTGAATAGAACGCGTCGCGCTGCGGCAGTTCGCGAATTTCAACCATTGACTTCGAATTGACGTTGCGAGAGATCCAACCGTCGGATTCTCCTAAAACCGGAACCGTTGGGTTCGAATCGAAAAGAGCTTTCTATTAAATATTGGAAATTTGAAATCTAACGGTTGGATTTGGAATTATGTCCAAATCAAATTGGGAAAAGGTCGTTGTAAGTGCAGTTCAATGGCCGTTGATGGAAATAGACTGTACGGGCCTTGATAAAATTATTAAAAATAGTAATAATTTGTGTAAAATCATAAGAAATGATTTGTGAAGTATTAGGATGAAAAACTTCATATTTGATAAGATAAAAGTAGATTTTTATCGAAATGAACTAGTTTTGAACTAGAATTATAATTCTATTTATTTTTAAAATAAATAAATTGGATTTGAAATGGTTTTGAAAATAACCAGAATTTCCAATAAGTGAATTGGAATGGATTTGAATCGAAATTGTCTTCGGAATATTTCGATGTTGGATTTAGTGATGATACAGATATTAATATGGAAATTTGAAATATATATCTATATCTTTATTTCCAATACGATATTTGTTGGTCGTAGAATTTGATATTGAATATAAGCCAATATATTTTCTATTCAGAGCCTTGTATTTAATATCAAATGTGATTTGGGTTTGTCGTGAACGGTGTCTTCATTAACACTGTTCTTAAACCCAGTTGAGAAAAAGATTAAATCTTTTTATTTGGATTTAATGAAGGGTACCAATTAAATGGAATTTAATTGGAATTGAATTGGTATTGATTTTTAGGTTTATCGTGAACAGTGTTTTAAATAACACTTGTTCTTTAACCCGATAATTAATGGAATGTGATTTTGGGTTTATAGTGAAATGTGTTTTAAATGACATTGATTCTTTAACCCAGTTCAAGATTAAAACTAAGTGGAGTTTTAATGAATCTTTAATTAGATTGAAATGATCGAGAGTGGAGTATCCCCAGTTTTACTCCAGGCGATAGTTAAATCTTTAATTAGATTTGAACGTGAAATGATAATTGAATTACTGATAACACCATGGTGTTAGATGTGAAGTATCATCAGTTTTACTTCATGGGATAAATAGGTTAGGGTTGGGAAATAAAATAAATAATTACTTCGGTATGGTTCGCTAATCCCGACTAGTTAGAAGTGATATTCAAAGGAAGATTAAAGAATAAATTTAAAGAATTTATCTTTGATAAAATTAATGGGAACCTTTCCCAAAGTGTAAGAATATTTGAATAAAAGAATATTCCGAATTGGAATGAGGTGTATGTTGTGTTTCTATAACACATGTTTATTATATACGCGAGTTATTCAGAAAGACCGGGTTTATCCCATTCTGAATAACTGATGTCGAAGATGAAGATGGTGGTTGAAGACCGGAGGTCTTCACGTCGTTTGGATAATTACTGATGATCTTGATTAGGTCGTACACCCAAGAGGAGAGAATTAGTTGGTGATCATCCAGACATACTTGGAGATCGATGGATATGCGGGGTACTAGGTGCCTCCGGTTTCGTTAAGACCCAGAACGAACTTGTAAATGGACTGTGTGTCTGACATTGGATTTCAGTCTGTGTGATTGATTTCTATTAAATATATATTTGTTTGGCGACGGAGAATTTATTCTCTCGCTTAACGCCCTTCTCTAAGACGTACGAGCTCAGGGGTTATATATTGATGGATATCCATCGCATGGAGTGAATTGCCTGTGTGGCATGCCTAAGTGGCAATTGATCGAGGCTTCTGTTGAAAAGCAAAGTCTTGTGGTTGATGATCAAAGCACCGCCTATGTGGCATAGCTTTGTGTAACGTGAATTCGCGAGCCTCACACCCCAGTGGTGAACCAAAAACGGGAGAGGACCTCTGGGAGGACATGCGTTTCTTTCTAGTTAGAAGTGGCGTCAGGGGTTTTACATGCCCTGATGAGTTTGACTTATTTGGTTGTTACTGTTGCGAGGCGCCTCGGTTAGATCAGATGATCCGGGTCCGATGGAGTCATTCGTTGGATCATTTACGCCCCAAAGGGCGGGGAAACGCAGTGTTCAGGCATTTTAATCTACATCGGTGGACCGGCCCTGACGATCCAAGGGCCCACCGTAGTCTGAGTCCTGAGGCTCGGGCTAGAGAGTCTCGAATCGGTGAGGACTATCTTTTGCCTCGGTTCATAGATGGAAATCCAACTTCCAATACATGACTTTGAGGTTTTATTTGTAAACTTATATATGACGACATAGTGGCATGGGACGCTTATGCCATCTATGGTTGATACTTATGATGTGAAGTTGTTTTTATACACTATGCACTTATAATAGTATCAAATGTTTTGTTTTAAATGTATCAAGCATTCTTGGCTATTATAAGGTAAAAACCCTATCCTCCGGCTTGCGTTGCATTGTGTGATGGGACCTGGGCCTTATAATAGCCTCATTTTTCTTTATTTAGCATTGCGCTGTTTGTTTTATGCACTGACATTCTTGGGAGGAAACCCATTCCGTGTTATACGGCGTGGTCCCTTGATTTACCGAACTTTAAAATAAAGATTAATAATTGTTTTAGTTCTCACACCAGTCACATGACTGACCTGGAGTTTATTGTTTTAACCTAAAACTGGGTGCCCCTATTTTCCGCACGGGCAGCTAGTAGTTTTGGTTTTGCATATTTATATTCACAGGATCCTGATTTACAGCTGGAACGATGCTCGGAAAGCTCTGTATCCGTATATTACTTTCAGTTGTGTTTTATATTGTTTTTTCGCTGCTATGTAATTTATTGTAATCTCTGATATTTTTCTGTTGTATAATATTTATTCATACTCTGTATATTCTTGTATCTGATGGAATTGTTGTAATATACAATGAAATATTCTTCTATTTGCGTTCTATTTTGTTGTGTTCTCAAGGCAATCCGGGCTTTCCTTACCGGGGAAGTTCGGGTCGCTACAGCTGATATCAGAGCTTAGGTTTACAAAGCTCAGAGAACAAGACACGTTAGAACCAAACGAAAGAATTCAGTAGAGATTGGATTAGTAATATCCAACGAGAATGACTCGTTAGAGATAGGATCAGTAGTATCCTAGAACGAGTGTGAAGGGTAGTATTTTTGAAATTAAAGTGAAAACAAATTTTGTTTGGAAAATTTAAATCAACTATTCGTATTTGATTATTTATTTTATATTGAATTTGGACAATGCAGTATATAAAGATTTTGCGTATACGTCTGATCCGCGTGTATTCGAAATTTTAATATACTGGATAGATATAAAATCACACTCTAGCCGCCCGGAGACGATTCTGATGATAGTCTAGACATCATCAGAATTGGTATTCGAATTTCGAAGGTTGATATCTATATATTTCCATTAGACTGGTGTGAGAACCAAAATTAGATAGGGCTTCTTGTTGTGATTTGGCATCAAAAATGTGATTTTTGACTATATATCAAAGTTATGAATTTGAAACGTAAATCAACTAATTGATTGATGGTTGTGTTGTTTGATTATTGTTTGATTAATTAAATGTTGAACCATATAGCCAAACTGAACCAAATATAGAATTGTATTGAAAATTGTTAGAATTTGCATACATGTACATGTATATCTATTGAACAGGTCATAGCAAGGAGGCTAGAGCAGAAGAATAAAATTGTTTGCCCGACCAATAGGTACATGTTTACCATAATTTACTGTTTTGTTTGGGTGATGATGATTTTATGAGCCGCTTGGCTTTTTCCTTTTCTTTTGGATTGAAGAAGGCCATAGGAGGCTATATGAAATATCCCGAAGTCCCCGGTGCAAGGGAGGTTATGGCGAAATTTTTCGAAAATTTAGGGTGTTAGCCAAATTTTTGAAAAATTTGAAAAGTTCTTAGAAACTGAAAAGTTGAAGAACTTAAACCATAGTGAAAACACTGGAAGTTGAGTTGATTTGTGAAACAACTTTCGGCTTCTTTCCTTTTCGGGGACAAAAAGTTTTAAGTGGGGGAGATTGCAATAACCCGGAAATCTGGACCAATTTAAATTTTTTATTTTGGCAATTTTAGTGAATTTTGATTATTTAAAATGAATTATTTTAAATAATAATGACGAAAAATTTATCTTGAATAGATTAGAACGTATATATTTATATAGCTCGACGTTAAAATATAAATATTTATTTTAAATTATAAAAGGAAGTGAAAATGGCGCGGTAGTTCGATAATTCGATTTCAAAATTCAAATGAATATATCGGGTGCAAAATAAACCGGATTTTAGTGAAACCAAAAATATTTGAATCTAATTGAGAATATCTTTCCAACGAATCCGAAAAATTGAAATTTCATAGCGGGAATCAAAAGATAGGTCCAGTTGAAATTTCAGAATAGTCGCTATGGAATTCAGGCCCTTAAAATGGAAATTTTGCAAACGACCTCGGATTTCGACGAAACCACTTTTGTTGGATCCGTGATGTCAAGTTATTGCTAGGTTTCAAATTTCATAATATTTCGAATCAATATGTGGGCGTGGCAAAGGAAAACGTGTTTGACCAGTGTTAGTTAAATTTAATCGACTGGAAAATGACCATTTTTCAAACGGTCTCAGAATTCGACGAAATTAGTTTTGTTAGGACCGTATCGACAATACGAAGCTAGAAAATATTTTTCGGGAATTTTTCAAGTTAGTATGTGGCCCCGGTAAATTGAAATGTGCGTTCAAATTCAATATATAGAATTATATTTTGATTTTGACGAAAACTGATCGAAACGATCGAATCAGCTTACGATACATATCCATTGTGTTCGGAATGGGGGTAATTAGCTAGGGACGACAGTCGGTGGGCCTCGTTCTGAGTTCGAATAAGAAAGTTGCTTTATGAAATTTAAATAATAATAAAATATAAAATTCTCTTCCCTTAACCACCCCCTTCCCTCTTCAGAAAAGTCAAACCCCCCTTTTTATCGTGGAAAGCAAATCGATTAAAGAAAAAAAAACTCTCGTTCTCCACCGCGTCGCCTCCCCAAACATCTGTCGCCGCCGCCTTCCTTCCTCCTCCCCCTCTTCTTCTCCACCTCGCGCCCCCCTGATCCAACGCAACCAACCGCAACCCCCCTGATCCGATGCAACCCCCCTGATCCGACGATCCCCCTTCACCCCCGCGACCGTCGATAGTGAACGCCCCCCCTCTCTTGATTTTTACAATAAGTTTCTTTTATTCATTTATTTAATTCTTTTATTTATTTTCTATGAAATCAGTTTTAAAAATTTAGAAATTCAGTTTTATATGCAAACACAAACAAGTGATTTTTATTTATTTATATAAACCAAAAAGGATTCGATTTTTATAAACCAAAAGGGTTTGATTTTTGAAAATGAAAAGAAAGGAGAGATTTTTATATAATCAAATATGAGATTTTTATAGATGTAGAGAAATAAAAAATTCGATTTTTATCTATATGAATTTGAAATAAAAATTCGATTTTTATCTATATGAATTTGAAATAAGAATTCGATTTTTATCTATATGAATTTGAAATAAAAAATCGATTTTTATCTATATGAATTTGAAATAAAAATTCGATTTTTGTCTATATGAATTTGAAATAAAAATTCGATTTTTATCTGTATGAATTTGAAATAAAAATTCGATTTTTATCTATATGAATTTGAAATAAAAATTCGATTTTTATCTATATGAATTTGAAATAAAAAATTCGATTTTTAACTGTTTAGCGCTGAAATAAAAATGTGATCTTTAATATATGAACAGTGTGGAAAAGATGGCGTAGGAATTTCGGGCAAATCCAATCGATCAGAAATTCAGAAATAAAATGGTGGAGTGGAACCCTCGGTGAGAACTCCTCACTTTTAATTTATTTCTAGTTTGAAATATATACTAGGATGCAGACGGTGTTTAGTAGCACCCGACACCCGTCGTCTACAGACCATGGACGACTTGTATGCTTGTTTGTTTGATTTTGCTGTGTAGTTGATTGTGTGATTGGATGTGAAATGAAATAAAATATTTATATAGTTAAAATATTTTATAGTTGAAAATAGAACATTTTAACGTGTATTTAAAATGAAATAAAAATAAACAAATCGATCGATTTGTTTATATACACACATTTGACTGATATTGATTGGGACTATAAATTTTACACATTGCCCAACTGCACAAATAAAATCTGTGTTTGATTGTTTGAAAACCCCACACGGGTATTGGGGTGATATAGGACATACACTAATCCCAATAATTAGTTGTATGTCGATCGATTGATTGATAGATTGTTATAAGCATTGAATATTTATATTTGATGCTTATACAGTGTAGAATGCACTTTGGATGATGGTTGTTTATTTGTCATGTTGGATATATACATGCGTTGTATGGAAATCCATAGAGATAAAATCTATGGTAATTGATTGGGCCTCATTCCAGTTTGGAAATAGGATATCTGAAAAAGAAATATTTGAATAGAAATATTTGAAATAGAATATTTGAATACAGAAATATATGAAGCCGTGTTGATTAGATTGACGCCATTTTGACGTGAACGATATTTATATCGATTTTATTCATTTTTCAATGAATATTGAAAGTGGTTTGAAATTCGAATTAAATTGAAATTCGAATTAAATTGAAATGAATTGAAATTCGAATTAAACTGAAAAGAATTGAAATTCGAATTAGATTGAAATAGAATTGAAATCATTTTGAAAATGAATTTAAAACGATTCATAAAATATGTTTTAAAAGGAAATCGACGAAGTATATATTATATATATTATATATATAATATAATGGCCTGAATAGAACGCGCCGCGCTGCGGCAGTTCGCAAATTTCGACCATTGACTTCGAATTGACGTTGCGAGAGATCCGACCGTCGGATTCTCCTAAAACCGGAAGCGTTGGGTTCGTACCGAAAAGAGCTTTCTAGTGAATATTGGAAATTTGAAATCTAATGGTTGGATTTGGGATTATATCCAAATCAAATTGGGAAAATGTCGCTGTAAGTGCAGTTCGATGGCCGTTGATGGAAATCGACTGTACGCGCGTTGATAAAATTATTAAAAATAGTAATAATTTGTGCAAAATCATAAGAAATGATTTGTGAAGTATTGGGATGTAAAACTCCATATTTGAAAAGATAAAAGTAATTTTTTATCGAAATGAACTAGTTTTGAACTAGAATTATAATTCTATTTATTTTTAAAATAAATAAATTGGGTTTGAAATGGTTTTGAAAATAACCAGAATTTCCAATAAGTGAATTGGAATGGATTTGAATCGAAATTGTCTTCGGAATATTTCGATGTTGGATTTAGTGATGACACAGATATTGTTATGGAAATTTGAAAGATATATCTATATCGTTATTTCCAATACGATATTTGTTGGTCGTAGAATTTGATATTGAATATAAGCTGATATATTTTCTATTCAGAGCCTTGTATTTAATATCAAATGTGATTTGGGTTTGTCGTTAACGGTGTCTTCATTAACACTGTTCTTAAACCCAGTTGAGAAAAAGATTAAATCTTTTTATTTAGATTTAATGAAGGGTACCAATTAAATGGAATTCAATTGGAATTGATTTGGTATTGATTTTTGGGTTTATCGTGAACAGTGTTTTAAATAACACTTGTTCTTTAACCTGATAATTAATGGAATGTGATTTTGGGTTTATAGTGAATCGTGTTTTAAATGACATTGATTCTTTAACCTAGTTAAAGATTAAAACTAAGTGGAGTTTTAATGAATCTTTAATTAGATTGAAATGATCGAGAGTGGAGTATCCCCAGTTTTACTCCAGGCGATAGTTAAATCTTTAATTAGATTTGAACGTGAAATGGTAATTGAATTACCGATAACACCGTGGTGTTAGATGTGAAGTATCACCAGTTTTACTTCATGTGATAAATAGGTTAGGGTTGGGAAATAAAATAAACAATTACTTCGGTATGGTTCGCTAATCCCGACTAGTTAGAAGTGATATTCAAAGGAAGATTAAAGAATAAATTTAAAGAATTTATCTTTGATAAATTAATGGGAACCTTTCCCAAAGTGTAAGAATATTTGAATAAAATAATATTCCGAATTGGAATGAGGCGTATGTTGTGTTTTTGTAACACATGTTTATTATATACGCGAGTTATTCAGAAAGACTGGGATTATCCCATTCTGAATAACTGATTCGACGTGGTGTCGTAGATGAAGACGGCGGTTGAAGACCGGAGGTCTTCACGTCGTTTGGATAATTACTGATGATCTTGATTGGGCCGTACACCCAAGAGGAGAGAATCAGTTGGTGATCGTCCAGACGTACTTGGAGATCGATGGATATGCGGGGTACTAGGTGCCTCCGGTTTCGTTCAGACCCAGAACGAACTTGTAAATGGACTGTGTGTCCGAAATTGGATTTCAGTCTGTGTGATTGATTTCTATTAAATATATATCTGTTTGGTGGCGGAGAATTTATTCTCTCGCTTAACACCCTTCTCTGAGATGTACGAGCTCAGGGGTTATACATTGATGGATATCCATCGCATGGAGTGAATTGCCTGTGTGGCATGCCTAAGTGGCAATTGATCGTTGCTTCTGTTGAAAAGCAAAATCTTGTGGTTGATGATCAAAGCACCGCCTGTGTGGCATAGCTTTGTGTAACGTGAATTCGCGAGCCTCACACCCCAGTGGTGAACCAAAAATGGGAGAGGACCTCAGGGAGGACATGCGTTTCTTTCTAGTTAGAAGTGGCGTCAGTGGTTTTACATGCCCTGACGAGTTTGACTTATGTGGTTGTTGCTGTTGCGAGGCGCCTCGATTAGATCGGACGATCCGGGTCCGATGGAGTCATTCGTTGCTCATTTACGCCCCAAAGGGCGGGGAAACACAGTGTTCAGGCATTTTAATCCACATCGGTGGACCGGCCCTGACGATCCAAGGGCCCACCTGAGTCTGGGTCCTGAGGCTCGGGCTAGAGAGTCTCGAATCGGTGAGGACTATCTTTTGCCTCGGTTCACAGATGGAAATCCAGCTTCCAATACGTGACTTTGCGGTTTTATTTGTAAACCTATATATGGCGACATAGTGACATGGGACGCTTATGCCGTCTATGATTGATACTTATGATGTGAAGTTGTTTTTATACACTATGCACTTATAATAGTATCAAATGTTTTGTTTTAAACGTATCAAGCATTCTTGGCTATTATAAGGTAAAAACCCTATCCTCCGGCTTGCGTTGCATTGTGTGATGGGATCTGGGTCTTATAATAGCTTCATTTTTCTTTATTTAGCATTGCGCTGTTTGTTTTATGCACTGGCATTCTTGGGAGGAAACTCGTTCCGTATTATACGGCGTGGTCCCTTGATTTACTGAACTTTAAAATAAAGATTAATAACTGTTTTAGTTCTCACACCAGTCACATGACTGACCTGGAGTTTATTTTTTTAACCTAAACTCTGGGTTCCCCTATTTTCTACACCGGCAGCTAGTAGTTTTGGTTTTGCAGATTTATATGCACAGGATCCTGATTTACAGCTGGAACGATGCTCGGAAAGCTCTGTATCCGTGTATTACTTTCAGTTGTGTTTTATATTGTTTTTCCGCTGCTATGTAATTTATTGTAATCTCTGATATTTTACTGTTGTATAATATTTATTCATACTCTGTATATTCTTGTATCTGATGGAATTGTTGTAATATACAATGAAATGTACTTCTGTTCGCGTTCTATTTTGTCGTGTTCTCAAGGCAATCCGGGCTTTCCTTACCGGGAAGTTCGGGTCGCTACATAAAATAACCATCAAATGTATATAACTTACTTTTTCTTTTTTAATTGCTTTTAGTTTTGAAATAAATCCATTTTCATCATCTTTTTATCCCTAAAGTCGTCAAAATTTATGGCAGCTTGGCATCGTTATCAATCTCTTTGCTTTTCCTCTTCAAACTATTAGTGTTTGTAGATTTTTCAGTATCGAGGCTTTGCATATTGATGTCAGTTTTTGATTCAGTGTTGAAACTTTGTATAGACATCTACATATAAATGAAATAAAATAACTTGGTGCAATGAACATGACTATATATATATATATATGTGTGTGTGTGTGTGTGTGTATGTGTGTGTGTGTGACAACAAAATACCTGTGAACTTTGTAACGCAACTGCACCGTCTTTACTTTCTATCATAGAATTCCCAATCAATTCAAAACAATCAAATATATTTGTGGTCGTGTACATGCTTGAACCTCTGTGTATATTCTTCTCACCAACACATATAGTAGTTGTATATTGCCTTCCCTTCAAACACTTCAAAATTGTTGGAAATTCATTTTTCTTTCCTTGTTAGAAAGATAATTTTGTCAAATAAAAAATATTAAAATTTTCTGTTGGAATATTTGAAGCTATACATACCTTTTCTTGATCTCCCTTTACGTCGTAAACGTTTTTCTTAACAATTTTGTAACTCTCACGGCCTTGCAAAATTATTGCAGCACTGCCACTATTATCTTCAACAATAACACGTAATCTAAATCTGCACGCAAACACACACACACGCACACACATATAAAAACTATTAGTAGGAAAGTAAGTAAAATTTTCTCTAGCTCTCATGTCTGGACAGTGTACGCTTCTTTTACAATTAGGACATTTGTACTTCACATCTTTCTCCTCAACTTCTTGATCACTACATGTTAAGCAAGCATTATAATACCAAGTCTGTTCCTCTTTTACACTCCTAATGGTTACTTGACAAATAACTTCTTTGTGAAATTTATAAAATATAGTAACTTTAGGTACTTGAATAGGAACAACAAATTAAAAATTAAAAATTAAAAAATTTAAATTCTAGGGAGCATATCCCAATATATTCAGATTTCAAGTTTCTTATCTCATCGATACTTGGTATTTGATAATCTCCGGTAATCATATCGTTAACATCAACTTTTCCTTCGTTGGAAACAATAATATCCAACCTACATATTTTATAAGTTTAATTTTTGATGTATATTATATTTAAAAAAATATATTATATTACATTTCAATAAAACTCAAATTTACCTCTTTCTCATTTTAAGAACACTGTGATGATTGTAGTTGATGAAAAACCGTGTTGCACCAACATTGGTCATATTAGGTTGCTCTATAATATAAGAAACGTCATGTTATTAATTTTCACACATTAAAGTAATTGATAGCCGATAGCATAATTGGACTGGTGGATGAGAGAATTGAGCTAGACTGATGGAGAAAAAGGGGCAAATCCTACCAAAACATATTTTAGTAAATTTTCTCAATTATGAATAACATAAAAGTCATACTAAAATTGTACCTTTAAATGAATTCAACCTACAACTTGCCACGATGATGATAACTGGTTTCTCAGTAGCTTCTTTTAAAGAGGTAGCAAACAATTTGGCAAAACCATCCCAAAAATAAAATTTCACAGTAGAACTGTCAAAACATAAAAATGGGAAGCAAAATGTTGTTTATGCATCAAAATAAAAATTTTAATTCCATAATATTTAAAGTGCTATATATACATACCTTCCATCTGTAAGTTCAAATATAAAACTGAATTGCTCTTTGCCATTTGCATTCACAAACTCATTTAAACCATCTTTTAAAATATCACAATCCTTATACTTGAGCACTCCAATAAAATATGATAAATAATAATAATAAATAAACGAAACTTTCTACTTATTGTAAGACAGATGTGTATGTATGTCTAAAGTACCTTAGATCATACCTAATAATTGAGCTTAGTCTTTCTCTAGTGATAACTCTTTCACATCAGCAATATCAAAGAAATCAAATTCATTTTCTCGTATCATCATCTCATATTCAATAATTTGGTTACCTTGGTATGTCTTGTTAACCAAATCTGTAGATCATTGCGGATAGATTTTATAGGTTCTGGTTTGTAGGATTTGACACACAAATTGCTGAGAATGTATATTTGTCACTCTTCCAACTTGTACTTCAAGTATTCAACATGATGTGCCCATATAAAAGAATGAATTCGAGTATGCTAAGTTATGCAACAAAAAACATTTGGAAAAATGAATAACTATGAGTTTGCAATGTATATATATAAATAAAGAATAAACTGTTTAAAAATAATTATTTACCTTGTTATCTAACAATATGAGATTTCTTCCTAGATATTCCATGTCACCCTTACTGCTGTAACTTTCTCAGATTCTAACAACTTGAACTCTAATTTTTCAGTCATATTTATTATCAATAGGTTTTAGAGAGCTTAAGCTATCAAATCTTTCCATATATGTCGGTGATATGAGTTTCTATGAAAGAAAAAAAAGATTAGCTAAGTTTTGATAATCAGTGACATATGGATGAAAATAAATAAAAGAGATGTTACGTGTATATGTGCGATATTGACGGGTTTTAGAAGTACTAGCTAGGAATACAGAGAGGCTTGGAGATGAGGAGGGCGTGACCATGTGGAGAAGTAGAGACAAAAGTGATTTATATTGTGCTATGTACAATCTGTTTAGTTGGTCAAACATGATGGTCCATATTCATTTTATTTTTTTGAATAAAATTGAAAGACACATCTATAATTTAATTTAATTGATAAGTTGCTAATGCTAAGGTAAGGATTATGAAGTAATTAACTACTAAAATAGGAAGTGACACTATCACAGATTTTTATATTCAATTTATAAGTAACCTTATATGAATATTTGATGCATAAGTGAGATTAATAAAATAATAAATTAAAGTAAAAAAATATTACAACATAAATTATTATAATATAAAAATAGGTCATTATAAGATAAGATGTAACTAGTAATATATTGAACATTCTAGAATATGAACAATGTAGAATACAATAATGAAGAAAAGCGACATGAATAGACGTAAAATCAAAGATGAAGAGAAATGATAACGTAGAAGAGAGAGAAAATAATAAAATAAAAGTGAAGGGAACTTTAGGAGGGAAATTGCAGTCAAGTATTTTGAATAATGGTGCATCAAATTTTTTTTCCTTCTCTAACATAATTTTATCATATTTTTTTACCTTTTGTAATACTTAATGCATGGTCATATTGCCAATTATATATTAATAAATATATATTCACAAGACTAAATATATTTGCTTTATTAACAAAGATGCTGCAATGAGATATTTCTGAAAACACCCTAGGATACGTTAATTAAAAAAAAATCAAAAGATAGACTCTTTTCTTTCTGTTTTATAGAAAACAACAGTCATAATGAGTTACAATAAATACTTGTAGAAAATTGTGAATACAATAAAAAAATTATCGGATCAACAGCCATAATGAGATGCAAGATTTTCATTGGAAATATCATAATCTTTCTCAATAAGTATATCAAACAAATCCCTTTTCAAATGCATTTTAACTTGATCATTATTTGAAATAGCATGTTGCATCACCACACCTGCAATGAAAACAATAATGTATAGAAAACTTATCTATCAATCATTTATCAATGTTAAACCAAGTGGAATATGTCATATTTTTTCTCATCTCGCATTTTTCCATCTCCCACGTTGCGTTGGACCTCAGGTGATATTTGTATACTTTCTCTATTAATTATGTCTTGTATAGTATTAGGAATAATGTTCTATTCAAGAGGTCTTCCACTTCATTTCTTACAAACTGATACATAAGTATGTAAATTAACAACTTTAAGTGAATATAAAGAACAAAAAATGTTACACAATATGATGTCGTTATATATGGACCAAGTACCAGATACTGAATTTGCTTTTGATTTTGGTGGCCTTCCACGTTTTCCACTTCGAAACAGACCAGAACTTTCACTTTTGAAGCAACAAATAAAGTTTTGTATAAGTAATCTACCAACCAGAATATAATAATAAAAACACTTTTGAAGTTCAAAATTTTAGAATTTAATATCGAGAACGAAAATATGATAGTACTTGAAACTTAATAAAATAAGAAAGAAGTTCATAAATAGTTACATGTATCAAAATTTTAGAGATCATATATAACATAATCCATTTAGTTAATTTGAGTTAAGACCTAATGGCAGTAAGTGCCCAGGCTTTACCCTAACACAACTCTGGCATAACATTGAAGCATATTTCACACTTGCCCAATTTTTTTCAACAACAAATACAATTTAGATCTTTTTTAGATTTAAGATTTTCTTTACAAACAATTCTCTTTAACATTGTAAAAGCAATTTTACTTGTTTCACCAATCTAACCTACACAATTGGTCCATGCTGTACTATGAAACAAATACTAATATAACAATACAAATTTATTCAGTACAAAACCACATGCATATATAAACATATTTTTCTATACTTATAACAAATTTGACAATAGAAATAAGAGAACAAACCTGTATAATAAGTATTTTCTCCAACTTCAACAGTATATTGATTTTTACCTATAGCTGATTGCAAGTTTGTTGAATATATTTTGACAATACCAGCAGGAAAGTTTTCAAGAGAAAATATGTAGGAAAGCTTGAAGAAGAAAATATGATGGTAACATAGAAAGGTTAAAATGAGAATTGAAATCAAAAAGGCGGAAGTAAGAATTTAAAATGACAAAAACAATTTCCTTCTATGACACACATAAATGACCTTGATTAGTGGGAAAAATTAAATGACCTTGATTGGATAAAATAATTAAATGAATCAGGGATATAATTGAAAATCCAGAAATGTAAGATTAGTGGGAATTATAATATAGGTAGATGTTTAAGAAAAATTTGAACTATAAAAATTTCCAAATGCTTTGTTTCAAATCCATAATTGATAAAACTAAGTGATTATTACCCAGATTATCTAAATATTCTTATATTTTAATTCCTAAAATTCTTCTTTAAGTCTTAAAGATAATTTATACTTATATTTTCTCCAAATATATTTTTTTATTTAAACTTAAGTATATCAATGAATTGTTAAGCGAAACTTGATCACTTAAGGATAACATTCAAGATTTCAGTTTATAATTTGTAAGTTATGACAAAATTAAAATTTCAGAAAAACGCTATGGAATTTATATATATATATATATATATAGGTTAAACCACTTGATACAATAAACTATATACATGTTTTATAAGATAACTTATTTATAATCTTGTTAAACAATATTTTTATAATCACCCTTAGTAGTTAATGCTCATGATAATATAAACATAACTAATCAACAAATTTGGATATTATTATTTCCTAACAAGCAACTGTACTTTATATTATTATATTAATTATAAAACAATTCCTTTATACATAAAATATCATAAGTAACTTTTTTCATTTATCCCTTTCGAAAACAATATTCTGTCACCTTATCGTATTAAGAATTTAGAAATCCCTATCGATTCCATGGCGACCAATATACCGACCAGAAAATAATTTTACTTTTATAAATTAAATAAATAATATAATTATGATGAATATACTTTTGTGCTTACCAATATAATAAGGTTTCATATCCAAAAGAGCGGTTATGTTTTAACGTAGGCTTATCGAGTCTATCACAGTCCTCCTCATTTACCCTGGCTTGGGACAAGTTGCATAGAAAACTACACATGCAATTTTCTTGGGACTTATGATGAGATTTAGAGAGAAAAGGAGAGATCTACACATGGTGTAACGAGTCGGATTTTGCCCGGCCTTAATCGATCGCAAAATCGACCAAGACCGTTCAAATCCCGCCTACGTTAACTTTGGGAATACAACAACATCAGAACAATAGCAGCAGACTTTTATAACATCAATAATAAATGTTACATCAGAGTACAGAATATCAGAGTATATTAATAAAATTACAACGGAAGATAAATTACAATATTATAATACATTGCAGCGGAAATAAAATAACTAAGGCAGCGGAAGACAACTATGCTCTGGACACAGCTTTAGGCTTCAATCCAGAATCCTGCTCGAAATAAGAACCTGTAGACAAACCACTCGACTGCCCATGTGGAAAGAGGGCACCCGAGTTTGTAAAGGTGGAAACAAACAACGGGTCAGTCATGGGAGTGGTGTGAGAATTCTTAATTAATTTAACTAATAGTAATAAGGCAAATCCAAGGACCAAGCCGCTAACGCGGAACGGGTTTACTCCAATGGATTGCCGGTGCATCAACTAAAGTAAATCGTTAAAACAACGCAATGCTTTTTAGAAAAATGAAACCATCATAAGACCCAAGTCCCATCACACAATGCAACGCAAACCGGAGGATAGGGTTTTACCTTATAATGGTCAAAAATGCTTGATACGATAAAAACGAATTTGATATTATTATTAGTGTATATAATTTTTCAAACACATTTTCAATCATAATGTATCAATCCTAGGAAGAATAGTATCCCATACTACTATGCCTCCATACTAGTAATACAATCAAGTCCGTAAGGTCGTATTGCAAATTGGGTTTCCATCATGAGTCAAGGCTAGGGAGAAGCTCCTTACCGATTCGAGACACTCTAGCTAATGTCTCAGGATCCCCCGCAGTGAACCCTTGGATAGCTGCAGGGCCGGTCCACCATACGAGTTGCGGATTAGTTATTCCTGAACACGCGTTTCTCAGTCCTATAGGACCTATCATCTGAGGCGCCTCATTCCATCATCCACATAAGTAAAATGTCGGGCCGTGTTAAAGCCCAAACACCACTTCTAGCTAGAAAGAAACGTGCTGCTCTCCCTGCGTTCCCTTCTCCCGTTTTAGACTCCGCCGGTGTGTGAGGCTCGCGAACTCACGCTATACTCAAAGCTATGCCTAAACCGTCCGTGCTTTGATCATCAACCACAAGGCCTGCTTTTCAACAAAAGCCTTGATCATATGCATCTTAGCATGCCACATCGTCACTCCATATCACACTACCAATCCTTTGCCGAAATATATGAAAGGGTGTTAAGAAAGAGAATAAATTCTCCGCCACCAAACATTCATACATTCAACAGAAAATCAATAAGTACAATATATAAAGGAGCACGATGTTAGACACACATTCCATTTATGAGCTTATGCTCTAGGTCTGAGCGAAAGCCAAATCCGTACAAATCAACACTACGTCCGGACGGCCACCATTTTAGCCCTTTCAAGGTAGCTACTCCAATCATGGGCATCAATGGTAACTCATCCATTCGACGTGATGATCGTCTGTCTTGTACAGTCTTCAACTCTTCGATTGTTCGTCGCCGTATTCATTATTCAAAATGGGTTAAACCCGGTCTTTCCGAATAACTCGTGTGATTTAAAATTACGTGCTATAAATAAACCACATCAATGCCTCATTCCAATTCAGAATATCCTTTTAATAAAGTATTCACATTATCAGGGAAAGGTTCCTATAAATTTTATCAAAGATATTCTTTAATTTTACTTTGTTCACCTTCAATCTAATTAAAGATTTATTTAAAATTTTATTAAGTTTTAGTCTTTTAAAATCATTGTTAAATGACTAGTCACTTTTCTGGAATTAATCTTATCGTTAATCCGGGTTTAAGAACTGATGTTATTTAAAACATAGTTCACGAGAGACCCCATTTCATGTTTCATTAATTCCCTATTTAATATATAATATTAGGCATCTCTTCTTTTAGAAAATTTCATTTAGTCTTAATTAAAAGATTAATTAATAACAAATCAAATTTTCACTATTGATTTGAGTTTCAAGAACTAATGCCCTTCAAAACATTGTTCACAACCAACCCATAATCAATTTCCTTTTTATTTCAATTATATTTAATAATTGGAAATCTCATTTAAATCTTAATAAAAAGATTTTTCTTTACTCAAATGGATTTAAGAATAATGTTATTTAAGACACTATTCACGACAAACCCAAAATCTAACTTGATATTAAATATAAAGCTTTGAATGGGAATTATATCGATTATATTCAATATCAAATTCTAAAACCAACGAATATCATATCAGAAATAACGATATTAAATATATTCCAAATTCCCAAATAATATCCGTATAATCACATAATTAATATTGAAATAGTCCGTAGATGATTTCCATTTAAATCCAATTCAATATACTCATTGGGAATACTTAGTTGTATCCAAAACCATTTTAAATCCTTTTTATTTATTCATAAAATAAATAAATCACTTATTTTGATAAAAATATCTTTATAATCTAAAAATTGATTATTCTATATGTTATCCTTTTATAATAATATTATTTTCCAAAATATTAATTTTGAAACTTCTCTTTTAATATTCATTATAAAATGGATAAAATAAATCGATAAACTCGTTTGAGTAAAAAAAATAGTGTCACTATTTTTAAAACGGATTTAATAGCCCAATTCATTATCTTATCCCTTTATATTTTTATAATGTGCTAGACCCCTCACATTAAGCCTACGACTTGTGGACGCTGGATGTGCCGGTCGGTTCCGGGAAGACTTATTCCACAAGTTGGGCTTAACCTCGTGTCATGGCCCATTCGTATTTGTGCACTTGGACCTTTCACATTAAGTTCAGCATTAGTGGCTGCTGGATATGCCGGTCGGGTCCGAGCAGACTTCCACAACAAATGTAACCTAACCTCGTGTCCAAGCACAATTATAATTTATAATTATAATTACTTCATTGGGATTTTTTTTAAACATTCTAATTGAATATTAGATTAATTTTTTTTAATCCTAAATTGGAATGAGACCCAATCCAATACCATTAATAAATGGATTTCTGACTGCGCATTTGCAAAATAATAATGATATACATTCTTTCATTACCCAAATTACATTCCAATCACACATTCAAATTACATTTCCATAACGACATTCAATTGACATTCAAACCACATACAATAACTTTCAAAACAAAATTCAAATAACAACATATCATTTGTGCACTTGGGCGATGTGTGAAAATATCAGCCCAATCAACATATACAAGTCAGGCAACTTGTATACGGTAGTGTAGCATATTCAAATTAACATAAATAATACTAAATTGAAATTAAATGGGCCAGTTACATAATTTCAAATTTCAAACACCGCATCCTATTCCAACAACAATTCACAACCAAACATGCATATCACAGAATTAATTCTCAGACATTCATCACAGACATTTAAAATATATCTATTTTGACATACATGACATTTTTTTTATTTTAGGTTCCCCAATTCTAATCTCAATAAAATTGACATGTGTTTAATTAAATTAAAACATACTCAAAATGACATGTTTTCGTAAAATTAATTCATTCACAAAATGACATGTTTTCCTTAAAATTAATGCATTCACAAAATGTCATGTTCTCTTAAATTTAATGCATTCACAAAAGGACATGTTTTCTTAAATTTAATGCATTCACAAAAGGACATGTTTTCTTAAATTTAATGCATTCACAAAATGTTTTCTTAAAATTAATGTAATTCAAAAACGTCATGTTTCCACTAAAACGCTAAAAGTATTCCTATTTCCATGTTTCAACAAAAATGCTTAAAAAAATTTAATCTAGTTTTCCTAAATTAACGTAACACTAAATATATTTTCATTTTTTTTATTTTTATTTTTTTAAAAAAGGACATAACTCCAACTATAATTTCACACATGTAACAATACTAAGTTTTTGGGTGTCAACGTACGATATTAATTTCACACATTCTAATATGTAAGAACCTATAACTTTGGTAGCAACATTCATACTATGATTCAATTTAATATATGTAACCCAAATTTATATGGTTGGTATCAACAGATGATTACAATCCCATATTTCAATACAAGTAATAAAATTAAGTTTGGGCAACAATATACATCTCAAATTACACAATACTACATGTGTTTAATCCTAAGTTTTTAACCCATGAAATAACAACTAGACTTGGGTGTTAACGTATCACGTCATGAATCAATAAAAGTGGATATTTGTAGATCTAAATAAAATAGATAAAAAAAATATCATGAATATAAAAAAAAACATTGCCATCAATACCACAACGAAATCTATCCACAAGACATCGCAAACATAACTAAAATCATACATTCATGAATTTAAATTGGCGACAAATAATTAAATGGTTAATTATTTGTTTGAAACCATAAATCTCACCTTATTTCAATTCAAATCTAAAAGATTGCATTTGAGAGAATATAAAAATTTGCAACGCATATTTGAATTAAATGTATACGAATATGAATTAAACAATAATGATAAAATAATTAATAATCCTTTTAAAAACGTAGAATTCTCACCTTGCTAATTCATTAGATCTATGGAGGTGAAGGAGAGCCGCCATGATCCTATGAAGAAGGAGCCTAGGTTTCATTAGGGTTAGGGTGTTGGGTCTAAGAGATATTATATAGATATTTGCAAATTGTTGTTTTGTCCTTATGTATCCTATTATGTTTTAATTCTATTAATTTAACCCCCCTTATGTAAGTTATTTAATACAATTTGGTCCTTTTATTATAAACAAATCACACTTTTCCTTCAATCTTTCAATGTAATAAAAAGGGTGCATTTAAATGCAACTTTTTATTTGGACGCATAGTAGGTTAAGAAAAAGATACCATGTCTAATCACAGCAGGGATAAATTAATATCTTGTTTCTTAATATATTTGGAATATTTTTGCGTTTATTTTCATTTAAATCAACATATATTGATCATAAAGCCTGCAAATGTAGCATTATCAATTTTGTTCAAATTCCAAAGTAAATATAAATGGGAGAGAGAGACTTGTAAGTGCATGCATTAAAATGTAGCATATGTTTTGTTAATTTGACTTAAAAGGTTGGAGAACAAAGAGGTAAAAAGAGGCAACCATGTTTAAAATTGTGGAAGAGATAAATGAATGCATGCACATTTATGTAAAATTAAAGAATGGATCTAAATTTGAATAATAATATAAATCGTGTTAATACACAATTAAGATTTACAATAACAACCATTTAGTTCTCATTGCTAAATTTTCCTTACGCATGTGTATATACGATTTTAATTCATTTGTTTCATTATTAAACAATTGCATATTTTAGATTCCAAATAAATACATTCTAATTTAGATTTATTGTTTAATTCTCAATTGTGGTATTGTGTCAAACTAATTTCACAAAAATGTAAACTTTGCGTGTCATGAATATTTTGTTTTGTAAACTCTTAATGCAACAAAAATAATACCTTTTATTTTTCCCACTACATATTATTTCAAATCAACCTATTCAATGTTTATGCAAGAATAAATAAATGAATATACATAAATGGAGTTGATTTGTTTTTGAGGAGAGATAATAAAAGGAAAGGAAGAACAAAGAAAATAGAAGGATGTTTAAGAAATAAGAATACATGTGTGAAAATAGATTGAAGAGTAATAAATTAATAGATAAATAAAAGAAATGAATGCGTAATTAATGGAAGAAATTATGTTTTGATTTTATTATTAATTATCATAAAACTCTTATATAATTTTTTTTAATCATCAAGTGTTTGAAGTTAATTATTACAAATATACATACAACTTGATATTAATTTCAGTTGTAATAAATCACTATTTATCTAATTACAAATAAATGTTTATTAGACATAAATTTCAAATCATACCTAAATAACATCTTAATTTTATATAAAAGATTTTACTTTTTTTTCTGAAGCAATTTCTGTCAAAATTTCCTTAAAATAACATTTTAAATTTACCCCAAAATTCAGGGTTGTTACAGTCTCCCCCACTTAAAATCTTTTCGACCTCAAAAAGGAACGAAGCTAAAAGTTGTTTAGTTACATAACTCTACTTTTAATTTAGTTCTATATTTGATTTGGTTAAATTGTTACCATTCATGTTATTAGTTAAACTAATTATCAAATAACACAACCATCAGTCAATTAGTTTATTAACTTTTAAAATATATATAACTTTTATTTATTCAAAAATCATATTTTCTAACATAGATTATAATTACAAATACGTTAATTATAAGCTTGTCACTCTCAACTCATTCTAGGGCATTACTAACCCCATCTCTAATGAGTTTTCTCATTCTAGGATACTGCTTATCCTAACTCTAATGAGTATTCTTATTGGATATTACTAATCCAATCTCTGATGAGTCTTTTGTTCAGTTCTAATGAGTTGTATCCCAAAGATTTGAGCTAACCAAAGCTCTGATACCAACTGTAACGAGTCGGATTTTGCCCGGCCTTAATTGATTGCAAAATCGACCAAGACGTTCAAATCCCGCCTACTTTAACTTTGGGAATACAACAACATCAGAACAATAATAGCAGACTTTTATAACATCAATAATAAATGTTACATCAGAGTACAGAATATCAGAGTATATTGATAAAATTACAGCGGAAGATAAATTACAATATTATAATACATTGCAGCGGAAAAAAAATAACTAAGGCAGCGGAAGACAACTATGCTCTGGACACAGCTTTAGGCTTCAATCCAGAATCCTGTTCAAAATAATAACCTGTAGACAAATCACTCGACTGCCCGTGTGGAAAGAGGGCACCCGAGTTTGTAAAGGTGGAAAAAAACAACGGGTCAGTCATGGGACTGGTGTGAGAATTCTTAATTAATTTAACTAATAGAATAAGGCAAATCCAAGGACCACGCCGCTAACGCGAAACGATTTTACTCCAACGGATTGACGGTGCATCAACTAAAGTAAATCGTTAAAACAACGCAATGATTTTTAGAAAAATGAAACCATCATAAGACCCAAGTCCCATCACACAATGCAACGCAAACCGGAGGATAGGGTTTTACCTTATAATGGTCAAAAATGCTTGATACGATAAAAACGAATTTGATATTATTATTAGTGTATATAATTTTTCAAACACATTTTCAATCATAATGTATCAATCCTAGGAAGAATAGTATCCCATACTACTATGCCTCCATACTAGTAATACAATCAAGTCCGTAAGGTCGTATTGGAAATTGGGTTTCCATCATGAGTGAAGGCTAGGGAGGAGCTCCTTACCGATTCGAGACACTCTAGCTAATGTATCAGGATCCCCCGTAGTGAACCCTAGGATAGCTGCAGGGCCGGTCCACCATACGAGTTGCAGATTAGTTATTCCTGAACACACGTTTCCCATCCTATAGGACCTATCATCTGAGGCACCTCATTCTATCATCCACATAAGTAAAATGTCGGGCCGTGTTAAAGCCCAAACACCACTTCTAGCTAGAAAGAAACGTGCTGCTCTCCTTGCGTTCCCTTCTCCCGTTTTAGACTCCACCGGTGTGTGAGGCTTGCGAAGTCACGCTATACACAAAGCTATGCCTAAACAGGCCGTGCTTTGATCATCAACCACAAGGCCTGCTTTTCAACAAAAGCCTTGATCATATGCATCTTAGCATGCCACATAGTCACTCCATATCACACTACCAATCCTTTGCTGAAATATATGAAAGGGTGTTAAGCAAGAGAATAAATTCTCCGCCACCAAACATTCATACATTCAGCAGAAAATCAATAAGTACAATATATAAAGAGTACGATGTCAGACACACATTCCATTTATAAGCTTATGCTCTGGGTCTGAGCGAAAGCCAAATCCGTACAAATCAACACTACGTCCGGACGGCCACCATTTTAGCCCTTTCAAGGTAGCTACTCCAATCATGGGCATCAATGGTAACTCATCCATTCGACGTGAAGATCGTCGGTCTTGTACCGTCTTCAACTCTTCGACTGTTAGTCGCCGTATTCATTATTCAGAATGAGTTAAACCCGGTCTTTCCGAATAACTCGCGTGATTTAAAATTACGTGCTATAAATAAACCACATCAACGCCTCATTCCAATTCAGAATATCCTTTTAATAAAGTATTCACATTATTAGGGAAAGGTTCCCATAAATTTTATCAAAGATATTCTTTAATCTTCCTTTATTCACCTTCAATCTAATTAAAAATTTATTTAAAACTTTATTAAGTTTTAGTCTTTTAAAATCATTGTTAAATGACTAGTCACTTTTCTGGAATTAATCTTATCGTTAATCCGGGTTTAAGAACTGATGTTATTTAAAACATAGTTCACGAGAGACCCCATTTCATGTTTCATTAATTCCCTATTTAATATATAATATTAGGCATCTCTTCTTTTAGAAAATTTCATTTATCTTAATTAAAAGATTAATTAATAACAAATCAAAATTTCACTATTGATTTGAGTTTCAAGAACTAATGCCCTTCAAAACATTGTTCACAACCAACCCATAATCAATTTCCTTTTATTTCAATTATATTTAATAATTGGAAATCTCATTTAAATCTTAATAAAAAGATTTTCCTTTACTCAAATGGATTTAAGAATAATGTTATTTAAGACACTATTCACGACAAACCCAAAATCTAACTTGATATAAAATATAAAGCTTTGAATGAGAATTATATCGATTATATTCAATATCAAATTCTAAAACCAACGGATATCATATCAGAAATAACGATATTAAATATCTTCCAAATTCCCAAATAATATCCGTATAATCACAGAATTAATATTGAAATAGTCCGTAGATGATTTCCATTTAAATCCAATTCAATATACTCATTGGGAATTCTTAGTTGTATCCAAAACCATTTTAAATCCTTTTTATTTATTCATAAAATAAATAAATCACTTATTTTGATAAAAATATCTTTATAATCTAAAAATTGATTATTCTATATGTTATCCTTTTATAATAATATTATTTTCCAAAATATTAATTTTGAAACTTCTCTTTTAATATTCATTATAAAATGGATAAAATAAATCGATAAACTCGTTTGGGTAAAAAAAAAATAGTGTCACTATTTTTAAAACGGATTTAATAGCCCAATTCATTATCTTATCCCTTTATATTTTTATAATGGGCTAGACCCCTCGCATTAAGCCTACGACTTGTGGACGCTGGATGTGCCGGTCGTTTCTGGGCAGATTTATTCCACAAGTTGGGATTAACCTTGTGTCATGGCCCATTCGTATTTTTGCACTTGGACCTCTCACATTAAGTTCAGCATTAGTGGCTGCTGGATATGCCGGTCGGGTCCGGGCAGACTTCCACCACAAATGTAACATAACCTCGTGTCCAAGCACAATTATCTTTAATAATAGTTGGAATAGGTTTGGTGTCACACTTTTTTGGTGTACACGCAAACTACCGAAAATTCCCCTTAAAATATTTGGAAAAAAATCATACTGACTTCGTAATATATTGCATCAGCGACATAATAGGTCAATTTAACATAATATTGCATCGGCAATAATTACTCCATCTTATTCAAGAATACCATATCCAGCATACTAGAATTTGTTTCCTTTATGCACTATTACCAGACTTTAAATCCTTTACGCATTTAACATAATATTAACATTACCAATATTATTCACTGCCATCTATTACCTTCTAATTAAAATTATTTTAAAAAAATATGTGTTTATAAATAAGTGTTTAACGTTTATAAATAGGCAATTAATAAATAGCCAATTAATATAAATTTTTCATTTAATGTTTCACTGCTTATTCTGTTAGCCATAAATATAAAACCTTGACGTTTTATATTAACATTACCAATATTATTCACTGCCATCTATTACCCTCTAATTAAAATTATTTTAAAAAAAATATGCATTTATAAATAAGTGTTGTAACGTTTATGAATAGGAAATTAATAAATAGGCAATTAATATACATTTTGCATTGAATGTTTCGCTACTTATTCTATTAGCTATAAGTATAAAACCTTGAATTTTTATATTAACATTACCAGTATTATTCACTGCCACCTATTACCCTCTAATTGAAATTATTTGAAAAAAAATATGTGTTTATAAAATAAGTGTTGTAACGTTTATAAATAGGCAATTAATATAATTAGATTACTCTTTCCATATCCAACGATAATTTGAATAGGCATTTAAATTTGAATAACGACATTTATTATTGCGTATTACGATATAAATTAGCAATTAATAAATAGTTGAACGTGCTAAAGTCAAATAAATAAAATCTTAATGATTTTTATTCAAATCTGACATCAGTGTAGGTGCATTTGAAAGGTCAGTCTCCCCTGCAAATGCGCTATTCTAGAAACAGCCATTCACCTTCAAATATGGCACACCATCCAATTAATTTTCACGCTTCTTTCCTCATTTCCTCTACGCTTTGCTTGAAATTCTCTCCTCTTTCATACCTATCTTCCCAATACTCACTGCCTCATAAAATTGAATACACTGCACAACAAATTTACTTTTTATTTATTGGGTTTAAATTTTTGAAGCTTCACCTCATTCAAAAGGTGATTTTTTTCCCAGGTAAACGCATAAATAAGATTACACCACATTTAAGTTTAACCAGCGTTCTTTGCCCTCAACCTATGTACTTTGTTTCTAAGGTTTTTCTTCGTGATTTGTATGAAAAATAATGTTTTATGTTCCTTTTAAATAATAAAGTAAATGGGAGCATTGTCCCCTGTTGCTTGCGTGAGACCATGAACGTGAGAAGTGAATGTCTTAGTATATGTTCAAATAAAAGTGAATGTCTTAGTATATGTTCAAATAAAAGTGAATGTTGTCTGAAAGAAGTTAGAAAGTTAAAGGAAATAAGAATATGTTTTGTCCTCAACAGATAAAACACGTTTAATGGGAATAATAAACCAAATATTAATACAAATATTTTTTGCATATGTAAAATACGCAGTACTTAAGGAACAATAATCCTTACGCGAAGTGTGTGCCATGATCACGCGCGAAGCGCGTGCCGTGACGCTCGTAATTTATAATTATAATTACTTCATTGGAATTTTTTTTTAAACATTCTAATTGAATATTAGATTAATTTTTTTTCTTTTTTTTTTAATCCTAAATTGGAATGAGACCCAATCCAATACCATTAATAATTGGATTTCAAACTGCGCATTTGCAAAATATTAATGATATACATTATTTCATTACCCAAATTACATTCCAATCACACATTCAAATTACATTTCCATAACGACATTCAATTGACATTCAAACTACATACAATAACTTTCAAAACAAAATTCAAATAACAACATATCATTTGTGCACTTGGGCGATGTATGAAAATATCAGCCCAATCAACATATACAAGTCAGGCAACTTGTATACGGTAGTGTAGCATATTCAAATTAACATAAATAATACTAAATTGAAATTAAATGGGCCAGTTACATAATTTCAATTTTCAAACACCGCATCCTATTCCAACAACAATTCACAACCAAACATGCATATCACAGAATTAATTCTCAGACATTCATCACAGACATTTAAAATATATCTATTTTGACATACATGACATTTTTTTTATTTTAGGTTCCCCAATTCTAATCTCAATAAAATTGACATGTGTTTAATTAAATTAAAACATACTCAAAATGACATGTTTTCGTAAAATTAATTCATTCACAAAATGACATGTTTTCCTTAAAATTAATGCATTCACAAATTGTGATGTTCTCTTAAATTTAATGCATTCACAAAAGGACATGTTTTTTTAAATTTAATGCATTCACAAAAGGACATGTTTTCTTAAATTTAATGCATTCACAAAATGTTTTCTTAAAATTAATGTAATTCAAAAACGTCATGTTTCCACTAAAACGCTAAAAGTATTCCTATTTCCATGTTTCAACAAAAATGCTTAAAAAATTTAATCTAGTTTTCCTAAATTAACGTAACACTAAATATATTTTCATTTTTTTTATTTTTATTTTTATTTTTTTTTAAAAAGGACATAACTCCAACTATAATTTCACACATGTAACAATACTAAGTTTTTGGGTGTCAACGTACGATATTAATTTCACACATTCTAATATGTAAGAACCTATAACTTTGGTGGCAACATTCATACTATGATTCAATTTAATATATGTAACCCAAGTTTATATGTTTGGTGTCAATAGATGATTACAATCCCATATTTCAATACAAGTAATAAAATTAAGTTTGGACGACAATATACATCTCAAATTACACAATACTACATGTGTTAAATCCTAAGTTTTTAACCCATGAAATAACAACTAGACTTGGGTGTTAACGTATCACGTCATGAATCAATAAAAGTGGATATTTGTAGATCTAAATAAAATAGATAAAAAAATATCATGAATATAAAAAAAACATTGCCATCAATACCACAACGAAATCTATCCACAAGACATCGCAAACATAACTAAAATCATACATTCATGAATTTAAATTGGCGACAAATAATTAAATGGTTAATTATTTGTTTGAACCATAAATCTCACCTTATTTCAATTCAAATCTAAAAGATTGCATTTGAGAGAATATGTAAATTTGCAACGCATATTTGAATTAAATGTATACGAATATGAATTAAACAATAATGATAAAATAATTAATAATCCTTTTAAAAATGTAGAATTCTCACCTTGCTAATTCATTAGATCTATGGAGGTGAAGGAGAGCCGCTATGATCCTATGAAGAAGGAGGCTAGGTTTCATTAAAGTTAGGGTGTTGGGTCTAAGAGATATTATATAGATATTTGCAAATTGTTGTTTTGTCCTTATGTATCCTATTATGTTTTAATTCTATTAATTTAACCCCCCTTATGTAAGTTATTTAATACAATTTGGTCCTTTTATTATAAACAAATCACACTTTTCCTTCAATCTTTCAATGTAATAAAAAGGGTGCATTTAAATGCAACTTTTTATTTGGACGCATAGTAGGTTAAGAAAAAGATACCATGTCTAATCACAGCAGGGATAAATTAATACCTTGTTTCTTAATATATTTGGAATATTTTTGCGTTTATTTTCATTTAAATCAACATTTATTGATCATAAAGCCTGCAAATGTAGCATTATCAATTTTGTTCAAATTCCAAAGTAAATATAAATGGGAGAGAGAGACTTGTAAGTGCATGCATTAAAATGTAGCATATGTTTTGTTAATTTGACTTAAAAGGTTGGAGAACAAAGAGGTAAAAAGAGGCAACCATGTTTAAAATTGTGGAAGAGATAAATGAATGCATGCACATTTATGTAAAATTAAAGAATGGATCTAAATTTGAATAATAATATAAATCGTGTTAATACACAATTAAGATTTACAATAACAACCATTTAGTTCTCATTGCTAAATTTTCCTTACGCATGTGTATATACGATTTTAATTCATTTGTTTCATTATTAAACAATTGCATATTTTAGATTCCAAATAAATACATTCTAATTTAGATTTATTGTTTAATTCTCAATTGTGGTATTGTGTCAAACTAATTTCACAAAAATGTAAACTTTGTGTGTCATGAATATTTTGTTTTGTAAACTCTTAATGCAACAAAAATAATACCTTTTATTTTTCCCACTACATATTATTTCAAATCAACCTATTCAATGCTTATGCAAGAATAAATAAATGAATATACATAAATGGAGTTGATTTGTTTTTGAGGAGAGATAATAAAAGGAAAGGAAGAACAAAGAAAATAGAAGGATGTTTAAGAAATAAGAATACATGTGTGAAAATAGAATGATGAGTAATAAATTAATAGACAAATAAAAGAAATGAATGCATAATTAATGGAAGAAATTAGGTTTTGATTTTATTATTAATTATCATAAAACTCTTATATAATTTTTTTTTAGTCATCAAGTGTTTGAAGTTAATTATTACAAATATACATACAACTTGATATTAATTTCAGTTGTAACAAATCACTATTTATCTAATTACAAATAAATGTTTATTAGACATAAATTTCAAATCATACCTAATTAACATCTTAATTTTATTTAAAAGATTTTACTTTTTTTTTTCTGAAGCAATTTCTGTCAAAATTTCCTTAAAATAAAATTTTAAATTTACCCCAAAATTCAGGGTTGTTACACATGGTGTCTATAGATTTGGAAAAACTTGCGAAAGATTATAGGGAAAGGTTATGTAGCGGGCACCAAAAAAGAAGAGGGTCCTAAAAAATTATAGTATTCTTATTAAGGATATGTATGATGATGTTGTGACAAGTGTCAAAGTAAGAGATTGTGAAACCAGTGACTTTCCCATAAATATAGGATTATATCAAGTAATGGCTTTGAGCTCCTATATTTTTACTTTAGTGACGGACGAGGTCAGGAAGAGTATACAAGGTGAGATTCTAGGATGTATGCTCTTTACTGATGATTTGTTGTTGATAGACGAAAGTATGAGAGAGGTCAACAGACAACTGGAGTTGTGGATGAAGACTTTAGAATCAAAGGGTTTCATGCTTAGCATAACGAAAATAAAGAGCATGAAGTGCGGGTTTAGCATTATCAGGTCAGAGTATGGAGATGTCAATCTGATTGGACAAGCAGTACACAAGGAATCCTTTGGATATTTAGGATTTATGTAGTAGTATAATGGTGAGATTGATGAAGATGCTAGCTTTGGAATTCAAGAGGAATAGTTGAAATGACGATTATCATCTGACAATTTCTGTGATAGAAAATTCCAGCAAAAACATAAAGGAAAGTTCCAAAAAATAGCAATCAGACCTGCATGTAATACGATGCAGAATATTGGCCTGTTCGTTTAGAATATAAGTGCAGTAGAGATGTGTATGTTGTGGTAGAGATGTGAGCATAAATGATGATATTCAAGACAAATTTGTTGTGCACTAATTGAAGAGAAACTAGTCCGACGCCACTGAAGACAAATTGAACATCTTCAACGAAGACCTCACAATGCACATGTGCGCATTGGAGTATGGGACGCACCAAATGTTCAAAAAAAGTAGAGACCGACCAAGGATGAAATGAGAAGAATTAGTAAAAATGGACTTTACAAATTGGAATATACCCGAAGAGCTGGTGTCAAATAGAAACGCATAGAAGTTAGCGATCCACATATACCAGAACCATGAGCTTAGGATTAGTCTAGGGAGAGTGTTATAAGTTTTATATTATAGGATTAGTGAATAATGACATAAGGCATAGTATTGGTCTCTGGCATCTATTACAAGGGAACCATTATTATTACTATTATTGTTATCATCATCATCATCACCACCACCTTGGTTTTTTATTCATTCATTCATTATTATTACTACTATTATTTATTTAATCATTTTACTTTATTTTTGTTTTTACTTTTAAACATCTTGTTTTTATTATACCTTTAAATTGATTTTGTCATTTGGTTTTACGTTCCATCTTTAGCCTACCCCCACCATTTTTGGGATTGATGGCTTACTTGTTGTTGTTATATTTTTGCTTACTAATGCCCATTGTTTGGTTGTTTTGCTTAGTTGGACACCAAACTTAAGCACAAAATCATGATAGCAATTTATATTTGACGGTTGTAGGTTCATCGTCCAAACAATTTACAACTGTTGTTATATTACCATAAATTAACGAGTCGTCAACAATAAATTATTGTAAATATCTGTGATGGAATTATTTAAAAATGGTCTAAGAAAGAGAGAGAATCACCATGCTCTCAACATATTTTATTGTTTGTCATATAATATTATCATTGGATATTGTTTGGATAATTAAAGCCCCTCAAAATCACCGTTTAGCCCGTAGCACTCTTCGATCGTTACATTATTTCAATCTAGCACTAATGAACAATAGATCTTCTTTAAGCCCCGGTAGTTTCCGCTGTACCGGCTAAATCAAGGATTTCTAGCACCCTCGCTAGTAACATTAATATATATAGAGCTTCATTTGATTTGTTCTATTTTAAAACAAATCAATAAAGTTAGTGTACAAAACTAACTTTAAGGCATAACTGTCCACATCTATTACACTCATCAAATCTAATATGCGTAACTATGATATTCTTTGATTTTGTAATATAAGATTAATTAATATTAGCTTTTTCTACATAAATAATATGAGAATGATAATTAATTAATTAATTTTGAATATTTATTTTTACGTCTAATGAACTTCTTTTTCACCTCCGCTATATTCCCGTCATTTTCCTACTTTATCCTTGTTGTACCTTTTTTTTATCTTCATTGCTATAGAATCGCTAAGTGCTTTAACTAAATATTGTCACTAATAATTCTTTTTGGTTAAACGAGTACCTTTTTTTATTTGCATTTTACCAAATTCAAAATCGTTGCAAGTGTTAATGGATAATGATAAATAAAATAGTTCTTCCCTAATTTACCCATCATCTGTTTTAAGCAAATCTTGCTTACAGTTTAGAGTGAGTTCAAACCTATAGTTTTATTATTTTTCATATTCTTTGTCAGATATCCAAGTAAATATTGAATTCAAATTCAAACTAAAATAAAATTGTAAATTTCTAAAGTGGCAGTTGAACCAAATTCAAAACTTCGATAATACATTGTCAAATTGAAATACTTAAAATGATAGAACCCCATAGTGTAAAACTGAAAATTCTGATGAAGAAGGGTCCAAACTTCAGTCTGATTTGAAGTTGTCAACAAGTAAATTAACGTATAAAACAATAGGAAAATTAGTAGGTGCTACCTATTTGTTTTATCGAACAAACTCTATGCTATAGACGCTTTTTTTAATAATAATTTGGTAACATCTCTGTCTCTTTTGGAATTTCACCGGCAGATAGATTTAATTCTTCTGTTAATTATTGATTTTTATTACAGGGTAAAGAAGAATATCCATGATTAAAGAAAATTAAATAATGTAAATTGTTGTTTTACCCGAATCTGAATCACATGTTTTACCCGAGTGTGAGAGAATAAAGTAGACCCTCCGAGTTGTGCCTTATAATCCGGAAATGGACCCTCCGACTTTCTCTTTGAATTTGACATTTTATCCGGTTTTAATTTGGGTAAAGTAGCAAAGTCCTTAATCAATAAATGAAGAAATAAATTAGTAATTTTAGAATGCCATTATATGAAAATGGGGGTGCTCCCGTTAACCTTTTTTTTTTTCCCAGGAATTCCCCTTTTAACCCAAAAAAATGAGAGCAGTTTCCGCGAGAACCCCACATTGTTTTTGCTGGAGCTATGATATTGCATTATTTGAATATATATGATTATACAAAATAAAACAAAGAAACGTTGTCCTTGAATTTCTCTAATCTGTCTCTTTTTTCTTAAAAAGGGAAATCAATGGGTTATCATCGATTTCAGAATTTCCCTTATTCATCCCACAAAATTTCGTCACAGTTCCACGAAATTTTCAGGGATCTTTTTTTTGGCCATTCATCTTTTGCTTATAGATCGGTTTTCATTCAATTGGAAATTGATTCAAAATCGTTTCTTTTTCCAGGTAATTGGCTTTACATTTTGCATTGCCGTAATCTGATGTTGGATTGGTTTTGTTAGAATAACGTATTTAGGTAATATACATGAATTGATCTAGTAATTTGAAATTTTGAATTGCCTTCTTTATTTGACTCGTGTGTTTATGTCTATTGTCATATACTATATAAGAAACTTGACACATCAATCAAACAAATGCTTGATACCTCAATTATAAACAGCCATAATCATGTTGTTTTCATCTCAAATGCTTGTCAAATCAATGAATATTCTTGTGAATGCATTAGTTTATTTAGGATCAAATTCAGTCCCAGGCACATCCTTAGCTGAATGAACTAAAAGTTATATCATGCACTTCTAACTTATAAGCAGTTTCTGTAGAATTTCAGCTGGTGATGTTTCATATTTCATCCATTGAACTCTTCTGGTTATGTGCTAAATTCGTTCTTTTGCCTTTCAGGTTTGATGACTTAAAACGGACTTCTATTTCACTTAAAATATGGGTAGAACTAGCACAGCAAAAGCGAGCAAGGATGCTCCTCGAATATTGTCTTACTTATCCTCATTCTTCTTTGAAATCTTCTTAATAGCTTTGTTATTCTTCCATGCCCTTACATTCTATTTCATTTACAAGCTTGCTAGATATTGCCAACTACCACTACCATGTATGTTGTGCTCAAGTCTTAAATGCATGCGGCAGTGTTTCTACAAAGAGTTAATTTGCCAAGAGCACAAATTAGAGATATCATCTCTATTATATTGTGGAGCTCACGGAAGGCTCACGAATGCACGTGATATGTGCGATACATGCAGTCAGTCCTCTGCGGGCAAAATAGGAACTAACCTTGATGATGATCTGAATTCAAATTTATTACGCAAAATATCAAAAAGTTCTTTGATTGAGAAAGGACAGACTCATTGCTCATGTTGCTCTGTTCTGTTTACTAAAAAAACACTTCCCCAGGCGTTCCTACAAAGTAAGAACGTTACCGATGTTGATTCTTCTACAAATGGTTCACAAACAAGAAACAGAAAATCAAGGCATGATTCAGAAACTAAAGTGCCAGAAAAGTTGATATATCCTTCTACAAAGTTGTCTGATAATTTGATATTGGATAATTTGGGCGAGCAGGATCAAACAAAAGCTACGATCACCAAATGTAAGATACATTCATCCTCTTATATGAACACATTAAGATATAATGGTTAATATACACACTCTATTCCTCTTGATTTCCATCACACATTCTAAATTAAATAATATAAGGAATGGGTAGAGAGATAAAGTATTATTTGATCTGAAATGTGTAGTGGAAACTGAAAGGATTAGAGGTGTAGCCAAATTCAAATGTAGTCGATCCTTGCCCACACACACATATAAAACCAAACTTTTATAGATTTAAAACCAAATATTAAAGTTGGTTTATTCTAATTCTGGTATAATTTGTGTAGGAAAAATTTATATTATTTAATTGTATATAACAAACTGAAGAATATTATGCTTTATGCTGACCATATTTAGTAAATAGGATCAGTTTTTAACCTATATTGTATATAACAAACTGAAGAATATTATGCTTTATGCTTTATGGTTTAAATTTAGGTTTTTACTCTTAACATTTTTTATTTGGTTTTAAAAAAATAGTAAAATCAATTTTGTGGCCCTATTGTTGTTAAAGCGAATGCTAACAAACCTTAATGAGCGTAGCGGAAAATAATAGAGATTAATACAAATATATTATACAATAGCGCTGAATTGAAATAATTTGGTGTTCGAAGATGTGAGTTTCGACCGCATAGGTGGAGCCTATGTGTGTGTGTGTGTGTATTACACACACATATACATATATATATACACACACACACACATACATACATATACATATATATACACACACACCCGCACACATATATCTATATAAGCACCGTCTCCAATCTCTTGATTTTCATCGCAAATTCCAAAATCGATACTATAGTTAGTCATTGTGTAGCCAAACTGAGATGTATTCGATCTTTGCTTACACAAATTTGTGGTGTATCAAGTGAGATGTAACTAGTCTTTGTCTTGTTGACCTACCTTTTTGCAAGACAGTCACATTTTGGATTTCTGCATATTGAAGTGCTTAAGACTTGAGCATGGACTTAAACGAACTCAGAAAACCTTGGTTGAAGTCGTGGAGTTCACGAAAACTTGGATTTTGGGTAAGTAACTATCAGATCGATAGGAATCCAAGGCCATTGGGAGCAACATTATCTCCTTAAACATCTGGTTGCATTCACATTAAACTCCGGCTCAGCATGAATGTCGATCATCGAATCGACACCAGTCTCTAGTCAGATCGACATCCTCAACTAGTTCGTCTTGGTTCGACATGGGCCTACCTGACAACTCTGGGTCGACATTCATGACTCATCTACTTTGGCTCGGCCTACATGGTATAACTCCCATTCTCAGGTCGGTGCATTTCAGGCCACTCAGTTTGGCATTCGTCCTCAGGCGGATTGGTATAACTTCGTATAGCACAAAGCATGACTCTTCGGATCTACATGAGTGGGATGAACATAAGGCAACTGGGTTTGGACTGAGAAAAATTGGTAAAGTGGATGACCGCTCCCTGGATCGACATACCCGGTTCGTTACCGATCCGAGAGGATACCGATCCAGGCTTCCCCCGCTACTGGACATGGTCGAGCCCATTACTTCCACTACTTTGGATTTTGAGTCACTACTCTATGCCGAACCAGATATTGTAACATCTATAAATAGACTTGTACGTGGTCATTTCAAGGGATCTTTTGCTCTTTAGTTGTCTTTCTGTAAAAACCATCCCGGAATGGACCTAAATTTCGATTCAGAAAAGACCAGTCCGAAACTTAAAACTATTTTAAACAGGTCATTGGTTCCTATAAGGATTACATTTGCACATATAATATAAACATATAGTTCGAATGGAATTCTGACACAGCGGAAAGAGAAAATATAATACTCAAATAGGATGTACCATTTATTAAAAATCACAGAAATACAACAGTCAAAGTTACATCTGTTCAATGAGATCAAATAATCCATTCTCACAAGTTTCCAAAAGAAGTAAAGCAGTAACTACTAATAATATCAAAACAACTTCGTCTTCTTCTTCAGCTCCAATCATGACTTCGTCCATGGCTTTTACCTCATCTACCGTCCTGTTGGATATGTTAAGGAGAGGGGTCAGAACATAAAGTTCTATGTGATTGGAATATGGTGTTACTTAATGTCCATACCCTATATTTTTAGCAGGTTACATATGTCAAGATATGTCTACGCAACACACAAGATTCACACAAACACAAAGTACTTAACCAATGAGGTAGATATCCAAGCCAATCGCTCATTAGTGTTTTTAGAGTAAAGACCCAACGAGGTGTGCATTCTCGGTCACTTATAGCCCTATTGAAGGTGAGTTCTTATGATCTCTTATAACCCTGAGGCGGACCCCAGCCACTTAAAACCCTGTCCTAATACGTCAGCGTTCTTAAACTCTATACTCTCAATTGTAATACGAGAAGTAGTATTGCGAACATTACAACTTAACTGATATTACGGTAGGACACCTGTGTCGCTTAAGGCTTCCCTAGACGAGCCCTTACAAGCTTCTAGAGGAGGTGGACTTCCCCCGTGAACTACCCTACTCTGTTACCGTTTATGCCTAACCACTTTTAGAGAAGGAGGACCCAAAGACTTACTTCAAATCTAATAAGGGTGAGTCCCATGACTTTGGTTTCTCTCCAAGGAATAAATCTTCGGAGGGATCCTAGTCCTAACCACTTAAAACTCAAACTAGATAAGAAGAGAGACAACCAACCTTCTCAAGGTGTAGTAAACCTGTCTATTCACGCACGATAGACTTATATATATATAGTTATATATACACACTAGATCTCTCACATTAAACCGTATACTTGTGGATGTTGGATATGTCGGTCGGTTCCAAGGAGACTTCTACTACAAGTCGGTTTAGCCTTGTGTCTAGTGTACAAAGTTTGAATGGTTCATGACATCCGGACCTCTTACATTAGTTGAGCATACTTGTGGTTGCTGGATTTGTCGGTCGGTTCCGGGCAGACTTATACCACAAATGACAACTAACCTCATGTCTATGTTATATATATATATATATATATATATATATAAAACCATTCTACACGCACACACAAGCAACCAATATATATTTATATATGGGAACATTTCAAATTCGAATATATCGTAATCACATTTATTACGCTAGTAAAATGTTAATTACGTTTATATATGTAAAATAATTATAATGCTTAAATAACATAAATATTCGTATGAACGAGAAAATGTTCTATCGAGATGGTAATTGTCAATTTATCTAAATAAAGGTATACAAATTAGTTTTTCCATACTTTTACCGCTACAACTTAGGCATGATGACATAATAACAATATAACAAATAGCAGTGAATAAGAAATATGCATACCTACAAATTTCAACTTGCATCCTAGGCTTATTAGAATAATTTCAATACTGGATTAAAAATAGAGTATTACATACACTTGTACATGTATGTTGATAATTTCCACTTTATCTAATTTACCCCTTTTTGTGTTATGCAGATAAAAACATTTACATTTGGCATATTTCAAGTATGAGTATATTTGGATTCAAAATAGAATCCAAACCTAATCAAATCATGAAATACCCAAATTTAAACCCTTTCAGGTTACAATCGAATGCTTAATAAAGATGAATTACACAAAATAGAAACAATAGTAGCAACACCCCTTTTCATCTTTAATCCAATATTAAAATCAAAAATTCACAAAATCCAACAATCATGACAATTCATACGCAAATATAAAATAGAGGATTTATGGGTTTTGGTATTGATGTAATCGATTTCCAAATCATCCTAGGTATATCTATCAACATGGTAGTCTGATAAACATACGAATATGCCTAAGTAAACGATATTCTACTCACAAATCTAGGAAGAATAGATAGAATTTTTGTAGTAGATCTAGATCTGTCTTAATCTTTGCGGCAAACGTGCTCCAATAATCCTCCTAATATATATATATATATACACACAAAAAACATGTTTTAGAATCTTATATGTATATGTATGTATATATATATATACACACACACACCCCAAATTCCAGAGTTCTTTCTAAGAACTTATATGAATTAGAATAGAAAGGAGATAAGAATAAAGGTTGGAGAACTAGAAGAAATCTTTAACCATTATTTTCTGGAATTTAATGTGTGATATGATGGGCTATATATAGTTACCCGTGTGAGCGTAGACCGTTGGGTTAGTTTGATTTAATCCAGACCTTATATATATATATATATATATATATATCCCTTTAGAAAACTCTAACCACATAGACTCATTAGTTGTTCATCCGCCAAGTGGTCGACTTGGGCGGTCGACACCCCTCCTAAAGGGGCGGTCGACCTCTTGGGGGCTGAAACGCCTAATGAACGCTGTGGCGATGAGGTGTTAGTTTAATTAATACATTACTTAAATTTCTTAATCCTATTCCTTAATCTTATTCCGTATTTACAATATCTTTTGTCCCCATGATCTTATCCTTATTTCAAATTTCAAATTCTTCCTCTTTATTTTGAATTTATTTTGGGCATATATATATATATATATATATATATATATATATATATATATTATCCATTTAATTATATATATATTCTGCGTTTTACTGTTTAAATTTATTTGTTCATAACTTCTTCATACATTGATTGTTTTCAGTATATTATATATGAAAACGATTCATAATTTTGCCACGAATCCAAATAAAAGAATTTTGTAGTCAAATTCGTAAAGTTGTAAAATCTCATTTTCCAGCCTTTCAATCTAATTGCTTATTTTTATTTATTTATTACTACTTATATATTTTATGGGTGTTACATTCTCCCCCATTCTTAAAATAGATTTCGTCCCAAAATCCGTTTAAGAGGCGGAAAATACAACTCGCTCGAAACATCCACGTTGTACATACATGTTATTTTAATTCATCCACAAGCATCCATGACTCACAGTGATTATGAACTGCAGACCCACTAAAGCGAGCTCAATCCTACCGTGTAGGTGTAATAAGTGATGTCATATGTTTGCAAACAACCTAATAATGCATAAATTTCTATATGAGTGCGCTTATGCAATAGTGTTACATCAATTTCCTAACATCGAATCTAGCAACCACGAGGCATCCATAAAGGTAAATTTGAGGAAAATTTACCTGAGAAAAGCTATGGGCGAGTTTGTCTCATCTTATCCTCGGTCTCCCATGTGCTTTCCGTCGGATCATTTCCCATTGTATTCGGACAAGGCGAACGATTTTGTTGCAGAGTCTCTTGATTCCGTGCTCTACAATTCTTGCAGTGGCACGGGTCACCCTGGACTTTAACTCGAGTTTTTTTGATGTTTCCAATTTCATCAAGCTCGAGTTTGATAGCAGAATCATGAAGATATTTCCTTAGATGAGATACATGAAAAACATTATGAATTCTCGATAGATGCTCTGGGAGATCCACTCGATAAGCCAAAGATCTTATCTTCTCGATGACAGGAAAAGGCCCAATAAATCTGAGAGCGAACTTCTCAGTTTTCCCAAACCGAAAAGTCTTCGTGAGAGGGGATACTTTTACGAATACCAAGTCTCCAACATTAAACTCAAGTTAAACTCAAGTTCCCTCCTTCGCTTATCGGCATATGATTTCTGATGGTCTTGGGCTGCCTTCATCCTCTGCCTAATCAAGGATATCTTCTCTGTGCATTCACGGACGAAGTCTGGACCTAATATAACCTTGTCGGTGGTTTACCACCAACAAGTTGGCGATTTGCATGGCCTTCCATATAGCGCTTCAAAAGGATCATACCAATTGTTGTTTGAAAACTATTGTTATATGTGAACTCCACAAGCAGTAGGTACTGCTCCCAAACTCCTCCGAAGTTGAAGATGCAAGCTCTGAGTAAGTCTTCCAAGATTCTGTTTACTCTTTCCGTCTGTCCGTCTGTCTGTGGATGATAGGTTGTGCTTATATTGAGGGTAGTTCCCAATGTTATTTGTAGGCTTCTCCAAAATTCACTTGTGAACAAGGGGTCTCTATCACTTCCGATACTCGATGGGATACCATGTAGTTTGATTATTTCTTTGACATATAATTGGGCTAACGAGGTTGTAGTCCTTGTCTCTTTAACTAGTATAAAATGGATGCTTTTGGTTGAGCTATCTACCACAACCTAAATGACCTCATTCCCCTTTTGGCTTTTAGGAAGTCTGTTTACAAAGTTCATGGAAATATGTTCCCACTTCCACTTGGGGATCTCTAAAGGCAGTAGTAATCCTCCGAGCTTCCCGTGCTCCGCTTTGACTTTTTTGGCACGTCAAACATTTGGCCACGAACTTGGCTACATCTCTCTTCATTCCTTCCTAATGAAGATTCCTCTTCATATCCATATACATTTTATCTCCATCGGGGTGTATAGTCATTTTTGACCTATGACATTCCTCTAAAATTTCATTTCTCTAAAATTTCTTTCCTCAACCCTTCGTCCTTAGGGACGTAAATTCGTCCATCCCAAAGTAAACTCTCATCATCGCCGATCGACTACCTAACCAAATGAGGAAAGGTTTCTTCCTTTCCACTTTCTCCTTTATGTTTCTTAACTCTTCGTTAAGGTCCTGTATATTTCGAATCCTTTCTCTTAAAATAGGTTTAACCAACATGGATCCAAGAAATCCATTAGAAGTGGTTGGTGAGGGTTGTAAATTAAAATTTGAGAGAAACTCCAATTGTTTCCATTCTATCATCGCATTTAAGGTTGCGTGTTTTCTACTTAAAGCATCTGCCATAACATTCCCCTTTCCCGGGGAATACTGGATCATGAAGTCAAATGAGACACTATACTTCATCCACCATGTTGTCTCATGTTTAGATCACGCTGGAAAAATAGACACTTAAGGGATTTATGGTTAGTAAAGAGTTCAAATTTCCCCCCTAAAAGATAATGCCTCCGCATTCTAAGGGCTAACACTACTGCATCTAACTTAAGGTCATGAGCTGGGTATCTCTTATCTGGGTCCTTGAGTTGTCTATTAGCGTAAGCAACTACTCTTCCTTCTTACATAAGGACCGCTCCTAAATCGGTCCCACATGCATCGGTGTATACTGTAAACAATTTTGAACCATCGGGTATAATTAGGACTAGCGCGCTAGTTAATATTTACTTTAATTTCTTAAAGGCTATATCACATTTATTACTCCAAGAAAACACCTAATTCTTCTTTGTCAATTGGATTAAAGGGATAGCAATCTTTGCAAAGTCTTTAATGAATTTCCGATAATATCCGGCTAATCCAAGAAAGCTTCTTACTTCCATAGCATTTCGGGTTATACTCCATTCCTTGATTGCCTCGATTTTTGCAGGGTTTACGACCAAGCCTTCACTTGACACAATATGTCCTAAAAATCTTACTTTTTCCCTCTAGAAATGGCGCTTCGAGAATTTTGCTTTTAATTGGTTCTTTCTTGATATCCCTAACACTTATCTTAAGTGATTTTCATGTTCTTTTGAAAATATAAGGATATCATCTACGAAGACTACCACAATTTTATTTAGAATTCCCCTAATTACCCTACTCATGAGGTCAACGAAGAAGGCGAGTGCATTAGTTAGTTCAAGGGCATAACTTCCTATTGGAACAATCATTCCAACGTCCTAAACACAAATTTGTTCTTACCGTCCTCTGTGATTCTTAATTGGTGAAATCCAGTGGCAAGGTCTAACTGGGAAAATACTCGAGCTCCTCCCAAGTGGTCAAAAAGGTCATCGATTCTTGGTAAAGGGTATCTATTCTTCTTGGTCAATTTATCAAGTTCCTTATAGTCCACACAAAGTCTTAAAGACTCGTCTGCTTTGGTGGCAAAACAAAACAGGTACACCCCACTCTGAGGTACTTCGACGAATGAAAACTTTTTTTTAATAATTCTGAAATCTGCTTATCTAACTCCCTTCTTTTCTTAAACGCCATATGCCTCAGGGGTAGTGCTACAGGTCTAGCGTCTTTCTCTAGGTCAATACGAAAAGAGATTTCTCTGTGGGGGGAAGTCGCGTGACTTCCTCAACAACATCCAAGAACTCACAAACTATAGGGACCGAAGATGATCCTTCAGAAATAGGAGATAAGAAATATAATAAGGCTTTATCCTTGTTCCTAACATTACAAGGAATATTTTGGTTACGTCGTCCTTGGCTCCTAAGGCGAACGATTCTCTTGTCGTAATCTAGGACGACCCCATAAACAAGTAGCCAATCCATGCGTAGAATAAGGTCATACCCCATAAAATCCAGTGCATATGTTTCGCAATGGAACTCGACGTTGTCGATCTCCAGTACTAGGTCTTTGCAAAACAGTTCAAGATATTTAGATCCTCCAATAGGATTGGCCACCTCTATCGGGCTATCAGAGATAGATATGGGAAGGTTCAATAGATTAACTAGTCTCTTAGAGATAAAAGAATGAGTCACTCCAGAATCGAATAAGGTGTATGCAGAATTTCCTAAAACAGAAGTTATACCTTCAAGTGTGGGTTGTCTTTGGTCTTTTAAGGGTCGGTTTTGGATTGGTGCAGCCTCTATTGCATTGTTCTGGCCACTTTGGATAACTTTGGGTTTTGTATAGTCCCTAGACATGTGTTATTCCTCATGGCAGTTGAAACATTTTTCTTTGAATTTCTTCGCCAACGAGGTCCTACAATCTTTGGCCTCATGACCCTTGTGGTTGCACCTCGTACAAATCTTTGCTTCCTTTTTGAATTTATTTCCTTTTTTCTTGTTTTTCCGCCATTCCTTTTTCTTATTTTTGTTGGAACTTCCTTCTTTCTCACCTTCTTTATCCTCCTTGGAACCTTCAGCCGTGCAGAGGATAGTCGTATCTACTAGGGTTTCAAAAATTTCCCCAAACGTTATTTGGGCTAATAGAGTTTCCTTCAATGGAGAGCTCTGCCCTTTAACAAATCTCAAGGCTTTGTTCATGGGGTGTCTACCAAACCTTTTCCAAACTTACATAATTCGGTAAATTTAGCTACATACTCTTGCAACCTCAAGTTTCCTTGCTTGAGATGGATGAATTTCTCTAGCTGGATAGTCATTTATGCCCTTGGCAAAAACTTTGATTTGAAACGGGGTTTGAATTCGGCCCATGTAAAAATCCGGCTCTTGTTCTCTCCAGATATTAAATTCCACCATTCAAGGGCCTCATCTTTCAAGTGTCAGGCCGCTATTCTTCTTTTCACTTCACTGGGCCAGCCAGTAGCTTCAAAAATTCTTTCGCAGCCCGTAATCTAAGATTGAGCATTAGCAAAGCCTTCCTTTCCAGAAAACGATTTCTCTCCAAGATTCATGAAAGTCTTACAGAAGCGGGAAAAGTCAAAGACTACTTCAGCGGCAGAAGCTGGAGGAGCCGCTGGGGCAGGATTAGCATCAAGGACCTGCTCCACAGAGATACTGTTGGAACCACTCTGGCAAGTATCGGGGTCTTGCCTGGTTACCTTACTCAATAGAATTTTCAGCCATTCTACTATTTGAAAAGAAAAGGAAGAATTCTTTAGTGGATACTCCTAAGATAGTATTTAGGCCGAAAAAGGATAAAAACGATAAAGATGCCTAATATAAATGCGTATGCTTATTAGGGTAAATATATATTTTATATATAGTTGAAAAAACTTTTTCAAATTACAAATACGCCTCTCATACATATAATTCCCTTATAATCGGTTAACATGTGCTCTGATACCAAATGTAACAACCCGCCCAGAATAAGCCTAAATTTCGATCCAGAAAAGGCACATCGAAACTTAAAACTATTCTAAACGGGTCGTTGATTCCTAAAAGTATTACATTTGCATAGATAATATAAACATATACTTCGAATGAAATTCTCACACAGCGGAAAGAGAAAATATAATACTCAAATAAGATGTACTATTTATTAAAAATCACAGAAATACAACAGTCAAAGTTACATTTGTTCAACGGGTACATCAAATAATTCATTCTCACAGGTTTCCAAAAGAAGTAAAGCAATAACTACTAATAATAGCATAACTCCGTCTTCTTCTTCAGCTCCAATTATGACTTCGTCCATGGTTTTTACCCCATCTACCGACATGTTAGACCAAAAAGTGGTTCTAACACCCAAATTGATTAAAAGCAAATGAAATGAGATAAAAATGAAAATGAACACACAGGATTTATAGTGGTTCGGCGAAGAAATGCCTACGTCCACTTATCTTTCACTATTTTCAATGATTCAGTTGCAAATACAATGAAATATTCACTTGATTTCTCTCACAACTCACTTACAATCACTCAATTGACTAAAAAAATAATAATGAAAGAAGATTTGGATTCTTCGGGAGTGCTGGAATTCGGGTTATGAAGGTGGTTGGATTCTCCAAGTGCCAGAAAAAAGATCCTTTTCTTTGTCTCCAGACGGGGTATTTATAGGTGTGGATTTGCTCAGAGCCCGATCCGGATCGAAGCCACGTGTCATCCATCCCATCAGCATCGGGTTCGGATGGATTTCTATGTTGACAACGCATCAGAATAATGGACGTTATGGGCATGAACTGGTCATAGCCGATCCGGATATCCAGGCGCTCGTGCAAGGGAGTGATGTGAAAAATGGGTTCGGGTCAGAGGGACATGTACAAGGGGTTCGGATCGGGATATCCGATCCGACCCGGATTGACTTGGAAACAATTCTCTCTTCTCTTTATTCTGCTCCGCTCCGCCCCGATCTATCTTCGTAGTAATCAAGTGGCTTTCCGATCCAACTGAGATTATATTGCCCTCCGATCCGAACAGCTGTGCCTTTCTAATTCCAAGAGTAATAGTTCACCGATCCGAATAACAGACTTTACCCTATCCGAACCGCTATCCTGCTCCGATCCGAACCGCTATCCTGCTCCGATCCGACCCGCTATCCTGCTCCGATCCGACCCGCTTTAGAGTCTCCTACCCGGATCGGATCGGAGCTTTCCCCATGAAGACGGCTCGGATTTCCTTCATTGGTTCGTCCTGCTGCTGAACTCTGCCCACGAGACCTTGTTACAACCGCATTTTGCTGATCTTCGCCAGCTCCATTTCCTCGAACATATTGAATATGTTAAGGAAAAGGGTAAGAACATAAAGTTTTGTGTGACTGGAGTATGGTGTTACTTATTGTCCATACCCTATATTATTAGTAGGTTACGTTTGTTAAGGTATGTCTACACAGCACGCAAGTTTCACACAAATACAAAGTACTTAACCAATGAGGTCGGTATCCAAGTCAATCACTCATTAGTGTTTTTAAGGTGAAGACCCAACGAGATGAGCATTCTCGGTCACTTATATCCATATTAAAGGTGTGTTCTTATTATCTCATATAACCCTAAGGCGAACCCTACCCCTTTAAGACCCCATCCAAATACGTCAACGTTCTTAAAGTCTATACTCTCAATCGTACTATGAGAAATAGTGTTGCGAACATTACCACTTAACTGATATTACAGTAAGATACCTATGTCGCTTAAGACTTCTCTTAGACAATTGGTGAGCATGCAATGACCACATATCTTTTATATACCAAATATGTCCCTAGACGAGCCCTTACAAGCTTCTAGAGGAAGTGGACATCCCCTCATGAACTACCTTACTCTGTTACCGTTTATGCCTAACCACTTTTAGAGAAGGACCCAAAACTTATTTCAAATCTAATAAGGGTGGGTCCCATGACTTTGGTTCCTATCCAAGGAATAAACCTTCGGAGGGATCATAGTCCTAACCACTTAAAAACCAAACTAGATAAGAAGAGAGTCGGTTACTTAAGACGTTCTAAAAGTGTAGTAAACCTGCATATTCACGCATGATATACTTATATATATATATATATTTATATATATACACACTAGACCTCTCACATTAAACCGTATACTTATAGATGTTGGATATGTCGGTCGGTTCCGGGGATGCTTCTACTACAAGTTGGTTTAACCTTGTGTTTAATGTACTAAGTTTGAATGTTTCATGGCACTCAGGTCTCCCACATTAGTTGGGCCTAGTTGTGGTTGCTGGATTTATCGGTCGGTTCCGGGTAGACTTATACCACAAATGACAACTAACCTCATGTCTGTGTGCATTGTTTTTATATAAAAAACCATTCTACATGTACACAAGCAATCGATATATATTTATATATGAGGACATTTCAAATTCGAATCTATCCTAATCGCATTTGTTACGCTAGTAAAACGTTAATTACGTTGACTACATTTATATAAGTAAAATAATTATAATGCCTAAATAAAGTAAATGTTCATATGAATGAGAAAACGTTCTAACGAAATGGTAATTGTCAATTTGTCCAAATCAAGGTATACAAGTTAGTTTTTACATACTTTTACCACTATAACTTAGGCATGATGGCATAATAACAATATAACAAATAGCAATGAATGGAAAATATGCATACATACAAATTTCAACTTGCATCCTAGGCTTGTTGGAATAATTTCAATACTGGATTAAAAATAGAGAATTACATACACTTGTACATGTATGTTGATAATTTCCACTTTATCTAATTCACCTCTTTTTGGTGTTATGCAGATAAAAACGTTTACATTGACATATTTCAAGTATGAATACGTCTGCATTCAAAATGAAATCCAAACCTAATCAAATCATGAAATACCCAAATTTAAACCCTTTTATGTTACAATCGAATGCTTAATAAAGGTGAATTACACAAAACAAAATCAACAGTAGCAACACCCCTTTTCATCTTTAATCCAATATTAAAATCAATAATCCACAGAACCCAAAAAATCATGACAATTCATACGCAAATATCAAATAGAGGATTTGGGGGTTTTGGTATTGATGTTATCGATTTTCAAATCCTCGTAGGCATATCTATCAACATGATAATCTGATAAAAATACAAATATGCCTAAGTAAATGATATTTCACTCACAGATCTAGGAAGAATAGATATGATTTCTGTAGTAGATCTAAATCTGTGCTTAATCTTTGCGGTAAACATGCTCTAATAATCCAGCTAATACACACACACACATACACACACACACAGATATATATATATACACACACACACAAGAAACGTGTTTTAGAATCTTATATATATATATACACACCAAATTCCAGAGTTCATTCTAGGAACATATATGAATTAGAATAGAAAGGAGATAAAAATAAAGGTTGGAGAAATAGAAGAAATCCTTAACCTTTATTTTCTGGAATTTAGTAGTGGCAGAGAGGCAGCATGGAGGCAGGGATAAGAGAATGGTTATGTTTTAATGTGTGATATGAGAGGCTATATATAATTGTCCGTGTGAGCGTCGACCGTTGGATTACTTTGATTTAATCCAGACCTTTTATTTATACCCCCTTTAGAAAACCCTAACTTCATAGATTCATTGGGTTGTTCAGCCGGCAGGCGGTCGACCGATGGTCGATACCTATCCTGGGGGGCGGTCGACCTCCTGGGGGCTGAAACGCCCAATGAACGCTGTGGCGATGAGGTGTTAATTTAATTAATACGTTGCTTAAATTTCTTAAATTTATTCCTTATATACAATATCTTTTGTCCCTATGATCTTATCCTTATTTTAAATTTCAAATTCTCCCTTTTTATTTTGATTTTATTTTGGATACACACACATATATATTATCCATTTCATAATATATATATATATATATATATATATATATATATATATTCTGGGTTTTACTGTCCAAATTCATTTGTTCATAACTTCTTCATACATTGATCGTTTTCATGCGTAGGAATGGAAGTAAGTCATGAGGCTTCCTCCGCTGGTGACCCCTCCATATATTTGATCTAAGAATAGATGGATGGAGTCACCAAGGAACCGGAATCCCGCATGGAGCGATAGGAAGAACTCCTCAGACGACAGATGGAGATGATGACTGCGTTTTTCTTAAGGGTGAAAGAGCTAAGAAGGCCAGGAGGCTACAGAAGAGTCGCTGGAGCAACCTCTGGAGCGGGACTTAGTTGCGCAACAACAAGAGTTGGCTCGGCGGTAGTACCCCTACAATGGCCCCGGATAAGTACTAATCCGGTTTGTATCAATATCGAACCGGTTCGGCCAAGAGGCAACTCCCCCGATGATGATGGTATGACTCGCGACCAGTTAACTTGTCGCACCTTGGATGATAGTTTTGGAAGTTTGGTTAATACGCGGATGCACGTGCACTTGGATGGAAATGGAAGTACTATGTGCAAGGACATCGGTTTGGTGTCGAACACACTCCAAGTGTCGAGGCCGATCCGAATGCTCATGTCGTGGATCGACGTACTTATTCTGGAATCAATGTTGGGAGCACCGGTGTTAGCTTGGATGATTGAAGATTACTCATTAACAACGAGAATCGAATAGTGGACGTGATCCGATGGTTTACTCGAAGCGACACGTCTCAATCGGATTTGAACTGTGTTAATCGCAATTCCTTCACTCAGGTTATTGGGAATTCTCGAAATCTACTGGATTTCAAGTTGCTGGTATTGAAAGCTCACGATGGTAGGAAGTGTCATACTGTCCATCTTATGCGCCACATGGAAGTGCATTCGACGTCGGACAACGTCATGACTAAATGTTTCCCACTCTACCTTACGGATATTGCTACTATTTAACTTAGGCAGTTGGAATCGGAATTGATAGGCAACTGGAATGCTTTCGTTGAAAGATTTGTTGAATGGTTCATGGTTCATATATCTCGATCCAGAAATGTCATGACTTTCACAACAATTAAACAGCAGATCGAGGAAACTCTACGCTCTTTTGTGTAAAGGTTTATAAGGTGGTGACGTCGATAGATCTACCAAAACCATATATAGTACTCGTGGCAGCTGTCTTTGGAATTTTGGATAGGTCGGACTTTAAAATCTCATTGCAAAAGGATCCGCCAACGGACCTTGGCAAATTTTATTATGAAGCAAACAAATTTATAGGGGAAGAGGATGCGAGAGCGGGTAAAGAAACTCTCGAGATTAATGTTAAGGATGGAGTACCATCTAGATTTGGAAAATGAAAGGGTAAGGACAAGGAAAATTTGCCCAATGGAAATGGTTGGAATGCTTAACAGCGAAGGGATCCTAAATTCTCTTTTTATACATAGCTCAACTCTTCTCTAGTGGATATTTGTTTGAATATTCGTGAATCTACTCCTTTCAGAAAGCCATTTAGGAGGGAGCCAACTCAAAAGAAAAGAGAACCTAGCAAATAATGTTTGGTTCACGAGTTGCATGTGCATAATACAAATGATTGTAGACATTTGCGAGATATAGTTGAGGAGTGTGTCAGGCGCGGAGAGCTGGCGCAACATGTTAGGATTCAGACTGCGGTAGCGAAATGGGTACAGCTGCCTACTGCCCCTCAGAACATGAACAAGCTAGGACTTAGCTCGCATGAATTGGTCATCAACTGATATGGATTCTTTGGACTTTGAATTCTATGGATATTTGGTTGTCTGAACATTGAATTCTGTGGATATTTGATTTTTTGGATTTTTTTTTGGATGGCTACAACTCTGCCTGTGCAGTTTTCTATGCGGCCTGTCCCAAGCCAGGGTAAAGGAGGAGGGTTGTGATAGGCTTGGCGAGCCAACGTAAAAACTTAGCCTCTCTTATGGATATGGAACCTTATGATATATCGTTGGGGGCGTAACCCTCTTAGCGACGCGCTATATCGAGGCTCGGATATGGTGTTAAATATGCAAGGGCTGGGCCGCCATTCTCTTAGTGGCGCGCTACACCGACGTCCCGGTGTAGTGATAAGTGAGCAAGGGTCGTCGCATTTTTCTCGGCGGATGCGAGGGGCAAAGAAGCTAGTCGACGATAGTAGGGTTCGGTTAGGTAGTTGGAATGTAGGGTCATTAACAGGAAAATTAAGAGAGAGTGGATACTATGATTAGGAGACGGGTTAACATCTTGTGTGTTCAAGAGACTAAATGGGTGGGTCAGAAGGCGAAGGAGGTGGAGAACACTGGCTTCAAATTGTGGTACACGGGAGAAGTACGTAACAAGAACAGGGTAGGCATATTGATTGACAAGAACCTTCAGAACAATGTGGTTGACGTCAGAAGACGAGGGGATATGATCAACTTAGTTAAGCTAGTAGTTGGCGAGGCAATTTTGAATGTCATTGGCGCATATGCCCCACAGGTAGGTCTAAGTGAAGAAGCCAAAAGGAAGTTCTGGGAAGACTTGGATGTCATGGTTAGGAATGTGCATAGTAGCGAGAAACTTTTTATAGGAGGAGACTTCAATGGTCATGTTGGCTCATCTAACGAGGGTTTTTGAGCGAGTGCATGGTGGTTTTGGATTTGGCAGTAGGAACCAAGAGGGTGAAGATATTTTGAATTTCGCTCTCTCTTTTGATCTCATGATTGCTAATACCTTCTTTAGAAAGAGACAATCACATCTGATCACCTTCAGTAGTGGCCAACAGGCTAGCCAGATTGACTTTGTCCTAACTAGGAGAGATAGTAAACGAGATTGCGTTGATTGCAAGGTCATGCCTGGAGAATATGTCGTCTCACAACACCAGCTCTTGGTGTGCGTGTTTCGTCTTCGGGTGGTGAAGGATAAGAGAGCGAAGATTAGCAGAACGAAATGGTGGAAACTCAAAGGAGATGCTTCACGGGTGTTTAAAGATAGAGTGATGGGAGAAGGGGCTTGGAATGTGGAAGGAGAAGCAAATGTCATGTGGAATGCGATGACAACTTGCATTCGGAGAGTCGCTACTGAGGTATTTGAGATAACAAGAGGAAGCAAGCGAGAACCCAAGCATTCGTGGTGGTGGAATGACGAGGTGCAAAAGGCTATCAAAGAGAAGGAATGCTACAAATGCATGTACCGTCATAGAAGCGAAGAGAACATGCAAAGGTACAAAGTGGCAAAGAAGACTGCAAAGAGAGCAGTGAGTGAAGCAAGGGGACGAGCGTACGAAGATTTGTATCAAAGGCTAAGTACAAAGGAGGGTGAAAAAGACGTTTACAGGATAGCTAGGCTACGCGAGAGGAGGACAAGGGACTTCAATCATGTTAAATGCATTAAGGATGAGAATGATAGACTTTTGATGAAGGACGATGAGATAAAGAATAGGTGGAGAGAATACTTTGATAAGCTTTTCAACGAAGAAAGTGATAGCTCTTCGATCGAGTTGGAAGACTTAGCCGACAACACCAATAGACATTTTGTGCGGAGATTTCAAGAAGCTGAGGTAAAGGGGGCGTTGAAACGTATGAAATCAGGCAAGTCGGTAGGACCTGGTGACATTCCTATTGAGGTGTGGAGATGCTTTGGAGATGCAGAGATAAGATGGCTAACTAAGTTGTTCAATAATATTTTCAAATCAAACAAAATGCTAGATGAGTGGAGGAGAAGCATTTTAGTTCCAATATTCAAGAATAAAGGAGATATTCAAAGTTGCACAAACTATAGAGGAATTAAGCTTATGAGTCATACAATGAAGCTTTGGGAGAGAGTTTGCGAGCAGCGTTTGAGGAGGCTGACAAGTGTCTCTAGAAATCAATTTGGTTTTATGCTTGGAAGGTCAACCACTGAGGCGATTTTCCTGGTTAGGCAACTCATGGAGAGATACAAGGAGCAGAAGAAAGATCTCCACATGATTTTTATTGATCTGGAGAAAGCTTATGACATAGTGCCGAGGAGGGTTATGTGGTGGGCGTTAGAAAGGAAGAGAGTGCCATCAAAATATATTACCCTTATTAAGGATATGTACGAGGGGGTTGTGACTTAGGACATGCGATGGTGAGACCAGAGACTTTCCAATTAACATAGGGCTACATCAAGGTTCGGCTTTGAGCCCCTATATTTTTGCATTAGTGATGGATGAAATCACAAAAAGATATATAAAGGGAGATTCCCTGGTGTATGGTCTTTGCCGATGATGTTGTGCTGATTGATGAAAGTAAAATAGGGGTTAATCGACAACTGGAGTTGTGGAGGGAGACCTTGAAATCAAAGGGTTTCAGGCTTAGCAGAACCAAAACAGAGTATATGAAATGTGAGTTTAGCAGTGTCAGATCAGATGACGGAGATGTTACCTTGGCTAGTAGAGTAGTACCCAAGAAGGAATCGTTTCGATACTTAGGATCTATGTTGCAGTTTGATGGAGAGATTGATAAGGATGTTAGTTTTAGAATTCAAGCAGGATGGGTGAAATGACGACTAGCATCTGACATTCTCTGTGATCGAAAGATTCCTCAGAAGCTTAAAGGAAAGTTCTATAGGACAGCAGTCAGGCCTGCAATGTTATATGGTGCAGAATGTTGGCCTACTAAGAGGCAACACGTCCAAAAGATAAGCGTAGCAGAGATGCGGATGGTGCGTTGGAACTGTGGGCATACTAAACGAGATCGGATTAGAAATGAGGATATTCGGGAAAAACTTGGAGTTGCACCTAATGAAGAGAAGTTAGTCCAATACCGCTTGAGATGGTTTGGACATATCCAACGTAGACCACACGATGCACCTGTACGCGTTGGAATTCTAGGCCGCGCCGAAGGCCCAAAGAGAGGTAGAGGTCGACCTAAAATGACATGGGAGGAGATAATAAAGAGAGATTTAAGTAACTGGAGTTTATCGGAAGAGCTGGTAGTTCATAGGAGTGCATGGAAACTGGCAATCCATGTACCGGAGCCTTAGGGTTTTTTTTTAAGACTTTATTTCACGTTTACTGAACCTTTTTTTACTTTTTATTACTATTTTAGATTTATTTCACTTTTATTGAACCTTTTTACTTATTATTATTATTAGTTAAAAAACCCTTTATCAGACGACTTTTTATTTGTTTGGTTATTTCAAACCCTTATATATATTATTATTATCATTATTAATTTTATTTTAATTTTGGGTTCCATATCTAGTCAACCCCAACTTGTTTGGGATATATGGCTTTGTTGTTGTTGTTGGTTTTGGATGGCTGCGTTGCCATATTCATGTACGGGGTTTGGACTTAACCCATATGCATGCTCTATATCGGACAATAAACCATGCACACTTTCATAATAAATTTATAGTTAAAAACAACTTAGTTTGCTCGCCCACATACGGGGCTAGGATTTAACATAGGCGTGCTCTGTGCCCAGCGATAACCTGTTAGGTTTAGTTTATGTTTTGTGGTAACTTGGAACTTTAGTAAATTACTTTGCTTTTATGGATTATACTTGTGAGGTATGGAATTGGAATGTTAAACTTTAATAAACTGGTACCCAAGTATCGACTATGCTTGGGAAAAAGTAGGTTGCCTTGTCAGGACTTGACAAGATTGCTTGGGTCAGGACTCGAGTATTGATTATATTCAATGGAATTTGGATTGTCTTGTCAGGATTTGACAAGATCACTCAGTCAGGGCTTTGGATTGTCTTAACAGGACTTGACAAGGTCGTTCGATCATGACTCGAGTATGGACTATACTCGATTGAGCTCGAATTGTTTTGTCATGATTTGGCACGACAATTCACTTGGTTTTTTGCAGGTATGGATCATACCTACATTTGCTAGGCTCGGTGAGGCCGTAGATTTCTATGGTTTGTATGGATATTTGGATTTCTTGGATTTGGATCTCGGATAATTTGGATTTGGTTTTCTCTTATAATACAAGTCGGAGAATTCGTGGGATTTTATTGGCTTTCGCACTTGGATTTCTTGGATTTCAAATTCTAGTTTTCTATTAATACGATTTAGCGCGATCGTGGCTTTTCAGATTTGTTGTCTTCGGTTATTGGATTTCTGTTTGAAATTCTCTCAGATTACCGCTTTTTGATTTCTAGATTTTGGGTTATTCGAAACACGTCTTCCACCGAAAGACATGTTTTGGAAGGTATTTTGTTGATCCGTCTTTTTGCAAGACTGTCACTCTTTGTCTCTTTGGCTTCATGAGTGTTTAGGACTTGAGCATAAACGTAGACGAATTCGGAAATTTTTTGTTGGAGTCGTGGAATTCACGAAAACTTTGATTCTGGGTAAGCAATTACCAGATCAGTAGGAATCCCAAGGCCATTGGGATCAACATAAATTCCTCAAACATCTGGTTCAGCATTTGCATTAAACTCCAACTCGGCATGAATGTCGGTCACCGAGTTAGCACTACTCTCTTTAGCCGGATCGACATCCTCGGTCTCGGTTTGGCATAGCCTCACATGACAACTTCGGGTCGGCATTCATGACTCATCTACTTCGGCTCAACTTACTTGGTATAACTCTCATTCTCAGGTTGATGTACTTCATGCCACTCGGTTCAACATCCACCTTCGAAGCCCGATTCCACATTCGTCCTCAGGCGGATCGGTATAACTTCGTATAGCGCGAAGTATGGATCTCTGGATCGGCATGAGTGGTATCGACATAAGGCAACAGGGCTTGGACTGAGAAAACTTGGTAAAAGGGAAGACCGACTCCCCGGATCGGCATACTCGATTCAGTACCAATCCATATCCAGATCAATACCGATCCAAGAGGATACCAATCCAGGTTTCCCCCGTTACTGGACATAGTCAAGCCCACTACTCCCACTACTCAGGATTTTCAACCACTACTTCATGTCGAACCGGATACTGGAGCACCTATGAATAAACCAAGGCATGGTCGTTTCAAGGGATTTTTGGATCTTCGGTTGGCATTCATATGCGAAGACTTCGCTATTACCATTTATCCACACTCTTATCCCTGCATTTCTTACGTCAAACGAACTGTATTTGTAATCATACAGTATAAACAATAAGATTGCAACAAGTGGACATTGACAGGCTTTGCTGAACCATTATAAATGTGTGCCACTATACATTTTTGCTCGCTGTGTTTGGAGATTTGTTTTGTTATTCTCTAGTTTTAACCCGGATTTCGGTGTTGGTGTTTGATTGACCAAATCAAACGGCAACAGTCATACACACCGAGTAAAGATCAGTTGTACTTTATTCTTGATAAAATCACTTCGTACGAATTTTAATCATCTGTTCTGAATCAAATAATATAATGAATTAACTAGAGAGTGTGTGTTTGGTGTTTGTGCATGAATTCGTGTAGTGTCCGTGGGTGAGTGGAGGGCAAAGTGATTTTTTTTTTTTTTTTTTTTTCTGAAATAAAAATTATATGAATACAAGTAGTTCTACTAAATGTAGTTACGTCATTCTTGGTGCTCAAATTTTTGTAGCAAACCGTTGGTGAATAGTAAATGAATGCTAAAACGTACTGCCGTGCTTCAGTCTTCTGGATGTGCAATCGCATTTTTTTGTAGATTTCCTTTGTATGTGCATGCTCATGTGTTTGTCCGTGTGACCGATGTATTATAGCTATTGGAAGGATAAGAAATTAAGAATGTTTGCTGTTTGATGAGAAATAAGGGGCATCTACCATTTCAAATTATAGGAGCTCTAGTCTCCATTCAGTTCAGTACAAGCAATCGTAAAGCAATTTTCCTTGAGCTATTTTTAAACTTTCTCATTTGCTCGATACAAGCGTAACAAGCCTAGTATCTTGACTACACCTGTTACATTTAGATTTTTACTCTGCTTATTTCAAATTTCTTTACTGCAGTAGAAACTCCACGCGCTGGTGAGTGTACATCAAAAGAAGATTCTGTTAAGCATTTGAGTTCAATTAACATTAGCCAAATTGAAAACAAAAGGTTCACATCTGAAATCAATATTCCACTTCCATCCCCAAGAATCTCAGATGACCTAAAAGCAAAAATCACAGAAATAACAACGCCTCGCTGGCTTGACAAATACGTACCTACCTTGGAAACATTGTATGAAAATGACACAGATGAAATAGAAGGAGAAAGTGCATTTGATCAACTTAAAAGACAAGTAGAAACAGATAGACAATACATGAGCATCCTGTACAAAGAGCTTGAAGAAGAGAGAAACGCTTCAGCAATCGCTGCGAATCAAGCAATGGCCATGATCAACAAGTTGCAAGAAGAGAAAGCAGCCATGCAAATGGATGCATTGCAGTATTTGAGGATGATGGAAGAGCAATCTGAATATGATCAAGAAGCCATCCAGAAGTTGAATGACTTGCTAACCGACAGAGAGAAAGAGATACAAGATCTCGAAGCAGAACTTGAAAACTACGAGAGGCAGTTCATGGAGTCTAATGAAAATGGCTACACAAGCACTCCAAGTTTTAAAAGGTCGAACAGCAAAATACTGGATTTTGAAGAAGAAAGGGTTTATATATCAGCATGCCTGAAAAGACTGGAAAAAATGCTCAAGTTGTATTCTGAAGGTGGAGATGGTAAAAAACTTAGTCGAAATGGTAGTATGAGTTCTCCTAACGAAGAGTCGAAAGTTGAAGAAACGGTAAAATGTTCGATAAAGGAAGCTATTAGAGAAAATAAACTACGTTCATTTTCATGCAATGGAAGGCAGAATTTAGGTAGGGATGAAAAGATTGAAATTGATGCACTTGAGAATGAAATTTCACAGCTGAATGTAAGGTTGAAGGCGCTCGAGAAAGATAAGAAGTTTCTGGAACGCGCAGTTAAATTGCTTGAAGGTGGAAGCAAAGGGATGCAAATTCTTCAGGAAATTGCTTCTAATTTACGAGAGCTGCGGAGAATTGGGATTGCACACCTAGAAGATTGATGCATGGTAAGATGTTTTAGCACCCGTTTAATGTTCAGCAAACTTCTCCTACAGATTTAATGGCAAACTTAATATGAAGCATTTTTTACATGATAACATCCATGGGCAAAAGCAGAAATTTACTACAAGATATGCATCCAGCATTTTGATTCATCATGAATGCATATGAACCAAGTACATATGCGTTTGATACCCTTGAAATTTTAAAATAATGTAGTACAAATAGAATGCTTGAAACAATGTTATTTTTTTTTTCCTGCTTAGAAAACGCAACTATTTGATTCTGTAACAGGTAATTATATCTTATTGCATTATCGTGTTATGCAACATTTGGTTTAGCTGGTGGCTGCATATGGAAATTTGGTGATCAGAGCTTGTAGGATTCAAAATTTTGGGAATGCGGTAGGCATTAGCGAGAAAGAGACTGGAAGAAAAGACTCATAGAATAGAATCAAGGCCGTAGATTCCGTTGATACTTCTTTAACTTTGATAAAATTGTCTAGTGCATGTCATTTGGAACAAATACCATGATAAAATGCAATTGAATGTAAGAATTTTCGTTTCTCTTTTGGGCATTCCCAATCCATGCGTTATATTTGAATTTGCTTCGGTTTCCATGGATATTGCCATTCTAATGTACTTTGATGTATAAGGTTGTCCCGCATTGGAGGTGTGGGTAATGGCGAACATTAGAAAAGAATATTAGTCCCACATCATGAACGATGTATGTAACAACCATGAATTTCTTTGTTAAAATTCTGTTGGCTAAACTCATATGCCGCTCCAATGAAAAGATATGCAGACTGACATAGAACTTCAACATGATATCAGGAACAGTGAGAGGTGCATGCATCATCAATCTCGACACTTGGAAGGCGCATGAATTAAAACTTCAAAAAGAATATGTGCCACTCATATTTAATAATGGTAATATAATATGACACTTAAACATGTTTTTGTATAATAATGATAAATTTAATATTATTAAGAGAAAATATATAGCAGTAAATAAATATTAAAACTATGGATAATTTACCAAATCATTGTTAGGTGTGACTCGTATTGGAATATAGCGGGTGCGTAGATTGAATGATACATAGTCGTACATCGATGGAAGACGATATAGATATTCAATCGAGACGCCAGTATAAGAGACTTCGACCGTTTATTCCGACTAGACACGGAAAAACATACACGTGCCGACAGGGGTACACAGGGAATTGCGAAGAGGACTTGTAACTTCAAGGTGACTTGAGCAGTGCTCCCCAAGATAGAGATTAATAGGTGTGACTCGCATTGAAATGGAGTACTTGTGGAACATAGCCCCACATCTTAAGATATTTGAAGAGATCGTGGTATATATATATGAGGAGCGTTCAATGACACCCTAAATAGTGAGCATCCCATTTGCCCCCTTCTCTCATCCTCTCATTTAATATAAATTAAGATAGTGGAAGGAAAGAGAAGTAGTGGAGGGAGAGAGAAACTGTAACACCCCACACCCGCTAAGGTCACTCACTAAGGGAATGCCTTAACTTCGGTGGAGTATTTTAAGTGAATATAGAACAGAAAAATTACAACAAGACAGATATAAATAATACTTGAAAATCTAAAACATCATTTCATTGCAGCAGAAGGTAAACATGTTTAGTTACAACACCATAAAAGAGTCAAGTACTAAATATCCATCCTGATAAAACATAAGTACATAATCCCACTACATAAACTAATAGCCATAATAGAAAAGATAAGCTGGGCTTTACATCACGGTCCAAGCTCCAAAAGATAGATAAAGAAATCTGATCAAAGCCCACTAGTGCTAGGCCCAACCTAAGGACCTGAGGGGGAAAAAGATAAAAACAACGGGGTCAGACATAAGTCTGAGTGAGCCCTATAACTTTAACAATACAATCATTAAAGTAATTAGGGTATGATATAAACTTGGTACGGTGATGACTGGGGATATATGACTACACTAAGCAGCCAACTAGACATAGGATAAACTAAGATAACGGTAAAGACGCATCTACCCACCCAAGGGTAATTACTAACTGCACCACACCAGTCATTCCTACTTAAAGGTTGATCCCACCCAAGGACTTAGAAAATTTACCCAGTAGTTTCGTGTACCCCTAGCTGACTACATAGGTGTCGTCTGCCCCTATCTCCACGAGGTGTACCCACTACTCCCCAAGCGATCGGCTCCCTACCGTAGATACCCGTGCTGGCCCCACAGTGGGGTGTATCACTCCCCAAAGTGACAACCCGATACAACCAATGGTGCACGGCTTATACCTACACGATGCAACAACGTCTTACCTACCAGCCCGGGTCCACACACGCATATGAAACCCGTTGGACTTGCGTTGCCACCGCTAACCCGTTTTGGCCTCTTATAGTCAAGCCCAGTACGCGTGTCCCGTCCTCGACATGGGTCGAGCCCAATAAGATACATATGGGTTACTGGTTGAAATGGGCCCCCACAAGCTACCCACCTAAGCTTGTCCCTTTATCTAGTGCATCCCACTTAACCCTTTAATCATGTTTAATTACATGTTTCCACTTGGTTAAGTATTCTAATCGTATTTTCTATTGCCACCCAAGGCAACCCACTAGATTTCCACATGCCACCCAAGGCACTTACTTGATTTCCACATGCCACCCAAGGCACCCACTTAACCCCTCATGCCCCACTACATGCTTATCTGGTTAAGTGTTTCTTAATTGATTAAGAACGTAACCGTTGTAAAGACCTCTCACATTAGACTATCTTTTATGGCAGCTGGATTTGCCGGTCGGGTCCGGGCAGCCTTACGCCATAACCGAGTCTAACCTCGTGTCTTTACTCTTGTCACGTATTTAGTTTATGCCTAAGACCTCTCACATTGGGCCAATCATTTGTAGCCGCTGGATTTGCCGGTCGGTTCCGGGCAGTCTTATGCTACAAAAGGGTCCAACCTCGTGTCTTAGTCGATTAATTACACCTAATTAATCACCCCCCATAATTTGTATTAATTATCCCTAATTAATTACAAATTTAATGATGTACATAATTGACTCAATTATGTCTATCCACTTTATGGTATGCATAATCATACCAACTTCACACCATTTCATTAACATGAATATTAACCCCATCGTTCCCTACGTAATTCGCTAACATGACATAAAAGGGAAGATTCATCACAAATACAATGGGTTCAACTTGCATAACATTAGCATCAACATGGGTTTTAAAGGTGTCAACATGCATATAGCATCAAACCCAACTAGCATAAATAATCAACCCAAACTTGCATGAATCACATATGTTATAAAGAGGGTAACTTGCATAAGCTACTTATGTCATACAAAAGTGGTAAACTTGCATATGTATGTATGACATACAAAGGGGTTAACTTGCATATGTATGCATATCATACTAAGGTGTAAACTTGCACATGTTACTTGCATATAATCAAACACCAAACTTGCATAACATGTCATATATGAACTTGCATATAATCATACACCAAACTTGCATAACATATCATATATGAACTTGCATATAATCATACACCAAACTTGCATAATCATGGTGTCATAATGGATCAATGTTTATCATAGTGATTTGCATAACTAGCATCATGAACACATAGCCTAAAACTTGCACAACTTGCATAACATTATGATCACATAGCATATGACTTGCATAACTTGCATAACATCATGATCACATAGCATATGACTTGCATAACTTACATAACATCATGAACACATAGCATATAACTTGCATAACTTGCATAACATCATGATCACATAGCATATGACTTGCATAACTTGCATAACATCATGATTACATAGCATATGACTTGCATAACTTGCATAACATCATTAACACATAGCATATGATAACATAACTTGCATTGATCCACATTCATAGCCATAACCTCATTATATCCTATCATAATCATTTCAACAATTGGTCATTAAGGCTATAGAAACTCACAACTTGTTGATTAGCACTCCTATGAAGAAGATTAAGTTGCTAGAGTTGATTAGAAGTTGATTTGAGAAGCTATCTTCCTCTTTAATTTGATGGAGGCTCCTTCAAGTTGCATTTTGACGGCATGACGACGTTGTATCTATTTTTAGTATGAATTAGGGTAGTCTTAGGGTGTATTTATAGAGTAGTTAAGTGTTTTAGGCCATTAGATTAACCCTAAATTAGATTAGAGCCGTCAGATCTCGTCATTAGCCACCAAGCACAGCCCAAAAGCCAAAATGGTGCACCCAGGTCACACAGACCGACAGGGGGGGTCAACACCCATGTCGACCCTAGGGTCGACACCCTCTGCCTGGCGGGAATTTTCCCGCCTCTTCTGAAATGTGAAATTTTTGTATTTAAATCTGTTTTGAATTTTCTGAAAACTTCTTCGGGCCTTAACTTGGTCATACGGACTCCGATTTTTGAAAACTCGGACTTATTTCGCATATTTTTCCGAGACGAACGCAATGGCATAGCCCGTTTCCCCTGATTCAGATTTTAAAATTTAATTCTGCCCTGTTTTATATTATAGCAAGTTATTCAACATACGGGGTGTTACATTCTCCCCTACTTAAAGGATTTCGTCCCCGAAATCTCTAAGTCAAGAAGAACGTATCCTACCATCCAAACAACCATCTACTCAACCCATCAAACACTGGCATCCATTGTCCTTAGAGTTTCTAATGCTGTATGAACATATGCAAAGAGTGTGTGTATATGTTCCCTGTCTAATGCAAAATCAGGCGGTCTACTGATTCAGTTGACCTCCTTAATGCAAACCATGATAGTGTCATGCATCCAATATGTATGCGAAAGAACCCTATCGACACATACTATTTCTACATGAGTGCACAACCATTCACCAAAATGCATCATCCATATGATAGCACAACCGTTATACATCCATTAATATAGCTACCTACACACAATTATATGCAATATGCAATATGAAGTGATTGAGCCGATCTAGTGTCTAAAGTGTGTGTATATGCATCCACGAGCAACCACTAGCAAACACTTGCATCCACACGCATCCATCAACCATAACATGTCTCAAACACATGTTTCAACCATAGGTTTACCCTATCTAAAGGTCAAAGGTACTAATGAGAGGACATACTAAAGATAAGATAAGTACTAGACAAACGATAAAGGAGAAGTTAAAAGACATACCCTCAAAAAGGAATGGGTACAGTGAACGCATCTTCGCCTCTGTCTCCCAAGTAGCATTGCTCTCATCCTCTCCCCATTGCACTTTGACTAGTCGAACCTCTTTGTTTCTCAACTTCCTAATCTCTGACCCAAGGATGCGGGTAGGAGCTCGTCGAATAGTCGCATCACGCTCTACCTCCACTTCTCTAAGCAAGCTCGGCTCTACCACCTCTGCGGTCTCATGTAGGCACTTTCTCAAAAGTGACACATGGAATACGTCATGTACCCCACTAAGTCTCTCGGGTAAATCCACTCTATATGCCATCCGTCCAATCCTTTCCTTAATAGGAAACGGTCCTACAAATCTTGGTGCTAACTTCCCAACGGACCCAAAGCGAACGACATTCCGTAATGGAGATACTTTGACAAAGACCATGTCCCCAACATCAAATTCCAGATCCGTCCTCCTCTTATCCGCGTAAGATTTCTGCCTATCTTGCGCCGCTTTCATCCTTCTTCGAATCAAATCAATCTTTTCTGAAGTCTCTCTAACCATATCAGGCCCAAGCAAGATCTTATCCGTAGATTCCCACCAACATGTAGTTGATCGACAAGGCCTTCCGTAAAGAGCTTCAAAAGGAGCCATACCAATACTGGACTGAAAGCTGTTATTATACGCGAACTTTACCAATGGAAGATGCTCTTCCCATGTACCTCCAAAATCTAAGATACAAAGCCTCAAAAGGTATTCTAGAACACGATTCACCCTCTCGGTCTGGCCGTCCGTCTGAGGATGATATGCGGTGCTCAAACACAACCGAGTCCCTACCGCCTCTTGCAAACTCTTCCAAAACTCGCTAGTGAAGATAGGATCTCGATCACTCACTATGCTAGAAGTTACCCCATGCAATCGAACTATCTCTCGAAGGTAAACTGAAGCTAGCCATGGAGCAGTCCTCTTGCTTTTCACGGGTATGAAATGGGCACTCTTAGTAAGTCTGTTTACCACAACCCAGATTCCCGTATTACCCTTCCTCGATCTCGGTAACCCATCAATAAAATCCATCGAGACGCTATCCCACTTCCATTGCGGAACTTCCAATGGGTGAAGCAACCCACCAGGTTTCTTTTGATCCGCTTTCACCTGTTGGCACACCAAGCATCTAGCGACATACTCGGCCACATCTTTCTTCATACCGGCCCAAAAGAAAACTCGCTTCATGTCTTGGTACATCTTATCCCCACCGGGATGAATAGTCATCCTAGAACGATGTGCATCATCAAGAATAGCCTTCCCCAAACCCTCGTCTTACGGTACACAAAGTCTACCGTCTCTACGCAAGCACCCCCTGTCGTCTAGGGTGTACCTACTCAAATGGCTGGACGACTCCCCCCTTATGAGCCTCTCTACCAACTCAACCAACTGTGGGTCGTCCCGCTGTGCCTCGCCCATCCGCCCCAAAAGAGTAGGTCTGACCTCCAAGGATGCCAGCAAACCGGGTATAAAGTCAACGGAAGGTCTGAAATCAAACATCGAGATAAATTCCAAGCTTCGTCGTTCCATGAACAATGGACTCAAAGAAAACCTTTTTCTGCTCAAGGCGTCCGCCACCACGTTACCCTTGCCAGGGGTATACACTATCTCGAAATCATAGGATGCTAAGAACTCCATCCACCTTTGCTGTCTCAAGTTCAAATCCTTCTGAGAAAACAAGTACTTCAATGACTTGTGGTCAGTGAACAATTCGAACCTCTCTCCAAGAAGATAATGGCGCCAAATCTTAAGCGCAAAAACAACAGCGGCCAACTCTAAATCATGGGTAGGGTAGTTTTTCTCATGCGCCCTCAACTGCCTTCCACCGTAGGCTATTACCCTTCCCTCTTGCATTAAGACTGCGCCCAGTCCTGTCCCACAAGCATCGGTATAAACAACAAATGGCTTACTCCCATCTGGCAACACTAAGACTGGAGCTGTGGTTAAAGCTCTCTTTAACCGTTGGAACGCATCATCACAATCTACGTCCCATGCGAAGACTAGATTCTTCTTTGTCAAGCGAGTTAATGGGGTTGATATCTTCGCGAAGTCCTTGATAAACTTCCTATAGTAGCCATCCAACCCCAAGAAACTCCTCACCTCGGTAGCATTCTTCGGAACCTTCCAATCTTGGATGGACACTATCTTCGCGGGATCCACAGCTATCCCTTCCCTGGAGACCACGTGCCCCAAGAACCGCACTTCCTTCCTCCAGAAGTGACATTTAGAGAATTTAGCCTTAAGGCTATGCGCTCGAAGAGTCTCCAACACTTCCCTAAGATGTAGGGCATGCTCTTCCTCACTCTTAGAAAAGACTAAGATGTCATCCACAAAGACCACCACGAACTTATTGAGGTACTCCCTGAACACCCTACTCATCAAATCAACAAAGTATGCAGGGGCGTTCGTCAAACCAAATGGCATCACCAACCACTCATAGAAACCATCCGGAGTCCTAAAGGCAGTCTTTTCTATGCTATCCTCAGCCACTCTCAACTGATGAAACCCCGTGGCCAAGTCCAACTGCGAAAATACTGAGGCGCCAACCAACTGATCAAAGAGATCATCAATCCTCGGCAATGGGTGTCTATTCTTCTTTGTGAGCTTGTTGAGTTCTCTATAGTCTACACAAAGTCTGAGGGACCCATCCGCCTTCATGGCAAAAACTACTGGAGCACCCCACTCCGATATACTTCGTCTTATGAACCCCTTCTCAAGCAACTCCCCTACTTGCTTATGGAGTTCCCTCCTCTCACGAGGAGTCATGTGGCGCACTGGCAAAGATACTGGTTTAGCATTGTCCATCAGATATATTCGGAAGTCTATCTCCCGCTTCGGAGGTAAGCCCTTCACCTCCTCAAACACATCCGAGTATTCCCGGACCACTCTAACAGATCGCAAACTCTCGACCGAAGCGTCAAGCGATTCAAGATAACTTAGCATAACAGAATCTATGGGATTACAAGAGATCTCGAGAGTGTTACCCAAGCGGGTCATGAGCCTAACAACTCTCCTTTCACAATCAAGAACGGTACCATTACTGGATAACCAGTCCATGCCCAATATCAACCCATAGCCTGTGAAGCCCAAAACAAAAGCATCACATCTAAACTCAACGCTAAGTATAGAAATCTTCAAACCCAAACATATCATGGACAAATAAGTGGAGCCCCCAATTGGGTTTGAAACAACCAAGGGATCATCTACTAGCTGGTGTCTAAGTGCAGTGACTCAACTAATGATGATGAGATAAACGAATGCGATGCGCCAGAGTCAAACAAAGTACGGACAGGATGATCAAACAGAAAAACCAGACTTTCAACGGAAATAGTTCTACCTCTTTCCTGAATCGGTGGAACCGCGAGAGCCTGAACTTGCCCCCTTGCCTGACCTGGTGCCATAAGAGCTTGCACCTGTCCTCCTGAGGTAGATCCCGTCCTTTGCCCCTTCTTAGGGAAATCCTTCACTAGATGCCCTACTTCGCCACAGTGGAAGCAGCCAGTCTTCTTCTTCTTCCGACAATCTTTGCTTAGGTGGCCTGGTGTCCCGCAATTGAAGCACTTCTTCTTTCCCTTGCCACCGTTGCCTTTCCCACCCTTGTTTTGCTGTTGCTGTTGAGGTCTCTTCTGATCTCCTTTCTTCTCGGGTGCCTTATTAGCATTGGGACCCTTCTCTTCCTCATGCATGAGTGTCATGTCAACTAGTTTCTCAAAGGTGGCCCCCATAGGGATGTGAGTCATAGCCAATCCATGCATCGGTTCATTCAAGCCCTTAACGAACCTCAAAGCTTTCTTCTCCGGTGTATTCACCATGTCTATGCCAAACCTTGCCAATTGATTAAACTTGTTGACATATTCCTTTACTGATAGGTTTCCTTGCTTTAGAGTCAAGAACCTTTCCATATACAAGTTTTCTTCCGCCCTTGAGAGAAACTTTGCCACAAACCTTTGCCTGAAATCCGCCCAAGAGTCAACAGGGCGTTCTCCATTAGTGACCTCCCACCAGAATGAGGCCTTTCCCTTCATTAACCAAGAAGCTAACTTGACTTTCTTTCCTTCTTCCATCTCAAAGATATCTATCAACTCTTCCACCTGCTTAAGCCAATCTCTAGCTTCCACAAAAGTTTCTGATCCTTGAAAAGGTTTCCCTCCCATAGCCTTAAATTCCTTGCAAGTCTTAGCAAAAGTATCCGTACGAGGAGGAGGAAGGGGAGGAGGAAGATCGGGTGCTACTGTTGGTGGAGGAACATTTGCTGGACCCGCAGTGGCGGCCCTAGCCTCCATCAATCTCCTATACCATACTGGTATCGTCACACCCTCCGGAAAGTTAAGATCTTCAGCCATGCTGAAACGAAAAAGGAAAGATTCAAAACGGAGAATTCGAAAGATAAAGATATGGCTATTGGGGATTATGCTTTTCTTTCAAAAACTTTTCTCTTAAAAGACATGTTTTTGAAAATACTTCTTCCAAAAATGTTTTTAGAAAAATAGTTTTCTAAAATTTTTATCTGTTCCGGTAACCTTCAGCTCTGATACCACGTGTAACACCCCACACCCGCTAAGGTCACACACTAAGGAAATGCCTTAACTTCGGTGGAGTATTTTAAGTGAATATAGAACAGAAAAATTACAACAAGACAGATATAAATAATACTTGAAAATCTAAAACATCATTTCATTGCAGCAGAAAGTAAACATGTTTAGTTACAACACCATAAAAGAGTCAAGTACTAAATATTCATCCTGATAAAACATAAGTACATAATCCCACTGCATAAACTAATAGCCATAATAGAAAAGATAAGCTGGGCTTTACATCACGGTCCAAGCTCCAAAAGATAGATAAAGAAATCTGATCAAAGCCCACTAGTGCTAGGCCCAACCTAAGGACCTGAGGGGGAAAAAGATAAAAACAACGGGGTCAGACATAAGTCTGAGTGAGCCCTATAACTTTAACAATACAATCATTAAAGTAATTAGGGTATGATATAAACTTGGTACGGTGATGACTGGGGATATATGACTACACTAAGCAGCCAACTAGACATAGGATGAACTAAGATAACGGTAAAGACGCATCTACCCACCCAAGGGTAATTACTAACTGCACCACACCAGTCATTCCTACTTAAAGGTTGATCCCACCCAAGGACTTAGAAAATTTACCCAGTAGTTTCGTGTACCCCTAGCTGATTACATAGGTGCCGTCTGCCCCTATCTCCATGAGGTGTACCCACTACTCCCCAAGCGATCGGCTTCCTACCGTAGATACCCGTGCTGGCCCCACAGTGGGGTGTATCACTCCCCAAAGTGGCAACCCGATACAACCAATGGTGCACGGCTTATACCTACACGATGCAACAACGTCTTACCTACCAGCCTGGGTCCACACACGCATATGAAACCCGTTGGACTTGCGTTGCCACCACTAACCCGTTTTGGCCTCTTATAGTCAAGCCCAGTATGCGTGTCCCGTCCTCGACATGGGTCGAGCCCAATAAGATACATATGGGTTACTGGTTGAAATGGGCCCCCACAAGCTACCCACCTAAGCTTGTCCCTTTATCTAGTGCATCCCACTTAACCCTTTAATCATGTTTAATTACATGTTTCCACTTGGTTAAGTATTCTAATCGTATTTTCTATTGCCACCCAAGGCAACCCACTAGATTTCCACATGCCACCCAAGGCACTTACTTGATTTCCACATGCCACCCAAGGCACCCACTTAACCCCTCATGCCCCACTACATGCTTATCTGGTTAAGTGTTTCTTAATTGATTAAGAACGTAACTGTTGTAAAGACCTCTCACATTAGACTATCTTTTATGGCAGCTGGATTTGCCGGTCGGGTCCGGGCAGCCTTACGCCATAACCGAGTAGAACCTCGTGTCTTTACACTTGTCACGTATTTAGTTTATGCCTAAGACCTCTCACATTGGGCCAATCATTTGTAGCCGCTGAATTTGCCGGTCGGTTCCGGACAGTTTTATGCTACAAAAGGGTCCAACCTCGTGTCTTAGTCGATTAATTACACCTAATTAATCACCCCCCATAATTTGTATTAATTATCCCTAATTAATTACAAATTTAACGATGTACATAATTGACTCAATTATGTCCATCCACTTTATGGTATGCGTAATCATACCAACTTCACACCATTTCATTAACATGAATATTAACCCCATCGTTCCCCACGTAATTCGCTAACATGACATAAAAGGGAAGATTCATCACAAATACAATGGGTTCAACTTGCATAACATTAGCATCAACATGGGTTTTAAAGGTGTCAACATGCATATAGCATCAAACCCAACTAGCATAAATAATCAGCCCAAACTTGCATGAATCACATATGTCATAAAGAGGGTAACTTGCATAAGCTACTTATGTCATACAAAAGGGGTAAACTTGCATATGTATGTATGACATACAAAGGGGTTAACTTGCATATGTATGCATATCATACTAAGGTGTAAACTTGCACATGTTACTTGCATATAATCAAACACCAAACTTGCATAACATGTCATATATGAACTTGCATATAATCATACACCAAACTTGCATAACATATCATATATGAACTTGTATATAATCATACACCAAACTTGCATAATCATGGTGTCATAATGGATCAATGTTTATCATAGTGATTTGCATAACTAGCATCATGAACACAAAGCCTAAAACTTGCACAACTTGCATAACATCATGATCACATAGCATATGACTTGCATAACTTGCATAACATCATGATCACATAGCATATGACTTGCATAACTTGCATAACATCATGAACACATAGCATATAACTTGCATAACTTGCATAACATCATGATCACATAGCATATGACTTGCATAACTTGCATAACATCATGATTACATAGCATATGACTTGCATAACTTGCATAACATCATTAACACATAGCATATGATAACATAACTTGCATTGATCCACATTCATAGCCATAACCTCATTATATCCTATCATAATCATTTCGACAATTGGTCATTAAGGCTATAGAAACTCACAACTTGTTGATTAGCACTCCTATGAAGAAGATTAAGTTGCTAGAGTTGATTAGAAGTTGATTTGAGAAGCTATCTTCCTCTTTAATTTGATGGAGGCTCCTTTAAGTTGCATTTTGATGGCATGACGACGTTGTATCTATTTTTAGTATGAATTAGGGTAGTCTTAGGGTGTATTTATAGAGTAGTTAAGTGTTTTAGGCCATTAGATTAACCCTAAATTAGATTAGAGCCGTCAGATCTCGTCACTAGCCACCAAGCACAGCCCAAAAGCCAAAATGGTGCACCCAGGTCACACAGACCGACAGGGGGGTCGACCCCTGGGTCGACCCCTAGGGAGGGGCTCGACACCCATGTCGACCCTAGGGTCGACACCCTCTGGCTAGCGGGAATTTTCCCGCCTCTTCTGAAATGTGAAATTTTTGTATTTAAATCTGTTTTGAATTTTCTGAAAACTTCTTCGGACCTTAACTGGGTCATACGGACTCCGATTTTTGAAAACTCGGACTCTATTTCGCGTATTTTTCTGAGACGAACGCAATGGCATAGCCCGTTTCCCCTGATTCAGATTTTAAAATTTAATTCTTCCCTGTTTTATATTATAGCAAGTTATTCAACATACGGGGTGTTACAGAAACAGAATGTGTGGTGGAAATCATAGGGCATTTAGGGGTGTTGCACTGTTTAGGGTGCCACTGAACGCTCGCCTTATATATATGATACTGATGACACGTAACATTAGGTATTTCTTTTGTTACAAGATGTGTTTACGAATACTAAATTAAATGTTCGATGGGAGGCGATAGAGATGTTCAATTGGGATGTCGACATGAGATACTTCGATACTTGACTCCATTTAAACATGATGAAGTGTACGCGTATCGCTAAGAGTATGCACGGAATGTCAAAATTTAACAATTATATTAGTTTTGTTTTTCAACTATTTTATTAATCTTGGCTTAGGAGAGACATATCAGAGTTTAAGAAAATGTTTGTAGTTTTATTTGTAATGCCTTTTTATTCTAATTTCATGACTTGAGGTTAATAAAGTTTTTCTTCAACACCAGTCCACAATGGTAGACAAATAATGGTTTTAGTGCATAATTTTGAAATTAAAATTATTGCAAATTTTCACTAAACATCAGCTAAAGGCAAAAATTGTAATATGTTCAAATCCTTTCAATGTTTTGGAATGTAATTTAAAAATAGGCAAAATTGTCAAAACTATGATAGTATGATAACGTATTTGTAATTAGCAACTTGATGACAACACAATTTCAAATGAAAGGAAAATATATGAAATGTTTATCTAAAATAAATAAATGCTTATGTTGATGAGTATTTATGGCTATGTAAAATTACACATGTGACTTTTGGTAGATTTTGTTCAGATGTAAATGTTTATGTAAAATAAAACAAAACCCAGGTTCGAGCCCCACCTTGCACACATTCTTGCAAAAAATAGTACTAATAGATTATTATTGTCATGAGCTGTACCAGATAGACAAATTTAATTCCCTTAAGGAGTTCACCGTAGGGTTCTCCTAGAGTATATTCAACAAAGAAAAAAATGTCTTTTCGAGAGAATGATTGCATGTATTTACCATTTATTCAAGAGACATCATGTTCAAACGTTCTTCCTTCAATGATTTAGAAGACGACCCTTTGGATTTCGCAATCTTTACAAGTCGTTCCAATGTAAACATGGTATAAGAAACGAGAACATCTAATCTTCTGTTTTAGAGAATGAAACAAATATTAACTCATTTTCTGATTCCTAAGTGAACGTTAATTTTGATGCTTAGTCCGAGTTCATACAAGTCCGCGCTCGAGTCACGAAAAATACGGATGTCCAAGTCCAAAGAGTAACAGTCCAGTCAAAAAGCAGGTTAACACTTTCCATCCAAAACATGTCTTTATGTGGAAGATATGTTTTGGATAAGTTCATTTCTTGTAATCTCTCCAAATTTATGCTGAAAGTTTGTGACCATCGCAGGTCGATTCCATGTCAAGCAGAATTCAAACTTAATGATCCAGTTATGTCCCTACCAACAATAATCCACAGCATTTCAAGCCTCTCCAGGCTTTTGATTGAACATAATAAATACTCGTCACATTTGAAGCTCTTCATGTTTTGGTCATATATATCCATCCATGATGGTTTTGGAGCCTCTCCGTTCTGCCGTTAAGCATAATCCATACTTAACATTTTGATTTTAAGTGGATCCCTATCAACCATAATCCATACTTAGCAGTTCACGATACAGTTGATCCCCACTAAGCATAATCCGTACTTAATGGTTCTCGATTTGGTTGGATTGCCAAGCATAATCCACACTTAAACCCATTTCTCGAATTCCCATCAAGTATAATCTATACTTGACATTCTGTTGTTATTCGCATTCTACTAAGCATAAAGCATACTTGATAATCTATAGCCAAACATAATCCATACTTGGCGATCCCTAGTCTCTCCCGGCTCTTGTCATGCATAATACATACATGACGATTGAATTGATCAAAAGTTTTATACTTGATGAGTATAATCCGTACTCACCAAATTGGTTTGTTTTACATCCGGTGAGCATAATTCATATTCACTGAATGGTTTATCTTACGTCCAATGAGCATAATTTCTACTCGCTGAACGGTTTATTAAAGTTTCTTCATTATATATTTCGCACATGATGAACATAATCCATACACGTCTAGTGATCTTATTACAATAGCAAAACACAAAATCTATGTCTGACAAGCATAATCAATCCATAAACGCCAAACAACACTATTAGAGTAGAAAAAAGGAAAATTTTATTGTAAACTAATAGGTCCTTCACCATCCAAAACTTGCCTTGGGATCTCCCTGATTCCCTATACAAGAACAAATGGCTTAGCCTCTTTATTACAAACTGATTAAGAAATAAAAGAAATAAAAGTAATAATGTAAAGTTTGGTGGTTCGGTCATCCAAGAGCATGCCTAACGATCTCTCCGGTTCTCGTACATGGGTATGAGACTTATCCACCGTTATTATCCATTTTCCAAATGTTAATTGATGACATGACGAGTTCTCGGCTCGCCTATATCCCTTGCATCTGTGAATGCCCTTGTTGAGTTGTGGTTACTATTCTGTTTTGGACATACTATTATAGTTGTTCGTTTTCTCACTTGCCTCTCAGGGACATCCCACAAGTGCCAGCATTCATTCGTTTCATGTCCGACCCTCTCACGAAACGGACAGAATTTTCTAGAAGCTATATCCTTTCCAATAGGCTCTCATCTTGTTTTCCTTCTCGCTAGAAGGCGCTCTTTGATATCCATGGTATCTGCTCTGGATTAACATTCAGCTATGTATACAAGTCATATCCTCATCCCATTTTGTTTGAGGGGATGGGTTGCCCTCAACTTTCCGCTTCCCTTTATTATTTCTAGACTTGGACGGTTCTTCGTCCTTGACATGATTTATTTGAATAGATTTAAGGTATGCTTTGGCATATTCTTTCCTTAGGAATCTATCATCTTCAAGATAGAAATCCCTAAGGTCCCAGGAGGTCCCTTTCCAAAGAAATCTTAAACTTGAAATTGTCTAAGAAGCCAGATGCTACGACCATTAACACCATTGATGGATCTGGCGATCCACCGAAATCATAAAAGCATTAAAATGCTCTATAAATTTGCATACACTCTCTTTTGTCCCATGTCTTGTAGTTGTGAGCATCATCATGTTTTTGGGTCTGGCGATATGGACCTGAAATTGTTCAATAAATTTCTCCACTGAGTTGCTTCAACTCTTGATAGAGTTTAATTAGCTGCTTGAACCACGTAACAGTAAGTCTGATAGATAGAGGGGAAGAATTTCGCCATGACATTGTTAGAAGCCTCAAGTACTTCCATATATAGGATGTATCACATCAGATGGGCTACAGAATCCTTCTTACTGTCATAAGCTTCTAACACGGTAGCTTGAAGTTCAGTGTATTCTGTGAGTTCCGGATATTCTAAGAGAATATACTTTGATTCTAGTCCAAGTCAAAACTGGGTAATCCACCTCTCGAGATTCTTTGGATCATACTCATGATGTGATTGTCATCATTGAGCAGCTGATGCTAATCTCTAGTTCCAACGCCCATAGTCTGAGAGTTTTGAGTATCCCATTCGAGATTCAAGCCTGTATGCACCTCGTTTCCGCGTCCAAGTCCAAGATTAGGATCCAAAATATGATTGAACGTTTCATTTTTAGTGCCGGGGGAATTGCCCATTGCTCCCATCGAATTAGCACCGACTCCTTCAAGTATGAGGGAGTTTCCCCATGTTTCGAGTGATGAAGGTATGCATGGCTGGGTCGAGCTCCAGTAGTTGGATTTTGAGCTTGTGGCTGAGCTGGTTATTCAACCTGATTGTGGAATTTCTTCATCAATTCATCTTGTCGTTTGAGTAAATTCTCTTAATGTTCGAGGTGGATTTGTAGAGTGCTTACCACCTCATCCAAGTCCTCCCTTTTTAAGCGCAAAGAAGGATTTCCTATGGAAGAAGTTTCCTGACTTCCTCCTTCCATTGTTGTGCATTTCAATTGCATGTCGATATTCTACTTCCTTTTCATCATTTCCTAAAAGCAGAAAGTCAAATAGTTGTCTCCTTTCTGGCGCGTTAAAATGTTGATGGTTTATTTTAGTCAATCGTACGCCAACATCCAATTCATACGTGAATTAGATAATAATCAAAATAATCAGTGAAAGAGCAGTTACAGAATGCATAAAAGTAAATAAAGGCAGAAATTTTATACTGGTTGCAAATCGTGCCTACGTCCACTTGTTACAATCGATTGACTATACTTTAGATTATAAGTACAACTCAATTTTTTTGTAAGAATGTAGAGAAAAGTTGTTATAATAAGGCTTGAGCAATGTCCTTGCGTACTAGCCTCCGAATGCCGAGAAGAGTGCCTCCAAAATGGCCAGATGATGGCCTATTTATAGCTGTAGAAGATATTGAGCCATCCAAAAATATAGGAGGAAAATGTGGATCACAAATTGACCACGCTAGTTAAAACTTCGAATTCGATGCTTTATTGGAAGGGATCGACATTGATCCCCCAAGAAGGGATTGGTAAAAATCATTTTGTTTCCCAAAGCTTTGTTGTTTCCGAGTCTGAGCATTTTTAGTTCGTTCACCTGATTTCATGCGAGAACCGTGTACCGATCACTTGATTTTCCCTGATTCGCTTATTCTTCTCCAGTTGATCAGCCATCCCGCAAATGTTCAGATCCAAATAGGGTTATCGGATTTCGTATTTGATATGGATACTTGGATCTCATCTGATCCATTTCATATATCTTTATTACTCTATGTCGTTCACATGTTTGAGTTGATCCATTTCGTTTCCTATATGATCGATCAAGCTAATTTTATATCGATCTGGTTGCATTAGTAAAATACTCATTCGAGCCGTGATGATCGAGCAAGAGTAAATCTTCAGTTTTTAGGTGATCGCTTTGTACCGATCACCGGATTTTGCCCTGATGTGGCCATACTTAAAAAATACGGATCTAAAGATTTACAAATGACCGAGCAAGCTTTTTTTGTAATGTCCCGTATTTTTACGGATAATAATTAATTTATTTAATTATTTAAATAATGGCTTAGAGATTTATATGGTCGTTTAATTAAATAATAAGGAATATTTAATTAATATAATAATTAATAATATATTTAATTATGGAATATTCAAAATTTGCCGAAGTGGCAATATAATGTGAACTGGACAATTCAAAATATATAATTCAGTTTAGAATTTGAATTAGAATAACGAATATATTATTTGAACGATAGTTGAACGTATAAATTATATTATATTTATAATCGAGCTCCAAATGGCACGGCAGTTCGCTATTTGGCGATTTGAACTTCAATTAGAAATACAGAATCCGTTTTAAATCGAATTTCTGTGAAACAAGAAACGTTCGGAGCTGGTGAAGTATATTTTTCTAATGGAAGAGAAAAATCGGGATTTCATTGTGTAGATTTTGATTTATGTCCAAAACAATTTTTCGAAAAGTCGCTATGGAATTCCTTTGAAATTTATAAATATATATTTATATTATAAAAGGATTTTAAATATAAATCGAATATCGATATAACCAGGAATTTTGAAATATCGAGTTATAAATCCAATTGGAGCTGTATGGTACTCTAGTGTGGATATATACGATAATATTTATTTTTTGATATTTAATTTAATTATTTTTAAATATATTTATATATTTAAATGGGTTATTTTGAGCTTTTAAAATAGCCAGTTTTGCATACGACCTCCGTTTTCGACGAAACTAATTTTCTTGGATCCGCAATATTAAATTATTGTTAGATTTCAGTTTCCGTGATTTTAAAGTCAGTGTGTGGCCGTACGGATTTTTAATGTGAAAAACAATCAGTATTTTGACGGTTAAAAATACGCTGTGTGAGCGAACGGAGTCGGAATTCGACGAAACCAGTTTCGTTGGGTCCGTAACGTCGAACTGAAGGTGTATGTCCACTTTCGTGATTTTTGGATATTATGTGTGATTATAGGAAATTTTAACAACAAATATATATAATGTTTGCTTAAAAACAAATAAAATAATCAAATAAAAAATTATATAAACTATCTATAAATACTCCTTAACTTTCTCTAACCTAATTTCATTTCTTCGTTGGGTCAACGAAGATAGTAGCCGCCGTTTTTCTTCCTTTAAAACAAACCGCAGTCTTCAAGAAATTCTAACAAATCAAAACGAAATCAATAAATAATGAAACCCATCTCGTGAAGTTCCTAGAGCGAATAGCTTCGAGGCGATGTCTGTTTCTAGGGTGCGACGTCGTTCCTGGTGTATGCTGGTTCAACCGCGAATTTCTAAGGTTAAGTTATTTAGGAATTTGGAGCATTGATTCGAGAATCTGAAGGCGCATATGAATTTGTGGTAATGAGTAGTGCTTGCCATGAATTTTTGGTGAAATTATGTGATAAAAATTGTTGTTCGAAATAATATAGTGTCGCGAGCAGTGCTGAAGTCGCACGGTAGATGGGAACTTCGAGTTCGTTGTTGATGGTAGGGAGTGGAAGAGTGGACGACGAGAAGCATTTCGGTTATTTTTGCTTGATTTTTAAATGGGTATTGAGGGAGAACCATGGATGGAAAGATGCGGTAATGGTGAAAGGGGAGGGGGGGGGGGGGGGGGAGAGGAGCGGAATTTTCCTGGAGCCGTGAATGTGAAAGAGGAAGAAGGGAGAGCGGGTTGGGTATTAATGTAAGTGGGTCTACATTTTGAAAAGGGCAAGGCCCATTTGAAAAATAAAATCCAAGTTTTTATTTAGTTTAAAATGTGTATGAACTTCCAAGTGGAATAACTTTATCATACGATATCGGTTTTCAGCGAAACAAGATCCGATGGGATCATATGGACGGTGGCTCTACAATGGAACTGACTGGGAGCCAATCAGAGCTCGTTACAATTTATAGCAAAATGAATTGTCCGTCTGAATCAAGCAATGGTTATCGTTTTTAACGATGATCGTCCAATGTGAGTAAAACTCACCAACTCTGAACAGTTATATTTTTATAACGTATTCTTAAAACTGATAATTATCTGTTGATTGCTGCGTGTTAACTGTTTGGTTGAATTGCTTATGTATTGGTTGAAATTATAGATAACGATATATATATATATAAATTGATTCTGTTTAGCAGAATATTTCATAGTGAAATGAAATTGATGTTAATTATATTGTTTAACATCTGTGGATGCAAGGAAATAGGTCGGAGGAATCCAACTGGACTCCTCAAAATTTATTTTACTGTTTTTCATATATTGTAATATATGATGTGATATATAATCTGTGTTGATTACGTGTGTTTAATGATATCGATCATTGTTATTTGGGTATTTTAAATATCGCAAGAAATACTGGAATGTAGAAAAGGTGATTTTCAAAGTGTATTTTGAAAATAAAGTATTTATACAAAATCAATGGATTTTATATATAAAAGGAAAATATTTGTGAAACAAATAGGTTTGAAAAGGAGATATTTGTAAACCATTTACAAATAGAATAGAAAAGGATATATTTGTATAACATTTACAAATAGAAAAGTAAAGGATATATTTGTATAACATTTATAAATAGAATTTAAAAGGAAACATTTATAAAATAATTAGAATTATAGAAAAAGAATTATTGAGAAAATAAATAGATTATAAAAGGAAATATTTATTTAGAAAATAAATAGAGTTATAAAAGGAATTTATTGGAAAAATGAAAAGAATGCCATATAAGGAAATATTTGGCAAATGAATAGAATTTTACATCTGGAAAGTTTAGACCCGTGCTTCGCACACGGGTATAACATGATATGGGTTTAAAGCAAAGATTTTAAATAGAATCTGTTCTAACTGATAGATTGAGAAGACTAATTTATAAATAATATTTTGTAAATTAAATAAAATGTTTATAATTGGATAAATAGAATATATAAGTCGGGGCTTATATAGAGAAGTAAGAATCGATTTCAACATCGATATTTGAAACTGAATATGGAAGTAGTGTTAATTAAAAGGAGTTAATCAAATGTGTTAATCAAAATGTGTTAAACAAAATGAGTTAGAGGATTTAATCAATTTATATTAATCGATTAGAATTAGAGTTAATCGAATTATAGTAATCGACTAGAATTTGAGTTAATCGAATAGAGTTAATCGATTAGAGTTAAATCGAATTAGAGTTATTCTAAGAGAATTAATCGAATATAGTTTATTCGAATAGAGTTAAAGGAATTGATCGAATATAGTTTATTCGAATAGAGTTAAAGGAATTAATCGAATATAGTTTATTCGAATGGAGTTAAAGGAATTAATCGAATGGAGTTTATTCGAAAAGAGTTAATTATTTAGAGTTAATTCGATTAGAGTTAATCGAATTAGAATGAATCGAATAGATTTAATCGAATTAGAGTTAGTCGAATAGTGCCAATCGAATAGAGTTAATTGAATAGAGTTAGTCGAACAAGAGTTACGAATAGATTTAATTGAATTAGAGTTAGACAGATTAGAGTTATTCGAATACAGTTTATTCGAAAAAGAATTATCAAACATTGGTTATTCGAAAAGAGTTACTGAATATTGGTTATTCGAAAAGAGTATCGAATATTAGTTATTTGAAGGAGTTAATCGAATATAGTTATTCGAAAGGAGTTATCGAATATAGTTTATTCGAAAAGAAATTATCTAGTAGAGATTATTCGAAAGAGAATTATATGTTGAAATTCGATTATGTCGAATATAGGAAAGTACTATGTACTTTCCGGTTTTTAAATCAAGATTTATTTATTAAATAAATTTATTAATTCAAGTTAATAAATAAGAGTTATACTTAAGTTATTATATTTCGGAAGCATGGAATTATAACACCATAGTTGTAATCAAACGGTTTCTATAAAAGAAGTAGTTTCATAAATAGAATCCGAGAGTTACGTAAGGAAATTTGTTGAAGATTTAAAAGTTAAACTTTGTCTATTCCAAAGTTAAAACGTTGTTCAGTTAAGGTCTAAGAGGTAATTATACCCCAACTTGATTGACTCCCTTCTTAACTAAGGAATGGTTAAGGTTTGATCGTGAAGGATAGTTAAGTGAATTTAGTTAATGAGTGTAATGGTTTGAGTTGGCTTAGCGATGTTTTATTTAAACATCTGTTTAAATCCAATGAAGGAGTTTTGGAAATGTTTTCCAAATAAGAATCTGAAATATTTTCTAATAATAGAAAATAAGAAATGGGAATAAATACAGAAACGTTTTCCAAGTTAATAACGTATATTTTCTAGATTTAGAAAATAAGAATTTAAAATATATGGAAACGGGAAATATGAAAGGAATAAATTAATTATAAATTAATTTAAAGGGATAATTATGGATTGATGAATTGATCGATAAGGTTTCCATTTGGAAATAAGATCGATTGTTTGTACACATGTTTTTCTTTGACAGTTAATCACCGACTATCGAAGTTTTTGACCGTTTTTCCATTGTCAATACAGAGAGACCGGGATCAGATTCATTATCTGAAAACCACTCTGTTGCGATCAAATATGATGAAGATAATTGAAGACAGAGTTATGCAAGGGCTGTCCTATTTACAGAATAGTGCCTTCGGTTTGTCCACTCCCAGGACAACCTGTATGGAAGATTGTATGATGGGGTATATTTAATAGATTGCGTAAGTTGATCTCTTCAAACGTATTTATGTTTGGTGGTGGAGGAATTCGTTTCTCTTAGCTTTGTACCCGTGATATTTTTGAGGAAATCGATTTGTGATTTGGCGGGTATGGCGATGTGACATTCGAAGTAAATGTGTAATGACCCGGATCCTTGTGGGTTAATTTTTGAATATTTAATATTTAATTTAAATATTGGGTGGATAATATAAATGAATATTTATATTAAGTTATTAGTTTAATAATCAATTTCGACTTAAAATCAAATATATTAAATTGACGAATAGGAAAACAATATATATATTCGAAGTTAGAGCTGAATCAAGATAATTCAGATGATCTGTGGAAATTCTAATTCGAATATAAACGATAAATAATATTAAATTATTATTGAAGAATTTAAATAGTTTGAAATTTAGTTTATATCGATTTAAATAAATATCTTCCACAGACGATCGAATTGGACTTCGTGACCTATCCCAATGTGTCCGGAATAGTGGGTAAACCCTAGAAACGACAGTTGTTGGGTTCAGAAAGGAGTTCAGAATCAGGGTGTATTTTGATTTAAGGATATCGGTTTAATTATATTTAAATATAATAAAAACAAAAAGAAAATCCTTTCTTTTCTTTTGTGGACATCAGCCAAACACTTAAGTCCTTTATCTCCACAAAATTGGCCTCGCTGTTCAATGTAACACCGCCACCTGCCTCTATAAAATCAGATACCTTTCGTTCTCTCCCCTTTTCATTTTCATTAGGCAATGCAATGAAATCTCAGTCCTCTGTCACTTTTCTTCATTTCTTACCTCAAACAAATCGCGAGCAAGGAGGATGCGAGCAGGGAAACAACATCGCGAATTCATAATGGGAGTCAAAATCGGAAATCGTGAACGGGAAGGACTCCGGTCGTCATCAAAAGGGGGCGCATCCTTTTAAAATCAGAAAGAAACAAATTTGGGAGTGGTATCGCGATGGGAATCGGAAACCTGGGAGCTCGACAACGAAGTGAAATCGCCGATGGTACTTAAAAGGAGATGGAGGGATGTTGGGCTCAGGGTGATGGCGCTCGCGAGTTCAGGTGTTCTAGGGTTTATTCTGGATTCAGTGATGATGTTTGTGATTCATGGATTGGGGTCGAAGTCGCTTTCACCAGGGGTTGTTCGAGCTTCACATCTAGGGACGAGGTTATCTGCTGTTGACAGTGGATATAGGAGCTTTGATTTTGGGATAATCCTGTTAAGGTAGGGGAATTTGTTAAGGGCTATAATTTCAAGGAGGAATGAGATGAACTATCAAGGTAAAAAATTAGTTCATTTAAATTGAAATGTTAAATTTGCAATACATACATATATAGTATATCGACTAAGGAAATTTATTTAAGTGGTTTAAATAAATTTTGCAAATTTATAAATAAAGATTTAATTAATCGTAGGGGCAAATAAATTTATTCGAGAAATTTCGAGTTGATTCGTAGCTACAACGACATGGCATCTAAATCAGATATTCAGCACAAATAAAGTTCACGGTGAGTAAATCTCACCTTTTATTTAGAATTTATTTTTATGTAGTTAAAAATAATTGTTATGCTTGTTTGAATGTTGTCTGATTGTTTTAAAATATATATAGTTATTTAGGATTGATTGACTATTATATATATATATATATATATTGGGTTAATGATTGGTTGGATTCCCGCAGTCTCATTAGCGGATGCCCGCGGTTTCATTAGCGGATGATTACCCTATGCGCCCCACGCTATGATTAGTGGATGACCTTCATACCGCGATATCCTGCCTCGAAGCAGGATGGGTATTACTATGTTGACTAACGTCTGTGGATGCAGGAAAACAGGTTGGAGGAATCCAACTGGATTCCTCAAAAATATATTATCTGTTTGTTGTTTGTTTGATTTCATATATATTCATATATGATGTGTTAAAAATCAAACGATTGAAATTGGTTGATTTGATTGTTTAAAATATCCCTGGGGCTTGAATATTGACTTATAAAAATATCGAAAAAGGGTATTTGAGATTTAAAAACGGAATTCTATTTTTATAAATAGAATTTGAATTTTTAATGAACTATAGAAAACATTAACTTGTTTTGGATATATATAAAACGAGTATTGAATTTATAAACTTTGTTTATAAATGAAAATATGGGATTTGAATTGAATTTATAAACTTTGTTTACAAATATATAATTGTGGGATTTCAAGTTAAGTTATAAACGTTGTTTAAATAAGGCATAGAATTCAAATGATATTTATAATATAGAATTTGAATATAGAAATTCAAATGAGATTTATAATATAGAATTTGAATAAAGAGAATTCAAATGGGATTTATATTATAGGATTTGAATAAATAGAAGTGAAATGGATTTGAATAAATAGAAGTGAAATAGACTAAAGAGTTAATTAACAGATTTAATTAACAAATTGAGTTAAAACGATTGGTATAGTTAAAATAGATTGGACAGGTATAGACATACAGGAGACAGGTTTGGAATAAAGTGTTAGAAGTGAAATAAATAGAATGCCTGACAAAAAGGTACGTATTTAATTCATATATGATATTTTATGCGCCGTATAGGCTAGCCGCTTGGCTTTTCTTTTTCTTTTTGATTGGAAAAGGCCCGTGTGGCAGTTTGGGGATTTTCCCGATGCTCCCGATACCAAGGAGGTTATGGCGAATTTTTCCGGGAATTTAAGGAATTAGAATATTTTTAAGATAATTTGATAGTTAGAAATCAACGTATCGATATATATGGAAGTCGATAAGGAAACGAACTTAGAAATAGAATAGTATAATATAAAAAGAAAACTAGGAATAAAGTCTAGTAAGAATAGAAAGAGAAAGTGTATATGTGTTTAAAGGTGAATAATCAGTTGTATGGTATTGATTATTCGAGTAAGTGGTCTTATCTGTTTTGACGTTATAAATGTTATTCAGTCAAGGTCTGAAAGGTAATTATACCCCAACTTGATTGGTTTCATTATTAACAAATAAATAGTAAGATTCCAGGCTCGAAGATCAATGTTGGATAAGAGTTAGTTGAATATAGTATTTGGGTTATCGTAACGATGTTTTACACAACATCCATTTTAACCCAAATGAGTGTAAGCTTGGAAATAAAATAAAGAATATTTTCTAAGTATAGAAATAAACGAGATTGGAAAAGAGATAAGTAATTGGAATATTTCCCAATTATAAATAGAAGATATTTTCTAAGTTTAGAAAATAAAGGAAGGCGATATTCGGAAATGTTTTCCAAATAATGTAAAAGGCCAATATGGTTATTGAAAATATTTGGTTAACAAATATTGATAAAGTAATAGAGAAGTGATTTAATTAATGGAATATTAATTAAGGGCTCAGTGATTGTTTGATAATTGGATGAACACTTGTTTTCTTCGATAGTTAAATCATCGATTATCGAAACACTTGTTTTTATTCGATAGTTAAATCACAGACTATCGAAGTTTTGACCATCGTTGTCATTATGGAGAGACCGGTTGGATTATTATCCGAAGAACCACTCCGTATTGGCAGTAGCGTGCGAATCAGATTATATAAAGATAATCGAAGACGGAGTAGAGAGCAAGGACTTTTTTTATTAATAGAAATTGTGCCTTCGATTCATCCTGTTCCTGGGTGACTTGTATGGATGAATGTCTGACAGAGTATTTCCAAAAAGGTCACGTACATTGATTTCTTCAACTGTATTAAGAGTGGAAGCGGAGAAGGAAACTTCTTTTAGCTAACACGTAATGTACTGTTGAGGACGTCAATCGGTGATTTGATGGATTTGACGATGTGGCATTCGAAGTGAATCTGGTGTGATGATAAAGCGTAGCTTCAAGCCTCAATCATCCGGTAAATGACAGAAATCGGGCAGGCAACATGGCTATGTAGGTCGCACCTATTAGGGTGTATAATCACCTGATCTAGAGTTTCATTTATTTCTAAAAATCTATTGTCGATGCTGTCTCATTCGGGAAACGGTTGCTGATCCCAACCGTTGGTGATATACATTCGATACACTCAAGCCAAATGAGTGGTCGGTCATGTGTGGCTGAGTTGCAAGATGTTCTTGTTGAACTCAGTGTATTCTCCTCTAGAGATATACCAGCGGAAGGTGGTTCCATACCTTGTCATAGTTGGAAATCAAATACCCAATACGTGCTTGCGGTTTATGAATGTATATTACATATGTGGAACGTGAGATGCAAACATTCCACTAGATTGTATTTACTTGATTTAGACACTATTATAATATCAAAGGAGTTTTGATATAAAGTTATCATTCCTTTCAAAGGGATTTTGAAAGTTAAATCAAGCGTTTGGATTCTCATAAGGGAAAAACCCGTTCTGTGTTATACGGCGTGGTCTTATGAGATATCATTTAGTTTTCTGAAACTGTTTTAAACTGTTTACTCATACCAGTCCCATGACCGACCCGGAGTTTATTTGTTTTGTTCTACCTAAACTCTTGGGTGCCTAAATTTGTACGGGCAGTCAAGTAGTTCAGGATTTTTCAGATATATCTAAAGGAGCTTGGAGCAGGAGGCTTCAGCGTTATCTAGTTATAGTGTTGTTCCGTTGTGTTGTAAGTGTTGTACTCTGATAAGTGTATGTTATACAGTTGAGATTTTGTATTTCAAAAGTTATAATATATTATATTTTGTTCCGCTGCGATGTGAGATTCTGTGTTGTTATTTCTGTTCTTCTTCTATCTCTTTCTTCTAAAACAAAAAATGTTTCGTATTTTCGTGATATTTGGGTTGGACGTATGATGTATATAGTCAACTCCGATGTTACGAAAATCTGGGTCATTACAGTTGGTATCAGAGCTTAGGTTGAGCGAATACCTAGGCTTGTTGGATGTGCTCATTAGAGATAGGATCAGTAGTATCCTAGAATGAGTTGAGTGTATATATATACGAGAGAGCGTATTTGTTATTTGATATAAAAACTGTTTTATATTATGTTGACTAGTCTGTTGAGTGAGTTATGAATTCTGATCGAATCGTGGGACGCCACGATGTCGATAGGAGTTTATAAACATTTGAACAGAAGATTGAACACGATATTGTTTTTAAATGGTTAAGTTGATTGTTAGAATTATAATCGAATTAGATTGTAAAACAGAAATAGTTATATATAACCAATAGGATTTGTATATGAAATCAAATATACAAATGTGATAAATTGAAATTGAATTCCAACAAGAATTAAGAATTTAAAATCCTGGGAGTTTGGAAAATATTTTTCTAAATGGGTTTTGAAAGAAATAAAGCACTGAACTCACTTCAGTGGCTGGGAAATAATTCTGATGATGGTCGCAACATCATCAGTGTTCATTTTCGAGTATCTAAGTGATGAATTGCTGCCTTAGAAAAGTTTTTGATGGAAATTTGTTTGAAAAGAAACAAGTTGTTTGAAAATTCAAATGTTTTGAATTTGGGATAGATATAAATATATGTATATATTTATATTACTTCAAAGGAATTTTGAAATGGGAAATGGAATATAGATTTCAAATAGAAGTAAAATATAGGGATTCAAATAGGATTTGAAATGGAATTTTAAATATATATAATTCAAATAAAATGTGAGTATAACATTTGAACATAGAAATTTAAATAGGATTTGAATAAAGAAAATTCAAATAGAAATTGTATAAGAAAAATTGAAGTGGAATTTGAATTCAAAGGAATTCAAATGGATTTGAATAAAGAAAAGTCAAATAGAGATTTGAATATTAGAATTCAAATGGAATTTGGTTAAATAGAATTTCAAAGAGAATATAAAGTGGAGGTTGAATATTAAAATTCAAAGAAAATATAAAGTTTGAAATAGAATTTGAATTCAAAGTGAAATTAAATAGAATTTGAATTCAAATTGAAATTAAATAGTATTTGAATTCAAATTGAAATTAAATAGAATTTGAATTCAAAGGAGTTAAAATAGAATTTAAATTCAAAGGATTTCAAATAGGAATTGAAGATAAGAAATTCAAATAGAAATTGAATAAAGGATTTCAAATGGAATTTGAATAAGGAATTTGAAATGGGTTTTGAATAAAGGATTTCAATAGAAATTGAAGATAAGAAATTCAAATAGAATTTGAAGATAAGGAATTGAAATAGAACTTGAATAGAAGAAAGTTCAAATAGAAATTGAATAGAAGGAAATTCAAATATAAAGTTTGAATAAATAAATTCAAATGGAATTTGAATATTTTAAATTAAGATATAGGATTTGAATATTAGAAGTGAAATAGATCGGGAATATTATGAAATGGATTTGATACATATTAAAAATATATCAGAATGGAGATTGAATTTATTATAAACAAAGTTAGAATGTTTATATTTATAAATATAATTAAAACGAGCTCGCCGTAACGCGGCAGTTCGTAAATTAGCGATTCGAACTTCAATTTAGTATACAGAACTCAATTGAAGTCCGAATTCTTTGAAACAAGAATCGTCGGGACCGGCTGAACAATAGTTTTCTAATAAAAGAGAAAAATCCGGATTTCGTCGTATAGATTTTGAGTTATGTCAAAATCAAATTTTTAGAAAAGCGGCGCCAGAACCATTATAAAACCATAACGGTTTAATTAAATAAATAAAAGGATTTTTAGGAAATAAAATCCGAATTGGCATTAGAAAAAATCCAGACTGGAGATATAAAATAAATATGAACTTCAGTGAGGTAAGTGAAATGATTTTTAAGACAAAAATCATATTTTAAATGGTTAAATAGAATTAACTAAATTGGTGAATAATTAGTTAAAGGAAATTTGAATCGAAATTGGGTTTTTGGATAAGTAAAAGAGATTGAGAATTTATGTTCGAAATCGAATATATAACTCGAGTTGAAAATATAATTAGATTAGTTTATAATTAAGTTGACATATATTTGAACAAGTTATATTCAAATAAAAAGGGTGAAATAGGCAAACCGGTTAATTAGCAACTAGTTAATGGGAATTTGAATGATTGAAATTAAATTTAACTTAAGTAAGTTAAATGGATCGAAATAAATAAATTGAGTAAAATCAATGTGAATGAAATATGAATTGGGTGTGAATAAAGGAAAAACCAAAAGAGATAAAAGGAAATATATTTGTAACACAAATACAAAGGAAGTTATGTGCAAACAAATAGAAGGAGAAATATTTGTAAAAACATTTACAAATAGATTCAATGGAAATATTTATTTATAGGAAATAAATAGAATGTTATAAATGAGATATTTATTTGTTAAATAAATAGAATTTAATCAAAGGAATATTTAGAAGATGAAAATAAAATGGAAATCTGTTTTTAACAGATAAATAGAAAAGATTAATTTATAAATAACAGTTTATAAATTAAATTAAATATTTATCATTCGATAAATGGAAAATATAAGTCTGAGCTTATATAGAGAAGAGATATTGGTTTTTAACACCGATAGTTTTAAATAGAAGGGGTACACAACACTTGTATAAGTGAAGTAACGTTATTAAAGAGAACATTTATAAAGTGAAGAACCGTTACTAAAAGTAAATCTTTATAAATGAATAAACGTTATCCAATAGGAGTTATTCGAATAGGAGAAGTCGATTAGAGTTAGAAATAATCGATTAGAGTTAGAATAAATCAATTAGAGTAAGAATTAACCAGTTAGAGTTAATCAGTTAGGGTTAATCCGTAGAGTTAATTGAATATTAGTTATTCAATTAAAGTTGATCGAATATAGTTATTGAGATAGAGTTAGTCAAACATAGTTACTCAGGATAAGTTGCCATTTCGTACGACTGCTAGCGTAATTCACAGGGCTGCAGATAGCCTAGGGCGGTCGGATGTTTCCTGGGGGAATCAGGCGTAACCATTGTGATCGCTGCGATCTAGAGTCAATTGAATGGAGTTAAATCGAATATAGTTTATTCGAATAGAATTAAAGGAGTTATCAAATATTGGTTATTCGAATAGAATTAAAGGAGTTATCGAATACAGTTTATTCGAAAGGAATTATCGAATTTGGTTATTCTGAAGGAGTTAAGTGAAAAGAGCTAATCCAATAGAGTAAATTGATAAGAGTAAATTAAATAGAGTAAATCGAATATAGTTTATTCGAAGAAGGGTTTTCGAATCTAGTTATTCGAAATAGAGATTATCGAATATAGTTATTCGAAGGGAGGAGTTATCAGATAGGGATTTATTCGAAAGAGAGTACGTAAGGAAGTTTGAAATGTTGAGTATCAACATAAATAAGTTTTGAAAAAATAAATGGGTTTGTAGCACTTTTTCTACCTTAGCAATTTCGAGGACGAAATTATTTTAAGTAGGGAAGACTGTAATGACCCGGATCCTTATGGGTTAATTTTTGAATATTTAATATTTAATTTAAATATTGGGTGGATAATATAAATGAATATTTATATTAAGTTATTAGTTTAATAATCAATTTCGACTTAAAATCAAATATATTAAATTGACGAATAGGAAAACAATATATATATTCGAAGTTAGAGCTGAATCAAGATAATTCAGATGATATGTGGAAATTCTAATTTGAATATAAACGATAAATAATATTAAATTATTATTGAAGAATTTAAATAGTTTGAAATTTAGTTTATATCGATTTAAATAAATATCTTCCACAGACGATCGAATTGGACTTCGTGACCTATCCCAATGTGTCCGGAATAGTGGGTAAACCCTAGAAACGACAGTTGTTGGGTTCAGAAAGGAGTTCAAAATCAGGGTGTATTTTGATTTAAGGATATCGGTTTAATTATATTTAAATATAATAAAAACAAAAAGAAAATCCTTTCTTTTCTTTTGTGGACATCAGCCAAACACTTAAGTCCCCTATCTCCACAAAATTTGGCCTCGCTGTTCAATGTAACACCGCCCCCTGCCTCTATAAAATCAGATACCTTTCGTTCTCTCCCCTTTTCATTTTCATTAGGCAACGCAATGAAATCTCAGTCCTCTGTCACTTTTCTTCATTTCTTACCTCAAACAAATCGCGAGCAAGGAGGATGCGAGCAGGGAAACAACACCGCGAATTCATAATGGGAGTCGAAATCGGAAATCGCGAACGGGAAGGACTCCGGTCGTCATCAAAAAGTGGCGCATCCTTTTAAAATCAGAAAGAAACAAATTTGGGAGTGGTATCGCGATGGGAATCGGAAACCTGGGAGCTCGACAATGAAGTTAGAAATCTCCGATGGTAATCAAAAGGAAATGGAGCGATGTTGGGTTCAGGGTGATGGCGCTCGCGAGTTCAGGTGTTCTAGGGTTTATTCTAGATTCGGTGATGATGTTTGTGATTCATGGATTGGGGTCGAAGTCGCTTTCACCAGGGGTTGTTCGAGCTTCACATCTAGGGACGAGGTTATCTGCTGTTGACAGTGGATATATGAGCTTTGATTTTGGGATAATCCTGTTAAGGTGGGGGAATTTGTTAAGGGCTATAATTTCAAGGAGGAATGAGATGAACTATCAAGGTAAAAAATTAGTTCATTTAAATTGAAATGTTAAATTTGCAATACATACATATATCGTATATCGGCTAAGGAAATTTATTTAAGTGGTTTAAATAAATTTTGCAAATTTATAAATAAAGATTTAATTAATCGTAGGGGCAAATAAAGTTATTCGAGAAATTTCGAGTTGATTCGTAGCTACAACGACATGTCAACTAAATCAGATATTCAGCACAAATAAAGTTCACGGTGAGTAAATCTCACCTTTTATTTAGAATTTATTTTTATGTAGTTAAAAATAATTGTTATGCTTGTTTGAATGTTGTCTGATTGTTTTAAAATATATATAGTTATTTAGGATTGGTTGACTATTATATATATATATATATATATATATATTGGGTTAATGATTGGTTGGATTCCCGCAGTCTCATTAGCGGATGCCCGCGGTTTCATTATCGGTTGATTACCCTATGCGCCCCACGCTATGATTAGTGGATGACCTTCATACCGCGATATCCTGCCTCGAAGCAGGATGGGTATTACTATGTTGACTAACGTCTGTGGATGCAGGAAAACAGGTTGGAGGAATCCAACTGGATTCCTCAAAAATATATTATCTGTTTGTTGTTTGTTTGATTTCATATATATTCGTATATGACGTGTTAAAAATCAAACGATTGAAATTGGTTGATTTGATTGTTTAAAATATCCCTGGGGCTTGAATATTGACTTATAAAAATATCGAAAAAGGGTATTTGAGATTTAAAACGGAATTCTATTTTTATAAATAGAATTTGAATTTTTAATGAACTATAGAAAACATTAACTTGTTTTGGATATATATAAAACGAGTATTGAATTTATAAACTTTGTTGATAAATGAAAATATGGGATTTGAATTGAATTTATAAACTTTGTTTATAAATATATAAATATGGGATTTTAAGTGAAGTTATAAACGTTGTTTAAATAAGGCATAGAATTCAAATGATATTTATAATATAGAATTTGAATATAGAAATTCAAATGAGATTTATAATATAGAATTTGAATAAAGCGAATTCAAATGGGATTTATATTATAGGATTTGAATAAATAGAAGTGAAATGGATTTGAATAAATAGAAGTGAAATAGACTAAAGAGTTAATTAACAGATTTAATTAACAAATTGAGTTAAAACGATTGGTATGGTTAAAATAGATTGGACAGGTATAGACATACAGGAGACAGGTTTGGAATAAAGTGTTAGAAGTGAAATAAATAGAATGCCCGACAAAAAGGTACGTATTTAATTCATATATGAGATTTTATGCGCCGTATCGGCTAGCCGCTTGGCTTTTCTTTTTCTTTTTGATTGGAAAAGGCCTGTGTGGCAGTTTGGGGATTTTCCCGATGCTCCCGGTACAAAGGAGGTTATGGCGAATTTTTCCGGGAATTTAAGGAGTTAGAATATTTTTAAGATAATTTGATAGTTAGAAATCAGCGTGTCGATATATATGGAAGTCGATAAGGAAACGAACTTAGAAATAGAATAGTATAATATAAAAAGAAAACTAGGAATAAAATCTAGTAAGAATAGAAAGAGAAAGTGTATATGTGTTTAAAGGTGAATAATCAGTTGTATGGTATTGATTATTCGAGTAAGTGGTCTTATCTGTTTTGACGTTATAAATGTTATTCAGTCAAGGTCTAAGAGGTAATTATGCCCTATCTTGATTGGTTTCGTTATTAACAAATAAATAGTAAGATTCCAGGCTCGAAGATCAATGTTGGATAAGAGTTAGTTGAATATAGTATTTGGGTTGTCGTAACAATGTTTTACACAACATCCGTTTTAACCCAAATGAGTGTAAGCTTGGAAATAAAATAAAGAATATTTTCTAAGTATAGAAATAAACGAGATCGGAAAAGAGATAAGTAATTGGAATATTTCCCAATTATAAATAGAAGATATTTTCTAAGTTTAGAAAATAAAGGAAGGCGATATTCGGAAATGTTTTCCAAATAATGTAAAAGACCAATATGGTTATTGAAAATATTTGGTTAACAAATATTGATAAAGTAATAGAGAAGTGATTTAATTAATGGAATATTAATTAAGGGCTCAGTGATTGTTTGATAATTGGATGAACACTTGTTTTCTTCGATAGTTAAATCATCGACTATTGAAACACTTGTTTTTATTCGATAGTTAAATCACAGATTATCGAAGTTTTGACCATCGTTGTCATTATGGAGAGACCGGTTGGATTATTATCCGAAGAACCACTCCGTATTGGCAGTAGCGTGCGAATCAGATTATATAAAGATAATCGAAGACGGAGTAGAGTGCAAGGACTTAATCTATTAATAGAAATTGTGCCTTCGATTCATCCTGTTCCTGGGTGACTTGTATGGATGAATGTCTGACAGAGTATTTCCAGAAAGTCACGTACATTGATTTCTTCAACTGTACCAAGAGTGGAAGCGGAGAAGGAAACTTCTTTTATCTAACACGTAATGTACTGTTGAGGACGTCAATCGGTGATTTGATGGATTTGACGATGTGGCATTCGAAGTGAATCTGGTGTGATGATAAAGCGTAGCTTCAAGCCTCAATCATCCGGTAAATGAAAGAAATCGGGCAGGCAACATGGCTATGTAGGTCGCACCTATTAGGGTGTATAATCACCTGATCTAGAGTTTCATTTATTTCTAAAAATCTATTTTCGATGCGGGAAACGGTTGCTGATCCCAACCGTTGGTGATATACATTCGATACACTCAAGCCAAATGAGTGGTCGGTCATGTGTGGCTGAGTTGCAAGATGTTCTTGTTGAACTCGGTGTATTCTCCTCTAGAGATATACCAGCGGAAGGTGGTTCCATACCTTTTCATAGTTGGAAATCAAATATCCAATACGTGCTTGCGGTTTATCATTGTATATTACATATGTGGAACGTGAGATGCAAACGTTCCACTAGATTGTATTTACTTGATTTAGACACTATTATAATATCAAAGGAGTTTTGATATAAAGTTATCATTCCTTTTAAAGGGATTTTGAAAGTTAAATCAAGCGTTTGGATTCTCATAAGGGAAAAACCCGTTCCGTGTTATACAGCGTGGTCTTATGAGATATCATTTAGTTTTCTGAAACTGTTTTAAACTGTTTACTCATACCAGTCCCATGACTGACTCGGAGTTTATTTGTTTTGTTCTACCTAAACTCTTGGGTGCCTAAATTTGTACGGGCAGTCAAGTAGTTCAGGATTTTTCAGATATATCTAAAGGATCTTGGAGTAGGAGGCTACAGCGTTATCTAGTTATAGTGTTGTTCCGTTGTGTTGTACTCTGATAAGTGTATGTTATACAGTTGAGATTTTGTATTTCAAAAGTTATAATATATTATATTTTGTTCCGCTGCGATGTGAGATTCTGTGTTGTTATTTCTGTTCTTCTTCTATCTCTTTCTTCAAAAAAAAATGTTTCGTATTTTCGTGATATTTGGGTTGGACGTATGATGTATATAGTCAACTCCGATGTTACGGAAATCTGGGTCAGTACAAAATGGAGGAGTGATCTATCGAAAGATACGTTTTGACCTCGAGCCTCATCAACTGGGAAATGACAGAAATCAGGCAGCATGGCTAAGTGGGCCGCACACAATTAGGGTATATTGTCACCATCTAGAGAATATTCAAATTTGTACTTCTTTAAATTCTGTATCTCCTGGGAATGGTTATGTTGGAATACTAACCGAGGGGTAGCAATATATTCGGTACTCTCAAGCGAAATGAGGGGCTGGTCATGTGTGGCTGAGTTGCAAGATGTTCTTGCTGAACTCCAGTGTATTGCTTCTAGAGTACACTGAGCGGAAGGTGGATCCATACCTTGTCATAGTTGGAACCCATTCCCCAAATAAGAGCCTGCGGTTTTGATTGTATATTATATATGTAGGACATTAGATGCAAGCGTTTCTGCTAGATTTCTATTTACTTGATCTAGACATTATTATGATATCAGACAAGTATCGTTTTAGAAATATTTTGGGTTATCGTAAGGTAAAAGCCATTCGTGTTTATATGTGGATCGGTCTTATGATTATCCTTTGTTTCAAAAGGATTTTGAAAGTTAAATCAGAAGATTTGAGTTTACTCACACCAGTCCATGTTGCTTAACTGGTACGTCTGATAGGGGGTTCTCGCTTCGCGGTTTGGTGGCGAACAGGAGACTCTTACCCCTACAGGTCCTGCAATATGGCGGGTTGGTTGAGTCGAGAGGCTGGCCGTAAATCATGGAGTTAGGGTACCTCTGTAAGCCACGGGGGGAGGTTAGCACTCTACCTCGGGGCATGAGGGATGGTTGAAAATCCTACCAAATTCCCTGGGTCGCTACAGTGGTATCAGAGCTTAAGGTTAAGTGAATTACCTTGGCTCTGTGGCGTAACTCGGTAGAGATAGGTTCATTAATACCCTAGATTGAGTTTGAGTGTATATATACGAGTGAACGTATTTGTTATTTGATATAAAATTGTTTTATATTGTGGAGATTTATTGGTAGAGTTGTTTATGAGTTCTGGTCGATCAGTTTGATCCACTGTATCGGTAGGGGTTTATAAACACTCAAATACGATGAACCGACATAGTATATTTTGAAAAGAGGGTAAATGAAATAATTTTACCCAAATTATATTTTGATGTAAACAAAGTATAGATATTTGAAGTATTATAGTATATTGGATCTGTTGGTTGTGATTATAATTGAATAAGATTATAAAATGTGAAATGGTTATGTAAATAACCAAGTAGAATTCGTATAAGTGCTATGAATTGAATTGAATCTGAATTTAAATCAGATATCAAAATTAAAACTCAGGAAATTTGAATTAGTGTTTGTAAATGAATATGGATTAAATATATGAGAATTTTAAAATCGTGGGAGATTTTAAATTGTTTTACAAGCATTGTGAATGGTATTTTGAAATATATTTCAAAGTGGAAATGTTTAGAAATGGTTTTGAAAAGCAATATAGTATTGAACTCACTTCGATCGCTAGAAAATAGATTCTGATGATGACAGCTGCATCATCGGTGTTCATTTTCGAGTTGTAAGTGATGGATTACTACCAAAGTTTTTGTTTTTGAATTGTTTTGAGAAAACAATTTGTTTTGATATTCCAAATGAATATTTTGATTTTTGGAAAAGGCTAAGCTGTTTAAAAGCTCCCAGAAACAGATTATTTGAATTAAAACAAATTAAACTAGAATTTGTGAAAGCAAATAGAAATAAAAATTGAATTGAAGCCAGTTAAGTGGTAACTGAAATTGAATTGAAATCGAATAGGATTGGATTTGTGAAATTTGAATTTGAAATGTGATTGGATAACCGAGTTAAGAGTTTGGAATCAAGAATGGATTTGAGATTGAGAATGAGATTTGATTTGGGTATAAAGAAATGGTTGGGTTTGAGGATAAAAACTGATTGGAGATTTATTGGGATGATATTGGTATACGCTGAATTGGCAGCAGATGGAAATGATATAATGATATGCCCGACAAAAAGGTACAAGTTTATTTTATATGGGTATGAGATTTTGATGAGCCGAATTGGCAAGCCACTTGACTGTTTGGTTTTCTTTTGGCTTGGAGAAGGCCCGGAGAGACGAGTTGTAGTTGTACCGATTGGCTAGTACAAAGGAGGTGCTGGCGAAATTTTTCAAAAATTTCGGGTGTTAGAAAATTTTCAGAATTTTTGAAAATTTCCGTTAGTCGAAATGAATTAATATTTTAATTGAAGTTTATTTGTTCAGTTGAAATTGAAATTAAAGAAGTAAACAAATAATTTTTAACTAGTTAGTGGGACTATTTTCTACCTTAGCAATTTCGAGGACGAAATTATTTTAAGGGGGGAAGAATGTAATGTCCCATATTTTTACGGATAATAATTAATTAATTTAATTATTTAAATAATTGTTTAGAGATTTATATGGTCGTTTAATTAAATAATAAGGAATATTTAATTAATATAATAATTAAATAATATATTTAATTCTGAAATATTCAGAATTTATTGAAGTGGTAATATAATGTGAACTTGACAATTCAAAATATATAATTCAGTTTAGAATTTGAATTAGAATGACGAATATATTATTTGAATGACAGTTGAATTAATAAATTATATTATATTTATAATCGAGCTCCAAATGGTGCGGCAGTTCGTTATTTGGCGATTTGAACTTTAATTGGATATACAAAATCCGTTTTAAATTGGATTTTTGTGAAACAAGAAACGTTCGGAGCTGGTGAAGTATATTTTCCTAATGGAAGAGAAAAATCGGGATTTCATTGTGTAGATTTTGACTTATGTCCAAATCAAATTTTCGAAAAGTCACTATGGAATTCCTTTGAAATTTATAAATATATATTTATATTATAAAAGGATTTTAAATATAAATCGAATATCGATATAACTGGGAATTTTGAAATATCGAGTTATAAATCCAATTGGAGCTGTATGGTATTCTAGTGTGGATATATACGATAATATTTATTTTTTAATATTTAATTTAATTATTGTTAAATATATTTATATATTTAAATGGGTTATTTAGAGCTTTAAAAATAGCCAGTTTTGCATAAGACCTCTGTTTTTGATGAAACTAATTTTGTTGGATCCGCAATATTAAATTATTGTTAGATTTCAGTTTCCGTGATTTTTAAAGTCAGTGTGTGGCCGTACGGATTTTTACTGTGAAAAACAATTAATATTTTGACGGTTAAAAATACGCTGTGTGAGCAAACGGAGTCGAAATTCGACAAAACCAGTTTTGTTGGGTTCGTAACGTCGAACTGAAGGTGTATGTCCACTTTCGTGATTTTTGGATATCATGTGTGATTATAGGAATTTTTAACAACAAATATATATAACTTTTTCTTAAAAACAAATAAAATAATCAAATAAAAAATTATATAAACTATCTATAAATACTCCTTAACTTTCTCTAACCTAATTTCATTTCTTCGTTAGGTCAACGAAGATAGAACCGTCGTTTTTCTCCTCTAAAACAAACCGCACTCTTTATGAAATCCTAACAAATCAAAACGAAATCAATAAATCATGAAACCCATCTCGTGAAGTTCCTGGAGTGAATAGCTTCGAGGCGATGTCCGTTTCTAGGGTGCGACGTCGTTTCTGACGTACGCTAGTTCAACCGCGAATTTCTAGGGTTAAGTTATTCAAGAATTTGGAGCATTGATTCGAGAATCTGAAGGCGTATTTGAGTTTGTGGTAATGAGTAGTGCTTGCCATGAATTTTTGGTGAAATTATGTGATAAAAATTGTCATTTAAAATATTGTAGTGGCACGAGCAGAGCTGAAGTCGCATGGTATATGGGAACTTCGAGTTCGTCGTTGACGGTAGGGAGAGGAAGAGTGGACGACGAGAAGCATTTCGGTTATGTTTGCTTGATTTTTAAATGGGTATTGAGGGAGAACCATGGATGGAAAGATGCGGTAATGGTGAAAAGGGGGGGGGGGAGGAGTGGAATTTTCCTGGAGCCGTGAATGTGACAGAGGAAGAAGGGGGAGCAAGCTAGGTATTAATGTAAGTGAGCCTACATTTTGAAAAGGGCAAGGCCCATTTGAAAAATAAAATCCAAGTTTTTATTTAGTTTAAAATGTACATGAACTTCTAAATGGAATAACTTTATCGTACCATATCGGTTTTCAGCGAAACAAGATCCGATGGGATCATATGGACGGTGGCTCTACAATGGAACTGAGTGGGATCGAATCAGAGCTCGTTATAGTTTATAGAAAAATAAATTTTCCGTCTAATCAAGCGATGGTTATCGTTTTTAACGATGATCGTCCAATGTGAGTAAAACTCGCCAACTCTGAACAATTATATTTTTATAACGTATTCTTAGAACTGATAATTATCTATTGATTGCTGTGTGTTAACTGTTTGGTTGAATTGCTTATGTATTGGTTGAAATTATAGATAACAATATATATATATATATATATATATATATATATAAATTGATTCTGTTTAGCAGAATATTTCATAATGAAATGAAATTGATGTTAATTATTCTGTTTAATATCTGCGGATGCAGGGAAACAGGTCGGAGGAATCCAACTGGATTTCTCAACATTTATTTTACTGTTTTTCATATATTGTAATATATGATGTGATTATATAATCTATGTTGATTACGTGTGTTGAATGACATCGATCATTGTTATTTGGGTATTTTAAATACCGTAAGAAATACTGGAATGTAGAAAAGGTGATTTTCAAAGTGTATTTTGAAAATAAAGTATTTATATAAAATCAATGGATTTTATATATAAAAGGAAAATATTTGTGAAATAAATAGGTTTGAAAAGGAGATATTTGTAAACCATTTACAAATAGATTTTAAAAGGAGATATTTGTAAACCATTTACAACTAGAATAGAAAAGGATATATTTGTATAACATTTATAAATAGAATTGAAAAGGAAATATTTATAAAATAATTAGAATTATAGAAAAAGAATTATTGAGAAAATAAATAGATTATAAAAGGAAATATTTATTTAGAAAATAAATAGAGTCATAAAAGGAATTTATTGTAAAAAATTAAAAGAATGTCATATAAGGAAATATTTGGCAAATGAATAGAATTTTACATCAGGAAAGTTTTGACCCGTGCTTCGCACACGGGTATAACATGATATGGATTTAAAGCAAAGATTTTAAATAGAATTTGTTCTAACCGATAGATTGAGAAGATTAATTTATAAATAATATTTTATAAATTAAATAAAATGTTTATCGTTGGATAAATAGAATATATAAGTCAGGGCTTATATAGAGAAGTAAGAATCGATTTCAACATCGATATTTGAAACTGAATATGGAAGTAGAGTTAATCAAAAGGAGTTAATCAAATGTGTTAATCAAAATGTGTTAATCAAAATGAGTTAGAGGAGTTAATCGATTTATAGTAATCGATTAGAATTAGAGTTAATCGAATTATAGTAATCGACTAGAATTTGAGTTAATCGAATAGAGTTAATCGATTAGAGTTAAATCGAATTAGAGTTATTCTAAGAGAATTAATCGAATATAGTTTATTCGAATAGAGTTAAAGGAATTAATCGAATATAGTTTATTCGAATAGAGTTAAAGGAATTAATCGAATGGAGTTTATTCAAAAAGAGTTAATTGTTTAGAGTTAATTCGATTAGAGTTATTCGAATTAGAATGAATCAAATAAAGTTAATCGAATTAGAGTTAGTCGAATAGTGCCAATCGAATAGAGTTAATTGAATAGAGTTAATCGAACAAGAGTTAGTCGAATATTAGTTATTCAAATAGAGTAATTGAATTAGAGTTAGTCGGATTAGAGTTATTCGAATATTGTTTATTCGAAAAAGAATTATCGAATATTGGTTATTCGAAAAGAGTGATCGAATATTGGTTATTCGAAAAGAGTATCGAATATTAGTTATTCGAAGGAGTTAATCGAATATAGTTATTCGAAAGGAGTTATTGAATCTAGTTTATTCAAAAAGAAATGATCGAGTGGAGATTATTCGAAAGAAAATTATATGTTGAAATTCGATTATATTGAATATAGGACAGTACTATGTACTTACCGGTTTTTAAATCAAGATTTATTTATTAAATATATTTATTAATTCAAATTAATAAATAAGAGTTATACTTAAGTTATTATATTTCGGAAGCATGCAATTATAATACCATAGTTGTAATCAAATGGTTTCTGTAAAAGAAGTGGATTCGTAAATAGAATCCGAGAGTTACATAAGGAAGTTTGTTAAAGATTTAAGAGATAAACTTTGTCTATTCCGAAGTTAAAACGTTGTTCAGTTAAGGTTTGAGAAGTAATTATACCCCAACTTGATTGACTCCCTTCTTAACTAGGGAATGGTTAAGGTTTGATCGTGAAGGATGGTTAAGTGAATTTAGTTAATGAGTGTAATAGTTTGAGTTGGCTTAGCGATGTTTTATTTAAACATCTGTTTAAAGCCAATGAAGGAGTTTTGAAATGTTTTCCAAATAAGAATCAAAAATATTTTCTAATAATAGAAAATAAGAAATGGGAATAAATACGGAAACGTTTTTCAAGTTAATAACGTATATTTTCTATATTTAGAAAATAAGAATTTAAAATATATGGAAATGGGAAATAAGGAAAGGAATAAATTAATGATAAATTAATTTAAAGGGATAAATATGGATTGATGAATTGATCGATAAGATTTCCATTTGGAAATAAGATCGATTGTTTGTACACGTGTTTTTCTTTGATAGTTAACTCACCGACTATCGAAGTTTTTGACCATTTTTCCGTTGTCAATACGGAGAGACCGGGATCAAATTCATTATCTGAAAACCACTCTGTATGGACGTTAGTGTTGCAATCAAATATGATGAAGATAATTGAAGACGGAGTTATGCAAGGGCTGTCATGTTTACAAAATAATGCCTTCGATTTGTACACTCCCAGGACAACCTATACGGAAGAATGTCTGACGGAGTATATTTAATAGATCGCGTAAGTTGATCTCTTCAAACGTATTTACGTTTGGTGGCTGAGGAATTAGTTTCTCTTAGCTTTATACCCGTGATATTTTTGAGGAAATAAATTTGTGATTTGGCGGGTATGGCAATGTGAGATTCAAAGTAAACGGAGGAGTGATCTGTTAAAAGATACGTTTTAACCTCGAGCCTCATCAACTGGGAAATGAAAGAAATCGGGAAGGCAGCATGGCTAAGTGGGCCGCACCCAATTAGGGTATATTGTCACCATCTAGAGAATATTCATATTTGTACTTCTTTCAATTCTGTATCTCCCAGGAACGGTTATGTTGGAACACTAACCGAGGGGTGGTAATATATTTGGTACTCTCAAGCGAAATGAGGGGTCGGTCATGTGTGGTTGAGTTGCAAGATGTTCTTGCTGAACTCTAGTGTATCGCTTCTAGAGTATGCTTAGCGGAAGGTGGATCTATACCTTGTCATAGTTGGAATCCATTCCCCAAATAAGAGCCCGCGGTTTTGATTGTATATTATATATGTAGAACATTAGATGCAAGCGTTTCTGCTAGATTTCTATTTATTTGATCTAGACATTATTATAATATCAGACAAGTATTGTTTTAGAAATATTTTGGGTTATCGTAAGGTAAAAGCCATCCGTGTTTATATGTGGATCGGTCTTATGATTATCCTTTGTTTCAAAAGGATTTTGAAAGTTAAATCAAATGATTTGTGTTTACTCACACCAGTCACATGACTGACCTAGAGTTTATTTTGTTTTGTTTTCCCTAAACTCTTGGGTGCCCAATTTTGTACGGGCAGTCAAGTAGTCAGGATTTTACAGATATACTTGGAGAGCTTAGAGCAGGAGGCTTCAGGATTATATAACTATAGTTATTTCCTCTGTGTTGTAAGTATTGTACTCTGATAATGTTACTGTATACATATACTAGTTTTATTTCAAAGTTATGTATCTATTACATATTGTTCGTTCCGCTGTGAGATTCATGCTACTCTAATGATGTGTATGTTCTTCTTCTTCTATTCTAAGTTTTAATCTTATCTATTCTCACCCTCTAATTTCTTTCATGGACTATCCAGTGTTTCCGATGCTTGAATAGTCGATATAGTGTTGTATGTCGATATCCAGGATCGCAAAAACCCGGGTCGCTACACTTTTCTACTTGCCAATCCAATTTTTTTACGTGATCTGACGTGTTGATACCACTTTTTTCAATTGATTTGAAGTTTTCCCACATGATCGATATTTTTATACCTATCCGAGGAGTGATCGGGCAATTTTTTAGAGTTGATCCCCATGTAACGATCCATCCTTTCCGAGTGATCAACTCGAGTCGATCATTATTTTTTAAAGTTGATATGTCTAATTCTAGGAATGATCGATCAATGAACTCTGAGTGATCCCACGAGGTGATCATGCCATTTTTTGGTTATCAGACTGTGCTAGTGATGTTATTTTTGAGTAATGTGACGATGCTCAGAGGCAATCAATAAAAACTAAGTCATTATCTGATTTCCAAGATGTAACAACATGAATTTTCCATACCATTTAAGCCGATAATTAACTACGCATGTCCAACTTAAATGGCACAAGAAAGAAGATAGTTAGGAGAAAGAAGTTAGAGGGTGAGAAAAGGAAAGAAATGTTAGAATAGAAGAATCCGAAGATCAGAATCTCACGGTGGAACGAATAAAATATAATACATCAATACTCTTTACATAAAGAGAAAACCGTATATATATGATTACACAACATCAGAGTACACAAATACAACGCACATGATGAAAATAAATTAATACCAGAGAAATACGGGAATACGTCCCGTCTCCAACTCCTCTTTTGAAGCTCCAAGCGGAACCCTAACCTAGAAATATACTCGACCTGAATCTAAATTTTAATTCATCTTATTTGTATATTCCATCCTTGTACTAATTCTATTTGGTCATATATAACCATTTCAATATTATAATCTCGTTTGATTATAATAATAACAACCAATACATCCATATATTATAATAATTGATAAAATTATTCCTTTAAAAAAATATAATTTTGGGTAAAATTCTTTCATTTACCCACTTTAAAACAATATTATGTCAATTTTCCTCATTTAAATATTTATAAATCCCTATCGGCCACGTCAGCTAAACACGTCGATGTGGAATTTATATACCACTTAGTAGATCAATCAACACAATATAAAACAATTTTTATACAAATCTACAAATACGCTCACTCATATATATACACTCAAACTCAATCTAGGCTATTACTAACCCCGTCTCTATTCTCTATTGAGTGGTATTATAGCTGAAGGTTGAGTAGTAACCTTGACTCTTTGGCACAACTCAATAGAGATGGGGTATATAACGATTCGTATTTTTAACGAATAATAAATAATTTATTTAATTATTTAAACAATGGTTTGGAAATTTAAAATGACCAGAATTAAATACTATTGAATATTTAATTAATATTAATAATAGAATAATATATTTAATTCTGAAATAATAAAAAATAGTAGAACTGCCAATATTGTGTGAATTGAATCATTTGACTAATTTAATTCGGTTTAGAATTTGAATTATATTAACGAATTTATTTATAAGTATCAGTTGAACGTATAATGTATATTATAATTATAATCGAGCTCAAAATGATGCGGTAGTTAGGAATTTGGTGATTCGAACTTCAATTGAATATACAGAATCCGTTTTAAGCCGGATTTCTGAGACACAAGTAACGTTCGAAGCTGGTGAAGTATATTTTTCTAATAAAAGAGAAAAATCAAGATTTCGCCATGTAGATTGTGAGTTGTGTCCAAATCAAATTTTCTAAAAGTCGCTATGGAATTCCTTTATAATTTATAATGATTTATTTATATTATAAAAGGGCTTTTAATATAAATTGGGTAACGATTTAACACTAGATTTTAAATATCAAGTTATAAGCCCTGATATATTTATTTTGGAGTTATATGATATTATATGTGAATATATACGATAATATTAAATTATTTTTATTTAAATATATTAATATTTAAATGGGTTAATTTAGAGCTTTAAAATAGTCATTTTTGCAAACGAACTCCGTTTTCGACGAAACTAATTTTGTTGGATCTGGAATATTAAATTATTGCTAGATTTCAATTTTCGTGATTTTTGGAGTCAGTATGTGGCGGTACGGGATTTTACTGTGGAAAGAAATCAATAATTTGACTTTAAAAATATGTTGTGTGAGCAAACGGATTCGGAATTTAACGAAACAAGTTTCATTGGGTCTATAACGTCGAACTGTAGCTGTATGTCCATTTTCGTCGAATTTGGATATCGTATGAGATTATACAGATTTTTAAAGGACGAATGTAAACAACGATTTATTATAATTAATATAATATTCGAATAAAAAATATATAAATTTATTCTATAAATACCCATCACTTAACCTAAACCTAATTTCATTTCCTCCACCAGTCAACGGAAAGTCCACCACCACAAATATGCTTCATCGTGAAGTTTTAAATCCTCAAACAAATAAAAGAAAATTCCAATAATCATGAAGCATGTATATTGTTGATCTTAAGAAGTTCCTCTACAATCGGGTATGCCTTTTGTTGGATGCAAGAACATTTTGGAGTTGGACTTTTTAAACACAGCGACTAAGGTTAAGGAAATCGAGAGATTTAAACTTTAATATGAGAAACAGTGGTTGTATTTGGGTTTGCTGAGTTGAATAACACCTATGCGCGATTTTTTTGGAGGATATAATGATGAAAGTTTTCGCTGACTTTCATCAGAGCAGCTCTGGGAGGTCTCGACGCGTTTTGAATTGGACAACCGTGAGTGTTGTGAAGGCTGTAGAGGAGTTTGTGGCTCCGAGTGGAGTGTGTAAGCAAAGTTTGGTGGATATCAGTGAGTTTTGGGTTCGATCTTTCTTCATTGATGCCTACGTGAAAACAGCGATGCAGGTCGAAAATAGGAACCGAGTTGAGTGAAATTATTTGGAGATTGAAGAGGATGGAGAGATTCGAATTTTAGTAATTTTATTATAATTTTAATTGAAGGAAGTAGGAGCAAGATTTGGAAAATGTCAGGTCTCAAAATTCTGGAATTCGACAGTATTGGGGAAGAAGGTGATTTGGCGGGTTTGGCCATTTTCTAAAGCGGGCCAAGGAATAAATAGAGCGAGAGCCCAATAGTTAAGTGTATATTTGTATTTAATTAACTTCAAATAATTAATGAACTTGTAAATTAAATATCTCGTTCATACTGTATCAAAATTTCGAATGGTCAGATCCATTGGGATCGTATGGAAAGCGGCTACGCAATGGAACTGATTCGAAGTGAATTGAAGCTCATTACAATTTATAGTGAAATAAATTGCCTGATCTAAATCAAACCGACAATCGCTTATCATTATTTAACGATAACCGACAAATGTGAGTAAATCTCACTAACTCTACCCAGTTATATTTTTATAACGTATTTCTAGAATTGATAAATAATGGTTGATTGCTGTGTGTTGTTTGCTTGGATGAACTGCTAATTGATTGGTTGAAATTATAGATAACGATATATACATATCGTTAATCAAATATTGATTCTGTTTATCAGAATATTTCATATTGAAATGAAGTTGATATTAATTATATTGTTTAACATCTGTGAATGTAGGAAAACAGGTTGGATGGATCCAACTGGATTCCTCAATGTTTATAATACTGATTTTTTTTCATATATTGTGATATAAAATCTGTGATTGATTATGATGACACTGGTATTGTTCTTGATATTTTAAATAACATAAGAAATACCAGAATGTAAAAAGGGAATTTTCAAAGTGCATATTGAAACTAAAATATTTATAAAATCAAAGGATTTTATAAAATAAAATATTTATAAAATCAAAGGATTTTATAACAGATAAAAGGAATATTTATTTGGAAAATAAATAGAATTATAAAAGGAATATTTATTTGGAAAATTAATAGAATTATAAAACGAATATTTATTTGGAAAATAAATTGAATTATAAAAGGGAATGTTTGGAAAATAAATGGGATTATAAAAGGGAATCGACGAGATATAAAATAATTATGAGAAGATTGTTTAAAGTGGATATTAAATAGAAATATGTTTTAATAGATAAATTAAGAAGATTAATTTACAAACAACGTTTTAAAAATTAAGTAAATTATTTATCATTGGATAAATTGGATATATAGGTCTGAAATTATATAAAGAAGTAGAAATCGGTTTTAACACCGATATTTTTATGGAATGTAAACATAGTATATATAAAGGGATTTATAAATGAGATTATAGGTGATTTGAATTGAAAATAAGTTCTTTTATGAATAATTCTACAAATAGAAGTATAAATAGAGTTTGGAAATGGGATATTATTTGTAAAAGGAAAAATCAAACTGATTGATTATATAAAAGAAACATTATTCACATTCGATGTGAATAATGGATTAAAATAAATATTTTATAAATTAAAACATTTATAAGGAAAACTGGGTTTTGAAATAGGAATTCAAAGGGGAAATTGAATGAGATAGGGAATAGGGTTAATCGAATATTAGTTATTCGAATAGAGTTAGTCGAATATTAGTTATTCAAAGAGAGTTAATCGAATATAAGTTATTCGAAGAGAGTTAATCGAATGTAAGTTATTCGAAGAGAGTTAATCGAATATAAGTTATTCGAAGAGAATATTCGAATAGAGACTATTCGAAAGAGAGTTATATGTTGAAATTCGATTATATCAAATTCGGGAATGTGTTATTTACTTTCTGATTTTTAATCAAGATTTAATTATTTATTTATCTATTTTTTTATTTATTCAAATTAGTAAATAGAAGTTATATTTAAGCTAATATATTTCAGAGGCATGCGATTATAACACTATTGTTATAATCGAATGATTTCCGTAAAAGTAGTGGATTCGTAAATAGAATATGAGAGTTATGTAAGGAAGTTTGTTAAAGATCTAAAAGGTGAACTTTGTCTATTTCGAGGTTAAAAATGTTGTTCAGTTAAGGTCTGAGAGCTAGTTATACCCCAACTTGATTGATTTCATTTTTAACTAAGGAATGGTTAAGATTTGATAATGAAGGTTGGTTGAGTGAATTCAGTTAATGAGTGAAATGGTTTGAGTTGGCATAGGATGTTTATTTAGGCATCTGTTTAAATCCAATGAAGGAGTTTTGGAAATGTTTTCCAAATAAGAATAAGAAATGTTTTCTTATATAGAGAATAAGAAATGAGAGTAAGTATGGAAATGTTTTCTAATGTTAATAACATATAGTTTCTAAATATAGAACCTGTGTATATATATATGTGTATATATATATATATGAGAATGTTTTTCATTGGTTGAAAACAAATATTTTTTGGAATATAGAAAATAGATAGTTATAATAGATGAAAACGTTTTTCCGAGAAAAGTGATTGGCTAAACGGGAAAATGGGAAATGAATAAACTAATGATAATTTAATTTAAAATGGGAAAATTTTTGATTGATGATTGGTCGATAAAATTTCCATTTGGAAATAAGATCGTTGTGTGTATGGATGTTTTCCTTTGATAGTTAAATAACCGGCTATCAAAGTTTTGACCATTTTTCTGTCGCCAATACGGAGAGACTGAGATCAAATTTATTATCTGAAAACCACTCCATATGGGCATTAGCATTGCGAATCGAATATGATGAAGATAATTGAAGACGGAGTTTATGCAAGGGTTGTTCTAGAAAATCCTAAGTAGCAATTGCCTAAGATGGATTTACAGAATAGTGCCTTCGGTTTTTCCAGTCTTATGACAACCTGTTGTGACGGCAAAGAATTTCGCTCGGTCCGAACCAGTCGCTAAACCGGCCCAGGCCGTTCGAAATGCCCTATCGTTTGAGAACACGACAAAACAGAACGCATACAGAAGAACATTTCATTGTATATTACAACAATGCATCAGATTACAAGAATATACAGAGTAAAAATGAATATTACACAGAAATATCAGAGATTTAAATTACATTTAAATACATAGCAGCGGAAAATAATACAACACACAACTAGAAGAGATATATGGATACAAAGCTTTCCGGATATCATTCCAGCTGTAAACCAGGTTCCTGTGAATATAAATCTGCAAAACCAAAACTACTAGCTGCCCGTGTCAAAATAGGGGCACCCAGAGTTTAGGTTAAAACAATAAACTCCAGGTCAGTCATGTGACTGGTGTGAGAACTAAAACAGTTATTAATCTTTATTTTAAATCATTAGGTAAATCAAGGGACCACGCCGTATAACACGGAACGGGTTTCCTCCCAAGAATACCAGTGCATAAAACAAACAGCGCAATGCTAAATAAAGAAAAATGAAGCTGTTATAAGACCCAGGTCCCATCACACAATGCAACGCAGCCGAGGATAGGGTTTTCCCTTATAACAGCCAAAGAATGCTTGATACGTTTAAAACAAATCATTTGATACTACAATCAGTGCATAGTGTATAAAACAACTTCAAATCATAAGTATCAATCATAGGCGGCATGAATGGCCCATAACACTATGTCGCCATATATAAGTTTACAATCAAAACCGCAAGACGTCGTATTGGAAGTTGGGTTATCATTTATGGTATGAACCGAGGCTAGGGGCAAGATCCTCAACCGATTCGAGACTGTCTAGTCCGAGTCTCAGGAACAGCCGCAACTGCCCCCTGGATCGTCAGGGCCGGTCCACCGATGTGGATTATAATGCCTGAACAATACGTTTCTCCGCCCTTTGGGGCGTAAGCCTGGCCCGTCAGCCGACCAGAAGCATCGGCCGAAACCGATATCACGAGGCGCCTCGCTTTTCAGCAAGTAATAATAAGCAATATCCACATGAGTCAAACTCGTCAGCCAGTTCAAGCACTGACGCCACTCATAACTAGAAAGAAAACGCATGTCCCCCCTGAGGTCCGTCTCCCGTTTTTGATTCATACCGGGTGTGATACTCGCGAATCAACGTTACACAAAGCTACGCCACAAAGGCCGTGCTTTGATCATCAACCACAAGACTTTGCTTTTCAACAGAAGCCTTGATCATTTGCATCTTAGCATGCCACACAGGCAATTCACTCCATGCGATTGATATCCATCAATATATAACCTCTGAGCTCGTACGTCTCAGAGAAGGGCGTTAAGCAAGAGAATAAATTCTCCGCCGCCAAACAGATATATATTTAATAGAGATCAATCACACGGACTAAAATCCAATGTCAGACACACAGTCCATTTACAAGTCCGTTCTGGGTCTGAACGAAACCGGAGGCACCTAGTACCCCGCATATCCATCGATCTCCAAGTACGTCTGGACGATCACTAACTGTTTCCATCTTCTTGGGTGTACAGCCCAATCAAGATCATCAGTAATTACCCAAACGACGTGAAGACCTCCGGTCTTCGACCATCGTCTTCATCTTCGACTTATCGTCGTATCAGTTATTCAGAATGGGATAAACCCGGTCTTTCCGAATAACTCGCGTATATTTTATAAAAGTGTTACACAAACACAACATACGCCTCATTCCAATTCATTAGTCACTAACCGTAAATTAATCAAGAGAATAATTCCCCAAATATTAACCCCGAAGGCCGAAACCAACATCAGATCAATATTCAGAAAACCATTCTGCTTGGCTAACCGACAGTTAGTTTCTAAATTTCACATTCATAGGGAAAGGTTCCCATTAATTTTATCAAAGATAAATCCTTGAATTTATTCTTTAATCTATTTTTGAATATCAATTCAAACTAGTCGGGATTAGCGAACCTTACCGAAGTAATCATTTGTTTTAATTTCCCAATCCCAACCTATTCATCCCATGAAGTAAAACTGGTAATACTTCATATCTAACACCACAGTGTTATCGGTAAATTCAATTACCATTTCACGTTCAAATCTAATTAAAGATTTAACTATCGCCTGGAGCAAAACTGGTGATACTCCATTTTCGATCATTTCAATCTAATTAAAGATTCATTAAAACTCCACTTAGTTTTAATCGTTAACTGGGTTAAAGAATCCGTGTCATTTAAAAACACGGTTCACGATAAACCCAAAGTCACATTCATTAATTATCGGGTTAAAGAATAAGTGTTATTTAAAACACTGTTCACGATAAACCCAAAAATCAATATCAATTCAATTCCAATTAAATATCATTTAATTGGTACACTTCATTAAATCTAAATAAAAAGATTTAATCTTTTCTCAACTGGGTTCAAGAATAGTGTTAGTGAAGACACCATTCACGACAAACCCAAATCACATTCCATTAATTATCGGGTTAAAGAACAAGTGTTATTTAAAACACTGTTCACGATAAACCCAAAAATCAATATCAATTCAATTCCAATTAAATATTATTTAATTGGTACACTTCATTAAATCTAAATAAAAAGATTTAATCTTTTCTCAACTGGGTTCAAGAACAGTGTTAGTGAAGACACCATTCACGACAAACCCAAATCACATTCGATATTCAATACAAGGCTCTGAATAGAAAATATATCGGCTTATATTCAATATCGAATTCTACGACTCACAAATGTCGTATTGGAAATAACGATATCAATATATATCTTTCAAATTTCCATAACAACACCTGTATAATCACGAATTCCAACATCGAAATATTCCGAAGACAATTTCGATTCAAATCCACTCCAATGCAATCATTGGAAATTTTGGTTATTTTTAAAACCCTTTTCGAATTCAATTTATTTATTTAAAAATAAATAGAATTATAATTCTAGTTCAAAACTAGTTCATTTCGATAAAAATCTATTTTTATCTTTTCAAATATGGAGTTTTTCATCCCAATTCTTTCTAAATCATTTCTTATGATTTTACACGAATTATTACTATTTTTAATAATTTTATCAAGGCCCGTACAGTCGATTTCCAACAATGGCCATCGAACTGCACTTATAGCGACCTTTTTCGAATTTGATTTGGACGTAACTCCAAATCCAACCGTTAGATTTCAAATTTCTAACATTCATTAGAAAGCTCTTTTCGATACAAACCCAACGGTTCCGGTTTTAGGAGAATCCGACGGTCGGATCTCCCGCAATGTCCGTTTGAAATAAATGGTCGAAATTCACGAACTGCCGCGGCGCGGCGCGTTCTATTCAGGCCATTATATTATATATATAATATATATAATATATACTTCGTCGATTTCTATTTAAAACGAATTATATAAATAGTTTTAAATTCGTTTCAAAAGCAATTTCAACTTCCTTTTCAATTCAAATCAAAATTGAATTCTTCTTTATAAATTCGTTTCAAAATTCATTTCTATTCAATTCAAATTTCAATTCAATTTGAATTCATTTCAATTCGTTTTCAATTCAATTCATTTCGAAATCGTTTTCAATTCATTTCATTCCGAAATCGTTTTCAATTCATTTCATTTCGAAATCGTTTTCAATTCAATTCATTTCGAAATCGTTTTCAATTCAATTCATATTCGAAATCGTTTTCAATTCAATTCATATCGAAATCGTTTTCAATTCAATTCATTTCGAAATCGTTTTCAATTCACTTTGAATTCGTTTTCAATTCAATTCATTTCGAAATGAATAAAATCGATATAAATATCGTTCACGTCAAAATGGCGTCAATCTAATCAACACGGCTTCATAAATTTCTATTTTCAAATATTCTATTTCAAATATTTCTATTTCTAAACTGGAATGAGGCCCAATCCATTACCATATAAAATTAATTATATGGATTTTCACACAACACATGTATATAATAACATTGAAAAATGATCAACCATCAACCAAAGTGCACTACACTGTATAAGCATCAAATAAAGATATCTAACGCTTATAACAGCCTGTCAATCAATCGATCGACATATTTAATCAATCAGGATGAGTGAACTTCAAATTTCATCCCAACACCCGTGTGGGGTTTCAAACAATCAAACACAGATTTTATTTGTGCAGTTGGGCGATGTGTAAAATTTATCGTCCCAATCAATGTCATTCAAATAAGTGTACATAAACAAACCGTCTGGTTTGTAAATGAATATTTATTTATTCACATTCACGTTAAAAATTATATTTTTAACGATAAAACATTTTATTCCAACATATGAATTTCTATTCAATTCATTTATTCAATAAAAATGATATTTTTATTTTTCTAACATATTTTAGAAAATTTCGGCGGCATAACGGCACGATACTAGAAACGGGACAAGGCCTAGCCTTATCCCCGGTCTAGTGAAGGCCCACGCCATTCACATATCAATTTTAATCAATTTCCAATTCAACCAATCAATCAAATCCAAATCAAATAATCAAACCAACTACACAACCAAACAAACAAGTCCATGGTATGTGGACGGGTGTCGGGTGCTTCTAATAAGCACCGTCTGCATCCTAGTATATATATATAACTAGAAAAATAGAATTTGAGTGAGAAGTTCTCACATATAGCTATCCAATCATCTTGACTCTTCTTTTGCAGAATTCTTCGTCGACCTCGCCTTTTTGTCGCTTTCGCCCGTATTCTCTACATATGTAAAAATCGAATTTTTACTATGTTATTCAATATATAAAAATCGAATTTTTACTACGACTTTCAATATATAAAAATATGATTTTTACTTCGACTTTCAATATATAAAAATATGATTTTTACTTCGCTATTCAATATATAAAAATCTGATTTTTACTTCGCTATTCAATATATAAAAATCGAATTTTTATTTCAAAGTTCAATATATAAAAATCGAATTTTTATTTCAAAGTTCAATATATAAAAATCGAATTTTTATTTCAAAGTTCAATATATAAAAATCGAATTTTTATTTCAAAGTTCAATATATAAAAATCGAATTTTTATTTCAAAGTTCAATATATAAAAATCGAATTTTTATTTCAAAGTTCAATATATAAAAATCGAATTTTTATTTCAAAGTTCAATATATAAAAATACTATTTTCTTTCGAAGTTCAAAACATAAAAACTATATTTTTCTTTCGAAGTTCAAAACATAAAAACTATATTTTTCTTTCGAAGTTCAAACCATAAAAACTATATTTTTCTTTCGAAGTTCAAACCATAAAAACTATATTTTTCTTTCGAAGTTCAAACCATAAAAACTATAAGTAAAATAAAAACAAATAAATAAATCAGTTTTAAACTTCTTTTATAAATCAGTTTTTTTGATCTTCTTTTTTTAAAAAAAAAAAAAAAAATCAGTTTTAACTTTAAAGTAAAAAATCAGTTTTAAAACTTTAAAATAAAAATCAAAGTAAAATAAAAACAAATAAATAAATCAGTTTTAAACTTCTTTTATAAATCAGTTTTAAAAATCATTTATAATCAGTTTTTGAAAATCATAAATAAAAATCATAAAAAGAAAAGGACTTACAGAAGGGGAGGACTGTGCTGGCGACGTCTCGTCGGAGGTGGATGGTAGGGGGGGCGCTCGGCACTGGTGGCGCGTCCTGGGGCGGTGGGTGCGTGGGCGGAGGCGCTTGGAGCGGGGAAGAAGGAGAAGAGGCGTTTTGGGGGCGAGGGGGCTTCGCGGTCGTGGGGATGTACGGCGGTGGGCGGGGGGGGGGGGGGGGGAGTGGAGGCGGTGGGGCGATGGTGGAGGGAGGAGCGGCGGTTAACGGAGCGGTGGGTTTTCAGATGAAAAGGAGGCGCGATTTTTTTTTAAAGGGGGGTTAGGGTTCTGGGAAGAAAAAAAAAAGGGGAAGGGTATTTATATTTAATTATATTATTATTTAAATTCTATTTTTCTATTTTACTGATTTATTGCCCTCAACTCCAAACAAACTCCAAACAAAACCCAAAGACTGTAGCCCCTAGCTAAATACCCCCCCCCCCTCCAAACACTCTGGGATATGTTCCGCTGGCCAATTCGACTGTTACGATCAGTTTTCGTTGAATTTACATTTAAATCACTATATTGAATTTTAAACGTACATTTCAAATTACCGGGGTCGCATACTAACTCGAAAAATTCCAGAAAAATATTTTCTAGCTTCGTATTGACGATACGGTCCTAACAAAACTAGTTTCGTCGAATTCTAAGACCGTTTGAAAAATGGCCATTTTCCAGTCGATTAAAATCAACTGAAACTGGTCAAACGCGTTTTCCTTTGCTACGCTCACATATCGATTCGAAAAATTATGAAATTTGGAATCTAGCAATAACTTAACATCACGGACCCAACAAAACTGGTTTCGTCGAAATCCGAGGTCGTTTGCAAAATTGCTATTTTTAAGGGCCTTATATATATAAAAATATATATAAATTCCACAACGACTATTTCTAATTTTAAACTGGGCATATCTTATCACTTCTAAGATGAAATCTCAGTTTGTTAACTTCGTTAGAAAGATATTCTCAATTTGATCCTATCATTTTTGGTTTCACTAAAATCCGGATTGTTTTGCACCCGGTACATCCAATTGAAGTTTGAAATCGAATTATCGAACTACCGCGCCATTTTCAATTTTATTTATAATTATATATAAATATTTATATTCTAACGACGACGTATATAATATAAACGTTCGAATTATATTCAAAACAAATTTCTCGTCAGTATTATTTAAAATAATTCATTTTAAATAATCAAAATTCGCTAAAATTGCCAAAATAAAAATTTTAAACTGGCCCAGATTTTCCGGGTTGTTACAATCTCCCCCACTTAAAACTTTTCGTCCCCGAAAAGGAACAAAGTCGAAAGTGGTTTGATTAATCAACTCTACGTTCGATCTGACTTCTATTCTCCAACTCTTTAGTTTCTGAGAATTTTCAAAATTTCAAAAATTTGGCTAACTCCCTAAATTTTTGAAAAATTTCGCCATAACCTCCCCTGCACCGGGAGCATCGGGGAATTTCAAATAGCTTCCCCGGTCCTTCAGATCTCAAAAAGAAAAAGAAAAAGCCAAGCGGCTAGTCAATAGGCTCATAAAATCATCATCACCCAAACAAAACAGTAAATCATGTAGTAAACATGTACCTATTTGTCGGGCAAACAAATTTTATTCTCTGGCTCTAGCCTCCTTGCTATGACCTGTTCAATGATATATATGTATATGCAAGCAAATGCGACCAATTTTCAATATAATTCAATTTTTGATTCAATTAGGCCAAATGGTTCAAAACTATCAAACAATTAAACAAGCAACACAAACATCAATCAATTAGTGAATTAGCTTTTCAAATTCATAATTTTGATACATATACAAAAATCAGATTTTTGATGCCAAATCACAACAATAAGCCTTATCTATTTTAGATTTGGTTCTCACACCAGTCTAATGGAAATATATAGAAAATCACACCTTCGAAACTCGAACATAAATTCGGATGATGATCGATCAATCATCAGAACCATTTCCGGGTGTCTAGAATGTGATTCTATATCTATCCAATATATTAAAATTTCGAATATACGTTCATGACGCGTATATACAAAACCTTTATATATTAGATTGTCCATATTCAAAATAAATAGATAATCAAATACGAATAATTGATTTAAATTTTCAAAACAAAAATTTGTTTTCACTTTCAAAAATATACTCTTCACACTCGTTCTAGGATACTACTGATCCCATCTCTAACGAGTCAATCTAATTGGATATTACTAATCCAATATCTGATGAATTCTTTCGTATGGTTCTAATGTGTCTTGTTCTCTGAGCTTTGTAAACCAAAGCTCTGATACCAACTGTGACGACAAAGAATTTCGCTCGGTCCGAACCAGTCGCTAAACCGGCCCAGGCCGTTCGAAATGCCCTATCGTTTGAGAACACGACAAAACAGAACGCATACAGAAGAACATTTCATTGTATATTACAACAATGCATCAGATTACAAGAATATACAGAGTAAAAATGAATATTACACAGAAATATCAGAGATTTAAATTACATTTAAATACATAGCAGCGGAAAATAATACAACACACAACTAGAAGAGATATATGGATACAAAGCTTTCCGGATATCATTCCAGCTGTAAACCAGGTTCCTGTGAATATAAATCTGCAAAACCAAAACTACTAGCTGCCCGTGTCAAAATAGGGGCACCCAGAGTTTAGGTTAAAACAATAAACTCCAGGTCAGTCATGTGACTGGTGTGAGAACTAAAACAGTTATTAATCTTTATTTTAAATCATTAGGTAAATCAAGGGACCACGCCGTATAACACGGAACGGGTTTCCTCCCAAGAATACCAGTGCATAAAACAAACAGCGCAATGCTAAATAAAGAAAAATGAAGCTGTTATAAGACCCAGGTCCCATCACACAATGCAACGCAGCCGAGGATAGGGTTTTCCCTTATAACAGCCAAAGAATGCTTGATACGTTTAAAACAAATCATTTGATACTACAATCAGTGCATAGTGTATAAAACAACTTCAAATCATAAGTATCAATCATAGGCGGCATGAATGGCCCATAACACTATGTCGCCATATATAAGTTTACAATCAAAACCGCAAGACGTCGTATTGGAAGTTGGGTTATCATTTATGGTATGAACCGAGGCTAGGGGCAAGATCCTCAACCGATTCGAGACTGTCTAGTCCGAGTCTCAGGAACAGCCGCAACTGCCCCCTGGATCGTCAGGGCCGGTCCACCGATGTGGATTATAATGCCTGAACAATACGTTTCTCCGCCCTTTGGGGCGTAAGCCTGGCCCGTCAGCCGACCAGAAGCATCGGCCGAAACCGATATCACGAGGCGCCTCGCTTTTCAGCAAGTAATAATAAGCAATATCCACATGAGTCAAACTCGTCAGCCAGTTCAAGCACTGACGCCACTCATAACTAGAAAGAAAACGCATGTCCCCCCTGAGGTCCGTCTCCCGTTTTTGATTCATACCGGGTGTGATACTCGCGAATCAACGTTACACAAAGCTACGCCACAAAGGCCGTGCTTTGATCATCAACCACAAGACTTTGCTTTTCAACAGAAGCCTTGATCATTTGCATCTTAGCATGCCACACAGGCAATTCACTCCATGCGATTGATATCCATCAATATATAACCTCTGAGCTCGTACGTCTCAGAGAAGGGCGTTAAGCAAGAGAATAAATTCTCCGCCGCCAAACAGATATATATTTAATAGAGATCAATCACACGGACTAAAATCCAATGTCAGACACACAGTCCATTTACAAGTCCGTTCTGGGTCTGAACGAAACCGGAGGCACCTAGTACCCCGCATATCCATCGATCTCCAAGTACGTCTGGACGATCACTAACTGTTTCCATCTTCTTGGGTGTACAGCCCAATCAAGATCATCAGTAATTACCCAAACGACGTGAAGACCTCCGGTCTTCGACCATCGTCTTCATCTTCGACTTATCGTCGTATCAGTTATTCAGAATGGGATAAACCCGGTCTTTCCGAATAACTCGCGTATATTTTATAAAAGTGTTACACAAACACAACATACGCCTCATTCCAATTCATTAGTCACTAACCGTAAATTAATCAAGAGAATAATTCCCCAAATATTAACCCCGAAGGCCGAAACCAACATCAGATCAATATTCAGAAAACCATTCTGCTTGGCTAACCGACAGTTAGTTTCTAAATTTCACATTCATAGGGAAAGGTTCCCATTAATTTTATCAAAGATAAATCCTTGAATTTATTCTTTAATCTATTTTTGAATATCAATTCAAACTAGTCGGGATTAGCGAACCTTACCGAAGTAATCATTTGTTTTAATTTCCCAATCCCAACCTATTCATCCCATGAAGTAAAACTGGTAATACTTCATATCTAACACCACAGTGTTATCGGTAAATTCAATTACCATTTCACGTTCAAATCTAATTAAAGATTTAACTATCGCCTGGAGCAAAACTGGTGATACTCCATTTTCGATCATTTCAATCTAATTAAAGATTCATTAAAACTCCACTTAGTTTTAATCGTTAACTGGGTTAAAGAATCCGTGTCATTTAAAAACACGGTTCACGATAAACCCAAAGTCACATTCATTAATTATCGGGTTAAAGAATAAGTGTTATTTAAAACACTGTTCACGATAAACCCAAAAATCAATATCAATTCAATTCCAATTAAATATCATTTAATTGGTACACTTCATTAAATCTAAATAAAAAGATTTAATCTTTTCTCAACTGGGTTCAAGAATAGTGTTAGTGAAGACACCATTCACGACAAACCCAAATCACATTCCATTAATTATCGGGTTAAAGAACAAGTGTTATTTAAAACACTGTTCACGATAAACCCAAAAATCAATATCAATTCAATTCCAATTAAATATTATTTAATTGGTACACTTCATTAAATCTAAATAAAAAGATTTAATCTTTTCTCAACTGGGTTCAAGAACAGTGTTAGTGAAGACACCATTCACGACAAACCCAAATCACATTCGATATTCAATACAAGGCTCTGAATAGAAAATATATCGGCTTATATTCAATATCGAATTCTACGACTCACAAATGTCGTATTGGAAATAACGATATCAATATATATCTTTCAAATTTCCATAACAACACCTGTATAATCACGAATTCCAACATCGAAATATTCCGAAGACAATTTCGATTCAAATCCACTCCAATGCAATCATTGGAAATTTTGGTTATTTTTAAAACCCTTTTCGAATTCAATTTATTTATTTAAAAATAAATAGAATTATAATTCTAGTTCAAAACTAGTTCATTTCGATAAAAATCTATTTTTATCTTTTCAAATATGGAGTTTTTCATCCCAATTCTTTCTAAATCATTTCTTATGATTTTACACGAATTATTACTATTTTTAATAATTTTATCAAGGCCCGTACAGTCGATTTCCAACAATGGCCATCGAACTGCACTTATAGCGACCTTTTTCGAATTTGATTTGGACGTAACTCCAAATCCAACCGTTAGATTTCAAATTTCTAACATTCATTAGAAAGCTCTTTTCGATACAAACCCAACGGTTCCGGTTTTAGGAGAATCCGACGGTCGGATCTCCCGCAATGTCCGTTTGAAATAAATGGTCGAAATTCACGAACTGCCGCGGCGCGGCGCGTTCTATTCAGGCCATTATATTATATATATAATATATATAATATATACTTCGTCGATTTCTATTTAAAACGAATTATATAAATAGTTTTAAATTCGTTTCAAAAGCAATTTCAACTTCCTTTTCAATTCAAATCAAAATTGAATTCTTCTTTATAAATTCGTTTCAAAATTCATTTCTATTCAATTCAAATTTCAATTCAATTTGAATTCATTTCAATTCGTTTTCAATTCAATTCATTTCGAAATCGTTTTCAATTCATTTCATTCCGAAATCGTTTTCAATTCATTTCATTTCGAAATCGTTTTCAATTCAATTCATTTCGAAATCGTTTTCAATTCAATTCATATTCGAAATCGTTTTCAATTCAATTCATATCGAAATCGTTTTCAATTCAATTCATTTCGAAATCGTTTTCAATTCACTTTGAATTCGTTTTCAATTCAATTCATTTCGAAATGAATAAAATCGATATAAATATCGTTCACGTCAAAATGGCGTCAATCTAATCAACACGGCTTCATAAATTTCTATTTTCAAATATTCTATTTCAAATATTTCTATTTCTAAACTGGAATGAGGCCCAATCCATTACCATATAAAATTAATTATATGGATTTTCACACAACACATGTATATAATAACATTGAAAAATGATCAACCATCAACCAAAGTGCACTACACTGTATAAGCATCAAATAAAGATATCTAACGCTTATAACAGCCTGTCAATCAATCGATCGACATATTTAATCAATCAGGATGAGTGAACTTCAAATTTCATCCCAACACCCGTGTGGGGTTTCAAACAATCAAACACAGATTTTATTTGTGCAGTTGGGCGATGTGTAAAATTTATCGTCCCAATCAATGTCATTCAAATAAGTGTACATAAACAAACCGTCTGGTTTGTAAATGAATATTTATTTATTCACATTCACGTTAAAAATTATATTTTTAACGATAAAACATTTTATTCCAACATATGAATTTCTATTCAATTCATTTATTCAATAAAAATGATATTTTTATTTTTCTAACATATTTTAGAAAATTTCGGCGGCATAACGGCACGATACTAGAAACGGGACAAGGCCTAGCCTTATCCCCGGTCTAGTGAAGGCCCACGCCATTCACATATCAATTTTAATCAATTTCCAATTCAACCAATCAATCAAATCCAAATCAAATAATCAAACCAACTACACAACCAAACAAACAAGTCCATGGTATGTGGACGGGTGTCGGGTGCTTCTAATAAGCACCGTCTGCATCCTAGTATATATATATAACTAGAAAAATAGAATTTGAGTGAGAAGTTCTCACATATAGCTATCCAATCATCTTGACTCTTCTTTTGCAGAATTCTTCGTCGACCTCGCCTTTTTGTCGCTTTCGCCCGTATTCTCTACATATGTAAAAATCGAATTTTTACTATGTTATTCAATATATAAAAATCGAATTTTTACTACGACTTTCAATATATAAAAATATGATTTTTACTTCGACTTTCAATATATAAAAATATGATTTTTACTTCGCTATTCAATATATAAAAATCTGATTTTTACTTCGCTATTCAATATATAAAAATCGAATTTTTATTTCAAAGTTCAATATATAAAAATCGAATTTTTATTTCAAAGTTCAATATATAAAAATCGAATTTTTATTTCAAAGTTCAATATATAAAAATCGAATTTTTATTTCAAAGTTCAATATATAAAAATCGAATTTTTATTTCAAAGTTCAATATATAAAAATCGAATTTTTATTTCAAAGTTCAATATATAAAAATCGAATTTTTATTTCAAAGTTCAATATATAAAAATACTATTTTCTTTCGAAGTTCAAAACATAAAAACTATATTTTTCTTTCGAAGTTCAAAACATAAAAACTATATTTTTCTTTCGAAGTTCAAACCATAAAAACTATATTTTTCTTTCGAAGTTCAAACCATAAAAACTATATTTTTCTTTCGAAGTTCAAACCATAAAAACTATAAGTAAAATAAAAACAAATAAATAAATCAGTTTTAAACTTCTTTTATAAATCAGTTTTTTTGATCTTCTTTTTTAAAAAAAAAAAAAAAAAAAATCAGTTTTAACTTTAAAGTAAAAAATCAGTTTTAAAACTTTAAAATAAAAATCAAAGTAAAATAAAAACAAATAAATAAATCAGTTTTAAACTTCTTTTATAAATCAGTTTTAAAAATCATTTATAATCAGTTTTTGAAAATCATAAATAAAAATCATAAAAAGAAAAGGACTTACAGAAGGGGAGGACTGTGCTGGCGACGTCTCGTCGGAGGTGGATGGTAGGGGGGGCGCTCGGCACTGGTGGCGCGTCCTGGGGCGGTGGGTGCGTGGGCGGAGGCGCTTGGAGCGGGGAAGAAGGAGAAGAGGCGTTTTGGGGGCGAGGGGGCTTCGCGGTCGTGGGGATGTACGGCGGCGGGCGGGGGGGGGGGGGGGGGGGGGGGGGCGAGTGGAGGCGGTGGGGCGATGGTGGAGGGAGGAGCGGCGGTTAACGGAGCGGTGGGTTTTCAGATGAAAAGGAGGCGCGATTTTTTTTTAAAGGGGGGTTAGGGTTCTGGGAAGAAAAAAAAAAGGGGAAGGGTATTTATATTTAATTATATTATTATTTAAATTCTATTTTTCTATTTTACTGATTTATTGCCCTCAACTCCAAACAAACTCCAAACAAAACCCAAAGACTGTAGCCCCTAGCTAAATACCCCCCCCCCCTCCAAACACTCTGGGATATGTTCCGCTGGCCAATTCGACTGTTACGATCAGTTTTCGTTGAATTTACATTTAAATCACTATATTGAATTTTAAACGTACATTTCAAATTACCGGGGTCGCATACTAACTCGAAAAATTCCAGAAAAATATTTTCTAGCTTCGTATTGACGATACGGTCCTAACAAAACTAGTTTCGTCGAATTCTAAGACCGTTTGAAAAATGGCCATTTTCCAGTCGATTAAAATCAACTGAAACTGGTCAAACGCGTTTTCCTTTGCTACGCTCACATATCGATTCGAAAAATTATGAAATTTGGAATCTAGCAATAACTTAACATCACGGACCCAACAAAACTGGTTTCGTCGAAATCCGAGGTCGTTTGCAAAATTGCTATTTTTAAGGGCCTTATATATATAAAAATATATATAAATTCCACAACGACTATTTCTAATTTTAAACTGGGCATATCTTATCACTTCTAAGATGAAATCTCAGTTTGTTAACTTCGTTAGAAAGATATTCTCAATTTGATCCTATCATTTTTGGTTTCACTAAAATCCGGATTGTTTTGCACCCGGTACATCCAATTGAAGTTTGAAATCGAATTATCGAACTACCGCGCCATTTTCAATTTTATTTATAATTATATATAAATATTTATATTCTAACGACGACGTATATAATATAAACGTTCGAATTATATTCAAAACAAATTTCTCGTCAGTATTATTTAAAATAATTCATTTTAAATAATCAAAATTCGCTAAAATTGCCAAAATAAAAATTTTAAACTGGCCCAGATTTTCCGGGTTGTTACACCTGTATGGAAGAATGTATGACAGAGTATATTTAACAGATTGCATAAGTTGATCTCTTCAAACATATTTACATTTGGTGGCAGTGGAATTCGTTTCTCTTAGCTATATACCCGTGATATTTTTGGAGAAATCAATTTGTGATTTGGCAGGTATGACAATGTGACATTCAAGTAAATAGAGGTGTGATGTGTACGTTATGACCTCAAGCCTCACAACCGAGGAATGGTATAAAATCGGGTAGGTCACATGGCTAAGTGGGTAGCTCCCAATTAGTGTGTATTGTCACCAGATCTAGAGAAATTCCATTTTCTTCTTATATCTATTTCGATGTTGTCCCTGTCGGGAAACGGTTGCTGATCCCAACCATTGGTGATAATACATTCGGTACACTCAAGCGAAATGAACGACCGATCATGTTTAGCCTGGGTTACAAGATGTTCTTGTTGAACCCGGTGTACTCCTTTCTTGAGATACACTATCGGAAAGTGGTCCCATACCTTGCTAGTTGGAATCCATTACCCAATAAGCGCCCGTAGTTTTTGATTATATATTATGTATGTAAAACGTGAGATGAAAGCGTTCTGCTGAATGATTATTAATTAGGATTGATAGACACTACTGTAATATCAGAAGAGATTTGATATAAAGAATATTTTGGTTTATAGTAAGGTAAAAATCATCCGTGTTTATGTATGGATCAGTCTTACGATTATCCTTTCTTTTAAAGGGACTTTAAAAGTTAAATGGTTAGAGTTTACTCACACCAGTCACATGACTGACCCAGAGTTTATTTTGTTTTGTTTTCCCTAAACTCTTGGGTGCCCAATTTTGTATGGGCAGTCAAGTAGTCAGGATTTTTCAGATATATTTGGAGAGGTTGGAGTAGGAGGCTTCAGGATTTTATAGATATTGTTATTTCTGTAGTGATGTAAGTGTTATACTCTAATGATGATATGTATATACAAATGACAGATTTGTATTTAAAAGTTATGTTGTATACTATATTTTATTCGTTCTGCTGTGAGATTCGTGTTACTCTGATGATGTTGTTTTTTTGTTCTTCTTCTTCTATTCTAATTTTCTATCTTATCTATTTCTCACCCTCTAACTTCTTTCTATTAATGATCTGTAATGTTCGATGCCTGAATAATTGACATAGGTTTTATGTTGATTTTCTAGGTCGAAAATTCTAGTTCGTTACAGTGGTATCATAGTTGAAGGTTAACTAATTACCTTGGCTCTGTGGCATGACTCAATAGAGATGGGGTTAGTAGTACCCTAGAATGAGTTTGAGTGTATATATACGAGTGAGCGTATTTGTAGATTTTATTAAAAAATTGCTTTATATTGTGAAAATTTATTAGTTGAGTTGTTTATGAGTTCTGGCCGATCAGTTTGATCCATTGTATCGGTATGGGTTTCTAAATGCTCGAATACGATGAACCGACATAGTATGTTTTAAAACGAGGGTAAACGAAATAATTTTACCCAAATTATATTTTGATATAAAGGATTTATATTGGAATTAATATAGTATATAAGATGTGTTGGTTGTTATATAAAAGTAAAATGGTTGTGTAAATAGCCAATCAGGATTCATATAAGTGTAATATATGAAATCAAATGGATTAAATCTGAATTTAAAATCAGAATTGGAATTAAAACTCTGTAAATGTGAAAAGTATTTATAAATGGATTTGTATTAAATATATGAGAATTTTAAAATCCTGGGAGATTTTAAATTGTTTTACAAGCATTGAGAAGGATATTTTGAAATAAATTTCAAAATGGAAGTGTTTAAAGAATGAGTTTTGAAAATTGATATAGTATTGAACTCATTTCAGTCGCTAGAAAATAATTCCGATGATGATCCGGACATCATCGGTGTTCATTTCGAGTTCTAAGTGACGGATTACTACCAAAGATTTTGTTTTTGGAAATGTTTTGAGAAAACAAGTTGTTTTGATTCCGAAAAGGTGATATCTGGTTTGTGAAAAGCAAAGTTGTTTAAAACTCCTAGGAAAAGATTGTTTGAATTAAAAACAAATTAAAAAGGAATTTGCAAAAGCAAATTGAAATTTAATTGGATTAGAGTGATATCGAATAAAATTGTATTATGAGATAGGAATTTGAAATGGAACCAAATTAGTGGATTATGAGTTTGGAATCTAGAATGAAACTTGAATTGAAATGGTATTTGGTTTGGATGTGAGCGAATGATTGGGTGAGGATAAAATTGATTGGAGTTTGATGGGGATGACATTTGTATATGCAGAATTGATAACAGATGGAAATGATATAATGATATGCCCAACAAAAAGTTACAAGTTTATTTTTATATGAGTTTGATGATTTTTGAGCCGGTTTGGCAAGCCGCTTGTGTGACGACCCCAAAACACCGTACGACGGTGTTAAGGGTAATCTTTGGAATATAACACATAAACAGATAATAGCAGAATAGAAATAAATAAATACACCAGATAATGAACAAATAATACACTGGATAAACGAAATCATCAGAGTTACACAGTATACAGGATCATACTTAGTACAAATACAGTTTAGCTATACATAAATGTCTACAGCGGAAACAAACATAATATGTACAGTAGGAGCTAAACAACATAAAAAGAGATAAATGATAGAATCCATCTTCAGCTCCAGCTAACCAGAAAGAGCCTGCTAAAACCTGGAGACAAGGCTGCCCGTGTAGAAAAAGGGGCACCCGAGTTTGCAAGTGAAACAAACTACGAGTCAGTCATGGGACTGGTATGATAAATCTAATTAACACATTTATAATATGGCTAACCACAGGACCACGCCACTTTCGTGGAACGGGTTTACTCCATTGGATTTCCCGCGCTTTAAAACAAATAAATCTTTTAAACATTGCAATGCTTTTTATAAAAATGAAGCCATTATAAGACTCAGTTCCCATCACACAATGCAACGCAAACCGGAGGATAGAGTTTTACCTTATAATGGCCAAAATATGCTTGATATGAATAGAACAAAAGAATTTGATATTATTACTAGTGTTTACATGTTTCAAAAACAATTTCGAATCATAATTATCAATCATAGACGGCATGGATACCATATATCATGTCGCCATATATATATACAATCAAAACCGCACAGTCACGTATTTGGAAATTGGATTTCCGTCATGAACCGAGGCAAGGGATCGTCCTCACCGAATTCGAGACGCTCTAGCCCGCCCCTCAGGCAAGCGCGCAGGCAAGCCTTGGATCATCAGGGCCAGTCCACCGATGTGGATTATTATGCCTGAACACTGCGTTCCCCCACGCTTTGGGGCGTAAATGAGCCAACGAATGACTTCATCGGCTTCACATAGTCACCGATATATCCGAGGCACCTCGCAACAGCAACAACCACACAAGTTAAAATAATATATATGCCAGCCAGTTTAAGCACTGACACCACCTCTAGCTAGAAAGGAACGCATGCCCTCCCTGATGTCCTCTCCCGTTTCTGGTTCATATCGGGGTGTGAGGCTCGCGAATTCACGTTATACACAAAGCTACGCCACACAGGCGGTGCTTTGATCATCAACCACAAGACTTTGCTTTTCAACATAAGCCCTGACCACTGCATCTTAGCATGCCACACAGGCAATTCACACCGTGCAACTGATGGCTATCAATCACACAGAATGAATTCCAATGTCAGACACACAATCCATTTACAAGTTCGTTCTGGGTCTGAACGAAACCAGAGGCACTATATACCTCGCATACCCATCGATCTCCATGTACGTCTGGACGATCATCACTCATTATCCATATTTCGGGATGCCTCCCAATCAGGACATCAGTTACCATCCAAACGAGGTGAAGGTCTCCGGTCTTCAACCACCGTCTTCATCTTCGACTTCTTATCATCGATTCAGTTATTCAAAATGGGATAAACCATGTCTTTCTTAGCAACTCGCGTATATAATAAACAAGTGCTACACAGACACATATACACCTTATTCCAATTCATTAGTCACTAACCGTAAATTAGTTAGAGAACGATTTCCCAAATATTAACCCCGTAGGCCGAAACCAACATCAGATCAAAACCCAGGAAACCATTCGACTTAGCTAACCTTCAGTTAGTTTCTAAATTTCACGTTCCATATCATTTATAATATTTTATAACGATTTATCGCTATTTTTATTTATTTTAAAATAGCCAATTTATTCAAACGACGCTTCAGGCCATAACGCGGCCGTGGCGCTGTTTTTCTTCAGATTTGATTTACACATATCAGAATATCCAACCGTTGGATCTTCACAAAATTTATATCATTAGAAAGATCTTTTCAAAACGAATCCAACGGTTCCAGTTTTGGGAAAATCCAATGGTCAGATCTCCCGGCACAATCGTTTGAAGTTTCGATTTCAAAATACGAACTACAGCGTCGTTGTTCGATTTAATTTAATTATATATATATATATATATAATCGATTCTAGCGCTGTTTTTCTTCAGATTTGAATTAAACATTCCAGACAATCCAACCGTTGGATCTTTACAAAGTTGGTGTCATTGGAAAGATATTTCCAAAGCGAAGCCAATGGTTTTGGTTTCGGGAAAATCCGATGGTCGGATTTTCCGCACTAATCGTTTGAAATCACGGTTTCAAAACACGAACTGCAGCTTCGTTATTCGATTTATTTTAATTATATTTATATATATATAAATATAATATATTCTTTGATTTCAAAACCATTTCCTTTTCATACATTTGATAAAAATGATATTTTTATCCAACTGACATTTATTTCGACACTTCACTATTTTTAACAATTCATGTATATAATAAAAATGTGATTTTTATTGTAAAACAGTTTATTTCAAAACACGAATATTTTATATAGTTCATATAGATGATAAAAATATGATTTTTATTATAAAACAATTTATTTCAAAACACGACTATTTTATATAGTTCATACAGATGATAAAAATATGATTTTTATTATAAAACAATTTATTTCAAACACGAATACCATTCAACACATGAATTTCTTTTCAACGAATGAATTTCTGTTCAACACATGAAGGTTTTCTATAGTTCATATATATAAAATAAAAATGTGATTTTTATTGTTAAAACAATTTATTTAAAACACGAATACCATTCAACACATGAATTTCTATTCAACACATGAAGGTTTTCTATTCAACACACGAATATAGTTTCAACATATGAAAATAATTCTAACACATAAATATTATTCAAAATTTCGGCAGCATAACGACAGGGTAGTTAAACCGGGGCCGTCCCTAGTACGGCTCCTCGCTCTACCTTAAAGCCTCGCAGCTTTTGAAAATGGGGATTTCATGCATCTAGTTCGCATGCAGGCGGCATGTATATTTTTTCTTTATTTTCCATAAACTAATCCTATGTGGTTTCAACCAAATAATTCTCAACCACAAATGAGTATTTTTCAACCACAATCAATCAATTTCAACCACAAACAGTTCAAATCAACCATTCGCTATCAACCAATTTTCACACCAATCACAACCAATAAATATCGTCCATGGTTTGTGGACGAGGGGCGTATATATATATATATATATATATATATATATATATATATATATATAATACACGTATATTTCACTTCCATTTCAACACATATATAATTTTTACAACGCATATATAACTTATACATCAAATGTACAACTTATACAACGCTTATACAAGAGGTGTACAACGCTTATATAACTCATACATCGATTATATAATTTATACATCATCGTTTTCCATATCGTTTGTAATTTAGAAATCTCACATTGGGTTCCACTCCACCAAAAATAGCAAAAGGCTCAGAAAAATATGCGGTCTCTTCTATAATGTAGAAGACGTCCACACAAGTCCACTGTCTCTTGTTTCACTAAATTTCGTCAGCAAACGAAAAAGATATGATTTTACAGTGAAATAATATAGTTTATTTTAAAATCAGCCGTTACCTTCTGAAATTCTTCAAAACTAGGTCACGCGATTTCGTGAAATCCGTGAATCGATTAGGATGATCGGGCTACGCAGCGTCGAAGGGGGAGGAGAGGCGCAGGCGGCGGCGGTGGTCACGGTCGGAGCTGACGTCGGCGACGGCGAAAAAGGCGCGACTTTCGAGACCCGTATCTCCCTAACGAAGCGATGATAAATTGCAAATCTTATATGGATTTGAAGCTCATGAGGCGATCTACAAAAAACTCAACTGGGGCATGGGTTTTTATTGAGTGAGGAAGGAGAAATCGAGGAGGGAAAGGAGGAGCACTCTTCCGTCGTCTATCGTGGGGGGAGAGAGAATTTACGGGGAGAGAGAAAACATAACCGACCAATGAGATTTTTTTTATATTTATATATTTAAAAATTCGGAAATACCCCATATCTCATATGAAATCCAATCCAAACTCAACGACTGTCGTCCCTATCTAAATACCCCCATTCCGAACACAATGGGATATGTTTTGTAGGCCCATTCGAATGTTTCAGTCAATTTTCCTTCAAATTAAAATATAAAACATTCAATAATTATTTTGAACATGCATTTCAATTTGCCGGGGCCACATACTGATTCTAAAAATTCTCGAAAAATAAATCTAGTTATGTTTTGATGATACGATCCCAACAAAACTAGTTTCGTCGAATTCTGAGACCGTTTGAAAAATGGCTCATTTCTGGTCGATCCAATTTAATATAAATCGACCAAACACATTTTCCTTTGCCACGCTCACATATTAACTTCAAAAATTATGAAATTTGAATCCTAGCAATCATTTGACATCCCGGATTCAACAAAAGTGGTTTAGTTGAATTCCGAGGTTGTTTGCAAAATGGCCATTTTCACGGGCAATATAAACTCTATAACGACCTTTCTGAAAATTCGTTTGGCCATAACTTTTGCTTCCTGCTATGAAACTTCGATTTTTCAGATTCGTTAGAAAGGTATTTACTAACAGATTTAAATATTTTTGGTTTCACTCAAATCCGTTTTGTTTTGCACCCGGTACAGTCAGGCAAAGTTTAAATTCAAATTTTGAAACTACCGCGCCATTTCAGGCCTTGTTTATAATTAGAATTAATTATATTTATTTTCAAACGTCGATTCAAACACTCTTTTCGTCGTTATTATTTAAAATATTTAATTTAAATATTTTAAATTCACTAAAATAGCCAAATTAAAATTTTCAAACTGGTTCAGATTTTCCGGGTTGTTACAATCTCCCCCACTTAAAACTTTTCGTCCCCGAAAAGGAACAAAGTCGAAAGTGGTTTTGATTAATCAACTCTACTTTTAATCTGGCTTCCATTCTCCAACTTTTCAGTTTTTGAGAATTTTCAAATTCTTCAAAAATTTGGCTAACACCCTTAATTTTTGAAAAATTTCGCCATAACCTCCTTTGTACGGGGAGGGGTTTGGAAATTTATTGGGCCGTATCAGGTACCCAATAAATCCTATAAAGCACACATAATTATAGTGATATATTCTGGTGTTTATAGGGGTGCGTGTATAGATAATAACTCCCGAGAATAAATTCTCGTCACCCTGTCTAAGCCTGAGGGAGTGTGTATTTTTAATTACTCCAGAGAATAAATTCTCGTCACCTCGTCCCATGTGGGAAATAAATAATCCATGTGCCGTATCTAATAACTAGAGAGATGTGATTATTGTCAACTCCAGACCCGTGTGGGGTTTTTATTAATCTGGAAATTTATCGTTACAATTTTATATGGTCCATATCAGTCATCAGTTCAACCTGTAATATATAGTCATCGCCATACAAGCCTCTCGCTCGTATGGTAAATCTTCAACCTCGTCATGCAAGCTCCAAATGCTTATATGGTATATGATGAAGTATGCCTATCTTCAAAAAGTATGCCATGTAGCATAGTTCAAAATTAATGTTACTATCCTATTGCGACGTTTATTATTACACACAGAACAACCAGCACTCCACAACCAATGGCATTCACAGGAGTTGATATAATAATATTTCCCATCCAACTCATTAAGGTTTACCTATTCGTCAGGCACGCAAATAAATTCTTTACTCAACAACTAATCCATTTACCTGTTGAAACATATATAATGCACATGTATATATTTCTATCTATTTTTATATCAGTTCAATGTGTGATTTAATCGAATAAATTCTACCATTCATTCTCTTATTAATTAAATTAACTATCGTTCTAGTAATTTAATTAACCCAACCCACTATCACACAACACAAACACAAAGCAATTTGTTTTTAACTTTTCAAAATCATACAAATCAATTCACACACTCTTTTTAAATTAATCCGACTATAGAATTAAAAGTGCACATCCATGGAAAGAAAATAACAACAAAGTAGAGAACTAAATGGTAATGCAAAGTATGGTAAATGTACCTTGCACCGGAGTCAATCAGAGATATCCACTCGACACTTAGGATAGGCTTTCTGAATGCACTCCTCAGTTTCCCAAGTACAATCTCGCGGATCTCCACTCCATTGCACTTTGACTAAGTGAACCTTCTTGTTCCTCATTTCTTTGGTTTCTTTGCCAATGATCTTTAGCGGCTCTCTTCTCATAGCCAATTCTGGAGTAATTTCAATATCCTATTGGGCGGCTTCTTCCACAACCAAGTCTGGGTCATGAACATGCTTTCGAAGTTGAGATACGTTAAATACATCATGTACTCCAGGCAACCAATCTGGCAATTGAACTCCATAAGCGAGGGTTCCAATCCGTTCAAGTATAGGGAAGGGACCAATAAATCTGGGCGCCAACTTCCCTGTTTTACCGAACCGGATAACTCCTCTCATCGGCGATACTTTCAAATATACATAGTTGCCAACAGCAAATGATATATCTCTTCTTCTCTTATCAGCATAGCTCTTCTATTAGCTTTGAGCGGCGAGTAATCGTTTCTTAACGAAATCGACTTTGTCGGCAGTTTCTCGGATCATATCATGTCCCAATACAAGCCCATTACCAGGTACGACCCAACAAGCAGGAGATCGGCACGGTCTACCATACAATGCTTCGAATGGCGACAATGTCAGGCTCGCTTGGTAGCTGTTGTTATATGAGAATTCAGCCAAATGTAAATGGTCTTCCCATGATCCACCGAAATCTAGAACACAAGCCCGTAATAAATCTTCTAGTATACGATTCACCCTCTCAGTTTGACCATCTGTCTGAGGATGATAAGCGGTGCTCAAGTTCAGCTTCGTTCCCAGTTCTACTTGAAATGCCTCCCAGAATTTTCTAGTGAATATTGGATCTCTATCACTAACTATACTGAGCGGCACTCCATGTAGCCTAACAATTTCCTTGAAATATATCTGTGCCAGACTTTGAGCAGTTCTGTTCGATCTGACAGGTATGAAATGGGCGGTCTTCGTGAAGCGATCTACGATCACCCAAATACTGTCATTTCCTTTCCTTGTTCTGGGCAAACCATCTATGAAGTCCATGGAAATATGTTCCCACTTTCAACCTAGAACGTCCAGCGGTTGCAACAATCCAGCAAGTTTCTGTTGGTCGCTTTTGACTAGTTGGCAAGTAGGGCATCGGCTAACATATAAAGAAATGTCTCTCTTCATCGACCTCCACCAGAAAGTGCGTTTGATGTCATTATACATTTTGCTTACTCCTGGATAGATACTAAATTTTGACTTGTGGCACTCATCCAGGACTTCCTTTCGGAGCTCAGAAATGTTAGGAACACAAATTCGATCCTTTAGCCTTAAAATCCCATCATTATCAACTTGAAAACTCAAGGGCTCGCCTTTTTGAATTATCTCTCTAATCTTCTGAATGAAGTGATCATCCCTCTGAAGAGCAGATATTTTATCTATTAATAAAGTCGTAATAATAAAACTGGCGATCATTACATTCTTTCGGCTTAACGCATCGGCCAGGACATTGGCTTTCCCTGAAGTGTATAAATCTCAAAGTCGTATGCTGCAAGTAACTCTAGCCAACGTTGCTGCCTCAGATTCAAGTCTTTTTAGGTGAACAGATACTTTAACGACTGGTGATCTGTAAATAGTTCGAATTTCTCACCCAGAAGATAGTGTCTCCAGATTTTCAAAGCAAATACTATAGCCAACAACTCAAGATCATGAGTGACGTAGTTCTTTTCATGTGGCTTTAGTTGACGGCTAGCATAAGCAACAATCTGACCTCTTTGCATTAATTCTGCACCAAGGCCTTCTCTAGAGGCATCTATCCAGACTTTCAAGTCCTGATTGCCGTCGATTATCATTAACACTGGAGCCGTTGTTAATCTTAACTTTAGCTCCTCAAAAGCCTCCTCACATTCTGGAGTCCACTTGAATTTTGAGTGCTTCTTTGTAAGCTTCGTTAGGTGACTAGATATCTTCGAAAAATATTTAACGAACTTCCAGTAATAACTAGCAAGTACAAGAAAACTTCAGACTTCTGTGGGAGTACTAGGCTGTTTCCAATTTTGAATAGTGGTGATTTTACTTGGATCAACAGCAATTCCTTCTTTTGATACGACGTGGCCAAGAAACTTCACTTCATCTTGTCAGAATATACATTTGGACAGTTTGGCTTTCAATACATTCCTTCTTAGAATTTCTAGAACTTGGTCCAAATGTTTTTCATGTTCGTCCTTTGACTTAGAGAAGATTAGAATATCGTTAATAAAAACCGGAATAAACTTATTCAGGACTCCTCTGAACACTCTATTCATCAAATCGACGAAGTAAGCTGGAGCATTACATAATCCGAACGGCATTACTAACCACTCATAGAACAAGTCGGGACCTCTGAATGCTGTCATTAGAGCACACTCTTCGGCAATACGAAGCTGATGGAAACCTATCGCTAGGTCCATCCTTGAAAATACTTGTGCTCCATTCAGAAGATCCAATAAATCATCGATTCTCGGCAATGGATATTTATTCTTTATTGTCTGCTTGTTCAAATCACGATAATCCACACATAGTCGCAGAGTACAGTTAGACTTTGGGACAAACACCACTACTGCTCCTCAATCAGAGAAACTAGGCCTGATCAGACCCTTCCATACAAGCTGACGAGTTTGATTGTCTAGTTCTTATTTCTCCTTTAGAGTCATCCTCCGAATAGCGTGCACCACTGGCCTTGCGTTCGGAATTAAAGCGATCTTGAAATCGATTTCTCTCTGCGGAGGTAAGCTGACAACTTCTTCGAACACATCTGCATAATTCTTTACGACAGGAATATCTTTGATGAGGTCGGGAATATTCTCTGTGACTACAGGGATATTTTCTATTTAAGCAGGAGAAACATCCAACGCTGCCCAGAAGACTTTTCTATCAGAATTATGACCTTCACATGGTATGGTTATATAATTCCCTGATTGGGCCTTTGCCTTAACAACTCTCTCGGCGCATTTAACCTCAGCCTCATATTTGGTTAGCCAATCCAATCCCAGAATAAGATCGAATTCAGTAAAATTCATGATGATAGAGATGGTAGGGAACTTATAACAGGAAAAAGAGACAGGTACCGCACAAACCCAACTGAGATCGAGGGAACTCCCAACCGGATTATGGACAGTGATGGGTTCTTTGAGCTTTTTCAAATTTAAATCCAACTTCTTAACTGCATTCTTTGCAATAAAGCTTCGTGACGCCCCTGTATCAAATAGTACTTTAACTGGAATATTTTTGACATTAAGCGTGCCTTCCAAAACATCAGCCCTTTCCTGAGCAGATGAAGATGCAGGCACTTCTGCCACTTCATTTACATGCACTGCTTCAAGTTTTCTGAATAGCGGGCAGGCCTTTAAAAGATGACCAGTCTGATTACATCCACCACATTTTCTATTCTCTTGAAACTTCTTCTTGGATTTAGATCCACTCTTTATTCATTTCTTCGAGGGTTTGCAATTACCCTGCAAATGCCCTTGCTTATAGCAGTTATTGCATATGGCAGTCGTTACTGGTTCTTTCTCAGATCTGGCCCTTTTCGATTGACTTTAGGCTTCTTAATGGCCTCAGGACTATCAGTCACAGACTCCACTTTGTTACTCGAACTGACTTCCTCTTCGTCGCGCAACATACCTTACTTATGGAGATCTTCATACTGATAAGCCATATATATCATTTCTGAAAAAGGAAGCTTCACATGCCCCATTAGTTTATTCTGGTATTTTCTTTGCAGGCCATGAATAAATCTATGATCCTTTCTATTCGTATTTTGAATTAGATGAGGAGCAAAGTGAGAAAGTTCGTTGAATTTCTTATGATATTCTAGAATGGTCGTATCTCCTTGTATCAGATAAGAGAATTCATCGCATAACCGCTCAGTTGCTTCAGGAGGAGTAAATCTTTCTAGGAAAATCTCTTTGAATCTATCCCAGGTGATATCACCTTCTGGATTATCTTTGATGATTATTTCCCACCAGATTAAAGCTTCTTCTTTGAGTGCCCAAGATGCCATTGATCTTTTATGATCAACCCTCAACTGGACACGTTCAAAAATTCTTTCAACAGAACTCATCCAAGCTTGAGTTTGAATTATAGATTCATTGCCCGAGAATTGTGCTCTGCCTAGATTTCGATATCTCTTTAATAGAGCCTCTAGATCTGGTTTTGCATTTCTTCTGTTTCTGACACTCATTTTCTAGTACTTCTGCAAATAGCAGATCAAGTGTCAGGAAAACAGAAAAGGTATTTTAAAACATAGAAACATATACTTGAATGTGAATGTGTCTATCGAGGTGTATTTCATTCTGTTTTACTCATACTAAGATATTACTGATCCTATCTGTATTGAGTTACCCGTCCTAGAACACTACTGGTTCTATTTCTGACGAGTTCGTTAATATGTTATATTCCAGAACTAAGCTTAACCAAAGCTCTGATACCACGATGTGACGTCCCCAAAACCCCGTACGACGGTGTTAAGGGTAACCTTTGGAATATAACACATAAACAGATAATAGCAGAACAGAAATAAATAAATACACCAGATAATGAACAAATAATACACTGGATAAATGAAATCATTAGAGTTACACAGTATACAGGATCATACTTAGTAAAAATACAGTTCAGCTATACATAAATGTCTACAGCGGAAACAAACATAATACGTACAATAGGAGCTGAACAACATAAAAAGAGATAAATGATAGAATCCATCTTCAGCTCCTGCTATCCAGAAATAGTCTGCTAAAACCTGAAGACAAGGCTGCCCATGTAGAAAAAGGGGCACCCGAGTTTGCAAGTGAAACAAACTACGAGTCAGTCACGGGACTGGTATGAGAAATTTACTTAACACATTTATAATATGGCTAATCACAGGACACGCCACTTTCGTGGAACGGGTTTACTCCATTGGATTTCTAGTGCTTTAAAACAAGTAAATCTTTTAAATATCGCAATGCTTTTTACAAAAATGAAGCCATTATAAGACTCAGTTCCCATCACACAATGCAATACAAATCAGAGGATAGAGTTTTACCTTATAATGGCCAAAATATGGTTGATACGAATAAAACAAAAGAATTTGATATTATTACTAGTGTTTACATGTTTTAAAAACAATTTCGAATCATAATTATCAATCATAGACGGCATGGGTACCATATATCATGCCGCCATATATATATATACAATCAAAACCGCACAGTCACGTATTTGGAAATTGGATTTCCGTCATGAACCGAGGCAAGGGATCGTCCTCACCGAATTCGAGACGCTCTAGCCCGCCCCTCAGGCAAGCATGCAGGCAAGACTTGGATCATCAGGGCCGGTCCACCGATGTGGATTATTATGCCTGAACACTGCGTTCCCCCGCCCTTTGGGGTGTAAATGAGCCAATGAATGACTCCATCGGCTTCACATAGTCACCGATATATCTGAGGCGCCTCGCAACAACAACAACCACACAGGTGAAAATAATATACATGCCAGCCAATTTAAGCACTGACACCACCTCTAGCTAGAAAGGAACGCATGCCCTCCCTGATGTCCTCTCCCGTTTCTGGTTCATACCGGGGTGTGAGGCTCGCGAATTCACGTTATACACAAAGCTATGCCACGAAGGCGGTGCTTTGATCGTCAACCACAAGACTTTGCTTTTCAACAGAAGCCCCGATCACTGCATCTTAGCATGCCACACAGGCAATTCACACCGTGCAACTGATGGCTATCAATCACACAGAATCAATTCCAACGTCAGACACACAGTCCATTTACAAGTCTGTTCTGGGTCTGAACGAAACCGGAGGCACTATATACCTCGCATACCCATCGATCTCCACGTACGTTTGGACGATCACCACTCATTATCCATATTTTGGGATGCCTCCCAATCAGAACATCAGTTACCATCCAAACGAGGTGAAGGTCTTCGGTTTTCAACCACCGTCTTCAATTTTGACTTCTTATCGTCGATTCAGTTATTCAGAATGGGATAAACCCGGTCTATCTGAGCCACTTGCGTATATAATAAACAAGTGCTACAAAAATACATATACGCCTTATTCCAATTCATTAGTCACTAACCGTAAATTAGTAAGAGAACGATTTCCTATATATTAATCCCGAAGGCCGAAACCAACATCAGATCAAAACCCAGGAAACCATTCGACTTAGCTAACCTTCAGTTAGTTTCTAAATTTCATGTTCCATATCATTTATAATATTTTATAACGATTTATCGCTATTTTTATTTATTTTAAAATAGCCAATTTATTCAAACGACGCTTCAGGCCATAACGCGGTCGTGGCGCTTTTTTCTTCATATTTGATTTACACATTTATGAAAATCCAACCGTTGGATCTTCACAAAATTTATATCATTAGAAAGATCTTTTCAAAACGAATCCAATGGTTCCAGTTTTGGGAAAATCCGACGGTCGGATCTCCCGGTACAACTGTTTGAAGTTTCGATTTCAAAATACGAACTGTAGCGTCGTTATTCGATTTAATTTAATTATATATATATATAAATATAATCGATTCTGGCGCTGTTTTTCTTCAGATTTGAATTAAACATTCCAGACAATCCAACCGTTGGATCTTTACAAAGTTGGTGTCGTTGGAAAGATATTTCCAAAGCGAACCCAACGGTTTCGGTTTCGGGAAAATCCGATGGTCGGATCTCCCGCACTGCTCGTTTGAAATCACGGTTTCAAAACACGAACTACAGTTTCGTTATTCAATTTATTTTAATTATATATATGTATATATAATATATTCTTCAGTTTCAAAACCATTTCCTTTTCATACATTTGATAAAAATGATATTTTTATCCAACCGACATTTATTTCGACACTTCACTATTTTTAACAATTCATGTATATAATGAAAATGTGATTTTTATTGTAAAACAATTTATTTCAAAACTCGACTATTTTATATAGTTCATATAGATGATAAAAATGTGAATTTTATTATAAAACAATTTATTTCAAAACACGACTATTTTATATAGTTCATATAGATGATAAAAATATGATTTTTATTATAAAACAATTTATTTCAAACACGAATACCATTCAACACATGAATTTCTTTTCAACGAATGAATTTCTATCCAACACATGAAGGTTTTCTATAGTTCGTATATATAAAATAAAAATGTGATTTTTATTGTTAAAACAATTTATTTAAAACACGAATACCATTCAACACATGAATTTCTATTCAACGAATGAATTTCTATTCAACACATGAAGGTTTTCTATTCAACACACGAATTTAGTTTCAACACATGAAAATAATTCTAACACATGAATATTATTCAAAATTTCGGTAGCATGACGACAGGGTAGTTTAAACTGGGGCTGCCCCTAGTACGGCTCCTCGCTCTACCTTAAAGCCTCGCAGCTTTTGACAATGGGGATTTCATGCATCTAGTTCGCACGCAGGTGGCATGTATTTTGTTTTCTTTATTTTCCACAAACTAATCCTATGTGGTTTCAACCAAATAATTCTCAACAACAAACGGGTATTTTTCAACCACAATCAATCAATTTCAACCACAAACAATTCAAATCAACCATTCGCTATCAACCAATTTTCACACCAATCACATCCAATAAATATCGTCCATGGTTTGTGGACGAGGGGCGTATATATATATATTATATACGTATATTTCATTTCCATTTCAACACATATATAATTTTTACAACGCATATATAACTTATACATCGAACGTACAACTTATACAACGCTTATACAAGAGGTGTACAACGCTTATATAACTCATACATCGTTTTTTTCCATATCGTTTGTAATTTAGAAAACTCATATTGGGTTCAACTTCACCAAAAATAGCAGAAGGCTCAGAAAAATATGCGGTCTCTTCTAGAATGTAGAAGACGTCCAGACGAGTCCACTGTCTCTTGTTTCACTGAATTTCGTCAACAAACGAAAAAGTTATGATTTTTACAGTGAAATCAAAAACCGTAGTGCTTTAAAGTGCTATAATATAGTTTATTTTAAAATCAGCCGTTATCTTCTGAAATTCTTCAAAACTAGGTCATGCGATTTCGTGAAATCCGTGAATCGATAGGATGATCGGGCTACGCAGCGTCGAAGGGGGTGGAGAGGCGCAGGCGGCGGTGGTGGTCATGGCCAGTTCGACGGTCGGAGCTGATGTCGGCGGCGGCGGAAGGAGAAATCAAGGAGGGAAAGGAGGAGCGGTCTTATATGGATTTGAAGCTCCCTTACGAGGCGACGATAAATTGCAAATCTTATATGGATTTGAAGCTCATGAGGCAATCTACAAAAAACTCAACTGGGGCATGGGTTTTTATTGAGTGTGGAAGGAGAAATCAAGGAGGGAAAGGAGGAGCGGTCTTCCATCGTCTATCGTGGGGGGAGAGAGAATTTACGGGGAGAGAGAAAACATAACCGACCAATGAGATTTTTTTATATTTATTTATTTTAAAATTTCGAAAATACCCCTTATCTCATACGAACTCCAATCCGAACCCAACGACTGTCGTCCCTAGCTAAATACCCCCATTCCGAACACAATGGGATATGTTTCGTGGGCCCCTTCGAATGTTTCAGTCTGTTTTCCTTCAAATTAAAATATAAAACATTCAATAATTATTTTGAACGTACATTTCAATTTGCCAGGGCCATATACTAATTCTAAAAATTCCCGAAAAATAAATATAGCTATATTTTGACGATACCATCCCAACAAAACTAGTTTCATCGAATTCTGAGACCGTTTGAAAAATGGCTCATTTCTGGTCGATCCAATTTAATAGAAATCGACCAAACACATTTTCCTTTACCACACTCACATATTAACTTCAAAAATTATGAAATTTTAAACCTAGCAATCATTTGACATCCCGGATCCAACAAAAGTGGTTTCGTCGAATTCCGAGGTCGTTTGCAAAATGAACATTTTCACGGGCTATATAAACTCTATAGCGACCTTTCTGAAAATTTGTTTGGCCATAACTTTTGCTTCCTGCTATGAAACTTCGATTTTTCAGATTCGTTAGAAAGGTATTCACTAACAGATTTAAATATTTTCGGTTTTACTCAAATCCGTTTTTTTTGCACCCGGTACAGTCAGGCAAAGTTTGAACTCAAATTTTGAAACTACCGCGCCATTTCAGGCCTTGTTTATAATTAGAATTAATTATATTTATTTTCAAACGTCGACTCAAACACACTTTTCGTCATTATTATTTAAAATATTTAATTTAAATATTTTAAATTCACTAAAATAGCCAAATTAAAATTTTCAAACTGGTTCAGATTTTCCGGGTTGTTACAGCTTGGTTGTTTAATTTTCTTTTGGATTAGAGAAGGCCCAAAGAGGCGAGTTGTAGTTGTACCGATTGAGTCGTACAAAGGAGGTGCTGGTGAAATTTCTCGAAAATTTATGGTGTTAGAAAATTTTCAGAATTTTTGAAAATTTTAGTTGATCGGATTGAATTAGTATTTTAATTAAAATCAATCGGTTCAGCTGAAACTGAAGTTAATAAGTAAAACAAATAATTTTTAACCCAATTAATAGGGTTTGTCTTCTACCTTAGCAATTTCGAGGAAGAAATTATTTTAAGGGGGGAAGAATGTAACGACCCATATTTTTAATGGAAAATAAATAATTTATTTAATTACTTAAATAATGTGGAAATTTAAAATAACCAAAATTAAATAATATTGAATATTTGATTAATATTAATAATAGAATAATATATTTAATTCTGAAAAAATCAAAAATAGTAGAACTGGCAATATTATGTGAATTGAATCATTTAACTAATTTAATTCAGTTTTGAATTTGAATTATATTAATGAATTTATTTATAAATGTCTGTTGAACGTATAATTTATGTTATAATTATAATCGAGCTCGAAATGGCGCGGTAGTTCGGAATTTGGCGATTCGAACTTCAATTGAATATACAGAATCCGTTTTAAGCCGGATTACGGTGAAAAAAGACACTTTCGGGAGCTGGTGAAGTATATTTTTCTAATGAAAGAGAAAAATCGAGATTTCATTGTGTAGATTATGAGTAGTGTCCAAATCAAATTTTTGAAAAATCGCTATGGAATTCCTTTATAATTTATAACGATTTATTAATATTATAATTGGGTTTTTAATATAAATTGGGTAAGGATTTAACATTGGATTTTAAATATCGAGTTATAAATCCTGATACATTTATTTTGGAGTTAGATGATATTGTATGTGAATATATACGATAATATTAAATTATTTTTATTTAATTTATTTGTTTTTAAATATATTAATATTTAAATGGGTTAATTTAGAGCTTTAAAAATAGTCATTTTTGCAAACGAACTCCATTTTCGACGAAACTAATTTTGTTGGATCCAAAATATTAAATTATTGCTAGATTTCAATTTTCGTAATTTTTGGAGTCAGTATGTGGCGGTATGGGATTTTAACGTGAAAAACAGTTAATAATATGACTTTAAAAATATGCTGTATGATCAAACAGATTCGGAATTCAATGAAACAAGTTTCATTGGGTCTGTAACGTCGAACTGTAGCTGTATGTCCATTTTCGACGAATTTGGATATCGTATGAGATTATACAGATTTTTATAGGACGAATGTAAACAACACTTGATTATAATTAATATAATATTCAAATAAAAAATATAAATTTATTCTATTAATACCCATCACTTAACCTAAACCTAATTTCATTTCCTCCGCCAGTCAACAGAAAGTCCGCCGCTACAAATATGCTTCATCATGAAGTTTTAAATCCTCAAACAAATCAATGAAAATTCCAATAATCATGAAGCATGTATATTATTGATCCTGGGAAGTTCCTCTACAATCGGGTATGCATTTTGTTGGATGCGACAGCATTTTGGATATGGACTTTTTAATCGCAGCGACTAGGGTTAAGCAAATCGAGAGATTTAGATTTTAATATGAGAAATAGTGGTTGTATTTGGGTTTGCTGAGTTGAATAACACCTATGTGCGATATTTTGGAGGATATAGTGATGAAAGTTTTCGCTGTCTTTCATCAGAGCAACGCTGGAGGTCTCGACGCGTTTTGAAGGGGACAACCGTGAGTGTTATGAAGGCTGTAGAGGAGTTTGTGGCTTCGATTGGAGTGTGTATGCAAAGTTTGGTGGATATCAGTGAGTTTTGGGTTCGATCTTTCTTCATTGATGCCTCCGTGAAGACAACGATGCAGTTCAAAAATGGGAACCTGTAATAACCCGGAAAATCTGGGCCAGTTTAAAATTTTTATTTTGGCAATTTTAGCGAATTTTGAATATTTAAAATCAATTATTTTAAATAATATCGACGAGAAATTTATTTTGAATATAATTAGAACGTATATATTATATACGTCGTCGTTAGAATATAAATATTTATATATAATTATAAATGGAATTGAAAATGGCGCGGTAGTTCGATAATTCGATTTCAAACTTCAATTGAATGTACCGGGTGCAAAACAATCCGTATTTTAGTGAAACCAAAAATAATGGGATCTAATTATGAATATCTTTCCAACGAATCCGAATAATCAAATTTTGATAGCAGGAATCAAAAGATATGTCCAGTTGAAAATTCTGAATAGTCGCTATGGAATTCAGGCCCTTAAAAATGGACATTTTGCAAATGACCTCGGATTTCGACAAAACCAGTTTTGTTGGGTCCGTGATGTAAAGTTATTGCTAGGTTTCAAATTTCATAATTTTCTGAATCAATATGTGAGCGTGGCAAAAGAAAACGCGTTTGACCAGTTTCAGTTGATTTTTAATCGACTGGAAATTGGCCATTTTTCAAACTGTCTCAAAATTCAACGAAACTAGTTTTGTTAGGACCGTATCGTCAATACGAAGCTAGAAAATATTTTTTAGGAATTTTTCTAGTTAGTATGTGACCCCGATAATTTGAAATGTACGTTTAAAATTCAATATAGCGATTTAAATGTAAATTCAAAAGGAAACTGATTGTAACAATCGAATCAGCTTGCGATACATATCCCATTGTGTTCGGAATGGGGGTAATACGCTATGGACGACAGGCGGTGGGCCTCGTTTCGAGGTCATATGTAAAAGTCAACTTTTAAGGAATAAAATAATTAAATAATTAAATAAATAAATAAATAAAAAACTTTTCCCCTTATCTCTGGCCCCCCCGTTCATTCCTCAGAATCAAAAAGAAAAAGAAGAAAAAAAAAAACCCGTAAGACCTAATCGCGCCTCCACCCGCGACAGGCCGTCGCCGCCCTCCATCCCGACATCACCGTCGCTCCGATCTTCCCCCCCTCTCACCTAACCCGCTGTCGAACCCCCTTCTCCCTCTCTCAGTCGCAAATCCCCAAACCGCAACCCCGTTCCCGATTGAAAACCGCCGCCGCCTCCCCAGCATCTCGCCGCCATCGCCATCAGCAAAGCCCCCACCACCGCAACCACCTGCCGCTGACGAAGACGCCCCCCCTTCTTCGCAGAGCTGTAAGTGATTTTATTTTATTTTTCTTTTATTTTTATTTTTAAATTCAGTGAATACTGATGTTTTTTTAAAAGTAAAAAGAATACTGTTTTTTTTAAAAGTAAAAAAAATATATACTGTTTTTTTTAAAAGTTAAAAGAAATAAAACTGATTTTATTTTATTTTTAGATTTTTAAAGGGAAAAGATTTAAACTTTAAAATAGAAAAGATTTAAACTTGAAAAGTAAAAGAGTTAAACTTTGAAAAGTAAAAGAAAAGATTTGATCTTTAAAATGGAAAAGGCGGAATCTATATTTTTAAAAATAGGATTTTTATATATTGAATAGCGAACTAAAAATTCGATTTTTATATATTGAATAGCGAACTAAAAATTCGATTTTTATATATTGAATAGCGAACTAAAAATTCGATTTTTATATATTGAATAGCGAACTAAAAATCCGATTTTTATATATTGAATAGCGAACTAAAAATTCGATTTTTATATATTGAATAGCGAACTAAAAATTCGATTTTTATATATTGAATAGCGAACTAAAAATTCGATTTTTATATATTGAATAGCGAACTAAAAATTCGATTTTTATATATTGAATAGCGAACTAAAAATTCGATTTTTATATATTGAATAGCGAAGTAAAAATTCGATTTTTATATATTGAATAGCGAAGTAAAAATTTGATTTTTACATATGTAGTGAAAGCGGACAACGAAGGTGACAAAAAGGCGAAACGACGAAGACTTCTGCAAATGAAGTGCCGTGGAGCTTGGATAGCTTTCGGTGAGAACTTCTCACTCAAATTCTACTTTTCTAGTTATGTATATATATATACTAGGATGTAGACGGTGCTTATTAGAAGCACCCGACACCCGTCCACAGACCATGGACTTGTTTGATTGGTTGTGTAGTTGGTTAGATTATTTGATTTGGATCGGATTGTTTTGGTGAAATGGAAATTGATATGATTGATGTGTGAATGGCGTGGGCCTTCACTAGACCGGGGATAAGGCTAGGCCTCGTCCCGTTTCTAGTATCGTGCCGTTATGCCGCCGAAATTTTCTAAAATATGTTAGAAAAATATAAAAATATCATTTTATTTAAAGAATGAACTGAATAGAAATTCATATGTTGGAATAAAATGTTTTATCGTTAAAAATATAAATTTTAACGTGAATGTGAATAAATGAATAGTTATAAACAAATCGGCCGATTTGTTTGTATATACACTGATTTGACTGATATTGATTGGGTCGATAAATTTCACACATCGCCCAACTGCACAAATAAAATCTGTGTTTGATTGTTTGAAACCCCACACGGGTGTTGGGATGAAATTTGAAGTTCACTCATCCTGATTGATTAAATATGTCGATCGATTGATTGACAGGCTGTTATAAGCGTTAGATATCTATATTTGATGCTTATACAGTGTAGTGCACTTTGGTTGATGGTTGATTATTTTTCAATGCTAATATACATGTGTTGTGTGAAAATCCATATAATTAATTTTATATGGTAATTGATTGGGCCTCATTCCAGTTTAGAAATGGAAATATTTAAAATAGAAATATTTGAAATAGAATATTTGAAAATAGAAATTTATTAAGTCGTGTTGATTAGTTTGACGCCATTTTGACGTGAACGATATTTATATCGATTTTAAAACGATTTCGAAATGAATTGAATTGAAAACAATTTCGAAATGAATTGAATTGAAAACGATTTCGAAATGAATTGAATTGAAAACGATTTCGAATTGAATTGAATTGAAAACGATTTCGAAATGAATTGAATTGAAAACGATTTCGAAATGAATTGAATTGAAAACGATTTCGAAATGAATTGAATTGAAAACGATTTCGAAATGAATTGAATTGAAAACGATTTCGAAATGAATTGAATTGAAAACGATTTCGAAATGAATTGAATTGAAAACGATTTCGAAATGAATTGAATTGAAAACGATTTCGAAATAAATTGAATTGAAAACGATTTCGAAATGAAGTGAATTGAAACGAATTCAAATTGAATTGAAATTTGAATTTGAATAGAAATGAATTTTAAAACGAATCTATAAAGAAGAATTCAATTTTGATTTGAATTGAAATGGAAGTTGAAATTGCTTTTGAAACGAATTTTAAAACTATTTATATAATTCGTTTTAAATGGGAATCGACGAAATATATATTATATATATTATATATATAATATAATGGCCTGAATAGAACGCGCCGCGCCGCGGCAGTTCGTGAATTTCGACCATTTATTTCAAACGGACATTACGGGAGATCCGACCGTCGGATTCTCCTAAAACCGGAACCGTTGGGTTCGTATCGAAAAGAGCTTTCTAACGAATGTGAGAAATTAGAAATCTAACGGTTGGATTTGGAATTATGTCCAAATCAAATTTGAAAAAGGTCGCTATAAGTGCAGTTCGATGGCCATTGATGGAAATCGACTGTACGGGCCTTGATAAAATTATTAAAAATAGTAATAATTTGTGTAAAATCATAAGAAATGATTTGTGAAGATTTGGGATGAAAAACTCCATATTTGAAAAGATAAAAATAGATTTTTATCGAAATGAACTAGTTTTGAACTAGAATTATAATTCTATTTATTTTTAAATAAATAAATTGAATTTGAAAAGGGTTTTGAAAATAACCAAAATTTCCAATGATTGCATTGGAGTGGATTTGAATCGAAATTGTCTTCGGAATATTTCGATGTTGGAATTCGTGATTATACAGATGTTGTTATGGAAATTTGAAAGATATATATTTATATCGTTATTTCCAATACGACATTTGTTAGTCGTAGAATTTGGTATTGAATATATGCCGATATATTTTCTATTCAGAGCCTTGTATTGAATATCAAATGTGATTTGGGTTTGTCGCGAATGGTGTCTTCACTAACACTGTTCTTGAACCTAGTTGTGAAAAGATTAAATCTTTTATTTAGATTTAATGAAGTGTACCAATTAAACGATATTTAATTGGAATTGAATTGGTATTGATTTTTGGGTTTATTGTGAACAGTGTTTTAAATAACACTTGTTCTTTAACCCGATAATTAATGGAGTGTGATTTTGGGTTTATCGTGAACCGTGTTTTAAATGACACTGATTCTTTAACCCAGTTAAAGATTAAAACTAAGTGGAGTTTTAATGAATCTTTAATTAGATTGAGATGATCGAAAATGGAGTATCACCAGTTTTACTCCAGGCGATAATTAAATCTTTAATTAGATTTGAACGTGAAATGGTAATTGAATTACCGATAACACTGTGGTGTTAGATATGAAGTACTACCAGTTTTACTTCATGGGATGAATAGGTTGGGATTGGGAAATAAAATAAATGATTACTTCGGTGTGGTTCGCTAATCTCGACTGGTTTGAATTGATATTCAAAGGAGATTAAAGAATAAATTTAAAGAATTTATCTTGGATAAAATTAATGGGAACTTTTCCCAAAGTATAGGAATATTTGAATAAAAGAATATTCTGAATTGGAATGAGGCGTATGTTGTGTTTGTGTAACACTTTTATAATATATACGCGAGTTATTCAGAAAGACCGGGTTTATCCCATTCTGAATAACTGATTCGACGTGGTGTCGAAGGTGAAGACGGTGGTCGAAGACCGGAAGTCTTCACGTCGTTTGGGTGATAACTGATGATCTTGATTGGGCTGTACACCCAAGAAGATGGAAACAGTTGGTGATCGTCCAGACGTACTTGGAGATCGATGGATATGCGGGGTACTAGGTGCCTCCGGTTTCGTTCAGTCCCAGAACGGACTTGTAAATGGACTGTGTGTCTGACATTGGATTTTAGTCTGTGCGATTGATTTCTATTAAATATATATCTGTTTGGCGGCGGAGAATTTATTCTCTTGCTTAACGCCCTTCTCTGAGACGTACGAGCTCAGGAGTTATATATTGATGGATATCAAACACATGGAGTGAATTGCCTGTGTGGCATGCCTAAGTGGCAAATGATCGAGGCTTCTGTTGAAAAGCAAAGTCTTGTGGTGATGATCAAAGCACAGCCTGTGTGGCACAGCTTTGTGTAACGTGAATTCGCGAGCCTCGCACCCCGGTTGTGAACCAAAAACGGGAGATGGACCTCAGGGAGGGCATGCGTTTCTTTCTAGTTAGAAGTGGCATCAGTGGTTTTACACGCCCTGACGAGTTTGACTTATGTGGTTGTTGCTGTTGCGAGGCGCCTCGGTTATATCGGTTTCGGCCGATGCATTCTGGTCGGCAGACGGACCAGACTTACGCCCCAAAGGGCGGGGAAACGTAGTGTTCAGGCATTTTAATCCACATCGGTGGACCGGCCCTGTCGCTCCAAGGGTCACTCGAGCTCTGATCCTGTGGCTCGGGCTAGAGAGTCACGAAGTCGGTGAGGACTATCTTTTGCCTCGGTTCATAGATGGAAATCCAATTTCCGAATACGTGACTTTGCGGTTTTATTTGTAAACCTATATATGGCGACATAGTGGCATGGGACGCTCATGCCGCCTATGATTGATACTTATGATTTGAAGTTGTTTTATACACTATGCACTTATAATAGTATCAAATAATGTGTTTTAAACGTATCAAGCACGCTTTGGCTGTTATAAGGTAAAAACCCTATCCTCCGGCTTGCGTTGCATTGTGTGATGGGACCTGGGTCTTATAACAGCTTCATTTTTCTTTATTTAGCATTGCGCTGTTTGTTTTATGCACTGGTATTCTTGGGAGGAAACCCGTTCCGTGTTATACGGCGTGGTCCCTTGATTTACCTAATGATTTAAAATAAAGATTAATAACTTTTTTAGTTCTCACACCAGTCACATGACTGACCTGGAGTTTATTGTTTTAACCTAAACTCTGGGTGCCCCTATTTTGACACGGGCAGCTAGTAGTTTTGGTTTTGCAGATTTATATTCACAGGGTCCTGGTTTACAGCTGGAACGATATCCGGAAAGCTTTGTATCCGTATATCTCCTTCTAGTTGTGTATTGTATTATTTTCCGCTGCTATGTATTTAAATGTAATTTGAATCTCTGATATTTCTGTGTAATATTTATTCATTTATACTCTGTATATTCTTGTAATCTGATGCATTGTTGTAATATACAATGAAATGTTCTTCTGTATGAGTTCTATTGTGGTTTGTTCTCGAACTATCCGACACTTTCCTTTACGGGGAAGTTGCGGGTCTTTACACGTGGTATCAGAGCTTTGGTTTACAGAGCTCAGAGAACAAGACACATTAGAACAATACGAAAGAATTCATCAGATATTGGATTAGTAACATCCGATGGGAATGACTCGTTAGAGATGAGATCAGTAGTATCCTAGGACGAGTGTGAAAAGTATATTTTTAAAGTGAAAACAATTTTTGTTTTGAAGATATAAGTCAATTATTCGTATTTGATTATCTATTTATATTGATGTGGACAATCCAGTATATATAGATTTTGCGTATACGTCTGATCCGCGTGTATTCGAATTTTTAATATACTAGATAGATATAGAATCACACTCTAGTCGCCCGGAGATGATTCAGATGATGAGGCCTCATCATCAGTGTTTATATTCGAGTGACGAACGTGTAATATCTATATATTTCCTATTGACTGGTGTGAGAACCAAAAATTAGATAAGACCTATTGTTGTGATTTGGCATCAAAAACATGATTTTTGTATATGGATCAAAATTATGAATTTGAAACTCTAATTCACTAATTGATTGATGTTTGTGTTGTTTGTTTATTTGTTTGCTAATTTTTAGCCATTTAGCCTAATTGAAACAAATATTGAATTGTATTGAAAATTGGTCACATCTGCTTGCATATACATGTATATCATTGAACAGGTCATAGCAAGGAGGCTAGAGCAGAGAATAAAATTTGTTTGCCCGACAAATAGGTACATGTTTACTACATAATTTACTGTTTTGTTTGGGTGATGATGATTTTATGAGCCTATTGGCTAGCCGCTTGGCTTTTTCTTTTTCTTTTTGAGATCTGAAGGACCGGGGAAGCTATTTGAAATTCCCCGATGCTCCCGGTGCAGGGGAGGTTATGGCGAAATTTTTCAAAAATTTAGGGTGTTAGCCAAATTTTTGAAATTTTGAAAATTCTCAGAAATTGAAAAGTTAGAGAAGGAAAGCCAGATCGAATGTAGAGTTGAAGGATCAAACCATTTTCGACTTTGTTCCTTTTCGGGGACGAAAAGTTTTAAGTGGGGGAGATTGTAATAACCCGGAAAATCTGGGCCAGTTTAAAATTTTTATTTTGGCAATTTTAGCGAATTTTGAATATTTAAAATCAATTATTTTAAATAATATCGACGAGAAATTTATTTTGAATATAATTAGAATGTATATATTATATACGTCGTCGTTAGAATATAAATATTTATATATAATTATAAATGGAATTGAAAATGGCGCGGTAGTTCGATAATTCGATTTCAAACTTCAATTGAATGTACCGGGTGCAAAACAATCCGGATTTTAGTGAAACCAAAAATAATGGGATCTAATTATGAATATCTTTCCAACGAATCCGAATAATCAAATTTTGATAGCAGGAATCAAAAGATATGTCCAGTTGAAAATTCTGAATAGTCGCTATGGAATTCAGGCCCTTAAAAATGGACATTTTGCAAATGACCTCGGATTTCGACGAAACCAGTTTTGTTGGGTCCGTGATGTAAAGTTATTGCTAGGTTTCAAATTTCATAATTTTCTGAGTCAATATGTGAGCGTGGCAAAAGAAAACGCGTTTGACCAGTTTCAGTTGATTTTTAATCGACTGAAAATTGGCCATTTTTCAAACGGTCTCAAAATTCGACGAAACTAGTTTTGTTAGGACCGTATCGTCAATACGAAGCTAGAAAATATTTTTCAGGAATTTTTCTAGTTAGTATGTGACCCCGATAATTTGAAATGTACGTTTAAAATTCAATATAGCGATTTAAATGTAAATTCAAAAGGAAACTGATTGTAACAATCGAATCAGCTTGCGATACATATCCCATTGTGTTCGGAATGGGGGTAATACGCTATGGACGATAGGCGGTGGGCCTCGTTTCGAGGTCATATGTAAAAGTCAACTTTTAAGGAATAAAATAATTAAATAATAAAATAAATAAAAAAAAACTTTTCCCCTTATCTCTGGCCCCCCCGTTCATTCCTCAGAATCAAAAAGAAAAAGAAGAAAAAAAAAACCCGTAAGACCTAATCGCGCCTCCACCCGCGACAGGCCATCGCCGCCCTCCATCCCGACATCACCGTCGCTCCGATCTCCCCCCCCCCCTCTCGCCTAACCCGCTGTCGAACCCCCTTCTCCCTCTCTCAGTCGCAAATCCCCAAACCGCAACCCCGTTCCCGATTGAAAACCGCCGCCGCCTCCCCAGCATCTCGCCGCCATCGCCATCAGCAAAGCCCCCACCACCGCAACCACCTGCCGCTGACGAAGACGACGCCCCCCTTCTTCGCAGAGCTGTAAGTGATTTTATTTTATTTTTCTTTTATTTTTATTTTTAAATTCAGTGAATACTGATGTTTTTTTAAAAGTAAAAAGAATACTGTTTTTTTTAAAAGTAAAAAAAATATATACTGTTTTTTTTAAAAGTTAAAAGAAATAAAACTGATTTTATTTTATTTTTAGATTTTTAAAGGGAAAAGATTTAAACTTTAAAATAGAAAAGATTTAAACTTGAAAAGTAAAAGAGTTAAACTTTGAAAAGTAAAAGAAAAGATTTGATCTTTAAAATGGAAAAGGCGGAATCTATATTTTTAAAAATAGGATTTTTATATATTGAATAGCGAACTAAAAATTCGATTTTTATATATTGAATAGCGAACTAAAAATTCGATTTTTATATATTGAATAGCGAACTAAAAATTCGATTTTTATATATTGAATAGCGAACTAAAAATTCGATTTTTATATATTGAATAGCGAAATAAAAATTCGATTTTTATATATTGAATAGCGAACTAAAAATTCGATTTTTATATATTGAATAGCGAACTAAAAATTCGATTTTTATATATTGAATAGCGAACTAAAAATTCGATTTTTATATATTGAATAGCGAACTAAAAATTCGATTTTTATATATTGAATAGCGAAGTAAAAATTCGATTTTTATATATTGAATAGCGAAGTAAAAATTTGATTTTTACATATGTAGTGAAAGCGGACAACGAAGGTGACAAAAAGGCAAAACGACGAAGACTTCTGCAAATGAAGTGCCGTGGAGCTTGGATAGCTTTCGGTGAGAACTTCTCACTCAAATTCTACTTTTCTAGTTATGTATATATATATATATACTAGGATGCAGACGGTGCTTATTAGAAGCACCCGACACCCGTCCACAGACCATGGACTTGTTTGATTGGTTGTGTAGTTGGTTAGATTATTTGATTTGGATCGGATTGTTTTGGTGAAATGGAAATTGATATGATTGATGTGTGAATGGCGTGGGCCTTCACTAGACCGGGGATAAGGCTAGGCCTCGTCCCGTTTCTAGTATCGTGCCGTTATGCCGCCGAAATTTTCTAAAATATGTTAGAAAAATATAAAAATATCATTTTATTTAAAGAATGAACTGAATAGAAATTCATATGTTGGAATAAAATGTTTTATCGTTAAAAATATAAATTTTAACGTGAATGTGAATAAATGAATAGTTATAAACAAATCGGCCGATTTGTTTGTATATACACTGATTTGACTGATATTGATTGGGTCGATAAATTTCACACATCGCCCAACTGCACAAATAAAATCTGTGTTTGATTGTTTGAAACCCCACACGGGTGTTGGGATGAAATTTTAAGTTCACTCATCCTGATTGATTAAATATGTCGATCGATTGATTGACAGGCTGTTATAAGCGTTAGATATCTATATTTGATGCTTATACAGTGTAGTGCACTTTGGTTGATGGTTGATTATTTTTCAATGCTAATATACATGTGTTGTGTGAAAATCCATATAATTAATTTTATATGGTAATTGATTGGGCCTCATTCCAGTTTAGAAATGGAAATATTTAAAATAGAAATATTTGAAATAGAATATTTGAAAATAGAAATTTATGAAGTCGTGTTGATTAGTTTGACGCCATTTTGACGTGAACGATATTTATATCGATTTTAAAACGATTTCGAAATGAATTGAATTGAAAACGATTTCGAAATGAATTGAATTGAAAACGATTTCGAAATGAATTGAATTGAAAACGATTTCGAAATGAATTGAATTGAAAACGATTTCGAAATGAATTGAATTGAAAACGATTTCGAAATGAATTGAATTGAAAACGATTTCGAAATGAATTGAATTGAAAACGATTTCGAAATGAATTGAATTGAAAACGATTTCGAAATAAATTGAATTGAAAACGATTTCGAAATGAAGTGAATTGAAACGAATTCAAATTGAATTGAAATTTGAATTTGAATAGAAATGAATTTTAAAACGAATCTATAAAGAAGAATTCAATTTTGATTTGAATTGAAATGGAAGTTGAAATTGCTTTTGAAACGAATTTTAAAACTATTTATATAATTCGTTTTAAATGGGAATCGACGAAATATATATTATATATATTATATATATAATATAATGGCCTGAATAGAACGCGCCGCGCCGCGGCAGTTCGTGAATTTCGACCATTTATTTCAAACGGACATTACGGGAGATCCGACCGTCGGATTCTCCTAAAACCGGAACCGTTGGGTTCGTATCGAAAAGAGCTTTCTAACGAATGTGAGAAATTAGAAATCTAACGGTTGGATTTGGAATTATGTCCAAATCAAATTTGAAAAAGGTCGCTATAAGTGCAGTTCGATGGCCATTGATGGAAATCGACTGTACGGGCCTTGATAAAATTATTAAAAATAGTAATAATTTGTGTAAAATCATAAGAAATGATTTGTGAAGATTTGGGATGAAAAACTCCATATTTGAAAAGATAAAAATAGATTTTTATCGAAATGAACTAGTTTTGAACTAGAATTATAATTCTATTTATTTTTAAATAAATAAATTGAATTTGAAAAGGGTTTTGAAAATAACCAAAATTTCCAATGATTGCATTGGAGTGGATTTGAATCGAAATTGTCTTCGGAATATTTCGATGTTGGAATTCGTGATTATACAGATGTTGTTATGGAAATTTGAAAGATATATATTTATATCGTTATTTCCAATACGACATTTGTTAGTCGTAGAATTTGGTATTGAATATAAGCCGATATATTTTCTATTCAGAGCCTTGTATTGAATATCAAATGTGATTTGGGTTTGTCGCGAATGGCGTCTTCACTAACACTGTTCTTGAACCTAGTTGTGAAAAGATTAAATCTTTTATTTAGATTTAATGAAGTGTACCAATTAAACGATATTTAATTGGAATTGAATTGGTATTGATTTTTGGGTTTATCGTGAACAGTGTTTTAAATAACACTTGTTCTTTAACCCGATAATTAATGGAGTGTGATTTTGGGTTTATCGTGAACCGTGTTTTAAATGACACTGATTCTTTAACCCAGTTAAAGATTAAAACTAAGTGGAGTTTTAATGAATCTTTAATTAGATTGAGATGATCGAAAATGGAGTATCACCAGTTTTACTCTAGGCGATAATTAAATCTTTAATTAGATTTGAACGTGAAATGGTAATTGAATTACCGATAACACTGTGGTGTTAGATATGAAGTACTACCAGTTTTACTTCATGGGATGAATAGGTTGGGATTGGGAAATAAAATAAATGATTACTTCGGTGTGGTTCGCTAATCCCGACTAGTTTGAATTGATATTCAAAGGAGATTAAAGAATAAATTTAAAGAATTTATCTTGGATAAAATTAATGGGAACTTTTCCCAAAGTATAGGAATATTTGAATAAAAGAATATTCTGAATTGGAATGAGGCGTATGTTGTGTTTGTGTAACACTTTTATAGTCTATACGCGAGTTATTCAGAAAGACCGGGTTTATCCCATTCTGAATAACTGATTCGACGTGGTGTCGAAGGTGAAGACGGTGGTCGAAGACCGGAAGTCTTCACGTCGTTTGGGTGATAACTGATGATCTTGATTGGGCTGTACACCCAAGAAGATGGAAACAGTTGGTGATCGTCCAGACGTACTTGGAGATCGATGGATATGCGGGGTACTAGGTGCCTCCGGTTTCGTTCAGTCCCAGAACGGACTTGTAAATGGACTGTGTGTCTGACATTGGATTTTAGTCTGTGCGATTGATTTCTATTAAATATATATCTGTTTGGCGGCGGAGAATTTATTCTCTTGCTTAACGCCCTTCTCTGAGACGTACGAGCTCAGGGGTTATATATTGATGGATATCAAACACATGGAGTGAATTGCCTGTGTGGCATGCCTAAGTGGCAAATGATCGAGGCTTCTGTTGAAAAGCAAAGTCTTGTGGTGATGATCAAAGCACAGCCTGTGTGGCACAGCTTTGTGTAACGTGAATTCGCGAGCCTCGCACCCCGGTTGTGAACCAAAAACGGGAGACGGACCTCAGGGAGGGCATGCGTTTCTTTCTAGTTAGAAGTGGCGTCAGTGGTTTTACACGCCCTGACGAGTTTGACTTATGTGGTTGTTGCTGTTGCGAGGCGCCTCGGTTATATCGGTTTCGGCCGATGCATTCTGGTCGGCAGACGGACCAGACTTACGCCCCAAAGGGCGGGGAAACGTAGTGTTCAGGCATTTTAATCCACATCGGTGGACCGGCCCTGTCGCTCCAAGGGTCACTCGAGCTCTGATCCTGTGGCTCGGGCTAGAGAGTCACGAAGTCGGTGAGGACTATCTTTTGCCTCGGTTCATAGATGGAAATCCAATTTCCGAATACGTGACTTTGCGGTTTTATTTGTAAACCTATATATGGCGACATAGTGGCATAGGACGCTCATGCCGCCTATGATTGATACTTATGATTTGAAGTTGTTTTATACACTATGCACTTATAATAGTATCAAATAATGTGTTTTAAATGTATCAAGCATGCTTTGGCTGTTATAAGGTAAAAACCCTATCCTCCGGCTTGCGTTGCATTGTGTGATGGGACCTGGGTCTTATAACAGCTTCATTTTTCTTTATTTAGCATTGCGCTGTTTGTTTTATGCACTGGTATTCTTGGGAGGAAACCCGTTCCGTGTTATACGGCGTGGTCCCTTGATTTACCTAATGATTTAAAATAAAGATTAATAACTGTTTTAGTTCTCACACCAGTCACATGACTGACCTGGAGTTTATTGTTTTAACCTAAACTCTGGGTGCCCCTATTTTGACACGGGCAGCTAGTAGTTTTGGTTTTGCAGATTTATATTCACAAGGTCCTGGTTTACAGCTGGAACGATATCCGGAAAGCTTTGTATCCGTATATCTCCTTCTAGTTGTGTATTGTATTATTTTCCGCTGCTATGTATTTAAATGTAATTTGAATCTCTGATATTTCTGTGTAATATTTATTCATTTATACTCTGTATATTCTTGTAATCTGATGCATTGTTGTAATATACAATGAAATGTTCTTCTGTATGAGTTCTATTGTGGTTTGTTCTCGAACTATCCGACACTTTCCTTTACGGGGAAGTTGCGGGTCTTTACAGAACCGAGTTGAGTGAAATTATTTGGAGATTGAAGAGGATGGAGAGATTCAATTTTTAGTAATTTTATTAAGATTTTAATTGAAGGAAGTAGGAGCAAAATTTGGAAAATGTCGGGTTTCAAAATTCTGGAGTTCGACATATCGGGGAAGAAGGTGATTTGGCGGGTTGGGCTATTTTCTAAAGCGGGCCAAGGAACAAATAGGATGAGAGCCCAATAGTTAATTGTATATTTAAATTTATTTTAATTCAAATAATTAATGAACATGTAAATTAAATATCTTGTTCATACTATATCAGAATTTCGAACGGTCAGATCCGTTGGGATCGTATGGACGGCGGCTACGCAATATAACTGATTTGAAGTGAATTGGAGCTCGTTACAATTTATAGCGAAATAAATTGCCTGATCTGAATCAAATCGACAATCGCTTATTGTTATTTAACGATAACTGACAAATGTGAGTAAATTTCATTAACCCTACCCGGTTATATTTTTGTAACATATTTTTAGAATTGATAAATGATGGTTGATTGCTGTGCGTTGTTTGTTTGGGTGAACTGCTAATGGATTGGTTGAAATTATAGATAACGATATATATATCGTTAATCAAATATTGATTCTGTTTATCATAATATTTCATATTGAAATGAAGTTGATGTCAATTATATTTTTTAACATCTATGGATGCGGGGAAACCGGTTGGAGGGACCCAACTGGATTCCTCAATGTTTATAATACTGGTTTTACATATATTATGATATAAAATCTATGATTGATTATGATGACACTGGTATTGTTATTGATATTTTAAATACCATAAGAATTACCAGAATGTGAAAAGGGAATTTTCAAAGTGTATATTGAAAATAAAATATTTATAAAATCAAAGGATTTTATAAAAGAAAATATTTATAAAAACAAAGGATTTTATAAAAGATAAAAGTAATATTTAGTTGGAAAATAAATAGAATTATAAAAGGAATATTTATTTGGAAAACAAATATAATTATAAAAGGGAATATTTGGAAAATAAATAGGATTATAAAAGGAAATCGACGAGATATAAAAGAATTATGAGAGGATTGTTTAAAGTGGATACTAAATAGAAATATGTTTTAACAGATAAATTGAGAAGATTAATTTATAAATAAAGTTTTATAAATTAAGTAAATTATTTATCATTGGATAAATTGGATATATAAGTCTGAAACTATATAAAGAAGTAGAAATTGGTTTTGACACTGGTATTTTTATGGAATGTAAACAAAGCATTTATAAAGGGATTTATAAACAAGATTATAGGTGATTGGAATTGAATATAAGATTTTTTATGAATAATTCTACAAATAGAAGTATAAATAGAGTTTGGAAATGGGATATGATTTTTAAAAGGAAAAATCAAATTGATTGATTATATAAAAGAAACATTATTCACATTCGATGTGAATAATGGATTAACATAAATATTTTATAAATTAAAACATTCATAAGGAAAACTGGGTTTTGAAATAGGAATTCAAAGGGGAAATTGAATGAGATAGGGAATAGAGTTAATCAAATATTAGTTATTCGAATAGAGTTAATCGAATATTAGTTATTCGAATAGAGTTAATCGAATATTAGTTATTCGAATAGAGTTAATCGAATATTAGTTATTCGAAGAGGGTTAATCAAATAAAAGTTATTCGAAGAGAGTTAATCGAATATAAGTTATTCGAAGAGAGTTAATTGAATATAAGTTATTCGAAGAGACTTAATCAAATATAAGTTATTCGAAGAGAGTTAATCAAATATAAGTTATTCGAAGAGAGTTATCGAATAGGGACTATTCAAAAGAGAGTTATACACTGAAATTCGATTGTATTGAATTCAGGAAAGTACTATTTACTTTTCATTTTTAATAAAAATTTAATATTTTATTTATTTATTTATTTATTCAAATTAATAAATAGAAGTTATATTTAGGCTATTATATTTCGGAAGCATGGGATTATAACACTATTGTTATAATCGAATGATTTATGTAAACGAAGTGGATTGGTAAATAGAATCTGAGAGTTACGTAAGGAAATTTGTTAAAGATTTAAAAGGTGAACTTTGTCTTTTTCGAAGTTAAAAAATGTTGTTTAGTTAAGGTATGAGAGGTAGTTATACCCCAACTTGATTGATTTCATTTCTTACTAAGGAATGGTTAAGGTTTGATAGTGAAGGTTGGTTAAGTGAATTTAGTTAATGAGTGTAACGGTTTGAGTTGGCACAGCGATGTTTATTTAGGCATTTCTTTAAATCCAATGAAGGAGCTTTGGAAATGTTTCCCAAATAAGAATCAATTTTTTTTTCTAATATAGGGAATAAGAAAAGAGAGTAAATATGGAAATGTTTTCCAATGTTAATAATGTATAGTTTCTAAATATAGAAGTTGTGTGTAACAACCCGCTTATTCGACGATTTTGTATTTAAATATTTTATTTAAATATATCATCGTATCATATGTGTAACACAAAATGTCGTTTTTCACAAACGATAAAATTTGGATTCGGGACCACTTCCATTGAGTCTGGATCATCGTTTATGACCTTTTTGACTATAAGCATCGATACCTTTTGAGTTGGGCGAATTTGGTCATTTTCATTGAGTGTATGACCAAAATATCACTCTACACATATGAATGAATTTGGACTCGAAACCACTTCCATCGAGTTCAAAACGTCGTTTAGGTGTTCGAAAAGTATAAACTTCGATATATTCCAGGCTTCAGAAATTTGGGACTTTGGTTAGGTCTTGGTTTGGCTAACCTAGCCAACCTTATAAACCCCCCAATAGCTCTCTCCTCTTCATTCATTTAACACTTAGAAGAAAATAGAAAAATGGAGAGTGGAATGGGAAATTAAAACTCCCTAATCCCTAGCTTGATTTTGTAGCTCCAATTCTTGAGGAAATCAAGTGTAGAGATTTGGGTAAGCTTCTCCATCTTCATCTCTATCTTCTCCAACCCTATTCCTCTTGAATTTGTATGATTTCCTAAACCTAACTCTTAGGAATCTTGTTGATATGCTCTTAGATAGGAGATTCATGAGTATTGATTGAAGAGAGGTTGATTTAGCAAAGCTTTGGGTTGATTTCTTGCTTCTAGCAAGCAAAGGTGAGTTCTTTGATGAACTCACATCTATGCCTCAAGCCTTGGTGCTTGTACAAGTGTAATTTAGTGTTCATATGTGTTTGCATGTGCTAGTGAATTGGTTATATTAGTGTAACTTAGCCGATTTCATATGTTTATGTTCCAATGTGTTGAAATTATAAGTAGGATTGTTTACACGATCTTATTCATATGTTTTGAGTTGATTTGGTGATATTATGAAGCTCCGTTGTCCCCCCCAACATAGTTCTAGTCCTTCACAAGTCGCTTGGATCATATTCAATTGCTTTGGTTAGAGAATTTGTTCATTTTTGAATATATAATCGAAATCATAGCAATATATATATATATGTTTGTGCATGTTTGTTTGGTGTTATGAGTTGCTTTGGCATGTTTTTGATGCTTCATTTTCACTTAGAAAATGTTATAAGCCATCACCATTGATCCGGCTTCACTCGAGAGCCGTTTGCACCTAATTTCCTACGCAAAAATGGCCACACTTCAGCTCAGACGTCTGTCCGGGAGGGGGACAGGCGTCTGTCATTGTTTAGGAAGCAAAATAAATAATTGCTTCAGCTCAGACATCTGTCCAAAAAATGGACAGACGTCTGTCCAAACTCTCGGGAAACAGTTTTCCTGACAACAGACGTTTGTCCTTAGGATGACAGACGTCTATCACTGAAAATCTGTTGTTGACCAGTGGAGACCACGGTCAACAGTTTAGGCCCATCCAGGATCTTTCCCGACTGGAGCTCAGCCCGTTCGGACTTCGTTTGTGAACTTCATCTTCATGAATTCACAGATTCCAGCAGCTCGATTCACTGACTTTGATTCTCATGTAATTCTTCCAATGTTGATCCTTCTTGGTCGATTCACATTTGTTTACGATGTGAATTAAATAAGTGATCATTCTAAAGCCCGTGCGCTATATTTTGTACATCGAGTTCATTCGATACTCTTGTTAAGATGATACATGCCTCTAAAATGTGAAGTATCGACTCAATATCCTTCAAGTCTATTCCGGGGGTAGTTCAAAACCTTCGGGTGCTAGTTTGTGATTTCGATTCGTTCGATGATCGAAATTACAATCATGATCCCTTGATTTCCTGTATGTTGTTGTGATCTGAGTTTAGGTTTCATGATGTTTGTGTTCTATTCGCTATGGTGACGGTTTTCATGAATAATTGAGCCACAATGGATAATGGGGTTTTATATTGTCAGTGGGCATCGAACCAACGTTTAATCAGTTTTTAAACTCAAATCCTTTTAAAATAAATTCGGTTTCTAAACCCAGTTCTGATTCTATCGATTTATATACGATTACTTATCCTATCGATCGGACAAGAAATTTAGTTTATTTACCTTAGTAAAACTGAGGACTATGACCCCTTACACGTTTATTTCGGCGAATAACTCTTGGACTCGTGTGTTCGAGCATGTGTGGTGATTTTCTCTGTTTTGAATAGAAACCAATTACGGGTTCGTAAATATTCGAGAATAGCATGTGGTTATGGGACATGTCGCTATTTCCTTATATTAACTAGCTCGGAGTAATTTCTATTCACCCGGATCGATGTGATCCTTTATGACTTGTGTTTTGAGGTCCTCGATCGCCCGAGTGGGTTTTACGATTTATGACCTTCATTTATGGGACTTCGGTCCAACCTTCTATGATTTTCTTTGATTTATGTTTTCCTCCACCGGGGTCACGACCCGGCTTCATAGCGGAGCTTCGGCTCAAACAAATGGGTTCGCTACCTAGAGATCATATCTCATCTGGGGAGTATCCACCTTTTATGATGTTTTCTGGATCGTTCCTTATTTGGGGAGTTACCACTGGATTGTTCCTTGTTTGGGGTGTACCACTTTTTATGATGTTTTCTGGATCGTTTCTTATCTGGGGAGTACCACTTTTTATGATGTTTTCTGGATCGTTTTTCATCTGGGGAGTACAACTTTTTATGATGTTTTCTGGATCGTTTCTCATCTGGGGAGTACAACTTTTTATGATGTTTTCTGCATTTCTAGTGATTTCTGGATTCTTGTTGTTGTTGTGTGCTCAATGTCATGAGATACATTTCTATTGTCATTTCCTATTGTGTGCTATTATTTGAATGTTGCATTCTACATTAGCTAAGAGATTATTTAGAGATAATGGTGTGATGACATTCCATTGTCATTTCCTGATTGTGTCGACATGCCATGTTTATGTCATCCTTTGTTATGTCTCTCATTATCTCAGTTTATTTGATAAGCACAACTAGACTGATCCGTTTATTGTTTGTTTTCTTATAAATAATACACCGGTCAGGCCGAGTCATTTGAGGTGCTCCTTTGGGCCTCATCGCCGGATTGATCTTCTGCTTTCAGCTTGCTAATCTGTCTCTGCAGTTTTATGTACTTTTGTACCTATGACTTTATCTATCGTTGTGTACATATTATTTTATTTAGATCATGGTACATGTATCTATTCTTTTGGGTTTAGTGGATCTTTGTTGACCACTATCTTGTTGTACCCATCCTTGGTTTATTCATATCTATTCCGCCTTTATGATATGATTATTCTGTTTCTGGCTATGAGATATACCATGTTTATATTGTTGTTGTTGGCTATTTTATACTGCTTTCCGGATTGCATATAGCCGTTGTGTAGTTGCCTTATGTGCCGAATGGTCATGTCGAAATACTTAATCGGTATCAAAATTCGATGTGCATTCCTTACATGGAGCAATTATACAATCGGTCGCCCTTCATAAACCTCATTCTCCATTATGGTCTACGACATTTCTCTGAAATGAACTGGACGATAGTGGGTATAGAGGCGGGCCATTATAGTTGGTATCAAAGCGAACTTTCTGGAATAGTGTAGGATAGTATGACGATGGTATTGTCTTAAGCCTCTCTCGGGAATCGTGCTTTAGGGTTTAATTAGAGTCTTAAGACCCGTCATAGCTTATCTTCCTATACGATTCCATTTTTGATTGAATTCGCATCGTTTGAATTCAACTTGAGACTAACTTTTTCTTTCTTCTTTTTCCTTAAAGAAGCGAAATAGTTGGTCGTAGTCGTGCAAGTGCCGGTTCACCTAGTGTACCTCCTACGGGAGGGGTGATTATGTATTAAGTGGCCTACTTTTTGTCTTTTAGAATGGTAATCCACTCGTCCCTTCGGGTTGATTTCTATAGTCCATATAGGGCTCGTGTGCTCTTGTGGTGCTTCTGATTCATTCTTTGACTCAAGTTGCTAATCGACATCTGTTTGCCCTATTGTGTATCACACTTATCTTGTTGATCATTTATGATCCTTGAAGTTGATTGATCATTGGATATCTTGCTCGTGCGTCGTTACACACGTTGTAAGCATCTTTGATCCTGATATTTCTTGATTTCTAGTTAAGATTGTTTCGTACATCGTTACGTACCTAGCATTGTCTATTTATCTCTTATTGTTCAGTATGGAGACACCATGTCTTTGTGACTAAATCTACTCCCTTGTTATCAGCTATATAGTTCTTGTTCGGTGTGAGATCACCAAGCCTTCGGGCTAAAACAACTCATTTGTTACCTCGTTGTGCCGGTGTGAGTCACCAAGCATTTGTGCTAAATTAACTCAACAAATGTATCATTGGGTTCGAAACACAAGATCAAGAATGAGGGAAAGCATCCCGCTTCTTATGATCCCTCTTCTTAAGTCAAGGTACGTGTCATTAATTCCTTAATGTCATTTACCTTGTTCAGAGATTTATTTATTTATGTACTTTTGATATACGACGATTGTGTTTTTCGTTATCGAAAGATATCATTTGTTTTTTTCGTAAGTTGATAAACGAATTTTATTTCCTTTATGCCATCCCGAATGATTTATTGAATTTTATATTTTTCGCGAGGTCTGCGTGAATGTTTGAAATTGTGAGGATTTTCTTGTGTTAACTTGTCCTTCGGGTGCGTTAAGGATCTCGAACGAGATATAGGACGCCATGTTGTAGTTCAGAATTCCTAAACACCATTATGTGACAATCTGACATTTGAAATGATCCCTAAAATTAAATTAACCATTAATAAGTTAATCAAAATAATGATATTTTGGATTTTTGTGATCAATTTGTATGTTTCTAGATAATTTATTTCTAGATTTCCTTGAAGTAATTCCAAGAATTCGTGTGGTTCAAGATTTTTAATTAGAAATTATCTTGAGTCTTTTCTTTGAGTAAATAAACAACTCTAGGATCGGGAGCCTCGCATTATTCCTAATCCTTATTTTCTTTGAGTGGTTCAAAATTGTTTATTTATGTCTATAATTTCTGGATTTCAGTTCTTTGATTCTCGGAAATGCTTAGTGATTGAGATTCTCGCCTAATTATTAATCCTTGTTTCGATTTGCTAAAGAGATTTTATTATTCTTGTGATTCCATGAGTCTCCTTATTTTCTCTAGTGAACGATCGCTCGAGAGAATGGGAATCCCATGGAGGGAGGGAAATTTGAGTTTTTGCGATCCACGACAAACTCAATAATTCCTTTCTTCAAATCTATGATCTAGTCGATCATCCGGAAGTGCTATAGTCAATTCACTTATGGACTTAGCCTTGCGTTGTTCTTAGAAATGAATATCGAAAGGATGAGCTCTTTTGATATTCCTCTTTTGTTTGTTTGAATCATTTGGATTGACAATTGTCTCTGCACGTTTGTTAACCCTTGTCAATCAATTTATTGGGGATTATGACCTCTTTGGTTTAATCTCATCTTGTTAGAGAAATTTTCTGTTGCTTCTTTGATTAATTGCTGATGTTTTTTCAATTTGAGATTTTTGGCAGAAAATTATCTTAAATCCTGTTGTCCCGAAGTGGTAAGTTGTGCACTACTTATCCATCGTCTTCTCGATGTTCCCGATTTTCTAAAGTCGATACTCGAGTTTCTAAATATTGGTAATTTCGTATAATTCCTAATGATTCGTCTTTATGGTTACTAAATGAGATTTAATACCTGGTTAGAAATCGATTTCCGCGAATAGTTCATTGGTACTCCATTACCAATACTAGTTATTGATTTCTAGCTCGTTGGTATTATGTACCAACCTGGGATCATTGATTATTCCTTCGAGAATTTCTCTCTTTAGCTAACTTCGTTGGAATCTCTGAGTTGTTCATTTGTGGGTGTCATCCACCTTGTCGCAAGACTAAAATGCTGAGGTTCGGTATTCGCTACATCGTTGTGATTTAGTTTTGGGAATGGATTAGTCAACCATCATAAATTCCTATTTCATATCCTAAGAGAAATATCTTCTATTGATATCTCACATCTGTAGGACGCAATCCCGTTGCTCCTTGAAATTCCAAATTAGATTCGCTTGGTTCATTCTATTGATTCACTTTCCCTTGAGAATCATACGAAGAAAGGCGAGTCAATTTGAATTCATAGCGCTTATGAATTTTTCTGGAATTATTTTACCCGTTTGGGATGACTACCTACATGGGTAATGAAGTTTGGGATTGAACTCTAGCTTTTATGAACTTGCGAGACGAAATTGGGGTCTCACCTAGTCGTTGGTGTGATCTTTTCATTTCATGTCGGTTCTTGTGGTACTGCTCCATGGTATTATTTTTGGTTGTTACTTATTACTTCATTCTTAAAGAATTGCGGGGACGCAATTCTTTTAAGGGGGAAGTCTGTAATAACCCGCTCATTTGTTGATTTTTGATTTAAATATTTTATTTAAATATATTGTCGTATTTTATGTGTCACACAAAATTTCATTTTTCACAAACGATAAAATTTGGATTCGGGACCACTTCCATTGAGTCCGGATCATCGTTTATGACCTTTTTGACTATAAGCATCGATACCTTTTGAGTTGGGCGAATTTGATCATTTTCATTGAGTGTATGACCAAAATATCACTTTACACATACGAATGAATTTGGACTCGAAACCACTTCCATCGAGTTCGAAACGTCGTTTAGGTGTTCGAAAAGTATAAACTTCGATATATTCCGGGCTTCGAAAAATTGGGACTTTGGTTAGGTCTTGGTTTGGCTAACCTAGCCAACCTTATAAACCCCCCAATAGCTCTCTCCTCTTCATTCATTTAACACTTAGAAGAAAATAGAAAAATGGAGAGTGGAATGGGAAATTAAAACTCCCTAAGCCCTAACTTGATCTTGTAGCTCCAATTCTTGAAAAAATCAAGTGTGGAGACTTGGGTAAGCTTCTCCATCTTCATCTCTATCTTCTCCAACCCTATTCCTCTTGAATTTGTATGATTTCCTAAACCTAACTCTTAGGAATCTTGTTGATATGCTCTTAGATAGGAGATTCATGAGTATTACTGAAGAGAGGTTGATTTAGCAAAGCTTTGGGTTGATTTCTTGCTTCTAGCAAGCAATAGTGAGTTCTTTGATGAACTCAGATCTATGCCTCAAGCCTTGGTGCTTGTACAAGTGTAATTTAGTGTTCATATGTGTTTGCATGTGCTAGTGAATTGGTTATGTTAGTTTAACTTAGCCAATTTTATATGTTTATGTTCCACTGTGTTGAAATTATAAGTAGGATTGTTTACACAATCTTATGCATATGTTTTGAGTTGATTTGGTGATGTTGTGAAGCTCCATTGTCCCCCGACATAGTTCTAATCCTTCACAAGTCGCTTGAATCATATCGATTGCTTTGGTTAGAGAATTTGTTCATTTTTGAATATATAATCGAAATCATAGCAATCCCATATATATATATATATATATATATATATATATATATATATATATATATATGTTTGTGCATGTTTATTTGGTGTTATGAGTTTCTTCGGCATGTTTTTGATGCTTCATTTTCACTTAGAAAATTTTATAAGCCATCACCATTGATCCGGCTTCGTCCGAGAGCCGTTTGCACCTCATTTCCTAAGCAAAAATGGCCACACTTCAGCTCATACGTATGTCCGGGAGTGGGACCGACATCTGTCATTGTTTAGGAAGCAAAATAAATAATTGTTTCAGCTCAGACGTCTATCCAAAAATGGACAGACGTCTGTCCAAACTCTCGGGAAACAGTTTTACTGACAACAGACGTCTGTCCTTGGGTTGACAGACGTCTATCACTGAAAATCTGTTGTTGACCAGTGGAGACCACGGTCAACAGTTTAGGCCCATCCAGGCTCTTTCCCGGCCGCAGCTCAGCCCGTTCGGACTTCGTTTGTGAACTTCAGCTTCACGAATTCACAGATTCCAGCAGCTCGATTCATCGACTTTGATTCTCATGTGATTCTTCCAATGTTGATCCTACTTGGCCGATTCACATTTGTTTACGATGTGAATTGAATAAGTGATCATTCTAAAGCCCGTGCGCTCTATTTTGTATATCGAGTTTATTCGATACTCTTGTTAAGATGATTCACGCCTCTAAAATGTGAATTATCGACTCAATATCCTTCGAGTCTATTCTGGTGTAGTTCAAAACCTTTGGGTGCTAGTTTGGGATTTCGATTCGTTCGATGATCGAAATTAAAATCGTGATCCCTTGATTTCCTGTATGTTGTTGTGATGTGAGTTTGTGTTTCATGAAGTTTGTGTTCTATTCGCTACGGCAAAGGTTTTCATGAATAACTGAGCCACAATGGATAATGGGGTTTTATATTGTCAGTGGGCATCGAACCAACGTTTAATCAGTTTTTAAACTCAAATCCTTTTAAAATAAATTCGGTTTCTAAACCCAGTTCTGATTCTATTGATTTATATACGATTCCTTATCCTATCGATCGGACGAGAAATTTAGTTTATTTACCTTAGTAAAACTGAGGACTATGACCCTTTATACGTTTACTTCAGCGAATAACTCTTGAACTCGTGCATTCGAGCATGTGTGGTGATTTTCTCTGTTTTGAATAGAAACCAATTACGGGCTCGTAAATATTCGAGAATAGCATGTGGTTATGGGACATGTCGCTATTTCCTTATATTCACCAGCTCGAAGTAATTTCTATTCACCCGGATTGATGTGATCCTTTATGACTTGTGTTTTGAGGTCCTCAATCGCCCAAATGGGATTTACGATTTGTGACCTTCATTTATGGTACTTCGGCCCAACCTTATATGATTTTCTATGATTTATGTTTTCCTCTACCGGGGTCACGACCCGGCTCCGTGGCGGAGCTTCGGCTCAAACAAATGGGTTCGCTACCTAGAGATCGTATCTCATCTGGGGAGTATCCACCTTTTATGATGTTCTGGATCGTTCCTTATTTGGGGAGTTACCATTGGATCATTCCTTATTTGGGGAGTACCACTTTTTATGATGTTTTCTGGATCGTTTCTTATCTGGGGAGTACCACTTTTTATGATGTTTTCTGGATCGTTTCTCATCTGTGAGTACCACTTTTTATGATGTTTTCTGGATTGTTTCTCATCTGGGGAGTACAACTTTTTATGATGTTTTCTGCATTTCTAGTGATTTTTGGATTCTTGTTGTTTTTGTATGCTCAATGTCATGAGATTCATTTCCATTGTCATTTCATGTTGTGTGCTATCATTTGAATGTTGCATTCTACATTAGCTAGGAGATTATTTAGAGATAATGGTGTGATGACATTCCATTGTCATTTCCTGATTGTGTCGACTTGCAATGTTTATGTCATCCTTTGTTATGTCTCTTATTATCTCAGTTTATTTGATAAGTACAACTAGACTGATCTGTTTATTGTTTGTTTTTTTATAAATAATACACCGGTCAGGCCGAGTCATTTGAGGTGCTCCTTTGGGCCTCATCGCCGGATTGATCTTCTGCTTTCAGCTTGCTAATCTGTCTCTGCAGTTTTATGTACTTTTGTACCTATGACTTTATCTATCGTTGTGTACATATTATTTTATTTAGATCATGGTACATGTATCTATTCTTTTGGGTTTAGTGGATCTTTGTTGACCACTATCTTGTTGTACCCATCCTTGGTTTATTCATATCTATTCCGCCTTTATGATATGATTATTCCGTTTCTGGCTATGAGATATACCATGTTTATATTGTTGTTGTTGGCTATTTTATACTGCTTTCCGGATTGCATATAGCCGTTGTGTAGTTGCCTTATGTGCCGAATGGTCATGTCGAAATATTTAATCGGTATCAGAATTCGATGTGCATTCCTTACATGGAGCAATTATACAATCGGTCGCCCTTCACAAACCTCATTCTCCATTATGGTCTACGACATTTCTCTGAAATGAACTGGACGATAGTGGGTATCGAGTCGGGGCGTTACACTGTGTATGTGTGTGTGTGTGTATATATATATATATATATGAGAATGTTTTTCGTCGGTTGAAAAAAAAATTATTGTTTGGAATATAGAAAATAGATAGTCATTGTAACAACCCAGAAAATCAGAACCAATTTAAATTTTTATTTTGACAATTTTAATGGATTTTGAATATTTAAAATGAATTATTTTAAATAATAACGACTAGAAATTTATTTTGGATAGAATTACAACTTATATATTTATTTAAATCGACATTAGAAAATAAATATTTATTTTATTTATAAAAGGAATTGAAAATGGCGCGGTAGTTTGAAAATTTGATTTCAGACTTCAAATGAATGTACAGGATTCAAAATAAACCGGATTTTAGTGAAACCAAAATATTAGAATCTATTTGAAAATATCTTTCCAACAAATCCGAAAAATTGAAATTTTATAGCGGGAATAAAAAGTTATGTCCAATTGAAAATTCAGAATAGTTGTAACATCCCGTATTTTCTGAGAATATTAAAAGAACGAATTAAAGAATACTTAATTTTTAAATTGAGAATTAAGGGAAACTGGTTACTCCATTGCGTTCGTCTCGAAATTTTGCTTGAGATAGAGTCCGAGTATGCATAAATCGAACTCCATATGGAGTTATGACCTTCAGAAGATTCAAGAATTTAAATATAAAACCAGCCCGAAATTAAAACTTAAGTTTCAAAATTCAAAAACCCCAAAGCAGGCTGGGCGGGAAATTTCCTGCTTAGAGACCAGGTCGACCAAGGGGTCGACCTCCCCCTCGGGCCAGATCTGAAACCTGACGTGTTTCTTTGTGTGACGATTTTCTAAGTCATTAGGGCTGGTGTGGCAAGTTCCGGTTAGTTCTCTTAGGTTTGAATGGCTTTGATTGGTCCTAGGTTGATCTAACGGCTCTCATTAAATAAAACTTCTATATAAGCAACCTAAATCTAAACCCTAAACCACACAAATTCATTCCAAGGAGGCACCATGCTGTCAATGATCATCCTAACCTAGACACCATTTCTTCTCAAACTAGAAAGCAAGATTAAAGATATGAATCAAATTTAATTAGAAGAACAATTAGTCTACTTCAAGGGAGAGCTATTCAGTTTCATAATACAGACCCCAGAAAAACAAGATTTTCCTTTTGTTTGTAAGTTCATGTTACTTTCAGAAATAAATTTAAATTTTGATTATGACACTGTAATAAATCTGAATCTGAGATTATACTATTTGTATCTGTCTTTCTATTGGATCTATCTCATTTGATATTATTATGTCCATCCTTTGTCTCTTCTTTCCTTCTTCGCTTTTTGTTTTTATAGCCAGGCTACTATGAGCCTGAGCCAAATCTCATAAGAGATGAATGTACGTTGGATAAAAATTGGACATAATACATGATTTGGACATGGCCAGCGCTAAAATTGGGAAAAGTATTAAATTATGTATAATTGGGCATAACTGATTTGTAACGGATCTGAGGACATAGCACATGTTATATTTAAAATACAAAGTGTATCGAACATATGACTTGATATTTGAGGCATAAAGTATTGGACACATGACTTGGGATTTGGGGCGTAAATTGAACTGTAAATATGTAAGTTCAAGTTATTTTCAGACTTAAACACATAATAGTGATTTTGGCATGTAATGAAATGGATCTAAGTCCATGCTTGATGATAAGACAAATCTTTTAGATTAATTCCTATCTTTCTATTGAATGAATGATTTACATGCCTAGGAAGTTATTATTCAATCATGCCTATCTTTGTTGGACATCTGATATATAATCCTTTTTAGGTTCATGATGTTATTTATATCAGATCTATATGTCTATGAGGTTATTTCTGTCAGTTTGTTTTTGATCTATCTTTGTTATACCCCAACTCTTACAGATCTGTAATCCTCTTAGGTCCAAAATATTATATTTGAGAAATCTACCATTTAAATGCCTGTTTTATGCCTACTCTCGTTTATGTTCCTCTTTCGTCCCCTTTATCTTATGAATCTGGATTAACCTCGAATCTAGACTGAAACTTATTATACGTGCGATTGGAATGCGGGGTATTGGGGAATAGTCTATTTGGTAATGATGGAACATAATTTTGTAACTTATGATTTGGGGCATAATTGTCTTTGTTGCGAACTTGGGGTAAATTGAAATATTAAATCTAGATTTGGCACAAACTGTAAATTTGGAACATTAATCTAGATTGGGCATAACCATTGGTTGAGACACCAAAGCATAATGTATATTGGGGTATTGGGGCATGCCTATTAGTACGAATTTGGGAAGATTAGGTGTAGCCTATTTTGAGTAATAATTCGAAATTGAATTTTGGGAGCCATAACTTGCAATTAACTTTGTTGGGCATAACTTGAGAATCGGAATATGACTGGTTGGGATAATTAGCATATAAATCTAGACTTGGACATTTATGGAAAATATGGCATAACCTGAAATTGACAACAATTGTGAATAATTTACATATAAACTATGAATATGTAAATTAGTGAAAAGACGAATGTGCCTAATCCGAGGTTAGATTGAGTTGTGGTGTAAAACTGCCTGGAACCACCCGGCACATCCAGTAACCACAACAACACCTTTCTAATGTGAGAGGTTAGTGCATCGAGCCGAAGAAAAACTCGAGGTTAGATTGAGTTGTGGTGTAAAACTGCCCGGAACCGCCCGGCACATCCAGTAACCGCAACAACACATATCTAATGTGAGAGGTTAGTGCATCAATGAATCAATTAATGCTAATGAACAAGATGAATGACTAGGGTTAAGTTTATAGGAACAATTAACCAGTATAGCATGATGAATAGGTAGGGTTAAGTAATAAGAAACACTTAACCAATATAACTTGATTTGTGGTAAGGTTAAGTTAAAACAAGAGGGCAACACTTAACCAATATAACTTGATTTGTAGTATGGTTAAGTTAAAACATGAGGGAAACACTTAACCAATATAACTTGATTTGTGGTAAGGTTAAGTTAAAACAAGAGGGCAACACTTAACCAATATAACTTGATTTGTGGTAAGGTTAAGTTAAAAACAAGAGGGCAACACTTGATCAATATAACTTGATTTGTGGTAGGGTTAAGTAAACACAAGAAGGCAACACGTAACCAAAGTAACATGACAAGTAGGTGGGTTAAGTTAACTTGAATTGATTGATGACACTTAACCAATACAACATGATGAACACGTGGGGCTAAGTAAACAAGGAACACTTGATGAATGAATGGGGTTAAGTTAATAGGAAATTCTTAACCAATCTGATAGGTGAGGAGGGTTAAGTTAATAGGAACGCTTAACCAACATGACATGATGAATGGGTGGGTTAAGTTAACATGAATGGACAACACTTAACCAATACAACATAATGCGCAGGAGGGTTAAGTACATATCGGGTTGGTGGGTAATATTAGTAAATATAGGCCCACAAACTTAACCGTTAAGTAAACATGCTAGATTCGGAGGGAGTGTTAAGTTCATCTCATGTAGGTGGGTAATATTTATATATATAGGCCCACAAACTTAACCAATAAGAAACCCTAGTAACGGGGACCATTTCAGCAGTAACCCACATAGATGTATCATGGTACCCTGAAACTAGGCAAGGTGGGGCACGATTACTCGGTTGATTATAAACGATCAAAATAGCGGCAGGGGGTACGTCAGTGTAGGTTCCGACGGTTTACGGGCGTGCACGTACTCCGGAGTGGGAAAAACGGGCACTGGGTACCAGTAGTATACATTGTGCATCTTGAATCGTGTTAGGTCGCTGTCATAAGGATTGATACACCTTATGATGGGACCAGCACAGGTATCTACACGCAGGAGAGGGCCGATTGACACAGACACATGGAACGTTAATGCAAGTAAGGAGCCGATCGATAGGGTAGTAAGGGCACATCTAACACATTCATGGCAATTAAGCAGATTGAGGTGGAATCCTCATAATAGATGTACAACTGAAGGCTACCACAATTGCGGGGATTGGGATCACATTATCATTTTATCATTTTATACAGATTACTAGTTGGGACACTAGTTAGGTGGTGCAGAGATATGGATATAAAAATCAGAATAATAAGTTAGTAGCAAAGCAGAGAAAGAGTAGAAGTGCATTCAATTTATCTTGCCTTATCATATCTATAGTAATCGTATGTTATCTTGTTATCCTTGTTCTCACAGTATTATCTTATATTCAGTTTATTCATGTCATGATGCTTTTTCCTGTTTATATGCTGAAAGTCACTGGACTTACCAGACTTATGTCTGACCTAGTTTTGTTTCGCCTCTTTTCTTTCATTCCCCTCCCCCCTAGGTTCATCGGGATGAAATGTTACAACTTAGCTCAGTTTTCTTTCCAAGCTCGAAGATAGTCAATGTATTGCTTTGGACTCTCTCTTCCACTGCTATGGCTAGTTCACGCTTTATTGGGGAATATCATTGTTATTTTTTATGCTTCTTTTATACTTGGAAATTTTTGGGTCAAGACAGAATTTCTATGTATTACTTTTAAGTATGATTGAGACAATTGTTGTAAAATCTTAACTGAATTAAGTTGTTTATAAAATGACTTTATTTCCACTGCTTTATTTGTATGTCTTGTAATTTATCTGCATCTTTTACCTATAATGCTCCATCGAAGTTAAGGCATTCCCTTTGTAAGTGACCTTAACGGAGGTGGGGTGTTTCACTTGGTATCAGAGCTGAAGGTTACCGGATCAGATAAAAGATTTGAAAAAATATTTTCAAAACGGTTTTAAAAGAAGCATTTTCTAAAGAAAAGTTTTGTTTTAAAGGCATATTCCCTAAAGCCATATACACTATCTTTTGATCCTCTATTTAAATCCTTGTTTCCTTCTTTCCTGAGTCTCTGGGGCTCCTGGCTTTCTGGGAGGTAACCTCATTGCGACAAGGTTTCGTAGGCTCGATGAGACTACGACAACTGTCAAAGGGCGAAGAAGTGCCCAACCTCCATCCATCGTTGTATTAGTTTCACCTGTGGCTAATTCTCTTCCAAGCTTTGTATGGTTTCCCATGCGATGGAGGCAACGTTCGAAAGTCTTGTCAACATGGTTCACAAAGGAGGTAAAGAGAAAGAGGCCAAAGGGGAAGAATCACAAACAAGGGATTGAAATATAAGAAGGGCGGAGGAAATAATAGATCCGGCAATAAGAGGAAGTATCTTTTCTGCGGTATAGCGGGCCATTTAATTATAGGAAGTAAAAGACAAGTGGTTGTTTTCAGCATGGTGAGGCAGGGCATCTTATCAAGGATTGCCCATAGGACAAGGACAAGGACAAGACTTTCAGGAAGGCAAGTGCATTCTTTCACCGCCAACATACCTGAGAGAAAGATAGTAAAGTTCAGTTTTTCTTTTTTGATCATCCTGTTAGTACTCTTTTTGAATTCAGCACTTCACATTCGCTTATATGTGCTTCCGTAGTTGAGTCTCTGCACCTTAGTACTAGTATAATAGAAGATTCCATTATTGTCTCAAATCCGGTTGGTGGTTCGGCTCATTTATCTTTGGTTTGTAAGGATTTGAGAATAGCTATATTAAGTATTGAGTTTAAGTGTAATGCTTATGTTTTTGGGTTTCATGAGCTATGGGTTGATTCTAGGCATGGACTGGTCAGCTAGAAATTGCGAAAGGAGGGTAGTTATACTTTTGACTTGCTTAGGGAATACCCTCGAGATTTCATGCGATCATAAAGGATCAGTTATGCTTAGCTCCCTAGAATCACTTGATGCATCTATCGATGATTTGCGTTCCGTTAGAGTAGTCCATGAGTACACAGATATTTTTTATTAGGTTAGGGATTTCCCCCCTAAAACTCGAGATAGACTTCCGCATATATATAGTTGACAATGCAAAGCCAGTTATGCGATCAACGATAGTTTTGGAGCAAGATTAGAAAGGATAGCCAGAGTCGGTTAAGTGCTCAATTGTTTGGTTGTTTCATCTCACATAAATCATCCAAATTCGAAGGAGGTATTCCTTGGGTGCTTGTCTGATACTGTTTTAGGCCATTGGGGCTTGTACTTGAGGGATGTTGAGTTCGACTAGGATGGTTTGTGTGAGAAATAAATGGTTGTGGTAGGTGCCCTAAGAAAGACTGACCTTAAGAGAGGTAAAAAGTACATAACAACCTTTAGCTTTAGATCCTCGGATTTGTGACATGATGGATAAGCTAAGTAGAGGAGAGGCCTCTAATCATCTTAGTATATACACTTGGTATCATGGTTAACATACGTTTATCTTGGAAAGATAGTTCGACTACAATGGATACTCTTTAGCATAGTAAGTGATCGAGGTCCTATCTTTACTAGTGGGTTTTGGAAATGGAGGTCAAGAAGCTTCGCAATCATGAAGTTAAATTGGCTAAGGTACAGTGAAGTAAATCTCAAGAAGATGCGACGTGGGAGACTGAAGATAAGACACGCACACCATACCCTTTTTCTTGAGGGTATATCCTTGATCTCCTTTTCTAGGAATTCTATGCATGTTTGTTTCTATCTTTTTTTAGGTATATCCTCTAGGTCATATCTTCGATCCTTAGGTAGAAGCCAATGGATGTAAACATGTGTTTGAAACATGTTATATTTGGTGGTTGCAAGTGGTTGCTCGTGGATGCATTTACACACATTAAACACTAGATCGGCTCAGTCACTTTCATATTGCATACGCATGAGTGAATTTTTATATATATAAACTAAAACTTGATGTGTTATCATATGGATGTTGCATTTATATGAATGATTGATGTAGAAGTTATAAAGTACGATTAGGAATAGTTGCATACATGATGGACTCATGGCACTATCATAATTCGCATTAAGGAGGTCAACTGAATCAGTAGACCGCCTAATTTTGTATTAGATAAGGACATGTACACACACTATGCATAAGATCATGAAAGCATTAGAAATCCTTTAAGGACAATGGACGCCTGTGATTGAATGGTTGAGTAGATGGATGTTGGATGCTAGGATATGCATTCTTCTTAACTTAGAGATTTCGGGGACGAAATCCTTTAAGGAGGGGAGAATGTAACACCCCATATTTTCTGAGAATATTAAAAGAACGAATTAAAGAATACTTAATTTATAAAGTGAGAATCAAGGGAAACGGCTTACGCCATTGCGTTCGTCTCGAAATTCTGCTTAAGATAGAGTCCGAGTTTGCGTAAATCGGACTCGTATGACGGAGTTATGACCTTCAAAAGATTCAAGAATTTAAATAATAAAACTAGCCTGAAATTAAAATTTAAGTTTCAAAGTTCAAAAACTCCGAAGGAGGCTGGGCGGGAAATTTCCCGCCCAGAGACTAGGTCGATCAGGGGGTCGTCTTGGGGGTCGACTTGGGTACATAGGTCGACCAGGGGGTCGACCTCCTCCTCGAGCCAGATCTAAAACCTGACGTGTTTCTTTATATGACGATTTTCTGAGTCATTAGGGCTTGTGTGGCAAGTTCTGGTTAGTTCTCTTAGGTTTGAATGGCTTTGATTGTTCCTAGGTTGATCTAATGGCTCTCATTAAATCAATCTTCTATATAAGCAACCTAAATCTAAACCCTGAACCACATAAACTCATTCCAAGGAGCCACCGTGCTGTCAATGATCATCCTAACCTAGCCAACATTTCTTCTCAAACTAGAAAGCAAGATTAAAGCTATGAATCAAATCTAAATTAGAAGAACAATTAGTCTACTTCAAGGGAGATCTATTCAGTTTTAGAATACAGATTCCAGAAAAACAAGATTTTCCTTTTGTTTGTAAGTTCATGTTACTTTCAGAAATAAAATTTAAATTGTGATTATGACACTGTAATAAATCTGAATATGCGATTATGCCTATTTCTATCTGTCTTTCTATTGGATCTATCTCATTTGATATTATTATGTCCATCCTTTGTCTCCTCTTTCCTTCTTCGCTTTTTGTTTTTATAGCCAGGCTACTAAGAGCCTGAGCCAAATCTCATAAGAGATGAACGTACGTTGGATAAAAATTGGACATAACACATGATTTGGACATGACCAGCGCTAAAATTGGGAAAAGTATTAAATTATGTATAATTGGGCATAACTGATTTGTAATAGATCTGAGGACATAACAGATGTTATATTTAAAACACAAAGTGTATCGAACATATGACTTGAGATTTGAGGCATAAATTATTGGACATATGACTTGGGATTCGGGGCGTAAATTGAACTGTAAATATGTAAGTTCAAGTTATTTTCAGACTAAAACACCTAATAGTGATTTTGGCATGGAATGAAATGGATCTAAGTCCATGCTTGATGATAAGACAAATCTTTTAGATTAATTCCTATATTTCTATTGAATCAATGATTTACATGCCTAGGAAGTTATTATTCAATCATGCCTATGTTTGTTGGACATCTGATATATAATCCTGTTTAGGTTCACGATGTTATTTATATCAGATCTATATGTCTATGAGGTTATTTCTGTCAGTTTGTTTTAGATCTATCTTTGTTATACCCCAACTCTAACGGATCTGTAATCCTCTTAGGTCCAAAATATTATATTTGAGAAATCTACCATTTAAATGCCTGTTTTATGCCTACTCTCGTTTATGTTCCTCTTTCGTCCCCTTTATCTTATGAATCTAGATTAACCTTGAATCTAGACTGAAACTTATTATACGTGCGATTGGAATGTGGGGGTATTGGGGAATAGTCTATTTGGTAATAATGGAACATAATTTTGTAACTTATGATTTGGGGCATAATTGTTTTTGTTGCGAACTTAGGGTAAATTGAAATATTAAATCTAGATTTGGCGCAAACTGTAAATTTGGAATATTAATCTAGAGTGGGCATAACCATTGGCTGAGACGCCAAAGCATAATGTATATTGGGGTATTGGGGCATGACTATTAGTACAAACTTGGGAAGATTAGGTGTAGCCTATTTTGAGTAGTATTTCGAAATTGAATTTTGGGAGCCATAACTTGCAATTAGCTTTGTTGGGCGTAACTTGAGAATTGGAATATGACTGGTTGGGATAATTAGCATATAAATCTAGACTTGGACATTTATGGAAAATGTGGCATAAACTGAAATTGACAACAATTGTGAATAATTTATATATAAATTGTAAATATGTAAATTAGTGAAAAGGCGAATGTGCCTAACCCGAGGTTAGATTGAGTTGTGGTGTAAAACTGCCTGGAACCGCCGGGCACATCAAGTAACCACAACAACACCTATCTAATGTGAGAGGTTAGTGCATTATGCCCAAGAAAAACCCGAGGTTAGATTGAGTTGTGGTGTAAAACTGCTCGGAACCGCCCGGCACATCCAGTAACCGCAACAACACATATCTAATGTGAGAGGTTGGTGCTTTAATAAATCAATTAATGCTAATGTACAAGATGAATGACTAGGGTTAAGTTAATAGGAACACTTAACCAGTATAGCATTATGAATGGGTAGGGTTAAGTAATAAGAAACACTTAACCAATATAACTTGATTTGTGGTAAGGTTAAGTTAAAACAAGAGGGCAACACTTAACCAATATAACTTGATTTGTGGTAAGGTTAAGTTAAAACTAGAGGGCAACACTTAACCAATATAACTTGATTTGTGGTAAGGTTAAGTTAAAACAAGAGGACAACACTTAACCAATATAACCTGATTTGTGGTAAGGTTAAGTTAAAACAAGATAGCAACACTTAACCAATATAACTTGATTTGTGGTAAGGTTAAGTTAAAAACAAAAGGGCAACACTTGACCAATATAACTTGATTTGTGGTAGGGTTAAGTCAACACAAGAAGGCAACATGTAACCAAAGTAACATGACAAGTAGGTGGATTAAGTTAACCTGAATTGATTGATGACACTTAACCAATACAACATGATGAACACGAGGGGCTAAGTTAACAAGGAACACTTGACTAATGTAACTTGATGAACGAACGGGGATAAGTTAATAAGAAATACTTAACCAATCTGATAAGTGAGGAGGGTTAAGTTAATAGGAACACTTAACCAACATGACATGATAAATGGGTGGGTTAAGTTAACATGAATGGAAAACACTTAACCAATACGACATAATGTGTAGGAGGGTTAAGTACATATTGGGTTGGTGGGTAATATTAGTAAATATAGGCCCATAAACTTAACCATTAAGTAAACATGCTAGAATTGGAGGGAGGGTTAAGTTCATCTTGTGTAGGTGGGTAATATTTGTATATATATAGGCCCACAAACTTAACCAATAAGAAACCCTAGTAACGGGGACCATTTCAGCAGTAACCCACATAGATATATCATGGTACCTTGAAACTAGGCAGGGTGGGGCACGATTACTGGGCTAATTATAAGCGGTCAAAATAGCGGCATGGGGTACGTCAGTGTAGGTTCCGACGGTTTACGGGCGTGAACGTACTCCGGAGTGGGAAAAAGCAGGCACTGGGTACTAGTAGTTATACATTGTGCATCTTGAATCGTGTCGGGTCGCTGTCATAAGGATTGATACACCTTATGGTGGGGCCAGCACAGGGTATCTACATGCACGAGAGGGTCGTTGACATAGACACATGGAACATTAATGCAAGTAAGGAGCCAATCGATAGGGTACTAAGGGTACATCTAACACATTCATGGAAATTAGGCAGATTGAGGTGGAATCCTCATAATAGATGTACACCTGAAGGCTACCACAATTGCGGGATTGGGATCACGTTATCATATTATCATAGATTACTCGTTGGGACACTTGTTAGGTGGTGCCGAGATATAGGTATGAAAATCAGAATAATAAGGTAGTAGCGAAGCAGAGAAAGAGTAGAAGCACATTCAATTTATCTTGCCTTATCATATCTATACTAATCATATGTTATCTTGTTATCCTTATTCTCACGATATTGTCTTATATTCAGTTTATTCATGTCATGAGACTTATGTCTGACCTAGTTTTGTTTTGCCTCTTTTCTTCCATCCCCCTCCCCCCAGGTTCACAGGGTGGAAATGTTACCACTTAGCTCAGTTTTCTTTCCAAGCTCGAAGATAGTTGATGTATTGCTTTGGACTCTCTCTTCCACTGCTATGGCTGGTTCACGCTTTCTTGGGGAATATCATTGTTATTTTTTTAAAGCTTCTTTTATACTTGGAAGTTTTTGAATCAAGACAGTATTTCTATATATTACTTTTATGTATGATTGAGACAATTGTTGTAAAAGCTTGACTGAATTAAGTTGTTTATAAAATGACTTTATTTTCCGCTGCTTTATTTGTCTGTCTTGTAATTTATCTGCATCTTTTACCTATAATGCTCCATCGAAGTTAAGGCATTCCCTTTGTGAGTGACCTTAACGAAGATGGGGTGTTTCACTAGTCGCTATGGAAATATAGCCCGTAAAAATATCCATTTTGCAAACGACCTCCGTTTTCGATGAAACTACTTTTGTTGATCCGGGATGTCAAATTATTGCTAGATTCCAAAATTCATAATTTTTGGGATTAATATGTGGGCGTGGCAAAAGAAAACGTGTTTTAACATTTTTAGTCAATTTGGATCGACCAGAAAATGGGCATTTTTCAAACGGTCTTCAAATTTGATGAAATTAGTTTTGTTAGGACCGAATAGTCAATACGAAGCTAGAAATAATTTTTCTGAAATTTTCAGAGCCAGTATGTGGCCCCGGTAAATGAAAATGTACGTTCAAATCCAAATTTGAATGTTTTATATTTAATTTGAAGAATAACTGACTATAGCAGTCGAATATGCTTACAAAACATATCCCATTGTGTTCGGAATGGGGGTATTACGCTAGAACCAACGGTCGGTGGACTCGATTCGGAGCTCGAATGAGGAGTCAACTTTTTAGAGAATTAAATTAATTAAATAAATAATTATAATTTTCCTCACCTAACTCTACCTCCTTCTCTCTCTCTCTCTTCTTTAACTTTCACAGATAAATAGAAAATAAAAAAGAGAAAACCCCGATCTGCTGCTTCTCCATTGACCTTGTCGCCTCCCCAATACCCACCGCCGCGTCATCGCCAGCGCCCCCCTTCCTCAGCTCCGTCGACATTCCCTTTCTCCCTTCTCTCAGAACGATTCACCAAAGACCACCAGCCCAACATCCAAATCGAAACCGATGCACAACCCGACACCCAACTCGTCGCCTCCCTCTACTCCTGTGCTGACGCGAAGCACCACGCCACCACTCCAGCACGATGAAGTTCCGGTGGCCCCTAAGCAAGGTGAGGTGGAAACCTGGGGGTGACGGTTCAATTTAGTGAAGCCTGGAGCAGTAAAACAGATAAAGTAAAACAGTGAGTTTTAGTTTTGTTTATAATTTTTTTAGCTATTAAGTTATTAAAAATCTGATTTCTGTAAATATATATAGCGATCTAAAATTCTGATTTTCATATATACAAAGCGAAGATAAAAAGTTTTGATTTTCATTTATATAAAAATAAAATATAAAGAAGAGATTTTTTAAATATAAAGAAGAGATATTTAAAATATAAAGAAGAGATTTTTTAAAATATACAGAAGTGATATTTGAAATATAAAGAAGAGATTTTTATACATGAAGAGTAATAAAAAAGATTTGATTTTTATTTACGAAAATATTAGATTTTTAATTATAAAAAAAGATTTGATCTTTAGAAGTATAAAAATATGGAAAACTGAATTATAAAAAAAAATTATAATATAAACATCAACATAAAATTATGATATATATATATATATATATATATATATATATATGAACAACATAAAAATGTGATTTTCATATTAAAAGAGGAATTATAAAAATGTGATTTTAAAATATAAATATCGTTGATTAAAAATATGATTTTTAATGTATAAACATCATATTAAAAAGGTGATTTTTACTATGAACAGCGAGGAAAAGTTTGTGTTAGAATTTCAAGCAAATTCGAACCGTTCAAAAATGAAATGGCGGAGTGGAACCCAAAGGAGAGAACTCCTCACTATAATTTTATTTATACAGTTATTTATTTTATAATTGCATATATGAACCACTCCCTGTCATCCACAAACCATGGACGACTTGTTTGTCTGGTTGTATTGTGTTGTTGTGATTGATTGTGATGCGAAATAAATTATTCATGTGTTAAATAAAATATATAATCATTGAAATATCATTTTTATTGTATAATGGAAATTAAAAATATTCAGTTGTTGAAATATTCTATAGTTAAAAATATAGTTTTTAACCCGTATATGAATAAAATAAATATTCATTTACAAATCGGACGATTGGTAAATATGCACTCATTTGACTGATATGGATTAGGACGATATATTTTACACATCGCCTAACTGCACAAATAAAATCTGTGTTTGTTGTTTTAAAACCCCACATGGGTATTGGGATGATATTTAGCGTACACTAATCCCAATAATTAGTGGTATGTCAATCGATGGGCTGAAAGGCTGTGATGAGCGTTATTTATTTATTTTTAATGCTTATACAGTTGTGTAATGCACTCTGGATGATGGTTGACTGTGTTTGATTATTGTTGTGTACATGTGTGTATGAAATCCATATAAATAAAATTATATCGTAATTAAATGTGTCTGATCCAAGTAGTTAAACGCCATTTTAACATAAATGGGAATTTTGTCGATTTTATTCATTTTATAATGAATATCAAAAAGTGATTTCAAAATTTGATATTTTGAAAATATTATCATTTTAATACTGAAATGATATAGAATATTCAATTTTGATTTGAATTTGAAAATAGAATTGAAATTGGTTAAAATTGAAATCGATTTGAAACGAATTTAAAATGAATTGAAATTAAATTGAAATCGATTTGAAAGGAATTTATAAACGAATTTATAATGGAATATTCAACTTTGATTTGAAATTGAAATGGAAGTGGAAATCTTTTTTAAAAACGAATTTAAAACAATTTATAAAATACGTTTTGAAAAGGAAATCGATGAAATATATATAATATATATACTTTATATATTAAATGGCCTGAATAGAACGCGCCGCAGCAGTTCGCGAATTTCGACCATTGACTTCGAATGGACATTACGGGAGATCTGACCGTCCCCTTCTCCTAAAACCGGAAAGCTTTCTAATGAATACAAGAAATTAGAAATCTAACAGTTGGATTTGGAATTATGTCCAAATCAAATTTGGAAAAGGTCGCTGTAAGTGCAGTTCGATGGCCGTTTATGGAAATCGACTGTACGGGCCTTGATAAAATTATTAAAATACCAATAATTTTTGTAAAATCGTAATAAATGATTTGGAAGGAATCGGGATGAAAAATTCCATATTTGAAAGGATAAAAAAATATTTTTATCGAAATGAACTAGTTATGAACTATAATTATAAATTCAATATTTTTAAATAAAATGAATTGGATTTGAAATGATTTTAAAAATAACCAGAATTTCCAATATATGAAATAGGAAATGGATTTGAATCGAAATTATCTTTGGAATATTTCGATATTGGATTTCGTGATTATACAGATATTGTTATGGAAATTTGAAAGATATATTTATATCGTTATTTCCAATACGATATTTGTTAGTTGTAGAATTTGATATTGAATATAAGCCGATATATTTTTTATTCAGAGTCTTGTATTTAATATCAAATGGGATTTTGGGTTTGTCGTGAATGTTGTCTTTAGTAACACTGTTCTTGAACCTCATGTGAAGAGAATAAATCTTTTAATTAAGATTGTTAGAGTTTTCGATTATATTTAATATTTGGAATAAAATGGGATGTGATTTGGGTTTATCATGAACTGTGTTTTTAACGATATTCATTCTTTAACCCAATTTACAGTGAAATGTGATCTGGAATTAATAAACTTTTGTTAAGATTTAAAGAAGATTTTTCGAAAGTAAAGTTTTCCAATTTAACATAATAAATTGGAATTGAATGGAATTCGATTTGGTAATAATCGAAGTGAGCTTCTGTAGAGGAAGACTGTTAATATATGTGGAATTTAAAAGGCCTTGTCGTTATTCCATTTATATTATCGGTTGGATATGGTAGTTCACATCGATTATATATATTGATCTGTATTCCGTGAAGTTTCCATTGTTAATGGAATGTGAATTTTGGTTTATCGTGAGCTGTGTTTTAAATGACATTAGTTCTTTAATCCAGTTAAAGATAAGATAAATTTCTTAACTTTGAAAAATCATTAAGTAATGATTGTTGGAAATTAAAACTGAATTAGAGTTTTAATGAATCTTTAAATAGATTGAAAGGTGAATTTGATAACTAAAATGATCAAATCCAAGAAATGATCGAGAATGGAGTATCACCAATCTTGCTGTAATAACCCGAAAATCTGGGCCAGTTTAAAATTTTTATTTTGGCAATTTTAGCGAATTTTGATTATTTAAAATGAATTATTTTAAATAAAAACGACGAGAAATTTATTTTGAATAGAACTCGACGTATATATTTATATACGTCGTCGTTAGAATATAAATATTTATATATAATTATAAATAGAATGGAAAATGGCGCAGTAGTTCGATAATTCGATTTCAAACTTCAATTGAACGTACCGGGTGCAAAACAATCCGGATTTTAGTGAAACCAAAAATGATAGGATCTAAATGATGATATCTTTCCAACGAATCCGAAAGATCAAAATTTTGTAGCGAGAATCAAAAGATATGTCCAGTTGAAAATTCTGAATAGTCGTTATGGAATTCAGGCCCTTAAAAATGGACATTTTGTAAATGACCTCGGATTTCGACGAAACCACTTTTGTTGGGTCCGTGATGCCAAATTATTGCTAGATTCCAAGTTTCATAATTTTTCGAATCAATATGTGAGCGTGGCAAAGAAAAACGTGTTTGACCATTTCAGTTGATTTTAATCGACTGGAAAATTGGCCATTTTTCTAACGGTCTCAGAATTCGACGAAACTAGTTTTGTTAGGACCGTATCGTCAATACGAAGCTAGAAAATATTTTTCGGGAATTTTTAGAGTTAGTATGTGACCCCGGTAATTCGAAATGTACGTTTAAAATTCAATGTAGTGATTTAAATATAAATTCAACGGAAACTGATTGTAACAGCCGAATCAGCCTACGATACATATCCCATTGTGTTAGGAATGGGGGTGAAATGCTATGGACGACAGGCGGTGGGCCTTGTTTCGAGGTCGATAGAAAAAGTTGCTTTATGTGAAAAAATAAATAAATAAATAAATAATAAAAAAAAAAAAATAGATACCCCCCCTTCAATACCGGTCAACGCCCATCTCATTTCCCAAATCGTTCGACAGAAAAAAAAAAAGAAATGGGACGGAATCGCACGCCGCCGCCGCTTTCTTCCGCCGCGCCACCAGCAGGACGGCGTCGCCGACCACCAACCCGCCCCCCCCCCCTTCCTCTTCTTCTCCCCGTGTCTCTCTCCTCCTTCTCTCCGTTCAAATTACGGCCTTCCCCAAACCCCACTCCCCAAAAATTCCAACGACGAAAACCCCTGCCACCTCAGCACCTTCGCTCCTCCTCTGACGCGGCCTGCTGCACCCCGGCGCCAATCAGCAAGCCTCCGGCGACCAAACCCTAGGACTTTGTGAGTGTTTATTTATTTTAATTCATGTAAAATCTGTTCTTGTTTATTTATTTTCTATAAACAAAGAATAGATCTGATTTAATATGAACAACAAAGATTAGAATTTTGTTATAGAAAAGATCGAAATTTTGTAATAGAAAAGATTAGTTTTTTAAAGTGTAAAAAGGCGAGATCTTTATATGTAAAAAGGCGAGATCTTTATATGTAAAATGGCGAGGTCTTTATATGTAAAAAGGCGAAATCTTTATATGGAAAAATAGCGTGATAAAAAAATATAATCTTTACTATATAGAAATATTAAAAATATGATTTTTATATTTTTAAAGTATTAAAAATATAATCTTTATAGGATAGAGAATATAAAAATATCATCTTTGTGTATGTAACGAAATAAAAATCTGATTTTTATTTTATATACGTTGAGATAAAGTGGTTATTTTTATAAAGGCGAAAACTTTATTTTTATAAAGGCGAAAACTTTATTTTTATAAAGGCAAAAACTTTATTTTTGAAATGGAATTTTTATCTATATGACACCAAAGTAAAAATTCGATTTTTATATATTGAATAGCATAGTAAAAATTCGATTTTTAAATATATGGAGTAATTATAAAAAAATATAATTTTTAACGTGAAAGTGAATAAAAATGTGATTTTTATTTTAAAGACATCGAAATATAAAAATTTGTGATTTATATATATAGTGACTACGGGCAACGAAGATGACGAAGATGGGATAAGGAAGAAGATTTCTATAAAGGAAGTGCCGTGAAGTTGGATAGCTAAAAGTGAGAATTTCTCACCTTTCAATTTCATTTCTATTTATATATATATATACTAGGATGCAGACGGTGCTTAGTAGCACCCGACACAATCGTCCACAGACCATGGACTTGTTTGTTTGGTTGCATAGCTTAGTTATATGATTTGATTTGAATTTGGTTGTTTGGTGAATTTGATTGATGTGTGAATGGCGTGGGCCTTCACTAGACCGGGGATAAGGCTAGGCCTCGTCCCGTTTCTAGTATCGTGCCGTTATGCCGCCGAAATTTTCTAAAATATGTTAGAAAAATAAAAATAATCATTTATTGAATAAATGAACTGAATAGAAATTCAAGTGTTAAAATAAAATAGTTTGATCGTTAAAAATATAATTTTTAACGTAAAAATGGATAAATGAATATTTATAAACAAATCGGCCGATTTGTTTATATACACTGATTTGACTGATATCGATTGGGTCGATAAATTTTACACGTCGCCCAACTGCACAAATAAAATCTGTGTTTGATTGTTTGAAACCCCACACGGGTGTTGGGATGAAATTTGAAGTTCACTCATCCTGATTGATTAAATATGTCGATCGATTGATTGACAGGCTGTTATAAGCGTTAGATATCTATATTTGATGCTTATACAGTGTGGTGCACTTTGGATGATGGTTGATTGTTTATTATTGCTATTATATACATGTGTTGTATGGAATCCGTATAATTAACATTATATGGTGATTGATTGGGCCTCATTCCAATCGGGAAAATAATGAATATTATAAAGGAAAATTCATGTGTTGAATATAAAAATAGTCATGTGTTGATGATGTTCATGTGTTGAGTGAAATATTTTATATAATAAAAATTTACATCTTTATCATATTTAAAATTAGAACTACTTCCCAGTAGAAGTCTAATTGAAAATCAAACGATAGATACCATAGTTTTATAAAATATTTTACATAACAAAAATAGTGATGTGTTGACGGTACTCATGTGTTGAGATTAGTCGTGGGTTGAAAGAAATACAGATTCATGTGTTGAATGGGATAAATATTCATTTGTTGAATAAAATAAAGAAGTTGTGAAAAATATAAAGCCGTGTTGATTAGTTTTGCGCCATTTTAACGTGAACGATATTTATATCGATTTTATTCTTTGTATAATGAATATTGAAAAGTGATTTCGAAATTAAATATTTTGAAATTGAAATTCGAAATGAATTGAATTGAAAACGATTTCGAAATGAATTGAATTGAAAACGAATTCAAAATGAACTGAATTGGAATTCGAAATGAATTGAATTGAAAACGATTTCGAAATGAATTGAATTGAATTGAAATTCGAAATGAATTGAATTGAAAACGAATTCAAATTGAATTTGAAAGTGAAATTGAAATGAATTCAAATTGAATTAAAATTTGAATTGAATAGAAATGAATTTTAAAACGAATTTATAAAGAAGAATTCAATTTTGATTTGAATTGAAAAGAAAGTTGAAATTGCTTTCGAAACGATTTTAAAACGATTTATAAAATTCGTTTTAAATAGAAATCGACGAAATATATATTATATATATAATATAATGGCCTGAATAGAACGCGCCGCGCCGCGGCAGTTCGTGAATTTCGACCATTTATTTCAAACGGACATTGCGGGAGATCCGACCGTCGGATTCTCCTAAAACCGGAACCGTTGGGTTCGTATCGAAAAGAGCTTTCCAATGAATATTAGAAATTTGAAATCTAACGGTTGGATTTGGAATTATGTCCAAATCAAATTCGAAAAAGGTCGCTGTAAGTGCAGTTCGATAGCCGTTGATGGAAATCGACTGTACGGGCCTTGATAAAATCATTAAAAATGTCTATAATTTATGTAAAATCATAATATATGATTTGGGAAAAATTGAGCTGAAGAATTCCACATTTGAAAGGATAAAAATAGATTTTTGTCGAAATAAACTAGTTTTGAACTGGAATTAAAATCAATTTATTTTTGAAATAAATAAATTGAATTTGAAAGTGATTTTAAAAATAATCAATATTTCCAATACGTGGATTGGACTGGAGTTGAATCGAAATTATCTTCGGGATATTTCGATGTTGGATTTCGTGACTATACAGATATTGTTATGGGAATTTGAAAGATATATTTTATATCGTTATTTCCAATACGATATATGTTGGTTTCAGAATTTGATATTGAATATAAGCCGATATATTTTCTATTCAAAGCCTTGTATTTAATATCAAATGTGATTTGGGTTTGTCGTGAATCGTGTTTTAAAAGACATTGGTTCTTTAACCCAGTTAAAGACAGAATATTGATTTTTGTGAAGATTAAAACTAAGTGGAGTTTTAATGAATCTTTAATTAGATTAAAAATGTAGATTGATAATTTAAATTATCCAATCTGAAAGGTGATCGAGAATGGAGTACCACCAGTTTTGCTCCAAAGCGATAGTTAAATCTTTAATTAGATTTGAACGTGAAATGGTAATTAATTTTACCGATAACACCGTGGTGTTAGATATGGAGTATCACCAGTTTTGCTCCATGGGATATATAGGTTGGGATTGGGAAATAAAATAAATAATTACTTCGGTGTGGTTCGTTAATCCCGACTAGTTTGAAATGATATCCAAAGGATGATTATAGGATAAATTTAGAAGAATTTATCTTGGATCAAATTAATGGGAACATTTCCCTAAGAATGTGTTTTTGTGAATAAAAGAATATTCTGAATTGGAATGAGGCGTTTGTTGTGTTTGTGTAACATTCGTTAATTATATACGTGGGTTATTCAGAAAGGCCGGGTTTATACCCATTCTGAATAACCAATTCGACGAGATGTCGAAGATGAAGACGGTGGTTGAAGACCGGAAGTCTTCACATCGTTTGGGTGATTACTGATGATCTTGATTGGGCTGTACACCCAGGATGAGGGAATCAGTTGGTGATCTTCCAGACGTACTTGGAGATGGATGGATATGCGAGGAAAGTGCCTCCGGTTTCGTTCAGACCCAGAACGAACTTGTAAATGGATTGTGTGTCTGACATTGGATTTTATTCTGTGTTGATTGATCTCTATTAAATATACATCTGTTTGGCGGCGGAGAATTTATTCTCTTGCTTAACGCCCTTCTCTGAGACGTACGAGCTCAGAGGTTGTATATCGATGGACATCAGTCGCATGGAGTGAATTGCCAATGTGGCACGCGTAAGTGGCAATTGATCAAGGCTTCTGTTGAAAAGCAAAGTCTTGTGGTTGATGATCAAAGCACGGCCTGTGTGGCGTAGCTTTGTGTATAACGTGAATTCGCGAGCCTCACACCTCGGTATGAGTCAAAAACGGGATAGTGACTGCAGGGAGAGCACGGCGTTTCTTTCTAGCTAGGGTGGTGTCAGTGACCTACCAGCCCTGACATTTATATACTTTTCACCTGTGTGGTTGTTGGATATGAGGCGCCTCGGATATAGGTCTGTAAGGACCGGGAAACGTGTGTTCAGGAATAACTAATCCTCAAAAGTAAGAGAGGACCGGCCCTGAAGATCCAAGGATCATAGTGGGGTCCTGAGGCATTTGCTAGAGTGTCTCGAACGCGGAGAGGAGCTTGCCCCTTGCCTCGGCTCATGACGGAAATCCAATTTCCAATACGTGTATTGCGGTTTTAATTGTAGAACTAGTACGGCGACATGATATATGGTACCCATGCCGTCTATGATTGATATTTATGATTGAAATTGTTTTGACACTATACACTTATTATAGTATCAAATGATTGTTTTAAACGTATCAAGCATGTTTGGCTATTATAAGGGAAAACCCTATCCTCCGGCTTGCGTTGCATTGTGTGATGGGACCTGGGTCTTATAATAGCTTCATTTTTCGAAAAAGCATTGCGTTGTTTACTCTATGCACTGGTATTCTTGGGAGGAAACCCGTTCCGTGTTATACGGCGTGGTCCCTTGAATTACTCTATTTTAAAATTGAATTAAATAACTGTTTTAGTTCTCACACCAGTCACATGACTGACCTGGAGTTTATTGTTTTAACCTAAACTCTGGGTGCCCCTATTTTCCACACGGGCAGCTAGTAGTTTTGGTTTTGCATATTTATATTCACAGGGTCCTGATTAACAGCTGGAACGATGCTCGGAAAGCTCTGTATCCGTGTATCACTTTCAGTTGTATTTTGTATTATTTTCCGCTGCTATGTAATTTATTGTAATCTCTGATATTTATCCAATGTAATTTATTCATTTATACTCTGTATATTCTTGTATCTGATGGAATTGTTGTAATAACAATGAAATGTTCTTCCGTCTGTGTTCTGTTTTGTCTTTCCTCACAGTAATTCGTTCTTTCTCATCTCTTCGGAGACCGGGGAAGTTCGGGCTGCTTCATTTGGTATCAGAGCTTTGGTTTACAGAGCTCGAGAACAAGACACATTAGAACCATACGAAAGAATTCATCAGATATTGGATTAGCAATATCCAATAAGAATGACTCGTTAGAGATCGGATCAGTAGTATCCCAGAACGAGTGTGAAGAGTATATTTTTCAAATGAAAACAATTTTGTTTTGAAAATTTAAATTGCTTTATACGTATTTGAATATTTATTTATTTTGAATATGGACAATCGAGTATATATAGATTTCGCGTATACGCGTCATGAACGTATATTCGAAGTTTTAATATACTGGATAGATATAGAATCACATTCTAGACACCCGGGGATAATTCTGGTGATGTGGCCACATCATCAGTATTTATATTTGTGTTTCGAAGGTGTGATATCTATATATTTCCATTAGACTGGTGTGAGAACCAAAACTAATATAGCTAGAACACATTGTTGTGAATTGGCATCAAAACATGATTTTTTTTTTGTATATGTATCAAAAATTATGAATTTGAAACTTTAATTCACTAATTGATTGATGTTTGAGTTGTTTGTTTATTTGTTTGCTAATTTTTAACCATTTAGCCAATTGAACCAAATAATTGAATTGTATTGAAAATTGGTCGCATATGCATGCATACATATACTTACATTGAACAGGTCATAGCAAGGAGGCTAGAGCCGAAGAATAAAATTGGTTTGCCCGACAAATAGGTACATGTTTACTATAATTTCCTGTTCTGTTTGGGTGATGATGATTTTGTGAGCCTATTGGCTAGCCGCTTGGCTTTTTCTTTTTCTTTTTGAGATCTGAAGGACCGGGGAAGCTATTTGAAATTCCCCGATGCTCCCGGTGCAGGGGAGGTTATGGCGAAATTTTTCGAAAATTTAGGGTGTTAGCCAAATTTTTGAAGAATTTGAAAATTCTCAGAAACTAAACAGTTGGAGAATAGAAGCCAGATCGAATGTAGAGCTTATTAATCAAACCACTTTCGACTTTGTTCCTTTTCGGGGACGAAAAGTTTTAAGTGGGAGAGATTGTAATAACCCGAAAATCTGGGCCAGTTTAAAATTTTTATTTTGGCAATTTTAGCGAATTTTGATTATTTAAAATGAATTATTTTAAATAAAAACGACGAGAAATTTATTTTGAATAGAATTCGACGTATATATTTATATACGTCGTCGTTATAATATAAATATTTATATATAATTATAAATAGAATGGAAAATGGCGCGGTAGTTCGATAATTCGATTTCAAACTTCAATTGAACGTACCGGGTGCAAAATAATCCGGATTTTAGTGAAACCAAAAATGATAGGATCTAAATGATGATATCTTTCCAACGAATCCGAAAGATCAAAATTTTGTAGCGAGAATCAAAAGATATGTCCAGTTGAAAATTCTGAATAGTCGCTATGGAATTCAGGCCCTTAAAAATGGACATTTTGTAAATGACCTCGGATTTCGACGAAACCACTTTTGTTGGGTCCGTGATGTCAAATTATTTCTAGATTCCAAGTCTCATAATTTTTTGAATCAATATGTGAGCGTGGCAAAGAAAAACGTGTTTGACCATTTCAGTTGATTTTAATCGACTGGAAAATTGGCCATTTTTCTAACGGTCTCAGAATTCGACGAAACTAGTTTTGTTAGGACCGTATCGTCAATACGAAGCTAGAAAATATTTTTCGGGAATTTTTAGAGTTAGTATGTGACCCCGGTAATTCGAAATGTACGTTTAAAATTCAATGTAGTGATTTAAATATAAATTCAACGGAAACTGATTGTAACAGCCGAATCAGCCTACGATACATATCCCATTGTGTTAGGAATGGGGGTGAAACGCTATGGACGACAGGCGGTGGGCCTTGTTTCGAGGTCGATAGAAAAAGTTGCTTTATGTGAAAAAATAAATAAATAAATAAATTAAAAAAAAAAATAGATACCCCCCTTCAATACCGGTCAACGCCCATCTCATTTCCCAAATCGTTCGACAGAAAAAAAAAAAGAAATGGGACGGAATCGCACGCCGCCGCCGCTTTCTTCCGCCGCGCCACCAGCAGGACGGCGTCGCCGACCACCAACCCGCCCCCCTTCCTCTTCTTCTCCCCGTGTCTCTCTCCTCCTTCTCTCCGTTCAAATTACGGCCTTCCCCAAACCCCACTCCCCAAAAATTCCAACGACGAAAACCCCTGCCACCTCAGCACCTTCGCTCCTCCTCTGACGCGGCCTGCAGCACCCCGGCGCCAATCAGCAAGCCTCCGGCGACCAAACCCTAGGACTTTGTGAGTGTTTATTTATTTTAATTCATGTAAAATCTGTTCTTGTTTATTTATTTTCTATAAACAAAGAATAGATCTGATTTAATATGAACAACAAAGATTAGAATTTTGTTATAGAAAAGATCGAAATTTTGTAATAGAAAAGATTAGATTTTTAAAGTGTAAAAAGGCGAGATCTTTATATGTAAAAAGGCGAGATCTTTATATGTAAAAAGGCGAGATCTTTATATGTAAAAAGGCGAAATCTTTATATGGAAAAATAACGTGATAAAAAAATATAATCTTTACTATATAGAAATATTAAAAATATGATTTTTATATTTTTAAAGTATTAAAAATATAATCTTTATAGGATAGAGAATATAAAAATATCATCTTTGTGTATGTAACGAAATAAAAATCTGATTTTTATTTTATATACATTGAGATAAAGTGGTTATTTTTATAAAGGCGAAAACTTTATTTTTATAAAGGCGAAAACTTTATTTTTATAAAGGCGAAAACTTTATTTTTATAAAGGCAAAAACTTTATTTTTGAAATGGAATTTTTATCTATATGACACCAAAGTAAAAATTCGATTTTTATATATTGAATAGCATAGTAAAAATTCGATTTTTAAATATATGGAGTAATTATAAAAAAATATAATTTTTAACGTGAAAGTGAATAAAAATGTGATTTTTATTTTAAAGACATCGAAATATAAAAATGTGTGATTTATATATATATAGTGACTACGGGCAACGAAGATGACGAAGATGGGATAAGGAAGAAGATTTCTATAAAGGAAGTGCCGTGAAGTTGGATAGCTAAAAGTGAGAATTTCTCACCTTTCAATTTCATTTCTATTTATATATATATACTAGGATGCAGACGGTGCTTAGTAGCACCCGACACAATCGTCCACAGACCATGGACTTGTTTGTTTGGTTGCATAGCTTAGTTATATGATTTGATTTGAATTTGGTTGTTTGGTGAATTTGATTGATGTGTGAATGGCGTGGGCCTTCACTAGACCGGGGATAAGGCTAGGCCTCGTCCCGTTTCTAGTATCGTGCCGTTATGCCGCCGAAATTTTCTAAAATATGTTAGAAAAATAAAAATAATCATTTATTGAATAAATGAACTGAATAGAAATTCAAGTGTTAAAATAAAATAGTTTGATCGTTAAAAATATAATTTTTAACGTAAAAATGGATAAATGAATATTTATAAACAAATCGGCCGATTTGTTTATATACACTGATTTGACTGATATCGATTGGGTCGATAAATTTTACACGTCGCCCAACTGCACAAATAAAATCTTTGTTTGATTGTTTGAAACCCCACACGGGTGTTGGGATGAAATTTGAAGTTCACTCATCCTGATTGATTAAATATGTCGATCGATTGATTGACAGGCTGTTATAAGCGTTAGATATCTATATTTGGTGCTTATACAGTGTGGTGCACTTTGGATGATGGTTGATTGTTTATTATTGCTATTATATACATGTGTTGTATGGAATCCGTATAATTAACATTATATGGTGATTGATTGGGCCTCATTCCAATTGGGAAAATAATGAATATTATAAAGGAAAATTCATGTGTTGAATATAAAAATAGTCATGTGTTGACGATGTTCATGTGTTGAGTGAAATATTTTATATAATAAAAATTTACATCTTTATCATATTTAAAATTAGAACTACTTCCCAGTAGAAGTCTAATTGAAAATCAAACGATAGATACCATAGTTTTATAAAATATTTTACATAACAAAAATAGTGATGTGTTGACGGTACTCATGTGTTGAGATTAGTCGTGGGTTGAAAGAAATATAGATTCATGTGTTGAATGGGATAAATATTCATTTGTTGAATAAAATAAAGAAGTTGTGAAAAATATAAAGCCGTGTTGATTAGTTTTGCGCCATTTTAACGTGAACGATATTTATATCGATTTTATTCTTTGTATAATGAATATTGAAAAGTGATTTCGAAATTAAATATTTTGAAATTGAAATTCGAAATGAATTGAATTGAAAACGATTTCGAAATGAATTGAATTGAAAATGAATTCGAAATGAATTGAATTGGAATTCGAAATGAATTGAATTGAAAACGATTTCGAAATGAATTGAATTGAATTGAAATTCGAAATGAATTGAATTGAAAACGAATTCAAATTGAATTTGAAAGTGAAATTGAAATGAATTCAAATTGAATTAAAATTTGAATTGAATAGAAATGAATTTTAAAACGAATTTATAAAGAAGAATTCAATTTTGATTTGAATTGAAAAGAAAGTTGAAATTGCTTTCGAAACGATTTTAAAACGATTTATAAAATTCGTTTTAAATAGAAATCGACGAAATATATATTATATATATAATATAATGGCCTGAATAGAACGCGCCGCGGCAGTTCGTGAATTTCGACCATTTATTTCAAACGGACATTGCGGGAGATCCGACCGTCGGATTCTCCTAAAACCGGAACCGTTGGGTTCGTATCGAAAAGAGCTTTCCAATGAATATTAGAAATTTGAAATCTAACGGTTGGATTTGGAATTATGTCCAAATCAAATTCGAAAAAGGTCGCTGTAAGTGCAGTTCGATAGCCGTTGATGGAAATCGACTGTACGGGCCTTGATAAAATCATTAAAAATATCTATAATTTATGTAAAATCATAATATATGATTTGGGAAAAATTGAGCTGAAGAATTCCACATTTGAAAGGATAAAAATAGATTTTTGTCGAAATAAACTAGTTTTGAACTGGAATTAAAATCAATTTATTTTTGAAATAAATAAATTGAATTTGAAAGTGATTTTAAAAATAATCAATATTTCCAATACGTGGATTGGACTGGAGTTGAATCGAAATTATCTTCGGGATATTTCGATGTTGGATTTCGTGACTATACAGATATTGTTATGGGAATTTGAAAGATATATTTTATATCGTTATTTCCAATACGATATATGTTGGTTTCAGAATTTGATATTGAATATAAGCCGATATATTTTCTATTCAAAGCCTTGTATTTAATATCAAATGTGATTTGGGTTTGTCGTGAATCGTGTTTTAAAAGACATTGGTTCTTTAACCCAGTTAAAGACAGAATATTGATTTTTGTGAAGATTAAAACTAAGTGGAGTTTTAATGAATCTTTAATTAGATTAAAAATGTAGATTGATAATTTAAATTATCCAATCTGAAAGGTGATCGAGAATGGAGTACCACCAGTTTTGCTCCAAAGCGATAGTTAAATCTTTAATTAGATTTGAACGTGAAATGGTAATTAATTTTACCGATAACACCGTGGTGTTAGATATGGAGTATCACCAGTTTTGCTCCATGGGATATATAGGTTGGGATTGGGAAATAAAATAAATAATTACTTCGGTGTGGTTCGTTAATCCCGACTAGTTTGAAATGATATCCAAAGGATGATTATAGGATAAATTTAGAAGAATTTATCTTGGATAAAATTAATGGGAACATTTCCCTAAGAATGTGTTTTTGTGAATAAAAGAATATTCTGAATTGGAATGAGGCGTTTGTTGTGTTTGTGTAACATTCGTTAATTATATACGTGGGTTATTCAGAAAGGCCGGGTTTATACCCATTCTGAATAACCGATTCGACGAGATGTCGAAGATGAAGACGGTGGTTGAAGACCGGAAGTCTTCACATCGTTTGGGTGATTACTGATGATCTTGATTGGGCTGTACACCCAGGATGAGGGAATCAGTTGGTGATCTTCCAGACGTACTTGGAGATGGATGGATATGCGAGGAAAGTGCCTCCGGTTTCGTTCAGACCCAGAACGAACTTGTAAATGGATTGTGTGTCTAACATTGGATTTTATTCTGTGTTGATTGATCTCTATTAAATATACATCTGTTTGGCGGCGGAGAATTTATTCTCTTGCTTAACGCCCTTCTCTGAGACGTACGAGCTCAGAGGTTGTATATCGATGGACATCAGTCGCATGGAGTGAATTGCCAATGTGGCACGCGTAAGTGGCAATTGATCAAGGCTTCTGTTGAAAAGCAAAGTCTTGTGGTTGATGATCAAAGCACGGCCTGTGTGGCGTAGCTTTGTGTATAACGTGAATTCGCGAGCCTCACACCTCGGTATGAGTCAAAAACGGGATAGTGACTGCAGGGAGAGCACGGCGTTTCTTTCTAGCTAGGGTGGTGTCAGTGACCTACCAGCCCTGACATTTATATACTTTTCACCTGTGTGGTTGTTGGATATGAGGCGCCTCGGATATAGGTCTGTAAGGACCGGGAAACGTGTGTTCAGGAATAACTAATCCTCAAAAGTAAGAGAGGACCGGCCCTGAAGATCCAAGGATCATAGTGGGGTCCTGAGGCATTTGCTAGAGTGTCTCGAACGCGGAGAGGAGCTTGCCCCTTGCCTCGGCTCATGACGGAAATCCAATTTCCAATACGTGTATTGCGGTTTTAATTGTAGAACTAGTACGGCGACATGATATATGGTACCCATGCCGTCTATGATTGATATTTATGATTGAAATTGTTTTGACACTATACACTTATTATAGTATCAAATGATTGTTTTAAACGTATCAAGCATGTTTGGCTATTATAAGGGAAAACCCTATCCTCCGGCTTGCGTTGCATTGTGTGATGGGACCTGGGTCTTATAATAGCTTCATTTTTCGAAAAAGCATTGCGTTGTTTACTCTATGCACTGGTATTCTTGGGAGGAAACCCGTTCCGTGTTATACGGCGTGGTCCCTTGAATTACTCTATTTTAAAATTGAATTAAATAACTGTTTTAGTTCTCACACCAGTCACATGACTGACCTGGAGTTTATTGTTTTAACCTAAACTCTGGGTGCCCCTATTTTCCACACGGGCAGCTAGTAGTTTTGGTTTTGCAGATTTATATTCACAGGGTCCTGATTAACAGCTGGAACGATGCTCGGAAAGCTCTGTATCCGTGTATCACTTTCAGTTGTATTTTGTATTATTTTCCGCTGCTATGTAATTTATTGTAATCTCTGATATTTATCCAATGTAATTTATTCATTTATACTCTGTATATTCTTGTATCTGATGGAATTGTTGTAATAACAATGAAATGTTCTTCCGTCTGTGTTCTGTTTTGTCTTTCCTCACAGTAATTCGTTCTTTCTCATCTCTTCGGAGACCGGGGAAGTTCGGGCTGCTTCACTTGCTCCAAGCGTTACTTAAATCTTTAATTAGATTTGAACGTGAAATGGTAATTAATTTTTCCGATAACACCGTGGTGTTAGATATGAAGTATTACCAGTTTTACTTCATGGGATGAATAGGTTGGGATTGAAAAATTAAACAAACGATTACTTCAGTAAGGTTCGCTAATCCCGACTAGTTTGGATAAATCTTAAAATGGTTTGAACTGATTTCTAATGGAAGATTAAAGAATAAATTTAAAGAATTTATCTTTGATAAAATTAATGGGAACCTTTCCCAAAGGAGATGAATATTTAAATAAAAGAATATTTAGAATTGGAATGAGGCGTGTGTTGTGTTTTTCTAGCTCTTGTTTATTATATATGCGGGTTATTCAGAAAGACTGGGTTTATCCCTTTCTGAATAACTAATTCCACGATAAGTCGAAAATGAAGACGGTGGTTAAAGACCGGAGGTCTTTACATCGTTTGGATGATTACTGATGTCTTGATTGGGCTGTACGCCCAAGACAAGGTAATATCTAACAACCCGTATTTTGATAATGTGTTATAACTATAAACGAAGGCAGAATTAATTTTTAAATTTAGAATCAAGGGAAACGGGTTACGCTATTGCGTTCATCTCGAAATTCTGCTTGGAAACGAGTCCGATTTTCGAAAATCGGAGTCCGTATGACCAAGTTATGACCCTCCGAAGTTATCAGAAAATTTCAAGTTCAAAACAGCTCAGGATTCGAATTCGAATTTCGAATTCAGACCACAGAACATACTGGGCGGGAAATTTCCCACCCAGGACCAGGTCGACCATAGTGTCGACCTGGGTGTCAACCTGGGGGTCGACCTGGTGGCCGAGCCCACTTTTGAAGCTGGATTCACTTTGATGTTTCTGGCCTCGTTTCTGTCTACATTCGTTGACCTGGCCCTATATAAACAGCCCCTAACACTAGTCTCTCTACACAAAATTCTCTCTAACCTTATGCTGCTCTAATTCTGGTTGAAAAATTAGAGAAAGGGACTACTTCTTCTACGTCGAAACTACGTTAAGAGAATTGCTGATTTGGTGATTTCTGTTAGGACTTGACTAAGCATATAAAGATTCAACATCGACTTTCTTTTTCTAATTCTCGAATCACGATCTGTAAGCCCCAGTTACTTTTAGATTTAAACTATGAATGCAATATGAATATGTTGTTAATTGAAATTGGACCTGTGTATGATGACTGTTTTACATCCATTCTTGTTCATCTTGGATCTTGACTTTTGGATATATTACTATGACATTGATTTGGGGCCTATTCATATTGTAAATCAAAAAGAAAAACACCTCATATTATCATGCCTGCAATGTTGAATCTGCTATTAGTCACAAGTTTATGACTATCACCTTATGTCAATCGTTACCATGACTATACTATCACCTTATGACAACTGTTATCTTGACTAGTACCTTATTTTGCTAGATTTGGAATCTTTATGTTTGAGGCCAATATTCCATATGCCAGTAATGTTATAATCATTTATCTCAAGTCATACCATGCTATGCTAGTAATCACTTTTGCCACCTTATACCCATCCCTTTTTATGTTATTCCCTAATTAGATTTATTTGTATCGATTCGAGTTTATGTGCGATGGGAATACGATTTGGGTAGATTAGGTAAAACATGAATTGGCTATGAACTTGAACATGAATGTTGTTATAACTTGAACCTGGATATGGACAAGAACTTGACATGAAATTTACATGAAACCTGACATGAAAAATCGACATGAATTTTGACATGAAAACATGAACATGGGCATGACACTTAGATAAACTTGTAAATGGCCAACTCGAGGTTGGGTTGAGTTTGCAGTGTAAATCTGCTCGGAATCGCCCGACAAATCCAGTGACTGCAAACAATAGGATCCAATGTGGGTAGTTGGTCATATCGCACGTAAAACCCGAGGTTAGACTATGTTGTGGTGTAAATCTGCCCGGAACCGCCCGGCAAATCCAGTGACCACAACAGTTAGTCTAATGTGAGAGGTTGGGGTGCATTAATGGATTAATGCCATATGATAGGGTTAAGTCATGAACCACTTGAATATACTTAACCAACTTGACATGATGATTCGATAGGGTTAAGTCATGAGTCGCTTGAACACACTTAACCAACTTGATACATGATCTGGATAGGGTTAAGTCACGAATTTGAATGACAACACTTAACCCATTAGAAACCCTAGTTACGCGGTCCTTTTCAGCTATAACCCACTTAGATGTATCACGATACCCTGGGACTAGGCAGGGTGGGGCACGATTACTGGGCTAATTGTAAGCGACCAGAATGACGACTGAGTAGGTGCGCCATTGTAGGCTTAGGCGGACTATGGTCGTGCACGTAGTCCGGAGTTGAAAAAGCAGGCATTGGGAACCCGTAGGTTTACACTGTGCGTGCTTGATTCGTGTCGGTGGTTGGCACCATAGGGCTTGATACACCCTATGGTGGACCTAACACAGGTGACTACATTTCAGGATAGGGTCGTATGACACAAAAACATGACGAGTAGAACTTGTAGGGAGCCGATCGATAAGTAGATCGTACCGTAGGACCCCGTAATGGGTCCCTTCATGATACTGGGCCAAGGGATCATTTCATGAATAATACTTGACATGGGTTAGAACACTAGTAAAAGTTGGTGCAGCAAATCTTGAATATGCAATGCTAGACTTGACTTATCTTGTTATCTTAATTATCATATCAGTCCTGTTATCATCCTTATGTTTAATTCCAATTTTCGCATGTCATGTTACCTTTACTAGTTTTTATACTGAAAGTCACTAGGGCTTACCAGTATTATGACTGACCCTTTTTCTTTCGTCTCTTTTTCTTTCGTTTTCCCCCTACCCCAGGTTCTCAGGGAGGAAACACTAGCTCTTAGCTTGGATTTAGCTTGCTTTCTGACAGCTCATGTACGGTTTGGTCTTGAGCTATGCTATGGCTGCTTCTGCTATTTATTGGGAATAATTTACTTTTGTTATCTTAAGTTTATGCTTATTTATTTGGAACTTGATGTAATGGAATAATTTGTACTTTGGATATATGGGGTTTTGACTCTTTTTCTGAAAGTAATAAAAATTTGGTTTTTAATTTCTACAGCTGCTTTATTTATGTTCTGCCTTGTGATATCTCTGTGTATGTTTACTTAGATAATACTCCACCAAAACTGGTGCATTCCCTTTGAGAGTGACCCTAGCGGAGGTGGGGTATTACATTTGGTATCAGAGCAGAAGGTTACCAGGCTGCGCAAAAGTTTTAAAAACCTTCTGAAACTATTTTCAAAACCATTTATAAAGAAGCATTTTTCAAGAAAAGTTTTATGTTTAAAAAGGCTATTCCCCAAAAGCCATTAGCACTTTCCTTTGTTTCCTCGTTTGAATCTTTTCCTTTCGTTTTTTAGCATGGCTGATCTTAACCTGCCTGAGGGAATACCCGTACCTGGATGGTTCCGAAGGTACTTAGAATCCAGGGCCAACGGCGCGGGCCCGGCAGACATCCCTCCTCCTCCTCCCCCAGTGGTCGCGGTTCCTCCTCCTCCTAGTACCGCCTTTGCCAAAATATGCAAAGACTTTAAAGCAATGGGCGGCAAGAACTTCATTGGAACTGAAACCTTTGTTGAGGCGCGAAACTGGCTGAAGGAGACGGAAGACTTGTTTATTATCTTTGATGTGGAGGACCATAGGAAAGTTTAGTTGGCAGCATGGTTGTTGAAAGAGGAAGCTGCATTTTGGTGGGAAGTCACCAACGCTACCAGGCCAGTTGATACTTGGGCAGACTTTAGAGAGAGGTTTGGGCTCGAATTCTTATCGTCAGCAGAAGAGAACCTTCAGATGGAGAGGTTTCTAGCACTCAAGCAAGGGATATGTCTGTTATGGAGTACATGAATAAGTTTAATCAGCTTGCTCGGTTCGGTTTGGATTTGGTCAACACGGCCCAGAAAAAGGCTGTACGCTTTGCTTGAGGATTGAACGAGCCCCTACACAGTTTGGCCATAACTCATATACCCATGGGGGCGACCTTTGAAAGCTTGGTGGATATGGCTCTACTTCATGAGGAAGACAAGAATAGCAAGAAGGAGGTTAAGCCTAATGAGACTCAGAATAAGAAAGCCAACTTCAAGAAGGGGGCAACAAGAATAACAAGAAAAATAAGAGCAACAACAAACCATGTAAGACGAGGAAGTGCAACTTTAGTGGTATTACGGGACATCTAGCTAAAGACTGTAGAAAGAAGAAGAGGAAGTTGGGTGAATGCTTTCATTGTGAAGATACTGGACACATCAGCAAGGATTGCCCCAAGAAGCAAGGACAGGGGCAAGGGCATACCCAGCGAGCAGGACCTTCTAGAGGGCAGTTGCATGCTCTCAACACCACTCCAACTCTTGATCGAGGTAGTAATATTTCCGTAGAAAGCCTACATTTCTGACTTTCCTGTTCGAACCTTATTTGACTCTGGCGCATCACATACTTTTATTTCTTCTATGTTGTTGAAAATCTGCACCTAAGTACTAGTTTGGTTGAGGATCCCGTTATAATTTCAAATCCAATTGTGGGCTCTGCCCATCTATCTATGATGTGTGAGGATTTGAGGATCTCTATCTTAAGCATAGAATTCACGTGTAATGCTTATGTTCTCGGATTTATGGGATATGTTTTGATCCTAGGTATGGATTGGCTGTCCAATTATGGAGCCATTCTTGATTGTGAACGAAGGGTAGTGAGGCTCATGACTCGCCTCGGTAATACCCTTGAAATTTCTTGTAACCCTAAGGGTCTGGTCATGTTGTGTTATCTTGAATCTCTTGACTCGTCCGTCGATAATTTGCAATCTGTGAGAGTGGTCCGAGAATTTCCAGATGTCTTTGATGAGGTGAGGGGGTTACCTCCTAAACGCGAGATAGACTTTCGAATTTATCTTTTCGATAATGCCAAGCCAGTTTCATTGCCCGTTAGGCACACGGCTCCGCGAGAAAGAAGAGAGCTCAGTAAACAAGTTAAAGAGTTGCTTGAGAAAAATTTCATAAGGCGAAGCATTTCTGAATGGGATGCTCCGGTGGTATTCGCTACTAAGGCGGTTGGATCGCTTCGTCTATGCGTAGATTATCGTGAGTTAAACAAGCTGACAAAGAAGAATAGGCACCCACTACCAAGAATCGACGATTTGTTTGACCAGCTTGTGGGAGCATCTGTTTTCTCTCAACTCAATCTAGCCACAGGATTCCATCATCTTAGAGTGGCTGAAGATAGCATTGACAAAACTGTGTTTAGGACTCCAGATGGGTTCTTCGAATGGCTCGTCATGCCGTTTGGGTTAACGAATGCACCCGCGTACTTTGTAGATTTGATGAGTAGGGTGTTTCGGGAGTCTCTTAACAAGTTTTTGGTAGTTTTCGTAGATGATATTTTGATCTTCTCAAAAGATGAAGAAGAGCATGCTAGACATCTCAAGGAAGTCATGGAAACACTTAGAGCACACTAGTTAAAGGCTAAGTTCTCCAAATGCCATTTTTGGAGGAAGGAAGTTCGGTTCCTTGGACATGTAGTTTCTAAGCAAGGCATAGCCGTGGACCCCGCAAAGGTAGTTGTGGTACAAAACTGGAAAATTCCTAAGAATGCAATGGAGGTGAGGAGCTTTCTCGGTTTGGCGGGCTACTACAGGAAGTTCATTAAGGACTTCGCTAAGATTTCAGCCCCTCTTACTAAGTTAACAAAGAAGAACCTAGCTTTTGCATGGGACATAGAGTGTGATGTTGCTTTTCATAGACTCAAGAAAGCCCTCACCACGGCTCCAGTTTTGGCATTACCTGACAGAGGCAAGGTGTTTACAGTGTACACAGATGTGTGCGGCATGGGATTAGGCGCTGTCCTAATGCAAGATGGAAGAGTAATATGCTACGGGGGCTGACAACTTAAGGTTCATGAGAAAAACTATCCCACGCATGACTTGGAATTGGCCACGATCGTTTTTGCACTTAAATCTTGGCGCCGTTATCTTCTTGGGGAGAGGTTCGAGCTGTATACCAACCACAAATCACTTAAATGCCTCTTCTCACAGAAAGATTTGAATATGAGACAATAGCGGTGGATGGAATTCTTGGCATCATATGACTTCGATATAGCTTATACCCCTGGAAAGGGTAACGTGGTGGCGAACGCGCTAAGTAGAAAAAGGTTGACTTTGAGCCCCTTGTTTGTTGAAAGGAAAAGCCTTGAGTTTATAGCAACCTTTGATTTTACACCTGCTGTTGAGTCATTGACTGCTACGTTAGCATCTCTTGAGTTAAGACCTACACTTCTAGATCAAGTAGGGACTTCACAGAAGGAAGACCCACAGATAGTTGAAATCATGGACAAACTGATTAGTGGTGAGACGTCAAGTCGCCTCGGTAGGTATGCCATAGATGACAAGGGATAGCTAAGGCGTGATGGAAGGCTATGCGTCCCACAAGTGGGAGACTTAGTAAGGAAAGTTCTCGAAGAGGCGCATCACTCGAAGATGACCATACATCCTGGAGGGGATAAGATGTACAGAGATATGAAACACATTTTCTTTTGGGCTGGAATGAAAAAGGACGTGGCAGAGTTCGTTTCGAAGTGCATGGTGTGCCAACAAGTAAAGGCCGAGTCGAAGAAGCCCGGTGGGCTATTACATCATTTGGAGGTTCCGTAATGGAAATGGGAGAGTATCTCGATGGATTTCATGGATGGACTGCCTAGGTCAAGGAAGGGAAATACTAGCATATGGGTCATAGTTGATAGACTCACGAAAAGTGCTCACTTCATTCCGGTGAAAAAAAGAGGACCGCATCATGGCCAGCGTCTATTTACCTTCGAGAATAGTACGGTTGCATGGGGTTCCTACTAGTATAGTTAGTGATCGTGACCCGATTTTCACTAGCCAGTTTTGGAATGGTCTGCAAGAAGCAATGGGTACACGACTGAGTTTAAGCATGGCCTATCACCCACAGACGGATGGACAAACCGAAAGGGTAAATAGGGTACTAGAAGATCTCCTGAGGCTATGCGTTCTTGACTTTGGTGGTACTTGGGAAGACCATCTTCATCTCGTGGAGTTTTCTTATAATAACAGTTATCAAGCTAGCATCGGGATGGCACCGTTCGAAGCCTTGTATGGAAGACCATGCAAATCGCCAACTTGTTGGTGGGAGACGACAGACAGGCTTATACTTGGGCCCGACATGATAAGGGACACTTCTGAGAAGGTTGAGTTGATACGAAGACGGATGAAAACGGCCCAAGATAGAAAGAAATCTTATGCGGACAAGAGAAGGATAGACATAGAGTTCGAAGTCGGAGATACGGTTTTTATAAAAGTTTCTCCGTTACGCAATGTAGTTTGTTTTGGAGCAGTTGGAAAGCTAGCACCAAGGTTCGTAGGACCGTTCCCTATCACTGAGAGGATTGGACGGATGGCCTATAAGGTAGACTTACCCGAGAAGATGACGGGAATACACAATGTCTTTCACGTCTCGCATCTCGGGAAGTGCTTGCATGTGTCAGCCGAAGTGGTTGAACCAAGCATCCTTGAAGACGTAGAAGTGGAAAAAGAAGCAACATTGAGGCGAGTTCCGATTCGTATCTTGGGAACGGAGATTAAGAAGCTAAGGAATCGAGAAGTCAAGCTAGTTAAAGTGCAGTGGAGTGAAGCCCAAGAAGACGCAACTTGGGAAACCGAAGAGAAGATACGCGGGCTTTACCCATTTCTTTTTGAGGGTACATTCTCGATCTCTTTTCCTATAAACTTGAAAACCTTTTCGTAGCATGCTTCTACTACCTACGTTTGTCTTGTTATCTTCTCGATCTTATCTTGAGAACCTTAGGTAGAACCATATGGATGTAAACATGTGATTGAAACATGTTATGGTTGATGTTTGCAAATGATTGCAAGTGTTTGCAAGTGGTTGCTAGTGGATGCATGACACACAATAGGCACTAGATCGGCTCAGTCACATTTTCATGTTGCATATGCATGAGTGCTTATACCTGTGCATGGATGGAACTTGTTATGCTATCACTTGGATGTTGCATATGAATGAATGTTATGTGCATTCATGTAGATATTATAAATTACGTTAGGAATCTGCATACATGTTGGATTCATTACACTAACATATTTTGCATTAAGGAGGTTTACTGAATCAGTAACCGCCTGATCTTCTGCATTAGATAAGTACATACACACACACTTTCTGCATATGTTCATATAGCACTAGAAACCTTTTAAGGACAATGGTTGCTTGTGGATGATGCTTTGAGTAGATGGATGATGGATGGTAGGACACATCCTCCCTAACTTAGAGATTTCGTGAACGAAATCCTTTAAGGGGGGAGAATGTAACAACCCGTATTTTGATAACATGTTATAACTATAAACCAAGGCAAAATTAATTTTTAAAATGAGAATCAAGGGAAATGGGTTACGCCATTGCGTTCGTCTCGAAATTCTGCTTGGAAAGGAGTCCGAATTTCCGAAAATCAGAGTCCGTATGACCAAGTTATGACCCTCCGAAGTTATCAGAAAATTTCAAGTTCAAAACAGCTCAGAATTCGAATTCGAATTTCGAATTCAAACCACAGAACAGACTGGGCGGGAAATTTCCTGCCTTGGACCAGGTCGACCTGGGCGTCGACCATAGTGTCGACCTGCCCAGGACCAGGTCGACCATAGTGTCGACCTGGGTGTCGACCTGGGGGTCGACCTGGTGGCCGAGTCCACTTTTGAAGCTGGATTCACTTTGATGTTTCTGGCCTCGTTTCTGTCTACATTCGTTGACCTGACCCTATATAAACAGCCCCTAACAATAGTCTCTCTACACAAAATTCTCTCTGACCTTATGCTGCTCTAATTCTGGTTGAAAAGTTAGAGAAAGGGACTACTTCTTCTACGTCGAAACTACGTTAAGAGAATTGCTGATTTGGGGATTTCTGTTAGGACTTGACTAAGCATATAAAGATTCAACATCGACTTTCTTTTTCTAATTCTCGAACCACGATCTGTAAGCCCAGTTACTTTTAGATCTAAACTGTAAATGCAATATGAATATGTTGTTAATTGAAATTGGACCTGTGTATGATGATTGTTTTACATCCATTCTTGTTCATCTTGGATCTTTACTTTTGGATATATTACTATGACATTGATTTGGGGCCTATTCATATTGTAAATAAAAAAGAAAAACCCCTCATATTATCATGCCTGCAATGTTGAATCTGCTATTAGTCACAAGTTTATGACTATCACCTTATGTCAATCGTTACCATGACTATACAATCACCTTATGTCAATCGTTACCATGACTATACTATCACCTTATGACAACTGTTATCTTGACTAGTACCTTATTTTGCTAGATTTGGAATCTTTATGTTTGAGGCCAATATTCCATATGCCAGTAAAGTTATATTCATTTATCTCAAGTAATACCATGCTATGCTAGTAATCACTTTTGCCACCTTATACCCGTCCCTTTTTATGTTATTCCCTAATTAGATTTATTTGTATCGATTCAAGTTTATGTGCGATGGGAATACGATTTGGCTAGATTAGGTAAAACATGAATTGGTTTTGAACTTGAACATGAATGTTGTTATAACTTGAACCTGGATATGGACAAGAACTTGACATGAAATTTACATGAAACCTGACATGAAAACTCGACATGAATTTTGACATGAAAACATGAACATGGGCATGACACTTAGATAAACTTGAAAATGGCCAACTCGAGGTTGGGTTGAGTTTGCAGTGTAAATCTGTCTGGAACCGCCCGGCAAATCCAGTGACTGCAAACAATAGGATCCAATGTGGGTAGTTGGTCACATCGCACGTAAAACCCGAGGTTAGACTATGTTGTGGTGTAAATCTGCCCGGAACCGCCCGACAAATCCAGTGACCACAACAATTAGTCTAATGTGAGAGGTTGGGGTGCATTAATTAATTAATGCCACATGATAGGGTTAAGTCATGAACCATTTGAATATACTTAACCAACTTGACACGATGATTCGATAAGGTTAAGTCATGAACCGCTTGAACACACTTAACTAACTTGATACATGATCTGGATAGGGTTAAGTCACTAATTTGAGTGACAATACTTAACCCATTAGAAACCCTAGTTACACAGTCCTTTTCAGCAGTAATCCACTTAGATGTATCACGATACCCTGGGACTAGGCAGGGTGGGGCATGATTACTGGGCTGATTGTAAGTGACTAGAACGACGGCTGAGTAGGTGCGCCGTTGTAGGTTCAGGCGGACTATGGTCGTGCACGTAGTCCGGAGTTGAAAAAGCAGGCATTGGGCACCCGTAGGTTTACACTGTGCGTGCTTGATTCGTGTCGGTGGTTGGCACCATAGGGCTTGATACGCCCTATGGTGGAACTAGCACAGGTGACTACGTTTCAGGATAGGGCCGTATGACACAAACACTTGACGAGTAGAACTTGTAGGGAGCCGATCGATTAGTAGATCGTATCGTAGGACCCCGTAATGGGTCCCTTCATGATACTGGGCCAAGGGATCATTTCATGATTAATACTTGACATGGGTTAGAACACTAGTACAAGTTGGTGCGGCGAATCTTGAATATGCAATGCTAGACTTGACTTATCTTGTTATCTTAATTATCATATCAGTCCTGTTATCATCCTTATGTTTAATTCCAATTTTCGCATGTCATGTTACCTTTACTAGTTTTTATACTGAAAGTCACTAGGGCTTACCAGTCTTATGACTGACCCTTTTTCTTTCGCCTCTTTTTCTTTCGTCCCCGCCCCCCCCCCCCCCCCCCCAAGGTTCTCAGGGAGGAAACACTAGCTCTTAGCTTGGATTTAGCTTGCTTTCTGACAGCCCATGTACGGTTTGGTCTTGAGCTTAACGATGGATGCTTCTGCTATTTATGGGGAATAATTTACTTTTGTTATCTTAAGTTTATGCTTCTTTATTTGGAACTTGATGTAATGGAATAATTTGTACTTTTGATATATGGGGTTTTGACTCTTTTTCTGAAAGTAATAAAAATTTGGTTTTTAATTTCTACCGCTGCTTTACTTATGTTCTGCTTTGTGATATCTCTGTGTATGTTTACCTAGATAATACTCCACCAAAACTAGTGCATTCCCTTTGAGAGTGATCCTAGCGGAGGTGGGGTATTACATAATAAGTGGTGATCGTCCAGACGTACTTGTAGATCGATCGGATATGCGAGGGCCTCGCTCCTGCATTGGACATATGGGACGAGGAATAAGGTGGCTCCGGTTTCGTTCAGACCCAGAATGAACTTGTAAATGGATGTGTGTCTGACATCGGATTTCATTCTGTATGATTGACAGACATTGGTTGCATAGCGTGAATTACATGTGTGGCAAGCTGAGATGCAAATGATCAAGGCTTCTGTTGAAAAGCAGAGTCATGTGGTTGATGATCAAAGCACGGCTTTAATATAGCACAGCTATATGTAGCGTTAATTCGTGAGTCTCGCACCCCGGTGTGAACCAGAAACGGGAGAGGACCTCAGGGAGGACATGTGTTTCCTTCTAGCTAGGAGTGGTGTCTTGTTTTTGCACGCCCGGATGTTTTACTTATGCGGATGATGGATAGCGAGGCGCCTCAGTTGTATCGGTCTCTGCAGAGCTGATGGATGGTATGGTCTTTATACCGACCAGATTGATGCCCCATAGGGTGGGGAAACACAGTGTTCAGGCATTTTAATCCACTTCGTGTGGACCGGCCCTGACGATCCATGGTGCAGTTGCGGCTGTTCCTGAGATACGGGCTAGAGCGTCTCGAAGCGATAAGGACGATCCCTTGCCTTGGTTCACAGACGGAAATCCAACTTCCAATACATGACATTTTGGTTTTGATTGTAGAGCCTAGTATTGGCAACACAGTATCATGGGATGCTATGCCATCTATGATTGATACATTTATATTTGAAGTTGTTTTCATACACTTTACACTATAATAGTATCAAAATGATTTGTTTTTAAACGTATGAAGCATGTTTGGCTATTATAAGGTAAAACTCTATCGTTCGGCTTGCGATGCATTGTGTGATTGTACCTGAGTCTTATAATAGCCTCATTTTTCCAAAAGGCATTGCGTCATTTTGTTATATGCACCGGTATTCTTGGGAGGAAACTCGTTCCTTGTTCTACGGCATGGTCCCTTGATATATATGATTTAAAGTAAAGTTTTATATAACTGTTTTAGTTCTTACAACAGTCACATGACTAACCTAGAGTTTATTGTTTTAACTAATCTCTGGGTGCCCCTATTTTCTACACGGGCAGCTAGCAGTTTTGGTTTTGCAGATTTATATTCACAGGACCATGGTTTACAGCTGGAATGATATTCGGAAAGCTCTGTATCCGTTTATCTCTTTCAGTTGTGTTTTGTATTATTTTCCGCTTCATTGTAACTTGTAAATCTCTGATATTTTTCTAATGTATAATATTTGTACATACTCGGTATATCCCTGTATTCTGATGAAAATTGTTGTAATAAGCAATGAAATGTTCTTCTATTTGTGTTCTGATTTGTCATGTTCTCAACTCAATTTGGGCTTTCCTTCAGGGGGAAGTTCAGGTCCTTATAGTCCTAATATATGGAAACGTTTTTCCAAGAAAAGCGAGTGGCTAAACGGGTTTTAAGAAATATACGGAAAAACAAGATATAGGGAGATAAATAAATTAATGATAAATTAATTTCTAATGGGAAAAATGTTGATTGATGATTGGTCGATAAAATTTCCATTTGGAAATAAGATCGTTGTGTGTATGCATGTTTTCCTTTGATAGTTAAGTAACCGACTATCAAAGTTTTGACCATTTTTCCATCGTCAATACGGAGAGACCGGGATCAGATTTATTATCTCAAAACCACTATGTATAGGCATTAGCGTTGCGAATCGAATATGATGAAGATAACTGAAGATGGAGTTTATGCAAGGGATGTTCTGGCAAATGCTAGGTAGAAATTTCCTAAGATGGATTTACATAATAGTGCCTTCGGTTTGTCCAGTCCCAGGACAATCTATACGGAAGAATGTCTAACTGAGTATATTTAACAGATCGCGTAAGTTGATCTCTTCAAAAGTATTTACGTTTAGTGGCGGAAAATTCATTTCTCTTAGCTATATACCCATGATATTTTTGGAGAAATCAATTTGTGATTTAGCGGGTATGACAATGTGACATTCAAAGTAAATAGAGCTGTGATCTGTACGTTATGACCTTAAGCCTCACAACCAAGGAATGGTATAAAATCGCATGGCTAAGTGGGTAGCTTCCAATTAGGGTGTATTATCGCCTAATCTAGAGAAATTCCATTTACTTATTATATCTATTACGATGCTGTCCCTTTCGGGAAACGGTTGCTGATCCCAACCGTTGGTGATAATACATTCGGTGCACTCAAGCAAATGAGTGACCGGTCATGTTTAGCCTGGGTTACAAGATGTTCTTGTTGAATCCGGTGTATTCCTCTCTAGAGATACACTGTCGGAGTGTGGTCCCGTACCTTGCCAGTTGGAATCCATTACCCAATAAGCACCCATGGTTTTTGATTATATATTATGTATGTAGAACGTGAGATGAATGCGTTCTGCTGAATGATTATTAGTTGTGGTTGATAGACACTACTGTAATATCAGAACAAATTTGATATAAATAATATATTTTTTATCGTAAGTAAAAACCATCTGTGTCTATGTGTGGATCGGTCTTACGATTATCCTTTCTTTTAAAGGGACTTTAAAAGTTAAACAAATGTTTGGAATTTACTCACACCAGTCACATGACTGACCTGGAGTTTATTTTGTTTTGTTTCCCTAAACTCTTGGGTGCCCAATTTTGTATGGCTAGTCAAGTAGTCAGGATTATTCAGATATATTTGGAGAGCTTGGAGCAGGAGGCTTCAGGATTTTATAGCTATTGTTATTTCCGCTGTGACGTAAGTGTTGTACCCTAATGATGATATGTATATACAAATGACAGATTCGTATTTAAAAGTTATGTTGTATACTATATTTTATTCGTTCCACTGTGAGATTCATGTTACTCTGATGGTGTTGTATTTATGTTCTTCTTCTTCTATTCTAATTTTATACCTTAACTATTTCTCACCCTCTAACTTCTTTTTATTAATGATCTGTAATGTTCGATACCTGAATAATTGACATGGGTTTTATGTTGATTTTCTAGGTCGAAAATTCTAGTTCGTTACAGGGTTAGTAATACCCTAGATTGGGTTTGAGTGTATATATATGAAAGAGAATATTTGTAGATTTGTATAAAAATTGTTTTATATTGTGTTGATTGATCTGTTGAGTGGTATATAAATTCCACATCGATGCGTTTAGTAGACATGACCGATAGGGATTTACAAACACTTGAACGAGGCAAATTGACATAATATTTTTTTAAAGTGGGTAAATGAAATAATTTTACCCTAAATTATTTTTTTGATATAAAAGGAATAATTTTCTAAATTATTATAATATATGGATGTATTGGATGTTGTTATTATAATCAAACAAGATTATAATATTGAAATGATTATATATGACCAAATAGAATTTGTATAAGGATGGATACAAATAGGATGAATTAAAATTTGGATTCAGACCGAGTATATTTTCAGGTTAGAGTTTCACTTGGAGCTTCAAAAGAGGAGTTGGAGATGAGACGTACTCCCGTATTTTTCTGGTATTAATTTATTTTTGTCGTGAGTTGTATTTGTGTACCCTGATGTCGTGTAATCATATATATCATGTTTTCTCTTTGTGTAAAGAGTATTGATGTATTATATTTTATTCGTTCCGCTGTGTAGATTCTGATCTTAGAATTCTTCTATTCTAACATTTCTTTCCTTTTCTCACCCTCTAACTTCTTTCTCCTAACTATCTGCTTTCTTGTGCTATTTAAGTTGGACATGTGAAGTTAATTATCAGTTTAAACGGTACAAATAAGTTGGTTTGTTATACAAGAGAATGTCGATATTGATGCTTAGTCTGAGTTCGGACAAGTTTGCGCTCATGATCCAGATGTCTGAGTTCTAACTTCTTTCTCCTAACTATCTGCTTTCTTGTGCTATTTAAGTTGGACATGTGAAGTTAATTATCAGTTTAAACGGCACAAATAAGTTGGTTTGTTATACAAGAGAAAGTCGATATTGATGCTTAGTCTGAGTTCGGACAAGTTTGCGCTCATGATCCAGATGTCTTGGTCTAAAGAGTAATAATCTTATCAAAAGGTTGGTTAACAGAAATTAAATCACATTCCCTTATCAAAATCTATTGATCCCAAACGTGTACCATCTCTCAATAAGAAAATAAAGATAGACAAGTGAATGTGTGTTACCTCTAGGCATCACTCTAACAAAAAATTTAATCTTTAAGATAGAGGCAAGTTTTCATACTTCGACATCTATTGATAAGAGTATAGCTAAATATCTTCTACTTAAATGATATCGTTAATGGAGATATCTTTCCATAACCATACCTAAAACTTTTAAACTTCAAAAACTCAAACTTGTGCTTGGTTTTCACATTTTAACTATTTGAAAACACATTTTTAACAATACTCTTTAAACTATTACTTTTAAAGAGCTAGTTATAATTCTAGGTGTACTAAAATAGGAGAGTAAAAATTCAATGCTATTTAAACACTGTTAACAATAGACTCAAAGAAATTTACAAGTAGCTTCATTTTCAAATAATCTCCATTTAAGGATCTTCTCATTTAAAACTATCATTTAGCGATTTTAAAACGATATTATTTATCTAAAAGGATAATAAATTAAATTTAAATATTTCAATAAACTTTAAACAAGCATTAATCATCCTGAAGGACGATTCATAATACTCCTTACAGCTTTAAACCCATAGGTATTTTTGTCAAAGGAAAATAAATCAAATTTAAAATCTACTTACACAATTTAAAAGCAACATGAATTATCCCATGGAATAACTAATCACATTTAAGATCTTTTATAATAATGATTCAATTATTTTAAAACCTTTATTAATTTAATTAGCTAAGCTCCAAGCCTTTTATTTAATCAATGAATTATTCTTAACTACTTCTGTTAAATTAGTTTTATTCATTTTCATTAAATTATTTCAGTTATAATTTAAAAGCAACTTAACGAAAACTGATCAGTCAAATCCAAATCTCATTACTCTCAAAATAAGAGATTGAAACTAAGGCATCATTCATTAAAATGATTATTAATGTCAAACATCAGTAATAAAGTGATTATTAAATTTCAATTAATCATTAATTAAAAATGATTATTAAATTTCAAAAAATAATTAATTTAAATAAATAATAAATTGAATTTCAATAACTGCAATAAATAATTAAATTCAATTATCGTTGATTAAAATGAATAATTAAATTTCAGTTCACAATAAATAATTAATTCAACAATTTTGATTAAAATGAATAGTCAAATTTCAATTCATTAATCAAGTGCATAATTAAACTCAATTATCATTTACTAAAATAAAAATTGAATCTCTTTAATATCAAATCAAACCAATAATAAATTTATAATTTATCATTAATTAAAATGACGATTTAATCCCAATATTCATTCCGTGGAAACTCAAGCTTAAGTTAAACAAGATGTTTAATTTACTTCAATCAATGACAATATAAGTATTATGCGAATATGCATAAGTAAATAAGCGAAATAAATGAATATAAGATAGCGAATGCTAAAAAGATGTAAATATGAATGGGTGGATGGATGAAAATAATATACGAATATAAATAGAGGAATGATAATTCCTTGTCAACCACATATAAGTGCGTATATTTTAGAGTGTTCCACCATGACCTAATTCGCTTCATACACTCTGCTTTCCTTTTTTATTTTTTCTTATGCAACAAATGGTTACTTATGTCATCCATTCTATAACGGTAAATTAAATTCAAACAAATATTTCAATAACAACACAACATTTCAAATAGACATTCATCAACAATTTATAACATCACATATATTTATATAAGTTATTTGGGTGTGAGATAACGAGATTTTGGTGGAAGCCTTCACATTCCAGTTCAAACTAAAATCGAACATGCAATCGGTTTCTATGCAAAATTAAACTAGCTCTAAAATTTACAAATCCAAATCCAGTGCGAAGACTATAAGAAACAAGTTCAACAGGACTGATGATGTTCGAATATAACCTGGTATGATTTACAAATTTAACTATAAATTAACGATTTCATTAAATAATTAAAATGCTTAATGATTAACTGAAATACTAACTACTCTAAAAAATGCCCAATCCATCTCTCCAAAAAAAATCTTCATGCTCCTTGTTGAAGTATTGAAACCAATATGGCCAATATTCATCATACACTAACTCCCCCATTCCGTAACAAAATCAAATCTTGTCTTTGCCTACAAACTCCGCTCGACTAACTCTTCGCAACCGACCCACTGAAGTCGCACTTGAGCCTACAATGGCCATCCCGACGTGTAGGTCTAGTGAAATGAAGTTCTCCTCAAATTAGGATCGGCCCGAAGGATAACAAGGAAGGAGCTGCTCACATGCTAATCTCCAATCCACACTAGATTTATCATGTAACCTGACCAATAACAAGAAAACTTAAGCTTTAGATGGTCAAACCCGCCATTGACAATCACTACTCCAAAAGATAGGTATTAAATGGAAGTCGAGCTTCAAATGAGATTAATAACCTATGTTATCTGATTTCTAGTTGACAGAAAGTTTTTGATTTGCAGAATTAGGAGATGCAACTATTTTGTTTTTAAGGAGGAGATGATACGATCTCTAAGAAAAAAAATGTTGATTATTTAAGTATGTGAAATGCCAAAATACGATTGTTTGTTGAAAAATCATCAAACGAAAAATTTAAATATTTTCTAAATTAGAAATTATAGAAAAATCCAATAAATTACATTTAATAATACATCATAGTATTAAAGTCGTATTATTGACAATTTATGTATATTTCATTTAAAATACTGACTCAAATACAAATTATTTTTTATTGTTTATAAATTTACATAATGGATCTAAAATCGATATTAATTAACCAAATGGAGTCAAATGAGGTTATTAAATCTATTTAATTAATATCTTATCACCAACTCGATTATTTAAATAACTAAATATGAACTCAAGCTATTATTTTCTAAAAATCCAATTATTTAAATATTTAAAATCTAATTATTAAAATTATGAGTTGTTACAAAAATCCTAATATAATTTTGAGGATGCTACCAAAAATATCCTCTTCACTGAGTAGCCTTCAAGTCATAATTAGCTTCTAACTAACCCCTGAATAACTTATATTTTTGCTTTTGATTTGTTTTATATTAGTAGTGGATTAGTGGGCTCCTCCATATTACATGAATTTGTTTATTTCTTTCTTGCATTAGCCTTGAACACATTTATATGCTTATATTCATGAAGACCCTTTCAATAGCACTCATTTTTCTATAAAACAAAATTACAATGTGCAAGTAAATTTTCTCTAAATTATTTCATGCATAGAATGACCATTTTATCATTGTGGAGATGACTGAATGATAATTTGAAAATATCATTATATTTTGGTTTAAGACATGTGAAAACATCCTAATGTGACATTTATTTAATAAAAGAAGTAAGAGCTTATGAATAAAAATATACATTTTTACATGCCCACCAATACCACCGCGCTTATCTTTTTATTCATCTCAGGAACCTAACAATGATAGAAAAGGATCAAAAAGAGGGAGCATTTATGTCTGGTAACATCCTACTAGAACCACTAAATAAAATAGGGATGGATTCGGTTCAGTACCAATTTTTTTTATTCGTGACCATTACCATACTGACTTATATGGTAGTAGAAAATTCATACCATTACTGGCCAAACTAATCAAAAACCAACACTTCAATTCATAGGCTGTAATGGTTGGTAGTGCTCGGTAATATTTTTTTTCCATTTACTATATAAGATCATTTTGTTTATAATATTTCACGTGAAAAGATTAAATATTAAAATGGTTTTTTAATTACTTCATTATTATTTATCTATCTTATTTTATGTGATCAAACATACAAGAAAACATTATGGATGAAGCTAAAATATCATATAAATTATAATTTTTTAAGATATAAGGTTAAAACTGCATTCAATCTTGTATAGTAATAGTATTTTACTAGATATTTTATTAAGTTATTACATATTAGAAATTTAATGTTATGTAATAAACATATACGATGAAATATAAGAATAATCATACTATTGTTTAAGGTATATGGTACGTATGGAATTACCATCATTAATGGTTAATTACCATTACCATACTGCATATTTTCATGTGATTTGGCAATATCGCATAATTCAAATCAGCTACCATTTGTTCAGACCATTTTATTAGGTAGCAGTTGATAATGGCTGGCAGATAAATTAGCCAATCCAAGAAATACAGGCGACAGCGGAACCTCTATATAGGCACATACATAAGCTGACATGGTGCATGGTTTTAGTACAAGCCCTGAAGACGCGGATGTTGATTTACATTTTTTCCTCCGTACAAGGATAATGGAGAGAATATATTCAGTGTACCTGAGTCCAATAACCCAATTGCAGAGGAAAAGTGGAAAAATTCAGTTGTTACAAACGTTATAGGAGGTCACTCTATGTATGAACAATTTGTTAAGTTTGTAGAAACTGTATGGAGTCCCTTCGGAAGCACTGACATATACTAAAAAGAAGGAGGATATATAATCATATAATATTAATAGGATTTCAACTATGAAAAAGTTATCAGATCTGGTCCATGTACTTTTAACTCCAAAACTATGATTTTGAAAATTTGGAAATCGATTATGCTTCCACACTTGATTATTTTAAATTCTTCTATTCCAATTTGGGTTAAACTTACAAATTTAAATTAGTATTTTGGAACAAAAGATGTTATTAGTTGTATTGCAAGCAGTTTAGGTATCCCAATTCACATGGATATTGTTGCAACCAAAATTAGCACCGAGACAGACTGATGGTGAAGGGGTACCGGACCATCACAAGCATAGAAAAATAATCTGTAAGCAATTACCTAGCACAGGGTAAAACCAAAAGCCTAAAGAAAGTATCCGAAAGGGCAAGCATCTGACACCGTCATCAAAGAAAGAATACTGACATGGTAGTTCTGGTATGAAAGGTAATTAACAAGAGGTCATCCAAAACCAGAAGCCGATGAAGAGAAAGACCAGGAATCCTACAGACCAAGACCTAGAAGGACGAAAGGGCTATCGGTCTAAGCTTTCTTAATACCAATACATCGAGGAACGAGAGCATCAAAAGTAGTGAGTTTAAAACATAAGGGAATCATCCAGGGAGCCACCTACCGAAACCCCACCAGATAGTCAACGAGAGGCCACTTCAGTAAGCAACTAATAAAATACCGGTAGTAATCCTCTGGAAAGTCAAGATATACTCCAGGAATCTATCAAAAGGCAAGTCAGAACCTCGAAGAGAGACAAGCTATCCACCTTAATTTTCTTAGTGTCGATACCGACAGGGGTCATGGGTCCGACAACCATCCACTTGAATCATAAATGCATGTTCCATGAGGAATTAATAGCTAGACCAGAAGCCCATATTCCAAAGCCTAAGCCTTTCGAAAATTATCCACACTGCTAAGCTCAGTATCAATACAAAGAAGATAGACATGACATTAAAAAGAAGTTCCAAAGACCAAGACCATCCTTCCAAGAGCCAGAACCAGTACTTTAAAAAGCCGTGAGCAAAGCCTAAAGGGCGGACAAGAGCCAAAGCAACCGAGACCAAAGGAAGAAGCGACCGACAAGGGCTTCTACTAGCCCAATAGCAAAAGGGTCCCTGATTTATCTATAAATAAGACCCCAGGGTCCCATTTTCGGGATAGAATTTTCGTTTATCAATCTTGTTCACTTTCTCTCAGGGGTAAACCCTATTTCTAAATCGAATTGGGGATTTCTTCAACTCTTGTAATATGTCCACAATTAATAAAAAGGAGAAGTCCACGACTTAAGCATTCCTCGATTTGATAATCATATTATGTTTATAATGATCGGATAGGGAGTTAATGCTAACCTTTCTTATAAAGAGTTAATCACAATTCTTTCGTAGGTGGGAAGGTCCTGGATAAAACCAAGGCGTTTCACCTTTCGAGCGGTCATTTACATGACTTAGCTCTTTCATAGTAAGCTTAATGCAACCCAACCTAGGAATGGAGCTTGCTGTGAGCTTATGCCTTGATAACTGACGCAACTAAGACCTTTCCAGACTGGTTCGATGCAGAAATATCATATAAGTTGATAAGTGTTATGGCATGAAAATGAACCAAGCATTGTGAGGCATTAGGCTGTTTCCTCTCAGCACAATGTATATTATTTTATCCTAGATCTATAGGTGGCAATTGTATAAGGTTTCCGTCTTATTTAACTAGTAAAAACCTTTCTCCAAGATTGTCCTCGACTTCGTAGTCTCGCAAGCGTGATACTCACTCCCGGAGGGAAGAGTAACTAATCATCGGACTTAGGGTCATGATGCCTAGAAAACAGTGGAACTAGCACTGATTCAAGGTTGCATTCCAGTGACCTTTAGATCGCCCATGCATTAAACTACAAAGTATGTGCATTATCCTTCCTAGTTCAGGTGTTAACAAAAAATATCGTTAACATTTTGGTGCTAGAAAGAGGGCTCGAACCTCCGACTTTGTATTTACCCCACTAAAAAATAATTTGGTGAATTTATTGCTCCATGGTAGGGGAAAAAGATTAGAGGAGCGAAATATGGAACCAACTCCTAATGCAACCCTTGAAAGAAACATGAATCCTACATTCAATTTAAATAATAATGAGGAAGGAACAACTTGTAAACATCGAATCCAAATGCCATGGAGGAAAATGCCGCTAAAGTCATGGCCCTGGAAAATAGGTTCCGGAAATGCAAGCTCAAATAAATTCTAATCAAGCGCAGAAATCTTCAAAGCTCACTAAGTCCAGCCAAAGGGAGACGGATGAGTCCCCAAAGAGAAAGGCTCCCTTCTAACACTTTGAAGCAAACGAAAAGATCAATGTAGCTTCCTCTAAGAAGAAAAATGTCAGTTTTAATAGGGATAGATCACCAAGGAAATCAGTGCGAACAAGAGTAATCTGGGAGCTCTACTTCTAAAGGTTATGATCCTAAAAGGGCGAACTATGACAACACAGAGGCTTATCTCAAAGATATCGCTAGAAATACCGTCAAGGATCTATTGGGAAGCAAAGGAAAGAGAACCCAGGATGATAAGATTAATGATAATGAAAGAGTAGCCTCTTTTACCGGCGAGATCATGAGCACTATAATACCATCTAGGGTAAAGGGTCCCACTATAAAGTATATTGGAACTACTGACCCTAATGAATATCTAATGTCTTTCGACAATCTAATGGATCTCTAAAATGCTTTGAGGACCGTCTGATGCCGTCTTTTCCCGGTAACCCTCCAGGGAGCAACAGCCAAATGGTATCGTCAATATAGATAAAATACCATATACTAATGGAAACAGTTCACTTATGAATTTTCCGCACAATTTTGCATCTGTAAGGATCCGGCAGTTGACTACATAGTTATTGCTAATATAAAGCAGAGGCAAGGGGAAACCCTAGGAGATTACTTGAAAAGGTTCAATATAGAAGCATTAAAGGCCAAAGATATGAATGATCGTGACAAGTTAATTGTTGTGCATTCAGGGTTGATTGAAAATACTCCCTTCTGGAAAGAACAATACGTTCATGGTGTAAAGACTTACAAGACTTCCACTTTCAAGCTGATAAATTTATTCGCATGGATGAATTGTACTTTACAAAGAAGAAGTTCGGGCCTCGTGGGGAAGGGGAAAAGCCGGGCTTCGGACGAAAACCCCAAAGTGGAAGGCTCAATCAGGATGGGAATCAGAAAAGACAAAGATAGGAGTATTCTAATGCCAACTTGGTAGCTTTAAGCAAGCCCATTACCTTTGTGTATGCTGTGGCAAAAGAAAGGGTCAATAACTTCCCTGTCTCGTTCAAATCCAAGAATTCCCCAGAACCTCATTCTAGTAGAAAGTATTATGATTATCACAATACAAACGGACATAAGACAGATGAGTGCAAGGTTTTGGACAAGATTATTCAGAAGCTTATCCGTCAGGGGCATCTGAAAGAGTTTGTTCTGAACAAGTCATTATATGCCCAGCATACGAACGGACAATAAAAGGTTTCAGCCAACGCAGTAAAAGCCATTATGGAGGAAGGTAGACCACACCCTGTTGGAAATAGCTCGGTAGCTAGGAATCGATACCTACGGGAGGCCCGCGAAGGGATATTCTCCATTTGAGGGGAACCATCATTGAAGAATGCCCATTATACTCTCAAAATGCAGAACCTGGTGATTTCCTCAGACGAGATGAAGAAAGGAGTCTGTCATCCACACAATGACTCTCTCATGATTACAGCTCAGATTGGGCTCTCTGTTGTAGCCAAGATCCTTGTTGATACTTGAAGTGTATTCAACGCCATCTTTAAGCATGCTTTTGATCAAATGGAAATCTACGAGGGAAAGTTTGAACCAAGCAATGAGCCAATCTTCGACTTCAACAACAAAGGATCAACTCCAATGGGACAAATCAACCTCCTGGTACAAGGCAGGTTATCTCCTCACCACCGAACCTTTGAAACTCTTTTTTCGTGATCGACCAACCATCTTACTACAATGCTTTCTTCGGTCGGCTAGCTCTGGAGGATTTTGTCTCTTCCAAATACCTAATGCTGAAATTCTTAACAAAGCAAGGATAGAGTACCATCAGAGGGGAACAATTTAGTTCTTGCGAATTGTACTTCATAACGTTGTCAACTACAAAATGGAGTACTCTTCGTATTTTGATTCCTCTACTATTTTTCAACCTTTGAATAATGGATTATTACATCCTACATTCAAAGCTAAATAAAATCAATAAAACTGACAAACGTACAAATGATAGGTACACTTCCTTGAAATGCAAAAGGAAGTGAGTCGACGACATAAACATGACAAAAGAAGAGGAAATCGTAACAAATCTAGACTCTTGAGGGGACACTGAAAGGATAAAATCAATAAAGGATATGGAGGAAGTAAGTGTTGATCCAAAGGATGAGATCAAAGTTATCAAGATAGGGAAAAGGTTGATAGAACCCTTGAAGAGTGACCTAATTCGATTCTTGCAACTCAACAAGGGTGTGTTTGCTTGAACTCACTTGGATATGGTTGGAATCAACCCTTCTATCATGAGCCATTACGTAAACATTAACCCTACTGTAGTCCCAATTCGACAAAAGAAAAGGTAATACAATAGAGATCGGTCGAGGCTTTAGAAGAGGGAGTCAAAAGGTAGGAAACAAACGGGTTCGTCCGAGAAGTTTTTTCCCCAAATGTCTTGCCAATCCTATGTTGGTAAAAAAAGTCTAACGGCAAATGGAGAACTTGCGTTGATTATACAGACTTAAACAAAGCTTGCCCAAAGGAGTTATATCCCCTTCCACGGATAAACTAGTTGGTTGATGCAACAATTGGTCATAGGATTTTATCCCTTATGGATATATACTCGAGGTATAATCAAATTCCAATGCATAAACCTTACGAAGAACATACAAGCTTCATCACTGACCGGTGGACATTTTGTTATAAAGTAATGCCCTTTGGGTTGAAAAACGCTGGAGCAACATACCAAAGGCTGGTTAATAGAATGTTAAAAGAAAAAAATAGGGTGTAACATGGAAGTATACACAGATGATACGTTGGTAAAGTCCGTTAAAGTTGAGAACCACCTGAAGGACCTAGAGGAGATGTTTAACATCTCAATAGACTACCAAATGAAGCCAAACTCTCAAAAATTTTCTCTTGGGTTCCAGTCTGGAAAGTTTATAGGATATGTGGTAAGCGAGCATGGTAATGAGGCTAGTCCTAACCAAATCCAAGCCATAAAGGATATGGAAGCACCCAAAACAAGCATGGAAGTTATGAGCTTAAATGGAAAGGTAGCAGCTCTCAGTAGGTTTATTTCCAGAGCCATTGATAAATGCATCCATTTCTTTGACATTATAAAGAAAAAGAAAAATTTCGAATGGAATGAGGAATGTAGATGGGCCTTTCAAGAATTAAAAAAATACATGGGGAAACCCCCGGTTTTGTCCAGTCCCGTGAAAGGAGAAGGTTTATATCTCTATATGGCCATTTCAGAATATGCAGTAAGCTCATTCCTTATAAGGGAGAGAGATGGAAATCAACACCCAATTTACTACGTTAGCAGAAGGCTAAAGGATGCAGATATCGATACCCCATTACGGAGAAATTAGCATATTGCCTAATACTTAAAGCACGAAAGCTCAGGGGTTATTTCCAAGCACATCCCATTAAGGTTTTAACTAATTTTCCACTTAAGCAGTTTTCAGCAAGCTGGAAACCTCGGGAAGGTTGGTGAAATAGGGAATTGAGCTTAGTCAATACAAGATTGAATTCCAACCCTAAGTAGCAATCAAAGGACAAGCTCTAGCAAATTTTTTGAACGAGTGCACAAGCTTTATTATAGAACAGTCAACCAAGGAAAATGACCCAAAGGCTAAGTGGCAATTGTTTCTAGATGGGGCTTTAAATGAACAGAGAGCAGGGGTATGATACATCATAATTACCCCTAATGGGCACTGCTTGCACTATGCAATGAATTTAGGGCTTTCAGCTACTAACAAAGTGGCTAAATACAAGTCAATGATGGAGGGATTTAACCTGGCACTACAGTTGAAAATACCATGAATGGAAATCTTTAGTGATTCACAACTAATGGTAAATTAGATAAAGAAAACCTATCAAACCAAAGATGCACGGTTGGCCCTATACGTGAAAAGAATACTAAAGATGCTTTCCTAGTTTGAGGATTTCTCAATATGTCAAATCCCGAGGGAGGAAAATACTCAAGCCGATTCACCAGCCAAACTGGCCAGCTCCCGAGGAGCGCCCGAAAATCGGATATATCCTGTAGGATATCAGGAAAGACCCAACACTGAGCATGAAGAGCCCGAAACTGGAAAAGAGTTGATGGTTCTAACTAGATCCCAAACTTCAAAAAGGGAAAATGAAATAGGTAAGGAGGTTGCTTCTGATAAGGAACCTTCTTCAACAGAAATGAATTACCATTATGAAAATACCTGAATGGATCTTATCATAAATTACCTTTTGAACGGAAATTTACCTCTTTGAAAGCAAGACACGAGGAAGGTAAAACATCAATCCCCTACATTTGCAATTACTAATGGGATACTCTATAAGAAAGGGCACTCACTTCCCTAATTGAGATGTGCAAGCCTTGAAAATGGGCTTAGTTTGTTGAAAGAAGCACATGATGGTTTGTGCGGGGACCATTCCAATGGGATTAAGTTAGGCAAGAAGGTCATGCGACAAGGTTTATACTGGCCACAAATGATTAGCCAAGCAATTGAGTATGTGAAGAAATGCAAGAAATGTCAAAGGTATTCTAAGATACCTCGACTGCCTCCAAGTGAGTTAACTGCTATCTCAATCCCATGGCCATTTGATGTGTTGGGAATGGATTTGATTGGACCTCTGCCAGTCTCCAAGGGAAGGGTTAAGTGTGATCTAGTGGTTATTGTCTACATTACCAAATGGGTGGAAGTAGAACCCCTTCCGACAATCACATCTAAGAAGGTGTTGATATTTGTGATAAATAATATTGTTACTCGTTTTGGGATTGCTTCCAAATCATATCAGATAACATAACACAATTCGAAAGCAAGAAATTCACTCGATTTTGTGATAAGAATGGGATCATCAAAACTTTTCCTCAGTAGCATATCCGAGGGCAAATGGAGCCGTTGAGGCCACATATAAAACCATAAAGACAATTCTTAAGAAACGACTAATCCAAGCTAAAGGGAATTGGGCAGAAGAATTACCCTTAGTACTTTGGGCATATAGAACATCAGCCAAAATGGTAAAAGGACATACCCCATTTTCGTTAACATATGGATGCGTAGCCATGCTTCCAATTTAAGTTGATATCCCTTCCCATCTAAGGATAGCTTACACATTTGATCCAAACCAAGAGTTAAAAAAGGAATCCTTAGACCTAATACAAGGGTAAAGAGACGAAGCTACGAGCAGAACAGCCGAATACCAAAGGAGAATCACAAAATACTACAACTCAAGGGTTAAAACTAGAGCATTCATAAAAAGAGATTTAGTTTTATGAAGGGTAATATCCAACATAAAGAACCCCTTGGATGGGCCGCTTGGCCCAAATTGGGAAGGACCACTGGTCACCACGATGAAATAACCCAAACTTCCCCGATACGGGAAACCACGGATTGCTTTGAGAACACGACGCATCATAACACAAACAACAGAACATTTCATTGCTATTACAACAATTTACATTAGAGTACAAGAATATATCAGAGTATGAATAAGCATTACATAGAAAAATATCAGAGATTTAAAATACATAGCAGCGGAAATAAAATGTATAAATACAATGCGTAGCGGAAGTACATCAACTAGCACAACTGAATGAAATACATGGATACAAAGCTTTCTGAATATAACTCTAGCTGTAATCCAGGATCCTGGTAAATGAAATAATCTACAAAACTAAAACTACAAGCTGCCCATGTGCATCCAAAGTTTAAGTGAAAACAATAAACTCCGAGTCAATCATGGGACTGGTGTGAGAACTAAAACAGTTATAAATCTTTACTTTAAAAGTTAGGAAATCATAAGACCACGCAGTATAACATGGAACGGGTTTACTCCACATAAATCTCAGTTTAGAATTAAGCAACACTATGCTTTTTGAAAATGAAGCTATTATAAGACTCAGGTCCCATCACACAATGCAATGCAAGCCGGAGGAAAGGTACGTTTAAAACAAATCATTTGATACTATTATAAGTGCATAGTTAGTTTAAAACACTTTCAATGTAAATGTATCAATCCTAGACGGTGTAGCTACCATATACTATGTCGCCATATAGGTTTACAATCAAAACCGAACGATGTCATATTGGAAATTGGATTTCCATCATGAGTCAATGCTAGGGATGGCTCATTCTGATTCGAGACACTCTAGCAAATGCCTCAGGACTCGGACGCTGGCAAGCCCTTGGATGCGGTAGGGCCGATCCGCATATACTTTAGTGGATTAATTATTCCTGAACAATACATTTCCCAGTCCTATCGGACCTATCACTTGGCCAGTAGCAACTAATACCCGAGGCGCCTCGCAATCCATCATCCACATAAGTAAAAATGTCTGGGATCCATACCATGACACCACTTCTAGCTAGAAAGAAACGCAAGTGCTCCCTACGGTCACGATCCCGTTTCTGACTCATACCGGGGTGCAAGGCGTGCGAATTAACGCTATACATGAAGCTATGATAATAAAAGATGTGCTTTGATCATCAACCACAGGACTCTGCTTTTCAACAAAACCCTTGTTCATCTGCATCTCAGCATGCCACACTGGCAATCCACGCCATGCAACTGATGTCTATTAATATATAACCTCTAAGCTCGTACGTCACAGAGAAGGGTGTTAAGAAAGAGAATAAATTCTCTACCACCAAATAGATACATATTTAATAGAATTCAATCAACACAGAATGAAATCCAATGTCAAACACACATCCATTTACAAGTTCGTTCTGGGTCTGAACAAAACCGGAGGCACCTTATTCCTCGTCCCATATGTCCAATACAGGAGAGAGGTCTCGCATATCCGGTCGATCTCCAAGTACGTCTGGACGATCACCACTTGTTACCTTGTCCTGGGTGTACAGCCCAATGAAGCCATCAGTAATCATCCAAACGATGTGAAGATCTCCAATCTTCAACCACCGTCTTTATCGTCGACTTTTAGTCGCCGTATCAGTTATTCAGAATGGAATAAACCTGGTCTTTTCGAATAATTCGCGTATTTTATAATCAATAATCAAGTGCTAAAAAAACACATCATACGCCTCATTCCAATTCAAAATATTCTTTTATTCAAATATTCACATCTTTAGGGATAGGTTCCTGTAACGTCCCGCCTTTTTGACCGTTTCAAATCAGTATTTAAACCAACTTAAAACATTCAAATCGACGGACCGTTATTTAGCTTACAGAGTTTAAAACAGAATCACCACAGAAAACACAGAATAAAATAAATAACACGGTATTGAACAGCAAAATAATACTTTTATTTATTAATCATAATTTTTGATACAAATTTTCTATACAGCGGAATCGAAAACATATTTAAATAGAAGAAAAAATTTACTGTTTTTGAAGCTTCAGAGTGCGTATCTTCGGAATCCCCAGTTTTTTTTCCAATCTTCGAATCCTGAGTTGTAATCTCTAAATCTGAAATGCTCGGGTCTGACTCGAGCATTCCATGCAAAAACATAAAATACTCGAGTCAGGATTAATCATAGTGCAAGTAAATTTATTTCAATAGAAACTGAAACATAATAGTAAATCCAACAAATTATTAAATTTCGAGTACATCGAACCCGTGCGGAACTATCGAGGCATAGCAACTTGAAATAACATAAATCCGGACAGCATAAATATTCATGTATACATGTATGCTGATGATACGTATATACACATACGATAGTATATGTATGTACATATGCATCGGCCACCACACGTATACAAAAATCATACTACGAATAAACAAGGAATACAGAACGGGTACAAGACAGTATATGCAAAATGCTGAGGGGTCGAGTCGAATACATGTAATCCAAGTGATCAATATATTGTCATAAATCAGGATGTAACCAAGTGATCCAGTAAGAGAATAGGAAACAAAACTGAATACAATGCAATTTCACAGTTTCAGGTAAGTTACATATATAACTTGTATATTCAAACATTACTTAGCATAGCATAGTTTCATATTTTTAAGTGCATAAAGCAATATGGACTATTTCGTTTTTTTTTTTTTCACAAAAAGCAAACCGCACATGTCCAGGAAGCATGTGTTCAAGACAACAAATTTAAGCATAGATGGCCTTAATTTTCACAGAAAACAATAGCAACATTTAATCCCTCTACTTCTTTTACATCTTAACAGGTGCCTTAAACATTATTAAAATCATTGATAATAAAGCAGAGTATACAGTTTCAAAAGATGGATAATAATAGAAGCTGCAATAATTTTCGCTTACTCAGAAAATATGGGTAACAGGTGTAGGTATTGGAGTCGAAAACACTGAACAAACACAGAAAAGAAAAGAAAAGAAAACAACAAGAAATATGTGATTCTTCTATAACTAGCATCTGCATACCAATATACGAAAAGAAAACAATGAGAAATTTAACCTTTAAAAGAAGGTGGAACATCTACAGAACTAATAATGTGGAAGTGCATGACAGAACTTTAACAGACGTTATACTAAACACATATGCAGCGTACAATTGCTATATACATACTGATTTCAGGTTACGTTGAATAACCCAGCATATATATAAAACCAAGTTCTTTCCTAGTATGAAGGGTGATGACAGATTTCAAGTAACATAAGTTAAGTCAGTATTTTCAAAAATGTCCCACCAGTAAGCATATAGGGTCCAACTTATATGTAAGACTAAGGGTATTAAACTCTGAAAATATATCCAAACACATATCTAGTATAGGTAACAAGCATAGATGTTGTGCATCATTTAACTAGTACTCAATTGACAACTACAATTACTGCATTTTTTTTTTGTAGTAAACCAAGTGCAGGTTTGTTCTCATAAATAGGAGAGATGGACATTCCAACCCAAGACCACAAGCCACATAACTAAGCATTTTAATCAAGTTTTAAGCATCAGTCCAAATCATTTTAAAACCATACTGCAAGACCCAACAACATTCAAGGCCAGGTGCGTGAGCAAAATCTGTTCTTATCAGTTTTGTTCCCTTCCAAATGCGAGTATCCATTTAGCATATGTTGGGTGTAATGCTTAAAAAGAAAAGCGACAAATTCATACGCAACCAAATCAAAAATCAAACAACTAATCACAAGACAACAACATATGTAATGAATCACAAAAATGACTCACGACAGTTTTGGCAAATGATTCACGACAGTTCGGCAAATGGATCACGACAGTTTTATTTACCAAAACATTTACTGTCTTTTACTTTGTCCTTCTTCCCATCATGAAGATTTAATACTCGGTATAACACATTTCAAAAAAAAAAATTTAAAACATTAATCAACATGAAACTTGCATTTATAACAGCAAAACAGTAAGACTGGGTTCGGAGTGGTTTTCCAGAAATCAAATAATGTGACATACATAAAAGTCAAGGGTAAACGATCTACTAGATGAGCGTTAAAACTGACAAACACAACATAATTTTTCTCACCCATTTACTGCTTCAATTTGCATATGCTTTAGTGTTTAGACTTGCAAGGTTAATTTCTTATATAACGTATCTCGAGCCAAAAACAAAATTTCAAAGTGATGAGTCAAACCAATAGCAAACAGAAGAGAAAAAGGGAACTATTATATTCAGTGCGAACTGAAATTAAATCACTTGAAACAAGATTAATCAATCGTGAGTCGAAACTCACCTTCGCACAGTGGAAGAGGAGCAGAAAGTTCGAATTTCTGCTTTGAATCGATCGAATCAGCGAACTCAACTTGACGACAGCCTTCGATCCATGGCTCCAGAACTGGACTTCGATGGCTGCTGCGGTTTCGAGAAGAAGGAGGCGAGGCTGCACTCGATTTGATGGAAAGCGGAGGCGATGGAGTCAAACCCGATTTTCGGTGGAGGCCAGATTTGATTTAGGGTTTGGGAAAATTTGGGGAAATGAGGATTGAGTTAGCTGAAGAAAAAAAAATGAGACGGAGGGCATGATTTTATAACCAAGGCACCGTGGCTTCCAAGACAACGTGGGGAGCACGGAATCAGATTGTGTGTGCGACAAGGAACCATTTTATTTATTTAATTTATATTTAATGATTTTTCTTTTCTTTTCCTTCTACCGCTATTTTCAACGTTTTACTTTTGTATTACCACAAACAGACTTCAAACGTAACGAAATATGACATGCTGCTACCTTTTTACATCCTGAATTTAGTAAAGTTTGTTTGGTTAAATTCTGATTTCGTTTGCATAGTGTTTTTATTTTTATTTTCTAATCATTTATCAGTTCACCGATTTTTATTTTGTTTGCCCACAAAATGACTTTATTCGATTCCAACTTTGAAACGTTAAATTAATTTCTTTATATATACTAATACATACACATCTAAGAAAATTTTCGATATATTTTAGCAAATAAATTTTTAAACGTTAACAAGGTTTATTTTCTAAATTCAACCATTTCTATTTTCCAATCGAATTCCAAATCTAATTAAATTTTCCGATCAAATTCCAATTTAAAGATTCAAGAGTAAATGTTCGATTCTCAACTAACTAACCTGAATTAATATTCAATTCAATTCGTACTCAAAACCATACATTCGATTTTAAATTTTCTAACTCAAGTACCAATACAAAATTGGTCATTAGTAATTGAATCTCAAACTAATCCCCACATTTCAGTAGTCGAAATTTCTGGGTCGTTACATTCTTCCCCCCTTTAAAACTTTTCGTCCTCGAAAAGGAGAGATCGTTAGAGTTATACCATCGTATACTTCAAATTTCCATATTTGTGTGGAATTCCTTCACCACTAATTATATATCGATATTTAGGTCATCGATCGTCCTTATTTATCATATCCTATTAACTCGGGAAATCAAATTTCTTCACAAAACCAACCACTTCTTAAATTTCAAATTCTGCATAAGTTGCCTCTCGGATTATTCCAGATTGCCTTACAACCTCATCTGTCAATCGGTTACTTATCCATCGTTGCATGGTAATGGGTCTAGGCTTTGCAACCATCAACCCTATCTTGTTACTTTTAATCCATTTAATACTTCTCAACACTCATTTCAGAGTGTAAATACATTCCTCTTTTCAAGTCGACCATTCATAAATTTAAAGCCACAAATCCGAAATCTTTTATAAATTCCATACCAAATTTGCGCAGTAAACATTTGTATTATTACATCAAAGCTGTGTATTTGAAAACATTTCAAAATTCTTTTTCTTAACTTATTTCGTTAGATATACTTTAATTTCAAATTATCGACTTGAAAATACTTGATATCTTGAAGTTTGACAAGTCTATTGTCGTCCTTACAGATGTTAGCCATATGCTGGCCAGACGCATAACTAAAATCTCCAAGTACTAAATATCCTTGCTTCAACTTCCAGTGAAAATATATTTCAAAAATTCTCTTTAAAATAGATACGGAAAGTACCAATGTGATATCGATAATGTTGATTGTTCATGAATCGCAGATACACAATGGTTTCGTCTGGATTCCCCAGAAAACATCCGTATCCGTAGAAATTCACTTCCCTGCGAATTTCGTCATGGACAGATCAACAGAAAATATTTACGAATCAAAAGAGAAAACTGGGGTCACTGAGCGTTGACTGCTCTATCTCAGAATCACAAAACAATCATGGAATTATGAAGATATTTCAAGTCACGAGGACAAAACAAGTCACAGAGACAAATCAGGTCACGAAGACCAATCAAGTCACGAAGACTAACTGCTGCAGCAAACAGGTGGCTCACAATCACTAAGATATCTCAACCTTGCATGGCTCCATTCTACCTTTAGTAACTCTAGTGGTTACATCTCTTTCACGTGTAGATATGCCATGTGGACCGCAGGTATACAATGGTTACGCCTAGGTCCCCCAGGAAACATCCATACCCGTAAGCTTTCACAGCTCTGCGGATTACGCCCTTACATTCGACTGTAGATCGCAGCAGTCACAATGGTTACACTTGGTTCTCCCAAGAAACATCCGTCCGCCGTAGGCTATCTACAGCCCTGCGAATTTCGCTACACGGCCGAATTCCAACGACTCTAGATCGCAGCGATCACAATGATTACGCCTGATTCCCTCAAGAAATATCCGACCGCCGTAGGCTATCTGCAGCCCTGCGAATTATGCTAGCAGTCATGCTAAATGGCAACTCATGAGTTTTATGTCCGGACAACCTATTACCACCAGCAGCATATCTCAGCTAAGCTCGAATTTCATAGAGAAGGAAGGTACTTTCCTTATCTTTATTTTGAAAAACACACGATACTATATACATATAGTATTTTATTTCATACTTCTCATAAATCATACTTATGTGAACTTACATAAGATTTAATTTCCAAATCAAATTTCAAACATCTCGTCTTATATAAATTCCATTATATAAGATTTTATCTTAATCGATTACCTTTCAAATCAATAGTTCTCGACTTCGCTATAATTTTATGCATTTCTCATATAAGTTCTGAAAATTTCTATATCCACTATCTCACATCGAGCATCCTCAAATCTCCATTCAATTTTAGTTTTGATCTCTTATCCAATTCAGATATCTAATATTCCCTTTAACTTGAATTTATGAATCTATTGGTTATAACCAATTCTTCTTCCAAACCTCTAATTAGAAATTCATCACTTCAGTCACAACTTTATTCTCTCAAAATTCCATATATATTTTTTCACAAATTTTTTCTTCATGCATTATCACTCCTTCACGTCCACACCTCGACCATCAATTAGCAAGCGAACAATTCCCTAAGTATCAACCCCGAAGGCCGAAACCAACATCAGATCAATACTCAGAAAACTATTCAACTTAACTAATCTTTAGTCAGTTTCTAAATTCCTTAACTCCACTTCTTAATTTCTTATCAATCATTGTTTACGAAATTCTCGGATTCAATTTACAATTCCACTTCTCTTTATGTTCTGCCCTCCTTCGTCTTCGACGTAGCTCTTTGTTCTTCAGTTCTTGTTATTCTGAATTATGTTAACCTCTTACTATCCTTTGAAAATATTTCCAATTGTTCTATTCATTTTCTCCATTCTTAAAAATCATCTATTGTCACCGGAAAATATTTCCATATATTCACAAAGCTTTATTTTCTATCGAGAATATACTTTATTCTTGCAACATCTCTAAATTTGTTAGTTTGATTTAAACAAATGTTAAATAAAACATCGTCATCTCTTCACTTAACCCTTTTTATTTGATTTTTCATCAACTTATATTCTTAACAAAATTCATCGTTTCTTCTTTGAAATGATTTCAAATTTCCTTTTTCTATTCAAATTGAATTCTCATTTACAATCAACTTCAGTCATCTTTGATTTCTAAAATTCACGCTTAACGAAATTAATTCGTTGATTCTCTCCTATCTATCCTAGATGCCATCCGATGATGGATTCTAGATTCAAATCCTAGGGGAACTTATTGAAGAATAATTCTCGCAAACCTGGATTCGAAGACTTCTGAAGACTGGGGATTCCGAACAAAATTTTAAATCTCAAAATAAATTTTCATTTCCGCTGTATTAATTTCAAAACACTAGTTTCAAAATATTTGATATTTCAAAAATAATTATTTTTCAAAATCGCTTTATTTTCAAGATCTGTTTTTAAACTCAATAAGCTAGGCTTTGAATAAACCAAAGCTCTGATACCACCTGTAACGTCCCGCCTTTTTGACCGTTTCAAATCAATATTTAAACCAACTTAAAACATTCAAATCGACGGACCGTTATTTAGCTTACAGAGTTTAAAACAGAATCACCACAGAAAACACAGAATAAAATAAATAACACGGTATTGAACAGCAAAATAATACTTTTATTTATTAATCATAATTTTTGATACAAATTTTCTATACAGCGGAATCGAAAACATATTTAAATAGAAGAAAAAATTTACTGTTTTTGAAGCTTCAGAGTGCGTATCTTCGGAATCCCCAGTTTTTTTTCCAATCTTCGAATCCTGAGTTGTAATCTCTAAATCTGAAATGCTCGGGTCTGACTCGAGCATTCCATGCAAAAACATAAAATACTCGAGTCAGGATTAATCATAGTTCAAGTAAATTTATTTCAATAGAAACTGAAACATAATAGTAAATCCAACAAATTATTAAATTTCGAGTACATCGAACCCGTGCGGAACTATCGAGGCATAGCAACTTGAAATAACATAAATCCGGACAGCATAAATATTCATGTATACATGTATGCTGATGATACGTATATACACATACGATAGTATATGTATGTACATATGCATCGGCCACCACACGTATACAAAAATCATACTACGAATAAACAAGGAATACAGAACGGGTACAAGACAGTATATGCAAAATGCTGAGGGGTCGAGTCGAATACATGTAATCCAAGTGATCAATATATTGTCATAAATCAGGATGTAACCAAGTGATCCAGTAAGAGAATAGGAAACAAAACTGAATACAATGCAATTTCACAGTTTCAGGTAAGTTACATATATAACTTGTATATTCAAACATTACTTAGCATAGCATAGTTTCATATTTTTAAGTGCATAAAGCAATATGGACTATTTCGTTTTTTTTTTTTTCACAGAAAGCAAACCGCACATGTCCAGGAAGCATGTGTTCAAGACAACAAATTTAAGCATAGATGGCCTTAATTTTCACAGAAAACAATAGCAACATTTAATCCCTCTACTTCTTTTACATCTTAACAGGTGCCTTAAACATTATTAAAATCATTGATAATAAAGCAGAGTATACAGTTTCAAAAGATGGATAATAATAGAAGCTGCAATAATTTTCGCTTACTCAGAAAATATGGGTAACAGGTGTAGGTATTGGAGTCGAAAACACTGAACAAACATAGAAAAGAAAAGAAAAGAAAACAACAAGAAATATGTGATTCTTCTATAACTAGCATCTGCATACCAATATACGAAAAGAAAACAATGAGAAATTTAACCTTTAAAAGAAGGTGGAACATCTACAGAACTAATAATGTGGAAGTGCATGACAGAACTTTAACAGACGTTATACTAAACACATATGCAGCGTACAATTGCTATATACATACTGATTTCAGGTTACGTTGAATAACCCAGCATATATATAAAACCAAGTTCTTTCCTAGTATGAAGGGTGATGACAGATTTCAAGTAACATAAGTTAAGTCAGTATTTTCAAAAATGTCCCACCAGTAAGCATATAGGGTCCAACTTATATGTAAGACTAAGGGTATTAAACTCTGAAAATATATCCAAACACATATCTAGTATAGGTAACAAGCATAGATGTTGTGCATCATTTAACTAGTACTCAATTGACAACTACAATTACTGCAATTTTTTTTTTTGTAGTAAACCAAGTGCAGGTTTGTTCTCATAAATAGGAGAGATGGACATTCCAACCCAAGACCACAAGCCACATAACTAAGCATTTTAATCAAGTTTTAAGCATCAGTCCAAATCATTTTAAAACCATACTGCAAGACCCAACAACATTCAAGGCCAGGTGCGTGAGCAAAATCTGTTCTTATCAGTTTTGTTCCCTTCCAAATGCGAGTATCCATTTAGCATATGTTGGGTGTAATGCTTAAAAAGAAAAGCGACAAATTCATACGCAACCACATCAAAAATCAAACAACTAATCACAAGACAACAACATATGTAATGAATCACAAAAATGACTCACGACAGTTTTGGCAAATGATTCACGACAGTTCGGCAAATGGATCACGACAGTTTTATTTACCAAAACATTTACTGTCTTTTACTTTGTCCTTCTTCCCATCATGAAGATTTAATACTTGGTATAACACATTTCAAAAAAAATAAATTAAAACATTAATCAACATGAAACTTGCATTTATAACAACAAAACAGTAAGACTGGGTTCGGAGTGGTTTTCCAGAAATCAAATAATGTGACATACATAAAAGTCAAGGGTAAACGATCTACTAGATGAGCGTTAAAACTGACAAACACAACATAATTTTTCTCACCCATTTACTGCTTCAATTTGCATATGCTTTAGTGTTTAGACTTGCAAGGTTAATTTCTTATATAACGTATCTCGAGCCAAAAACAAAATTTCAAAGTGATGAGTCAAACCAATAGCAAACAGAAGAGAAAAAGGGAACTATTATATTCAGTGCAAACTGAAATTAAATCACTTGAAACAAGATTAATCAATCGTGAGTCGAAACTCACCTTCGCACAGTGGAAGAGGAGCAGAAAGTTCGGATTTCTGCTTTGAATCGATCGAATCAGCGAACTCAACTTGACGACAGCCTTCGATCCATGGCTCCAGAACTGGACTTCGATGGCTGCTGCGGTTTCGAGAAGAAGGAGGTGAGGCTGCACTCGATTTGATGGAAAGCGGAGGCGATGGAGTCAAACCCGATTTTTGGTGGAGGCCAGATTTGATTTAGGGTTTGGGAAAATTTGGGGAAATGAGGATTGAGTTAGCTGAAGAAAAAAAAATGAGACGGAGGGCATGATTTTATAACCAGGGCACCGTGGCTTCCAAGACAACGTGCGGAGCACGGAATCAGATTGTGTGTACGACAAGGAACCATTTTATTTATTTAATTTATATTTAATGATTTTTCTTTTCTTTTCCTTCTACCGCTATTTTCAACGTTTTACTTTTGTATTACCACAAACAGACTTCAAACGTAACGAAATATGACATGCTGCTACCTTTTTACATCCTGAATTTAGTAAAGTTTGTTTGGTTAAATTCTGATTTTGTTTGCATAGTGTTTTTATTTTTATTTTCTAATCATTTATCAGTTCACCGATTTTTATTTTGTTTGCCCACAAAATGACTTTATTCGATTCCAACTTTGAAACGTTAAATTAATTTCTTTATATATACTAATACATACACATCTAAGAAAATTTTTGATATATTTTAGCAAATAAATTTTCAAACGTTAACAAGGTTTCTTTTCTAAATTCAACCATTTCTATTTTCCAATCGAATTCCAAATCTAATTAAATTTTCCGATCAAATTCCAATTTAAATATTCAAGAGTAAATGTTCGATTCTCAACTAACTAACCTGAATTAATATTCAATTCAATTCGTACTCAAAACCATACATTCGATTTTAAATTTTCTAACTCAAGTACCAATACAAAATTGGTCATTAGTAATTGAATCTCAAACTAATCCCCACATTTCAGTAGTCGAAATTTCTGGGTCGTTACAGTTCCCATTAATTTTATCAAAGATAATTTCTTTAAAAATTACTGTTTAATCTTCCTTTGGATATCAATTTCAAAAGATTTGATTTTACCCTTTATCAATTCTAAATTAAATTAAGGTTTATAACACTAGTAGGATTATCGAGCCTTACCGAAGTAATCATTTATTTTATTTTTCCAATCCCAACCTATTCATACCATGGAGAAAAACTGGTATACCCCATATCCAACACCCATGATATTCTGGTAAAATCAATTACCATATCTCGTTCAAATCTAATTAAAGATTTAACTATCGCTTGGAGTAAAACCGATGGTACTCCATCCCCAATTATTTCATGAATTCGATAAATTTAATTATCTCATTCTCATTCAAATCTAATTAAAGATTCATTAAAATTCCAACTTGGTTTTAATATCATAAATCATTACTTTATGATTATTCAACTTTAAGAAATTAATCTTTTCTTTAACTGGGTTAAAGAACCAATGTCATTTAAAACGCAGTTCACGATAAACCCAAATCATTTTCCATCAAAATGGAATCATCACGGAAAGCATAACAGTATACAATCAATATAAATTTCTGTATCAAATCAATATTGTAAATGGAATAACGGCAAAGCCTTTTAAATTCCATTTATAGTAATGGTCTTCCTTTACAGAAGAAGCTCATTTGATTATTACCAAATCGAATTCTATTCAATTCCAATTTAATGTATTTAAATTGGAAAACTTTGCTTTGGAAAATTTTCAGTAATCTTAATTAAAAGATTTTTAAATTCCAAATCATATCTTCACGGTTAATCAGGTTAAAGTACAAATGTTATTTAAAACACAGTTCATGATAAACCCAAAATCCACTTTCATTACAAATCCAATTAAATAAATTGGTAAATTCTTCTAAATCTTAATTAAAAGATTTATTCCATTCTCAACTGGGTTTAAGAACAGTGTTAATAAAGACACCATTCGCGACAAACCCAAAATCTAATTTGACACTAAATATAACGCTCTGTACAGAAATCATTTCGGCTTATATTCAATATCAAATTCTGAAACCAACCAATATCATATTGGGAATAACGATATATATATATATATATATATATATATATATATATATATATATATATCTTTCAAATTCCTCAACAATATCCGTATAATCACGGAAACCATTATCGAAATATTTCAAAGATTATTTCCACTCAAATCCATTCCAATTCATTCATTGGAAAATTCTGGTTATATCCAAACCCATTTACAAATCCAATTTATTTATTCAGAAACGTTGGATTATTATTCTAGTTAATAACTAGTTCGTTTAGATAAAAATATATTTTCATCTTTTCAAACTTGGAATTTTTCATTCATAATCTTTCCAAATTATTTATTATGATTTTACACAATTTTCCCATATTTTTAATAATTTTATTAAGGCCTTTACAGTCGGTTTCAATATACGGCCACCGAACTGCATCCATAGCGACCTTTTCTAAAATTTATTTGGACATAATTTGAAATACAACCATTCAAATTTAAATCTCTTATATTCATTGGAAAGATCTTTTCGAGGCGAACCCAAAGGTTCCGGTTTTAGGAGAATCCGACGGTCGGATTACTCGGTACATCAATTTGATGTTAATGGTTGAAGTTCGCGAACGATCGCTGCGCTTTCGATTCAAACCATTATATATATATATATATCGTCGATTCAACTTCATTTTTAATTTTAAATCAAAATTGAATATTCCATATCATTATAATTTTAAAATGATAATATTTTCAAAATATCTGATTTTGAAATCCATTTTTTGTATTCATTATAAAATGAATAAAATCGATCGATAAACTTGTTCGGGTAAAAATAACGTTTAGCTACTTAACTCGGCTTCACATTTCTATATTTTCGTGTCCATCCAAAATCGGACATCAAAATTGTATTTTGATTATTCACTTAATAGTATTTTTAAATATTCGTTCATTAATTCAATTCTTCACTGAATATTATTTTAAAATATTCGTTATTTCTGAATCGTAATGCGACTCAATCAATCACCATATAATTTCAATTATATGGATTTTATATATCGCATGTATACAACAATAACGATAAACAATTATTAAAAATTCATACAACATCCAGAGTGCTTTTTACAACTATATAAGCATTAAAATAAATAAATAATGCTTATACAGTTTGTCAACCCATCGATTGACATACAGCTAAACAATTGGGATTAGTGTTTGTCAAATATCGTCTCAATACCCGTATGGGGTTTCAACCAACAAATACTGATTATTATTTGTGAAGTTGGGCGATGTGTAAAATTTATCGTCCCAATCAATATCAGATAAATAGGTGTACATAAACAAGCCGTCCGACTTGCAAACGAATATTTATTCCAATTTCTTTTTATGAAAATTTTATATACATTTTATATAAATAATTTATATATTTCAGTTTCAGAAAAATTCGGCATTATAACGGTGGGATATTAGAACCGGAATAACGTCTAGCATTATCCCTCTCCTAATATTGGCTCGCGCCATACACAACAATCAATCAATCAAATAATACCACAATACAATCAGTCCACACAAATCATCCAAGGTTTGTACAAAAAGTAGTGTGAGAGTTCTCACCCAAGCTAAACCAATCACATCGACACTTCTACTGTAGAATCCTATCGAACGGTCTCTGTTTTGTTGTTCTCCGCATTTAGATTCGCCTCTTTGGCTCTAGAATTTGCATACGAGCTCCAATCTTTACCAAACCCTCTTTCTTAACACAAGCACGCCATTTCAGACAACTTTTGCCTAGCGGGCTTTCTTCCAAAAATGCGTCAATTCACCGGAAATCGCAAAAAGACAGTATTTGGACTGCTGACTTTGGATGCGTTTTCTGAATAGCTCCGTACTCAAAATTTCGAGTGTCATATACTCAAATTGAAGAGAAAATCGCGCTCTTCGATTCTGGCACTGAGTTTTGGCTAGAAATGCACGGTTTGGGAGTTATTGGCTAAAAGGAGACAGGGTTGTTTTGCATATAAAGGAATTTTGGTGAAAAGAGGGATTTTGGGTTTCGTGGGGCCCACGACCAAGGGGGTGGTAGTTAGAGTTGGCGGTGGGCCTGACTGGAGTGGGGGAGGCTGTGGTAAGGTGGCGGCGGCGGTAGAGGGGCGCGTGGAGGCGAGTGATGATGATTTAGGGGTTAGGATTCATGAAATTAAAGAGAGAGAAGGAGGAGGAAGAGAGGGGGTGCAGCGGCTGGAGGGGGCAGTGCGGCGGCCGAGGCGGCCGGCGGCAGACAGCGACACAGGGGGGCGCAGGTGCGGCGGCTGGGTTGAACGATGGGTTTTCTTATTTTTTTATTTCCTGGAGAAAGTGATTTTCTAGGGTTAGGTACAATTATATATATATATGTGTTATTTTATTTTCCATAAAAAGCAGGTTTTCCATTCAAACTCAACGACTGTCATCCCTAGCTAATTAGCCCCATTCCGGACAGAACGGGATATGTCCCGTAAGCCAATTCGAATGTTCCGATCAGTTTCCGCTAAAGTTAAAATATAAATTAATATAATGTTCAATATTCATTTTAACGTACATTTTAATTTACCGGGGCCACATACTGACTTTAAAAATTTCAGAAAAATAAATCTAGCTGTGTTTTGATGATACGGTCCTGACAAAACAAATTTTGTCGAATTTGAAGATCTTTGAAAAATGGTCTTTTCCTAGTCGATTAAGTTCAAACTGAATTGACCAAACACGTTTAAATTTATCGTGCTCACATATTAATTCCAAAAATTATGAAATTTGAAACCTAACAATAATTTGACATTCCGGATCCAACAAAAGTGGTTTCGTCGAAAATGGAGGTCATTTGCAAAATAGCTATTTTTAAGGGCTATATATTATATTAAAATATATATAAATTCCATAATGACTATTTTGAATTTTAAACTGGACATATCTTTCAAATTATAAAGTGAAATCTCAATTTCTTACATTCGTTAGAAAGATATTATTAAACAGATTTAAATAATTCTGGTTTTACTGAAATCCGATTTATATTGAATTTTGTACATTCATTTGAAATTTAAAATTGAATTTTCAAACTACCATGCCATTTCAGGCTCGTTTTATAATTAAAATAAATTTATACGTTCTAACTTTGATTCAAATAAATTTTAAATCATTATTATTTAAAATAAATCATTTTAAATATTCAAAATTCCATTGAAATAGATAAAATATAAATTTTAAATTGGTTCAGAATTTTTTGGATTGTTACAGTCCACCAATAAGCCATACCTCGGACATATCGACTATGCAAATCAAATGGTGACCTCGTTACAAGAACATGGAACTCAGAACATCTAGGGCCATACTTCTTAATGATAAACGAGTAAAAAAAGCTCTTCTCAAAAGAACACTCATAAAACAAGGGGTATGGAAGCCCTATCAAAATTCAAAAAAAAACAAGATGGGTCAAATCACAAATGGATAAAAATCCTAGTCATCGCCGAGTGGGCCAGGGCAAGGCACACCCCATTGGGGGGTGGTGTGTAAGCCTTTCTCCGCGCCCAAATTAGAAAGAGCCAGGTTGAAGCATTAAAAGCATAAGCCTCTGACCCACACCAAAAATTGTGACACCCCACGTCCGTTAATGTCACTAATTAAGGGAATGCATTAAGTTTCATGAAGCGTTATAGGTAAAAAGAAACAGAAACATTATAAGACAGATATAAAATAGCAGCGAAATTTAAAAACTTTATTTATCATAAAGCATTACATCGTGGTTCAAAACATCATAAGTTTGAAAGTACATAAACCTAGTACATCCTCTTAAAATTTCTATCTTGTTGTTAAAACATCAGAGTACTGTAATAAAAGAAGCATAATGCCCCCAAATTAAAAACATAGCCATAGTAGAAAAGATAAGAGCTCGAGCAATACATCTAAGCAGCTCCAAGCAGAATGCAAACAGAATCCTGATCAAGCTTGAGTATTCCTACCCTGAGAACCTGGGGGAAACAGAAGAGAAAGAAGAGGAAACAAAATGGGTCAGACATAAAGTCTGGCGAGTCCAATTACTTTTAGCAAATAAATAAGTAAAAGTATCATGATAGGCATATAAAGTGTATAAGAGAGATAACAACATATAAGGCAAGTATGACAACGTAAACAAGACAACTGGATAGAGGAAATAGCACTTCTCTAACACTTTCCTTTTACCCTTTCTTTGCACCGATACTAGTGTCTTATTAACAAGATGATCCCCAACAAGTATAAGATGGTAGACTTAGTTGTACTTCCAGTGAGAGGTTTTCACCCCATACAATCAATAGACAACCCAACATACCGGAGTTACCCCTAAGGGTATTAACGGGCTCCCAAGATACCGAAGTCTAAGTGTACCCTAATTACTACCCTAATCGATCGGGTCCCTACTTCGTAGGTACCCTGTGCTGGCCCTATTACAGGATGCATCACTTCGTAAAGTGGCAACCCTTTGTTTTCAAGATGTGCACAACCATATCTACAAGTGTCATGACGTCTTATCCTCCTCTGTGCGGACCATGCATGCACATGACCCGGTCGCACCCTCCCCCACGTTTGGGTCTCTTATAATCAGCCTAGCAAGCGTGCCCTGACCCCGACCTAGTTCGGAGTACTCGTTTAATACATATATCTGGGTTACTGACTGAAACGTGTCCCCACACAAGATGATACAAGCTTTCCCCTTGCTTGCATTCCCACTAGGTTTTCCATAGGTTATGCCATACCAGAGTAAAAGATTGCATAACCCCCACAGGTTAAGTTTGTGGGCCTATATATATAAATATTACCCACCTACCCAAGATTTACTTAATCCACCCACTGTTTCAAATAAGTTTACTTAACCCCTACTCAAGTTATATGTTCATAAAATCATTAAGGATTCAACAAGGTTAAGTATTTCCAATTCATTACCATATTCATTTATGGTTATAATGTGCTAGACCTCCCATATTAAGCCTATCACTTGTGGATGCTGAATATGCCGGTCGGTTCCAGGCAGACTTCTTCCACAAGTCGGACTTAACCTCGTGTCTTAGCACGTCTCGTGTTTATGCACTTAGACCCCTCACATTAGATTCTCCACTTGTGGTTGTTGGATATGTCGGGTGTTTCCAGGAAGACTTCTTCCACAAGTTGAACTTAACCTCGTAGCTTAGCACGTCTCGTGTTTATGCACTTAGACCCCTCACATTAGATTCATCACTTGTGGTTGTTAGATATGTCGGGCGGTTTCGGGCAGACTTTCACCACAAGTGTAATCTAACCTCGTGTCTAAGCGTGGTTCCAGTTTCTAATTACTGTAATTCTAGGCATTTCAATTGTTAACCAATTATTCCTATGGCGTTATATGTTTTTATGCCCCTTTTCCAAGTTATGTTCATAATGAACCATGTACCCCAAATTAAGGTCTTTAATCATACTTCAATTTATGCTCTAAATTCATATTCATATATTACATTCAAGTTATGCCCAAATTTCCCAATACAGGTTGCCCCAAATTAACATTTACCCCTCGTTCCCAATTTAACGTGTTTGCATATTTCAGCGGTATGCCTAGGCTTGAAGGTAGCCTGGCTATAAAAATAAAAAGGGAGAAGACAGAGGGAAAAGGACAGAAATAATCATATACTAACCAAGTAGACATATAATGGCAGAAATATGGCATAATGACAAGATAGGCATAAAGGAACAAATCTGATAAACATGTGATAATAGAACTGATTCTAACATAATAGGGCTATCATAAACAGGCAAGATGAGATCTAGGTAATAAATTAGATCAACTAACAATGGCAGATCTGACATGATAAATAGGTATAGGTTCATATCTAGTTCATAGTCATGTTAGAATAACTTAGATAAACAAGTTAAAGCAAATCCGATATGATTCAAACAGTCATAGACATAGATCCAAGTTATAGTCATGTCAAGATTTACTTTTTAAATATTTAGATCTAAAAGTAACGTAAACTCATACTATTTGGATCTAGAAAGATAGAAGAAAAGAATTGAATCACAGATCTCTAAACTTGAAAAACTCTAGTTGATTACTGAAGAATAAAAGGCTTGATTTAATCTGGGCAGAGGCAGCATATAGTTCTCCATTATTTTTGGTGTGGAGAAACAAGAGAAATGGGGTCTTAATTATAGCCTAAAGCCAATGAACCAGGTCAAGAAAGGAGTCCACATTCAGCCAGTATGGATTTCCCAGATCTGCCGAAGAGGGGTCGACCCCCTGTGGTGTCGACCCATGGGTCGACACCCCCCTCATGGGGTCGACACCCCCATCATGGGGTTAACACTCTCTTTATGGGGTCGACATCCCTGGGCGGGATTTTTCCCGCTCCCCTGAATTCCGTGATTTTGAACTATTTTGAATTTTTTGGACCAATTATATATATATATATATTCTTCTTATGCGTATACAAACTTCAAACCTTCATTACTTCTTCAAACGGTGTCCGTTTTTATGCAAACCAGGTGTCTATTTTGACCAGATGTCCGAGATGAATGCAATGGCACAGTCAGTTTCCCTTAATTATGAATATTAAATTAATTATTCTTTAATTTATCATCTTTAGTGTTGTTTAAATTACGGGGTGTTACATTCTCCCCTACTCAAAGGATTTCATCCCCGAAATCTTTAAGTTAAGAAGAATGTATATCCTATCATCCACCTCCATCTACTCATCCACCAATCACAGGCATCCATTGTCCTTAGAAGATTTCTAATGTTTGATCATATGCAAAGGTGTGTGTATATGTCCTAATACTTATACGAAAGATCAAGCGGTCTACTAATTCAGTTGACCTCCTTAGTGCAATGTATGTTAGTGCCATGAATCCATCATGTATGCAAATAATCCTATTATAACATGTAAGTTCTATATGTGTTCACAATCATCCGTCCAAATGCAACATCCATATGATGATACATCCATTTTCATCCATTAAAAGAAGAAAAATGCTTAAACATTCATATGCAGTATGAGAGTGATTGTGCCGATCTAGTGCCTAATGTGTGTGTATATGCATCCACATGCAACCACTAGCAAACACTTGCATCCACTTGTATCCATCAAGTATAACATGTCTCAAGCGCATGTTTACACCCATGGGTTTCCTACCTAAAGGTCGAAGATTCGATCGATAAGATATACTCAAATGATAGAAACAAGCATAAATAAAAGCTTTGGAAAGGAAGTTAAGAACATACCCTCGAAAAGAAAAGGGTACAAAGCACGAATCTTATCTTCGGTCTCCCAAGTTGCATCCTTTGGGTTATTTCCCCATTGAACTTTCATTAACTTGACTTCTCTATTGCTTAACTTCTTAACTTCTGATCCAAGAACACGGATAGGAACTCGTCTAACTGCCGCCTCCCGTTCCTCCTCTACTTCTTCCAATACACTCGGCTCAACTACTTATGTGGTATCATGCAAGCACTTCCATAAATAAGAAATGTGGAAAACATCATGAACACCGGACAATCTCTCTGGTTGCTTTACTCTATAGGCAATTTGGTAAATTCTTTCCATTATGGGAAATGGCCCTACAAATCTTGGTGCCAATTTCCCTACAGATGCGAAGCAAACCACATTCCTCAAAGGTGACACCTTGATGAAAATCATGTCTCACACTTCAAACTCGATGTCAGTCCTTCTCTTGTCTACGTAGGATTTCTGCCTATCTTGAGTTGTCTTCATTCGTCTACGGATAAGATCAATCTTTTCGGACGTATCTCTATCTATATCTGGTCCAAGCAGTGGCCTCTCTGTAGACTCCCACCAACAAGTTAGTGATCTACAGGGTCGTCTGTAAAATGCTTCGAAGGGTGACATGCCATTGCTAGCTTGATAACTGTTGTTGTAGGCGAACTCTACTAAAGAAAGATGCTCTTCCCAAGTCCCTCCGAAGTTTAGGATACAGAGTCTTAAAAAGTCCTTAAGAACTCTATTCACCCTTTATGTCTGTCCATCGGTCAGTGGGTGATAAGCGGTGCTCAAACACAACTGTGTACCTAATGCTTCTTGCAAGCTCCTCCAAAATTCACTGGTGAAAATGGGGTCATGATCACTTACGATACTAGAAGGTACTCCATGAAGACAGAATATCTCACGAACGTAAACTGTAGCCAACCAAGTTGTCGTCCTCTTAATCTTAACTAGAATGAAATGGGCACTCTTAGTAAGTCTATCTACTACAACCAAAATACTAGTGTTGCCTTTCTTTGATCTAGGAAAACCATATATGAAATCCGTAGAGACGCTCTCCCACTTCCACTTTGGTACCTTCAAAGAATGAAGTAAACCATCGGACTTCTTTTGCTCAGCTTTGACTTGCTGACAAACCAAACATTGAGAAACAAACTGTGCAACATCTTTCTTCATCCCAGCCCAAAAGAAAATCGTCTTCATATCTCTATACATCTTATCACCACCTAGATGAATAGTCATCTTAGAATGATGGGCTTCTTCCAGGAATGTCTTCAACAAACTCCCAGTATGGGGAACACAAAGCCTTCCATTTCGTCACAATCACCCTTTATCATCTATGGAATATCTATTGAGGTGACTAGAAGCCTTCCCTTTACTGAGCCTATCCAAGATGTCTAAAATCTATGGATCCTCTCGCCGTGAAGTTCCTATCTGATCCATAAGAGTAGGTCATATCTTTAGCGATGCAAACAAACTAGGCAAAAGCTCGGTGGAGGGTCTAAAATCAGAAGTCGATATGAACTCCAAGCTTTTCCTCTCCACAAACAGAGGACTTAAGGCCATCCTCTGTCTACTCAGTGTGTTTGCCACCACATTACCCTTTCCTAGGGTATAAGCAATCTCAAAATCGTAAGATGCTAGGAACTTCATCCACCTTTGTTGCCTTAAATTAAGATCCTTCTGCAAGAACAAGTGCTTGAGAGATTTATGATCGATGTACAACTCGAACTTCTTTCCAAGCAAATAACGATGCCACATCTTAAGTGTGAATATTATGGCAGCTAGCTCTAAATCATGGGTAGGGTAGTTCTTCTCATGAACCCTTAGATGTCTACCCCCATAACATACTACCTTTCCTTCTTGCATCAAAGCCACACTAAGCTCTGTACCACATGCATTAGTATATACTATAAACACTTTGCTTCCATCGAGCAAGGTAAAGACTGGGCCATTGTCAGAGCCCTCTTCAATCGTTGGAAAGCAACATCATAATCTATATCCCATGAAAACGTCAGATTCTTCTTTTTCATCCTGGTGAATGGGGCTGATATCTTTGCGAAGTCCTTAATGAACTTACTATAATAGCCTGCCAATCCAAGAAAGCTTCTCACCTCTGTTGTATTCTTAGGAACTTGTCAACGTTGAACTGCAACTACCTTTGCGGGATCTACTTCTATCCCATCTTTGGAGACCACATGCCCTAGAAATCTCACATTCTCACCTCTTTTCTCCAAAAATGGCATTTGGAGAATTTTGCCTTAAGCTGATGCACACCCAGAGTTTTCAAAACCTCTCTCATATGTTGGGCATGCTCTTCCTCGCTATTTGAGAAGATCAAGATATCATCAACAAAGACCATGACGTACTTATTTAGAAACTCCCGAAACACCCTACTCATTAGATCAACAAAATAGGTGGGTGCATTCGTCAACCCAAAAGGCATAACAAGCCATTCAAAGAAACCATCTGGAGTCCTAAAAGCGGTCTTGTCTATACTGTCCATGGCCACCCTCAACTGATGAAACCTTGTGGCCAAGGATAACTGAGAGAATACTGATGCACCAACAAGCTGGTCAAACAGATCATCTATCCTTGGGAGTGGGTGCCCGTTCTTCTTTGTGAGTTTATTCAACTCCCTATAGTCCACACATAAGTTAAGCGAACCATCCTCCTTAGTTGTGAATACCACTGGAGCACCCCATTCAGATATGTTTTGCCTAATAAACCCTTTCTCAAGTAGCTCCCCTACTCGCTTGCTGAGCTCCCTCCTTTATCTTGGAGCCATATAGCGCTCAGGAAATGCAACTGGCTTTGCATTGTCTACCAAGTATATATGAAAACTGATCTCGTGCCTCGGAGGTGAACCCCGAACCTCTTCAAAAACATCAGAATACTCATGGACTACTGGTACAGATCGTAGATCATCGATAGATGCATTAAGCGACTCTAGGAAACTGAGCATGACAGACCCCTTTGGGTCACAAGAAATCTCGAGGGTTCTCCTATGGCAAGTCAAAAGTCTAACGACCGTCCTCTCACAATCCAGAATGGCACCATACATAGCTAGCCAATCCATCCCTAGAATCAAAGCATAGTCCATAAAACCGAGCACATATGCGTCACACTCAAACTCGACGCCTTACACAGATATTCTCAAACCCCGACAAATCATGCACAAATGAGCTGAACCACCAATGGGGTTTGAGACAACAATGGGATCCACTACCATACTAGTATTAAGGTGCAGAGACTCAACCATAGGATCAGATATAAATGAATTTGAAGCGCCAGAATCAAAAGAGTTCTAATAGGATGATTGGAAAGAGAAATCAAACCTTCCACATAAACTTTCCTACCTCGATCTGGAGAACTGATCGCGAGATCATGCACTTGCCCTCCAGAAGCTCCTACCTTTTGACCCTGTCCTTGCTTCTTCGGGCATTCTTTAGAAAAGTGTCTAACCTCTCCACAACTGAAGCAAGCATTCTTCCTTCTTTTGCAGTCCTTGACCAAGTGACCCTCACGTCCACAATTGTGACACTTCCTCTTATACTTAGCCTTGTCATTCTTTCCATCTTTCTTATGTTATTGTTGTTGCTGTTGTCGTTGTCGTCCCTTCGTGGGCCATACTTGCTTGTTTTGTGTTTCTTCCACTTTAACTTCTTTCTTTTCAGCTTTGTCTTCCTCATGCATCAAGGCCATATCAACGAGCCTTTCAAAAGTTTCTCCCATTGGAATATGAGATATAGCTAACCCATGATAGGGTTCATTCAGTCCTTTTGCAAATCGCAAAGCTTTCTTATGCGGAGTATCCACTAGCTCCAACCCAATTCTTACCAGTTGGTTGAGTTTGTTAACATATTCTTTGACAATCATTCCTCCTTGCTTGAGTGCCAGAAACTTTTCCATTTGCGTGCTTTTCTCAGCTTGAGAAAGAAACTTCACTTCAAACTTTCGCCAAAAATCATCCCAAGTCTCCATCAGATACCCTGCTTGCGTCACTTCCCACTAGAACGAAGCTTCATCTTTCAGTAGTCAGGAGGATAACTGAATCTTCCTACGATCGTCCACTTCGAAAATTCCAAATAGATCCTTCGTCTCTTTGAGCTAATTCCTTGCCACTACGAACGCCACGGTTCCATGGATTTGCTTTCCTCCCATAGCACAGAAATCTTTGCAGATCTTAGAGAAGTTATCTGCACTGGAGGAGGAAGACGAGGAGGGATAACAGATGCAGCTGGGGGGAGGAACGTCAGCTTGACCACCGGCAGGCGCTGTGGCCTCTAGGTACCTATGGAATTAGCCTGGTATTATAATGCCTTCAGGAATATTAGGTTCCCCAGACATGATGAAAAGAAAAGGAAAGGGATTCAGATAAAGGATCGAAAGATATTACATATGGCTTAGGGGAATATGTTTTTCAAAACAGACTTTTCTTTTTTTGAAAATGCTTTCTTTTAAAACCATTTGAAATAATTTTCAAAAACTTTTATCTAATCTGGTAACCTTCAGCTCTGATACCAAGTATGACACCCCACGTCCGTTAATGTCACTCAATAAGAGAATGCATTAAGTTTCGTGAAGCATTGTAGGTAAACAGAAACAGAAACATTATAAGACAAATATAAAATATCAGTAGAAATTAAAAACTTTATTTATCATAAAGCATAACATTGTGGTTTAAAACATCATAAGTTTGAAAGCACATAAACCCAGTACATCCTCTTAAAATTTCTGTCTTGTACTTAAAATATCAAAGTACAATAATAAAAGAAGCATAATTCCCCAAATTAAAAACATAACCATAGTATAAAAGATAAGAACTTGAGCAATAAATCTAAGTAGCACCAAGAAGAATGCAAGCAGAATCCTGATCAAGCTTGAGTATTCCCACCCTGAGAACCTGGGGAAAACGGAAGAGAAAGAAGAGGAAACAAAATGGGTTAGACATAAAGTCTAGCGAGTCCAGTTACTTTGAGAAAATAAATAAGTAAAAGTATCATGACAGACATATAAAGTGGATAAGAGAGATAACAACATATAAGGCAAGTATGATAAGGTAAATAGGACAGCTGGATAGAATGAATAGCGCTTCTCTAACACTTTCCTTTTTCTCTTTCTTTGCATCGATACTAGTGTCTTATTAACAAGATGATCCCCAAGAAGTATAAGATAGCAGACTTAGGTGTACTTCCAGTGAGTGGTTTTAACCCCATACAATCAACAGACAGCCCAACATACCAGAGTTACCCCTAAGGATATTAACGGGATCCCAACATACCAGAGTTCAAGTGTACCCTAATTACTACCCTAATCGATCGACTCCCAACTCCGTAGATACCATGTGTTGTTCCCACAGTAGGATGTTTCACTTCCTAAAGTGGCAATACTTCGTTTTCAAGATGTGCACAACCATATCTACAGGAGTCACAACGTCTTATCCTCCTCTATCCGGACTACGCACGCACATAACCCGGTCGGGATGCACCATCCCCCAAGTTTGGATCTCTTACAATCAGCCCAGTAAACGTGCCCCGACTCCGACCTAGTTCGAAGTACTCGTTTAATAACTATATATAGGTTACTAACTGAAACGGGTCCCACACACAAGAGGATACAAGTTTCCCCCTACGCTTGTATCCCTACTGGGTTTTCCACAGGTTATGCCATACCAGAGTAAAAGATTGCATAACCACAGGTTAAGTTTGTAGGCCTATATATATAAATATTACCCACCTACCCAAGGTTTACTTAACCGATCCACTGTTTCAAACAAGTTTACTTAACCCCTACTCAAGTTATATGTTCATAGTCCCTAAGGATTCAATTAGGTTAAGTATTTCCAATTCATTACCGTATTCATTTATGGTTATAATGTGCTAGACCTCCACATTAAGCCTATCACTTGTGGATTCTAGATATGCTGGTCGGCTCCGGGCAGACTTCTTCCACAAGTCATACTTAACCGCATGTCTTAGCACGTCTCGTGTTTATGCACTTAGTGTAACAACCCGGAAAATCTGGGCCAATTTAAATTTTTTAATTTGGCTATTTTAGTGAATTTTAGATATTTAAAATAAATTATTTTAAATAATAACGACGAAAAGTATGTTTGAATCGATGTTTGAAAATAAATATAATTATTTTAAATTATAAACAAGGCCTGAAATGGTGCGGCAGTTTCAAAATTCGAATTCAAACTTTGATTGACTGTATCGGGTGCAAAATAAAACAGATTTTAGTGAAACCAAAAATATTTAAATATTTTAGTGAATATCTTTCTAACGAATTTGAAAAATCGAAGTTCCATGACGGGAATCAAAAGTTATGGCCAAATGAATTTTCAGAAAGGTCACTAAAGAATATATATAGCCCTTGAAAATAGACATTTTGCAAATGACCTCTGTTTTTTACGAAACCACTTTTGTTGGATCCGGGGTGTCAAATTATTACTAGGTTTCAAATTTCATAATTTTTGAAGTTAGTATGTGAGCGTGGCAAAGGAAAATGTGTTTGGTCGATTTTTGTTAAATTGGATCGACCAAAAAATGGCCATTTTTCAAATGGTCTCAGAATTCGACGAAACTAATTTTGTTGGGACCGTATCGTCAAAACATAGCTAGATTTATTTTTCTGGAATTTTTGGGATCAGTATGTGACCCCGGCAAATTGAAATGTAAGTTCAAATCAAATGTTGAACGTTTTATATTTTAATTTGAAGAGAAACTGACTCAAACAATCGAATAGGCTTACGAAACATATCCCATTGTGTTTGGAATGGGGGTATTTAGCTAGGGGCAATAGTCATTGGGTTTGAATTGGTGTTCGTTTATGAAAACCCTAATTTTCTGAATAACATATATATCGACCAATCATATAATCTCTTTCATAAATTAAAAATATAAAAAAATCAGAACCCCCCGGTTAAACACGATCGACAGTGAAAGAGTGCTCCGTTCTTCCTAGCCAAAATCCGGCCGATCCCTTCATCGTCGACCCCCACCCCAGTTCAACTTTTCGAAGCTCTCTCCCCCCTCTTCAAATCAACACCGACTTCACCCCCTATCGTCGCACCATCGGAGAGAACGACCTCTCCAAAGTCCGAACCTTTAGCGCGCGGCCACTCATCCAGATCGCCGACGAGTTCAACGGCGTGGGGACCCCCTGGCGTGGATTTCGGAGCAGGTTCACGTGGCGCCGACCGATCTTGACCTCGAGCGACGGTTTGGCCAGAAAATCTAAACCTAGTTTTAAAGGGTTTAATTGAAGGTACGACGTATATATTTTTAACTGTTTATAGCACTTTAAAGCGCTACGGTTTATGATTTCACTGTAAAAATCATATCCTTTTCGTTTCTTATCGAAATTCAGTGAAACAAGAGACAGTGGACTCGTGCGGACGTCTTCTACATTCTAAAAGAGACCGAATATTTTTCTGAGCCTTCTACAATTTTTGGAGGAGTGGAACCCAATGTGAGATTTCTGAATTATAAACGATATGGAAACAACGATGTATAAATTATATAATTGATGTATGAGTTATATAAGCATTGTACACCTCATGTATTAGCGTTGTATAAGTTGTACGTTCGATGTATAAGTTATATATGCATTGTAAAAATGATATATACATTGAAATAATTGAAATGAAATCGAAATATAGTTATATATGTATATCTATATATATATATACTCCCCTCGTCCACAGACCATTGACGATATATATTGGTTGTGATATTGTTTGGATTATTGGTTGATGTTAAAATTTGGTGAATATCATGAATGGTTGATTTGAAATAACTGATTGTGGTTGAAATCCCAATAGGATTAGTATATGGGAAAATTTGTCTGCGTACGAATTAGCCCATTGTCAAAAGCTACGAGGCTTTAAGGTAGAGCGAGGAGCCGTACTAGGGACGGTGCCGGTTTTAACTACCCTGCCGTTATGTTGCCGAAATTTTCTGAAATATTTCTATGTTTGATTTATATTCATGTGTTGAAATTAAATTCATGTTTTGAAATTAAATTCATGTGTTGAGATAAAATTCATGTGTTGAATAGAAATTCATGTGCTGAATTAAGTTCATGTACTGAATAAATTCTTTGAAAGATAAAAATAACATTTTTACCATATATATAAACTGTATAAAATAACCGTGTTTTGAAATAAATTGTTTTACATTAAAAATCACATCTTTATGATATATATAAACTATATAAAATAATCGTGTTTTGAAATAAATTGTTTTACATTAAAAATAACATTTTTACCATATATATAAACTATATAAATAACCGTGTTTTGAAATGAATTGTTTTACAATATAAATCACATTTTTATTATATATATGAACTATAGAAAAATTCATGTGTTGAATATATATAGATTGAACAATAAAATCTACATTTTATTGGGAATATGAAGTGTTAAAAATGGTGATGTGTTGAAATAAATATCTGTTGGATAAAAATATCATTTTTATCAAATATATGAAGTGAATATAGTTTTGAAACCGAAGAACGAATTATATTTATATATATATATAAATAAAATAAATCGAATAACGAAGCTGCATTTCGTGTTTTGAAACCGTGATTTCAAACGATTATTGCGGGAGATTCGACCATCGGATTTTCCCGAAACTGAAACCGTTGGGTTCGTTTTGGAAATATCTTTCCAACGACACCCACTTTGTGAAGATCCAACGGTTGGATTGTCTAGAATGTTTAATTCAAATCTGAAGAAAAATAGCGCCAGAATCGATTATATTTATATATATAAAAAGAAATATAATTAAATTAAATCGAATAACGACACTGCAGTTCGTATTTTGAAATCGTAACTTCAAATGATTGTACCGGAAGATCCAACCGTCGGATTTTCCCAAAACTGAAACCGTTGGATTCATTTTGAAAAGATCTTTCTAATGATATAAAATTTGTGAAGATCCAACGGTTTGATTTTCAGATGTGTGTAAATCAAATCTGAAGAAAAACAGCGCCACGGCCGCGTTATGGCCTGAAATGTTGTTTGAATGAATTGGCTATTTCTAAGTGAATAAAAATAGTGATAAATCGTTATAAAATATTATAAACGATATGGAATGGAAATAAACGGAATTTACCCGGTTTATTAGATATTTGATGGCTGAATGTGTTTGGTGTGAAAATTACATTTAAGAACAGAATTATTGATGTCGAATAATCTAACCATTGAAATAAATTGATTTAAATTCTAAATATGCGTGAATTATTTGAAAAGGCCGAGTTAAATCTCATTTCAAATAATTGATCGGCGATAAGTAGTTGATGATGAAGACAGTGGTTGAAGACCGGAGATCTTCACCTCGGTTGGATGGTTACTGATGTCTTGATTGGGAGGCATCCTGAAATATAGATAATAAGTGGTGATTGTCCAAACGTACTTGGAGATGGATGGATATGCGAGGTATATAGTGCCTCGGTTTCATTCAGACCCAGAACGGACTTGTAAATCGACTATGTGTCTGACATTGGATTTTGTTCTGTGCTGATCGATCTCTATTAAATATATATCTGTTTGGCGGCGGAGAATTTATTCTCTTGCTTAACGCCTTTCTCTGAGACGTACGAGCTCAGAGGTTATATATCGATAGAAATCAGTCGCATAGAGTGAATTGACTGTGTGGCATGCCTAAATGGCAGATGATCAAGGCTTCTATTGAAAAGCAAAGTCTTGTGGTTGATGATCAAAGCACAGCCTGTGTGGCATAGCTTTGTGTATAACGTTGATTCGCGAGCCTCACACCCCGGTATAAACCAGAAACGGGAGAGGACCTCAGGGAGGGCATGAGTTTCCTTCTAGCTAGGGTGGTGTCAGTGACCTACCAGCCCTGACATTTATATTATTTTCACCTGTGTGGTTTTTGCTGTTGCGAGGCGCCTCGGATATATCGGTGACTATGTGGAGCCGATGGAGTCATAAGACTCATTTACGCTCCAAAGGGCGGGGAAACGCAGTGTTCAGGCATAATAATCCACATCGGTGGACCGGCCCTGACGATCCAAGGGGCAGTTGCGGCTGTTCCAGAGACATGGGCTAGATTGTCTTGAATTCGGTAAGGACTATCTTTTTCCTTGGTTCATGATGGAAATCCAATTTCCAAATACGACACCGTCGGTTTTGATTGTATACCTATATATGGCGACATGATATATGGTACCCATGCTGTCTGTGATTGAAATTTATGATCGAAATTGTTTTTGAAACATATAAACACTAGTAATAATATCAAATGCTTTTGTTTTATTCGTATCAAGCATATTTTGGCCATTATAAGGTAAAACTCTATCCTTCGGTTTGCGTTGCGTTGTGTGATGGGAACTGAGTCTTATAATGGCTTCATTTTTATAAAAAGCATTGCGATGTTTAAAAGATATACTTGTTTTAAGGCACTGGCAATCCAATGGAGTAAACCCATTCCGCGAAAGTGGCGTGGTCCTATGATTGACCATACATTAAAGTAAGTTAACTAGATTTCTCATACCATTCCCATGACTGACTCGTAGTTTGTTTCACTTGCAAACTCGGGTGCCCCCTTTTTCGACACGGGCAGCCTTGTATTCAGGTTTTAGCAGGCTCTTTCTGGATAGCTGGAGCTGAAGATGGATTCTACCATTTATCTCTTTTTATGTTGTTCAGCTCCTATTGTACATATTATGTTTTGTTTTCCGCTGTAGATATTTATGTATAGCTGAACTGTATTTTGTACTATGTTTGATCCTATATATTGTGTAACTCTAATGATTATATTTATCCAGTGTATTCTATTGTACATTATCCGGTGTATTTATTTATTTCTATTCTGCTATTATCTGTTTATGTGTTATATTCCAAAGATTACCCTTACGACCATCATACGGGGTTTTGGGGTCGTCACAACGTGGTATCGGAGCATTGGTAAGCTTAGTTCTAGAATATAACATATTAACGAACTCATCAGAAATAGAACTAGTAGTGTTCTAGGACGAATAACTCATTATAGATAGGATCGGTAATATCCTAGTATGAGTATAGCAGAATGAGATACACGCCGATAGACACATTTACATTCAAGTATATGTTTCTATGCTTTATAATATCTTTTCTGTTAACCTGACACTTGGTCTGCTATTTGCAGAAGTACTAGAAAATGAGTGTCAAAAACAGAAGAAGGAATACAAAACCAGATCTGGAGGCTCTATTTAAGAGATATCGAAATCTGGGTGGAGTACAATTCCCGGGCATTGAATCGATTATTCAAACTCAAGCTCGGATGAGTTCTGCTGAAAGAATTTTTGAGCATTTCCAGCTGAGAGGTGATCAAAAAATATTAGTGGCATCTTGGGCGCTCAAAGAAGAAGCTTTAATCTGGTGGGAAACAATCATTAAGGATAATCCAGAAGGTGATATCACCTGGGATAGATTCAAAGAGATTTTCAGTGAAAGATTTATTCCTCCAGAAGCAACTGAGCGATTATGTGATGAATTCTGTTATCTGATACAAGGGGATATGACCATTCCAGAATATCATAAGAAATTCAATGAACTTTCTCACTTTGCCCCTCATCTAATTCAAAATCCGAAGAGGAAGAATCTGAGATTTATTAACGGGCTTCAAAGAAAGTACCAAAGTAGTGTTATGGGGCATGTGAAGCTTCCTTTTTCTAAAATGATATACATGGCTTATCAGTATGAAGATCTCCAGAAGAAAGGTCTTTTGAACGACGAAGAGGAAGCCAGTTCTAGTAACAATGGGGAGTCTGAAACTGATAGTCCTGAGGCCAGTACGATGCCTGAGTCGGTAAGAAGCCCAAAGCCAAGAGTAAAAGGGTTAAATGTGAGAAAGAACCTGTAACGACCGCCATATGCAATAACTGTCATAAGAAAGGGCATTTGCAAGGAAATTGCAGATCTTTAAAGAAACAAAGGAAGAATGAATCTAAATCCAAGAACAAGTTTCAAGAGAATAGAAAATGCAATCTTTGCCATCACGCTGGTCATGTAAAGCAAGATTGCTGGCTGTTAAAAAAGACCAAAGTGGCTCAAGTAAATGAAGTGGTAGAAACTTCAGCACCCTCAACTAGTCAGGGAAGGTTTGATGTTTTGGAAGGCACACTTACTATCAAAAACATTCCAGTTAAAGTACTGTTTGATACAGGCGCGTCACGAAGCTTTATTGCAAAGAATGCAGTTAAGAAACTAGATTTGAATTTGAGAAAGCTTAAAGAACCCATCACTGTCCATAATCCGGTTGGGGGTTCCCTCGATCTTAGTTGGGTATGTGGGGTGCTTGCCTCTTTTTCCAGATATCGGTTTCCTACCATCTCGATCATCATGAATTTTACCGAATTCGATCTTATTTTGGGATTGGATTGGTTGACCAAATATGAAGCTGAGGTTAAATGTGCCGAGAGAGTGGTTAAGGCAAATATTAAATCAGGGGATTATATAACCATACCATGTGAAGGTCCGAATACAGATAGAAAACACTTTTGGTCAGCTCTTGATGTTTCTCCTGCTCAAATAGAAAATATCCCTGTAGTCACAGAGAATATTCCAGACCTCATAAAAGATATTCCTGTCATTAAGAATTATGCAGATGTGTTCGAAGAAGCTGTTAATTAGCTTACCTCCGAAGAGAGAAATTGATTTCAAGATCGCTTTAATTCCGAATGCAAGGCCTGTAGTGCACGCTATTCGGAAAATGACTCTAAAGGAGAAAGAAGAATTAGATAATCAAACTCGAACTCTTGTGTGGAAGGGTCTGATTAGACCCAGTTTCTCTGATTGGGGAGCAGCAGTGGTATTTGTCCCAAAGTCAGACGGTACTCTCAGACTATGTGTGGATTATCGTGACGTGTATAAGCAGACATTGAAGAACAAATTTCCATTGTCGCGGATTGATGATTTGCTGGACCGATTGAATGGTGCACAAGTGTTCTAAAGGATCGACCTAGCTATAGGCTTCCATCAGCTTCGTATTGTCGAAGAGTGTGTTCCCATGACAGCATTCAGAGGTCCCGATTTATTCTATGAGTGGTTAGTAATGCCGTTCGGCTTATGTAACGCTCCTGCCTATTTTTTGTATTTGATGAATCAAGTATTCCGCGATGTCTTGAATAAATTTGTTCTGGTTTTCATCGATGACATATTGATCTTCTCTAAGTTAGAGAGCGAGCATGCGAAACATTTGGAACAAGTATTGGAAATTCTCAGAAAGAACGTCTTGAAGGCCAAACTTTCCAAATGTATATTCTAGCAAGAAGAAGTCAAATTTCTTGGCCACGTTGTATCAAAAGAGGGAATTTCTGTGGATCCCGGTAAAATCACTACTATTCAAAATTGGAAACAGCCTAGTACTCCCATAGAAGTCTGAACTTTTCTTGGATTGGCTAGTTATTATCGGAAGTTCGTTAAAGATTTTTCTAACATATCTAGTTCCTTAACAAAGCTTACCAAGAAGCACGCGAGATTCAAGTGGACTCCCGAATGTGAGGAGGCTTTTCAAAAGATAAAATTAAGATTAACAACTACTCCAGTGTTAACAATTATTGATAGCAATCAAGACTTGAAAGTCTGGACAGATCCCTCTAGAGAGGGCCTTGGTGCAGTATTAATGCAAAGAGGTCAAGTGGTTGCTTATGCTAGCCGTCAGCTGAAACCGCATGAGAAAAGTTATGTTACTCATGATCTTGAGTTGTTAGCCATCGTATTTGCTTTAAAAATCTGGAGGCACTATCTTTTGGGTGAGAAATTCGAACTGTATATAGATCATCAGTCGCTAAAGTATCTGTTCACCCAGAAAGACTTGAATCTGAGGCAGCAACATTGGCTAGAATTTCTTGCAGCGTACGATTTTGAGATTTTATACACTCCAGGGAAAGCCAATGTTGTGGCCGATGCGCTAAGTAGAAAGAATGTAATGATCGCCAGTTTTATTATTACGACTTCATTGATTGATAAAATATCTGCTCTTCATAAGGGCGATCAATTCATTCAGAGGATCAGAGAAAGATTACAGAAAGGAGAACCCTTGAGTTTCCAGATTGATAACCAAGGGATTCTAAGGCTAAAGGGTCGAATTTGTGTTCCTAACATTTCTGAGCTCCGGTGGGAAGTACTGGATGAATGCCACAAGTCAAAGCTTAGTATCCATCCAGGAGTGAGCAAAATGTATAATGATATTAAGCGTACATTCTGGTGGATGTCTGTAATAACCTGGAAATCCGAGCCAATTTAAAATTTTTATTTCGGCAATTTTAGCGAATTTTGATTATTTAAAATGAATTATTTTAAACAATATCGACGAGAAATTTATTTTGAAAAGAATTCGAACGTATATATTTATATAGCTCGTCGTTAGAATATAAATATTTATTTTAAATTATAAAAGGAATTGAAAATGGCGCGGTAGTTCGATAATTCGATTTCAAATTTCAATTGAATGTACCGGGTGCAAAATAAACCGTATTTTAGTGAAACTAAAAATATTAGAATCTATTTGTGAATATCTTTCCAACGAATCCGAAAGATTGGAATTTCATAGCGGGAGTAAAAAGTTATGCCCAGTTGAAATTTCAGAATAGTCGCTATGGAATTTCGGCCCTTAAAAATGGCCATTTTGCAAACGACCTCGGATTTCGACAAAACTACTTTTGTAGGATCCGCGATGTCAAGTTATTGCTAGGTTTCAAATTTCATAATTTTTCGAATTAATAAGTGAGCGTGGCAAAGGAAAACGCGTTTGACCAATTTCAATTGATTTTAATCGACTGGAAAATGGCCATTTTTCAAACGGTCTCGGAATTTGATGAAACTAGTTTTGTTAGGACTGTATTGTCAATACGAGGCTAGAAAACATTTTTGTGGAATTTTTCGAGTTAGTATGTGACCCCGGAAAATTGAAATGTGCGTTCAAATTTAATATATAGAGTTATGTGTTGATTTTGACGAAAACTGATCAAAACAATCGAACCAGCTTACGATACATATCTCATTATGTTCAGAATGGGGGTAATTAGCTATGGACGACAGGCAGTGGGTTTGATTCTGAGTTCAAAATAAAAGTCAACTTTTGAAATGAAAAATAAATAAAATAATAATAGAACCCTCTCTCTCTACTTACCCTCTCTCTCCTTTTATCAGCCCACCCCCCCTCCCCGACTTCATTTCAGAAGAAAAAAAAAGAGAATCGCGCCTCCCCAATCGCACGCCGCCCCCCACCCCCCCACCCCACGTCGATCCGCCCTCCACCTCCTCCTCAAGTCGCCGCCCTCCTCCTCTACGCCCTCTCCTCCTTCCTTTCTCCCTCCCTCTTCTGAAACAACCCAAAACCCCCCTGCCCCGTGAAGAACCACCGCCGCGCGCTGCTCCGCCCACCCCACCACCATCGCTTCCCCCTCCGACCTCCAGCGCCCTGAGCCGCCACCCTCGCCCTCGAATCCACGCAGTAAGCTTTTCTTATACCATTTTGTCCATTTATTTCTATTTGTTTAGTGTAATTAGGAGGAAAAAAATCAGTTTATATTTTTAGTTTCCATAAAGTATATTTTTTATTTATACAAAGATTTCAGTTTTAACAATAGAAAGATTCAATTTTTGATTAGAGGAAGATTCGATTTTTAATAATAAAAGAGGGGATTTTTGTATGATAAAATATATGTGAAGTAAAGGAATAAAAATTAGATTTTTGTCGCTAGAAAAGCTATGATTTTGTTGATAGGAAAATATGATTTTTATCATGATGTAGCGAATATAAAAATTTGATTTTTATATATATAATAGCTAAGTAAAAAAATTCGATTTTTATATATTGAATTGCTAAGTAAAAATTCGATTTTTACATATTGAATAACAAAGTAAAAATTCGATTTTTATATATTAAATAGCAAAGTAAAAATTCGACTTTTATATATTGAATAGTGCAGTAAAAATGTGATTTTTATATATGTAGTGATTACGGATGATGACAGTAAGGAAAGAAGGAACGGCGAAGACTTCTACATTTGAAGTGTCGTGGAGTTGGGATAGCTTTGGTGAGAACTCCTCACCTTTATTTTTATTTCTAGTTTGAAATATATACTAGGATGCAGACGGTGTTTAGTAGCACCCGACACCCGTCGTCCACAGACCATGGACAGCTTGTATGCTTGTTTATTTGATTTTGATGTGTAGTTGATTGTGTGATGTGATGTGAAATGAAATAAAATATTTATATAGTTAAAAATATTTTATAGTTGAAAATAGAATTTTTAACGTGTATTTAAAATGAAATAAAAATAAACAAATCGGACGATTTGTTTATATACACACATTTGACTGATATTGATTGGGACGATAAATTTTACACATCGCCCAACTGCACAAATAAAATCAATGTTTGATTGTTTGAAAACCCCACACGGGTATTGGGGTGATATATGACATACACTAATCCCAATAGTTAGTTGTATGTCGATCGATTGATTGACAGACTGTTATAAGCATTGAATATTTATATTTGATGCTTATACAGTGTAGAATATACTTTGGATGATGGTTGATTATTTGTCATTGTTGATATATACATGCGTTGTATGGAAATCCATAGAAATAAAATCTATGGTAATTGATTGGGCCTCATTCCAGTTTTGTAATAGAATATTTGAAGAGAACTATTTGAATAGAAATATTTGAATAGAAATATTTGAAATATAATATCTGAAAATAGAAATATATAAAGCCGTGTTGATTAGATTGACGCCATTTTGATGTGAACGATATTTATATCGATTTTATTCATTTTATAATGAATATCGAAAGTGATTTCAAAATCTGATATTTTGAAAAGAATTGAAATTCAAATTGAAATTGAATAGAAATGAATTCAAATTGAAATTGAATAGAAATGAATTCAAATTGAAATTGAAAAGAATTGAATTCGAATTGAAATTGAATAGAAATGAATTCGTATTGAAATTGAATTGAATTGAAAATGAACTGAAATTGAATTAGAAATCAATTTGAATTGAAATCAATTTGAAATGAATTTAAAACGAATTTATAAGGAAAAATTCAATTTTGATTTGACTTAGAAATGAAGTTGAAATCGTTTTGAAAACGAATTTAAAACGAAATATAGAAATACGTTTTAAAGGGAAATCGACGAAGTATATATTATACACATTATATATATAATATAATGGCCTGAATAGAACGCGCCGCGGCAGTTCGCGAATTTCGACCATTGACTTCGAACGGATATTACGGGAGATCCGACTGTCGGATTCTCCTAAAACCGGAACCGTTGGGTTCGTATCGAAAAGATCTTTCTAACGAATATTAGAAATTAGAAATCTAATGGTTGGATTTGGAATTATGTCCAAATCAAATTTATAAAAGGTCGATGTAAGTGCAGTTCGATGGCGGTTGATGGAAATCGACTGTACGGGCCTTGATAAAATTATTAAAAATAGTAATAATTTGTGTAAAATCATAAGAGATGATTTGGGAAGAATTGGGATGAAAAACTCCATATTTGAAAAGATAAAAATAGTTTTTTATCAAAATGAACTAGTTTTCAACTAGAATGATACTTCTATTTATTTTTAAATAAATAAATTTAATTTGAAAAGGGTTTTAAAAGTAACCAGAATTTCCAATAATTGAATTGGAATGGATTTGAATCGAAATTGTCTTTGGAATATTTCGATGTTGGATTTCGTGATTATACAGATATCGTTATGGAAATTTGAAAGATATATTTATATCGTTATTTCCAATACAATATTTGTTGGTTGTAGAATTTGATATTGAATATAAGCCGATATATTTTCTATTCAGAGCCTTGTATTTAATATCAAATGTGATCTGGGTTTGTCGTGAACAATGTTTTAAAAGGCACTGATTCTTTAACCTATTTAAAGATTAAAACTAAGTGGAGTTTTAATGAATTTTTAATTAGATTGAAAGGATCGAGAATGGAGTATCACCAGTTTTACTCCAGGCGATAGTTAAATCTTTAATTAGATTTGAATGTGAAATGGTAATTGAATTTACCGATAACACTGTGGTGGTAGATATGAAGTATGACCAGTTTTACTTCATGGGATGAATAGGTGGGGATTTGGAAATAAAATAAATGATTACTTCGGTATGGTCCGCTAATCCCGACTAGTTTGAATTGATATTCAAAAGAAGATTAAAGAATAAATTTAAAGAATTTATCTTTGATAAAATTTATGGGAACCTTTCCCAAAGTGTAAGAATATTCGAATAAAAGAATATTCTGAATTGGAATGAGGCGTATGTTGTGTTTGTGTAACACTTGTTTATTATATACGTGAGTTATTCGGAAAGACCGGGTTTATCTCATTCTGAATAACTGATTCGACGTGGTGTCGAAGATGAAGATGGTGGTCGAAGACCGGAGGTCTTCACGTCGTTTGGGTGATTACTGATGATCTTGATTGGGCGGTACACCCAAGAGGAGGGAATCAGTTAGTGATCGTCCAAACGTACTTGGAGATCGATGGATATGCGGGGTACTAGGTGCCTCCGGTTTCGTTCAGACCCAGAACGGACTTGTAAATATGGACTACGTGTCTGACATTGGATTTTAGTCTGTGTGATTGATTTCTATTAAATATATATCTGTTTGGCAGCGGAGAATTTATTCTCTTGCTTAACGCCCTTCTCTGAGACGTACGAGCTCAGGGGTTATATACTGATGGATATCAAACGCATAGAGTGAACTGCCTGTGTGGCATGCCTAAGTGGCAATATGATCAAGGCTTCTGTTGAAAAGCAGAGTCTTGTGGGTGATGATCAAAGCACGACCTGTGTGGCATAACTTTGTGTAACGTTGATTCGTGAGCCTCACACCCCGGTGGGGAACCAAAAACGGGAGAGGACCTCAGGGAGGACATGCGTTTCTTTCTAGGTAGAAGTGGCGTCAGTGGTTTTACACGCCCTGACAAGTTTGACTTATGTGGTTGCTGCTGTTGCGAGGCGCCTCGGTTTGATCGGACGATCCGGGTCCAAGCGAGTCATTTGCTGGCTCATTTACGCCCCATAGGGCGGAGAGACATATTGTTCAGGCATAATAATCCACATCGATGGACCGGCCCTGACGATCCAAGGCCCACCTGAGTCTGGGTCCTGAGACATGGGCTAGATTGTCTCGAATCGGTTGAGGACGATCCCTTGCCTCGGTTCACAGATGGAAATCCAATTTCCAAATACGTGACTTTGCGGTTTTAATTGTAGAACCTAGTATGGCAACATAGTGGGATGGGGCACTTATGCCGTTTATGATTGATACTTATGATTTGAAGTTGTTTTATACACTATGCACTTATAATAGTATCAAATGATTTGTTTTAAACGTATCAAGCATTCTTGGCTATTATAAGGTAAAAACCCTATCCTCCGGCTTGCGTTGCATTGTGTGATGGGACCTGGGTCTTATAATAGCTTCATTTTTCTTTATTTAGCATTGCGCTGTTTGTTTTATGCACCGGTATTCTTGGGAGGAAACCCGTTCCGTGTTATACGGCGTGGTCCCTTGATTTGCCTAACTTTAAAAATAAAGATTAATAACTGTTTTAGTTCTCACACCAGTCCCATGACTGACCTGGAGTTTATTGTTTTAACCTAAACTTTGGGTGCCCTTATTTTGACACGGGCAGCTAGTAGTTTTGGTTTTGCAGATTTATATTCACAGGATCCTGGTTTATAGCTGGAACGATATCCGGAAAGCTTTGTATCCGTATATCTTCTTCAGTTGTGTATTGTATTATTTTCCGCTGCATTGTAATTTATTGTAATCTCTGATATTTGTCTGTTGTGTAATATTTGTTTATACTCTGTATATTCTTGTATTCTGATGGAATTGTTGTAATATACAATGAAATGTTCTTCTGTCTGCGTTCTGTTGTGGCTTGCTCTCGACTCAATCCGTGCTTTCCTCACCGGGAAGTTCGGGTCGGTTTAAGCTGGTATCAGAGCTTTGGTTTACAAAGCTCAGGGAACAAGACACATTAGAACCAAACGAAAGAATTCATCAGATATTGGATTAGTAATATCCAATAGGAATGACTCGTTAGAGATGGGATCAGTAGTATCCTAGAACGAGTGTGAAGAGTACATTTTTAAAGTGAAAACAATTTTTGTTTTGAAATTTAATTCAATTATTCGTATTTGAATAGTTATTTGTATTGATTTGGACAGTCCAATATATATAGACTTTGCATATATGTCTGATCCACGTGTATTTGAAGTTTTAATATACTGGATAGATATAGAATTACACTCTAGTCGCCCGGAGAAAATACTGACGATTGAGATCTCATCATCAGTGTTTTTGTTCGAGTTTCGAAAGTGGGATTTCTATATATTTCCATTAGACTGGTGTGAGAACCAAAATTAGGTAGGGTCTATTGTTGTGATTTGGCATCAAAAATGAGATTTTTGACTATGTATCAAAATTATGAATTTGAAAAGCTAATTCACTAATTGATTGATGGTTGTGTTGTTTGATTATTGGTTGATTAATTAAAATTGGAACCATTTAGCCAAATTGTACCAAATAGTGAATTGTATTGTAAATTTGTCGCATTTGCATTAATATACGTGTACTTACATTGAACAGGTCATAGCAAGGAGGCTAGAGCAGAAGAATAAAATTGTTTGCCCGATAAATAGGTACATGTTTACCATAATTTACTGTTTTGTTTGGGTGATGATGATTTTATGAGCCGATTGGCTAGCCGCTTGGCTTTTTCTTTTTCTTTTTGAGATCAGAGGGCCTATATGGCAATTTCGAGATTTTCCCAGTGCTCCCGGTGCAGGGGAGGTTATGGAGAAATTTTCCGGAAATTTAGGGTGTTAGCCAAATTTTTGAAAAATTTGAAAAGTTCTTAGAAACTGAAAAGTTGAAGAACTTAACCCGTAGTCAAAATAACGAAAGTTGAATTGATTTGTTAAACAACTTTCGGCTTCGTTCCTTTTTGGGGATGAAAAGTTTTAAGTGGGGGAGATTGTAATAACCCGGAAATCCGAGCCAATTTAAAATTTTTATTTCGGTAATTTTAGCAAATTTTGATTATTTAAAATGAATTATTTTAAATAATATCTACGAGAAATTTATTTTGAAAAGAATTCGAACGTATATATTTATATAGCTCGTCGTTAGAATATAAATATTTATTTCAAATTATAAAAGGAATTGAAAATGGCGCGGTAGTTCGATAATTCGATTTCAAATTTCAATTGAATGTACCGGGTGCAAAATAAACCGGATTTTAGTGAAACCAAAAATATTAGAATCTGTTTGTGAATATCTTTCCAACGAATCCGAAAGATTGGAATTTCATAGCGGGAGTAAAAAGTTATGCCCAGTTGAAATTTCAGAATAGTCGCTATGGAATTTCGGCCCTTAAAAATGGCCATTTTGCAAACGACCTCGGATTTCGACGAAACCACTTTTGTTGGATCCGCGATGTCAAGTTATTGCTAGATTTCAAATTTCATAATTTTTCGAATCAATATGTGAGCGTAGAAAAGGAAAACGCGCTTGACCAATTTTAGTTGATTTTAATCGACTGGAAAATGGCCATTTTTCAAACGGTCTCGGAATTTGATGAAACTAGTTTGGTTAGGACCGTATTGTCAATACGAGGCTAGAAAATATTTTTCTGGAATTTTTTGAGTTAATATGTGACCCCGGTAAATTGACATGTGCATTCAAATTCAATATATAGAGTTATATGTTGATTTTGACGAAAACTGATCGAAACGATCGAACCAATTACGATATATATCCCGTTGTGTTCAGAATGGGGGTAATTAGCTATGGACGACAGGCGGTGGGTTTGATTCTGAGTTCAATATAAAAGTCAACTTTTTGAAATGAAAAATAAATAAAATAATAATAGAACCCTCTCTCTCTACTTACCCTCTCTCTCTCTCCTTTTATCAGCCCCCCCCCCGATTTCATTTCAGAAAAAAAAGAGAATCGCGCCTCCCCAATCGCACGCCACCCCCCTCCCCCCCCCCCCCCCCACCCCACGTCGATCCACCCTCCACCCCCTCCTCAGGCCGCCGCCCTCCTCCTCTACGCCCTCTCCTCCTTCCTTTCTCCCTCCCTCTTCTGAAACAACCTAAAACCCCCTGCCCCGTGAAGAACCACCGCCGCGCGCTGCTCCGCCCACCCCACCACCATCGCTTCCCCCTCCGACCTCCAGCACCCTGAGCCGCCGCCCTCGCCCCCGAATCCGCCCAGTAAGCTTTCTTTATACCAATTTGTCCATTTATTTCTATTTGTTTAGTGTAATTAGGAGAAAAAAATCAGTTTATATTTTTAGTCGCCATAAATTATATATTTTATTTATACAAAGATTTCAGTTTTAACAATAGAAAGATTCGATTTTTGATTAGAGGAAGATTCCATTTTTAATAAAAAAAGAGGGGATTTTTGTATGATAAAATATATGTGTAGTAAAGGAATAAAAATTAGATTTTTGTCGCTAGAAAAGCTATGATTTTGTTGATAGGAAAATTTGATTTTTATTATGATGTAGCGAATATAAAAATTCGATTTTTATATATAGAATAGCTAAGTAAAAATTCGATTTTTATATACTGAATAGCTAAGTAAAAATTCGATTTTTATATATTGAACAGCTAAGTAAAAATTCGATTTTTATATGTTGAATAACAAAGTAAAATTTCGATTTTTATATATTGAATAGCAAAGTAAAAATTCGATTTTTATATATTGAATAGCGAAGTAAAAATGTGATTTTTATATATGTAGTGATTACGGATGATGAAAGTAAGGAAAGAAGGAACGACGAAGACTTCTACATTTGAAGTGTCGTGGAGTTGGGATAGCTTTGGTGAGAACTCCTCACCTTTATTTTTATTTCTATTTTGAAATATATACTAGGATGCAGACGGTGTTTAGTAGCACCCGACACCCGTCGTCCACAGACCATGGACGGCTTGTATGCTTGTTTGTTTGATTTTGATGTGTAGTTGATTGTGTGATGTGATGTGAAATGAAATAAAATATTTATATAGTTAAAAATATTTTATAGTTGAAAATAGAATTTTTAACGTGTATTTAAAATGAAATCAAAATAAACAAATCGGACGATTTGTTTATATACACACATTTGACTGATATTGATTGGGACGATAAATTTTACACATCGCCCAACTACACAAATAAAATCTGTGTTTGATTGTTTAAAAACCCCACATGGGTATTGGGGTGATATATGACATACACTAATCCCAATAGTTAGTTGTATGTCAATCGATTGATTGACAGACTGTTATAAGCGTTGAATATTTATATTTGATGCTTATATAGTGTAGAATGCACTTTGGATGATGGTTGATTATTTGTCATTGTTGATATATACATGCGTTGTATGGAAATCCATAGAAATAAAATCTATGGTGATTGATTGGGCCTCATTCCAGTTTTGAAATAGAATATTTGAAGAGAACTATTTGAATAAAATATTTGAATAGAAATATTTGTAATATAATATTTGAAAATAGAAATATATGAAGCCGTGTTGATTAGATTGACGCCATTTTGACGTGAACAATACTTATATCGATTTTATTCATTTTATAATGAATATCGAAAGTGATTTCAAAATCTGATATTTTGAAAAGAATAGATATTCAAATTGAAATTGAATAGAAATGAATTCAAATTGAAATTGAATAGAATTGAATTCAATTGAAATTGAATAGAAATGAATTCGTATTGAAATTGAATTGAATTGAAAACGAACTGAAATTGAATTAGAAATCAATTTGAATTGAAATCAATTTGAAATGAATTTAAAACGAATTTATAAGGAAAAATTCAATTTTGATTTGAATTAGAAATGAAGTTGAAATCGTTTTGAAAACGAATTTAAAACGAATTATAGAAATACGTTTTATAGGGAAATCGACGAAGTATATATTATATACATTATATATATATATAATATAATGGCCTGAATAGAACGCGCCGCGCCGCGGTAGTTCGCGAATTTCGACCATTGACTTCGAACGGATATTACGGGAGATCCGACCGTCGGATTCTCCTAAAACAAGAACCGCTGGGTTCGTATCGAAAAGAGATTTCTAACGAATATTAGAAATTAGAAATCTAACGGTTGGATTTGAAATTATGTCCAAATCAAGTTTGGAAAAGGTCGCTGTAAGTGCAGTTCGATGGCCGTTGATGGAAATCGACTGTACGAGCCTTGATAAAATTATTAAAAATATTAATAATTTGTGTAAAATCATAAGAAATGATTTGGGAAGAATTGGGATGAAAAACTCCATATTTGAAAAGATAAAAATAGATTTTTATCAAAATGAACTAGTTTTGAACTAGAATGATACTTCTATTTATTTTTAAATAAATAAATTGAATTTGAAAAGGGTTTTAAAAGTAACCAGAATTTCCAATAATTGAATTGGAATGAATTTGAATCGAAATTGTCATTGGAATATTTCGATATTGGATTTTGTGATTATACAGATATCGTTATGGAAATTTGAAAGATATATTTATATCGTTATTTCCAATACGATATTTGTTGGTTGTAGAATTTGATATTGAATATAAGCCGATATATTTTCTATTTAGAGCCTTGTATTTAATATCAAATGTGATCTGGGTTTGTCGTGAACAGTGTTTTAAAGGACACTGATTCTTTAACCCAGTTAAAGATTAAAACTAAGTGGAGTTTTAATGAATCTTTAATTATATTGAAAGGATCGAGAATGGAGTATCACCAGTTTTACTCCAGGCGATAGTTAAATCTTTAATTAGATTTGAACGTGAAATGGTAATTGAATTTACCGATAACACTGTGGTGGTAGATGTGAAGTGCGACCAGTTTTACTTCATGGGATGAATAGGTGGGAATTTGGAAATAAAATAAATGATTACTTCGGTGTGGTCCGCTAATCCCGACTAATTTGAATTGATATTCAAAAGAAGATTAAAGAATAAATTTAAAGAATTTTTCATTGATGAAATTTATGGGAACCTTTCCCAAAGTGTAAGAATATTCGAATAAAAGAATATTCTGAATTGGAATGAGGCGTATGTTGTGTTTGTGTAACACTTGTTTATTATATACGTGGGTTATTCAGAAAGACCGGGTTTATCCCATTCTGAATAACTGATTCGACGTGGTGTCGAAGACGAAGACGGTGGTCGAAGATCGGAGGTCTTCACGTCGTTTGGGTGATTACTGATGATCTTGATTGGGCAGTACACCCAAGAGGAGGGAATCAGTTAGTGATTGTACAGACGTACTTGGAGATCGATGGATATGCGGGGTACTAGGTGCCTCCGGTTTCGTTCAGACCCAGAACGGACTTGTAAATGGACTGCGTGTCTGACATTGGATTTTAGTCTGTGTATTGATTTCTATTAAATATATATCTGTTTGGCAGTGGAGAATTTATTCTCTTGCTTAACGCCCTTCTCTGAGACGTACGAGCTCAGGGGTTATATACCGATGGATATCAAACGCATAGAGTGAATTTCCTGTGTGGCATGCCTAAGTGGCAATATGATCAAGGCTTCTGTTGAAAAGCAGAGTCTTGTGGGTGATGATCAAAGCACGGCCTGTGTGGCATAGCTTTGTGTAACGTTGATTCGCGAGCCTCACACCCCGGTGGTGAACCAAAAACGGGAGAGGACCTCAGGGAGGACATGCGTTTCTTTCTAGCTAGAAGTGGCGTCAGTGGTTTTACACGCCTGCGAGTTTGAATTATGTGGTTATTGCTGTTGCGAGGCGCCTTGGTTTGATCGGATGATCCGGGTCCGATGGAGTCATTTGTTGGCTCATTTATGCCCCATAGGGCGGAGAGACGTATTGTTCAGGCATAATAATCCACATTGGTGGACCGGCCCTGACGATCCAAGGCCCACCTGAGTCTGGGTCCTGAGACATGGGATAGATTGTCTCGAATTGGTTGAGGACGATCCCTTGCCTCGGTTCATAGATGGAAATCCAATTTCCAAATACGTGACTTTGCGGTTTTAATTGTAGAACCTAGTATGGTGACATAGTGGGATGGGGCACTTATGCCGTTTATGATTGATACTTATGATTTGAAGTTGTTTTATACACTATGCACTTATAATAGTATCAAATGATTTGTTTTAAACGTATCAAGCATTCTTGGATATTATAAGGTAAAAACCCTATCCTCCGGCTTGCGTTGCATTGTGTGATGGGACCTGGGTCTTATAATAGCTTCATTTTTCTTTATTTAGCATTGCGCTGTTTGTTTTATGCACCGGTATTCTTGGGAGGAAACCCGTTCCGTGTTATACGGCGTGGTCCCTTGATTTGCCTAACTTTAAAAATAAAGATTAATAATTGTTTTAGTTCTCACACCAGTCCCATGACTGACCTGGAGTTTATTGTTTTAACATAAACTCTGGGTGCCCTTATTTTGACACGGGTAGCTAGTAGTTTTTGTTTTGCAGATTTATATTCACAGGATCCTGGTTCACAGCTGGAACGATATCCAGAAAGCTTTGTATCCGTATATCTTCTTCAGTTGTGTATTGTATTATTTTTCGCTGCTTTGTAATTTACTGTAATCTCTGATATTTGTCTGTTGTGTAATATTTGTTTATACTCTGTATATTCTTGTATTCTGATGGAATTGTTGTAATATACAATAAAATGTTCTTCTGTCTGCGTTCTGTTGTGGCTTGCTCTCGACTCATTCCGTGCTTTCCTCACCGGGGAAGTTCGGGTCGTTTTAAGCTCGATGAAGAGAGACATTTCTTTATATGTGAGCAGGTGCTCTACTTGCCAACTAGTCAAAAGCGACCAAAAGAATCTAGCCGGATTGTTGCAACCATTGGACATTCTAGGTTGGAAGTGGGAACATATTTCCATGGACTTCATAGATGGTTTGACCAGAACCAAGAAAGGAAATGACAGTATTTGGGTGATCGTAGATCGCTTCACGAAGACCGCCCATTTTATACCTGTCAGATACAATAGAACCGCCCAAAGTCTAGCACAGATTTATTTCAAAGAAATTGTTAGGCTACATGGAGTGCCGATCAGTATAGTTAGTGAGATCCAATATTTACTAGCAAATTCTGGGAGGCATTTCAAGTAGAACTGGGAACGAAGTTGAATCTAAGCATCGCCTATCATCCTCAAACAGATGGTCAGACTGAGATGGTGAATCGTATACTAGAAGATTTATTGCGGGCTTGTGTTCTTTATTTTGGTGGATCATGGGAAGACCATTTGCATTTGGCTGAGTTTTCATACAACAACAGCTACCAAGCGAGCCTGACAATGTCAACATTCGAAGTATTGTATGGTAGACCATGCCGATCTCCTACTTGTTGGGTCGAAACTGGTAATAGGCTTGTATTGGGACCAGATATGATTCGCGAAGCTGCGGATAAAGTCGATTTAATTAAGAAACGATTGCTAGCAGCTCAAAGCCGACAGAAGAGCTATGCAGAATCGAGAAGGAGGGATTTAGCATTTGCTATTGGTGACTATGTGTATCTAAGGGTTTCTCTGATGAGAGGAGTAATTCGATTTGGCAAAACTGGGATGTTGGCGCCCAAATTTATTGGTCCATTCCCCATACTTGAACGGATTGGAACTCTCGCTTATAGAGTTCAATTGCCTGATTGGTTTCCTGGAGTGCATGATGTATTTCACGTATCTCAACTTCGAAAGCATGTTCATGATCCAGACTTGATCGTGGAGGAAGCAACACAGTGGGATATAGAAATTACTCCAGAATTGGCTGTGAGAAGAGAGCAGCTAAAGATTATTAGCAAAGAAACCAAAGAGCTAAGGAACAAGAAAGTTCACTTAATCAAAGTGCAATGGAGTGGAGATCCGCGAGATTGTACTTGGGAAACTGAGGAAAGCATTAAGAAAGCCTATCCTAAGTGCAAGGTGGATATCTCTGATTGACTCTGGTGCAAGGTACATTTACCATACTTTGCATTACCATTTTTGTTCTCTACTTTGTTGTTGTTTTCTTTTCATGGATGTATACTTTTTTTTAATTATATAGTCTGATGATTTTAAAAGAGTATATGAATTAATTAGTATATTTTTCAAAGATAAAAACAAATTGATTGCTGGTTGTGTTGTTTGATTTGTGGTTGATTTATTAGAATTTTGAACCATTTAGCCAAATTGAACAAATATTGAACTGAATTGAAAATAGATAGAAATGTATACATGTGCATTATACATGTGTGAACAGGTTATGGATAAACATATAAGCAGAGGAATAAAATTGTTTGCCCGACAAATAAGTACATGTTTATTGTATTTCTTGGGATTTGATGATTTTATGATCTGATTGGCTAGTCGCTTGGCTTTTCCTTTTCTTTTGGATTAGTGAGGGCCATGGAAGGCTATTTGAAATATCCCGAAGCTCCCCATACAAAGGAGGTTATGGCGAAATTTTTCGAAAATTTAGGGTGTTAGCCAAATTTTTGAAGAATTTGAAAATTCTTAGAAACTGAAAAGTTGAATAATGGAAGCCAGAATGAAAGTTTAATTGGTTAATTAAACAACTTTCGACTTCGTTCCTTTTCGAGGATGAAAAGTTTTAAGTGGGGGAGATTGTAACAACCCGGAAAATCTGAGCCAATTTAAAAAAAATTAATTTGGCAATTTTAGTGAATTTTAGATATTTAAAATAAATTATTTTAAATAATAATGACGAAAAGTATGTTAGAATCGATGTTTGAAAATAAATATAATTATTGTAAATTATAAACAAGGTCTGAAATGGCGCGGCAGTTTCAAAATTCGAATTCAAACTTTGACTGACTATACCGGGTGCAAAATAAAACGGATTTTAGTGAAACCAAAAATATTTAAATCTATTAGTGAATATCTTTCTAACGAATCTGAAAAGTCGAAGTTTCGTAGCGGGAATCAAAAGTTATGGCAAAATGAATTTTCAGAACGGTCGCTATATAATATATATAGCCCTTGAAAATAGACATTTTGCAAACGACCTCTGTTTTCGACGAAACCGCTTTTGTTGGACCCGGGGTGTCAAATTATTGCTAGGTTTCAAATTTCATAATTTTTGAAGTTAGTATGTGAGTGTGGCAAAGGAAAATGTTTTTGGTCGATTTCTGTTAAATTGGATCGACCAAAAAATGGTCATTTTTCAAACGGTCTCAGAATTCGATGAAACTAGTTTTGTTGGGACCGTACCGTAAAAACATAACTAAATTTATTTTTCTGGAATTTTTGGGATCAGTATGTGACCCCGGCAAATTGAAATGTACGTTCAAATCAAATATTGAACGTTTTATATTTTAAATTGAAGAGAAACTGACTCAAACAGTCGAATGGGCCTACGAAACATATCCCATTGTGTTCGGAATGGGGTTATTTAGCTAGGAGCAACAGTCATTGGGTTTGAATTGGTGTTCGTTTATGAAAACCCTAATTTTTTGAATAATATATATATATCGACCAATCATATATTTTCTTTCATAAATTAAAAAAAAAATCAGAAACCCCCCCCCCCCCACTCTCCGTTAAACACGATCGACGGCGAAAGAGTGCTCCGTTCTTCCTGGCCAAAATCCGGCCGATCCCTTCATCGTCGACCCCCACCCTAGTTCAACTTTTTGAAGCTCTCTCCCCCCTCTTCAAATCAACACCGACTTCACCCCCTATCGTCGCACCATCGGAGAGAACAACATCTCCAAAGTCCGAACCTTTAGCGCGCTGCCACTCCTCCAGACGCGGATTTCGGAGCAGATTCACGTGGCGCCGACCGATCTTGACCTCGATCGACGGTTTGGCCAGAAAATCTAAACCTAGTTTTGAAGGGTTTAGTTGAAGGTACGACGTATATATTTTTAACTGTCTATAGCACTTTAAAGCGCTACGTTTTATGATTTCACTGTAAAAATCATATCTTTTTCGTTTCTTGTCGAAATTCAGTGAAACAAGAGATAGTGAACTCGTGCAGACGTCTTCTACATTCTAGAAGAGACCGGATATTTTTCTGAGCCTTCTACAATTTTTGGAGCAGTGGAACCCAATGTGAGATTTTTGAATTATAAACAATACGGAAACAATGATGTATAAATTATATAATCGATGTATGAGTTATATAAGCGTTGTACACCTCATGTATAAGCGTTGTATAAATTGTACGTTTGATGTATAAGTTATATGCGATGTAAAAATGATATATGCATTGAAATAAATTGAAATGATATTGAAATGAAATCAAAATATAATTATATACGTACATATATATATATACTCCCCTCGTCCACAGACCATGGACGATATATATTGGTTGTGATATTGTTTGATTATTGGTTGATGTGAAAATTTGGTGAATATCATGAATGGTTGATTTGAAATAATTGATTGTGGTTGAAATCCCAATAGGATTAGTATATGGGAAAATTCATCTGCGTACGAACTAGATATTGAAAATCCCCATTGTCAAAAGCTGGAGGCTTTAAGTTAGAGCGAGCAGTCGTACTAGGGACGGTGCCGGTTTTAACTACCCTGCCGTTATGCTGCCGAAATTTTCTGAATTATCTCTGTGTTTGATTTATATTCATGTGTTGAAATTAAATTCATGTGTTGAAATTAAATTCATGTGTTGAGATAAAATTCATGTGTTGAATAGAAATTCATGTGTTGAATTAAGTTCATGTATTGAATAAATTCTTTGAAAGATAAAAATAACATTTTTACCATATATATAAACTGTATAAAATAACCGTGTTTTGAAATTAATTGTTTTACATTAAAAATCACATCTTTATGTTATATATAAACTATATAAAATAATTGTGTTTTGAAATAAATTGTTTTACATTAAAAATAACATTTTTACCATATATATAAACTATATAAAATAACCATGTTTTGAAATGAATTGTTTTATAATAAAAATCACATTTTTATTATATATATGAACTATAGAAAAATTCATGTGTTGAATATATATAGATTGAACAATAAAATCTACATTTTATTGGGAATATGAAGTGTTAAAAATGGTGATGTGTTGAAATAAATATCTGTTGGATAAAAATATCATTTTTATCAAATATATGAAGTGAATATGGTTTTGAAACCGAAGAATGGATTATTTTATATATATATATATATATATATATATATATATATATATAAATAAATTAAACTGAATAACGAAGCTGCAGTTCATGTTTTGAAACTGTGATTTCAAACGATTATTGCGGGAGATCCGACCATCGGATTTTCCCGAAACCGAAACCGTTGGGTTCGTTTTGGAAAATCTTTCCAACGACACACACTTTGTGAAGATCCAACGATTGGATTGTCTGCAATGTTTAATTCAAATCTGAAGAAAAACAGCTCCAGAATCGATTATATATATATATATATATATATATATATATATATATATAATTAAATTAAATCGAATAACGACGCTGCAGTTCATATTTTGAAATCGTAACTTCAAACGATTGTACCGGGAGATCCGACCGTCGGATTTTCCCAAAACTAAAATCGTTGGATTCGTTTTGAAAAGATCTTTCTAATGATATAAAACTTGTGAAGATCCAACAGTTAGATTTTCAGATGTGTGTAAATCAAATCTGAAGAAAAACAGCGCCATGGCCGCGTTATGGCCTGAAGTGTCATTTGAATGAATTGGCTATTTGTAAGTGAATAAAAATAGCGATAAATCGTTATAAAATATTATAAATGATATGGAATGGAAATAAACCGAATTTACCCAGTTTATTAGATATTTGATGGTTGAATGTGTTTGGTGTGAAAATTACATTTAAGAACAGAATTATTGATGTCGAATAATCTAACCATTGAAATAAATTGATTTAAATTCTAAATATACGTGAAATATTTGAAAAGGCCAAGTTAAATCTCATTTCAAATAATTGATCGACGATAAGAAGTCGATGATGAAGAAGGTGGTTGAAGACCGGAGATCTTCACCTCGGTTGGATGGTTACTGATGTCTTGATTGGGAGGCATCCAGAAATATAGATAATAAGTGGTGATTGTCCAGACGTACTTGGAGATCGATGGATATGCGAGGTATATAGTGCCTCTGGTTTCGTTCAGACCCAGAACGAACTTGTAAATGGACTGTGTGTCTGACATTGGATTTTGTTCTGTGCTAATTGGTCTCTATTAAATATATATCTGTTTGGCGGCGGAGAATTTATTCTCTTGCTTAACGCCCTTCTCTGAGATGTACGAGCTCAGAGGTTATATATCAATAGAAATCAGTCGCATAGAGTGAATTGCTTGTGTGGCATGCCTAAGTGGCAGATGATCAAGGCTTCTGTTGAAAAGCAAAGTCTTGTGGTTGATGATCAAAGCACGGCCTGTGTGGCGCATAGCTTTGTGTATAACGTTGATTCGCGAGCCTCACACCCCGGTATGAACTAGAAACGGGAGAGGACCTTAGGGAGGGCATGCGTTTCCCTCTAGCTAGGGTGGTGTCAGTGACCTATCAGCCCTAACATTTATGTTATTTTCACCTATGTGGTTGTTGCTGTTGCGAGGCGCCTCAGATATATCAGTGACTATGTGGAGCCGATGGAGTCATAGGACTCATTTACGCCCCCAAAGGGTGGGGAAACGCAGTGTTCAGGCATAATAATCCACATCGGTGGACCGACCTGATGATCTAAGGGGCAGTTGCGGCTGTTCCAGAGACATAGGCTAGATTGTCTCGAATTCGGTAAGGACTATCTTTTGCCTTGGTTCATGATGGAATTCCAATTTCCAAATACGACACCATGTGGTTTTGATTGTATACCTATATATGGCGACATGATATATGGTACCCATGCTGTCTATGATTGATATTTATGATTAAAATTGTTTTTGAAACATATAAACACTAGTAATAATATCAAATTCTTTTGTTTTATTCGTATCAAGCATATTTTGGCCATTATAAGGTAAAACTCTATCCTTCGGTTTGCGTTGCATTGTGTTATGGGAACTGAGTCTTATAATGGCTTCATTTTTACAAAAGCATTACGATGTTTAAAAGATTTACTTGTTTTAAAGCACTGGCAATCTAATGGAGTAAACCCGTTCCGCGAAAGTGGCGTGGTCCTATGATTGACCATATATTAAAGTAAGTTAAGCAAATTTCTCATACCAGTCCCATGACTGACTCGTAGTTTGTTTCACTTGCAAACTCGAGTGCCCCCTTTTTCTACACAGGCAGCCTTGTATTCAGGTTTTAGCAGGCTCTTTCTGGATAGCTGGAGGTGAAGATGGATTCTACCATTTATCTCTTTTTATGTGGTTCAGCTCCTATTGTACATAATATGTTTTGTTTTCTGCTGTATTATGTATAGCTGAACTATATTTTGTACTAAGTATGATCCTGTATACTGTGTAACTCTGATGATTATGTTTATCCAGTGTATTCTATTGCACATTATCTGGTGTATTTATTTATTTATGTTCTGCTATTATCTGTTTATTTGTTATATTCCAAAGATTACCCTTGCCACCGTCGTACGGGGTTTTGGGGTCGTCACACTTAGACCCCTCACATTAGATTCACCACTTGTGGTTGCTGGATATGCCAGGTGGTTCTGTGGAGACTTCTTCCACAAGTCGGACTTAATCTCGTGTCTTAGCACGTCTCGTGGTTATGCACTTAGACCCCTCACATTAGATTCACCACTTATGGTTGTTGGATATGTCGGGCAGTTCCAGGCAGGCTTCCACCACAAATGTAATCTAACCTCATGTCTAAGCGCGGTTCTAGTTTCTAATTACTATAATTCTAGGAATTTCAATTGTTAACCAATTATTCCTATGTCGTTATAGGCTTTCATGCCCCTTTTCCAAGTTATGTTCATAATGAACCATATACTCCAAATTAAGGTCTTTAATCATACTTTAATTTATGCCCCAAATTCATATTCATAAATTACATTCAATTTATGCCCAAATTTCCCAATACAAGTTATGACCCAAATTAACGTTTTCCCCTCGTTCCCAATTTAACGCGTTTGCATATTTCAGCGTATGTTAAGGTTCGAAGGTAGCCTGGCTATAAAAATAAAAAGGGAGAAGATAAAGGGAAAAGGACAGAAATGATCATACTAACCAAGTGGACATATAATGGCAGAAATAGGCATAAACATATAATGGCATAACGACAAGATAGGCATAAAGGAACAGATCTGATAAACATGTGACAATAGAACTGATTCTAACATGATAGGGGTATCATAAACAGGCATGATGAGATCTAGGTAATAAATTAGATCAACTAAAATGGCAGATCTGACATGATAAATAGGTATAGGTTCAGATCTAATTCATATTCATGTTAGAATAACTTAGATTAACAGGTTAAAGCAGATCTGATATGATTCAAACAGCCATAGGCATAGATCCAAGTTATAGTCATGTCAAGATTTACTTTTAAATGTTTAGATCTAAAAGTAATGTAAACTCACAGTCTCTGAATCTAGAAAGATAGAAGAAAAGAATTGAATCACAGATCTCTAAACTTGAATAACTCTAGTTGATTGCTGAAGAAGAAAAGGCTTGATTTAATCTGGGCAGAGGCAGCATCTAGTTCTCCATTATTTTTGGTGTGGAGAAACAAGAGGAATGGGGTCTTATTTATAGCCTAAAGTCAACGAACCAGGTCAAGAAAGGAGTCCACATTCAGCCAGAATGGATTTGTCCAGATCTTCCGTAGGGGGTCGACCCCCGCCCTCTCTTGTAGGGTCGACCCCCCTTGTGGTGTCGACCCATGGATCTACATCCCCTTGATAGGGTCGACACCCCTGGGCGGGATTTTTCCCTCTCCCCTTAATTCCGTGATTTTGAACTGTTTTGAATTTTCTGGACCAATTATATATATATATATATATGTATATGTATGTATATGTATATATATATGTCCTTCTTATGCGTATACAAACTTCAAACCTTCATAACTTCTTCATACAGTGTCCATTTTACGCAAATCAGGTGTCTATTTTGACCAGAATTTCGAGATGAACGTAATGGCGCAGTCTGTTTCCCTTAATTATGAATATTGAATTAATTATTCTTTAATTTATCATCTTTAATGTTGTTTAAAATTACGGGGTGTTACAAAAATGGTCGTGACGGAGCATCTAATTAGCATGGCTTACCTCTGCTATGTACTAAGCACGTCCTACCTCTGCTTGCAGAAGAGCACGCCCTACCTCTGCTTATGTTCCGCGTTACCCGCAGAAGGGAACAACAACCCTTATCACCGCCTACGATGGTCAGGATAGGACACTCCTTGGAGGGGAATGGAGTGTAAGCCTCTATCATCGCCTATGATGGCCAGGTTAGAGCATCAAAAGAGTAAGCCTTAATTTCGCATCTACGATGGACCGGTTTAAGAATCTAAGACCTTATCATCACCTATGATGGTCAGGGTAAGGTGCCTTCTGAAGGGAGGTCGGGTAAGTCCTTGGGCCATGCTTGTGGATAAGCTAGCTAAGCGCACCGGACGCACAAGCCTAGAGAGTGGACAACAAAGTACGTACATCCTCTGATTTGATGATAAGAAGCCCAGGGAGTGGCTCAAGAAACACGTACATCCTCTACTTCTCTACAAATCAAAACAAAAGGGGGTAGCATCTATTAATACCAAAAGTGGATTTCTGGTCTTCAATCTTTTATACCCAAGTAAGATCGGTTTGGGGCTTCTATTAATACAAGAAGTGGATTTATGGTCTTCAATCTTTAATACCCGAATAATGCTCGGTTTAGAGCTTCTATTAATACCAGAAGTGGATTTCTGGTCTTCTATCTTTAATACCCAAATAAGGGTCGGTTCAGGGCTTCTATTAATACAGAAGTGGATTTCTGGTCTTCAATCTTTAATACCCAAATAAGGGTCGGTTTGGGTCTTCTATTAATACCGAAAGTGGATTTCTAGTCTTCAAACTTTAATACCCGAATAAGGGTTGGTTCGGCGTTCCGATTAATACCAAAAGTGGATTTATGGTCTTCAATCTTTAATGCCTGAATAAGAGTTTGTAATAAAAATCAGAAAAAGGTTTCTAATCTTCAATCTTTAATGCCTAAATAACGGATTGAACCTAGATTTTCCTTCCTTTCTGAAAAGCAAAGTCACGACTATAAAAATCCTTTATACTGCAATTATATATCCAGTAACCAGCTATAAAGACAGTGTTATGAGCATTTCATTGTGGAATTAGATATTGATGATAATGTCCTTTCACAGTCAACAAGAAGGGAGTTTCCTAAACTCTTTTCTTTATTTTCCAATAGAAAATAAAAGCATAGATAAATGTTGAGCAGTAAATGCAAGTCAAATGTATATTAGGGATCAATCCCGAACAATACCCTATCCGAGACATATGCATGTAACTATAAAAACTAACGCGAAATATCAATTGTTGAAGTTCATGCAGGAAAATGCGAGGAGATCCAGAAAAGAAGTTTGACTCAAAAAGTCAAAAACACCCCTTCACTAGGGGTGGAAAATGTTACTACCTAAATTAGCATCGAGATAGGATGACGGTGAAGGGGTATCGGACCATCACAAACAAAGAAGAATAATCACTAAGCAATAATCTAGCACAAGATAAAACCGAAAGCCTAAAGGAAATATCTGGAAGGGCAAGCAACCGACATCATCATCAAAGAAAGAATACCGGCAGGGTAGTTCCGTCATGAAAGGTAATTAACAAGAGGTCATCTAAAACCGGAAGCCGATGAAGAGAACGACCAGGAATCCTACAGACCAAGACCTAGAAGGATGAAAGGTCTATCTGTATTAACTTTCTTAATATTGATACATCGAGGAATAGGAGCATCAAAAGTACAGAGTTTAAAACATAAGGGAATCATCTGGTAGCCAGCTATCGAAACCCCCATCAGATAGTCACCGAGAGGTCACTTCAGTAAGCATTTAATAAAGAACCAAAAGCAATCCTCTGGAAAGCCGAGATATACATCAGGAACCTACCAAAAGGCAAGTCGGAATCTCGACGAGAGACAAGCTATCCACCCTAATTTTCTTAGTGTCGATATCGACAGGGGTGACGGGTCCGACAATCATCCACTTGAATCATAAAGGTAAGTTCCATGTAAAATTAATAGCAAGACCGGAAGCCTATATTCGGAAGCCTTAATCTTCTGAAATTTATCCACACCGCTAGGATCAGTATCAATACAATAAGTTTCAAAGACCGAGACCATCATTCTGAGAGCCAGAACCGGCACCTTAAAAAGTCGTGAGCAAAGCCTAAAGAGCGGCCGAGAGCCAAAGCAACCAAGACCAAAGGGAGAAGCGATCGACAAGGTCTTCTGCTGGCCCAATAGTAAAAGGGGCCCCGAATTATCTATAAATAAGACTCTAGGGGTCTCATTTTTGGGACGGAATTTTCATTTCTCTATCTTATTCACTTTCTCTCAGGAGTAAACCCTAATTTCTAAATCAAATTGGGGATTTCTTCAACTCTTGTAATATGTCCACAACTAATAAAAAGGAGAAGTCTAGGACTTAAGCATTCCTCAATTTGATAATCATATTGTGTTTATAATGATCGGACAAGGAGTAAATGCTAACCTTTCTCATGAAAGAGATAATCATGGCTCTTTCGTGGGTGGGAAGGTCCTGGATAAAACCAAGGCTTTTCCGTTTCGAACGGTCATTTATGTGACTTAGCTTTTTCATAGTAAGCCTAATGCAACCCATCCTCGGAATGGAGCTTGCTATGAGCTTATGGCTTGATAACTTACGCAACCAAGGCCTTTCCCGGCTGGTTCAATGTGGAAGTATCGTATAAGTTGATAAGTGCTATGACATGAAAACGACCCGAGCGTTGTGAGGCATTAGCATGTTTCCTCTTAGCACAATGTATATTATTTTATCCTAGATCTAAAGGTGACTATCATATAAGGTTTCAATCTTATTTAACTAGTAAAAACCTTTCTCCAAGGTTGTCCTCGACTTCGTAGTCTCATAAGCGTGATACTCACCACTCGAGGGAAGAATAACTAATCTTCGGACTTTGGGTCATAATGCCTAGAAAACGGTGGAACTAGTTAAAGAGCACTGATTCAAGGTTGCATTCCAGTGACCTTTAGATCGCCCTTGCATTAAACTACAAAGTATATGCATTATCCATCCTAGTTCGGGTCTTAACAAAAAATATCGTTAACAGATATCACAACTGCAAAGGAGATGCATTTGAATTTTGCCAGGTCACTAATTGAAACTAAATCAAAATTTGAATATCCATATAACATTCATGGATAGAATTTTGATGGTTTTAAGATTGAATTCGAGTTACATATTAATATAAGAAAGACATGCACTAACAATGGTGTTTATGGACATAATACACGAAATTGCACAAAGTAGTGCAAATATAACTGGCATCCAAAGAGTAGTTCAAAAACAAACTCCATTGCTCCATCAAATAGATATAAGTATGGATGTGGGGAGTTCACTTCCTATACAAAAATGGATCAAGACAATAAAGATACAAACATAGGTATTAAGGCCACTTCTAACCTGGTTGCCTTTTCCAATAGCCTATATCTCGCCACAGTACAAGCGTCTACTGAGGTAGAAAGGAAAGAGGCTCATGCAAATAATATACCTGGTGATAGCACGGATATAGAACAAGATGACTTTACAACCGTGGCAAACAAACGAGATCATCAAATTAAACCAGTAGTGACTACCAAAAAGGAAACAAAACACATTTCGTTGCACAACACTTTCGCCTTCTCGCACAAGGATGACCTTGCTTCAACTTGTACTATACCGCTTCCAAAGAGTTTGCCAAAGACATTCAATATCTCTGAATAAGATTATAGAGTGATTATAGAAGATGTAAACGAAAGCATGAGTTTAAAGGACCTACAAGGATACTGGTGAATATTTTGATGGCTCATAAAAGAATTCATATATAATGCAACAGTGCATATACAAGAAGTTCCAACCACAATAATAGATATAGATATTTCCAATATAATCTCAGAAACCCCTTCCATATGTTTAAACGTGAGACAAATTAGAACCAACCCTTGCTCCTCTTCGTTCTAAAAGATGAACAAGGATTTCTACGACTACTTCATGATACCATTTCATAAGGGGATAGAGTGCACTGATGCATTCAAACTCCTTAATCTCTTCAGACTCTCTGTTATGGTATGTTGAAATAGAGAAGCACGTGCATCATATTTTGGATAGGAGTTAATAGCTGTGATTTGAAGATCTTCTTATTCACAATAATATAAAGAGTAAGGAGTGGAAAACAATGCTTATTTATTTGTTTTACTTATGTTGAGTGATCATAGTGGAGAATCTGGAATCTATTATTGATATGACTTGGATTTGATTAGAAAATATTAATATTGTTGAGTCATGTATGGGGTTTGCAGTTTGTGCACAACATGTCTTTGAGGATGGTGGAAGAAGTGAAATGAAAGTTAATTTTTCTATATAGGCTTATGTAGGTAGCTGGTGATAAGTTGAAGATTCGATAAAACTGAATCTTAGATCATTAGAATGTTTTGTGTATTGATTGAACGTAAATATTGATTGCATAAATGAAATAGAATGAATTGTATTTTGGTAACCTGTTTTACAAGTGTATAAGCCTATTTATAATGTTTAGTATTGCATTTTTCAACTACTGCGAAAAAATTTCATTACACTTATTTTACGTCACTAGAGATTCAGGTGGTATATTTACATTTGTTTTAATAGCGCTTCTAAAATGCTATCTAAAGGCATTGGATTGTTTTGTAACATATTTTATATGCTACTATACACTGTTAATGACGTATAATATTTCCAGCATCCAGTTACGTAATAGTCATATCAAAAATTAGCAACAATCATATAATTACCATATTTAAACCAGCAATCAACCAATCATATAATCATCATATACATTCAAAAAATTGAAAACACGTTAGTTACATAAGTATTATTTATAACCATTCAGATAATAATTGTTTGAAAAAATGAGCAAATTCACATACCACAAGCATTCACAAAAAGGTTTACATAACAAACACTAACTAATATCATAATGCATATAACAATCGAAGTCATGTTCATTATTGCTGATGGCTTCACTCAAAAAAGCTAATTACCTGTAAACAAGTTCAAAAATCGACAATGAGAATTTACCATGAATTATCAAATTACATTCAAAAAATTGATTGTTATTAAAACAAGCACAAAAACAATCAAGCCATCCAAGTATACCAAGCAAATTTATAGAATTACCATAAAAATCTGACCTAGCTCTCTTCGAAAGTCCAAAGCCTGCACAAGTATAAGCATAACATATAGTCAAACAATATTACACTTATATATAAAACTTTGTTAAATTAGTTATATTATAATCATTTATAAAATATAGTTAATTTAAACTAAGTTAATTTATAAAATTGTTTAATTTTTTAAAAACTTGGTTCAATTTTATTAACTTGATTAACGTAGTCAATTTATTATTATTAAAACTTTGTTAACTTAATTATTATTAAACAAAAAAATGGTACTAACACATGAATGCAGTGTGAAGTCCCAACAATCACATATCACAGTATGCAGATGAGAGTAAATAAAAGAGGACACACGAGATTTTAATAGTGGTTCGGCTCAAACCAAGCCTATGTCCACTTTGTAGTTTCTTAAATCCTAAGAAACTACAAGTACAATGCATTCTTACAATCCATAAGATCTGTTTATACACAACATCCTTGTATTATAGTAAGAAGAGAGAAGAGGTTTATACATGAAATCATTGTGTTAAATTGGTTTGAGAGACACAATGTCCTAGTGTTGTTGCAATGGTGGATGCTATGAGAAGATAGTGCCAAAAGTCCTACCAAATTCCTTCAAATGGTGTATTTATAGCCATTGGCGAGTTCTGGGTAAGTTGCCATGTGGCACGCATCCATTGAGTCTCGAAATGAGGTGGAAAACCTGGATAAATCTTCTATTGATCATGCCATGCCAAGTGTAACTCGATCTGAGTTGATAGGAGTAGACATTGCCTTAGGAATATGTCAATACATGATGCGCAGGAAATGTCCCAGGCGGCTCGGGTTACGTCCTACCCGCGGGTAGGGGCTACCTGCGGGTCACGTCCTGCCCAATCCGAGCTGGTGTTGCTTCATTCATGCAAAGTCTGAGCTTTCCAATACTTTATCACTTTATCCAAGTGAATGTCGATCAATATAAGATCATACTCAAGCCCTGAGTAGTTCTCTGGATAGAATTTGAGTTGTGACGGCCTTGCTTTGCGACTTCGACCAAATTGTTTTGTGTCTTCTGACGATGTTCTCAATACTTGAGCGCGTTGCTAACCTGAGATTCCACTTATGACGGCTTTGACCAAAGAGCGTGTCAACAAGTTTAGCCCTCATAACATATCTTGTTGGTTGAAGGAAGATGTGTTCTGGATAATCTGAGAAATCCATAGAAGTCCAAAATGTCTCGATCACACCGGATCGTATTAAGGCCAGAAACTGACCATCGTTCGAGATCGTATTAAGGCCGAGAGAAATCCAAGAAAATCAGGGCCATGCTGGGCCCGCTAGCTGCAAGTGTAATCCATACCTGCAAAGGAAAAGAGGCAAATATATGTGTCAAATCCTGACAGTACTGCTGAACCTTTCCGATCATAATCCATGCTTAGGCATCCGATTGAGCATAAACCATACTCAAGGGACATTCGAATCATCCTTCCAAGTCCTAGTGAGGGACCCAGCCTTCCAAGCATAAGTCATACCCAAAAGTTCAAACTGAGCATAAGACATACTCGAGTTATATCGAGTTCCTTTGCCAAATCCTAACAAGACCATTCGTCGTTCCTGAGTATAATCCATACTTAAGAATCCAAATTGAGTATAAACCATACTCATACTGAGATAGAGTTATATTTGCCACAGCCTGACAAGATAGTTTGTCCCTAGTCATAATCCATAACTGGGGTTCCAAAATAAGTATAAGCCATTCTTTAATCGAGGTTGAGAATCTTGCCACATCCTGACAAGATACTTAAATTCGCCAAACATAACCCATGCTTTAAAAGTACTTCCTTATTCAATCAGAGCTGGTGCCCCCAGCGTTGAGTCCATGAGGAAGGGTTCGTTCATGCTGAGTTTTGACGTTCGAGTCACGGTTGCCCCCGGGTCAATTGGCTCTGCAATGTCTGTGGCGGTTCGGGTCGACCTCGACCCGACCCGGTGGGGTGAAGCATCTCGAGCTGCTGCTTGATTTGTGTCCATGTTGCCAACTGGTCGGGTAGGACCAGATCCGACCCGGTTGGGATCAGTTACTCAAGCAGCTTCCGTGTTGTTCCCTATGAGTTGAACACTGCCTGGTCTTCCATCCGAGCTAAGAACTCGTTCATCATCTCTTGTTGTTTCCAAAGTAAATCATCTTGCCTTGCTATCTGGCTTCTCAACTTAGCGATCACTCCATCCATTTCGTCCCTAGTCGAATATGCTGATGGATCTCCATAAGAGGAAGCCTCGTGGCTATTCTCGTTCCTTCTGCCTTTAGTGCCAACACCCTTAGCATGAGAGAAGGTTCCATCTTTCTTCCCTTGGACCATTGATCTAATATCCAAGCAATCTGATTCCTTGCAAGCTAGAAGAAGTTTTAGTGTGTGCTTCCTACCTAGCACGCCAAAATGTCAGACCAAAAAATGGTACTAACACCCGAATGTAGTGTGAAGTCCCCACAATCACAAATCACATATCACAGAATGCAGATGAGAGTAAATAACAGAAGACACACGAGCTTTTATAGTGGTTCGGCTCAAACCAAGCCTACGTCCACTTTATAGTTTCTTAAATCCTAAGAAATTACAAGTACAATGCAGTCTTACAATTTGTAGGATCCGTTTATACACAACATCGTTGTGTTACAATAAGAAGAGAGAAGAGATTTATACACAAAATCCTCGTGTTAATTTGGTTTGAGAGACACAATGTCCTTGTGTTGCTGCAATGGTGGATGCTGTGAGGAGTTAGTGCCAAAAGTCCTTCCAAATTCCTTCAAATGGTGTTTTTATAGTCATCGGTGGGTTTCGGGTCGGATGCCACATGGCGTGCATCCATTGAGTCTCGAAATGAGGTGGAAAACCTGAAGAAATCCTCTCTTAGTCATGTTATGCCATGTGTAACTCGATTCGAGTTAATATGAGTAGATGTTGCCTTAGGAATAGATCAATACATGATGTGTAGGAAATGTCCCAAGGGGGTCGGGTCACGTCCTATCCGCGGGTAGGGGGCTACCCGCAGGTCACGTCCTACCCGATCCGAGCCGATGTTGCTTCATTCATGAAAAGTCCGAGCTTTCCAATACTTTGTCACTTCATCTAAGTGAATATCGATCAACATAAGATTATACTCAAGTCCTGAGTAGTTCTCTAGATATAATATGAGTTGTGACGGCCTTGCTTTGCGACTTCAACCAAATCGCTTTGTGTCTTCAGACGATATTCTCAATGCTTGAGCGCATTGCTAACATGAGATTCCACGTGTGATGGCTTTGACCAAAAAGCGTGTCAACAATTGTATTGTTATTATTATAAACTTAGTTACTTCTTATAAATTTAGTTAATTCATCATCAATGTTATTATTTATAAAAATTTGTCAAATTAATTATATTATTGTTTTTTAAAATTTAGTTTACTTAAACATAACTAATTTTTATTAACTTGGTTAACTTAATTAATTTTATTATCGTTATTATTTTTAAAACTCAGTTAACTTAATTATATTACTATTATTGTAATTATTGTAAACTTAGTTACTTTTCATAACTTAATTAATTCATCATCACCATTGTTATTTATAAATTTTGTTAAATAGTTATATGTTTATTATTTATAAATTTTAGTTAGCTTTAAGTTAGTTAATTTTATATGACTCGTTTAATTTTGACAAAACTTAGTTAATTAAAAATTCTGTTATTCTTAAAACCTGGTTAACTTAATTATATTATTGTTATTAACTTAGTTAAGTTTTATTTACTTAGTTAATTCATCATCGTTATCATTATTTATAAAATTCAGTTAACTTAAACCAAGTTATTTTGATAAAACTTGTTTAACAAAACATAGCTAATGTTTTTACCAAAAAATGGCTCAAACACCAATACTACAAAAATTGTACTTCACCAAGATGGTTAAGGAATAAATGGAGCCGCACTCAGTGACAATTAAAAATGAAAATGTAAGGAAGGTAAAATGAAGACAAGGTTTTAGAGTGGTTCAGCCTTATGCTTGGCCTACATCCACTATGAAGATGGTTTGTATTATCATAACAATGTTTACAAAACATATAAACTCTCCTCTATCATACATCATCTTGCTCTCTCTATATATTTTCATTTTTATACACAAATCGCGCTTGGATTCACGGGATTCAATGAAGGAGTGGTAAAATTTGTCGAGGAAATGGATGAATGAGCGACGAAGGAAGAGAATATTTTTGGTCTTCTTTCCCTTATAAGAGTTGAATGGATGCCATGACCAGATGAATGGGAGATCTTCGAATGGAGGTGATGACCATGATTGGAATGCTTAAGGAATGGATGAGGAAAGAATTTAGCTGCACTTCGTGGTGGCCAGAAGTCCCCCCTCTTATGGTGGCAGCCATAACCTATTTATAGGTGAGCTCCAGTGGGGAAATGAGCTGAAATTCACATAAGCAGGCTACGGGTCGCTCGTTTCATTATTTACGGTTATGTCGTCACCTAACTGTAGTCAACTGTTGTGTGCGAGCGACTTCATATGAGTAAGCAACTTGAACAGGTGGTCAGGCGACAGGTATATGGGTGACTTAGTCAGAACTCTCGGGTGTGGCTATGTCCGATTACGGGTGAATGGGCGACCAACACCATAGTCTGTGGACGACCAACCAAGACTTATAGACCAGAACGTAAGCGCGATCCTTTAAGATCCAGTATCCGCCCGAGGAGTGGTTGATCGTAGAGCGAACGACCGGGGTTGCAATCCATGAGCGAACGTGGGATACATGTACTACCTCTGACTTCTTTATATTTCTTTCCTATGTGCGATCGACTGATTCATTATTAACGACTACAGGGTGGTAAATGTAACCAATGCTCTTCCTTATCTTGTACGACCGTTCCTTTCGATATAGGAAAGTGCAATTTTTCTTGCCATATGCTCGATCCTTAACCTATGTGCGGACGAACTCGTTGTGCCGTTTCTCTTGTTTGGGTGTTTTCCCTGTGCTTCTAACTCACATTTAATCATCTAGTGTGTGTGAATTTTTGAGGGATAACATTTGCCCCTCGAAGTTTGTGATTTTGTAGAAAATCTTGGGCTTCAAAATGATCTGATGGATTAAGTCAAATTTTCCACTTGGTGGTCGTGCTTTCACAAGGCTCATATGTATATGTATGCTTGAATGGGTCCATGGTCGCTCGTGTGCACATTATGGTCTGGCAAGCAATTCGATGTGTTGCCTCGGTTTGCTGACTAGTTTAGCCTTGCTTCAATTTTATATACTGCCCTCTTATTTTTCCGTTTCCTGTTCCTTTTATTTTCTTCCAAAGAAGCTTTAATGGCGGTATTGTTCTAGACAATCCTTCTCACTGTTCCGATTACTTTTGAAGCTTTCTATTATTCTGGCCCTTTCAAAATTTCGACTTACAGCTATGTGTGATACCAAAGCTCTTGCAACTTCAAGATTGATTTAGGCAGCCTACTAGCCTAGACTTAAGATTGTTCGCTCGCTCGTAGGTAAGTTCTTCTCTTTAATCTTATTTTGGTTTAATCGGAAGCATAAACTTGATAACTCTGGGTGCAATTTTGAAAGACCTAAATATTATCCAAGATTGTCCTTTGCGGATTTTCCCAAAGATCCTCGCGATTCCAACTAGGTCGTCACAGGGTTCATACAAGCAAATATTTTGCCTGTCAAAAATATATAACCTTTCATGTTCTTATCCTTTCAGTAACGCGCCTGTAAGTTGTTCGTTGAAATACTCTTTAATATCCCTCTGTTGTATACTTGTGTAATTTTTTTGATTGCCACCCGAGTTATCAACAGACTTTGCCTTTGTACCGTGAACATAAGGAGTTTGTAAAAACTATTCGCTATCTGTACCTGTCTTGACCCTGTATTTAGTTTGGAAATTTTCCTTTTTTTTCTCTATCGTGCATACTTGTGCTTGAGCCTCGTGGTCGCCCAACTTTAATTTGACAAGGGTCATTCTTGCTCAGTTTCTACATGAGGTTGGTCACGAATGACTTATTGTGTCTGAATGTGTATAACTGCCTTGATTCGAGTTTGAGTAGTTGGCACGACAGAGTTACGCGTGACCATGTCAGGGTTGGTATGAATTTGGATTAGGAATCTGGTTATACGCGAATGGTCAAAACCCATAGTGAATGACCGGATAGGCATCGTGTGAATGGTAAAACATCTGGGTCGGTTTACGCTCTACTGAGCTAAGCTTGGCTGGATTGCCTCTATTTGCCCTGTAAGGATTGGTCGTGCATGGCCTTATTCTGATTTGCATTTATTCTACCTCTGCCTTTTTAGTAATACTAATTCTTTAGTGACATATTGTTCATTTCTATAAAAACGCTAACTCGTCATCGATCACCCCAGAGCCTCGAGAGCCAAACTATGGCTGGCCAAGCTAGAAGTTCTGACCAACTGGATATGTTGTTGTTAATCGTGGGATGTTGTTGTTAATCGGAAAGAAGGAATTCACGGGTATTCCTCTAACTGGATATGTTGTTGTTAATCGTGGGATGTTGGTGAGCGGGACGATCCCTCCTTTTAATCCTTACCTAGAAACGATTCTCCGGAGCATGACTATTGCTCCGTACCAATTACACTCAAATGGTTATGCGATTTTAACAATTCTTTATATCCTTTTTATGAGAGAGAAATAATGTGCTCCTTCATTTGAGGATATATGCTCCTTACATTCTTTTAAGAAAAGGAATCAACGCCCTTCCATTATCTTTGTCGAAAGCCGAGGCTCCAGAATAATTACCGGCCTAGTGGACAGTGTTCGAGGATTTCCTAATCAATACTTCTTTGTCCGATGCCCTGACAGTTTCTATGGCTTATGGATGGAAGGCGGTGAGTATATTTACCTCTCGGACCCCTTTTTATTCCTGTTAATCTCATTACTCAAGTCCTTAGTTATGTTATAGTGCTTCCTGACCAGAGTGTTGCCCTTAATCAAGATCTCTATAATTCTTTACTAGCCGTCAAGGAAGACAAGAGGAATAGGAAATTCTTGATTACCAACGAGTCCTTACGTCGTTATAACTTGCTTTCTCCTTTGCGTACTTTTGCGACGGATTCTTCTAATAAAAAGGGTGCTGTTAGCAAATCTCCGGTCAAGAGGACCCCGAAAAAGAAGCGCTCTAGCCCCGCAAAAAGCAGTAAAGCGACTCTTAAACCCAAATCGGGTTCTGCCAAAAAGGTAGTATCCAAGCGTCATAAGGGTAAAGGTCTCGTGATTTCGTCGGACCAGAGCAAGAAGGAGGGTCCTTCTTTAGAGGAAATTGACCAGGAAGGTGTAAGCGTGACCTCTTCAAAAACTGCCTCGGACATGGTGAAAGAGAACGAGCAGCTTGATGAAACTGTAGAGACTTCTAAGGAAACTTTTGATGAAAGTTTTCTCGTTCGGGGTAACCAAGAAGAGGGTGGTTTAGAAGGATCTCGGTGTCCTCGATTTTGCTAAAGATCTTATCCAAGGTGATATTTTCATTCAAATATTTATGCCCCAAGTCTTAAAAACAGGAATTCTCAAGACTCATATTTCTAGGCTAGGGAAGTATTTTGTAAGGCCAGGAATTGCCTTAGATTCTCCTTGTATATCTAACGTACTTCCTTTTTCATTTTGTCCCAGTCTTTTATGATATAAGTGCTAAAGTTTTTCTCTCTATTTTCCAGATTCAGGAATGGGATCATCTTTATTGGATAGCTTTGCCAAATAAGTTGGTCTTGTCAATCCACAAAATCTTCTACAGTCCTGTCTATTTCGCTGCTCAAAGCGTCCCCGATTTTCTTCAGATTCCTCAATTGAACATGCTTCTGAACCATCGTTGGAAAACCAGCGGAAGAAAAGGAAGTATGATCATTCACGGATATCTGAAAAAGAGGTTACAGACACCGAGGATGCTAGGGAGAAAATAGATAATGAAAAACAAGATGGGGACGAGCCCAGGGAATCGGCCAAGCTCTTGGGCCCCAGTTTCCCGATCCCTCCGGAACCATCCCTTGCAACCTCTCAATCTATTGTCTCTACTTCTTACTAGATCCAAGCGATCCTTGACAGGCCTCCTTACAAAATTGTCCCTAGTAATCCAAAGTTGAAGGATCGATTTGAAGGTTGGGATTTAAGGGGAATGGATTTTGACTTAGATTTGTTCCCATACGATGACCAGAATGCCATTGGAGAGCTAAGTGCCATAAAAACTATATGACCACCCAACTTGACATTGCCAAAAATCAACTTGAAGTGCAATTAGATGAGGCTAAGAATAGCACTGAAAGCCGATTCAAGTCATGGAACAAATTTTGCTTTGAATTTCAGAAACTGAACACTCGACACCTCGAGCGTATTGAGCTTCTTGAGAATGATAAGGCCGAACTGATCCACATGATTAAATCTCAAGAATCTGAAATTTCCTCTTTGAGGGATGGAAATAGTAGGTCAAGCAGCTTGGAAGCTGTCAATGAGAAGCTTCAGGGGGAGATTGAGGCTGTTAAAGAGCAAATTCTTGAGGCTTAGTCTGGCTGAGAATCTGCTGAATCTCAATTGGTTCTGGAACAACAAACTATAGCTTCTTGCCAGCGGGAGAACTTAGTTTTTGAAGAGAAGATTGTTTCCCAAGTAAAAGCTCTCAAAACTCTAGAAGAAGAAAAGACAAAGCTAGCCAGTGATCTTGAGCGAGCTAAAATTAATAATGAGGAAACTCTGTTCCAATTTTACGTTCTCAGCGTTATAAGTTGCGGTAACCTGAGTTTTCTGAACAAGGATTTCCCCCGAACATTGGCTCTCGTCTGGGAGCAAGTGCTTAAATACTCCAGGGGTAAAGAATACAATGTTCTCCAAGAGACCCTCCTAGAGGTGGAAGATCGTGCTGCTTTAGATAGTGGTAGAAAAATACTAGCAGATGAACGAGCCTAACCCCTTGGGAAAGAGGCTCTGAATGTTGTCCCTGTTCATACTCCTCGTCCAGCTAATGCTGAAGCTTTAGGGTCTCAAAATTTTCCTGTGAATCCTTCCACTATTAATGAAAATGCCTCTGAAGCTCATTCTACCGACAATCAAGCTATTCAAGAAGATACCACTAAACAACATACTGGGGATGGTGAAGAGAAATGATGATTCTTAGACTGGTTGTATATGTGAGTGTCAGTCCTCGTTTGTTAATTTGCGTTGCCAACTTTATGACCTTGCGCCTGATCTGTGACTCTGTGATGAATTTGTGTTTTGCTTTGTTATCTTTTTCACTGGCACATTGCATATTATAATTTTATCACGGTTTTATCTGTGTCATGCAATGCTTCGTTGGTCGTATGATTGTTACGAACTTTCGGCATGTAATGTTAGTATCGTTGGTTCGTTTTAACATTATGGTTATACCCTCGTATCAAAGTTCGTTGTAGTCTTAGGGTCTCATTTTCATTGCTCCCCTTCATGGGGTTTTATTCTTATCACACATTTATTCGTGTTTCTCGATGACTTGATAATTCAATTCCGTCGAAACTTGTACTCGAACGCGTGCCCCCTGAAGAGGCGTGTGTACCCTATAATGCATCTAATCGTGTTTCTCACTGACCTGGTGTCCCAGGCCCTTTGGAAACTCGATTAAATGCATATTCGTATATATATACATATTGTTGTTTTTTATTAGAATGTACTCAACCCCATATCTCACTGACTCGGTGACCCAAGCCCTTCGGAGACTGGTTTTGAGTACCTGCCCCCAAGGGAGGACTTGGGTTTCAAGTTTTCGACCCAATCTTAGTCCTGTTTAATCTGGTTTATCGCAGTTAAACAAAGACCAAAATCAGATACCCCCTTTCGGCTAGGATTTCTGTTACCCCCTCTCGGCTAAGATTTCTGTTACCCCCTTTCGGCTAGGATTTATGTTACCTCCTTTCGGTTAGGATTTCTGAGTTGAATATCTACTAAGAATTGTGTGTTTTTGTAATGAAAAGTGCAGCTTTCTGGCTTGGTGTGTTTTCCACCACTTGACTCAGAATGATTCTTTTTTTGAGATTTGCAAGATGGCAGGTTTAATCATCTTGCTTGGTTTGAATGGTGCTTCTGGCGTTTGACGCCTGAATTGTTCCAACCAGGATGCCTTGGGGAGCTTTCAATTATGGTTGGACTGTGAGTGAGCGATCTCCCATCTTTTTGGTCCTAGATTTAAGAGATCAGTTTTTGTGTAAGCTAACAAACATATGATCTATGTAAGCAAATAACTTTCGTCTTGTAAAGCTCTTGTTTGGTATAGTATAGTTGAATCACGGATCGTTTGTAGATACACAGTAAGAAGTAAAGAAAAGTGGAGTAATAGGAAAGCAAAGACGATGGGGGATCGCGCATTCTTAGTTCTGGATATTGAACTGTAGTTGGTGGTTGTTAGTCGGTTGTAACATCCCATATTTTCTGTGAATATTAAAGTAACAAATTAAAGAATACTTAATTTTAAAATTGAGAATTAAGGGAAATGGGTTACGCCATTGCGTTCGTCTCGAAATTCTGCTTGAGATAGAGTCCGATTTTGCATGAATCGGAATTCTTATGAAGAAGCTATGGAGTTCAGAAGATTTCATGTTTAAACAGAAAATTAAATAATTAAATAAACAAAAGTGTTCGAAATTTCAAAAATCACGTAGATCAGTTGGGCGGGAAAAATCCCGCCCATAGGGGTCGATTCCCCTCAGGGGGGTTGACATAGGTGTCGACCCCCCAAAGGGGCTGTCGATTTGGGTGTTGACCCCCTCGCCCAGATCCAAACAGTGACGATTTTCTGACTTGTTGCTGAGTCACTAGGGCATAGGTGGAAATTTCTGGATAACTCTATCTAGTCTGGACGATTCTGATTGCTCCTAAGATGATCTAAGGGCTCACATAAGTTTAACCCTCTATAAAAGCACCCTAGTCCTCAACCCTAAATCACACAATTTCATTCCAAGGAGCCACCATGATGTCCATGATCAACCTAGCCTAGCCACCATTTCTTTTCAACTAGAAAGCAAGTTAGAAGCTACGAATCAAATCTAAATTTGAGAAGCGATAATCTATGTCAAGGGATAGCTAATCAAATTCAGAAATCAGATCCTAGAATTCAAGACCGTTCTGTAACTTGTAAGTTCATGTTACTTTCAGAAGTAAAATTCAGTTGTGATTCTGACATTGTAATAAATCTGAATCTGAGATTATGCCTATTTCTATCTGTCTTTCTATATCCATTGGATCTATCTCATTATGTTCATTCTTTGTCTCAACTTCCCTTCTTCCCTTTTTGTTTTTATAGCCAGGCTACTACGAGCCTGAGCCAAATCTCATAAGAGACGAACGTACGTTGGAAATAAAATTGGGCATAATATATGATTTGAACATGACCAGCGCTAAAATTGGGTATAATATATGATTTGGACATGACCAGCGCAAAAATTGGGAGAAGTATTAAATTATGTATAATTGGGCATAACTGATATGAGGACATAACATACGTTGTATTTAAAACATAAAGGGTGTCGAACATATGACTTGAGATTTGAGATATAAAGTGTACTGGATATATGACTTGGGATTTGTGGCGTAAATTAAACTGTAAACATGTAAGGCATAGTACATGTTGTGGTTTAAGGCCTAAAAATTGGGGCATATTATATATAATAGCTTATAACTTGGAAGAAGGAGATTATGCATGAAAACCTATAGTAAGATAGGGAAAACTGTTAAATGCGAACACGCCTAAATTGGGATTTTGGATAAATTGGCATGCACTATAATTAAAGGTTATAATTTGGCATAGTTTATACTATGAATCATGACTGGGGGTTTTTGGAGAATATTTTGTACGGTGCAATATGACTAAACCTTAGGGCATGTGTTGTATTGTGGATTATGACCATGATTTTGGGCATGTAAGTTTATAGGCTTAATTTATTAGGTAAGATATGTTAATGGAACTTTAAGTGAGGTTTAGTTTGCTAAACTAACTAATATGCTGAAATATGTTGGAAGTGAATGTGTGGGGCATAACTTGAAATTAGCTTTGTTGAGGTATAACTTGAGAATTGGAACATGACTAGTTTTGTGAATTTGGGATAATTAGCATATAAAATCTAGACTTGGACATGTACGGTAAATATGCTAAAAGATAAACATGCCTAACCGAGGTTAGATTGAGTTGCGGTGTAAAACTGCCCGGAACCGCCCGGCACATCCAGTAACCACAACAACACCTATCTAATGTGATAGGTTGGTACATCATGCCCAAGAAAAACCCGAGATTAGATTGAGTTGTGGTGTAAAACTGCCCGGAACCGCCCGACACATCCAGTAACCGCAACAACATAGATATAATGTAAGAGGTTGGTGCATTAATAAATCAATTAATGCTAATGAACAAGACATGATAAGAATGGTAGGTTTAAGTTAACTAAGGCAACACTTAACTGTTATAACATGTTAATTAGACAAGAAGATGGGGTTAAGTAAATTTAAAACACTTAGCCGTTATAACATGTTAAGTAGACAAGAAGGTGGGGTTAAATAAATTTAGAACACTTAACCGTTATTACATGTTAATTAGAAAAGTGAGAAGGGTTAAGTTAATAAGAAACACTTAACCAATATGACATGATGAATCGGTAGGGTTAAGTTAAAACAAGAGAGCAACACTTAACCAATATAACAGGATGTGTGGAAGGGTTAAGTTAATACAAGAAGGCAACACTTAACCAATGTAACACGACAAGTGGGCGGGTTAAGTTAACTTGAACTGATTTATGACACTTAACCAATACAACATGATGAATGCGTGGGGTTAAGCTAATAAGATACACTTAACCAATGTAACCTGATGAACGAATGGGGTTAAGTTAATGGGAAATACTTAACCAAAATAACATGATGAATGAACGAGGTTAAGTTAACAGGAAACACTTAACCAATCCAACATGACGAGTGAGAAGGGTTAATAAGAAACACTTAACCAACATGACATGATGAGCGGGTGGGTCAAGTTGACATGGATGGACAACACTTAACCAATATGAAAAAATGTGTGGAAGGGTTAAGTACATATCGGGTTGGTGGGTAATATTAGTAAATATAAGCCCACAAACTTAACCATTAAGTAAACATGTTTGAATCAGTAGGAGGGTTAAGTACATATCAGGTTGGTGGGTAATATTAGTAAATATAGGCCCGCAAACTTAACCAGTAAGAAACCCTAGTAACGGGGACCCATTTCAGCAGTAACCCACATGCATGTATCAAGGTACCCTGAAACTAGGCAAGGTGGGGCACGATTACTGGGCAGATTATAAGCGGTCAAAATAGCGGCAGGGGGTACGTCACTGTAGGTTCCGACGTATTACGGGTGTGCACGTACTTCGCAGTGCGAAAAAGCAGGCACTGGGTACTAGTAGTTATACACTGTGCATCTTGAATCATGTCGGGTCGCTATCATAGGGATTGATACACCTTATGGCGGGGCTAGCACAGGGTATCTACACGCAAGAGAGGGCCGAATTGACACAGAGACATGGAAAATTTATACGAGTAAGGAGCCGATCGATAGGGTAGTAAGGGTACATCTAACATCTTCATGACAATTAGGCTGATTGAGGTAAGAACCTCATACTAGCTGTACACCTGGAGACTACCACAATTGCGGGGATTGAGATCACATTGTAATATTATCATTTTATGCAGATTACTAGTTGGGACACTGGTTAGGCGGTGCAGAGATATAGAAATCAAAATAACCAGGTAGTAGCGAAGCAGAGAAAGAGTAGAAGCGCATTCAGTTTATCTTGCCTTTTCATATCTACGCTAATTTAATGTTATCTTATCCTTGTTATCACGGTATTGTCTTATATTCAGTTTATTCATGTCATAATGCTTTTACCCATTTATATGCTGAAAGTCACTGGACTTACCAGACTTATTTCTGACCTAGTTTGTTTCGCCTCTTTTCTTCCGTTCCCCCCCCCCCCCCTCCAGGTTCACAGGGAGGAAATGTTATCACTTAGCTCGGTTTTCTTTCCAAGCTCGAAGATAATCGATGTATTTCTTTGGACCCTCTCTTCCACTGCTATGGCTGGTTCATGCTTTATTGGGGAATATCATTGTTATATTTTTATGCTTCTTTTATACTTGGAAGTTTTTGAATCAAGACAGAAGTTCTATGTATTGCTTTGAAGTATGATTGAGACAACTGTTGTAAAAGTTTGACTAAACCACATTGTTTATAAAATGACTTTATTTTCCGCTGCTTTATTTGTCTGTCTTGTAATTTATCTGCATCTTTTACCTAAAATGCTCCACCAAAGTTAAGGCATTCCCTTTTTGAGTGACCTTAACGGAAGTGGGGTGTTTCATCGATGATCAGTCATAAGTCTATAGGAGCTTGGGTCTCCTTATGCGATCTGGGTTGACTGGTACCATTACTTTACCCCTGGATAGATGGAGTATTTTGAGGATTCTTGACATACTGCTGTAGTTGGTTCTTTCGGATGAGCTCCTCAATTAAGCTTCTCAGATGTCGGCATTCATTTTTGTTGTGCCCCGGATGATTATGAAATCGACAAAACTTTCCGGAGTTGGCTTGCTGCTCCGTAATCCTTTGTGGTTTTACATGAGGAAAAACGCCTGAGTCTTTTGTAGTAGAGTAAATCCTTTCTGGGGTTTCATTTAAAGGAGTCAACTCTGTCTGCTTAAAAAATCGTGACTTGATACATGCTTTATTATCCTTCTCATCAGTTCCTCTCTTTTGCCCAGAGTCATTCTTCTGCCTTATTTGAAAATCGTTACTTTTTCCTTCTTTGGCAGTATTACTTTCTATGCCCTTCTGAATATTTGGGGTATCATCTTCCATGCTTATGTACTCTTCGGCTTTCTTATAGAATTTCTTTAGAGTCTTAGGTTTCTTCATTTTGAGTCATTTCTCAAATTCTGATTTCTTATCGATAGCACCTTTCAGAGCCACCAATAAATACCAAGGCTTCGGTTCTATAACTTCAGCTGTCGCAGCATGGAATCGTGTAAGGAATGCTTTGATGGTTTCCCCAGACATTTACTCCATCTCGCTAAGTGACATTACATCTCTTGCTTTGGTGGTTTGTAGACGGAACTGGTCTTGAAATCTTCTTGCTAAATCGATCAATGCACTTAGTGGAAGTCTAGTGAACCACAGTGAGGCCACACCTTCCAGGCATATGGGGAAGTACAAGCATTTTACCTCGTCGATTGCTCTAACCACTTTAACGTGTTGATCATATTTGAATAAGAAGATGTTTGGATCTCCAGTTCCACCATAGGGTGTCATGGTTGGGGGTATGAATTTCTTAAGAAACTTTGCTTGGCGGATTTTTTTTTCTGTAAACGGGTTTCTACTGGATGAAAACTCTCATTCTTTCTCATCGTCTTCTTGAACCACTTTTTCTTTCATTATTCGCTGAATCATATCCGTAATACATTCTTCGTCGTCTTGTTCCACGGGATTGATGTTGATACTTTTGCCATAGTGGTTGCGATTCGAGCTACGATGCCTTGCACCTCTTTTGGAGGGTGCCCCTTTGGTGGGACTCGCGACACTCTGAGTTGTATGTCTTACCTTGTGTTGTAGGACTTTGACCTTGGAATCTTCAACACCGGTCTCCTCCTTGTCTTCCATTGAGAAACAGGATTGACTAGGGTCTGAGGCAGAAGAATCTTCCTTTTCATCAGCAACGTTTACAACATTCGGTAGCGGAGGATTGGTTTGAGTATTAACTAAAGCATCAAGCCTTTCCATCATCATTTTCGTCGTGGCATCCATTTTTTCGTTCAAACAGATCGTAGCCACATTTAACTCGTCTCGCGTTACGGATGGCCTAGAGGTTTCCTCAACTTCTTGATTCAAAGTTCGTGGTGTAACTTCATCACCACGAATATCCTCAACAATTGTGGTAGCTCTAACGAACTTGCCGCTTTTCTTCAATCCGACCATGGCTTCGAGGAAGAAGGCGGTTTAGGATTTCAAGGATAGGCGGTTGGATTTGGGGATCAGTGTGAAGGAAGGAAGTACGAACAAGGCCCCACGGTGGGCGCCAAAATGTTTTTACCAAAAAAGGCTCAAACACCATTGGTACAAGAATTGTACTTCACCAAGATGGTTGGGGAATAAATGGAGCCGCACTTAATGACAATTAAAAAAGAAAATGTGTAAGGACCCGTAACTTCCCCGTGAAGGAAAGAGCGGATACTTTGAGGACAAGCCACATCAGAACGCAAATGGAAGAACATTTCATTGCATATTACAACAATTCCATCAGAATACAAGAATATACAGAGTATGAATAAATATTACACAACAGAAAAATATCAGATATTACAATACATTACATAGCAGCGGAAAATAATACAATACACAACTGAAATTAATACACGGATACAGAGCTTTCCGAGTATCGTTCCAGCTGTAAATCAGGATCCTATGAATATAAATCTGCAAAACCAAAACTACTAGCTGCCCGTGTCAAAATAACGGCACTCAGAGTTTAGGTTAAAACAATAAACTCCAGGTCAATCATGGGACTAGTGTGGGAACTAAAATAGTTATTAATCTTCATTTTAAAGTTAGGTTAATAAAGAGACCACGCCGTATAACACGGAACGGGTTTCCCCCCAAGAACACCAGTGCATAAAACAACAGCGCAATGCTAAATAAAGAAAAATGAAACTATTATAAGACCCAGGTCCCACCACACAATGCAACGCAAGCCGGAGGATAGGGTTTTTACCTTATAATAGCCAAAGAATGCTTGATACGCTAAACTTCATCTTTTATTATTACTATAATTGTATAGTGTCAAAACAATTTCAATCATAAGTATCAATCATAGATGGCATGGGTACCATATATCATGTCGCCAATACTAGGCTCTACAATCAAAACCGCAAATGTCACGTATTGGAAGTTGGATTTCCATCTGTGAACCAAGGCAAGGGATCAATCTTACCGAATTCGAGACGCTCTAGCCCGCCCCTCAGGTCAGAGCTCGAGTGAACTTTGGATCGTCAGGGCCGGTCCACCGATGTGGATTAAAATGCCTGAACACTGCGTTTCCCCACCCTATGGGGTGTCAATGAGTCCAATGACTCCATCGGCTCCACATAGTCACCGATATATCCGAGGCGCCTCGCAATCCAACAATCACATAAGTCAAACTCGGCAGGGCGTGTAAAACCACTGACGCCACTTCTAGCTAGAAGGAAACGCATGCCCTCCCTGATGTCCTCTCTCGTTTCTTGTTCACACCGGGATGTGAGGCACACGAATTAACGCTACACAAAGCTGTGCCACACATGCTATGCTTTGATCATCAACCACAAGACTATGCTTTTCAACAAAAGCCTTGATCATTTGCCACTTAGGCATGCCACACAGGCAATTCATGCCATGCGATTGATATCCATCAATATACAACCTCTGAGCTCGTACGTCTCAGAGAAGGGCGTTAAGCAAGAGTATAAATTCTACGCCGCCAAACAGATATATATTTAATAGAAATCAATCACACAGAATAAAATCCAATGTCAGACACACGGTCCATTTAGAAGTCTGTTCTGGGTCTGAACGAAACCGGGGGCACCTTGTACCTCGCATATCCATCGATCTCCAAGTACGTCTGGACGACCACTAACTGATTCCCTCCTCTTGGGTGTACGGCCCAAACAAGATCATCAGTCATCACCCAAACGACATGAAGACCTCCGGTCTTCAACCACCGTCTTCATCCTCGACACCACGTCAAATTAGTTATTCAGAATGGGATAAACCCAGTCTTTCCGAATAACTCGCGTATATAATAAATAAGTGTTACACAAACACAACATACGCCTCATTCCAATTCAGAATACTCTTTTATTCCAATATTCTTATTCTTTGGGAAAAGTTCCCATTAATTTTATCAAAGATAAATTCTTTAAATTTATTATTTAATCTTCTTTGAATATCAATTCAAACTAGTCGGGATTAGCGAACCACACCGAAGTAATCATTTATTTTATTTTCCAATCCCAACCTATTCATCCCATGAAGTAAAACTAGTCATACTTCATATCTAACACCACGGTGTTATCGGTAAATTCAATTACCATTTCACGTTCAAATCTAATTAAAGATTTAACTATCGCCTGGAGCAAAACAAGTGATACCCCATTCTCGATCATTTCAATCTAATTAAAGATTCATTAAAATTCCACTTGGTTTTAATCTTCCCAAAAATCAATATTAATGATTGTTTAACTTGGGAAATCATATCATGTCTTTAACTGTGTTAAAAAACCAATGTCATTTAAAACACGGTTCACTATAAACCCAAAATCACATTCCATTAATTATCGGGTTAAAGAACAAGTGTTATTTAAAACACCGTTCACGATAAACCCAAAAATAAATTCAAATTCAAATTCAAATTCAATTCCAATTAAATACCATTTAATTGGTACGCTTCATTAAATCTAAATAAAAAGATTTAATCTTTTTCTCAACTGGGTTTAAGAACAGTGTTAATGAAGACACCATTCACGACAAACCCAAATCCCATTTGATATTAAATACAACGTTCTGAATAGAAAATATATCGGCTTATATTCAATATCAAATTCTACGACCAACAAATATCGTATAGGAAATAACGATATAAATATATCTTTCAAATTTCCATAACAAAATCTTTATAATCACGAAACCCAACATCGAAATATTCCAAAGACAATTTCGATTCAAATCCATTCCAATTCAATTATTGGAAATTCTGGTTACTTTTAAAACCCTTTCAAATCCAATTTATATTTAAAAATAAATAAACTATTATTCTAGTTCAAAACTAGTTCATTTCGATAAAAATCTATTTTTATCTTTTCAAATTTGGAATTTTTCATCCCAATTCTTCACAAATCAATTCTTATGATTTTACACAAATTATTACTATTTTTAATAATTTTATCAAGGCCCGTACAATCGAATTCCATCAACGGCCATCGACCAGCACTTACAGCGTCCTTTTCCAAATTCGATTTGGACATAATTCCAAATCCAACTGTTAGATTTCTAATTTCTAATATTCGTTAGAAAGCTCTTTTCGATACGAACCCAACGGTTCTGGTTTTAGGAGAATCCGACGGTCGGATCTCCCGTAATATCCATTCGAAGTTAATGGTCGAAATTCGCGAACTGCCGCAGCGCAGCGCGTTCTATTCAGGCCATTATGTATTTTATATGTGTGTGTATATATATATATATGTTATATTTCATCGATTTCCTTTCAAAACGTGTTTTATAAATCGTTTTAAATTCATTTTCAAAACGATTACAACTTCACATTCAATTTCAAATCAAAATTGAATATTCCATATCATTAATCTATAAATGACGATATTTTCAAAACGTTATATTTTGAAATCAATTCCTTTTCGATATTCATTATAAAAATGAATAAAACCGATATAAATATCATTCACGTCAAAATGGCGTCAATCTAACCAACACGGCTTTATATATTTTAATAACTTCGTTATTCTATTCAACAAATGAATATTTTCTTCAACACATGAATATATATTTTATTCAACACATGAATATTTATTTTATTCAACACATGAATATTTATTTTATTCAACACATGAATTTTCTTTCTATTCAACACACGAATTTTCTTTCTATTCAACACATGAATTTTCTTTCTATTCAACACATGAATTTTATTCTATTCAACACATGAATTTTCTTTCTATTCAACACATGAATTTTCTTTCTATTCAACACATGAATTTTCTTATCTTCAAAATTGGAATTGGGCCCAATCAACTACCATATAATATTAATTATATGGATTCCCTACAACACATGTATATAATAGCATCGATAAATCATCAACCATCATCCAGAGTGCACCACACAACTGCATAAGCATTAAATATAAATAATTAACGCTTACACAGTCTGTCAATCTATCGATTGACATACAACTAAACAATCGGGATTAGTGTACGTCAAATCTCATCCCAATACCCGTGTGGGGTTTCAAATCAACAAACACAGATTTTACTTGTGCAGTTGGGCGATATGTAAAATTTATCATCTCAATCATTATCAGTCAAATCAGTATATATAGACAAATCATCTGATTTGTTTATAAATATTTATTTTATATACACGTTAAAAAATATATTTTTAACTATAAAATATTTATTCAATCCACATCACACAATCAATTTTCACAACACGTTAATCAAACAAACAAGCCATCCATGGTCTGTGGACGACGGGTGTCGGGTGCTACTAAGCACCGTCTGCATCCTAGTATATATTTCAAACTAGAAATAAATTAAAGGTGAGGAGTTCTCACCAAGAGCTAAACCAAACGCCACGTCTCTTCATATATAGGAAATCTTCGTCATGTTTCCAACCCAGTCTATTTCACGAAGTTTATATTAAAAATCACATTTTTATAACTTCACTATATATATAAAAATCGAATTTTTACTTTCCTACCATATACATCCAGATTCAATTTTTATGCACTATTCACATAAAGAAAAATCTAATTTTTATATCGCTACTTCACATATGTAAAAATCAAATTTTTATCGCTACTTTATGTATATAAAAATTATATTTTTATATCGCTAAAAATTATATTTTCACTATCTCGATAATATAAAAATCATATTTTTATTGTGCTAAGTATATGAAAACCATATTTTTAAAACAAACAAAGATCATATCCTTAAAACGATGTTCATACAATCAAAATCACATCTTTTTCATATTAAAAATCCAATTATTTTCTCATTTGTAAATTTCACCTTTATCACATTAAAGATCTCACCATTCCTCATATAAAAATCTCACCTTTATCACATAAAAAAAAATCTTACCTTTTAAATCAAAGTTATTCATGTATAATCTAATTTTAATTAAATTAATAACACATAAAAAAAGTAAACAAAGAAAACTCGCATTTTATTGAGAAAATTGGGACTTTGCTGCTGGAGGGGGGTCCACATCGGCTTGGGGTTGGCTGATGGAAGGCGGCGAAGGGGGTTGGGTGCTTCCGGCGGCGGTGGCGGAAATAGGGGAGGCGGTGGATTTTCTTGTGGGATTTGGGGCTTTCCAGAAGAGGAGAGGGAGGAGGCGGCTCAGCGAGAGGGAAGGGGTTTGGCCAGAGGTACGACGCTAGGGGAGGAGGTGGCGGTGGCCTCCGGCGAGGCGATGGACGGGAGGGAGGGCGCGGTCGATTCCGTCGCTGTCTTCCCCCTTTTTTTTCTTATATCGTCGGTTTTGAACGATGGGGCTGAGGGAGGGTTTGACCATGGGAGATAATGGATAAGGGGTTTGACCATCTATTAGGGTTATATATTATTTAATTTCTTTTTGAATTTTAAAAGGTAACTTTTTTATTTGAACTCGAAATCAAACCCACCGACTGTCGCCCCTAGCTAATTACCCTCATTCCGAACTCAATGGGATATGCCTCGTAAGCCAATTCTAATGTTTCAATCAGTTTTTCTCAAAATTAAAATTTAAATCATTATATATTTAATTTAAACGAGCATTTCAATTTACTGGGACCACATACGGACTCTAAAAATTCCCGAAAAATATTTTCTAGCTTCGTATTGATGATACGGTCCTAACAAAACTAATTTCATCGAATTCTGAGATCGTTTGAAAAATGGCCATTTTCCAGTCGATTAAAATCAACTGAAACTGGCAAAACACGTTTTTTTTTTTTGCCATGCTCACATATTGATTCAGAAGATTATGAATTTTGGAATCTAGCAATAACTTGACGTCCTGGATCCAACAAAAGTGGTTTCGTCGAAAACCGAGGTCGTTTGCAAAATTGCTACTTTTTAGGGCCAAAATTCCATAGCGACTATTCTGAATTTTCAACTGGGCATAACTTTTGATTCCCGCTATGAAATTTCAATTTTTCGGATTCGTTGGAAAGATATTCTCCAATAGATTCTAATATTTTTTATTTCGGAAAAATCCGGTTTATTTTGAATCCTGTACATTCATTTGAACTTTGAAATCAAATTTTCGAACTACCGCGCCATTTTCAATTCCTTTTATAATTATAAATAATTATTTATATTCTAATGATGATCTATATAAATATATACGTTCGAATTCGATTCGAAATAAGTTTCTCGTCGTTATTATTTAAAATAATTCATTTTAAATATTCGAAATTCATCAAAACTGCCAAAATAAAAAAATTAAATTGGCTCGGATTTCCGGGTCATTACAATCTCCTCCACTTAAAACTTTTCGTCCCCGAAAAGGAACGAAGCTGAAAGTTGTTTAACTAATCAACTCAACTTTCTTTATTTTCATTACGGCTTAAGTTTTTCAACTTTTCAGTTTATAAGAACTTTTTAAATTTTTCAAAAATTTGGCTAACACCCTAAATTTTTGAAAAATTTCGCCATGACCTCCCTTGCACCGGGAGCTTCCGAATATTTCAAATAGCCTCCCATGGCCCTCACCAATCCAAAAAGAAAAAGAAACAGCCAAGCGACTAGCCAATCAGCTCATAAAATCATCAAAAACCCAATAAATTTGTAAACATGTACCTATTTGTTGGGCAAACAATTTTATTCTTCTGCTCTAGCCTCCTTGTATATGCATGCAATTTCGAACAATTTTCAATTCAGTCCAACATTTAATATAATTTGGCTAAATGGTTCAAATTCTAATTAATCACAACAATAATCAAACAGCACAATCAGCAATCAATTAGTCGATTAACGTTTCAAATTCATAATTTTGATATATAGTCAGAAATCACATTTTTGATGCCAAATTACAACAATAAGCCCTATATAGCTTTGGTTCTCACACCAGTCAATCGAAATCATATAGATATCCCACCTTCGAAACTCGAACACAGACACTGATGATGAGGCCTCATCATCAGAATCATCTTCGGGCGACTAGAGTGTGATTCTATATCTATCCAGTATATTAAAACTTCAAATACACGTGGATCAGACGTATATGCAAAGTCTTTATATATTGGATTGTCCAAATCAATACAAACAAATATTCAAATACGAATAATTGAATTAAATTTTCAGAACAAAACTTGTTTTCACTTTTATTGTCAAAAACATCACTCTTCACACTCGTTCTAGGATACTACTGATCTCATCTCTAACGAGTCATTCTCATTGGATATTACTAATCCAATTTATGATGAATGCTTTCGTTCGGTTCTAATATGTCTTGTTCTCGAGCTCTGTAAACCAAAGCTCTGATACCAACTGTAAGGACCCGTAACTTCCCCGTGAAGGAAAGAGCGGATACTTTGAGGACAAGCCACATCAGAACGCAAACGGAAGAACATTTCATTGTATATTAGAACAATTCCATCAGAATACAAGAATATACAGAGTATGAATAAATATTACACAACAGAAAAATGTCAGAGATTACAATACATTACATAGCAGCGGAAAATAATACAATACACAACTGAAAGTAATACACGGATACAGAGCTTTCCGAGTATAGTTCCAGCTGTAAACCAGGATCCTATGAATATAAATCTGCAAAACCAAAACTATTAGTTGCCCGTGTCAAAATAAGGGCACCCAGAGTTTAGGTTAAAACAATAAACTCCAGATCAGTCATGGGACTGGTGTGAGAACTAAAACAATTATTAATTTTCATTTTAAAGTTAGGTAAATCAAGGGACCACGCCGTATAACACGGAACGGGTTTCCTCCCAAGAACACCAGTGCATAAAACAACAGCGCAATGCTAAATAAAGAAAAATGAAACTATTATAAGACTCAGGTCCCATCACACAATGCAACGCAAGCCGGAGGATAGGGTTTTTACCTTATAATAGCCAAAGAATGTTTGATACGCTAAACTTCATCTTTTATTATTACTATAAGTGTATAGTGTCAAAACAATTTCAATCATAAGTATCAATCATAGACGGCATGGGTACCATATATCATGTCGCCAATACTAGGCTCTACAATCAAAACCGCAAATGTCACGTATTGGAAGTTGGATTTCCATCTGTGAACCAAGGCAAGGGATCATCCTTACCGAATTCGAGACGCTTTAGTCCGCCCCTCGGTCAGAGCTCGAGTGACCTTTGGATCGTCAGGGTCGGTCCACCGATGTGGATTAAAATGCCTGAACACTGCGTTTCCCTACCCTATGGGGTGTCAATGAGTCCAATGACTCCATCGGCTCCACATAGTCACTGATATATCCAAGGCGCCTCGCAATCCAACAATCACATAAGTCAAACTCGTCAGGGCGTGTAAAACCACTGACGTCACTTCTAGCTAGAAGGAAACGCATGCCCTCCTTGATGTCCTCTCCTGTTTCTGGTTCACACCAGGGTGTGAGGCTCGCGAATTAACGCTACACAAAGTTGACACAGGCTGTGCTTTGATTATCAACCACAAGACTATGCTTTTCAACAAAAGCCTTGATCATTTGCCATTTAGGCATGCCACACAGGCAATTCATGCCATGCGATTGATATCCATCAATATACAACCTCTGAGCTCGTACGTCTCAGAGAAGGGCGTTAAGCAAGAGAATAAATTCTCCGCTGCCAAACAGATATATATTTAATAGAAATCAATCACACAGAATAAAATCCAATGTCAGACACACAGTCCATTTACAAGTCTGTTCTGGGTCAGAACGAAACCGGAGGCACCTTGTACCTCGCATATCCATCAATCTCCAAGTATGTCTGGACAACCGCTAACTGATTCCCTCCTCTTGGGTGTATGGCCCAATCAAGATCATCAGTAATCACTTAAACGACGTGAAGACCTCCGGTCTTCAACCACCGTCTTCATCCTCGACACCACGTCGAATCAGTTATTCAGAATGGGATAAACCCGGTCTTTCTGAATAACTCGCGTATATAATAAATAAGTGTTACACAAACATAACATACGTCTCATTCCAATTCAGAATATTCTTTTATTCCAATATTCTTATTCTTTAGGAAAAGTTCCCATTAATTTTATCAAAGATAATTTCTTTAAATTTATTATTTAATCTTCTTTGAATATCAATTCAAACTAGTCGGGATTAGCAAACCACACCGAAGTAATCATTTATTTTATTTCCCAATCTGAACCTATTCATCCCATGAAGTAAAACTGGTCATACTTCATATCTAACACCACAGTGTTATTGGTAAATTCAATTACTATTTCACGTTCAAATCTAATTAAAGATTTAACTATCGCCTGGAGCAAAATTGGTGATACCCCATTCTCGATAATTTCAATCTAATTAAAGATTCATTAAAACTCCACTTGGTTTTAATCTTCCCAAAAATCAATATCAATGATTGTTTAACTTGGGAAATCATATCCTGTCTTTAACTGGGTTAAAGAACCAATGTCATTTAAAACACGATTCACTATAAACCCAAAATCACATTCCATTAATTATCGGGTTAAACAACAAGTGTCATTTAAAACACCGTTCACGATAAACCCAAAAATCAATTCAAATTCAACTCCAATTAAATACCATTTAATTGGTACACTTCATTAAATCTAAATAAAAAGATTTAATCTTTTTCTCAAATGGGTTTAAGAACAGTGTTAATGAAGACACCATTCACGACAAAATCAAATCTCATTTGATATTAAATACAAGGCTCTAAATAGAAAATATATCAGGTTATATTCAATATCAAATTCTACGACCAACAAATATCGTATTGGAAATAACGATATAAATATATCTTTCAAATTTCCATAACAATATCTGTATAATCACGAAATCCAACATCGAAATATTCCAAAGACAATTTCGATTCAAATCCATTCCAATTCAATTATTGGAAATTCTGGTTACTTTTAAAACCCTTTCAAATCCAATTTATTTATTTAAAAATAAATAAATTATTATTCTAGTTTAAAACTAGTTCATTTCGATAAAAATCTATTTTTATTTTTTCAAATTTGGAATTTTTCATTCCAATTCTTTTCAAATCATTTCTTATGATTTTACACAAATTATTACTATTTTTAATAATTTTATCAAGGCACGTACAGTCGAATTCCATCAACGGCCATCGAACTGCACTTACAGCGACATTTTCCAAATTTTATTTGGACATAATTCTAAATCCAACCGTTAGATTTCTAATTTCTAATATTCGTTAGAAAGCTCTTTTCGATACGAACCTAACGGTTTCGGTTTTAAGAGAATCCGACGGTCGGATCTCCCGTAATATCCATTCAAAGTTAATGGTCGAAATTCGCGAACTACCGCAGCACGGCGCGTTCTATTCAGGCCATTATATATATAATATATATATATATATATATATATATATATATTTCGTCGATTTCCTTTCAAAACGTATTTTATAAATCGTTTTAAATTCGTTTTCAAAACGATTTCAACTTCACATTTAATTTCAAATCAAAATTGAATATTCCATATCATTAATCTATAAATGACGATATTTTCAAAACGTTATATTTTGAAATCAATTCCTTTTCGATGTTCATTATAAAAATGAATAAAACCGATATAAATATCGTTCACGTCAAAATGGCGTCAATCTAACCAACACGGCTTTATATATTTTAATAACTTCGTTATTCTATTCAACAAATGAATATTTTCTTCAGCACATGAATATATATTTTATTCAACACATGAATATTTATTTTATTCAACATGAATATTTATTTTATTCAACACATGAATTTTCTTTCTATTCAACACATGAATTTTATTTTATTCAACACATGAATTTTCTTTCTATTCAACACATGAATTTTCTTCTATTCAACACATGAATTTTCTTTCTATTCAACACATGAATTTTCTTTCTATTCAACACATGAATTTTCTTATCTTCCAAATTGGAATGAGGCCCAATCAATTACCATATAATATTAATTATATGGATTCCCTACAACACATGTATATAATAGCATCGATAAATCATCAACCATCATCCAGAGTGCACCACACAACTGCATAAGCATTAAATATAAATAATTAAAGCTTACACAGTCTGTCAATCCATCGATTGACATACAACTAAACAATCGGGATTAGTGTACGTCAAATCTCATCCCAATACACATGTGGGGTTTCAAATCAACAAACACAGATTTTACTTGTACAGTTGGGCGATGTCTAAAATTTATCGTCCCAATCAATATCAGTCAAATCAGTGTATATAAACAAATCGTCTGATTTGTTTATAAATATTTATTTTATATACACGTTAAAAAATATATTTTTAACTATTAAATATTTATTCAATCCACATCACACAATCAATTTTCACAACACATTAATCAAACAAACAAGTCATCCATGGTCTATGGACGACGGGTGTCGGGTGCTACTAAGCACCGTCTGCATCCTAGTATATATTTCAAACTAGAAATAAATTAAAAGGTGAGGAGTTCTCACCAAGAGCTAAACCAAACGCCACGTCTCTTCATATATAGGAAATCTTCGTCATGTTTCCAACGCAGTCTGTTTCACGAAGTTATATTAAAAATCACATTTTTATAACTTCGCTATATATATATATATATATATATATATATATATATATATATATATATATATATATATATATATATAATCGGATTTTTTACTTTCCTACCATATACATCCAGGTTCACTTTTTATACACTATTCACATAAAGAAAAATCTAATTTTTATATCGCTACTTCACATATGTAAAAATCGAATTTTTATCGCTACTTTATATATATATATATATATAAATTATATTTTTATATCGCTAAAAATTATATTTTCACTATCTTTATAATATAAAAATCATATTTTTATTGTGCTAAGTATATGAAAACCATATTTTTAAAACAAACAAGGATCATAACCTTAAAACGATGTTCATATAATCAAAATCACATCTTTTTCATATTAAAAATCCAATTTTTTTCTCACTTGAAAATTTCACCTTTATCACGTTAAAGATCTCACCATTCCTCATATAAAAATCTCACCTTTATCACATAAAAAAAAATCTTACCTTTTAAATCAAAGTTATTCATGTATAATCTAATTTTAATTAATTTAATAACATACAAAAAAAAAGTAAACAAAGAAAACTCACATTTTATTGAGAAAATTGGGACTTTGCTGCTGGAGGGGGGGTCCACGTCGGCTTGGGGTTGGCTGATGGAAGGCGGCGAAGGGGGTTGGGTGCTTCCGGCGGCGGTGGCGGAAATAGGGGAGGCGGTGGATTTTCTTGTGGGATTTGGGGCTTTCCAAAAGAGGAGAGGGAGGAGGCGGCTCAGCGAGAGGGAGGGGGTTTGGCCAGAGGTACGACGCTAAGGGAGGAGGTGGCGGTAGCCTCCGACGCGGCGATGGACGGGAGGGAGGGCGCGGTCGATTCCGTCGTTGTCTTCCCTTCTTTTTCTTTTTTTTTCTATATTGTCGGTTTTGAACGATGTGGCTGGAGGGGGGGGAGGGGTTGACCACGGAAGATAATGGATAAGGGTTTGACCATCTATTAGGGTTATATATATTTTAATTTCTTTTTGAATTTTAAAAGGTAACTTTTTTATTTGAACTCAAAATCAAACCCACCGACTGTCGCCCCTAGCTAATTACCCCCATTCTGAACTTAATGGAATATGTCTCGTAAGCCAATTTTAACGTTTCAATCAGTTTTTCTCAAAACTAAAATATAAATCATTATATATTTAATTTAAATGCGCATTTCAATTTACTGGGACCACATACGGACTATAAAAATTACCGAAAAATATTTTCTAGCTTCGTATTGACGATACGGTCCTAACAAAACTAATTTCATCGAATTCTGAGATCGTTTGAAAAATGACCATTTTCCAGTCGATTAAAATCAACTGAAACTGGCAAAACACGTTTTCTTTTGCCACACTCACATATTGATTCAGAAGATTATGAATTTTGGAATCTAGCAATAACTTGACGTCCCGAATCCAACAAAAGTGGTTTCGTCGAAAACCGAGGTCGTTTGCAAAATTGCTATTTTTAAGGGCCAAAATTCCATAGCGACTTTTCTGAATTTTCAACTGGGCATAACTTTTGATTCCCGCTATGAAATTTTAATTTTTCGGATTCGTTGTAAAGATATTCTCCAATAGATTCTAATATTATTGGTTTCACTAAAATTCGGTTTATTTTGAATCCAGTACATTCATTTGAACTTTGAAATCGAATTTTCGAACTGCCGCGCCATTTTCAATTCCTTTTATAATTAAAAATAATTTTTTATATTCTAACGACGATCTATATAAATATATACGTTCGAATTCGATTCGAAATAAATTTCCCGTCGTTATTATTTAAAATAATTCATTTTAAATAATCGAAATTCATCAAAATTGCCAAAATAAAATTTTTAAATTGGCTCGAATTTCCGAGTTATTACAAAATGTAAGGAAGGTAAAATGAAGATAAGATTTTAGAGTGGTTCAACCTTATATTAGGTCTACATCCACTATGAAGATGGTTTGTATTATCATAAAAATGGTTACAAAACATGTAAACTCTCCTTTTTCATACATCATCTTGCTCTCTCTACATATTTTCACTTTTATACACAAATCTCGCTTGGATTCACGGGATTCAATGAAGGAGTGGTGAAATCTGTGGAGGAGAAGGATGAATGAGCGACGGAGGAAGAGAATACTTTTGGTCTTCTTTCCCTTATAAGAGTTGAATGGATGTCATGACCAGATGAATGGGAGATCTTCGAATGGAGGTGATGACCATGATTGGAATGCTTAAGGAATGGATGAGGAAAGAATTTAGCAGCACTTCGTGTTGACCAGAAGTCTCCCCTCTCGCCCCTCTCTTATGGTGGCAGTCATGGCTTATTTATAGGTGAGCTCCAGTGGAGAAATTAGCTGAAATTCACATATGCAAGCTATGGGTCGCTCGTTTCATTATTTGCGGTTATGTCGTCGCCTAGCTGTAGTCAACTGTTATGTGCGAGCGACTTCATATGAGTAAGCAACTTGAACAGGTGGTCAGGCGACAGGTATATGAGTGACTTAGTCAGAAATCTCGGGTGTGGCTATGTCTGATTACGGGTGAATGGACGACCAACATCATAGTCTGTGGACGACCAACCAAGGCGTATAGACCAAAACGTAAGTGCGATCCTTTAAGATCTGGTATCCCCCGACGAGTGGCTGATCGTAGAGCGAGCGAATGACTGGATTTGCAATCCATGAGAGAACATGGGATACATGTACAACCTCTGACTTCTTTGTATTTCTTGCCTATGTGCGATCGGCTGGTTCATTATGAACGACTGCAGGGTGGTACATGTAACCAATGTTCTTCCTTGTCTTGCACGACCGTTCCTTTCGATACAGGAAAGAGTGACTTTTCTTGCCATATGCTCGATCTTTAACCTATGCGCGAACGAACTCGTTGTGTCGCTTGTCTTGTTTGGGTGTTTGCCCTGTGCTTCTAATTCACATTTAATCATCTAGTGTACGTGAATTTTTGAGGGATAACAGCTAACTTTTATTAACCGAGTTAACTAAATTAATATATTATAATAGCTAATAATAATAATAGGTGCTATAATTATTATTAAAGCTCAATTAACTTAATTATATTATTATATTAACTTAGTATTATTATTATTATTTTAGTTAAATTTTATTAACTTTTTTAATTCATCACCATCTTCATTGTTATTTATAAAACTATTTTAAATTATATCATCGTTATTATTACATAAAAAGATCTTTGTTCATTAAGCTTGCAAGATGATTAAATACATGAGATTCATTTAATACATACCAAGATAAGACGTTATTGATATATAAAAAGAACCTCTGTGTATTAAGTTTGCAAGACAGTTATGCACGTGAGAATCATTTAATATCGCTTGTTAGATCATTCTAATTTGATTCGTGAGCCCAATCAACAAAATCATCCGATACAGGCCATCCAGAGCCTTCATCATAATTGCAAGCGATGGAAAATTTATTTACCAATAAGTTACATAGACTCGGTGTTCAAACAGAAAATGAAAAAAACTAAAGTGAAAAATGTCTAAAAGGTGAAATTAAGACTGATTAACCTCATTAGCAAATCAAAGAAAGCTCATCCACTGTTCCTTGTCAATTGCTTTGTAATCCTGTTGCACTTGTAAAACAAACGCACATAGAAAGAAAGGTTGAAAAGAAAATGAGAAAAAGGGCATGAAACGGGATATCTAGTATTAACCAATGAAGGATATAACACTTACCTTAAGGTGTTCGAAAAGTTTGTCAACCAAGGGAGCAGATGAATCTCGTAGTAAAAGATTTAACAATTCAAAAGCATTTTCCATGCCAATAGTTCTTTGCTCGTCCTCTGAATACATATTTGAAAAAAAATCATATAATATTAGATTTAAACAGATTTATGGAAGAATGAGGTTTTCCAAAATATGAAATCTCACTCATTTATGTATAAGGACGTGTGTATCCATGTTGTTTCTGGGTACCTTGTGGGTCTACCAACTTCACAAGAAGATCAAAAAAATGTCGTACGTTTGTGTATGCATTGGCAAAGCAGCACATTACAAGCATAGGACAATTAACAATGTTAAAAGGGTATTAACTGTGCATTTCAAATTTGCACAACCACAATACTATACATATTTCAAGCCAAATCAAAAACTGACTACCGTTTTCACATGACAGGAAATTAACGGGGGATGACCTATCTGGATTAAATATTAACGACCTAATTTTTTTGGAAATTCAGTTGGAGTCAAGTTTGCAAAGCATTCGGCTGAAAAAGATCCATAAACACACATTCAATTCAACTTATATTTATACTTTAAAAACCAGTTGTTTAGTTACGAAGCTGCAAACCTTTCATTTTAAATTATGCAGGAAAAAATTATGATGGATGAAAATCACGAAACGAATCAAAAGGTCAGAAAAAACAAATGGTAGTAAATACACTTTTAGTATGTGTCATTGACTTCCAAATAGATAGAAAGCATCATGTTTCTTGCAGGCAATGCAAATTCACCAGAAAATGCGGAATTATGCAAAAAGTTAAACCTAGTTCATGAAGAAAATATGGAGTTGAAGAAGGGAGAGTGTCAAAATGCAAAAATGCAAACCTAACAAATGCAATGCTAACCCATGTTCACAGACTTATGGAAGAATGGTAAATGGTTCAGTCAGCAGTGGCTTGTAATCCTATCGTAAAAGTTCTTACCAAATATCCTTCTCGATGAGAGTATCTTACTCAGGATTATTAACCCTACCATAAAAGCTGCTGCATATAATAGAAAATGCTTGTAATCATTTCTTGAAAATTTCAATACAAAAAGGGTATTTTCTGAAAATTTCAATACAAAAAGGTCAAATTTGAAGGCATTGATAAAAATGTGGCAGCACATGTCAAGAGGTTACTCGCCAAAAATTAAAATATTAAATATTTGAAGTAGATAAAACTTTGATCAGATTGTATAAAATTATGTTTTCAACAATCTTAGTAAATGAATTTTAACAAACTCCAAACACATACGTAAGCACATGGTCATCTTATCAGAAAGGTAGAGTGCTTGAAGGTTTTCCACTGTGATACATTACTGTAAAAAGCAGGTAGACTTTCTTGGTTTGGACCTCAGTACTAAGAGGGCTGAGGATTCTACAAGGTGACACGTTACAATAAGTAGCTAGGCTCAGCTTATTTCTATGCAACACACTATACATGCTAGACTTTGGGGTCAACTAGGGGTAACAACATTGGTCTAGATAACAATACCCCATCCTAATTAAGGATGAAAGGAATTATAGGAGAGAGTATGAACCATTGCTATCGCACATCTAACTGTTGACGCACCATGACGTAAATGGTAGAGACATCTTAGCCAAGCTCATAAGGCAATGGACAGTCCCTAAGTAAGGAATTGAATGCATGATGAATTAATCTCATTGAATAGCCTGGCGGCCCCTAATAAGAAATGGATCTATGTAATCCTCTTTATAGATAATAGGTCAGGTAGGAAGAAATTGACAACTCGCATAGTCTTAGGCAAATAAGATCGATAGCCCCAGATAATGTAATGAGCACATGATAACTCACCCTCATTGGATAGCCATGGTGAAGGTGTTGAACAATCTAGGCCTTGTAATCTTTGATGCATTATTCACAAGAGGCCATTGGTTTGAAAGTGAGCATGAGAAAGTTACTAGTGATGGAATCTGGGTGCCTTGAGCGAGCATACAACCACTTTTAGATCTTGTTAAGGGAGAAACCATTTGGCAACCTCAGGGAGGGGAACTTCAGATCATCAACTGGAGTGATGGGTCCGTAAGCTTTTTCAATAGGGGTGCTCTATGGCGATCAAGACATCATAAGGGGGTATTCTACCCCTGGGTTTTTCTATGAAATATGCTAAGAAAAATGTTCTAAATCTTGGGGTAGACATCTGAGTAGATGGATGCGTATGGTTGTCATAATTTGATTAATATTAGCACTAATGTGAAGAGGTTAGTGGGCAAGCGCATCGATTACGCATGATATGAAGGAGAACTGAGACAGATGAAGATTCTTTATGTTGATTAGAGGAGGTGATGGAGCACCATAGACGGTGATATAAATGCTAGGCATTACATTGAATACAACACGTAGACAGCAGATAATAAAGACTTTACCATCTAGAGGGAAAATTCACATACACGCTACGTAAATGGCACATAAAAGAGAACTGAAGAATAGTAAGTAATTGATCGTGCATCACGTAAAGCGTGTAAATAAGCAGCAGGATTCTTCTCAAGGGTTTTATGAAGAATGTACTGTCTAGGATTACCTGGAGCTTTCATCATGGCGTTGCTTCCCATGAGCAGGGCCAAACTTTGATACTGAGCCATGAAAAGCCACATCTGACTAAGTGCCAAAAGATGGATCTAGCAGCAAAAGTTCCTACTTTTACCAACGCTCCAAGTATGCTCATTTTCAGTATACCTATTATACGGTTGTACTAGCATTCTCTATAAAGGTTCTATTTTTCCCCAAAAAAATATTGATTTTTTCATTGGATTTTACTAAAATCAGGTGTCTTTAAAATTGTCGAATATTTAGATAGAATTCAACCAACCTACGAAAATACAAAATAAACCTAGATTTTCAGTAAAACATAAATAAACTATAAACATTTTACCCAAGAATTTGGTTTTATTAAGAAGGAAAAAAACTCCAAGAGTAAACATTTAGAAAATAGCATTTAAAGTTACACATTTGTTTCTCTAGCATGACTGATTGACGGCTTTGTTGGGAAACAATCTACAGACCTACCACTGTTTTACAAGGATATTTAAGCCATACATCGGTTTATCATTCAACCAAGTAAAATGTTATCTAACTTCACATATATTCTCTGATATTTCGAAATGTTTCATATGCTGATATGATCATGGTCGTTGAACTTACAAAGCCTGGAAAGAAAGTTATGTTAATAAAAAGTACAAAATGTTGCAAAAAATCATATGTTTGCCTATAAAATTCCAAAAGAGTTCTGACTATTAATCCATGTTGTTCCACTACTTGCTAATGGAGAATTACATATTTCATTCCTTCAGAAACATTTACCTTAACTACAGATATGAACAAAAGTTCTCAAGTTTGTAAATAAATGATGGACATTCAAATTCCAACATACTCAGAAATTTCTGAACTTGAGGTATGGGAAGGAGTTCATATCTGCTGCTAAAGAACTGCATCTTGAATTTAGTGTAAAACCCCTTTTAGTCTGAGAGGCTGCCAGCTAAATAACAAAGTGAAGTAAAGATAAAGTTGATGAAAGAGATAGCGGAGGAATATAAAATAGACCAGGACATGATCAGGTCAGAGTAATAGCTTCTTAAACACACTTAGGACTTATTGCGGGTCCAATCTAATTTATTCGTGCCTCGGATATAAGTGTTAAGTCGGAAGAGCTACGGAACATTCTGGTAAGAAAAGTTCAGTTTAGTCAAGCACATCTTCTGTAACAAAAATAACACATCAATAAACCTCGAAAAACTTTGGAATGCTCAAAGTTTCATGTACCTAGCGATACTGCCAAATATGGTGTAGAAGATGTAGCATATTAGGTTGAAGGAAAAACTCTATGGAACATTTTTCATGAACCAATCGACTAAGGATATGATGGCTTTCTGTTTTACAAAACTCTATCATAATCGCTCAAACAAGCAAATCCCTACCAGCTACACTGCGTTTCACCATATTCTAAATTTTCAAAAAAGAAAAATATTCCTAACATAAATACTACATCACACCAATTCTAGCAGGAATTCAGTGAAACCAATTATCGAATTTCCTAACTGCCACAAATTAACAAAAATATTTAATTTAAAACCATATGGCTAGGTCAAGTATTTCCCTTGCCAACAAATCTTCGTCAATAATTCACTGTATCCTCGATATAGAACCAGTTGCAAGCCGTTAGTTTATCGCAGCGCGTGCTCACTTAACTTTCCACATTTTTGCCTCAAACACTACACAATTTTGATTAAAAACCGATTACAATACAATATTGAATATTTTGTAAAAGTCAAATGTATTAGAAGTATTTTCCTAAATGCTGGATGCGATAAAAATTGTTTAAAATACATGTGTATTATATTCAACATTGGTTAATACAACTCATGATGTATCAACTAAAATGTTAGGTGGTATAAATAAATTCCTAAAATTTGAATTCTTGAAAAGGCCCAAAGACATTTATTATGTTATATATTTTAAAATGAAAATGATGGATTGATTCATGACCGATATTACTCAATTTTAATATAGCTACAGAATTTGACAGTATTTAGACCTCTGTTTCAATACCTGTGTAGATGTTGAATGGTACAAAAATCATCAATATCCACTAAGAGACCTGACAAACCTTACTGTATATCAATACTACAACATTCTCATTACCTACAACTTACTCTCATCCAAATCAAAAATCCTCACTTCAGCTAAACACACCAACATCAACACAACAGCCTCATCAAAATCGTCACTTCAGCTAAACACACCAACATCAACTCAAAACAATCACAATCCTTGCTTCACCGCCAGCTCCTAGTCTCGACTACACAAACTTCACTATAACTGGCATTTGACATCAAACCCGCAGCAACCATGAAATAAGCGATGTTTAGCAGCATAGATTAAGTATGTTATGAATAATACAGTCTGATTTAACAATGAAATAAACAGCTAACATACAACGATTACCTGGATCTGTAGATTCGGGCCTTGTGAATAAAGCAGTAGCCAACAGATTCAATTCGATGTGGAGGAGATTTCTATTACCGGAGTAGACGGAAGCTGATGACGACGAGTTGATGGTGAAATGCGGCGATTCTACGAAGTGGCGGAGATTCCATGAATTAGATGGGAAGCGAGTAGACAATTTAATTGAGCGAGAGGGAAATTTTAGTAACGGAGGGAAATTTGAGGAAAATTTTGGTTAAAAGAGGGGAAAAAACGAAATGATGAATGGAAAATGCAGGCAAGGAAAAAAAAAAAAAAAAACGTGACAAAGGAAAGGCAAATTATATTTATACACCAAAAATCACTTAATATACATCATTATTTTTTCCATAAAATTCTATTACTAAATTATCTTTTTCTCATAGTTGTTTTTTTTAACTTCTGCATATAAAAAGTCAAATTATTATTAAAAGTATTGAAACTTGATACAAACTAGATATGTTAATGAATTATTTAATCATGAAATCTAAAATTTCAATTAAAAAAACATTCACAAATAATGATCTAAATTAGAAGTGTTAATTTATTTTTTAGAACTACAGTAATTTTGTTGAAATTGATTTTTTTTTTCAAAAAGTTTATAAAAGTTATAATATTAGTACAAGAAATAAATTTCTTTTTGTTAAATTTTACTCAATTTGATGCAAAGAATTTTTAATTTTAGGTAATTATGTTTTAAGTTTGAAAGAAAAAAGAAAAAGAAGATGAGAACATGGATAATCTAGTAAAAGAAGCGGTGTATGTAAAGTAATATATGGTGCATAGTAGTTTATTATATATTTTTTTTGTATATGTTTAGCAATTTTTTGTGTATAAATAGAAATAGAATTAGCCCTTAAGAAAACAAGGCCACTCTAAAATTAGAAAAAGAAGATAAACATCTAATATTTGTTGCACTTACACTACAAATGCAACCAATAATTGTAACTAAAGGCCGATTTTCTTGTAGTGTAAATTGCTTAAATCGGTGAAAATAACTCAACAAATTTGCGAGTTTAATGATAGATCTGAAGATCTTCAGCTACGACAACTTTAGATGCAGATTTGAGAAGTTTTCAAACAACGATTGACGATATGGATGAAGCTTTAGCTGAATCTTCGTATTGAAGTGATAATTCAAGTCTTCTAACTTGAATCAGGTTATATCAATCCTTTATCTTTAAATATTATCTAAGTCTGATGAAATTGTTAGCTGATAGAGATTTAGTAAAAATGTCTGCTCTTTGGTAAAATGGTGGTATGTGTTTGACTTGTAGATTTCGTTTCTGAACTTGTTCTCTTACAAAATAGATGTCGATCTCTATATGCTTTTTCCTTACATATTGTATAGGGTTAGCAGTCATGTAAATAACACTATAGTTGTCACATCATATCATTGGTTTTGTATTAATGTCAAGTTTTTGTTCTCTTAGAATAGACTGAAGCCATAAAATCTTTGACGTTGCACCAGCTACACTTCTATACTCAGCCTCGGCACTTGATTTGGATATTGTGTGTTGTTTCTGTAAACATCATGAAATTAAATTGTCTCCTATATATATGTAGTAGCATGTTACTTTTTTTTTTATCATCCACATCTGTAGCCCAATCAGAATCTATATAAGTTGATATTTCAGTTTCTTGCTTACTTCAGTGTTAAACCATAGCTGATTGTTCCTTTTAGATATCTCAGGATCCTCTTTACAACCTTCTAATGCTCGTCAAGGGGATCCTACATAAATTGAGATACTTTGTTGACACTGAATGCTATATCTAGTCATGTTATAGTTACATACTACAATGCTCCTACAACACTTCTATATTGTTTGATATTATTCATGGCTTCTCCCCTATTTTTAGAGAGATGTTGATTTGATATCATTGGGGTAGGTTTAGCTTTAGCCTCATGCCTATTGGATTTAATCAGCAACTCAGAAATATATTTTCTTTGACAGAGGTGTATTTCAGAGTATGATATTTTCTTCATTTCTTGGTGATATTTTCTTCATTTTTATTCCAAGAAAATATGAAATGTCACCAAGGTCTTTAATTGAAAATTATCTGTCTAGTCTTTTAGTCAGCTGTCTGATCTCATCTTCATCACTATCTGCAATAATAAGATTATCAATGTATATTAGTATGTATATTGTTGATGACTAATTAATTTTAATAAACTAGTATGAACCCGTGTTACACACACGGGGATCGATCTTTTTAGCATTGCATTTTGTGAAGCTTTGAATATATGTAGTTCGAACTTTTTGTTGTTGCATCATACAATTTTCGATTGCAAGTTTCTTTAATTATCCTTATGTTTATTATAGGTGATGGAATATGCTCTCTTTGATTAGTGAATAGTTTCATGTTCCAAATCACAATACTGATTTTAATATTTACATAAATAGAATACGGAAAAAGTTACGTCGCTACAATTGGAAAATTGATTTGGAATATTTTTCTTCATCGAAGATAGATATTATCTCTTTATCGAAAACAGATTATCTATAATCTTGAAAATTTAATTACGGGATCATTTTCAACTTGGACTACTTCTGCAAATTTATTGCATAAATAGACCGAATTCAAAACTAACTACAAATATAGTCTATAGATCATTTTCTAATGGCTCAGCATCACGCTGGCAATAGTGTACATGCAACATTTCGAACGTTACCTGTAGTTTTTTTTTTAATTTTTGCATTGGCTCAATTTCATAGAACAAATGTAAATGAAATAAATGTGGTTGTATACTTTTGGCTAGTGTGATCAAAAGTAGCCTGTTTTCATAATTAATTTTGAAACTGACACGATTACAAAATGAGTTAGCAAAGCTGTCGTCGTAGGAAAAAAAATCCTTTAATTATTGAAATAAAACATAAACTTGATTATTATTACCAAGTGTACGGATACATACATGTATGCATGCGAATGCGTGCATTCATGTGTGTATGTATGTGTACACACACACAAACACACACACACACATACACACACACACACACACACACACACATATATATATATATATATATATATATATTATATATGCAAGCATTCAATGGCACCACGAAAATGCAGCACCCCTTTGAGCCCCCTGAATTCCACCACACATTTATATTAGATTAAGTTAGTGGAAGGTGAGAGAATGAGTGGAAGGAGAGAGAAGGATAATGTGTGGTGAAAAAGAGGAAGGCCAAAGGGGTGCTCCACTGTTTGAGGTGTCAATGAACCTATATATATATATATATATATATATATATATGAGGGTTATATAGCACCCTTTTTTATGGGCTCCCCTTTTTCACCCGAATGAGGGCCAAGCATTTATTATTAAATAAGTTAGTGGGGGGAGACAGAGTTAGTAGGAGAAGAGAGAAACGAGAATGTGTGGTGGAAATCAGGGGGGCTAAAGGGGTGCTACACTATTTGAGGTGCTCTTCAACGCTCCTTATATATATATATATATATATATATATATATATATATATATATGGGAAAATCTATTTAGGCACAAATTTAAACACAAGCGATCTCAACCACAAGATTTCCCTCTGAATTCCACCTCACATAAAGACAAACAAATCCCATGGTCCAAATTTTGTGTCCCTAATCCTGTGTTTAATATTGTGTCCCAATAGCCGCTCCCTATATATATATATATATATATATATATATATATATATATATATATATATATATATATATTGTTTATGTGTGCGTGTAACACCCCGTATTTTTTGTTAACGTTACAATAACGAATTAAACAATACTTAATTTCAAATGTGAGAATTAAGGGAAACGGGTTACGCCATTGCATTCGTCATGGAATTCTGCTTGAGATAGAGTCCGAGTTTCCGTGAATTGGACTTCGTATGAAGAAGTTATGGCCTTCAGAAGTTTCAAAAATTCAAATAAATTCAAACAGCTCGAAACCGGATTCAAAATTCAAAGCAGAAGTCAGAAGCGGGCTGGGCGGGAAAATTCCCGCCCAGGACCCAGGTCGACCAGGGGGTCGACCCTAGTGTCGACCTCCCCTCTACAGGTCGACCTAGGGGTCGACCTCCACACCCCCTCACCCTCCCGCGGCCAGATCTGAATTTTGACGACTTATGACTTGTTGCTGAGTCACTAGGGTTTTTGGATAGTTTTGATCTGGTCTGAATGGTTGTGGTTAACTCTAGGCTCATCTGACGACTCTAATTAAATTGAAATTCTATATAAACAACCTAATACTCAACCTAAAATCACACAAAAATAATCTTGGAACTGTCATGCCGTCAATAGAGAACTTGGAGTAGCCGTCACTGCTTTCAATTCAAAGACGAGATAAAAGCCTACATCAAAATCAAATTAAAACTAATCTAATTCGACGATCTACATCAAAGGCAAGTATTTCAACTTCAGAATTCAGATTCCAGAAATCAAGGATTCCTTTTAGTTTGTAAGTTGGTTATTACGTAGATTTAAACGTTCGTATAAATGAAATCATGACATGTTGTAACTCGAATATAGAATGATGCTTGTGTATAAGATAAATAAAGTATGATTCTCATTTATCTTAAATTACCGTTGCGATTGATCATGCCTATATGTTTGTGGTGATGAACGTACCATATTGTATGTTATTGGAATCTATTATGATTGGGTAATGAACTTATTATGCCAACTTAGTGATGAACATGTCATGTTATAATTTGGCGATTACTTGTAAGTTTATAATCTAAATTACATGCCTACATGTTAGATCAGCATTTATGCATATTTAGAACTATGTTAAGTTGAACCTATTTATGTTGCTAGATTGGATTTGTGGCCCTCTTATGTTTTAACGCACATAAGTTATCATGCTAAGTTGTGATTTAAAATTGTGTTTATATGTTAAACCTCCATGTTAGACCTATATCAAGTTTACATGATAATTAGATCCAACTTAGTCTCAAGTTCACCCTTACCTGTTTAATTAAGTTAGTGATGCTTCTATGCCAAGTTACACATGATAAGTTAAAAGTATGTTATTGTATGCATATTTCATGTCCCTTGTTTGTTACCCTTTTTGTTTATGGGTTTGGGCTAATTTACCAGCCCAACATTTTATGTAATTTATGCGAACTTACCACGGGAGTAGCGTTGGGAAAACGTGAAAATTTCATGGCATGGATTGGTTCATGAAATGGTATATTTGTTATACCATTTATTGTGAGCATAATCAAAAGGACAATTATAGCATGATTAAATTAAGATTAATTTACATATAAAATTAGACATATATAGAAAATATGTGAATTTAGAAAAGACGAATATGCCTAACCCGAGGTTAGACTGAGCTATGATGTAAAACTGCCCGGAACCGACCGGCATATCCAGTGACCACAACAAGACCTGTCTAATGTGGGTGGTTAGTGCATCAAGCCCAAAAAGGACCCGAGGTTAGACTAATTTGTGGTGTAAAACTGCCCGGAACCGACAGGCACATCCAGTGACCACAACAAGACATGTCTAATGTGGGTGGTTAGTGCATCAAGCCCAAAAAGGACCCGAGGTTAGACTGAGTTGCGGTGTAAAACTGCCCGGAACCAACCGGCACATCGAGTGACCACAACAAGACCTGTCTAATGTGAGTGGTTGGTGCTTTAATGAATAAATTAAAGCCAAGTCAAGATTGGTAGGTTTAAGTCAATTAAGGAGACACTTAACCGATTCAACATGTTAACTAAACTGATGGGTGGGGTTAGGTAAACTTGGACACTTAACCAAATAAACATGTTGATTAGAAAACCCTAGTAACGGGGACCCATTTCAGTAGTAACCCACATAGATGTATCATGGTAACCTGAACTAGGCAGGGTGGGGCACGATTACTGGGCTGATTATAAGCGGTCAAAATGTCGGCGGTTGGTGTGTTAGTGTAGGTTCTGACGGAGTACGGGCGTGCACGTACTCCGGAGTGGAAAAAGCAGGCACTGGGCATCAGTAGTATACACTGTGCATCTTAAATCGTGTCGGGTTGCCACCAGAGGGACTGATACACCCCATGGTGGGATTAGCACAGGTATCTACAGTCAAGCGGGGCCGAATGACAGGATATGAATGCATGCGAGTAGGAGCCGATCATTAAGGGGGTCGTTCATTATGAACACGTGAGGCTGGTTGAACCAATGGTTAGTAGGTGCAGAGACTATAGTAATGGGTGCGATCACATGTTCATCTCATCTTATATTAAGGTGTTGTCCTATGTTCTGTTATTACTGTCATGATCCCTTTTCTTGTTTAAAAACTAATAATCACTGAACTTACCAGACTTATTATCTGACCTATTTTCTTTCGTCCTCTTTTCTTCCATTCCCCCCCCCCCCCAGGTCCAAAGGGAGGGAATACTCCAGCTTAGTCATACTCTTTGCAAGCTTCAAGAAAGTAGATGTATGATTGAGATTCTCTTACCTTGGCTATGGATTGTGGACACTACACTTGGGGATTTATGCAGTTTTATTTATGGTTTATGATTCTTTATTAAATAATCAAGACAGAAATTATGATGTTATGTTTTGGAAGTTATTTTGAGATAGTTTGTTGTAATACTTTTGTATTGAACTAGTATGCAATAAATGTTCGATTTCCGCTGCTTATACTTATCTGTCTTGTAAATTTTTCTGTGTCTTGTACCTATAACCCTCCACCAATGTTAAGGCATTCCCTTTGTGAGTGCCCTTAACGGAGGTGGGGTGTTTCACTTGGTATCAGAGCAAATGTTTACCAGATCAGATAAGAGTTTTTTGAAAACTATTTTCAAAAGAAATATAAAGAAGCATTTTACAAGAAAAAGTGTTATTTTATTTTAAGGCATAATCCCCCAAAGCCATATGCCCTATCTTTCTATCCTTTGTTTTGAATCTTTTCTTTTTCGTTTCAGCATGTCTGGGAATCTTAACCTTCCAGAGGGTGTGACGATACCTGGTTGGTTCAGGAGGTACTTAGAGGTTAGGGCCAACGATGTGGGCCCAGCAGATATTCCTCCTCCTCCAGGTGTAGCGGTTCCTCCTCCTCCTCGTTCAAATGCTTTCTCAGAGATTTGTGGAGACTTTAGGGCCATCGGTGGAAAGAATTTCAAGGGAACTGAATCATTCGTAGAAGCAAGGAACTGGCTCAAAGAAACTGAGGATCTATTCGTTATTTTTGAGGTGGATGATAGGCAGAAGATACAGTTGGCTGTATGGTTGCTCAAAGATGAAGCTTCCTATTGGTGAGAAGTAACTAACGCTGAAAGACCAGTTGAAACATGGATGGATTTCAGAGTGAGGTTTGAGATGAAATTCCTCTCACAAGCTGAACGAAGCTTACAAGTGGAGAAGTTCTTATCTCTTAAGCAAGGAAGTATGACGGTCAAGGAGTACGTCAACCAACTCAATCAACTGGCCCGATTTGGACTGGATTTAGTGAATACTCCTCATAAGAAGACTCTCCGTTTTGTCAAGGGATTGAGTGAGCCACTTCATAGCCTGGTTATGACCCATGTACCTATGGGGGCTACTTACGAGAGGTTAGTGGACATGACACTCTTACATGAGGAAGACAAGGGCAACAAAGAGGCAAAAGTGGAATTACCTCAAGATAAGAAGGTGGAGGGGTCACAGAACAAGAAGGCTGATTCAAAGAAAGGCAGGAAAAACAATAAACCTCGTGACAAGAGAAAGTGTAATTTTTGTGGCATTCCTGGACATCTGGTCAAATACTGCAGGAAGAAGAAAAGGAAGATGGGTGGTTGTTTCCATTATGGAGAAACAGGACACATGGCTAATGTAACAACCCGCATTCTACGCATCGGAGGATCGTATGATATTTATTTCTTTCTTATATGAAGTCGTATCGTCATGTGGCTTTGGGAAACGACCATTGGGGTCATTTCCCATGTTCATGATTTTTGCCGATTTTTAAATGACCATTTTGCCCCTAGCTGATACTGTTTTGGCCATAACTTTTGATTGGAAAGGAATTTTGACTTGAAACCACTTCCATTAGATTCGTTTGATGGTTTACCTTTCCGTAAAGTGGTCATAATGGCTAAACGGACTTACCGTTTGGGAGATATGGCTGAAATAAGATTTTGAAGGTGAAAAACTGCTTAACCGAGCCAAATAGAGTGATTAGTGAATGGGCCCATAACTCATTTCGGGATTAGGGTTACGGGGAGGCTGAAAAGAGTTAGGGATTCATTCCATTTCAGTTTTCTAGCCTCCACTTACCTCTTAGAAACCCTAAAAATGGCCTCCAACCTCTAAATCACCTCCAAATCACTTTCTAATCAAGGATTAAGCTTAGCAACATCAAATCAAGGGATATCTTCACCAAATCAAGATTAGAGCTGCTGATTTGTATTGTTATCCGCGTCCAAACAGAGATTTATTTCAGATCTAAGGTTTATTTGAGGCTAAGGTGAGTGATTTGCATAGTTCCTCACTAATTATGGTTAATTAAGGGTAATTAGTGAAGATTAACGAAATTAGACATGATAAAATTCTGGACAAATATTTATAAATTCTTAAATAATGTTTTAGACCTCTGTTAGAAATTTGGGATAATTTGATTAAGTTTTGCTAATCATATCATTATTTTTGCTTAAGCACACTTAAGGGAAAATATGGGCTTTGGCTATGTTTGATCCATTTTAACTTATCATGTTGATGTTTTGGTGTTTGTGGTCACTTCTATTTATTGCTATGACTTTGTGGTATGCTTTGTGATTGATTAGAATAGATAGAGTGGTCGAAAACGCCGTCGAATGGCGTAAATAGCTTGCTGGACAAACTGCAGGAGAGCACCCGAACCAATCAGATCGGATAGAAGCACGGACCGAACTGCTCACACTAGGAGCTTCCGACCCGATTCGCCTTTTGTGGCATGTACCACTCCGATCCGAACCGCATGGCCACCTCCGAACCAATGCATGGTGATTGGACTTGAAGAACCCGATCCGATCCGCCAGGTGGTGAAGACGACCGATCCGAACCGATGCACTATGAAGGAGCTCGAGGTACCCGATCCGATCCAGTGAAGAGTGTTAATTCACGAACCGTGTTGATAACTAGGAACTGAAGGCCGAACCGAACTGATGGCTAGGAGGATATCCGAACCGATCCGATGATGACCAATAACCCGAGATGCAAAGGTAGTCCAAATGGAAGTTAGAGCTCATGATCCAGTTGGGAACCAATGAGTTCACTTCGTAGTTGGGCTTTGCTGCGGGACGTGTTCTAAGGAGTTTCCGACATTCATAACTTCGATTCACCACCGAAAAGGAATGATGGGCTACGTATCAGTGCAGTAGAGTCATCGTGACTCGAGGGGCAAAGTGATCGTAGAAAGACTATGAGCCAGTGCAGTGGAGCCGTTGTGACTCCATGGGGCAGAGTGGACATAGTAAAGGATTAGTAAGGCTATGAGCCAGTGCAGTGGAGCCGTTGTGACTCCATGGGGCAAAGTGGTCATAGCGAAGGATTAGTGGCTATGGATCAGTGCAGTGAAGTCGTTGTGACTTCATAGGGCAGAGTGATCATAGCAAAGTATTGGGTGATCGAAGTGGTGGATATCGTATGCTTTACGCAGTGAGTGAGAGATGTGAGGATGGTTGCTATGTTTGATTTGTTTGCCATCACTATGACATGCATACCCCCACCCCCGTATGCTAGTACACCATATTTTAGTGGCACCTTAGAGTGTTGTACAATATGTAGTGCTAACTCTTTGGTTGTAGGTCCAGGTTCAGGTATGGTTTAGTATACCTGTTATTGTTCTGTTTAGCTGCTTATCGCTCATACCAGACTTTCTGTATGACCCAGAGTTTTATGTCTCTTCTTATTACTCTGGGTGCTCACATGAGCAGACTAGAGACAGGTTAGCTGGTGATGCACGAATAGCTGATTCGGGGGCAGGCAGGAGGCTTCCACGTATGATATATATATATATATATATATATATATATATTCTCCCTGTGTCGTTGGTGGTCACTACTTGGGCATTAGTAGTGTACCTCCTTTATCTTGCTTTTACCTTTAGAGACAGTTTGAAAAGTTGTAATAATGATGATGTGGAACATAAGCTGTATTTGAATTTTCCGCTGCTATGATAGTTTGTTTTCAGCTTATGCACTGTCTCACCTGTTTTATGTCAAGTATGTTGTTATTATATTTTGTTCTATGCGTTGTGAGACATTCTACAGGTTCCTTGTTGATTCTTCGTCTTCTTCCTTTCCTTCTGACGACCATCCCGTGCAAATTGGACATATGTACAACGCACTTTTGGAGTAAATGTCGGTTGGTACGGGGCGGGCCGTCACATTTGGTATCAGAGCTCTAGGTTGCGTAGTTAACCTAGGGAGAGATAGTACGTATATGAGAGTGCATATTTGTGATTACTTTGGTTTTCAAAAGCTATATATATACTATTAGTATAGCTCAGGATGAAGTCGCACTGCACTAGCACCACTATGGAGATGGTTAATCATTTTCTCTTTACAGGTTGAACGATGAGCCGATACGCAAGAGGTGCTGATAGAGGGGCCAATAATGGGAATGTTGCTGACATGAGGGCGATGTTTACTAACCTCATGAGAGAAATGCTTAGGGATGTGCAAGGGGCAGCTCCCAATGCCGGAAATGGTGGTGGTCCAATAGTGCAGGCGCCTAGGGTCGATTTCGCCAAGCTATGCAAGAATTACACACTACTACAAAAGTGGGCATATTCGACACTAATTTGTGTGTGTTGCATGAAAAGTGTGGCGAAAGCTATGCTTTCTTTGATCTTCTGCAACAATATTCATATGTTGTTGCATTATATGTGAATGCACTGTTGCGGTGGGAATTCTAGTGTTTTGACGTGCAACACCAGTTAAAAGCGTAGCATTACATATATATAATCCAGCTCAGCGATCCGCCTTATCAATATATTAAAACCCCAACCGTAGATGCAAGATTAATCCAACGGTTCAAACCATCTGTTGGTCTGATGATCTTAACGATAGCCATCATCCAATCATTGACAGCCACGTCATTGCATTATTTTGACGAAATTTTGGCGCGATCTTCTCCCTTCACGAAATTGTTTTCTTCTCTATCATCTAATCGTTTCCCCCCTTTTTACTATTGACAAAAATTTAAACCTAAATTCACGTCAGTATCACTCCTCTCCTCGACAGCAAATTCTATTCTGAAAAGGTTGAAGCTTTGAAATGCTTTCTAGCTTTGATTGCTCAGGGCATTGACATTGCCAGTTTTTTCACTCAGGTTCAGTTTGTATAGCGCTGTGAATTAGTTACGCTTATTATAGATTGGATTATGAGTAATTAGTAAGTAGTTCATTTGTTACACTTTGGAAAACCCATTTGCTTATGAGTAATTAGTTGCTTGGACATCCCAAACTTAGGGAAACCCGTTCGCTTATGAGTGATTAGTCGATGAAATATTAGATTATGAGTAATTAGTTGCGCTTTGACCATTGATTTGGGATTTGGGATTTGGGATTATGCTGAGGTTTATTCGAAAATTGTACCCAGCAATAAACCATGAGAACCGGGCTATTGGCATGAAAAAGACATTGGTTTATTATAGAGATCGAGCTAGTTAAGGAATGGGGACTGTACAGTCGAAAGTGATTTGCACTTTGCGTTCATTTACACTGACATATAATTGTATGCTTGAGGTTTTGTGATACATATACATGTGTAGTAATGTGGTGTGCTTGAGGCTAACAATTTCCCGACCCGGACGAGTCGTTCACCCGTATCTTATAACACGCACAGGTATTTTCCATTTGATTTTGGAAACTACCAATTTCAATGTTTCGATTTTGAAAACATATGCTCAGTTTTGCATCAGTTCATACCATACACATCCAAAAAATGACATACAACTGTATGCTTGAGGTTTTGTGATACAAATACATGTGTCGCACTGCGGTTTTGTGATACAAATACCCGTATCTAACACGCACGCACAAGTATTATAAGGCAACATCAGTCCATACAATACACATTAGTTCATACCATACACGCACAAGTATACACACACGCACAAGTATCATAAGGCAGCATCGATTAGTTCATACCATACACGCACAAGTATATACACACGCACAAGTATAATAAGGCAGCATTGATCAGTTCATACCATACACATCCAAAAAATAACATACACATCCACATCCAAAAGTATCATAAAGTTAACTTAATATATACACATCCAAAAAATGAAATTATAGTAGCATCAATTCATACCAGATCAGGGTTGCAGGGCAGTGGAACTTCCAACTGATTCGTTAGGGCTTTGCGGCTGTGGGAGAGCCGGTCCGAAGTGAGCAGCCGCATGTGATGGACCCGCAGCATCAGGACAAGGGGTGAGGTAGTTTGGCCAGTCAAATTCCTGATCAACTTCTATATCTACCCACTGATCATTCCTCTGGTTCATTGGGGCTTGGTTATCAACATGTATGTCATGGGCGGCTTCCGGAAATAAGCTTGGCAAGGGGGGTAGCTCAGCAGCTTCTTGTATCATTGCATTAAATCTTTCATCTGAATCCATTTCCCATTCCCATCCGTAATGATGCAAACATGGAACCACCTCTTCCTCCCTATTGCTCACAAAAAGAAGTTCAGGCCTTGTCCCAGGATGAGCATGGGTACAGCGCTGAACCTTAATGAAGTAAACCTTGTTATTGATTTGAGCAGCAAAAGCATTTATATTGCCAATGCCTTCATAAAATTGCATTTTCAGGTAGAAAGATGTATGGTCATACTGAGACCAGTAACAGTCGTCAATTGCAAGCACACGTCCCATTGGCTTCATTACTTCTTCAACAGCAGGAACATTACTCTTTAGGAACTCGGGAAAGCCATCAACTTTAGCCCATGATTCCACTTCTAACGCTGGTGAGGGCTCAAATTCTTCATCAGACCATGATTGCAGGTAAATAGCACCACCAGGTTTTGTAAAAACTTTCAACATTAGAGCATGATCACGAATTCTGTACGATGGGCATGATACTAAAAAAGAGTTGTTGGGTATTACCCGTATAGGCCACGAATTATGATTGAGAGCCACCTTAAGAACGTCTTGCACAACTTCGAAATTCCAATGTCCCTTAATAACAGTGGTTGTGATGTATAGAGACGAGTCCATTGTTTTTGTTTCTTTTTAAAATTTCGAAGATTGGGGTTTAGGGGATATGGAGGAGATGATGTTCTGACGCTGGAAAGGATGTGCGAGGGACCCAATGGATGGTGTCAGGCAGATATGTGAACTGGAAATGCTTGCACAGAAGACGAAGCATACTCAATTCTATTTTTGATGAGGTCGCACGTAGTGACCAATGCTGATTGGTCAACTGTTATAATTGTATGCGTAACTCACTAAGATTTATAAGTTAATTAGATGGCCAAATGCACAGATGCATGCACACAGCACATATGCACTTATCAAATTAATAACTTGTAAATTCAAATTGCAGGATCTGAAATGACGAGGGGAGATACAGCTGGCAAGTGGAGGACCTAAAATGACATAGAGATATAGTTTCTGGTTCATGACATTGCTACTTTGTAGAATGCACACTAATCGTTTTTATTGGCATTTGTATTGAAGGTGGTATGTGTTGGCACTTTTACTACTTTTAAATTATGTATTTGATCGTATGTGTTATATATTTGATCGGATGTATTGAAGGCGGTATGTATTGAAGGTTTGAATGTGATGATGAATGTAACGGATGTGTTTCTTCTATGTAAAAAACTGATATTGCAAAATTTATAATTAAAGCGTTGTATTTGCCTTCTTTTACTGTTGCATTTGCTTTTTTCCTGATGTCGTGTTTCAAGATAATGGTGTCACATTCCATAATACAGTGATGTTGCATTACGTAAAATAGTAGTAAGTCCACGTGGCACGTAAACGCCACAGCTGACATGGCATGTGACACGTATGCAGCTGACGTGGAGATCTGACGTGTCGTGTGACACGGTGGCAGCTGACATGGAAAGCTGACGTGGCCGCCGCTATCGTGACCTGGTACCCAGGATCTAACTAATTTTCAAGCAACGCTGAATAATGTTGCATTATGTACAATTAGTGTTGCATTACGTCTATAACGCAACACTTTCTTTCTGTGGCAGTAGATGTGCTAAAGCGTTGCCTTAGATGGCTAATGCAACGGCCGTGGATGCCACGCCCCCCTGGTGTTGCCTATTTGAAAAAAGGGGCTACTGCAACGCTTTTTTGATCTACGGCCACAGTAAAATAGTGTCGAATATGCCCACTTTTGTAGTAGTGACACTAGCCTTGGTGGGAAGCCGTTCCACAGAACGAAGTCGGCCACGGATGTTCAGGATTGGTTGGATAGCTGTGATCGTATCTTCGACGACTTGGGTATCGAGGATGCGATGAAGATAAGGCTAGCGTCTCGTCAGCTGCAAGGGCGAGCGATGAATTGGTGGAATGCTATTAAGACAGCCACTCCAGAGGATCAGGTTACTTGGGATCAGTTTAAGGCTCGCTTTAGCGACAAGTTTACCCCAACTGCTCAGAAGTCGGAATTGTTTAGGAAGTTCTTGGGGCTTAAGCAGAATGGTAGGTCAGTCTCGGACTATATTGCTGAGTTCGACACTTTGTCGAAGTATGGATTATCCCTTATTGATACTCCTGAGAAGAAGAATGAGAAGTTCATTACTGGTTTGGATGGATACTTGGGGGAAAGGCTTATCAACCACATCGATGAGACTTTTGAATCGATTGTGGGGAAAGCTTTGAGATCAGAGAGTCTTTACCCTAAGTCAAAGACTTAGGTTGCATCTGCAGAAGGGCTGAAGCCACAAGCAGGCGGTGGAGGCAAGAATAACACTTAGAACAAGAGGAAGCAGAACCAAACTAAGGATGGTCAGAAAAAGAGCAAGAAAGATGTTGAGTGCTTCAGCTGTGGTAAGAAGGGACATTATGCTAAAGAGTGTCGAACCAAGCCAGCGGATAGGAAGTGCTACAACTTTGGCCAAGTGGGCCATCATAAGGATAAATGTCCACAACCTCTTAAAGAGAAGAAGATTGTGAAAGCATATGCTATTAATGTTGTTCCTTCTTCGTCGAATGCCCCAACTGCGGCGGATAAAGGAAAGAATGTCGTCATTCAAGGTATGCTTTCTATTCATGATTTACCTATTCGAGTTTTGTTTGATATTGGGCTTCCTGTTCCTTCATATCTAGTGACCTGGTAGATAGGTTGGGACTGGAACCCGAGATAGTCGATAGACCCTTGGTTGTGACGAACCCGATTGGCGGTTCGACTAACCTTAGTATGATTTGCCGAAATTTGGTCTTATCGAGTCATGGATGTATGTTTATTTGTGATTGCTTTGTTTTGGGCTTTACTGGGTATGGCATTATATTGGGGGTCGATTGGCTCCAAAGATACGGGGTGGTGGTAACTGTGAGGGCTTTTTGGTGACATTTAGGGCGGATGATGGGCGGAGGGTAGTGTTTGGTAGTCTACCTAGTGATGGGGTAATGGCTAGTTTTATAAATTCCCTCGACATCCTGCATGATGAGTTGTCAGATATGACCGTGGTTGGCCAGTATCCGAACGTCTTCGAGGAAGTGACCAGACTTCCACCACACCGAGAGATTGAGTTCCGTATTGATTTAGTGAAAGATGCCAGACCTATAGTGATGCCACTTCGTCGTATGGCACCAAGGGAGTAGCGAGAGCTTAGGGTGCAAGTAAGAGATCTTTTGAAGAAGGGGTTTATCAGAAGGAGTGTTTCTGAATGGGGAGCACCAGTTGTGTTTGCTACCAAGGCCGATGAATCCCTTCGTTTGTGTGTAGACTACCACGATTGAATAAAGTGACGAGGAAGAACAAGTATCCTCTACCGCGGATAGATGATTTGTTTGATCAATTGAGTGGCGCGAGAGTATTTTCTCAGTTGGATCTCGCGACAGGTTTTCATCAGCTTAGAGTGGAAGCTGAGAGTATAGCTAAAACGGCATTCCGGACTCCGTCTGGATTTTATGAGTGGTTGGTCATGCCATTCCGGCTGACCAATGCCCCAACATATTTTGTGGATCTTATGAATAGGGTATTCAGAGATTAGTTGAATAAGTTTGTCCTTGTGTTCGTGGATGATATTTTGGTCTACTCGAGGACAGAGGAAGAACACAAGGAACATTTGAGGATAGTGATGGAGGTGTTGAGAAAACACCAATTAAAAGCGAAGTTTTCTAAGTGTCACTTCTGGAGGAGGGAAATGAGATTCTTAGGCCATGTTGTTTCAGAGAATGGTATTGCCGTGGATCCTGCGAAGGTGGCTATGGTACAAGATTGGTCTACGCCCAAGAATGCAACGGACATAAGAAGTTTCTTGGGATTAGCTGGATATTATCGTAAGTTTATCCAGGACTTCTCCAAGATAGCAGCACCCTTGACTCAGTTGACCAAGAAGAATCAAACTTTCGTCTGGGACGAAAAGTGTGAGAATGGATTCAAGAGTTTATCAGAAGAAGTGTCTCCGGGTGGGGAGCACCAGTTGTGTTTGCTACTAAGGCAGATGGTTCCCTTCGTTTGTGTGTGGACTATCGCGAGTTGAATAAGGTGACGAGGAAGAATAAGTATCCTCTACCGCGGATAGATGATTTGTTTGATCAGCTAGAAGGAGCAAGAGTGTTCTCCCAGTTGGACCTCGCGACAGGATTTCTTCAGCTCCGAGTAGCGACTGAGAGTGTTCCGAAAACGGCATTTAGGACGTCGTCTGGATTCTATGAGTGGTTGGTCATGCCATTTGTGTTGACTAATGCACCAGCATACTTCGTGGATCTTATGAATCGGGTATTCAGAGATCAGTTGAATAAGTTTGTTCTTGTGTTTGTAGACGACATCCTTGTTTACTCAAGGGCAGAGGAAGAACACAAGGGACATTTGAGGATAGTGATGGAGGTGTTGAGGAAACACCAATTGAAAGCGAAATTTTCTAAGTGTCACTTCTGGAGGAGGGAAGTGAGATTCTTGGGTCATGTTGTTTCAGAGAATGGTATTGCCGTGGACCCTGTGAAGGTGGCTACGGTAGAGGATTGGTCTACGCCCAAGAATGCAACAGACGTAAGAAGCTTCTTGGAGTTAGCGGGATATTATCGTAAGTTTATCCAGGACTTCTCCAAGATAGCAGCACCGTTGACTCAGTTGACTAATAAGAATCAAACCTTCGTCTGGGACGGAGTGTGTGAGAATGCATTCAAGAGTCTAAAAGAAAAGTTGACATGTGCGCCAGTGTTAGTCATTCCTAAAGGGAATGAAGAGATGACGGTATACACGGATGCTTGTGGTACCGGACTAGGTGCTATATTGATGCAAGGAGGTAGGGTCGTAGCTTATGCTAGTTGGCAACTAAAGCCGCATGAGAAAAAGTATCGTACCCATGATTTGGAACTGGCGGCGATCGTGTTCGCATTGAAGATGTGGAGACATTATCTCTTGGGAGAGAGATTTGAGTTGTTTACCGATCATAAATCGTTAAAGTATCTCTTCTCTCAAAAGGATCTAAATCTCCGTCAGCAGAGATGGTTAGAGTTCTTGGCTTTGTATGATTTTTATATCGCATATACACCTGGGAAAGGCAATGCAGTAGCCGATGCCTTGAGTAGGAGACATGCCAGTTTAGGGGCTATGTTTCTTGAATGGAAGCAACTGGAGTATATCGCAGGGTATGATTTCAGACCAAAGTGCGAATTAGATCTAAAGATGTTAGCTAGTTTGACGATCAGACCCACTTTGATTGAGCGGATTGGTTCCAGCCAGAGGGACGATCCTAATCTATTGGAAATCATCTCCAAGTTAGAGATGAATATCGACGGTGAGGAGATGAATTTGTATGGGCTTGATCGAGAAGGATGGCTTCGAAAGAATGGAAGACTAGTTGTACCCAACGTGAATGGTTTGAGAGATGAAGTGCTTAGGGAATGTCATCACTCGAAACTGACTATACACCCCGGTGGTGATAAGATGTATCGAGACATGAAGTAGACTTACTACTGGGAAGGGAAGAAAAGAGACGTTGGGAAGTTTATATCCAAGTGCATGAATTGCCAGCTAGTTAAAGCCGAGCAAAAGAAGCCTGGTGGTTTGTTGCAACCATTAGAAATTCTCGAATGAAAATGGGAGCAAGTCTCGATGGATTTCATTAATGGTTTACCAAGGACTAGATCGGGACATGATAGCATTTGGGTAATTATGGATCGATTGACTAAGAGTGCAAGATTTATACCAGTCAAATCGACCAGAATGGCAGTAAGTTAGCAGAATTGTATATGAAGTGGGTAGTGAGATTTCATGGAGTACCTAAAAGCATTGTGAGTTACCGAGACCCGTTGTTCACTAGTGGGTTTTGGAAGAGCTTACAAGAGGCTCTAGGGTCGGAATTATATCTCAATACCGCGTATCATCCTCAAACCGACGGTCAGACAGAGAGGGTGAATCGTATATTAGAATATCTCTTGAGAGCTTGTATATTGGATTTTGGTGGATCATGGGATGACCATTTGCATATAGTAGAGTTTGCATATAATAATAGCTACCAACCCAGTATCGGCATGGCTCCATATGAAGCTTTGTACGGAAGACCGTGCAACTCACCATCATGTTGGATAGAGACCGGCGAGAAGTTTGTTCTTGGACCAGATGTGGTGAGGGAAACTTCAGATAAGATTAAGATCATTCAACAACGGATGAAGGTTGCCCAGGATAGGCAGAAGAGTTATGCTGATAAGAGGAGAAGAGACTTAAAATTCTCCATTGGTGACTTGGTGTTTGTCAAGATTTCTCCGTTGAAGAGCGTGATACGATTTGGCAGGAGAGGCAAGTTGGCACCAAGATTTGTTGGCCCATTCCCAATTCTCGAACAAGTTGAGAATTTGGCATATAGAATTGAATTACCAGAGAAGATGGCGGGAGTTCACAACGTATTTCATGTTTCCCAGCTAAGGAAGTTCGTGCACGACCCAGATATGACTATTTCATCTGATCAGTTTAAGGACTTCGAAGTGGAACCCGAGGCGGTTGGGAACCGCAAGCCGATTTCGTATTGTTGAGCACGATACGAAGCGACTTCGAAGAAATGCGGTGAAGCTAGTCAAGGTTCAGTGGGGCGAGGACGAGAATGACTGTACTTGGGAGACAGAGGAGAGCATTAGGAAGGCGTATCCAGAACTCTTTGCCTAGTAAGACTTACTTTGCAATTTAGTTATTCCGCATGCTAGGATATACTTGTTTTGCTTGTTTTGCATGTTTGATTGTTGTTCTATGGTTGATAGGCATGCGAGACCCTTTTGTGTGTTTTAGTTAGGGAATTTCGGGGGCGAAATTTCTTAAGGAGGGGAGAATGTAACAACCCGCATTCTATGCATCGGAGGATCGTAGGATATTTATTTCTTTCTTATATGAAGTCGTATGGTCATGTGGCTTTGGGAAACGACCATTGGGGTCATTTCCCATGTTCATGTTTTTTGCCGATTTTTAAATGACCATTTTACCCCTAGCTGATATTGTTTTGGCCATAACTTTTGATTGGAAAGGAATTTTGACCTGAAACCACTTCCATTAGATTCGTTTGATGGTTTAACTTTCCGTAGAGTGGTCATAATGGCTAAACGGACTTACCGTTTGGGAGGTATGGCTGAAAAAAGGTTTGGAAGGTGAAAAATTGCTTAACCGGGCCAAACAGGGTGATTAGTGAATGGGCCCATAACCCATTTCGGGATTAGGGTTATGGGGAGGCTGAAAAGAGATAGGGATTCATTCCATTTCAGTTTTCTAGCCTCCACTTACCTCTTAGAAACCCTAAAAATGGCCTCCAACCTCTAAATCACCTCCAAATCACTTTCTAATCAAGGATTAAGCTTAGCAACATCAAATCAAGGGAGATCTTCACCAAATCAAGATTAGAGCTGCTGATTTGCATTGTTATTTGCGCCCAAATAGAGATTTATTTCAGATCTAAGGTTTATTTGAGGCTAAGGTGAGTGATTTGCATAGTTCCTCACTAATTATGGTTAATTAAGGGTAATTAGTGAAGATTAACGAAATTAGACTTGATAAAATTCTGGAAAAATATTTATAAATTCTTAAATAATGTTTTAGACCTCTTTTAGAAATTTGGGTTAATTTGATTAAGTTTTGCTAATCATATCATTGGTTTTGCTTAAGCGCACTTAAGGGAAAATATGGGCTTTGGCTATGTTTGATCCATTTTAACTTATCATATTGATGTTTTGGTGTTTGTGGTCACTTCTATTTGTTGCTATGACTTTGTGGTATGCTTTGTGATTGATTAGAATAGTTAGAGTGGTCGAAAATGCCATCGAATGGCGTAAATAGCTTGCTGGACAAACTGGAGGAGAGCACCCGAACCGAACGGATCGGATAGAAGCACGGACCGAACCGCTCACACTAGGAGCTTACGACCCGATTCACTTTTTGTGGCATGTACCACTCCGATCTGAACCGCATGGTCACCTCCAAACCGATGCATGGTGATTGGACTTGAAGAACCCGATTCGATCCGCCAGGAGGTGAAGATGATTGATCCGAACCGATGCACTATGAAGGAGCTCGAGGTACCCAATCTGATCCAGTAAAGAGTGTTAATTCACGAACCGTGTTGATGACTAGGAACTGAAGGCCGAACCGAACTGATGGCTAGGAGGAGATCCGAACCGATCCGATGATGACCAATAATCCGTGATGCAAAGGTAGTCCAAATGGAAGTTAGAGCTCAGGATCCAGTTGGGAACCAATGAGTTCACTTTATGGTTGGGCTCTGCTGCGGGACGTGTGCTAAGGAGTTGTCGACATTCATAACTTCGATTCACCACCGAAAAGGAATGATGGGCTACATATCAGTGCAGTAGAGTCATCGTGACTCGAGGGCAAAGTGATCGTAGCAAGACTATGAGCCAATGCAGTGGAGCCGTTGTGACTCAATGGGGGCAGAGTGGACATAGTAAAGGATTAGTAAGGCTTTGAGCCAGTGCAGTGGAGCCGTTGTGACTCCATGGGGGCAAAGTGGACATAGTAAAGGATTAGTAGCTATGGATCAGTGCAGTGAAGTCGTTGTGACTTCATGGGGCAGAGTGATCATAGCAAAGTATTGGGTGATCGAAGTGGTGGATATCGTATGCTTTACGCACTGAGTGAGAGATGTGAGGATGGTTGCTATGTTTGATTTGTTTGCCATCACTATGACATGCACACCCCCACCCCCGTATGCTAGTACGCCATATGTTAGTGGCACCTTAGAGTGTTGTACAGTATGTAGTGCTGATTCTTTGGTTGCAGGTCCAGGTTCAGGTATGGTTTAGTATACCTGTTATTGTTCTGTTTAGCTGCTTATCGCTCATACCAGACTTTTTGTCTGACCCAGAGTTTTATGTCTCTTCTTATTACTCTGGGTGCTCACATGAGCAGACTAGAGACATGTTAGCTGGTGATGCACTAGTAGCTGATTAGGAGGCGAGCAGGAGGCTTCCACGTATGATATATACAGATATTCTCTTTGTGTCGTTGGTGGTCACTACTTGGGCATTAGTAGTGTACCTCTTTTATCTTGCTTTTATCTTTAGAGACAGTTTGAAAAGTTGTAATAATGATGATGTGAAACATAAGCTGTATTTGGATTTTCCGCTGCTATGATAGTTTGTTTTCAGCTTATGCACTGTCTCACCTGTTTTATGTCAGGTATGTTGTTATTATATTTTGTTCTATGCGCTGTGAGACATTCTACAGGATCCTTGTTGATTCTTCGTCTTCTTCCTTTCCTTCTGACGACCATCCCATGCTAATTGGACATGTGTACAACACACTTTTGGAGTAAATATCGGTTGGTACGAGCGGGCCGTCACAGCTAAGGACTGCCCAAGAAAGCAAGGGCAGAGAGCTGGACCTTCTTCTGGAGGACAAGTTCACGCTCTCACGGTGGAACGAGGTAGAAATATTTCTGTCGAGAGTTTAGTTTATTTGTTTGATCATCCTATTCGTACACTATTTGATTCTGGTGCATCGCACTCATTTATATCTACTTCCTTAGTTGAATCTCTGCACCTAGACACCAGTATAGTAGAGGATCCCTTGGTTGTTTCAAATCCAACTGGGGGCTCAGCCTGTTTGTCAATGGTTTGTTTGGATTTGTAAATTTACATTCTAAGCGTTGGGTTTAGATGTAATGCCTTTGTTTTGGGCTTCACGGGCTATGGGTTGATTCTAGGCATGGACTGGCTATCCAGTAATGGTGCCATCCTCGATTGTGAAAAGAGAGTGGTTAGACTCATGACTCGCCTCGGTAACACTCTCGAAATCTCTTGTAATCCCATGAATTCTGTTATGCTAAGTTATCTAGAATCTCTTGATGCATCTGTTGAGAACTTGCAGTCTGTAGAGATAGTCCGTGAATACTCGGATGTGTTTGAAGAGGTAAAGGGCTTACCTCCAAAGCGGGAGATAAACTTCCGCATATACCTCGTTGACAATGCAAAACCCGTTACCTTACCCGTTAGGCACATGGCTCTAAGGGAGTGAAAAGAGCTTAACAAGAAAGTTAAAGATCTCCTAGAAAAGGGGTTTATAAGGCAGAGTATTTCTAAATGGGGTGCTCCAGTAGTGTTCGCAACTAAAGCAGATGGTTTACTTCGCCTGTGCGTTGATTATAGGGAGCTAAACAAGCCGACCAAGAAGAATAGGCACCCACTCCCGAGAATAGATGATTTGTTCGATCAACTTGTAGGTGCATCGGTTTTCTCCCAATTAGATTTAGCTATCGGGTTTCATCAACTAAGAGTGGCTGAAGACAACATTGATAAGACCGCGTTCAGAAATCCGGATGGTTTCTTTGAGTGGCTTGTCATGCCTTTCGGCTTGACAAATGCACCTGCTTACTTCGTTGATTTGATGAGCAGAGTGTTCACGGAGTTCCTCAACAAGTTTGTGGTGGTCTTAGTGGACGATATTTTGATCTTCTCAAAGAGTGAGGAAGAACATGCTCAGCACTTAAGGGAAGTCATGGATACTCTCCATGCATATCAATTGAAAGCCAAATTCTCCAAATGCCATTTCTGGAGAGAAGAAGTTAGGTTCCTTGGACATGTGGTATCCAAAGAGGGGTTAGCTGTAGACCCCGCAAAAGTGGTTGCTATGCAAGATTGGAAGGTTCCGCGGAACGCAACCGAAGTCCAAAGCTTTCTTGGGCTAGCAGGCTTTTATGGAAAGTTCATCAAAGATTTTGCAAAAATCTCAGCTCCACTTACAAGGTTGACAAAGAAGAACCTAACTTTCAATTGGGATTTTGATTGTGATATTGCTTTCCAACGATTAAAGAGGGCTCTGACAACAGCCCCAGTTCTGACATTGCCATATGGGAGCAAGATGTTTACCGTACACACTGACGCCTATGGTATGGGACTTGGTGCTGTCTTGATGCAAGAAGGAAAGGTAGTAGTTTATGGAGGCAGACAGTTGAAAGTACATGAGAAAAACTACCCAGCCCACGATCTAGAGTTGGCGGCCATCGTTTTTGTGCTTAAGTCTTAGCGCCATTATCTCCTAGGTGAGAAGTTTGAATTGTTTACTGACCATAAATCGTAGAAATACCTTTTCTCGCAGAAAGATCTCAACTTGAGGCAGCAAAGATGGATGGAGTTTCTTGCCTCGTATGTTTTTGAGATTTCCTACACTCTTGGCAAGGGCAATGCAGTAGCAGACGCCTTGAGTAGAAAAAAACTAACCTTAAGCCCTCTCTTTGTAAAAAGACAAAGCTTGGAGTACATAGCCAACTTTGACTTCATGCCCTCCTCTGAATTTGTACCTGGCTTATTAGCAACATTGGAAGTGCGGCCTACGCTTTTGGACTCAATAGGGACCACGCAACGTGAAGACCCTCAACTAGTTGATATAATAGATAAACTGATTAGGGGTGAGACTTCGAGTCACCCCAATAGGTACTCCATCGATGATAAGGGATGGTTGAGATGGGATGGAAGACTATGCGTCCCACAAGCAAGGGATTTGGTAAAGAAGGTTCTTGAAGAGGCACACCATTCCAAGTTGACCATACACCCCGGTAGAGACAAAATGTACAAGGATATAAAAAGGGTTTTCTTTTGGAGTGGCATGAAAAGAGATGTAGTTGAATTTGTCTCCAAGTGCATGATATGCCAGCAAGTCAAGGCGGAACAAAAGAAGCCTGGAGGTTTGCTTCATCCTCTAGAGGTCCCACAATAGAAATTGGATAGCATTTCAATGGACTTTGTTGATGGGTTGCCTAGGTCAAGGAAGGGGAATACCAGTATTTGGGTAAAAGTGGACAAGCTCACAAAAAGCGCCCACTTTATACTCGTCAAGCGTAGAAGGACTGTCTCATCTCTAGCATCCATATATCTTAAAGAGATAGTTCGACTCCATGGGATACCCTCCAGCATAGTGAGTGATCGAGATCCTATCTTCACGAGCGAGTTTTGGAAGAGTTTACAAGAGGCTGTAGGCACACAATTATGCTTAAGCACGGCCTATCACTCTCAAACCGATGGCCGGACGGAAAGAGTCAACAGAGTATTAGAAGACCTCTTGAGACCATGCATTCTTGACTTCAGAGGTACATGGGAGGATCATTTACCTTTGGTGGAATTCGCTTACAACAATAACTACCAAGCCACCATAGGCATGACGCCTTTCGAAGCATTATATGGAAGACCATGCTGGTCACCAACTTGATGGTGGGAGTCCACAGACAAACTCATACTTGGACCAGACATGATTATAGAAACTTCAGATAAAGTGGACTTAATACGAAAAAGAATGATGACTGCCCAAGATAGACAGAAGTCCTACGCAGACAAAAGAAGAACCGACTTTGAGTTCAAAGTTGAAGACAAGGTCTTCCTTAAAGTACCTCCTTTGAGAAATGTCGTTCGCTTTGGACCCGCAAGAAAGTTAGCACCAAGAATTGTGGGGCCGTTTCCTATCATTGAGAAGATTAGGAAGATGGCTTATAGGGTACAGCTGCCCGAAAGATTGGCTGGGGTTCATAATGTCTTTCATGTCTCTCACTTGCGGAAGTGCTTACATAAGTCTGCGGAAGTGGTGGAACCAAGCATGCTAGAGGAAGTAGAAGTTGAACGAGAAGCAACTGTGAGGAGAGTTCCAACCTGTATCTTGGGAACAGAAGTCAAAAAGCTACGCAACCGTGAAGTCAAGCTTGTCAAAGTTCAGTGGAGCGACACCGAGGAAGACGCGACTTGGGAAACTGAGGACAGAATACGTGCAGCCTACCCTTTTCTTTTTGAGGGTACATCTTTAACCTCTTTTTCCTTAAGTTTATGCTTGTATCTATCTTTTTAGGTATATCTCCTCGACCTTATCCTTATCCTTAGGTAGAAACCTATTTGGATGTAAACATGTAATTGAAACATGTTATGGTTGATGGTTGCAAGTGGTTGCTCGTGGATTGCTAGTGGTTGCTCGTGGATGCATATACACACACATTAGGTATTAGATCGACTCAGTCACTTTCATATTGCATATGCATATATGTATTTGTATATGGATTGAAACTTGATGTGTTTTGCATTTGTATGAATGATGTGCACTCATGTAGGAAATTTTGAGTAGGAAAAACTGCATACATAATGGACTCATGGAACTGACATAATTTGCATTAAGGAGGTCAACTGAATAAGTAGACTGCCTGATTTTGCATTAGATAAGGACATATACACACATTATGCATATGATCATGAAGCGTTAGAAGTCTTTTAAGAACAATGGACGCCTGTGTTTGATGGTTGAGTGGATGGGTGATTGGATGGTAGAATATAAGTTCTTCTCTACTTGAAGATTTCAGGGACGAAATCCTAAAAGGAGGGGAGAATGTAACACCCCGTATTTTCTGTTAACGTTATAATAACGAATTAAACAATACTTAATTTCAAATGTGAGAATTAAGGGAAACAATTTACACCATTGCGTTCGTCTCGGAATTCTACTAGATGCAAATGGACTTCATATGAATTGGACTTCGTATGAAGAAGTTATGGCCTTCAGAAGTTTCAGAAATTCAAATAAATTCATACAGCTCGAAACCGGATTCAAAATTCAAAACAGAAGTCAGAAGCGAGCTGGGCGGGAAAATTCTCGCCTAGGACCCAGGTCGACCAGGGGGTCGATCCTAGTGTCACTACAACAAAAATATCATATTACAACTGTAATTTTACAACTGTTAGAAAATGACAGTTGTAATAAAGGTTTTTTACAACTGTTTTTCTTCAAAAAGTTGTAAAAAACTTATTTTCAACAACTTAATTATTTTGCCAGTTGTAATAGATGTTTATTACAACTTTTCTTCTTTGCCAACTGTAATAAACTAATATTCTATAATCAATAATTAATTATTTAAACTTAGAATAATTAATAATTAATTATTTCTAGTAATAACCTTACAAATATGTAATAATTAATGAATGATAACTAGTAATTAGTTTGTAGTAATTACTACTAAATAATTAATAATATTTATATGATAATTAAATTTTAATAATTAATATCCAATTATAAAGTAATAATAATTAAGAAGTAACAGTTAGTAATTTAGTAGAATTTGTTTTCAAGAAATTCATATTATATTTAATATAAATATTCACTTACTAATAATAATGTGTAATATTCACTTTTATAAACTTTGTTCTATTGTTCTGTGATCCCAAAAAAATTGATAGTCATTGCTGAAAACTCAGGCGGGAATAGTAAAAAAGTTGGCTCCAAAGCAACTCACGTGCTATGTTTTGACTCCCTCACGCGAGCCTCCTCATCTCCCCTTTGCTAAATCAATCCTTTTCTGCAAATCAAAATTGATATTCTTCCTCCCCTCAAACAAAGTTCCACCTTAGCAAACCAGCGCCGCTACTTCAGAAATGTCGATCAGTTGAAATTCGCATACTACCGAGATCTCGAATCCACCATTTTACTGCCTATCGTTTATGTGATCTCGAATTCATTTTATGCCCCACTTCCCCGCTTAGTATTTTCTGCTCAATAGAAATTTGTGCTTTCTTTTACTTTACACATCTTCTCCTCAGGATTGGGTGAAGAAAACATGGTCGCTCTCCACTAATCCCAACTTTCAAATCCAATGAAAATTGGAAAATCAGACAACTGAATAATTCGTTGTCGATCTGTACAGCACGCATTTGCCGGAGGGGTTCGCCTTAGCCACGCCAAGGTACTACAACGCGAACTTTTATAATTTGTGGATGCAACGAGGTTATAACTTAGATCTGAATTGGACATGAGGTTTGGTTCTAAGTTATGGCGAGGTGGTTGTTTTTATCTGGTGGACTACTATTGAAAGTCTCATATTAGGAGGATGTAAAGATTGTTGCTAAGGGAAATAAACATTCCTGAGTGGAATCTAATAAGCAAAGAAGTGGTATTTGTTGCTGTAGATCTTGAAAGAGCTCTTGGGATGATGAACTACAGTGCAATCTCCACTGTTTTAAAGAAACGTTAATTTTGCAGGTATGGCGATATACAACACATAACCATTTTGCTTTTTCCTTTCCATCGTTAGCAGTACAATGGTTGTACTCTTCCACTGCTGCAATGATGAAGCAAGATGCTTTTGGTTGGTTCTCTAACGCTACAATTATTAATACTGGTTACAACTTATTAATCAAAATTGGGCATCCAACCCAATAGACTTTTTGTTTGAGCTGATAATATTTTATATAATTTTCTGCAGCCAAATTATATAAGCAATGATAACATTACACCTTGTTTCACATCTTTTTGGAATTGGGTCCGTATAGCAACCGTCAGGCTCTACATCAAGAAATATGAAAAAGATCCATCAAAAATTGGTAGGGAATCACATGAAGCTCTTGCTTCTCTTGTTGATATGGCCCTAAAACTCTCAATGATGCAGGAGTTCACTGGGAGATCTGCGCCAATTGTTATCAGATAAACAGCAAATCGGCTACGTTATGTTTGTACTTCAAGTTCAAATAATAATGTAAGTTCAAAAAATAATCTCTCTTAACGTAACAGGAAAAGTTAATGCTATGTTCATGTTGCCAAGCTGACCATAATGTTTGAAGGGGAGAATGAAATAATTTCCATTTAGTTTCAAGAAATGATCATGTTTCATGATATGGTAAATTATCATATTTAACTGCTGTTAGCCCTCTTTTTGGTACTAATCTTATCGGGCCAAAACCAAAGCCCAAACGCACAACCAAATACAAGTTGCGCTCCAAGAGGCCCATCAGGGGCGCTACATCAAGCAATGGTATATCGGCCCAAATCCAACTCAGTCAGAATGACTGCGCATTACCTGAAGAATCGCTCACCAGGACGACCGAGTTTCTCGCTTCCAGAAAGAACTCGTCGACCGATTATCTCGGGCCAGCGTGGAAGATTTCTACAGAGCCAGTCCACTAAATATCCCGACTTCCAAGGAGGTATAGGCGGTCAACCATATGCGGGCAAAGCTCTGCTTTTGATATACCTCTCTGCGGATGTCACGTCAGCCACAACTTTCAAGGATACTATTTATGATCAGTGGAATCAGTCTTCCAGCCGCAATTCGAGCCAATAGATAGATTCCACATGTCTAGATCTTTCCGAAATGGCCGGACCATTTCGCAACAGCCCAAGCAGCATTTTCCACCTATAAATACCTCCAAGCTTAAAGAGAAAGAGGAAGACTTCTCTTGGCCAGACGGCTTTCTCCAAACTTTTCATCTCTACTCTCCTCCAGAATCTTAATCTCTCAAAAGGAAGAAAGGAAAGTAGTCATTTTCTTTCTTTTCTCCAAACAGAAAAAGCATTGTATTTGTAATAAAAAAAAGAGAGAAATAATATATAAAGTGGACGTAGGCATTGTCTTTGTCGAACCACTATAAAAATTCTGTGTGTGCTCCCCGTTCTTTTACTTTTCATGGTGTATTTTATCTTTATTCGTGTGTAGATCACGCGATTGGGGGTTGATCGTCACTAGTGACCAACTTTTGACGTCAACACTTTGGCGCGCCAGGTAGGGGCTATGCACCGACACCGCCATCGAGCTCCTACTTATCCCAGGTCATGACGAACAAATGAAAGAAAGATGCAACATCCTCTCATCCCGCAAACGCCGATGCAGCTGATGCCGATGCTGCAAAAGCAAGCCACGAAGCTTCCTCTCATGACAACATGTCCCGATTCCTTACCCGGGACGACATGGATAAAATCATGGTCGAACTCAGAAACCATATGACATCTCAGGGTAAAGTCCTCGAACGACAACAACAGTTGATGGATCACCTTCTCGGTCGACTGGAAACAGGGTTGAAAGCTTCAACATCAATTCCTCCATCGACCGAAGCTGGGGCAATAACCAATCTTCGGTCTGCACGAAATCGGGCCACTGATCAGGCTACACCTTTATTTCATCCTGGTTTGGTTCCATTAACCGATCGATTCCAGCCGAGAATATCGCTTCCAGCAACCAGCGCGGCTGCAACAACAGAACCTCAGGAGGCAGGCAACCAAGATCTAGGTCGTCTGGCAAATATGCCTCCACTCTTTGGAACATCTCGACCTACCGAATCGGTCGAGCTACCCCCGGGTCCCTCAGAATCAACGCCATTCCCATTACAACCCAGGATCTTGCCGTAAACCAGTCTAACCACTCTTCCTCTTCAACGAAGAGTTGGAGTAGCCTTCCCTTCGAACGAGGGAAGCCACCCTACCATGCCGGCCCTCACCGTAGCGGAAGAAAACGCTACTATATACCCTCCTAACTTCGCTTCAAACAGGGGCAACCCTGGCCCCCGAACATCACATGCTATGCTGGATCAACCTAGACCTTTAGCTACAAATATGGCTCAATCCACAACTCATCAGGTTCCAGAGGGGCCATTCTACCCAGAACAACCCGCCAAATTTCACCTTCCCTCACACCTTCACTCAACTCTCGGAGGTCGAGCCCAGCCAACGGCCACCCTTCCGAGCATGCTTTTGCCGGATCCTCGTGCAGAACCCCCTCAGGATGCAGAGTTAAGCTCATGGCGACGACCCCTCGGAGATGGGAGTCAGCTTGCAAGCATCATCCGATGTTTCACTCGGGGCAATTCTTCACAGCAAGACATAGACAATGTCAATCGCAGCCCTTTCACTAGAGAAATCAGAAATTCTCGAAACCCTCCGGACTTCGGGTTCCCTGCCATCGAACCATACAACGGTCGCACTGACCCAACCATTCATCTTATGCGATACATGCGACATATGGAAGTACTTGGTGCATCGACCAGATTCATGGCTAAGTGCTTTCCACTCTTTCTCACATATATAGCCGGTAGTGGTTTCGGCAGCTAACAATGGAGTCAATCAGTAGTTGGAATACTCAGGTCACCGGCTTCATCGAGCAGTTTCGAGTGCATATCTCTCGACCGAAAAGTGTCATGTTTCTATCTACCATCAAACAACAATCCGGAGAGACGCTAAGATCCTTCCTCGAAAGGTTCAACGCAGCCGTAACATCTGTCGATCGGCCCGAGCCATCGATGGTGTTGATGGTAGCCATCGCGGGAGTCCAGAAGAGATCGGAATTCTTGAACTCCTTAACTAGGGATCCTCCCAAAGATATAGATGATTTATATTCCGAGGCTGAAAGATTCCTCCGACAAGAGGATGCCAGCCTTGAGATGGAGAGCCTTGAAGTTTTAGTAGCCAAACAACAAGGTCCACTCAACGGCAATGGCCAGAATAAAGGAAGAGGAACGACCCAGGAAAAAGATAAACGCAATGTACGAACTCGAAATGAAAACAAATATAATCGGTACACCGAGCTCAATTCCTCTTTGCTCGATATCTATCTCGATATGCGCAAGTCCTTCCCCACTCCAAGGCCACCTCTACGAGAACCGACCCAGATGGAACATGACTCTGGCAAGCATTGTATATTCCACAACGCAGCTGGACATAATACAAATGATTGCTGACATCTGCGCCATCTCATCGAAGGGCGAGTCAGAAAAGGGGAACTTGCTGAGTATGTCAAAAATCGTGCCCCGGCCATGTCGCCGCGACCTTCTACCCAAGCTCCTCAGGTTGGTCCGCAAGTTCCTAGAAATGGAAAGGACCCTGAGACTAGCACTCGCTACATTATCATTAATTAGATTTTTTATCTTTTCTCTCGATGTATTGCTTTCAATAATAGGGACGCCTTGATGTGCTGTCCCCGTAGATTTTCTTTGTAATAGTTGCTTAGCAGTTATGAACTTTACTTTTTACAAAAGTAGATCGATTGTTGTAAAATTTTTAAGCCGAACCAGATTAGTGTTCGCCATTAAGCCGAGCATGGTTAATGCACGCCCCCCTGTTCTATGAGGTTAGCGCGAAAGCCCACCACTACTTCAAACACCCACTCTTTCAAGTGAGAGAGGTCGCTTTTTCTTAAACACGAGTGTGGATTACACTCTCTTTCTTTACACCACGAGCGTGCATAGCTCGCTAAACTAACTAACCCAACATGAGTTGAGCATGAGAAACACTTTCCCTAAGCCGAGTATGGTTAATACTCGCCCTATCTAAGCCGAGTATGGTTTATGCTCGCCATTAAGCCGAGTATGGTTTATGCTTGCCACTAAGCTGAGTATGGTTTATGCTCGCCACTAAGCCGAGTACGGTTTATGCTCGCCACTAAGCCGAGTATGGTTTATGCTCGCCACCCTCTAAAGCCAAGTGGAATAAAATGCTCGACCCATGGTTTGTTTTGTATTTGCAGGAACCAACTTTTGTACCAGTGGCGATCATCATCTCGGCCTTAATACGGTTTCCGATAGTTGTTGGTTTTCTGGCCTTAATACGACCTGGGATGTTCGTCGGATTTCTGGTCTTAATACAACATCAGATCATCGGTTTTTTGGCCTTGATATGGTCCGGCGCGACCATAGCAGCTCGAGCGTTTGTGCTTCAGTTCAAATTTCAGAATACACCTCCCTCTGTCGATGAAGATACATTTTGAGGGGCAAAGTGTTAGCCCTCTTTTTGGCACTAATCTTATCGGGCCAAAACCAAAGCACAAACGCACAACCAAATACAAGTTGCGCTCCAAGAAGCCCATCAGGGGCGCTACATCAAGCAATGGTATATCAGCCCAAATCCAACTCAGTCAGAATGACTGCGCATTACCTGAAGAATCGCTCACTAGGACGACCGAGTTTCTCGCTTCCAGAAAGAACTCGTCAACCGATTATCTCAGGCCAGCATGGAAGATTTCTACAGAGCCAGTCCACTTAATATCCCGACTTCCAAGGAGGTAAAGGCGGTCAACCATATGCGGGCAAAGCTATGCTTTTGATATACCTCTCTGCGGATGCCACGTCAGCCACAACTTTCGAGGATACTATTTATGAGCAGTGGAATCAGTCTTCCAGCTGCAATTCGAGCCAATGGATGGATTCCACGTGTCTAGATCTTCCCGAAATGGCCGAGCCATTTCGCAACAGCCCAAGCAGCATTTTCCACCTATAAATACCTCCAAGCTTAAAGAGAAAGAGGACGACTTCTCTTGGCCAGACGGCTTTCTCCAAACTTTTCATCTCTACTCTCCTCTAGAATCTTAATCTCTCAAAAGGAAGAAAGGAAAATAGTCATTTTCTTTCTTTTCTCCAAACTGAAAAAGCATTGTATTTGTTATCAAAAAAAAAAGAGAGAAATAATATATAAAGTGGACGTAGGCATTGTCTTTGCCGAACCACTATAAAAATTCCGTGTGTGCTCCCCGTTCTTTTACTTTTCATTGTGTATTTTATCTTTATTCGTGTGTAGATCACGCGATTGGGGGTTGATCGTCACTAGTGACCAAATTTTGACGTCAACAACTGCCATGTAATTTAGGTAGAAAACTCTTCAGTTTTTAGTTGCTTGACGGTAGAGAGGTAGTTTTTATGTGGATCATGAATTTGTGAATGTAGTTTAGTTTCAATCAGGAGGCAATGCATGAGATCTTAGCTAATTATCCCTTTTTCTCTCTCAGTTACCTTAAACACGTCTTAAAGATTCCCTAAATATACATATTCCAGCGCCTATTTGTATAAACATCTATCTTTGCAGATTCTTATAGCTTGTTCAAACTGCGATCCAGCGGAATCTGTGTTTCTTATTTTATCAAATGTGTCCTATTTGAGACTAAAACATGACCTACATAATCCATCTTAAGGCTAGGCTGACATTACTTCATGAGTTCTTGTCTTTTCGTTGGCCTAGTCATGGTATTATTAGTCAATTTTAGTAATATGCATGCACTACAGTAGATATGCATGTTTCTATCTTGAATAACTAGACTCAAGTTTTAACAAATAAACTAAATGGATAACTATTTGTTGTCCAATGACAAATACGGATGACTTATAATGAATTTACATGCAAGTTTGAGTACCACATTTACATTTAGACTGGTTTGTATAGAATTGCCTATTTGATCTTTTTCTTACATTTATCAGTTGGGCGTGGAAGTTTATATGAAGATATTAAAATGCATAATATATGCAGCATAATTATCTTTGAATATTGAACCTTAACTGTAACACCCTGTAATTCTGTAACGCTAAGATTTACAAATCAAGGCAGAATTAAAAGTTAAAAATCAAAATCAAGGGAAACGGGCTGCGCCATTGTGTTCGTCTCGGAATTCTGCATGAAAATGAGTCCGAGTTTGCGTAAATCGGAGTTCGTATGAGGGAGATATGGCCTCCGGAAGTTTCAGAATTCAGTTTAAAATTCGAACAGACAGAAAACAAATTCAAATTTCAAAAATCGAGCCGGATTGGCCCGGGCGGGAATTTTCCCGCCCAAGACACCCAGGTCGACTGGGTAGTCGACCTGGGCTACCCAGGTCAACTGGGTAGTCGACCTGGGGTACCCAGGTCGACTACATAGTCAACCTGGGGGTCGACCCCCCTGTTTTTCCAGCTTTCTGCACCTTGTTCGTTCTGATGTATTTGGTCGCGTTTTCTGACCAGGTTCGTCCACCTAACACTATATAAACAGCCCTAGTCTTCTTCTCTATTCACAATTCCTTTCTATCCTTATGCTGCAAAGACTCTGGTGAAACATGGTTTCTTCTCCTCCTCCTAAAAGAAATAATAAATAGAATAATATATATAAAATAAATCAAGACGAGGAGATGCTGCTCAGAGACTTTCAAGAAGAGATTCGAATCAAGATTAAAGCTTCAAGATAAGGATCAAAGGCTAAACGTCGCACAAATCATAGCAACGCCATCTTTCTTTTCTAATCTAAATCTCTGTAAGTCAGTTATTTCTAGATTTGAACGTTTTTCTCTGTTCGTGACACGAAATTAAAGGAATAAAAGAATATGCCAAATCTTTCTATTCGAATCTGTGCCTATCTCTTTGGACCTAATTAAGAACTGTCATGATTCAAGGACAAATAAGACCGTGACTATGGAATTATGGACCTTAGAACCATATGCCTCTTTGACTATGAACATTTCCTATGACTATGAACATTACCTATGACCATGGACATTGCCTATGACTGTGACTATGAGAATTATTTCCATGACTATGAACACAAGCCTATACCTTTGATTAGGAAGCAAAACTATTGTCTATGACATAAATGGGACAACTGTGATTAAGCACCTATGGTTCATGACTAGGAAGGTGTTTAAGTTTTGTGACTGTGAAATTGGGTCCAAACCCGATTATCTATTCTATATGTTCTTTGTTTTTAGACCATGGGAATTTACCTATTAAGTTAGGTCTACCCATGTTCTTGAACCTACTCTGCTTATTCTTAGTTTTAGACCTTAGGAATTTACCTATTAAGTTAGGTCTACCCATGTTCTTGAACCTATGTCGTTATTCAAACCCTTTTATGCCAGTTATGATGTCCATCCTTTTTCATAGCATTTTTGGTTCATTCCCTATTTTCTATGAGTCTAGGTTTATCCCTAATCTAGATTGAATCGCAATTATACGAACGGTGGGAATACGATTTGGGCATAATGTGAAATGTACTAAAACGTAGATGTAAAACTTGGAATTTGGCATAAATTGGGAACATGTATTATGGCATGTTCATAGAAATGCAAATTGGATAAATTTGACATAAATTATAAGATGTGTAATTTGAATCTAGTATTGATGTGTAAATCTAGCATTTACATGAATAGAGAACTGGAGTAATAAGTCTAGTTTGACGTGAATTAGAATGTTGAATCAGAATTGGATTAGCTAAGTTAGCACGGTAAGTATATTGGCATAAACGTGAAATTGGCCATAATTGGGAATAATTGTCAGGTTTAGCAAAATCATGGTTAGTGACACTTAATTTGGTATAGTTTACATACCAAAAAGCATAAATATGATTTAGAAGGGGAAATGGGCCATAAGAATGAATGTAGTCAATTTACATTAAAAGGATAATTGGGAAATAAGTAAATTAGGATTAATTTACTGATAGAATTAGTCCTAAATGAGGAAATATAAATTTAGTCAAATTAAAGGTTTCTTAACGACATCTCTCTTAATAATACACCAGAAAGTTCTAGGGTGACAGAGAGGATAGTGTCTAGGCTTGGGTTTGGAAAATACAAGTTTCCTGCTCTCCCTGGCTATCCCTAACTGATCCGACGAACGGGATGGTTACTTTCAAAACCTGATTTGAAAATTAGTCAAAACCCTTGAACTAGAAAACACGAATAGGCCTAACCCGAGGTTAGACTGAGTTGCGATGTAAATCTGCCCGGAACCAACCGGCACATCCAGTAATCACAACAATATCTGTCTAATGTGAGTGGTCGTGGCTTTAATCTATTTAATTAAAGCTAGAACAAGAATGGTAGGGTTAAGTTCACTAAGACGCTTAACCAATTCAACATAATAACCAGACTAGTAGGTGGGGTTAGGACCATATAGTTAAGCTAGAATGGGAGGGTTAAGTCCATAGGAACACTTAACCAACTTAACACAATTAAGCTAGAATGAGAGGGTTAAGTCTATAGGACCACTTAACCAACTTAACACAGTCGAGATAGAATGGGAGGGCTAAGTCCATAGGGACACTTAACCAAACTTATGATAACAAGACCAAATGTGTAGGGGTTAAGTAACTAAGAAAACACTTAGCCAAACTAACATGTAAACTAGACTAGAAGGTGGGGTTAAGTAAGGTTGATACACTTAGCCAAAATAACATGTTAACTAGACCAGAGGCAGGGGTTAAGTAAAATCTAATACACTTAGCCAATTTGATATGTTAGCTGGGTTAGACCGTAGGGTTAAGTAAACTTGAACACTTAACCATCAGGTTGTGATAAAGGAATGGGGTTAAGTCTAAAACATGAAGGGATAATACTTAACCATTAATAATAACATGTTAGTTAAAACAGACGGGCAAGGTTAAGTTAAAAAGGAACACTTAACCAACACAGGGTGAATGGGTAGGGTTAAGTAATAAATACTTAACCAATATAACTTGGTTTGTAGGGTTAAGTCAACATGAGTTACTGATAACACTTAACCAGTTTAACAGGGTAAATGAGGAGGGTTAAGTTAGCTTGAATTGACTATGACACTTAACCAATCCGAATTGACGAGAAAGAGAACTAAGTAAACCTTAGTTAAGAAAACAACGATTTTGGAAACTAAGTGGTAAATCTTAGTTAGTAAAACTAAGTAGTAATTCTTAGTATAACACGGGAAGGAGCGAATGTCCGTCTGAGTAAAAAGGAGGCTCCAACGAATTGGGTTACGAAGCCCGAGGCTTCGAGGGGACGTGAGGGTACTCTTGGTATCCCTCTGTGAGGCTGCAGATGATCCGCCTGGGCCCACAGAGGTAAAGGTCTGCGTAGAAGAACCAGGGGTATGCCTTGGTTGCAATACATGGCAACCTAAAGACTAGGATGGACCGGCGTGATTCGGCGAGCAAACGGTAGCCCTGTGATAGCGACTCGTCGTCTACCATCCATCTTGAGTCAATCGAGATACGTGAAGCAGAAAGGCGGAGAACTCCAAAAGACCATATACTTGCTATCTAGTTATGGCTGAGGATGGCCATAGGATAGCAGGGCACCGGGGTCCGGCGTATAGTTCTCATTTTACAAGGTGTGCCTTTCATTAGTTGAGGGAGGGGTCAGGTGGGACCATAGCCCACTGAAATAAAAACAGACCTTAGCATCTGCATCGGCAGATATCTGAAAGCTCCCGACCGAGTTCTGTATTCCTTGATTTGCCCTGACACAGGACGCAGACCGCACATTATGGGACATGTGCATCTAGACAAGCGATAACGATTCGCGATACATGCGTGGGGAAGTATAGGAACATATACCACTCTAGGTAGTGTGTCCTAGACTTGGGGGCATCGTTCGACAGGTAGAATAATTCCTAGTTGAACTAGGTGGCATAAAATCCTGAATCCGAGAAGCGTTCGGCAGATAACGTAAACTCTAGTTAAATCTAGAAGGCACTTGGTAGAAAACCCTAGATTAAATCTAGGTAACAAATAAATAAATGGATGCCTGAAGGCGATGGAAAATACAGGGATTGAGATCACGTTAGCGTTACTAGTTGGGACATTGGTTAGCTGGTGCAAAGATAATAGAAATCCGTATAACAAGGAAATGGCGAAGCGGCGAAAGTATTAGAGAACATCCAGTTTATCTTATCTTAGCATATCTTGTGTTGACCTTGTCTAATCTTGCTGACCCTATCATCATGGTGTTATCTTGTATTCAGTTAATTCATGTCGTTTTGTTTTTCCATGTTCACATGCTAGAAGTTACTGAACTTATTCAGGCTTTATGTCTGACTCTGGTTTTCTTTCGTCTTCTTTTCTTCTGTTTCCCCCCAGGTAGTAGAGGAGGGAGTAGTATAACTCAGGTTAAGTTGGACTATCACTCTTTCCCAGCTTGAAGATCTGTCGAAGTTTTGCTTGGATTCTCTTTTCAGATGCTATGGCTGGTTCTTGCTACATTGGGGAATATAAATGTATTTTTATGCTTCTTTATTTTGTAAGATAGATGACACTCTGATATTGTAAAGAAATCTTTGTACAAACTATTTTATCAATAAAGCAAAGTTTTATTTTCCGCTGTTTAATATCTGTCTGTCTTGTAATTTATCTGCATCTTTTACCCTAAATGCTCCACAGAACTTAGTGCATTCCCTTTGTGAGTGACACTCACGGACGTGGGGTGTTACATTAACATGGGCTTTATTTTTGAATGTGTTATAGATTATCCTTCTGTGGGAGCTTGGTCTAATGGTATGTATCAGAAATAGTGCTACAACAAGGTCAGTTTACAACTTTCCCATCTTACCACTAAAGTAGGAATTTTACGCATTGAGCGAAACGTAAATGATGATTACATGTTTTTTTTAATTTTCATTTAGCAGAGCACGGATGTAAAGCCCAGTTAGAAGTTTATTGCAGTAGTTAAGCATCCTTGATTTAAGGCTACAATAATAAATCAAAGTGTATTAAGGGAATTGATGATTGTTCAAATTATATGAGCATAGAACATTTGTGTCTCAATCTGGAATGGTGATGCCGAAATTCGAACCACTATTGTAGATCTGATGCTTTCAATCTAGTCTTGATCCACATGTTCCTATCAATACTTGCAAACTCCACCTCTAACACCACTGCTTTCCTTCTCCGACGACGACTTATTTTGTGTAATGGCTTATTTTGTGTAATTTGTAGTTGAAATTTGTTGAATCGGAGAGGGGCAAGAGGCAGAGAGAAGATGCAATGCTTTTGATAAGAGGACATGAGTTTGTTGTTGCTTCCCTTTCACAGCTAATTTACTCTCTTGTTGTTGTTTATCAGGTAAATTTTTTGACTTCTGATAGGCCTTATTTCACATAGTGACTTTTTTGGGTTCTACTTTCAGTGCATTTAGATCTTTCTTAATGCTGCATAGTTTCTATTACGTTTTATAGCTTAGGTTATTTCATACTTTAATATACTTCATTCTTATTGCTTAATATGTTACTTCATATAGTTTAACTCAAGAACACCTGCAGCATTGCAAAAAAAGTCTCAAATTCATTGGAAATCAACTTAAGAATGAAGACCAATTCAAGACCAGCAACATTGCGAGAAAATCTCAATTTCATTATGTTTGTATTACTCTTAGTGATGTATATTTATGAAAGATGACTTCAAGTCATTTGGATTTTGGAGACTTGGATAATGGACTTTGTAGTTGCCTTATGTACTAGAGATACTTGTATGATTTATAAAAAAATGACGAGAGTTTGAAATTCTAATATATTGTTTGGGTTCATGTTTTAAGTTTGTACAACATCTTCAGTTTTGTAGATAATTATGTTCTAAAATGAATTCTTCTATTAGTAATATGTATATAATTTGTTCGTATATTACAACTGTAAAATAATACTTTTAACAAAATATATTGCAATAGTTGTAAAAAGTTGTAATAAAGTTTATTACGACGGTAAAAAACAGTTGTAAAATATACATTTTACAACGGTGTCACAACGGTGCAAAACAGTTGTAAAATATGCATTTTACAATGGTGTCGCAACAGTGCAAAACAGTTGTAAAAGAGTTTAGTCTACTACAACATCTTAATAGGAGACGGTTGCCCCACCATTGTAAAAAGCCTTTTACAACTGTTTTCCACCGTTGTATTATGGTCAATTTGTTGTAGTATGTCGACCTCCCCCCCTCCGGCCAGATCTGAATTTTGACGACTTATGACTTGTTGCTGAGTCACTAGGGTTTCTGGATAGTTCTGATCTGGTCTGAATGATTGTGGTTAACTCTAGATTCATCCAACGGTTCTAACTAAATTGAAATTCTATATAAACAACCTAATACTCAACCTAAAATCACACAAAAATAATCTTGGAACTGTCATGCCGTCAATAGAGAACTTGGAGTAGCCGTCACCGCTTTCAATTCAAAGACGAGATAAAAGCCTACATCAAAATCAAATTAAAACTAATCTAATTCAATGATCTACATCAAAGGCGAGTATTTCAACTTCAGAATTCAGATTCCAGAAATCAAGAATTCCTTTTAGTTTGTAAGTTGGTTATTACGTAGATTTAAACGTTCTTTTAAGTGAAATCATGACATGTTGTAACTCGAATCTAGAATGATACTTGTGTATAAGAAAAATAAAGTATGATTCTCATTTACCTTAAATTACAGTTGCAATTGATCACGCCTATATGTTTGTGGTGATGAAAGTACCATATTGTATGTTATTGGAATCTATTATGATTAGGTAATGAACTTATTATGCCAACTTAGTGATGAACATGTCATGTTATAATTTGGCTATTACTTGCAAGTTTATGATCTAAATCACATGCCTACATGCTAGATCAACATTTATGTATATTTAGAACTATGTTAAGTTGAACATATTTGTGTTGCTAGATTGTATTTGTGGCCCTCTTATGTTTTAACACACATAAGTTATCATGCTAAGTTGTGATTTAAAATTGTATATGTTAAACCTCCATGTTAGACCTATATCAAGTTCAGATGATAATTAGATCCAACTTAGTCACAAGTTCACCCTTTCCTGTTTAATTAAGTTAGTGATGCTTGTATGCCAAGGTACACATGACAAGTTAAAAGTATGTTATTGTATGCTTATTTCATGTCCCTTGTTTGTTACCCTTTTTGTTCATGGGTTTGGGCTAATTTACTAGCCCAACATTTTATGTAATTTATGCGAACTTACCATGGGGGTAGCGTTGGGAAAACATGAAAATTTCATGGCATAGAGTGGTTCATGAAATGGTATATTTGTTATATCAATTATTGTGAGCATAATCAAAAGGACAATTATGACATGATTAAATTAAGATTAATTTACATATAAAATTAGACATATATAGAAAATATGTGAATTTAGAAAAGACGAATATGCCTGACCCGAGGTTAGACTGAGTTGTGATGTAAAACAGCCAGGAACCGACCGGCACATCCAGTGACCACAACAAGACCTGTCTAATGTGGGTGGTTAGTGCATAAAGCCCAAAAAGGACCGGAGGTTGGACTGAGTTGTGGTGTAAAACTGCCCGGAACCAACCGGCACATCCAGTGACCACAACAAGACTGTCTAATGTGAGTGGTTAGTGCATCAAGCCCAAAAAGGACCCGAGGTTAGACTGATTTGTGGTGTAAAACTGCCCAGAACCAACCGGCACATCCAGTGACCACAACAAGACCTGTCTAATGTGAGTGGTTGGTGCTTTAATGAATAAATTAAAGATAAAGTCAAGATTGGTAGGTTTAAAACAATTAAGGAAACACTTAACCGATTCAACATGTTAATTAAACTGATGGGAGGGGTTAGGTAAACTCGGACACTTAACCAAATAAACATGTTGATTAGAAAACCCTAGTAACGGGGACCCATTTCAGTAGTAACCCACATAGATGTATCATGGTACCCTGAACTAAGCAGGGTAGGGCACGATTATTGGGCTGATTATAAGCGGTCAAAACGTCGGCGGTTGGTGCGTCAGTGTAGGTTCCGATGGAGTACGGGCGTGCACGTACTCCGGAGTGGATAAAGCAGGCACTGGGCATCAGTAGTATACACTGTGCATCTTGAATCGTGCCGGATTGCCGCCAGAGGGACTAATACACCCCATGGTGGGACCAACACAGGTATCTACAGTCAAGCGGGGCCGAATGACATAGGATATGAATGCATGCGAGTAGGAGCCGATCATTAAGGGGATCGTTCGTTATGAACACATGAGGCTGGTTGAACCAATGGTTAGTAGGTGCAGAGACTATAGTAATGGGTGCGATCACATGTTCATCTTATCTTATATTAGGGTGTTGTCCTATGTTATGTTATTACTGTCATGATCCCTTTTCTTGTTTAAAAACTAGTAATCACTGAACTTACCAGACTTATTGTCTGACCTATTTTCTTTTGTCCTCTTTTCTTCCGTCCCCCCCGGTCCACAGGGAGGGAATACTCCAGCTTAGTCAGACTCTTTGCAAGCTTCAAGAAAGTAGATGTATGATTGGGACTCTCTTACGTTGGCTATGGCTTTTGGACACTACACTTGGGGATTTATGCAGTTTTATTTATGGTTTATGCTTCTTTATTAAATAATCAAGACATAATGTTTTGGAAGTTATTTTGAGACAATTTGCTGTAATGCTTTTGTATGGAACCACGTATGCAATAAATGTTTGATTTCTGCTGCTTAACTTATCTGTCTTGTAATTTTTTCTATGTTTTATACCTATAACCCTCCACCAAAGTTAAGGCATTCCCTTTGTGAGTGACCTTAACGGAGGTGGGGTGTTTCAGTGCGCGTGCGTGCGCACGCGGACATGTTGACAGTTTATCCTTGAAGTTGTGGTTAATCATATCTTACATAAAAAATTAACTTGACGCATATCAAAGAGTGTAAAGTGATATAGCATTAAAAGATGGTAAGTACATTACAACAATATTGCAAATTTTCACGCATCATCACCTTGTCATATATTATACCGAGTAATACAGCAATAATACATATTATTCCATGCCAAACTGTAAAAGAAAAGTCAGCACCATTAAATGAAGCTAAAGCAATAAGAAAAGCTGTTTCTTTCAATATAGCAATAACATGTTATTCGTAAACAGTAATAAATTTATTTTACATGATTTTGAATGTCGAGCAATATCATAACAAACACTAAATATATATAAAAAGAACATCAATAGCTTTGCTATTTTCCATTATTTCTAAAATTCTTTCTTTGTCAGAATGAAAAAAATGATATAAATTTCATCACGTAGATTTTGAAGCAAGCTCTTTAACCAGTCAAGTGGGCATGAGAAAATACCATTGTCCCACAGCTTTTTTCTAGTGATATGGTTATAATCAAATCTAAGTCCTGCAAAGTGCAAATATGGGTGAACAAACAGGTAAGTACTAACAAATTAAGTACCGTGAAATTGAAATTATGCTGCGTAAGTGTCAACTTTTACTTTTTCATCAGCCAAACACAGCTTGTTGAACTCTTGTTAAAGGATTTAAATCATCAAATAGATGAACTAAAACTCCATGTTCCACCTGAATCTCTAAGTCGTGCAAAAATTACATTATTTATCTGAGTAGTCCAGAAGTTTTTTAATTGTGTCAGTCATTAAATGCATGTTAATGTTGCAATAGAGAAAATGAGCTAAGAAAATGTAAGAAATTAGAAGCAAATAAGAACAATGGATACTAAAAAAAAAAAGCATCTGGTAAACAAATGATATACAATTTTTGTACACCTATTCAGACTAAATTAACTCCAGTCATGAACTAATAATTTCAATGTCTAAACAAATGGAGTAACACATTCAAAATTCACTCTTACATAATGCAATACATGACATACTTCTTACTTGATTTAAATGATGCGATGCACAGTTCATTTAAAATTATAATCCAAGAATAAAAAGCATACAAACTGAAATGTTTAATTAAAGAAACAGTTCAAAGTATGGAAATTTGAATGAATAGCTAATAGGGCGTAGATTCAGGAAAACGATTGAGCAAAAGGTAAAAATAAATAAAAAACACGTTAGAAGGTTAAAGAAAGACAAAATTTGGTAAAACGTTCTAGAGAACAAAATTACTATTATAATGTGTAGTCATATAGATTTGCTCCTAAGCGAAAGATAAAGTTAGTGATAAAAGATCAGAGAAACAAAACATATGGCCATAATAGTAGATGAATGGTGATTTTTGAGCTTTAGGGCGAATAAGGAATAGATCTGGAACAAAATGGAGGAAGCAGTTGAAAAAAATTAGGAATATATTTGCAGTGAAGCCTAGAAAATGCAATTACATTGAAAAATATAATGGCAACATCAGAAACGCAGAAGGAAAAAAATAAGTGAAGTAATCAAAAAACACGAATCAAAACAAAATTCAGTATACATACATGTTCATGTGCTTATACACACACACACATATATATATATGTATGTATGTATGTGTATATATATGTATATATGTATGTATATGTATATATGTGTGTGTATTATAATATACATACACATACATAGATACATACACACACATATACACACACACGCGCGCGCGCACACACACACATATATATACACACACATACATATATAAATATATATGATTTAAAGATATTTAGTTATCATTTATATCTAGAGATCGATAAATCAATTATTGTGTTTCATTATTGATGAACTTAATTTAGTTACTGACATTCGTCACCTTTTAATCAAATTGTACATAAAACTAATCTCAGGTGTTGGACCAAAGATATTTAAGTATTCAGCTCACAGAAAGTCAAATTAAATAAGGATATTTCAGTAGTTACTAATTCAAAATTTTAGCATTTTGCTACCAAGTACATTTTAGGATATGCACTAACAGATTAGCTAATCAATCTATATTTTCTCATTTATGTCATCTTATGCAACGGAATATAATTCGCTAATCTTAATAAATTAGCAAACCAGTTTGTTCCTTGTAAATGATAGCTGATACTGAAATTTAACTATTAACCAAAATAGTAAATGTAAGAAAAACAGTAGTGAGTTGTTCGCTTTTTTCAAGATTGTCTAGTAACATGAAAATTTTCTTCGTCGGAAACAACACTCAAACACAAATTAAAAATAAACCATCGGTTAAAGTGAATTAGAAGATTAAAACTGCAACTGAATGAATAGTTTAATAGCTAAAAAGTAAAAATTTACAACCAACCAGTAGCTGACAGTTATAGGGTTCACAAACGACACTTTAGTGATATATTTTTACCCCATATGAATCTAATATAGAGCACAATTAAACCGTCTGCTAGAAAGCTTGTGGTTATCCTTTTTATGGATAAGATTACATAAACAATGGCACTATGTTGGAAAAAAAATCAGGATTTTGCCAAATGAAGAAATGTTTTTTAAAAGTTTTGGAGAAAATTTCTTGTGTATGGGTTTGCTCTAATTATTAACACAGTTCAGTGTACTATATTAGTAAATAAATTTTTATATAATAGTAAGCCACTAAAAGCCTGAAATTGAGTTGACACAAATTAGGTAAATATTTTAGTGTAATGGGAAAAGCCATGATAGCATACATGTATTATATTTACCACAGAATATTGGACCAATATGAACAGGTTTAACAACTGATTATATGTAATTACGATTCTAAAACAGTACATATTGAAGGTAATATATGGTTCAAGATAGGTTATATGGTTACATGCAAGTACAATTCAAAAACTGGGTTATATGGTTCACGGACGACGCTTTAATGATGCATTTTTACCCTACATGAATCTAATATATAGCACAATTAAACCTCCTGCTGCTCAGCTTTTGGATATCCTTTTTATGGATAAGATTTCATAAACAATGGCAGCATCTTAGAGGAAAAAAGTCTGGTTTTAGCAAAACAAAGAAATGTTTTTAAAGATTTTGGAGAAAATTTCATACATATAGGAATTGAATCGACACCAAATTAGTTAAATATTCTAGTATAAATGGAAAAAGCCATCATAGCATACAGGTATGTTTTTCATCATAAAATAGTAGACCAATGTGATAACAACTGATTACATGCACTTATGGTTCAAAAACAGTAAATATTTGAAGCTACGTAATACAACAGGGAAAAAAATGATTTGCAAGAAGATTTAGATTAAACATAAAAAACGAACAAATTGAGCGCATTTATAATTGTAGCTATGTTAAGCTTATGAACATGGCATTTAGTATTCGAAGGATAATACTTTGATAGTTTCAACAATTTCAGAAAAAAAATTAAGCTTTACAAATGCGAAAATTGACTCGATATCAGTTCATTGAATTTGCATCTTAGTGCAGACTTAAATTTTAACATCACAGGTTAAACAATTATTTAAACCCACTGGTAAATATTAAAAGTTAGAGCCATAGGTGATTGTTGGCATTTTATAGTTTAGAGAGCTACATAGTTTGTTCACAAAACCAATTGGTTGATGTGAACTATAGCCTCTTAGTATATATCCAGGATTTTAGTTGAACATTTCCCGATGTGGAACTTATATTTTCATCACTCCCCCTTCACGTGTGGCGTATTTGAGCCATCTACGTGATCCTGCTATTTTGGATGGAGTGGCGCACGTATGGCGGTTAAGCACATACGTATTAGTTGAACTAGTTGAATTAGTTGACCTGGGCTTTGATACCACTGTTAGCATTTTATATTTTAGAGAGCTACATAGTTTGTTCACAAAACCAATTGGTTGATGTGAACTATAGCCTCTTAGTATATATCCAGGATTTTAGTTGAACATTTCCCGATGTGGGACTTATATTTTCATCAGTGATGTTTTTCAATGAACTGAAAGTATTACCTATTATGTGAATCCACTTTAAGAGCAGTAGCTGCAACAGTCTACACCCCTTCTTTCAATACTTTTGTTCATTTCCTATGCAGTAACACTATGACATCATCGATGGCATTATCAAGTCATTATTTTTTTACTAAGGCATGCTTTATTATTTGAATATATATAGGAAGAAAGAGCTTCTTGCAAAACCCTATATGCTAATTTAAATAATGATGAACTTGGAGTAGATTATACTTTATCGAACAGTAAAATAATGTAACTACATGAGCGGGAAGAAATGAAGATCTATTTTTTGTAATAGCACGTCAACCTAAATACCTAATAATGCCACAGATATCAATTTTGGTAATAACACATTTTTTGTTAATAATTTAGCATTGAAACTCTTTCCAATGATGTAAAAAAAGTTATCATAAGTTAATACTAAAGTGATTCCATCGATGTTCAACAAACAATACTAAAATTTAAAGTATATGTGATTAAATCCAAACTTAATGAGCCAACATTATATTTCATTATGTTCTCACTAATACTATTTTGAGCTGTGATGTTTTTGCATAGTTGGATTTAGAAGTAATGTAGATATGGGCATTCCAAGTAGAGAAACTTATAGTGTATATTGTTGCTAGTATTGTGGTATAATTTCCTAAGCATACGTCGGTATCAAATAGATCCAACCGCAAAAAAAAAAAAAAAAAAAAGTTTAACCGTGCAAGAATGTAGCAACATTGTGTAGCAAAACAATAGAAATTTTAGTGGGAGACATGGTACACATTTCGATTCTAAGGTGGTGTTGGTAACCCAAATGCATTAATCTTAGTTTCTAAATCATTAAGCATCTCATCCTGGGTAAAGCATAGTTTATAATAAGACGTCACATTGCTAACTTTGTGGCCTAATGCAGACCATCGAACTGGGGTCATTTATTCTAATGTTAATATGCAAATATGTAGAAGCCAATCTTAAAATAAAAGAGAGACGAGCCGGGTTACGTAACCGCGCTTTATTACCAGATATAGTGAGTTCCCAGCTAATAACCATCAATGTCCAAATATGCTAACATAAGAATCTATTTCATCTATTGTTTATAGAATAATATTCCTTCCAATTGCTGAATGTTCGGTCTCTGATATATTTAATATAATAAGTATTACTATTTGCATTTGTGATTTTAACATTTAAATATAAATCATGTTAGTCATGGCAATCCAGTATATGTTTACAAATATACAGACAAAAATACCATACTTTATGCATAGTAGCGAGTTCTTAAGGCTAGTCTATATATAGACATACATACATACATACATACATACATATATATATATATATATATATATATATATATATATACACACACACACACATATACACATATATACATATATATACACCCACACACACACACACACACACATATATATATATATATATACATTGTGTGCGTGTGCGCGTGCACGTGTGCGCGCACGTACGTGCACATGTGCGTGTGTATGGTTGCTTAGTACTCATGAGTCTTATTCTTAGTTTTATCTAGAGATCACTAAATTATATAATCCTACATACGAAACACATTACCCATATGGTAAACTTATGTCTGTGCTAAAGAAACCGACATAATAACTTGGTTCATCCATTAGTGCTTCAAATAATTCAATGTCTATTCTATTGCGATAATTAATAATCAAAGGTTTGTCACAAAAACCACAACTTAGTTTACAGACTTTGTGTATTACCATGTAATTGTTATTTGTGGAAAGCAAAAAAGTTGGATTGCCTTGTGAATTCATAAAATTCAGTATCATAGAAAGTGACAATGGAAATTAGAACTACTGTATTACCATAGTTCAAATGCATGAATAAAAAAATTCACAGCTAATTTGTACAACTACTATGTTAGAAGTACGTGTGTTTTAACATTTGTCTGACAGAATTCCTAGCAGTAGGTAATAGACCATCGAGGGGAATGAGACTGATGGCAGAATGTAAGTGGATGAACACCTATGTATATATGAAACTAGTATAGGGAACCTAGCAAGCACAAAGCTTCGTGATCCAGCACAAATAAAATCATGCAAACCGAGAAGGAAGAAGTAATTTTACCTATCATAAAGTAGAGACGTAGGTTACTGAAGGTAAAGAGGAATCTAATTGACGGTGCAGTCACCAGAGAAGGAAGCTGATAGGGGTACGACACAGTTCCACGCAGAATAGAGCAACAACGAAAGATCAGGACCCGCCTACGCTGGTGTAGAGGGGAAAGGGACGAAACCTGGCGACACAGTCTGAGGGTAAGGAATCAGGTTGAGCTGTAGGATGATGTTGGGGATGATTTTCTACTTTTATAGCATCTCCAGCAGTAGCGATTCGCTCAAGAACGGGAGAAATTGACCTTTTTTCTTCTTCCTCACGCTCCAACAGTAGCAATTTGAGCGTGGGGAGAAGAAAGAAACGGAAGCTGCGATATATAAACGGTAAACTGTTTCCCGTTTATTTCCTGATCCGAGGAAAGAAAGCAAAAATAACCTATAAACGGGGATCAGATCCCCATTTATAGGTACTATTTAAAAAAAAATCGCTTCTTTCCACCGTTCGCTGTTGGAAGAAAGGCGATTTCCACTGCTTTTTTTGCTGATTTCTCACTCTAATCGACGTTTACTGATGGAGATGCTCTTATGGTAGGAAGGGGAGGGGTTGATTGTGGGTGGAAGTGTTTTATCGTTACGTTGGAAAGGGGAAGGGATCGATTTTGGGTGGAAACGGAAACAGAGGGCAGGAGGGGAGCCACCGGGCAATAGAAACCGCTCGATTCTGGCTGTGGACAGATGGCATAATCGTGATTTTTTGGCTGAAAGTAGAACCGAAAAGACTCTACCGGAAGATTGTGCTTTTATGTAATAGATAACAGATAATCAGGATGAGTCATATTTTGTTGGAATGAAGCCCATTGATGTTAAGACATCTTTCAATCTTTCAAACCAAACACGTAGTGCTTGTTTTAGACCATAAATTGCCTTGTTCAGTTTGCATACTTGATCTGGATTTTGTACAAATCCTGTGTGGTGGATGTTGCGTATATATTTCTTCCTCCAGTATTCCATTGAGAAATGCATTATTGACATCTAAATCTCTTATTTTCCATCAATTGCTTAATGCAACAATGAAAATAAGTCTAGTAGCAGATGGTTTCACAACTGGATATAAGGTTTCATCAAAATCAAAGTTATATTGTTGTGTAAATCCTTTTGCCACTAATCTGGCTTTATATCTGTTAATTGAACCATCTGAGTTATTCTTTATCTTGTATATCCACCTGCAACCAATTATATTCTAGTTGTATGGAGGATAAGTTACTTCCCAAGTATTATGAAATGTCACGGTTTTTGACTAATTTTGTTAAACTATAATTTATAGATTTTATCGGTAATCAAATTCAAATATAATAATTTTGGGTTTGAATATTATAATATATTTGAGTAATTGTAATGTTCCGCATTTTTTTTGTAGTCAAATATTTAGTTTATTCTATTATATTAAATATTTATTTAGAATATTAATGGATTTAAAATATTTATTTGTTTATTAAAAACGAAGTTTAAACGTTAAATTTATACTTAATTTAAATCGAGCTCGAAATGGCACGGTAGTTCGTAATATTGAGTTTTAAACTTTAATTTAATATATAGGATCTGTTTTAAGTCAAATCTATGTAAAACAAGAAACGTTGGAATCTAATTGATAATGATTTTCATATGGAAGAGGAAAATCCTGAACTCGTGTAATAGATTACTAGTTATGTCTAGTTCAAATTTTAAAATAGTTGCTATATAAATCATAAGTAAACGATAATGTTTATTTAATGATAAAATAAATTAATAAAACTTGGAGCCTACCCCATATCAACCTATAGTACAAGTACACCATTTTCTAACTAAATTATATATATGCCAACCCAACTGACAGCCTACCCTATATCTTAAGCAATGCAGGCACTAATATTTCATTTCTTATTAGAAGGACGAACACAACTAAGTAGGGAATAACCTACTCTAAAAGCAAAATAAATATAAAACCGTACAACTTAGATTTTGGTTTGCATATGCCTTGGCTTCAGAAATTTGACTTCACTGCTAATCTAATACATAGCTAGCCTAACATAAATAAATATACACAGTTGTATTGGTACAACATACCCTACTTTTTCTATCCACCCGAGATGTCACCATTGCTTCGTTTCACTTCAATCAGGCCTAAGCTATGCATATGCGGTACCTATGACTGTGAATCTTATATGAGAATAACAATGATAGAAAAGAAAATCTCAATATAGTGTGTTAACCAGTTTATAGTTTCAAATTTTAACTGTTTATCCGGATTTGATGGTTGGTCATTAACAATCATATGCAATGGAGTACCGAGATCGTGTAATAAACTAGTGTTGAGGGAACATGGAATAAAGTTGTCTGTTAAGAATAAGGGTTAGGCGATATTAGATGACTACGTTTATAGGTACTTCATTGAGCTAACAACGACCATCTTTAACTTGTCTCAAATGATACATCATATAGACAAATTCAATATCAATGAATAGTAGTTAACCCATAGGTTCTCCAAAACTAAATAATACATAATACAATTAAGGAACATGGAGTCACAGGTGTGGAGAAAAATATAATATCACAATATACATCACAAAGTAGCTAGGTATTCAAAATGAAATATCTGACTTACTATTAAAAGTATACATCAATAAAAATGAAATATCACATGCTACTAAATCTCTTGACATACATATATGTCGCAATTTCAAATCTTCAAATGAAATAAACAACTCAATAGCTTCATAACTTCACCTAATCTATACATAAACAGTTCAATCTTTGTACATATATGTGAGCAGACTAGTACATGAAAATCCAACATAAAGTCTTCACACTTTCCTGTTAAGCATCGCGCAACCATCATAGTCTCCATCACCAGTACCACCGTCGATCACATGGCTGAAATGAAAAGAAATAGCACCAAAGAACTAAGCACAGTTACAAATCTAAACCTACGATATTGCAGTTCGATTTTGACAGTGATCTTATCTGGATCATCCACGACTATATATATATACGTATACACGCATAGTATTCCAGAGTTCCAAAATGAAGATAGATCTACCCAGTGAAGTGAACCCATTGGAACCACTTAAAAATCAAAATGAAATAATACAGATATTAAAAATCATGAAATATACTTATCTGCGTTCGTAGTTCCATGCATTTCAATTTGGTATGCTTCTAACGGATTTCCTGATGAATTTGTTCGAAGTTGCAGACCTAGGGATCGGTCAAACCTTCGCGATGAAGTCTCATTTTGGAGACAATATGGAGTGGATGTGGGAGGAAGCTCCTTTGTTTCAGGAAGATTTGGGTTGACCAGCGAAGCTGTGGTGGCACAATAGGTCATTGAAGGGGTTGTTAGGGTTTGGCAGATCGACCGAAGGTGGAGAGCAGAGGGATGATCGAAGAATTGGTTGCATAGGGGTGTTGCGATGAAGCTAGTTTCAATTTTTGGCTAAGGAGAGAAAGGGGAAAAAGGGATCTGGTTTCAGCCATGGAAGGATTTGTGGAGGCGACAGATGAATTATGAGAGGAAGTGGGATCCGATAATTTTATATGGATAAGTTATGGAACAGTCTTGTTCAATTCTAAATGGGATGAACGAAATGGGAATTCGATGTAACAGGAAGCATCGGAACCGCTTCGACGAGCATTTCAACGTGGACCCGGTCAGTGATGGAAGCAATTGTAAAATCTTAGTCAAATTAAACGTTGTCTAATTTGACTAAACCAAACTATTTATCGACAAAATCAATTCAAGGTGAGTTAAACTCATTCAGTTCTCCCAACTTATATTTTATATATAAGTCGGTTCTTTATTTTTATGTGTTATAGTTGCTAATGGTTGATCGTTGTTATTTATTTATTTATATATTGATTGAATTTCTGAAATTAACGTTGTTTAATTTCAGTAAAAAGCAAATCGTTATTTTAACGATTGATCCCAATTAAGGTAGCTTACCTTAGTGGTCACGTTTATAAAATAAACATGCCTAATTTAATGATTTGTTTGGATTGTCATGGTTGTGTGAAAGGAATTGGTTGATATTGAATTATCGTTATTGACTGTTATGAAACCATTAATTATTTGAATTGAATTATTATATTGAGATAACGTATTTGATACAGGGAAGGACAGGTTGGAGGGATCCAACGGGATTCCACGAATATATTTAACGTTGTTTATTTTCATATTATCATTATATGAACTGTTCTGATTGAATGATTGGTTTGATTTGTTGACCGTTGATCTGAAATTCAACATTTGTTATGTGTAAACCAATGGGTGATATTGGTTGGGTAATTGGCACTATATGGCCTACGAATCAATCGGTTTTCAAATATGGTTTTACCGTCAGGTAAATCAACGAAATGGAGTTATAAAATTTATTTTATAACTGAATACAGATTTTTAAATATGTATTTTGAATAAAAGTTTGTTAAAAGGAAATATATATTTATTATTTTATTATTTAAATTTATAATGAATTATTAATTTATTTTATAAAGTAAATTCTGATGTTAATCAGATTTATAAGCAAGAGAGTAGAAAATTAACCTAATGGTTAAATTTGGATAATTGTTTTTAAGAACAATTAAATGGAATTATTTAAATTAACTTTATTAATTAATTAATTTAAAAGAAGGACAAATGGGAATTGGTTAACGAGATAATCGTGTTTTAAGTTGTCTAATTCAATCGTTTTTAACTAGGATTGATTATTAAATTATTTTGTTGTCAATTAATTTAAGGAATAGTATAATGAATATTTGTTTTTTATTTTAATAAAAAAAGAAATTACTATCTGTTTGGTAAATAAAGAAGTTAACTGCCTCTACAATTGTTAAGGATGGGATAAATTATTATTTTAATTAATAATAATTTAAGCAGAGTGTAATGAGATCTAACTGAATTGAAAGGGAGTTTATGAACGGATTATATATTAGAACCCGAGTTTTATAAAAGAGATTTTTTTAGCAAATACGATGGTTTAAATAAATGTTGAGTTAACATTTGAATTAAGAATCGAGATAAAAAGGGTATATACTAAACCAGCATTATATAAACAAAGTTTATACAGATGAGGTGTTAAATCGTTAGTTTTAAATTAACGTTACTTAATGATGAAATGAAGTAAAATTGAGGAAATTGAAATAAGATTTTCAAAGCGGGAATGGTTGAATGGATTAGAAGAAGGGATCATTAAAAGTTAATGTGATAAAGGAGTTAGTAAAGGATTTCGTAATAAAAATCTGTGTTAACAAATAAGTTAGTTTAAGGAATTTAAAGTAAAACGCGATATTTAATAAGCATTTACTTAATCGATGATTAAGTAATAATAGTTGTATTTGAAAGGTAGATTTTCAAAATAAGGAATAAGTTGGTTAAATGGAATTTGGTTTGATATTAAAATAAATATCGGTTTTTGAATTACAACTCATATCTATCTTAAGATTAGAACGTTGTTGATCAAGGTCTGAGAGGTAAATAAATACCCCAATTTGAATGACTTCAGAATTTTCTAAGGATTATATTAGTCTGTAATGGGAAAGAGGTTAAGAATAATTTATTATTTCCGAATGAGAAATAATAACGAATGTTAATTGCAAGGTTTGAGAATATACATAGAAATTTCCAAAGCAACGAAAATAAAGGGGATTTGAGAATATATAATGTAGTTTCCAAGGTAACGAAAATGAGAAGGTTCGAGAATATTTTTAAAATATATAATAATATTTCCCAAGTAAAGGGAGTTACAAAAGAGATTTATGTGAAAATAATAATAAAATAGAAATTAGGATATTTTCCTAAATATGGAAATAAATAATTTAAAAAAATCTTATCTTAAGTAAGAAAGGAAACGCTATAATTATAATATTCAAAGATTGTAATGTTTTAAATTAACCATTCGTAATTATTTTAATTAAAAAGGCCAAGTACTACTGAATACTGATGTAACACCCCGCATTTTTAGGTATAATTAAAAATGAAATAAAATATATGAAAATATGCTTAGGATATGTAAATAATGGTGATGCATAAGGAGAATTAATTAATACATGGAAGAGAAGAAAAATTAGTTCGATAATGGCGTATGTTACGGAAAAGATAGTAAAATAAGGATAACTAATTCAAGAAACAGGAATTAGGTAAAATGGACATCACCATTGCGTTCCTCTCGAAAAAATACGCGAAATATAGTCCGAGTTTTCGAAAATCGGAGCCCGTATGACCAAGATATGGCCAAAACAAGATTCAGAAGGTTTCGGTTAGCCCAGAACTGGGCAGGTCGACCCGGGGGTCGACCTGGGGCCCAGGTCGACTGGGGAGTCGACCTCCCCCCCAGGTCGACTGGGGAGTCGACCTGGGTGCACCTGGATGGGTTTTTGGGCTGTTTTGGTGAGTCTGTAACGAATTCTGACGGTTCTGATCTGTTTTAGGGTTTATCTAAAGGCCTAAAACAACTAACTACACCTATAAATAGATCCTAAGACCTAGCCTCCTCTACACACAATTCTATTCTGCTTCTTCTCTGCCTCTGTTCTAATAAAAATAAAAATGGCGTCGCTACTCTGCTAGAATCAAAACTAGAAGCTAATCAACATCAACCTAAGCAATTCAATTCAAATTTGAGATAAAAGCTTCTGCAACAATTCTGCAACAACTAAAGTTCTTTCTTTAATCCAATCAAGGCAAGTACAGTTATTTTCCGCTATAAACGTTAATTCTGATTTTGACATGAATTGTGAATCTGAATCTGAGACTGTATATCTATCAGATCTGTTTTTATGTGACTGTTCTGTATCCCTTTCTGCTTCCTTTCTGTTTCTATAGCCAGGCTACCACGAGCCTGTGCCTAATCTCATAAGAGATTAATGTATGAACGCAAATTTTGGGACAAATAATGAATGATGCGAAATTTGACAAGGCTGATTTGAACATATGACTTTAGATCCGAGGCATAAAGTATATTGACATATGACTTGGGATTAGATGCATGAATTTGACTGTAAACATGTAATTTATATATGTTGTATGCATAGTGTACGTTGTAATCTAGATCTGTAACTAATTAGAGAAATGAACATATGTTATTTAGATCTGTAATTAATTAGAAAAGTAAGCATATGTTGTAAACTAGTTTTAAACCTATGCATATTCTGTGATAAAAGAAGAGAGGAACCATTGTAAGATTACTTATGATTTGAGACTTTGGACAAAATGCAGATAAAAGTCAAGATCTAATTTTTAGGAGATATAATTTAAAGATTTAGATTGTTGGGTATATTTTGCATAATGATTCATAAGTTGAAAGAAGAAGGATATGGAAACTTAGGTGTAAAGATTTACATTATTTAGGATATCTATTATTTTGATCACACCTAAATAGGGATTCTTGGATATATGGCATGCATTGAAATTAATGGTTATATTTGGTATAATTTATATGTGAATCTGCTGTAAAATGCTAGTTTAACAAAAATTGGAACATATGTTATATGTCCACATTCTGTGCTATGTAACTTTATGCAAACATGGAGTATATGTTCATCATGAAAATTATGTAGGCATATGAATTTAGGCCTAATTTATGACTAGGCAAGGCATGTAAATAGAACCTTTAGAAATATTAGATTTGCTAAATCTGCTAATTTGCCAAGTTGCCTAAACTGCTAGTTTTGTTATATTGCCTAGACTGCTAATTAGATTGAAATGCCAAATCTGTTAAATTTGTCTGTTGAGATGCCTAACCTGTTATATGCCAAAATCTGCTAAGTTGCTAAATCTGTTAAATCCGTTAAGTCATATAATCTGGAAAATCTGCTATCTGCTAAAATCTGTTATCTGCTGTGTTGATATAATCATCCTGTTATTGATATAATCTGAATTGGCATATATATATATTGGGCGTGCGCATAAATGGTAAATTATTAATTAATTGGCCGCAAAGATAAACATGGCTAACTCGAGGTTAGAATGAGTTTGCGGCGTAATTCTGCCCGGAACCGCCCGGCACATCCAGTGGCCGCAAACAATAGGTTCTAATGTGATAAGTTAGTCATAACCTGCTTAAGACACGAGGTTAGGTCTGGCTTGTGGCAGAAGTCTGCCCGGAACCGCCCGGCCCATCCAGCGTCCACAAGCTAGCGACCTAATGTGAGAGGTCTGGGCATTAATAATTAATTAATGCAAATCTAAGATAAGAATGACATCTAAAACGTATTGGGGAAAAATAGGGATAAACCAACGGGATTAATAGGTGTAGTAAACCCGTCCATGAATCTGTGGGCCCAATACAAAGTTAGACAAATCTGAAAAATCTGTACATCTGATCCGTTAGTCTGAAAACTTGTTAACTTAATTTGTAAACTAGTAAATCTGAATTCTGTATGTCTGAACTTGTAAACAAGTTAATCTGAAATCTGTTAGTCTGGGGACATAAGGTTAGGAGGGGAATTACTTGTGTCATCTGCTGTTTGGGACCCATATTAGTCAGTAACCCTTTCTGGTATCAAAACTTTGACCCAACAGTAAGTAGGGTCCGGGCACGCTTACTGAACTAATTATAAGAGGTTCATTCTGATAATGGCGAGGGGTGTTGATGATGCGTTCCAACCGGGTCATGTGCGTGCATGGATCCTGGTCCTCTTCTGAGGATGTGAGACGCCGTGACATCTGTAAATAGGTCTATGCCAATTGGTTGTCACTTTAGGGAGTGATCATACACCCTACTGTGGGGCCGACACAGGATATTTATGTATTAGGGAGCCGATCGCTTGGGGTAGGGTTTTAGGGTACACTTAGTTCTGTCTGTTTCTGTTGGTACCATCTGTTTCTGTTGGGTGGTAACACCTGTCTATTTCTGTGTGGTACCGTCTGTTCGGGAGGTAAAGGCCCATTACTAGTGTACACCTAATTCTACATTCTGTTTCTATAAGGATTAATCTGTTTCTGCTTCTGTCTGTCTCTGATCGGGTAGTAAAGGCCCATTATTAGCAATCTGTTTCTGTTAAATTATTCTGTACCCGTTTCTGTTTAGACATGTGGGTGGCACCTAATTCTGTTATACTAGTATTAGTGCAGAGAAGTGTAAAGCAATAGTTTATGTCATTCAGTTCCTCTGTTATATCTGCTACACCTGTTACAGTTATCTCTCATCCAGTTTTATGTTCATGTCATATTATTATTATCTGTTCATATGCTGAAAGTCACTGGACTTGCCAGACTTTATGTCTGACCCTTGTTGTTTCGCCTCTTTTCTTCCGTTTCCCCCCAAGGTTTTCTAAGGAGGGAATACTCTAGCTAGATCCGGATTTCTTCTGCTTGAAGTGCTTAAAGTATGGCTTGTCTTCTTCCGTGGGGATTATGATTTTAAACCATGCATTTTGAAGGCTTTTGTACAAGACTGATATTTTGTACTTGTATTCTGAGATTTGAAAGGATGTAACCATATTGACTTCTGCTTCCGTTGTAATAAAGTTAAAAATTTTCAAGTACTGTTTTATCTGTCTTGTAAGTTTCTGTTCTGTTTACTAAAATGCTCCACCAAAATTAAGGCATTCCCTTTGTGAGTGACCTTAACGGAGGTGGGGTGTTACACTTGGTATCAGAGCTAAAGGTTACCAGATTAGATAAAAGTTTTTAAAACTATTGTCAAAAAGGTTTTAAAAGGAAGTATTTTCAAAATTAAAGCTTATTTTGAAAAACATGATCCCCAAGAGCCATATATCTTTTTTTCAGTCCTTTTTGTATTGAACCTTTCCTTTTTCGTTTCAGCATGTCTGAAGCATCTGAGATACCAGAGGGTGCCCATGTACCCGGTTGGTTTCGTCAATATCTTGAGGCTAGGACCGCCGCTGCAGGTCCAGCAAATGATCCCCCTCCCCCACCCCCTCCTCGTGCAATTGCTTTCTCAAAGATCTGTAGAGATTTTAGGGCCATGGGTGGAAAGGATTTCAAAGGAACTGAATCATTTGTAGAAGCGAGGAATTGGCTCAAAGAAACTGAGGATCTATTCGTTATCTTCGAGGTGGACGATAGGCAGAAGGTACAGTTGGCGGTATGGTTGCTCAAAGACGAAGCTTCCTACTGGTGGGAAGTCACTAACGTCGAGAGGCCGGTCGAGACATGGATGGATTTCAGAACAAGGTTTGAGACAAAATTCCTCTCGCAAGCTGAACGAAGTTTACAACTGGAAAAGTTCTTATCTCTTAAGCAAGGAAGTATGACGGTCAAGGAATACGTCAACCAGTTTAACCAACTGGCTAGGTTCGGATTGGATTTAGTCAACACTCAGCATAAAAAGGCTCTCTGCTTTGTTAAAGGATTGAACGAGCCACTGCACAGCTTAGCCATGACCAACGTACCTATGGGAGCGACTTACGAGAAATTGGTGGACATGGCACTACTGCACGAGGAAGACAAGGGCCCGAAAGAGACAAAGAAGGAAGAACCACCGAATAAGAAAGCGGGGCCCAAAAAGGAAACACAAAGGAAGGATGAGAAGACTGAAGATAAGAAGGGGAAAAAGTGCTTTACTTGTGGAAGCTCGACTCATCTGAACAAGGATTGCAGAAAAAGGAAGGGCGCTTGCTTCAACTGTGGGGAGATGGGACACTTCACTAGGGACTGCCCGAAGAGACGAGGACAAGGAGGGCAGGCGAATAATCTTGAGGCTAGTGGCTAGGATAGAAATAGGAAAATTTCTATAGTAGGTTTAATTTCTTTATCTGATTATGGAGTTAAGACTTTTTCTAATTCTGGTATTTTGATTTTGTAATCGATACTCTGCACTTTAATACTAGTATTATTTCTGAATTCCGCTGTAGGCTCAGACCCATAAGGGTTATGGCTCATCTGTTTGAGATTAAGGTTTGAGGGATATCTGTGTTAGGCGTCAAATATGACGCATATATTCTGAGTTTTTGTAGGATATGATTTTATCATGCTTAGCTTCCTAAGAATCATTAGGGAACCTGATCTGTATCAGTAGTCTGTAAATATCTGAATAATTCTGATTTCCAGTTTTGACATTGTCTAAAGAAGGTAATCCTCTGAGTGTCAATCTGATATTGATTTCGGTCTTTCGGGTTGATACTTAGGGGAATTATTTTCTCAACCAATGTCTAATGGGAACCAAGTCTTCGTTCTTTCTGTACTCGCTTCCATCACTAGACTCTATCCTATCGATCGAGTGTTCAACTTATAGATAGGAATCCTAATGGGTGTAAACATGTGTTTGAGACATGTTATGTTTGATGGTTGCAAGTGGATGCAAGTGGTTGCTAGTGGTTGCACGTGGACGCATATACACACACTAGGCACTAGATCGGCTCGAAAACACTCTCATACTGCATATGGATGTGTGAGCATTTTCAATTTTTGTGGATGCAAATTGATTGGCTCAGCACATGGATGTTGCATATGACTGAATGGTTGTGCACTCATATAGAAATGATATGTATCGAGTAGGAAAATTGCATACATGTTGGACTCATGGCACTGGCATAATTCGCATTAAGGAGGTCAACTGAATCAGTGGACCGCCTGATCTTTGCATTAGACAAGGAACATATACACACACTTCTTGCATATGTTCATACAACATTAGAAATCTCTTAAGGACAATGAATGCCTGTGATTGGTGATTGAGTAGATGGATGATTGGATGGTAGGACACATTCTTCTTAACTTGAAGATTTCGGGGACGAAATCCTTTAAGGAGGGGAGAATGTAACACCCCGCATTTTTAGGTATAATTAAAAATGAAATAAAATATATGAAAATATGCTTAGGATATGTAAATAATGGTGATGCATAAGGAGAATTAATTAATACAAGGAAGAGAAGAAAAATTAGTTCGATAATGGCGTATGTTACGGAAAAGATAGTAAAATAAGGATAACTAATTCAAGAAACAGTAATTAGGTAAAATGGACATCACCATTGCGTTCCTCTTGAAAAAATACGCGAAATAGAGTCCGAGTTTTCGAAAATCGGAGCCCGTATGACCAAGATATGGCCAAAACAAGATTCAGAAGGTTTCGGTCAGCCCAGAACTGGGCAGGTCGACCCGGGGGTCGACCTGGGGCCCAGGTCGACTGGGGAGTCGACCTCCCCCCCAGGTCGACTGGGGAGTCGACCTGGGTGTCGACCCCCCTGGTCGAGCCAGGTCGGCCTGGGTGCACCTGGATGGGTTTTTGGGCTGTTTTGGTGAGTCTGTAACGAATTCTGACGGTTCTGATCTGTTTTAGGGTTTATCTAAAGGCCTAAAACAACTAACTACACCTATAAATAGATCCTAAGACCTAGCCTCCTCTACACAAAATTCTATTCTGCTTCTTCTCTGCCTCTGTTCTAATAAAAATAAAAATGGCGTCGCTACTCTGCTAGAATCAAAACTAGAAGCTAATCAACATCAACCTAAGCAATTCAATTCAAATTTGAGATAAAAGCTTCTGCAACAATTCTGCAACAACTAAAGTTCTTTCTTTAATCCAATCAAGGAAAGTACAGTTATTTTCCGCTATAAACGTTAATTCTGATTTTGACATGAATTGTGATTCTGAATCCGAGACTGTATATCTGTCAGATCTGTTTTTCTGTGACTGTTCTGTATCCCTTTTTGCTTCCTTTCTGTTTCTATAGACAGGCTACCACGAGCCTGTGCCTAATCTCATAAGAGATTAATGTATGAACGCAAATTTTGGGACAAATAATGAATGATGCGAAATTTGACAAGGCTGATTTGAACATATGACTTTAGATCCGAGGCATAAAGTATATTGACATATGACTTGTGATTAGATGCATGAATTTGAATGTAAACATGTAATTTATATATGTTGTATGCATAGTGTACGTTGTAATCTAGATCTGTAACTAATTAGAGAAATGAAAATATGTTACTTAGATCTGTAATTAATTAGAAAAGTAAGCATATGTTGTAAACTAGTTTTAAACCTATGCATATTATGTGATAAAAGAAGAGTGGAACCATTGTAAGATTACTTATGATTTGAGACTTTGGACAAAATGCAGATAAAAGTCAAGATCTAAATTTTAGGAGATATAATTTAAAGATTTAGATTGTTGGGTATATTTTGCATAATGATTCATAAGTTGAAAGAAGAAGGATATGGAAACTTAGGTGTAAAGATTTACATTAATTAGGATATCTATTATTGTGATCACACCTAAATAGGGATTCTTGGATATATGGCATGCATTGAAATTAATGGTTATATTTGGTATAATTTATATGTGAATCTGCTGTAAAATGCTAGTTTAACAAAAATTGGAACATATGTTATATGTCCACATTCTGTGCTATGTAACCTTATGCAAACATGGAGTATATGTTCATCATGAAAATTATGTAGGCATATGAATTTAGGCCTAATTTATGACTAGGCAAGGCATGTAAATATAACCTTTAGAAATATTAGATTTGCTAAGTTGCCTAAACTGCTAGTTTTGTTATATTGCCTAGACTGCTAATTAGATTGAAATGCCAAATCTGTTAAATTTGTCTGTTGAGATGCCTAACCTGTTATATGCCAAAATCTGCTAAGTTGCTAAATCTGTTAAATCCGTTAAGTCATATAATCTGGAAAATCTGCTATCTGCTAAAATCTGTTATCTGCTGTGTTGATATAATCATCCTGTTATTGATATAATCTGAATTGGCATATATATATTGGGCGTGCGCATAAACGGTAAATTATTAATTAATTGGCCGCAAAGATAAACATGGCTAACTCGAGGTTAGAATGAGTTTGCGGCGTAATTCTGCCCGGAACCGCCCGGCACATCCAGTGGCCGCAAACAATAGGTTCTAATGTGAGAAGTTAGTCATAACCTGCTTAAGACATGAGGTTAGGTCTGGCTTGTGGCAGAAGTCTGCCCGGAACCGCCCGGCCCATCCAGCGGCCACAAGCTAGCGACCTAATGTGAGAGGTCTGGGCATTAATAATTAATTAATGCAAATCTAAGATAAGAATGACGTCTAAAACGTATTGGGGAAAAATAGGGATAAACCAACGGGATTAATAGGTGTAGTAAACCCGTCCATGAATCTGTAGGCCCAATACAAAGTTAGACAAATCTGAAAAATATGTACATCTGATCCGTTAGTCTGAAAACTTGTTAACTTAATTTGTGAACTAGTAAATCTGAATTCTGTATGTCTGAACTTGTAAACAAGTTAATCTGAAATCTGTTAGTCTGGGGACACAAGGTTAGGAGGGGAATTACTTGTGTCATCTGCTGTTTGGGACCCGTATTAGTCAGTAACCCTTTCTGGTATCAAAACTTTGACCCAACAGTAAGTAGGGTCCGGGCACGCTTACTGAACTAATTATAAGAGGTTCATTCTGATAATGGCGAGGGGGTGTTGATGGTGCGTTCCAACCGGGTCATGTGCGTGCATGGATCCCGGTCTGCCTCTGAGGATGTAAGACGCCGTGACATCTGTAAATAGGTCTGTGCCAATTGGTTGTCACTTTAGGGAGTGATACACCCTATTGTGGGGCCGACACAGGATATTTATGTATTAGGGAGCCGATCGCTTGGGGTAGGGTTTTACGGTACACTTAGTTCTGTCTGTTTCTGTTGGTACAATCTGTTTCTGTTGGGTGGTAACACCTGTCTGTTTCTGTGTGGTACCGTCTGTTCGGGAGGTAAAGGCCCATTACTAGTGTACACCTAATTCTACATTCTGTTTCTATAAGGATTAATCTGTTTCTGCTTCTGTCTGTCTCTGATCGGGTAGTAAAGGCCCATTATTAGCAATCTGTTTCTGTTAAATTATTCTGTACCCGTTTCTGTTTAGACATTAGGGTGGCACCTAATTCTGTTATACTAGTATTAGTGCAGAGAAGTGTAAAGCAATAGTTTATGTCATTCTGTTCCTCTGTTATATCTGCTACACCTGTTACAGTTATCTCTCATCCAGTTTTATGTTCATGTCATATTATTATTATCTGTTCATATGCTGAAAGTCACTGGACTTGCCAGACTTTATGTCTGACCCTTGTTGTTTCGCCTCTTTTCTTCCGTTTCCCCCCCAGGTTTTCTAAGGAGGGAATACTCTAGCTAGATCCAGATTTCTTCTGCTTGAAGTGCTTAAAGTATGGCTTGTCTTCTTCCGTGGGGATTATGATTTTAAACCATGCATTTTGAAGGCTTTTGTACAAGACTGATATTTTGTACTTGTATTCTGAGATTTGAAAGGATGTAACCATATTGACTTCTGCTTCCGTTGTAATAAAGTTAAAAAATTTCAAGTACTGTTTTATCTGTCTTGTAAGTTTCTGTTCTGTTTACTAAAATGCTCCACCAAAGTTAAGGCATTCCCTTTGTGAGTGACCTTAACGGAGGTGGGGTTTTACAACTGAACTAGCGAACTCATTTTATTCTCATGATTATTTATTTGATAGTTAAATAACCGACTATCAAATCTGACCAATACGATTGTTGGTACGGAAAGACCGGGATCGGATATATATTCAAAAACCATTCCGAACCAGCGGATACGTAGAAGATGATTATCGAAGATGGAGCGATTGAAGACCATTGATCTTCATGGACAGAAGAACTACTTGTTGAATTTCTCTGGTCTAGCGGCCAAAGATATTTCAACAGTGATTCTGTCGTGATAGGAATCTGCGGATTTGCAAGGACTACTCGTTACTGATCCTTGGGGTAATACCTATATAGGATGTGGTAGGAGGGTACCTTCGTTTAATCATGTTCCCGGATGACTTCTATGGATGAATATCTAATAGAGTATTTCCAAAGGAATCGCGTATGTTGATTTCTTCAAAAGTACCATAGTTAGTGGTGGAGGAGGATGGTTCTCTTAGCTTAACAACTAGAGTATTTTTGTGGACGTCAACTAGTGATATCTGGCGGATCTGACGATGTGGAATTCAAAGTGAATGGTGGCCAGATGTTCTAAAAATAAAAACGAAGGTAAATAATTAAATAATTAAATTATGACCTCAAGCCTCATCAATCGGGAAATGATAGAAATCGGTCAGGGAGCATGGTTATGTGGGTCGTTCCCATTAGGGTGTATAATCACCTATCTAGAGAAAATCCATTTCCTTCTTTAATCTATTTCGATGCTGTCACTTTCGGGAAACGGTTGCTGATCCCAACCGTTGGTGATATATATTCGATAAACTCAAGCAAAATAAGTTGTCGGTCATGTGTGGGCCGGGTTGCAAGACGTTCTTGTTGAACCCAGTGTATTCCCCTCTAGAGATACACTATCGGCGGGTGGTTCCATACCTTATCATAGTCGGAATCCAATCTCCAATAAATGCCTGCGGTTTTGATTGTGTACTATATATGTCGAGCGTGATATGCAAGCGTTCTGTTAGATTGATATTTATTTGTATTTGGACACTATTGTAATATCAGAAAAGATACCGATTTCAAAAATGGTTTAGGTTATCGTAAGGTAAAAATCGTCCATATTTATGTATGGATTTAGTCTTACGATTATCCTTTTCTTTCGAAAAAAATTTTGAACTTTAAAACCAAGTGGATGATTCCCTTTAAAACTTAGTGTGTTTTTCTCACTCTGGTTCACCAGACTGACCCGGTGTTTGAAATGCTCGGGTTAGACCAGGTTGTATAGGTTCAGGTTATCAGATGTTGCAAATTCCAGACATGAGCTGGAGGTGTTCATACATGTGTTATATAATATTTTTCCTTTGTGTGTTGTATATGTGGATAGGTTATTACAACTGTCCAGATGTGTTTATGTACTCTGATGATTGTAAGTTTTATTTAAAGCTCTCAATAAAGATTTATTTCTATATTATATTATGTTCCGCTGCGATGTGAGACTCTGATTCTGTGTTGTGTTGGTTCTTCTTCTTCAGTTCTTATATGTATATATATATATATATATATATATATATATATGAGAGCGTATTTCTAAATTTTATATATAAATGTTTTGTATTGTGTTGATTGATCGGTTCAAGTGTTGAGTAACATTAAACTGGTAATGGAAATAATATTGTTTTGAAAAGAGGGTAAATGAAATAATTTTACCCAAAATATATTTTTGTATAGAAAGGAAATAATTTTATGAAATTATTGAGATATTGTGTGTTGATTGTTTTGAATGATATTCAAATTTGGATTAAAATTTGAATTGAAACTTAACTTGGTTAAGTGAAATTAAATTAAGAATGGTATTGAAATTAAAATAAAGTGGATTTTAATTTGGAAATGTAATAAATAATAATTAAATAGAAATTATCGGATATTAACTGATTGATATTCAAATATGTTAAACTAATGTAAATATTATTATTGAATGTAAATTCAATTGATTTGATTGAATTGGCAGCTTATTAGTTGTTAGAATTATTCGAATAAAATACATCAGTGGTTTAACATAGATGTTCAATGAATTGGAAACCTAGAGAAAATGAATTTCAGAATTTATAAACTGGAATGAAACCACATATGAATTAGAACTGGGTGATATAACCTTGTATTGTATAAACGGAATTGATAAATCATGTTTAATTCTTTGAATTTGGGAAGTTATACTCGTTAATCAATGACATGTTATTTGGAATTTCATGTATTTGTGACTTACATGTTAATGGAGTTAAGTATAGGTACCAGGAGACCTGAGATTAGATTTTGGTTGCGTAGATCGAAATAAGTTGTGCAAATATGCTCAATATCGCTCGTGAAAGGTACGCCTATGCGAAAATATAAAATTTAGGGTTTTGAATTTTGTTTTCGACCGTGTGGGTCGACACATATATATTATTTGTTCCTGCAATATCGCAGAAGTCACTTCATACAGGGGAGACTCTACTGATTTTTTTGGGAATTTAATTAGAAAATTTTTGTTATTTTTGAAAATTTTATTTTACCATAATGTACTGGTTTTCGATTTAATACAAATTAGATTTTAAAGTTAATGGGATTTATACCATTTTTCTCACCTTACTAATTTCGGGGATAAAATTCCTTTAAGGGGGAAGAATGTAATGTCCCGTATTTTTTGTAGTCAAATATTAATTTATTATATTATATTAAATATTTATTTAGAATATTAATGGATTTAAATATTTATTTTGTTAAAAAACGAAGTTTAAACGTTAAACTTATATTTAATTTAAACCGAGCTCGAAATGGCGCGATAATTCGTAATATTGAGTTTTCAGCTTTAATTGAATGTACAGGACCTGTTTTAAGTCAGATTCTGTGAAACAAGAAACACTGGAATCTAGTTGATAATAATTTTCATATGGAAGAGAAAAATCCAGATTTCGTGTAATAAATTATTAGTTATGTTTAATTCAAATTTTAAAATAGTCGCTATATAAATCGTTAGTAAACGATAACGTTTATTTAATGATAAAATAAATTAATAAAACTTGGATCCTACCCCATATCAACCTATAGCACAAGTACACTATTTTCTAACTAAATTATATAAATGCCAACCCAACTGACAGCCTACACTATATCTTAAGCAATGCAAGCACTAATATTTCATTTCTTATTAGAAGGACGAACACAACTATGTAGGGAACAACCTACTCTAAAAGCAAAATAAATATAAAACCGTACAACTTAGATTTTGGTTTGCACATGCCTTGGCTTCAGAAATTTCACTTCATTGCTAAACTAATACATAGCTAGCCTAACCTATATATATACATATATATATATATATATATATAAAAATATACATATATATATACACACACAGCTATATTGGTACAACATACCCTACTTTTTCTATCCACCCAAGATGTTACCATTGCTTTGTTTCACTTCAGTCAGGCCTAAGCTATGCCTTGCGGTACCTATGATTGTGAATCTTATCTGAGAATAACAATGATAGAAAAGCAAATCCCAATATAGTGTGTTAACCTATATACAGGTTCAAATTTTAACTGTTTATCCGGATTTGATGGTTAGTCATTAACAATCATATGCAACGGAGTACTAATATCGTGTAATAAACTGGTGTTGAGGGAACATGGAATAAAGTTGTCCGTTAAGAATAAGGATTAGGCGATATTAGATGACTACATTTATAAGTACTTCATTGAGCTAGCAACGACCATCTTTAACTTGTCTCAAATGATACATCATATAGACAATTTCAATATCAATGAAAAGCAGTTAACCCATATGTTCTCCAAAACTAAATAATACATAATACAATTGGGGAACATGGAGTCATTGGAGTGGAGAAAAATATAATATCACAACATACATCACAAAGTAGCTGGGTATTCAAAATGAAATATCTAACTTACTATTAAAAGTATACATCAATACAAATGAAATATCACATGCTCAAACACATCCGGATATTCCCGGACCACCTCTACCGATTGCAGATTCTCTACAGACGCGTCAAGCGATTCAAGATAACTTAGCATAACGGAATTTATGGGATTACAAAAGATGTCGAGAGCATTACCAAGGCGAGTCACAAGCCTAACTACTCTCCTTTCACAATCAAGAATGGCCCCATTTCTAGATAACCAATCCATTCCTAAAATTAGCCCATAGCCCGTGAAGCCCAATACATAAGCATCACATCTAAATTCAACGCTAAGTATAGAGATTTTCAAATCCAAACATATCATGGTCAAATGAGCCAAACCCCCAATTGGATTTGAAACAACCAAGGGATCCTCTACTAAACTGATGTTCAAGTGCAGTAATTCAACTAATGATGTAGAGATAAACGAATGAGATGCGCCAGAATCGAATAAGGTACAGACATGATGATCAAACAGAAAAACTAAGCTTTCAACAGAAATTGTTCTACCTCTTTCTTGCAGCGGTGGGGCCGCAATAGCCTGAACTTGCCCCCTTGCCTGCCCTGGTGCCATAAGAGCCTGCACCTGTCCTCCCGAGGTAGACCCTGCCCTCTGCCCCTTCTTTGGGCAGTCCTTCACCAAATGTCCCGCATCTCCACAATGAAAACAACCAGTCTTCTTTTTCTTTCTACAATCTTTGCTGAGATGGCCAGGCGTCCCACAATTGAAGCATCTCTTCTTCCCTTTGCCATTATTGTTTTTACCACCCTTCTTATTTTGCTGTTGGGGTTTCTTCTGATCCCCTTTCTTTTCAACTGCCTTATCCTCATGCATAAGTGCCATTTCTACTAGCCTTTCAAAGGTTGCTCCCATAGGGATGTGGGTCATAGCCAACCCTTGCAACGGTTCATTCAAGCCTCTAACGAACCTCAAAGCTTTCTTCTCTGGCGTGTTCACCAACTCCAAGCCAAACCTTGCTAACTGATTAAATTTATTGACATATTCCTTCACGGATAAGATCCCTTGCTTTAATGTCAGGAATTTTTCCATATTTAAATTCTCCTCTGCCCTTGAAAGAAACTTTGCCTCAAACCTTCGTCTGAAATCCGCCCATGAATCAACTGGACGTTCCCCGTTAGTTACCTCCCACCAAAACGAGGCCTCTCCCTTCATTAACCAAGCAGCAAAACGGACTTTCCTCCCATCTTCCACTTCAAAGATATCCAACAATTCCTTAGTCTCCTTAAGCCAGTCTCTGGCCTCCACAAACGTCTCAGTCCCTTGAATTTTTTTTCCTCCTATAGCCTTAAATTCCTTGCACGTCTTTGCAAAAGTGTCAACACGAGGAGGAGGAATGGGTGCAACCGGGGGTGGAGGAGCATCTGCTGGGCCTGCAGTGGTGGCCCTAGCCTCCAAATATCTCCTAAACCACCCTGGAACCGTCACACCTTCTGGGAGATTAAGATCTTCATCCATGCTGAAACGAAAAAGGAAAGATTCAAAATGGAGAATTCGAAAGATAAAGATAAGGATATGGCTATTTGGGATTATGTTTTTCATAAAAACTCTCTCTAGATAACATGTTTTTGAAAGCACTTCTTCCAAAAATACTTTAGAAAAATATTTTTCTAAAAATTTTATCTGTTCTGGTAACCTTATGCTCTGATACCACGTGTAACACCCCACGTCCATTAATGTCACTCACAAAGGGAATGCATTAACTTCCATGGAGGTCATAAGTGAATATAGAACAGAGAAATTACAACAAGACAGATAATAAATAGCACTTGGAAATCTAAAACTTTATTTTATTGCAACGGAAATTAAATATGTCTGTTACATCATAAAACCATAGATCATAACCAAGTACAACATCCGTCTCCACAAAAACAAAATACATAATCCCATTACAATAAATAGCCATTAAAAGAAAGATAACAAGCTGGACTTTACTTCTGCAGTCCAAGCTTTCCAAGAGATAAGCGATCCAATTAGACTCCACTAGAACTTGGCCCAACCTGAGGACCTGAAGGAAGAAAAAGATGGAAAAGAGGGGGTCAGACATAAAGTCTGGCGAGTATGATAATTCTACAATACTATTATCAAAATAACTGGACTAAGGCATAAGCTGGAAAACAAGGAAATGTCTATGAAAGAGCAGATTAAGGACATAGAAAATCGCTAAAGGCAACGTTATAGGCGCTCCTAAATACTAAAGGATAACACTATACTGCACCACACCAGTCACCCTAAAGATTGATTCCACTTAGCTTAACTTAGCAACTTTCTTAATGGCTTTACGTACTCCTAGCTGACTACATAGGTGCCGCCTGCCCCTATCTCCACTAGGTGTACCCCACTTTCCATTTTTCGATCAGATCCCTACTCGTAGATACCCGTGCTGGCCCCACAGTGGGGTGTATCATTCCCCTAAAGTGGCAACCCGATATAACGGAGATGCACGGCTTATACCTACACGATGCAACAACGTCTTACCTACCAGCCCGGGTCCACACACGCATATGAAACCCGTTGGACTTGCGTTGCCACCGCTCCCTGTTTTGGCCTCTTATAGTCAAACCCAGTATGCGTGTCCCGTCCTCGACTTGGGTCGAGCCCACAAAGATACGTTTTGGGATACTGGTTGAAATGGGCCCCCATTATTTCCCACAAGCATTCCACCTAAGCTTGTCCCATTAGTCCATCCACTTAACCCACTTAGTCATGTTCATTTACATGTGTATTTGGTTAAGTCTAATCGTATTTCAAATGCCTCTAAAGGCAACCATTAGATTCCTCATGCCACCCAAGGCACCTATTTAACCCCCATGTCCCACCTTACATGATTATCTGGCTAAGTATTTCTTAATTCATTAAGGCCATAACCTCATAAAGACCTCTCACATTAGACTGGCATTTATGGCAGCTGGATTTGCCGGGCGGGTCCGGGCAGTCTTATACCATAAAAGAGTCTAACCTCGTGTCTTTACAACTGTTATGCTTTAGTTTGGGCCTAGGACCTCTCACATTGGGCCGACATTTGTGACTACTGGATTTGCCGGGCGGGTCCGGGCAGGTTTACGTCACAAACGGGTCCAACCTCGTGTCCTAAGCATTGATTATTATTAATAATCCACTTTCCCTAATTTTATTAATTCCCTATTTGAATTATTAATTAATTCCAAATTCAGCAATGTCCATAATTGACTCAATTATGGACATCCATTTAAGGCATGCAAAATCATATCAATTGCACCCCAATTTATCAATTTCCTAATATTACCCCTACCCCACGTTTGAACGTTTATTCACAAAATGTATGCTAGACCCGATTAGTCTAACTCATAGCATAAAAGAAAATATTCACAACAACAACATATATATGTGACTAAATAAATCATAACAAGGGGTGAAACTTGCATACATCCAAAATTACAACTTGCATAAGGTTATACATGTCATGGATCTAAGGGTGTCAACTTATTCATAATTCACATAATATGATTTTGATCAAATTTCATAAACTTGTATAGGACGTGTGTGAATCAACATCATTAACAATATGGTTTTATATGGGTACACCTAACTCAATAGGCAAATTTCCAAAAATCAAAATTCATTTAATCATAGATTCATGTATATGGGTACACCTAACTTAATAGGCAAATTCCCATATTCAAGATCCAATTAATTTGTAGATTCATGTATATGGGTACACCTAACTCAATAGGCAAATTCCCATAATCGAGATCTATTATAAAAAAAAACATAAACTTTAAACATGATCCAATTCGCATAAATAATAACATCATGATTTTACAACTTGTATGATTCAACACAACTTAACATGACATCATTATCATATAACATAAGTATTTCAACATATGTGAACAACATATATAAGATTTACAACATAGCATATCATAATTTGCAACATAGCATGATATGATTTACAACATAACATAGCATGATTTACAACATGGCATAACATGATTTATAACATAGCATAGCATGATTAATCACGTATGACATAGCATAGGATTATTTACAACATAATAACTACAACATAACAACATATATATGATAACATAATAGCATAACAAGAGATCCACAACATAATATACAAATACATAACAATTCATATCACTTTCTTGTGATCCATTCATAACTTAATCAAATTATTTTATAATAATATTGCGAGATTCATCATACTCATAATCGTGAAAGAAGAGAAATAGAAAGAGTCTTTGATTTAATTTGTTTGTTGAGTAGATTTAGTTGTAGGCTAGGCTTTCTCCTTCTTCTTTAGTTTGTGACGGCTACGCTGAACTCCATGGCAACGACATGTTGGTAGCTCTCCAACTTTTCAAGTAATTTAGGGTTAGAGTCTACCCACTTATTTATAGATGTTAGGATGCATTTAGGCCATTAGATTTACCCTAGAATAGATTAGAGCCATTAGATTTCGTCCAGCCTTCAAAACACAGCCCGAAAACCCAACCAGATGCACCCAGGTCACCTGGGCTCGACCAGGGAGGTCGACTCCCAGGTCGACCCTAGGGTCGACTCCCCAGTCGACCTGGGGGGAGGTCGACTCCCCAGTCGACCCCCAGGTCGACCCCTTGGGTCTGGCGGGATTTTTCCCACCACTTCTGAAAATTGAAAATTTTGTTTTTAAATCTGAATTTTAATTTCTGAAAACTTCTTTGGGCCTTATCTGGGTCATACGGACTCCGATTTTCGAAAACTCGGACTCTATTTCGCGTATTTTTCCGAGACGAACACAATGACACAGCCCGTTTCCCAATATTCTTATATTTGAAATTAATTATTCTTTCATTTGTGAATATTAGTATTAACTGATTTACGGGGTGTTACATTCTCCCCTCCTTAAAGGATTTCGACCCCGAAATCTTCAAGTCAAGAGGAATGTTCAACCTAACATCCAATCAACCATCTACTCAATCATCAAACACTGGCATCCACTGTCCTTATAGACTTCTAATGCTTTTATATTTAAATGCATAGTGTGTGTATATGTCCGTATCTAATGCAAAATCAGGCGGTCCACTGATTCAGTTGACCTCCTTGATGCAATTCATGATAGTGCCATGCATCCATTATGTATGCAAAAGATCCTAATTGCTTACATACTACTTCTATATGCGTGCACATCCATTCAACCGAATGCAGCATCTATATGATGGTACAACCATTATACATCCATTATACTAAATACATTCATTTATGCAATATGCAATATGTAGTGACTGAGCCGATCTAGTGCCTAAAGTGTGTGTATATATGCATCCACGAGCAACCACTAGCAAACACTTGCATCCATTTTTGCATCCATCATACATAACATGTCTCAAACACATGTTTCAACCATAGGATTATCCTAACTAAAGGTCAAAGATACTAATGAGAGGACATACTAAAGATAAGATAAGATAAGCTAAGCGATAAAGGAGAAATTAAAAGACATACCCTCAAAAAGAAAAGGGTACAACGAACGCATCTTCTCTTCTGTCTCCTAAGTAGCGTTGCTCTCATCATCTCCCCATTGCACTTTAACTAGTCTGACCTCTCGATTCCTCAACTTTTTGATCTTCGACCCAAGAATGCATGTAGGAGCTCGTCTAATTGTTGCATCACGCTCTATTTCCACCTCTTTAAGAAAGCTCGGCTCTACCACCTCCGCAGTCTTGTGCAAACACTTCCTCAAATGTGATACATGGAATACGTCGTGTACTCCACTAAGTTTCTCAGGAAACTCCACCCTATACGCCATCTTCCCAATCCTGTCTTTTATAGGAAACGGCCCTACAAACCTTGGCGCTAATTTCCCAACGGACCCAAAGCGAACATTCCGTAACGGAGATACTTTGATAAAAACCATGTCCCCAATGTCAAACTCAAGATCTGTCCTCCTCTTATCAGCATACGATTTCTGCCTATCTTGTGCTTCTTTCATCCTCCTTCGAATCAAATCAATCTTCTCCGAGGTTTCCCTAACCATATCGGGCCTAAGTAGGATTTTATCGGTAGATTCCCACCAACATGTAGGCGAACGGCAAGGCCTTCCATAAAGAGCTTCGAAAGGTGCCATGCCAATACTAGACTGAAAGCTATTATTATATGCGAATTCTACCAACGGAAGGTGCTCTTCCCATGTACCCCCAAAGTCTAGAATACAAAGCCTTAAAAGATCCTCTAGAATACGATTCACCCTCTCGGTCTGGCCGTCCGTCTGAGGATGATATGCGGTGCTCAAACATAGCTGAGTCCCTACCGCCTCTTGTAAACTCTTCCAAAATTCGCTAGTGAAGATGGGATCACGGTCTCTTACTATACTAGAAGGAATACCGTGCAAACGAACTATCTCTTTAATGTATACAGAAGCCAACCACGGAGCAGTCCTCTTACTTTTTACGGGAATAAAATGGGCGCTCTTAGTAAGTCTATCTACTATAACCCAAATCCCCGTATTACCCTTCCTTGATCTTGGTAATCCATCCACAAAATCCATTGAGACACTTTCCCATTTCCATAGTGGAACTTCCAATGGGTGAAGCAACCCACACGGTTTCTTTTGTTCCGCTTTTACTCGTTGGCACACCAAGCATCTAGCGACGTACTTGGCCACATCCTTTTTCATACCGACCCAAAAGAAAACCCGCTTCATATCTTTGTACATCTTGTCTCCGCCGGGATGAATGGTCATCTTTGAGCGATGAGCATCATCAAGAATGGCCTTCCTTAAGTCTTCGTCTTGTGGTACACAAAGTCTATTATCCCTTCGTAACCAACCCTTATCGTCTAGGGTATACCTACGAAGATGGCTAGACGACTCCCCTCCTTTGAGCTTTTCTACTATCTCAACCAACTGTGGGTCGTCTTGCTGTGCCTCACCAACTCGTCCTAAAAGTGTAGGTCTAACCTCCAAGGATGCTAATAAACCAGGTACTAGGTCAACGGAGGGTCTAAAGTCAAACATGGAGATGAATTCTAAGCTTCGTCGTTCAACAAACAACGGACTCAAGGACAACCTTTTCCTACTTAAGGCGTCTGCTACCACGTTACCCTTGCCCGGGGTATATGCTATTTCAAAATCGTAGGAGGCTAAGAATTCCATCCACCGTTGCTGCCTTAAATTCAAATCCTTCTGAGAGAATAAGTATTTTAATGATTTGTGGTCAGTGAACAGTTCGAATTTCTCACCAAGAAGATAGTGACGCCAAGACTTAAGCGCGAAAACAATTACGGCTAACTCAAGGTCATGTGTAGGGTAATTCTTTTCATGAACCCTCAACTGCCTTCCACCATAGGCTATTACTCTTCCCTCTTGCATGAGGACCGCGCCAAGTCCCGTCCCACAAGCATCAGTATAGACGGTAAATGGTTTATTTCCGTCTGGCAGCACTAAGACTGGGGCTGAAGTTAAGGCTCTCTTTAAACGTTGGAACGCATTATCACAATCTTCGTCCCACGTAAAAACCAGGTTCTTCTTCGTTAACCGTGTTAATGGAGCTGATATTTTTGCGAAGTCTTTGATAAACTTCCTATAATAGCCAACCAACCCCAAGAAACTTCTTACTTCGGCTACATTTTTAGGGACCTTCCAATCTTGGATGGCCACCACCTTTGCGGGATCCACTGCTATCCCTTCCTTGGAAACCACGTGCCCTAAGAACCGTACTTCTTTCCTCCAGAAGTGACACTTAGAAAATTTTGCCTTAAGGTTATGTGCTCGAAGGGTTTCCAACACTTCCCTAAGATGTAGGGCATGCTCTTCTTCATTCTTAGAAAAGACTAAGATGTCATCCACAAAGACTACCACGAATTTGTTAAGGTACTCCCTAAACACCCTACTCATCAAATCAACAAAATATGCGGGGGCGTTTGTCAAACCAAAGGGCATCACTAGCCATTCATAGAATCCGTCAGGAGTCCTAAAAGCAGTCTTATCTATACTATCCTCAGCCACTCTCAGTTGATGAAAGCCAGTGGCTTAGTCCAACTGCGAAAACACTGAGGCGCCAATGAACTGATCAAAGAGATCGTCAATCCTCGGCAGTGGGTGTCGGTTCTTTTTAGTAAGCTTGTTTAGTTCTCTATAGTCCACACAAAGTCTAAGGGACCCATCCGCCTTTGTAGCAAATACTACTGGAGCACCCCACTCCGATATACTACGTCTTATGAACCCCTTCTCAATCAACTCCTTCACTTGCTTATTGAGTTCCCTCCTTTCACGAGGAGCCATGTGGCGCACTGGCAAAGATACGGGTTTAGCATTATCCACAAGATAAATTCGAAAGTCTATCTCCCGCTTTGGAGGTAAGCCCTTCACCTCCTCAAACACATCCGGATATTCCCGGACCACCTCTACCGATTGCAGATTCTCTACAGACGCGTCAAGTGATTCAAGATAACTTAGCATAACGGAATTTATGGGATTACAAAAGATGTCGAGAGCATTACCAAGGCGAGTCACAAGCCTAACTACTCTCCTTTCACAATCAAGAATGGCCCCATTTCTAGATAACCAATCCATTCCTAAAATTAGCCCATAGCCCGTGAAGCCCAATACATAAGCATCACATCTAAATTCAACGCTAAGTATAGAGATTTTCAAATCCAAACATATCATGGTCAAATGAGCCGAACCCCCAATTGGATTTGAAACAACCAAGGGATCCTCTACTAAACTGGTGTTCAAGTGCAGTAATTCAACTAATGATGTAGAGATAAACGAATGAGATGCGCCAGAATCGAATAAGGTACGGACATGATGATCAAACAGGAAAACTAAGCTTTCAACAGAAATTGTTCTACCTCTTTCTTGCAGCAGTGGGGCCGCAATAGCCTGAACTTGCCCCCTTGCCTGCCCTGGTGCCATAAGAGCCTGCACCTGTCCTCCCGAGGTAGACCCTGCCCTCTGCCCCTTCTTTGGGCAGTCCTTCACCAAATGTCCCGCATCTCCACAATGAAAACAACCAGTCTTCTTTTTCTTTCTACAATCTTTGCTGAGATGGCCAGGCGTCCCACAATTGAAGCATCTCTTCTTCCCTTTGCCATTATTGTTTTTACCACCCTTCTTATTTTGCTGTTGGGGTTTCTTCTGATCCCCTTTCTTTTCAACTGCCTTATCCTCATGCATAAGTGCCATTTCTACTAGCCTTTCAAAGGTGGCTCCCATAGAGATGTGGGTCATAGCCAACCCTTGCAACGGTTCATTCAAGCCTCTAACGAACCTCAAAGCTTTCTTCTCTGGCGTGTTCACCAACTCCAAGCCAAACCTTGCTAACTGATTAAATTTATTGACATATTCCTTCACTGATAAGCTCCCTTGCTTTAATGTCAGGAATTTTTCCATATTTAAATTCTCCTCAGCCCTTGAAAGAAACTTTGCCTCAAACCTTCGTCTGAAATCCGCCCATGAATCAACTGGACGTTCCCCGTTAGTTACCTCCCACCAAAACGAGGCCTCTCCCTTCATTAACCAAGCAGCTAAACATACTTTCCTCCCATCTTCCACTTCAAAGATATCCAACAATTCCTCAGTCTTCTTAAGCCAGTCTCTGGCCTCCACAAACGTCTCAGTCCCTTGAAAAGTTATTCCTCCCATAGCCTTAAATTCCTTGCACGTCTTTGCAAAAGTGTCAACACGAGGAGGAGGAATGGGTGCAACTGGGGGTGGAGGAGCATCTGCTGGGCCTGCAGTGGTGGCCCTAGCCTCCAAATATCTCCTAAACCACCCTGGAACCGTCACACCTTCTGGGAGATTAAGATCTTCAGCCATGCTGAAACGAAAAAGGAATGATTCAAAATGGAGAATTCGAAAGATAAAGATAAGGATATGGCTATTTGGGATTATGTTTTTCATAAAAACTCTCTCTAAATAACATGTTTTTGAAAGCACTTCTTCCAAAAATACTTTAGAAAAATATTTTTCTAAAAATTTTATCTGTTCTGGTAACCTTATGCTCTGATACCACGTGTAACACCCCACGTCCATTAATGTCACTCACAAAGGGAATGCATTAACTTCCATGGAGGTCGTAAGTGAATATAGAACAGAGAAATTACAACAAGACAGATAATAAATAGCACTTGGAAATCTAAAACTTCATTTTATTGCAGCGGAAATTAAATATGCCTGTTACATCATAAAACCATAGATCATAACCAAGTACAACATCCGTCTCCACAAAAACAAAATACATAATCCCATTACAATAAATAGCCATTAAAAGAAAGATAACAAGCTGGACTTTACTTCTGCAGTCCAAGCTTTCCAAGAGATAAGCGATCCAATTAGACTCCACTAGAACTTGGCCCAACCTGAGGACCTGAAGGAAGAAAAAGATGGAAAAGAGGGGGTCAGACATAAAGTCTGGCGAGTATGATAATTCTACAATACTATTATCAAAATAACTGGACTAAGGCATAAGCTGGAAAACAAGGAAATGTCTATGAAAGAGCAGATTAAGGACATAGAAAATCGCTAAAGGCAACGTTATAGGCGCTCCTAAATACTAAAGGATAACACTATACTGCACCACACCAGTCACCCTAAAGATTGATCCCACTTAGCTTCACTTAGCAACTTTCTTAATGGCTTTACGTACTCCTAGCTGACTACATAGGTGCCGCCTGCCCCTATCTCCACTAGGTGTACCCCACTTTCCATTTTTCGATTGGCTCCCTACTCGTAGATACCCGTGCTGGCCCCACAGTGGGGTGTATCATTCCCCTAAAGTGGCAACCCGATATAACGGAGATGCACGGCTTATACCTACACGATGCAACAACGTCTTACCTACCAGCCCGAGTCCACACACGCATATGAAACCCGTTGAACTTGCGTTGCCACCGCTCCCTGTTTTGGCCTCTTATAGTCAAACCCAGTATGCGTGTCCCGTCCTCGACTTGGGTCGAGCCCACAAAGATACGTTTTGGGATACTGGTTGAAATGGGCCCCCATTGTTTCCTACAAGCATTCCACCTAAGCTTGTCCCATTAGTCCATCCACTTAACCCACTTAGTCATGTTCATTTACATGTGTATTTGGTTAAGTCTAATCATATTTCAAATGCCTCTAAAGGCAACCATTAGATTCCTCATGCCACCCAAGGCACCTACTTAACCCCCATGTCCCACCTTACATGATTATCTGGCTAAGTATTTCTTAATTCATTAAGGCCATAACCTCATAAAGACCTCTCACATTAGACTGGCATTTATGGCAGCTGGATTTGCCGGGCAGGTCCGGGCAGTCTTATACCATAAAAGAGTCTAACCTCGTGTCTTTACAACTGTTATGCTTTAGTTTGGGCCTAGGACCTCTCACATTGGGCCGACATTTGTGATTACTGGATTTGCCGGGCGGGTCTGGGCAGGTTTACGTCACAAACGGGTCCAACCTCGTGTCCTAAGCATTGATTATTATTAATAATCCACTTTCCCCAATTTTATTAATTCCCTATTTGAATTATTAATTAATTCCAAATTCAGCAATGTCCATAATTGACTCAATTATGGACATCCATTTAAGGCATGCAAAATCATATCAATTGCACCCCAATTTATCAATTTCCTAATATTACCCCTACCCCACGTTTGAACATTTATTCACAAAATGTATGCTAGACCCGATTAGTCTAACTCATAGCATAAAAGAAAATATTCACAACAACAACATATATATGTGACTAAATAAATCATAACAAGGGGTGAAACTTGCATACATCCAAAATTACAACTTACATAAGGTTATACATGTCATGGATCTAAGGGTGTCAACTTATTCATAATTCACATAATATGATTTTGATCAAATTTCATAAACTTGTATAGGACGTGTGTGAATCAACATCATTAACAATATGGTTTTATATGGGTACACCTAACTCAATAGGCAAATTCCCAAAAATAAAAATTCATTTAATCATAGATTCATGTATATGGGTACACCTAACTTAATAGGCAAATTCCCATATTCAAGATCCAATTAATTTGTAGATTCATGTATATGGGTACTCCTAACTCAATAGTCAAATTCCCATAACCGAGATCTATTATAAAAAAAACATAAACTTTAAACATGATCCAATTCGCATAAATAATAACATCATGATTTTACAACTTGTATGATTCAACAAAACTTAACATGACATCATTATCATATAACATAAGTATTTCAACATATGTGATAATATGAGATCTACAACATATATAAGATTTACAACATAGCATATCATAATTTGCAACATAGCATGATATGATTTACAACATAGCATAGCATGATTTACAACATGGCATAACATGATTTATAACATAGCATAGCATGATTAATCACATATGACATAGCATAGGATTATTTACAACATAATCACTACAACATAACAACATATATATGATAACATAATAGCATAACAAGAGATCCACAACATAATTTACAAATACATAACAATTCATATCACTTTCTTGTGATCCATTCATAACTTAATCAAATTATTTTATAATAATATTGTGAGATTCATCATACTCACAATCGTGAAAGAAGAGAAATAGAAAGAGTCTTTGATTTAATTTGTTTGTTGAGTAGATTTAGTTGTAGGCTAGGCTTTCTCCTTCTTCTTTAGTTTGTGACGGCTACGCTGAACTCCATGGCAACGGCATGTTGGTAGCTCTCCAACTTTTCAAGGAATTTAGGGTTAGAGTCTACCCACTTATTTATAGATGTTAGGATGCATTTAGGCCATTAGATTTACCGTAGAATAGATTAGAGCCATTAGATTTCGTCCAGCCTTCAAAACACAGCCCGAAAACCCAACTAGATGCACCCAGGTCACCTGGGCTCGACCAGGGAGGTCGACTCCCAGGTCGACCCTAGGGTCGACTCCCCAGTCGACCTGGGGGGAGGTCAACTCCCCAGTCGACCCCCAGGTCGACCCCCTGGGTCTGGCGGGATTTTTCCCGCCACTTCTGAAAATTGAAAATTTTGTTTTTAAATCTGAATTTAAATTTCTGAAAACTTCTTTGGGCCTTATCTGGGTCATACGGACTCCGATTTTCAAAAACTCGGACTCTATTTCGCATATTTTTCCGAGACGAACACAATGGCGCAGCCCGTTTCCCAATATTCTTATATTTGAAATTAATTATTCTTTCATTTGTGAATATTAGTATTAACTGATTTATGGGGTGTTATAGTACTTTGAATAGTTTGCTTGTCCATTGTGGTGCTTGATCCATTTCCTTGAGTTCTGAATAGTCAATCAGATTTAACTTGTTAAGAATAGAAACTATGCTTGTACTCTATTATTGAACTACTTTTGTGGCATATGCATTAACCCAGTCTTCATTTGTAAATTGTTTTATCCATTGCACCCTCGACATTGACCATATTGTTGCGCAACTTTTCTCCTGAAACTTGTGCTTTGATCTGAACTGTTGTGTTTGTTTGCACCATTAATGTGACTGTCTGCATTGCCATACTTGTTGACCTATTTCCAAGTGGTCGAGTTTTGTTATTGACCTGATTTGCTCTTTTTCCAAATACGATTTGCACCATTTAATTCTTTACTGATTAAAATGGGTACTGCACTTGTAACTACATGCCTTGTATTGTTTATACTTCTTGGATCTGTCTTTGACCAATCACTTGATCATTTTTGAAACTGATAAGAACAGCTTCTTCATTTGATCACACTAATTCACCTGTTGCTCTTGTGCACAATCCACTTTATTTCTTGTCACTTGCTCTGCCTTGTTGATGTGTTTATATATTGCTGAGCTATCTTGTTTCACTATCATGACCAAAGTCATGTGTACATGTATAATTGTGCTCCTTTGAACATGCTGTATCATTCTTGTAAAACTTCATGATGTATCATTCATATTGTAATTTTATGTCCATTTGTACTTGCACCATTTTGGACTTGTATGTGGTCTGTGTTTACTGACTTGACATTTAGAGTATGCATTTTATTTACATGCTGCTACATCCCTTGTCCCTGACCTTGAATTGTGCTCTGCTCTGTCTTGTACTTCTTTGGTCTTGCCTTTTCTGTTTTGACCTACATGCTGGTTTGCATTATGATGTTGAGCCACTTTGCTGAGTTGACTTCATTTCTTAAACTTGTATTCGATTGTCCCATTGTTGATTGTACACTGGGTCGAGACGGTCCATCGTGACTACTCCTCAGTCGTACACTGATCGACGAGGCAGTGCACGCGTTTATATTTATACACGTGTGTACATGCAGCCATCAGACGAGTTTTTCCTATTTCTACATGTCAGACAAAATCTAGGAAAATGATGAGAAACACATCGTAATTCTGAGGAAAATAAAATTTTAATTATTTTATTTTATTTTATTTATATTGCAGTCTACTGTGTGTGTGTTTCTTGTGACAGGTATGAAGACAGGACTTGACTGAAGGCTGTGAAGACAAAAGATGGAAAAACAGAAGACAGTGAAAAATATCAGTGTCATTGTATAATAGTGTCTGCAAATATAGTTGTATGGAGTGAGAGATTTGTATGAAAGAAATGTAGTATGTCAAATAGTGGAGTTAAAAAAAGATGTACTTTTTGATATCGAAATAAAACATATTTAAATAAAAATACCTTGTGATTGTTTAAAATTTAAACACAGTTATATTTTATTTAAATAGAAATATTATATTCCTTTCTGTTGTGTAGTATATCAGTGCATTTACAAACATATTAAATAGTAAAATATATTTGGTTGTTATCATCAAACAAAAATCATATAATTGTGTATACAACAATCTCCCCCTTTTGATGATGACAAACAAATAAAAGATTTTGAATGTGTTTGAAACGTGAAGTATATTACTCCCCCTATTTGTATGCTCTCCCTACAACTAAGCTTCCCTTATTGATGCATAGATTTGAAAATTTTGAAATAAATTAATCAAACACCAAATTTCCAGAAATATTCTATAAATGTTTACTCATCCATCAAAATCTTGACCATTCTCCTCCTTTTGTAATCATGAAAAGAATGACAGAAATTAAAACAGTGATGAATATAAACTAGAAATATGAGTTCAAATCAAGAGGAAAATATATCGTAAATCTCATTTAATCAAACAAAAATCATAATATTTTTCGAATTAGGAGAAAATTTCACTTTCAGAATAAATGGATTTACGATGGATTTTATAGAATGAGGAGAGTTCAATAAAAATTGAATATTTGAATATGAATTTTGAAATGTTTTAAATATACTCAAAAATGTGTTAAGCACTTCCTAACCACGCATAGCCCAAAGGTCCTTTAAATGGGGTTAGTAGTAACTTAACTTTATCCTCTCTAATGAGTTCCATCCATGCACAGCCCAAAGGTCTTTTAAGTGAGAATGGAAGCACATAGAGATTAAGGTAATTCACCCACGCATAACCGCAAGGACTTTTAAATGGGAGTGAGTACCAAGGATAATTTTTTTTTTTATTTATTATTATTATTATTATTATTATTTTTATTATTATTATTTTAATTTCAAGAATAATTAGAACTCCCCAAATTAAATAAAACCATGATGAATGACAGAAATATGGTAGATATAGAAGATGGTCGTGAAATAAGCTCTAATTCACAAATATTATAAAATCTGTTCAATCATCATGAGTTTTAAAACATTTCCTTAAAAAATATTATAGTCAATACTCATCACAAATTCAAGATCTGACATAATTTCAGTGAGTTCCAAAATAGTTCAAATGATCAATCATTTAACTTTTGAATATCCATTTAAGAATTTCTTAAAAAATGGATAATGATCAATCAATTTCTATAATTCCCAAATCTAAGCGTAATCATGAAAATCTATCTTCGGGAAGAGGTTTTGTAAAAATATCAGCAAGCTGACAGTCAGTTGAGATAAACTCAATACAAATATCTTCTTGTGAAATGTGATCTCTAATAAAATGGTGTCTCACATCTATGTGTTTAGTGCGTGAATGGTGAACAGGATTATTAGACAAATCTATGGCACTTTTACTGTCGCATTTTAGCGGTACTTTTTTATAAATTAGACCAAAATCCGAAAGAGTTTGCATCATCCATAATATTTGTGCACAACAGCTTCCTAAAGCAATGTATTCTGCCTCAGTTGTGGATAGAGCAACACAATTTTGTTTTCGACTTGACCATGAAACTAATGAATGTCCTAGCATAAAACAAGTTCCACTAGTGCTTTTTCTATCTACAAGGGATCCAGCATAATCGACATCAGAATATCCAGTAAATTTAAAATTATTGCATGCAGGATACCATAATCCAAATTTGTGTGTGTGCAAAAGATATCTTAATATTCTTTTTGTGGCTTTTAAGTGAGATTCTTTTGGATTAGACTGAAAGCGTGCACATAAACAAACAACAAACATAATATCAGGCCTAGATGCGGTGAGATAAAGAAGTGAACCAATTATTCCACGATATTTTTTCTGATCAACTGCAACTCCTTTCTCGTCTTTGTCAAGCTTGGTTAAAGGACTCATCGGTGTTCTGAGTGGTTTTGCATTTTCTAGTCCAAATCTTTTCAGCAATCCAGCGATGTATTTTGTTTGTGATATGAAAATGCCCTTGGTGCTTTGTTTGATTTGAAATCCAAGGAAGTATTTCAATTCACTTACTAAGCTCATTTCGAATTTATCCTGCATGACTTTTTCAAACTTCTCACATAGACGATCATTAGTAGCACCATATATAATATCATCAACATAAATTTGAACTACTAAAAAATCTTCACCTTCATGTAATAGAAACAATGTTGTGCCGGCACTACCCTTTTTAAAACCATTTTCCAAAAGATATGCACTTAAATAATCATACCATGATCTAGGTGCTTGTTTAAGACCATATAATGCTTTTTCAAGTTTAAATACATGATTTGGGAATTCATGACTTTCAAAACCAGGGGGTTGTTCAACAAAAACTTCTTCTTTTAGTTCTCCATTTAAAAACGCACTTTGTACGTTTATTTGTTTAAGTTTGAAACCTTTATAACATGCAAAACTGAGCAAAATTCTAATGGCTTCTAACCTAGCTACTGGTGCAAATGTCTCATCAAAATCAATACCTTCAATTTGATTATATCCTTTTGCAACTAACCTAGCTTTGTTTCTAATTACATTTCCGGATTCATCAAGTTTATTTTTGAATACCCATTTAGTTCCTACTACTGGATAGTCATTTGGTCTAGGAACTAATTTCCAAACTTTATTTCGTTCAAATTGATTAACTTCTTCTTGCATTGCTAAAATCCAACTTTCATCGTTAAGTGCAATTTCAACATTTTTAGGTTCGGTTTCAGAGATAAAACAGCTGTGAATACAAAAAGCACAGATATCCTTATTAAATGATGAACGAGTTCGTATACCTGCCGTTGGATTTCCTATTACCAATTCTGGAGGATGGTTGGCTTTGAATTTCAATTTCTCAGCTTCAAATGTTTGTTTTGTTGGATCATCACTGCCAGTCTTTTCTTTGCTATTTCCTTTTTCATCCTCATATGTAATTCCCTCATCATTTTTCTCTTTGTCCACTGTATCCAGATCTGATTCATCAAATTTCACATTTATGGTTTCAACTATAGTTTTTGATCGTTTCTTGAAGATTCGATAAGCCTTGCTTCTTGAAGAGTAACCCATGAAAATTCCCTGATCAGCTTTTGACTCAAACTTACCAAGTTGATCACCTGTATTAAGAAGATAACAAGGGCACCCAAAAACTCTAAAATATGAAATGTTAGGCTTTATGTCAAACCACAATTCATAGGACATTTTGTTAAGTATTGGTCTAATCATTACTCTGTTCATTACATGGCAGGATGTATTAACTGCCTCTGCCCAAAAAGTCAAAGGCAATTTATATTCACTTATCATAGATCTAGCCAATTCCTGTAGTGTACGATTTTTCCTTTCGACTACCCCATTTTGTTGGGGTGTTCGAGGAGCAGAAAATTCGTGTTTAAAACCATTCTCTTCACAAAACTTTTCAAAATCCAAATTTTCAAATTCACCACGGTGATCACTTCTTAAATTTTTTATCGAAACACCTTTTTCATTTTGAACGAGTTTTGCTAACTTTGAAAAATAATCAAAAGTTTCGGATTTTTTGGCTAGAAAATAAACCCATGTAAATCTAGAATAATCATCAACCAATACGTAACAATAACGTTTTCCATTTAAGTTAGCAATTTCATTTGGTCCAAATAAATCCATGTGAATCAATTCAAGTACCCTATTTGTACTAACAACATTTTTAGGGCAAAATGATGATGACTGAATTTTCCCATAGTACAAGATTTGCACACTTTGTTACTTTTATATTTCTGATGTGGTAATCCTCTTACAAATTCTTTTGATTCAAGTTTTTCTAAGAGACTCATACTAGCATGACCCAATCTCCTATGCCATAAGAAAACTTCTTCTTCTGTAGCTACTAGACATCGTGAGAGAGTTAAATCATCAAATGAGAGCGTATAAACATTTCCTTTTCTTTTTCCCGTGAACCAATATTGTTAGTGGATTTTCCAATAATTTTGCAAGATTCACTATCAAATATTACACTCATTCCTTTGTCACATAGTTGGCTTATGGAAATGAGATTGTGATGCAAGTTTTCAACATATAAAACATCAGTTAAGGAGAAAGTACTATTACCTACTTTATCTTTACCGATAATTTTACATTTTCTGTTATCGTCCATTATCACACTTCCTCCTTTATGTTTATCGAGGCTAAGGAACTTTGATTTATCTCCTGTCATATATTTGGAACAACCTGAATCTAAGTACCATTCTTGTTGCTCCTTAGCCCTCCAGCATACCTACACATGAGAAGAAGAGAATGACCTAGAGAAACTTATAGGTCTAATAAAATTAGTAACTGAAAAATTTTGATTTTGAACAACATATCCTTTTGGAATCAAAATTTGTTTAGACTTACCAATTTCAAATTTGTAACAATTGCTTGTCAACCCTTTTGGAACCCATACTTGTATGAATTTTTTATTATTGTTCTTACTTTCACACTTTTCATAGCTATGTCCAATTTTTCCACATTTTATACATTTAGGAAAAACACTTCTACCCTTAGCATTATCATTCAAATTAATGTGTGTTTTTCCAAAACCTAATCCTTTTCTATTGTTAGCATATAATTGATTTCCAAGAAGCATTCTGAATGACTTTTCTCCTTTTGAAAACTTGCTCAATGTTATTACGAGATTTTTTACTTTGGTCTTAAGTGTTGCATTTTCATCTACAAGAGAAGTGCATCTGTTGATGAAATTCTTTCTTTTTGTGACATCACTTTCTTTTAAAGCCATGTATTCTTGTTTCAATTTTTCAAAATTTGCTTTAAATTCTATTTGCTCTTGTTTTAAAAACTTACAGTTTTCACAATCAAGATTCGTCACCTTTTCAAGCCCGGTCTCTAACCTATTATTTTCTTGAACCAATTTTAGCCTATCATATTTTAGTTTCTTAACTTTCAGTTCAAGAGAATCAACGGTTTTGGTAAGTTCGTGACACATTAAAATTAAATCTTTGTAAGAGTAGTTTGGTACCTTAGTGGAATCTTCCTCACTACTTTCTGAGTCTGACTGTGCCATAAAGCATAAATTGGCATCCTCTTTATCACTGTCAGAGTCTTCTTCCTCTCCTTCTTCATCATCCCATGTAGCTGCAAAAGCTTTCTTTTTCTTCATCTTTTTTCTGTCTTTCTGAAGTAGTGGACAATTTGGTTTGATATGACCTGGTTTATTGCAGTTGTAGCATATGACTTCATCATCTGAATTGTCTGAATTCTTGGATTTGCTGGATTTTGAATTCTTCTTTCGTGGCTTGAATTTCTTGTTAGACCACTTTTTAAGAACCATATCCAATTCTTCAATAGGATTCTCGGCGTCATCATTACTTTCAACAGTGTTGTTTAGAGCAATTATCTTTTTCTTTGATTCTGAATTATCACGTCCTTCTTTGGCTTTTAACTCCATTTCATAAGCGATCAAGTTTCCAATCAACTCTTCTATTCTCAACTTACTTAAATCTTTTGATTCTTGAATGGCCGTTACTTTGGCTTCAAAGTTCATTGGTAGTACTCTCAATATCTTTCGTATTAATTCCACTTCAGTGTAGACTTTACCAAGGGCCCTTGCATTATAAATCAGTGTTGAGAATCGACCATACATCTCTTTTATATCTTCGTCTTTATGCATCGTGAAATTTTCATATTCGTTGCAGAGTAGTGCGAGACGAGATTCCTTGACTTGAGATGTCCCTTCATGTGTAACTTCCAAAGTATGCCATATTTCCTGCGCAGTTGAACAGTGAGATATACAGTTAAATTCAGTTTTATCAAGAGCACAAATTAAAGTGTTCATTGCTTTGGCATCAGTTGAGAAATTTTTTTTATCATTAGCACCCCACTTATCTTTTGGCTTAGGTATTTCAATATCATTAATAATCGTAACAAGAGGTTTGTAGCTTGTTTCAACAATATCCCATACATCATAATCAACTGAACTTAAGTAAATTTTCATCCTAGCTTTCCAATAGGCATAATCGGTTCCATTAAACATTGGTGGCCTAGCTATAGACTGACCCTCAGAAAAAGCGTTATTAGATAGATTCATGACTCTAGAGTTTAAAAAAAACACCTTGCTCTGATACCACTTGTTGGATCTAAATTAACCCTAGAGGGGGGGGGGGTGAATAGGGTTTATAAATTTTAATTGAAATAAAATAAAAACAATGACAGAATAATTGCAGAAAGAAAAACACACACAGAAAAATACCCAGCTTCGGCAAAACTATGCCTACTACTGCATTCAAGGTTTCTACTTGGAATTGTAAACAATCTCTTCGCTTACAAACTCTTGTAAACTTGCGACCTTCGCTCCCGACTGTTTAAACCCTACGCTCAAGACCTTGACACAACTCGACTCGTTAAGTTGTGATTTTTCAACTACAGATACTAGTAGTTATCAACCCCTAAGTATAGAACTTTTGAATTTCTAAAAGAAAAAAAACATAGAAATAATAAAACCCTAGGAGTTAGTTTTTAAGGGTCATCCCTTTTATAAAATACTAGCCGACTTTTCTTCAATTATTTTGACCCGTTCACTTTACTCCTGTGAATTGAAAATGGCAGCGCTAGGGTTTCTGTTATCCTTTCAAATCGATTCGTGATGATCGATTTTGCTCTGGAATTCCACTATAGTTTTGAATCCTTTGAAGCTCCTTGTCTTCGATCAGTTTCCCCTTTGGATAGCGAATGAGATCCTTGGTGAGTGTTTCTGAATTGAAATGATTTTCCTGAATTATTGTTCATTTATATCGATTGATTTTCCTTCTTGATGCCGATGATGATATGTGTGTAAATTTATAGGGTTTCTGAACCCTTAAAATCCTGATTCTAGATGCTTCGTTCTTCCTTGAATTTCTCTTGTGATTTTTTTATTTGTTAGACTTGTTCATATATTCTGAGATAAGTATCGATTTTGCTTCTGGAACATAGAATTGGTCTTGGGAAACTTACTTTATACGATCAGATATTTTGGACATTAATTGGATTTGAGGAATTCAAACTTTTTTTTAACACTTGCGAGAGGAATACTCTTCAGTTGATACTTTCAACACTACCAGAAAAATTCCATATTTGTATTTTAACTTTCCATAAAAAAAATTGATTCGAACAGATTGCTTCCTCCTTTTCATTGTGAATTGGTTCAGTTTTACCTTGGTAATAACAGATATTACTCTTGACTATTTCTGGTAACATGATATTGCTTTAAACTGTTACCATACTTTGATTTTCTGAACACTTGAACTAGTGCTTTGTTTTCCCAAAACTGTTTTGTACTTTGAATAGTTTGCTTGTCCATTGTGGTGCTTGATCCATTTCCTTGAGTTCTGAATAGTCAATCAGATTTAACTTGTTAAGAACAGAAACTATGCTTGTACTCTATTATTGAACTACTATTGTGGCATATGCATTAACCCAGTCTTCATTTGTAAATTGTTTTATCCATTGCACCCTCGACATTGACCATATTGTTGCACAACTTTTCTCCTGAAACTTGTGCTTTGATTTGAACTGTTGTGTTTGTTTGCACCATTAATGTGGTTGTCTGCATTGCCATACTTGTTGACCTATTTCCAAGTGGTCGAGTTTTGTTATTGGCCTGATTTGCTCTTTTGCCAAATACGATTTGCACCATTTAATTCTTTACTGATTAAAATGGGTACTGCACTTGTAACTACATGCCTTGTATTGTTTATACTTCTTGGATCTGTCTTTGACCAATCACTTGATCATTTTTGAAACTGATAAGAACAGCTTCTTAATTTGATCACACTAATTCACCTGTTGCACTTGTGCACAGTCCACTTTATATCTTGTCACTTGCTCGGCCTTGTTGATGTGTTTATATATTGCTGAGCTATCTTGTTTCACTATCATGACTAGAGTCATGTGTACATGTATCATTGTGCTCCTTTGAACATGCTGTATCATTCTTGTAAAACTTCATGATGTATCATTCATATTGTAATTTACTGTCCATTTGTACTTGCACCATTTTGGACTTGTATGTGGTCTGTGTTTACTGACTTGACATTTGGATTATGCATTTTATTTACATGCTGCTACATCCCTTGTCCCTGACCTTGAATTGTGCTCTGCTCTGTTTTGTACTTCTTTGGTCTTGCCTTTTCTGTTTTGACCTACATGCTGGTTTGCATTATGATGTTGAGCCACTTTGCTGAGTTGACTTCATTTCTTAAACTTGTATTCGATTGTCCCATTGTTGATTGTACACTGGATCGAGACGGTACATCGTGACTACTCCTCAGTCGTACACTGATCGGCGTGGCAGTGCACGCATGTATATTTATACACGTGTGTACATGCAGCCATCAGACGAGTTTTTCCTATTTCTACATGTCAGACAAAATCTAGGAAAATGATGAGAAACACACCGTAATTCTGAGGCAAATAAAATTTTAAAAATATTTCTTTAAATTTTATTTATATTTCAGTCTACTATGTGTGTGTTTCTTGTGACAGGCATGAAGACAGGACTTGACTGAAGGCTATGAAGACAAAAGATGGAAAAACAGAAGACAGTGAAAAATATCAGTGTCATTGTATAATTGTGTCTACAAATATAGTTGTATGGAGTGAGAGATTTGTATGAAAGAAATGTAGTATGTCAAATAGTGGAGTTAAAAAAAGATGTACTTTTTGATATCGAAATAAAACATATTTAAATAAAAATACCTTGTGATTGTTTAAAATTTAAACATAGTTATATTTTATTTAAATAGAAATATTATATTCCTGTCTGTTGTGTAGTATATCAGTGCATTTACAAACACATTAAATAGTAAAATATATTTGGTTGTTATCATCAAACAAAAATCATATAATTGTGTATACAACAATATATACGTATACACGCATAGTATTCCAGAGTTCCGAAATGACGATATATCTACCCAGTGAAGTGAACCCATTGGAACCACTTAAAAATCAAAACAAAATAAATAATACAGAAATTAAAAATCATGAAATATACTTATCTGCGTTCGTAGACCCACACATTTCAATTCGGTATGCTTCTAGCGGATTTCCTAATGAATTTGTTCGAAGTTGTGGACCTAGGGATCGATCAAACCTTCGCGATGAAGTCTCGGTTTGGATTGTCTGAAGTTTGGAGTGGATGTGGAGGAAGCTCCTTTTTTTCAGGAAGATTTGGGTTGACCAGCGAAGTTGCGGTGGCACGATAGGTCATTGAAGGGGTTGTTAGGGTTTGGCAGATCGATCGAAGGTGGAGAGCGGAGGGATGATCAAAGAAGTGGTTGCGTAGGGGTGTTGCGACGAAGCTTGTTTCGATTTTTGGCAGAAGAGAGAAAGGGGATTTGGTTTTGGCCATGGAAGGATTTGTGGCGGCGGCGGATTAATTGTGAGAGGAAGTGGGATCCGATAATTTTATATGGATAAGACATGGAACAGGCTTGTTCAATTCTAAATGGGCTGAACGAAAATCGGAATTCAATGAAACAGGAAGCGTCGGAACCGCTTCGACGAGCGTTCCAACGTGGACCCGGTTAGTGATGGAAGCAGTTGTAAAATCTTAATCAAATTAAACCCTGTCTAATTTGACTAAGCCAAACCATTTATTGACAATTCAAGGTGAGTTGAACTCACTCAGTTCTCCCCACTTATGTTTTATATAAGTCGGTTCTTTATTTTTATGTGCTATGGATCTTAAAGGTTGATCGTTGTTATTATTTATTTATATATTGATTGAATTTCTGAAATTAAACGTTGTTTAATTTCAGTAAAAACCAAACCGTTATTTTAATGATTGATCCTAATTCAGGTAACTTATGTTATTGGTCACATTTATAAATTAGACGTGTCTAATTTAATGATTTGTTTGGATTGTCATGGTTGTGTGATGTGAATTGGTTGATATTGAATTATCATTGTTGACTGTTATGAAACCATTATTTATTTGAATTGAATTATTATATTGAGATAACGTATTTGATACAGGGAAGGACAGGACGGAGGGATCCAACGGGATTCCTCGAATATATTTAATGTTGTTTATTTCCATATTATCATTATATAAACTTGTAATGTCCCGTATTTCTATGGTATAATAATTAATTTATTTAATTATTTAAATAGTGTTTAGAGATCTAAATGGTCATTTAATTATATAATATTGAATATTTAATTAATATACATAATAGAATATTATATAAATTCTGAAATAGTCAGAAATAGTGGAATTCACAATATTTTGAGAATTGGATTATTTATGAGATTTAATCCAGTTTAGAATTGAATTATAATAACGAATTTATTATTTAAACGAAGTTTGAACGTATAAATTATATTATAATTATAATCGAGCTCAAAATGGCGCGGCAGTTAGTAATTTGGCGATTCGAACTTTAAACAAATATACAGAATCCGTTTTAAGTCGAATTTATGTGAAATAAGAAACATTCGGAGCTGGTGAAGTATATTTTTCTAATGGAAGAGAAAAATGGAGATTTCACTTAAAAATTGTACGTTATCTTCAAATCAAATTTTCAAATAATCACTATGGAATCGTTTATAAGCCATAACGATATATTTAATTTTAATTAAATATTGGATTCGAATTTGGACAAATCCTTTTAGACATAGTTATAATTTAATTTTTAGAATTTTTCTGTAATTTTTATTTTCGAAAATAAGCATTTTTATTTTGGAGTATTTTACACCCTATATCAACATTTCGGGGTTTCACAGAATAAGTTAATAGGCCTATATTATTATATTTTTGGGATCGTGACACATTGCTCGTCATAATAGTAATTTTATTTGTGTCGGTAGCGATCCATAAATGCATGGAGTTTTACCAAATGGAGCACGGTATTTCTTAACTAAGAGTTAAAGTTAATTTATATACATACATACATATATATATATATATATATGTATGTATGTATGTATATATATATATGTTCATTGACGCACGCATCAGGACGGCTCACGACATTTCATTGAAGGAAAACGTACCTTTTGCGCAGCTTTCAAAATACTTCTGCATTTTCAAACTTGTTTCTTAGCTTCGAAGCATCGTACATGTATACATTTTTTCCCGTAAATATAGCAAGGCATTTTCTGGGTAGGTGAGATTTACATTCCTTAGCAAGTAAGTAATTGACCTTATATAAATACACATATATGGTATTCCTTCACTCCTAAGTGTTCGTACCCCATCCCGTCCACAGTGCCTACCCTATGAAAAAGAAAATGCTTAAGTCTACTATTCTATAAATACACGTTTTCTCTCACGGGTTTTATTCTTCGGAAAACCAAAAGCTCAAAGCCACTATGATTATTTACTTTTTCCAGGAAATGTTTTCAAATTTTAAATCTCAAATTTCTTTGAACTCTAATTTCCAAGAGTGTTCTCCTCGTGATTCTTTGTTGGTGCGATATACTTGTAGCAAGACCGGAAAACGAGGAAGGCAAGTGGTGGCAATGGTTCTAGGGGTGTCACGGTGGTGGATCATGGTGAGGACGTGCTGTGTGGTGGTTTGGCCTTACGAGATATAGTCTGGAAGCGAGTTGTTGTTCTTTTCGTGAATATGGGATGGGTGTTGCTCGAACAAAAGGGGATTAAATGAAACCCAAGTCTGCTCTACAATGGTAAAAGGAGAAGTGCTTGCGGTACTACATGTTATGAAAGGAGTGTGCATGCCAATGCGTGAGTTACTAATTGCTGTTACATATGGGCATGTGGAGGGCGCATCCTAATATGAATGAGAAGGGAAGGCCTCCAGTGGCATGGCATGCGGGTACTGTTCAATGTAAGGGTAAATGCAAGAGGAGATTTTCACGCACATTTGTGTACGTTGTAAGGGAGGAGTTTGAAAGTTGTCATGAAGTAGAAGAGAAGCATTGGGAAGAAATGGGCTAACGTGAAGTTATAGGAGGAATCGAAGGACAGTTTGCGGTGTGGAGCAACATGGTGAAATGACCCGAACTTCCCCGTGAAGGAAAGCACAGATTGAGTTGAGGACAAGACGAACCAGAACACAAATAGAAGAACATTTCATTGCATATTACAACAATTCCATCAGAATACAAGAATATACAGAGTATGAATAAATATTATACATCAGAAAAATATCAGAGATTACAATACATTACTCTCAGTGGAAAAATAATACAATACACAGCTGAAGGTGATATACGGATACAGAGCTTTCCAGATATCGTTCCAGCTGTAAATCAGGATCCCGTGAATATAAATCTGCAAAACCAAAACTACTAGCTGCCCGTGTGGAAAATAGAGGGCACCCAGAGTTTAGGTTAAAACAATAAAATCTTGGTCAGACATATGACTGGTGTGAGAACTAAAACAGTTGTTAATTTGATTTTTAAAGTTAGGTAAATCAAGGGACCACGCCGTATAACACGGAACGGGTTTACTCCCAAGAATACCAGTGCATAAAACAAATAGCGCAATGCTAAATAAAGAACAATGAAGCTATTATAAGACTCAGGTCCCATCACACAATGCAACGCAAGCCAGAGGATAGAGTTCTTACCTTATAATAGCCAAAAATGCTTGGTACATGAAATTTCATCTTTTATTATTACTACAAGTGTATAGTGTCAAAACAATTTCAATCATAAGTATCAATCATAGACGGCATAAGTGCCCCATACCACTATGTCGCCATATATAGAGTTACAACTAAAACCGAATATCACGTATGGGAAATTGGATTTCCGTCATGAGTCGAGGCATGGGGCAAGCTCCTCACCGCTTCGAGACACTCTAGCAAATTCCTCAGGATGTCCCGCAGAAGACCCCTGGATCTTCAGGGCTGGTCCTCTCTTACGTTTGAGGATTGGTTATTCCTGAACACACGTTTCCCGGTCCTATCGGACCTATATCCATCGGCTCCGAAGAGACCGATATATCCGAGGCGTCTCGCATTCCAACATCCACAAAGGTATAATAATCAACAATGTCAGGGCTAGTAAAACGCTGATACCACCCATAGCTAGAAAGAAACGTCGTGCACTCCCTGCAGTCCTTATCCTGTTTTTGACTCATACCAAGGTGTAAGTCTCGCGAATAAATGCTACACACAAAGCTATGCTGTATTAAAGCCGTGCTTTGATCATCAACCACAAGACTATGCTTTTCAACAAAAGCCTTGATCATTTGCATCTCAGCATGCCATACAGGCAATTCATGCCATGCGACTGATATCTATCGATATATAACCTCTGAGCTCATATGTCTCAGAGAAGGGCGTTAAGCAAGAGAATAAATTCTCCGCCACCAAACAGATATATATTTAATAGGAATCAATCAACACAGAATAAAATCTAATGTCAGACACACAATCCATTTACAAGTCCGTTCTGGGTCTGAACGAAACCGGAGGCACCTTATACCTCGCATATCCATTGATCTCCAAATACGTATGGACGATCACCAACTATTTCCCTCCTCTTGGGTGTACAGCCCAATCAAGATCACCAGTAATCGTTCAACCGATGTGAAGACCTCCGGTCTTCAACCACCTTCTTCATCTTTGACTTATCGTCAAATCAGTTATTCAGAATGGGATAGACCCGATCTTTCCGAATAACTCGCGTATATAATAAACATGTGCTATGAAAACACAACATACGCCTCACTCCAATTCTGAATATTCTTTTATTTAAATATTCACATCTTTAGGTATTTGTTCCCATTAATTTTATCAAAGATAAATTCTTTAAAATTTATTCTTTAATCTTCCTTTGGATTTCATTTCAAACCAAATTATGGTTTTCCAAACTAGTCGGGATTAGCGAACCACACCGAAGTAATCATTTATTTTATTTCCCAATCCCAACCTATCCATCCCATGGAGCAAAACTATTACTACCCCATAACTAACATTGTAGTGTTATCGGTAAATTTAATTACCTTTTTCACGTTCAAATCTAATTAGAGATTTAACTATCGCTAGGAGCAAAACTGGTGATACTCCATTCTCGATCACTTCCCAAATTTGATAATTTAAATTATCAATTCACCTTTCAATCTAATTAAAGATTCATTAAAACTCCACTTAGTTTTAGTCTTCCCAAAAATCAATATTAATGATTATTTAACTTTGGAAACACAAACATGTCGCATCGACAATCTACACCATACTGTTGATTTCTGCCGATATACAAGCTCTGAGCTCGTACGTCTCAGAGAAGGGCGTTAAGCAAGAGAATAAATTCTCCGCCGCCAAACAGATATATATTAAGCAGACATCAACCATATAGTTTGAAATACAATGACAAACATGAAATCCTGCCATTTACTAGATTAAAGAAGTAATGTCATTTAAAACATAGTTCACGATAAACCCAAATCACATTCCAGTAATTATGTAATATTCACGGAAAAACAAATCAATATATAATCGATGTCAATTTACTTATCCGACCAATAATATAAATGAAATAACGGCAAAGCCTTTTAAATTCCGTATGTATTAACAGTCTTCCTCCACAGAATTTCATTTCGATTATTATCAAATCGAATTCCATTCAATTCCAATTCAATATATTAAACTAGAAAACGTTACTTTGGAAAATCCCATTAAATCTAAATAAAAAGATTTATAAATTCCAAATCACATTTCACTGTAAATCGGGTTAAAGAACGAATGTCGTTAAAACATAGTTCACAATAAACCCGATTCACATTCTATTTATTATAGGGTTAAAGAACAAGTGTTATTTAAAACGCCGTTCATGATAAACCCCAAAAATCAATTCTAATTCAATTCGAATTAAATATATTAATTAATCGGTATACTTCATTAAATCTAAATAAAAAAGATTTATTCTTTTCTCAACTGGGTTTAAGAACACACCATTCATGACAAACCCAAATCCCATTTGATATTAAATACAAGGCTCTGAATAGAAAATATATCGGCTTATATTCAATATCAAATTCTGAAGCCAACAAATTTCGCTTTGGAAATAACGATATAAAATATATCTTCCAAATTTCCGTAACAATATTTGTATAATTCAGAATCCAACATCGAAATATTCCGATGATAAATTTGATTCAAATCCATTCCAATTCATATATTGAAAATTCTGGTTATTTTTAAAACCATTTCAAATCCAATTTATTTATTTTAAAAATATTGAATTTATAATTCTAGTTCAAAACTAGTTCATTTTGATAAAAATACATTTTTATCTTTTCAAATATGGGATTTTTCATCCCAGTTCTTTCCAAATCATTTCTTGTGATTTTACACAAATTATTGCTATTTTCAATAATTTTATCAAGGCCCGTACAGTCGATTTCCATAAACGGCCATCGAACTGCACTTACAACGATCTTTTCCAAATTTGATTTGGACATAATTCCAAATCCAACCGTTAGATAACTAATTTCTCATATTTGTTAGAAATCTCTCTTAGATACGAACCCAATGGTTCCGGTTTTAGGAGAATCCGACGGTCGGATCTCCCATATTGTCTGTTCGAAGTCAATGGTCGAAATTCACAAACTACCGCGGCGCGGCGCGTTCTATTCAGGCCATTATATAGTATATATATATATATATTATATTTCGTAGATTTCCATTTAAAACGAATTTTATAAATCTTTTTAAATTCGTTTCAAAAACGATTTCAACTTCCGTTTCAAATTCAAATCAAATTTGAATTTTTCCTTATAAATTCGTTTTAAATCCATTTCAATTCAATTTGAATTTTAAATTCATTTCAATTCAATTCGAATATCAAGTTCATTTCAATTCAATTCGAAATTCAAATTCATTTCAATTCAATTTGAATTTCAAATTCATTTCAATTCAATTCGAATATCAAGTTCATTTCAATTCAATTCGAAATTCAAATTCATTTCAATTCAATTTGAATTTCAAATTCATTTCAATTCAATTCGAATTTCAATTCTATTCAATTTAATTCAAATTTCAATTATATTCAATTTAATTCAAATATATTTTCAAAATAGTCGATTTTGAAATCACTTTTCGATATTCATGATATAAATGAATAAAATCGATAAAAATATCGTTCGCGTCAAAACGGCATTAATCTAATCAACATGGCTTCATATATTTAAATATATTCGTGTCCATCCCAAATCGGACATCAAAATCAAATTTTGATCTTTTACAGAATATTATTTTAATATATTCATTCTTTTAAAATAGTCGTTATTTCAAAATATTTATTCGTTTTGAACTGGAATAAGACACAGTCAATTACCATATAATTTGATTATATGGATTTCATACAACACATGTACACAACAACAATCATACATAGTCAATCATCATCCAAAGTGCATTCTACACCGCATAAGCATTAAACATAAGTATTTAACGCTTATAACATCATGTCAATCAATCGATCGACATACAGCTAATTATTGGGATTAGTGTATGTCATATATCATCCCAATACCCGTGTGTGGTTTCAAACAATCAAACACAGGTTTTATTTGTGCAGTTGGGCGATGTGTAAAATTTATCGTCCCAATCAATATCAGTCAAATGTGTGTACATAAACAAATCGCCTGATTTTTTTTATAAATCTTTATTTTATTTCATATACACGTTAAAAATTATATTTTTAACTATAAAATATTTATTTCCATTCCACATTACACAATCAATTTTCATAACACATTAATCAAACAAACAAGTCATCCATGGTCTGTGGACGATAGGTGTCGGGTGCTGCTAAGCACCGTCTGCATCCTAGTATATATTTTAACTATAAATTAAAATAAAAGTGAGGAGTTCTCACCTTTGGGTTCCACTCTGCCGTGTTTTACTTCTGAACTTCTGAACCGTTTGCGTTTGTTTGAAATTCCAATGCAGTCCTTACCACGCTGTTTATAATAAAAATTATATTTTTATTGCTTCATTCCAATAAATAAAAATCATATTTTTATTTCTGCTTCATATATTTTTACAACACTTCTTTCAATATAAAAATTATATTTTTATATTTCTACTTCTTATATAAAGATCGAATTTTTATTTCGACGCTATAAAATTCACACTTTTATTCCAACATATATATAATAAAAATCATATTTTTATTTCGCTATATATATAAAAATTATATTTTTATATTCTCTATCTTATAAAAATCATATTTTTATAATCTCTATAATATAAAAATCATATTTTTATTATCTATATATTTTTATATTCGCTATTTCATTATAAAAAATGAATTTTTCCTTCGCTTTCATGATAATAAAAATCTCATCTTAAAATCATTTCATATAAATAAAAATCACATCTTTATTCTGCTACTTCACATATAAAAATCGAATCCTTCATGTTATAAAAATTTAATCTCTTATCTATAAAAATATAATCTTTCCCAATTTAAAAATTTCTCCTTTACCATTTTAAAAATCACGCCTTTAAATAAATATAATTCATAATTTAAACGAATAAAAATCAATTCTTTAAACAAATAATAAAATAAAATAAAATAAAACCTTGCATTGATTGGGAGGAGGAAGTGTTGAGGGCGGCACCGGGCTGCAGATGGACGTAAAGGTGGTGGGGTGTTTTTGCAAACCTTTAAAACTATAAAAATTTGATTTTGGCCAAGAGGGGGACCACGGTTCGTCGGTGACAAAACTGAGGGGCTGCTGGAGTCGACTAGGTGATGGGGGGTGGTGAACTGGGCGGAGGCAGCTTGGTGTTTTGGGCGTGGGGGTTTAGGGTTTGAAATAGGAAGGGGGAAGAGAAAAGGATGGATGCGGAGGAGAGGGGGGAGGGCCTGACGAGGTGGCGACGGGGTGGGGCATGGGGCCAGGCGGCGCGTCGGACCTCCGGTGGCGGCGTGGTGGTTGAGCGATGGGGAGTTCATTTTTTTATTTTCTTTTTTAAAATGAACGGGGGTGGGGGGCCTGAGAGAGAGTATATATATATAGAGAGAGAGAGGGAGAGAGAGGTTTTTTTATTATTTTATTATTTAATTTCAAAAAGTACCTTTTGATTTTGAATTCGAAATCAAACCCACCGACTGTCGTCCCTAGCTAATTACCCCCATTCCGAACACAATGGGATATGTATCATAGGCTGATTTGACTGTTTCGATCAGTTTCCGTCAAAATCAAAATATAAATCTATATATTGAATTTGAACGCACGTTTCAATTTACCGCGGCCACATACAGACTCTAAAAATTCCCAAAAAATATTTTCTAGCCTCGTAATGATGATACGGTTCTAACAAAACTAATTTCGTCAAATTCCGAGACCATTTGAAAAATGGTCATTTTCTGGTCGATCGAAATTGACTGAAACTGTTAAAACATGTTTTACTTCGCCATGCTCACATATTGATTCAAAAAATTATGAATTTTGGAATCTACAAATAATTCGACATCCCGGATCCAAAAAAAGTGGTTTCGTCGAAAACAGAGGCCATTTGCAAAATTTCCATTTATAAGGGCTCAAAATTCCATAGCGACTATTCTGAATTTTCAACTGGACGTAACTTTTGATTTCCGCTATGAAATTTTGATTTTTCGGATTCGTTGGAAAGATATTTTCAATTAGATTCTAATGTTTTTGGTTTTGCTAAAATCCGGTTTATTTTGAATCCTGTACATTCATTTGAAATTGGAAATCGAAATTTCAAACTACCGCGCCATTTTCAATTCCTTTTACAATTTAAAATAAATATTTATATTCTAACGATGATTCAAATAAATATGTACGTTTTAATTCTATTCAAAATAAGTTTCTCGTTGTTATTATTTAAAATAATTCATTTTAAATATTCAAAATTCACTAAAATTGCCAAAATAAAATTTTTAAATTGGTTCGGATTTTCTGGGTTATTACAGATGGTCTCTGAAATTGTTGTGAGGATCAGAGAAATTTTGAACATTGTTTTTCTGTGCATGTGGACCTGAGGGGTTTCGATGCGATCTCCAAAGCAGCCTCGAGTGGAAGGTAATTGGAGTGGGAAGATGGAGATCAGGAAGGAGGAGAGAGTGAAATTGGCATGGTAGGAAATAGTGGTGCATGGAGAAGGAAATCGGAGTTCAAAGTTTCAATAATGGGAGTGAGAAGCTTGCGTTTGTTTTTCGTGGATGATGATACTATTGTATCGGGTGCACATACAGTAGTCTATTGGGCCAGTTTTACATGGGTAAAGGCTGAATGGAAAAATAAATATGCAGAGCCCAAATGGTTCAAAGAAGAAAACAAAAGGGAAGTGCTAGTTGGATGGTGAAATGGTGATTATATGGTATACTGGAGCGCATTTTCTAATTGTAGGAGAAGAAACTTTTGTGCGGGTTAGAAGTGAACGTGGGCCGGCTTAGAGATAAAAAACGTGAGGCTAATTTTTTTTATTTTAAATTCTTATTAAGTTTAATTTCAAACTATATAACATATTAAATTTGTAAACTTCACAACTTAGGCATACAATATCAGAATGACGAACCGCTCGTCACATTGAGATCGTGTGGACGAGGGCAACACCATGGAACTGACTAAGAGTGGATTGGAGCTCGTTACAATTTATAGCGATATAAATTGTCTATTTGGATCAACCGACAGTTATCGTTATTTAATGATGATCGTCTAATGTGAGTAAAACTCACTAACTCTATCGGTTTATATTTTTATAAATATAATCTAGTATTGATAAATGATGGTTGATTGCTGTGTGTTGATTGTTTGGATGAACTGCTAATTAATTGGTTGAAAATAAAAATATAATTATATATATAAATCGTTGATCAAATATTGATTCTGTTTATCAGAATATGTGGAACCAGAGAAACAGGTTGGAGGGATCCAACTGGATTCTTCAATATTTATAATACTGTTTGTTTTCATATATTGTGATATATGATGTGATATATAACTGTGATTGTTTATGATGATACCGTTCTGTTTAATTGGCATTTTAAATACCATAAGTGATACTAGAATGTAAAAAGGGAATTTTCAGAGTGTATATTGAAAATAAAATATTGATATGAAATCAATAGAATTTCATAAAAGAAAATATTTGGATAATGAATAGAATTTTATAAAAAGAGAATTGTACATTAGGAAGGTTTAGACTCGTGTTTTGCACACGGGTGTAACATGATATGTATTTAAAATAAATATTAAATGGAAATATGTTTTAACAGTTAAATGGAAAAGATTAATTTAAAGTAGATTTTAAATAGAATCTGTTTTAATAGATAAACTGATAAGATTAATTTATAAATAATGTTTTATAAATTAAATAAAATGTTTACCATTTTAATAAATGGGATATATAATTTTGAAATTATATAGAGAAGTAAAATCAGTTTCAACACCAATATTTGAAGTCGAATGTGAACTTAGCAGTGTAAAAGGAGTTATAAATAAGATTTTTATGAATAGTCTATAAATAGAAGTATAAATAGAATTTGGATATTTGGTTTTAAATATGAAATCAAACAGTTTTGATTATATAAAGATAATATTATTCACATTCTATGTGAAAAATTAGATTAAAGTAAATAATTTGCAAATAAAATATTATAAAGGAAATTGGGGTCTGAATTAGGAATGATAAATGGAATTACTGAAATTAGAAACTGTCTGGAAATTAATTGAGTTGAATGAATTGGAGGATATCGATCTGATGTTGGCTTCGGCCTTTGGGGTTTATACTTGGGAAGTTGTTCTCTTACTAGTTTACATTTAGAGACTGATAGAGGTGGGATGATATTGATGCGTGAATCAGAAATGGAAACGTTTTCAAAAGTTAATAGCATATATTTTCTAATTTTAGAAAATAAGGGATTTGTAACGGTTGGGATTTTCGACCCAGAAAATCAACATAAATACACTGTCAATTTCTCGAGCATCGAAAATACCAGGACATTAATAGAAAGAATTTAGAAGGTGAGAAAGAAAAGATAGAACTAATAGAATAGAAGAAGAAGAAGAAGATCACAACTGAACAGAATCAGAGTAAACACGAACTCACAGCGGAATGAAATAAATGTATTATATAACATTACTTTGAATTACAAAACTGTATTGTATATACATACCATATATCAGAGTACAATACATCACATCACAGTGGAAATATCTCTACATAACTACTGGTGGAGATTCCTTCTTTGAGCTCCTCCAAGTGAATCTGTAAAAGCCTGAAACACTTGACTGCCCGTACAAATTTGGGCACCCAAGAGTTTAGGGAAAACAAACAAAATAAACTCTGGGTCAGTCATGGGACTGGTGTGAGTAAATTCCAACTATATCGTTTAACTTTGAAAATCCTTTTGCAACAAAAGGATAATAGTAAGACCAGCCCACACATAAACATGGACGGTTTTTACCTTACTATAACCCAAATTACCTTGATATCAAAACCAGTGATATTATGATAATGTCTAAGCAAATAAATATCCAAGTAGCGGAACGCTTGCATCTCATGTTTTACATATATAGTATAAAATCATAAACCTCAGGGCGCTTATCGGAGAATGGTTTTCAACAGACAAGGTATGGGAGCACCTTCTGAACAGTGTACTCTAGAGGGGATACACTCAGGGTTCAACAAGAACGTCTTGCAACCCGGCCACACATGACCGCTCACTCATTTAGCTTGAGTGTCGCGAATATATTGCCACCACGGTTGTAGGCCATCCAACCGTCAATCCGAAGATACAGAATCGAAAAGAAGAACAAAATATGAATTTTCTCTAGACCGGTGACAATACACCCTGCTTGGGGATGACCCAACTAGCCATGCTGCCTAGCCCAACTTCTGTCATTCTCGGTGGTGAGGCTAGAGGCTACGTCTATCTTCAGAACATCTGATCACCATTCACTTTGAATGCCACATCGTCAAATCCATAATCACATTTTGATTACACAAATGCACACTGGGTGTAGAATAAAGAGAAGTTATCTTCTCCCCACCAACTTGGTATATTCGTAAAATCAACGGCATGACCATTGGAAATACTCTGTCAGACACTCGTCCATACAAGTTGTCCTGGGACTGGACAAACAAAAACACACCATTCTATAACTGGACGATCCTTGCATTTAACTCCGTCTTCAATTATCTTCAGCATATCTAATTCGCAACGATTATGCCTATACAGAGTGGTTTTCGGGTAATAACCCAATCGGTCTCTCCGTATTGACAACGATGGTCAAAACACTTCGATAGTCGGTTATTTAACTATCGGAGTTAAAACAACATCCATTATAATGTACAACTAACATCACACAACCACGGACACTTCTATTTAACATTCGTTTTATTATTCGAGTTCCCATACCTTACCAGATATTCCTCAAATCCCATTTTAGCCTTTTTACACTTCTTGGAAAACATTTCCAGTTCTTATTTTCTCACGTTCCCGAAAATATACGTTATCAACGTTTGGTCCATTTTTCACAATCTTTATTTCTATACTTGGATAAACTACCCTAATTATATTGGAAAATATTTCCAATTTCATTTTAACCTTTTAATCGGTCCCACATTTACTTTTAAAATATTATTCATTTTGAAATATGAATACCATCCCTTATTATAGAAATCTGAACACCTTGATCATATAACTCTTTATTCACATAATAATCTTCCTTATCTTGTTTACCGAAATCTCTTTCATACCTTTTCACTTCTATTCCACTTTATAAACTCTGTCTCTAAGTCAACTTCTTATCTAATCGATATCAAGTTTATAACTAATTACTGACTCCTATCCTATTAACATTTATTTGTTTAAACTAAATGTTAGTTATTCTATCAGATTATAATCCCTAAAAATAGTTTACTTTTAATACATTCGGCATCGTCGAATTCTAGTTACAAATCCTAACAGTTTAATTCTAATCACATTTCGAACATCGAAATGCTGTCATCATTTTCTAATACGATTCCCCAAATTCTTTTTCTAAACTCTTTCTTATATTTCTTTGAACAAACGTCGTTACTTATTACTCTAGAATAAGTGGATTTCAAACCAAATTGTTACATTTCCTAGGAAGTGCTGCTATATATAAAAGTCATGCTTAAGTCAAATCAACAGTAGTTAATTTGTCGCTATAGTTCTAAACTTGTCATACGCTGTAATATTCTCCTTATAACTAATTACAGTCACACTTACCTTATCAACATCGTTATTTTATTGCTATAATTCAACTTGTCATACGCTGTAATATTCTTTGTTATAACTAATCTTGACATAACAGTCACACTTATCTTATCAACAGCGTTATTTTATCGCTATAATTCTAAGACTGGCAATACGCTGCCGTATTCCTTTTACACACATCTTGACATCTCTTTCCGTTACAAACTGTTATCGTTCCTCGATAATAGTAAAGCCGTTCAAGTTGGGGTATTCTATTTACCTCTCAGACCTTGATCGACAACGTTCATATCTTAGAACAGGTATACGTTCGTAACTCTAAACTCCTTATTTCTTATAATATACATCAAATCGTATTTCCTTGTTTTATTTTGGAATATGGTTTTATAATACCACATCTTTATTTTGAACTCGGTTGTTTTACGATTATTTATATTCCACATTAACTTTTCGCTTTCTCTGTTCCACGGTTCTTTTGATAACTTCTTAAATTAAAAGGTAATTAAATCTCATTTATTTCTAAACTGTTTTCATTAGATTAATTAAAGGCCAATTAATCTAATAATCATTTTCCAAATAACAGTTGATTAAATCAACTTCAGTTCATCAGTAAACTCGTTAACTGATCTTAATTACTTCTCATTAGATTAATATAATTAATCTAATAATATTTCTAAAATTGTTTATTTTAAATATAATTATCCAAATGTTTAATCGTCGGATAATCTCTGCTTTATAAACTTATTTAAATGTCAACAATTCGTTTTTATTTACTTTATAAAACGAACTCTAAAATACTGGTTTATAATAGAACTTCTATTATAAATTTAAAACTTCACTTTAATTATAAAAATAGAATTTTTATAATTAACTTCGTTGATTTGCCTGACGGCCAATCAACTTCAAAACGACGGGTTTACAGTCGACTGATGTCACCTTCTAAATTGATACCGTTTATTTATTTAATCTAAACAAATGTTGAATTTCCGTTCAACATCAATATTCACACCGGGTTTTAAATGGAATTCGGGTTCAAACAGAGCATACAAACAATCAGTACATATAATTATCGAGGAATCCGGTCGGATTCCTCTAACCGGTTTCCCGCATCCACAAATGTCAGTCAACACAATTTACACTAAATCTATACTAGGGGATATTCTAATTGATGGAATCAGTGTCTAACCGGTGATGTGTACATATGTAACGATATATAATATTTTAACCAAATTAACGGTAATCTACCTAATCGACCATCACACATCATTCAAACAACATTAAAATATAATTATAATATTTTAAAATAAATCAGAGTTAGTGATTTTACTCACATTCGCGTGTTAACCGTTTAAATAACGATTTGCGTCAGTCGATAGATCTGAGCAGGAGTTTTTTAATTTCGTCTAGAATCATAACATGCTCCAAATCGCTCCCATCCAGTTTCAGTATCCAGTTTGCGACCATACAATTCCAACACGACAAACAGCGTTGTATTCCTTCATTAACTCTCAGAAGTCAAAGCCCGCTTTCTTCCTCTTCTTTTCCAATATGTTTCACAGCAACTCCAACCCCCTCGGGTTCTTCAGAAAGAACACGTCCTCAATCGTCCGACCACCTTCATTAACTCTCCGTAGAAACACCACCAGACACAGCAGCTTCGAACTCCGCCCCTTCTCCTATTTCGTGACTGTCTTCCCATCATCCCACTTCTAAAGCTTTCACACACAAAGCTACACCAGCCATTTCTTTTTTTAATAACCGAACTGCTCCATGTTTTCTTTTGTAATACATGCAAGGGTCCCAAGCCAATATTCCTTCACCACTGACTACTGCCGTACTCCCTCTCCTTACGCCTCTTCACTGCATGGACCGCTCCCTTCTAATTCCTCCTGCAGAAACACGTTGCCTCTCAACATTCTTCTCCACACACGCCTGCATGTGCCTTCTTCCATAAACGCACTCCTTCACACAACTTCTCCATTTGCCTACTGATCATCTCCATCTCCTCTTCTTCATGTTTGCATGAAGACACAAGCCCTCATCACCCTATTTTAAAGTTGGCGAACTCTTGTATACATCACGCAAGGGAATGATGGCTAAACCGAATTCTTCACCTCTCCCTACGTCCTTACAAACTGCTCCGCCATACTGAATACACACGCTATCGCCCCAAAACTGGACATAAGACGGGAGGAGGAGAGATGAAGAGATTTTGAATGGAACTGATATAAATATTGGTTTGGATTTTGCTTCCGAAGATAAGTCGAGATCTGGTGTATTTATACTTGGTGAAGCTTCGCTGTTAAGTAATAGGTGCAAATATAGGGTAGATATAGGCGTTGAATTCGGTTCTTTTAGGAAATGGGCATGTAGTGCTTCATTTATGTGATGAGGACTAAACAAGATGTGCAGTAGTTAGGGACGTTAGGTTAGGCGCAGAAATTTAGACACAGCACGTTTTCAACTAGGTAGGTTTGTTTTAAATTTCTAGACATGTGAACTCTGCAGGACCGTTTATAATATAAAAATGTAACGTGTACCAAATAGCTTGATCAAAACATGGAGCTTACCTTAGCCATGTGCTTTAGGACGTGGGTGTTAGACTATGCTATAATTAGGGTATGGTGTTTCATGTGATTTCATTTAATGTTTTGAGTGTAAGCAAGAAGTGTATATATGTTTGTTTTAAAAGGTTAAGGTTCATGCCGCGTAAAATTCTGCTTATTACGGACCTCTACGGACAGAAGTAAGAGTACAATCGTGCTCAACGAGGTGTCACGATCCCAAAAATATAATAATACCGGTAGTTTGACTCCTATTTTGAAATCCCGAATTACCTATACAGGGTGCACAATATTCCAAATAAAAAGTTGCATATTTAATTAATTAAAAATTATAGTAAAATTCTAAAAATTAAATTATCGCTGCGCCTCAAAAGAACCTTGTCCCGATTTGCAACCGATATTAAGTTGTATTCAAATAACCGTTACGGTCGATATACGCTTCTACAGCGACTTTCTGAATATTTGATTTGGACATATCTTGCAATCCATACGACGAAATCTTGATTTTTCACTTCTGTTAGAAAGATACAGTTCAACAGATTCCAACGTTTCTCGTTTCGAAGAAATCCAATTCAAAACGAGTCCAGTATACTCAGTTGAAGTTCAGAACGTTAAATTACGAACTGCAGGATCGTTCTAAGCTCGATTGTAATTAATATATATTTATATACGTTCAACTTCGTTTTAATTAATATATAAATCCATTTATATTCTGAATTCAATATTTAAACTGATTTAAATATTCAAATATAGATCGATAAAATGTGGGACGTTACAGTCCTTCCCCCTTAAAATAATTTCGTCCTCGAAATTGCTAAGATGGGGAAAATGCTACACTCTCTGTTATAAACAAATTAAAAATCTTTTTGGTTTATTTTATAATTTCAGTTTCAACTGAACTGATTAATTCCAATTAAAATATTAATTTCCTCCTTATTTCGAATATTTTCAAAATTTCTGAAAATTTCCTAACAGCTTAAATTTTCAGAGAATCTCGCCAACATCTCCTCTGCACGGCTCACTCGGTACTACAACAACTTGCCACTCCGGGCCTTCTCCAATCCAAAAGAAAATCAAACAGCCAAACGGCTTGCCCAAACTGACTCATAAAAAATCTCATACTCGTATATAAACGTGTACCTTCTCTGTTGGGCATTCAACTCTATCTCTGCCATCTGCTATCAAACCAGCATATCCAAGCATCCTTGGTTGATCTCCCATCAATCCATTCTCAAACCAGTCTTTCGCTTTTACTAAGCCAAATTTCAATTTCAACTACGATTCCACTCTCAGTTCTTAACCTTGTTAAGTTTTATTACGACATTCCATTTACTGATTTATTTCTCAAATCAGTTATCTCCATCTCTAATTCAAAATTCGATTCTTATTCTCTAAGAATCAATTCATTTTTAATAACTCGAATCTCCAATATTTTTCTTTTATAATTTTCATTCTGGATCTTTCCAAATTCAGTCCAGTTTTGTTATCTTTGTTTAAATTCCATTTTTACCATTTTAACTCCATAAGTTAAATTTTTATTTCAGAATTCAAATTCCTGGGATTTATTTCAAATCAGTTTGAAATCATTTATAATTCAAAACATTTGAATTTCGGACAACTTGTTTCTCAAACAATACAAAACAAAATCTTTGGTAGTAATCCGTCACTTACCAGCTCGAAAATGAACACCGACAATGTCGCGATCATCATCGGAATTAATTTTCCAACCATCGAAGTGAGTTCAATGCTATATTGCTTTAAAAACTCATTTATAATCACTCTATTTTTGAAATTACTTCAAAATATCTTTCATAGCACTTGGAAAACAAATTTTCAAATCTCCTAGGATTTTAAAATTCCCTTATATTTAATTCAAATTCAATTTCAATTCTTTTCCAAGTTTCTAGAGTTTTATTTCAATTCTGGTTTTCAATTCAGATTCAGCTCATCTGATTTTGCATGTCATACTTATATAATATTTCTTTTGGTTATTTATATAACCAACTCAACTATAAGTCTTATTTGATCATAATAATGATCATACATCTAATATACTATAATATTCTCAAGATATATACTTCTTTAATAGCAAAATATATTTTGGGTAAAAATTATTTTATTTACCCTCTTTTCAAAACATACTGTGTCGAATTACTCTGTTCAAGAGTTTAGAAACACCTATCGACGCAGTTTGCATTACTGTTTCGACCAGAATTCATAAACCACTCGACTGACCAGTCAACACAATATAAAACAGTTTTTATATTTATTTACAAATACGCGCTCATATATATCCACTTAAACTCAATCTAGAGTATTACTAACTCCATATCTATTGAGTTACGCCATAGAGCCAAGGTAATCACTTAACCTTATGCTCTGATACCAACTGTAACGGTTGGGATTTTCGACCCAGAAAATCAACATAAATACACTGTCAATTTCTCGAGCATCGAAAATACCAGGACATTAATAGAAAGAATTTAGAAGGTGAGAAAGAAAAGATAGAACTAATAGAATAGAAAAAGAAGAAGAAGATCACAACTGAACAGAATCAGAGTAAACACGAACTCACAGCGGAATGAAATAAATGTATTATATAACATTACTTTGAATTACAAAACTGTATTGTATATACATACCATATATCAGAGTACAATACATCACATCACTTCACAGCGGAAATATCTTTACATAACTACTGGTGGAGATTCCTTCTTTGAGCTCCTCCAAGTGAATCTGTAAAAGCCTGAAACACTTGACTGCCCGTCCAAATTTGGGCACCCAAGAGTTTAGGGAAAACAAACAAAATAAACTCTGGGTCAGTCATGGGACTGGTGTGAGTAAATTCCAACTATATCGTTTAACTTTGAAAATCCTTTTGCAACAAAAGGATAATAGTAAGACCAGCCCACACATAAACATGGACGGTTTTTACCTTACTATAACCCAAATTACCTTGATATCAAAACCAGTGATATTATGATAATGTCTAAGCAAATAAATATCCAAGTAGCGGAACGCTTGCATCTCACGTTCTACATATATAGTATAAAATCATAAACCTCAGGGCGCTTATCGGAGAATGGGTTTCAACAGACAAGGTATGGGAGCACCTTCTGAACAGTGTACTCTAGAGGGGATACACTCAGGGTTCAACAAGAACGTCTTGCAACCCAACCACACATGACCGCTCACTCATTTAGCTTGAGTGTCGCGAATATATTGCCACCACGGTTGTAGGCCATCCAACCGTCAATCCGAAGATACAGAATCGAAAAGAAGAACAAAATATGAATTTTCTCTAGACCGGTGACAATACACCCTGCTTGGGGATGACCCAACTAGCCATGCTGCCTAGCCCAACTTCTGTCATTCTCGGTGGTGAGGCTAGAGGCTACGTCTATCTTCAGAACATCTGATCACCATTCACTTTGAATGCCACATCGTCAAATCCGTAATCACATTTTGATTACACAAATGCACACTGGGTGTAGAATAAAGAGAAGTTATCTTCTCCCCACCAACTTGGTATATTCGTAAAATCAACGGCATGACCATTGGAAATACTCTGTCAGACACTCGTCCATACAAGTTGTCCTGGGACTGGACAAACAAAAACACACCATTCTATAACTGGATGATCCTTGCATTTAACTCCGTCTTCAATTATCTTCAGCATATCTAATTCGCAACGATTATGCCTATACAGAGTGGTTTTCGGGTAATAACCCAACCGGTCTCTCCGTATTGACAACGATGGTCAAAACACTTCGATAGTCGGTTATTTAACTATCGGAGTTAAAACAACATCCATTATAATGTATAACTAACATCACACAACCACGGACACTTCTATTTAACATTCGTTTTATTATTCGAGTTCCCATACCTTACCAGATATTCCTCAAATCCCATTTTAGCCTTTTTACACTTCTTGGAAAACATTTCCAGTTCTTATTTTCTCACGTACCAGAAAATATACGTTATCAACGTTCGGTCCATTTTTCACAATCTTTATTTCTATACTTGGATAAACTACCCTAATTATATTGGAAAATATTTCCAATTTCATTTTAACCTTTTAATCGGTCCCACATTTACTTTTAAAATATTATTCATTTTGAAATATGAATACCATCCCTTATTATAGAAATCTGAACACCTTGATCATATAAATCTTTATTCACATAATAATCTTCCTTATCTTGTTTACCGAAATCTCTTTCATACCTTTTCACTTCTATTCCACTTTATAAACTCTGTCTCTAAGTCAACTTCTTATCTAATCGATATCAAGTTTATAACTAATTACTGACTCCTATCCTATTAACATTTATTTGTTTAAACTAAATGTTAGTTATTCTATCAGATTATAATCCCTAAAAATAGTTTACTTTTAATACATTCGGCATCGTCGAATTCTAGTTACAAATCCTAACAGTTTAATTCTAATCACATTTCGAACATCGAAATGTTGTCATCATTTTCTAATACGATTCCCCAAATTCTTTTTCTAAACTCTTTCTTATATTTCTTTGAACAAACGTCGTTACTTATTACTCTAGAATAAGTGGATTTAAAACCAAATTGTTACATTTCCTAGGAAGTGCTGCTATATATAAAAGTCATGCTTAAGTCAAATCAACAGTAGTTAATTTGTCGCTATAGTTCTAAACTTGTCATACGCTGTAATATTCTCCTTATAACTAATTACAGTCACACTTACCTTATCAACATCGTTATTTTATTGCTATAATTCAACTTGTCATACGCTGTAATATTCTTTGTTATAACTAATCTTGACATAACAGTCACACTTATCTTATCAACAGCGTTATTTTATCGCTATAATTCTAAGACTGGCAATACGCTGCCGTATTCCTTTTACACACATCCTGACATCTCTTTCCGTTACAAACTTTTATCGTTCCTCGATAATTGTAAAGCCGTTCAAGTTGGGGTATTCTATTTACCTCTCAGACCTTGATCGACAACGTTCATATCTTAGAACATGTATACGTTCGTAACTCTAAACTCCTTATTTCTTATAATATACATCAAATCGTATTTCCTTGTTTTATTTTGGAATATGGTTTTATAATACCACATCTTTATTTTGAACTCGGTTGTTTTACGATTATTTATATTCCACATTAACTTTTCGCTTTCTCTGTTCCACGGTTCTATTGATAACTTCTTAAATTAAAAGGTAATTAAATCTCATTTATTTCTAAACTGTTTTCATTAGATTAATTAAAGGCCAATTAATCTAATAATCATTTTCCAAATAACAGTTTATTAAATCAACTTCAGTTCATCAGTAAACTCGTTAACTGATCTTAATTACTTCTCATTAGATTAATATAATTAATCTAATAATATTTCTAAGATTGTTTATTTTAAATATAATTATCCAAATGTTTAATCGTCGGATAATCTCTGCTTTATAAACTTATTTAAATGTCAACAAATCGTTTTGATTTACTTTATAGAACGAACTCTAAAATACTGGTTTATAATAGAACTTCTATTATAAATTTAAAACTTCACTTTAATTATAAAAATATAATTTTTATAATTAACTTCGTTGATTTACCTGACGGCCAATCAACTTCAAAACGACGGGTTTACAGTCGACTGATGTCACCTTCTAAATTGATACCATTTATTTATTTAATCTAAACAAATGTTGAATTTCCGTTCAACATCAATATTCACACCGGGTTTTAAATGGAATTCGGGTTCAAACAGAGCATACAAACAATCAGTACATATAATTATCGAGGAATCCGGTCGGATTCCTCTAACCGGTTTCCCGCATCCACAAATGTCAGTCAACACAATTTACACTAACTCTATACTAGGGGATATTCTAATCGATGGAATCAGTGTCTAACCGGTGATGTGTACATATGTAACGATATATAATATTTTAACCAAATTAACGGTAATCTACCTAATCGACCATCACACATCATTCAAACAACATTAAAATATAATTATAATATTTTAAAATAAATCAGAGTTAGTGATTTTACTCACATTCGCGCGTTAACCGTTTAAATAACGATTTGCGTTAGTCGATAGATCTGAGCAGGAGTTTTTTAATTTCGTCTAGAATCATAACATGCTCCAAATCGCTCCCATCCAGTTTCAGTATCCAGTTTGCGACCATACAATTCCAACGCGACAAACAGCGTTGTATTCCTTCATTAACTCTCAGAAGTCAAAGCCCGCTTTCTTCCTCTTCTTTTCCAATATGTTTCACAGCAACTCCAACCCCCTCGGGTTCTTAAGAAAGAACACGTCCTCAATCGTCCGGCCACCTTTATTAACTCTCCATAGAAACACCACCAGACACAGCAGCTTCGAACTCCGTCCCCCTTCTCCTATTTCGTGACTGTCTTCCCATCATCCCACTTCTAAAGCTTTCACACACAAAGCTACACCAGCCATTTCTTTTTTTAATAACCGAACTGCTCCATGTTTTCTTTTGTAATACATGCAAGGGTCCCAAGCCAATATTCCTTCACCACTGACTACTGCCGTACTCCCTCTCCTTACGCCTCTTCACTGCATGGACCGCTCCCTTCTAATTCCTCCAGCAGAAACACGTTGCCTCTCAACGTTCTTCTCCACACACGCCTGCATGTGCCTTCTTCCATAAACGCACTCCTTCACACAACTTCTCTGTTTGCCTACTAATCATCTCCATCTCCTCTTCTTCATGTTTGCATGAAGACACAAGCCCTCATTGTAACACCCCGAATTTTAGTTAATACTAAAATTCACTAATTACAGGATAAATAATCTCAGATGTGGGAATTGGGGGTAACGGGCTGCGTCATTGCGTTCGTCTCGGAAAAATACGCGAAATAGAGTCCGAGTTTTCGAGAATCGGAGTCCGTATGGCCCGGTTATGGCCCAAAGAAGTTTTCCGAAAATTCAAAGTTAAAAACAGATTTAGAAATGCAAAATCAGATTTCGAAATTGGAGCCAGCAGGGGGCCAGGCGGGAAGTTTCCTGCCCTACCCATGTCGACAGGGTTGTCGACAGGCCTGTCGACTGGGGAGTCGACTTGCCTGTCGACTTGCCTGTCGACCTGGGCGCGGCGTCCAGGGAACCTGGGTGCACCAGGTTGGGTTTTAGGCTGGCTTGGAGGGCTGGGTTCTAGAGATTTCCTAAATCTAACGGTCCTAATCTAATCTAGGGTTAATCTAAGGGCCTAAAACACTACCTAATCCTATAAATAAGACCCTAACCCTACCCTAATTCATTCATAATTAGATCTTGTAACTAAACTATGGCAAAATGAAACTTGATCATGGCCTCCACAAATCAATGAAGAGAGTTGCAAGCTAATCAACCTCTAATCAACATCTTCTTCAACTAAAGCAACTAATTCCACTTCATAAGTTTGCTAATCTTGGTTTTGGTGAGTTCCTATAGCTTTAATAATCAATTGTTAAATTGATTATGGTAGGATATGATAAGACATGGCTATGTTTGTGGATAAATATGTTTATGCAAGTTTAGTATATTGTATGTTATGTGTTTGGCAAGTTTTATGCTACATGCAAGTTTAATGCCATGTTTTATGATGCAAAACACTAAGTTGAATATTTATGCATATGTAACATGTTATGCAAACTATATGAGAGAGTATATGCAAGTTATATGTAATAAGATATGCAAGTTATACATGGGGTTTTATGCATGCTAAGTGTTTGGTTTTATGCATGCTAAGTATTTGGTTTTGTGCATGCTAAGTATGTGGTTTTGTGCATGCTAAGTAATTGGGTTTATGCATAATAAGTAATTGATTTTATGCATGCTAAGTAGGTGGTTTTATGCATGCTAAGTGTTTGGTATTATGCATAAATCACGACATGCAAGTTTACCCTTTTAAATGTGATGCATACATATGCAAGATGGCACCTTTATATGCTATGAATATATATATATATATATATATATATATATATATATATATGCATGTTTACCCTCCTTTAAGATGCAAGTCATATATGCAAGTTCAACATGCTATATAAGTTATGTGTATGCTTATATGCAAGCTCAACATGTTATGCAAGTTATGTGTATGATGTTATGCAAGTTATGTGCATGATGCTATGCAAGTTATGTGTATGTTGATATGCAAGTTATGTTTATGATATTATGAAAGTTATGTGTATGATGTTATGCAAGTTAACATGTAACATGTTGTGCAAGTTCACACCTTTAAGACACATGCAAGTTCACCTTTGTATAACCTATGAACACTTATGCAAGTTGCCTTTATACATGACATATGTATGTTCATGCAAGTTGGGTTATTTAGTAATGCTAGTTGGGTTAATGTCATGATGTAAGGGGACACCTTTTAACCCATGTTAATGCTAATGTATGCTAAATGAAACCCATGTTAATTGTGAAAGAATCTTCTCTTGGAAATATGTCATGTTAGCATAAGTACGTGGGGAAATGATGGGGTTAATAGACATGTTAATGAAATGGTGTGAAATGGTTATGATTAAGCATACCATAAAATGAATAAGCATAAGTGGGAATTTACCTATTGAGTTAGGTCTACCCCATGGGAATTTACCTATTGAGTTAGGTCTACCCATGTTATGAAAAACTTAATATTAATTAGGGATAATTAATATGGGGGTGATTAATTAGGTGTAATTAATCAACTAAGACACGAGGTTGGACCCTTTTGTAGCGGAAGTCTGCCCGGAACCGACCGGCCATCCAGCGGCTACAAATGATTGGCCCAATGTGAGAGGTCTTAGTCATAAATTAAATACATGATTAAAGTAAAGACACGAGGTTAGACCCTTTTGATGACAGAAGTCTGCCCGGAACCAACCGGCATATCCAGCAGTCATAAAAGACGGTCTAATGTGAGAGGTCTTTATGAGATCATGATCTTAATTAATGAATTAAGAAACACTTAACCATATTAGCATGTAGTGGGACATGAGGGTTAAGTGGGTGCCTTGGGTGGCATGTAGTAACTAGTGGGGGTGCCTCGGGTGGCATGAGGAAACTAGTGGGTTGCCTTGGGTGGCAATAGAAAATACGATTAGAATACTTAACCAAAGTGGAACATGTAATTAAAACATGGGTGAAGGGTTAAGTAAGTGCTTTGGTGGCATGTGGAAATCTAGTGGGTGCCCTAAGTGGCAATTGAAATATGATTGATGACTTAACCAAATCTTAACATGTAAGTGGGCATGACTATATAAGGGGTTAAGTGGGATGCACTAGATAAAAGTAGCAAGCTTAAGTAGTAGCTTGTGGGGGCCCATTTCAACCAATATCCCAAACGTATCTTTGTGGGCTCGACTCTAATCGAGTGACGGGACACGCATATTGGGCTTGACTATAAGAGGCCAAAACGGGTTAGCGGTGGCAACGCAAGTCCAACGGGTTTCATATGCGTGTGTGGGCCCGGGCTGGTAGATAAGCCGTTGTTGCATCGTGTAGATATAAAGCCGTGCACCGTTGTTATTATCAGGTGGCCACTTTGGGGAATGATACACCCCATTGTGGGACCAGCACGGGTATCTACGGTAGGGAGCCGATCGCTTGGGAGTAGTGGGTACACCTAGTAAAGATAGGGGCAGACGGCACCTGTGTAGGGGTACAAGAAACTACTGGGTAAAAATTACTAAGTACACTTAGTGGGATCAACCTTTAAGTAGGAATTACTCTTGGTGGGTAGAACTGGTGTGGTGCAGTGTAGGAATTACCCTTGGGTGGGTAGATCTGGGGTGGTGTAAGCTAGTAATTATCCTTGGGTGGATAAATGCGTCTTTTCGGTTATCGTAGTACATCCGGAGTTTAGTGGACTACTTAGTGTAGTCATTATCCCCAGAGGTACCGTACCTTGTTTATGTCATACCCTAATTACTTTAATGGTTGTATTGTTAGGGTTATAGGACTCACTCAGACTTATGTCTGACCCCGTTGTTTTTATTTTTTTTCCAACCCTCAGGTTATCAGAGTGGGCCCGGTACGAGTGGGCTTAGATCAGGCTGCTTTATTCTCTTTTGGAGCTTGGACCATAGGTGTAGAGCTCAGCTTACCCTTTCTTTTATGGCTATCAGTTCATATATTGGGATTATGTACTTTTATTTATCAGGATGGATATTTTGTACTTGACTCTTATTATGGTTTTGTGATGTAACCAAACATGTTTTACTTTCCGCTGCAATGAAATGGTGTTTTAAGATTTTCAAGTATTACTTATATCTGTCTTGTTGTAATTTTTCTGTTCTATATTCACTTAAAATACTCCACCGATGTTATGGCATTCCCTTAGCGAGTGGCCATAGCGGGTGTGGGGTGTTACACGTGGTATCAGAGCTTAAGGTTACCAGAACAGATAAATTTTTTAGAAAAACTATTTTCTAGGAATATTTTTGAAAGGAGTATTTTCAAAAACATGTCTTTTAAGAGAAAAGTTTTTGAAAGAAAAGCATAATCCCCAATAGCCATATCTATATCTTTCGAATTCTCCATTTTGAATCTCTTCCTTTCTCTCAATTTGAGTTTCCCCTCCGCGTATAGATGATCTTTCTAAGATAGATAAGAATGGAAAACCACTTCAAGGGACTTAGACATTAGTCGGATTAGAAGTTGGTTCAAGAAGGAGGAGGACTTGTAGGTACTTATTGGGTGGAGAATGGGAAGAAGAAGGCTAGTAGTTATCCTTTTGGGAGGAATAGGACACCTTACTAGGATTGTCCAAAGAAGCAAGGGCAAGGTATGGAATCTTCTGGAGGGTAGTTGTATTCCCTCACGACTAGGGTACCAAATGGGGATAGACCGTCTAGGTTGGAATTTGGATTTCTCTATTATCCGGTTCGAACTTTATTTAATTCTGACGCATCGAGTTCGTTTATCTCATCATTGTTAGTTGAGTCACTGCACTTAGACACCAGTTTGGTAGATGATCCCTTAGTTGTTTCAAACCCAATTGGGCTCCATGATGTGTTTGGGTTTGAAAGTTTCTATACTTAGCGTTGAGCTTAGGTGTGATGCTTGTTGGGCTTCACGGGCTATGGGTTAGTTTTGGGCATGGACTGGTTATCCAGTAGGGGTGCCGTTCTTGATTTTGAAGGGAGAGTTGTTAGGCTTATGACCCGCTTGGGTAACACTCTCGAGATCTCTTGTAATCCCATAGAATCTGTTATGCTAAGTTATCTAGAATCGCTTGACACGTCGGTCTAGAGTTTGCGATCTGTTAGAGCGGTCTGGGAATACTCGGATGTGTGTGGGGAGGTGAAGGGCTTACCTCCGAAGCGGGAGATTGACTTCCGAATATATCTGGTGGATAATGCTAAACCAGTATCTTGGCCAGTGTGCCACATGGCTCCTCGTGAGAGGAGGGAACTCCATAAGTAAGTAGGCGATTTGCTTGAGAAGGGGTTCATAAGACGAAGTATATCGGAGTGGGGTGCTCCAGTAGTTTTTGTCACGAAGGCGGATGGGTCCCTCAGACTTTGTGTAGGCTAAAGAGAACTAAACAAACTCACAAAGAAGAATAGACACCCATTGCCGAGGATTGATGATCTCTTTGATCAGTTGGCTGGCGCCTCCGTATTTTTGTAGTAGGACTTAGCCACGGGATTTCATCAGTTGAGAGTGGCTGAGGATAGTATAGAGAAGACTGCCTTTAGGACTCCGGATGATTTTTTTTTATGAGTGGCTGGTGATGCCATTTGGTTTGACGAACGCCCCCGCATACTTTGTTGATTTGATGAGAAGGGTGTTCAGGGAGTACCTAAATAAGTTCGTGATGGTCTTTGTGGATGACATCTTGGTCTTTTCTAGGAGCAAAATAAGTTTTCGTATGTGCTCAATGGGGTGAGCAAGGCCAGTTATGGGAAAAACGGTAGTTTTGGAGCGAGACTGGCGAGGACATCCAGGGTTGGACAAGGGGCTTAATTATTTAGCCGTTTTTACTAGTATCATCTCACGTAGGTCGTCTGAATTCGAAGGAAGTATCCCTTGGGTGTTTGTCTGATATTGGTTTAGGCCTTTGGGGCTTGCATTTGGGGGATGCCGAGTTCGACTAGGGTGGTCTGCGTGAGAGATGAACAGTTGTGATGATTTTGGATGATATCCTGGTGGAGAAGAGCATGCCCTACATCTTAGGGAAGTGTTGGAGACTCTTCGAGCGCATAGTCTTAGGACAGTAAAAGTGGATGGGATTCTTAGCATCCTATGAGTTTGAGATAGCGTATACCCATGGCAAGGGTAACGTGGTGGTGGACGCCTTAAGTAGAAAAAGGTTGTCCTTGGGTTCATTGTTCGTGGAACGACGGAGCTTAGAGTTTATTTCGATGTTGACTTTAGACCTTCCGTTGACTTTGTACCCGGTTTGCTAGCCTCCTTGGAGGTTAGGCCTACTCTTTTGGGGCGTATTGGCGGAGCACAGCGGGACGACCCACAATTGGTTGAGTTAGTAAAGAAGCTCATGAGGGGGGGGGGGGAGTCGTCCAGCCATTTGAGTAGGTACACCCTAGATGGTAAGGGGTGGTTGCGTAGAGATGGTAGACTTTGTGTACCGCAAGACGAGGGTTTGAGGAAGGCTATACTTGATGATGCACATCGGTCGAAGATGACCATTCATCCCGGTGGGGACAAGATGTACCAAGACGTGAAGCGAGTTTTCTTTTGGGCCGGTATGAAGAAAGACGCGGCCGAGTATGTCGCTAGATGCTTGGTGTGCCAACAAGTAAAAGCGGAGCAGAAGAAACCCGGTGGGTTGCTTCACCCATTGGAAGTTCCGCTGTGGAAGTGGGATAGTGTCTCGATAGGTTTTGTCGATGGATTACCGAGATCGAGGGAGGGTAATACGGGAATTTGGGGTGTGGTAGACAGACTTACTAAGAATACCCATTTTATACCCGTGAAGAGCAAGAGGACCGCTCCATGGCTAGCTTCTGTATATCTTCGAGAGATAGTTCGATTGCATGGGGTACCCTCTAGCATAGTGAGTGATCGAGATCCTATCTTCACTAGCGAGTTCTGGAGAAGTTTACAAGAAGCAGTGGGGACTCAATTGTGTCTGAGCACCGCATATCATCCTCAGACGGACGGCCAGACTGAGAGGGTGAATCGTGTTCTAGAAGACCTTTTGAGGCTTTATATCTTAGATTTCGGAGGTACATGGGAAGAGCATCTTCCATTGGTGGAGTTCGCATATAATAACAGCTTTCAGTCCAGTATTGGTATGGCTCCTTTCGAAGCTCTCTATGGAAGGCCTTGTCGATCACCTACATGTTGGTGGGAATCTACGGATAAGATCTTTCTTGGGCCTGATATGATTAGGGAGACTTCTGAGAAGATTGATTTGATTCGAAGGAGGATGAAAGCGGCGCAAGATAAACAGAAATCTTATGCGGACAAGAGGGGAACAGAGCTTGAGTTTGATAATAGGACATGCTTTTTATCAAGGTATCTCCGTTACGGAATGTGGTTCACTTTGGATCTGTTGGGAAGTGAGTACCAAGGTTTGTTGGGCCGTTTCCTATTAAGGAAAGGATTGGACAGATGACATATAGAGTGGAGTTGCTGACAGGCTTAGTGGTGTACATGATATATTCCATGTGTCACATTTGAGGAAGTTCCTACATGAGACCGCTGAGGTGGTAGAGCCGAGCTGGCTTAAAGAAGTAGAGATAGAGCGTGATGAGACGATTTGACGAGCTCCTACTCGCATCCTTGGGTCAGAGACTAGGAAGTTGAGGAGTCGAGAGGCTCAACTAGTCAAAGTGCAATGGGGAGAAGATGAGAGCAACGCTACCTTAGAGACGGAAAAGAAGATGCGTTCATTATACCTATTCATTTTTAGGATATGTCTTTTAATTTCTCCTTTATCGTTTGACTAGTACTTATCTTATCTGTAGTATGTCCTCTCATTAGTACCTTTGACCTTTAGATAGGGTAAACCTATGGTTGTAACATGTGTTTGAGACATGTTATGGTTGATGGATGCAAGTGGATGCAAGTGTTTGCTAGTGGTTGCTCGTGGATGCATATACACACACTCTAGGCACTAGATCGGCTCAGTCACTTCATATTGCATATTGCATAAAATTGTGTGTAGGAAGCTATATTTATGGATGTATAATGATTGTGTTATCATATGGATGATGCATTTTGGTGGATGATTGTGCACTCATGTAGATATTGTATGTGTCGATAGGGTTCTCTCGCATACATAATGGATGCATGGCACTATCATGGTTTGCATATGTTCATACATTAGATAGGGAACATATACACACACTTTTTGCATATGCTCATACATCATTAGAAATTGTTTTAAGGACAATGGATGCCCGTGCTTGATGGATTGAGTAGATGGTTGTTTGGATGGTAGGATATGCATTCTCCTTAGCTTAGAGATTTCGGGGACGAAATCCTGTAAGGAGGGGAGAATGTAACACCCCGAATTTTAGTTAATACTAAAATTCACTAATTACAGGATAAATAATCTCAGATGTGGGAATCGGGGGTAACGGGCTGCGTCATTGCGTTCGTCTCGGAAAAATACGCGAAATAGAGTCCGAGTTTTCGAGAATCGGAGTCCGTATGGCCCGGTTATGGCCCAAAGAAGTTTTCCGAAAATTCAAAGTTAAAAACAGATTTAGAAATGCAAAATCAGATTTCGAAATTGGAGCCAGCAGGGGGCCAGACGGGAAGTTTCCCGCCCTACCCATGTCGACAGGGCTGTCGACAGGCCTGTCGACTGGGGAGTCGACTTGCCTGTCGACCTGGGCGCGGCGTCCAGGGAACCTGGGTGCACCAGGTTGGGTTTTAGGCTGGCTTGGAGGGCTGGGTTCTAGAGATTTCCTAAATCTAACGGTCGTAATCTAATCTAGGGTTAATCTAAGGGCCTAAAACACTACCTAATCCTATAAATAAGACCCCAACCCTACCCTAATTCATTCTTAATTAGATCTTGTAACTAAACTATGGCAAAATGAAACTTGATCATGGCCTCCACAAATCAATGAAGAGAGTTGCAAGCTAATCAACCTCTAATCAACATCTTCTTCAACTAAAGCAACTAATTCCACTTCATAAGTTTGCTAATCTTGGTTTTGGTGAGTTCCTATAGCTTTAATAATCAATTGTTAAACTGATTATGGTAGGATATGATAAGACATGGCTATGTTTGTGGATAAATATGTTTATGCAAGTTTAGTATATTGTATGTTATGTGTTTGGCAAGTTTTATGCTACATGCAAGTTTAATGCCATGTTTTATGATGCAAAACACTAAGTTGAACATTTATGCATATGTAACATGTTATGCAAACTATATGAGAGAGTATATGCAAGTTATATGTAATAAGATATGCAAGTTATACATGGGGTTTTATGCATGCTAAGTGTTTGGTTTTATGCATGCTAAGTATTTGGTTTTGTGCATGCTAAGTATGTGGTTTTGTGCATGCTAAGTAATTGGGTTTATGCATAATAAGTAATTGATTTTATGCATGCTAAGTAGGTGGTTTTATGCATGCTAAGTGTTTGGTATTATGCATAAATCACGACATGCAAGTTTACCCTTTTAAATGTGATGCATACATATGCAAGATGGCACCTTTATATGCTATGAATATATATATATATATATATATATATATATATATATGCATGTTTACCCTCCTTTAAGATGCAAGTCATATATGCAAGTTCAACATGCTATATAAGTTATGTGTATGCTTATATGCAAGCTCAACATGTTATGCAAGTTATGTGTATGATGTTATGCAAGTTATGTGCATGATGCTATGCAAGTTATGTGTATGTTGATATGCAAGTTATGTTTATGATATTATGAAAGTTATGTGTATGATGTTATGCAAGTTAACATGTAACATGTTGTGCAAGTTCACACCTTTAAGACACATGCAAGTTCACCTTTGTATAACCTATGAACACTTATGCAAGTTGCCTTTATACATGACATATGTATGTTCATGCAAGTTGGGTTATTTAGTAATGCTAGTTGGGTTAATGTCATGATGTAAGGGGACACCTTTTAACCCATGTTAATGCTAATGTATGCTAAATGAAACCCATGTTAATTGTGAAAGAATCTTCTCTTGGAAATATGTCGTGTTAGCATAAGTACGTGGGGAAATGATGGGGTTAATAGACATGTTAATGAAATGGTGTGAAATGGTTATGATTAAGCATACCATAAAATGAATAAGCATAAGTGGGAATTTACCTATTGAGTTAGGTCTACCCCATGGGAATTTACCTATTGAGTTAGGTCTACCCATGTTATGAAAAACTTAATATTAATTAGGGATAATTAATATGGGGGTGATTAATTAGGTGTAATTAATCAACTAAGACACGAGGTTGGACCCTTTTGTAGCGGAAGTCTGCCCGGAACCGACCGGCCATCCAGCGGCTACAAATGATTGGCCCAATGTGAGAGGTCTTAGTCATAAATTAAATACATGATTAAAGTAAAGACACGAGGTTAGACCCTTTTGATGACAGAAGTCTGCCCGGAACCAACCGGCATATCCAGCAGTCATAAAAGACGGTCTAATGTGAGAGGTCTTTATGAGATCATGATCTTAATTAATGAATTAAGAAACACTTAACCATATTAGCATGTAGTGGGACATGAGGGTTAAGTGGGTGCCTTGGGTGGCATGTAGTAACTAGTGGGGGTGCCTCGGGTGGCATGAGGAAACTAGTGGGTTGCCTTGGGTGGCAATAGAAAATACGATTAGAATACTTAACCAAAGTGGAACATGTAATTAAAACATGGGTGAAGGGTTAAGTAAGTGCTTTGGTGGCATGTGGAAATCTAGTGGGTGCCCTAAGTGGCAATTGAAATATGATTGATGACTTAACCAAATCTTAACATGTAAGTGGGCATGACTATATAAGGGGTTAAGTGGGATGCACTAGATAAAAGTAGCAAGCTTAAGTAGTAGCTTGTGGGGGCCCATTTCAACCAATATCCCAAACGTATCTTTGTGGGCTCGACTCTAGTCGAGTGACGGGACACGCATATTGGGCTTGACTATAAGAGGCCAAAACGGGTTAGCGGTGGCAACGCAAGTCCAACGGGTTTCATATGCGTGTGTGGGCCCGGGCTGGTAGATAAGCCGTTGTTGCATCGTGTAGATATAAAGCCGTGCACCGTTGTTATTATCAGGTGGCCACTTTGGGGAATGATACACCCCATTGTGGGACCAGCACGGGTATCTACGGTAGGGAGTCGATCGCTTGGGAGTAGTGGGTACACCTAGTAAAGATAGGGGCAGACGGCACCTGTGTAGGGGTACAAGAAACTACTGGGTAAAAATTACTAAGTACACTTAGTGGGATCAACCTTTAAGTAGGAATTACTCTTGGTGGGTAGAACTGGTGTGGTGCAGTGTAGGAATTACCCTTGGGTGGGTAGATCTGGGGTGGTGTAAGCTAGTAATTATCCTTGGGTGGATAAATGCGTCTTTTCGGTTATCGTAGTACATCCGGAGTTTAGTGGACAACTTAGTGTAGTCATTATCCCCAGAGGTACCGTACCTTGTTTATGTCATACCCTAATTACTTTAATGGTTGTATTGTTAGGGTTATAGGACTCACTCAGACTTATGTCTGACCCCGTTGTTTTTATTTTTTTTCCAACCCTCAGGTTATCAGAGTGGGCCCGGTACGAGTGGGCTTAGATCAGGCTGCTTTATTCTCTTTTGGAGCTTGGACCATAGGTGTAGAGCTCAGCTTACCCTTTCTTTTATGGCTATCAGTTCATATATTGGGATTATGTACTTTTATTTATCAGGATGGATATTTTGTACTTGACTCTTATTATGGTTTTGTGATGTAACCAAACATGTTTTACTTTCCGCTGCAATGAAATGGTGTTTTAAGATTTTCAAGTATTACTTATATCTGTCTTGTTGTAATTTTTCTGTTCTATATTCACTTAAAATACTCCACCGATGTTATGGCATTCCCTTAGCGAGTGACCATAGCGGGTGTGGGATGTTACACTCATCACCATATTTTAAAGTTGGCGAACTCTTGTATACATCACGCAAGGGAATGATGGCTAAACCGAATTCTTCAGCTCTCCCTACGTCCTTACAAACAGCTCCGCCATACTGAATACACACGCCATCGCCCTAAAACTGGACATAAGACGGGAGGAGGAGAGATGAAGAGATTTTGAATGGAACTGATATAAATATTGGTTTGGATTTTGCTTCCGAAGATAAGTCGAGATCTGGTGTATTTATACTTGGTGAAGCTTCGCTGTTAAGTAATAGGTGCAAATATAGGGTAGATATAGGCGTTGAATTCGGTTCTTTTAGGGAATGGGCATGTAGTGCTTCATTTATGTGATGAGGACTAAACAAGATGTGCAGTAGTTAGGGACGTTAGGTTAGGCGCAGAAATTTAGACACAGCACGTTTTCAACTAGGTAGGTTTGTTTTAAATTTCTAGACATGTGAACTCTGCAGGACCGTTTATAATATAAAAATGTAACGTGTACCAAATAGCTTGATCAAAACATGGAGCTTACCTTAGCCATATGCTTTAGGACGTGGGTGTTAGACTATGCTATAATTAGGGTATGGTGTTTCATGTGATTTCATTTAATGTTTTGAGTGTAAGCAAGAAGTATATATATGTTTGTTTTAAAAGGTTAAGGTTCATGCCGCGTAAAATTCTGCTTATTACGGACCTCTACGGACAGAAGTAAGAGTACAATCGTGCTCAACGAGGTGTCACGATCCCAAAAATATAATAATACCGGTAGTTTGACTCTTATTTTGAAATCCCGAAATACCTATACTGGGTGCACAATATTCCAAATAAAAAGTTGCATATTTAATTAATTAAAAATTACAGTAAAATTCTAAAAATTAAATTATCGCTGCGCCTCAAAAGAACCTTGTCCCGATTTGCAACCGATATTAAGTTGTATTCAAATAACCGTTACGGTCGATATACGCTTCTACAGCGACTTTCTGAATATTTGATTTGGACATATCTTGCAATCCATACGACGAAATCTTGATTTTTCACTTCTGTTAGAAAGATACAGTTCAACAGATTCCAACGTTTCTCGTTTCGAAGAAATCCAATTCAAAACGAGTCCAGTATACTCAGTTGAAGTTCAGAACGTTAAATTACGAACTGCAGGATCGTTCTAAGCTCGATTGTAATTAATATATATTTATATACGTTCAACTTCGTTTTAATTAATATATAAATCCATTTATATTCTGAATTCAATATTTAAACTGATTTAAATATTCAAATATAGACCGATAAAATGCGGGACGTTACAGGATTTATGAATATAGGGAAACGATAAATGGGGAATTGGGAAATGAAATGATGATTGATCGGTAAGATTTCCATTTGGAAATACGACCGTTGTTTGTACACATGTTTTCCTTTGATAGTTATATCACCGACTATCAAAGATTTTGACCATTTCCGTTGTCAATACGGAGAGACCGGGATCAGATATATTATCTGAAAACCACTTCGTATGGCATTAGCATTGCATATCAAATATGATGAAGATAATTGAAGACAGAGTTATGCAAGGGTTGTTCAGTAAATCCTAGGTAGAAATTGCCTAAGATGGATTTACAGAATAGTGCCTTTGGGTTGTCCAGTCCCAGGACAACCTGTATGGAAGATTATCTGACAGAATATGTTCAATAAATCGTGTAAGTTGATCTCTTCAAACGTATATACGTTTGGTGGCGGAGGAATTCATTTCTCTTAGCTGTATACCCATGGTATTTTTGGGGAAATCAATTTGTGATTTGGCGGGTATAACGATGTGACATTCAAAGTGAATAAATGTGTGATCTGTCGGAGATAAGCGTGGCCTCTTGCCTCACAATCAGGAAATGGTATAAGATCGGGTAGGTCGCATGGCTAAGTGGTTAGGTGCCAATTAGGGTGTATTCTCACCTGATCTAGAGAAATTCCATTAACTTTTATAATTTATTTTGTTGCTGTCCCTTTCGGGAAACGACTGTTGATCCCAACCGTTGGTGACAATACATTCGGTACACTCAAGCGAAATGAGTGGTCGGTCATGTTTAGCCTGGGTTACAAGATGTTCTTGTTGAACCCGGTGTATTCCTCTCTAGAGATACATTATCGGAAGGTGGTCCCATACCTTGCCAGTTGGAATCCATTACCCAATAAGCGCTTGCGGTTTTTGATTATATATTATGTATATGGAACGTGAGATGAAAGCGTTCTGCTAGGTGATTATTATATTGTGGTTGATAGACACTATTATAATATCCAAAGAGTTATGATATAAAGATTATAGTTTCTTTCAAAAGGATTTTAAATGATAAATCAAGTGTTTTGGATTCTCATATGGGAAAACCCATTCCGTGGTATATGGTGTGGTCTTATGAGATATCGTTTATTTTCTCAAACTGTTCTGAATTGTTTACTCACACCAGTCCCATGACTGACCCAGAGTTTATTTTGTTTTGTTTTCCCTAAACTCTTGGGTGCCCAAATTTGTACGGGCAGTCAAATAGTCGGGATTTTACAGATATACTGAGAGCTTGGAGCAGGAGGCTTCAGGATTTCATAGCAATTGTTTATTTCCATTGTGTTGTAAGTGATGTACTTTGATAATGATATGTATATTCAAGTACAGATTTATATTTCAAAGTTATGTTATATAGTATATTTTATTCGTTCCGCTGTGAGATTCGTGTTACTATGATGTTGTATCTATGTTCTTCTCCTTCTATCCTAATTTTTTACCTTTTCTATTCTTACCCTCTAACTTCTTTCTATTAACTATCTGGTATTTCCGATGCTTGGATTGTCGATGTAAAAACCCGTAACTTCCCCGTAAAGGAAAGTGTCGGATAGTTCGAGAACAAGCCACAACAGAACGCATACAAAAGAACATTTCATTGTATATTACAACAATTCCATCAGATACAAGAATATACAGAGTATAAATGAATATACACAGAAATATCAGAGATTTAAATTACATTTAAATACATCGCAGCGGAAAATAATACAATACACAACTAGAAGAGATATACGGATACAAAGCTTTCCGGGTATCGTTCCAGCTGTAAACCAGGATCCTGTGAATATAAATCTGCAAAACCAAAACTACTAGCTGCCCGTGTCAAAATAGGGGCACCCAGAGTTTAGGTTAAAACAATAAACTCCAGGTCAGTCATGGGACTGGTGTGAGAACTAAAACAGTTATTAATTCTTTATTTTAAGGTTAGGTAAATCAAGGGACCACGCCGTATAACACGGAACGGGTTTCCTACCAAGAATACCAGTGCATAAACAAACAACACAATGCTAAATAGAGAAAAATGAAGCTGTTATAAGACCCAGGTCCTATCACACAATGCAACGCAAGCCGGGGGATAGGGTTTTTCCCTTATAACAGCCAAAGAATGCTCGATACATTTAAAACAAATCATTTGATACTATTATAAGTGCATAGTGTATAAAACAACTTCAAATCATAAGTATCAATCGTAGGCGGCATGAATGCCCCATACCACTATGTCGCCATATATAGGTTATACAATCAAAATCGCAAAGTCACATATTTGGAAATTGGATTTCCATCTATGAACCGAGGCCAGTGATCGTCCTAAACCGATTCGAGACTCTCTAGCCCGAGCCTCAGGACCCAGACTCAGGTGGGCCCTTGGAGCGACAGGGCCGGTCCACCGATATGGATTAAACTTAAACCCTGAACATGCGTTCCCCCGCCCTATGGGGCGTAAATGAGCCAACGAATGACTCCATCGGACCCGGATCATCCGATCAAACCGAGGCGCCTCGCAACAGCAACAACCACATAAGTCAAACTCGTCAGGGCATGTAAAACCACTGACGCCACTTCTAACTAGAAAGAAACGCATGCCCTCCCTGAGGTCCGTCTCCCGTTTTTGGTTCATACCGGGTGTGAAACTCGCGAAGTAAACGTTACACAAAGCTACGCCACAAAGGCCGTGCTTCGATCATCAACCACAAGACTTTGCTTTTCAACAGAAGCCTCGATCAATTGCTACTTAGCCATGCCACACAGGCAATTCACTCCATGCGTTTGATATCCATCAATATATAACCTCTGAGCTCGTATGTCTGAGAGAAGGGCGTGAAGCAAGAGAATAAATTCTCCGCCGCCAAACAGATATATATTTAATAGAGATCAATCACACGGACTAAAATCCAATGTCATACACACAGTCCATTTACAAGTTCGTTCTGGGTCTGAACGAAACCGGAGGCACCTAGTACCCCGCATATCCATCGATCTCCAAGTACGTCTGGACGATCACCAACTGTTTCCATCTTCTTGGGTGTACAGCCCAATCAAGATCATCAGTAATTATCCAAACGACGCGAAGACCTCCGGTCTTCGACCATCGTCTTCATCTTCGACTTATCGTCGTATCAGTTATTCAGAATGGGATAAACCCGGTCTTTCCGAATAACTCACGTATATTTTAAGTAAGTGTTACACAAACACAACATACGCCTCATTCCAATTCATCAGTCACTAACCGTAAATTAATCAAGAGAATAATTCCCCAAATATTAACCCCGAAGGCCGAAACCAACATCAGATCAATATCCAGGAAACCATTCTACTTAGCTAACCGACAGTTAGTTTCTAAATTTCACATTCATATGGAAAGGTTCCCATTAATTTTATCAAAGATAAATTCTTTATATTTATTCTTTAATCTATCCTTTTGAATTTCGATTCAACTCGTCGGGATTAACGAAACTTACCGAAGTAATCATTTGTTTTAATTTCCCAATCCCAACCTATTCATCCCATGAAGTAAAACTGGTAATACTTCATATCTAACACCACAGTGTTATCGGCAAATTCAATTACCATTTCACGTTCAAATCTAATTAAAAGATTTAACTATCGCCTGGAATAAAACTGGTGATACTCCATTCTCGATCTTTTCAATCTAATTAAAGATTCATTAAAACTCCACTTAGTTTTAATCGTTAACTGGGTTAAAGAATCAGTGTCATTTAAAAACACGGTTCACGATAAACCCAAAATCACATTCCATTAATTATCGGGTTAAAGAACGAGTGTTATTTAAAACACTGTCCACGATAAACCCAAAAATCAATATCAATTCAATTCCAATTAAATATCATTTAATTGGTACACTTCATTAAATCTAAATAAAAAGATTTAATCTTTTCTCAACTGGGTTCAAGAACAGTGTTAATGAAGACACCATTCACGACAAACCCAAATCACATTTGATATTCAATACAAGGCTCTGAATAGAAAATATATCGGCTTATATTCAATATCAAATTCTACGATTAACAAATGTCGTATTGGAAATAACGATATAAATATATCTTTCAAATTTCCATAACAATATCTGTATAATCACGAAATCCAACATCGAAATATTCCGAAGACAATTTCGATTCAAATCCACTCCAATGCAATCATTGGAAATTCTGGTTATTTTTAAAACCCTTTTCAAATTCAATTTATTTATTTAAAAATAAATAGAATTATAATTCTAGTTCAAAACTAGTTCATTTCGATAAAAATCTATTTTTATCTTTTCAAATATGGAGTTTTTCATCCCAATTCTTTCTAAATCGTTTCTTATGATTTTACACAAATTATTACTATTTTTAATAATTTTATCAAGGCCCGTACAGTCGATTTCCATCAACGGCCATCGAACTGCACTTACAGCGACCTTTTTCAAATTTGATTTGGACATAATTCCAAATCCAACCGTTAGATTTCTAATATTCGTTAGAAAGCTCTTTCCGATACGAACCCAACGGTTCCGGTTTCATCAGAATCCGACGGTCGGATCTCCCGTAATGTCCGTTTGAAATCAATGGTCGAAATTTGCGAACTGCCGCGGTGCGGCGCGTTCTATTCAGGCCATTATATTATATATATAATATATATAATATATACTTCGTCGATTTCAATTCAAAACGAATTATATAAATAGTTTTAAATTTGTTTCAAAAGCAATTTCAACTTCCATTTCAATTCAAATCAAAATTGAATTCTTCTTTATAAATTCATTTTAAAATTCATTTCTATTCAATTCAAATTTCAATTCAATTTGAATTCATTTCAATTCGCTTTCAATTCAATTTGAATTCGTTTTCAATTCAATTCAATTCCAAAGTCGTTTTCTATTCGATTCAATTCAAATTGGTTTTCTATTCGAATCAAATTCGTTATATATTTTATTGAAATCAAATTCGTTATATATTAAATTGAAATCAAATTCGTTTTCTATTCAATTCATTTCGAAATCGTTTTCAATTCAATTCATTTCGAAATCGTTTTCAACTCAATTCATTTCGAAATGAATAAAATCGATATAAATATCGATTCACGTCAAAATGGCGTCAATCTAATCAACACGGCTTAATGTATTTCTATTTTCAAATATTCTATTTCAAATATTTCCTATTATCAAAATATTTGTTATTATCAAAATATTTCATTCAACACATGACTAATCTCAACGGATGAGTACAGTCAACACATGAACCTTTTCTTTATATTGATAAAGATGTAAATTTTATTATTAAAATATTTCGTTCAACACATGACTAATCTCAACGGATGAGTACAGTCAACACATGAACCTTTATTTTATATTGTTATTTATTTTCTAAATTGGAATGAGGCCCAATCAATTACCATATAAAGTTAATTATATGGATTTTCATACAACACACGTATATAATAGCATTGAAAAATAATCAACCATCAACCAAAGTGCACTACACTGTATAAGCATCAAATATAGATATTCAACGCTTATAACAGCCTGTCAATCAATCGATCTACATATTTAATCAATCAGGATGAGTGAACTTCAAATTTCATCCCAACACCCGTGTGGGGTTTCAAACAATCAAACACATATTTTATTTGTGCAGTTGGGCGATGTGCAAAATTTATCGTCCCAATCAATGTCCTTCAAATAGGTGTACATAAACAAACCGTCCGGTTTGTAAATGAATATTTATTTTATTCACTTCACGTTAAAAATTATATTTTTAACGATAAAACATTTTATTTTAACATATGAATTTCTATTCAGTTCATTCTTTAAATAAAATGATATTTTTATTTTTCTAACATATTTTAGAAAATTTCGGCGGCATAACGGCACGATACTAGAAACGGGACGAGGCCTAGCCTTATCCCCGGTCTAGTGAAGGCCCACGCCATTCACGCATAAATCAAATCAATTTCATTTCACCAAACCATTCAATTCCAAACCAAACAATCTAACCAACTACACAACCAAACAATTAAACAAACAAGTCATCCATGGTCTGTGGATGACGGGTGTCGGGTGCTACTAAACACCGTCTGCATCCTAGTATATATTTATAACTAGAAAAATTAAATTGAAAGGTGAGAAGTTCTCACATATAGCTATCCTGTAACGACCCAGATTTTTGAACAGTTTAGTTTAAATATTTAGTATGGTTTTAAATATTGAATTCATAATATAAATGGTAATTTATTGGGTTATCGATTAAATAATCGAAATACGATTTATTTAGATAATTATCGAAATACGAGAAGTTTGAAATAATTCAATTCAAAGATAAAACTAAATCGAAACAATTCAGTTAATTTCATTTGAATTAAAACGATAATAATTATTTATTATCATGGATTTAAATTGTTTGAAAACAATTTATATTTTTAATCGGATTTAATTTAAATCGTTAATTTAAATTGTTATCTCTTCTATATAGTCGTATTAAAATTCAGAATCGGATCCGTTGAGTTTAGAACGGCGTTGTAAGCTTATAACGTCAGTTCGTTACTGTAACAACCCGTATTTTCAATAACCTGTAATAACATAAATCGAGGCAGAATTTAATTCTAAAATGGGAATCAAGGGAAACGGGCTATGCCATTGCGTTCGTCTCGGAAAAATACGCGAAATAGAGTCCGAGTTTTCGAAAATCGGAGTCCGTATGACCAAGATATGGCCTCGCGAAGTTTCACGAAAATTCCCAAATTAAAGTATACTTAATTAAGTGAAATGGGTTGTGTAGATATATATATATATATATATTGATATATATATATATATATATATAATTGAAAATTTAATAAATAAATATGCAAAAATGCTCAAAACAGCGAATTGGGAGAGGGGAATAACCGAACCGGCCGATTTTTGAAGTCGACCCGAGCCCGCTGGGTCGACTAGGGGTTAATCCAGGGTGTTTGGCTGTCAACCCGTGGGCCGATTCGCTCAAGTGCAGATTTTGCATTTGAATGGTTCTCATGGTCCATCTTTAATCTAAAGGCCCTAGATGGTTCCTACACTTGACTTCTTCCCCAAGACATGCTTTGATGGCTTGGATTGAATCTAGGGTTAATCCTATGGCCTAAAACACTTGCCTAATCTATAAATAAGACCCTAACCTACCCTAATTCATTCATAATTAAACCTAGTGACTAAACTATGGCAAAATGCTAGCTCTCATGGCCTCCACTAATTTTATGAAGAGGGTTGCATACTAATCACTCTCTAATCAACTTCTAATCCCTTCTTAGCATCTTAATCTTCTTCATTTGGTGTTCAAAGTTGCTAGTTGTGAGTTTCTATCACTTTGATGATCTTTTGGTAAACTAATTAGATGAGATGTGATGAGATTTATGGTTTTGTATGTGGGTTAATGAGCTTTGAATCATATGATATGATGTTAGCATTAATCTTATGTTTATGCATGTTGAGTATGTAAGCTTATGCAAGTTTAATATGATGTATGTTATGTTTGCATGATGCTAAATATGCAAGTTGTGGGCTATGTAATCATATGCATGTTATGCAAGTTCATGGTAATATGCTATGCAAGTTACATGTATGTAAATATGCAAGTTACATGTTTGTTAATATGCAAGTTACATGTATGTAAATATGCAAGTTACATGTTTGTTAATATGCAAGTTACATGTTTGTTAATATGCAAGTTACATGTATGTAAATATGCAAGTTACATGTTTCTTTATATGCAAGTTACATGTTTGTTAATATGCAAGTTACATGTATGTAAATATGCAAGTTACATGTTTGTTAATATGCAAGTTACATGTTTGTTAATATGCAAGTTACATGTATGTAAATATGCAAGTTACATGTTTCTTTATATGCAAGTTACATGTTTGTTAATATGCGAGTTACATGTATGTAAATATGCAAGTTACATGTTTATTAATATGCAAGTTCATGATGACACATTATGCAAGTCTATAAGCTAATATGCAAGTTTGTTATGCAAAATGAATATGTAAGTTATGTGACATATTATATGCAAGTTATGTGACATGTTATGCAAGTTCATATGCAAGTTATGTGTTTGTTAATATGCAAGATGGCACCTTTGAAACATGTTCATTCATATGCAAGTTGACACCTTTTATATGTGTTATATCATGAACGAAATTACGTGGGAACGATGGGGTAATTAAATGCATAAGTTAATAAGATTGTGTGAAATTAATATAATTATGCATAACACAAAATAAATAAACATAGTATGGGAATTTGCCTATTTGGTTAGGTGTACCCATACTATGTGTTGGGAATTTACCTATTGAGTTAGGTCTACCCCATGGGAATTTACCTATTAAGTTAGGTCTACCCATGTTAAGAAAACTTGATTAATTAGGGATAATTAATATAAAATTATGAGGGTGATTAATTAGGTGTAATTAATTGACTAAGACACGAGGTTGGACTCAGTTGTAGCGTAAAACTGCCCGGACCCAACCGGCTTAACCAGTTGCTACAAATGTTAGCCCAATGTGAGAGGTCTTAGGCACAAACTAAATACGTAATTAATGTAAAGACACGAGGTTAGACTCTGTTATGACATAAGGCTGCCCGGACCCAACCGGCTTAACCAGCGGTCATAAAAGACAGTCTAATGTGAGAGGTCTTTACAAAGGTTACGTTCTTAATTAATTAATTAAGAAACACTTAACCATATTAGCATGTAGAGGGACATGAGGGGTTAAGTGGGTGCCTCGGGTGGCATGAGAAAATCTAGTGGTTGCCTTGGGTGGCAATAGAAAATACGATTAGAATACTTAACCAAAATGGAACATGTAATTAAAACATGATTAAAGGGTTAAGTGGGATATACTAGAAAAAGGGACAAGCTTAGGTGGGTAGCTTGTGGAGGCCCATTTCAACCAGTAACCCATACGTATCTTTGTGGGCTCGACCCATGTCGAGGACGGGACACGCATACTGGGCTTGACTGTAAGAGGCAAACGGGTTAGCGGTGGCAACGCAAGTCCAACGGGCTTCATATGCGTGAGTGGGCCCGGGCTGGTAGGTAAGCCGTTGTTGCATCGAGTAGATATAAGCCGTGCACCTTTAGTTCCATCAGGTTGCCACATTGGGGAATGATACATCCCACGGTGGGGCCAGCACGGGTATCTACGTTAGGGAGCCGATCGAATGGGAAGTAGTGTGTACACCTAGTGGATTGTAGGGCCCCGTGGCGCCTACTTGGTCACCTAGGGGTACGCAGGTACTAATTAGTAAATTTTATAAGTCCTTGGGTGGGATCAACCTTTAAGTTAGGAACGACTGGTGTGGTGCAGTTTAGTAATTTACCTTAGGGAGGGTAGATGCGTCTTTATCCTTTATCTTCGTTTAGTTGACTGCTTAGGGTAGCCATTCATCCCTATATGTTACCGTATATCAGTTTATGTCTTCTCTGGTTACTTTAACGATTGTATTGTTAAAGTTATAGGACTCGCTCAGACTTATGTCTGACCCTGTTGTTTTTATCTTTTTCCCAACCCTCAGGTCCTACGGTGGATCCTAGCAGTAGTGGAGCTTGATCGGATTGCTGTTCCAGTCTTTAGGAGCTTGGATAGATGTAAAGCTCCAGTTATCCAGTTATCTTTTCTTTTGTTTGGCTATTGTATGAGAGTGGGATTATGTACTTCTTTATTTTGATGGATATTGTACTTGACCTTTATTGTGGTTTTATGATGTAACCAGACATGTTTTACTTCCGCTGTTATGAGATGATGTTTTAAAATTTCAAGTACTATTTATATTTGTCTTGTTGTAATTTTTCTGTTCTATATTCACTAAAATACTCCACCAATGCTATGGCATTCCCTTAGTGAGTGATCATAGCGGGAGTGGGGTGTTACACGTGGTATCAGAGCCAGGTTACCAGAACAGATAAAATTTTTGAGAAAAACTACTTTCTAAGAGTATTTTCGAAGAAAGGATTTTTAAAAGCATGTCTTCTAAGAGAAAAAGTTTTTGAAAAAGAAAAGCATAATCCCCAATAGCCATATCTTTATCTTTCGGAATCTCCTTTTTGAATCTTTCCTCTTTCGTTTCAGCATGGCTGAAGATCTTAACATCCCGGAGGGTTTAGTTATACCACTATGGTATAGGAGGTTGCAAGAGGCTAGGGCCGCGGCTGCGGGTCCGGCCAATGCTACTACACCAGAGACAACCGCTCCTCCTCCTCAGCCTAGAGTGGATAATTTTGCTAAGGTTTGCAAGGAGTTCAAGGCTATAGGAGGAAAACCTTTTCTTGGTTCAGAGACTTTCGTAGAGGCTAGAGATTGGCTTAAGGAAGTGGAAGAGTTGCTAGATATCTTTGAAGTGGAAGAGGGAAAGAAAGTCAAGTTGGCGGCTTGGTTAATGAAGGGAGAGGCCTCATTCTGGTGGGAGGTCACTAATGGAGAACGCCCTGTTGACTCTTGGGCAGATTTTAAGCAAAGGTTTGGGGCTAAGTTTCTCTCAAGGGCGGAAGAGAATCTGTTTATGGAGAAGTTCTTGAATTTGAAGCAAGGGAATCTCACGGTGAAAGAATATGTCAACAAATTCAATCAATTAGCAAGGTTTGGCATAGAGTTGGTGAATACACCGGAGAAGAAGGCTTTGAGGTTCGTTAGAGGCTTGAACGAACCATTGCAAGGAATAGCTATGACTCACATTCCTATGGGGGCCACTTTTGAGAAGCTTGTCTACATGGCACTTATGCATGAGGATGATAAGAATTCTAAGGCACCAGAGAAAAAGGGGGATCAGAAGAAACCGCAACAGCAACAACAAGGCAAGGGCGGAAAAGGCAATGGTGACAAAAAGAAGACGAAGAAGAAGTGCTTCAATTGTGGAACACCAGGACACCTTAGTAAGGATTGTCGCAAAAAGAAGAAAACCGGTTGCTTTCATTGTGGTGAAGCAGGGCATCTTGTGAAAAACTGCCCAAAGAAGGGGCAGAAGACGGGGTCTACCTCAGGAGGCCAGGTGCAAGCTCTTATAGCACCACCTCAGTCAGGGGGGCAAGTTCAGGTTCTCTCAGTTCCACCGATTCAGCAGAGAGGTAGAACTATTTCCGTTGAAAGTCTGGTTTTTCTGTTTGATCATCCAGTTCGTACTTTGTTTGACTCTGGCGCATCGCATTCTTTTATCTCATCATCGTTAGTTGAGTCACTGCACTTAGACACCAGTCTAGTTGATGATCCCTTGGTTGTCTCAAACCCAATTGGGGGCTCCATATATCTGTCTATGATATGTCTGGGTTTGAAGATTTCTATACTTAGCGTTGAGTTTAGATGTGATGCTTTTGTATTGGGCTTCACGGGCTATGGGTTGATCTTGGGCATGGACTGGTTATCCAGTAATGGTGCCGTTCTTGATTGCGAAAGGAGAGTTGTCAGGCTCATGACCCGCTTGGGTAACACTCTCGAGATCTCTTGCAATCCCATGGAATCTGTTTTGCTAAGTTATCTTGAATCGCTCGATGCTTCGGTCGAGAGTTTGTGTTCTGTCAGAGTAGTCCGGGAATATCCGGATGTGTTTGAAGAAGTAAAGGGTTTGCCTCCGAAGCGGGAGATAGATTTCCGAATTTATTTGGTGGATAATGCCAAACCAGTGTCTTTGCCAGTACGCCACATGGCTCCTCGTGAGAGAAGAGAACTTCATAAGCAAGTAGGGGAGTTGCTTGAGAAGGGGTTCATAAGGCGAAGTATATCGGAGTGGGGAGCTCCAGTAGTGTTTGCCACGAAGGCGGATGGGTCCCTCAGACTTTGTGTGGATTATAGAGAACTTAATAAGCTCACGAAGAAGAATAGACACCCATTACCGAGGATAGATGATCTCTTTGATCAGTTGGTTGGCGCGTCAGTATTTTCGCAGATGGACTTAGCTACAGGGTTTCATCAGTTAAGAGTGGCGGAGGACAGTATAGAGAAGACTGCTTTCCGGACTCCGGATGGTTTTTATGAGTGGCTAGTGATGCCATTTGGGTTGACAAACGCCCCCGCATACTTTGTTGATCTCATGAGTAGAGTGTTCAGAGAGTATCTGAATAAGTTTGTAGTAGTTTTTGTGGATGACATCTTGGTCTTTTCCAAGAATGAAGAAGAGCATGCCTTACATCTCAAGGAAGTGTTGGAGACTCTTCGAGCGCATAGTCTTAAAGCTAAATTCTCTAAATGCCATTTTTGGAGAAGAGAAGTGCGATTCTTAGGGCATGTGGTCTCTAAGGAAGGGATAGCTGTGGATCCCGCAAAGATAGTATCTATCCAGGATTGGAAAGTTCCTAGAAATGCTACCGAGGTAAGAAGTTTCTTGGGGTTGGCAGGATATTATAGGAAGTTCATCAAAGACTTCGCGAAGATATCAGCCCCATTAACCCGCTTGACGAAAAAGAATCTGGTTTTCTCGTGGGATGTAGATTGTGATGATGCTTTCCGACGGTTAAAGAGAGCTTTGACCACCGCTCCAGTTTTAGTGCTCCCGGATGGGAGTAAGCCGTTTGTTGTTTATACCGATGCTTGTGGAACAGGATTAGGCGCAGTCTTGATGCAGGAGGGAAGGGTAATAGCCTATGGAGGGAGACAATTGAGAGTGCATGAGAAGAATTACCCTACCCATGATCTAGAGTTGGCCGCGATTGTTTTCGCACTTAAGTCTTGGCGCCATTATCTTCTTGGTGAGAGATTCGAGTTGTTCACCGACCATAAATCATTGAAGTACTTATTCTCTCAGAAGGATTTAAACTTAAGACAGCAAAGGTGGATGGAGTTCTTAGCATCCTATGATTTCGAGATAGCGTATACCCCTGGTAAGGGTAACGTGGTGGCAGACGCCTTGAGTAGAAAAAGGCTATCTTTGAGTCCATTGTTCGTGGAACGACGAAGCTTGGAGTTTCTTTCTTTGTTTGACTTCAGACCTTCTGTTGATTTTGTACCTGGTTTGTTGGCATCCTTGGAGGTTAGACCTACTCTTTTGAGACGGATTGGCGAGGCTCAGCGAGACGACCCACAGTTGGTTGTGTTGGTAGAGAAGCTTATAAGAGGGGAGTCGTCCAGCCATTTGGGTAGATACACCATAGATGATAAGGGATGGTTGCATAGAGACGGTAGACTTTGTGTACCGCAAGATGAGGGTTTGAAGAAGGCTATTTTGGATGATGCACATCGTTCAAGAATGACTATTCATCCCGGTGGAGACAAAATGTACCAAGACATGAAGAGAGTTTTCTTCTGGGCCGGTATGAAGAAAGATGTGGCCGAGTATGTGGCTAGATGCTTAGTGTGCCAACAAGTTAAAGTGGAGCAAAGGAAACCCGGTGGGTTGCTACACCCATTGGAAGTTCCACAGTGGAAGTGGGATAGTGTCTCGATGGATTTCATCGACGGGTTACCGAGATCGAGGAAGGGCAATACGGGAATTTGGGTTGTGGTAGACAGACTTACCAAGAGTGCCCATTTTATACCCGTAAAGAGTAAGAGGACCGCTCCATGGCTTGCTTCAGTCTATGTTAGAGAGATTGTTAGATTGCATGGCGTACCATCCAGCATTGTGAGTGATCGAGATCCTATTTTCACTAGTGAGTTTTGGAGAAGTTTGCAAGAGGCGGTAGGGACTCAGTTGTGTTTGAGCACCGCATATCATCCTCAGACGGACGGTCAGACTGAGAGGGTGAACCGTATCTTAGAAGATCTTTTGAGGCTTTGTATCTTGGATTTTGGAGGTACATGGGAAGAACATCTTCCTTTGGTGGAGTTCGCATATAATAACAGCTTTCAGTCCAGTATTGGTATGGCTCCTTTCGAAGCTCTTTATGGAAGGCCTTGTCGATCTCCTACATGTTGGTGGGAATCTACGGATAAGATCTTGCTTGGGCCGGATATGGTTAGAGAGACTTCAGAGAAGATTGATTTAATTCGAAAAAGGATGAAAGCAGCGCAAGATAGACAGAAATCTTATGCGGATCGGAGAAGGACGGATCTTGAGTTTGAGGTTGGGGACATGGTTTTTGTCAAAGTATCTCCATTGAGAAATGTTGTTCGCTTTGGGTCCGTAGGGAAGTTAGCACCGAGATTTGTTGGGCCGTTTCCTATTAAGGAAAGGATTGGACGGATGGCATATAGGGTGGAGTTGCCCGACAGACTTAGTGGTGTTCATGATGTATTCCATGTATCACATTTGAGGAAGTGCTTACATGAGACCGCGGAGGTGGTAGAGCCGAGCTTGCTTAGAGATGTAGAGGTAGAGCGTGATGCGACGATTCGACGAGCTCCTACTCGCATCCTTGGGTCAGAAACTAGGAAGTTGAGGAACAGAGAAGTTCAGCTAGTTAAAGTGCAATGGGGAGATGACGAAAGCAATGCTACTTGGGAGACGGAAGCAAAGATGCGTTCTTTGTATCCATTTCTTTTTGAGAGTATGTCTTTTAACTTCTCCTTTATTGCTTGTCTAGTACTTATCTTATCTTTAGTATATCCTCTCGCTAATACCTATGACCTTTAGATAGGGTAAAACCTATGGTTGAAACATGTGTTTGAAACATGTTATGGTTGATGGATGCATATGGATGCAATTGTTTGCTAGTGGTTGCTCGTGGATGCATATACACACACATTAGGCACTAGATCGGCTCAGTCACTTCATGTTGCATATTGCATAAATGGATGTGGTAGTTAGATTGATGGATGTATCATGGCTGTGTTATCATATGGATGATGCATTTTTGTGTATGGTTGTGCACGCATGTAGAAATTTGTATGTGTCAATAGGGTTTCGCATACATATTGGATGCATGGCACTATCATGGTTTGCATTAAGGAGGTTTACTGTATCAGTAACCGCCTGATTTTTGCATTAGGTAAGTACATATACACACACTTTTGCATATATCCATCCAGCATTTAGAATCTTGTAAGGACAATGATTGCTCGTGGATGATGCTTTGAGTAGATGGATGATTGGATGGTAGGATACGTTCTTCCTAACTTGAAGATTTCGGGGACGAAATCCTTTAAGGAGGGGAGAATGTAACAACCCGTATTTTCAATAACCTGTAATAACATAAATCGAGGCAGAATTTAATTCTAAAATGGGAATCAAGGGAAACGGGCTATGCCATTGCGTTCGTCTCGGAAAAATACGCGAAATAGAGTCCGAGTTTTCGAAAATCGGAGTCCGTATGACCAAGATATGGCCTCGCGAAGTTTCACGAAAATTCCCAAATTAAAGTATACTTAATTAAGTGAAATGGGTTGTGTAGATATATATATATATATATATATTGATATATATATATATATATATAATTGAAAATTTAATAAATAAATATGCAAAAATGCTCAAAACAGCGAATTGGGAGAGGGGAATAACCGAACCGGCCGATTTTTGAAGTCGACCCGAGCCCGCTGGGTCGACTAGGGGTTAATCCAGGGTGTTTGGCTGTCAACCCGTGGGCCGATTCGCTCAAGTGCAGATTTTGCATTTGAATGGTTCTCATGGTCCATCTTTAATCTAAAGGCCCTAGATGGTTCCTACACTTGACTTCTTCCCCAAGACATGCTTTGATGGCTTGGATTGAATCTAGGGTTAATCCTATGGCCTAAAACACTTGCCTAATCTATAAATAAGACCCTAACCTACCCTAATTCATTCATAATTAAACCTAGTGACTAAACTATGGCAAAATGCTAGCTCTCATGGCCTCCACTAATTTTATGAAGAGGGTTGCATACTAATCACTCTCTAATCAACTTCTAATCCCTTCTTAGCATCTTAATCTTCTTCATTTGGTGTTCAAAGTTGCTAGTTGTGAGTTTCTATCACTTTGATGATCTTTTGGTAAACTAATTAGATGAGATGTGATGAGATTTATGGTTTTGTATGTGGGTTAATGAGCTTTGAATCATATGATATGATGTTAGCATTAATCTTATGTTTATGCATGTTGAGTATGTAAGCTTATGCAAGTTTAATATGATGTATGTTATGTTTGCATGATGCTAAATATGCAAGTTGTGGGCTATGTAATCATATGCATGTTATGCAAGTTCATGGTAATATGCTATGCAAGTTACATGTATGTAAATATGCAAGTTACATGTTTGTTAATATGCAAGTTACATGTATGTAAATATGCAAGTTACATGTTTGTTAATATGCAAGTTACATGTTTGTTAATATGCAAGTTACATGTATGTAAATATGCAAGTTACATGTTTCTTTATATGCAAGTTACATGTTTGTTAATATGCAAGTTACATGTATGTAAATATGCAAGTTACATGTTTGTTAATATGCAAGTTACATGTTTGTTAATATGCAAGTTACATGTATGTAAATATGCAAGTTACATGTTTCTTTATATGCAAGTTACATGTTTGTTAATATGCGAGTTACATGTATGTAAATATGCAAGTTACATGTTTATTAATATGCAAGTTCATGATGACACATTATGCAAGTCTATAAGCTAATATGCAAGTTTGTTATGCAAAATGAATATGTAAGTTATGTGACATATTATATGCAAGTTATGTGACATGTTATGCAAGTTCATATGCAAGTTATGTGTTTGTTAATATGCAAGATGGCACCTTTGAAACATGTTCATTCATATGCAAGTTGACACCTTTTATATGTGTTATATCATGAACGAAATTACGTGGGAACGATGGGGTAATTAAATGCATAAGTTAATAAGATTGTGTGAAATTAATATAATTATGCATAACACAAAATAAATAAACATAGTATGGGAATTTGCCTATTTGGTTAGGTGTACCCATACTATGTGTTGGGAATTTACCTATTGAGTTAGGTCTACCCCATGGGAATTTACCTATTAAGTTAGGTCTACCCATGTTAAGAAAACTTGATTAATTAGGGATAATTAATATAAAATTATGAGGGTGATTAATTAGGTGTAATTAATTGACTAAGACACGAGGTTGGACTCAGTTGTAGCGTAAAACTGCCCGGACCCAACCGGCTTAACCAGTTGCTACAAATGTTAGCCCAATGTGAGAGGTCTTAGGCACAAACTAAATACGTAATTAATGTAAAGACACGAGGTTAGACTCTGTTATGACATAAGGCTGCCCGGACCCAACCGGCTTAACCAGCGGTCATAAAAGACAGTCTAATGTGAGAGGTCTTTACAAAGGTTACGTTCTTAATTAATTAATTAAGAAACACTTAACCATATTAGCATGTAGAGGGACATGAGGGGTTAAGTGGGTGCCTCGGGTGGCATGAGAAAATCTAGTGGTTGCCTTGGGTGGCAATAGAAAATACGATTAGAATACTTAACCAAAATGGAACATGTAATTAAAACATGATTAAAGGGTTAAGTGGGATATACTAGAAAAAGGGACAAGCTTAGGTGGGTAGCTTGTGGAGGCCCATTTCAACCAGTAACCCATACGTATCTTTGTGGGCTCGACCCATGTCGAGGACGGGACACGCATACTGGGCTTGACTGTAAGAGGCAAACGGGTTAGCGGTGGCAACGCAAGTCCAACGGGCTTCATATGCGTGAGTGGGCCCGGGCTGGTAGGTAAGCCGTTGTTGCATCGAGTAGATATAAGCCGTGCACCTTTAGTTCCATCAGGTTGCCACATTGGGGAATGATACATCCCACGGTGGGGCCAGCACGGGTATCTACGTTAGGGAGCCGATCGAATGGGAAGTAGTGTGTACACCTAGTGGATTGTAGGGCCCCGTGGCGCCTACTTGGTCACCTAGGGGTACGCAGGTACTAATTAGTAAATTTTATAAGTCCTTGGGTGGGATCAACCTTTAAGTTAGGAACGACTGGTGTGGTGCAGTTTAGTAATTTACCTTAGGGAGGGTAGATGCGTCTTTATCCTTTATCTTCGTTTAGTTGACTGCTTAGGGTAGCCATTCATCCCTATATGTTACCGTATATCAGTTTATGTCTTCTCTGGTTACTTTAACGATTGTATTGTTAAAGTTATAGGACTCGCTCAGACTTATGTCTGACCCTGTTGTTTTTATCTTTTTCCCAACCCTCAGGTCCTACGGTGGATCCTAGCAGTAGTGGAGCTTGATCGGATTGCTGTTCCAGTCTTTAGGAGCTTGGATAGATGTAAAGCTCCAGTTATCCAGTTATCTTTTCTTTTGTTTGGCTATTGTATGAGAGTGGGATTATGTACTTCTTTATTTTGATGGATATTGTACTTGACCTTTATTGTGGTTTTATGATGTAACCAGACATGTTTTACTTCCGCTGTTATGAGATGATGTTTTAAAATTTCAAGTACTATTTATATCTGTCTTGTTGTAATTTTTCTGTTCTATATTCACTAAAATACTCCACCAATGCTATGGCATTCCCTTAGTGAGTGATCATAGCGGGAGTGGGGTGTTACAGTTACGATTGAATAATAGTTCAGAATTTCGAGTTAAGGACCACTAGATATTTTTAATTTAAATCAAATCACAAGAAACATCAGCCGACCTACGTTTTAATTTTCGCCACCCTAAAAATATAAACATCGCAGACCTTTTATTTCCTCGAGCTGGAAAAATGGTCTCTGATCTTTAACATCACGGAAACACAGAAATTTAATAGCTGATTCCTTGAGCTGCCATATTGGTTCCCTTCGTACCTATTTAAACAGCCGATAACCTTCATTTTTCCCGGAAATCCCAAATGAAATCAGTACTCGCGAGGTATCCTGGAGCTCGATGATCTCGAGCGCCGCCTAGGGTTCATTGCGATTCACGAATATGGGGGCGTTCGATCTCGAACAACGAACTAGGGTTTAGATCGAATTGGATTTGCGAAGCTGAAGTCAAACGGAATGAATTGGTAGGTGCGATGGACTAAAGGGGTTTCGACTCTGGTGAGTAGGAGGAAGTCGGCGAATGCATTTCGGAAGGTATGGGCTGTCGCGACTGTCATGTGGAGGCGACGAGGTGCTCCAATTCAAGACGAGGAGTTTCAGAACGTTGGCATGGCACTTCGTTGATGGAGTGGGCGATGGTGATGGAAGAGGACTGTATGGATGTTCGGCAGCTGGAAATCTGATAGTATTGGTCAATGACGGTATGGTGTTCGACAAAATGCCGCAAAGAATGGAGCCGAAATTTAGGGTTTCATTTGCAGTTTGGAACTGTTTGGATTGGCTTCGAGGATTTTTCGAGTAGAGTCCAATAACCGCAAGGTGTTAGATTTGGTTGAGATGCCTTCGAAAATTGATCAAGTTATTCGCAAAGAAATAAGGTAAATGCTATTTCAAAATTTATAATACATAAGAGCATTTATTTTTGTTAATAGTTAATTTAAATTTATAGACATTTAATCGATAAATAAAATAAATAATCTTAAGTGCCAGGTAGACGACTCGAGAAGGATGCGTAGTTGAGTCGATATGGAATTAAACAGAGTATTCAGCAAATAAGGTCTCGGTGAGTAAATCTCACTCACCTTTAGAATTATTTTTATTTCATTAAAAATAATTGTCTGTTGCTTGTGTGAATGATTTCTGGTTGTTTTATATATATTAGTTATTTAGGCTATATATATATATATATATTGGGTTGATTGATTGGTTGGATTCCCGCAGTCTCATTAGCGGATGCCCGCAGTTTCATAGCGGATGATTACCCTATACGCCCCACGCTATGATTAGTGGATGACCTTCTATACCGCGATATTCTGCCACGAAGCAGAATGGGTATTATTTATGTGCTAACATCTGTGGATGCAGGAAAACAGGTTGGAGGAATCCAACAGGATTCCTCAAAAATATATTATCTGTTTGTTTATTTGATTGCATATATATTGTTATATATGATGTGTTAGAAAAATAAACAATTGGTTGCTTTGTGTGTTTTATCACTGGGCTTAAGCAATGATATTTAAAATTATCGTGGAAGGATATTTGGGATCTAAAAAGGGAAAATTCAATTTTTAAATAGAATTTGAATTTTAAATGGAAATGAAATATAAACTTGTTTGAAAAATAAAACAAGTAGTTTCTTTATAAACGAAGTTTATAAATAGTTCTTTTATAACGAAGTTATAAATGAAGTGGAAAAAAAATTATCATTTGATAATTCAGAATTAGAAATCCAAGTGTTTTGAAAATATGATTCAAAAGGAAATTTAAATATAGAATTTGAATTCAAATAGAAAAGGAAATGGAAATTTGAATTCAAAAAGAAAAGGAAATGGAAAATTTGAATTTAGAATTCAAATAGAAAACCCAAGGTGGATTTGAATATAGAACGTGCAATGGTGTTGAATATAGAGAATTTGAAATAAAATTTTCCAAATAGAATTTGAAATAGAATTTCAAAATAGAATTTTCAAAAGAGAATTTGAAATAGACTTTGAAAATAGAATTTCAAAGAAAAATTAAATAGAGATTGGAATTGGAATTCAAATGTGAAATTTGAATAAAGATTTGAATGGAATTTAAATATGAAATTTGAATAGAGATTTGAAATGGAAATTCGAGTGTTGAATTTTGAACATGGAATTGAATAAAGGAATTCGAGTAGAAATTTGAATATGAGATTTCAAAATAGAATTTGAAATAAACTTTGAAATTTGAATATGAGATTTCAAAATAGAATTTGAAATAAACTTTGAAAAATAGGATTTCAAAGTCGAATTGGAAATAGAATTTCAAATAGGATTTCAAAATAGGAAATCCAAATAGTTTTGAAATGGAATTTGAATTCAAGGGAATTCAAATGAATTTGAATAATAGAAATTCAATGGTGTTTAAAATGAATTTGAATAGTAGAAATTCAATGGTGTTGAAAATGAATTTGAATAATAGAAATTCAATGGTGTTTAAAATGAATTTGAATAGTAGAAATTCAATGGTGTTGAAAATGAATTTGAATATTAGAAATTCAAATGGGGTCGGAAATGAAAAATGGAATTTGAATATAAGAGATTCAAATTGAACTCAAATAGGATTTAATCTATGGGATTTGAATATGAAATTCAAATGGGTTCTTAACTATGGAATTTTGAATATAGAATTCAAATATAGACATTGGAATATAGAAGTTCAAATGGGATTTGAAACATTTAGAATTTCAAATAGAAATTTAAATGGAGTTTGGATATTTAAATTCAAGTATGAATTTCAAATATAGAAATTCAAAAAGGAGTTGGATTTGAAATGGGAATTCGAACAAAGAATTTAAAATGAAATTCGAATAAAGGATTTCAAATGGGATTTGAATACAGGATTTAAAACTATGGAATTTGAAATGTAAAGATTCAAATGGAATTTGAAATATATATGAATATATATATATATATTAGAATGAAGTTGGATTCATTTTAAAGAAGTTAAAAGTTTATATATATAAATATAATTAAAACGAACTCGCCGCAGCGCTGCAGTTCGTAAATTGGCATTTCGAACTTCAATTGAAGCCGGAATTCTTCGAAACAAGAAACGTCAGGACCAGTTTGATAATAGTTTTCAAATGAAGGAGAAACATCTGAATTTCGTCGTATAGATTTTGAGTTATGTCAAAATCAAATTTTCAGAAAAACAGCGCCAGAATCGTTTTAAAACCATAATGGTTTAATTAATATTATAAAAGGTTTTTAAGAAATAAAAATCCGAATTTCTATTTAGAAAATTTCAGAGTTGAGTTGCAAAATATATGCGAATTCAAGTTGTGTAAATGAATATGATTTTTGAAACAGAAACCAGATTTTGATTTATTGAATGGAATTAACTAAATTGAATAGAAATTAGTTAATGAGATTTCGAATGAATATTGAGCTTTAAATAAGTAAATTCGATTTGAAAATTTATATTCGAAATCAAAAAGGAAACTAGAATTGAAATTGAAATTTAATTTGGTTATGAACGAGTTAAATATTTTGTTTGAACATGTTATGTTCAACAAAGAAGTGAAATAGGAAAAAAAAGGCTAATTAAAGGATAATTGAGCGAAACTGAATTCAAACGATTCAAATTTGAATTCAAAACGAATAGATTGAGTTGAATTGAATTGGAAACAGGTGAACAGGTGTTAAACAGATATGGGATGGAGTATATGAAGATTTTAATTTATGTGCTCGACAAAAAGGTACATGTTTAAATTCATATATGTGTTTTATGCGCCGTATCGGCAAGTCGCTTGGCTTTTTCTTTTTCTTTTTGAGATTGGAAGATACCGGGAAGCTATTTGAAATTTCCCGATGCTCCCGATACAGGGAAGGTTATGGCGAAATTTTCCGGAAATTTAAGGAGTTAGAATATTTTAAGATATTTTGATAATTTGAAATCATTGTATCGACGTATTGAATTCGATAGTAAAGTGAATATAAAAATCGAATGTTGTAAACAAAAGGGGATAGAGATAAGTGATTAGAATTGGTTCCAATTGCAAACAGAGATTTTTCTAATATATAGAAAATAAAAGAAGTTAATATTTGGAAACGTTTTTCCAAATGACATAAGAGGCAAGATGAGTATTGAAAATATTTGGATAACAAATATTGATAGAGAAACTAGAGAAGTGGTTTAATTAATGAAATATTAATTAAAGGGCCCAGTGATTTGTTTGATATGTTGGATGAACACTTGTTTTTATTCGATAGTTAAATCACAGACTATCGAAGTTTTTGACCATCGTTGTCAATATGGAGAGACCGGTGGGATTATTATCCCAAGAACCACTCCGTATCGGCATAAGCGTTGCGAACCAAGTATGCTGAATATATTGAAGACGGAGTGAAGTGCAAGGGCTTTTTCTATTAATAGAAATGGTGCCTTCGGTTTCGTTCAATCCCAGAACGAACGTAAATGGACGAATGTCTGACAGAGTATTTCCAATAATCAAATGGGTTGGTCTGTATGAATATATATGGTTGCAACGGATTTATCCCTTAGCATAATATCCAGAATATTTGTGCAAACTCGACTAGTGATTAACGGATCTGACAATGTGGCATTCAAAGTGATTGTGTTATCAAGGAATGGTAAGTAATCGTAGCCTCAGGCCTCAACAACCGGGAAAGGACAAAAATCGGGCAGGCAGCATGGCTATGTGGGTCGCACCCATTAGGGTGTATAATCACCTATCTAGAGAAATTCTTTTTGTTTCTAAATCTATCGATTCTGCCCATTCGGGAAACGGTGGTTTGAGTCCAACCGTGGGTGATATACATTCGATACACTCAAGCGAAATGAGTGGTCGGTCATGTGTGGGCCGGGTTGCAAGACGTTCTTGTTGAACCCAGGTGTATTCGCCTCTAGAGGTACATCATCGGAAGGTGGTTCCATACCTTGTCATGTTGGAAATCCAATCTCCAATAAGCGCCATGCGGTTTTTGATTTTATAATATATATGTGGAGCGTGAGATGCAAGCGTTCTACTATTTGGTTATTTACTTGATGTAGACATTATTATAATATCACTGGATTTGATATCAAAGTGTTTTGGGTTATAGTAAGGTAAAAACCGTCCATGTTTATGTGTGGGTTGGTCTTACTATTATCTTTTCTTTCGAAAAGGATTTTAAAGTTAAACAAATGGTTGGAGTTTACTCACACCAGTCCCATGACTGACCCAGAGTTTATTTTGTTTGTTTCCCCTAAACTCTTGGGTGCCCAAATTTGTACGGGCAGTCAAGTGTTTCAGGCTTTTACAGATACACTTGGAGGAGCTTGAAGCAGGAGGCTTCAACGTTAGTTATTTAGAGTTACTTCCGCTGGATCAAATGTTATGTGTACTCTGATGATGGTATGTATATATGTACAAAACAGATTTGTATTTCGAAGCTTATGTTATATAATATATTTTATTCGTTCCGCTGTGAGTTTGTGATTTTCGTTTTTCTTCTATTCTAAGTTTTCTATCTTATCTATTCTCACCTTCTATCTTCTTTCTAATAATGAGTCGTATTTCTGTGTTATTTGGGTTGGACGTGTGGTGTATTTAGTCAACTCAGATAGCTCGGATTTGCGGGTCGTTTCAGTTGGTATCAGAGCTTAGGTTGAGCGAATACCTAGGCTTTGTTGGGGTTGTGCTCATTAGAGATAGGGTCAGTAGTACCCTAGAATGAGTTGAGTGTATATACGAGAGAGCGTATTTGTTAGTTGATATAAAATTTGTTTTATATTGTGTTGGCTTGTCTGTTAAGTGGTTTATGAATTCTGGTCGAATCGTGGGACGCCACGACGTCGATAGGAGTTTGTAAACACTTGGACAGAAGAATCGACACAGTATTGTTTTAAGGTGGGTAAATGAAATAATTTTACCCAAAATTTCTATTTTGATATAGAAAGAATAATTTTCTAGAATTATTATTATATGGATGTGTTGGATGTTGACTTTATAATCAAACGAGATTATAAAATTAGAATGGTTACTTATAAACAAAATAGAATTTGTATAGGGATTAAATATACAAATGAGGTGAATTAGAATTTAATTCAAACCAGAATTAAGAATTCAAAATCCTGGGAAGTTGAAAATATTTTTCAAAGGATATTAAAGTAATATAGCTTTGTTTTAGAAGGATTTGAAAAAAAATCATGGATGTTGAAATAATAAGGCAATGAACTCACTTCAGTAGCTGGGAAATTATTCTGATGATGATTGCAACATCATCAGTGTTCATTTCCGAGTTTCTAAGTGATGAATTGCTACCTTAGAAAAAGTTTTTGATGGAAATTTGTTTGAAAGAAAACAAGTTGATTTGAAAATTCAAATGTTTTGAATTTGAAATGAAAATAAATATATGTATATATTTATGTGATTTCGGAAGAATTTGAAAGAAAAACCCTGGGATTTGAATTCTGGAATTTAATTTAACTTAAGCAAGTTAAATGGATTGAAGTAAATCAATTGACTAGAATCAATTTGAATTGGTTTAGTGGAATATAGATTGGATATAAATGGATTGATCGTAGATCATTCGAATTAAGTGAAGGAAGGCTAAAAGTTTTGGTGGAATTAAAATTGTTGGAATATGAGGAGTTGAGTTTCAACATAAGTGAGTTTTTGAAAAGTAATAGATTTGTACCATTTTTCTACCTTAGCAATTTCGAGGACGAAATTATTTTAAGGGGGGAAGAATGTAACGACCCAGATTTTTGAACAGTTTAGTTTAAATATTTAGTATGGTTTTAAATATTGAATTCATAATATAAATGGTAATTTATTGGGTTATCGATTAAATAATCGAAATACGATTTATTTAGATAATTATCGAAATACGAGAAGTTTGAAATAATTCAATTCAAAGATAAAACTAAATCGAAACAATTCAGTTAATTTCATTTGAATTAAAACGATAATAATTATTTATTATCATGGATTTAAATTGTTTGAAAACAATTTATATTTTTAATCGGATTTAATTTAAATCGTTAATTTAAATTGTTATCTCTTCTATATAGTCGTATTAAAATTCAGAATCGGATCCGTTGAGTTTAGAACGGCGTTGTAAGCTTATAACGTCAGTTCGTTACGATTGAATAATAGTTCAGAATTTCGAGTTAAGGACCACTAGATATTTTTAATTTAAATCAAATCACAAGAAACATCAGCCGACCTACGTTTTAATTTTCGCCACCCTAAAAATATAAACATCGCAGACCTTTTATTTCCTCGAGCTGGAAAAATGGTCTCTGATCTTTAACATCACGGAAACACAGAAATTTAATAGCTGATTCCTTGAGCTGCCATATTGGTTCCCTTCGTACCTATTTAAACAGCCGATAACCTTCATTTTTCCCGGAAATCCCAAATGAAATCAGTACTCGCGAGGTATCCTGGAGCTCGATGATCTCGAGCGCCGCCTAGGGTTCATTGCGATTCACGAATATGGGGGCGTTCGATCTCGAACAACGAACTAGGGTTTAGATCGAATTGGACTTGCGAAGCTGAAGTCGAACGGAATGAATTGGTAGGTGCGATGGACTAAAGGGGTTTCGACTCTGGTGAGTAGGAGGAAGTCGGCGAATGCATTTCGGAAGGTATGGGCTGTCGCGACTGTCATGTGGAGGCGACGAGGTGCTCCAATTCAAGACGAGGAGTTTCAGAACGTTGGCATGGCACTTCGTTGATGGAGTGGGCGATGGTGATGGAAGAGGACTGTATGGATGTTCGGCAGCTGGAAATCTGATAGTATTGGTCAATGACGGTATGGTGTTCGACAAAATGCCGCAAAGAATGGAGCCGAAATTTAGGGTTTCATTTGCAGTTTGGAACTGTTTGGATTGGCTTCGAGGATTTTTCGAGTAGAGTCCAATAACCGCAAGGTGTTAGATTTGGTTGAGATGCCTTCGAAAATTGATCAAGTTATTCGCAAAGAAATAAGGTAAATGCTATTTCAAAATTTATAATACATAAGAGCATTTATTTTTGTTAATAGTTAATTTAAATTTATAGACATTTAATCGATAAATAAAATAAATAATCTTAAGTGCCAGGTAGACGACTCGAGAAGGATGCGTAGTTGAGTCGATATGGAATTAAACAGAGTATTCAGCAAATAAGGTCTCGGTGAGTAAATCTCACTCACCTTTAGAATTATTTTTATTTCATTAAAAATAATTGTCTGTTGCTTGTGTGAATGATTTCTGGTTGTTTTATATATATTAGTTATTTAGGCTATATATATATATATATTGGGTTGATTGATTGGTTGGATTCCCGCAGTCTCATTAGCGGATGCCCGCAGTTTCATAGCGGATGATTACCCTATACGCCCCACGCTATGATTAGTGGATGACCTTCTATACCGCGATATTCTGCCACGAAGCAGAATGGGTATTATTTATGTGCTAACATCTGTGGATGCAGGAAAACAGGTTGGAGGAATCCAACAGGATTCCTCAAAAATATATTATCTGTTTGTTTATTTGATTGCATATATATTGTTATATATGATGTGTTAGAAAAATAAACAATTGGTTGCTTTGTGTGTTTTATCACTGGGCTTAAGCAATGATATTTAAAATTATCGTGGAAGGATATTTGGGATCTAAAAAGGGAAAATTCAATTTTTAAATAGAATTTGAATTTTAAATGGAAATGAAATATAAACTTGTTTGAAAAATAAAACAAGTAGTTTCTTTATAAACGAAGTTTATAAATAGTTCTTTTATAACGAAGTTATAAATGAAGTGGAAAAAAAAAATTATCATTTGATAATTCAGAATTAGAAATCCAAGTGTTTTGAAAATATGATTCAAAAGGAAATTTAAATATAGAATTTGAATTCAAATAGAAAAGGAAATGGAAATTTGAATTCAAAAAGAAAAGGAAATGGAAAATTTGAATTTAGAATTCAAATAGAAAACCCAAGGTGGATTTGAATATAGAACGTGCAATGGTGTTGAATATAGAGAATTTGAAATAAAATTTTCCAAATAGAATTTGAAATAGAATTTCAAAATAGAATTTTCAAAAGAGAATTTGAAATAGACTTTGAAAATAGAATTTCAAAGAAAAATTAAATAGAGATTGGAATTGGAATTCAAATGTGAAATTTGAATAAAGATTTGAATGGAATTTAAATATGAAATTTGAATAGAGATTTGAAATGGAAATTCGAGTGTTGAATTTTGAACATGGAATTGAATAAAGGAATTCGAGTAGAAATTTGAATATGAGATTTCAAAATAGAATTTGAAATAAACTTTGAAATTTGAATATGAGATTTCAAAATAGAATTTGAAATAAACTTTGAAAAATAGGATTTCAAAGTCGAATTGGAAATAGAATTTCAAATAGGATTTCAAAATAGGAAATCCAAATAGTTTTGAAATGGAATTTGAATTCAAGGGAATTCAAATGAATTTGAATAATAGAAATTCAATGGTGTTTAAAATGAATTTGAATAGTAGAAATTCAATGGTGTTGAAAATGAATTTGAATAATAGAAATTCAATGGTGTTTAAAATGAATTTGAATAGTAGAAATTCAATGGTGTTGAAAATGAATTTGAATATTAGAAATTCAAATGGGGTCGGAAATGAAAAATGGAATTTGAATATAAGAGATTCAAATTGAACTCAAATAGGATTTAATCTATGGGATTTGAATATGAAATTCAAATGGGTTCTTAACTATGGAATTTTGAATATAGAATTCAAATATAGACATTGGAATATAGAAGTTCAAATGGGATTTGAAACATTTAGAATTTCAAATAGAAATTTAAATGGAGTTTGGATATTTAAATTCAAGTATGAATTTCAAATATAGAAATTCAAAAAGGAGTTGGATTTGAAATGGGAATTCGAACAAAGAATTTAAAATGAAATTCGAATAAAGGATTTCAAATGGGATTTGAATACAGGATTTAAAACTATGGAATTTGAAATGTAAAGATTCAAATGGAATTTGAAATATATATGAATATATATATATATATTAGAATGAAGTTGGATTCATTTTAAAGAAGTTAAAAGTTTATATATATAAATATAATTAAAACGAACTCGCCGCAGCGCTGCAGTTCGTAAATTGGCATTTCGAACTTCAATTGAGTATACAGAACGCAATTGAAGCCGGAATTCTTCGAAACAAGAAACGTCAGGACCAGTTTGATAATAGTTTTCAAATGAAGGAGAAAAATCTGAATTTCGTCGTATAGATTTTGAGTTATGTCAAAATCAAATTTTCAGAAAAACAGCGCCAGAATCGTTTTAAAACCATAATGGTTTAATTAATATTATAAAAGGTTTTTAAGAAATAAAAATCCGAATTTCTATTTAGAAAATTTCAGAGTTGAGTTGCAAAATATATGCGAATTCAAGTTGTGTAAATGAATATGATTTTTGAAACAGAAACCAGATTTTGATTTATTGAATGGAATTAACTAAATTGAATAGAAATTAGTTAATGAGATTTCGAATGAATATTGAGCTTTAAATAAGTAAATTCGATTTGAAAATTTATATTCGAAATCAAAAAGGAAACTAGAATTGAAATTGAAATTTAATTTGGTTATGAACGAGTTAAATATTTTGTTTGAACATGTTATGTTCAACAAAGAAGTGAAATAGGAAAAAAAAGGCTAATTAAAGGATAATTGAGCGAAACTGAATTCAAACGATTCAAATTTGAATTCAAAACGAATAGATTGAGTTGAATTGAATTGGAAACAGGTGAACAGGTGTTAAACAGATATGGGATGGAGTATATGAAGATTTTAATTTATGTGCTCGACAAAAAGGTACATGTTTAAATTCATATATGTGTTTTATGCGCCGTATCGGCAAGTCGCTTGGCTTTTTCTTTTTCTTTTTGAGATTGGAAGATACCGGGAAGCTATTTGAAATTTCCCGATGCTCCCGATACAGGGAAGGTTATGGCGAAATTTTCCGGAAATTTAAGGAGTTAGAATATTTTAAGATATTTTGATAATTTGAAATCATTGTATCGACGTATTGAATTCGATAGTAAAGTGAATATAAAAATCGAATGTTGTAAACAAAAGGGGATAGAGATAAGTGATTAGAATTGGTTCCAATTGCAAACAGAGATTTTTCTAATATATAGAAAATAAAAGAAGTTAATATTTGGAAACGTTTTTCCAAATGACATAAGAGGCAAGATGAGTATTGAAAATATTTGGATAACAAATATTGATAGAGAAACTAGAGAAGTGGTTTAATTAATGAAATATTAATTAAAGGGCCCAGTGATTTGTTTGATATGTTGGATGAACACTTGTTTTTATTCGATAGTTAAATCACAGACTATCGAAGTTTTTGACCATCGTTGTCAATATGGAGAGACCGGTGGGATTATTATCCCAAGAACCACTCCGTATCGGCATAAGCGTTGCGAACCAAGTATGCTGAATATATTGAAGACGGAGTGAAGTGCAAGGGCTTTTTCTATTAATAGAAATGGTGCCTTCGGTTTCGTTCAATCCCAGAACGAACGTAAATGGACGAATGTCTGACAGAGTATTTCCAATAATCAAATGGGTTGGTCTGTATGAATATATATGGTTGCAACGGATTTATCCCTTAGCATAATATCCAGAATATTTGTGCAAACTCGACTAGTGATTAACGGATCTGACAATGTGGCATTCAAAGTGATTGTGTTATCAAGGAATGGTAAGTAATCGTAGCCTCAGGCCTCAACAACCGGGAAAGGACAAAAATCGGGCAGGCAGCATGGCTATGTGGGTCGCACCCATTAGGGTGTATAATCACCTATCTAGAGAAATTCTTTTTGTTTCTAAATCTATCGATTCTGCCCATTCGGGAAACGGTGGTTTGAGTCCAACCGTGGGTGATATACATTCGATACACTCAAGCGAAATGAGTGGTCGGTCATGTGTGGGCCGGGTTGCAAGACGTTCTTGTTGAACCCAGGTGTATTCGCCTCTAGAGGTACATCATCGGAAGGTGGTTCCATACCTTGTCATGTTGGAAATCCAATCTCCAATAAGCGCCATGCGGTTTTTGATTTTATAATATATATGTGGAGCGTGAGATGCAAGCGTTCTACTATTTGGTTATTTACTTGATGTAGACATTATTATAATATCACTGGATTTGATATCAAAGTGTTTTGGGTTATAGTAAGGTAAAAACCGTCCATGTTTATGTGTGGGTTGGTCTTACTATTATCTTTTCTTTCGAAAAGGATTTTAAAGTTAAACAAATGGTTGGAGTTTACTCACACCAGTCCCATGACTGACCCAGAGTTTATTTTGTTTGTTTCCCCTAAACTCTTGGGTGCCCAAATTTGTACGGGCAGTCAAGTGTTTCAGGCTTTTACAGATACACTTGGAGGAGCTTGAAGCAGGAGGCTTCAACGTTAGTTATTTAGAGTTACTTCCGCTGGATCAAATGTTATGTGTACTCTGATGATGGTATGTATATATGTACAAAACAGATTTGTATTTCGAAGCTTATGTTATATAATATATTTTATTCGTTCCGCTGTGAGTTTGTGATCTTCGTTTTTCTTCTATTCTAAGTTTTCTATCTTATCTATTCTCACCTTCTATCTTCTTTCTAATAATGAGTCGTATTTCTGTGTTATTTGGGTTGGACGTGTGGTGTATTTAGTCAACTCAGATAGCTCGGATTTGCGGGTCTTTACATATCCAATCATCTTGACTCTTCTTTGATAGAAATCTTCATCTCCTCGCCTTTTTGTCATCTTCGTTGCTGTAGCCACTACCTATGTAAAAAATCGGATTTTTACCTCGCTATTCAATATATAAAAATCACATTTTTATATTCTCTTTACTTCACGATAAAATGAATTTCAGATTTTTATTTCACTTCATATATTTACAACGCTTCCTTCTATATAAAAATTATATTTTTATATTTCTACTCCTTATATAAAGATTGAATTTTTATTATCACACTTATATAAAAATTATATTTTTATCCTATACATCATATAAAAATTATATTTTTATCCTTTCTCTAATATAAAAATTATATTTTTATCCTTTCTCTAATATAAAAATTATATTTTGAATACTCTACTATAATAAAAATTATATTTTTAATACTAAAAATCTTGTCTTTACTTTTCTAAAAATTATATCTTTCCCTAACAGAAATGATTCCATCTTACGAATATTTTTATAGCTCCACTAAAAAAAACCCATTTTTATCTTCAAAGAAAATTGATCTTTAATCTCATATTTCTTTCATGAAAAATCTCACTTTTCTGCTATGAAAAATCTCACTTTATTGATTGAAAATGATACGCGAATAAACTGAAAACATATATAAAAACAAAGTTTTATATTAAATAAAACACTTACAGTTTTTGCCTTAGCGAGAGGAGGGGGGGTTTCCTGCGGATTTTGGGCTTGGGATGCGGTTTCACATTGGAGAGAAAAGGGGGAGAGGTTCGTCAGCGTGTCGGAGGGCGGAGGGGTGTTGCGTGGTGGCTGCGGGGTGCGTGGCGGCGATGGGAGGCGAGGGAGGTCGGAGTTGGCAGCCTTAGGGGCCCACGGCGGCGGGAGGTTCGTGCTAAGGTTTGGTCGATTTAGGAGGGGGCTGCGTCGGTTGTTAGCGGAGTGAGGAGGGGAGAAGGGAGGAAGGGGGAGGGTCGGCGATGCCATGGCCGGAGGGGACGGAGGCTCGAGCGCGAAGAACGGTGGTGGGCTGGAGCGGAATCCGTCGTTCGATTTGTTTTTTTTATTTTGTTTTGAAATGAAACGAAAGGGGGGGCCAGAGAGAAATAAGGGGAGGGAGAGAGAATATTTTTTTTATTTTAATTTGTAAAAAGTTGACTTTTACATACGACCCCTAAACGAGGCCCACCGCCTATCGTCCATAGCGTTTTACCCCCATTCCGAACACAATGGGATATGTATCGTAGGCTGATTCGATCGTTTCGATCTGTTTCCGTCAAAACCAACATATAACTCTATATATTGAATTTGAACGCGCATTTCAATTCACTGGGGTAACATACTAACTCGAAAAATTCCAGAAAAATATTTTCTAGCTTCGTATTTATGATACGGTCCTAACAAAACTAGTTTCGTCGAATTCTGAGACCGTTTGAAAAATGGCCATTTTCCAGTCGATTAAAATCAACTGAAACTGGTCAAACGCGTTTTCCTTTGCCACGCTCACATATTGAATCGAAATATTATGAAATTTGAAACCTAGCAATAACTTGACGTCACGGTTCCAACAAAAGTGGTTTCGTCGAAATCCGATATCGTTTGCAAAATTTCCATTTTTAAGGGCCTGAATTCCATAGCGACTATTCAAAATTTTCAACTGGACATATCCTTTGATTCCCGCTATGAAATTTTGATTTTTCGGATTCGTTGGGAAGATATTATCAAATAGATCCTAATGTTTTTGGTTTCACTAAAATCCGGATTGTTTTGCACCCGGTACATTCAATTGAAGTTTGAAATCGAATTATCGAACTACCGCGCCATTTTCAATTCCTTTTTATAAATATATATAATTATTTATATTCTAACGACGACGCGTATAATATATACGTTCGAATTCCATTCAAAATAAATTTCTCGTCGATATTATTTAGAATAATTCATTTTAAATAATCAAAATTCGCTAAAATTGCCAAAATAAAATTTTTAAACTGGCCCAGATTTTCGGGTTGTTACAATCTCCCCCACTTAAAACTTTTCGTCCCCGAAAAGGAACAAAGTCGAAAGTGGTTTGATCACTCAACTCTACGTTCGATCCGGCTTCCATTCTCCAACTTTTCAGTTTCTGAGAATTTTCAAAAATTTCAAAAATTTGGCTAACACCCGGAATTTTCGAAAAATTTCGCCATAACCTCCCCTGCACCGGGAGCCACGGGAAAATCCCGAAATTGCCATACAGGCCTTCTGATCTCAAAAAGAAAAAGAAAAAGCCAAGCGGCTAGCCAATAGGCTCATAAAATCATCATCACCCAAACAAAACAGTAAATTATGTAGTAAACATGTACATATTTGTCGGGCAAACAAATTTTATTCTTCGGCTCTAGCTTCCTAGCTATGACCTGCTCAATGTAAGTACATGGATATGCAAGCAAATGCAACTAATTTTCAATACAGTTCAATATTTGATTCAATTAGGCTAAATGGCTAAAAATTAGCAAACAAATAAACAAACAATACAAACATCAATCAATTAGTGAATTAGAGTTTCAAATCCATAATTTTGATACATATACAAAAATCAGATTTTTGATGCCAAATCACAACAATAGGCCCTATCTAATTTTGGTTCTCACATCAGTCAATAGGAAATATATAAATATCACATCTTTACAACACGAACATAAATTCTGATGATGATCGATCAATCATCAGAACCATCTCCGGGTGTCTAGAATGTGATTCTATATCTATCCAGTATATTAAAATTTCAAATACACGTTTGCAAGGCGTATATGCAAAATCTTTATATACTGGACTGTCCAAATCTATATAAACTAAATAATCAAATACGAATAATTGATTTTAAATTTTCAAAACAAATTTGGTTTTCATTTTAAAAATATACTCTTCACACTCGTTCTAGGATACTACTGATCTCATCTCTAACGAGTCAGTCTAATTGGATATTACTAATCCAATATCTGATGAATCCTTTCGTATGGTTCTAATGTGCCTTGTTCTCTGAGCTTGGTAAACCAAAGCTCTGATACCAACTGTAAAAACCCGTAACTTCCCCGTAAAGGAAAGTGTCGGATAGTTCGAGACCAAGCCACAACAGAACGCATACAAAAGAACATTTCATTGTATATTACAACAATTCCATCAGATACAAGAATATACAGAGTATAAATGAATATACACAGAAATATCAGAGATTTGAATTACATTTAAATACATCGCTGCAGAAAATAATACAATACAAAACTAGAAGAGATATACAGATACAAAGCTTTCCGGGTATCGTTCCAGCTGTAAACCAGGATCCTGTGAATATAAATTTGCAAAACCAAAACTACTAGCTGCCCGTGTCAAAATAGGGGCACCCAGAGTTTAGGTTAAAACAATAAACTCCAGGTCAGTCATGGGACTGGTGTGAGAACTAAAACAGTTATTAATTCTTTATTTTAAGGTTAGGTAAATCAAGGGACCACGCCGTATAACACGGAACGGGTTTCCTCCCAAGAATACCAGTGCATAAACAAACAGCGCAATGCTAAATAGAGAAAAATGAAGCTGTTATAAGACCCAGGTCCTATCACACAATGCAACGCAAGCCGGGGGATAGGGTTTTTCCCTTATAACAGCCAAAGAATGCTTGATACGTTTAAAACAAATCATTTGATACTATTATATAAAACAACTTCAAATCATAAGTATCAATCGTAGGCGGCATGAATGCCCCATACCACTATGTCGCCATATATAGGTTATACAATCAAAATCGCAAAGTCACGTATTTGGAAATTGGATTTCCATCTATGAACCGAGGCCAGGGATCGTCCTCAACAGATTCGAGACTCTCTAGCCCGAGCCTCAGGACCCAGACTCAGGTGGGCCCTTGGAGCGACAGGGCCGGTCCACCGATATGGATTAAACTTAAACCCTGAACATGCGTTCCCCCGCCCTATGGGGCGTAAATGAGCCAACGTATGACTCCATCGGACCCGGATCGTCCGATCAAACCGAGGCGCCTCGCAACAGCAACAACCACATAAGTCAAACTCGTCAGGGCGTGTAAAACCACTGACGCCACTTCTAACTAGAAAGAAACGCATGCCCTCCCTGAGGTCCGTCTCCCGTTTTTGGTTCATACCGGGTGTGAAACTCGCGAAGTAAACGTTACACAAAGCTACGCCACAAAGGCCGTGCTTCGATCATCAACCACAAGACTTTGCTTTTCAACAGAAGCCTCGATCAATTGCTACTTAGGCATGCCACACAGGCAATTCACTCCATGCGTTTGATATCCATCAATATATAACCTCTGAGCTCGTATGTCTCAGAGAAGGGCGTGAAGCAAGAGAATAAATTCTCCGCCGCCAAACAGATATATATTTAATAGAGATCAATCACACGGACTAAAATCCAATGTCAGACACACAGACCATTTACAAGTTCGTTCTGGGTCTGAAAGAAACCGGAGGCACCTAGTACCCCGCATATCCATCGATCTCCAAGTACGTCTGGACGATCACCAACTGTTTCCATCTTCTTGGGTGTACAGCCCAATCAAGATCATCAGTAATTATCCAAACGACGTGAAGACCTCCGGTCTTCTACCATCGTCTTCATCTTCGACTTATCGTCGTATCAGTTATTCAGAATGGGATAAACCCGGTCTTTCCGAATAACTCGCGTATATTTTAAGTAAGTGTTACACAAACACAACATACGCCTCATTCCAATTCATCAGTCACTAACCGTAACTTAATCAAGAGAATAATTCCCCAAATATTAACCCCGAAGGCCGAAACCAACATCAGATCAATATCCAGGAAACCATTCTACTTAGCTAACCGACAGTTAGTTTCTAAATTTCACATTCATATGGAAAGGTTCCCATTAATTTTATCAAAGATAAATTCTTTATATTTATTCTTTAATCTATCCTTTTGAATTTCGATTCAACTCGTCGGGATTAACGAAACTTACCGAAGTAATCATTTGTTTTAATTTCCCAATCCCAACCTATTCATCCCATGAAGTAAAACTGGTAATACTTCATATCTAACACCACAGTGTTATCGGCAAATTCAATTACCATTTCACGTTCAAATCTAATTAAAAGATTTAACTATCGCCTGGAATAAAACTGGTGATACTCCATTCTCGATCTTTTCAATCTAATTAAAGATTCATTAAAACTCCACTTAGTTTTAATCGTTAACTGGGTTAAAGAATTAGTGTCATTTAAAAACACGGTTCACGATAAAACCAAAATCACATTCCATTAATTATCGGGTTAAAGAACGAGTGTTATTTAAAACACTGTCCACGATAAACCCAAAAATCAATATCAATTCAATTCCAATTAAATATCATTTAATTGGTACACTTCATTAAATCTAAATAAAAAGATTTAATCTTTTCTCAACTAGGTTCAAGAACAGTGTTAATGAAGACACCATTCAAGACAAACCCAAATCACATTTGATATTCAATACAAGACTCTGAATAGAAAATATATCGGCTTATATTCAATATCAAATTCTATGATTAACAAATGTCGTATTGGAAATAACGATATAAATATATCTTTCAAATTTCCATAACAATATATGTATAATCACGAAATCCAACATCGAAATATTCCGAAGACAATTTCGTTTCAAATCCACTCCAATGCAATCATTGGAAATTCTGGTTATTTTTAAAACCCTTTTCAAATTCAATTTATTTATTTAAAAATAAATAGAATTATAATTCTAGTTCAAAACTAGTTCATTTCGATAAAAATCTATTTTTATCTTTTCAAATATGGAGTTTTTCATCCCAATTCTTTCTAAATCGTTTCTTATGATTTTACACAAATTATTACTATTTTTAATATATTTATCAAGGCCCGTACAGTCGATTTCCATCAACGGCCATCGAACTGCACTTACAGCGACCTTTTTCAAATTTGATTTGGACATAATTCCAAATCCAACCGTTAGATTTCTAATTTCTAATATTCGTTAGAAAGCTCTTTCCGATACGAACCCAACGGTTCCGGTTTCAGGAGAATCCGACGGTCGGATCTCCCGTAATGTCCGTTTGAAATCAATGGTCGAAATTTGCGAACTGCCGCGGCGCGGCGCGTTCTATTCAGGCCATTATATTATATATATAATATATATAATATATACTTTGTCGATTTCAATTCAAAACGAATTATATAAATAGTTTTAAATTCGTTTCAAAAGCAATTTCAACTTCCATTTCAATTCAAATCAAAATTGAATTCTTCTTTATAAATTCATTTTAAAATTCATTTCTATTCAATTCAAATTTCAATTCAATTTGAATTCATTTCAATTCGCTTTCAATTCAATTTGAATTCGTTTTCAATTCAATTCATTTCGAAATCGTTTTCAATTCAATTCATTTCAAAATGAATAAAATCGATATAAATATCGATTCACGTCAAAATTGCGTCAATCTAATCAACACGGCTTAATGTATTTCTATTTTCAAATATTCTATTTCAAATATTTCCTATTATCAAAATATTTGTTATTATCAAAATATTTCATTCAACACATGACTAATCTCAACGGATGAGTACAGTCAACACATGAACCTTTTCTTTATATTGATAAAGATGTAAATTTTATTATTAAAATATTTCGTTCAACACATGATTAATCTCAACGGATGAGTACAGTCAACACATGAACCTTTATTTTATATTGTTATTTATTTTCTAAATTGGAATGAGGCCCAATCAATTACCATATAAAGTTAATTATATGGATTTTCATACAACACACGTATATAATAGCATTGAAAAATAATCAACCATCAACCAAAGTGCACTACACTGTATAAGCATCAAATATAGATATTCAACGCTTATAACAGCCTGTCAATCAATCGATCGACATATTTAATCAATCAGGATGAGTGAACTTCAAATTTCATCCCAACACCCGTGTGGGGTTTCAAACCATCAAACACATATTTTATTGTGCAGTTGGGCGATGTGTAAAATTTATCGTCCCAATCAATGTCCTTCAAATAGGTGTACATAAACAAACCGTCCGGTTTGTAAATGAATATTTATTTTATTCACTTCACGTTTAAAATTATATTTTTAACGATAAAACATTTTATTTTAACATATGAATTTCTATTCAGTTCATTCTTTAAATAAAATGATATTTTTATTTTTCTAACATATTTTAGAAAATTTCGGCGGCATAACGGCACGATACTAGAAACGGGACGAGGCCTAACCTTATTCCCGGTCTAGTGAAGGCCCACGCCATTCACACATCTATCAAATCAATTTCATTTCACCAAACCATTCAATTCCAAACCAAACAATCTAACCAACTACACAACCAAACAATTAAACAAACAAGTCATCCATGGTCTGTGGATGACGGGTGTCGGGTGCTACTAAACACCGTCTGCATCCTAGTATATATTTGTAACTAGAAAAATTAAATTGAAAGGTGAGAAGTTCTCACATATAGCTATCCAATCATCTTGACTCTTCTTTGATAGAAATCTTCATCTCCTCGCCTTTTTGTCATCTTCGTTGCTGTAGCCACTACATATGTAAAAAATCGGATTTTTACCTCGCTATTCAATATATAAAAAATCACATTTTTATATTCTCTTTACTTCACGATAAAATGAATTTCAGATTTTTATTTCACTTCATATATTTACAACGCTTCCTTCTATATAAAAATTATATTTTTATATTTCTACTCCTTATATAAAGATTGAATTTTTATTATCACACTTATATAAAAATTATATTTTTATCCTATACATCATATAAAAATTATATTTTTATCCTTTCTCTAATATAAAAATTATATTTTTATCCTTTCTCTAATATAAAAATTATATTTTGAATACTCTACTATAATAAAAATTATATTTTTAATACTAAAAATCTTGTCTTTACTTTTCTAAAAATTATATCTTTCCCTAACAGAAATGATTCCATCTTACGAATATTTTTATAGCTCCACTAAAAAAAACCCATTTTTATCTTCAAAGAAAATTGATCTTTAATCTCATATTTCTTTCATGAAAAATCTCACTTTTCTGCTATGAAAAATCTCACTTTATTGATTGAAAATGATACGCGAATAAACTGAAAACATATATAAAAACAAAGTTTTATATTAAATAAAACACTTACAGTTTTTGCCTTAGCGAGAGGAGGGGGGTTTCCTGCGGATTTTGGGCTTGGGATGCGGTTTCACATTGGAGAGAAAAGGGGGAGAGGTTCGTCAGCGCGTCGGAGGGCGGAGGGGTGTTGCGTGGTGGCTGCGGGGTGCGTGGCGGCGATGGGAGGCGAGGGAGGTCGGAGTTGGCAGCCTTAGGGGCCCACAGCGGCGGGAGGTTCGTGCTAAGGTTTGGTCGATTTAGGAGGGGGCTGCGTCGGTTGTTAGCGGAGTGAGGAGGGGAGAAGGGAGGAAGGGGGAGGGTCGGCGATGCCATGGCCGGAGGGGACGGAGGCTCGAGCGCGAAGAACGGTGGTGGGCTGGAGCGGAATCCGTCGTTCGATTTGTTTTTTTTATTTTGTTTTGAAATGAAACGAAAGGGGGGGCCAGAGAGAAATAAGGGGAGGGAGAGAGAATATTTTTTTTATTTTAATTTGTAAAAAGTTGACTTTTACATACGACCCCTAAACGAGGCCCACCGCCTGTCGTCCATAGCGTTTTACCCCCATTCCGAACACAATGGGATATGCATCGTAGGCTGATTCGATCGTTTCGATCCGTTTCCGTCAAAACCAACATATAACTCTATATATTGAATTTGAACGCGCATTTCAATTCACTGGGGTAACATACTAACTCGAAAATTTCCAGAAAAATATTTTCTAGCTTCGTATTTATGATACGGTCCTAACAAAACTAGTTTCATCGAATTCTGAGACCGTTTGAAAAATGGCCATTTTCCAGTCGATTAAAATCAACTGAAACTGGTCAAACGCGTTTTCCTTTTCCACGCTCACATATTGATTCGAAATATTATGAAATTTGAAACCTAGCAATAACTTGACGTCACGGTTCCAACAATAGTGGTTTCGTCGAAATCCGATATCGTTTGCAAAATTTCCATTTTTAAGGGCCTGAATTCCATAGCGACTATTCAAAATTTTCAACTGGACATATCCTTTGATTCCCGCTATGAAATTTTGATTTTTCGGATTCGTTGGAAAGATATTATCAAATAGATCCTAATGTTTTTGGTTTCACTAAAATCCGGATTGTTTTGCACCCGGTACATTCAATTGAAGTTTGAAATCGAATTATCGAACTACCGCGCCATTTTCAATTCCTTTTTATAAATATATATAATTATTTATATTCTAACGACGACGCGTATAATATATACGTTCGAATTCCATTCAAAATAAATTTCTCGTCGGTATTATTTAGAATAATTCATTTTAAATAATCAAAATTCGCTAAAATTGCCAAAATAAAATTTTTAAACTGGCCCAGATTTTCGGGTTGTTACAGTCGACATTGAGTTTATGTCGATAACCAAGGTCGCAAATTTCTCGGGTCGTTACAGAACTGTTCTGATTGAATGATTGATTTGATTTGCTGACCATTGATCTGAAATTCAACATTTATCTTGTTTAAATCAATGGGTGATATTGGTTGAGTAATTACAGTATATGGTCTACAAATCAATTAGTTTCCAAATATGGGTTTACCGTCGGGTAAATCGACGAAATGGAGTTATAAAATTTATTTTATAACCGAAGACATATTTTTAAATATGTATTTTGAATAAAAGTTTGTTAAAAGTAAATAAATATTTATTATTTTATTATTTAAGTTTATAATGAATTAGTAATTTATTTTATAAAATAAATTCTGATATTGATCAGATTTATAAACAAGAGAGTTGAAAATTAACCTAATGGTTAAATGGAATTATTTAAATTAATTATATTAATTAATTAATTTAAAAAAAGGACTAATTGGAATTATTTAATGAGATAATCGTCCATTAAGTTGTCTAATTCAACCGTTTTTAACTAGGATTGATTACTAAATTATTTTGTTGTCAATTAAATTAAGGAATAATTTAATGAATATTTGTTTTTTATTTTAATAAGATTTGTTTTAAAAGAAATTACTATCTGTTTGGTAAACAAAGAAGTTAACTACCTCTACAATAGTTAAGGATGGGATAAATTATTATTTTAATTAATAATAATTTAAGTGAAGTGTAATGAGATCTAATTGCATTGAAAGGGAATTTATGAACAGATTTTATATCAAAACCCAAGTTCTATAACAAAGTTATAAAAGGGATTTTTAAGCAAATACGATGGTTTAAACAAATGTTGAGTTAACGTTTGAATTAAGAATCGAGATAAAAAGGGTTTATATTAAACCGTCGTTATATAAATGAAGTTTATACAATAGGATGAAGTATTAAATCATTAATTTTAAATTAACATACTTAATAATGAAATGAAGTAAAATTGAGGAAATTGAAATAAGATTTTCAAAGTGGGAATGATTAAATGGATTAGAAGAAGGGATTATTAAAAGTGAATGTGATAAAGGAGCTAGTGAAGGATTTCGTAATAAAAGTATGTGTTAACAAATAAGTTGGTTTAAGGGATTTAAAGTAAAAGGCGATATTTAATAAGCATTTACTTAATCGAAGAATTAAGTAATAATAGTTGTATTTGAAAGGTAGATTTTCAAAATAAGGAATAAATTATAAAAATCATGGTTTAAGTAAACTGGTTAAATGGAATTTGGTTTGATATTAAAATAAATATCGGGTTTTGAAATAAAACTCATATCTAACTTAAGACAAGAACATTGTTCAAGTTCTAAGAGGTAAATCAATACCCCAATTTGAACAATTTCAGAATTATTTGAGGATGATATTAGTCTGTAATGGGAAAGAGGTTAAGAATAATTTATTATTTCCATATGAAATAATAATGAAATGTTAATTGCGAGATTTGAGAATATATATAGAAATTTCCAAAGTAACAAAAACAAAGGGGATTTAAGAATATATAATGTAGTTTCCAAGGTAACGAAGATGAGAAGGTTTGATTATATTTATAAAATATATAATAATATTTCCCAAGTAAAGGGAGTTATAAAAGAGATTTATGTGAAAACAATAATAAAATAGAAATACGATATAATTATAGGATATTTTCCTAATTATGGAAATAAATAGTTTAAAAAAATCTTATGTTAAATAAGAAAGGAATAGTTATACTTATAATATTTAAAGACTGTAGTGTTTAAATTAACCAATCGTAATTATATTAATTAAAAAGGCCAAGTACTGCTGAATACTGAACTAGCAAACTCATTTTATTCTCATGATTATTTATTTGATAGTTACATAACTGACAATCAAATCTGACCAATACGATTGGTTGTACGGGAAGACCGGGATTGAATATATATTCAAAAACCATTCCAAACCAGCGAATATGTAGAAGATGATTATAGAAGATGGAGCAATTGAAGACCATTAATCTTCATGAGTGGAAGAACTACTTGTTGAATTTCTCTGGTTTAGCAGCCAAAGATATTTCGACAGTGATTCTTTCGTGATTGGAATCTGCGGATTTGCAAGGACTACTCGCTACTGATCCTTGGGGTGATACCTATATAAGATGTGGTAGGAGGGTACCTTCGGTTCATCCTATTCCTGGCTGATTTGTATGGACGAATGTCTGACAGAGTATTTCCAAAGGAATCACATACGTTGATTTCTTCAAACGTACCATAGTTGGTAGCGGAGGACGACGGTTCTCTTAGCTTAACAACTAGAGTATTTTTGTGGATGTCAATTAGTAATATCTAGAGGATCTGATGATGTGTCATTCAAAGTGAATGGTGGCCAGATGTTCTAAAAATAACAATAAAGGTAAATGAATAAATAATTAAATTATTGTAACACCCCACCTCCGCTAGGGTCACTCACAAAGGGAATGCACTAGCTTTGGGGGAGCATTATCTAGGTAAACATACACAGAAATATTACAAGATAGAACATATAAAACAGCGGAAGAAAAACCAAATTTCATTTCTTTAAAATCTAGAAAGGTCTAAAGCCTTTTACATCAAAATGCCATTAAATCCATTACATCGAAATCTGTCTTGCAATAGTAAAGAAGCATAAAACCATAGTCATAAATCATTCCCCAAGTAAAACAGTAAAGCAACCATAGCCAAGAAAGGTCCAAGCCATATATGATGATCTTGAAGTAGAAGGAAGTCTAAACTAAATCATAGTGTTTCCTCCCTGAGAACCTGGGGGGGGGGGGGGGGGGAACGGAAGGAAAAGAGGCGAGAAAAAAAACGGGTCAGTCGTACAGACCGGTAAGTCCTAGTGACTTTCAGTAGAGAAACAAGTAAAGGCAACATGACATGTATAAACTGAAAGTAAACATAAGGATGATGACAAGTTAAACTAAGATAACAAGATAAACTATGGTAACAAGATAAACTACGGTAACAAGATAAACTATGCAAACTAGATAAACTACGTATAGCATTGCATGTTTAACATTCTCTGCACCAACTGTACTAGTACCCCAACCCGTATCATCCTGTCCATGTATATGTACAGTCCCTTGCCTTATATCGTACGTGTTTCATCACGTATTTCTATACTACTTCAACGTGGTGCCACCATTCTTGAAATCGTTTGGATTGCCACCCTTGTTCTGGCTAGGTTTCCTTATCACCAACTATCGCGTGTTCAACTAGGATTTATGCCACCTAGGACCACTAGGGATTATGCTACCTATTGAACGTTTTCTAGAATCGATTAGAGTTTATGCCACCTAGGACCACTAGGGATAATGCTACCTAACGAACAACACCCTTTTTCCATGTAACGATCTATTAATCAATCGGCTCCCTACAAGTCCTAGCCTGTTCATGTGTTTGTGTCATACGGCCCAATCACAAAATGTAGTCACCTGTGCTAGGTCCACCATAGGGTGTATCATGCCCTAGGGTGCCAACCACCGACACGAATCAAGCACACACAGTGTAAATCTACCGGTGCCTAATGCCTGCTTTTTTAACTCCGGACTACGTGCACGACCATAGTCCGCCTGAACCTACAATGGCGCACCAACTCAGCCGTTGTTCTGGTCGCTTACAATCAACCCAGTAATCGTGCCCCACCCTGCCTAGTTCCAGGGAACTGTGATACATCTAGTGGGTTATTGTCGAAAAGGACCGCGTAACTAGGGTTTCCGTCCAGTAGGTTAAGTGTTGTCATTTAAGTTCGTGACTTAACCCGCTTACGTGTCATGTCAAATTGGCTAAGTATTGTCGTTCATGTTCATGACTTAGCCCTACGAATCATGTGTCAAGTTGGTTAAGTATATTCAAGCGGTTCATGACTTAACCCTATCAAATCATTGTGTCAAATTGGTTAAGTATATTCAAGTGGTTCATGACTTAACCCTATCAAATCATCGTGTCAAATTGGTTAAGTATATTCAAGCGGTTCATGTCTTAACCCTATCAAATCATCGTGTCAACTTGGTTAAGTATATTCAAGCGGTTCATGACTTAACCCTATCATGTGGCATTAATTCATTAATGCACCCAACCTCTCACATTAGACCTGTTGTTGTGGTCACTGGATATGCCGGGCGGTTCCGGGCAGAATTACACCACAACTCAGTCTGACCTCGGGTTTTCAAGTGCGATATGACCAACTACCTACATTGGATCCTATTGTTTGCAGTAACTGGATTTTCCGGGCGGTTCCGGGCAGAATTACACTGCAAACTCAACCCAACCTCGAGTTGGCCATTTTCAAGTTCATTCTAAGTGTCATGTCCATGTTCAATTTTCATGTCAAGTTCGTGTCAAGTTTCTAAGCGAGTTTCATGTCAAGTTCTCATATCAAGTTTTTGGGTTTCCACTTATGCCTATTATCAAGTTCATGATTCATATTCATAACCAATTCATGTTTGCCTAACCTACCCAATTCGTATCTCCATCGCATGTAAACGTAAATCGATCTAAATTACAAGTAGATCCAGGTCCAAAATAAAAGGGAATAGCATCCCAACTATGATAGGCAAAAGAACGAGCACAAGGTGATAAATATGGCATGATATAGCTTGGGATAATTGGTTACAACATCACTGGCATATAGAGAATAACATGCTTTCAAATCTGGCATAATAAGGTGATAGTCATGATAAAAATTGACATAAAAGAATAGGCATGCAAAAGCAAGCCAAATAAAAGGATAATGGATCAATGGTCTTGGTGTACAACATGGTTTTCAACTATAGTGTTATGAACAATCAACTGTAATAGTCAATTGGCCACAATAGTCATAGTCGTAGTGAATCATAAGCGATTAATCACAATAGTCATGAATTATCCAAAATAGTTCTAGACAACTACCTTAAATAGTCATAGGCAATTAACTATAATAGTTTCAAGGTCATGGTCATAGACAATAGTCTTCTGTTCATAATCATAGGCAGTAATTCATAGTCATGAGTCATAGGTGATTAGCCACAATTGTCCTTGTCATAGTCATAGGCAATAGTCTTATGTTCTCAGTTATAGGCATAGGCATAGTCTTTGGCCATTAACAATAGTTTCAATGCCATAGGCGTGATAATATTTGATTTACAACATGAATAGGCCCAAGTTAATTTTCATAGCAGTATTCCAAAAGTCAAGGTCCAAGAATAGGTATAAATTAATTATCATACATGGGTCCAATATGAATAAGTCCAAACTGGTTTCATAGCAATATTCCCAAATTCAAGATTGAAGAGAGGATAGGGTGAAAACTGAATTAAGAAGTCTTATCCTCAAGTCAAGATCCAAGAATTCATTTTACAATCTAGCGTTTGAATAATAAACTAGGTCCAACATCATGAATGGGCATGATTCCATCGATAAGAAATAACCCAAAATCATAGATTCAAGAAGAGACAAGAACAGATCCAAATAGATAATCAAGCTTAGGTCCAATTTCATTTTATTCCATGTCCATATTAAATTCAACAAGTTTCAATCTCAAAGTAATTAGAACTTACAGAGCGTGGATCGAGAATTAGAGTGCAGAGATTTGATTCTGGAAACAGTTATTGCAGTTGTTGAATCTCTATTTGTTTAGTCTTGTTCTAGTTGAAAACCCCCAATTTGCAATTCCTAGATGTTGTCTTGACGAAGAAGAAGTAGTCTTTTTAATTTAAATATTATCATTTTGATTTTCACAGAGGTAGCATAAGGACAAAATGAAATGGTGTAGAGAGAATAAGGCTAGGGGCTGTTTATATAGGTTTAGAGTCACGAATTTGGGCCAGAAATCGGTCTAGATACACAGAAATGAACTCAGCCTTGGATCTGGAAATTCGGGGAAGGTCAACCCCTAGGTCGACTACCCAATCAACCTGGTTAGGGGGAAGTCGACTACCCAGTCGACCTGGGTCCTGGGCGGGAAATTTCCCGCCCAGCCCGCTTCTGGGTTTGAATTCGAATTTCGAGCTGTTTTGGTTTCTAAAAATTCCTGAAACTTTGGAGGATCATATCTCCCTCATATGGAATCCATTTTTCGAAAACTCGGATTCGTTTCCATGCAGAATTTTGAGACAAACGCAATGGCACAACCCATTTCCCTTGATTCTTATTTTTAAATTTAATTATACCCTGATTTCTAGTTTCAACATGTTATTAAAATTCGGGTTGTTACATTCTCTCCTCCTTAAAGGATTTCGTCCCCGAAATCTTCATGTTAAGAAGAATGTGTCCTACCATCCAATCATCCATTTACTCAATTATCAATCGCAGGCATCCATTGTCCTTAAGAGATTTCTATTGTTGTATGATCATATGCAGAAAGTGTGTGTATATGCACCTTATCTAATGCAAATGATCAGGCCCGATTCATCTTCCTAATGCAAAATATGTCTAGTGTCATGAATCCAACATGTATGCAAATAGTTCTAGTCACATAAACACTATATGTGTGCACAAACATCCATCCATATGCAACATCCGCATGATAACATATTCAATTTCATCCATGTACAAGTATATACATCCATGCATATGCAATATGAGATATGACTGAGCCGATCTAGTGCCTAATATGTGTTCATGCATCCACGAGCAACAACTAGCAACCACTTGCAACCATCAACCATAACATGTCTCAAACACATGTTTACATCCATTAGTTCCTACCTAAAGGTATAACCGAATGATAGAAGCAAGTAAAGAAAAACTTTGTACCCATTAGGCAATGTCTAAAATGGAAATCTTCCTCACATATATGCTGATTAGGAAAAAAAACTCCCCTAAACACCAGCCCAAAACCAATATATATGATTCTCGGGAGCCCAACGGACACCCTCAAACCCCAATATATATCACAACCAGATGAGTCATACTCCTTATGGGGTTTGCAACGGAAATAAGATTGAGAATAGGACCGAGAGGATATACATAAAAGATAGCATGCAAGTAAGCTCTACAGGAAAAGAGGGATCAAGGATATACTCTTAAAAAGAGATATGATATGCGTATCTAGTCTTTAATCTTCTAAGTCGCATTTCCTTGAGCTTAACTCCATTGTGCTTTGTCCTCCTTTAACTTCATAATTTCGTAGCTTCTTAATTCTTGTTTCCAAAATATGAGTTGGAACTCATTTCACTGTTGCCTCTCGTCCCACTTTCCCTTATCCTCCTTCTAGCATACTCTGCTCAAACATAACTGTGTACTCATGGTTTCATTCAAGCTCTCCAAATTTCACTAGTGAATCCTGGATCTCGTTTACTAAGTATAGGGTATTCCACGCAGAAGAATTATCTCTTGCAAATAAACAGATGTCAGCCATGTTGCCAAATGTACTTACTAAGGTGATTTCCTATAAGTCATGCCTAAGCGAAATGAACCATCCACCTTAGTGGCGAACACTACTCAAGATCAACAAATGTATCAAGAGATTCTAGGTAACTAAGCATGGCAGAATCCTCAGGGTTACACTAGACTTCGAGGGTATTACCATGGCAAGTCAAGAGTCTAACTACCGTCTTTTCAAACTCAAGAATGGCACCAGTACTGGATAACCATTCCCTCCCTAGAATCGACCGTAGCCCAAAAACATAAGCATTGCTTAGCATAGACATTCTCAAATCCAAAAAAGTCATGAATAAATGAGCTGATTCCCCAATAGGATTTGAGAGAAAAAAAATGGGATCCTCTACTATGCTAGTACTAAGGTGCAGAGACTCAACTATCGAAGCAGAAATAAAAAGGATGCGATGTACCATAATCAAAAAGGGTACGGACTGGATAGAAAGATAAACTAGGCTTCCCTACAGAAACATTTCTACCTTCTTGTTCTGAGCCTCATTCGCCTTAACCACCCTTATCCCCTCTTATTTAATGTGTTAATAGGTCTCTGGAGAACTACCTCCATCGCACAGCAACCCTTCAAAGCTTGAAATAAGGTTAGTCGCAGATCTGTCTTGCAATAGTAAAGAAGCATAAAACCATAGTCATAAATCATTCCCCAAGTAAAACAGTAAAGCAACCATAGCCAAGAAAGGTCCAAGCCATATATGATGATCTTGAAGCAGAAAGAAGTCCAAACTAAATCGTAGTGTTTCCTCCCTGAGAACTTGGGGGAAAACGGAAGAAAAAGAGGCAAAACAAAACGCGTCAGTCATACAGGCTGGTAAGTACTAAAGACTTTCAGCATAGAAACAAGTAAAGGTAACATGGCATGTATAAACTGAAAGTAAACATAAGGATGATGACAAGATAGGCAAGTTAAACTAAGATAACAAGATAAACTATGGTAACAAGTTAAACTACAGTAAAAAGATAAACTATGCAAACCAGATAAACTACGTATAGCATTGCATGTTTAACATTCTCTGCACCAACTAAACTAATACCCCAACTTGTATCATCCTTTCCATGTATATGTACAGTCCCTTGCTGTATATCGTATGGGTTTCATCACGTATTTCTATACTACTTCAACGTGGTGCCACCATTCTTGAAATCGTTTGGACTGCCACCCTTGTTCTGACTAGGTTTCCTTATCATGAACTATCGTGTGTTCAACTAGGATTTATGCCACCTAGGACCACTAAGGATTATGCTACCTATTGAACGTTTTCTAGATTCGATTAGGGTTTATGCCACCTAGGACCACTAGGGATTATGCTACCTAACGAACAACACCCTTTTTCCACGTAACGATCTAATAATCAATCGGCTCCCTACAAGTCCTAGCTCGTTCATGTATCTGTGTCATACGGCCCAATCACGAAATGTAGTCACCGATGCTAGGTCCACCATAGGGTGTATTAAGCCCTAGGGTGCCAACCACCAACACGAATCAAGCACGCACAGTGTAAACCTTCCAGTGCCCAATTCCTGCTTTTTCAACTCCGTACTACGTGCATAACCATAGTCCGCCTGAACCTACAGTGGCGCACAAACTCAGCCGTCGTTCTGGTCGCTAACAATCAGCCCAGTAATCGTGCCCCACCCTGCCTAGTTCCAGGGTACCGTGATACATCTAGAGGGTTACTCCTGAAAAGGACCGCATAAATAGGGTTTCCGTCCAGTAGGTTAAGTGTTGTCATTTAAGTTCGTGACTTAACCCGCCTACGTGTCATGTCAAATTGGCTAAGTGTTGTCGCTCAAGTTCATGACTTAGCCCTACGAGTCATGTGTCAAGTTAGTTAAGTATATTCAAGCGGTTCATGACTTAACCCTATCAAATCATCGTGTCAAATTGGTTAAGTATATTCAAGCGGTTCATGACTTAACCCTATCAAATCATCGTGTCAAATTGGTTAAGTATATTCAAGCAGTTCATTACTTAACCCTATCCAATCATCGTGTCAAATTGGTTAAATATATTCAAGCGGTTCATGATTTAACCCTATCAAATCATCTTGTCAAATTGGTTAAGTATATTCAAGCGGTTCATGACTTAACCCTATCATGTGGCATTAATTCATTAATGCACCCAACCTCTCACATCAGACCTGTTGTTGTGGTCACTGGATATGCCGGGCGGTTCCGGGCAGAATTACACCACAACTCAGTCTGACCTCGGGTTTTCAAGTGCGATATGACCAACTACCCACATTGGATCCTATTGTTTGCAGTAACTGGATTTTCCGGGCGGTTCCAGGCAGAATTACACTGCAAACTCAACCCAACCTCGAGTTGGCCATTTTCAAGTTCATTCTAAGTGTCATGTCCATGTTCAATTTTCATGTCAAGTTCGTGTCAAGTTTCTAAGCGAGTTTCATGTCAAGTTCTCATATCAAGTTTTCAGGTTTCCACTTATGCCTATTATCAAGTTCATGATTCATATTCATAATCAATTCATGTTTGCCTAACCTACCCAATTCGTATCTCAATCGCATGTAAACGTAAATTGATCTAAATTACAAGTAGATCCAGGTCCAAAATAAAAGGGAATAGCATCCCAACTATGATAGGCAAAAAAACGAGCACAAGGTGATAAATCCATCGATAAGAAATAAGTCCAATATGAAATTAATTATCATACATGGGTCCAATATGAATAAGTCCAAACTGGTTTCATAGCAATATTCCCAATTTCAAGATTCAAGAGAGGATAGGGTGAAAACTAAATTAACAAGTCTTATCCTCAAGTCAAGATCCAAGAATTCATTTTACAATCTAACGTTTGAATAATAAACTAGGTCCAACATCATGAATGGGCATGATTCCATCGATAAGAAATAACCCAAAATCATAGATTCAAGAAGAGACAAGAACAGATCCAAATAGATAATCAAGCTTAGGTCCAATTTCATTTTATTCCATGTCCATATTAAATTTAACAAGTTTCAATCTCAAAATAACTAGAACTTACAGAGCGTGGATCGAGAGTTAGAGTGCAGAGATTTGATTCTAGAAACGGTTATTGCAGTTGTTGAATCTCTATTTGTTTAGTCTTGTTCTAGTTGAAAACCCCCAATTTGCAATTCCTAGATGTTGTCTTGACGAAGAAGAAGTAGTCTCTTTTAATTTAAATATTATCATTTTGATTTTCATAGAGATAGCATAAGGACAGAATGAAATGGTGTAGAGAGAATGAGGCTAGGGACTGTTTATATAGGTTTAGAGTCTTGAATTTGGTCCAGAAATCGGTCTAGATACGCAGAAATGAACTCAGCCTTGGATCTGGAAATTTGGGGCAGGTCGACCCCCATGTCGACTACCCAGTCGACCTGGTCAGGGGGAGGTCGACTAACTACCCAGTCGACCACCCAGTCGACCTGGGTCCTGGGCGGGAAATTTCCCGCCCAGCCCGCTCCTGGGTTTGAATTCGAATTTCGAGCTGTTTTTGTTTCTGAAAATTCCTGAAACTTTGGAGGGTCATATCTCCCTCATACAGGAATCCGTTTTTTGAAAACTCGGACTCGTTTCCATGCAGAATTTCGAGACGAACGCAATGGCACAACCTGTTTCCCTTGATTCTTATTTTTAAATTTAATTATACCCTGATTTCTAGTTTCAACATGTTATTAAAATTCGGGTTGTTACAATTATGACCTCAAGCCTCGTCAACTGGGAAATGACAGAAATCGGGCAGGTATCATGGCTATGTTGGTCGCTCCCATTACGGCGTATAACAACATTTCTAGAGGAAATCCATTTCCTTCTTTAATTGATTTCGATGTTGCCCCTTTCGGGAAACGGTTGTTGATCCCAACCGTTGGTGATATACATTCGATACACTCAAGAAAAATGAGTGGTAGGTCTTGTGTGGGCTGGGTTGCAAGACGTTCTTGTTGAACCTAGTGTATTCCCCTTTAGAGATACACCATCGGCAGGTGGTTTCATACCTTGTCATATTCGGAATCCAATCTCCAATAAGCGCCCGCGATTTTGATTGTATACTATATGTAGAGCGTGAGATGCAAGCGTTCTGCTAGACTGATATTTTTTGTATTTAGACACTATTATAATAGCAGAAAAGATATCGATTTTTAAAATGTTTTGGGTTATCGTACGGTAAAAAACATCTATATTTATGTGTGGATTTTGTCTTACGATTATCCTTTTCTTTCGAAAACATTTTGAACTTTAAACCAAGTTGGACGATTCCCCTTAAAACCTAGTGTGTTTTCCTCACTTTGGTTCACCTGACTAACCTGGTGTTTGAAATGCTCGGGTTAGACCGGGTTGTACAGGTCCAAGTTATCGGATGCTGCGAATTCCAGACACGAGCTGGAGGTGTTCAGACATGTGTTATATAATATTTTTCCGCTATGTGTTGTATATGAGGACATGTTATTATAACTGTCCAGATGTGTTGGTGTACTCTGATGATTGTAAGTTTTATTTAAATCTCTCAATAAAGATTTATGTCTATATTATATTTTGTTCCACTGTGATGTGAAACTCTGATTCTGTGTTGTGTTGGTTCTTCTTCTCCTCCTGTTCTTATATTTCTTCCTCTCTTATCTCACCCTCTAATTTTTTTTATTAACGTTCAGGTGTTTTCGGTGTTTGGAAGGTCAGCATGAGATACGACAAATGTATTTATATCAATTCTCGAGGCCGAAAATCCTCAGGTCGTTACAGTAATCATTTGTTTAAAAATCCTATATTATTTTAAGTTGTTAATTATATATTAATAAGTAAATGTTGTTTTAAATTTTTGTTTGCATCTAAAATCTTGGTTTAAACATGTTTCAAATTCTTTAACCAATATATATAAATATGTACATATATATTATTATAATCTCTAGCAAGCGTGTGTGTATATATATGTATGTAAAAACTTTTATGCAATATTTTGGATTTGTATATTTGTTTTAAACTCAAGTTAAAATAAATATTCCTTAACTAAAGATTAGATTTTTTTTACTTCACATGAATTAAACAAAATTTAGATTTTTACTTTATTTGAAATCAATAACTTAAGCAAAAGTGCATTACTTCATATGTAAAGAAATAAAGGACATGTGAAGACTTAACCCCTATAGAATTAAGCTTATGATCATTTAACAAAATTCTTTTGATATCTATACAAATATGTTATTTAACGCTAAGTAGCACCTAGGAAAGTTATGGCTAAAATCACTTAGCAACTAAAGATGATTTGAAAAAAATATGTGCATTGGCCTTATACACATTTGTACTCATATCTTATGGGCCATGCACTTTGTATCTATGAAGAATAGATACAGCTAGCCTAGTACACTAAAAATAAGAGACAACCTATTTCCTTTCAATCAAAATAAAGGCTACCTCATCTGTTATTAGCTTGAGTTACTTGAGATCAAGGTATTCTTTTATAACTAAGTTTGCATATGTGCTTTGTATAAATAAGGTATACTTCATATAACCTAGCCGTATATCACCTGGAAGAAAAAATTGAAATGTGAAAACACAACACACAACTTCTTTTCAATAGACAACCTATGTTATCAAATCAAAAATATAAATAGTGAGTCGCTTGGAAACTAAGCATAAGCTCTATATATATTAAATACACCTGCACAATCACAATCTAGTCGATTGAGGATGATTCTATTGATGACTAGCTAGCATCAATAGTTTATTTTCGAGTTTCGAAAGTGGGATGACTATACATCCAATTGAAATGTCAAAGTATACTTAAACTAGTTTAAGTAAGTATTTGGAAATGATTCGAGCTTTAAATTTAATTAATACAAGTCAAATTGATTGAAAATACAAGAGTGAATCAAACGAATTAAAATTTTAACTCAAGTGATGTTAAATAAAATTAGAATGCTAAAACCCATATGAGTATATAAGTTGAATTAAGCCAAATCAAAATTAATATTGAATTAATTTGAAATTAGTTGAAACTGAACATATATATATATATACATATATATGTTAGACAGGTTACTGTATGCAAGCTAAGAAGAGGAACGAAATCGCATGCCCGACACAAAGGTACATATTTACTGTATTCATTGGGTTTGATGATTTTATGAGTCGCTTGCTTTTTGATTTTGTTTTGATCGATGAGGGCCTAGAGAGGCAAGGTGTAGTTGTACCGATCAACCCATACAAAGGAGGTTATGACGAAATTTTTGGAAAATTTAAGGCGTTGACCAAATGTCAGAAAAATTGAAAGTTCTTAGAAACTCAAATGTTGAAGAACTCAAGCCAGAATGAAATTTGAGTTTGTTAGTTAAACAACTTTCAGCTCCGTTCCTTTTTCGAGGATGAAATAGTTTTAAGAGGGGGAGATTGTAACAACTTGGAATTTTGGAACCAATTGAAATTTTATTTTTAATTGATTTAAATAGAAATTAAATATTTCGAATGATTTATTTTGAGAATAAACGAGTTAACATTAATTTACAAAAAAGTTAGAATGTATATATTATAATATAATTAAAACGACCCTGAAAATTTATTTTTAAACTTTAAATGATACATGTCAGAATTTGATGAAACAAGAAACATTAGGATCTATTTAATTATATCTTTCTAACGAATATAAAAATTTGAAATTTCAAGTTGTAAATTGTAAGTTATGTCCAAATAAAAATTTCAAATAGTTGATATGAAATCATTTATAAATTATAACCATTTATCAAATATAGTAAAAGTATTTTCATGAAAAATTGAACACCGTTAGATTAGGAAAAAAAATGTAATATTGAGTTATAAACTCAGGTATGATTGCTGTAATGATACGGGTTTCGCTCGGGTTTGGAGACCGTTTGAAAAATGGCCATTTTCTGGTCGATCCAATTCAAACTGAAACTGTCAAAACACGTTTAAATTTACTGCGCTCACATGTTAACTCCAAAAATTATGAAATTTGAAACCTTGCAATAATTTGACATTCCGGATCCAACAAAAGCAGTTTCATCGAAAACGGAGGTCATTTGCAAAATGGCTATTTTTAAGGGCTATATAATACATAATATATATAAATTTCATAGCGACTATTTTGAATTTTAAACTGGACATAACTTCCAATTAATATTATGAAATCTTATTTTTTCACATTCATTAAAAAGATATAATTAAATAGACTCAAATATTTCTGGTTATATTAAAACCATTTCAGTTATTTTCAGTTCTTCATTCTAATTGTTAGCTAGTTCATTCTGATAAAAATATCATTTATCTTTACAAACTTGGAATATTTCATCCAAACTCTTTCCAAATCATTTATTATTATTTTACATAATTTTTCCATATTTTTAATAATGATACCAAAATGTTACGACCGGAACTCGCCCTTACAGGAAAGCCTGGATTGAGTTTGAAATAATTTCCTTTCTGATTTATTTTGAATTTTGTACATTCACTTGAAATTTGAAATCAAAATTTCAAACTGCAGCGCCATTTCAAGCTCGTTTTATAATTAAAATAAATTTATATGTTCCAGCTTCGATTTAAATAAATTTTTAGTCGTTATTATTTAAAATAAATCATTTTAAATTCTGAAAATCCATTTAAATAGCTAAAATAAAAAATTTAATTTGGTTTTGAAATACCGGGTTGTTACAATTTCCCCCACTTAAAATCTTTTTGTCCTAGAAATAGAACAGAGCTGAAAGAAACTCAACTTTCATTCTGGCTTTAATTCTTCAACTTTTTAGTTTTTGAAGAATTTTTGCTGTAATGATACGGATTTTGCTCGGACCTAATCAATTGCTAAATCGACCAAGACCGTTCAAAACCCGGATACGCTAACTCTGGACATACAACACATCAGAACAAACAACAGAAGACTTTTATAAACATCATAATAATATTACATCAGAGTATAGAATATCAGAGTACATCGAAAAAAATATACAGTGGAAGGTTTATTTACAATAAATGTAATACAATGCAGCGGAAACAAAAAAACTAACACATCGGAAGACTACCAACGCTCTAGACACAGCTTTAAGCTTCAATCTAGAATCCTGCTTAATGAAATAATCTGCAAAACCAAAACTACAAGCTGCCCGTGTGGAAAATATGGGCACCCAGAGTTTAGGTTATAACAATAAACTCCAGGTCAGTCATTGGACTGGTGTGAGAACTAAAAAAAGTTATTAAACTTTGCTTTAAAATAAGGTAAATCATTGGACCACGTCGTATGTCACGGAACGAGTTTACCCCCACGAATACCAGTACATAAACACAACAACCAATAATATAAATGTGGATCTATAATGCATCAACCAACATGCAATTTTCCAAGTTACCCATTTAGGCTTAACCCCAAACATAGATTTTCCAAATCCAATTATATTTACAGAAATTATTCCTTGGGACTTTATTTCCCGATTTCTTATTTCAAACCATTTGAAATACATATCTAACTTTATATTAAAGTAGATTTCACTTTGGGATCTCAAACCAAAATATTTGGAAATATGGATTCCAAAACACAATAATGCATACAAACAAGTGTGCAACCAAATATCATGCACGACCCTCAGACCAGGTTGTACGCTCCCCTCCAACTCGATATATATATATATATATATACATATATATATATATATATATATATATATATATGCACCTCCCACTATAGAGCAGGCTACACTGACGATGCTCCATTCCACACTCTGGGGAACTACACCGCCCTCATACTTTTTGTCACTCTCGGGTTACCCGAGTCTTTAGCCACATACTTGCTAAATCATTTTATATCCCAAAGTGGGGAAAATCATTTCACAACATAACAATCATAAGTACTTTCAAAATATAGTACTTCACATCAGCAGTTCACACATATGATCAGTCACTATTAATCACATAATCTTTAAGCTCGTACGTCTCCAATAAGGGTGTTAAGCAAGAGAATAAATTCTCCACTACTAGACAGATACATCATCAATAGCAACTAATCAATTATGTAATGAACTACAATGTAACACATAATACATTTTTAAATCATTTCTCAACATCGGGTTAGCCTTCGAAATCCTTTTTATTTTATAAAACATTTTTATAAAACATTCCCTGTCCAAAATCGGGAATACAATTCTTTTCACTTAATAAAAATATCATTTCAAAATCATGCATTAAATTTGAAATAAACAAAACATCACTAAACACCTTATCGTCAAATCGTGAAGTGTTTCATAAGGTGTTAGCACACAAATATTTTTATCCAACCTAACGCTAAATGTAAAAGCATATTCTGCTCATAAACTCGTCGAGCACCATCCAAACAATCAATCAACCATAATCAATATCAACAACCAAGTAAATTTGGTTTAATCACAACATGTGTTTTGGTAAATTCAATTGCCATTTATTCATTCATAATCAAATTAAAGATTTATTCAAACACCAATTGGTTTCAATCCCAAAAATCATTTCTTGTTGATTGTTCAACTTTCTGGAAATTAATCCATCTTTAACTGAGTTAAAGAAACAATGTCATTTAAACACAGTTCACGATAAACCCAAAATCTTATTTGCTATTTAATGTAAGGCGCAGAATAAAAATAGTATCGGATTATATTCAACATAAAATTCTGAAACCAACAAATATCGTATTGGAATAACGATATATATATCTTCCAAATTCCTCAACAATATCCGTATAATCACGGAATCCAATATAGAAATATTCTGAGGATTATTTAAATTCAAATCTAATCCAGTTCATATATTGGAAATTCTGGTTAAATTAAAACCATTTCCCTATCCAATTTATTTATTTAAAACCATTGGATTTCATTCTAGTTACTAACTAGTTCATTCTAATAAAAATATCTTTTATCTTTTCAAACATGGGATTTATCATCCAAAATCTTTCCAAATCATTTATTATAATTTTACACAAATTATTAATATTTAAATAATTTTATCAAGGCCCGTACAGTTGGAATTTAATAGCATCCACAGAACTGCATCCATAGCGACCTTTTCCAAATTTTATTTGGACATAATTCCAAATCCAACCGTTAGATTTCAAATCTCTTATATTCATTGGAAAGCCCTTTTCGATACAAATCCAACATTTCCGGTTTTAGGAGAATCCTATAGTCGGATCTCCCGTAATATCAATTTGAAGTCAATGGTTGAAATTTGCGAACAGTCGCGGCGCGGCTCGTTCTATTCGAACCATTAATATATATATATATATATATAATATAATATAATATATTTCGATCAAAACGTATTTTATAAATTCGTTTTAAAAACCATTCCCACTTTCGCTTCAATTTTAAATCAAAATTGAATACTCTTTATCATTATAATATTTAAATGATAATATTTTCAAAATATCAGATTTTGAAATAATTTCCTTTTCGACAATTGTTATAAAAATGAATAAAATCGATATAAATATCATTCGCATCTAAATGGCGCATATCTAATCAATACGGCTTCACACATTTCAATATTTCGTGTCCATCCAAAATAGGACATCAAATTCACATTTTTAATCCTATACTAAATATTATTTTAAAATATTCGTTATTTTAAAATATTCGTTATTTTCTGAATTGGAATCAGACACAGTCAATTACCATATAATGTTATTTATATGGATTTCATATAATACATGTATACAACAAAAATGATAAACAATCATCCATCATTTGGAGTGCATTACACAACTGCATAAGCATTAAATATAAATAATTAATGCTTACAAAAGTCTGTCAACTAATCGATTGACATATAACTAAACAATTATGATTAATGTACGTCAAATATCATCCCAATACCCGTTGGGGTTTCAACTAACAAATATTGAATGTTAGTTGTGCAGTTGGGCGATGTGTAAAATTTATCGTCCCAATCTATGTCAGTTAAATGAGTGTACATAAACAAATCGTCCGATTTGTAAATGTATATTCATTTTCATTTCAGGAGAATTTTATGCCATTCATATATACGTTAAAATTATATTTTTAACAATAAAATATTTATTTCAACCCTTGACTATTTTTAATAGTTCATACATTCAATAAAAATAATATTTTTATGGTTCAAACATTTTATTCAACACTTGAACATTTTATACAGTTCATATACACATTAAAAATTATATTTTTAATGAATAATATTTGTTTTAGAAAATTTCGGCATTATAACTGCGCGATATTAAAACCGGAGTAATGTCTAGCATTAACCCTCTCCTGATACTGGCTTGCGCCATACACAATCAATCCAATCACTCACAAATACAATCACTAATCACAAACAGTCAATTTTCCCAATACAATCCAAACAACAAACATGGTTTGTACAATAAATAGTGTTGAGGGCTTCTAAGCCCAGTTTGCATCCTATTATATATATTTAACTGTAAAATAATTAGAGTGAGAAGGAGTTCTCACTTTGGGATCCACTCCGCCTTGCTTTTCTAACGTTCTGATTTGCTGTTTTGGTTCCAGAACTTGCAGACGAGATCCAATCTTCACGCCATCTTTTTCTTGCTTAAACGCGCCATTTCGGACGACTTTCGCCTATTGGCCTTTCTTTGGAAATTGGTCCATTTCACCAGAAATCGCGAAAAGACAGTATTTGAACAACAGACTTTGGACGCGTTTTCTGAGCAACTCCGCAATCCAAAATCTGACTACCATATACTCAAATCGAAGATAAAACCGTGCTCTTGATTTTGGTACTGTGGAGTTTTGGCCATAGGGGATTGATTTGGGAGATACAGGCTAAAACAGGTCAGGGTCTTATTTGCAAACACCAAAATTTTTAAAAATGGGATTTTGGCCAGAGGGGGACCCACAGTGGCGGTGGGGGATGACGGCGGTAGGGCTGCAGGCGGTAGGGGAGGGGCGGCTAGGCACGGTGGTGGGCTACGGTGGGCTGAGGCATGGTTTTGGGGTTTTAGGGTTTGCTGTATGCATTGGGGAAGAAGGAAAGAGAGGCGGCGGATGAGGAGCGGAGGGGCGGTGGCGTGCCGCGGTGATGGGGAGGCGGTGCAGTGGCCGGCATGGGAGACTAAGCGTGGTTTTCTGCGTTCGGTTTTATTTTTTTTCTTTTTCTATTTTTTTTTCGATTTGAACGATGGAGATAAAGGATGGGGGTTTACTACCTTAGATAATTATTTAATTTAATTCCCAAAAAGTAACTTTGTAAATTGAACTCCAAATCGAGCCCACCGACTGTCATCCCTAGCTAATTACCCCCGCTCCGGACACAATAGGATATGTCCCAAGAGCCAATTTTACTATTTTGATCAGTTTTCATCAAAATTAAAATATAAATTAATATAACTTTCAAAATTGATTTTAACGTGCATTTCAATTTATTGGGGCCACATACGGACTCCAAAAATTCTAGAAAATTATTTCTAACTATGTTTTGACGATACGGGCCTACCAAACTGATTTCATCAAATTTGGAGGCCATTTGAAAAATGACCATTTTACAGTCGATTAAATTCAAACTGAATTGACCAAACACGTTTGAATTCGTCATGCTCACATATTAATTTCAAAAATTATCTAGCAATAATTTGATATTCCGGATCCAACAAAAGTGATTTCATCGAAAACAGAGTTCATTTGCAAAATGGCTATTTTTAAGGGCTATATATTGTATAAAATATATATAAATTCCATAATGGCTATTTTTGGATTTTAAACTGGACATAACTTTCAATTTATATTATGAAATCTTGATTTTTCACATTTGTTAGAAAGATATAATTAAACAGATTCTAATATTTCTGGTTTTACTGAAATTCGATTTATTTTGAATTCGGTACATTCATTTAAAGTTTAAAATCGAAATTTCAAACTACTACGCCATTTCAGGCTCGTTTTATAAATAAAATAAATTTATACGTTCTAACTTCATTTAAAATAAATTTTTAGTCGTTATTATTTAAAATAAATCATTTAAATATTCAAAGTCCATAAAAATAGCTAAAATAAAAAAATTAAATTGGTTCTGAAAATCCGGGTTGTTACAATCTCCCCTACTTAAAATCTTTTCGTCCTCGAAAAGGAGCGGAGCTGAAAGTTGTTTAACTAACCAACTCAACTTTCATTCCGACTTTTATTCTTCAACTTTTCAGTTTCTAAGAATTTTCTAATTTCTCAAAAAATTGGCTAACACCCTAAATTGTCAATTTTTTTTGCCATAACCTCCTTTGTACGGGTTGATATTTAAAATCGCAACTTGCCTCATAGGGCCCTCATCAATCCAAAAGAAAAAGCGGCTAGTCAATCGGCTCATAAAATCGTCAAAACCCAAGAAAATAGTAAATATATACCAATTAGTCGGGCATACAGTTTTATTCCTCTTCTTAGCTTCCATGCTACGACCTATTCACACACACATACATACATACATACATATATATATATATATATGTACATGTATGCAGTTTCAATCAATTTTCAATTCAGTTCAATATTTGATTCGATTTGGCTAAATTTACCTTCAATTTCTTAGCAGTTTTATTGTTCCAACATTTTAATTATTCAAATTAATTATCATACAATACAACCAGCAATCAATTAGTTGAATAGCTTTTCAATCATACGTATGCTCAAAAATCCAATTTTTAGTGTCAAATCACAACAATAAACCCTATCTAGTTTTGGTTCTGACACCAGTCAATTGGAAATATATAGACATCCCACTTTCGAAACACGAATATAAATGATGATGATGACATGCCATCATCAGAATCATGTCCGAGCGACTAGATTGTGATTCTATATCTATCCAGTATATTTAAGACTTTGAATATACGTTCATCACTTGTATATGCAAAATCTTCATATACTCGATTGTACAAAATAAAATAATATATCCAAATACGTATATTTAGATTAAATTTTCAAAACTAAATTTGTTTTTAATAAATAATACTCTTCTAACTAATTCTAGCATACTACTGTTCTTATCTCTAACGAGTCATTCTCATTGGATATTACTAATCCAATCTCTGATGATTCTTTCGTTCGGTCCTAATGCGCCTTGTTCTCGAGCTCTGTAAACCAAAGCTCTGATACCAGTTGTAACGATATGAATTTCGCTCGAATCTAATCGATCAGTAAATCAACCAAGACCGTTCAAAACCCGGATATGCTAACTCTGGGCATACAACACATCAGAACAAACAATAGAAGACTTTTATAAACATCATAATAATGTTACATCAGAGTACATCGAAAAAAACGGAAGATTTATTTACAATAAATGTAATATAATGCAGCGGAATCAAATAAACCAACACAACGGAAGACTATCAATGCTCTGGACACATCTTTAAGTTTCGATCCAGAATCCTGCTAAATGAAATAATCTGCAAAACCAAAACTACAAGCTGCCTATGTGGAAAATATGGGCACCTAGAGTTTAGGTTAAAACAATAAACTCCAGGTGTAACACCCCACCTCCGTTAAGGTCACTCACAAAGGGAATGCCTTAACTTTGGTGGAGCATTTTAGTAAACAGAACAGAAACTTACAAGACAGATAAAACAGTACTTGAAAATTTTTAACTTTATTACAGCAGAAACATAAATTAATATGGTTACATCCTTTCAAATTTCAGAATTCAAGTACAAAATATCAGTCTTGTACAAAAGCCTTCAAAATGCATGGTTTAAAATCATAATCCCCATGGAACGGAAGCTATGCAGAGCCAAGCCATACTTTAAGCACTTCAAGCAAAGAGAAATCTGGATCAAGCTAAAGTATTTCCCTCCTTGGATAACCTGGGGGGGGAACGGAAGAAAGGAGGCGAAACAACAAGGGTCAGACAAAAAGTCTGGCAAGTCCAGTGACTTTCAGCATATGAACAGATAATAATAATATGATATGAACATAAAACTGGATGTGAGATAACTATAACAGGTGTAGCAGATATAATTGAAAAACAGAATGATATAAACTATTGTTTTACACTTCTCTGCACTAATACTAGTATAGCAGAATTAGGTGTCACCCTAATGTCTAAATTGAAGCAGAAACGGGTACAGAATACTTTAACAGGAACAGAATGCTAATAATGGGCCTTTACTACCCGATCAGAAACAGACAGAAGAAGAAACAGATTTATCCCTATGGAGACAGAATGTGGAATTAGGTGTACACTAGTAATGGGCCTTTACCACCCGAACAGACGGTACCACACAGAAACAGACAGGTGTTACCACCCAACAGAAACAGACGGTACCAACAGAAACAGACAGAACTAAGCGTACCCTAAAACCCTACCCCAAGCAATCGGCTCCCTAATACATAAATATCCTGTGTCGGCCCCACAGTAGGGTGTATCACTCCCTAAAGTGACAACCAATTGGCACAGACCTATTTACAGATGTCACGGCGTCTTACATCCTCAGAGGCAGACCGGGGTCCATGCACGCACATGACCCGGTTGGAACGCACCATCAACACCCCTCGCCATTATCAGAATGAACCACTTATAATTAGTTCAGTAAGCGTGCCCGGACCCTACCTACTGTTGGGTCAAAGTTTTGATACCAGAAAGGGTTACTGACTAATATGGGTCCCAAACAACAGATGACACAAGTAATTCCCCTCCTAACCTTGTGTCCCCAGACTAACAGATTTCAGATTAACTTGTTTACATGTTCAGACATACAGAATTCAGATTTACTAATTCACAAATTAAGTTAACAAGTTTTCAGACTAACAGGTCAGATGTACAGATTTTTCAGATTTGTCTAACTTTGTATTGGGCCTACAGATTCATGGATGGGTTTTACTACATCTATTAATCCCTTTGGTTTAATCCTATTTTCCCCAATACGTTTTAGACGTCATTCTTATCTTAGATTTTTCATTAATTAATTATGAATGCACAGACCTCTCACATTAGGTCGGTAGCTTGTGGCCACTGGATATGCCGGGCGGTTCCGGGCAGACTTCTGCCACAAGCCAGACCTAACCTCGTGTCTTACGCATGTTATGACTAACTTCTCACATTAGAACCTATTGTTTGCGGCCACTGGATGTGCCGGGCGGTTCCGGGCAGATTTACGCCGCAAACTCATTCTAACCTCGAGTTAGCCATGTTTATCTTTGCGGCCAATTAATTAATTATTTACCGTTTATGCGCACGCCCAATATATATGCCAATTCAGATTATATCAATAACAGGATGATTATATCAACATAGCAGATAACAGATTTTATATGACTTAACGGATTTAACAGATTTAGCAACTTAGCAGATTTTGGCATATAACAGGTTAGGCATTTCAACCGACAAATTTAACAGATTAGGCATTTCAACCTAATTAGCAATCTAGGCAATATAACAAAACTAGTAGTTTAGGCAACTTGACAAATTAGCAGATTTAGCAAATTTAATATTTCTAAAAGTTCTATTTACATGCCTTGCCTAAACATAAATTAGGCCTAAGTTCATATGCCTAAATAATGTCATGATTCACAATATGATCATATACTTCCATGTTTGCATACATTTACATAGCGCAGAATATGGACATAATTTACCCTATAACATATGTTCCAATTTTTGTTGAACTAGCATTTTTACAGCAGATTCACATATAAATTATACCAAATATAACCATTAATTCCAATGCATGCCATATATCCAAAAATCCCTATTTAGGTGTAATCCCAATAATAGATATCCTAATTAATGCAAATCTTTTACACCTAAGCTTCCATATCTTCTTCTTTTTAAGTCATGAATAATTATGCAAACTATACCCAACAATCTAAATCTTTAAATCATATCTTCTAAAAATCAAATCTTGACTTTTATATGCATTTTGTCCAAAGTCTCAAATCATATGTAATCTTACAGTGGTTCCTCTTCTTCTTTTATCACAGAATATGCATAGGTCTAAAACTAGTTTATAACATATGCTTATTTTTCTAATTAATTACAGATCTAAATAACATATGTTCATTTCTCTAATTAGTTACAAATCTAAATTACAACATACTCTATGCATGCAATATATATAAATTACATGTTCATAGCCAAATTTATACATCCAATCCCAAGTCACATGTCCAATATATTTTATGCTTCAAATCTAAAGTCATACGTTCAATTCAGTCTTGTCAAATTTCGCATCATTCATTAATTGTCCCAAATTTTGCGTTCATACGTGTGACGGCCTGGAATTTCGCTCGATCTGAATCAGTCGTTAAACCGATCTAGACCGTTCGAAACCCCTGAACGTTGAGAACATGACAAATCAGAACACAAACAGAAGAACATTTCATTGTATATTACAACAATGCATCAGATTACAAGAATATACAGAGTATAAATGAATAAATATTACACAGAAATATCAGAGATTTAAATTACATTTAAATACATAGCAGCGGAAAAATAATATAAAGCACAACTGAAGGTGATATACGGATACAGAGCTTTCCGGATATCATTCCAGCTGTAAACCAGGATCCTGTGAATATAAATCTGCAAAACCAAAACTACTAGCTGCCCGTGCGGAAAATAGGGGCACCCAGAGTTTAGGTTAAAACAATAAACTCCAGGTCAGTCATGTGACTGGTGTGAGAACTAAAACAATTATTTAAAACTTTACTTTAAAAGAGAGTAATTCAAGGGACCACGCCGTATAACACGGAACGGGTTTTCTCCCAAGAATACCAGTGCATATCAATAAACAACGCAATGCTTTTCGAAAAATGAAGCTATTATAAGACCCAGGTCCTATCATACAATGCAACGCAAGCCGGGGGATAGGGTTTTCCCTTATAATAGCCAAACATGCTTGGTACGTTAAAACAAATCATTTGATACTATAATAAATGTATAGTGTCAAAACAGTTTCAATCATAAATATAAATCATAGACGGCATAGTATCCCATGCTACTATGTCGCCATACTAGGCTCTACAAATAAAGCCGAATTACACGTATTGGAAATTGGATTCCGTCATGAGTCGAGGCAAGGGGCAAGCTCCTCTCCGCGTTCGAGACACTCTAGCAAATGTCCCCGGGATTACGCACACTGGGTAACCCCTGGATGCGGCTGGGCCGGTCCTCACTTACGTTAGAGGATTAATTATGCCTGAACACACGTTTCCCGGTCCTTACAGACCTATAATCGAGGCGCCTCATCCCAACAACCACAAAGGTGAAAAGTATATATATGTCAGGGCTGGTAAGTCACTGACACCACCAAAGCTAGAAAGAAACGTGCGCTCTCCCAGCGGTCCGTATCCCGTTTTTAACTCATACCGAGGTGTGAGGCTCGCGAATTCACGCTATACACAAAGCTGCCACGTAGGCGTGCTTTGATCATCAACCACAAGGCTTTGCTTTTCAACAGAAGCCTTGATCCATGCAACTCAGCATGCCACACAGGCAATTCATGCCATGCGACTGATGTCCATCGATATACAACCTCTGAGCTCGTACGTCTCAGAGAAGGGCGTTAAGCAAGAGAATAAATTCTCCGCCGCCAAACAGATGTATATTTAATAGAAATCAATCAGCACAGAATAAAATCCAGTGTCAGACACACAATCCATTTACAAGTCCGTTCTGGGTCTGAACGAAACCGGAGGCACTTTCCTCGCATATCCATCCATCTCCAAGTACGTCTGGACGACCACCAACTATTTCCATCCTCTTGGGTGTACAGCCCAATCAGGATCGTCAGTAATAATCCAAACGATGTGAAGACTTCCGGTCTTCGACCACCGTCTTCATCTTCGACTTATCGTCGAATCGGTTATTCAGAATGGGTATAAACCCGGACTTTCCGAACAACCCACGTATATTGAAAACAAATGTTACACAAACACAACATACGCCTCATTCCAATTCATTAGTCACTAATCGCAAATTAGCAAGAGAACAATTTCCCAAACATTAACCCCGAAGGCCGAAACCAACATCAGATCAATACCCAGGAAACCATTCTTCTTAGCCAACCTACAGCTAGTTTCTAAATTTCACATTCTTAGGGAAAGGTTCCCATTAATTTTATCCAAGATAAATTCTTTAAAATTTATCCTGTAATCTTCCTTTGGATGTCATTTAAAACCAAATTATGGTTTTCCAACTAGTCGAGATTAGCGAACCACAACGAAGTAATTATTTATTTTATTTCCCAATCCCAACCTATTCATCCCATGAAGCAAAACTGGTAATACTCCATATCTAACACCACGGTGTTATCGGTAAAATTAATTACCATTTCACGTTCAAATCTAATTAAAGATTTAACTATCGCTTTGGAGCAAAACTGGCGATACCCCATTCTCGCTCATTTCTAAATTTGATAATTTAGATTATCAGTTCGAATTTCAATCTAATTGCAGATTCAATAAAACTCCTTTTACTGGGTTAAAGAACTAGGTGTTATTTAAAACACAGTTCACGACAAACCCAAATCACATTCTATTTGTTATCGGGTTAAAGAACTAGTGTTATTTAAAACACTGTTCACGATAAACCCATCTCAAACTTAATCAAATATATTAGAAATTCGATTATTTAAAACCCCTTTTTAAATCTAATTCATTTATTTAAAAATGATTGGGTTTTAAATTAGTTCAAAACTAGTTCATTTCGATAAGAATCTATTTTTATCTTTTCAAATATGGAGTTTTTCACCCCAATTTTTCCCAAATCATTTCTTATGATTTTATACAAATTATTGATATTTTTAATAATTTTATCAAGGCCCGTACAGTCGATTTCCAACAATGGCCATCGAACTGCACTTACAGCGACCTTTTTCGAATTTGATTTGGACGTATCTCCAAATCCAACCGTTAGATTTTGAATTTCTAATATTCGTTAGAAAGCTCTTTTCGATACGAACCCAACGGTTCCGGTTTTAGGAGAATCCGACGGTCGGATCTCCCGTAATGTCCGTTTGAAATAAATGGTCGAAATTTACGAACTGCCGCGGCGCGGCGCGTTCTATTCAGGCCATTATATTATATATATAATATATATAATATATATTTCGTCGATTTCTATTTAAAACGAATTATATATTTAGTTTTGAATTCGTTTCAAAAACAAAGTCAACTTCTATTTCAATTCAAATCAAAATTGAATTCTTCTTTATAAATTCGTTTTAAAATTCATTTCTATTCAATTCAAATTTCAATTTAATTTGAATTCATTTCACTTCATTTTAAATTCAATTCGAATTCGTTTCTCAATTCAATTCAATTCAATTCAATTCAAATTGATTTTCTATTCGATTCAAATTCATTTTCTATTCAAATTAAATTCGTTTCGTTTTCTATTTGAATCAAGTTCATTATATATTCAATTTGAAATCAAATTGGTTTTCTATTCCATTCAATTCGAAATCGTTTTATATTCAATTCAAATCGAAATCGTTATATATTCAATTCATTTCGAAATCGTTATATATTCAATTCATTTCGAAATCGTTATATATTCAATTCATTTCGAAATCGTTATAATCGATATAAATATCGTTCGCGTCAAAATGGCGCATCACTAATCAACACGGCTTTATATATTCTATTTCAAATATTTCTTTTTGTCAACACACGACTAATCTCAACGAATGAGTACCGTCCATGTGTGACTATTTTTGTTAAATTATTTCGTTCAACACATGACTAATCTCAACGGATGAGTACAGTCAACACATGAACCTTTATTTTATATTGATAAAGATGTAAATTTTATTATAAAAATAATTCGTTCAACACATGACTAATCTCAACGAATGAGTATAGTCAACACATGAACCTTTATTTTATATTGATAAAGATGTAAATTTTATTATAAAAATAATTCGTTCAACACATGACTAATCCCAACGGATGAGTATAGTCAACACATGAACCTTTATTTTATATTGATAAAGATGTAAATTTTATTATAAAAATAATTCGTTCAACACATGACTAATCCCAACGGATGAGTATAGTCAACACATGAACCTTTATTTTATATTGATAAAGATGTAAATTTTATTATAAAAATAATTCGTTCAACACATGACTAATCCCAACGGATGAGTATAGTCAACACATGAACCTTTATTATATAATATTCTTTATTTTTCAAATTGGAATGAGGCCCAATCAATCACCATATAAAATTAATTATATGGATTTTCATACAACACATGTATATAATAGCATTGAAAAATAATCAACCATCAACCAAAGTGCACTACACTGTATAAGCATCAAATATAGATATCTAACGCTTATAACAGCCTGTCAATCAATCGATCGACATATTTAATCGATTAGGATGAGTGAACTTCATATTTCATCCCAACACCCGTGTAGGGTTTCAAACAATCAAACACAGATTTTATTCGTGCAGCTGGGCGATGTGTAAAATTTATCGACCCAATCAATGTCATTCAAATAGGTGTACATAAACAAACCATCTGGTTTGTAAATGAATATTTATTTATTCACATTCACGTTAAAAATTATATTTTTAACGATAAAACACTTTATTTCAACCTATGAATTTCTATTCAATTCATTCTTTAAATAAAATGATCTTTTTATTTTTCTAACATATTTTAGAAAATTTCGGCGGCATAACGGCACGATACTAGAAACGGGACGAGGCCTAGCCTTATCCCCGGTCTAGTGAAGGCCCACGCCATTCACACATCAATCAAATTCACTTTCGTTATGCAAACCACAAAATTTGAAGTAAGGGTCTAACCTAGCCTTACTCCTTCGCCTTATAACGGCGCACGTCTAATCCTAATCAATTTATCGATTCGATTTTTCACACCACAAACCACATTCAAACCAATATCGCAATCAATCACCATACAGTCAAACAAACAAGTCCATGGTCTGTGGACGATTGTGTCGGGTGCTACTAAGCACCGTCTGCATCCTAGTATCTATATATAACTAGAAAAGAAATAGAAAGGTGAGAAATTCTCACCTATAGCTATCCTAGCTCCACGGCACTTCTTTTGATAGAAATCTTCATCTTCATCGCATCTTCGTCATCTTCGTTGCCCGTAGTCACTATATGTATATAAAAATCACATTTTTATATTTTCCCTTATATAAAAATCATATTTTTATCGCTAACTTCATATTGTGAAAATAGGATTTTCAACGCTATTTCATATTTGTAAAAATAGAATTTTCACTCGTTATACTTTATATAAAAATCGAATTTTTTTTTTCTATGCTGTTCTATTGATAAAAATTATATTTTTATCATGTTATTCTTCATATAAAGATTTCCCTTTTCTAAAATAAAGATTTCACCTTTATAAAAATATAGACTTCGCCTTTATAAAAATATGGTTTTCTCCTTATAAAAATCACCACTTTATCTCAACGTATATAAAATAAAAATCAGATTTTTATTTCGTTACATACACAAAGATGATATCTTTATATTCTCTATCCTATAAAGATTATATTTTTAATACTTTAAAAATATAAAAATCCTATTTTTAATATTTCTATATAGTAAAGATTATATTTTTAATACTTTAAAAATATAAAAATCCTATTTTTACATGGCTACTTCAATAAAGATCACATTTTTATTATATAAAAATTATATTTTTACTTCCATGTTATATAAAAGATTACATTTTTATCACTTACAACATAAAATAAAATTTAGCTTTAAAGTAATAAAAAAAAAAAACAGTTTTAAAAATAAAGAAAATTCAGTTTTAAAAATAAATAAAAATCAGTTTTAAAATCATATACAAATCAGTTTTTATAAATCAATTTCAAATCAGTTTTTAATTTCCTAAAAAAAATCAGTTTTTAATTTTCAAACCAAATCAGTTTTTAATTTTCAAACCAAATCAGTTTTTAAAGCTTAAATAAAATAATAAAAAAAAACAGTCACTTACAGGGGGGGGCTGGAGCGTCGGAGGTGGGTCAGGGGGCAGGCGGCGGTTGGAGGGTCGGGATGCCGGAGCGGCGGCCCCCACGGTGATGGAGCGATGGCCTGATCCTCGCGTTGGAGGGCTAGGACGGGGGCGTACAGGGTTCGAGAAGGGTTCGAAGGAGAAGGAGGGGGTTCGCCTGCATCGGGGCGGTGCTGTCGTAGGAGGCGCGGTGGCCTGGAGGGGAGGGCGGAGCAGCGGCATGGCGTGGGTGGTGGGGCGATGGGGAGCTAGGGCACAGCGGCGGCGACTTTCTTCTTTTCTCTTTTTTTTCTTTTTTTCTTTTTTTTATTTCCGTTCGATTATGAACGGGAAAAGCATTAGGAGGGGGTTTATAGAAAATTATATATATTAATTAATTTATTTAACTCCCAAAATTCTTGTTTATTAATACGAACACCAATACGAACCCAACGACTATCGTCCCTAGCTAAATACCCCCATTCCGAACACAATGGGATATGTACCGCAAGCTGAATCGACCGTTTCGATCAGTTTCCATTGCATTTATATTTAAATCATTATATTGAATTTTAAACGTACATTTCAAATTACCGGGGTCACATACTAGCTCTAAAAATTATAGAAAAATATTTTCTAGCTTCGTATTGACGATACGGTCCTAACAAAACTAGTTTCGTCGAATTCTGGGACCGTTAGAAAAATGGCCAATTTCCAGTCGATTAAAATCAACTGAAATGGTCAAAACACGTTTTCCTTTGCCACGCTCACATATTGATTCGAAAAATTATGAAATTTGAAACCTAGCAATAACTTGACACTGCGGATCCAACAAAACTGGTTTCGTCGAAATCCGAGGTCATTTGCAAAATGTCCATTTTTAAGGGCCTGAATTCCATAGCGACTATTCAGAATTTTCAACTGGACATATCTTATCATTTCTAAGATGAAATCCCAGTTTGTTAACTTCGTTACAAAGATATAGTTATACAGATTCAAATATTTCTTGTTTCGTTCAATTCTGACTTATATTGAATTCTGTATATTCATTTGAAATTAGAAATCGAATTTTCGAACTACCGCGCCATTTTCGATTCCTTTTATAATTATATATAATTATTATATATTCTAACGACGACGTATATAATATATACGTCGATTCTATATTCAAAATAAATTTTACGTCGATATTAATTAAAATAATTCATTTTAAATATAGAAAATTCGCTGTAATTGCCAAAATAAAAATTTTAAACTGGCCCAGATTTTTGGGTTATTACAATCTCCCCCACTTAAAACTTTTCGTCCCCGAAAAGGAACAAAGTCGAAAGTGGTTTGATTATTCAACTCTACGTTCGTTCTGGCTTGCATTCTCCAACTTTTCAGTTTCTGAGAATTTTCAAATTTCAAAAATTTGGCTAACACCCTAAATTTTCGAAAAATTTCGCCATAACCTCCCCTGCAATGGGAGCATCGGGGAATTTCAAATAGCTTCCCCGGTCCTTCAGATCTCAAAAAGAAAAAGAAAAAGCCAAGCGGCTAGCCAATAGGCTCACAAAATCATCATCACCCAAACAAAACAGGAAATTATGTAGTAAACATGTACCTATTTGTCGGGCAAACAAATTTTATTCTCTGCTCTAGCCTCCTTGCTATGACCTGTTCAATGTAAGTATATGTATATACAAGCAAATGCGACCAATTATCAATACAGTTCAATATTTGATTCAATTAGGCATAAATGGTTAAAATTTAGCAAACAAATAACCAAACAATGCAAACATCAATCAATTAGTGAATTAGAGTTTCAAATTCATAATTTTGATATATATACAGAAAATCTTGTTTTTGATGCCAATTCACAACAATGTGTTCTAACTATATTAGTTTTGGTTCTCACACCAGTCTAATGGAAATATATAGAAAATCACGCCTTCGTAACTCGAACATGAATACTAATGACAACTAGTCAATCATCAGAATCATCTTCGGGCCACTAGAGTATGATTCTATATCTATCCAGTATATTAAAACTTCGAATATACGTTCATGACGCGTATATGCAAAATCTTTATATACTCGATTGTCCATATTCAAAATAAATAAATAGTCAAATACGTTTAAAATGGTTTAAATTTTCAAAACAAAAATTGTTTTCAATTGGAAAATATACTCTTCACACTCGTTCTAGAATACTACTGATCCTATCTCTAACGAGTCATTCTAATTGGATATTACTAATCCAATATCTGATGAATTCTCTCGTATGGTTCTAATGTGTCTTGTTCTCGAGCTCTGTAAACCAAAGCTCTGATACCAAATGTGACGGCCTGGAATTTCGCTCGATCTGAATCAGTCGTTAAACCGATCTAGACCGTTCGAAACCCCTGAACGTTGAGAACATGACAAATCAGAACACAAACAGAAGAACATTTCATTGTATATTACAACAATGCATCAGATTACAAGAATATACAGAGTATAAATGAATAAATATTACACAGAAATATCAGAGATTTAAATTACATTTAAATACATAGCAGCGGAAAAATAATATAAAGCACAACTGAAGGTGATATACGGATACAGAGCTTTCCGGATATCATTCCAGCTGTAAACCAGGATCCTGTGAATATAAATCTGCAAAACCAAAACTACTAGCTGCCCGTGCGGAAAATAGGGGCACCCAGAGTTTAGGTTAAAACAATAAACTCCAGGTCAGTCATGTGACTGGTGTGAGAACTAAAACAATTATTTAAAACTTTACTTTAAAAGAGAGTAATTCAAGGGACCACGCCGTATAACACGGAACGGGTTTTCTCCCAAGAATACCAGTGCATATCAATAAACAACGCAATGCTTTTCGAAAAATGAAGCTATTATAAGACCCAGGTCCTATCATACAATGCAACGCAAGCCGGGGGATAGGGTTTTCCCTTATAATAGCCAAACATGCTTGGTACGTTAAAACAAATCATTTGATACTATAATAAATGTATAGTGTCAAAACAGTTTCAATCATAAATATAAATCATAGACGGCATAGTATCCCATGCTACTATGTCGCCATACTAGGCTCTACAAATAAAGCCGAATTACACGTATTGGAAATTGGATTCCGTCATGAGTCGAGGCAAGGGGCAAGCTCCTCTCCGCGTTCGAGACACTCTAGCAAATGTCCCCGGGATTACGCACACTGGGTAACCCCTGGATGCGGCTGGGCCGGTCCTCACTTACGTTAGAGGATTAATTATGCCTGAACACACGTTTCCCGGTCCTTACAGACCTATAATCGAGGCGCCTCATCCCAACAACCACAAAGGTGAAAAGTATATATATGTCAGGGCTGGTAAGTCACTGACACCACCAAAGCTAGAAAGAAACGTGCGCTCTCCCAGCGGTCCGTATCCCGTTTTTAACTCATACCGAGGTGTGAGGCTCGCGAATTCACGCTATACACAAAGCTGCCACGTAGGCGTGCTTTGATCATCAACCACAAGGCTTTGCTTTTCAACAGAAGCCTTGATCCATGCAACTCAGCATGCCACACAGGCAATTCATGCCATGCGACTGATGTCCATCGATATACAACCTCTGAGCTCGTACGTCTCAGAGAAGGGCGTTAAGCAAGAGAATAAATTCTCCGCCGCCAAACAGATGTATATTTAATAGAAATCAATCAGCACAGAATAAAATCCAGTGTCAGACACACAATCCATTTACAAGTCCGTTCTGGGTCTGAACGAAACCGGAGGCACTTTCCTCGCATATCCATCCATCTCCAAGTACGTCTGGACGACCACCAACTATTTCCATCCTCTTGGGTGTACAGCCCAATCAGGATCGTCAGTAATAATCCAAACGATGTGAAGACTTCCGGTCTTCGACCACCGTCTTCATCTTCGACTTATCGTCGAATCGGTTATTCAGAATGGGTATAAACCCGGACTTTCCGAACAACCCACGTATATTGAAAACAAATGTTACACAAACACAACATACGCCTCATTCCAATTCATTAGTCACTAATCGCAAATTAGCAAGAGAACAATTTCCCAAACATTAACCCCGAAGGCCGAAACCAACATCAGATCAATACCCAGGAAACCATTCTTCTTAGCCAACCTACAGCTAGTTTCTAAATTTCACATTCTTAGGGAAAGGTTCCCATTAATTTTATCCAAGATAAATTCTTTAAAATTTATCCTGTAATCTTCCTTTGGATGTCATTTAAAACCAAATTATGGTTTTCCAACTAGTCGAGATTAGCGAACCACAACGAAGTAATTATTTATTTTATTTCCCAATCCCAACCTATTCATCCCATGAAGCAAAACTGGTAATACTCCATATCTAACACCACGGTGTTATCGGTAAAATTAATTACCATTTCACGTTCAAATCTAATTAAAGATTTAACTATCGCTTTGGAGCAAAACTGGCGATACCCCATTCTCGCTCATTTCTAAATTTGATAATTTAGATTATCAGTTCGAATTTCAATCTAATTGCAGATTCAATAAAACTCCTTTTACTGGGTTAAAGAACTAGGTGTTATTTAAAACACAGTTCACGACAAACCCAAATCACATTCTATTTGTTATCGGGTTAAAGAACTAGTGTTATTTAAAACACTGTTCACGATAAACCCATCTCAAACTTAATCAAATATATTAGAAATTCGATTATTTAAAACCCCTTTTTAAATCTAATTCATTTATTTAAAAATGATTGGGTTTTAAATTAGTTCAAAACTAGTTCATTTCGATAAGAATCTATTTTTATCTTTTCAAATATGGAGTTTTTCACCCCAATTTTTCCCAAATCATTTCTTATGATTTTATACAAATTATTGATATTTTTAATAATTTTATCAAGGCCCGTACAGTCGATTTCCAACAATGGCCATCGAACTGCACTTACAGCGACCTTTTTCGAATTTGATTTGGACGTATCTCCAAATCCAACCGTTAGATTTTGAATTTCTAATATTCGTTAGAAAGCTCTTTTCGATACGAACCCAACGGTTCCGGTTTTAGGAGAATCCGACGGTCGGATCTCCCGTAATGTCCGTTTGAAATAAATGGTCGAAATTTACGAACTGCCGCGGCGCGGCGCTTTCTATTCAGGCCATTATATTATATATATAATATATATAATATATATTTCGTCGATTTCTATTTAAAACGAATTATATATTTAGTTTTGAATTCGTTTCAAAAACAAAGTCAACTTCTATTTCAATTCAAATCAAAATTGAATTCTTCTTTATAAATTCGTTTTAAAATTCATTTCTATTCAATTCAAATTTCAATTTAATTTGAATTCATTTCACTTCATTTTAAATTCAATTCGAATTCGTTTCTCAATTCAATTCAATTCAATTCAATTCAAATTGATTTTCTATTCGATTCAAATTCATTTTCTATTCAAATTAAATTCGTTTCGTTTTCTATTTGAATCAAGTTCATTATATATTCAATTTGAAATCAAATTGGTTTTCTATTCCATTCAATTCGAAATCGTTTTATATTCAATTCAAATCGAAATCGTTATATATTCAATTCATTTCGAAATCGTTATATATTCAATTCATTTCGAAATCGTTATATATTCAATTCATTTCGAAATCGTTATAATCGATATAAATATCGTTCGCGTCAAAATGGCGCATCACTAATCAACACGGCTTTATATATTCTATTTCAAATATTTCTTTTTGTCAACACACGACTAATCTCAACGAATGAGTACCGTCCATGTGTGACTATTTTTGTTAAATTATTTCGTTCAACACATGACTAATCTCAACGGATGAGTACAGTCAACACATGAACCTTTATTTTATATTGATAAAGATGTAAATTTTATTATAAAAATAATTCGTTCAACACATGACTAATCTCAACGAATGAGTATAGTCAACACATGAACCTTTATTTTATATTGATAAAGATGTAAATTTTATTATAAAAATAATTCGTTCAACACATGACTAATCCCAACGGATGAGTATAGTCAACACATGAACCTTTATTTTATATTGATAAAGATGTAAATTTTATTATAAAAATAATTCGTTCAACACATGACTAATCCCAACGGATGAGTATAGTCAACACATGAACCTTTATTTTATATTGATAAAGATGTAAATTTTATTATAAAAATAATTCGTTCAACACATGACTAATCCCAACGGATGAGTATAGTCAACACATGAACCTTTATTATATAATATTCTTTATTTTTCAAATTGGAATGAGGCCCAATCAATCACCATATAAAATTAATTATATGGATTTTCATACAACACATGTATATAATAGCATTGAAAAATAATCAACCATCAACCAAAGTGCACTACACTGTATAAGCATCAAATATAGATATCTAACGCTTATAACAGCCTGTCAATCAATCGATCGACATATTTAATCGATTAGGATGAGTGAACTTCATATTTCATCCCAACACCCGTGTAGGGTTTCAAACAATCAAACACAGATTTTATTCGTGCAGCTGGGCGATGTGTAAAATTTATCGACCCAATCAATGTCATTCAAATAGGTGTACATAAACAAACCATCTGGTTTGTAAATGAATATTTATTTATTCACATTCACGTTAAAAATTATATTTTTAACGATAAAACACTTTATTTCAACCTATGAATTTCTATTCAATTCATTCTTTAAATAAAATGATCTTTTTATTTTTCTAACATATTTTAGAAAATTTCGGCGGCATAACGGCACGATACTAGAAACGGGACGAGGCCTAGCCTTATCCCCGGTCTAGTGAAGGCCCACGCCATTCACACATCAATCAAATTCACTTTCGTTATGCAAACCACAAAATTTGAAGTAAGGGTCTAACCTAGCCTTACTCCTTCGCCTTATAACGGCGCACGTCTAATCCTAATCAATTTATCGATTCGATTTTTCACACCACAAACCACATTCAAACCAATATCGCAATCAATCACCATACAGTCAAACAAACAAGTCCATGGTCTGTGGACGATTGTGTCGGGTGCTACTAAGCACCGTCTGCATCCTAGTATCTATATATAACTAGAAAAGAAATAGAAAGGTGAGAAATTCTCACCTATAGCTATCCTAGCTCCACGGCACTTCTTTTGATAGAAATCTTCATCTTCATCGCATCTTCGTCATCTTCGTTGCCCGTAGTCACTATATGTATATAAAAATCACATTTTTATATTTTCCCTTATATAAAAATCATATTTTTATCGCTAACTTCATATTGTGAAAATAGGATTTTCAACGCTATTTCATATTTGTAAAAATAGAATTTTCACTCGTTATACTTTATATAAAAATCGAATTTTTTTTTTCTATGCTGTTCTATTGATAAAAATTATATTTTTATCATGTTATTCTTCATATAAAGATTTCCCTTTTCTAAAATAAAGATTTCACCTTTATAAAAATATAGACTTCGCCTTTATAAAAATATGGTTTTCTCCTTATAAAAATCACCACTTTATCTCAACGTATATAAAATAAAAATCAGATTTTTATTTCGTTACATACACAAAGATGATATCTTTATATTCTCTATCCTATAAAGATTATATTTTTAATACTTTAAAAATATAAAAATCCTATTTTTAATATTTCTATATAGTAAAGATTATATTTTTAATACTTTAAAAATATAAAAATCCTATTTTTACATGGCTACTTCAATAAAGATCACATTTTTATTATATAAAAATTATATTTTTACTTCCATGTTATATAAAAGATTACATTTTTATCACTTACAACATAAAATAAAATTTAGCTTTAAAGTAATAAAAAAAAAAAAAAAAAACAGTTTTAAAAATAAAGAAAATTCAGTTTTAAAAATAAATAAAAATCAGTTTTAAAATCATATACAAATCAGTTTTTATAAATCAATTTCAAATCAGTTTTTAATTTCCTAAAAAAAATCAGTTTTTAATTTTCAAACCAAATCAGTTTTTAATTTTCAAACCAAATCAGTTTTTAAAGCTTAAATAAAATAATCAGTTTTTAAAGCTTAAATAAAATAATAAAAAAAAAACAGTCACTTACAGGGGGGGCTGGAGCGTCGGAGGTGGGTCAGGGGGCAGGCGGCGGTTGGAGGGTCGGGATGCCGGAGCGGCGGCCCCCACGGTGATGGAGCGATGGCCTGATCCTCGCGTTGGAGGGCTAGGACGGGGGCGTACAGGGTTCGAGAAGGGTTCGAAGGAGAAGGAGGGGGTTCGCCTGCATCGGGGCGGTGCTGTCGTAGGAGGCGCGGTGGCCTGGAGGGGAGGGCGGAGCAGCGGCATGGCGTGGGTGGTGGGGCGATGGGGAGCTAGGGCACAGCGGCGGCGACTTTCTTCTTTTCTCTTTTTTTTCTTTTTTTTTATTTCCGTTCGATTATGAACGGGAAAAGCATTAGGAGGGGGTTTATAGAAAATTATATATATTAATTAATTTATTTAACTCCCAAAATTCTTGTTTATTAATACGAACACCAATACGAACCCAACGACTATCGTCCCTAGCTAAATACCCCCATTCCGAACACAATGGGATATGTACCGCAAGCTGAATCGACCGTTTCGATCAGTTTCCATTGCATTTATATTTAAATCATTATATTGAATTTTAAACGTACATTTCAAATTACCGGGGTCACATACTAGCTCTAAAAATTATAGAAAAATATTTTCTAGCTTCGTATTGACGATACGGTCCTAACAAAACTAGTTTCGTCGAATTCTGGGACCGTTAGAAAAATGGCCAATTTCCAGTCGATTAAAATCAACTGAAATGGTCAAAACACGTTTTCCTTTGCCACGCTCACATATTGATTCGAAAAATTATGAAATTTGAAACCTAGCAATAACTTGACACTGCGGATCCAACAAAACTGGTTTCGTCGAAATCCGAGGTCATTTGCAAAATGTCCATTTTTAAGGGCCTGAATTCCATAGCGACTATTCAGAATTTTCAACTGGACATATCTTATCATTTCTAAGATGAAATCCCAGTTTGTTAACTTCGTTACAAAGATATAGTTATACAGATTCAAATATTTCTTGTTTCGTTCAATTCTGACTTATATTGAATTCTGTATATTCATTTGAAATTAGAAATCGAATTTTCGAACTACCGCGCCATTTTCGATTCCTTTTATAATTATATATAATTATTATATATTCTAACGACGACGTATATAATATATACGTCGATTCTATATTCAAAATAAATTTTACGTCGATATTAATTAAAATAATTCATTTTAAATATAGAAAATTCGCTGTAATTGCCAAAATAAAAATTTTAAACTGGCCCAGATTTTTGGGTTATTACAATACGTTAATCTCTTTATGAGATTGGGCACAGGCACGTGGTAGCCTGGCTATAGAAACAGAAAAGAAGAAAGGAATACAGAACAGTCACAGAAAACAGATCCAACAGAAGAGAATATATATACAACCTCAAACTCAGTTTTAAATGCATATCAAAATTATAATTAACGTTTATAGCGGAGAATAACTGTACTTGCCTTGATTGGATTAAAGAAAGAACTTGTTGTAGAATCTTTGCAGAAACTTTAATCTCTAGTTTGAATTGAGTTGCTTAGGCTGATGTTGATTATCTTCTAGTTTTAATTCCAGCAGAGCAGAGACGCCATTTTTATTTTTAATTAGAAGAAGAGAGCAATGGAGGCTAGAGAATTGTGTAGGAAACCTAGGTAGAGTCCAGGGTCATTTTTATAGGGGTTATGAACTGATTATGACCGTTGATGTCGCTTGGATTGATCGTAGCCTTTCATCCTAAGGAGAGACCAATTAGAGCCTGCCACCTAGCCCTAATGACAAAGCAGACTGCAGAAAATCGACCAACATAGAATAGGCCAGCCAGGGTGGACTGGGTTCGACCTGGGTCTGGACCAGGTCGACAGCCCTGTCGACAGCCCTATCGACAGCCCTGTCGACCTGGCTAGACCAGGTCGACAGCCCAGTCGACCTGGGTGTCTTAGGCGGGAGTTTTCCCGCCTTGGCCAATTGGGCCCGGTTTTAGTTTTTAAACTGTTTTATTCTGTTCGAATTTTAAACTTAATTCAGAAACTTCCGAAGGCCATATCTTCTTCATACGGACTCCGTTTTTCGAAAACTCGGACTCTATTTCGCGTATTTTTCCGAGATGAACGCAATGGCGTATCCCGTTTCCCTTAGTTCTTTGATTTCAAATTAATTATACTTTAATTTGTTAATTCCACAGTTATAGAATACACGGGGTGTTACACCAGGTCAGTCATGGGACTGGCGTGAGAACTAAAAAAAGTTATTAAACTTTACTTTAAAATAAGGTAAATCAAGGGACCACGCCATATGTCACGTCATGGGTTTACCCCTATGAATATCAGTACATAAACAACAACCAATAATATAAATGTGGATCTACAATGTATCAACCAACATGAAATTTTCCATTCTACCCATTTAGGCTTAACCCCAAATATAGATTTTCCAAATCAAATTATCTTTACAGAAATTATTCCTTTGGACTTTATTTCCCGATTTCTTATTTCAAACCATTTGAAATACTTATCTAGCTTTTTATAAAAGTAGATTTCACTTCGGAATCTCAAACCAAAATCTTTGGAAATATGAATTCCAAAACATAATAATGCATACAAACAAGTGTGCAACCAAATATCGCACACGACCCATAGACCAGGCTGTACGCACCCCTCCAAATCGATATATATATATATATATATATATATGTGTGTGTGCACCTCCCACTATGGAGCAGGCTACACTGACGATGCTCCATTCCACATTCTGGGGAACTACACTGCCCTCATACTTTTAGTCACTCTCGGGTTACCCTAATCTTTAGCCACATAGTTGCTAAATCATTTTATATCCCGAAATGGGGAAAATCATTTCACAACATAATAGTCACAAGTACTTTCGAAATATAGTACTTCACATCAGCAATTCACACATATGATCAGTCACTATTAATCACATAACCTTTGAGCTCGTATGTCTCAAAGAAGGGTTTTGAGCAAGAGAATAAATTCTCCGCCACCAAACAGATACATCATCAATAACAACTAATCGATTATGTGATGAACTACAATGTAACACATAATACATTTCTAAATCATTTCTCAACATCGCGTTATCCCTCGAAATCCTTTCTGTTTTATAAAATATTTTTATAAAACATTCCCTGTCCAAAATCAGAATACATTTATTTTCACTTAAGAAAAATATCATTTCGAAATCATTCATTAAATTTGAAATGAACACAAGGTAACGATACGAATTTCGCCCGGACCTAATCGATCGCTACATCGACCAAGACCGTTCGAATCCTGCATACGCTAACTCTGGGAATACAACAGATCAGAACAAATAACATAAGACTTTTATTGAATCATAATAATGCAACATCAGAGTATAGAATATCAGAGTACATCGATAATAATACAACAGCGGAAGATTAATTTACAACAAATATAATACAACGCAGCGGAAGACTATCATGCTCTGGACACAGCTTTAAGCTTAAATCCAGAATCCTTCTCAATAAATAAATATCTGCAAAACAAACCACTCGACTGCTCGTGTGAAAAATAGGGCACCCGGGTTTGCAAGTGGAACAAACTACGAGTCAGTCATGGGACTGGTATGAGAAATCTTACTTAACTTATTTAATAATAATAAGGCTAATCACTGGACCACGCCGCTAACCCAGAATGGGTTTACTCCATTGGGTTGCCAGTGCATAAACAACAACCAGAATTAAACTTATGGATCTACAATGCATCATACAACATGCATTTTTTTTTCCAATCTACCCATTTAGGCTTAATCCCTAAACTTAAATTTCAAAATTCAATTCTCTTTACAGAAATTATTCCTTTAGACTTTATTTCCCGATTTCTTATTTCAAATCATTTGAAGTACATATCTAGCTTTTATATCAAAGTAGGTTTCACTGCGGGATCTCAAAAAAATCTTTAGAAATATGAATTCCAAAATAAATGCATAAAAATAAATATGCAACCAAATATCGGGCTCCCCTTAGACAAGGCTACAGGACTCACCTCGCCAACTCGATATATATATGTGCGCCGCCCATCTAGGAGCAGGCTACACCGACGATGCACCATCCTACACTATTGGGGAAGACATACACTGCCCTCATCCACCACCATCCCCTGTGTTTTAGTCGTCCGCGTCACCCGCATCTTTAGCCACATACTAAATCATTTCATATCCCGAAGTATGGAAAATAATTTCACAACATAATAATCACAAGTACTTTCAAATATATATAGATTTCCAATTCCAAATCATTTGAAAATCATCGGGTACAAAATCCTTTTTGTTTTATAAAACATTTTATAAAACATTCCCTATTCAAAATTGGGAATACTATTCTTTTTTACTTAAGAAATCTCATTTCAAAACCATTTATTAAATTTTGAAATAAACAACATCGATAAACACCTTATAGTCAAATCGTGAAGTGTTTCACTAGATGTTAGCACATAGATATTTTTACCCAACCCAATGCTAAATGTAAAAGCATATTTTGCTCATAAACTGGTCAAGCACAATCCAAACAGTCAATCCATCACAATCAATATCAACAACTAAGTGTTTTTGATTCAATCACATATCATGTTACAATAAAAGAGTACTTTATTGCCTACACATTTTCTACATTTCATGTTACAATAGAAAAAAGTATTTTATTGTCTACACATTTTCTACATTTCATGTTACAATAAAAAATATTTTATCATCTACATATTTTCTATATTTCATGTTACAATAAAAATATATTTTATTGTCTACATAATTTCTACATTTCCTACGTATAAATAAAAAGAAAATTTTATTTATACAATACAATTTCTATGTTTCTAATGATGAATAAAAAGAATATTTTATTTGCATAACAACTTCAATGTCCTAATGACAAATAAAAAGAATATTTTATTTGCTTAACAATTTCAATGTTCTAATGACAAATAAAAAAGAATATTTTATTTGCATAACATTTCTATGTTTTTAATGACAAATAAAAAGAATATTTTATTTGCATAACAATTTCCTAACAAATAAAAAAGAACATTTTATTTTCATAACAATTTCAATGTTCTAATGACAAATAAAAAGAATGTTTTACTCGTATGCATATTTTCTACATTTCTAATGACAAAAAAAAATAGTACTTTATTTTTATACATGTTTTCTACTTTTCTAGTGACAAATAAAAAGAGTATTTTATTTGTATACATGTTTTCTACATTTCTAATGACAAATAAAAAGAGTATTTATTTTCAATTCATTTTCTATGTTGCTAATGACAAATAAAAAGAAGAATTTATTTTAATGTCATTTTCTATGTTGCTAATGACAAATAAAAGAAGATTTTTATTTTCATAACAATTTCAATGTTTTCTAATGAAAAATAAAAAGAATGTTTTATTTTCATAACAATTTCAATGTTCTAATGACAAATAAAAAGGAATATTTTATTTACATAACAATTTTAATGTTCTAATGACAAATAAAAAGAATATTTTATTTGTATAACATTTCTATGTTTCTAATGACAAATAAAAAGAATATTTTATTTGCATAACAAATTCTAAGTCTCTAATGACAAATAAAAATAATATTTTATTTGTATAACAAATAAAAATAATATTTATTTGTATAACAATTTCTATGTTTCTAATGACAAATAAAAAGAAAATTTTATTTGCATAATAAATTCTAAGTTTCTAATGACAAGTAAAAAGAATATTTTATTTGCATAACAAATTCTAAGTTTCTAATGACAAATAAAAAGAATATTTTATTTGTATAACATTTTCTATGTTTCTAATGACAAATAAAAAGAATATTTTATTTGCATAACAAATTCTAAGTTTCTAATGACAAATAAAGAGAGAATTTTATTTGCATAACAAATTCTAAGTTTCATTTGTATAAATAAAAATATGAATTTAATTTACACAACAAATTCTAAGTTTCATTTGTATAAATAAAAATGAGAATTTTATCTACACAACAAATTCTAATTGTATAAATAAAAATGAGAATTTTATTTACACAACAAATTCTAAGTTTCATTTGTATAAATAAAAATGAGAATTTAATTTACATAACAAATTCTTAGTTTCATTTGCATAAATAAAAATGAGAATTTTATTTACACAACAAATTCTAAGTTTCAATTGTATAAATAAAAATGAGAATTTTATTTACACAACAAATTCTAAGTTTCATTTGTATAAATAAAAATGAGAATTTTATTTACACAACAAATTTCTATTATTAACATATACAATAAAAAGAATATTTTTATTGTATAACAAATTTTGGCAATTTTGTTATCAACATATACAATAAAAAGAATTATTTTATTATATAACAAATTTTTCCAAATTTATTATCAACATATACAATAAAAAGAATTATTTTATTGTATAACAAATCTTTGTCAATTTTATTTTCATCATAAATAATAAAAAGAATTATTTTATTGTATAACAAATTTTGCCAATTTTATTATCAACATATACAATAAAAAGAATTATTTTATTGTAAAACAAAATTTTGTTCGATCCTATCATTCATGTATATACAATAGATCAAGACAAACAAGATATTTCAAATCAAATCACGTACAATACACAACTGAACCTTAACAGTGGATATATAAAAATTTACCACAATTAATTTTAATTTTAATCTTTAAGTAAGAAATCTCACCGAAGGTTTTGAATTTTCCTAAATTCGTAACAAGCTCTATTTCAGTTCTGGTCTTTCCATGTTGAAGTGTTCGAAAAGAGGATTCCAACGCATCCAATTTCGTCAAATTCTGATATCGTACGAAGAAGATATCATCATTATAAATTATATAATATAATTAATATAATTATTTCTTAATTACACCATTATAAACTAATTACATTTAAGAATAATCAACCCAGGCCGTTCATTTTTAGATCCAATGGCTTATGCTTCTTCTCCTTCCTTCGTGTAACTACAGATCAAGGAACCCATTCGCACCATCAAATTTCACCAACACCGCAACCACCTAGAGCCACCGTTCGCCGATCAAGACCCACCGCATGAAGCGCCTTGGCAGCAGCTCCTACCATCGTAAACGATCCCCAGCTCACCTCTCCCAAGACCGCCGAAAACGCCCTCCAACATGAGCCCTTTAAGCTTAGAAATTGAACAATATACTAAACGAGATTCGATCAAGGCCATACAGATTTAAAGATCTCACACAGATCTATGATTTTTCCTTTACAATCTCAGTTTAATACGTTGTGGATTAGGACTTATTAAAGGAGGAAATGGGGAACATGCCAGCCATTGATAACATAAGATGGCGGTGGCAGAAATTCTAAGAAATGGTTCTAGGGTTTTGGCATGCTTTCCAAGGGTATTTATAGAGTATACTTTATATTATTTAATTATTTAATTCAGAAATAACTTGTTAAACCATCCGAACTCCAAATGAGACCCAACGACTGTCGCCTCCAGCTAAATACCCCTATTCCGAACACAATAGGATATGTTTCGTAAGCCAATTCAGTTGTTTCAATAGGTTTTTATCAAAATTAAAATATAAATCGATATATATTAAATTTAAAGGTACATTTTAATTTACTACGCTTACATATTTAAATTTAAAGGTGCATTTTGATAGGTTTGTAAAATGGTCATTTTCTGGTCGATCCAATTCAAATTTAAATTACCAAACATATTTAAATTTACTGCGCTCACATATTAATTCAAAAATTATGAAAATTGGAATCTAGCAATAAATTGACATTTCAGATCCAACAAAAGTGGTTTCGTTGAAAACGGAGGTCGTTTGTAAAATGGCTATATTATATATATATATATCCCATAGCAACTATTCTGAATTTTAAATTGGGCATAACTTTCAATTCCCGTTATGAAATCTGAATTTTTCACATTCGTTAGAAAGATATAATTAAACAGATTCAAATATTTCGTGTTTAACTGAAATCCAATTTATTTTGAATCCTGTACATTAATTTGAAATTTAAAATCGAATTTTCAAACTACTGCGCCATTTCAGGCTCGTTTTATAATTAAAATAAATTTATTCGTTCTAACTTCGATTAAAATTAATTTTTAGTCGTTATTATTTAAAATAAGTCATTTTAAATAATCAATTTTCATTAAAACTACTAAAATAAAAAAATTATATCGGTTCAGAACTTCCGGATTGTTACTATCTCCCCCACTTAAAATCTTTTCGTCCTTGAAAAGGATCGGAGCTGAAAGTTGTTTAATTAACCAACTCAACTTTCATTCATTTATTGGTTTCAATTTAATTCCATTAGTTGAACTAATAATCGCACAACACAATCATCAATCATTTAGTTGATTAGCTTTTCAAATATATATAACTTCTATATATTCAAAAATCATATTTTCTAAGATCGGATTATATATATAATCACAAATACATTAATTATAAACTTGTCACTCTCAACTCATTCTAGGGTAATATTAACCCCATCTCTAATGAGTTTTCTCATTCTAGGATACTACTGATCCTGTCTCTAATGAGTATTCTTTTATAGGATATTTCTAATCCTACATCTGATGAGGCTTTTGTTAAGTTCTAACGAGTTGTACCCTAAAGATTTAAGTTAACCAAAGCTCTGATACCAGCAGTAACGATACGGATTTCGCGCAGACCTAATCGATCGCTATATCGACAAAGACTGTTCAAATCCCGCATTGCTAACTTTGGGCATACAACACATCAAAACAAATAACAAAAGACTTTTATTACATCATAATAATGCAACATCAGAGTACAAAATATCAGAGTACATCAAATATAATAATACAACAACAGAAGATTAATTTATAACAAATATAATACAACCCAGCGAAAGACTATCAATGCTCTGGACACATCTTTAAGCTTCTATCAAGAATCCTGCTCAATAAATGAATATCTGCAAAATAAACCACTCGACTGGACGTGTGGAAAAGATGGCACCCGAGTTCGCAAGTGAAACAAACTACGAGTCAGTCATTGAAACACCCCACCTCCATTAGGGTCACTCTCAAAGGGAATGCCCTAATTTTGGTGGAGGTTTATAAGTATAAGTCACAGATATACAAGACAGATATAATAACACATATTTTTGAACAGCGGAAAAACAACAACTTTTATTTCATCAAAATACGTGTTACACAAACCATGCCATAATTGTCTTACAATACTTCCATAATCATAACTGCCTTGATTACATTATTTAAAGAAGCAAAAAGAAAACATAAATATACTGCAAAAGTCCCATAATTGCCGTCCAAAGCCATAGTCCGAAACGAAAAGATCCAAGCAATACATTCTTTCTCTTCAACCTGGATATGAAGGCTGGTCAAGCTGCGGTATTCCCTCCCTGTGGACCTGCGGGGGGGGGGGGGGGGGGAACGGAAGAAAAGAAGACGAAAGAAAAGTAGAGTCAGACATAAAGCCTGAGTAAGTCTAGGACTATTCAGTCTATGAATAAAGAACTGGGTATGATAAGTATAAACTAGAAATGGGAAAGCACCATAAACTAAGTTAAGTTGTCTAGGGTCGAATATACTATCGTACCCCATATTAATCTCTGTACCCATATAAACTAGTTCCCAACAGGCACCCCATAGTCAGGGTGAAGTGGTCCATTTTATGATGATCGGCTCCTACTCGCATAGTTACATGTGTCTTACGGCCCCCGATGTTGTAGTTACCTATGCTGGTCCCACCATGGGGTGTATCAAGTCCCATGGTGGCGGCCCGACACAATCCTAGAATGCACAGGTATGCTACTGGTGCCCAGTGCCTTATTTTTCTGCGCCGGAGTGTGTGCACGCCCGCACCCCGTTAGAACCTACACTGCTGCACCACCGCCGTCGATTTGACCTCTTACAATCAGCTCAGTAATCGTGCCCCACCCTGCCTAGTTTCAGGGTATCATGATACCTTGTAGGGTTACTGCTGAAAAGGGCCCCCCGCTACTAGGTTTTCTATTTCTAGCCAACATGCTAAGTTGGTTAAGTGTTTTATAAACCTAACCCCCAACCAGTCTGTTTAGTTTAGCATGTTCTATTTTGATTAAGTCTTAATTCACTTAATCCTATCAATCCTGACTCAGCCTTAATTGTCTTATTAAAGCCTTGACCTCTCACATTAGACAGGTATTGTTGTGGCTGCCTGTTGCCAGTTGGGTCCGGGCAGTCTTACGCCACAACTCAGTCTAACCTCGGGTCCTTATTGGGCTCCGTGTTTAACCACCCAAATTGGATAGGTATTGTTGTGACTACTGGACAACCGGGCGGTTCCGGGCAGGTTTACATCACAACTCAATCCAACCTCGGGTTAAACACATCGTATTTTCTACATTTACATATTTTGTCTCTTTTCTTTTTATATGTAAATATTTGCGGCCCATTATTCAAATTCATCTTTATTGATTAAGATTTATTTATGCCACTTAATTGTTTTTCAAGGTTGTTGGCATGCGTCAAACATGCCAACACATATGTTCTATATTTTAGCCCAAACGTCATTACCCCCGTTTTATACGTTCGCTCCAATGTAAGGTGTGTTGGGTTTAACACTTAAACCCAATTTAGCCATATGTAAAGGGGAGGCTTATAACATGGTGTTTATCAGGTAACATGAAAGAGGGGAGTGTGAACGCATGAACTTGCAACGAACGATTCAATTAACATAAAGTAGGCACATGTGAACTTGTAATTGTGACATCATATAATCATGGCATAACATGAATCATTTTATCCATATAATTATAGCATAAACAAGACTTAAAGGTGAGTCATTCTATTCATATAATTATGGCATAGGAAATACTTAAACATGAATCATTCTATTCATATGATTATGGCATAAACAATACTCAAACATGAATCATTCTATTCATATGATTATGGCATAGAAAATACTTAAACATGAATCATTCTATTCATATGATTGTGGCATAAACAATACTCAAACATGAATCATTCTATTCATATGATTATGGCATAAACAGTACTTAAACACGAATTATTCTATTCATATGATTATGGCATAAATAATACTTAAACATGAATTATTCTATTCATATGATTATGGCATAGAAAATACTTAAACACGAATCATTCTATTCATATGATTGTGGCATAAACAATACTCAAACATGAATCATTCTATTCATATGATTATGGCATAAACAGTACTTAAACACGAATTATTCTATTCATATGATTATGGCATAAATAATACTTAAACATGAATTATTCTATTCATATGATTATGGCATAGAAAATACTTAAACATGAATCATTCTATTCATATGATTGTGGCATAAACAATACTCAAACATGAATCATTCTATTCATATGATTATGGCATAAACAATACTTAAACACGAATTATTCTATTCATATGATTATGGCATAAATAATACTTAAACATGAATTATTCTATTCATATGGTTATGGTATAGAAAATACTTAAACATGAATCATAGGTTCAACTAACCATGTAAACTTGAAATTAAGAATCTAACTAAATTAGATATCATTATTATTGGCACATGGTCTTGACTAGAAATATAAGCCTATATTTTTATTTAGGCATAATATAAACTAATCATGTTCATAAAATCGCTACATGCTAACAAAAAGTACTTACTTTTGTCACTAATACAAAAGTATGGTTCAACTAGAATTATCCCAACCTAATTCTTATATGAATCATGGTTTTTACTCCATTTATAGAATCATAGCATAAACATACCTAAACTTAAATCATGGTTTTTATTCTATCTATGTAAACTTGCAAGTGGAATGTAATTCTAATGTAATTCCAATGTAACTTATGTGTCACATATATTATCATATGATTATGATAACAACATAAGCCTAAAATCATGTTTTTCAATTGGGCATAATAACAAACATAGTTTAGTCATGTTCATAAAATTAATACAAGTTCACAAAGATGCTTGCTTTTTTCACTATCACAAAAGCATGATTTTTATACTTGAACTATAATGCCAATTCCAACATAACTTCATATGAATCATAATACTCAAATGGACCAAATTACACAAAAGATGACCATAGAATTATACATCATGTTGGCATAACAATAAATTATATACTTGCATGAATTTCAAATAAACTATTACAACACATAGTTGTTATTTTCAACATGAATCATATACTTGCAATTGTCAAATGGGTGTTGTAAATAACTACCACAAACATGTAGTTTTCAATATGAATCATATGCTTGCATGAATCCCAATTAAAATTCCACAACATGTTGTTGTCAACATAAACCATATACTTGTATGAATCCAATCGTACATCATAGCATTGCCAAATCGTTTAGAATCAAAATAACATACAAATATAGGTTATTATTGCCACAATTCCATTTCGTTGTTAACTTCCAACGCAAATCGCGTACTTGCAAATATCCAATCGTATACCATAATATTCCCAAATCGTTTAGCATCAAAGAAACGTACAAATATAGATTATTATCGCCACAATTCCATTTCTTACTTTACACAAATAACACAATTATTTAATTCACATCGGAATAGCACTCTACTTACAACGTATGACGAATCTTCAATTCAGGAATCTGATTTCTGAATTTGGAGATGCTATCCTTTGTTGTAGGCGTTGCTTTGATTTAATTAACGTTGTTTTAAGCTTTTGATTTATCTCCTAATTGTCTCTCTATTTCTGACGGCTATCCTTAGTCTCTCCTCAGCAACATGACGGTCTCATCTCCATTTTAGTTTGGGTGAATTCGGGTTAGTCTTAGGTCCTTTTTATAGAGTTTGTGAGTTGATTTAGACCGTCGATGAATCTTGGTTTAATAATAGTCGTTCGTTCAAAGGAGAGGCCAATCCGGAGCTGACACCTAGCCCTAGTGACAAGGCAAGGCTCAGAAAATCGACCAAACACAGACTAGGCCAGCCAGGGGGGGCTGGGTTCGACCTGGCTCAGGGGCCAGGTCGACTCCCCAGTCGACCCCCAGGTCGACTCTAGAGTCGACCTGCCTGGGGCAGGTCGACACCTAGGTCGACTCCCAGGTCGACCTGGCCTGGCAGGTCGACCATAGGGTCGACCCCCAGGTCGACCTGGTGGGTTTGGGCGGGAATTTTCCCGCCTACTCTGATTGGGCTGAAATTCAAACCTGTTTTCGAAATTTGAATTTTCTGAAACTTCATCGGGCCATAATTTGGTCATACGGGCTCCGTTTTTCGAAAACTCGGACTCTATTTCGCGTATTTTTCCTAGACGAACGCAATGGCGTATACCGTTTCCCTTAATACTTTGATTTGAAATTTATTATACTTTTATTTGTGAATTTCACTGTTATAAAATACACGGGGTGTTACATTCTCCCCCACTTAAAAGGATTTCGTCCCGAAATCTTCAAGTTCAGGAAGAATGTACATCCTAACATCTAAACACCCATCTACTCATTCACCAAACAAGAGCATCCATTATCCTTAAAAGACTTCTAATGCTTCATGATAATATGCGAAGTGTGTGTGTACATGTACTTATCTAATGCAAAATCAGGCGGTCTACTGATTCAGTTGACCTCCTTAATGCAAATTATGTAAGTGCCATAAATCCATTATGTATGCAAATTTTCCTATTTATGAATCTACATGAGTGCACAATCATTCATATAAATGTAACATCCACATGACAACACATTAAACTTCAACCATATACGAATATAAATATATATATATGCATATGCAATATGAAGTGACTGAGCCGATCTAAAACCTAAAGTGTGTGTGTGTGTATATGCAACCACGAGCAACCACTAGCAATCACTTGCAACCACTTGCAACCATCAATCATAACATGTCTCAAACACATGTTTTCATCCAAAGAGTTTCTACCTAAAAGATAAGGTCGAGGAGATATACCTAAAAAGATAGATAAAAACGCAACTTAAGAAAAAAGAAAGATCAAAGATGTACCCTCGAAAAGGAAAAGGGTAGGCAGCGCGTATTCTAGCTTCAGTTCCCCAAGTTGCATCTTCTTCGGCGTCGCTCCACTGAACTTTGACGAGCTTGACTTCGCGGTTGCGTAGCTTCTTCACTTCCGTTCCTAATATTCGGGTTGGAACTTTCCTTATGGTTGCTTCGCGTTCCACTTCATCTTCTTCTAGGATATTTGGCTCTACCACTTCAGCAGACTCATGTAGACATTTTCGGAGATGTGAAATGTGAAAGACGTTGTGAACTCCGGCCAATTTTTCGGGTAGCTCTAATCTATAGGCCATTTTCCCAATTGTTCCTCAATAATAGGAAATGGTCCTACCTAAAGGTATAGTCGAATGATAGAAGCAAGTAAAAACTTTGTGCCCATTAGGCAATGTCAAAACTGGAAATCTATGCCACATATATATTGATTAGGAGAAGAACTCTCTAAGCATCAGCCCCGAAGACCGAAATCAACATCAGACTGACACCCAAAGAATTACTCAACCCAACCATTAGATTCTAGGAAACTAAGCATGATGGACTCATTTTAGGTCACAAGGGAGTCCCTTCCTAAGACCAACCTATAAAACCCAAAAAGTTTAGTCAAACCAACGAACACCCTCAAGCCCCAACATGTGTTGCTAACAGATGAGTCATACTCCCTATGGGGTTTGCAACAGAAATTGGATTGAGAATGGGACCGAGAGGATATACACAAAAGATAGCATGCAAGTAAGCTCTACAGGAAGAGAGGGATCAAAGATATACTCTTAAGAAGAGATATGATGCACGAATCTAGTCTTCAATCTTCTAAGTCGCATTTCCTTGAGCTTAACTCCATTATGTTTTATCCGTCTTTAACTTCACAATTTCGTAGCTTCTTAATTCTTGTTTCCAAAATTTGAGTTGAAACCTATTTCACTGTTGCCTCTCGTTCCTCTTTCACTTACTCTACTTCTAGTATACTCGGCTCAACATAACGGCGTACTCATGGTTTCATGCAAGCTCTCCAAAATTCACTAGTGAATCTTGGATCTCGTCCACTTACTATCAGGTATTCCACGTAGAAGAACTATCTCTCGGAAATAAATGCCAACCATGTTGCCAAATGTACTTACTAAGGTGATTCTCCACAACTCATGCATAAGCGAAATGAACCTTCTGCCTTAGTGGCGAACACCACGGGAGCGCCCCATTCTGAAATGCTCCTCCTAATGAACCCCTTTTCTAGAAGCTCTTTAATCTGTTTACTAAGCTCTTTCCTTTCCCATGGAGCCATGTGTCTAACAGGCAACGCAACGGGCTTTGCTTTATCTACAAGGTATATGCGGAAGTCTATCTCCCGCTTCGGAGGCAAGCACTTCACCTCTTCGAAGACATCCGGATATTCCCGGACCACTCTAACCGATTGAAATTTTCAACGGAGGCATCTAGCGATTCAAGATAACTAAGCATAACCGCATACGAGGGATTACAAGAAATTTCCAAAGTGTTACCGAGCTGGGTCAGGAGCCTAACAACCCTTTTTTCACAATCAAGGATGGCCCCATTACTGGATAGCCAATCCATGCCCAAAATCAAACCATATCCCGAAAAGCCCAAAACAAAGGCACTACATTTAAATTCTACGCTTAGAATAGAAATTTTCAATCCCAAACAGATCATAGACAAATGAGCTGGGCCCCCAATTGGGTATGAAACAATTAAGGGGTCCTCTACCATACTAGTTTTTAGGTGCAGAGATTCTACTAAAGCAGACGAGATAAAGGAGTGTGATGCGCCGGAATCAAATAAAGTGCGAACGGGGTGATCATAAAGATAAACTACGCTTTCTACAGAAGTATTTATACCTCGCTGTTGCAGAGGTGGCGCCTCTAGCACATGAACTTGTGCCCCTGAGGTGGATCCAGCCCTCTGCCCCTGTCCTCGTTTCTTTGGGCAATCCTTAGCCATGTGGCCTGTCTCACCACAAGAAAAGCACCCGCCGTTCATCTTGGCCTTCTTTTTCCGGCAATCTTTCACTAAGTGCCCCACTTTGCCACAGAATTTACACTTCCTCTTCTCTTAGGACTTGTTGTCTTTCCCGCCCTTCTTAAAGTCTGTCTTCTTAAGCTGTAAACCCTCTTTCTTCCCTTGAGAGCTTTCCGCCTTTGTCTCCTTCTTCCTTGGGCAGTCCCTAGCCCAATGGCCTGTCTCCCTACACTGAAAGCAAGTAGCACTCATCCTCCTCTTCTTCTTCCTGCAGTCTCCCTCCAGATGTCCAAGAATTCCGCAGAAATAACATTTCCTTTTTTCACGTTTCTTGTCATTACTGTTACGATCCTTTCTTGTTTGACTATTATTCGTCTTCCTACTCTGGGACTCTTCCGCTTGCTGGTTTACGTGGAGGAGGAGGAGTGAAAGCGTCAGCAGTTGGGGAGTAAGGTCTCCAGACATGCTGAAACATAAAGGATAGATTCAAAACGAAGGATAAGAGATAGTACCTATGGCTTTGGGGGGGCTTTGCCTTTTAAAATAAAATAATATTTTATCTTTTAAAAATGCTTCTTTAAATTTCTTTTTGAAAAATAAATTTTCAAAACTTTTTATCTTATCCGGTAAACCTATGCTCTGATACCAAGTGAAACACCCCACCTCCATTAGGTCACTCTCAAAGGGAATGCCCTAATTTTGGTGGAGGTTTATAAGTATAAGTCACAGATATACAAGACAGATATAATAACACATATTTTTGAACAGCGGAAAAACAACAACTTTTATTTCATCAAAATACGTGTTACACAAACCATGCCATAATTGTCTTACAATACTTCCATAATCATAACTGCCTTGATTACATTATTTAAAGAAGCATAAAGAAAACATAAATATACTGCAAAAGTCCCATAATTGCCGTCCAAAGCCATAGTCCGAAACGAAAAGATCCAAGCAATACATTCTTTCTCTTCAAGCTGGATATGAAGGCTGGTCAAGCTGTGGTATTCCCTCCCTGTGGACCTGGGGGGGAGGGAACGGAAGAAAAGAAGATGAAAGAAAAGTAGAGTCAGACATAAAGCCTGAGTAAGTCTAGGACTATTCAGTCTATGAATAAAGAACTGGGTATGATAAGTATAAACTAGAAATGGGAAAGCACCATAAATTAAGTTAAGTTGTCTAGGGTCGAATATACTATCGTACCCCATATTAATCTGTGTACCCATATAAACTAGTTCCCAACAGGCACCCTGTCAGGACCCGTAACTTCCCCGTGAAGGAAAGCGCGGATACTTTGAGAACAACACACAAAAGGACGCATACGGAAGAACATTTCATTGCTATTACAACATTTCCATCAGATACAAGAATATAAAGAGTATAAATGAATAAATTACATTCGACAAATATCAGAGATTACAATAAATTACATAGCTGCGGAAAATAATACAAAACACAACTGAAAGTAATACACGGATACAGAGCTTTCCGAGCATCGTTCCAGCTGTAAATCAGGACCCTGTGAATATAAATCTGCAAAACCAAAACTACTAGCTGCCCGTGTGGAAAATAGGGGCACCCAGAGTTTAGTTAAAACAATAAACTCCAAGTCAGTCATGTGACTGGTGTGAGAACTAAAACAGTTATTAATCTTTATTTTTAAAGTTCGGTAAATCACCGGACCACGCCGTATAACACGGAACGGGTTTCCTCCCAAGAATACCAGTGCATAAAACAAACAGCGCAATGCTAAATAAAGAAAAATGAAGCTGTTATAAGACCCAGGTCCCATCACACAATGCAACGCAAGTCGGAGGATAGGGTTTTTACCTTATAACAGCCAAAGCATGCTTGATACGTTTAAAACACATTATTTGATACTATTACAGGTGTATAGTGTCAAAACAATTTCAATCATAAATATCAATCATAGGCGGCATGAATGACCCATACCACTATGTCGCCATACTAGGTTCTACAAATAAAACCACACTATCACGTATTGGAAATTGGATTTCCGTCATGAGCCGAGGCAAGGGGCAAGCTCCTCTCCGATTCGAGACACTCTAGCAAATGTCCTAGGACCCCACTATGATCCTTGGATCTTCAGGGCCGGTCCTCTCTTACTTTTGAGGATTAGTTATTCCTGAACACACGTTTCCCGGTCCTTACAGACCTATATCCGAGGCGCCTCGCATTCCAACAACCACACAGGTGAAAAGTATATAAATGTCAGGGCTGGTAGGTCACTGACACCACCCTAGCTAGAAAGAAACGTCGTGCTCTCCCTGCAGTCACTATCCCGTTTTTGACTCATACCGAGGTGTGAGGCTCGCGAATTCATGTTATACACAAAGCTACGCCACACAGGCCGTGCTTTGATCATCAACCACAAGACTTTGCTTTTCAACAGAAGCCTTGATCAATTGCCACTTACGCATGCCACACTGGCAATTCACTCCATGCGACTGATGTCCATCGATATACAACCTCTGAGCTCGTACGTCTCAGAGAAGGGCGTTAAGCAAGAGAATAAATTCTCCGCCGCCAAACAGATGTATATTTAATAGAGATCAATCAACACAGAATAAAATCCAATGTCAGACACACAATCCATTTACAAGTTCGTTCTGGGTCTGAACGAAACCGGAGGCACTTTCCTCGCATATCCATCCATCTCCAAGTACGTCTGGACGATCACCAACTGATTCCCTCATCCTGGGTGTACAGCCCAATCAAGATCATCAGTAATCACCCAAACGATGTGAAGACTTCCGGTCTTCAACCACTGTCTTCATCTTCGACATCTCGTCGAATCGGTTATTCAGAATGGGTATAAACCCGGCCTTTCTGAATAACCCACGTATATAATAAACAAATGTTACACAAACACAATGAACGCCTCATTCCAATTCAGAATATTCTTTTATTCACAAAATCACATTCTTAGGGAAAGGTTCCCATTAATTTTATCAAAGATAAATTCTTCTAAATTTATTCTTTAATCTTCCTTTGGATATCATCTCAAACTAGTCGGGATTAACGAACCACACCGAAGTAATTATTTAGTTTATTTCCCAATCCCAACCTATATATCCCATGGAGCAAAACTGGTGATACTCCATATCTAACACCACGGTGTTATCGGTAAAATTAATTACCATTTCACGTTCAAATCTAATTAAAGATTTAACTATCGCTTTGGAGCCAAACTGGTGATACTCCACTCTCGATCACTTTTCAGATTTGATAATCTAAATTATCAATTCACATTTCAATCTAATTAAAGATTCATTAAAACTCCACTTAGTTGTAATCTTTTCAAAAATCAACATCTTGCCTTTAACTGGGTTAAAGAACCAATGTCATCTAAAACACGATCCACGATAAACCCAAATCACATTTGATATTAAATACAAGGCTCTGAATAGAAAATATATCGGCTTATATTCAATATCAGATTCTGAAACCAACAAATATCGTATTGGAAATAACGATATAAAATATCTTTCAAATCCCCATAACAATATTTGTATAGTCACGAAATCCAACATCGAAATATCCCGAAGATAATTTCGATTCAACTCCAGTCCAATTCACGTATTGGAAATATCGATTATTTTCAAAATCACTTTCAAATTCAATTTATTTATTTCAAAAATAAATTGATTTTAATTCTAGTTCAAAACTAGTTCATTTCGATAAAAATCTATTTTTATCCTCCCAAATGTGGAATTTTCCAGCCCCATTCTTTCCAATTCACATATTATGATTTTACACAAAATATAGATATTTTTAATAATTTTATCAAGGCCCGTACAGTCGATTTCCATCTACGGCCATCGAACTGCACTTACAGCTACCTTTTTCGAATTTGATTTGGACATAACTCCAAATCCAACCGTTAGATTTCAGATTTCTAATATTCACTGGAAAGCACTTTTCGATACGAACCCAACGGTTCCGGTTTTAGGAGAATCCGACGGTCGGATCTCCCGCAATGTCCGTTTGAAATAAATGGTCGAAATTCACGAACTACCGCGGCGCGGCGCGTTCTATTCAGGCCATTATATATATATAATATATATATATATATATATATATATGTATTATATATTTCGTCGATTTCCTTTTAAAACGTATTTTATAAATCGTTTTAAATTCGTTTCAAAACAATTTCAACTTCCTTTTCAATTCAAATCAAAATTGAATTCTTCTTTATAAATTCGTTTTAAAATTCATTTCTATTCAATTCAAATTTCAATTCAATTTGAATTCATTTCAATTTGCTTTCAAATCAATTTGAATTCGTTTTCAATTCAATTCATTTCGAAATCGTTTTCAATTCAATTCATTTCGAAATCGTTTTCAATTCAATTCATTTCGAAATCGTTTTCAATTCAATTCATTTCGAAATTGTTTTCAATTCAATTCATTTCGAAATCGTTTTCAATTCAATTCATTTCGAAATCGTTTTCAATTCAATTCATTTCGAAATCGTTTTCAATTCAATTCATTTCGAAATCGTTTTCAATTCAATTCATTTCGAAATCGTTTTCAATTCAATTCATTTCGAAATCGTTTTCAATTCAATTCATTTCGAAATCGTTTTCAATTCAATTCATTTCGAAATCGTTTTCAATTCAATTCATTTCGAAATCGTTTAAAATCGATATAAATATCGTTCACGTCGAAATAACGCATCTCTAATCAACACGGCTTTATATTTTTCAAAACTCCTTTATTCTATCCAACAAATGAATATTTATCCCATTCAACACATGAATCTATATCGCTTTCAACACACGACTAATCTCAACACATGAGTACTGTCAACACATCACTATTTTTGTTATGTAAAATATTTTATAAAACTATGGTATCTATCGTTTGATTTTTAATTAGACTTCTACTGAGAAGTAGTTCTAATTTTAAATGTGATAAAGATGTAATTTATTTTATTTAAAATATTTCACTCAACACATGAACATCGTCAACACATGACTATTTTTATATTCAACACATGAATTTTCTTTTATAATATTTCTTATTTTCCCGATTGGAATGAGGCCCAATCAATCACCATATAATGTTAATTATATGGATTCCATACAACACATGTATATAATAGCATTGAAAAATAATCAACCATCAACCAAAGTGCACTACACTGTATAAGCATCAAATATAGATATCTTACGCTTATAACTGCCTGTCAATCAATCGATCGACATATTTAATCAATCAGGATGAGTGAACTTCCAAATTTCATCCCAACACCCGTGTGGGGTTTCAAACAATCAAACACAGATTTTATTTGTGCAGTTGGGCGATGTGTAAAATTTATCGCCCCAATCAATGTCCTTCAAATAGGTGTACATAAACAAACCGTCCGGTTTGTAAATGAATATTTTATTTTATTCACTTCCACGTTAAAAATTATATTTTTAACGATAAAATATTCTATTTCAACACATGAATTTCTATTCATTTCATTTACACAATAAAAATGATATTTTTATTTTTCTAACATATTTTAGAAAATTTCGGCGGCATAACGGCACGATACTAGAAACGGGACAAGGCCTAGCCTTATCCCCGGTCTAGTGAAGGCCCATGCCATTCACACATCAATCAAATCAATTTCAATTCACCAAACAATTCAATTTAAACCAAATAGACTAACCAACTACACAACCAAACAATTTAACAAACAAGCCATCCATGGTCTGTGGATGACGGGTGTCGGGTGCTACTAAGCACCGTCTGCATCCTAGTATATATATATATAACTAGAAAAAGAAGTATTTAGAATGAGAAGTTCTCACCGAAAGCTATCCAACTTCACGACTCTTCTTTTATAGAAATCTTCTTCATTCTCGCCTTTTGTCGCTTTCGTTGTCCGTTTTCACTACATATGTAAAAATCACATTTTTATATACTGATGTCTTTAAAATAAAAATCACATTTTTATTTATTCACTTTCAATTTAAAAGTCATATTTTTATAATCACTTCATATATTTAAAAATCGAATTTTTACTTTGGTGTCATATAGATAAAAATTCCATTTCAAAAATATTGATTTCGCCTTTATAAAAATAAAGTTTTCGCCTTTATAAAAATAAAGTTTTCTCCTTTCATCACTATAAAAATTCCCTCTTTATTTCAACGTATATAAAATAAAAAATCAGATTTTTATTTCGCTACATATACAAAGATTATATTTTTATATTCTCTATCCTATAAAGATTATATTTTTAATACTTTAAAAATATAAAAATCATATTTTTAATATTTCTATATAGTAAAGATTATATTTTTAACCTCTTTATAATATAAAAATTATATTTTAATATCTTTATAATATAAAAATTATATTTTTAATATCTTGATTATATAATAAAAATATTTTTAACTTCTAAATCTTCCATATAAATTACTTCTATACATTGAAAAATTAAACTTTCATACCTAAAGAAAAAACCATTTTTATTCGCTATGCTTTATATATTTTAGAAACTGAAATTTATATATATGTATATAAAGAAATCAGAATTTAATCTATGATAAAAACTGAAAAGGAAATTTAATTAAAAGGCTCACAATCGGCTTCAGGCGGTGGACTCCGGAGTTGCGGTGGAAGGAGGAGCAGGGCAGGAGACTTGGCGGTGAGAGGAGGGTGGTTCTTCGCGACTAGAGGAAGGGGTTTAATCGAACAGGGGAGGGAAGCGCGCCACGGGGGGGGGGGGGGGGGGTTGACGAGGTGGAGGGGCGACTGGGGGTGGGAGGTCGACCTCCGGCGTTGGCGAGCGCAGGCGGCGGCGCGGGGGAATCGCGCGGAAGTGGCGCGGTGGACACGAGCTAGGGCTGGAGCGGTTTTTTTCTTTTTTTTTTCTTTCTTTTATTTTCCTTCTGATCGGGTTGAAGAATAAACGGGGGGGGGGGGGTATATGCAAAAGAAAATTTTAATTTATTTAATTAATTTATATTTCAAAAAGTTGACTTTTACATACGACCTCGAAACGAGGCCCACCGCCTGTCGTCCATAGCGTTTAACCCCCATTCCGAACACAATGGGACATGTATCGTAGGCTGATTTGATCGTCTGAATCAGTTTCCGTTAAATTTACATTTAAATCACTATATTGAATTTTAAACGTACATTTCAAATTACCGGGGCCACATACGAACTCGAAAAATTCCCGAAAAATATTTTCTAGCTTCGTATTGACGATACGGTCCTAACAAAACTAGTTTCGTCGAATTCTGAGACCATTGGAAAAATGGCTATTTTCCAGTCGATTAAAATCAACTGAAACTGGTCAAACGCGTTTTCCTTTGCCACGCTCACATATTGATTCGAAAAATTATGAAATTTGAAACCTAGCAATAATTTGACATCACGGATCCAACAAAAGTGGTTTCGTCGAAATCCGAGGTCATTTGCAAAATGTCCATTTTTAAGGGCCTGAATTCCATAGCGACTATTCAGAATTTTCAATTGGACATATCTTTTGATTCCCGCTATGAAATCTTGATTTTTCGGATTCGTTGGAAAGATATCATCAATTAGACCCTAATGTTTTTGGTTTCACTAAAATCCGGATTGTTTTGCACCCGGTACATTCAATTGAAGTTTGAAATCGAATTATCGAACTACCGCGCCATTTTCAATTCTATTTATAATTATATATAAATATTTATATTCTAACGACGACGTATATAATATATACGTCGATTCTATATTCAAAATAAATTTCTCGTCGATATTATTTAAAATAATCTATTTTAAATATTCAAAATTCACTAAAATGGCCAAAATAAAAATTTTAAACTGGCCCAGATTTTCGGGTTATTACAATCTCCCCCACTTAAAACTTTTCGTCCCCGAAAAGGAACAAAGTCGAAAGTGGTTTGATTATTCAACTCTACGTTCGATCTGGCTTCCATTCTCCAACTTTTCAGTTTCTGAGAATTTTCAAAATTTGGCTAACACCCTAAATTTTCGAAAAATTTCGCCATAACCTCCCCTGCACCGGGAGCATCGGGGAATTTCAAATAGCTTCCCCTGTCCTTCTAATCTCAAAAAGAAAAAGAAAAAGCCAAGCGGCTAGCCAATAGGCTCATAAAATCATCATCACCCAAACAAAACAGTAAATTATGTAGTAAACATGTACCTATTTGTCGGGCAAACAAATTTTATTCTCTGGCTCTAGCCTCCTTGCTATGACCTGTTCAAAAGATATACATGTATGCAAGCAAATGCGACCAATTTTCAATACAATTCAATATTTGATTCAATTAGGCTAAATGGTTAAAAATTAGCAAACAAATAAACAAACAACACAAACATCAATCAATTAGTGAATTAGAGTTTCAAATTCATAATTTGATACATATACAGAAAATCATGTTTTTGATGCCAATTCACAACAATAAATCTATCTATATAAGTTTTGGTTCTCACACCAGCCTAATGGAAATATATAGATATCACACCTTCGAAACACGAATATAAATATTGACGATGTGGCCACATCATCAGAATTACCCCCGGGTGTCTAGAATGTGATTCTATATCTATCCAGTATATTAAAACTTCGAATATACGTTCATGACGCGTATACGCGAAATCTATATATACTCGATTGTCCATATTCAAAATAAATAATCAAATACGTATAATTGATTTAAATTTTCAAAACAAAATTGTTTTCATTGAAAAATATACTCTTCACACTCGTTCTAGGATACTACTGATCCTATCTCTAACGAGTCATTCTGATTGGATGTTACTAATCCAATATCTGATGAATTCTTTCGTATGGTTCTAATGTGCCTTGTTCTCGAGCTCTGTAAACCAAAGCTCTGATACCACTGTCAGGACCCGTAACTTCCCCGTGAAGGAAAGCGCGGATACTTTGAGAACAACACACAAAAGGACGCATACGGAAGAACATTTCATTGCTATTACAACAATTCCATCAGATACAAGAATATAAAGAGTATAAATGAATAAATTACATTCGACAAATATCAGAGATTACAATAAATTACATAGCAGCGGAAAATAATACAAAACACAACTGAAAGTAATACACGGATACAGAGCTTTCCGAGCATCGTTCCAGCTGTAAATCAGGACCCTGTGAATATAAATCTGCAAAACCAAAACTACTAGCTGCCCGTGTGGAAAATAGGGGCACCCAGAGTTTAGGTTAAAACAATAAACTCCAAGTCAGTCATGTGACTGGTGTGAGAACTAAAACAGTTATTAATCTTTATTTTTAAAGTTCGGTAAATCACCGGACCACGCCGTATAACACAGAACGGGTTTCCTCCCAAGAATACCAGTGCATAAAACAAACAGCGCAATGCTAAATAAAGAAAAATGAAGCTGTTATAAGACCCAGGTCCCATCACACAATGCAACGCAAGTCGGAGGATAGGGTTTTTACCTTATAACAGCCAAAACATGCTTGATACGTTTAAAACACATTATTTGATACTATTACAGGTGTATAGTGTCAAAACAATTTCAATCATAAATATCAATCATAGGCGGCATGAATGACCCATACCACTATGTCGCCATACTAGGTTCTACAAATAAAACCACACTATCACGTATTGGAAATTGGATTTCCGTCATGAGCCGAGGCAAGGGGCAAGCTCCCCTCCGATTCGAGACACTCTAGCAAATGTCCCAGGACCCCACTATGATCCTTGGATCTTCAGGGCCGGTCCTCTCTTACTTTTGAGGATTAGTTATTCCTGAACACACGTTTCCCGGTCCTTACAGACCTATATCCGAGGCGCCTCGCATTCCAACAACCACACAGGTGAAAAGTATATAAATGTCAGGGCTGGTAGGTCACTGACACCACCCTAGCTAGAAAGAAACGTCGTGCTCTCCCTGCAGTCACCATCCCGTTTTTGACTCATACCGAGGTGTGAGGCTCGCGAATTCACGTTATACACAAAGCTACGCCACACAGGCCGTGCTTTGATCATCAACCACAAGACTTTGCTTTTCAACAGAAGCCTTGATCAATTGCCACTTACGCATGCCACACTGGCAATTCACTCCATGCGACTGATGTCCATCGATATACAACCTCTGAGCTCGTACGTCTCAGAGAAGGGCGTTAAGCAAGAGAATAAATTCTCCGCCGCCAAACAGATGTATATTTAATAGAGATCAATCAACACAGAATAAAATCCAATGTCAGACACACAATCCATTTACAAGTTCGTTCTGGGTCTGAACGAAACCGGAGGCACTTTCCTCGCATATCCATCCATCTCCAAGTACGTCTGGACGATCACCAACTGATTCCCTCATCCTGGGTGTACAGCCCAATCAAGATCATCAGTAATCACCCAAACGATGTGAAGACTTCCGGTCTTCAACCACCGTCTTCATCTTCGACATCTCGTCGAATCGGTTATTCAGAATGGGTATAAACCCGGCCTTTCTGAATAACCCACGTATATAATAAACAAATGTTACACAAACACAATGAACGCCTCATTCCAATTCAGAATATTCTTTTATTCACAAAATCACATTCTTAGGGAAAGGTTCCCATTAATTTTATCAAAGATAAATTCTTCTAAATTTATTCTTTAATCTTCCTTTGGATATCATCTCAAACTAGTCGGGATTAACGAACCACACCGAAGTAATTATTTAGTTTATTTCCCAATCCCAACCTATATATCCCATGGAGCAAAACTGGTGATACTCCATATCTAACACCACGGTGTTATCGGTAAAATTAATTACCATTTCACGTTCAAATCTAATTAAAGATTTAACTATCGCTTTGGAGCCAAACTGGTGATACTCCACTCTCGATCACTTTTCAGATTTGATAATCTAAATTATCAATTCACATTTCAATCTAATTAAAGATTCATTAAAACAACACTTAGTTTTAATCTTTTCAAAAATCAACATCTTGCCTTTAACTGGGTTAAAGAACCAATGTCATCTAAAACACGATCCACGATAAACCCAAATCACATTTGATATTAAATACAAGGCTCTGAATAGAAAATATATCGGCTTATATTCAATATCAGATTCTGAAACCAACAAATATCGTATTGGAAATAACGATATAAAATATCTTTCAAATCCCCATAACAATATTTGTATAGTCACGAAATCCAACATCGAAATATCCCGAAGATAATTTCTATTCAACTCCAGTCCAATTCACGTATTGGAAATATCGATTATTTTCAAAATCACTTTCAAATTCAATTTATTTATTTCAAAAATAAATTGATTTTAATTCTAGTTCAAAACTAGTTCATTTCGATAAAAATCTATTTTTATCCTCCCAAATGTGGAATTTTCCAGCCCCATTCTTTCCAATTCACATATTATGATTTTACACAAAATATAGATATTTTTAATAATTTTATCAAGGCCCGTACAGTCGATTTCCATCTACGGCCATCGAACTGCACTTACAGCGACCTTTTTCGAATTTGATTTGGACATAACTCCAAATCCAACCGTTAGATTTCAGATTTCTAATATTCATTGGAAAGCTCTTTTCGATACGAACCTAACGGTTCCGGTTTTAGGAGAATCCGACGGTCGGATCTCCCGCAATGTCCGTTTGAAATAAATGGTCGAAATTCACGAACTACCGCGGCGCGGCGCGTTCTATTCAGGCCATTATATATATATAATATATATATTATATATTTCGTCGATTTCCTTTTAAAACGTATTTTATAAATCGTTTTAAATCCGTTTCAAAACAATTTCAACTTCCTTTTCAATTCAAATCAAAATTGAATTCTTCTTTATAAATTCGTTTTAAAATTCATTTCTATTCAATTCAAATTTCAATTCAATTTGAATTCATTTCAATTTGCTTTCAAATCAATTTGAATTCGTTTTCAATTTAATTCATTTCGAAATTGTTTTCAATTCAATTCATTTCGAAATCGTTTTCAATTCAATTCATTTCGAAATCGTTTTCAATTCAATTCATTTCGAAATCGTTTTCAATTCAATTCATTTCGAAATCGTTTTCAATTCAATTCATTTCGAAATCGTTTTCAATTCAATTCATTTCGAAATCGTTTTCAATTCAATTCATTTCGAAATCGTTTTCAATTCAATTCATTTCGAAATCGTTTTCAATTCAATTCTTTTCGAAATCGTTTTCAATTCAATTCATTTCGAAATCGTTTTCAATTCAATTCATTTCGAAATCGTTTTCAATTCAATTCATTTCGAAATCGTTTTCAATTCAATTCATTTCGAAATCGTTTTCAATTCAATTCATTTCGAAATCGTTTAAAATCGATATAAATATCGTTCACGTCGAAATAACGCATCTCTAATCAACACGGCTTTATATTTTTCAAAACTCCTTTATTCTATCCAACAAATGAATATTTATCCCATTCAACACATGAATCTATATCGCTTTCAACACACGACTAATCTCAACACATGAGTACTGTCAACACATCACTATTTTTGTTATGTAAAATATTTTATAAAACTATGGTATCTATCGTTTGATTTTTAATTAGACTTCTACCGAGAAGTAGTTCTAATTTTAAATGTGATAAAGATGTAATTTATTTTATTTAAAATATTTCACTCAACACATGAACATCGTCAACACATGACTATTTTTATATTCAACACATGAATTTTCTTTTATAATATTTCTTATTTTCCCGATTGGAATGAGGCCCAATCAATCACCATATAATGTTAATTATATGGATTCCATACAACACATGTATATAATAGCATTGAAAAATAATCAACCATCAACCAAAGTGCACTACACTGTATAAGCATCAAATATAGATATCTTACGCTTATAACAGCCTGTCAATCAATCGATCGACATATTTAATCAATCAGGATGAGTGAACTTCCAAATTTCATCCCAACACCCGTGTGGGGTTTCAAACAATCAAACACAGATTTTATTTGTGCAGTTGGGCGATGTGTAAAATTTATCGTCCCAATCAATGTCCTTCAAATAGGTGTACATAAACAAACCGTCCGGTTTGTAAATGAATATTTTATTTTATTCACTTCCACGTTAAAAATTATATTTTTAACGATAAAATATTCTATTTCAACACATGAATTTCTATTCATTTCATTTACACAATAAAAATGATATTTTTATTTTTCTAACATATTTTAGAAAATTTCGGCGGCATAACGGCACGATACTAGAAACGGGACAAGGCCTAGCCTTATCCCCGGTCTAGTGAAGGCCCATGCCATTCACACATCAATCAAATCAATTTCAATTCACCAAACAATTCAATTTAAACCAAATAGACTAACCAACTACACAACCAAACAATTTAACAAACAAGCCATCCATGGTCTGTGGATGACGGGTGTCGGGTGCTACTAAGCACCGTCTGCATCCTAGTATATATATATAACTAGAAAAAGAAGTATTTAGAATGAGAAGTTCTCACCGAAAGCTATCCAACTTCACGACTCTTCTTTTATAGAAATCTTCTTCATTCTCGCCTTTTGTCGCTTTCGTTGTCCGTTTTCACTACATATGTAAAAATCACATTTTTATATACTGATGTCTTTAAAATAAAAATCACATTTTTATTTATTCACTTTCAATTTAAAAGTCATATTTTTATAATCACTTCATATATTTAAAAATCGAATTTTTACTTTGGTGTCATATAGATAAAAATTCCATTTCAAAAATATTGATTTCGCCTTTATAAAAATAAAGTTTTCGCCTTTATAAAAATAAAGTTTTCTCCTTTCATCACTATAAAAATTCCCTCTTTATTTCAACGTATATAAAATAAAAAATCAGATTTTTATTTCGCTACATATACAAAGATTATATTTTTATATTCTCTATCCTATAAAGATTATATTTTTAATACTTTAAAAATATAAAAATCATATTTTTAATATTTCTATATAGTAAAGATTATATTTTTAACCTCTTTATAATATAAAAATTATATTTTTAATATCTTTATAATATAAAAATTATATTTTTAATATCTTGATTATATAATAAAAATATTTTTAACTTCTAAATCTTCCATATAAATTACTTCTATACATTGAAAAATTAAACTTTCATACCTAAAGAAAAAACCATTTTTATTCGCTATGCTTTATATATTTTAGAAACTGAAATTTATATATATGTATATAAAGAAATCAGAATTTAATCTATGATAAAAACTGAAAAGGAAATTTAATTAAAAGGCTCACAATCGGCTTCAGGCGGTGGACTCCGGAGTTGCGGTGGAAGGAGGAGCAGGGCAGGAGACTTGGCGGTGAGAGGAGGGTGGTTCTTCGCGACTAGAGGAAGGGGTTTAATCGAACAGGGGAGGGAAGCGCGCCACGGGGGGGGGGGGGGGGGTTGACGAGGTGGAGGGGCGACTGGGGGTGGGAGGTCGACCTCCGGCGATGGCGAGCGCAGGCGGCGGCGCGAGGGAATCGCGCGGAAGTGGCGCGGTGGACACGAGCTAGGGCTGGAGCGGTTTTTTTCTTTTTTTTTCTTTCTTTTATTTTCCTTCTGATCGGGTTGAAGAATAAACGGGGGGGGGGGGGGGGGGGTATATGCAAAAGAAAATTTTAATTTATTTAATTAATTTATATTTCAAAAAGTTGACTTTTACATACGACCTCGAAACGAGGCCCACCGCCTGTCGTCCATAGCGTTTAACCCCCATTCCGAACACAATGGGACATGTATCGTAGGCTGATTTGATCGTCTGAATCAGTTTCCGTTAAATTTACATTTAAATCACTATATTGAATTTTAAACGTACATTTCAAATTACCGGGGCCACATACGAACTCGAAAAATTCCCGAAAAATATTTTCTAGCTTCGTATTGACGATACGGTCCTAACAAAACTAGTTTCGTCGAATTCTGAGACCATTGGAAAAATGGCTATTTTCCAGTCGATTAAAATCAACTGAAACTGGTCAAACGCGTTTTCCTTTGCCACGCTCACATATTGATTCGAAAAATTATGAAATTTGAAACCTAGCAATAATTTGACATCACGGATCCAACAAAAGTGGTTTCGTCGAAATCCGTGGTCATTTGCAAAATGTCCATTTTTAAGGGCCTGAATTCCATAGCGACTATTCAGAATTTTCAATTGGACATATCTTTTGATTCCCGCTATGAAATCTTGATTTTTCGGATTCGTTGGAAAGATATCATCAATTAGACCCTAATGTTTTTGGTTTCACTAAAATCCGGATTGTTTTGCACCCGGTACATTCAATTGAAGTTTGAAATCGAATTATCGAACTACCGCGCCATTTTCAATTCTATTTATAATTATATATAAATATTTATATTCTATCGACGACGTATATAATATATACGTCGATTCTATATTCAAAATAAATTTCTTGTTGATATTATTTAAAATAATCTATTTTAAGTATTCAAAATTCACTAAAATGGCCAAAATAAAAATTTTAAACTGGCCCAGATTTTCAGGTTATTACACACCCCATAGTCAGGGTGAAGTGATCCATTTTATGATGATCGGCTCCTACTCGCATAGTTACATGTGTCTTACGGCCCCCGATGTTGTAGTTACCTATGCTGGTCCCACCATGGGGTGTATCAAGTCCCATGGTGGCGGCCCGACACAATCCTAGAATGCACAGGTATGCTACTGGTGCCCAGTGCCTTATTTTTCTGCGCCGGAGTGTGTGCACGCCCGCACCCCGTTAGAACCTACACTGCTGCACCACCGCCGTCGATTTGACCTCTTAAAATCAGCTCAGTAATCGTGTCCCACCCTGCCTAGTTTCAGGGTATCATGATACCTTGTAGGGTTACTGCTGAAAAGGGCCCCCCGCTACTAGGTTTTCTATTTCTAGCCAACATGCTAAGTTGGTTAAGTGTTTTATAAACCTAACCCCCAATCAGTCTGTTTAGTTTAGCATGTTCTATTTTGATTAAGTCTTAATTCACTTAATCCTATTAATCCTGACTCAGCCTTAATTGTCTTATTAAAGCCTTGACCTCTCACATTAGACAGGTATTGTTGTGGCTGCCTGTTGCCGGTTGGGTCCGGGCAGTCTTACGCCACAACTCAGTCTAACCTCGGGTCCTTATTGGGCTCCGTGTTTAACCACCCACATTGGATAGGTATTGTTGTGACTACTGGACAGCCGGGCGGTTCCGGGCAGGTTTACATCACAACTCAATCCAACCTCGGGTTAAACACATCGTATTTTCTACATTTACATATTTTGTCTCTTTTCTTTTTATATGTAAATATTTGCGGCCCATTATTCAAATTCATCTTTATTGATTAAGATTTATTTATGCCACTTAATTGTTTTTCAAGGTTGTTGGCATGCGTCAAACATGCCAACACATATGTTCTATATTTTAGCCCAAACGTCATTACCCCCGTTTTATACGTTCGCTCCAATGTAAGGTGTGTTGGGTTTAACACTTAAACCCAATTTAGCCATATGTAAAGGGGCGGCTTATAACATGGTGTTTATCAGGTAACATGAAAGAGGGGAGTGTGAACGCATGAACTTGCAACGAACGATTCAATTAACATAAAGTAGGCACATGTGAACTTGTAATTGTGACATCATATAATCATGGCATAACATGAATCATTTTATCCATATAATTATAGCATAAACAAGACTTAAACGTGAATCATTCTATTCATATAATTATGGCATAGGAAATACTTAAACATGAATCATTCTATTCATATGATTATGGCATAAACAATACTCAAACATTAATCATTCTATTCATATGATTGTGGCATAGAAAATACTCAAACATGAATCATTCTATTCATATGATTGTGGCATAAACAATACTCAAATATGAATCATTCTATTCATATGATTGTGGCATAAACAGTACTCAAACATGAATCATTCTATTCATATGATTATGGCATAAATTATACTTAAACATGAATTATTCTATTCATATGATTATGGCATAGAAAATACTTAAACATGAATCATTCTATTCATATGATTGTGGCATAAACAATACTCAAACATGAATCATTCTATTCATATGATTATGGCATAAACAGTACTTAAACACGAATTATTCTATTCATATGATTATGGAATAAATAATACTTAAACATGAATTATTCTATTCATATGATTATGGCATAGAAAATACTTAAACATGAATCATTCTATTCATATGATTGTGGCATAAACAATACTCAAACATGAATCATTCTATTCATATGATTATGGCATAAACAGTACTTAAACACGAATTATTCTATTCATATGATTATGGCATAAATAATACTTAAACATGAATTATTCTATTCATATGATTATGGCATAGAAAATACTTAAACATGAATCATTCTATTCATATGATTGTGGCATAAACAATACTCAAACATGAATCATTCTATTCATATGATTATGGCATAAACAGTACTTAAACACGAATTATTCTATTCATATGATTATGGCATAAATAATACTTAAACATGAATTATTCTATTCATATGATTATGGTATAGAAAATACTTAAACATGAATCATAGGTTCAACTAACCATGTAAACTTGAAATTAAGAATCTAACTAAATTAGATATCATTATTATTGGCACATGGTCTTGACTAGAAATATAAGCCTATATTTTTATTTAGGCATAATATAAACTAATCATGTTCATAAAATCGCTACATGCTAACAAAAAGGTACTTACTTTTGTCACTAATACAAAAGTATGGTTCAACTAGAATTATCCCAACCTAATTCTTATATGAATCATGGTTTTTAATCCATTTATAGAATTATAGCATAAACATACCTAAACTTAAATCATGGTTTTTATTCTATCTATGTAAACTTGCAAGTGGAATGTAATTCTAATGTAATTCCAATGTAACTTATGTGTCAAATATATTATCATATGATTATGATAACAACATAAGCCTAAAAACATGTTTTTCAATTGGGCATAATAACAAACATAGTTTAGTCATCTTCATAAAATTAATACAAGTTCATAAAGATGCTTGCTTTTGTCACTATCACAAAAGCATGATTTTTATACTTGAACTATAATGCCAATTCCAACATGACTTCATATGAATCATAATACTCAAATGGACCAAATTACACTAAAGATGACCATAGAATTATACATCATGTTGGCATAACAATAAATTATATACTTGCATGAATTTCAAATAAACTATTACAACACATAGTTGTTATTTTCAACATGAATCATATACTTGCAATTATCAAATGGGTGTTGTAAATAACTGCCACAAACATGTAGTTTTCAATATGAATCATATGCTTGCATGAATCCCAATTAAAATTCCACAACATGTGGTTGTCAACATAAACCATATACTTGTATGAATCCAATCGTACATCATAGCATTGCCAAATCGTTTAGAATCAAAATAACATACAAATATAGGTTATTATTGCCACAATTCCATTTCGTTGTTAACTTCCAACGCAAATCGCGTACTTGCAAATATCCAATCGTATACCATAATATTCCCAAATCGTTTAGCATCAAAGCAACGTACAAATATAGATTATTATCGCCACAATTCCATTTCTTACTTTACACAAACAACACAATTATTTAATTCACATCGGAATAGCACTCTATTTACAACGTATGACGAATCTTCAATTCAGGAATCTGAATTTGGAGATGCTATCCTTTGTTGTAGGCGTTGCTTTGATTCAATTAACGTTGCTTTAAGCTTTTGATTTATCTCCTAATTGTCTCTCTATTTCTGACGGCTATCCTTAGTCTCTCCTCAGCAACGTGACGGTCTCATCTCCATTTTAGTTTGGGTGGATTAGGGTTAGTCTTAGGTCCTTTTTATAGAGTTTGTGAGTTGATTTAGACCGTCGATGAAGCTTGGTTTAATAATAGCCGTTCGTTCAAAGGAGAGGCCAATCCGGAGCTGACACCTAGCCCTAGTGACAAGACAAGGCTCAGAAAATCGACCAAACACAGACTAGGCCAGCCAGGGGGGCTGGGTTCGACCTGGATTAGGGGCCAGGTCGACTCCCCAGTCGACCCCCAGGTCGACTCTAGAGTCGACCTGCCTGGGGCAGGTCGACACCTAGGTCGACTCCCAGGTCGACCTGGCCTGGCAGGTAGACCCTAGGGTCGACCCCCAGGTCGACCTGGTGGGTTTGGGCGGGAATTTTCCCACCTACTCTGATTGGGCTGAAATTCAAATCTGTTTTCGAAATTTGAATTTTCTGAAACTTCATCGGGCCATAATTTGGTCATACGGGCTCCTTTTTTCGAAAACTCGGACTCTATTTCGCGTATTTTTCCGAGACGAACGCAATGGCTTATCCCGTTTTCCTTAATACTTTGATTTGAAATTTATTATACTTTAATTTGTGAATTTCACTGTTATAAAATACACGGGGTGTTACAGTCATGGGACTAGTGAGAAATCATACTTAACTTATTTAATAATAATAAGGCTAATCATAGGAGCATGCCGCTAACACGGAACGGGTTTATTCCATTGGATTGCCAGTGCATAAACAACAACCATAATTAAACTTATGGATCTACAATGCATCATACAACATGCAATTTTTTTCCAGTCTACCCATTTAGGCTTACCCTAAACTTAGATTTCAAAATCCAATTCTCTTTATAGAAATGATTCCTTTCGACTTTATTTCCTGATTTCTTATTTCAAATCATTTGAAATACATATTTAGCTTTTATATCAAAGTAGATTTCACTTCGAGATCTCAAAAAAAAATCTTTGGAAATATGAATTCCAAAACAAATGCATAAAAATAAATATACAACCAAATATCGGGCTTCCATTAGACAAAGCTACAGGACTCACCTTGCCAATTCGATATATATATATATATATATATATATATATAATTGTGTGTGTGTGCGCACCTCCCATCTAGGAGTAGGCTACACTGACGATGCATCATCCCACACTATTGGGGAAGACATACACCACCCTCACCACCACCATCCCTTGTGTTTTAGTCGTCCGGGTCACCCGCATCTTTAGCCGCATACTAAAACATTTCATATCCCGAAGTATGAAAAATCATTTCACAACATAATAATCGCAAGTACTTTCAAATCTAAATAGATTTCCAATTCCAAATCATTTCGAAATCATCGCGTATAGCCCTCGAAATCCTTTCTGCTTTATAAAACATTCCCTATTCAAAATCGGGAATACTATTCTTTTTACTTAAGAAGACTCATTTCGAAATCATTTATTAAATTTTGAAATAAACAACATCGCTAAACACCATATAGTCAAATCGTGAAGTGTTTCATAAGGTGTTAGCACATAGATATTTTTACCCAACCCAATGCTAAATGTAAAAGCATATTTTGCTTATAAACTGGTCGAGCACAATCCAAACAGCGAATCCATCACAATCAATATCAGCAACCGAGTGTATTTGATTCAATCACATTTCATATTACAATAAAAGAGTATTTTATTGTCTACACATTTTCTACATTTCATGTTACAATAAAATAAGTATTTTATTGTCTACACATTTTCTACATTTCATGTTACAATAAAAAGATATTTTATTATCTACATATTTTCTACATTTTATGTTACAATAAAAATATATTTTATTGTCTACATAATTTTTATATTTCCTATGTATAAATAAAAAGATAATTTTATTTATATAATACAATTTCAATGTTTCTAATGACAAATAAAAAGAATATTTTATTTACATAACAATTTCAATGTCCTAATGACAAATAAAAAGAATATTTTATTTGCATAACAATTTCAATATGACAAATAAAAAAGAATATTTTATTTGCATAACATTTATATGTTTCTAATGACAAATAAAAAGAATATTTTATTTGCATAACAATTTCAACGTTCTAATGAAAAATAAAAAAGAATATTTTATTTGCATAACAATTTCAATGTTCTAATGACAAATAAAAAGAATGTTTTATTTGTATGCTTGTTTTCAACATTTCTAATGACAAATAAAAAAAGAGTATTTTATTTGTATACGTGTTTTCTATATTTCTAATGACAAACAAAAAGTGTATTTTATTCGTATACATGTTTTCTACAATTCTAATGACAAATAAAAGGGGTATTTATTTTCATGTTATTTTCAATGCTGCTAATGACAAATAAAAAGAAGAATTTATTTTCATGTCATTTTCTATGTTGCTAATGAAAAATAAAAGAAGATTTTTATTTTCATAACAATTTCAATGTTTTCTAATGACGAATAAAAAGAATATTTTATTTGCATAACAATTTCAATGTTCTAATGACAAATAAAAAAAATATTTTATTTGCATAACAATTTCAATTTTCTAATGACAAATAAAAAGAATATTTTATTTGCATAACAATTTCTATGTTTCTAATGACAAATAAAAAGAATATTTTATTTGCATAACAAATTCTAAGTTTCTAATGGAAAATAAAAAGAAATTTTTTTTGCATAACAAATTCTAAGTTTCTAATGAAAAATAAAAAGAATTTTTTATTTGCATTACAAATTCTAAGTTTCTAATGACAAATAAAAAGAATATTTTATTTGCATAACAAATTCTAAGTTTCTAATGACAAATAAAATGAATATTTTATTTGTATAATATTTTCTATGTTTCTAATGACTAATAAAAATAATATTTTATTTGCATAACAAATTCTAAGTTTCTAATGACAAATAAAGAGAGAATTTTATTTGCATAACAAATTCTAAGTTTCATTTGTATAAATAAAAATTATAATTTAATTTACACAACAAATTCTAAGTTTCTTTTGTATAAATAAAAATGAGAATTTTATTTACACAACAAATTCTAAGTTTCATTTGTATAAATAAAAATGAGAATTTTATTTACACAACAAATTCTAAGTTTCAAAATTTCATTTGTATAAATAAAAATGAGAATTTTATTTACACAACAAATTCCAAATTTCATTTGTATAAATAAAAATGAGAATTTTATTCACGCAACAAATTCTAAGTTTCATTTGTATAAATAAAAATGAGAATTTTATTTAAACAACAAATTTCTATTATTAACATACACAATAAAAGGAATATTTTTATTGTATAACAAATTTTGCCGATTTTATTATCAACATATACAATAAAAAGAATTATTTTATTGTGTAATAAATTTTTCCAATTTTATTATCAATATATACAATAAGAAGAATTATTTTATTGTATAACTAATCTTTGTCAATTTTATTATCAACATATATACAATAAAAAGAATTGTTTTATTGTATAAATTTTTTTGCCAATTTTATTATCAACATATACAATAAAAAGAATTATTTTATTGTAAAACAAAATTTTGTTCGATCCTTTCATTCATATATATACAACATATCAACACAATCAAGATATTTCAAATCAAGTCACGTACAATACACAACTGAATCTTAACGGTGGATATATAAAAATTTCCCACAATTAATTTTAATCTTTAAATAAGAAATCTCACCAAAGATTTTGAATTTGCCTAAATTCGTAGCAAGCTTCGTTTTAGTTCTGGTCTTTTCCATGTTGAAGTACTCAAAAAGAGGATTCAAATGCATCCAATTTCGTCAAATTCTGATATCGTACGAAGAAGATATCATCATTACAAGTTATATAATATAATTAATATAATTATTTCTTAATTACACCATTATAAACTAATTACATTTAAGAATAATCAACCCAGGCCGTTCATTTTTAGATTCAATGGCTTATGCTTCTTCTCCCTCCTTCGTGTAACTACAGATCAAGGAACCCATTCGCACCATCCAATTTCATCAACACCGCAACCACCATGGAGCCACTGTTCGCCGATCAAGACCCACCACATGAAGCGCGTTGGCGGCACCTCCTACCACCATGAACGATCCCCAGCTCGCCTCTCCTAGGACTGCCGAAAACGCCCTCCAACGCGAGCCCTTTAAGCTCAGAAATTGAACAATATACTAAACGAGATTCGATTAAGGACATATAGATTTAAAGATCTCACACGGATCTATGATTTTTCCTTTACAATCTCAGTTTAATTCGTTGTGGATTAGGATTTATTAAAGGAGGAAATAGGGAACACGCCAACCATTGATAACATAAGACGGCGGCGGCAGAAATTCTAAGAAATGGTTATAGGGTTTTGGCATGCTTTCCAAGGGTATTTATAGAGTATACTTTATATTATTTAATTATTTAATTCAGAAATAACTTGTTAAACCATCTGAACTCCAAATGAGACCCAACAACTGTCGCCCCTAACTAAATACCCCTATTCTGAACACAATGGGATATATTTCATAAGTCAATTCGGTGGTTTCGATAGGTTTTTATCAAAATTAAAATATAAATCAATATATATTAAATTTAAAGGTACATTTTAATTTACTGGGGCCACATAATGACTCCAAAAATTCCCAAAAAAATAAATCTAGCTATGTTTTGATGATACGGTCCTAACAAAATTAATTATGTCGAATTTGAAGACCGTTTGAAAAATGGCCATTTTCTGGTCGATCCAATTTGAATTTAAATTACCAAACACATTTAAATTTACTGCGCTAACATACTAGTTCCAAAAATTACGAAAATTGGAATCTAGCAATAATTTGACATTCCGAATCCAATAAAAGTGGTTACATCGAAAACGGAGGTCATTTGTAAAATGGCTATATATTATATTAAAAAATATATATAAATTCCATAGCGACTATTCTGAATTTTAAACTGGGCATAACTTTCACTTCCCGTTATGAAATCTGAATTTTTCACATTCGTTAGAAAGGTATAATTAAACAGACTCAAATATTTTTTGTTTCACTGAAATTCGATTTATTTTGAATCCTATACGTTCATTTGAAAGTTAAAATCGAATTTTCAAACTACCGTGCCATTTCAGGCTCGTTTTATAATTAAAATAAATTTATTTGTTCTAACTTCGATTAAAATAAATTTTTAGTTGTTATTATTTAAAATAAATCATTTTAAATATTTAATTTTCATTAAAACTACTAAAATAAAAAATTTAAATTAGTTCAGAATTTCCGGGTTGTTACACACAACATCACTAAACACCTTATCGTCAAATCGTGAAGTGTTTCACAAGGTGTTAGCACACATATATTTTTTGTGATGACCCCAAACTTCCGAGGACCGAAAGTAAGGATAATCATTTGGAATACAACATATTTATAACAGCAACATATTTCAAATAATATCATAACACATAATTATTGCAGCGGAAAGATATAAGTCATAAACTTCACATCAACAGAACCACAGAGTATGCAGTTTACAGGATACAACTTAGCCAAAATAAAAGTCTGAATCAAAGGAAATAAGTTCCAACTCCAAACGTACATCAAAATCCTAGATAAAATAAAGTCTCCAAAAGCAAAAGATAAAGATAAAAGAGAGTCTTCGCCTTCTCCTTCCAAGTAGTCTTCAATGCAGAAAATGTCTCCTTAAGAACCTGTCACTTGGCTGCCCGTGTGAATAGAGGGCACCCGAGTTTGCAAAGTGAAACAAACACCGAGTCAGTCGTGGGACTGGTATGAGAAAAACTTTCTATACTAGCTAACATTATGGCGAATCACAAGACCACGCCGCTAACGCGGAACGGGTCTACTCCATTGGATTGCCAGTGCATAATTTAATAAAGTTTATATAAAACAACAAAATGACTTTTGAAAATGAAATCATCATAAGACTCAAGTCCAATCACACAATGCAACACACACAGGAGGGTAGAGTTTTCCCTTATGATGATCAAACATGTTTAATACGTGTAAAGTAATACTTTAATATTATTATTAGTGTCCAGGCTTTATTAAAATACTTCAATATAAATGTATCTATCCTAGACGGCATAGTACCCCATCCTACTATGTCGCCGTATATAAGTTTACAATCAAGACCGAAATGTCGTCGTATTGGGAATTGGTTTTATGTCATGAAATCGAGGCTAGGGATCGTCCTCTTCCGATTCGAGACACTCTAGAAAATGCCTCAGGATCCCCCGCAGTGAACCCTTGGAGCGGTAGGGCCGGTCCCCACCTAACGGTAGTGGATTGGTAATTCCTGAACACATGTTTCCCGGCCCTTTTGGACCTATAGTATGACCACTTCTGGCCTATAAAAACCCAAGGTACCTCAATCCATCATCCACATAAGTAAAATGTCAGCCAGTTTAAGCACTGACACTACCCCTTGCTAGAAAGAAACGTGTGCACTCCCTACGGTCCATATCTCGTTTTTGACTCATACCGGGGTGTGAGGCTCGCGATGTCACGCTATACACAAAGCTATGCCTAAACAGACTATGCTTTGATCATCAACCACAAGGCCTGCTTTTCAACAAAAGCCTTGATCATTGCATCTTGGCGTGCCACACTGACAATTCAACGCCAAGCGATCGATAATTATTACTATATACCAGGGTGTTAAGTAGAGAATAAATTCTCCACCACCAAACAGACATATATTAATACAAATCGATTTAATTACATGGATTGAATTCCAACGTCAGACACACATCCATTTACAAGTCCGTTATGGGTCTGAACGGAACCGGAGACACCAAAAAGGCGCTCGCTTATCCGCATGACCAACACACACGTCTGGACAACTACTGCATCAACCCCGCCCTGGGAGAAAGTCAGTCCAAGGCATCAGTAGTCGTCGTCCATTCGATGTGAAGATCGCCGGTCATCAACCATCGTCTTCTCACATCTTTGATTTAATCGCCGTGCAATTATTTGAAATGAGTTAAACTCGGTCTTTTCAAATAATTGTCGCATAATTATCATTTAAAACATTTCATATATATTTATAACTATTTATCGCTATTTTTATTCATTTGAAAATAGCTCAAAATAAATAAACGACGCTTGGCGCTATTTTTACCACATTTTGATTTACACATATCTTAAAATCTAACCGTCGGATTTTGATGAAATTTATATCGTTGGAAAGCTCTTCCCAAAGCGGTCCTAACGGTTCCAGTTTTGGGAAAAACCAACGATCAGATCTTTCGGTATAACCATTTAAAGTCACAATTGTCGATACGCGAACTGTCGTGTGCGTTTTGTTTAATTCTATATTTATATATAAATATAAATATAAAATATAAAGGGATTTCAACTATTAAAATCTATCCTTTTATCGCACCTAAACTGACGATAAAAGTATTGCTTTAATTTCACTCTTTTTCTCTATTCCAGTTTTATTTCATAAAAACGTACTTTCTCCCCACGTTCATTTTTAATACATAAAAACATACCTTTTTCCCCTATTCATTTTTATACATAAAAATGTACTTTTTATCCTATTCATTTTAAATACATAAAAATGTACTTTTTATCCTATTCATTTTAAATACATAAAAATGTACTTTTTTCCCCTATTCATTTTTATACATAAAAATGTACTTTTTATCCTATTCATTTTAAATACATAAAAATATACTTTTTATCCTATTCATTTTAAATACATAAAAATGTATTTTTTTCTCTAATTCATTTTTAATACATAAAACGTACCTTTTGTCTTTCTATATTTTCATTTCATAAAAATGTCTTTTTATGTTTCTTTATAAAATGTAAATATTTTATATCTTTTTCTTTTACATTGAAAATGCACATTTTTATATCTTTTTTCTTTTACAATGAAAAATGTAAATTCTTCTCTCTTTTTCTTTTACATTGAAAAATGTAAATTCTTATCTCTTTTTCTTTTACATTGAAAAATGTAAATTCTTATCTCTTTTTCTTTTACATTGAAAAATGTAAATTCTCTAATACTACATTAAAGTTATGTTTTTAAAAGTAAAACATATTTCTTAATAAAAATATGTTTTTTAAATGTAGATCATATTACTTAATAAAATGTGATTCTTTTATTACTCTTTTTATTTCATGTTATAATTGTTTTGTGAACACAACAATAAAACAAAAAAAGAACTTATGTGTCTATGTAATATTTGCATTGTAAAATGCAAATAAAAAGGTGAACTTTTATTTCTAAGTTTTATTCACATTAGAGAACTCAAATAAAAAGTTAATTTATTTTTCTATGTAATATTTGCATTGTAAAATGCAAAAAGGTGAACTTTTTGTTCTAAGATTTTGGTGTCAACGTACATGTTAAATATGATATCTCAATCTAAATTTTGGTGTCAACCTACATGTGATTTGGTGTTAAAGTTTTCATGTCAACACAACAATGACAAACTATAATTCGGTGTCAGGTTTCATGTCAATACACACATCAACAACATATGATTTGGTGGATAATTCTCATGCATCAAAACAAAGGTCTCATCTTTAATTTATATTGCAAATCAAAATAAAATATCTAATCTTTATTTATCTTTAAATTAAAATCTAAAAGATTTAAACTTTCTTATAAATCATAAAACAAAATAAAGATTCAACCTTTTTATTTATTTTGCAAACCAAAATAAAAATTCAAACTTCCATTTATTTGTGAATCAAGAGTAAAGATTTATCTTTCCTTTATTTTGTTAATCAAAATAGAAATTCAACTTTTCATTTTCTGTTGTGAATCAAAAATAAAGGTTTGAACTTTATTTATTTACAACCCATAGACAAAATAAAGATTCAACTTAAATTTTGTTAATCAAATTAAGGATTCAGTTTTCTTTTATTTTGTAAATCAGAATATAAATCCAACCTTTTTATTTTCATTTTATTTCAAAATATTCTAACTTTCCTTTACTTTGCAGAATAGAAATTCAAACTTTATTTAGTAAATCAGAATAAAAATTTGATTTTTCATTTCTAGAAAGAAATAAAAATAAAATAAAATAATAAAGATGAGAACTTTACAAAAATTACATCAGAATTTATAGATCTAAACTAACATGGCTATATCATGACATCACAACCCATCTCAACAACCATACAACAATCACAACATCGTAGATCAGAAATAATAACATACAGATCGTGATTTCATAATTATAATTAATTTAATAAATCAGAATTCTCACAGAAATGTTGCTTCTCTTTGAATTTGACCCAAAAATTTGACTGGCTCGGAACTGTGCTTAATCAGTATAGAAAAATAGCCCTCTGAATTACGATCCTGAAGGTCCTGAAATCGTCGAATTTCGAGTTCAAACGAAGGAGTCATGATCAAAATAATATGGATGGTATTTATATTAATTAATTAATTAAAGAGATAACCTTTCTTCCTCCTTCTGTTTTACAGGCCGACACTTCCAAAATTTGTTCAAACTTAGGGCTTAGGTTTGCTTGCGGATCAAGGCTTGAGAGGCCGATCAAACAGGGGGGTGTTGGGGAGGAACGACCGGCGCTTCGATTGGGGGTGGTGGCGGCGAGCTCGGTGCACCCTGGTGGGCCCGGCGGCGGTGCGAAGTGGCGGGTTTTGGGGTGGAAATTCTCGGGGCTCGGGCTGCTAGGGATTGATCAGGTGGTATGGAAATGAAGAGGGAGAGAAGGGCTTCGACGTGGCATCCGGGTGGAGTTCTAATTCGCAGGGATGAAGGAGAAATTAGGAGGAGAAGTCTCGGGCTCCCATGGCCATTGAACGAAGGGGGCGGTGGCTACAGAAGTGAATAGTACTTTAGGGTTTAATTTTCCTCTATTATTTATATTATTTAATTGATATTTTACAAATAATTCCGTAACTTTTAAACCGATCTATTTCCAGTCCAGCAGAAAGTGACCCTAGCCAATAACCCATATTCCGGATCCAACGGAACAGGTCCCGTCAGCTCAAACGGTTGTCTATGGCTTGTTTTATTTGAATTTAATAATTAAATCCTTTATTAATTTAATTTGTCTGCATAAATAAATTCACCGAGGCCACATAGGGACTCAGAAAAATCCAGAAAAAATATATTTGGCTTTGTTATGACGATACGGTCCTAACAAAAATTAATTTCGTCGAATTCTGAGACTGTTTGAAAAATGGCTATTTTTCAGTTGATTAAATTTAACTGAATTGAACAAAACATAGTTTCTTTCAGCACGCTCACATACTAACTCGGAAAATTCTAAAAATTGAAACCTAGCAATAATTCGACATTCCGGTTCCAACAAAAGTGGTTTCGTCGAAAATAGAGATAGTTTGAAAATTGACTATTTTCACTGGCTTTAATATTATTTTAAACATGAAAATTTTAATTCCTGCCCCATTTTTCCACCAAATTATTTAAAATAAAAATTTTAAATTGGTTCGGATTTTCTGGGTCGTTACAATTTTACCCAACATAATACTAAATATAAAAGCATATTCTGCTCATAAACTGGTCGAGAACCATCTAAACAATCAATCAACCACAATCAATATCAACAACCAAGTAAATTTGATATAATCACATCATGTGTTTTGGTAAATTCAATTACCATTTATGGGTTCACAATCTAATTAAAGATTTATTCAAACTCCAATTGGTTTAAATCCCAAAAATCAATTTTTGTTGAGTGTTCAACTTTTTGGAAATCAATCCTGCTTTAGCTGGGTTAAAGAACCAATGTCATTTAAACACAGTTCACGACAAACCCGAAATATAATTTGATATTAAATATAAGGCTCTGAATAAAAATAGTATTGGCTTATATTCAACATCAAATTCTGAAACCAACAAATATCATATTGGAATAACGATATATATATCTTCCAAATTCCTCAACAATATCTGTATAATCACAGAATCCAAATAGAAATATTCCGAGGATTATTTCAATTCAAATCCATTCCAATTCATATATTGGAAATTCTGGTTAAATTAAAACCATTTCCCTATCCAGTTTATTTATTTAAAACCACTGGATTTCATTCTAGTTATTAACTAGTTCATTCTGATAAAAATATCTTTTATCTTTTCAAACATGAAATTTTTCATCCAAAATCTTTCAAAATCGTTTATTATGATTTTACACAAATTACTAATATTTTTAATAATTTTATCAAGGCTCGTACAGTCAGTTTTCAATAAAGGCCACCGAACTGCATCTATAGCGTCCTTTTCCAAATTTGATTTGGACATAATTCCAAATCCAACTGTTAGATTTCAAATCTCTTATATTCGTTGGAAAGCCTTTTTCGATGCAAACCCAACGGTCCCAGTTTTAGGAGAATCCTACGGTCGGATCTCCCGTAATGTCAATTCGAAGTCAATGGTTGAAATTTGAGAACAGTCGCGACGCGTTCTATTTGAACCATTAGTATATATATATATATATATATATATAATATTTCGATCAAAACGTATTTTATAAATTCGTTTTAGAAACGATTCACACTTTCACTTCAATTTTTAATCAAAATTGAATACCCTTTATCATTATAATATTTACAATATTATCAGATTTTGAAATAATTTCCTTTTCGATATTCATTATAAAAATGAATAAAATCAATATAAATATCGTTCGCGTCTAAATGGCGCAAATCTAATCAATATGTCTTCACACATTTCAATATTTCGTGTCCATCCAAAATCAGACATCAATTCATATTTTTAATCCTTTACTGAATATTATTTTGAAATATTCATTATTTTAAAATATTTGTTATTTTGAAATATTCGTTATTTTAAAATATTTGTTATTTTCTAAATTGGAATCAGACAAGGTCAGTTACCATATAATGTTATTTATATGGATTTCATATAACATACGTATACAACAACAATGATAAACAATCATCCATCATCCAGAGTGCATTATACAACTGCATAAGCATTAAATATAAATAATTAACACTTACAATAGTCTATTGGGTCTGAACGAAACCGGAGGCACCTTATACCTCGTTCCGTATGTCCAATACAGGAGAGAGGCCCTCGCATATCCGAACAATCAACAAATACGTCCGGACGGCTACCACTGTAGCTCCTTCAAGGTAGCTACTCCAATCATGGGCTTCAGTAGCAACCCATCCATTCGATGTGAAGATCGTCGGTCTTGCACCGTCTTCAACCTCTTTCACTGTTAATCGTCATATCAATTATTCAGAATGGGTTAAACCTGGTCTTTCCAAATAACCCGCGTATCTTATAATCAAGTGCTATAAAAACACATCATACGCCTCATTCCAATCCAGAATATTCTTTTATTCAAATATTCTTTTCACAATTTAAACCAAATTAAGGTTTTCCAAACTAGTCGGGATTAGCGCACCTCTTACTGAAGTAATCGTTTGTTTTATTTCCCAATCCCAACCAATAAAATATTTGTGTAGTTAAAAATATTTTATAGTTGAAAATATAATTTTTAACATGAAAAAGAAATAAATCGCCGCGTTCTATTCAGGCCATTATATTATATATATAATATATATAATATATACTTCGTCGAATTTCGACCATTGACTTCGAATGGATATTACGGGAGATCCGACCGTCGGATTCTCCTAAAACCAGAACCGTTGGGTTCGTATCGAAAAGTACTTTCTAACGAATATTAGAAATTTGAAATCTAACGGTTGGATTTGGAATTATGTCCAAATCGAAATGAACCAGTGTTGAACTAGAATTAAAATTCTATTTATTTTTAAATAAATAAATTGAATTTGAAAATGGTTTTGAAAATAACCAGAATTCCAATGATTGCATTGGAATGGATTTGAATCGAAATTGTCTTTGGTTTATTTCGATGTTGGATTTCGTGATTATACAGATATTGTTATGGAAATTTGAAAGATATATTTATATCGTTATTTCCAATACGATATTTGTTGGTCATAGAATTTGATATTGAATATAAGCCGATATATTTTCTATTCAGAGCCTTATATTTATTATCAAATGTGATTTGGGTTTGTCGTGAATGGTGTCTTCATTAACACTGTTCTTAAGCCCAGTTGAGAAAAGATTAAATCCTTTATTTAGATTTAATGAAGTGTACCAATTAAACAATATTTAATTGGAATTGAATTAATATTGATTTTTGGGTTTATCGTGAAAAGTGTTTTAAATAACACTTGTTCTTTAACCCGATAATTGATGGAAAGTGATTTTGGGTTTATCGTGAACCGTGTTTTAAATGACGCTGATTCTTTAACGCAGTTAAAGATTAAAACTAAGTGGAGTTTTAATGAATCTTTAATTAGATTGAAAAGATCGAGAATGGAGTATCACCAGTTTTACTCCAGGCGATAGTTAAATCTTTAATTAGATTTGAACGTGAAATGGTAATTGAATTTACCGATAACACCATGGTGTTAGATATGAAGTATGACCAGTTTTACTTCATGGGATGAATATGTGGGGATTGGGAAATTAAAATAAATGATTACTTCGGTGTGGTTCGCTAATCCCGACTAGTTTGAATTGATATTCAAAGGAGATTAAAGAATAAATTTAAAGAATTTATCTTTGATAAAATTAATGGGAACCTTTCCCAAAATATAAGAATATTTGAATAAAAGAATATTCTGAATTGGAAAGAGGCGTATGTTGTGTTTGTGTAACACGTGTTTATTATATATATACGCGAGTTGTTCAGAAAGACCGGGTTTATCCCATTCTGAATAACTAATTCGACGTGGTGTCGAAGACCGGAGGTCTTCACGTCTCTTGGGTGATTACTGATGATCTTGATTGGGCTGTATACCCAAGAAGATGGAAACAGTTGGTGATCGTCCAGACGTACTTGGAGATCGATGGATATGCGGGGTACTAGGTGCCTCCGGTTTCGTTCAGACCCAGAACGGACTTGTAAATGGACTGTGTGTCGGACATTAGATTTTATTCTGTGTGGTTGATTTCTATTAAATATATATCTGTTTGGCGGCGGAGAATTTATTCTCTTGCTTAACGCCCTTCTCTGAGACGTATGAGCTCAGGGGTTATATACTGATGGATATCAAACGCATAGAGTGAATTGCCTATGTGGCATGCCTAAGTGGAAAATGATCAAGGCTTCTGTTGAAAAGCAAAGTCTTGTGGTTGATGATCAAAGCACCGCCTGTGTGGCATAGCTTTGTGTAACGTGAATTCGCGAGCCTCACACTCCGGTTGTGAACTAAAAACGGGAGAGGACCTCAGGGAGGGCATGCGTTTCCTTCTAGCTAGGGTGGTGTCAATGACCTACCAGCCCTGACATTTATATACTTTTCACCTGTGTGGTTGTTGCTGTTGCGAGGCGCCTCGGTTAGATCGGACGATCCGGGTCCGATGGAGCCATTCGTTGGCTCATTTACGCCCCAAAGGGCGGGGAAACGCATTGTTCAGGAATTTTAATCCACATCGGTGGACCGGCCCTAACGATCCAAGGGTCACTCGAGCTCTGACCCTGAGGCTCGGGCTAGAGAGTCTCTAATCGGTTGAGGACTATCTTTTGCCTCGGTTCATAGATGGAAATCCAATTTCCAAATACGTGACATTTGCGGTTTTAATTGTAGAACTAGTATGGCGACATGATATATGGTACCCATGCCGCCTATGATTGATACTTATGATTTGGAGTTTTTTTGTACACTATACACTGATAATAGTATCAAATGATTTGCTTTAAAACGTATCAAGCATTCTTTGGCTGTTATAAGGGAAAAACCTATCCCCCGGCTTGCGTTGCATTGTGTGATAGGACCTGGGTCTTATAACAGCTTCATTTTCTTTATTTAGCATTGCGCTGTTTGTTTTATGCAATGGTGTTCTTGGGAGGAAACCCGTTCCGTGTTATACGGCGTGGTCCCTTGATTTACCTAACTTTGAAATAAAGATTAATAACTGTTTTAGTTCTCACACCAGTCCCATGACTGACCTGGAGTTTATTGTTTTAACCTAAACTCTGGGTGCCCTTATTTTGACACGGGCAACTAGTAGTTTTGGTTTTGTAGATTTATATTCATAGGATCCTGGTTTACATCTGGAATGATATCCGGAAAGTTTTGTATCCGTACATCTCTTCTAGTTGTGCATTGTATTATTTTCTGCTGCTATGTATTTAAATGTAATTTAAATCTCTGATATTTCTGTGTAATATTTATTCATTTATACTCTGTATATTCTTGTATTCTGATGGAATTGTTGTAATATACAATGAAATGTTATTCTGTGTGCGTTCTGTTGTGGCTTGTTCTCGAACAATCCGCGCTTTCCTTCATGGGGAAGTTACGGGTTTTTACACAACCTATTTATCCCATGGAGAAAAACTAGTAGTGCTCCATAACTAACACCACAGTGTTATCGGTAAAATTAATTACCATTTCACGTTCAAATCTGATTAAAGATTTAACTTTCGCTTGGAGCGACACTGGTGATACTCCATTCTCGATCATTTCCCAAATTTGATAATTTAAATTATCATATTCACATTTCAATCTAATTACAGATTCATTAAAACTCCACTTAGTTTTAATCTTCCAACAATCATTATTTAATGATTATTTAACTTTGGAAACACAAACATGCCACATCGACAATCTACACTGTACCATTGATTTCTGCCAATATATAACCTCTAAGCTCATACGTCTCAGAGAAGGGTGTTAAGCAAGCGACTAAATTTTCTGCCACCAAACATATATATATTTAGCAGAGATCAACAATACAGTTCGAAGGTACAATGTTAGGCATGTAATCCTATCTTTAACAGGGTTAAAGAACCAATGTCATTTAAAACACAGTTCACGATAAACCAAAAATCACATTCCACTAACCATGGAATCTTCACGGAAAACTGAGACGACCCGAACTTCCCCGTGAAGGAAAGCACGGATAGAATTGAGGACAAGACAAAACAGAGCGCATACGGAAGAACATTTCATTGCTATTACAACAATTCCATCAGATACAAGAATATACAGAGTATAAATGAATAAATTACATTCCACAAATATCAGAGATTACAATAAATTACATAGCAGCGGAAAAATATACAAAACACAACTAGAAGTGATACACGGATACAGAGCTTTCCGAGCATCGTTCCAGCTGTAAATCAGGACCCTGTGGATATAAATCTGCAAAACCAAAACTACTAGCTGCCCGTGCGGAAAATAGGGGCACCCAGAGTTTAGGTTAAAACAATAAACTCCAGGTCAGTCATGGGACTGGTGTGAGAACTAAAACAGTTATAATTCTTTATTTTAAAGTTCGGTAAATCAAGGGACCACGCCGTATAACACGGAACGGGTTTCCTCCCAAGAATACCAGTGCATAAAACAAACAGCGCAATGCTAAATAAAGAAAAATGAAGCTGTTATAAGACCCAGGTCCCATCACACAATGCAACGCAAGCCGGAGGATAGGGTTTTTACCTTATAACAGCCAAAGCATGCTTGATACGTTTAAAACACATTATTTGATACTATAATAAGTGTATAGTGCCAAAACAATTTCAATCATAAGTATCAATCATAGGCGGCATGGGTACCATCTATCATGTCGCCATACTAGTTTTACAATTAAAACCGCAATATCACGTATTGGAAATTGGATTTCCGTCATGAGCCGAGGCAAGGGGCAAGCTCCTCTCCGCGTTCGAGACACTCTAGCAAATGCCTCAGGACCCCACTTTGATCCTTGGAATCGGCTGGGCCGGTCCTCTCTTACTTTTGAGGATTAGTTATTCCTGAACACACGTTTCCCGGTCCTTACAGACCTATATCCGAGGCGCCTCATATCCAACAACCACACAGGTGAAAAGTATATAAATGTCAGGGCTGGTAGGTCACTGACACCACCCTAGCTAGAAAGAAACGTCGTGCTCTCCCAGCGGTCCGTCTCCCGTTTTTGACTCATACCGAGGTGTGAGGCTCGCGAATTCACGTTATACACAAAGCTATGCCACACAGGCCGTGCTTTGATCATCAACCACAAGACTTTGCTTTTCAACAGAAGCCTTGATCAATTGCCACTTACGCATGCCACACAGGCAATTCACTCCATGCGCTTGATATCCATCAATATATAACCCCTGAGCTCGTACGTCTCAGAGAAGGGCGTTAAGCAAGAGAATAAATTCTCCGCCGCCAAACAGATATATATTTAATAGAGATCAATCACACGGACTAAAATCCAATGTCAGACACACAGTCCATTTACTAGTCCGTTCTGGGTCTGAACGAAACCGGAGGCACTTTCCTCGCATATCCATCGATCTCCAAGTACGTCTGGACGATCACCGACTGTTTCCCTCATCTTGGGTGTACAGCCCAATCAAGATCATCAGTAATCACCCAAACGATGTGAAGACTTCCGGTCTTCAACCACCGTCTTCATCTTCGACATCTCGTCGAATCGGTTATTCAGAATGGGTATAAACCCGGCCTTTCTGAATAACCCACGTATATAATAAACGAATGTTACACAAACACAACAAACGCCTCATTCCAATTCAGAATATTCTTTTATTCACAAAATCACATTCTTAGGGAAAGGTTCCCATTAATTTTATCCAAGATAAATTCTTCCAAATTTATCCTTTAATCCTCCTTTGGATATCATTTCAAACTAGTCGGGATTAACGAACCACAACGAAGTAATTATTTATTTTATTTCCCAATCCCAACCTATATATCCCATGGAGAAAACTGGTAATACTCCACATCTAACACCACGGTGTTATCGGTAAAATTAATTACCATTTCACGTTCAAATCTAATTAAAGATTTAACTATCGCTTTGGAGCAAAACTGGTGGTACTCCACTCTCGATCACTTTTCAGATTTGATAATTTAAATTATCAATTCACTTTTCAATCTAATTAAAGATTCATTAAAACTTCACTTAGTTTTAATCTTCTCAAAAATCCATATTCTGCCTTTAACTGGGTTAAAGAACCAATGTCATCAAAAACACGATTCACGACAAACCAAATCACATTTGATATTAAATACAAGGCTCTGAATAGAAAATATATCGGCTTATATTCAATATCAAATTCTGAAACCAACAAGTATCGTATTGGGAATAACGATATAAAATATCTTTCAAATCCCCATAACAATATTTGTATAGTCACGAAATCCAACATCGAAATATCCCGAAGATAATTTCGATTCAGCTCCAGTCCAATCCACGTATTGGAAATTATCGATTATTTTCAAAATCACTTTCAAATTCAATTTATTTATTTTAAAAATAAATTGATTTCAATTCTAGTTCAAAACTAGTTCATTTCGATAAAAATCTATTTTTATCTTTTCAAATGTGGAATTTTCCAGCCCAAATCTTTCCAATTCACATATTATAATTTTACACAAATTATAGATATTTTTAATAATTTTATCAAGGCCCGTACAGTCGATTTCCAACAACAGCCATCGAACTGCACTCACAGCGACCTTTTTCGAATTTGATTTGGACATAATTCCAAATCCAACCGTTAGATTTCAAATTTCTAATACTCATTGGAAAGCTCTTTTCGATACGAACCCAACGGTTCCGGTTTTAGGAGAATCCGACGGTCGGATCTCCCGCAATGTCCGTTTGAAATAAATGGTCGAAATTCACGAACTGCCGCGGCGCGGCGCGTTCTATTCAGGCCATTATATTATATATATAATATATATAATATATATTTCGTCGATTTCCTTTTAAAACGAATTTTAAAAATAGTTTTGAATTCGTTTCAAAAGCAATTTCAACTTCCATTTCAATTCAAATCAAAATTGAATTCTTCTCTATAAATTCGTTTTAAAATTCATTTCTATTCAATTCAAATTTCAATTCAATTTGAATTCATTTCAATTCACTTTCAATTCAATTTGAATTCGTTTTCAATTCCATTCATTTCGAAATCGTTTTCAATTCAATTCATTTCGAAATCGTTTTCAATTCAATTCATTTCGAAATCGTTTTCAATTCAATTCATTTCGAAATCGTTTTCAATTCAATTCATTTCTATTTTATTCAAATTCAAATTCACTTCCTATTCAATTCGAATTTTAATCTAATTCAATTGAATTTCATTTCAAAATATTTAGTTTTGAAATCACTTTTCAATATTCGTTGTAAAACGAATAAAATCGATATAAATATCGTTCACGTCAAAATAGCGCATCTCTAATCCACACGGCTTTATATATTTCAAAAACTTCTATTCAATTCAACACATGAACCTATATTTCTTTCAACACACGACTAATCTCAACACATGAGTACTGTCAACACATCACTATTTTTGTTATGTAAAATATTTTATAAAACTATGGTATCTATCGTTTGATTTTAATTAGACTTCTACTAGGAAGTAGTTCTAATTTTAAATATGATAAAGATGTAAATTTCATTATATAAAATATTTCACTCAACACATGAACATCGTCAACACATGACTATTTTTATATTCAACACATGAATTTTCTTTTATAATATTCATTATTTTTCAAATTGGAATGAGGCCCAATCAATCACCATATAACGTTAATTATATGGATTCCATACAACACGTGTATATAATAGCTTTGAAAAATAATCAATCATCAACCAAAGTGCACTACACTGTATAAGCACCAAATATAAATAATTGACGCTTACACAGTCTGTCAATCGACCGATCGACATATTTAATCAATCAGGATGAGTGAACATCAAATTTCATCCCAACACCCGTGTGGGGTTTCAAACAATCAAACACAGATTTCATTTGTGCAGTTGGGCGATGTGTAAAATTTATCGACCCAATCAATATCAGTCAAATCAGTGTATATAAACAAATCGACCGATTTGTTTATAAATATTTATTTATTCACTTTCACGTTAAAAATTATATTTTTAACGCTAAAACAATTTATCTTAACACTTGGATTTCTATTCAGTTCATTTATTCAATAAAATGATATTTTTATTTTTCTAACATATTTTAGAAAATTTCGGCGGCATAACGGCACGATACTAGGAACGGGACAAGGCCTAGCCTTATCCCCGGTCTAGTGAAGGCCCACGCCATTCACACATCAATCAAATTCACTTTCGTTATGCAAACCACAAAATTTGGAGTAAGGGTCTAACCTAGCCTTACTCCTTCGCCTTATAACGGCGCACGTCTAATCCTAATCAATTTATCGATTCGATTTTTCACACCACAAACCACATTCAAATCAATATCTCAATCAATCACCAAACATCCAAACAAACAAGTCCATGGTATGTGGACGGGTGTCGGGTGCTTCTAATAAGCACCGTCTGCATCCTAGTATATATATATATCTAGAAAAAGAGAATTAAGAGTGAGAAGTTCTCACCGAAAGCTATCCTAGCTCCACGGCACTTCATTGATAGAAATCTTCATCTTCATCGTATCTTCGTCATCTTCGTTGCCCGTAGTCACTATATATATAAAAATCACATTTTTATATTTCGATGATTTTAAAATAAAATTCACATTTTATTTATTCACTTTCAATTTCAATTTCATATTTTTATAATCACTTCATATATTTAAAAATCGAATTTTTACTATGCTATTCAATATATAAAAATCGAATTTTTACTTCGAAGTTCAATATATAAAAATCACATTTTTACTTTGACGCTATATGGATAAAAATGCTATTTTTACACCGCTACTATATAGATAAAAATTCTATTTTTACATCGTTATTCTATATATAAAGATCTCGCCTTTTTAAATTTAAAGATTTCGCCTTTTTAAATTTAAAGATTCCACCTTTTTTAAAAATCATCACTTTATCTCAACGTATATAAAATAAAAATCAGATTTTTATTTCGCCGCATACACAAAGATGATATTTTTATATTTTCTATCCTATAAAGATTATATTTTTAATACTTTAAAAATATAAAAATCATATTTTTAATATTCCTATATAGTAAAGACTATATTTTTAATTCTATAAAAATATAAAAATCATATTTTTATCACTTTAAAAATACAAAGATCCTATTATATTACTTTTAAAAATCAAATCTTTTCTGTTTTTTTTTTTTTTTAAATCACGTCTTAAAATAAATAAATAAAATCAGTTTTTAAAATTTAAAAATTCAGTTTATAATATACTTAAAAATCAGTTTTTAAAACTTAACAAAAATTCAGTTTAACCTAAGTAAAATAAAATAAAATAAAGTAAAACAGTTTAAAGTAAATAAAAAAAATAAAACAGTTTAGAGACTTACAGGGGGGGGGCTCGTCGTCGCGGCTCGGAGGGGGTCTGGGCGGTGAGGGGTCGCAGGTTGGTGGCGGCACGGTGGAGGTCAGGCGAGGGGGCTTCGCGATGCTCAAGGGCGCTGGGGGGGGGGGGGGGGTCGATGCGACAGTCGAGGAAGAGAAGGGGAGGAGGAAGAAGAGGAGGGGGGGCGCGCCTGCCACCGGCGCGGCGGTGGTTCATCGGGGGGGGGGGGGGGCGATGCGAGGCGGCGGCGGCTCTCTCCCCCCCCCGTCGCCTTCGTTTGTGTTTTTTTTTTTTTTTTATTTTGAAATTGATTCTGTTTTAATCGGGGGGGGGCCTAGGTTAAAAAGGGGGAGAGTTTTATTTTTATTAATTTAATTATTTAATTATTTTATTTCAATTCAAAAAGTCAACTTTTTCAAACGACCTCTAAACGAGGTCCACCGCCTGTCGTCCATAGCGTTTCACCCCCATTCCGAACACAATGGGATATGTACCGCAAGTTGATTCGACTGTTTGAATCAGTTTCCGTTTAATTTGCATTTAAATCACTATATTGAATTTTAAACGTACATTTCAAATTACCGGGGTCACATACTAACTCTAAAAATTCTCGAAAAATATTTTCTAGCTTCATATTGACGATACGGTCCTAACAAAACTAGTTTCGTCGAATTCCGAGACCGTTAGAAAAATGGCCAATTTCCAGTCGATTAAAATCAACTGAAACTAGTCAAACGCGTTTTCCTTTGCCACGCTCACATATTGATTCGAAAAATTATGAAATTTGGAATCTAGCAATAACTCGACACTGCGGATCCAACAAAAGTGGTTTCGTCGAAATCCGAGGTCGTTTGCAAAATGTCCATTTTTAAGGGCCTGAATTCCATAGCGACTATTCAGAATTTTCAACTGGACATATCTCTCAATTTTTAAAGTGAAATCTCAGTTTCTTACATCCGTTAGAAAGATATCATCAATTAGATCCTAATGTTTTTGGTTTCATTAAAATCTGGATTGTTTTGCACCCGGTACATTCAATTGAAGTTTGAAATCGAATTATCGAACTACCGCGCCATTTTCTCTTCTATTTATAATTATATATAATTATTTATATTCTAACGACGACGTATATAATATATACGTCGAATTCAATTCAAAATAAATTTTCACGTCGATATTATTTAAAATAATCTATTTTAAATATTCAAAATTCGCTAAAATGGCCAAAATAAAAATTTCAAACTGGCTCGCATTTTGCGGGTTATTACAATCTCCCCCACTTAAAACTTTTCGTCCCCGAAAAGGAACAAAGTCGAAAGTGGTTTGATTAATAAGCTCTACATTCGATCTGGCTTCCATTCTCCAACTTTTCAGTTTCTGAGAATTTTCAAAATTTCAAAAATTTGGCTAACACCCTAAATTTTCGAAAAATTTCGCCATAACCTCCCCTGCAATGGGAGCATCGGGGAATTTCAAATAGCTTCCCCGGTCCTTCAGATCTCAAAAAGAAAAAGAAAAAGCCAAGCGGCTAGCCAATAGGCTCACAAAATCATCATCACCCAAACAAAACAGGAAATTATGTAATAAACATGTACCTATTTGTCGGGCAAACAAATTTTATTCTTCGGCTCTAGCCTCCTTGCTATGACCTGTTCAATGTATGTATATGCAAGCAAATGCGACCGATTTTCAATATAATTCAATATTCGATTCAATTAGGCATAAATGGTTAAAAATTAGCAAACAAATAAACAACCAACACAAACAGCAATCAATTAGTGAATTAGAGTTTCAAATTCATAATTTTGATACATATATACAAAAATCATGTTTTTGATGCCAATTCACAACAAAGTGTTCTAACTATATAAGTTTGGTTCTCACACCAGTCTAATGGAAATATATAGAAATCACACCTTCGAAACACGAACATAAATTCTGATGATGATATATCAATCATCAGAACCATCTCCGGGTGTCTAGAATGTGATTCTATATCTACCCAGTATATTAAAACTTCGAATATACGTTCATGACGCGTATACGCGAAATCTATATATACTCGATTGTCCATATTCAAAATAAACAAATATTCAAATACGTGTAAGACGATTTAAATTTCAAAACAAAATTGTTTTCATTTGAAAAATATACTCTTCACACTCGTCCTAGGATACTACTGATCCTATCTCTAACGAGTCATTCTAATTGGATATTACTAATCCAATATCTGATGAATTCTTTCGTATGGTTCTAATGTGTCTTGTTCTCGAGCTCTGTAAACCAAAGCTCCGATACCAAATTGAGACGACCCGAACTTCCCCGTGAAGGAAAGCACGGATAGAATTGAGGACAAGACAAAACAGAGCGCATACGGAAGAACATTTCATTGCTATTACAACAATTCCATCAGATACAAGAATATACAGAGTATAAATGAATAAATTACATTCCACAAATATCAGAGATTACAATAAATTACATAGCAGCGGAAAAATATACAAAACACAACTAGAAGTGATACACGGATACAGAGCTTTCCGAGCATCGTTCCAGCTGTAAATCAGGACCCTGTGGATATAAATCTGCAAAACCAAAACTACTAGCTGCCCGTGCGGAAAATAGGGGCACCCAGAGTTTAGGTTAAAACAATAAACTCCAGGTCAGTCATGGGACTGGTGTGAGAACTAAAACAGTTATAATTCTTTATTTTAAAGTTCGGTAAATCAAGGGACCACGCCGTATAACACGGAACGGGTTTCCTCCCAAGAATACCAGTGCATAAAACAAACAGCGCAATGCTAAATAAAGAAAAATGAAGCTGTTATAAGACCCAGGTCCCATCACACAATGCAACGCAAGCCGGAGGATAGGGTTTTTACCTTATAACAGCCAAAGCATGCTTGATACGTTTAAAACACATTATTTGATACTATAATAAGTGTATAGTGCCAAAACAATTTCAATCATAAGTATCAATCATAGGCGGCATGGGTACCATCTATCATGTCGCCATACTAGTTTTACAATTAAAACCGCAATATCACGTATTGGAAATTGGATTTCCGTCATGAGCCGAGGCAAGGGGCAAGCTCCTCTCCGCGTTCGAGACACTCTAGCAAATGCCTCAGGACCCCACTTTGATCCTTGGAATCGGCTGGGCCGGTCCTCTCTTACTTTTGAGGATTAGTTATTCCTGAACACACGTTTCCCGGTCCTTACAGACCTATATCCGAGGCGCCTCATATCCAACAACCACACAGGTGAAAAGTATATAAATGTCAGGGCTGGTAGGTCACTGACACCACCCTAGCTAGAAAGAAACGTCGTGCTCTCCCAGCGGTCCGTCTCCCGTTTTTGACTCATACCGAGGTGTGAGGCTCGCGAATTCACGTTATACACAAAGCTATGCCACACAGGCCGTGCTTTGATCATCAACCACAAGACTTTGCTTTTCAACAGAAGCCTTGATCAATTGCCACTTACGCATGCCACACAGGCAATTCACTCCATGCGCTTGATATCCATCAATATATAACCCCTGAGCTCGTACGTCTCAGAGAAGGGCGTTAAGCAAGAGAATAAATTCTCCGCCGCCAAACAGATATATATTTAATAGAGATCAATCACACGGACTAAAATCCAATGTCAGACACACAGTCCATTTACTAGTCCGTTCTGGGTCTGAACGAAACCGGAGGCACTTTCCTCGCATATCCATCGATCTCCAAGTACGTCTGGACGATCACCGACTGTTTCCCTCATCTTGGGTGTACAGCCCAATCAAGATCATCAGTAATCACCCAAACGATGTGAAGACTTCCGGTCTTCAACCACCGTCTTCATCTTCGACATCTCGTCGAATCGGTTATTCAGAATGGGTATAAACCCGGCCTTTCTGAATAACCCACGTATATAATAAACGAATGTTACACAAACACAACAAACGCCTCATTCCAATTCAGAATATTCTTTTATTCACAAAATCACATTCTTAGGGAAAGGTTCCCATTAATTTTATCCAAGATAAATTCTTCCAAATTTATCCTTTAATCCTCCTTTGGATATCATTTCAAACTAGTCGGGATTAACGAACCACAACGAAGTAATTATTTATTTTATTTCCCAATCCCAACCTATATATCCCATGGAGAAAACTGGTAATACTCCACATCTAACACCACGGTGTTATCGGTAAAATTAATTACCATTTCACGTTCAAATCTAATTAAAGATTTAACTATCGCTTTGGAGCAAAACTGGTGGTACTCCACTCTCGATCACTTTTCAGATTTGATAATTTAAATTATCAATTCACTTTTCAATCTAATTAAAGATTCATTAAAACTTCACTTAGTTTTAATCTTCTCAAAAATCCATATTCTGCCTTTAACTGGGTTAAAGAACCAATGTCATCAAAAACACGATTCACGACAAACCAAATCACATTTGATATTAAATACAAGGCTCTGAATAGAAAATATATCGGCTTATATTCAATATCAAATTCTGAAACCAACAAGTATCGTATTGGGAATAACGATATAAAATATCTTTCAAATCCCCATAACAATATTTGTATAGTCACGAAATCCAACATCGAAATATCCCGAAGATAATTTCGATTCAGCTCCAGTCCAATCCACGTATTGGAAATTATCGATTATTTTCAAAATCACTTTCAAATTCAATTTATTTATTTTAAAAATAAATTGATTTCAATTCTAGTTCAAAACTAGTTCATTTCGATAAAAATCTATTTTTATCTTTTCAAATGTGGAATTTTCCAGCCCAAATCTTTCCAATTCACATATTATAATTTTACACAAATTATAGATATTTTTAATAATTTTATCAAGGCCCGTACAGTCGATTTCCAACAACAGCCATCGAACTGCACTTACAGCGACCTTTTTCGAATTTGATTTGGACATAATTCCAAATCCAACCGTTAGATTTCAAATTTCTAATACTCATTGGAAAGCTCTTTTCGATACGAACCCAACGGTTCCGGTTTTAGGAGAATCCGACGGTCGGATCTCCCGCAATGTCCGTTTGAAATAAATGGTCGAAATTCACGAACTGCCGCGGCGCGGCGCGTTCTATTCAGGCCATTATATTATATATATAATATATATAATATATATTTCGTCGATTTCCTTTTAAAACGAATTTTAAAAATAGTTTTGAATTCGTTTCAAAAGCAATTTCAACTTCCATTTCAATTCAAATCAAAATTGAATTCTTCTCTATAAATTCGTTTTAAAATTCATTTCTATTCAATTCAAATTTCAATTCAATTTGAATTCATTTCAATTCACTTTCAATTCAATTTGAATTCGTTTTCAATTCCATTCATTTCGAAATCGTTTTCAATTCAATTCATTTCGAAATCGTTTTCAATTCAATTCATTTCGAAATCGTTTTCAATTCAATTCATTTCGAAATCGTTTTCAATTCAATTCATTTCTATTTTATTCAAATTCAAATTCACTTCCTATTCAATTCGAATTTTAATCTAATTCAATTGAATTTCATTTCAAAATATTTAGTTTTGAAATCACTTTTCAATATTCGTTGTAAAACGAATAAAATCGATATAAATATCGTTCACGTCAAAATAGCGCATCTCTAATCCACACGGCTTTATATATTTCAAAAACTTCTATTCAATTCAACACATGAACCTATATTTCTTTCAACACACGACTGATCTCAACACATGAGTACTGTCAACACATCACTATTTTTGTTATGTAAAATATTTTATAAAACTATGGTATCTATCGTTTGATTTTAATTAGACTTCTACTAGGAAGTAGTTCTAATTTTAAATATGATAAAGATGTAAATTTCATTATATAAAATATTTCACTCAACACATGAACATCGTCAACACATGACTATTTTTATATTCAACACATGAATTTTCTTTTATAATATTCATTATTTTTCAAATTGGAATGAGGCCCAATCAATCACCATATAACGTTAATTATATGGATTCCATACAACACGTGTATATAATAGCTTTGAAAAATAATCAATCATCAACCAAAGTGCACTACACTGTATAAGCACCAAATATAAATAATTGACGCTTACACAGTCTGTCAATCGACCGATCGACATATTTAATCAATCAGGATGAGTGAACATCAAATTTCATCCCAACACCCGTGTGGGGTTTCAAACAATCAAACACAGATTTCATTTGTGCAGTTGGGCGATGTGTAAAATTTATCGACCCAATCAATATCAGTCAAATCAGTGTATATAAACAAATCGACCGATTTGTTTATAAATATTTATTTATTCACTTTCACGTTAAAAATTATATTTTTAACGCTAAAACAATTTATCTTAACACTTGGATTTCTATTCAGTTCATTTATTCAATAAAATGATATTTTTATTTTTCTAACATATTTTAGAAAATTTCGGCGGCATAACGGCACGATACTAGGAACGGGACAAGGCCTAGCCTTATCCCCGGTCTAGTGAAGGCCCACGCCATTCACACATCAATCAAATTCACTTTCGTTATGCAAACCACAAAATTTGGAGTAAGGGTCTAACCTAGCCTTACTCCTTCGCCTTATAACGGCGCACGTCGAATCCTAATCAATTTATCGATTCGATTTTTCACACCACAAACCACATTCAAATCAATATCTCAATCAATCACCAAACATCCAAACAAACAAGTCCATGGTATGTGGACGGGTGTCGGGTGCTTCTAATAAGCACCGTCTGCATCCTAGTATATATATATCTAGAAAAAGAGAATTAAGAGTGAGAAGTTCTCACCGAAAGCTATCCTAGCTCCACGGCACTTCATTGATAGAAATCTTCATCTTCATCGTATCTTCGTCATCTTCGTTGCCCGTAGTCACTATATATATAAAAATCACATTTTTATATTTCGATGATTTTAAAATAAAATTCACATTTTATTTATTCACTTTCAATTTCAATTTCATATTTTTATAATCACTTCATATATTTAAAAATCGAATTTTTACTATGCTATTCAATATATAAAAATCGAATTTTTACTTCGAAGTTCAATATATAAAAATCACATTTTTACTTTGACGCTATATGGATAAAAATGCTATTTTTACACCGCTACTATATAGATAAAAATTCTATTTTTACATCGTTATTCTATATATAAAGATCTCGCCTTTTTAAATTTAAAGATTTCGCCTTTTTAAATTTAAAGATTCCACCTTTTTTAAAAATCATCACTTTATCTCAACGTATATAAAATAAAAATCAGATTTTTATTTCGCCGCATACACAAAGATGATATTTTTATATTTTCTATCCTATAAAGATTATATTTTTAATACTTTAAAAATATAAAAATCATATTTTTAATATTCCTATATAGTAAAGACTATATTTTTAATTCTATAAAAATATAAAAATCATATTTTTATCACTTTAAAAATACAAAGATCCTATTATATTACTTTTAAAAATCAAATCTTTTCTGTTTTTTTTTTTTTTTTTTTTTTTAAATCACGTCTTAAAATAAATAAATAAAATCAGTTTTTAAAATTTAAAAATTCAGTTTATAATATACTTAAAAATCAGTTTTTAAAACTTAACAAAAATTCAGTTTAACCTAAGTAAAATAAAATAAAATAAAGTAAAACAGTTTAAAGTAAATAAAAAAAATAAAACAGTTTAGAGACTTACAGGGGGGGGGGGGCTCGTCGTCGCGGCTCGGAGGGGGTCTGGGCGGTGAGGGGTCGCAGGTTGGTGGCGGCACGGTGGAGGTCAGGCGAGGGGGCTTCGCGATGCTCAAGGGCGCTGGGGGGGGGGGGGGTCGATGCGACAGTCGAGGAAGAGAAGGGGAGGAGGAAGAAGAGGAGGGGGGGCGCGCCTGCCACCGGCGCGGCGGTGGTTCATCGGGGGGGGGGGGGGGGGCGATGCGAGGCGGCGGCGGCTCTCTCCCCCCCCGTCGCCTTCGTTTGTGTTTTCTTTTTTTTTTTATTTTGAAATTGATTCTGTTTTAATCGGGGGGGGGGGGGGCCTAGGTTAAAAAGGGGGAGAGTTTTATTTTTATTAATTTAATTATTTAATTATTTTATTTCAATTCAAAAAGTCAACTTTTTCAAACGACCTCTAAACGAGGTCCACCGCCTGTCGTCCATAGCGTTTCACCCCCATTCCGAACACAATGGGATATGTACCGCAAGTTGATTCGACTGTTTGAATCAGTTTCCGTTTAATTTGCATTTAAATCACTATATTGAATTTTAAACGTACATTTCAAATTACCGGGGTCACATACTAACTCTAAAAATTCTCGAAAAATATTTTCTAGCTTCATATTGACGATACGGTCCTAACAAAACTAGTTTCGTCGAATTCCGAGACCGTTAGAAAAATGGCCAATTTCCAGTCGATTAAAATCAACTGAAACTAGTCAAACGCGTTTTCCTTTGCCACGCTCACATATTGATTCGAAAAATTATGAAATTTGGAATCTAGCAATAACTCGACACTGCGGATCCAACAAAAGTGGTTTCGTCGAAATCCGAGGTCGTTTGCAAAATGTCCATTTTTAAGGGCCTGAATTCCATAGCGACTATTCAGAATTTTCAACTGGACATATCTCTCAATTTTTAAAGTGAAATCTCAGTTTCTTACATCCGTTAGAAAGATATCATCAATTAGATCCTAATGTTTTTGGTTTCATTAAAATCTGGATTGTTTTGCACCCGGTACATTCAATTGAAGTTTGAAATCGAATTATCGAACTACCGCGCCATTTTCTCTTCTATTTATAATTATATATAATTATTTATATTCTAACGACGACGTATATAATATATACGTCGAATTCAATTCAAAATAAATTTTCACGTCGATATTATTTAAAATAATCTATTTTAAATATTCAAAATTCGCTAAAATGGCCAAAATAAAAATTTCAAACTGGCTCGCATTTTGCGGGTTATTACAAAAACAGATCAATATATAATTGATATCAATTTCTGTTTTCGACTAATAATATAAATGGAATAACAACAAAGCCTTTTAAATTGCATATATATTAACAGTCTTCCTCCACAGAAGCTCACTTCGATTATTACCAAATCGAATTCCATTCAATTCCAATTTACTATATTAAATTGGAAAAAAACTTCACTTTGAAAATTCCATTAAGTATTAATAAAAAGATCTATAAATTCCGAATCATACCTTCACTATTAATTGGGTTAATGAACAAGTGTTGTTTAAAACACCGTTCACGAAAAACCCAAAAATCCAATTCTTTTATTCAATTCCAATTAAATATTAATTAATTGGAAAACTTCACTAAATTTTAATTTAAAGATTTAGTCTTTTCTCAATTGGGTTTAAGACCAGTGTTATTGAAGACATCATTCACGACAAACCCAAAATCCAATTCTTTTATTGAATTCCAATTAAATATTAATTAATTGGAAAACTTCACTAAATCTTAATTTTAAGATTTATTCTTTTCTCAACTGCGTTTAAGAACAGTGTTAATAAAGACACCATTCACGACAAACCCAAAATCTAATTTGATATCAAATACAGGTCTCTGAATATAAATTAAATCGGCTTATATTCAACATCAAATTTTGAAACCAGAAAATAACATATTGGGAATAACGATATATATCTTCCAAATTCCTCAACAATATCCGTATAATCACAGAATCCAATATCGAAATATTTCGAAGATTATTTCCATCCAAATCCATTCCAATTTATACGTTGGAAAATTCTGGTTATTTTAAAACCATTTTCAAATCCAATTTATTTGTTTCTAAAAATAATTGGATTATTATTCTAGTTATTAACTAGTTCATTTCGATAAAAGTATACTTTTATCTTTTCAAAACTGGAATTTTTCATTTAAAATCTTTCCAAATCATTTATTATGATTTTACACAATTTTTCCATATTTTAATTAATTTTATTAAGGCCTTTACAGTCGGTTCCCAGTAACGGCCACCGAACTGCATTCACAACGACCTTTTCTGAAATTGATTTGGACATAATTACAAATCCAACTGTTAGATTTCAAATCTCTTGTACTCATTGAAAGCTCTTTTCGATACAAACCCAATGGTTCTGGTTTTAGGGGAATCCGACAGTCAGATCTCCCGTAACATCAATTTGAATTTAATGGTCGAAATTCGCGAACGGTCGTCGCGCTGGGCGTTCTTTTCAGGCCATTATATAATATATATATATATATATATATCATCAATTCCCATATAAAACGTATTTTATAAATCGTTTTAAATTCGTTTTAAAAACGATTTCCACTTCCATTTCAATTTTAAATCAAAACTGAATATTCCTTTTATATTCGTTTTAAATTCATTTTAAAACGATTTCCACTTCATTTCAATTTTCAAATCAAAATTGAATATTTCTTTTAAATTCGTTTTAAATTCATTTTAAAACGATTTCCATTTCATTTCAATTTTCAAATCAAAATTGAATATTCCTTTTAAATTCGTTTTAAAACGAGATTTTTAAATTATATAACAGCTAAAATAGAATGTGATTTTTATATAGAAAGCATAGTTTTTGAAAATGTAATTTTTATTATATATAACATACATTATAAAAATATGATTTTTATTATATGTACAACATTACAAAAATATGATTTTTAATATATATATATATAGCATTATGAAAATGTGCTTTTTATATATATAGTGTAATAAAAATGTGATTTTTAAAATTGAAAAAGCATTGTTTTTAAAATTAAATAACAATATAAAAATATGATTTTTATATATACATAGAATAGATAAAAATATAATTTTTAATATATATACAACGTTATGAAAATGTGATTTATATATGTAGCATAATAAAAATGAGATTTTTATTTATAAAGATTGTTGTTTAAAAATGTGACTTTTAACATAAACCACGTGAAACAGATTGCGATGGAACCGACTGGAAGCAAAACAGAATCCAAACCATCGTCCACTAAAAATTTGCGGAGTGGATTCCAATGTGAGAACTCCTTCTCACTCAAATTATTTTCCAGTTATTATGTAATAGGTTGCAGACGGGGCTTAGTAGCTCCTGATACTACATTTTGTACAAACCATGGTTGATTGTTTGTTTGGATTGTATTGTGGATTGTAATTGATTAATATTGTTGTATATAAAATTATTTATATAAAATGTATATAAAATTATCATGAAAATAAAATAAAATAAAATAAATATTCATTTATAAGCCGGACGGTTTGTTTTTGTACACCTATTTAACTGATGATGATGGGGACGATAATATTTTACACATCTCCCAACTACACAAATAATAATCGGTATTTGTTGTTCGAAAACCCAACACTGGTATTGAGATGATATTTGACATACACTGATCCCAATAATTAGTGTTATGTCAATCGATGGGTTGACAGACTATATAAGCATTATTTATTTATTTTAATGCTTGTACAGTTGTAAAATGCACTCTGGATGTTGTATGAATTTTTAATGATTGTTTATCATTATTGTTGTATACATGCGATGTATGAAATCCATGTAATTGAAATTATATGGTAATTGATTGAGTATGATTCTAGTTTAGAATTAAAACGATTATTTTAAAATAATATTCAGTGAAGGATTAAAATGTGATTTTGATGTCTGATTTTGGATGGGCACAAAAATATTGAAATGTGAAGCTGTGTTAAGAAGTTAAATGCCATTTTAACCCGAACGGGTTTATCAATCGATTTTATTCATTTTATAATGAATATCGAAAAGAATGGATTTCAAAATCTGATATTTTGAAAATACTATCATTTTAATTTTATAATGATATGGAATACTCAATTTTGATTTGAAAATTGAAATGGAATTGAAATAGTTTTAAAATGAAATTAAAATGAATATATTAAGGAATATTCAATTTTTATTTGAAAATTTAAATGAGATTGAAATCATTTTAAAATGAATTTAAAACGAATTTATAAAAGAATATTCAATTTTGATTTAAAATCGAAATGAAGTTGGAATCGTTTTTAAAATGATTTATAAAATACGTTTTAAATGGAAATCGATGAAATATATATATAATATATATTATATATATTAAATGGCTTGAACTGAATGCGCCGCGCAGCAACCGTTCGCGAATTTCGACCATTGACTTCGATTTGACATTATGGGAGACCCAACCATCGGATTCTCCTAAAACTGGAACCGTTGAGTTCGTATCAAAAAGATCTTTCCAACGAATATAAGAGATTTAAATTTGAACGGTCGGATTTTAAGGTATGTCAAAAAGGTCGCTATGGATGCAGTTCGGTGGCCGATATTGGAAACCGACTATAATGGTCTAAATAAATTATTAAAAATATGGAAAAAATATGTAAAATCATAATAAATGATTTGGAATGACTTTGGATGAAAAACCCGAGTACGCTAACTCTGGGCATACAACATATCAGAATAGGCAACAAAAGACTTTTATAAACATCATAATAATGTTACATCAGAGTACATAATATCAGAGCATATCGAAAAATAATAATATAGCGGAAGATTTATTTACAATCAATGTAATACAATGCATAGCGGAAAACAAATAAACTAACACAGCGAATGGATATCAATGCTCTGGACACAACTTTAAGCTCTAATCCCTAATCCTGCGTATATATCTGCAAAATAAACTACTCGATTGCCCATGTGGAAAATAGAGGCACCCGAGTTTGCAAGGGAAAAACAAACTACAGGTCAGTCATAGGACTCGTGTGAGAAACTCTACATTCAAAATTAACTTATATAAATGATAAGGCAAATCACATGACCACGCAGTTAACGCGGAACGAGTTTACCCTCATGAATGCCAGTGCATAAACAACAATCAGTAATAGAGATATGGATTTATTATGCATCAATCAACATCCAATATCCCAATCTACCCATTTAGATTAATCACCACACTTAGATTTTCCAAAATCGAATTCAATTTACAGAAATTATTCCTTTGGACTTTATTTCCCGATTTCTGTTTCAAAACATTTGAAATACATATCCAGATTTTATATTAAAGTAGATTTCACTTCGGGATCTCAAACCAAATCATTTGGAAATATGAATTCCAAATCATAACAATGCATACAAACAAGTATGCAACCAAATATTGTGCACGCCTCTCAGACCAGGTTGTACGCGTCCCTCCAATTCGATATATATATATATATATATGTGCACCTCCCACTATTGAGCAGGCTACACTGACGTTGCTCCATTCCACACACTGGCGAACTACACCGCCGGCCTCCACAGCCCCCCTCTTCTCTGATCTCCTTCTCCTCTTCTCTCTCCCTCTTCCCTCTATAGCCTAAAACCGTCCCCTTTCAAACCCTAGCCGCCGCCAATCATGGGTGACACGACTCGAATTCACTAGCCTCCGACGAGACCAGAAAACACGGATTGTAATGAGAACACGGCAAATAAGAACACAAATAGAAGAACATTTCATTGCTGTTACAATAATTACATCAGAGTACAAGAATATAACAGAGTATTAATAAATAATATACATCAGAAAAATATTAGAGATTAAAATACATCACATAGTAGCGAAAAAATAATACATAACACAACGGAAAGAAATACATGGATACAGAGCTTTCCGAATATAGCTTCAGTTGTAAATCCAAGATCCTGTTAAAATAATATCTGCAAATACCAAAACTACTAGCTGCCCGTGTGGAAAATAGGGGCACCCAGAGTTTAGGTAGGAACAATAAGCTCCACATCAGTTATGGGACTGGTGTGAGAACTAAAACAGTTATTAAAACTTTAGTTTAAAATAAAGTAAATCGAGGGACCATGCCGTATAACACAGAACGGGTTTTCTCCCAAGAATACCAGTGCATAAAACAATTTATAGACAACGCAATGCTTTTTGAAAAATGAAGATATTATAAGACTCAGGTCCCATCACACAATGCAACGCAAGCCGGAGGACAGAGTTTTACCTTATAATAGCCAAACATGCTTGGTAAGTTTTAAAACAAATCATTTTGACATTAATATAAGTGTATAGTGTCAAAATCAACTTCAAATATAAATGTATCAATCATAGACGACATAGTATCCCATGCTACTATGTCTCCATACTAGTTCTGCAATTAAAGCCGAAATGTCACGTACTGGAAATTGGATTCCATCTATGAACAAAGGCAAGGGATCGTCCTTACCGAATTCGAGACAATCTAGCCTACCATGTCTCAGGCTACAGCCGCAACTGCACCTTGGATCTTCAGGGCCGGTCCACTCTTACGTTTGTGGACTGGTTATTCCTGAACAATAAGTTTCCCTGCCCTATAGGGCGTAATGGTCAGTATGTCGACCATATCATGCATCGGCCCCGTAGTGACCGAAATATTCGAGGCGCCACGCTATCCATCAAATAATATGCAACATCCACATGAGTAAAATGTCCGGGCTCCATACCATGACACCTCTCCTAGCTAGAAAGAAATGTATGTTCTCCTTACAGTCCTCTCCCGTTTCTGGTTCATACCGGGGTATGAGGCTCGCGAATTAATGCTATACACAAAGCTATGCTATTTAATGCCGTGCTTTGATCATTAACCACAAGACTCTAATTTTCAGCAGAAGCCTTGATCATTTGCATCTCAGCATGCCACACTGACAATTCACGCCATGCAACTGATGTCTATCAATATATAACCTCTAAGCCCGTATGTCTTAGAAAAGGGTGTTAAGCAAGAGAATAAATTCTCCGCCACAAACAGATATATATTTAATAGAAATCAATCAACACAGAATAAAATCCAATGTCAGACACACATCCATTTACAAGTTCTTTCTGGGTCTGAACGAAACTGGAGGCACCTTATTCCTCATCTCATATGTCCAATAAAGGAGAGAGGTCCTCGCATATCCGGTCAATCTCCAAGTACGTTTGGAGGATCATCACTTACTACCTTATCTTGGGTGTATAGCCGAATAAAGACATCAGTAATCATCCAAATGATGTGAAGATCGCCGTCTTCAACCACCATCTTCATCGTCAACTTATCATCGAATCAGTTATTTAGAATGGGTAGAAACCCGGTCTTTACGAATAACTCGCGTATCTTATAGACAAGTTCTATAAAAACACAACACACACCTCATTCCAATCCAGAATATTCTTTTATTCAAATATTCATATCTTTAGGGAAAGGTTCCTAGTAATTTTTATCAAAGATAAATTCTTTTAAATTTATTCTTTAATCTTCCTTTGGATATCGTTTCAAAAGATTTCATTATCTTTTCAATTCTAAACCAATTTAAGGTTTATCCAACTAGTCGGGCTTAATGAGCCATACCGAAGTAATCATTTATTTTATTATCCCAATCCCAACCTATTCATCCCATGGAGCAAAACTGGTGATACTCTATATCTAACACCACTGTGTTATCGGTAAAAACTAATTACCATTTCCCATTCAAATCTAATTAAAGATTTAACTATCGCTTAGAGCAAAACCGGTGATACTCCATTCTCGATCATTTCCCAAATTTGATAATTTAAATTATCATACTCACATTTCAGTCTAATTAAAGATTCATTAAAACTCCACTTAGTTTTAATCTTCCAAAAAATCATTATTAATGATTACTTAACTTTGGAAACACAAACATGTCGCATCGACAATCTACACCGAACCACTGATTTCTGCTGATATATAACCTCTAAGCTCGTACATCTCAGAGAAGGGTGTTAAGCGAGAGAATAAATTCTCCCCCACCAAACATATATATATATATATATATATATATATATTTAGCAGAGATCAATAAATACAGTTCGAAATGCAATGTTAGCCATGTAATCCTGTCTTTAACTTGGTTAAAGAACCAATGTCATTTAAAACACAGTTCACGATAAACCCAAGATTACATTCCATTAATTATGGAATCTTCACGGGAAACAGATCAATATATAATCGATATCAATTTCCATATTTGACTAATAATATAAATGGAATAACGACAAAGCCTTTAAAATTCCATATGTGGTATCAGTCTTCCTCCATAGAAGCATATCCCAATTATTACCAAATCGAATACCATTCAGTTCCAATTTAATACATTAAATTGGAAAACTTTACTTTGGAAAATTTCCATTAATCTTAATTAAAAGATTTTTAAATTCCAAATCACATTTCACTATTAATCGAGTTAAAGAATGAATGTCATTAAAAACACAGTTCATGATAAACCCAATTCACGTTCCATTTTGTTCAGATTACTAAATATAATTGGAAACTCTAATAATCTTAATTAAAAGATTTATCCTTTTCACATGGGGTTTAAGAATAGTGTTATTCAAGACACCATTCACAACAAACCCAAAATCCAATTCGATATTAAATATAAGGCTCTAAACAGAAATTATATCGGCTTATATTCAATATCAAATTCTGAAACCAACACATATCGTTTTGGGAATAACGATATATATCTATCTTCCAAATTCCTCCATAATATACGTATAGTCACGGAATCCAATATCGAAATCTCCCAAAGATGATTTCTATTCAAATCCATTCCAATTTATATATTGGAAATTTCTGGTTTTATTAAAACCCTTTATATATCCAATTTATTTATTTAAAAACGTTGGATTATCTTTCTAGTTAATAACTAGTTCATTTTTGATAAAAATATATTTTTATGTTTACAAACATGGAATTTTTCATCCAAATTCTTTCTAAATCATTTATTATAATTTTACACAAATTATTAATATTTTTAATAATTTTTTAAGGCCTATACAGTCGGTTTCCAATAACGGCCACCAAACTGCTTCCATAGCGACCTTTTCCAAATTTAATTTGGACATAAATCCAAATCCAACCATTATTCCAAAATCTTATATTCTTTGGAAAGCTCTTTTCGATACGAACCCAACGGTTCTAGTTTTAGGAGAATCCGAAGGTCGGATCTCCCGTAATGTCAATCCGAAGTCAATGGTCGAAATTCGCGAACAGCCGTGGCGTGGAGCGTTCTATTCAAGCCATTAATATATTATACATATATATATTTTTGTTCAAAATGTATTTTATAAATTCGTTTTAAAACTGATTCCAACTTTTATCTCAATTTTAAATCAAAATTGAATACCTCTTATCATTATAATATTTAAATGATAATTTTTTCAAAATATCAGATTTTGAAATAACTTCCTTTTCGATATTCATTATAAAATTGATATAAATATCATTCGCGTTAAAATGGCGCATATCTAATCAACACGGCTTCATATATTTCTATATATTCATGTCCATCTAAATCGGACATCAAATTCACATTTTAATCCTTTATTGAATATTATTTTAAAATATTCTTTATTTTAAAATATTCGTAATTTTAAAATATTCGTTCATTCTGAATTGGAATCAAACCCAATAAATTACCATACAATTTATTTATATGGATTTCATACAATACATGTACACAACAATAATGATACAAAATCAACCATCATGTAGAGTGCATTACACAACTGCATAAGCATTAAATATAAATAATTAACGCTTACAACAGTCTGTCCACCAATAGATTGACATACAACTAAACAATTGAGATTAGTGTTTGTCAAATATCATCCCGATACCCGTGTGGGGTTTCAATCAACAAACACAGATTTTATTTGTGCAGTTGGGCGATGTGTAAAATTTATCGTCCCACTCAATGTCAGTTACATGGGTGTACATAAACAAATCACTCAATTTGTAAATGAATATTCATTTTCATTTCAGGAGAATTTATGTCGTTCACACATATATTAAAAATGCAACGACCCAGAAAATCTGAACCAATTTAAAATTTTTAAATTGGCTAAAATAATGGATTTTAAATATTTTAAATAATGGCAATGAAAACTGAGCTTGAATCAACAATTGAAAATGAATATAATTAATTATAATTACAAACAAGGCCTGAAATGGCGCTGTAGTTTCAAAAATTGAATTCAAACTTTGTCGGACTGTACCGGGTGCAAAACAAAACGGATTTTAGTGAAACCAAAAATATTTAAATCTGTTAGTGAATACCTTTCTAACGAATCTGAAAAATAGAATTTTCATAGCGGAAATCAAAAGTTATGGCCGAATGAATTTTCAGAAGGGTCGCTATGGAATTTATATAGCCCGTGAAATTGGCCATTTTGCATACGACCTCGGAATTCGACGAAACCACTTTTGTTGGATCCGAGATGTGAAGTTATTGCTAGGTTTCAAATTTCATAATTTTTGAAGCTAATATGAGAGCGTGGCAAAAGAAAACGTGTTTTGGCCAATTACAGTTAAATTGGATCGACCAAAAATGGGCCTTTTTGCAAACGGTCTTAGAATTCGACGAAATTAGTTTTGTTGGGACCGTATCGTCAAAACATAACTAGATTTATTTTTCTGGAATTTTTCGAATTAGTTGGTGGCCCTGGCAAATTGAAATGTACGTTCAAATTAAATATTGAATGTTTTATATTTTTAATTTGAAGGAAAACTGACTGAAACATTCGAATGGGCCTTCGAAACATATCTCATTGTGTTCGGAATAGGGGTAAAACGCTAGGGACAACAGTCGTTGGGTTTGGATTGGTGGTCGCGTCAGAAAACCCCTTTAAAACCCATCGGTCAATCAAAATTTTTATTAAAAAAAATCCTTTAATTTTCTCTCTCCCCGACATCCGTTAACAGGCGGAACCCCTTCGCCACCTTCTCTCCTCTTTTCTGGCCGCTCCGATCACCAAAACGCCATGGCCCAGTTGAACTTTTTGTAGATCCCTCTGAGCTCTTCAAATCCATACCTGGAGCACCCACCACCGTCGCTCCTACCTCGAGTTATTCCCTTTGAAAGAGGCGCCGTTCGAAGCCCTCTACCACCCCCTAGGCGCGCGCGAGTTCATCAGGAAGGGCACCCCCTGGTGCGTGACTCCAAGCTCTTCGACGTAGTACAACCCGATCTTCATATCGTGCAACGGATTGAGAGCAAGAATCAAACCTAGTTTTGAACATTTATTGAAGGTAACGGCTTTAATTTATTTTTAGCCGTTTTAACACCTTTAAACCGTTGCAAACTTTGAAAAATCATATCTTTTTCGTTCGATAACGAAATTCGATGAAACAGGAAACATCGTGACCGTGTGGACGTCTTCTACATTTTAGAAGAGACCACATATTTTTCTGAGCCTTCTGCTATTTTTGGTGGAGTGGAACCCAATGTGAGATTTCTAATTTATAAACGATATGGAAAACGACGATATATAAATTATATAGTCGATGTATGAGTTATATAAGCGTTGTACACCTCTTGTATAAGCGTTGTATAAGTTGTATGTTCGATGTATAAGTTATATATGCATTGTAAAATTTATATATGTGTTGAAATAGAAGTGAATTGCTATATATATATATATATATATATATATATATATATATATATATATATATACGCCCCTCGTCCACAAAGCATGGACGATATTTATTGATTGTGATTGGTGTGAAAATTGATTGATAGTGAATGGTTGTTTGGGATTATTTGTGGTTGATATTGATTGATTGTGGTTGAAAAATACCCATTTATGGTTGAGAAATATTTGGTTGAAACCACATAGGATTAGTTTGTGGAAATGAAATAAATATATACATGCCGCCTGCGTGCGAACTAGATGCATGATCCCCATTGTCAAAAACCGCGAGGTTTCAAGGTAGAGCGAGGAGCCGTACTAGGGACGGTCCCGGTTTTAACTACCCTGCCGTTATGCTGCCGAAATTTTGAATAATATTCATGTGTTTGAATTATTTTCATTTGCTGAAACTATATTTATTCGTTAAATAGAAAACCTTCATGTGTTGAATTGATATTCATTCATTGATTAGAGATTCATGTGTTGAATGGTCTTCGTGCTTTAAATATAAAAATCACATTTTTATCCATATATATAAACTATAGAAAACCTTCATGTGTTGAATCGATATTCATTCGTTGATTAGAGATTCATGTGTTGAATGGTCTTCGTGCTTTAAATATAAAAATCACATTTTTATCCATATATATAAACTATAGAAAACCTTCATGTGTTGAATAGATATTCATTCGTTATTAGAAATTCATGTGTTGAATGGTCTTCGTGCTTTAAAATAAAAATCACATTTTTATCTATATATAGAAACTATAGAAAACCTTCATGTGTTGAATCGATATTCATTCGTTGATTAGAGATTCATGTGTTGAATGGTCTTCATGCTTTAAATATAAAAATCACATTTTTATCCATATATATAAACTATAGAAAACCTTCATGTGTTGAATCGATATTCATTCGTTGATTAGAGATTCATGTGTTGAATGGTCTTCGTGCTTTAAATATAAAAATCACATTTTTATCCATATATATAAACTATAGAAAACCTTCATGTGTTGAATCGATATTCATTCGTTGATTAGAAATCCATGTGTTGAATGATCTTCGTGCTTTAAATATAAAAATCACATTTTTATCCATATATATAAACTATAGAAAACCTTCATGTGTTGAATCGATATTCATTCGTTGATTAGAAATTCATGTGTTGAATGGTCTTCGTGCTTTAAATATAAAAATCACATTTTTATCCATATATATAAACTATAGAAAACCTTCATGTGTTGAATCGATATTCATTCGTTGATTAGAGATTCATGTGTTGAATGGTCTTCGTGTTTTAAATATAAAAATCACATTTTTATCTATATATAGAAACTATAGAAAACCTTCATGTGTTGAATCGATATTCATTCGTTGAATTAAAATTCATGTGTTGAATGGTATTCGTATTTTGAAATAAATTGTTTTTTTAATAAAAATCACCTTTTTATCATCTAAGTAAACTATGTAAAATGACCTTGTTTTAAAATAATTTGTTTTACAATAAAAATCACCTTTTTATCATCTATATAGACTATCTAAAATAATAGTGTTTTGAAAAGAATTGGTTTACAATAAAAATCACATTTTTATTATATACATGAATTGTTGAAATGTGAAGTGTTAAAAATAGAAATTCGTTCAAATAAATATGCATGAGTCGAAATATTCCTTAATTAGCTAATGATGTGATTTTTACCTGTGCATGCAACATTAGAATGAATGGTGTTTTTAAACCAAATGGAATCAAATATGAAGTTGAATGGAAAATGATAAATGATAAGAACTGTATATATGTACATGCATATTTATTGAACAAGTTATAGCAAAGGGGCTAGAGAAGAGGAATAAAATTTTGTGCCCAACAAATAGGTACACATTTACTGTTTTGTTTGGGTGATGATTTTATGAGCCTGTTGGCTAGCCGCTTGGCTTTTTCTTTTTCTTTTTGACATGAGACGCCCGTGTGGCTATTTGGGAATTTTCCCAGCCCCTCCCGTACAAAGGAGGTTATGGCGAAATTTTCCAAAATTTAAAGGCGTTAGTGAAATATTTGAAGTGAAAACGATATTGAAATTGTTGAATGAACTATATTTATACAAATATATAAATATAAATAAAATTAAAACGAAACGTGGCCGTGCAGCTCGTGTTTTGAAACCGTGATTTCAAACAACTAGTGCGGGAAATCCGACCATTGGATTTTCCCGAAACCGCAATCGTTGGGTTCGCCTTGGAAATATCTTTCCAACGGACCAACTTTGTAAAAATCCAACAGTTGTATTGTCTGGAATGTTTAATTCAAATCTGAAGAAAAATAGCGCCAGAAACGATTATATATATATATATATATATATATATATATAAATATAGTTATATTTAATCGAATAACGACGCTACAGTTCGTATTTTGAAATCGAAACTTCAAACGATTGTACCGGGAGATCCGACCGTCGGATTTTCCCGAAACTGGAACCGTTGGGTTCGTTTTGAAAAGATCTTTCTAATGATGTAAATTTTATGAAAATCCAACAGTTAGATTTTCAGATATGTGTAAATCAAATCTGAAGAAAAACAGCGCCACGGTCGCGTTATGGCCCAAAGCATCGTTTTGAATAAATTGGCTATTTTAAAATAAATAAAAATAGCGATAAATCGTTATAAATTATCATAAACAATATGGAATGGAAATAAACTGAATTTGCTCGATTTATGTGGTGTTTGATGGTTGAATGTGTTTGGTGTGAAAATTACACTAAAGAACAAAATTGGTGTTGTCGAATGATTTAACCATTGAAATAAATTGATTTGAAATTCTAAATATACGTGAATTATTTGAAAAGGCCGAGTTAATTCTCATTTCAAATAATTGACCGACGATTGAAAGTCGAAGATGAAGACGGTGGTCGAAGACCGGAGATCTTCACCTCGTTTGGATGGTAACCGAGGTCCTGATTGGGAGGCATCCCGAAATATGGATAATGAGTGGTGATCTTCCAGACGTACGTGGTGATCGATGGGTTTGCGAGGTATATAGTGCCTCCGGTTTCGTTCAGACCCAGAACGGACTTGTAAATGGACAGTGTGTCTGACATTGGATTTTATTCTGTGTTGATTGATCTCTATTAAATATACATCTGTTTGGCGGCAGAGAATTTATTCTTTCGCTTAATGCCCTTCTCTGAAACACACGAGCTCAGAGGTTGTATATCGATGGACATCAGTCGCATGGCATGAATTGCCTGTGTGGCATGCTAAGATGCAGTGATCAGGGCTTCTGTTGAAAAGCAAAGTCTTGTGGTGTAACGTCCCGCATTTTTATCGGGTCGTATTTGAATATTTAAATCAGTTTAAATATTGAATTCGTGGATTTATATATTAATCAAAACAAAGTTGAACGTATATAAATATATATTAATTATAATCGAGCTCAGAACGACGCTGCAGTTCGTAATTTAACGTTCTGAACTTCAACTGAGTGTACCAGACTCGTTTTGAATCGGATTTCTTCGAAACGAGAAACGTTGGAATCTGTTGAAATGTATCTTTCCAACGAAAGTGGAAAATGGAGATTTCGTCGTACAGGCTGCAAGATATGTCCAAATCAAATATTCAAAAAGTCGCTGTAGAATCGTATATCAATCGTAACGGTTATTTGAATATAACTTGATATCGGATTCGAATTTGAACAGGGTTCTTTTGAGGTGCAACGATAATTTAATTTTTAGAATTTTTTTGTAATTTTTAATTAATTAAATATGCAACTTTTTATTCGGAGTATTTCGCACCCTGTATCGATATTTTGAGGTTTCAAAATACGAGTCAAACTACCGGTATTATTATATTATTGGAATCATGACACGCTGCTCGACACGATCGTAACTTTTTTCTGTCCATGACAACTCATTTGAAAATGAAATTGCATGAATGTAAGAAAACAAGTATGGCAAAGTGATGTATCATCTCATAAAACATTTAATATGACACCATTTACTATGATAACTATTATTTAACTATACCGTTTACATAGTTGAGCAGTAATTACAACAAAGCTATTAAACCGTAGCCACATGTCCTCACTGATCTACTGGTACATGAAAGGTGGATATATCGTTCCTTATGCATTTACCAGCTGAGTATTTGGACGTGAGGGTTACTGAATCATGAGGGTTACTACCGAATCTGAGTATTTGAACGTGATCCACTGACTTATTAATTGTCATTAGTCGTTTCCTAAGTATATAACCTCGATCTTACCATTTATTTTATTCCTACCTACCAAGAGTGTAGACAGAACATTTATTTGCTGAACTTAGGATTTCCAACTCCATTACTGGATAATATAAGCTTTACAAAAACACTGCCATGTTTTAAGTCCATAAGTTTTAATATCTGCACCACATTCAACCTGAGCTTACGGCAATAGAACAAGAGGGTACACAAATATCAACGACAAAATCAAATCAAATTAATTCCTGTCACTTCGCAGACCATAACCTACAGGATACAATCACATGCCTTCTCCTTGATTCAAGAGGACACCATGCTCTATACGGCTATACCTTAAGGGTTAAGACTTAAGCCTATACCAATGCTGTGCACGCAGAAGCTATATCGTACCCCCTATGAATTATAAAATCTTATATATATCAACCCCTACATAACCTAAACACTGCGCTGCCATCGTTTTCTGCGATGATCCATGCTTTGAAAGGACCAAACAAGAAAGGGACGTGCTTCTATAATGAATAGCCTCAACCTATACATTCTTTTCTCTTCGTTATAAATACCCTACGCTCGTTCAAACCCTCAGAAACAAGAAGAAAAACAGTGTTTCACTCTTCCCCTCCGCAACAAATCAAGTGTCCATCCTCTAGTTTTAAAAAGCAGGAAAATCAAAACAAAACCAGCTCGTTTCGGGTGAAAGCAAGACACTAATGGATGCCTAGGTTCCTATGCGGACTGTGAGCAACAGGGACTGGTCGGAGATGGCTCGTTAGCGAGCTTTGGCAGTCCAAGAAGTAAAGAACGAGACTGCGTGAGGTGCGACAGTTTGTAAAGTGGGGGAACGACAGTATTGGGAGGGTCATTCAACGTGAGCAGGCTGGGACGCAAAGACGTGAAGCCTGTAGCTGGTTTGTAGGCATGAAAATGTGAAAGAAGACCTTGTCTTCTTGTTCGAATAGGGTACAGGAGGGACGGAAGTTGGAAGTGGTGTAAAGGATGTTGTACTGAGGTGAACAGTCTTTATCGGTGAAGTGAAGGAAAATTAGTAGTGCGTGTGAGATCTGGTTTCATGGAGAGCGAGGGAAGCTTTTCTTTTGGTCGTAGCTGAAAGGTATTATGGGGTGAGGAGTAGAAAAACGTGGTGAGGGGAGTTTTGCGAGGCAAATCAGGAGCTGCTAAATTTGCTGTTGTCAGAAGAGAGGGGCATACAGGAGAGACGTGATGCATTAAAAAGGGAAGTTGCATGCGGGTTTAAGGATATGAAATGGGTGAAGAAAAAGGACAGGCGTGGCTTATATTTAAAGAAGGAAGAAGTGAATACATATGTGTGAGGTTCAACAATGGCACTGGAAGGTTTACCAAAGCTCACAATGTGTTTATGTGGAAGAAACGTAAGTGAAAGGAGAAATGTTCCTAGAAGTAAGAATGTGATGGAAAGAAGTTACAAAGTGAAGAGACAAAGGGTGACACACGAAAATGGACACTGTGGAAACGGACGATACATGCAATCTGGACTGTATGGAAGTATGGCATAATAGGACCAACCGAGAAGCATCCAGACCGTACGACGAGCGCTCTAAAGTAAGATGTTTTGATTAAAGTTGATGCAAATCGTTATTTAACGGTTAACACGCAAAGGTGAGTAAAATCACTAACTCTGATCTATTTTAAAATATTTTAATTATATTTTAATGTTGTTTAAATGTTGTGTGATGGTCGATTAGGTAGATTACAATTAATTTGGTTGAATATTATATACCGTTACATATGTACACATCATCGGTTGGACACTGATTCCATCGATTAGAATACCCCTAGTATAGAGTTAGTGTAAATTGTGTTGACTGACATTTGTAGATGTGGAAACCGGTTGGAGGAATCCGACCGGATTCCTTGATAATTATATGTACTGTTTGTTTTGTATGAACCCGAATTATATTTAAAACACCATGTGAATATTGATGTTGAACGGAAAATTCAACATCTGTTTCGATAAATCAATAAACGATATCAATTTAGAAAGTGATAACAGTTGACCGTAAAACCATCGTTTTGTTAAGGAGTTGATTGGCCGTCAGGCAAATCAACGAGGTTAATTATAAAAATTATATTTTTATAATTAAAAAGAAGATTTAAATTTATAATAGAAGTTCTATTATAAACTAGTATTTTAGAGTTCGTTTTATAAAATAAATAAAAACGATTGTTGACATTTAAATAAGTTTATAACGCAGAAATTATCCGACGACTAAATATTTGGATAATAATATTATTAGATTAATTATATTAATCTAATGTTAAGAAGTAATTAAAATCAGTTAACGAATTTACCGATGGAATGAAGTTGATTAAATCAACTGTTATTTGGGAAAATAATTATTAGGTTAATTGGTCTTTAATTAATCTAATGCAACAGTTTAGAAATAAATTAATCCAAAGTAATAAGATTTAATTACCTTTTGGTTAAGAAGTTATAAATAGAACTGTGGAATGGAGAAAGCGAAGAGTAAATGTTTAATATAAATAATCAAACACCAGAGATTTCAAAGTAATGATATGGTGTTATAAAACCATAGTTAAAAATAAACATGAAAATGCGATCGGATAGATATTATAAGTAATAAGGGATTAGAGTGCAGACTTGTATCGGTTCTAAGGTAAGAACGTTGTCGATCAAGGTCTGAGATGTAAATAGAATACCCTAACTTGAACGGCTTGACTATTATCGAGGAACGATATCAGTTTGTAACGGAAAAAGATGTCAAGATTAGTATCACAGCGTATTGCAAGTCTTAAAACTATAGCGATAAAATAAACGCTGTTACCTAGGTTTAAGCGCGACTGTTAGGTCAAGATTAGTATAAAAGGAATATGGCAGCGTATTGCCAGTCTTAGAATTATAGCGATAAAATAACGCTGCTGATAAGATAAGTGTGACTGTTATGTCAAGATTAGTTATAACAAAGAATATAACAGCGTATGACAAGTTAAACTATAGCAACAAAATAATGCTGTTGATAAGGTAAGTGTGATTGTAATGTTGAGATTTGTTATAAGGAGAATATTACAGCATATGACAAGTTTAGAACTATAGCGACAAATTAACTGCTGTTGATTAGACTTAAGCGTGACTTTTATATAGAGCAGCACTTCCTAGGAAATGTAACAGTTGGTTTGAAATCCACTTATTCTAGAGTAATAAGTAACGACGTTTGTTCAAAGAAATATAAGAAAGAGTTTAGAAAAAGAATTGGGGAATCGTATTAGAAACTGATGACAACATTTCGATGTTCGAAATGTGATTAGAATTAAACCGTTAGGGTTTGGAACTAGAATTCGACGATGTCGAATGTATTAAAAGTAACTATTTTTAGGGATTATAATCTGATAGAATAATTAACATTTAGTTTTAAACAAAAAAATGTCAACAGGATAGGAGTCAGTATTTAGTTATAAGCTTGATATCAATTAGATAAGAAGTTGACTTAGAGACAGAGTTTATAAAGTGGAATAGGAGTGAAAAAGTACGAAAGATATTTCGGTAAACAAGATAAAGGAGATTATTGCGTGAATAAAGAGTTATATGATCAAGGTGTTTAGATTTCTATAAGAAGGGATGGTATTCCCATTTCAAAGGGAATAATGTTTTAAAAGTGAACGTTGGGCCGATTAAAAGGTTAAGATGAATTTGGAAATATTTTCCAGTGTAAATAAGGTAGATTACCCAAGTATGGGAATAAAGAATGTGAAAGTAATGGGAAATAGTTCGAACGTTAATAACGGATATTTTTTGGAACATGAAAGAATAAAAGTTTATAATAATTGGAAATGTTTTCCAAAAGTGTTAAAGGCAAAACAGAGTTTGAGAAATATCTAGTGAGATATGGGAATTTGAAAATATAACGAATGTTAAATAAAAAGCGCCCGTGATTGTATGATGTTTAGTTATACATTAGAATGGATGTTGTTTTAACTCCGATAGTTAAATAACCTACTATCGAAGTGTTTGACCGTCGTTGTCAATACGGAGAGACCGGTTGGGTTATTACCCGAAAACCACTCCGTATAGGCATAATCGTTGCGAATTAGATATGCTGAAGAAAATTGAAGACGGAGTTAAATGCAAGGATCGTCCAGTTATAGAATGGTGTGTTTTTGTTTGTCCAGTCCCAGGACAACTTGTATGGACGAGTGTCTGACAGAGTATTCCCAACGGTCACGCCGTTGATTTTATGAATATACCAAGTTGGTGGGGGAGAAGGTGACTTCTCTTTATTCTACACCCAGTGTGCATTTGTGTAATCAATGTGTGGTTACGGATTTGACGATGTGACATTCAAAGTGAATGGCGATCAGATGTTCTGAAGATAGACGTAGCCTCTAACCTCACAACCAAGAAGTAACAAAAGTTGGGCTAGGCAGCATGACTAGTTGGGTCATACCCAAGCAGGGTATATTGTCATCGATCTAGAGAAAATTCATATTTATTCTTCTTTTCGATTCTGTATCTTCGGATGACGGTTGGATGGCCTACAACCGTGGTGGCAATATATTCGCGACACTCAAGCTAAATGAGTGAGCGATCATGTGTGGCCGGGTTGCAAGACGTTCTTGTTGAACCCTGAGTGTATCCCCTCTAGAGTAAACTATTCAGAAGGTGCTCCCATACCTTGTCTGTTGAAATCCAATCTCCAATAAGCGCCCTACGGTTTATGATTTTATACTATATATATGTGGAACGTGAGATGAAAGCGTTCTGCTACTTGGAAAATTATTTGTTTAGACATTATCATAATATCACTGTTTTTGATATCAAAGTAATTTGGGTCATAGTAAGGTAAAAACCGTCCATGTTTATGTGTGGGCTGGTCTTACTATTATCCTTTTGTTTCAAAAGGATTTTCTTTAAAGTAAAACCGTATGGTTAGAATTTACTCACACCAGTCCCATGACTGACCCAGAGTTTATTTTGTTTTGTTTTCCCTAAACTCTTGGGTGCCCAAATTTGTACGGGCAATCAAGTGTTTCAGGCTTTGCAGATTTCACTTGGAGGAGCTCGAAGCAGAAGGCTCCACCCTTAGTATTTAGAGATTATTTCCGCTATGATAAGATGTATTATACTCTGATAATGGTATGTATATACAATACAGTTTTGTATTCAAAGTTATGTTATATAATACATTTGATTTGTTCCGCTGTGAGTTTCGTGTTTTACTCTGATTCTGTTCAGTGTGTTCTTCTTCTTCTTTTATTCTATTAGTTCTATCTTTTCTTTCTCACCCTCTAAATTTTTTCTATTAATGTTTCGGTATTTTCGATGCTCGAGAAATTAACAGTGTATTTATGTTGATTTTCTGGGTCGAAAATCCCGTCCGTTACATGTGGTGATGACCAAAGCACCGCCAGTGTGGCGTAGCTTTGTGTATAACGTGAAATCGCGAGCCTCACACCCCGGTATGAACCAGAAACGGGAGCAGGACCTCAGGGGGGACGTGCGTTTTCTTTCTGGCTAGGGTGGTGTCAGTGACCAACCAGCCCTGACATTTATATATTTTTCACCTATGTGGTTGTTGCTTTTGCGAGGCGCCTCGGTTTGATCGGACGATCCGGGTCCGATGGAGTCATTCGTTGGCTCATTTACACCCCAAAGGGTGGAGAAACGCATTGTTCAGGCATTATAATCCACTTCGTGTGGACCGGCCCTGACGATCCAAGGTACGGTTGCGGCTGTGCCTGAGGGGCGGGCTAGAGCGTCTCGAATTCGGTAAGGACTATCTTTTGCCTTGGTTCAGGACAGAAATCCAATTTCCAAATACGACATCATGCAGTTTTGATTGTATATATATATATATGGTGACATGATATATGGTACCAATGCCGTCTATGATTGATAGTTATGATTGAAATCGTTTTTGAAACATATAAACACTAGTAATAATATCAAATGCTTTGGTTTTATTCGTATCAATCATACTTTGGCCATTATAAGGTAAAACTCTATCCTCCGGTTTGCGTTGCATTGTGTGATGGGAACTGAGTCTTATAATGGCTTCATTTTTATAAAAAGCATTGCGATGTTTAAAAGAAAGATTTGTTTTAAAGCACTGGCAATCCAATGGAGTAAACCAGTTCCACGAAAGTGGCATGGTCCTGTGATTGGCCATATTATATATGTGTTGAGTAGATTTCTCATACCAGTCCCATGACTGACTCGTAGTTTGCTTCACTTTCAAACTCGGGTGCCCCTTTTTCTACACGGGCAGCCTTGTATTCAAGTTTAGCTGGTTCTTTCTGGATAGCTGGAGCTGAAGATGGATTCTATCATTTATCTCTTTTTATGCTGTTCAGCTCCTATTGTACATATTTTGTTTGTTTTCCGCTATAGACATTTATGTATAGCTGAACTGTATTTGTACTAAGTAAGATCCTGTATACTGTGTAACTCTGATGATTACTTTTATCCAGTATATTCTATTGTTCATTATCTGGTGTATTTATTTTAATTCTGTTCTGCTATTATCTGTTTCTGTGTTATATTCCACGGATTACCCTTGCCGCCGTCAGTACGGGGTTTAGTGTCGTCTCATTTGGTATCAGAGCTTTGGTTAAGCTTAGTTCTGGAATATATACCATATTAACGAACTCATCAGAAATAGAACCAGTAGTGTTCTAGGACGGGTAACTCATTACAGATAGGATCAGTAATATCCTAGTATGGGTAGCAGAATGAAATAACACCTCGGTAGACACATTTACATTCAAGTATTTGCCTCTATATTTTGAAATATCTTTTCTGTTGACCTGACACTTTGTCTGCTAATTGCAGACGTACTACAAAATGAGTGACAGGAACAGAAGAAATAATCGTATGGCTCGACCAACTAATGAGCCAGTTGTGCTCCTGCCGCCAGAATCCTAAATAGAAGTTCTATTCAAGAGATTTCGAAATCTGGGTGGATCACCATTCTTAGGCAAGGAGTCCATTATGGAAACACAAGCTTGGATTCGTTCTGCAGAGAAAATCTTTGAGGGTTTAAAGCTGAGAGATGATCAGAAAAGATTACTGGCGTCTTGGGCACTCAAAGAAGAAGCTTTGTTTTGGTGGGATTCAATTATTAAAGATAATCCAGAAGGTGATATCACCTGGGACAGATTCAAAGTGATTTTCTTAGAAAGATTTACTCCTCCCGAAGCAACCGAGAGATTATGTGATGAATTTTCTTATTTGATACAAGGTGATATGACCATCCCAGAATATCATAAGAAATTCAATGAACTTGCTCACTTTGCCCCGCATCTGATTCAAGATCCAAAGAGGAAAAATCTGAGATTTATTCATGGCCTGCAGAGGAGATATCAGAATAGTGTACTGAGGAATGTGAAGCTTCCTTTTTCTGAAATGATTTATATGGCTTATCAGTATGAAGATCTTCATAAGAAAGGAATGTTGCGCGACGAAGAAGTTTGTTGTAGTGGCAAAGAAGAGTCGGAAACTGATATTCCTGAAGCCAGTACGAGGTCTGAGGTCAATAAGAAGCCCTGAAACACCCCACCTCCGTTAGGGTCACTCTCAAAGGGAATGCCCTAATTTTGGTGGAGGTTTATAAGTATAAGTCACAGATATACAAGACAGATATAAGAACACATATTTGTAAACAGCGGAAAATCAACAAACTTTTATTTCATAAAAGCAAATACGTGCTACAACAACATCACCATAATTGTCTTACATCTTTTCCAAAAACATAACATAACACTTTCAAAATCTGTCTTGATTACATTATTTAAAGAAGCATAAATAAAACATAGATAAACTGCAAAAGCCCCATAGAGTTTGTCCAAAGCCATAGTTTCAAACGAAAAGGTCCAAGCAATACATTTCTCTCTTTCAAGCTGGATGTTAAGGCTGGTCAAGCTGCTGTGTTCCCTCCTGTGGACCTGGGGGGGGGGGGAACGGAAGAAAAGAAGACGAAAGAAAAGTAGAGTCAGACATAAAGCCTGAGTAAGTCTAGTACTATTTTGTCTATGAATAAAGAACTGGGTATGATAAGTATAAACAAGAAGTGGAAAAGCACTATAAACTTGGTTAAGTTGTCTAGGGTCGAATATGCTATCGTACCCCATGTTAATCTCTGAACCCATATAAACTAGTTTCCAACTAGCACCCCATAATCAGGGTGATGTGATCCATTCTATGATGATCGGCTCCTACTCGCATAGTTACATGTGTCTTACGGCCCCCGATGTTGTAGTTACCTATGCTGGTCCCACCATGGGGTGTATCAAGTCCCATGGTGGCGGCCCGACACAATCCTAGAATGCACAGGTATGCTACTGGTGTCCAGTGCCTTATTTTTCTGCGCCGGAGTGTGTGCACGCCCGCACCCCGTTAGAACCTACACTGCTACACCACCGCCGTCGATTTGACCTCTTACAATCAGCCCAGTAATCGTGCCCCACCCTGCCTAGTTTCAGGGTATCCTGATACACCTTCTAGGGTTACTGCTGAAAAGGGTCCCCCGTTACTAGGTTTTCTATCTCTAGCCAACATGCTAAGTTGGTTAAGTGTTTACTAACCTAACCCCCACCAGTCCGTTTAGTTTAGCATGTTCCATTTTGATTAAGTCTTTAGTTCACTTAATCCTAACAATCCTGACTCAGCCTTAATTGTCTTATTAAGGCCCTGACCTCTCACATTAGACAGGTATTGTTGTGGCTGCCTGTTGCCGGTTGGTTCCGGGCAGTCTTACGCCACAACTCAGTCTAACCTCGGGTCCTTATTGGGCTCCATGTTTAAACTCCCACATTGGATAGGTATTGTTGTGACTACTGGACAGCCGGGCGGTTCCGGGCAAGTTTACATCACAACTCAATCCAACCTCGGGTTAAACACATCGTATGTTCTACATTTACATATTTTGTCTTTCTTCTTTATTTTCTTATATGTAAATATTTGCGGCCCATTATTAAGTTAATGGTGTAAAGGTTACACCAATCATGGGCCCAACCCATACTTGAATTTGGGCCCTTCTATTTTATATTTTCATTCATTAGTAATTTTAACCCAACGTTATTTTCCCCCGTTTAACTCGTCCGTTTATTATATATATATATTGGGCTTAGCCTTTTAAAGCCCAACTTAGCCATGAAAAGGGGAGGCTTAAAGCGTGATTACATACACGGAAAGGGGAATGTGAACGCATGAACTTGCAATATGACGTTGAAAATACAAAATAGAAACTGGTGTACTTGCATAGTAGTGACATATACTTTGGTCATAAAGCATAAGTGACATAAATCAAAGCTTGTAAACTTGTAGTTAAGTTAAGAATATCGCTATCGACACATAGGCTTTAACTACAACATAAACCTATATTTTTATTCAGGCATAATGTCAAACATAAGCAAATCATGTTCATAAGACTACTACATGTTTACAAAGGTGTCTACTTTTGTGACTAATACAAAAGTATAATTAAATTTGTTCACATAACCATGGCATAAATATTTCTAACATGAAATCATGATTTTTTACTTTAGTCATGCAAACTTGCAAAAAGGGATTTTGAATCTAACCTAGCTATGTACCACATATGTCATCATATAATCCTTGTAAACAATATAGACTTAATTATGCAAAATATCAATCATAGCCTAGTCATATTCATAAGTTTGCAAATAGGTTTTCTAGTACAAAAGCATGACTTAATACATAGATCATGATGCCAAATTTTCAACATAATTTCATATGGACTATGATAACCCAAACTTATTCCAATTACTTCACAAAAATGATGTTTGTATAAAAATACACATTATGACGGCATAGTAGCAAAATCCCAAACTTGCATGAATTTCAATTAATCAACTACATACATGTAGCTTCAACATGGATTACATAATTTGCGAATATTCCAAACGTATACTTGCATAAAACTACCGCATGTAGTTTTTCATAATGAATAACATAATTCGAGAATATCCAAACGTATACAATATTCCAAATCGATAAGGATCATAGTAACGCACAATTATGAATTACTTTATCGCCACAATTCAAGTATACAAACCAAACACAATTATTTGTTCATACCAAAATAATATTCTACTTACAATGGTGTGGCGAATTCTCAAATTTAGGGATTTGAAGATGCGGTTTGATTTGATTGAGTTGCTTTATGCCTTAGAATTTGCCTCCTAATCCTCTCTCCAATTGGTGGCTACCCCTAGTCGTTCCTCAGCAACATGGCGGCTTTGTTCTTATTTTTGAATGAATAGATTAGGGTTTAGTCTAGGGTCATTTTTATAGGGGTAATGAACTGATTAGGACCATTGATGTTGCCTGGATTGATCGTAGCCATTCATCCTAAGGAGAGACCAATTAGAGCCTGCCACCTAGCCCTAATGACAAAGCAGTCTACAGAAAATCGACTAACATAAAATAGGCCAGCCAGGTTGGACTGGGTTCGACCTGGCTCTGGACCAGGTCGACATGCCTGTCGACAGCCCTGTCGACCTGGTTAGACCAGGACGACAGCCCAGTCGACCTGGGTGCGTGAGGCGGGTGTTCTTCCGCCCTAGCCCATTGGGCCCCATTTTTAATTTTAAACTGTTTTATTCTGTTTGAATTTTAAACTGTTTTATTCTGTTTGAATTTTAAATTTAATTCAGAAACTTCCGAAGGCCATATCTTCTTCGTACGGACTCCGTTTTTCGAAAACTCGGACTCTATTTCGCGTATTTTTCCGAGACGAACGCAATGGCGTATCCCGTTTCCCTTAGTTCTTTGATTTGAAATTGATTATGCTTTAATTTGTGAATTTCATAGTTATAGAATTCGCGGGGTGTTACATTCTCCCCCACTTAAAAGGATTTCGTCCCCGAAATCTTCAAGTTAGGAGGAATGTATATCCTAACATCCAATCATCCATCTATTCATCCATCAAACACGAGCATCCATTGTCCTTAAAAGACTTCTAATGCTTCATGATCATATGCGAAGTGTGTGTGTACATGTACTTATCTAATGCAAAATCAGGCGGTCTACTGATTCAGTTGACCTCCTTAATGCGAATTATGTAAGTGCCATGAATCCATTATGTATGCAAATTTTCCTATTCATGATTCTACATGAGTGCACAATCATTCAATACAAATGCAGCATCCACATGACAACACATTAAAGTTCAACCACATATGAATGCAAACATATATGCATATGCAATATGAAGTGACTGAGCCGATCTAAAACCTAGATTGTGTGTGTATATGCAACCATGAGCAACCACTAGCAATCACTTGCAACCATTTGCAACCATCATCCATAACATGTTTCAATTACATGTTTCCATCCAAAAGGGTTTCTACCTAAAAGATAAGGTCGAGGAAATATACCTAAAAGATAGATAAAAGCGCAACTTAAGGAAAGAGAAAGATCAAGGATGTACCCTCGAACAGAAAAGGGTAGGCGGTGCGTATTCTAGCTTCAGTTTCCCAAGTCGCGTCTCCCTCGGCGTCGCTCCACTGTACTTTGACGAGCTTAACTTCACGGTTGCGTAGCTTCTTCACTTCCGTTCCTAAGATGCGGGTCGGAACTTTTCTTATGGTTGCTTCGCGTTCCACTTCGGTCTCTTCGAGGATATTTGGCTCTACCACCTCGGCAGACTCATGTAGACATTTTCGGAGATGTGAAACGTGGAAAACGTTGTGGACTCCAGCCAACTTCTCGGGTAGCTCTAATCTATAGGCCATTTTCCCAATTTTCTCGATGATAGGGAATGGCCCTACGAACCTTGGAGCTAGCTTTCCTGTGGTTCCAAAACGAACAACGTTTCTTAGTGGTGATACCTTGAGAAAAACTCTGTCTCCAACCTCAAATTCAAGGTCGGTCCTTCTCTTGTCGGCGTAGGACTTTTGTCTGTCTTGGGCCGTCTTCATCCTTCTTCGTATTAAGTCTACTTTCTCTGAAGTCTCTCGGATCATATCTGGTCCAAGTATGAGCTTATCAGTAGACTCCCACCAACAAGTGGGCGATCGGCACGGTCTTCCATATAAAGCTTCGAAGGGCGCCATTCCGATGGTTGCTTGGTAGCTGTTGTTGTAGGCAAATTCCACCAAAGGAAGGTGGTCTTCCCATGTCCCTCCGAAGTCAAGGACGCATAGCCTTAAGAGGTCTTCCAAAACTCTGTTCACTCTCTCTGTTTGGCCGTCGGTTTGGGGATGATAGGCTGTGCTCAAGCATAACTGCGTTCCTACTGCTTCTTGCAGACTCCGCCAAAACTCACTGGTGAAGATGGGGTCTCGGTCACTAACAATGCTAGATGGTATTCCATGGAGTCGAACGATTTCCTTGAGGTAAAGTGATGCTAGGGATGAGGCAGTTCTTTTACTTTTGACAGGTAAAAAGTGGGCGCTTTTAGTAAGCCTATCCACTATTACCCAAATGCTAGTGTTGCCTCTCCTAGACCTAGGCATCCCATCGATGAAGTCCATTGAGATGCTATCCCACTTCCACTGCGGGACCTCCAGAGGATGTAGCAGTCCGCCAGGCTTTTTCTGTTCCGCCTTAACCCGTTGGCACACCATACACTTAGAAACGAACTCTGCCACGTCCTTTTTCATGCCGTTCCAGAAGAAAGTCCTTTTTATGTCTTTGTACATTTTATCTCCGCCTGGGTGTATCGTCATCTTGGAGTGATGTGCTTCCTCGAGAACCTTCTTTACTAAATCTTTTGTCTGTGGGACGCATAGTCTTCCGTCTCGCCTTAGCAAACCCCTATCGTCGATGGAGTATCTGTTGAGGTGACTTGAAGTCTCACCCCTAATTAGCTTATCAATTGTTTCCCCAAGCTGAGGGTCTTCGCGTTGTGCTGCCCCTACCGAATCCACTAAAGTTGGGCGCACTTCGAGAGATGCTAGCAAGCCTGGTACGAAATCGGAGGAAGGCCTAAAGTCGAAGCTGGCTATAAACTCTAGGCTTTGTCTTTCAACAAACAACGGGCTTAGGGTCAATTTCTTTCGGCTCAACGCGTCTGCCACTACGTTGCCTTTGCCCGGAGTGTAGGAGATTTCGAAATCGTACGAGGCAAGAAACTCCATCCATCTTTGTTGCCTCAAGTTAAGATCCTTCTGCGAGAAAAGATATTTCAACGATTTATGGTCAGTGTAAAGTTCGAACTTCTCACCTAGGAGATAGTGTCGCCAAGACTTGAGTGCAAAGACGATGGCGGCTAACTCAAGATCGTGGGTTGGGTAGTTCTTTTCGTGCACCTTCAACTGCCTCCCGCCATAAGCTACTACCCTTCCTTCTTGCATTAAGACGGCGCCTAGCCCTGTCCCACATGCATCCGTATAAACAGTGAACATCTTGCTCCCATCTGGCAGCGTCAAAACTGGGGCTGTTGTGAGAGCCCTTTTCAGTCGTTGGAAAGCAAACTCGCAATCCAAGTCCCAATTGAACACTAGATTCTTCTTAGTCAATTTCGTGAGCGGAGCTGAGATTTTCGCAAAATCCCTTATGAACTTTCGATAGAAACCCGCTAGTCCTAGAAAGCTTCGGACCTCAGTTGCATTCCTTGGTGTCTTCCAATCCTGTACCGCCACTACCTTAGCAGGGTCCACTGCTAACCCTTGTTTGGATACTATGTGCCCAAGGAACCTCACCTCTTCTCTCCAAATTTGGCATTTGGAGAATTTGGCTTTTAGTTGATGGACTCACAAAGTTTCCATGATTGCCCTTAAGTGCTGAGCATTTTCCTCTTCACTCTTTGAGAAGATAAGGATATCATCTACGAAGACCACTACGAATTTGTTGAGGAAATCTCTAAATACCCTACTCATCAGGTCCACGAAGTACGCAGGTGCATTTGTCAAGCCGAAAGGCATGACAAGCCATTCAAAGAAGCCGTCTGGGGTTCTGAACGCCGTTTTATCGACGCTATCTTCAGCCACCCTTAGCTGATGAAAACCGGTTGCTAAATCGAGTTGGGAGAAAACAGACGCCCCTACAAGCTGGTCAAATAAATCGTCAATTCTAGGGAGAGGGTGCCTATTCTTTTTCGTTAGCTTGTTGAGCTCCCTATAGTCAACACATAGACGGAGTGAACCATCCGCCTTTGTAGTGAACACCACTGGAGCGCCCCATTCTGAAATGCTTCTCCTAATGAACCCCTTTTCTAGAAGCTCTTTAATCTGTTTACTGAGCTCTTTCCTTTCCCGTGGAGCCATGTGTCTAACGGGTAACGCAACAGGCTTTGCATTATCTACAAGATATATGCGGAAGTCTATTTCCCGCTTCGGAGGCAAGCCCTTCACCTCTTCGAAGACATCCGGATATTCCCGGACCGCTTTAACTGATTGCAAATTTTCAACAGAGGCATCTAGCGATTCAAGATAACTAAGTATAACCGCATACGAGGGATTACAAGAAATTTCCAAAGTATTACCGAGCTGGGTTAGGAGCCTAACAACTCTTTTCTCACAATCAAGGATGGCCCCATTACTGGATAGCCAATCCATACCCAAAATCAAACCATAACCCGAAAAGCCCAAAACAAAGGCACTACATTGAAATTCTACACTTAGAATAGAAATTTTCAATCCCACACAGATCATAGACAAATGATCTGGGCCCCCAATTGGGTTTGAAACAATTAAGGGGTCCTCTACCATACTAGTTTTTAGGTGCAGAGATTCTACTAGAGCAGACGAGATAAAGGAGTGTGATGCGCCAGAATCAAATAAAGTGCGAACGGGGTGATCATAAAGATAAACTACACTTTCTACAGAAGTATTTATACCTCGCTGTTGCAGAGGTGGCGCTTCCAGCACATGATCCTGTGCCCCTGGGGTGGATCCAGCCCTCTGCCCCTGTCCTCGTTTCTTTGGGCAGTCCTTAGCCCTGTGGCCTGTCTCACCACAAGAAAAGCACCCACCATTCTCCTTGGCCTTCTTTTTCCGGCAGTCCTTTACTAAGTGCCCCACTTTGCCACAGAAATTGCACTTCCTCTTCTCTTTGTTGCCTTTCCCGCCTTTCTTAAAGTCTGTCTTTTTAGGTTGCAAACCCTCTTTCTTTCCTTGAGAGCTTTCTGCCTTTGTCTCCTTCTTGCCCTTATCCTCTTCATTCAGCAATGCCATTTCCACCAATCTTTCATACGTGGCTCCCATGGGTATATGGGTCATGGCCAAACTGTGTAAAGGCTCATTCAACCCTTTGACGAAACGGAGAGCCTTCTTGTGCGGGGTGTTGACTAGGTCAAGCCCAAACCTAGCCAGCTCATCAAACTGATTCATATACTCTCTGACTGTCTTGTCCCCTTGCTTAAGAAATAAGAATTTTTCCAACTGCAAACTTCTTTCCGCATCTGAGAGAAATTTAGTCTCAAACCTTGCCCTAAAGTCCTCCCATGTCTCCACTGGTCTTTCAGCATTAATGACTTCCCACCAGTAGGAAGCCTCGCCCTTCAATAGCCACACTGCCAATTGTACTTTTTGTCTATCCTCTACCTCAAAGATGATAAATAGGTCCTCAGTTTCTTTCAGCCAATTTCTGGCTGCCACGAAGGACTCAGTTCCATGGAAATCCCTTCCTCCCATAGCTTTAAAATCTTTACATATCTTAGCAAACGTCTTTCCCCGTGGAGGAGGTGGAGGAAAAGGTGCCGCTGCAGCTGGATGATTTCCGGCAGCTGGGGGAGGAGGAATGGTAGGACCTGGCTGAGTGGCTCTTGCTTCTAAGAACCGTCTAAACCAACCAGGTATGGGCACCCCTTCTGGCAAGTTAAGATCTTCGGACATGCTGAAACAAAAAGGATAGATTCAAAACGAAGGATAAGAGATAGTACCTATGGCTTTGGGGAGTGGACTTTGCCTTTTATAAAATAAAATAATATTTTGCTTTTAAAAATGCTTCTTTAAATTTCCTTTTTGAAAATAATTTTTCAAAACTTTTTATCTTATCTGGTAAACCTATGCTTTGATACCAAGTGAAACACCCCACCTCCGTTAGGGTCACTCTCAAAGGGAATGCCCTAATTTTGGTGGAGGTTTATAAGTATAAGTCACAGATATACAAGACAGATATAAGAACACATATTTGTAAACAGCGGAAAATCAACAAACTTTTATTTCATAAAAGCAAATACGTGCTACAACAACATCACCATAATTGTCTTACATCTTTTCCAAAAACATAACATAACACTTTCATAATCTGTCTTGATTACATTATTTAAAGAAGCATAAATAAAACATAGATAAACTGCAAAAGCCCCATAGAGTTTGTCCAAAGCCATAGTTTCAAACGAAAAGGTCCAAGCAATACATTTCTCTCCTTCAAGCTGGATGTTAAGGCTGGTCAAGCTGCTGTGTTCCCTCCCTGTGGACCGGGGGGGGGGGGAAACGGAAGAAAAGAAGACGAAAGAAAAGTAGAGTCAGACATAAAGCCTGAGTAAGTCTAGTACTATTTTGTCTATGAATAAAGAACTGGGTATGATAAGTATAAACAAGAAGTGGAAAAGCACTATAAACTTGGTTAAGTTGTCTAGGGTCGAATATGCTATCGTACCCCCATGTTAATCTCTGAACCCATATAAACTAGTTTCCAACTGGCACCCCATAATCAGGGTGATGTGATCCATTCTATGATGATCGGCTCCTACTCGCATAGTTACATGTGTCTTACGGCCCCCGATGTTGTAGTTACATATGCTGGTCCCACCATGGGGTGTATCAAGTCCCATGGTGGCGGCCCGACACAATCCTAGAATGCACAGGTATGCTACTGGTGTCCAGTGCCTTATTTTTCTGCGCTGGAGTGTGTGCACGCCCGCACCCCGTTAGAACCTACACTGCTACACCACCGCCGTCGATTTGACCTCTTACAATCAGCCCAGTAATCGTGCCCCACCCTGCCTAGTTTCAGGGTATCCTGATACACCTTCTAGGGTTACTGCTGAAAAGGGTCCCCCGTTACTAGGTTTTCTATCTCTAGCCAACATGCTAAGTTGGTTAAGTGTTTACTAACCTAACCCCCACCAGTCCGTTTAGTTTAGCATGTTCCATTTTGATTAAGTCTTTAGTTCACTTAATCCTAACAATCCTGACTCAGCCTTAATTGTCTTATTAAGGCCCTGACCTCTCTCATTAGACAGGTATTGTTGTGGCTGCCTATTGCCGGTTGGTTCCGGACAGTCTTACGCCACAACTCAGTCTAACCTCGGGTCCTTATTGGGCTCCATGTTTAACCTCCCACATTGGATAGGTATTGTTGTGACTACTGGACAGCCGGGCGGTTCAGGGCAGGTTTACATCACAACTCAATCCAACCTCGGGTTAAACACATCGTATGTTCTACATTTACATATTTTGTCTTTCTTCTTTATTTTCTTATATGTAAATATTTGCGGCCCATTATTAAGTTAATGGTGTAAAGGTTACACCAATCATGGGCCCAACCCATACTTGAATTTGGGCCCTTCTATTTTATATTTTCATTCATTAGTAATTTTAACCCAACGTTATTTTCCCTCGTTTAACTCGTCCGTTTATTATATATATATATTGGGCTTAGCCTTTTAAAGCCCAACTTAGCCATGAAAAGGGGAGGCTTAAAGCGTGATTACATACACGGAAAGGGGAATGTGAACGCATGAACTTGCAATATGACGTTGAAAATACAAAATAGAAACTGGTATACTTGCATAGTAGTGACATATACTTTGGTCATAAAGCATAAGTGACATAAATCAAAGCTTGTAAACTTGTAGTTAAGTTAAGAATATCGCTATCGACACATAGGCTTTAACTACAACATAAACCTATATTTTTATTCAGGCATAATATCAAACATAAGCAAATCATGTTCATAAGACTACTACATGTTTACAAAGGTGTCTACTTTTGTGACTAATACAAAAGTATAATTAAATTTGTTCACATAACCATGGCATAAATATTTCTAACATGAAATCATGATTTTTACTTTAGTCATGCAAACTTGCAAAAAGGGATTTTGAATCTAACCTAGCTATGTACCACATATGTCATCATATAATCCTTGTAAACAATATAGACTTAATTATGCAAAATATCAATCATAGCCTAGTCATATTCATAAGTTTGCAAATAGGTTTTCTAGTACAAAAGCATGACTTAATACATAGATCATGATGCCAAATTTTCAACATAATTTCATATGGACTATGATAACCCAAACTTATTCCAATTACTTCACAAAAATGATGTTTGTATAAAAATACACATTATGACGGCATAGTAGCAAAATCCCAAACTTGCATGAATTTCAATTAATCAACTACATACATGTAGCTTCAACATGGATTACATAATTTGCGAATATTCCAAACGTATACTTGCATAAAACTACCGCATGTAGTTTTTCATAATGAATAACATAATTCGAGAATATCCAAACGTATACAATATTCCAAATCGATAAGGATCATAGTAACGCACAATTATGAATTACTTTATCGCCACAATTCAAGTATACAAACCAAACACAATTATTTGTTCATACCAAAATAATACTCTACTTACAATGGTGTGGCGAATTCTCAAATTTAGGGATTTGAAGATGCAGTTTGATTTGATTGAGTTGCTTTATGCCTTAGAATTTGCCTCCTAATCCTCTCTCCAATTGGTGGCTACCCCTAGTCGTTCCTCAGCAACATGGCGGCTTTGTTCTTATTTTTGAATGAATAGATTAGGGTTTAGTCTAGGGTCATTTTTATAGGGGTAATGAACTGATTAGGACCATTGATGTTGCCTGGATTGATCGTAGCCATTCATCCTAAGGAGAGACCAATTAGAGCCTGCCACCTAGCCCTAATGACAAAGCAGTCTACAGAAAATCGACTAACATAAAATAGGCCAGCCAGGTTGGACTGGGTTCGACCTGGCTCTGGACCAGGTCGACATGCCTGTCGACAGCCCTGTCGACAGCCCTGTCGACCTGGTTAGACCAGGTCGACAGCCCAGTCGACCTGGGTGCGTGAGGCGGGTGTTCTTCCGCCCTGGCCCATTGGGCCCCATTTTTAATTTTAAACTGTTTTATTCTGTTTGAATTTTAAATTTAATTCAGAAACTTCCGAAGGCCATATCTTCTTCGTACGGACTCCGTTTTTCGAAAACTCGGACTCTATTTCGCGTATTTTTCCGAGACGAACGCAATGGCGTATCCCGTTTCCCTTAGTTCTTTGATTTGAAATTGATTATGCTTTAATTTGTGAATTTCATAGTTATAGAATTCGCGGGGTGTTACAAGCCCAGTGCCAAGAGAAAAAGGGCTGAATCTGGGAACGAACGAATAACGACCGCCACGTGCTCAAGCTGCAATAGAAAAGTACATTTGGTGATAAGTTGCAAATCTTGGAACGAACAAAGAAAGAGTGGATCTATATCCAAGAAGGATTTTCAAGGAAAGAAAAGGTGCAATCAATGTCATCGGTTTGGTCATGTAAAACAAGAGTGCCGGCTGTTAAAAACAACCAAAGAAGCTCAGGTAAATGAAGTAGAAGAAACTTCTGTGCCCTCAGCTAGTCAAGAAAGGGCCGATGTTTTAGAAGGGACGCTTACTGTCAAAAACATTCCAGTCAAAGTACTGTTTGACATAGGCGCGTCATGAAGTTTCATTGCCAAAGATGCAGCTAAGAAACTGGATTTAAATTTGAAAAAGCTCAAGGAACCAATGACTGTCCAGAATCCAGTTGGGGGTTCCATTGGTCTTAGTTGGGTTTGTGGAGTGCCGGTTTCTTTCTTTCGTTATCGGTTTCCTACCATCGCGGTCGTCATGAATTTTAAAGAGTTTGATCTTATCTTGGGGTTAGATTGGTTGACCAAATATGAAGCTGAAGTTAAATGCGCCGACAGAGTCGTAAAGGCGAGGATTAAATCAGGTGATTATATAACTATTCCCTGTGAAGGTCAGAATGCTAATAGAAAAGACTTCTGGGCAGCCTTGAATGTTTCTCCAGCCCAAATAGAAAAAATCCCTGAAATCACAGAGAATATTCCCGACCTAGTGAAAGATATTCCTGTCGTCAAGAACTATGCGGATGTGTTCGAGGAAGTTGTTCGCTTACCTCCGCAGAGAGAAATAGATTTCAAGATCGCTTTGATTCCCAATGCAAGGCCGGTAGTTCACGCTATTCGAAGAATGTCCTTGAAAGAGAAAGACGAATTAGACAATCAAACACGACAGCTAGTATGGAAAGGTCTGATCAGGCCTAGTTTCTCTGATTGGGGAGCAGCAGTGGTGTTTGTCCCAAAATCTGACGGTACTCTACGGCTATGTGTGGATTATCGTGATTTGAACAAGCAGACCATAAAGAACAAATATCCATTGTCGCGAATAGACGATTTGTTGGATCGATTAAATGGGGCACAAGTATTTTCACGAATGGACCTAGCTACAGGTTTCCATCAACTTCGAATTGCCGAAGAGTGTGTTCCAATGACAGCATTCAGAGGTCCCGACTTATTCTACGAGTGGTTAGTAATGCCGTTCGGCTTATGTAACGCTCCAGCTTATTTCGTCGATCTGATGAATAGAGTGTTCAGAGGGGTTTTGAATAAATTTGTTCTGGTTTTCATTGACGATATTCTAATCTTCTCTAAATCAAAAGACGAACATGAAAAGCATCTGGAACAGGTTCTAGAAATTCTGAGACGGAATGTATTAAAAGCCAAATTTTCCAAATGTATCTTCTGGCAAGATGAAGTAAAATTTCTAGGCCATGTCGTATCGAAAGAAGGAATCGCTGTGGATCCAAGCAAAATCACAGCTATTCAGAATTGGAAACAGCCCAGTACCCCCACTGAAGTCCGCAGTTTTCTCGGATTGGCTAGTTATTACCGGAAATTCGTTAAAGACTTTTCGAAGATATCTGGTCACTTAACGAAGCTTACAAAGAAGCATTCTAAATTCAAGTGGACTCCAGAATGTGAAGAGGCTTTCGAAGAGCTAAAGTTAAGATTAACAACAGCTCCAGTGTTAACCATCATCGATGGCAACCAGGATTTAAAGGTCTGGACTGACGCTTCTAGAGAAGGCCTTGGCACAGTGTTAATGCAGAGGGGCCAAGTGATTGCTTATGCTAGCCGTCAACTGAAGCCGCACGAGAAAAACTATGTAACTCATGATCTTGAGTTATTGGCTATCATATTCTCTTTAAAAATCTGGAGACACTATCTTCTGGGTGAGAGATTTGAACTGTTTACAGATCACCAGTCGTTAAAGTATTTGTTCACCCAGAAAGACTTGAATCTGAGGCAGCAACATTGGCTGGAGTTTCTTGCAGCATATGACTTTGAAATTATATACACTCCAGGGAAAGCCAATGACGTGGCCGATGCGCTGAGCCGAAAGAATGTAATGATTGCCAGCTTTATTATCACGACTTCACTGATAGATAAAATATCTGCTCTTCAGGAGGATGATCACTTCATTCAGAACATCAGAGAGATAATTCAACAAGGCGAACCCTCGAGTTTTCAAGTAGATAATGATGGGATTTTAAGGCTCAAAGGTCGAATCTGTGTCCCTAACATTCCTGAACTTCGAAAAGAAGTACTGGATGAATGCCACAAGTCAAAACTCAGTATCCATCCAGGAGTAAGCAAAATGTATAATGACATCAAACGCACTTTCTGGTGGAAGTCGATGAAAAGGGACATTTCCTTATATGTTAGCCGATGCCCTACTTGCCAACTAGTCAAGAGCGACCAACAGAAATTGGCTGGATTGTTACAACCGCTAGAAGTTCCTGGTTGGAAGTCGGAACATATTTCTATGGATTTCATTGATGGTCTGCCCAGAACCAGAAAAGGGAATGACAGTATTTGGGTGATCGTAGATCGCTTCACGAAGACCGCCCATTTCATACCTGTCAGATCAAACAGAACTGCTCAGAGTCTGGCGCAAATATACTTTAGGGAAATAGTTAGACTACATGGAGTGCCACTCAGCATAGTAAGTGATAGAGATACAATATTCACTAGCAAATTCTGGGAAGCATTTCAAGTCGAGCTGGGAACGAAGTTGAACTTGAGCACCGCTTATCATCCTCAGACAGACGGTCAGACTGAGAGGGTGAATCGTATTTTAGAAGATCTATTGCGGGCTTGTGTTCTAGATTTCAGTGGATCATGGGAAGACCATCTGCATTTGGCTGAATTCTCATATAACAAAAGCTACCAGGAGATTCTGACAATGTCGCCATTCGAAGCATTGTATGGTAGACCGTGCCGATCTCCTGCTTGTTGGGTCAAACCTGGTAATAGACTTGTGTTGGGTCCTGATATGATCCGAGAAGCCGCCGACAAAGTCAATTTTATTAAGAAGCGATTACTCGCCGCTCAAAGCCGACAAAAGAGCTATGCCGATAGAAGAAGAAGAGATATATCCTTTGTTGTTGGCGATTACGTATATTTGAAAGCATCGCCGATGAGAGGAGTTATCCGGTTCGGTAAGACTGGAAAGTTGGCGCCCAAATTCATTGGTCCGTTTTCTATTTTGGAACGGATCGGAACTCTCGCTTATAGGGTTAAATTGCCGGATTGGTTGCCTGGAGTTCATGATGTATTTCATATATCTCAACTTCGAAAACACGTTCATGATCCAGACTTGATCGTGGAAGAAGCAGCTCAACATGATATTGAAATAACTCCAGATTTGGCTGTGAGAAGAGAGCCGCTAAAGATTATCGGCAAAGAAACCAAAGAACTGAGGAACAAGAAGGTTCACTTAGTCAAAGTGCAATGGAGTGGAGATCCGCGAGATTGTACTTGGGAAACTGAGGAGAGCATTCAGAAAGCCTATCCCAGATGCCGAGTAGATATCTCTGATTGACTCCGGTGCAAGGTACATTTACCCTACTTTGCATTACCATTTAATTCTCTACTCTGTTGTTATTTTCTTTTCATGGATGTGCACTTTTAATTCTATAGTCTGAATGATTTTAAAAGAATATAGAAATTGATTTGTATGATTTGGAAAAGTTAAAAACAATTGCTTGTTGGTTGTGTTGCGTGATTGTAGATTAGATTAATTAAAATTATTGAAACGATAGTTAATTTAATCAACAATAGAATAATGTCAGAATTTATTCGATTATATCACAGATTGACCTAATTAGAAAATAAATAGAAATATATATACATGTGTATTATATATGTTTGAACAGGTGAATGGATTAGCTGTTAAGTAAAGATTTTATTTGTGTGCCCGACAAATAGGTAAACCTTAATGAGTTGGATGCGAAATATTATCATATCAACTCCTGTGAATGCCATTGGATGCGGAGTGCTGGTTTTTCTGTGTGAAATAATAAACGTCGCCATAAGATAGTAATAATTAATTTTGAACTACATTACATAGCATACTTCAGAAGATAGGCATACTTCATCATATACCACATAAGCATTTGGAGCTTGTGTGATGAGGTGGAAGATTTACCATACGAGCGAGAGGCTTGTATGGCGATGACTATATTTTACAGGTTGAACTGATGACTGATATAGACTATTTAAATTGTAACAATTAAATTGCCAGATTAATAAAAACCCTACACGGGTCTGGAGTTGACAATAACCACGTCTCTCTAGTTATTAGATACGGCACATGGACTATTTATTTCCCACACGGGGCAGGGTGACGAGAATTTATTCTCTGGAGTTATTATCAATACATGCTCCCCTGTAAACACCAGAATATATCATTATAAATATGTGTATGCTTATTAGGATTTATTGGGTACCGAATACGGCCCAATAAATTTCTAAACCTCTCTCCGTAAAAAGGAGGTTATGGCGAAATTTTTCGAAAATTTCGGGTGTTTGCCAAATTTTTGAAGAATTTGAAAATTCTCAGAAACTGAAAAGTTGGAGAATTGAAGCCAAATCGAACGTAGGGTTGATTAATCAAACTACTTTCGACTTTGTTCCTTTTCGGGGACGAAAAGTTTTAAGTGGGGGAGATTGTAACGACCCAGAAAATCTGAACCAATTAAAATTTTTTAAATTGGCTAAAATAAAGGATTTTAAATATTTAAAATAAATATTTTAAATAATGGCAATGAAAACTGAGCTTGAATCGACAACTGAAAACGAATATAATTAATTATAATTATAAACAAGGCCTGAAATGGTGCTGTAGTTTCAAAAATTGAATTCAAACTTTGTCGGACTGTACCGGGTGCAAAACAAAACGGATTTTAGTGAAACCAAAAATATTTAAATCTGTTAGTGAATACCTTTCTAACGAATCGGAAAAATCGAATTTTCATAGCGGAAAGCAAAAGTTATGGCCGAATGAATTTTCAGAAGGGTCGCTATGGAATTTATATAGCCCGTGAAATTGGCCATTTTGCATACGACCTCGGAATTCGACGAAACCACTTTTGTTAGATCCGGGATGTGAAGTTATTGCTAGGTTTCAAATTTCATAATTTTTGAAGCTAATATGTGAGCGTGGCAAAAGAAAACGTGTTTTGGCCAATTACAGTTAAATTGGATTGACCAAAAATGGGCCTTTTTGCAAACGGTCTCAGAATTCGACGAAACTAGTTTTGTTGGGGCCGTATCATCAAAACATAGCTAGATTAATTTTTCTGGAATTTTTCGAATCAGTTGGTGGCCCTGGCAAATTGAAATGTACGTTCAAATTAAATATTGAATGTTTTATATTTTTAATTTGAAGGAAAACTGACTGAAACATTCGAATGGGCCTTCGAAACATATCTCATTGTGTTTGGAATAGGGGTAAAATGCTAGGGACGACAGTCGTTGGGTTTGGATTGGTGGTCGCGTCTGAAAACCCCTTTAAAACCCATCGGCCAATCAAAATTTTTATATAAAAAATCCTTTAATTTTCTCTCTCCCCGACATCCGTTAATAGGCGGAACCCCTTCGCCACCTTCTCTCCTCTTTTCTGGCCGCCCCGATCACCGAAACGCCGTGGCCCAGTTGAACTTTTTGTAGATCCCTCCGAGCTCTTCAAATCCGTACCTGGAGCACCCACCACCGTCGCTCCTACCTCGAGTTATTCCCTTCGAAAGAGGCGCCGTTCGAAGCCCTCTACCACCCCCTAGGCGCGCGCGAGTTCATCAGGAAGGGCACCTCCTGGTGCGCGACTCCAAGCTCTTCGACGTGGTACAACCCGATCTTCGTATCGTGCAACGGATTGAGAGCAAGAATCAAACCAAGTTTTGAACATTTATTGAAGGTAACGGCTTTAATTTATTTTTAGCTGTTTTAAAACCTTTAAACTGTTGCAAACTTTGAAAAATAATATCTTTTTCGTTCGTTAACGAAATTCGATGAAACAGGAAACATCGTGACCATGTGGACGTCTTCTACATTTTAGAAGACACCGCATATTTTTCTGAGCCTTCTGCTATTTTTGGTGGAGTGGAACCCAATGTGAGATTTCTAATTTATAAACGATATGGAAAACGACGATGTATAAATTATATAGTCGATGTATGAGTTATATAAGCGTTGTACACCTCTTGTATAAGCGTTGTATAAGTTGTATGTTCGATGTATAAGTTATATATGCATTGTAAAAATTATATATGTGTTGAAATAGAAGTGAATTGCTATATATATATATATATATATATATATATATATATATATATATATATATATATATATACACGCCCCTCGTCCACAAACCATGGACGATATTTATTGATTGTGATTGGTGTGAAAATTGATTGATAGCGAATGGTTGTTTGGGATTATTTGTGGTTGATATTGATTGATTGTGGTTGAAAAATACCCATTTGTGGTTGAGAAATATTTGGTTGAAACCACATAGGATTAGTTTGTGGAAATGAAATAAATATATACATGCCGCCTGCGTGCGAACTAGATGCATGATCCCCATTGTCAAAAACCGCGAGGTTTTAAGGTAGAGTGAGGAGCCGTACTAGGGACGGTCCCGGTTTTAACTACCCTGCCGTTATGCTGCCGAAATTTTGAATAATATTCATGTGTTTGAATTATTTTCATTTGCTGAAACTATATTTATTCGTTAAATAGAAAACCTTCGTGTGTTGGATCGATATTCATTCATTGATTAGAGATTCATGTGTTGAATGGTCTTCGTGCTTTAAATATAAAAATCACATTTTTATCCATATATATAAACTATAGAAAGCCTTCATGTGATGAATCGATATTCATTCGTTGATTAGAGATTCATGTGTTGAATGGTATTCGTGCTTTAAATATAAAAATCACATTTTTATCCATATATATAAACTATAGAAAACCTACATGTGTTTAATCGATATTCATTCGTTGATTAGAAATTCATATGTTGAATGGTCTTCGTGCTTTAAATATAAAAATCACATTTTTATCTATATATAGAAACTATAGAAAACCTTCATGTGTTTAATCGATATTCATTCGTTGATTAGAGATTCATGTGTTGAATGGTCTTCGTGCTTTAAATATAAAAATCACATTTTTATCCATATATATAAACTATAGAAAACCTTCATGTGTTGAATCGATATTCATTCGTTGATTAGAGATTCATGTGTTGAATGGTCTTCGTGCTTTAAATATAAAAATCACATTTTTATCCATATATATAAACTATAGAAAACCTTCATGTGTTGAATCGATATTCATTCGTTGATTAGAAATTCATGTGTTGATTGGTCTTCATGCTTTAAATATAAAAATCACATTTTTATCCATATATATAAACTATAGAAAACCTTCATGTGTTGAATCGATATTCATTCGTTGATTAGAAATTCATGTGTTGAATGGTCTTCGTGCTTTAAATATAAAAATCACATTTTTATCCATATATATAAACTATAGAAAACCTTCATGTGTTGAATCGATATTCATTCGTTGATTAGAGACTTATGTGTTGAATGGTCTTCGTGTTTTAAATATAAAAATCACATTTTTATCTATATATAGAAACTATAGAAAACCTTCATGTGCTGAATCGATATTCATTCGTTGAATTAAAATTCATGTGTTGAATGGTATTCATATTTTGAAATAAATTGTTTTATAATAAAAACCACCTTTTTATCATCTAAGTAAACTATGTAAAATGACCTTGTTTTAAAATAATTTGTTTTACAATAAAAATCACCTTTTTATCATCTATATAGACTATCTAAAATAATAGTGTTTTGAAAAGAATTGTTTTACAATAAAAATCACAATTTTATTATTTACCTGAATTGTTGAAATGTGAAATGTTAAAAATAGCAACTCGTTCAAATAAATATGCATGAGTCGAAATATTCATTAATTAGCTAATGATGTGATTTTTACCTGTGCATGCAAAATTAGAATGAACGGTGTTTTTAAACCAAATGGAATCAAATATGAAGTTGAATGGAAAATGATAAATGATAAGAACTGTATATATGTACATGCATATTTATTGAACAGGTTATAGCAAAGGGGCTAGAGAAGAGGAATAAAATTTTGTGCTCGACAAATAGGTACACATTTACTGTTTTGTTTGGGTGATGATTTTATGAGCCTGTTGGCTAGCCGCTTGGCTTTTTCTTTTTCTTTTTGACATGAGACGCCCGTGTGGCTATTTGGGAATTTTCCCAGCCCCTCCCGTACAAAGGAGGTTATGGCGAAATTTTCCAAAATTTAATGGCGTTAGTGAAATATTTGAAGTGAAAACGATATTGAAATTGTTGAATGAACTATATTTATATAAATATATAAATATAAATAAAATTAAAACGAAACGTGGCCGTGCAGCTCGTGTTTTGAAACCGTGATTTCAAACAACTAGTGCGGGAAATCCGACCATTGGATTTTCCCGAAACCGCAACCGTTGGGTTCGCCTTGGAAATATCTTTCCAACGGCACCAACTTTGTAAAAATCCAACGGTTGGATTGTCTGGAATGTTTAATTCAAATCTGAAGAAAAACAGCGCCAGAAACGATTATATATATATATATATAATTATATTTAATCGAATAACGACGCTGCAGTTCGTATTTTGAAATCGAAACTTCAAACTATTGTACCAGGAGATCCGACCGTCGGATTTTCCCGAAACTGGAACCGTTGGGTTCGTTTTGAAAAGATCTTTCTAATGATGTAAATTTTATGAAAATCCAACGGTTAGATTTTCAGATATGTGTAAATCAAATCTGAAGAAAAACAGCACCACGGCCGCGTTCTGGCCCGAAGCATCGTTTTGAATAAATTGGCTATTTTAAAATAATTAAAAATAGCGATAAATCGTTATAAAATATCATAAACGATATGGAATGGAAATAAACTGAATTTGCTCGATTTATGTGGTGTTTGATGGTTGAATGTGTTTGGTGTGAAAATTACATTAAAGAACAAAATTGGTGTTGTCGAATGATTTAACCATTGAAATAAATTGATTTGAAATTCTAAATATACGTGAATTATTTGAAAAGGCCGAGTTAATTCTCATTTCAAATAATTGACCGACGATTGAAAGTCGAAGATGAAGACGGTGGTCGAAGACCGGAGATCTTCACCTCGTTTGGATGGTAACCGAGGTCCTGATTGGGAGGCATCCCGAAATATGGATAATGAGTGGTGATCGTCCAGACGTACGTGGTGATCGATGGGTTTGCGAGGTATATAGTGCCTCCGGTTTCGTTCAGACCCAGAACGGACTTGTAAATGGACAGTGTGTCTGACATTGGATTTTATTCTGTGTTGATTGATCTCTGTTAAATATACATCTGTTTGGCGGCGGAGAATTTATTCTTTTGCTTAACGCCCTTCTCTGAAATGCACGAGCTCAGAGGTTGTATATCGATGGACATCAGTCGCATGGCATGAATTGCCTGTGTGGCATGCTAAGATGCTGTGATCAGGGCTTCTGTTGAAAAGCAAAGTCTTGTGGTGATGACCAAAGCACTGCCAGTGTGGCGTAGCTTTGTGTATAACGTGAAATCGCGAGCCTCACACCCCGGTATGAAACAGAAACGGGAGCAGGACCTCACGGGGGACGTGCGTTTTCTTTCTAGCTAGAGTGGTGTCAGTGACCAACCAGCCCTGACATTTATATATTTTCACCTATGTGGTTGTTGCTGTTGCGAGGCGCCTCGGTTTGATCGGACGATTCGGGTCCGATGGAGTCATTCGTTGGCTCATTTACACCCCAAAGGGTGGAGAAACGCATTGTTCAGGCATTATAATCCACTTCGTGTGGACCGGCCCTAATGATCCAAGGTACGGTTGCGGCTGTGCCTGAGGGGCGGGCTAGAGCGTCTCGAATTCGGTAAGGACTATCTTTTGCCTTGGTTCAGGACGGAAATCCAATTTCCAAATACGACATCGTGCGGTTTTGATTGTATATATATATATGGTGACATGATATATGGTACCCATGCCGTCTATGATTGATAGTTATGATTGAAATCGTTTTTGAAACATATAAACACTAGTAATAATATCAAATGCTTTGGTTTTATTCGTATCAATCATACTTTGGCCATTATAAGGTAAAACTCTATCCTCCGGTTTGCGTTGCATTGTGTGATGGGAACTGAGTCTTGTAATGGCTTCATTTTTATAAAAAGCATTGCGATGTTTAAAAGAAAGATTTGTTTTAAAGCACTGGCAATCCAATGGAGTAAACCCGTTCCACGAAAGTGGCGTGGTCCTGTGATTGGCCATATTATATATGTGTTGAGTAGATTTCTCATACCAGTCCCATGACTGACTCGTAGTTTGCTTCACTTTCAAACTCGGGTGCCCCTTTTTCTACACGGGCAGCCTTGTATTCAGGTTTAGCTGGTTCTTTCTGGATAGCTGGAGCTGAAGATGGATTCTATCATTTATCTCTTTTTATGCTGTTCAGCTCCTATTGTACATATTTTGTTTGTTTTCCGCTGTAGACATTTATGTATAGTTGAACTGTATTTGTACTAAGTAAGATCCTGTATACTGTGTAACTCTGATGATTACTTTTATCCAGTATATTCTATTGTTCATTATCTGGTGTATTTATTTTAATTCTGTTCTGCTATTATCTATTTCTGTGTTATATTCCACGGATTACCCTTGCCGCCGTCAGTACGGGGTTTGGGGTCGTCTCAAAAAATTATATTTTTAATGATTAAATATTTATTCAACACTTGACTATTTTTAATAGTTCATTCTTACAATAAAAATGATATTTCTATTGAATACATTTTATTTCAGAAAATTTCGGCATTATAACGGCGTGATATTAGAACCGGAGTAATGTCTAGTATTATCCCTCTCCTAATACTGGCTTGCGCCACGCACAACCAATTCAATCAATCACAAAACCATAATACAATTCATTACTCTATACAAGCACAATTCAATCCATATCAACAAACAACCATGGTTTGTACACATAAATAGTGCCGGGGGCTACTAAGCCCCGTCTACAACCTAGAATATATTCAACTGTTAAATAATTCGAGTGAGAAAGAGTTCTCACCATGGGACCCACTCTGTCATTCTTTAGCGGACGATGGTTTTAATAAAATTAACCAGCTTTCAGATTTGTTCCTCCACGTAGTGTTCTTCACCGTGATTCCAACGCAATCTGTTTTCACGCAGTTTACATTAAAAATCACATTTTTAAACAAAGCTATTTACATTTTTAGTAACGCTATATATTATAACGACCTAGAAAATCTGAACCAATTTAAAATTTTTAACTTGGCTAAAATAATGGATTTTAAATATTTAAAATAAATATTTAAATTAATAGAGATGAAAGTGAGTTGAATTGACAATTGAAAATGAATATAATTAATTCTAATTATAAACAAGGCCTGAAATGGCGCTGTAGTTTCAAAAATTGAATTCAAACTTTGTCGGGCTGTACCGGGTGCAAAACAAAACGAATTTGAGTGAAACCAAAATTATTTAAATCTGTTAGTGAATACCTTTCTAACGAATCTAAAAATCGAATTTTCATAACGGAAAGCAAAAGTTATGGCCAAATGAATTTTCAGAAAAGTCGCTATGGAATTTATATAGCCCGTGAAATTGGCCATTTTGCATACGACCTCGGAATTCGACGAAACCACTTTTTTTGGATCCGGGATGGTAAGTTATTGCTAGGTTTCAAATTTCATAATTTTTGAAGCTAGTGTGTGAGCGTGGCAAAGGAAAACGTGTTTTGATCAATTACAGTTAAATTGGATCGACCAGAAATGGGCCTTTTTGCAAACGGTCTCAGAATTCGACGAAACTAGTTTTGTTGGGACCGTATCGTCAAAACATAGCCAGATTTATTTTTCTGGAATTTTTCGAATCAGTTTGTGGCCCTGGCAAATTGAAATGCACGTTCAAATCGAATATTGAATGTTATATATTTTAATTTAAAGGAAAACTGACTGAAACAGTCGAATGGGCCTACAAAACATATCCCATTGAGTTCGGAATGGGGGTAAAACGCTAGGGACGACAGTCGTTGGGTTTGGATTGGGGTTCGTGGGCGAAAGGGGTATTTTGGAGATTTTAAAAATTATAAAATATAATAAAAAAATCTAATTGGCCACTACCCCCGTCTTCTCTCTCCCCGACCCAGGCGCACGGCGGAAGGCCTTCAAAACTTCCCGACTCGATTTCTCTTTCAATTCCAAACGAAATCAAGCAAACTCGGATCCATTTTGAAGCTCTAACCATCCTCTTCAAATCCATCTAAGGTTTGCTTGTTATCATCAAGTGTGGAGGGAGTTAATGGTCCTCAAAGTCAACAACTTTGGACCGCCGCCGCGACGTACAGGCGCCACCGAACAGGGTGAAACCACCAGCGCTAGGAAGGTGGTTCGAAGCTCTTCGACGCTGTGTGAGCTGATTCTCCTATCGCGCAACGGTTTGATCGAAAGATCAAAACCTAGTTTTGAACCATCGTGAAGTTGCGTCTTTTATTACATCTGAACTTTGAAAAATCATATCTTTTTCGATTCTTGACGAAATTCGATGAAACAGGAAACATCGTGACCGTGTGGACGTCTTCTACATTCTAGAAGAGACCGCATATTTTTCTGAGCCTTCTGCTATTTTTGGTGGAGTGGAACCCAATGTGAGATTTCTAATTTATAAACGATATGGAAAACGATGATGTATAAATTATATGATCGATGTATGAGTTATATAAGCGTTGTACACCTCATGTATAAGCGTTGTATAAGTTGTACGTTCGATGTATAAGTTATATATGCATTGTAAAAATTAAATATGTGTTGAAATAGAAGTGAATTGCTATATATATATATATATATATATATATATATATATACACGCCCCTCGTCCACAAACCATGGACGATATTTATTGGTTGTGATTGGTGTGAAAATTGATTGATAGCGAATGGTTGATTGGGATTGTTTGTGGTTGATATTGACTGATTGTGGTTGAAAAATACCCATTTGTGGTTGAGAAATATTTGGTTGAAACCACATAGGATTAGTTTGTGGAAATGAAATAAATATATACATGCCGCCTGCGTGCGAACTAGATGCATGATCCCCATTGTCAAAAACCGCGAGGTTTTAAGGTAGAGCGAGGAGCCGTACTTGGGACGGTCCCAGTTTTAACTACCCTGTCGTTATGCTGCCGAAATTTTGAATAATATTCATGTATTTGAATTATTTTCATTTGCTGAAACTATATTTATTCGTTGAACAGAAAACCTTCATGTGTTGAATCGATATTCATTCGTTGATTAGAAATTCATGTGTTGAATGGTATTCGTGTTTTAAATATAAAAATCACATTTTTATCTATATATATAAACTATAGAAAACCTTCATGTGTTGAATCGATATTCATGTGTTGAATGGTATTCATATTTTGAAAGAAATTGTTTTATAATAAAAATCCCATTTTTAACATCAATATGAAATGTATAAAATCATCTTGTTTAGAAAAAAATTGTTTTATAATAAAAATCCTATTTTTATTACCTATATAAACTATATAAACTAATAGAGTTTTGAAATGAATTGTTTTACAATAAAAATCACATTTTTATTATATACATGAATTGCTAAATATAGTGAAGTGTTGAAATAGAAGACAGTTAGATAAAAATATCATTTTTATCAAATGTATGAAACGAATGTAGCTTTGAAATCGAATAACGACGCTGCAGTTCGTATTTTGAAACCGTGATTTCAAACGATTATACCGGGAGATTCGACCATCGGATTTTCCTGAAATCGCAACCGTTGGGTTCGCCTTGGAAATATCTTTCCAACGGCACCAATTTTGTAAAAATCCAACGGTTGGATTGTCTGGAATGTTTAATTCAAATCTGAAGAAAAACAGCGCCAGAATCGATTATATTTATATATATATATAATTACAATTAATCGAATAACGACGCTGCAGTTCGTATTTTGAAATCGAAACTTCAAACGATTGTACCGGGAGATCCGACCGTCGGATTTTCCCGAATCTGGAACCGTTGGATTCGTTTTGAAAAGATCTTTCTAATGAGGTAAATTTTGTGAAGATCCAACGGTTAGATTTTCAGATAAGTGTAAATCAAATCTGAAGAAAAACAGCGCCACGGCCGCGTTATGGTCCGAAGCGTCGTTTTGAATAAATTGGCTATTTTAAAATAAATAAAAATAGCGATAAATCGTTATAAAATATTATAAACGATATGGATGTGATTTAGAAATTAACTGAAGGTTGGCTAAGTCGAATGGTTTCCTGGGTGTTGATCTGATGTTGGTTTCGGTCTTCGGGGTTAATATTTGGGAAATCGTTCTCTTACTGATTGACGGTTAGTGACTAATGAATTGAAATGATGCGTGTATATGTTAGTGTTGCACTTGTTTATTATATATGCGAGTTGCTTAGATAGACCGGGTTTATCCCATTCTGAATAACTGAATCGACGATAAGAAATCGAAGATGAAGACGGCGGTCAAAGACCGGAGATCTTCACCTCGTTTGGATGGTAACCGAGGTCCTGATTGGGAGGCATCCCGAAATATGGATAATGAGTGGTGATCGTCCAGACGTACGTGGTGATCGATGGGTTGGCGAGGTATTTAGTGCCTCCGGTTTCGTTCAGACCTAGAACGGACTTGTAAATGGACAGTGTGTCTGACATTGGAATTTATTCTGTGTGACTGATAGCCATCAGTTGCACGGTATGAGTTGCATGTGTGGCATGCTAAGATGCAGTGATCAGGGCTTCTGTTGAAAAGCAAAGTCTTGTGGAGATGATCAAAGCACCGCCGGTGTGGCGTAGCTTTGTGTATAACGTAAATTCGGGAGCCTCACGCCCCGGTATGAACCAGAAACGGGAGAGGACATCACGGAGGGCCTGCGTTTCTTCCTAGCTAGAAGTGGCGTCAGTGGTTTTACACGCCCTGACGAGTTTGACTTATGTGGTTGCTGCTGTTGCGAGGCGCCTCGGTTTGATCGGACGATTCGGGTTCGATGGAGCCATTCATTGGCTCATTTACGCCCCAAAGGGCGGGGAAATGCAGTGTTCAGGAATTTTAATCCACATCGGTGGACCGGCCCTGACGATCCAAGGGTCGATGCGCTCTGACCATGAGGCTCGGGCTAGGCAGTCTCGAAGTCGGTAAGGACTATCTTTTGCCTTGGTTCATGACGGAAATCCAATTTCCAAATACGTGACTGTGCGATTTTGATTGTATATCTATATATGGCGACATAGTGGTATGGGGCATTAATGTCATCTATGATTGATAGTTATGATTTGAAATTGTTTTCAAAACATATACACTAGCAATAATATGAAATGCCTTTGTTTTATTTGTATCGAGCATATTTTGGCCGTTATAAGGTAAAACTCTATCCTCCGGTTTGCATTGCATTGTGTGATGGGAACTGAGTCTTATAATGGCTTCATTTTTATAAAAAGCATTGCGATGTTTAAAAGAAAGATTTGTTTTAAAGCACTGGCAATCCAATGGAGTAAACCCGCTCCACGAAAGTGGCGTGGTCCTGTGATTAGCCATATTTGAAATGTGTTGAGTAGATTTCTCGTACCAGTCCCATGACTGACTCGTAGTTTGTTTCACTTTCAAACTCGGGTGCCCCTTTTTCTACACGGGCAGTCTTGTATTCAGGTTTAGCTGGCTTCCTCTGGATAGCTGGAGCTGAAGATGGATTCTATCATTTATCTCTTTTTATGCTGTTCAGCTCCTATTGTACATATTTTGTTTGTTTCCGCTGTAGACATATATGTATAGTTGAACTGTATTTGTACTAAGTAAGATCCCATATACTTCGTAACTCTGATGATTACTTTTATCCAGTATATTCTATTGTTCATTATCTGGTGTATTTATTTATTTATTTCTGTTCTGCTATTATCTGTTTCTGTGTTATATTCCAAAGATTACCCTTGTCTCCGTCTGTACGGGATTTGGGGTCGTCACAACGTGGTATCAGAGCTTTGGTTAAGCTTAGTTCTGGAATATAACATTTGAATGAACTCGTCAGAAATAGAACCAGTAGTGTTCTAGGACGGGTAACTCTATGCAGATAGGATCAGCAATATCCTAATATGAGTAAAGCAGAATGAAATTACACCTCGATAGACACATTTACATTTGAAGTATATGTTTCTATGTTTTAAAATACCCTTTCTGTGACCTGACACTTGATCTGCTGTTTGCAGAAGTACTAGAAAAATGAGTGCCAGAAATAGAAGGAATTCAGAACCCGATCTAGAGGCTCTATTAAAGAGATATCGAAATCTGAACGGAGCACAGTTCTCGGGCAATGAATCTATAATTCAGACTCTAGCTTGGATGAGTTCTGTCGAAAGAATCTTTGAGCGTATCCAGCTGAGAGATGATCAGAAAAGATTAGTAGCCTCTTGGGCGCTCAAAGAAGAAGCTTTAATCTGGTGGGAAACAATCATCAAAGATAATCCAGAAGGTGATATCACCTGGGACAGATTCAAAGTGATTTTCCTAGAAAGATTTACTCCTCCTGAAGCGACGGAGCGATTATGTGATGAATTTTCTTATCTAATACAAGGTGATATGACCATCCCAGAATATCATAAGAAATTCAACGAACTTGCTCACTTTGCTCCTCATCTGATTCAAGATCCAAAGAGGAAAAATCTGAGATTTATTCATGGCCTGCAAAGGAGATATCAGAATAGTGTACTGAGGAATGTAAAACTTCCTTTCTCTGAAATGATTTATATGGCCTATCAGTACGAAGATCTCCATAAGAAAGGAATGTTACGCGATGAAGAAGAAGTCAGTTCTAGTAACAAAGAAGAGTCGGAAACTGATATTCCTGAAGCCGGTACGAGGTCTGAGGTCAGTAAAGAGCCTAAAGTCAATCGAAAAAGGGCTAGATCTGAAAAAGAACCTGCCACGACTGCCATATGCAAGAACTTAAATCAGAGGGGCATTTGTCCAGAAAATGTAAATCTTTAAAGAAACCAATAAAGGATGGATATAGAGCCAATCGAAAGCAAAAGAAGAAAAGGTTGGGAAAAGATGGGGAGTTTCAAGAGAATAGGGAGTGCAAACAGTGCCACGAGGCTGGTCATCTTGCAAAGCATTGCCCGCTCTTAAACAAACCCGAAGCAGTACATGTAAATGAATTGGCAGAAACTTCCGAGCCCTCAGCTAGTCAAGAAAGGGATGATGTCTTAGAAGGCACACTCAATGTCAAGAACATTCCAGTTAAAATACTGTTTGATACTGGCGCGTCACGAAGCTTTATAGCAAAGAGTGCAGTCAAGAAGTTGGATTTGAAATTGAAGAAGCTTAAAGAACCAATGACTGTCCAAAATCCAGTTGGGGGTTCCATCGGGCTCAGTTGGGTTTGTGGGGTGCCTGTCTCTTTTTCCTGCTATAAATTCCCTACTATCTCCGTCGTCATGAATTTTAATGAATTCGATCTTATTTTGGGATTGGATTGGCTAACCAAATATGAAGCAGAGGTTAGATGCGCCGAGAGAGTTGTTAGATCTAAGATTAAATCAGGGAATTATATAACCATACCGTGTGAAGGTCAGAAATCTAATAGAAAAGACTTCTGGGCAGCTTTAGATGTTTCTCCAGCCCAAATAGAAAATATCCCAGAAATCACAGAGAATATTCCCGACCTAGTGAAAGATATTCCTATCGTCAAGAACTATGCGGATGTGTTCGAGGAAGTTGTTCGCTTACCTCCGCAGAGAGAAATAGATTTCAAAATCGCTTTAATTCCGAATGAAAGGCCGGTAGTTCACGCTATTCGAAGAATGTCCTTGAAAGAGAAAGAGGAATTAGACAATCAAACACGACAGCTAGTATGGAAGGGTCTGATCAGGCCTAGTTTCTCTGATTGGGGTGCAGCAGTGGTGCTTGTTCCAAAATCTGACGGTACTCTACGTCTATGTGTGGATTATCGTGATCTGAACAAACAGACGATAAAGAAAAAATATCCATTGCCGCGGATTGATGATTTGTTGGATCGATTAAATGGCGCACAAGTATTCTCAAGGATGGACCTAGCTACAGGCTTCCATCAATTTCGAATCGCCGAAGAGTGTGTTCCAATGACAACATTCAGAGGTCCCGACTTATTCTACGAGTGGTTAGTAATGCCGTTCGGCTTATGTAACGCTCCTGCTTACTTCGTCGATCTGATGAATAGGGTGTTCAGGGGGGTTTTGAATAAATTTGTTCTGGTTTTTATTGACGATATTCTAATCTTCTCTAAGTCAAAGGCCGAACATGAAAAGCATTTGGAACAAGTTCTAGAAATTCTGAGAAGGAATGTATTGAAAGCAAAGTTTTCCAAATGTATATTCTAGTAAGAAGAAGTGAAATTTCTAGGCCATGTCGTATCGAAAGAAGGAATCGCTGTGGATCCAAGTAAAATCACGGCTATTCATAACTGGAAACAGCCTAGTACTCCTACATAAGTCCGTAGCTTTCTCGGATTGGCTAGTTATTACCGGAAGTTCGTCAAAAACTTTTCGAAGATATCTGGCCACTTAACGAAGCTTACGAAGAAGCACTCTAAATACAAATGGACTCCAGAGAGTGAAGAGGCTTTAGAAGCGCTAAAGTTGAGATTAACAACTGCTCCAGTGTTAACCATCATCGATGGCAACCAGGATTTAAAAGTCTGGACTGATGCTTCTAGAGAAGGCCTTGGCGCAGTGTTAATGCAAAGGGGTCAAGTGATTGCTTATGCTAGCCGTCAGCTGAAGCCGCACGAGAAGAACTACATAACTCATGATCTTGAGTTGTTGGCTATCGTATTCGCCTTGAAAATATGGAGACACTATCTTCTGCGTGAGAGATTTGAACTGTTTACAGATCACCAGTCGTTAAAGTATCTATTCACACAAAAGGACTTGAATCTGAGGCAGCAACGTTGGCTAGAGTTCCTTGCAGCATACGATTTTGAAATTATATATACTCCAGGGAAAGCCAATGTCGTGGCCGATGCGCTGAGCCAAAAGAATGTAATGATCGCCAGCTTTATTTTCACGACTTCCTTGATTGACAAAATATCTATTCTTCAGAAGGAGGATAACTTTATTAAGGACATGATTAAAAGGATTCAGAAAGGCGAACCCTCGTGTTTTCAAATAGATAACGACGAGACCTTGAGGTTGAAAGGAAGGATTTGTGTTCCTGATATCCCAGAGTTAAAAAGGGAAGTGTTAGACGAGTGTCACAAGTCCAAGCTGAGTATCCATCCTGGTGTGGCCAAAATGTATAACGATCTCAAACGAACGTTCTGGTGGAAGGCTATCAAAAGAGACGTTTGAATATATGTTAGTCGATGCCCTACTTGCCAGCTAGTCAAAAGCGACCAACAGAAATTGGCTGGATTGTTACAACCGCTAGAAGTTCCTAGTTGGAAGTGGGAACATATTTTTATGGATTTCATTGATGGTCTGCCCAGAACCAGAAAAGGGAATGACCGTATTTGGGTGATCGTAGATCGCTTCACGAAGACCGCCCATTTCATACCTGTCCGATCAAACAGAACTGCTCAGAGTCTGGCGCAGATATACTTCAAGGAAATAGTTAGACTACATGGAGTGCCACTCAGTATAGTCAGTGATAGAGATACAATATTCACTACCAAATTCTAGGAAGCATTTCAAGTCGAGCTGGGAACGAAGTTGAACTTAAGCACCGCTTATAATCCTTAGACAGACAGTCAGACTGAGAGGGTGAATCGTATTTTAGAAGATCTATTACGGGCTTGTGTTATAGATTTCGGTGGATCATGGGAAGACCATCTGCATTTGGCTGAATTCTCATATAACAACAGCTACTAGGCGAGTCTGACAATGTCGCCATTCGAAGCATTGTATGGTAGACCGTGCCAATCTCCTGCTTGTTGGGTCGAACCTGGAAATAGACTTGTGTTAGGGCCAGATATGATTCGAGAAGCCGCCGACAAAGTCGATTTTATCAAGAAACGATTACTAGCCGCTCAAAGCCAACAGAAGAGCTATGCCGATAGGAGAAGAAGAGATATATCCTTTGCTATTGGCGACTATGTATATTTGAAAGTATCGCCGATGAGAGGAGTTATCCGGTTCGGTAAAACTGGAAAATTGGCGCCCAAATTCATTGGTCCGTTTCCTATTCTGGAACGGATTGGAACTCTCGCTTATAGGGTTAAATTGCCTGATTGGTTGCCTGGAGTTCATGATGTATTTCACATATCTCAACTTCGAAAGCACGTTCATGATCCAGACTTGATCGTGGAAGAAGCAGCTCAACAGGATATTGAAATTACCCCTGAATTAGCTGTGAGAAGAGAGCCGCTAAAGATTATCGGCAAAGAAACCAAGGAACTAAGGAACAAGAAGGTTCACTTAGTCAAAGTGCAATGGAGTGCAGATTCGCGAGATTGTACTTAGGAAACTGAGGAGAGCATTCAGAAAGCCTATCCTAGATGCCGAGTGGATATCTCTGATTGACTCCGGTGCAAGGTACATTTATCATACTTTGCATTACCAATTAGTTCTCTACTCTGTTGTTATTCTCTTTCCATGGATGTGCACTTTTAATTCTATAGTCTGCTTAATTTAAAAAGAGTGTATGAATTAATTTGTATGGTTTTGAAAAGTTAAAAACAAATTGATTGTTGTTTGTATTGTGTGATTGTAGATTTGATTAATTAAATTATTAAAACGATAGTTAATTTAATCGATAAGAGAATAATGGTAGAATTTATTCATTTAAATCACACATTGAACTGATTAGAAAATAAATAGAAATATATACATGTGCATTATATATGTTTGAACAGGTAATTGGATAGCTGTTGAGTAAAGATTTTATTTGCGTGCCCGACAAATAGGTAAACCTTAATGAGTTGGATGCGAAATATTATTATATCAACTCCTGTGAATGCCATTGGATGCGGAGTGCTGGTTTTTTTGTGTGAAATAATAAATGTCGCCATAGGATAGTAACAATTAATTTTGAACTACACTGCATGGCATACTTCTGAAGATAGGCATACTTCATCATATACCACATAAGCATTTGGAGCTTATGTGACGAGGTAGAAGATTTACCATACGAGCGAGAGGCTTGTATGGCGATGACTATATTTTACAGGTTGAACTGATGACTGATATGGACTATTTAAATTGTAACGATTAAATTGCAAAATTAATAAAAACCCCACACGGGTCTGGATTTGACAATAACCACGTCTCTCTAGTTATTAGATATGGCACATGGACTATTTATTTCCCACACGGGACGAGGTGACGAGGATTTATCCTCTGGAGCATTTAAAATACACACTCCCTCAGGCATTGACAGGATGACGAGAATTTATTCTCTGGAGTTATTATCAATACACGCTCCCCTATAAACACCAGAATATATCACTATAAATATGTGTATGCTTATTAGGATTTATTGGGTACCTAATACGGCCCAATAAATTTCTAAACCTCTCTCCGTACAAAAGAGGTTATGGCGAATTTTTCGAAAATTCCGGGTGTTAGCCAACTTCTCAGAAACTGAAAAGTTGGAGAATGGAAGCCGGGTCGAACGTAGAGTTGATCAATCAAACCACTTTCGACTTTGTTCCTTTTCGGGGACGAAAAGTTTTAAGTGGGGGAGATTGTAACGACCCAGAAAATCTGAACCAATTTAAAAATTTTAAATTGGCTAAAATAATGGATTTTAAATATTTAAAATAAATATTTTAAATAATAGAGATGAAAAGTGAGTTGAATCGACAATTGAAAACGAATATAATTAATTCTAATTGTAAACAAGGCCTGAAATGGCGCTGCAGTTTCAAAAATTGAATTCAAACTTTGTCGGGCTGTACCGGGTGCAAAACAAAACGGATTTGAGTGAAACCAAAAATATTTAAATATATTAGTGAATACCTTTCTAACAAATCTGAAAAATCGAATTTTCATAACGGAAAGCAAAAGTTATGGCGAAATGAATTTTCAGAAAAGTCACTATGGAATTTATATAGCCCGTGAAATTGGCCATTTTGCATACGACCTCGGAATTCGACGAAACCACTTTTGTTAGATCCAGGATGGGAAGTTATTGCTAGGTTTCAAATTTCATAATTTTTGAAGCTAGTGTGTGAGCGTGGCAAAGGAAAACGTGTTTTGGTCAATTATAGTTAAATTGGATCGACCAGAAATGGGACTTTTTGCAAACGGTCTCAGAATTCGACGAAACTAGTTTTGTTGGGACCGTATCGTCAAAACATAGCCAGATTTATTTTTCTGGAATTTTTCGAATCAGTTTGTGGCCCTGGCAAATTGAAATGCATGTTCAAATCGAATATTGAATGTTGTATATTCTAATTTAAAGGAAAACTGACTGAAACAGTCGAATGGGCCTACGAAACATATCCCATTGAGTTCGGAATGGGGGTAAAACGCTAGGGTCGACAGTCATTGGGTTTGGATTGGGGTACGTGGGCGAAAGGGGTATTTTGGAGATTTTAAAAATTATAAAATAAAATAAAAAAATCTAATTGGCCACTACCCCCGTCTTCTCTCTCCCCGACCCAGGCGCACGGCGGAAGGCCTTCAAAACTTCCTGACTCGATTTCTCTTTCAATTCCAAACGAAATCAAGCAAACTCGGATCCATTTTGAAGCTCTAACCGTCCTCTTCAAATCCATCTAAAGTTTGCTTGTTATCATCAAGTGTGGAGGGAGTTACGGGTCCTCAAAGTCAACGACTTTGGACCGCCGCCGCGACGTACAGGCGCCACCGAACGGGGTGAAACCACCAGCGCCGGGAAGGTGGTTCGAAGCACTTCGACGCCGTGTGAGCTGATTCTCCTATCGCGCAACAGTTTGATCGAAAGATCAAAACCTAGTTTTGAACCATCGTGAAAGGTGCGTCTTTTATTACATCTGAACTTTGAAAAATCATATCTTTTTCGATTCTTGACGAAATTCGATGAAACAGGAAACATCGTGACCATGTGGACGTCTTCTACATTTTAGAAGAGACCGCATATTTTTCTGAGCCTTCTGCTATTTTTGGTGGAGTGGAACCCAATGTGAGATTTCTAATTTATAAACGATATGGAAAACGACGATGTATAAATTATATGATCGATGTATGAGTTATATAAGCGTTGTACACCTCATGTATAAGCGTTGTATAAGTTGTACGTTCGATGTATAAGTTATATATGCATTGTAAAAATTAAATATGTGTTGAAATAGAAGTGAATTGCTATATATATATATATATATATATATATATATATATATATATGCCCCTCGTCCACAAACCATAGACGATATTTATTGGTTGTGATTGGTGTGAAAATTGATTGATAGCGAATGGTTGATTGGGATTGTTTGTGGTTGATATTGATTGATTGTGGTTGAAAAATACCCATTTGTGGTTGAGAAATATTTGGTTGAAACCACATAGGATTAGTTTGTGGAAATAAAATAAATATATACATGCCGCCTGCGTGCGAACTAGATGCATGATCCCCATTGTCAAAAACCGCGAGGTTTTAAGGTAGAGCGAGGAGCCGTACTAGGGACGGTCCCGGTTTTAACTACCCTGCCGTTATGCTGCCGAAATTTTGAATAATATTTATGTGTTTGAATTATTTTCATTTGCTGAAACTATATTTATTCGTTGAATAGAAAACCTTCATGTGTTGAATCGATATTCATTCGTTGATTAGAAATTCATGTGTTGAATGGTATTCGTGTTTTAAAAATAAAAATCACATTTTTATCTATATACATATAAACTATAGAAAACCTTCATGTGTTGAATCGATATTCATGTGTTGAATGGTATTCATATTTTGAAAGAAATTGTTTTATAATAAAAATCCCATTTTTAACATCAATATGAAATGTATAAAATCATCTTGTTTAGAAATAAATTGTTTTATAATAAAAATCCTATTTTTATTACCTATATAAACTATATAAAATAATAGAGTTTTGAAATGAATTGTTTTACAATAAAAATCACATTTTTATTATATACATGAATTGCTAAATATAGTGAAGTGTTGAAATAGAAGACAGTTAGATAAAAATATCATTTTTATCAAATGTATGAACAGAATGTAGCTTTGAAATCGAAGAATCGATATATATATATATATATATATAAATAGAATTAAAATATATCGAATAACGACGCTGCAATTCGTATTTTGAAACCGTGATTTCAAACGATTATACCGGGAGATCCGACCATCGGATTTTCCTGAAATCGCAACCGTTGGGTTTGCCTTGGAAATATCTTTCCAACGGCACCAACTTTGTAAAAATACAACGGTTGGATTGTCTGGAATGTTTAATTCAAATCTGAAGAAAAACAGCGCCAGAATCAATTATATATATATATATATATATATATATATAATTATAATTAATCGAATAACGACGCTGCAGTTCGTATTTTGAAATCGAAACTTCAAACGATTGTACCGGGAGATCCGACTGTCGGATTTTCCCGAAATTGGAACCGTTGGATTCGTTTTGAAAAGATCTTTCCAATGAGGTAAATTTTGTGAAGATCCAACGGTTAGATTTTCAGATATGTGTAAATCAAATCTGAAGAAAAACAGCGCCACGGCCGCGTTATGGCCCGAAGCGTCGTTTTGAATAAATTGGCTATTTTAAAATAAATAAAAATAGCGATAAATCGTTATAAAATATTATAAACGATATGGATGTGATTTAGAAATTACTTGAAGGTTGGCTAAGTCGAATGGTTTCCTGGGTGTTGATCTGATGTTGGTTTCGGCTTTCGGGGTTAATATTTGGGAAATCGTTCTCTTACTGATTGACGGTTAGTGACTAATGAATTGAAATGATGCGTGTATATGTTAGTGTTGCACTTGTTTATTATATACGCGAGTTTCTCAGAAAGACTGGGTTTATCCCATTCTGAATAACTGAATCGACGATAAGAGATCGAAGATGAAGACGGTGGTCGAAGACCGGAGATGTTCACCTCGTTTGGATGGTAACCGAGGTCCTGATTGGGAGGCATCCCGAAATATGGATAATGAGTGGTGATCGTCCAGACGTATGTGGTGATCGATGGGTTTGCAAGGTATTTAGTGCCTCCGGTTTCGTTCAGACCCAGAACGGACTTGTAAATGGACAGCGTGTCTGACATTGGAATTTATTCTGTGTGATTGATAGCCATTAGTTGCACGGTGTGAATTGCCTGTGTGGCATGCTAAGATGCAGTGATCAGGGCTTCTGTTGAAAAGAAAAGTCTTGTGGAGATGATCAAAGCACCGCCGGTGTGGCGTAGCTTTGTGTATAACGTAAATTCGCGAGTCTCATACCCCGGTATGAACCAGAAACGGGAGAGGACATCAGGGAGGGCCTGCGTTTCTTCCTAGCTAGAAGTGGCGTCAGTGGTTTTACACGCCCGGGCAAGTTTGGATTATTCGGTTGTTGCTATTGCGAGGCGCCTCGGTTAGATCGGACGATCCGGGTTCGATGGAGCCATTCGTTGGCTCATTTACGCCCCAAAGGGCGGGGAAACGCAGTGGTCAGGAATTTTAATCCACATCTGTGGACCGGCCCTGACAATCCAAGGGTCGATGCGCTCTGACCCTGAGGCTCGGGTTAGGCAGTCTCGAAGTCGGTAAGGACTATCTTTTGCCTTGGTTCATGATGGAAATCCAATTTCCAAATACGTGACTGTGCGATTTTGATTGTATACCTATATATGGCGACATAGTGGTATGGGGCATTAATGTTGTCTATGATTGATAGTTATGATTTGAAATTGTTTTCAAAACATATAACACTAGCAATAATATCAAATGCCTTTGTTTTATTCGTATCGAGCATATTTTGGCCGTTATAAGGTAAAACTCTATCCTCCGGTTTGCGTTGCATTGTGTGATGGGAACTGAGTCTTATAATGGCTTCATTTTTATAAAAAGCATTGCGATATTTAAAAGAAAGATTTGTTTTAAAGCACTAGCAATCCAATGGAGTAAACCCGTTCCACGAAAGTGGCGTGGTCCTGTGATTAGCCATATTTGAAATGTGTTGAGTAGATTTCTCATACCAGTCCCATGACTGACTCGTAGTTTGTTTCACTTTCAAACTCGGGTGCCCCTTTTTCTACACGGGCAGCCTTGTATTCAGGTTTAACTGGCTTCCTCTTGATAGCTGGAGCTGAAGATGGATTCTATCATTTATCTCTTTTTATGCTGTTCAACTCCTATTGTACATATTTTGTTTGTTTCCGCTGTAGACATATATGTATAGTTGAACTGTATTTGTACTAAGTAAGATCTTGTATACTGTGTAACTTTGATGATTACTTTTATCCAGTATATTCTATTGTTCATTATCTGGTGTATTTATTTATTTCTGTTCTGCTATTATCTATTTCTGTGTTATATTCCAAAGATTACCCTTGTCTCTGTTTGTACGGGATTTGGGGTCGTCACATATATATATCTAGAAACCACATTTTTAATAGTGCTACATATATAATAAAAATAACATTTTGATATAATGATATACATAATAAAAATCACATTTTTATATAATGATTTATATGATAAAAATCACATTTTTAATAACACTATCTATATAATAAAAATCATATTTTTATACTATAGTATTTCATATAAAAATCTACCATTTTTAACACAATGTTATTTCGTTTAAAATTATATTTTTAAACCAGTGCCATATATGTAAAAATCATATTTTTATTTCCATGTTATATATTAAAAAAAATGATTAAACATTGTTTTTATATTTAAAAAAAAAATCTGATTTAAACAATGCTTTTAGTTATTCAAAATAATTAGTTTAAATAATAAAAAAAACAAAACCTTTCTCTGCTAAGCCGCTACCCCCTTCTGAACCCATGTCGAACAGAGTTGGCCCCTTAGGGCTCCATGCGCCGCCGCCTCTAGTTGACTTGGAGTTGATCGGAGAGCTCCACGAGAACCGCCTCCGTGCCATGCCGCAGTGCCATCACCGCAATGAAGCTCGACCCCGTCTTTGCGCAGAAAATCAAACCCAAATCGCAAGCCTTTGAGGCTCAAATTCACACGAATTGCGATCTTGACTGTACGGATGGAGAGAGCTCACATAGCTCTCCAATGTTTGTTTAGGATATTTTGAATTTTTATTACAGATCGGGCAAGAATTAGAATTTTTTTTTGAACAAAATCATTCATTCGAATTTGAGGAAGAACGGCAGGTTTCTTAGCGTTGACCATGTAGGAGATAAAGTGAGGGTTTTGACCCTTGTTTGACCAGGCCCTTATATACATATATATTTAATTTTAAAAATACCCCTTTGTTGATACGAACTCCAAATCGAACCCAATGACTATCGCCCTTAGCTCCCTTATTTCAAATACAATGGGATATGTCCCGTAAGCCAATTCGACTATTACGATCAGTTTTTATCAAAATTAAAATATAAATTAATATAACATTCAAAATTGAATTCAACGTACATTTTAATTTACCGGGGCTACATACCGACTCCAAAAATTCTAGAAAAATAAATCTAGTTATGTTTTGATGATACGGTCCTAATAAAACTAATTTCGTCGAATTTGGAGACCATTTGAAAAATGGCCAATTTCCAGTCAATTAAATTCAAACTGAATTTACCAAATACATTTAAATTCATCAGCTCACATATTAATTCCAAAAATTATGAAAATTGGAATCTAGCAATAATTTAACATTCTGGATCCCACAAAAGTGGTCTCATAAAAAATGGAGGTCGTTTGCAAAATGGTTATTTTTAAGGGCTATATATTATATAATAAATATATAAATTCCATAGCGACTATTTTAAATTTAAAACTGGACATAAAGTTCAATTTATATTATGAAATCTCAGTTTCTTACATTCGTTACAAAGATATTATTAAATAGATTCAAATATTTTTGGTTTTACTGAAATTCGATTTATTTTTGAATCCTATACATTCATTTGAAATTTAAAATCGAATTTTCAAACTTCAGCGCCATTTCAGGCTCGTTTTATAATTAAAATAAATTTATTCATTTTAACTTCAATAAAAATAAATTTTTAACCATTATTATTTCAAATAAATCATTTTAAATATTCAAAATCCATTAAAATAGCTAAAATAAAAATTTTAAATTGGTTCTGAAACTCTAGGTTGTTACAATTTTATAGTTATATAACATTTCATTAGAATATATAAGATAATAGTAATCAGTTTATTCTCGATTTGAATCAATTTTAAATTTGATAATATTATTATAATTTTATACAGCCCTTAAAAGTAGCCATTTTGCAAACGACCTCCATTTTCGGTGAAACTAATTTTGTTAGATCCGGAACGTCAAATTATTGTCAGGTTTAAAATTTCAAGTCAATTGGAATTAGTATGTAATAATAGTAAATACAAACGCCTGTTCAACTTCAGTTATAATTTAATAAGCTAGTTTAAAGGCCATTTTTCAAACGGTCTCCAAATTCCATGAAATTAGTTTTGTTAGGACCATATTTACAAAACATAGCGAGATTTCAAATTTAATAATTTTTGGAGTTGATATGTGGCCGAGGAAAATTAAAATGTACGTCAAAATTTAGTTTTGAACGTTATATTGATTTATGTTTTAATTTTAATTAAAACTAACTGAAACAATTGAATTGGCTTACAAAATATATCCCATTATGTCCGAAATGGAGGTATTTGGTTAGGAACATCAGTTGCTGGGATTCGTTTGGACTTCGGACGCGAAATCTTACAACAAAGTTATTAATTGAATTAAATAATATGTATAAGCTAACTAAGTCCTAACCCTAGTTCTAATACCCAACCAACTAAGCCTTAAACATAGTTCTAATATCCAGCGCCGCCGCTCCCTCTAATTCAATGGCTATAAATATCCAATTTATATTCCTTAATCCTTCCCAATCCGATTCGAATTAGATCCCGACCCTAAAACAAAAATCGAAGAGAAAACTCCTATCTTCACAATCGTACGGTAATGATCGTTTTATGTGTTATGGTTTGTGTGAAATTGTGGCTCAATGTCACCGAGTTCAATTGCCAATTCAGAAGGCTAGAGGGGTGCGAGCTCCATGATGATCAGGGCGTGGGGAGAGGCGGACGGCGGCTTTGACGTGGCGATGGTCGATCACATTCTGGTAGCACAGGGAGGCGTGCACAAAGGAGAAATGATGGCAATAGTTTTTTTTTTTGCGTGCTTCAGGAAGAATACGATGTGTGGACAAGGATTACGGGCCAGGTTACTTTATTAACTAATGTAATCAGTTATTAGGGTTTAATTAAGGAACAATCAATTAAATTAATTTACGTAATCTTAAAATATTAATAACTTCCTCATATATGATCGGAATTGGACAAACTTGAGTGCGATGTAATCGTGAAGGCGAGCACTACATGGTGGAATAGACTTGGATAGAAACAGAAGCAACTGGAATTTTTGATAAAATCAAACACTTGTTTAATTTTATTAAAACAATTGTTTTAATAATGATTTAGAACCGATCAATGTGAGAACTCTCTCACTCAACTGTTTCCTTATGATATTATATTCATATTTAAATATATATTGACTATATGTTGATTTTTATCTGTTTAATTATCACAAAATGTTATACAGTTCCTAGTAGCTTACATCACAGTTGTTTCCGAACGCGTGGATGAATTTTTAATTTGTTGTGTTAAGTTTTGATTGTGGTTTTGAGATATTTAACATGTTGAAATAATGCTAATATATCTATGATAGTTGAAATTGGATATAAATATCCATTTATAAACGTACAATGAATTAATTATTACTTGCTTATGTAAAATTAGTTAGTTAGAAAAATAATTTGAATTGAATTAGATATGATTAAATTCATGAATCAGAAATGAATTTAAAATTGATGCATGTTGGTTGAAAATCCCACACGGGCCATGGGATGATATTTGATTTACACATCTCCCGTGTATATAGTTCGTATGTTAATCGATTAATTAACAAAGAGAAATAAGCATCAATAAATCATTTGAAGCTTATACGGCAATAAAGTGCACACACTACTACAAAACAAGCCTGTTGCTTCGCCTCATTTGCATCAGTTGCGGCAAAAACAGATGCAAATAGTGATAGTTGCATCGGTTCCATCTGAAAATTCGATGCAATTGGTGGGAGGAGAGCAATAGATAATACAAAATTGCATTTTGCATCGGTTGTCTATAAAAACCGAAGAAAGTAAACAGATGCAAATAGTAGTAGTGCATCGGTTGTAAATACAACCGACGCAACTTTATTAATTGGCAAAACCGACCACACATTCAAACCGATGGGATTTGAATAGCATCGGTCAATTTAGGCGATGCAACGATGGACACGTGAAAAAGCTTATTTTCATTTCCCGCCTTGTAATCCTTTTATCCCGCTTCCTATTCCTTTTCCCAAAAAAAAAAGTTTGCCTACTTTTTAGTCTCCCCTAAAAGAAAAATCAACGCAGGAATTAAAAACAAAATTAGTGTACAAAATATGATTTCACCTAATTAGCTTTGCACTTGATTTCGTCGCTTGGGTTCGACTACGCCAGGTATTATGATTTCGTCACTTGGATTTCACCTTATTAATCTTCTTTTTAAAATTTTGTATTTTGTTTCGATGTTTTATATTTTGTCAAGTAGAGACTCTAGTACTGGCGTTTGCTCGATTGAATTATTGCAGGGAGATTGGGTTGTTCCTGTATGCGCTTATTTTAATTATATTTATTAGTTTTATCACTTAAAAGCTCATTAATTGATTGTTTAACTCGGGGGTTTTATTAGTTTTATTAGTTATATGAATGTATAATGCAATGGTTATCGTAGACAGTAGAAAGAAAAGCATAGTTTGTGCCAAATGGTTTTCACTGCACTGATTGTGTTTGATGAAATGATTATTAATTTTATAATTGCACATGGTACTTATTCGGAGAGTGTTGTATATTGTACCTAACAAGAAGGCCTGAATTTCTAGTCATATTATACATGTGTTTTGAAGTTCTGCACAATCATGTTTTACTGATGATAGCTAATGCTTTTCCTTTGTTTCCCTGCTTGTCTCCATTTGTTTTAAGACTTGATTAACACAAATGCTCCAATAGGTTTCTTGAGTTTATCTCAGTAGAATTGCATTGACGTAAATTGAATTTCTCTAGATATCGTTGAATCTATTCTAACTTAATCATTGATAATATATGTTTCCAATCATCCAACCGTGTGTTATTATTTTTACATCTTATTAAATCAATGCAAAACAAACTCAGTAATGTTTTTTATGGTTTTGATCATATTTAGTAATTAGATGCACATTAAACAAGTTAGATAACCACTACTATAGAGCAAAATATCACATATCAAAATAATAAAAATTGAATAAGCTTGATGTTCAACAATTTCCTATCTTACATCACTCTTTGCATTTGATATGGTCCTGAAGTATATAAATATCTAGGTTTTGTTATAATCTTACGTATACCAAAATAATAATTTTTGTTACAATTTGAATGGTTTTGCTTTTACTTTTACTTGTTGTTGCCCAGAATTTCCTTCACATATTGCAATATTAATATTGCTGCCTGATAAGCATTTGACAGCATGATGTTTCTAGTTTATTATGTCTTCTATAAATTTTAGGTCAATTATGGGCTAAAATGATTTATTTTTAGTTTATTATGTCTTCTATTTACTTGTTTTATATGTTTTGTTGCTTGTAATGCTGCTTGGGCTATTTTTGTCTAATTGTTATTTGTATATTTATTATGTAAAAAAAATGTATATGTTAACTGCAGATAATGTACTGTAAAATTATATAGCATGATTAATATCATTCCTACCGCAGTGTTGTGAAAACCCGTAACTTCCCCGTAAAGGAAAGCGTCGGATAGTTCGAGAACAAACCACAACAGAACACATATCAAAGAATACTTCATTGTATATTACAACAACGCATCAGAATACAAGAATATACAGAGTAAAAAGAATATTACACAGAAATATTAGAGATTTAAATTACATTTAAATACATAGCAGCGGAAAATAATACAATACACAACTAGAAGAGATATACGGATACAAAGCTTTCCGGATATCGTTCCAGCTGTAAACCAAGCTCCTGTGAATATAAATCTGCAAAACCAAAACTACTAGTTGCCCGTGTCAAAATAAGGGCACCCAGAGTTTAGGTTAAAACAATAAACTCCAAGTCAGTCATGTGACTGGTGTGAGAACTAAAACAGTTAATCTTTATTTTTAAAGTTAGGTAAATCAAAGGACCACGCCGTATAACACGGAACGGGTTTCCTCCCAAGAATACCAGTGCATAAAACAAACAGCGCAATGCTAAATAAAGAAAAATGAAGCTGTTATAAGACCCATGTCCCATCACACAATGCAACGCAGCCGAGGATAGGGTTTTCCCTTATAACAGCCAAAGAATGCTTGATACGGTTAAAACAAATCTTTTGATACTACTATAAGTGTATAGTGTATAAAACAACTTCAAATCATAAGTATCAATCATAGGCGGCATGAGCGTCCCATGCCACTATGTCGCCATATATAGGTTTACAAATAAAACCGCAAAGTTACGTATTTGGAAATTGGATTTCCGTCTATGAACCGAGGCAAAAGATAGTCCTCAACCGATTCGAGACGCTCTAGCCCGCCCCTCAGGACCCAGACTCAGGTGGGCCCTTGGATCCTCAGGGCCAGTCCACCGATGTGGATTAAACTTAAACCCTGAACATGCATTTCCCCGCCCTATGGGGCGTAAACGAGCCAACTAAATGACTCCATCGGTTCGAGAACGACCGATCAATCCGAGGCGCCTCGCAACAGCAACAACCACATAAGTCAAACTCGTCAGGGCGTGTAAAACCACTGACGCCACTTCTAGCTAGAAAGAAACGCATGCCCTCCCTGACGTCCTCTCCCGTTTTTGGTTCATACCGGTGTGAAACTCGCGAAGCAAACGTTACACAAAGCTACGCCACAAAGGCCTTGCTTTGATCATCACCACAAGACTTTGCTTTTCAACAGAAGCCTCGATCAATTGCCACTTAGGCATGCCACACAGGCAATTCACTCCATGTGTTTCATATCCATCAATATATAACCCCTGAGCTCGTACGTCTCAGAGAAGGGCGTTAAGCAAGAGAATAAATTCTCCTCCGCCAAACAGATATATATTTAATAGAGATCAATCACACGAACTAAAATCCAATGTCAGACACACAGTCCATTTACAAGTTCGTTCTGGGTCTGAACGAAACCGGAGGCACCTAGTACCCCGCATATCCATCGATCTCCAAGTACGTCTGGACGATCACTAACTGTTTCCATCTTCTTGGGTGTACAGCCCAATCAAGATCATCAGTAACCACCCAAACGACGTGAAGACCTCCGGTCTTCGACCATCGTCTTCATCTTCGACTTATCGTCGTATCAGTTATTCAGAATGGGATAAACCCGGTCTTTCTGAATAACTCGCGTATATTTTAAATAAGTGTTACACAAACACAACATACGCCTCATTCCGATTCATTAGTCACTAACCGTAAATTAATCAAGAGAATAATTCCCCAAATATTAACCCCGAAGGCCGAAACCAACATCAGATCAATAATCAGAAAACCATTCTGCTTGGCTAACCGACAGTTAGTTTCTAAATTTCACATTCATAGGGAAAGGTTCCCATAAATTTTATCCAAGATAAATTCCTTGAATTTATTCTTTATTCTATTTTTGAATCTCAATTCAAACTAGTCGGGATTAATGAACCTTACCGAAGTAATCATTTGTTTTAATTTCCCAATCCCAACCTATTCATCCCATGAAGTAAAACTGGTTATACTTCATATCTAACACCACGGTGTTATCGGTAAATTCAATTACCATTTCACGTTCAAATCTAATTAAAGATTTAACTATTGCCTAGAGCAAAACTGGTGATACTCCATTTTCGATCTTTTCAATCTAATTAAAGATTCATTAAAACTCCACTTAGTTTTAATCTTCGACTGGGTTAAAGAATCAGTGTCATTTAAAACACGGTTCACGATAAACCCAAAATCACCTTCCATTAATTATCGGGTTAAAGAACGAGTGTTATTTAAAACACTGTTCACGATAAACCCAAAAATCAATATCAATTCAATTTCAATTAAATATTATTTAATTGGTACACTTCATTAAATCTAAATAAAAAGATTTAATCTTTTCTCAACTGGGTTCAAGAACAGTGTTAGTGAAGACACCATTCACGACAAACCCAAATCACATTTGATATTCAATACAAGGCTCTGAATAGAAAATATATCGGCTTATATTCAATATCAAATTCTACGACCAACAAATGTCGTATTGGAAATAACGATATAGATATATATCTTTCAAATTTCCATAACAACATATGTATAATCACGAATTCCAACATCGAAATATTCCGAAGACAATTTCGATTCAAATCCACTCCAATGCAATCATTGGAAATTCTGGTTATTTACAAAACCCTTTTCAAATTCAATTTATTTATTTAAAAATAAATAGAATTATATTTCTAGTTCAAAACTAGTTCATTTCGATAAAAATCTATTTTTATCTTTTCAAATATGGAGTTTTTCATCCCAATTCTTTCTAAATCATTTCTTATGATTTTACACAAATTATTACCATTTTTAATAATTTTATTAAGGCCCGTACAGTAGATTTCCATCAATGGCCATCGAACTGCACTTATAGCGACCTTTTTCAAATTTGATTTGGACATAATTCCAAATCCAACCGTTAAATTTCTAATTCCTAATATCCGTTAGAAAGCTCTTTTCGATACGAACCCAACGGTTCCGGTTTTAGGAGAATCCGACGGTCGGATCTCCCGTAATGCCCGTTTGAAATAAATGGTCGAAATTCACGAACTGCCGCGGTGCGGCGCGTTCTATTCAGGCCATTATATTATATATATAATATATATAATATATACTTCGTCGATTTCTATTTAAAACGAATTATATAAATAGTTTTGAATTCGTTTCAAAAACATTTTCAACATCCTTTTCAATTCAAATCACAATTGAATTCTTCTTTATAAATTCGTTTTGAATATTCATTTCTATTCAATTCAAATTTCAATTCAATTTGAATTCATATTCAATTCAATTCATTTCGAAATCGTTTTCAATTCAATTCATTTCGAAATTGTTTTCAATTCAATTCATTTCGAAATCGTTTTCAATTCAATTCATTTCGAAATCGTTTTCAATTCAATTCATTTCGAAATCGTTTTCAATTCAATTAATTTCGAAATCGTATTCAATTCAATTCATTTCGAAATCCTTTTCAATTCAATTCATTTCGAAATCGTTTTCAATTCAATTCATTTCGAAATCGTTTTCAAATCGATATAAATATCGTTCACGTCAAAATGGCGTCCATACACGGCTTCATAAATTTCTATTTTCAAATATTCTATTTCAAATATTTCTTATTATCAAAATATTCTTTATTTTCACGATTGGAATGAGGCCCAATCAATTACCATATAAAGTTAATTATATGGATTTTCATACAACACATGTATATAATAGCATTGAAAATAATCAACCATCAACCAAAGTGCACTACACTGTAAAAGCATCAAATATAGATATTCAACGCTTATAACAGCCTGTCAATCAATCGATCGACATATTTAATCAATCAGGATGAGTGAACTTCAAATTTCATCCCAACACCCGTGTGGGGTTTCAAACAATCAAACACATATTTTATTTGTGCTGTTGGGCGATGTGTAAAATTTATCGTCGCAATCAATGTCATTCAAATAGGTGTACATAAACAAACCGTCTGGTTTGTAAATGAATATTCTATTTTATTCACTTCACGTTAAAAATTATATTTTTAATGATAAAACATTTTATTTCAACCTATGAATTTCTATTCAATTCATTTATTCAATTAAATGATATTTTTATTTTTCTAACTTATTTTAGAAAATTTCGGCGGCATAACGGCACGATACTAGAAACGGGACAAGGCCTAGCCTTATCCCCGGTCTAGTGAAGGCCCACGCCATTCACACATCAATCAAATCAATTTATTTCACCCAACAATTCAATTCAAATTAAATCATCTAATCAACTACACAACCAAACAATTTAACAAACAAGCCATCCATGGTCTGTGGATGACGGGTGTCGGGTGCTACTAAACACCGTCTACATCCTAGTATATATATATATATAACTAGAAAAATTAAATTGAAAGGTGAGAAGTTCTCACATATAGCTATCCTAGCTCCACGGCACTTCATTGATAGGAATCTTCATCGCTATCGCATCTTCGTCATCTTCGTCGTCCGCTTTCACTACCTATGTAAAAATCGAATTTTGACTTCGTTATTCAATATATAAAAATCGAATTTTTAGTTCGCTATTCAATATATAAAAATCGAATTTTTAGTTCGCTATTCAATATATAAAAATCATATTTTTAGTTCGCTATTCAATATATAAAAATCGAATTTTTAGTTCGCTATTCAATATATAAAAATCATATTTTTATTTCGCTATTCAATATATAAAAATCATATTTTTATTTCGAAGTTCAACATATAAAAATCCTATTTTTATCTCGAAGTTCAATATATAAAAATTCTATTTTTATTTCGAAGTTCAATATATAAAAATTCTATTTTTATTTCGAAGTTCAATATGTAAAAATTCTATTTTTATTTCGAAGTTCAATATATAAAAATATGATTTTTCTTTTTAAAGAAATCAGTCTTCAATACCTTTTAAAAATCAGTTTTTATAACTTTTAAAAATCAGTTTTCAAAACCTTTTAAAAATCAGTTTTTAATACTTTTAAAAATCAGTTTTCAAAACCTTAAAAAAAAACAGGTTCAAATTCTTATTAAAATCAGTTTTGAATTCTTAAAAAAAAACAGTTTTTAATCCTTATAAAATCAGTTTTAAATTTAAATAAAAAAAAACACAGTTTCTTTAAATCATTAAAATAAAATAACAAAATAAAATACTTACAGAGGGGGGGGGAAAGAAGGCGTCGGCGCTCGCTTCGAGGGGCAGCTCGGGGTTCGAACGGGGGAGGCGATGCTTCGAGGCTCGAACGGGGAGGCGATGGCTTCGGGGCTCGAACTGGGAGGCGGGAGGTCGTGCGGTGGGGGGCGGCGATTTGTTCGTCGGCGGCTTCGAGGTCAAGGGGGCGGCGCGATTTAGAATTAGGTTTTCTTCTTTTTTTTTCGTTTGATTCTGTTAAATGAAGTCGGGGGGGGGGGGGGGGGCAGGAAGATGACGGGGAGAGGGAATTAAAAATATTTTTTTTTATTTATTTAATTATTTCATAAAGTTGACTTTTACCCACGACCTCGAAACGAGGCCCACCGCCTGTCGTCCATAGCGCTTAACCCCCATTCCGAACACAATGGGATATGTATCGCAAGCTGATTTGATCGTTACAATCAGTTTCCTTTTGAATTTTCATTTAAATCACTATATTGAATTTTAAACGCACGTTTCAAATTACCGGGGTCACATACTAACTAGAAAAATTCCAAAAAAATATTTTCTAGCTTCGTATTGACGATACGGTCCTAACAAAACTAGTTTCGTCGAATTCTGAGACCGTTTGAAAAATGGCCAATTTCCAGTCGATTAAAACTAACTGAAACTGGCCAAACGCGTTTTCCTATGCCACGCTCACATATTGATTCGAAAAATTATGAAATTTGAAACCTAGCAATAATTTGACATCACGGACCCAACAAAACTGGTTTCGTCGAAATCCGAGGTCATTTGCAAAATGTCCATTTTTAAGGGCCTGAATTCCATAGCGACTATTCAGAATTTTCAACTGGACATATCTTTTGATTCCCGCTATGAAATCTTGATTTGTCGGATTCGTTGGAAAGATATTATCAAATAGATCCCATTATTTTTGGTTTCACTAAAATCCGGATTGTTTTGCACCCGTTACATTCAATTGAAGTTTGAAATCGAATTATCGAACTACCGCGCCATTTTCAATTCTATTTATAATTATATATAATTATTTATATTCTAACCACAACGCGTATAAATATATACGTTCGAATTATTTTTAAAATAAATTTCTCGTCGATATTATTTAAAATAATATTTTAAATAATCAAAATTCGATAAAATTGCCAAAATAAAAATTTTAAACTGGCCCAGATTTTCGGGTTGTTACAATCTCCCCCACTTAAAACTTTTCCTCCCCGAAAAGGAACAAAGTCGAAAGTGGTTTGATTAATCAACTCTACGCTCGATCTGGCTTTCATTCTCCAACTTTTCAGTTTCTGAGAATTTTCTAAAATTTCAAAAATTTGGCTAACACCCTAAATTTTCGAAAAATTTCGCCATAACCTCCCCTGCACCGGGAGCATCGGGGAATTTCAAATAGCTTCCCCGGTCCTTCAGATCTCAAAAAGAAAAAGAAAAGCCAAGCGGCTAGCCAATAGGCTCATAAAATCATCATCACCCAAACAAAACAGTAAATTATGTAGTAAACATGTACCTATTTGTCGGGCAAACAAATTTTATTCTCTGCTCTAGCCTCCTTGCTATGACCTGTTCAATGATATACATGTATATGCAAGCAGATGCGACCAATTCTCAATAAAATTCAATATTCGACTCAAATGAACTAAATGGTTCCAATTTAAATTATTCAAACAATAATCAAACAATACAACCATCAATCAATTAGTGAATTAGAGTTTCAAATTCATAACTTTGATACATAGTCAAAAATCAGATTTTTGATGCCAAATCACAACAATAGGCCCTATCTAATTTTGGTTCTCACACCAGTCTAATGGAAATATATAGAAATCACACCTTCGTCACTCGAAAATAAATGCTGATGATGTTTCGAACCACCATCAGAACATTGTCGGGCTACTAGAGTGCGGTTCTATATCTACCCGGTATATTAAAACTTCGAATATACGTTTGCAAGGCGTATATGCAAATTCTTTATATACTGGACTGTCCAAATCAATATAAGTAAATAATCAACTACGAATAATTGATTTAAATTTTCAAAACAAAATTTGTTTTCACTTTAAAAATATACTCTTCACACTCGTTCTAGGATACTACTGATCCCATCTCTAACGAGTCATTCCCATTGGATATTACTAATCCAATATCTGATGAATTCTTTCGTACGGTTCTAATGTGCCTTGTTCTCTAGCTTTGTAAACCAAAGCTCTGATACCAACTGTGAAAACCCGTAACTTCCCCGTAAAGGAAAGCGTCGGATAGTTCGAGAACAAACCACAACAGAACACATATCAAAGAACACTTCATTGTATATTACAACAACGCATCAGAATACAAGAATATACAGAGTAAAAAGAATATTACACAGAAATATCAGAGATTTAAATTACATTTAAATACATAGCAGCGGAAAATAATACAATACACAACTAGAAGAGATATACGGATACAAAGCTTTCCGGATATCGTTCCAGCTGTAAACCAGGCTCCTGTGAATATAAATCTGCAAAACCAAAACTACTAGTTGCCCGTGTCAAAATAAGGGCACCCAGAGTTTAGGTTAAAACAATAAACTCCAGGTCAGTCATGTGACTGGTGTGAGAACTAAAACAGTTAATCTTTATTTTTAAAGTTAGGTAAATCAAAGGACCACGCCGTATAACACGGAACGGGTTTCCACCCAAGAATACCAGTGCATAAAACAAACAGCGCAATGCTAAATAAAGAAAAATGAAGCTGTTATAAGACCCAGGTCCCATCACACAATGCAACGCAGCCGAGGATAGGGTTGTCCCTTATAACAGCCAAAGAATGCTTGATACGGTTAAAACAAATCTTTTGATACTACTATAAGTGTATAGTGTATAAAACAACTTCAAATCATAAGTATCAATCATAGGCGGCATGAGCGTCCCATGCCACTATGTCGCCATATATAGGTTTACAAATAAAACCGCAAAGTTACGTATTTGGAAATTGGATTTCCGTCTATGAACCGAGGCAAAAGATAGTCCTCAACCGATTCGAGACGCTCTAGCCCGCCCCTCAGGACCCAGACTCAGGTGGGCCCTTGGATCCTCAGGGCCAGTCCACCGATGTGGATTAAACTTAAACCCTGAACATGCATTTCCCCGCCCTATGGGGCGTAAACGAGCCAACTAAATGACTCCATCGGTTCGAGAACGACCGATCAATCCGAGGCGCCTCGCAACAGCAACAACCACATAAGTCAAACTCGTCAGGGCGTGTAAAACCACTGACACCACTTCTAGCTAGAAAGAAACGCATGCCCTCCCTGACGTCCTCTCCCGTTTTTGGTTCATACCGGGTGTGAAACTCGCGAAGCAAACGTTACACAAAGCTACGCCACAAAGGCCTTGCTTTGATCATCACCACAAGACTTTGCTTTTCAACAGAAGCCTCGATCAATTGCCACTTAGGCATGCCACACAGGCAATTCACTCCATGCGTTTGATATCCATCAATATATAACCCCTGAGCTCGTACGTCTCAGAGAAGGGCGTTAAGCAAGAGAATAAATTCTCCACCGCCAAACAGATATATATTTAATAGAGATCAATCACACGGACTAAAATCCAATGTCAGACACACAGTCCATTTACAAGTTCGTTCTGGGTCTGAACGAAACCGGAGGCACCTAGTACCCCGCATATCCATCGATCTCCAAGTACATCTGGACGATCACTAACTGTTTCCATCTTCTTGGGTGTACAGCCCAATCAAGATCATCAGTAACCACCCAAACGACGTGAAGACCTCCGGTCTTCGACCATCGTCTTCATCTTCGACTTATCGTCGTATCAGTTATTCAGAATGGGATAAACCCGGTCTTTCTGAATAACTCGCGTATATTTTAAATAAGTGTTACACAAACACAACATACGCCTCATTCCGATTCATTAGTCACTAACCGTAAATTAATCAAGAGAATAATTCCCCAAATATTAACCTCGAAGGCCGAAACCAACATCAGATCAATAATCAGAAAACCATTCTGCTTGGCTAACCGACAGTTAGTTTCTAAATTTCACATTCATAGGGAAAGGTTCCCATAAATTATATCCAAGATAAATTCCTTGAATTTATTCTTTATTCTATTTTTGAATCTCAATTCAAACTAGTCGGGATTAACGAACCTTACCGAAGTAATCATTTGTTTTAATTTCCCAATCCCAACCTATTCATCCCATGAAGTAAAACTGGTTATACTTCATATCTAACACCACGGTGTTATCGGTAAATTCAATTACCATTTCACGTTCAAATCTAATTAAAGATTTAACTATCGCCTGGAGCAAAACTGGTGATACTCCATTTTCGATCTTTTCAATCTAATTAAAGATTCATTAAAACTCCACTTAGTTTTAATCTTCGACTGGGTTAAAGAATCAGTGTCATTTAAAACACGGTTCACGATAAACCCAAAATCACCTTCCATTAATTATCGGGTTAAAGAACGAGTGTTATTTAAAACACTGTTCACGATAAACCCAAAAATCAATATCAATTCAATTTCAATTAAATATTATTTAATTAGTACACTTCATTAAATCTAAATAAAAAGATTTAATCTTATCTCAACTGGGTTCAAGAACAGTGTTAGTGAAGACACCATTCACGACAAACCCAAATCACATTTGATATTCAATACAAGGCTCTGAATAGAAAATATATCGGCTTATATTCAATATCAAATTCTACGACCAACAAATGTCGTATTGGAAATAACGATATAGATATATATCTTTCAAATTTCCATAACAACATATGTATAATCACGAATTCCAACATCGAAATATTCCGAAGACAATTTCGATTCAAATCCACTCCAATGCAATCATTGGAAATTCTGGTTATTTTCAAAACCCTTTTCAAATTCAATTTATTTATTTAAAAATAAATAGAATTATATTTCTAGTTCAAAACTAGTTCATTTCGATAAAAATCTATTTTTATCTTTTCAAATATGGAGTTTTTCATCCCAATTCTTTCTAAATCATTTCTTATGATTTTACACAAATTATTACTATTTTTAATAATTTTATCAAGGCCCGTACAGTCGATTTCCATCGATGGCCATCGAACTGCACTTATAGCAACCTTTTTCAAATTTCATTTGGACATAATTCCAAATCCAACAGTTAGATTTCTAATTCCTAATATCCGTTAGAAAGCTCTTTTCGATACGAACCCAACAGTTCCGGTTTTAGGAGAATCCGACGGTCGGATCTCCCGTAATGCCCGTTTGAAATAAATGGTCGAAATTCACGAACTGCCGCGGCGCGGCGCGTTCTATTCAGGCCATTATATTATATATATAATATATACTTCGTCGATTTCTATTTAAAACGAATTATATAAATAGTTTTGAATTCGTTTCAAAAACATTTTCAACATCCTTTTCAATTCAAATCACAATTGAATTTTTCTTTATAAATTCGTTTTGAATATTCATTTCTATTCAATTCAAATTTCAATTCAATTTGAATTCATATTCAATTCAATTCATTTCGAAATCGTTTTCAATTCAATTCATTTCGAAATCGTTTTCAATTCAATTCATTTCGAAATCGTTTTCAAATCGATATAAATATCGTTCACGTCAAAATGGCGTCCATACACGGCTTCATAAATTTCTATTTTCAAATATTCTATTTCAAATATTTCTTATTATCAAAATATTCTTTATTTTCACGATTGGAATGAGGCCCAATCAATTACCATATAAAGTTAATTATATGGATTTTCATACAACACATGTATATAATAGCATTGAAAATAATCAACCATCAACCAAAGTGCACTACACTGTAAAAGCATCAAATATAGATATTCAACGCTTATAATAGCCTGTCAATCAATCGATCGACATATTTAATCAATCAGGATGAGTGAACTTCAAATTTCATCCCAACACCCGTGTGGGGTTTCAAACAATCAAACACATATTTTATTTGTGCTGTTGGGCGATGTGTAAAATTTATCGTCCCAATCAATGTCATTCAAATAGGTGTACATAAACAAACCGTCTGGTTTGTAAATGAATATTCTATTTTATTCACTTCACGTTAAAAATTATATTTTTAACGATAAAACATTTTATTTCAACCTATGAATTTCTATTCAATTCATTTATTCAATAAAATGATATTTTTATTTTTCTAACTTATTTTAGAAAATTTCGGCGGCATAACGGCACGATACTAGAAACGGGACAAGGCCTAGCCTTATCCCCGGTCTAGTGAAGGCCCACGCCATTCACACATCAATCAAATCAATTTATTTCACCCAACAATTCAATTCAAATCAAATCATCTAATCAACTACACAACCAAACAATTTAACAAACAAGCCATCCATGGTCTGTGGATGACGGGTGTCGGGTGCTACTAAACACCGTCTACATCCTAGTATATATATATATATATAACTAGAAAAATTAAATTGAAAGGTGAGAAGTTCTCACATATAGCTATCCTAGCTCCACGGCACTTCATTGATAGGAATCTTCATCGCTATCGCATCTTCGTCATCTTCGTCGTCCGCTTTCACTACCTATGTAAAAATCGAATTTTGACTTCGTTATTCAATATATAAAAATCGAATTTTTAGTTCGCTATTCAATATATAAAAATCGAATTTTTAGTTCGCTATTCAATATATAAAAATCATATTTTTAGTTCGCTATTCAATATATAAAAATCGAATTTTTAGTTCGTTATTCAATATATAAAAATCATATTTTTAGCTCGCTATTCAATATATAAAAATCATATTTTTATTTCGAAGTTCAACATATAAAAATCCTATTTTTATCTCGAAGTTCAATATATAAAAATTCTATTTTTATTTCGAAGTTCAACATATAAAAATTCTATTTTTATTTCGAAGTTCAATATGTACAAATTCTATTTTTATTTCGAAGTTCAATATATAAAAATATGATTTTTCTTTTTAAAGAAATCAGTCTTCAATACCTTTTAAAAATCAGTTTTTATAACTTTTAAAAATCAGTTTTCAAAACCTTTTAAAAATCAGTTTTTAATACTTTTAAAAATCAGTTTTCAAAACCTTAAAAAAAAACAGGTTCAAATTCTTATTAAAATCAGTTTTTAATTCTTAAAAAAAAATAGTTTTTAATCCTTATAAAATCAGTTTTAAATTTAAATTAAAAAAACACAGTTTCTTTAAATCATTAAAATAAAATAACAAAATAAAATACTTACAGAGGGGGGGGGGGAAGAAGGCGTCGGCGCTCGCTTTGAGGGGCAGCTCGGGGTTCGAACCGGGGAGGCGATGCTTCGAGGCTCGAACGGGGAGGCGATGGCTTTGGGGCTCGAACTGGGAGGCGGGAGGTCGTGCGGTGGGGGGCGGCGATTTGTTCGTCGGCGGCTTCGAGGTCAGGGGGGCGGCGCGATTTAGAATTAGGTTTTCTTTTTTTTTTCGTTTGATTCTGTTAAATGAAGTCGGGGGGGGGGGGCAGGAAGATGACGGGGAGAGGGAATTAAAAATATTTTTTTTTATTTATTTAATTATTTCATAAAGTTGACTTTTACCCACGACCTCGAAACGAGGCCCACCGCCTGTCGTCCATAGCGCTTAACCCCCATTCCGAACACAATGGGATATGTATCGCAAGCTGATTTGATCGTTACAATCAGTTTCCTTTTGAATTTTCATTTAAATCACTATATTGAATTTTAAACACACGTTTCAAATTACCGGGGTCACATACTAACTAGAAAAATTCCAGAAAAATATTTTCTAGCTTCGTATTGACGATACGGTCCTAACAAAACTAGTTTCGTCGAATTCTGAGACCGTTTGAAAAATGGCCAATTTCCAGTTGATTAAAACTGACTGAAACTGGCCAAACGCGTTTTCCTATGCCACGCTCACATATTGATTCGAAAAATTATGAAATTTGAAACCTAGCAATAATTTGACATCACGGACCCAACAAAACTGGTTTCGTCGAAATCCGAGGTCATTTGCAAAATGTCCATTTTTAAGGGCCTGAATTCCATAGCGACTATTCAGAATTTTCAACTGGACATATCTTTTGATTCCCGCTATGAAATCTTGATTTGTCGGATTCGTTGGAAAGATATTATCAAATAGATCCCATTATTTTTGGTTTCACTAAAATCCGGATTGTTTTGCACCCGGTACATTCAATTGAAGTTTGAAATCGAATTATCGAACTACCGCGCCATTTTCAATTCTATTCATAATTATATATAATTATTTATATTCTAACGACGACGCGTATAAATATATACGTTCGAATTATTTTTAAAATAAATTTCTCGTCGATATTATTTAAAATAATATTTTAAATAATCAAAATTCGATAAAATTGCCAAAATAAAAATTTTAAACTGGTCCAGATTTTCGGGTTGTTACAAGTGTCCTTGATGTTGACAGGAGTAACAACACCCTTTGTTCTCCAGTCAATGTTTAAAGGCACATCGCTTGCATTTTCATAGATGAGAATCATTTTGCAGGTACCATAATTTAGGTGTTAGACTTGTCTGCCACAAGCTTGATGGTATTTTATCATGACAATCATAGAAGCCACAGACAAGTGGCATATTTTTATTCTTATTTTATTTTGTATTTTCATTTAGTATTTTAATTATGTTTAATCATCAATTAGTGAGAATCTAAGCAAGTGGTAGGGGATGATTTGTTTAATCACCTGAATATCGATTAGCAATTTACTTGATAAAATTATATTGTACATTTTCTAATTATAATTTATCATGCTGCATGCGCCATGTTAGCCTGTAAACATGTAATTTGACTAGTTCTTTCCTTCTTCATTTTGGTTAAATTTGATCCATTTCAAGCAGGTGAACATGTTAACATAAGATCGACGACGATATATAGTGTTATTCCATACAGAGGCCATAATTACAGTACAATCAATGTTAGCGTTAGATCGAGAAATGCATAGGAAGGTGAGCTGATATAGTCCCACAAGGTCTTTTTAAAGTGTAGGCAAACTGTGATGGTGCCATCTGGCATTTTTCATGTTCAAAAATATAGTGGACCAAACATTGTTCATTATTTGGTGTAGGAACATATGTGTACGGTTAATGTGGTATTTCTTGAGGGATTATGGGGGTATATTCCTACATGTAAAAACTGACGGTAGTTTTTTGTAATGATACAAATTGTGGATCTATGTTCCTAATTCATTAGCCCATGAGGAATCACTATCTATGAAACTACTTAAAAAGACATGTAAAATAATGTTTATCACAAATGACACAATTTCATGCTAAAAAGACATCTAAACATTGTTTGATATAAACATGATATTATTTGTTTATTGTATTTACATGCCTGTCTTGCCTTCTTATTGTTTCAAATTATGCTAATTATGTTTTCCCTAGTTAGTCCTTTTGCATGCGCATATGCACCACTTATGTGGCTGCACCTGTTTTACGTGACTATTTGTTCAATGGACCTTATGCACGACCTTATTTGGATGCATTAATATGATGATTGACTTACTAACATGAGTTATTTTGAGCTTGCAATTTCATGCCTGCTTATGTAGAAGTTTGTTTGCACTTGCCTACGTATGTGTGTATAAGTTTATTTGCATTAAATCTGCGGCTGCACGTGGAGACTGCTGCCATTAATGGCAGTAGTTATCACAATAAATTGAACTAACAGCAATCGGCTGTTGCAGTGCAGTAGTGTAAGCTGGTGCAACAATGAATAACTTTTTGGCTGCTGCGTGTCCTAGTATTTCACTTAGATGTACATGTCAGCATTCGATAATTATATGATAAATAGTTATGGTGCTACACTAGAGATACCACTTGCACATCAAATTTTTGTCCCCTTGTACGGTTTTAACTCAGCATCATATGGTACTTTTATCTTAATTGTTAGGACATAGAATCTTAGTTCTACATATATATTACTTTACTCAAAATTTGCAAGTTTTTGCCATCTGCATAGCGAAAGTTTTTACATATGTCATGACCTTGTATGTCATGTTCTCGATAATTATTATACTTGATGTGACACTTTGTTGTTATATTGAGATGAGGTTTAATTTCGGATAAGAGAAACTCATATGATAAAATCAACAATTGTTATTCGTTGATATGCTGTAAAGCTATGAAGCTCTAGTACCTTGAAAGAAACACAACAGTTATTGGTTTAGAAATATAGTTTGTGCAGTAGAGATTGTGAATGATTGTCTCAACGATTTGATTAATTCCTATTGATTTCATTTCATTAACGTTGAGATATATAAAGTGTATTTATGTACACAGTTCGGGCTTGTAACGGACCAAATATCATTAAATCTGAATCAGATCTATTATTACAAGCCTAACTAACTTATCAATGCAAACCCCGTTTAAGCTTTACATTTCTCATTCATTACCCATATTTCTTATATGGTTTTCATTTCAGCGATTTAGCGACATGAAGTCAAAATTGATATTAGCTATTGGTTTGGACAAATTTCACATGAAATTTTTATTAAATTTTAATGTTTAGTGAGAACATAAAACAAAGAAGCTGGCAAGTACATAAGTTTACATAGAAAACCTGAGTAAACATTATTGGTTTTGATTCAGCCAGGTCCTCATGTAAGAACAAAAATATAAATACGTGCTTAATACAATAAATTACATTGTGTAGTCTATTTATATCATTCAAATGAGGTCGACAAATCTAATGACTGGGACAATGAGGTTACTTGATTTTAATTGAATTTGGCTAATTCACCGCTTGCAATTTCGCTTTTTTTATTATCCATCATTGTATTTATTCGTAGCAAGTCCCTGTAATTTTATCTTTTATTATAAAGTCCTTTATGATCAGAAGGAGGACTGATTTGAAGAACTATGCTCATTTATGATATTACGGATTCATTACTTACTTTGTCAACTTTAAAAAGATCAACAAACTATAAAATTTTGATTAATATAATTAAAAGCAGAAGCTAATTCAAATTCAGAATAGTAATCATACACCAATAATTAGCTTACATGCAACCTATTGTTGTAAATAAGAGAAATAGGAAATATATAGGAAATAAAGCTTGGATTCTTATAGTTTTGGCACATTTCTATCTTCTACCTTTACTAAAATTCTGCATATTTGTAGTGTTACATGCAGGATGTATATAGAAGAGAGGTAGGTGAGCGCTCATAGGAGGAGGTATTTGGGACAGTGCTAAAGCAAACCGTTGGCTTTCTTTGATACAAATGGAGGCACGGTGACATTTTATTTACTGTATCAACCTATACTCTTCGTATTCAAGATGCCATTAGCGTGAAGGTATAATAAAGGATATAAGCAGTTGTATCTTGCTTATATATTCTCTGCACTTGTTCAGACTGTAAGACATAATAAAGCACTTGTGATAGATGCCATTAGCATGAAGGTATAATCATTGTTCTATGTTTTACATATATAATATATATACAACAAAGTTTTACATTCATGCATGGTTATTTATTTAAGTGCCTGTCACCATTAGTTTTTCTTCAGAGTTAGACTATGTTGACTGTCTTAATGCATTCAGCTTTGAAAATACACATGTTTGTGGCGTAGTCCTTAAATTGCTCCTGTGCGTCTGTCACATGCACGTCCATTTTTCAAAAAATTTGTTTTTCATGAATTAGATCTTTTGTATAATTAGTGGTAGCAAGTCTTCTTCATTGATGCAATGCAATAATGTATGTCATAGTGGTTAGAGCATCTATGTTTCTGGAACAAGTCCTGTATTTATTTGCTGTTTCCAGAAAGTCGAGATAGCAAGGTAGTTGATTTCGTAACTTTTACTTCCTATTTTTTTTAGCTTTTATTTATCTAACCTTTGACATCCGTATTTCATTCTTTTGTTGATTTTAGTTCAGTTTTGTAGAAGATGCCATGGATGTATAAATATTAAACTAAACTGGAAACTAAGATGGTATTGCAATCTATCATCTGTACATGTTATAAACTGTTTTGTGTGGTATTTTCTGGATTTGCCAAAGTTGGAAACTAAGTATTTTCTGCATCCATACATGTAATATACTGAAATCTGTCCTAATAAATTTAAGGGCAGAAAATCTGAGTTGGACAAAAAGTCAAGGACTTATCATTGCATCCCACAAGCATGTTATGCCTCTTATATCCGTGGCCTTTGAGATTGATAATCTGAATAGAAACCCAATTTGGATCACATTAGAACCTGTAAATATCTACTTATTTATCTTATTGAGGATGCATTATTGTGTCAGATTAAAATAGGTGAGCTCACCCATATATTGGTTTTAATATTTCGTTTAATGTTTTGAATGTTTGTAATATATGACCCGTGTATGCCATGCTTAGGGATGTTTGCTTATATGTGTCCATGCTTGAAGATGTGATGCAAGTGAAGTGAAAAGAGAATAGAACAGTGACCAGAAATGAAATTGGTGTATGTGGTTTGTTTTGTTTGGTGGAGATAGATTTGGTGAGGGTTGTGAAGGTAGGAGATAGTGAAGCATTTGGTATTTGCAGTTTCTGGCAGAAGAAGTTTTTTTTTGTTCAATGAAATGCAAGGTATAACATGGAATTGTGAAACAGAACGGAAAAACAAAGAATGCTTGTAACAAATCCCTAGAACGAAGTGCAACTTTTTTATAAAAAAATTAACATAATACCTCTTATGGCTTTTCATTGACAAAACCTGACTGGTTCTAAAATTATTTGCTTATACTTTGTATATATGCTTATATATTGTTTTAAAATGCAAGTATACTTATGTATTGACATTACATTTATTTTATGAACTCAGGTTCCACCTTTGGATCACGGTTGCTGAAATGCTGTTGAGAATGTTGTTAGAAGTTTAAGCTCAAGAAGGATGGATTCTATAAACTACATACGAATTGTAAAGTGATGAGTACTGCATAACTATATTAGTATACTTAATAGTCTAGACTATATTACTTCGTAATGATGGTAATGAAGATTTGGATCATATTACTAAAATGAACGTATGAATCATTATTTTATATGGATTATGAACATTATTATTGAACTCTATTTACTTTAGTGTTATGTTCAATTTTTATATGCCATCCAATTTTTTATGATACACACACACACATATATATATGTATATGTATATGTATATGTATATATGTATGTATGTGTGTGTGTATATATATATTATTGTCTATTTGAGTAATTTTGGGATTTCTGAGGAGCGGTTTTTGCACTAGTTGTTATTAGTAATTGATGCAAAAAAGATATATTTTGCATCAGTTGTTTGAAAAAACCGATGTCAAAGAATGGGTTTTATCAAGTCCATGACTATCTTATTTCATCGGATTTTAACAAGAACCGATGCAAATAAGACAATTCTGCATCGGTTGTACAACCGATGCAATAAGTTTAGACTTGTTGCATCGGCTGCATATGCATCGGTTGCTAAACCGATGCAAAAGAGGGGTAAACAACCGATGCAATTGACCTATTTTGTAGTAGTGACAATGGATGTCATTTTGGATGTTGATAGTTGTTTGCAACTATTGTTGGATGTATACGATGAATGTAATCCATATAAATTTATTTATATGGATATTGAATGAAATTTTATTCCAATCCAGAATAATTGTGAATATTTAAATAATATAATATTCAACCAAATTCTAAGTTGATTTCCGTGTCCAATTTGGACACAAAAATATCAAAATACGAATGAGTATTTATAATGGAAATGGATTGATTTAAATTAATTTTCATGAAAATATGGTTTGTTCATGTTTATTGTGAAATGAATGGTGTTTTAAAAATACGAAGCCGAGTTAAGAATATAAACATTATTTTAACTCGAATGGATTTTTATATCAAGTTTATTCATTTTTATAATGAATATCAAGAAAACTGGAATTCAAAATTTGACATTTTGAAAATATTATTATTTTGAAATCATAATAATATAGAAGATTCAATTTTAATTTAAAATTGAAATGGAAGTGAAATTGTTTTTAAACGAATTTATAAACTTTTTATAAAATACATTTTGAATGGAAATCAACAAAATATATTATATATATTTAAATGGCTTGAGTAGAACGTGTCGTGCAGCGATCGTTCATGAATTTCGACCATTTACTTTGAATGGATGTAATGGGAGATTTTGTCCGTTAGATTATCCTAAAAACAAAACTGTTGGGTTCGTATCGAAAAGAATCACATGAATATAAGAAGTTTAAATTTTAACGATTAGATTTTAAAAAAATGTCCAAATCAGTTTTGAAAATGGTCGCTATGGATGTTGTTCGGTGGTTGATATTGGAAACCAACTGAAAGAGCCTTAATAGAATAATTAAAAATATAAATAAATTATGTAAAATCATAATAAATGATTTAAAAAGATTTTGTTTGAAATATTCCATATTTGAAAAGATAAAAGATATTTTTATTAGAATGAACTAGTCAATAACTAGAGTAATAATCCAACGATTTTTAAATTAATAAATTGGATTTGTGAATGGTTTAAAATAATCAGAAGTATAAATTGGAATGGATTTAAATGGAAACTGTCTTTGGATATTTTCGGTATTGGGTTCCGTGATTATACGGATATTGTCGGAGGAATTTGGAAGATATTGATATCTTTATTTTGAAACGATATTTGTTAGTTTCAGAATTTGGTATTGAATGTAAGTTGACATGATTTCCATTCAAGACCATATGTTTAAATCAATTTTGATTTGGGTTTGTTGTGAATAATGGCTTTAATACCATTGTTCTTAAAAATCTATTGAAATATAAGTTATGAAAGAAATCTTTTAATTAAGATTTAATGAAGTTTTCCAGTTTAATCAATTAAATTGGAATTAAATGGAATCCGATTTCATAATAATCGAAATGAGCTTTTGTAAAAGAAGACCATTACTATTTATGGAATTCAAAATGGCTTTGTCATTATTTCATTTATAGTATTAGTTTGATATGAAAATTTATATCGATTATTAATTGTTCAGATTTCCATAAGATTCCATGTTAAATGGAAGTGGATTTTGGGTTTATCGTGAACGATGTTTTAAATGACATTTGTTCTTTAACCCAAGTAAATAGAGGATTAATGTCCTAAGTTGAATAATCATTAAATAATGATTTTTGAGATTAAAACTGATCTAGAGTTTTAATGAATCCTTAATTAGATTGAAATGTAAAAAGAGGTTATTAAACTTACTGAATCCGAGAAGTGTTCGAAAATGGAGTATCAACGGTTTAACTTCTGTGATTGTGATGGCCCGCAAATCCTACTATCTGAGTTGACTAAATACCACACATGTCCAACCCAAATAACACAGAATTACGAGTCATTAGGGTTAAAGAAATAGAAATAGATAGAAGAAGAACAGAAATAACAATACAGAATCTCATAGCGGAACGAATGAAATATAATATATAACATAAATTTGAAGTACAAATTTGTACTTTATATACATACCATATCAGAGTACAATACAACATTTGATTCACCGAAAAAATAACTCTAAAATATCTAATGGTGAAGCCTCCTGCTTCAAGCTCCTCTAGGTGTATCTGTAAAAGCCTGATACACTTGACTGCCCGTACAAATTTGGGCACCCAAGAGCTTAGGAAAAATAAACAAAATAAGCTCTGGTCAGTCATGGGGCTGGTGTGAGTAAACTCCAACCATATTGTTTAACTTTGAAAATCCATTGAAGAAAGGGTAATAGTAAGACCATCCCACACATAAGCATGGACGATTTTTACCTTACTATAACCTACTATAACCAAAACATTTTTTATATCAAAATCCAGTGATATTATAACAATGTCTAATCAAATAAATAATCATCTAGTAGAACGCTTGCATCTCATGCCCTACATATATAATATAAAATCAAAAACCGCATGGCGCTTATTGGAGATTGGATTCCAACTATGACAAGGTATGGGACCACCTTCCGATCAGTGTGCTCTAGAGGGGATACACTGGGGTTCAGCAAGAACATCTTGCAACCCGGCCACACATGACCGACCGCTCATTTAGCTTGAGTGTATCGAATATATTGTCACCCCATTACGGTTTTAAGGGCCCACCGTACATCCGCGGAGATACAGAAAATGAAAGAAGAACAAATATGAATTTTTCTCTAGATGGTGACAATATGCCCTATTTAGGAATGACCCACCTAGCCATGCTACTTGCCTGATTTTTTGTCATTTCCTGGTTGATGAGGCTTGAAGTCACGTTTACTTTTATTAGAACATTTGGCCACCGTTAACTTTGAATGTCACATCGTCAAATCCGTTAATCACTAATTTGACTTATACAAATACACTCTAGGTGTTAGAATAAAGAGAAGTTACCTTCTCCCCACCAACTTGGTATATTCGTAAAAATCAATAGGCGTGATCATTGGAGATACCCTGTCAGACATTTGTCCATAAAAGTTGTCCTAGGTCTGGACAAACAGAATAGCCCTTGCATTTCACTCCATCTCCAATTATCTTCAGCATATCAAATTCGCAACGCCTATGCCTATACGGAGTGGTTTTCGGATAAAGTCCTACCGGTCTCTTCGTATTGACAACGATGGTCAAAAATCATTGACAGCCGGTGATTCAACTATCAAAGGAAAACAAACATCCATCAAATAATCAAACAATCACTGGCCCTTTTTTAATTAATATTCATTCATTTACTATTTTCCCAATTTCTATGGAATTATATATACATCGATATACTAATTTCAGGTTGTTCAAATTTTCTCAAAAATATTCTTCCACATTAAATTTATGGAAAATTTCGCTATCACTTCTTTTGTACCGATCAATAATTCAAACCTCAACTCACGTCTCTAGGCCCTTTCCATTCAAAAAGAAAATAAAAAAGCTAAGCGGCTTACCAATTCGGCGCATAAAACATCATGTGGAAATTTAAACATGTACCTTTTTGTTGCGCACTTAAATTAAAATCTTCAAACTCTTCATTCACTTTGTCTCATACCTGTCTAACATGCATGCCCCTGCGCTTTCATTTTTTCTCAATCCATACGACAATCTTGATTAAATCGCATTCAATTCCACTAATTAATTTTTTAAATAATTCACCTTCTCCATTCACTTATAGTTTGAATCAATAGCATTCAAACATATTGCATTTTACTTATGACAATTCGAATTCCATTTATAACTCACGCCTCATATTTGAATTCAAATTCTAATTTACAAATCCACTTTGCTTAACCCACATCAAGTCCCATTGAAACTATATTATCTAACTTCTGGTATTATTTAGTTAATACCATTCCATCATTCAAAATCTGGTTTTATTACCGAAAATCACTTTATTCAACTTGCTTGAGTTCATTTTTATTTTATACTCAAATTTGGATTTCTCTAATCGAAATTCGGATTTTTATTCACTAAAAATCCTTTTAGTTAATTAATTTAATATTTATGGTTTTAAAACTATTTTACAACGATTTTTCTAAAATTTGATTTTGATATTGCTCAAAATCTATAAAACGAAATCTAGATTTTTCTCTTTTATTTGAAAACTATCATTTAATAGGCCCGAACGTTTCTTGTTTCATTGAATTTCGAGTTATATAGAGTTCTATATACGCAAATGAAGTTCAAAACGCCGATTTACGAACTACCACCCCGTGGCGAGTTTGTTTTAGTTAAATTAAATATAAACATTTAAAAACTTCGTTTAGTAAATAAATTTCAACTCCACTTTCAATATTTTTTAAAAATAAACTCGTTATCTGAATCTCAACTTAACAATCCAGATTTTCAAAACTAGTCGATTATTTTATTCCATATCCATACTCCATTATAAATCTATTCAAACTCCAATTTTCTATATTCAATTCCAATTCACATGGAATTAGATTAAAATTCGATATAATCGATTCCAATTATAAATTCCTTTATGGGAATAATCAATTATTTCAACATACTTCACCATTACAAACTAATATCCTCCCTTGATAATAGCGGAGTCGTTCAAGTTGGGGGTATTTATTAACCTCTCAGACCTTGACCGAAAACATTCTTATCTTAAGACGGATAAATGTTTGTAATACAAAAACACGATTTAAAATCTTGCCTTTTATTCCATTTCTTAAATTTGGAAATCTGTTTCCAAATTACTTCATGAAAGTTTCTTCATCACATTTATAAACGTTGTTTATAAATTAAACTTTCTTATTAAAACAAACTTCCATTTAATAATCTATTTAAAACTCAATTCCAATTTTGGAATATTTATTTTCATAACTTATATATATATCACTATGGAATCTATTTTTATATTTAAATTTCAAATTTTGTTTTATTCAATGTAATCCCGATGTCTTATCTGAAAATAAATTTATTTATTTTATAAATTCGACATGGTCGAATTCTAATCATAAATCTGTATGGGTTTATTTCAATTCATTTACATACCGAACATTGGAATAAATTTCATCGTTTCCCCTCCCTGAACGATTTCAAATTATAAATTCCTTTTTAAGTTCATAATTGAATTTAAATCAATTATCCAATAAAAATCTCCTTCTTTTATTTATAAACATCGTTTATAAATAACACTTCTCATTTTAAAAATTAAAATAAGTTTTTGATTTCAAATCTCTATCTTCGTAAAATAAATTCCCTTTTTAAAATTAACACTTGAGTTTCCATTTCCAAATTATCCAATGATAATTTTTCTATTCAATCATAAACATTGTTTAAAAATTTGACTACATGTTTCATTATTAAAAACAAGTGATATTTCTAATCCATTCGAAATTTCTTTTCTATTCGGAAAATAAATTTCCCTTTTAAATCTAAAAATATCTTCTTATGGTATTTTAAATATAATATTTAGGGCCAGTGATATTCTAATATCCAAACACACAAATCATCCATTTAATTAACATATCACACAAATGTTAGACATCATAAATAATATCAATCCTGCTTCAAGGCAGAATATCGCGGTATAAAAGGTCATCCACTCATATATCGTGGGGCGATAGGGTCATCCGCTACTGATACTGTGGGCATCCGCTAATGGTACTACGGGAAATATCCAATATATATAATAATAGCCACAATCACCAAGCCTAATATAACTAATATATAAAATAACCAAGACTGGTAAATAAATTATAATGCAACCAAGCAACCAACAATTTATTTTTAATGATAAAAATAAATTTTTAAGTGAGACTTACCTTGATTTTTTATTGCCGAATATCCAATTAATTTCCATCTCATCGCGACTATGTATTGTCTTGAATAAATCTACGACGCACCAACGATTTATTTATTTTTATTTAGCGATTAACGATAATTAAATCAAATTAATTACTGATTGAATAAATGAATTCTTTTGTATATTTTTAATTCGTAAATTATATACCTTACTATCTTCCTTTCAATCAGCATCACTAGTTTCTAAACCACTACATCTTACTGTCGAACCATAAGTTCACCCATCAACATCTATAGTTCAAATAAGCTCCTCCACTCAATAGCCCCATTTACTGTCAAGACTGGGATTCACATCCCCAAGGTTAACTGCCAAACTCCTCACATTTACCCAGTTCCACCATCTGCCAAATGCTTAAACACCAGATCCTCATTCTACCTTATACATCGCACCATCCCTGATAACAAAGATCGAACTCTCCCCCCCCCCCCCAAATCCCAATCGAACTCCTCCAATTTTTCCATGTTCGTGTACCAGTACCTTCGAACCATTCCTCTTCCAAACCTCCACCTCATAGGCATCACATTGACAAAATTGCCATCCCCATTTGGATACTGTTCTCAGTTCACTATTTCGCTGCAACAACAAGAGTTGCAACAAAGCCACCTTCGACTTCTTTTAGAGATTCACAGCACAATCCAACTACATCACAAATATAATTCCATCGCACAATAATTCGAACTCGTCCCCGAACTCAAAGCATCAGAGACATCGCACCTCATTTCCTCTTCAAACTGCGTGTCCGTCCCCCTCTCGCTACCCATAACACAGATCAAAATTCCTATCTTTTCTCATGAATTCGAACGCCTTGGCACACACCCAAGACCTTCTCTCACCCACGCGCGCCTCAGTTTGAAGTCGAGCTAAGCCTCGTGATGCTTAGATCGCGTTTTGGGGTTTTGTTCATATATATATATATATATATATATATATATATTTCTACTATTATTGGATAGATTTGGTTTTTCCGTGATTTATATAGGAGAAGGGAAAATGATGAAGGCTTGAATTTGGTTTCGGTTTTAGAATGAGGGAAGTGAACAAGGAACGCATATGGCCTGTTATATAAGCGCTAATTTGGGGACAATTGTACAAGGCCATTAAGTGTATGTTTTTCTTTGTGTTGAAGGAAGGGAGCAAAATCTTGAGCTCAAGGAAAAATCTAGTTGTGTGATTTACCTTAGGTCTGCGTGAATTTAAAGTTTTAGGGTGGCGCTGCCTTTAATTTTTTTTTGATTTTTTTTTCTGGATTTTATATTATATAACAACCCATAATATCTTATGGTCTACGACGTAAAATCCTGGACCACTAATTTAACACAACGACCGACATTACAATATTATTACGCTATTTCGAACTTAACTAAAAAAATTCTGAAATTTAATTCGATATTTTATATAGACTATCAATATTGAATTGACGATTTAAATTAAATTCAATTTAAAATATAAATCGATTTCAAACAATTAAATTCATCGAAAATAAATTATTATTATCGTTATAATTAAATATAGAATTCATATTAATTGTTTCGATTTAGTTTTTAAATGTGAATTCAATTTATTATCATTTCCGTATTACGATAATTCAATCTCTTCGAAATTAATCGTATACCGATCGATAACATTCAATACAAAAATTCGTTTACATTTCTAATTCAATATTTAAATAAATTTAAATATTCAAATTAATCGACTAAAAACTCGGGATGTTACATTCCTTACCCCTTAAAAGAATTTCGTCCCCGAAATTACTAGGTAGAAGAAATGCTACAGACCCATTAACTTTTCAAAAGACCACTTTTTTAAAACTTAGTATTTCATATTCTATTCATTCATATGCCTTCAAATCCATTTAAATTGATTCAAATCAATTTATTTATTGCGATCCATTTAACTTACTTAGCTTAAGTTAAATTTAGATTCCATAATTCAAATTCACGATCATTTTTCAAATTCCTTTGAAATCATATAAATACGTTAATAACCATCTCAAATTCAAACATTTGAATTTTTCCTGGTTTCTTCAAACCAATTTTTATCATAAACTTTTCTAAGGTATCAATCTGTCACTTAGAAACTCAAAAATGAACACTGACGATGTCGCGGTTCATCATCGAAATTATTTTCTAGTAACTAAAGTGAGTTCAATGCTTTATTACTTTCAAAATTCATTCAAAATGTTTTATTCAAAAATCCTTCCGAACAAAGCTATATTATTTTAGTATACCTTGGAAAGTATTTTTCCAACTTTTCCCGGGATTTAAATTCCAATTTCTGGTTTCAATCCAATTTTAATTCATCTCATTTGTATATATTATTTATATACAAATCCTATTTGATTTTATATAACCATTCCAATTTTACAATCTCATACTAGCAACCAACTCATCCATATATAAATAATTTCAGAAAATTATTCATTTTATATCGGAATATAGTTTGGGTAAAATTGTTTCATTTACCCAGCTTTTAAAACATACTGTATTGAAATACTCTGCACAAGTGCTTAGAAATTCCAATCGATACAGTTGCACGTTCTGTATCGACCAGAATTCATAAACCACTTGACAAACCAATCAACACAATGTATAAAACAGATTTTACAACAATTTACAAATATGCTCTCTCATATATATACACTCAACTCATTATAGGGTACTACTGACCCTATCTCTAATGAGTAGACCTCCACCAAAGCCAAGGTATTCTCCTAACCTAAGCTCTGATATCAACTGTGATGGCCCGCAAATCCATACTATCTGAGTTGACTAAATACCACACATGTCCAACCCAAATAACACAGAATTACGAGCCATTAGGGCTAAAGAAATAGAAACAGATAGAAGAAGAATAGAAATAACAATACAGAATCTCACAGCGGAACAATGAAATATAATATATAAAATAACTTTGAAATACAAATTTGTACTGTATATACATACCATATCAGAGTACAATACAACATTTGATTCAACGAAAAAATAACTCTAAAATATCTAATGGTGAAGCCTCCTGTTTCAAGCTCCTCCAGGTGTATTTGTAAAATCCTGAAACACTTGACTGCCCATACAAATTTGGGCACCCAAGATTTTAGGAAAAACAAACAAAATAATCTCTGGGTCAGTCACGGGGCTGGTGTGTGTAAACTCCAACCATATTGTTTAACTTTGAAAATCCATTGAAGAAAGGGTAATAATAAGACCAGCCCATACATAAACATGGATGGCTTTTACCTTACTATAACCAAAACATTTTTGATATCAAAATCCATTGATATTATAATAACATCTAATCAAATAAATAATCATCTAGTAGAACGCTTGCATCTCACGCTCTACATATATAATATAAAATCAAAAGCCGCATGATGCTTATTAGAGATTGGATTCCAACTATGACAAGGTATGGGACCACCTTCCGATCAGTGTACTCTAGAGGGGATACACTGGGATTCAACAAGAACTTCTTGCAACCCGGCCACACATGACCGATCACTCATTTAGCTTGAGTGTATCGAATATATTGTCACCCCATTACGGTTTTAAGGGCCCACCATACATCCGTGGAGATACAGAAAATGAAAGAAGAACAAATATGAATTTTTCTCTAGATGGTGACAATATACCCTGCTTGGGAATGACCCACCTAGCCATGCTGCCTGCCTGATTTTTTGTCATTTCCCGATTGATGAGGCTTGAGGTCACATTTACATCTAGAACATCTAGCCACCATTAACTTTAAATGTCACATCGTCAAATCCATTAATCACTAATTTGATTTATACAAATACACTTGGTGTTAGAATAAAGAGAAGTTACCTTTTCCCACAAACTTGCTATATTCGTAAAAATCAACAGGCGTGATCATTGGAGATACTCTGTTAGACATTCATCCATACAAGTTGTCCTAGGTTTGAAAAAACAGAACAACCCTTGCATTTCACTCTGTCTCCAATTATTTTTAACATATCAAATTCGCAACGCCTATGCCTATATGGAATGGTTTTCAGATAAAGTTTAACCGGTCTCTCCGTATTGACAACGATGGTCAAAAATCTTTGACAGCCGGTGATTTAACTATCAGAGGGAAACAAACATCCATCAAATAATCAAACAATCACCGGCCCCTTTTTAATTAATATTCATTCATTTACTATTTCCCAATTTCTTATGGAATTCTATATACATCGATATACTGATTTCAGGTTTTCAAATTTTCTCAAAAATATTATAACACCTTAAATTTTGGGAAAATTTCACCTCCTTTGCACTGATCAATGGATCAAACCTCAACTCGCCTCTCTAGGCCCTTTCCATTTAAAAAGAAAATCAAAAAGCCAAGCGGCTTGCCAATTCGGCGCATAAAACATCATGTGGAAATATAAACATGTACCTTTTTGTCGGACACTTAAATTAAAATCTTTATACTCTTCATTCACTTTGTCTCATACCTGTCTAACATGCATGCACCTGCGCTTTCATTTTTTCTCAATCCATACGACTAGATTGATTAAATCGCATTCAATTCCACTAATTAATTCTTTAAATAGTTCACCTTCTCCATTCACTTATAGTTTGAATCAATAGCGTTCAAACATATTGCAATATGCTTATGACAATTCGAATTCCATTTATAACTCACGCCTCATATTTGAATTCAAATTCAAATTTATAAATCCACTTTGCTTAAGCCACATCAAGTTCCATTGAAACCATATTATCTAACTTTTTGTATTATTTAGTTAATACCATTCCATCTTTCAAAAATCTAGTTTTATTATCAAAAATCACTTTATTCAACTTGCTTGAGTTTATATTTATTTTGTACTCAAATCTGGATTTTTTAAAATGAAATTCGGATTTTTGTTCACTAAAAATCCTTTTAATTAGTTAAATAATCGTTATGGTTTTAAAACAATTTTACAGTGACTTTTATAAAATTTGATTTTGATATAACTCAAAATCTATAAAATGAAATCCAAATTTTTCTCTTTCATTTGAAAACTATCATTTAATAGGCCCGAACGTTTCTTGTTTCATTGAATTCCAAGTTATATAGAGTTTTATATATTCAAATGAAGTTCAAAACACCAATTTACGAACTACCACACTGTGGCGTGTTTGTTTTTATTAAATTAAATATAAACGTTTAAAAACTTCGTTTAGTAAATAGATTTCAACTCCACTTTCAATATTTTTTAAAAATAAACTCAATATCCAAATCTGAACTTAGCAATCCAGATTTTCCAAACTAGTCGATTATTTTATTCCATATTCATACTCCGTTATAAATTTATTCAAACTCCAAATTTCTATATTCAATTCCAATTCACATGGAATTACATTAAAATTCGATATAATCGATTCCAATTATAAATTCCTTTATGGTAATAATCAATTATTTCAACGTACTTCACCATTACAAACTGATATCCTCCCTTGATAATAATGAAGTCGCTCAAGTTGAGGTATTTATTTACCTCTCAGACCTTGACCGACAACGTTCTTATCTTAAGACGGATAAGAGTTTGTAATACAAAAACATGATTTAAAATATCGCCTTTTATTCCATTTCTTAAATTTGGAAATCTATTTCCAAATTACTTAACGAAAATTTATTCATCACATTTATAAACGTTGTTTATAAATTAAACTTTCTTATTAAAACAAACTTCCATTTAATAATCTATTTAAAACTTGATTCCAATTTTGGAATATTTTGTTTTCATAACTTATATATATATATCACTATGGAATCTATTTTTATATTTAAATTTCAAGTTTAGTTTTATTTAATATAATCCCGATATCTTATCTAAAAATAAATGTATTTATTTTATAAATTCGACATGGTCGAATTCTAATCATAAACCTGTATGGGTTTATTTCAATTCATTTACATTCCGAACATTGGAATAAATTTCATCGTTTCCCCTCCCTGAATGATTTCAAATTATAAATCCCTTTTTAAGCTCATACTTGAATTTAAATCAATTATCCAATAAAAATCTTCTTCTTTTATTTATAAACTTCGTTTATAAATAACACTTTTTGTTTTAAAAATTAAAACAAGTTTTCGATTTCAAATCTCTATTTTCAGAAAATAAATTCCCTTTTTAAAACTAACACTTGAGTTTCCATTTCCAAATTATCCAATGATAATTTTTGTATTCAATCATAAACATTATTTAAAAATTCGACAACTTGTTTTATTTTTAATCCATTCGAAATATATTTTCTATTCAGAAAATAAATTTCCCTTTTAAGTCTAAAAATATCTTCTTATGATATTTTAAATATAATATCTAGGGCCAGTGATATTCTAATATCCAAACACAAAAATCATCCATTTAATTCACACATCACACAAATGTTAGACAACATAAATAATAACAATCCTGCTTCAAGGCAGAATATCGCGTTATAAAAGGTCATCCACTCATATATCGTGGGGCGATAGGGTCATTCGCTAGTGATACTGCGGGCATCCGCTAATGGTACTGTGGGAAATATTCAATAAATATAATAATAGCCACAATCACCAAGCCTAATATGACTAATATATATAATAACCAAGACTGGTAAATAATTTATAATGCAACCAAGCAACCAGCAATTTATTTTTAATGATAAAAATAAAATTTTAAGTGAGACTTACTTACCTTGATTTTTGATTGCCGAATATCCAATTAATTTCCATCTCATCGCGGCTATGTATTGTCTTGAATAAATCTACTATACACCTACGATTTATTTATTTTTATTTAGCAATTAATGATAATTAAATCAAATTAATTACTGACTTAATAAATGAATTCTTCTGTATATTTTTAATTTGTAAATAATATACCTTACTGTCTTCCTTGTAACCAGCATCACCAATGTTTGAACCACTACATCTTACTGCCGAACCCAAAGTTCACCCATCAGCCTCTACAGTTCAAACAAGCTCCTCCACTCAATAGCCCCATTTACTGTCAAGATTGGGATTCACATCCCCAAGGTTAACAGCCGAACTCCTCACATTTACCCAGTTCCACCATCTGCCAAATGCATAGACACCAGATCCTCATTCTACCTTATTTATTGCACCATCCCTGATAGCAAAGATCGAACTCTCCCTTCTCCAAATCCCAATCGAACTCCTCCAATTTTGCCATGTTCGTTTACCAGTACCTTTGAACCATTCCTCTTCCAAACCTCCACCATGCAGGCATCATGTGATGACTCCAAACCCCATTAGACGGTGGCAAGGGTAATCTTTGGAATATAACACATAAACAGATAACAGCAGAACATAAATAAATAAATACACCAGATAATGTACAATAGAATACACTGGATAAATATTATCATCAGAGTTACACAGTATATAGGATCATACTTATTACAAATACAGTTCAGCTGTACATAAAATGTCTACAGTGGAAAAGAAAACATAATATGTACAACAAGAGCTGGACAGCATAAAAAGAGATAAATGATAGAATCCATCTTCAGCTCCAGCTATCCAGAAAGAGTCTGCAAAAACCTGAATACAAGGCTACCCGTGTAGAAAAAGGGGCACTCGAGTTTGCAAGAGAAACAAACTACGAGTCAGTCATGGGACTGGTATGAGAAATCTACTTAACACATTTTATAATATGGCCAATCACAGGACCACGCCACTTTCACGGAGCGGGTTTACTCCATTGGATTGCCAGTGCTTTAAAACAAGTAAATCTTTTTAACATCGCAATGCTTTTTATAAAAATGAAGCCATTATAAGACTCAGTTCCCATCACACAATGCAACACAAACCAGAGGATAGAGTTTTACCTTATAATGGCCAAAATATGCTTGATACGAATAAAACAAAAGCATTTGACATTACTACTAGTGTTTATATATTTAAAAAACAATTTCAATCATAAGTATTAATCATAGACGACATTAATGACCCATACCACTATGTCGCCATATATAGGTATACAGTCAAAACCGCACGATGTCGTATTTGGAAATTGGATTTCCGTCATGAGCCAAGGCAAAAGATAGTCCTTACCTATTCGAGACAATCTAGCCCATGTCTCAGGACCCAGACATAGGTGGGCCCTTGGATCGTCAAGGCCGGTCCACCGATGTGGATTAAAATACCTGAACACTGCATTTCCCTGCCCTGTGGGGAGTAAACTGGTCATATCCGACCACACCATCGGCTCCGAAGAGGCCGAAGCAAACCGAGGCCTCGTTTTCCATCATCCACATAAGTAAAATACCCAGGCGTGCAAAACCCAAAGCACCACTCCTAGCTAGAAGGAAACGCATGTCCTCCCTGAGATCCTTCTCCCGTTTCTGGCTCATACCGGGGTGTGAGGCTCGCGAAATAATGTTATACACAAAGCTATGCCACACAGGCCGCGCTTTGATCATCAACCACAAGACTTTGCTTTTCAACAGAAGCCTTGGTCATCTGCCACTTAGGCATGCCACACAGGCAATTTATTCCATGCGACTGATTTCTACCGATATATAGCCTCTGAGCTCGTACGTCTCAGAGAAGGGCGTTAAGCAAGAGAATAAATTCTCTACTGCCAAACAGATATACATTCAATAGAGATCAATCAGCACAGAACAAAATCCAATGTCAGACACACAGTCCATTTACGAGTTCGTTTTGGGTCTGAATGAAACCGGAGGCACTCAATACGTCGCATATCCGTACAATCAACAAGTACGTCCAGACGGCTACTACTTTAGCCCTTCCAAGGTAGCTACTCCTATCATGAGAATCAATAGCACCCCTCCATTCGACGTGAAGATCATCGGTCTTGCACCGTCTTCGTATCTTCGACTTTCAATTGTCGATCAATTATTTGAAATGAGAATCAACTCGGCCTTTTCAAATAATTCACGTATATTTAGAATTTCAAATCAATTTATTTCAATGGTTAAATTATTCGATATCACTACTTCTGTTCTTTAATGTAATTTTCACACCAAACACATTCAACCATCAAATATCACATAAACCGAGCAAATTCAGTTTATTTCCATTCCATATCGTTTATAATATTTTATCATGATTTATCGCTATTTTTATTTATAAAAAATTGCAAATTCATTCAAACGACGCTTCAGGCCATAACGCGACCCTGGCGCTGTTTTCCTTCAGATTTGTTTTACACATATATGAAAATCTAACCATTGGATCTTCACAAATTTTATATCATTAGAAAGATCTTTTCAAAACGAACCCAACGGTTTCAGTTTTGGGAAAATCTGACGGTCGGATCTCCCACACTAATCATTTGAAGTTACGATTTCAAAATACGAACTACCGCGTCGTTATTCGATTTAGTTTAATTATATATATATATATATAATCGATTCTGGGGCTGTTTTTCTTCATATTTGAATTAAACATTCCAGACAATCCAACCGTTGGATCTTCACAAAGTGGTGTCATTTGAAAGATATTTCAAAAGCGAACCCAACGATTTCGGTTTCGGGAAAATCCGATGGTCGGATCTCCCGCAATAACCGTTTGAAATCACGGTTTCAAAACACGAACTGCAGCTTCGTTATTCGATTTATTTTAATTATATTTATATAAATATATATAAATATAATTCTTTTTTCAATTTCAAAACCATATTCATTTCATATCTTTGATAAAAATGATATTTTTATCATCAAAAATATTTATTCAACACACGAATATTTTTAGCACTTCATATTCACAATAAAAATGTTGATTTTATTGTTCAATATATTTATTCAACACATGAATGTTTTTGACTTTCCACCTCTGATAAAAATATGATTTTTATCATTCTAATCCTTTATTCAACACATGAATATTTTCTATAGTTTATATATATATAATAAAAATGTGATTTTTATTGTAAAACAATTTATTTCAAAACACGATTATTTCATGTAGTTTATACATAAGGTAAAAATGTTATTTTTGGTGTTAAATTTTTTTATTTAAAATACTAATATTTTATATAGGCTATATATATAATAAAAATGTGATTTTTTATCTTTCAAATAATTTACTCAACACATGAACTCATTCTACACATGAATTTCTACTCAACACATGAATTTCTATTCAACACAGAATATAGTTTCAACACATGAAAATAATTCTAACACATGAATATTATTGAAAATTTCGGCAACATAATGGCAGGTTAGTTAAAACCGGGACCGTCCCTAGTACGGCTCCTCGCTCTACCTTAAAACCTCGCGGTTTTTGACAATGGGAATTTCATGCATCTACGCAGACGAGCATGTTTATTTTTCATTTCCACAAACTAATCCTATGTGGTTTCATCCAAAATAATTCTCAACCACAAACAGGTATTTTTCAACCACAATCAATCATTCATGATTTTCACCAAATTTCACATCAACCAATAATCCAAACAATATCACAACCAATAAATATCGTCCATGGTCTGTGGACGAGGGGAGTATATATATATATATATATATATATATATATATATTCGAATATAAATATAGTTCAATTTTATTTCACTTTATTTCAATCATTTCAATGCATATATAATTTTTACAACGCATATATAACTTATCATACGACTTATACAACGCTTATATATGAGGTGTACAACGCTTATATAACTCATACATCGACTATATAATTTATTCATCATTGTTTTCCATATCGTTTATAATTTAGAAATCTCACATTGGGTTCCACTCCACCAAAAATAACAGAAGGCTTAGAAAAATATGCGATCTCTTATAGAATGTAGAAGACGTCCACATGAGTCCACTATCTCTTGTTTCACAGAATTTCGTCAACATAGCAAAAAGATATGATTTTTATTGTGAAATCAAAAACCATAGCGCTTTAAAGTGCTATAAACTATTTTAAATAATATAAACCGTACCTCAACAGTTTTGTTCAAACCTAGGTTTGCATTTATCTTCCAATCTGCTGCGCTATAGGAGGATCAGCCAACGCCACAGTGAAGAAGGAGGAGTCACGCACCCGCGCACGGTGGTGGGGTCCAGTTCGATGCACCAGGGTAGCGGCGGCTGCGGTTTGAAGTTCGGGACTTCCCGAGCTCGATTCGAACGCTACATGCCACGAAAAAATCTCAATGGGTATGGATTTGAAGAGGGGAGAGAGCTCTTCAAAAAGTTCAACTAGAGCTCCTGATTATATTGCGTCGAGGAGGAGAAAACGAGGAGAGAAGGAAGGAATACTTTATCGTCGTCGCCTGGGTTGATTACGGGGAAAGAGAAAATAAAATGATTGGCCGAGATTTTTTTTTATATTTTTATATTTTTAAAATTTCAAAAATACCCCTCTTCACATACTAACTCCAATCCGAACCCAATAACTATCGTCCCTAGCTAAATACCCCCATTCCGAACACAATGGGATATGTTTCGTTGGCCCATTCGACTGTTTCAGTCAGTTTTCCTTCAAATTAAAATATAAAATATTCAACATTTGATTTGAACATACATTTCAATTTGCCGGGGCCACATACTGATCCTAAAAATTCCAGAAAAATAAATCCAACTATGTTTTGACGATACGGTCCTAACAAAACAAGTTTCGTCTAATTCTGAGGCCGTTTAAAAAAATGCCATTTTCTGGTCAATCCAATTTAACAGAAATTCACCAAACACATTTTCCTTTGCCACGCTCACATATTAACTTCAAAAATTATGAAATTTGAAACCTAGCAATAATTTGACATCCTGGATCCAACAAAAGTGGTTTCGTTGAATTCCGAGGTAATTTGCAAAATGTCTATTTTTAAGGGTAATATATTCTCTATAGCGACCTTTCTGAAAATTCATTTGGTCATAACTTTAGATATCCTCTTTGAAACTTCGATTTCTCAGATTCGTTAGAAAGATATTCACTAATAGATTTAAATATTTTTGGTTTCACTAAAATCCATTTTACTTTGCATCCGGTACAGTCAGTCAAAGTTTGAATTGAAAATTTGAAACTGCCACGCCATTTCAGGCCTTGTTTATTATTTAAATTAATTATATTTATTTTCAAACATTGATTCAAATACACTTTTCGTCGTTATTATTTAAAATATTTTATTTTAAATATCTAAAATCCACTAAATTAGCCAAATTAAAAAATTTAAACTAGCTCAGATTTTCTGGGTTGTTACAATCTCCCCCACTTAAAACTTTTCATCCCCGAAAAGGAACAAAGTCGAAAGTGGTTTAATTTACCTACTCTACTTTCAATCTGGCTTCCATTCTTCAACTTTTAGGTTTCTAAGAATTTTCAAATTCTTCAAAAATTTGGCTAACACCCTAAATTTTCAAAAAAATCGCCATAATCTCCTTTGTGCGGGGAGGGGTTTGGAAATTTATTGGGCCGTATTAGGTACCCAATAAATCCTAATAAGCATGCACATATTTATAGTGATATATTCCGATGTCCACAGGGGAGTGTGTATTGATCATAACTCCAGAGAATAAATTCTCGTCACCCTATAAATGGTTTTTGTGCCTTAATGACCAGAGAGACGTGTTTATTGTCATCTCTAGACCCGTGTGGGTTTTTTATTAATCTTGCGATTTACCGTTACATTTTATATGGTCCATATCAGTCATCGGTTCAACCTATAAAATATAGTCATCGCCATACAAGCCTCTCACTCGTATGGTAAATCTTCAGCCTCGTCACACAAGCTCCAAATGCTTATGTGGTGTATGATGAAGTATGCCTCTCTCAAGAAATATGCCATGTAGTGTAGTTCAAAATTAATTGTTACTATCCTATGGCGACATTTATTAATTACACATAGAATAACCAGCATTCCGCATCCAATGGCATTCACAGGAGTTGATATAATAATAAAATCGCACATCCAACTCATTAAGGTTTACCTATTTGTCGGGCACACAAATAAATTCTTTACTCAACAGCTAATCCATTTTCATGTTCAAACATATATAATGCGCATGCATGTATTTCTATCTATTTCAAATCAGTTCAATACTTGATTTTATTGTATGAATTTACCATTCATTCATTGATTAAATTAGCTATCATTCTAATAATTTAATTAATCAAATTCACAATCACACAACACAAACAAAAATCAATTTGTTTTTAACTTTCAAAAATATACTAATTAATTCATAGACTCTTTTAACATCTTCAGACTATATAATTAAAAAGTTTACATCCATACAAAGAAGACAACAACAAAGTAGAGAACAGAATGGAAATGAAAAATATGGTAAATGTACCTTGCACCAGAGTCAATCAAAGACATCCACCCTACACTTAGGATAGGCTTTCTTAATACTCTCCTCAGTTTCCCAAGTACAATCTCGCGGATCTCCACTCCATTGCACTTTGACTAAGTGAACTTTTTTGTTCCTTAGCTCTTTTGTTTCTTTGCTAATGATCTTCATCGGCTCTCTTCTAACTGCCAATTCTGGAGTGATTTCCAAATCCTGTTGTGCGGCTTCTTCTACAACGAGATCTGGATCATGTATATGCTTTCACAGTTGAGATACGTGAAATACATCATGCACTCAAGGCAACCAATCAGGCAATTGAACCCTATATGCGAGAGTTCCAATCCATTCAAGAATAGGAAACGGACCAATAAATCTGGGCGCCAACTTCCCAGTTTTGCCAAATCGAATTACCCCTCTCATCAGAGAAACCCTTAGATATACATAGTCGCCAACAACAAATGATATATCTCTTCTTCTCTTATCTGCATAGCTTTTCTGTCGGCTTTGAGTGGCTAGTAATCGTTTCTTAACGAAATCGACTTTGTCTGCAGCTTCGCAAATCATATCGGGCCCCAATACGAGTCTATTGCCAGGTTCTACCCAACAAGCAGGAGATCGGCACGGTCTACAATATAATGCTTCGAATGGTGACATTGTCAAGCTCGCTTGGTAGCTGTTGTTGTATGAGAACTTGGCCAAATGCAAATGGTCTTCCCATGATCCGCCAAAATCAATAACACAGGTCTGCAATAAATCTTCAAGAATACGATTCACCCTCTCAGTTTGACCATCTGTTTGAGGATGATATGCGGTGCCCAAGTTCAGTTTCGTTCCCAATTCTGCTTGGAATGCTTCCCAGAATTTACTAGCAAAAATCGGGTCATGGTCACTAACTATACTCATGGGAACTCCATGAAGTCTAACAATTTCTTTGAAATAAACCTGCGCCAGACTCTGAGCAGTTCTATTTGATTTGACAGGTATGAAATGGGCGGTCTTCGTGAAACGATCTACGATTACACAAATACTGCCATTTCCTTTTCTGGTTCTGGGCATACCATCTTTGAAATCCATAGAAATCTGTTCCAACTTTCCACCTGGAATTTCCAAAAGTTGCAGCAATCCAGCGAGTTTCTGCTGATCGCTCTTGACTTGCTGACAGGTGGAACACCGGCTAACATATATAGAGATATCTCTTTTCATTGCCTTCCACCAGAAAGTTCGCTTGAGGTCATTGTAAATTTTACTAACCCCTGGGTGGATGCTCAGTTTGGACTTGTGGCTCTCGTCCATTACTTCTCTTTTGAGCTCAAGATTGTCGGGAACACAAATTCTACCTTTCAATCTTAGAACTCCTGCGCCATCCACTTGGAAACTGGGGACTTTGCCCTTTTGAATTCTTTTGATCATCTCCTTAATAAAATTATCACCTTTCTGAAGAATAGGTATTTTATCAATCAACGATGGTGTAATGATAATACTGGCGATGATCACATTCTTCCTGTTGAGTGCATCAACTACAACATTGTCTTTTCCCGGAGTATATAAAATATCTAGATCATAAGCTACGAGAAATTCTAACCAATGCTGTTGCCTCATATTCAGATCTTTCTGAGTGAATAAATACTTCAATGATTGATGATCAGTATATAATTCGAACTTTTCACCTGATAGATAATGCCTCCAGATTTTCATAGCAAACACGATAGCTAGCAATTCAAGATCATGAGTTACACAATTCTTTTCATGTGGTTTCAATTGACGGCTAGCATAAGCGACTACATGGCCTCTTTGCATTAACACTGCGCCAAGGCCTTCTTTAGAAGCATAGGTCCAGACTTTCAAATCCTGATTTCCGTCAATAATTGTGAGCACTGGAGCAGTCGTCAATTTTAACTTCAGCTCCTAGAAAGCTGCCTCGCATTCGGGAGTCCAGTTGAATCTCGAATGTTTCTTAGTAAGCTTTGTTAAGTGACTGGATATCTTCGAAAAATTCTTAACGAACTTCCGATAATAACAGGCCAATCCGAGAAAACATCTGACTTCCGTGGGTGTACGAGGCTGTATCCAATTCTGAATGGCAGTGATTTTACTGGGATCCACTTATATTCCTTCCTTTGACACGATGTGGCCAAGCAATTTGACTTCTTCTTGCCAGAATATACATTTGGAAAACTTTGTTTCAACACATTCTTTCTCAGAATTTCCAACACTTGTTCCGAATGTTTTTCGTGCTCGCTTTCTGACTGAGAGAAGGTCAGTATATCATCAATGAAAACCAGAACAAATTTATTCAATACTCCTCTGAATACCCGGTTCATTAGATCGGCAAAATAAGCGGGAGCGTTACATAAGCCGAATCACTTTACTAACCACTCGTAGAATAAATCCGGAACTCTGAATGCTGTCAAAGAAACACACTCTTCGGCAATACGAAGCTGATGGAAACCTGCAGCTAGGTCCATTCGGGAAAATACTTGGGCGCCATTCAATCGATCTAACAAATCATCTATCCGCGACAATGGATATTTATTTTTCAGCGTCTGCTTATTCAAGTCACGATAATCTACGCATAGTCTGAGAGTACAGTCTGACTTTGGGACAAATACCACTGCTGCTCCCCAATCAGAGAAACTAGGTCAGATCATACCTATCCATACTAGCTGTCGAGTCTGATTATCTAACTCTTCTTTCTCTTTCAAGGTCATTCTTCGAAAAGCATGAACTACGGGCCTTGCATTCGGAACTAAAGAGATTTTAAAATCAATTTCTCTCTGCGAAGGTAAGCTAACAACTTCTTCGAACACATCCGCATAGTTCTTGACAACAGGAATATTTTCAATGTCTACAGGAATATTCTCCGGAATGACAGGTACAGGTTCTATTTGAGCAGGAGAAACATATAAAACTGCCCAAAAGTCTTTTCTATCAGAATTCGGGCCTTCACATGGAATGGTTATATATTCTCCGAACTGTGTTTTTGCCTTAACAATTCTCTCGGCGCATTTAACCTCTGCTTCATATTTGGTTAACCAGTCTAATCCCAATATAAGGTCAAACTCGGTGAAATTCATGACGATTGCGATAGTGGGGAACCGATAACGAGAAAAAGAGACAGGCGCTCCACAAACCCAACTAAGGTCATGGGAACCCCTAACCGGATTATGGACCGTCATGGGTTCTTTGAGCTTTTTCAAATTCAAATCCAGTTTCTTAACCACATTCTTTGCAACAAAGCTTCGCAATGCGCCTGTGTCAAATAGTACTTTAACTGGAATATCTTTGACAGTAAGCGTGCCTTCTAAAACATCTGGCCTTTCTTGACCGGATGAGGATCTAGGAACTTCCACCACTTCATTCACCTGCACTACTTCTGATTTCGGTGATAGTTGGAAATTCTTTGTAATATGCCCAGCCTGATGGCAAAGATTACGTTTCTTGTTCTCTCGACCCTTCTTATTGGATTTTGATCCAACATTTCTTTCCTTCCTCGAGGATTTGCAATTCCCTTGAAAATGCCCTGGCTTCTTGGAATTATTGCATATTGCAGTCGTCGTTGGTCCTTTCTCAGATATAACCCTTTCCCGATTGAATCTAGGCTTCTTTCTGAACTCAAACTTCATACTGGCCTCAGGCTGTGTACTTGTCTCTGGGCTATCAGTTTCAGTTTTCCTTTTGTTGCTCGAACTAGCTTCCTCTTCGTCGACTAAAAGGCCTCGACTATTTAAATCTTCATACTGATAAGCTATGTATATCATTTCACAAAAAGGAAGCTTCACATGCCCACATTACTTTATTATGGTATTTTCTTTGAAGACCATTTATAAATCTTAGATTCTTCCGCTTTGGATCTTGAATCAGATGTAGAGCAAAAGGAGAAAGTTCATTGAATCTCTTATGATATTCTAGGATATTCAAATCTCCTTGTATCAAATAGTAGAATTCATCACATAACCGCTCAGTTGCTTCTGAAGGAGTAAATCTTTCTTGGAAAATTCCTTTAAATCTACCCCAGGTGATATCACCTTCTGGATTATTCTTAATGATTGTCTCCCACCAGAACAAAGCTTCGTCTTTGAGTGCCCAAGATGCCACTAATCTTTTCTTATCATCTCCCGGCTGGAGACGTTCAAGAATTCTCTCAGCAAACCGCACCCAATCTTGGGTTTGACTAATGGATTCATTTCCCGAGAATGATACTCCACCCAGATTTCGATATTTCTTTAATAGTGCTTCTAGATCTGGTTCTGCATTCCTTCTGTTTCTGACACTCATTTTCTAGTACTTCTGCAATTAGCAGACCAAGTGTCAGGTCAACAGAAAAGGTAATTTTAAAACATAGAGACATATACTTGAATGTAAATGTGTCTATCGAGGTGTATTTCATTCTACTATACTCATACTAGGATATTATTGATCCTATATGTAATGAGTTATTCATCCTAGAACACTACTGCTTCTATTTCTGACGAGTTCGTTCATATGTTATATTCCAGAACTAAGCTTAACCAAAGCTCTAATACCACGTTTGTGACGACCCCAAACCCCATAAGGCGGTGGCAAGGGTAATCTTTGGAATACAACACATAAATAGACAGCAGCAGAACAGAAATAAATAAATACACCATATAATGTACAATAGAATACACTGGATAAATATTATCATCAGAGTTACATTGTATATAGGATCATACTTAGTACAAATATAGTTCAGCTATACATAAAATGTCTACAGCGGAAAAGAAAACATAATATGTACAATAGGAGTTGAACAACATAAAAAGATATAAATGATAGAATCCATCTTCAGCTCCAGCTATCTAGAAAGAGTCTGCTAAAACCTGAATACGAGGCTGCCCATGTAGAAAAAGGGGCACCCGAGTTTGCAAGTGAAACAAACTACGAGTCAGTCATGGGACTGGTATGAGAAATATACTTAACACATTTTGTAATATGGCCAATCACAGGACCACGCCACTTTCGCGGAACGGGTTTACTCCATTGGATTGCCAGTGCTTTAAAACAAGTAAATCTTTTAAACATCGCAATGCTTTTTATAAAAATGAAGCCATTATAAGACTCAGTTCCCATCACACAATGCAATACAAACCAGGGGATAGAGTTTTACCTTATAATGGCCAAAATATGCTTGATACGAATAAAACAAAAGCATTTGACATTACTACTAGTGTTTATATATTTCAAAAACAATTTCAATCAAAAGTCTTAATCGTAGACGACATTAATGCCCCATACCACTATGTCGCCATATATAGGTATACAATCAAAACCGCACGATGTCGTATTTGGAAATTGGATTTCTGTCATGAACCAAGGCAAAAGATAGTCCTTACCGATTCGAGACAATCTAGCCCATGTCTCAGGAACCAGACACAGGTGGGCCCTTGGATCGTCATGGCCGGTCCACCGATGTGGATTAAAATTCCTGAGCACTGCGTTTCCCCGCACTATGGGGCGTAAACTGGTCATATCCGACCACACCATCGGCTCCGAAGAGGCCGAAGAAAACCGAGGCCTTGCTTTCCATCATCCACATAAGTAAAATACCCGGGCATACAAAACCCAAAGCACCACTCCTAGCTAGAAGGAAACGCATGTTCTCCATGAGATCCTTCTCCCGTTTCTGGCTCATACCGTGGTGTGAGGCTCGCGAAACAACATTATACACAAAGCTATGCCACACAGGCCGCGCTTTGATCATCAGCCACAAGACTTTGCTTTTCAACAGAAGCCTTGGTCATCTGCCACTTAGCATGCCACACAGGCAATTTACTCCATGCGACTGATTTCTATCAATATATAACCTCTGAGCTCATGCGTCTCAGAGAAGGGCGTTAAGAAAGAGAATAAATTTTCCGCTGCCAAACAGATATATATATTTAATAGAGATCAATCAACACAGAACAAAATCCAATGTTAGACACACGGTCCTTTTACGAGTTCGTTCTGGGTCTGAACGAAATCGGAGGCACTCACTACCTTGCATATCCGTACAATCAACAAGTATGTCCGGATGGCTACTACTTCAGCCCTTTCAAGGTAGCTACTCCTATCATGAGCATCAGTAGCACCCCTCCATTCGACGTGAAGATCATCGATCTTGCACCTTCTTCATATTTTCGACTTTCAATCGTCAATCAATTATTTAAAATGAGAATGAACTCGGCCTTTTCAAATAATTCACGTATATTTAGAATTTCAAATCAATTCATTTCAATGGTTAAATTATTCGATATCACTACTTCTGTTCTTTAATGTAATTTTCACCCCAAACACATTCAACCATCAAATATCACATAAACCGAGCAAATTCAGTTTATTTCCATTCCATATAATTTATAATATTTTATCATGATTTATCTCTATTTTTATTTATTTAAAAATAGCCAATTCATTCAAATGACGTTTCAGGCCATAACGCGGTCGTGGCGCTGTTTTTCTTCAGATTTATTTTACACATATCTGAACATCTACCGTTGTATCTTCACAAATTTTATATCATTAGAAAGATCTTTTCAAAACGAACCCAATGGTTTCAGTTTTGGGAAAATCCGACGGTCGGATCTCCCGCACTAATCGTTTGAATTTACGATTTCAAGATACGAACTACCGCGTCGTTATTCGATTTAATTTAATTATATTTATATATATAAAAATATAATCGATTCTGGCGCTGTTTTTCTTCGGATTTGAATTAAACATTCCATACAATCCAATGATTGGATCTTCAAAAAGTGGATGTCGTTGGAAAGATATTTCCAAAGCGAACCCAATGGTTTCGGTTTCGGGAAAATCCGATGGTCGGATCTCCCGCAATAATCGTTTGAAATCACGGTTTCAAAACACGAACTGCAGCTTCGTCATTCGATTTATTTTAATTATATTTATATAAAAATATAATTCTTTTTTCAATTTCAAAACCATATTCATTTCATATCTTTGATAAAAATGATATTTTTATCATCAAAAATATTTATTCAACACATGAATATTTTTAGCACTTCATATTCACAATAAAAATGTAGATTTTATTGTTCAATCTATATATTCGACACATGAATGTTTTTGACTTCCCACCTACGATAAAAATATGATTTTTATCATTCTAGTCCTTTATTCAACACATGAATATTTTTTTTAGTTTATATATATAATAAAAATGTGAACTTTAATGTAAAACAATTTATTTCAAAACACGATTATTTCATATAGTTTATACATAAGGTAAAAATGTAACTTTTGGTGTTAAAACAATTTATTTAAAATACTAATATTTTATATAGGCTATATATATAATAAAAATGTAATTTTTTTATCTTTCAAATAATTTACTCAACACATGAACTCATTCAATACATGAATTTATACTCAACACATGAATTTCTATTCAACACACGAATATAGTTTCAACACATGAAAATAATTTTAACACATGAATATTATTGAAAATTTTGGCAGCATAACGACAGGGTAGTTAAAACCGGGACCGTCCCAAGTACGGCTCCTCGCTCTACCTTAAAACCTCGCGGTTTTTGACAATGGGGATTTCATGCATCTAATTCGTACGCAGACGAGCATGTTTATTTTTCTTTTCCACAAACTAATCCTATGTGGTTTCATCCAAAATAATTCTCAACCACAAACAGATATTTTTCAACCACAATCAATCATTCATGATTTTCACCAAATTTCACATCAACCAATAATCCAAACAATATCACGACCAATAAATATCGTCCATGGTCTGTGGACGAGGGGAGTATATATGTGTGTATATGTATATATATATATATATATATATTCGTATATAAATATAGTTCAATTTTATTTCACTTTATTTCAATCATTTCAATGCATATATAATTTTTACAACGCATATATAACTTATACATCAAACATACAACTTTTACCACGCTTATACATGAGGTGTACAACGCTTATGTAACTCATACATCGACTATATAATTTATATATCGTTGTTTTCCATATCGTTTATAATTTAGAAATCTAACATTGGGTTCCACTCCACCAAAAATAGCAGATGGCTCAGAAAAATACGCGATCTCTTCTAGAATGTAGAAGACGTCCATATGAGTCCACTGTCTCTTGTTTAGCTGAATTTCGTCAGCATAGCAAAAAGATATGATTTTTATTGTGAAATCAAAAACCGTAGCGCTTTAAAGTGCTATAAACTATTTTAAATAATATAAACCGTACCTCAGCAGTTTTGTTCAAATCTAGGTTTGCATTTATCTTCCAATCCACTGCGCTATAGGTGGATCGGCCAACGCTACATCGAAGAGGGAGGAGTCACGCATCCACGCGCGGTGGTGGGGTCCAGTTCGATGCACCAGGGTAGCGGCGGCGGTTTGAAGTTCGGGACTTCCCGAGCTCGATTCGAACGCTACAGGCCACGAAAAAATCTCCAATGGGTATGGATTTGAAGAGGAGAGAGAGCACTTCAAAAAGTTCAACCGGAGCTCCTGATTTTATTGCGTGGAGGAGGAGAAAACGAGGAGAGAAGGAAGGAATGCTTTATCGTCGTCACCAGGGTTGATTATGGGGATAGAGAAAATAAAATGATTGGCCGAGATTTTTTTTTATATTTATATATATTTAAAATTTCAAAAATACCCCTCTTTACATATTAACTCCAATCTGAACCCAATGACTGTCGTCCCTAGCTAAATACCCCCATTCCGAACACAATTTTCTGGGGCCACATACTGATCCCAAAAATTCCAGAAAAATAAATCCAGCTATGTTTTGACGATACGGTCCCAACAAAACTAGTTTCGTCGAATTCTAAGGCCATTTGAAAAAAAAAGCCATTTTCTGGTCAATCTAATTTAACAAAAATTCACCAAACACATTTTCCTTTGCCACGCTCACATATTAATTTCAAAAATTATGAAATTTGAAACCTAGCAATAATTTGACATCCCGGATCCAACAAAAGTGGTTTCGTCGAATTCCGAGGTCGTTTGCAAAATGTCTATTTTCAAGGGCGATATATTCTCTATAGTGATCTTTCTGAAAATTCATTTGGCCATAAATTTTGATTCCCGCTTTGAAACTTCGATTTCTCAGATTCGTTAGAAAGATATTCACTAATAGATTTAAATATTTTTGGTTTCACTAAAATCCGTTTTATTTTGCATCCGGTACAGTCAGTCAAAGTTTGAATTGAAATTTTGAAACTACCGTGCCATTTCTAGCCTTGTTTATAATTTAAATTAATTATATTTATTTTCAAACATCGATTCAAACACACTTTCGTCGTTATTATTTAAAATATTTTATTTTAAATATCCAAAATCCACTAAAATAGCCAAATTAAAATTTTTATACTGGCTCAGATTTTTCGGGTTGTTACACATCACGTTGACAAACTTGCTGCCCCCATTTGGATACTGTTCTCGGTTATCCATTTCACTGCAACAACAAAAGTTGCGACAAAGCCATCTTCAACTTCTTTTAGATATTTACAGCACTACCCAACACATCACAAATCTAATGCCATCGCACAATAATTCGAACCCGTCCCTGAACTCAAAGCATCAGAGACATCGCACCTCACTTCCTCTGGAAACTGCGTGTCCGTCCCTTCTCGCTCCCCATGACACAGATCGAAATCCATATCTTTGCTCATGAATTCGAACGCCTTCACACACACCCAAGACCTTCTCTCACCCACGCGCGCCTCAGTCTGAAGTCAAGCTAAGCCTCGTGATGCCTAGATCGCGATTTGGGGTTTTATTCATATACATATATTTATTTCTACCATTATTCGATGGATTTGGTTTTTCCGCGATTTCTAGAGGAGAAAGGAAAATGACGGTGAAGGCTTGAATTTGGTTTCGGTTTTAGAATGAGGAAAGTGAACTAGGAACGCATATGGCATGTTATATACGTGCTAATTTGGGGACAATTGTACAAGGCCATTAAGTGTATGTTTTTCTTTGTGCTGAAGGAAGGGAGCAAAATCTTGAGCTTGAGGAAAAATATAGTTGTGTGATTTACCTTAGGTCTACGTGGATTTGAACTTTTAGGGTGGCGCTGCCTTTAATTATTATGTTTTGATTTGTTTGGTCTAGATTTTATATTATATAACAACCCATAATATCTTGTGGTGTATAACGTACCATCCTGGACCACTAATTTAACACAACGACCGACATTACAAGATTATTACGCTATTTTGAACTTAACTAATTTTTTTTTGAAATTTAAATCGATATTTTATGCAGAATATCAATATCGAATTGACAATTTAAATTTAATTCAATTTAAAATATAAACGATTTCAAATAATTAAATTCATTGAAATTAAATTATTATTATCATTCTAATTAAATATAGAATTCATATTAATTGTTTCGATTCGGTTTCTAAATGTCAATTCAATTTATTATCGTTTCCGTATTACGATAATTCAATCTCTTCGAAATTAATCGTATATCGATCGATAAAATTCAATATAAAAATTCGTTTACATTTCTAATTCAATATTTAAATAAATTTAAATATTCAAATTAATCGACTAAAAACCCAGGACGTTACAGTAATAGTCAAATCTTTAATTAGATTTAAAACTTTAAGTGGTAATTAAATTTACCAGTAACACTATGGGTGTTAAATATGGAGTACCACCAGTTTTGCTCTATGGGATGAATATGTAACGGCCCGCAAATCCGTACTGTTTGAGTTGACTAATAACCCCATACATCCAACACAAATTGCACAGAAATACAAATCATTATTAGAAAGAAGTTAGAGGATGATAAATAAAGAGAAAGAAATATTAGAATAGAAGAAAACAAAGAAGACAAATCTCACAGCGGAACGAATAAAATATATTATATAACATAACTTTTGAAATATAAATCAGTAGCTTTATATACATACCATCATCAGAGCACACAATTATTCCTGGAACAGTTATAAACACCTGTTTCCAGATACCACATAGTACACAACGGAATTATGATAGTCTATAGCTAACTGGTGAAGCCTTCTGCTTCCAGCTCTTCCAAGCGAATTTGTAAAATCCCGACTACTTGACTGCCGGTACAAATTTGGGCACCCAAGACTTTAGGGAAAACAAACAAAATAAACTCTGGGTCAGTCATTGGACTGGTGTGAGTAAACTCCAACCATTAGTTTAACTTTAAAAATACTTTCGAAAGAAAAGATAATAGTAAGACCAGCCCACACATAAACATGGATGGCTTTTACCTTACTATAACCCAAAATACTTTGATACGAAAATCCAGTGATATTATAATAGTCTCTAAATCAAATAAATAACCAAATAGCAGAACGCTTGCATCTCACGCTCCACATACATAGTATAAAAATCAAAAACCGCAGGGCGCTTATTGGAGATTGGATTTCCAACATGACAAGGTATGGAACCACCTTCCGATAGTGTATCTCTAGAGAGGAATACATTGGGTTCAACAAGAACATCTTGCAACCCGGCCCACACATGACCGACCACTCATTTCGCTTGAGTGTATCGAATGTATATCACCAACGGTTGGGATCAGCAACCATTTCCCGAAAAGGGAAAGCATCGATAGATTAAAGAAGTAAAATGAATTTCACTAGATAGGTGATTATACACCCTAGTAGGAGCGACCTACATAGCCATGTTGCCTGCCCGATTTTCGTCATTTCCCGGTTGTTGAGGCCTGAGGCTACGATTCTTATCATTCATTGATAACACAACTCACATTGAATGCCACATTGTTAGATCCGTTAATCACTAATTTATTTGCATAAATATATTCTGGATATTATGCTAAGAGAATAAATTCTCCGCCACCATATATATCTATACAGACCAACATTTGCGATCATTGGAAATACTATGTCAGACACTCGTCTGTACACGTTCGTTCTGGGACTGAACGAAACCGAAGGCACAATTTCTATTAATAGAAAAAGTCCTTGCACTTTACACTGTCTTCGATTATCTTCATATAATCTAATTCGCAACGCTACTGCCAATACAGAGTGGTTCTCAGATAATAATCCAACTAGTCTCTCCATATTAACAACGATATTGGTAAACACTTCGATAGTCGGTTATTTAACTATTGAAGAAAAATAAACAAACATTCCAACCATCAAACAAATCACTGGGCCTCTTAATAAATATTTCATTAATTAAATCACTTATCCATTCCTTATCAATATTTGTTAACCAAATATTTTCAACCATCATCATGGCCCTTTTCGCCATTTGGAAAACATTTCCGTATCTCATCTTCTATGATTTTCTATACATAGGAAATATCTTCTATTTATAACTGGAAAACATTCCAATTACTTATCTCTTTCACGCCCGTTCATTTCTACACTTAGGAAATATTTATTTATTATATTTCTAAATTTCCATTTAGTTGGGTTAAAACGAATGTTGTGTAAAACATCTTTACAACAACCCAAAACACTGCATTCAACTAACTCTTATTCAAACATTTATCTTCGAGACTAGATCTTGATATTTATCGGTTAAACACGAAATCAATCAAGTTGGGGTATAACTACCTCTCAGAACTTGACTGAAAACATCCTTAACTTCAAAACGGACAAAACCACTTACCTCGAGTTATCAACATCATAAAAACCAATTATTCATTTTAAAAACATGTATATGGTTTGCTTTCTAATTTTACCAGATTTAATTATAGATTTTCTTTTTTGTTTATAATATTCTATTTTTAAGTTCAATTCCTTATCGCATTCTATATATATCGATACATTGATTTCTAACTATCAAAATTTCTTTAAAATATTCTAACTCCTTGAATTCCCGGAAAATTTTGCCATAACCTCCTTTGTACCGGGAACATCGAGAAAATCCCCAAACCACCACACAGGCCCTCTCCATTCAAAAAGAAAATTAAAAACCCAAGCGGCTTGCCAATACGGTGCATAAAACCTCATATGGAATTTAAATGTGTACCTTTTGTTCGGGCATTTCAATTTATAGTTTTTCGTATTCTTCATTCCAAACCTAATTAACACACATCCGAATATTCACATTTGGTTTCAACTTAATCCATTCATCTCAACCCAATTCACTAATTTATTTTCTAATTAGTTATTTTTCCTATTTCACTTCTTTGTTTGAACATAACATGTTCAAATAAAATATTTAACTTGCTTATAACCAAATTAAATTCCAATTTCAATTCTAGTTTCCGTTTCGATTTCGAATATAAATTTCCAAATCGAATTCACTTATTTAAAGCCCAACATAAATTCAAAATCTCATTAACTAATTACTATTCAAATTAATTAATTCTATTCAATAATTAAAAATCTGATTTCTGTTTCAAAAATCAATTCATTACTTAACTTGAGTTCACATATATTTTACAACTCAAATCTGAAATTTTCTAAATAGAAATTCAGATTTTATTTGCTTAAAATCCTTTTAAAAAATTAAATAAACTGTTATGGGTTTTTAAATGGTTATGGCGCTGTTTTTATAAAATTTGATTTTGACATAACTCAAAATACATACGATGAAATTCATAATTTTCTCTTTCCATTAGAAAACTCTTATCTAATTGGTCGTGACTGTTCTTGTTTCAAAAAATTCCGACTTAATTTGAGTTCTATATACTCAAATGAAGTTAGAAACGCCAATGTACGAACTGTCGTGCTGCGCTTAGTTTGTTTTAATTATATATATATATATATAAATGTTTAAACTTCGTTTATAATAATTCAACTCCATTCTGATATATTTTTAATATATATCAAATCAGTTTCCCAATTCAACATAATATTTTCGATTATCTATAATTGTCGATTTTTCCTTACTCAGTAATATATTTATTCTTCGATCTTCTATATTCAATTCCAATTCCTTTTATAAATAAATTATTTATAAAATTCGATATAATCGAATTTCAATTATAAACCCGTTGGACTTTCCTCAATTCAGATTATATTTCGAATTCCAAAATATAATCAATCGTTTTATTTCAAAACACTTCCCAACTTACTTTTAAATTCCTATTTGAATTTAAATAGTTCAAATTATCTAAATGATAATTTATTTTACCAAATTTAGAACACTATTTATAAATTCAACTTCCTTGTTTCATATATTTAAACAAGTTCCGTCTACAAATTTCTATTTGAAACTCCCTCCCTTTGATATTCCAAATTGCAGAATAAAAATCATTGCTCCCTTTCGAATGATTTCAAGTTCTATTTTTAAATTCATATTTGAATTTAAATATTCAAATAGTCTCTTGATAATTAATTCATTATATTTATAAACAACATTTAATAAATTCCCTTGTTTAATATTTAAACAAGTCTATTTTAAAATCTATTTAAAACCAAAATCTTATTTTGGAAATTTCTATTTATAATAACTTATATATATAACACCCAATTTATTTTCATATTCAATTTAACTTCTATTTAAATAAATTCAAATTAATCGAATTCAAATCATAAATCCTTACAAATTTATTTTACTTCAATTTATATTCCGAACATCAGAATAAATTCCATCGTTTATTTATTTAAAACGATTTCCCATTTCTATTTTTAAATTCATATTTGAATTTAAATATTCAAATTATCAAATGATAATTTTTTTCCATTTTATTTATAAACATTGTTTATAAATTTACTTCAATTTCTTGCATTATTCAATTTATAAACATCGTTTATAAATTCATCACTTCAATTTCTTGTATTATTCAATTTGTAAACGTCGATTATAAATTCAATACTTGTTTTATTTATTCAAAACAAGTAAATATCTTTATAGCCCATTCGAAATTCAATTTCTATTTTTGAAAAGTAAATTTTCCATTTTAAATCTCGACTATCCTTTTTACGGTATTTTATAAATTAACATCTAGGGCCCAATGATATTTAAACATTTAAAAACACCCAATTATCAATCACAGTGTTCTAACACATCATATATGATAAGATATATGAAACCAAACAAATAATAATATTTTTTAGGAATCCAGTTGGATTCCTCCAACCTGTTTTCCTGCATCCACAGACGTTAGTCAACATAAATAATACCTATCCTGCTTCAAGGCAGGATATCGCGGTATAGAAGGTCATCCACTATCATAGCGTGGGGCGTATAGGTTCATCCGCTAATGATTCTGCTGGCATCCGCTAATGGTACTGCGGAAACTACCCAATCACCAATATATATATATATATATATATATATATATAAATAAAACCACAAACACCAATCCTAAATTACTAATATATATATAATATAGCCATAATAAAATTTCAATCCATCCAAACAACCAACAAGCAATTATCTTAACGAATAAAATAATTTTAAATAAAAATATGAGCGAGATTTACTCACCGAGATTTTATCTTGCACTTGTACCAATTTCAATTTCTTTCCATTGATTTCCGAGTCTTTGAACTCCATACAAATGATTTTATCTGATTTATCCTTGCCTAAGAAAAATCCAAATCTTATAATTTAGCAATTGAATTTTCTTAACAAGGTTTAATATCCAGAACACACTAAAATTAATTATTATTTCTCTGACTTCCTGGGTTTGAACAACTAACGATTTTAAATTTAAATATCTCGTTTAAATTTTATATAATTATTCACTACTAAAATTTTCTTTTTAGTTTCTCAATCCCAGATTAGTAGTTAATGACATTTCTTTTCGAATAGTATAATATATTTTGGTTTTAACTAATATGCTAATTTTAAAAAAATAAAACAAGTAAGAATTTACCTTAATCACCATTTTAAAAATCCTTCTTCTCCACTGCTCAAACACAGTAACACGCCCTGTCTCACCCTGACAGCCACTTCATTCCCACGTCCTCTTTCCCCTTTCCTAGTTCGCATTGTCTAGGGGTTCAACGTCATCACTAATTACCACTGCTTTAATTTCCGACCACCCCAACTTTAACGTTGCTGCTACTGTCGTGGTCCCCATTTCATGATTTCCGAACCCTAATTTTACCACATAAAGCATCGCACCCCTCCTGCCACCCACCATCGAGACCTTTAGCTGCAAACACTCCTTATCGTTGACCCATCGCGACTTCCCAGTTGAGTTGAGCTACAAAAATTTGATCGCGAGTTCAAAGAATCGAACAGCCCCAACTTCTCCCCTCCCCCCCCCCCCCAAATCACGACTGTCATGAACCACATCTCCCATCGGTGCGCCTCAAATAACCCACCACAACCTCAGTACCACCCATCGCCATTCCCTACAAATGCGAACGAGTCGAGCGAGCTTCAGGGACTTCTAAAAATCAAATCGCGAACTCGGTTTTTGTTTTGAATTGGTTTTGATTTTAAGGCATTTTCCATTTTCGATTTGGAGTTTTTGATTTTAGTTGTTGAGGATTTGGAGGAGCGAACGACGTGGTTTGTATTGCTTCCTAAAGGAACGGATGGCAAAACAAATGAAGATTAAAGGAAGAAAAGGGGTCGCGGTTTATATAGAAGAAGAACACTTCGGTGTTAAGGAATAGGTGGTAGGTGAAGGTACACTATCATTAATTTCGATTCTATTTCTATTTAATGCGATTTGAAATAAATAGATTTTTATCCTTTTTTAAATAGATGTCGATTTGATTTTCAATTCGATTTCGATCTTATCCATTACAATTATCCCGGGGTTCATAACATGGAATCATGAACCGCTATTTCAATGTAACGACTAGTGTTTCAACATTATAACACTATTCTGAATATAACAAAATAGATTATAAAATTTAATTCGAATGTATGTATAAATAACCATATTAAATTAATATAATATAATTTAAATTTAAAACAAATAAATTCTTCAACAATAAATTACTATTATCGTCGTTTATATTCAAATAGAATATATATTGATCATCTGAACCATTTTGATTCAGTTTTATCTTCGAATTGAATTATTTCAGATTACCGTATTACAATAATTATATATATCAAAAAAATTAAATCCTATATCGATTATTGATCGATAACTCAATATAAAAATTCTTTTATGTTATCAATTCAATATTTAAATAAATATTAAATATTTAAAAATAATCGATCAAAAACTGGGTCGTTACATTCTTCGCCCCTTAAAAGAATTTCGTCCCCGAAATTACTAAGGTAGAAAAAATGGTACAAACCCGTTACTTTTCAAAATCTCTCTTATGTTGAAACTCAGCATTTTATATTTCAACAAATTTAATTCAACCAAAACCTTTGGTTTCCATTCATATTACACATCATTTATACTCACATTCATTTATTCTGAAGGATTTTATCATCAATTCGTATTCCATTCATATTAATTCTGATCAATTTATTTCCTTCGATCCATTTAACTTTCTTAAGTTAAATTTTTAAATGCCGTAATTCTAATTCCCTGGTTTTGATTTCAAATCCTTTTAGAAATCACATAAATATATACATATATTTATTTCAATCTCAAATTCAAAATAGTTGAATTTTCAAAAAACAACTTGTATTATTTCAAACAAATTTCCATCAAAATTTTTCTAAGGTAGCAATCCATCACTTAGAAACTAGAAAATGAACACTGATGATTTCGCAATCATCATCAGAATTATTTCCCAGCCATTGGAGTGAGTTCAATGCATTATCACTTTCAAAATCCATCTAAAAATGGTTTTATTCAGAATCTTTCAAACATTAGCTATATTGTTCTAATATACTTTAGAAAATATTTTCAAAATTCCCAGGATTTAAAATTCCAAATTTTGCTTTGAATTCAATTCTAATTCATCTCATTCGTATATTTAATTCATATACAAATTCTATTTTGGTTATATATAAACATTCCAATTTTATAATTCCATTTGATTACAATATTAACAACCAACTCATCCATATAATATAATAATTTTCAGAAAATTATTCCTTTTTTATCAAAATATAATTTTGGGTAAAATTATCTCATTTACCCACTTTAAAACAATATCATGTTCAATTTTTCTGCTTAAGTGTTTAGAAATTCCTATCGACTTCGTGGCATCCCACAATTCAATCAGAATTCATTAACCTCTCAACAGATTAGCCAACACAATATAAAACAATTTTATATCAATTAACAAATACGTGCTCTCGTATAATACCCTTAACTCATTCTAGGGTACTATTGACCCTTTCTCTAATGAGCACAAACCCAAAGCCTAGGTAATCGCTCAACCTAAGCTCTGATACCAACTGTAATGGCCTGCAAATCCATACTATCTGAGTTGACTAATAACACCATACGTCCAACCCAAATTTCACAGAAATACGAATCATTATTAGTAAGAAGATAGAGGATGAGAAATAGAGAGAAAGAAATATTAGAATAGAAGAAAAGGAAGAAGACAAATCTCACAGCGGAACAAATAAAATATATTATATAACATAACTTTTGAAATACAAATCAGTAACTTTATATACATACCATCATCAGAGCACACAGTTATTCCTGGAACAGTTATAAACACCTGTTTCCAGATACCACATAGTACACAGCGGAATTACGATAGTCTATAGCTAACTGGTGAAGCCTTCTGCTTCCAACTCTTCCAAGTGAACCTGTAAAATCCCAACTACTTGACTTCCCATAAAAATTTGGGCACCCAAGAGTTTAGGGAAAACAAACAAAATAAACTCTGGGTTAGTCATGGGACTGTTGTGAGTAAACTCCAACCATTTGTTTAACTTTCAAAATCCTTTCGAAAGAAACGATAATAGTAAGACCAGCCCACACGTAAACATGGATGGCTTTTACTTTACTATAACCCAAAATACTTTGATACAAAAATCCAGTTATATTATAATAGTGTCTAAATCAAATAAATAACCAAATAGCAGAACGCTTGCATCTCACGCTCCACATACATAGTATACAAATCAAAAACCGCAGGGCGCTTATTGGAGATTTGATTTCCAACATGACAAGGTATGGAACCACCATCCGATAGTTTATCTCTAGAGAGGAATACACTGGGTTCAACAAGAACATCTTGCAACCCGATCCACACATGACCGACCACTCATTTCGCTTGAGTGTATCGAATGTATATCACCAACGGTTGGGATCAGCAACCGTTTCCCGAAAAGGGACAGCATCGATAGATTAAATAAGTAAAAGGAATTTCTCTAGATAGGTTATTATACACCCTAATGGGAGCGACCCACATAGACATGCTGCCTGCCTGATTTTTGTCATTTCCCGGTTGTTGAGGCTTGAGGCTACGATTTCTTATCATTCATTGATAACACAACTCACTTTGAATGCCACATTGTCAGATCCGTTAATCACTAATTGATTTGCACAAATATATTCTGGATATTATGCTAAGAGAATAAATTCTCCGCCACCATATATATCTATACAAACCAACATATGCGATCATTGGAAATACTCTGTCAGACACTCGTCTATACACATTCGTTCTGGGATTGAACGAAACTGAAGGCACAATTTCTATTAATAGTGAAAGTCCTTGCACTTTACTCCATCTTCAATTATCTTCATATAATCTAATTCACAACGCTAATGCCAATACGAAGTGGTTCTCGGATAATAATCCAACCGGTCTCTCCATATTGACAACGATATTGGTAAACACTTCGATAGTCGGTTATTTAACTATCGAAGAAAAATAAACAAACATTCTAACCATCAAACAAATCACTGGGCTTCTTAATAAATATTTCATTAATTAAATCACTTATCCATTCCTTATCAATATTTGTTAACTAAATATTTTCAACCATCATCATGGCACTTTTCTCCATTTGGAAAACATTTCCATATCTCGTCTTCTTAGATTTTCTATACGTAGAAAATATCTTATATTTATAACCGGAAAACATTCCAATTACTTATCCCTTTCATGCCCGTTCATTTCTACACTTAAGAAATATTTATTTATTATATTTCTAAATTTCCACTTACTTGGGTTAAAATGAATGTTGTGTAAAACATCGTTACAACAACCCAAAACACTGTATTCAACTAACTCTTATTCAAACATTTCTCTTCGAGACTGGATCTTGCTATTTATCGGTAAAAAACGAAATCAATCAAGTTGGGGTATAACTACCTCTCAGACCTTGACTGAAAACATCCTTAACTTCAAAACAAACAAAACCACTTACCTCGAGTAATCAACATCATAAAAACCAATTATTCATTTTAAAAACATGTATATGGTTCTCTTTCTAATTTTACCAGATGTAATTATAAATTTTCTTTTTTTGTTTATAATATTCTATTTTTAAGTTCATTTCCTTATCGCATTCTATATATATCGATACATTGATTTCTAACTATCAAAATTTCTTAAAAATATTCTAACTCCTTGAATTCCCGGAAAATTTCTCCATAACCTCCTTTGTACCGAGAGCATCGGGAAAATCCCCAAACCACCACACAGACCCTCTACATTCAAAAAGAAAATTAAAAAGCCAAGCGGCTTGCCGATACGGCGCATAAAACCTCATATGGAATTTAAACGTGTACCTTTTGGTCAGGCATTTCAATTTATAGCTCTCCATATACTTCATTCCAAACCTTTTTAACACACATCCAAATATTCCCATTTGGTTTCAACTTAATCCATTCGTCTTAACCCAATTCGCTAATTTATTTTCTAATTAGTTATTTTGCCTATTTTACTTCTTTATTTGAACATAACATGTTCAAATAAAGTATTAAACTTGCTTATAACCAAATTGAATTCCAATTTCAATTCTACTTTCCTTTTCGATTTCGAATATAAATTTCCAAATAGAATTCACTTATTCAAATCCCAATATAAATTCAAAATCTCATTAACTAATTACTATTCAAATTAATTAATTCTATTCAATAGTTAAAAATCTGATTTCTATTTCAAAAATTAATTCATTACTCCACTTGAGTTCACATATATTTTACAACTCAAATCTGAAACTTTCTAAATAGAAATTCGGATTTTATTTGATTAAAATCCTTTTATAAAATTAAATAAATTGTTATGTGTAGCACCCCGTGTTTTCTGTGAACTTAAGAATTACAAATCTGAGTATAATTAAAATATAATGTCAGAATAAAGGGAAATGGGCTGTGCCATTGCGTTCGTCTCGGAAAAATACGCGAAATAGAGTCCGAAATTTCGTAAATCAGAGTCCATATGACGGAGTTATGGCCTTCCAAAGTTCAGAAACAAATTAAACAGCACAGACCAGGTCGACTGGGGAGTCTACCCTAGAGTCGACCTGCCCCCAGGGGGTCGACCCTAGAGTCGACCCTGGAGTCGACCTGCCCCCAGGGGGTCGACCCTAGAGTCGACCCTAGTGTCGACCTAGGGGTCGACCTGCCTCCCGAATCTGCTTTTCTACCTGGGTGCGTTCTGATGTATCTGGTCTCGTTTTCTGTCTAGATTCCTCTACCTAAACCTATTTAAACAGCCCCAAACCCAGCCTTCTCTGCACACAATTCTATTCTGCTTCTACTCTGCCTCTGTTCTAAATTAAAAATAAAAATGGCGTTGCTACACTGCTGAAATCAAAACTAGAAGACCATCAACATCAACCTAAATTCAATTAAAGATTAGAGCTTCTGCAACGGTTCTACAACAACTAGAGTTTTTTCTTTAATCCAATTAAGGCATGTACAGTTATTTTCCGCTATAAACGTTAATTCTGATTTTGACATGAATTGTGAATCTGAATCTGAGACTATATCTGTTCTGTTCTGATTTGATTTATTTTATTCTGTACCTCTTTCCTCTTTCTGTTCTATAGCCAGGCTACCACGAGCCTGAGCCAATCTCATAAGAGATCGACATACGCTAAAATGTTTGGGACAATCAAATGAATGTGCATAAATTGGGCATGACTGCTATGTGATTGATTTGAGGAAAGAACATAGGTTGGACTTGGAACTTAGAACATAAATCTAAGGCATAATTGGACTGATCTGTGACTGATTTGAGTATATAAACTAGATCTAGATCTGTGCATATATGACTGTTTGGGATTATCATATGATAATACATAACTTGCAAATCTGGAATATTAAGATCTGAACTAAAACACATATCATATGTTAGATCTAGATCCTTGGGCATATTTTATAACGGATTATAACTTAGGTGTGAAGATCCATATTAAGATTTGATAACTATCAAGTGTGAATAACACCTAAGTAGGAGATTTTTGAATATATGACATGCATTGAAATAGATGGCTATAGTTGGTATAATTTATATGTGAATCTTTTGTACTAGGCAAGTGGAACTAAATTGGGACATGCAAATTATGACCATAATCTGTGACATGCAAATTCAATGCAAACGTAGGGTATATGATCCTAGTGTGAATCATGACCACTATTTAGGCATGCAAATTTAGGCCAAATTTATAATTAGGCAAGATATGTGAAACTTTAAGGAATGATGAAAATCAGTTATAATTGCCTAATTTGCTAGTTCTGCTATATTTGCCTAATCTGATAGTTTTATTATATCGCCTAATCTGCTAGTTCTGTTATATTGCTTAATCTGCTAGTTCTGCTCTACTGCCTAGCTTACTAGATCTATTCATCTGCTGGATCTGTCATCCGCTAAGTCTATTGAAAATGCCTAAATCTGTTAAATTTATTTGTTTAAATGCCTAACCTGTTATATGCCAAAATCTTCTAAGTTGCTAAATCTGTTAAATCCGTTAAGTCATATAATCTGGAAAATCTGTTATCTACTAAAATCTGTTATCTGCTGAGTTGATATAATCATTGATATAATCTGAATTGGCATATATATTGGGCGTGCGCATAAACGGTAAATTATTAATTAATTGGCCGCAAAGATAAACGTGACTAACTCGAGGTTAGAATGAGTTTGCGGCGTAATTCTGCCCGGAACCGCCCGGCATATCCAGTGGCCGCAAACAATAGGTTCTAATGTGAGAAGTTAGTCATAACCTGCTTAAGACACGAGGCTAGGTCTGGCTTGTGGCAGAAGTCTGCCCGGAACCGCCCGGCCCATCCAGCGACCACAAGCTAGCGACCTAATGTGAGAGGTCTGGGCATTAATAATTAATGCAAATCTAAGATAAGAATGACGTCTAAAACGTATTGGAGGAAATAGGGTTAAACCAACTGGATTAATAGGTGTAGTAAACCCGTCCAGGAATCTGTAGGCCCAATACAAAGTTAGACAAATCTGAAAAATCTGTACATCTGATCTGTTAGTATGAAAACTTGTTAACTTAATCTATGAACTAGTAAATCTGAATTCTGTATGTCTGAACTTGTAAACAAGTTAAGCTGAAATCTGTTAGTCTGGGGACATAAGGTTAGGAGGGGAATTACTTGTGTCATCTGTTGTTTGGGACCCATATTAGTCAGTAACCCTTTCTGGTATCAAAACTTTGACCCAACAGTAAGTAGGGTCCGGGCACGCTTACTGAACTAATTATAAGCGGTTCATTTTGATAATGGCGAGGGGTGTTGATGGTGCGTTCCAACCGGGTCATGTGCGTGCATGGATCCCGGTCTGCCTCTGAGGATGTAAGACGCCGTGACATCTGTAAATAGGTCTGTGCCAATTGGTTCTCACTTTAGGGAGTGATACACCCTACTGTGGGGCCGACACAGGATATTTATGTATTAGGGAGCCGATCACTTGGGGTAGGGTTTTAGGGTACACTTAGTTCTGTCTGTTTCTGTTGGTATCGTCTGTTTAAGTTGGGTGGTAACACCTGTCTGTTTCTGTGTGGTACCGTCTGTTTGGGTGGTAAAGGCCCATTACTAGTGTACACCTAATTCTACATTCTGTTTCCGTAGGGATTAATCTGTTTTTGCTTCTGTCTGTTTCTGATCGGGTAGTAAAGGCCCATTATTAGCATTCTGTTTCTGTTAAATTATTCTGTACCCGTTCCTGCTTCAGTTTAGACATTAGGGTGACACCTAATTATGTTATACTAGTATTAGTGCAGAGAAGTGTAAAGCAATAGTTTATGCCATTCTGTTCTTCTGTTATATCTGCTACACCTGTTACAGTTATCCCTCATCCAGTTTTATGTTCATGTCATATTATTATTATTATCTGTTCATATGCTGAAAGTCAGTGGACTTGCCAGACTTTTTGTCTGACCCTTGTTGTTTCGCCTCCTTTCTTCCGTTTCCTCCCCCCCCCCCCCCCCAGGTTATCCAAGGAGGGAATACTTTTGCTTGATCCGGATTTCTCTTTGCTTGAAGTGCTTAAAGTATGGCTTGGCTCTGTATAGCTTCCGTTCCATGGGGATTATGATTTTAAACCATGCATTTTGAAGGCTTTTGTACAAGACTGATATTTTGTACTTGAATTCTGAGATTTGAAAGGATGTAACCATATTGATTTCTGTTTCCGCTCTAATAAAGTTAAAAATTTTCAAGCACTGTTTTATCTGTCTTGTAAGTTTCTGTTCTATTTACTAAAATGCTCCACCAAAGTTAAGGCATTCCCTTTGTTAGTGACCTTAACGGAAGTGGGGTGTTACACTTGGTATCAGAGCTGAAGGTTACCAGATTTTATAAAAAGTTTTGAAAAATATTTTCAAAAAGGTTTTGAAAGGAAGTATTTTCAAAAATAAAGCTTATTTTGAAAAACATAATCCCCAAGAGCCATATATCTTTCTTTCAGTTCTTTTTGTATTGAACCTTTCCTTTTTCGTTTCAGCATGTCTGAAGCATCTGAGATACCAGAGGGTATTCATGTACCCAGTTGGTTTCGTCAATATCTTGAGGCTAGGACCGCCGCTGCAGGTCCAGCAAATGATCCCCCTCCCCCACCCCCTCCTCGTGCAATTGCTTTCTCAAAGATCTGTAGAGATTTTAGGGCCATGGGTGGGAAGGATTTCAAAGGAACTGAATCATTCGTAGATGCGAGGAATTGGCTCAAAGAAACTGAGGATCTATTCGTTATCTTCGAGGTGGACGATAGGCAGAAGGTACAGTTGGCAGTATGGCTGCTCAAAGATGAAGCTTCCTACTGGTGGGAAGTCACTAACGCCGAGAGGCTGGTTGAGACATGGATGGATTTTAGAACAAGGTTTGAGACAAAATTTCTCTCGCAAGCTGAACGGAGTTTACAACTGGAGAAGTTCTTATCTCTTAAGCAAGGAAGTATGACGGTCAAGGAATACGTCAACCAGTTCAACCAACTAGCTAGGTTCGGATTGGATTTAGTCAACACTCAGCATAAAAAGGCTCTCCGCTTTGTTAAAGGATTGAACGAGCCACTGCACATCCTAGCCATGACCCATGTACCCATGGGAGCGACTTACGAGAAATTGGTGGACATGGCACTACTGCACGAGGAAGACAAGGGCCCGAAAGAGACAAAGAAGGGAGAACTACAGAATAAGAAAGCGGGGCCCAAAAAGGAAACACAAAAGAAGGATGAAAAAACTGAAGATAAGAAGGGGAAAAAGTGCTTTACTTGTGGGAGCTCGACTCATCTGAACAAGGATTGCAGAAAAAGGAAAGGCACTTGCTTCAACTGTGGAGAGATGGGGCACTTCACTAGGGACTGCCCGAAGAGACGAGGGCAAGGAGGGCAGGCAAACACTCTCGAGGCTAGTGGCTAGGATAGAAATAGGAAAATTTCTATAGTAGGTTTAATTTCTTTATCTGATTATGGAGTTAAGACTTTTTCTGATTCTGGTATTTTGATTTTGTAATCGATACTCTGCACTTTAATAATAGTATTATTTCTGAATTCCGCTGTAGACTCAGACCCCTAAGGGTTATGGCTCATCTGTTTGAGATTGGGGTTTGAGGGATATTTGTGTTAGACGTCAAGTATGACCCATACATTCTGAGTTTTTGTGGGATATGATTTTTATCATGCTTAGCTTCCGAAGAATCATTAGGGAACCTGATCTGTACCAGCAGTCTGTAAATATCTGAATACTTCTGATAAGATTTCCAGTTTTGACATTGTCTAAAGAGGGTAACCCTCTGGGTGTCAATCTGATGTTGATTTCGGTCTTCGGGGTTGACACTTAGGGGAATTATTTTCTCAACCAATGTCTGATAGGAATCAAGTTTTTGTTTTATCTGTACTCGCTTCCTCGACTGTATACTATCGATCGAGTGTTCAACTTATAGATAGGAATCCTGATGGGTGTAAACATGTGTTTGAGACATGTTATGTTTGATGGTTCAAGTGGATGCAAGTGGTTGCTAGTAGTTGCTCGTGGACGCATATACACACACTAGGCAATAGATCGGCTCGAAAACACTCTCATACTGCATATGGATGTGTGAGCATTTTAAATTTTTATGGATGCAAAATGGTTGAATCAGCACATGGATGTTGCATATGAGTGGATGGTTGTGCACTCATATAGAAATGATATGTATCAAATAGGAAAATTGCATACATATTGGACTCATGGCACTGACATAATTCGCATTAAGGAGGTCAACTGAATCAGTAGACCGCATGATCTTTGCATTAGATAAGGAACATATACACACACTTTTGCAAATGTTCATACAGCACTAGAAATTTCTAAGGACAATGGATGCTTGTGGATGATGACTGAGTAGATGAGTGATTGGATGGTAGGACACATTCTTCTTAACTTGAAGATTTCGGGGACGAAATCCTTTAAGGAGGGGAGAATGTAACACCCCGTATTTTCTGTGAACTTAAGAATTACAAATCTGTGTATAATTAAAATATAAAATCAGAATCAAGGAAAACGGGCTAAGCCATTGCGTTCGTCTCCGAAAAATACACGAAATAGAGCCCGAAATTTCGTAAATCGGAGTCCATATGACCAAGTTATGGCCTTCCAAAGTTCAGAAAAAAATTAAACAGCATAGACCAGGTCAACTGGGGAGTCGACCCTAGAGTCAACCTGCCCCCAGGGGGTCGACCCTAGAGTCGACCTGCCCCTAGGGGGTCGACCCTAGAGTCGACCCTAGAGTCGACCTGCCCCCAGGGGCTCGACCCTAGTGTCGACCTGGAGGTCGACCTGCCTCCCAAATCTGCTTTTCTGCCTAGGTGCATTCTGATGTATCTGGTCTCGTTTTCTGTCTAGATTCGTCTACCTAAACCTATTTAAACAGCCCCTAACCCAGCCTTCTCTGCACACAATTCTATTCTGCTTCTACTCTGCCTCTGTTCTAAATTAAAAATAAAAATGGCGTTGCTACACTGCTGAAATCAAAACTAGAAGACCATCAACATCAACCTAAATTCAATTAGAGATTAGAGCTTCTGCAACGGTTCTACAACAACTAGAGTTCTTTCTTTAATCCAATTAAGGCAAGTACAGTTATTTTCCGCTATAAACATTAATTCTGATTTTGACATGAATTGTGAATCTGAATCTGAGATTATATCTGTTCTGTTCTGATTTGATTTATTTTATTATGTACCTCTTTCCTCTTTCTGTTCTATAGCCAGGCTACCACGAGCCTGAGCCAATCTCATAAGAGATCAACATACGCTAAAATGTTTGGGACAATCAAATGAATGTGCATAAATTGGGCATGACTGATATGTGATTGATTTGAGGAAAGAACATAGGTTGGACTTGGAACTTAGAACATAAATCTAAGGCATAATTGGACTGATCTGTGACTGATTTGAGTATATAAACTAGATCTAGATCTGTGCATATATGACTGTTTGGGATTATCATATGATAATAACTTGCAAATCTGGAATATTAAGATCTGAACTAAAACACATATCATATGTTAGATCTAGATCCTTGGGCATATTTTATAACGGATTATAACTTAGATGTGAAGATCCATAATAAGATTTGATAACTATCAAGTGTAAATAACACCTAAGTAGGAGATTTTTGAATATATGACATGCATTGAAATAGATGGCTATAGTTGGTATAATTTATATGTGAATCTTTTGTACTAGGCAAGTGGAACTAAATTGGGACATGTAAATTATGACCATAATATGTGACATGCAAATTCAATGCAAACGTAGGGTATATGATCCTAGTGTGAATCATGACCACTATTTAGGCATGCAAATTTAGGCCAAATTTATAATTAGGCAAGATATGTGAAACTTTAAGGAATGATGAAAATCAGTTATAATTGCCTAATTTGCTAGTTCTGCTATATTTGCCTAATCTGATAGTTTTATTATATAGCCTAATCTGCTAGTTCTGTTATATTGCTTAATCTGCTAGTTCTGCTCTACTGCCTAGTTTACTAGATCTATTCATCTGCTGGATCTGTCATCCGCTAAGTCTGTTGAAAATGCCTAAATCTGTTAAATTTATTTGTTTAAATGCCTAACCTATTATATGCCAAAATCTGCTAAGTTGCTAAATCTGTTAAATCCGTTAAGTCATATAATCTGGAAAATCTGTTATCTGCTAAAATCTGTTATCTGCTGAGTTGATATAATCATTGATATAATTTGAATTGGCATATATATTGGGCGTGCGCATAAACGGTAAATTATTAATTAATTGGCCGCAAAGATAAACGTGACTAACTCGAGGTTAGAATGAGTTTGCGGCGTAATTCTGCCCGGAACCGCCCGGCACATCCAGTGGCCGCAAAAAATAGGTTCTAATGTGAGAAGTTAGTCATAACCTGCTTAAGACACGAGGCTAGGTCTGGCTTGTGGCAGAAGTCTGCCCGGAACCGCCCGGCCCATCCAGCGGCCACAAGCTAGCGACCTAATGTGAGAGGTCTGGGCATTAATAATTAATGCAAATCTAAGATAAGAATGACGTCTAAAACGTATTGTGGGAAATAGGGTTAAACCAACTGGATTAATAAGTGTAGTAAACCCGTCCAGGAATCTGTAGGCCCAATACAAAGTTAGACAAATCTGAAAAATCTGTACATCTGATCTGTTAGTCTGAAAACTTGTTAACTTAATCTGTGAACTAGTAAATCTGAATTCTGTATGTATGAACTTGTAAACAAGTTAAGCTGAAATCTGTTAGTCTGGGGACACAAGGTTAGGAGGGGAATTACTTGTGTCATCTGTTGTTTGGGACCCATATTAGTCAGTAACCCTTTCTGGTATCAAAAACTTTGACCTAACAGTAAGTAGGGTCTGGGCACGCTTACTGAACTAATTATAAGCGGTTCATTCTGATAATGGCGAGGGGTGTTGATGGTGCGTTCCAACCGGGTCATGTGCGTGCATGGATCCCGGTCTGCCTCTGAGGATGTAAGACGCCGTGACATCTGTAAATAGGTCTGTGCCAATTGGTTCTCACTTTAGGGAGTGATACACCCTACTGTGGGGCCGACACAGGATATTTATGTATTAGGGAGCCGATCGCTTGGGGTAGGGTTTTAGGGTACACTTAGTTCTGTCTGTTTCTGTTGGTACCGTCTGTTTCTGTTGGGTGGTAACACCTGTCTGTTTCTATGTGGTACCGTCTGTTCGGGTGGTAAAGGCCCATTACTAGTGTACACCTAATTCTACATTCTTTTTCCGTAGGGATTAATCTGTTTCTGCTTCTGTCTGTTTCTGATCGGGTAGTAAAGGCCCATTATTAGCATTTTGTTTCTGTTAAATTATGCTGTACCTGTTCCTGCTTCAGTTTAGACATTAGGGTGACACCTAATTCTGTTATACTAGTATTTGTGCAGAGAAGTGTAAAGCGATAGTTTATGTCATTCTGTTCTTCTGTTATATCTGCTACACCTGTTACAGTTATCCCTCATCCAGTTTTATGTTCATGTCATATTATTATTATTATCTGTTCATATGCTGAAAGTCACTGGACTTGCCAGACTTTTTGTCTGACCCTTGTTGTTTCGCCTCATTTCTTCCGTTTCCCCCCAGGTTATCCAAGGAGGGAATACTTTAGCTTGATCCGGATTTCTCTTTGCTTGAAGTGCTTAAAGTATGGCTTGGCTCTGTATAGCTTTCGTTCCATGGGGATTATGATTTTAAACCATGCATTTTGAAGGCTTTTGTACAAGACTGATATTTTGTACTTGAATTCTGAGATTTGAAAGGATGTAACCATATTGCTTTCTGTTTCCGCTGTAATAAAGTTAAAAATTTTCAAGTACTGTTTTATCTGTCTTGTAAGTTTCTGTTCTGTTTACTAAAATGCTCCACCAAAGTTAAGGCATTACCTTTGTGAGTGACCTTAACGGAGGTGGGGTGTTACATTATGGGTTTTTAAATGGTTATTGTAATAACTCGGAAAATACGAGCCAATTTAAAATTTTTAAATTGGTGATTTCAAAGGAATTTAAACAATTGAAATAGAATATTTCAATAAAATAGTGAATTAGAAATAGTGAGTCAGATTGAAAATTTGAATTCAAACTTTGACTGACTGTGCAGGGTGGAAAATATAACGGATTTTAGCGAAACAAAAAATATTTAAATCTGTTAGTCAATACCTTTCTAACGAATCTGAAAAATCAAAGTTTCATAACGGGAATCAAAAGTTATGGCCGAATGAATTTTCAGAATGGTCGTTATATAGAATATATAGCCCTGGAAAATTGATATTTTGCATACGACCTCGGAATTCGACGAAACCACTTTTGTTGGGTCCGGGATGTCAAATTATTGCTAGGTTTCAAATTTCAAAAATTTTGAAGCTAGTATGTGAGCGTGGCAAAAGAAAATGCTTTTGGTCAATTTCTGTTAAATTGGATCGACCAGAAAATGGCCATTTTTCAATCGATCTCAGAATTCGACGAAACTAGTTTTGTTGGGACCGTAGCGTCAAAACATAGCTAGATTTATTTTTCTGGAATTTTTCGAATCAGTTTGTGGCCCTGGCAAATTGAAATGTACGTTCAAAGTTAAAAATTAAATGTTTTATACTTTAATTTGAAAAATAACTGACTGTAACAGTCGAATTGGCCTACGAAACATATCCCATTGTGTCCGGAATGGGGGTATTTAGCTAGGGGCGACAGTCGTTGGGTTTGAAAAGGAGTTCGTTTGAGAAAACACTATTTAAAAATTTAATAAAACTATCGACCAATCATATTTCTCCATTCATAAATAAAAAAAACATCAGAAAACCCCCCCGACCCCCCGACATCGACGACGGAAAAGCTCTCCCTTCCCTGGCGATTTCCGATCGCCACAGCCCAAATCAGCCCCTCCCCCAGTTCAACTTTTTGTAGTTCTCCTTCCCCTCTTCAAATCCATATAAGGAGCTCCCCCTATCGTTGCTTCTACGTCGAGATATCCCCCTCCAAAGTCCCGACCTTCAAACCGCCGCCGCCGACAATCTCGACCACTGAATGCCACCAAACCGCCGTGCGCCTGTAGCCTTCTCGAAGCTCTTCCACGTCCAACTCGCCGATCATCCCCTCGTGCCCCGGTTCTCGCGAAAACCGCAAACCAAGTTTTGAACCTTCGTGAAAGGTGAGTTTTTTTTTTATGTTTACACTTTGAAAAATCATATCTTTTTGATGTGTTAACGAAATTCGATGAAACAGGAAACATCACAACCGCAAGGAAGCTCTCTACACTCTAGAAGAAGCCGTGGATTTTTCTGACATCGTATCTATTTTTAGCGAAGCAACAAACCAAAGTGAGAAATCTAAATTAAATAAATTTGAATGGAAAATGTCGTGTATAAATTATATTAGCGAAATATAAATTACACACGTGTTGTCTACCTCTTGTACATGCGTGGTGTAAGCTATATGAGCGAAGTATGAATTATACATGCATAGAATAATTGATATATGTGTTGAAATGCAAGTGAAATATAGCAATTATATATATACTCCCCTCGTCCACAAACCATGGACGCTATTTATTGTTGTGAATTGGTGTGGAATATTGGATGAAAAATACGAATGGTTGAATAATTGTTTGTGGTTGATATTGTTTGGTTGTGGTTGAAAAATACCCATTGGTGATTGAAATGAATTGGAAATAATTGTGGAAATAAAAATAAACATGCCGCCTGCGTGCGAATTAGATGCATGAATCCCCATTGTCAAAAACCGCGAGGTTTTAAGGTAGAGCGAGGAGCCGTACTAGGGACGGTGCCGGTTTTAACTACCCTGCCGTTATGCTGCCGAAATTTTGAATAATCTTTGTGTGTTAGAATTATTTTCATATGTTGAAATTATCTTCATGCGTTGAAATTAAAGCCATATGTTGAAACTATATCCATGTGTGGAAATGTTTGTGTGTTGAAAAGTGATGTGTGAAAATTAAATTCATTTGTGAATGAATGAAGTGTTTAAACAATAAAAATCACATTTTTATAATATATATGAAGTATGAAAAATATTCTCCTTATATATAAATAGTTTTAACAATAAAAATCCTATCTTTCTTATATGAACAACATAAATAAAATATCCATGTGTGGAAATGCTCATGTGTTGAGAAGTGTGTGTAGTGGAAAAGTTCATGTGTTGAATAAAAAGATCGAACAATAAAAATTACATTTTTATTGAAACTATGAAGTGTTGAAAACATCCATTTATCGAATAAATATTTTAAATGATAAAAATATCATTTTTATCATATATGTGATATGCTAGAGATATGCAGACTTTGAAATAAATATTGGTGAAGGAATATTATTTTTAACATGCATAGGAACTAAATAAAATAGTCATGTGTTGAAATCTATTTTAGTTCGCCAAAATTATCATCTTTGAAATGTGTAGTGTTAAAAATAGCCACTTGTTCAAATAAATGTGCATGAGTTGAAATATACATTAATTAGCTAATGACATGATTTTAGCCTATGCATGCAACATTAGAATGAATGGTGTTTTTAAACCAAAGTAAATCAAATATGAAGTTGAATGGAAAATTGATAAGTGATATAAATTGTATATATGTACATGCATATTTATTGAACAGGTTATAGCAAAGGGGCTAGAGAAGAGGAATAAAATTTTGTGCCCGACAAATAGGTACACATTTACTGTTTTGTTTGGGTGATGATTTTATGAGCTTATTGGCTAGCCGCTTGGCTTTTTCTTTTTCTTTTTGACATGAGACACCCGTGTGGCTATTTGGGAATTTTCCCAGCCCCTCCCGTACAAAGGAGGTTATGGCGAAATTTTCCAAAATTTAAAGGCGTTAGTGAAATAATTGAAGTAGAAACGATATAGGAATTTTTGAATGAACTATATTTATACAAATATATAAATATAAATAAAATTAAAACGAAACGTGGCCGTGCAATTCGTGTTTTGAAACCGTGATTTCAAACGACTAGTGCAGGAAATCCGACCAATGGATTTTCCCGAAACCGCAACCATTGGGTTCGCCTTGGAAATATCTTTCCAATGGCACCAACTTTGTGAAGATCCGACGGTTGGATTGTCTGGAATGTTTAATTCAAATATGAAGAAAAACAGCGCCATAAACGATTATATATATATATATATATAAAAATATAATTAAATTAAATCGAATAACGACGCTGTAGTTCGTAAACTGAAATCGTAATTTCAAATGGCCAGTGTGGAAGATCCGACCGTCGGATTTTCCCAAAACTGAAACCGTTGGATTCGTTTTGAAATGACCTTCCTAATGATATAAAATTTATGAAGATCCAACGGTTAGATTTTTAGATATGTGTAAAAAAAATTAGTGAAAAGCAGCGCCAGTGCATCGATACGACCTGAAACGTCGTTTAATTAAATTTGGCCATTTTAAATTAAATAAAAATGGCGATATATCGTTATAAAATACTATAGACGATATAGAGTGAAAATAATCCCATTTTGTTGTGTTTGCTTGACATGTGATTGTTGAATGTATTTAACATGAAAATTATAACTAAAGAACTGAAAAGTGAATGTTGAATAGACCAACCATGTGACAAATTGATTTGAAAATCTAAATATACGTGGATTATTTGAAAAGGCCGAGTTTATCTCATTTCAAATAATGGATCGACGTTGAGAAGCGAAGAGTCGAAGACGATTGAAGACCGACGATCTTCACATTGGATGGATTGGCGCTACTGATGCTTGTGATTGGAGTAGCTATCACAAAGGAACTGAAGTAGTAGCCGTCAAAACATACTATTGATTGTACGGATATGCGAGTAATTGGTGCCTCCGGTTTCGTTCAGGCCCAGAACGGACTTGTAAATGGACTGTGTGTCTGACATTGGATTTTGTTCTGTATTGATTGATCTCTGTTAAATATATATCTGATTGGCGGTGGAGAATTTATTCTCTTTCTTAACGCCCTTCTCTGAGATGTACGAGCTCAGAGGTTATATATTGATAGAAATCAGTCGCATGGAGTGGATTGCCTGTGTGGCACGCCTAAGTGGCATATGATCAAGGCTTCTGTTGCAAAGCAAAGTCTTGTGGTGGATGATCAAAGCATGGTCTGTGTGATGTAGCTTTGTGTATAACGTGAATTCGTGAGCCTCACACTCCGGTATGAGTCAAAAACGGGAGAAGGACCCAAGGAGTGCATGACGTTTCTTTCTAGCTATGGTGGTGTCAGTGACCTCCCAGCCCTGACATTTATATCTACTTTTCACCTGTGTGGTTGTTGGAATACGAGGCGCCTCGATTATAGGTCTGTAAGGACCGGGAAACGTGTGTTCAAGAATAATTAATCCTCAAAAGTAAGAGAGGACCGGCCTTGGAGGATCCAGGGGATTGCTGTGTGCGGTCCCGAGGCATTTGCTAGAGTGTCTCGAATCCGAAAGGAGCTATCCCCTTGCCTCGACTAATGAAGGAATCCAATTTCCAATACGAAATATGCGGATGTTAGCCTACTTTGTGAACTAGGCAACACAAAGTCAAGAAACCAACTGTTGAAGAATATTTCAAGTTATGCGACTCCGGTTCGGATCGGAAGGAAGCTCCACAATTCAGATTGATAGCAGCGTATCGGTTCGGATCGGGTAAAATTCTCTGTTCGGATCGGATATCTCTTACTGGATAAATTGGCAAAGCATACCTGATCGGATCGGAAGGCCAATGAATCTCAGGTGGATCGGAAAGCCGTCTGCTTGCCACGACTTCGGAGCGGAGCGGAGTATGATTAGAGAAGAAGAGACGTTCAAGCTACTCCGGTTCGGGTCGGGTATTCCGATCCGAACCCCCAACCTGCATGTCTCCGACCCGCACCCATGATCCAGGAAAATCTCCTATAAAGTCGCCTGGAGAACCGGATCGGATGTGACCAATTCCTACCCCTAACGTCCATCTCATTGATGCGTTGTCTGCTTGATGGCCCATCCGAACCCGAAGAGAGGGCGATGGATGACACGTGTTCCGACCCGGATTGCATCTCAGGCAAATTCACACCTATAAATACCCCATCTAGAGACAAAGAGGAGGATCTTTTTCAGCACTTTTGAGAATCCAAGTACCTCCATCATTCGAATTCCTTCACTCCCGGAAAATCCAAACCATCTTTCATTTCCTGTTTTAATCTTTCTGAGTGAACAAAAGTGAGTTGTGAGCGAATCTTACATTGTATTTGTAATTGAGTTGCTGAATATAGTGAAAACTAAGTGGACGTAGGCATTTCTTCGCCGAACCACTATAAATCTTGTGTGTTCTTTTTTATTTCTGTTTTACTTTATCTTGTTTCTAATCAATTTGGGTGTTAGGACCACATTTGGGTCTAACATTTTGGTGCTTTCACTGAGAAACCTCATCTAAATTCTTTATTTTCCGGGATCTCTTTCTACTTTTTGGACCGTTGAGTTCAAAGAAGTGAATCCTTAAGTTTCTCCACTTTCTTACGTTCGTTGAAGTAATTGTCAAAGACTCATGGCCAGAGGAAAAGGCAAGGAAGTCCAGTCTGTTCAAGGAAATGGAGCTGGTGAAGATCAGCAACATGCTGTTGTAACAAGGTCTAGGGGGCAGAGTTCAGCAGCAGGGAGAATCAACGCAGAAAATCCGAACCGACAGCAAGGGGAAAGTTCCGATCCGATCCGGGTTGGAGACTCTGAAGCAGTGCACTCCCCCAGTCTGAACCGACCCGACTTGCTCGCTGCACACCGATCCGAACAGACACCCCAGCTCCGATCCGACCCGACTTCCTACCTCCGATCCGACCCGATGCTTGGTGCAGCTGGAACATCTACTCGAGTCCCCGCGAATGCTCCAATTCCAGCTGCCAGGGTTGGAGACCAGGCCAATCCATCTGCTCCCATCACTCAAGGAGATTTCTCGCGCTTGCTTGATATGCTTGAGAGCACGAGGGAAGCTATGAGAGTTCATGAGCGCACCAATCTCATGATGCAGGAAAATATGAGGCTCATGAGTCGGGAAATCAGCGAGCTCCGCCGGCAAAGAACTCCGTCGCCAGTTCGTCATACACCAGTAGATCAATCTTCATCTTCTGAGGAAGAGAGGCCCCGTGAGCGAAGGCCACTCGAACGACCTCAGAACGTGGAGCAGCTAACGTTTGGATCTTTGGGATCTCGCGAGGATATCGCACGAGCATTAGGAAACGATAGCCCATCTCGGGGGCAAAGACTCCAGTCCCCTCTTCCCGAGATCGACCGGGAACGCAGGGAAAGGAATCGAGCAGAGGCAGCTCGAAGAAGAAGGGCGTCTCCTGAGCAAGAGCCCCGGAGGAACTCGGACACTAGGGCCAGGGAACCTGAGCAGCCCCTAACTAGTGCCGATGTGCAGGCGATGGTTCGTCGAATTATGTCCGAAAGCCGGAATTATACAAATGAAGACTACGGTATAGAGCGAAGCCATACTCCGTTCACTGACGACATCCTAGACTTCCAGTTCCCCCGACGCTTTAATTTGCCACAGATGGATAAATATAATGGAAGGACTGATCCAGGACAGCACTTGATGCGGTATTCGTGGCTTATGAATGCAGCTGCTGCCCCCGATGAAGTAAAATGCAAAGCGTTCCCAATCTACCTAGAAGATGTGGCTTTATTTTGGTTTACCCGACTTCCTCCTCGTTCAATTTCTAATTACAAAGAACTAAGCGAGCGTTTCATGAACCAGTTCCGATTACATGCTCGAAAGTCCAAGAGCGTTATTGAATTGTCAAGGATCAAACAGGCACCAGGAGAATCTTTAAGGGCATATTTAGATCGATTTAACCAAGCTGTAACTGAGGTCAGTGACCCGCATGAGCCCACTATTCTGATGGCATTGAAGGAAGGAGTCGATCCCGAGTCTGAGTTTGGAGACTACCTTTCTGGGAAGACACCCCCCACAAGGGCGATATTCTACGAAAAAGCCGATATTTATCTGAGACGAGAGGAGGCCCGGGCAAACCGGAAGAGAAAGTCTGAGACAGCTTCAAAGGAGAATGTGCAGAGTAATATTGCAGTGAAGCAGTCCGGGGAAAGTTCTGGCAAGGTTGAAGTAAATGTAGGAAACAAGGGTGGAAACAGCAATACTGGAAGCGGGGGAAACAACAACAACCGTAATTCGAACGGTAACAGGAGAAACAGAAATAGGGGAAGCGACCCAAACAAAAGGCCCCGATTCCAGAACTACGAGAACTACACACCATTGAATGACACGTTGGAAAATATTTACCTGGATACGTATAATGTGTTGCAATACAAAAGACCGCCACCTCGTGATTCAACCGAGAAAGAAATGGCGACAGGGAAATTTTGCTTGTTTCACGGAACGCATGGACATTCGACCAATGAGTGTCGACATTTGAGGGATGTAATTGAAAAGCTGCTGCGAGAAGGAAAGTTGGATGAGTACAAGGTTGCCCCGAGGGACAGGGGGCAAGGAGAGCAGGCTCCAAAGCAAATCCTACCTGCTCCTAAGCCTACCGCGCAGCAGAAAGGTAAAGGGATCGTCATCAACTCCATAGTAGGCGGACCTCACCCGGCAATCCGAAGCTTTAGGTCAATGGACCAATATGTGAATGCGGCCAAGCATCTAGATGTGAATGAAGGTGACGATTTGGAGGATGTTACCCCCATCAAACAACAAAAAACCATGTTCGATGACGTGGTGTTTCGCAGCCGAGACAACACGGGAATACAATCTCCCACCAATGATCCGTTGGTTATTACTACCGCTATTGGGCCAGCGTTGGTCCATAAGGTATTAGTAGACAACGGAAGTTCCGTTAATATTTTGTTCAAGAAGTCATTTGATCAGATGAAGCTTGAGCCTGAAGATCTGAAACCTTGTGAAGGATGGATTAGAGGTTTCAACGGAGCGACGACAGCTCCTCTGGGATATATAGAGTTGCCTGTGACCCTAGGGCAAGGAGAACGTAGAAGAGTGCGAATGCTTCAGTTTGTAGTACTGGACGTAGATTCGCCATATAACGCATTTTTAGGGAGGCCTGCCCTCGCTGAGTTTAGAATTTGTATCGCCCCTTGGTGCTTGTTACTAAAGTTCCCAACCGAAGCCGGGACTGGAGTAATAAGAGGGGATCAGGTTTCTGGACGGGCCTGCTATGTGGCCGAACTGAAGATGTTGATGAAAGGAGTTAATGTTGAGAATAAGGATGCCTCATCTCCCACAAAGGGGGACTCGGCATAGCAATTAGAGAGGTTGAACCCAAGGGAGTTGCGAAAAGGAACGCCTGAAGACCTGGATCCTAGAAAAGACGAGGAACCGGAGGCTAGGAATGCAACTCCTAATGAAGCAACAGTGGAAATTCCTGTTGATAAAGCTGATCCGACGAAAGTTTTGAAGATTGGTTCCCAATTGGACCCACGTCGTGCTGAAGAGCTGACGAACTTCTTAAAGGCGAACTTAGATGTGTTCGCCTGGACCCATGCTGACATGTGTGGGATATCGCCTTCCGTTATCAGTCACAAATTGAATGTAAATCCGAAGCATCCACCTGTAAAGCAAAAGAGACGCATGCTGGGCCCAGAGAGGTCGGCTGCCCTCAAAGAGGAAGTAGAGAAATTGAAGCAAAATGGATTTATTCGAGATTCGACCTATCCCGACTGGATATCGAATCCCGTTCTGGTAAAGAAGCCAAACGGAAAGTGGCGAACTTGTATTGACTTTTCAGATTTAAATAAGGCTTGCCCAAAAGATAGTTTCCCACTCCCCAGGATTGACCAGCTTGTAGACTCGACAGCAGGTCATGAACTTCTCTCTTTCATGGATGCATATTCTGGATACAATCAAATTCCTATGCATGTACCAGACCAAGAGCATACAAGTTTCATTACGAATCTGGGATTATATTGTTATGTTGTAATGCCATTCGGATTAAAAAACGCTGGAGCTACTTATCAGCGGTTGGTAAATAGAATGTTTTATGATCAAATAGGAAAAACTATGGAAGTTTATGTGGATGATATGCTTGTTAAATCAAAGCAGTCCTCCAGTCATACGCAAGACTTAGCAGAAATGTTTGGTATCTTGCGAAAATACCGTATGAAATTGAATCCTTTAAAATGTTCATTTGGAGTGGCGTCGGGAAAGTTCCTTGGCTTCATTGTGAGTTCCCGAGGAATTGAAATCAACCCTAGCCAGATAGCGGCGATTAGAAATATCAGGGAACCAAGGAGAATTAAAGACGTCCAAAGTCTGGCAGGGAAGGTAGCGGCGCTAAGTAGATTCATCTCCAAAGCCACCGATAAATGTGTTCCATTTTTTGATTTGATAAAAAGGGGAAAGAAGAACTTCCAGTGGACTCCCGATTGTGTCGAGGCTTTTCAAAATCTGTTAGAACTATTAGAAAAACCGCCAATCTTATCAAAGCCCGTAGACCATGAAGAACTATTTGTTTATCTAGCAGTCTCGGCTCATGCTGTCAGCACAGTTCTGGTTCGAGAAGAAGACAAAGTACAAAGGCCAGTATACTATATGAGTAAGAAATTAGCAGCGGCAGAGCGCAACTACCCAAAGATCGAGAAGCTTGCTTATAGCCTCCTGATTGCATCCCGAAAGCTTCGTCACTACTTCCAAGCCCATCCAATAACCATATACACCGATCAGCCGTTAAGACAAGTGCTGCAGAGAACCGAAGCGTCGGGAAGGTTGATTAAATGGAACATAGAACTAAGTCAGTTTGATTTGAATTTTCAACCACGAAAGTCAATCAGGGGGCAAGCTCTAGCAGACTTTATTGCGGAGTTCACCATTCCAGAAGAAGAAATAATCAATGACCAAGTGGTCAAATCTGAGGATAAGCTAGAGATGAATCCGTGGAGACTATATACAGATGGAGCTAAAAATGACCGAAGATCCGGAGCAGGAATTGTCTTAGTCACTCCGGAGGGACGGTCGTTATATTACGCCCTGCGATTAGAATTTTCGGCAACAAACAACGACTCTGAGTATGAAGCCCTGATTGCCGGGCTGAAACTCGCTAAAGACCTCGGAGTAAAAGTGATGGATATATTTTGTGACTCTAAGATTGTTGTTTGTCAAGTGCGAGAGGAGTTCGCGGCTCGGGGACCTCGACTTGTTGCTTACCTTAAGAAAGTGAAAGAGCTATTAAGTAGCTTAGAGCGGTACAACATAACACATATTCCCAGAGAAGAAAACCAGAAAGCGGATAGACTAGCAAAATTAGCTAGTTCTGACAATCCACAAGGGACTGAGGTAATTCCAATTGAAACGTTGGAGTCGCCAAGCTTTGAGTCAATGGAAATGGAATTCGTTCTTGGAACGGAACCAGAGAAGGAATCATGGATGACTCCAATCAAGAATTTTCTTAAGAATGGGACACTCCCATTAAAGAAGAGTGAAAAGAGAGCTGTAGTGCGTAGAGCTACCAGATATGTTATACAAGACGATATTCTCTATAGACAAGGATTTTCTATGCCCCTGTTACGATGTATCGCACACGACGACATCAAGCGTGTACTGAGAGAAGTGCACGAAGGTGAGTGTGGAGATCATACAGGAGGTCAAACTTTAGCGAAGAAAATATTGCGATACGGATACTTCTGGCCTACGATCAACAAAGATGCAGCTGATTATTCACGACGCTGCGATAAGTGCCAGAGATTTGCCAAAATCCCCAGGGCACCGTCAACCCAGCTTAAATCGATGGTGAGTCCTTGGCCATTTGCCACATGGGGAATCGATATCATTGGAGTTTTACCGATCGCTAAAGGAGGGGCTAAGTATGCCATAGTAGCCGTGGATTATTTTACAAAATGGGTGGAAGCTGAACCCTTGACTAAGATCACCACAAGAAAGGTGATAAGTTTTGTGGTCAGAAATATTATATGCCGATTCGGGATCCCAAGGACGATTATTACCGATAACGGGACTCAATTTGATAGCACTGAATTCAGAAACTTTTGCCAGAAATATAAGATAGACAAACGATATACTGCAGTTGCCTATCCACAATCTAATGGGCAAGTAGAGGCAATAAACAAGGTAATAAAATCCATCCTCAAAAAGCGATTAGAGCATGCAAAGGCAAAATGGGTGGATGAACTGCCCCTAGCTTTGTGGGCATATCGAACAACGTTTAAAACGGCTACTGGTCATACCCCTTTCTCCCTCTCCTTTGGTTCAGAAGCAGTAATTCCAGTTGAACTGGAAGTTCCTTCCCACAGGGTAACATATTATGACCCGATGACGAATCGGGCACTTTTACTTGAGTCTCTTGATGAAGTCGAAGAGAAAAGAGACGAAGCAGACTTGCGTGCAGCAAGACATCGGCGTCAGATAGCGCGCTATTATGACAAAAAAGTTCGCCTCAGAACTTTTGAACCCGGAGATTTGGTGCTCAAGAGAGTTTTTCCATCCCTTCCTCACCTCGGCCCAAAATGGGAGGGACCCTTTGTCATCCAACGGAAACTTGATAAAGGAACATTCAAGTTAACGACCGTAGATGGCGAAGAAGTCCCTCGAGCATGGAATGCCCAACACTTAATGCGATATTTGGATTAGAAATGCTATACTTTTTGCTGTTCTTCCTGTAAACTCGGTAATAAGGCACGATTTGCCTTTGGAAAATATGACGATATGAATAAAGGACTATAAAGTGGACGTAGGCTATGACTTAGCTGAACCACTATAAAATATTGTGTGTTATTTACTTTTATGCATTTACATTCGTTAGTTATTCTGTTGTGATTATAAAATACAGGACAACTTAGAACCTAAAAAGGTTGAAACAGTTTGGGCATAAAAAGAAGCACAATGATTATTTGTGCAATAAGACATAAAAGAATGAGAAAACGACATTCTTAACTCTAACTCTCCAGAGAAAGAGAGAGAGTATAAAAGCGTCTCAGACTGAGCGCTGAAAAAGAAATTCTATTCTGAACTCTAACTCTCCAGAGAAAGAGAGAGAGTATAAAAGCGTCTCCGACTGAGCGCTGAGAAAGAGGTTCAACTCCGAACTCTAACTTTCCAGAGAGAAAGAGAGTATAAAGGCGTCTCCGACCGAGCGCCGAGAAAGAAATCTTTTCCCGTTGAACGACCGGTGGATAAACAAATAACTGAACTCGAACTCTAACTCTCAAGAGAGTGAGAAAGAGTATAAAAGAAATGCCAGGAAAAACAACAGGTATTGATGATACAGGAAACGCTATCCCGTTAGAGAATCGGGAGCATCCAGATTGCATAGTTAGGCACTGAATAACTTACGGAGATTGACTGGGGACACATGCCCATACACATATCTCCCCTCTTCACAACTTTGTTTCATAACTATAGATATGCATTTTTACATAAGTGCAGAACTGCTAACAAATAAACATTGCAGAAAGTGAATTATTTTTATTTACGAATGAATGAATTTGTACAGGGAAATAACTGAAAAAGAAAGTGCGAAAGCTGCTGGTGTAGCAGCACTTATTGATTTACAAAGATGCTAAAAGGACACAGAAGAACCCACTATTTGGGCTTGGAATGAGCCTTTGATTTCTTGACAGCTTTTTCTGCATCCTTTGCTTCCTTCTCGGCTTCAGTCAAGATCCGCTTTGGTTTCTTTTTCCCTGAAGATGTAGTACTGGGACCAGCAGACTTTTTCCCGGAGGGCGGGGCACTGGAATCGAGAGAAGATTTTTTAGCAAGTTCTTCGGTAATAGATCTAGTGGAAAGCTTAACAACTAACCTTGAACCTGCATCCACAACAGCGAGGGGCTTGAGGACCTCAGGGTCTAATTCTTCAGCCTTTAATTGCAAGCGCTTGTCTTGATCAGCCTTCATGGCAGCCAAGGTAATGTCCTCAGCGCTTTTCGACTCCCCGGTTATGGTAACTTCTGGTTCCTCATCATGCCCCTCGTCTCCTCCGTCGTCTTTTAACGCTGCAATCATTTCTTCGTCATGGGGAGTAGTCACCTTAGTTGATTCACTCCTTTCCCCCAAGTCTGTGGAAGCAGCCTTGTCTTCTCCTTCTTTGACCCTATCGGCGGGCTTTGTCCCAGTGGTAGCTCCTTGAACTACATCTGTCTTCGCGGAGGATTCAACGCCTACAAAATGAGAAACATCGGTTATCAACTCAGGCGAGAGCAAAGGATTTCTCATTGAACGTTCAATCATGTAGCCAAAGGTAGTAGTAGCCTTGACAAGTTGAGGAGAAAAGACAGGGATACCTTCTGAAGACTTCTCAGCGGGGGTAACTACTACCTCTGGAGTTATTTCAGGAATGGGAGATAGTAAAGTTGATCGGGGAATTCCCGGGTTTTCGGGATCATACCCTTCCACTTCAGGAGTTACAGGAGCAGAAGAAGAGGAGCCAGCTTCAGGAATGGTTTTCTGTTTAGACTTCCGCCTCTCTTCTTCCATGGCCTCAGCAATTAGACGGCGACCTTCAGCTAGGCGCTCTGGTTCATCGTCTCTCAAGTACTTCTCCATCAACTTATCTTCATCGAGGGAATCGACCTTAAGCTCTTCTTTTTCCCACTCAACGATTTGATTCCACACATGAACCAAGGTGGATGGATAGTCCTCGATCCAGGAAATGTTTCGACGACGAATAATGTGCGCAAAGAATTCGATCATTAGCTCCCCGAAGCCCTGAATATCGGCCTCCGCCTCTGATAGCTGTTTGCGGGTTTCCTCCGCAGATTTAATAGCACATTCAACGTTGCCCTCAGCCAGAGCAGCCCTGTTTTCCGCCTCTAACAATTTTGAAGCCAAATCAGCGTTTTTCTTTTCTAACTCAGCACTCCTTTTCGCTAACTCGGCATTCTTTTGCTCAAGCTCAACATAAGCGAGACGTGTCTTAGCAGCCTCTGACTTGGCTTCGTCAGCTTGCTTCTTCAACTCGGAGCGTTCCTGAGTGTGGGATTCTAGCAAATCATGATAGCGCTTTTGCATGTCCTCAAACTGTTGTTTGAAGTTAGAAGCGTTCTTCTGAGCGATAGCTAGTTGAGCTTGAGTATCTTCTAAATTTTTTCCTAAGGTTTTTAGGGCCTTAGCATCTTCCTCTGCAGTTTTGTGCATGGAGTCAGCATTTGTCAGTAGCGTGCGAATGATTCTAGAAAGAGTGCGGGAATACTTGAACATTTCGGTATATTGTTTTTCCACCAAATCAATCTTTGCTCTGGCCTCCTCTGCCCAATTAGAAGAAATAGGTTCAAGGGAAGGTAGAAAGGTCAGAGTCTCGAAGTAGTGCTCGGGAAATTGCTCCTTTAAGTATGCCAGCCTTACGGCGGTTCCCGCATCTGGTGGAGGAGGGGCTAGGATTGTTAGTTCAGCGTCCCTTCTCGAAGAAGATTCTGTAGAACCCTTGTCTGTCCGAGGTCGCTTAGTAGCAGGGACTTTTTGCTTGCTTCTAGCCCCAGTTTCCTTTGGAGGTGTTTTCTCTCTGCTTCGCTTTTCATGGGAGGAAGTGGAATCCCTAGATTGTGGTCTATCCTCCTCCCTACGACCTTGATAGCTTTTGTATTTTTCCTGTTCCGGTCGAACTGGTGAGCGGGAGCGTGAGGATCGAGATCGATAAGGATCATAGGGTCTCCTTTCCTCCCTGCCGCGGTCATCCCGGCGGTTATATTCGGCATCCTGGGGAGGATTAGACATGCTGCGGCGAAGCTTCCTTATGTCATAAGAGGATCGAGACATTGTACCTGCACGATATGTTAAACGAAGTTTAGAATCAGCGGATCCATGGAAAGAGAAGTGCAATGAATGCTGGTGCTACGGTGCAAAGTGCATCCTATGTAGTGTATGTGTCCCCCCAACCAACCCGAGTCTGAAGCTAAAGTGGTGCGGGCAGGCTCTTTGGCCTTAGCAGGAGTAGTCTCTTCAGAAGAAGTGAAGACTAGAGGGTCCTTTCTGAAATCTTCCGAAGTGTATATAGCCTCGGGTAAAGGGAGATCCCCCAAACCCTGAAATATGTGCTCGTCGGCGCTAGGAACATCCCCTTCGGAAGCGTGAAGTGGCGACCCTTGGGGAGATTTTGATTTGTCTACCGAGGTAGTTTCCTCGGGGGCAACGTACCCTTCACGATGTTTTTTGGCCAGATTAGCCAGCTCATCGTCTTGAGTGGAAGAGGGAGAGGGTGAAGTTTGAAGAGAAGCTGCAGGAATCCCCGAGCCTTCTCCTATTTCTGGAACTGTTTCCACTGGAGGGATATATGCATAAGGGACTGTCCCATGACCGATGCTACGGTGGACGGATAGCAGCCCGTGAAAATGAAGGTACTCATCTTTAAGAACCTCGTCAATAGTAAGGAATTTTTGGTCGCCATTGAGGAGACGGTGCATTCGATCAAAGAACACTTGGTCTGATACCTGTTTGGGATTATCGACTGCAAATAAAAAGGAAAAACCGGTCAGGGTGATGATTCAAGTGTCTAGAATCCAGGGTCAGAAAATCAGTGCTTTACTTGATTTTATCCATCTTCTGGCGCATCCAGGCTGTTGCTTTATATAGAACCACTCCAATCTGGAATCTCCAGCCTTGCTGCTGAACGGTGTAGAGATTATCTTCCTCTTTGGGACCGACTCAAAGTAACAGAAAGAAGGGGTTTCCCTAGTCCGATGTTTGAAATTATAGAAGAAATGAACATCGTCAAACGTAAGCTCCACGCCTAGAATTTCACGATATGCTATGAATAAGGTATGCAGATAGGCGTATGAATTGGGATGTAGCTGCATGGGGGCAATCCGCATTTGTCTTAAGAAGTCGACGATGAAAGGCGAGAAAGGAGGAATGGCGCCAACCATGCACATCAAACGAGTGACCGTCATATATCCTTCTGGAGGGTTATGTGGACGGTCAGAACGTGAGGGCACTAGAGTGTCTCTCTTCATTATTCCATACTTCAAGCAAATTCTCACGAGTCGGTCATTGTCAATTGTTGACTCTACGGAATCTGGAGGTGATTCCAATATAGTGGCTGAGTCGAATTCATCGGGTGCTCGGGTGTCACCAATCCCTCCTTCCTCCTCAAAGCCTAGGGAAACTTCATTTTCTGAAGACACTTCACCGCTTTCCCGATGACCAGCTCCGTAATCCGGACCCTCGCTGTCCCATTCTGGGTCAGATGAAGAAGATATATCCTCGAGAGTGGTTTTGTGGGAAGTTTCTGGAGCTTCTTTCCTCTCAGCTAGACGAGAAGAGCGTCTGGGCCTCATTGTCATGGAACTATTGAAGAAGCAATAGCACGAATTAGAGTGAATTATCCCGTGTCCCCTTTTTGTGTATGTGTGTGAACTAAAGTGTGTGCAACAAATGCGGGAAGTACAAAATAAGAGTACAGCAGTGTAAGACGAAGCTTTAAAGAGAAGGTGATAGTCAGAATTGTTCTTAATTCTCGTTCATGTTTACAAGGCACTATCCTAACTGTCCGCGAGGTATATTCGTCTAGAATGAGTGTTAGTTGAATTAGTTGAGTGGTCTTTATGTGTCAAGTTCAATATGTTCGGGTCGGTTCGGATATACATATGATGACTAGCTCGACGCAGGCAAAGATAACAGTCGGTTCGGATGCCTCATTAAAGCGTGGTCAGTTCAAGACAAGGGAAGCAACGGATGCAGAAGCGGGACTGATCCGTTCGGGTCGGGTAGCCCGATCCGAACCGAACCAGCATCACCTAACCGACCCGTTTACTTCAGCCTCTTATCCCATTCACTTTTCCGACCCGAACCGCCTTTTCCTTTCCTTTCCATCTTTTCTAAGAACGAGACCCGAGCCGATATTTTCTTTCCTCCCGTCTTTCTAAGGTGTGCAATCCGAGCCGATCCCCTTTCCTTCTCCTTCCTTTTTTGGTCCTCCGTCTTCTACCCGAACCGACTCCAGATAGTCACCACGCTCCTCATCTTCTTCCTCTTTCCCTCCTTTCTCACAAACAGGTCCATTTTATCATCAAGGCCATCGTTGAGGATAAAATTTGCCCTCTCCAGCCTCGCAATGCCTTGAAGCGATAGCGCATCCACCAGCGGCGGCGGGGGGTTCAAGCAAAGCCTACGATTAAACCATCCTAATCCAACGCTAATTGAAATCAAGAACGTTTATTACGATGTTATTCGAGTTTAAAAAGCTACCTATGTGATTGATTTGAGGAATCAACAAGAAAGGAGTTCGGAGTTTTAGAGTTTTTAAGATTTTCGATGCTTGGGTCCGAGCCGCAATAGAAACGAAGAAGAAAGAAGTGAAGACGGTGGTGAGTTTATATAAAGAATGGAGTTGGCTCTTCGTCTCCCTATTTTGTCTCGCCCGATCGGACCGGGGTGGAAGCCCAATAGCACAACTCTCTCTGAAGGCCCAGTGTTTAAGAACTAAATCCACGAATACGCTTCGGATCGGAATCCGAGCCGAGTGGAAATTTCACACGTTGATTTAGCATCCGACTCGAATTGAAGAGAAGGGAAGTAAAAGGAGCATACCTACAAGAAGCATTACACGGCTAGTAGAGTTCCCAAATTTGCTCAGAAATGAAGAAAAGCCACTCGGATCGGACGCCGAACCGAATGGAAATCAATGCATTACTCTTGACAATTCTGGTTGAACGACATCAAAGGACGCTTTGTACAACGAAAGCATCCTTTGAGGGGGCAAAATGTTAGCCTACTTTGTGAACTAGGCAACACAAAGTCAAGAAACCAACTGTTGAAGAATATTTCAAGTTATGCGACTCCGGTTCGGATCGGAAGGAAGCTCCACAATTCAGATTGATAGCAGCGTATCGGTTCGGATCGGGTAAAATTCTCTGTTCGGATCGGATATCTCTTACTGGATAAATTGGCAAAGCATACCTGATCGGATCGGAAGGCCAATGAATCTCAGGTGGATCGGAAAGCCGTCTGCTTGCCACGACTTCGGAGCGGAGCGGAGTATGATTAGAGAAGAAGAGACGTTCAAGCTACTCCGGTTCGGGTCGGGTATTCCGATCCGAACCCCCAACCTGCATGTCTCCGACCCGCACCCATGATCCAGGAAAATCTCCTATAAAGTCGCCTGGAGAACCGGATCGGATGTGACCAATTCCTACCCCTAACGTCCATCTCATTGATGTGTTGTCTGCTTGATGGCCCATCCGAACCCGAAGAGAGGGCGATGGATGACACGTGTTCCGACCCGGATTGCATCTCAGGCAAATTCACACCTATAAATACCCCATCTAGAGACAAAGAGGAGGATCTTTTTCAGCACTTTTGAGAATCCAAGTACCTCCATCATTCGAATTCCTTCACTCCCGGAAAATCCAAACCATCTTTCATTTCCTGTTTTAATCTTTCTGAGTGAACAAAAGTGAGTTGTGAGCGAATCTTACATTGTATTTGTAATTGAGTTGCTGAATATAGTGAAAACTAAGTGGACGTAGGCATTTCTTCGCCGAACCACTATAAATCTTGTGTGTTCTTTTTTATTTCTGTTTTACTTTATCTTGTTTCTAATCAATTTGGGTGTTAGGACCACATTTGGGTCTAACAGCGGACGTGATTGTATTACTAGTATGGCGACATAGTAGATGGTAGCTATGCTGCCTAGGATTGATATTTATGATTAAATTTGCTTTTGAAACATATATGCACTAGTAATAATATCAAACACTTTTGTTTTATTCGTATGAGGCATTTTTGGCCATTATAAGGTAAAAAATCTATCCTCCGGCTTGCGTTGCATTGTGTGATGGGACCTGAGTCTTATAATGGCTTCATTTTATAAAAAGCATTGCGATGATTTAATCATTTACTTTATTTCATGCACTAGCACTCATTGGAGTAAACCCGTTCCGCGAAAGTGGCGTGGTCCTTTGATTTGCCTTATTATTGTTGTTAATAAGTTATGTAGATTTCTCATACCAGTCCCATGACTGACTCGTAGTTTGTTTCACCATGCAAACTCGGGTGCCCTCATTTTCACACGGGCAGCCTAGTTACAGGTTTCCGACGCACTTTTGGCTCATGGCGAGGCTTGACTACACCGTGCTGTCTTGGATTTTCTCCGCCATTATTGTATCTATATTATGATTCCGCCATTGGCGATGTAGACTGATATTTATTTTGTGTACTCTTTATGTATGATTCCGCCTCAGGCGATGGTGACTGATTATGTATCATTATGCACTAAGTAGTATCCTGTACTGTGCTTTTGTAACGTCCTAGAATTTTCGGCCATTTAAATTCGAGTATTTAAATTTGTTTATATATTTTATTTGAAATATAATGGATTTTTATCAAATTTATTTGATTTAGATTAGAGTTCGAATATATATATTTATATATTTAGAATAGAGTTGGAATATTATTTAAAAACCTAGAGTTTTAATGTCAAGTTGAATACTAAATGTAATTGAAGTTGTTGTAAATACAATGACCTTTGTTTATTAATTCTCGTTGAATTTAGTTTGTTTGAATTTAGTATATATGTATATATTCATCAACATTCCCATTTGTTAGGGCAAAACGAATAAAATCCAAACATAGATCATACTCGTACAAGAAGACAAAGCAAACCAAACCTGGAGTTTAGGTAAAACGTGGTTGAACATGTGGACTGATATGTATAATGTAAAACTGAAAGAAAAAGGAAAAACTAAACTAATAACAGATAAAAAGGGAAACAGTAGAGAACCGCTAACGAGATAAAACAAACATATATACATAATTATGTGCGGCTAATCTAGATACATAATAATACATCAAGTCTTTGCATACAAAATTGTATTTGTGACAGCCAAGAATAATGTACATAATCAATGAACAGAAGGGAAAATATATACATAAGGTTGTTTGTACCAATGCAGAAAAAGAAGAAATTTTTACATATATATATATATATATATATATATATATATATATATATATATATACACACACAAACTCTCGATATACAACAATAACAGAAAAGTACAAAAGAATATACAAAACCTAAAAGGAAGAAAGAAATATTGGCGAATAAATTTCTGCCTTGTCTCGTCCTAGTGAACCTGTCAGCCTTGATCTGCGAGAAAGAAGAAACCCATTAAGAAGGGTAGTGACATCATTTGAACAACATAGAAGAAAAAGAGGGAAAAAATATATAAGTGATGAACAGCTAAAGCAACAGTGACATGTAGGGCCAAATAATTAACTAAAATGTATGTATGATGATATTAGAGCAACAGAAAATGAGATCATCCAATCCAAGAAAAACCATGATCAGTGAACCACAAGACAATACATGAAAATACATGAAGACAATAGCTAAAGAAAATATACAGGACAGCTAAAGGAAATTTCATACATCGAATCCACATGAATATATATATGTTCATATACAGTTGGTCTCAGACTTCAAAACCAGTGACAAGCCAAGTCAGTATATATATTGATGTCAAAATTCAGCATATCTTGTTTTCTCAAAAACAGTGAAACAATTAGTAAGAGAAGATCAACAGCTAAAGCAAATAGCTGAAACCCTATAGATAAGTTGTCTCGTCTACAAAAACAAGTGTATCAGCTTAAGAAAAACAGCTAAGATGGATCTAAAACATAGATGTACAGATACTGTTTTCTTTGCTGTACAAACAAATAAATTAATACATTGACTCATATATATAAGGTGTACCAATCGAATCCTTATAGGGTACAGTAACTGCCATATTTTTCTAAGATCAAACGCAGAACATACGGTTCAATTTTTGAATTGAATAAACAAAATCTAGCATTAGCCTCATCTAACCTATACGGTCCAATCAATATCTCTATGAACAAACCGACAGTGTTGAAATTGCAATACAAAATTTAGCAAAATCCTTGTTAAAAACCATCACGCAACCATCAATTTACATCAACCATCAGTACGGGAAAAACTGAAGAAACCAATGGCCTAATCTAAGTAGCTAATAAAACAGTATCCTCATCTAGGATCAAAACCGCAGTTATAAATACACCATTACAACAATACGTTTTACCCATTCGAAACAAACCAGAAGAAAAGATCAAAACAAATTACTATAATATAAAATAAAGGTGAAAGAAACTTAGCTCCTGTTGAAGCTGTAAGGATCCGAACGTTGCACGAGGAAGGGTTGCGGGTTGTTTGAGCTATGGTGGAGGAGGCTCGCCCACGATGGTTGACTGGCGAAAGGATAACGACGTTGTAGGGCTTCGGAGTAGGCCGATCGATAGTAGAAGAAGGGGGTGGCAGAGGGAAGGGGTGCGACGGGGATAAGCTCCGATTTGCTGGAGGAAGACCGAAATTAGAGTTTTCTTCAATTTAAGGCTTGGCTTGTGATTTTGTGGCGGCTGATGGAATGAGGGAGGATCGAAGGGGGAAGGGTTTTAATCAAAGCGGGTCAGGTTTCATTTGTTTGGGCCGGCTGATGAGGTAAAAGCCCAACCTTTAATTACAAAAGAAAATCCATGATTTATTTAAATTATTTATAAAACTTGTTTGAACGATTTCGGGTTCATACATTATCAGATTCAAGCGCGGTCAGGTGCGTTGGGACCGTGGAGACGCGCACTTCGAGATGGAGTAGGCGCAGTCCGGATCTGGAGTATCTGGAATTTTTAGTTGAATTAAACGTCAGTCAAATTGGACCAAAAAAGACTATTCATCAACGGATTTAAATACAAGTGAGTTAAACTCACTCAGCCTCCTCGTTTATATTTTATATAAACTGGGAATTTTATTTTGAGTGTTCTGGTTGTTAGTAGCTGACTGTTAGGTATATACGTACTGTTGATCATCAATCGTTTAAATTTAACTGTTGGGGACGACCCATAATAAAGTAAGTCCTTGGGTTGGTCACGTTTATTAACATGTATGAAATTATTTGGATTGTTGAATTGGATGTTAGTTGATCTGATAATTGGCAGTAAATGGCCAAATGAGAGGTTTTAACGTCATTCGACCCGTCAGGTGAATTGACGTATTTTTAAAGTTTTAAATTTAATTATAACTGAATTAAGGTTTCAAATTATTTTGTATGGGATTTCAAATTCGAAATTCACAAGCAATATTTTTAATCGAGTCATCAAGAAAATTTAGTTAAATAGTTTAGATCAGTTGAGAAGCAGAAATCGAGAAATTTCCATGGGTTGGTAAAAAGGAAAATAGTTGTTTGCAAAACAATTAAATGGTGACTTTAATTAATTAAGTTAATTAATTAATTCCGGAAAGGGGAAATGACGATTAGAATTCAGTTAATAGTTAACTGATGTGTATGGTTGGTAAAATCCACCATTTTGAGTAGAATGGACAGAGGAAATAAATATTAAACTATTTATTTATTTAAAGTTCACAAGGAATTTTGGAATTGTTTATATAAACCACATTCTCATGTTGATAAGGATGATAAATAAACTAGCAAGTGATAACCTAGGAGTTAAGTATTTCATCAAGAGAACAATTAAATGAGGTTATTTAAATTAATTATATTTTATTTAATTTAAGGGAGAAATTGACTGAAGTTGGTTAAAGAAATATTTTTTTTTCGAGTTTCTTAAGGGGATTATTTGAAATGGTTATTACCAGTTTTTAAAACAGAGAAACCCAAGGATTTACCCTACGGGTTGGAAAAAGGAAATAAATTGTTTTAAGCAATAAAATAGTGTTTTAAATTAATTAAGTTATTTAATTAATTTAGAAAGGGAAAATAACAAATGAAATTAAGTTATTGGTTAACTGAGGTGTACGGTTGACCAAAATCAACTGTGTTCGTTTTGAATGGGAAACGAGTTCAACTTGGATATGAAGTAGAATTAATTGGGTTTGAATATTCGGCAAGGAGTGTTAAATAATTTGAAAATCCTTAATTAACTGTAATTAAGGAATTTCTTGGATTGTTTTAGTGTTACATTTTAGTTAATCTTTGATTAACTAAGACCCAGAATAAGTATTTAATTGGTTAAGAGTTAATAAAGTAAAGTATTATTTAATCAGCTTTTTAAGGGTGACCGTTATCATATTTTTGATAAATAACCAAGTCGAATATATATTTTGCAAAGTTAACATTTAAAGATAATTTTTGTTTTAATTAATAAGGATTAAACCCATGGGTTAATTGGAGTTCATATGAAGTATGGGGTAAGGAGTTTTAAAGTGAAAGGTGTGTTGTTAACAAGGACTTACTTGATTAAAGGAATTAAGAAAAAGGGTGTGCAAGGATTCCAAAGATAAGAAATGGGTTTAAAGACAAATTTGAAATCAAAAAGGGAAAATGGGTGTTTGAGGTTCGTGGTCAAACTAATATTTTCTGAGGTAAGAACGGGTCGATCAAGGTCTGAGAGGTAACTAAAATACCCCAACTTGGTTGGCCTCACTATTATCAAGGAACATTATTAGTTTGGAATGAGTAAAGGTGTGAAATTTTTTTATCTTATACGAGTAATATCAAGCTGTAACGCAGGGTCTTGGGATATTAAACAATATTCCAATATTAGGACGAAGGGAATAAGAATATTGATTTCAAGTTTTATAGGATATTTGTTAGTCAATTAGAATTGATCGAATATAGTTAGAGATAGTCAAATCAAGTTATCTAGGGAAGTTCCATTGCGTACGATTGCTAGCGTAATTCGCAGGGCTGCAGACAGCCTACGACGGTCAGATGTTTCCTGATGGAATCAGGCGTAACCATTATGATCGCTGCGATCTAGAGTCGAGCAAATGGAGTTAAGTCAAATATAGATGAATCGAATAAGAGTAATCACGTCAAGTTAATCGAGTTAAATAAGTCGAGTGAGTTAAGTAAAGTTAACCAATCAAAGTAATTCAAGCAGAGTTAATCAAAGAAAAATTGTTTTATATCGTTAAGTATATTTTAAAAGTGGTCGAGTTATGCCAAGCGTTGTGTTCACACTATTGTTAATCGATAGTTAAATCACCGACTATCGAAGTTTGAACAATACGATTGTTGGTATGGAAAGACCGGGATCGAATTAATATTCGAAAACCATTCCGGCCAACAAATACATGAAGAGATCAAAAGATGATCGAGATGGAGCATTGAAGACCATAGATCTTCATTAAGCAGAAGGACCACTTACAATCTCTGATTCGCGCCAGAGATATACTGGGGTTCTGTCGTGGTTGGGATCTGTTGATTGCAAGGGCTATCGCTACTGATCCATGGGGTGATTCCTATTTTGGATGCAGTAGGAGAGTACCTTCGGTTCATCCTGTTCCTGGATGACTTGTATGGACGGATGTCTGACAGAGTATTTCCAAAAGGATTTACACGCGTTGATTTCTCCAAACGTACCATAGTTGATGACGGAGAAATGGTTATTCTCTAGCCAGATAGCTAGAGTATGTTTGTGGACATCAATCAAGTGTGATCTGGCGGATCTGACGATGTGGCATTCAAAGTGTGTGATGACCAGATGTGCTCTGACTTCAAGCCTCATCAACTGGGAAATGACAAAAATCGGGCAGGCAGCATGGCTATGTGGGTCGCTACCATTAGGATGTATGATCACCTATCTAGAGAAATTCCTATTGCTTCTTAATCTATGTTCGATGCTGTCCCTTATCGGGAGACGGTGGTTTGAGTCCAACCGTCGGTGATATACATTCGATACACTCAAGCGAAATGAGTGGTCGGTCATGTGAGGGCCGGGTTGCAAGACGTTCTTGTTGAACCCAGTGTATTCGCCTCTAGAGATACACGAGCGGCAGGTGGTCCCATACCTGTGAAAACCCGTAACTTCCCCGTAAAGGAAAGCGTCGGATAGTTCGAGAACAAGCCACAACAGAACACATACGGAAGAACATTTCATTGAATATTACAACAATGCATCAGATTACAAGAATATACAAAGTATAAATGAATAAATATTACATAGAAATATCAGAGATTTAAATTACATTTAAATACATAGCAGCGGGAAATAATACAATACACAACTAGAAGAGATACGGATACAAAGCTTTCCGGATATCATTCCAGCTGTAAACCAGGATCCTGTGAATATAAATCTGCAAAACCAAAACTACAAGCTGCCCATGTCAAAATAGGGGCACCCAGAGTTTAGGTTAAAACAATAAACTCCAGGTCAGTCATGGGACTGGTGTGAGAACTAAAACAGTTATTAATTCTTTATTTTAAAGTTAGGTAAATCAAGGGACCACGCCGTATAACACGGAACGGGTTTCCTCCCAAGAATACCAGTGCATATAGGTAAACAACGCAATGCTTTTCTAAAAATGAAGCTATTATAAGACCCAGGTCCCATCACACAATGCAACGCAGCCGAGGATAGGGTTTTCCCTTATAATAGCCAAACATGCTTAGTACGTTTAAAACAAATCATTTGATACTACTATAAGTGTAGAGTGTCAAAACAATTTCAATCGTAAATATCAATCATAGACGGCATGGGTACCATATATCATGTCGCCATACTAGTTGTACAATTAAAACCGCAATACACGTATTGGAAATTGGGTTATCATTTATGGTATGAACCGAGGCTAGGGATCGTCCTCTACCGATTCGTGACTCTCTAGCCCGAGCCACAGGCAAGCGCGCAGGCAAGCCTTTAGATCATCAGGGCCGGTCCACCGATGTGGATTATTATGCCTGAACACTACGTTTCCCCACCCTATGGGGTGTAAGTCTGGTCCGTCTGCCGACCAGAATGCATCGACCGAAACCGATATAACCGAGGCGCCTCGCAACAGCAACAACCACATAAGTCAAACTCGTCAGGGCGTGTAAAACCACTGACGCCACTTCTAACTAGAAAGAAACGCTAGTCCTCCCTGAGGTCCATCTCCCGTTTTTGGTTCATACCGGGTGTGAAACTCGCGAAGTAAGCATTACACAAAGCTACGCCACAAAGGCCGTGCTTCGATCATCACCACAAGACTTTGCTTTTCAACAGAAGCCTTGATCATTTGCCACTTATGCATGCCACACAGGCAAATCACTCCATGCGATTGATATCCATCAATATATAATCCCCTGAGCTCGTACGTCTCAGAGAAGGGCGTTAAGCAAGAGAATAAATTCTCCGCCGCCAAACAGATATATATTTAATAGAGATCAATCACACGGACTAAAATCCAATGTCAGACACACAGTCCATTTACAAGTCCGTTCCGGGGCTGAACGAAACCGGAGGCACCTAGTACCCCGCATATCCATCGATCTCCAAGTACGTCTGGACGATCACCAACTGTTTCCATCTTCTTGGGTGTACAGCCCAATCAAGATCATCAGTAATCACCCAAACGACGTGAAGACTTCCGGTCTTCGACCATCGTCTTCATCTTCGACGTATCATCGTATCAGTTATTCAGAATGGGATAAACCCGGTCTTTCCGAATAACTCGCGTATATATTAAAAAAGTGTTACACAAACACAACATACGCCTCATTCCAATTCATTAGTCACTAACCGTAAATTAATCAAGAGAATAATTACCCAAATATTAACCCCGAAGGCCGAAACCAACATCAGATCAATATCCAGAAAACCATTCTGCTTAGCTAACCGACAGTTAGTTTCTGATTTTCACATTCATAGGGAAAGGTTCCCATTAATTTTATCCAAGATAATTTCTTGAATTTATTCTCTAATCTTCCTTTGAATTTCGATTCAACTAGACGGAATTAGCGAACCTTACCGTAGTAATCATTGGTTTTAATTCCCCAATCCCAACCTATTCATCCCATGAAGTAAAACTGGTAATACTTCATATCTAACACCACGGTGTTATCGGTGAATTCAATTACCATTTCACGTTCAAATCTAATTAAAGATTTAACTATCGCCTGGAGCAAAACTTGTGATACTCCATTCTCGATGATTTCAATCTAATTAAAGATTCATTAAAACTCCACTTAGTTTTAATCTTTAACTGGGTTAAAGAATCAGTGTCATTTAAAACACAGTTCACGATAAACCCAAAATCACATTCCATTAATTATCGGGTTAAAGAACGAGTGTTGTTTAAAACACTGTCCACGATAAACCCAAAAATCAATATCAATTCAATTCCAATTAAATATTATTTAATTGGTACACTTCATTAAATCTAAATAAAAAGATTTAATCTTTTCTCAACTGGGCTTAAGAACAGTGTTAGTGAAGACACCATTCACGACAAACCCAAATCACATTTGATATTCAATACAAGGCTCTGAATAGAAAATATCCCAGCTTATATTCAATATCAATTTCTACGACCAACAAATATCGTATTGGAAATAACGATATATATATCTATCTTTCAAATTTCCATAACAACATCCGTATAGTCACGAAATCCAACATCGAAATATTCCGAAGACAATTTCGATTCAAATCCATTCCAATGCAATCATTGGAAATTCTTGTTATTTTCAAAACCATTTCAAATCCAATTTATTTATTTAAAAATAAATAGAATTATAATTCTAGTTCAAAACTAGTTCATTTCGATAAAAATCTATTTTTATCTTTTCAAATAGGGAGTTTTTCATCCCAATTCCTCCTAAATCATTTCTTATGATTTTACACAAATTATTACTGTTTTTAATAATTCTATCAAGGCCCGTACAGTCGATTTCCATCAATGGCCATCGAACTGCACTTACAGCGACCTTTTTTAAATTTGATTTGGACATAATTCCAAATCCAACCGTTAGATTTCAAATTTCTAATATTCGTTAGAAAGCTCTTTTCGATACGAATCCAACGGTTCTGGTTTTAGGAGAATCCGACGGTCGGATCTCCCGTAATGTCCGTTTGAAATGAATGGTCGAAATTCACGAACTGCCGCGGCGCGGCGCGTTCTATTCAGGCCATTATATTATATATATAATATATATTTCGTCGATTTCTATTTAAAACGAATTATATAAATAGTTTTAAAATTCATTTCAAAAGCAATTTCAACTTCCATTTCAATTCAAATCAAAATCGAATTCTTCTTTATAAATTCGTTTTAAAATTCATTTCTATTCAATTCAAATTTCAATTCAATTTGAATTCATTTCAATTCAATTTGTTTCGAAATCGTTTTCAATTCAATTCATTTCGAAATCGTTTTCATTTCAATTCATTTCGAAATCGTTTCTAATTCAATTCATTTCGAAATCGTTTTCAATTCAATTCATTTCGAAATCGTTTTCAATTCAATTCATTTCGAAATAATTTTCAATTTAATTCATTTCGAAATCGTTTTCAATTCAATTCATTTAGAAATCGTTTTCAATTCAATTCATTTCGAAATCGTTTTTAATTCAATTCATTTCGAAATCGTTTTAATCGATATAAATATCGATCACGTCAAAATGGCGTCAATCTAATCAACACGGCTTCATAGATTTCTATTTTCAAATATTCTATTTCAAATATTTCTTTTTCCAAATAGTTGTTATTATCAAAATATTTCGTTCAACACATGACCAATCTCAATGGATGAGTACCGTCAACACATGAACCTTTATTTTATATTGATAAAGATGTAAATTTTATTACTAAAATATTTCGTTCAACACATGACCAATCTCAATGGATGAGTACTGTCAACACATGAACCTTTATTTTATATTGATAAAGATGTAAATTTTATTACTAAAATATTTCGTTCAACACATGACCAATCTCAATGGATGAGTACTGTCAACACATGAACCTTTATTTTATATTATTCTTTATTTTTCAAATTGGAATGAGGCCCAATCAATTACCATATAAAGTTAATTATATGGATTCCATACAACACATGTATATAATAGCATTGAAAAATAATCAACCATCAACCAAAGTGCACTACACTGTATAAGCATCAAATATAGATATCTAACGCTTATAACAGCCTGTCAATCGATCGATCGACCTATTTAATCCATCAGGATGAGTGAACTTCAAATTTCATCCTAACACCCGTGTGGAGTTTCAAACAATCAAACACATATTTTATTTGTGCAGTTGGGCGATGTGTAAAATTTATCGTCCCAATCAATGTCCTTCAAATAAGTGTACATAAACAAACCGTCCGGTTTGTAAATGAATATTTATTTATTCACATTCACGTTAAAAATTATACTTTTAACGATCGAACTATTTTATTCAACCTATGAATTTTCTATTCGATTCATTTATTAAATAAAATGATATTTTTATTTTTCTAACATATTTTAGAAAATTTCGGCGGCATAACGGCACGATACTAGAAAACGGGACAAGGCCTAGCCTTATCCCCGGTCTAGTGAAGGCCCACGCCATTCACACATCAATTAAATCCATTCCATTTCACCAAACAATTCAAACCAAATAGACTAACCAACTACACAACCAAACAATTTAACAAACAAGTCATCCATGGTCTGTGGATGACGGGTGTCGGGTGCTACTAAACACCGTCTACATACTAGTATATATATAACTAGAAAAAGAAATTGAAGAGTGAGAAGTTCTCACCAAAAGCTATCCAATCATCTTGACTCTTCTTTTACAGAAATCTTCGCCAATCTCGCCTTTTGTCGCTTTCGTTGCCCGTAGCCACTACATATGTAAAAATCGAATTTTTACTTCGCTATTCAATATATAAAAATCGAATTTTTACTTCGTTGTTCAATATATAAAAATCGAATTTTTTACTTCGTTGTTCAATTCATAAAAATCGAATTTTTACTTCGTTATTCAATATATAAAAATCTAATTTTTACTTTGTTATTCTATATATAAAAATCGAATTTTTACTTTGTTATTCAATATATAAAAATCGAATTTTTACCTTGTTATTCAATATAGAAAAATCTAATTTTTACCTTGTTATTCAATATAGAAAAATCTAATTTTTACCTTGTTATTCAATATAGAAAAATCTAATTTTTACCTTGTTATTCAATATAGAAAAATCTAATTTTTACCTTGTTATTCAATATAGAAAAATCTAATTTTTACCTTGTTATTCAATATAGAAAAATTTAATTTTTACTCCCGCTACTATATAGGTAAAATTTATATTTTTCTAACGCTATTATTAATATAAAGATTTCGCCTTTTCTAAAATAAATATTTCGCCTTTTCTAAAATAAATATTTCGCCTTTTTATTTCATCATTATAAAAATCTTGCCTTTTCATTTTTAAAAATCTTGCCTTTTCATTTTTATAAATCTTGCCTTTTTATTTTTATAAATCTTGCCTTTTTATTTTTAAAAATCTTGCCTTTTCATTTTTAAAAATCTTGCCTTTTCATTTTTAAAAATCTTGCCTTTTCATTTTTATTATCATATGATAAAAATCTAAACTTTATGGCCCCCTTTTTTTTATATGTTAATCCCCTTTTCTCCTTCATTCATATATATTAAAAGAAGAGAAGATCGAATTAAAAAGAACTGCTTTTAAAATAAAAATAAAGGTAAAAGTAAAAGGGGGCTTACTGTTTCCGTTCGGAGAGGAAATGGGGCTGGTTGGAGGCGGTTGACCGGTGCGGCTGAGGGAGAAGAAGGAGGTGCGGGGGAGAAGAGGAGGAGACTGGCGCGAGGGGCGGATTCGTGCCAGAGGCGGCGCGATGGTCGGTGGGGGGCTGTGCTCCTCCCCGCGTTCGTCTTTCCTCTTTTTTTTTCTTCTTTAAATCGATTTGCAGAATGAACGTGGGGGGGGGGCAGAACGAATTAAAGGGGAGAAAGGGTTTTTTTTAATTTTATTTTATTTAATTATTTAATTATTTGTAAAAAGTGGACTTTTACATACGACCTCAAAACGAGGCCCACCGCCTGTCGCCCATAGCGTTTTACCCCCATTCCGAACACAATGGGATATGTATCGCTCGCTGATTTGATCGTTTCGATCAGTTTCCTTTAAATCTACATTTAAATCGCTATATTGAATTTTAAACATACATTTCAAATTACCGGGGTCACATGCTAACTCTAAAAATTCTCAAAAAATATTTTCTAGCTTCGTATTGACGACACGGTCCTAACAAAACTAGTTTCGTCGAATTCTGAGACCGTTAGAAAAATGGCCATTTTCCAGTCGATTAAAATCAACTGAAACTGGTCAAACGCGTTTTCCTTTGCCACGCTCACATATTGATTCGAAAAATTATGAAATTTGGAACATAGCAATAATTTGACACTGCGGATCCAACAAAAGTGGTTTCGTCGAAATCCGAGGTCGTTTGCAAAATTCCCATTTTTAAGGGTCTGAATTCCATAGCGACTATTCAGAATTTTCAACTGGACATATCTTTTGATTCCCGCTATGAAATTTTGATTTTTCGGATTCGTTGGAAAGATATTATCAATTAGATCCTAATGTTTTTGGTTTCACTAAAATCCGGATTGTTTTGCACCCGGTACATTCTATTGAAGTTTGAAATCGAATTATTGAACTTCCGCGCCATTTTCAATTCTATTTATAATTATATATAAATATTTATATTCTAACGACGACGTATATAATATATACATTCGAATTCTATTCAAAATAAATTTTCCCATTGATTTTATTTAAAATAATCTATTTTAAATAATCAAAATTCGCTAAATTTGCCAAAATAAAAATTTTAAACTGGCCCAGATTTTCGGGTTGTTACAATACCTTGTCATGGTTGGAATCAAATCTCCAATAAGCATCCGCGGTTTTCGATTTTATATATATACGTAGAGCGTGAGATGCAAGCGTTCTACTAGATTGAGATTTACTTGTATTTAGACACTATTATAATATCAGGAAAGATATTGATTTCGAAAACTGTTTTGGGTTATCATAAGGTAAAAACTGTCCGTATTTATGTGTGGATTTGGTCTTACGATTATCCTTTTTCTTTCGAAAGGTTTTTAACTCTAAAATCAAGTTGTGTGATGCCATTTATGTTGTGCGAGTTTTTCTCACTCTGGTTCACCAGACTAACCCGGTGTTTTGTAAATGCTCGGGTTAGCCCGGGATGTACAGGTTCAGGTTATCAGGTACCGTGAAGTACAGTGACAAGCTGAAGGTGTTCAGATTTATGATATGATTACTATCCCGCTGTGTGTTGTATATGAGACAGGCTATTGAAACTGTCTAGAGATATGTTGTACTCTGATATTGTAAGTATTTTCAAAGGCTCTTAATAAAGATTTATTTCTGTACTATATTTTGTTCCGCTGCGATGTGAGACTCTGTGTTGTGTTGATAGTTCTTCTTCTTCTATCCTAACTTTCTTCCTTTCTTATCTCACCCTCTAACTTCTTTCTAGACGCTCCAGTGTTTTCGGTGTTGGAGGATCTACATAAGATATGGTAAAGGTATTTATATCGATTTTCGGGGCCGAAAATTGCTGGGTCGTTACAGTGGTATCAGAGCTATTGGTTTAGGGATAACCTTGGCTCTGTGGTGTGATTCAATAGAGATGGGGTTAGCAATACCCTAGATTGAGTGTGAGTATATATATACGAGTGAACGTATTTGTAGATTTTATATAATTTTTTTTATATATTATGGAGATTTATTGGTTGGGTTGTTTATGAGTTCTGGTCGATCAGTTGGATCCACTGTATCGATAGGGGTTTCTAAACACTCAAGTACGATAAACCGACGCAGTACGTTTTGAAAAAGGACAAATAGAATAATTTTACCCAAATATATTTTGGTATATTAAAAGAAATAATTTTTCTCAATTTTTGAAATATTGGTTGAGGATTTATTTGAATTTAATTCAAATTGGATTTAAAATAAAAAGGGTCTATGTAACCAGTGGGATTTGTAAATAAGAATTTAAAATAAGAAATCAAATAAATTAGAAGTTAATATATAAGTTAATATGGAATGATTGGATTGTGTTGATTGTTGATTGTTTGTATAATCAAATTCATCGACAATTGGATGAATTAATATTAGAAAATAAAATTAAAATATTATTAATCTGAATAAAATCGAATATGGAAGAAAAACGTAACTTGGTTAAGTAAAACCAATTTAACAATGAATTCAAATGGGTATTTGAAAGGATGTAATGGATAAATAAATTTGGGATTCAAATAAAGTGGATTGCCGATTGGATTTGGAAGTTTCAAAGAGGGTGAGGTCCAGAATAGCAGTTGGCTATGTCGATCGAGCCTTGGAGAGAAGGTGTTGGAAAAAAAAAATTATAGAAAATTTTTAGAGTTCGGAATTTATTTTGAGTTTAATGCGAGAGTAATAATTTGGTTCGGGATATTCTTCCTACTTTGCAATTTCGAGGACGAAATTATTTTAAGGGGGGAAGAATGTAACGTCCCAGAATTTTCGGCCATTTAAATTCAAATATTTAAATCTGTTTATATATTTTATTTGAAATATAATGGATTTTTATCGAATTTATTTAATTTAGATTAGAGTTCGAATATATATATATATATATATATATATATATATTTAGAATAGAGTTGGAATATTATTTAAAAACCTAGAGTTTTAATGTCAAGTTGAATACTAAATGTAATTGAAGTTGTTGTAAATACAATGACCTTTGTTTATTTATTCTCGTTGAATTTAGTTTGTTTGAATTTAGTATATATGTATATATTCATTAACATTCCCATTTGTTCGGGCAAAACGAATAAAACCCAAACATAGATCATACTCGTACAAGAAGACAAAGCAAACCAAACCCGGAGTTTAGGTAAAACGTGGTTGAACATGTGGACTGATATGCATAATGTAAAACTGAAAGAAAAAGGAAAAACTAAACTAATAACAGATAAAAAGGGAAAGAGTAGAGAACCGCTAACGAGATAAAACAAATATATATACATAATTATGTGCGGCTAATCTAGATACATAATAATACATCAAGTCTTTGCATACAAAATTGTATTTGTGACAGCCAAGAATAATGTACATAATCAATGAACAGAAGGGAAAATATATACATAAGGTTGTTTGTACCAATGCAGAAAAAGAAGAATTTTTTTACGTATATATATATATATATATATATATACAAACTCTCGATTTACAACAACAACAGAAAAGTACAAAAGAATATACAAAACCTAAAAGGAAGAAAGAAATATTGGCAAATAAATTTCTGCCTTGTCTCGTTCTAGTGAACCTGTCAGCCTTGATCTGCGAGAAAGAAGAAACCCATTAAGAAGGGTAGTGACATCATTTGAACAGCATAGAAGAAAAAGAGGGAAAAAATATATAAGTGATGAACAGCTAAAGCAACAGTGACATGTAGGGCCAAATAATTAACTAAAATGTATGTATGATGATATTAGAGCAACAGAAAATGAGATCATCCAATCCAAGAAAAACCATGATCAGTGAACCACAAGACAATACATGAAAATACATGAAGACAATAGCTAAAGAAAATATACAGGACAGCTAAAGGAAATTTCATACATCGAATCCACATGAATATATATGTTCATATACAGTTGGTCTCAGACTTCAAAACCAGTGACAAGCCAAGTCAGTATATATATTGATGTCAAAATTCAGCATATCTTGTTTTCTCAAAAACAAAGAAACAATCAGTAAGAGAAGATCAACAGCTAAAGCAAATAGCTGAAACCCTATAGATAAGTTGTCTCGTCTACAAAAGCAAGTGTATCAGCCTAAGAAAAACAGCTAAGATGGATCTAAAACATAGATGTACAGATACTGTTTTCTTTGCTGTACAAACAAATAAATTAATACATTGACTCATATATATAAGGTGTACCAATCGAATCCTTATAGGGTACAGTAACTGCCATATTTTTCTAAGATCAAACGCAGAACATACGGTTCAATTTTTGAATTGAATAAACAAAATCTAACATTAGCCTCTTCTAACCTATACGGTCCAATCAATATCTCTATGAACAAACCCACAGTGTTGAAATTGCAATACAAAATTTAGCAAAATCCTTGTTAAAAACCATCACGCAACCATCAATTTACATCAACCATCAGTACGGGAAAAACTGAAGAAACCAATGGCCTAATCTAAGTAGCTAATAAAACAGTATCCTCATCTAGGATCAAAACCGCAGTTATAAATACACCATTACAACAATACGTTTTACCTATTCGAAACAAACCAGAAGAAAAGATCAAAACAAATTACTGTAATATAAAATAAAGGTGAAAGAAACTTAGCTCCTGTTGAAGCTGTAAGGATCCGAACGTTGCACGAGGAAGGGTTGCGGGTTGTTTGAGTTATGGTGGAGGAGGCTCGCCCACGATGGTTGACTGGCGAAAGGATTAAACCCATGGGTTAATTGGAGTTCATATGAATTATGGGGTAAGGAGTTTTAAAGTGAAAGGTGTGTTGTTAACAAGGACTTACTTGATTAAAGGAATTAAGAAAAAGGGTGTGCAAGGATTCCAAAGATAAGAAATGGGTTTAAAGACAAATTTGAAATCAAAAAGGGAAAATGGGTGTTTGAGGTTCGTGGTCAAACTAATATTTTCTGAGGTAAGAACGGGTCGATCAAGGTCTGAGAGGTAACTAAAATACCCCAACTTGGTTGGCCTCACTATTATCAAGGAACAGTATTAGTTTGGAATGAGTAAAGGTGTGAAATTTGTTTATCTTATACGAGTAATATCAAGCTGTAATGCAGGGTCTTGGGATATTAAACAATATTCCAATATTAGGACGAAGGGAATAAGAATATTGATTTCAAGTTTTATAGGATATTTGTTAGTCAATTAGAATTGATCGAATATAGTTAGAGATAGTCAAATCAAGTTATCTAGGGAAGTTCCATTGCATACGATTGCTAGCGTAATTCGTAGGGCTGTAGACAGCCTACGACGGTCGGATGTTTCCTGAGGGAATCAGGCGTAACCATTGTGATCGCTGCGATCTAGAGTCGAGCAAATGGAGTTAAGTCAAATATAGATGAATCGAATAAGAGTAATCACGTCAAGTTAATCGAGTTAAATAAGTCGAGTGAGTTAAGTAAAGTTAACCAATCAAAGTAATTCAAGCAGAGTTAATCAGAGAAAAATTGTTTTATATCGTTAAGTATATTTTAAAAGTGGTCGAGTTGTGCCAAGTGTTGTGTTCACACTATTGTTAATCGATAGTTAAATCACCGACTATCGAAGTTTGAACAATACGATTATTGGTATGGAAAGACCGGGATCGAATTAATATTCGAAAACCATTCCGGCCAACAAATACGTGAAGAGATCGAAAGATGATCGAGATGGAGCATTGAAGACCATAGATCTTCATTAAGCGGAAGGACCACTTACAATCTCTGATTCGCGCCAGAGATATACTGGGGTTCTGTCGTGGTTGGGATCTGTGGATTGCAAGGGCTATCGCTACTGATCCATGGGGTGATTCCTATTTTAGATGCAGTAGGAGAGTACCTTCGGTTCATCCTGTTCCTGGATGACTTGTATGGACGGATGTCTGACAGAGTATTTCCAAAAGGATTTACATGCGTTGATTTCTCCAAACGTACCATAGTTGATGATGGAGAAATGGTTATTCTCTAGCTAGATAGCTAGAGTATGTTTGTGGACGTCAATCAAGTGTGATCTGGAGGATCTGACGATGTGGCATTCAAAGTGTGTGATGACCAGATGTGCTCTGACTTCAAGCCTCATCAACCGGGAAATGACAAAAATCGGGCAGGCAGCATGGCTATGTGGGTCGCTACCATTAGGATGTATGATCACCTATCTAGAGAAATTCCTATTGCTTCTTAATCTATGTTCGATGTGGTCCCTTATCGGGAGACGGTGGTTTGAGTCCAACCGTCGGTGATATACATTCGATACACTCAAGCGAAATGAGTGGTCGGTCATGTGAGGGCCGGGTTGCAAGACGTTCTTGTTGAACCCAGTGTATTCGCCTCGAGAGATACACGAGCGACAGGTGGTCCCATACCTTGTCATGGTTGGAATCCAATCTCCAATAAGCATCCGCGGTTTTAGATTTTATATATATATATATATATATATATATATATATATGTAGAGCGTGAGATGCAAGCGTTCTACTAGATTGATATTTACTTGTATTTAGACACTATTATAATATCAGGAAAGATATTGATTTCGAAAACTGTTTTGGGTTATCGTAAGGTAAAAACCGTCTGTATTTATGTGTGGATTTGGTCTTACGATTATCCTTTTTCTTTTGAAAGGTTTTTAACTCTAAAATCAAGTTGTGTGATACCATTTATGTTGTGCGATTTTTTCTCACTCTGGTTCACCAGACTGACCCGGTGTTTTGTAAATGCTCGGGTTAGCCCGGGATGTACAAGTTCAGGTTATCAGGTACCGTGAAGTCCAGTGACAAGCTGAAGGTGTTCAGATTTATGATATGATTACTATCTTGCTGTGTGTTGTATATGAGACAGGCTATTGAAACTGTCCAGAGATATGTTGTACTCTGATATTGTAAGTATTTTCAAAGGCTCTTAATAAAGATTTATTTCTGTACTATATTTTGTTCCGCTGCGATGTGAGACTCCGTGTTGTGTTGATAGTTCTTCTTCTTCTATCCTAACTTTCTTCCTTTCTTATCTCACCCTCTAACTTCTTTCTAGACGCTCCAGTGTTTTCGGTGTTGGAGGATCGGTATAAGATACGATAAAGGTATTTATATCGATTTTCGGGGCCGAAAATTGCTGGGTCGTTACAGCTTCTCTGATGTGATGATATCTATATGATTCCGCTGTCATATGTGTGTAAATTATTCTATTTTCTGTTTATGCTATTATCTGTGATCTGCTAATGATGATTAATGTGTTATATTCCAATGATTATCCTTAACACCGTGTCACGGGGTTTTGGGATTGTCACAGCTGGTATTAGAGCTTTGGTAAATGTTAGTTCTGGAGTCTAACACATTAAACTCTTCGTCAAAATAGAATCAGTAGTATTCTATGGCGAGTCGCTCATTAGAGATAGGACTAGTAAAGTCCTAGAATGAGCCGAGCAGAATAGCAAAAACAATTTGATCAGTCCATCGTTATCTTTCCGTAAATTTTCTGCTTAATCGTGCAATAAACTATTATTTCTGTTAGCTGACTCTTTTCTTGCTTATACAGAATTTGAAAAATGGCTACCAGAGCAGCCGCCGCTAGAGGAGGCCGTGGCAGCCGAGGCCGAGGAAGGGGAGAAGCCCCAGTTCAAGAAGGACCTTTGATACAACCTCCGGCCGCTCAATACTTCGAGCTAGACCGTGTAGCTAAGAGATATAAGAACTTAGGAGGCAAAACCTTCTCGGGAACTGGCACCGTAATAGAGGCCCTTGCATGGCTCAAAACATGCGAGAAAATTCTTGAAGGCCTAAGGCTTGGAGACGAAGACAAAGCTGTTATGGGCGCCTGGCTTATGCAAGAACAAGCCGAACTATGGTGGGAATCTCTCACCGCCGGGAATAGAGAAGCTGGAAGAACATGGGATGGATTCAAAGAACTCTTAAAGGAGAAATATGTCCCAGAACAAGCTTTAGAACGAATGCACGATGACTTTGCCAATCTCCAGCAGGGGGATCTTTCCGTGCAAGATTATCTGAATAAATTTACACTGTTGTCGCCCTATGCTCCGGAGCTCGTCGCCAATGCGAAATCCAAAAATAAGAGGTTTATCCTTGGGCTAAGACGACAATATCATGATAGAGCCATGGCCCATGTCAAGCTGGAATTCAACGAACTGGTGGAAATGACATGCAACTACAAAGACCTTGACCAAAGGCATCTGGATCAGGATCGCGCTAAAAGCCAGGCAGGGAATAAGCGCAAGCCTGCTGTAAATCAAGGCGAGTCAAGCCAAGCGGCATCTTCGAATCCACAAACCAGTAAGCTACCAAGAGGAAACTGCTTTAACTGTGGCAAGCCGAGGCACTACTCAAATGTCTGCACAGCTCTGAAAAGGCAGAGAACCAATTCTCAAGGTTCGAGCCAAGGCTCCCAGAACCCTCGCTCGTGCTTCAACTGTCGCAAGACCGATCATCTGGTCAAAGACTGTCCTCTGCTAAAGAAAGCTACAGTAGCTCACGTCTATGACGGGTCAAGCCCGCCAGCTGCTTCCGATGGAGCAAGTAAACCCGATGTTTTGGGAGGTACCCTTACCATTAAAAATATTCCTGTCTCTGTATTGTTTGGCACAGGTGCATCACTTAGTTTTATTGCTAGAAACACAATGCACAAATTAAAGTTAAAACAGAGAAAGCTTAAAGAATCGGTTGAAGTACATAATCCGATAGGGGGTTCTATTACTCTCAGTACATGTTGTAGAGTGTCAATCTCTTATTCTTTCTACAAATTTCCCATTAATTTGATTGTTATGGATTTTCCCGAATTCGACGTTATCCTTGGGTTAGAATGGTTAACGAAATACGAAGCCAAGGTAAATTGTGCAGAAAGAATCGTTAAAATTCGAATGGAGCTTGGACATATATATATACCCTGTCATGGTTCGAATCCGAATAGAGAAGAATTTTGGTCAGCATTAGAACTTATCCCCACTTCCATAGAAAAGATTCCGATTGTAAGAAACTATGCGGATGTGTTTGAAGAAGTTGAAAACTTACCTCCGCAAAGAGAAATAGAGTTCCGAATCGATCTAATTCCCAATGCCAGACCAGTAGTACATCCAATTCGCAGAATGACTCCGAAAGAAAAAGAAGAATTGGGCGATCAAACTCGTCAACTGTTGTGGAAGGGTCTAATCAGGCCTAGTTTTTCTAATTGGGGTGCAGCTGTTGTGTTTGTCCCAAAGTCAGACGGTACTCTTAGATTATGTGTTGATTACCGAGACCTCAACAAACAGACGCTCAAAAACAAGTATCCATTACCCCGCATAGATGATTTGTAAGACCAATTAAATGGGGCAAAAGTATTTTCCTGAATGGACCTAGCTACAGGTTTTCATCAATTGAGAATAGCAGAAGAGTGTGTTCCTTTGACAGCTTTCAGAGGCCCAGACATATTTTATGAATGGTTAGTAATGCCGTTCGGCCTTTGCAACGCTCCAGCATACTTTGTCGATCTAATGAATAGAGTGTTCATGGGAGTTCTGAATAAATTTGTCCTCGTATTCATCGATGATATTTTAATTTACTCCAAATCAAAGCCCGAGCATGAAAAACACTTAGAACAAGTATTGGAGATTCTAAGAAAGAACGTCTTCAAAGCCAAATTCTCTAAATGTGTCTTCTGGCAAGAAGAAGTCAAATTTCTTGGCCATGTCGTGTCAGAGAAAGGAATTTCTGTTGACCCAAGCAAAATAACAGTGATTCAAGACTGGAAACAACCCACTACTCCCACAGAGGTTAGAAGTTTTATGGGGTTGGCTAGTTATTATCGAAAGTTCGTTAAGGATTTTTCGAAGATATCCAGTCCGTTAACGAAGCTCACGAAGAAACATGAGAAATTCAAGTGGACTTCCGACTGTGAAGAAGCTTTCCAGGAATTGAAATCAAAACTGACCACTGCTCCAGTGTTAACTATTATTGATGGCTATCAGGATTTAACGGTTTGGACAGATGCTTCTATTAGAGGTCTTGGTGCAGTGTTAATGCAAAGAGGCCAAGTAGTCGCCTATGCAAGCCGCCAACTGAAACCGCATGAGAAGAATTATGTGACTCATGATCTTGAGTTGCTAGCCATCGTTTTTGCCTTAAAAATCTGGAGGCATTATTTATTGGGCGAGAAATTTATATTGTACACAGATCATCAATCATTGAAGTATTTATACACCCAGAAAGATCTGAATTTGAGACAGCAGCATTGGCTAGAATTTCTTGCAGCGTATGATCTTGATATCCTGTATACGCCGGGAAAGGCTAATGTTGTAGCGGATGCGCTTAGTAGGAAAACCGCAATCATTGCCAACCTTATAATTACGCCTGGATTGATTGATAGGATTTCAGCCCTTCAAAAAGACGATGAATTCATTCAGAGAATCAGTCAGAGGGTCAAGGAAGGTGAAACCACGAGTTTTCGTATTGACGATAAGGGGGTTCTCAGGTTAAATAATAGGATTTGCATTCCAAATATTCCAGGCCTTCGAAGGGAAGTGTTAGACGAATGCCATAAATCCAAATTTTGCATCCATCCTGGGGTGAGTAAAATGTACAATGATATCAAACGCACTTTCTGGTGGAGGGCAATGAAAAGGGATGTTTCTTTGTATGTGAGCAGATGCCCTACTTGACAATTGGTCAAGAGCGACCAACAGAGCTAGCTGGATTGTTGCAACCGTTGGAAGTCCCAGGTTGGAAATGGGAACAGATTCCCATGGATTTCATAGATGGCTTGCCGCGAACCAGGAAAGGTAATGACAACATTTGGGTAATCGTAGATCGCTTCACGAAGACTGCCCATTTTATACCTGTCAGATCCAATAGAACCGCTCAAAGTCTAGCGCAGATATATTTCAAAGAAATTGTTAAGCTGCATGGAATTCCCATCAGCATATTCAGTGATAGAGATCCCCTATTTACTAGCAAATTCTGGGAGGCTTTCTAGACAGAATTGGGAACGAAACTGAATATGAGCACCGGTTATCACCCTCAAACAGATGGCCAAACTGAGTGGGTGAATAGAATTCTAGAAGATTTATTGCGGGCTTGTATAATTGATTTTGGTGGGTCATGGGAAGATCATTTGCATTTGGCAGAATTCTCATATAACAATAGTTATCAAGCAAGTTTGGGAATGTCGCCATTTGAAGCATTATATGGCAGACCGTGCCGATCTCCAGCATGTTGGGTAGAACCTGGCAACAGACTTGTGTTAGGACCCGTTATGATTAGAGAAGCATCTGATAAAGTCGACTTCATCAAAAAGCGTTAAAGAACCGCCCAAAGCCGACAGAAAAGTTATGCAGATTCTAGAAGGAGAGATTTGACATTTGCTGTTGGTCATCATGTTTATTTGAAAGTTTCTCCGATGAGAGGAGTAATCAGATTTGGCAAAACTGGGAAGTTGGCACCGAGATTTATTGGTCCCTTTCCTATACTCGAACGAATTGGAACTCTTGCTTATAGGGTTCAATTACCTGATTGGTTGCCTGGAGTGCATGATGTATTTCACATATCTCAACTTAGAAGACATGTGCATGATCCGGATCTTGTTGTAGAAGAAGCAGCGCAACAGGATATAGACATAACTCCAGAATTAGCACCCAGAAGAGAGCCATTAAAGATTGTTGGCAAAGAAACTAGAGAACTAAGAAGCAAAAAGGTTCATTTAGTTAAAGTGCAGTGGAGCAGTAATCCTAGAGACTGTACTTGGGAGACTGAGGAAAGCATTAAGCAAGCTTAACCCAAATGCAGAGTGGACATCTCTGACTAACTCCGGTGCAAGGTACCTTTACAATACTTTGCATTTACATTTTGTTTCCTACTTTACTGTTGTTTCCTTTTCGAGGACGAAAAGTTTTAAGTGGGGGAGATTGTAATAACCCAGAAAATACGAGCCAATTTAAAAATTTTAAATTGGTGATTTCAAAGGAATTTAAACAATTGAAATAGAATATTTCAATAAAATAGTGAATTAGAAATAGAGAGTCAGTTTGAAAATTTGAATTCAAACTTTGACCGACTGTGCAGGGTGGAAAATATAACGGATTTTAGCGAAGCCAAAAATATTTAAATCTGTTAGTCAATACCTTTCTAACGAATCTGAAAAATCGAAGTTTCATAACGGGAATCAAAAGTTATGGCCGAATGAATTTTCAGAATGGTCGCTATATAGAATATATAGCCCTGGAAAATTGATATTTTGCATACGACCTCGGAATTCGACGAAACCACTTTTGTTGGGTCCGTGATGTCAAATTATTGTTAGGTTTCAAATTTCATAATTTTTGAAGCTAGTATGTGAGCGTGGCAAAAGAATATGCGTTTGGTCAATTTTTGTTAAATTGGATCGACCAGAAAATGGCCATTTTTCAAACGATCTCAGAATTCAACAAAACTAGTTTTGTTGGGACCGTAGCGTCAAAACATAGCTAGATTTATTTTTCTGGAATTTTTCGAATCAGTTTGTGGCCCTGGCAAATTGAAATGTACGTTCAAAGTTAAAAATTAAATGTTTTATACTTTAATTTGGAAAATAACTAACTGTAACAGTCGAATTGGCCTACGAAACATATCCCATTGTGTCCGGAATGGGGGTATTTGGCTAGGGGTGACAGTCATTGGGTTTGAAAAGGAGTTCGTTTGAGAAAACACTATTTAAAAATTTAATAAAACTATCGACCAATCATATTTCTCCATTCATAAATAAATAAAAAAACATCAGAAAACCCCCCCGACCCCCCGACATCGACGACGGAAAAGCTCCCCCTTCCCTGGCGATTTCCGATCGCCACAGCCCAAATCAGCCCCTCCCCTAGTTCAACTTTTTGTAGTTCTCCTTCCCCTCTTCAAATCCATATAAGGAGCTCCCCCTATCGTTGCTTCTACGTCGAGATGTCCCCCTCCAAAGTCCCGACCTTCAAACCGCCACCGCCGACAATCCCGACCACCGAACGCCACCAAACCGCCGCGTGCCTGTAGCCCTCTCGAAGATCTTCCACGTCCAACTCGCCGATCATCCCCTCGTGCCCCGGTTCTCGCGAAAACCGCAAACCTAGTTTTGAACCTTCGTGAAAGGTGAGTTCTTTTTGATGTTTACACTTTGAAAAATCATATCTTTTTGATGTGTTAACGAAATTCGATGAAACAGGAAACATCACGACCGCAAGGAAGCTCTCTACACTCTAGAAGAAGCCGCGGATTTTTCTGACATCATATCTATATTTAGCGAAGCAACAAACCAAAGTGAGAAATCTAAATTAAATAAATTTGAATGGAAAATGTCGTGTATAAATTATATTACCGAAATATGAATTACACACGTGTTGTCTACCTCAAGTACATGCGTGGTGTAAGCTATATGAGCGAAGTATGAATTATACATGCATAGAATAATTGATATATGTGTTGAAATGCAAGTGAAATATAGCAATTATATATATATATATACTCCCCTCGTTCACAAACCATGGACGATATTTATTGTTGTGAATTGGTGTGAAATATTGGATGAAAAATACGAATGGTTGAATAATTGTTTGTGGTTGATATTGTTTGGTTGTGGTTGAAAAATACCCATTGGTGATTGAAATGAATTGGAAATAATTGTGGAAATAAAAATAAACATGCCGCCTGCGTGCGAATTAGATGCATGAATCCCCATTGTCAAAAACCGCGAGGTTTTAAGGTAGAGCGAGGAGTCGTACTAGGGACGGTGCCGGTTTTAACTACCCTGCCGTTATGCTACCGAAATTTTGAATAATCTTTGTGTGTTAGAATTATTTTCATATGTTGAAATTATCCTCATGCGTTGAAATTAAAGCCATATGTTGAAACTATATCCATGTGTGGAAATGTTTGTGTGTTGAAAAGTGATGTGTGAAAATTAAATTCATTTGTGAATGAAGTGTTTAAACAATAAAAATCACATTTTTATAATATATATGAAGTATGAAAAATATTCGCCTTATATATAAATAGTTTTAACAATAAAAATCCTATCTTTCTTATATGAACAACATAAATAAAATATCCATGTGTGGAAATGCTCATGTGTTGAGAAGTGTGTGTAGTGGAAAAGTTCATGTGTTGAGTAAAAAGATCGAACAATAAAAATTACATTTTTATTGAAACTATGAAGTGTTGAAAACATCCATTTATCGAATAAATATTTTAAATGATAAAAATATCATTTTTATCATATATGAGATATGCTAGAGATATGCGGACGTTGAAATAAATATTGGTGAAGGAATATTATTTTTAACATGAATAGGAACTAAATAAAATAGTCATGTGTTGAAATCTATTTTAGTTCGCCAAAATTATCATCTTTGAAATGTGTAGTGTTAAAAATAGCCACTTGTTCAAATAAATGTGCATGAGTTGAAATATAAATTAATTAGCTAATGACGTGATTTTAGCCTATGCATGCAACATTAGAATGAATGGTGTTTTTAAACCAAAGTAAATCAAATATGAAGTTGAATGGAAAATGATAAGTGATATAAATTGTATATATGTACATGCATATTTATTGAACAGGTTATAGCAAAAGGGCTAGAGAAGAGGAATAAAATTTTATGCCCGACAAATAGGTACACATTTACTGTTTTGTTTGGGTGATGATTTTATGATCCTGTTGGCTAGCCGCTTGGCTTTTTCTTTTTCTTTTTGACATGAGACGCCCGTGTGGCTATTTGGGAATTTTCCCAGCCCCTTCCGTACAAAGGAGGTTATGGCGAAATTTTCCAAAATTTAAAGGCGTTAGTGAAATAATTGAAGTAGAAACGATATAGGAATTTTTGAATGAACTATATTTATATAAATATATAAATATAAATAAAATTAAAACGAAACGTGGCCGTGCAGTTCGTGTTTTGAAACCGTGATTTCAAACGACTAGTGCGGGAAATCCGACCATTGGATTTTCCCGAAACCGCAACCGTTGGGTTCGCCTTGGAAATATCTTTCCAACGGCACCAACTTTGTGAAGATCCGACGGTTGGATTGTCTGGAATGTTTAATTCAAGTCTGAAAAAAACAGCGCTAGAAACGATTATATTTATATATATATATATAAATATAATTAAATTAAATCGAATAATGACGCTGCAGTTCATAAATTGAAATCGTAATTTCAAATGGCCAGTGTGGAAGATCCGACCGTCGGATTTTCCCAAAACTGAAACCGTTGGATTCGTTTTGAAATGACCTTCCTAATGATATAAAATTTGTGAAGATCCAACGGTTAGATTTTCATATATGTGTAAAACAAAATTAGTGAAAAGCAGCGCCAATGCATCGATACGACCTGAAACGTCATTTAATTAAATTTGGCCGTTTTAAATTAAATAAAAATGGCGATATATCGTTATAAAATACTATAGACGATATAGAGTGAAAATAATCCCATTTTGTTGTGTTTGCTTGATATGTGATGGTTGAATGTATTTAACATGAAAATTATAAATAAAGAACTGAAAAGTGAATGTTGAATAGACCAACCATGTGACAAATTGATTTGAAAATCTAAATATACGTGGATTATTTGAAAAGACCGAGTTTATCTCATTTCAAATAATCGATCGACGTTGAGAAGTCGAAGAGTCGAAGACGATTGAAGACCGACGATCTTCGCATTGGATGGATGGGCGCTACTGATGCTCGTGATTAGAGTAGCTACCATGAAGGAACTGAAGTAGTAGCCGTCCAATCATACTGTTGATTGTACAGATATGCGAGGAATTGGTGCCTCCGGTTTCGTTCAGACCCAAAACGGACTTGTAAATGGACTGTGTGTCTGACATTGGATTTTGTTGTGTGTTGATTGATCTCTATTAAATATATATCTGTTTGGCGGCGGATAATTTATTCTCTTGCTTAACGCCCTTCTCTGAGACGTACGAGCTCAGAGGTTATATATTGATAGAAATCAGTCGCATGGAGTGGATTGCCTGTGTGGCACGCCTAAGTGGCATATGATCAAGGCTTCTGTTGCAAAGCAAAGTCTTGTGGTGGATGATCAAAGCATGGTCTGTGTGACGTAGCTTTGTGTATAACGTGAATTCGTGAGCCTCACACCCCGGTATGAGTGAAAAACGGGAGAAGGACCCAAGGAGTGCATGACGTTTCTTTCTAGCTATGGTGGTGTCAGTGACCTCCCAGACCTGACATTTATATCTACTTTTCACCTGTGTGGTTGTTGGAATACGAGGCGCCTCGATTATAGGTCTGTAAGGAACGGGAAACGTGTGTTCAGGAATAATTAATCCTCAAAAGTAAGAGAGAACCGGCCTTGGAGGATCCAGGGGATTGCTGTGTGCGGTCCCGAGGCATTTGCTAGAGTGTCTCGAATCGGAAAGGAGCTTGCCCCTTGCCTCGACTCATGAAGGAATCCAATTTCCAATACGAAATATGCGGACGTGATTGTATTACTAGTATGGCGACATAGTAGATGGTAGCTATGCCGCCTAGGATTGATATTTATGATTAAATTTTCTTTTGAAACATATATGCACTAGTAATAATATCAAACACTTTTGTTTTATTCGTATGAGGCATTTTTGGCCATTATAAGGTAAAAACTCTATCCTCCGGCTTGCGTTGCATTGTGTGATGGGACCTGAGTCTTATAATGGCTTCAATTTATAAAAAGCATTGCGATGATTTAATCATTTACTTTATTTCATGCACTAGCACTCATTGGAGTAAACCCGTTCCGCGAAAGTGGCGTGGTCCTTTGATTTGCCTTATTATTGTTGTTAATAAGTTATGTAGATTTCTCATACCAGTCTCATGACTGACTCGTAGTTTGTTTCACCTTGCAAACTCGGGTGCCCTCATTTTCACACGGGCAGCCTAGTTACAGGTTTCTGACGCACTTTTGGCTCATGGCGAGGCTTGACTACACCGTGTTGTCTTGGATTTTCTCCGCCATTATTGTATCTATATTATGATTCCGCCATTGGCGATGTAGACTGATATTTATTTTGTGTACTCTTTATGTATGATTCCGCCTCAGGCGATGGTGTATGATTATGTATCATTATGCACTAAGTAGTATCCTGTACTGTGCTTCTCTGATGTGATGATATCTATATGATTCCGCTGTCATATGTGTGTAAATTATTCTATTTTCTGTTTATGCTATTATCTGTGATCTGCTAATGATGATTAATGTGTTATATTCCAATGATTATCCTTAACACCGTGTCACGGGGTTTTGGGATCGTCACAGTTATGGCGCTATTTTTCTGAAAATTTGATTTTGACATAACTCAAAATATATACGACGAAATTCAGAATTTTCTCTTCCATTAGAAAACTATTATTTAATTGGTCCTGACGGTTCTTGTTTCAAAGAATTCCAACATAATTTGAGTTCTATATACTCAATTGAAGTTCGAAATGCCAATTTACGAACAACCACGCTGCGGCGAGTTCGTATTAATTATATTTATATATATAAAAACGTTTAAACTTCATTTGTAATAAATTCAACTCCATTCTGATATATTTTTAATATATATCAAATCATTTTCCCAATTCAACATAATATTTTCGATTATCTATAGTTGTCGATTTTTCCTTACTCGGTAATATATTTATACTTTGATCTTCTATATTCAATTCCAATTCCTTTTATAAATAAATTATTTATAAAATTCGATATAATCGAATTTAAATTATAAACCCGTTGGACTTTCCTCAATTCAGCTTATATTTCGAATTCCGAAATATAATAAATCATTTTGTTTCAAAACACTTCCCAACTTACATTTAAATTCCTATTTGAATTTAAATAGTTCAAATTATCCAAATGATAATTTATTTTACCAAATTTATGACACTATTTATAAATTCAACTTCCTTGTTTCATATATTTAAACAAGTTCCCTCTTCAAATTTCTATTTGAAATTCCATCCCTTTGATATTCCAAATTGCGGAATAAAAATCGTTGTTCCCTTTAGAATGATTTCAAGTTCTATTTTTAAATTCATATTTGAATTTAAATATTCAAATTATCTCTTGAGAATTAATTCATTATATTTATAAACACCATTTTATAAATTCCCTTGTTTTATATTTAAACAAGTCTATTTCGAAATCTATTTAAAACCAAAATCTTATTTTGGAAATTTCTATTTATAAAAACTTATATATATAACACCCAATTTATTTTCATATTCAATTAAACTTCTATTTAAATAAATTCGAATTAATTGAATTCAAAGCATAAATCCTTACAGATTTATTTTAGTTCAATTTATATTCTAAACATCAGAATAAATTCCATCGTTTATTTCTTTAAAATGATTTCCTTTTTCTATTTTTAAATTCATATTTGAATTTAAATATTCAAATTATCAAATTATAATTTTTTCCATTTTATTTATAAACATTATTTATAAATTTACTTCAATTTCCTGTATTATTCAATTTATAAACATCGTTTATAAATTCACCACTTCAATTTCTTGTATTATTCAATTTATATACATCGTTTATAAATTCAATACTTGTTTTATTTATTCAAAACAAGTAAATATCTTTGTAGCCCATTCAAAATACAATTTCTATTTTCGAAAAGTAGATTTTCCATTTTAAATCTCGAATATCCTTTTTACGGTATTTTATAAATTAACATCTAGGGCCCAATGATATTTAAACATTTAAAAACACCCAATTATAAATCACAAGGTTCTAACACATCATATATGATAAGATATATGAAACCAAACAAATAATAATATTTTTGAGGAATCCAGTTGGATTCCTCCAACTTGTTTTCCTGCATCCACAGACGTTAGTCAACATAAATAATACACATCCTGCTTCAAGGTAGGATACCACGGTATAGAAGGTCATCCACTATCATAGCGTGGCGTGTATAGGGTCATCTGCTAATGATACTGCGGGCATCCGCTAATGGTACTGCGGGAACTATCCAATCACCAATATATATATATATATATAACCACAAACACCAATCCTAAATAACTAATATATTTATAATATAGCCATAATAAAATTTCAACACATCCAAACAACCAACAAGCAATTATTTTAACGAATAAAATAATTTTAAATAAAAATATTAGTGAGATTTACTCACCGGGATTTTATCTTGCACTTGTACCAATTTCAATTTCTTTCCATTGATTTTCGAGTCTTCAAACTCCATACAAATGATTTTATTTGATTTATCCTTGCCTAAGAAAAATCCAAATTTTAAATTTCTTTCAGTTGTGTAGTTTATGTTTTTCCACCGCACTTTATATTTATGATTTAAATTTCCGCTGCTATGTAATTTAAATCTCTGATATTACTTTCCGTTATATATTATTTATTTGTACTCTAATATCTTGAACTTTGATGTAAATTGTTGTAATAGTAATGAAATGTTCTCTTGTTTGTGTTCAAAGGCGTCGCGTTCTCGTACAATCTATATTCCAGTTCGGTCTGGGCCGGATAGGGATTTCGGGTCGTGTCAGTTTGGTATTAGAGCTTTGGTTTACTAAGCTCGGGAATACAACGTATTAGAACAACACGAAAGAAGTCATCAGAGATAGGATTAGCAATATCCTATAAGAATGGCTCATTAGAGATGGGTTCAGTAATTTCCTAGAATATGAGTAACTTATTAGAGATAGGGTTAGTAATGCCCTAGAATGAGTTGGAAGAGTATTATATATAAAAAAAGAATTTTTGTATTTGTGAAAATGAACTTGATTTTGAATGATTATATTTTGAATACAAAAAGAAATATGTTTTGCATATGGATAACTTACCTAATTATTTTATAATAAGATTTGAGAATATTTTTTTGATGTCAAGGTTGGACTATCGAGTATGAGAAGATTCTGCATATACACCCATCTAGCGTATATATGAAGTCTTGAGTATACTTGATTGATATAGAATCACATTCTTGTCACTTGAGGATGATTCTGTTAATGACTAGCTAGCATCAATAGTTTTTTTTCGAGTTTCGAAAGTGGGATGACTATATAATTCCAATTGAAACGTAGAAATATACTGAAACTAATTTAAGTATTCAAAAATGATTTGAGCTTTAAATTTAACTAATACAAGCTAAATTGAGCCAAATAAAAATTAACATTGAATTAATTTGAAATTAGATGGAGCAAGATATGTATAAATATATATATATATATATATATATATATATGTTAAACAGGTTATTATATGCAAGCTAAGAAGAAGAAAGAAATTGCATGCCCGACACAAAGGTACATAATTACTGTATTGATTGTGTCCGATGATTTTATGAGCTGACTGGCAAGTCGCTTGGCTTTTTGAATTTTCTTTTTGATCGATGATGGCCCAGAGAGGCAAGCTATAGTTGTATCGATCAACATGTACAAAGGAGGTTATGGCGAAAAATTTCGAAAATTTAAGGCGTTAGCCAAATGTCAGAAATATTGAAAGTTCTTAGGACCTGAAAAGTTAAAGAACTCAAGCCTAAATGAAAGTTGAGTTTGTTAGTTAAACAACTTTCAGCTCCGTTCCTTTTTCAAGGACGAAATTTTTTTAAGTTGGGGAGATTGTAATAAACTCGGAATTTTGGAACCAATTTAAAATTTATTTTTAATTGATTTCAATAGAAATTACGTATTTTGAATGATTTATTTTGAGAATAAATGACTTAAAATTAATTTAAAACAAAGTTAGAATGTATATATTTATAATATAATTAAAAGGAGTTTGAAATGGCACGGTAGTTTGAAATTTTAATTTTAAACTTTAAATGAGTGCATAGAATTGAATATAAGTCAGAATTTGATGAAACAAAAAATGTTACGATCTTTTTAATTATATCTTTCTAACTAATGTAAACATTTGATATTTCAAGTTGTAGATTTTAAGTTATTTCCAAATTAAAATTCCAAATAGTCGGTATGAAATCATTTATAAATTATAATGATTTATTAAATATAATAAAAGGATTTTCAAGAAAAATTGAACATCATTAGATTAGGAAAAAAATGTAATATTGAGTTATAAACTCAAGTATGATTATATTATAGTTGTACAACATTCCACTATAATATATAAAAGAAAATAGTAATCAGTTTATTATTAATTTGAATCAATTTGGAATTTAAAAATATTATTATTATTTTGCATAGCCCTTAAAATAGCCATTTTTTAAATGACCTCTGCTTTCGTTGAAACTAATTTTGTTGGATCTGGAACATCAAATTATTATCAGATTTAAAATTTCAAGTCAATTGGAATTAGTATGTAAGCACAGTAAATTTAAACGCATGCTCAACATTAGTTATAATTTAATAAGCTTGTTAAATGGTCATTTTACAAATAGTCTCCAAATTCAACGAAATTAGTTTTGTTAGGACCGTATTTGCAAAACATAGCTAGATTTCGAATGTGGCCGTTGCAAATTAAAACGTACATTGAAATTTACTTTTGAATGTTATATTGATTTTTTTTTAATTTTGATTAAAATTGATTGAAACAATCGAATTGGATTACGTAACAAGTCCCATTATGTCTAAAATGGGGGTATTTGGTTAGGAACTTAAGTTGTTGGGATTCATTTGGAATTCGAACGCGAAATCTCATAATAAAGTAATTAATTAAATTAAACAATAATATATATATATATATATATATATGCCAACTAATCCTAACTTAGTTCTAATATCCAGCGTCGCCACTCCCTCTAATTTAATGGCTATAATGATCTAATTTTTATTCCTTAATCCTCCCTAATCCGATTCGAATTAGACCTGTAACAACCCGAAAATCTGGGCCAGTTTAAATTTTTTATTTTGGCAATTTTAGCGAATTTTGAACATTTAAAATGAATTATTTTAAATAATATCGACGAGAAATTTATTTGAATGGAATTCAAATGCATATATTATATACGTCGTCGTTAGAATATAAATAATTATATATAATTATAAAAGGAATTGAAAATGGCGCGGTAGTTCGATAATTCGATTTCAAACTTCAATTGAATGTACCGGGTGCAAAACAATCCGGATTTTAGTGAAACCAAAAATAATAGGATCTATTTGAGAATATCTTTCCAACAAATCCGAAAAATTGAAATTTCATAGCGGGAATCAAAAGATCCGTCCAGTTGAAAATTCTAAACAGTCGCTATGGAATTCAGGCCCTTAAAAATGGAAATTTTGCAAACAACCTCGGATTTCGACGAAACCACTTTTGTTGGATCCGTGATGTCAAATTATTGCTAGATTCCAAATTTCATAATTTTTTGAATCAATATGTGAGCGTGGCAAAGGAAAACGCGTTTGACCAGTTTCAGTTGATTTTAATCGACCGGAAAATGGCCATTTTTCCAACGGTCTCGGAATTCGACGAAACTAGTTTTGTTAGGACCGTATCGTCAATACGAAGCTAGAAAATATTTTTCGGGAATTTTTAGAGTTAGTATGTGACCCCAGTAAATTGAAATGCGCATTCAAATTCAATATATAGAGTTATATGTTGATTTCAACGGAAACTGATTGTAACAACCGAATCAGCTTACGATACATATCCCATTGTGTTCGGAATGGGGGTAATTAGCTATGGACGACAGGCGGTGGGCCTCGTTTTGAGGTCGAAAATAAAAGTTGCTTTTTGGTGGAAAATAAAATAAAAATATAAAACCTATACACCCCTAGTCTTCTCTCTCCCCGATCTGATTTAAAAGAAAAAAAACCCTAGCTTCACGATCGATGGCGGCCATCGCCATCTCCCCGCCGCCGCCCATCTCCAGGCGCCCACGCACCCACCGCCGCTCCCCTTCCTCCCTCTCTCCTCTTCCACGAGACCTAAAACCGCGAGCCATACTCCCCCAAAACTGAACCCGACGCCGCGCCACCTCCTCCCTCCGCCTCCCTTCTTCTCCTTCCGATCCTCTCCCCCTCCGACGAGCGCGCAAACGAACCCCCAGCAGCCCCCCTCGCCAAATAAAAAAAAACCTGTAAGTCCCTCTTTTCTTTTTGTTTTTATTATTTAATGTAATTAGTTTTCTTTTTTTTAGGGATTTTTAATGCTAAAGAGTTATATTTTAAAAGGGAGTAAAGATCATTTTTTAGGAGTAAAAATCATTTTTTTTAGGAAGATAATCATACTTTTTAAAGAAGGAAAGATTATTTTTGTAATCAAAGCAAAATAATATTTTTACATCAAGAAAGAAGAGATTTTTATCATACGTAGGAAATATTTTTATGAAGATAAAAATATAATCTTTTATATTGTAGAAGGATAAAAATATGATTTTTACATAGTAGGAACTATAAAAATATAATCTTTATAAGATAGAGAATATAAAAATATCATCTTTGTATATATAGCGAAATAAAAATCTGATTTTGATTATATATATGTTAAAATAAAGAGGTGATTTTTATAGTGATGAAATAAAAATGAAATCTTTATATTTAAAAAGGCGAAATCTTTATAAATTGAATAGCGAAGTAAAAATTCGATTTTTATATATTGAATAGCGATGTAAAAATTCGATTTTTATATATTGAATAGCGAAGTAAAAATTCGATTTTTATATATTGAATAGCGAAGTAAAAATTCGATTTTTATATATTGAATAATGAAGTAAAAATTCGATTTTTATATATTGAATAGCGAAGTAAAAATTCGATTTTTATATATTGAATAGCGATGTGAAAATTCGATTTTTATATATTGAATAGCGAAGTAAAAATGTGATTTTTATATATGTTGTGGCTACGGGCAACGAAAGTGACAAGAGGCGAGAACGATGAAGATTTCTATAAATGAAGTGTCGTGGGGTTGGGATAGCTATTGGTGTGAACTTCTCACTCTTCAATTTCTTTTTCTAGTTATATATATATACTAGGATGCAGACGGTGCTTAGCAGCACCCGACACCCGTCATCCACAGACCATGGATGGCTTATTTGTTTGATTGATGTGTTGTGAAATTTGTTTGTGTTGTTGATGTGAAATCGATAATATAAATTAATGTGGTGAAAGGAAATAATATATTTATATAGTTAAAAATATTTTATCGTTAAAAATATAATTTGTAACGTGAATGTGAGTAAATAAATATTTATAAACAAATCGGCCAATTTGTTTATATACACTAATTTGACTGATATTGATTGGGTCGATAAATTTTACACATCGCCCAACTGCACAAATAAAAATCTGTGTTTGTTGATTTGAAACCCCACACGGGTGTTGGGATGATATTTGGGTACACTAATCCCAATTATTTAATTGTATGTCGATCGATTGGTCGACAGGCTATGGAAGCATTGATTATTTATATTTGATGCTTATGCAGTTGTGTGGTGCACCTTGGATGATGGTTGATTGTTGATCGTTGCTATTATATACATGTGTTGTATGGAATCCAAATAATTAACGTTATATGGTGATTGATTGGGCCTCATTCCAATCGGGAAAATAATGAATGTTATAAAGGAAAATTCATGTGTTGAGTGAAATATTTTATACAATGAAATTTACATCATTATCATATTTAAAATTAGAACTACTTCACGGTGGAGTCTAATTGAAAATCAAACGATAGATACCATAATTTTATAAAATATTTTAAATAACAAAAATAGTCGTGTGTTGACAGTACTCATGTGTTGAAATTGGTCGTGTATTGAAATAAATATAGATTCATGTGGTGAATAGAATAGATGTTCATTTGTTGAATAGAATAACGAATTTATTGAAATATATAAAGCCGTGTTGATTAAATTTGCGCTATTTTGACGTGAACGATATTTATATCGATTATATTCGTTTTTATAATGAATATAGAAAAGATAGTGATTTCGAAAATAACGTTTTGAAAATATTATCATTTATATAGTAATGATATGGAATATTCAATTTTGATTAGAAATTGAATATAGAGTTGAAATGGTTTTGAAAATGAATTTAAAACGATTTATAAAATAAGTTTTAAAAAGGAAATCGACGAAATATATATAATATATATATTATATATATAATGGCCCGAATAGAACGCGCCGCGCCGGGGCAGTTCGTGAATTTCGACCATTAACTTCAAATTGACGTTGCGGGAGATCCGACCGTCGGATTCTCCTAAAACCAGAACCGTTGGGTTCATATCGAAAAGAGCTTTCCAATGAATATTAGAAATTTGAAATCTAATGGTTGGATTTGGAATTATGTCCAAATCAAATTTAGAAAAGGTCGCTGTAAGTGCAGTTCGACGGCCGTTGATGGAAATCGACTGTACGGGCCTTGATAAAATTATTAAAAATATCTATAATTTGTGTAAAATCATAAGAAATGATTTGGGAAAAATTAGGCTGAAAAATTCCATATTTGAAAAGATAAAAATATATTTTTATCGAAATGAACTAGTTTTGAACTAGAATTAAAATCAATTTTTTTTGAAATAAATAAATTGAATTTGAATGTGATTTTAAAAATAATCAATATTCCCAATACGTGAATTGGACTGGAGTTGAATCGAAATTATCTTCGGAATATTTCGATGTTGGATTTCGTGACTATACAGATATTGTTATGGGAATTTGAAAGATATATTTTATATCGTTATTTCCAATACGATATTTGTTGGTTTCAGGATTTGATATTGAATATAAGCCGGTATATCTTCTATTCAGAGCCTTGTATTTAATATCAAATGTGATTTGGGTTTGTCGTGAATCGTGTTATAGATGACATTGGTTCTTTAACCCAGTTAAAGGCAAGATGTTGATTTTTGAAAAGATTAAAACTAAGTAGAGTTTTAATGAATCTTTAATTAGATTAAAAGGTGAATTGATAATTTAAATTATCAAATCTGAAAGGTGATCGAAAGTGGAGTACCACCAGTTTTGCTCCAAAGCGATAGTTAAATCTTAAATTAGATTTGTACGTGAAATGGTAATTAATTTTACCGATAACACCGTGGTGTTAGGAATGGAGTATCAGCAGTTTTGCTCCATGGGATATATAGGTTGGGATTGGGAAATAAAATAAATAATTACTTCGGTGTGGTTCGCTAATCCCGACTAGTTTGAAATGATATCCAAAGGAAGATTAAAGAATAAATTTAGAAGAATTTATCTTGGATAAAATTAATGGGAACCTTTCCCTAAGAATGTGATTTTGTGAATAAAAGAATATTCTGAATTGGAATGAGGCGTTCGTTGTGTTTGTGTAACATTGGTTTATTATATATGTGGGTTATTTAGAAAGGCCGGGTTATACCCATTCTGAATAACCGATTCGACGAGACGTCGAAGATGAAGACGGTGGTTGAAGACCGGAAGTCTTCACATCGTTTGGGTGATTACTGATGATCTTGATTGGACTGTACACCTAGGATGAGGGAATCAGTTGGTGATCGTCCAGACGTACTTGGAGATGGATGGATGTGCGAGGAAAGTGCCTCCGGTTTCGTTCAGACCCAGAACGAACTTGTAAATGGATTGTGTGTCTGACATTGGATTTTATTCTGTGTTGATTAATCTCTATTAAATATACATCTGTTTGGCGGCGGAGAATTTATTCTCTCGCTTAACGCCCTTCTCTGAGACATACGAGCTCAGAGGTTGTATATCGATGGACATCAGTCGCATGGAGTGAATTGCTAGTGTGGCACGCGTAAGTGGCACTTGAACAGGGCTTCTGTTGAAAAGCAAAGTCTTGTGGTTGATGATCAAAGCACGGCCTGTGTGGCGTAGCTTTGTGTATAACGTGAATTCGCGAGCCTCACACCTCGGTATGAGTCAAAAATGGGATACGGACAGTGCACGACGTTTCTTTCTAGCTATGGTGGTGTCAGTGACCTACCTGCCCTGACATTTATATACTTTTCACCTATGTGGTTTTTGGATACGAGGCGCCTCAGATATAGGTCTGTAAGGACCGAGAAACGTGTGTTCAGGAATAATTAATCCTCAAAAGTAAGAGAGGACCGGCCTTGGAGGTTCCAAAGGATCAGAGTGGGGTCTTGAGGCATTGCTAGAGTGTCTCGAACGCGGAGAGGAGCTTGCCCCTTGCCTCGGCTCATGACGGAATCCAATTTCCAATACGTGATATTGCGGTTTTAATTGTAGAACTAGTATGGCGACATGATAGATGGTACCCATGCCGCCTATGATTGATATTTATGATTGAAAATTGTTTTGACACTATACACTTATAATAGTATCAAATGATTTGTTTTGACGTACCAAGCATGTTTGGCTATTTTAAGGGAAAACCCTATCCTCCCGCTTGCGTTGCATTGTGTGACGAGACCTAGGTCTTATAATAGCTTCATTTTTCCAAAAAGCATTGCGCTGTTTGTTCTATGCACTGGTATTCTTGGGAGGAAACCCGTTCCATGTTATACGGCGTGGTCCCTTGAATTACTATATTTAAAGTAAAGTTTTAAATAACTATTTTAGTTCTCACACCAGTCACATGACTGACCTGGAGTTTATTGTTTTAACCTAAACTCTGGGTGCCCCTATTTACGACACGGGCAGCTAGTAGTTTTGGTTTTGCAGATTTATATTCACAGGATCCTGATTTACAGCTGGAACGATGCTCGGAAAGCTCTGTATCCGTGTATCACTTTCAGTTGTGCTTTTGTATATTTTTCCGCTGCTATGTAATTTATTGTAATCTCTGATATTTATCGAATGTAATTTATTCATTTATACTCTGTATATTCTTGTTTCTGATGGAATTGTTGTAATAACAATGAAATGTTCTTCCGTCTGTGTTCTGATTTGTCCTGTTCTCAAAACGATCAGGGGTTTCGAACGGTCTTTGTCGGTTTAACGATTGATTCGGATCGAGCAAAATTCTTTGTCGTTACAAGACCCTAAACCTAAGACAAAAATCGAAGAGAAAATACATATCTTCTCAATCATACGGTTATGATCGTTTTATGAGTTGTGGTTTGTGTGAAATTGTGGCTCAATGTCGTTGTGACGGCCAGCCCCGCACCAGCTGACATTTCCTACGAAGGTGCGCTGTACACATGCCCGACTAGCATGGAACGGTCGCCAAAGAAAGGAAAGAAGAGAATGAACTAATCGAAAACCTATAGAATGTCTCATAGCGCATGGAATAAAATATAATAATAATGTACTTGACATAAAACGGGCGAGACATTGCATAAGCTTATAACTAAAACCAACATCTACATCATCATCAGAGTAGCGGAAATCCAAATACAGCTTATTACAACTTTCCAAATTACTGTCTCTAAACAAAAGAAAGAAAGAAAGAAAGGTACACCACTAATGACCAAAGTAGTGACCGCAACAACAGAGAGAAAATATCTATATATATGTATCATACGTGGAAGCCTCCTGCTCGTCTTCGGTATAGCTACTCGTGTATACCACCTAACCTGTATCTAGTCTGCTCGTGAGAGGACCTAGAGTAATAAGAAGACACATAAAACTCTGGGTCAGACAAAAAGTCTGGTATGAGCGATCAACAGCCAAACAGAACAATAACAGGTATACTAAACCATACCTGAACCTGGACCTACAACCAAAGAGTTAGCACTACATACATACCGTACAATACTCTAAGGTGCCATTGAACAGATGGTGTAAAGATAACGGGGGATGGGGGTGTGCATGTCATAATGATGGCAAACAGATCAACCATAGCAACCATCCTCACATCTCTCACTCAGTGCGTAAAGCATACGATGTCCACCACTATCAATCACTAGACCCATCGAAGTACTGACGGAGTTCGACTTGTACAACAACTACTACTACCAAGCTTGCCCCATGGAGTCATGACCAAATCTTTACAAATGACCCAACTTCATTGGTCTATAGCTCTTTAGTCGTACCTAGGCCACTGTGGCCCTGAATCCATTCATGTACTCCCTACACATAGTGATCCAAAGTTACAGACATCGACAACCCCTTTGCACACGTCCCACAGCAAAGCCCAACTCATGAAGTCAACTCGTTGGTTCCCAACTGGATCCTAAGTACAAACTTCCCATTTGGGCAACCATTGCATCTCGGGTTTTGGTCATCACTTTCTTCTCCGGATCGGTCTTCATTTCTTCACTTCACTTTGCTTCAGATCGTGGTCATCAGCTCCTCGGTTCGGATCGGAATACCCCATATGGGTCGGGTCGTGCTCCTCCAGCTCGTGACTCATCATCAGGTCCTACTCGTGATGCAATGCCATTGGTTCGGAGTCCACTAAGCGGCTCGGATCGCGCCCCTTAGAGTGGATGCTCACATGGGCGGATCAGGTCGGAGAACTCCCGGCGGATCGGGTCGAAGATAGGTTCCTAGATCGCCAGCTTATCAAGGCGCTTCCGTTCGGGTCATGCAACCATGCCAGGTCGGGTCGTGCTCCCTCCATCGGGTCGGGTCGAGCTTCCCCCATCCGATCCGGTCCTGCACAGTTTCCTGTACTTTGTCCAGCAAGCTGTTTACGCCATTCGACGGTGTTTTCAACCAATCTAACACTTCTAGACAATCACAAATCATATCATACAGCCATGGTAACATGTACAATTAATCATAAACACCAAAACAACAACCATAGCATGTCGAATGGATCAAACATAGCCAAAACCCCATATTTCCCTTAAGCATGTTTAGGCAAAACTAATCATAGGATTAACAAAACTTAACCAAATTAACCCAAACTTCTAACAGAGGTCTAAAACATCATTTCGAGTTTTATAAATATCTTTCCAAAATTTAATCATGTCTAATTTCGTTAATCTTCAATAATTACCCTTAATTAACCGTAATTAGTGCAAAACTATGCAAATCACTCACCTTGGCCACAAATAAAATACCAAATCTGAAATGATTCTCTGTTTGGTGCTATTCCCAATGCAACACAGCAGCTCTAACCTTGCTTTGGTGCTTTCTCTCCTTAATTTGATGTTGATTAGGCTAATCTTCAATTGGAAAGTGGTTTAGAGGTGTTTCGAAGAGATTTAGGGAGTGGAGGCCATGGCTAGGTTAAGAGGAATGAATAGTGATGGTTGAAAAATGAGAAAAAGGTATTCTCCAAACCCTAACAGCCCTTTTAAACTCCTAATCCCGAAATTCCCCTTTGGGCCTAGCTGTTAATCACCCGGTTAAGCCCAATTAAGCTGTTTTTCACCATCTGAAAATTGTTTCATCCATACCTCCCAAACGGTGAGTCCGTTTGGCTAATGTGGCCACTCTACGGAAAGTTAAACCATCATCCGGAGCCAATGGATGTGGTTTCATATCAAAATTCCTTTTCAATCAAAAGTTATGGCCAAAACAATTTCAACTAGGGACAAAATAGTCATTTAAAATCGGCAAAAATCATGAACATGGGAAATGACTCCAATAGTCGTCTCCCAAAGTTACGTGACCATACGACTCCGTATGTGAAAGAAATAAATATTCTACGAACTTGCGATGCGTAGAATGCGGGTCGTTACACTCTCCCCCCTTAAGAAATTTCGTCCCAGAAATTTCTTAACCCAAAACATACAAAAAATCCCACATGCCTACCAGCCACATACAACAATCAAACATGCAAAACAAACAAAACAAGTCTATCCTAGCATGCGGAAAGACTAACCCGAAACTGAAATCTTACAAGGCGAAGAGTTCTGGATATGTCTTCCTAATGCTCTCCTCTGTCTCCCAAGTACAGTCATTCTCATTCTTGCTCCACTGAACTTTGACTAGATTCACTGCTTTCCTTTGAAATTGCTTCGTATCTTTCCAAACAATACGCATAGGCTTGCGGTTCCCAACCGCCTCGGGTTCAACTTCGATATCATCCAACTGATCAGGTGAAATAGTCACATCTGGGTTGTGCACGAACTTTCTTAACTGGGAAACATGAAATACGTTGTGAACTCTTGCCATCTTCTCTGGTAATTCAACTTTGTATGCCAAATTCCCAATTTTCTCAAGAACTGGGAATGACCAACAAATCTTGGTGCTAACTTGCCTCTCCTGCCAAATCGTATCACACTCTTCAATGGAGAGATCTTGATAAACACCAAATCGCCAATGGAGAACTTTAATTCTCTTCTCCTCCTATCAGCATAACTCTTCTGTCTATCTTGGGCAGCCTTCATTCGTTGTTGGATAACCTTGATCTTGTCTAATGTTTCTCTTATTACTTCTGGTCCAAGCACATATTTCTCACCAGTCTCTAACCAACATGATGGTGAGTTGCACGGTCTTCCGTAAAAGCTTCAAATGGATCCATACCAATACTGGATTAAAAACTATTATTATATGCAAACTCCACTAGATGCAAATGGTCATCCCATGATCCACCAAAATCCAATACACAGACTCTCAAGAAGTCTTCTAATATACGATTCACCCTCTCTATTTGACCATCGGTTTGAGGATGATACGCGGTACTGAGATGTTGTTCTGATCCTAACACCTCTTGTAAGCTCATCCAAAATCCAATAGTGAACAACGGATCTCAGTCACTCACAATGCCTTTGGGTATTCCATGAAATCTCACTACTCACTTTATATACAGTTCTGCTAACTAAGCTGCAGCCCTGTTTTACTTAATGGGTATAAACCTTGCACTCTTAGTAAATCGGTCCACAATCACCAAAATGCTATCATGGCCTGATCTACTCCTTGGTAACCCATCAATGAAATCCATTGACACTTGTTACCATTTCAATTCTGGAATTTCTAATGGTTGTAACAAACCACTAGGCTTCTTTTGCTCAGCTTTAACTAGCTGGCAGTTCATGCATTTGGATATAAACTTCCCAACGTCTCTCTTCATCCCTTCCCAGTAGTAGGTCTGCTTCATGTCTCGATACATCTTGTTATCACCGGGATGTATAGTCAGATTTGAGCGATGACATTCCCTAAGCACTTCATCTCTCAATCCATTGACATTGGGTACAACTAGTCTTCCACTCTTTCTAAGCCATCCATCTCGATCAAGCCCATACTTGTTTATCTCTTTGTTGATCCCCATCTCTAACTTTGAGATGATTTCCAATAGGTTAGGATCGTTCCTCTGACTGGAACCAATCCGCTCAATCAAAGTGGGTCTGATCGTCAAACTTGCTAACATTTCTGGATCCAACTCGCACTTTGGTCTGAAATCATACCCAGTGATGTACTCCAGTTGCTTCCATTCAAGAAACATAGCCCCTAAACTGGCATGTCTTCTACTCAATGCATCAGCTACCGCGTTGCCCATTCCTGGTGTGTATGCGATATTGAAATCATAGGAAGCCAAGAATTCTAGCCATCTTTGCTGTTGGAGATTTAGATCCTTCTGAGAGAAGAGATAATTTAATGATTTATGATTGGTAAACAACTCTAATCTTTCTCCCAAGAGATAATGTCTCCACGTCTTCAATGCAAACACGATCCTTAACTCCTTTCATCAATACAACACCTAGTCCGGTACCACTTGCATCCGCATATACCATCATCTCTTCATTCCACTTAGCAATGACTAACACTAGTGCACATGTCAACTTTTCCTTTAGACTCTTGAATGCATTCTCGCACTTTTCGTCCCACACGAAAGCTTGATTCTTCTTGGTCAACTGAGTCAACGGTGCTGCTATCTTGGAAAAGTCTTGGATAAACTTACGATAATATCCAGCTAACCCCAAGAAACTTTGTATGTCTGTCACATTCTTGGGTGTAGACCAATCATGTACCGTAGCCACCTTCGCAGGGTCCACGGCGATACCATTTTCTGAAACAACATGGCCCAAGAATCTCACTTCCCTCCTCCAGAAGTGGCACTTAGAAAACTTCGCTTTCAATTGGTATTTTCTCAACACCTCCATCACTATTCTTAAATGTTCCTTGTGTTCTTCCTCTGTCTTCGAATAAACAAGTATATCGTCCACGAACACAAGAACAAACTTATTCAACTGATCTCTGAATACTCTATTCATAAGATCCACAAAATATGTTGGTGCATTGGTCAACCCAAATGGCATGACCAACCATTCATAAAATTTAGACGGCGTCCGAAATGTCGTTTTAGCTATACTCTCAGCTTTCACCCTAAGCTAATGAAAACCTGTCGTGAGATCCGACTGGGAAAATACTCTCGCGCCACTAAACTGATCAAACAAATCATCTATCCGCGGTAGAGGATACTTATTCTTCCTCGTCACTTTATTCAATTTGCTGTAGTCCACACACAATTGAAGGGAACCATCTGCCTTGGTAGCAAATACAACTGGTACTCCCCATTCAGAAACACTCCTTCTGATAAATCCCTTCTTCAAAAGATCGCTGACTTGCACCTTGGGCTCTCGTTGCTCCCTTGGTGCCATTCGAAGAAGTGGCATCACTATAGGTTTGGCATCTTTCACTAAATCAATACGGAACTCAATCTCTCGTTGTGGTGGAGGCCCGGTCACTTCTTCAAAGACGTCCGGATACTGGCCAACCACGGGCAAACCTGACAACTCACTACGCGGGATGTCGAGGGAATTTAGAAAACTAGCCATTACCCCATCACTAGGTAGACCACCAAACACTACCCTCCGCCCATCATCCGCTCTAACTATCACCAAAAGGCCCTCACAGTCTACCACCACACCGTATCTTTGGAGCCAATCGACTCCCAAAATAATGCCAAACCTGGTAAAGCCCAAAACAAAGCAATCGCAAACAAACATGCATCCATGACTCGATAAGACCACATTACGACAAATCATGCTAAGGTTAGTCAAACCACCAATCGGGTTCGTCACTACTAAAGGTCTATTGACGATCTCGGGCTCCAATCCTAACCAATCTACCAGGTCACTAGATATGAAAGAACTGGAAGCTCCAGTATCAAACAAAACTCTAACAGGGACATCATAAACAGAAAGCATACCTTGAATAACAACATTCTTTCCTTTCTCCGCCGCAGTTGGGGCACTCGACGAAGAAGCGATAGCATTAAGGGCATATGTTTCACCATCTTCTTTTCTTTAGGGGGTTGCGGACACTTGTCCTTATGATGTCCCACTTGGCCACAGTTGAAGCACTTCCTATCCGCTGGCTTGGCCCGACAATTACTAGCAAATGGCCCTTCTTACCATAGCTGAAGCATTCAACATCCTTCTTATTCTTTTTCTTCTAGTCATCCTGGGTCTAATTCTGCTTTCTCTTATTTTGAGAACCATTCTTGCCTCCACCGCTTGCTTGCGGCTTTGGCTCCTCTGCAGATGCGACCTCAGTCTTTGACTTAGGGTAAAGACTCTCTGACCTCAATGCTTTCCCCACAATCGATTCAAACGTCTCATCGATGTGGTTAATAAGCCTTTCCCCCAAGTACTGATCCAAGCCAGTTATGAACTTCTCGTTCTTCTTTTCGGTAGTATCTATTAGGGATAACCCACATTTCTACAAAGTGTCGAATTCGGCAATATACTCTGAGACAGCTCTGCCATTCTGCTTGAGTTCCAAGAATTTCTTAAACAACCCTGACTTTTGAGCAGCTGGAATGAACTTATCGCTAAAGCGAACCTTAAACTGATCCCAAGTAATCTGATCCTCGGGAGTAGCTTCCTTTATAGCATTTCACCAATTCATTGCCCGTCCTTGCAACTGACGAGATGCTAGCTTTCTTTTCATTGCATCCTCGATACCCAAGTCTTCGAAGATACGCTCGCAGCTATCCAACCAATCTTGAACATCCGTGCCCGATTCCGTTCCTTGGAACGGCTTCCCACCAAGACTAGTGTAATCCTTGCATAGCTTGGCAAAATCGGCTCTAGGCGCCTGCACCACTGCACCACCACCATTACCAGCATTAGGAGTTGCCCCCTGAACATCTCTAAGAATCTCTCTCATAAGGTCAGTAAACATCATCCTCATGTCAGCAGCATTCCCAATATTGGCTCCTCTACCGGCACCTCTTGCGTATCGGCTCATCGTTCAATCTATAAAGAGAAAACGATTAACCATCTCCATAGTGGTGCCAGTGCAGTGTGACTTCATCCTTAGCTACACTAATAGTATATATATATAGCTTTTGAAAACCAAAATAATCACAAATACGCGCTCTCATATACGTATTATCTCTCCTTGATGTCTTTCCCTAGGTTAACTACGCAACCTAGAGCTCTGATACCAAGTGTGACGGCCCGCCCCGCACCAGCCGGCATTTCCTCTGAAGCTGCGCTGTACACATGCCCGACTAGAACGGAACGGTCGCCAAAGAAAGGAAAGAAGAGAATGAACTAATCGAAAACCTGTAGAATGTCTCACAGCGCATGGAATAAAATGTAATAATAATGTACTTGACATAAAACAGGAGAGACAGTGCATAAGATGATAACTAAAACCAACATCAACATCATCATCAGAGTAGCGGAAATCCAAATACAGCTTATTACAACTTTCCAAATTACTGTCTCTAAACAAAAGAAAGAAAGGTACACCACTAATGCCCAAAGTAGTGACCGCAGCAACACAGAGAGAATATATATATATATATATATATATATATATGTATGTATGTATGTATGTATCATACGTGGAAGCCTCCTACTCGTCTTCGGTATAGCTACTCGTGTATACCACCTAACCTGTCTCTAGTCTGCTCGTGAGAGCACTCAGAGTAATAAGAAGAGACATAAAGCTCTAGGTCAGACAAAAAGTCTGGTATGAGCGAGCAGCCAAACAGAACAATAACAGGTATACTAAACCATACCTGAACCTGGACCTACAACTAAAGAGTTAGCACTACATACCGTACAATACTCTAAGGTGCCACTGAACATATGGTGTAAAGATAACGAGGGGTGGGGGTGTGCATGTCATAATTATGGCAAACAAATCAACCATCCTCACATCTCTCACTCAGTGCGTAAAGCATACGATGTCCACCACTGTCAATCACTAGACCCATCGAAGTAGTGACGGAGTTCGACTTGTATAACTACTGCTACTACCAAGCTTGCCCCATGGAGTCATAACCTAATCTTTACAAATGACCCCACTTCATTGGTCTATAGCTCTTTAGTCGTACCTAGGCCACTGTGACCCTGAATCCGTTCACGTACTCCTTACACATAGTGATCCAAAGATACAGACATCGACAACCCCTTTGCACACGTCCCGCAGCAAAGCCCAACTTATGAAGTCAACTCATTGGTTCCCAACTGGATCCTAAGTACAAACTTTTCATTTGGACTACCTTTGCATCTCGGGTTTTGATCGTCACCTTCTTCTCCGGATCGGTCTTCATTTCTTCAGTTCACTTTGTTTCAGGTCGTGGTCATCAGCTCCTCGGTTCGAATCAGAATACCCCATATTGGTTGGGTCGTGCTCCTCCAGCTCGTGACTCATCGTTAGGTCCTACTCGTGATGCAACGCCGTTGTTTCAAAGTCCACTAAGAGGCTCGGATCGCGCCCCTAGAGTGGATGCTCACGTGGGCGGATCAGGTCGGAGAACTCCCAGCGGATCGGGTCGGTGAACTCCCAGCGGATCAGGTCAGTGAACTCCAAGCGGATCGGGTCGGAGATAAATTCCTGGATCACCAGCTTGTCGAGGCACTTCGGTTTGGGTTGTGCAACCATGCCAAGTCAGGTCGTGCTTCCTCCATCGGGTCGGGTCGAGCTTCCCCCATCTGATCCGGTCCTACACAGATTCTTGTACTTTGTCCAGCAAGCTGTTTACGCCATCAGACGGCGTTTTCGACCAATCTAACACTTCTAAACAATCACAAATCATACCATACAGTCATAGCAACATGTAGAATCAATCATAAACACCAAAAAAAACAACCATAGCATGTAGAATGGATCAAACATAGCCAAAACCCCATATTTTCCCTTAAGCATGTTTAGGCAAAACTAATCATAGGATTAACAAAACTTAACCAAATTAACCCAAACTTCTAACAGAGGTCTAAAACATCATTTTGAATTTTATAAATATCTTTCCAAAATTTTATCATGTCTAATTTCATTAATCTTCACTAATTACCCTTAATTAACCGTAATTAGTGCAAAACTATGCAAATCACTCACCTTGGCCACAAATAAAATACCAAATCTGAAATGGTTCTTTGTTTGGCGCTGTTCCCAATGCAATACAGCCGCTCTAACCTTGCTTTGGTGCTTTCTCTCCTTAATTTGATGTTGATTAGGCTAATCTTCAATTGGAAAGTGGTTTAGAGGTGTTCTGAAGAGATTTAGAGATTGGAGGCCATGGCTAGGTTAAGAGGAATGAATGGTGACGACTGAAAAATGAGAAAAAGGTATTCTCCAAACCCTAACAGCCCTTTTAAACTCCTAATCCCCAAATTCCCCTTTGGGCCTAACTGTTAATCACTCGGTTAAGCCCAATTAAGCTATTTTTCACCAACTGAAACTTGTTTCAGCCATATCTCCCTAACGGGAGTCCGTTTGGCTAATGTGACCACTCTACGGAAAGGTAAACCATCATCCAGAGCTAATGGAAGTGGTTTCAGGTTAAAATTCCTTTCCAATCAAAAAATATGGCCAAAACAAAACCAGCTAGGGGCAAAATAGTCATTTAAAAATCGGCAAAAATCATGAACATGGGAAATGACTCCAATAGTCGTCTCCCAAAGTTACATGACCATACGACTCCGTATGTGAATGAAATAAATATTCTACGATCCTGCAATGCGTAGAATGCGGGTCGTTACAGTCGTAGAGTTCGACCGCCGTTTCAGAAGGCTGGAGGGGTGCGAGCTCCATAATGGTAAGGGCATGGGGAGAGGCAGGCGACAGCTTTGACGTGGTGATGGTCGATCACATTTTGGTGGCATAGGGAGGCGCGCGCAAAGGAGAGATGGTGGCAACAGTTTTGGTGCATGCTTCAAGAAGAAGACGATGTGTGGACAAGGGTTACGAGTCTAGTTATTTTATTAACTAATGTAATTAGTTATTAGGGTTTAATTAAGGAATAATTAATTTATGTAATCTTAAAATATTAATAACTTGCTCATGTATGGTCAGAATTGGACAAGCTTGAGTGTGTTGGAATTGTGAAGACGAGCACTACACAATGGAACAGACTTGGACAAAAACAGAAGCTACTGGAATTTTTGATAAAATTAAACACTTGTTTAATTTTATTAAAACAATCATTTTAATAACGATTTCGAACCAATCAATGTGAGAACTCTCTCACTCAACTATTTCCTTATGATATTATATTCATATTTAAATATATATTGACTATATGCTGATTTTTATCTGTTTAATCATAAAAAATGTTGTAGGTGCCAGGTAGCTCACATTATAGTTATTTGCAAAACCATTTATGATTTGTTCATTTGTTGGGTTATGTTTCATTGTGATTTCAAGATAATTAACATGTTGAAATAATGTTAATATATTTGTGATAGTTGAAATTGAATATAAATATCCATTTGTAAATGAACAATGAATTAATTATAACTTTTTTAACTAAAATTAGTTTGTTAGAAAAATAATTCTAGTTGAATTAGTATGATTAAATTCGTGAATTAGATATGAATTTAAAATTGATGGATGTTGGTTGAAAACCCCAAACGAGCCTTGGGATTATATTTGATTTACACTTGTCCCTTGTATATAGTTCGCATGTTAATTGATTGATTAACACAGCAGACTAAGCATCAATAAATCATTTGAAGATTATATGAAAATAAAGTGCACAATTGATGACATTTTGGATATTGGTAGTTGTTTGCAACTACTGTTGGATGTATATGATCAATGTAATCCATATAAATTTATTTATATGGATATTGATTGAAATTTTATTCCAATCCGAAATAATTACGAATATTTTAACAATATAATATTCAACGAAATTCGAAGTTGACTTCGATGTCTGATTTTGGATGGATATAAAAACATCAAAATACCAATGAATATTTATAATGAAAATGAATTGATTTGAATTAATTTTCATGCAAATATGGTTTGTTCAAGTTTATTGTGAAATGAATGGTGTTTTAAAAATATAAAGTAGAGTTAAGAATATAAACGCTATTATAACCCAAACGGATTTTTATATCGATTTTATTTATTTTTATAATGAACATCGAGAAAACTAGAATTCAAAATTCAAAATTTTGAAAATATTATTATTTTGAGATTATAATAATATTGAAGATTCAATTTTAATTTAAAATTGAAATGAAAGTGAAATCATTTTTAAACGAATTTATATGCGCTTTATAAAATACAGTTTGAATGGAAATCGATGAAATATATAACATATATTTAAATGGCTTAAATAGAACGTGTTGCGCAGCGATTATTCGCGAATTTCGACCTGAACTTTGAATGGACATAACTGGAGATCCGACCATCAGCTTCTCCTAAAGATGGAACCATTGGGTTTGTATCCAAACGATCATTAAAATGAATATAAGAAGTTAAAATTTAATCGTTAGATTTTATAATATGTCTAAATCAATTTTGGAAAAGGTCGTTATGGATGTAGTTCGGTGGCCGATATTGAAAACCGATTGTAAGGGCCTAAATAAAATTATTAAAAATATAAATAAATTATGTAAAATCATAGTGAATGATTTAGAAAGATTTTGGATGAAATATTCCATATTTGAAAAGATAAAAGACATTTTTATCTGAATGAACTAGTTAATAACTAAAGTGATAATCTAATGATTTTTAAATTAATAAATTGGATTTGTGAATGGTTTTAGAATAACCAGAAGTGTCCAACATATAAATTGGAATGGATTTGAATGGAAATTATCTTCGGATATTTTCGATATTGGGTTTCGTGATTATACGGATATTGCTGGAGGAATTCAGAATATATTGATATCGTTATTCCAAAACGGTATCTGTTAGTTTCAGAATTTGGTATTGAATGTAAGTCGACATGATTTCCATTTAAGACCTTATGTTTAAAATCAATTTGGATTTGGGTTTGTTGTGACTTATGGCTTTAATACCATTGTTCTTAAAACCCTATTGAAATATAAGTTATGAAAAAAATCTTTTAATTAAGATTTAATGAAGTTTCCAGTTTATTTAATTAAATTGGAATTAAATGGAATCTGATTCATAATAATCGAAATGAGATTCTATAAAAGAAGTCCTTTACTATTTATGGAATTTAAAAAGTCTTTGCCATTTTTTCATTTATAGTATTAGTATGGTATAGGAATTTATTTCGATTATAAATTGTTCAGATTTCCGTAAGATTCCATGTTACATGGAAGAGAATTTTGGTTTATCGTGAACAATGTTTTAAAAGGTATTTGTTCTTTAACCCAAGTAAAGACAGGATTAATGTCCTAAGTTTAATAATCATTAATAATAATTTTGTAGATTAAAACTGAGCTAGAGTTTAATGAATCTTTAATTAGATTGAAATGTAAAAGGAGGTAATTAAACTTACCAAATTCGAGAAGTGTTCGAGAATGGAGTATCACCAGTTTTATTCCATGCAGTAGTTTAATCTTTAATTAGATTTGAAACGTTAAGTGGTAATTAAATTTACCGATAAAACTATGGGTGTAAAATATGGAGTACCACCAGTTTTGCTCCATGTGATGAATTGGTTAGGATCGAGATAATGAATAAAAGATTACTTCGATAAGGCGATAATCCCGACTAGTTTTATAAACCTTAATTCAGTTTAAATTGTGAAAAGATAAAATAAAATCTTTTGAAAATGATATCCAAAGGAAGATTAAACTATAAGTTTAAAAGAATTTATCTTTGATAAAATTAATGGGAACCTTTCCCCAAAGATACGAATTTTTGAATAAAAGGATATTCTGGATTGGAATGAGATGTGTACTATCTTTTTGTATTTTTCACATGATTATAAAGATGCACCAATTATTCGGAAAGACCGGGTTTAACCCATTTTGAATAACTATTACGATGATTAAAAGTAAAAGATGAAGAAGGTAGTTGAAGACCAGAGATCTTCACATCGTTTGAACTATTGCTGATGTCTCACTTGGAATGTACACCCAAGTAGAGGTTATATGTGGTAGTTGTCTAGACGTACTTGGAGATCAACCAGATATGCGAGGACCTACCTCCTGTATTGGACATATGGGATGAGGAATAAGGTGTCTCTGCTTTCGTTTAAACCCAAAACAAACTTGCAAGGATTGTGTGTCTAACATTATATTTTGTGCTAATTAATTGATATCTACTAAATATATATCTGTTTGGTGGTGGAGAATTTATTCCCTTTGCTTAACACACTTCTCTGAGACGTATGAGCTCAGAGGTTATATATCGGTAGACATCAGTTGTATGGTATGAACTGACAATGTGGCATGATGAGATGCAATGATCAAGGCTTTTGTTGAAAAGCAGAGGTATGTGGATGATGATCAAAGCATGACTTTAATATAGCGTAACTTTGTGTATAACATTAATTTGAGAGCCTCACACCCGGTATGAGTCAAAAACGGGATTTTGACTGCAAGGAGTGCATATGTTTCTTTCTAGCTAGAAGTGTTGTCATGATATGCATCTCAGACATTTTAACTTATGTGAATGATGGATAGCGAGGCACCTCGGATATGATTGTTCGATATAATGACCAGGTGACAGCTCCGATAGGACCGGGAAACGTATTGTTCTGGAATAACCAACCCACAAAAGTGCGTAACGATCGGCCCTGAAGATCCAAGAGTTACTATAGGTGTGATCCTAAGGCATGAGCTAGAGTGTCTCAAAACTAGTGGGGATGATCCCTTGCCTCGACTCATAGATGGAATCCAATTTCCAATACGTGACTTTTTGGTTTTAGTTGTAAACCTATATGGCGACATAATATGTGGTACCTATGTCGCCTATGTTTGATACATTTATATTCGAAGTTGTTTTCTACACTATGCACTTATAATATCAAAATTACTTGTTTTAAAGTGTATCAAGCATGTTTGCCTATTATAATTTAAAAGTCTATCCTCCGGCTCACGTTGCATTGTGCGAGGGGACCTGAGTCTTATAATAGCTTCATTTTTCAGAAAGCATTTGTTTTAAACTTATATTCATGTGGAGTAAATCCGTTCCATGTCAAATGACGAGGTCCCATGATTTTTCCCACTTTTAAAGTAAGTTTAATAACCATTTTAATTTCTCACACTAGTCCGACAACTGACTCGGAGTTTATTGTTTCCTACATAAACTCTGGGTACCCATATTTTCCACATGGGAGGTCGGTAGTTTTGGTTTTCGCAGATATTTCTTTTTATAGGATCCTGGATTATAGGTGGAGCAATAATCTAGAATGCTTTATATCCATGTATTTCTTTTAGCTATGATAGTTTACATTTTTACATTGTACATTATATTTATGTATTATATTTCCGCTGCTATCTAATTTCAATCTCTGATATTATTTTCTGCTTAATAATATTTATTTGTATTCTGATGTAAATTGTTGTAATAGCAAAGAAATGGTCTCTTATTTGTGTTATGATGCATGACATTCTCATACCACCCGTATTCTAGTTCGGTCTAGGCTGGATGAGGATTCAGGTCGTGTCAGTTTGCATCTAAAATCTTGGTTTAAACTTGTTTTAAATTCATTAACCAATATATATAAATATGTGTGTATATATATTATTATAATCTCTAGCAAATGATATATATATATATATATATGTATGTATAAACTTTTATACAATATTTTGGATTTGTGTATTTTTTAGACTCAAGTTCAAATAAATATTCCTTAAGTAAAGATTAGATTTTTTTACTTCACATGAAATAAAAAAAAATTGGACTTTTACTTCATGTGGAATCAACAACTTAAGAAAATGTGCATTACTTCATATATAAAGAAATAAGTAAATATGAAGATTTAACCCCTATATACTTAAGATTATAATCATTTAACAAAAATTTGTTAATGTCTATACAAATACGCTATTTAAAGCTAAGTAGCACCTAGGAAAGTGATGGCTAAAATCACTTAGCAACTAAGGATGACTTGAAAAACAAATCTGCGCAATGGCCTTATACACATTTGTACTCATATCTTATGGGCCATGCATTTTGTATCTATGAAGAATAGAAACAACTAGCCCATCACATTAGAAATAAGAGACAACCTATTTCCTTTCAATCAAAACAAAGGTTGTCTCATCTATTTATAGCTTGAGTTACTTGAGAACAAAGTATTCTTTTATAACAAAATTTGCACATGTGCTTTGTACAAATAAGGTATACTTCATATAACCTGTCCTTATATCACCTTGAAGTAAAAATTGAAACATGAAAACACAATACATAACTTCTTTTCAATAAACAACCAATGTTATCAAATCAAAAACATAAATAGTGAGTTGCTTGGCAACAAAGCATAAGCTCTGTATATTTATTAAATGCACGTGCAGATGCACTTCATTTCTGGTCGTGCTATAAAGCCTTGGAAGTGATTAATGAAGTAGCCAAAACTGTGTTCTTTTTAATCAAAGAAAGGCAACAGGTAGACCACCCCTCTACCACTATTTTCCCCTACCAACCTATGATACTACATTTTATTTTAAGCTTATCTTCCATCTATAAATACACACTCATACCATACTTAAATCATTTGCAAACTCATTTAACTCAAAGCTGAAATATAATGGCCCGAATTTCCGTACCCTTTGGGTCGACTAATAACACCACACGTCCAACCCAAATTGCACAGAAATACGAATCATTATTAGAAAGAAGTTAGAGGATGAGAAATAGAAAGAAAGAAATATTAGAATAGAAGAAAATGAGGATCACAAACTCATAGCGGAACGAATAAAATATATTATATAACATAATCTTTGAAATACAAATCTGTTTTGAATATACATACCATCATCATAGCACGACAGTTATCTCTGAACAGTTATAAACACTTGTTTCCAGATACAACACACTACACAGCGAAAAATGTGATAGTCTATAGCTAATTGTTGGAGCCTCCTGCTTCCATCTCTTCCAGGTGGAATCTGAAAAATCCCGACTACTTGACTGCCCATACAAATTTGGGTACCCAAGAGTTTAGGGAATTCAAACAAAATAAGCTCTGGGTCAGTCATGGGACTGGTGTAAGTAAACTCCAACCATTGGTTTAACTTTTTAAAAATCCTTTCGAAAGAAAAGATAATCGTAAGACCGATCCACACATAAACACGGATGGTTTTTACCTTATGATGACCCAAAACATTTTGATATCAAAATTAGGTGATATTATAATAGTGTCTAAATCAAATAAATAAAATCTAGTGGAACGCTTGCATCTCACGCTCCATATATATAATATAAAATAGAAAAAAACGCAGGGCGCTTATTGGAGATGGATTTCCAACATGACAAGGTATGGGACCACCTACCAATAGTGTATCTCTATAGGCGAATACACTGGGTTCAACAAGAACGTCTTGTGTAATGACCCGAAAATCCGAGCCAATTTAAAATTTTTATTTTGGCGAATTTAGAGATTTTGAATATTTAAAATAGATTATTTTAAATAATAACGATGAAAAATTTATTTTGAATGGAATTCGAACATATATTTATATAGATCGTCGTTAGAATATAAATAATTATATACAATTATAAAAGGAATTGAAAATGGCGCGGTAGTTCGATAATTCGATTTCAAAATTCAAATGAACATACCGGGTGCAAAATAAACCGGATTTTAGTGAAACCAAAAATATTATAATCTATTTAAGAATATCTTTCTAACGAATCCGAAAAATCAAAATTTCACAGCGGGAATCAAAAGATATGCCCAATTGAAAATTCAGAATAGACGCTATGGAATTCTGGCCCGTGAAAATGGAAATTTTGCAAATGACCTCGGTTTTCGACGAAACCACTTTTGTTGGATTCGTGATGTCAAATTATTGCTAGATTCCAAAATTTGTAATTTTTCGAATCAATATGTGAGTGTGGCAAAGGAAAACGCATTTGACCAATTTTAGTTGATTTTAATCGACTGGAAAATGGCCATTTTTCAAACGGTTTCAGAATCCGACGAAATTAGTTCTGTTAGGACCGTATCATCAATACGAAGCTAGAAAATATTTTCCAGGAATTTTTAGAGTTAGTATGTGGCCTCGGTAAATTGAAATGTGCGTTCAAATTCAATATATAGAGTTATATTTTGATTTTGACAAAAACTGATCGAAACGATCGAATCATCTTACGATACATATCCCATTGTGTTGGGAATGGGGGTAATTAGCTATGGACGACAGGCGGTGGGTCTCGTTTCGAGGTCAAAATAAAAAGGTACCTTTTTAAAGAAGAAAAATAAAAAAATAAAAATATATATAATATAAAACCTCCCTCCTTTTTCTCTCTCTCCTCTAATAACTGTCATCGTATAAAAAAAGGAAAAAGAAGGGGGATCGAACCCAGTCCCCGTCGCCTCCTGAAGCTACCCACCACCGCGCCGCCGTGCCCATGTCAGCACCCCCCCATCGGCGTCAGCTCCTCCGCTGCCTCTCCCTCAAAAGAACCGCACCCCCAAAACCCTAATCCCAAAATTCGAGGAACCCTAGCCGCCGACCCACAGCCACCAGGCCGACCACCGCTAATCACCAAAAGCACCTGCGCCCCCCTTTCTCGTGGCGATCCCTTCCTCCTCCCCCTCTTGCTTCAATCGACAGTGAGTTAACTGTTTATTTATTTTCTTTCTTATGTAATTTATTTAATGAATTTAATAAATAAACATTGTTTTCTTTTCTGAAATTAGAAGGGATACTTTTTTACAAAGAAATCATTGTTTTTTTATTATATATATAAAGAAGTGATTGTTCGTATTTCATAGAAAGGTTTCATTTTTATTTCATAGAAAGGTAGGATCTTTATGCATAGAAAAATATATATAATTGTTAACGAATAAAAATATAATTTTTATATTATAGGAAGATAGAAATATAATTTTTATATTATAGGAAGATTAAAAATATAATTTTTGTATTATAGGAAGATTAAAAATATAATTTTTATATTATAGAAAGATTAAAAATATAATTTTTATATCATAGAAAGGTTAAAAATATAATCTTTATAGGATGGCCAAATAAAGAAAGAAGTGATTTTTAAGGTAATAAAAATATTTGAAACAGAAATAAAAATATGATTTTTATTTATTGAAATGAAGTAATAAAAATATAATTTTTATTATGAACAGCGTGATAAGAACTGCATTGGGATTTCGAACAGATCCAGACGGTTCAGCAATTCAGAAGCAAAGCACGGCGGAGTGGAACCCTCTGTGAGAACTTCTCACTTTTAATTTAATTTTCTATTTAAAATATATACTAGGATGCAGACGGTGTTTAGTAGCACCCGACAACCGTCTTCCATAGACCATGGATGGCTTGTATGCTTGTTTGTTTGATTTTGATGTGTAGTTGATTGTGTGATGTGATGTGAAATGAAATAAAATATTTATATAGTTGAAATAAAATATTTTATAGTGGAAAATATTTTATAGTTAAAAATAGAATTTTTAACGTGTATATGAAATGAAATAAAAATAAACAAATCGGACGATTTGTTTATATACCCACATTTGACTGATATTGATTGGGATGACAAATTTTACACATCGCCCAACTGCACTAATAAAATCTGTTTTTGATTGTCTGAAACCCCACACGGGAATTGGGATGATATATGACATACACTAATCCCAATAACTAGTTGTATGTCGATCGATTGATGGACAGACTGTTATGAGCGTTAAATATTTTTATTTGATGCTCATACAGCGTAGAATGCACTTTGGATGATGGTTGATTATTCATCTTTGTTATTGTATACATGTGTTGTAGAAAATCCATATATGTAACATTATATGGTAATTGATTGGGCCTCATTCCAGTTTTGAAAAAGAAATATTTGAAAAAGAAATATTTGAAAAAGAAATATTTGAAATAGAAATATTTGAAATAGAATATTGGAAAATAGAAATATATGAAGCCGTGTTGATTAGATTAACGCCATTTTGACGTGAACGATATTTGTATCGATTTTATTCATTTTTAAATGAATATTGAAAAGTGATTTCAATAATCGAATTGAAATTGAATTGAATAGAAAATGAATTCGAATTAAATTGAATAGAATTGAAATTCGAATTAAATTGAAATGAATTGAAATTCGAATTAAATTGAAATGAATTGAAATTCGAATTAAGTTGAAATTGAATTGAATAGAATTCAAATCGAATTAAAATTGAATTGAATAGGAATTCAAATCAAATTGAAATTGAATTGAATAGAAAATGAATTCGAATTAAACTGAATAAAATTGAAATTCGAATTAGATTGAAATAGAATTGAAATCGTTTTGAATTGAATTTAAATCGTATTGAAATTGAACTGAAAATCGATTTGAATTGAAATCAATTTGAAATGAATTTAAAACGAATTTATATTGAAAAATTCAATCTTGATTGGAATTTGGAAATGAAGTTGAAATCGTTTAGAAAACGAATTTAAAACGATTTATAAAATACGTTTTAAAAGGAAATCGATGAAGTATATATTATATATATAATATAATGGCCTGAATAGAACGCGCCGCACTGCGGTAGTTCGTGAATTTCGACCATTGACTTCGAACGGATATTACGGGAGATCCGACCGTCGGTTTCTCCTAAAACCAGAACCGTTGGGTTCCTATGGAAAAGAGCTTTCTAACGAATATTAGAAATTTGAAATCTAACGGTTGGATTTGGAATTATGTCCGAATCAAATTTGTAAAAGGTCGCTGTAAGTGCAGTTCGATGGTCATTGATGGAAATCGGTTGTACGGGACTTAATAAAATTATTAAAAATAGTAATAATTTGTGCAGAATCATAAGAAATGATTTGAGATGAAAAACTCCATATTTGAAAAGATAAAAATAGATTTTTATCAAAAAGAACTAGTTTTGAACTAAAATTATAATTTTATTTATTTTTTAAAAAATAAATTGAATTTGAAAAGGGTTTTAAAAGTAACCAGAATTTCCAATAATTGAATTGGAATGGATTTGAATCGAAATTATCTATGGAATATTTCGATGTTGGATTTCGTGATGATACAGGTATTGTGATGGGAATTTGAAAGATATACTTATATCGTTATTTCCAATACGATATTTGTTGGTCGTAGAATTTGATATTGAATATAAGCCGATATATTTTCTATTTAGAGCCTTGTATTTAATATCAAATGTTATTTGGGTTTGTCGTGAATGGTGCCTTCATTAACACTGTTCTTAAGCCCAATTTAGAAAAAGATTAAATCTTTTTATATAGATTTAATGAAGAATACCAATTAAATGATATTTAACTGGAATTGAATTGAAATTGATTTTTGGGTTTATCGTGAACAGTGTTTTAAATAACACTTGTTCTTTAACCCGATAATTAATGGAATGTGATTTTGGGTTGTCGTGAAAGATATCTTCAAAAATACTGTTCTTAGATACAAAAGAGTTAAGAAAATCAGAAACTAACTGGAGATTAGTTAAGTTGAATGATTTTTGGGGTATTGATCTGATGTTGGTTACGGCCTTCGGGGTTAATACTTAGGGAATTGCTCACTTGCTAATTTACGGTTAGGGATTGATTGAAATGTGATGTGATTTTGGGGTTTATTGTGAACCATGTTTTAAATGACACTGATTTTTTAACCCTGTTAAAGATTAAAACTAAGTGGGGTTTTAATGAATCTTTAATTAGATTGAAAAGACCGAGAATGGAGTATCACCAGTTTTGCTCTAGGCGATAGTTAAATCTTTAATTAGATTTGAACGTGAAATGGTAATTGAATTTACCGATAACACCGTGGTGTTAGATATGAAGTATTACCAGTTTTACTTCATGGGATAAATAGGTTGGGATTGGGAAATATAAAATAAATGATTACTTCGGTGTGGTTCGCTAATCCCGACTAGTTCGATTTGATATTCAATGGAAGATTAAAGAATAAATTTAAAAGAATTTATCTTTGATAAAATTAATGGGAACCTTTCCCTAAGAAATGTAAAATTTAGAAGCTAACTGTAGGTTAGCTAAGCAGAACGGTTTCTTGGGTATTGATCCGATGTTGGTTTCGGCCTTCAGGGTTAATATTTGGGGAATTATTCTCTTGTTAATTTACGGTTAGTGACTGATGAATTGGAATGAGGCGTATGTGGTGTTTGTGTTGTATATAACAGTGTTGTATACATAATTATATGATTTTTGTTTGATGATAACAACCAAATAAATATTATTTTAATGTGTTTAATAATGTACTGTTATTATACATCATAGACTGGAATTTAATATTTATATTTAAATAAAATACGACTGTACAGAAATTTAAATATTCACACAGTATTTATTTAAATATAATATTTTATTTCACTATCAAAACAGTACAAACTTATAAACTCCAATGTTTATACATTTCTCTTATATTCACTGGTATTCACTACATTACAATACATTCACAAACTCATTTACAGAATTTTATATATACAGACACACACTGACACTTTCTTTCACTGTCAATTTCTGTCTCCTGTCTTCAGTCTTCTATCTTCTGTCTTCTGTCTTCTGTTTTCACAGCATCTTCACTGTCAGTCCAGTCATCATCTTCATACATGTCATATACAGAAACACACACACAGTATATGGAACAGAAATAATATTCAAAATTCATGTAAATGTAAATTTTATTTTTAAAATTTAATTTGCTTCAGTTTTCTGGTGTGTTTCTCATCATTTTTCATGACTTGATCTGATTCATCTGTGTCTAAGCAGACAGTTTGTATATGTACAGGGACAGGAAATTTTCTGAATGGCTGCATATACACACGTGTATATATACACGTGTGCACTGCCACACCAATCAGTATGCATCTGAGGAGTAGCCACAAGGACCATCTCAACTCAGTGCATGTGGATATGGTCGAGAGTGTGCTCATATCAAAACAGCAAACACAGTTCAGCATGACAACAATGTGGTCGAGTATTCAAGCAGCATGTTCATGTGAATATACAACTGGCATAATGGTCAATGATTTCAAACAGCATGTTTAAGTCATATCCAGTTTTGAAAAACAAATCAGTGCATGGAATTCCAGTTTTTGCAAATCATTTTTGGCAAGTGACAGAGTGTGGAATCACAAATGATATGGCAGACTGAAACTCACTTTATAACTTTCCTGTTATTTGTATCATTGCCGAAGTGTGCTAAATTCAAGGGACCATGAACACAAGTTTCAGATACGAGAAATAAACAAGTATTATTTGGCAAGTCATCTCAGTTTAAAGAATATCAAAACATGTACATCAAGCACAAGAGTTCGTGCATGAATGGTGGTTCAAACAGTTCAAAGTGGTGAAACATGTCTTCATGGTTAGCCAACATGGTGCATAGGCAATGGTGAACAAGAAAATAGCATGGTGTAGTGTATGGTGTAGCATGGCAAGATTTTTTTAAGGCAGCAAGCTACAAAACAGTGCAAAACAGTGCAACATGAATGGTGAGTGGAGCTCATGCTCATGGTGAAAACAGCAAGATGCATGTGCAGCAGTTTTTAAAAAGCAAGAGCAAATGGACAGTGCAATAGTCAATTGCAAGTTCATGGAAAATATACATGCAACAGGTGTAATGAAACTATCAGCCTACCAAAGGAATCGACTCATATACAAGGCAGTGAAGAAATAAGCATAGGTTCACATGATTGTGATCAAAACTCTGTACAGATGCAATGATACGTTTGAGCCAGACTAATGTTCAAATGCAACAGCAAGCAAGGTGTTCAAGAATACATATGATCAAGACCAAACATAATTCAGAATGCTCAAACAAATGTAGAGGTGCATGTAACAAGTTAGTTTAGAAATGCTATGCCACAAACCTATCAAAATAGATGGTGCAGCTAAACATGTGTCTGGTAAAGCATGGGAGAACTACATGTCAGGTATATGATCATGTTTAAGCAAATAGCAATTCACAATGACACGGCTTAAATTCATTCAATCAAAGATTGGTTTCATGGCAATAAGAAATTTCAAGAATATCAATATTTGGCAACTATCAAGGCATCAGTTTCAAATGGGAAATTTCTTTCCAGTTTTACAATGCAGAAATGTCCAAAAACAATTTATTCTTGCATTGATTTGCTTCCAGAAATGAAATGAAACAGTGAATCAAATGATTGGTCAACAAACATTGTTTTGATAATCAGTTTTTTTTTGCAATACAAAGTCATTTCGAGAAAGTCACAAAGTTTCCAGTTTTCTCATCCACCATTTCATAATTCAGCAAGAGTTAAATGTGGCAAGTGTTTTGCTATTCAGGGCAGAATTCAATTCGCAGGAATCAATCTTTTATTTGGCAAGTATTTAAATTCCAGATTTACAACATGGAATCTATGTTTGGGAAATCTTAAAGCTCTCCAGATTTTGGCAAAGTAATTTTGGCAATAACAAATTTTTTTTGAAATCATTTTTTCAAAATGGGCAGATCTAAATCATTTCAAGTAAGGCAACATTTTAAATTGCCAAGTCAATCAAAGCCGACTTTGTCAAAAGATTCAAAGCAGGAAATCTCACAACTTTTTCGCAAGCAAAAGGGGAAACCACAAAATTATCAGGCCAAGCCATTTATCACGAAATCAGAGAGTAGGGTTTTATTTTTACCCTGTATTACACGCATATCATCACAGGCAAACTAGAGCATCGAATTCACACAAAAACAATTTCGAGCTTAAAATATAAATTCAGAGAAACTCACGAGTTTTCAGAGAGATTCGATCTCGTTCCCAAATCGTTGAACAAGAGAGCAGCAACAATCGAAGCCAGACTGAAGAACAACATCGATTTATCAACAAGTCGAATTGGTTTGGGACGAAGCAAAAAACCCTAGCAATTTCTAATCGCCGCCGCCATTCTTTTTGTTTCTCAAAAGAAGCTATCGGGTTTAACAAATACAAAAGTGGGCCGGCCAAAAATTACTTAGGGCTTTAGTGTTTTAATTGAAAAGGGGGATGACCCTTTAAATTTAATTCCTAGGGTTTTGTTTTTTTTATTTATTTTGTATTTTTTTTTTTTGTAATCGTCGTTCGTTTTCTAGTTTGTCAAACTAGGGAATTTGGTCAGGGTGTTGACCGACAGTTGCTAGAGTCTGTAAAATCTAGGTTACCGGTTACAGGGTCGTAATCAGGGGAAATCTGATCAAGGGGATATCGGTCAGTCTAGGGTTTTGAGCGTAGGGTTAGAATTGGAGCAGAGTTTGCATGTGTACATGGTCTTGTATGCGGGATCTGTTTTATCACCTAGTAGAAACTTTAGAAATGCAGCAGTAGGCAGGGTTTTGCCGAAGCTGGGTATATCTGTGTGTGATTTATTTTCTGCATTTCTGTTTCTGCTATATTCTGTGATCAGCTTATTATTATATATCTCGTCAGATTTTTAATTCAGTTAAAAACTACGATAAGCCCTATTCACCCCCCCCCCCTCTAGGGTTAATCTAGATCCAACAAGTGGTATCAGAGCTAGTATAAGGTTACAACATGATAGGGAGTTCTCGCTCTATGATCTAGTGGCGAAGTAGTGACTCTTATCCCTACATGTCTGTGGGTGGTTGTCCTTGTCGAGAGGCAGGACGTGAAATCAGTCTCTGAGGTGCCATTTTAGGCCACCGGGGTGTGATTAAAATCCTCGAGAAGGAGACTACAAGTGGTATCAGAGCAGGTATTCTGTTAACTCTAGAGTAATGGTGTTTCCTAGTTGAGAGTCGATAGAGAGTCAGTCCAGTCCATCTCCAACTATTTTCAATGGAACATATTTTTTAAATTGGAAATCCAAAATGGAATTTTATTTAAAATCTGTTAATATTAAATATTGGGATGTTGTTATTAATGAATTTGATAGTGTAGATATTACTTTCAATACCCATGCTATGAAAATTATATTTGATTATCTTAGTACTGATCAGTTTAATCTTATCTGCCATTGTTTATCTGCATAGGAAATCTGGGATACTCTAAATACGAAGTATGGAAGATCTGATAATGGTAGCTCAAAACCCGAGAAAGTCAACTTAGATTCAGAGTTCTGTTTAACAGTAGTTTCAAATGAAAATTCTGAAGGATCAGATTGTAACAACCCGTATTTCGATAACACGTTAAAACAAGAAATCAAGGCAGAATTTAATTATAAAACCTGAATCAGGATAAACGGGTTGTGCCATTGCGTTCGTCTCGGAAAAATACGCGAAATAGAGTCCGAAATTTCGTAAATCGGAGTTCGTATGACTGAGATATGGCCTCGCAAAGTTTCACGAAAATTCAAATCCGAAAACAGATTTGAAATTCAGCCCAATTAAGACACCACTCCATTTTTAGGCCTGGTTAAGACACCACTCCATTTTTTAGACTTGACTTCTTCCCCAAGACATGCTTTGATGGCTTGGATTGAATCTAGGTTTAATCCTATGGCCTAAAACACTTTCCTAATCTATAAATAAGACCCTAACCTATCCTAAATCCTCATTATTCATTCATGCAACTAAACTATGGCAAAAATTTACCTCTCATGGCCTCCACTCTCTTCATAAAATTTCTAAATGGTTTCTATGAGAGATTTTCCATGCATACAAGTGTTTTCAAGCTTGTATGAGTGTCATTAGCTTGCATTCAAGTCAAGTTTCTATCTTTGCATCATAAAGCAAGGGTTTTGATCATTTCGGCTCAAGGGTTTTTATGTTAGAGCTTGCATTTTGGGTCTATTTGATTGCATAAGGGCTTTGTCATATCTTTTGTGCCTTCATAGCAATGTAAGCCATTTCCCTACTCTTAGATATTAACTATGAAGTTAAATGTTCATGTTGCAAGTTTGGGTTTGATCATTGAGTATGATACATGCTATCATGTCATGCAAGTTTATGAAGTCATTATCTTGATCTTGTGAGCTAAAAGCTACAACCTTTATGTTGAAATGTTGCATTAGGCAACATGAGAACCCTCATAACCTTTATGTCAACTTGCATATGAAGTCATAACCCTTATATGATGATATATGCGAGTTACTAGTCATCATTCCATATCTTTTGTCACCATGATTCGCTTATGTGCCAAGTTTGGGTTTATGCATGTTTTGAGGCTTAAGAATGTAACATGCAAGTTAATGAACACATTTGTGCCTCATTTGCCACCATGATTAACTTGTGGCTTAATATCCATTTTTTTCATGCCTTTGCCAAGTCTCTTCTTTTAATCCATTACGTTGTCGCGAACGTATATGCGAGTTTAAAAGCGTTGGGTTATGTTATGGGTAATTTCTAATGACATGAAAATACAACTTGAAAACATGACTTGAAATATAACATGGAAGTTGACATGTAAGTATGCATAAAAACATAAGCTTGGGAATTTACCTATTAAGTTAGGTCTACCTTTTGGGAATTTACCTATTAAGTTAGGTCTACCCAAATGCTTGAAAACTTGTAACATGTTTTGGGAAACATGATGGACATGACACTTAGATAATATAAGTGTGGCCAACTCGAGGTTGGGTTGAGTTTGCAACGTAAAACTACCCGAAACCGACCGGCTTAACTAGTAACCACAACAAAGTCTAATGTGAGAGGTGAAGGTGCATTAAGTAATTAATGCCACATGATAGGGTTAAGTTAATTTGATTAATGACTCTTAACCAAATATGACATGGACAAATGGGTTAAGTAATTTGATTAGGCTAATGATACTTAACAAAACATGACAAGGTTGGGTAGGTTAAGTAACTTGATTTGCCTAATGACACTTAACCATTTTTATATGACTAGTGGATGGGGTTAAGTTAACCAACACTTAATCAATTCAACGCGATAACTTGGTAAGGTTAAGTAAGTTTTCTTAATGACGCTTAACCGAAAAATACGGTTAACGAATGGGGTTAAGATTAGACTCAACTAGTCTAAACATGGAAATCGGATGGGGTTAAGTTAGCCTAGACTTAATTAATCCCACTTGGTAGTTTAATGGGGTTAAGTTAAACACTTAACTAATCTAAACATGATGAATTGATGTGGTTAAGTGACCTATACTTAACCAATCTAACTCGTGAATTTATTGAGGTTAAGTTAACCTATACTTAACCGATCTAACGTGAAAACATGATAAGGCTAAGTCACGAATCGCTTGAATACACTTGACCGATTTGACTGAGTAAATTGATAGGGTCAAGTTAATAAATACTTAACCAATCTAGAATGATAATTGGACGAGGATAAGTCGTGAATTGCTTAATACATACTTAACCAACGTGAGCATGGTTTGTAGGGTTAAGTCTTGGACTTGGATACTTAGCCAATTTTGACATGATTTGAAGACGGGTTAAGTCTTGGACTTGGATACTTAGCCAATTTTGACATGATTGGTAGACGGGTTAAGTCATGAACTTAAGTGACACTTAATCCATTATGTAAACCCTAGTTCTGAGGATAGGGGATAACCGTAGTTAACAAGGATAACGGGAATAAGGCTAAGTGGTAAACCTTAGTTGAGGAATAACTAAGTAATAATTCTTAGTCAAGGAAATTTAGACCAGTTCATAGATAGATGAGTAACCTGATATGGTAGGTCATCGTTTAAGTATACGAGTAGGAGCAAGTATCTGATTTAGATAAAGGCTCCAGCGAACTGGGTAACGAAGCAGCGGCTTCGGGGAACGTGAGGGTATTCTTGGTATCACTCTATGAGCTGTCAGGTGATTATACTAGGCTCATGAGAGGTTAAGGTCTGCGTTAGAAGAACCAAGAGTATGCCTTGGTTGCTATGCGAGCGACCTAAAGACGGGGATGGATAGGGGATAGTCGACGATACACGGTCGTACCCTAGATAGCATTTCGTCAGACTACCTACCATCTTTGGTCAAGCGTCTACATACGGAAAGGCAGAGAACACCCAATAGACCATAATTGCTATCTAATTATGGTTGCGGTAAGGCTAGGATTGTGGGTTGGCCAGTAGTGTGTTCTCATACAGGATTTATCCTGTCTTGTCTTTCATTAGTTGAGGGAGGGGTCGCGTGGGACCATAGCCACGTATAGAAAAACAGACCTTAGCATCTGCATCGGCAGATAAATCGAAAGCTCCCGACCGAGTCCTGTATTTCTCGATCTGCCCTGTGACAGGACTCGGATGGCACGATGTGATAAATGTGCATACAGTCATGGAAAACGATTCACGATGAATGCGTGGGAAAAAGGGCGCGGTTGACGGTTAGCGTAAATCCCAGTGGCCCTGGGTGGTTGAACCAAAACCGAGATACGAAAACGTGCAATAGGTAAGCGTAATCCCTAGTGGCCCTAGGTAGCATAAGTCCTAGTTGTACAAACGATAATTCATGTTGGAAGACCCTAGCTAGGTTTAGGGTAACAGTCCAAACCGATCTTAAGGATCATGGAACTATGTTAAAGTAATGTAGAATCTCATGGGAAAGCCCGTATGGTCTACGGCAAGGGACTGAACATTTACATGGAATAAAACATACAAGTTGAGTAACCTATATATGCGATATATTAGGTTGACATGGACCATTACACGACTTTTGAGTGAGGGTCATTCTTGGTTAACACATGATACGGTGGGGATACTAGTACGGTAGGTGCAGAGCTAAAATACAGGATAGATATCACGGGGCGTTATACGTGACAGATATCTTTGGGATATTATACTTGATAGAAACCTGACGGTGTGATACCTTGTTTTATCTTGACATCGTAATTTATCATGACACCTTAGTTTATCTGAGTTCAGTAGTTCATCCTGTTATTTTGATTTAGCTTATCTATCTTGTTATCATGCTTATGTTCATCTCAGTTTCTCATGTCAGTTAACTTTACTAGTTTTTATGCTAATAGTAGATAGGGCTTACTCAGTCTTTTTGACTGACCCGTTTTGTTTCGCCTCTTTTCTTCCGTTTCCCCCCCAGGTTACAGGGAGGAAATACTGTTGTTTAGTTCGGACTTCTTCTGCTTGAAGGTCATCATGGATGGCTTGGACTTTTCTTGGCTAATGGCTACTTTACTGTTTTTACTTGGGGAATAATTTATGAAAATGTCTTTATGCTTCTTTACTATTGCAAGACAGGTTTTGATGTACTCTGATGTAAAAGGCTTTAGACCTTATTTATTCATGTTATGAAAGTTTGATTTTACTTCCGCTATTTTATATGTTCTGTCTTGTGATATTTCTGTGCATGTTTACCAATAATGCCCCTCTAAAGCTAGTGCATTCCTTTTGCGAGTGACCCTAGCGGAGGCTGGGTGTTACACAGATAATGGAGAATCAACAGATGCTGGAACAGAAAATTTCTCATATGAAGATTTAGTTTATATGTGCGTGGATTTAAATAAATCTATTGACAAACTCCATTCTAAAAATAAATCTTTGAAAACTAAAAATCGTGAGTTGACAAGCAAAATTCATTGTTTGGAATTAAAACTTGAAAATGTTGTGAAATTTGAAAATTCTAATTATGAAAATTGTTTGAAATTAAAAACTGATCTCGTTCATCTCAATAATAATATTCAAAGATTTGGAGAAGAAAATCTGATTTTGAAAGATAAGGAGATTGAGCAGAAAGATGCAAACAATTCTTTACAAAAGGAATTTGAAAATTTTAAGGATATCAAAAATTCCAAACATGAAATTGCTGAAAATAAAAGTTTGTTGATAACAGATTTGATTTTGAAAGAGCTAGAAGATGAGATTGAAAATTTGAAGAAACTTGAATCTGAAAAGCAAAGCTATTTTAAACTTGATATTTCCAAATCCCAAGCCAAAATTAAATTACTTGAAAATGAGAATTTGGTTTTGAAACAGTCTAATGCGGAACAGAATATCGCCATAAATCATTGCTCAAATTTAATAAAAGAAACTAGCGATCTTAAATCCAAAATTCAACGATTAGAATCAACTTTGGATAAATTTTCTAATGGGGAAAAATCGTTGAATATGCTGTTGCAAAACCAAGTTTCTATTGGAAATAAATGTGGTCTTGGCTTTGGAAAAATTAATGTTTTTGAAAAACGAAATTCAAATGATTTGAAAAATCCTTCATACTTCTTTGAAAAGAATAGACTTGATAATTTGAACTCTGTTAATTTCAAAGGATTTTTGAACCATAAACGTGATGTGAATTTGTTTGATAACAATCCATTTAAACCATTCTGGACCCCAAAAAGAAATACAGTGAATTCATTTAATTTCAAACAAATTTGGGTCCCTAAAGGTACTTTGGTAAATTCTGATGGGTTGGTATATAAACAAGTTTGGGTACCTAAAGCTGTGAACAAAACTGTGAGTGGTTTTACAAATTTTGTTAGACCACTCGGTTCTCTAAATTGTTAGGTACCGGAGGAGGCTGAGGAACTACTAGGCAAAAGAGATTTGGATTCAAGCTGCTCAATACTTCTGTAATCATTCATAGTTCCTTAGCCAAGACTGTTGAGTTAGAGATATATTTTCTTACATCGATTTGAGGTATAATCTCTATACTCATCTTTGTAAATATTCTCAGTTTCTATTTTTTATGTATTCCTTCTTCTACCCCTTCTATTTTTCTTTAGTTTTTTTATTTGATTTATCACTGCCATATTTTTTATGAGCTTTTTTAACTTCCAGTTGCAGAATTCATGATTTTCTAGAAATTTGCTTTATTTGTATAAAATCATCGTGTGTTAATCTTTCCCATATCCTAAATTTGAACTTGTATATATCTGCAATTGTTCGGAAGTTTAGTTTTCTGATTTCTGAATTCATAACAGTGTTGATGTATTCTTGTCATATCTTGAACACTGTTAATTAGAATTCTAAATTTTTGAAGATCTGAAAATTTGATGAAGATTCACACACCACTGCTGTTTTGAGTTTCTTCCAATTTATTTTAGAAAATCTTGAAATATTATACTCATTAGATAATTTCATTGATTTTCAGATTGGCTTGAACATGTTAAATTGTCTTGAATTACAGTGATACATCTAGAAATTCACCTTATATTCATGATCATTATTGTTGAAATTTATTTGTTTGAGATCATCTGAAATTCTTGATATTCTGAACATCACATGCCTCTAAATTTGAAATTATCAATCTCGTGTGACTGATTCATTATATCTCAAAACTTGACATTGATTCAAGTGATTTCAAATAAATTATTTTTTAATTTTCTAGATCATGAATATCTCTTAAATTCGATGTAAATGATCTGAAATTACTCATGTGCTTGTCAGAAATTGTTTTTGAAAAATTCCTTGTAAATTTTTGGGTCTTGAAATTTATTGGTATTTCATGGTTATTTGATTTGAATATCTGTTTGTTTAAAATCATTTGAAATTTACTGAATCACACACATATCTTGAATGTGAAACTAATAATTTGGTGTGATTGATTCATTGAATCTAGAGTTTTTCATATTCCTCAAATGATTTCAAATAAACAGTATTTCTAATTTTGGATCATGAATGATCTTATGTGTCCATCCTCTGACAAGTCTGATGTGATATTGTTTTCTGTGCTGCTCTGATACTGTTTCAAATAAATTCTAGCTCTTATCTGCAGCTTTGAAAAATGTGCAAATTTGTTAATTCTGTCTGTTTGGGCATTGTAATTAAAATTTGTTAATAGAGACACCAAGTGGTATCAGAAGCGCTGAATTTTTATGTATATTTTTTTTATCCCTCTTGCTTTGTATAGCTCATCATATACCTCTTGTAATTGATTTTTCAATTTTAAGATTATTTATTGATTATTCATTCAGAAATTGAAATCTATATCCAAATTGAACAGTTTTATAATTCATCAAAATTATAAACAGTTTTTGAAATTGTGATGAATTGTGACTGTAGTATACTTCACAACAAGAGGAGATTTTATTTAGATTTTCATGATGATGGAACAGTTATTATGATATCTTTGAATTGGCAATTATTTCACGACCATCTTCTTTATCTATCACCATTCTGACATCCATGATAATTTTACATTAATGTGGAGAGTTAATATATTTTAAAATCTTTTTGAATAAACAGTGAAAATATTTGTGATGGAATTGTGGCTATGTTATTATTCAGAATTAGTGATAATTGAAAATTTTCAATGATCCCAGTACAGTCGAGCATATTTCATAATATAATTAATTTATAAATTTATTTCACAAACCATTTCTGTACCTACCGCATTTCTATCATCCATTTTTTGGTTTTATATTCTGAGGAGTTTCTCATTTTGAAACTGAAAATGATAAATATATAATAAATATATAAGTGTGTCTCTAACCTCATTTAAAAATCCAAGCGCTGGTCATGTATGGTTAAGAGACAACTTATAATTTAAGCTGCGACTGACTTCATTTAAAAATCCAAGCTCTGGTTATGCGTGGTCTGTGTGCTCTTAAATAAAATAAAAAGAAAAAGGAAATATTGTGCTATAAATTGAAATTATTCTAAAATTCCCCTCGGTGTATAAAAATCAGCCCATCAATCCATCTTTCTAATCTGTGAAATGTGTTAAAATCTTATGACGTATTATGATTTGTTGATTGATAGGCATTGGGATTTGAGATTATACAATATTGTCACTTGAGTTGAAATTATAATAATAGTCCAAATCCATCATTGTTTTTGTGCTTCAATTTATAAAATTCTTTTGAAAATAATAGGGAAATATTCATATATTTTTTATATAACTCTCCTCATTATTATATAATTCATCGTAAATCCGTCATTCTCTATAATGTGAAATATGCCACTAGTTCTCAGTTTATTATGATTTTTGTTTGACAGATTGAGATTTATGATGATCGTTCTTCCTCTTATGCTGAAATTATTTTTTTAGTCATTTTTCATCTGTATTTTAAACTCTGTATCCTTTTGATGATAACAAAAGGGGGAGAATGGATTAGATTTTGGTTTATGAGTGAATATTTTAAAAATATTTTTTTTGAAAATTCATTATCATTCAGTTCAATTCACTCATGCATAGTTGTAGGGGGAGTTTCTGTTGTAGGGGGAGCTTTCAAATAGGGGGAGTTCAGTGCTTCACTGTCAAACACATTTACTGTATTCAAAATCTTAATATTTATTTGTCATCATCAAAAGGGGGAGATTGGTATGGATTAGATTTTGGTTTATGAGTGAATATTTTATAAATATTTTTTTTTGAAAATTCATTATCATTCAGTTCAATTCACTCATGCATAGTTATACGGGGAGTTTCTGTTGTAGGGGGAGCTTTCAAATAGGGGGAGTTCAGTGCTTCACTGTCAAACACATTTACTGTATTCAAAATCTTAATATTTGTTTGTCATCATCAAAAGGGGGAGATTGTTGTATATAACGGTGTTGTATACACAATTATATGATTTTTGTTTGATGATAACAAACAAATAAATATTATTTTAATGTGTTTAATAATGTACCGTTATTATACATCACAGACTGGAATTTAATATTTATATTTAAATAAAATATGACTGTACAAAAATTTAAATATTCACACAGTATTTAAATAATATTTTATTTCACTATCAAAACAGTTCAAACTTATAAACTCCACTGTTTATACATTTCTCTTATATTCACTAGTATTCACTACATTACAATACATTCATAGACTCATTTACAGAATTTTATATATACAGACACACACTGACACTTTCTTTCACTGTCAATTTCTGTCTCCTGTCTTCAGTCTTCAGTCTTCTGTTTTCACAGCATCTTCACTGTCAGTCCAGTCATCATCTTCATACCTGTCATATACACAAACACACACACACACACACACACACAGAGTATATGGAACAGAAATAATATTAAAAATTCATGTAAATGTAAATTTTATTTTTAAAATTTTATTTGCCTCAGTTTTCTGGTGTGTTTCTCATCATTTTTCATGACTTGGTCTGATTCATCTGTGTCTAGGCAGACAGTTTGTATATGTACAGGGACAGGAAATTTTCTGAATGGCTGCATATACACACGTGTATATATACACGTGTGCACTGCCACGCCAATCAGTATGCATCTGAGGAGTAGCCACAAGGACCATCTCAACTCAGTGCATGTGGATATGGTCGAGAGTGTGCTCATATCTAAACAGCAAACATAGTTCAGCATGACAACAATGTGGTCGAGTATTCAAGCAGCATGTTCATGTGAATATACAACTGGCATAATGGTCAATGATTTCAAACAGCATGTTTAAGTCATATCCAGTTTTGAAAAACAAATTTGTGCATGGAATTTCAGTTTTTGCAAATCATTTTTGGCAAGTGACAGAGTGTGGAATCACAAATGACATGGCAGACTGAAAATCACTTTATATCTTTCCTGTTATTTGTATCATTGCCGAAGTGTGCTAAATTCAAGGGACCATCAACACAAGTTTCAGAAACAAGAAATAAACAAGTATTATTTGGCAAGTCATCTCAGTTCAAAGAATATCAAAACATGTACATCAAGCACAAGAGTTCGTGCATGAATGGTGGTTCAAACAGTTCAAAGTGGTGAAACATGTCTTCATGGTTAGCCAACAAGGAGCATAAGCAATGGTGAACAAGAAAATAGCATGGTGTAGTGTATGGTGTAGCATGGAAAGATTTTTTTCAGGCAGCAAGCTACAAAACAGTGCAAAACAGTGCAACATGAATGGTGAGTGGAGCTTATGCTCATGGGGAAAATAGCAAGATGCATGTGCAGCAGTTTTTAAAAAGCAAGAGCAAATGGACAGTGCAATAGTCAATTGCAAGTTCATGGCAAATTGTAACAACCCGAAAAGCTGGGCCAGTTTAAAATTTTTATTTTGGCAGTTTTAGCGAATTTTGAATATAATTTGAACGTATATATTATATGCGTCGTCGTTAGAATATAAATAATTATTTATAATTATAAATAGAATTGAAAATGGCGCGGTAGTTCGATAATTCGATTTCAAACTTCAATTGAATGTACCGAGTGCAAAACAATCCGGATTTTAGTGAAACCAAAAATAATGAAATCTAATTGTGAATATCTTTCCAACGAATCCGAAAAATCAAAATTTCATAGCGGGAATCAAAAGATATGTCCAGTTGAAAATTCTGAATAGTCGCTATGGAATTCAGGCCCTTAAAAATGGGAATTTTGCAAACGACCTCGGATTTTGGCGAAACCACTTTTGTTGGATCCGTGACGTCAATTTATTGTTAGGTTCCAAAATTCATAATTTTCTGAATCAATATGTGAGTGTGGCAAAGGAAAACGTGTTTGGTACTTTCAGTTTGAATTCAATCGACTGGAAAATGGCCATTTTTCAAACGGTCTCAGAATTCGACGAAATTAGTTTTGTTAGGACCCTATCGTCAACACGAAGCTAGAAATAATTTTTCTGGAATTTTTAGAGATTGTATGTGGCCCCAGTAATTTGAAATGTGCGTTTAAATTGAATATATAAAGAGTTTTATTTTAGATTCAACGGAAACTGATCGTAACGGTCGAATTGGCCTGCTAAACATATCCCATTGTGTTCGGAATGTGGATATTTGGCTAGGGACGACAGTCGTTGGGTTCGACTTGGGGTTCGAATTAAAAAGTTGCTTTTCAGAATTAATAAAATTAAATATATATAAATCTATTTCCTTCCATTCCTTGGTCAAACCCCAACCACCCGGTCAAAATCAAAACTGCCCCTCCCTAAAAACAAAACCCGTCGACCTTTCAGAAAACCGCCACCATCGTTGATCGGAGCCGCCGCTGGCTCCCCCACCACCACCGATACCAGTGCCACCTAAGCCCATTCCTCCTCCGACACCTCTCCTCTCTCCCCTCATCCAATTCGTGACCCAATTCCCCAAAACCCTGATCGAAGCCAACCGCCGCCAGTATGGGAGGGCACCGCCGACCACCTGGAACCGCTCCACCCACTGCACCACCTCGAGAAAACCCCCTCGCCTCCAAAACAATGTAAGCTCGCTGATTTGGATTTTTTTAGGTTATAAAAATATGATTTTCGAGTTTAAGATGGTAATTTTTGTATAGGAATGTTGTGATTTCTGATTAGAAGAAAAATATGATTTTAGTAAGTAAAAATACAATTTTTAATTTAGTAAAGATTATATTTTTAATTTAGATAAGATACGGTTTTTAGAATATAAAAAGGTATGATTTTTCTATATGAAAAATATGATTTTTATAGATGTAATAGCTTCATAAAAATTGGATTTTTATGTATGAAGTTTAGTAGTAAAAATTCGATTTTTATATATTGAACATCGAAGTAAAAATATGATTTTTATATATTGAACATCGAAGTAAAAATATGATTTTTATATATTGAACATCGAAGTAAAAATATGATTTTTATAGATGTAATAGCTTCATAAAAATTGGATTTTTATGTATGAAGTTTAGTAGTAAAAATTCGATTTTTATATATTGAATAGCGAAGTAAAAATTCGATTTTTATATATTGAATAGCGAAGTAAAAATTCAATTTTTATATATGTAGTGGCTACGGGCAACAAAAGTGATAAGAGACGAGAACAGTGAAGATTTCCTGCATTGGAAGTGTCGTGGAGGTTGGATAGCTATTGGTGAGAATTTCTCACCTTTCAATTTCTTTTACTAGTTATATATATATATACTAGGATGCAGACGGTGCTTAGTAGCACCTGACACAATCGTCCACAGACCATGGACTTGTTTGTTTGGTTGCATAAATTAGTTAGATGCTTTGGTTTGAATTGAATTGTTTGGTGAAATGAAATTGATTTGATTGATGTGTGAATGGCGTGGGCCTTCACTAGACCGGGGGTAAGGCTAGGCCTTGTCCCGTTTCTAGTATCGTGCCGTTATGCCGCCGAAATTTTCTAAAATAACTTAGAAAAATAAAGATAACATTTTATTTAATAAATGAACTGAATAGAATATTCATAGGTTGAATAAAATAGTTTGATCGTTAAAAATATAATTTTTAACGTGAATGTGAATAAATAGATATTCATTTACAAACCAGACGGTTTGTTTATGTACACCTATTTGAAGGACATTAATTGGGTCGATAAATTTTACACATCGCCCAACTGCACAAATAAAATCTGTGTTCGATTGTTTGAAACCCCACACGGGTGTTGGGATGAAATATGAAGTTCACTCATCCTGATTGATTAAATATGTCGATCGATTGATTGACAGGCTGTTATAAGCGTTAGATATCTATATTTGATGCTTATACAGTGTAGTGCACTTTGGTTGATGGTTGATTATTTTTCAATGCTATTATATACACGTGTTGTATGAAAATCCATATAATCAACATTATATGGTGATTGATTGGGCCACATTCCAATTTAGAAAATAAAGAATATTATAAAATAAAGGTTCATGTGTTGACTGTACTCATCCGTTGAGATTAGTCATGTGTTGAACGAAATATTTTGATAATAACAAATATTTTGATAATAGGAAATATTTGAAATAGAATATATGAAAATCGAAATATATGAAGCCGCGTTGAAAGATTGACGCCATTTTGACGTGAACGATATTTATATCGATTTTATTCATTTTATAATGAATACCAAAAGTGATTTCAAAATCTAAGGTAGCGTTTGGTTTAGATTTTTCAATTTTGAGTTTTCACACATACAAGAATACCGACAATGCGCATATATCATGAAAAATGACCGTTTTACAAAATGGAGTTAACACATAAAACCGAAAATAACTTTTTATTATTTTTCATATTTTAAGAAACAAGGGAATGACAATAACAAATCCGTCTATCCACCATTCCCGCGGTCCCCTCCGTCACTCCATTTCCCTTTGATCCATCACCACCGCTACACTTTAAATCTTCACAACTTTCATAATTAACGCCGAAAAGTAAAAATGCAAAACACAAAATAAACCAAACGCTACCTAATACTTTGAAAAGAATTGAAATTCGAATTATATTTAAAGTGAATTGAAATTCGAATTAAACTGAATTGATTTGAAATTTGAAATACACTGAAATGATTTGAAATTAGAATAGAAATGAATTCGAATTGAAATTGAATAAAAATGAATTCGAATAGAAATTGAGCAGAAATGAATTCGAATTGAAATTGAATTGAAAACGAACTGAAATTGAATTAGAAATCAATTTGAATTGAAATCAATTTGAAATGAATTTAAAAACGAATTTATATTGGAATATTCAATTTTGGTTTGAAATTGAACATGAAGTTGAAACCGTTTTGAAAATGAATTTTAAAACGATTTATAAAGAACGTTTTTAAAAGGAAATCGACGAAGTATGTATTATATATATATAATATAATGGCCTGAATAGAACGCGCCGCGTCGCGGTAGTTCGCGAATTTCGACCATTGACTTCGAAAGAAAATTACGGGAGATTCGACCGTAGGATTCTCCTAAAACCGGAACCGTTGGGTTCGTATCGAAAAGAGCTTTCTAACGAATGTTAGAAATTTGAAATCTAACGGTTGGATTTGGAGATACGTCCAAATCAAATTCGAAAAAGGTCGCTGTAAGTGCAGTTCGATGGCCGTTGATGGAAATCGACTGTACGGGCCTTGATAAAATTATTAAAAATAGTAATAATTTGTGTAAAATCATAAGAAATGATTTGGGGAAAATTGGGATGAAAAACTCCATATTTGAAATGATAAAAATAGATTTTTATCGAAATAAACTAGTTTTGAACTAGAATTATAATTCTATTTATTTTTTTTAAATAAATAAATTGAATTTGAAAAAGGGTTTTAAAAATAACCGGAATTTCCAATGATTGCGTTGGAGTGGATTTGAATCGAAATTGTCTTCGGAATATTTCGATGTTGGAATTCGTGATTATACAGATGTTGTTATGGAAAATTGAAAGATATATATATATCGTTATTTCCAATACGGCATTTGTTAATCGTAGAATTTGATGTTGAATATAACCCGATATATTTTCTATTCAGAGCCTTGTATTGAATATCAAATGTGATTTGGGTTTGCCGTGAATGGTGTCTTCACTAACACTGTTCTTGAACCCAGTTGAGAAAAGATTAAATCTTTTTATTTAGATTTAATGAAGTGTACCAATTAAATGATATTTAATTGAAATTGAATTGATATTGATTTTTGGGTTTATCGTGAACAGTGTTTTAAATAACACTCGTTCTTTAATCCGATAATTAATGGAATGTGACTTTGGGTTTATCGTGAACCGTGTTTTAAATGACACGGATTCTTTAACCCAGTTAACGATTAAAACTAAGTGGAGTTTTAATGAATCTTTAATTAGATTGAATAATCGAAATGGAGTATCACCAGTTTTGCTCCAGGCGATAGTTAAATCTTTAATTAGATTTGAACGTGGAATGGTAACTTAATTTACCGATAGTACCGTGGTGTTAGATATGAAGTATTACCAGTTTTACTTCATGGGATGAATAGGTTGGGATTGGGAAATTAAAACAAAGGAGTACTTCGGTAAGTTTCGTTAATCCCGACTAGTTCAATCGAAATTCAAAGGAAGATTAGAGAATAAATTCAGGAATTTATCTTGGATAAAATTAATGGGAACCTTTCCCTATGAATGTGAAATCAGAAACTAACTGTCGGTTAGCTAAGCAGAATGGTTTTCTGGATATTGATCTGATGTTGGTTTCGGCCTTCGGGGTTAATATTTGGGGAATTATTCTCTTGATTAATTTACGGTTAGTGACTGATGAATTGGAATGAGGCGTATGTTGTGTTTGTGTAACACTTATTTAAATATACGCGAGTTATTCGGAAAGACCGGGTTTATCCCATTCTGAATAACTGATACGACGATAAGTCGAAGATGAAGACGATGGTCGAAGACCGGAGGTCTTCACGTCGTTTGGGTGATTACTGATGATCTTGATTGGGATGTACACCCAAGAAGATGGAAACAGTTGGTGGTCGTCCAGACGTACTTGGAGATCGATGGATATGCGGGGTACTAGGTGCCTCCGGTTTCGTTCAGACCCAGAACGAACTTGTAAATGGACTGTGTGTCTGACATTGGATTTTAGTCCGTGTGATTGATCTCTATTAAATATATATATCTGTTTGGCGACGGAGAATTTATTCTCTTGCTTAACGCCCTTCTCTGAGACGTACGAGCTCAGGGGTTATATATTGATGGATATCAAACGCAAGGAGTGAATTGCCTGTGTGGCATGCCTAAGTGGCAATTGATCGAGGCTTCTGTTGAAAAGCAAAGTCTTGTGGTGATGATCAAAGCATGGCCTTTGTGGCGTAGCTTTGTGTAACGTTGATTCGCGAGTTTCAGACCCGGTATGAACCAAAAACAGGAGAGGACGTCAGGGAGGGCATGCGTTTCTTTCTAGCTAGAAGTGGCGTCAGTGGTTTTACACGCCCTGACGAGTTTGACTTATGTGGTTGTTGCTGTTGCGAGGCGCCACGGTTTGATCGGACGATCCGGGTCCGATGGAGTCATTTAGTTGGCTCACCTACGCCCCATAGGGCGGGGAAACGCATGTTCAGGGTTTAAGTTTGATCCACATCGGTGGACTGGCCCTGAGGATCCAAGGGCCCACCTGAGTCTGGTTCCTGAGGGGTGGGCTAGAGCGTCTCGAATCGGTTGAGGACTATCTTTTGCCTCGGTTCATAGATGGAAACCCAATTTCCAAATACGTGACATTTGCGGTTTTATTTGTAGAGCCTAGTATGGCGACATGATATATGGTACCCATGCCGCCTATGATTGATACTTATGATTTGAAGTTGTTTTATACACTATACACTTATAATAGTATCAAATGAGTTGTTTTAAACGTATCAAGCATTCTTTGGCTGTTATAAGGGAAAACCCTATCCCCCGGCTTGCGTTGCATTGTGTGATAGGACCTGGGTCTTATAACAGCTTCATTTTTCTTTATTTAGCATTGCGCTGTTTGTTTTATGCACTGGTATTCTTGGGAGGAAACCCGTTCCGTGTTATACGGCGTGGTCCCTTGATTTACCTAACTTTAAAAATAAAGATTAATAACTGCTTTAGTTCTCACACCAGTCACATGACTGACCTGGAGTTTATTGTTTTAACCTAAACTCTAGGTGCCCCTATTTTCGACACGGGCAGCTAGTAGTTTTGGTTTTGCAGATTTATATTCACAGGATCCTAGTTTACAGCTGGAACGATATCCGGAAAGCTTTGTATCCGTATATCTCCTTCTAGTTGTGTATTGTATTATTTTCCGTTGCAATGTATTTAAATGTAATTTAAATCTCTGATATTTCTGTGTAATATTTATTTGTTTATACTCTGTATATTCTTGTAATCTGATGCATTGTTGTGATATACAGTGAAATGTTCTTCCGTATGCGTTTTTCTGTAGCTTGTTCTCGAACTATCCGCGCTTTCCTCACCGGGGAAGTTACGGGTTTTCACAGTTGGTATCAGAGCTTTGGTTTACAAAGCTCAGAGAACAAGACACATTAGAACCATACGAAAGAATTCATCAGAAATTGGATTAGTAATATCCAATTAGAATGACTCGTTAGAGATGGGATCAGTAGTGTCCTAGAACGAGTGTGAAGAGTATATTTTTAAGATGAAAACCGATTTTGTTTTGAAAATCTAAATCAATTATTCGTATTTGATTATGTATTTATATTGATTTGGACAGTCCAGTATATAAAGATTTTACATATACGTCTTGCAAACGTGTATTCGAAGTTTCAATGTATTGGGTAGTTATAGGATCATACTCTAGTTGCCCGGGGATAATTCTGGTGACGGGGCACCATCGCCAGTATTTATTTTCGAGCGACGAAAGTGAGATTTCTATATTTCCTATTGACTGGTGTGAGAACCAAAATTAGATAGGGCCTAATGTTGTGATTTGGCATCAAAAACATGATTTTTGACTATGTATAAAAGTTATCAATTTGAAAACTCTAATCCACTAATTGATTGATGATTGTGTTGTTTGTTTATTTGGTTGATAATTTTGAACCATTTAGCCTAATTGAACCAAATATTGAATTATATTGAAAATTGGTTTCGTTTGCTTGCATATACATTTACTTACCTTGAACATGTCATAGCAAAGAGGCTAGAGCCGAAGAATAAAATTTGTTTGCCCGACAAATAGGTACATGTTTACTATATAATTTACTGTTTTGTTTGGGTGATGATGATTTTATGAGCCTATTGGCTAGCCGCTTGACTTTTTCTTTTTCTTTTTGAGATTAGAAGGACCGGGGAAGCTATTTGAAATTCCCCGATGCTCCCGTTGCAGGGGAGGTTATGGCGAAATTTTTCGAAAATTTAGGGTGTTAGCCAAATTTTTGAAAGTTTAGGAAATTCTCAGAAACTGAAAAGTTGGAGAATGCAAGCCAGATCGAACGTGGCGTTGATTGATCAAACCACTTTCGACTTTGTTCCTTTTCGGGGACGAAAAGTTTTAAGTGAGGGAGATTGTAACAACCCGAAAAGCTGGGCCAGTTTAAAATTTTTATTTTGGCAGTTTTAGCGAATTTTGAACATAATTTGAACGTATATATTATATACGTCGTCGTTAGAATATAAATAATTATTTATAATTATAAATAGAATTGAAAATGGCGCGGTAGTTCGATAATTCGATTTCAAACTTCAATTGAATGTACCAAGTGCAAAACAATCCGGATTTTAGTGAAACCAAAAATAATGAAATCTAATTGTGAGTATCTTTCCAACGAATCCGAAAAATCAAAATTTCATAGCGGGAATCAAAAGATATGTCCAGTTGAAAATTCTGAATAGTCGCTATGGAATTCAGGCCCTTAAAAATGGGAATTTTGCAAACGACCTCGGATTTCGGCGAAACCACTTTTGTTGGATCCGTGACGTCAATTTATTGTTAGGTTCCAAAATTCATAATTTTCTGAATCAATATGTGAGTGTGGCAAAGGAAAACGCGTTTGGTACTTTCAGTTTGAATTTAATCGACTGGAAAATGGCCATTTTTCAAACGGTCTCAGAATTCGACGAAATTAGTTTTGTTAGGACCCTATCGTCAACACGAAGCTAGAAATAATTTTTCTGGAATTTTTAGAGATTGTATGTGGCCCCAGTAATTTGAAATGTGCGTTTAAATTGAATATATAAAGAGTTTTATTTTAGATTCAACGGAAACTGATCGTAACGGTCGAATTGGCCTGCTAAACATATCCCATTGTGTTCGGAATGTGGGTATTTGGCTAGGGACGACAGTCGTTGGGTTCGACTTGGGGTTCGAATTAAAAAGTTGCTTTTCAGAATTAATAAAATTAAATATATATAAATCTATTTCCTTCCATTCCTTGGTCAAACCCCAACTACCCGGTCAAAATCAAAACTGCCCCTCCCCAAAAACAAAACCCGTCGACCTTTCAGAAAACCGCCACCATCGTTGATCGGAGCCGCCGCTGGCTCCCCCACCACCACCGATACCAGTGCCACCTAAGACCCTTCCTCCTCCGACACCTCTCCTCTCTCCCCTCATCCAATTCGTGACCCAATTCCCCAAAACCCTGATCGAAGCCAACCGCCGCCAGTATGGGAGGGCGCCGCCGACCACCTGGAACCGCTCCACCCACTGCACCACCTCGAGCAAAACCCTCGCCTCCAAAACAATGTAAGCTCGCTGATTTGGATTTTTTTAGGTTATAAAAATATGATTTTCGAGTTTAAAATGGTAATTTTTGTATAGAAAGGTTGTGATTTCTGATTAGAAGAAAAATATGATTTTAGTAAGTAAAAATACAATTTTTAATTTAGTAAAGATTATATTTTTAATTTAGATAAGATACGGTTTTTAGAATATAAAAAGGTATGATTTTTCTATATGAAAAATATGATTTTTATAGATGTAATAGCTTCATAAAAATTGGATTTTTATGTATGAAGTTTAGTAGTAAAAATTCGATTTTTATATATTGAACATCGAAGTAAAAATATGATTTTTATATATTGAACATCGAAGTAAAAATATGATTTTTATATATGGAACATCGAAGTAAAAATATGATTTTTATATATTGAACATCGAAGTAAAAATATGATTTTTATATATTGAACATCGAAGTAAAAATATGATTTTTATAGATGTAATAGCTTCATAAAAATTGGATTTTTATGTATGAAGTTTAGTAGTAAAAATTCGATTTTTATATATTGAATAGTGAAGTAAAAATTCGATTTTTATATATTGAATAGCGAAGTAAAAATTCGATTTTTATATATGTAGTGGCTACGGGCAACAAAAGTGATAAGAGACGAGAATAGTGAAGATTTCCTGCATTGGAAGTGCCGTGGAGGTTGGATAGCTATTGGTGAGAATTTCTCACCTTTCAATTTCCTTTTCTAGTTATATATATATATATACTAGGATGCAGACGGTGCTTAGTAGCACCCGACACAATCGTCCACAAACCATGGACTTGTTTGTTTGGTTGCATAAATTAGTTAGATGCTTTGGTTTGAATTGAATTGTTTGGTGAAATGAAATTGATTTGATTGATGTGTGAATGGCGTGGGCCTTCACTAGACCGGGGGTAAGGCTAGGCCTTGTCCCGTTTCTAGTATCGTGCCGTTATGCCACCGAAATTTTCTAAAATAACTTAGAAAAATAAAGATAACATTTTATTTAATAAATGAACTGAATAGAATATTCATAGGTTGAATAAAATAGTTTGATCGTTAAAAATATAATTTTTAACGTGAATGTGAATAAATAGATATTCATTTACAAACCGGAAGGTTTGTTTATGTACACCTATTTGAAGGACATTAATTGGGTCAATAAATTTTACACATCGCCTAACTGCACAAATAAAATCTGTGTTCGATTGTTTGAAACCCCACACGGGTGTTGGGATGAAATATGAAGTTCACTCATCCTGATTGATTAAATATGTCAATCGATTGATTGACAGGCTGTTATAAGCGTTAGATATCTATATTTGATGCTTATACAGTGTAGTGCACTTTGGTTGATGGTTGATTATTTTTCAATGCTATTATATACACGTGTTGTATGAAAATCCATATAATCAACATTATATGGTGATTGATTGGGCCACATTCCAATTTAGAAAATAAAGAATATTATAAAATAAAGGTTCATGTGTTGACTGTACTCATCCGTTGAGATTAGTCATGTGTTGAACGAAATATTTTGATAATAGCAAATATTTTGATAATAGGAAATATTTGAAATAGAATATATGAAAATCGAAATATATGAAGCCGCGTTGATAGATTGACGCCATTTTGACGTGAACGATATTTATATCGATTTTATTCATTTTATAATGAATACCGAAAGTGATTTCAAAATCTAATACTTTGAAAAGAATTGAAATTCGAATTATATTTAAAGTGAATTGAAATTCGAATTAAACTGAATTGATTTGAAATTTGAAATACACTGAAATGATTTGAAATTAGAATAGAAATGAATTCGAATTGAAATTGAATAGAAATGAATTCGAATAGAAATTGAGCAGAAATGAATTCGAATTGAAATTGAATTGAAAACGAACTGAAATTGAATTAGAAATCAATTTGAATTGAAATCAATTTGAAATGAATTTAAAAACGAATTTATATTGGAATATTCAATTTTGGTTTGAAATTGAACATGAAGTCGAAACCGTTTTGAAAATGAATTTTAAAACGATTTATAAAGCACGTTTTTAAAAGGAAATCGACGAAGTATATATTATATATATTATATATATATAATATAATGGCCTGAAAAGAACGCGCCGCACCGCGGCAGTTCGCGAATTTCGACCATTGACTTCGAAAGGATATTACGGGAGATCCGACCGTAGGATTCTCCTAAAACCGGAACCGTTGGGTTCGTATCGAAAAGAGCTTTCTAACGAATGTTAGAAATTTGAAATCTAACGGTTGGATTTGGAGATACGTTCAAATCAAATTCGAAAAAGGTCGCTGTAAGTGCAGTTCGATGGCCGTTGATGGAAATCGACTGTACGGGCCTTGATAAAATTATTAAAAATAGTAATAATTTGTGTCAAATCATAAGAAATGATTTGGGGAAAATTGGGATGAAAAACTCCATATTTGAAAAGATAAAAATAGATTTTTATCGAAATAAACTAGTTTTGAACTAGAATTATAATTCTATTTTTTTTTAAATAAATAAATTGAATTTGAAAAAGGGTTTTAAAAATAACCGGAATTTCCAATGATTGCGTTGGAGTGGATTTGAATCGAAATTGTCTTCGGAATATTTCAATGTTGGAATTCGTGATTATACAGATGCTGTTATGGAAATTTGAAAGATATATATATATCGTTATTTCCAATACGGCATTTGTTAATCGTAGAATTTGATGTTGAATATAACCCGATATAATTTCTATTCAGAGCCTTGTATTGAATATCAAATGTGATTTGGGTTTGTCGTGAATGGTGTCTTCACTAACACTGTTCTTGAACCCAGTTGAGAAAAGATTAAATCTTTTTATTTAGATTTAATGAAGTGTACCAATTAAATGATATTTAATTGAAATTGAATTGATATTGATATTTGGGTTTATCGTGAATAGTGTTTTAAATAACACTCGTTCTTTAATCCGATAATTAATGGAATGTGACTTTGGGTTTATCGTGAACCGTGTTTTAAATGACACGGATTCATTAACCCAGTTAACGATTAAAACTAAGTGGAGTTTTAATGAATCTTTAATTAGATTGAATAATCGAAATGGAGTATCACCAGTTTTGCTCCAGGCGATAGTTAAATCTTTAATTAGATTTGAACGTGGAATGGTAACTTAATTTACCGATAGCACCGTGGTATTAGATATGAAGTATTACCAGTTTTACTTCATGGGATGAATAGGTTGGGATTGGGAAATTAAAACAAAGGAGTACTTCGGTAAGTTTCGTTAATCCCGACAAGTTCAATCGAAATTCAAAGGAAGATTAGAGAATAAATTCAGGAATTTATCTTGGATAAAATTAATGGGAACCTTTCCCTATGAATGTGAAATCAGAAACTAACTGTCGGTTAGCTAAGCAGAATGGTTTTCTGGATATTGATCTGATGTTGGTTTCGGCCTTCGGGGTTAATATTTGGGGAATTATTCTCTTGATTAATTTACGGTTAGTGACTGATGAATTGGAATGGGGCGTATGTTGTGTTTGTGTAACACTTATTTAAATATACACGAGTTATTCGGAAAGACCGGGTTTATCCCATTCTGAATAACTGATACGACGATAAGTCGAAGATGAAGACGATGGTCGAAGACCGGAGGTCTTCACGTCGTTTGGGTGATTACTGATGATCTTGATTGGGATGTACACCCAAGAAGATGGAAACAGTTGGTGATCATCCAGACGTACTTGGAGATCGATGGATATGCGGGGTACTAGGTGCCTCCGGTTTCGTTCAGACCCAGAACGAACTTGTAAATGGACTGTGTGTCTGACTTTGGATTTTAGTCCGTGTGATTGATCTCTATTAAATATATATCTGTTTGGCGGCGGAGAATTTATTCTCTTGCTTAACGCCCTTCTCTGAGACGTACGAGCTCAGGGGTTATATATTGATGGATATCAAACGCATGGAGTGAATTGCCTGTGTGGCATGCCTAAGTGGCAATTGATCGAGGCTTCTGTTGAAAAACAAAGTCTTGTGGTGATGATCAAAGCACGGCCTTTGTGGCGTAGCTTTGTGTAACGTTGATTCGCGAGTTTCACACCCGGTATGAACCAAAAACGGGAGAGGACGTCAGGGAGGGCATGCGTTTCTTTCTAGCTAGAAGTGGCGTCAGTAGTTTTACACGCCCTGAGGAGTTTGACTTATGTGGTTGTTGCTGTTGCGAGGCGCCTCGGTTTGATCGGACGATCCGGGTCCGATGGAGTCATTTAGTTGGCTCACCTACGCCCCATAGGGCGGGGAAACGCATGTTCAGGGTTTAAGTTTAATCCACATCGGTGGACTGGCCCTGAGGATCCAAGGGCCCACCTGAGTCTGGGTCCTGAGGGGCGGGCTAGAGCGTCTCGAATCGGTTGAGGACTATCTTTTGCCTCGGTTCATAGATGGAAACCCAATTTCCAAATACGTGACATTTGCGGTTTTATTTGTAGAGCCTAGTATGGCGACATGATATATGGTACCCATGCCGCCTATGATTGATACTTATGATTTGAAGTTGTTTTATACACTATACACTTATAATAGTATCAAATGAGTTGTTTTAAACGTATCAAGCATTCTTTGGCTATTATAAGGGAAAACCCTATCCCCCGGCTTGCGTTGCATTGTGTGATAGGACCTGGGTCTTATAACAGCTTCATTTTTCTTTATTAGCATTGCGCTGTTTGTTTTATGCACTGGTATTCTTGGGAGGAAACCCGTTCCGTGTTATACGGCGTGGTCCCTTGATTTACCTAACTTTAAAAGTAAAGATTAATAACTGCTTTAGTTCTCACACCAGTCACATGACTGACCTGGAGTTTATTGTTTTAACCTAAACTCTGGGTGCCCCTATTTTCGACACGGGCAGCTAGTAGTTTTGGTTTTGCAGATTTATATTCACAGGATCCTAGTTTACAGCTGGAACGATATCCGGAAAGCTTTGTATCCGTATATCTCCTTCTAGTTGTGTATTGTATTATTTTCCGCTGTCATGTATTTAAATGTAATTTAAATCTCTGATATTTCTGTGTAATATTTATTTGTTTATACTCTGTATATTCTTGTAATCTGATGCATTGTTGTGATATACAGTGAAATGTTCTTCCGTATGCGTTTTTCTGTGGCTTGTTCTCGAACTATCCGCGCTTTCCTCACTGGGGAAGTTACGGGTTTTCACACAAATATACATGCAACTGGTGTAATGAAACTATCAGCCTACCAAAAGAATCGACTCATATACAAGGCAGTGAAGAAATAATCACAGGTTCACATGATTGTGATCAAAACTCAGTACAGATGCAATGATATGTTTGAGCCGGACTAATGTTCAAATGCAACAGCAAGCAAGGTGTTCAAGAATACATATGATCAAGACCAAACATAATTCAGAATGCTCAAACAAATGTAGAGGTGCATGTAACAAGTTAGTGTAAAAATGCTATGCCACAAACCTATCAAAACAGATGGTGCAGCTAAACATGTGTCTGGTAAAGCATGGGGGAACTACATGTCAGGTATATGATCATGTTTAAGCAAATAGCAATTCACAATGACACGGCTTAAATTCATTCAATCAAAGATTGGTTTCATGGCAACAAGAAATTTCAAGAATATCAATATTTGGCAACAATCAAGGCATCAGTTTCAAATGGGAAATTTCTTTCCAGTTTTACAATGTAGAAATGTCCAAAAACAATTTATTCTCACATTGATTTGCTTCCAGAAATGAAATGAAACAGTGAATCAAATGATTGGTCAAGAAACATTGTTTTGATAATCAGTTTTTTTTTTTTTTTTCTTGCAATACAAAGTCATTTCGAGAAAGTCACAAAGTTTCCAGTTTTCTCATCCACCATTTCATAATTCAGCAAGAGTTAAATGTGGTAAGTGTTTTGCTATTCAGGGCAGAAATCAATTCGCAGGAATCAATCTTTTATTTGGCAAGTATTCAAATTCCATATTTACAGCATGGAATCTATGTTTGGGAAATCTTAAAGCTCTCCATATTTTGGGAAAGTAATTTTGGCAATAACAATTTTTTTTTGAAATCATTTTTCCAAAATGGGCAGATCTAAATCATTTCAAGTGAGGCAACATTTTAAATTGCCAAGTCAATCAAAGCCGACTTTGTCAAAAGATTCAAAGCAGGAAATCTCACAACTTTTTCGCAAGCAAAAGGGGAAACCACAAAATTATCAGGCCAAGCTATTTATCATGAAATCAGAGAGTAGGGTTTTATTTTTACCCTGTATTACACGCATATCATCACAGGCAAACTAGAGCATCGAATTCACACAACAACAATGTAAAACTTAAAATATAAATTCAGAGAAACTCACGAGTTTTCAGAGAGATTCGATCTCGTTCCCAAATCGTTGAACAAGAGAGCAGCAACAATCGAAGCCAGACTGAAGAATAACATCGATTTATCAACAAGTCGAATTGATTTGGGACGAAGCAGAAAACCCTAGCAATTTCTAATCGTCGCCGCCATTCTTTTTGTTTCTCAAAAGAAGCTATCGGGTTTAACAAATACAAAAGTGGGCCGGCCAAAAATTACTCAGGGCTTTAGTGTTTTAATTGAAAAGGGGGATGACCCTTTAAATTTAACTCCCAGGGTTTTGTTTTTTATATTTATTTTGTATTTTTTTTGTAATCGTCATTTGTTTTCTAGTTTGTCAAACTAGGGAATTCGGTCAGGGTGTTGACTGACAGTTGCTAGAGTCTGTAAAATCTAGGTTATCGGTTACAGGGTCGTAATCAGGGGAAATCTGATCGAGGGGATATCGGTCAGTCTAGGGTTTTGAGCGTAGGGTTAGAATAGAAGTAGAGTTTGCATGTGTACATGGTCTTGTATGCGGGATCTGTTTTATCACCTAGTAGAAACTTTAGAAATGCAGCAGTATGCAGGGTTTTGCCGAAGCTGGGTATATATGTGTGTGATTTATTTTCTGCATTTCTGTTTCTGCTATATTCTGTGATCAGTTTATTATTATATATCTCGTCAGATTTTTAATTCAGTTAAAAACTGCGATAAACCCTATTCACCCCCCTCTAGGGTTAATCTAGATCCAACAGTTTGTGTAACACATGTTCATTATATACGCAAGTTATTCAGAAAGACCGGGTTTATCCCATTCTGAATAACTGATTCGACGTGGTGTCGAAGATTAAGATGGTGGTTGAAGACCGGAGGTCTTCACGTCGTTTGGATAATTAATGATGATCTTGATTGGTTCGTACACCCAAGAGGAGAGAATCAGTTGGTGATCGTCCAGACGTACTTGGAGATCGATGGATATGCTGGGTACTAGGTGCCTCCGGTTTAGTTCAGACCCAGAACGAACTTGTAAATGGACTGTGTGTATGACATTGGATTTCAGTCTGTGTGATTGATTTCTATTAAATATATATCTGTTTGGCGGCGGAGAATTTATTCTCTTGCTTAACGCCCTTCTTTGAGACGTACGAGCTCAGGGGTTATATATTGATGGATATCCATCGCATGGAATGAATTGCCTGTGTGGCATGCCTAAGTGGCAATGGATCAAGGCTTCTGTTGAAAAGCAAAGTCTTGTGGTTATGGATCAAAGCACGGCCTGTGTGGCGTAGCTTTGTGTAACGTTGATTCGCGAGCCTCACACGCCGGTGTGAACCAAAACGGGAGAGGACGTCAGGGAGGGCATGCGTTTCTTTCTAGCTAGAAGTGGCGTCAGTGGTTTTACTCGCCCTAACGAGTTTGACTTATGTGGTTGTTGTTGTTGTTGCAAGGCGCCTCGGTTTGATCGGACGATCCGGTTCCGATGGAGTCATTCGTTGGCTCATTTACGCCCCATCGGGCGGGGAAACGCATGTTCAGTGTTTAAGTTTAATCCACATCGGTGGACAGGCCCTGAGGATCCAAGGGTCGATGCGCTCTGACCTTGAGGCTCGGGCTAGAGAGTCTCGAAGTCGGTGAGGACTATCTTTTGCCTCGGTTCACAGATGGAAAGCCAACTTCCAATACGTGATTTTGCGGTTTTAATTGTAGAACTAGTATGACGACATGATATATGGTACCCATGCCGTCTATGATTGATACTTATGATTGGAAGTTGTTTTATACACTATGCACTTATAGTAGTATCAAATGATTTGTTTTAAACGTACTAAGCATGTTTGGCTATTATAAGGTAAAACCCTATCCCCCGGCTTGCGTTGCATTGTGTGATAGGACCTGGGTCTTATAATAGCTTCATTTTTCTTTATTTAGCATTGCGCTGTTTGTTTTATGCACTAGTGTTCTTGGGAGGAAACCCGTTCCGTGTTATACGGCGTGGTCCCTTGATTTACCTAACTTTAAAAATAAAGATTAATAACTGTTTTAGTTCTCACACCAGTCACATGACTGACCTAGAGTTTATTGTTTTAACCTAAACTCAAGGTGCCCTTATTTTGACACGGGCAACTAGTAGTTTTGGTTTTGCAGATTTATATTCACAGGATCTGGGTTTACAGCTGGAATGATATCCGGAAACCTTTGTATTCGTATATCTCTTCTAGTTGTTTATTGTATTATTTTCCGCTGCTATGTAATGTATTGTAATCTCTGATATTTATCGAATGTGTAATATTGATTTATACTCTGTATATTCTTTTATTCTGATTGAATTTTTGTAATAAAAAATTAAAATGTTCTTCCTTGTGCGTTCTATTTTGTCGTGTTCTCAAAACAACTAGGCGTTTCGAACGCTCTGGGTCGGTTTAGCGACTGGTTCGGATCGAGCGAAATCTCTTGTTGTCACATTTGGTATCAGAGCTTTGGTTTACAAAGCTCAGAGAACAAGTCACATTAGAACCATACGAAACAATTCATCAGAAATTGGATTAGTAATATCCAACGAGAATGACTCGTTAGAGATAGGATCAGTAGTATCCTAGAATGAGTGTGAAGAGTAGTGTTTTTGATAAATAAAAGTGAAAACAATTTTTGTTTTGAAAATTTAAATCAATTATACGTATTTGAATATTTATTTGTATTGATTTGGACAGTCCAGTATATATAGACTTTGCGTATACGTTTGATCCACGTGTATTTGAAGTTTTAATATAATGGATAGATATAGAATCACATTCTAGTCGCCCGGAGAGAATTCTGATGATTGATGCATCATCATCAGAATTTATGTTCGAGTGACGAAAGTGAGATTTCTATATATTTCCTATTGACTGGTGTGAGAACCAAAATTAGATAGGGCTTATTGTTGTGATTTTGCATCAAAAATCTGATTTTTAGACTATATATCAAAGTTATAAATTTGAAATGATAATCAACTAAATGATTGCTGATTGTGTTGTTTGATTATTGGTTGATTAATTAAAATGTTGAACCTTTAACCAAATTGAATCAAATAGTGAGTTGTACTGAAAATTGGTCGCATTTGCTTGCATATACATGTACTTACATTGAACAGGTCATAGCAAGGAGGCTAGAGCAGAGAAATAAAATTTGTTTGCCCGACAAATAGGTACATGTTTACTATAATTTACTGTTTTGTTTGGGTGATGATGATTTTATGAGCCGATTGGCTAGCCGCTTGGCTTTTTCTTTTTTGAGATCAGAGGGCCTATATGGCAATTTCGGGATTTTTCCGGTGCAGGGAAGGTTATGGTGAAATTTTTCGGAAATTTAGGGTGTTAGCCAAATTTTTGAAAAATTTGAAAAGTTCTTAGAAACTGAAAAGTTGAAAAACTTAAGCCGTAGTGAAAATAGTGAAACTGGAGTTGATTAGTTAAACAACTTTCGGCTTCGTTCCTTTTCGGGGACGAAAAGTTTAAGTGGAGGAGATTGTAATGACCCGAAAATCCGAGCCAATTTAAAATTTTTATTTTGGCGAATTTAGCGAATTTTGAATATTTAAAATAGATTATTTTAAATAATAACGACGAAAAATTTATTTTGAATGGAATTCGAACGTATATTTATATAGATCGTCGTTAGAATATAAATAATTATATATAATTATAAAAGGAATTGAAAATGGCGCGGTAGTTCGATAATTCGATTTCAAAATTCAAATGAACATACTGGGTGCAAAATAAACCGGATTTTAGTGAAACCAAAAATATTATAATATATTTAAGAATATCTTTCCAACGAATCCGAAAAATCAAAATTTCACAGCGGGAACCAAAAGATATGCCCAGTTGAAATTCAGAATAGTCGCTATGGAATTCTGGCTCGTGAAAATGGAAATTTTGCAAACGACCTCGGTTTTCGACGAAACCACTTTTGTTGGATCCGTGATGTCAAATTATTGCTAGATTCCAAAATTCGTAATTTTTCGAATCAATATGTGAGCGTGGCAAAGGAAAACGAGTTTGACCAATTTTAGTTGATTTTAATCGACTGGAAAATGGCCATTTTTCAAACGGTCTCAGAATTCGACGAAATTAGTTTTTTTAGGACCGTATCGTCAATATGAAGCTAGAAAATATTTTTTGGGAATTTTTAGAGTTAGTATGTGGCCCCGGTAAATTGAAATGTGCGTTCAAATTCAATATATAAAATTATATTTTGATTTTGACAAAATCTGATCGAAACGTTCGAATCAGCTTACGATACATATCCCATTGTGTTCGGAATGGGGGTAATTAGCTATAGACGACAGGCGGTGGGTCTCGTTTCAAGGTCAAAATAAAAAGGTACCTTTTTAAAGAAGAAAAATAAAAAAAATATAATATAACACCTCCCTCCTTTTTCTCTCTCTCCTCTCATAACTGTCATCGTATAAAAGAAAAAAGAAAAAAGGGGGATCAAACCCAGTCCCCGTCTCCCCCTAAAGCACGGCGTTTAGTTATGAGAACTTATCACTTTAAAAAGGGTGTTTAGTAGCACCCTCTGTGAGAACTTATACGTGAACCCTCTGTGAGAACTTATCACTTTTAATTTAATTTTCTAGTTAAAATATATACTAGGATGCAAACGGTGTTTAGTAGCACCCGACACCCGTCGTCCACAGACCATGGATGGCTTGTATGCTTGTTTGTTTGATTTTGATGTGTAGTTGATTGTGTGATGTAATGTGAAATAAAATAAAATATTTATATAGTTAAAATAAAATATTTTATAATGGAAAATATTTTATAGTTAAAAATAGAATTTTTTACGTGTATATGAAATGAAATAAAAATAAACAAATCGGACGATTTGTTTAAATACACACATTTGACTGATATTGATTGGGACGATAAATTTTACACATCGCCCAACTGCACAAATAAAATATGTGTTTGATTGTTTGAAAACCCACACGGGAATTGGGATGATATATGACATACACTAATCCCAATAACTACTTGTATGTCGATCGATTGATGGACAAACTGTTATGAGCATTAAATATTTATATTTGATGCTCATACAGTGTAGAATGCACTTTGGATGATGGTTGATTATTCATCTTTGTTATTGTATACATGTGTTGTAGAAAATCCATATAGGTAACATTATATGGTAATTGATTGGGCCTCATTCCAGTTTTGAAAAATAAATATTTGAAAAAGAAATATTTGAAATAGAAATATTTGAAATAGAAATATTTGAAAAGAGATATTTGAAATAGGATATTGGAAAATAGAAATATATGAAGTCGTGTTGATTAGATTGATGCCATTTTGACGTGAATGATATTTGTATCGATTTTATTCATTTTTAAATGGATATTGAAAAGTGATTTCAATAATCGAATTGAAATTGAATTGAATAGAAAATGAATTCGAATTAAATTGTATAGAATTGACATTCGAAATAAATTGAAATGAATTGAAATTCGAATTAAATTGAAATTGAATTGAATAGAATTCAAATTGAATTAAAATTGAATTGAATAGGAATTCAAATCGAATTGAAATTGAATTGAATAAAAAATGAATTCAAATTAAACTAAACAGAATTGAAATTCGAATTAGATGAAATAGAATTGAAATCGATTTGAATTGAATTTAAAACGTATTGAAATTGAACTGAAAATCGATTTGAATTGAAATCAATTTGAAATGAATTTAAAACGAATTTATATTGAAAAATTCAATCTTGATTGGAATTTGGAAATGAAGTTGAAATCGTTTAGAACACGAATTTAAAACGATTTATAAAATATGTTTTAAAAGGAAATCGACGAAGTATATATTATATATATAATATATATAATATAATGGCCCGAATAGAACGCGCCGCGCTGCGGTAGTTCGTGAATTTCGACCATTGACTTCGAATGGATATTACGGGAGATCCGACCGTCGGATTCTATAAAACCGGAACCGTTGGGTTCATATCGAAAAGAGCTTTCTAACGAATATTAGAAATTTGAAATCTAAATATTGGATTTGGAATTATGTCCAAATCAAATTTGGAAAAGGTCGTTGTAAGTGCAGTTCGATGGCCGTTGATGGAAATCGGCTGTACGGGCCTTAATAAAATTATTAAAAATAGTAATAATTTGTGTAAAATCATAAGAAATGATTTGGGAAGAATTGGGATGAAAACTCCATATTTGAAAAGATAAAAATAGATTTTTATCGAAATGAACTAATTTTGAACTAGAATTATAATTCTATTTATTTTTAAATAAATAAATTGAATTTGAAAAGGGTTTTAAAAGTAACCAGAATTTCCAATAATTGAATTGGAATGGATTTGAATCGAAATTATCTGTGGAATATTTCGATGTTGGATTTCGTGATGATACAGGTATTGTGATGGGAATTTGAAAGATATACTAATACCGTTATTTCCAATACGATATTTGTTGGTCGTAGAATTTGATATTGAATATAAGCCGATATATTTTCTATTCAGAGCCTTGTATTTAATATCAAATGTGATTTGGGTTTTTCTTGAATGGTTTCTTCAATAACACTGTTCTTAAGCCCAGATTAGAAAAAGATTAAATCTTTTTATTTAGATTTAATGAAGAATACCAATTAAATGATATTTAATTGGAATTGAATTACAATTGATTTTTGGGTTTATTGTGAGAAATGTTTTAAATAACACTTGTTCTTTAACCCGATAATTAATGGAATGTGATTTTGGGTTGTCGTGAATGGTATCTTCAAAAATACTGTTCTTAGACCCAAAATGTAATAACCCGGAAAATGTGAACCAATTTTAAAATTTGAAAATTGGTTATTGTCAAAGAATTTGAATAATTGAAATAGCATATTTCAATAAAAGAATGAATTGGGAATAGTAAGGCAGTTTGAAATTTTGAATACAAACTTTGTCTGACTGTACCGGGTGGAAAATATAACAGATTTTAGTGAAACTGAAAATATTTAAATCTGTTTATGAATACCTTTCTAACGAATCTGAAAAATCGAAGTTTCATAGCGGGAATCAAAAGTTATGGCCAAATGTATTTTCAGAAAGGTCGCTATATAGCATATATAGCCCTTGAAAATAGATATTTTGCATACGACCTCGGAATTCGACGAAACCACTTTTGTTGGATCCGGGATGTCAAATTATAGCTAGGTTTCAAATTTCATAATTTTTGAAGCTAGTATGTGAGCGGGGCAAAAGAAAATGGGATTGGTCAATTTCTGTTAAAATGGGTCGACCTGAAAATGGACATTTTGCATATGAGCTCAGAATTCGACGAAACTGGTTTTGTTGAGACTGTATCATCAAAACAAAGCTAGATTTATTTTTCCGGAATTTTTCGATTCATTTTGTGGCCCTAGTAAATTGAGATGTACGTTCAAATTAAATATAAAATGTTTTATACTTTAATTTGAAAAATAACTGACTGTAACAGTCGAATTGGCCAACGAAACATATCCCATTGTGTCCGGAATGGGGGTATTTAGTTGCAGGCGACAGTCGTTGGGTTGAAATTGGTGTACGTTGGCTAGAAAGGATATTATGGGAATTTAAAAATATTATATATTAGAAAATATCTTTCATTTTCTCTCACTTCAAAAAAATCTGGTCAACCCCACGAACGAATGACGATAATCGCTCAAACCTTCCCACCGATTTCGCCGCCGCCACAGTCAATTTCGCCGTCGCCTCCAGTTGACAATTCTGATTGCCTTCCTCCCCTCTTAAAATCAAACCCAGCCTCGTCGAAGACCATCGCCTATCGACGTCGAGTTTCGTCGAGGAAGTTCGCCCCTTTGAAGCGCCGCCGTGCCACGCTGGACCCACCGAGTTCGCTGCCACCACCGCTGATAGGAAGCCTGTTCGTTGCTCTTCAACGTCGTATGGTCTGATTGAGACGAAACAGCATGGATTGTTCAGGAATTCTAAACCTAGTTTTGAAGGTTTGCAAACCCTTCTGCTTTGAATTTCTGAATGAAAATAACACTTTTAAGTGTTGCGAAACTTTGAAAAATCATATCTTTTTAGTGTGTTAACGAAATTCGATGAAACATGAAACATCGGGACCGTAGGGAGGCTCTCTACCATCTAGAAGAAGCCGCGGATTTTTTTGATCTTCCTACGATTTTTAGCACTACTAAAACCAATGTGAGGAATCTAAACTAAATTGTGTGAATGGAATCGTGTTGTATAAATTATATAAGCGAAGTGTAAATTATATACGCATTGTATACCTCATGTACATGTGTTGTATAAGTTATATTAGCGATGTATAAATTATACAAGCGTTGAATGAAACATATATGCTTTGAATTGTGATGAAATGCAAGTGAATTATTGAAATAATATATATATATACACTCCCCTCGTCCACAGACCATGGACGATATTTATTGCTTGTGATTGGCGTGATATTACATGGTATGACGAATGGTTGGAAATAATTGTTTGTGGTTGATATTGTGGTTGAAAAATACCTTTGTGGTTGAAAAATACCTTTGTGGTTGAAAAATACCCTCTTTTGGTTGAAACAAATTAGAATAGGATTGTGGAAATGAAAACAAAACATGCCGCCTGCGTGCGAACTAGATGCGTGATCCCCATTGTCAAAAACCGCGAGGTTTTAAGGTAGAGCGAGGAGCCGTACTAGGGACGGTCCCGGTTTTAACTACCCTGCCGTTATGCTGTCGAAATTTTCTGAAATATTCATGTGTTAGAATAATTTTCATTTGTTGAAATTAATTACATATGTTGAAACCAATATTCATGTGTTGAATTGAAATTCATTCGTTGAATCGAAATTCATGTGTTGAATATTATTCGAATTTTAAACAAATAGATTTAGCGATAAAAAACACATATATATATATATATATACAACTATAGAGAATATTCATGTGTTGAATTGAAATTCGTTCGTCGAGTTGAAATTCATGTGTTGAATATTATTCGAATTTTAAAACAAATAGCTTTACCGATAAAAATCACATTTTTATATATATACAACTATAGAGAATATTCATGTTTTGAATTGAAATTCATTCGTTGAGTTGAAATTCATGTGTTGAATATTATTCGAATTTTAAACAAATAGATTTAACGATAAAAATCACGTTTTTATATATATACAAACTATGGAGAATATTCATGTGTTGAATTGAAATTCATTCGTTGAATTGAAATTCATGTGTTGAATGTTATCGTATTAGAAATAAAATGAATAGACAATAAAAACTACATTTTTATTGTGAATATGAAGTGTTAAAAACATTCACGTGTTGAATAAATATTTTTGATGATAAAAATATTTCTTTTATCATATATACGCTTTGATAAAAATACACATGTGTTGAAATAAATATTAGTTCGTTAGAAATATTATCATTAGCTTTGTTCTGCATATATATACATGTGTTGAACAGGGAAAATGGATTAGCGGTAGAGTAAAGAAATTATTTGCGTGCTCGACAAATAGGTAAGCCTTGATGAGATGGCTGCGCAATTTTATTTTTATATCAACTCCTGTGAATGCCATTGGATGCGGAGTGCTGGTTATTCTGTGTGAAATAATAAACATCGCCATGGGATAGTAACAATTAATTTTGAACTACACTACATGGCATACTCCTTGACGATAGGCATACTTCATCATATTCCACATAAGCAATTGGAGCTTGTGTGACGAGGTGGAAGATTTACCATACGAGGGAGAGGCTTGTATGGCGATGATTTTATACTACAGGTTGAACTGATGACTGATATGGACTATATGAAATATAACGATAAACTGCCAGATTAATAAAAACCCCACACAGGTCTGGAGTTGACAATAATCACGTCTCTCTAGTCATTAGATACGGCACATGGACTATTTATTCCCACACGGGACGAGGTGATGAGGATTTATCCTCTGGAGTAATTAAAAATACACGCTCCCTCAGGCTTGACAGGGTGACGAGAATTTATTCTCTGGAGTTATTATCTATACACGCTCCCCTGTAAAAACCAGAATATATCACTATAAATGTGTGGATGCTTTATAGGATTTATTAGGTACCTAACACGGCCCAATAAATTTCCAAACCCCTCCCCGTACAAAGGAGGTTGTGGCGAAATTTTTCGAAATATTAAGGCGTTAGTGAAATATTTGAAGTGAAAACGATATTGAAATAAATGAATGAGCGATGTCGAAATAAATGAATGAACTATATTTGAAATAAAGAAATGAACTATATTTATATATAAATATAAATAGAATTGAAAGGAATCGAAGCCGTGCAGTTCGTGTTTTGGAATCGTAATTTGAAACGATTGGTACGAGAAATCCGACCATCGGATTTTCCCGAAACCGCAACCGCTAGGTTCGCCTTGGAAAAATCTTTCCAACGGCACCAACTTTGTAACAATCCAACGGTTGGATTGTTTGGAATGTTTAATTCAAATCTGAAGAAAAACAGCGCCAGAATCGTTTATATTTATATTTATAAATATAATTAAATTCAATCGAATAACGACGTTGCAGTTCGAATTTTGAAACCGTAACTTCAAACGACTAGTGTGGAAGATCCGACCGTCGGATTTTCACGAAACTGGAACCGTTGGGTTCGCTTTGGGAATATCTTCCCACTGATATAGACTTTGTAGAAATCTAACGGTTAGATTTTCCGATATGTGTAAAACAAATTAGGGGAAAAACAGCGCCAGTGCCAGGCACAACCTGAAACGTCGTTTAATTGAATATGGCCATTTTTAAATAAATAAAAATGGCGAAAAATCGTTATAAAATATTATAAGCAACATAGATTGGAAATAAACCAATTTGGCTTGATCTGTTTGATATTTGATGGTTGTATGTGTTGGACACGAAAATAATACTAAAGAACTGAAATATGGATGTCGAATAATACAACCATAGAAAGAATTGATTTGAATTCTAATTACATGAATTATTTGAAAAGGCCGAGCTAACCCTCATTTCAAATAATTGATCGAACGATTCGAATTGGAAAATACAAAGACGATTCAAGACCGATGATCTTCGTATCGGTTGGATGGGCGCTGCTGAGGTTCCTGACTGGAGTAGCTACAGTGAAGGAACGGAAGTAGTAGCCGTCTGAACGTATGTGTTGATTGGACGGATATACGAGGAATTTGACGCCTCCGGTTTCGTTCAGACCCAGAACGGACTTGTAATTGGACTGTGTGTCTGACATTGGATTTTGTTCTATACTGATTGATCTCTGTTAAATATATATCTGTTCGGCGATGGAGAATTTATTCTTTTGCTTAACGCCCTTCTCTGAGACGTACGAGCTCAGAGGTTATATATCGATAGAAATCAGTCGTATGGAGTGGATTGCCTATGTGGCATGCCAAGATGCTGTGATCAAGGCTTCTGTTGCAAAGCAAAGTCTTGTGGTTGATGATCAAAGCACGGTCTGCGTGGCCTGAATTTGTGTATAGCGTGGATTCGCGAGCCTCACACCTCGGTATGAGTTAAAAACGGGATACGGACCGCTGGGAGGACACGACGTTTCTTTCTAGCTATGGTGGTGTCAGTGACCTACCAGCCCTGACATTTATATCTACTTTTCACCTTTGTGGTTGTTGGAATGCGAGGCGCCTCGATTATAGGTTTGTAAGGACCGGGAAACGTGTGTTTAGGAATTGCCAATCCTCAAACGTAAGAGAGGACCGGCCCAGCCGATCCAAGGGTTACCCAGAGTGTGTAGTCCTGAGGCATTTGCTAGAATGTCTCGAAGCGGAGAGGAGCTTGCCCCTTGCCTCGACTCATGACGGAAATCCAATTTCCAATATGAAATAACGGATTTGATTATAGAACTAGTATGGCGACATAGTATATGGTAGCTATGCCACCTATGATTGATATTTATGATGCTATTCATTTTTGAAACATATACGTACTAGTAATAATATCAAATGATTCTGCTTTACACGTATCAAGCATATTTGGCCATTATAAGGTAAAACTCTATCCTCCGGCTTGCGTTGCATTGTATGATGGGACTTGAGTCTTATAATGGTTTCATTCTTTTTAAAAGCATTGCGTTGTTTTCAAAGAATTTACTTTGTTTTAAATGCACCAGCAATCACTGGAGTAAACCCGTTCCGCGAAAGTGGCGTGGTCCTTTGATTTGATTATTACTGTTGTTTAAACTGTTAAGTAGATTTCTCATACCAGTCCCCATGACTGACTCGTTGTTTGTTTCACTTTGCAAACGCGGGTGCCCTTATTTTTACACGGGCAACCTAGTTCACAGGTGACAGGTTGTTTTTGGCTCAGCACTGTTGTATTGAGTGCATTTTGGCTCATGGCGAGGCTGACTTCACCGAGATGACTTTGACTTTTTCTGCCATTATTGTATTTATATTATGATTCCGCAACGGGCGATGCAGACTGTTTTACTTCTAGTACTTATTATCGTATGTATATGTACCGCCTTCGGCGATGTAGACTGATACCATTATTATGTCTCACTGCATGTATATATTCCGCCTCCGGCGATGGTGACTGATCATTTCCCTTTTTTCACTAAGTTATATCCTACGTTGTGCTTTTCTGATGTTGTTACATGTTGTGATTCCGCTGTCATATCCATGTAAAATTATTCTATTTATTGTTTTTGCTATTATCTATAACTGTTATGATGATTGATGTGTTATATTCCAATGATTATCCTTAATACCGTCACACGGATTTTGGGATCGTCATAGTTGGTATCAGAGCTTTGGTTAACCTTAGTTCCGGAGTCTAACACATTAAACACCTCGTCAGAATAGAATCAGTAGTGTTCTAAGGCGAGTAGCTCATTAGAGATAGGATTAGCGATGTCCTAGAATGAGCTAAGCAGATTAGCAAAACAATTTGTTCAGTACATCATTACCTTTCCTTATATTCCCCTGCTTTATCATTTATGAAAGTTATCAATTCTGTGAGCTTGACTCTTTTCTTGCTTATACAGTACTCTCTTTGATGGCTACACGAGCAGCAGCAGCCAGAGGTGGCCGTGGAGGCCGAGCAGGCATAGTAGGAGGACGTGGGAATATCCCCGTAGTTGAGGAGGGCCCTATTATTCAGCACCAGCACCCCAGGACCTTGAGATAGACAGAGTAGCGAAGAGGTATAGGAACCTGGGGGGAAAACCCTTTTCTGGCCTTGGTACAGTGACAGAGGCTATTGCTTGGTTGAAGACCTGTGAAAAGATTTTTGAAGGCATGGGTTTGGGGACCAACAACAAAGCACGTCTAGGTATCTGGCTCTTACAGGAAGAAGCAGAGTTGTAGTGGGATGCCATCACCTCAGAAGATGCAGCAGGTATTGTTAGGACCTAGGAGCAATTCAAGACCATGTTCAACGAGAAGTTTGTACCTGAGCAGGCCTTAGAGCAGATGCGAGAGCAGTTTGCTAATCTCCAGCAGGGAGATCTCTCTATCCAAGATTACCTCAATAAATTCACTCAGTTGTCGTGCTATGCTCCAGAGCTTATTATGACCAACAAAGCTAAGAACAAGAGGTTTATATTTGGGCTACGGCGCAAGTACCATGACAGAGCCATGAGCAACATCAAACTCTCATTCTCAGAATTAGTAGAAATGGCCTGTAATTATGAAGATATGGATGAAAGACACTCCAACCAAGACCGCGCCAAAAGCCAAGATGGAAATAAGCGCAAAGCTTCAGCAGATCAGCCAGAGTCTAGCATTACAGCGGCCGCTACTCAGAAATCTGGGAAGATCCCCAAAGGAAGTTGCTACAACTGCGGGAAGACAGGACATTTTTCTAATGTGTGCAAAGCCCCGAGGAAGATAAAGGCAAATCCAGACCACAACTCAGCCGAATGCTACAACTGCCATAAGAAAGGGCACTATAGCAGGAAATGTCCTCTGAAGCAGAATGCACAAGTGGCTCATGTGTATGACGGGGAGACCCCGCCAGCTATCACCGATGGATCAGGTAAACCCGACGTCTTGCGAGGTACCCTTACCATTAAAAATATTCCTGTTTCTGTACTTTTTGATACCGGTGCATCACGTAGCTTCATTTCTGGTAACACTGTACACAAGTTAAAATTGAAACAAAGGAAGCTTAAAGAACCAATTAAAGTTCAAAACCAGATAGGAGGTTCTGTTAGTCTCAGTACATATTGTAGATTACCTATTTCCTTTTCTCGATACCGATTTCCTTTTGATTCGATTGTCATGGACCTTTCCGAATTCGATATTATTCTGGGACTTGATTGGTTGACAAAATATAAGGCTGAAGTTAGATGTGCCGAAAGAATAGTTAAAGTCGAAACGAAGCTTGGACCTATATGTATACCATGCCATGGCTCAGAAATTAATAGAACAAAATTTTGGTCTTCTTTGGAAGTTACTCCCCCTTCATTAGAAAAGATACCGGTCGTTAAAAACTATGCGGATGTGTTTGAAGAAGTAGAAAACTTACCGCTGCAAAGAGAAATTGAATTCAGAATAGATCTAATTCCGAATGCCCGATCAGTAGTACATCCAATTAGAAGAATGGCCCCGAAAGAAAAAGAAGAGTTGGGCAGCCAAACCCGAGAATTGCTTTGGATAGGTCTGATCAGACCGAGCTTTTCAGCTTGGGGAGCAGCAGTAGTATTTGTCCCGAAATCATACGGTACTCTAAGACTTTGTGTTGATTACCGAGATCTCAATAAGCAGACGATGAAGAACAAATATCCCTTTCCTCGTATAGACGATCTGTTAGATCAATTAAATGGAGCAACAGTATTCTCCAGAATGGACCTAGCTACAGGTTTCCACCAATTACGTATAGCCGAAGACTGTGTTCCTTTGACAGCCTTCAGGATTCCTTATTTATTATACGAATGGTTAGTAATGCCGTTCAGCTTGTGTAACGCTCCGGCATACTTCGTCGATCTTATGAATAGAGTGTTCCGTGGTGTATTGAATAAATTTGTTCTAGTCTTCATCGATGACATTTTAATCTACTCCAAGTCGGAAGGCGAACATGCAAAACATTTAGAACAAGTATTGAAAATTCTGAGGAGAAATGTCTTGAAAGCTAAATTTTCTAAGTGTGTCTTCTGGCAGGATGAAGTTAAGTTCCTTGGCCATGTCGTTTCAAAGAATGGGATTGCGGTAGATCCAAGCAAAATTACAGCGATTCAGAACTGGAAACAGCCTACTACCCCCACAGAAGTTCGAAGTTTCCTTGGATTGGCTAGTTACTATCGGAAATTCATTCAGGATTTTTCAAAGATATCTGGTGTATTGACAAAGCTTACAAAGAAGCATGAGAAATTCAAATGGACTCCCGAATGTGAAGAAGCTTTCTAGGAGCTGAAACTGAATTTGACAACTGCTCCAGTATTGACAATTATAGAAGGCAACCAAGACTTGACTGTATGGACAGATGCTTCTATTAGAGGTCTAGGCGCAGTATTAATGCAAAAAGGCCAAGTGGTTGCTTATGCCAGCCGTCAGCTGAAGCCGCATGAAAGAAACTATGCAACTCATGATCTTGAGTTATTAGCTATCGTGTTTGCTTTAAGAATCTGGAGGCATTATTTATTGGGTGAGAAGTTCGAGCTGTTTACCGATCATCATTCACTGAAATATCTATTCACTCAGAAAGATCTAAACTTGAGACAACAGCGTTGGTTAGAATTCCTTGTAGCATACGATTTTGAGATTCTATACACTCCGGGGAAAGCCAATGTTGTCGCAGATGCGCTCGGCAGAAAGAATGAAATCATCGCCAGTTTTATCATCACGACTTCAATGATTGACAAGATTTCAGACCTTCAGAAAGACGATGAATTTATTCAGAGAATCAGTCAGAGAGTCAAGGGAGGTGAATCCACAAGTTTTCGACTCAATGACAAAGGAGTTCTTAGATTAAAGGGCAGAATTTGCATCCCAAATCTTCCAGAGCTTCGAAGAGAAATACTTGATGAATGTCACAAGTTGAAACTAAGCATCCATCCCGGTGGAGCAAAATGTACAATGACATCAAGCGCACATTCTGGTGGAGATCGATGAAAAGGGATATTTCATTATATGTTAGCAGATGCTCCACTTGTCAGCTAGTTAAGAGCGATCACCAAAAATTAGCTGGACTATTACAACCATTACAAATTCTTGGATGGAAGTGGGAGCAAATTTCGATGGACTTCATTGATGGCTTGCCTCGAACTAAGAAAGGAAACGACAGTATATGGGTGATCGTAGATCGCTTCACGAAGACTGCCCATTTCATACCTGTCCGATCCAAGAGAACGGCTCAAAGTTTAGCACAGATTTACTTCAAAGAAATAGTTAAACTACATGGAGTGCCGCTCAATATAGTCAGTGATAGAGATCCCCTATTTACTAGCAAATTCTGGGAAGCATTCCAGACAGAATTGGGAACCAAATTGAATCTAAGCACCGCTTATCACCCTCAGAAAGACGGCCAAACTGAGCGGGTGAATAGAATTCTAGAAGATTTACTGCGGGCTTGCGTTATTGATTTTGGAGGCTCATGGGAAGATCACTTACATTTGGTCGAATTCCCTTATAACAATAGCTATCAAGCAAGTTTGGGAATGTCTCCATTTGAAGCATTATACGGTAGACCATGCAGATCTCCCGCATGTTGGGTAGAACCTGGCAACAGACTTGTGTTAGGGCCTGATATGATTTGAGAAGCATCAGATAAAGTCGATTTCATTAAGAAGCGATTGAAAACCGCACAAAGCTGACAGAAAAGTTATGCTGATGCGAGAAGAAGAGACTTATCATTTGCCGTTGGCGATTATGTTTATTTAAGAGTTTCTCCGATGCGGGGAGTAATCAGATTTGGCAAGACTGGGAAGTTGGCACCGAGATTCATTGGTCCCTTTCCTATACTCGAACGGATTGGAACTTTAGCATATAGGGTTTCATTACCTGATTGGTTACTTGGTGTGCATGATGTGTTCCATGTGTCTCAACTCAGAAAACATGCGCATGATCCGGATCTTGTTGTAGAAGAAGCAGCGCAACAGGATATAGACATAACTCCAGAATTAGCAGTCAGGAGAGAGCCATTAAAGATCGTTGGCAAAGAAACTAGAGAGCTAAGGAGCAAAAAGATTCGTTTAGTCAAAGTGCAGTGGAGTAGTGATCCTAGAGAATGTACTTGGAAGACTGAGGAAAGCATTAAACAAGCCTACCCCAAATGCAGAGTGGACATCTCTGACTAACTCCGGTGCAAGGTACCTTTACAATACTTTGCATTTACATTTTATTTTCTACTTTGTTGTTATTTCCTTTTCGAGGACGAAAAGTTTTAAGTGGGGGAGATTATAATAACCCGGAAAATGTGAACCAATTTAAAATTTTTAAAATTGGTTATTGTCAAAGAATTTGAATAATTGAAATAGCATATTTCAATAAAAGAATGAATTGGGAATAGTAAGGCAGTTTGAAAATTTGAAAACAAACTTTGTCTGACTGTACCGGGTGGAAAATATAACAGAATTTAGCAAAACTAAAAATATTTAAATATGTTTATGAATACCTTTCTAACAAATCTGAAAAATCGAAGTTTCATAACGGGAATCAAAAGTTATGGCCAAATGAATTTTTAGAAAGGTCGCTATATAGCATATATAGCCCTTGAAAATAGATATTTTGCATACGACCTCGGAATTCGACGAAACCACTTTTGTTGGATACGGGATGTCAAATTATTGCTAGGTTTCAAATTTCATAATTTTTGAAGCTAGTATGTGAGCGGGGCAAAAGAAAATGGGATTGGTCAATTTCTGTTAAAATGGGTCGACCTGAAAATGGACATTTTGCATATGAGCTCAGAATTCGACGAAACAGGTTTTGTTGAGACCGTATCATCAAAACAAAGCTAGATTTATTTTTTTGGAATTTTTCGATTCAGTTTGTGGCCCTGGCAAATTGAAATGTACGTTCAAATTAAATATAAAATGTTTTATACATTAATTTGAAAAATAACTGACTGCAACAGTCGAATTGGCCAACGAAACATATCCCATTGTGTCCGGAATGGGGGTATTTAGCTAGGGGTGACAGTCGTTGGGTTGAAATTGGTGTACGTTGGCTAGAAAGGATATTATGGGAATTTAAAAATATTATATATTAGAAAATATCTTTCATTTTCTCTCACTTCAGAAAAATCTAGTCAACCCCATGAACGAACGATGATAATCGTTCAAACCTTCCCACCGATTTCGCCGCCGCCACAGTCAATTTCGCCGCCGCCTCCAGTTGACAATTCCGATCGCCTTCCTCCCCTCTTCAAATCAAACCCAGCCTCGTCGAAGACCATCGCCTATCGACGTCGAGTTTCGTCGAGGAAGTTCGCCCCTTTGAAGCGCCGTCGTGCCACGCTGGAGCCACCGAGTTCGCTGCCACCACCGCCGATAGGAAGCCTGTTCGTAGCTCTTCGACGTCGTATGGTCTGATCGAGACGAAACAACACGGATTGTTCAAGAATTCTAAACCTAGTTTCGAAGGTTTGCAAACCCTTCTGCTTTGAATTTCTGAATTAAAAATAACACTTTTAAGTGTTGCAAAACTTTGAAAAATCATATCTTTTAAGTGTGTTAACGAAATTCGATGAAACAGGAAACATCGGGACCGCAGGGAGGCTCTCTACCATCTAGCAGAAGCCGCGGATTTTTCTGATCTTCCTACGATTTTTAGCACTACTAAAACCAATGTGAGGAATCTAAACTAAATTGTGTGAATGGAATCGTGTTGTATAAATTATATAAGCGAAGTGTAAATTATATACGCATTGTATACCTCATGTACATGTGTTGTATAAGTTATATTAGCGATGTATAAATTATACAAGCGTTGAATGAAACATATATGCTTTGAATTGTGATGAAATGCAAGTGAATCATAGAAATAATATATATATATACACTCCCCTCGTCCACAGACCATGGACGATATTTATTGCTTGTGATTGGCGTGATATTATATGGTATGACGAATGGTTGGAAATAATTGTTTGTGGTTGATATTGTGGTTGAAAAATACCTTTGTGGTTGAAAAATACCTTTGTGGTTGAAAAATACCCTCTTGTGGTTGAAACAAATTAGAATAGGATTGTGGAAATGAAAATAAAACATGCCGCCTGTGTGCGAACTAGATGCATGATCCTCATTGTCAAAAACCGCGAGGTTTTAAGGTAGAGCGAGGAACCGTACTAGGGACGGTCCCGATTTTAACTACCCTGCCGTTATGTTGTCGAAATTTTCTGAAATATTCATGTGTTAGAATAATTTTCATTTGTTGAAACTAATTACATATGTTGAAACCAATATTCATGTGTTGAATTGAAATTCATTCGTTGAATCGAAATTCATGTATTGAATATTATTCGAATTTTAAACAAATAGATTTAGCGATAAAAATCACATTTTTATATATACACAACTATAGAGAATATTCATGTGTTGAATTGAAATTCGTTCGTCGAGTTGAAATTCATGTGTTGAATATTATTCGAATTTTAAAACAAATAGCTTTAACGATAAAAATCACATTTTTATATATATACAACTATAGAGAATATTCATGTGTCAAATTGAAATTCATTCGTTGAGTTGAAATTCATGTGTTGAATATTATTCGAATTTTAAACAAATAGATTTAACGATAAAAATCACATTTTTATATATATACAAACTATGGAGAATATTCATGTGTTGAATTGAAATTCATTCGTTGAATTGAAATTCATGTGTTGAATGTTATCGTATTTTAAAATAAAATGAATAGACAATAAAAACTACATTTTTATTGTGAATATGAAGTGTTAAAAACATTCATGTGTTGAATAAATATTTTTGATGATAAAAATATTTCTTTTATCATGTATACGCTTTGATAAAAATACACATGTGTTGAATTAAATATTAGTTCCTTAGAAATATTATCATTAGCTTTGTTCTGCATATATATACATGTGTTGAACAGGGAAAATGGATTAGCGGTAAAGTTAAGAAATTATTTGCGTGCCCGACAAATAGGTAAGCCTTGATGAGTTGGCTGCGCAATTTTATTTTTATATCAACTCCTGTGAATGCCATTGGATGCGGAGTGCTGGTTATTCTGTGTGAAATAATAAACATCGCCATAGGATAGTAACAATTAATTTTGAACTACACTACATGGCATACTCCTTGACGATAGGCATACTTCATCATATTCCACATAAGCAATTGGAGTTTGTGTGACGAGGTGGAAGATTTACCATACGAGCGAGAGGCTTGTATGGCGATGATTATATACTACAGGTTGAACTGATGACTGATATGGACTATATGAAATATAACGATAAACTGCCAGATTAATAAAAACCCCACACGGGTCTGGAGTTGACAATAATCATGTCTCTCTAGTCATTAGATACGGCACATGGACTATTTATTCCCACACGGGACGAGGTGACGAGGATTTATCCTCTGGAGTAATTAAAAATACACGCTCCCTCAGGCTTGACGGGGTGACGAGAATTTATTCTCTGGAGTTATTATCTATACCCGCTCCCCTGTAAACACCAGAATATATCACTATAAATATGTGGATGCTTTATAGGATATATTGGGTACCTAACATGGCCCAATAAATTTCCAAACCCCTCCCCGTACAAAGGAGGTTATGGCGAAATTTTTCGAAATGTTAAGGCGTTAGTGAAATATTTGAAGTGAAAACGATGTTGAAATAAATGAATGAACGATGTCGAAATAAATGAATGAACTATATTTGAAATAAAGAAATGAACTATATTTATATATAAATATAAATAGAATTGAAAGGAATCGAAGCCGTGCAATTCGTGTTTTGGAATCGTAATTTGAAACGATTGGTACGAGAAATCCGACCATCGGATTTTCCCGAAACCGCAACCGCTGGGTTCGCCTTGGAAAAATCTTTCCAACGGCACCAACTTTGTAACAATCCAACGGTTGGATTGTCTGGAATGTTTAATTCAAATCTGAAAAAAAAAACAGCGCCAGAATCGTTTATATTTATATATAAATATAAATATAATTAAATTCAATTGAATAACGATGCTGTAGTTCGAATTTTGAAACCGTAACTTCAAACGACTAGTGTGGAAGATCCAACCGTCGGATTTTCACGAAACTGGAACCGTTGGGTTTGCTTTGGGAATATCTTCCCACTGATATAGACTTTGTAGAAATCCAACGGTTAGATTTTCCGATATGTGTAAAACAAATTAGGGGAAAAATAGCGCCAGTGCCACGGCACGACCTGAAACGTCGTTTAATTGAATATGGCCATTTTTAAATAAATAAAAATGGCGAAAAATCGTTATAAAATATTATAAGCAACATAGATTGGAAATAAACCAATTTGGCTTGATCTGTTTGATATTTGATGGTTGTATGTGTTTGACACAAAAATAATACTAAAGAACTGAAATATGGATGTCGAATAATATAACCATAGAAAGAATTGATTTGAATTCTAATTACGTGAATTATTTGAAAAGGCCGAGCTAACCCTCATTTCAAATAATTGATCGAACGATTCGAATTGGAAAATACAAAGACGATTCAAGACCAACGATCTTCGTATCGGTTGGATGGGCGCTGCTGAGGTTCCTGACTGGAGTTGCTACCGTGAAGGAACGAAAGGAGTAGCCGTCTGAACGTATGTGTTGATTGGACGGATATACGAGGAATTTGACGCCTCCGGTTTCGTTCAGACCCAGAACGGACTTATAAATGGACTGTGTGTCTGACATTGGATTTTGTTCTATACTGATTGATCTCTGTTAAATATATATCTGTTTGGCGGCGGAGAATTTATTCTTTTGCTTAACGCCCTTCTCTGAGACGTACGAGCTCAGAGGTTATATATCGATAGAAATCAGTCGAATGGAGTGGATTGCCTATGTGGCATGCCAAGATGCTGTGATCAAGGCTTCTGTTGCAAAGCAAAGTCTTGTGGTTGATGATCAAAGCATGGTCTGCGTGGCCTGGCTTTGTGTATAGCGTGGATTCGCGAGCCTCACACCTCGGTATGAGTTAAAAACGGGATACGGACCGCTGGGAGGACACGACGTTTCTTTCTAGCTATGGTGGTGTCAGTGACCTACCAGCCCTGACATTTATATCTACTTTTCACCTTTGTGGTTGTTGGAATGTGAGGCGCCTCGATTATAGGTCTGTAAGGACCGGGAAACGTGTGTTTAGGAATTGCCAATCCTCAAACGTAAGAGAGGACCGGCCCAGCCGATCCAAGGGTTACACAGTGTGTGTAGTCCTGAGGCATTTGCTAGAATGTCTCGAAGCGGAGAGGAGCTTGCCCCTTGCCTCGACTCATGACGGAAATCCAATTTCCAATACGAAATAACAGATTTGATTATAGAACTAGTATGGCGACATAGTATATGGTAGCTATGCCACCTATGATTGATATTTATGATGCTATTCGTTTTTGAAACATATATGCACTAGTAATAATATCAAATGATTCTGCTTTACACGTATCAAGCATATTTGGCCATTATAAGGTAAAACTCTATCCTCCGGCTTGCGTTGCATTATATGATGCGACTTGAGTCTTATAATGGTTTCATTCTTTTTAAAAGCATTGCGTTGTTTTCAAAGAATTTACTTTGTTTTAAATGCACCAGCAATCACTGGAGTATACCCGTTCCGCGAAAGTGGCGTGGTCCTATGATTTACTTATTACTGTCGTTTAAACTGTTAAGTAGATTTCTCATACCAGTCCCCATGACTGACTCGTTGTTTGTTTCACTTTGCAAACGCGGGTGCCCTTATTTTCACACGGGCAGCCTAGTTCACAAGTGACAGGTTGTTTTTGGCTCAGCACTGTTGTATGGAGTGCATTTTGGCTCATGGCGAGGCTGACTTCACCGAGATGACTTTGACTTTTTCCGCCATTATTGTATTTATATTATGATTCCGCCATGGGCGATGCAGACTGTTTTACTTCCAGTACTTATTATCGTATGTACATGTACCGCCTTCAGCGATGTAGACTGATACCCTTATTATGTCTCAATGCATGTATATATTCCGCCTCCGGCGATGGTGACTGATCATTTCCCTTTTTTTACTAAGTTATATCCTACGTTGTGCTATTCTGATGTTGCTACATGTTGTGATTCTGCTATCATATCCATGTAAAATTATTCTATTTATTGTTTTTGCTATTATCTGTACTCTGCTATGATGATTGATGTGTTATATTCCAATGATTATCCTTAATACCGTCACACGGATTTTGGGATCGTCATACAAAAGAGTTAAGAAAATCAGAAACTAACTGGAGATTAGTTAAGTTGAATGATTTCTGGGGTATTGATCTGATGTTGGTTTAGGCCTTTGGGGTTAATACTTAGGGAATTGCTCACTTGCTAATTTACGGTTAGGGACTGATCGAAATGTGATGTGATTTTGGGGTTTATCGTGAACCGTGTTTTAAATGACACTGATTCTTTAACCCAGTTAAAGATTAATACTAAGTGGGGTTTTAATGAATCTTTAATTAGATTGAAAAGACTGAGAATGGAGTATCACCAGTTTTGCTCCAGGCGATAGTTAAATCTTTAATTAGATTTGAACATGAAATGGTAATTGAATTTACCGATAACACCGTGGTGTTAGATATGAAGTATTACCAGTTTTACTTCATGGGATAAATAGGTTGGGATTGGGAAATATAAAATAAATGATTCCTTCGGTGTGGTTCGCTAATCCCGACTAGTTTGATTTGATATTCAAAGGAAGATTAAAGAATAAATTTAAAAGAATTTATCTTTGATAAACTTTATGGGAACCTTTCCCTAAGAAATGTGAAATTTAGAAGCTGACTGTAGGTTAGCTAAGCAGAACGGTTTCCTGGGTATTGATCTGATGTTGGTTTCGGCCTTCGGGGTTAATATTTGGGGAATTATTCTCTTGTTAATTTACGGTTAGTGACTGATGAATTGGAATGAGGTGTATGTGGTGTTTGTGTAACAAATGTTTATTATATACGCGAGTTATTTAGAAAGACCGGGTTTATCCCATTCTGAATAACTTATTCGACGTGGTGTCGAAGATGAAGATGGTGGTTGAAGACCGGAGGTCTTCTCGTCGTTTGGATGATTACTGATGATCTTGATTGGGCCGTACACCCAATAGGAGAGAATCAGTTGGTGATCGTCCAGACGTACTTGGAGATCGATGGATATGCGGGGTACTAGGTGCCTCCAGTTTCGTTCAGACCCAGAACGAACTTGTAAATGGACTGTGTGTCTGACATTGGATTTCAGTCTATGTGATTGATTTCTATTAAATATATATCTGTTTGGCGGCGCAGAATTTATTCTCTTTCTTAACGCCCTTCGTTGAGACGTACGAGCTCAGGGGTTATATATTGATGGATATCCATCGCATGGAATGAATTGCCTATGTGGCATGCCTAAGTGGCAATGGATCAAGGCTTCTGTTGAAAAGCAAAGTCTTGTGGTTATGGATCAAAGCACTTCATGTATGGCGTAGCTTTGTGTAACGTTGATTCGCGAGCCTCACAACCCAGTGTGAACCAAAACGGGAGAGGACGTCAGGGAAGGCATGCGTTTATTTCTAGCTAGAAGTGGCGTCAGTGGTTTTACACGCCCTTATGAATTTGACTTATGTGGTTGTTGCTGTTGCGAGGCGCCTCGATTTGATCGGACGATCCAGTTCCGATGGAGTCATTCGTTGGCTCATTTACGCCCCATAGGGCAGGGAAACGCATGTTCAGGGTTTAAGTTTAATCCACGTCGGTGGACTGGCCCTGAGGATCCAAGGGTCGATGCGCTCTGACCCTGAGGCTCGGGCTAGAGCGTCTCGAAGTCGGTGAGGAATATCTTTTGCCTCGGTTCACAGATGGAAATCCAACTTCCAATACGTGATTTTGCGGTTTTAATTGTAGAACTAGTGTGATGACATGATATATGGTACCCATGCCGTCTATGATTGATACTTATGATTTGAAGTTGTTTTATACACTATGCACTTATAGTAGTATCAAATGATTTGTTTTAAATGTACTAAGCATGTTTGGCTATTATAAGGTAAAACCCTATCCCCTGGCTTGCGTTGCATTGTGTGATAGGACCTAGGTCTTATAATAGCTTCATTTTTCTTTATTTAGCATTGCGCTGTACGGCGTGGTCCCTTGATTTACCTAACTTTAAAAATAAAGATTAATAACTGTTTTAGTTCTCACACCAGTCACATGACTGACCTAGAGTTTATTGTTTTAACCTAAACTCTGGGTGCCCTTATTTTGACACGGGCAACTAGTAGTTTTGGTTTTGCAGATTTATATTCACAGGATCCGGATTTACAGCTAGAATGATATTCGGAAAGCTTTGTATCCGTATATCTCTTCTAGTTGTGTATTGTATTATTTTCCGCTGCTATGTAATGTATTGTAATCTCTGATATTTATCGAATGTGTAATATTGATTTATACTCTGTATATTCTTGTATTCTGATGGAATTGTTGTAATAAACAATTAAAATGTTCTTCCGTCTGCATTCTATTTTGTCGTGTTCTCAAAACAACCAGGCGTTTCGAACGGTCTGAGTCGGTTTAGTGACTGATTCGGATCGAGCGGAATTCCTTGTTGTCACATCTTGCAACCCGGCACTCACTTGACCGACCACTCATTTCGCTTGAGTGTATCGAATATATATCACCAACGTTTGGGATCAGCAACCGTTTCCCTAAAGGGACGGTATCGATAGATTTAAGAAGCAAATGGAATTTCTCTAGATAGGTGATTATACATCCTAATGGGTGCGACCCACATAGCCATGCTGCCTGCCCGATTTCTGTCATTTCCCGGTAGGTGGGGCTTGAGGTCATTATGTATCTTTTAGAACACCTGACCACCATTCTCTTTGAATGCCACATCGTCATATCTGCCAAATCACAAATTGATTTCCCCAAAAATACCACGGGTATAAAGCTAAGGGAAACGAATTCTTCTGCCACCAAACGTAAGTACGTTTGAAGAGATCAACTTACGCGATCCATTAGATATACTCTGTCAGACATACGTCCATTCACGCTGTCCTGGGACTGGACAACCCGAAGACACTATCTCGTAAACAGGATAGCCCTTGCATAACTCCGTCTTCAATTATTTCCATCATATTTGATCAAAACGATAACGCCCATACATAGTGGTATCCAGATAATGAATCTGATTCCGGTCTCTCCATATTGACGATGGAAAAATGGTCAAAAAATTCGATAGTCGGTGATTTAACTATAAAAAAAAAGTGTACAACCAAAGATCTTATTTCCAAGTAGGGATTCGATCGATCAATCATTAATCAACATTTGCCCTTTAAATCAATTCCTTATTATATTATCATTTCCAATTCCTGTTTCCCTATCTTTCGTGTCCTTTTGAAGCTCGATTTCCCCTCTCGATTTTTTTGAAAAACATTTCCAATATCTAATTTCTTTATTCGAGAAAATATCTCTTATTCCAGTTAGAAAACATTTCAAAATCCTTTAAATTAGCGCGATGTTACAAACATCGTTATTATAGCTCAAACCAGTAATCACTTATTAACTAACCCTCTTGCTAACCCATCTTCACTATCGAACCTTAACCATTCCTCCGTCAATCATGAAGTCAATCAAGTTGGGGTATAATTACCTCTCATACCTTAATTAAACAACATTCTCAACTTTGAAATAGTCAAAGCTCACAAAAACATTACTTACGCGACTTTCGGATTCAATCTAAGAACACGCTCCTTTTACGAAGTAACACTGATTTTAACAGTAGCGTTATAATCGCTGTTTCCAAATACTTGATTTATAAAACATTGCTTTTAACAACAGCATTACAATCGCTGTCTAGAATTACAGAACATTTATTATAACAATAGCATTTAGATTGCCTTATAACGGCAGCGTTAAAATCGTTGTTTAGAATTTACAAAACATTCATTATAACAACAGCGCTAAAGTCGCTGTTTAGATTTATAACATTTGTTATAATGATAGCGTTAAATCGGTGTTCCCAAATATTTGGTATAAAAATATAACTTGTACTTATTAATTTCAATTAATAAGTAAATAAATAAATAAATAATTTTGATTCAAAATGGAAGGTAAAAATAACTACCTTCCTAAATTCGATATAATCGAATTCCAATAAATAACCCACTCTCGAATAATCTATATTCGATTTATATTCCAAACTTCGGAATTACCTACCATTTCAGGTCACTTCAAATTCCAAATTCACTTTCTGGTATTCCAAGATTTAATTCTCAAATTTGATTTCACCTTTTAAACCCTTTGGTTACAAATCCTTATCGCTTAAAAGATCCATACTTTGCATAGCAAAGCAAGTTATTTAAATTTCCTTTATAAACTTCGTTTATGTATTTGGATTTATAATTAAACCCTTTTACAAAATCTTTTGGAAGGGATTCAACCAAATCTTAATACAAACTGGAAAACTTCTTAATTCAATTCCAATTAAGAAATTATCGCTTTATAATTGATGGTTTAATATTTACCACGGTAAAAGTGGTTTACTTCATTATTAGTCAAATATAAATAGTTAATTCTTTCAAAGGTTAGTACTCTACTCATTTACATTACTAATAATTTTCTACTCGACGATTAGTTTCAAACATAATCAAATAAGGATTTGTTATCCTTATAACTTCATTAAGTTTTCAACAACTGTTTGTCAAAACAATACTTATTAATTTAATTGAAACAAATTCATTTAATAATCAATTTAATTAGAATGGTTGACTTGGTCGACTCGAAATATAGTTATCTGATTAACTACTTCCAATCATTATTTGAATTCATTTTCCAAATTTTGAAATTTTATCCCATTTATAAACATTGTTTATAATCAACTACCCGTTTATCCATCCAAACGAGTCTCTATTTCAAGTCCATTAAACTAATTTAATTTCTATTTTGGAAATAAATTATTCTTTTTAAAACTCAAATTTCTTTTTCTATATAAATTGATTTTTTTCGGTATTTTAAAAACTAACATTCTAGGGCCATGGTTGTTCAAACACAACATAATCAATAACACATCATATAACACAAATAAATAACACCGTAACATAAATGTTGAGGAATCCAGTTGGATCACTCCAACCTGTTTCCCTACATCCACAGATGTTAATCAACATAAATAATTTCACATCAATGTGAAATATCATGGTGAACAGAATTAATGATCAACGATGTAAATATATCAACAATTTAATCAACTATTCAACCAAGCAACCATCAAAAAATATAAAATTATTATAAATTTAAAACTCGGGGTTAGTGAGTTTACTCACATTGGTTTACAGTTCTCAGTTCTTCTTTTGTTTTATTTAAAATCAAACGATGTTCGATTTGTTTCCATGAAATTTCAATACCTTTATTTTTGCCATATTAGTACCACAATGTGAATCTCGTTGTTATGATTCCAAAGTGACCAGTTTGATTGGATTCTGCCAACGGATAGAAAACATATCGGATATATTTTGAGATTCACACCTGAGCATGATTTGTGTCAATTTATTGGTGTGTCCAGGAAAGGCATGTGCATTTATTAAATTTTATACAGTGGTAGTTATAACTTGATATAATGTAACCATGTTTCATTTTAGTATTTTTATATTGAATGGTGTAACTTTTATGTAATGCTCATGTAGAAATAATTTAAATATTTATTTGGTACCCTGCTACAAAGATCTCGTTCACTTACAGACTGCTATAGATAAAAATAAAAATACTACTATGTCGAGCGAGGTGCCATGATCCCAAAATATAATAATATCGGTAGTTTAACTTATTTCATGAAACCCCAAAATATTGATATAGGGCGCAAAATACTCCAAATATAAAGTTGCATATTTAATTAATTAAAAATTACAGAAAAAATCTAAAAAATAAATTATCACTACATCTAAAAGGGCTTGTCCAAATTCAAGACCGATATTTAAATATATTTAAATACCCGTTATGGCTTATACCCGATTCCATAGCGACTTTCTGAAATTTTGATCTAGACGTAATTCACAATATATAAGACGAAATCTCGATTTTTCACTTTCATTCGAAAGATACAGTTAAGCAGAACCGAACGTTTCTTGTTTCAAAGAAATCCAACTTATTTTGAATCATGTATATCTAATTGAAGTTCAAAACGTTAAATTACGAACTGCCGCGACTTTACGAGCTCATTTTAAATTATATTATAAATTATACGTTTAAATATCGTTTTATTAAATAATTTCCTATATATAATTCAAATAAAACATTTAAAACAAATTTAAATATTCAGAATTCAACGGTTGAAAATCCGGGTCGTTACATTCCTTCCCCGTTAAATTAATTTCGTCCTCGAAATTGCTAGGGTAGGAAAAGATGCTACATACCCTATTAACTAGGTCCAAAAATCCCTATTGTTCACTTCTTAATTTCAGTTTAACTGGACCAAATTATTTCAATTAAACATTAATTTATTCTTACTAACGAAAATTTTCAAAAATGCCGAAAATTTTCTAATACTTTAAATTCTGAAAAATTCTGGCAGCATCTCCACTGCATGGCTCAATCGGTACAACCACAACTCGCCTTTCTAAGCCTTCTCCAATCCAAAATAAAATCAAAAAGCCACGCGGCTTGCCCTATAGGCTCATAAAATCATCAAACCCAAGTAATATTGTAAACATGTACCTTTTTGTCGGGCATAGTTCTATCTCTTGCATTTGCTTCCACTCAATATCTGCTCAGCATACATATATCCATTTCCAGTTGGTTTCAAACCAATCCAACTTCCAGTTTTTAAATGTCTAATCAACTTCTGATTAGTTCACTTTCATTGGCTAATCCAAACTGAGTTCTGTTTCCAAAAATCAACCCCCTTATCCTGCTTGAGTTCAATTCCATCACAGTTTAATTCCAAACAACAGCAACTAATATATATTCAATTTGTTTATACATAAGTCGAATTCATATTAATATTTTGAACCCTAACATTTCTCTTTATTTATTTTTTTGGAATTATTTGTAATCCAATCCAACTTTAACCTAAGTTAATTTCAATTCATTTGATACATTATTTCTATTTCAATCTATTCAACTTATACAAGTTAAATCTTAATTTCAGAATTCAAATTCTCGGGGTTTTATTTCTAACTCTCTTGAAATAATATAGATACATATATCCATAACCATTTACAAATCCAAAACCTTTGAATTCTAAAAATAACTTGTTTTTTTCAAACAAATTTTCCATTAACCAACTATTATGGTAGCAATCCGTCACTCAGAAACTAGAAAATGAATATTGATGATGTCGCGACCCATCATCTGAATTATTTTCTTGCCACTAAAGTGATTTCAATGCTTAATCACTTTTAAATTCCATTTATAATCATTCTTATTCCAAAAATTCTTCAAAGTAATGTTAGATTACTTTAAAAATACTTCTGAAAATATTTCTAAACAACCGGGATTTAGAATTCCAAATTTTTTGTTTGAATTCAATTCCAGTTCATTTTATTTATGTATATCTTCCATATACAAGTTATATTTGGTTATATATAACCATTTCAATATTTTATAATTCCATTTGTATGTAATCAACACATTAATAATTTCAGAAAATTATCACTTTTATATCAAAAATATCCGTTGGGCAAAATTATATCATTTACCCATCTTTAAAACAATACTATGTCGAATTGTTTTGTTCGAGAGTTTAGAAACACATATCGATACAGTGGTACATCCTATATCGACCATAATTCACAAACCACTCAACAAACCAGCCAACACAATATAAAACAATTTTATATCAATCTACAAATGCACGCTCGTATATGTACACTCAAACTTAATTTAGGGTATTACTAACCCCATCTCTATTGAGTCACGCCACAGAGCCAAGGTTACTACTCAACCTTTAGCTCTGATACTAATTATAATGGCCAGAATTTCCGTACCCTTTGGGTTGACTAATAACACCACATGTCCAACCCAAATCGCACAGAAATACGAATCATTGATAGAAAGAAGTTAGAGGATGAGAAATAGAAAGAAAGAAATATTAGAATAGAAGAAAATGAAGATCACAAACTCACAGCGGAACGAATAAAATATATTATATAACATAATCTTTGAAATACAAATCTGTTTTGAATATACATACCATCATCAGAGCACGACAGTTATCTCTGGAACAGTTATAAACACCTATTTCCAGGTACAACATAGTACACAGCAAAAAATGTGATAGTCTATAGCTAATTGTTGAAGCCTCCTGCTTCCAGCTCTTCCAGGTGGAATCTGAAAAATCCCGACTACTTGACTGCCCGTACAAATTTGGGCGCCCAAGAGGTTAGGGAAAACAAACAAAATAAACTCTGGGTCAGTCATGGGACTGGTGTAAGAAAACTCCAACCATTGTTTTAACTTTTTAAAAATCCTTTCAAAAGAAAAGATAATCGTAAGACCGATCCACACATAAACACGGATGGTTTTTACCTTACGATGACCCAAAACATTTTAATATCAAAATCAGGTGATATTATAATAGTGTCTAAATCAAATAAATAAAATCTAGCGGAACATTTGCATCTCACGCTCCATATATATAATATAAAATCGAAAAAAACGTAGGGCACTTATTGTAGATTGGATTTCCAACATGACAAGGTATGGGACCACCTACCGATAGTGTATCTCTAGAGGCGAATACACTGGGTTCAACAAGAATGTCTTGCAACCCAGCCCTCACATGACCGACCACTCATTTCGCTTGAGTGTATTGAATGTATATCACCAATGGTTGGGATCAGCAACCATTTCCCTAAAGGGACAGCATCGATAGATTTAAGAAGCAAATGGAATTTCTCTAGATATGTGATTACACATCCTAATGGGTGCGACCCACATAGGCATGATGTCTGTCCGATTTCTGTCATTTCCCGGTTGGTGAGGCTTGAGGTCATAATGTATCTTTCAGAACTCCTGACCACCATTCTCTTTGAATTCCACATCGTCATATCCGCCAAATCACAAATTGATTTCGCCAAAAATACCACTGGTATAAAGCTAAGGGAAACGAATTCCTCCACCACCAAACGTAAGTACGTTTGAAGAGATTAACTTATGCGATCCGTTAGATATACTATGTCAGACATTCGTCCATTCACATTGTCCTGGGACTGGACAACCCGAAGACACTATCCCGTAAACAGGATAGCCCTTGCATAACTCCGTCTTCAATTATTTCCATCATATTTGATCACAACGCTAACGCCCATATAGAGTGGTATCCGGATAATTAATCTGATTCCGGTCTCTCCGTATTGACGACGGAAAAATGGTCAAAAACTTCGATAGTCGGTGAGTTAACTATCAATGAAAAATAAGTATATAACCAACGGTCTTATTTCCAAGTAGGGATTCGATCGATCAATCATCAATCAACATTTGCCCTTTAAATCAATTCCTTATTATATTATCATTTCCAATTCCTGTTTCCCTATCTTTCGTGTCCTTTTGAAGCTCGATTTCCCCTCTCGATTTTTTTGAAAAACATTTCCAATATCTAATTTCTTTATTCGAGAAAATATCTCTTATTCCAGTTAGAAAACATTTCAAAATCCTTATAATTAACGCGATGTTACAAACATCGTTATTACAGCTCAAACCAGTAATCACTTATTAACTAACCCTCTTGCTAACCCATCTTCACTATCGAACCTTAACCATTCCTCTGTCAATCATGAAGTCACTCAAGTTGGGGTAATTACACCTCTCATACCTTAATTGAACAACATTCTCAACTTTGAAATAGTCAAATCTCACAAAACATTACTTACGTGACTTTCGGATTCAATCTAAGAACACGCTCCTTTCACGAAGTAACACTGATTTTAACGGTAGCGTTATAATCGTTGTTTCCAAATACTTGATTTATAAAACATTGCTTTTAACAACAGCGTTACAATCGCTATCTAGAATTATAGAACATTTATTGTAACAATAGCGTTTAGATTGCCATATAATGGCAGCGTTAAAATCGCTGTTTAGAATTTACAAAACATTCATTATAACAACAGCGCTAAAGTCGCTGTTTAGATTTATAACATTTATTATAACGATAGCGTTAAATCGCTATTCCCAGATATATGGTATAAAAATATAACTTGTACTTATTAATTTCAATTAATAAGTAAATAATTAATTAATTAATTTTGATTCAAAATGGAAGGTAAAAATAACTACCTTCCTAAGTTCGATATAATCGAATTCCAATAAATAACTCTCTCTCGAATAATCTATATTCGATTAATATTCCAAACTTCGGAATTACCTACCATTTCACGTTACTTCAAATTCCAAATTCACTTTCTAGTATTCCAAGATTTAATTCTCAAATTTTATTTCACCTTCTAAACCCTTTGGTCACAAATCCTTATCGCTTAAAAGATCCATACTTTGCATAGCAAAGCAAGTTATTTAAATTTCCTTTATAAACTTCGTTTATGTGTTTGGATTTATAATAAAACCCATTTACAAAATCTTTTGGAAGGGATTCAAACAAATCTTAGTACAAACTGGAAAACTTCTTAATTCAATTCCAATTAAGAAATTATCGCTTTATAATTGATGGTTTAATATTAACCACGGTAAAAGTGGTTTACTTCATTATTAGTCAAATATAAATAGTTAATTCTTTCAAAGGTTATTACTCTACTCATTTACGTTACTAATAATTTTCTACTCGATAGTTAGTTTCAAACATAATCAAATAAGGATTTGTTGTCCTTATAACTTCATTAATTTTTCAATAACTGTTTGTCGAAACAATACTTATCAATTTAATTGAAACAAATTCATTTAATAATCAATTTAATTAGAATGGTTGACTTGGTCGACTCGAAATATAGTTATCTGATTAACTACTTCCAATCATTATTTGAATTCGTTTTCCTAATTTTGAAATTTTATCCCATTTATAAACAATGTTTATAATCAACTACTCGTTTATCCATCCAAACGAGTCTCTATTTCAAGTCCATTAAACTAATTTAATTTCTGTTTTGGAAATAAATTATTCTTTTTAAAACTCAAATTTCTTTTTCTATATAAATTGATTTTTTTTCGGAATTTTAAAAACTAACATTCTTGGGCCAAGGTAGTTCAAACACAACATAATCAATAATACATCATATAGCACAAATAAATAACACCGTAACATAAATGTTGAGGAATGCAGTTGGATCCCTCCAACCTGTTTCCCTGCATCCACAGACGTTAATCAACATAAATAATTTCACATCAATGTGAAATGTCATGGTGAACAGAATTAATGATCAACGATGTAAATATATCAACAATTTAATCAACTATTCAACTAAGCAACCATCAAACAATATAAAATTATTATAAATCTAAAACTCGGGGTTAGTGAGTTTACTCACATTGGTTTACAGTTCTTAGTTCTTCTTTTGTTTTGTTTAAAATCAAACGACGTTTGATTTGTTTCCACGAAAATTCAATACCTCTATTTTTGCCATATTAGTACCACAATGTGAATCTCGTTGTAATGATTCCAAAGTGACCAGTTTGATTGGATTCTGCCAACGGATAGAAAACATATCGACATTACCACCTTTCGATTATTTTAGATGGAACAAAATTAGGTCAAGTGTCATTAGTTTCGTTAATACCGTCGTTAGGCTTTAATTAAGCCATGATCAGCCAAGATTATCGGCTGTACACCGCGTAGCTTCCAGGTATGCAAATCAAAGGATATCGATCACTTCTACTATCATGCATACATGCTTCCCTAAACAACTACTCCTGCTCCAATAACCAAAGACTAACGTCAGTTTCTCCAATACCCTTCCTTACTTCCCTCCCCCCCCCCCCACCGCATGTCCACTAACACAACTCACTGCATGGCACAGAAAAATGCAAACAAAACATCACCAATGGCCTCACCGCTCCCACTGTGGAACTCCACCACTTCGCAACCTACCCCAGACTCCACTGAACTGCCTTCGCCCCCCACACAGCTCGCAGCAATCCTCCTCCTTTCAATTTCCTAACCCTTTATTTTTTTTCATTTTTTTTTCGAACCTGATATTAGAATTTAGAAGAAGTAGTAATAGTGAGCATTGGTCGGTTCTGTTGTTCGAAGAACGAAGGAAGCTCGCGAGTTTATATAAGGCTTTGGCAGCTTGGCCACCACATTAAAAGAGTAGGGAAGGTGGTTTGTTTTCGACGTAGACAATTGTTTTACTTTATTAAATATCTGGTCTCAGATTTCGGCTACAGTGACTTTGCATGTGCAAAGGATTTTATTCGATATGTTTTTAAATTGAGATTAGAAGAGAAAGAATAGGCAGTTGGCTTCAGTATTCATTCGAAAGGGCGAGGAGCTACTGTTGTTTTATAAATGGAAGAGAAAGTAAGGGTTGGGTGTACGAAATCACAGTGTCAGGACAAACACATTTATTTCCTTTATTTTAATCTGGCCAAGTGGTTGAATAGAAACTAAGTCATAGCCGAAACGTTTGAATCCTTTCCCTATCCCTCTGTTGTGAAGATATGATATGATTTTCCGGTGATTTTTGATTAGGACACGAGAGGATTTGGGTAAGTTTCTTTACTAATTGTAGCTGGAGCATTTGACTACTGAAAACTCATCCAAGATTTGGATAAAATCATGTAAGATACGTGAGAGATTTTGCCAACCTACTTAGATTTTTGGTGTTCTCTGTATAGATTTGTATACGTCAAGATTTCTTTAACTTGGACAAGGTTATTCATGGATTTTATTTTCAGAGGTCATGCACAGGAATTTTGATCAGATTTTGTTTTAATTTCGTAATATTTGATCAGACTGTTTTAAGATATGAACAAGATTTTCAAAGATCTATGTACATTAGATTTAGTAGCCGATGATATATTTTGAGATTCACACCTGAGCGTGATTTGTGTCAATTTATTGGTGTGTCTAGGAAAGGCATGTGCATTTATTAAATTTTATACAATGGCAGTTATAACTTGACATAATGTAACCATGTTTCATTTAGTATTTTTATATTGAATGGTGCAACTTTTATGTAATGCTCATGTAGAAATAATATAAATATTTATTTGGTACCCTGCTACAAAGATCTCGTTCACTTACAAACTGCTATAGACAAAAATAGAAATACTGCCATGTCGACCGAGGTGCCATGATCCCAAAAAATAATAATATCGGTAGTTTAACTTATTTCATGAAACCCCAAAATATTGATATAGGGCGCAAAATACTCCAAATAAAAAGTTGCGTATTTAATTAATTAAAAATTACAGAAAAAATCTAAAACATAAATTATCACTACATCTAAAAGGGCTTGTCCAAATTGAAGACCGATATTTAAATACCCGTTATGGCTTACATACGATTCCATAGCGATTTTCTGAAATTTTGATCTGGACGTAATTCACTATATATAAGACGAAATATCGATTTTTCACTTTCATTAGAAAGATACAGTTAAACAGAACCGAACGTTTCTTGTTCAAAGAAATCCAACTTATTTTGAATCCTGTATATCTAATTGAAGTTCAAAACGTTAAATTACGAACTACCGCGACTTAACAAGCTCATTTTAAATTATATTGTAAATTATACATTTAAATATCATTTTATTAAATAATTTCCTATATATATTCAAATAAAACATTTAAACTAAATTTAAATATTCGGAATTCAACGGCTGAAAATCCGGTTCATTACATTAAAACTTGGAAGCAAATGGCAGTGAAGAGTAAGAACTAAAGACAAAGAACAAGCATAAGACAGTAAGCAAGGTAGGTAAACAATTTTTCATTTTCTACTACCTGTTTACATGATTGAATCATGTATATCTAGGACAGACTATATGCCAAAACATATGTGAATTTATATTATGAAACCTGGATGTTGTGGGAGTAAATGGTTAAAATAGTTGATATATACTTAATGATATATGCCTAAAGAAATAAGGGATTAGAGAGTAAATAATAAGTAGACTTCACTCTATTTCATTTAAAATATATTTCATGATTGAAGAATAGAACTTACATATGTATATACATGTTATTAGATATGTTGTATCACATATAAAAAAACAAATAGAGTTGTACGATTAAATTAAGTTGGTATAAACATTGTTTACAAGCCAATGAATTTAACATGAGCTTAAGTTTTGCCTCTGGTTACTTTTAAAAATCTGTATCCAAGATTTAGATAAATATCAGGACAAGAATTCTATATGGAAGTTGTTCGTGTAAAAATAGAGTTCATTTTAAAAATATTTTCAACTCGAATAAAATTCTACATGTGGAGGTATAAATAATATATATGGTAAGAAGTATGAAAGATCAACATTTTCAATCACTGTAACTAGGGAATTCATATACAAAATCTTGTTTGTTATTAAATATCTTGAATTTTATGGGTGGTTTTAGGATGTTAGTAGTGTGAATAGGAAAAATTTTGTGATGGTCGAAATTTGGAACTTTGTTCAAATTCGGGAGAGGGAGGTGATCGGAGATCATGGTGATGATACCGGAGGGGCGTGGCGTATCAGTGAACATAAAAAAGTACTTCAAGATTTTTCCATCTTGCAATCAGTGTGTTGAGATCCATTCAGTGTTGAATTTGGGCTTTTCGGTTACTGTTTTGGGCATGGCTTTTATTCGTTCATGTGGAGACATCAGGTGATTGAGTGGGATGAGAGTTGACGTGGAGGTGCTCGTGAGGTCGGAGCAGCAGTCACAGATTGCGATAGACTTTCCGGTAGCCGAGTCGGGCGTAGGCATGAATATTTGGGTCGATCTGGAATTGTATGCTTCATCTTAACGGAGTTGAACACAATTTTTGGAAATAAGGGCTGTTGGAGTTGATCGAGTGGGTGTTGACAAGCTTTGGATGGCAGCGTGGCTTGTAGGTGGTGGTTTGGTGGCCATAGGGTGGTTAGAGCATTGGTACACATGCACTAGTACACAGTTGTGCACTTTCATGTCTGACGAAAGAAAAGAAAGTCAGGAAAGAAATTATAACGACCTGCATTCTACGCATCAGGGGATCGTAGAATATTTATTTCTTTCTCATGCGAAATTGTATAGCTATATGACTTTGGGAGACGACTATTGGGGTCATTTCCCATGTTCATGATTTTTGTCGATTTTTAAATGACCGTTTTCCCTTAGTTGATCTTGTTTCGTCCATAACTTTTGATTGGTAAGGAGTTTTGACCTGAAATTAATTCCATTAGATCCGGATGATGGTTTACCTTTGCGTAGAGTGGTCACATTAGCCAAACAGACTCACCGTTTGGGAGATATAGCTGAAACAATGTTTAGATGGTGAAAAACAGCTTAACCGGGCTTAATTGGGTAATTAACAGCTAGGCCCAGTGGGGGATTTCAGGATTTGGGGTATTTAAGGGCTGTTAGGGTTAGGAAATTCGGTTTTTAGTCACTTTCCAGCCACCACATACATCATTAAAACCTTAACAATGGCTCTCAACATCTAGAATCATCTCTAATCACCGTTTAATCAAGGATTAGGCTTAGCAACACCAAATCAAGGAAGATCTTCACCAAATCTGTATTAGAGCTACTGTTAGACATCACTATTCGCTCAAATCAAAGGATTTTCAGTTATGAAAGTTTTATTTGTGGCAAAGGTGAGTGATTAGCTTTGTTTTTCACTAATTATGGCTAATTAGGGTAATTAGCGTTAATTAGCGGAATTATATGTTGTAAAAATCTGGAAAAATGTAAAAATTCTTAAATATTATTTTAGGTCTCTGTTAGAAATTTGGGTTAATTTGGATAATTTTTGTTAGTCCAATCATTAGTTATACCTAAACATAATTAAGGGGAAAATATAGGTTTTTGGTATGTTTGATTCGTTTAAACTTGTCATATTGTTATTTTTGTGTTTATGGTTGATTATACATGTTGCTATGACTGTTTGAAATGATTTATAATTTTTTAGAAAAAGTTAGATTGGCCGAAAACGCCGTCGTATGGCGTAAATAGTTCGCTAGAAGAGTTGCAGGAATTTGGACTGGATCGGATCGCCCCTCACACCCCGATCGTGCAGAATGACCACGAACCCCACACCCCGATCGTGGGCAATGACCACGATCCGCACACCTCGACCGTGAGGGAAGACCATGATCTGCACACCGCGACCGTGAGGGAAGACCACGATCCGCACACCTCGACTGTAAGGGAAGACCACGATCCGCACACCGCGACCGTGAGGGATGATCACGATTCGCACACCTCGACCGTGTGGAAGATGACGATCCGCACACCTCGACCGTGTGGAAGAAGACGAATCCTTACACCACGACGGTGAGGAATATGGCAAACCCTAGGAGGGCGATCGTGAGGAAGAGGACCACGAGCTGATGTACAAGAGGACCACGAGCCGTCCATGGATCACGACCTGAATAGGAGACCCATGAGTTGCGCATGGCCAGGAACCACGAACCTCTGGCGAATCACAAACTGTGCACATCTGAACTGAAGTATGGACATGAATGGAAGCTTGGAGCTACGAACCGAATGGAGATCGAACCAAGATGATGATTACTAAAACCCGAGATGCAAAGGTAGTTCAATTGAGAAGTTAGAACTCAGGATCCGGATGGGAACCAACGAGTTAACTTCATGATTGGGCTTTGCTGCGGTACGTGTGCAAAGGGGTTATCGACATCCATAATTTTGGTTCACTACTAAGAGATGGATTAGTGGCTTGTAGTGATAGTTATACGGGTTTGGACTCTGTCATGGCCCAAAGGATTAGGTGAACAGAGTAATGGGTATCGTATGCTTTATGCACTGAGTGAGAGATGTGAGCATGGTTGCTATGCTTGATTTCTTTGTTATCACTGTGACATGCACACCCCCTCCTCTGTTATCTTTACACCCTATGCTAGTGTTACCTTAGAGTATTGTACGGTATGTTGTGCTGACTCTTTGGTTGCCGGTCCAGGTTCAGGTATGATTGGACTATACCTGTTATTGTTCTATTTTGCTGCTTATCGCTCATACCAGAATTTTTGTCTGACCCAGAGTTTTATGTCTCTTCTTATTACTATGGGTGCTCCTAAATGAGCAGACTAGAGACAGGTTAGGTGGTATGCACGAGTAGTTGATCCGGAGACGAGCAGGTGGCTCCTACGTACTATCACATATATTCTCCCTGTGTTGTTGCTAGTCACTGCTTGGGCATTAGTAGTGTAGCTTTCCTTTCTTTTGCTTTAGAGATAGTGAATTTGAAATTGTAATAATGATGTTGGATCTCAAGCTGTATTTTGGATTCCGCTACTATGATGGTTTAGTTTTCAGCCTATGCACCGTCTCGCCTATTTTATGTCAAAGTTATGTTATTATTGTATTTTATTCCATGCGCTATGAGACATTCTACAGGTTCTTTGTTAGTTTACCGTAAAGTTTCCTTCCTTTTCCATTCTTTGGCGACCGTCCCGTCCTAGTCGGGCATTGGCACAGCGCACTTTCATGGGAAATGTCGGTTGGTGCGAGGCGGGCCGTCACATTTGGTATCAGAGCTCTAGGTTGCATAGTTAACCTAGGGAAGTCATCAGGGAGAGATAGTATATGTATATGAGAGCGCGTATCTGTGATTATCTTGGTTTTCAAAAGCTATATATATATATTATTATATCTAGGGATGACATTGCACTGCACTGACACCATAAAGAAGATGGTTAATTGTTTTCTGTGTACAGATTGAACGATGAGTCGATATACGAGGGGTACTGGTAAAGGAGCCAATAATGGGAATGCTCCTGATATGAGGACTATATTCACCGACTTCATGAGAGAGATGCTTAGGGATTTTCGGGGAGCAGTTCCTAATGCAACTAACGGTGGTGGTGCAGTTGTGCAGGCGCCTAAGGCCGATTTCGCCAAGCTATGCAAGGATTACACTAGTCTTGGTGGGATGTCGTTCCACGGAACGGAGTCGGCTATAGAAGTCCAAGATTGGCTAGATAGTTGTGAGCGCATTGTCGGGGATCTGGGAATCGAAGACGCAATGAGGAGGAAGCTAGCATCGCGTCAACTGCAAGGACGGGCTATGAATTGGTGGAATGTTATTAAGGCAGCTACTCCTAAGGACCAAGTTACTTGGAATCATTTTAAGACTCGCTTTTGCGATAAGTTTATCTCAGCTGCTCAGAAATCATAATTGTTCAGGAAGTTCTTGGAGCTTAAGCAGAAAGGTAGGGCAGTCTCGGAGTATATCGCTGAATTCGATACTTTATCGAAATATGGATTGTCCCTTGTTGATACAGTCGAGAAGAAGAACGAGAACTTCATAACTGGCTTGGATGGGTACTTGGGGGAAAGACTTATAAACCACATCGATGAGACGTTCGAGTCTATTGTAGGAAAGGCATTAAGGTCAGAGAGCCTTCTCCCTAAGTCGAAGACTGAGGTTGCTATTGCATCTACAGAGGAGCCAAAGCCGCAAGCAGGCGGTGAAGGCAAGAAGAATTCTCAGAACAAGAGGAAGCAGAACCCGACCAAGGATGGTCAGAATAAGAAGAATATGAACGGTGGCGAGTGCTTTAGTTGTGGAAAGAAGGGCCACTATGCCAGAGATTGTCGAGAAAAGCCTGGGTAAAGGAAGTGCTTTAACTGCGGCCAGGCGGACATCACAAAGATGATTGTCCACAACCCCCTAAAGAGAAGCAAATTGTGAAAGCGTATACTATCAACGTTGTTCCTTCTTCGTCGAATGCTCCAACTGCAGCGCAGAAGGGAATGGGTGTCGTTATCAAAGGTATGCTTTCTATTTAAGGAGTTTCTGTTCGAGTATTGTTTGACAAACTCGAGATAGTCGATAGACCTCTAGTTGTGACGAACCCGATAGGTTGTTCGACTGATCTTAGTATGATTTGTTGTAGTTTGGTCTTATCGAGTCATGGATGTATGTTTGCTTATGATTGATTTGTTTAGGCTTTACTGGGTTTAGCATTATTTTGGGGAGTCAATCTACTCCAAAGGTATAGGGTGGTATTAGGTACCTACCTAGTGATGGCGATAGTAACTGGAGTTGAGGAAGCTGAGAGGTTATCGTTGTAATAAGTTCTAGTTGTCTCTGGGAGGAAAATGAGTGCTCCAGTGCCTGGTTGTTTTGCTAGTATCACCTCACGTGGATTGTCTGAAATCGGAGGAGATGTTCCTTAGGTGCTTGTCTAATATTGGTTTAGGCCTTTGGGGCTTGTGCTTGGGGAATGTCGAGTTCAATTAGGATGGTTCGCATGAGAGATAAATAGTTGTTGCGATTTTTCATTGGATGATATGTTGGTTTACTCGAGGAGTGATGGGCAGCCGTGACATGATAAGACTGTTCAATGGCATGGACTACCCCGAGTTAGACTCGATAGGGTTATGAGATGGCTCGACTGGGACTCGAGAAAGATGCAAGTAATGGATTGTTTAGGACCCTATGTTGGTGTTCTCTTTGGATAGTAGAAATTTGAAGGAATAGCATGTGTTCATTGATCATGAAAGATGCAATGAAGATTAGGACGATTCAAGTTGGACTTGAACTCGTAAAAGAGATGGGTGTTCGTTGATCTTGGAGATGCAATGAATAGGGAGACGACTCACTTTGGACTAGGGTTTGTCAGTAATAGATACTCAAGATTGGGTCTGAGTTATAGATTGACTCGAGTTAGACTCGAGAAGGCTGCAAGGAATTGGATTTGGCTCGAGTTGGACTCGACAGGGCAGTAAGATAATGGATAGACTTGGGTTGGACTCAAATATTTTAGGCATACTTAAAGCAGGGGTATATGGGGACGCCTGTTACCTTGGATCCGTTGGATGTGATCTAGTTATCCTTGGAGGATAAACGTGCGTTTGACGTACGGTAGTCTGTTTGGAGGCTGGGCTTCCATTAGTTATTGATGTTGGTTGGACCAGACATACTGGTATCGACGTATTCATGGCTTTAGCAGGTGATAGATAGAACTTGTTTGATGGATGCTATGGTTGCTATGTTTGTCTCTATTTTTCTTCTATTGGGTAGACTATCACCTGTTGGGTTCTAGCGACGGGGCAGAGTGATCGTAGCAAGGCCATGAGCCAGTGCAGTGAAGTTGTCTTGACTTCATGGGGGCAGAGTGGACATAGCAAAGGATTTAGGTGCGGTAACAGTTGCATTGATTAGGAGACATGCCAGTTTAGGGGTTATGTTTCTCGGATGGAAGCCATTAGAGTATATCACGAGATATGATTTCAAATCTAAGTATGGATTGGATTCAGAAATGTTAGCAAGTTTGATGATTAGATCGATTTTGATTAAGTGGATTGGTTCCAGTTAGAGGAACGACCCTAACCTATTGGAAACCACCTCTAAGTTAGAGATGGATATCGATGGCGAGAGATTGATCAAGTAAGGACTTGATCGAGAAGGATGGCTTCGAAAGAATGAAAGGCTGGTTGTACCCAACGTAAAAGGATTGAGTGATGGAGAGAGATGTTGGGAAGTTATCTCCAAGTGCATGGATTGCCAGTTAGTTAAAGCTGAGCAAAGGAAGCCTAGTGGTTTGTCACAACCGTTGAAACAAGTCTCAATGGATTTCATTGATGATTTACCAAGGATTAGATCAGGTTGTGGTGGTATTTGGGTGAATCGTGTATTAGAGGATCATTTGAGGATTTGCATATTGAATTTTGGAGCGTCATAGGATGACCATTTGCATTTGGTTGAGTTTGCATATAACAATAGTTATTAGTCTAGTATTGGTACGGTTCCATTTGAAGCTTTGTACGAAAGACCGTGCAACTCACCATCATGTTGGTTGGAGACTGGTGAGAAGCTTACGCTTGGACCAGATATGATAAGAGAAACTTCAGATAAGATCAAGATTATCCAACAACGAATGAAGGCCGCTCAAGATTTGTTGGTCCATTTCAAGTTCTCGAACGAGTTGGAAATTCAGCATATAAGGTTGAGTTACCAGACAAGATGGCGGGAGTTCACAACATATTTCATGTTTCCCAGTTAAGGAAATTTGTGCATAACCTTAGTGTGGCTATTTTACCAGAACAGTTTGATGATGTCGAGGTTGAACCCGAGGCGGTTAGGAACCGCAAGCCTATGTGTATTGTTGGGGACTATACGAAGCAGCTTCGAAGGAAGGTGGTGAAACTAGTCAAAGTTCAGTGGGGTGATGATGAGAAAGACTGTACTTGGGAAACAGAGGAGGACATAAGGAGGAAGTATCCAGAACTCTTTGCCTGGTAAGGTTTTGTATCGATATAGTACTCCCTTGTTAGTAAAACCGCATGCTAGGATAGGCCGGTTGTGTTGTTTTGTATGCTTTATTGTTTTGTTAATGATTGGTAGGCATGTGGGATCTTTTGTATGTTTTGGTCAAGGAATTTCGGGGACGAAATTTCTTAAGGGGGGAAGAATGTAACGACCCGCATTCTACGCATCAGGGGATCATATAATATTTATTTCTTTCTCATGCGAAGTCACATAGCCACGTGACTTTGGGAGACGACTATTGGGGTCATTTCCCATGTTGATGATTTTTGTCGATTTTTAAATGACCGTTTTGCCCCTAGTTAATCTTGTTTCGTCCATAACTTTTGATTGGTAAGGATTTTTGACCTGAAATCACTTCCATTAGATCCGGATGATGGTTAACCTTTCCGTATAGTGTTCACATTAGCCAAACGGACTCACCATTTGGGAGATATGGCTGAAACATTGTTTAGAAGGTGAAAAACAGCTTAACCGGGCTTAATTGGGTAATTAACATCTAGGCCTAGTGGGGATTTCGGGATTTGGGGTATTTAAGGGCTGTTAGGGTTAGGAACTTCGGTTTTTAGTCACTTTCCAACCGCCACATATATCATAAAAACCCTAACAATGGCCTCCAACATCTAGAATAATCTCTAATCACCGTTTAGTCAAGGATTAGGCTTAGCAACACCAAATCAAGGAAGATCTTCACCAAATCAGTATTAGAGTTGCTGTTAGACATTAGTATTCACCCAAATCAAAGGAGTTTCAGTTCTGAAAGTTTTATTTATGGCAAAGGTGAGTGATTAGCTTTGTTTTTCACTAATTTTGGCTAATTAGGGTAATTAGCGAAATTATGTGTTGTAAAAATCTGGAAAAATTTGTAAAAATTCTTAAATATTATTTTAGGCCTCTGTTAGAAATTTGGGTTAATTTGGATAATTTTTGTTAGTCCTATCATTAGTTATGCCTAAACATGATTAAGGGGAAAATATGGGTTTTTGGTTTGTTTCATCCGTTTAAACTTGTCATATTGTTATTTTTGTGTTTATGGTTGATCATACATGTTGCTATGACTGTTTGAAATGATTTATGATTGTTTAGAAAAAAAATTATTGGTCGAAAACGCCGTCGTATGGTGTAAATAGCTCGCTAGAAGAGTTGCAGGAATTTGGACTGGATTGGATCGCCCCCCACACCCTGATCGTGGGGAATGAACACGAACCCCATACCCCGATCGTGGGGAATGACCACGATCCGCACACCTCGACTGTGAGGGAAGACCACGATCCGTACACCGCGACCGTAAGGAAAGACCACGATCGCACACCTCGACCATGAGGAAAGACCACGATCCGCACACCGCGACCGTGAGGGAAGATCACGATCCGCACACCTCGACCGTGTGGAAGATGACGATCCACACACCTCGACCGTGTGGAAGATGATGAATCCTCACACCGCAACTGTGAGGAATATGGCTAACCCTAGAAGGGTGATCGTGAGGAAGAGGACCACGAGATGTTGTAGAAGAAGACCACGAGCCGTCCATGGATCACGACCTGAATAGAAGACCCATGAGTTGCGCATGACCAAGAACCGCGAACCGCTAGCGAATCACAAACCGTGCACATCTGAACTGAAGTATGGACATGAATGGAAGCTTGGAGCTACGAACCGAATGGAGATTGAACCGAGATGATGATGACTAAAACCCAAGATGCAAAGGTAGTTCAATTGAGAAGTTAGAACTCAGGATCCAGATGGGAACCAACGAGTTAACTTCATGATCGGGCTTTGCTGTAGGACGTGTGCAAAGGAGTTATCGATATCATAATTTTGGTTCACCACTAAGAGATGGATTAAGGGCTTGTAGTGATAGTTATACGGGGTTGGACTCCGTCATGGCTCGAAGGATTAGGTGAACAGAATAATGGGTATCATATGCTTTATGCAATGAGTGAGAGATGTGAGGATGGTTTCTATTCTTGATTTCCTTGTTATCACTGTGACATGCACACCCCCTCCTCCGTTATCTTTACACCCTATGCTAGTGTTACCTTAGTATTGTACGGTATGTTGTGCTGACTCTTTTGTTGCAGTTCCAGGTTCAGGTATGATTGGATTATACCTATTATTGTTCTGTTTTGTTTCTTATCGCTCATACCAAACTTTTTGTCTGACCCAGAGTTTTATGTCTCTTATTATTACTCTAGGTACTCCTAAACGAGCAGACTAGAGACAGGTTAGGTGGTATGCACGAGTAGCTGATCCGTGGACGAGCAGGTGGCTCCTACGTACTATTACATATATTCTCCCTGTGCTTTTGCTAGTCACTGCTTGGGCATTAGTAGTGTACCTTTCCTTTCTTTTGCTTTAGAGACAGTGAATTTGAAATAGTAATAATGATGTTGGATCATAAGCTGTATTTTGGATTTCGCTACTATGATGGTTTAGTTTTCAGCTTATGCGCTGTCTCACCTGTTTTATGTCAAAGTTATGTTATTATTATATTTTATTCCATGCACTGTGAGACATTCTACAGGTTCTTTGTTAGTTCACCGTAAATTTTCCTTCCTTTTCCTTTCTTTGGCGACCATCCTGTGCTAGTTGGGCATTAGCACAACGCACTTTCATGGGAAATGTCGGCTGGTGCGAGGCGGGCCATCACAGAAATAAAGGAGAAGTGTGTAGCAGGTGGCATGACATTCTTCTTTGCCTGGAACATAAGATGGGATATTTTGATGTGTGGGCTTAGCCCATATTCACATTAAAAAAAGGAAAAAGAAAAAACCGGGTTAGTTTCTAAATTTAAATATAGTTTAAATGTTATATGTATATATTAGTAAAAAAAATTAAGTATGAAAGGGAATTGGTTGTTTTAGTTGGGCTTGGCCCGTTTCAATTAAAGGATTAAAAAAAGAAGAAAAATGTTAAATTGAAAATGCAAATGTAACAAATATATTTATGTATATTAGACATATATTTATTTCTATATTGATGAATATATATAAGTAGATCAAGAAGAGATGTGCGAGTAGTTTGGCTTGTGTTTTGAGTCGATCAATAGTGTGTGTAAATAACTCGACGTAAGTTACCGAGTTTTAAACAATTCGAATTTCACTGAATTGGTTTATTAAGTAAGTAAAAAGTGATTTTTAATACAAATTATCATTTAAAATTTATCAAAAATAAATCTAGTTGTGAACTAAATCAACGTATAAACCATTATAAGAAATGATCTGCAATGTAGTAAATACTGAGTTGATTGTTAAATAAATTGATTGATTAATTTAGTTTTGTTTAATTAGGTTAATCGTAAATATATATTATATACTGACTTTTGTTAGTGGAATCAAACACTGTTCAGCTATATAATTTGATTGAATGAATTGTTTGGACATCCTGTTAGCAGAATTAAATATCGTTCTAGTATTTTATCAGTTTGACATATTTTATCAGTTACTATGTGTCATTTGATGATACTATATTGTATGTATATGATTATTGTGCAAATTGGGTTAAAGACTTGATGTCATCTGTAATAAGAAATGTTATATACCATTAGGATTGCTAAGTTATATTTCTGTAAAATAACTCAGAAACGAACTTAAGTTTTGATAATTGGATATAAATTATTTTTCGAAATAATTAAATGAATTTTTTAAATTAATTAATTAATTATTCATTTAAAAAGGGAAGACTAATTAAACTATTTGTTTTTCTTAAAATGAATTGTGGAAAGTTAGTTAATGTTTAATTAAAAGTTTTGACAAGTTAATAGTATAGAGGGTCTAATAAATTATCCATTGCAACATTCTAACTTAATTAATCTTTTAATTAAGTAAGTTCTAAAATTAATTTAATTATCAAAAGGAATAGGAATCAAGTTGATCAATTTGGAATAAATGCCCTGATTTATTTAAGTTAATTAAGTTAAGTTAATAATGGTTTATAACAACAGCGTCGTTTTAAAATTGTTTTAAGATTTTGGAATCAAATTGGATTTATAAATTCTGGGTTGTCGAATATTTTGGATATCGAACTTATACAAATCTTGACGATAAGAATGATTTCGACTCAAGGTCTGAGAGGTAATAAAATACCCCAACTTGAATGATTTCACTATTATCTGATAGATAATATTAGTTTGTATTCAAAATGAGCGTTAGAATTGAATATCGTCTTTGGCTATGAAACTTCTATTCAAGGGTGAGATTACCACGTAATGTTTTAATAAGAATTTTCTAAGTTAATACTTATGTTTTCAAATAAATATATATAAATAAGCTTGTGTTTGAATTGTAAATAATTTAGATTATTTAAATAAGTAGCAGATCCAATGGAAATAAATTTGTTTATTTTATTAATATTTTATAGTTAAATCACCGACTATCAAATATGGACCTTTTTGTTGTCGTTTTCGAAGAGACCGAAATCTAAATTCCACTTCGATTCGATTTATACGTTATGAGTCAGAGATTATTGAAGACCATTTAAGATGATGTTATGCAAGGGCTATTTTGTCAATCCTAGAAAGAAATTAGCTAAGATGGATTTACATGATAGTGCCTTTGGTTTGTCCAGTCCCAGAACAACTTGTATGGATGAATGTATGATAGAGTATGCCTAATAAATTGCATAAGTTGATCTATTCAAACGTATTTACATTTGGTGGTGGAGGAATTTGTTTCTCCTAGCTTTATACCTGTGGTATTTTCGGAAAAATTAATATGTGATTAGGAGGGTTTGACGATGTGGCATCTAAGTGAATGAAGACGTGTTATATCTGAAGGTAAGTTTAGCCTCAAGCCTCACAACCGAGAAATGACAAAAATCGGACAGGCAGCATGGCTACGTGGTCGCTCCCAATTAGGGTGTATTGTCACCATTTAGAGAAAATCTTATTTTTTGTTCTTTCGCTTATGTGTATCTCTTGGGAAACGGTTATGTAAGTACTGACTGTAAGGTGACAATATATTCGATACACTTAAGAGAAATGAGTGGTCGGTCATTTGTGGCTAGGTTGCAAGATGTTCTTGTTGAACCCATTGTATTTCCCTCTAGAGATACACTATCGGAAGGTGGTTCCATACCTTTTCATAATTGAAAAATCCATTATCCAATAAGCGCCCATGGTTTTGATTGTATACTATGTATGTAGAGGGTAAGATGCAAGCGTTTTGCTAAATGATTATTTATTGGTGATATGATAGACACTATTATAATATCACTGGATTTTGATATAAAGATGTTTTGGGTTATCGTAAGGTAAAAACATCCATGTTTATGTGTGGATTGGTCTTACGATTATCTTTTCTTTCAAAACATTTTTGAAAGTTAAACCAAGTTATTTCTAGATTCTCATAAGGGGAAAACCCATTCTGTTTTTATGGCGGGGTCTTTTGAGATATCCTTTATTTATCAAGCTGATTAAAATCGTTTACACACACCAATCCCATAAATGACCTCGAGTTTATTTTTCTATGTTTTCCATAAACTCTTGGGTGCCCAAATTTGTATGGGCAGTACAATAATTCAGGATTTTACAGATTTTCTGGAGGAGCTTGGAGAAGGAGGCTTCAAAGTTAGATATTTAGAGTTATTTCCGCTGTGCTGTAAATGTGATGTACTCTGATGATGTATGTAAGTAAAATGCAGTTTTGTATTTCAAAGATGATATATATATTATATTTTATTCCATTGCGATTGTGAGATTATGTGTTGTTCAGTTCTGTCTTCTATCTATTTTCTTCTGTTCTCATTTTCCTTTTTTCTATTTCTCACCCTCTAACTTCTTTCTATTAATGATTTGTATTTTTTTGCAATTTGGGTTGGACGTAAGTTGTATTCAGTCAATTCAAATGGTAAGGATTTGCGGGCCGTTACATATTATTTCTCATAAGAGCCTTGTACTCATCAGTCATAGCATCTTCCACTTTTGATCTTTTGCAGCTTCACTGTAGATCTCTGGCTCATCAGTACATACTGTCGTAGTATAAGTCTTTTGTTTAAAAATTACTCTTTTTATTCTAATAATCATATAGTAGCCTGTTTGATTATGTGGTTAATTTGATGGTAAATTCCCTTAATCTGGTTGAGAAGTGTCACTTATTGATGATGTTTAATTTTTGTTATTACTTGAGTTACTACTGTCCTCTAGTACTCTGTTGTTATCATGACTTGTCTCAGGATGCTGCAGAGTGTGGCTGGGTGGTTCATCATGATCAAAATGGAATTGATCAACTGCATTCTGGTTACTAGTTTAAGCATCAGCAGCCTCAGCTTCATCTTTATCACACACATCAACTACAGTTGAAAGCTTAAGTATATATATATATATATATATATATATCTTCTGATCGTATACTTTCTTTGATATTTTCATGCTTCTCTCTTTATATGGGAATATGATTTCATCAAAAATAACATGCTTACTAATAAATATTCTTCCATGAGTGTTAATACATTTGTACCCTTTTTGGTAGGTACAATAACCTAAAAAGTACAAGGCCTAGATCTATAATCTAGTTTATTTTAGTTGTATGGTATTAAATGAGGAAAACATAGACTTACAAACATCTTTAATTCATTATTGTTTGGTTTAACATTATACAAATTTTCAAGTGGGCTAATATCATTTAGTACCTTAGTTGGCATTATGTTTATTAAGTAAACAGCTGAATCAAATGATTCGGGACAAAATTTTAGTGGTAAAGATGCTTGTGCCAATAATGTTAAATCAGACTCTATAATATGTCTATGTTTTCTCTCAACTATATCATTTTGTTCAGAAGTATAAGTACATGTAATTCGATGGAGTATCCCTTTATTTTCAAAGAAATTATATAATGGTTTAAATTTTAAACCACCATTACTTTGAAATTTTTTGATAGTGTAATTGAACTGGTTTTCAATCATCCTTATGAAATTCATAATAATATTACAAGTTTCAGATTTTGATTTCAATATATATAACCATGTATACCTAGTGCATGCATCAACTAGGGATACATAGTATTTGTACCCAAAATATGTACTTATTGGTGTTGGACTCCACAGGTCAGCAGCATAAGATCAAAAGGTTTTGCATAACGTGTATCAGAATTAGAAAATGGAAGTTTATGGCTTTTTCCCATTTGAGAATATGTACATACATATGGTAAATTCACATCATTAAAGGGTACTTTATTATCAAGCAGGATTTTTCTAACAATCCTAGAACTGGGGTATCCCAGTTTATAGTGCCAGACATCAAATGTAGATTTTCTATTACTGGCACTACACAAATTAGAAACATCACTAATATTATCATCACAGTTTGTACAACTATTAGATAAATTGCAATATGGTTTTATTTTGACAGAACTATTGCAACCGCCAAGGTTAAATTTGTATAACCCCTTCAATTCATCACCCTGCAAAAGCATTTCACTAGTTAGAAAGTCTCTAATTAAACAATATTTAGGATAAGATTAAAAATAAACACTATTATTATTAGCAAACTGTGATACACTAATCAGATTTTTCTTGATTTTAGGTACCCTTAATAAATTATGTAAAAATAATTGTCTCTTACCTTTGATGCTGCCATTACCAATATGTGAGATATTTACGCAATTACCATTCCCCATGCAAATGGTCTTCTTACCTTTATATTCTCTATTTCCAAGATTGAGATTATCCAGATTATTTGTGATATGGTTAGCAGTTCGCAAGTCAGAGTACCAGCTATCATCTTGAATATGATCAAATCTTACTGTTTCATTCTGATTTCTCGCACTGTCTGACTGAGTACTAGCATCAATTTGAACTTGTGCAACATTTGCACTTGGATTTTGTCCCCTCTAATTGGTATTGTTTTGATTATTGGAATAATTTGGATTATATCTGAAATAACACTTTGTTGTAGCATGGCTAGTTCTCTCACATATCTGACATTTTGGTTTGTTATTGTTGTTCCATCTTCCTCTTCCACGAGCTGATGGACCACCTATTTGAAAGTTCTGATCTGGTATTGTAACTCTGGTTCATGTTTTTATTAGTAGCATAGTTTATACAGAGTTCACTTTCTTGATAATTTTTACTATCAATTCTTGCCTCATGAGATAATAAAATTGATTAAACATCGTCCATGGATGAAAATTGTTTCTTCGATACTATTATTGCTTCATATTCTTTACTTAACCCATTAAGTATAATCAGAATTTGTTTAGATTCAGAAATTTTATTACTAGCAGCCACTAACATATCACATAGTGATTTGATCTTGCTCAAGTATTCTTTCATGGTAATACCATCCTTTATAATTTTCTGCAATTGTCTCTTGCAGTGCATAACTTTTGCATATGATTGATTATAAAATCCTTTTTCTAAAGTTTGCCAAATATCATTTGATGACTTATATCCAATTACTTGAGGTAGAATACTTTGACTTATTGATGAAAGAATCCATGAACTGATCAATCTATTGTGTCTATGGAATTTTATGTATTCATCATTACTTACAACCCTGTTTTTTTGATCAGTTATGAATTTAGATGGTACGTCAACAGTGCCAAGCGTATAACCCTCTAAACAATATCCTTGTATTGCAGTTTCAATTTGTAACTTCCACAGTAAATAGTTATTATCATCTAATTGAACTTAATGAGTTGTGATTGATGACTTACAAATATCTTGATTAATCCATACGCAGTTATGGCTCCATCTTGAGGTGCTGAAACATTTACTAACGTTTATGAAGTACTGTCATTGGCCATGATTGATGAACAGAACTACAACAATGGGCAATAAAGAGGATTGATCGGGTAATCAAGAATAGTTTAAGAACTCACTGTAGCAATCAGGTAACTGATATAATAAATTCAATATCCTGATTGTGTTTCTGGTATGGCTCTGTGAAATTTCTTAGTTATTTCTTGATTTCTTAAATGATTTCTTAATAAAACTCAGAAGACATAAACTTGAACTGGCTGACGCAGCCACTTTCTTATGCATAGCCAGATAAATTTTGATCTACAACTGTGTATGGGACTGTTGGCGAGGCTCAATATGATCGTTTATGGCTTCTTCTTCTCCGATGGTTAAATTACTCTAAGGAGAAGAAAATCTAATAATCCAAATGAAGAGATAAACTCTGATGGATTACAGAACTGAAGATTTATGTGTTGTTAAGAAATAATATGGCTTTGATACCAAGTTGAAGATTCGATAAAACTAAATCTAAGATCACTAGAATGGTTTGTGTATTGATTCAATGGAAATATTGATTGTAGAAATGAAAAAGAATGAATTGTATTTCGATAATCTATTTTACAAGTGTATTAGCCTATTTATAATGTTAACTAGGCTATCAATGTTAATGGGCCAGGCCCAAATATTTATTAAAAAAAATAAAGATAACTCTCTATACACTATTTACATCAGCCACTTATCATTTCATCGATTCATTTATTTTGATATATGCAATGTGAATTTTTTCTAGATATATGCACTAACATTGTACAATGGTCATAACATAATTCTTTGGGATTGTTCGACAAGTTCTGGGATTGGAAAGAAACTCGATATACATTGGTGAAAAAAAGAGGATGTTATAGCTACAGGGGATGATGGGCTACCTTCCATTGCATTAACATTTATAACTGATATGGATGTCTATGTACAGTATGAGCATATAGATGAATTTGGGTCACTTGAACACGGGTTAAAGAAAGAGCTATGAGATGCACACTTGATCTCCTGGATGTATTGTAACAACCCGGAAAATCAGAACCAATTTAAAATTTTATTTTAAGGAAATTTTGTTAGAAAATGCGTCAAAATTTAAAAGTTCCATTATTAAATTATTGTATATATGAAAAAAAATACCGTAAAACTTTTAATGTTATCTATGTAATAACACATGATGTTTAATACTATATGTTTTGAAAATTGGAAGGTTGCAAACGTTCTAATAATTATCATTAAATAATCTAGCATTTATCTCATGTATTTATTCTCTCCTCTTTCTACTCTTTTATCTATCATTCAAATTCATTTAGAAACAAAGCTATTCCCTTTATTTTTCCTTTTCTTTATATCTACAATCTTCAAATCTCAAAATAAAATAAAATAAAAGCCTACAAAACTATATGCATATTTCTATGATTTATTCTTATTTGTCCAATTAAATATGTCCCCTAAATTACGTTATTTAATATTACGTGTTTAGAAATTTAAAAAGTCACATAACTTTCTTATAGTCATCATTAAAACAATAAATTATGCATTCATTACTTTCTGTTTTTCTCTTTCTTTATGTAATTTTCTTTTAAATTTTTAATAAGAAATAAAGGTTAATAAATATTGATTAGATTAATATGACATATCTAGTCAACTAATTTATTCACTTGTAACCTACTATATATGTAGAGACTCAAGTGAGGAATAGAATAAAGTAAATAACCAAATATATATATACACATTATATGAAAATATGTATAGGCGTTGTATGAGAATATACATATATAATATATGAACATACATAAAAGCGATATATAAAATGGTCATGAAATGAAATATTCACTAGTTAGTTAAAAATATATTTTGTTAGACAAAAGCATCGCTATTAGCATATTAGTGAAATATAAAATCATAAATAAAGGAAAGTCGCCTCTTTCATAAAATAAATAAAATTTGAAATCATATTCAATAAGGCGTGTCATTCATTGCAAGAAAAATAAAAAAGGGAAAATAATAATGACAATGATAACAATAATTGTCGCATGCATTTCATTCATATCCTTTAATTATTTATATTATCTACCTTCTTTTCATATACATATATGCCATACTATATAACTTTTATAAATACAAGAAAGAAAGAAAAAGAGGAAAAAAGGGATAAGATAGACAACTATTAAATTAAATATTATTTAATATATTGTTATTATATATTGACCTTTATCTCACATAGATTAACACCTCATCCCTATCAATTAATGTAATTCTTTTGTAACGTGCAATATATAGTTAGCGGGCCTTCTCTGAGTTAAAGAAGTAATTAATTAATTTATTTATAAATACCCTAGAATAATCAAACCCTAATTAATATCATAGCCACCGCCACTGTCAAAGCCTGAGGGAGTGTGTATTTTAAATGCTCCGGAGGATAAATCCTCGTCACCTCGTCCCGTGTGGGAAATAAATAGTCCATGTGTCGTATCTAATAACTAGAGAGACGTGATTATTGTCAACTTTAGACCCGTGTGGGTTTTTTATTAATCTGGCCATTTTACCGTTACAATTTAAATAGTCCATTTCAGTCATCAGTTCAACCTGTAAAATATAGTCATCGCCATACAAGCCTCTCGCTCGTATGGTAAATCTTCCACCTCATCACACAAGCTCCAAATGCTTATGTGGTATATGATGAAGTATGCCTATCTTCCAGAAGTATGCCATGTAATGTAGTTCAAAATTAATTGTTGCTATCCTATGGCGATGTTTATTATTTCACACAGAATAACCAGCACTCCGCATCCAATGGCATTCACAGGAGTTGATATAATAATATTTCGCATCCAACTCATTAAGGTTTACCTATTTGTTGGGCACGCAAATAAAATCTTTACTCAACAGCTATCCAATTTCATGTTCAAACATATATAATGCACAAGTATATATTTCTAACTATTTTCTAATCAGTTCAATGTGTGATTTAATTGAAAAAAATTTGAAAAGTTTTCAGAAACTGAAAAGTTGAAGAACTTAAGCCGTAGTCAAAATAATGGAAGTTGATTTGATTTGTTAAAAAACTTTCGGCTTCGTTCATTTTCGGCTTCCATTGTTATGTTCCTTTTCGGCCTTTGATTTAGAGAAGATTAGAGGGTGACGAGAATTTATTCTCTGGAGTTATTATCAATACACGCTCCCCTGTAAACACCAGAATATATCACTATAAATATGTGTATGCTTATTAGGATTTATTGGGTACCTAATACGGCCCAATAAATTTCCAAACCTCTCCCGGTACAAAGGAGGTTATGGCAAAAAAATTCGAAAATTCCGGGTGTCAGCCAAATTTTTGAAGAATTTTAAGATTCTCAGAAACTGAAAAGTTGGAGAATGGAAGCCAGATCGAACGTAGAGTTGATTGATCAAACCACTTTCGACTTTGTTCCTTTTCGGGGATTAAAAGTTTTAAGTGGAGGAGATTGTAACAACCCGAAAATCTGGGCCAGTTTAAAATTTTTATTTTGGCAATTTTAGAGAATTTTGAACATTTAAAATGAATTATTTTAAATAATGTCGACGAGAAATTTATTTTGAATAGAATTTGAACGTATATATTATATACGTCGTCGTTAGAATATAAATAATTATATATAATTATAAATAGAATTGAAAATGGCGCGGTAGTTCGATAATTCGATTTCAAACTTCAATTGAATGTACCGGGTGCAAAATAAACCGGATTTTAGTGAAACCAAAAATATTAGAATCTATTTGATAATATCTTTCCAACAAATCCGAAAAATCAAGATTTCATAGCGGGAATCAAAAGATATGTCCAGTTGAAAATTCTGAATAGTCGCTATAGAATTCAGGCCCTTAAAATGGGAATTTTGCAAACGACCTCGGATTTCGACGAAACCACTTTTGTTGGATCCGTGATGTCAAATTGTTGCTAGGTTTCAAATTTCATAATTTTTCGAATCAATATGTGAGCGTGCCAAAGGAAAACGCGTTTGACCAGTTTTAGTTGTTTTTAATCGACTGGAAAATGGCCATTTTTCCAGCGGTCTCTGAATTCGACGAAATTAGTTTTGTTAGGACCGTATCGTCAATACGAAGCTAGAAAATATTTTTCTGCAATTTTTCGAGTTAGTACGTGACCCCGGTAAATTGAAATGTGCGTTCAAATTCAATATATAGAGTTATATGTTGATTTTGACGAAAACTGATCGTAATGATCAAATCAGCCTACGATACATATCCCATTGTGTTCGGAATTGGGGTAATTAGCTATGGACGACAGGCGGTGGGCCTCGTTTTGAGGTCGAAAATAAAAGTCAACTTTTTGAAATCAAATAATTAAATAAATAAAAAAAATTAAAACTCTCTCCTTACATCATTCAGCCCCCCCCCCCCCCCCCCGTTCATTTTGAAATCAAAACAAAAGAAAAAAAACCCAGACGACGAATCGCGAAGCCCCCCCCCTCAGCGATGCGCCGCCGCGCCCCAGGTGGCCGCACCCCCTCCCTCTCCCTCCTCCGCTTCCTCCTCCCCTTCTTCTTCTCCTCCGCTGCCTCTTCTCCCCTTACCTCGCCCCCTTCGATTCCCACAACCGCGAGCACCCGCACCTGAACCCAAACCCCCCCTCCGATGCTCCTCCCCCCTCCACCGCCTGCTAGAGGGCCCACCACCACCGCCGAGCTCTGAAACCCTCCCCACCTCAAAGATAAGGTAAATTTATTTAATTAAATCAGTTTCTAGATTAATTTCAGTTTTATTTTATATTGTAGAAGGATAAAAATATAATCTTTTTATATTGTAGAAGGATAAAAATATAATCTTTTATATTGTAGAAGGATAAAAATATGATTTTTACATTATAGAAGTGTTTAAAATATGACCTTTATATAGTAGAAGATATAAAAATACTATTTTTATGTAAGTAGTGTATTGAAAATATAATTTCTATAAAATAGAAAATATAAAAATAAAATCTTTATATTTGAAAAGGTGAAGTCTTTATATAAAGAATGGCGTGATAAAAATATAATCTTTATTATATGAACACCGGTGTAAAAATAGAATTTTTATCTATATAGTAGCGATGTAAAAATAGAATTTTTATATACATAGCAATAATATAAAATTGTGATTTTTATATATGTAGTGGCTACGGACGACGAAATAGACAAAAGGCGAACACGACGAAGATTTTCTACATAGGAAGAGTCGTGGTATTGAATTAGCTAGCTGGTGAGAACTTCTCACTTTAACTTCTTTTTCTAGTTATAAATATATATACTAGGATGCAGACGGTGCTTAGCAGCACCCGACACCCGTCGTCCACAGACCATGGATGACTTGTTTGTTTGATTGATGTGTTGTGAAAATTGGTTGTGATGTTGATGTGAAATCGATAATAAAATGTAGATGGTCGAAATAAATTAATTATCGTTAAAAATATAATTTTTAACGTGAATATGAATATAGTGAATGTGAATAAATAAATATTTATAAACAAATCGGCCGATTTGTTTATACACATTGATTTGACTAATATTGATTGGGACGATAAATTTTACACATCGCCCAACTGCACAAATAAAAATCTGTGTTTGTTGATTTGAAACCCCACACGGGTGTTGGGATGAAATTTGGCATACACTAGTCCCAATTATTTAATTGTATGTCGATCGATTGGTCGACAAGCTGTGTAAGCGTTAATTATTTATATTTGATGCTTATGTAGTTATGTGGTGCACTTTGGATGATGGTTGATTGTTTAACGTTGCTATTATATACATGTGTTGTATGGAATCCTTATAATTAACGTTATATGGTAATTGATTGGGCCTCATTCCAATTGGGAAAATAATGAATATTATAAAAGAAAATTCGTGTGTTGAATATAAATAAGATTCATGTGTTGAATAGAATAAATATTCATTTGTTGAATAGAATAACGAATTTATTGAAAGATATAAAGCCGTGTTGATTAGAGTTGCGCTATTTTGACGTGAACGATATTTATATCGATTATATTCGTTATTATAATGAATATAGAAAAAGTAGTGATTTCGAAATATAACGTTTTGAAATATTATCAATTATATAGTAATGATATGAAATATTCGATTTTGATTAGAAATTGAATATAGAGTTGAAACGGTTTTGAAACCGAATTTAAAACAATTTATAAAATACGTTTTAAAAAGGAAATCGACGAAATATATATAATATATATATTATATATAATGGCCTGAATAGAACGCGCCGCGGCAGTTCGTGAATTTCGACCTTTGACTTCGAATTGACATTACGGGAGATCCGACCGTCGGATTCTCCTAAAACCGGAACCGTTGGGTTCGTATCGAAAAGAGATTTCCAATAAATATTAGAAATTTGAAATCTAACAGTTGGATTTGGAATTATGTCCAAATCAAATTTGGAAAAGGTCGCTGTAAGTGCAGTTCGATGGCCGTTGATGGAAATCGACTGTACGGGCCTTGATAAAATTATTAAAAATATTAATAATTTGTGTAAAATCATAATATGTGAATTGGAAAGAACTAGGATGAAAAATTCCACATTTGAAAAGATAAAAATAGATTTTTATCGAAATGAATTAGTTTTGAACTAGAATTAAAATCAATTTATTTTTGAAATAAATAAATTGAATTTGAAAGTGATAAAATGTCAATATTCCCAATACATTAATTTGACTAGAGTTGAATCGAAATTATCTTCGGAATATTTCAATGTCGGATTTCGTGACTATACAGATATTGTTATGGGAATTTGAAAGATATATTTCATATTGCTATTTCCAATACGATATTTGTTGGTTTCAGGATTTGATATTGAATATAAGCCGGTATATTTTCTATTCAGAGCATTGTATTTAATATCAAATGTGATTTGGATTTGTCGTGAATGGTGTCTTCATTAACACTGTTCTTAAGCCCAATAGAGAAAAAGATTAAATCTTTCTATTTAGATTTAATGAAGTGTATCAATTAAATGATATTTAATTGGAATTGAATTTGAATTGGTTTTTGGGTTTATCATGGGCGGTGTTTTGAACAACACCTGCTCTTTAACCCGATTAACAATAGAGTGTGATTTTGGGTTTATCGTGATTCGTGTTTTAGATGACATTGGTTCTTTAACCTAGTTAAAGACAGGATATTGATTTTTGAAAAGTTTAAAACTAAGTGGAGCTTTAATAAATCTTTAATTAGATTGAAAGTGAATTGATAATTTAAATTATCAAATCTGAAAGGTGATCGAGAAGGGAGTACCACCAGTTTTGCTCCAAAGCTATAGTTAAATCTTTAGTTAGATTTGAACGTGAAATGGTAATTAATTTTACCGATAATACTGTGGTGTTAGATATGGAGTATTACCAGTTTAGCTCCAGGGGATGAATAGGTTGGGATTGGGAAATAAAATAAATAATTACTTCGGTGTGGTTCGCTAATCCCGACTAGTTTGGAAAACCATAATATGGTTTGAAATGATATCCAAAGGAAGATTAAAGAATAAATTCAGAAGAATTTATCTTTGATAAAATTTATGGGAACCTATTCCCTAAGAATGTGAAAACTGGAATAAAAGAATATTCTGAATTGGAATGAGGCGTCCGTTGTGTTTGTGTAACATTTGTTTATCATACACGTGGGTTATTCAGAAAGGCCGGGTTTATACCCATTTCGAATAACCGATTCGACGAGATGTCGAAGATGAAGATGGTGGTTGAAGACCGGAAGTCTTCACATCGTTTGGGTGGTTGCTGATGATCTTGATTGCGCTGTACACCCAAGATGAGGGAATCAGTTGGTGATCGTCCAGACGTACTTGGAGATGGATGGATATGCGAGGAAAGTGCCTCCGGTTTCGTTCAGACCCAGAGCGAAATTGTAAATGGATTGTGTGTCTGACATTGGATTTTATTCTGTGTTGATTGATCTCTATTAAATATACATCTGTTTGGCGGCGGAGAATTTATTCTCTTGCTTAACGCCCTTCTCTGAGACGTACGAGCTCAGAGGTTGTATATAGATGGACATCAGCCGCATGGAGTGAATTGCCAGTGTGGCACGCGTAAGTGGCAATTGATCAAGGCTTCTGTTGAAAAGCAAAGTCTTGTGGTTGATGATCAAAGCATGGCCTGTGTGGCGTAGCTTTGTGTATAACGTGGATTCGCGAGCCTCACACCTCGGTATGAGTCAAAAACGGGAGACGGACCGCTGGGAGAGCACGACGTTTCTTTCTAGCTAGGGTGGTGTCAGTGACCTACCAGCCCTGACATTTATATACTTTTCACCTGTGTGGTTGTTAGATACGAGGCGCCTCGGATATAGGTCTGTAAGGACCGGGAAACGTGTGTTCAGGAATTGCCAATCCTCAAAAGTAAGAGAGGACCGGCCCAGCCGATTCCAAGGATCAAAGTGGGGTCCAGGGACATTTGCTAGAGTGTCTCGAACGCGGAGAGGAGCTTGCCCCTTGCCTCGACTCATGATGGAATCCAATTTCCAATACGTGATAATTCGGTTTTATTTGTAGAACCTAGTATGGCGACATAGTGGTATGGGTCATTCATGCCGCCTATGATTGATATTTATGATTGAAATTGTTTTGACACTATACACCTATAATAGTATCAAATAATGTGTTTTAAACGTATCAAGCATGCTTTGGCTGTTATAACGTAAAAACCTTATCCTCCGGCTTGCGTTGCATTGTGTGATGGGACTTGGGTCTTATAACAGCTTCATTTTTCTTTATTTAGCATTGCGCTGTTTGTTTTATGCACTGGTATTCTTGGGAGGAAACCCGTTCCGTGTTATACGGCGTGGTCCCTTGATTTACCTAGCTTTAAAAATAAAGATTAATAACTGTTTTAGTTCTCACACTAGTCCCATGACTGACCTGGAGTTTATTGTTTTAACCTAAACTCTGGGTGCCCTTATTTTCGACTCGGGCAGCTAGTAGTTTTGGTTTTGCAGATTTATATTCACAGGATCCTGATTTACTTCTAGTTGTGCTTTTGTATTATTTTCCGCTGCAATGTATTTAAATGTAATTTAAATCTCTGATATTTGTTGAATGTAATTTTTTCATTTATACTCTGTATATTCTTGTATTCTGATGGAATTGTTGCAATATACAATGAAATGTTCTTCCGTTTGCGTTCTATTTTGTCTTGTTCTCAAAGTATCCGCTCTTTCCTTCACGGGGAAGTTACGGGTTCTTACAGCCACCCTGTCCTTCAATGGCCACTCTTCTTCAAATTTCCTTCATCAATTTCTTATAATCCATCACATAATTTACGAAAATTATAAAGCCAATATTGGAGAGCACCACGAGACCTCTCTAGTCAACGGTCAAGATCATTGAAGGCGGCATCAATCAGGGTGCGATTTGGAATGAGGAACGGTAGTTTTGGGTTGAGCAATTTTAAAAAGAGAACGACGGGTTTTGAGAAGAAAGGTGAATAGATTTTAATTTTTAATTAATTAATTATATAATTAATATAATCAATGTTCCTAACGCCGTATCTCTCTCATACAAGGTCAGAATCGGACGAAACGAAATGCGTTGGAATCACGACAATGAGATCTGCAATATGGAACTGACTAGAGCTGAAATAGAGCACGTTGGAAATTCTGACAAAAATCGATGTGAGATCTCTATTTTTAAATAAATTTAATTGTTAATCGTGATGTGAAATTTATATTTATACTATATGAAATTCATGTTGGTGTTGTATAAAATTGAAATTGTTTGTGATTACGATGAACATCTAAATTGAATTGTGTGTATTCAAGTTTGTCAAAATTTGTGTATACAATAAAAACCATATTTTTATTGTACATATATATATATATATATAAATAGAATATTCATGTTTGCCAAAATGTATGTATACAATAAAAACCATATTTTTATTGTATATAATAAAATAAAAACATGTTAATACATGTTTGGCATTAAAAAGTCATTTTCTTATGTTAGATCAGAAATATAATAAAAACATGTTAATACATGTTTGGCATTAAAAAGTCATTTTTTTATGTTGGATTAGAAATATAATAAAACCATGTTAATACATGTTTGGCATTAAAAGTCATTTTCTTATGTTAGATTAGAAATAAAATAAAAATATGTTAATACATGTTTGGCATAAAAAGTCATTTTCTTATGTTAGATTAGAAATAAAATAAAAACATTTTAATACATGTTTGGCATTAAAAATTCATTGTATTGTGTTAGATTAGAAATAAAATAAAAACATGTTAATACATGTTCGGCATTAAAAAGTCATTTTATTATGTTAGATTAGAAATAAAATAAAAACATGTTATTACATGTTTTGCTATTTAAAAAGACATTTTTAATATGTTAGTGTAGAATAAAAAGAAAAACATGTTATTACATGTATTGCTATTTTAAAATACATTTTTGATATGTTAGAGTAAAATAAAAGGAATAACATGTTATTACATGTTTGGTTAAATAATAAAGATTACATTTTCATTACATATGGTGATCATTATAAACATGTCATTTTTGTAAAATCGTGTCGTGTTATTTAAATATGTCATTTTTGTAAAATCATGTTATGTTAGAATTAAAATATCGTTTTTTGTTAGATTAGAATAAAAATAACATTTTTGTTTAAAATGTTACATTAGAATAAAAATAACATTTTTGTTAAAAATGTTATATTAGATTAAAAATAACATTTTTGTTATAAAATTATCATTTTTGATAAATTGTCATGTTAGATTAAAAATAACATTTTTGTTATAAAAATGTCATTTTATATGAAAATGTCATGTTAAGATAAAATTATCATTTTAGATAAAAATGTCATGTAAGATAAAATTGTCATTTTAAATAAAATGTCATGTTAGGATAAATTTTTTATTTAGATAAAAATATCGTGTAAGATAAAATTGTCATTTTAAATAAAATGTCATGTTAGGATAAAATTATCATTATAGATAAAAATGTCATGTTAGATAAAATTATTATTTTAGATAACAATGTCATGTTAGATAAAATTGTCATTTTAAATAAAATGTCATGTTAGAATAAAAGATCATTTTAGTTAAATGTGTTATTTATGTTAGAAATAAATATATCATTTATGTTAGAGATAAATATGTCATTTATGTTAGGGGTAAAAATGTTGGGACTTCAAAATTTACATTTTAAATGTAAAGATAAAATATATAAAATATTCATTGTAAGGATAATAATGTTGAAACATTAAAATTTGCATTTTAAATGTAAAGCATGATTTATGTAAAATGATCATTGGACGAAATATAAAAATGTTTAACAATAAAAAGTTTACATTTTTATTGTATATGAGAAAATATGGAAAATGAACATTTGTTTTAAAAGATTCAAGTTAATAAAATCTTGTTTACATTAAAATTTATACTTTAATGTATGTATGAGTCATATTAAAAGATTCATTGTTTGAAAATTTGTTTTTCACATTTAAATTTACATTGTTAACATAAAAATGCATCATTAGAAAAAGGTTCATTGCTTGAAAAATGTTTTTACATTAAAATTTACATTTTTAATGTAAATAAAATCATATGAAATTAAAAGATTCATTGGGTAATAAAAATATATTTTGACATTGAAATTTACATTTTTAATGTAAATAAATCATTAGAAAAGGTTCCATCGTTTAATAAATTATGTTAACATTAAAATTACGTCTTTAATGTAATAATGGATTGATTAAAAAGATTAAACTTTGGTAAAAATGTGTTAACACAGGAAAGTACATATTTAATATACAAATGATTATATAAAAAGATTAAAAATTGATTATAGTATGTTTACATTCAAAAGCTGATTTTAATGCATAAAAGGATTCAATAAAAAGATCATTGTTCGGTAAAATTGTATTTTACATTGAAATTTTCATTTTTAATGTATGTAGGAATAATTAAAATATGCATTGTTCAATATTAACATTCACATGTTATAGGAGTAGAAATGTTCATTTGTTTGATATAAACGTTAACATGTTAGAGAAGTCAAAAAATGTACATTGGTAAAACATTATCATGATTATGTTAGCGATATTAGAAATAATTCAAACTGAATTATAATTGGTTAAATTTATTAACCAGTGATTTATGTATGTAAACTGTAACAACCCGGAAAATCAGAACCAATTTAAAAATTTTATTTTGGCAATTTTAATGAATTTTGAATATTTAAAATAATTTATTCTAAATAATAACGACTAAAAATTTATTTGGATCGAAGTTATAAAGAATATATTTATTTTATTATAAAACAAGGCCTGAATGGAGCGGCAGTTTGAAAATTTGAATTCGAACTTTGACTGACTGTACAGGATGCAAAATAAACCGGATTTTAGTGAAACCAAAAATATTTAAATCAGTTTAAAAATATCTTTCTAAAGAATCTGAAAAATTAAAATTTCATAGCAAGAATCAAAAGTTATGGCCAAATGAATTTTCAGAAAGGTCGCTATGGAATAAATATAGCCCGTAAAAATAGACAGTTTGCAAACGACCTCCATTTTCGACGAAACCACTTTTTTTGGATCCGGAATGTCAAATTATTGCTAGATTCCAATTTTCATAATTTTTGGAGTTAATATGTGAGCATGGCAAAGGAAAACGTGTTTGTTTAATTTCAGTCAATTTGGATCGACCAGAAAATGGCCATTTTTCAAACGGTCTTCAAATTCAACGAAATTAGTTTTGTTAGGACCATATAGTCAATACGAAGTCAAATTTATTTTTCTGGAATTTTTAGAATCAGTATGTGGCCCCAGCTAATTGAAATGTAAGTTCAAATCCAAATTTGAATGTTTTATATTTTAATTTGAAGAATAACTGACTGAAACAGTCGAATGGGCTAATGAACATATTCCATTGTGTTCGGAATGGGGGTATTTAGCTAGGGACGACAGTCATTGGGTTCGAATTGGTGTTCGTGTGGAGAAACAGGTATTTTCGAATTTAAATAAATTAAATTATAAAATATAAAGGCGCCGACCAATCATAATTTTCCATTTAATTTTCTCTCTCCCCGATACCCTCCTAGGTGCACGATGGAAAGCTTCCATCCCCTTCTCTCTTCTTTTCTGGCTAATCCACGCACCAAAATCGTATTCTCCTTGGAACTTTTTGTAGAGCTTCACATCCTCTTTAAATCCATATAGGATTTATGATTTTTCATTTGGTATTTGTCAAGATTGGAGCCTCCGAAGTCGGCAACTTCAAGCTGCCGCTGTAACACCCCACCTCCGTTAAGGTCACTCACAAAGGGAATGCCTTAACTTTGGTGGAGCATTTTAGTAAACAGAACAAAAACTTACAAGACAGATAAAACAGTACTTGAAAATTTTTAACTTTATTACAGCGGAAACAGAAATCAATATGGTTACACCCTTTCAAATCTCAGAATTCAAGTACAAAATATCAGTCTTGTACAAAAGCCTTCAAAATGCATGGTTTAAAATCATAATCCCCATAGAATGGAAGCTATACAGAGCCAAGCCATACTTTAAGCACTTCAAGCAAAGAGAAATCCGGATCAAGCTAAAGTATTCCCTCCTTGGATAACCTGGGGGGAAACGGAAGAAAGGAGGCGAAACAACAAGGGTCAGACAAAAAGTCTGGCAAGTCTAGTGACTTTCAGCATATGAACAGATAATAATAATATGACATGAACATAAAACTGGATGAGAGATAACTGTAATAGGGTAGCAGATATAACAGAAGAACAGAATGACATAAACTATTGCTTTACACTTCTCTGCACTAATACTAGTATAACAGAATTAGGTGTCACCCTAATGTCTAAACTGAAACAGGAACGGGTACAGAATAATTTAACAGAAACAGAATGCTAATAATGGGCCTTTACTACCCGATCAGAAACAGACAGAAGTAGAAACAGATTAATCCCTACGGAAACAGAATGTAGAATTAGGTGTACACTAGTAATGGGCCTTTACCACCCGAACAGACGGTACCACGCAGAAACAGACAGGTGTTACCACCCAACAGAAACAGACGGTACCAACAGAAACAGACAGAACTAAGTGTACCCTAAAACCCTACCCTAAGCGATCGGCTCCCTAATACATAAATATCCTGTGTCGGCCCCACAGTAGGGTGTATCACTCCCTAAAGTGACAACCAATTGGCATAGACCTATTTACAGATGTCACGGCGTCTTACATCCTCAGAGGCAGACCGGGATCCTTGCACGCACATGACCCGGTTGGAACGCACCATCAACACCCCTCGCCATTATCAGAATGAACCGCTTATAATTAGTTCAGCAAGCGTGCCCGGAACCTACTTACTGTTGGGTCAAAGTTTTGATACCAGAAAGGGTTACTGACTAATATGGGTCCCAAACAATAGATGACACAAGTAATTCCCCTCCTAACCTTGTGTCCCCAGACTAACAGATTTTAGTTTAACTTGTCTACAAGTTTCAGACATACAAAATTTAGATTAACTAGTTCACAGATCAGGAAATCAAGTTAACAGGTTTTCAGACTAACGGATCAGATGTTCGGATTAACAGGCTTACAGATTAACTGGTTCCAAATTATCTAACTTTGTATTGGGCCTACGGATTCACGAAACGGGTTTATCAGACTCATTGGTCCAATTGGTTTAACCTTACCCAACACGTTTTAGACATCATAATTATCTCAGATTTTCATTAATTAAATATTAATGCCCAAACCTCTCACATTAGACTGACAGTTTGCGACTACTGGTTAGGCCGGTTGGTTCCGGGCAGGTTTCTGTCGCAAACTGAGTCTAACCTCGGGTTTCTAGCACGTTATGACTAACTTCTCACATTAGAACCTATTGTTTGCGACCACTGGATTATGCCGGGCGGTTCCGGGCAGAATTACGCCACAAACTCATTCTAACCTCGAGTTAGCCATGTTTATCTTTGCGGCCAATTAATTAATGATTTGCCATTTATACCCACGCCTAATATACATGTCAATTATTCATAACTATAGCCAATTCAGATTATGTCAATAGCGGACTAATTATACCAACTCAACAGATATAGCAGATAACAGATTTGGCAGATGAACAAATCTAGCAGACTAGGCAGTAGAGCAGAACTAGCAGATTAAGCAATATAACAGAACTAGCAGATTAGGCAATGTAACACAACTAGCAAATTAGGCAAATATAACAAATTTACTCATTTCTTAAAGTTTTATATCTTGCCTAATTATAAATCTTGCCTAAGTTCACGTGCATAAATAATAGTCTTGATTCACAATATTATCATATACCCTATGTTTGTATTAAATTTACATAGCACAGATTATGGTCATAAATTTACCATATATCATATGTTCCAAATTTTTATTAAACTTGCATAGTACAGAAGATCCATATAATTTATACCAAATATAGCCATAGATTACTATGCATGTCATATATCCCGAAGGTCCCTTACTTAGGTGTTTATTTACATTAATAGATATCCTACTTTCATGTAAATCTTTATACCTAGGCCATATTCTCTTTATCCTAAATCACGTGTTCAATACAGTCTATATTTATGTTCAATTATATACTTTTTATGTCATGTCCACAAATCATATGTTCAATACCTTTTTATGTTATAAATATAACATGTCCAATCATATGTCTCAGATTCATGTTCTAGCTACAGTCCATGTTCTTTCCTCAAATTAGTCACCTATTGGTCATGCCCAATTTATGCATCATTCATTTTACTGTCCCAAACATTTTAGCGCATGTTAATCTCTTATAAGATTGGCTCAGGCTCGTAGTAGCCTGGCTATAGAACAGAAAGAGGAAAGAGGTACAAAATAAGATAAATCAAATCAGAACAGAACAGATATAATCTCAGATTCAGATTCACAATTCATGTCAAAATCAGAATTAACGTTTTTAGCGGAAAATAACTGTACTTGCCTTAATTGGATTAAAGAAAGAACTCTAGTTGTTGTAGAACCGTTGCAGAAGCTCTAATCTCTAATTGAATTTAGGTTGATGTTGATTGTCTTCTAATTTTGATTCCAGCAGAGTAGCAACACCATTTTTAATTTTATTTTAGAACAGAGGCAGAGTAGAAGCAGAATAGAATTGTATGCAGAGAAGGCTGGGTTTGGGGCTGTTTAAATAGGTTTAGGCAGACGAATCTAGACAGAAAACGAGACCAGATACATCAGAACGCACCCAGGTAGAAAAGCAGATTCGGGAGGTAGGTCGACCCCCAGGTCGACTGTAGGGTCGACCCCCTGGGGGCAGGTCGACTCTAGGGTCGACTCCCCAGTTGACCTGGTCTGTGCTGTTTAATTTTTTTCTGAACTTTGGAAGGCCATAACTTGGTCATATGGACTCCGATTTACGAAATTTCGGACTCTATTTCGCGTATTTTTCCGAGACGAACGCAATGGCACAGCCCGTTTACCTTGATTCTGATTTTATATTTTAATTATACTCAGATTTGTAATTCTTAAGTTCACAGAAAATACGGTGTGTTACATTCTCCCCTCCTTAAAGGATTTCGTCCCCGAAATCTTCAAGTTAAGAAGAATGTGTCCTACCATCCAATCACTCATCTACTCAGTCATCATCCACAAGCATCCATTGTCCTTAGAAATTTCTGGTGCTGTATGAACATTTGCAAAAGTGTGTGTATATGTTCCTTATCTAATGCAAAGATCAGGCGGTCTACTGATTCAGTTGACCTCCTTAATGTGAATTATGTCAGTGCCATGAGTCCAATATGTATGCAATTTTCCTATTTGATACATATCATTTCTATATGAGTGCACAACCATCCACTCATATGCAATATCCATGTGCTGATTCAACCATTTTGCATCCATAAAAATTTAAAATACTCACACATCCATATGCAGTATGAGAGTGTTTTCGAGCCGATCTAGTGCCTAGTGTGTGTATATGCGTCCACGAGCAACCACTAGCAACCACTTGCATCCACTTGCAACCATCAAACATAACATGTCTCAAACACATGTTTACACCCATTAGGATTCCTATCTATAAGTTGAACACTCGATCGATAGGATACAGTCGAGTGATGGAAGCGAGTACAGATAAAACAAAAACTTGATTCCTATCAGACATTGGTTGAGAAAATAATTCCCCTAAGGGTCAACCCTGAAGACCGAAATCAACATCAGATTGACACCCAGAGGGTTACCCTCTTTAGACAATGTCAAAACTGGAAATCTTATCAGAAGTATTCAGATATTTACAGACTACTGGTACAGATCAGGTTCCCTAATGATTCTTCGGAAGCTAAGCATGATAAAAATCATATCCCACAAAAACTCAGAATATATGCGTCATATTTGACGCCTAACACAGATATCCCTCAAACCCCAATCTCAAACAGATGAGCCATAACCCTTATGGGTCTGAGTCTACAGCGGAATTCAGAAATAATACTAGTATTAAAGTGCAGAGTATCGATTACAAAATCAAAATACCAGAATCAGAAAAAGTCTTAACTCCATAATCAGATAAAGAAATTAAACCTACTATAGAAATTTTTCCTATTTCTATCCTAGCCACTAGCCTCGAGAGTGTTTGCCTGCCCTCCAGAAGTTGGTCCTGTCCTCTGTCCTTGCCTTCGTTTCTTCGGGCAGTCCCTAGTAAAGTGCCCCATCTCACCACAGTTGAAGCAAGCACCCTCCCCTTCCTCTTTCGGTAATCCTTATTCAGATGAGTCGAGCTTCCATAAGTAAAACACTTTCCTCCTCCTTATCTTCAAACTTTCCTTCCTTCTTTTGTGTTTCCCTTTTGCCTCCATTGTGAACTAAGTCTATATGAGTTTCTCACCTTTGGGTTGTGCTCCTTAGCCAAACCTCATCATTCTCATCTTTACTATCCTTGTGTAACACGTTGACCAATCCCTCGAAAGCAGCCTCCATCGCCCAGAAAAATCCTTCAAAGCTCTAAAGAAAACTAGCCGGAGGTGAAACTACTACAGCTATCGATGGAAGTCGGGCACTACTTTGCCCTTCGACGAGGTTACCTCCCAGAAAACCGGGAGCCCCAGAGACTCAAGAAAGAAGGAAACAAGGATTCAAGCAGAGGATCAAAAGATAGATATATGGCTTAAGGGACTATGTTTTTCAAAATAAGCTTTACTTTTGAAAATATTTCCTTTTAAAAACCTTTTTGAAAATAGTTTTCAAAAATTCTTTATTGAATCCGGTAACCTTCAGCTCTGATACCAAGTGTAACACCCCACCTCCGTTAAGGTCACTCACAAAGGGAATGCCTTAACTTTGGTGGACCATTTTAGTAAACAGAACAGAAACTTACAAGACAGATAAAACAATACTTGAAAATTTTTAACTTTATTACAGCGGAAACAATATGGTTACACCCTTTCAAATCTCAGAATTCAAGTACAAAATATCAGTCTTGTACAAAAGCCTTCAAAATGCATGGTTTAAAATCATAATCCCCATAGAATGGAAGCTATACAGAGCCAAGCCATACTTTAAGCACTTCAAGCAAAGAGAAATCCGGATCAAGCTAAAGTATTCCCTCCTTGGATAACCTGGGGGGGAAACGGAAGAAAGGAGGCGAAACAACAAGGGTCAGACAAAAAGTCTGGCAAGTCCAGTGACTTTCAGCATATGAACAGATAATAATAATATGACATGAACATAAAACTGGATGAGAGATAACTGTAACAGGGTAGCAGATATAACAGAAGAACAGAATGACATAAACTATTGCTTTACACTTCTCTGCACTAATACTAGTATAACAGAATTAGGTGTCACCCTAATGTCTAAACTGAAACAGGAACGGGTACAGAATAATTTAACAGAAACAGAATGCTAATAATGGGCCTTTACTACCCGATCAGAAACAGACAGAAGCAGAAACAGATTAATCCCTACGGAAACAGAATGTAGAATTAGGTGTACACTAGTAATGGGCCTTTACCACCCGAACAGACGGTACCACGCAGAAACAAACAGGTGTTACCACCCAACAGAAACAGACGGTACCAACAGAAACAGACAGAACTAAGTGTACCCTAAAACCCTACCTCAAGCGATCGGCTCCCTAATACATAAATATCATGTGTCGGCCCCACAGTAGGGTGTATCACTCCTTAAAGTGACAACCAATTGGCACAGACCTATTTATAGATGTCACGGCGTCTTACATCCTCAGAGGCAGACTGGGATCCTTGCACACACATGACCCGGTTGGAACGCACCATCAACACCCCTCACCATTATCAGAATGAACCACTTATAATTAGTTCAGTAAGCGTGCCCGGACCCTACTTGCTGTTGGGTCAATGTTTTGATACCAGAAAGGGTTACTGACTAATATGGGTCCCAAACAACAGATGACACAAGTAATTCCCCTCCTAACCTTGTGTCCCCAGACTAACAGATTTTAGTTTAACTTGTCTACAAGTTTCAGACATACAAAATTTAGATTAACTAGTTCACAGATCAGGAAATCAAGTTAACAGGTTTTCAGACTAACGGATCAGATGTTCGGATTAACAGGCTTACAGATTAACTGGTTCCAGATTATCTAACTTTGTATTGGGCCTACGGATTCACGAAATGGGTTTATCAGACTCATTGGTCCAATTGGTTTAACCTTACCCAACACGTTTTAGACATCATAATTATCTCAGATTTTCATTAATTAAATATTAATGCTCAAACCTCTCACATTAGACTGACAGTTTGCGGCTACTGGTTAGGCCGGTTGGTTTCGGGCAGGTTTCTGTCGCAAACTGAGTCTAACCTCGGGTTTCTAGCACGTTATGACTAACTTCTCACATTAGAACCTATTGTTTGCGACCACTGGATTATGCCGGGCGGTTCCGGGCAGAATTACGCCGCAAACTCATTCTAACCTCGAGTTAGCCAAGTTTATCTTTGCGGCCAATTAATTAATGATTTACCATTTATACCCACGCCTAATATACATGTCAATTATTCATAACTATAGCCAATTCAGATTATGTCAATAGCGGACTAATTATACCAACTCAACAGATATAGCAGATAACAGATTTGGCAGATGAACAAATCTAGCAGACTAAGCAGTAGAGCAGAACTAGCATATTAAGCAATATAACAGAACTAGCAGATTAGGCAATGTAACACAACTAGAAAATTAGGCAAATATAACAAATTTACTCATTTCTTAAAGTTTCATACCTTGCCTAATTATAAATCTTGCCTAAGTTCACATGCATAAATAATAGTCTTGATTCACAATATTATCATATACCCTATGTTTGTATTAAATTTACATAGCACAGATTATGGTCATAAATTTACCATATATCATATGTTCCAAATTTTTATTAAACTTGCATAGTACAGAAGATCCATATAATTTATACCAAATATAGCCATAGATTACTATGCATGTCATATATCCCAAAGGTCCCTTACTTAGGTGTTTATTTACATTAATAGATATCCTACTTTCATGTAAATCTTTATACCTAGGCCATATTCTCTTTATCCTAAATCACGTGTTCAATACAGTCTATATTTATGTTCAATTATATACTTTTTATGTCATGTCCACAAATCATATGTTCAATACCTTTTTATGTTATAAATATAACATGTCCAATCATATGTCTCAGATTCATGTTCTAGCTACAGTCCATGTTCTTTCCTCAAATTAGTCACCTATTGGTCATGCCCAATTTATGCATCATTCATTTTACTGTCCCAAACATTTTAGCGCATGTTAATCTCTTATAAGATTGGCTCAGGCTCGTAGTAGCCTGGCTATAGAACAGAAAGAGGAAAGAGGTACAGAATAAGATAAATCAAATCAGAACAGAACAGATATAATCTCAGATTCAGATTCACAATTCATGTCAAAATCAGAATTAACGTTTTTAGCGGAAAATAACTGTACTTGCCTTAATTGGATTAAAGAAAGAACTCTAGTTGTTGTAGAACCGTTGCAGAAGCTCTAATCTCTAATTGAATTTAGGTTGATGCTGATTGTCTTCTGGTTTTGATTCCAGCAGAGTAGCAACGCCATTTTTATTTTTAATTTAGAACAGAGGCAGAGTAGAAGCAGAATAGAATTGTGTGCAGAGAAGGCTGGGTTTGGGGCTGTTTAAATAGGTTTAGGCAGACGAATCTAGACAGAAAACGAGACCAGATACATCAGAATGCACCCAGGCAGAAAAGCAGATTCAGGAGGTAGGTCGACCCCCAGGTCGACTCTAGGGTCGACCCCCTGGGGGCAGGTCGACTCTAGGGTCGACTCTAGGGTCGACCCCCTGGGGGCAGGTCGACTCTAGGGTCGACCCCTGGGGGCAGGTCGACTCTAGGGTCGACTCCCCAGTCGACCTGGTCTGTGTTGTTTAATTTTTTTTTTCTGAACTTTGGAAGGCCATAACTTAGTCATATGGTCTCCGTTTTGTAATTCTTAAGTTCATAGAAAATACGGGGTGTTACATCTGCCACAATCAACCACGGCCACCGAACTGGGTCCCGTGGCCGGTGCACATGCGCCCCTCCTCCCTCTTCGATGCTGCATAACCCGATCGACATTTAACTTCATGGATTGATCGAAAAATTTAAACCTAGGTTTGAACAGAAAACTGAAAGGTACGAGTTTGTTTATTTTAAACTGATTATAACAGTTTAAAACTATCGCAAAGTTCGATTAACTTCTAAAAATCTTATCTTTTTTCTTTGTGGTCGAAATCCAGTGAAACAAGAGACACCGGGACCGTGAGGACGTCTTCTACATCCTAGAAGAGACCGGGGAATTTTTAGAGCTTACTACAATTTTTGGCAAAGCGAAAAGCAATGTGAGATTTCTAAATTCAAATTTGAATGGAATGGCGATGTATAAATTATATGATCAATGTATAAGTTATATAAGCATTGTACACCTCATGTGTAAGCATTGTATAAATTATATGTGCGATGTATAAGTTATATATACGTTGTAAAAATCATATGTGCATTGAATGAAATGGAAATATATACATTTATATATACGTATATATATACTCTCCTCGTCCACAAACCATGGAGGATATATATTGGTTGTGATTGTCTGGATTGTGGTTGACGTGAAATTTGGTTGATAAATGCGAATGGTTTATAATGATTGTTTGTGGTTGAAACAAAATCGGAATTGTTTGTGGAAAAATATTCTATATGATATGAAAATGATCGAAATGATTAGCTCATTAGGACAAGCCCCTTAGGGAACGCCGCGAGGCCTAAGGTAGTGCGAGGAGCCGTACTCGGGACGGTGCCAGTTTCAAACCCCCTGTCGTTATGCTGTCGAAATTTTCTGAAATATTCATGTGTTGGAAAAATATTCATATAACGAATGAATTGTTTAAACCATAAAAATCACATTTTTATCATGTATACGAAGTATATAAAATATTCATGTTTGAAATAAATTGTTTTAACAATAAAAATCATATTTTTATTATATATATGAATTGCTAAAAATATTCATGTTTGAAATAAATTTTTTTAACAATAAAAATCACGTTTTATTATATATATATATATATATATATATATATATGGAGTGTTAAAAATAGTCGTTTGTTGAAATAAATATTTGTTGGGTAAAAATATTATTTTTACTACATATATGAAATGAAAACAGTTTGGAAATCGAAGAATGGATTATATATATATATAATTAAAATAAAACGAATAACGACACTGCAGTTTGTGTTTTGGAATCGTGATTTTAAACGATTATACCGAGAAATCCGATCATCGGATTTCCCTGAAACCAAAACCGTTGGGTTCGCTTTGAAAATATCTTTCCAATGATATCAAATTTGTAAAGATTCAACGGTTAGATTGTGTGAAATGTTTAATTCAAATCTGAATGAAAACAGCGCCAGAATGGATTATATATATATATATATATATATATATAATTAAAATAAAACGAATAACGTCGCTGCATTTCGTATTTTGAAATCGTAACTTTAAACGATTGTACCGGAAGATCCGACCGTCGGAATTTCCCAAAACTGGAACCGTTGGGTCCGCTTTGAAGGATCTTTCCAACGATATAAAAGTTGTAAAGATCCAACGGTTAGATTTTTAGATATGTGTAAATCAAATCTGAAGAAAAACAGCGCCATGGCCGCGTTATGGCCTGAAGCATCGTCTAAATAGATGGGCTATTTTTAAATAAATAAAAATAGCGATAAATCGTTATAAAATATTATAAATGATATGGAATGGAAATAAACTGAATTTACTTGGTTTATTGGATATTTGATGGTTGAATGTGTTTGACATGAAAATTATATTAATGAACTGAATTATGGATGTCAAATAATTTAACCATGGAAATGAATTGATTTGAATTTTAATATATGTGAATTAATTGAAAAGGTTGAGTTAAATCTCATTTCAAATAATTGGTCGACGATTAGAAGTCGAAGATATGAAGATGGTGCAAGACCGATGATTTTCACATCGAATGGATGGCTACTGATGCCTTTGATCGGATTTGCTGCGCTGAAGGGGTTACAGTGGTGGTTTTTCGGACGTACTTGTTGATCGTTCGAATGTACGAGGGCCTCTCTCTTGTATTGGACATATGGGACGAGGAATAAGGTGCCTCCGGTTTCGTTCAGACCCAGAACGGACTTGTAAATGGATGTGTGTCTGACGTTGTAGGTTGACAACGTGGCATACAGAGATGCTGTGATCAAGGCTTTTGTTGAAAAGCAGAGTCTTGTGGTTGATGATCAAAGCATGGCTTTAATATAGCTAGCTTTGTGTATAGCATTGATTCGCGGGTCTCACACCCCGGTATGAACCAAAAACGGGAGAGGAGACATGCATTTCCTTCTAGCTAGGAGTGGTGTCTGGGTTTTTCACGCCCGGATGTTTTACTTATGTAGATGATGGATAGCGAGGCGACTCGGTTATTTCAGTCTCTTCGGAGCCAATGGTTTGTTCGGGATATGACCAGTTTACGCCCTGTAATGCGGGGAAACGCAGTGTTCAGGCATTTTAATCCACTCCGTGTGGACCGGCGCTGACGATCCAAAGGCTTGACAAAGTACTTGCCTTAGGCTCGGGCTAGACAGTCTCGAAGCAGTAAGGACGATCCCTTGACTTGATTCATGAAGGAAATCCAATTTCCAAATGCGACATCGTGTGGTTTTGATTGTAAACCTATATATGGCGACATGATATATGGTACCCATGCCGTCTATGATTGCTACTTATGATTGAAATTGTTTTTGAAACATATAAGCATTAGTAATAATATCAGACGATTTTGATTTATACGTATCAAGCATATTTTGGCCATTATAAGGTAAAACTCTATCCTCCGGTTTGCGTTGCATTGTGTGATGGGACCTGAGTCTTATAATGGCTTCATTTTTGTAAAAAGCATTACGATGTTTAAATGATTTACTTGTTTTAAGCACTGGCAATCCAATAGAGTAAACCCGTTCCGCGTTAGCGGCGTGGTCCTGTGATTGGCCTTATTGTAAAATAAGTTAAATAGATTTCTCATACCAGTCCCATGACTGACTCGTAGTTTGTTTCACTTGCAAACTCGGGTGCCCTATTTTCTACACAGGCAGCCTTGTATTCAGGTTTTAGCAGACTCTCTCTGGATAGCTATGGAGCTGAAGATGGATTCTATCACTTCTATTATGTTGTTCAGCTCTTGTTATGTATATTATCTTTGATTCCACTGTAGACATTTTATATAAAGCTGAAACTGTATTTTGTACTAAGTATGATCCTGTTATATTATGTAACTCTGATGATTATTATTTCCAGTGTAATTTGATGTACATTATCTGGTGTAATTATATATTTATGTTCCGCTATCATTTGTTTAAGTGTTATATTCCAAAGATTACCCTTACCACCGTTGAACGGGGGTTTGGGTTCATCACATAAACTGTTGTTGTTTGAAAACCCCATACGGGTATTGGGATGATATTTGTCATACACTAGTCCCGATGTTTAGTTATATGCCAATCGATGGATAGACAATCTGTGATAAGCATTATTTATTTATTTATTTTAATGCTCACATAGTTATAGATTTCACTCTAGATGCGAATGGATTGTTTAACATTATTGTCATATATATATGCGATGTATGAAATCCGTATAACTGATTTTATATGGTAATTGATTGAGTCGCATTCCGATTCAGAATATTTTTAATAAAATAATATTTTTTAAACAAAAAAAATTTATATACATAATAGTTTAAGGTAAAGAATTTTGTAAATAAAGAATATTTTAAAATAATGAATATTTTAGAATAATATCCAATGAAGAAAAAAAATATTGACATGTGAAGCCGAATTAAGTAGAAACGCCATTTTTGACCCGAACAGGTTTATCAATCGATTTATTTCATTTTAAAATGAATATAAAAAGAAGTGATTTGAAAATCTAATATTTTGAAATTATTAATATTATAATATGATAAAGATATAGAATATTCAATTTTTATTTAAAATTGAAAAATGAAGTTAAAATCATTTTAAAATGAATTTATAAATATTTTATAAAATAAGATTTAAAAAGGAAACCGATGAAATATATATAATATATTACATATATAATGGCCTGAATAGAACGCGCCGCGCAGCGACCGTTAGCGAATTTCGACCATTAACCTCAAATTGATGTTACGGTAGATCCGACCGTCGGATCCTCCTAAAACCAGAACTGCTTGGTTCATATCGAAAAGAGATTTTCAATTAATATAAGAGGTTTGAAATCTAACGGTTGGATGTAATAACCTGGAAATCTGGGCCAGTTTAAAATTTTTATTTTGGCAATTTTAGTGAATTTCGATTATATAAAATGAATTATTTTAAATAATAACGACGAGAAATTTATTTTGAATAGAATTCGAACGTATATATTATATAGATCGTCGATAGAATATAAATATTTATTTATATTTATAAAAGGAATTGAAAATGGCGCGGTAGTTCAATAATTCGATTTCAAACTTCAATTGAATGTACCGGGTGCAAAATAAACCGAATTTTAGTGAAACCAAAAATAATGGAATCTAATTGAGAATATCTTTCCAACGAATCCGGGAAATCAAAATTTCATAGCGGGAATCAAAAGATAAGCCCAGTTGAAAATTCTGAATAGTCGCTATAGAATTCAGAACCTTAAAAATGGGAATTTTGCAAACGACCTCGGATTTCGACAAAACCACTTTTGTTGGATCCGGGATGTCTAGTTACTACTAGGTTTCAAATTTCATAATTTTTCAAATCAATATGTGAGCGTGGCAAAGGAAAACGCGTTTGACCAGTTTTAGTTGATTTTAATCGACTGGAAAATGGCCATTTTTCCAACGGTCTCAGAATTCGACGAAACTAGTTTTGTTAGGATTGTATTGTCAATATAAAGCTAGAAAATATTTTTCTGGAATTTTTCGAGTTAGTATGTGACCCCGGTAATTTGAAATGCGCATTCAAATTCAATATATAGAGTTATATTTTGATTTTGACGAAAACTGATCGAAACGATCGAATCAGCTTAAGATACATATCCCAATGTGTTCGGAATGGGGTAATTAGCTATGGACGACAGGCGGTGGGCTTGATTTCGACTTCGAAATAAAAAGTTAATTTTTAAAATTAAACTATTTTATATTATATATATATAATTTTTTAAATGCCCCCTCTTTCATTTTTACAGAAGAAAAAAAAAACCTCGTTTGCCTCGTCAATCCCCAATCGCGCCACACCCCTTGTCCACATCGCCACCTCCGTTCACCCCCCTCCTCTCGCTCCTCCGCCTCTTCTTCTTCTCCACTCCTCCCTCCTCCTCGAATCAAAAAACCCCTCCCCCAATCGACCATCGCGACGCCGCCAGGAGGCCCCCGCCAACCACCACGCCCCCACCCTTCGCCTGACAGCCCTCCGCCCAGATCTGAACCCCTCCTTCCCCCTCTTCCTCGAACGGCCTCCCACCTCGAGCCAGTGACGCGACCTCCACATCACCGCCGCCCACCAAAAGACCGACGCCCACTGCTCCGACCAGCACCCCCATCTCCGGCACCTCCTTTCGCTGAAAACGGTGAGCATTTACTTTATTTCTATTTTTGTGTAAAGAAATTAGTTTTAAATATATATATATATATATATATATAACAGAAAATCAGTTTTTTTAAAGCAACATAGTCTTAATAGAATTCAGTTTTATGTTTAGTGATTTTTGAATTGAAAAGATTATATTTTTATTTATAAAAATATGATTTTTATATGAGGAAAAGGTAGAAAAGATTTTTATTCAGTTAAAGATAGGATTTTTATATTATAAAAAGGAATAAAAATATGATTTTTAGCATATAGGAAGTATAAAAGATATAATCTTTATTATATGAATATCGATGTAAAAATAGAATTTTTATCTACAGAACATCGATGTAAAAATAGAATTTTTATCTATGGAATATCGATGTAAAAATAGAATTTTTTATCCATATGGAGTGATAATAAAAATTCGATTTTTATATATTGAATAGCGAAGTAAAAATTCGATTTTTATATATTGAATAGCGAAGTAAAAAATTCGATTTTTATATATTGAATAGCGAAGTAAAAATTCAATTTTTCTATATTGAATCGCGAAGTAAAAATTCGATTTTTATATATTGAATAGCGAAGTAAAAATTCGATTTTTATATATTGAATAGCGAAGTAAAAATGTGATTTTTATATATGTAGAGAATACGGGCAGAGAAAGTGATCAAAGGAAGAACGATAAAGATTTCCTACATATGAAGTATCGAGGCGAATTGGTTAAGCTAATCGTTGAGAATTTCTCACTCTTTAATTTAATTTTCTAGTTATATATATATATATATATATATATACATACTAGGATGCAGACAGTGTTTAGTAGCACCCGACACCCGTCGTCCACAGACCATGGACGGCTTGTATGCTTGTTTGTTTGATTTTGATGTGTAGTTGATTGTGTGATGTGATGTGAAATGAAATAAAATATTTTATAGTTAAAAATAGAATTTTTAACGTGTATATGAAATGAAATAAATTAATATAAACAAATCGAACGATTTGTTTATATACACACCTTTGACTGATATTGATTGGGACGATAAATTTTACACATCGCCCAACTGCACAAATAAAATCTGTGTTTGATTGTTTGAAACCCCACACAGGTATTGGGATGATATTTGACGTACACTAACCCCGATTGTTTAGTTATATGTCGATCGATTGATTGACAGACTGTTATAAGCGGGGAATATTTATATTTGATGCTTATACAGTGTAGAATGCACTTTGGATGATGGTTGATTATTCATCGTTGTTATTGTATACATGTGTTGTAGAAAATCCATATAATTAACATTATATGGTAATTTATTGGGCCTCATTCCAGTTTTGAAATAGAAATATTTGAAATAGAAATATTTGAAATAGAATATTTGAAAATAGAAATATATAAAGCTGTGTTGATTAGATTAACGCCATTTTGACGTGAACGATATTTATATCGATTTTATTCATTTTATAATGAATATCGAAAGTGATTTCAAAATCTGATATTTTGAAAAGAATTGAAATTCGAATTAAATTGAATATAAATGAATTCGAATTGAATATAAATGAATTTGAATTAAATTGAATATAAATGAATTCGAATTGAAATTGAATATAAATGAATTCGAATTGAAATTGAATATAAATGAATTCGAATTGAAATTGAATATAAATGAATTCAAATTGAAATTGAGTATAAATGAATTCGAATTGAAATTGAATTGAAAACGAACTGAAATTGAATTAGAAATCAATTTGAATTGAAATCTATTTGAAATGAATTTAAAGCGAATTTATATTGGAATATTCGATTTTTATTTGAAATTGAATATGAAGTTGAAACCGTTTTGAAAATGAATTTAAAACGATTTATAAAGCACGTTTTGAATTGAAATCGACGAAGCATATATTATATATAATATAATGGCCTGAATAGAACGCGCTGCGCCGCGGTAGTTCACGAATTTCGACCATTGACTTCGAACGGATATTACGGGAGATCCGACCGTCGGATTCTCCTAAAACTGGAACCATTGGGTTCGTATCGAAAAGAGCTTTCTAACGAATATTAGAAATTTGAAATCTAACGGTTGGATTTGGAATTATGTCCAAATCAAATTTGGAAAAGGTCGCTGTAAGTGCAGTTCGATGGCCGTTGATGGAAATCGACTGTACGGGCCTTGATAAAATTATTAAAAATAGTAATAATTTGTGTAGAATCATAAGAAATGATTTGTGAAGAATTGGGATGAAAAACTCCATATTTGAAAAGATAAAAATAGATTTTTATCGAAAAGAACTAGTTTTGAACTAGAATTATAATTCTATTTATTTTTAAATAAATAAATTGGATTTGAAATGGTTTTGAAAATAACCAGAATTTCCAATAATTATATTGGAATGGATTTGAATCGAAATTGTCTTCGGAATATTTCGATGTTGGATTTCGTGATTATACAGATATTGTTATGGAAATTTGAAAGATATATATTTATATCGTTATTTCCAATACGACATTTGTTAGTCGTAGAATTTGATAATGAATATAAGCCGATATATTTTCTATTCAGAGTCTTGTATTTAGTATCAAATGTGATTTTGGTTTGTCGTGAATGGTGTCTTCATTAACACTGTTCTTAAGCCCAGTTGAGAAAAAGATTAAATCTTTTTATTTAGATTTAATGAAGTGTACCAATTAAATAATATTTAATTGGAATTGAATTGGTATTGATTTTTGGGTTTATCATGAACAGTGTTTTCAATAACACTTATTCTTTAACCTGATAATTAATGGAATGTGATTTTGGGTTGTCGTGAACGGTATCTTCAATAATACTGTTCTTAGCCCCAAAGGAGTTAAGAAAATCAGAAACTAACCGGGGATTGGTTAAGTTGATTGATTTCTGGGGTATTGATCTGATGTTGGTTTCGGCCTTCGGGGTTAATACTTAGGGAATTGCTCACTTGCTAATTTACGGTTAGGGACTGATTGAAATGTGTTGTGATTTTGGGTTTATCGTGAACCGTGTTTTAAATGACACTGATTCTTTAACCCAGTCACAGATTAAAACTAAGTGGATTTTTAATGAATCTTTAATTAGATTGAAATGATCGAGAATGGAGTATCACCAGTTTTGCTCCAGGCGATAGTTAAATCTTTAATTAGATTTGAACGTGAAATGTTAATTGAATTTACCGATAACACCGTGGTGTTAGATATGAAGTATTACCAGTTTTACTTCATGGGATGAATAGGTTGTGGTTGGAAAATTAAAACAAATGATTACTTCGGTAAGGTTCGTTAATTCCGACTAGTTGAATCGATATTCAAAAGAAGATTAAAGAATAAATTCAAGGAATTTATCTTTGATAAAATTAATGGGAACCTTTCCTTATGAATGTGAAATTTAGAAACTAACTGTCGGTTAGATAAGCAGAATTTTTTTTTTGGATATTGATCTGATGTTGGTTTCGGCCTTCGGGGTTAATATTTGGGGAATTATTCTCTTGTTAATTTACGGTTAGTGAGTGATGAATTGGAATGAGGCGTATGTTGTGTTTGTGTAACACATGTTTATTATATACGCGAGTTTTTCTGGAAGACCGGGTTTATCCCATTCTGAATAACTGATATGACGATAAGTCGAAGATGAAGACGGTGGTCGAAGACCGGAGGTCTTCACGTCGTTTGGGGTGATTACTGATGATCTTGATTGGGATGTACACCCAAGAAGATTGAAACAGTTGGTGATCGTCCAAACATACTTGGAGATCGATGGATATGCTGGGTACTAGGTGCCTCCGGTTTCGTTCAGACCCAGAACGGACTTGTAAATGGACTGTGTGTCTGACATTGGATTTTAGTCTATGTGATTGATTTCTATTAAATATATATCTGTTTGGCGGCGGAGAATTTATTCTTTTGCTTAACGCCCTTCTCTGAGACGTACGAGCTCATGGGTTATATACTGATGGATATCAAACGCATAGAGTGATTTGCCTGTGTGGCATGCTAAGATGCAAATGATCAAGGCTTCTGTTGAAAAGCAAAGTCTTGTGGTTGATGATCAAAGCACCGCCTGTGTGGCATAACTTTGTGTAACGTGAATTCGTGAGCCTCACAACCCGGTTGTGAACCAGAAATGGGAGAGGACCTCAGGAAGGGCATGCGTTTTCTTCTAGCTAGGGTGGTGTCAGTGACCTACCAGCCTTGACATTTATATACTTTTCACCTGTGTGGTTGTTGCTGTTGCGAGGCGCCTCGGTTAGATCGGACGATCCGGGTCTGATGGAGTCATTCGTTGGCTCATTTACGCCCCAAAGGGTGGGGAAACGTAGTGTTCAGGCATAATAATCCACATCGGTGGACCGGCCCTGATGATCCATGGGGCAGTTGTGGCTGTTCCTGAGACATGGGCTAGATTGTCTCGAATCGGTAGAGGCTATCTTTTGCCTCGGTTCACAGATGGAAATCCAACTTCCAATACGTGACTTTGCGGTTTTATTTGTAGAGCCTAGTATGGAGACATAGAAGCATGGGATGCTATGCCGTCTATGATTGATATTTATGATTTGAAGTTGTTTTATACACTTATTATAATATCAAATGATTTGTTTTAAACGTACTAAGCATGTTTGGCTATTATAAGGGAAAACCCTATCCCCGGCTTGCGTTGCATTGTGTGATAGGACCTGGGTCTTATAATAGCTTCATTTTTCTTTATTTAGCATTGCGCTGTTTGTCTTATGCACTGGTATTCTTGGGTGGAAACCCGTTCCATGTTATACGGCGTGGTCCCTTGATTTACCTAACTTTAAAATAAAGATTAATAACTGTTTTAGTTCTCACACCAGTCACATGACTGACCAGGAGTTTATTGTTTTAACCTAAACTCTGTGTGCCCTTATTTTGACACGGGCAGCTAGTAGTTTTGGGTTTTGCAGATTTATATTCACAGGATCCTGGTTTACAGCTGGAATGATATCCGGAAAGCTTTGTATCCGTATATCTCTTCTAGTTGTGTATTTTATTATTTTCCGCTGCGATGTATTTAAATGTAATTTAAATCTCTGATATTTCTATGTAATATATATTCATTTATACTCTGTATATTCTTGTATTCTGATGGAATTGTTGTAATTAACAGTGAAATGTTCTTCCGTCTGCATTCTATTTTGTCGTGTTCTCAAAACAATCAGGCGTTTCGAACGGTCTAGATCGGTTTAGCGACTGATTAGGATCGAGAGAAATTCCCGGTTGTTATATTTGGTATCAGAGCTTTGGTTTACAGAGCTCAGAGAACAAGACACGTTAGAACCGTACGAAAGAATTCATCAGATATTGGATTAGTAATATCCAACAAGAATGACTCGTTAGAGATAGGATCAGTAGTATCCTAGAACGAGTGTGAAGAGTATATTTTTAAAATGAAAACAATTTTTATTTTAAAAATTTAAATCGTTGTATACGTATTTGAATATTTATTTTATATTGATTAGGACAGTGCAGTATATAAAGATTTTGCATATATGCCTTGCAAACGTGTATTTGAAGTTTTAATATACTGGATAGATATAGAATTACACTCTAGTCGCCCGGGGGTGATTCTGATGATTGATATATCTTCATCAGAATTTATATTCGAGTGACGAACGTGTAATATCTATATATTTCCTATTGACTGGTGTGGGAACCAAAAATTAGATAGGGCCTATTGTTGTGACTTGGCATCAAAAAATTGATTTTTGACTATGTATCAACGTTATGAATTTCAAAAGCTAATCAACTAATTGATTGATGTTTGTGTTGTTTGTTTAGTTGTTTGATAATTTTTAACCATTTAGCCTAATTGAACCAAATAGTGAATTGTATTGAAATTTGGTCGCATTTTCTTGCATATACATGTACTTACATTGAACAGGTCATAGCAAAGAGGCTAGAGCAGAAGAATAAAATTTGTTTGCCCGACAAATAGGTACATGTTTACTATAATTTACTGTTTTGATTGGGTGATGATGATTTTATGAGCCGATTGGCTAGCCGCTTGGCTTTTTCTTTTTCTTTTTGAGATCAGAAGGCCTGTATGGCAATTTCGGGATTTTCCCGTGGCTCCCGGTGCAGGGGAGGTTATGGCGAAATTTTTCGGAAATTTAGGGTGTTAGCCAAATTTTTGAAAATTTTGAAAAGTTCTTAGAAACTGAAAAGTTGAAGAACTTAAGCCGTAATCAAACTAATAGAAGTTGAGTTGAATTGTTAAACAACTTTTGACTTCGTTCCTTTTCGGGACGAAAAGTTTTAAGTGGGGGAGATTGTAATAACCCGGAAATCTGGGCCAGTTTAAAATTTTTATTTTGGCAATTTTAGTGAATTTCGATTATATAAAATGAATTATTTTGAATAATAACGACGAGAAATTTATTTTGAATAGAATTCGAACGTATATATTATATAGATCGTCGATAGAATATAAATATTTATTTATATTTATAAAAGGAATTGAAAATGGCGCGGTAGTTCGATAATTCGATTTCAAACTTCAATGGAATGTACCGGGTGCAAAATAAACCAGATTTTAGTGAAACCAAAAATAATGGAATCTAATTGAGAATATCTTTCCAACGAATCCGGGAAATCAAAATTTCATAGCGGGAATCAATAGATTTTCCCAGTTGAAAATTCTGAATAGTCGCTATGGAATTCAGGCCCTTAAAAATGGGAATTTTGCAAAGGACCTCGGATTTCGACGAAACCACTTTTGTTGGATCCTGGATGTCTAGTTATTGATAGGTTTCGAATTTCATAATTTTTCGAATCAATATGTGAGCATGAAAAAGGAAAACGCGTTTGACCAGTTTTAGTTGATTTTAATCGACTGGAAAATGGCCATTTTTCCAACGGTCTCCGAATTCGACGAAACTAGTTTTGTTAGGACCGTATCGTCAATACGAAGTTAGAAAATATTTTTTGGAATTTTTCGAGTTAGTATGTGACCCCGGTATATTGAAATCCGCGTTCAAATTCAATATATAGAGTTATATTTTGATTTTGACGAAAACTGATCGAAACGATCGAATCAGCTTACGATACATATCCCATTGTGTTCGGAATGGGGGTAATTAGCTATGGACGACAGGCGGTGGGCTTGATTTCGACTTCGAAATAAAAAGTTACTTTTTAAAATTAAAATGTTTTACATTATATATATATATATATAAAAAAAATTCATATGCCCCCCTCTTTCATTTTTACAGAAGAAAAAAAAAACCTCGTTTGCCTCGTCTATCCCCCATCGCGCCACCCCGCTTGTCCACATCGCCACCTCCGTTCACCCCCCTCCTCTCGCTCCTCCGCCTCTTCTTCTTCTCCACTCCTCCCTCCTCCTCGAATCAAAAAACCCCTCCCCCAATCGACCATCGCGACTTCGCCAGGAGGCCCCCGCCAACCACCACGCCCCCACCCTTCGCCTGACAGCCCTCCGTCCAGATCCGAACCCCTCGTTCCCCCTCTTCCTCGAACGGCCTCCCACCTCGAGCCAGTGACGCGCCTCCACATCACCGCCGCCCACCAAAAGACCGACGCTCACTGCTCCAACCAGCACCCCCATCTCCGGCACCTCCTTTCGCTGAAAACGGTGAGCATTTACTTTATTTCTATTTTTGTGTAAAGAAATTAGTTTTAAATATATATATATATATATATATATATATATATAAATAAAACAGAAAATCATTTTTTTAAAGCAACATAGTCTTAATAGAATTCAGTTTTATGTTTAGTGATTTTTGAATTGAAAAGATTATATTTTTATTTATAAAAATATGATTTTATATGAGGAAAAGGTAGAAAAGATTTTTATTTAGTTAAAGATAGGATTTTTATATTATAAAAAGGAATAAAAATATGATTTTTAGCATATAGGAAGTATAAAAGATATAATCTTTATTATATGAATATCGATGTAAAAATAGAATTTTTATCTACTGAACATCGATGTAAATATAGAATTTTTATCTATGGAACATCGATGTAAAAATAGAATTTTTATCTATGGAATATCGATGTAAAAATAGAATTTTTATCCATATGGAGTGATAATAAAAATTCGATTTTTATATATTGAATAGCGAAGTAAAAATTCGATTTTTATATATTGAATAGCGAAGTAAAAATTCGATTTTTATATATTGAATAGCGAAGTAAAAATTCGATTTTTCTATATTGAATAGCGAAGTATAAATTCGATTTTTATATATTGAATAGCGAAGTAAAAATTCGATTTTTATATATTGAATAGCAAAGTAAAAATGTGATTTTTATATATGTAGAGAATACGGGTAGAGAAAGTGATCAAAGGAAGAACGATAAAGATTTCCTACATATGAAGTGTCGAGGCGAATTTGTTAAGCTAATCGGTGAGAATTTCTCACTCTTTAATTTAATTTTCTATATATATATATATATATATATATACTAGGATGCAGACGGTGTTTAGTAGTACCCGTCGTCCACAGACCATGGACGGCTTGTATGCTTGTTTGTTTGATTTTGATGTGTAGTTGATTGTGTGTTGTGATGTGAAATGAAATAAAATATTTTATAGTGAAAAATATTTTATAGTGAAAAATATTTTATAGTTAAAAATAGAATTTTTAACGTGTACATGAAATGAAATAAATTAATATAAACAAATCGAACGATTTGTTTATATACACACCTTTGACTGATATTGATTGGGACGATAAATTTTACACATCGCCCAACTGCACAAATAAAATCCGTGTTTGATTGTTTGAAACCCCACATGGGTATTGGGATGATATTTGACGTACACTAACCCCGATTGTTTAGTTGTATGTCGATCGATTGATTGACAGACTGTTATAAGCGGGGAATATTTATATTTGATGCTTATACAGTGTAGAATGCGCTTTGGATGATGGTTGATTATTCATCGTTGTTATTGTATACATGTGTTGTAGAAAATCCATATAATTAACATTATATGGTAATTGATTGGGCCTCATTCCAGTTTTGAAATAGAAATATTTGAAATAGAATATTTGAAAATAGAAATATATAAAGCCGTGTTGATTAGATTGATGCCATTTTGACGTGAATGATATTTATATCGATTTTATTCATTTTATAATGAATATCGAAAGTGATTTCAAAATCTGATATTTTGAAAAGAATTGAAATTCGAATTAAATTGAATATAAATGAATTCAAATTGAAATTGAATATAAATGAATTCGAATTAAATTGAATATAAATGAATTCGAATTGAAATTGAATATAAATGAATTCGAATTTAAATTGAATATAAATGAATTCGAATTGAAATTGAATTGAAAACGAACTGAAATTGAATTAGAAATCAATTTGAATTGAAATCGATTTGAAATGAATTTAAAACGAATTTATATTGGAATATTCGATTTTGATTTGAAATTGAAAATGAAGTTGAAACCATTTTGAAAATGAATTTAAAACGATTTATAAAGAACGTTTTGAATTGAAATCGACGAAGTATATATTATATATATTATATATAATATAATGGCCTGAATAGAACGCGCCGCGCCTCGGCAGTTCGCGAATTTCGACCATTGACTTCGAACGGATATTACGGGAGATCCGACCGTCGAATTCTCCTAAAACCGGAACCATTGGGTTCGTATCGAAAAGAGCTTTCTAACGAATATTAGAAATTAGAAATCTAACGGTTGTATTTGGAGTTATGTCCAAATCAAATTTGGAAAAGGTCGCTGTAAGTGCAGTTCGATGGCCGTTGATGGAAATCGACTGTACGGGCCTTGATAAAATTATTAAAAATAGTAATAATTTGTGTAAAATCATAAGAAATGATTTGTGAAGAATTGGGATGAAAAACTCCATATTTGAAAAGATAAAAATAGATTTTTATCGAAAAGAACTAGTTTTGAACTAGAATTATAATTCTATTTATTTTTAAATTAATTGGATTTCAAATGGTTTTGAAAATAACCAGAATTTCCAATAATTATATTGGAATGGATTTGAATCGAAATTGTCTTCGGAATATTTCGATGTTGGATTTCGTGATTATACAGATATTGTTGTGGAAATTTGAAAGATATATATTTATATCGTTATTTCCAATACGACATTTGTTAGTCGTAGAATTTGATATTGAATATAAGCCGATATATTTTCTATTCAGAGCCTTGTATTTAATATCAAATGTCAAGTTATTGCTAGATTCCAAAATTCGTAATTTTTCGAATCAATATGTGAGCATGGAAAAGGAAAACACGTTTGACCAGTTTTAGTTGATTTTAATAGACTGGAAAATGGCCATTTTTCAAACGGTCTCGGAATTGGATGGAATTAGTTTTGTTAGGACCGTATCGTCAATACGAAGTTAGAGAAAAAAAATCGGGAATTTTTCGAGTTAGTATGTGGCCCCGGTAAATTGAAATGCGCATTCAAATTCAATATATAGAGTTATATGTTGATTTTGACGAAAACTGATTGAAACGATCGAATCAGCTTACGATACATATTCCATTGTGTTCGGAATGGGGGTAATTAGCTGGAGACGACAAGCGGTGGGTCTCGTTTCGAGGTCAAAATAAAAAGTTGCTTTTTGAAATTAATTAAATAAAATAATATATATTGTTATATAGCCCCCTTCCTTATTCTCTCTCCTCAGTTGAAATCGACCGAAATAAAAAAAAGAAAAAGAAAAAAATACGATCGCGCCCCCCCTATACCACCGTCGCGCGCTGTGAAGACCCGCAACTTCCCCGTAAAGGAAAGCGTCGGATAGTTCGAGAACAAACCACAACAGAACGCATATAGAAGAACATTTCATTGTATATAACAACAATGCATCAGATTACAAGAATATACAGAGTATAAAAGAATATTACACAGAAATATCAGAGATTTAAATTACATTTAAATACATAGCAGCGGAAAATAATACAATACACAACTAGAATGAGATATACGGATACAAAGCTTCCCGGATATCGTTCCAGTCGTAAACCAGGATCCTGTGAATATAAATCTGCAAAACCAAAACTACTAGCTGCCCGTGTCAAAATAAGGGCACCCAGAGTTTAGGTCAAAACAATAAACTCCAGGTCAGTCATGTGACTGGTGTGAGAACTAAAGCAGTTATAAATCTTTATTTTCAAAGCTAGGTAAAACAAGGGACCACGCCGTATAACACGGAACGGGTTTCCTCCCAAGAATACCAGTGCATAAGACAAACAACGCAATGCTAAATAAAGAAAAATGAAGCTGTTATAAGACCCAGGTCCCATCACACAATGCAACGCAGTCGAGGATAGGGTTTTCCCTTATAACAGCCAAAGAATGCTTGATACGTTTAAAACAAATCATTTGATACTATTATAAGTGCATAGAGTATAAAACAACTTCAAATCATAAGTATCAATCATAGGCGGCATGAATGCCCCATACCACTATGTCGCCATATATAGGTTTACAAATAAAACCGCAAATGTCACGTATTTGGAAATTGGGTTTCCATCTATGAACCGAGGCTAGGGGCAAGATCCTCAACCGATTCGAGACGCTCTAGCCCGCCCCTCAGGAACAGCCGCAACTGCCCCTTGGATCGTCAGGGCCGGTCCACACGGAGTGGATTATTATGCCTGAACAATACGTCTCCCCACCCTATGGGGTGTAAGTCTGGTCCGTCAGCCGACCAGAATGCATTCGGCCGAAACCGATATAACCGAGGCGCCTCGCAACAGCAACAACAACATAAGTCAAACTCGTCAGGGCGTGTAAAACCACTGACGCCACTTCTAACTAGAAAGAAACGCATGCCCTCCCTGAGGTCCGTCTCCCGTTTTTGATTCATACCGGGTGTGAAACTCGCGAATCAAACGTTACACAAAGCTACGCCACAAAGGTCGTGCTTTGATCATCAACCACAAGACTTTGCTTTTCAACAGAAGCCTTGATCATTTGCATCTTAGCATGCCACACAGGCAAGCCATCCTATGCAACCGATATCAGTCACACAGAATGAAATCCGATGTCAGACACACAGTCCATTTACAAGTCCGTTCTGGGTCTGAACGAAACCGGAGGCACCTAGTACCCCGCATATCCATCGATCTCCAAGTACGTCTGGACGATCACTAACTGTTTCCATCTTCTTGGGTGTACAGCCCAATCAAGATCATCAGTTATCACCCAAACGACGTGAAGACCTCCGGTCTTCGACCATCGTCTTCGTCTTCGACTTATCGTCGTATCAGTTACTCAGAATGGGATAAACCCGGTCTTTCCGAATAACTCGCGTATATTTTAAATAAGTGTTACACAAACACAACATACGCCTCATTCCAATTCATTAGTCACTAACCGTAAATTAATCAAGAGAATAATTCCCCAAATATTAACCCCGAAGGCCGAAACCAACATCAGATCAATATCCAGAAAACCATTCTGCTTGGCTAACCGCCAGTTAGTTTCTAAATTTCACATTCAAATCTAATTACAGATTTATCTATCGCCTGGAGCAAAACTGGTGATACTCCATTCTCGATCTTTTCAATCTAATTAAAGATTCATTAAAACTCCACTTAGTTTTAATCATTATCTGGGTTAAAGAATCAGTGTCATTTAAAACACGATTCACGATAAACCCAAAATCACATTCCATTAATTATCGGGTTAAAGAACAAGTGTTATTTAAAAACACTGTCCACGATAAACCCAAAAATCAATATCGATTCAATTCCAATTAAATGTTATTTAATTGGTACACTTCATTAAATCTAAATAAAAAGATTTAATCATTTCTCAACTGGGTTCAAGAACAGTGTTAGTGAAGACACCATTCACGACGAACCCAAATCACATTCATTAATTATCGGGTTAAAGAACGAGTGTTATTTAAAACACTGTTCACGATAAACCCAAAAATCAATATCAATTCAATTCCAATTAAATGTTATTTAATTGGTACACTTCATTAAATCTAAATCAAAAGATTTAATCTTTTCTCAGCTGGGTTCAAGAACAGTGTTAGTGAAGACACCATTCACGACGAACCCAAATCACATTCATTAATTATCGGGTTAAAGAACGAGTGTTATTTAAAACACTGTTCACGATAAACCCAAAAATCAATATCAATTCAATTCCAATTAAATGTTATTTAATTGGTACACTTCATTAAATCTAAATAAAAAGATTTAATCTTTTCTCAGCTGGGTTCAAGAACAGTGTTAGTGAAGACACCATTCACGACAAACCCAAATCACATTCGATATTCAATACAAGGCTCTGAATAGAAAATATATCGGCTTATATTCAATATCGAATTCTACGACTAACAAATGTCGTATTGGAAATAACGATATACATATATATCTTTCAAATTTCCATAACAACACCTGTATAATCATGAATTCCAACATCGAAATATTCCGAAGACAATTTCGATTCAAATCCACTCCAGTGTAATCATTGGAATTTTGGTTACTTTTAAAACCCTTTTCGAATTCAATTTATTTATTTAAAAATAAATAGAATTATAATTCTAGTTCAAAACTAGTTCATTTCGATAAAAATCTATTTTTATCTTTTCTAATATGGAATTTTTCATCCCAATTCTTTCTAAATCATTTCTTATGATTTTACACAAATTATTACTATTTTTAATAATTTTATCAAGGCCCGTACAGTCGATTTCCATCAATGGCCATCGAACTGCACTTATAGCGACCTTTTTCGAATTTGATTTGGACATAATTCCAAATCCAACCGTTAGATTTCAAATTTCTAACATTCATTAGAAAGCTCTTTTCGATACGAACCCAACGGTTCCGGTTTTAGGAGAATCCGACGGTCGGATCTCCCGTAATGTCCGTTTGAAATAAATGGTCGAAATTCGCGAACTGCCGCGGCGCGGCGCGTTCTATTCAGGCCATTATATTATATATATAATATATATATAATATATACTTCGTCGATTTCTATTTAAAACGAATTATATAAATAGTTTTAAAATTCGTTTCAAAAGCAATCTCAACTTCCTTTTCAATTCAAATCAAAATTGAATTCTTCTTTATAAATTCGTTTCAAAATTCATTTCTATTCAATTCGAATTTCAATTCAATTTGAATTCATTTCAATTCGCTTTTAATTCAATTCGAATTCGTTTTCAATTCAATTCATTTCGAAATCGTTTTCAATTCAATTCGAATTCGTTTTCAATTCAATTCATTTCGAAATCGTTTTCAATTCAATTCGAATTCGTTTTCAATTCAATTCATTTCGAAATCGTTTTCAATTCAATTCATTTCGAAATCGTTTTCAATTCAATTCATTTCGAAATCGTTTTCAATTCAATTCGAATTCATTTTCAATTCAATTCATTTCGAAATCGTTTTCAATTCAATTCATTTCGAAATCGTTTTCAATTCAATTCGAATTCATTTTCAATTCAATTCATTTCGAAATCGTTTTCAATTCAATTCATTTCGAAATCGTTTTCAATTCAATTCGAATTCATTTTCAATTCAATTCATTTCGAAATCGTTTTCAATTCAATTCGAATTCATTTTCAATTCAATTCATTTCGAAATCGTTTTCAATTCAATTCATTTCGAAATCGTTTTCAATTCAATTCGAATTCATTTTCAATTCAATTCATTTCGAAATCGTTTTCAATTCAATTCATTTCGAAATCGTTTTCAATTCAATTCGAATTCATTTTCAATTCAATTCATTTCGAAATCGTTTTCAATTCAATTCATTTCGAAATCGTTTTCAATTCAATTCGAATTCATTTTCAATTCAATTCATTTCGAAATCGTTTTCAATTCAATTCATTTCGAAATCGTTTTCAATTCAATTCATTTCGAAATCGTTTTCAATTCAATTCATTTCGAAATCGTTTTCAATTCAATTCATTTCGAAATCGTTTTCAATTCATTTCATTTCGAAATCGTTTTCAATTCATTTCGAATTCGTTTTTAAAATCGATATAAATATCGTTCACGTCAAAATGGCGTCAATCTAATCAACACGGCTTCATATATTCCTTTATTTTCAAATATTCTATTTCAAATATTTCTTTTTCAAATATTTCTTTTTCAAAACTGGAATGAGGCCCAATCAATTACCATATAAAATTAATTATATGGATTTTCATACAACACATGTATATAATAGCATTGAAAATAATCAACCATCAACCAAAGTGCACTACACTGTATAAGCATCAAATATAGATATTCAACGCTTATAACAGCCTGTCAATCAATCGATCGACATATTTAATCAATCAGGATGAGTGAACTTCAAATTTCATCCTAACACCCGTGTGGGGTTTCAAACAATCAAACACATATTTTATTTGTGCAGTTAGGCGATGTGTAAAATTTATCGACCCAATCAACGTCATTCAAATAGGTGTACATAAACAAACCGTCTGGTTTGTAAATGAATATTTATTTATTCACATTCACGTTAAAAATTATATTTTTAACGATAACACATTTTATTTTGACATATGAATTTCTATTCTTCATTTACACAAATAAAATGATATTTTTATTTTTCTAACATATTTTAGAAAATTTCGGCGGCATAACGGCACGATACTAGAAACGGGACAAGGCCTAGCCTTATCCCCGGTCTAGTGAAGGCCCACGCCATTCACACATCAATCAAATCAATTCGTTATGCAAACCACAAACTTTGGAGTAAGGGTCTAACCTAGCCTTACTCCTTCGCCTTATAACGGCGCACGTCTAATCCTAACCAATTTATCGATTCGATTTTTCACACCACAAACCACATTCAAACCAATATCGCAATCAATCACCAAACAGTCAAACAAACAAGTCCATGGTCTGTGGACGATTGTGTCGGGTGCTACTAAGCACCGTCTGCATCCTAGTATATATATATAACTAGAAATAAAATAGAAAGGTGAGAAATTCTCACCTTTAGCTATCCAACCATCTCGACTCTTCTTTTGCAGAAGTCTTCGTCGTTTCGCCTTTTTGTCACCTTCGTTGCTGCTTTCACTACATACGTAAAAATCACATTTTTACTTCGCTATTCAATATGTAAAAATCGAATTTTTACTTTGCTATTCAATATATAAAAATCGAAGTTTTTTTCTACTATGTTATATAGATAAAAATTATATTTTTATCACGCTATTTTCTATATGAAGATTTCGCCTTTTTAAATTTAAAGATTTCGCCTTTTTAAATTTAAAGATTTCACCTTTTTTTAAATTTAAAGATTTCACCTTTTTCAAAAACAAAGATTTGATTTTTATAGTTCCTACTATGCAAAGATTATATTTTTACTATTCTTATGATGTAACAATTATATTTTTATTGCTTTAAAAATATAAGAATCATACCTTACTATTTCTACTTAACAAAAATTCCATCTTTTCTGTTTTTAAAAATATGATCTTTATTTTCAAGTTCAAATCTTTTTCTATTAAGAGATCAAACCCCTTTTTTTCTCTATCTCAAAGTTTAAAATAAAATCAGTTTTCTTTTCCTTTTCAAATCAGTTTTTATTTTCTTTTCAAAACAGTTTTTCAAAACAGTTTTTCAAAACAGTTTTTGTTTTTAAAATGCAGTTTTGCCTTTTTAAAAATGCAGTTTTTTTTTTTTTTCCTTTATCCTTTTCAAATCAGTTTTTAAACTCTTAAAATTCAGTTTTTTTTAAACTTTTAAAATCCAGTTTTTTTTAAACTTCTAAAAATCCAGTTTTTTTTAACTTTTAAAACCAGTTTTTAAACTTCTATAAATCCAGTTTTTTTTAACTTCTAAAAATCCAGTTTTTAAACTTTTAAAAATCCAGTTTTTAAACTTTTAAAAATCCAGTTTTTAAACTTCTAAAAATCCAGTTTTTAAACTTCTAAAAATCCAGTTTTTAAACTTTTAAAAATCCAGTTTTTTTAAACTTCTAAAAATCCAGTTTTTAAACTTTTAAAAATCCAGTTTTTTTAAACTTCTATTAATATAAAAAAAAAAGAAAACAAATAAATTGAAAAACGACTTACAGGGGGGACTCGTCGACGGCTCGGAGGGGATGCGGGGTTGACTGGGCGGAGGCGAAGATGGTGGTTGCGGTGTTCATCGGTGGCGGTCTTCGAGGGGAGCGTGGTGGTCTTCGCGGTGGGGTTTTGAGCTTCGTGAGTTGGGAGGAGGGAGAGGAGAGGGCAGAGGGTCGGGTTTGAAGCGGAGGAGGGCGGTGGTCCTCCTGGGAGGCGGCGCCTGAGGCGCGGCGGCCTCGCTGGCCGCGGCGGCGCGATTCGCCCCCCACCCCGTCGCCTTTCTCTTTTTTTTTTTTTTTTTATTTGAAATCGATTTGAGAAAAAAACAAAAGGGGGGGGCCAGCGGGTTTTTAAGGGGAAGGGGTATATTTTATATTTTTTTTTTTATTTTAATTTAGTTATTTAATTCAATTTAAAGTTGACTTTTCGTTTTAACTCGAAATCAAGCCCACCGACTGTCGCCCCTAGCTAATTACCCCCATTCCGAACACAATGGGATATGTAACGTAAGCTGATCTGATCGCTTTGATCAGTTTCTGTTGAATTTACATTTAAATCATTATATTGAATTTTAAACGTACATTTCTAATTACCGGGGTCACATACTAACTAGAAAAATTCCAGAAAAATATTTTCTAGCTTCGTATTGACGATGCGGTCCTAACAAAACTAGTTTCGTCGAATTCCGAGACCGTTTGAAAAATGGCCAATTTCCAGTCGATTAAAATCAACTGAAAATGGTCAAACGCATTTTCCTTTGCCACGCTCACATATTGATTCGAAAAATTATGAAATTTGGAATCTAGCAATAACTCGACATCACGGACCCAACAAAACTGGTTTCGTCGTAATCCAAGGTCGTTTGCAAAATTGCTATTTTTAAGGGCCTTATATATATAAAAATATATATAAATTCCACAGCGACTATTTCTAATTTTTAACTGGACATATCTTATCATTTCTAAGATGAAATCCCAGTTTGTTAACTTCATTACAAAGATATAGTTATACAGATTCAAATATTTCTTGTTTCGTTCAATTCTGACTTATATTGAATTCTGTATATTCATTTGAAATTAGAAATCGAATTTTCGAACTACCGCGCCATTTTCAATTCCTTTTATAATTATATATAATTATTTATATTCTAACGACGACGCGTATAAATATATACGTTCGAATTATATTCAAAACAGATTTCTCGTCGATATTATTTAAAATAATCTATTTTAAATATTCAAAATTCGCTAAAATTGCCAAAATAAAATTTTTAAACTGGCCCAGATTTTCGGGTTGTTACAATCTCCCCCACTTAAAACTTTTCGTCCCCGAAAAGGAACAAAGTCGAAAGTGGTTTGATTATTCAGCTCTACGATCGATCAGGCTTCCATTCTCCAACTCTTTAGTTTCTGAGAATTTTCAAAATTTCAAAAATTTGGCTAACACCCTAAATTTTCGAAAAATTTCGCCATAACCTCCCCTGCACCGGGAGCATCGGGGAATTTCAAATAGCTTCCCCGGTCCTTCAGATCTCAAAAAGAAAAAGAAAAAGCCAAGCGGCTAGCCAATAGGCTCACAAAATCATCATCACCCAAACAAAACAGTAAATTATGTAGTAAACATGTACCTATTTGTCGGGCAAACAAATTTTATTCTCTGGCTCTAGCCTCCTTGCTATGACCTGCTCAATATAAGTATATGTATATGCAAGCAAATGCGACCAATTTTCAATATAATCCAATATTTGATTCAATTAGGCTAAATGGTTTAAAATTAGCAAACAAATGAACAAACAACACAAACATCAATCAATTAGTGAATTTAACGTTTCAAATTCATAATTTTGATATATATACTGAAAATCTTGTTTTTGATGCCAATTCACAACAAAGTGTTCTAGCTATATAAGATTTGGTTCTCACACCAGCCTAATGGAAATATATAGATATCATACTTTCGTTACTCGAAAATAAATGCTGGTGATGGTATACTTCATCATCAGGACCATGTCCGGGCGACTAGAGTGCGACTCTATATCTATCCAATATATTAAAACTTCGAATACACGCGGATCAGACGTATACGCAAAATCTATATATACTGGATTGTCCACATCAATTTAAATAGATAATCAAATACGAATAATTGATTAAATTTTCAAAACAAAAATTTGTTTTCATTTTCAAAAATATACTCTTCACACTCGTTCTAGGATACTACTGATCGCATCTCTAATGAGTCATTCTCGTTGGATATTACTAATCCAATTTCTGATGAATTCTTTCGTACGGTTCTAATGTGTCTTGTTCTCTGCTTTGTAAACCAAAGCTCTGATACCAAATGTGAAGACCCGCAACTTCCCCGTAAAGGAAAGCGTCGGATAGTTCGAGAACAAACCACAACAGAACGCATATAGAAGAACATTTCATTGTATATAACAACAATGCATCAGATTACAAGAATATACAGAGTATAAAAGAATATTACACAGAAATATCAGAGATTTAAATTACATTTAAATACATAGCAGCGGAAAATAATACAATACACAACTAGAATGAGATATACGGATACAAAGCTTCCCGGATATCGTTCCAGTCGTAAACCAGGATCCTGTGAATATAAATCTGCAAAACCAAAACTACTAGCTGCCCGTGTCAAAATAAGGGCACCCAGAGTTTAGGTCAAAACAATAAACTCCAGGTCAGTCATGTGACTGGTGTGAGAACTAAAGCAGTTATAAATCTTTATTTTCAAAGCTAGGTAAAACAAGGGACCACGCCGTATAACACGGAACGGGTTTCCTCCCAAGAATACCAGTGCATAAGACAAACAACGCAATGCTAAATAAAGAAAAATGAAGCTGTTATAAGACCCAGGTCCCATCACACAATGCAACGCAGTCGAGGATAGGGTTTTCCCTTATAACAGCCAAAGAATGCTTGATACGTTTAAAACAAATCATTTGATACTATTATAAGTGCATAGAGTATAAAACAACTTCAAATCATAAGTATCAATCATAGGCGGCATGAATGCCCCATACCACTATGTCGCCATATATAGGTTTACAAATAAAACCGCAAATGTCACGTATTTGGAAATTGGGTTTCCATCTATGAACCGAGGCTAGGGGCAAGATCCTCAACCGATTCGAGACGCTCTAGCCCGCCCCTCAGGAACAGCCGCAACTGCCCCTTGGATCGTCAGGGCCGGTCCACACGGAGTGGATTATTATGCCTGAACAATACGTCTCCCCACCCTATGGGGTGTAAGTCTGGTCCGTCAGCCGACCAGAATGCATTCGGCCGAAACCGATATAACCGAGGCGCCTCGCAACAGCAACAACAACATAAGTCAAACTCGTCAGGGCGTGTAAAACCACTGACGCCACTTCTAACTAGAAAGAAACGCATGCCCTCCCTGAGGTCCGTCTCCCGTTTTTGATTCATACCGGGTGTGAAACTCGCGAATCAAACGTTACACAAAGCTACGCCACAAAGGTCGTGCTTTGATCATCAACCACAAGACTTTGCTTTTCAACAGAAGCCTTGATCATTTGCATCTTAGCATGCCACACAGGCAAGCCATCCTATGCAACCGATATCAGTCACACAGAATGAAATCCGATGTCAGACACACAGTCCATTTACAAGTCCGTTCTGGGTCTGAACGAAACCGGAGGCACCTAGTACCCCGCATATCCATCGATCTCCAAGTACGTCTGGACGATCACTAACTGTTTCCATCTTCTTGGGTGTACAGCCCAATCAAGATCATCAGTTATCACCCAAACGACGTGAAGACCTCCGGTCTTCGACCATCGTCTTCGTCTTCGACTTATCGTCGTATCAGTTACTCAGAATGGGATAAACCCGGTCTTTCCGAATAACTCGCGTATATTTTAAATAAGTGTTACACAAACACAACATACGCCTCATTCCAATTCATTAGTCACTAACCGTAAATTAATCAAGAGAATAATTCCCCAAATATTAACCCCGAAGGCCGAAACCAACATCAGATCAATATCCAGAAAACCATTCTGCTTGGCTAACCGCCAGTTAGTTTCTAAATTTCACATTCAAATCTAATTACAGATTTATCTATCGCCTGGAGCAAAACTGGTGATACTCCATTCTCGATCTTTTCAATCTAATTAAAGATTCATTAAAACTCCACTTAGTTTTAATCATTATCTGGGTTAAAGAATCAGTGTCATTTAAAACACGATTCACGATAAACCCAAAATCACATTCCATTAATTATCGGGTTAAAGAACAAGTGTTATTTAAAAACACTGTCCACGATAAACCCAAAAATCAATATCGATTCAATTCCAATTAAATGTTATTTAATTGGTACACTTCATTAAATCTAAATAAAAAGATTTAATCATTTCTCAACTGGGTTCAAGAACAGTGTTAGTGAAGACACCATTCACGACGAACCCAAATCACATTCATTAATTATCGGGTTAAAGAACGAGTGTTATTTAAAACACTGTTCACGATAAACCCAAAAATCAATATCAATTCAATTCCAATTAAATGTTATTTAATTGGTACACTTCATTAAATCTAAATCAAAAGATTTAATCTTTTCTCAGCTGGGTTCAAGAACAGTGTTAGTGAAGACACCATTCACGACGAACCCAAATCACATTCATTAATTATCGGGTTAAAGAACGAGTGTTATTTAAAACACTGTTCACGATAAACCCAAAAATCAATATCAATTCAATTCCAATTAAATGTTATTTAATTGGTACACTTCATTAAATCTAAATAAAAAGATTTAATCTTTTCTCAGCTGGGTTCAAGAACAGTGTTAGTGAAGACACCATTCACGACAAACCCAAATCACATTCGATATTCAATACAAGGCTCTGAATAGAAAATATATCGGCTTATATTCAATATCGAATTCTACGACTAACAAATGTCGTATTGGAAATAACGATATACATATATATCTTTCAAATTTCCATAACAACACCTGTATAATCATGAATTCCAACATCGAAATATTCCGAAGACAATTTCGATTCAAATCCACTCCAGTGTAATCATTGGAATTTTGGTTACTTTTAAAACCCTTTTCGAATTCAATTTATTTATTTAAAAATAAATAGAATTATAATTCTAGTTCAAAACTAGTTCATTTCGATAAAAATCTATTTTTATCTTTTCTAATATGGAATTTTTCATCCCAATTCTTTCTAAATCATTTCTTATGATTTTACACAAATTATTACTATTTTTAATAATTTTATCAAGGCCCGTACAGTCGATTTCCATCAATGGCCATCGAACTGCACTTATAGCGACCTTTTTCGAATTTGATTTGGACATAATTCCAAATCCAACCGTTAGATTTCAAATTTCTAACATTCATTAGAAAGCTCTTTTCGATACGAACCCAACGGTTCCGGTTTTAGGAGAATCCGACGGTCGGATCTCCCGTAATGTCCGTTTGAAATAAATGGTCGAAATTCGCGAACTGCCGCGGCGCGGCGCGTTCTATTCAGGCCATTATATTATATATATAATATATATATAATATATACTTCGTCGATTTCTATTTAAAACGAATTATATAAATAGTTTTAAAATTCGTTTCAAAAGCAATCTCAACTTCCTTTTCAATTCAAATCAAAATTGAATTCTTCTTTATAAATTCGTTTCAAAATTCATTTCTATTCAATTCGAATTTCAATTCAATTTGAATTCATTTCAATTCGCTTTTAATTCAATTCGAATTCGTTTTCAATTCAATTCATTTCGAAATCGTTTTCAATTCAATTCGAATTCGTTTTCAATTCAATTCATTTCGAAATCGTTTTCAATTCAATTCGAATTCGTTTTCAATTCAATTCATTTCGAAATCGTTTTCAATTCAATTCATTTCGAAATCGTTTTCAATTCAATTCATTTCGAAATCGTTTTCAATTCAATTCGAATTCATTTTCAATTCAATTCATTTCGAAATCGTTTTCAATTCAATTCATTTCGAAATCGTTTTCAATTCAATTCGAATTCATTTTCAATTCAATTCATTTCGAAATCGTTTTCAATTCAATTCATTTCGAAATCGTTTTCAATTCAATTCGAATTCATTTTCAATTCAATTCATTTCGAAATCGTTTTCAATTCAATTCGAATTCATTTTCAATTCAATTCATTTCGAAATCGTTTTCAATTCAATTCATTTCGAAATCGTTTTCAATTCAATTCGAATTCATTTTCAATTCAATTCATTTCGAAATCGTTTTCAATTCAATTCATTTCGAAATCGTTTTCAATTCAATTCGAATTCATTTTCAATTCAATTCATTTCGAAATCGTTTTCAATTCAATTCATTTCGAAATCGTTTTCAATTCAATTCGAATTCATTTTCAATTCAATTCATTTCGAAATCGTTTTCAATTCAATTCATTTCGAAATCGTTTTCAATTCAATTCATTTCGAAATCGTTTTCAATTCAATTCATTTCGAAATCGTTTTCAATTCAATTCATTTCGAAATCGTTTTCAATTCATTTCATTTCGAAATCGTTTTCAATTCATTTCGAATTCGTTTTTAAAATCGATATAAATATCGTTCACGTCAAAATGGCGTCAATCTAATCAACACGGCTTCATATATTCCTTTATTTTCAAATATTCTATTTCAAATATTTCTTTTTCAAATATTTCTTTTTCAAAACTGGAATGAGGCCCAATCAATTACCATATAAAATTAATTATATGGATTTTCATACAACACATGTATATAATAGCATTGAAAATAATCAACCATCAACCAAAGTGCACTACACTGTATAAGCATCAAATATAGATATTCAACGCTTATAACAGCCTGTCAATCAATCGATCGACATATTTAATCAATCAGGATGAGTGAACTTCAAATTTCATCCTAACACCCGTGTGGGGTTTCAAACAATCAAACACATATTTTATTTGTGCAGTTAGGCGATGTGTAAAATTTATCGACCCAATCAACGTCATTCAAATAGGTGTACATAAACAAACCGTCTGGTTTGTAAATGAATATTTATTTATTCACATTCACGTTAAAAATTATATTTTTAACGATAACACATTTTATTTTGACATATGAATTTCTATTCTTCATTTACACAAATAAAATGATATTTTTATTTTTCTAACATATTTTAGAAAATTTCGGCGGCATAACGGCACGATACTAGAAACGGGACAAGGCCTAGCCTTATCCCCGGTCTAGTGAAGGCCCACGCCATTCACACATCAATCAAATCAATTCGTTATGCAAACCACAAACTTTGGAGTAAGGGTCTAACCTAGCCTTACTCCTTCGCCTTATAACGGCGCACGTCTAATCCTAACCAATTTATCGATTCGATTTTTCACACCACAAACCACATTCAAACCAATATCGCAATCAATCACCAAACAGTCAAACAAACAAGTCCATGGTCTGTGGACGATTGTGTCGGGTGCTACTAAGCACCGTCTGCATCCTAGTATATATATATAACTAGAAATAAAATAGAAAGGTGAGAAATTCTCACCTTTAGCTATCCAACCATCTCGACTCTTCTTTTGCAGAAGTCTTCGTCGTTTCGCCTTTTTGTCACCTTCGTTGCTGCTTTCACTACATACGTAAAAATCACATTTTTACTTCGCTATTCAATATGTAAAAATCGAATTTTTACTTTGCTATTCAATATATAAAAATCGAAGTTTTTTTCTACTATGTTATATAGATAAAAATTATATTTTTATCACGCTATTTTCTATATGAAGATTTCGCCTTTTTAAATTTAAAGATTTCGCCTTTTTAAATTTAAAGATTTCACCTTTTTTTAAATTTAAAGATTTCACCTTTTTCAAAAACAAAGATTTGATTTTTATAGTTCCTACTATGCAAAGATTATATTTTTACTATTCTTATGATGTAACAATTATATTTTTATTGCTTTAAAAATATAAGAATCATACCTTACTATTTCTACTTAACAAAAATTCCATCTTTTCTGTTTTTAAAAATATGATCTTTATTTTCAAGTTCAAATCTTTTTCTATTAAGAGATCAAACCCCTTTTTTTCTCTATCTCAAAGTTTAAAATAAAATCAGTTTTCTTTTCCTTTTCAAATCAGTTTTTATTTTCTTTTCAAAACAGTTTTTCAAAACAGTTTTTCAAAACAGTTTTTGTTTTTAAAATGCAGTTTTGCCTTTTTAAAAATGCAGTTTTTTTTTTTTTTCCTTTATCCTTTTCAAATCAGTTTTTAAACTCTTAAAATTCAGTTTTTTTTAAACTTTTAAAATCCAGTTTTTTTTAAACTTCTAAAAATCCAGTTTTTTTTAACTTTTAAAACCAGTTTTTAAACTTCTATAAATCCAGTTTTTTTTAACTTCTAAAAATCCAGTTTTTAAACTTTTAAAAATCCAGTTTTTAAACTTTTAAAAATCCAGTTTTTAAACTTCTAAAAATCCAGTTTTTAAACTTCTAAAAATCCAGTTTTTAAACTTTTAAAAATCCAGTTTTTTTAAACTTCTAAAAATCCAGTTTTTAAACTTTTAAAAATCCAGTTTTTTTAAACTTCTATTAATATAAAAAAAAAAGAAAACAAATAAATTGAAAAACGACTTACAGGGGGGACTCGTCGACGGCTCGGAGGGGATGCGGGGTTGACTGGGCGGAGGCGAAGATGGTGGTTGCGGTGTTCATCGGTGGCGGTCTTCGAGGGGAGCGTGGTGGTCTTCGCGGTGGGGTTTTGAGCTTCGTGAGTTGGGAGGAGGGAGAGGAGAGGGCAGAGGGTCGGGTTTGAAGCGGAGGAGGGCGGTGGTCCTCCTGGGAGGCGGCGCCTGAGGCGCGGCGGCCTCGCTGGCCGCGGCGGCGCGATTCGCCCCCCACCCCGTCGCCTTTCTCTTTTTTTTTTTTTTTTTTATTTGAAATCGATTTGAGAAAAAAACAAAAGGGGGGGGCCAGCGGGTTTTTAAGGGGAAGGGGTATATTTTATATTTTTTTTTTTATTTTAATTTAGTTATTTAATTCAATTTAAAGTTGACTTTTCGTTTTAACTCGAAATCAAGCCCACCGACTGTCGCCCCTAGCTAATTACCCCCATTCCGAACACAATGGGATATGTAACGTAAGCTGATCTGATCGCTTTGATCAGTTTCTGTTGAATTTACATTTAAATCATTATATTGAATTTTAAACGTACATTTCTAATTACCGGGGTCACATACTAACTAGAAAAATTCCAGAAAAATATTTTCTAGCTTCGTATTGACGATGCGGTCCTAACAAAACTAGTTTCGTCGAATTCCGAGACCGTTTGAAAAATGGCCAATTTCCAGTCGATTAAAATCAACTGAAAATGGTCAAACGCATTTTCCTTTGCCACGCTCACATATTGATTCGAAAAATTATGAAATTTGGAATCTAGCAATAACTCGACATCACGGACCCAACAAAACTGGTTTCGTCGTAATCCAAGGTCGTTTGCAAAATTGCTATTTTTAAGGGCCTTATATATATAAAAATATATATAAATTCCACAGCGACTATTTCTAATTTTTAACTGGACATATCTTATCATTTCTAAGATGAAATCCCAGTTTGTTAACTTCATTACAAAGATATAGTTATACAGATTCAAATATTTCTTGTTTCGTTCAATTCTGACTTATATTGAATTCTGTATATTCATTTGAAATTAGAAATCGAATTTTCGAACTACCGCGCCATTTTCAATTCCTTTTATAATTATATATAATTATTTATATTCTAACGACGACGCGTATAAATATATACGTTCGAATTATATTCAAAACAGATTTCTCGTCGATATTATTTAAAATAATCTATTTTAAATATTCAAAATTCGCTAAAATTGCCAAAATAAAATTTTTAAACTGGCCCAGATTTTCGGGTTGTTACACGCGCCCTCCTCCGTCGCCACCAGGATCGCCGACCTCCGCCCCCTCCTCCACTGCACTGCCTCCTCCCTTCTCCTTTCTCCTTCGTCGCCCCCCCCCCTCTAAACCCCCACCTCTCGCGCTCGCTCCTCTCTTCCCCATCTCCAATCCCCAGATCGAAGCCTCCAACCCCGAATACGCCCCGCCGCCGCCTCTAATGGCCCACCGCCGCCGTGCCTTGGCTTGAGCGCCATTCCCCCTACTCGGTCGCCGCAAACTCCCTCCCCTCTTCTCCGATTCGAGCCAGAAACCCATCGTAAGTCTTTCCTGATTTTAATTCTTTGAATAATATGATTTTCTTAAGTCTGAAGGAAAATATAGATTTTTTTATTTAAAGAAAGTATAGATTTTTATATATGATTAGCTTTAAAAATAAAGGGGAAAATAAGTTTTCTTTCTATATAGAAAAAAAAGGGCGAGATCTCTATATAAAAAAAAGATGAGATCTTTATATAGAAAAAAGGGCGAGATCTTTATATAGAAATTAACGAGGTAAAAATCCGATTTTTATATGTGTCGACTTGAATTTAAAATATAATTTTTATATAGTAGAGGATTAAAAATATGATTTTTATATTATAGAAGGATTAAAGATATGATTTTTATATTATAGAAAGATTAAAAATATGATTTTTATTCATGTAGAGTAATAAAAATATAATTTTTATTATATTGCTAGCAAGATAAAAATATAATTTTTATCATGGAAGTAGTTTTGTAAAGGAGTGATTTTTACATATGTAGCAGTGATATAAAAATACGATCTTTATATATAAAAATATAATTTTATATAGAAAATAGTGTGATAAAAATATAATCTTTATTATATGAACACCGTTGTAAAAATAGAATTTTTATCCATATAGAGTGATTATAAAAATGTGATTTTTATATACATAGCAACAATATAAAAATGTGTTTTTTTTTATATGTAGTGGCTACGGATAATGAAATTGACAAAAGGTGAGCACGATGAAGATTTCCTACATAAGAAGAGTTGTGGCGTTTGGTTTAGCTTCTCAGTGAGAACTTCTCACTTTAAATTTTTTTTCTAGTTAAAAGTATATACTAGGATGCAAACGGTGCTTAGCAGCACCCGACACCCGTCGTCCACAGACCATGGACGACTTGTATGCTTGTTTGATGTGTTGTGAAGTTTGTTTGTGATGTTGATGTGAAATGTGTTGAAATGAACTAATTATCGTTAAAAATATAATTTTTAACGTGAATGTGAATAAATAAATATTCATTTACAAACCGAACGGTTTTTTTGTGTACACCTATTTGAAGGACATTGTTTGGGACGATAAATTTTACACATCGCCCAACTGCACAAATAATATTCAGTTTTGTGGATTGAAACCCCACACGGGTGTTGGGATGATATTTTACGTACACTAATCCCAATTGTTTAGTGGTAGGTCGATCGTTGGATTGACAGACTGTACGAGCGTTAATTATTTATATTTAACGCTTATGCAGTTGTGTTGTGCTCTTTGGATGATGGTTGATTATTTATCGTTGCTATTATATACATATGTTGTATGGAATCCATATAATTAACATTATATGGTAATTGATTGGGCCTCATTCCAATTGGGAAAACAAAGAATAACAAAAATAGTCATGTGTTCACAGTACTCATGCGTTGAGAATAGTCATGTGTTGAAAGAAATATAGATTCATGTGTTGAATGAAATATTTTAACAATAAAATTTACATCTTTATCATATATAAAATTAGAAACTAACTGGAAAATAGATAAGATGAGTGGTCTCCTGGGTATTGATCTGATGTTGGTTTCAGCCTTCGGGGTTAATACTTAGGGAATCGTTCTCTTACTAATTTACGGTTGGAGTCTGATTAAAAATTAAACGATAGAAATCATAATTTTATAAAATATATTAAATAACAAAAATAGCCATGTATTGACAGTACTCATGTGTTGAGATTAGTCATGTGTTGAAAGAAATATAGATTCATGTGTTGAATAGAATAAATATTCATTGTTGAATAGAATAACGAAGTTATTGAAAAATATAAAGCCGTGTTGATTAGAGATGCACTATTTTTACGCGAAACGATTATATTCGTTTTTATAATGAGTATTGAAAAGAGATTTAAAAATCGAATATTTAGAAAATGAATTCGAATTGAATTGAAAAGAAAATGAATTCGAATTAAATTGAAAATAAAATGAATTCGAATTGAATTGAATATAAAATGAATTCAAATTGAATTAAAAAGAAAAAGAATTTGAATTGAATTGAATATAAAATGAATTCGAATTGAATTGAATATAAAATGAATTCGAATTGAAATGAATTCAAATCGAATTGTAATCGAATTGAAATTGAATTAAATAGAAATGCAATTGGAAATCAAAGTGAAATCGATTTGGAATGAATTCAAATCGAATTGAAAACGAATTGAAATTGAATTGAAATCGATTTGAATTGAAATCAAATAGAAATGAATGTAAAAAGAATTTATAATGTAAAATTCAATTTTGATTTGAATTTGAAATGAAAGTTGAAATTGTTTTTGAAACAAATTTGAAACAATTTATAAAATTCATTTTAAAAGGAAATCGACAAAATATATATAATATATATATATTTTATATATATATATATATATAATGGCCTGAATAGAACGCACCGCACCGCGGTAGTTCGTGAATTTCGACCATTGACTTCGAACAGACATTACGGGAGATCTGACCATCGGATTCTCCTAAAACTGGAACCGTTGGGTTCGTATCGAAAAGAGCTTTCTAACGAATACAAGAGATTTGAAATCTGACAGTTCGATTTGGAGATACGTCCAAATCAATTTCAGAAAAGGTCGCTGTAAATGCAGTTCGATGGCCGTTATTGGAAATCGACTGTACGGGCCTTGATAAAATTATCAAAAATATCAATAATTTGTGAAATGACTTGTGAAGAATTGGGATGAAAAACTCCATATTTGAAAAGATAAAAATAGATTTTCATCGAAATGAACTAGTTGTGAACTAGAATTAAAATCCAATTATTTTTAAATAAATAAATTGGATTTGAAATAGGTTTTAAATAACCAGAATTTCCAATATATGAATTGGAATGGATTTGAATCGAAATTGTATTTGGAATATTTCGATATTAGATTTCGCAATTATACAGATATTTTGGAGGAAATTTGGAAGATATATTTTATATCGTTATTTCCATAGCAATATTTGTGGGTTTCAGAATTTGATATTGAATATAAGCCGATATATTTTCTATTCAGAGCCTTGTATTTAATATCAAATGGGATCTGGGTTTGTCGTGAATGGTGTCTTCATCAAAACTGTTCTTGAACCCAGTTGAGAAAAGATTAAATCTTTCTATTTAGATTTAATGAAGTGTACCAATTAAATAATATTTAATTGGAATTGAATTTGAAAGTGATTTTGGGTTTATCGTGAATCGTGTATTAGGTGACATAGGTTCTTTAACCTAGTTAAAGGCAGGATATTGATTTTTGAGAAGATTAAAACTAAGTAGAGTTTTAATGAATCTGTAATTAGATTTGTAATAGCCCGCACCTCCGTTCACGCAAGATATTGTCCCCAACTTAGCCACCGTATAGGTGTGGGGTTTTGTTCCTCAAAAGGCCTCGGCATTAGTAAGAGACGGGCTCTACTATATAAGTACCCACTTCACACAGGCTTCCACGATGTGGGACTTAGGGATGTTACATTCTCCCCTCCTACAGAGCCCAACGTCCCCGTTGGCTCACAAACACCTCACCCAGGCGTTGTGGTCCACACAAGAGCCACAATTCCGGCTGGGTATTGGCTCTGATACCACTGTAATAGCCCGCACCTCCGTTCACGCAAGATATTGTCCCCAACTTAGCCACCGTATAGGTGTGGGGTTTTGTTCCTCAAAAGGCCTCGGCATTAGTAAGAGACGGGCTCTACTGTATAAGTACCCACTTCACACAGGCTTCCACGATGTGGGACTTAGGGTGTTACAAGATTGAAATGTGAATTGATAATTTAAATTATCAAATTTGGAAAGTGATCGAGAATGGAGTATCACCAGTTTTGCTCCAAAGCGATAGTTAAATCTTTAATTAGATTTGAACGTGAAATGGTAATTAATTTTACCGATAACACCGTGGTGTTAGATATGGAGTATTACCAGTTTTTCTTCATGGGATGAATAGGTTGGGATTGGGAAATAAAATAAATAATTACTTCGGTGTGGTTTGATAATACCGATTAGTTTGGAAAACCTTAACATGGTTTGAAATGATATCCCAAGGAGGATTAAAGAATAAATTTAAAAGAATTTATCTTCGATAAAATTAATGGGAACCTTTCCCTAAGAATGTGAAATTTAGAAATTCACTGTAGGTTAGCTAAGATGGATGGTCTCCTGGGTATTGATCTGATGTTGGTTTCGCCCTTCGGGGTTAATATTTGGGGAATTGTTCTCTTGCTAATTTACGGTTAGTGACTGATGAATTGGAATGAGGTGTATGTTGTGTTTATGTAACACTTGTTTATTATATACACGGGTTATTCAGAAAGGCCAGGTTTATACCCATTCTGAATAACCGATCCGACGATAAGTCAAAGATGAAGATGGTGGTTGAAGACCGGAAGTCTTCACATCGTTTGGGTGATTACTGATGATCTTGATTGGGCTATACACCCAATGAAATATAGCAAATTTTCTTATTTAAATTTCCATGTAATAATTTAAGTTTTGTATAAATAAAGGATTGATATAAAAGCTTTACAAATTTAAGTGTATAAAATTTTGTGACTAAAACTCTTATGAATTATTAATACACTCTCAAAATTACTAGAAATGATAAGTGTTTGTTCACTAAATTTTTATAAGGGAGGATTGTTTTACTTAAGTTTAAATTTACAACTCTCCTTTTCGAGGATGAAAATATTTTTAAGTGGGGGAGATTGTAACAGCCCAAGAATTTTAGCGTTAGTAAACAAAAAAAAGAAATTGAATAATAATAATAATTTGTGTATTTTGCGTTAACATTCAAATTTAATTTATGACCAGTAGCGGTTGACTTATAATGTGTTTGAAACACGTAAACAACGTTGTACACCGTTCACAATTAAGGTTGGTTCGACTGTGCTCTTTTGTTCAGCCTACCGTTCAAAATTAAAAATCATAGTGTGCTGGATTGTTTGGCCAGTTGTTGCCTTGCTGTGGTTTTAACACTTGTTGATTTCTAATTAAAATTTGGCTACACGTGTTCATGGACTTTTGAAAATAACCCCATGCGTTTGTCTCCTGTATTATGTCTCTACCACGTGTCCACTTTCTTCTTTTACCAATCCCTTTTATTTTATTCAGCCAATTAGATTATTTCCCCATACTCATTTCTCAAATCAAAATCAGTAATTCGATTTTTCCACCATGCTCGAGAATCCACTAGCCTTCCTCACCACCGCTTCAAACTTCACCCATAATCATGTCGCCAGAAGCCACTATCAAACGCCCGAAGGCAAGCTGGCTCGCACCCAAAAGCCGCTGGCTTTGAAGCTTTCACCTCCGTCCATCTTTTCGTCGTGCACCGTATCCGCCTCGCGCTAGAAGTTAGGACTTTCCACCTTCGCCCATCGAAGCAAAACTCGCCTCTTTACCTAACCCGGAGTCACCCGAGTGGTTCAAGCCTCCTGTGTGTCGCAACAACTGGTGTTTCCTGCGTATCCACTTCGTTTACGGTCGCTCTAGCACCAAAGGCCCAGAATCGACGGCTTCGGCACCTACCGCCAACTCGAATCGAGTTTCAGCTCCGGCCTTTAGTGTTTTCTGTCACGCCTCCCACCAGCACAGTGGCTCCTTTACTTGCTGCTGCCGCAATTTGCTCCTTCGATACAATGTAAGTTTACTTACGGTTAAAGTTATTGCAAGTTTTCTCACTTCGTTTCACTAAATATGATTGGTGTGAAGACTGTTATCTACTGTTTTATTGACTTGTCGACCCTTACGAACCCGTCAATCTCCATTAAGTTCCATTGCAACACATGTTGGAATCTCCTATCCGTTTGATGCTTGGTTGTATCATTGTATGTCACATGGGTCTACATATATTTGTTTCTCTATACTGCATGCATTATAGTTATTAGTGCTATTGACATTGTGAACAATCCCTGGTAGTGCTGTAGCACCACCATCCTTATGCACGACATCCCATTTGGTTACATATTTTACTACATGATTGAGCCATAACATGACTTACTGCATGGTCATTTCTACCTAGTTTTGAGACCTTGCTATGTGAACATAGGATTACATATACTTGTTGCATGACTTTAAGCCCTTGTTGTGTTATACCGCACCTATAAGCTCCAGTTTCATGATGACCAGCAACCTCTATAATACACTTTGAGCCAAATAAATGGACCTTGTTTACCTTGAAAATCCGAAACCACCTATAATGCACTTGTTGTGTTATCCATTATGACTTTAAGCCCTTGCTGTGTTATCCTTTATGGCATCGGCACAGCCTCATGTATCTCTAAAACATTATACAGTTATATGTACGATTCCTTATTTTACTGTGAATTTAGCTACTGTATGCTACCTTTGTTTTACTGTGCGGCTCGAACCAAGTTACTCGGTGCCTGTTTAAAGCTGACCTTGGTTTAAATGACTTATCGACTCATCATTGGTTTGTTACTTTAGACTTGAGACTCCCATGCCCTGCTGTGTTGAGTCTGTACCTCTCATTCCTGCGGTTGCTAACACTTTAGCCATACTTAATGATGCTTCTGTCGTGTTCTTCTAGTTTGACATGCTGCCTTGCATTATACGTGGATCTTATGTGCATGACCTGAGCATGTAGATTAGCTCTAAGAGAAAAAAGTGTATGTTTAAGGGTTAAAAAAATTGAAAAAAATAGGGGAAACATATTAGCATATTTGTGCCATGTTTTTAAACTCTAATTTCTGGTCATTATTCAATGGATGGACATTGTGTCTGCATATTTCAACCAGGCCTTGCTACCTTTGGTATATACATGCTTCTTAGTTAGCTTGATTTAAAGGATATACACGTTATGTTTTGCTGTAGCATTATTTCCAACTGCTTTTTTGTCATCAATATTGGACTCAATTACACCTTAATTAACTTGATCCTTTATGTCACCTGGTCCAAAGTTGAATGCATGTAGTTTCACTTATTTAGTTTCATGTTGGATTTGGGCTTACACCTTCTTATGTTAAGTATGGTCCTTATTGCACTGTAATGTATATAATAACCTTGGTATTACTGAGAGCTAGTCACAACCCACTTTGGAACTCATGCAAAATGCCACCAAGTGTAATGCTTGTACATATATAAGGCTGTGTTGGACATCTGGCCCGCGTTACTATTGCATACATCTAATAAATTTATTTAAGAAGCTTAAACTGAGAATCTCAAGTTATTTCTATAGTAATCCATATGCAGGTTCTTAGAGCACGCCGAAATCAGTTTTGCTTCACTGTTTATTTCATATTGTCGTTTGAGCTATTATAATGATATGCAGTGCACTGCATGTTCCTTTATGTTTGAACTTGTCCATCGCTATTTTGTCAGTTTACCAATTATGATGCTCGAAAATTTAATAAATGTGCTAGGATTAGACAAATTATATTTATGTGATTTTTGAAGTGTGCTAACTTGAAATAAGTTTAATCCCGACTCGGGTGTTTTGTGTATTTTGCATGGGACAATCGGGTCAGGCCCAAAGTGTTCCAGGTTTAGATATTTCAGCTCAAAATGAACTAAAGAGGCACGCAAGGAGAACGCGAAGATGTGAAGGCACACGCGCACTAAACAAAGTATAAAGTTTTATTTTGTCAAAAATTTACGTATACATTTTAATTTATCTTCCGCTATACAAAAATATTGCGTACAACTCTGATTTTATATGAAATTTTATTCCGCTGAAATTATTGTACTCTGTGATTTTGTGTTAATTCTGTTTAAACCGTGTAAGCCAATAACAATCTGTTGTTTTGAACGTTCTGGGTTAGTTTAATTACCGACTTAGAACGGGAAAAATGCCATGTTGTTACACCCAAGAGGAGGGAATCAGTTGGTGATCATCCAGACGTACTTGGAGATCGTTGGATATGCGAGGAAAGTGCCTCCGGTTTCGTTCAGACCTAGAACGAACTGGTAAATGTACTATATGTTTGAAATTGGATTTTATTTTGTGTTGATTGATATCTATTAAATATACATCTGTTTGGTGACGGAGAATTTATTCTCTTGCTTAACGCCCTTCTCTGAGACGTACGAGCACAGAGGTTGTATATCGATGGACATCAATCGCATGGAGTGAATTGCCTGTGTGGCATGCCTTAGAGGCAGATGATCAAGGCTTCTGTTGAAAATCAAAATCTTGTGGTTGATGATCAAAGCACGGCCTGTGTGGTGCAGCTTTGTGTATAGCGTGAATTCGCGAGCCTCACACCTCGGTATGAGTCAAAAACGGGATAGTGACTGCAGGGAGAGCACGACGTTTCTTTCTAGCTATGGGTGGTGTCAGTGCTTAAACTGGCTGACATTTATATTATTTTTACCTATGTGGTTGTTGGAATGCGAGGCGCCTCGATTTTAGGTCTGTAAGGACCGGGAAACGTGTGTTCAGGAATTGCCAATCCTCAAACGTAAGAGAGGACTGGCCATGAAGATCCAAGGGTTACCCAGGGAGAGTAGTCCTGAGACATTTGCTAGAGTGTCTCGAAGCGGAGAGGAGCTTGCCCCTTGCCTCGACTCATGAAGGAAATCCAATTTCCATTATGAGATATTTCGGCTTTATTTGTAGAGCCTAGTATGGCGAGATAGTGGGATGGGGCACTTATATCGTCTATGATTGATATTTATGATTGAAATTGTTTTGACATAATACACTTATAATAGTATCAAATGATTTGTTTTAAACGTACCAAGCATGTTTGCCTGTTATAAGGTAAAAACCCTATCCTCCGGCTTGCGTTGCATTGTGTGATGGGACCTGGGTCTTATAATAGCTTCATTTTTCGAAAAAGCATTGTGCTATTCATTTATATGCACTGGTATTCTTAGGAGGAGACCCGTTCCGTGTTATACGGCGTGGTCCTTGGAATTACTCTCTTTTAAAGTAAAGTTTTAAATAACTGTGTTAGTTCTCACACCAGTCACATGACTTACCTAGAGTTTATTGTTTTAACCTAAACTCTCGGTGCCCTTATTTTCGACACGAGCAGCAAGTGGTTGGGTTTTTGCAGATTTATATTCACAGGATCCTGATTTACAGCTGGAACAATACTCGGAAAGCTCTGTATCCGTGTATTAATTCTAGTTGTGTTTTGTATTATTTTCCGCTGCGATATATGTAAATGTAATTCAAATCTCTGATATCTGTCAATTGTGTAATATTTATTCATACTCTGTGTATTCTTGTATTCTAATGGAATTGTTGTAATAAACAATGAAATGTTCTTCTGTTTGTGTTCCGATGTGTGTTGTCCTCAACGCTATCCGTGCTCTCCTTACGGGGGAAGTTCGGGTCGTGTCACTTTGGTATCAGAGCTTTGGTTTACAGAGCTCGAGAACAAGACACATTAGAACCATACGAAAGAATTCATCAAATAGTGGATTAGTAATATCCAATAATAATTACTCGTTAGAAATAGGATCAGTAGTATCTTAGAACGAGTGTGAAGAGTATATTTTTCAAATGAAAACAATTTTGTTTTGAAATTTAAATCGTTTTATATGTATTTGAATATTTTATTTGTATTGAATTTGGACAAACTAATATATAAAGATTTTGCTTATGCACGTCATGAACGTATATTCGAAGTTTTAATATACTGGATAGATATAGAATCACATTCTAGTCGCTCGGGGATGGTTCTGATGATCGTTATAGTACGTACATCATCAGGATTTATATTCGAGTTTCGAAAGTATGATAACTATATATTTCCATTAGACTGGTGTGAGGTTGTTGTGATTTGGCATCAAAAACATGATTTTCTGTATATATATCGAAATTATGAATTTGAAACGATAATTCACTAATTGATTGATGGTTGTGTTGTTTGATTATTGGTTTGATAATTTTGAACCATTATGCCAAATTGAACCAAATATTGAACTGTATTGAAAATTGTTTGAAAATGCATGCATATACATGTAGTTACATTGAACAGGTCATAGCAAAGAGGCTAGAGCAGAAGAATAAAATTGTTTGCCCGACAAATAGGTACATGTTTATTGTAATTCTTGGGTTTTGGATAATTTTATGAGCCGCTTGGCTTTTTCTTTTTCTTTTGGATTGAAGAAGGCCATGGGAGGCTATACGAAATATCCTGAAGTCCCCGGTGCAGGGGAGGTTATGGCGAAATTTTTCGAAAATTTAGGGTGTTAGCCAAATTTTTGAAGAATTTGAAAAGTTCTTAGAAACTGAAAGGTTGAAGAACTTAAGCCGTAAAGAAAATAATGGAAGTTGAGTTGATTAGTTAAACAACTTTCAGCTTCATTCCTTTTCGGTGACGAAAAGCTTTAAGTGGGGGAGATTGTAATAACCCGGAAATTTGAGCCAATTTAAAATTTTTATTTTGGCAATTTTAATGAATTTTGGATATTTAAAATGATTTATTTTAAATAATAACAACGAAAAATCTATTTTGAATAGAAATAGAAGTATATATTTATTTGAATCGTCGTTAGAATATATATATTTATTTTAAATATAAAAGGAATTGAAAATGGCGCGGTAGTTCGACAATTCGATTTCAAAGTTCAAATGAATGTACAGGATTCAAAATAAACCGGATTTTAGTGAAACCAAAAATATTAGGATCTAATTGAGGATATCTTTCCAACGAATTCGAAAAATTGAAATTTCATAGCGGGGACAAAAAGTTATGCCCAGTTCAAAATTCAGAATAGTCGCTATGGAATTCTGACCCTTAAAAATGGAAATTTTGCAAACGACCTCATTTTCGACGAAACCACTTTTGTTGGATCTGTGATGTCAAGTTATTGCTAGATTCCAAAATTCGTAATTTTTCGAATCAATATGTGAGCGTGGCAAAGTAAAACGCGGTTGACCAGTTTTAGTTGATTTTAATCGACTGGAAAATGGCCATTTTTCAAACGGTCTCGGAATTGGACGAAATTAGTTTTGTTAGGACCATATCGTCAATACGAAGTTAGAAAATATTTTTCGGGAATTTTTCGAGTTAGAATGTGGCCCCGGTAAATTGAAATGCGCGTTCAAATTCAATATATAGAGTTATATGTTGATTTTGACGAAAAATGATTGAAACGATCGAATCAGCTTACGATACATATTCTATTGTGTTCGGAATGGGGGTAATTAGCTAGGGACGACAAGCGGTGGGTCTCATTTCGAGGTCAAAATAAAAGGTTGCTTTTTGAAATTAATTAAATAAAATAATATATATTATTATACAGCCCCCCTTCCTTTCTCTCTCTCCTCAGTTGGAATCGACCTAAATAAAAAAAAGAAAAAAATACGATCGCGCCCTCCTATACCACCGTCGTGCGCCCTCCTCCGTCGCCACCAGGATCGCCGACCTCCACCCCCTCCTCCACTGCACCGCCGCCTCCCTTCTCCTCTCTCCTTCGTCGTCCCCCCCCCCTCTAAACCCCCACCTCTCGCTCCTCTCTTCCCCATCACTAATCCCCAATTCGAAGCCTCCAGCTCCAAATACGCCCCGCCGCCGCCTCTGATGGCCCACTGCCGCCGTGCCTTGGCTTGAGCGCCATTCCCCCTCCTCGACCCTCTTCTCCGATTCGAGCCGGAAACCCACCGTAAGTCTTTCCTGATTTTAATTCTTTGAATAATATGATTTTCTTAAATTTGAAGGAAAATATAGATTTTTTTTATTTAAAGAAAGTATAAATTTTTATATATGATTAGCTTTAAAAATAAAGGGGAAAACCAGTTTTCTTTCTATATAGAAAAAAGGGCGAGATCTCTATGTAAAAAAATGGCGAGATCTTTATATAGAAAAAGGACGAGATCTTTATATAGAAATTAGCGAGGTAAAAATCCGATTTTTATATGTGTCGACTTGAATTAAAAATATAATTTTTATATAGTAGAGGATTAAAAATATGATTTTTATATTATAGAAGGATTAAAGATATGATTTTTATATTATAGAAAGATTAAATATATGATTTTTATTCATGTAGAGTAATAAAAATATAATTTTTATTCTATTGCTAGCAAGATAGAAATTTAATCTTTATCATGGAATAGTGTTGTAAAGGAGTGATTTTTACATATGTAACAGTGATATAAAAATATGATCTTTATATTTAAAAATATAATTTTTATATAGAGAATAGCGTGATAAAAATATAATCTTTATTATATGAACACCATTGTAAAAATAGAATTTTTATCCATATAGAGTGATTATAAAAATGTGATTTTTATATACATAGCAACAATATAAAAATGTGATTTTTTTATATGTAGTGGCTACGGATAATGAAATTGACAAAAGGTGAGGACGATGAAGATTTTCTACAAAAGAAGAGTTGTGTCGTTTGGTTTAGCTTCTTGGTGAGAACTTCTCACTTTAAATCTTGTTTTCTAGTTAAAAATATATACTAGGATGCAGACGGTGCTTAGCAGCACCCGACACCCGTCGTCCACAGACCATGGACGACTTGTATGCTTGTTTGATGTGTTATGAAGTTTGTTTTAATATTGATGTGAAATGTGTTGAAATGAATTAATTATCGTTAAAAATATAATTTTTAACATGAATGTGACTAAATAAATATTCATTTACAAACCGGACAGTTTGTTTACGTACATCTATTTGAAGGACATTGATTGAGACGATAAATTTAACACATCACCCAAATGCACAAATAATTTTCGGTGTTTGTGGATTGAAACCCCACACGGGTGTTGGGATGATATTTGACGTACACTAATCCCAATTTTTTAGTGGTAGGTCGATCGTTGGATTGACAGACTGTACGAGCGTTAATTATTTATATTTAATGCTTATGCAGTTGTGTGGTGCACTTTGGATGATGGTTGATTATTTATCGTTGCTATTATATACATGTGTTGTATGGAATCCATATAATTAACATTATATGGTAATTGATTGGGCCTCATTCCAATTGAGAAAACAAAGAATAACAAAAATAGTCAAGTTTTGACAGTACTCATGCTTTGAGAATAGTCATGTGTTGAAAGAAATATAGATTCGTGTGTTGAACGAAATATTTTAACAATAAAATTTGCATCTTTGTCATATATAAAATTAGAAACTAACTGGAAAATAGATAAGATGAGTAGTCTCCTGGGTATTAATCTGATGTTGGTTTCGGCCTTTGTGGTTAATACTTAGGGAATCGTTCTCTTACTAATTTACAGTTGGAGTCTGATTAATAATTAAATGATAGAAATCATAATTTTATAAAATATATTAAATAACAAAAATAGTCACGTGTTGACAGTACTCATGTGTTGAGATTAGTCATGTGTTGAAAGAAATATAGATTCATGTGTTGAATAGAATAAATATTCATTTGTTGAATAGAATAACGAAGTTATTGAAAAATATAAAGCCGTGTTGATTAGAGATGCGCTATTTTGATGCGAACGATAATTATATGGATTATATTCGTTTTTATAATGAATATTGAAAAGAGATTTAAAAATCTAATATTTAGAAAATGAATTCGAATTGAATTGAAAAGAAAATGAATTCAAATTGAATTGAAAAGAAAATGAATTCGAATTGAATATAAAATGAATTCGAATTGAATTGAATACAAAATGAATTCGAATTGAATTGAATATAAAATGAATTCAAATTGAATTGAATATAAAATGAATTCAAATCGAATTGTAATCGAATTGAAATTGAATTAAATATAAATGCAATTGGAAATCGAAGTGAAATCGATTTGGAATGAATTCAAATCGAATCGAAAACGAACTGAAATTGAATTGAAATCAAATAGAAATGAACGTAAAAAAAATTATAATGGAAAATTCAATTTTGATTTGAATTTGAAATGAAAGTTGAAATTGTTTTAGAAACAAATTTGAAACGATTTATAAAATTCATTTAAAAAGGAAATCGATGAAATATATGTAATATATATTATATATATAATGGCCTGAATAGAATGCGCCGCGGTATTTCATGAATTTCGACCATTGGCTTCGAACGGACATTACGGGAGATCTGACCATCGGATTCTCCTAAAATAGGAATTTTCGGTTCGTATCGAAAAGAGCTTTCTAACGAATACAAGAGATTTGAAATCTGACGGTTGGATTTGGAGATACGTCCAAATCAATTTCAGAAAAGGTCGTTGTAAATGCAGTTCGATGGCCGTTATTGGAAATTGACTGTACGGGCCTTGATAAAATTATCAAAAATATCAATAATTTGTGTAAAAGCATAAGAAATGATTTGTGAATAATTGGGATGAAAAACTCCATATTTGAAAAGATAAAAATAGATTTTTATCGAAATGAACTAGTTTTGAACTAGAATTATAATCCAATTATTTTTAAATAAATAAATTGGATTTGAAATGGGTTTTAAATAACCAGAATTTCCAATATATGAATTGGAATGGATTTGAATCAAAATTGTCTTTGGAATATTTCGATATTAGATTCCACGATTATACAGATATTTTGGAGCAAATTTGGAAGATATATTTTATGTCGTTATTTCCAAAGCGATATTTGTGGGTTTCAGAATTTGATATTGAATATAAGCCGATATATTTTCTATTCCGAGCCTTGTATTTAATATCAAATGGGATTTGGGTTTGTCGTGAATGGTGTCTTCATCAACACTTTTCTTGAACCCAGTTGAGAAAAGATTAAATCTTTCTATTTAGATTTAATGAAGTGTACCAGTTAAATAATATTTAATTGGAATTGAATTTGAAAGTGAATTTCGGTTTATCGTGAATCGTGTATTAGGTGACATTGGTTCTTTAACCCAGTTAAAGGCAGGATATTGATTTTTGAGAAGATTAAAACTAAATGGAGTTTTAGTGAATCTGTAATTAGATTGAAATGTGAATTGATAATTTAAATTATCAAATTTGGAAAGTGATCGAGAATGGGGTATCACCAGTTTTGCTCCAAAGCGATAATTAAATCTTTAGTTAGATTTGAACGTGAAATGGTAATTAATTTTACCGATAACACTATGGTGTTAGATATGGAGTATTACCAGTTTTGCTTCATGGGATGAATAGGTTGGGATTGGGAAATAAAATAAATAATTACTTCGGTGTGGTTCGCTAATCCCGATTAGTTTGGAAAACCTTAACATGGTTTGAAATGATATCCCAAAGAGGATTAAAGAATAAATTTAAAAGAATTTATCTTTGATAAAATTAATGGGAACCTTTCCCTAAGAATGTGAAATTTAGAAACTCACTATAGGTTAGCTAAGATGGACGGTCTCCTGGGTATTGATCTGATGTTGGTTTCGGCGTTCAGGGTTAATATTTGAGGAATTGTTATCTTGCTAATTTATGGTTAGTGACTGATGAATTGGAATGAGGCGTATGTTTTGTTTATGTAACACCTGTTTATTATTTACGCGAGTTATTCCCAAAGGCCGGGTTTATACCCATTCTGAATAATCGATCCGACGATAAGTCAAAGATGAAGACGGTGGTTGAAGACCGGAAGTCTTCACATCGTTTGGGTGATTACTGATGATCTTGATTGGGCTGTACCCCCAAGAGGAGAGAATCAGTTGGTGATCGTCCAGACGGACTTGGAGATCGATGGATATGCGAGGAAAGTGCCTCTGGTTTCGTTCAGACCCAGAACGAACTGGTAAATGGACTGTGTGTCTGACATTGGATTTTATTCTGTGTTGATTGATCTCTATTAAATATACATCTGTTTAGCTGCGGAGAATTTATTCTCTTGCTTAACGCCCTTCTATGAGACGTACGAGCTCAGAGGTTGTATATCGATGGACAACAATCGCATGGAGTGAATTGCTTGTGTGGCATGCCTAAGAGGCAGATGATCAAGGCTTCTACTGAAAAGCAAAGTCTTGTGGTTGATGATTAAAGCACGATCTGTGTGGCGCAGCTTTGTGTATAGCGTGAATTCGTGAGCCTCACACCTTGGTATGAGTCAAAAACAGGATAGTGACTGCAGGGAGAGTACGGCGTTTCTTTCTAGCTATGGGTGGTGTCTGTGCTTAAACTGGCTGACATTTATATTATTTTTACCTATGTGGTTGTTGGAATGCAAGGCGCCTCGATTTTAGGTCTGTAAGGACCGGGAAACGTGTGCTCGGGAATTGCCAATCCTCAACCATAAGAGAGGACCGGCCCTGAAGATCCAAGGGTTACCCAGGGAGAGTAGTCCTGAGACATTTGCTAGAGTGTCTCGAAGCGGAGAGTAGCTTGCCCCTTGCCTCGACTCATGACGGAAATCCAATTTCCAATACGAGATATTTCGGTTTTATTTGTAGAGCCTAGTATGGCGACATAGTGGGATGGGGCACTTATGCCGTCTATGATTGAATTTATGATTGAAATTGTTTTGACACTATACACTTATAATAGTATCAAATGATTTGTTTTAAACGTACCAAGCATGTTTGGCTGTTATAAGGTAAAAACCCTATCCTCCTGTAATAACCCGGAAATCTGGGCCAATTCAAAAAATTTATTTTGGCGATTTTGGAGAATTTTGATTATTTAAAATGAAATTTTTAAATGAAAACGATGAGAAATTTATTTTGAATAGAATTCGAACGTATATATTTATATATATCGTCGTTAGAATGTAAATATTTATTTATATATATAGAAGGAAAACACGTTTGACCAGTTTCAGTTGATTTTAATCGACTGGAAAATGGCCATTTTTCAAACGGTCTCAGAATTCGACGAAATTAGTTTTATTAGGACTGTATCGTCAATACGAAGCTAAAAATAATTTTTCTAGAATTTTTCGAGTTAGTATGTGGCCCCGGTAAATTGAAATGCGCGTTCAAATTCAATATATAGAGTTATATTTTGATTTTGATGAAAACTGATCGAAACGAGCGAATCATCTTACGATACATATTCCGTTGTGTTCAGAATGGGGGTAATTAGCTATGGACGACAGGTGGTGGATTCAATTTTGAGTTCGAAAGAAAAAGTTATTTTTTAGTGGATTAAAATAAATTAAATAAATAATATAACTTCCTCCCAATCCCCTTTATCTCCCTTTTTACCAAGTCAACCCCCCTTATTCAGTTCGATCAAAGGAAAGGAAAAAAAAGAAGAAGAAAAAACGACGCTTGAGCCCTAGAGCCACCATCGCTCGAGGCGCCGACCACCATCCGACGCGCAGGCCACCGCGCCCCCGAACCCTGATCCGTTGCCCCTCCCTCCGGCGTTCGAAGACGCCAGCAACCCCCTCGCGCGCTGCTCTCCGTCCTCTTCATTTCACCGCCCAGAAACCACCGCAACCCATATTAGCTCACCGCCGACGCCCCCTTGCCACCTCCCCTCCGCCGACGAAGACCGGACAAACCCCCACACCCGATTTCAAAATGTAAGTTTTCTTTGTTATTTAATTAAATTAATGTTTATTTAAATCAGTTTTATAATAATAAGCATTTATAAAAAAAATAGTTTTTATCTAGAAAGTTAGAGAAAAGTTTGGATTTTTAATACATGAGAGTCGAGATTTATAACATATGAAAGTCAAGATTTTAATACATGAAAGTTGATATTTTTAACAATATAAAGTTATGATTTTTAGTCGTATAAAAATATAATTTTTAGCGATGTAAAAATTATATTTTTGTTATAGGAATAACAAATTAAAAATATGATTTTTATATAAAGTAGAGATTAAAAATATGATTTTTATATAATAGAGAATATAAAAATATTATCTTTATATATGTAGCGAAATAAAAATCTGATTTTTCTTATATATAGGTTGAAGTAAAATTGTGATTTTTATAGCGATGATATAAAAAATTCGATCTTTATATTAGAAGTAGATATAAAAATAGAATTTTTATCATATATATAACAAAGTAAAAATACGATTTTGATCATTAGAATGGTTAAGGAAAAATATGATTTTTAAATTGAAAGTGAACAAATAAAAATGTGATTTTTATTTTAAAGACAGTAGTATAAAAATGTGATTTTTATATATGTAGTGGCTACGGACAGTGGAATGGACGAAAGGCGAGAACGGCGAAGATTTCTACATAAGAAGAGTCGTGGCGTTTGGATTAGCTAGTCAGTGAGAACTCCTCACTTTTAAATTTATTTCTAGTTAAAATATATACTAGGATGCAGATGGTGTTTAGTAGCACTCGACACCCGTCGCCCATAGACCATGGACGGCTTGTATGCTTGTTTGTCTGATTTTGCTGTGTAGTTGATTGTGTGATGTGATGTGAAATAAAATAAAATATTTATATAGTTAAAAATATTTTATAGTTGAAAATAGAATTTTTAACGTGTATTTAAAATGAAATAAAAATAAACAAATTAGACGATTTGTTTATATACACACATTTGACTGATATTGATTGGGACGATAAATTTTACACATCGCCCAACTGCACAAATAAAATCTGTGTTTGATTGTTTGAAAACCCCACACGGGTATTGGGGTGATATATGACATACACTTATCCCAATAATTAGTTTTATGTCGATCGATTGATTGACAGACTGTTATAAGCGTTGAATATTTATATTTGATGCTTATACAGTGTAGAATGCACTTTGGATGATGGTTGATTATTTGTCATTGTTTATATATACATGCGTTGTATGGAAATCCATAGAAATAAAATCTATGGTAATTGTTTGGCCCTCATTCCATATTTGAAAAGAAATATTTGAAATAAAATATTTGAAAAGAAATATTTGAATAGAAATATTTGAAAAGAAATATTTGAATAGAAATATTTGAAAAGAAATATTTGAAATAAAATATTTGAAAAGAAATATTTGAATAGAAATATTTGAAATAAAATGTTTGAATAGAAATATTTGAAAAAGAAATATTTGAAAATAGAAATATTTGAAAAAGAAATATTTGAAGTAGAATATTTGAAAATAGAAATATACGAAGTCGTGTTAATTAGATTGATGCCATTTTGACGCAAACGATATTTATATCGATTATATTCGTTTTTATAATGAATATTGAAAAGTGATTTCAAAATCGAATATTTTGAAAATGAATTCGAATCGAATTGAAATTGAATGGAAATCAATTTAAAATGAATTCGAATTGAAATTGAATAGAATTGAATTCGAATTGAAATTGAATAGAAATGATAACGAACTGAAATTGAATTAAAAATCGATTTAAATTGAAATCAATTCGAGATGAATTTAAAATGATTTTATATTGAAAATTTCAATTTTGATTTGAATATGAAAATGAAGTTGAAATCGTTTCTAAAACGAATTTAAAACGATTTATAAAATACGTTTTAAAAGGAAATCGACGAAGTATATATTATATATATTATAAATATAATATAATGGCCTGAATAGAAAGCGTCGCGCTGCGGTAGTTCGTGAATTTCGACCATTGACTTCGAATGGATATTGCGGGAGATCCGACCGTCGGATTCTCCTAAAACCGGAACCGTTGGGTTCGCATCGAAAAGAGCTTTCTAACAAATATTAGAAATTAGAAATCTAACGGTTGGATTTGGAATTATGTCCAAATCAAATTTGGAAAAGGTCGTTGTAAGTGCAGTTCGATAGCCGTTGGTGGAAATCGAATGTACGGGCCTTGATAAAATTATTCAAAATACCAATAATTTGCGTAAAATCATAAGAAATGATTTGGGAAGAAAAGGGATGAAAAAAATCCATATTTGAAAAGATAAAAATAGATTTTTATCGAAATGAACTAGTTTTGAACTTGAATTATATTTCTATTTATTTTTAAATAAATAATTTGAATTTGAAAAGGCTTTTAAAAGTAACCAGAATTTACAATAATTGAATGGGAATGGATTTGAATCGAAATTGTCTTTGGAATATTTCGATGTTGGATTTCGTGACGATACAGGTATTGTTATGGGAATTTGAAAGATATATTTATATCGTTATTTCCAATACGATATTTGTTGGTCGTAGAATTTGATATTGAATATAAGCCGATATATTTTCTATTCGGAGCCTTGTATTTAATATCAAATGTGATTTGGGTTTGTCGTGAATGGTGTCTTCATTAACACTGTTCTTAAGCCCAGTTGAGAAAAAGATTAAATTTTTTATTTAGATTTAGTGAAGTGTACCAATTAAATAATATTTAATTGGAATTGAATTGGTATTGATTTTTGGGTTTATCGTGAACAGTGTTTTAAATAACACTTGTTCTTTAACCGGATAATTAATGGAATGTGATTTTGGGTTTATCGTGAATCGTGTTTTAAATGACACTGATTCTTTAACCCAGTTAAGGATTAAACTAAGTGGAGTTTTAATGAATCTTTAATTAGATTGAAAAGATCGAGAATGGAGTATCATCAGTTTTTCTCCAGGCGATAGTTAAATCTTTAATTAGATTTGAACGTGAAATGGTAATTGAATTTACCGATAACAATGTGGTGTTAGATATGAAGTATGACCAGTTTTACTTCATGGGATGAATAGGTGGGGATCGGGAAATAAAATAAATGATTACTCCGGCGTGGTTCGCTAATCCCGACTAGTTTGAATTGATATTCAAAGAAGATTAAAGAATAAATTTAAAGAATTTATCTTTGATAAAATTAATGGGAACCTTTCCCAAAGTATAAGAATATTTGAATAAAAGAATATTCTGAAATGGAATGAGGCGTATGTTGCGTTTGTGTAACACTTGTTATTATATACGCGAGCTATTCAGAAAGACCGGGTTTATCCCATTCTGAATAACTAATTCAACGTGGTGTCGAAGATGAAGACGGTGGTTGAAAAACGGAGGTCTTCACGTCGTTTGGATAATTACTGATGATCTTGATTGGGCCGTACACCCAAGAGGAGAGAATTAGTTGGTGATCGTCCAGACGTACTTGGAGATCGATGGATATGCGGGGTACTAGGTGCCTCCGGTTTCATTTAGACCCAGAAAGAACTTGTAAATGGACTGTGTGTCTGACATTGGATTTCAGTCTGTGTGATTGATTTCTATTAAATATATATCTGTTTGGCGGCGGAGAATTTATTATCTTGCTTAACGCCCTTTTCTGAGACGTACGAGCTCAAGGGTTATATGTTGATGGATATCCATCGCATTGAATGAATTGCCTGTGTGGCATGCCTAAGTGGCAAAGGATCAAGGCTTCTGTTGAAAAGAAAAGTCTTGTGGTTGATGATCAAAGCACGCCTGTGTGGCGTAGCTTTGTGTAACATTGATTCGCGAGCCTTACACCTTGGTGGTGAACCAAAAACGGGAGAGGACCTCAGGGAGGACATGCGTTTCTTTTTAGTTAGAAGTGGCGTCAGTGGTTTTACACGCCCTGATGAGTTTGACTTATGTGGTTGTTGCAGTTGCGAGGCGCCTCGGTTAGATCGGACGATCCGGGTCCGATGGAATCATTCGTTGGCTCATTTATGCCCCCAAAGGGCGGGGAAACACAGTGTTTAGGCATTTTAATCCACATCGGTGGACTGACCTTGTCGCTCCATGGGCCCACCTGAGTCTGGGTCCTGAGACATGGGCTAGATTGTCTCAAATCGGTAGAGGACTATCTTTTGCCTCGGTTCATAGATTGAAATCCAACTTCCAATACGTGACGCTTCGGTTTTAGTTGTAATCCTATATATGGCGACATAGTGGGATGGGGCGCTTATGCCGTCTATGATTGATACTTATGATTTGAAGTTGTTTTATACACTATGCACTTATAATAGTATCAAATGATTTGTTTTAAACGTATCAAGCATTCTTGGCTATTATAAGGTAAAAACTCTATCCTCCGGCTTGCGTTGCATTGTGTGATGGGACCTGGGTCATATAAAAGCTTCATTGTTCTTTATTTAGCATTGCACTATTGTTTTATGCACTGGTATTCTTGATAGGAAACCCGTTCCGTGTTATACGGCGTGGTCCCTTGATTTACCTAACTTTAAAATAAAGGTTAATAACTTTTTTAGTTCTCACACCAGTCACATGACTGACCTGGAGTTTATTGTTTTAACCTAAACTCTGGGTGCCCTTATTTTGACACGGGCAGCTAGTAGTTTTGGTTTTGCAGATTTATATTCACAGGATCCTGATTTACAGCTGGAACGATACTCGGAAAGCTCTGTATCCGTGTATTACTTCTAGTTGTGTTTTGTATTGTTTTTCGTTGCTATGTAATTTATTGTAATCTCTGATATTTGTCGAATATATATTTATTCATACTCTGTATATTCTTGTAATCTGATGGAATTGTTGTAATTAACAATGAAATGTTCTTCCGTCTGCGTTCTATTTTGTCTTGTTCTCAAGATCATCCGGGCTTTCCTTACCAGGGAAGTTACGGGATTTCACACCTCCGGCTTGCGTTGCATTGTGTGATGGGACCTGGGTCTTACAATAGCTTCATTTTTCGAAAAAGCATTGCGCTATTCATTTATATGCACTGGTATTCTTGGGAGGAAACCCATTCCGTGTTATATGGCGTGATCCCTGGAATTACTCTCTTTTAAAGTAAAGTTTTAAATAACTATTTTAGTTCTCACACCAATCACATAACTGACCTGGAGTTTATTGTTTTAACCTAAACTCTAGTGCCCTTAATTTAGACACAGGCAGCTAGTAGTTGGGTTTTTGCAGATTTATATTCACAGGATCCTGATTTACAGCTAGAACGATACTCAGAAAGCTCTGTATCTGTGTATTACTTCTAGTTGTGTTTTGTATTATTTTTCGCTGCGATATATGTAAATGTAATTCAAATCTTTGATATCTGTCAATTGTGTAATATTTATTCATACTATGTATATTCTTGTATTCTGATGGAATTGTTGTAATAAACAATGAAATGTTCTTCTGTTTGTGTTCCGATGTGTGTTGTCCTCAACGCCATCCATGCTCTCCTTATAGGGGAAGTTCGGGTCGTGTCAACAAGAAAGTACATTTTTAATGCACAAATGATTATATAAAAAGATTAAAATTGATTATAATATGTTTACATTCAAAAGATGATTTTTAATGCATAAAAGGATTTAATAAAAAGATCATTGTTTGATAAAAAAAAATTTACATTAAAAATTTCATTTTTAATGTATTAAAATATGCATTGTTTAATCTTAACATTTACATATTATAGAAGTAGAAATGTTCATTTGTTTGATATGAACATTAACATGTTAGAAAGTAGAAAAATGTACATTGGTAAAACATTATGATGACTATGTTAGCGATATTAGAAATAATTCAAACTGAATTGTAATTGGTTAAATTTATTAACCAATGATTTATGTTTGTAAACTGTTGTTGTTTGAAAACCCCATACGGGTATTGGGATGATATTTGTCATACACTAGTCCCGATGTTTAGTTATATGTCAATCGATGGACTGACAATTTGTGATGAGCATTATTTATTTATTTATTTAAACGCTCACACAGTTATAAATTTCACTCTGGATGAGAATGGATTGTTTATTGATTGTTTAACATTATTCTCATATATATATATGCGATGTATGAAATCCATATAACTGAATTTATATGGTAATTGATTGAGTCGCATTCCGATTCAGAATATGTAACAGCTCGGAAAATCAGAACCAATTTAAAAAATTTATTTTGACTATTTCAGTGAATTTTGAATAGTTAAATAATTTATTTTAAATAATAACGATTAAAAATTTATTTTAATCGAAGTTGGAGCGAATATATTTATTTTAATTTCAAAAGAAATTAGAAATAGTACGATAGTTTGAAAAGTCAAAGCTGAACTTTGACTGAATGTACAAGATTCAAAATTAAGTAGAATTTAGTGAAACCAAAAATATCTAAATCTGTTTAAAAATATCTTTCCAACGAATCCGAAAAATCGTATTTTCATAGCGGGAATCAAAAGTTATGGCCAGTTGAATATTCAGAATAGTCACTATGGAATATAGTATAATTTATAGCCCGCATAAAAGGCAATTTTACAAACGACCTCCGTTTTCGATGAAACCACTTTTGTCAGATTTGGAATGTCAATTTATGGCTAAGTTTAATTTTTCAGAATTTTTAGAATTAATTTGTGAGCGTAGTAAATTAAACTCTGATTTGATAATTTCTGTTGAATTTGATCGACCATTAAAAAGCCATTTTTCAAACGGTCTCCAAATTCAACCAAATTAATTTTGTTAGGACCGTATCGTCAACATAGCTAGATTTATTTTTCGGGAATTTTCAGTGTCCGTATGTGGCCCTGGTGAATTAAATATATGATCGAATTAATTAAATAAAGGATTTAAATTTTAAATTAAAGAAATCAGTCCAAAAATCGACGTTTGGGCTGACGGGACCTAGCCCATTGGTTCCGTAACAGGGGAAATTAGGTAGAAATAACTCCTGTTGGGCTGGAATTGGAGTTGTTAAGAATTTATGGATTTATTTGTAAAAATTAGGGATAAAATATTATAAAAATCAACTGTCTTCTACCTAACCCTAATTCCATTGTAACATAGCCACCACTTCCTAATTCCATGGCCAGAATGCTCCCATCTTCTTCCCTTAAATTCTCCAAATCCTCTCGGTAAAATTAGCCCCTCCTTTTGACATTATCGTAGAGAATTTCCCGGGCTTTGATTCTATACGGCGTGATCATAGAACCGTGAAGTAACCGACGAGTTCTGCCCCTCCAAACTGCCACCGTACAAGTCACCGCCCTCTCTCCTTGGTGCGTGTGAGTTGACCAAGAGTAGGACCCCCTTGCGTGCCATTCTTCCCCCATCGAGGTGCCACCATTTGGTCTTCGAATCACTGCACCATTTGATTGCAAAAGCTAAACCTAGAAATGAATACATCGTGAAACTTGCAACCTGTAGTTGAATAAGGAGGAAAAAGGGTGATTTTCCGCTTTAATTAATTTATTAATTAAATTTATATGTTAACAATATGAATTAATTCATAACTCGCTCATACTGAATCAGAATTGAACGATTTCAGATCCTGTACGGTCGTGAAACCGAGATCTACGTTGTTGTCCTGACTAGAACCAATTCTGAGCTGTCAAATTTTGGCAAAAATTTGCAGATCTGAACCACTCAAATTCAAACGACTGTGAGAATTCTTAAATTTTTTATAATTAAAAATTTAATTAATTATCGTCAGTTGAATCCATATAGTTATGATAATTAAATCAGATATGTGATTGGAAACTGCTAATTTTTTATCATGATTCTCATGTTTATTAGGTCTTGTTTGAATCTATGTTTTATTATATGATATTGATTTGAAATAGAAATTTATTTTTATTTCAGATCTATGTGTAGTGATTTGATGTTATGACATAAATTTCATATTTTATTTAGGGGCATGAGACACAGTTTTTGTCAAATATAGATCTAAAATAAAGTGTTCGTTCTTATTGTCAAATAAAATATCACTTTTTGTTAATCTTTGATTGAACTACAATTTTCAATCAAATAAAAATATCACTTTTGGATTTATGTTTGATTGAACTAGAATTTTCAATCAAATAAAATATCACTTTTTGTTAATGTTTGATTGAACTAGAATTTTCAATCAAAATAAAAATATCACTTTTGTTGTTATTGATTGAATTAAAATTTTCAATCAAAATAAAATTATCACTTTTGTTGTTATTGATTGAACTAGAATTTTCAATCAAAATAAAATATCACTTTTCTTGTTATTGATTGAATCAGAATTTTCAATCAAAATAATATATCACTTTTGTTGCTATTGATTGAATCAGAATTTTCAATCAAAATAAAATATCACTTTTGTTGTTATTGATTGAATTAGAATTTTCAATCAAAATTAAAGTATCACTTTTGTTGAATTAGAATATTCAACAAAAATGAAATATAAATATCTATCATTTTGTGGAATTATCATAAAATAGAAATGTTCAGTTTTTGAACAAAATAAAACATTACATTAAAAAGTTCACATTTTAATGTAATGTTAGACAATAAGAAAATGTATATGTTTTTAATCAAAAAATGATTTCATATAAAAAGTTCACATTTTTAATATAATGTTAGAGTATAGAAATTGTACATGTGTTGAATGAAAATATGATTTCATTAAAAAATTACATTTTTAATGACAAGAATATAAAAATAGAAAATGCATATGTTTGGAATAAAAACATGATTTCATTAAAAAAAATCATTATTAATGACAAGAATAGAAAAATGGAAAATGTTCATGTTTTGAATAAAAAGATGATTTCATTAAAAATATACATTTTTAATGTAATATTGAGAATAAGGAAAATGTACATGTTTTTAAAATCAAAACATTTTTTCATTAAAAATATACATTTTTAATGTAATGTTAAAAATAAGGAAAATGTACATGTTTTTAAAACCAAAACATGTTTTCATTAAAAATATACATTTTTAATGTAATGTTAAAAATAAGGAAAATGTACATGTTTTTAAAATCAAAACATGTTTTCATTAAAAATATGCATTTTTAATGTAACGTTAAAAATAAGAAAAATGTGCATGTTTTAAAATCAAAACATGATTACATTAAAAATATACTTTTTAATGTAATAGTAGAAATTAGTGAAAAGATTCATGTTTTAAAAAGAAAACATTCTTTGCATTAAAAAATCACTTTTTAATGTAATAATAGAAATGTAGAAAAAGAAACATGTTTTAAATGAAAATATGTTTTACATTAAAAATTCACTTTTAATGTAATAGTAGAAATTTGGGAAAAGAGATTTATGTTTCAAAAAGGAAATATGTTTTACATTAAAAATTCACTTTTTTATGTAATAATAGAAGTTGGACAAATATTCCTGCTTTTAAAAGAAAACATGTTTACATTAAAAACTTTGTTTTTAATGAAATGGATAAAAGCACATTTATAATTACATCGCATACATTAGAATTTATATACATTGTTAAAATTACACTTATAATTACATCGCATATGTTAGAATTTATATGCGTTGTTAAAAGCACATTTATAATTACATCCCATATATTATAATTTATATGCGTTGTTAAAATTACATTTATAATTATATCGCATATATTAGAATTTATATGCGTTGTTAAAAGCAAGTTTATAATTACGTCTCGCATATATTAGAATTTATATGCGTTGTTAAAAGCACATTTATAATTACATCACATATATTAGAATTTATATGCGTTGTTAAAATTACATTTATAATTACATCGCATATATTAGAATTTATATGCATTGTTAAAATTACATTTATAATTATATCGCATATATCAGAATTTATATGCGTTGTTAAAAGCACATTTATAATTACATTGCATATATTAGAATTTATATGTGTTGCTAAAATTACATTTATAATTACATTGCATATATTAGGATTTATATGCACTGTCAAAATTACATTTATATTTACATTTGCATATTTTAGAATTTATATGCAAAGTTGACTCGTCATTGGATAAATTTTCATGTAAATGATATATATTCTATTAGACAGTACATAGACGTGATATGCCAATAAAAACATTCTTTTATTTGGCATATTAAAAACATTAGTGAAATCGTTGAATGGTTTATATATATATATATATATAAATTAAAATTAAACGAATCGCGCGCGGTAGTTCGCGTTTCGAAATTGTAACTTTAAACGATTATACCGAAAGATCCAACCGTCGGATTTTCCCAAAACTGGAACCGTTAGGACCACTTTGGGACTTATTTCTTTCTTTGTTGAGACTTCTATTTTGCTAAGTGTATCCTGTAACTACGTACTCTGATGTCTGTGATGTTATGTTGTGATGACATTTCCATTTCCGCTGCCATGATTTATGTGTTATGCTATTATCTATGATTTGTTATTGTTGTGATTATGTTATACTCCTATGATTATCCTTATTTTCATACCATGGAAGTTTGGGGTCATCATAGTTGGTATCAGAGCTAAAGGTTAACCTTAGCTTCAGAGTATAACATTTTTAGAATAATTCGTCTAGATAGAATCAGTAGTATTCTAAGCGAGTAACTCATTAGAGATAGGATTAGTAATGTCCTAGAATGAGCACAGCAGAATAGCACATATTAATAGTCGTTACATCATTATCTCTTACCATATGTCTCTATTTTTAACCTTTCCTTTAAAATTATCATTTCTGTTAGTTTGGCTCTTTCCTTGATGGTACAAAACTACCTAAGGAGTGAGTACCAGAGCACGAATTAGAGCACGAGGCAGAGGTGGGGCTAGAGGACTCGCTAGAGATGAGACTCCTACGGCCCAGGGACAGCCCACTCCATAGGATGTGACACCACCTCCACCCCCGCAGCCGTTTGACTTGGATAAAATGTCCAAGAAGTACAGAAACTTAGGGGGTGTATCTTTTACTGCCCGAGAGACTATGATTGAGGCACTGGCATGGCTGAAGAACTGCGAGAAAATCTTTGAAGGCTTGGAATTGGAAGAACAACGCGAGTGCTTTTTGGCAACATGGCTATTGAAGGACCAAGCTGAAATTTGGTGGGACACAGTCAAAATTGGCAATGATGTGGCCAACATGTCTTGGGCTAGGTTCAAAGAGCTCTTTAATGATAAGTGTATCCCTCCGCAGGAAGTTGAAAGGCTCCATGATCATTTTGCAAATCTGCAGCAGGGAGAGATGAATATTTCAGAATATGTGCGGAAATTCGAGGAACTTTCCCGCTACGCTCCAAAGCTAGTTTAGGAACCAGTGCAGAAGAAAAAGAGATTTATCAATGGCCTCTCCAAGAAGTACCTGAACAGGGTCACTGCTCACATCAAGCTCCCCTTCAATGAAGTGATCGAGATGGCTAACCATTATGAGGATAATGATAGGAATGCACAATAGGAGCGTGAAAAGAATCAGAGCAACAACAAAAGGAAGCAAGCTGACAGGAAAGCAGAGGCAAGCGATTCCTCTTCCGCCAAGCCCCAGGGGAAAAAGAAGAGGGACAAATCTATGGTCAAATGCTTCAATTGTCAGAAGATAGGGCACTTTGACTACGAATGTAGAGCCCCGAAGAAACCTAGAAGAAATGAGTCTGGACCGAGTCAGAACCGCGGTCAGAATTCTCGGAACATTCAGGGGTGCTTTAATTGCCATAAGACGGGGCACTTTATCAGAATTTTCCTCTGCTCAAGAAATCTGAAGTAGCACATGTCTATGATGGAGCGGCTGCACCAGCTTCTTCCAAAGGAGCAGGTAAGCCTGATGTTTTAAGAGGTACTCTTAACATTAAGAACATTCCTATTACAATTTTGTTTGACACTGGTGCATCAAGAAGTTTCATTTCTAGCGACATGATTAAAAAGCTTAAATTGAAATCAAGAAAACTTAAAGAAGCGATTAGAGCCCATAGTCAGATAGGAGGTTCACTCATTCTCAATCAGTATTGTAGAGTGCTTGTTTCTTATTCCTACTTCCAGTTTCCTTTTAATTTGATCATCATTAATTTCTCCGGGTATGATACCATACTTGGAATGGATTGGCTAACGAAGTATGAGGCTGAGGTACTATGCACTAAAAAAGTAGTCAGAATTAAAACCAAATTCAGGGATATTATTGCTATTCCATGCCACGGCTCAGCCACAGATAGGAAAGAATTCTGGTCTTCTATAGAATTAACTCCTGCTTCTATTGAGGATATTCCTGTCGTCAAAGATTATGCGGATGTGTCCGAAGAAGTTGACTTCTTACCTCCGCGCATAGAAATCGACTTCAAGATTGACTTAGTTCCAAATGCAAGGCCCATTGTGCACCCTATTCGGAGAATGACACCGAAAGAAAAAGAGGAGCTGAGCAATCAAACTAAGCAATTTCTGTGGAAGGGTCTGATCAGGCCTAACATCTCAAGCTGGGGTGCAACAGTGGTGTTTGTCCCAACTCAAACTATATGTGGACTGCCATGACCTCAATAAGCAAGCATTGATGATCAGTTGGACAGCTTGAATGGAGCACGAGTATTCTCTAGGATGGACCTAACAACAGGTTTCCATCAACTGCGCATTGCCGAAGAATGTGTGCCTTTGACAGCTTTCAGAGGACCAGACTTATTTTATGAATGGCTAGTAATGCCCTTCGGCCTATGCAACGCTCCAGCATACTTCGTTGATCTAATGAATAGAGTATTCCGTGATGTTTTAAATAAATTCGTGCTGGTTTTCATCGATGACATCCTGATCTTTTCTAAAACAACTGCTGAACATGAAAAGCATCTGAAAGAAGTCTTGGAGATTTTGTGAAAAAATGTGTTGAAAGCCAAATTCTCCAAATGCATATTTTGGCAAGAAGAGGTGAAATTCCTCGGCCGTGTTTTATCAAAGGAAGGCATTTCAGTAGGTCTAGGAAAGATCTTAGCCATTCAAGATTGGAAGCAGCCTAGCACGCCCATAGAAGTCAGAAGTTTCTTAGGTCTGGCTGGCTATTATCGGAAATTCGTTAAGGATTTTTCGAAATTATCTTGTCCATTGACGAAGCTAACTAAGAAGCATACAAAGTTCATTTGGACACTCGAATGTGAGGTAGCTTTCCAAGAGCTAAAACGGAGGTTGATCACTGCTCCTGTGTTGACCATTACAGATGGAAATTAGGATCTGAAAGTCTGGACAGACGCTTCTAGAGAAGGTTACTCTTTTTATCTAAATAAACATGTCAGAGACGACATTTTTAATGTCAAATCTTATTTTAACATGTTATCCTTTTATCTATTTAAGGTATTGGTGTGGTGCTAATGCAAAGGGATAAAGTAGTTGCATATGCTAGCCGTCAGCTAAAACCACATGAGAAGAATTACGCCACTCATGATCTTGAGCTAATGGCCATCGTATTTGCTGTGAAGATATGGAGGCACTATCTCTTGGGTGAGAAATTCGAGTTGTATACTTATTACAAATCGTTAAAATATCTGTTCACCCAAAGAGATTTGAACTTGAGACAGCAGCGTTAGGTTAAATTCCTCGCACCCTATGACCTGGACATCTTATATACTTTCACGAAAGCCAATGTGGTAGCAGATGCACTCAGCAGAAAGAATACGGCCAGCACCAATCTTATCCTCGCCAATATCATTATTACACCTTCCTTGATCGATAAGGTCTCTGCTCTTCAGAAGAATGATGAATTTATTTAGAGAATTAGCAAAAGAGTTAGGGAAGGCGAACCCACGAGTATCCAGATTGACGACAAAGGGGTTCTGAGGCTATTGGGCCGAATTTGTGTTCCGAATTTTCCTGAGCTCAGAAAGGAAGTAATGGATGGATGTAACAAATCTAATTCATCCGGGGGAGAGCAAGATGTATCATGACCTCAAGCGCACATTTTGGTGGAGATCTATGAAGAGAGACATTTCTATATATGTTGCTAGATGTCCCACCTGCCAGCAAGTCAAAAGCAACAATCAGAAGCTAGCATGATTGTTTCAACCGCTAAGGGTTCCAGGGTCGAAGTGGGACCAAACTTCTATGGACTTTATTGATGTCTTACCCCGAACTAGAAAAGGCAATGACAGTATATGGGTGTTTGTAGATCGCTTCACAAAGACTGCCCATTTCATACCTATCAAATCTAATAGAACAGCTCGATGTTTGGCACAACTTTATTTCAGAGAGATTGTCAGACTACATGGAGTTCCCAGTAGCATTGTCAGTGACCACGATCCGATATTTTCTAGCAAATTCTAGGAAGCTTTCCAAGAGGAGCTAGGGACCAAGTTGAATTTGAGCACCGCTTATCATCCACAGACATATGACTAGGCTGAGAGTGTGAACTGCATATTAGAAGACTTGTTGCGAGCATGCATCCTTGATTTTGGCGGGTCATGGAAGATCATTTGCACTTGGTTGAGTTCTCCTATAATAAAAGTTACCAAGCAAGCTTGCAGATATAGCCATTTGAAGCATTATATGGCAGGCCATGCAGATCTCCCATATGTTGGGTCGAACCCGACGATCGATTACTATTGGGTCCCGACATGACTCGTGAAGTAGCAGATAAAGTTGGTTTTATTAAGAAGCGGCTACTGGTTGCTCAAAGCCGACAGAAGAGCTATGCAGACTCACAAAAAAGGGATTTAGAATTCTATGTTTGTGTTCTTGTATACTTGTGGGTTTCCTCATTGAGAGGTGTAATTCGATTTGGGAAGACTGGGAAACTGGCGTTGAGATTCATTGGTCCATTTCCTATTCTCTAAAGGATAGCAACCCTCGCTTATAGAGTGCAGTTACCTGACTGGTTGCCAGGGGTTCATGATGTATTTCATATGTCCCAACTCCGAAAGAATGTTCATGATCCAGACTTAGTTGTGGAGGAAGCTGCACAAAAAGATTTGGAGATTACCTGTAACGACCCAGAAAATCTGAACCAATTTAAAAAATTATAAATTGGCTATTTTGGTGGATTTTAAATATTTAAAATAAATATTTTAAATAATAATGATGAAAAGTAAGTTTGAATTGAAGTTGAAAATAAATATAATTAGTTTGAATTATAAACAAGGCCTGAAATGGCGCGGTAGTTTCAAAATTTGAATTCAAACTTCGACTGACTGTACCGGGTGCAAAACAAAACGGATTTGAGTGAAACCAAAAATATTTAAATTTGTTAGTGAATACCTTTCTAAGGAATCTGAAAAATCAAAGTTTCATAGCGAAAAGCAAAAGTTATGGCCAAATGAATTTTCAGAAAGGTAGCTATGGAATTTATATAGCCCGTGAAATTGGCCATTTTGCAAACGACCTTGGAATTCGATGAAACCACTTTTGTTGGATCCGGGATATGAAGTTATTGGTAGGTTTCAAATTTCATAATTTTTGAAGCTAGTATGTGAGCGTGGCAAAGGAAAACATGTTTTGGTCAATTACAGTTAAATTGGATCGACAGAAATGGGCCATTTTTCAAACGATCTCAGAATTCGACGAAACTAGTTTTGTTGGGACCATATCGTCAAAACATAGATGGATTTATTTTTCTGGAATTTTTCGAATCAGTTTGTGGCCCTGGCAAATTGAAATGTACGTTCAAATCCAATATTGAATGTTTTATATTTTAATTTAAATGAAAACTGACTGAAACAGTCGAATGGGCTTACGAAACATATCCCATTGTGTTCAGAATGGGGGTAAAACGCTAGGGACGACAGTTGTTGGGTTTGGATTGGTGTTCGTGTGTGAAAGAGGGTATTTTTGAAAAAAAAAATATAAATAAAATAAAAAAATTCTGATTAGCCCTCACTTTATTCTCTCTCCCCGCTCCTCTCAAAAACCCGACGACGGAAAAACGCTCCTCCCTTCCCCCACATTTTCCGATCGATCCAAGAAGAATTAGCCATACCTCCAGTTGAAGTTTTTGAAGAGCTCCTCCTCCTCTCCAAATCCATACTTGATTCACCTCCCCTCGCCCTGTATTTCGTTCGAACGGGGGTCACGAAGTCGCGCTGTCCACCCTCGAGATTCTCCCTCATAGTGCGTGCAAGTTCGACGCCATCAGCACCCTAGGCGCGCCGCTCCTAGCCCTTCAAGGTGGTGAAGGCCGATCGTCATATAGCTGCACGGATTTCGCGGAAATCCTCAACCTAGTTTTGAACCAACGAGAGAGGTATACGACTTTGTTTATTTTCAACTTTTTTAACACCTTTAAACCGTTGCAAACTTTTAAAAATCATATCTTTTTCGTGTGTGATCGAAATCCAGTGAAACAAGAGACAGTGGACTCGTGTGGATGTCTTCTACATTCTAGAAGAGACCGCATATTTTTCTGAGCCTTCTGCTATTTTTGGTGGAGTGGAACCCAATGTGAGATTTCTAAATTATAAACGATATGGAAAACGACGATGTATAAATTATATAATCGATGTATGAGTTATATAAGCATTGTACGCCTCTTGTATAAGCATTGTATAAGTTGTACGTTCGATGTATAAGTTGTATATGCGTTGTAAAAATTATATATGTGTTGAAATAGAAGTGAAATGCTATATATATATATATATATACGCCCCTCGTCCACAAACCATGGACGATATTTATTGGTTGTGATTGGTGTGAAAATTGGTTGATTACGAATGGTTGATTAGAATTGTTTGTGGTTGAAATTGATCGATTGTGGTTGAAAAATACCCGTTTGTGGTTGAGAAATATTTGGTTGAAACCACATAGGATTAGCTTGTGGAAATGAAAAAAATATACATGCCGCCTGCGTGCGAACTAGATGCATGATTCCCTATTGTCAAAAGCTGTGAGGCTTTAAGGTAGAGAGAGGAGTCATACTAGGGACGATCCCGGTTTTAACTACCCTGCCGTTATGCTGCCGAAATTTTGAATAATATTCATGTGTTAGAATTATTTTCATGTGTTGAAACTATATTCGTGTGTTGAATAGAAATTCATGTATTGAACGACATTCATGTTTTGAAATAAATTGTTTTGCAATAAAAATCACCTTTTTATCTATATATATAAACTATAAAAAACCTTCATGTGTTGAATCAAAATTCATTCGTTGAATAGAAATTCATGTGTTGAATGGTATTCGTGCTTTAAATATAAAAATCACCTTTTTATCTTTATATATAAACTGTATAAAACCTTCATGTGTTGAATCGAAATTCATTCGTTGAATAGAAATTCATGTGTTGAATGGTATTCGTGTTTTAAATATAAAAATCACCTTTTTATCTATATATATAAACTATAGAAAACCTTCATGTGTTGAATCGAAATTCATTCGTTGAATTGAAATTCATGTGTTGAATGGTATTCGTATTTTGAAAGAAATGGTTTTATAATAAAAATCCTATTTTTATTACCTATATGAACTATATAAAATAATCTTGTTTTGAAATAAATTGTTTTATAATAAAAATCATAATTTATTACCTATATGAACTATGTAAAATAATCGTGTTTTGAAATGAACTGTTTTACAATAAAAATCACATTTTTATTATATACATAAATTGTTAAAAATAGTGAAGTGTTGAAATAGAAGACAGTTAGATAAAAATATCATTTTTATCAAATGTATGAATATCATATAGTTTTGAAATCAAAGAATCGATATATATATATATATGTAGTATTGAAATATATCGAATAACGAAGCTGCAATTCGTATTTTGAAACCGTGATTTCAAACGATCAGTGCGGGAGATCCAACCATCGAATTTTCCCGAAATCGCAACCGTTTGGTTCGCTTTGGAAATATCTTTCCAACGGCACCAACTTTGTAAAAATCCAACAGTTGGATTGTCTGGAATGTTTAATTCAAATCTAAAGAAAAACAGCGCCAGAATTGATTATATATATATATATATTTATTTAATCGAATAACGACGCTGCAGTTCGTATTTTGATATCGAAACTTCAAACGATTATACCGGGAGATCCGACCGTCGGATTTTCCCGAAACTGGAACCGTTGGATTCGTTTTGAAAAGATCTTTCTAATGATTTAAATTTTTTGAAGATCCAACGGTTAGATTTTCTTATATGTGTAAATCAAATTTGAAGAAAAACAGCGCCATGGCCGCGTTATGGCCCGAAGCGTCATTTTGAAAAAATTGGCTATTTTAAAATAAATAAAAATAGCGATAAATCGTTATAAAATATTATAAATGATATGGATGTGAAATTTAGAAACTAACTGAAGGTTGGCTAAGTCGAATGGTTTCCTGGGTGTTGATCTGATGTTGGTTTCGGCCTTCGTGGTTAATATTTGGGAAATCGTTCTCTTACTGATTGACGATTAGTGACTAATGAATTGAAATGATGCGTATGTATGTTTGTGTTGCACTTGTTTATTATATACGCGAGTTGCTCAGAAATACTGAGTTGATCCCATTTGAATAACTGGATCGACGATAAGAAGTCGAAGATGAAGACGGGGGTTGAAGACCGATCTTCACCTCGTTTGGATGGTAACTGATGTCCTGATTGGGAGGCATCCCGAAATATGGATAATGAGTGGTGATCGTCCAGACTGTCTCATAGTTTGTTTCACTTTCAAACTCGGGTGCCCCTTTTTCTACACAGGCGGCCTTGTATTCAGGTTTAGCAGGCTTTATCCGGATAGCTGGAGCTGAAGATGGATTCTATCATTTATCTCTTTTTATGCTGTTCAGCTCCTATTTTACATATTATGTTTATTTCCGCTGTAGACATTTATGTATAGCTGAACTGTATTTGTACTAAGTATGATCCCGTATACTGTGTAACTCTGATGATTACGTTTATCCAGTGTTTTATTTGTACATTATCTGGTGTATTTATTTATTTCTGTTCTGCTATTATCTGTTTATGTGTTATATTCCAAAGATTACCCTTGCCACCGTCAATACGGGGTTTGGGGTCGTCACATTACCCCAAGCTTAGCAGTAAGGAGGGAGCTAGTGAAAATGGTTGGCAATGAAACCCGAGTTCTAAGGAACAAGAGGATCCACGTAGTCAAAGTGCAATGGAGCGGGGATCCTATAGACTATACATGGTAGACTGAGGATAACATCAAACAGGATTATCCCAAGTGCAGAGTGGACATCTCCGAGTAACTCTTGTGTTGAGGTACATTTACAAAACCATGCATTTTCCGTTTTGCTTCCTACTTTACTATTGTTTCCTTTTCGGGGACAAAAAGCTTTTAAGTGGGAGAGATTGTAACAATGCAGAAAATCAGAACCAATTTAAAAATTTTATTTTGACTATTTTAGTGAATTTTGAATAGTTAAAATAATTTATTTTAAACAATAACGATTAAAATTTTATTTTAATCGAAGTTAGAGCGAATATATTTATTTTAATTTCAAAAGGAATTAGAAATAGTACGATAGTTTGAAAAGTCAAAGCTGAACTTTGATTGAACGTACAGGATTCAAAATTAAGCGGAACTCAGAGAAACCAAAAATATCTAAATCTGCTTAAAAATATCTTTCCAACGAATCTGAAAAATCGAAATTTCATAGCGGGGATCAAAAGTTATGGCCAGTTGAATATTTAGAATAGTCGCTATGAAATATAGTCTAATTTATAGCCCGTATAAAAGGCCATTTTACAAACAACCTCCGTTTTCGATAAAACCGCTTTTGTCGGATCCGGAATGTCAATTTATGGCTAAGTTTAATTTTCCAGAATTTTTGGAATTAATTTGTGAGCATAGGAAATTAAACTCTGATTTGATAATTTCTGTAGAATTTGATCGACCCTTAAAAAGGCCATTATTCAAACTGTCTCCAAATTCAACAAAATTAATTTTGTTAGGACCGTATCATCAAAATATAGCTAGATTTATTTTTCGGGAATTTTCGGCGTGCGTATGTGGCCCTGGTGAATTTAAATATACGATCGAATTAATTAAATAAAGGATTTAAATTTAAATTAAAGAAATCAGGCCAAAAACAATCGTTCGGGCTGACGAGACCTAGCCCATTGGTTCCGGAACAGGGGCAATTAGGTGGGACAACTCCTGTTGGACCGGAATTGGAGTTGTTAAGAATTTATGGATTTATTTGTAAAAACTAGAGATAAAAATAAAAATCAACTTTGTCTTCTACCTAACCCTAATTCCATCGTAACATAGCCGCCACTTCCTAATTCCATAACCAGAATGCTCCCATCTTCTTCCCTTAAATTCTCCAAATCCTCTCTGTAAAATTAGCCCCTCCTTTTGACATTATCATAGAGATTTTCCCGAGCTTCGATTTTATACTGCGTGATCGTAGAACCGTGAAGTAATCGACGAGTTCTGCCCCTCCAAACTGCCACCGTACAAGTCGCCGCCCTCCCTACTTGGTGTGTGCGAGTTGACCAAGGGTGGGACTCCCTTGCGTGCCATTCTTCCCCCGTCGAGATGCCACCATCCGATCTTCAAATCATTGCACCATTTGATTGCAAAAGCTAAACCTAGAATTGAAGACATCGTGAAACCTGCAGCCTATAGTTGAATAAGGAGGAAGAAGGGTGATTTTCCTCTTTAATTAATTTATTAAATTAAATGTTAACAATACGAATTAATTCATAACTCGCTCATACTGAATCAGAATTGAACGATTTCAGATCCTGTACGATCGTGAAACCGAGATCTGCGCTGCTGTCCTAACTAGAACCAATTCTGAGCTGACTGAATTTTGGAAAAAATTTGCAGATCTGAACCACTCAAATTCAAATGACTACGAGATTTCTTATATTTTTTATAATTAAAAATTTAATTAATTATCGTCAGTTGAATCCATACAGTTATGATAATTAAATCAGATCTACGATTGTAAACTGTTAACTATTGATTGTTGATCATGATTCTCATGTTTATTAGGTCATCTTTGAATCTTAATTTTATTATCTGGTCTTGATCTGAAATAGAAATTTATTTTTATTTCAGATCTATGTATAGTGATTTGATGTTATGACATAAATTTCATATTTTATTTAGGGGCATGAGACACAGTTTTGTCAAATATAGATCTAAAATAAAGTGTTCATTCTTATTGTCAAATAAAATATCACTTTTTGTTAATGTTTGATTGAATTAAAATTTTCAATCAAATAAAAATATCACTTTTGGATTTATGTTTGATTGAACTAGAATTTTCAATCAAATAAAATATCACTTTTTGTTAATGTTTGATTGAACTAGAATTTTTGTAACGACCCGGAAAATCTGAACCAATTTAAAAAATTTAAATTGGCTAAAATAGTGGGTTTTAAATATTTAAAATAAATATTTTAAATAATAAAGATGAAAAGTAAGTTTGAATCGACAATTGAAAAGGAATATAACTAATTCTAATTATAAACAGGGCCTGAAATGGCGTGGTAGTTTCAAAATTTGAATTCAAACTTTGACTGACTGTACCGGGTGCAAAACAAAACGGATTTGAGTGAAACCAAAAATATTTAAATATGTTAGTGAACACCTTTCTAACGAATCTGAAAAATCGAAGTTTCATAGTGGGAAGCAAAAGTCATGGCCAAATGAATTTTCTGAAAGGTCGCTATAGAATATATATAGCCCGTGAAAGTGGTTATTTTGCAAATGACCTCGGAATTCGATGAAACCACTTTTGTTGGATCCGGGATGTTAAATTATTGCTAGGTTTCAAATTTCATAATTTTTGAAGCTAGTATGTGAGCGTGGCAAAGGAAAATGTGTTTTGGTCAATTATAGTTAGATTGGATCGACCAAAAATGGGCCATTTTTTAAACGATCTCAGAATTTGACGAAACTAGTTTTGTTGGGACCGTAGCGTCAAAATATAGCTAGATTTATTTTTCTGGAATTTTCGAATCAGTTTGTGGCCCTGGCAAATTGAAATGTATGTTCAAATTGAATATAAAATGTTTTATACTTTAATTTGAAAAATAACTGACTGTAACAGTCGAATTGGCCTACGAAACATATCCCATTGTGTCCGAGATGGGGGTATTTAGCTAGGGGCGACAGTCGTTGGGTTTAAATTGGGGTTCGTAAGTGAAAACCCTAATTTTCTGAATAGTATATATATCGGCGAATCAGAAAATTCCATTCATAGATTAAAAATTAGAAAAAAAACGCTCAAAACCCTCGCCACCTCTCTCGTTAACGGCGGAAACCGCTCCACGCTTCCCTCCCTTTTTCCGATAGCCTCCATCAACGTTGACCTCCGCCACCACCCTGACTCGACGGCGCTGCTTCCCCTCTTCAAATCTGACTCACCCTCTCTCTCCTCTTCATCGTTGAGAACGGGGCCAAGGAAGTCGCCGACTTCACGTCGATGCCACGATCGCCAGAGACGATCGCACCTGCTCCTCCGACCACCCCTGGACGCGCCTCACTCCCCTCGTCGACGTCCAACTCCCTGATCATCATCTAGGTCAGCGGATTTCGCGAAAACTGCAAACCTAGTTTTGAACCATCGTGAAAGGTGAGTCCTTTATTACATTTCAACTTTGAAAAATCATATCTTTATGGTGTGTTGACGAAATTCGATGAAATGGGAAACATCGTGACCGTGAGGACGTCTTCTACATTTTAGGAGAGACCGCATATTTTTCTGAGCCTTCTGCTATTTTTGGTGGAGTGGAACCCAATGTGAGATTTCTAATTTATAAACGATATGGAAAACGACGATGTATAAATTATATAGTCGATGTATGAGTTATATAAGCGTTGTACACCTCTTGTATAAGCATTGTATAAGTTGTACGTTCGATGTATAAGTTATATATGCATTGTAAAAATTATATATGTGTTGAAATAGAATTGAAATGCTTATATATATATATATACACGCCCCTCGTCCACAAACCATGGACGATATTTATTGGTTGTGATTGGTGTGAAAATTGGTTGATTATGAATGGTTGATTAGAATTGTTTGTGGTTGAAATTGATTGATTGTGGTTGAAAAATACCCGTTTGTGGTTGAGAAATATTTGGTTGAAACCACATAGGATTAGTTCATAGAAAAAAAATATACATGCCGCCTGCATGCGAACTAGATGCATGAATCCCCATTGTCAAGAGCTGCGAGGATTTAAGGTAGAGCGAAGAGCCGTACTAGGGACGGTCCTGGTTTTAACTACCCTGCCGTTATGCTGCCGAAATTTTCTATAATATTCATGTGTTTGAATAATTTTCATTTGTTGAAATTATTTCCATATGTTGAATAACCTTCATGTGTTGAATCAAAATTCATTCGTTGAATCATATTCATGTGTTGAATGGTATTCGTGTTTTAAATAAATTGCTTTAACAATAAAAATCACATTTTTACTATATATATACAAACTATAGAAACCGTTCATGTGTTGAATAGAAATTCATTCGTTGAATTGAAATTCATGTGTTGAATGATATTCGTGTTTTGAAATAAATTGTTTAATAATAAAAATCATATTATTATCATCTATATGAACTATATAAAATAGTTGTGTTTTGAAATAAATTGTTTTACATTAAAAATCACATTTTTATTATATACATGAATTGTTAAAAATAGTGAAGTGTTGAAATAGAAGACGGTTGGATAAAAATATCATTTTTATCAAATGTATGAAAAGAATATAGTTTTGAAATCGAAGAACCAATATATATATATATATATATAAATAGGATTGAAATATATCGAATAACGAAGCTGCAGTTCGTGTCTTGAAACCGTGATTTCAAACGATTAGTGCGGGAGATCCAACCATCGGATTTTCCCGAAACCAAAACCGTTGGGTTCGCTTTTGAAATATCTTTCAAACGACATCAATTTTGTAAAGATCCAACGGTTGGATTGTCTGGAATGTTTAATTCAAATCTGAAGAAAAACAGCACCAGAATCGATTATATTTATATAAATATATAAATATAATTAAATTAAATCGAATAACAACGCTGCAGTTCGTATTTTGAAATCGAAACTTTAAACGATTATATCGGGAGATCCGACCGTCGGATTTTCCCGAAACTAGAACCGTTGGATTCGTTTTGAAAAGATCTTTCTAATTATATAAATTTTGTGAAGATCCAACAGTTAGATTTTCAGATATGTGTAAATCAAATCCGAAGAAAAACAGTGCCATGGCCGCGTTATGGCCCGAAGCGTCGTTTAAATAAATTGGCTATTTTAAAATAAATAAAAATAGCGATAAATCGTTATAAAATATTATAAACGATATGTAAGTGAAATTTAGAAACTAACTGAAGGTTGGCTAAGTCGAATGGTTTCCTGGATTTTGATCTGATGTTGGTTTCGGCCTTCGGGGTTAGTATTTGGAAATCGTTCTCTTACTGATTTACGGTTAGTGACTAATGAACTGGAATATGGCGTACGTGTGTTTGTGTTGCACTTGTTTATAATATACGCAAGTTGCTCAGAAAGACAGGGTTATCCCATTCAGAATAACTAAATCGACGATAAGAAATCGAAGATGAAGACGGTGGTTGAAGACCGGAGATCTTCACCTCGTTTGGATGGTAACTAATGTCCTGATTGGGAGTCGTCCCGAAATATGGATAATGAGTGATGATCGTTCAGACGTACATGGAGATCGATTGGTTTGCGAGGTATATAGTGCCTCCGGTTTCGTTCAGACCCAGAGCGGACTTGTAAATGGACTGTGTGTCTGACATTGGAATTCATTCTGTGTGATTGATAGCCATCAGTTACATAGCGTGTATTGCCTGTGTGGCATGCCAAGATGCTATGAGCAAGGCTTCTGTTGAAAAGAAAAGTCTTGTGGTGATGATCAAAGCACCGCCTGTGTGGCGTGGCTTTGTGTATAACGGGAATTCACGGGCCTCACACCCCGGTATGAACCAGAAACGGGAGAAGGACCTCAGGGAGGGCATGCGTTTCCTTCTAGCTAGAGGTGGTGTCAGTGCTTAAACTGGCTGACATTTATATTATTTTCACCTATGTGGTTGTTGCTGTTGCGAGGCGCCTCGGTTATATCGGTCGATCCGGGACCGATGGAGTCATTCGTTGGCTCATTGACGCCCCATAGGGCGGGGAAACGCATTGTTCAGGCATTTTAATCCACATCGGTGGACCGGGCCTGACGATCCAAAGGCTTGACTGAGTACTTGCCTGAGACACGGGCTAGAGCGTCTCGAATTCGGTGAGGACGATCCCTTGCCTCGGTTCATGACGGAAATCCAATTTCCAAATACGCGACTGTGCGGTTTTGATTGTATACCTATTATGGCGACATAGTGGTATGGGGCATTAATGTCGTCTATGATTGATAGTTATGATTTGAAATTGTTTTTGAAATATATAAACACTAGTAATAATAGCAAATTCTTTTGTTTTATTCGTATCAATCATATTTTGGCTGTTATAAGGTAAAAAATCTATCCTCCGGTTTGCGTTGCATTGTGTGATGGGAACTGAGTCTTATAATGGCTTCATTTTTATAAAAAGCATTGCGATGTCTAAAAGAATGATTTGTTTTAAAGCACTGGCAATCCAATGGAGGAAACCCGTTCCGCGAAAGCGGCGTGGTCCTGTGATTAGCCATATTATATATGTGTTAAGTAGATTTCTCATACCAGTCCCATGACTGACTCGTAGTTTGTTTCACTTTCAAACTCGGGTGCCCCCTTTTCCTACATGGGCAGCCTTGTATTCAGGTCTTATCTGGCTCTTTCTGGATAGCTAGAGCTGAAGATGGATTCTATCATTTATCTCTTTTTATGTTGTTCAGCTCCTATTGTACATATTATGTTTATTTCCGCTGTGGACATTTATGCATAGCTGAACTGTATTTGTACTAAGTATGATCCTGTATACTGTGTAACTCTGATGATTTCGTTTATCCTGTATATTATTTGTTCATTATCTGGTGTATTTATTTAATTCTGTTCTGCTGTTATCTGTTTATGTGTTATATTCCAAAGATCACCCTTGCCACCGTCAGTACGGGGTTCGGGGTCGTCACAATTTTCAATCAAAATAATAATATCACTTTTGTTGTTATTGATTGAACTAGAATTTTCAATCAAAATAAAAATATCACTTTTGTTGTTATTGATTGAATTAGAATTTTCAATCAAAATAAAATATCACTTTTGTTATTATTGATTGAATCAGAATTTTCAATCAAAATAAAATATCACTTTTGTTGTTATTGATTGAATCATAATTTTCAATCAAAATAAAATATCACTTTTGTTGTTATTGATCGAATTAGAATTTTCAATCAAAATTAAAGTATCACTTTTGTTGAATTAGAATATTCAACAAAAATGATATATAAATTTCTATCATTTTATGGAGTTATCATAATATAGAAATGTTCAAGTTTTTAAACAAAATAAAACATTACATTAAAAGGTTCACATTTTAATGTAATGTTAAACAATAAAAAAATGTTCATGTTTTTAATCAAAACATGATTTCATATAAAAAGTTCACATTTTTAATATAATATTAGAATATAGAAATTGTACATGTTTTGAATGAAAATATGATTTCATTGAAAATTAATATTTTTAATGACATGAATATAAAAATAGAAAATGTACATGTTTGGAATAAAAACATGGTTTCATTAAAAAAATCATTTTTAATGATAAGAATAGAAAAATGGAAAATGTTCATGTTTTGAATAAAAACATGATTTCATTAAAAATATACATTTTTAATGTAATATCGAGAATGAGGAAAATGTACATGTTTTTAAAATCAAAACATGTTTTCATTAAAAATATACATTTTTAAGTAATGTTAAAAATAAGAAAAATGTACATGTTTTAAAAATCGAAACATGTTTTCATTAAAAATATACATTTTTTATGCAATGTTAAAAATAAGAAAAATGTGTATGTTTTAAAATCAAAATATGATTACATTAAAAATATACCTTTTAATGTAATAGTGAAAAGATTCATGTTTAAAAAGAAAACATTTTTTACATTAAAAATTCACTTTTTAATGTAACAATAGAAATGTAGAAAAAGAAACATGTTTTAAATGGAAATATGTTTTACATTAAAAATTCACTTTTAATGTAATAGTAGAAATTTAGGTAAAGATTTATGTTTTAAAAAGAAAATATGTTTTACATTAAAAATTCACTTTTTTATGTAATAATAGAAGTTGGACAAACATTCCTGTTTTAAAAATAAAACATGTTTACATTAAAAACTTTGTTTTTAAAGAAATGGATAAAAGCACATTTATAATTATATCGCATAATATATGCGTTGTTAAAATTACATTTATAATTACATCGCATATATTAGAATTTATATGCGTTGTTAAAAGCACATTTATAATTACATCGCATATATTAAAATTTATATGTGTTGTTAAAATTACATTTATAATTACATCGCATATATTAGAATTTATATTCATTGTTAAAAGCACATTTATAATTACGTCTCGCATATATTAAAATTTATATGCATTGTTAAAAGCACATTTATAATTATGTCGCATATATTAGAATTTGTATGCGTTGTTAAAATTACATTTATAATTACATTGCATATATTAGAATTTATATGCGTTGTTAAAAGTACATTTATAATTACATCGCATATATTAGAATTTATATGCGTTGTTAAAATTTCATTTATAATTACATCGCATATATTAGAATTTATATGTGTTGTTAAAAGCAAATTTACAATTACATCGCATATATTAGAATTTATAAGCGTTGTTAAAATTTATATGCGCTATTAAAAGCACATTTATGATTACATCGCATATATTAGAATTTATATGTGTTGTTAAAATTACAATTATAATTACATTGCATATATTCGGAATTATATGCATTGTCAAAATTACATGTATATTTACATTTGCATATATTAGAATTTATATGCAAAGTTGACTCGTCATTGGATAAATTTTCATGTAAATGATAAATATTCTGTTTGACAGTACGCAGATGTGATATGCCAATAAAAACATTCTTTTATTTGGCATATTAAAAATGTTAGTGAAATCATTGAATGGTTTATATATATAGTTATATATATATATATAAATTAAAATTAAATGGATCGTGTGCGGTAGTTCATGTTGCGATATCGTAACTTTAAACGACTATACTGAAAGATTCAACAGTCGGATTTTCCCAAAACTGGAACTGTTAGGACCTCTTTGGGAAGTTCTTCCCATCGGTATAAACTTTTTTAAAATCCAAAGGTTAGATTTCGAGATAAGTGTAAATCAAATTTCGATAAAAACAGCGCCAGTGCCACCTATTCACCCGAAGCATCGTTAAATTAATTTAACTAACTTTATATATATAAATAGCGACAAATCGTTATTAAATATTGTAACAACCCGCAAATTCTGAACCAATTTAAAAATTTTATTTTAGAAAATTTTAATGAATTTTGAGGATATAATATAATTTATATAAATAATAATGGCTAGAATTTATTTTAATTGAAGTTAAAACGAATAAATTTAATGTAAATATAAATGGGGTTAGAAATGGCGCGGTAGTTTTAAAATTTTAATTTTGAAATTTAACTGAATGTACAGGATTCAAAATAAATCAGAATTGAGCGAAACCAGAAATATTTAAATCTGTTTAATCATATCTTTCTAACGAATCTGAAAAATTGAAATTTCGTTTTAAAAATCAAAAGTTATGGCCAATTCAATATTTAGAAAGGTCGTTGTAGAATTTATATATATAATATATATGGCCCGAAGGGCTACTTTTCACATATGAAGGAAATTGGACTCGAAACCACTTCCATTGAGTCCGAAATAATGTTTCTACATTTAAAAAGTATAAACACTTATATATTTTGAGTTTCAGAAATTATTTGTTTAAAAATTTATTTTTAATATTAAATATATAGCACTTGAAAATAGTCAATTTTCAAACGACCTCTGTTTTCAACGAAACCACTTTTGTTGGAACCGGAATGTCAAATTATTGCTAGGTTTCAATTTTTAGAATTTTTCGAATTAATATGTGAGCGTGGCAAAAGAAAATGTGTTTTCACTATTTTAGTTAAATTTAATCGACTTTAAAATTGGCCATTTTTCAAACAGTCTCAGAATTCGATGAAATTAGTCTTGTTAGAACCGTATCGTCATAAGAAAGCTAAAAATAATTTTTCTGGAATTTTCCGAGGTTGTATGTTGCCTCGGTGAATTTATTTGTACGATAGAATTAATTTAATAAAGGAATTAAATATTAAATTAAAGAAAAACATATCGTAATAGTCGAATTGGGTTACGAAACATGTTCTATTGTGTCCGGGACGGGGGTATTTGGCTAGGGGCGACACTAGTTGGGTTTGATTTGGTGTTCGTATTGATAAATTGGAATTTTTGAATTAAATAAATATAAAAATACACCTATAAATACGGTTCAAAATACGAAACCTAATTCCCTAAATACTATAGCCGCCGTATCCTTTTATCTATGGCCGATTTCCTCTGGATTTCGATCCATACTTTCTCCCAATCCTCCAAACAAAAATCAAGACTCCAACAACCAGATCGAAGAACTTTTCTCCCTCTTTAATTTGATACGGTTGGATCATCTTCACGTTGCACGACCTCCTAGAATAGACGCCAGGAAGCCGCGCCGCTTCGAGCTCCACCCCCGCCACCAGACATGATCGAGTGGGCCCCCCTTCCTGGCGCTGGTGCGCCACTCCAAGGTCGTCGATTCCCCCCTGTCCGATCTGAAAACCATCGCTCCGATCGATGGATTTTTGGACTTGAAATTTTGAACCCGAACATGAAAAGCTTCGGCTGTTACCAGTAGTGAAGAAGGAAGAGAGGGATTAAAAGGGTAAAGGGGAAGTTAATTAATTTAATTATAAACTAATTATCCTTTTAAATATTCAAATCTTTAAAACAACGTAACTTCTTCATACAGAAGCGAAATCAAACGAAACTGATTGCGTTGGATTAGCATTTCCGAACACTACAACATGACACTGACCAGATCTAAAATAGAGACAGTTGAATTTTCAGCCAAATCAATGTGAGAACTCTGAATTTTATTATTTAATTAATTATCAATTATTTTTCTCGCGTTAAAAATAATTGTATTGTGATGTTAATTCAGATCTGAAATGTTCTGTGTCGTACATATTGTTGATTGTTGCTCGTGGTATGTTTTGTTGTTCATGATATGCTAGATCCGCATTGAATTTAATATATTGTTGAATTTTATTTGCGGTTAGAAAATTAAATCTAAAATTAGATCTAAATCATATTTTATCCAGATCTAGTTATTCCAACTTATTTTATATTATTAAAATATTATTTTTATTATTCTGAAATGAACAGCAGAATCTGATCGACAAATAAAAACTTATTTTTATTTGTTTATATTACAATTGAAGTTGAAAGACAAATAAAAACCTTATTTTTATTTATTTGTTTACTTTGCAACAGAATATGAACAACAAATAAAACCTTATTTTTATTTGTTTACTTTGCGATAGGATTTGGACGACAAATAAAATCTTATTTTTTTATTTATGTATATAACAACAGAATTTGGTCAACAACTAAAATGTATTTTTTATTTGTTTCCATTTTAACAGAATTTGGCTGTCAAATAAAATCCTATTTTTATTTGTTTACATTTAGAACACGATTTATGAATTACAGTAAAAATTCTTCTTTTTACTGTCACATTAAACGTAAGATGTTCTAGGATTAGTATAATAATAAAATATTAAATTTTATTGTTGATATTAAAAACATATTAGTAAAATAAAATTTTATTTACATGGCATGTGTAAATTAAAGGTTATATTTGGAAACCACCTTTTTGTTTACATTTTTATGTAAATAAATTTACATGTTTTGGAAATCACAATTTTGTTTACGTTTTATATGTAAATAAGAAATTATTTTCAGAAGTTACATTTTTGTTTGCAAATATATTTTAAAATATAATTCATTCTTTTATTTGAATTCATTGATGCTAATAAATTTTAAAAATAAAATTTATTCTTTTATTTACATTCACCAATGCAAATATATATAGAAGATAGAAATTGTTCTTTATTTGCATTTACCAATGCAAACATATATTGAAACAAATCCCTCTTTCATTTGCACCCATCTATGCAACTAAATATATTGAAAATAAAGTTTATTTTCTTATTTTCAAATTCAAATACAAGCATACATTGAAATTTAAGATTGTTCTTTTAAATTTACATGTACCAATGCAAACACATATTTCAAATGAAACTTGTTCTTTTATTTGCATTCACAAATGCAAATATACTTTGGAAATAAATGTTGTTCTTTTATTTGCATTCACAAATGCAAATATTCATTTAAAATAAATGTTGATCTTTTATTTACATTCACTAATGTAAATACACATTGGAAATGAGGTTCTTTTCACATTCTCTCAAATATACTTTTAAATCAAAATACAAAGTTACATTTGTTATTTGCATTCCTTGTTGCAAATAAAACCTTAAAATAAAGTTCATCTTTGTTTGCAATTCATCAATGCAAACAAACCATCAAAATGAAAGTTACATTTTTGATTTATAATTTTAATATGAATAAAATATTGTTTGAAAGTGGCATTTTTATTTGCACCCTCCAGTGCAAATAAGACATGAATTAAATCTTTCATTTTACTTTCAAATTAAGAAATACCTTTTTATTAACATTTTTAGATATAAATAAAGGATAGGATTTAAAAGTTACATTTTAGTACATTCTAGTTGTAGCAAAAGAGATAATGTTTCATTTTATTTTCTTTTTAAAGGACGATAGAAAGAATAGTTTTTAGAAATGCATTTTTATTTCAATTCTTTATGAAGTGAAAAGGGATAATTTGTCAAATGTCTTACATGAAATAAAAGGAGTTCTTTTTGTCACTTCAAAAAGAATGAATTGGAAACGTTTATTTAAGCTTTTGTAAAGAATGAATAACTAAACATTCATATTTTTATCATTAAAGTAAAATAGACAAAAACACTCATTTTTTTCTAAATTAAAAGAATGAAACAAAATATAGCACTGGAATATTATATTAGAATTGAAATACAAATTAATCACTATTGTAAATTTACATTTGTTGAAACCAATTATTTGTTTTGTCACTATAGAGTTGTTAAGATAAAGATATTCATTTTTGTTTTGTTATCACTTTTCCATGAAATAAGAATAGACATTTTGTCATTTTGAAAGATTATTCTTTTATTTGCATTCTCCAATACAAATATACATAAAAAATGAAGATGTCCTTTTGTTTGCATCTCTTGATGCAAATAAAACATCTATTAAAAGTCACAACTCTATTTGTAACTCAAAGGTGAACGAACACATAGTTTGAAAGGATTACGATTTTATTTGTCTTTTGATACAAATCAAATCGTAGTTTAAGAAATTTATCTCTATTTACATTTTATATGTAAATAAGAGGGTAGGACAGAAAATATTATTTTCTATTTTTAAATTAGAGGCAATAGAAAGATTGTACATTAAAATAATACATTTTTAATGAATTCATATTTCATTAAGGAGATTAATTAAACCAAAATATACATTTTGTCAAAAATATTCATTTTTGTCAAAATGAATTAGTTAAAGCAATTTATATATAGATATATATATATATATGTTATGTTTGGCAAGATATATACTTATCAAGATAGGTTAGTTAAACAAAAATTATCATTTTTGTCCTATTAGAATTGCCAAAACAAAATAACCATTTTTTTAGGGTTTAAACTAGCGGAATAGAAATTGTCAATAGAGACGAAGTTACTATGCTTATTCATTCATTGCAATAGAGATATTTTCTTGTCATCATTATATATTGTGTATTACACTTCCATTCACAAGTTACCCGACGTGTTTATGTGATTGGGACGATAATTTTCACACATCGCCCAAGTGCACAAATTAGTTTATTATTTGGTTGTTGGTTGAAACCCCACACGGGTGTTGGGATGAAAATTTACATACACTAATCCCAATATTCAGTTGTATGTTGATCATTGGATCGACAGGCTGCGATGAGCGTTATTATTTAATTTTAACGCTTACACAGTGGAAATTACACTTTGGATGTAGATGGATGATTTGATGATTATACTGTTATTATCATATATATGATGTGTGTGAAATCCATATAATCCAAATTATATGGTAAATGATTGAGTCGCATTTCGATTCAGGTGTTCTTTTAAATAAGAATATTTTTACATTTGAAATTTTCTTTTTATATAAAGGATATACTTTCGTAAAAGAGAAAATATATTTTTAATCAATTATATGTTAAAACAAAGAATATTTGTAAAAGATAAAAATTTGTAATATAAAGAAAACTTCTTATTTAGAATCTTTTATATAAAGAATATTTTTAATGATTAACTTAAAATATGTTTTTTTAAAGATCATTAGGATTTGCAATTATATTTTGTGATATGAAATAAATTGAGATGTGAGGTGGATTTATCGTGGACGATGTTTTAAACGACATTTGTCCTTTAATCCAATTTACATTGAAATTATTATTTGGAATTTATAAATCTATTTTATAGATTTAAAAAGATATTTTCTAAAAATCAAGTTTTCCAATTTAATATATTAAATAGGAATTTAGTGGAAATTCGATCGGTAATAATCGAAATGGGCTTCTGTAAAAGAAGATCGGTATTATATATGGAATTTAAGAGGCTTTGCCGTTATTCCATTTATATTATTAGTCCAATACAGAAATCTATATCGATTATGTATTGATTTGATTTCTGTGGAATTCCACATTTTGGAAATAGATTGTAGGTTTATTGTGAATTGTGTTTAAAGGACACTAGTTCTTTAACCTGTTTAAGACAAGATTTATTCCTTAAAATAAATGATCTTGTAATAATGATTTTTGATATCAAATCAAAATTGGAGTTTCAATAAATCTTTTAAGGAAGATTTAAGATTTTATTTTCAGAGTTTATCTTTGATAAAATTAATGAGAATCTTCTAATATGAATATCTTATTAAAATAATACTCGGAGTTGGAATGTGGCGTAATGTGTGGTCTTCCAATATTTGCTTTCTAATCACAAAATACGCGAGTTATTCAGAAAGACCAGGTTTAACCCATTCTGAATAATCATCACGACGGTCAAGAGTCGAAGATGAAGGCGGTGGTTGAAGATCGAAGGTTTTCACATCGTTGGGATGATGATGACTGGTATCTTCAATTGGGATTGGCCTTCCAAGGCAAGGTATTTGGTAATGATCGTCCAAACGCATTTGGAGATCGACGGACATGTTGTTTCGCTCAGACCCAGAGCGGACTTGTAAATGGATTGTGTGTCTGACATTGTATTCCTTTCTACTGTATTTGTTGAACGCTACTGGTTATATATTTCTGTTTGGTGGTAAAGAATTTATTCTTTACTTATCACCCTTCTCTAAGACGTATGAGCTTAGAGGTTATATATATTGGTAGATGATCAATGATATGGTAGGGTCTGACAATGTGGTATGCTAAGATGCAAATGATCAAGGCTTTGTTGAAAATCAGGCCTTGTGGTTGATGATCAAAGCATAGTCTATTTAGGCATAGCTTTGTGTATATCGTGACTTTGCGAGCCTCACACACCGGTTGAGTCTAAAACGGGATAAAGGAACGCAGGGAGTTCACACGTTTCTTCCTAGCTAGAAGTGGTGTCAGTGCTTAAACTGGCTGACATTTGCTTATGTGGATGATGGAATTTTTGCGAGGCCTTGGTTTATTCTTATCGGTCGCCCACGGCCGATTTGTCGGTCCACGGCCGATTTGTAGGTCCGATAGGATCGGGGAGCGTGTGTTCAAGCATTACTAATCCACTAAAGTATTTGTGGACCGGCCCTGTTGTATCCATGGGTCACCAGCGTCCGAATCCTGAGACATTGCTAGAGTGCCTCGAATCGGGCAAGAGCTCCTCCCTTGCCTTGACTCATGATGGAAACCCAATTTCCAATACGCCCCCTGCGGTTTTGATTGTATAACTAGTATGGCGACATAGTAGATGGTAGCTGTAATGACCCAGAAAATCTGAACCAATTTAAAATTTTTAAATTAGCTAAAATAATGGATTTTAAATATTTAAAATAAATATTTTAAATAATAGCAATGAAAGGTGAGTTTGAATCGACGTTTGAAAATGAATATAATTAATGCTAATTATAAACAAGGCCTGAAATGGCGCTGAAGTTTCAAAAATTGAATTCAAACTTTGTCGGACTGTACCGGGTGCAAAACAAAATGGATTTGAGTGAAACCAAAAATATTTAAATCTGTTAGTGAATACCTTTCTAAAGAATCTGAAAATCAAATTTTCATAGCGGAAAGCAAAAGTTATGGCCAAATGAATTTTCAGAAAGGTCGCTATAGAATTTATATAGCCCGTGAAATTGGCCATTTTGCAAACGACCTCGGAATTCGATGAAACCACTTTTGTTGGATCCGGGATGTGAAGTTATTGCTAGGTTTCAAATTTCATAATTTTTGAAGCTAGTATGTGAGCATGGCAAATGAAAACGTGTTTTGGTCAATTACAGTTAAATTGGATCGACCAGAAATGGGCGTTTTTGCAAACAGTCTCAGAATTCGATGAAACTAGTTTTGTTGGGACTGAATCGTCAAAACATATCTAGATTTATTTTTATGGAATTTTTCGAATCAGTTTGTGGCCCTGGCAAATTGAAATGCACGTTCAAATCAAATATTGAATGTTTTATATTTTAATTTGGAGGAAAACTGACTGAAACAGTCGAATGGGCCTACGAAACATATCCCATTGTGTTCGGAATGGGGGTAAAACGCTAGGGACGACAGTCGTTGGGTTTAGATTGGTGGTCGTGTCAGAAAACCCCTTTAAAACCCACCAGCCAATCATAATTTTTATAAAAAAATATAGAAAAATCTTTTTTCTCTCTCCCCGATCGAAGGTGGAAGAGCCTCCCAACCTTCCCCCTCATTTTCTGATCAATCCACGCAATAAAACATCATGCTCCTTTGGAGATTTTTGTAGAGCTTCGCGAGATCTTCAAATCTATATACGGGTTATTTTTTTCGTTCAGTATTTGGGGAGATATAGTGCTCGAGAGTCGAGCCCTTCCAGCCGCCGCCGCCGCTTCCTCCGACCACCGAACGCCGCCGCACCACCATCGAAGGCTGCGCCTTCCGACCCTCTACAACCCCGTGCTAACCGATCGTGCTATCGTGCTTCAGATTTCAAAAGATTTGAAGACCTAGTTTTGAAGATTTAAAAAGGAGGTACGGCTGATGAAAAAAAACTATTTAATAGCAGTTTAAAGCGCTACGGTTTTCGATTTCACTGTAAAAATCATATCTTTTTCGTTTCTTGACGAAATTCAGTGAAACAGGAGACAGTGGACTCGTGTGGACGTCTTCTACATTCCAGAAGAGACCGCATGTTTTTCTGAGCCTTCGGTTATTTTTGGTGGAGTGGAACCCAATGTGAGATTTCTAATTTATAAACAATATGGAAAACGACGATGTATAAATTATATAGTCGATGTATGAGTTATATAAGCGTTGTACACCTTATGTATAAGCGTTGTATAAGTTGTATATGCGTTGTAAAAATTATATATGTGTTGAAATAGAAGTGAATTGCTATATATATATATATATATATATATATATATATATATATATACGCCCCTCGTCCACAAACCATGGACGATATTTATTGGTTGTGATTGGTGTAAAAATTAATTGATAACGAACGGTTGATTGGAATTGTTTATGGTTGATATTGATTGATTGTGGTTGAAAAATACCCATTTGTGGTTGAGAAATATTTGGTTGAAACCACATAGGATTAGTTTGTGGAAATGAAATAAATATACATGCCGCCTACGTGCGAACTAGATGCATGATTCCCCATTGTCAAAAACCGTGAGGTTTTAAGGTAGAGCGAGGAGTCGTACTAGGGACGGTCCCGGTTTTAACTACCCTGTCGTTATGCTGCCGAAATTTTGAATAATATTCATGTGTTTGAATTATTTTCATTTGTTGAAACTATATTTATTCGTTGAATAGAAAGCCTTCATGTGTTGAGTCGATATTCGTTCGTTGAATTGAAATTCATGTGTTGAATGGTGTTCGTGTTTTTAATAGAAAAATCACCTTTTTATCATCAATATGAACTATATAAAATTTTCGAGTTTTGAAATAAATTGTTTTATAATAAAAATCCCATTTTTATCACCAATATGAACTATATAAAATAATCTGGTTTTGAAATAAATTGTTTTACATTAAAAATCACATTTTTACTATATGGATGAATTGTTAAAAATAGTGAAGTGTTGAAATAGGAGACAGTTAGATAAAAATATCATTTTTATCAAATGTATGAAAAGAATATAGTTTTGAAATCGGAGAATCGATATACATATATAAATAGAATTGAAATATATCGAATAACGATGCTGCAGTTAGTATTTTGAAACCGTGATTTCAAACGATTAGTACGGGAGATCCGACCATCGGATTTTCCTGAAATCGCAACCGTTGGGTTCGCTTTGGAAATATCTTTCCCACGGCACCAACTTTGTAAAAATCCAACGGTTGGATTGTCTGGAAAGTTTAATTCAAATCTGAAGAAAAACAACGCCAGAATCGATTATATTTATATATATATATGTAATTATAATTATATATATATATAAATATAATTATATTTAATCGAATAACGACGCTGCAGTTCGTATTTTGAAATCGAAACTTCAAACGAATATATCGGGAGATCCGACCGTCGCATTTTCCCATAACTGGAACCGTTGGATTCGTTTTGAAAATTTCTTTCTAATGATATAAATTTTGTGAAGATCCAACGGTTAGACTTTCAGATATGTGTAAATCAAATCTGAAGAAAAACAGCGCCACGGTCGGGTTATGGCCCGAAGCGTCGTTTTTAATAAATTGGCTATTTTAAAATAAATAAAAGTAGCGATAAATCATTATAAAATATTATAAACAATATGGATGTGAAATATAGAAAATAACTGAAGGTTGGCTAAGTCGAATGGTTTCTCGGGTATTGATCTGATGTTGGTTTCGGCCTTTGGGGTTAATACTTGGGAAATCGTTCCCTTACTGATTGACGTTTAGTGACTAATGAATTGAAATGATGCGTGTGTATGTTAGTGTTGCACTTGTTTATTATATACGCGAGTTGCTCAGAAAGACCGGGTTGATCCCATTTTGAATAACTGAATCGACGATAAGAAATCGAAGATGAAGACGATGGTCGAAGACCAGAGATCTTCACCTCGTTTGGATGGTAACCGAGGTCCTGATTAGGAGGCATCCCGAAAAATGGATAATGAGTGGTGATCGTCCAGACCTACGTGGTGATCGATGGGTTTGCGAGGTATATAGTGCCTCCGGTTTCGTTCAGACCCACAACGGACTTGTAAATGGACTCTGTGTCTGACATTGGATTTTATTCTGTGTTGATTGATCTCTGTTAAATATACACCTGTTTGGCAGCGGAAAATTTATTCTTTTGCTTAACGCCCTTCTCTGAAACGCCCGAGCTCATAGGTTGTATATCGATGGACATCAGTCGCATGGCATGAATTGCTAGTGTGGCATGCCTAAATGGCAAATGATCAGGGCTTCTGTTGAAAAGCAAAGTCTTGTGGTGATGATCAAAGCACCGCCTGTGTGGCGTAGCTTTGTGTATAACGTGAATTCGCGAACCTCACACCCGGTATAAACCGGAAACGGGAGGAAGGACCTCAGGGAGGACATGCGTTTCTTCCTAGCTAGAAGTGGCATCAGTGGTTTTACACGCCTTGACGAGTTCGACTTATGTGGTTGTTTCTGTTGCGAGGCGCCTCGGTTAGATCGGACGATCCGGGTCTGATGGAGTCATTCGTTGGCTCATTTACGCCCCAAAGGGCGGGGAAACGCAATGTTCAGGAATTTTAATCCACATCGGTGGACCGGCCCTGACGATCCAAGGGTCGATGCGCTCTGACCCTGAGGCTCGGGCTAGGCAGTCTCGAAGTCGGTAAGGACTATCTCTTGCCCTGGTTCATGACGGAAATCCAATTTCCAAATACGACATCGTGCGGTTTTGATTGTGTATATATATATATGACGACATGATATATGGTACCTATGTCGTCTATGATTGATAGTTATGATTCGAAATTGTTTTTGAAACATGTAAACACTAGTAATAATATCAATTGCTTTTGTTTTATTCGTATCAACCATATTTTGGCCATTATAAGGTAAAACTCTATCCTCCGGTTTGCATTGCATTGTGTGATGGGAACTGAGTCTTATAATGGCTTCATTTTTATAAAAAGCATTGCGATGTTTAAAAGAATGATTTGTTTTAAAGCACTGGCAATCCAATGGAGTAAACCCGTTCCACGAAAGTGGCGTGGTCCTGTGATTAGCCATATTTTAAATGTGTTGAGTTGATTTCTCATACTAGTCCCATGACTGACTCGTAGTTTGTTTCACTTTCAAACTCGGGTGCCCCTTTTTCTACACGGGCAGCCTTGTATTCAGGTTTAGCTGGTTCTTTCTGGATAGCTGGAGCTGAAGATGGATTCTATCATTTATCTCTTTTTATGCTGTTCAACTCCTATTGTACATTATGTTTGTTTTCCGTTGTAGATATTTGTGTATATCTGAACTGCATTTGTACTAAGTATGATCCTGTATACTGTGTAACTTTGATGATTACTTTTATCCAGTATATTCTATTGTTCATTATCTGGTGTATTTATTTAATTCTGTTCTGCTATTATCTGTTTCTGTGTTAAATTCCAAAGATTACCCTTGTCTCCGTCTGTACGGGAAATGGGGTCGTCACAACGTGGTATCTGAGCTTTGGTTAAGCTTAGTTCTGGAATATAACATATAACGAACTCGTCAGAAATAGAACCAGTAGTGTTCTAGGATGGGTAACTCTATATAGATAGGATCAGTAATATCCTAGTATGAGTAAAGCAGAATGGAATTACACCTCGATAGACACATTTACATTTGAAGTATGTGTTTCTATATTTTAAAATATCTTTTCTGTGACCCGGCACTTGATCTGCTGTTTGCAGAAGTACTAGAAAAATGAGTGTCAGAAACAGAAGGAATGCAGAACCAGATCTAGAGGCTCTATTTAAGAGATATCAATATCTGGGTGGAGCACAATTCTCGGGCAATGAATCTATTATTCAAACTCAAGCTTGGGTGAGCTCTGCAGAAAGAATATTTGAGCATTTCCAGCTGAGAGACGACCAGAAAAGATTAGTAGCATCTTGGGCGCTCAATGGAGAAGCTTTGATCTGGTGGGAAACAATCATCAAAGATAATCCAGAAGGTGGTATCACCTGGGATAGATTCAAAGAGATTTTCCTAGGAAGATTTACTCCTCCTGAAGTGACTGAGCGATTATGTGATGAATTCTCTTATCTGATACAAGGAGATATGACCATCCCAGAATATCATAAGAAATTCAACGAACTTTCCCACTTTGCTCCTCATCTGATTCAAGATCCAAAGAGGAAGAATCTGAGATTTATTCATGGCCTGCAAAGAAAATATCAGAACAGTGTAATGAGGAATGTGAAACTTCCTTTCTCTGAAATGATTTATATGGCTTATCAGTATGAAGATCTCCATATGAAAGGTATGTTGCGCGACGAAGAGGAAGTCTGTTCTGACAAAGAAGAGTCGAAAACTGGTATTCCTGAAGCCAGCACGAGGTCCGAGGTCAGTAAGAAGCCCAGTGCCAAGAGAAAAAGGGCTGAATCTGAGAAAGAACCAGCAACTGCTGCCATATGCCTTAACTGCAATCAGAAAGGCCATTTGTCCAAAAAATGTAAATCTTTAAAGAAACCAATAAAGGGTGGATTTAGAGCCAATAGAAAGCAAAAGAAGAAAAGGTTTAGAAAAGATGAGGAGTTTCAAGAGAATAGGGAGTGCAAACAGTGCCACGAGGCTGGTCATCTTGCAAAGGATTGCCCGCTCTTAAACAAGCCCGAAGCAGTACATGTAAATGAAGTGGCAGAAGTGCCTGCATCTTCGTCTGCACAGGAAAGGCCTGATGTTTTAGAAGACATGCTTACTGTCAAAGACATTCCTATTAAAGTACTGTTTGACACAGGCGCGTCACGAAGCTTCATTGCAAAGAATGCAGCTAAGAAGCTGGATTTGAATTTGAAGAAGCTCAAGGAACCAATGACTGTCCAGAATCCGGTTGGGGGTTCCATTGATCTCAGTTGGGTTTATGGAGTGTCGGTTTCTTTTTCTCGTTATCGGTTTCCTACCATCGCGGTCGTCATGAATTTTAAAGAGTTTGATCTTATCTTGGGGTTAGACTGGTTGACCAAATATGAAGCTGAAGTTAAATGCGCCGACAGAGTCGTAAAGGCGAAGATTAAATCAGGTGATTATATAACCATTCCCTGTGAAGGTCAGAATGCCAATAGAAAAGACTTCTGGGCAGCTCTCAATGTTTCTCCAGCCCAAATAGAAGATATCCCTGAAGTCACAGAGAATATTCCCGACCTCATAAAAGATATACCTGTCGTCCAGAACTATGCGGATGTGTTCGAAGAAGTTGTTCGCTTACCTCCGCATAGAGAAATTGATTTCAAAATTGCTTTAATTCCGGATGCAAAGCCGGTAGTTCACGCTATTCGAAAAATGTCCTTGAAAGAGAAAGAGGAATATGACAATCAAACACGACAGCTAGTATGGAAGGGTCTGATCAGGCCTAGTTTCTCTGATTGGGGTGCAGCAGTGGTGTTTGTCCCAAAATCAGACGGTACTCCACGGCTATGTGTGGATTATCGTGATTTGAACAAGCAGACCATAAAGAACAAATATCCATTGCCGTGTATTGATGATTTGTTGGATCGATTAAATGGCGCACAAGTATTTTCACGAATGGACCTAGCTACAGGTTTCCATCAACTTCGAATTGCCGAAGAGTGTGTCCCAATGACAGCATTCAGAGGTCCCGACTTATTCTACGAGTGGTTAGTAATGTCGTTCGGCTTATGTAACGCTCCAGCTTACTTCGTCGATCTGATGAATAGAGTGTTCAGAAGGGTTTTGAATAAATTTGTTCTAGTTTTCATTGACGATATTCTAATCTTCTCTAAATCAAATGCCGAACATGAAAAGCACTTGGAACAGGTTCTGGAAATCCTCAGAAGGAATGTATTAAAAGCCAAACTATCCAAATGTATATTCTGGCCGGATGAAGTGAAATTTCTAGGCCACGTCGTATCTAAAGAAGGAATTGCTATGGATCCAAGCAAAATCATAGCTATTCAGAATTGGAAGCAGCCCAGTACTCCTACAGAAGTCCGCAGTTTTCTCGGATTGGCTAGTTATTACCAGAAGTTCGTTAAAAACTTTTCGGAGATATCTGGTCACTTAATGAAGCTTACAAAGAAGCACTCTAAATTCAAATGGACTCCAGAAAGTGAGGAGGCTTTTGAAGAGCTAAAGTTAAGATTACCTACTGCTCCAGTGTTAACCATTATCGATGGCAATGAGGATTTTGAAAGTCTGGACTGACGCTTCTAGAGAAGGCCTTGGCGCAGTGTTAATGCAAAGGGGTCAAGTGATTGCTTATGCTAGCCGTCAGCTGAAGTCGCACGAGAAAAACTACGTCACTCATGATCTTGAGTTATTGGTGATAGTATTCGCTTTGAAAATCTGGAGGCACTATCTTCTGGGTGAGAGATTTGAACTGTTTACAGATCACCAGTCGTTAAAGTATTTGTTCACCCAAAAGGACTTGAATCTGAGGCAGCAACGTTGGCTGGAGTTTCTTGCAGCATATGACTTTGAGATTATATACACTCCAGGGAAAGCCAATGTCGTGGCCAATGCGTTGAGCCGAAAAAAGGAAATGATCGTCGGTTTTATTATCACGACTTCACTGATAGATAAAATATCTGCTCTTCAAAAGGATGATCACTTCATTCAGAAGATCAGAGAGATGATTCAGAAGGGTGAACCCTCGAGTTTTCAGGTTGATAATGAGGGGATTCTAAGGCTGAAAGGTCGAATCTGTGTTCCCAACATTGCTGAGCTCTAACAGGAAGTTCTGGATGAATGCCACAAGTCAAAACTTAGTATCCATCCAGGAGTAAGCAAAATGTATAATGACATCAAATGCACTTTCTGGTGGAGGTCGATGAAGAGGTACATTTCTTTATATGTTAGTCGATGCCCTACTTTCCAGCTAGTCAAAAGCGACTAACAAAAACTTGCTGGATTATTGAAACCGCTAGACGTTCCTGGTTGGAAGTGGGTACATATTTCCATGGACTTCATAGATGGTTTGCCCAGAACCAGAAAAGGGAATGACAGTATTTGGGTGATCGTAGATCGCTTCACGAAGACCGCCCATTTCATACCTGTCAGATCAAACAGAACTGCTCAGAGTCTGGCGCAGATTTACTTCAAGGAAATAGTTAGACTACATGGAGTGCCGCTCAGTATAGTCAGTGATAGAGACACAATATTCACTAGCAAATTCTGGGAAGCATTTCAAGTCGAGCTGGGAATGAAGTTGAACTTGAGCACTGCTTATCATCCTCAGACAGATGGTCAGACTGAGAGGGTGAATCGTATATTAAAAGATCTATTGCGGGCTTGTGTTCTAGATTTTGGTGGATCATGGGAAGACCATCTGCATTTGGCTGAATTCTCATATAATAACAGCTACCAGGTGAGCCTAACAATGTCGCCATTTGAAGCATTATACGGTAGACCGTGCCGATCTCCTGCTTATTGGGTCGAACCCGGTAATAGACTTGTGTTGGGGCCAGATATGATCCGAGAAGCTGCCGACAAAGTCGATTTTATTAAGAAGCGATTACTCGCCTCTCAAAGCCGACAAAAGAGCTATGCCGATAGGAGAAGAAGAGATATATCCTTTGCTGTTGGCGACTATGTATATTTGAAAGTATCGCCGATGAGAGGAGTTATCCGGTTCGGTAAAACTAGAAAGTTAGCGCCCAAATTCATTGGTCCGTTTCCTATTCTGGAACGGATCGGAACTCTCGCTTATTGGGTTAAATTGCCTGATTGGTTGCCTGGAGTGCATGATGTATTTCATATATCTCAACTTCGAAAGCACGTTCATGATCCAGGCTTGATAATGGAAGAAGCAGCTCAACAGGATATTGAAATTACCCCAGAATTAGCTGTGAGAAGAGAGCCGCTAAAGATTATCGGCAAGAAACCAAAGAGCTGAGGAACAAGAAGGTTCACTTAGTCAAAGTGAAATGGAGTGGAGATCCGCGAGACTGTACTTGGGAAACTGAGGAGAGCATTCAGAAAGCCTATCCTAGATGCCGAGTGGATATCTCTGATTGACTCCGGTGCAAGGTACATTTACCAAACTTTGCATTACCAATTAGTTCTCTATTATGTTGTTATTTTCTTTCCATGGATGTGCACTTTTAATTCTATAGTCTGAATGATTTTAAAAGAATATAGAAATTGATTTGTATGATTTTGAAAAGTTAAAAACAATTTGATTGTTGTTTGTGTTGTGTGATAGTAAAGTTGATTAATTGAATTATTGAAACAATAGTTAATTTAATCAACAATAGAATAATGGTAGAATTTATTCATTTAAATCACACAGTGAACTAAGTAGAAAATAGATAGAAATATATACATGTGCATTATATATGTTTGAACAGGTAAATGGATTATCTGTTGAGTAAAGATTTTATTTGCATGCCTGACAAATAGGTAAACCTTAATGAGTTGGATGCGAAATATTATTATATCAACTCCTGTGAATGCCATTGGATGCGGAGTGCTGGTTATTCTGTGTGTAATAATAAACGTTGCCATAGGATAGTAACAATTAATTTTGAACTACATTACATGGCATACTTTTGAAGATAGGCATACTTCATCATATACCTTATAAGCATTTGGAGCTTGTGTGACGAGGTGGAAGATTTACCATACGAGCGAGAGGCTTGTATGGCGATGACTATATTTTACAGATTGAACTGATGACAGATATGGACTATTTAAATTGTAATGATAAAATTGCCAGATTAATAAAAAAACCACACGGGTCTGGAGTTGACAATAATCACGTCTCTCTAGTTATTAGATACGGCACATGGACTATTTATTTCCCACACGGGACGAGGTGACGAGGATTTATCCTCTGGAGCATTTAAAATACACACTCCCTCAGGCTTTGACAGGGTGACGAGAATTTATTCTCTGGAGTTATTATCAATACACGCTCCCCTGTAAACACCAGAATATGTCACTATAAATATGTGTATGCTTATTAGGATTTATTGGGTACCTAATACGGCCCAATAAATTTCCAAACCTCTCCCCGTACAAAGGAGGTTATGGTGAAATTTTTCGAAAATTCCGGGTGCTAGCCAGATTTTTGAAGAATTTGAAAATTCTCAGAAACTGAAAAGTTGGAGAATTGAAGCCAGATTGGACATAGAGTTGATTAATCAAACCACTTTCGACTTTGTTCCTTTTCGGGGACGAAAAGTTTTAAGTGGGGGAGATTGTAACGACCCAGAAAATCTGAACCAATTTAAAAAATTTTAATTGGCTAAAATAATGGATTTTAAATATTTAAAATAAATATTTTAAATAATAGCAATGAAAGGTGAGTTTGAATCGACGTTTGAAAACGAATATAATTAATTCTAATTATAAACAAGGCCTGAAATGGCGCTGCAGTTTCAAAAATTGAATTCAAACTTTGTCGGACTGTACCAGGTGCAAAACAAAACGGATTTGAGTGAAACCAAAAATATTTAAATCTGTTAGTGAATACCTTTCTAAAGAATCTGAAAATCGAATTTTCATAGCGGAAAGCAAAAGTTATGGCCAAATGTATTTTCAGAAAGGTCGCTATAGAATTTATATAGCCCGTGAAATTAGCCATTTTGCAAACGACCTCGGAATTCGATGAAACCACTTTTGTTGGATCCGGGATGTGAAGTTATTGCTAGGTTTCAAATTTCATAATTTTTGAAGCTAGTATGTGAGTGTGGAAAATGAAAACGTGTTTTGGTCAATTACAATTAAATTGGATCGACCAGAAATGGGCCTTTTTGCAAACAGTCTCAGAATTCGACGAAACTAGTTTTGTTGGGACCGTAACGTTAAAACATAGCTAGATTTATTTTTCTGTAATTTTTCGAATCAGTTTGTGGCCCTGGCAAATTGAAATGCACGTTCAAATCAAATATTGAATGTTTTATATTTTAATTTGGAGGAAAACGGACTGAAACAGTCAAATGGGCCTACGAAACATATCCCATTGTGTTCGGAATGGGGGTAAAACGCTAGGGACGACAGTCGTTGGGTTTAGATTGGTAGTCGTGTCAGAAAACCCCTTTAAAACCACCGGCCAATCATAATTTTTATAAAAAAAATAGAAAAATCTTTTTTCTCTCTCCCCGATCGAAGGCGGAAGAGCCTCCCAACCTTCCCCCTCATTTTCTGATCAATCCACGCAATAAAACATCATGCTCCTTTGGATATTTTTGTAGAGCTTCGCGAGATCTTCAAATCCATATAGGGGTTGATTTTTTTCGTTCAGTATTTAGGGAGATATCGTGCTCGAGAGTCGAGCCCTTCCAGCCGTCGCCGCCGCTTCCTCCGACCACCGAACGTCGCTGCACCACCATCGAAGGCTACGCCTTCCGACCCTCTACAACCCCGTGCTAACCGATCGTGCTATCGTGCTTCAGATTTCAAAAGATTTGAAGACCTAGTTTTGAAGATTTAAAAAGGAGGTACGGCTGATGAAAAAAATATATTTAATAGCAGTTTAAAGCGCTACGGTTTTCGATTTCAATGTAAAAATCATATCTTTTTTGTTTCTTGACGAAATTCGGTGAAATAGGAGACAGTGGACTCGTGTGGACGTCTTCTACATTCCAGAAGAGGCCGCATATTTTTCTGAGCCTTCGGCTATTTTTGATGGAGTGGAACCCAATGTGAGATTTCTAATTTATAAACGATATGGAAAATGACGAAGTATAAATTATATAGTCGATGTATGAGTTATATAAGTGTTGTACACCTCATGTATAAGCGTTGTATAAGTTGTACGTTTGATGTATAAGTTGTATATGCGTTGTAAAAATTATATATGTGTTGAAATAGAAGTGAATTGCTATATATATATATATATATATATATATTTATATACGCCCCTCGTCCACAAACCATGGACTATATTTATTGGTTGTGATTGGTGTAAAAATTGATTGATAACGAATGGTTGATTGGAATTGTTTGTGGTTGATATTGATTGATTGTGGTTGAAAAATACCCATTTGTGGTTGAGAAATATTTGGTTGAAACCACATAGGATTAGTTTGTGGAAATAAAATAAATATACATGCCGCTTGCGTGCGAACTAGATGCATGATTCCCCATTGTCAAAAACCGCGAGGTTTTAAGGTAGAGCGAGGAGTCGTACTAGGGACGGTCCCGGTTTAAACTACCATGCCGTTATGCTGCCGAAATTTTGAATAATATTCATGTGTTTGAATTATTTTCATTTGTTGAAACTATATTTATTCGTTGAATAGAAAGCCTTCATGTGTTGAGTTGATATTCATTCGTTGAATTGAAATTCATGTGTTGAATGGTGTTCGTGTTTTTAATATAAAATCACCTTTTTATCATCTATATGAACTATATAAAATAGTCGAGTTTTGAAATAAATTGTTTTATAATAAAAATTCCATTTTTATCACCAATATGAACTATATAAAATAATCTGGTTTTGAAATAAATTGTTTTGCATTAAAAGTCACATTTTTACTATATGGATGAATTGTTAAAAATAGTGAAGTGTTGAAATAGGAGACAGTTAGATAAAAATATCATTTTTATCAAATGTATGAAAAGAATATAGTTTTGAAATCGGAGAATCGATATACATATATAAATAGAATTGAAATATATCGAATAACGACGCTCCAGTTTGTATTTTGAAACCATGATTTCAAATGATTAGTACGGGAGATCCGACCATCGGATTTTCCTGAAATCGCAATCGTTGGGTTTGCTTTGGAAATATCTTTCCAATGGCACCAACTTTGTAAAAATCCAATGGTTGGATTGTCTGGAATGTTTAATTCATGTCTGAAGAAAAACAGCGCCAGAAACGATTATATTTATATATATATATATATAATTATATTTAATCGAATAACGATGCTGCAGTTCGTATTTTGAAATCGAAACTTCAAACGATTATACTGGGAGATCCGACCGTCGGATTTTCCTGAAACTGGAACCGTTGGATTCGTTTTGAAAAGATCTTTCTAATGATATAAATTTTGTGAATATCCAACGGTTAGACTTTCAGATATGTGTAAATCAAATTTGAAGAAAAACAGCGCCACGGTCGCGTTATGGCCCGAAGCGTCGTTTTGAATAAATTGGCTATTTTAAAATAAATATAAGTAGCGATAAATCATTATAAAATATTATAAACGATATGGATGTGAAATATAAAAAAATAACTGAAGGTTGGCTAAGTCGAATGGTTTCTCGGGTATTGATCTGATATTGGTTTCGGCCTTCGGGGTTAATATTTGGGAAATCGTTCCCTTACTGATTGACGGTTAGTGACTAATGAATTGAAATAATGCGTGTGTATGTTAGTGTTGCACTTGTTTATTATATACGCGAGTTGCTCAGAAAGACCGGGTTGATCCCATTCTGAATAACTGAATCGACGATAAGAAATCGAAGATGAAGACGATGGTCGAAGACCGGAGATCTTCACCTCATTTGGATGGTAACCGAGGTCCTGATTGGGAGGCAACTCGAAATATGGATAATGAGTGGTGATCGTCCAGACGTACGTGGTGATCGATGGGTTTGCGAGGTATATAGTGCCTCCGGTTTCGTTCAGACCCAGAACGGACTTGTAAATGGACTGTGTGTCTGACATTCGATTTTATTCTATGTTGATTGATCTCTGTTAAATATACATCTGTTTGGCGGCAGAGAATTTATTCTTTTGCTTAACGCCCTTCTCTGAAATGCACGAGCTCGGAGGTTGTATATCGATGGACATCAGTCGCATGGCATGAATTGCTAGTGTGGCATGCCTAAGTGGCAAATGATCAGGGCTTATGTTGAACAGCAAAGTCTTGTGGTGATGATCAAAGCACCGCCTGTGTGGCGTAGCTTTGTGTATAACGTGAATTCGCGAACCTCATACCCGGTATGAACCAGAAACGGGAGGAAGGATCTCAGGGAGGACATGCGTTTCTTCCTAGCTAGAAGTGGCATCAGTGGTTTTACACGCCCTGACGAGTTTGACTTATGTGGTTGTTGCTGTTGCAAGGCGCCTCGGTTAGATCAGACGATCCGGGTCCGATGGAGTCATTCATTGGCTCAATTACACCCCAAAGGGCGGGGAAACGTAGTGTTCAGGAATTTTAATCCACATCGGTGGACCGGCCCTGACGATCCAAGGGTCGATGCGCTCTGACCCTGAGGCTCGGGCTAGGCAGTCTCGAAGTCTGTAAGGACTATCTTTTGCCTTGGTTCATGATGGAAATCCAATTTCCAAATACGACATCATGCGGTTTTGATTGTATATATATATATATATGGCGACATGATATATGGTACCCATGCCGTCTATGATTGATAGTTATGATTCGAAATTGTTTTTGAAACATGTAAACACTAGTAATAATATCAATTGCTTTTGTTTTATTCGTATCAACCATATTTTGGCCATTATAAGGTAAAACTCTATCCTCCGGTTTGCGTTGCATTGTGTGATGGGAACTGAGTCTTATAATGGCTTCATTTTTATAAAAATCATTGCGATGTTTAAAAGAATGATTTGTTTTAAAGCACTGGCAATCCAATGGAGTAAACCCGTTCCATGAAAGTGGCGTGGTCCTGTGATTAGCCATATTTTAAATGTGTTGAGTTGATTTCTCATACCAGTCCCATGACTGACTCGTAGTTTGTTTCACTTTCAAACTCGGGTGCCCCTTTTTCTACACGGGCAGCCGTGTATTCAGGTTTAACTGGTTCTTTCTGGATAACTGGAGCTGAAGATGGATTCTATCATTTATCTCTTTTTATGTTGTTCAGCTCCTATTTTACATTATGTTTGTTTTCCGCTGTAGACATTTGTGTATATCTGAACTGCATTTGTACTAAGTATGATCCTGTATACTGTGTAACTCTGATGAATACTTTTATCTAGTATATTCTATTGTTCATTATCTGGTGTATTTATTTAATTCTGTTCTGCTATTATCTGTTTCTGTTTTATATTCCATAGATTTCCCTTGTCTCCGTCTGTACGGGAAATGGGGTCGTCACAGTAGCTATGCCATCTAGGATTGATATTATATTTGAAATGTTTTAAATATATATATACACACTAATGATAATATCGTTTTTACGTATCAAGCATCTTTTGACCATTATAAGGTAAAACCCTATCCTCCGGTTTGCGTTGCATTGTGTGATGGGACCTGGATCTTATAATGGTTTCATTTTTCTAAAAAGCATTACGTTATTTGACGATTTACTTTATTCATGCACTGGAAATCCAATGGAGTAAACCCGTTCTGCGTTAGCGGCGTGGTCCTGTGATTAGCCTTATTATTAGATAAATTTGGTTAAGAATTCTCACACCAGTCCCACGATTGACCTGTAGTTTGTTTCACTTTGCAAACTCGGGTGCCCTCTTTTCACACGGGCAGTCGAGTAGCTTTTTGCAGATATATTTTAAGCAAGATCCTGGATTGAAGCCTGTAGCTGGGTCCAGAATATTGATGGCGTTCTGCTGAGATTAGTTCCGCTGCAATGTATTAATCTATTGTAATTTATCTTCCACCGTAATTTTATTCTGATGTACTCTGATATATTATATACTCTAATGTAACATTTATTATTGATGTTATAAAAGTCTGTGTTGTTGTCCTGATGTGTTGTATGCCCAAAGTTAACGTATGCGGAATTTCAACGGTCTTGATCGATCTTGTTATCGATTGGGGTCGAGGAAAAAATCCAGGTCGTTACAAATACTGTTAACGATATGAAATGATTTTAAACTATATATATGCGAGAATCATTTGAAAAGACCGAGTATACGACGATCTAAATTGAAGATCTTAAAGACGACGATTGAAGACCGGCGATCTTCACATCAAAAGGATAACAACTGATGCCCGACATTGGTTAGCTACCAGTAAAGGGTTCAGACGTACTTGTTGATTATCCGGATATGCGAGCAACACTCTTCCGTATTGGACATACAGGACGTGGAATAAGGTGTCTCTGGTTTCGTTCTGACCCAGAACGGACTTGTAAATGGATGTGTGTCCGACATTGGATTTCATTCCATGTAAATTAAATTAATTTCTATTTAATATATATATATATATGTGGTGGCAGAGAATTTATTCTCTTGCTTAACACCCTTCTTTGAGACGCATGAGTTCAAAGGTTATATATTGGTAGTTATTGATCGCATGGCATGAATTGTCAATGTAACATGCCAAGATGCAATTGATCGAGGCTTTTGTTGAAAAGCAAGGCCTTGTGGATGATGATTAAAGCATAGACTATTTCGGCATATGTAACGACCCGTATTTTCAACGATGTATAATTAATTTATTTAATTGTTTAAATAGTGATTTAGAGAATTAAAGGGTGGTTTAATTAAATAATATTGAATATTCAATCAATTCAAATAATAGAATAAAATATTTAATTCAGAAATAATCAAAAATATTGGAATTCACAATATTGTGTAATTTGGATTATTTGAAATATATAATTCATTTTAGAGTTGAATTATAATCGTGAATATATTATTTAAACAAAGTTTGAATGTAGAATTTTAATATAATTATAATCGATCCCGTGACGTCGCGGCAGTTCGCTATTTGGCGATTTGAACTTCAACTGAATGTACAGGGTCCGTTTTAAATCAGATTTCTGTGAAACAAGAAACTTATGGAGCTGGTGAAGTATATTTTTCTAGTAGAAAAGAAAATTCGAGATTTCATCGTATAGATTTTGATTTACGTCCAAATCAAATTTTCAGAAAAACAGCGCCATAACCATTTAAAAACCATAACGGTTTATTTAATTATTTCTATTTTTAATTAAATATCGATTTAATTAGGATTTGAAATATCGAGTTAGAAATTCATATAGGAATATTCTGGAGTTGTACGGTATTCTATTGTGAATATATACAATAATATTCATTTATAAATATTTAATTTAATTATTTTTAATATATTTAAATTGGTTATTTAGAGCTTTAAAAATAGCCAGTTTTGCAAACAACCTCCGTTTTCGATGAAACTAATTTTGTTGGATTCGTAATATTAAATTATTGTTAGATTTCTAGTTTCATGATTTTTAGAGTCATTATGTGGTCGTACGTATTTTTAATGTGAAAAACAGTCGATAATTTGACCTTTAAAAACACGCTATGTGAGAAAACAGAGTCAGAATTTGACGAAACATATTTCGTTCGGTCAGTAATGTCGAACTGAAGGTGTATATCCATTTTCATGATTTTTAGATATCATGTGTGACCACAGGAATTTTAAAGAACAAATACAAGTAGCGATACATTAAAAACAGATAAAATAATTGAATATAAAAATAATATTTTCTCTTTATAAATATCCTAACACTTCTCTAAACCCTAAAGCTTTTCATTCTCAATCAACGAAGCGTTTTTCTGCTGCTCTCCACATATAGAAAATCGATCTTCAAATTCATTCTAAAATCAAATAAGGATCAAAAAAATCAAAAGTGTATATGTTTTGAATCCTCATCAATTGCTCTACGTTTTCCATATTTTTGTGTGGTTTGCGATTCAGTTTTGGGGCTTTCGAATTTTTACAGTGAAATTAGGGTTGGCCTTTGCGAGAGATTCAAGCAATACTGTGTGGAATAAATGTCGTTTTTGGATTTGAGGAGGGATTCCGCACCTAGTAGCGCACTTTGGTGGATTTTGGTTTTAAATACTGTCGAGGTTCCCCGTCGAGTTCTTGATCGACGCAACAGGGTATCGAGCTCGAGTTTGTGAATGTGGCGTTTGTGGCGGAGAGATTTTCAAGGGAAACATTATGTTGATTTTTGATTATGTTTTAATAGAAGGTACAAGGGTGCGGTGGAGTTTTTAAGAGTTGGAAATGGCCATGTTTGGCTATAGGAGCTCACGGCATATGGAGCAGGGAGACTTCGGTGGGTTTGGGTTCTAAGGGAAGGGAAATGGGCCAAGTTATAAGGTTAAGCCCAATTTCAATTAAAAGAAAATTCAATTTATTTTAATTTATAATGTACAAACTTATATAAGGTATAACTTCGTGATACGATATCAGAATTGAGCGAAACAAGATCCAATGGGATTGTATGGATAGACACTACCCAATGGGACTGACTGGGAGTGGATTGGAGCTTGTTTGAATTTATGGCGAAATAAATTGTTTGATTCAAATCAAACAACAGTTTATCGTTCTTTAACGATGAACTGCCAATGTGAGTAAATCTCACTAACTCTGAACAGTTTATATTTTTATAACGTATTTTTAGAACTGATAAATATTGGTTGATTGTTGTGTGTTGACTGTTTGAATGAACTGCTAGCCAGTTGGTTGAAATTATATATAAGTATATATATAAAATCGTTAAGTATACATTAATTCTGTTTATCAGAATATTTTATATTCGTGTCGTTTAACATCTGTGATGCAGGGAAACAGGTTGGAGGGACCCAACTGGGTTCCTCAATATTTATAATACTATTTTGTTCATATATTGTGTTATATGATGTGATGTATAATTTGTGATTGATTATAATGACAATGGTCTTGTTATTTGGTACTGTTAAATACAAGAAGAAATATTGAAATAAAATATTATATAAAATCGAAAGATTTTATATAGAAGGAAGATCTCAAACTGAGCATTGAAATAGAATATTTATAAAATCATAAAATTTCATAAAAGGAATACTTATTTAGAAAATAAATAAGATATCATAAGGGATATTTATTTGGGAAATAAATAGGATTAAAAAGGAAATATTTGTAGAACAAATATAAAAGGAAATATTTGTAATACAATTGTAAAAGGAAATATTTATAAAACGAAAAGAATTTTATAAAAGGATATTTACTTAGAAAGTAAATAGAAGGATAAAAAGGATATTTACTTAGAAAGTAAATAGAACTGAAAAGGAATATTTACTTAGAGAGTAAACAGAATTACAAAAGGGATATTTATTTGGAAAATAAATAGAATAATTATAAAAGGAAATTTTCAATGTTATATTGAAAAAGAAATATTTATAAAATCAAAAGATTTTGTAAAAAGAAATATTTATTTAGGAAATAAATAGAATAAAAAGGAAATATTTGTAAACCATTTACAAATAAAATTGAAAAGGAAATATTGGTAAACCATTTACAAATAGAGTTATAAAAGGGAATATTTATTTATGAAATAAATAGAAGTAAAAAGGGATTATTTATTTGGGAAATAAATAAGATATTATAAAAAAATTATTTATAAAATAAATAAGATTTTTATAAAAGGAATATTCGGAAAATGAATAGAACTGTTAAAAAGGAGATTTCAAATTATAAAAAGAAAATTTGAGATGACTTATTTAAATTTGATATTAAATAAGAATATGTTTTAACAGATGAATTAAGAGGAATCATTTATAAATAATATTTTATAAATTAAAGTAAAGTATTTATCATTGGATAAATGGAATATATAAGTCAAGACTTATATAGAGAAGTAGGAATCAATTTCAACATCGATATTTGAAACTGAATATGGACGAAGAATGAATTGAATATTACTTATTCGAAAAAGGAGTTAATCAAAAGGAGTTAATCAATAGGAGTTAATCAAATAGGGTTTATTAATAGAGTAAATTGATTAGAGTAAATTGAATAGAGTCAATTGAGAGGAGTTAATTGAATAGAGTTAATCGATTAGAGTTAGCCAATAGAATTGGAGAGTGTTAATCGAATATAAGTTATTCGAAGTGAGTTAATCAAATATAAGTTAATCGAAGTGAGATAATCGAATATAAGTTATTCAAAGTGAGATAATCGAATATAAGTTATTCGAAGTGAGATAATCGAATATAAGTTATTCGAAGTGAGATAATCGAATATAAGTTATTCGAAGTAAGATAATCGAATACTAGTTATTCGAAGAGAGTTAATCGTCGAATTCGATTATATCGAATTGGGAAAGTACTTATACTTCTGATTTTTAAATCAAGATTTATTTATTTATAAATTAGGTGTTTATTTATTTATTCAAATTAAGGAATAAAGTTATATTTTGAAGTTAGATATTTCAGAAGTAGGGATTACAACGTTATAGTTATAATAAATGTTTTCAATAAAGAAGTGGATATGTAAATAGAATCCGAGAGTTACGTAAGGAAGTTTGTCAAAGGTTTAGAAGATAAACTTCGTCTATTCCAAAGTTAAAACGTTGTTCAGTTAAGGTCTGAGAGGTAATTCTACCCTAACTTGATTGTCTTCCTTCTTAACTAAGGAATGGCTAAGGTTTGATAGTAAAGGATGGTTAAGTGAATTTAGTTAATGAGTGAAATGGTTTGAGTTGGCATGGCGATGCTTGATTTAAACATCAGTTTAAATCCAGTGAAGGAGTTTTGGAAATGTTTTCCAAATAAGAATCAGAAATGTTTTCTGATAATAGAAAATAAGAATTTATAATATATGGAAACAGGAGGTAAGTAAGTTAATGAACTATAGAGATAAATGTTAAATGATGATTGATCGATATAATTTCCATCTGGAAATAATATCGTTGTTTGCACACGTGTTTTTCTTTGATACTCAAATCATAGACTATCAAAGTTTTGACCATTTTTCCGTCGTCGATACGGAGAGACCGGTTGGATATTTATCCGAGAACCACTCCGTATGGGCGTTAGCGTTTCGAATCGAATAGATCGAAGATAAATTGAAGACGGAGTTTATACAAGGGTTATTCTGGCAATCCTAGGTAGAAATTGCCTAAGACGGATTTATAGAATAGAGCCTTCAGTTTGTTCAGTCCCAGTACAATTTGAATGGACGAATGTCTGACAGAGTATATCTGGTAGATCGCGTAAGTTGATCGTTTCAGACGTATTTACGTTGGTGGCGGAGGAATTCGTTTCTCTTAGCTTATACCCGTGGTATTTTTGGAAAATCAATTTGTGATTTGACGGGTATGATGATGTGGCATTCGAAGTAAATGGATGAGTGATCTGTTAAATGATACATTTTTTACCTCGAGCCTCATCAATTGGGAAATGACATAAATCGGGCAGGTAGCATGGCTAAGTGGACTGCACCCAATTAGGGTATATTGTCACCATCAAGGTTTTAAATCTCGGATATCGGTTGTGTTTCGTCTCGGGGATTTTATAGACTCGATCTCGTATCGCGAGAGATCTCGGACGAGATGAGTCTAACTCGGGAGTTCATCTTCGATTTTCATCTCGGTCTGAAAGTTCATATCGGAACAATCTCGCGGTACATGATATGTTAAAAATGATATTTTAACAAAATAATTGTAATGAATGCTATTAAAAACATAGTTACTTAAACTTAAAATGCAAATAAATTTATAATTCTTTATTTTGCGAATGGTCATCCATACTCTAATTCATAATACTCTTAAAACAGAAATATTGTTAGACAGGAAACATTAAAAGGATCCAAAAACATTAAAAAAATCCAACATAAATAGACCACAAAATACAAGATTTCATAAGTAACACGCACATAAAAAGATGACTATGAAAATCATAAGCATTGTAAAACATATATGAACATACAATATAGTCATTTAACATGCAAAATGTAAAATGTAAAATAACAAAAGATTGATATGGCTAGATTTGAGTTGTTTAATTTTAGTTCTAATTTAGGCACAAATTTAAATTTTAACCGAAAAACTAAGATCTCGGACGATATTCCAGTATTTCGTCTCAGTCGATATATCATTCGATATTGTAATATCTCGGACGATATATTTGAAAGAAGATTTAGAGTGATATTTGCTGTTTCATTTCGGAAGGAGCCCAAAACGAGATCTCGGAGGAGATCTCAGGCGATATTTGCGAGATTTGAAACAGTGGTCACCGTATAGAGAATATTCATATTTTTACTTCTTTCAATTCTGTTTCTCCTGGGAACGGTAATGTTGGAATACTGACCGAGGGGTGGTAATATATTCTGTACTCTCAAGCGAAATGAGGGGTCGGTCATGTGTGGCTGAGTTGCAAGATGTTCTTGTTGAACTCTAGTGTATCGCTTCTAGAGTACACTGAGCGAAAGGTGGATCCATACCTTGTCATAGTTGGAATCCATTCCCCAAATAAGAGCCCGCGGTTTTGATTGTATATTATATATGTAGAACATTAGATGCAAGCATTTCTGCAAGATTTCTATTTACTTGACCTAGACATTATTATAATATTAGACAAGTATCGTTTTAGAAATATTTTGGGTTATCATAAGGTAAAAGCCATCTGTGTTTATGTGTGGATCGGTCTTATGATTATCCTATGTTTCAGAAGAAATTTTGAAAGTTAAATCAAATGATTTTAGTTTACTCACACCAGTCACATGACTAACCCAGAGTTTATTTTGTTTTGTTTTCCCTAAACTCTTGGGTGCCCAATTTTGTACGGGCAGTCAAGTAGTCGGGATTTACAGATACTTGAAGAGCTGGAGTTGGAGGCTTCATAAATATATAGCTATTGTTATTTCCGTTGTGTTGTAAGTGTTATACTCTAATAATGGTATTGTATACAGATACTGTTTTATTTCAAAGTTATGTTATGAAATATATTTATTCTCTGCTGTGAGATTCGTGTTTACTCTGATGTTGTATGTTCTTCTTCTTCTTCTATTCTAAGTTTCTATCTTATCTATTCTCACCCTTTAATTTCTTTCATGGACTATCCAGTCAATTTCTGAGTCTTGAAGGGTCGACATAATGTTGTATATCGAATTTTCCAGGTCGAAAATTTCCGGTACGTTACAGCATAGCTTTGTGTATTACGTTACCTCGTGAGCCTCACATCCTGGTAGAGTCAGAAACGTGACAAGGGAACGCAGGGAGTGCACATGTTTCTTTCTAGCTAGAAGTGGTATCAGGGTTTTGCAAGCCCTGGTTTACTTATGTGGTTGATGGAATGAGGTGACTTGGTTTTATTGGTCGATTGTGACCATTTTATAGGTCCAATAGGACCGGGAAGCGTGTGTTCAGGCATAACTAATCCACTAACTTTATTTGTGGACCGGCCCTGCATAATCCAAGGGTTGCCCGTAGGTGTGATCCTGAGACATTGCTAGAGTGTCTCGAATCAGTTGGGAGATCGTCCCTAGCCTTGACTCATAATGCAAATCCAATTTCCAATACGACATTACGGTTTTGATTGTAAACCTATATATAGCGACATTGTATATGGTAGCTATGTCGTCTAGGATTGATACATTTACTTTGAAGTATTTTAATACTGATTAGACACTAATAATAATATTAAACATTATTTTCCACGTATCAAGCATTTTTTATCATTATAAGGTAAAACTCTATCCTTCGGTTTGCGTTGCATTGTGTGATGGGACTTGAGTCTTATAATGATTTCATTTTCTAAAAAACATTGAGTTGTTTTTAAATAAAGTTTATTAAACATATGCACTGGCAATCTAATGGAGTAAACCTGTTCCGCGTTAGCGGGGTGGTCCTGTGATTAGCCATATTGTTAGTTAAGAAAGATTTCTCATACCAGTCCCATGACTGACTCGTAATTTGTTTCACTTTGCAAACTCGGGTGCCCTCTTTCCACACGGACAGCCAAATGACAGGTCTAGGTAAGGATGCATTCTGGATTGGAGCTTGCTTGAGGAAGAAGATGAAGAACATTTTCCTTTTTATCTTTTATTTGCTTCTTGAGACATTTAGACATTATTGAGCTTTGATGTAACACCCCGTAATTCTGTAACACTAAGATTCACAAATCAAGGCAGAATTAAATTTTAAAATCAAAATCAAGGGAAACGGCTACGCCATTGCGTTCGTCTCGGAATTCTGCATGAGATAGAGTCCGAGTTTGCGTTAATCGAACTCTGTATGAAGGAGTTATGGTCTTCAGAAGTTTCAGAATTCGATTTAAAATTCGAATAGGTCAGAAAACGGGTTCAAATTCGAAAATCAAACCCAGATTGGGCTGGGCGGGAATTTTCCCGCCCAAAGACCCAGGTCGGCTGGGTAGTCGGCCTGGGGCACCCAGGTCGACTGGGTAGTCGACCTGGGGGTCGACCCCCTGCTTTTTTCAGATTCGCAGTCTGGTTCATTGTTCTGTATCCGGACGCCATTCTGACCAGATTCGTTGACTTCTACACTATATAAACAGCCCTAGTCTCCTTCTTTATTCACAATTATTTTCTGTCCTTATGCTGCCTCTGATAAAATGAATAAATAAATAAAAATAAGAAAATAATACAAAAATCCAAGACAAGGTTATGCTGCTCAAGTTGTCCAAAAGAGATTCAAATCAAGATTAAAGCTTCAAGATAAGGATCAAAGTCTAACTCAAACGGTTTCGAGCAACGTCGCACGAATCATAGCAACGCCATCTTTCTATTCTAATCTAATCTCTGTAAGTCAGTTACTTTTTATATTTGAACGCTTTCTCTATTCGTGACATGAAATTAAAGGAATAAAAGAATATGCCAAATCTTTCTATTCGAACCTGTGCTTATATCTTTGGACCTAATTAAGAACTGTTATGATTCAAGGACCAATGAGACTGTGACTATGAAACTATGGACATTAAAACCATATGCCTCTTTGACTATGAACATTGCCTATGACTGTGACTGTGACTATGAGAATTATTTCCTTGACTATGAACACGAGCCTATGCCTTTGATTAGGAAACATAAACTATTGCCTATGACATAACAAGAACAACTGTGATTCATGACTTGGAAAGTGTTGCTTAAGTTTTGTAACTGTGAAATTGGGTCTAAACCCGATTATCTATTCTGTCTATTCTTGGTTTTCTTTGGTTTTAGACCTTGGGAATTTACCTATTAAGTTAGGTCTACCCATGTTCTTGAACCTACGTCGTTATTCAACCCTTTTTATGTCATAAGATTTTCAGACCTATAGGCCTTCGGTGTTTTAGATCAATTTCAGTGTAATTCGTTAGGTTTGTAATTAGTAAATTATCATTTTATGCCAGTTATTATGTCTATCTTTTTCATAGCATCTTTGGTTCATTCCCTATTTTCTACGAATCTAGATTTATCTATAATCTAGATTGAATCACGATTATATGAACGGTGGGAATACGATTTGGGCAAAATATGAAATTTACTTGGAAATTGGCATAAATTGGGAACATGTATTATGGCATGTTTGTAGAAATGCAAATTGGATAGATTTGACATGAATTATAGGATGTGTAATTTGAATCTAGTATTGACTTGTAAATCTAGCATTTACATGAACTGTGAACTAGAATAATAAGTCTAGTTTGACATGAACTGTAATTAGAATGTTAAATCAGAATTGGATTAGCTAATTTGGCACAATAAGTATATTGGCATAAATTTGAAATTGGCCGTAATTGGGAATAATTGTCATGTCTAGCAAAACCATGGTTAGTGACACTTAATTTGGTATAGTTTACATACCAAAAAGCATAAATATGATATAGAGGGGAAAATGGGCCATAAGAATAAATGTTGACAGTTTACATTAAAAGAGTAATTAAGAAATAAGTAAATTAGGAATGATTTACTTATAGAATTTGTCCTAAATGAGGAAATGTAAATTTAGACAAATTAAAGGTTTATTAACAACATCTCTTTTAATAATATGCCAGAAAGTTCTAGGGTGACAGAGAGGATAGTGTCTAGGCTTGGGTTTGGAAAATACAAGTTTCCTACTCTCCCTGGCTATCCCTAACTGATCCGACGTACGGGATGGTTACTTTCAAAACCTGATTTGAAAATTAATCAAAACCCTTTGAACTTAGAAAACACGAATATGCCTAACCCGAGGTTAGACTGAGTTGCGATGTAAACCTGCCCAGAACCAACCGGCACATCCAGTAATCGTAACAATACCCATCTAATGTGAGTGGTAGCGGCTTTAATTTATTTAGTTAAAGCTAGAACAAGAATGCTAGGGTTAAGTTAACTAAGACACTTAACCAGATCAGCATGATAACCAGACCGGTGGATGGGGGTTAGGTTCATACAGACACTTAACAAAGTTAAGCTAGAATGGGAGGGTTAAGTCCATAGGAACACTTAACCAACTTAACACAGTTAAGCTAGAATGGAAGGGCTAAGTCCATAGGGACACTTAACCAACTTAACATGGTAACAAGACAAGATTTGTAGGGATTAAGTAACTAAGAAAACACTTAGCCAAATTAACATGTTAACTAGACTAGAAGGTGGGGTTAAGTAAAGTTGATACACTTTGCCAAATTACATGTTAACCAGACTAGAGGTTGGGGTTAAGTAAAATTAAATACACTTAGCCAATTTGATATGTTAGCTGGACTAGACCGTAGGGTTAAGTAAACTTGAACACTTAACCGTTAGATTGTGATAAAGGAATAGGGCTAAGTCTAAAACATGAAGGGATAATACTTAACCATTAATAACATGTTTGTTAAAACAGACGGGCAAGGTTAAGTTAAAAAGGAACACTTAACCAATACAGGATGAGCGGGTAGGGTTAAGTAATAAGAAATACTTAACCAATATAACTTGGTTTGTCGTAGGGTTAAGTCAACATGAATTACTGATAACACTTAACCAGTTTAACAGGATAAATGAAGAGAGTTAAATTAGCTTGAATTGACTAATGACTCCTAACCAATCCAAATTGACGGGGAAGAGAACTAAGTAGTAAACCTTAGTTAAGAGGAGCTAAGTAGTAAACCTTAGTTAAGAAAACAACGATTATGGAAACTAAGTGGTAAACCTTAGTTAGCAAAACTAAGTAGTAATTCTTAGTATGACACGGGAAGGAGCGAACGTCCGTCTGATTAAAAGAAAGGCTCCAACGAATTGGGTTACGAAGCCCGAGGCTTCGAGGGGACGTGAGGGTACTCTTGGTATCCCTCTGTGAGGCTGCAGATGATCCTCCTGGGCTCACAGAGGTTAAGGTCTGCGTAGAAGAACCAGGGGTATGCCTTGGTTGCAATACATGGCAACCTAAAGACTAGGATGGACCAGCGTGATTCGGCGAGAAAACGGTAGCCCTGTGATAGCAACTCGTCGTCTACCATCCATCTTGAGTCAATCGAGATACGTGAAGCGGAAAGGCGGAGAACTCCAAAAGCCATATAGTTGCTATCTAGTTATGGGTGAGGATGGCCATAGGATAGTGGGGCACCGGGGGCCTGCGTATAGTTCTCATTTTTCAAGGTGTGCCTTTCATTAGTTGAGGGAGGGGTCAAGTGGGACCATAGCCACTGGAATAAAAACAGACCTTAGCATCTACATCGGCAGATATCTGAAAGCTCCCGACCGAGTTCTGTATTCCTTGATTTGCCCTGCCACAGGACTCGGGCCGCACATTACAGGACATGTGCATCTAGACAAGCGATAACGATTCGCGATACATGCGTGGGGAAGTATAGGAACATATACCACTCTAGGTAGTGTGTCCTAGACTTGGGGCATCGTTCGACAGGTAGCATAATCCCTAGTTGGACTAGGTGGCATAAACCCTGAATCCGAGAAGCGTTCAGCAGATAGCGTAAACTCTAGTTGAATCTAGAAAGCACTTGATAGAAATCCCTAGATTAGATCTAGGTAATAAATAATAAATGTATGCCGGAAGGCAATGGAAACTACAGGGATTGGGATCACGTTATCGTTACTAGTTGGGACACTAGTTAGGTGATGAAGAGATATAGAAACCAGTATAACAAGGAAATAACGAAGCGGCGAAAGTATTAGAGCATATCCAGTTTATCTTAGCTTAGCATATCTTGTGATTATCTTGTCTAATCTTGCTGACCCTATCGTCATGGTGTTATCTTGTATTCAGTTAATTCATGTCGTTTTGTTTTTCCATGTTCACATGCTAGAAGTTACTGAACTTACTCAGGCTTTATGTCTGACTCTGTTTTTCTTTCGTCTTCTTTTCTTCCGTTCCCCCCCCCCCCCCCCAGGTAGTAAAGGAGGGAATAATATAGCTCCGGTTAAGTTGGACTGTCACTCTTTCCCAGCTTGAAGATTTGTCGAAGTTTTTCTTGGATTCTCTTTTCAGATGCTATGGCTGGCTCTTGCTACATTGGGGAATATAAATATTGTTTTATGCTTCTTTATTTTGTAAGACAGGTGATACTCTGATATTGTAAAGAAATCGTTGTACCAATCATTTTATCAATAAAGCTAAGTTTTATTTTCCGCTGTTTAATTTCTGTCTGCCTTGTAATTTATCTGCATCTTTTACCCTAAATGCTCCACAGAACTTAGTGCATTCCCTTTGTGAGTGACACTAACGGACGTGGGGTGTTACATTTGATGTATTTGGTGGAGATTGAGACTTATTTCTTTCTTTATTGAGACTTCTATTTTGCTAAGTGTATCCTGTGACTGCGTACTCTGATGTCTGTGATGTTATGTTATGATGACATTTCCATTTCCGCTGCCATGATTTATGTGTTACGCTATTATCTGAGATCTGTTATTGTTGTGATTATGTTATACTCCTATGATTATCCTTATTTTCGTATCATGGAAGTTTGGGGTCATCACAGAATATTTTTAATAAAATAATATTTTTAAAACAAAGAACATTTTATATAAAAATAGTTCAGGGTAAATAATCTTGTAAATAAAGAATATTTTAAAATAATGAATATTTTAGAATAATATTCAATGAAGAAAAAATATTGACATGTGAAGCCGAATTAAGTAGAAACGCCATTTTTAACCCGAACGGGTTTACCGATCGATTTATTTCATTTTAAAATGAATATAAAAAGAAGTGATTTCAAAATCTAATATTTTGAAATTATTAATATTATAATATGATAAAGATATTGAATATTCAGTTTTTATTTAAAATTGAAAAATGAAGTTAAAATCATTTTAAAATGAATTTATAAATATTTTATAAAATAAGATTTAAAAAGGAAACCGACGAATATATATAATATATTATATATATAATGGCCTGAATAGAACGCGTCGCGCAATGACCGTTCGTGAATTTCAACCATTAACTTCAAATTGATGAAACGGGAGAATCATCCATTGGATTCTCCTAAAACCGGAACTACTTGGTTCGAATCGAAAAGAGATTTCCAATGAATATAAGAGGTTTGAAATCTAACGGTTGGATTTGGAACCATGTTCAAATCAATTTCAGAAAAGGTCGTTGTAAGTGCAGTTCGGTGGCCGTCATTGAAAATTGACTGTACGGGCCTTAATAAAATTATTAAAAATATGAAAAAATTATGTAAAATCATAACAAATAATTTGAAAAGATTTTTGGATGAAAAAGTTTATATTTGAAAAGATAAAAATATGTTTTTATCGAAATGAACTAGTTATTAACTAGAATAAATCTCTAAAATTAAGATTTAATGAAATTTACCAATTGATAAATATTTAATTGGAATTTAATAAATAAATTGTATTCTTGGGTTTGTCGTGAAGGGTGTCTTCAATAACACCGTTCTTAAACCCGGTTGAGAAAAGAATAAATATTTTAATTAAGATTATTAGAGTTTCCAATTATACTTAGTAATTAAAATAAAATGAAATGTGAATTAGATTTGTCGTGAACTGTGTTTTAAACGACATTTGTTCTTTAAACCAATCAATAGTGAAAATATAATTTGGAAGTTACAAATCTTTTATTAAGATTTAATGGAAATTGTCCAAAGTAGAGTTTTCCAATTTAATATATTAAATTGGAATTGAATGGGATTCGATTTAATAATAATCGAGATGAAATTCTGTAAAAGAAGAACATTACTATGTATGGAATTTAAAAGGCTTTGTTGTTATTCCTTGTATATTATTAGTTTGATACGGAAATTTATATCGATTATATTTTGATTTGATTTCTGTGAAAAGAAGATGATTTTGGGTTTTTCGTGAACTGTGTTTTAAATGACATTTGTTCTTTAACCCAGTTAAAAATAAGATTAATTTCTTAAATTTGAAAAATCATTAAATAATGATTTTTGATATTAAAAACCAAATTGGAGTTTTAATGTATTTTTAAAAAGAAGATTAAAGAATAAATTTAAAGAATTTATCTTTGATAAAATTAATGGGAACTTTCGCCTAATAATGTGAATATTTATTTAAAAGAATATTCTGAATTGGAATGAGGCGTATGATGTATTTTATAGCACTTTTTATTGTTTACAAAATATGGGAGTTATTCGGAAAGATCGGGATTAACCGATTTTGAATAATTACTACGACGATTAAAAGTCGAAGATGAAGACGGTGGTTGAAGACCGGAGGTCTTCACATCGTTTGGATGATTACTGATGTCTTGACTGGGAGGCATCCCAAGACAAGGTAATAAGTGGTGATCTTCCAGACATACTTGGAGATAGACGGATATGCGAGAACCTCTCTCTTGTATTGGACATATGGGACAAGGAATATGGTGTCTCCAGTTCCATTCAGACCCAGAACGAACTTGTAAATGGATGGTATGTCTGACGTTGTATTCCATTATGTTGTATTCGTTGATCTCTGTTAAATATATATATCTACTTGGTGGTGGAGAATTTATTCTCTTGCATAACACCCTTCTTTGAGATGTACGAGCTTAGAGGTTATATATTGGCAGAAATCAATGGTATGGTATGGATTCACAATGTGGCATGCTAAGATGCAAATGATCAAGGCTTTTGTTGAAAAGTAGAGCCTTGTGGTTGATGATCAAAGCACAGCTTATTTAGGCATAGTTTTGTGTATAACGTAACTTCGCGAGTCTCAAACCCCTGTAAGAGTCAAAAAAGGGACAAGGGAGCGCAGGGAGTGCACATGTTTCTTTCTAGCTAGAAGTGGTTTCAGGATTTTGCAAACCTTGACATTTTACTTATGTGGATGATGGATTACGAGGCCTTGGTTACACTGGTCGATAGTGACCAATTTATAGGTTCAATAGGATCGGGAAGCATGTGTTTAGGCATAACTAATAAAGTATTTGTGGACCAGCCCTGCAGGATCCAAGGGTTGGCAGTAGGTGTGATCCTGAGACATTTGCTAGAGTGTCTCGAATCGGTAAGGAGATCGTCCCTAGCCTTGACTCATGATGGAAACTCAACTTCCAATACGACACCGTACAGTTTTGAATGTAAAACTAGTATGGCGACATAGTAGGATGGGGTACTATGCCGTCTATGATTGACACATTATGATTGAAAATGTTTTTGAAACATATATACACTAATAATAATATCAAATCTATTTTATCGTATCAAGCATTTTTGACCATTATAAGGTAAACTTCTATCCTTCTGTTTGCATTGCATTGTGTGATGGGACTTGAGTCTTATAATGGTTTCATTTTTCTAAAAAGCATTGCGTTGTTTAACGATTTTCTTTATTTCATGCAATGGCAATCCAATGGAGTAAACCCGTTCCACGTTAGCGGCGTGGTCCTGTGATTAGCCTTATTATTAGATTAGTAAGTAAGATTTCTCATACCAGTCCCATGACTGACCTGTAGTTTGTTTCACTTTGGAAACTCGGGTGCCCTCTTTTCCACATGGGCAGTCAAGTAGCTTATTTTGCAGATATATTGAGCAGGATTCTGGATCGAAGCTTAAACTGTGTCCAGAGCATTGATTGTCTTCCGCTATGATTAGTTTATTTTTTCCGCTGCAATGTATTAAATCTATTGTAAATTTATCTTCTGCTGTATTGTATTCGATATACTCTGTTATATTCTGTACTCTTATGTTACGTTATTATGATGTAATAAAAGCGTGACACCCCGTATTTTCTGTAAACATTAAAGTAACAAATAATTAAAAATTTGAGGATTAATGGAAATGGGTTACGCCATTGTGTTCGTCTCGGAATTCTACTTGAGATAGAGTCCGAGTTTGCGTAAATCGGAATCCGTATGAAGGAGTTATGACCTTCATAAGATTCAGAATTTAAAATAAACAGCTCAGAATAAAATTCAGAAAATTCAAAATTCAAAATCAGAAGCAGAAGCGGGCTAAGCGGAAAATTTCCCGCCCTAGGCAAGGTCGACCAGGAGATCGACCAGGGGGTCGACCTCCCCCCATACAGGTCTACCTGGGGGTCGACCTGGGTGTCGACCTGGGGTCGACCTCCCCCTCAGGTCATATCTAAAATCTGACGTGTTTTCTCCTGTGACGAATTGCTGTGTCATTAGGGCTTGCGTGGCACGTTCTGGTTGGTTCTCTTAGGTTTGAATGGCTTTGATTTGCTCTAGGTTAATCTGATGGCTCCTATTAAATCAAACTTCTATATAAGCAACCTAAATCTAAACCCTAAAACCACACAAAAATATTCCTAAGATTGTCATGCTGTCAACACTCAACCTAGAGTAGCCGCCATTCTCATTCAACTAGAAAGCAAGTAGGAATTGCAAATCAAATCTAATTCAACTAAGAGAATTCAACGTCTACAAAAAAGGAGAGCTATTCAAATTCAGAATACGGATTCCAAAACTCAAGACTAGCCTCCTTTTTGTAAGTCCAGTTATCATTTAGACTTAAACGATATTAGAATTGTGGCTAAATAACTGGATGTAGAACATCGCCTAATGTAAATCTATGCCTATCCTTTCTGTCAAAACTGAATTGATTAAGACCATGACTCTTATCATGTTTGTGATCATGTTGTATGTAATATAATGATAAATGTTAAAAGCTTTGAAATAGATCCATATGTTGTATAATTCGTCAATGACATATTATGTTGTATATTTTGGCGATGACATAAATTGGCAATGACATATTATACTTTTGCGATGGATATCATATTGTTTAATCTGGTGATGATATGCCATATTGTATAATTTGGCGATGGATATCATATTGTGTAATTTGGCGATGACATTCCATATTGTATAATTTGGCGATGGATATCATATTGTGTAAATTGGCGATGACATACTATGTTTTATAATTGGGCGATGACATTTTATGTCGCATGATTTGGTAATGACATTTATATGTTGTATGTCAATTTGGAAATTTTATGCAAGTTCAACCATGTTCACATATATGACCCAAAAACTACATGCTAATATGATTAGGTTCATGTTAGATTAGATCCATCTAATTTGCGAAGTTCACAATTACATGCCTAATGTTAAGTTTATGTAGTTCTATGTGAAACCCCTATTTCATGATTCATGTTGATTAGATCTAAATTTGCAAGTTCATAATTAAGTGTATATTGTTCTATGCCATATTCATATGACACATGTGTAGTTGGATCCATATTTTTATGATGGTGGAATTATTACATATTCCTCTTTTTCCCCTTTTGTGTATAAGTTAGGCTATGTATCGAGCCTAACATTTTACGTGACTCATGCGAATGTTTAACGGGGGTAACGTTGGGGAAACATATGAAACTATATATAATTGGCATATTTGGCTCATGAACATGTAAATGTTTTATGGCTTAAAGTGGTATAAATTTTTATACCCAAAATTATGAACTTGATTTAAAAAGGAAAGTGGGGCTTGACTTGTATGACAATAATTTACATATAAATATAAAGAGGTAAATATGTAAATTTAGAAAAGACGAATATGCCTAACCCGAGGTTAGATTGAGTTACAGTGTAAGACTGCTCGGAACTGCCCGGCACATCCAGCAACCATAACAATATATATCTAATGTGGGAGGTTAGTGCATCGAGCCCAAAGGAACCCGAGGTTAGACTGAGTTGCGGTGTAAAACTGCCCGGACCCGGCCGGCACATCCAGTAACCGCAACAATACATGTCTAATGTGAGTGGTTGGTGCTTTAATAAATGAATTAAATCTAAGTCAAGAATAGTAGGGTTAAGTTAATTAAGGTAACACTTAACCAATGCAACATGTTAACTAAATTGATGGGTGGGGTTAGGTTAACTTGGACACTTAACCAATTTAACATGTTGACTAGGAGACCCTTGTAACGGGGACCCATTTCAGTAGTAACCCACATAGATGTATCATGGTACCCCGGACTAGGCAGGGTGGGGCATGATTACTAGGCTAATTATAAGCGGTCAGAACGACGACGTTTGGTGCATCAGTGTAGGTTCCGACAGAGTACGGGCGTGCACGTACTCCGGAGTGGAAAAAGCAGGCAGTGGGCATCAGTAGTTATACACTGTGCATCTTGAATCGTGTCGGGTTACCACTATAGGATTTGATACACCCCATGGTGGGACCAGCATAGGTATATACAATCGAGTAGGGCCGTATGACACAAGTGGAAAACGCGTTTGAGTAGGAGTCGATCAATGAAAAGGAATCACTGGGTTTGAACTCATGATAATGGTTGAAATATCTAGTAGGTGCAGAAAATATGGACATGAGTGCGACAATATGATTAGTTTATCTTTCCTTGTTTATCTAACCTTATCCTATGTTACCTTATTTCCTTGTTATTGTCCTGTGTCCAGTTTAACCAAGTCAAGGTTCTCTTATCAGTTTACATGTTGAATCATCACTGGACTTACCAGACTTATGTCTTACCCATTTTCTTTCGCCCTCTTTTCTTTCGTGCCCCCCCCTCAGGTACCCAGGGAGGGAATAGCTCAGCTTAATTTGGACCGTTCATCTTTCCAAGCTTGAAGACTCCGTGATGTATAGCTTGGAACTTCTTATCTTTGGCTATGGCTTTGGACACACTACTACTTGGGGATTTATGTAGTTTTATTTTGTTCTATGCTTCTTTATGTAATAATCAAGACAGAGATTTTGATGTAATGACTTGGAAGTTGATTTGAAACAGTTTGCTGTAATGTTTTGTTATGAACCACATTTGAAATAAAGTTAGTTTTTTTTTTCGCTGCTCATATCTGTCTGTCTTGTAAATTATTTGTGTCTTTTACTTACAATGCTCTACCAAATTTAAGGCATTCCCTTTGTGAGTGACCTTAACGGAGGTGGGTTATTTCACTTGGTATCAGCGTAAAGGTTTACCAGATCAGATAAAATTTTTGAAAACTGTTTTTCAAAAAGAAATTTAAAGAAGCAATTTTCAAGAAAAAGTGTTTTATTTTAAAAAAAAGGCATAATCCCCCAAAGCCATATGCACTATTTTTTTATCCTTTGTTTTGAATCTTTCCTTTTTCGTTTCAGCATGTCTGGGGATCTTAACCTTCCAGAGGGCATGTCGGTACCTGGCTGGTTCAGAAGGTACATAGAGGCTAGGGCTAACGCCGCAGGCCCAGCGGACGTTCCTCCTCCTCCCCCAGGTGCTGCGGTTCCTCCTCCTCATGCAAATACTTTCTCAAAAATATGTAGGGACTTTCGACCCATGGGTGGAAAGAACTTTAATGGAAATGAATCCTTCGTGGAAGTAAGAAACTGAGGATTTGTTTGATATCTTCGAAGTGGATGATAGACAGAAGATATAGTTGGCCATATGGTTGCTCAAAGACGAAGCTTCCTATTGGTGAAAAGTTACTAACGCTGAAAGACTAGTTGAAACTTGGATGGATTTCAGAATGAGGTTTGAAATGAAATTCCTCTCACAAGCTTAACGAAGCCTACAGATGGAAAAGTTCTTAGCTCTCAAACAGGGAAGTATGTCAGTCAAGGAACACGTTAACCAATTCAATCAGCTGGCTAGGTTTGGATTGGAGTTAGTGAACACTCCACATAAGAAGGCTCTCCGCTTTGTTAAAGGGATGAATGAGCCATTGCACAGCGTAGCTATGTCCCATACACCTATGGGTGCGACTTATGAGAGACTGGTGGACATGGCATTGTTACAAGAAGAAGATAAGGTTGGCAAGAAGGAGACAAAGGTGGAAGCATCTCAGGATAAGAAAGGGGAAGGACCACAGAGCAAGAAGACAAATTCCAAGAAGAGCGGGAAAAACAACAAAACCCATGACAAGAGGAAGGGTAATTTTTTGTGGCATTCCTGGACATCTAGTTAAGGATTGCAGGAAGAAGAAAAGGAAGATGGGTGGTTGTTTCCATTGCGACGAGGCAGGACACATGGCTAGGGACTGCCCAAGAAAGCAAGGGCAAGGGCAGAGAGCTGGATATACTTCTGGAGGGCAGGTTCACGCTCTCATGGCACCTCCGCAAGAACGAGGTAGAAATGTTTCTGTTGAGAGTTTAGTTTATCTTTTTGATCATCCTGTTCGTACACTCTTTGATTCTGGCGCATCACACTCTTTTATATCTACTTCTTTAGTTGAATCTCTGCACCTAGACACCAGTTTAGTAGAGGATGTAATAACCCGGAAATTCTGAACCAATTTAAAAAATTTATTTTGGCAATTTTAGCGAATTTTGAATATTTAAAATAAATTATTTTAAGTAATATCGATGAGAAATTTATTTTGAATATATTTAGAACGTATATATTATATACGTCGTCGTTAGAATATGTATAATTATATATAATTATAAATAGAATTGAAAATGGCGCGGTAGTTCGATAATTCGATTTCAAACTTCAATTGAATGTACCGGGTGCAAAACAATCCGGATTTTAGTGAAACCAAAAATGATAGGATCTAATTGATAATATCTTTCTAACGAATCCGAAAAATCAAAATTTCATAGCGGGAATAAAAATATATGTCCAGTTGAAAATTCTGAATAGTCGCTATGGAATTCAGGCCCTTAAAAATAGACATTTTGCAAACGACCTCGGATTTCGACGAAACCACTTTTGTTGGGTCCGTGATGTCAAACTATTGCTAGGTTTTAAATTTCATAATTTTTCAAATCAATATGTGAGTGTGGCAAAGGAAAACGAGTTTGACCAGTTTTAGTTGATTTTAATCGACTGGAAAATGGCCATTTTTCCAACGGTCTCAGAATTCAACGAAACTAGTTTTGTTAGGACCGTATCGTCAATACGAAGCTAGAAAATATGTTTTGGAATTTTTCTAGTTAGTATGTGACCCCGGTAAATTGAAATGCGCGTTCAAATTCAATATATAGAGTTATATGTTGATTTTAACGGAAACCGATCGAAACAGTCGAATCAGCCTATGATATATATCCCATTGTGTTCGGAATGGGGGTTAAACTCAATGGACGACAGGCGGTGGGCCTCGTTTAGAGGTCGAATGTAAAAGTCAACTTTTTAGAAATTAAAATAATTAAAAAAAAAATTAAAAAACCTCTCCCTCCTCCTTAAATCACTCTGCCCCCCCCCCCTCTTTTCTTTCAAAATCGAATCAAGCAGAAAAAAAAGAAAAAGGGCTGTGCCCTGGGGATCGGAGCCGCGCCTCCAGGAGGGCGCGTCGCCCCTGCGCCGCCGGCGCTCCGGCGGAGGAGCTCCTCCCCTGGCCCCGCTCTCCCTCCGCTGGTTCTCCTCCTTCCCTGCCCTGTTCTTCCTCGCTCCGCCCCCTTTCTCAGATGAAACCGCGCCACCCCCTGGACCGCCCCACGCCTCCGACCCACCACCTCGATACCGGAATCCGCCTCCTGCGCCGCCCCCTTTGCCATCGAAGATTGATAGTAGACCCCCCCTCCTCCCCTCCTTTTCCCGCGGAATACAGTAACTCCATTTTATTTATTTGTTTTATCATAAAGTTATTAGGTTATTCAAAATCAGTAAATGAATTAGATTTTTATTCATATAAATGGCCGATAAAAGTTGGATCTTTATTGTTGGAAAGATTTGATCTTTAGGAAGGTAAAAATGGGATTTTTATCCTAGGTTGGAAATATTTTTATGAAGATAAAATATAGGAAGCAGCAATATAAAAATACGTTTTATATATGTATATATATACATGAAGATATGCTTTTCATGGGAGCGATATTGATTTAAAAATATGATTTGCATATGAATAAAATAATAAAAATATGATTTTTATATTTTTAAAGTATTAGAAATATAATCTTTACTATATAGAAGATGTAAAAATATGATTTTTATTATATGGGAAATATGTGAAGTATGATTTTTATAAAATAGAAGTTATAAAAATATAATCTTTTATGTTGTAGAGTTATAAAAATATAATCTTTTATGTTGTAGAAGTGTAAAAATGTAATTTTTATATAGGCAAGATAGTAAAAATATCATCTTTGTATATGTAGCGAAATAAAAATCTGATTTTTATTATATATACGTTGAAACAAAGAGGTGATTTTTATAATGATAAAATCTTTATAATTGAAAGAGATGAAATTTTTACATATGAAAAACATGATTTCAGTTTGGAAAGGAACGGATTTTTGTTGTGTATACGAATGAAGAAAAAAAAAGATTAGTTTTTTTTTAAATAGAAAAGATTTAATTTTTTTTAAATAGAAAAGATTAGATTTTTGAAACTGAAAAGGCGAAATTTTTATATATTGAATAGCATAGTAAAAATTCGATTTTTATATATTGAATAGCAAAGTAAAAATTCGATTTTTTTATATTGAATAGCGATGTAAAAATTCAATTTTTAAATATATGAAGTGATTATAAAAATATGATTTTTTAAATTGAAAGTGAACAAATAAAAATGTGATTTTTATTTTAAAGACATCAATATATAAAAATGTGATTTTAATATATGTAGTGGCTACGGGTAACGAAAGTGACAAAAGGGCGAGAACGACGAAGATTTTTATTAATGAAGTGTCGTGAAGTGGGATAGCTATTGGTGAGAATTTCTCACCTTTCAATTTCTTTTTTTCTAGTTATATATATATATATATATACTAGGATGCAGACGGTGCTTAGTAGCACCCGACACAATCGTCCACAGACCATGGACTTGTTTGTTTGGTTGCATAGATTAGTTAGATGATTTGATTTGAAATTGAATTGTTTGTTGAAATGGAATGGATTTGATTGATGTGTGAATGGCGTGGGCCTTCACTAGACCGGGGATAAGGCTAGGCCTTGTCCCGTTTCTAGTATCGTGTCGTTATGCCGCCGAAATTTTCTAAAATAAGTTAGAAAAATAAAAATATCATTTTATTGAAAGAATGAACTGAATAGAAATTCATATGTTAAAATAAAATGTTTTATCGTTAAAAATATAATTTTTAACGTGAATATGAATATAGTGAATGCGAATAAATAAATATTCATTTACAAACCAGACGGTTTGTTTATGTACACTGATTTGACTGACATTGATTGGGACGATAAATTTTACACATCGCCCAACTGCACAAATAATACCTGTGTTTGATTGTTTGAAACCCCACATGGGTGTTGGGATGAAATTTGAAGTTCACTCATCCTGATTGATTAAATATGTCGATCGATTGATTGACAGGCTGTTATAAGCGTTAGATATCTATATTTGATGCTTATACAGTGTAGTGCACTTTGGTTGATGGTTGATTATTTTCAATGTTATTATATACGTGTGATGTATGAAAATCCATATAATTAACATTATATGGTGATTGATTGGGCCTCATTTCAATTTAGAAAATAAAGAATATTATAATATAAAGGTTCATGTGTTGACTGTACTCATCCGTTGAGATTAGTCATGTGTTGAACGAAATATTTTAACAATAAAATTTATATCTTTATCTTTATAAAATAAAGGTTCATGTGTTGACTGTACTCATCCGTTGAGATTAGTCATGTGTTGAACGAAATATTTGAAAACGAAATATTTGAAATAGAAATATTTGAAATAGGAATGTTTGAAAACGAAATGTTTGAAAACGAAATATTTGAAATAGGAATGTTTGAAAACGAAATGTTTGAAATAGAATATTTGAAAATAGAAATATATGAAGCCGTGTTGATTAGATTGACGCCATTTTGACGTGAACGATATTTATATCGATTTTATTCATTTTAAAATGAATATTGAAAAGTGATTTCGAAATCGAATATTTTGAAATGAAGTTTGATTCGAATAGAAAACGAATTGAATTGAATTGAAAACGAATTCGAATTGAATATAAAACGAATTTGATTTCAATTGAATATATAACGAATTTGATTTGAATAGAAAACCAATTTGAATGGAATCGAATAGAAAACCAATTTGAATGGAATCGAATAGAAAACCAATTTGAATTGAATCGAATAGAAAACCAATTTGAATTGAAAACGAATTCGAAATGAATTGAAAACGAATTCGAATTGAATTGAAAATGAATTGAAATGAATTCAAATTGAATTGAAATTGGAATTGAATAGAAAAGAATTTTAAAACGAATTTATAAGGAAAAATTCAAATTTGATTCGAATTGAATTGGAAGTTGAAATTGTTTTTGAAACGAATTTAAAACTATTTATATAATTCGTTTTAAATAGAAATCGATGGTATATATATTATATAATTTATATATATAATATAATGGCCTGAATAGAACGCGCCGCGCCGCGGCAGTTCGTGAATTTCGACCATTTATTTCAAATGGACATTACGGGAGATTCGACCGTCGGATTCTCCTAAAACCGGAACCGTTGGGTTCGTATCGAAAAGAGCTTTCTAACGAATATTAAAAATTTGAAATCTAACGGTTAGATTTGGAGGTACGTCCAAATCAAATTTGAAAAAGGTCGCTGTAAGTGCAGTTCGATGGCCGTTGATGGAAATCGACTGTACGGGCCTTGATAAAATTATTAAAAATATCAATAATTTGTGTAAAATCATAAGAAATGATTTGAGAAAAATTGGGGTGAAAAACTCCAATTTTGAAAAGATAAAAATGGATTTTTATCGAAATGAACTAGTTTTGAACTAAATTTAAAACCCAATTATTTTAAAATAAATAAATTAGATTTAAAAAGGGGTTTTAAATAATCGGAATTTCTAATATATTTGATTTGATTTGAAATGGGTTTATCGTGAATGGTGTTTTAAATAACACTAGTTCTTTAACCCGATAATAAATAGAATGTGATTTGGGTTTGTCGTGAACTGTGTTTTAAATGACATTAGTTCTTTAACCCTGTAAAAGGAGTTTTAATGAATCTTCAATTAAATTGAAATGTGGATTGATAATTTAAATTATCAAATTTGGCAAATGAGCGAAAATGGAGTATCACCAGTTTTGCTCCAAAGCGATAGTTAAATCTTTAATTAGATTTGTACGTGAGATGGTAATTAATTTTACCGACAACACGGTGGTGTTAAATATGGAGTATTACCAGTTTTGCTTCATGAGATGAATAGGTTGGGATTGGGAAATAAAATAAATAATTACTTCGGTGTGGTTCGCTAATCTCGACTAGTTTAGAAAACCATAATTTGTTTTGAAACGACATCCAAAGGAAGATTAAAGAAAAAGTTTTAAAGAATTTATCTTGGATAAAATTAATGGGAACCTTCCCCAAAAGATGTGAATATTTAAATAACAGAATATTCAGAATTGGAATGAGGCGTTCGTTGTGTTTGGGTAACATTTGTTTTAATATACGCGGGTTGTTCGGAAAGGCCGGGTTTACACCCATTCTGAATAACCGATTCGACGATATGTCGAAGATGAAGACGGTGGTTAAAGACCAGAAGTCTTCACATCGTTTGGATTATTACTGACGATCCTGATTGGGCTGTACACCCAAGAGGATGGAAATAGTTGGTGGTCGTCCAGACGTACTTGGAGATGGATGGATATGCGAGGAAAGTGCCTCCGGTTTCGTTCAGACCCAGAATGGACTTGTAAATGGATTGTGTGTCCGACATTGGATTTTATTCTGTGTTGATTGATTTCTATTAAATATACATCTATTTGGCGGCGAAGAATTTATTCTTTTGCTTAACGCCCTTCTCTGAGACGTACGAGCTCAGAGGTTGTATATCGATGGACATCAGTCGCATGGCGTGAATTGCCAGTGTGGCACGCTGAGATGCAATGATCAAGGCTTCTATTGAAAAGAAAAGTCTTGTGGTTGATGATCAAAGCACGGCCTACGTGGCAGCTTTGTGTATAACGTGAATTCGCGAGCCTCACACCTCGGTAGAGTTAAAAACGGGATACGGACTGCAGGGAGAGCACGACGTTTCTTTCTAGCTTTGGTGGTGTCAGTGACTTACCAGCCCTGACATTTATATACTTTTCACCTTTGTGGTTGTTGGAATGAGGCGCCTCGATTATAGGTCTGTAAGGACCGGGAAACGTGTGTTGGCCCTGAAGATCCAGGGGTTTCCCAGAGTGCGTAACCCTGAGGCATTTGCTAGAGTGTCTCGAACGCGGAGAGGAGCTTGCCCCTTGCCTCGACTCATGACGGAATCCAATTTCCAATACGAGATATTTCGGTTTTAATTGTAGAACTAGTATGGCGACATAGTAGATGGTAGCTATGCCGCCTATGATTGGTATTTATGATTGAAATGTTTTGACACTATACACTTATTATAGTATCAAATGATTTGTTTTAAACGTATCAAGCATGCTTTGGCTGTTATAAGGGAAAACCCTATCCTCCGGCTTGCGTTGCATTGTGTGATGGGACCTGGGTCTTATAACAGCTTCATTTTTCTTTATTTAGCATCGCACTGTTTGTTCTATGCACTGGTATTCTTGGGAGGAAACCCGTTCCGTGTTATACGGCGTGGTCCCTTGATTTACCTAACTTTAAAGTCAATATTAATAACTGTTTTAGTTCTCACACCAGTCACATGACTGACCTGGAGTTGATTGTTTTAACCTAAACTTTGGGTGCCCTTATTTTCGACACGGGCAGCTAGTAGTTTTGGTTTTGCAGATTTATATTCACAAGATCCTGGTTTACAGCTGGAATGATATCCGGAAAGCTCTGTATCCGTATATCACCTTTAGTTGTGCTTTGTATTATTTTCCGCTGCTATATAATTTATTGTAATCTCTGATATTTATCAAATGTAATTTATTCATATATACTCTGTATATTCTTGTATCTGATGGAATTGTTGTAATAACAATGAAACGTTCTCCCGTCTGCGTTCATTTGTGAGTTGTTCTCAAAGTATCCGCTCTTTTCTTCATGGGGAAGTAACGGGTCCTTACAGAGGATCCCTTGGTTGTTTCAAATCCAATTAGGGGCTCAACTTATTTGTCAATGATTTGTTTGGATTTGTAAATTTCTATACTAAGTGTGGGGTTTAGATGCAATGTATATGTTTTGGGCTTCACGGGCTATGGGTTGATTCTAGGCATGGATTGGCTATCCAGTAATGGTGTCATCCTCGATTGTGAAAGGAGAGTTGTTAGACTCATGACTCGCCTCGGTAACACTCTCGAAATTTCTTGTAATCCCATGAACTCTATTATGATTAGCTATCTAGAATCTCTTGATGCGTCTATTGAGAATTTGCAGTCTATTAGAGTGGTCTATGAATACTCGGATGTCTTTGAAAAGGTTAAAGGGTTACCTCCGAAGCAGGAGATAGACTTCCGCATATACCTCGTTGATAATGCAAAACCCGTTGCTTTATCCGTTAGACACATGGCTCCAAAGGAGAGGAAAGAACTCAGCAAGCAAGTTAAAGAGTTGCTTGAGAAGGGGTTTTTAAGGCGGAGTATTTCTAAATGGGGTGCTCCAGTAGTGTTCGCAACTAAAGCGAATGGTTCGCTTCGCCTATGCGTTGACTATAGGGAGTTAAACAAGCTGACCAAGAAGAATAGGCACCCACTTCTAGGAATAGATGATTTGTTCGACCAGCTTGTAGGAGCATCGGTTTTCTCCCAACTAGATTTAGCTACCGGGTTTCATCAGCTGAGAGTGGCTGAAGACAGCATTGATAATACCGCGTTCAGAACTCTGGATGGTTTCTTCGAGTGGCTTGTCATGCCTTTAGGCCTGACAAATTCACCCGCTTACTTCGTTGATTTGATGTTCAGGGCGTTCCTCAATAAGTTTGTGGTGGTCTTCGTAGATTACATTTTGATTTTCTCAAAGTGTGAGGAAGAGCATGCTCAGCATTTAAAAGAAGTCATGGATACTCTTTGAGCACATTAGTTGAAAGCCAAATTCTCCAAATGCCACTTCTGGAGAGAGGAGGTAATATTTCTTGGACATGTGGATTCCAAGGAAGGTTTAGCCGTGGACCCCGCAAAAGTATTTGCGGTGCAAGATTGGAAGGTTCCACGGAATGCGACCGAGGTCCAGAGCTTCATCGGGCTTGTGGGGCTTTACCGAAAGTTCATCAAAGACTTTGCGAAAAACTCGGCTCTGCTTACAAAGTTGACAAAGAAGAACCTAACTTTCAATTGGGATTTGTGTTGTGATATTGCTTTCCAACGATTAAAGAGAGCTCTAACAACAGCCCCAGTTCTGACATTGCCGGATGGGAGCATGATGTTTACCATATACACGGATGCATGTGGTACGGGACTAGGTGATGTCTTGATGCAAGAAGGGAAGGTAGTAGCTTATGGAGGAAGACAGTTGAAATTACATGAGAAAAACTACCCAACCCATGATCTAGAGTTGGTTGCCATCGTCTTTGCGCTTATGTCTTGGCGCCATTATCTCCTAGGTGAGAAGTTTGAATTATATACTGACCATAAATCATTGAAGTACCTTTTCTCGCAGAAAGATCTTAACTTGAGGCAACAAAGGTGGATAAAATTCTTGGCATCCTACGATTTCGATATTTCCTATACCCCTGGCACGGGCAATGTAGTAGCAGACGCCATGAGTAGAAAGAAGATGACCTTAAGTCCTCTCTTTGTTGAAAGGCAGAGCTTAGAGTACATAGCCAATTTTGACTTTAGACCCTCCATCGATTATGTGACTAGTTTGTTAGCATCGCTAGAAGTGCGGCTACTCTTTTGGATTCAATAGGAACTGCGCAACGTGAAGATCCTCAGCTAGTTGATGTGATGGACAAGCTAATTAGGGGTGAGACTTCTAGTCACCTCAATAGATACTCCATCAACGATAAAGGTTGGTTAAGGCGGAATGAAAGGCTTTGCATCCCACAAGCAAGGGATTTGGTGAAGAAGGTTCTCGAAGAGGCACACCATTCCAAGTTGACCATACACCCAGGTGGAGACAAAATGTATAAAGACGTAAAAAGAGTTTTCTTTTGGAATGGCATGAAGAGGGATGCAGCTGAATTCATCGCTAAGTGTTTGATATGCTAGCAAGTCAAGGCGGAGCAAAAGAAGCCTGGTGGTTTGCTTCATCCTTTAGAAGTCCTGCAGTGGAAATGGGATAGCATTTCAATGGACTTTATTGATGGGCTATATAGGTCAAGAAGGGGCAATACCAATATTTGGGTAATAGTGGACAGGCTCACAAAAAGCGCTCACTTTATACCCGTTAAAAGTAGGAGGACTGCCTCATCTTTAGCATCCATTTACCTTAAAGAGATAGTTCGACTTCATGGGATACCCTCCAGCGTTGTAAGTGACCAAGATCCTATCTTTACAAGCGAGTTTTGGAAGAGCTTACAAGAGGCTGTAGGCACACAGCTATGCTTAAGCACGGCCTATCACCCTCAAACCGACAGTCAGATGGAAAGGGTGAACAGAGTATTAGAAGACCTCTTGAGACTATGCATTCTTGACTTTGGAGAAACATGGGAAGATCATCCTCCTCTGGTGGAGTTTTCCTACAACAATAGCTACCAAACCACCATAGGCATGGCACCCTTCGAAGCTTTATATGAAAGACCATACCGATCACCAACTTGTTGGTGGGAAGCTACAGATAAGCTCATACTTGGACCAAATATGATTAGAGAGACTTCAGAGAAAGTGGACTTGTTACGAAGAAGAATGAAGACTGCCCAAGATAGACAGATGTCCTACGCAGATAAAAGAAGGACCGAGCTTGAGTTTGAGGTTGGGGATAGGGTTTTCCTTAAAGTATCTCCTTTGAGGTACATCGTTCGCTTCGGATCCGCAGAAAGTTGGCACTAAGATTTGTAGGGTCGTTTCCTATCATTGAAAAGATTGGGAAGATGGCTTATAGATTAGAGCTGCCTGAAAGATTGGTTGGAGTTCATAATGTCTTTCATGTTTCTCACCTAGAAAAGTGCTTACATGAATCTGCGGAAGTGGTGGAACCAAGCATATTAGAGGAAGTAGAAGTAGAACGAAAGGCGACTGTGAGAAGGGTTCCAACTCATATCTTGGGTACAGAAGTCAAAAAGCTACGCAACCGTGAAGTCAAACTTGTTGAAGTCCAATGGAGTGACGCTGAGGAAGACGCGACTTGGGAGACTGAGGCCAAGATACGCGCAGCCTACCCTTTTATTTTTTAGGGTACATCTTTGATCTCTTTTTTCTTAAGTTATTCATGCTCGTATCTATCTTTTTAGTATTTTTCATCAGCTCTATCCTTGATCCTTAGGTAGAAACCAATGGATGTAAACATGTATTTGAAACATGTTATGATTGATGGTTGCAAGTGGTTGCTAGTGGTTGCTCGTGAATGCATAAACACACACATTAGGTGTTAGATCGGCTCAGTCACTTTCATATTGCACATGCATATATGTACTTGTATATGATTGAAACTTGATGTGTTATCATATGGACATTGCATTTGTATGAATGATTGTGCACTCATGTAGAATGTATGATTAGGGATGATTGCATACATAATAGACTCATAGCACCGACATGACTTGCATTAAGGAGGTCAACTAAATCAGTAAACTGCATGATTTTGCATTAGATATGGACATGTACACACACTATGCATATGATCATGAAGCATTAGAAGTCTTTTAAGGACAACGGACACCTGTGTTTGATGGTTGAGTAGAAGGACGATTGGATGGTAGGATATACGTTCTTCTTGACTTGAAGATTTCGGGGATGAAATCCTTTAAGGAGGGGAGAATGTAACACCCCGTATTGTCTGTAAACATTAAAGTAACGAATTAAAGAATAAATAATTACAAATGTGAGGATTAAGGGAAACGGGTTACGCCATTGCATTCGTCTCGGAATTCAGTTTGAGAAAGAGTTCGAGTTTGCGTAAATCGGAATCCGTATAAAGGAGTTATGACAGTCAGAATATTCAGAATTTAAAATAAACAACTCAGAATAAAGTTCAGAATATTCAAAATTCAAAATTAGAAGCAGAAGCGGTCTGGACGGAAAATTTCCCGCCCAAGGCCAGGTCGACTAGGAGGTCGACCAGGGGGTCGATCTCCCCCCATACAGGTCGACCTGGGGGTCGGCCTCCCCCTCGGGTCAGATCTGAAATCTTACGTGTTTTCTCCTGTGACGAATTGTTGTGTCATTTGGGCTTGCATGGCACATTCTGGTTGGTTCTCTTAGGTTTGAATGGCTTTGATTTGCTTTAGGTTAATCTGACGGCTCCTACTAAATCAAACTTCTATATAAGCAACCTAAATCTAAACCCTAAAACCACACAAAAATATTCCTAAGACCGTCATGCTGTCAACACTCAACCTAGAATAGTCGTCGTTCTCATTCAACTAGAAAGCAAGTAGGAATTGCAAATCAAATCTAATTCAACTAAGAGAATTCAACATCTACAACAAAGGAGAGCTATTCAAATTCATAATACAGATCCCAGAACTCAAGACTAGCCTCCTTTTTGTAAGTTCGGTTATCATTAGAACTAAACGATATTAGAATTGTGACTAAATAACTGGATGTAGAACATCACCTAATGTAAATCTATGCCTATCCTTTCTTTTAAAACTGAATTGATTAAGACCATGACTCTTATCATGTGTGTGATCATGTTGTGTGTAATATAATGATAAATGTTAAATGCTTTGAAATAGATCCATATGTTGTATAATTCGTCAATGACATATTATGTTGTATATTTTGGCAATGACATAAATTGGCAATGACATATTATAATTTGGCGATGGATATCATATTGTGTAATTTGGTGATGACATACCATAGTATAATTTGGCGATGGATATCATATTGTGTAATCTGGCGATGACATTCCATATTGTATAATTTGGCGATGGATATCATATTGTGTAAATTGGCGATGACATACTATGTTGTATAATTGGGCGATGACATTTTATGTCGCATGATTTGGTAATGACATCTATATATTGTATGTCAATTTGGGAATTTTATGCAAGTTCAACTATGTTCACATATATGACCCAAAAACTACATGCTAATATGATTAGGTTCATGTTAGATTAGATCCAACTAATTTGCAAAGTTCACAATTACATGCCTAATGATAAGTTTATGTAGTTCTATGTAAAACCCCTATTTCATGATTCATGTTGAGTAGATCTAAATTTGCAAGTTCATAATTAAGTGTATACTATTCTATGCCATATTCATATGACACATGTGTAGTTAGATCCATATTTTTATGATGTTGGAATTATTACATGTTCCTCTTTTTCCCTTTTCGTGTATAAGTTAGGCTATGTATCGAGCCTAACAATTTACGTGATTCATGCGAATGTTTAATGGGGGTAACGTTGGGGAAAAATATGAAACTATATATAATTGGCATATTTGGCTCATGAACATGTAAATGTTTTATGGAATAAAGTGGTATAAATTTTTATACCTAAAACTATGGACTTGATTTAAAAAGGAAAGTGGGGCTTGACTTGATTGACAATAATTTACATATAAATATAAAGAGGTAAATATGTAAATTTAAAAAAGATGAATATGCCTAACCCGAGGTTAGATTGAGTTACGGTGTAAGACTGTTCGGAACCGCCCGGCACATCCAGCAACCGTAACAATATATATCTAATGTGGGAGGTTAGTGCATCGAGCCCAAAGGAACATGAGGTTAGACTGAGTTGTAGTGTAAAACTGCCCGGACCCGACCGGCACATCCAGTAACCGCAACAATACCTGTCTATTGTGAGTGGTTGGTACTTTAATAAATGAATTAAAGCTAAGTCGGGAATGGTAGGGTTAAGTTAATTAAGGCAACACTTAACCAATGCAACATGTTAACTAAACTGATGAGTGGGGTTAGGTTAACTTGGACACTTAACCAATTTAACATGTTGACTAGGAGACCCTAGTAACGGGGACCCATTTTAGCAGTAACCCACATAGATGCATCATGGTACCCTGAACTAGGCAAGGTGGGGCACGATTACTGGGCAGATTATATGCGGTCAAAACGACGGTGGTTGGTGCGTCAATGTAGGACCCGACGGAGTACGGGCATGCACGTACTCCGGAGTGGAAAAAGCAGGCACTGGGCATCAATAGGTATACACTGTGCATCTTGAATCGTGTCTAGTTGCCATCATAGGATTTGATACACCCCATGGTCGGACCAGCACAGGTATCTATAATCGAGCGGGGCCGTATGATACAGGTGGAAAACGCGTGCAAGTAGGAGCCGATCAATGGAAAGGAATCAATGGGTTTGAACTCATGATAATGGTTGAAATATCTAGTAGGTGCAGAGAATATGGACATGAGTGCGACAGTACGATTAGTTTATCTTGCCTTGTTTATCTTGCCCTGTTTATCTTACCTTATCCTATGTTACCTTATTTCCTTGTTATTGTCCTGTGTCCAGTCTATTCAAGTCATGGTTCTCTTATCGGTTTACATGCTGAATAATCACTGGACTTACCAGACTTATGTCTGACCCATTTTCTTTCGCCCTCTTTTCTTCTATTCCCCCCTCCCCTTCAGGTACCCAAGGAGGGAATAGCTCAGATTAATTTGGACCGTTCATCTTTCCAAGCTTGAAGACTCCGTGATGTATAGCTTGGAACTTCTTATCTTTGGCTATGGCTTTGGACACCCTACTACTTGGAGATTTATGTAGTTTTATTTTGTTCTATGCTTCTTTATGTAATAATCAAGATAGAGATTCTGATGTAACGACTTGGAAGTTGATTTGAAACAGTTTGTTGTAATGTTTTGTTATGAACCACGTTTGAAATAAAGTTAGTTTTTTTTCGTTGCTCATATATGTCTGTCTTGTAAATTATATGTGTCTTTTACCTACAATGCTCCACCAAAGTTAAGGCATTCCCTTTGTGAGTGACCTTAACGGAGGTAGGATGTTTCAAAAAGTCTTTTTTTATTTGTTCTGATGTGTTGTATTCCCAAAATTAGCTTATTCGGGTTTTGGAACGGTCTTGGTCGATTTAGCGATCGATTAGGTCCGAGGAAATCAGAATCAATACATATAGTCATGATGTAAAGATGGCATATGTACTTGGTCATCACAGTCTGAAGCAATAGAAGTGTGGCTTTTTGTTTCTCCTAGGAGGCATTTCTGAAATAGTTGCATTAGATAATATATGCATAGGTATGTGTTCATCTGATATTCACTTGATTGTACATGACCCCAATATGAAGATAGTAAGTTCTAAAATAGGATATCACTATGGCAGAAGTGTACATCATGGATTTATTTTGAACAGTGGAAGCAGTTTTGTTCTTTTGTATGGTTCGCCCACACTAACATGGTAATATGATGTAGATTAATGCTTAGTGTGACCAAGATAGCAGTAGTGTAAGCTAAATCTTCAATACATCTCTAGCTCTCAAAAGATGAATCGTCAAAGCTGAAACTTCTGTCTCACTTGAGCATCAAGTCAAAACTAACGAAGCACTCGATTCAAGATTAACATTCATAATAGTAAATCAACTCAAGTGAAAGCATGAAATGCGCAATTAAGTTAAAGAATATTTGGTATTTGATTCTTTAAGGATCTGTTAAACTACATATTATATAATACAATATTATAATAATGTCTATGTTTAAATATACTACTGAAAATAGCATAAGTGGGATTACCATTATTACCCTTACACCATTTATAATTTAGTAGTCTATACAAATACCAGAAATTCCACCATAAACTAGTGGCTATCATAGGGCACTCCATAGGTACGACACAAATCAAAATCGTAGGGGGCTCGATCGGGATAATATGACAAGTCACGAGGCAATACCTAAGATAGGATTCTACCGATTGCACTCCCGGACTGGTAATAACATATTGCTGTAGCTACCGCCCACCTCGAACAATAGTCACAAAATAAAAGGGGCCCTAAATTACTCATAAAGCAGTAAAGATGGTAGTGAAGAAGTGCATTCAATAGGAGGTGCAACCTCACTTAATCACGTTATTGCTCATGTTTTAGTCATTTTAATTAAGACTCAAAGTTCAGGGTTATCCATCACCATTCTCTTACTTTATTCCAGTAGCGTTCGTCGAATCAACCTAATTCACTCTGAATTCTTCACCACGTGCACAGTTGTTAAAGTGGTTCCTGGTATTTGTAGAGAGCATGAAAATATCTAGCCCCAGTCTCTTTAACAACCAAATGCTTATTTCACACCATGGTCATTTATATTTAAAACCATATTTAAATTATCATAAATCTATTAATAGCAATACAGATTATAATTAAATAATTTTGTTCAAATATTTCAATGTTATAAATCAAAGTTCAAATCAACTTATCATTAGATTAAGTTCAAATTCAGATTTCACATTTACAAAATGGTTTAGTTACAAAATTACATTTTGATTTCGCATTTTTATCTAAAATAGTTAATATAATATAAAATCTTTATATTAACAATTCAGGTTCAGTAGCTTGGACTGGAACAACTTTTATTTAAAATAGTTAATATAATATAAAATAGTTTTATCTAAAAATAATTTTATTTATATAAAATAAATTGGATTTAAAATAATTATAAAATAAATAATATTTTAATTTAAAATAATATAATTAAATTAGTCATAGAAAGCATAGTAATTAAGTAAAAAATATATATAATAGTTATAAAGCAATAATTAGATTTAAATAATGTAATTTAATAAGAATAATACAAATTTCAAATAATTTAACATAGTCCTATCCAAACCACTTATCCATATTTCAAAGTTCAACTTATTATAAATTCAGATTTCAATTCAAAACTTTACACATAATATTATTCAATTCAGTTTATTTCAAAATAGTATTCAAGTTGGGTTATCTGATTTTATTCTAAAGATTCGCATTACCTTTAAATTGCATCTTAACAAAGTTCTTATCAATAATATCTAAGTTTTCAATTCAATTAATTATAAATATTTAATTACAATTTTATTTAGATTCAAAACATTTACCTAATAAATTATTACCAATTACTAAGTTTTCTAATCGCAACAAATTCATATAACCCATTTCATTATTTTCCAATTCACATTTAAAAGATCAGTATAAGTTAACTTGATAATTTCATTTTAATTAAGTCATATAAACAAATTAAGTTATCATTAAAAAATTAATTTCAGTTTAAACTTTTATATACTTATATTTAATAAAAGACTATATTTATATAGTTTTGAAATTTAAATAATATTAATACTATATTAAAAGAGTTATTAATTTACTTATAAAATAATTTGTATCATTTAAATTTTAAAACCAAGTAATATTATAATTTAAAGTCTTTAATTTGTTTTTAAAAACATACATTAACTTATATATATTAAAAATTATAACATAAAATTTTATTTTTAAAAGCTAAATTTTAAATCTTAATTAAATTATCAAAATATAAGTTTAAATAAAATTCTAAATTTAAAATCCTAAAGTACTTTTGACAAATCATAATATTTTTATAATGTAGAAAATACTTTGAAAACAAACCAATGGTGTCTGAACATAATTTTCTACCTAGGTCAAGTAATACGAATATATATCATTTCTATTCGTTTAATTAAAATTTAAGGGTATTTGGAATGGCCCAAAAATCCATACAATATGAACTGACTAATACATTACACGTCCAACTCAAATAATACAGAAATACGAGTTATTAGGGTTAAAGAAGATAGAAAAGATAGAAGAAGAACAGAAATAACAACACAGAACCTTATAGCGGAACGAATAAAATATATTATATAACATAATCTTTTAAATACAATTTTTTTATCATATATACGTACCATCATCAGACTATGATACAACATTTGATATAACGAAAAAATAACTCTTAAATATTTAACGGTGAAGCCGTTTGCTTCAAACTCCTCCTAGTTTATCTGTAAAAGCCTGAAATACTTGACTATCGGTACAAATTTGGGCACCCAAAAGTTTAGGAAAAACAAACAAAATAAACTTTGGGTCATTCATGGGACTGGTGTGAGTAAACTCCAACCATATTGTTTAACTTTGAAAATTTCTTTTGAAAGCAAAGATGTAACACCCCGGATTTTTGAATAATCGACTTAACTAAATTAAAGAATAATAAATCTCACATGTGAGAATTATGGGGATTGGGTTGCACCATTGTGTTCGTCTCGGAATTCTGGTTGAAATAGAGTCCGAGTTTGCGGGAAATGAGTACCGGATGAAAGAGTTATGGACGAACGAAGTTTGGTGGCAAAATAAAGGAAAAGAAAAAATGCACTGGCGCACTTGGGAAGTGCGCCAGTACATATTTACACTGGCGCACCTGCCAAGTGCGCCCAGGCCGAGGCTGAAGCCTGCACAGCTTTCTGGTTCAGGCTGACCCGTGTTGTTGAGTCCATTCTGACTCCTTGCTGAGTCATTAGGGCTGACTCATCACCCTATCATAATTGAATGGTTTTGATTAACCCTAAGAACATCCGACGGCTTAAATTAATCTATAACTCTATAAAAAGACCCCTATACACAAACCCTAAATCAGAAAATAAACAAAGACCTTGGTCGTCATGCTATTATTTTGAGACCTAGTGCTGCCGCCATCAAATTAAAGATAAAGAACAACAACCAAATCAGAACTACCCAACCCTAACAGCAATTCTTCATCAAAGGAGCGCTAATTCGACTCTCTTTATTCTCTAATTGTGAGTATGATGATCTTACCAAGATTATTATTAAACTAGTTAGATTAAGTTATGAATGGATTATAAGTGAATGATGTGGATTATCATATATGTTGTTGTAAACCTTATGCTATCATGTATGTTGTAAATCCTATGTTATGTGATGATGATATCCTATATGTTGTAAATCATGCTATGATGATGCTATATATGTTGAAAGTTTCTATGCTAAGTAGTGATAAATCTTACATGTTATAAAGTCATGATGTTATTATCTATGCTAATTAGTTCATGTTAATCAAGTCATAATGTTGATATTATTTGGGCTATGTTGATGACAAATCATGTATGCAAGTTTAGATTGGATAGTAAAGATTACGAACATATGCCATGACATCTATTTAGATCTAGAATTATGACATCTAGAATTATGCTATGACATATGTGAATTCTATGTATTAAATGCTAGTTCACACCATCATTATGTTGCATAAAACCCCATATGCAAGTTTATACGCGAATTTGGATTATGATCATATCATGTAAATTGTGACATTTAACAAGTTGACACCTTTAGATCCTTAACATGTGTAGTTTTATGCAAGTTTCACCCCTATTATGATTAGATTCATTTTAATTGTCTAAATGTTGTGATAATTTATCTTTGTGCTATGAGTTGGACTATTCGAGTCTAACGTATATTTTGCGTTGAATAAGCGAACGTATAACGATGGGTAGGGGTAATATTAAGGATTTAATATTAAGAAGTTGGGGTGCAATTGATATGATTTTGCATGCCATGAATGGATGGCCATAATTGAGTCAATTATGGACATCATTAAAAATTGGAATTAATTAATGATTTGAATAGGGATATATTCAAAACTGGGGTAAAAGATTATAAGTGATAATCAATGCTTAGGACACGAGGTTGGACTCGTTTGTGACGTAAACCTGCCAGGACCCGCCCAGCAAATCCAGTAGTCACAAATGTCAGCCCAATGTGAGAGGTCCTAGGCCCAAATTAAAGCATAACAGTTGTAAAGACACGAGGTTAGACTCTTTTATGGTGTAAGACTGCCCGGACCCGCCCGGCAAATCCAGCTGCCATAAATGCCAGTCTAATGTGAGAGGTCTTTATGAGGTTATGGCCTGAATGAATTAAGAAATACTTAACCAGATAAACATGTAAGGTGGGACATGGGGGTTAAGCAGGTGCCTTGGGTGGCATGAGGAATCTAGTGGGTGCCCTTAGTGGCATTTGAAATACGATTAGTAAGACTTAACCAAACACACATGTAAATGAACATGATTAAGAGGGTTAAGTGGGATATACTAGTGGTGACAAGCTTAAGTGGGTAGCTTGTGGGGGCCCATTTCAACCAGTAACCCAAACGTATCTTTGTGGGCTCGACCCAAGTCGAGGACGGGACACGCATACTGGGCTTGACTATAAGAGGCCAAAACGGGGTAGCGGTGGTAACGCAAGTCCAACGGGTTTCATATGCGTGTGTGGACCCGGGCTGGTAGATAAGACGTTGTTGCATCGTGTAGGTATAAGCCATGCATTCTCAAGTTGTATCGGGTTGCCACTTTAAAGGAGTGATACACCCCACTGTGGGGCCAGCACGGGTATCTACGAGTAGGGAGCCGATCGAAAGTGGGTAGTGGGGTACACCTAGTGGAGATAGCGGCATACGGCACCTATGTAGTCAGCTAGGGGTACGCAAGGCTATATATATAATTTCTAAGTGATGCAATAGGGATCAACTTTGAGGGTGACTGGTGTGGTGCAGTGTAGTAATTATTCGTTAGTAATAGGTGTGCCTTTAACGTTATCTTTATCTGCTCTTCTGTACCCAATAGTTCATAGACATTTCCTTGTTTTCCATCTTATGCCTTAGTCTAGTTATTTTGATAATAGTATTGTTAGAATTATCATACTCGCCAGACTTTATGTCTGACCCCTCCATTTCTATCCTTTTCCCCTCCAGGTCCTCAGGTTGGACCCAGCTCTAGTGGAGTTTGATTGGATTGCTTTATCTCTCTTTGGAAAGCTTGGACCGTTGAAGTAAAGTCCATCTTGTTATCTTCTTTAATGGCTATTTATGTAATGGGATTATGTATTTTGTTTTATCAAGATGGATATTGTACTTGACTCTGATTTATGGTTTTATGATGTAACAAACATGTTTAATTTCCGCTGCAATAAAATGAAGTTTTAGATTTCCAAGTACTACTTATTATCTGTCTTGTTGTAATTTTTTTGTTCTATATTCACTTAAAACCTCCATGGAAGTTAATGCATTCCCTTTGTGAGTGACATTAATGGACGTGGGGTGTTACACGTGGTATCAGAGCTTAAGGTTACCAGAACAGATAAAATTTTTAGAAAAACTATTTTTCTAAAGTATTTTTGGAAGAAGTGTTTTCAAAAACATGTCTTAAATGAGTTATTTTAAAGAGGAAAGTTTTTATGAAAAACATAATCCCCAAATAGCCACATATCTTTATCTTTCGAATTCTCCATTTTGAATCTTTCCTTTTTCGTTTCAGCATGGCTGAAGATCTTAACCTACCTGATGGTGTGACGATACCAGGATGGTATAGGAGGTTATTAGAGGCTAGGGCCGCTGCAGGTCCAGCCAATGTTCCTCCACCACCAGTTGCACCCGCTCCTCCTCCTCCTCCTCGCGCTGATACTTTTGCAAAGACGTGCAAGGAATTTAAGGTTATGGGTGGAAAACCCTTTCAAGGGTCGGAACGTTTGTGGAAGCTAGAGATTGGCTTTAGGAGGTAGAAGAATTGCTAGAAATCTTTGAAGTAGAAGAGGGGAGGAAAGTCAAATTAGCAGCTTGGTTAATGAAGGGAGAGGCCTCGTTTTGGTGGGAGGTCACCAATGGGGAGCGTCCTGTTGATTCTTGGGCGGATTTCAGACGTAGGTTTGAGGCGAAGTTTCTCTCGAGGGCAGAAGAGAATCAATATATGGAAAGGTTCTTGGCATTGAAGCAAGGAAGCTCATCGGTGAAAGAATATGTCAAAAAATTTAATCAGTTAGCAAGGTTTGTCTTGGACTTAGTGAACACGCCGGAGAAGAAGGCTCTGAGGTTCGTTAATGGATTGAATGAACCGTTGCAAGGGTTGGCTATGACCCACATCCCTATGGGGGCCACATTTGAAAAGCTAGTAGACATGGCACTCATGCACAAGGAGAAAGGCACTAATGCTAATAAGGCACCCGAGAAGAAAGGGGATCAGAAGAAACCACAACAGCAAAACAAGAAGGGTGGTAAAGACAATAATGGCAAGGGAAAGAAGAAATGCTTTAACTGTGGAATACCAGGCCATCTCAGCAAGGATTGCTGAAAGAAAAAGAAGACTGGCTGTTTTCACTGTGGTGAAGCGGGACATCTAGTGAAGGACTGCCCAAAGAAGGGGCAGAGGGTAGGGTCTACCTCGGGAGGACTGGTGCAGGCTCTTATGGCACCAGGGCAGGCAAGGGGACAAGTTCAGGCTCTCGCGGCCCCACCGCTGCAAGAACGAGGTAGAACCATTTCTGTTGAAAGCTTAGTTTTTCTGTTTGATCATCCTGTCCGTACCTTATTCGATTCGGGCGCATCGCATTCGTTTATCTCTACATCATTAGTTGAATCATTGCACTTAAACACCAGTTTAGTAGAGGATCCCTTAGTTGTTTCGAATCCAATTGGGGGCTCAGCTTATTTGTCCATGATGTGTTTGGATTTGAAAATTTCTATACTTAGCGTTGAGTTTAGATGTGATGCTTATGTGTTGGGCTTCACGGGCTATAGGCTAATTTTAGGAATGGATTGGTTATCCAGAAATGGGGCCGTTCTTGATTGTGAAACGAGAGTAGTTAGGCTCATGACTCGCCTTGGTAACGCTCTCGAAATCTTTTGTAATCCCATAAATTCTGTTATGCTAAGTTATTTAGAATCGCTTGACGCGTCGGTTGAAAATCTACGATCTGTTAGAGTGGTCCGAGAATATTCGGATGTGTTTGAGGGGGTGAAGGGCTTACCTCCGAAGCGAGAGATAGATTTTCGAATATATCTTGTGGATAATGCGAAACCGGTATCTTTGCCAGTACGCCACATGGCTCCTCGTGAAAGGAGAGAACTCAATAAGCAAGTGAAGGAGTTGCTTGAGAAGGGGTTCATAAGACGAAGTATATCGGAGTGGGGTGCTCCAGTAGTATTTGCCACGAAGGCGGATGGGTCCCTTAGACTTTGTGTGGACTATAGAGAACTTAATAAACTTACTAAGAAGAACAGACACCCACTGCCGAGGATTGACGATCTCTTCGATCTGTTAGTTGGTGCCTCAGTGTTTTCGTAGTTGGACCTAGCCACTGGATTCCATCAGTTGAGAGTGGCTGAGGATAGCATAGACAAGACTGCCTTTAGGACTCCGGACGGTTTCTATGAATGGCTAGTAATGCCCTTCGGTTTGACAAACGCCCCTGCATACTTTGTTGATTTGATGAGTAGGGTATTTAGGGAGTACCTTAACAAATTCGTGGTAGTCTTTGTAGACGACATCCCGATCTTTTCTAAGGATGAAGAAGAGCATGCCCTACATCTTAGGGAAGTGTTGGAGACCCTACAAGCGCATAACCTTAAAGCTAAATTTTCTAACTGTCACTTCTAGAGGAAGGAAGTACGGTTCTTAGGGCACGTGGTTTCCAAAGAAGGGATAGCTGTGGATCTCGCGAAGGTGGTGGCCATCCAAGATTGGAAGATCCCTAAAAATGCTACCGAAGTGAGAAGTTTCTTGGGGTTGGTTGGCTACTATAGGAAGTTTATCAAAGACTTCGCAAAGATATCAGCTCCTTTAACACGCTTGACGAAGAAGAACCTAGTTTTCACATGGGACGTAGATTGTGATGATGCGTTCCAACGTTTGAAGAGAGCTTTGACTTCAGCCCCAGTCTTAGTGCTGCCAGACGGGAGTAAGCCATTTACTGTTTATACCGATGCTTGTGGGATAGGACTAGGTGCAGTCTTAATGCAAGAGGGAAGGGTAATAGCCTATGGTGGAAGGCAGTTGAGAGCGCATGAGAAAAATTACCCTACACATGACCTAGAGTTGGCCGCTATTGTTTTCGCGCTTAAGTCTTGGCGTCATTATCTTCTTGGCGAGAAATTCGAATTATTCACTAACCACAAATCTTTAAAATACTTATTCTCTCAGAAGGACTTGAACTAAAGGCAGCAAAGGTGGATGGAATTCTTAGCGTCCTATGACTTCGAAATAGCTTATACCCCTGGCAAGGGTAACGTGGTGGCAGACGCCTTAAGTAGAAAAAGGTTGTCCTTGAGTCCGTTGTTTGTTGAGCGGCGAAGCTTAGAATTCATTTCGATGTTTGACTTTAGACCTTCCGTTGACTTTGTACCCGGTTTGTTAGCATCCTCGGAGGTCAGACCTACACTTTTGGGACGGATTGGCGAGGCACAGCGAGACGACCCACAGTTGGTTGAGTTAGTAGAAAAGCTCAAAAGAGGGGAGTCATCAAGCCATCTCCGTAGGTATACCCTAGATGATAAGGGTTGGTTACGTAGGGACGGTAGACTTTGTGTACCAAAAGACGATGAACTAAGGAAGACCATTCTAGATGATGTACATCGTTCTAAGATGACCATTCATCCCGGCGGGGACAAGATGTACAAAGACATGAAGCGAGTTTTCTTTTGGGCCGGTATGAAGAGGGACGTAGCCGAGTATGTCGCTAGATGCTTGGTGTGCCAACAAGTAAAAGCGGAGCAAAAGAAACCCGGTGGGTTGCTTCACCCATTGGAGGTTCCACAATGGAAATGGGAAAGTGTCTCGATGGACTTTGTGGATGGATTACCTCGATCAAGGAAGGGTAATACAGGGATTTGGGTTATAGTAGATAGACTTACTAAGAGCGCCCATTTCATTCCCGTGAAGAGTAAGAGGACTGCTCCATGGTTAGCTTCTGTATACGTCCAAGAAATAGTTCGTTTGCACGGTGTTCCTTCTAGCATAGTGAGCGACCGCGATCCTATTTTCACTAGCGAATTTTGGAAGAGCTTACAAGAAGCGGTAGGGACTCAGTTATGTTTGAGCACCGCATATCATCCTCAGACGGACGACCAGACCGAGAGGGTGAATCGTATTCTAGAGGATCTTTTGAGGCTATGTATCCTAGACTTTGGGGGTACGTGGGAAGAGCATCTTCCATTGGTAGAGTTCGCATATAATAACAGCTTTCAGTCTAGCATTGGCATGGCACCTTTCGAAGCTCTTTATGGACGACCTTGTCGTTCACCTATATGTTGGTGGGAATCTACGGATAAGATCTTACTTGGGCCCTATATGATTAGGGAGACTTCGGAGAAGATCGACTTGATTCGAAGGTGGATGAAAGCAGCGCAAGATAGGCATAAATTTTATGCGGATAAGAGGAGGACAGATCTTGAGTTTGATGTTGGGGACATGGTCTTTATCAAAGTGTCTCCATTACGGAACGTTGTTCGCTTTGGGTCCGTTGGGAAGTTAGCACCAAGGTTCGTAGGGCTGTTTCCTATTAAGGAAATGATTGGGCAGATGGCGTATAGAGTGGAGTTGCCTGAGAGACTTAGTGGTGTACACGACGTATTCCATGTGTCACATTTGAGGAAGTGCTTGCACGAGACCGCGGAAGTGGTAGAGCCGAGCTTGCTTAGAGAGGTGGAGATAGAGCATGATGCGACGATTCGACGAGCTCCTACATGCATTCTTGAGTCGGAGATCGAGAATTTGAGGAATCGAGAGGTCAGACTAGTCAAAATGCAATGGGGAGATGATGATAGCAACGCTACTTGGGAGACAGAAGCAAAGATTTGTTCGTTGTACCCTTTTCTTTTCGAGGGTATGTCTTTTAATTTCTCCTTTATCGTTTAGCTTGTACTTATCTTACCTTTAGAGTATCCTCTCGCTAGTATCTTTGACCTTTAGTTAGGATAATCCTATGGTTGAAACATGTGTTTGAGACATGTTATGTGTGATGGAATGCAAAAGGGATGCAAGTGTTTGCTAGTGGTTGCTCGTGGACGCGTATACACACACCGTTAGGCACTAGATCGGCTCAGTCACTTCATATTGCATATTGCATATATATGGATGTATTTAGTAAAATGGATGTATGAGGATTTGTTTCTATCATATGGATGTTGCATTCAGATGATGATTGTGCACGCATATAGAGATAATATGTAGCATTAAGGAACTTTTGCATACATAATGGACGCATGGCACTATCATGATTTGCATTAAGGAGGTCAACTGAATCAGTGGACCGCCTGATTTTGCATTAGATATGGACATATACACACACTATGCATTTAAACATGAAAGCATTAGAAGTCTATAAGGACAATGGGTGCCTGTGCTTGATGGTTGAGTAGATGGATGATTGGATGTTAGACACACATTCTCCTTAACTTTGAGATTTCGGGGACGAAATCCTTTAAGGAGGGGAGAATGTAACACCCCGGATTTTTGAATAATCGACTTAACTAAATTAAAGAATAATAAATCTCAGACGTGAGAATTATGGGGATTGGGTTGCGCCACTGTGTTCGTCTTGGAATTCTGGTAGAAATAGAGTCCGAGTTTGCGGGAAACGAGTACCGGATGAAAGAGTTATGGACGAACGAAGTTTGGTGGCAAAATAAAGGAAAAGAAAAAAAATGCACTGGCGCACTTGGGAAGTGCGCCAGTACACATTTACACTGGCGCACCTGCCAAGTGCGCCCAGGCCGAGGCTGAAGCCTGCACAGCTTTCTGGTTCAGGCTGACCCATGTTGTTGTGTCCATTCTGACTCCTTGTTGAGTCATTAGGGCTGACTCATCACCCTATCATAATTGAATGGTTTTGATTAACCCTAAGAACATACGACGGCTTAAATTAATTTATAACTCTATAAAAAACCCCTATACACAAACCCTAAATCAGAAAATAAACAAAGACCATGGTCGTCATGCTGTTATTTTGAGACCTAGTGCAGCCGCCATCAAATTAAAGATAAAGAACAGCAACCAAATCAGAACTACCCAACCCTAACAGCGATTCTTCATCAAAGGAGCGCTAATTCGACTCTCTTTCTTCTCTAATTGTGAGTATGATGATCTTAACAAGATTATTATTAAACTAATTAGATTAAGTTATGAATGGATTATAAGTGAATGATGTGGATTATCATATATGTTGTTGTAAACCTTATGCTATCATGTATGTTGTAAATCCTATGTTATGTGATGATGATATCCTATATGTTGTAAATCATGCTATGATGATGTTATATATGTTGAAAGTTTCTATGCTAAGTTATGATAAATCATACATGTTATAAAGTCATGATGTTATTATCTATGCTAATTAGTTCATGTTAATCAAGTCATAATGTTGATATTATTTGGGCTATGTTGATGACAAATCATGTATGCAAGTTTAGATTGGATAGTAAAGATTACGAACATATACCATGACATCTATTTAGATCTAGAATTATGACATCTAGAATTATGCTATGACATATGTGAATTCTATGTATTAGATGCTAGTTCACACCATCATTATGTTGCATAAAACCCCATATGCAAGTTTATACACGAATTTGGATTATGATCATATCATGTAAATTGTTGACATTTAACAAGTTGACACCTTTAGATCCTTAACATGTGTAGTTTTATGCAAGTTTCACCCCTATTATGATTAGATTCATTTTAATTGTCTAAATGTTGTGATAATTTATCTTTGTGCTATGAGTTGGACTATTCGAGTCTAACGTATATTTTGCGTTGAATAAGCGAACGTATAACGTGGGGTAGGGGTAATATTAAGGATTTAATATTAAGAAGTTGGGGTGCAATTGATATGATTTTGCATGCCATGAATGGATGGCCATAATTGAGTCAATTATGGACATCATTAAAAATTGGAATTAATTAATGATTTGAATAGGGATATATTCAAAACTGGGGTAAAAGATTATAAGTGATAATCAATGCTTAGGACACGAGGTTGGACTCGTTTGTGACGTAAACCTGCCCGGACCTGCCCGGCAAATCCAGTAGTCACAAATGTCAGCCCAATGTGAGAGGTCCTAGGCACAAATTAAAGCATAACAGTTGTAAAGACACGAGGTTAGACTCTTTTATGGTGTAAGACTGCCCGGACCCGCCCGGCAAATCCAGCTGTCATAAATGCCAGTCTAATGTGAGAGGTCTTTATGAGGTTATGGCCTGAATGAATTAAGAAATACTTAACCAGATAAACATGTAAGGTGGGACATGGGGGTTAAGTAGGTGCCTTGGGTGGCATGAGGAATCTAGTGGGTGCCCTTAGTGGCATTTGAAATACGATTAGTAAGACTTAACCAAACACACATGTAAATGAACATGATTAAGAGGGTTAAGTGGGATATACTAGTGGTGACAAGCTTAGGTGGGTAGCTTGTGGGGGCCCATTTCAACCAGTAACCCAAACGTATCTTTGTGGGCTCGACCCAAGTCGAGGACGGGACACGCATAATGGGTTTGACTATAAGAGGCCAAAACGGGGTAGCGGTGGCAACGCAAGTCCAACGGGTTTCATATGCGTGTGTGGACCCGGGCTGGTAGATAAAACGTTGTTGCATCGTGTAGGTATAAGCCGTGCATTCTCAAGTTGTATCGGGTTTCCACTTTAGGGGAGTGATACACCCCACTGTGGGGACAACACGGGTATCTACGAGTAGGGAGTCGATCGAAAGTGGGTAGTGGGGTACACCTAGTGGAGATAGGGGCAGACGGCACCTATGTAGTCAGCTAGAGGTACGCAAGGCTATATATACAATTTCTAAGTGATGCAAGCGGAATCAACTTTGAGGGTGACTGGTGTGGTGCGGTGTAGTAATTATTCGTTAGTAATTAGGTGTGCCTTTAACGTTATCTTTATCTGCTCTTCCGTACCCAATAGTTCATAGACATTTCCTTGTTTTCCAGCTTATGCCTTAGTCTAGTTATTTTGATAATAGTATTGTTAGAATTATCATACTCGCCAGACTTTATGTCTGACCCCCTCCATTTCTATCCTTTTCCCCTCCAGATCCTCAGGTTGGACCCATTTCTAGTGGAATTTGATTGGATTGCTTTATCTCTCTTTGGAAAGCTTGGACTGTTGAAGTAAAATCCAGCTTGTTATCTTCTTTAATGACTATTTATGTAATGGGATTATGTATTTTTTTAATCAAGATGGATATTGTACTTGACTCTGATTTATGGTTTTATGATGTAACAAACATGTTTAATTTCCGCTGCAATAAAATGAAGTTTTAGATTTCCAAGTACTACTTATTATCTGTCTTGTTGTAATTTTTCCGTTCTATATTCACTTAAAACCTCCATGGAAGTTAATGCATTCCCTTTGTGAGTGACATTAATGGACGTGGGGTGTTACAAAAGATAATAGTAAGACCAACCCACACATAAACAAGGATGGTTTTTACATTACTATAACCTAAAACATTTTGATACCAAAATCTGATGATATTATAAATATGTCTAATCAAATAGCAGAACGCTTGCATCTCACGCTCCACATATATAGTATAAAATCAAAAACTGCAGCGCGCTTATTGGAGATTGGATTCCAACTATGACAAGGTATGGGACCACCTTCCGATCAGTGTAGTCTAGAGGGGATACACTGGGGTTCAACAAGAACGTCTTGTAACCCGGTCACACATGATCGACCACTCATTTAACTTGAGTGTATCGAATATATTGTCACCCCATTACGATTTTAAGGGCCCACCGTACATCCATAGAGATACATAAAATGAAAGAAGAACAAAATATGATTTTTCTCCAGATCGGTGACAATATACCTTGCTTTGGAATGACCCCACCTAGCCATGCTGCCTGCCCGATTTTTGTCATTTCCGGGTTGTGAGGCTTGAGGTTACGTTAATCTTTCAGAACTTCTGGCCACCGTTCACTTCAAATGCCACATCGTCAAACCCGTCGAATCACTAGTTGATCTTCCCAAAATATTACGGCTATAAAATATAAGAGAAACGAATTTCTCCGCCACTAGACGTAATACCTTGAAAAGATCGTCTTATGTGTTCTGTTAGGAATACTCTATCAGAAATTAATCCATACAAGTTGTCCTGGGTCTGGACAAACAGAATAGCCCTTGCATTTTTACTTCGTCTTTGATTATCTTCAGTATAATCAAATTCGCAACACCTATGCCTATACGAAGTGGTTTTCGTATATTAAATCTAACTGGTCTCTCCGTATTGGCAATGATTGTAACAACCCAGAAAACTGGAACCAATTTAAAATTTTTATTTTAGCAAGTTTAAGGGTAAAATGATTTATTTTAAATAATAACGACTAAAAATTTATTTCAATCAAAGTTAGGACGAATAAATTTATTTTAATTATATAACGAGCCTGAAATGGCGCGGTAGTTTGAAATTTCAATTTCAAGTGAATGTATAGGATTCAAAATAAATTGGATTTCAGTAAAACCAAATTTTTTTGAATTTATTTAACAATATCTTTCCAATGAATGCAAAAAATCCAGATTTCATAACGGGAATAAAAAGTTATGTCCAGTTGAAAATTCAGAATAGTCGTTATGTGATTTTATATAATATATAGCCTTAAAAATAGCCATTTGGCAAACGACCTCCGTTTTATATGAAACCAGTTTTGTTGGATCTGAAATGTCAAATTATTGCTTGATTCCAATTTTCATAATTTTTGGAATTAATATGTGAGCGTGGTGAATTTAAACACGTTCGGCAATTTCAATTTGAATTTAATCGACTGGAAAATGACAGTTTTTCAAATGGTCTCCAAATTTGACGAAATTAGTTTTGTTTGGACCGTATTGTCAAAGCATAGCCATATTTATTTTTCTGGAATTTTCGGAGTCGGGATGTGGCCCCGGTAGATTAAAGTGTCCGTTCAAACTCAGTATATATTGAATTATATTTTAATTTAAATGAAATCTTATTGTAACAGTCGAATTGGTTACGGATCATATCCCATTGTGTTCGGAATGGGGGTAATTAGCCTGGGGCGACAGTCATTGGGTTCGATTACGAGTTCAAACGAAAAATTAACTTTTTGGAGAATAAAATAATTAAATAAATAAATTAATATATATATTCTCTTAACTCCCCCTCTCCCTTCTTACTCAGTCAACGGCAAAATTAAAAAAAGAAAAGAGAAAAGAAAACTGCACGCTTCCCTTCGCCCTCCCTTGTTTCTTGCCGCCGATGATCTCGTCCTCCCCCCTCTCATCATCGCCGCCGCCAGAGGCTGGCGCCTCCACCTACGACCTCGCCCCTCCGACGCCATCTCTCCTCCTCCTTTTCCCTAATCGAACCTAAACCCCTTTCCACAACCACAACCGCCGCCATGGGGCCCCACCGCACCTGCGCCACCCCCAGCCACCTTCCCTTAGCCTTGCGCCTCTCCTTCGACGATCCACCTCCCTCCCTCGATAGAAAAACCATGAGTTTCTCTGATTTTTGTTTTATTTTATTTTTGTTATATGAAGATCCAATGCTTTATTAGGTAAAACCCTGACTTTTATTATATAAAAATATAAATTTTAATTAGATAAAAATATGATTTTTTATTATATAAATAGCAAAATAGAAATGTGATTTTCATTTCAAAAGTTGCAAAGTATATGATTTTTATATAGGTGATAGCGCTATAAAAATTAGATTTTTATATAAGAAGTAGCGATATAAAAATTAGAATTTTATATAAAAAGTAGCGATATAAAAATTAGATTTTTATATAAGAAGTAGCGATATAAAAAATAGATTTTTTATATAAGAAGTAGCGATATAAAAATTAGATTTTTATATAAGAAGTAGCAATATAAAAATTAGATTTTTGATTTTTGTTCTGCATATAACTTTAGTTAAAAATATAAAGATGAGATTTTTAAAAATATAAATATGAGATTTTAAAAATACAAAGATGAGATTTTAAAAAATATAAAGATGAGATTTTAAAAATATAAAAATGAGATTTTTTATGGTATGAATCATAGTGTTTTTAGTTAGATAAAAATTCGACTTCTAGTTATATAAAAATATGATTTTTATTATATATATAGCGATATAAAAATGCGATTTTTAAATATATAAACATCATATTAAAAATGTGATTTTTACTATGAACAGCGTGGAAAAGATTGCGTTGAAATTTCGGGCAAATCCAAACGGTTCAGAAATTCAGAAATAGAACTGGAGGAGTGGATCCCAATGGTGAGAACTTCTCACTCTAATTTTATTTACAGTTAAATATATACTAGGATGCATACGGTGCTTAGTAGCACCCGACACCTTTGTTTGAAACCATGGATGTTTGGTTGTTTGTTTTGATTAATTCATTTGTTTGAATTTAGTTTGGGATGTGAATGGAATTGATTAGAATTTGGTTTGTGTATGGCGCGAGCCATTATTAGGCGAGGGATAAGGCTAGACCTTATTCCAGTTCCAGTATCGCGCCGTTATACTGCCGAAATTTTCCGAAAATGTTAGAATAATAAAAATATCATTTTTATTGTATAATGAACTGTATAAAATATTCATGTGTTGAAATAAATATTTATCGTTAAAAATATAATTTTTAACGAGTATATAAATGAAAATAAATATTCATTTACAAATCGAACGATTTGTTTATGTACACACATTTGACTGGTATTGATTGGAACGATATATTTTACACATCGCCCAACTGCACAAATAAAATCTGTGTGTGTTGATTGAAACCCCACACGGGTATTGGGATGATATTTGACAGACACTAATCCCAATTGTTTAGTTGTATGTCAATCAATTGGTTGATAGACTGTTGTAAAGGTTAATTATTTATATTTAATGCTTACGTAGTCGTGTAATGCACTCTGGACGATGGTTAACTGTGTTTGATTATTGTTTTGTACACGTATGTATGAAATCCATGTAAATAAAATTATATGGTAATTGATTGTGTCTGATTCCAATCCGAAAAGAACGAATATTTTAAAATAACGAATAATGAATATTTTAAAATAAATAATATTTTAAAATAATATTTAGTAATGGATTAGGATATGATTTTGATGTCCGATTTGGGATGGACACGAAAATATATAAATATATGAAGCCGTGTTGATAAGATTAACGCCATTTTGATGTGAACGATATTTATATCGATTTTATTCATTTTTATAATGAATATCGAAAAGGAAATGATTTCAAAATCTGATATTTTGAAAATATTATCATTTATATATTATAATGATAAGGAAAATTCAATTTTGATTTAAAATTGAAAATGAAGTTAGAATCGTTTTAAAACAAATTTATAAAATACGTTTTAAATGGAAATCGACGAAATATATATATTATATATTTAATGGCCTGAATAGAACGCGCCGCGCCGCGGCAGTTCACGAATTTCGACCATTGACTTTGAATTGACATTACGGGAGACCCGACTGTCGGATTCTCCTAAAACCGAAACCGTTGGGTTCGTATCGAAAAGAGATTTCCAACGAATATAAGAGATTTGAAATCTAACGGTTGGATTTGGAATTATGTCCAAATCAAATTTGGAAAAGGTCGTTGTAAGTGCAATTCAATGACCGTTTATGGAAATCGACTGTACGGGACTTGATAAAATTATTAAAAATATTGATAATTTATGTAAAATCATAAGAAATGATTTGGAAATAATTGGGATGAAAAAATCCACGTTTGTAAAGATAAAAATATATTTTTTATCAAAATGAACTAGTTATTAACTAGATTTGAGATCCAATAATTTTTAAATAAAATAAATTGGATATGTGAATGGTTTTAATATAACCAGAAATTTCCAACAAGCAAATTGGAATGGATTTGGAATGGAAATAATCTTCGAAATATTTCGATATTGGATTCCGTGATTATACAGATATTGTTATGGAAATTTGGAAGATATATTTTATATCGTTATTTCTAATACGATAATTGTTGGTTTCAGAATTTGATATTGAATATAAGCCGATATAATTTCTATTTAGAGTCTTATATTTAATATATATATATATTTCATCGATTTCCTTTTAAAACGTATTTTATAAATCATTTTAAATTCGTTTTCAGAACGATTTCAACTTCATATTCAATTTCTAATCAAAATTGAATATTCCATATCATTGATATATAAATGATAATATTTTCAAAACGTTATATTTTGAAATCACTTCCTTTTCGATATTCATTATAAAAATGAAGAAAACCGATATAAGTATCGTTCATGTCAAAATGGAGTCAACCTAACCGACACGGCTTTATATATTTCAATAACTTCGTTATTCTATTCAACAAATGAATATTCTTTTCAACACATGAATATATATTTTTATTCAACACATGAATATTTCTTCTATTCAACACATGAATTTTTATTCTATTCAACACATGAATTTTCTTTCTATTCAACACATGAATTTTCCTTCTATTCAACACATGAATTTTCTTTTATATTCAACACATGAATTTTCCAAATTGGAATGAGACCCAATCAATTACCATATAATGTTAATTATATGGATTTCCATACGACACATGTATATAATAGCAACGATAAATAATCAACCATTATCCAGAGTGCACCACACAACTGCATAAGCATTAAATATCAATAATTAACACTTACACAGTCTGTCAACCCATCGATTGACATACAACTAAACAATCGAGATTAGTGTACGTCAAATATCATCCCAATACCCGTGTGGGGTTTCAAATCAACAAACACAGATTTATATTTGTGCAGTTAGGCGATGCGTAAAATTTATCGTCCCAATCAATATCAGTCAAATCGGTGTACATAAACAAATCGTTCGATTTGTAAATGAATATTTATTTTATTTCAACACATGAATATATATATTCTATTTCAACACATGAATATATATTTTATTTCAACACATGAATATATATTTTATTTCAACACATGAATATATATTTTACTTCAACACATGAATATATATTTTATTTCAACACATGAATATATATTTTACTTCAACACATGATTATATATTTTATTTCAACACATGAATATATATTTTATTTCAACATATGAATATATATTTTTCACATCACAATTAATAGTCAAATTTCACAACACAACCAATCACACAAGTCGTCCATGGTCTGTGGACAACAGGTGTCGGGTGCTACTAAGCACTGTCTGCATCCTATTATATATTTCAACTAGAAAATAAAATAAAAGTGAGGAGTTCTCACCAAGAGCTAAACCAATGCCACAACTCTTCATATGTAGGAAATCTTCGCCGGGCTCGCCCTTTGTCACTTTCATTGTCCGTATCCACTACATCATATAAAAATTATATTTTTATTCTCTACATATATAAAATTATATTTTTAACTTCATACTCATATAAAAATTATATTTTTAACCTCATACTCATATAAAAATTATATTTTTAACCTCATACTCATATAAAAATTAAATCTTTCATGTTATAAAAATATAAACTTTACATGATAAAAATCGGATTTTTATTTCACAACATCACATGTAAAAATCGGATTTTTATTTTCCCTCTATACTTAAAACTGAGATATAAAATCAATTTTAATGAATAAATGAAGGAACTCACAGTCTTTCGGTTGTAGGAGGGTTGCTAGAGGTCAGTGGTGGTCAGTGGAGAGCGCTGCCTGCGTTGGAGGGGCTGTGATGGCCGATGGTGGCGTTTTGGGGCCGTGGAGTTCGAATGGGAGGCGGGACTGAGTGGAACGGAGAGGGGGATGTGGTCTGACATGGCTCAGGAGGTCTTGGAGGTGCTGCGGCGGTTTTAGAGTCACGACGAGGGGAGGTTTTAATGAATCAGAGCGAGAGGGTGGTGCGCTCGCTTGCGTCGGAGGGGGAAAGAAGGGGGCGAGGCTTGGCCGGAGGTGGGGCGTAGTGGTGGCGCCGACGCTGGCCAGGGGGGCTCCATCGACATTCGGTGACGAAGGGGATGGCTAGCAGGTTTGACTTTCCAATTTGGGGGTGGAAGTTTGAATGAGAAAATGAACGAGGGGTATATATTATTTTATTTTATTTTATTAATTATTATTTTATTCTCCTAAAAAGTAGCTTATAATTTCGATCTCAAAACGAGACTCACCGCCTATCGTCCCTAGCTAATTACCCCATTCCGAACAAAATGGGATATGCATCATAAACTGATTCGACTGTTACGATCAGTTTCCATCAAAATCAAAATATAAAACTATATATTGAATTTGAACGCATATTTCAATTTACCGGGGCCACATACTGGCTATAAAAATTCTATAAAAATTATTTATAGCTCTGTATTGGCGATACGGTCCTAACGAAACTAACTTCATCGAATTCTGAGACCATTTGAAAAATGACCATTTTCCAATTGATTAAAATCAACTAAAACTGGTCATTCCTTTGCCACGCTCACATATTGATTCAGAAAATTACGAATTTTGAAACCTAGCAATAACTTGACATCACGGATCCAAAAAAAGTGGTTTCATCGAAAACCGAGGTCGTTTACAAAATAGCAATTTTTAAGGGCTAGAATTCCATAGCGACTATTCTGAATTTTCAACTGGACATTTATCCATGCTATGAATTTTCAATTTTTTGGATTCGTTGGAAAGATATTCTCAAATAGATTCTAATATTTTTGGTTTCGCTAAAATCCGGTTTATTTTGAATCCTGTGCGTTCATTTGAAATTTGAAATTGAATTTTCGAACTACCGCGCCATTTTCAATTCCTTTTATATTTAAATAAAATATTTATATTCTAACGACGATTCAAATAAGTATATACATTGTAATTCTATTCAAAATAAATTTCTTGTCGCTATTATTTAAACTAATTCATTTTAAATATTCAAAATTCACTAAAATTGCCAAAATAAAAGTTAAAAATTGGCTCAGATTTCTGGGTTATTACAATCTCCCCCACATAAAATTTTTCGTCCTCGAAAAGGAACGAAGCTGAAAGTTGTTTAACTAATCAACTCAACTTTCATTATTTTCATTACGGCTTAAGTTCTTCAACTTTTCAGTTTCAAAGAACTTTTCAAATTTTTCAAAAATTTGGCTAACACCCTAAATTTTCGAAAAATTTTGCCATAACCTCCCCTGCACTGGGAGCTTCAGGATATTTCCAATAGCCTCCCATGGCCCTCACCAATCCAAAAGAAAAAGAAATAGCCAAGCGGCAAGCCAATCGGCTCATAAAATCATCAAAAACCCAATAAAATTAGTAAATATGTACCTATTTGTCGGGCAAACAATTTTATTCTTCTGCTCTAGCCTCCTTGCTATGACCTGCTCAATGTAAGTACATGTATATGCATGCAAATGTGACTAATTTTCAATACAATTCACTATTCGGTTCAATTTGGCATAATGGCTCAAAATTTCAATTAATCAAACAACACAACCAACAATCAATTAATTGATTAGCTTTTCAAATTCATAATTTTAATACATAGTCCAAAAATCAGATTTTTGATGCCAAATCACAACAATATATTCTAACTATATTTTGGTTCTCACACCAGTCAATTGGAAATATACAGAAATCCCACTTTCGGCACTCAAACATAAATACTGATGATGCACGTGCTATCATCAGTACCATCTCCGGGTGACTAAAGCGTGACTCTATATCTATCCAGTATATTAAAATTTCAAATACACGCGGATCAGACGTATACGCAAAATCTTTATATACCGGATTGTCCAAATCAATACAAATAAATATTCAAATACGAATAATTGAATTAAACTTTCAAAACAAAAATTGTTTTCATTTTATTTATATACTCTTCACACTCGTTCTAGGATACTATTGATCCCATCTCTAACGAGTCATTCCCATTGGATATTACTAATCCAATCTCTGATGAATTCTTTCGTCTGGTTCTAATGTGTCTTGTTCTCGAGCTTTGTAAACCAAAGCTCTGATACCAACTGTGAAGAGCCATAACTTCCCCGGTAAGGAAAGCACAGATACCTTAGAGAACAAGCCACATCGGGACGCAAACAGATGAACATTTCATTGCTTATTACAACAATTCCATCAGAATACAAGAATGTTACAGAGTATGAATAAATATTACACTGAAAAATATGAGAGATTTCAGTTACATTTAAATACATCGCAGCGGAAAATAATACAAAACACAACTGGAAGTAATACACGGATACAGAGCTTTCCGAGTATCGTTCCAACTGTAAATCAGGATCCTGTGAATATAAATCTGCAAACCCAAAACTACTAGCTGCCCGTGTCAAAATAAGGGCACCTAGAGTTTAGGTTAAAACAACAAACTCCAGGTCAGTCATGTGACTAGCGTGAGAACTAAAACAGTTATTAATCTTTATTTTAAAGTTAGGTAAATCAAGGGACCACGCCGTATAACACGGAACGGGGTTTCCTCCCAAGAATACCAGTGCATAAAACAACAGCGCAATGCTAAATAAAGAAAAATGAAGCTATTATAAGACCCAGGTCCCATCACACAATGCAACGCAAGCCGGAGGATAGGGTTTTTACCTTATAATTGCCAAATAATGCTTGATACGTGAAATATCATCTTTTATTATTACTATAAGTGTATAGTGTCAAAACAATTTCAATCATAAGTATCAATCATAGACGGCATAAGTGCCCCATACCACTATGTCGCCATACTAGGCTCTACAATCAAAACCGCAAAACCATGTATTGGAAGTTGGATTTCCATCTACAAACCGAGGCAAGGGATCGTCCTCAACCGATTTGAGACTGTCTAGCCCGAGCCTCAGGATCAGAGCTCGAGCGACCCTTGGAGCGACAGGGTCGGTCCATCGATGTGGATTAAAATGCCTGAACACTGTGTTTCCCTGCCCTTTGGGGCGTAAATGAGTTCAATGACTCCATCGGCTCCACATAGTCACCGATATATCCGAGGCGCCTTGCAATAGCAACAACCACACAGGTGAAAATAATATAAATGTCAGGACTGGTAGGTCACTGACACCACCCTAGCTAGAAGGAAACGCATGCCCTCCCTGAGGTCCTCTCCCGTTGCTGGTTCACAACCGGGGTGTGAGGCTCGTGAATCAATGTTACACAAAGATATGCCACGCAGGCGGTGCTTTGATCATCAACCACAAGACTTTGCTTTTCAACAGAAGCTTTGATCAATTGCCACTTAGGCATGCCACACAGGCAATTCACTCCATGCGATTGATATCCATCAATATATAACCCCTGAGCTCGTACGTCTCAGATAAGGGCGTTAAGCAAGAGAATAAATTCTCCGCTGCCAAACAGACATATATTTAATAGAAATCAATCAAACAGAATAAAATCCAATGTTAGACACATAGTCCATTTAAAAGTTCGTTCTGGGTCTGAACGAAACCAGAGGCACCTTGTACCTCGCATATCCATCAATCTCCAAGTACGTCTGGACGATCACCAACTGATTCCCTCCTCTTGGGTGTACAGGCTAATCAAAATCATCAGTAATCACCCAAACGATGTGAAGACCTCCGGTCTTCTACCACCGTCTTCATCCTCGACACCACGTTGAATCAGTTATTTAGAATGGGATAAACCTGGTTTTTCTGAATAACTCGCATATATAATAAACAAGTGTTATACAAACACAACATACGCCTCATTCCAATTCAAAATATTCTTTTATTCAAATATTCTTATACTTTGGGAAAGATTCCCATTAATTTTATCAAAGATAAATTCTTAAATTTATTCTTTAATCTTCTTTTGAATATCAATTCAAACTAGTCGGGATTAGCGAACCACACCGAAGTGATCATTTATTTTATTTTCCAATCCCAACCTATTCATCCCATGAAGTAAAACTAGTCGTACTTCATATCTAACACCATGGTGTTATCGGTAAATTCAATTACCATTTCACGTTCAAATCTAATTAAAGATTTAACTATCGCTTGGAGCAAAACTGGTGATACTCCATTCTCGATCATTTCAATCTAATTAAAGATTCTTAACACTCCACTTGGTTTTAATCTTCCCAAAAATCAATATCCTGTCTTTAACTGGGTTAAAGAATGTAATAACCCGGAAAATGTGAACCAATTTAAAAATTTTTAAAATTGGTTATTACCAAAGAATTTGAATAATTGAAATAGCATATTTCAATAAAATAAAGAATTGGGTATAGTAAGGCAGTTTGAAATTTTGAATACAAACTTTGTCTGACTGTACCGGGTGGAAAATATCACGGATTTTAGCGAAACTGAAAATATTTAAATCTGTCTATGAATACCTTTCTAACGAATCTGAAAAATTGAAGTTTCATAACGGGAATCAAAAGTTATGGCCAAATGAATTTTCAGAAAGGTCGCTATAAAGCATATATAGCCCCTGAAAATTGATATTTTGCATACGACTTCGGAGTTCGACGAAACCACTTTTGTTGGGTCCGGGATGTCAAACTATTGCTAGGTTTCAAATTTCATAATTTTTGAAGCTAGTATGTGAGCGGGGCAAAAGAAAATGTGATTGGTCAATTTCTGTTAAAATGGGTCGACCTAAAAATGGTCGTTTTTCAAACGAGCTCAGAATTCGACGAAACTGGTTTTGTTAGGACCGTATCATAAAAAACAAAGCTAGATTTATTGTTCTGGAATTTTTCGATTCAGTTTGTGGCCCTGGCAAATTGAAATGTACGTTCAAATTAAATATTGAATGTTTTATATTTTAATTTGAAAAATAACTGACTGTAACAGTCGAATTGGCCAACGAAACATATCCCATTGTGTCCGGAATGGGGGTATTTAGCTAGGGGCGACAGTCGTTGGGTTTGATTTCGAGTTCGTTTGTAAAAACACTATTTAAAATTTCCTATAAAGTCTCGACCAATAGGATTTTTTCTTTAGAAAAAAAACCTACGAAACCCTAGCCGCCCCAGACGATATCGACGATCCAGGAAGCTCGAAACTTTCCTTCGACTTTCCCGCGGCCACCGCCACCTATAGGCCGCGCCACCACCGCCGTTTGACAGCCCTTCCTCCCCTCTTCACATCCGACCAAACCTCACCCGCCACCATCGCCTGTATCGCCTGAACCACCTCCACGAAGTCGCCGCCTTTCCGACGCCGCACCGCCTCCCTCCGACCACCGAGCTGACCCTGCTCCTAGGCGCAGGCGCGTCTCTCCAAGACCGAGAGCGTGGCACTACCTGATCGAAGCAACGATCGACGGATTTCATGAATTTTGCTAACCTAGTTTTGAATCAAAAATAAAGGTACGACCTTTATTATTATAAAATGAAAATAACACTATAAAGCATTGCAAAACTTTGAAAAATAATATCTTTTTCGTTCGTTAACGAAATTCGATGAAACAGGAGGCACCGTGACCGCAAGGAGGCTCTCTACCATCTAGAAGAAGCCGCAGATTTTTCTGATCTTCCTACGATTTTTAGCACTGCAATAACCAATGTGAGGAATCTAAACTGAATTGTGTGAATGGAATCGTGTTGTATAAATTATATAAGCGAAGTGTAATTATATACGCATCGTATACCTCATGTACATGTGTTGTATAAGTTATATTAGCGATGTATAAATTATACAAGCGTTGAATGAAACATATATGCTTTGAATTGTGATGAAATGCAAGTGAATTATTATATAATATATATATATATATATATATATATATATATATACACTCCCCTCGTCCACAGACCATGGACGATATTTATTGCTTGTGATTGACGTGATATTTTATGGTATGACGAATGGTTGGAAATAATTGTTTGTGGTTGATATTGTGGTTGAAAAATACCTTTGTGGTTGAAAAATACCTGCTTGTGGTTGAAACAAATTAGAATAGGATTGTGGAATTGAAAATAAAACATGTCGCCTGCGTGCGAACTAGATGCATGATCCCCATTGTCAAAAACCGCGAGGTTTTAAGGTAGAGCGAGGAGCCGTACTAGGGACGGTCCCGGTTTTAACTACCCTACCGTTATGCTGCCGAAATTTTCTGAAATATACATGTGTTAGAATAATTTTCATTCATTGAAATAAATTACATATGTTGAAACAATTAATCATGTGTTGAGTTGCAATTCATTCGTTGAGTTGAAATTCATGTTGAATATTATTTGAATTTAAACAAATAGTTTTAGCGATAAAAATCACATTTTTATATATATACAAACTATAACAAATATTCATGTGTTGAGTTGCAATTCATTCGTTGAGTTGAAATTCATGTGTTGAATATTATTTGAATTTAAACAAATAGTTTTAGCGATAAAAATCACATTTTTATATATATACAAACTATAGCAAATATTCATGTGTTGAGTTGCAATTCATTCGTTGAGTTAAAATTCATGTGTTGAATATTATTTGAATTTAAACAAATAGTTTTAGCGATAAAAATCACATTTTTATATATATACAAACTATAGCGAATATTCATGTGTTGAGTTGCAATTCATTCGGCGAGTTGAAATTCATGTGTTGAATATTATTTGAATTTAAACAAATAGCTTTAGCGATAAAAATCACATTTTTATATATATACAAACTATATAGAATATTCATGTGTTGAATAGAAATTCGTTCGTCGAGTTGAAATTCATGTGTTGAATGTTATCGTATTTTAAAATAAAATGAATAGACAATAAAAACTACATTTTTATTGTGAATATGAAGTGTTAAAAACATTCACGTGTTGGGAAAATATTTTTGATGATAAAAATATTTCTTTTATCATGTATACGCTTTGATAAAAATACACAAGTGTTGAAATAAATAATAGTTTGCTAGAAATATTATTATTAGCTTTGTTCTGCATATATATACATGTGTTGAACAGGAAAAAATGGATTAGCTGTAGAGTAAAGAAATTATTTGCATGCCCGACAAATAGGTAAACCTTGATGAGTTGGCTGCGCAATTTTATTTTTATATCAACTCCTGTGAATGCCATTAGATGCGGAGTGCTGGTTATTCTGTGTGAAATAATAAATATCGCCATAGGATAGTAACAATTAATTTTGAACTACACTACATGGCATACTTCTTGACGATAGGCATACTTCATCATATTCCACATAAGAAATTGGAGCTTGTGTGATGAGGTGGAAGATTTACCATACGAGCAAGAGGCTTGTATGGCGATGACTATATACTACAGGTTGAACTGATGACTGATATGGACTATATAAAATATAACGATAAATTGCCAGATTAATAAAAACTGTAACAACCCGGAATTTTGGGGCCAATTTAAAATTTTATTTTAAGTGATTTTAATGCGTTTTGATTTTAAATAATCTATTTTAAATAATAATGTTCACAAATTTGATTTAAATCGAAGTTAGAATGAATGATTTAATTTTAATTAACAAAAGAGTTAGAAATAACACGGTAGTTTGAAAAGTCAAACTTGAACTTTGACTGACCGTACAGGATGCAAAATTTAACGGATTTTAGTGAAACCAAAAATATTAGAATCTATTTTAAAATATCTTTCCAACGAATCCGAAAAATTGAAATTTCATAGCGGAAATCAAAAGTTATGGCCAATTCAATATTTAGAAAGGTTGCTACGAAATTTATAAAGGATCAAAATGCTACTTTTTGCATACGAAGGAATTTGAACTCGAAACCACTTCCATTGAGTTCAGAATGATGTTTCTACATTGGATAACAGTAAACACTTATATATTTTGAGTTTCGGGATTTATTTGTTTAAAAATATATTTTTAATATTAAATATATTGGCCTTAAAAATAGTCATTTTTTCAAACGACCTCGGTTTTCGACGAAATCACTTTTGTTGGAACCGGAATGTCAAATTATTGCTAATTTCAATTTTCAGAATTTTTCGAATTAATATGTGAGCGTGGCGAAATAAAATGTGTTTTGACTATTTACAGTTAAATTTGAACGCCTTAAAAATAGCCATTTTTCAAACAGTCTCAGAATTCGACGAAAATAATTTTGTTGGATTCGTATCGTCATAAGAAAGCTAAAAATATTTTTTTTAGAATTTTCTAAGGTCGTATGTGACCCCGGCACATTTAAATGTACGGTAGGAATTAAATAATTAATTTAATATTGTATTTTCAATTAAAACCGAAAAAAAAACGTACAGGCATCAGAATTGGACCTTGGGACATAGCCCATCGCGTTCAGAAGGCCTCAAAACTTTAAGATCTACAGTAAGCAGGCCCAAATCCGAGAAAGTCCAAAAATCCACTTTATTTCACGAAATTCGGAATTAAATATTAAAATAATATAAAAATCCGAAAACCCTAACCCTAATTCTCTAATGGCCAGCCGCCGCCCAGAAATTGATGGCCAGAATTGCTCCAACTTCAAATGCTATTAACTTTTGATCCGTTCGACGAAAATTGACGTATGACCTACCAAATCGAAGAGAATTCAGAGACCTTTCAATCTATACGGTTAAGATCGGGTTTTGGTGCACGGATTTCGCGAATTTTGTCCGAGAAGGGGCTGCGGTTTTTATTGGTTTGCGGGCCCTAGGAGAGGCCGAGTTCGACGGGGTTGATGGTGTAGGTGGCTCTCGACATGGCGGTCGCGGTGGTGGTGTTGGATCGGCGAATGGAGGCTTCTAGAGGGGTGCGATTTTGGCATTGGAGAGGGGGTTTGGGTTCGGCGTGCGTCTGGACAATGAGGAAGAAGGTCCGAAATTTTTTTTTTATTATTATTTTATTATTTTAATATTTAATTACCCGATCTTTAAAAATTCATAACTCTCTCATACGAGGTCCGTTTGACGAACCGTAAATTGCGTTGGAATCACAAAATTAAGAGCTTCGCGATGGCGCTGACCGCAGCTGAAAAGGAGACAGTCAAATTTCGACCAAAATTCAATGTGAGAATTCAAATTTTCATTATTTAATTTATTATTAAATTATTTTCTTCCTCTAAAATAATTGTGTGATGATGTTAATTCAGATCTGAAATGTTGTATGTAAATAAATGGTTGATTGTTGCTTGTGGTGTGTTTATTGTTCATGTTATGATTAGATCCACCTTTAAATTGCATATATTATTGAGTTTCAATTGCGGTTGGGAAATTAAATCTAAATTTAGATTTAAAAACATATTTTATTTAGATCTAGACGTTCTGATTTATTTTATATTATTAAAATATATTATTTTCATTTTTCTGAAATGAACAATAGAAGTTAAACGACAAACAAATATTTATTTTTATTTGTTGATTTAACAATGGAATTTGGTCGACAATAAATATTTATTTTTATTTGTTGGTTTTATAATAGAAATTGTCACAACGAATAAAATATATCTTTATTTGTTTACATTAAAGAGAATGGACCAAGAAAATATATCTTTTAATGTGAATTTGTTTACATTAAAAAAAAAATGAATGACAAAAAAATATATTTTAATATGAGGTTGTTTCATTAAAAAGAATGAAAACAAAGATTTCATTTTTTTATGTAAAATTAGTTTTTAATCAAAAGTCATAATTTATTTGTCATTTTGATGTCAATAAAAGTAGCAACATTAAAAATCTCATTTTTAATGTAATATTATTTCAATAAATGAAGTAACATTAGAATGTTATTTTTAATGTAATAAGTATTTTCAATAAAAGAAGCAACGTAAAAAGATCATATTTTTATGTGTCCATTGTTTTCAATAGAAAGACCTTGCATAAAAAAATCACATTTTTAATGTGATTTAGATTTCATTGTAAAGATGAAGATAAAATGGATTTTATTTTTATTTTTATTTTCATTTTTGGCAATGGAAAGTTTACAAATTAAAATTGCATCTTTATTGAAATTTTGTTTATTGTAATGAATAGAAAAGATCGCATCCATATGTGTAATGAGAAAAAAGATTACATTTATATGTAATGAAAATGAACAGAAAAGGATTACATTTTTAATGTAATCAAAGATTAAGAATCACATTTTGGTTTACATATCATATGTAAATTAAAATTCATTTTAGAAGTAAAACTTTTGTTTACATTTTTATGTAAATAAAAAAAAGACATGTTTTGGAAATCACAATGTTTGTTTACATTTTTATATGTAAATAAGAAATTATTTTCAGAAGTTACATTATATTTGTAAATATATTTTGTAAATAAAAAGTTGTTCTTTATTTTGCATTCACCAATGCAAAAGTATATTGAAAATAAAATTATTCTTTTATTTGCATTTACCAATGTAAATATACATTAAAAATAAACTTGTTCTTTTGTTTGCAACTAAAAATGCAAATATATATTTAAAAATGAAACTTGTTCTCTTATTTGTATTTACGAATACAAATATATATATTAAAGTAAAATTTATTCTTTTATTTGCATTCACTTATGCAAATACATTTTGAAAATGAACGAACCTTTTTATTTGTGTTCCCAAACACAAATACATTATAGAAAATGAATGATCCTTTATGTTTGTGTTCTCAAACACAAATATAACATAGAAAATTAAAATGGTCTTTTTATTCGTGTTCTTAAACACAAATAAAACATTAAAATAAAAGAACATTTTTTTTGTGTTCTCCAACACAAATATAACATGATTTTAAGGTAGTACATTTTATTTTTATTTGTATTTTCAATGCAAATATTTCATGAAATCAAAGGTTCACATTTTTGTTAACATTTAATAATGTAAACAATACAAGAAAATAAAAATTACATTTTTGTTTGCATGCTACAATGCAAACGAAATGTAGAAAAGAGAATATGTATTTTTATTTGCATTTTGTCATGCAAATAAAATAAAGGAGATAAAATTACATTTTTGTTTGCAACTTTGGTTGCAAACAAACAAGAAATAAAAAATTACATTTTGTTGCAATTTAGATGCAAACAAATTTATTAAAAACAAAAGATACATTTTTGTTGCATGTTTTAAATGTGAACAAAGCATTAAAATAAAAGTTACATTTTAATTATTTATTTACTTCACTTGATGTAAATAAACATAAAATAAGAAGTTGTTCTTTTATTTACATTTCTTGATGTAAATAAAACTAGAAATTTAATATTACACTTTTATTTGCTTTACTCAACGCAAATAAAACAGGAGAATAAAAGAAATATTTTCATTTGCAATCCTTAATGCAAATAAATTATGAAATGAAAAAGTTACATTTTTTTTATTTACATTCCTCTATGTAAATAAACATCAAATAAAAAGGTTGAATCTTTATTTGCATTCTCTATTGCAAATAAAGCATGAAATGAATAGTTATATTTTGTGTTATTATTTATACCCCCTATTACGAATGGAATTAAAAGATTACATTTTTCTTTTCATTTATTTACAATGAAAAGAACTGAAATAAAGATTATATTTTTATCATCATTTTTGGTGCGTTAAAAGAATAGAAATAAAGATTACATTTTTATTGACATTTTACATGCGATAAAAAGAACAGGAATAAAAGAGATATTTTTATCATCGTGTTATATATTGTTTATTACACTGCCATAGGCAAGTTACCTGACTTGTTTATGTGATTGGGTCGATAATTTTCACACATCGCCCAAGTGCACAAATAATCTATTATTTGTTTGTTGGTTGAAACCCCACACGGGTGTTGGGATGAAAATTAACATACACTAATCCTAATATTTAGTTGTATGTTGATCGGTAGATCGACAGGCTGTGATGAGCGTTATTATTTAATTTTAACGCTTACACAGTTGGAATTTACACTTTGGATGAAATGGATGATTTGATGATTATATTGTTATTGTCATATATATGATGTGTGTGAAATCCATATAATCCAAATTATATGGTAAATGGTTGAGTCACATTTCGATTCAGATGTTCTTTTAAATAAGAATATTTTTACATTAGAAATTCTTTTTATTTAAATATATATATATATTTTTTAATTAAGTATATGTTAAATAAAGAATATTTGTAAAAGGTAAAAATCTTTTATATAAAGAATATTTTTAATGATTATCTCTAAAATACGTTTTTCTTATAATAATAAATATTTAAAGAGAAATCTTTTATTTAAGATTATTAGAATTTGCAAATCTTATTTTATGATATGAAATAAATTGAGATGTGAAGTGGATTTATCGTGGACGGTGTTTTTAAATGACATTTCTCCTTTAATCCAATTTACATTGAAATTATTATTTGGAATTTATAAATCTATTTTATAGATTTAAAAAGAGCATTTCCTAAAAATCTAATTTTCCAATTTAATATATATTCAATTGGAATTAAGTGGAAAATTCGATTGGTAATAATTGAGATGGGCTTCTGTAATAGAAGACCGATATTATATATGGAATTTAAGAGGCTTTGCCGTTATTCCATGTATATTGTTAGTCCGATACAGAAATTCACATCGATTATGTATTGATTGATTTCTGTGGAATTCCATATTTTGGAAATTGATTTATGGGTTTATCGTGAACTGTGTTTTAAATGACATGAGTTCTTTAACCCGTTTAAAAGAAGATTTATTCTTTAAAATAAATGATCTGTGAAAATGATTTTTGATATTAAATCAAATTCAGAATTTTTAATAAATCTTTTAAGGAAGATTTATGATTAAATTTATTAATTTATCTTTGATAAAATTAATGAGAATCTTTTAATATGAATATCTTATTAAAAGAATACTCTGAGTGGGAAATGTGGCGTAATGTGTGATTTTCCAATATTTGATTTTTAATCACAAAATACGCGAGTTATTCAGAAAGACCGGGTGTAACCCATTCTGAATAATCATCACGACGATCAAGAGTCGAAGATGAAGATGGCAATTGAAGACCGAAGTTTCCACATCGTTGGGATGATGATGACTGGTATCTTGAATTGGGACTGGACACCCCAAGGCAAGGTATTTGGTAATGATCGTCCAAATGTATTTGGAGATCGACGGACACGTTGTTTCGCTCAGACCCAGAGCGGACTTGTAAATGGATTGTGTGTCTGACATTGTATTCTTTTCTACTGTATTTGTTGAACGCTACTGATTATATATTTCTGTTTGGTGGTGGAGAATTTATTCTTCATTTAACCCCCTTCTCTAAGACGTATGAGCTTAGAGGTTATATATATATATTGGTAGATGATCAATGATATAGTAGAGTCTGACAATGTGGCATGCTAAGATGTAATTGATCAAGGCTTTGTTGAAAAGCAGGCCTTGTGGTTGATGATCAAAGCACAGTCTATTTAGGCATAGCTTTGTGTATATCGTGACTTCGCGAGCCTCACAGCCCGGTAGATTCTAAAACGGGAGAAGGGAACGCAGGGAGTGCACACGTTTCTTTCTAGCTAGAGTGGTGCCAGGGACCTACCAGCGCTGGCATTTATTCATTGTGGTTGTTGGATTGTTCGAGGCCTCGGTTTATGCGGTCGCCACTGGCCGTAGTATAGGTCCAAAAGGACCGGGAAGCGTGTGTTCAGGCATAACCAATCCACAAAAGCAAGTGTTGACCGGCCCTGCAGGATCCAAGGGTTGGACAGAGTACCAATCCTGGGGCATTGCTAGAGTGTCTCGAATCGGTAAGGATCTCCTCCCTAGCCTTGACTCAGATGGAAACCCAAATTTCCAATACGACATCACACGGTTTTGATTGTATACCTATATATGGCGACATAGTGGGATGGGGCACTTATGCCGTCTAGGATTGATATATTTACTTTGATGTATTTCAAATTGTTTGCACACTATTATTATATAATATCGTGTTTATCGTATCAAGCATCTTTTGATCATTATAAGGTAAAACCCTATCCTCCGGTTTGCGTTGCATTGTGTGATGGGACTTGGGTCTTATAATGGTTTCATTTTTCAGAAAAAGCATTGCGTTATTTTGACGATTTACTTTAGTCATGCACTGGCAATCCAATGGAGTAAACCCGTTCCGCGTTAGCGGCGTGGTCCTGTGATTAGCCTTATTTTTAATTAAGGTTAGTTTAAGAATTCTCACACCAGTCCCACGACTGACCTGTAGTTTGTTTCACTTTGCAAACTCGGGTGCCCTCTTTCCACACGGGAAGTCGAGTAGCTTATTTGACAGATATATAAAACAAGATCCTGGATTGAAGACTGAAGCTGTGGCCATAATGTTGATAGCCTTCCACTGAGATTAGTTCCGCTGCAATGTATTCATTTTTTTTGTATTTATTCTTCCGCTGTAATTTTTTTCCCATGTACTCTGATATGTATATTCTGTACTCTGATGTAACATTTATTATAGTGTTATAAAAGTCTTCTGTTATCTGTTGTAATGTGTTGTATGCCCAAAGTTAAAGTATTCGTAGGTTTCCACCTTTTGGGTCAGACCTGTGTGGTTTATGGTCGATTCAAAGGGCGGGAATTTGCGGGTCTTTACAAAAACCCCACGCGGGTCTGGAGTTGACAATAATCACGTCTCTCTAGTTATTAGATACGGCACATGGACTATTTATTTCCACACGGAAACGGGGTGACGAGAATTTATTCTCTGGAGTGATTATCTATACATGCTCCCCCGTAAACACCAGAATATATCACTATAAATATGTGGATGCTTTTTAGGATTTATTGGGTACCTAACACGGCCCAATAAATTTCCAAACCCCTCCCCGTACAAAGGAGGTTATGGCGAAATTTTTCGAAATATTAAGGCGTTAGTGAAATATTTGAAGTGAAAACGAAGTTGAAAATATAGAATGAACTATATTTATATATATAAATATAAATACAATTAAATTAAATCGAATAACGACGCTGCGGTTCGAATTTTGAAACCGTAACTTCAAACGACTAGTGCGGAAGATCCGACCGTCGGATTTTCACGAAACTGGAACCGTTGGGTTCGCTTTGGGAATATCTTCCCAATTATATAGACTTTGTAGAAATCCAATGGTTAGATTTCCTGATATGTGTAAAACAAATTAGGGGGAAAAGAGCGCCAGTGCCACGGCACGACCTGAAACGTCGTTTAATTAAATATGGCCATTTTTAAACAAATAAAAATGGCGAAAAAGCGTTATAAAATATTGTAAGCAACATAGATTGCAAATAAACCAATTGGGCTTGAATTGTTTGATATTTGATGGTTGTATGTGCTTGACACGAAAATAACACTAAAGAACTGAAAGATGGATGTCGAATAATATAACCATGGAAAGAATCGATTTAAATTCTAATTACGTGAATTATTTGAAAAGGCCGAGCTAACCCTCATTTCAAATAATTTATCGAGCGATTCGAATTGGAAAATGCAAAGACGATTCAAGACCGACGATCTTCGTATCAGTTGGATGGGCGCTGCTGAGGTTCCTGACCGGAGTAGCTACCGTGAAGGAACGGAAGTAGTAGCCGTCTGAACGTATGTGTTGATTGGACGGATATACGAGGAATTTGACGCCTCCGGTTTCGTTCAGACCCAGAACGGACTTGTAAATGGACTGTGTGTCTGACATTGGATTTTGTTCTATACTGATTGATCTCTGTTAAATATATATCTGTTTGGCGGCGGAGAATTTATTATTTTTCTTATCGCCCTTCTCTGAGACGTACGAGCTCAGAGGTTATATATAGATGGAAATCAATCGTATGGAGTGGACTGCCTATGTGGCATGCCAAGATGCTGTGATCAAGGCTTCTGTTGCAATGCAAAGTCTTGTGGATGATGATCAAAGCACGGTCTACGTGGCCTGGCTTTGTGTATAGCGTGGATTCGCGAGCCTCACACCTCGTATGAGTTAAAAACGGGATGCGGACTGCAGGGAGAACACGACGTTTCTTTCTAGCTATGGTGGTGTCAGTGACTTACCAGCCCTGACATTTATATCTATTTTTCACCTATGTGGTTGTTGGAATGCGAGGCGCCTCGATTATAGGTCTGTAAGGACCAGGAAACGTGTGTTCAGGAATACTAATCCTCAAACATAAGAGAGGACCGGCCCTGAAGATCCAGGGTTACCCAGAGTGTGTAGTCCTGAGGCATTTGCTAGAATGTCTCGAAGCGGAGAGGAGCTTGCCTCTTGCCTCGACTCATGACGGAAATCCAATTTCCAATACGAAATGACGGACTCGATTGTAGAACTAGTATGGCGACATAGTGGTATGGGGCACTTATGCCGTCTATGATTGATATTTATGATGCTATTCGTTTTTGAAACATATATGCACTAGTAATAATATCAATTGATTTTGCTTTATACGTATCAAGCATATTTGGCCATTATAAGATAAAACTCTATCCTCCGGCTTGCGTTGCATTGTATGATGGAACCTGAGTCTTATAATGGCTTCATTCTTTTTAAAAGCATTGCGTTGTTTTAAAAGAATTTGCTTTGTTTTAAATGCACTAGCAATCACTAGAGTAAACCCATTCCACGAAAGTGGCGTGGTCCTATGATTTGCTTATTACTGTTGTTTTAAACTGTTAAATAGATTCCTCATACCAGTCCCCATGACTGACTTGTTATTTGTTTCACTTTGCAAACGCGGGTGCTTTTATTTTCACACGGGCAGCCTAGTTCACAGGTGGCAGGTTGTTTTTGGCTCTGCACTGTTGCATAGAGTGCATTTTGGCTCATGGCGAGGCTGACTTCACAGAGATGACTTTGACATTTTCCACCATTATTGTACTTATATTATGATTCCGCCACTGGCGATGCAGACTGATTTACTTTCAGTACTAATTATCGTATGTATATGTACCGCCTTCGGCGATGTAGACTGATACCCTTATTATGTCTCACTGCATGTATGTATTCCGCCTCTGGCAATGATGACTGATCACTTCCCTTTTATTTACTAAGTTATATCCTATGCTGTACTATTCTGATGTTGTTACATGTTGTGATTCCGCTATCATATTCATGTAAATTATTCTATTTATTGTTTCTGCTATTATCTGTACTCTGCTATGATGATTAATGTGTTATATTCCAATGATTATCCTTAATACCGCTCCTCGGATTTTGGGATCGTCACAAAGAACCAATGTCATCTAAAACACGGTTCACGATAAACCCAAAATCACATTCCATTAATTATCAGGTTAAAGAACAAGTGTTATTTCAAACACCGTTCACGATAAACCCAAAGGCAGGGCGCTATAATTAAAACTGAGATATAAAATCAATTTTAATAAATAAATGAAGGAACTCATAGTTTTTCGGTTGGAGGAGGGTTGCTAGAGGTCCGTGGTGGTCAGTGGAGGGCGCTGCCTGCGTTGGAGGGGCTGTGATGGCCTATGGTGGCGATTTAGGGCTGTGGAGTTCGAATGGGAGGTGGGACTGAGTGGAACGGAGAGGGGGATGTTGTCTGACGTGGCTCAGGAGGTCTTGGAGGTGTTGCGGCGGTTTTAGGGTCGCGAGGAGGGGAGGTTTTCGTGAATCAGAGAGAGGGGGGTGTGCTCGCTTGCGACGGAGGGGGAAAGAAGGGAGGCGAGGCTTAGTCGGAGGTGAGGCGTGGTGGTGGCGCCGACGCTGGCCAGGGGGGCTCCATCGACGTTCGGTGGCGAAGGGGAGGGTAGGGATAGCGGGTTTGACTTTTCGATTTGGGGGTGGGAGTTTGAATGAGAAAATGAACGGGGGGTATATATTATTTAATTTAATTTAATTAATTATTATTTTATTCTCCTAAAAAGTAGCTTACAATTTCGATCTCAAAACGAGACTCACCGCCTGTCGTCCTGTAACACCCCACGTCCATTAATGTCACTCACAAAGGGAATGCATTAACTTCCATGGAGGTTTTAAGTGAATATAGAACAGTAAAATTACAACAAGACAGATATAAAATAGTACTTGGAAATTCAAAAACTTTATTTCATTGTAGCAGAAGTCAAAACATGTTTGATTACATCATAACACCATATTCAATGTCAAGTACAATATCTATCTTGATAAAACAAGTACATAATCCCATTACATGAATAGCCATTAAAAAGAAAGATAACAAGCTGGACTTTACTTCAGCAGTCCAAGCTTTCCAGAAGATAAGCGATCCAACTAGACTCCACTAGAACTTGGCCCAACCTGCGGACCTGAAGGGAGAAAAAGGATGGAAAAGAGGGGGTCAGACATAAAGTCTGGTGAATATGATAATTCTACAATACTATTACCAAAATAACTGGACTAAGGCATAAGCTGGAAAACAAGAAAATGTCTATGAAGAGCAGATTAAGGACATAGACAATTGCTAAAGGCAACGTTATAGGCGCTCCTAAATACTAAAGGATAAACACTATACTGCACCACACCAGTCACCCTAAAGATTCATCCCACTTAGCTTCACTTAGAAACTTTCCCAATGGCTTTACGTACCCCTAGCTGACTACATAGGTGCCGCCTGCCCCTATCTCCACTAGGTGTACCCTACTTCCCATTATTCGATCGGCTCCCTAACTCGTAGATACCCGTGCTGGCCCCACAGTGGGGTGTATCACTCCCCTAAAGTGGCAACCTGATACAACGGACATGCACGGCTTATACCTACACGATGCAACAACGTCTTACCTACCAGCCCGGGTCCACACACGCATATGAAACCCGTTGGACTTGCGTTGCCACCGCTCCCTGTTTTGGCCTCTTATAGTCAAACCCAGTATGCGTGTCCCGTCCTCGACTTGGGTCGAGCCCACAAAGATACGTTTTGGAATACTGGTTGAAATGGGCCCCCACTATTTACCGCAAGCATTCCACCTAAGCTTGTCCCCATTAGTCCATCCCACTTAACCCACTTAGTCATGTTCATTTACATGTGTGTTTGGTTAAGTCTAATCGTATTTCAAATGCCTCTAAAGGCAACCACAAAATTCCTCATGCCACCAAGGCACCTACTTAACCCCCATGTCCCACCTTACATGATTATCTGGTTAAGTATTTCTTAGTTCATTAAGGCCATAACCTCATAAAGACCTCTCACATTAGACTGGCATTTATGGCAGCTGGATTTGCCGGGCGGGTCCGGGCAGTCTTACACCATAAAAGAGTCTAACCTCGTGTCTTTACAACTGTTATGCTTTAGTTTGGGCCTAGGACCTCTTACATTGGGCCGACATTTGTGACTACTGGATTTGCCGGGCGGGTCCGGGCAGGTTTACATCACAAACGGGTTCAACCTCGTGTCCTAAGCATTGATTATTAATAATAATCCACTTTCCCCTAATTTTAATAATTCCCTACTTGAATTATTAATTACTTCCAATTTTTAACAATGTCCATAATTGACTCAATTATGGACATCCATTCATGGTATGCAAAATCTTACAAAATTGCACCCAATTTATTAATTCCTAATATTAACCCTACCCCACGTTTGAACGTTTATTCGCAAAATATATGTTAGACTCGAATAGCCTAACTCATAGCATAAAAGAGATTATCATAATAACAACATGTATATGTGACCAAATGAATCATAATAAGGGGTGAAACTTGCATATGTCCAACTTGCATAGATTATACATGTCATGGACCTAAAGGTGTCAACTTGTTCAAAATTCACCTAATATAATCTCAATCAATTTTCATAAACTTACATATGAACATGTGTGAATCAACATCATCTAATTTTTTAACAACATGGTTTTATATGGGTACACCTATCTCAATAGGCAAATTCCCATAATCAAGTTTTATTTAATTATAGTTTCAAGTTTATGGGTACACCTAACCTAATAGGCAAATTCCCATAAACAAGATCCATTTAAATTAAAAAAAACATAACTTTAAGCATGTTCCAACAACATCATTATTTTACAACATAATATAGCATGATTTATAACATGGCATAGTATGATAGTATAACATAGCTTGACATGATTCTCAACATAGCACGACATAGCATAAGAGAATTTACAAAATAGCATGACATAGCATATATAATTTACATCATACGACAACATAATAACATAATAAGAGATCCATAATATATAGAATTTACAATTACAAATCACATCACTTTCTTGTGATCCATTCATAACTAAGTCAAATTAGTTTGTAATAGTCTTGTGAGAATCATCATACTCACCAACAAAAGAAAAGAATTAGAGAAAGAGAGATCTTTTGATTTGATTTGTGTAGATTTAGTTGTAGATGATTAGGCTTCCTCTTCTTAGTTTGTGACGGCTACGCTGAACTCCATGGCAGCAGCATGACGGTAGCTTCTCTAATTTTACAAGTGATTTAGGTTTAGGGTCTACCCACTTATTTATAGATTTTAGAATGCATTTAGGCCATTAGATTTAACCTAGAAATAACCGCAGCCGTTCAGACAAGATGGGGTTTATCTTGTTGACTCAGCAATGAGTCAGAAGTGACTCAGCAAACACTCAGCAATATATATATATATATATATATTCTACAATGTACACATTAGATACATCCCCCCCTTTTACACACTTATTATTGTTTTTATATACATATTAGATACATCCCCTCTCTTACACACTTATTAATATTTTTATATTCATATTAGATACATCCCCTCTCTTACACACTTATTAATATTATTATATTCATATTAGATGCATCCCCTCTCTTACACACTTTTATATTCATATTAGATACATCCCCCCTCTTACACACTTATTAATATTTTAGCAACTTTAGTGTTAATAGAAAATTTGGGGTGTTACATTCTCCCCTCCTTTTAGGATTTCGTCCCCGAAATCTTCAAGTCTGGAAGAATGTATATCCTACCATCCAAACATCCATCTACTCATCCATCATACACAGGCATCCATTGTCCTTACAGACTTCTAATGCTTTCATGTTTAAATGCACAGTGTGTGTATATGTCCGTATCTAATGCAAAATCAGGCGGTCCACTGATTCAGTTAACCTCCTTAATGCAACTATGATCGTGCCATGCATCCATTATGTATGCAAAAGATTCTTAATGCTACATAATACTTCTATATGCGTGCACAACCATCATCTGAATGCAGCATCCACATGATAATACAACCATCGTTCATCCATTTTACTAAATACATCCATATATATGCAATATGCAATATGTAGTGACTGAGCCGATCTAGTGCCTAAAGTGTGTGTATATATGCATCCACGAGCAACCACTAGCAAACACTTGCATCCATTTTGCATCCATCATACATAACATGTCTCAAACACATGTTTCAACCATAGGATTATCCTAACTAAAGGTCAAAGATACTAATGAGAGGACATACTAAAGATAAGATAAGATAAGCTAAGCGATAAAGGAGAAATTAAAAGACATACCCTCAAAAAGAAAAGGGTACAACGAACGCATCTTCTCTTCTGTCTCCCAAGTTGCGTTCCTCTCATCATCTCCCCATTGCACTTTAACCAGTCTGACCTCTCGATTCCTCAACTTTTTGATCTCCGACCCAAGAATGCATGTAGGAGCTCGTCTAATTGTTGCATCACGCTCTATTTCCACCTCTTTAAGCAAACTCGGCTCTACCACCTCCACGGTCTTGTGCAAACACTTCCTCAAATGTGATACATGGAATACGTCGTGTACTCCACTAAGTTTCTCAGGCAACTCCACCCTATATGCCATCTTCCCAATCCTGTTTTTTTTACAGGAAACGGCCCTACAAACCTTGGTGCTAATTTCCCCACGGACCCAAAGCGAACAACATTCTGTAACGGAGATACTTTGATAAAAACCATGTCCCCAATGTCAAACTCAAGATCTGTCCTCCTCTTATCAGCATACGATTTTTGCCTATCTTGTGCTGCTTTCATCCTCCTTCGAATCAACTCAATCTTCTCCGAGGTTTCCCTAACCATATCGGGCCCAAGTAGGATTTTATCGGTAGATTCCCACCAACATGTAGGCGAACGGCAAGGCCTTCCATAAAGAGCTTCGAAAGGTGCCATGCCAATACTAGACTGAAAGCTATTGTTATATGCGAATTCTACTAACGGAAGGTGCTCTTCCCATGTACCCCCAAAGTCTAGGATACAAAGCCTTAAAAGATCCTCTAGAATGCGATTCACCCTCTCGGTCTGGCCGTCTGTCTGAGGATGATATGCGGTGCTCAAACATAGCTGAGTCCCTACCACCTCTTGTAAACTCTTCCAAAATTCGCTAGTAAAGATGGGGTCACGGTCGCTTACTATACTAGAAGGAATACCGTGCAAACGAACTATCTCCTTAATGTATACAGAAGCCAACCACGGAGCAGTCCTCTTACTTTTCACGGGAATAAAATGGGCGCTTTTAGTAAGTCTATCTACTATAACCCAAATCCCCGTGTTACCCTTCCTTGATCTTGGTAATCCATCCACAAAATCCATTGAGATGCTTTCCCATTTCCATAGTGGAACTTCTAATGGGTGAAGCAACCCACCGGGTTTCTTTTGTTCTGCTTTAACTCGTTGGCACACCAAGCATCTAGCGACGTACTCGGCCACATCCTTTTTCATACCGGCCCAAAAGAAAACCCGCTTCATATCTTTGTACATCTTATCCCCGCCGGGATGAATGGTCATTTTTGAGCGATGAGCATCATCAAGAATGGCCTTCCTTAAGTCTTCGTCTTGTGGTACACAAAGTCTATTATCCCTTCGTAACCAACCCTTATCGTCTAGGGTATACCTACGAAGATGGCTTGACGACTCCCCCCCTTTGAGCTTTTCTACTATCTCAACCAACCGTGGGTCGTCTCGCTGTGCCTCACCAACCCGTCCTAGAAGTGTAGGTCTAACCTCCAAGGATGCTAACAGACCGGGTACTAAGTCAACGGAGGGTCTAAAGTCAAACATAGAGATGAATTCTAAGCTTTGTCGTTCAACAAACAACAGACTCAAGGACAACCTTTTCCTACTTAAGGCGTCTGCCACCACGTTACCCTTGCCCGGGGTATATGCTATTTCAAAATCGTTGGAGGCTAAGAATTCCATCCACCGTTGCCGCCTTAAATTCAAATCCTTCTGAGAGAATAAGTATTTTAATGATTTGTGGTCAGTGAACAGTTCGAATTTCTCACCAAGAAGATAGTGACGCCAAGACTTAAGCGCGAAAACAATTGCGGCTAGCTCTAAGTCATGCGTGGGGTAATTCTTTTCATGAACCCTCAACTGCCTTCCACCATAGGCTATTACTCTTCCCTCTTGCATGAGGACCGCGCCAAGTCCCATCCCACAAGCATCAGTATAGATGGTAAATGGTTTATTCCCGTCTGGCAGCACTAAGACTGGGGCTGAAGTTAAGGCTCTCTTTAAACGTTGGAATGCATCATCGCAATCTTTGTCCCACGTAAAAACCAGGTTCTTCTTCGTTAACCGTGTTAATGGAGCTGATATTTTTGCGAAGTCTTTGATAAACTTCCTATAATAGCCAGCCAACCCCAAGAAACTTCTTACTTCGGTTGCATTTTTAGGGACCTTCCAATCTTGGATGGCCACCACCTTTGCGGGATCCACTGCTATCCCTTCTTTGGAAACCACGTGCCCTAAGAACCGTACTTCCTTCCTCCAGAAGTGACACTTAGAAAATTTTGCCTTAAGGTTATGCGCTCGAAGGGTTTCCAACACTTCCCTAAGATGTAGGGAGTGCTCTTCTTTATTCTTAGAAAAGACTAAGATGTCATCCACAAAGACTACCACGAATTTGTTAAGGTATTCCCTAAACACCCTACTCATCAAATCAACAAAATATGCAGGGGCGTTTGTCAAACCAAAGGGCATCACTAGCCATTCATAGATTCCGTCAGGAGTCCTAAAAGCAGTCTTATCTATACTATCCTCAGCCACTCTCAGTTGATGAAAGCCAGTGGCTATGTCCAACTGCGAAAACACTGAGGCGCCAACTAACTGATCAAAGAGATCGTCAATCCTCGGCAGTGGGTGTCGGTTCTTTTTAGTAAGCTTGTTTATTTCTCTATAGTCCATACAAAGTCTAAGAGACCCATCCACCTTTGTGGCAAAAACTACTGGAGCACCCCACTCCGATATACTACGTCTTATGAACCCCTTCTCAAGCAACTCCTTTACTTGCTTATTGAGTTCCCTCCTTTCACGAGGAGCCATGTGGCGCACTGGCAAAGATACGGGTTTAGCATTATCCACAAGATAAATTCGAAAGTCTATCTCCCGCTTTGGAGGTAAGCCCTTCACCTCCTCAAACACATACGGATATTCCCGGACCACTTCTACCGATCGCAGGTTCTCTACAGACGCGTCAAGCGATTCAAGATAACTTAGCATAACGGAATTTATGGGATTACAAAAGATGTCGAGAGCATTACCAAGGCGAGTCACAAGCCTAACTACTCTCCTTTCACAATCAAGAATGACCCTATTTCTAGACAACCAATCCATTCCTAAAATTAGCCCATAGCCCGTGAAGCCCAATACATAAGCATCACATCTAAATTCAACGCTAAGTATAGAGATTTTCAAATCCAAACATATCATGGTCAAATGAGCCGAACCCCCAATTGGATTTGAAACGACCAAGGGATCCTCTACTAAACTGGTGTTCAAGTGCAGTGATTCAACTAATGATGCAGAGATAAACGAATGAGATGCGCCAGAATCGAATAAGGTACGGACAGGATGATCAAACAGAAAAACTAAGCTTTCAACAGAAAGTGTTCTACCTCTTTCTTGCAGCGGTGGGGCCGCAATAGCCTGAACTTGCCCCCTTGCCTGCCCTGGTGCCATAAGAGCCTGCACCTGTCCTCCCGAGGTAGACCCTGCCCTCTGCCCCTTCTTTGGACAGTCCTTCACTAAATGTCCCGCATCTCCACAATGAAAACAACCAGTCTTCTTTTTCTTTCTACAATCTTTGCTGAGATGGCCAGGCGTCCCACAATTGAAGCATTTCTTCTTCCCTTTGCCATTATTGTTTTTACCACCCTTCTTATTTTGCTGTTGGGGTTTCTTCTGATCCCCTTTCTTTTCAACTGCCTTATCCTCATGCATAAGTGCCATTTCTACTAGCTTTTCAAAGGTGGCTCCCATAGGGATGTGGGTCATAGCCAACCCTTGCAACGGTTCATTCAAGCCTCTAACGAACCTCAAAGCTTTCTTCTCTGGCGTGTTCACCAACTCCAAGCCAAACCTTGCTAACTGATTAAATTTATTGACATATTCCTTTACTGATGAGCTCCCTTGCTTTAGTGCCAGGAATTTTTCCATATTTAAGTTCTCCTCTGCCATTGAAAGAAACTTTGCCTCAAACCTTCGTCTGAAATCCGCCCATGAATCAACTGGACGTTCCCCGTTAGTGACCTCCCACCAAAACGAGGCCTCTCCCTTCATTAACCAAGCAGCTAAACGGACTTTCCTCCCATCTTCCACTTCAAAGATATCCAACAATTCCTCAGTCTCCTTAAGCCAATCTCTGGCCTCCACAAACGTCTCAGTCCCTTGAAAAGTTTTTCCTCCCATAGCCTTGAATTCCTTGCATGTCTTTGCAAAAGTGTCAACACGAGGAGGAGGAGGAGGAGGAATGGGTGCAACTAGGGGTGGAGGAGTATCCGCTGGGCCTGCAGTGGTGGCCCTAGCCTCCAAGTATCTCCTAAACCACCCTGGAATCGTCACACCTTCTGGGAGATTAAGATCTTCAGCCATGCTGAAACGAAAAAGGAAAGATTCAAAATGGAGAATTCGAAAGATAAAGATAAGGATGTGGCTATTTGGGATTATGTTTTTCACAAAAATTCTCTTTAAATAACATGTTTTTTTTTTGATAGCACTTCTTCCAAAAATACTTTAGAAAAAAAATATTTTTCTAAAAAAAAATTTTTATCTGTTCTGGTAACCTTATGCTCTGATACCACGTGTAACACCCCACGTCCATTAATGTCACTCACAAAGGGAATGCATTAACTTCCATGGAGGTTTTAAGTGAATATAGAACAGTAAAATTACAACAAGACAGATATAAAATAGTACTTGGAAATTCAAAAACTTTATTTCATTGTAGCAGAAGTCAAAACATGTTTGATTACATCATAACACCATATTCAATGTCAAGTACAATATCTATCTTAATAAAACAAGTACATAATCCCATTACATGAATAGCCATTAAAAAGAAAGATAACAAGTTGGACTTTACTTCAGCAGTCCAAGCTTTCCAGAAGATAAGCGATCCAACTAGACTCCACTAGAACTTGGCCCAACCTGCGGACCTGAAGGGAGAAAAAGGATGGAAAAGAGGGGGTCAGACATAAAGTCTGGTGAATATGATAATTCTACAATACTATTACCAAAATAACTGGACTAAGGCATAAGCTGGAAAACAAGAAAATGTCTATGAAGAGCAGATTAAGGACATAGACAATTGCTAAAGGCAACGTTATAGGCGCTCCTAAATACTAAAGGATAAACACTATACTGCACCACACCAGTCACCCTAAAGATTCATCCCACTTAGCTTCACTTAGAAACTTTCCCAATGGCTTTACGTACCCCTAGCTGACTACATAGGTGCCGCCTGCCCCTATCTCCACTAGGTGTACCCTACTTCCCATTATTCGATCGGCTCCCTAACTCGTAGATACCCGTGCTGGCCCCACAGTGGGGTGTATCACTCCCCTAAAGTGGCAACCTGATACAACGGACATGCACAGCTTATACCTACACGATGCAACGTCTTACCTACCAGCCCGGGTCCACACACGTATATGAAACCCGTTGGACTTGCGTTGCCACCGCTCCCTGTTTTGGCCTCTTATAGTCAAACCCAGTATGCGTGTCCCGTCCTCGACTTGGGTCGAGCCCACAAAGATACGTTTTGGGATACTGGTTGAAATGGGCCCCCACTATTTACCACAAGCATTCCACCTAAGCTTGTCCCCATTAGTCCATCCCACTTAACCCACTTAGTCATGTTCATTTACATGTGTGTTTGGTTAAGTCTAATCGTATTTCAAATGCCTCTAAAGGCAACCACCAAATTCCTCATGCCACCCAAGGCACCTACTTAACCCCCATGTCCCACCTTACATGATTATCTGGTTAAGTATTTCTTAGTTCATTAAGGCCATAACCTCATAAAGACCTCTCACATTAGACTGGCATTTATGGCAGCTGGATTTGCCGGGCGGGTCCGGGCAGTCTTACACCATAAAAGAGTCTAACCTCGTGTCTTTACAACTGTTATGCTTTAGTTTGGGCCTAGGACCTCTCACATTGGGCCGACATTTGTGACTACTGGATTTGCCGGGCGGGTCCGGGCAGGTTTACATCACAAACGGGTCCAACCTCGTGTCCTAAGCATTGATTATTAATAATAATCCACTTTCCCCCAATTTTAATAATTCCCTACTTGAATTATTAATTACTTCCAATTTTTAACAATGTCCATAATTGACTCAATTATGGACATCCATTCATGGTATGCAAAATCTTACAAAATTGCACCCAATTTATTAATTCCTAACATTACCCCTACCCCACGTTTGAACGTTTATTCGCAAAATATATGTTAGACTCGAATAGCCTAACTCATAGCATAAAAGAGATTATCATAATAACAACATGTATATGTGACCAAATGAATCATAATAAGGGGTGAAACTTGCATATGTCCAACTTGCATAGATTATACATGTCATGGACCTAAAGGTGTCAACTTGTTCAAAATTCACCTAATATAATCTCAATCAATTTTCATAAACTTACATATGAACATGTGTGAATCAACATCATCTAATTTTTTAACAACATGGTTTTATATGGGTACACCTAACTCAATAGGCAAATTCCCATAATCAAGTTTTATTTAATTATAGTTTCAAGTTTATGGGTACACCTAACCTAATAGGCAAATTCCCATAAACAAGATCCATTTAAATTAAAAAAAACATAACTTTAAGCATGTTCCAACAACATCATGATTTTACAACATAATATAGCATGATTTATAACATGGCATAGTATGATAGTATAACATAGCTTGACATGATTCTCAACATAGCACGACATAGCATAAGAGAATTTACAACATAGCATGACATAGCATATATAATTTACATCATACGACAACATAATAACATAATAAGAGATCCACAATATATAGAATTTACAATTACAAATCACATCACTTTCTTGTGATCCATTCATAACTGAGTCAAATTAGTTTGTAATAGTCTTGTGAGAATCATCATACTCACCAACAAAAGAAAAGAATTAGAGAAAGAGAGATCTTTTGATTTGATTTGTGTAGATTTAGTTGTAGATGATTAGGCTTCCTCTTCTTAGTTTGTGATGGCTACGCTGAACTCCATGGCAGCAGCATGACGGTAGCTTCTCTAATTTTACAAGTGATTTAGGTTTAGGGTCTACCCACTTATTTATAGATTTTAGAATGAATTTAGGCCATTAGATTTAACCTAGAAATAACCGCAGCCGTTCAGACAAGATGGGGTTTATCTTGTTGACTCAGCAATGAGTCAGAAGTGACTCAGCAAACACTCAGCAATATATATATATATATATATATATTCTACAATGTACACATTAGATACATCCCCCCCTTTTACACACTTATTATTGTTTTTATATACATATTAGATACATCCCCTCTCTTACACACTTATTAATATTTTTATATTCATATTAGATACATCCCCTCTCTTACACACTTATTAATATTATTATATTCATATTAGATGCATCCCCTCTCTTACACACTTTTATATTCATATTAGATACATCCCCCCTCTTACACACTTATTAATATTTTAGCAACTTTAGTGTTAATAGAAAATTCGGGGTGTTACACGTCCCTAGCTAATTACCCCCATTCCGAACACAATGGGATACGCATCATAAGCTGATTTGACTGTTTCAATCAGTTTCCGTCAAAATCAAAATATAAAACTATATATTGAATTTGAACGCACATTTCAATTTACCAGGGCCACATACTGACTCTAAAAATTCTATAAAAATTAATTCTAGCTTCGTATTGGCGATATGGTCCTAACAAAACTAACTTCGTCGAATTCTAAGACCGTTTGAAAAATGACCATTTTCCAGTCGATTAAAATCAACTAAAACTGGTCAAACACGTTTTCCTTTGCCACACTCACATATTGATTCAGAAAATTACGAATTTTGAAACCTAGCAATAACTTGACATCACGGATCCAACAAAAGTGGTTTCATCGAAACCCGAGGTTGTTTACAAAATAGCTATTTTAAAGGCCAGAATTCCACAGCGATTATTCTGAATTTTCAACTGGACATAACTTTAATAGCTATGAAATTTCAATTTTTCGGATTCATTGGAAATATATTCTCAAATAGATTCTAATATTTTTTGTTTCGCTAAAATCCGGTTTATTTTGAATCCTGTGTGTTCATTTGAAATTTGAAATCAATTTTTCGAACTACTGCGCCATTTTCAATTCCTTTTATATTTAAAATAAAATATTTATATTCTAATGACGATTCGAATAAATATATACGTTCTAATTCTATTTAAAATAAATTTCTTGTCGCTATTATTTAAAATAATTCATTTTAAATATTTAAAATTAACTAAAATTGCGAAAATAAAAATTTTAAATTGGCTCAGATTTCTGGGTTGTTACCCTGAATTGCCCGTGTGGCATGCTGAGATGCAAAGGATCATGGCTTCTATTGAAAGGCAGAGTCTTGTGGTTGAAGATCAAAGCACAGCTTTAATATAGCATAGCTTTGTGTATAGCGTTAATTCGCGAGCCTCACACCTTGGTATGAGTCAAAAACGGGATGGGACCGTTGGAAGAACATGAAATTTCTTTCTAGCTATGGGTGGTGTCATGGTATGGAGCCCAAACATTTATATTTTTTACCTATGTGGATGATGGATAGCGAGGCGCCTCAGATATATCAGTTACTACAGAGCCGTTGGATATTGGTCCAATAGGACCGGGAAACATGTGTTCAGGAATAACTAATCATCAAACGTAAGGGAGGACAGGCCCAACCGATCCAAGGGTTCACTGCAGGGGATCCTGAGGTATTTGCTAGAGTGTCTTGAATTAGAGAGGAGCCATCCCTTGCCTCGACTCATGACGGAAATCCAATTTCCAATACTTGACATTTCGATTTTAATTGTAGAGCCTAGTATGGCGACATGATAGATGGTACCTATGCCGCCTATGATTGATACATTTATATTTGAAATTGTTTTATATACTATACACTTATAATAGTATCAGATGATCTGTTTTAAACGTACCAAGCATGTTTGGCTATTATAAGGGAAAACTCTATCCTCTGGCTTGCGTTGCATTGTGTGATGGGGCCTGAGTCTTATAATAGTTTCATTTATCCAAAAAGCATTGCGTTGTTTATTATATGCACTGTTATTCTTGGGAGAAAACCCATTTCGTGTTATACGGCGTGGTCCCTTGATTTACCTTATTTCTAAAGTAAAGTTTTAAATAACTATTTTAGTTCTCACACCAGTCACATGACTGACCTAGAGTTTATTGTTTTAACCTAAACTCTGGGTGCCACTACTTTCCACACGAGCAGCTAGTAGTTCGATTTTTGCAGATATTATATTCACAGGATCCTGATTTATAGCTGGAACTATACTCGGAAAGCTTTGTATCCATGTACTTCTTTCAGTTGTGTTGTGTTTAATTTTCCGCTACTTTGTAATTTGAATCTCTGATATTTATCAAATGTATATTATTTATTCATACTCTGTAATATTCTTGTACTCTAGTGTAATTGTTGTAATAAGCAATGAAATATTCTTGTGTTTGTGTTCTGATTTGTCTTGTTCTCAACTCAATCCGGGCTTTCCCGTAAGGGCGAGTTTGGGTCGTTTTGGTTTGTATCAGAGCTTTGGTTTACAGAGCTCGAGAACAAGACACGTTAGAACCAAACAAAAGAATTCATCGGAGATTGGATTAGTAATGTCCAATGACAACGACTCATTAGAGATGGGATCAATAGTATCCTAGAACGAGTGTGAAGAGTGTTATTTTTAAAATAAAAATTAAAAACAAATTTAGTTTTGAAAATTTAAACTAATAATTTGTATTTGAGTATATTATTTTAAATCGAATTTGGACAATCGAGTATATAAAGATTTTGCATATACACGTCATGAATGTATGTACGAAGCCTTAAAGATACCGGATAAATATAGAATCACACTCTAGTCGCTCGGAGATGATTCTGATGATGATAGTCATCATCAGCATTTATGTTCGAGTTTCGAAAGTGGGATGTCTATATATTTCCAATTGACTGGTGTGAGATTCAAAACTAGCTAGAATTTATTGTTTGTGATTTAACACACAAAATTGGATTTTTGACTATATATAAAGTTATGTATTTGAAAGCTAATCAACTAATTGATTGCTGATTGCTTATTGTGTTGCATGGTTATTCATTTAACCAATATGTAAATGAAAGGTAAATCTAGCTAAATTGAATCAAATATTGAACTGACTTAAAATTTCATTGCAATTGCATATATGTGTAAGTGTATATAATGAACAGGTCATAGCAACTAAGAAGAGGAATAAAATTGTATGGCCGACAAATAGGTACATGTTTACTATATTTCTTGGGTTTTGATGATTTTATGAGCCGATTGGCTAGCCTCTTGGCTTTTTCTTTTCCTTTTTGGATGATGAGGGCCCTGTGCGGCTAGTTGTGGTTTTAAATGTCTCCCCGTACAAAGGAAGTTATGGCGAAATTTTTCAAAAATTTAGGTGTTAGCCAAATTTTTGAAGAATTGGAAAATTCTTAGAAATTGAAAAGTTGAATGAAAGCCAGAATGAAAGTTGAGTTGGTTAGTTAAACAAATTTCAGCTCCGTTCCTTTTCGAGGACGAAAAGATTTTAAGTGGGGGAAATTGTAACAACCCAGAAAATCGAAACCAATTTAAAAAGTTTATTTTAGCAATTTTAATGGATTTTGAATATTTAAAATGATTTATTTTAAATAATAACGACTAAAAATTTATTTCAATCGAAGTTAGAACAAATAAATTAATTTTAATTATATAACGAGACTGAAATGGCACGGTAGTTTGAAATTTTGATTTAAAATTTCAAATGAATGTATAGGATTCAAAATAAATCAGATTTTAGTAAAACCAAAATATTTGAATATGTTTAATAATATATTTCAAACGAATGTGGAAAATCCAGATTTCATAACGGGAATAAAAAGTTATGTCCAGTTGAAAATCCAGAATAGTCGCTATGGAATTTTATATAATATATAGCCCTTAAAAATAGTCATTTGGCAAACGACCTCCGTTTTCGACGAAACCACTTTTGTTTGATCTGAAATGTCAAATTATTGCTAGATTCCAATTTTCATCATTTTTGGAATTAATATGTAAGCGTGGTGAATTTAAACACATTTGGCAATTTCAGTTTGAATTTAATCGACTGGAAAATGACTGTTTTTCAAACGGTCTCCAAATTTGACGAAATTAGTTTTGTTAGGACCGTATCGTCAAAGCATAGCCTGATTTATTTTTCTAGAATTTTCAAAGTCGGAATGTGACCCTGGTAAATTAAAGTGTGCATTCAAATTCAATATATATTGAATTATATTTTAATTTAAATGAAAACTTATCGTAATAGTCAAATTGTCTTACAGAACATATCCCACTGTGTTTGGAATGGGGGTAATTAGCTAGGGGCAACAGTCATTGGGTTCGATTTGGAGTTCGAACGAAAAATTAACTTTTTGGAGAATTAAATAATTAAATTAATATATATATTCTCTTAACTCCCCCTCCCTATTCTTACTCAATCAACGGAAAAATTAAAAAAAAACGCACGTTTCCCGTTGCCCTCCCCTGTTTCTCATCGCCGACGATCTCTTCCTCCCCCTCCCTCTCATCATCGCCGCAGCCAGAGGCTGGCGCCTCCACCTTCGACCTCGCCCCCTCCAACGCCCTCTCTCCTCCTTTTCCCCGTTTGAACCTAAACCGCTTTCCACCACCACAGTCACCGCCATGGGGCCTCACCGCACCTGCACCACCCCCAGCTACCTTTCCTGTGCCTCTCCTCCGACGATCCCCCACCCTCCTCCGATAGAAAAACCGTGAGTTTATCTGATTTCAGTTTTATTTTATTTTTGTTATATAAAGATCCAACGCTTTATTAGGTAAAAACCTGGTTTTTTATTATATAAAAATATAAATTTTAATTAGATAAAAATATGATTTTTTATTATACAAATAGAAAAATAGAAATGTGATTTTTACTTTAAAAATAGAAAAGTAAAAATATGATTTTTATATAGGTGATAGCACTATAAAAATTATATTTTTATATAAAAAGTAGTGATATAAAAAATAGATTTTTTATATAAGAAGTAGCGATATAAAAATTAGATTTTTATATAAGAAGTAGCAATACAAAAAAAAGATTTTTATATAAAAAGTAGCGATATAAAAATTAGATTTGTATATGGTGCAGCGAGATAAAAATGTGATTTTTATTCTATATATAGCTTTAGTTAAAAATATAAAGATGAGATTTTTAAAAAATATAAAGATGAGATTTTTAAAAATATAAAGATGAGATTTTTATCGTATGAATCATAGTGTTTTTAGTTAGACAAAAATTCGATTTCTAGTTATATAAAAATACGATTTTTATTATATATATAGCGATATAAAATTGCGATTTTTAAATATATAAACATCATATTAAAAATGTGATTTTTACTATAAACAGCATGGAAAAGATTGCGTTGGAATTTCGGGCAAATCCAAAAGGTTCAGAATTCAGAAGTAGAACTGGAGGAGTGGATCCCCAAGGTGAGAACTTCTCAATTTAATTTTATTTACAGTTAAATATATACTAGGATGCAGACAGTGCTTAATAGCACCTGACACCTTTGTTTGAAACCATGGATGTTTGGTTGTTTTTTTTGATTGATTCATTTATTTGATTTGGTTTGGGATGTGAATGGAATTGATTAGAATTTGGTTTGTGTATGGCACGAGCCATTAGTAGGCGAGGGATAAGGCTAGACCTTATTCCGGTTCTAGTATCGCGCCGTTATGCTGCCGAAATTTTCTAAAAATGTTAGAACAATAAAAATATCATTTTTATTTTATAATGAACTGTATAAAATATTCACGTGTCGAAATAGATATTTTATCGTTAAAAATATAATTTTTAACGAGTATATGAATGAAAATAAATATTCATTTACAAATCGGACGATTTGTTTATGTACACACATTTGACTGATATTGATTGCGACGATATATTTTACACATCGCCCAACTGCAAAAATAAAATCTATGTGTGTTGATTGAAACCCTACACGGGTATAGGGATGATATTTAACTTACACTAATCCTAGTTATTTAGTTGTATATCAATTGATTGGTTGACAAACTGTTGTAAGCGTTAATTATTTATATTTAATGCTTATGCAGTTATGCAATGCACTCTGGATGATGGTTGACTGTGTTTGATTATTGTTGTGTACACGTGTGTATGAAATCCATGTAAATAAAATTATATGGTAGTTGATTGTGTCTGATTCCAATTCGGAAAGAACGAATATTTTAAAATGAAGAATAATGAATATTTTAAAATAATATTAAGTAATGGATCAAAATATAATTTTGATGTCCGATTTGGGATGGACACGAAAATATTTAAATATATGAAGTTGTGTTGATTAGATTAACGCCATTTTGACGTGAATGATATTTATATCGATTTTATCCATTTTTATAATGAATATCGAAAAGGAAATGATTTCAAAATCTGATATTTTGAAAATATTATAATTTATATAATATAATGATAAGGAAAATTCAATTTTGATTTAAAATTGAAAATAAAGTTAGAATCGTTTTAAAATGAATTTATAAAATATGTTTTAAATGGAAATCGATAAAATATATAATATATATATATATATAATAGCCTGAATAAAATGCGCTGTGGCAGTTCGCGAATTTCGACCATTGACTTCGAATTGGCATTACAGGAGACCTGACCGTCGCATTCTCCTAAAACCGGAACCGTTGGGTTTGTATCGAAAAGAGCTTTCCAACGAATATAAGAGATTTGAAATGTAATGGTTGGATTTGGAATTATGTCCAAATCAAATTAGGAAAAGATCGCTGTAAGTGCAGTACGATGACCGTTTATGGAAATCGGCTGTATGGGCCTTGATAAAATTATTAAAAATATTGATAATTTGTGTAATATCATAATAAATGATTTGGAAAGAAATGGTATTAAAAATTCCACATTTGTAAAGATAAAAATATTTTTTTTTATCAAAATGAACTAGTTATTAACTAGATTTGAAATCCAATAATTTTTAGATAAAATAAATTAGATATGTGAATGGTTTTAATATAACCAAAAATTTCCAATGACTAAATTGGAATGAAATTGGAATGGATTTGGAATGGAAACAATCTTCGGAATATTTCGATATTGGATTCCGTGATTATACGGATAATGTTATGGAAATTTGGAAGATATATTATATCGTTATTTCCAATATGATAATTTTTTGTTTTAGAATTTGATATTGAATATAAGCCGATATAATTTCTATCCAGAGTCTTGTATTTAATATCAAATTGGATGTTGGGTTTGTCGTGAATGGTGTCTTCATTAACACTGTTCTTAAACCCAGTTCAGAAAAGAATAAATCTTTTAATCAAGATTTAGAGAAATTTACTAAATAATTAATATTTAATTGGAATTGAATTAAGAATTGGATTTTTGGGTTTATCGTGAATGGTGTTTTAAATAACACTTGTTCTTTACCCGATTAACAGTGAAATTAAAATTTGGAATTTATAAATCTTTTGTTAAGATTTAATGGAATTTTCCAAAGTAAAGTTTTTTCCAATTTAATAAAATAAATTGGAATGGAATAGAATTCAATTTGGTAATAATCGAAGTGAGCTTCTGTGGAGGAAGACTGTTAATATATATATATGTAATCTAAAAGGCTTTTACCGCTATTCCATTTACATTATTCATCAAATACGGAAATTGATATCGATTATATATTGATCTGTATTCCGTGAAGATTCCATAATTAATGGAATGTGATTTTGGGTTTATCGTGAACTATGTTTTAAACGACATTGGTTCTTTAATCCAATTAAAGACAGGATTACTATTTATCATTGTATTTCGAATGGTATGGTTGATCTCTGCTGAATATATATCTGCTTGGTGGCAGAGAATTTATTCTCTTGCTTAACACCTTTCTCTAAGACGTATGAGCTTAGAGGTTATATATAGGTAGAAATCAATAGTACAGTGTAGATTGTTGATGTTGCATGTTTGATTTCCCAAAGTTAAATAATCATTAATATTGATTTTTGGGAAGATTAAAAGTAAGTTGGGTTTTAATGAATCTTTAACTAGATCGGAATGTGATAATTTAAATTATTAAATTCAGGAAATGATCGAGAATGGAGTACCACCAGTTTTACTCCAGGGATAGTTAAATCTTTAATTAGATTTGAACGTGAAATGGTAATTAAATTTACCAATAACACTGTGGTGTTAGATATTGAGTATTACCTGTTTTTCTCCATGGGATGAATAGGTTGGGATTGGGATGATAAAAGAAATGATTACTTCGGTATGGTTCGATGATCCCGACTAGTATATAAACCTTAATTTGGTTTAAATTGATTATCCAAAGGAAGATTAAAGAATAAATTTAAAGAATTTATTTTTGATAAAATTAATGGGAACCTTTCCCTAATGATATGAACATTTAAATAAAAGAATATTCAGAATTGGAATGAGGCTTATGATGTGTTTTTGTAGCACTTGTTTATGATATACGCGAGTTATTCGAAAAGGCCGGGTTTATACCCATTCTGAATAAATGATTCGATGATAAGTCGACGATGAAGACGGTGGTTGAAGACCGGAGGTCTTCACATCGTTTGGAAGATTACTAATGTATTGATTGGGCTGTACACCTAAGACAAGGTAATAAGTGGTGATCATCTAGACGTACTTGGAGATCGACCAGATATGCAAGGACCTCTCTCCTGTATTGGACATATGGACGAGGAATAAGGTTCCTCGGGTTTCGTTCAGACCTAGAACGAACTTGTAAATGGATGTGTGGCTGACATTGTATTTTATTCTGTGTTGATTGATTTCTATTAAATATATATCTGTTTGGCGGCGGAGAATTTATTCTCTTGTTTAACGCCCTTCTTTGAGACGTACGAGCTCAGAGGTTATATATCGATAGACATCAGTCGCATGGCATGAATTTCCTATGTGGCATGCTGAGATGCCAAGGATCAATGCTTCTGTTGAAAAGTAGAGTTGTGTGGTTGATGATCAAAGCACGGCTTTAATATAGCATAGCTTTGTGTATAGCGTTAATTCGCGAGCCTCACACCGCGGTATGAGTCAAAAAGGGGATAGGACCATTGGGAGAACATGACGTTTCTTTGTAGCTATGGGTGGTGTCATGGTATGGATCCCAGACATTTATATTTTTTACCTATGTGGATGATGGATAGCTAGGCGCCTCTGGTATATCGGTTACTACGGAGCTGATGGATATAGGTCTGATAAGACCGGGAAACGTGTGTTCAGGAATAACTAATCCTCAAACGTAAGGGAGGACCGACCCAACCGATCCAAGGGTTCACTACGGGGGATCCTGAGGCATTTAAGTGTCATGAATCGGAGACGAGCCATCTCTTGCCTCGACTCATGATGGAAATTCAATTTCCAATATGTGACATTTCAGTTTTAATTGTAGAGCCTAGTATGGCGACATGATAGATGGTACCCATGCTGCCTATGATTGATACATTTATATTTGGAATTGTTTTATACCATACGCACTTATAATTGTATCGAATGATTTGTTTTAAACGTACCAAGCATGTTTGGCTATTATAAGGGAAAAATCTATCCTCCGGCTTGCGTTGCATTGTGTGATGGGACCTGGGTCTTACAATAGCTTTATTTTTTCAAAAAACATTGCGTTGTTTGTTGTATGCATGGGTTTTCTTGAGAGAAAACCTGTTCCGTGTTATACGGCATGGTCCCTTGATTTACCTTTTTTCTAAAGTAAAGTTTTAAATAACCGTTTTAGTTCTCACACCAGTCGCATGACTGACCTGGAGTTTATTTTTTTAACCGAAACTCTCGGTGCCCCTACTTTCCACATGGGCAGCTCGCAGTTGGGTTTTTGTAGATATTATATTCAGAGGATCCTGATTTACAGCTGGAACTATACTCGGAAAGCTCTATATCCGTGTATTTCTTTCAGTTGTGTTATGTATTATTTTCCGTGGCTTTGTAATTTGAATCTCTGATATTTATCAAATGTATATTATTTATTCATACTCTTTAATATTCTTGTACTCTGATGCAATTGTTGTAATAAGCAATGAAATGTTCTTCTGTTTGTGTTTTGATTTGTCGTGTTCTCAACTCAATCCGGGCTTTCCCGTAAGGGCGAGTTTGGGTCATTTCAACGATGGTCTAAAAGTCTTTGATAGCCAGTGATTTAACTATCAAAGGAGAATAAAACATCCATCAAACAATCAAACAATCACTGGCCCCCTTTTATTTAATATTCGTTCATTAACTATTTTCCAAATCCCTTATCAAATTCTATATATATATATATATATATATATATATATAGATTTCTATTTTCAAATTTCTTTAAAAATATTCTAACTCCTTAAATTTTCAGAAAATTTCACCATCACCTCCCCTATACCGGTCAATGGTTCAAACCCAAACTCGCCTCTCTAGGCCCTTTCCATTCAAAAAGGAAATCAAAAAGCTAAACGGCTTGCCGATTCGGCGCATAAAACCTCATATGGAAATTTAAACATGTACCATTTTGGCAGGCACTTAAATTAAAATCTTCATACTCTTCATTCATTTTATCCCATACCTGTCTAATATACATGCACATGCATTTTCATTTTATTCCATCCCATACAACTATTTTGATTTAACCGCAATCAATTCTACTAATTAATTCATTAAATAATTCAACCGCTCTGTTCACTTATAGTTTAAATCAATAGTGTTCAAACATATTACAATTCAATTATGACAATTCGAATTCCATTTAAAATTTACGCCTCATATTTGAATTCTAATTCTAATTTAAAAATCCAATTTGCTTAACTCACATCAAGTTCCATTCAAATCATATCATCTAACTTCTTGTATTATTTAGTTAATATCATTCCAACATTCAAAATCTGATTATATTATCAAAAATCGCTTTGTTCAACTTGCTTTAGTTCATAATTATTTTATACTCAAATCTGGATTTTACTATTGGAAATTCGGATTTTTTATTCATTCAACCCTTCTAATTTATTTTATAAACCTTTATGGTTTAAAAGCGATTATGGCGCTGTTTTTCCGAAAATCTGATTTTGACATAACTCAAAATCTATATGACGAAATCAAGATTTTTCTCTTCTATTAGAAATTTTTTATTCAATAGGTTCGGGCGTTTCTTGTTTTATCAAATTCAGGCTTATATGAGGTTTGTATACCCGTTTGAAGTTCGAAACGCAAAATTACGAACTATTGCACCGCAACGAGTTCGTTTTAATTAAATTTAAATATAAACATTTTAAAACTTCGTTTACTAATAAATTCCATTTTTCGACAATTTTAATCAAAATTAAACTATTTTTCCAAATTTAACTTAAAACTCCGATTACAAATCATTGATTATTTCATCAAATACTTAGTTGTAAATTTATTTAAAACTCAAATTTATATTAAATTCCAATTCAATTCATAAAATTCGGTATAATCGAATTCTATTATAAATTTCTTTATGGGAATAATTAATAAATTCAACATCTTTTACAATTACAACCTAATATAATCCGACCATCTATTCACTTCGACGCTGCCACTAATGAACTCAGAGCCTCCAAAAACATCACTACCCTCACGTCCATCAGCCTCAACTTTATCAATAGGCCCCTTCTTGGTCATGCATCTCCATTCTCCACATGCTGAAAATCCGTCTCCGGTTCAGTCAGTGCACCACCATCTCTTCACATAACAACTGACCTGAACCCCCTTTGAAACCTAGTTCGTCATCAGTACGTTGCATACCCCGAGGATCCTACTATTGAAACACCAACCCAGTTCACTCAGACCATCCTCCATCGCAAACTTCGATCCACGTTTAAAACCCCACAATAGATCTTCAATCGAACGCATGATACCCTATCGAACCCTCCACGAACTCGATACCTCAATTTCCCCAAAAATCGTGACTTCTTCTACAGGGTGATTATCAACATTGCGGCCTTCCATATTCGTGCCCATAGCCTTAGGTGCGAAATTGATTTCAATTTTTGAAATCGCGAGCGTCCAAGAGGTCGAGCTTCTGTAGACATCGCGCGATTTCTTAATTCGATTTTGATTTGTTATATATATATATATAATGGTGAATCGGTTTGGATTTAATTGGAAGAAGAAAGAATAAAGGAGTAGAATTATTTCGGATTTGAGAATGGAGATTATACAAAGGCATGGCTCGGTTTATATAGGCGAATGAAGGAAAAAATTGGTACGAGTCATTAAATAGTTGTTTCCTTTCTAGTGAAGCTAGGGAGCAGAAAATTTAGCTCAAGAAACACAGTAGGTCTGCAATGTTTGATTATTTAGGGTGGCGCCATTAATTTGTGTCTTCCTTCATCGTGAAGCTGAGAGACCAAATTTGAACTGAAGTGAAAGAAAAAGTTGTATGCTATGGGTAGGCTTAGCATAGTAAAGAATAAGTCAATTATTTATTTTTCTTTTTCTTATTCCTTATTTAATTTTTAGTTTAAAACAATGTGGATTTATTTAATTAAATAACTTAAAAGATCTCGCGGTTCCCAAGCCGCTATTCAACTATGATGACCAATGTTTTCAACAATATTTGCTATTCTAGACGTAGCAGAGCGGTTTCTGAAATTAAATTTAATGTACAGAAGAGATTATAATTTAAATTAACAATTTAAATTAAATTCGATTTAAAATATAAATCAATTCCAAACAATTAAATTCGTCGATAATAAAGTATTATTATCATTCTGATTCAATATAGAATTTATATTAATCGGCTGAATCGTTTCGGTTCAGCTTTAACTGTGAATTTTATTATTTATTGTTTTCGTATTAGACCACTTTGATATATTCGATATTAAATCGTTTATCAATTTGATAAAATTCAATAAAAATTCATTTATATTTCCAATTAAATATTTAAAACTAATTTAAAAAATTTATTTAAAACAGCTAAAATTCTGGAACGTTACATTCCTTCCCCCTTAAAGGAATTTCTTCCTCGAAATTACTAAGGTAGAAGGAATGCTACAGACCCATTAACTTTTCAAAAACCCGCTTTGCTATAACTCAGCATTTCAAATTCTATAATTCCAGTCCATACAATTTTAAGTTTTCATGAGAATATTCAATTTCAGTTCGTTTAACTAGTTTCCATCATTTTGATTTATTTAACTTGCTTAAGTTAAATTTTGATTCAATAATTCAAATTCCCGGGTTTTTATTTCAAACCCTTTTCGAATCATATAAGTATATTTATAATCATCTCAAATTCAAACATTCAAATTTTTCAAAAAACTTGGTTTCTAAAAAAGATATCCATTGGAAATCTCATTATGGTAGCAATCCATCACTTGGAAACTCAAAAATGAACACTGACGATGGCGTGCTTCATCATCGGAATTATTTTCCAGTGACTGAAGTGAATTCAATGCTTTATCTCTTTCAAATCTATTCAAAATGATTTTTATCAAAAAATTCTTCCAAACAAAGCTATATTATTTTAATATACTTTGGAAAAATATTTTCCAATTTTCCAGGACTTAAATTCCAATTCTGATTTGAATCTAATTCAATTTTATCTCATTTGTATATTCAAGTTCTATGTGATTATATTAGTTAACCATTCAATTTTATAATCTAATTGTAGTAACCAACTCATCCATATATATATAATTCAAGAAAATTATTCATTTTTATATCAAAATATAATTTTGGGTTAAATTATTTCATTTACCCATTTTAAAACAATATTACGTCGAACTATTCTGCTCAAGTGTTTAGAAACTCCTATCGACATCGCAACATCCCGCGATTCGACCAAAATTCATAAACCACTCAACAGACAAGCCAACACAATATAAAACAATTTTTATATCAACTTACAAATACGTTCTCTCATACATATACACTCAACTCATTCTAAGGGTACTACTGACCCAATCTCTAATGAGTAACCCCCCACCAAAGCCTAGGTGTTCGCTCAACCTAAGCTCTGATACCAACTGTAATGGCCCGAAAATCCATACTATATGAGCTGACTAATACAACATACGTCCAACTCAAATAATACAGAAACACGAGTCATTAGGGTTAAAGAATATAGAAAAGATGGAAGAAGAACAGAAATAACAACATAGAACCTCACATCGGAATGAATAAAATATATTATATAATATAATCTTTTAAATACAACTTTTTTATCATATATACATAGCATCATCAGAGTATAATACAACATTTGATACAGCAGAAAAATAACTTTTAAGTATCTAACGGTGAAGCCGCCTGCTTCAAAATCCTTCAAGTTTATATGTAAAAGCCTAAAACACTTAACTGCCCATACAAATTTGGGCACCCAAGAGTTAAGGAAAACAAACAAAATAAATTATGGGTCAGTCATGGGACTGGTGTGAGTAAACTCCAACCATATTGTTTAACTTTGAAAATTTCTTTTGAAAGCAAAGATAACAGTAAGACCAGCCGACACATAAACATTGGCGGTTTTTACCTTACTATAACCTAAAACATTTTGATATCAAAATTTGATGATATTATAATAATGCCTAATCAAATAAATAATCAAATAGCAGAATGCTTGCATCTCACGCTTCACATATATAGTATAAAATCAAAAACCGTAGGGCGCTTATTGGAGATTTGATTCCAACTATGACAAGGTATGGGACCACCTTCCGATCAGTGTACTCTAGAGGAGATACACTAGGGTTCAACAAGAACATCTTGCAACCCGGCCATACATGACCGACCACTCATTTAGCTTGAGTGTATCGAATATATTGTCACCCCATTACGGTTTTAAGGGCCCACCATACATCCACGGAGATACAGAAAATGAAAGAAGAACAAAATATGACTTTTCTCTAGATTGGTGACAATATCCCCTGCTTGGGAATGACCCACCTAGCTATGTTGCCTTCCCGATTTTTTTCATTTCCCGGTTGTGAGGCTACGTTAATCTTTCAAAGCATCTGGCCACCATTCACTTCGAATGCCACATCATCAAACCCATCAAATCACTAGTTGATCTTCCTAAAATATTACGGGTAGAAAAGCTAAGAGAAACGAATTTCTCTGCCACCAGACGTAATACCTTGAAAAGATCGTCTTACATGATCTGTTAGGAATACTCTGTCAGACATTCATCCATACAAGTTGTCCTAGGTCTGGACAAACAGAACAACCCTTGCATTTTTTACTTCGTCTTTAATTATCTTCAGTAAAATCTAATTCCCAACGCCTTTGCCTATACGAAGTGGTTTTCGGATATTAAATCCAACCGGTCTCTCCGTATTAACAATGATGGTCTAAAAGTTTTTGATAGCCAGTGATCTAACTATCAAAGGAAAATAAAACATCCATCAAACAAACACTGGCCCCCTTTTATTTAATATTCATTCGTTAACTATTTTCCAAACCCCTTATCAAATTCTATATATATTGATATATTGATTTCTATTTTCAAAATTTCTTAAAAATATTCTAACTCCTTAAATTTTCGGAAAATTTCGCCAGCACCTCCCTTGTATCGGTCAATTGTTCAAACCTTAACTCGCCTCTCTAGGCCCTTTCCATTCAAAAAGAAAATCAAAAAGCCAAGCGGCTTGCCGATTCGGCGCATAAAACCTTATATGAAAATTTAAACATGTACCTTTTTGTCGGGCACTTAAATTAAAATCTTCATACTCTTCATTCACTTTATCCCATACCTGTCTAATATACATGCACCTGCATTTTCATTTTATTCCAACCCATATAACTATTTTGATTTAACCGCAATCAATTCCACTAATTAATTCTGTAAATAATTCAACCGCTCCATTCACTTATAGTTTGAATCAATAGTGTTCAAACATATTGCAATTCATTTATGACAATTCGAATTTCATTTATAACTTATGCCTCATATTTGAATTCAAATTCTAATTTAAAAATCCAATTGGCTTAACTCACATCAAGTTCCATTCAAATCATATCATCTAACTTCTTGTATTATTCAGTTAATATCATTCCAACATTCAAAATCTGATTTTATTATCAAAAATCACTTTATTCAACTTGCTTGAGTTTATATTTATTTTATACTCAAATCTGGATTTTACTACTGGAAATTCGGATTTTTATTCATTCAAAACCCTTTTAATTTATTTTATAAACCGTTATGGTTTAAAAGCGATTATGGCATTGTTTTTCTGAAAATTTGATTTCGACATAACTCAAAATCTATACGACGAAATCAAGATTTTTCTCTTCGATTAGAAATTTTTTATTCAATAGGTCCGGGCGTTTCTTGTTTTATCAAATTCCGGCTTATATTGAGTTATGTATACTCAATTGAAGTTCGAAACACCAAATTATGAACTACCTTGTCGCGGCGAGTTCGTTTTAATTAAATTTAAATATAAACATTTTAAAACTTTGTTTACTAAATAAATTCTATTCTTCGACAATTTTAATCAAAAATTAAGCCATTCTTCCAAATTTAATTTAAAACTCCGATTATCCAAATCGTTGAATTTTAATCAAAAATTAAGCCATTCTTCCAAATTTAATTTTAAACTCCGATTATCCAAATCGTTGATTATTTCATCAAATACTTAGTTGTAAATTTATTTACAACTCAAATTTATATTAAATTCCAATTCAATTCATAAAATTCGGTTAATCGAATTCTATTATAAATTTCTTTATGGGGATAATTAATAAATTCAACATCTTTTACCATTACAACCTAATATCATCTCTTAATAAGAGTGGATTCGTTCAAGTTGGGGTATTTTATTCACCTCTCAGACCTTGACCGACAACGTTCTTATCTTGAGACGGAAGAAAAGCTTGTAATACACAAACTCCATTAAAACTCGCCTTCTACTCCATTTCTTACATTTTGAAATTTATTTCCAAATTAACGGTGAAATTACTTCATCTCATTTACAACATTGTTTTTAAATTAACTTCTTTATTAAATAACATTTTATTTTAATAATCTATTTGAAACTTGCTTCCCATTTGGAATATTTTCTTTTTATAACTTACATTTATATATGTTTAAATGAACAGGGAATCTATTTTCATAGTTATATTTAAATTCTAGTTTTTATCCAATGAAATCCCAATATGTTACCTGGTACTGACTAATTTCTTTTGTAAATTCAATATGGTCGAATTCCAATTATAAATCCATATGGATTTATTCTAATTTATTTTACATTCGAACATCGGAATATATTTCATCGTTTCCTTTCCCTAAAACAATTTCAAATTATAAATTCTTACTTGAATTTAAATTATAAATTATCCAATAAAATTTTCCCTCTTTTATTTAAAAATATCGTTTATAAATTTCACTTCTTATTTTAAATATTTAAAACAAGTTTTTGATTTCAAATTCCCTTTGAAATCAAATTTCCACTTTGGAAAACAGATTTTCCTTTTAAACTTCATACTTGAATTTAAAACTAAATAATAAGTTTCCTTTCCTTTTAAAAACATCGTTTATAATTTCAGTTACTTGTTTTTATTATTAAAAACAAGTTAATATTTCATATCTCGTTCAAAATTCCATTTCTATTTCCGGAAATAAATTTTCCCTTTTAAAATCTAAAAATCCCTTTTATGATATTTCAAATATAAATATCTAGGGCCAGTGATATTCTAATATCCAAACATACAAATCATCCATTCAACTCACACCTCACATACATAAATAAATATGTAAACAACAGTAAATAAATTTGAGGAATCCAGTTAGATTCCTCCAATATGTTTTCCTGCATTCAAAGATGTCAGAAATATAAATAATACCAATCCTGCTTCGAGGCAGGATATCGCGGTATAGAAGGTCATCCACTCATATATCGTGGAGCGATAGGGTCATCCGCTAATGATACTGCGGGTATCCGCTAGTGGTACTGCGAGAAATCCAAAAATAACCATAATCACCAAGCCTAAATAACCAATATATATAACCACAATAAATCAGTAATTCATGCATGCATCCAAAAAAACAACAATTTATTTTTAATGATTAAAAATAAATATGAAAATAAAACTTTAAGTGAGATTTACTTACCTTAATTCATTTGCTGAATATTCCGTTTATTTCCAAATCGTCTCGGCTACATATCCACCCTAATGAAATTCAAGTGAAATCCTTACCTATGATTATTTATCGATTTAACATTTATTTATTAAGTGATTAAATGGTTGTTAAATAGATTAACTACTAACAAAAATAAATAAATATTCCTAAGTATTATAAATTTAATATATACCTTATCACCATGCAAAAACTCGATCAATTGATGAAGTACATCTCCGAACAAATTCCAAACTGAAACTGCCCCAAATTCCCATTCGAACCTGCCTATGTCTCCATCACATTTTGTATATTTCAACTCCTTTATTCCTGTTGATTGTCCATTTTGACACTACTGAGCATCCCATCCCCAAAAATCACTAAAGTAACTACTATCGATCACCCTATTTACCAAAAATCCGACCATTTATTCACTTCGACGTTGCCACTAATGAACTCAGCGCCTCCAAAAACATAACAGCCCTCAAGTTCATTAGCCTTAACATCATCGATAGGCCCCTTCTTGGTCACGCATCTCCATTCTCCACATGATGAAAATCCATCTCCAGTTCTGTCAGCGCACCACCATCTCTTCACATAACAACAGACCTGGACCCCCTTTGAAACCCAGTTCGTCGTCAGTACACCGCATACCCCCAGGATCCCACTGTTGAAACACCAACCCAGTTCACTCAGACCATCCTCCATCGCACACCCCACAATAGATCTTCAATTGAACGCATGATATCCTATCGAACCCTCCACGAACTCGATACCTCAGTTTCCCCAAAAATTGCGACTTCTTCTACAGGGTGATTATCAACATCGCGGCCTTCCAGAATCGTTCCCTTAGCCTCAGGTGCGAAATTGATTTCAATTTCTGAAATCGCGAGCATCCAAGAGGTCGAACTTCAGTAGACATCACGTGATTTCTTAATCCGATTTTGGTTTGTTATATATGTCTATATATATATATAATGGTGAATCGATTTGGGTTTAATTGGAAGAAATACTACGAAATACAAAGGAGCAGAATTATTTCAGATCTGAGAATGGAAAAAATACAAAGGCATGGCTTGACTTATATAGGTGAATGAAGGAAACAAAAGGGTACGAGCCATTAAATAGTTGTTTCCTTTGTAGTGAAGCTAGGGAGCAAAAAATTTGGCTTAAGAAACACAGTAGCTCTGCGATGTTTGATGGTTTAGAGTGGCACCATTAATTTGTGTCTTCCTTCATCGTGAAGCTGAGAGACCAAATTGAACTGAAGTGTAAGAAAAAGTTGTATGCTACGGGTAGGCTTAGCATGGTAAAGAATAAGCCAGCTATTTATTTTTCTTATTCTTTATTTAATTTTTGGCTTAAAACAATGTGGATTTATTTACTTAAATAACTTAAAAGATCTCGCGGTTCCCGAACCGCTATTCAACTGTGGTGACCAAAGTTTTCAACAATGTTTGATATTCTAGACTTGCAGAGCAGATTCTGAAATTAAATTTAATGTGCAGAAGAGATTACAATTTAAACTAATGATTTAAATTAAATTCGATTTAAAATATAAATCAATTCCAAACAATTAAATTCATCAATAATAAAGTATTATTATCGTTCTAGTTCAATATAGAATCTATATTAATCGGCTGAATCATTTTGGTTCAGTTTTAACTGTGAATTTAATTATTTATTGTTTCGTATTAGACCACTTTGATATATTCGATATTAAATCGTTTATCGATTATCAAATCAATAAAATTCAATAAAAATTCGTTTATATTTCAAATTAAATATTTAAAACTAATTTAAATATTTATTTAAAACAGCTAAAATTCTGGGATGTTACAGTATTTATCATTTCAACCTGCATCCCAATGAATTCTGTTTTCATTACTAAATCTATACTGCATTTCGTGGATATATCATTTCAACCCATAATGATTTTACAAATTTATAGGAAACTTGCAATGTGAGAACAAAATAAGTATAACATTTCATATAACACATATTAATCAATACACATCATAACAATCAAATTCGTGTCATATATGTCACAAGTGTGCATGTCACATGTGCATTAGTTGCATAACAAATAAATTGGATTTTTTAGAGCAATCCTAATATTTCATATGCCATTTCAAATGACATCAATTTACATATCGAAAATATTAATCATGAGTGAGGATTCTCACCTTGCGTTGCAAAATAGAAATAAATGACACAGGCTGAAACAGACACGGAAGCTGACACAACACGATCACATCAAATGGATTATACCACTAACACAAATTTTTTCCACTAGAAATCACGATAATCAACCCTAGCTCAAATACAGTTCCAAATAAACCATCCTATCACTGCACCAAGATAGGGGATTCCCAACGAGTATAAGTGTTACAAATAATTTCTGTAACACTTTTAAGTGTTACCAATAAGCCTATGGGGAATTGTCCTGCCATATTTGTAACACTTACAAGTGTTAAAAACAGAGTAATTGCTAACACTTATAAATGTTGGAACCAGAAGATATGGTAACACTTATAAGCGTTAGAGACATATTCATTTCAAACACTTATAAATGTTGGAACCAGAAGATATGGTAACACTTATAAGTGATATAAACTTATTCATTGCTAACACTTATAAATGTTGGAACCATAAGATATAATAACACTTATGAATGTCAGTATCATAATCCTACTAACACTTATAAATGTTGGCATGCATAAATTGCTAACACTTATAAATGAGTATATATATAACACATATATAATTCAACATATCAATTCAATATAATATTTGGTACACTTCCATATTTCAAATTTAACAATGTCACATTTGCATAATGCTCAAATATTTGTTACATGCTTCCAAGTTCAAAATACCATAATATCAAGTTCAAATTATAAAAGGCAATACAAAGTTTTACTAAAGATACATAGAATTTTAGATACTGCGAAGGCAAAACGTGGACCATTTCATAAAGCCTCCATTCGAAAATTCACAAAGCTTGCAATGTTTGTTTTGAGGACCGTCGTAAATCGGTGCTTCCGGATCTAAAACTTATGTTATCCAAACAACTTTCTCAACACCTTGCACTATCTCTCTAAAATGACACATGGTTTGTGTTCCAATATAAGCTTTTGCTTCATTCTTCTTCAAATCTTGTTATAATAGCTTTACAAGTTGTTTTTCCCTTGTTGATGATCCAACATCATTTAACAGAATAAGAGAATTAGCGATTCCAACGTTCAGTGTAGATTTATCCAAATTAGAGGCGGTTTCTGTCATAGGCGTCACAACACTGCCATTAACGTTATGTTGCAATCCTGGTACCATAGTAAGAAAGAATGAAATAAATGATTCAAGAGCATCGTTGATTTGGATTGACACTTGATTTGCAACTTGATTTTGTAATTCCATAGACCATTGACAAAAATCATCCTTTTTATTCTTGTCGACAATTGTTTTTGAAGCTTGTACCATCTTTACTTGCTTTACAGAAGAAGTGGAGCTAATTGCATGACAATAATTTTTCTTTTTATTAGAACCAAAAACTTTGGAGATAGGATCATTGTCAAACACCCACCAAAAAAAACTTACATAGGTTTTTGCTGCGGATGGAATAACTTGTCCAGTTTTCTTATTTTTATGTCCCGCCTTCCAAAACATTGTTCTTATAACTTTCACCTCTGGTTTTTTCTTAATCTGCAATAAGAAATATTATTAAACTAATTAACTATTTATTAATAATATTCAAAAGAAATACTTTTACTATAATTTCTTACCATTTCATCATAAACTTTACAGTATGATTCTCTTCCTAGCGTGTGAGTGATAGTTTTTGTAGCTTTGGCTTGGGCATTTCTCCTTCATTGCTCTTTTTTCTTATAAGTGTATTTGTTGTCTACAAACTTCTCCCATCACACTTTGTCAATGTCTATAGGACATTTAGTGATAACGATATTCTTGGGAATGATGGTTCCTTTGACTCTAAGATATCTATTTCGCAAAGTAGACTTTACTATAAGAAAATATCGTGGAAACGTTTTTTCTAAAATTGGTCGAGCTAGATCAGGATCGATGTCCATGTCAAATTCACTATGTTTTAACAAAGAAATTTCAATACAAAGAATAAATCTTGTGCAAAAAATAAATGATTAAATAAGGTGAATTTGTGACAGACCAATAGTTGTTGCCACAAAATATCTTTATAGTAATCATCAACATTTCTCCACTCGTCATAGCCAATTGGTATATGACAACGAATCAGCGCTCCACTTCTGGAGCTCCATTTAGCTTCATCATTACCTTTACCACCATCGAAGTCAACTATTAATGAGAATATTTAATCACTTGGTAAAGGACAGTTATTTGCTTTAAGCTCCTCATTTGTACCTTCAGTTGCACTACCAAAGCAATTGTTCGACATTCTGCATTAAAAAGAATTAATATGCATATTGAAACTAATATGCATGCTTGGTTAGATTTTACAAATGGATAATGAGTATAAACAAAGAAAAATCCAAAAAGTAAAATCATTTAATGCATTTGACCTAAATATGCAAAACAATACAAATATTCATTTCAAAATAACATCTCTTTCATTTAAATACATTTCAATAATGGTACTAAGTTCCGTTGTTCTCTCAAAACAGATTGGAAATCAGTTAGTATGGTGCAGTCATCTATGTTGTCTGTAATGTGCTTTGGAGAATGTCGAACAATGGACCAATCATGATTTTGAGTTTCTTGCACATAGAAAACTTGCCATGCTTCAGTTGTTAGAATAGCTGGCTCGTCATACTTCCCATTCCCACTTTTGAGCTTTTACAAGTTCACCATCAAAAAATGGGAATCGGTACAAATCTTACAACCATTTGTCTTATCCGCAATGTTTACCCAGTCACAATAGAATACAACATGTTGGAAATCATAATAATCAACCTCTATGATTTCTTTAATGATGCCATACCAAGTAGTGTCATCATCCGTAGGATTTATATCTTTTGCACTTGCAATAAATTTGGTGATTGCATCCGTGTAAACACCGCTATCTTAGATTGAATGACTATCATCATAACGTTGAGGAGAAAATATATATCTGTTCACTCTGTACTTAAGATAACTTTTGGCTTTCCACTTTGGATCACTAACATATTGCCATAACATTGTATTCATGCATTTTTCTTCTAGTAGCCGCCATGAATGAACAAACTTGAACGTCCAACATAAAAAGAACAAAACCTACAATTTGTTATAAAATAGAATAAATAATAAAAGAGAAGCCATTAGATAGAACAGAAGAGATAGGGGAGAGACCTTTTATTTCTATTAATTCAGGTATACACCATTTCTATTACATTGGCTCCTTTATATATAGGCTTTGGAGCTGATGTTAAACTTATTCCCATGATGTGGGACTAAATAGAATATTACAAAAGCATATCCACTCTTATATATTATAACATTCCCCCTTGAATATGCGTCTTCAAAATCTTGAATGCTCTGCTAACTTGAAATTGTTCCTTTTAAAACATATATGATGATTGCTCCCCCTTATTATTATCTTGCTTGCATATATCCGTTCAGTCGATACAACTATTGTTTGTTGCCTTCAAAACTCTATCAGCAAACCCAATTAGGAAAACCTTGAACGAGAAAAAGAGTACACAATGTTTGACATTATGGATATCATATTAAAATGATATTCCTTGAAAGAGTTTGATGCTTTGGGATCAAAACAATACCTTATTAAAAACCTTTTTATGAAAACCCTGTGGGAAAAATCATAAACAAGGAAAAGAGTGCAAATTTATTTCATCTTTAGGTAACATGTTTTACGATGTTACAGCAAGGGTTGATACTTCAGGGTCAAGATAATGCCTCATTAAAAACCTTACTAACAAAAACCCAATGGGAAAAATATTAGTAAAGGAAAAGAGTACATTATAGCATAATTTTATATTCTCCCCCTTATTTATAACTCATTATTCAATTAGTCTACTGATGTAGTCGACAAATGCCAATTTTATACATTATCTTCTGAAATGTTGATTTGGGATTTTCCTTTAAGAATAGAACTACCCTCTTTTCTTAAAACTGAATTGGTTTCTCATCTTTCTTGTTATCCTTTCATTCATGTGTGAAGAGAAATTTAGAAGAAATGTGCTCCATCCTATCACCTTTGATATAATTGACTTAATCTGAGCCATGCAAGCTACCTTATCTTCATAAATAATATTTTACTGCATCAAAAGATGTTTGATTCTTCTGGATCAAAATGTTGCCTCGTCAAAACCTTACTAAGAAATAACCAATGGGTAAAATCTTAGTGAAGGAAAAAGAGTACAATATAAAATGTCATATTTACCACGTCAAAAGGAATATGATACTTCTGGATCATTGTAATGTCTCGTCAAAACCTTAATAAGAAAAATCCAGTGGGAAAAATCTTAAATAAGGAAAAAGAGTACATTATAACTTATTTTTGTATGTTACTTTTGGGTTGATACTTCTGAATCAAGATAATACCTCATTAAAACCTTACTAAGAAAACCTAGTGGGAAAAACTTAGTTAAGGAAAAAGAGTGCATTATAACATACTTATGGATGCTCTCCCTGATGTAATAATTTCCTCTGAATTTGTACTCTTGTTTCACTAACTCAAATTGCTTGTAAATACTTCTTAATGAAGTGTCTCGTTAAAAACTTCATGTGCATTTCCATGCTTCAAGCATATTTTCTTATCTAAAACGCCCTTTATTTTCGTTTTATATGCTATAAATATTTGTTTATGAATACCCTTCATGTGCTTACAATTTTTGTGCTTTAATCAGGTTTGCATATTGCAATATACATGTAATAACCCGGAAATCTGAGCCAATTTAAAATTTTTATTTTGGCAATTTTAGTGAATTTTGAATATTTAAATTGATTATTTTAAATAATAACGACGAGAAATTTATTCTGAATAGAAATAGAACGTATATATTTATTTGAATCGTCGTTAGAATATAAATATTTATATATATATAAGGAATTGAAAATGGCGCGGTAGTTCGAAAATTCGATTTCAAAATTCAAATGAATGTGCAGGATTAAAAATAAACCGGATTTTAGTGAAACCAAAATTATTTTAACCTATTTGAAAATACCTTTCCAACGAATCCGAAAAATTGAAATTTCATAGCGGGGATCAAAAGTTATGCCCAGTTGAAATTTCAGAATAGTCGCTATGGAATTTTGGCCCTTAAAAATGGAAATTTTGCAGATGACCTCAGAATTCGACGAAACCACTTTCGTTGGATCCGAGATGTCAAGTTATTGCTAGGTTTCAAAATTCGTAATTTTTTGAATCAATATGTAAGCGTGGCGAAGTAAAACGTGTGTTGGCGGTTTCAGTTGATTTTAATAGACTGGAAAATGACCATTTTACAAACGGTCTCAGAATTCAACGAAATTAGTTTTGTTAGGACCGTATCGTCAATACGAAGCTAGAAATATTTTTCGAGAATTTTTAGAGTCAGTATGTGACCTCAGTAAATTGAAATGCGCGTTCAAATTCAATATATAGATTTATATTTTGATTTTGACGAAAACTGATTGAAACGATCGAATCAGCTTACGATACATATCCCATTGTGTTCGTAATGGGGGTAATTAGCTAGGGACGACAGTCGGTGGGTCTCGTTTGGAGGTCAAAATAAAAAGTTACCTTTTGAAAGTTTAAATAATAAAATATATAAATTTTTATATACATTCCCATATTCTCTCTTACCAGAAGTCAACCCCCCTTTCTATGTTTTCCAAATTGAAAGAAAAAAAACCCTCCTGTCGACCGATCCCCCTCCCCCCGTTCCCCTCCGATCTGCGCCCCGCCCATGCCAGCGCCGCCACGATTCCCCGCCACGCCACCTTCCCTGACGCCTCCAGGCCTCCGTCCTCCCTTCGGTTTAACCGTATCCCCTAAACCCCCCAAGACCCGCTCGAACCCGCCGCCGTGGACCCATCTCTGAACTACGCCGACCACCAAACCACGACCGCACCACTGCTGACCTCCCCAGCCCCCTTCGATTCCTCTTCTTCCCCATTCACTGTAAGCTTTTATGTTTCTTTTTTTTTATTATTTTATTTACTTATTTTGTTTTGTTTTAATTTATTTTAAATATTTTGTTAGTTTAATCAATTTAACAATCTGATTTTCGTGAAGAATAATATACTTTGTTTTTCAAAACAAAACAAGGTTTGATTTTTTTTAAAATATGAAATAGCATGGTTTCATTAGAAATTAAAATAAATACATTGTTTTAAAAAAAATTGAACAACGATAGAAAAGATATATGATAGAGAAAGATTAAAAATATGATTTTTATTCATGTAGAGTAATAAAAATATGATTTTTATTATATTACTAGCAAGATAAAAATATAATTTTTATCATGGAAGTAGCGATGTAAAGGAGTAATTTTTATATAGAGAATGGCGAGGTAAAAATAGAATTTTTATCTATATAATAGCGGTGTAAAAATAGAGTTTTTATCTAGATAGTAGCATATAAAAATGTGATTTTTTTATATATGTAGTGGCTACGGACAATGAAATTGACAAAAGGCGAGCACGACGAAGATTTCTACATAAGAAGAGTCATGGCGTTGGTTTAGCTAGTTGGTGATAACTTCTCACTCTAATCCTTGTTTTCTAGTTAAAAATATATACTAGGATGCAGACAGTGCTTAGCAGCACCCGATACCCATCGTCCACAGACCATGGACGACTTGTATGCTTGTTTGATGTGTCGTGAAATTTGTTTGTGATGTTGATGTGAAATGAATAATAAAACATTCATGTGTTGAGATAAAATATTTATCATTAAAAATATAATTTTTAACGTGAATGTGATTAAATAAATATTCATTTACAAACCGTACGGTTTGTTTATGTACACCTATTTGAAGGATATTGATTGGGACGATAAACTTTACATGTCGCCCAACTGCACAAATAATATTCGGTGTTTGTGGATTGAAACCCCACACGGGTGTTGGGATGATATTTGGAGTACATTAATCCCAATTATTCAATTGTATGTCGATCGTGGGATTGACAGACTGTGTAAGCGTTAATTATTTATATTTAATGCTTATGCAGTTGTGTGGTGCACTTTGGATGATGGTTGATTATTTATCGTCGCTATTATATACATGTGTTGTATGGAAATCCATATAATTAACATTATATGGTAATTGATTGGGCCTCATTCCAATTTGGAAAATAAGGAATATTAAAGGAAAATTCATGTGTTGAATAGAAAGAAAATTCATGTGTTGAATAGAAAGAAAATTCATGTGTTGAATAGAAAGAAAATTCATATGTTGAATAGAAAGAAAATTCATGTGTTGAATATAATAAAATATTCATGTGTTGAATAGAAATATATATTCATGTGTTGAAGTAAAATATATATTCATGTGTTGAAATATAAATATATATATTCATGTGTTGAAATAAAATATATATTCATGTATTGAAGAAAATATTCATTTGTTGAAAAGAATAACGAAGTTATTGAAATATATAAAGTCGTGTTGGTTAGATATGCGCCATTTTGACGCGAACGATATTTATATCGATTATTTTCGTTTTTATAATGATTATAAAAAAAGAATTGATTTCAAAAACGTTTTGAAAATATTATCATTTGTATATCGATGATGTGGAGTATTCAATTTTGATTTGAAATTGAATATGAAGTTGAAATTTTTTTTAAAAATGAATTTAAAACGATTTATAAAATACTTTTTAAAGGAAATCGACGAAATAATATATATATATAATGGCCTGAATAGAACGCGCCGCGCTGCGGCAGTTCGTGAATTTCGGCCATTGACTTAGAATTGACGTTGCGGGAGATTCGACCGTCGGATTCTCCTAAAACCAGAGCCGTTGGGTTCGTATCGAAAAGTGCTTTCTAATGAAAATTAGAGATTTGAAATCTAACGGTTGGATTTGGAATTAGGTCCAAATCAAATTTGGAAAAGGTCGCTGTAAGTGCAGTTCGATGGCCATTGATGGAAATCGATAGTACGGGCCTTGATAAAATTATTAAAAATAGTAATAATTTGTGTAAAATCATAAGAAATGATTTGTGAAGAATTGGGATGAAAAACTTCAAATTTGAAAAGATAAAAATAGATTTTTATCAAAATGAACTAGTTTTGAACTAGAATTATAATTCTATTTATTTTCAAAATAAATAAATTGGATTTTAAATGGTTTGAAAATAACCAGAATTCCCAATAATTGAATTGGAATGGATTTGAATCGAAATCATCCTTGGAATAGTTCGATGTTGGATTTCGGGATTATACAGATGTTGTTATGGAAATTTGATAGATATATTTATGTCGTTATTTCCAATACGATATTTGTTAGTTTCAGAATTTGATATTGAATATAAGCCGATATATTTTCTATTCAGAGCCTTGTGTTTAATATCAAATGGGATTTTGGGTTGTCGTGAGCGGTATCTTTAATAATACTGTTCTTAAACCCAAATGGAGTTAAGAAAATTAAGAACTAACTGGGGATCAGTTAAGTTGGATGATTTCTTGGATATTGATCTGATGTTGGTTTCGGCCTTCGGGGTTAATATTTTAGGTAACTGTCCTCTTACTAATTTACGGTTAGGGACTGATTGAAATGTGATGTGATTTTGGGGTTTATTGTGAACCGTGTTTTAAATGACATTGGTTCTTCAACCCATTTAAAGAGTAAAACTAAGTGGAGTTTTAATGAATCTTTAGTTAGATTGAAATGATCGAGAATGGAGTATCACCAGTTTTGCTCCGAGCGATAGTTAAATCTTTAACTAGATTTGAACGTGAAATGGTAATTAACTTTACCGATAACATCGTGGTGTTAGATATGAAGTATTACCAGTTTTACTTCATGGGATGAATAGGTTGGGATTGAGAAATAAAATAAATAATTACTTTGGTGGTTCGCTAATCCCGACTAGTTTGAAGTGATATTCAAAGGAATATTAAAGAATAAATTTAAAAGAATTTAACTTTGATAAAATTAATGGGAACCTTTCCCTAAGAATGTGAAATTTAGAAACTAACTGTAGGTTAGCTAAGAAGAATGGTTTCCTGGGTATTGATCTGATGTTGGTTTCAGCCTTCGGGGTTAATGTTTGGGGAATTATTCTCTTGCTAATTTACGGTTAGTGACTGATGAATTGGAATGAGGCATATGTTGTGTTTGTGTAACACTTGTTTATTATATACGCGAGTTATTCAGAAAGACCGGGTTTATCCCATTCTGAATAACTGATTCGACGTGGTGTCGAAGAGGAAGACGGTGGTTGAAGACCAGAGGTCTTCATGTCGTTTGGGTGATTACTGATGATCTTGATTGGGCTATACACCCAAGTGGAGGGAATCAGTTAGTGGTCGTCCAGGCGTACTTGGAGATCGATGGATATGCGAGGTACAAGGTGCCTCCGGTTTCGTTCAGACCCAGAACGGACTTTTAAATGGACTGTGTGTCTGACATTGGATTTTATTCTATGTGATTGATTTCTATTAAATATATATCTGTTTGGCGACGGAGAATTTATTCTCTTGTTTAACGCCCTTCTCTGAGACGTACGAGCTCAGAGGTTATATACTGATGAATATCAAACGCATGGAGTGAATTGCCTGTGTGGCACGCCTAAGTGGAATTATGATCAAGGCTTCTGTTGAAAAGCAAAGTCTTTTGGCTGATGATCAAAGCATGGCCTGTGTGGCATAGCTTTGTGTAGCGTTGATTCGTGAGCCTCACACCCCGGTTGCGAACCAGAAACGGGAGAAGGACCTCAGGGAGGGAATGCATTTCTTTCTAGCTAGAAGTGGCGTCAGTGGTTTTATATGCCCTGACGAGTTTGACTTATGTGGTTGTTGTTGTTGCGAGGCGCCTCGGATATATCGGTGACTATGTGGAGCCGATGGAGTCATTTGTTGGCTCATTTACGCCCCAAAGGGCGGGGAAACGCAGTGTTCAGGCATTTTAGTCCACATCGGTGGACCGGCCCTGACGATCCAAGGGGCAGTTGCGGTTGTTCCTGAGGCTCGGGCTAGACAGTCTCGAATTGGTAGAGGACTATCTTTTGCCTCGGTTCACAGATGGAAATCTGACTTCTAATACGTGACTTTGCAGTTTTATTTGTAGAGCCTAGTATGGCGACATAATGGTATGGGGCACTTATGCCGTCTATGATTGATACTTATGATTGAAATTGTTTTATACACTATGCACTTATAATAGTATCAAATGATTTGTTTTTAGCGTATCAAGCATTCTTTGGCTATTATAAGGTAAAAACCCTATCCTCCGTCTTGTGTTGCATTTTGTGATGGGACCTGGGTCTTATAACAGCTTCATTATTCTTTATTTAGTATTGCGCTGTTGTTTTATGCACTGGTATTATTGGGAGGAAACTCGTTCCGTGTTATACGGCATGGTCCCTTGATTTACCTAACTTTAAAATAAATATTAATAACTGTTTTAGTTCTCACACCAGTCCCATGATTGACCTGGAGTTTATTGTTTTAACCTAAACTCTGGGTGCCCTTATTTTGACACGGCAGCTAGTAGTTTTGGTTTTGCAGATTTATATTCACAGGATCCTGATTTACAGTTGGAACGATACTCGGAAAGCTCTGTATCCGTGTATTACTTCTAGTTGTGTATTGTATTATTTTCCACTGCTATGTAATGTATTGTAATCTCCGATATTTTATAATGTATATTATTTGTTAATACTCTGTATATTCTTGTATTCTGATGAATTGTTGTAATAGGCAATGAAATGTTCTTCTGTCTGCGTTCCAATGTGTGTTGTTCTCGAAGTATCCGGGCTTTCCTTACCGGGGAAGTTACGGGTCTTTACAGTTGGTGTCAGAGCTTTGGTTTACAAAGCTCGAGAATAAGATACATTAGAACCATACGAACGAATTCATCAGAGATTGGATTAGTAATATCCAACGAGAATGGCTCGTTAAAGATGGGATCAGTAGTATCCTAGAATGAGTGTGAAGAGTATATTTTTAAAGCGAAAACAATTTTTGTTTTGAAAATTCAAATCAATTATTCGTATTTGAATAGTTATTTGTATTGATTTGGACAATCAAGTATATAGAGATTTTAGTATACATCTGATCCACGTGTATTGAAGCCTCAAATATATTCGATAGATATAGAATCATACTCTAGTCACCCGGGTCTAATTCTGATGATGGCACGCCATCATCCGTGTTTATATTCGAGGGACGAAAGTGGGATTTCTATATATTTCCATTAGACTGGTGTGAGAACCAAAACTAGATAGGGCTTATTATTGTGATTTGGCACCAAAAATGTGATTTTTGACTATATATTAAAGTTATGTGATTGAAATGATAATCAGCTAATTCATTGTTGGTTCTGTTGTTTAATTATTGTCTGATTAATTAAAATGTTGAACCTTTAGCCAAATTGATCAAATAGTGAATTGTATTGAAAATTTATCGCATTTGAACAGGTCATAGCAAGGAGGCTAGAGCAGAAAAATAAGATTGTTTGCCCGACAAATAGGTACATGTTTACTAATTTATTGGGTTTTAGATGATTTTATGAGTCGATTGGCTAGCCGCTTGGCTGTTTCTTTTTCTTTTTGGATTGATGAGGGCCGTGGGAGGCTATTTGAAATATCCCGAAGTTCCCAGAGCAGGGAAGGTTATGGGGAAATTTTTCGAAAATTTAGGGTGCTAGCCAAATTTTTGAAAAATTTGAAAAGTTCTTAGAAACTGAAAAGTTGAAGAACTAAAGCCGTAAAGAAAATAATGAAAGTTAACTTGATTAGTTAAACAACTTTCGGCTTCGCTCCTTTTCAGGGACGAAAAGTTTTAAGTTGGGGAGATTGTAATAACCCGGAAATCTGAGCCAATTTAAAATTTTTATTTTGACAATTTTAGTGAATTTTGAATATTTAAAATGATTATTTTAAATAATAACGATGAGAAATTTATTTTGAATAGAAATACAACGTATATATTTATTTGAATCGTCGTTAGAATATAAATATTTATATATATAAAAGGAATTGAAAATGGCGCGGTAGTTCGAAAATTCGATTTCAAAATTCAAATGAATGTGCAGAATTCAAAATAAACTAGATTTTAGTGAAACCAAAAATATTTGAACCTATTTGTAAATACCTTTCCAACGAATCTGAAAAATTGAAATTTCATAGCGGGGATCAAAAGTTATACCCAATTGAAATTTCAGAATAGTCGCTATGGAATTTCGGCCCTTAAAAATGGAAATTTTGCAAACGACCTCAAAATTCGAAGAAACCACTTTTGTTGGATCTGTGATGTCAAGTTATTGCTAGGTTTAAAAATTCGTAATTTTTCGAATCAAAATGTGAGCATGGCGAAGTAAAAACGTGTGTTGGCAGTTTCAGTTGATTTTAATCGACTGGAAAATGACCATTTTACAAATGGTCTCAGAATTCGACGAAATTAGTTTTGTTAGGACCGTATCGTCAATATGAAGCTAGAAATATTTTTCGAGAATTTTTAGAGTCAATATGTGGCCCCGGTAAATTGAAATGCGCATTCAAATTCAATATATAGATTTATGTTTTGATTTTGATGAAAACTGATCGAAACGATCGAATCAGCTTATGATACATATCTCATTGTATTCGGAATGGGGGTAATTAGCTAGGGACGACAGTCGGTGGGTATCGTTTGGAGGTCAAAATAAAAAAAATTACCTTTTGAAAGTTTAAATAATAAAATATTTAAATTTTTATATACATCCCCCTATTCTCTCTTACCAGAAGTCAACCCACCCCCCTTTCGTTATTTTCCAAATTGAAAGAAGAAAAAACCTCCTGTCGACCGATCCCCCTCCCCCCGTTCCCCTCCGATCTACGCCGCGCCCATGCCAGCGCCGCCTCAGTTCCCCGTCGCGCCACCTACCCCGACGCCTCCAGGCCTCCCTCCTCCCTTTAGTTTAAACGTATCCCCTAAACCCCCCAAGACCCGCTCGAACCGGCCGCCGTGGACCCATCTCTAAACCGCGCCAACCACCAGACCACGACCGCACAACTGCTGACCTCCCCAGCCCCCTCTGATTCCTCTTCTTCCCCATTCGCTGTAAGCTTTTATCTTTCTTTTTTATTTTTATTATTTTATTTACTTATTTTGTTTTGTTTTAATTTATTTTAAATAATTTGTTAGTTTATTCAATTTAACAATCTGATTTTCGTGAAGAATAATATACTTTGTTTTTCAAAACAAAACGAGGTTTGATTTTTTTGAAAATATGAAATAGCATGGTTTCATTAGAAATTAAAATAAATACATTGTTTAAAAAAATAACAACGATAGAAAAGATATATGATAGAGAAAGATTAAAAATATGATTTTTATTCATATAGAGTAATAAAAATATAATTTTTATTGTATTACTAGCAAGATAAAAATATAATTTTATCATGGAAGTAGCGATGTAAAGGAGTAATTTTTATATAGAGAATGGCGAGGTAAAAATAGAATTTTTATCTATATAATAGTGGTGTAAAGATAGAGTTTTTATCTAGATAGTAGCGTATAAAAATGTGATTTTTTTTATATATGTAGTCGCTACGGACAATGAAATTGACAAAAGGCGAGCACGACGAAGATTTCTACATAAGAAGAGTCGTGGCATTAGTTTAGCTAGTCAGTGAGAACTTCTCACTTTAATCCTTGTTTTGTAGTTAAAATTATATACTAGGATGCAGACGGTGCTTAGCAGCACCCGACACCCGTCGTCCACAGACCATGGACGACTTGTATGCTTGTTTGATGTGTTGTGAAATTTGTTTGTGATATTGATGTGAAATGGATAATAAAACATTCATGTGTTGAGATAAAATATTTATCGTTAAAAATATAATTTTTAACGTGAATGTGATTAAATAAATATTCATTTACAAACCGGACGGTTTGTTTATGTACACCTATTTGAAGGATATTGATTGGGACGATAAATTTTACATGTCGCCCAACTGCACAAATAATATTCGGTGTTTGTGGATTGAAACCCCACACGGGTGTTGGGATGATATTTGGGGTACACTAATCCCAATTATTTAATTGTATGTCGATCATTGGATTGACAGACTGTGTAAGCGTTAATTATTTATATTTAATGTTTATGAAGTTGTGTGGTGCACTTTGGATGATGGTTGATTATTTATCGTCGCTATTATATACATGTGTTATATGGAAATCCATATAATTAACATTATATGGTAATTGATTGGGCCTCATTCCAATTTGGAAAATAAGGAATATTAAAAGAAAATTCATGTGTTGAGTAGAATAAAATATTCATGTGTTGAATAGAAATATATATATTCATGTGTTGAAGTAAAATATATATTCATGTGTTTAAATAGAAATATATATTCATGTGTTGAAAAAAAAATCATGTGTTGAAGAAAATATTCATTTGTTGAAAAGAATAACAAAGTTATTGAAATATATAAAGCCGTGTTGGTTAGATATGCGTCATTTTGACGCGAATGATATTTATATCGATTATATTCGTTTTTATAATGATTATAGAAAACGAAGTGATTTCAGAATATAACGTTTTGAAAATTATTATCATTTGTATATCGATGATGTGGAGTATGCAATTTTGATTCGAAATTGAATATAAAGTTGAAATCGTTTTTAAAAACAAATTTAAAACGATTTATAAAATACGTTTTATTCGACGAAATATAATATATATATATAATGGCCTGAATAGAATGCGTCGCGCTGCGGCAGTTCGCGAATTTCGACCATTGACTTTGAATTGACGTTGCGGGAGATCCGTCAGTCGGATTCTCCTAAAACCGGAATCGTTGGGTTCGTATCGGAAAGAGCTTTCTAAAAGAATATTAGATATTTGAAATCTAACGGTTGGATTTGGAATTATGTCCAAATCAAATTTGGAAAAGGTCGCTATAAGTGCAGTTCGATGACCGTTGATGGAAATCGACTGTACAGGCCTTGATAAAATTATTAAAAATAGTAATAATTTGTGTAAAATCATAAGAAATGATTTTTGAAGAATTGGGATGAAAAACTCCAAATTTGAAAAGATAAAAATAGATTTTTATCAAAATTAACTAGTTTTGAACTAGAATTATAATTCTATTTATTTTCAAAATAAATAAATTGGATTTGAAATGGTTTTGAAAATAACCAGAATTTCCAATAATTGAATTGGAATGGATTTTAATCGAAATCATCCTCGGAATAGTTCGATGTTGGATTTCGTGAATATACAGATGTTGTTACGGAAATTTGAAAGATATATTTATATTGTTATTTCCAATACGATATTTGTTGGTTTCGGGATTTGATATTGAATATATGCTGATATATTTTTATATTCAGAGCCTTGTGTTTAATATCAAATGGGATTTTGGGTTGTCGTGAGCGGTATCTTTAATAATACTGTTCTTAAACCCAAATGGAGTTAAGAAAATTAAGAACTAACTGGGGATCAGTTAAGTTGGATGATTTCTTGGATATTGATCTGATGTTGGTTTTGGCCTTCGGGGTTAATATTTTAGGGAACTGTCCTCTTACTAATTTACGGTTAGGGACTGATTGAAATGTGATGTGATTTTGGGGTTTATCGTGAACCGTGTTTTAAATGACATCGGTTCTTTAACCCAGTTAAAGATTAAAACTAAGTGGAGTTTTAATGAATCTTTAATTAGATTGAAATGATCGAGAATGGAGTATCACCAGTTTTCTCCAAGCGATTGTTAAATCTTTAACTAGATTTGAACGTGAAATGGTAATTAACTTTACCGATAACACCGTGGTGTTAGATATGAAGTATTACCAGTTTTACTTCATGGGATGAGTAGGCCGGGATTGGGAAATAAAATAAATAATTACTTTGGTGGTTCGCTAATCCCGACTAGTTTGAAGTGATATTGATGGGCAGCTAGTAGTTTTGGTTTTGCAGATTTATATTCACAGGATCCTGATTTACAGCTGGAACGATACTCGGAAAGCTCTGTATCCCTGTATTACTTCTAGTTGTGTATTGTATTATTTTCCGCTGCTATGTAATGTATTGTAATCTCTGATATTTTATAATGTATATTATTTGTTAATACTCTGTATATTCATGTATTCTGATGAATTGTTGTAATAAGCAATGAAATGTTCTTCTGTCTGCGTTCCGATGTGTGTTGTTCTCGAAGTACCCGGGCTTTCCTTACCGGGGAAGTTATGGGTCTTTACAACACATTTGATGAATAAGATAGGTTTCACTATAACACTAAGCAGGAAGTAATCTACTCCTCTTGAAATGTATTCATTACGACAATACTTAAAAGAATGAAGTTTATCAAGATTTTCATTTCAACAACACTAAGCAGGAAGTAATCTACTCATCTTGAAGTATGTCAAGATTTTCATTACAATAATTCTTAGAAGAATGTCGTAATATTCGTCCATGTCCTTAGCATTCATTATAATCACAAATGTTATTTATTGTAACAACCCGGAAAATCAGAACCAATTTAAAAAAATTATTTTAGCTATTTTATTGAATTTTGAATATTTAAAATGATTTATTTTAAATAATAACGATTTAAATTTTATTTAAATCGAAGTTAGAACGTATATATTTATTTTAATTATATAACGAACTTGAAATGGCACGGCAGTTTGAAAATTCGATTTCAAATTTCAAATGAACGTACAGGATTCAAAATAAATCGGATTCAGTAAAACTAGAAATATTAGAATCGGTTTAACAATATCTTTCTAAGAGTTTGAAAAATCCAGATTTCATAACGAGAAAAAAAAAATTATGTCCAATTTAGAATTTGAAATAGTCGCTATGGAAATTAATATAATATATAACCCTTATAAATAGCCATTTTGCAAATGACCTCTATTTTCAACGAAACCACTTTGGTTGGATCCGGAATGTCAAATTATTACAAGATTCCAATTTCCATAATTTTTGGAATCAATATGTGTTGGCTAGCTTTTTGACCAAGCCACCAAGGTTCACACACAAGAAGAAAGTATGGAACTACATTCCTCAAAGATCGGATCGCACACGCAGATCGTGCCCTTCGGATCTCCAGCGCAGAACACGACCCGATTCGTCCATGGGAGCACGACTCGATCCGTCCATGGGAACACGACCCGATCCGCACCTATGTCACCACCTCACTCCGATCCGATCCCCTGCTACATGGCGAAACTCCTGACTTGTTCAACCACGAACTGTTCTTCAGTGATCTGAAATACATGGATCCAGCTACATGTGTCCACAACTGTCATATTGACCAATTCTTCCTCATTGCTTGATCCGATCCGCTATTCTCGGGATTTGCGCCATGTGTGACCGCGAACCGCCCGATAGAATCAGCTATAAATAGCTCAGAGACTGGAATTTTTGAGGAGCTTTTTGGCAGTATTGAGCACTGATTCCACCAGTACTGTCATACCACTATGTCTTATCAGTTTTACTACGAGATTACTGAGAGAAATCATAATTGTAAGAGTGAGTTTGAGAGAAATCATTGATTGTACTAGCATTCAAAGTATAATCGATAACATATAAAGTGGACGTAGGCTCGTTAACGCCGAACCACTATAAATTCTGTGTGTTTTCTGCTTTTTCTTCATTCTCCAGTTATAATTCTCTACGAATCAGAACAATTTGGGTGTTAGGTCCAAATTTTGATCTAACATTTTCGTGCTTTCACTGAGAATTCAATTCTCAGCCTACCGGATTGCTATTCTACTATTTGGATTTGAAAGTCCGAAGAAAACAGTCCCAAAACTTCATTGTTCAGATTTCTGAAGATTTCAGCGACATCTGATATCATGGCTGGAAAGAAGTCTAAAGAAGTGCGACCTTCGCAAGCGAATGAAGTCGCGAATGAAGTAGTTGGCGAAAGTGCACACGAGCAGGTCGTCGAGGGGGCGATCCGAACCAATCAGGGTGTAACGAACCGGTCTGATGGAGGCGCCACGATCCGACTTGAGGGAGGCACTGCGAACCGAGAAGCTGTAGGGGTTGTTACTTGATCCCATGATAACGCCCCGAATCCTCCGCATACCGTGACCACGAACCAACCCCAGGGGGGCGCACCGAATCACAGGCACTGATCCACCACGATCTGAAGTGATGACCGGATTACGACTCGACCTGGAAAGGAGCCTATGGCTCGCTCCTACCGTCCTGGCCCCTCTGCTCGACCTGGCTCAAGCTCTTTGCGCATAAGAGAAAATGATGATGATCAATATGACCCTTCTTCTCCTGTTACTGAGGGAGATCTTTCTCGCTTTTCTGAAATGTGGGAGAGGCTATTTGATGAATTGGCTGCTCAAAGGCAGGAGAGCTCCGTGCTGCGACAGAACTTGACTGCTATGGATAGAAGGCTCAATGATCTCGCAAGCAAAGGACGCCCCCAGTTCGTCCGCTCACCCCAGAGTACTCTTCTTCGTCAGAGGAATCGCCAAGACCTCCGTGGCGACCGTATGAGAGGCCTGAAAACATAGAGCAGCTCCGATTTGGAACCCTGCCATCACGGGAAGAAGAGGCACTGGGTGCAGGGCCCTCAAACCGCAATGTGAATGATCGTGCCGCAACTCCCAGAGCTCGAGGTATGGACAGCCCTGTTCAGAATAGACTACCTCAGCCCCTTCGCCGTACAAATGCTCATGGTAACAGGGGCCAACGAAGCCCAATCCGAGCCCCGGATTTTGTGGACGCTCCTGGAAGGGAGATTAGAGAATTCCACCGAGCAAGAAGCGCTGATCCCGAGCCTCCGCTGACAGTACAAATGTTGCAGCTATGATCCATCAAATTCTGGCAGATTGACGTGGACAACGGAATGAAGATTAGGGAATTGACCGCAGTAACACCCCTTTCACTGATGACATTTTAGATGCGACGTTCCCGAGGCGCTTCAACATGCCGCAGATGAACTGTTACGCGAGTAGATCTGATCCCGTCCAACATCTGATGAGATACTCTTGGTCAATGACCGCTGCCGTAGCTTCCGACGCTGTCAAGTGCAAAGCATTTCCTATATTCCTGGAGAATGTAGCGTTATTATGGTTTACTCGCTTACCAGCAAGATCAATTTCCAGCTTCAGGGAGTTGAGTGAAAGGTTCGTGGAACAGTTCTGCATCTATGCACAAAGGACGAAGAGTGTGATTGACTTGTTCCTTGTCAAGCAACGACCAGGCGAGAGTTTGAGGGTGTATCTAGACCGTTTCAACCTAGCCGCTACTGAAGTCAAAGATCCTCATGAGCCAACTGTTGTGGCAGCCCTGATTAATGGGGTAGATAAAGACATCGAATTTGGGAGATACCTGGCCGGCAAACCACCTCATACTAGAGAATTATTCTACGAAAAAGCTAATGTGCACTTACGTCGGGAGGAAGTATATGCTAACCGAAAGGCAAAAATGGCCGATAAGGAGGAAATCCAGAGCAATGTCGCCATTAAGCAGACAGGAGACAGCTCGGGGAAGGTCGAAGTTAATGTCGGAAACCGGAACCAGGGGGGTCGTCAGTCAGGAAACAATGGTAATAACAGTAATGGCAACAACCGGAAGAGGAATCGAGGGAACGACTCCCAGAGAAGGACTCGTCCCAGGTCTTTTGAAAGTTATACGCCAATAAATGATACTTTGGAGAATATCTTCATGGATTCGTACAACGTCCTCCAAAATAAAAGGCCTCCTCCCAGAGAGTCGACGGAGAAAGAACGTGAAACGGGGAAGTTCTGTCTCTTCCATCAGATTCACGGCCACTCAACAAATGAATGCCGTCACCTAAGAGATGTGTTCGAGAAGCTTCTTCGAGAAGGAAAATTGGATGAATACAGAGTGACACCCAGAGACAGGGGGCAAGCCGTACAGGCCCCAAATCAGAACCAGAATCAACCTGCTGTCAGGTCAACTGCCCAGCAAAAGGAAAGGACCTTGTTATCAATACCATAATCGGAGGGCTTTATCTCGCCGGGCACGGTTCTAAGGCATTGGATCAGTATGTCAATGCAGCCAAGCAGCACCTCGGGGTAGGGGAGTGTAGCAACCCTGAGGACAACATCCCGGTAAAGCAACAAAAGATGATGTCCGACGACGTCGTTTTCCGTGAACGAGAAAGCGTTGGAGTCCATGCTCCGACCGAAGATCCATTTGTAATCACAGTTCCTATTGGCCCGGCCATTGTTCATAAAGTCTTGGTGGATAACGGAAGTTCCATCAACATTCTTTTCAAAAATACATTCGACCAGATGAATCTCGAAATAAAAGACTTGAAGCCCTGTGAGGGATGGATCCGTGGATTTAACGGAGCATCCACCGCTCCAATGGGATATGTAGAGCTACCAGTTACACTTGGGGAAGGAGAACGCCAGAGAGTGAGAATTCTTCCCTTCGTGGTTTTGGGTATTGAATCGCCCTATAATGCCTTCTTGGGCCGACCGGCCTTAGCAAAGTTCAGAGCCTGTATAGCCCCCTGATGCTTGTTATTGAAGTTTCCTACAGAAGCTGGTGTTGGTATTGTCAAAGGAGATCAGGTTGCCGCACGAGCATGTTATATTGCAGAGCTAAAGCTACTCCGCAACGGAGGAGACATAGAAACCAAGGGTGCTTCTCCCCCCACAAGGGCGGAGACCTCATAGCAATTAAAGAGGATAACCGTAGGTGAGTCGCCCAGAGAGTTGCCCGAGGATATAGATCCCAGAGAGGACAAAGAACCTAGGGGCAGAATGGCGACTCCCAACGAGACAACTGTGGATGTACCGATCGATGATAGTGACCCAGAGAAGGTCCTTAAGATTGGATCCCGGTTAAATCCGAATTTAGCTAAAGAACTGACGGATTTCTTGAAAGATAACTTAGATGTATTTGCTTGGACCCACGCAGACATGTGTGGGATATCTCCATCAATCATGAGCTATTCATTAAGCATTAACCCTAAGCATCCTCCGGTAAAACAAAAAAGGCGAATGCTGGGCCCAGAGAGGTCCGCTACCTTGAAAGAAGAAGTTGGAAAGCTAAAGAGTAATGGATTTATCTAAGACTCAACCTATCCAGACTGGATTTCAAATCCAGTTCTGGTAAAGAAGGCCAACGGGAAGTGGCGAACGTGTATCGATTTCTCGGATTTGAATAAAGCCTTCCCAAAAGACAGTTTTCCGTTACCCAGGATCGATCAGTTGGTAGACTCCACGGTGGGTCATGAACTTCTCTCCTTTATGGATGCTTATTCAGGATATAACCATTCCAATGCATGTTCAAGATCAAGAACACACTAGCTTCATTACGGATCTAGGATTGTACTACTACATGGTAATGCCCTTTGGCTTGAAGAACGCAGGCGCTACATATCAACGGTTAGTGAACAGAATGTTCTATAACCAGTTTGGGAAAACAATGGAAGTATACGTCGATGACATGTTGGTTAAGTCCAGGCAATCCTCCAATCACACAACGGACTTGGCAGAGATGTTTGGCATTCTTCGAAAGTACGGGATGAAACTCAACCCAACAAAATGTTCATTCGGGGTCGCCTCCGGAAAATTCTTGGGATTCATCGTCAGTTCTCGTGGGATTGAGATTAATCCAGATCAGATCGCAGCAATCAGAAACATTCAGGAGCCTAGGCAAATTAAAGATGTGCAAAGCCTTGCAGGGAAAGTAGCCGCACTAAGCAGATTCATCTCTAGGGCTACGGACAAATGCATCCCATTCTTCGAATTGATAAAGCGAGGAAAACGCCACTTCAAATAGACGCATGACTACATAGAAGCGTTTCAGAACCTGCTGAGTCACCTGGAGAAACCTCCGATATTATCTAAGCCGGTGGATCACGAGGACTTATTCGTGTACTGGGCAGTGTCGTCCCACGCGATCAGCTCAGCATTGGTGAGAGAAGAAGATAAAGTTCAAAGACCAGTGTATTACGTGAGCAAAAAATTGGCGGCAGCAGAGCGTAATTATCCAAGGATAGAAAAGTTGGCGTACAGTTTGTAGATTGCCTCTAGAAAGCTTCGACATTATTTTCAGGCTCATCCCATTACCGTGTACACTGATCATCCACTCAAGCAAGTTCTACAGAGACCAGAAGCGTCTGGAAGACTACTCAAATGGAACATTGAGTTGAGTCAATTTGATATGAACTTTCAGCCCCGGCTGTCAATACGGGGGCAAGTGATAGTCGACTTCATAGCAAAGTTTACTGTCCCGGAGGAAGATATAGCGAACGAAGAAGCTGACCCCTCAAAGTTACTTCTCGATCCCAGTGCCTGGAGATTGTATACTGATGGCGCTAGGAATGACAAGAGATCCGGCGCTGGAGTAGTGCTTGAAACTCCTTAGAAACGGCTGATATCCTATGCTATCCGGATGGAGTTTCACGCCACTAACAACGACTCCGAATATGAAGCCCTGATAGTCGGGCTAAGGATCGCAAAGGAGTTGGAAATCACAAAGCTGGACATATTTTGCGACTCCAAGTTAGTTGTGAACCAGTTCACTGGAAAATTCCAAGCCAAAAGCCCAAGATTGATTTTATACTTGGAGAAAGTGAAGGAGTTGCTGAACGGCTTCGATCACTACAGCATATCTCATATTCCGCGGTCAGAGAATCAACAGGCAGATAAGTTGGCAAAGATGGCTAGTTCCAACGATCCTGAAGAGACCGGGCTAGCCCCAGTTGAAGTACTTCGGTCTCCTAGTATAGATCAGATGGAAATTGATCCGGTACTAGAGACGGAACCAGAAAGGGAGTCATGGATGACCCCTCTAAAGAATTTCTTGATGAATGGAACGCTTCCGACCAAGAAAAGCGAGAGGCGTAAAGTAATTCGTAAAGCTTCCCGATACGTTCTGCAAGGCGGAGTCCTTTCCAGACAGGGATTTTCGATGCCCCTTCTCCGGTGTATAGCTCATGACGACATCAAGCGTGTACTGCATGAGGGCGAATGCGACGATCACACTGGAGGACAAACATTGGCAAAAAAGGTGTTGCGGCATGGTTATTTCTGGCCTACCATAAACAAAGATGCGGCGAAGTACGCACGACGGTGTGATGCATGCCAAAGATTTTCAAAAATACCTAGGGCACCTCCTAGTCAGTTAAAAACGATGACAAGCCCATGGCCTTTCGCTATGTGGGGAATTGATATCATCGGAAGTCTCCCTATAGCTAAGGGCGGAGCGAAGTTCGCTATTGTAGTTGTAGACTACTTCACTAAGTGGGTCGAGGCTGAGCCACTGACTACAATCACAACCAAACGAGTGATCAACTTCGTCGTTAGGAACATCATTTGTCGATTTGGGATTCCGAAGATCGTTATAACTGACAACGGAACTCAGTTCGATAGCACTGAATTCAGAGACTTCTGCCAGAAATACCACATTGAGAAACGGTACACCTCTGTGGCACATCCGCAGTCGAACGGACAGGTCGAAGCGGCGAATAAAGTGATTAAGTCCATTCTGAAAAGAAGACTGAAGCGGGCCAGAGCCATGTGGGTTGATGAATTACCCTTAGCACTATGGGCCTACAGGACAACGTATAAATCGGCAACATGCCATACCCCCTTCTCTCTTGCTTTTGGAGCAGAAGCAGTCATCCCGGTTGAAATAAAAGTACCTTCTCACCGAGTGACTTATTACGATCCGATGACTAATAACGAATTGCTCCTTGAATCCCTGGATATGATCGAAGAAAAGAGGGACGAAGCAGACCTGCGTGCCTTGAGATGCAAACAACAGGTCGCCCGATACTACAACAAAAAGGTTCGAGCCCGAACCTTTGAACCCGGAGACTTGGTTCTGAAGCGTGTCTTTCCACCCCCAAATCATATGGGTGCGAAGTGGGAAGGGTCGTACTCCATTCTGTGCAAGCTTGATAATGGAACCTTCAAGCTAGCAACCGTAAATGGAAAGGAAATCCCCAGAGTGTGGAATGCCCAACATTTACGGCCATATCTTACGTAAAGATGTCAGATCTGTTCTTTTGCTTTATTAAGGACCATGTATAAGGCACGACTTGCCTAGAATAGTCTGATTTCTTAAGCAAAAAATTATAAAGTGGACGTAGGTCATGATTCGACCGAACCACTATAAAAATATTGTGTGTCGTTTACCCTTATTGCATTATTGTTTATCTGCCTTTCGGTTTTTTATGGAAATGGCTGTGAACCATGTAACGATCACAGAAGCATATAATTATAGGTGCCTTCCATCAGAATGGAATGCAATCAACAGTCAAAACTCTGAGGGTGCGATAGAGTAAATCATATCATTGATAGCGCTCTAACTCTCAAGAGCCGAGAGAGAGCATAACGGACATGAAGGTGATGTCCATAACTCACGGCGGTGTACCATGATTGGAACCGCCTTGATGGAACTCTAACCTCGGCGACTGCCAGGATAGTATAAAAGCGTCTCCGATTGAGCGCTGAGAAAGAGCCCTTACCCCGCTGAAGGATCGGGGAGCGACAGAACTGCTGAGATCGAACTCTAACCTCGGCGATTGCCAGGAGAGTATAAAAGCGTCTTCGATTGAGCGCCGAGAAAGAGCTCTTACCCCGCTGAAGGATCAGGGAGCGACAGAACTGCTGAGCTCGAACTCTAACCTCAGCGACTGCCAGGAGAGTATAAAAGCGTCTCCGATTGAGCGCTGAGAAAGAGCTCTTACCCCACTGAAGGATCGGGGAGCGACAGAACTGCTGAGCTCGAACTCTAACCTTGGCGACTACCAGGAGAGTATAAAAGCGTCTCCGACTGAGCGCAGAGAAAGAGCTCTTACCCCGCTGAAGGATCGGGGTGCGACAAAACTGCTGAGCTCGAACTCTAACCTCGGCGACTGCCAAGAGAGTATAAAAGCGTCTATGATTAAGCGCTGAGAATGGTGCTGGAGACTCAGCACCCACAGGATCTCTACCCCGCTGAAGGATCGGTGCGTAGACTGACCCGCAGATGGATCGGGAGAGTATCGAAGTGCCAAAAGCCTGACACCGCGAGAACTCTAATTCTACAAAAATTTCCAAGTCCCCCCATGTTCAGAAACAGGGGGCAACATGCATACAACTCAAATCAATCTTTAACGATTAATTGGGGGCAGTTATATGCATACACGTATCTTGATGCGATACAATACTGTTAAAGTCTTTTTGTTGCTCGAATGATTTATGGTTATAAGTAAATAATTTATGACTAAACATGAAAAGTTTATTAAATGCAGGTACACAATGATGCAAAAGAAATAAACTTTCATTCATGAACTGCAAGCCTAAACGTAAAAGGCAACCTAAAACAAAAGTGAGGGCCAGTCTCATAACTACATTTCATGGCCAGTGGGAATCTTAAAAACAAAACATAGACAAGCGGCAGTATCCTATTTACGTTTGGACTTTTTCTCCTTCTTCTGCTTTTCCAGCTCCGCCTTGTTAGTATCAGATTGATCATCCTTCTTTCTCTTCCTTTTGTCTATAAGAGGAGCTAAAGGTTCATCCGAAGACTCCTCCTCATCCTTCTTTCTCTTTCTTTTATCAGTAAGGGAAGCTGGGAAATCATCGGGATTCTCAAAATGAAGCTGTTTATGATCGATTTGGGCTGGAGTTTCCGAACCATCCCAGTTTTGGGATCAAACTCTGAGATAGGAGCTATGTTCAAAGGCTCTTGTCCCACCTTCTTTAAAGCCAGCTGCTTTTCCTGCCTAGCCTTTCTTTTAGCCAAAGTCTCGTCGTCATCGCCTTCGACTTCTTTGGTACTAATGATATCCTCCTCATCATCTACATGGCGCCCGTCCATATCTTTCAAGGCATCGATGGTTTCGTCATCGTTGGGAGTATCAGCACTGGGTGTCAGGACGCCCCTCTCCGTTGTTGTACCTTCAGCCTGCTTCGGTATATCAACACTGGCGCTAGGCGAGACGTCAATCTTCTCCGCCTCTGTCCTCTTCTCGACATCCTTGTCGACGAGCCCGCCACCTGTATTATGAGGAACACATGTTATTAATTCGATTGGTTGCTCCACTAGACGACGATGACTCACAATTGCTATGACAAATTGTGGGGAAAAAATGGAGATACCTTCCGCTGATCCTCCATCCAGGCTAGCTGCAGAAGCTCCGACAACCACAGGAGTCAGGCCCAAAGGAATTAATGGATCATCAGGATTGTATTCCTCAACTCCGGAGGCCTTGGGCTCTACAGCTGAGCTCGAACCTTCATCAATCTTGTTTTTGCCCTTAGCCAGGGTCCTCTCCTTCTCCATTTCTTCTTGAATTAGGCGCCGGCCTTCTGCCAAATCCTCGGGCTCGTTATCCCTCAGAATGGTCCTCATCAGCTCATCTTCGTCAATCTCTTCAATTCCTAATCTCCGCTTCTCACCCTTGACGATGGTGTCCCATATGTTGGCTAAAGTGACGTGGTAGTCCGGGATCCACGAGATGTTATGGGTTTTGAGGACGTGGCCGAGGAAGTCAAATATCGTCTCTTCAAACCCTTCGATATCCTTTTCTCTCTCGAGGAGCTTGTTGTTAGAAGCAGTAGCCATTTCAATGGCACTTTCTACATTCTTTTCGGCGAGATCCGCGCGCCTCTCTACATCCGCGACTTGCTCATTCAGAATTACTTTCTCTCCTTCGGCCAAAGCTAAACTCTCCTTCAAACTCGCCCTTTCTTTCTCCCAAGCAGCTCTTTCGGCCTCGAAGTGATCCTGTGATGTTTTCAAATCGGAGTTGGCCATCCTGAGATCTTCCACCTCTTGCTTCAATAACACTCGCTCTTTGCTATTAGAATCAAGCTCATTATGGAAACGTTGCCTGGCCTCCTCCAGCTCTGTTTTGTAAGCTCTAGCGTCTCATTGGGCCAAGGCAAGCAGAGATTGTGCATCCTCTAAGTCCTTATCCATTTTTTCCCTGGCCCTTTCATTGTTATCTGTCTTCATTTTGGATCTATGTGCTTCCATCTCGAGCGTTCGGATGAGCTCTGAAAGATTAACAGCATGCCTCTTCATCGCTTCATACTGCCTGGCTACATGGCGAATGTGCCCGATGACCTCAGTATCCCAGTTCCTAGGGACTGGTTCCAAGGCTGGAACAGACATCATCCTTTCGAAGAAGATTTCGGGGAATTGTTCTCGCAACTTTTCCAGCTTAGCCTGAATCTCGGGACCATGGATGTAATCTCGTGACCCGGGGGCAACCAAATCTTGTTGGCTGGAAGGGACAATGTCAATTTTCTCCTTCCCAGAATCCTTGATTGGATCCTTGCTTTTATCCTTGGGCTCGTAGTGTCTTTTTGATAACCTGCTGTGAGAGGGTGCACTCTTCGGAGGGGTTAATTCTTTGGGAAGTTGTTTTCCTCCTGTAGGTGGCACCGAATAACTGGGAAGCTTGCCAGAGGTTGGTTTTGATGGAGACCGGGATTGTGAAGAAGTAGGCTTGTGAGAAAGGCCGCGAGAACGCTCAGGATTTGGATGAAGACTGGGTGTACCTTCACGGAGAGAGCGATAGGAATAAGACTGCCTGCGAGACATCTTCCCTGCAAAAGAAAAAAGAGCATATTAAAACCTTGAATAATGTTGATATAAAAGTGTGGGGTCAGGCAGTGCGTGTGATTTGTGCATCCCATATAATTCCCCCTAACAGACCAGGGCCCGAGGTCAGGCTCATCTGAGTAGTTTCTCGTTCTCCAACTGGAACAGTTGTTTCCTCAGAAACAGGGGAAAATGGCTCCCCTTCAAAGTCTCCCTATGTGTATACATCATCAGGTAAAGGAATTTTGCTCAGCTCTTTAAATAGTTGTTCTTCTGTTAAATCATCGGGAGCAGCTGGTTCAATCGGAAGAGAGGCCCTTGAGGGGAAACCCCCCGGAGAAACTGGGATTTCCTTAGACTTATCACCACGGGCCTCATCTCCTCTATATATGTTTAGGTCCTCGTCGTCCTGGATGATTATCGGCGAAGGACTCTTACGAAATTTAATTGTTTCTACTGCCCGTGACGTTCTTTCTTCCTCCGTTGGGCCACGTATTTGTAGGGTTTGCCGCCTGCACCAAGTCCAAACCTTATATCCAGAAGGCGGTACTTGTGAAGGTTCTCGTCAGTAATGCACTTCTTGATCTTTAGAAAATCGGATTTGCTTTGTAGAAGAAGAGACAGTCGATTATTGTATACCGAGCCTTCCGTCTTGGGAAAGGCGTGATCTGCTTAGAGAAAAAAAGGGGGGCATGTTAATGCTTCGATTTCTTAAACAAGTTATTCAGTCAAAAGTTTAAAGTTTACTTGATTTAAGCCATCTTCTTGAACACCCAGCATGTCTCTTTATATAGAACCAATCGGCCTTGGGATCCCCTATGTTGTTGTATCCGTCAGACAGAACCTTCCTATTTGCAACCGATTAGAAGAAAGAGAAATTTGGGGTTGCCGAGGAGCGATGCTTGAAAAGATAAAAGAATTTTAAATCTTTAAATGTGAGCTCGGTATGCAAGATTTCTGCGTATGCGATATATAGAGTGTATAGAGCCGCGTAGGCATTGGGATGAAGTTACATCGGAGCAATACCCAATCGTTTTAAGGTCTCAATGACGATTGGAGGAAACGGAGGAATAGCTCCTACCCAGCACATGAGTCGGCTGACTGTCATATACCCCTCCGGAGCTAAATGAGGCCTATCTTCGCTGCTGGGTGTCCTCACATCATCCCAGGGGATCCCATGTCTCAAGCAAATTCTCTTAAGCTTTATGTCATCAAGTTTGGAAGCTAGAGAGTCTGTGAATTTCTCTATTTCTATTGCACCAGGGATTTCGTCGGGAGCTCGGCCATCTACCTCTGACTCTTCATCAAGCGAGGTACTCTCAGACGGATTCGATTGTGTTTCTGCCTCATATTCAGATCCAGAATCTGCACCCTCTGGATTAGATGGAAGAACCTCGGGGTTGAGATGCTCATACACCTCGGGATCCGTCTCTGTGTCAGATCTTGAAGGGGAACGATTATCCGACATTACTGTTTAGGCGAGTAAACATGAGAAATAAGATTATAATTACCCATCCCCCCTGTGTGTGCAAGTGCCGGTGTGTGCTTGTGCGTGCATTAAAGAAAAGTACGAAGGTCAACAAAATCATCAAGACATTGGTTGTTGTTCCCTGATAGATTATGCATTTTGTTCAGCCCAGAAAGTCCGTTGTGAAGGCTCTAGCCTAACTATTCATTGTTTTATCAGAGTAACGTCGCATTACTTATTCAACTTGTGCATCAGATTGTTCATCGGACGGATCGTTAATCAGGGTTTGGATCGCGCTACGTGGTCAGTTCGTGATGAAGGGTCCGGTTCGTGAAAAAGCATTAGTACAAAGAAGGGCTTCGGATCGAAAAGCGTTTCGACTCGTGATCCATGTCGTTACCCAAACGGATCGTGATCACCCCCTGGCGATCCACCTCACCTCCTATTCTCCACGAACCGATGCTCTACCTTTCTCACGATCCGATCCGTTGTCCAGCCCTAATCCTCCTACTTGCCACTCATATGAACCATCGCCTCGCCATCGTCACGACCCGTACCCAAACTCCACTCACGACCCGACCAGGACAGCTCTTTCTTCTTCTTCTTCTTCCTCCCTCCTGTCCACCTCCGAGCTCGAACGGCGAGATTAATGGCTCCTCATCGACCTCCAGAGCCTCGACCACCGCCAAAACTCGCCATTTTCTCCTCTTAAATCAGTTAAATCGGAAGGAAACGAAAAGGGGAAATGTGTTGAAACGTTACTAGCATGATTACCTGTTTGTTTTAGCTTAAATCGGGGGAGGGAATCACGAATTAGAGATTGGAAGAAGAAATTAAAGGCTGGCGGCAGAAAAACGAAGAAGGAAGCGAGAAGAGTGAAGAGGGTTCGGGTTTATATAGAGAAAACTGTGACCGTTAGTATCCCATTCTTTGTTTTATTCGATCCGAACGGGCCGCGAACTGAAGCCCACCACGATTCACGATAAAGCCCGCTCCGCCAAGGCCGTGTAACCTAAAAAAGGAAGCCCGCTTGTTAACCAGATCGTGATGAAAGACGCACGCATGGATCGCGATGTAATGATGCGATCCAAAAAAAAGGGGAAAGAGAAGAAGAGAAAAGTTCAGAAGCTTACCCGGCAATTTAACAACGAAGTCTCCAGAAATTACAGAAATAAAAATTATTCGGTAAACAAGGAAATGGTTGAAGACTATACTGATATTTATATCGGTCAAAGAACACGACTTTCCGGAGCAACATGACTTTTCAAACAGACATGACTACTAATTCACACCGTTCCGTGAAAAGATAAGTTCGCAATTTCGAAGCATGTTCCATCCTCGATAAAACATACTTCGAGGGGGCAAAATGTTGGCTAGCTTTTTGACCAAGCCACCAAGGTTCACACACAAGAAGAAAGTATGGAACTACATTCCTCAAAGATCGGATCGCACACGCGGATCGCGCCCTTCGGATCGCCAGCGCAGAACACGACCTGATTCGCCCATGGGAGCACGACTCGATCCGTCCATGGGAGCATGACCCGATCCGCACCTATGTCACCACCTCACTCCGATCCGATCCCCTGCTACGTGGCGAAACTCCTGACTTGTTCAACCACGAACTGGTCTTCAGCGATCCAAAATACATGGATCCAGCTACACGTGTCCACAACTGTCATATTGACCAATTCTTCCTCATTGCTTGATCCGATCCAATATTCTCATGATTTGCGCCACGTGTGACCGCGAACCGCCCGACAGAATCAGCTATAAATAGCCCAGAGACTGGCATTTTTGAGGAGCTTTTTGGCAGTATTGAGCGCTGATTCCACCATTACTGTCATACCACTATTTCTTATCAGTTTTACTACGAGATTACTGAGAGAAATCATAATTGTAAGAGTGAGTTTGAGAGAAATCATTGATTGTACTAGCATTCAAAGTATAATCAATAACATATAAAGTGGACGTAGGCTCGTTAACGCCGAACCACTATAAATTCTATGTGTTTTCTGCTTTTTTCTTCATTCTCCAGTTATAATTCTCTACGAATCAGAACAATTTGGGTGTTAGTTCCAAATTTTGATCTAACAATATGTGAACGTGCCAAAAGAAAACGTGTTTTGTCAATTTCAGTCAAATTGGATCGACTAGAAAATGGCCACTTTTCAAATGGTCTCCAAATTCGACGAAATTAATTTTGTTAGGACTGTATCATCAAAACATAGCTAGATTTATTTTTCGGGAATTTTTGGAATCAGTATATGGCCTTGGTAAATTAAAATGTACGTTCAAATTCAATATTGAATGTTTTATATTTTAATTTGAAGAATAACTGATTGAAACAGTTGAATGGGCTTACAGAACATATTCCATTGTGTCCGAAATAAGGGTATTTAGCTAGGGGCGATAGTCGTTAGGTTGGATTTAGAGTTCATATGGGTTAACGGGCCTTTATTGGATTAAAAGAATTAAAAATTAAATAAAATATATATATATATATATATATATATATATATATTATCCAATCAAAACCCTCATCGTTATCTAAAAACCCGATCCCCTCAATCTCGAATGGCGGAAGCAGTTCCTTTCTTTCCCCCTCGATTTCTTCAAATTTTGTGACGGCCCGCCCCACACTAGCCAACATTTCCCTATGAAAGTGCGTTGTGCCAGTGTCCAACTAGCATGGGACGGTCGCCAAAGAAAGAAAAGGGAGTTTGAACTAACAAGGAACTTGTAGAATATCTCGCAGCGCATGGAATAAAATATAATAATAGCATACTTTGACATAAACAGGTGAGACAGTGCATAAGCTAAAAATTAAACATCATAGCAGCGGAAAATCCAATTACAGCTTATGTTCCACATCATCATTATTATAACTTTAAAACTATCTCTAAAGAAAAAGAAAGGAAAAGTACACTACTAATGCCCAAAGTAGTGACCAACAGTGACACAGGGAGAATATCTATATACATATCATACGTGGGAGCCTCCTGCTCGTCTCCAGTACAGCTACCCGTGCATACCACCTAACTTGTCTCTAGTTTGCCCGTTTAAGAGCACCCAGAGTAATAAGAAGAGACATAAAACTCTGGGTCATACAAAAGTCTGGTATGAGCGATAAGCATCAAAACAGAACAATAATAGGTATACTGAACCATACCTGAACCTGGACCTGCAACTAAAGAGTTAGCACAACATACCGCTCAATACTCTAAGGTGCCGCTAACATATGGTGTAAATAATATGGGGGTGGGGGTGTGTATGTCATAGTGAAAGAAAACAACCAAACATAGCAACGGTCCTCACATCTCTCACTCAGTGCGTAAAGCATACGACATCCACCACTTTGATCATCCTCTTCCTTGCTATGATCACTCTGCCCCATGGAGTCATTATGACACCACTACACTGATCTATAGCCACTAGTCTTTGCTATGTCCACTCTGCCCCCAAGAAGTCATAACAACTCCACTGCACTAGCTAATAGCCTTGCTATGATCACTCTGCCCCATGGAGTAGTAACTACCCCACTGCACTGATACGTAGCCTAACATCCATCTTGGTGGTGAATCAAAGCTATAGACGTCGAAAACTCCTTAGCACACGTCCCGCGGCAAAGCCCAACTGAAGAAATTGACCCATTGGTTCCCAACTGGATCCTGGGTACAAACTTCCCATTTGGACTACCTTTGCATCTCGGGTTTTGGTCCTCTCCGGATCGGCCTTCCTCCTTGACTTTGGCTCGGTTCGGTCTCCTTCCCAAGCATCGGGTCGGTTCGGCTCATGAACCCCTTGGCGGTTCTGTTCGCGCTCCCCGTTCATAGTGCAAGCAGCTCGAGTTCTCCTCAAACAATTCGGATCGGAGAATTTCACCAGGTCGGTTCGGATAAGCACTCCCCGATCTATCGGTTCGGATGGCACCCCGGGTCGGGTCGGAGTACATGTCTCGTGGTGGCTTCGCTTTGGTCTTCTTCCCCAACGTTGCATCGGTCCAGTCGTGGTCTCCTCCAAGCTTCAAGTCAACTCGTGGCATACTGGTTCGGATCGGGTGCAAGGGACGGCTCGTGGATGGGCTACATGAACGGGTCGGTTCGGGCCTCCCCATCCGATCTGATCTGGTTCGGGTCACAGCCTCCACTTTTCCTGCAACTTCCAACGACTGTTTACATGCCACTCGATGGTGTTTTCGACCATTCTAACTATTCTAAACAGTCACAATTCATGCCAAATAATCATAGCAACATATAACATCAACAACAAACACCAAATGACAACTTGATAGGTTAAAATGGATCAAACATAGCTAAAACCCACATTTTTCCCTTAAGCATTTTAAGCATAACTAACATTAGGATTAGCAAAACTTAACCAAATTAACCCAAACTTCTAACAGAGATCTAAAACAATATTTCGAAATTTATAAATATTTTTCCAGATTTTTAACATGTATAGATTCGCTAATTACCACTAATTACCCTTAATTAGCCATAATTAGTGAGGAACTATGCAAATCGCTCAAATTTGCTACAAATAGAATACCAAATCTGAAACGATTCACTGTTTGGGCACGAATACCAAGGCTATACAGCAGTTCTACCTTGATTCTTGTGCTAATCCGCTTTGATTTGATGTAGATTTGGTTTAATTAGCGATTTGAAGGTGATTTTGGGTGTTTAAGAAAGCGGAGGCCATGGCTAAACTTGAAGGAACCAAAAGTAGCAGCTGGAAAATGATAGAAACTGAATTTCCTAACCCTATCAGCCTTCCCATAACCCTAATCCCGAAATGGGCTATGGGCCCACTCACTAATCACCCAAATTAGGTCCGGTTAAGCTGTTTTTCACCATCTGAAACTTGTTTCAGCCATATCTCCCAAACGGTGAGTCCGTTTGGCTAATGTGGCCACTCTATGGAAAGACAAACCATGATTCGGATCTAATGGAAGTGGTTTCAGGTCAAAAGTCCTTCCCAATCAAAAGTTATGGCCGCAACAAGATCAACTAGGGGAAAAACGGTCATTTAAAAATTGGCAAAGGTCATGAACGTGGGAAATGACCCCAATAGTCATCTCCCAAAGTTACATGACCATATGACATCGCATGTGAAAAAAATAAATATTCTACGATCCTTCGATGCATAGAACGCGGGTCGTTACATTCTCCCTCCCTTAAGAAATTTCGTCCCAGAAATTCCTTAACCCAAAACATACAAAGGATCCCGCATACCTGCCAGCCACATACAACAATTAAACATGCAAAACAAACAAAACAAGCCTATCCTAGCATGCGGAAAGACTAAATCGAGACTGAAATCTTACCAGACGAAGAGTTCTGGATACGTCTTCCTATTGCTCTCCTCTGTCTCCCATGTACAGTCATTCTCACCCTCACTGAACTTTGACTAATTTCACTTCCTTCCTTCGAAGTTGCTTCGTATTTTTCCCAACAATACGCATAGGCTTGCGGTTCCCAACCGCCTCGGCTTCAACCTTAATATCATCCAACTGATCAGGTGAAATAGCCACATCGAGGTCGTGCACGAACTTCCTTAACTGGGAAGCATGAAATACATTGTGAACTCCTGCCATCTTCTCTGGTAATTCATCTTTATATGCCAAATTCCCAATTTGCTCAAGAACTGGGAATGGACCAGCAAATACTGGTGTCAACTTGCCTCTCCTGCCAAATCGTATCATGCTCTTCAACGAGGAAATCTTGACAAACACCAAGTCGCCAATGGAGAACTTTAATTCTCCTCTTATCGTCATAACTCTTCTGCCTATCTTGGGCAGCCTTCATTTGTTGTTGGATAACCTTAATCTTAGCTGAAGTTTCTCTTATCACATCTGGTCCAAGCACAAACTTCTCACCAGTTTCTAACCAACATGACGGTGAGTTACATGGTCTTCCGTACAAAGCTTCAAATGGAGCCATACCAATACTGGATTGACAACTATTATTATATGCAAACTCTACTAGATGCAAATGGTCATCCCATGATCCACCAAAGTCTAATATGCAAGCTCTCAAGAGATCTTCTAATACTCGATTTACCCTCTCTGTCTGTCCTTCAGTTTGAGGATGATACACGGTACTAAGATGTAATTCTGATCATAATGCCTCTTGTAAGCTCTTCCAAAATCCACTAGTGAACAACGGATCTCGGTCACTCACAACGCCTTTGGGTATTCCATGAAATCTCACTACCCACTTTACATATAGTTCAGCTAACTTAGCTACCGTTCTATTTGACTTAACGGGTATAAATCTTGCACTCTTGGTCAATCGGTCCACAATCACCCAAATGCTATCATGGCCTGATCTAGCCCTTGGTAACCCATCAATGAAATCCATTGAGACTTGTTCCCATTTCCATTCTGGAATCTCTAATTGTTGCAACAAACCACTAGGCTTCTTTTGCTCAGCTTTAACTAGCTGGAAATTCATGCATTTGGATATAAACTTCCCAATGTCTCTTTTCATCCCTTCCCAGTAGTAGGTCTGCTTCATGTCTCGATACATCTTGTTACCACCGGGGTGTATAGTCACTTTTGAGTGATGACATTCTCTAAGCACTTCATCTCTCAATCCGTTGACATTGGGTACAACTAGTCTTCCATTCTTTCTAATCCATCCATTTCGATCAAGCCCATACTTGCTCATCTCTTCGTCAATTCCCATCTCTAACTTTGAGATGATTTCCAATAGGTTAGGATCGTCCGTCTGACTGGAACCAATCCGCTCAATCAAAGTGGGTCTGATCGTCAAACTTGCTAACATCTCTGGATCCAATTCGCACTTTGGTCTGAAATCATACCCAGCGTTGTACTCTAGTTGCTTCCATTCTAGAGACATAGCCCCTAAACTAGCATGTCTTCTACTCAATGCATCAGCTACCGCATTGCCCTTTCCTGGTGTATATGCGATATCGAAATCATAGGAAGCCAAGAATTCTAACCATCTTTGCTGTCGGAGATTTAGATCCTTCTGAGAGAAGAGATACTTTAACAATTTATGATCAGTAAACAAATCGAATCTTTCTCCCAAAATATAATGTCTCCGCATCTTCAACGCGAATACGATCGCTGCTAATTCCAAGTCATGGGTAGGGTATCTTTTCTCGTGCGGTTTCAATTGCTGACTTGCATAAGCTACAACCCTACATCCTTGCATTAGTACAACACCCAGCCTAGTACCACATGCATCTGTATATACTGTCATCTCTTCATTCCCCTTAGGAATGACTAACACTGGTGCACATGACAACTTTTCCTTTAGACTCTTGAATGCATTCTCGCACTTTTCGTCCCAGACGAAAGCTTGATTTTTCTTAGTCAACTGAGTCAACGGTGCTGCTATCTTGGAGAAGTCTTGGATAAACTTACGATAATATCCAGCTAATCCCAAGAAACTTCTTATGTCCGTTGCATTCTTGGGCATAGACCAATCTTGTATCGTAGCCATCTTCGCAGGGTCCACTGCGATATCATTTTCTGAAACAACATGGCCCTAGAATCTCACTTCCATTCTCCAAAAGTGACACTTAGAAAACTTTGCTTTCAATTTGTGTTTTCTCAACACCTCCATCACTATCCTCAAGTGTTCCTTGTGTTTTTTCTCTGTCCTCGAATAAACAAGTATATCGTCCACGAACACAAGAACAAATTTATTCAACTGATCTCTGAATACCCTATTCATAAGATCCACAAAATATGCTGGTGCATTGGTTAACCCGAATGGCATGACCAACCACTCATAAAATCCAAACGGCGTCTGAAATGTCGTTTTAGCTATACTCTCAGCTTCTACTCTAAGCTGATGAAAACCTGTCGCAAGATCCAATTGGGGGAACATTCTCGCGCCACTCAACTGATCAAACAAATCATCTATCCGCGGTAGAGGATACTTATTCTTCCTCGTCACCTTGTTCAATTCGCAGTAGTCCACACACAATCGAAGGGAACCATCTTCCTTGGTAGCAAACACAACTGGTGCTCCCCACTTAGAAACACTTCTTCTGAGAAATCCCTTCCTCAAAAGATCGCTTACTTGCACCCTGAGCTCTCGCTGCTCCCTTGGCGCCATATGACGAAGTGGCATCACTATAGGTTTGGCATCTTTCACCAAATCAATACGGAACTCAATCTCTCAGTGTGGTGGAAGTCCGGTCACTCCCTCGTAGACGTTCGGATACTGGCCAACCACGGACACATCTGACAACTCATCATGTGAGATGTCGAGGGAATTTAGAAAACTAGCCATTACCCTATCATTAGGTAGACCACCAAACACTACCCTCCGCCCATCATCCACTCTAACTGTCACCAAAAAGCCCTCACAGTCTGCCACCACCCCGTACCTTTGGAGCTAATCGACTCCCAAAATAATGCCAAACCCAGTAAAGTCCAAAACAAAGTAATCACAAGCAAACATGCATCCATGACTCGATAAGACCACATTACGACAAATCATGCGAAGGCTAGTCGAACCACCAATCGGGTTCGTCACTACGAAAGGTCTATCGACAATCTCGGGCTCCAATCCCAACCTATCTACCAGGTCACTGATATGAAGGAACTGGAAGCTCCGGTATCAAACAATACTCAAACAGGAACATCATAAACAGAAAGCATACCTTGAATAACAACATTCTTTCCTTTCTCCACCGCAGTTGGGGCATTCGATGAAGAAGGAACGGCATTGATAGCACATGCTTTCACAATCTGCTTTTCTTTAGGGGGTTGCGGACACTTATCCTTGTGATGTCCCACTTGGCCACAGTTGAAGCACTTCCTATCTACTGACTTGGCTCGATATTCTTTGGCATAGTGGCCCTTCTTGCCACAGCTGAAGCACTCAACATCTTTCTTATTCTTCTTCTTCTGGCCATCCTTGGTCTAATTATGGTTTCTCTAATTCTGAGAACCATTCTTGCCTCCACCGCTTGCTTGCGGCTTTGGCTCCTCTGCAGATGCAACCACAATCTTGGACTTAGGGTAAAGACTCTCTGACCTCAATGCTTTCCCCATGATCGATTCAAACGTATCATCGATGTGGTTAATAAGCCTTTCCCTGAACTAAGCCTGTTATGAACTTTTCGTTCTTCTTCTCAGGACTGTCGATAAGAGATAATCCATACTTCGATAAAGTATCGAACTCAGCAACATACTCCAAGACAACTCTACCATTCTACTTTAGCTCCAAGAACTTCCTAAATAACTCTGACTTCTGAGCAGTTGGGATAAATTTTTCACTGAATCGGGCCTTAAACTGATCCCATGTAACTTGGTTCTCAGGAGTAGCTTCCTTAATAGCATTCCACCAATTCATCGCTTATCCTTGTAGCTGACGGGACGCTAGCTTTCTCTTCATCTCAACCTCGATACCCAAATCTTCGAAGACTCGCTCACAGCTATCCAACCAATCCTGAACTTCTATAGCCGATTCCGTTCCGTGGAATGGCTTTCCACCAAGATTAATGTAATCCTAGCAAATCTTGGCGAAATCGGCCCTAGGCGCCTGCACCGCTGCACCACCACCATTAGCGGTACTAGGGATTGACCTTTGAACGTCCCTAAGAATCTCTCTCATGAAATCAGTAAACATGGCCCTCATGTCAGGAGCATTCCCATTGTTGGCTCCTCTACTACCACCCCTCGTATATCGGCTCATCGTTCAATCTGTAAAGAGAAACGATTAACCATCCACTTTGTGGTGTCAGTGCAGTGCGACTTCATCCTTAGCTATACTAATAGTATATATATAGCTTTTGAAAACCAAAATAATCACAATTACGCGCTCTCATATACGTATTATCTCTCTCTGGTGTCTTTCCCTAGGTTAACTACGCAACCTAGAGCTCTGATACCAAGTGTGACGGCCCGCCCCACACTAGCCGACATTTCCCCATGAAAGTGCACTGTGCCAGTGTCCAGCTAGCACGGGACGGTCGCCAAAGAAAGAAAAGGTAGTTTGAACTAACAAGGAACCTGTAGAATATCTCGCAGCGCATGGAATAAAATATAATAATAACATACTTTGACATAAAACAGGTGAGACAGTGCATAAGCTAAAAATTAAACATTATAGCAGCGGAAAATCCAATTACAGCTTATGTTACACATCATCACTATTATAACTTTAAAACTATCTCTAAAGCAAAAGAAAGGAAAAGTACACTACTAATGCCCAAAGTAGTGACCAACAGTGACACAAGGAGAATATCTATATACATATCATACGTGGGAGCCTCCTGCTCGTCTCCGGTACAGCTACCCGTGCATACCACCTAACTTGTCTCTAGTTTGCTCGTTTAAGAGCACCCAGAGTAATAAGAAGAGACATAAAACTCTGGGTCAGACAAAAGTCTGGTATGAGCGATAAGCATCAAAACAGAACAATAACAGGTATACTGAACCATACCTGAACCTGGACCTGCAACCAAAGAGTTAGCACAACATACCGCTCAATACTCTATAAGGTGCCGCTAACATGTGGTGTAAATAATACGGGGATGGGGGTGTGTATGTCATAGTGAAAGCAAACAACCAAACATAGCAACAATCCTCACATCTCTCACTCAGTGCGTAAAGCATACGACATCCACCGCTTTGATCACCCTATTCCTTGCTATGATCACACTGCTCCATGGAGTCATGATGACACCACTGCACTGATCCATAGCCACTAATCTTTGCTATGTCCACTCTGCCCCCATGAAGTCATAACAACTCCACTGCACTGGCTCATAGCCTTGCTATGACCACTCTGCCCCATGGAGTAGTAACTACCCCACTGCACTGATACGTAGCCAAACATCCGTCTTGATGGTGAATCAAAGCTATAGACGTCGATAACCCCTTAGCACACGTCCCGCAGCAAAGCCCAACTCAAGAAGTTGACCCGTTGGTTCCCAACTGGATCCTGCGTACAAACTTCCCATTTGGACTACCTTTGCATCTCGGGTTTTGGTCCTCTCCAGATCGGCCTTTCTCCTTGCCTTTGGTTCGATTCGGTCTCCTTCCCAAGCGTCGGGTCTGTTCGGCTCATGAACCCCTTGACGGTTCAGTTCTTGCTCCCCGTTCGTGGTGCAAGAAGCTCGAGTTCTACTCCATCAGTTCGGATAGGAGCATTTCACCGGGTCAGTTTGGATAAGCACTCCCCGATCTATCGGTTCGGATGGCACCCTGGGTCGGGTCGGAGTACATGTCTCATTGTGGCTTCGATTTGGTCTTCTTCCCAACGTTGGATCGGTCTGGTCGTGGTCTTCTCCAAGCTTCAAGTCAACTCGTGGCGTACTAGTTCAGTTCGGGTGCAAGGGATGGCTCGTGGATGGGCTACACGAACGGGTCGGTTCAGGCCTCCCCATCCGATCCGATCTGGTCGGGTCACAGCCTGCACTTTTCCTGCAACTTTCAGCGACTGTTTACACGCCACTCGATGGCGTTTTCGACCATTCTAACTATTCTAAACAATCACAATTCGTGCCAAATAATCATAGCAACATATAACATCAACCATAAACACCAAAATGACAACTTGATAGGTTAAAATGGATCAAACATAGCCAAAACCCCACATTTTTTCCTTAAGCATGTTTAAGCATAACTAACATTAGGATTAGCAAAACTTAACCCGATTAACCCAAACTTCTAACAGAGGTCTAAAATAATGTTTTGAAATTTATAATATTTTTCTAGATTTTTAACATGTATAGATTCGCTAATTACCACTAATTACCCTTAATTAGCCATAATTAGTGAGGAACTATGCAAATCACTCACCTTTGCTACAAATAGAATACCAAATCTGAAATGATTCTCTGTTTGGGCGTGAATACCAAGGCTATACAGTAGTTCTACCTTGATTCTTGTGCTAATCCGCTTTGATTTGATGTAGATTTGGCTTAATTAGCGATTAGAAGGTGATTTGGGGTGTTTAAGAAAGTGGAGGCCATGGCTAAACTTGAAGGGACAAAAAGTGGCGGCCGGAAAATGGTAGAAACTGAATTTCCTAACCATATCAGCCTTCCCATAACCCTAATCCCGAAATGGGCTATGGGCCCACTCACTAATCACCCAAATTAGGTCCGTTTAGGTTGTTTTTCACGATCTGAAACTTGTTTCAGCCATATCTCCCAAACGGTGAATCCGTTTGGCTAATGTGACCACTCTACGCAAAAGAAAACCATCATCCGGATCTAATGGAAGTAGTTTCAGGTCAAAACTCCTTCCCAAACAAAAGTTATGGCCGAAACAAGATCATCTAGGGGCAAAACGGTCATTTAAAAATCGGCAAAAATCATGAACATGGGAAATGACCCCAATAGTCGTCTCCCAAAGTTACATGACCATACGACTTCGCATGTGAAAGAAATAAATATTCTACGATCCTTCGATGCGTAGAATGCGGGTCGTTAAAAATTTACTCAACGAAATCAAGTGAACCTTTGGAGATTTTTGTAGAGATTTCCATCCTCCTCGATTCCATATAAATTTCATCCCCTATCGTTCATTATATCTCGAGATCTGAGCCTCCAAACGCCAGACGTTCAGACCGTCGTCGAGACAAACCACCGTCGTCGAACTGGTGGTGACCACTGGCGATCAGAATCCTACTCCAAGCCCTTCGATGTAGTGCAACCTGATCCTCCTCTCGTGCAATGGATCGGGAGATAAATGCAGACCTAGTTTTGAATCAACTGAAAAGGGTACGGTTGTATATATTTAAATGGTCAATAACACTTTAAAGTGTTGCAAATCCATTTTTGTTTATAAAAAATCGTATCTTTATCATACGATAACGAAATTCGATGAAACAGGAGACATTGGACTCGTGGCATCGTACACGACATTCTAGAAGAGACCGGAGAATTCTTGGAGCTTTCTACAATTTTAGAAGGAATAAAAAGCAATGTGAGATTTCTGAATTCAAAAATAATTGATTAAAATTATATTAGGTTGCAGACGGAGTTTAGTAGCTCCGACACTATCGTCCACAGACCATGGATGACTTGATTGTATTTTGGTGTGAAATTGATTGTGATTGTGGATGATTGATTGTGGTTGAAACGAAATTGGTTGTGTTTGTGGTATATTCACAGTGTTGTGAAAATGAACTGTATTGTGGAAATTATAAAAATAAAACTCTTGTATCGCTGCGAGGCCTAGGATAGCAGAGGAGCCGTACTAGGGACGGTGCCGGTTTTAATTACCATGCCGTTTGCTGAAATATTCATGTGTTGTAAAATATTCATATATGAAATGAAAATTGTTTGAACAATAAAAATCACATTGTTATTGAATGCACAAAATATGTAAAATATTCATGTATGAAATAGAATTATTTAAATAATAAAAATCACATTTTTATTGTATAAATAGAATTTGTTAAAATGATCATTATTGGAAATAAATATATGTTAATAATAAAAATCACATTTTTATTATATAAATAAAATTTGTTAAAATGATCATTATTGGAAATAAAAATATGTTAATAATAAAAATCACATTTTTATTATATAAATAGAATTTGTTAAAATGATCATTATTGGAAATAAGAATATGTTAATAATAAAAATCACATTTTTATTGTATAAGTAGAATTTGCTAAAATGATCATTATTGGAAATAAAAATATGTTAACAATAAAAATCACATTTTTATTGTATAAATAGAATTTGTTAAAATGATCATTACTGGGAATAAGAATATGTTAATAATAAAAATCACATTTTTATTGTATAAGTAGAATTTGTTAAAATGATCATTATTGGAAATGAAAATATGTTAACAATAAAAATAAAATTTTTATTGTATATAAGAAGTAATGAAAAATATTCATTGTTTGAAATAGAAAAGTTTAACAATAAAAATTTACATTTTTATTGTATCTAAGAAGTAATGAAAAATATTCATTATTTGAAATAGAAAAGTTTAACAATAAAAAAATTACATTTTTATTGTATATAAGAAGTAATGAAAAATATTCGTTGTTTGAAATAGAAAAGTTTAACAATAAAAATTACATTTTTATTGTATTGAAGAAATAATGAGAACTGATCACCGTTTAAAATAGAAAAGTTCAACAATAAAAAATTACATTTTGAATGTAAGAATAATTCATTAAAATATTCATTGTTTGAATAAAAATGTTGTCACATTAAAAATTACATTTTTATTGTATGAATGAATCATTAAAAGGATTCAAGTTTGATAAAAATAGGTTAACATTAAAAATTACATTTTTAATGTAAGAATGAATCTTTAAAATGATTCAAGTTTGATAAAAATATGTTAACATTAAAAATTACATTTTTAATGTAAGAATGAATCATTAAAAAGATTCCAGGTTGATAAAATGTTTTAGCATGAAAAATGAAGTGTACAAAATTATTTAAAGAATAAATAGTTTGAGATCGTCGAACAAATTATATATATATATATATATATATATATATATATTAAAATAAAACGAATCGTGCAGCTGCAGTTCACGATTTGGAATCGTAACTTTAAACGATTATACCGAGAGATCTGACTGTCGGATTTTCCCAAAATTGGAACTATTGGGTTCACTTTGGAAAGACCTTTCCAACGATATAAAATTTGCTAAGATTCAACGATTAGATTTTGAGAAATGTGTAATTCAAATTTTAATAAAAACAGCGCCATGGTCGCGTAATGACCTGAAGCACCATTTAATTAAAAGGGGTTATTTTTATATAAATAAAAATAGCGATAAATTGTTATAAAATATTATAAATGATATGGAATGAAAAGAATTGATTTGAATTATATATATTTGTGAATTATTTGAAAAGGCTGAATTAATTCTCATTTCAAATAATTGATCGACGATTAGAAGTCGAAGATGTTGAAGGCGATGGTTGAAGACCGGCGATTTTCACATTGAATGGACGACTATTGATGCCTTTGATTGGAGCTGCTGCCTTAAAAGGGTTATAGTGGTAGTTGTCTGGACGTACTTGTTGATTGTCTGGATGTGCGAGGGCTTCTCTTCCGTATTGGACATATGAGACGAGGAATAAGGTGTCTCTGATTTCGTTCAGACCCAAAACGGACTTGTAAATGGATGTGTGTCTGACATTGGATTTTATTCTGTGCTGATTGACTTCTATTAAATATATATCTTCTTGGTGGCGAAGATTTTATTCTCTTGCTTAACACCCTTCTCTGAGATGTACGAGCTCAGAGGTTATATATCGATAGACATCCGTCGCATGGCGTGAATTGTCAGTGTGGCATGCTAAGATGCAAATCATCAAGGCTTTTGTTGAAAAGCATAGCCTTGTGGTTGATTATCAAAGCACAGCTTTAATTAGAAAAGCTTTGTGTATAGCGTTGATTCGCGAGCCTCACACCCCAGTATGAACCAGAAATGGGAGAAGGTTCTAGGGAGAACATGTGTTTCTTTTTAGCTAGGAGTGGTGTCATGGTATGGAGCCCAGACATTTTCACTTATGTGGATGACGGAAAGCAAGGTACCTCAGATTTGAGTCCCTAGTGGCTCTTGATTTATGCCCTATAGGGCGGGAAAACGTATTGTTCAGGAATTATATATAATCCACTAACGTAAGTTATGAACCGTCCCTGTGGCTCCTAAGTGTAGTTGCGGCTGTATCCTGAGACATGGGCTAGATTGTCTCGAATTCGGTAAGGACGATCCCTTGCCTTGGTTTATGATGGAAATCCAACTTCCAATACGACATTGTGCGGTTTTGATTGCAAAACTAGTATGGTGACATAGTATATGGTAGTTATGTCGTTTATGATTGATACATTATGATTGAAATTGTTTTTGAAACATATATGCACTAATAATGATATCAAATAACTTTTTTTATATGTATCAAGCATATTTTGGCCATTGTAAGGTAAAACTCTATCCTCTGGTTTGCGTTGCATTGTGTGATGGGACTTGAGTCTTATAATGGCTTCATTTTTCTAAAAATCATTGTGTTGTTTAAATGATTTACTTTATTTATGCACTGGCAATCTAATGGAGTAAACTCATTCCGCGTTAGCGGCGTGGTCTTGCAATTAGCCTTATTATTAAATAGGTTAAGTAAGATTTCTCATACCAGTCCCATGACTGACTTGTAGTTTGTTTCACTTTGCAAACTCGGGTGCCCCTATTTTCCATACGTGCAGTCTTGTATTCAGGTTTTAGCGGACTCATTATGGATAGCTATGGAGCTGAAGATGGATTCTATCATTTCTATTATGTTGTTCAGACTTCATTTAGTATATTATGTTTGATTCCACTGCAGAAATTTTATATTAAGCTGAAAACTGTATTCTGTACTAAGTATGATCATATTATACTGTGTAACTCTGATGTTGGTATTATTTCCAGTGTAACTTTGATGTACTTTATCTAGTGTAATTCTATGATTCTGTTCTGATGTTATTGTTTATGTATTATATTTAAATGATTATTCTTGCTTTTGTGGCATGGGGTTTGGGGTCATCACATTTATGATCTTCAGGAACATATATATTTTTAATAAGTTTTGCATATTGCAACTACCACTTCAATAGATATTGAAAGTTTCACTACAGCAATTCTCGAAAGTAGGAAGTGATCTACTCATCATGAATTATATTAAGATTTTCATCACAACAATACTTAAAAGAATATTGTAATCCACATTTCTTGCTCTTAACATTCTTTATCACCACCAAAGTTATTTAATTTCTTCTGGAATTTCTATAATTTCATCGTTTATAACTTAAGGGTATTATAAACGTTTTAAATACTTTTAATCAATTTGATTAAATTTGAAAGTACAATATTTATGGTATATAACATGTTGTTGACAATGTATGGTGCTTTAGTAATTTAGTGTTCTTTTATCATTTTATACATTTCTAATTTTATCTTATGGACTACATGTCCATATCTTATGGACTACAGGTCCATTTATCTTCTTATTTAGGAGAATTTCATGATGGCCAATCGTGTTTCTCTTTAATATGGGATTTTTAATCAAGTTATAAATAAGCGTTTTATTATTTATTAGTTTATCATCAATGATTATTTCTTGACAGTTATATACATGATTTATTGGGATCTCAAAAATTATCATGCTTTTGGTACCTAAACCACTTCTAGGGTTATTTGATAATCATGTCATGGGTTTCTTTCAAAGCAACCTTAAGTGTTTCTTCAAGAACACCCACCTCCGTTATTTGATATCTTTATGACTTACTCCAAAAATATTTTGAACTGACTTTTATACCCCGTTTTCAGCGGTGGTTTACACTGTTTGATCCTTCGAGGATTCAAATGTATATTGTAGAAAGTATATTAGGGACATTTTACATAATTTATGCAAGTTACTTAATACTTTGCATAATTCTATATGTTAGCAAATATTTAACATTGATGACTCCTTTATCCTCCCCCTCAATGTTGACAAACATTGTCACTTTAAATAATAAAACTTCTTTAGATTCTCATTTTTGATCCATTGCCGCATTATAGCTAGAAAGTACATTAGATGTATTTCAGTTATAGGAGGATAATGCTCTTATCAGTTGATAAGATGCATCCATATTGTATTGCTTATTCTCTTTCATTGATCTGATGACTTGGAGGAATTTTCTATCATTTGAATATGCACATGATTTCAGGTCATTCAATATTGATGTCAGTCGACTTTCTGAAATACTAAATAATATATGCATAATTTATTATATGAGCTCATGACAGCTTCAGGTTGTTAATTAAATATTCAAAAATATGTGTATAATGTGCATCCACGTATTCCATATGTAATTTGTTTTCATATTCTTTCTCATCGAGTTATCTATTTTAGAACAAATTGTTTATAAAGTTCCAATCATTAGTTTTTGCTTATCAAGCAATGTCAATGCAAATCTTAAAGATCATATCATAATATTCAAAACATCTGATTTGGAACTGTATTGAACTTCTGATTCATATAAAATATATAAGCAACTTCAAGTTGTTAAACTGTATTGAACTTTCAGTTCAAATAATATATAAACAACTTCAAGTGTTTAAACTATATTGAACTTCTGGTTCAAATAAAATATATAAACAACTTCAAGTTGTTGAAATTTATTCTACAACACAATATGTAAATATAAATATATAAGCAAGATACATCTCATTTTGTAAATTGTGAAATCTTTCAATGCATTATCGTTGCCGCATATGATGTAACTTCTTTAAGAAGTACAATGTTATTATTTCAGGCAGTTTCAATAAAGCTTCAGGCTTTTAAATTATGAAGTATTTCAAGTTCATTGATTAAGGAACTTCAAGTTCCTATGCATATATATATATATACCACATACATATTATATCAAGTTTATTAATTTATGATGAACTTCTTGTTCTCAATCTTTTAACATACTTCTAATTTAGAAGCTTTTACATTCTTGCTAACTGTCAAAATTTCAAACTTGTAAACTTCATCAAAAAGTTTCTTTTTTTTATAATTCAAGACTTCAGGTCATGGATCTGAGTTATACAACTTCTTCCATTACATTAGACATTAGTTGCCAAATACATCGAATAATAATACATATGTCTATTCTTATTCCAAACACAAACATACATCATTTAACTTATAATAACTAATGCTTTCAGTACATTTATAATAATATGGTAATACAATATATATTACGATAACAATACATTTAATGCATTTATTATAAAAATAAGGGAAATAACAATTATACGGTCTAAATATATTAATCAAATAAACAAATTTTACTTAAATCGGCAAAATAAAATTTGGGTCTAGCTACAGTATTGATCAACAACAAAACAGAAATAAACAAGTTATAATTGTACAGCATTTCTCAATAATCAAATTTACTAATATACCATATATATGCATAATGTATAATCGAGAATTGAGAAAAAGTGCATAATCATAAAATCAAGATTTTACATTCTTTAATATGAATGATTCGAAAAACTTGCAGATCTATACATAAAATTAACAAACATAAAAATTACATGTTTTAGATTCAAATTATACAATCCATATACAGATCTTTTAGATCTTTCTTTTTACATCCAAACTATCTCTTACCATTATATAAACTACAAGTTCTAAAATTTCCATTTTTATAATAAAAATTGCTTCTGCATTCACTTCAGATGTGCTAAACTAAGATCAATATTTAGAACTTAACTTAATATGATCTTCAAGATGCTTATTTTTTTATATAATATAGTTTTTCTAAGAAACGATAAAATATTTCTTCTGGAAATATGATATGTTCTAAAATTTCTATATTAAAACTTCAGGATTTATTATAATTTCATATTACCATTGTATATTTTAAACTGAAGCGGTTCCTTTAGATTGTTCTTTTATTCATATATGGGAGTCATTTTACTATATTTCTTCATGAAAATAGTTTTTTTATTGATCTCATCTAACAATAAATTTCTTCAAGAAATTATGTGTGGCACAAAATTGAAATATATGCCTTTTATTGAAACTTTTCCTTTCGCCGATTTTTCAAATCCTTTCCTATTATCGACCATTTACTATAAGCAAATATTAAATGCAATTATATGCTTTGAGGCTTTACTTCGTGTTTCACATTTGCATATGAACTTCAGGTTCCTCATTTGCATATGAACTTCAGGTTCTTCGTTTGAAAGAATTTATATATGAACTTCATGTCATTTGCATATGAACTTTAGAATCCTTATTTGCATATGAACTTTAGGTTCCTCATTTAAAAAAAAAATATGAACTTCAGGTTCCTCATTTGAAAGAATTTGTTTACATCATGAGTTTTCAATCTCACTTCCAGTGATAAATAAATATTGATGTTGAATTTAAATGCTACATCATTATATTTTATACCCGTAATTTTGTTGGATATAGATTAAAAAATCATTTTTTTTCAAGACTTATTCTGTCTTTGTTGGGTATACATAATAAAATCATTTTTTTAAGAGATATTTCGTCTTCAATCTATCCAAAAGAACTACATATGAAACGTAATAGTAGATCGGAAAAGATAAAATTAGATCTACCTCTATACCATCAATAATGTAAACAATACATATATAATCTAGTCTCCATCAAATTGGGTTTGGAAAAATCAAAATTAGATCCGCAAAAAATTGAAAGAATAAATCTATACAAATTAGTAGGGTCAATAAAAATAATTAGATCTAAAAAATTATAGATTTATTAGAACCCATTCTAGATCTATAAAAAATAGAGAACCAGATCTAGAAATTTGAATCAGATCTGGAAGAATAGAAGATAACACAAATTCATAAATCCATTAATCAAAGATTCTCAAACAAAAGAAAATAATTGCAGAAAAAATCTAGAAATCCATAAATTAAGAATCCTCAAATAAAAATTAGTTACCTAACAAATTCATTGATGTAGATCTAGATGATTTCAAAAAAAAATTTAAAACAACTCTACTGGGACCTCGTGCTGATAATGTGTTATAAAATAAAACAGAATAAATAATAAAAGAGAAGTCAATAGAGATAACATAAGAGATAAGGGGGAGACCTTTTATTTCTATTGATTTAGGTATGCACCATTTCTATTACATTGGCTCCTTTATATATAGGCTTTGGAGCTGATGTTAAACTCATTCCCATGATGCAGGACTAAATAGAATATTATAAAAGCATATTCACTCTTACATATTACAACACAATTTTTATATATATTGAAATAATATACCTTTTTGTGTAACCAATCAATAAATTCAGTTTGAACGATTACTTCTGCAATTGTGGTAACTTTTCTTGTACCGCGAGAAACATCTTCTAAAGATGAGCGATATGCACTACAAATTAGGTATTATCATATAAATATATTTGATATTTTATGTCATTTGTATCTATTAAAGTATAGAGAAAATTCATACATATAATATTCATCTCTTTTAGGAATGTTGTTACTAAAAAGCATCTACTTTCGAATCTGAACACGTTGCACCCTAGTTAGCTTGATACATTTTCCTTCTATGATAGGACATTCATATATATCATCACCATCATCTAAAAATGATGCTTGTGTAGAACTATGATTTCCATCATGTGGGTTCGACATATACTCCATTGCATATCTAACTGATTCTGAAACAAGGTATGCTTCAGTAATTGATCCTTCTATGCAGTGCTTATTAGTAGGTATACAAGTGCGCACCCATGCTTGGCACACAAATGTTGCAAATGATTGGTAGGCTTAATGTTCTTTTATATAGTATGTTTAATTAAAAATTATTTAATGCATATATTTATAGGTAACACTGTTAGTGCTTGGCTGATATTAATAAAGTAATTATATAGAAATCTAATGTATTGTGCATTTAAAACTAAACTTGCATGATAATAGATTAATGCATAATGCAATATGAAAAGTTTGAATTGGCTTAAATCATACATGGTAATAGATTAACTGAAATCAGAGTTATTGTAGGTAGAGGAGGAGAAATGCTACAACTAATAATGAAGGTTAAAGAGAGCCAAAAATTTAAATCCATTTGTACAAAAGCTTAATCGCCTTGTATAGAGCCTATTGCATTATTGTTTGGACACTCATTAAATATACTTGCTTAGAGAATGAATTTGTAAAGAAGTAAAAAAAATTCCAATATTTCATGTAAATGAAATATTGATGATAACATTTTATATATCCATGTGAGGACAATGTAGAATTGTTTATATAAAAATCAAAATGCTTGAATGTGTATGTTATCAAATCAAAATCAGTGAATAATAGGAAGAAAAAGACATCAGTGGCCGATGCAAAAGTTTACAAACTAAAGCTGCACTTCTTCAATAATGCATGAGATGTCAAGTTATTTGGTAAATTTATATCTTTCTCGAATGCGTTCCTTATTATAACTTATTATTCTACAGAATGCTGAATGTGTCCATCAGCTTCATGTTAGTAATATGTGGAAAAGAAGTTAAAAGCATATAGTTAAAATGTGTTAGGTACAATGCAGTAGGTGAGAAACAGCTGAAAATTCAAATTATATAGATCTTTTTTGTAGCCACATCTACTTTGAGCATGTAAACTGCCTAAATGGTTCAATTTCATAGTAAAGCTCCAAAGCCACTGAAAGATACATCTATCCATGAAATGAACAGCTTCGGACCTAACACTATCTTCAACAATAATTTTCTCTGCACAATTAGACGCTAATGATTCAAATTCAGTATCTACATAAGCGTATTTCACTAGTAACAAATATTTTCTCCTTTGAGCTCTTGTTGATAGCCTGGTACATATCATTATAAGCATTATAACCCTTGCTTTCTGAAACATAAAAAAATCCATTTAATTTTAACCCTACCACGGCAGCAATTTCATGATTTCATAATTTCCTCATCTACTACTAAAAATGAGAATAAAATTTATCCAAATTCATCCTTTTCCAGATTAAAAGTAACATACTGACTTTATATTTCATACAAATAGACTTATGATGCAAACCATCATTATTGTGATTAAATAACAGCCATAATACATTTTTATAAGACATGTTAAAATCATGTTTTCTCTAGTACTAGAAATTAATGCCTATAACTTTGAATTGGTAAAGATTTCCAAATTCAAATGTAAGGAAAACTTAGAATAATAACTTAAAATCCTAACATTCTAATAAAACATGGGTTCATAACAGTAATCAAACAACCAAATGACATTGTACCTATGCTCGGAACTCTTTGGAATTGATTGTATTTTTTATCTTACATAGTGAAGTTAGTATAATACACAACCGCTAGCTATACTATCAATTCAATTTTTTTTTTTTGAAAAGGTCAACCTTCAAAATTGTTGCTTAATATGAGTGTTGTATAGGAACCTTAATACAATATGTGAGTGCACACACAAAAATGTGTATGTGCATACATGCATGATGCGTTCAATAAGTTATAAGCAGTCATATTCATATACTACAATAACCTAAATGTTAAAAACTAAAAATGAAATAGCCTGTATAAATGAAATTATGGTAATAGTAATTATCATGTATATTTGTATTTTTATGAGCTTATGTTTCTTCTTTTGGGCGAACTCATGCTTCGCACATGGTGTACATCAACAATATTATTGGAAAGTAAGAATAGTTGAACATGACTTCGGTATCCTTTTTTTCACGATTCTATAAATTTGTAAACATATTTTCTTATACCTAATTCATGATTAATGTAGGATCGTACACTTATCTATGAACAGTAGAAGCACAAATTAATTTGGAAAAAAGTGTTGAGTAGATATTTTTAAAAAGATGGCATATATCATATAAACTTGTTCTTCAAAAATTCATTTTCTTTATATCGAAGCTGAATTAATTCATGTGATAAACGCTAATGCAAAGCAAAACCATCAAACTCGCACTCCATGCTAACCTGAATAAACTAATCATATGCCCAGTAACTCTGCCCGGACTTATGCCCCAAATCCCTGAACTATTAATTTCATAACTCAACCCAAAATTCTATTGTTCAAATAACATGAAAAAACAAATAACTTAAAATAAAAAACTAAACTAAATAAACAACTTGTCGAAATCAAGCAAATACACCAATCAGTGAAGAGGAAAAAAATATTCCTCTCTTAAAAACACATGAGCCTCCTTTTGCTTTAGCCAGTTAAAATTACTTTTTTCCTAAAATTATTGGCTTTCTCTTTCATAAGCAAAAGAAAGTCTCCTTTAATAAATCACATGACCTCCTTTCTTTGGTTAAGGTGTCATTCACAGTCAAATATTTAAGTTTTCTTAGAATTATTCACTATGTTAACGAAGAGTCTTTGCTTCATAAGATCCGAATTTGGAATTAGTTGACAGTTTTACTGTTTTGCCAATCGGTGATAACATCTAGACAATTGTGGTAGGTTATTTACGGAAGCCTAATTTATATATAGTTTGCAAGTTGTTTGGGCATGAATGATAAGAGTAACTGTGAAAAGAGAAAAAACACTGGCAACCTGATTATTTTGAATGAATTTGATAAAAATGCCAGTATGCAAATCTATAAGGAGGCAGCCAAAATGGCTTCTTGGATCAACACAAAACGTATTCAAAAGTGGAAGGTTGTGCATTGGTCAAATAGTTATATATTCAAAAAATTTAATGGCAAATCAGTAAAGGAAAGGGTTAGGTATAATGATAAAATGAAATGTGGTGCTACTGATGTGGAGGAAGGCAAGATTAATGAGATTGTCAGTGAGCATGAGCAAGTAGCAATTAATCCACATACAAAATTTAAAGACCCGCAACTTCCCCGTAAAGGAAAGCGTCGGATAGTTCGAGAACAAGCCACAGCAGAACGCATACAGAAGAACATTTCATTGAATATTACAACAGTGCATCAGATTACAAGGATATACAGAGTATAAATGAATATTACACAGAAATATCAGAGATTTAAATTACATTTAAATACATAGCAGCGGAAAATAATACAATACACAACTAGAATGAGATATACGGATACAAAGCTTTCCGGATATCGTTCCAGCTGTAAACCAGGATCCTGTGAATATAAATCTGCAAAACCAAAACTACTAGCTGCCCGTGTCGAAAATAGGGGCACCCAGAGTTTAGGTTAAAACAATAAACTCCAGGTCAGTCATGTGACTGGTGTGAGAACTAAAACAGTTATTAATCTTTATTTCAAATCATTAGGTAAATCAAGGGACCACGCCGTATAACACGGAACGGGTTTCCTCCCAAGAATACCAGTGCATAAAACCAACAGCGCAATGCTAAATAAAGAAAAATGAAGCTGTTATAAGACCCAGGTCCCATCACACAATGCAACGCAGTCGAGGATAGGGTTTTCCCTTATAACAGCCAAAGAATGCTTGATACGTTTAAAACAAATCATTTGATACTATTATAAGTGCATAGTATATAAAACACTTCAAATCATAAGTATCAATCATAGGCGGCATGAGCGCCCCATCCCACTATGTCGCCATATATAGGATATACAATCAAAACCGCAAAGTCTCGTATTTGGAAATTGGGTTTCCATCTATGAACCGAGGCAAAAGATAGTCCTCAACCGATTCGAGACAATCTAGCCCATGTCTCAGGCAAGCGCGCAGGCAAGCCTTGGATCGTCAGGGCCGGTCCACACGGAGTGGATTATTATGCCTGAACAATACGTCTCCCCACCCTATGGGGTGTAAGTCTGGTCCGTCAGCCGACCAGAATGCATTCGGCCGAAACCGATATAACCGAGGCGCCTCGCAACAGCAACAACCACATAAGTCAAACTCGTCAGGGCGTGTAAAACCACTGACGCCACTTCTAGCTAGAAAGAAACGCATGCCCTCCCTGAGGTCCGTCTCCCGTTTTTGGTTCATACCGGGTGTGAAACACGCGAGGTAAACGTTACACAAAGCTACGCCACAAAGGCCGTGCTTTGATCATCACCACAAGACTTTGCTTTTCAACAGAAGCCTCGATCATTTGCATCTTAGCATGCCACACAGGCAAGCCATCCTATGCAACCGATATCAGTCACACAGAATGAAATCCGATGTCAGACACACAGTCCATTTACAAGTCCGTTCTGGGTCTGAACGAAACCGGAGGCACCTAGTACCCCGCATATCCATCGATCTCCAAGTACGTCTGGACGATCACTAACTGTTTCCATCTTCTTGGGTGTACAGCCCAATCAAGATCATCAGTTATCACCCAAACGACGTGAAGACTTCCGGTCTTCGACCATCGTCTTCATCTTCGACTTATCGTCGTATCAGTTATTCAGAATGGGATAAACCCGGTCTTTCCGAATAACTCGCGTATATATTATAAAAGTGTTACACAAACACAACATACGCCTCATTCCAATTCATTAGTCACTAACCGTAAATTAATCAAGAGAATAATTCCCCAAATATTAACCCCGAAGGCCGAAACCAACATCAGATCAATATCCAGAAAACCATTCTGCTTGGCTAACCGCCAGTTAGTTTCTAAATTTCACATTCAAATCTAATTAAAGATTTAACTATCGCCTGGAGCAAAACTGGTGATACTCCATTCTCGATCTTTTCAATCTAATTAAAGATTCATTAAAACTCCACTTAGTTTTAATCTGTGACTGGGTTAAAGAATCAGTGTCATTTAAAACACGGTTCACGATAAACCCAAAGTCACATCCCATTAATTATCGGGTTAAAGAACAAGTGTTATTTAAAACACTGTTCACGATAAACCCAAAAATCAATATCAATTCAATTCCAATTAAATATCATTTAATTGGTACACTTCATTAAATCTAAATAAAAAGATTTAATCTTTTCTCAACTGGGTTCAAGAACAGTGTTAGTGAAGACACCATTCACGACAAACCCAAATCACATTCGATATTCAATACAAGGCTCTGAATAGAAACTATATCGGCCTATATTCAATATCAAATTCTACGATTAACAAATGTCGTATTGGAAATAACGATATACATATATATCTTTCAAATTTCCATAACAACACCTGTAATATCACGAATTCCAACATCGAAATATTCCGAAGACAATTTCGATTCAAATCCACTCCAATGCAATCATTGGAAATTTTGGTTATTTTCAAAACCATTTCAAATTCAATTTATTTATTTAAAAATAAATAGAATTATAATTCTAGTTCAAAACTAGTTCATTTCGATAAAAATCTATTTTTATCTTTTCAAATATGGAGTTTTTCATCCCAAACTTTCACAAATCATTTCTTATGATTTTACACAAATTATTACTATTTTTAATAATTTTATCAAGGCCCGTACGGTCGATTTCCATTAACGGCCATCGAACTGCACTTACAGCGACCTTTTTCGAATTTGATTTGGACGTATCTCCAAATCCAACCGTTAGATTTCAAATTTCTAACATTCATTAGAAAGCTCTTTTCGATACGAACCCAACGGTTCCGGTTTTAGGAGAATCCGACGGTCGGATCTCCCGTAATGTCCGTTTGAAACAAATGATCGAAATTCGCGAACTGCCGCAGCGCGGCGCGTTCTATTCAGGCCATTATATTATATATATAATATATATAATATATATTTCGTCGATTACTATTTAAAACGAATTATATAAATGGTTTTAAATTCGTTTCAAAAGCAATTTCAACTTCCTTTTCAATTCAAATCAAAATTGAATTCTTCTTTATAAATTCGTTTCAAAATTCATTTCTATTCAATTCAAATTTCAATTCAATTTGAATTCATTTCAATTCGCTTTCAATTCCATTTGAATTCGTTTTCAATTCAATTCATTTCGAAATCGTTTTAAAATTCAATTCATTTCGAAATCGTTTTCAATTCAATTCATTTCGAAATCGTTTTCAATTCAATTCATTTCGAAATCGTTTTCAATTCAATTCATTTCGAAATCGTTTTCAATTCAATTCATTTCGAAATCGTTTTCAATTCAATTTATTTCGAAATCGCTTTCAATTCAATTTGAATTCGTTTTCAATTCATTTCGAAATCGTTTTCAATTCAATTTATTTCGAAATCGTTTTCAATTCAATTCATTTCGAAATCGTTTTCAATTCAATTTATTTCGAAATCGTTTTCAATTCAATTCATTTCGAAATCGTTTTCAATTCAATTCATTTCAAAATATTCGATTTCGAAATCACGTTTCAATATTCATTTTAAAATGAATAAAATCGATATAAATATCGTTCACGTCAAAATGGCGTCAATCTAATCCTCACGGCTTCACATATTTCTATTTTCAAATATTCTATTTCAAATATTTCTATTTCAAATATTTCTATTTCAAATATTTCTATTTCAAATATTTCTATTTCAAATATTTCTATTTCAAATATTTCTATTTCAAATATTTCTATTTTTCTCGAAACTGGAATGAGGCCCAATCAATTACCATATAATGTTAATTATATGGATTTTCTACAACACATGTATATATCAACAACGATGAATAATCAACCATCAACCAAAGTGCACTACACTGTATAAGCATCAAATATAGACATTTAACGCTTATAGCAGCTTGTCAATCAATCGATCGACATATTTAATAAATCAGGATGAGTGAACTTCAAATTTCATCCTAACACCCGTGTGGGGTTTCAAACAATCAAACACATATTTTATTTGTGCAGTTAGGCGATGTGTAAAATTTATCGACCCAATCAACGTCATTCAAATAGGTGTACATAAACAAACCGTCTGGTTTGTAAATGAATATTTATTTATTCACATTCACGTTAAAAATTATATTTTTAACGATAACACATTTTATTTTAACATATGAATTTATATTCAGTTCATTCGTTAAATAAAATGCTAATTTTATTTTTCTAACTTATTTTAGAAAATTTCGGCGGCATAACGGCACGATACTAGAAACGGGACAAGGCCTAGCCTTATCCCCGGTCTAGTGAAGGCCCACGCCATTCACACATCAATCAAATCAATTCGTTATGCAAACCACAAACTTTGGAGTAAGGGTCTAACCTAGCCTTACTCCTTCGCCTTATAACGGCGCACGTCTAATCCTAACCAATTTATCGATTCGATTTTTCACACCACAAACCACATTCAAACCAATATCACAATCAATCACCAAACAGTCAAACAAACAAGTCCATGGTCTGTGGACGGGTGTCGGGTGCTACTAAGCACCGTCTGCATCCTAGTATATATATAACTAGAAAAATAAATTGAAAGGTGAGAAATTCTCACTTATAGCTATCCTAGCTCCACGGCTCTTCATTTGCAGAAGTCTTCGTCGTTTCGCCATTTTTGTCACCTTCGTTGTCCGCTTTCACTACATATGTAAAAATCGAATTTTTACTATGTTATTCAATAAATATAAAAATCGAATTTCCATTTCAAAGTTCAATATATAAAAATCGAATTTTTATTTCAAAGTTCAATATATAAAAATCGAATTTTTATTTCAAAGTTCAATATATAAAAATCGAATTTTTATTTCAAAGTTCAATATATAAAAATCGAATTTTTATTTCAAAGTTCAATATATAAAAATCGAATTTTTATTTCAAAGTTCAATATATAAAAATCGAATTTTTATTTCAAAGTTCAATATATAAAAATCGAATTTTTATTTCAAAGTTCAATATATAAAAATCGAATTTTTATTTCAAAGTTCAATATATAAAAATCGAATTTTTATTTCAAAGTTCAATATATAAAAATCGAATTTTTATTTCAAAGTTCAATATATAAAAATCGAATTTTTATTTCAAAGTTTAATAGATAAAAATCGAATTTTTAGTTCGAAGTTCAATAGATAAAAATCGAATTTTTAGTTCGAAGTTCAATAGATAAAAATCGAATTTTTATTTCAAAGTTCAATAGATAAAAATCGAATTTTTAGTTCGAAGTTTAATAGATAAAAATCGAATTTTTAGTTCGAAGTTTAATAGATAAAAATCGAATTTTTAGTTCGAAGTTTAATAAATAAAAAACCTATTTTTAATTCTAAAAATCCCAACTTTATACATCTTAAAAATCCTTTCTTTATATTTTAAAAACATCGCTAACTTTATTTTCAAAAACAACTCATGTCTTGTATTTCAAAAATAATGATATACATATATAAAAGTTAACCAAAAATCAAATCTTTTCGCTTGTTAACAAAATCAATTTCTAAACTTTTCTAAAAAGATATATATATATAAGAAAACTGATTTTATAAATAATGTCATATTAAAAATGCTCACTGTTTTTTTTTTCTATTTAACTAAAATCAGTTTTTCAATTTTTAATAAAACAGTTTTTAAACATTAATAAAATTTACAGATAAAAGAAAATAAACAAATAAAACAAAACTAAACTTACAGTCTTTGGTCAACAGAGGATAGGGAGAGGGGAGCGAGCATCGGAGGTCGGCGGTGGGCAGCCGCGAGGCGACAGTGGCTTGGGGGCTAGGGTTTCGATTTGCGGTGGTTTGCTGGGCGTGGCGATTTGGGGTTGGGGTCCAGGGGTCGCGAGGCTCGAGCGGGGTTCATCAGAGGATGGGCGCGAGGGGGAGGTGGACTCGGCGGAGGCGGCGGTCGGCTCTGGCAAAGGGTGGCGCCGACAGGAGGAGGGAGGCGCGATTTTCTTTGGGGGTTTTTTATTTATTTATTTTTATTCGATCTGCAGAAGGGGGGGGGCCAACGTAAAAAAGGGAAAGAAGATATATATTTTTTTTTTTTTATTATTATTATTATTTTAATTATTTTATTCGAAAAAAGGTTGACCTTTAAATACGAACTCGAAACGAGGCCCACCGCCTGTCGTCCATAGCGTTTCACCCCCATTCCGAACACAATGGGACATGTATCGCAAGCTGATTTGACCGTTTCGATCAGTTTCCTTTGAATTTACATTTAAATCACTATATTGAATTTTAAACGTACATTTCAAATTACCGGGGTCACATACTAACTAGAAAAATTGCAGAAAAATATTTTCTAGCTTCGTATTGACGATACGGTCCTAACAAAACTAGTTTCGTCGAATTCTGAGACCGTTAGAAAAATGGCCAATTTCCAGTCGATTAAAATCAACTGAAACAGGTCAAACGCGTTTTCCTTTGCCACGCTCACATATTGATTCGAAAAATTATGAAATTTGGAATTTAGCAATAACTTGGCACTGCGGATCCAACAAAACTGGTTTCGTCGAAATCCGAGGTCGTTTGCAAAATGTCCATTTTTAAGGGCCTGAATTCCATAGCGACTATTCAGAATTTTCAACTGGACATATCTTTTGATTCCCGATATGAAATCTTGATTTTTCGGATTCGCTGGAAAGATATTCACTATTAGATTCCATTATTTTTGGTTTCACTAAAATCCGGATTGTTTTGCACCCGGTACATTCAATTGAAGTTTGAAATCGAATTATCGAACTACCGCGCCATTTTCAATTCTATTTATAATTATATATAATTATTTATATTCTAACGACGACGCGTATAATATATACGTTCGAATTATATTCAAAATAAATTTATTGTCGATATTATTTAAAATAATTCATTTTAAATAATCAAAATTCGCTAAAATTGCCAAAATAAAATTTTCAAACTGGCCCAGATTTTCCGGGTTGTTACAATCTCCCCCACTTAAAACTTTTCGTCCTCGAAAAGGAACAAAGTCGAAAGTGGTTTGATTATTCAGCTCTACGTTCGATTTGGCTTCCATTCTCCAACTTTTCAGTTTCTGAGAACTTCTAAAATTTCAAAAATTTGGCTAACACCCTAAATTTTCGAAAAATTTCGCCATAACCTCCCCTGCAATGGGAGCATCGGGGAATTTCAAATAGCTTCCCCGGTCCTTCAGATCTCAAAAAGAAAAAGAAAAAGCCAAGCGGCTAGCCAATAGGCTCACAAAATCATCATCACCCAAACAAAACAGGAAATTATGTAGTAAACATGTACCTATTTGTCGGGCAAACAAATTTTATTCTCTGGCTCTAGCCTCCTTGCTATGACCTGTTCCAAAAGATATACATGTATGCAAGCAAATGCGACCAATTTTCAATATAAGTCAATATATGATTCAATCAGGCTAATTGGTTAAAAATTATCAAACAATTCAACAAACAACACAAACATCAATCAATTAGTGAATTAGAGTTTCAAATTCATAATTTTGATACATATACAAAAATCATGTTTTTGATGCCAATTCACAACAATGTATTCTAGCTATATATAAGTTTTGGGTTCTCACACCAGCCTAATGGAAATATATAGAAAATCACACCTTCGAGACACGAACATAAATACCGATGATGCACGTGCTATCATCAGTACCTTCTCCGGGCGACTAGAGTGTGATTCTATATCTATCCAATATATTAAAACTTCGAATACACGCGGATCAGACGTATACGCAAAATCTATATATACTGGATTGTCCAACTCAATATAAATAGAAAATCAAATACGAATGATTGATTTAAATTTTCAAAACAAAATTTGTTTTCACTTGAAAAAAATATACTCTTCACACTCGTTCTAGGATACTACTGATCCCATCTCTAACGAGTCATTCTAATTGGATATTACTAATCCAATATCTGATGAATTCTTTCGTATGGTTCTAATGTGCCTTGTTCTCTGAGCTTTGTAAACCAAAGCTCTGATACCAACTTTAAAGACCCGCAACTTCCCCGTAAAGGAAAGCGTCGGATAGTTCGAGAACAAGCCACAGCAGAACGCATACAGAAGAACATTTCATTGAATATTACAACAGTGCATCAGATTACAAGGATATACAGAGTATAAATGAATATTACACAGAAATATCAGAGATTTAAATTACATTTAAATACATAGCAGCGGAAAATAATACAATACACAACTAGAATGAGATATACGGATACAAAGCTTTCCGGATATCGTTCCAGCTGTAAACCAGGATCCTGTGAATATAAATCTGCAAAACCAAAACTACTAGCTGCCCGTGTCGAAAATAGGGGCACCCAGAGTTTAGGTTAAAACAATAAACTCCAGGTCAGTCATGTGACTGGTGTGAGAACTAAAACAGTTATTAATCTTTATTTCAAATCATTAGGTAAATCAAGGGACCACGCCGTATAACACGGAACGGGTTTCCTCCCAAGAATACCAGTGCATAAAACCAACAGCGCAATGCTAAATAAAGAAAAATGAAGCTGTTATAAGACCCAGGTCCCATCACACAATGCAACGCAGTCGAGGATAGGGTTTTCCCTTATAACAGCCAAAGAATGCTTGATACGTTTAAAACAAATCATTTGATACTATTATAAGTGCATAGTATATAAAACACTTCAAATCATAAGTATCAATCATAGGCGGCATGAGCGCCCCATCCCACTATGTCGCCATATATAGGATATACAATCAAAACCGCAAAGTCTCGTATTTGGAAATTGGGTTTCCATCTATGAACCGAGGCAAAAGATAGTCCTCAACCGATTCGAGACAATCTAGCCCATGTCTCAGGCAAGCGCGCAGGCAAGCCTTGGATCGTCAGGGCCGGTCCACACGGAGTGGATTATTATGCCTGAACAATACGTCTCCCCACCCTATGGGGTGTAAGTCTGGTCCGTCAGCCGACCAGAATGCATTCGGCCGAAACCGATATAACCGAGGCGCCTCGCAACAGCAACAACCACATAAGTCAAACTCGTCAGGGCGTGTAAAACCACTGACGCCACTTCTAGCTAGAAAGAAACGCATGCCCTCCCTGAGGTCCGTCTCCCGTTTTTGGTTCATACCGGGTGTGAAACACGCGAGGTAAACGTTACACAAAGCTACGCCACAAAGGCCGTGCTTTGATCATCACCACAAGACTTTGCTTTTCAACAGAAGCCTCGATCATTTGCATCTTAGCATGCCACACAGGCAAGCCATCCTATGCAACCGATATCAGTCACACAGAATGAAATCCGATGTCAGACACACAGTCCATTTACAAGTCCGTTCTGGGTCTGAACGAAACCGGAGGCACCTAGTACCCCGCATATCCATCGATCTCCAAGTACGTCTGGACGATCACTAACTGTTTCCATCTTCTTGGGTGTACAGCCCAATCAAGATCATCAGTTATCACCCAAACGACGTGAAGACTTCCGGTCTTCGACCATCGTCTTCATCTTCGACTTATCGTCGTATCAGTTATTCAGAATGGGATAAACCCGGTCTTTCCGAATAACTCGCGTATATATTATAAAAGTGTTACACAAACACAACATACGCCTCATTCCAATTCATTAGTCACTAACCGTAAATTAATCAAGAGAATAATTCCCCAAATATTAACCCCGAAGGCCGAAACCAACATCAGATCAATATCCAGAAAACCATTCTGCTTGGCTAACCGCCAGTTAGTTTCTAAATTTCACATTCAAATCTAATTAAAGATTTAACTATCGCCTGGAGCAAAACTGGTGATACTCCATTCTCGATCTTTTCAATCTAATTAAAGATTCATTAAAACTCCACTTAGTTTTAATCTGTGACTGGGTTAAAGAATCAGTGTCATTTAAAACACGGTTCACGATAAACCCAAAGTCACATCCCATTAATTATCGGGTTAAAGAACAAGTGTTATTTAAAACACTGTTCACGATAAACCCAAAAATCAATATCAATTCAATTCCAATTAAATATCATTTAATTGGTACACTTCATTAAATCTAAATAAAAAGATTTAATCTTTTCTCAACTGGGTTCAAGAACAGTGTTAGTGAAGACACCATTCACGACAAACCCAAATCACATTCGATATTCAATACAAGGCTCTGAATAGAAACTATATCGGCCTATATTCAATATCAAATTCTACGATTAACAAATGTCGTATTGGAAATAACGATATACATATATATCTTTCAAATTTCCATAACAACACCTGTAATATCACGAATTCCAACATCGAAATATTCCGAAGACAATTTCGATTCAAATCCACTCCAATGCAATCATTGGAAATTTTGGTTATTTTCAAAACCATTTCAAATTCAATTTATTTATTTAAAAATAAATAGAATTATAATTCTAGTTCAAAACTAGTTCATTTCGATAAAAATCTATTTTTATCTTTTCAAATATGGAGTTTTTCATCCCAAACTTTCACAAATCATTTCTTATGATTTTACACAAATTATTACTATTTTTAATAATTTTATCAAGGCCCGTACGGTCGATTTCCATTAACGGCCATCGAACTGCACTTACAGCGACCTTTTTCGAATTTGATTTGGACGTATCTCCAAATCCAACCGTTAGATTTCAAATTTCTAACATTCATTAGAAAGCTCTTTTCGATACGAACCCAACGGTTCCGGTTTTAGGAGAATCCGACGGTCGGATCTCCCGTAATGTCCGTTTGAAACAAATGATCGAAATTCGCGAACTGCCGCAGCGCGGCGCGTTCTATTCAGGCCATTATATTATATATATAATATATATAATATATATTTCGTCGATTACTATTTAAAACGAATTATATAAATGGTTTTAAATTCGTTTCAAAAGCAATTTCAACTTCCTTTTCAATTCAAATCAAAATTGAATTCTTCTTTATAAATTCGTTTCAAAATTCATTTCTATTCAATTCAAATTTCAATTCAATTTGAATTCATTTCAATTCGCTTTCAATTCCATTTGAATTCGTTTTCAATTCAATTCATTTCGAAATCGTTTTAAAATTCAATTCATTTCGAAATCGTTTTCAATTCAATTCATTTCGAAATCGTTTTCAATTCAATTCATTTCGAAATCGTTTTCAATTCAATTCATTTCGAAATCGTTTTCAATTCAATTCATTTCGAAATCGTTTTCAATTCAATTTATTTCGAAATCGCTTTCAATTCAATTTGAATTCGTTTTCAATTCATTTCGAAATCGTTTTCAATTCAATTTATTTCGAAATCGTTTTCAATTCAATTCATTTCGAAATCGTTTTCAATTCAATTTATTTCGAAATCGTTTTCAATTCAATTCATTTCGAAATCGTTTTCAATTCAATTCATTTCAAAATATTCGATTTCGAAATCACGTTTCAATATTCATTTTAAAATGAATAAAATCGATATAAATATCGTTCACGTCAAAATGGCGTCAATCTAATCCTCACGGCTTCACATATTTCTATTTTCAAATATTCTATTTCAAATATTTCTATTTCAAATATTTCTATTTCAAATATTTCTATTTCAAATATTTCTATTTCAAATATTTCTATTTCAAATATTTCTATTTCAAATATTTCTATTTCAAATATTTCTATTTTTCTCGAAACTGGAATGAGGCCCAATCAATTACCATATAATGTTAATTATATGGATTTTCTACAACACATGTATATATCAACAACGATGAATAATCAACCATCAACCAAAGTGCACTACACTGTATAAGCATCAAATATAGACATTTAACGCTTATAGCAGCTTGTCAATCAATCGATCGACATATTTAATAAATCAGGATGAGTGAACTTCAAATTTCATCCTAACACCCGTGTGGGGTTTCAAACAATCAAACACATATTTTATTTGTGCAGTTAGGCGATGTGTAAAATTTATCGACCCAATCAACGTCATTCAAATAGGTGTACATAAACAAACCGTCTGGTTTGTAAATGAATATTTATTTATTCACATTCACGTTAAAAATTATATTTTTAACGATAACACATTTTATTTTAACATATGAATTTATATTCAGTTCATTCGTTAAATAAAATGCTAATTTTATTTTTCTAACTTATTTTAGAAAATTTCGGCGGCATAACGGCACGATACTAGAAACGGGACAAGGCCTAGCCTTATCCCCGGTCTAGTGAAGGCCCACGCCATTCACACATCAATCAAATCAATTCGTTATGCAAACCACAAACTTTGGAGTAAGGGTCTAACCTAGCCTTACTCCTTCGCCTTATAACGGCGCACGTCTAATCCTAACCAATTTATCGATTCGATTTTTCACACCACAAACCACATTCAAACCAATATCACAATCAATCACCAAACAGTCAAACAAACAAGTCCATGGTCTGTGGACGGGTGTCGGGTGCTACTAAGCACCGTCTGCATCCTAGTATATATATAACTAGAAAAATAAATTGAAAGGTGAGAAATTCTCACTTATAGCTATCCTAGCTCCACGGCTCTTCATTTGCAGAAGTCTTCGTCGTTTCGCCATTTTTGTCACCTTCGTTGTCCGCTTTCACTACATATGTAAAAATCGAATTTTTACTATGTTATTCAATAAATATAAAAATCGAATTTCCATTTCAAAGTTCAATATATAAAAATCGAATTTTTATTTCAAAGTTCAATATATAAAAATCGAATTTTTATTTCAAAGTTCAATATATAAAAATCGAATTTTTATTTCAAAGTTCAATATATAAAAATCGAATTTTTATTTCAAAGTTCAATATATAAAAATCGAATTTTTATTTCAAAGTTCAATATATAAAAATCGAATTTTTATTTCAAAGTTCAATATATAAAAATCGAATTTTTATTTCAAAGTTCAATATATAAAAATCGAATTTTTATTTCAAAGTTCAATATATAAAAATCGAATTTTTATTTCAAAGTTCAATATATAAAAATCGAATTTTTATTTCAAAGTTCAATATATAAAAATCGAATTTTTATTTCAAAGTTTAATAGATAAAAATCGAATTTTTAGTTCGAAGTTCAATAGATAAAAATCGAATTTTTAGTTCGAAGTTCAATAGATAAAAATCGAATTTTTATTTCAAAGTTCAATAGATAAAAATCGAATTTTTAGTTCGAAGTTTAATAGATAAAAATCGAATTTTTAGTTCGAAGTTTAATAGATAAAAATCGAATTTTTAGTTCGAAGTTTAATAAATAAAAAACCTATTTTTAATTCTAAAAATCCCAACTTTATACATCTTAAAAATCCTTTCTTTATATTTTAAAAACATCGCTAACTTTATTTTCAAAAACAACTCATGTCTTGTATTTCAAAAATAATGATATACATATATAAAAGTTAACCAAAAATCAAATCTTTTCGCTTGTTACCAAAATCAATTTCTAAACTTTTCTAAAAAGATATATATATATAAGAAAACTGATTTTATAAATAATGTCATATTAAAAATGCTCACTGTTTTTTTTTTCTATTTAACTAAAATCAGTTTTTCAATTTTTAATAAAACAGTTTTTAAACATTAATAAAATTTACAGATAAAAGAAAATAAACAAATAAAACAAAACTAAACTTACAGTCTTTGGTCAACAGAGGATAGGGAGAGGGGAGCGAGCATCGGAGGTCGGCGGTGGGCAGCCGCGAGGCGACAGTGGCTTGGGGGCTAGGGTTTCGATTTGCGGTGGTTTGCTGGGCGTGGCGATTTGGGGTTGGGGTCCAGGGGTCGCGAGGCTCGAGCGGGGTTCATCAGAGGATGGGCGCGAGGGGGAGGTGGACTCGGCGGAGGCGGCGGTCGGCTCTGGCAAAGGGTGGCGCCGACAGGAGGAGGGAGGCGCGATTTTCTTTGGGGGTTTTTTATTTATTTATTTTTATTCGATCTGCAGAAGGGGGGGGGCCAACGTATAAAAGGGAAAGAAGATATATATTTTTTTTTTTTTATTATTATTATTATTTTAATTATTTTATTCGAAAAAAGGTTGACCTTTAAATACGAACTCGAAACGAGGCCCACCGCCTGTCGTCCATAGCGTTTCACCCCCATTCCGAACACAATGGGACATGTATCGCAAGCTGATTTGACCGTTTCGATCAGTTTCCTTTGAATTTACATTTAAATCACTATATTGAATTTTAAACGTACATTTCAAATTACCGGGGTCACATACTAACTAGAAAAATTGCAGAAAAATATTTTCTAGCTTCGTATTGACGATACGGTCCTAACAAAACTAGTTTCGTCGAATTCTGAGACCGTTAGAAAAATGGCCAATTTCCAGTCGATTAAAATCAACTGAAACAGGTCAAACGCGTTTTCCTTTGCCACGCTCACATATTGATTCGAAAAATTATGAAATTTGGAATTTAGCAATAACTTGGCACTGCGGATCCAACAAAACTGGTTTCGTCGAAATCCGAGGTCGTTTGCAAAATGTCCATTTTTAAGGGCCTGAATTCCATAGCGACTATTCAGAATTTTCAACTGGACATATCTTTTGATTCCCGATATGAAATCTTGATTTTTCGGATTCGCTGGAAAGATATTCACTATTAGATTCCATTATTTTTGGTTTCACTAAAATCCGGATTGTTTTGCACCCGGTACATTCAATTGAAGTTTGAAATCGAATTATCGAACTACCGCGCCATTTTCAATTCTATTTATAATTATATATAATTATTTATATTCTAACGACGACGCGTATAATATATACGTTCGAATTATATTCAAAATAAATTTATTGTCGATATTATTTAAAATAATTCATTTTAAATAATCAAAATTCGCTAAAATTGCCAAAATAAAATTTTCAAACTGGCCCAGATTTTCCGGGTTGTTACACAAAATTTACCAAATCTTCCATGTTTACCAAACTTTCCAAATTTTCTAAACTTACTAAATCTACCAAATATTTTAAACCCTCCTGGTCGAGTTGTGCCCGGTGCTTTTAAATAACAAATTCAGCCTGCTAGGAGATGTGAGTGATCCAGATGCCAACATTTGTATTTCTGAATGTATGAACTTATCAGATGTAATTGCTGATTACGTAAGAGCAGCATCTACAACTGATATATCTTTGGTGCTCCCTTGGTTTTGTCAAAAGGATAGTCAACACCTCATTGTATAAGTAAAGCCAGTCTTGCATACCAAGAACTAGGCTCAATACAAAAAATGAGCAAAATGACTTAATTATCCATGTAAAATATCATTCCAAACCAAATGATACCCTTTGGGCCTTTGACTTTCAAGTGATAAAATTCGTGTAAAATACAAATATGGTAATAAGAATCCCACACCCACAGCCTTAAATACCAAAACTCTAACTCTCGACCAACTTTGTGATCCTTGCCATATCGGCGCCTTCCCAAATGCCAAATTTGTGCACCTCCATAACGTGCATGACAACGCCTCCACCATTCTAATTAGGATAATTCACGTGTGTAGGTTTGTTTTTGAAACTTATAACAGATTTAGCCATGTCTTTAAAATAGTTACAGATGTAGACCTGTTTTGTTCTGGGGAAGTGCGAAGGCGAGTTTTGAAAACTCGCCTTTGTGCGAGTTTTGAAAACTCGCCTTCGATTTTAAACTCTTTAAAAACAATTTTAAACAAACCAAACAAATTTTCAAGAACAACGTACAGCATACAAACCGCCTTCATCTAATTCGATAAAAACATATTACTACGACCCAGTACAACGTAGCCAAGAGCCTACAAAACAACATAAATAAGACCCAACATAACCACGACACAATGATACAACATAAGTTAGACCCAACAATACAACATAAGTTAGACCCAACAATACAACATAACTTAGACCCAACGATACAACACAACCACGACCCAATACAATGTAACTTTGACCCATAGCTTCAAAATGAACTATAGCACCCATGAAGCATTTCATTCTTGATTGCCACATTCATTCTTTCCAAGCGATTAAACTCAGCTTGCATCTCAAGTGCGTACTGGACACCCCTCTCTGTTAAAGGGGGATCGTACCATGAAAAAAATTACAACTCTGCAACCCTTGGCGATTATGTGCATGAATGTGCACTTTGCAACCGTAAAAGCAATGACCTACATTCGTTTGACTTTTAGAAACAAGCACATTACATTTGACTCCGCAATAGCAAAGGACTGAATGACCCGTCATGCTAGAGTTAGACCTACCGGGGTTCTGTCGAGTAAGAACTTCCCTCAGCTGAGCATTGAGGGATTTTTGAACCGGTCCAATGCGCTGGACTGCAACATTTGGCTGTGTTGCACGAAAGAGTTCGGACTCAACCTATGCGCATCTACTTGGACTCCTATTTGGGTTTTGGGCATAAAGTCAACATCTTCTACGAGTTGTTTACCACGTTCATACTCATCGTACATTTGAACCATGGCATCATCGTCGTATGCCCAATTAGCCATTTTGACGGTGAACTACTCTACAAAAAACTAGGGAGTGATGAAGAGAGGAAGAGAGGTTATGTAACACCCCGAGTTTTCGGTTAACAGAAAATTGATAAACTGAAGTATACTTAATTCAAAACATAAGAATTAAGGGAAACGGGTTACGCCATTGCGTTCGTCTCGAAATTCTGCTTGAGATAGAGTCCGAGTTTGCGTAAATCGGACTCCCATACGAAAGAGATATGACCTCCGGAAGTTTCAAAATTTATTTAAATTCAAACAGCTCGAAAATCAGATTCAAAATTCAAAATTCAAAAATAGGACCAAACCCGGGCTGGGCAGGAAAGTTCCTGCCTAGGGCCCAGGTCGACCATAGGGTCGACCTGGGGGTCGACCTGGTTGGCCCAGGTCGACCATAGGGTCGACCTGGGGGTCGACCTGCCCTGTCGACCTGGTCAGGTTTGGCTGGCCTGGTCTGTGTTCTGGTCGAATTCCTGAGCCTTGGTGTGTCACTAGGGCTGACGTGTCGACACCGGATTGGTTCCTCTTGACGTGTATGGCCTAGATTCCTTCTGTCTTCATCTGACGCCTCAAATCAACTTGAAACTCTATAAAAGCAGCCTACGACTCAACCTAATTCACATAAAAAAATAAAGCTAGATTCGTCATGCTGCCGGGAGGGAATGGAGAATAGCCGTCAAGAGAGAAAAAGCTTAGAGACGAGCCAACTTAAAGAGAAACAAAAGTCTAATCAAATCTCAATGCAACGTTTTCTACCCCAAAGGAAAGCTTTGCAAATTCAGAATACAGAAACCCGAAAATAAGATTTCAGCGCCCGTTGTAAGCATAGTGGTTTTCTGAATATGAATAAAACTAAGATTTGACTCGATGTAAATGAAATGGAATCTTACTATTGTACAATGTTTATGTTAATTTTGTATATTGCGATGATTATGACATATTTTGTATTGGGTGTTTGTGGCATAAATTGATTGATGCAAGCCTATTGGACATTTGTATATGAAAATGACATCACTTGCAAATTTGTGGCAAAAAAAAACTAGAAGTGACACCTTTATGTTTATGTCGATAGTATGGACTATGTCTATTTTCTAAGTCTAAATTAAGGCTTATATAAATATGTTCTAGTTTGAGACCTTTTTATGCCTACATGACTCAAAAACCTATGTATACATTCTTGTGTTTATTTGCAAGTTATAATTGGGTTTATAAAAGTATAGTTGGTTACACAAACTATGCTAGTTTCATGTTAAAATAGGCTACTTGATTTGAAGTTAGTTTACATCTTTGGGTTATGTCAAAAAGTGGATATTTCTATGAATATGTAACATGCTTGACACTATGCCTAGTTATATATGTATAAAACCATGTTTAGGCAAGCCTAAAAAGTATGCCATTCCATGTGACACCAATTTAGTTATATCCTTATTGAATGCAAGTTCACATGACCCATAATCTATGTTAGTGAAAATTCTATGTTGCAAGTTCATGCGCCACACACCTTTTATGTATCCTAGAATATTTCATGATTCTGTGCTTCCCCTTTTTATGTTTATAAGTTGGGCTGAAATGTCAAGCCCAACATTTGTTATAACGTTGCAAACGTAGGACGGGGGAAATAACGTTGGGTTTAAAATAAAATATATGTGTTGGCATGTTTGGCACATGCCAAAGACTTGTGACATGTAAGCGGTATAAATTGTTACACCCAAAATTGGTGAATTTGGATAATGGGCCATGACATTTACATATAAAAATGAAAAGAGACAAATATGTAAACTTAGAAAATACGAGTATGCTTAACCCGAGGTTGGATTGAGTTGTGATGTAAACCTGCCCGGACCCGCCCGGCTGTCCAGTAATCACAACAATACCTATCCAATGTGGGTGGTTAAGACATTGAGCCCAATAAGGACCCGAGGTTAGACTGAGTTGCGGTGTAAACCTATCCGAAACCGACTGGCGTATCCCGTAACTGCAACAATACATGTCTAATGTGAGTGGTTGGTGCTTTAATAAATTAATTAAAGCTAAGTCAGGATTGTTAGGGTTAAGTTAACCGAGGTAACACTTAACAAATATATATATGTATATATATAACATGGCGTGTGGTAGGATTAAGTTAATTAAGGTAATACTTAACCAATGCAACGTGTTAACTAAACTGATGGTGGGGTTAAGTTAATTTGGACACTTAACCAACTTAACACGTTAACAAGATGAGATTTGTGGGGGTTAAGTAACTAAGGAAACACCTAACCACTGTAACCTGACAAACGAGTAAGGTTAAGGAATACTTAACCAATTTGACATGATATAGGGGTGGGTTAAGTCAACATGAACCGCTAGACAACACTTAACCAATTTGATTTGATATATAGGTAGGTTAAGTCAACGTGAATTACCGATAACACTTAACCAAATTAACATGACAAGTGAATGGGTTATGCCTTGGTTGCAATATAAGGCAACCTAAAGACTAGGATGGACCAGCGTGATTCGACTAGACCAGTAGCCCTGCGATAGCAACTCGTCGTCTACTTACCATCTTGAGTCAATTGAGATACGTGAAGCGGAAAGGCGGAGAACTCCAAGAGACCATATACTTGCTACCTAGTTGTGGTTACAGATGGCCATAGGTTAGTGGGGCATGAGGGGCCTGCGTATAGTTCTCATTTTTCAAGGTGTGCCTTTCATTAGTTGAGGGAGGGGTCAAGTGGGACCATAGCCACTGGAATAAAAATAGACCTTAGCGTCTGCATCGGCAGATATCTGAAAGCTCCCGACCGAGTTCTATGTTTCTTGATTTGCCCTGCCACAGGACTCGGGTCGCACATGTAGAGGACATGTGCATCTTGACAGCGATAACGATTCGCGACACATACGTGGGGAAAGTCTAGGAACATATACCACTCTATGTAGTGTGTCCTAGACTAGGGGGCATCGTTCGACGGGTAGTACAATCCCGAGTTGGACTAGGTCGTATAAACCCTAGTTGAATCTAGGAAGCGCTCGATAGAAAACCCCAGATTAGATCTAGATAATGAATAATAGACGTACATCTGAAAGCAACCACAAGTTTGGGGATACTAGTTATGTGGTGCAGAGATTAGTATGGGGTGTGATAGTAATTTTGGTTCTAAACCGCTTTGCCTTAGTTTATGGTAATTTCCCATTTTCAGTTTATGCCTATCATGTCCTTTTTCTTATTCATATACCGAAGTACCACTAGACTTACCAGGCTTTATGTCTGACTCTGTGTTTTCTTTCGTCTTCTTTTCTTCCGTTTCCCCCCTCCCTCCAGTTAGTCAGGAAGGGAATAGCTCAGATTTATATGGACCTGTTACTCTTTCCAAGCTTGAAGACTCTTTGATGTGCTGCTTTGGACTCTCTTTTCCACCGCTATGGCTGGCTAATGTTTCATTGGGGAATATCATTGTATATTTATGCTTCTTAATTTTGTTAAACAAGATGGATACTTTGTTGTAGGAAAACAATCTTTGTACAAGCTGTTTATAAATGAAATAAAATTTATTCACTTTTCCGCTGTTTTATTTATCTGTCTTGTAATTTATCTGCATATTTTACCTATAACACTTCACAGAACTTAGTGCATTCCCTTTGTGAGTGACACTAATGGATGTGGGGTGTTACAGGTTGGTTGGTCTTTAATAAGGAAGAGAGGAAGAGATGTTGGTTTGAAGCATGTGACGACCCATAAACCAAGGAGTGATGAATCTCTCCTGATAAGAGTGGCCATGGGGCTGAAGCATATGACGACCCATAAATCAAGGAGTGATGATCCCTTTAGCTAAAGTTAATTATAGGACGAATTGATATGACTACTCTACATGATAGTTATGGGGCTGAAGTGATAGGACTAATCAGTATGCTCATTTCAGAAATTGTCCCCTTAGGAACACTGTAGCACTGATATAAAGTTAAATGTTAAGATGATAGAGAATCTCCACTATGCACTGATATAAAGTTAAATGCTAAGATGATATAAAGTTAAAAGCTAAACCCTCATTCGCAATTTCATTTCTTCCACCCGCCTCCCCCTTCCTCTTGCACAATGTAGAAACAAGGAAAAGAAAGTGTAGGCTCCAACATGGACAAATGGGAAAACGATGATGAATCAGTTTCAAATCAACGGCCTGGAAAAGAAAGGGTAGTTGCAGGGCGTGTTGTCGAGCCACTAGGTCCAGATGGATCCAACCCTATTTGTCGTTGTGGAGAAGTATCGGTCGTGGTTGTTTCGAAAACCGAAAAAAATGCTGGTCGTCGATTATTCGGTTGTGAAGCCTACGAGGACCACAAGGTTTTCCTGATGAAATTAATTGTTGTTACTTTAAGAAGTGGATTGAACCTTCGATGTGCAAACGTGGAGTTCAATCACCTAGAGCTAGATTTTTCGGACGTCCGTGATAGGTGTATGTGGAAATTATCTTAATATTTTTTATTGTACTTTGAATTTGATGTTCGTGTGTTCCTTTGTTTTAGTTTGTATGATTGTAGTTTGCATTTCTTAATGTTATAATCGTCGTTGTTGTAAACTTTTCAGTTATGTAATGCAAAATATTAAAATTCCTAGAAGTACGAACATTGCTGATAAAAACCATAAACCTTGATACATGTTATGACCCCTTAAACCAAGGAGTGATGAATCTCTCCTGATACGACTAGTCAGTGCAGAGTTAAAGCAGTACATTAAGTAGATTCCCTACAGTATTACGTTAGAGGAAACAGTGTCGTGCAGCACGTAAAGCAAAGTGTACCAGTAGCCGTTCACATCATTCTTTGTTTTACCATTTATTCACTTGTACACTACGTAGCTATATATCTTTGTTGAATTACTCACAACTTACCATAAATATGCCTTCTTGGCCAACATCTATAGACTCTGATGAACAGGCATATGAACAGATGCGACTTCAGGAGTTTGCAGATGAACTCCAGTATCTAAACCAACTGAAACCTCGGGTTGAACCACCGTCTGAACAACGGAACGTCCAACCTCCACATCAATCCCAAGTACCAAACATTCAACACACGTATGAACAGTCGGTCGTTCTACCATGGCAAGAAGTTGGTTCTTATCACGTTCCGCATGTTCCAATTCCTTATAAACAGGAAGGTGACTGTTATCAAGTTTGATGCTACTGCGGTTATCCGGTTGAAGTTATGGTTCGATCAGATGGCAACAATATTGGCCATCGCATTCAAAAATATCCATCCTATCCGAGTGGTTGCAATTACACAGAATGGACAGACGAACCGCTATGCCCAAGAGGAATAGCATATGCAAATGAACTCGAACAAGAGATTAGATGTCTGCAAAACGTTACTGAACAGTTGCGGTTTAACCATAATGATTAGGCAACTTCACATCCCAAGAGCATGAACGTGAGAAGTTGTTTGGTTGTGTACTATTTTCTTAATTAGCATCTGTTGTATTGTAAGTTTTAGTACCTAGTCTCGTATTAGCATATGCTGCCTCCTAAGTTTTAGTATTTATTTCTACGTTACGATCTCTTGTACTCAACTTTTTAGTTAATATTTGTTGTAATTTGGTTTAGGAAATTCGCTATATATGAATGTATAATTCATAGTATAATAAAAAACGAGCTCGTAACGTCGTGGTTGTTCGTTTTATTATGTTTTGAAATTTAATTGAATATATATGCTTCTTTATATGCCGAAATTCATTAAAACAAGAAACGTACGAATCTACTAAAATATATTTTTATAACGGGGGAGAAAAATGAAGGTTTCATATTACATATTTTGAGTTGTGTCCAAATCAAATTTCTAGAACATCGTTGTGGAATCGTTTATAAAGCATAACAATTTATTAAATATGTATAAATCATTATTAATATAAATTAAACATCGATTTTAATATTAAAGAAATAGTCGAAATAACACTACAACATTTTGTTGGTTAGAAATTATCTAGAAGCAGACAATGTACGACTGTTTTGCATACACTTTATTCACATGAAGTATTGTTGTTTTGAATTTGGGTTTACTGAAGGCGAGTTTTGGAAACTCGCCTTCATGCGAGTTCATCCAAATTTTCCCACACTCTTGTAGAGCAAGGGCGCGGTTCATCCAATTGTTGCATACAAAATCCTACCAAGCAACTTTATATTTCGAATTTCTGAAAAATCTAATTTTCGAAATTCGATTTCTTATGTTACAAAAAGGTAAAAAAAAAAAAAAAAAAAAAAAAAAAAAAAAAGGAAAATTTCTCATCTTTCATTTTTCAACCTTTTCCATCTGTACTTGGATTTTATGAAACTATTTTATAAAGATCCCTTATTTTCCTATCCAAGCACAACCTACATAAGAAAACTTTCTTTATTACAGATTTTGTTTTTCAATTGATCTTGGAAAAATTTATTCTCATTCATCTTTTCTCAGAATTTTCCATCTTTCTTTAACTGTCATGTTTGTTGTTTTTACTGAATTTGTTGTTCCCTTTTTAGTTATGCCATTACTATTTTCTTAGCTTATTTAACTTAACCCTCTGACCTAAATTTAGTTTCAAATAAGCCTTCTAGTCTTTCAACCAAAATAGGAAAACAGACACTTTACACAACTACTACTAAGGGCCAAGAATCTCAAGATTATGTCCCCCTAAGCGAGAAAAAGTTCAAACCACGGGATCAATGACAGGTTTAGGTGTTACCCTAACTACCCAACAGGAGAAAAATAACAAAACGATCCCAACCGAAATGTAATAACGGGTTTTATCCCTAACAGGAAAAATTAGTAATGGGATCTAAGCACTTACTAGCCCTTCATTATCTAGTAGTCACCACTAGTCCTTGTCGTGTACTAACATAAGTTTTTAATCAACACCCTAGGCTTCTAAATGCTTACGCATTCTACGAGAAGTTACCACTATTCCAAGATAATTCTCGCTATTTACTCCATAGCCTCAAAAACTTTTCCCGTTTTCCCTAGGCACTAATCCTCGCCTACTCCATACTTTTAAAACATGGTACCAAAACTTCATTTTCCTCACCCAAACTTATTTTTGCCAAACCATAAAACATGTCCTTAAAAAAATGTAAATCATTTTTTTTCAAATTACAAAAACTGGAGTAGATAAAGACAACTATTTCTTAATCAGGTTTATGACTTTCCCTTGCCTATAAGGTCGGTTCAGTTTCTTACTATAAGGTGCAAACATCTACTCTATTCTTAATTTTTATAACTTATTTCATCCACCCAACAAAATTTCCTGTTTTAAAACAATTATCAAAAATGATTATCAAGAGAATAGAGATTTCAAAGCTTTCTTTAATAAAAATTCTAGCTTTCAACAAAATGTAATATTTTCTAAGTTTTGCTTTTTAATCCTTTTATGCAATATAACAAGAAAACTAGCAAGCTACACAGCTCTATAATGTGCACCTTTTTACTGGAAGAATTTTACTTTAGACAAAATTTTCACAAGAAATCATTGTTTCCAAAATATACCCCATTTTTCTTTCAAACTCAATATATGTACTTTACATATTTTGAAACTATAACTTTTAAGATTAAAACTTGAATACACCATAAATAATCTTCCAAAAGCTTTTATAATTTCAAGTTCTTAAAAGTTAACGATAGGGTTAGACTCAAAGTGTGTTTCCAATCTTAACTAGGCTTTCCCAGACACTCCCACAAAGTCAATTCTCTCAACTGCATATATTCCTAATCCATTCTTCTCTTTTTAACTTTTCCAATTTATAAGGTTTTACTGCTAAACCCACTAATATGAAATATTAACATATGGGATCCACCTTTCTCTATTTCAAAACATATTGCACACTTCCTAACCAAATTTCCTATGAGTCTAAGATTTCCATATTCATTCCTTTAGTGTACAAAAACAGACATCCCAATTCTTACCATATTATACTCTTTCTATTTAGTGGGTTCCTTTATGGATCTAGGTATATATATATAATATGTTTATATTTAAAAAAAATACAAATACGTTCACCCACTATCTATATAGGAATCCTAAACCTAAGCACTAATACTAGATGTAACAACCCGAACTCCGACAGATCATTTTTTTTTTCAAAATTCTAGTCCATCGAAACTCGTGTTGCACTATAAGAAAAATGATTTTTTGTAGCGTCCAAAAAAATGCTACCAACCATTTTTGGTGGCGTTTCGATAATCGTTACGAGAAAACATGCCACTAAAAATCGTTGCAATTTAGTTGCACTTTTTTAACGCCACTGTAATTTTTTTGCAACGTTTATTAAACGCCACCAAAAAAATTCGTAGTATTTTTTAAATGCCATAAAAAAGCTTTTAATGCTACTAATAAAATTTCCAATTGTGCCCCTGGTTTTCGGTTGTGTTTATTCAACGCCACAAAATGTATTTCTGTAGCGTTTTTAAAACGCTACTAAAAATTATTAATTAATTTGCTTTTTTCTGTAATTATTTCCTGTTAATAGTATATTTTGTTTCTACAATATCATCCTATATATACATTCACATACTCATCATATTCAAACAATCAGAAAAACAATTAACCATATAATCAAGTAAAATATGCATAACCACTTCAGTACAATAATTTTCTGTACAAATGACCAAACTCACATACAATAACCACTCTGATGTACAAATTTACACATTTATACAAAGAAAATGTTATACTCAAATTTACACATCTTGTACAATAACCACTTTGCTCTTTGAAGTGATGCAACATATAGTCAAACAGCTCCTCTCTAATTTCACAATAAGATACACAAATGTTAACAAGCTGTGTTTAACAAAATTATCTCAAACAAGAGATTGAAACCCAACTTGCAAATGCATAGCAGTACAACTTCAAAGTATGGTCTGTGCGAAGACACAGCGACAATAAACATAGGTCAAATGATTATGATCAACTAGAAAAGGGTGAACTCAAGTGTACAAGTTATGGACCAGCACGGCAGTATAGTGCAAATGCAAATAATTTAGTAAACAAAATGGAGTAATGAACAATGAGCATGGAAGATCAAGGTAAGGAAATGCAGCATGCCAGGAACCGCATTGCAAGGCCAGCGAATGATCAATGGTGCCAAGTATAGCATGGCCAACAGATTATGAGTCATCGCAAAACATGACTGCACATACCAGGTAATGCAAGTGCAAACAAAAGTAGCAGAAATCATTTGGCTAGAGTTCTAAACTGTAAAAATGTAAAGGATAACAAACCAGGAAAATTTTGCAAGTAGCAGAAATCCTTAATTTGTTTACTTCAGATTCGATGTTGTGATTCGTACATCGATCTTCGAACCAATGTGTAGCTTTAGCAGCAGCTGAACACAAGTGACAATACAAAATACTAATCTCAGCTAAAGCCAACTTCTATGTGTTTCTTTTGTGTAAATAGTAATGTAGTGTAAATTAACCTTGATCGATAATGCTAAGGCAACAGACCGAAAGTACTTCCACAGGCAATTCCTAGATCAACATTATCTAACACAAGGACATATTAAATGACCTATTAGTCAAACTGTATACAATAAAATGAGCATCAGATTACGCATAGGCTACCAAATGTTTATGTGATAACTTACTTCCATTGAAATGGTGAACTCAACCGTGTTTCCTGGTTTCCACGAATCGTTAAAGTACAGCATCAGTCAAACATGTTTCTTGACCAATTTCAGCATGTCATCTGTACACGGGACACGTAAATAGGCATGTTATTTCTCTCCATAATCAACGATCTTAGCTGAAATGTATGCATACATACACGCACATATACGCACACACTCACACACACACACACACACACATGTATGTATGTATATGTATATGGGATTTGAATTACCCTAAATGTACCTAAGGTTTACTTGTTTTTCCACCTCCTATTATTTACATTGATTGCCTAACATGCACATGCAATCATGCTCTCGCAGATATTCTTGGTTTTACTAATCTGCATAATATATCAGAACGCAAATCAGTTTAAAAGCAGTAACTTAGGATTAGTTTTAGGATAAAATGTGCTAACATGCAACAATAGAAACCATACCAAATCAGTTTGTCTCGTAGAAAATTTAAAGCACTATAAGCAATCAAAATTTGTTACAACATATAACAATGTAAATTAACAAAATAGACGAAGTTTTCTTAAGTAATAGGCATGCCTGTAGAGTTCCCAGTGATGCGACAAACTTGAAGAGCCTTTTGAACTGCAGGCATATTCAGATAAGCAGAAACATAATTGTCCAAACAAATGTAATACCGGATCTCAAACTCCCTATGTATGGTGTAATCATTTCTTCTATAACACCAATTCAGGTTGAACGGATCTCTTTTCAATTCCCCAAATTAATTCAGGTTCCTCTAACCTCAACAATATTAATAATCGAGATTGCAAATACGGTTCAGGTTCAACTTGATCGTTGATGGCCTAACATGGAAATTTGCAATCTCGATTATTAATATTGATGGGAGAAGAGCTTAAACTAATTATCTTCATCCCCTACATAACATAATGCTTCTCCAGAGCATACATGGAAATTTTGTGTGAAATGTATCAGAATGTTACATAATCCTTGTACCATTACATAATCCTTGAGTGATCTGCCTATGCACTAAAAATAAGTATGTTAACCAACGTAACATTCATTAGCCAACACATACTTTTGAAGATCCTGACACTGTTAAGTAGTACTGCCAGAAAGTAAATTTTAGAACCATGACGACCGCATGTTTAGTAATCTTAAGATACTGCGACAAAATTCCATGAAGATGGAGCATTCACATTTTATTAAGTCCTAAATCACGAGTTATATGCATACACTTGAAGAGGTATTAAACAAGCATTCTGTGGGCTGGCTGAGGAAACACTCCGAATGATAAAGTTAATCATATGGACAAATATTTTTACCACTTAACATTTAATAATTTGGTTCGGTTAACAAACCAACTAAACTCAACTTATCTTGGTAGTTACTAAATTGATCCATTGAAACTTATTGATTTTCTGAAATTGATTTACTGAATTTTGAAGCTCTTTAATGATTGAAAACTTTATTTTAAATTTTTCATCATTCTGGAATGTTCCCTCAACTAGACCACAGAAAGCTAGATCAACACCTATCTTAACTCCCATTATATGCTTACAACTCGTGACTTATGTCTTAATAACACGTGAATGTTCCACCTTCACGGAAATAAGTTGTAGTATCCTAAAAATAATAAACACCTGCCGGCATGGATCTGAAATATACCCTCGACAGCACTACTATACACTAACTATGAACTTTGATAGGAGATCCTACCATGTTAGTGTTTCATTTCAAATTAATTGTCAATTCATTGATAGGTGATCAATAACCTCTCTTACCTCCAAGATAAACTGAATGTACATGGTTACTTAACTTAATATAGTAACTCCCAAGTCAAATCAACTTAATTTAGTAACTTCCAAGTCAAATTAACTTAATTTAGTAACTCCCAAGTCAAACTAAATAATTTAGTATCTTCCAAGACGGATTCATTGTCAGTTCATATAAATTAGACCTCTTGGCCACAGAATTAACTTGCTCATATTTCTGAGATTTCTTGAAATGTTCACACACACTTGATATATACACCACTCATAAACATATGTTCTCATCCTTCACAGATACAAAACATAGTTTCACCTGTACTATCTATGTTTATATGCTAATAATCATTATATGTTATATATATATATACACACATGTGTTGATGTGCATGCAGAAGTCGTACATTAAACATATATTTACTGTAATGTCGTACAAAAGGTAAGTAGCTAAGTAGGTATATATATAGCTATATTTAAAAGCATTAATCTTTCATGTATATCATTCTGTGTGTGTGTGTTTATATATACACACAGACATATATTGTTGTCAAAAATCCTAAAATCTTGCGCTTTGAACCCGATCCAACTTGAATCTCTCCTTTTTACGATTCGATTTTTACATTATGATTCAAACTTAGTTGTAAAAAAACACATTCAACTCAAACTACCATGTGTAATATACTTACTCAGATTCACAGTCACTTGATAGTGCTTTTAAAACAAAATAAAAATGAAATTGGAGGGAAAAAATTTGAGTTTTAAATTTAATTGTACAAATTCAAACATCTAAATCAAATTCAAAGTGCCTATGAAACCCATAAGTAATGATATTCGGAAACTATGACTTACGATTTAAAATTCGTTTCGATTTGAAATATAAACTTTATGATTTAAATCCCATTTTGAAAACTTTGCATACATATATATATACATATACATATATGTGGGGGGAAGCCTGGATTCACATGTTCAATCACAACAGATATATGGCATATTTCATTGCTCACGTATATATACTCCTATAAATGCAAATCAGATGGTATAAAATAAATTAAATTAACATACATAAACACGTTCTGATTGCAATGTAGGTATATCTATTTTGAACATGTTTCTCTGTTCAGCTTGCTACATCAATTCACGTTTCTCTGGCCTCATAAATATCAATATCGAGACTGCAAATACGGTTCAGGTTCAACTTGATCGTTGATGGCCTAACACAAATTTTGCAATCTCAATTATTGATATTAATGGGACAAGAGCCTAAAACAAATTGTCTTTGTCCCTTTGGGTTCTCCTGAGCATACAGAGAAATTTTGTATGAAATGTATCCGTAAAGTGTCACTCTTTTATACTGCATAATTTCAGCATTCATGTATACTCTTATACATGCAAATCAGATGGAAGAAAACAAATTAGGTTAACTGCACATAAACACATTCTAATATACTTGCATAATATCACATATTGCAAAATTCATAAACTCCCAAGTCATAAGCTGCATAATTTTGTATATTGAGTAGCTCACATATATAATTCATGCATTGCAAGATTCCTATATATATACATGTACATACATACATACATACATACATATATATATATATGTATGTATATGTATATCAATGTAATATGTTTGCTGCAAGTACTCAATCAAGAAATTTAAATGAACATGTTAACACTTAAAATCAATGTCCATATTAAATTCCAATCAGTATAAACTATAGTTCAGGCAATCAACATATATGTACAAAACAAATTCAAAACCCATTCGATTCAAATGCAACACTAGAAATCAACACTATTTGGTAATTTTTTCTGGTATACTGTCAAAACCCAGAGCTAAAAACGCATTCGATTCAAAAGTAAATTTAATCTGGTATACTTTCAAAACCCAGATATAAAACCCATTTACAAGCACTGTTTGCAGAAATCAACTGTTTTAGTTTGTGGTTGCAGAAATCAACGCTCAACAGATTTTAACTGTTCAAAACCCTAAATGATAGGATCCAAACAAAGTAAGATAAATCAAGTTTGATTTTATACCTTTCTAGCTATACCGATTTCACGATCTTGAATATGATTAGGAGTTGAATCAAATCGCTTTGTAGCATCGTTGAGATGAACCGCCTCTACTGGTATCCATACCAACGTTGAACGAAATAATCTTTACAAATTCGAATTAAACTGAGAAATAATAAGCAGGAGATTGAAAAGGGTAAAACGCTAGGTTTTTTTCCAGAAAAAGAAAGAAAAGTGAACGAGTGTTAAAAGATGTTAAGTATGAAGGAATAAGTAAAGAGAATAGGTCGGTTACGTTTCCCTTGGACACGCAGACTAGTGTTCACGAAGAGGCGGGAATGTAGAAAAAAAATTACTGCGTGTACATTGGTCCTAAAACAATTTTGCTTGCATTTGATAACAAACGCCACTAATTTTTGCAACAAAAAATCGTTTTTCTTGTAGTGTTGGTTACTATGGTATCCTACAGAAAAGACAGAGATAAAAATAAATCAGAGCTCAGAAAACATCTCATAGCGGAATGGATAAAATATAATATAATCAAAGCCTTACCCAGATAATAATACTGCCAAACCAGTATCCAAAGCTATCATATCTTTGCCACAAGTCTAATCTGCGAGTATGTTATGAGGAGGGGGTCAGAACACAAGTTCTTGTGACCAGATTTAAACTGCACATTTTGGATAACCCTACATATACCATTCAATTACATTTTATTATTTATTAGGTTACTTGGGTTAAGCGTACACACACGTCATACTCATTTACTCCCCAGTGGATTAACCTAATACAGTATATATGTAGCTACCTTCAAATTAAGGTACACCCCTTGGTACCCTACTCACAAGGTCTCCGCCGTAACGCCACAGAATTATACGTAGTCCCTCATCCTATGCCGGAGTGACGTACGGATCTCTACATAACAATGCTACGTTCCACATAGAACCGCCATCGCCATGCTACGTAAGCGTACGTACTGCCATCTTTGATTGAATCGGATCAAAGAGTAATGCCCAAGAGTCTATGATACATCACCCAGAGCAGACATGCATGTATCTAGACTTTCCCACGTACGTATCGTCAATCGTACTCGATGCCTTAACCACACATATCCTTTATTGTGTACCGAGTCCCGTGGCAGGGCTATACAGGAAACACATAACTCAATCGGGAGCTTTTCAGATATTTGTATACACAAATGCTAAGGTCAGCATTTTCAGTGGCTATGGTCCCACCTGATCCCTCCCTCAACTAATGAAAGACGAACAAGATTGAGAACTAATGACCTGGCCCAAGAGAAACAACAAACAACAAATCCTAATTGGTCTGTCCCTCGCCCATAGCCTTGATAGCAAACGGTCTATGGTCTATTGGTTTAGCTCTCTGCCTTTCTGCATCACGCATCACGCTGACTATCGATGGTAGGTACCCGACGTCTTGCTATCAATAATGGTTAGACCTATCAGCACATAAGAGTGGTCGTAACCCAGCCTAGTCGCAAGGCAACTGTGTATCGTCGAATTACCTATTCCACCCTATAGCCTTTTGACTGCCCATTATCGTGGCAGTCAAGGTATACTCATCGGGTAGTAACACGCAGACCTAACCTCTGCTAGCACAGTCGAATGCTGTCATAGCACAAAGGACTACCACGAGTACCCTCCATGTCCCAGTAAGTCGCGTGCTTCCCCTTCCAGTCCTTCGGAGCCAGCAAAGTATTAGCAGAATAATAGAATAATCAGATGGGCATGCGCTCCTCTCGTGCTTCATGACACCATGATAATCTACCCTGTTGCGTTATTCACCCTCAATGTATGGACTGGTCCAAGCACCTCAGTTTAATGTGTTATTAGACCATATGTCTAAACATTCAATTATGTGCTTGCTCTACCTTGTCAGGTTTCCTGTTAACTTGGTTATTTCCAACTATATTAACTTATTATTCAAGTTACCAAGTTCTTTCCAAGCCCCTTATATCTACAAGGAATCGACCCCTCTCGCTTATTAAAATCTTAACCCTTTTACGTTCATTAATAAACTCATAGCATGTTATTCTCTAGATTGTAATCCAAGGTCTGTAATCTACAATTTCTTCATAATATTCATTGTCTGATTCCATAGTTACAATAACATTTTTCTACTTAATATGTAATTAAGTATATCTCCATTCACATGTTTTCTGTTTAACATGTAACTTATTATTTATGATTAAACATAACTTATTTTGCCTATATATTCACTTCGTTCTTTCTTATTTAATCATAATTCCATCTTACATTGTCATTACAACTTGTCGTTGTTTACTTATTAACTTAGTTCTCTTAACTAAGGTTTACTAATAAGTTTCATTTCCACTTATTATAACTTGTGTTATAATTTCCACTCGTCCCTAGGACAAGCTTTTAACATTGTTATTCCTATCAACAGATTTCAGATTCTCAAGTTTACAAATTACTTAATTTATAATTAAGTACAACTGATTGCATTTCGTAAGTTTTCCCCCTTTTCTCTACTCATTACGAACAACAAGTTTCAGGTTCCCAAATTTCTGATTACTTAATTTATAACTAAGTACAACTTATTTTATTACATAATTTATCTCATTTTCCTTATCTTTTATTATAATCTAAGTTATAATTTCCACTTGTCCCGAGGACAAGCCTATCTATTTTATAACATTCTCATTAATGTAATTAATTATAATAGATTATTATCATTCCCCATTCATTCCAATTCTTTTACTGTTTTAACTTTCATTCAATTCCAATAATTACAATTAATGCCACTATATTTATTCTGTTATTTACATATATTTATATACATGTTTATGCACTAGACCTCTCACATTAAGCCTACCACTTGTGGATGTTGGAATTGTCGGGCGGTTCCAGGCAAACTTCTACCACAAGTTGACTTAACCTCGTGTCTTAGCATCGTTACATGTATATTTACGCACTGGACCCCTCACATTAAATTAACAACTTGTGGATGCTGGGCTTGTCGGGCCGTTCCGGGCATACTTCTACCACAAGTTGAATTTAACCTCGTGTCTAAGTGCGGTTACAATTTTCTATTTACTGTAAATTTTCCATATAATTTAGGCATGTCAGTTCTTCCAAATTCTTGTTGTATTTCTATTTTTACATGCCATACTTAATATCATATTAATTCCATTTTAAATTATAATCATGTCGCATGTTCGTCCTAACATGTAACTAACTCCATTCTAAAATAATAACATTTAACTATCAATCATGTAATTATTCCAATCTATCAATTTAATATGTAATTATCCCAATTTCTACAATTAAGGGTTCAAGTACATAATATGTCACAGGTTAACATGTAATTATCCCAATTCTTACAATTAAGTGTTCAAGTGCGTAATATATCACAGATTAACTTGTAGTTAGAACATGTATGTATACAGCAGTAATCGTTTCTACATATTTTAACAAGTTTATATATTTCCACATATTAACATTTCAATGTTTCATCATATTGACATATTGACCGTTCTAGCAGTTTACGTTTCAACAGGTTAATCATGCTAGCAGATTCACATTGCATATTAACGGGGAATGTCAAACGCTAAATATACCATTATCAAAAAGGCATATTTTAAATCCATTCACCTAATTGCTTTCCAATTCCTGAATCTAGTCCAGATCTAGCAATCAGTAATTCCCCTAACTAGATTTAGACCATAAATAACTATGGACCCACAATTCTTAACTAAAAGAAGAAGGGAGGAAAGAGGAGAAATTCAAATAGACCAGATCCAAGAAATTACAATACTTTGAATAGAATTCTGAACATGTTCTTTATTAATATTCATTCTTTTACTCCAGATCTTGAATCGGAATTTTCCTAAACTAAATTATTCTATTTTTTTAAGAGATTGAGGAGGAAGAAGAATGGAAGAGCTTAGGCAGCTTCTTAGAAAATGTGAGATTTGGGCTTGGCTCTACTAGCCTATTTATAGGTTCATGCATACACAGCACTGAGTCAGAATGAATATGGTTAGGAAAATAGTCCAGATTCATTAAAGAATCTGCCCAGATCTGGGGGTGGGTCGACCCCCCTATGAGTGGGTCGACCCATGGGCGACCCCCCCATGGGTGGATCGACACTCCCTTGAGTGGGTCGACCCATGGGTCGACCTCTAAGAGGGTGGGTCGACCGCTAACGGGTCTTTTTCACGCGCTGTCTCGTTTTTCAATTTTTTGGATTTATTTTATTATTTATATGTTTATATATATGAGCCTTATATGTATAAGAACTTCTAATGCTCATAACTCCTTTATACGTTATCTGTTTTACGCAAACTTGTGGTCTGTCTGAACCAGAATTCCGAGATGAACGCAATGGTGATGCTGGTTCCTCTTAATTCTGAATATTTAATTAAAGTATTCTCATTTTAATATATTTAATTTAAAATGCGGGGTGTTACAAATACTTGACCCATAAGTAAAAGAAAATAATACATATTTTATTTGTTGAAGTCCTTGTTTTCTTATCACTAAGTTTACAGATAGGTTTGTTAAGTTTTTAGCTTAACATAAGTAGCCTGCGGCCCTGTATTGAGTTTTCACATGTAGCTGGTTTGATTTGAAAGTGTAGCTGGGTGATGATAGATTGCTTCGAACTGTCTTTAGATAGTTTTTAGGGTAGGATGGCTTCAGACTTACAAAGCATGTGTCTCCAGTGGTGCCTAGTATATGTACGGTTACTTCCTAGTAGAGGGAAAAAATATACTACAGGGAAGCTTTGAAATATAATAAGTGATTACAACATGTCACAGGTAGAACGCGTGTTTCACTTCCTAGTTTTCATCCCATTTTCTTTTTATGCGTCTGGAATTTTAATTCATATCAACTTCTAAAAGCAAGCTAATGCATTTGCAAACAGTTAATACCCCAGTGCACTTTCAAAGTGTAATCATTTGTGTTTGTTATGATATTAGAAATGGTTTATGGGATTTGTACATTAAGTTATATTATAAAAGAACATCCCATTGTTCATCAAAACGTAGAAGCATTCAGGAATATATTTGGTTGCATGATATTGTTTGTGAGATTACTAGTTAGCTAGTCCAATGATTCTTTGATTTAACCACTCGTGAGATTTAACCACTCAGTAAAATGCACAATCAGTATAATATGTATTAGTGTCTGAAGTAAGTAGGGAAGAGGCCTGTGAATATATATTTGTTTATTAAGGGCACGCAATTGCATAAAATTTCATTCGTTTATGGACTGATATCGACAAAAATAAAAAATATCATTGAGTCGAGAGATGTGCCATGATTACAGAAATATAATAAAATAGACTAGTTAACTTATTTTGTGAAGTCCCAAAAAGGCTGATTTAGGATGCAAAATATGTTAAACGAAAAATAACTTATTTTCTCAAAATAAAAATTATAAAAAAATTCTATAAATTAAATTATGTATACGTCTCAAAAATCTTGTCCAAATTCGAAACTAGTATTAAATTATATTTAATAAACCTTTATGACTTATAAACGATTCTATAATGACTATTTGAAAATTTGATTTGGATATAACTTACAATCTATAAGACGAAATATCGATTTTTGACTTTCATTGGAAAAATATAGCTCAACAGATTCAAACATTTCTTGTTTCGAACAAATCCAACATATAACGAATCATGTATACACATTTAAAGTTAAGAATGAAATATTACGAACTAGCGCGAAGTTACGAGCTCGAATATAATTATATTATAATTAATATGTTCAATGGTCGTTTATATAAACATATTCATCATTAAAAATCTATTTACATTACCAAATCATCATTTCAATAATTAAATAAATAAATTATTAAGTCGCTAAAATATGAGACATTACAAGAAGGAAGCATCGTTGAGAAGAGTTCTTACTCATATCCTTGGATCAGAAATCAAGAAGCTACATAACAAGGAAATCAGATTGGTAAAGGTACAATGGGGAGAAGACCGCGAAGATGCAATATGGGAACCCGTGGATAGGATTCGTGCTTCTTATCCTTTTCTTTTGAAAGTACGATTTTGACTTCTTTTCTAGGATTTTACTTTGCATTTTCTTCTATCATTCAGGTGTATTTATCCTATCGTTCGAACCTTCGATCCTTAGGTAGAATCCAATGGTTGGGAATATGTGTTTGAAACATGTCATGATTGATGGTTGCAAGTGGATGCAAGTGTTTGCTCGTAGATGCATATACACACACTAGGCACTAGATCGACTCAAGCACTTACATGTGTCATATGGATGTGTGTGCATTTTAATTTTTTATGGATGGAAATGGGTGAATCATCGTATGGATGTTGCATTTTAATGAATGATTATGAAGACATACAGAGTTTTATACGTTATACTAGGATTATTTGCATACATTTTGGATTCATGGCACAAGCATATATTACATTAAGGAGGTCAACCGAATCAGTCAACCGCCTGATTTTCGCACTAATGTAGGGATATACACACACAACACTTTTGCATATGTACATACAAAAATTAGAAATTCTTAAGGACAATGGATGCATGTGGTTGAGGGACGAGTACATGGTTGTAGGTGGTTGTTAGGATAGTAACATTCTTCTTAACTTGGAGATTTCAGGGAAGAAATTCTTTAAGCAGGGGAGAATGTTCCACCCCAAAAATTTAATACATTATAACCATACTTTAAAGATAATTACTTAATTATACATTCAAAATAAAGTGAAACCAGCTTTACCGCTGTGTTCGTCTCAGAATTCTGGTTCAGATAGACCCCAAGTTTGTGTAAAACGAATAACGTAGGAAGAAGTTATGGTCATTAGAAGTTTGTATACATATAAGGGGCTTATATATAAATATAATTCAAAATAATTCAAACCAGAAACGAGCGCAGAAATTAACGCAAGAATTACGGAGGATGGGACAACCCGCAACGGTCCTGGGTCGACCTATGGGTTGACCCACCCAGATCCGGAGAAGGTTCTGAATTTCGTATATGGACAGTTTTTCGACTAGGTTCGTGCTGACTCAATGCTACATGTACGGTTTAGATTAAAACCCTAGAATCTAAAGGCTGAGGTTGACTCTGTGAATCCATAAATAGGTAGTTTCTCCCATTCCAATACACACAATTTCTATGAATCTTCTCTGAAATAAATATATATAATGGGGGAATGATGCTGAAGCCTAGATCTATAGAGACAACATTCAGGATTTACATACGATAAACAAAAGGGGTTGGATTGGACTTTTCTACAATGGCATATATATATATAAGAGATTTAATCTCTTCTTTACCAAGACCCGCTATGAGTTCCATGTCATTTTCGGATCTGATTTCTTAGACTATAACATGACAGTTAAATAAAATTGGGTTAGAATATACAGTGTTTATAAGATAATTGCTAAACATGTTTTTCCACTGTTAATCACCTACGTCGTTGTTATAAGTATAACACATGCCTGTACTGTTGGATAATTAATCGGTTATATGTATCTATCTTCCTTTTCCTTATTTCTATTGTTTTAGTTTATTTCCAGTCTTGCCTATATGCCTATGTGATTTAATTATATTCTCCTTCCTCTATTTTTCCTTTTTGTTTACGCCAATCCTAGGGCTTTGGAAACCTAGGCCATGCCCGGTTATAGTTTGCATATAATAAAATTTGGATAATAAGAAATGACATAAAAAGGGGAATTTTGGCATATTGTTAAATTGAGGACTATTTAACTATAATTTGGGAAAAGGATAATATGCACATGTAAAAATGGATAATATGCGTAAACATGTACATGATGTAACTTGGGGACATGATTGGATGAATAGTATGCATATGTACTAAACATGTTAGATTTGACTTAATACAGACAATAAGTAAATGACACGTTAGAATATTGTAAGTACCAGATGTAGGTTAATAAATAGAACCGCTGTAGAAATTGTATACATTTGGGTAGGTGTTTTGGGGAAGGGTTGTACACACATAATGACATGTAATATTACAATCACGCTTATTAATAAACCTAAACCTACTAGGTTAAACATGATTATTAATAAGCTAAAAGGTTCCTCGTTCTGTTGTTGTAGTGGGTTTTGGGGACTCTTAAATCCTAGCTACTTGAGGGACAAGCTTAGTGGGTTTGGCTTGTGTTAGTCCGTTGTTTATAACCCATATCAGTCAGTATCCCTAGGGAGAGTCGCACTAGGTAGGGTCCAGGGCACGCTTTACTGAACTGGATAGTAAGAGGTTCACATGGGGAAGGTGGGCACGGGCGTGTTCCAGCGGAGTCACGAGCGTGCATGAGTCTGATTAGGGAAACTATGTCATTGTAACACCAGTAAGTAGGTTTGTGTTATATAAGTTGTTGGGTTAGGGAGTGATACACCCTACTATCGAGGTTGACATAGGGTATATATGTATTAGGGAGCCGATCACATAGGTAGTAATTAGGGTCCACCTAATCCTGCTGTTATGTAATTAGGGTAACACCTAATCATGTTATGTGATTGTGGTTCGCCTAATCCTGCTGTTAATTATGTTGTTATATAATTAGGTTAAACACCTAATCATGTTAATCCTATTATACTAGTACTGGTGTAGACATGCATATTTTAGGGATATAAATGTGAAGCATTACTCGATCATGGTTTATTCCTGTTAATCCCGTCTATCCTGCAGTTCTATTTTGTTTATCTTTTACCTTATATGATACTGTATTTCTCATCCAGTCTTGTTTACATGTCTTGGTATTCCTATTTTATGCGTATTTGAAAATCACTGGAACTCGCCAGACTTTATGTCTAACCCTTTTTTTCGCTTCCTCCCCCCCCCCCTCTCCCTCTCTAGGTCCTCAGAGTGGTAGCGCCCCTCGGTGATTAGGACTTTCTCTTTCAACTTGTATCTAGACTTCCTGAGATGTACTGTTTTGACTGCTTTCTACTCTACAATGGCTTGATATGAGGGATATGATATTATGTCGCTGCACTTTGATATTTTGTTTTATGAGATGTATTATGAGACAAATTCGAGATACTTAGTTTTGACGTAATCTGTTTGGGACTACGTTTTATTTTAATATTGAAAATTTTCCGCTGTTTATTTATATATGTCTTGTGAGTTTCTGTAATGTTTACCTATTGCGCTTCACGGAACTTAATGCATTCTCTTCTGAGTGACATTAATGGACGTGGAGTGTCACAAGTCTAATCATATGTTTATGCAAGTTTAGATTTAATTATTGATTTGTTTATCATTTTATTTGATTTGGTGAGTTTCATATGATTGTATAATGATTATTTGTTGTTTGATGATTGTTTGTTGTGTTATTGATCGTTTGGTTGAAATTAGTCAATTTAGATGAATTGTATGCATAGAAGTTCATTGTAGAGTGCTTAGATTGTATGCAAAGATGGATGGATTGTTCGGATCGAGAAAAGATGGATGGATCATTTGGTTCGGCAAAGTGGTGGATCGGTCGTGTGTGTAGATGGGTCAGTGGTGACGTGGATCATTCTATGCATGGGGTGGCTGCGTTGATGGATCATTTTGTGCATGGATCAGCCGGGTATTGGAAGGCATGTGTTGATGGGTCGGTTGGATCGTGGGTCGCACATAAATGGGTCGGCAAAAACACGGAGAAGGAATGCACGAGGATGGATCGTGCAAGGCAACTGGATCGTTCACGATCCATAGATGGATCGGGTCGGTGGACTTTAATGATGTTGATGATGGATCGGCCAAAGTCGGTTTCTCAATGATGGAGCATAGATCGGCCATGAAGTATCGCGTAGGCTAGGGTACGGTGATGAACTGTGTGTGAAAGCTTGGATCAGGTTTGGCTCGTGTGCATTGAAGGGGATGGATCGCATGTTTCATATAAAAGAGATGGATTACATGGATCGTGTGAAAGGGATGGATCGATGTGTGATCCATATGGACCGGTGGCGATCCATAGGGGACGATCCATCAATATTTGACGAAATGAAGTTTATTTTTGGTTCGGCGATGGGTGTAGCTTCGTGGTAAATTCAAATGGAATTATCGAAGCAAAGTAAAGTGTTCGTTGATCGTGATGAGATGCAACGAAGTTATGAAGACGACTCAAGATGATTTAAGTTCGTGGATAATGGTTGCTCGAGAAGGCACTTGAGCTTATGGATAGTCGTCGTTGATGACGGCTAGAGTTATTGAAGTGCCAAGGGATCATCGTTAGTCGGAGGTTCTAGCGGACTCAAAGCAGGGGTATAATGGGGGTACCTAAAGACTATATGATTAGTCGACTACCCTAGGCAGTCACAATAGGTCTAAATACGAGTCACAATGGCATATGGAGTTTTGTTGGAACCGGGGTTACCATTAGCCCTTGACGGATGGCAAGATGGGCCAGTCATACGATTAACGATGGATTCAAGGCAAGGCAGACGGTGATAGCCAGAGTCATGGATGTTATTGTTTGCTTGTATCATCTTGTGTGGATTATTCATTGTCAAGGGAGATATCTCTGGGATGCTTATCTGATGTTTGTTTAGGCCTTCTAGGTTTATGTTTGCGAGGTGTTGAACTGGATTGGAATGGTCTACACTTGATAATTGGTTGCTATGGATGTTATTGTTTATTTCTTCTATAATTCCCTGGGAAGGCTATCATTGTAGGTTGTGGAGGAGATGGGTTTGGGTTTCTTGTTTGTCGATGTGTTGGCAGTTCAGATGTTTGAACTACCTATTTCTCATATACTTTATTATTGATAATGTTAATAGTTGTTTTATCGCTCATCAAGACTATTGTTTGACTCAAGGTTTTATGTTTCCCTCTTATTACCTTGGGTTGTTCATCCATGTTGTGGATGGGAAGATTAGGTGGTGGGTAGTAGATCTTGATGAGGACGATGCTGCCGAGCGACGACGAGCTAGAGGTTGACGTATTATTTTCTACTATACATATGTGTTGTTTCTGCTGTTATTGTTGATGTATGATACTCTGGGTGAACCTGTAGTGAGGCTTATTGTACAGACTCTGATGTAATTCATATGTTGTATGGATATTTTCATGATGATTTGAAAAGTTTAAGATTCTGCTCAATTGTGCTTCACTATTACTTCCTGTAACGAACAAGTATTTTCGACCCCGAAAATCAACACAAAACATCATGTCGGTTATTCGAGCATCGCAAATACCAAATCAAAGAAGTTAGAGTGTGAGAAATAGAAAGAAAGAAAATTAGAATAGAAGAAGAACACAACAGAACAGAATCAGAGTAAACAAGAATCCCACAGCTGAACGAATAAAATATATTATATAACAACTTTTGAAATAAAAAACTATAACTGTATATACATACCATTATCTGAGTATAACACATAACATCATAGCGGAAATAAACTCTATATATAACTGATGTTGAAGCCTCCTGCTCCAAGCTCTCCCAGGTATATCTGCAAAATCCCGACTACTTAACTGCCCGTACAAATTTGGGAACCCAAGAATTTAGGGTAAAACAAAACAAAATAAACTTCGGGTCAGTCATGGGACTGGTGTGAGTAAACTCCAACCACTTGATTTAAATTTTCCAAAATCCTTTCCAAAAGAAAAGATAATCGTACCCATCCACACATAAACATGGATGATTTTTTACCTTACGATAACCCAAACATTTTAAAATCAATACTTTTCTGATATTATAATAGTGTCTAAATCAAGTAAATAGAAATCTAGCAGTACACTTGCATCTCACATTCCGCATACATAATATACAATCAAAAACTGGGGGCTCTTATTGGAGAATGGATTTCCTACTATGACAAGGTATGGAACCACCTTTCGATCATTATACTCTATAGGGGATACACTGGAGTTCAAGAAGAACATCTTGTAACTCAGCCACACATGACCGGCCATTCATTTTGCTTCAATGTTCTGAATATATTGACACCTTACGGTTGGTATACCAACATAACTGTTCTCGGGAGATACAGAAGCGAAAGAAGTAACAATATGAATAGTCTCTAAACGGTGACAATATACCTTGATTGGATGCGACCCACTTAGCCATGTTGCCTGCTCGATTTTTGTCATTTCCTAGTTGATGAGTCTTGAGGCCATAACCTATCCTTTGACAGATCATCTTCATTTACTTTGAACGCCACATCGTCATACCTTCCAAATCACAAATTGATTCCACCAAAAATACCACAGGTATAAAGTTAAGAGAAACGAATTCCGCCGCCACCAATGTAAATACATTTGAAAAGATCAACTTACGCTATCTATTAGATATACTTTGTCAGACATTCGTCCATATACGTTGTCCTGGGACTGGACAAACCAAAGGCACTATTTTATAAATCCATCTTAGGCAATTTCTACATAGGAACGCCAGAATAGACCTTGCATAAACTCCATCTTCAATTATCTTCATCGTATTTGATTCACAACGCAAATGCCCTTGCGAAGTGGTTTTCAGATAATAAATTTGATCCCGGACTCTCCGTATTGACAACGGAAAATGGTTAAAAGTTTAATAGTCGGTTATTTAACTATCAAAGGAAAACATCCATACACACAACAATCTTATTTCCAAATGGAAATATTACCGATCAAACATCAATCAATATTGAGCCCTTTAACATTTATTTATTTATTTCTCAATCTCCCTTTTTCCATATTTCTCCCGATATTTCTTAAAACTCATTTACCCCTTCATGATTCACGGAAAAATATTTCCATATATCCCTAATTTCTTATTTTCTATATTTAGAAAGTATACGTTATCAATATTGGAAAATATTCCAAATTATATTCATGCATCACTATCCTTCCACATTCATTAGTCCCCAACTGTATACTAATAAGAGAACTCCCTAAGTATCAACCCCGAAGGCCGAAACCAACATCAAATCGATGCTCAGAAAGCTATTCAACTAAACTACTTACTAGTCAGTTTCTAATTTCCCTATTCTCATTTCATATCAAATCATTTCCTACACAACTCTCGGATTCGGTTACGAATCCACTTCTTTTACGAAAAATATTGATTATAACGATATCAATATAATCCATGTTTCCATAATATTTAACTTCAAAATATACCTTTGATTCATTAACTTACGACCATACGCTCTTAACTGTAACAACCTGAATTTGAATAACATGTTAAAACCATAAATCAAGGCAGAATTAATTTTTAAAATAAGAATCAAGGGAAACAGGTTACGCCATTGCATTTGTCTCGGAATTCTGCTTGAAATAGATCCCGAGTTTGCGTAAAACGGATACCGTACGAAGAAGATATGGACGAACGAAGTTAGGCAGAAAAACCAGAAACGGGCCAGAATGCACTGGCGCACTTGGGAAGTGTGCCAGAACAAAATTGCACTGGCGCACTTGGGAAGTGCTCCCATGCAATTTTGCATTGGTGCACTTGGCAGGTGCGCCCAGGCCGAGCAGAAACCTGCTTGGTCAGGCCCTGGCTGGCCTGGTCGGGTTCTGGTCAAATTTCTAAGCTCTGGTGTGTCACTAGGGCTGACTTGTCATTTTTTGATTGGCTTTTCTTGAGACGGATGGCCTTGATTTCTTCTAGCTTCATCGACGGCTCTAATTAGTTTGAAACCCTATATAAACAGCCTCCTGTCCTCATTCTCTTTACACCATTCTTCTCTAACCTTATGCTGATCAAACTCCTGATGATCATGGCTTCTTCTTCTTCCTCTAAAATAAATTAAATTAAATTAAATCGTCAAGATTATTTCTTGAAGACTACGGCTAGGAATTTCTTATTGGGGATTTGCTTCTACAATCAAAGCAAGATTCAGCGATTCAACAATTCAACGACTAATTTCTAGACTTGACTTCTGCATCTGAATTTCTTAGACCACGATCTGTAAGTTCCAGTTACTTTTAGATAAAAACTATAAATCTAATATGGGCATGTTAAATTGGAATTGATTTATGTATGATTCATATCTATTCTTATTTTCTACTTGGATCTTGACTATTGGGAATATTGTCTACGACGTTGAAACTATTGTTAATGGCATAAGAACATGACTACGCCTATGACTGTGAACATAAGACCATGACTATGCCTATGACTGTGAACATAAGACTATGACTATGACTATGATGGTGAACATAAGACTATGCCTATGACTATGATGGTGAACATAAGACTATGCCTATGCCCATGACTGTGAATTTAAGACTATTGCCTATAACTATGACAAGGACAATTGTGGCTAATCACCTATGAGGTTATTGCCTAGGATTATGACTATGAAATCGGATCTAAGCTTGATTTTCTATTTCAGACCTATTTTCTTTATTTGTCCTTGGATCCTTATTTTGGGGATTTTTCTATTTAAACTAGATCTATCCTTGTTCTTGAAACTAGATTATTATTCAAACTTTTTCATGATCAATAATGTTATCAGATCTATATGCCTGCGATGTTTTAATCAATTTATTCAGTTATGTCATGCCTTAAAAATAGATTGATAATAGAATAATGTTGATTATGTTATATGTGGAATTGAATGATATTGATCTATATCTGTGGTTCTATTTTATTATCATGTTGAATTGGGAGTTAATGAATAAGTCTATTCATATGTATATGAACTTGGAATATAACCTGTTATGACAAGTCGTGTAGTTTATCATGTTATGCAAGTTTTAGGTTGTAAAATCATATACATATGTGACCAATGTTAGATCTATATGTTTATGTGTGTATGTTAACCTATATCATATTTCAAGTTCACACTTATTCATATGTTCGTGATTGATTTGCAAGTTCACATATATGTATGTTGATTTAGTCTATGTTGCAAATTCACATATATGTATGTTGATTTAGTCTATGTTGCAAGTTCACACCTATGATCTTCATGTTGACTACTTTGCAAGTTCACACCTATGATATTCATGTTAACTACTTTGCAAGTTCACACCTATGATGTTCATATTGACTATGCCAAAAATGCCAGGTTTACCCCTATGTCGTGTTTATGTTAATGAATTTCTTTATGCCAATTTTGCGTACGTTAAATTAGGCTAAGTTTTAGCCTAATATTATATGCCAAAAATCATGCGAACGAAAAATTAGGCTAAGATTGTTAGCCTAATATTTAGACGGGGTAACGTTGGGAAAAATTGGAAATTATAGGAGACTTGGCATGAAACTTGCCTTGCAAACTTGACACGAACTCAACCTGAAAATTTGAACATGGACATGACACTAGAATGAACTTGAAAATGGCCAACTCGAGGTTGAGTTGAGTTTGCAGTATAAATCTGCTCGGAACCGCCCGGCAAATCCAGTGACTGCAAACAATGGGATCCAATGTGAGTAGTTGGTCATATCGTGCTTGAAACCCGAGGTTAGACTGAGTTGTGGTGTAAATCTGCCCGAAACCACCCGGCATATCCAGTGACCACAACAACAGGTCTAATGTGAGAGGTTGGGGTGCATTAATGAATTAATGCCACATGATATGGTTAAGTCATGAATATGAAAGACAACACTTAACCAACTTGAGACATGATTGGTAGGGTTAGGTCATGAACTTGAACGACATGTAACGACCCAGAAAATCTGAACCAATTTAAAATTTTTAAATTGGCCAAAATAATGGATTTTAAATATTTAAAATAAATATTTTAAATAATAGCAATGGAAAGTGGGTTTGAATCGACGATTGAAAATGAATATAATTAAATATAATTATAAACAAGGCCTGAAATGGCGCTGCAGTTTCAAAATTTGAATTCAAATGTTGTCGGACTGTACCGGGTGTAAAACAAAACGGATTTTAGTGAAACTAAAAATATTTAAATCTGTTAGTGAATTTCTTTCTAACGAATCTGAAAAATCGAATTTTCATAGCGAAAAGAAAAAGTTATGGCCGAATGAATTTTCAGAAAGGTCGCTATGGAATTTATATAGCCCGTGAAATTGGCCATTTTGCATACGACCTCGGAATTCGACGAAACCACTTTTGTTGGATCCGGAATGTGAAGTTATTGCTAGGTTTCAAATTTCATAATTTTTGAAGCTGATATGTGAGCGTGGTAAAGGAAAATGTGTTTTGGTCAATTACAGTTAAATTGGATCGACCAGAAATGGGCCTTTTTGCAAACGGTCTCAAAATTCGACAAAACTAGTTTTTTTGGGACCGTATCGTCAAAACATAGCTAGATTTATTTTTCTGGAATTTTTAGAATCAGTCTGTTGCCCTGGCAAATTTAAATGTATGTTCAAATTGAATATTGAATGTTTTATATTTTAGTTTGAATGGAAACTGACTGAAACGGTCGAATGGGCCTTCAAAACATAGCCCATTGTGTTCGGAATGGGGGTAAAACGCTAGGGACGACAGTCGTTGGGTTTGAATTGGTGTTCGCATGTGAAGAGGGGTATTTTCGGATTTTTGAAATAAATTAATAAAATGAACGGGCCAATCACAATTCATCTTCCACCCGTAACACCCCTCCCCCCCCCCCCCCCCCGGCGCACGGCGGGAATGATTTCAAATCTTCCCGGAGAGATTTCTCTCTCGTTTCTCAATGGAATCGAGTGATTCCAGATCCAATTTAAAGCTCTTCTTCCCCTCTTTAAATCCATACCAAGTTTGAATATTTTCATTGCGTGTGGAGAGAGACCGAGCACGAGAAGGTCCACACTTTGGGGCGCCGCCGTGGCCACTGGGCCCCACCGAGCTGGCCGCCTCCGCCCGCCGTTCAGGCACCTTCCAGCCCTCTTCGACACCGTATGACCCGATTCCCCTATCGCGCAACAGTTTGGTCGAAAGATCGAACCCTAGTTTCGAACCAGGTTTGAAAACTAACGGCTGCTCTATATTTTCAACTGTTTTTACACTTTTAAGTGTTGCAAACTTTGAAAAATCATATCTTTTTGCTATGTGGTCGAAATTCAGTGAAACAAGAGACAGTGGACTCGTGTGGACGTCTTCTACATTCTAGAAGAGACTGCATATTTTTCTGAGCCTTCTGCTATTTTTGGTGGAGTGGAACCCAATGTGAGATTTCTAATTTATAAACGATATGGAAAACGACGATGTATAAATTATATAGTCGATGTATGAGTTATATAAGCGTTGTACACCTCATGTATAAGCGTTGTATAAGTCGTACGTTCGATGTATAAGTTGTATATGCGTTGTAAAAATTATATGTGTTGAAATAGAAGTGAATTGCTATATATGTATATATATATATATATATATATATATACGCCCCTCGTCCACAAACCATGGACGATATTTATTGATTGTGATTGGTGTGAAAATTGATTGATAGCGAATGGTTGTTTGGGATTGTTTGTGGTTGATATTGATTGATTGTGGTTGAAAAATACCCGTTTGTGGTTGAGAAATATTTGGTTGAAACCACATAGGATTAGTTTGTGGAAATGAAATAAATATATACATGCCGCTTGCGTGCGAACTAGATGCATGATCCCCATTGTCAAAAACCGCAAGGTTTTAAGGTAGAGCGAAGAACCGTACTAGGGACGGTCCCGGTTTTAACTACCCTGCCGTTATGCTGCCGAAATTTTGAATAATATTCATGTGTTTGAATTATTTTCATTTGCTGAAACTATATTTATTCATTGAATAGAAAACCTTCATGTGTTGAATCGATATTCATTCGTTGATTAGAAATTCATGTGTTGAATGGTATTCGTGTTTTAAATATAAAAATCACATTTTTATCTATATATAGAAACTATAGAAAACCTTCATGTGTTGAATCGATATTCATTCGTTGATTAGAAATTCATGTGTTGAATGGTATTCGTGTTTTAAATATAAAAATCACATTTTTATCTATATATAGAAACTATAGAAAACCTTCATGTGTTGAATCGATATTCATTCGTGGAATTGAAATTCATGTGTTGAATGGTATTCATATTTTGAAATAAATTGTTTCATAATAAAAATCACCTTTTATCAACTATATGGACTATGTAAAATAATCTCGTTTTAAAGGAAATTGTTTTATAATAAAAATCCCATTTTTATCACCTATATAAACTATATAAAATAATAGTGCTTTGAAATGAATTGTTTTAAAATAAAAATCACATTTTTTTTATTATACACATGAATTGTTGAAATGGGAAGTGTTAAAAATAGCAACTCGTTCAAATAAATATGCATGAGTTGAAATATTCATTAATTAGCTAATGACGTGATTTTTACCTATGCATGTAACATTAGAATGAATGATGCTTTTAAACCAAATGGAATCAAATATGAAGTTGAATGGAAAATGATAAGTGATAAGAACTGTATATATGTACATGCATATTTATTGAACAGGTTATAGCAAAGGGGCTAGAGAAGAGGAATAAAATTTTGTGCCCGACAAATAGGTACACATTTACTGTTTTGTTTGGGTGATGATTTTATGAGCCTGTTGGCTAGCCGCTTGGTTTTTTCTTTTTCTTTTTGACATGAGACGCACGTGTGGCTATTTGGGAATTTTCCAAGCCCCTCCCGTACAAAGGAGGTTATGGCGAAATTTTCCAAAATTTGAAGGCGTTAGTGAAATATTTGAAGTGAAAACGATATTGCAATTGTTGAATGAACTATATTTATATAAATATATAAATATAAATAAAATTAAAACGAAACATGGTTGTGCAGTTCGTGTTTTGAAACCGTGATTTCAAACGATTATACCGGGAGATCCGACCATCGGATTTTCCTGAAATCGCAACCGTTGGGTCCGCTTTGGAAATATCTTTCCAACGGCACCAACTTTGTAAAAGTCCAACGGTTGGATTGTCTGGAATGTTTAATTCAAATCTGAAGAAAAACAGCGCCGGAAACGATTATATTTATATATATAAATTTAATTATATTTAATCGAATAACGACGCTGCAGTTCGTGTTTTGAAAACGAAACTTCAAACGATTGTACCGGGAGATCCGACCGTCGGATTTTCCCAAAACTGGAACCGTTGGATTCATTTTGAAAAGATCTTTCTAATGATGTAAATTTTGTAAAGATCCAACGGTTAGATTTTCAGATATATGTAAATCAAATCTGAAGAAAAACAGCGCCACGGCCGCGTTATGGCCCGAAGCGTCGTTTTGAATAAATTGTCTATTTTAAAATAAATAAAAATAGCGATAAATCGTTATAAAATATCATAAATGATATGTAATGGAAATAAACTGAATTTGCTCGATTTATGTGGTATTTGATGGTTGAATGTGTTTGGTGTGAAAATTACATTAAAGAACAAAATTGGTGTTGTCGAATGATTTAACCATTGAAATAAATTGATTTGAAATTCTAAATATACGTGAATTATTTGAAAAGGCCGAGTTAATTCTCGTTTCAAATAATTGACCGACGATTGAAAGTCGAAGATGAAGACGGTGGTCGAAGACCGGAGATCTTCACCTCGTTTGGATGGTAACCGAGGTCCTGATTGGGAGGCATCCCGAAATATGGATAATGAGTGGTGATCGTCCAGACGTACGTGGTGATCGATGGGTTTGCGAGGTATTTAGTGCCTCCGGTTTTGTTCAGACCCAGAACGGACTTGTAAATGGACTGTGTGTCTGACATTGGATTTTATTCTGTGTTGATTGATCTCTATTAAATATACATCTGTTTGGCGGCGGAGAATTTATTCTTTTGCTTAACGCCCTTCTCTGAAACGCATGAGCTCAGAGGTTGTATATCGATGGACATCAGTCGCACGGCATGAATTGCTAGTGTGGCATGCCTAAGTGGTAAATGATCAGGGCTTCTGTTTAAAAGCAAAGTCTTGTGGTGATGATCAAAGCGCCGCCTGTGTGACGTAGCTTTGTGTATAACGTGAAATCGCGAGCCTCACACCCCGGTATGAACCAGAAACGGGAGGAAGGACCTCAGGGAGGACATGCGTTTCTTCCTAGCTAGGGTGGTGTCAGTGACCTACCAGCCCTGACATTTATATACTTTTCACCTGTGTGGTTGTTGTTGTTGCGAGGCGCCTCGGTTTGATCGGACGATCCGGGTCCGATGGAGTCATTTGTTGGCTCGTTTACGCCCCAAAGTGCGGGGAAACGTATTGTTCAGGAATTTTAATCCACATCGGTGGACCGGCCCTGTCGCTCCTAGGGTCACTCGAGCTCTGATCCTGAGACTCGGACTAGGCAGTCTCGAATTCGGTAAGGACTATCTTTTGCCTTGGTTCATGACGGAAATCCAATTTCCAAATACGTGATCGTGCGGTTTCGATTGTATAGATATTTGGCGACATAGTGGCAAGGGACGCTCATGTCGTCTATGATTGATAGTTATGATTTGAAATTGTTTTCGAAACATCTAAACACTAGAAGTAATATCAAATGCCTTTGTTCTATTCGTATCAAGCATATTTTGGCCGTTATAAGGTAAAAACTCTATCCTCCGGTTTGCGTTGCATTGTGTGATGGGAACTGAGTCTTATAATGGCTTCATTTTTATAAAAAGCATTGCGATTTTTAAAAGAAAGATTTGTTTTAAAGCACTGGCAATCCGATGGAGTAAACCCGTTCCACGAAAGTGGCGTGGTCTTGTGATTAGCCATATATTAAATGTGTTAAAAAGATTTCTCATACCAGTCCCACGACTGACTCGTAGTTTGTTTCACTTTCAAACTCGGGTGCCCCTTTTTCTACACGGGCAGCCTTGTATTCAGGTTTAGTTGGTTCTTTCTGGATAGCTGGAGCTGAAAATGGATTGTATCATTTATCTCTTTTTATGCTGTTCAGCTCCTATTGTACATATTATGTTTGTTTTCCGCTGTAGACATTTATGTATAGCTGAACTGTATTTTTACTAAGTAAGATCCTGTATACTGTCTAACTCTGATGATTACTTTTATCCAGTATGTTCTATTATTCATTATCTGGTGTCTTTATTTAATTTTGTTCTGCTATTATCTGTTTTTGTGTTATATTCCACGGATTACCCTTGCCGCCGTCAGTACGGGGTTTGGGGTCGTCTCATTTTGGTATCAGAGCTTTGGTTAAGCTTAGTTTTGGAATATAACATATTAACGAACTCGTCAGAAATAGAACCAGTAGTGTTCTAGGATGGGTAACTCATTATAGATAGGATCAGTAGTATCCTAGTATGAGTAGCAGAATGAAATAACACCTAGATAGACACATTTACATTCAAGTATTTGTCTCTATATTTTGAAATATCTTTTCTGTTGACCTGACACTTGATCTGCCATTTGCAGAAGAACTAGAAAATGAGTGCCAGAAACAGAAGAAGTAATACTGACCCGGATATAGAAGCTCTATTTATGAAGTATAGAAATCTGGGTGGAAAACCCTTCACGGGTGAAGAAGCAATTATGAAAACACAAGCTTGGATTCGTTCGGCTGAGAAAATCTTCGAAGGATTAAAGCTGAGGGATGACCAGAAAAGGTTACTGGCATCCTGGGCACTCAAAGATGAAGCTTTGTTCTGGTGGGATTCGGTTATAGAGAATAATCCAGAAGGTGATATCACCTGGGATAGACTCAAAGTGATTTTCCTAGAAAGATTTACCCCTCCAGAAGCGACCGAGCGATCATGCGACGAATTTTCCTATCTGATACAAGGTGACATGACCATCCCAGAATATCATAAGAAATTCAACGAACTTTCTCATTTTGCTCCTCATCTGATTAAAGACCCAAAGAGGAAGAATCTTAGATTCATTCACGGGCTTCAAAGAAAATATCAGAACAGTGTGATGAGGAACGTGAAGCTCCCCTTTTCTGAAATGATATACATGGCTTATCAGTACGAAGATCTAGACAAGAAAGGTATGCTACAGTACGAAGAGGAAGTCAGCTCTAGTAATAAAATTGAGTCTGAAACTGATCGTCCTGAGGCCAGTACAATGTCTGAAGTCGGTAAGAAGCCCAAAGCTGATCGAAAAAGGGCCAGATCCGAAAAAGAACCAGTAACGACAGCTGTATGTAGTAACTGCCATAAACAGGGGCATTTGACTAGGAATTGTAAACCCTCGAAGAAGCTAAGGAAAGATGAAACTAAATCCGGTAAGAAGTTCCAAGAGAATAGAAAGTGCATTCAATGCTATCAGTCCGGTCATCTTTCAAAGGCCTGTCCGCTATTCAGAAAACCTAAAGCAGTACATGTAAATGAAGTGGTAGAAGTACCTGCACCCTCGTCTGCTTAGGAAAGGTCTGATGTTTTAGAAGGCACGCTCAATGTCAAAAACATTCCAGTTAAAGTACTGTTTGACACAGGCGCGTCACGAAGCTTTATTGCAAAGAGTGCAGTCAAGAAACTGGATTTGAATTTAAAGAAGCTCAAAGAGCCAATGACTGTCCAGAATCCGGTTGGGGGTTCCATCGATCTCAGTTGGGTTTGTGCAGTACCTGTCTCTTTTTCTTGATATAAATTCCCTACTATCTCTATCGTCATGAATTTTGATGAATTCGATCTTATTTTGGGATTGGATTGGTTAACCAGATATGAGGCAGAGGTTAGATGCGCCGAGAGAGTTGTTAAGGCAAAGGCACAATCGGGGAATTATATAACCATACCATGTGAAGGCCCGACATCAAATAGAAAGGACTTCTGGGCAGCTCTCGATGTTTCTCCAGCCCAAATAGAAAATATCCCTGAAGTTACAGAGAATATTCCCGACTTAGTGAAAGATATTCCAGTCGTCAAGAACTATGCGGATGTGTTCGAGGAAGTTGTTCGCTTACCTCCGCAGAGAGAAATAGATTTCAAAATTGCTTTAATTCCGAATGCAAGGCCGGTAGTTCATGCTATTCGAAGAATTTCCTTGAAAGAGAAGGAGGAATTAGACAATCAAACACGACAGCTAGTATGGAAGGGTCTGATCAGGCCTAGTTTCTCTGATTGGGGTGCAGCAGTGGTATTTGTCCCAAAATCTGACAGTACTCTACGTCTATGTGTGGATTATCGTGATTTGAACAAACAGACCATAAAGAACAAATATCCATTGTCGCGGATTGATGATTTGTTAGATCAATTAAATGGAGCACAAGTATTTTCTCGAATGGACCTAGCTACAGGCTTCCATCAACTTCGAATTGCCGAAGAGTGTGTTCCAATGACAGCGTTCAGAGGCCCCGACTTATTCTACGAGCGGTTAGTAATGCCGTTCGGCTTATGTAACGCTCCCGCTTACTTCGTCGATCTGATGAACAGAGTATTTAGAGGAGTATTGAATAAATTTGTTCTGGTTTTTATTGACGATATTCTAATCTTCTCTAAATCAAAGGGCGAACATGAAAAGAATCTGGAACAGGTTCTAGAAATTCTGAGACGGAATGTATTAAAAGCCAAGTTTTCCAAATGTATATTCTGGCAAGATGAAGTGAAATTTCTGGGCCACGTCGTATCAAAAGAAGGAATCGCTGTGGATCCAAGTAAAATCACAGCTATTCAGAATTGGAAACAGCCCAGTACCCCCACTGAAGTCCGCAGTTTTCTCGGATTGGCTAGCTGTTACTGGAAGTTCGTTAAAAACTTTTCGAAGATATCTGGTCATTTAACGAAGCTTACAAAGAAGCACTCTAAATTCAAATGGACTCCAGAAAGTGAAGCGGCTTTTGAAGAGCTAAAGTTAAGATTAACGACAGCTCCAGTGTTAACCATCATCGATGGCAACCAAGATTTAAAGGTCTGGACTGATGCTTCTAGAGAAGGCCTTGGCGCAGTGTTAATGCAAAGGGGTCAAGTGATTGCTTATGCTAGCCGTCAACTGAAGCCGCACGAGAAGAACTACGTAACTCATGATCTTGAGTTATTGGCTATTGTGTTCGCTTTGAAAATCTGGAGACACTATCTTCTGGGTGAGAGATTTGAACTGTTTACAGATCACTAGTCGCTAAAGTATATGTTCACCCAGAAAGACCTGAATCTGAGACAGCAACGTTGGCTAGAGTTCCTTGCAGCATATGATTTTGAGATTCTATACACTCCAGGGAAAGCCAATGTCGTGGCCGATGCGTTAAGCCGAAAGAATGAAATGATCGCCAGTTTTATCATTGCGACTTCTTTGATTGACAAGATATCGGCTCTCCAAAAAGATGACCAATTTATTAAAGGAATGAGTCAGCGAATTCGTGAAGGCAATGCTTCGGATTTCCAGCTCGACAGCGAAGGGATTCTGAGGTTAGAAGGACGAATTTGTGTTCCAGAAATTCCTGAACTCAGAAGAGATGTGCTTGATGAATGCCACAAAACTAAGCTCAGTATCCATCCGGGTGTGAGTAAGATGTACAACGATATCAAGTGGACATTCTGGTGGAAGTCGTTAAAAAGAGACATCTCAATATATGTTAGTCGATGCCCTACTTGCCAGCTAGTCAAAAGCGACCAACAGAAACTGGCTGGATTGCTACAACCGCTAGAAGTTCCTGGTTGGAAGTGGGAACATATTTCCATGGATTTCATTGATGGTCTGCCCAGAACCAGAAAAGGGAATGACAGTATTTGGGTGATCGTAGATCGCTTCACGAAGACCGCCCATTTCATACCTGTCAGATCAAACAGAACTGCTCAGAGTCTGGTGCAGATATACTTCAGGGAAATAGTTAGACTACATGGAGTGCCGCTCAGTATAGTCAGTGATAGAGATACAATATTCACTAGCAAATTCTGGGAAGCATTTCAAGTCGAACTGGGAACGAAGTTGAACTTGAGCACCGCCTATCATCCTCAGACAGACGGTCAGACTGAGAGGGTGAATCGTATTTTAGAAGATCTATTGCGGGCTTGTGTTATAGACTTCGGTGGAACATGGGAAGACCATCTGCATTTGGTTGAATTCTCTTATAACAACAGCTACCAGGCGAGTCTGACAATGTCGTCATTCGAAGCATTGTATGGTAGACCGTGCCGATCTCCTGCTTGTTGGGTCGAACCAGGTAATAGACTTGTGTTGGGTCCTGATATGATCCGAGAAGCTGCCGACAAAGTCGATTTTATTAAGAAGCGATTACTTGCCGCTCAAAGCCGACAAAAGAGCTATGCCGATAGAAGAAGAAGAGATATATCCTGTGCTGTTGGCGACTACATATATTTGAAAGTATCGCCGATGAGAGGAGTAATCCGGTTCGGTAAAAATGGAAAGTTAGCGCCCAAATTCATTGGTTCGTTTCCTATTCTGGAACGGATCGGAACTCTCGCTTATAGGGTTAAATTGCCGGATTGGTTGCCTGGAGTTCATGATGTATTTCACATATCTTAACTTTGAAAGCACGTTCATGATCCAGACTTGATCGTGGAAGAAGCAGCTCAACAGGATATTGAAATTACTCCCGAATTAGCTGTGAGAAGAGAGCCGCTAAAGATTATCGGCAAAGAAACCAAAGAGCTGAGGAACAAGAAGGTTCACTTAGTCAAAGTGCAATGGAGTGGAGATCCGCGAGATTGTACTTGGGAAACTAAGGAGAGCATTCAGAAAGCTTATCCTAGATGTCGAGTAGATATCTCTGATTGACTCTGGTGCAAGGTACATTTACCCTACTTTGCATTACCATTTAATTCTCTACTCTGTTGTTATTTTTTTCCATGGATGTGCACTTTTAAATTCTATGGTCTGAATGATTTTAAAAAGAGTATAGGAGTTGATCAGTATATTTTTGAAAGGTTAAAACGATTTGATTGTTAGTTGTGTTGTGTGATTGTAGATTTATCAAACCACTTTCGACTTTGTTCCTTTTCGGGGACGAAAAGTTTTAAGTGGGGGAGATTGTAACGACCCAGAAAATCTGAACCAATTTAAAAATTTTAAATTGGCCAAAATAATGGATTTTAAATATTTAAAATAAATATTTTAAATAATAGCAATGGAAAGTGGGTTTGAATCGACGATTGAAAATGAATATAATTAATTATAATTATAAACAAGGCCTGAAATGGCGTTGCAGTTTCAAAAATTGAATTCAAACGTTGTCGGACTGTACCGGGTGCAAAACAAAACGAATTTTAGTGAAACCAAAAATATTTAAATCTGTTAGTGAATACCTTTCTAACGAATTTGAAAAATCGAATTTTCATAGCGGAAAGAAAAAGTTATGGCCGAATGAATTTTCAGAAAGGTCGCTATGGAATTTATATAGCCCGTGAAATTGGCCATTTTGCATACGACCTCGGAATTCGACGAAACCACTTTTGTTGGATCCGGAATGTGAAGTTATTGCTAGGTTTCAAATTTCATAATTTTTGAAGCTGATATGTGAGCGTGGCAAAGGAAAATGTGTTTTGGTCAATTACAGTTAAATTGGATCGACCAGAAATGGGCCTTTTTGCAAACGGTCTCAGAATTCGACGAAACTAGTTTTGTTGGGACCGTATCGTCAAAATATAGCTAGATTTATTTTTCTGGAATTTTTAGAATCAGTCTGTGGCCCTGGCAAATTGAAATGTATGTTCAAATTGAATATTGAATGTTTTATATTTTAATTTGAATGGAAACTAACTGAATCAGTCGAATGGGCCTTCGAAACATAGCCCATTGTGTTCGGAATGGGGGTAAAACGCTGGGGATGACAGTCGTTGGGTTTGAATTGGTGTTCGCATGTGAAGAGGGGTACTTTCGAATTTTTGAAATAAAAAAAAAATGAATGGGCCAATCACAATTCATCTTCCACCCGTAACCCCCCCCCCCCCCCCCTGCGCACGGCGGGAATGATTTCAAATCTTCCCGGAGAGATTTCTCTCTCGTTTCTCAATGGAATCGAGTGATTCCAGATCCATTTTAAAGCTCTTCTTCCCCTCTTTAAATCCATACCAAGTTTGAATATTTTCATTGCGTGTGGAGAGAGAACCGAGCACGAGAAGGTCTGCACTTTGGGGCGCCGCCGTGGACACTTGGCCCCACCGAGCCAGCCGTCTCCACCTGCCGTTCAGGCGCCTTCCAGCCCTCTTCGACACCGTATGACCCGATTCCCCTATCGCGCAACAGTTTGGTCGAAAGATCGAACCCTAGTTTCGAACCAGGTTTGAAAACTAACGGCTGCTCTATATTTTCAACTGTTTTTACACTTTTAAGTGTTGCAAACTTTGAAAAATCATATCTTTTTGCTATGTGGTTGAAATTCAGTGAAACAAGAGACAGTGGACTCGTGTGGACGTCTTCTACATTCTAGAAGAGACTGCATATTTTTCTGAGCCTTCTGCTATTTTTGGTGGAGTGGAACCCAATGTGAGATTACTAATTTATAAACGATATGGAAAACGACGATGTATAAATTATATAGTCGACGTATGAGTTATATAAGCGTTGTACACCTCATGTATAAGCGTTGTATAAGTCGTACGTTCGATGTATAAGTTGTATATGTGTTGTAAAAATTATATATGTGTTGAAATAGAAGTGAATTGCTATATATAAATATATATATATATATATATACGCCCCTCGTCCACAAACCATGGACGATCTTTATTGATTGTGATTGGTGTGAAAATTGATTGATAGCGAATGGTTGTTTGGGATTGTTTGTGGTTGATATTGATTGATTGTGGTTGAAAAATACCCGTTTGTGGTTGAGAAATATTTGGTTGAAACCACATAGGATTAGTTTGTGGAAATGAAATAAATATATACATGCCGCTTGCATGCGAACTAGATGCATGATCCCCATTGTCAAAAACCGCGAGGTTTTAAGGTAGAGCGAGGAGCCGTACTAGGGACGGTCCCGGTTTTAACTACCCTGCCGTTATGCTGCCGAAGTTTTGAATAATATTCATGTGTTTGAATTATTTTCATTTGCTGAAACTATATTTATTCATTGAATAGAAAACCTTCATGTGTTGAATCGATATTCATTCGTTAATTAGAAATTCATGTGTTGAATGGTATTCGTGTTTTAAATATAAAAATCACATTTTTATCTATATATAGAAACTATAGAAAACCTTCATGTGTTGAATCGATATTCATTCGTTGATTAGAAATTCATGTGTTGAATGGTATTCGTGTTTTAAATGTAAAAATCACATTTTTATCTATATATAGAAACTATAGAAAACCTTCATGTGTTGAATCAATATTCATTCGTGGAATTGAAATTCATGTGTTGAATGGTATTCATATTTTGAAATAAATTGTTTCATAATAAAAATCACCTTTTATCAACTATATGGACTATGTAAAATAATCTCGTTTTAAAAGAAATTGTTTTATAATAAAAATCCCATTTTTATCACCTATATAAACTATATAAAATAATAGTGTTTTGAAATGAATTGTTTTAAAATAAAAATCACATTTTTTTATTATACACATGAATTGTTGAAATGGGAAGTGTTAAAAATAGCAACTCGTTCAAATAAATATGCATGAGTTGAAATATTCATTAATTAGCTAATGACGTGATTTTTACCTATGCATGTAACATTAGAATGAATGATGCTTTTAAACCAAATGGAATCAAATATGAAGTTGAATGGAAAATGATAAGTGATAAGAACTGTATATATGTACATGCATATTTATTGAACAGGTTATAGCAAAGGGGCTAGAGAAGAGGAATAAAATTTTGTGTCCGACAAATAGGTACACATTTACTGTTTTGTTTGGGTGATGATTTTATGAGCATGTTGGCTAGCCGCTTGGTTTTTTCTTTTTCTTTTTGACATGAGACGCCCGTGTGGCTATTCGGGAATTTTCCCAGCCCCTCCCATACAAAGGAGGTTATGGCGAAATTTTCCAAAATTTAAAGGCGTTAGTGAAATATTTGAAGTGAAAACGATATTGCAATTGTTGAATGAACTATATTTATATAAATATATAAATATGAATAAGATTAAAACGAAACGTGGCTTTGCAATTCGTGTTTTGAAACCGTGATTTCAAACGATTATACCGGGAGATCCGACCATCGGATTTTCCTGAAATCGCAACCGTTGGGTCCGCTTTGGAAATATCTTTCCAACGGCACCAACTTTGTAAAAATCCAACGGTTGGATTGTCTGGAATGTTTAATTCAAATCTGAAGAAAAACAGCGCCGGAAACGATTATATTTATATATATATATATATAATTATATTTGATCGAATAACGACGCTGCAGTTCGTATTTTGAAAACGAAACTTCAAACGATTGTACCGGGAGATCCGACCGTCGGATTTTCCCGAAACTGGAACCGTTGGATTCGTTTTGAAAAGATCTTTCTAATGATGTAAATTTTGTAAAGATCCAACGGTTAGATTTTCAGATATGTGTAAATCAAATCTAAAGAAAAACAGCGCCACGGCCGCGTTATGGCCCGAAGCGTCGTTTTGAATAAATTATCTATTTTAAAATAAATAAAAATAGCGATAAACCGTTATAAAATATCATAAACGATATGGAATGGAAATAAACTGAATTTGCTCGATTTATGTGGTATTTGATGGTTGAATGTGTTTGGTGTGAAAATTACATTAAAGAACAAAATTGGTGTTGTCGAATGATTTAACCATTGAAATAAATTGATTTGAAATTCTAAATATACGTGAATTATTTGAAAAGGCCGAGTTAATTCTCGTTTCAAATAATTGACCGACGATTGAAAGTCAAAGATGAAGACGGTGGTCGAAGACCGGAGATCTTCACCTCGTTTGGATGGTAACCGAGGTCCTGATTGGGAGGCATCCCGAAATATGGATAATGAGTGGTGATCGTCCAGACGTACGTGGTGATCGATGGGTTTGCGAGGTATTTAGTGCCTCCGGTTTCATTCAGACCCAGAACGGACTTGTAAATGGACTGTGTGTCTGACATTGGATTTTATTCTGTGTTGATTGATCTCTATTAAATATACATCTATTTGGGGCGGAGAATTTATTCTTTTGCTTAACGCCCTTCTCTGAAACGCACGAGCTCAGAGGTTGTATATTGATGGACATCAGTCGCACGGCATGAATTGCTAGTGTGGCATGCCTAAGTGGCAAATGATCAGGGCTTCTGTTGAAAAGAAAAGTCTTGTGGTGATGATCAAAGCGCCGCTTGTGTGACGTAGCTTTGTGTATAACGTGAAATCGCGAGCCTCACACCCCGGTATAAACCAGAAACGGGAGGAAGGACCTCAGGGAGGACATGCGTTTCTTCCTAGCTAGGGTGGTGTCAGTGACCTACCAGCCCTGACATTTATATACTTTTCACCTGTGTGGTTGTTGCTGTTGCGAGGTGCCTCGGTTTGATCGGACGATCCGGGTCCGATGGAGTCATTCATTGGCTCGTTTATGCCCCAAAGGGCGGGGAAACGTATTGTTCAGGAATTTTAATCCACATCGGTGGACTGGCCCTGTCGCTCCTAGGGTCACTCGAGCTCTGATCCTGAGACTCGGGCTAGGCAGTCTCGAATTCGGTAAGGACTATCTTTTGCCTTGGTTCATGACGGAAATCCAATTTCCAAATACGTGATCGTGCGGTTTCGATTGTATAGATATTTGGCGACATAGTGGCATGGGACGCTCATGTCGTCTATGATTGATAGTTATGATTTGAAATTGTTTTCGAAACATATAAACACTAGAAGTAATATCAAATGCCTTTGTTTTATTTGTATCAAGCATATTTTGGTCGTTATAAGGTAAAAACTCTATCCTCCGGTTTGCGTTGCATTGTGTGATGGGAACTGAGTCTTATAATGGCTTCATTTTTATAAAAAGCATTGCGATTTTTAAAAGAAAGATTTGTTTTAAAGCACAAGCAATCCGATGGAGTAAACCCGTTCCACGAAAGTGGCGTGGTCTTGTGATTAGCCATATATTAAATGTGTTAAAAAGATTTCTCATACCAGTCCCACGACTGACTCGTAGTTTGTTTCACTTTCAAACTCGGGTGCCCCTTTTTCTACATGAGCAGCCTTGTATTCAGGTTTAGCTGGTTCTTTCTGGATAGCTGGAGCTGAAGATGGATTCTATCATTTATCTCTTTTTATGTTGTTCAGCTCCTATTGTACATATTATGTTTGTTTTCCGCTGTAGACATTTATGTATAGCTGAACTGTATTTTTACTAAGTAAGATCCTATATACTGTGTAACTCTGATGATTACTTTTATCCAGTATGTTCTATTATTCATTATCTGGTGTGTTTATTTAATTTTGTTCTGCTATTATCTGTTTCTGTGTTATATTCCACGGATTACCCTTGCCGCCGTCAGTACGGGGTTTGGGGTCGTCTCACGACCACACCTAACCAACTTTACACGTGAATTGTAGGGCTAAGTCACGAACTTAAATGACAACACTTAGCCAATTTACCATGCTAGACTGATAAGGGTTAAGTCTCGAATTTAAATGACAACACTTAACCTGCTGGACGGAAACCCTAGTTACGTGGTCCATTTCAGCAGTAACCCACTAGATGTATCATGGTACCCTGGAACTAGGCAGGGTGGGGCACGATTACTGGGCTGATTGTAAGCGACCAGAACGACGGCTGTGTTGGTGCGTCAGTGTAGGTTCAGGCGGGCTATGGTCGTGCACGTGGTCCGGAGTTGAAAAAGCGGGCATTGGGCATCGGTAGGTTTATCTGTGCATGCTTGATTCGTGTCGGTGGTTGGCACCATAGGGCTTGATACACCCTATGGTGGACCTAGCACAGGTGACTACATTCGTGATAGGGCCGTATGACACAGACACATGACGAGCTAGAACTTGTAGGGAGCCGATCAACTAGTGGATCGTTTCGTTGGACCTAGAAATGGGTCATTTCATGATATTGGGCCAAGGGATCATTTCATGATTAATATAAGACATGGGTTTTGGGATTATAGTACAGTTGATGCAGCGAACCTTGAATACATGATCCTATCCTTGATTTATACTTGATTTATCATGTTATCTTAGTCCATCTTGCCCATCTTGACAGCATCCTTATGTTTACTTTTAGTTTATACATGTCATGTTACCTTTATCTGTTTTTATGCTGAAAGTCACTTGGACTTACCAGTCTTTATGACTGACCCTTTTTCTTTTGCCTCTTTTTCTTCCGTCCCCCCCCCCCCCCTCCCTAGGTTCTCAGGGAGGAAACTCTAGCACTTAGCTTGGATTTCACTTGCTTTCGGTTCAGCTCATGTACGGTTTGATCTTGAGCTATGATATGGCTGCATTTCTGCTACCTTTGGGGAATTAAGCTACTTTTGATGTTTTAAGTTTATGCTTCTTTATTTGTGCAAGATAGAATTTGTTGTAATGGAAAATAATGACCTTGGCTATTTGATGTAAAAGGTTTTGACTCTTTTTGGAAGTAATGAAATTTATCTTTTGATTCTTCCGCTGTTTTATCTATGTTCTATCTTGTAATATTTCTATGTTTGTTTACCTCGATAATGCTCCTCCAAAACTAGTGCATTCCCTTTGTGAGTGACCCTAGCGGAGGTGGGGTGTTACATTTGGTATCAGAGCAGAAGGTTACTAGACTAGGCAAAAGTTTTTAAAACCTTTTGAAATTATTTTCAAAACCGTTTACAAAGAAGCATTTTTCAAGAAAAATCTTGTTTTATTTAAAGGCTATTACCCAAAAGCCATTAGCACTAACCTTTGTTTCCTCGTTTGAATCTCTTCTTTTTCATTTCAGCATGTCTGGGAATCTTAACTTTCTACAAGGTGTGCCAATACCTGGCTGGTTTAGGAGGTACTTAGAGGCTAGGCCCAACGATGCAGGCCCAACAGATATTCCTCCTCCAGCTGCAGCGATTCCTCCATCTCCGCCCCCTTCTCGTGCAATTGCTTTCTCGAAGATCTGTAAACATTTTAGAGCCATGGGTGGAAAGGATTTCAAGGGAGCTGAATCATTCGTAGAAGCGAGGAATTGGTTCAAAGAAACCGAGGATCTGTTCGTTATCTTCGAGGTGGACGATAGGCAGAAAGTACAATTGGCGGTATGGTTGCTCAAAGACGAAGCTTCCTATTGGTGGGAAGTCACTAATGCTGAGAGGCCGGTTGAAACATGGATGGATTTCAGAATAAGGTTCGAGACGAAATTCCTCTCACAAGCTAAACGAAGTCTACAGCTGGAAAAGTTCTTATCTCTTAAGCAAGGAAGTATGACGGTCAAAGAGTACGTCAATCAGTTCAACCAGCTGGCTCGGTTTGGACTGGACTTAGTAAATACCCCTCATAAGAAGGCTCTTCGTTTTGTCAAAGGATTGAATGAGTCACTTCATAGCTTGGCCATGACTCGTGTACCTATGGAGGCTACTTATGAAAAGCTAGTAGACATGGCGCTCTTAAGCGAAGAAGACAAGAATGGAAAGAAGGAGGTCAAGGCGAATGAATCTCAAAACAAGAAGGTAGACTCCGAGAAAGGAGGCAATAACAACAACAACAAGAACGATAACAAGACACGCGAGAAAAGAAAATGCCACTTCTGTGGTATTGAGGCCCATATAGCCCAGGATTGTAGAAAAAAGAAGATGAAGATGGGAGCATGTTTCCAGTGTGGTGAAACTGGACATATTAGCAAGAACTGCCCTAAGAAGCAACGGCAAGCCCCGCAGGCAGGACCCTCTGGGGGTACATCTTTAACTTCTTCTCCTTGATGCTTTGTTTTATCTTGTTTATCTTCTCAATCCTATCTTGAGAACCTTAGGTAGAACCCTTTTGGATGTAAACATGTGATTGAAACATGTTATGGTTGATGTTTGCAAATGGTTGCAAGTGGTCGCAAGTGGTTGCATAACACACATTAGGCACTAGATCGGCTTAGACACATTTTCATATTGCATATGCATGAGTGTTTATACTTGTTTATGGATGAAATTGAATGTGTTATCATGTGGATGTTGCATATGGATGTATGTTTGTGCACACATATAGTGTTTATGTGACTAGGACTATTTGCATACATTTTGGATTCATGGCACTAAACATATTTTGCATTAGGAAGATCAATCAGGCCTGATCATTTGCATTAGATAAGGAACATATATACACACTTTCTGCATATGTTCATATAGCATTAGAAATCTTTTAAAGACAATGGTTGCTTGTGGATGATGGTTGAGTAGATGGTTGATTGGATGATAGGATGCATTCTTCTTAACTTGAAGATTTCGGGGACGAAATCCTTTAAGGAGGAGAGAATGTAACAACCTGAACTTTAATAACATGTTAAAACCGTAAATCAAGGCAGAATCAATTTTTAAAATAAGAATCAAGGGAAACGGGTTACGAACAAAATTGCACTGGCGCACTTGGGAAGTGCGCCCATGCAATTTTGCATTGGCGCACTTGGCAGGTGCGCCCAGGCCGAGCAGAAACCTGCTTTGTCAGGCCCTGGCTGGCCTGGTCGGGTTCTGGTTGAATTCCTGAGCTCTGATGTGTCACTAGGGCTGACTTGTCATTTACTGATTGGCTTTTCTTGAGATGTATGGCCTTGATTTCTTCTAGCTTCATCGACGGCTCTAATTAGTTTGAAACCCTATATAAACAGCCTCCTAGCCTCATTCTCTTTACACCATTCTTCTCTAACCTTATGCTGCTCAAACTCCTGATGATCATGGCTTCTTCTTCTTCCTCTAAAATAAATTAAATTAAAATAAATCGTGAAGATTATTTCTTGAAGACTACGGCTAGGAATTTCTTATTGTGGATTTGCTTCTACAATCAAAGCAAGATTCACCGATTCAACAATTCAACGACTAATTTCTAGACTTGACTTCTGCATCTAAATTTCTTAGACCATGATCTGTAAGTTCTAGTTACTTTTAGATAAAAACTATAAATCTAATATGGGCATGTTAAATTGGAATTGATTTATGTATGATTCATATCTATTCTTGTTTTCTTCTTGGATCTTGACTATTGGGAATATTGTCTACGACGTTGAAACTATTGTTAATGGCATAAGACCATGACTACGCCTATGACTGTGAACATAAGACTATGCCTATGACTGTGAACATAAGGCTATGACTATGACGGTGAACATAAGACTATGCCTATGACTATGTCGGTGAACATAAGACTATGCCTATGCCTGTGACTGTGAATATAAGACTATTGCCTATAACTATGACAAGGACAATAGTGGCTAATCACCTATGAGGTTATTGCCTAGGATTATGACTATGAAATCGGATCTAAGCTTGATTTTCTATTTCAGACCTATTTTCTTTATTTGTCCTTGGATCCTGATTTTGGGGATTTTTCTATTTAAACTAGATCTGTCCTTGTTCTTGAAACTAGATTATTATTCAAACCTTTTCATGATCAATAATGTTATCAGATCTATATGCCTACGTTGTTTTAATCAATTTATTCAGTTATGTCATGCCTTAAAAATAGGTTGATAATAGAATAATGTTGATTATGTTATATGTGGAATTGAATGATATTGATCTATGCCTGTGGTTCTATTTTATTACCATGTTGAATTGGGAGTTAATGAATAAGTCTATTCATATGTATATGAACTTGGAATATAACCTGTTATGACAAGTCGTGTAGTTTATCATGTTATGCAAGTTTTAGGTTGTAAAATCATATCACATATGTGACCAAATGTTAGATCTATATGTTTATGTGTGTATGTTAACCTATGTCATATTTCAAGTTCACACTTATTCATATGTTCGTGATTGATTTGCAAGTTCACATATATGTATGTTGATTTAGTCTATGTTTCAAATTCACATATATATATATATATATATATATATATATATATATATGTTGATTTAGTCTATGTTGCTAGTTCACACCTATGATCTTCATGTTGACTACTTTGCAAGTTCACACCTATGATATTCATGTTGACTACTTTGCAAGTTCACACCTATGATGTTCATATTGACTATGCCAAAAATGCCAAGTTTACCCCTATGTCGTGTTTATGTTAATGAATTTCTTTATGCCAATTTTGCATACGTTAAATTAGGCTAAGTTTAAGCCTAATATTATATGCCAAAAATCATGCAAATGAAAAAATAGGCTAAGATTGTTAGCCTAATATTTAGACGGGGTAACGTTGGGAAAAATTGGAAATTATAGGAGACTTGGCATGAAACATGCCTTGAAAACTTGACACGAACTCGACATGAAAACTTGAACATGGACATGACACTAGAATGAACTTGAAAATGGCCAACTCGAGGTTGGGTTGAGTTTGCAGTATAAATCTGCCCGGAACCGCCTGGCAAATCCAATGACTACAAACAATAGGATCCAATGTGAGTAGTTGGTCATATCGCACTTGAAACCCGAGGTTAGACTGAGTTGTGGTGTAAATCTGCCCGGAACCGCCCGACATATCCAGTGACCACAACAACAGGTCTAATGTGAGAGGTTGGGGTGCATTAATGAATTAATGCCACATGATAGGGTTAAGTCATGAACAGTAAAGACAACACTTAACCAACTTGAGACATGATTGGTAGGGTTAGGTCATGAACTTGAACGACAACACCTAACCAACTTGACAGTGAATTGTAGGGCTAAGTCACGAACTTAAATGACAACACTTAGCCAATTTGACATGCTAGACTGATAAGGTTTAAGTCTCGAATTTAAATGAAAACACTTAACCTGCTGGACGGAAACCCTAGTTACGCGGTCCATTTCAGCAGTAACCCACTAGATGTATCATGGTACCCTGGAACTAGGCAGAGTGGGGCACGATTACTGGGCTGATTGTAAGCGACCAGAACGACGGCTGTATTGGTGCTCTAGTATAGGTTCAGACGAGCTATGGTCGTGCACGTGGTCCGAAGTTGAAAAAGCAGGCATTGGGCATCAGTAGGTTTATCTGTGCATGCTTGATTCGTGTCGGTGGTTGGCACCATAGGGCTTGATACACCCTATGGTGGACCTAGCACAGGTGACTACATTCGTGATAAGGCCGTATGACACAGACACATGACGAGCTAGAACTTGTAGGGAGCCGATCGACTAGTGGATCGTTTCGTTGGACCTAGAACTGGGTTATTTCATGATATTGGGCCAAGGGATCATTTCATGATTAATATAAGACATGGGTTTTGGGATTCTAGTACAGTTGATGCAGCGAACCTTGAATACGTGATCCTATACTTGATTTATACTTGATTTATCATGTTATCTTAGTCTATCTTGCCCATCCTGATAGCATCCTTATGTTTACTTTCAGTTTATACATGTCATGTTACCTTTATCTGCTTTTATGCTGAAAGTCACTTGGACTTACCAGTCTTTATGACTGACCCGTTTTCTTTTGCCTCTTTTTCTTCCGTTTCCTCCCCCCCCCCCCCCCCCCTCATGTTCTCAGGGTGGAAACTCTAGCACTTAGCTTGGATTTCACTTGCTTTCGGTTCAGCTCATGTACGGTTTGATCATGAGCTATGCTATGGCTGCATTTCTGCTACCTTTGGGGAATTAAGCTACTTTTGATGTTTTAAGTTTATGCTTCTTTATTTGTGCAAGACAAAATTTGTTGTAATGGAAAATAATGACCTTGGCTATTTGATGTAAAAGGTTTTGACTCTTTTTGGAAGTAATGACATTTATCTTTTGATTCTTCCGCTGTTTTATCTATATTCTGTCTTGTAATATTTCCGTATTTGTTTACCTCGATAACGCTCCTCCAAAACTACTGCATTCCCTTTATGAGTGACTCTAGCGGAGGTGGGGTGTTACACTAACGGGCCCTGTTTCGTTAAATTTGGACAATGTATGCAAAAGTTGCGTATTTTATAAGTTATACGTATTTAAACTTAACCAAACTTAATTTTGTATAACTATATTGGCTCACCCATTAATTTAATCAGCCCCTGTCCTTTTTCTTAGACCCGCACGCACAGTTGTTCCAGGTACCCGCCCTCTTTAATATAATTCACGTTCACAAACTTCCATTTTCCTTTTTTTTCTTTTTTTATGTTGGGCTCACCTTTGATGTATCGGCCCATCCTGATTTTAAAACCCAACCCGGTCCCCTGTATCCCCTCTCCTTTAATACATAAATTTTGCTTCAAGTATAACGTACTTCACCATTTTCGAAAGTTGAAGCTTTCGCCCCCACTATTTCTTCATTAAAATAGCCTGCACTCTCCGTAATCCCATTTCCACATTCGTCTGCATCTCGTGCTCCCTTCCCATACCACTGATCATGGAAACGACTTCCATCACTCTTCTTGTCATTTTGCAGTGAACTCAAATTTCTTCCTCTTCGTGTGTTGGTGCATATATGCACCATATACATACTTATATTATAATATACTGGTGTGACTGACCCATTATCTTCCCCCCCCCCCTTCAGATCCATGATCTTCCACGTTTTATTCTTTTTACGCAAGCTCCCTATTACCAAGCATTCCATGTCGAATCTTAACACTACCCCACTGATCACTTATGTCACTGCAGCTTGCCGGAGCCTTGCCTGAGCTGACCCCTGCCTTCCCACTCGAAACCTTGGCCATACAAATTCAAACAACTAACGACAACTAACCACACCGCCTTGTGTTTTAACTCCCTAATCCTCCGCCACTTCCCCCTTCATATTCATGCATTTCCAGTCATTCGTTTATTTTATTTTTAGTTTTGCAAATAGTACCAGAAGAAGAATGAGGAATTAATGTGGTTTTAGTTGATAATTTGGAACGAGGTATCTTTCCTGAAGCTCGAAAAAATTTGAGGTTGCTTGTATATTTATACAGTGTCGACCCTTCATCGTGAAGTAATAGATTCATAGGGTTTACATCCCCTATATTTAGGTTTGAAGGTATATATTTTTAAAGAAAATCGTGGTTAGCCTTGTCATGCAGTTGAAAGATAAAAGTAGGACTGTATTAAGTTTTCAAGTAGCTGATTTTCTTTAGCCCTACATAAAGTGGTTGTTTCCGATTATAGATGTGCGTGATGTGAATATGTGATGTGAATATACATGCAGATTATTAAATAGCTTAGGTTAGGGAAAAGAAACGGCAGTATTGAAACTGGGAGGGTGATGTATATATATTGATAAGACGAGACATGTTTGAAAACATATATTTATTTAGGGTACCCCATCATGTAAAATTTCGTTTGTTTATGGATTGCTAATGACAAAATAAAAATTGTATTGACATAAGCAATGCGCCACGATCTCAAAAATATAATAATATAGACAAGTTAACTTATCATGTGAAATTCCAAAACATCGATATAGGGTGTAAAATACGTCAAACGAAAAGTTGCTTATTTTCTAAAATAAAAATCACAGAAAATTTCTATAAATTAAAATAAAAATATGTTTAAGAAATCTTGTCTAAATTGGAAACCAATATTTAAATATATTTAAATAACCGTTATGGTCAAAAACGATTATGCCGCTGTTTTTCTAAAAAAAATGATTTGGACATAACTTATAATTTACAAGAAGAAATATCCATTTTTCTCTCCTATTAGAAAAATACTGTTAATTAGATTTGAACGTTTCTTGTTTCACATAATTCCGACTTAAAACAGATTATGTATAGTCGTTTGAAGTTCAAAACTCAATATAACGAATTAGCACGACGTTACGAGCTCGTTTTAAATTATATTATAATTAATACGTTCAGTTGTCGTTTTAATTAATATGTATGTTATTTATAACTCGAACTTAAATTCAGTTAAATTCTTATACTATCCATTATACACAATATTGCCAAATTCAGCTATTTTCGATTATTTCGGAAATAAATATATTATTATCCCATTATTTTATATTTATTTAAATATTCAAGATATTTAAATTCAAACCATTTAACTTATCAAATACCATATTAAAATAATTAAATAAATTAATTATTAAATCACTAAAAATTCGGGACATTACATTCATTCCCTCTTAAATGAACTTCGTCCCCGAAATTACTAAGGTAGGAAAAAAATACTACAATCCCTATTAAATAGGTTGAAAATCACTTCTAAACTTTAGTTTCAACCAAACCAATTAATTTCAATAAAAATATTAATTCATTCTTATAACGAATATTTTAAAAAAAATTGAAAATTTTCTAACATCCTAAATTTTGCCAGCGTCTCCCTTGCATGGCTTAATCGGTACAACTACAACTCGCCTCTCTAGGCTTTCTCCAATCCAAGAAGAAAATCAAACGGCCAAGCAGCTTGCCAAACAAGCTCATAAAAATATCATATAAAATCAAACTTGTACCATATTGTGGGGCATTTTATTTCTACAATTTGCTACCAATTCAACATATACCTATGCATTCCCAATTGGTTTCCAATCAGTTCATCCTCAAATCCAATTGTTTGCTTATACCAAACCAAAATCCATTCTCAAACCAATACTTCTCTTATACCCGAGCCAAATTTTATTTCAAACACCAATCCAAATTCAATTCCAAATCCTTACTCAACAATCCAATTCCATTCAAGATTATCTCTAATTCAATCCAAATTTTATTTTACTTAGTTTTAAGTTAAATTCTAATTCATTTATTCCTACCATTTCAATCCCTTTTAATTTCATATGTTAAATTTAATTTCAGGATCCAAATTCCTGGGTTTTATTTCAAATCAGTTTGAAATCATATATATATATATATATATATATATATATATTATAATAATAATAATAATAATAATAGCAATTCAAAACATTTGATTTTTTTTACAACTTGATTCCTCAAAACAATTCAAATCAAAATCTTTGGGAGTAATCCATCACTTAGAAACTCGAAAATGAACACTGATTATGCTGTAGTCATCACCGGAATTATTTTCCAGCTATCAAAGTTAGTTTTATACTGTATCACTTCAAAACTCATTTTTAAACACTCCATTTTGAAAATTATAACAAAATATCTTTCACAATGCTTGGAAAACATTTCCAAATCTCCCAAGATTTTAAAATTCCAGTTTCAAACATCTTTACCAGTTTCCGATATTTTTAATTCCAAAACTATTTAAATCCAGATTTTATTCATCTGATTATATATATATATATTAATACTTATATGAACTTCGATTGGTTATTTATAACCATTTCAATTATAATCTTATTTGATTATGATAACAACCAACACATCCAATATAATAATTTCAATATTAATCATTCTTTTTATACCAAAATATATTTTTTTGGTAAAATTATTTCGTTTACCCTTATTTCAAAGAATATCGTGTCGGTCCATCGTATTCGAGTGTTTAGAAATCCCAATGACCTTGTGGTGCCCCACTATCGACCAGAATTCATAAGCCACACAACCAATAAATCTCCATAATATAAAATCATTTTAATACAATCTACAAATACTCTCTCTCATATATATATATATATATATACACTCAAATCAATCTAGGATATTGCTAATCCCATCTCTATTGAGTTACGCCACAAAGCTAAGGTAATTACTTAACCTTCAGCTCTAATACCACTGTAACAAACTAGTATTTTCGACCCTGAAAATCAACACAAAACACCATGTGGATTATTCGAGCATCAGAAATTCCAGGTCATTAATAGAAAGAAGTTAGAAGGTGAAAAATAGAAAGAAATAAAATTAGAATAGAAGAAGAAAAAGAACACAACAGAACAGAATTAGAGTAAAACCGAATCTCACAGCGGAACGAATAAAATATATTATACAACAACTTTTGAAATACAAAACTATAACCGTATATACATACCATTATCATAGTATAACACATAACATCATAACGGAAATAAACTCAATACATAACTGATGTTGAAGCCTCCTGCTCCAAGCGCTCTCAAGTATATCAATAAAATCTCGACTACTTGACTGCCCGTACAAATTTGGGCACCCAAGAGTTTAGGGTAAAACAAAACAAAACAAACTCTGGGTCAGTCATGGGGCTGGTGTGAGTAAACTCCAACCATTTGATTTAAATTTTCCAAAAGAAAAGAAAATCGTAAGACCGATCCACACATAAACACGCATGGTTTTTACCTTACGATAACCCAAACATTTTAAAATCAATACTTTTCTGATATTACAATAGTGTTTATATCAAGTAAATAAAAATCTAGCAGAATGCTTGCATCTCACGTTCCACATACATAATTTCCAATAAAAACCGTTTTCCCTTATTGTAGAATGGATTTCCTACTATGACAAGGTATGGAACCACCTTCCGATCAGTATACTCTAGAGGGATACACTGGAGTTCAACAAGAACATCTTGTAACTCAGCCACACATGACCGACCATTCATTTCGCTTGAGTGTTCTGAATATATTGTCACCTTACGGTTGGTATACCAACATAACCATTCCCGGGAGATGCAGAAGCGAAAGAAGTAACAATATGAATATTCTCCAAATGGTGACAATATACCCTAATTGGGTGCGACCCACTTAGGCATGCTGCCTGGCCGATTTTTATCATTTCCCAGTTGATGAGGCTTGAGGCCATCCTTTGAAAGAACATCTTCATTTACTTTGAGCGCCACATCGTCATATCTTCTAAATCACAAATTGATTTCCCCAAAAATACCATGGGTACAAAGCTAAGAGAAACGAATTCCTCCGCCACCAACATTAATATGTTTGAAAAGATCAAGTTACACGATTTATTAGATATACTCTATCAGGCATTTTTCCATATATGTTGTCTTGGGACAGGAAAAACCGAAGGCACTATTCTGTAAATCCATCTTATGCAATTTCTTCCTAGGAACGCCAGAATAACCCTTGCATAAACTCCATCTTCAATTATCTTCATCATATTTGATTCGCAACACTAATGCACATGCGAAGTGGTTTTCAGATAATAAATCTGATCTCGATCTCTCCATATTGACAACGGGAAATGGTCAAAACTTTGATAATCGGTTATTTAACTATCAAAGGAAAACATCCATACACACAACAATCTTATTTCCAAATGGAAATATTACCGATCAAACATCAATCGATATTGAGCCCTTTAAATTAATTTAACATTTATTTATTTCCCGATCTCCCTTTTTCCATATTTCTCCCGATATTTCTTAAAACTCGTTTACCCTTTCATGATTCTCGAAAAAACATTTTCATATATCCCTAGTTTCTTATTTTCTATATTTAGAAAGTATATGTTATCAATATTGGAAAACATTCAAAATTCTATTCATGCATCACTATCCTTCCACATTCATTAGTTCCCAACTGTATACTAATAAGAGAACTCCCTAAGTATCAACCCTGAAGACCGAAACCAACATCAAATCAATACTCAGAAAGCTATCCAACTTAACTACTTTTATTCAGTTTCTAATTTCCTTAATCTCATTTCTTATCAAATCATTTCCTACACAACTATCGGATTCGGTTACGAATCCACTTCTTTTACATAAAATATTGATTATAACAATATCATTATAATCCATGTTTCCAAAATATTTAACATCAAAATATAACTTTGATTCATTAATTTGAATGAATAAATAAATAATATTTAATTCATTAAATAAATAAATCCTGACTTAAAAAGTAAATACCAATTACAAGTTAAACCTCCGTCTATTGAGTTATTTTGTAAATTCAAACTCCTATTCATATTCCATTTCATAACTTCTATCTACAAGTAAATTTCTTGTAAATTTTTATATTAAGTTTACAACTTAATCTCGACTTCATATTCGATTATAAATTATTGGTTCAACCCAAATCTTAATTATCTTTTAAAATCCCAAATTTATATAATATATAATTTCTAATAATAAATTATTTTAATAACATTCAACATCATCGAATTATAATTACAAATCCAGATTTCGAACATCAAACCAAATTTCATTGTTCTCTTCTGAAAACGATTTCCTTTCCCCTTCCTAGATTCATCCTTATATTTTCAAATTTATTTAATAAGAATTGTTCCATTTTGTTTCGAACATCAAACTACTTGTTTTAATATAATTAAAACAAGTTATTATATTTTAGTCCATTCGAAATTCAATTTCTATTTAAAAATAAATTTTCCCTTTTTAAACTCGAATTCTATTTCATATACTTTTACGGTATTTAAATACCAATTATTTTAGGTCAATGTTGTTCAAACATCTCAACCACACAATAATCAACCACATATTATTTGTCACATCATATAGTGCAACATATGAAAAATAATAAAATAATGTTGAGGAATCCAGTTGGATTCCTCCATCATCTTTCCTTGCATCCTCAAATGTTAATCACATGAATAATACCAGTTTCATATCAATATGAAATATAATAATAAATAAAATCAGTATTCAATTATCGACTTATATATATATATAACTATATATATTGTTTCAACCAATTAACTAGCAAATCAACCAAACAACTATCACACAAACATTCAATCGTTATTATCAATATTAAATCATGTTTATAAAATTATAATCTGGACAGAGTTAGTGAGTTTACTCACCTTGGTCGTAAATCGTTAAAAACAATTAACATCAGTTGATTAAACCAGACGTTTAATTATTCCATAATATTGTAACGACTTCCAACTTACTCTAGATGAGTTCCAGTATGTAACTTACAACCATACGGTCCTAACGGACTCTGTTTCGTTAAATTTGGACAATGTATGCAAAAGTTACGTATTTTATAAGTTATACGTATTTAAGTTTAACTAAACTTAATTTATATAACTATATTGGCTCACCCATTAATTTAATCAGCCCTTTCGCAGACCCGCACACACAGTTGTTCCAGGTACCCGCCCTCTTTAATATGATTCACGTTCACACACTTCCATTTTTCTTTTTCTTTTATGTTGGGCTCACCTTTGATATATCGGCCCATCCTGGTTTCAAAACCCGACCCGGTCCCCTGTATCCCTTCTTCTCCAATACATAAGTTCCGCTTCAAGTATAACGTACTTCACCATTTTCGAAAGTTCAAGCTTTCGTCCCTTCATTGTTTCTTCATTTAGAATAGCCTGCACTCTCCGTAATCCCATTTCCACGTTCATCCGCATCTCGTGCCCCCTTCCAATACCAACGATCATGGAAACGACCTCCATCATACTTCCTATCATTTGCAGGGAACTCAAATTTCTTCCTCTTCATGCGTTGGTGCATATATGCACCAAATACATACTTACATTATGATATACTGTTGTTACTGGCCCATGATCTTTCCCCCCTTCAAATCCATGATCTTCCATGTTTTATTCTTTTTATGCAAGCTCCCTGTGACCAAGCATTCGATGTCGAAACTTAACATCACCCCACTGATCACCTGTGTCACTGCAGCTTGTCGGAGCCTCGCCTGAGCTGACCCCCTGCCTTCCCACCCGAAACCTTGGCCATAAAAATTCCAACAACTAACAACAACCGATCACACCACCTCGCATTTTAACTCCCTAATCCTCCGCCACTTTCCCCCTTTAGATTCATGCATTTCTAGTCCCTTGTTTATTTTTAGTTTTGCAAATAGTACCAGAAGAAGAATGAGGAATTAGTGTGGTTTCAGTTGATAATTCGGAATGAGGTATCTTTCCTGAAGCTCGAAAAAATTTCAACATGCCTGTATATTTATACAGTGTCGAGCCATCATCACGAAATAATAGATTCGTAAGGTGTACATCCCCTATATTTAGGTTTGCAGGTACATATTTTTAAATAAAATCATGATTAGCCTTTTCATGCAGTTGAAAGATAGAAGTAGGTCTGTATCAAGTTTTCAGGTAGCTGGTTTTTTTTAGTCCTGCATAAAGTGGTTGTTTCCGAATATAGCTGTGTGTGATGTGAATATGTGATGTGAATATACATGTAGATTATTAAAAACTTAGGTTAGGGAAAAGAAATAGCAGTATTGGGGAGGGTGATGTATATATATCGATAAGCCTTGACATGTTTGAAAATATATTTATTTAGGGTACCCATTATGTAAAATTTCGTTTGTTTATGGATTGCTAATGACAAAATTAAATATACCATTGAGATGAGCAATGTGCCATGATCTCAAAAATGAAATAATATTGACAAGTTAACTTATCCTATGAAATTCCAAAACGTCGATATAGGGTGTAAAATACGTCAAACGAAAAGTTGCTTATTTCATAAATAAAAATTACTGAAAAAATCTTTAAATTAAATTAAAAATATGTCTAGGAAATCTTGTCTAAATTGGAAACTAATATTTAAATATATTTAAATAATCCTTATGGTCAAAAACGATTATGCCACTGTTTTTCTAAAAAAAATGATTTGGACATAACTCACAATTTAAAAGACGAAATCTCCATTTTTCTCTCCCATTAGAAAAATACAGTTAACTAGATTCGAACATTTCTTGTTTCACATAATTTCGACTTAAAACGGATTATGTATAGTAGCTTGAAGTTCAGAACTCAATATAACGAACTACCACGATGTTACGAGCTCGTTTTAAATTATATTATAACTAATACGTTCAATTGTCGTTTTAATTAATATATACATTATTTATAACTCAAATTTAAATTCAATTAAATTCTTATATTATCTAGTTTACCAATATTGCTAAATTCAACTATTTCCGATTATTTCGGAAATAAATATATTATTATCCCATTATTTTATATTTATTCAAATATTCAAGATATTTAAATTCAAACCATTTAAATTATCAAACACCATATTAAAATAATTAAATAAATTAATTATTAAATCACTAAAAATCTGGGACATTATACTTCCTTTTGTGTATGTTCTATTCTAATTTATCCATGCGATGTGAGTTATACGACAGGTTTCATGTGTGTTATTCTACCCTGGTGATCGTCCCGTATCGGCCTGGCACGTTATACAGCGCACGTCTCCTTGGTGCAGGAGGTATGGGGCAGTCGTCACAGCATTACATAACATTACATTTCACACTACACAGCGTAGTGGAGTTACATTTGTGAACTAAAATATACAATGCAACACGTACAAAGTACTACTGCCGAAAGAAAGATATCACTATAGTCACTAGGTTGACTTGATAGGAAATGTAAGCTGCTCCATGAAATTGTAGCAAACGACTATAGGCTAGCGTAGAGCATCACATAGTGGAGCATCGCTTCCATCCCAGGTTATAAGGCACAAGACCAGTAATCCCATTAGTTGGCCAAACCAGCAAGACCCAGTTGAACCAAGCGATTTCATAACGGCTTTCCATGGCAATTTTTGGAAAGTAAGAACAAGCAAAAATTTCAATCAAGCAAAAAACGTCACGGGCGGTGCAAAGCATCTCATGTTTGCCATTGCTTGACAGTAATGACCCATGCTCACAAACCGAAAAAAGAAGAATCTCCAATCTCCCAAGAAGCCAAGCACCATCACCAACTTAAACAAAAACCCAACGAACACACCCCACAAAACAGTAAAACAAGATGACCAGAGGTAATAACATTTAGACCAGACAAAAGCAGAATCCCCAACAAAATCTTACAACACCCTATAAGCCAAATCCACCGCTAGCTCACCAAGTAAGAGCATATTAACAGATCTTCTTTGCATACTTGGTAAATAAGATAAAAACTTACTAGATCTTGCAAGAGAAAGCCGCGAAACAAACCACAACTGCTAGCCAAAATGTGCCATAACTGACTCCGCGTTATAATCAAAACAACCTCTACCACAGCAAGTCGAACTCAACCCAAATCCGTTGAATCCTGTCAGCGACAACTTCACTGGAGCACCAACAAATAGGGCTGAAAATCAAACCAGATAGCCCGACGTAAGTCCGCATCCGACCTAAAGTTTGGCTCGACCATTAGACTATCTGTATACATGACGAGCAGAATTCAAACACGTTTCTCTGTCTGCCCGAAAATCTTGATCCGAGCTGTACATGGCACGTCTAACCAAAATGGTCTGTGAACACTAAAATATCTATTTGTACATAATTTAAATGGTTATCTGTTTGTCTTCCCAGAAAGATTTCCTTTTACAATATCCACCAGCTTAATAATCTTTTCTAATTTCCAGTAAATAATGTTTGATCTTCTCAATGCTTCATCAATTTTATTAATTCCATCTGCCATTTTAACCAACATCTCATTCTCGTCCTTTGCCTTAATTCTCAACCCTAATTTAACCAATATTTTTCAATTGGGGTACCTACCTGATAATTGCGTCAAAAGCGGATGCTTTCTTACTAATCTAATTGCGATTTCATGACTTCTTCATCACAGTTTATTGGTAAGTATCGTGTTTTACTTTTCATTTCAAAATTTTAACAAAAGTTGTTGTTTTTTTACTTTTTATTCTATCATATTATATAAGAATGACTATCTTATGATAGTGAGTTGGATTGATACATCAAAAACGAAGCAAACATGTAAAGTTACATAGTTCTACATTTTCATTTAGAAAGAAGCAGCTTCTAATGATAGTTTATCATGAATTTTATCCATTTGATTGACACAGTAATTATGTATTAATAATTTCATGGCATCTTCATCACAGTCGATCCGACTTTTGGGTCTATAAAGCCATCATCGAGAAAGAAGCAAGTTTTAAAAATGACTACCTCACATTAATTTTATCTTCATCCATTTGACACATTGATTAATAATTTTTCATTTAACTACAGTTTTATAATTTATTTATATGGTTCATCATGAATTGCTTTTATATCGTTTCATCCTTAATTCTACATTATTTTTATGCAACAATAATGACATGAAAGATAAACAACATCAAGAAGCAAGCATTGGTGATGATGAATGTCAAGTTTTGAAAGAAGACAAGGAATAAGCAGATTTTAAGGATAAAGCACATGTCAAAGAGATTGAAGAAAAAGCAGAAAAAGAAAATCAGAAGTTTGGCTTGAGTTTGAACATCATATAGAGGTATCTAAAGATGGAAGCATAAGAAAATACGGTATGTGCATTCATTGTGAACAAAAGATAATGATTACTAAAGATGCATGTACTACTACATTTAAAAGACATTTAAACAAGTGTCGTATTCGAATTGTGAAACAAAAACAATAGAAAATTTTGTGTAAAGATATGTTCAAAGAGAAAGCATCTAATGATAATGGTTTGGTTGGAAAATGTGCTCTTCATAAGTATTACAAGACAAAATTAAGGAAATACCAGCTACAATGATTATTATGCATGAGTATCCATTTAGAATGGCTGAGCGTGAATTTTTTATTTTTTATTCTCGAATGTTGAATCCTGAATTTGAGAAGATATCAAGAGTAACCATAAAAAGTGAATGCATGAAAGTATATGAAAGTGAGAAGAAAGTTTTGAAAGAAATGCTAAGGGATGTGAGTGGAGTTAGTTTAACAACTAACTTATGGACATCAAATCAAACAGTAGGGTATATGAGCCTTACATGTCATTTTGTAGACTCGAATTGGAATTTACAAAAGCGTATTTTAAACTTAAGCAGTTTATCCTCACCACATATCGATCTTGCAATTGCTGGTGATATTTTTGGATTACTTCTAGATTGAGAGATAGTAAATAAAGTATCTTCCATAACACTTGATAATGCATCTTCTAACGATTTAGCTATGAGAACACTAAAAGAGAATTTTTCATTGAAGGGTGGACTCTATTTCAAAGGCAAGATTTTTCATGTTAGATGTTGTGCACATATTTTAAACCTTATGGTGCAAGATGGATTAAGTGAAATAAAGTGTGTGTTATAAAATATTCAAGAAACTAATGTCCCCACAACGCCTTAACAAGCTTATGGATATTGTTAAATAACTACAACTTCCAGTTTCTAAGCGCTTAAACCTTGATATTCCTACTCATTGGAACTCAACATATGAAATGTTAGAATGTGAAAATCAATTCAAAAAGGTGTTTTCTATGTATCAAGAAAGAGATCCTTCTTACACTTGGTTTCCGTCCACCTTAGATTAGGATAAAGCGAAGTTAGTATGTCAAATTTTAGAAATTTTTAGTGAAGCTTCCAATATTTTTTCTGGCACTTCCTTTCCCACTTCAACCCTCTTTCTTCTCGAACTTTGGAAAATTAAGCAAACTTTGAATGATAAGGTAGTGTAATTTGAAAGTTGTTTCTATAGCATGAAATAGTGAACAAAATGAAGGTTAAGTTTGATAAATATTGGGGTGAATGTAATCTATTAATGTCACTCGCTGCTTCCCCAGATCATAGGTATAAAATGAAACTAATTGAGTTTTGCTTTCCAAAAATTGTGACCACCCCAAATCCCGTACCGACAGAAACAAGGGTAATCATTGGAATATAACACAGAAACAGATAATAGTAGAACAGAAATAAATAAATACACCAGATAATGAACAATAGAATATACTGTATAAGAGTAATCATCAGAGTTACACGGTATACAGGATCATACTTAGTACAAATACAGTTCTACTATACATATATGTCTACAGCGGAAAAACAAACATAATGTACAATAGGAGCTGAACAGCATAAAAAGAGATAAATGATAGAATCCATCTTCAGCTCCAGCTATCCAGAAAGAACCAGCTAAACCTGAATACAAGGCTGCCCGTGTAGAAAAAGGGGCACCCGAGTTTGAAAGTGAAACAAACTACGAGTCAGTTATGGGACTGGTATGAGAAATCTACTCAACAAATATATAATTTGGCTAATCACAGGACCACGCCACTTTAGTGGAACGGGTTTACTCCATTGGATTGCCAGTGCTTTAAAACAAATCTTTATTTTAAACAACGCAGTGCATTTTATAAAAATGAAGCCATTATAAGACTCAGTTCCCATCACACAATGCAACGCAAACCGGAGGATAGAGTTTTTACCTTATAACGGCCAAGATATGCTTGATACGAATAAAACAAAGGCATTTGATATTATTGCTAGTGTTTATATGTTTTGAAAACAATTTCAAATCATAACTATCAATCATAGACGGCATTAATGCCCCCATACCACTATGTCGCCATATATAGGTATATAATCAAAATCGCACGATGTCGTATTTGGAAATTGGATTTCCGTCCTGAACCAAGGCAAAAGATAGTCCTTACCGAATTCGAGACTGCCTAGCCCGAGCCTCAGGAACAGCCGCAACTGCCCCTTGGATCGTCAGGGCCGGTCCACCGGTGTGGATTATTATGCCTGAACAATACGTTTCCCCGCCCTTTGGGGCGTAAACGAGCCAACGAATGACTCCATCGGACCCGGATCGTCCGATCAAACCGAGGCGCCTCGCAACAGCAACAACCACACAGGTGAAAAGTATATAAATGTCAGGGCTGGTAGGTCACTAACACCACCCTAACTAGGAAGAAACGCATGCCCTCCCTGAGGTCCTTCTCCCGTTTCTGGTTCATACCGGGGTGTGAGGCTCGTGAATTCACGTCATACACAAAGCTACGCCACATAGGCGGTGCTTTGATCATCACCACAAGACTTTGCTTTTCAACAGAAGTCCTGATCATTTGCCACTTAGGCATGCCACACTAGCAATTCATGCCATGCGACTGATGTCCATCGATATACAACCTCTGAGCTCATGCGTTTCAGAGAAGGGCGTTAAGCAAAAGAATAAATTCTCCGCCGCCAAAAAGATGTATATTTAATAGAGATCAATCAACACAGAATAAAATCCAATGTCAGGCACACAGTCCATTTACAAGTCTGTTCTGGGTCTGAACGAAATCGGAGGCACTAAATACCTCCCAAACCCATCGATCACCACGTACGTCTGGACGATCATCACTCATTATCCATATTTCGGGATGCCTCCCAATCAAGACCTCGGTTACCATCCAAACGAGGTGAAGATCTCCGGTCTTCGACCACCGTCTTCATCTTCGATTTCTTATCGTCGATTCAGTTATTCAGAATGGGATAAACCCGGTCTTTCTGAGAAACTCACGTATATAATAAACAAGTGCAACACTAACATATACACGCATCATTTCAATTCATTAGTCACTAACCGTCAATCAGTAAGAGAACGATTTCCCCAATATTAACCCCGAAGGTCGAAACCAACATCAGATCAACACCTAGGAAACCATTCGACTTAGCCAACCTTCAGTTAATTTCTAAATCACATCCATATCATTTATAATATTTTATAACGATTTATCGCCATTTTTATTTATTTGAAAATAGCCATTTTATTCAAAACGACGCTTCGGGCCGTAACGCGGCCGTGGCGCTGTTTTTCTTCAGATTTGATTTACACATATCTGAAAATCTAACCGTTGGATCTTCACAAAATTTACATCATTAGAAAGATATTTTCAAAACGAATCCAACGGTTCCAGTTTCGGGAAAATCCGACGGTCGGATCTCCCGGTATAATCGTTTGAAGTTTCGATTTCAAAATACGAACTGCAGCGTCGTTATTCGACTTTATATAATTATATTTATATATATATATATATATATATATATAATAGATTCTGGTGCTGTTTTTCTTCATATTTGAATTAAATATTCCAGACAATCCAACCGTTGGATTTTTATAAAGTTGGTGCCGTTGGAAAGATTTTTCCAAAGCGAACCCAACGGTTGCGATTTCAGGAAAATCCGATGGTCGGATCTCCCGTACTAATCATTTGAAATCACGGTTTCAAAATACGAACTGCATGGCCATGTTTCGTTATAATTTTATTTATATTTATATATTTATATAAATATAGTTCATTCAAAAATTCCTATATTGTTTCCACTTCTAATATTTCACTAACGTCTTTAAATTTTGGAAAATTTCGCCATAACCTCCTTTGTACGGGAGGGGCTGGGAAAATTCCCAAATAGCCACACGGGCGTCTCATATCAAAAAGAAAAAGGAAAAGCCAAGCGACTAGCCAACAGGCTCATAAAATCATCACCCAAACAAAACAGTAAATGTGTACCTATTTGTCGGGCACAAAAATTTTATTCCTCTTCTCTATCCCCTTTGCTATAACCTGTTCAATAAATATGCATGTACATATATACAGTTCTAATCACTTATCATTTTCCATTCAACTTCATATTTGATTCCATTTGGTTTTAAAACACCATTCATTCTAATGTTGCATGCATAGGCAAAAAATCATATCATTAGCTAATTAATGAATATTTCAACTCATGCATATTTATTTGAACGAGTGGCTATTTTTAACACTTCACATTTCAACAATTCATGTATATAATAAAAATGTGATTTTTATTGTAAAACAATTCATTTCAAAACACTATTATTTTATATAGTTGATATAGGTGATAAAAATAGGATTTTTATTGAAAAACAATTTGTTTCAAAACAGGATTATTCTATACATTTCATATTGATGTTAAAATTGGGATTTTTATTATAAAACAATTTCTTTCAAAATATGAATACCATTCAACACATGAATTTCAATTCAACGAATGAATATCGATTCAACACATGAAGGTTTTCTATAGTTTATATATATATATATATAATAATGTGATTTTTATATTTAAAACACGAAGACCATTCAACACATGAATTTCAATTCAACGAATGAATATCAATTCAACACATGAAGGTTTTCTATTCAACGAATAAATATAGTTTCAGCAACTGAAAATAATTCAAACACATGAATATTATTCAAAATTTCGGCAGCATAACGGCAGGGTAGTTAAAACCGGGATCGTCCCTAGTACGGCTCCTCGCTCTACCTTAAAACCTCGCGGTTTTTGGCAATGGGGATCATGCATCTAGTTCGCACACAGGCGGCATGTATATATTTATTTTATTTCCACAAACTAATCCTATGTGGTTTCAACCAAATATTTCTCAACCACAAATGGGTATTTTTCAACCACCATAAATCAATATCAACCACAAACAATCCCAATCAACCATTCGCTATCAATCAATTTTCACACCAAGCACAACCAATAAATATCGTCCATGGTTTGTGGACGAGGGGCGTATATATATATATATAGCAATTCACTTCTATTTCAACACATATATAATTTTTACAACGCATATACAACTAATACATCGAACGTGCAACTTATACAATGCTTATACAAGAGGTGTACAACGCTTATATAACTCATACATCGATCATATAATTTATACATCGTCGTTTCCATATCGTTTATAAATTAGAAATCTCACATTGGGTTCCACTCCACCAAAAATAGCAGAAGGCTCAGAAAAATATGCGGTCTCTTCTAAAATGTAGAAGATGCCCACACGGTCACGATGTTTCCTGTTTCATCGAATTTGGACAAGAAACGAAAAAGATATGATTTTTCAAAGTTTGCAACGGTTTAAAGGTGTTAAAACTGTTGAATATATATATATATATATATATATATATATATATATATAGCCGTATACCTCTATTTTCTTCAAAACTAGGTTTTGATCTTTCGCCCAAACCGTTGCACGATATTGGAATCGGGTTGCAGGAGGTCGAAGAGGGAGGAGAGAGCTTCCAGCGCAGGGGGGTGCGGTGGCGTTCGATCACCTGAGGCGGCAGCGGGGGTGACTTGAACGTCGCGACTTCGGGGACCCGTAACTCGAAGAATACTCAATGAAAAAAATCCAAACTTGCTATGGATTTGAAGGTCTTGTCTAGCTCTACAAAATCCTCAACAGGATGGAGGTCTAATTTTGAGCGGATTGAGAGAAATCGAGGAGAGAAGGGATTGAAGAAGTTCCGCCTACTATCGACGACGAGGAGAGAGAAAATAGATTTTCTGACCAATGATATTTTTTTGTTTATTTATATATTTTTAAAAATCCGAAAATACCCTCTTTCACACACGAGCTCTAATCCAAACCCAACGACTATCGTCCCTAGCGTTTTACCCCCATTCCGAACACAATGGGATATGTTTCGTAGGCCCATTCGACTGTTTCAGTTAGTTTCCATTCAAATTAAAATATAAAACATTCAATATTTAATTTGAACGTACATTTCAATTTGCCTGGGCCACAAATTGATTCGAAAAATTCCAGAAAAATAAATCTAGCTATGTTTTGATGATACAGTCCTAACAAAACTAGTTTCATCGAATTCTGAGACCGTTTGCAAAAAGGCCCATTTCTGGTCGATCCCATTTAACTATAATTGCCCAGAACACGTTTTCCTTTGCCACGCTCACATACTAGCTTCAAAAATTATGAAATTTGAAACCTAGTGATTACTTCACATCCTGGATCCAACAAAAGTGGTTTCGTCGAATTCCGAGGTCGTATGCAAAATGGCCAATTTCTCGGGCTATATAAATTCCATAGCGACCTTTCTGAAAATTCATTTGGCCATAACTTTTGCTTTCCATTATGAAAATTCGATTTTTCAGATTCGTTAGAAAGGTATTTACTAACAGATTTAAATATTTTTGGTTTCACTAAAATCCATTTTGTTTTGCACCTGGTACAGTCCGACAAAGTTTGAATTCAATTTTTGAAACTGCAGCACCATTTCAGGCCTTGTTTATAATTATAATTAATTATATTCGTTTTCAATTGTCGATTCAAACTCAGTTTTCATTGCTATTATTTAAAATATTTATTTTAAATATTTAAGATCCATTATTTTAGCCAATTTAAAATTTTTAAATTGGTTCAGATTTTCTGGGTCGTTACAATCTCCCCCACTTAAAACTTTTCATCCCCGAAAAGGAACAAAGTCAAAAGTGGTTTGATTAATCAACTCTACGTTCGATTTGGCTTCCATTCTCCAACTTTTCAGTTTCTGAGAATTTTCAAATTCTTCAAAAATTTGGCTAACACCCAGAATTTTCGAAAAATTTCGCCATAACCTCCTTTGCACGGGGAGGGGTTTGGAAATTTATTGGGCCGTATTAGGTACCCAATAAATTCTAATAAGCATACACATATTTATAGTGATATATTCTGGTGTTTACAGGGGAGCGTGTATTGATAATAACTCCAGAGAATAAATTCTCGTCACCCTGTCCCGTGTGGGAAATAAATAGTCCATGTGCCGTATCTAATAACTAGAGAGACATGATTATTGTCAACTCCAGACCCATGTGGGGGTTTTATTAATCTGGCAATTTTATCGTTACAATTAAACAGTCCATATCAGTCATCAGTTCAACCTGTAGAATATAGTCATCGCCGTACAAGCCTCTCGCTCGTATGGTAAATCTTCCACCTCGTCACACAAGCTCCAAATGCTTATGTGGTATATGATGAAGTATGCCTATCTTCCAGAAGTATGCCATGCAATGTAGTTCAAAATTAATTGTTACTATCCTATGGCGACATTTATTATTTCACACAGAAAAACCAGCACTCCGCATCCAATGGCATTCACAGGAGTTGATATAATAATATTTCGCATCCAAATCATTAAGGTTTACCTATTTGTCGGGCAAGCAAATAAAATCTTTACTCAACAGCTAATCCATTTACCTGCTCAAATATATAAAATGCACATGTATATATTTCTATCTATTTCCTAATCAGTTAAATGTGTGATTTAAATGAATAAATTCTACCATTATTCTTATTAATTAAATTAGCTATCGTTTCAATAATCTAATTAATCTAATTTACTATCACACGGCACAAACAACTAATCCAATTGTTTTCAACTTTTCAGAACTATACAAATTAACTCCTATTCTCCTTTAAAATCATTCATACTATAGAATTAAAAGTGCACATTCATGGAAAGAAAATAACAACAGAATAGAGAACTAATTGGTAATGCAAAGTATGGTAAATATAACTTGCACCGGAGTCAATCAGAGATATCTACTCGGCATCTAGGATAGGCTTTCTGAATGCTCTCCTCAGTTTCCCAAGTACAATCTCGCGGATCTCCACTCCATTGCACTTTGACTAAGTGAACCTTCTTGTTCCTCAGTTCTTTGGTTTCTTTGTCGATAATCTTTAGCGGCTCTCTTCTCACAGCCAATTCTGGAGTAATTTCAATATCCTGCTGAGCTGCTTCTTCCACGATCAAGTCTGAATCATGAATGTGCTTTCGAAGTTGAGATATATGAAATACATCATGAACTCCAGGCAACCAGTCAGGCAGTTTGACCCTATAAGCGAGAGTTCCGATCCGTTCCAGAATAGGAAACGGACCAATGAATTTGGGTGCCAACTTGCCAGTTTTACCGAACCGGATAACTCCTCTCATCGGCGATACTTTCAAATATACGTAGTCACCAACAGCAAAGGATATATCTCTTCTTCTTCTGTCGGCATAGCTCTTTTGTCGGCTTTGAGCGGCGAGTAATCTCTTCTTAATAAAATTAACTTTGTCGGCAGCTTCTCGAATCATATCAGGCCCTAACACAGGTCTATTTCCAGGTTCGACCCAATAAGCAGGAAATCGGCACGGTCTACCATACAATGCTTTGAATGGCGACATTGTCAGACTCGCCTGGTAGCTATTATTATATGAGAATTCAGCCAAATGCAGATGGTCTTCCCATGATCCACCGAAATCTATAACACAAGCCCGCAATAGATCTTCTAAAATACAATTCACCCTCTCAGTCTGACCGTCTGTCTGAGGATGATAAGCGGTGCTTAAGTTCAACTTCGTTCCCAGTTCGACTTGAAATGCCTCCCAGAATTTGCTAGTGAATATTGTATCTCTATCACTGACTATACTGAGCGGCACTCCATGCAGTCTAACTATTTCCCTGAAGTATATCTGCGCCAGACTCTGAGCAGTTCTGTTTGATCTGACAGGTATGAAATGGGCGGTCTTCGTGAAGTGATCTACGATCACCCAAATACTGTCATTCCCTTTTCTGGTTCTGGGCAGACCATCAATGAAATCCATAGAAATATGTTCCCACTTCCAACCAGGAACTTCTAGCGGTTGTAACAATCCAGCCAGTTTCTGTTGGTCGCTCTTGACTAGCTGGCAAGTAGGGCATCGGCTAACATATATTGAAACATCCCTTTTCATAGCCTTCCACCAAAATGTTCGCTTGAGATCGTTGTACATTTTGGCCACACCGGGATGGATACTCAGTTTGGACTTGTGACACTCATCTAACACTTCCCTTTTTAACTCTGAGATGTCAGGAACACAAATCCTTCCTTTCAACCTCAAGGTCTCATCGTCATCTATTTGAAAACACGAGGGTTCGCCTTTCTGAATCCTTTTAATCATGTCCTTAATAAAGTTATCCTCCTTCTGAAGAATAGATATTTTGTCAATCAAGGAAGTCATGATAATAAAGCTGGCGATCATTACATTCTTTTGGCTCAGCGCATCGGCCACGACATTGGCTTTCCCTGGAGTATATATAATTTCATAATCGTATGCTGCAAGGAACTCTAGCCAACGTTGCTACCTCAGATTCAAGTCCTTCTGTGTGAATAGATACTTTAACGACTAGTGATCTGTAAACAGTTCAAATCTCTCACCCAGAAGATAGTGCCTCCAGATTTTCAAAGCGAATACTATCGCCAATAACTCAAGATCATGAGTGACGTAATTCTTCTCGTGCGGCTTCAGCTGACGGCTAGCATAAGCAATCACTTGACCCCTTTACATTAACACTGCGCCAAGGCCTTCTCTAGAAGCATCAGTCCAGACTTTTAAATCTTGGTTGCCATCGATGATGGTTAACACTGGGGCAGTCGTTAGTCTTAATTTTAGCTTTTCGAAAGCCTCCTCACTTTCTGGGGTCCATTTGAATTTAGAGTGCTTCTTTGTAAGCTTCGTTAAATGACCAGATATCTTCGAAAAGTTTTTAACAAACTTCCGGTAATAGCTAGCCAATCCGAGAAAACTGCTGTTAGACCCAAAAGTGGTTCTAACACCCAAATTGATTAGAAACAAGATTAAATGAGACAAAAATAAAAATGAGCACACAGGATTTATAGTGGTTCGGCGAAGAAGTGCCTACGTCCACTTATCTTTCACTATATTCAATAATTCAGTTGCAAATACAATGTAATATTCACTCACAACTCACTTTTGTTCACTCAATTGACTAAAACAAGAAATGAAAGATGATTTGGATTCTCCGGGAGTAATGGAGTTCGGATGATGAAGGTAGTTGAATTCTTAAAGTGCTGAAAAAAGATCCTTCTCTTTGTCTCCAGACGGGGTATTTATAGGTGTGAATTTGCTTGAGACTTGATCCGGGTCGGGCCACGTGTCATCCATCGCATTCCCTTCGGGTTCGAATGAACCACCATGTTGACAACGCATCAAAGGGAAGGACGTTATGGGTATGAACTGGTCATAACCGGTCCGGATATCCAGGCGCTTTTGCAGGAGAATAACATGGATCATGGGTGCGGGTCGGAGACGTGCAGATAAGGGGTTCGGATCGGGATACCCGATCCGAACCGGATTGGTTTGGGCGCGACTCTCCTTCTCTAACCTATTCCGCTCCGCTCCATTGTTGTGGCAAGCAGATGGCTTTCCGATCCATTCGAGATTTAGTTGCCTTCCGATCCGATTAGATATGCCTTACCAATCTACTCAGTAAGAGATCACCGATCCGAACAGAAGTCTCTATCCGATCCGAACCGATATGTTGCTCTGACCCGACCCGAACAACTGTAGCTATCAATCTGAATTGTAGTGTTTTCCTCCAATCCGAACCGAAGTCTTATAATTAAAAATACCCTTCAATGTTTGGTTTCTTGACTTTGTGTTGCCTAGTTCACAAAGTAGGCTAACATTTTGCCCCCTCAAAGGATGCTTCTGTTGTATACGAAGCGTGCTTTGATGTCGTTTGAAATGCTAGTCCTTGAATCAAAACGGTCAGGAGGAATGCACAGATTTCTATCCGGTTCGGTGGCGCGACTCAGTTCGGTATCCGACTCGAGCATATTTTCTTCATTTCTGAGCAAGTTTGGGAATTTTTCTCGACACATAGTGCTTCTCTCGGGTATGCTTTTCTTTTATCTCTCTTTTGAACTCAATTCGAGTCGGATGCTAAATTAATGTGTGAAATTTATTCGGTTCGGATTCCGATCCGATGCGTTTTCGTGGATTTGGTTCTTGGACATTGGGCCTTCAGGCAGAGTTGTGCTACTGGGCCTTCACTCCGGTTCGAGCGGGTGAGAAAGAATAGGAATATGAGGAGTCAACACCACCCCTTATATAAATCCACCACCGTCTTCTTTCTTTTCTTCTTCTTTTCTGCCGCCACTTCCAAACCCTAGTATCGAAAACTTCAGAAACTCCAATATCCTGAAACTATTCCTTGTAGATTTCTCAAATCAGACATATAGGTAGCTTTTTTAATCTCGAATAACTTCGTTATAACTGCTCTTGATTTCAATTCGTGGTTGATTGGGATGGTTTAGCCATGGGGCTTTGCTTGAACTCCACATCGTTACTGGTGGATCCGCCATCACTTCGAGGCGCTGATAGGTTGGAGAGGGCAAATATTTGTCCTCAACTGGAGCTTTGGTGATGGAATGGATTTGTTTGTGAGTGGGGAGAAAGAGGAAGAAGATGAAGAGCGTGATGACAAATTGGAGTTGGTTCGGGTAGGAGACGAAGGAGCAGAAAGGAAGGAGAAGGAAAGGGAATCGGTTCGGGTTGCATACTTTAGAAACACGGGAAGGAAGGAAAATGTCGGTTCGGGTCGGAGAAGAGAATGGGATAAGGGGTTGAAATAAATGGACTGGTTAAGTGATGCTGGTTCGGTTCGGATCAGGTCACCCGATCCGATCAGATCAGTCCTTTATCTGAACTCATTGTTTCCCTTGTCTTGAACTGACCTTGCTTTAATGAAGCATCCGAACCGACCCTATATCTGTATTTGTATTGAGCCAATTATCATATGCATATCCAAACCGAACCGAACGTATCAAACTTGGCACACAAAGACTACCCAACTAATTCAACTAACATTCACTCTAGACAATAACTTCGTGGACAATTAGGATAGTGCCTTGCGAACATAAACAAGAATTAAGAACAACTCTGACTATCACTTTCTCTTCAAAGCTTCGTCTTACATTGCTGTACTTTTATTTTGCATTTCCCATATTTGCTGCACACACTTTAGTTCACACACATACACAAAGGGGGGCACGGGATAATTTACTCTAATCCGTGCTATTGCTTCTTCAATAGTTCTATGACAATGAGGCCCAGACGCTCTTCCCGCCTAGCTGAGAGGAAAGAAGCTCCGGAAACTTCTAACAAAATCACTCTTGAGGATATATCTTCTTCGTCTGATCCAGAATGGGACAGTGAGGGTCCAGATTACGGGGTTGGTCATCGGGAAAACGACGAGATGTCTTCAGAGAATGAAGTTTCTCTGGGTTTCGAAGAGGAAGGAGGGATTGGTGATAATCGAGCACCCAATGAATTTGAATCAGCCATCATATTGGAATCACCCTCGGACTCCGTTGAATCAACAATTGACAACGATCGACTTGTTCGAATTTGTCTAAAATATGGAATAATGAAAAGGGACACCCTAGTGCCCTCACGCTCTGACCGTCCCCACAACCCTCCAGAAGGATATATGACGGTCACTCGATTGATGTGCATGGTCGGTGCCATTCCTCCATTCTCTCCTTTCATCGTTGATTTCTTAAGACAAATGCGGATTGCCCCCATGCAGTTGCATCCCAATTCATATGCCTATTTGCATACCTTGTACATAGCATATCGTGAAATCCTAGGCGTAGAGCTCACGTTCGATGATGTTCATTTCTTCTATAATTTCAAGCATCGGACTAGAGAAACTCCATCTTTCTGTTACTTTGAATCAGTCCCAAAAAGGAAGATAATCTCTACACCATTTAGCAGTAAAGCTGGAGATTCCAGATTAGAATGGTTCTATATAAAGCAACAGTCTGGATGCGCTAGGAGATGGACAAAATCAAGTAAAGCGTTGATTTTCTGAACCCGGACTCTATACACTTGACTCATCACCCTGACCTGTTTTCCTTTTTGTTTGCAGTCGACAATCCCAAACAGATATCAGATCAGGTGTTCTTTGATCGGATGCACCGTCTTCTTAATGGTGATCAAAAATTCCTGACTATCGACGAGGTCCTTAAAGATGAATACCTTCATTTTCACGGGCTGCTATCCGTTTTCCGTAGCATCGGTCATGGGACGGTCCCTTATGCATACATTCCTCCAGTGGAGACAGTTCCAGAGATAGGAGAAGGCTCGGGAATTCCTACAGCTCCTCTTCAAACTTCACCTTCTCCCTCTTCCACTCAAGATGATGAACTGGCTAATCTGGCCGAAAAACATCGTGAAGGGTATATTGCCCCCGAGGAAACTACTTCTCTAGACAAGTCAAAATCTTCCCAAGAGTCGCCACTTCACGCTTCCGAAGGGGATGTTCCTAGCACTGACGAGCACATATTTCATGGTTTGGGGGATCTCCCCTTACCTGAGACTATATATACTTCAGAGGATTTCAGGAAGGATCCTTTAGCCTTCACTTCTTCCGAAGAAACTACTCCCGCTAAGGCCAAAGAGCCTGCCCGCACTAGTCTAGCTTCAGACTCGGGTTGGTTGGGGGGACACACACCACTTAGGATGCACTTTACACCACAGCATTAGCATTCGTTGCACTTCCTTCTCCATGAATCCATTAATTCTAAACTTCATTTATTTTATCGTGCAGGTACAATGTCTCGATCCTATTATGATATAAGAAAGCTTCGTCGCAGCATGTCCAATCCTCCTCAGGATGTCGAGTATGATCGCCGGGATGATCGTGGTAGGGAGGAGAGAAGACCTTATGATCCCTATCGATCTCGGCCCTCACGCTCCCGCTCACCAGTTCGACCGGAACAAGAGAAATACAAGAGCTATCAAGGTCGCAGGGAGGAGGATAGACCACCATCTAAAGACTCCACTTCCTCCCATGAAAAGCGGAGTAGAGAGAAAACTCCTCCAAGAGAAACCGGGTCTCGAAGTAAACAAAAGGTCCCTGCTACTAAGCGGCCTAGGTCAGATAAAGAGACTACTGAATCCTCTGCACATAGGAGCACCGAATTATCAATTCCCACTCCTCCCCCATTAGATGCGGGAACTGCAGTAAAGCTGGCATATTTAAAGGAGCAATTTCCCGAACACTACTTCGAGACTCTGACCTTTCTACCTACCCTTGAACCTATTTCTTCTAATTGGGCAGATGAGGCCAAGGCAAAAATTGATTTGGTAGAAAAACAATATTCTGAGATGTTCAAGTATTCACGCAATCTCTCTAGAATCATCCGCACTCTAATGACAAATGCTAACTCAATGCAAAAGACCGCGGAGGAGGATGCTAAGGCCTTAAAAACCTTAGGAAAAGACTTGGAAGACACTCAAGCTCAACTAGCTGTCGCTCAAAAGAACGCTTCTAATTTCAAACAACAGTTTGAGGACATACAAAAGCGTTATCATGACTTGCTTGAGTCCCATACCCAGGAGCGCTCTGAACTAAAAAAGCAAGCTGACGAGGCCGAGTCAGAAGCCGCTAAAACACACCTTGCTTATGCTGAGCTTGAACGGAAAAACGCCGAGTTAGCAAAAAGGAGTGCTGAATTAGAAAAGAAGCACGCTGACTTGGCTTCAAAATTGTTGGAGGCAGAGAACAGGGCTGCTCTGGCCGAGGGTAATGTGGAATGTGCTATTAAATCTGCGGAGGAAGCCCGCAAGCAACTATCAGAGGCGGAGGCTGATATTCAGGGCTTCGGCGAGCTAATGATTGAATTCTTCGCGCACATTATTCGTCGTCGAAACATTTCTTGGATCGAGGACTATCCATCCACTCTGGTTCAAGTATGGAATCAAATCGTCGAGTGGGAAAAAGAGGAACTTAAGGTTGATTCCCTCGATGAAGATAAACTGATGGAGAAATACTTGAGAGACGATGAACCGGAGCGCCTAGCTGAAGGGCGTCGCCTAATTGCTGAGGCCATGGAAGAAGAGAGGCGGAAGTCTAAACAGAAAACCATTCCCGAAGCTGGCTCCTCTTCTTCTGCTCCTGCAACTCCCGAAGTAGAAGGGTATGATCCCGAAAACCCGGGAATTCCCCGGACAACTTTGCTATCTCCCATTCCTGAAATAACTCCAGAGGTAGTAGTCACCCCCGCTGAAAAGTCTTCGGAAGGTATCCCTATCTTTTCTCCTCAATTTGCCAAGGCTACTACTACCTTTGGCTACGTGATTGAACGTTCGATGAGAAACCCTTTGCTTTCGCCTGAGTTGATAACCGATGTTTCTCATTCTGTAGGTGTTGAATCATCCGCAAAGACAGATGTAGCTCAAGGAGCTACCGCTGGGACAAAGCCCGCAGATGGGGCCAAAAAGGGGAAGACAAGGCTGCTTCTATAGACTTGGGAGAAGGAAATGAGCTAACTCAGGTCACCACTCCCCATGATGAAGAAATGATTGCAGCTTTAAAGGACGACGGAGGAGACAGGGGGCATGATGAGGAACCGGAGGTTGCAATAACTGGGGAGTCGAAAAGCGCTGATGACGTTACCTTAGCTGCCATGAAGGCTGATCAAGACAAGCGCTTGCAATTAAAGGCCGAAGAACTAGACCTTGAGGTCCTCAAGCCCCTCGCAGTTGTGGATGCGGGTTCAAGGTTAGTTGTTAAGCTCTCAACTAGATCTATTACCGAAGAACTTGCTAAAAAATCTTCTCTTGATTCCAGTGTTCCGCCCTCTGGGAAGAAATCTACTGGCTCCAGTACCGCATCTTCAGGGAAAAAGAAATCGAAACGAATCTTGACTGAAGCCGAGAAGGAAGCAAAGGATGCGGAAAAAGCCGCCAAGAAATCTAAGGCTCATTCCAAACCCAAATAGTGGGTCCCCCTGTATCTTTTTAGCATCTTTGTGAACCAATAATTGCTGCTACAAAGGCAGCTCCTGCACTTTCTTTTTTAGCTATTTCCCTGTACAAATTCATTCATTGGTAAATAAAAATAATTCACTTTTTGCAATGTTTATTTGTTAGTAGCTCTGCACTTATGTAAAAATGCATGTCTATAGTTATGAAACGAAGTCGTGGAGGGGGGAAATATGTGTATGCATATGTGTCCCCAGTCAATTTCCACATGTTATTCAATGCTTAACCATGCAATCTGAATGCTCCCGATTTTCTGACGGGATAGCACTTCCTGTGTCGTCAGTACTTGTCGTTTTTTCTGGCATTTCTTTTATACTCTCCCTCTTTCTTTTGAGAGTTAGAGTTCGAGTTCAGTCATCTGTTTATTCCCCAGTCATTCAACGGGGAAAGACTTCTTTCTCGGCGCTCAGTCGGAGACGCCTTTATACTCTCTTTCTCTCTGGAAAGTTAAAGTTAGGAGGAGAATTTATTTTTCAGCGCTCAGCCGGAGACGCTTTTATACTCTCTCTCTCTTTCTCTGGAGAGTTAGAGTTAGGAAGAGAATTTCTTTTTCAGCGCTCAGTCGGAGACGCTTTTATACTCTCTCTCTCTCTGGAGAGTTAGAGTTATGAATGTCGTTTTCTCATTCTTTTATGTCTTATTGCACAAATAATCATTGTGCTTCTTTTTATGTCTAAACTGTTTTCAACCTTTTTAGGCTCTGAGTTATCCTGTATTTTATAATCACAACAGAATAACTAATGAATGTAAATGCATAAAAGTAAATAACACACAATATTTTTATAGTGGTTCAGCTAAGTCGTAGCCTACATCCACTTTATAGTCCTTTATTCATATCATCATATTTTCCCAAGGCAAGGCGTGCCTTATTACAGGGTTCACAGGAGAAATAACAAAAAGTATAGCATTTCTAATCCAAATATCGCATTAAGTGTTGGGCATTCCATGTTCAAGGGACTTCTTCGCCATCTACGGTCGTTAACTTGAAGGTTCCTTTTTCAAGTTTCCGTTGGATGACAAAGGGTCCTTCCCATTTTGGGCCGAGGTGAGGAAGGGATGGAAAAACTCTCTTTAGCACCAAATCTCCTGGTTCAAAAGTTCTGAGGCGAACTTTTTTGTCATAATAGCGTGCCATCTGACGCCGATGTCTTGCTGCACGCAAGTCTGCTTCGTCCCTTTTCTCTTCGACTTCATCAAGGGACTCAAGTAAGAGCGCCCGATTCGTCATCGGGTCATAGTACGTCACCCTGTGGGAAGGAACTTCCAGTTCAACTGGAATTACTGCTTCTGAGCCAAAGGAGAGAGAGAAAGGGGTATGACCGGTAGCCGTTTTAAACGTTGTTCGATATGCCCACAAGGTTAGGGGCAATTCATCAACCCACTTTGCCTTTGCACGCTCTAATCGCTTCTTGAGGATGGATTTTATTACCTTGTTTATTGCCTCTACTTGCCCATTCGATTGTGGATAGGCAACTACGGTATATCGTTTGTCTATCTTATATTTCTGGCAAAAATTTCTGAATTCAGTGCTATCAAATTGGGTCCCGTTGTCAGTAATAATCGTCCTTGGGATCCCGAATCGGCATATAATATTTCTGACCACAAAACTTATCACCTTTCTTGTTGTGATCTTAGTCAAGGGCTCAGCTTCCACCCACTTCGTGAAATAATCCACGGCTACTATTGCATACTTAGCTCCTCCTTTTGCAATTGGTAAAACTCCAATGATATCAATTCCCCATGTGGCAAATGGCCAAGGACTCACCATCGATTTAAGCTGGGTCGACGGTGCCCTGGGTATTTTGGCGAATCTCTGGCACTTATCGTAGCGTCGTGAATAATCAGCTGCATCTCTGTTGATCGTAGGCCAGAAGTACCCGTACCGCAATATTTTCTTTGCTAAAGTTTGACCTCTTGTATGATCTCCACACTCACCTTCGTGTACTTCTCTCAATACACGCTTGATGTCGTCGTGTGCGATACATTGTAACAGGGGCATAGAAAATCCTTGTCTATAGAGAGTATCGTCTTTTATAACATATCTGGTAGCTTTGCGTACTACAGCTCTTTTCTCACTCTTCTTCGATGGGAGTGTCCCATTCTTGAGAAAATTCTTAATTGGAGTCATCCATGACTCCTTCTCTGGTTCCGCTTCATAAGCGAGTTCAATTTCCATCGACTCAAAGCTTGGCGACTCCAACGTTTCAATTGGAATTACCTCAGTCTCTTCTGGATTGTCAGAACTAGCCAGTTTTGCCAGTCTATCCGCTTTCTGGTTTTCAACTCTGGGAATATGTGTTATGTTGTACTAAGCTATTCAATAGCTCTTTCACTTTCTTGAGGTAGGCGATAAGCCGAGGTCCTCGAGCCGCGAATTCCTCTCGCACTTGACAAACAACAATTTTAGAGTCACAGAATATGTCTATCATTTTTACTCCAAGATCTTTAGCAAGTTTCAGCCCAGCAATCAGGGCTTCATATTCAGAGTCATTGTTAGTTGCCGAAAATTCTAATCGCAGGGCGTAATATAACGACCGTCCCTCGGGAGTAACTAAGACAATTCCAGCTCCGGACCTTCGGTCATTCTTAGCTCCATCTGTATATAATTTCCACGGATTCATTTCTAGCTCTTCCTCAGGTTTAACCACTCGGTCATTGACTATTTCCTCCTCTGGAATGGTGAACTCTGCAATAAAGTCTGCTAGAGCTTGCCCCCTGATTGACTTTCGTGATTGAAAATTCAAATCAAACTGACTTAGCTCTATGTTCCATTTGATCAACCTTCTCGATGCTTCGGGTCTCTGCAATACCTGCCTTAAGGGCTGGTCGGTGTATATGGTTATTGGATGGGCTTGGAAATAGTGACGAAGTTTTCGGGATGCGATCAGGAGGCTGTAAGCGAGCTTCTCAATTTTTGGGTAGTTGCGCTCTGCCGCTGCTAATTTCTTACTCACATAGTACACCGGCCTTTGTACTTTGTCTTCTTCTCGAACCAGGGCTGTGCTGACAGCGTGAGCCGAGACTGCCAAATAAACAAATAATTCTTCGTGATCTACGGGCTTTGATAAAATTGGCGGTTTCTCTAACAGCTCTAACAGATTTTGAAAAGCCTCAACACAATCGGGAGTACACTGGAAGTTCTTCTTTCCCCTTTTTATCAAATCAAAAAACGGAACACACTTATCTGTGGCTTTGGAGATGAATCTACTCAACGCCGCTACCTTCCCTGCCAGACTTTGGACGTCTTTAATTCTCCTCGGTTCTTCGATGTTTCTAATCGCTGCTATCTGGCTAGGGTTGATTTCAATTCCTCGGGAACTCACAATGAAACCAAGGAACTTTCCCGACGCCACTCCAAATGAACATTTTAAGGGATTCAATTTCATACGGTACTTTCGCAAGATACCAAACATTTCCGCTAAGTCTTGCGTATGGCTGGAAGACTGCTTTGATTTAACAAGCATATCATCCACATAAACTTCCATAGTCTTTCCTATTTGATCATAAAACATTCTATTTACCAAGCGCTGATAAGTAGCTCCAGCGTTTTTTAACCCGAATGGCATTACAACATAGCAATATAGCCCCAAATTCGTAATGAAACTCGTATGTTCTTGGTCTGGTACGTGCATAGGAATTTGGTTGTATCCAGAATATGCGTCCATGAAAGAAAGAAGTTCATGACCTGCTGTCGAGTCTACAAGCTGGTCAATCCTGGGAAGCGGGAAACTATCTTTCGGGCAAGCTTTATTTAGATCTGAAAAGTCAATGCAAGTCCGCCACTTTCCGTTTGGCTTCTTTACTAAGACGGGATTCGATATCCAGTCGGGATAAGTCGAATCTCGAATAAATCCATTTTGCTTCAATTTCTCTACTTCCTCTTTGAGAGCAGTCGACCTCTCTGGGCCCAGCATGCGTCTCTTTTGCTTCACAGGCGGATGCTTCGGATTTACATTCAATTTGTGGCTTATAATGGAAGGTGATATCCCACACATGTCAGCATGGGTCCAGGCGAACACATCTAAGTTTGCCTTCAAGAAGTCCATCAATTCTTCAGCACGACGTGGATCCAATTGAGAACCAATCTTCAAAACTTTCGTCGGATCAGCTTTATCAATGGGAATTTCCACTGTCGCTTCGTTAGGAGTTGCATTCCTAGCCTCTGGTTCCTCGTCTTTTCTGGGATCCAGGTCTTCAGGCGTTCCTTTGGGCAACTCCCTCGGGTTCAATCTCTCTAATTGCTATGCCGAGTCCCCCTTTGAGGGAGACGAGGCATCTTTACTCTCAGCATTAACTCCTTTCATCAACATCTTCAGTTCGGCCATATAGCAGGCCCGTCCAGAAACCTGATCCCCTCTCATTACTCCAGTCCCGGCTTCGGTTGGGAACTTTAGTAACAAGCACCAAGGGGCGATACAAACTCTAAATTCAGCGAGGGCAGGTCTCCCTAAAAATGCGTTATATGGCGAATCTACGTCCAATACTACGAACTGAAGCATTCGCACTCTTCTACGTTCTCCTTGCCCTAGGGTCACGGGCAACTCTATATATCCCATGGGAGCTGTCGTCGCTCCGTTGAAGCCTCTAATCCATCCTTCACAAGGTTTCAGATCTTCGGGCTCAAGCTTCATCTGATCAAATGACTTCTTGAACAAAATATTAACGGAACTACCGTTGTCTACTAGTACCTTATGGACCAAAGCCGGCCCAATGGTGGTAGTAATAACCAACGGATCATTGGTGGGAGATTGTATCCCGGTGTTGTCTCGGCTGCGAAATACCACGTCGTCGAACATGGTTTTCTGTTGTTTTATGGGGGCGACATCTTCCAAATCATCACCTTCATTCAGGTCTAGATGCTTGGCATCATTCACATATTGGTCCATTGACCTAAAACTTCTGATTGCCGGGTGAGGTCCGCCTACAATGGAGTTGATGACAATTCCTTTACCTTTCTGCTGCGCTGTAGGCTTGGGAGCAGGTAGGATTTGTTTTGGAGCCTGCTCCCCTTGCCCCCTGTCCCTCGGGGCAACCTTGTACTCATCCAACTTTCCTTCATGCAGCAGCTTCTCAATTACATCCCTCAAATGCCGACATTCATTGGTCGAATGCCCATGAGTTCCGTGAAACAAGCAAAATTTCCCTGTCGCCATTTCTTTCTCGGTCGAATCACGAGGTGGCGGTCTTTTGTACTGCAACACATTGTACGTATCCAGGTAAATATTTTCCAGGGTGTCATTCAATGGTGTATAATTCTCGTAGTTCTGGAATCGGGGTCTTTTGTTAGGGTCGCTTCCCCTATTTCTGTTTCTTCTGTTACCGTTTGGATTACGGTTATTGTTGTTGTTTCCCCCACTTCCAGTATTGCTGTTTCCACCCTTGCTTCCTACATTTACTTCAACCTTGCCAGAATTCTCCCCCGACTGCTTCACGGCGATATTACTCTGCACATTCTCCTTTGAAGCTGTCTCAGACTTTCTTTTTCGGTTTGCCCTGGCCTCCTCTCGCCTTAAATAAATATCGGGTTTTTCGTAGAATATCTCCCTTGTGGGTGGTGTCTTCCCAGAAAGGTAGTCTCCAAATTCAGATTCAGGATCGACTCCTTCCTTCAATGCCATCAGAATAGTGGGCTCATGCGGGTCACTGACCTCAGTTACAGCTTGGTTAAAACGAACAAGATATGCCCTTAGAGATTCTCCTGGTGCTTGTTTGATTCTCGATAATTCAATAACGCTCTTGGACTTTCGGGCATGTAGTCGGAACCGGTTCATGAAACGCTCGCTTAGTTCCTTGTAATTAGAAATCGAACGAGGAGGAAGTCGGGTAAACCAGAACAATGCCACATCTTCTAGGTAGATTGGAAATGCTTTGCACTTCACTTCATCAGGGGCAGCAGCGGCATTCATGAGCCACGAATACCGCATCAAATGCTGTCCTGGATCAGTCCTTCCATTATACTTGTCCATCTGTGGCAAGTTAAAGCGTCAGGGAAACTGGAAGTCGAGGATATCGTCGGTGAACGGAGTATGGCTTCGTTCAATGCCATAGTCTTCATTTGTATAATTCCGACTCTCGGACATAATTCGGCGAACCATTGCCTGTACATCAGCACTAGTTAGGGGCTGCTCAGGTTCCCAGGCCCTAGTATCCGAGTTCCTTCTGGGCTCTTGCTCAGGAGATGCCCTTCTTCTTCGAGCTGCCTCTGCTCGATTCCGTTCCCTGCGTTCCCGGTCGATCTCGGGAAGAGGGGACTGGAGTCTTTGCCCCCGAGTGGGGTCATCGTTTCCTAATGCTCGTGCGATATCCTCGCGAGATCCCAAAGATCCAAATGTCAGCTGCTCCACATTCTGAGGTCGTTCGAGTGGCCTCCGTTCACGGGGCCTCTCTTCCTCGGAAGATGAAGATTGATCTACTGGTGTGTGACGAACCGGTGATGGAGTTCTTTGCCGACGGAGTTCACTAATCTCCCGACTCATGAGCCTCATATTTTCCTACATCATGAGATTAGTGCGCTCATGAACTCTCATAGCTTCCCTTGTGCTCTCAAGCATGTCAAGCAAGCGCGAAAAGTTTCCTTGAGTGATGGGCGCAGATGGATTGACCTGATCACCAACCCTGGCAGCTGGAATTGGAGCATTCGTAGGGACTCGAGTAGAGGTTCCAGCTTCACCAAGCACCGGGTCGGATCGGAGGTAGGAAGTCGGATCGGATCGGAGCTGGGGTGCCTGATCGGATCGGTGCGCAGCGAGCAGCTCAGGTCGGTTCAGATTGGGGGAATGCACTGCTTCAGAGTCTCCTACCCGGATCGGATCGGAGCTCTCCCCCTGCTGTCGGTTCGGATTTCCTGCATTGATTCTTCCTGCTGCTGAACTCTGTCCCCGAGACCTTGTTACAACAGCGTTTTGCTGATCTTCGCCAGCTCCATTTCCTCGAAAAGACTGAACTTCCTTGCCTTTTCCTTTGGCCATGAATCTTTGACAATTACTTCAACGAATGTAAGAAAGCGGAGAAACTTAAGGATTCACTTCTTTGAACTCAACGGTCCAAAAAGTAGAAAGAGATCCCGGAAAATAAAGAGTTTAGATGAGGATTCTCAGTGAAAGCACCAAAATGTTAGACCCAAAAGTGGTTCTAACACCCAAATTGATTAGAAACAAGATTAAATGAGACAAAAATAAAAATGAGCACACAGGATTTATAGTGGTTCGGCGAAGAAGTGCCTACGTCCACTTATCTTTCACTATATTCAATAATTCAGTTGCAAATACAATGTAATATTCACTCACAACTCACTTTTGTTCACTCAATTGACTAAAACAAGAAATGAAAGATGATTTGGATTCTCCGGGAGTAATGGAGTTCGGATGATGAAGGTAGTTGAATTCTTAAAGTGCTGAAAAAAGATCCTTCTCTTTGTCTCCAGACGGGGTATTTATAGGTGTGAATTTGCTTGAGACTTGATCCGGGTAGGGCCACGTGTCATCCATCGCATTCCCTTCGGTTTCGGATGAACCACCATGTTGACAACGCATCAAAGGGAAGGACGTTATGGGTATGAACTGGTCATAACCGGTCCGGATATCCAGGCGCTTTTGCAGGAGAATAACATGGATCATGGGTGCGGGTCGGAGACGTGCAGATAAGGGGTTCGGATCGGGATACCCGATCCGAACCGGATTGGTTTGGGCGCGACTCTCCTTCTCTAACCTATTCCGCTCCGCTCCATTGTTGTGGCAAGCAGATGGCTTTCCGATCCATTCGAGATTTAGTTGCCTTCCGATCCGATTAGATATGCCTTACCAATCTACTCAGTAAGAGATCACCGATCCGAACAGAAGTCTCTATCCGATCCGAACCGATATGTTGCTCTGACCCGACCCGAACAACTGTAGCTATCAATCTGAATTGTAGTGTTTTCCTCCAATCCGAACCGAAGTCTTATAATTAAAAATACCCTTCAATGTTTGGTTTCTTGACTTTGTGATGCCTAGTTCACAAAGTAGGCTAACAACTGCGAACTTCAGTGGGGGTACTGGGCTGTTTCCAATTTTGAATAGCTGTGATTTTGCTTGGATCCACGGCAATTCCTTCTTTCGATACGACGTGGCCTAGAAATTTTACTTCATCTTGCCAGAAGATACATTTGGAAAATTTGACTTTTAATACATTCCGTCTCAGAATTTCTAGAACCTGTTCCAGATGCTTTTCATGTTCGGCCTTTGATTTAGAGAAGATTAGAATATCATCAATAAAAACCAGAACAAATTTATTCAAAACTCCTCTGAACACTCTATTCATCATATCGACGAAGTAAGCTGGAGCGTTACATAAGCCGAACGGCATTACTAACCACTCATAGAATAAGTCGGGACCTCTGAATGCTGTCATTGGAACACACTCTTCGGCAATTCGAAGTTGATGGAAACCTGTAGCTAGGTCCATTCGTGAAAATACTTGTGCGCCATTTAATCGATCCAACAAATCATCAATCCGCGGCAATGGATATTTGTTCTTTATGGTCTGCTTGTTCAAATCACGATAATCCACACATAGACGTAGAGTACCGTCAGATTTTGGGACAAACACCGCTACTACACCCCAATCAGAGAAACTAGGCCTGATCAGACCCTTCCACACTAGCTGTCGTGTTTGATTGTCAAGTCCTTCTTTCTCTTTCAAGGACATTCTTCGAATAGCGTGAACTACCGGCCTTGCATTGGGAATCAAAGCGATCTTGAAATCTATTTCTCTCTGCGGAGGCAAGCAAACAACTTTTTCAAACACATCCGCATAATTTTTGACGACAGGAATGTCTTTGATGAGGTCAGGAATATTCTCTGTGACTTCTGGGATATTTTCTATTTGAGCTGGAGAAACATCTAGAGCTGCCCAGAAGTCTTTTCTATTAGCATTCTGACCTTCACAGGGAATGGTTATATAATCACCTGATTTATTCTTCGCCTTTACGACTCTGTCGGCGCATTTAACTTCAGCTTCATATTTGGTCAACCAGACTAACCCCAAGATAAGATCAAACTCTTTAAAATTCATGACGACTGTGATGGTAGGAAACCGATAACGAGAAAAGGAAACCGGCACTCCACAAGCCCAACTGAGATCGATGGAACCCCCAACCGGATTCTGGACAGTCATTGGTTCTTTGAGCTTCTTCAAATTCAAATCCAGCTTTTTAGCTGCACTCTTGGCAATGAAGCTTCGTGACGCACCTGTGTCAAACAGTACTTTAACTGGGATGTCTTTGACAGTTAGCGTGCCTTCTAAAACATCTGGCCTTTCCTGAATAGCTGAGGGCTCAGAAGTTTCTGCCACTTCATTTACTTGAACTATTTCAGTCTTTTTCAACTGCTAGCAATCTTGCTTTACGTGACCAGCCTGATGGCAGAGATTGCATTTTCTATTTTCTTTAACCTTGCTCTTTGATTTAGATCCCTCCTTCTTTTGCAATTTCAAGGACTTACATTTCCTGGACAAATGACCATCTTGATTGCAGTTTAAGCACATAGCGGTCATTACTGATTCTTTCTCAGGTCTGGCCCTTTTCCGATTTACTTTGGGCTTCTTACTGACCTCAGACAACGTACTGCCCTCAGGACGATCAGTTTCAGACTCATTTTTATTGCTGGAACTGACTTCCTCTTCATCGCGCAACATGCCTTTCTTATGGAGATCTTCATACTGATAAGCCATATAAATCATTTCTGAAAAAGGAAGCTTCACATGCCCCATTACTTTATTCTGATATTTCCTTTGAAGCCTGTAAATAAATCTCATATTCTTTATCCTCGTATTTTGAATTAGATGGGGAGCAAAGTGAGAAAGTTCGTTGAATTTCTTATGATATTCTGGGATGGTCATATCTCCTTGTATCAAATAAGAAAATTCATCACATAGTCGCTCAGTCGCTTCTGGAGGAGTAAATCTTTCCAGGAAAACCACTTTGAATCTGTCCCAGGTGATATCACCTTCTGGATTATTCTCTATAACCGAATCCCACCAGAATAAAGCTTCGTCTTTGAGTGCCCAGGAGGCCAGTAATCTTTTCTGGTCATCCCTCAGCTTTAAACCATCAAAGATCTTTTCAACCGAACGAATCCAAGCCTGTGTCTTCATAATAGATTCTTCACCTGAGAACGGTATTCCACCCATATTTCGATATTTGATTAATAGGGCCTCAATATCCTGTTCTGCATTCCTTCTGTTTCTGACACTCATTTTCTAGTACTTCTGCAAATGGCAGATCAAGTGTCAGGTCACAGAAAAGGTATTTTAAAATATAGAAACATATACTTCAAATGTAAATGTGTCTATCGAGGTGTAATTTCATTCTGCTTTACTCATACTAGGATATTACTGATCCTATCTGTATAGAGTTACCCGTCCTAGAACACTACTGGTTCTATTTCTGACGAGTTCGTTAATATGTTATATTCCAGCACTAAGCTTAACCAAATCTCTGATACCACGTTGTGACCACCCCAAATCCCGTACCGACGGAAACAAGGGTAATCATTGGAATATAACACAGAAATAGATAATAGCAGAACGGAAATAAATAAATACACCAGATAATGAACAATAGAATATACTATATAAGAGTAATCATCAGAGTTACACGGTATACGGGATCATACTTAGTACAAATACAGTTCAACTATACATATATGTCTACAGCGGAAAAACATACATAATGTTCAATAGGAGTTGAACAGCATAAAAAGAGATAAATGATAGAATCCATCTTCAGCTCCAGCGAGAAAGAACTAGCTAAACCTGAATACAAGGCTGCCCGTGTAGAAAAAGGGGCACCCGAGTTTGAAAGTGAAACAAACTACGAGTCAGTCATGGGACTGGTATGAGAAATCTACTCAACACATATATAATTTGGCTAATCACAAGACCACGCCACTTTCGTGGAACGAGTTTACTCCATTGGATTGCCAGTGCTTTAAAACAAATCTTTCTTTTAAACAACGCGATGCATTTTATAAAAATGAAGCCATTATAAGACTCAATTCCCATCACACAATGCAACGCAAACCGGATGATAGAGTTTTTACCTTATAACGGCCAAGATATGCTTGATACGAATAAAACAAAGGCATTTGATATTATTGCTAGTGTTTATATGTTTTGAAAACAATTTCAAATCATAACTATCAATCATAGACGACATTAATGCCCCATACCACTATGTCGCCATATATAGGTATACAATCAAAATCGCACGATGTCGTATTTGGAAATTGGATTTTCGTCCTGAACCAAGGCAAAAGATAGTCCTTACCAAATTCGAGACTGCCTAGCCCGAGCCTCAGGAACAGCCGCAACTGCCCCTTGGATCGTCAGGGCCGGTCCACCGATGTGGATTATTATGCCTGAACAATACGTTTCCCCGCCCTTTGGGGCGTAAACGAGCCAACGAATGACTCCATCGGACCCGGATCGTCCGACCAAACCGAGGCGCCTCGCAACAGCAACAACCACACAGGTGAAAAGTATATAAATGTCAGGGCTGGTAGGTCACTGACACCACCCTAGCTAGGAAGAAACGCATGCCCTCCCTGAGATCCTTCTCCCGTTTCTGGTTCATACCGGGGCGTGACGCTCGCGAATTCACGTCATACACAAAGCTACGCCACATAGGCGGTGCTTTGATCATCACCACAAGACTTTGCTTTTCAACAGAAGTCCTGATCATTTGCCACTTAGGCGTGCCACACTAGCAATTCATGCCATGCGACTGATGTCCATCGATATACAACCTCTGAGCTCGTGCATTTCAGAGAAGGGCATTAAGCAAAAGAATAAATTCTCCGCCGCCAAACAGATGTATATTTAATAGAGATCAATCAACACAGAATAAAATCCAATGTCAGACACACAGTCCATTTACAAGTCCGTTCTGGGTCTGAACGAAACCGGAGGCACTAAATACCTCGTAAACCCATCGATCACCACGTACGTCTGGACGATCACCACTCATTATCCATATTTCGGGATGCCTCCCAATCAAGACCTCGATTACCATCCAAACGAGGTGAAGATCTCCGGTCTTCGACCACCGTCTTCATCTTCGATTTCTTATCGTCAATTCAGTTATTCAGAATGGGATAAACCTGGTCTTTCTGAGCAACTCACGTATACAATAAACAAGTGCAACACTAACATATACACGCATCATTTCAATTCATTAGTCACTAACCGTCAATCAGTAAGAGAACGATTTCCCCAATATTAACCCCGAAGGCCGAAACCAACATCAGATCAACACCTAGGAAACCATTCGACTTAGCCAACCTTCAATTAATTTCTAAATCACATCCATATCGTTTATAATATTTTATAACGATTTATCGCCATTTTTATTTATTTGAAAATAGCCATTTTATTCAAAACGACGCTTCGGGCCGTAACGCGGCCGTGGCGCTGTTTTTCTTCAAATTTGATTTACACATATCTGAAAATCTAACCGTTGGATCTTCACAAAATTTACATCATTAGAAAGATCTTTTCAAAACGAATCCAACGGTTCCAGTTTCGGGAAAATCCGACAGTCGGATCTCTCGGTACAATCGTTTGAAGTTTCGATTTCAAAATACGAACTACAGCGTCGTTATTCGATTTTATATAATTATATTTATATATATATATAAATATAATCGATTCTGGTGCTGTTTTTCTTCAGATTTGAATTAAATATTCCAGACAATCCAACCGTTGGATTTTTACAAAGTTGGTGCCGTTGGAAAGATTTTTCCAAAGCGAACCCAACGGTTGCGATTTCAGGAAAATCCGATGGTCGGATCTCCCGTACTAATCATTTGAAATCACGGTTTCAAAATACGAACTGCATGGCCACGTTTCGTTTTAATTTTATTTATATTTATATATTTATATAAATATAGTTCATTCAAAAATTCCTATATTGTTTCCACTTCTAATATTTCACTAACGCCTTTAAATTTTGGAAAATTTCGCCATAACCTCCTTTGTACGGGAGGGGCTGGGAAAATTCCCAAATAGCCACACGGGCGTCTCATATCAAAAAGAAAAAGGAAAAGTCAAGCGACTAGCCAACAGGCTCATAAAATCATCACCCAAACAAAACAGTAAATGTGTACCTATTTGTCGGGCACAAAAATTTTATTCCTCTTCTCTATCCCCTTTGCTATAACCTGTTCAATAAATATGCATGTACATATATACAGTTCTAATCACTTATCATTTTCCATTCAACTTCATATTTGATTCCATTTGGTTTAAAAACACCATTCATTCTAATGTTGCATGCATAGGCAAAAAATCATATCATTAGCTAATTAATGAATATTTCAACTCATGCATATTTATTTGAACGAGTGGCTATTTTTAACACTTCACATTTCAACAATTCATGTATATAATAAAAATGTGATTTTTATTGTAAAACAATTCATTTCAAAACACTATTATTTTATATAGTTGATATAGGTGATAAAAATAGGATTTTTATTGAAAAACAATTTGTTTCAAAACAGGATTATTCTATACATTTCATATTGATGTTAAAATTGGGATTTTTATTATAAAACAATTTCTTTCAAAATATGAATACCATTCAACACATGAATTTCAATTCAACGAATGAATATCGATTCAACACATGAAGGTTTTCTATAGTTTATATATATAGATAATAATGTGATTTTTATATTTAAAACACGAAGACCATTCAACACATGAATTTCAATTCAACGAATGAATATCGATTCAACACATGAAGGTTTTCTATTCAACGAATAAATATAGTTTCAGCAACTGAAAATAATTCAAACACATGAATATTATTCAAAATTTCGGCAGCATAACGGCAGGGTAGTTAAAACCGGGACCGTCCCTAGTACGACTCCTCGCTCTACCTTAAAACCTCACGGTTTTTGACAATGGGGATCATGCATCTAGTTCACACGCAGGCGGCATGTATATATTTATTTTATTTCCACAAACTAATCCTATATGGTTTCAACCAAATATTTCTCAACCACAAATGGGTATTTTTCAACCACCATAAATCAATATCAACCACAAACAATCCCAATCAACCATTCGCTATCAATCAATTTTCACACCAAGCACAACCAATAAATATCGTCCATGGTTTGTGGACGAGGGGAGTGTATATATATATATATATAGCAATTCACTTCTATTTCAACACATATATAATTTTTACAACGCATATATAACTTATACATCGAACGTACAACTTATACAACGCTTATACAAGAGGTGTACAACGCTTATATAACTCATACATCGATCATATAATTTATACATCGTCGTTTCCATATCGTTTATAAATTAGAAATCTCTCATTGGGTTCCACTCCACCAAAAATAGCAGAAGGCTCAGAAAAATATGCGGTCTCTTCTAAAATGTAGAAGACGCCCACACGGTCACGATGTTTCCTGTTTCATCGAATTTCGACAAGAAACGAAAAAGATATGATTTTTAAAAGTTTGCAACGGTTTAAAGGTGTTAAAACTGTTGAAAATATATATATAGCCGTATACCTCTATTTTCTTCAAAACTAGGTTTTGATCTTTCGCCCAAACCGTTGCACGATATTGGAATCGGGTTCCATGTGGTCGAAGAGGGAGGAGAGAGCTTCCGGCGCAGGGGGTGCGGTTGCGTTCGATCGCCTGACGCGGCGGCGACTTGAACGTCGCGACTTCGGGGACCCGTAACTCGAAGAATACTCAATGAAAAAATCCAAACTTGCTATGGATTTGAAGGTCTTGTCTAGCTCTACAAAATCCCCAACAGGATGGACGTCATATTTTGAGCGGATTGAGAGAAATCGAGGAGAGAAGGGATTGAAGAAGTTCCGCCTGCTATCGACGACGGGGAGAGAGAAAATAGATTTTCTGACCAATGATATTTTTTGTTTATTTATATATTTTTAAAAATCCGAAAATACCCTCTTTCACACACGAGCTCTAATCCAAACCCAACGACTGTCGTCCCTAGCGTTTTACCCCCATTTCGAACACAATGGGATATGTTTCGTAGGCCCATTCGACTGTTTCAGTCAGTTTCCATTCAAATTAAAATATAAAACATTCAATATTTAATTTGAACGTACATTTCAATTTGCCAGGGCCACAAATTGATTCGAAAAATTCCAGAAAAATAAATCTATCTATGTTTTGACGATATGGTCCTAATAAAACTAGTTTCGTCGAATTCTGAGACCGTTTGCAAAAAGGCCCATTTCTGGTCGATCCCATTTAATTGTAATTGACCAGAACATGTTTTCCTTTGCCACGCTCACATACTAGCTTCAAAAATTATGAAATTTGAAACCTAGCGATTACTTCACATCCCGGATCCAACAAAAGTAGTTTCGTCGAATTCCGAGGTCGTATGCAAAATGGCCAATTTCTCGGGCTATATAAATTCCATAGCGACCTTTCTGAAAATTCATTTGGCCATAACTTTTGCTTTCCGTTATGAAAATTCGATTTTTCAGATTCGTTAGAAAGGTATTTACTAACAGATTTAAATATTTTTGGTTTCACTAAAATCCATTTTGTTTTGCACCCGGTACAGTCCGATAAAGTTTGAATTCAATTTTTGAAACTGCAACACCATTTCAGGCCTTGTTTATAATTATAATTAATTATATTCGTTTTCAATTGTCCATTCAAACTCAGTTTTCATCGCTATTATTTATAATATTTATTTTAAGTATTTAAGATCCATTATTTTAGCCAATTTAAAAAATTTAAATTGGTTCAGATTTTCTGGTTCGTTACAAAAATCTACCCAAATGTTGAAGCAGATCAAAACATTAAATATATAGTTTCTGCTTTGCAAGAATTGTATTCCGAGTATGTGTTGAATGCTATAATGGACCTGGATTCTACAAAAAAAGGTATCAACTCTAAATGCAATGATAGATAGATGACCAAAAGTATATCTGAATTTGAGATTTAGGTTGAAGAGTCTGACACTATAGAACCAACCGAATCGGAGTTGGATGTATATTTGAAGGAAAGTCGTTATAAATGCACTGATTTGGATTTTAATTTCTTGTATTGGTGGAAACTAAATGCTTCAAAGTATAAAATATTATTGAGCATGACATGTGATATGCTTTCAATTCCAATCAGCAATGTTGCTTCTGATTCTGCATTCAGTGCTGGTGGCAGAGTACTAGATCAGTTTCGAAGTTCATTGAATCCTGAAACAATCCAGGCTTTAATATGCAATGGTGACTGGTTAAGATCAAAATATGCATTGAAAGAGGTAAAAAAATGTTTATGAAAGGATATTTAGTTAAATACCTTGCTAAACTTTTGAAAAAATGATAAACATATTTTGTTGCTTGTGTCTTTCTGATTTGTGATTAGGTGCAACAACAAGAAGAGGCGTCTAACGTTGTCACATTTGATTGAATGAAAATAGAATCATGGTCATGGGTAATATCATTTCTGTTCCTTTTTTATTACTGTGCAATTTTATTTTATTTTGTTAGTTTGAAGGTACATGTTATTACATTTTCCATTTTCCTTAAGTACTACATAGTTTCGTATCTACATGTTATTAAAATAAAATGAAAGTATATGTTCATGGACATGTTTTTTTTTGTTCATATTTACATGTTTTTAAAATAGAATGAAACTTTCTGATTATGGACATATTTCTTTCTGTTCATATCTACATAGGTTTATGTCCACAATTTGAATGTACATAGATTCACAGGTTTATATCTGCAATTTGATTATACATATTATTTTAACAAAAACATGGCATGGTTTTGCATCATGAAGCAATAGCAGATGCTTGCATTTTTCAGCCTTGAATTTGGCTTTTAATCGGTGAACCCCTTTCGTGAAGCAAAAATATTAAATTTGATTGTACACATTTTGATTCACATCTTTATATCTACAATTGATTATACACAGATTCACAGGTTTATATCTACAATTTGATTATACACATTTCTTTTAACCAAAGAATTTTTCAGCCTTGCATCATGAAGCAGTAGCTTTTAACTGGTGAATGTACATATAAACCTGTGAATCTATATGAACAGAACAAAATAAATTAAACTTTGTTATACACCGGTGAATTTATGTTAGAAATGGAGTGGTGCAAAATTACATGGCACTATATTAACAGCGCGAAGATGTCGGTTTGCATGTATAAAGCGTACTACAACAGATTATCTACTAATGATCATATGATCAATTGGGGATATAACGTAAATCCTATATGCGTTCTATGCATGGAAAATAATGAGACAAGAGATCACCTTTTTTTCACTTGCCCCTATTCATCCTACCTCTGGGCTAGATGCATATTTAAATTGGATTCTCCTCCATTCACGAACCATGCATTAACACTGGAAGACAAGATGGGTTTCCTGAAATCCAAATTCATAGTCAGCGATAGCTTTCTGTAGCCTTGTTAGTATAGTATATCACATATGGGCTGAACGTAATGCTAGAATTCATGAAAATGGTTCGTTTGATAAATTCAAAAGATGTGATTTGATCGAAATTGAAATTAAATACTTGATGAGGAAGACGAGGTGGAAGAGCGTGAGCAAATACGGGAAGATACTAAGGAACTGGAGTATTGGTTGCATCGATCCAGGATGAAGATCATGTCGCCGCCATTATTGGATATTCAATAGGGTTTTAATTCGAATAGGCTTTAAGTGTTTTTTTTCTTTTTTGCCCTGCGTGATTTCTGCTTTTGCTTATAATTGGGGATACAGGTTTATCACGGTTTTGTTTGTCATTGGCTTTAGGCTTGATACTTTTTGTTTTGCATTTTTTTAGCCTTTTGGCAAGAGAGGCTATATGATATTTTCTTGTCCTTGTACTTATGCACATTTTTATTGATGCGCTATCAATAAAGCGCCACACTCTTTTTTCCTATCTTGTACTCATGCCGAGTACATGTATAGGTTTTTAATGAGGCGGTTTACTCAGTTTCAAAAAAAATGGTTACATAACTGTGTATCATGAAGCAAAGATATTGAATTTGATTATACACATTTTTTTAACCAAAACATGGCATGGTTTTGCATCATGAAGCAGCAGCAGATACTCGTAACTGAATTGCATGCATAGTTTCGTAATTCGTAAACATTTCTTCCTTTTCATGGACAGTCTATTAAAACATGCATATATGAGTATATGACTAGTTATAAGCTATTAAGAGAGTAACGGTGAATGATATACAACTCATAAATGAAATATACCTTATATAGTACTTAGGTTCATATATGTATGATGTAGTAGTACCTTAAATCTATTATGAGTTGCATGCACTAATAAAAAACTAAATTTATTATGATGTGTAATATGGTGTGTTTTTTTCTTTCTCAGTCAAAAGAATTGATGAGGATGCTTGGAAGACAATTTTGGAAAAATATTTGCTTTGCTGAATTTATTATTTTGACTTTTGTTAGTTGAATATTCTTTGATATTTGCTTGTTGAAGTAGTGGTTATTATTGAAGCATCTTTGTAACATTTCATTGTACTTTTTATGGTGTTTGGTAGTTTGGCTTAAATTTAGTTGAAAATTAAAGTGCTACGGAAGTGTTTTTGTTGTACCAGTCTTGTTCTTGCTGCTATTGAAGAATATGGTTGCCATTTCATTTTTTATAGCCAGCCCATCTAAATTTGGTACCCCAATTCATTGCATATCAGTATTTTTCTGTTTCAATTGAGTATGCAAGAATTTCTTAATGCAATAAATAATATTATGTTTATTCCATGTTAGTATGTCTGAATATCCCGCGTCCGTTTTGTCCAATCGAATTAAAAGGAACAGAGACGGGCTTAACAGATTTTATATGGGGCAAGTTCAAACATAAGATATGTAGTCTGCTTCCAGTCAAGTTGGACACTTGTTTGTCCAATTAATTTTTGGTCCAAATTTGGTAACTTTGTTGTCCGGCAAGGTCCGTTCCAGTTCGATCGATTTACAGCCCTACAGCAGAAACTCATCGATCCTTAACACCTGACAAATGCCAAACATTATAGTTAAAGGTTGATTTGTAACTCGACACAAGAACTGAAAGGTGGTACTAGCGGGGTTTGCCATCTACTGGATAAGACATCGCGCCAATGAAGAGGCGTGAGGACTGTAGTGAGGTAGTTGTTGAAAGCAGGAGAGGTTAAGGTATGAAGCGGAAGGGAAATTAGAGATTATTGGGTCAGATCTGAAATCTGAAATTAGGGTTTAGAGAATACTCACGGTGACGAAAGCAAGGAACATAAGCGAGAGAAGAGAGATGAGAGAGACGAGGTTTGAAATGGAGGAAACAAAAGTATGATGAAGAGAAAGTGGTGAAAGAAAATTTGCCTATGCCCTTTCTTTCTATTTTAATTATTTAAGGCAATTAGATAACGATTTTATATCTGAAAATAAAATACAATGAAATAAATATACATATATATACATAAAGGGATTTCATATAATTTTTAGGGGTTTTTTCTCTCATAATTTACAGATTTAATATGGATTTTTAATCTATAAAAGCTTAAGTATGTAATTAATTAAATGTTTTAGAATCATGCGGACGTTAATATTCTAAGTATTTAAATTATCAGATCTATGACACAAATCTAAAAGGAATTTTCTAGACCAATTAGATTTTTTCAAATATAAGAGGTTGGTGAAAAATATTGCTCTGTCTAGAAAATTTGTCGTTTTTATATTAATAACTGTTATACTACCTACGAAGCAATTGCTTGTGCTTCACATTCATTGGCTTCAAATGATTAGCTATATTGCTTTGAATTATGGATAATCTCATGGTGCTAAGGTAACTTAGCATGCAGTATTTCGAAGCAGGGAGATGCGGTGAGTGCATCGAAGCAGTGCTTCGCTTTGTAAGGGAGAGCGTGTTTTAAAAGGTTTCAAAACAACAAACCATTAAGTTTTTTTCAAAGCAACTACTTTGAATTATTTTGTTTTGTTTCAAAGCTATTTCTTTAAGCAGTCTAGTTTTGTTTTGAAGCAACTCCTTCAAATCACTTTGTTTTGTTTCAAAGCAGTAGCTTCGTACTGCTTGTAAGATGGTTTCAAATGATGTATGTTGCATGTTTTGAATGCCTAAGTATTTTCCAGCTAGAAGCCCTATTTTATAATTTGAATCGCCTATATTATTTATTTTGCTTCGACGTCATAGATGGCAAAGCCAAGTGTTTTTCTTTAACACCAGATAAGTGTGAAGTCAATTTTGGTTTTGAATAAAGTTATAAATCCTCATGTTTTCCTATGAACAGATCGTAAAGAAAGGCAAAGGAATACGAAGCATCATGGATATTTTGAATGCTTGTTTAATAGTTTCAAAGTATATTTACTTCTAATAAAATTTGATTGTTACCCACGAAAAGATTCAAAGCATGTATTTTAGCATAAACAACTATATGGAAAGCATTATGAAATTCCTTGTCCTTGTCATAAAGAATGATTTCAAGGATACTAAAATATAATAACCAATGTTTCGAGGAAACAATTAAGTGTAACTAAGAAAAAAATTATTATAAGTATGTGTTCCTATCACATTGGTTGGATGAGATATGGACAGATTTAACTTAGAATATTGGAATACCAAAAGGAACTAGTATAGAGTTGTGCCCTATGCTTCAGCTATTTCCCTAGCCGAATTTGTCCAAGATTCCAATGTTTATGGTAGATTCAGGTTATAACTAAAAGTAGGTTACATATAAAAAGAAATACCCATTGAAGGTTATTGGTGGGTCCACAAAAGCATTAGGTTCTTGGTCAGCATATCAAGAGTAAGAGATAAATGGGAAGTCAAAAGGGAAAGATACGTGGATGGTTAGTGTAGTTTGTTTTAATGTGTAGTTCGAATAACTTAGTGAATCTAGTAGACCCAAGTCAGCAATAAATTTTGTAGTTAGCTTGGGGAAATTATAAAGAAGAGACGGATAGTTAGAATACCCATGCAACAGATGGTCAGTAAATTGAGCATGTTTGTTTAATGAATGATTAATGATTATTATGCTAATAATCGTTGTGGTTACAGGTGCAACATTAATTGATTGATTGACTGATTTCATTAAGGATACTAATGAGGGGGAAACTCGTACCACTCAACGGTGTGGCTTCATTAGATATCCATTTATTTAAGATAGCATATTATTATTCATACTAGACTATTGTCAAGACTGAAGTATTTTTTTCAATTTAACTCTCGGGCGCTCAGTTGAACGATATGAAATTAAGTTTTAGGTTCTCATGGCTTTTGGTGAATAAAACTGGCAAATACTTGGCAGTTTCTAGCTATATTAGGAGTTATTTGGAATCTGCTGTATTTTTTTATTTGAATGTTGTAATAATTTTCTGTTATTACTGATTCTCAGGTCAATCTATGGGCATCATCATATGTTGCTCTAGAAGTATTTATGTAATTATATTTTATCTGAAACCTCAGCAACGATGACGGGATTATGTAATAAATGTGAAATGTTTTGGAAACTGTGTTGATCATGTGCTTTTGGTATTGATAATATTAACACTCTTTTTTCAGTCATCAGAAATTAACACTGTAACAACCCGTATTTTTGAATAACATGTTATAACATAAATCAAGGCAGAATTAAACTGTAAAATCTGAATCAAGGGAAACGGGCTGTGCCATTGCGTTCGTCTCGGAAAAATACGCGAAAAAGAGTCCGAGTTTTCGAAAATCGGAGTCCGTATGACCAAGATATGGCCTCGCGAAGTTTCACGAAAAAATCAAATTCAAAACAGATTCAAATTTCAGAAAATCAGGGTAGGCGGGAAAAATCCCGCCCAGACCAGGTCGACCTGGGTGAGACCAGGTCGACTGGGGAGTCGACCCCAGGGTCGACCTGCCTGGTCGGACCCAGGCAACCTGGTGCACATATTTTGGCTGTTTTGACCTGTTTTGTTGGCTAGTGACGGGATCTGATGGCTCGGATTGAATCTAAGGTTAATCCTATGGCTAATACTATCCTAATCTTCTATAAAAGGACCCCTAAGCCCAGCCTAAATCATCATTATTCAATCCTACAACTAAACTATGTCAAAATTGTTCCTCTCATGGCCTCCACTCTCATGCTAAATTTCTAAGTTTATTTCTATGAGAGATTTTGAGTTCATACAAGTGTTTTCAAGCTTGTATGAGTGTTCTTAGTTTGCATTCAAGTCAAGTTGCAACATTTCTATTACAAAGCAAGGGTTTTTATTGATTTGGCTCAAGGGTTTTTCATTTGGATCTTGCATATTTGGGTTTTTTTGGTGATTGCATAAGGGCTTCGTCTCAATCTTTATAATAAATATTCATTTGTGTCTTCATAGCATTGTAAGCCCTTTTCTACTTTCTTTTTGAACTCTAAAGTTAAATGAATGATGCAAGTTTGGGGTTGATCATTATGATATGCAAGTTTGGTTGATCATTATGTTATGCAAGTTGGTTTAATCATTATGTATGACACATGTTGCTATGCTATGCAAGTCTGGGTTGATCATTATACACATGTTATCATGTTATGCAAGTTAAACTTGAGTTTGTGAGCTTAAAGCTTCAAGCTTTATATTAAAGGTTGCATTTTGGCAACATGGAAGTTATCATATCCCTTATGATAACTTGCATGTGAGGCTAAATGCGAACTTCTAGCAACTTCTACATGTCATTTATCACCTTGTATCACTTATATGCTAAGTTTGGTTTTATGCATACTTTTGAAGCCTAATAATGCAATATGCAAGTATATGAACATATGTACATTTCATATGCCACCATGTTAAACTTGTGGCTTCAATACCTTTTTGTCATGATTATGCCAAGTTCCCTATTTTATCCTTTATGCGTTGATGCGATTATGTAAACGATGGGATTACGTCGAGGTTGGGTAACATTATGACATAAACATGGTTTTTATAACCTGACGTGATATGTTAACTTGTAATTATGTTTTGGAAACATAATGGACATGACACTTAGAAAATATGAAGTGTGGCCAACTCGAGGTTGGGTTGAGTTTGTAGCATAAATCTACCCAGACCCGCCCGGCTTAACTAGTGGCTACAAACAATAGGACCCAATGTGAGAAGTTGGTCATGTTGTGCTCAAACCCGAGGTTAGACCAAGTTGTGGTGTAAAGCTACCCGGACCCGCCCGGCTTAACTAGTAACCACAACAAGGTCTAATGTGAGAGGTTAAAGCACATTAAGTTAATTAATGCCTCCTGATTAGGGTTAAGTCATGGTCCACTTAATACTTAACCAATTTGGGCTTGATGGGTTAATCGGGGTTAAGTCATGAACCTTGGGTACACTTAACCAATTTAATCCATGTTTGGATCGGATTAACCACATTTAACCTGTTAAGAAACCCTAGTTGCGCGGTCCTTTTCAGCAGTAACCCTCTTGATAGTATCATAAGACCCTAGGGACTAGGCTAGGGTGGGGCACGATTACTGGGCTGACATGTAAGCGACCAAAACGACGGCTGAGTAGGTACGCCGGTGTAGGTCCAGGCGGACTATGGTCGTGCACTTAGTCCGGAGTTGGAAAATCAGGCACGGGTACCAGTAGATCTAGACTGTGCATACTTGATTTGTGTCCGAGGTTGACACCCTAGGACGACTTGATACACCCTAGGGTGGACCTAGCGCAGTTTAACTACATTTCATGTTTGGGCCATATGACACCGACACGTGACGAGTTAGGCTTATAGGGAGCCGATCAACTAGACCGTGTAGTTGGACCTTGATTTAGGTCACCTCATGATGTTGGGCCAAGCTTGGGCCAAGGGATCAATTCTTGTTTTTACTTGACATGTTAGAATGCTAGTACACCCGTGGTGCAAAACTTAACCTTGATTATGCGATGACACCTTTATCTATCTTGTTAGTTAATCATAATGCCAGTATGTTGTTATCCTTATGTTCATCTCAGCTTCTCATGCCAGTTAACTTTACTAGTTCATGGACAGATAGTAGTTAGGGCTTACCAATCTTTTTGACTGACCTGTTTTCTTTCGCCTCTTTTCTTCCGTTCCCCCCCCCCCCCAGGTCCTCAGGGTGGGAACATTGGAGCTTAGCTTGGATCTTTATAGCTTGCTTACTGGATTTGCTCATGTACGGTTTTGGACATTGAGCTAGCTATGGTTTATCACTTCACTTTGGGGATAGTACTTTATGTATTTCAGTTTTTCAGTTTATGCTTTTCTCTAGACTTTGTTTGTTGGAAAATAATGACCAAGTACTTTGTTGTAACTTAACTATGGTTTTGAAATGCTAGTTTTATCCGCTGCTTTACTACTCTGTTTTACTTATATGTTCTGTCTTGTGATATCTGCATGCATGTTTACCTTGTCCAACGCCCCTCCAAAGCCAGTGTGCTTGCAAGAGTTACCCTGGTGGAGGTGGGGTGTTACATTTGGTATCAGAGCATAAGGTTTACAAGATTTGAGCAAAAGTGTTTTTGAAACTTACCTTTTGAAAAACTATTTTCAAAACCAATTAAGTATTTTCCAAGAAAAGTCTAGTTATTTTAAAAAGGCTATTCCCCAAAAGCCATAGCACTATCCTTCGTTTCTTCGTTCTGAATCTATCTTTTTCCTTTTTCAGTATGGCCGATCTTAACCTTCCCGAGGGAGTGACCATTCCCGGATGGTTCCGGAGGTACTTGGAAGCTAGGGCCAACGATGTGGGCCCAGCAAATACCCCCAATATAACTGAGGTTCCTCCTCCTCCTCCTCCTCAGAATCCGCAAACATATTTCGCTAAGATTTGCAAAGACTTTAAGGCGATGGGTGGCAAGAACTTTATTGGGACGGAGATTTTTGTGGAGGCAAGAAATTGGTTGAAAGAAACTGAAGATCTCTTCGCCATCTTTAATGTGGAAGATCATAGAAAGGTTTTATTGGCAGTATGGTTATTAAAAGAAGAAGCTGCTTATTGGTGGGAGGTCACCAATGCTACGAGGCCTATAGAGACTTGGGCCGACTTTAGGATAAGATTTGGGCTTAAGTTTCTATCATCAGATGAGGCAAATCTGCAATTGGAGAAGTTTATATCTTTGAAGCAAGGAGACATGACAGTGAGGGAGTATGTGAATGAGTTTAACAAGCTCGCCCGATTCGGTTTGGACATGGTTAATACTCCCCAGAAGAAGGCTTTACGCTTTGCACGAGGGTTGAACGAGCCATTACAAGGTTTAGCCCTATCTCATATACCCATGGGAGCCACTTTTGAAGGCCTAGTGGACATGGCATTGCTTCAATGAGACAATAAGAATAGCAAGAAGGAAGACAAGACTAATGAGACTCAAGCCAAGAAGACAGACTCCAAGTGGGGAGGAAATCAGAGCAATCAGAACAACAAGAACAACAAGGGCAACAAGGCCAAGGCAGAGGACCCAAGAAAATGCAACTACTGTGGGATTGTTGGGCACATAGCTAAAGACTATAGGAAGAAGAAGAGGAAGTTGGGCGAATGCTTTCATTGTGGAGAGACCGGACATTTTAGCAAGGATTGCCCCAAGAAGCAAGGACAGAATCAGCGTGCAGGACCTTCTGGAGGGCAAGTGCATGCTCTCAATGCTGCTCCAGTTCAGGACTGAGGTAGTATTTCTGTAGAAAGTCTTGTTTATATTTCTGATTTTCCTGTTCGCACCTTATTTGATTCTGGCGCATCGCATAGTTTTATCTCTTCTGACATTGTTGAAAGTTTGCACCTAAGTACTAGCCTAGTTGAGGATCCCGTTTGTGTTTCAAATCCAATTGGGGGTTCCGCCCATCTATCTATGATTTGTGTGGATTTGAAGATTTCTATCTTGACCGTAGAATTCACGTGTAATGCTTATGTTCTCGGGTTCACGGGATATGGGTTGATCTTGGGCATAGATTGGTTGTCCAGTTATGGAGCCATTCTCGATTGTGAACATAGGGTGGTGAGGCTCATGACTCGCCTCGGTAATACCCTAGAAATTTCTTGTAACCCTAGAGGTCCCGTCATGTTATGTTATCTTGAATCTCTCGACTCGTCCATCGATGATTTGCAATCTGTAAGGGTGGTCCGAGACTATCCTGATGTCTTTGAAGAAGTTAAGGGGTTACCCCCTAAACGAGAGATAGATTTCCGCATTTATCTAGTCGATAATGCCAAGCCAGTATCATTGCCCGTTAGGCACATGGCCCCACGAGAAAGAAGAGAGCTCAGTAAGTAAATCAAGGAGCTGCTTGAGAAGAATTTTATTAGACGAAGCATTTCTGAATGGGGTGCTCCGGTGGTATTCGCTACTAAGGCGGATGGTTCGCTTCGTCTATGTGTTGATTATCGAGAGTTGAATAAGCTGACAAAGAAGAATAGGCACCCTTTACCGAGGATTGATGATCTCTTTGATCAGCTGGTTAGTGCTTCTGTTTTCTCTCAGCTCGATCTAGCCACCGGATTCCATCAGCTTAGAGTAGCTGAGGATAGCATTGATAAAACTGCGTTTAGGACTCCAGATGGATTCTTTGAATGGCTTGTCATGCCATTCGGATTGACTAATGCACCCGCCTACTTCGTAGATTTGATGAGTAGGGTGTTCAGGGAGTTCCTTAACAAGTTCATGGTTGTCTTCGTGGATGATATTCTGATCTTCTCAAAGGACGAGGAAGAACATGCCAGGCATCTCAAGGAAGTGATGGATACGCTTAGAGCGCATCAGTTGAAAGCCAAGTTCTCCAAATGTCATTTCTGGAGAAGGGAAGTTCGGTTTCTTGGGCATATAGTTTCTAAGCAAGCCATAGCGGTGGATCCCGCGAAGGTGGTTGTGGTTCAAGACTGGAAGACTCCTAGGAATGCAACCGAAGTAAGAAGCTTTCTCGGTCTGGCGGGCTACTATAGGAAGTTCATCAGGGACTTCGCTAAGATTTCGGCCCCTCTTACTAAGTTAACAAAGAAGAACTTAGTCTTTGCATGGGACTTGGAGTGTGAGCTTGCTTTTCAAAAGCTCAAAAGAGCCCTTACCTCAGCTCCAGTTTTGGCATTACCCGATAGTGGTAAGATGTTTACCGTGTACACAGATGCATGTGGCATGGGGTTAGGAGCTGTTCTGATGTAAGAGGGAAGAGTGATATGTTATGGGGGTATGCAACTTAAAGTTCACGAGAAGAACTATCCCACTCATGATTTGGAGTTAACGGCGATCGTCTTTGCACTCAAATCCTGGCACCACCATCTTCTAGGCGAAAGGTTTGAGTTGTATACTGATCACAAGTCACTCAAATACCTCTTCTCGCAAAAAGATCTGAATCTAAGGCAGCAAAGGTGGATGGAATTCTTGGCATCTTATGACTTCGAGATAGCTTATACCCCTGGCAAGGGTAATGTTGTGGCGGATGCACTAAGCAGAAGGAGGTTGACTTTGAGCCCCTTGTTCATTGAGATGAAGAACTAAGAATTCTTGGCAACCTTTGATTTCACGACGGCTGCTGAGTCGATGACGGGTTCATTAGCATCCCTTGAGCTTAGACCCACACTTCTTGATCAAGTTGGGGCTTCGCAGAAGGAAGATCCGCAGATAGTCGAGGTCATGGATAAGTTGATTCGTGGTGAGACGTCTAGTCACCTTGCTAGATATACTATTGATGATAAAGGTTGGCTAAGGCGTGATGGAAGGCTATGCGTTCCACAAGTAGGAGACTTGGTGCATAAAGTTCTTGAAGAAGCACATCACTCGAAGATGACTATACATCCGGGAGGAGATAAGATGTATAGAGATATGAAGCGCATTTTCTTTTGGGCCGGAATGAAGAAGGATGTGGCAGAGTATGTTTCAAAGTGCATGGTGTGCCAATAAGTGAAAGCCGAGTCAAAGAAACCAGGTGGGCTATTACATCCATTGGAGGTCCCGCAATGGAAGTGGGAGAGTATTTCTATGGATTTTGTGGATGGATTGCCTAGGTCAAGGAGAGGGAACACGAGCATATGGGTCATAGTTGACAGACTTACGAAGAGTGCTCACTTCATTCCAGTAAAAAGCAAGAGGACCGCATCAGGGCTGGCATCTATTTATCTTCGAGAGATAGTATGGTTGCATGGAGTTCCTTCTAGCATAGTTAGCGATCGTGACCCAATTTTCACTAGCCAGTTCTGGAACAGTTTGCAAGAAGCGATGGGTACGCGATTGAATCTGAGTACAGCCTATCACCCCCAGACGGATGGCCAAACCGAAAGGGTGAATAGAGTGCTAGAAGATCTCTTGAGGCTTTGTGTTCTCGACTTCGGTGGTACTTGGGAAGACCACCTTCCTCTTGTAGAGTTTGCGTATAATAATAGCTATCAAGCCAGCATAGGGATGGCACCATTTGAAGCTTTGTATGGGAGGCCATGTAGGTCACCATCTTGTTGGTGGGAGACGACAGATGAGCTTATACTTGGGCCCGATATGATTAGGGATACATCCGAGAGGGTAGAGTTGATTCGAAGACGGATGAAGGCGGCCCAAGACAGACAGAAATCCTATGCAGACAAGCGAAGGACTGATTTGGAATTCGAGGTGGGAGCATGGTTTTCGTGAAGGTTTCTCCTTTACGTAATGTGGTACGTTTTGGAGCAGTTGGGAAGCTGGCACCAAGGTTCGTAGGACCCTTCCCTATCATAGAGAGAATTGGAAAGATGGCCTATAAGGTGGAATTGCCCGAGAAGCTAGCCGGAGTGCATAATGTCTTTCATGTCTCGCATCTCCGAAAGTGCCTACATGAGTCCGCTGAGGTGGTTGAACCAAGCATTCTTGAAGACATTGAGGTAGAGAAAGAAGCAACCTTGAGGAAAGCTCTGATTCGTATTTTGGGAACAGAGATCAAGAAGTTAAGGAATCGAGAAGTCAAGTTGGTGAAAGTTCAGTGGAGTGAAGCCGATGAAGACGCAACTTGGGAAACCGAGGAGAAGATGTGTGGGCTTTATCCATTCCTTTTTGAGGGTACATTCTCGACCTCTTTCCTAATTAGCATATCTTTCTTTTATCCGTGTTTATCCTGTTTATCTTATTATCTCGTTAAACTTGTCATGAGGACCTTAGGTAGAAACCCTTTGGATGAAACATGTATTTGAAACATGTTATGCTTGATGGTTGCAAGTGGTTGCAAGTGTTTGCACGTGGATACTCGTGGATGCATGATACACATTAGGCACTAAGATCGGCTCACACACTTTCATGTTGCATATGCATGAGTGCTTATACTTATTCATGGATGAAACTTGCTATGCTATCACGTGGATGTTGCATATGGACGAATGTTATGTGAACTCATGTAGAGACTATGAGCTATGTTAGGAATTTGCATACATATGGACTCATTTCACTAACATGCTTTGCATTAAGGAGGTTTACTGTATCAGTAACCGCCTGATTTTTGCATTAGACAAGTACATATACACACACCTTTGCATATGATCATACAACATTTAGAATCCTTTAAGGACAATGACTGCACGTGGATGATGTTTTGAGTAGATGGATGATGGATGGTAGGATACGTTCTTCCTAACTTGGAGATTTCGGGGACGAAATCCTTTAAGGAGGGGAGAATGTAACAACCCGTATTTTTGAATAACATGTTATAACATAAATCAAGGCAGAATTAAACTGTAAAATCTGAATCAAGGGAAACGGGCTGTGCCATTGCGTTCGTCTCGGAAAAATACACGAAATAGAGTCCGAGTTTTCGAAAATCGGAGTCCGTATGACCAAGATATGGCCTCGCGAAGTTTCACGAAAAATTCAAATTCAAAACAGATTCAAATTTCAGAAAATCAGGGTAGGCGGGAAAAATCCCGCCCAGACCAGGTCGACCTGGAGGTCAACCTGGGTGTCGACCTGGGTGGGACTAGGTCGACTGGGGAGTCGACCCCAGGGTCGACCTGGGGGTCGACCTGCCTGGTCGGACCCAGGCAACCTGGTGCACCTATTTTGGCTGTTTTGACCTGTTTTGTTGGCTAGTGACGGGATTTGATGGCTCGGATTGAATCTAGGGTTAATCCTATGGCTAATACTATCCTAATCTTATATAAAATGACCCCTAAGCCTAGCCTAAATCATCATTATTCAATCCTACAACTAAACTATGTCAAAATTGTTCCTCTCATGGCCTTCGCTCTCATGCTAAAATTTCTAAGTTTATTTCTATGAGAGATTTTGAGTTCATACAAGTGTTTTCAAGCTTGTATGAGTGTTCTTAGTTTGCATTCAAGTCAAGTTGCAACATTTCTATTACAAAGCAAGGGTTTTTATTGATTTGGCTCAAGGGTTTTTCATTTGGAGCTTGCATATTTGGGTTTTTTTGGTGATTGCATAAGGGCTTCGTCTCAATCTTTATAATAAATATTCATTTGTGTCTTCATAGCATTGTAAGCCCTTTTCTACTTTCTTTTTGAACTCTAAAGTTAAATGAATGATGCAAGTTTGGGGTTGATCATTATGATATGCAAGTTTGGTTGATCATTATGTTATGCAAATTGGTTCAATCATTATGTATGACACATGTTGCTATGCTATGCAAGTTTGGGTTGATCATTATACACATGTTATCATGTTATGCAAGTTAAACTTGAGTTTGTGAGCTTAAAGCTTCAAGCTTTATATTAAAGGTTGCATTTTGGCAACATGGAAGTTATCATATCCCTTATGATAACTTGCATGTGAGGCTAAATGCGAACTTCTAGCAACTTCTACATGTCATTTATCACCTTGTATCACTTATATGCTAAGTTTGGTTTTATGCATACTTTTGAAGCCTAATAATGCAATATGCAAGTATATGAACATATGTACATTTCATATGCCACTATGTTAAACTTGTGGCTTCAACACCTTTTTGTCATGATCATGCCAAGTTCCCTATTTTATCCTTTATGCGTTGATGCGATTATGTAAACGATGGGATTATGTTGGGGTTGGGTAACATTATGACATAAACATGGTTTTTATAACATGACGTGATATGTTAACTTGTAATTATGTTTTGGAAACATAATGGACATGACACTTAAAAAATATGAAGTGTGGCCAACTCGAGGTTGGGTTGAGTTTGTAGCATAAATCTACCCGAACCCGCCCGGCTTAACTAGTGACTACAAACAATAGGACCCAATGTGAGAAGTTGGTCATGTTGTGCTCGAACCCGAGGTTAGACCAAGTTGTGGTGTAAAGCTACCCGGACCCGCCCGGCTTAACTAGTAACCACAACAAGGTCTAATGTGAGAGGTTAAAGCACATTAAGTTAATTAATGCCTCCTGATTAGGGTTAAGTCATGGTCCACTTAATACTTAACCAATTTGGGCTTGATGGGTTAATCGGGGTTAAGTCATGAACCTTGGGTACACTTAACCAATTTAATCCACGTTTGGATCGGGTTAACCACATTTAACCTGTTAAGAAACCCTAGTTGCATGGTCCTTTTCAGCAGTAACCCTCTTGATAGTATCATAAGACCCTAGGGACTAGGCTAGGGTGGGGCACGATTACTGGGCTGACATGTAAGCGGCCAAAACGATGGCTGAGTAGGTACGCCGGTGTAGGTCCAGGCGGACTATGGTCGTGCACTTAGTCCGGAGTTGGAAAATCAGGCACGGGTACTAGTAGATCTAGACTGTGCATACTTGATTTGTGTCCGAGGTTGACACCCTAGGACTTGATACACCCTAGTGTGGACCTAACGCAGTTTAACTACATTTCATGTTTGGGCCGTATGACATCGACACGTGACGAGTTAGGCTTATAGGGAGCCGATCAACTAGACCGTGTAGTTGGACCTTGATTTAGGTCACCTCATGATGTTGGGCCAAGCTTGGGCCAAGGGATCAATTCTTGTTTTTACTTGACAAGTTAGAATGCTAGTACACCCATGGTGCAAAACTTAACCTTGATTATGCGATGACACCTTTATCTATCTTGTTAGTTAATCATAATGCCAGTATGTTGTTATCCTTATGTTCATCTCAGCTTCTCATGCCAGTTAACTTTACTAGTTCATGGACAGATAGTAGTTAGGGCTTACCAGTCTTTTTGACTGACCTGTTTTCTTTCGCCTCTTTTCTTCCGTTTCCCCCCCCCCCTCAGGTCCTCAGGGTGGGAACATTGGAGCTTAGCTTGGATCTTTATAGCTTGCTTACTGGATTTGCTCATGTACGGTTTTGGACATTGAGCTAGCTATGGTTTATCACTTCACTTTGGGGATAGTACTTTATGTATTTCAGTTTTTCAGTTTATGCTTTTCTCTAGACTTTGTTTGTTGGAAAATAATGACCAAGTACTTTGTTGTAACTTAACTATGGTTTTGAAATGCTAGTTTTATCCGCTGCTTTACTACTCTATTTTACTTATATGTTCTGTCTTGTGATATCTGCATGCATGTTTACCTTGTCCAACGCCCCTCCAAAGCCAGTGTGCTTGCAAGAGTTACCCTGGCGGAGGTGGGGTGTTACAAACACTACAAATGATTACAACATCTATAGCGCTGAGTTCTAAACCTCAAAATGAGGGATGTTATTGTTTGATAATATATCATAAGGCTATGAAAATTTAAAGGAATTTTACTCTTTAAAAAGGTTTTGAAACGTAATCTGAATGAAAAAAAGGTTATGGGATACTGTTATAGTAATGTACTTATGTGTATAAATGTGTAGATCTTATCGCCATTCCTCTCTTTCATCTAGCTATCGACCAATTCTTCCATACCTTATCAATATTTTCTTGATGATTTAAGGATGTACGTTATAGAGGCGGGAAACAACAGAGTCGATCTTGGAGGAGAAAATACCATGATAAATGGTAATGCTCAACCGAATACTTTAAGGAGCCAAAGTCAATAACCTAGTGTTAATGCTAATGTGGTTGTTGGAGCATTATTAGTGGTTATGAAGGTTGTGTATCAGTTCTTTATTAACATGGTTCAAGTAAGAGATTCTATTAGATTAGGAGTAATGCTGGAGTTACAAATCCCAAGGTTCCAATCAACAAACTTTGCTACTTTGAGTTGGAATAACGTGAGGTTCAAAGGAAAGTCATTCATTCGATCTGATAATGTTGCTAAAGTGGAAAATTGATTACTTTATTGTGAGAGAATATTTTTTGATCTGGAGTTGAACAATGAGAAGAAGATAAGGTTGCCATTCATAAAACTATAAGAGGATGCATTATACTAATGGAATAGTGTGACTGCTGTAGTAACGAAATATGAAATGACTTGGGATGAATTCGGTGGAAGGTTTGAGGAGGGATTCATCTTAGAAGTTGCTAAGCATGCTCTGCTTAGGAAGTTTGCAAAGTTAGAACAGGGGAAGGTGTCGAATTTTGAATATGCTACGAAGTTCAAAGAGTCGTCTCGTTAAAAATACACTACCATTGATACAACTATTAAGAGAAACAAGAAGTTTATTCAAAGGTTGATTCCAGATCTTGCAAAGGAGACATTGTCACAACCAAGAGGTACTTGTGATGTGGTTGTGAAAATGGTGCTGAGAAATGAGGAATTGTTTGCTTTTCACAATAAGAACACCAAAGAAGCTCAGAGCGAGCATACTCAGAAAAGGAAATTTTATTCTAAGAAGGAAGCTCGGAAGGGCGGAGCTATCAAAAAGGAAAAGTTCATATAGTCTAATCTAAATTTGATAAGGAGGGCCATTATACTAGTGAATATTGGTCAAGCAATAGCAAGGCAACGGGAAATCAGAATATGAGGTGCTTCAATTACAACCAGGTTGGACAATGCAAGAGTAGGCATTCAGAGCTTCCTAAAGGAAAGGCTTTTGCTCTGGACCCGTCATCTTCTAGGCCAACTGTAAAAGAAAAGGAAAATGCTATGATGGTAGGTAACCTTTTAGTTCATAACATGCATGTTAAAGTATTGCTCGATACTGGTGCATCACATTCTTTTACCTCCAAATGTTTGGTAAATAAGTTATCTGTAGAATTACCTTATTGCTTACTTTAGAGAAGTTATTCCTATAGAAAGCTATGTAACTCTAGGAAAGAGATAAGATAATCTTGAGTTTGAGTTGCTAGGTTATGTTAACACTTGTTACTTATATGTATTTGATTTTATTGGCTTTGGGATCATATCGGATATGGATTGGCTAAATAAGTATGATGGTGTGATATTTTGCTAAAATAGGAAAATATCATTTAGACAACCTAGCTATAGTAATCAAATTGTATACTCAATCGAGGATGCAAGTTTATGCATTTTTGGGCATAGTGGAGTGGATGACGAGGTATGTCAAATTCCTATCGTAAAGGAGTTTGCAGATGATTTTGGATTGGTCATAGGATTGCCCCCAAAGAGAGCTATAGAGTTCAAAAATGATCTTCTACTTAAGGATGAACCTATGAGTAGACTACCTAGAGGAAATAGAGGTGAAAGAGTTAAAGGCGTAGCCAGTGGAATTAGAGGGAAAGAGATTTATAAGACCAATAGTTTGCCTTATGGAGCCGCCACAGTATTCATAAAAAAGAAGCCCGACGGATCACTGAGACTATGCATCAACTATCAGAAGTTGAATGAGAATACAGTGAAGAATAATTATCCTTTCCATGGGACGATAATTTGTTTAATCAGTTGGGTTGAGCAAAGGTGTTTTCTCAATTGGACTTAACGATATGGTTCCATCATTTAAGGGTTGCCAAAGATAACATTCCATTGATAACATTTAGGACTAGATATGGGTCATGTGAGTGCTTAATCATGATATTTGGTTTGATTAATGCACCTGCTTTCTTTGTAGACTTGATGAACAGGATTTTCCGAGAGTACCAAGATATGTTATTACTGCCATTTATGTATGATATGTTGGTATATTTTAAGAACGAGTGGGATCATGAAATTCATCTTAGGATAATGCTCAAGACCTCGAGACAAAATCAACATTTGGAGGCTAAGTTCTCGAAATGTCACTTTTGGGAAATGCAAGTGAAATTTCTTGGTCACATAGTTTCTGAGAGAGGATTAGAAATAGACCCGATCAAGATGGAAGTTGCTAATAATTGGAAAAGGTTAGAGACAGTTTTGAGATTGAGAGTTTTTTTTATTACCTGGCTATCACAAGAGATTCATCAGGGATTTCTCCCGTATAGCAGCACCAATGGCTAAGCTAAGCAGGAAGGATGTAAAGTTTGTTTGGACCAACAAATCCAAGGAAACGTTTCAGAGATTGAAACATTTAAAGTAATGCACCAGTGTTAGTTGTACTTGAAGGGAATCAATATTTGGTTACCCACATCAGTGCTTGTGGAGCAAGATTATGAGTTGTGTTGATGTAATAAGGCAAAGTCATTGCTCATGCTTTCTGATAGCTCAGACAGCATGAAGGCAGATATCTAACTCATGATTTAAAATCAGCCGTGGTTATCTTTTCCTTAAAACATTGGGACATTACTCATTAGGAGAAAGATTCAAATTATTTATAGATTATAAATCTTTAAGGTATCTGTTCTCCCAGAAAGAGCTGAAATAAGACAACAATGATGGTTATAGTTCATTGCTATCTATGATCTCGAAATTGACTATACTCCTGGAAAAGAGAATAAAGTCGCAGATGCACTTAGCAAAAAGCATCAAAACTAGTGCTAGCCATGCTGAAAAAATGCAAAGATTAGAGGCATTGACTACTTATGATGTATGGTTAAGGTCGATAGCCAGCTCAAGCTACAATACTGTCATAATGTCATGTTCTGTAGTTTCGTATAAATAACGATTATGCCACCTACAGTATTGGCATAATGTCATTTTGAAAGATATAAAGGGATGGGTGGAAAGTATAGCTTCATCTAGTATAATTGCAACTTTTAAATAAATAACGATTCTGCCACTTGCAAAGCAGTTGCTTTGGTTCGCATTCATTGGCTTTGAATGATTCACTTTTTCACTTCGAACCATGGAGAAGTGCATGGTGCTGGGGTAAGTTAGCATGGAGTATTTCGAAGCAGAAAGATGGGAATGAATGCTAAAAAGCAGTGCTTTGCCTCGCAAAGGGAAACCGTGTTTTGAATGATTTCGACACAATGCAACCACCTAGCTTGTTCCGAAGCACTTGCTTCAAATTATTTTGTTTCGAAGCAATTGCTTCAAGCCTCCTAGTTTTGTTTCAAAGAAGTTGCTTCAAACCACTTTGTTTTTTCGAATTTGTTGCTTGGAACCGCTTTTAAATGGTTTCAAATGACTTGTGTCACTTGTTTTAAAAGCCTAAGCAATTTCGAGCTTGAAGCCCGGTTTTACAATTTGAAGCACCCCTATTGCATATTTCACTTAGGCGCCATAGAGGTGCGAAGCCAAATATTTCGCTTCTACGCCAAATATGTGTAAACTCGATTTTGCTTTCAAATAAATCTATAAATCCCATATGTTTTCCTTTGAATTGACCCAATGGAAGGACGAAGCAATATGAAGCAACATGGGTAGATTTGCACTAATACTTATTTAAATGGTTTTAAAGTATTTTCACTTCTAATACAATTTGATTATCATCAATAAAAGGTTTAAAAGCATATATTTTGGCATAAAGAGCTATGCAACAAGGGTTGTGAAATTCCTTGTCTTAAAGAATGATTTTAATGGGATCGAAATATAAACGACATATGTTTTCAAGGGAAAAATAAGGGTAATTAACCCATAATTTACTACAGGTATGTGATCCCATCACCATTGGATAGCTGAGATACAGAATGATTTGATTCAAAAGATTAGAATACCAGAAGGGACTAGTGTAAGGTCGTGCCTTATGCTTCAGCTATCGCCTCTAGATGACTTCAGCTAAGATTCATGTGCATAAGGTGTAGTTAGGTTATAAAAAGTAGGTTACACAAAGAAAGAGATACTCGTTGAGATGAGGATATTGATGAGCCTGTAAAACCATTATATTCTTAGTCAGTCTAACAAAACTAAGAGATAAATGAGAATTCATAAAAGGAAGGATATCTGGACGGTTAGTCCAGTTTGTTTATAATGGTTAGTTAAAACAATTTGGTGAATCCGGTAGGTTCAAGTCATCCATAAATGTTAATGGTTAACGAAGGAAGACAATGAAAAGGAGACAAATAGTCAAGATTACCAATGAGACAGATACCAAATGTGACGACCGCCCACAACCACTGCACTAAACACGAGGAATAATGCACTGAAAGTCGTGCTAGGTAGCTATGGATGATCATCAGGGTATGATAACACAAATGGAACCTGTCGTATAACTCACAGCGCAAGGATAAAATATGATAGAACGTGTGCAATAGGCAGTATTTGTAAAGCATATTTAAGCAGAAATCTCAAACTTTCAAAACAACTAGAAAGTATATCCATACACCAGGATTGCAATATATTTATGTAAAAAATTGCCTCACTACAACACTCAGAGTAGAATAACAAACAACAGAAATCCAAGTACTATATAGTAGAAAAGATAATACGTCAGCCTCCTGCTCGCCTCCGAACTGCAACATCATCCTCACTAAGCTATCACATGTCACCTAGTCAGCCCATCCACAACCAGATGAACAACCCAAGGTAATAAGAGGGAAACATAAAGCCTTCATTCAGACAACAGTCTCAGTGAGCGATAAAACAACTAACAAACATCAAAAATAAAGTATATGAGAATGGATCTGGGCAGTTAAAGCGCTCAGCGGTTCCATAGCGGTGGAGATGCAAAAAGGCGTAGCGGGGATAAAGCGGGGAAATAGCGGGGATATAGCGGAGGCGCAAAAAGGTTCATAAAATGTGAAACCAAATATTTAAACTTAATTAATTATCATTTTCACATTATATGTGTTGAAGAAACGAACATTAATTAATTATATATAGTAGAATCAAAGAATATCATGGTTACACGTATTAGATTTGATGATTATAATAGATTTCCGAAATATATTGGACACTAATGCCTTAAAATTAGCTCTTTACACTAACTTTATTGATTTTTTAAAAAGAGAATTAATCAAATCAATTTTTATATATGAATATTGCTAAAGCGGATGGTAAAAAGCGTTGATTTAGCGGATGCAGCGGGAAATAGCGGGGCTACAAGCGGATCTACTGTTCATCAGCGCTAAATTGAAATAGCGTAGCGGTTGAAGGGCGCTACGGGCTATAGCGAGGATATTGCGGGGCTTTAGCGGGGCTTTAACTGCATAGGAATGGATAGATAAACATACTAATCTACCCACAACACTAAAGAAGAACCCAAACACGCCTTCTCCATATTCGACAGTGATAGCCTTTACAATCCTTTCAACCAAAGAACAACAACTCAGCCGTGGCATTCAAGACAACCATGTTTACCAATAATTCCCCTCTAAAGCTAGTGCATTCCTTTGTGAGTGACCCTAGCGGAGGCGGGGTGTTACAAAACATAAAACACAAAGGACATTACACACTCATATTATCTTCTCAAGTAACTTCACTCTATAAGCCAACTTGATAACCACTTTCCTTGTAGTGAACATAACTTCAAGATCGTCATTCGATGTATTTGATAGGAGGATGCTACGTTAGCTTTATTTTTGCTCATCGAAATAATAAAATTTTGCTCAGATAATTGATTTGATAGGAGGATGATTGAGATATAGATTGATTTGATTCAAAAGATTATAATACCAAAGGGACTAGTGTAAGGTCGGGCTTTATGCTTCAGCTATCGTCCCTAGCTAACTTCGTCCAAGAATATTGTCCTTGAGGTAGATTTACGTTATAGAAAGTAGGTTACACATAGAAAGAGATACTCATCGAGATAAGGTTACCGATGAGACTGCAAAACCACTGTGCTCTTAGTTAGCCTAACAAAACTTAAAGATAAAGGATAATTCATAAAGGTAGAATATTTGGACGGTTAGTCCAACTTGATTCTAATTGTTGGTTAGAACAATTCGGTGAATCTCGTAGGTCCGAATCATCCATTAGCAGTTAACATAGGAAGACTATGAAAAGAAGACAGATGGTCAGGATCAACCCAAAGCACAGATAGTCAAATCTAAGCTACATTTATAGTTTTAAGGAGCTCCACGACTTTATACCTCATGCACATTGTATCTCAATCAAGTATCCGAACATGCCGTATCGAAACAATAAGATATCACTTAATCTTCATGCTCTCCAAACGACTCGATATACTGATAATATATAGATTAAGCACGTATATCACAAAATGTAAAACGCAAAAAGACATTGCACGCTCATGCTATCTTCTCAAATAATTTCACTCGATAAGCCAATATGATAACCGCTTTGCTTGTAGAAAACATAACGTCAAGATCTTCATTCTACGTATTTAATAGGAGGATGCTACATTAGCTTTGTTTTTGCTCATCAAAATTGTAAAATTTTGATCAGGTAATTATAAATCACTATTGCTTTGATTGATTTACTTAGCCGCCACCAAACATTAATTCTTTTTTTCAAAACACAATGTCTTTAGATCTACAATGCTAAAATGTACAAACTCAGCATCATAAAACAGCTTATTTCCATGCCTTCAACACAGAAAAAATCCCATTAAAATCTATCAAGAATTCCCTAACTTATTCTCAAATCAATTTAAGCAGAAAACACAATTCAGCTCATTAATAAACACCATCCTCCATCCTAAATCCTAACCTCCCAATATTACCCCTTCTTATCCGTTGATAATATCCATATCGAACGGATTACCTTCAAAGCCGAAAACTTGCCGATCCGCGTCACATTCTCTAACCAATCAGAATCAACTATTCCTGCCGCCTCCTGTTTATAAACCACAGCCGATTTCCCATATGATATTCATTTCTCATTCCCAATTATCTCAACCCTAGTTTTTTTGCAAACCCTAGCTATGGCGACAGAAACCAAATCAGTTGAAAATGTGACCGCTGAGCATCCTACCCCCGCCGCCTCCAAAGCAGCCGCAAAGAAGAAGGCACCCAAGAAGACCACTGCTGCAAAGAAGGCTCCTGCAGCTCATCCACAGTACAGCGATGTAAGGAACCAAATCTTATTTTTTCTACTGCATTTTCGTGATTAATTCGTTATTTAAAGTCTTATTTTGTATCAATGTTTCAGATGGTTATTGAGGCGATCAGTGCTTTAAAAGAACGGACCGGATCCAGCCAGAAGGCCGTTGAAAAGTACGTGAAGGAAAAGCACAACATCGAGCCCTCTACTTCGAGGAAGTACATTTTAGCTCAGTTGAAAAAGCTTGCTGCTGCCGGTAAGCTCGTCAAGATCAAGGGATCGTACAAACTGGCAAAGCCCGAGCCCAAGAAGCCAGCGGAGAAGAAGAAGGCTGCTACTGCCAAGAAGACGGCGAAACCCAAGGGAGCTAAAACTGCCGCCGCAGGCAAAAAGAAGACCAAAGCCCCCGCAAAGAAGACAGCAGCCAAGGCGGCGCCGGCGAAGAAGGCAGCCAAGACCAGCGCAAAAGCAACTCCGGCTGCAGCAAAGAAACCCGCGGCCAAGAAGGCAGCACCAGCAGCAAAGAAAGCCGCGCCTGCCAAGAAAGCGGCAGTGAAGAAGACCCCAGTGAAGAAGGCTCCAGCGAAGAAAGCGGCCGTAAAGAAGACTCCGGCGAAGAAGGCGGCCGTGAAGAAAGCTCCGGCGAAGAAGGCTGCGGCAGGTGTGAGAGCGTCCGCAAGGAGCAAGAAGTAATATGTTTTCTTTAGAGTGTTTGGAATCTGTTCTTCTGCTTAGTTAAAGGGCAGTAGAATGTAAATTGTTGAATTAGTATGGGTACGTTAGGTATTTTACTGCCGTGTGGGCCGTAAAAGTTATTTTATATACCTGTTTCGTTTCTCTTTGAAGACTGGTTTTGAAATTTTTATTATGTTGGTGAAGGATTTTATTGAATGCTAATTTTCAGTTGTTTTTAGAAATGATGGTTGTTGTTTCTTTTCTCATTCCTTTTATCGTATGACTGGCACGTGTCTGTTTACCTATGTTATAGCCCGGCTATTTCAGGTGTACCTTTTGTCTTTGGTCATGGACCCGCTTCATAAAAGAAGATAAAACCGCCTTTTACACCGTCAGTAGCCGCTTTATTTTCCCTTTTGTTTAAATTTGATTTTTCTGATTTTTCTTCTTCTTCTGATTACGTATAATTTGTGGATACATCTGGATTCTTGTACATAGTTCGTATGCTGTGGCCTTGTTTTTGTTTTTTTTATCCCTGTGTTTTATATATATTTAATAATCATGTGGTTGGGTTTTCTCTAGTTTATTCTGAAGTTCATAGATAATCTATGGATGTTAGCGTTCGAGAGTCAGTTTGTTTGGTTCTTTATCAACAATTTGTAGCCGGTGATATGTGAAATTCATAATTAATATTCTTTCAGTACTTATCTAAAGCATGGAAGTAATAGATAAGCATCTCATATGAATATGATGATTATATTAACTATGGTTGTGTTTATGTGAATGCTGATATGAATGAGCACTTAGGCAGTTGTTATATTAATAGCGCGTCAACGTTTGGCAGTTGCAGCACGCAACAATTTTTCTGTCCCCAAATCTAGTATGCTTCGTGTTCCAACCAATCAAAGCCCTCTATTTGCACTTGAACCCCTGAATTATTTTTGTATTTAAATGCAAAAAAGCGAAAATAGAGAGATTTGATTGGATGGACATGAGAAGACAGACGAAATGAATACAGAAAAATTATTTTTGTATTTAGATGGTTTTAAATAATGGTCAGTTTCAGTGTTTACTTACAGGTTTCATTTTACCAATGTAATGTGGTTGTATAAATATTTCTGGTTTTCGCATTTCAGTCATCAAGAGAACAAATCAAAAATTTCCCATTAAGGGCTCTTACTTCTTAGCTAAGAATACTGGTGTTAGGGCTATTAATGAATACTAAAAAAATCCGATATCCGCTCCCGTTCGAATGCGTATTCAAAATATCCGTTATCTGGAATTATTCGAAAAGCAGATACGGATATGGTTATTGTGGTATTTGTATTCGAAAAATATCCGTTCGACTAATTGATGTAATATATATAAATCAAAACAAGAAAAACAATATTTCATCATTACAATCCTTAATTTTCAGGTTTTTTTATATAGCTTAAAAATTATTTTATGTTGATCTAAACATTTTTATTTATACACTTAAAAATTCATTAATGACAGGCGAAGCGGATAAATATTCAATATCTGTCCGTATCCGAAAATTAAGCGAATACGAATGTCCGAAAATAATTCCGGATACGCATACGGATATGACATTATCCGTATCTGAAAGCCCTAATTGGTGTCAAGCCCCTTTCTAAAATTACCTGTAAATTTGACCTGTGCGCTTGAATTCACATGTAACATGAAAGATGACTGCATTTATGGTAAAACCCAGCCTGGGATAGTTACATCCTTGCTATTTTTATCATTACTGCTCAATTTCAGTTTTAAGTGAAATTGTTATCTTTTATGTTGAATTCACCTTATATTCTTCAAGTTAATGAGAGAAATAGTTGAGATTTAACTCTTGATTAACTTATTTCCCTTATGTTTGGTTCTGGAAAGAAGTACTAATTTAGTCAAATAATGAAACTGTACTTAAGATATCACTCCATAAAAGTGACTTTATGCGTATGTTTGCTTTCATTTCACTAAACAATGACGACATCCAAGTAATTTTAGCTGCTACGCTTGCTATGTTTCTATATTCCGCTTCAATGTTTTGTCTAAATATAATTGGTTGCTTCTTAAAACACCAAGAAACTAAATTATTTCCAATGTATAAACAGTTGATAAGTGCTATTATATTTAGATATTTGCAAGCTTTAAGTTTCAAGCCATGATCAATAGTACTCTTTAAGTATTTTATTATTCTTTTTTACCATTTTGGCGTTTATATTTAAGATCCTATATAAATAAACACACTTTGTTATGCTCAAACATACTTAAAATGGCTGCATAGCGTAATGTACCAGCAATACTTCCTACGGAAATACTAAGCACAGTCGCTTAAAAACGACTGTGCTGAAACTCGCGGGCCCCACAAAAGAGAAACTGTGGGGCCCGCCACAAAAAAAAATTAATTTTTTTTGTAGCCTCTCTGAATTCCTTTCAGGAAGGCCCGCGACTGTGCTGAAAGCACAGCTCTACTTCCTATTGTTTGTCATTAAATACACATTCTTATATATCTATTGATAATGATGATTTGTTATCATTCGTTCAAGTAGAGTATTAACTGCATCTATTTCTTTTTTGATTAGAATTTCTGTGATATATTTTCTCTATCATTAATTTCTTTTTTATGATGTAATTTCAGTCCCAAAAGTAATCCAGTGCTCCAAGATCCTTTATTGAAAATTGCCAATATAACAACTGGATAATGTTATTGATCTCCGAATCACTATCATTATTTATAATAATCAAGCCATCAACATAAACTAAAATATATATAATTGGAACATTATTAGTTTTGATGAATAATGAATTATCTCATTCAATATATTGAAATTTCAAACTTGTTAATGTAAATTTTAGTTTACCAAACTAGATTTTGAATGCTTATTAAATTTCATAAATTGCTTTATTCGGTTTGCTCATTGAGCTGTTATCTCCATTTAGAAAGGCGTTGTTATCTCCATTTAGAAAGGCGTTGTTTGTTAGAAAATAAAATAGAATTAAAACAAGATTAAAGAGAAGTTTTATTATTGATGAATTGCAATTGTAAGATGATACAAACTGTATATAGAAGCCCTCTATTTATAATACAAGAAATAAATACAAATAGACTTGAATAATGAGAATGTGGCCGTTGCAGTGTTATAATAGACATGTGACCGTTGCTATGTTATAATAGACATGTGACCATTGCATTGTTATAATAGGCATGTGACCGTTGTTATGTTATAATGGGAATGTGACCGTTGTATTGTTATAATAGGCATATGACCGTTGCTTTATATTCTATCCTTTACTTATAACAATGGTTAATATGACTTTGATTGTTGTGGGCTTTATGATTGGAGAAAAAGTTTCGTTAAAATCAAATCCACACTGCTGTGCATAGCCTTCAGCGACCAATCTAGCTTTGTATTTGTTAATAAATCCATCCTCTTTTCTTTTAATCTTGAATATCCATCTAAATCCAATAATGTTTATGTGCTTTGGTGGTGTTACCAAACTCCATGTATTATTTTTCATGAGTGCCTGATATTCAATATTCATGGTCTCTTTCCATTTTTCTGATTTTATTGCTTGCTCAATGTTGGTTGGTTCTGCTTCAATAACTAAGGTATTGTACACTTTAGGTTCGAAAATCCCATTTTTTGACTTTGTTGTAATGTGATGTCATGTGTGCATTTGCTGTGGTTATTGATGTCTTTCAAAATTGCTGTTTGTTCCTGTGTCTGCATTGCTGTTGATTTCTACATCACTATTGCTCTGCATATCTTGGTTGATCTGATTTGTGTCCATACTTTCTGAATTATCATTCGTCTCTGCTGTTTGCGCATTTGTTTCTTCCATGGAGTCATTTTGTAAGTTTTTATTAATTATGTCTTGATGATCTTCAATAATGTTATCAGTCAACGATTCTGCAAAAACTTGCTTGAATTGCTGCCTCCTGACAAGATTTTTTACGTGATTCTCCATGATTTCCTGTTTACCTGCAAGGGGAAATGTATTTTCATCAAAAACAACATGTCTGGAAATGTAAATTCTCCCATTTTTGTCTAAGCATTTATATACTTTTTGGTTCTGTGCATACCCAATGAAAGTGCATGGGATTGATCTCATGCTTAGTTTGTGCCTATTATAATTTCTTAGGCATGGAAAATACAGACAACTGTATGTTTTCAAAAAAATATAGTCTGGTCTAATATTATGTATAATCTCATATGGAGTTTTGTCATCTAGACCATTAGTTAGTAATTTATTAATGAGAAAACTGAAGTGTAAAAAGCTTTATTCCAATATTTCTTTGGCAATGAGCCTTGAGACATTAATGTTAGACCCATCTCTACTATGTCCCCATAAATCAGCAGCTATCAGCTCGAGAGGTTTATTGTATCTAGTTTCAGAATCTCTGAAAGGAAGTTATGACTTTTGCCAATTTGGCAATGCGTGCATGTGTGTTTGGCATGTACACTATTATTATTGCATAAAATAGTTTTAACAACTTCAATACTGGGATGTCCTAATTTCCTATGCTATAAATCAAGATTACATTGTTTGCCATCTTCATTACATTCATTATTACTGCTGCTAACCGTTAACCCTCTTTTTGGAAAAAGCCGCGACGGACCAGATCGAAGCCCAAACGCGCAATCAGCCAAATCATGCTTCAGGAAGCCCAGTGGAAGCTCGGCCCGGAACAGTCGTATATTGGCCCAAGCCAATTCTCATCAACTGATGACTCACTCCAGAAGAATCATACGTTCTCCCAGTCGACCAAGTATCTCGCTCCCATACAAAGTGAATCGGCCGAATATCTCGAAGCAGCATGGAAATATTCAACCGAGCTATTTCGATGCTTAACCCGACTTTCAAGGAAGTAAAGGCAGTCAACCACATCCGGACAAAGCTCTACTTTTGATATACCTCACTGTGGATGCCACGTAAGCCACAACTTCTGAAGATATTATTTATGAATAGTGAAATCAGTCTTCCAGCCGCTATTCTAACCAAGGAATGGACTCCACGCATACAAGCTCTCCCGAAAAGGCTGGGCCACGTCACAATAGCCCAAGTCGCCATCTCCACCTACAAATACTTCAAAGCTCAAAGAAGTAAAAAAGAAAAAAAAGGAAGTGGGAATTTTTCGTTCTAATCTCTTCGGCACTCCAAAGGCTGAAGCACCCTAAGCTTTCTCCTCCAAAACTTCTCATCTCTCACATTTCTTCAAACAGAGAAAAAACATTGTACTTGTAACACCCCAACCTCCGGTAGGGTCACTCACAAAGGGAATGCACTAGCTTTGGTGGAGCATTATCTAGGTAAACATACACAGAAATATTACAAGACAGAACATATAAAACAGCGGAAGAAGAACCAAATTTCATTGCTTTAAAATCTAGAAAGGACTAAAGCCTTTTACATCAAAATGCCATTAAATCCATTACATCGAAATCTGTCTTGCAATAGTAAAGAAGCATAAAACTATAGTCATAAATCATTCCCCAAGTAAAACAGTAAAGCAAGCCATAGCCAAGAGAAATCCAAGCAGTGCATGAAAGAGCCTTGGAGCTTGGTAAGATCCGAACTAAGCTGTATTCCCACCCTGCGAACCTTGGAGGGGGGGGGGGGGGAACGAAAGAAAAAGAGGCGAAACAAACTGGGTAAGTCATAAAGACTGAGTAAGTTCTAGTGGCTTTCAGCATAAAAATAGGTGAAGATAATATGGCATAAATAAACTGAAAGTAAACATAAGCATGATGACAAGGTAAGCTACATGCACGATGAATCAAGCATAACATTCCATGCTTCCTATCAAGAGTATAATCACAAGGTTCCTACCAAGTATCACATTGCAAGGTTTCTATTAAGTATAACATTGCAAGATTTCTAAGCTTCACCATTCCACTATTTTCTTTGATTTCCTAAATTCTCGCACCAACTGTACTAGTACCCCAACCCATATCATCCTTTCCATGTATATGTACAGTCCCTTGCCGTATATCGTACGGGTTTCATCACGTATTTCTATACTACTTCAACGCAGTGCCACCATTCTTGAAATCGTTTGGACTGCCACCCTTGTTCTGGCTAGGTTTCCTTATCATGAACTATCGCGTGTTCAACTAGGATTTATGCCACCTACTATCACTAGGGATTATGCTACCTATTGAACGTTTCCTAGATTCGATTCGGGTTTATGCCACCTAGGACCACTAGGGATTATGCTACCTAACAAACAACACCCTTTTTCCACGTAACGATCTATTAATCGATCGGCTCCCTACAAGTCCTAGCTCGTTTATGTGTCTGTGTCATACGGCCCAATCACGAAATGTAGTCACCTGTGCTAGGTCCACCATAGGGTGTATCAAGCCCTAGGGTGCCAACCACCGACACGAATCAAGCACGCACAGTGTAAACCTACCGGTGCCCATGCCTGCTTTTTCAACTCCGGACAAGGTGCACGACCATAGTCCACCTGAACCTACAATGGCGCACCAACTCAGCCGTCGTTCTGGTCGCTTACAATCAACCCAGTAATCGTGCCCCACCCTGCCTAGTTCCAGGGTACCGTGATACATCTAGTGGGTTACTGCTGAAAAGGACCGTGCAATTAGGGTTTCCGTTCAGTAGGTTAAGTGTTGTCATTTAAATTCGAGACTTAACCCTATCAGTCTAGCATGTCAAGCTGGTTAAGTGTTGTTATCCAAGTTCGTGACTTAACCCGCCTACGTGTCATGTCAAATTGGCTAAGTGTTGTCGTTCAAGTTTATGACTTAGCCCAACGAATCATCTGTCAAGTTGGTTAAGTATATTCAAGCGGTTCATGACTTAACCCTATCAAATCATCGTGTCAAATTGGTTAAGTATATTCAAACGGTTCATGACTTAACCCTATCAAATCATCGTGTCCAATTGGTTAAGTATATTCAAGCGGTTCATAACTTAACCCTATCAAATCATCATGTCCAATTGGTTAAGTATATTCAAGTGGTTCATGACTTAACCCTATCAAATCATCGTGTCCAATTGGTTAAGTATATTCAAATAATTCATGGCTTAACCTGCCCACGTATCATGCTAAGTTGGTTAAGTATTATCTATATGTTCAAGTTGACTTAACCCTGCCACGTGTCATGTTATATTGGTTAAGTGTCATTAATCTAGTCATATTACTTAACCCACCCATTGGTCTGATTAACTATTATGTTGGTTAAGCCTACATTTGTAAGTTTTACATGTTCTTAACTCATACCGGTTAGGTCCACATTTACATGTCAAATTTCCATGTCATTCCACCTAACCCTCTAACCATACCCACGTCTTATTATGGTTAGTATTCCTTAATTCATTCATTATGACGAACGAATCATGACCTCTCACATTAGACCATGCATTTTGTGTCCACTGGATTTGCCGGGCGGTTCCGGGCAGATTTACACCACAAACTGGGTCTAACCTCGTGTCATAAACCGTTACGCCTACAATTTGGCCTTCGACCTCTCACATTAGACTGACACTTTGTGGCTACTGGATTTGCCGGGCCGTTCCGGGCAGATTTACACCACAAACTGAGTCTAACCTCGTGTCAAAGGTTCATTAATGGTCGTATTCCACCCAAAACCCCAATATCAGTTCATGTGTTTAACATATAGAAATGTTCATGTTCCAACCACGTTCATATTTCCAGTTATATATCAATTATCAAGTTCATAATTCACGTTTTTGCCCCAAAACGTATTCCCAAATTATTATCATAATTCACTATAAGGTTATGCCAAGTTATAGCCTTTTATTTACAATACATGCCAACTACCCAAAACCCAACTTAGGCGCGTTCATATTAAACCTCTACCAAGTAATAAATTTTCACATATGTTCCAACTCCAAAATTTTACATAATTAACATACGCCCAAGTTCTAGATTACATGTTAGTTTTTACATATGCCCAATTCATACCAAATTTACATATGTTTAATTCATGCCATTTTACATGTATGCCAATTTTATGTCAATTTACCCATATACCAAGTTTCATGATTTACATATTTACAAAGCTATGCTCAATTTACATAGATCAAGCTTTATACCCAAAACTACATGTATACCACGTTTACACCAATTTACTCATAACAAGTTCTAGCCAAATTACATATATCAAGATCCATGTCAAATTATATATATATATATACATATAAAGATCCATATGCCAATCCCCATTCGTGCAATTATCATTTTAATGACGATACCCAAATATCCAATTTCATGTTAATGGCAATAATACCCAAATATCCAATTTTTATGTTATGCCATCAATTCCACCAAACACATATATTCCACTAGGAAATATTCCAATACTGCCCCCGTATTCAATCGCATGTATATCGTAGTTTAGGCCTAGGTCCAAAATTGACCAAGGTTCATCAAAAGAAAATAAATAGGGGAAGGTAGAATTGGTATAACAATAAGTACAGAGAGAAAACTGGCATAAAAACATCGTCTCAGACATAAAAGATAGATCTTGATAATAATATCAACATGAATCAAGAAAATTTGATTTACAACAAGCTGAATATATCATAAGCTTGACATGAGAATGAGAATAGAAAAGTCCCAAAAATCAAGATTCGCGAAGCAACAGAAATAGATCTGAATCGATAAACATACTTAAATCCAATTCCATTTTATTCCATGGCCATATTATAATTAAATGTTTAAATATAAAAACAACTAGAACTTACAAAGCATGGTTAATGAATTAAGAACTGAATTTGTTGTAGAAATGTTGCAGCGTTGTTGATTTATTGTCTAGAATCATTGTAGAAGTCTTAATCTTTGAATTGATTTGAGTTTGAATGCTTGTACTTTGATTTTGAGATGGCGGCCATGGTTCAAGAGGTATTTTTGCCGCATAATGGTGTAAGAATGATTTGATATGAATTAGGTTAGGTCTAAGGGTGTCTTTATAGGTGTAGCAACTAGTTTAGGCCCTTAGATTAACCCTAGAATCAATCCGGACATTAAAACACGTCTTAGGCTTCAAAAATGAGTTCTGGGTCAAAACAGGCCGACCAGGTCGACCTGTAAGGGGGGGGAGGTCGACTACATGGTCGACCTGGGGGGTAGGTCGACCCTAGGATCGACCACATGGTCGACCTGGTCCCCAGGTCGACCTGCCTGGTCTTGTGCTGCCTAAAATCTGCTGAATCTTCTACAGGCCATAACTTCTTCATCCAGACTCCGATTTTCGAAAACTTGGACTCTATTTCATGTAAAATTTCGAGAAGAACGCAATGGTGTAACCCGTTCCCCTTGATTCTTATTTTAAAATTTAATTCTGCCTTGATTTATTGTTTTAACATGTTATAAAAATTCGGGTTGTTACATTCTTCCCTCCTTAAAGGATTTCGTCCCCGAAATCTTCAAGTTAAGAAGAATGCATTCTATCATCCAATCAACCATCTACTCAACCATCATTCACAAGCAACCATTATCCTTAAAAGATTTCTAATGCTGTATGAACATATGCATGCAGTGTGTGTATATGTTCCTTGTCTAATGCAAATGATCAGGCCTGATTGATCTTTTTAAATGCAAAATATGTTTAGTGCCATGAATCCAACATGTATGCAAATAGTCCTAGTCATATAAACACTATATGTGTGCACAAACATCCATCCATATGCAACATCCACATGATAACACATTCAATTCCATCCATAAACAAGTATAAACATTCATGCATATGCAATATGAGATGTGACTGAGCCGATCTAGTGCCTAATGTGTGTTCATGCATCCACGAGCAACAACTAGCAACCACTTGCAACCATCAACCATAACATGTCTCAAACACATGTTTACATCCATTAGTTCCTACCTAAAGGTATAGCCGAATGATAGAAGCAAGTAAAGAAAAACTTTGTACCCTAAACACCAGCCCAAAACCAATATATATGATTCTGGGAAACCAAGCAAGATAAACTCCTTTTAGGTCGCAAGAAATCCCTTCCTAAAACCAACCCATATCCTATAAAGCCTAAAAAGTTTAGTCAACCCAACGGACACCCTCAAACCCCAACATATATCACAACCAGATGAGTCATACTCCTTATGGGGTTTGCAACAGAAATAAGATTGAGAATAGGACCGAGAGGATATACATAAAAGATAGCATGCAAGTAAGCTTTACAGGAAAAGAGGGATCAAGGATATACTCATAAAAAGAGATATGATGCGCGTATCTAGTCTTCAATCTTCTAAGTCGCATTTCCCTGAGCTTAACTCCATTGTGCTTTGGCCGTTTTTAACTTTACAATTTCGTAGCTTCTTAATTCTTGTTTCCAAAATATGAGTTGGAACTCATTTCACTGTCGCCTCTCGTTCCACTTTCATTTATTCTTTTTCTAGTATACTCGGCTCAAACATAACTGCGTACTCATGGTTTCATGCAAGCTCTCCAAAATTCACTAGTGAATCTCGGATCTCGTTCACTTACTAGAAGGTATTCCACATAAATGAATTATCTCTTGAAAATAAACAAATGCCAACCATGTTGCCAAATGTACTTACTAAGGTGATTTTCTATGACTCATGCATAAGCGAAATGAACCATTCGCCTTAGTGGTGAACACTACTCGAGCAGATCAATAAATGTATCAAGAGATTCTAGGTAACTAAGCATGGCAGAACCCTAAGGGTTACACTAGACTTCGAGGGCATTACCAAGGCAAGTCAAGAATCTAACTACCCTCTTTTCATACTCAAGAATGACACAATTACTGGATAACCACTCCATCCCTAGAATCAACCCATAGCCCAAAAAACATAAGCATTACTTCTAAACTCAACACTTAGCATAGACATTCCCAAATTCAAACGAGTCATGAATAAATGAGTCGATTCCCTAACATGATTTGAGAATAAAATGGGATCCTCTACTACGCTAGTACTAAGGTGCAGAGACTCAACTATCGAAGCAGAAATAAAAAGGATGCGATGTACCATAATCAAAAAGGGTACGAACAGGATAGAAAGATAAACTAGACTTTCCTACAGAAACATTTCTACCTTCTTGTTCTGAGCCTCATTCGCCTTAACTACTCTTATCCCCTCTTATATAACGTGTTAACAGGTCTCTCGAGAACTACCTCCATCGCACGACAACCCTACAAAGCTTGAAATAAGATTAGTCGCAGATGGAACTAATGTGACTACAGATGGAGGAAAGAAAGGAAAAGGGATTCAAACAAGGAAACAAAGGATAATGCTAATGGCCTTTGGGGAGTAGCCTTTAAAAATAAAACTTTTCTTGAAAAATGCTTCTTTGTAAATGGCTTTGAAAATAATTTCAAAAGGTTTTAAAAACTTTTGTCCAGTCTGGTAACCTTCTGCTCTGATACCAAATGTAACACCCCAACCTCCGCTAGTGTCACACACAAAGGGAATGCACTAGCTTTGGTGGAGCATTATCTAGGTAAACATACACAGAAATATTATAAGACAGAACATATAAAACAACAGAAGAAGAACCAAATTTCATTGCTTTAAAATCTAGAAAGGTCTAAAGCCTTTTACATCAAAATGCCATTAAATCCATTACATTGAAATCTGTCTTGCAATAGTAAAGAAGCATAAAACCATAGTCGTAAATCATTCCCCAAGTAAAACAGTAAAGCAAGCCATAGCCAAGAGAAATCCAAGCAGTACATGAAAGAGCCTTGGAGCTTGGTAAGATCCGAACTAAGCTGTATTCCCACCCTGCGAACCGGGGGGGGGGGGGGGACCGAAAGAAAAAGAGGCAAAACAAACTGGGTCAGTCATAAAGACTGAGTAAGTTCTAGTGGCTTTCTGCATAAAAATAGGTGAAGATAATATGTCATAAATAAACTGAAAGTAAACATAACCATGATGACAAGGTAAGCTACATGCACAATGAATCAAGTATAACATTCCATGCTTCCTATCAAGAGTATCATCACAAGGTTCCTACCAAGTATCACATTGCAAGGTTTCTATTAAGTATAACATCGCAGGATTTCTAAGCTTCACCATTCCACTATTTTCTTTGATTTCCTAAATTCTCCGCACCAACTGTACTAGTACCCCAACCCGTATCATCCTTTCCATGTATATGTACAGTCCCTTGCCGTATATCGTATGGGTTTCATCACGTATTTCTATACTACTTCAACGTAGTGCCACCATTCTTGAAATCGTTTGGAATGCCACCCTTGTTTTGGCTAGGTTTCCTTATCAGGAACTATCGCGTGTTCAACTAGGATTTATGCCACCTAGGATCACTAGGGATTATGCTACCTATTGAACGTTTCCTAGATTCGAATAGGGTTTATGCCACCTAGGACCACTAGGGATTATGCTACCTAACGAACAACACCCTTTTTCCACGTAACGATCTATTAATCGATCGGCTCCCTACAAGTCCTAGCTCGTTTATGTATCTGTGTCATACGGCCTAATCACGAAATGTAATCACCTGTGCTAGGTCCACCATAGGGTGTATCAAGCCCTAGGGTGCCAACCACCGGCACGAATCAAGCACGCACAGTGTAAACCTACCGGTGCCCAATGCCTGCTTTTTCAACTACGGACTACGTGCACGACCATAGTCCGCTTGAACCTACAATGGCGCACCAACTCAGCCGTCGTTCTGGTCGCTTACAATCAGCCCAGTAATCATGCCCCACCCTGCCTAGTTCCAGGGTACCGTGATACATCTACTGGGTTACTACTGAAAAGGACCGCGCAACTAGGGTTTCCGTTCAGTAGGTTAAGTGTTGTCATTTAAATTCGAGACTTAACCCCATCAGTCTAGCATGTCAAGTTGGTTAAGTGTTGTCATCCAAGTTCGTGACTTAACCCGCCTACGTGTCATGTCAAATTGGCTAAGTGTTGTCATTCAAGTTTATGACTTAGCCCTACGAATCATCTGTCAAGTTGGTTAAGTATATTCAAGCGGTTCATGACTTAACCCTATCAAGTCATCGTGTCAAATTGGTTAAGTATATTCAAGCGGTTCATGACTTAACCCTATCAAATCATCGTGTCCAATTGGTTAAGTATATTCAAGCGGTTCATGACTTAACCCTATCAAATCATCGTGTCCAACTGGTTAAGTATATTCAAATAATTCATGGCTTAACCCGCCCACGTATCATGCTAAGTAGGTTAAGTATTATCTATATGTTTAAGTTGACTTAACCCTGCCACGTGTCATGTTATATTGGTTAAGTGTCATTAATCTAGTCATATTACTTAACCCACCCATTGGACTGATTAACTATTATGTTGTTTAAGCCTACACTTGTAAGTTTTACATGTTCTTAACTTATACCAGTTAGGTCCACATTTACATGTCAAATTTCCATGTCATCCCACCTAACCCTCTAACCATACCCACGTCTTATTATGGTTAATATTCCTTAATTCATTCATTATGACGAACGAATCATGACCTCTCACATTAGACCATGCATTTTGTGGCCACTGGATTTGCCGGGCGGTTCCGGGCAGATTTACACCACAAACTGGGTCTAACCTCGTGTCATAAACCGTTACGCCTACAATTTGGCCTTCGACCTCTCACATTAGACTGACACTTTGTGGCTACTGGATTTGTCGGGCGGTTCCGGGCAGATTTACACCACAAACTGAGTCTAACCTCGTGTCAAAGGTTCATTAATGGTCGAATTCCATCCAAAACCCCAATATCAGTTCATGTGTTTAACATATAGAAATGTTCATGTTCCAACCACGTTCATATTTCCAGCTGTATATCAATTATCAAGTTCATAATTCACGTTTTTGCCCTAAAACGTATTCCCAAATTATTATCATAATTCACTATAAGGTTATACCAAGCTATAGCCTTTTATTTACAATACATGCCAACTACCCAAAACCCAACTTAGGCGCGTTCATATTAAACCTCTACCAAGTCATAAATTTTCACATATGTTCCAACTCCAAAATTTTACATAATTAACACACGCCCAAGTTCTAGATTACATGTTAGTTTTTACATATGCCCAATTCATACCAAATTTACATATGTTTAATTCATGCCATTTTACATGTATGCCAATTTTATGCCAATTTACCCATATACCAAGTTTCATGATTTACATGTTTACAAAGCTATGCTCAATTTACATAGATCAAGCTTTATACCCAAAACTACATGTATACGACGTTTACACCAATTTACCCATAACAAGTTCTACCCAAATTACATATATCAAGATCCATGTCAAATTATATATATATATATATATATATATATATATATATATATATATATATATATATATCAAGATCCATATGCCAATCCCCATTCATGCAATTATCATTTTAATGACAATACCCAAATATCCAATTTCATGTTAATGGTAATAATACCCAAATATCCAATTTTTATGTTATTCCATCAATTCCACCAAACACATATATTCCACTAGGCAATATTCCAATACTTCCCCCGTATTCAATCACACGTATATCGTAGTTTAGGCCTAGGTCCGAAATTGACTAAGGTTCATCAAAAGAAAATAAATAGGAGAAGGTAGAATTGGTATAACAATAAGTACAGAGAGAAAACTGGCATAAAAACATCGTCTCAGACATAAAAGATAGATATTGATAATAATATCAACATGAATCAAGAAAAATTGATTTACAACAACCTGAATAGATCATAAGCTTGACATAAGAATGAGAATAGAAAAGTCCCAAAAATCAAGATTCGCGAAGCAACAGTAATAGATCTGAATCGATAAAAATACTTAAATCTAATTCCACTTTATTCCATGACCATATTATAATTAAATGTTTAAAACTAAAAACAAATAGAACTTACAGAGCATGGCTAGTGAATTAAGAACTGAATTTGTTGTAGAAATGTTGCAGCATTGTTGATTTATTGTCTAGAATCATTGTAGAAGTCTTAATCTTTGAATTGATTTGAGTTTGAATGCTTGTACTTTGATTTGGAGATGGCGGCCATGGTTCAAGAGGTATTTTAGCAGAATAATGGTGTAAGAATGATTTGATATGAATTAGGTTAGGTTTAAGGTTGTTTTATAGGTGTATCAACTAGTTTAGGCCCTTAGATTAACCGTAGAATCAATTCGGACCATCAAAACACGTCTCAGGCTTCAAAAATGAGTTCTGGGTCAAAACAGGCCGACCAGGTCGACTTGTAAGGGGGGAGGTCGACTACATGGTCGACCTGGGGGGTAGGTCAACCCTAGGGTCGACCACATGGTCGACCTGGTCCCCAGGTCGACCCCCAGGCCGACCTGCCTGGTCCTGTGCTGCCTAAAATCTGCTGAATCTTCTACATGCCATAACTTCTTCATCCGGACTCCGATTTTCGAAAACTCGGACTCTATTTCATGTAAAATTTCAAGACAAACGCAATGGCATAACCCGTTTCCCTTGATTCTTAATTTAAAATTTAATTCTGCCTTGATTTATGGTTTTAACATGTTATAAAAATTCGGGTTGTTACGGTACTTGTAATAAAAAAGTAAAAGTAATACATATAAAGTGGATATAAGCACAGTCTTTGTCGAACCACTATAAATATTCTGTGTGTGCTTCCCATTTTCTTTATTATTTATGCATCTTATAATCATTATTCGTATGCTCGCTACACGATTGGGGGTTGATTGTCACTAGTGACCAACTTTTGACGTCAACACTTTGGCGCGCCAGGTAGGGGAACACACGCGCATCGACATCTATTTGCCTTGGTCCATGGCGAACAAGCGAAAGAAAGATACAACATCCTCTCGTCCCGCAAACATAGGCGCAGCCGATACCAATGCTACGGAGGCAAGCCATGAAGCTTCCTCTCATGAAGATATGTCTCGATTTATTACCTCGGACGACATGGATAAAATCATGGTCGAATTTAGAGACCATATGACATCTCAGGGTGAACTCCTCGAACGACATCAACAGTTAATGGATCACCTTCTCGGTCGAATGGAGATGGGATTGAACGCTTCAACATCAATTCCTCCACCGACCAGGACTGAGGCAATAGCTGATTCTCAGTCTGCACGGAATCAGGCCATTGATCAGGCTATACCTTTATTTCATCCTGGCTCGGCTCTACTTCCCAACCAATCACAACCAGGAATATCGCTTCCAACGACCAGCGCAGCCGCTGTAGCAGAATCCCAAGAGGCTCGCGATCAAGATCTAGATTGGTCGAACACTTTGTCTGCACTATGGGAAACAACTCGACCTCTCATGCCTGTCGGGAAACAGACCCGTTAGAATCGATGTCATTCCCATTACAACCCGGGATCTTGCCGCATACCAGTCTAACCACTCTTCCCCTTCAACGAAGAGCTGGTGCAGCCTTCCCTTCGAACCAGGGAGACCACCCAACCATACCGGTCCTCACCGTGGCAGAAAAAATACTACCGCAGACTCTCCTAACCTCGTTCTTACAGGGGGAAACCCCGAGCTTCGAACATCACATGTTATGCCGGATCAGCCTAGACCGCCTGTCATGGGTACGGCTCGATCCAATACTCATCAAGTTCAAGAGGGGTCATTCTTCCTAGAACCGCCTACTGCAGCTCACCCTTACTCTCACCTTCACTCAACTCTCGGACGCCGAGCCCAGCCAATGGCTACCCTTCCGAGCATGCTTTTGCCAGATCCTCGCATCGAAGCTCTCCCAAATGCAGAGTTGAATTCATGGCAACGACTCCTCGGAGATGGAAGCCAGCTTGCAAGTATCATCTGCCGTCTCACTCGGGGAACTTCCTTACAGCAGGAAATAAATAATGTCAATCGTAGCCCTTTACTAGAGAAATCAGAAACTCCCGAAACCCTCCGGACTTCAAGTTTCCATCGAACCATACAATGGTCACACTGACCCGACCATCCATCTCATGCGATACATGCGGCACATGGAAGTACTTGGTGCATCGACCAACGTCATAGCAAAGTGCTTCCCGCTCTTCCTCACAGATATAACTGGCATATGGTTTCGTCAGCTAACAACGGAGTCGATCAGCAGCTGGAACACGCTGGTCACCCGCTTCATCGAGCAATTTAGAGTACATATCTCTCGACTAAGGAGCGTTATGTTCTTATCCACCATCAAGCAACGACCAGGAGAGACGCTCAGATCCTTCCTTGAAAGGTTCAATGCTACAGTAGCATCAGTCGATCGACCCGAGCCATCGATGCTACTTATGGTTGCCATTGCAGGAGTTTAGAACTGATCAGAATTATCAATCTCTTTAACCAGAGACCCCCAAGGATATAGATGACTTCTATTCCGAGGCCGAGCGATTCCTCCGACAAGAAGACGCCAGCATTGAGACGGAGAGCATTGAGGTCCTAGCCGGAAAACAGCAAGGTCCATTCAACAACAATGACCAGAATAAAGGAAGAGTAAAGGCCCAAAAAAAAAACGAGTGTCAGGTACGACCTCGAATCGAAAATAAGTACGACCAGTACACCAAGCTCAATTCCTCTCTTCTCGATATCTACCTTGACATACGAGGGTCCCTTCCTACACCGAGACCACCTCGACGAGAACCAACCCAAATGGAACTCGATTCCGACAAACATTGCGTATTCCACAACGTGGCTGGACATAGCACTGATGAGTGCCGGCATCTGCACGATCTCATCAAGGATCGAGTCAGGCCAGGGGAGCTTCCTGAGTATGTTAAGAAGCGTGCCCCGGCCATGCGCTGCGATCTTCCACCCAAGCTCCTCAGGTCGGTTCTCGAGCTCCTAGAAACGGAAAGGACCCTGAGACTAGCACTCGCGACGTTATCATTAGTTAGATTTTTTCTCATTTTAATGTATTTCTTTCAATAAAAGGACACCTTGATGTACACAAGTATGGGGTTAGGATTTAGCTCCTAGGCATGCTCTGGAATCAACCGTTGTCCTCTTAGAATTTCTTTTCTTTGTAATAATTCTTTAGCTGCTATGAATTTTCTTTTTCAAACATGGATCATGTTTGGAAACTCTAAGCCGAGCATGGATGATGCTCGCCCCCTTTCTTTAATGTGGTCCATGCAAAAGCCCACCACTATTTCCAAAAAACCTACTCCACCAGCCGAGTACAGTAAAAATCTTAAACCGAGTATGGATTATACTCACCCTTTTATTTGCACCACGAGCGATTACTGCTCATTGGATATACTAATTTAACTTGAGTCGAGCATAAAAACACCTGCACCAAGCTGAGTATGGATAATGCTCGCCGCCTCTCTAAGCCGAGTATGGATAATGCTCGCCGCCTCTCTAAGCCGAGTATGGATAATGCTCGCCACCTCTCTAAGCCGAGTATGGATAATGCTCGCCACTTCTCGAAGCCGAGTATGGTTAATGCTCGCCACCAAGCTGAGCATGGAAGATACTCGCCACCCCTTAAAGCCAAGTGAAATAAAATGCTCGACCCATCAGCTTTCTTTAGATCGAAAGTGGCTTATTTTGTCTTTGTAGGAACTAATTCTCATACAAATAGTGATCATCATCTCGGCCTTAATACGGTTCCCGATAGTTGTCGGTTTTCCGGCCTTAATACGACCTTAGTTCGGTTGTCGGTTTTCTGGCCTTAATACAACATTGGAGCCGTAGGATTTCTGGCCTTAATATGATCCAGCGTGACCATAGCTGCTTGAGCGATTGTGCTTCGATTCATATTTCAGAACACACCTCCCTCTACCGAAGAAGATGCACTATAAGGGGCAAAGTGTTAATCCTCTTTTTGGCAAAAGCCGCAACGGGCCAGATCAAAGCCCAAACGCACAATCAGCCGAATAAGATAAATCATGCTTCAGGAAGCCCAGCGGAAGCTCGGCCCAGAACAGTCGCATATTGGTCCAAGCCAATTCTCATCAATTGATAACTCACTCTAGAAGAATCGTTCTCCCAGTCGACCGAGTATCTCGCTCCCATACAAAGCTTATCGGCCGAATATCTCGAACCAGCATGGAAATATTCAACTGAGATATTCTGATGCTTAACCCGACTTTCAAGGAAGTAAAGATGGTCAACCACATTTGGACAAAGCTTTACTTTTGATACACCTCACTGTGGATGCCACGTAAGCCACAACTTCTGAAGATACTATTTATGAATAGTGGAATCAATCTTCTAGCATCTATTCTAACCAAGGAACGAATTCCACACATCCAAGCTTTCCCGAAAAGGCCGGGCCATGTCACAACAGACCAAGTCGCCATCTCCACCTATAAATACCTCAAAGCTCAAAGAAGGAAAAAAGAAAAAAAGGAAGAGGGACTTTTTCTTTCTAATTTCTTCGGCACTCCAAAGGCTGAAGCACCCTAAGCTTTCTCCTTCAAAACTTCTCATCTCTCACGTTTCTTCAAACAGAGAAAAAGCATTGTACTTGTAATCAAAAAGTAAAAGTAATACATATAAAGTGGATGTAGGCACAGTCTTTGCCAAACCACTATAAAAATTCTGTGTGTGCTCCCTGTTTTCTTTATTATTTCTACATCTTATAAGCATTGTTTATATGCTCTCCACACGATTGGGGGTTGATTGTCACTAGTGATCAGCTTTTGATGTCAACACTAACATTAGTACTCCTATTACAATCATTGTTACCTGACTCAACATTATTACACCAGAATTTTCCACTAGTATCCCAGTCTTCAAGTTGTCAAATTTGTAAAGTCCATCAAGTAGATTACCCCGTAATAATATTTCATGGCTCAGTAAATCCTTAAATACGCAAAATTTTGGGTGAAATTCAAAAAACACATGATTGTCATTAGCAAATTTTGATACACTTAGCAAGTTTTTATTAATAGAGGGTACTCTAAGAAGTGTGTTTAGATTAAGTTGCCTTTTCCTAAGATAGTGCCCTTGCCAATGTGTGTTATATGTGCAGTTTTACCGTCCTCTATATGTAAAGATTTCGTACCTGAGTAGTTTCTGCTTCCAGTGTTGAGATTTTTGAGATTGCTGGTCATGTGATGTGTGGCACCTGAATCGGGTACCATTCTTCAAAATTGTTGTCTGCGCCTTTGCTAGTATCATCATTGCCAATATTTTGATTTTTATTAACATCACTGTTGTTTCTAATTGAGTTCATCACTGGCATGTTGACTTGTGGTGCCTTCTGTGTTGAATTAGCATGATTATATTGCTGTCCATTGTCATTATTATATCTGAAATAGCACTTGTTTGCCATGCGACCAAATTTTTGATATATTTGGCACTTTACTAGATTGTTGCTATTCCATCTTCCTTGTCTTCGACCTATTTGTGGCTAAAAACCTCCTCTTTGTTGTTGAAGACCCCTTGGATACTGATTTTCTTGTATGTTTGCATTAATGTTGTTGTTGCTTCCCTGTGATTGCTTATTTTTAGCTACAACTTAATTTGCAGAAAACTCACCCTGTGTTTTTTTTCTTTGATCAATTCTTCCTTCATGAGCAAGGAGTGCAGATCGAATGAATTGCAAATTAGGTAAAGTTTGTTGCGTAGCCAGGACCGTTACTAAAGATTCATATTCTTCATCAAGCCCTCCGGTAATAAAAAGTATTTGTTCATTATCGCTGATTTTATGCTCAACAGCACTTAGTTTGTCGCATATGTTTTAAATTTTGCCCAAATAATCTTTCATGCTAGTATCTTCTTTCCTGCAAATTTTGAAATCCCCTTATATATTGCATGATTCTGGCTGCGGATTGCGAGCTGAAAATTTGTTCGATAGTAGTCCAAATTTCATACAACGATCTGTGACAAAATGGTGAAGCATAACACAACATGTCAGTACTGGCAAGCAAATGCAACACAAATGAATGGTGCAACTCACATAAAGGTAGACTACTTGTTCATGCATACACAGAGATACTTTGAAATTCCAAGAAAAGTATATATACCAGATTAAGGTTCAAGTTTTGTACATGCCAAGTAATCACATATAGGCAAATGGATGGTGAGATAACCGCAACAAATTCAAGTATATACAAGTGATCGAATACAACTCCATACACACACAGTCAAAGTGAATAGTGCATAAACAAACAATGGTGCAAGCATTTCAAAGCTTGAAGTTTTCATGTTTCAGGTTCAGCCCAGAAATGAAAGTGGGACACTAAATAAAGTTGCAACAAATCAATTTCAGAAATTGTATATTGAATGGTTTAAAATCTGCATATGTAAATGTTGAAGAGATTGCAACCGCAAATTGAAAGTCAAGTCTTGGCAAAGATTCAACTCAAAAATATTTGGCAAGCAATATATTTGGAAAGTGTTAATTTGATAACAAATTCAAGGAGGCCAGTGAACATTTTCTCTAGAATTGCACAATTTTGTTTAAGCAGGAAATTAAAACTTTCCAGAAATGAATATCATCTCACAAATTCAAAGAGGGAAGTTTTTTTAATTCAACATTTTCGAAGATATTAGTTCTGGAAACAAATTATTTTGCTTTCAAAAGTTGCCAAAATTGCTCAAGACGTTTTCATAGAGCAGAGGAATCATTCAAAGAAATTTTTATTCAAGACAAACATAAATCCATTCAAGGGAACACTTCAACATATTTTGGCAAGATGAAATCAAACTGGAAGATTTGCAAATCAATATTCAACTAGGGCATAAATTTACTTTCCAGAAATCAACACTGAAATCTCGGCATTTTATTAATCAAGCAATTTCACTCCATGCCGTGGCAACAAATTCAAAGCCAAGCCAACAAATTAAAGATCAATCAAAGAGTTAAAAGAGGAATGCACAAAATCAGGTCAAGCCAAAATCATGAAATCAGAGAATATACAGATTTTCTATAATCCTATATTATACACCATCTACATCACAGGCAAGAAATTGATCGAAACCAAAAACAACAAACTTAAGCAAAGAATTGCAAATCAGAAAGCTCACCTTTTTATCAGTTTCAATCGAGCGCAAATTCCCAAATTGATCGACAAACATCAGAAGCCATCGACGCATTGAAGTTCAACAGAGAACGAGATCAAGCATCGATTTGATTTGGGGCAAATTTCAGAAATCCTAGTTTTGATTTCCACTTTTTAGCACTGCCATTTATTTTCCAGAGAGATCGGGCTAAAAGAAAAAGGGGGTGCAACACTTTACAAAGGGGCCGACCAAGTTTCAACTTGAAAAATGGGACGACCCTTTAGTTTTAATCTCCTAGGGTTTTATTGTTTGTTTTATTTTGTATTGTTTTTATTTTGAATTGTAATCGACTAATCAGTTTCTAGAATTCTGTAAAAATCTAGGGTATACAGGTTACGGGCTTGAAATCTGGGGGAAATCTGGTCTAGTGAATATAGACCAGTCTATGGTTTTGAGCGTAGGGTTAGAATAGGAGCAGGGATTGCGAGTGTACATGGTCTTGTATGCGGGATCTGTTTTAACACTTAGTAGAAACCTTAGAAATGCAGCAGTAGGCAGGGTTTTGCCGAAGCTGGGTATATCTGTGTGTGATTTATTTTCTGCATTTCTATTTCTGCTATATTTTGTGATCTGTTTATTATTATGTATCTCGTTAGATTTTTAATTCAGTTAAAAATTGTGATAACCCTATTCACCCCCCCTCTAGGGTTATTCTAGATCCACCATTTGGTATCAGAGCTGGTATAAGGTTACAACATGATAGGGAGTTCTCGCTTTATGATCTAGTGGCGAAGTAGTGACTCTTATCCCTACATGTCCATGGGTGGTTGTCCATGTCGAGAGGCAGGACGTGAAATCAGTCTCTGAGGTGCCATTGTAGGCTACGGGGGTGTGATTAAAATCCTTGAGAAGGAGACTACATTTGGTATCAGAGCAGGTATTCTGTTAACTCTAGAGTAAATGGTGATTCCATGTTGTCAGTCCATAGAGGGTCAGTCCAGTTCATTTCCAACTATTTTCAATGGAATAGATTTTTCAAACTGGAAATCCAAAATGGAATTTTATTTAAAATCTGTTAATATTAAATGTTGGGATGTTGTTATCAACGGGTTTAATAGTTTAGATATTATTTTCAATGCTCGTGCTATGAAAACTATATTTGATTATCTTAGTACTGAACAGTTTAATCTTATTTGTCATTGTTTATTTGCACAGGAGATCTGGGATACTCTCAATATGAAGTATGGAAAATCTGACAACAACTCAAAACCCCAGAATGTCAACTCAGGTTCAGAGTTTTGCTTAACAGGATTTACAAATGAAAATTCAGATCGATCAGTTGATGGAGATTCAACAAACACTGAGATAGAAAATTTCTCATATGAAGATTTAGTTTATATGTGCGTGGATTTAACTAAATCTGTTGACAAAATCCATTCTAAAAATAAATCTTTGAAAACTGAAAATCGTGAGTTGACCAGCAAAATTCGTTGTTTGGAATTAAAACTTAAAAATGTTGTGAAATTTGAAAATTCTAATTGTGAAAATTGTTTGAAATTAAAAACTGATCTCGTTCATCTCAACAACAATATTCAAAGATTTGAAGAAGAAAATCTGATTTTGAAAGAAAACGAGATTGAGCTGAAAGATGCAAACAATTCTTTACAAAAGGAATTTGAAAATTTTAAGGCTACCAAAATTCCAAACATGAAATTACTGAAAATAAAAGTTTGTTGAAAACAGATTTGATTTTGAAAGAGCTAGAAGATGAGATTGAAAACTTAAAGAAACTTGAATCTGAAAAGCAAAACCATTTTAAACTTGATACTTCCAAATCCCAAGCCAAAATTAAATTACTTGAAAATGAGAATTTGGTTTTGAAACAGTCCAATGCTGAACAGAAGATTGCTATAAATCATTGCTCAAATTTGATAAAAGAAAATAGCGATCTTAAATCCAAAATTCAACGATTGGAATCAACTTTGGATAAATTTTCTAATGGGGAAAAATCGTTGAATATGCTGTTGCAAAACCAAGTTTCTGTTGGAAATAAATGTGGTCTTGGCTTTTGAAAAATTAATGCTTTTGAAAAATGAAATTCAAATGATTTGAAAAATCCTTCATACTTCTTTGAAAAGAATCGACTTGATAATTTGAACTCTGTTAATTTCAAAGGATTTTTGAATCATAAACGTGATGTGAATTTGTTTGATAACAATCCATTTAAACCATTCTGGACCCCAAAAAGAAATACAGTGAATTCATTTAATTTCAAACAGATTTGGGTCCCTAAAGGTACTTTGGTAAATTCTGATGGGTTGTTATATAAACAAGTTTGGGTACCTAAAGCTGTGAACAAAACTGTGAGTGATTTTACAAATTTTGTTAGACCACTCGATTCTCTCAGCTGTTAGGTACCGAAGGATGGCTGAGGAACCACCGTGCTGAACAGAAATTTGAAATGAAGCTTGTTTATACTTCTGTATCATTTACAGTTCCTTTAGCCAAGATCTGTTTGAGTTAGAGATTCTGATTTACATTGGATTCTGGTATGATCTCTAAACTCACCTTTGTAATTATTCTCTGTTTTATTTTCTTTGTCTATTCCTTCTTCCACCCCCTTCTTTTTTGTTTTGTTTTGATTTGTCACCGTTATTTCTTCATTTCTTATTCTATGCTTCTTAAACTTCCAACTGTATTAGTTTTTGATTTTCCGGAAATTTGCTTATGTGAATAAAACTCACTTGTTTTTAATCATTTCCAGATCTTGAATTTAAATATGTAATTATTTGCAATTGTTTTGAAGTTTATTTTTTTTGATTTTTGATTTTGAATTCTTAACAGTGCTGAAGCATTAATATCATATCTTGAACACTGTTATTTTGAATTCTAAATTTTTTGAAGATCTGAATAATTAATGAAATATCACACACTTATGCTGTTTTGAGTGTTTTCCAATTCATTTTGGAAACACTTAAAATATTATACTCATTACAGTACATTGCTTCTTTTCATTCGTGATAATTTCATTGATTTTCAGATTGGCTTGAATCACAGTGATACATCTTGAATTTCACCTTAATTCATGATTATTATGATTGAAATTTGTTTATTTGAAATCATCTGAAATGCTTGAATCACAGTGATCGATTCATTGTATCTGAAGATTTACATTCGTTCAAGTGATTTTGAATAAACCATTATTTTTTGGATCATGAATTATTACTCAAGTTTGATGTAAATGATCTGAAATTATTCTTGGCATGTCAGAAATAATTTGGAAAAACTCTTTGAGAAAATGGTCTTAAATCTCTTTATTATTTCATGGTTATTTGATTTAAATACTTGATTGTTTAAAATCATTTGAAATTATTGATTTACTGAATCACACACATATCTAGAATTAATTTTTTTTATCTGGTGTGATTGATTCATTAAATTCTGATATTTTCATATTCCTTCAAATGATTTAAAATAAACAATATTTTTAAATCTGGGATCATGAATCATCTTTTGTGACCATCTGAAACTTCTATGGAACATTTTCTAACAAGTCTGTTGTGATATTGATTTCTGTGCTGCTCTGATACTGTCTTTAAAAAAAAGGGTTTTCAAATAACTGCTTATTTTTGACTGCTGCTATGATAGATGAAATTTATTTGTTAGTCTTGTCTGCTTGGGCCTTTGTGATCGGTTTTTAATTTGTCTGTGAAATCCTGGTTTATCTCCAATGTGATTATACTCCTCATTAATAGAGACACCAAGTGGTATCAGAAGCACCTTATATTTGTCTCACTCATCTATACTTAGATTCTAATCTTCACCTTGTATAGATCCACACACTATTTTTGCATTGTATAAATTTTTTCCCTCTTGTTCTGTATAGATCTCAATATCCCTCTTGTAATTGATTTTCAATTTTAAGATTATTTATTGATTATTCATTCAGAAATTGAAATCTATATCCAAATTGAACTGTACTCATAATTCATCAAAATTATTAACAGATTTTGAAATTGTGATGAATTGTGACTACAGTATATTTCACAACAAGAGAAGATTTTATTTAGATTTTCATGATGGTTGAACATTTATTATAATATCTTTGAATTGGCAGTTATTTCACGACCATCTCCTTTATCTATCATCATTCTTCATCCATCTGGTGATTTTATATAAATGTGGAGAGTTTAATATTTTTTAAAATCTTTTTGAAAAAAACAATGGAAATATTTGTGATAGAATTTGGACTATGTTGTTATTCAGAATTGGTGATGATTGAAAATTTTCAATAATCCCGGTATAGTCGAGCATATTTCATAATATAATTAATTTAGAAATTTATTTCACAGTCCATTTCTGTACCTACCACATTTCTATCATTCATATTGGTTTTATATACCGAGGAGTTTTTCTATTTAAAGCTGGAAATGATAAAATATATAATTAATACATAAGTGTGTCTCTAACCTCATTTAAAAATCCAAGCTCTGGTTATGCATGGTTATGAGACAACATTAATTTAAGCTGCGACTGACCTCATTTAAAAATCCAAGCTCTAGTTATGCGTGGTCAGTGTGCTCTTAAATAAAATAAAAAGAAAAAGGAAATAATGCACTATAAATTAAATTTAATATGAAATTCTCCTTGGTGTTTAAAAACCAGCCTATCAATCCATCTCTTTAATATGTGAGATGTGTTGAAATCTTGTGAAGTATTATGATTTGTTGATTGATAGGCATTGGGATTTGAGATTATACAATATTGTCACTTGAGTTGAAATTATAATAGTAGTCCAAATCCATCATTGTTTTTGTGCTTCAATTTATAAAATTCTTTTGAAAATAATTGGGAAATATTCATATTTTTTTATAATTCTCCTCATTATTATATAATTCATCGTAACATTCTCTGCAATGTGAAATATGACACTAATTCTCAGTTTATTATGATTTTTGTTTGACTGATTGAGATTTATGACGACTGTTTCTTCCTCTTAAGCTGATATTGTATTTATTTAGTCAATTTTTCATCTATATTTTAATTTCTGAATCCTTTTGATGATAACAAAAGGGGGAGAACGGGTTGAGATTTTGATTTATGAGTGAATATTTTATAAATATTTTTATTTTTGAAAATTTATTATTCATTCATTTCACTCATGCACAGTTATAGGGGGAGTTGTCTGCTGTAGGGAGAGCTAATAAATAGGGGGAGTTCAATATTCACTGTCAAACACATTTATTATATTCAAAATCTTCATATTTGTTTATCATCATTAAAAGGGGGAGATTGTTGTATATAACGGTGTTGTATACACAATTATATGATTTTTGTTTGATGATAACAACCAAATATATTTTTATTATAAATGTGTTTGTTGCTGTATAGTTTCATATATTTATCATAGACTGGAATATAATATTTATATTCAAATAAAAATACAACTGTACAGAAATTTATATATTCACAGTATATTATTTGAACAGAATATTTATTTAAATATCAAACAGTACAAATTTTATACTCCACTATTTGTACATCTCTGTATTACATTTCATGTCATATCAGATTTCATACAGAATCACTCTGTCACTCATTTCATATATACTTTCTTTCATTGTTTCATACATTCTGTTATACAAACACATTGACACTTTTATATTTCACTGACACACACTCATTTGCTGATATTGTCTAGTCTCTGTATTCAGTCTTCTGTCTTTACAGCATCCTCACAGTCAGTCCAGTCTTCATACCCGTCACATGAAAAACAGAAACACATAGTACACTGCAATAGGAATTTAAACTGAATATATGCAAATATAAATTTTATTTTTAAAATTTTATTTGCCTCAGATTTCTGGTGTGCTTCTCATCACTTTTCATGACTTGATCTGATTCATCTATGTCTAGACAGATAGTTTGTATATGTATAGGGACAGAAAATCTTCCGATGGCTGCATATACACACGTGTATAAATATACACGTGTGCACTGCCTCGCCAATACAGTGAGCAATTGAGGAGCAGCCACATTGTAATAACCAGAAAATTCTGGGCCAGTTTAAATTTTTTATTTTGGCAATTTTAGCGAATTTTGAACATTTAAAATGAATTATTTTAAATAAAAATCAACGAAAATTTATTTTGAATAGAAATCGAACGTATATGATATATACGCCATCGTTAGAATATAAATATTTATATATAATTATAAATAGAATTGAAGATGGCGCGGTAGTTCGATAATTCGATTTCAAACTTCAATTGAATGTACCGGGTGCAAAACAAACCGGATTTTAGTGAAACCAAAAATAATGGAATATAATTGTGAATATCTTTCCAATGAATCCGAAAAATCAAAATTTCATAGCGGGAATCAAAAGATATGTAATGACCCGGGTTTTTAGCATCAGAATATTTAATTTATTTAAATATATGAATGTGATTGAATTAGAAGTTGAATAACTTGAATTCAAAATATACGAGTTATTTAAAAATAACTGAATTAAATATGAAATTAAATCGAATTAGAAGCTTATGAAAATTCGTATTTGAATGTGAATGATAATATATAATTATTATCGAAGAATGGAAGTGGTTGGAAATCGATTTGTATTTATTCGATTTAACTAATACGTGTGAAATACTGTTTTTACAAACGAGTTCAGAATTTGACGAAACCGGTTTTATCAAGTCCGGAATAGTGTAATATAGCAGGATATCAAATTTCGTTACAGTCGGGTTTGTTATGAAGCTGTGCGTGATTAAAATGCTCGAAGGAATATAAATGGTTATTTATATAAATATCTAGTTGGAAATATCTAAAAAGAATTGCCTATAAATACCCTTAAAAACCCTTCTCTAAACCTAACTGTCCTCTTCAGTAGTCAAAGAAAGGAGCCGCCCCAAATTCCTTCCTCAGCAAAACCATCGTGAGTATAAAAATTCCAAACAATTCGAAATAAAATCCCTAAATTTATGATACTCATATTTTTGGATTCTTAAGATCGTTCTCTTCATCCGCATCTCAGTTCTAAGTTGTTCGACGCTCGTTTGGGTGATTTGGTTTTTCGACAGTGTGTTCTAGGGTTAGGATTTGGGGAACTTAAGAACCTCGATTGTGATTTGAGTAGTGTATTTGGATTCATGGTGGTATTCGCATTTCATACTCGCTGCGTTCCAGTAGGGATTTCACGAAGCAGTAGTTGATTGAAAGGGGGTTACTGATGTCGATAGGAAGAGCAAGGTCGGGGCTAGCACTGGCCGAAGTGGAGCGAGGTTCCGTACTCTCAGACGCCGTCAGTGATCAGTAAAATGGACACGGTTTCATTTGTCCGTAGTCATCGCAGGAAGAAGAACTATATCGTCTGGTTTGAACGAAGACGCTGAATGTTTTCCTGTTAAGTGTGATCTAGGGGTTAACTGTGTTAATTAATTGAGGAGTGGGGCTTTTATCTGTACTGACGTGATGACTGCCGGTCAACGCATACTGTTTTGGGGGTTTGAATCCGTAGTGAATGATAGCAAATGGGGAGTTAAGGTTCAGGTGTGAGAGGGTTTCACAAAAGTGAACGGACCGTGATGAAGGATTTTAAACATGGCTTAAGGGTGATAAATTGCTATACGTTAGGTTTCAGATCCTGTTAAATGTTGAAATGTTATCGGGGGGAGAAAGACTGGAATCAAAATGTTTCGGAGAGATGCTTAGGTTCAGGAGGGTGCCACCATTGATTCGGATTTGCTGATGGCCTTTGATATATGGCATTGGTATCAAATGCTATTTTCATGATGCGTACAAGAGGAGCAACATGATGAAGAAAACAAGAATCAGACGGAACCAGACATGATGAAATCGAAATGACGAAGTTACATTGTGGAACTGATTCCGTAGAATATAAAGCTAGTAGATTTTCATGATAAAATCAAATGTTGCTTGATTTTGAATCGAAACGAACGCGGAATCGTCAACTACAAAACAATGTGAGTAAAACTCACTAACTCTCCTCAATTTATATTTTAATATAAATTGTACTTTATTTATTGACTGCTGTATATTGATTGTTAAACTGGACTGTTAAATAGATTTGATTGAAAACGTCGTTATAGTTAATCTATGTACTGTTAATCAAATATGGTTCTGTACAGCTGGATATTTCATTTCAAAATGAAATATGATATATATTATACTATGTAACATCTGTGGATGCAGGGAGACAGGTTGGAGGAATCCGACTGGATTCCTCAACAATTATTTTACTGTTTTCATATATTGTGTTATATGATGTGTTATATAATCTGTTCTGGATTATGTGTATTAGAATGATATTAATTATTGTTATTCGATATTTTACATATCATAAGAAACCCTGAGTTGTGAAATGGAATATTTCAATGTATATTGAAATAAAGGAATTTTATAAAATCACATGATTTTATAAAAGGAAATTATTTATAAAACGAACACGGTTTTATAAAAGGAAAGTATTTATAAAACGAATAGAGTTTTATAAAAGGAAAAAATGTTGATAAAACAAATAGAATAGGAAAAAGGAATATTTCAATGTATATCGAAATAAAGGAGTTTTATAAAATCAACCGATTTTATAAAAGGAAACAATTTGAAAATAGAGTATTTATAAAACGAACACGGTTTAATAAAAGGAAGTATTTATAAAACAAATAGAGTTTTATAAAAGGGATATTTATTTAGAAAATAAATAGAAATAAAGAATATTTATTTAGAAGATAAATAAACCGTTATAAATAGGAAATATTTGTAACGGTAAATAGAAGTTGTAAATAAGGAAATATTTGTAACGGTAAATAGAAGTTGTAAATAAGGAAATATTTGTAACGGTAAATAGAACTTGTAAATAGGAAATATTTGTAACGGTAAGTAAACGTTAAAAAAGGAAATAGTTGTAACGGAAAATAAATGTTATAAAAAGGAAATTGATGAGATATAAAAGAGATAATCGAAATAGAGTAATTGAATATTAGTCATTCAATTAGAAATAACCTTAATTGAGTTAGTCTAATATTAGTTAATCGAATAAGAATAGTCTAATATTAGCTAATCGAATTTAGTAACCGAATACAAGCTAATCAAAAGGAGTTTATCGAATTTAGTTATTCGATAGAGTTAATCAAAAGGAGTTTATCGAATTTAGTTATTCAATAGAGTTAATCAGAAGAAGTTTATCAAATTTAGTTATTCGATAGAGTTAAATCAATATAGTTAATCGACTTATAGTATTCGAATAAGAGTAAATCAAATAGAGTTAAACAATATTAGAAACTGACTAGAGATTGGTAAGCTGAATATTTTTCTGAGTGTTGATCTGATGTTGGTTTCGGCCTTCGGGGTTTATACTTAGAGAATTGTTCTCTTACTAGTTTACAGTTAGGGACTAATAGTTGTGGAATGGTAGTAATGCGTGAATGAGGATTGGAAATGTTTTCCAATGCAAATAAACGTATATTTTCTAATCATAGAAAATAAGGAAATATGAATATACATATACATATATATTTATATGTTGGATGATTTGATCGATAATTCCATTTGGAATTAAGATCGTTGTGTGAACACCGACATGTTTTTCTTTGATAGTTAACTCACCGACTATCGAAGTTTTTGACCATTTTAACGTTGTTAATATGGAGAGACCGGTTGGATTCTTATCCAAAGAACCACTCTGTATTGGCAAAAGCGTTGTGAATATGCCAAAGATAATTGAAGACGGAGTAAAGTGCAAGGACTGTTGTATAAGTCTTAGATAACAGTGACTAAGATGGATGAACTGAATAGTGCCTTCGGTTTCGTTCAGTCCCAGAACGAACGTATATGGACGAGTGTTTGACAGAATATTTCCAATGATCGATTGGGTGTGTCTGTATAAATATATATGGTGGCAACGGATTTATTCCCTTAGCATAACATCCAGAATATTTGTGCAAATCAATTAGTGATTAACAGATCTGACAATGTGACATTCAAAGTGATCGTGTTATCAATGAATGGAAAGTAATCGTAGCCTTTGGCCTCAACAACCAGGAAATGACAAAAATCGGGCAGGCAGCATGGCTAAGTCGGTCGCACCGAAGTAGGGTGTATAATCACCTATCTAGAGAATATTCATTTGCTTCTTTAATCTATCAATGCTGTCCCATATATATACGGGTAACAGTTGCTGATCCCAACCGTTGGTGATGTACATTCGATACACTCAAGCGAAATGAGTGGTCGGTCATGTGTGGCTGAGTTACAAGATGTTCTTGTTGAACTCCAGTGTATCGTTCCTAGAGTACACTGATCGGAAGGTGGTTCCATACCCTGTCATAGTTGGAAATCCAATCATCCAATACGCACCGACGGTTTTGATTGTATACTATATATGTAGAACGTGAGATGAAAGCATTTCTGCTAGATTGATATCTAATTGTATTTAGACATTATTATAATATCAGTGATACTGCTTTTCAAAGATGTTGGATTCTCATAAGGGAAAAACCCGTTCCGTATTCATGGCGTGGTCTTATGAGATATCATATACCTGTTAAAATGATTTGAGTTTACTCACACCAGTCCATGACTGACCCGGAGTTTATTTGTTTTGTTTCCCTAAACTCTTGGGTGCCTAAATTTGTACGGGCAGTCAAGTAGTCGGGATTTACAGATATACTGGAAGAGCTTGGAGCAGGAGGCTTCAGGATCATATAGCTATAGTTATTTCCGCTGTTGTTGTAAGTGTTGTACTCTGATAAGTGCTATTGTATGCATATACTGTTTGTATTTCAAAAGTGTGTTATATTTTATTCGTTCCGCTGTGAGATTCGTGTTACTCTGATGATGTTCTTCTTCTTCTATTCTACTAGTTCTATCTTATCTATCCTCACCCTCTATCTTCTTTCTAATAATTTCTTGAATTTCCAGTGCAATTTGGGGTTGGACTTGTGTTATTAAGTCAGCTCAAATTGGTCCGGATTTTCGGGTCATTACAGTTGGTATCAGAGCTTAAGTTAAGTAAATTACCTTGGCTCTGTGGCGTAACTCAGTAGAGATGGGATTAGTAATATCCTAGACTGAGATTGAGTGTATATATACGAGTGAACGTATTTGTTATTTGATATAAAAATTTGTTTTATATTGTGGAGCTTTATTGGTTGAGTGGCTTATGAATTCTGGTCGATAGTGGGGCACCACAATATCGATAAGGGTTTCTAAACGCTCAAATATGATGAGTCGAAACGGTATGTTTTGAAAGAGGGCGAATGAAGTAATTTTACCCGAATTATATTTTGATATAAAAAAAATGGTTAAGATTTGAATCATTATAGTATATTGGATGTGTTGGTTGTTGCTATAATCGAAAGAGATTATAAAAAGGTGAAATAGTTGTAAATAACTAAGCAGGATTCATATAAGTAAAGTATATGAAATAAGATGAATTAAATCTGAAATTAAATCAGGATTAGGAATTAAAATAAGGAAATTTTAAGTTCCTGGGAGATTGTGAAAATGTTTTCAAATTGGAAGTGTTATAGTATTGAACTCACTTCGATAAACTGGGAAATAACCCTGATGAGTGTGGCCACATCATCAGTGTTCATTTTCGAGTTCTAAGTGACGGGTTACTACCACAGGTTGTGTTTTTGAATTGTTTAAGGAAAACAAGTGTTTAGAAATTCAAAGGTTTTGAATTGGTATTATGGTTTGAAATTGATTTGAAATAAACCCAGGAATATAAATTCTGGAATTAAGATTTAACTTATGGAGTTAAATAGATTAAAATATTGAAAGTGAATAAATTAATTTGAATTAAACTTGGACAAGGTTATATATAATATGGAATTATATTAGGATGATATCGAGTAAGTTGATTGATTTTATAAGGATTTGGAATCAAGAATTGTACTTAAGTTTGAAATGGAATTTGACTTGAGTATAAGCAATTGCTTGAGTTTGAGGATAAAAACTGACAGGAGATGGATTGGAATGACATCGGTATATGTTAAGTTGATAACCAATGGGAATGGTATAATGATATGGTCCGCAAAAAGGTACAAGTTTATATTTCATATGAGTTGGAATTTATGAGCCGATTTGGCAAGCCGCTTTGGCTGTTTGGTTTTCTTTTGAGTTGGAGATGGCCTAGAGAGGCGAGTTGTGGTTTTACCGATAGGGCTGTACAAAGGAGGTTATGGTGAAATTCTCCGGAAAATTTAGGCGTTAGAAATTTTCAAAACTTTTGGAAATTTTAGTTAGTCGGAATAAATTAATATTTTAGTCGATATTAATTGGTTCAATTGAAACTGAAGTTAAGGGGTAGACCGATAAATATTTACCCAGTAGATAGGGTCGTCCTCTACCTTAGCAATTTCGAGGACGAAATTATTTTAAGTGGGGAAGAATGTAATGACCCGGGTTTTTAGCGTCAGAATATTTAATTTATTTAAATATATAAATGTGATTGAATTAGAAGTTGAATAACTTGAATTCAAAATATACGAGTTATTTAAAAATAACTGAATTAAATATGAAATTAAATCGAATTAGAAGCTTATGAAAATTTGTATTTGAATGTGAACGATAATATATAATTATTATCGAAGAATGGAAGTGGTTGGAAATCGATTTGTATTTATTCGATTTAACTAATACGTGTGAAATACTGTTTTTACAAACGAGTTCAGAATTTGACGAAACCGGTTTTATCAAGTCCGGAATAGTGTAATATAGCAGGATATCAAATTTCGTTACAGTCGGGTTTGTTATGAAGCTGTGCATGATTAAAATGCTCGAAGGAATATAAATGGTTATTTATATAAATATCTAGTTGGAAATATCTAAAAAGAATTGCCTATAAATACCCTTAAAAACCCTTCTCTAAACCTAACTATCCTCTTCATTAGTCAAAGAAAGGAGCCGCCCCAAATTCCTTCCTCAGCAAAACCATCGTGAGTATAAAAATTCCAAACAATTCGAAATAAAATCCCTAAATTTATGATACTCATATTTTTGGGTTCTTAAGATCGTTCTCTTCATCCGCATCTCAGTTCTAAGTTGTTCGACGCTCGTTTGGGTGATTTGGTTTTTCGACAGTGTGTTCTAGGGTTAGGATTTGGGGAATTTAAGAACCTCGATTGTGATTTGAGTAGTGTATTTGGATTCATGGTGGTATTCGCAGTTCATACTCGCTGCGTTCCAGTAGGGATTTCACGAAGCAGTAGTTGATCGAAAGGGGGTCACTGATGTCGCTGGCCGAAGTGGAGCGAGGTTCCATACTCTCAGACGCCGTCAGTGATCTGTAAAATGGACACGGTTTCATTTGTCCGTAGTCATCGCAGGAAGAAGAACTGTATCGTCTGGTTTGAACGAAGACGCTGAATGTTTTCCTGTTAAGCGTGATCTAGGGGATAACTGTGTTAATTAATTGAGGAGTGGGGCTTTTATCTGTACTGACGTGATGACTGCCGGTCAACGCATACTGTTTTGGGGGTTTGAATCCGTAGTGAATGATAGCAAATGGGGAGTTAAGGTTCAGGTGTGAGTGGGTTTCACAAAAGTGAACGGACCGTGATGAAGGATTTTAAACATGGCTTAAGGGTGATAAAGTGCTATACGTTAGGTTTCAGATCCTGTTAAATGTTGAAATGTTATCGGGGGGAGAAAGACTGGAATCAAAATGTTTCGGAGAGATGCTTAGGTTTAGGAGGGTGCCACCATTGGTTCGGATTTGCTGATGGCCTTTGATATATGGCGTTGGTATCAAATGCTATTTTCATGATGCGTACAAGAGGAGCAACATGATGAAGAAAACAAGAATCAGACGGAACCAGACATGATGAAATCGAAATGACGAAGTCACATTGTGGAACTGATTCCGTAGAATATAAAGCTAGTAGATTTTCATGATAAAATCAAATGTTGGTTGATTTTGAATTGAAACAAACGCAGAATCGTCAACTGCAAAACAATGTGAGTAAAACTCACTAACTCTCCTCAATTTATATTTTAATATAAATTGTACTTTATTTATTGACTGCTGTATATTGATTGTTAAACTGGACTATTAAATAGATTTGATTGAAAACGTAGTTATAGTTAATCTATGTACTGTTAATCAAATATGGTTCTGTACAGCAGGATATTTCATTTCAAAATGAAATATGATATATATTATACTGTGTAACATCTGTGGATGCAGGGAGACAGGTTGGAGGAATTCGACTGGATTCCTCAACAATTATTTTACTGTTTTCATATATTGTGTTATATGATGTGTTATATAACCTGTTCTGGATTATGTGTATTAGAATGATATTAATCATTGTTATTCGATATTTTACATATCATAAGAAACCCTGAGTTGTGAAATGGAATATTTCAATGTATATTGAAATTTTATAAAATCACAGGATTTTATAAAAGGAAATTATTTATAAAACGAACACGGTTTTATAAAAGGAAAGTATTTATAAAACGAATAGAGTTTTATAAAACGGAAAAATGTTGATAAAACAAATAGAATAGGAAAAAGGAATATTTCAATGTATATCGAAATAAAGGAGTTTTATAAAATCAACCGATTTTATAAAAGGAAACAATTTGAAAATAGAGTATTTATAAAACGAACACGGTTTAATAAAAGGAAGTATTTATAAAACAAATAGAGTTTTATAAAAGGGATATTTATTTAGAAAATAAATAGAAATAAAGAATATTTATTTAGAAGATAAATAAACCATTATAAATAGGAAATATTTGTAACGGTAAATAGAAGTTGTAAATAAGGAAATATTTGTAACGGTAACTAGAAGTTGTAAATAAGGAAATATTTGTAACGGTAAATAGAAGTTGTAAATAGGAAATATTTGTAACGGTAAGTAAACGTTAAAAAAGGAAATAGTTGTAATGGAAAATAAACGTTATAAAAAGGAAATTGATGAGATATAAAAGAGATAATCGAAATAGAGTAATTGAATATTAGTCATTCAATTAGAAATAACCTGAATTGAGTTAGTCTAATATTAGTTAATCGAATAAGAATAGTCTAATATTAGCTAATCGAATTTAGTAACCGAATACAAGCTAATCAAAAGGAGTTTATCGAATTTAGTAATTCGATAGAGTTAATCAAAAGGAGTTTATCGAATTTAGTTATTCGATAGAGTTAATCAGAAGAAGTTTATCGAATTTAGTTATTCGATAGAGTTAAATCAATAGAGTTAATCGACTTATAGTATTCGAATAAGAGTAAATCAAATAGAGTTAAACAATATTAGAAACTGACTAGAGATTGGTAAGTTGAATATTTTTCTGAGTGTTGATCTGATGTTGGTTTCGGCCTTCGGGGTTTATACTTAGAGAATTGTTCTCTTACTAGTTTACAGTTAGGGACTAATAGTTGTGGAATGGTAGTAATGCGTGAATGAGGATTGGAAATGTTTTCCAATGCAAATAAACGTATATTTTCTAATCATAGAAAATAAGGAAATATGAATATACATATACATATATATTTATATGTTGGATGATTTGATCGATAATTCCATTTGGAATTAAGATCGTTGTGTGAACACCGACATGTTTTTCTTAGATAGTTAACTCACCGACTATCGAAGTTTTTGACCATTTTAACGTTGTTAATATGGAGAGACCGGTTGGATTCTTATCCAAAGAACCACTCTGTATTGGCAAAAGCGTTGTGAATATGCCAAAGATAATTGAAGACGGAGTAAAGTGCAAGGACTGTTGTATAAGTCTTAGATAACAGTGACTAAGATGGATGTACTGAATAGTGCCTTCGGTTTCGTTCAGTCCCAGAACGAACGTATATGGACGAGTGTCTGACAGAATATTTCCAATGATCGATTGGGTTGGTCTGTATAAATATATATGGTGGCAACGGATTTATTCCCTTAGCATAACATCCAGAATATTTGTGCAAATCAATTAGTGATTAACGGATCTGACAATGTGACATTCAAAGTGATCGTGTTATCAATGAATGGAAAGTAATCGTAGCCTTTGGCTTCAACAACCAGGAAACGAAAAAAATCGGGCAGGCAGCATGGCTAAGTCGGTCGCACCGAAGTAGGGTGTATAATCACCTATCTAGAGAATATTCATTTGCTTCTTTAATCTATCAATGCTGTCCCATATATATATGGGCAATTGTTGCTGATCCCAACCGTTGGTGATGTACATTCGATACACTCAAGCGAAATGAGTGGTCGGTCATGTGTGGCTGAGTTACAAGATGTTCTTGTTGAACTCCAGTGTATCGTTCCTAGAGTACATTGATCGGAAGGTGGTTCCATACCCTGTCATAGTTGGAAATCCAATCATCCAATACGCACCCGCGGTTTTGATTGTATACTATATATGTAGAACGTGAGATGAAAGCGTTTCTGCTAGATTGATATCTAATTGTATTTAGACATTATTATAATATCAGTGATACTGCTTTTCAAAGATGTTGGATTCTCATAAGGGAAAAACCCGTTCCGTATTCACGGCGTGGTCTTATGAGATATCATATACCTGTTAAAATGATTTGAGTTTACTCACACCAGTCCATGACTGACCCGGAGTTTATTTGTTTTGTTTCCCTAAACTCCTGGGTGCCTAAATTTGTACGGGCAGTCAAGTAGTCGGTTTTACAGATATACTGGAAGAGCTTGGAGCAGGAGGCTTCAGGATCATATAACTATAGTTATTTCCGCTGTTGTTGTAAGTGTTGTACTCTGATAAGTGCTATTGTATGCATATACTGTTTGTATTTCAAAAGTGCGTTATATTTTATTCGTTCCGCTGTGAGATTCGTGTTACTCTGATGATGTTCTTCTTCTTCTTCTTCTTCTATTCTACTAGTTCTATCTTATCTATCCTCACCCTCCATCTTCTTTCTAATAATTTCTTGAATTTCCAGTGCAATTTGGGGTTGGACTTGTGTTATTTAGTCAGCTCAAATTGGTCCGGATTTTCGGGTCATTACAAGATATGTCCAGTTGAAAATTCTGAATAGTCGCTATGGAATTCAGGCTTAAAAATGGAGATTTTGCAAACGACCTCGGATTTCGACGAAACCACTTTTGTTGGATCCGTGATGTCAAGTTATTACTAGATTCCAATTTTCATAATTTTTCGAATCAGTATGTGAGCGTGGCGCAGTTAAACGTGTGTGACCAGTTTCAGTTGATTTTAATCGACTGGAAATTAGCCATTTTTCAAACGGTCTCAGAATTCAACGAAACTAGTTTTTTTTAGGACCGTATCGTCAATACGAAGCTAGAAAATATTTTTCTGGAATTTTTCGAGTCAGTATGTGACCCCGGTAAATTGAAATGAGTGTTCAAATTCAATATATAGAGTTATATGTCGATTTTGACGAAAACTGATCGTAACAGACGAATTGGCTAATGAAACATATCTCATTGTATCCGGAATAGGGGTATTTAGCTAGGGGCGACAGTCGTTGGGATTCGTTTAGAGTTAGTATGTGAAGATTTGTTTTTAAAGAAATAATTAGAATTGAATATAATAAAATTATATATATCTCCGGTCAAAACCCTAAGAAGGAAAAATCCGTGGTCAAACCTTCATAAATCGCGCCTCACTTTTCAACTACGAACGACGGAAAAAGCTTTATGAAACAAAGGGGAAATTCTTCCAAGCCTTCTCAAATTAATCCAAACTTCCTGAGCGAATTATGTGGAGAAATCTGTGCTCTTCAGATCTAGATTGGTCTCAGCAATTCTCGTGCTCGATTTAGGGTGGAATCGTCATCCAAACTTCGGCTGTTTGCTGGCGATTTCAGCACGCCTCAGGCCGACGAGTGGGCTGCCGTTCAGCGCGGCGGTGGATGGCGTCGAGGACTATGACGTGGATGGGTTCGATCATCTTCTGGCGGCGCCTGGCGTGAGCAACGGTGGTGGAATGGATTTGAGCGTGGCTGAGGGTCTCGTTCAAGAAGAAAGGGTAATGAAAACTTTTATATATATATATATATATTTTTAAATCAACATTATAAAAATCTGAAATTTATATATATAATAACATTATAAAATCTAAAAATTTTATATCTAATAGCATTTTTAAAAAATCTAATTTTTCATAAATAGATAAGATTGTAATAAAAATGTAATGTTTTATATATGTATCGAGTTGAAATTGACATTGTTTTTGAAAATAAAATTGCCTTGTTTTTAAAATATATATAAAGCATTGTTTAAATCAAAAATATATCTATATATACATCGTTTTTTAGAAATAAAAATGTGATTTTTTATCAAATAGAATTGTAAACAAAAATGTGATTTTTGCAAGTAGAAAGACGAAATTTTCCTAAATAAAAAGATGTGGTTTTTAACAACATAAAAATTCGATTTTTATATATTGAATAGCAAAGTAAAAATTCGATTTTTATATATTGAATAGCATAGTAAAAATTCGATTTTTATATATTGAATATCATAGTAAAAATTTGATTTTTATATATTGAATAGCAAAGTAAAAATTCGATTCTTATATATGTAGTGGCTACGGGCAACAAAAGCGACAAAAAGGCGAGAATGGCGATGATTTCTCTAAATGAAGTGTCGAGATGATTGGATAGCTTTCGGTGAGAATTTCTCACCTTTCAATTTCATTTTCTAGTTATATATATATACTAGGATGCAGACGGTGCTTAGTAGCACCCGACACAATCGTCCACAGACCATGGAATTGTTTGTTTGATTGCAAAAATTAGTTAGATTATTTGATTGAAATTTGATTGTTTGGTGGAATTAAATTGATTTGATTGATGTGTGAATGGCGTGGGCCTTCACTAGACCGGGGATAAGGCTAGGCCTCGTCCCGTTTCTAGTATCGTGCCGTTATGCCGCCGAAATTTTCTAAAATAAGTTAGAAAAATAAAAATATCATTTTATTTAAAGAATGAACTGAATAGAAATTCATAAGTTAAAATAAAATGTTTTATCGTTAAAAATATAATTTTTAACGTGAATGTGAATAAATAAATATTCATTTACAAACCGGACGGTTTGTTTATGTACACCTATTTGAAGGACATTGATTGGGACGATAAATTTTACACATCGCCCAACTACACAAATAAAATCTGTGTTTGATTGTTTGAAACCCCACACGGGTGTTGGGATGAAATTTGAAGTTCACTCATCCTGATTGATTAAATATGTCAATCGATTGATTGATAGGCTGTTATAAGCGTTAAATATCTATATTTGATGCTTATACAGTGTAGTGCACTTTGGTTGATGGTTGATTATTTTTCAATGCAATTATATACGGTTGATGTATGAAAATCCATATAATTAACTTTATATGGTAATTGATTGAACCTCATTCCAATTTAGAAAATAAAGAATATTATAAAATAAAGGTTCATGTGTTGACAGTACTCATCCGTTGAGATTAGTCATGTGTTGAACGAAATATTTTAATAATAAAATTTACATCTTTATCAATATAAAATAAAGGTTCATGTGTTGACAGTACTCATCCGTTGAGATTAGTCATGTGTTGAACGAAATACTTGAAAATAGAAATACTTGAAATAGAAATATTTGAATAGGAAATATTTGAAAAAGAAATATTTGAAATAGAATATTTGAAAATAGAAATATATAAAGCCGTGTTGATTAGGGATGCGCTATTTTGACATGAACGATATTTGTATCGATTATATTCGGTTACTGAAAATATAATGAATTTGATTCAAATAGAAAACAAAACGAATTGATTTGAATAGAAAACCAATTAGATTTCAATTGAAAATATAATGAATTTGATTCAAATAGAAAACAAAACGAATTTGAATTGATTCGAATAGAAAACGACTTTGAAATTGCATTGAAAACGAATTCAAACTGAATTGAAAACAAATTGAAATGAATTCAAATTGAAATGAATTCAAATTGAATTGGAATTTGAATTGAATAGAAATGAATTTTAAAACGAATTTATAAGGAAAAATTCAATTTTGATTTGAATTGAAATGGAAGTTGAAATGTTTTTGAAATGAATTCAAAACTATTTATAAAATTTGTTTTAAATAGAAATCGACGAAATGTTTATTATATATATAATATAATGGCCTGAATAGAACGCGCCGCGCTGCGGCAGTTCGTGAATTTCGACCATTTATTTCAAACAGACATTACAGGAGATCCGACCGTCGGATCCTCCTAAAACCGGAACCGTTGGGTTCGTATCGAAAAGAGCTTTCTAACGAAGATTAGGAATTCAAAATCTAACGGTTGGATTTGGAGATACGTCCAAATCAAATTTGGAAAAGGTAGCTGTAAGTGCAGTTCGATGGCCGTTGATAGAAATCGACTGTACGGGCCTTGATAAAATTATTAAAAATTGTAATAATTTGTGTAAAATCAGAAGAAATGATTTGGGAAAATTTGGGATGAAAAACTCCATATTTGAAAAGATAAAAATAGATTTTTATCGAAGTGAACTAGATTGAACTAAATTTATAACCCGTTTTTTTAAATAAATAAATTAGATTTAAAAAGGGGTTTTAAATAATCAGAATTTCTAATATATTAGATTTGAATTGAACTAGAATTGATTTGTGGGTTTATCGTGAACTGTGTTTTAAACAACACTAGTTCTTTAACCCGATAATAAATAGAATGTGATTTGGGTTTATCGTGAACTGTGTTTTAAATAACACTAGTTCTTTAGCCCGATAATAAATAGAAGGTGATTTGGGTTCATCGTGAACTGTGTTTTAAATAACACCTAGTTCTTTAACCCAGTAAAAGGAGTTTTAATGAATCTTCAATTAAATTGAAATGGGAATTGATAATTTAAATTATCAACTTTAGAAAATGAGTGAGAATGGGGTATCACCAATTTTGCTCCAAAGCGATAGTTAAATCTTTAATCAGATTTGAACGTGAAATGTTAGTTAATTTTACCAACAACACCGTGGTGTTAGATATGGAGTATTACCAGTTTTGCTTCATGGGATGAATAGGTTGGGATTGGGAAATAAAATAAATAATTACTTCGGTGTGGTTCGCTAATCTCGACTAGTTGGAAAAACCATAATTTGGTTTGAAATGACATCCAAAGGAAGATTAAAGGATAAATTTTAAAGAATTTACCTTGGATAAAATTAATGGGAACCTTTCCCTAAGAATTGAAATTTAGAAACAAGCTGAAGGTTAGTTAAGAAGAATGGTTTCCTGGATATTGATCTGATGTTGGTTTCGGCCTTCGGGGTTAATATTTGGGGAATTGCTCTCTTACTGATTTATGGTTAGTAATTAATGAATTGGAATGAGGCATATGTTGTGTTTGTGTAACATTTATTTCTAATATACGCGGGTTGTTCGGAAAGGTGTAATAACCCGGAAAATCTGGGCCAGTTTAAAATTTTTATTTTGGCAATTTTAGCGAATTTTGAATATTTAAAATAGATTATTTTAAATAATATCGACGAGAAAATTATTTTGAATGGAATTAGAACGTATATATTATATACGTCGTCGTTAGAATATAAATAATTATATATAATTATATAAGGAATTGAAAATGGCGCGGTAGTTCGATAATTCGATTTCAAACTTCAATTGAATGTACCGGGTGCAAAACAATCCGGATTTTAGTGAAACCAAAAATAATGGGGTCTAATTGATAATATCTTTCCAACGAATCCGAAAAATCAAAATTTCATAGTGGGAATCAAAAGATATGTCCAGTTGAAAATTCTGAATAGTCGCTATGGAATTCAGGCCCTTAAAAATGGGAATTTTGCAAATGACCTCGGAATTCGACGAAACCACTTTTGTTGGATCTGCAGTGTCGAATTATAGCTAGATTCCAAATTTCATAATTTTTCGAATCAATATGTGAGCGTGGCAAAGGAAAACGCGTTTGACCAGTTTCAGTTGATTTTAATCGACTGGAAATTGGCCATTTTTCAAACGGTCTCAGAATTCGACGAAACTAGTTTTGTTAGGACCGTATCATCAATACGAAGCTAGAAAATATTTTTCGGGAATTTTTCTAGTTAGTATGTGGCCCCGGTAAATTGAAATGTACGTTCAAATTGAATATATACTGATTTATATTTTAATCTTGATGGAAACTGATCGTAACGGCCGAATTGGCTGACGAAACATATCCCATTGTGTTCGGGATGGGGGTAGTTAGCTAGGGATGACAGTCGTTGGGTCTCATTTTGAGTTCGAAATAAAAAGTTACTTTTTGGTGGGAAATAAAATAATATATATAAATTATATAAAACCCTTAGTTAACCTTTTACTCCCTGTACCCGGTCAAACCCACCCCCTACCCCCTTTTTCATCGTGGAAAACCCAAAATCATTTAAAAAAAAAAAAGAAGATGACGGAGGAAGGAGGAGCAGCCGTCGCTTCTCCAACCAGAGCGCCTCCCCTCCCTCAGACCGGCGTCCCCCCCCTCCGTTCAACCCTCACCTCCTCTCCCACAAAAGCCGACGCCGTTACCACCCTTCCACCACCGAGCAACGGGCGCAGCTCCCCTCCGATTCGCCGGCCACCTGACCTCACCGCCTGCAGCTCCAACATCCGACGCAGCAACCACCCCGCCATCCGACGCTGGCCTCCAGCACCCCCGTCTCCGTTCTCATCCCTCTATCCCCTCCTTCCCGCGCTCCACTCAGCACCGCGAGATCCGGAGTGAGCACCTCTGACCCATTTCTCCATGAACCAGTGAGTTTTTTATTTTATTTTATTTTACTTAGTAAATTTAATTTCAGTTTTATTAAATCAGTTTTAATGTGGATTGAAAATCAGTTTTATGTATAGAATACGATGATAAAGAAATGATTTTTATATGTGATATTAATAAAGAAAGATCGTATTTTTATATGAATGAAGAAAGAAGAAGGATCGTATTTTTATATGAATGAAGAAGGAAGAAAGATTCGATTTTTTTATATGAGTAGCGGATTAAAAATAGAATTTTTATATAATGGGAAATATAATAATGTGATTTTTATTGTTGGGTTAGCAAGGTAAAGATGTGATTTTTACAAAGTAAAGATCGGGATAAAAATTTGATTTTTATATTATATGAAGCGGATTTATTTTTATGATATGAAAGGCGTTATAAGAATACGATTTTAATATGAAGTGAAGTCATAAAAATTCGATTTTTTTTTTAAATGTGAAGTAACGATAAAAATGTGATTTTTATATATGTAGTGAATACGAGCGACGAAAGTAACAAAAGAAGAAACGACGAAGATTTCCTACATATGAAGAGTCGTGGTGATTGGTTTAGCTTCTTGGTGAGAACTTCTCACCTTTCAATTTCTTCTCTAGTTATATATATATATATATATATACTAGGATGCAGACGGTGCTTAGTAGCACCCGACACAATCGTCCACAGACCATGGACTTGTTTGTTTGGCTGTGTTGTTAGTTAGATGGTTTGGGTTGATTTGAATTGTTTGGTGGAATAAAATTGATATGATTGATGTGTGAATGGCGTGGGCCTTCACTAGACCGGGGATTAGGCTAAGCCTCGTCCCGTTTCTAGTATCGTGCCGTTATGCCGCCAAATTTTCTAAAATATGTTAGAAAAATAAAAATATCATTTTATTTAAAGAATGAACTGAATGGAAATTCATATGTTGGAATAAAATGTTTTTATCATTAAAAATATAATTTTTAACGTGAACTGAATAAAATAAATATTCATTTACAAACCAGACGGTTTGTTTATGTACACCTATTTGAAGGACATTGATTGGGTCGATAAATTTTACACATCGCCCAACTGCACAAATAAAATCTGTGTTTGTTGATTTGAAACCCTACATGGGTGTTGGGATGAAATTTGAAGTTCACTCATCCTGATTGATTAAATATGTCGATCGATTGATTGACAGGCTGTTATAAGCGTTAGATATCTATATTTGCTGCTTATACAGTGTAGTGCACTTTGGTTGATGGTTGATTATTTCTCAATGCTATTATATACATGTGTTGTATGAAATCCATATAATTAACTTAATATGGTAATGGATTGGGCCTCATTCCAATTTGAAAAATAAAGAATAATATAAAATAAAGGTTCATGTGTTGACAATACTCATCCATTGAGATTGGTCATGTGTTGAACGAAATATTTTAGTAATAACAACTATTTTGAAAAAGAAATATTTGAAATAGAATATTTGAAAATAGAAATTTATGAAGCCGTGTTGATTAGTTTGACGCCATTTTGACGTGAACGATATTTATAACGATTTCGAAATGAATTGAATTGAAAACGATTTCGAAATGAATTGAACTGAAAACAATTTCGAATTGAATTGGATTGAAAACGATTTCGAAATGAATTGAATTGAAAACGATTTCGAAATGAATTGAATTGAAAACGATTTCGAAATGAATTGAATTGAAAACGATTTCGAAATGAATTGAATTGAAAACGATTTCGAAATGAATTGAATTGAAAACGATTTCGAAATGAATTGAATTGAATTGAAAACGATTTCGAAATGAATTGAATTGAAAACGATTTCGAAATGAATTGAATTGAAAACGATTTCGAAATGAATTGAATTGAAAACGATTTCGAAATGAATTGAATTGAAAACGATTTCGAAATGAATTGAATTGAAAACGATTTCGAAATGAATTGAATTGAAAACGATTTCGAAATGAATTGAATTGAAAACGATTTCGAAATGAATTGAATTGAAAACGATTTCGAAATGAATTGAATTGAAAATGATTTCGAAATGAATTGAATTGAAAACGATTTCGAAATGAATTGAATTGAAAACGATTTCGAAATGAATTGAACTGAAAACGATTTCGAATTTGATTGAATTGAAAACGATTTCGAAATGAATTGAATATAAAACGAATTCAAATTGAATTGAAAGCGAATTGAAATGAATTCAAATTGAATTGAAATTTGAATTGAATAGAAATGAATTTTAAAACGAATTTATAAAGAAGAATTCAAATTTGATTTGAATTGAAATGGAAGTTGAAATAGATTTTGAAACGAATTTTAAAACTATTTATATAATTCGTTTTGAATAGAAAATCGACGAAATATATATTATATATATAATATAATGGCCTGAATAGAACGCGCCGCGCCGCGGCAGTTCGTGAATTTCGACCATTTATTTCAAACGGACATTACGGGAGATCCGACCGTCGGATTCTCCTAAAACCGGAACCATTGGGTTCGTATCGAAAAGAGATTTCTAACGAATATTAGAAATCTAACGGTTGGATTTGGAATTATGTCCAAATCAAATTTGAAAAAGGTCGCTGTAAGTGCAGTTCGATGGCCATTGATGGAAATCGACTGTACAGGCCTTGATAAAATTATTAAAAATAGTAATAATTTGTGTAAAATCATAAGAAATGATTTGTGAAGAATTGGGATGAAAACTCCATATTTGAAAAGATAAAAAAATAGATTTTTATCGAAATGAACTAGTTTTGAACTAGAATTATAATTCTATTTATTTTTAAATAAATAAATTGAATTTGAAAAGGGTTCTAAAAATAACCAGAATTTCCAATGATTGCATTGGAGTGAATTTGAATCAAAATTGTCTTCGGAATATTTCGACGTTGGAATTCGTGATTATACGGATGTTGTTATGGAAATTTGAAAGATATTTATATATCGCTAGCTCCAATACGACATTTGTTAATCGTAGAATTTGATATTGAATATAAGCCGATATATTTTCTATTCAGAGCCTTGTATTGAATATCAAATGTGATTTGGGTTAGTCGTGAATGGTGTCTTCATTAACACTGTTCTGGAACCCAGCTGAGAAAAGATTAAATCTTTTTATTTAGATTTAATGAAGTATGCCAATTAAATAATATTTAATTGGAATTGAATTGATATTGATTTTTGGGTTTATCGTGAACCGTGTTTTAAATGACACTGATTCTTTAACCCAGTTAACGATTAAAACTAAGTGGAGTTTTAATGAATCTTTAATTAGATTGAAAAGATCGAGAATGGAGTATCACCAGTTTTACTCCAGGCGATAGTTAAATCTTTAATTAGATTTGAACGTGAAAGGGTAATTGAATTTACCGATAACACTGTGGAGTTAGATATGAAGTATAACCAGTTTTACTTCATGGGATGAATAGGTTGGGATTGGGAAATAAAATAAATGATTTCTTCGTGTGGTTCGCTAATCCCGACTAGTTTGAGTTGATATTCAAAGGAGATTAAAGAATAAATTTAAAGAATTTATCTTGGATAAAATTAATGGGAACTTTTCCCAAAGTATAGGAATATTTGAATAAAAGAATATTCTGAATTGGAATGAGGCGTATGTTGTGTTTGTGTAACACTTTTATAATATATACGCGAGTTATTCAGAAAGACCGGGTTTATCCCATTCTGAATAACTGATTCGACGTGGTGTCGAAGATGAAGACGATGGTCGAAGACCAGAGGTCTTCACGTCGTTTGGGTGATTACTGATGATCTTGATTGGGCTGTACACCCAAGAAGATGGAAACAGTTGGTGATCGTCCAGACGTACTTGGAGATCGATGGATATGCGGGGTACTAGGTGCCTCTGGTTTCGTTCAGACCCAGAACGGACTTGTAAATGGACTGTGTGTCTGACATTGGATTTTAGTCCGTGTGATTGATCTCTATTAAATATATATCTGTTTGGCGGCGGAGAATTTATTCTCTTGCTTAACGCCCTTCTCTGAGACGTACGAGCTCAGGGGTTATATATTGATGGATACCAAACGCATGGAGTGAATTGCCTGTGTGGCATGCCTAAGTGGCAATTGATCGAGGCTTCTGTTGAAAAGCAAAGTCTTGTGGTGATGATCAAAGCACGGCCTTTGTGGCGTAGCTTTGTGTAACGTTTACTTCGCGTGTTTCACACCCGGTATGAACCAAAATCGGGAGACGGACCTCAGGGAGGGCATGCGTTTCTTTCTAGCTAGAAGTGGCGTCAGTGGTTTTACACGCCCTGACGAGTTTGACTTATGTGGTTGTTGCTGTTGCGAGGCGCCTCGGATTGATCGGTCGTTCTCGAACCGATGGAGTCATTTAGTTGGCTCGTTTACGCCCCAAAGGGCGGGGAAACGTATTGTTCAGGCACTATAATCCACATCGGTGGACCGGCCCTGATGATCCAAGGGGCAGTTGCGGCTGTTCCGGTGGCTCGGGCTAGAGAGTCACGAATCGGTTGAGGACTATCTTTTGCCTCGGTTCATAGACGGAAATCCAATCTCCAAATACGTGACATTTGCGGTTTTATTTGTAGAGCCTAGTATGGCGACATAGTGGGATGGGGCGCTCATGCCGCCTATGATTGATACTTATGATTTGAAGTTGTTTTATACACTATGCACTTATAATAGTATCAAATGATTTGTTTTCAACGTATCAAGCATTCTTGGCTATTATAAGGTAAAAACCCTATCCTCCGGCTTGCGATTGCATTGTGTGATGGGAACTGGGTCTTATAATAGCTTCATTTTTCTTTATTTAGCATTGCGCTGTTTGTTTTATGCACTGGTATTCTTGGGAGGAAACCCGTTCCGTGTTATACGGCGTGGTCCCTTGATTTACCTCACTTTAAAATAAAGATTTATAACTGTTTTAGTTCTCACACCAGTCACATGACTGACCTGGAGTTTATTGTTTTAACCTAAACTCTGGGTGCCCTTATTTTGACACGGGCAGCTAGTAGTTTTGGTTTTGCAGATTTATATTCACAGGATCCTGGTTTACAGCTGGAATGATATCCGGAAAGCTTTGTATCCGTATATCTCTTCTAGTTGTGTATTGTATTATTTTCCGCTGTAATTTATTTAAATGTAATTTAAATCTCTGATATATTTGTGTAATATTCATTTATACTCTGTATATTCTTGTAATCTGATGCATTGTTGTAATATACAATGAAATGTTCTTTTGTATGCGTTCTGAAGGTGGCTGTTCTCGTCACAGTTGGTATCAGAGCTTTGGTTTACAAAGCTAGAGAACAAGGCACATCAGAACTATACAAAAGAATTCATCAGATATTGGATTAGTAATATCCAATTAGAATGACTCGTTAGAGATGGGATCAGTAGAATCCTAGAATGAGTGTGAAGAGTATATTTTTAAAGTGAAAACAAATTTTTGTTTTGAAGATTTAAATCAATTATTCGTATTTGATTATTTATTTATATAGATGTGGACAATCCAGTATATATAGATTTCGCGTATACGTCTGATCCGCGTGTATTCGAAATTTTAATATACTGGATAGATATAGAATCACACTCTAGTCGCCCGGGGATGATGCTGATAATTGTGATCACATTATCAGTATTTATATTCGAGTGACGAAAGTGAGATTTCTATATATTTCCTATTGACTGGTGTGAGAACCAAAATTAGATAGGGCCTATTGTTGTGATTTGGCATCAAGAATCTGATTTTTGACTATATATCAAAGTTATGCATTTGAAAAGCTAATCAACTAATTGATTGATGTTTGTGTTGTTTGTTTAATTGTTTGATAATTTTGAACCATTATGCCTAACTGAATCAAATATTGAACTATATTGAAAATTGGTCGCATTTTCTTGCATATACATGCATATCATTGAACAGGTCATAGCAAGGAGGCTAGAGCAGAGAATAAAATTTGTTTGCCCGACAAATAGGTACATGTTTACTACATAATTTACTGTTTTGTTTGGGTGATGATGATTTTATGAGCCTATTGGCTAGCCGCTTGGCTTTTTCTTTTTCTTTTTGAGATCTGAAGGACCGGGGAAGCTATTTGAAATTCCCCGATGCTCCCGGTGCAGGGGAGGTTATGGCGAAATTTTTCGAAAATTTAGGGTGTTAGCCAAATTTTTGAAAATTTGAAAATCCTCAGAAACTAAAAAGTTGGAGAATGGAAGCCAGATCGAACATAGAGTTGATTGATCAAACCAATTTCGACTTTGTTCCTTTTCGGGGACGAAAAGTTTTAAGTGGGGGAGATTGTAATAACCCGGAAAATCTGGGCCAGTTTAAAATTTTTATTTTGTCAATTTTAGCGAATTTTGAATATTTAAAATAGATTATTTTAAATAATATCGACGAGAAAATTATTTTGAATGGAATTAGAACGTATATATTATATACGTCGTCGTTAGAATATAAATAATTATATATAATTATATAAGGAATTGAAAATGGCGCGGTAGTTCGATAATTCGATTTCAAACTTCAATTGAATGTACCGGGTGCAAAACAATCCGGATTTTAGTGAAACAAAAAATAATGGGGTCTAATTGATAATATCTTTCCAACGAATCCGAAAAATCAAAATTTCATAGCGGGAATCAAAAGATATGTCCAGTTGAAAATTCTGAATAGTCGCTATGGAATTCAGGCCCTTAAAAATGGGAATTTTGCAAATGACCTCGGAATTCGACGAAACCACTTTTGTTGGATCTGCAGTGTCGAATTATTGCTAGATTCCAAATTTCATAATTTTTCGAATCAATATGTGAGCGTGGCAAAGGAAAACGCGTTTGACCAGTTTCAGTTGATTTTAATCGACTGGAAATTGGCCATTTTTCAAACGGTCTCAGAATTCGACGAAACAAGTTTTGTTAGGACCGTATCGTCAATACGAAGCTAGAAAATATTTTTCGGGAATTTTTCTAGTTAGTATGTGGCCCCGGTAAATTGAAATGTACGTTCAAATTGAATATATACTGATTTATATTTTAATCTTGATGGAAACTGATCGTAATGGCCGAATTGGCTGACGAAACATATCCCATTGTGTTCGGAATGGGGGTAGTTAGCTAGGGATGACAGTCGTTGGATCTCGTTTTGAGTTCGAAATAAAAAGTTACTTTTTGGTGGGAAATAAAATAATATATATAAATTATATAAAACCCTTAGTTAACCTTTTACTCCCTATACCCGGTCAAACCCACCCCCTACCCCCTTTTTCATCGTGGAAAACCCGAAATCATTTTAAATAAAAAAAAAGAAGATGACGGAGGAAGGAGGAGCAGCCGTCGCTTCTCCAACCAGAGCGCCTCCCCTCCCTCAGACCGGCGTCCCCCCCTCCGTTCAACCCTCACCTCCTCTCCCACAAAAGCCGACGCCGTTACCACCCATCCACCACCGAGCAACGGTCGCAGCTCCCCTCCGATTCGCCGGCCACCTGACCTCACCGCCTACAGATCCAACATCCGACGCAGCAACCACCCCGCCATCCGACGCTGGCCTCCAGCACCCCCGTCTCCGTTCTCATCCCTCTATCCCCTCCTTCCCGCGCTCCACTCAGCACCGCGAGATCCGGAGTGAGCACCTCTGACCCATTTCTCCATGAACCAGTGAGTGTATTATTTTATTTTATTTTATTTTACTTAGTAAATTTAATTTCAGTTTTATTAAATCAGTTTTAATGTGGATTGAAAATCAGTTTTATGTATACAATACGATGATAAAGAAATGATTTTTATATGTGATATTAATAAAGAAAGATCGTACTTTTATATGAATGAAGAAAGAAGAAGGATCGTATTTTTATATGAATGAAGAAGGAAGAAAGATTCGATTTTTTATATGAGTAGCGGATTAAAAATAGAATTTTTATTTAATGGGAAATATAATAATGTGATTTTTATTGTTGGGTTAGCAAGGTAAAGATGTGATTTTTACAAAGTAAAGATCGAGATAAAAATTTGATTTTTATATTATATGAAGCGGATTTATTTTTATGATATGAAAGGCGTTATAAGAATACGATTTTAATATGAAGTGAAGTCATAAAAATTCGATTTTTTTTTTAAATGTGAAGTAACGATAAAAATGTGATTTTTATATATGTAGTGAATACGAGCGACGAAAGTAACAAAAGAAGAAACGGCGAAGATTTCCTACATATGAAGAGTCGTGGTGATTGGTTTAGCTTCTCGGTGAGAACTTCTCACCTTTCAATTTCTTCTCTAGTTATATATATATATATACTAGGATGCAGACGGTGCTTAGTGGCACCCGACACAATCGTCCACAGACCATGGACTTGTTTGTTTGGCTGTGTTGTTAGTTAGATGGTTTGGGTTGATTTGAATTGTTTGGTGGAATAAAATTGATATGATTGATGTGTGAATGGCGTGGGCCTTCACTAGACCGGGGATTAGGCTAAGCCTCGTCCCGTTTCTAGTATCGTGCCGTTATGCCGCCGAAATTTTCTAAAATATGTTAGAAAAATAAAAATATCATTTTATTTAAAGAATGAACTGAATGGAAATTCATATGTTGGAATAAAATGTTTTTATCGTTAAAAATATAATTTTTAACGTGAAGTGAATAAAATAAATATTCATTTACAAACCAGACGGTTTGTTTATGTACACCTATTTGAAGGACATTGATTGGGTCGATAAATTTTACACATCGCCCAACTGCACAAATAAAATCTGTGTTTGTTGATTTGAAACCCTACACGGGTGTTGGGATGAAATTTGAAGTTCACTCATCCTGATTGATTAAATATGTCGATCGATTGATTGACAGGCTGTTATAAGCGTTAGATATCTATATTTGATGCTTATACAGTGTAGTGCACTTTGGTTGATGGTTGATTATTTCTCAGTGCTATTATATACATGTGTTGTATGAAATCCATATAATTAACTTTATATGGTAATGGATTGGGCCTCATTCCAATTTGAAAAATAAAGAATAATATAAAATAAAGGTTCATGTGTTGACAATACTCATCCATTGAGATTGGTCATGTGTTGAACGAAATATTTTAGTAATAACAACTATTTTGAAAAAGAAATATTTGAAATAGAATATTTGAAAATAGAAATTTATGAAGCCGTGTTGATTAGTTTGACGCCATTTTGACGTGAACGATATTTATAACGATTTCGAAATGAATTGAACTGAAAACGATTTCGAAATGAATTGAACTGAAAACGATTTCGAATTGAATTGAATTGAAAACGATTTCGAAATGAATTGAATTGAAAACGATTTCGAAATGAATTGAATTGAAAACGATTTCGAAATGAATTGAATTGAAAACGATTTCGAAATGAATTGAATTGAAAACGATTTCGAAATGAATTGAATTGAAAACGATTTCGAAATGAATTGAAAAAGATTTCGAAATGAATTGAATTGAAAACGATTTCGAAATGAATTGAATTGAAAACGATTTCGAAATGAATTGAATTGAAAACGATTTCGAAATGAATTGAATTGAAAACGATTTCGAAATGAATTGAATTGAAAACGATTTCGAAATGAATTGATTGAAAACGATTTCGAAATGAATTGAATTGAAAACGATTTCGAAATGAATTGAATTGAAAACGATTTCAAAATGAATTGAACTGAAAACGATTTCGAATTTGATTGAATTGAAAACGATTTCGAAATGAATTGAATATAGAACGAATTCAAATTGAATTGAAAGCGAATTGAAATGAATTCAAATTGAATTGAAATTTGAATTGAATAGAAATGAATTTTAAAACGAATTTATAAAGAAGAATTCAAATTTGATTTGAACTGAAATGGAAGTTGAAATAGATTTTGAAACGAATTTTAAAACTATTTATATAATTCGTTTTGAATAGAAAATCGACGAAATATATATTATATATATTATATATATAATATAATGGCCTGAATAGAACGCGCCGTGCCGCGGCAGTTCGTGAATTTCGACCATTTATTTCAAACGGACATTACGGGAGATCCGACCGTCGGATTCTCCTAAAACCGGAACCGTTGGGTTCGTATCGAAAAGAGCTTTCTAACTAATATTAGAAATTAGAAATCTAACGGTTGGATTTGGAATTATGTCCAAATCAAATTTGAAAAAGGTCGCTGTAAGTGCAGTTCGATGGCCATTGATGGAAATCGACTGTACAGGCCTTGATAAAATTATTAAAAATAGTAATAATTTGTGTAAAATCATAAGAAATGATTTGTGAAGAATTGGGATGAAAACTCCATATATGAAAAGATAAAAAAAATAGATTTTTATCGAAATGAACTAGTTTTGAACTAGAATTATAATTCTATTTATTTTTAAATAAATAAATTGAATTTGAAAAGGGTTCTAAAAATAACCAGAATTTCCAATGATTGCATTGGAGTGAATTTGAATCGAAATTGTCTTCGGAATATTTCGACGTTGGAATTCGTGATTATACGGATGTTGTTATGGAAATTTGAAAGATACTTATATATCGCTAGCTCCAATACGACATTTGTTAATCGTAGAATTTGATATTGAATATAAGCCGATATATTTTCTATTCAGAGCCTTGTATTGAATATCAAATGTGATTTGGGTTAGTCGTGAATGGTGTCTTCATTAACACTGTTCTGGAACCCAGCTGAGAAAAGATTAAATCTTTTTATTTAGATTTAATGAAGTATGCCAATTAAATAATATTTAATTGGAATTGAATTGATATTAATTTTTGGGTTTATCGTGAACCGTGTTTTAAATGACACTGATTCTTTAACCCAGTTAACGATTAAAACTAAGTGGAGTTTTAATGAATCTTTAATTAGATTGAAAAGATCGAGAATGGAGTATCACCAGTTTTACTCCAGGCGATAGTTAAATCTTTAATTAGATTTGAACGTGAAAGGGTAATTGAATTTACTGATAACACCGTGGTGTTAGATATGAAGTATAACCAGTTTTACTTCATGGGATGAATAGGTTGGGATTGGGAAATAAAATAAATGATTTCTTCGGTGTGGTTCGCTAATCCCGACTAGTTTGAGTTGATATTCGAAGGAGATTAAAAAATAAATTTAAAGAATTTATCTTGGATAAAATTAATGGGAACTTTTCGCAAAGTATAGGAATATTTGAATAAAAGAATATTCTGAATTGGAATGAGGCGTATGTTGTGTTTGTGTAACACTTTTATAATATATACGCGAGTTATTCAGAAAGACCGGGTTTATCCCATTCTGAATAACTGATTCGACGTGGTGTCGAAGATGAAGACGATGGTCGAAGACCGGAGGTCTTCACGTCGTTTGGGTGATTACTGATGATCTTGATTGGGCTGTACACCCAAGAAGATGGAAACAGTTGGTGATCGTCCAGACGTACTTGGAGATCGATGGATATGCAGGGTACTAGGTGCCTCCGGTTTCGTTCAGACCCAGAACGGACTTGTAAATGGACTGTGTGTCTGACATTGGATTTTAGTCCGTGTGATTGATCTCTATTAAATATATACCTGTTTGGCGGCGGAGAATTTATTCTCTTGCTTAACGCCCTTCTCTGAGACGTACGAGCTTAGGGGTTATATATTGATGGATATCAAACGCATGGAGTGAATTGCCTGTGTGGCATGCCTAAGTGGCAATTGATCGAGGCTTCTGTTGAAAAGCAAAGTCTTGTGGTGATGATCAAAGCACGGCCTTTGTGGCGTAGCTTTGTGTAACGTTTACTTCGCGTGTTTCACACCCGGTATGAACCAAAAACGGGAGACGGACCTCAGGGAGGGCATGCGTTTCTTTCTAGCTAGAAGTGGCGTCAGTGGTTTTACACGCCCTGACGAGTTTGACTTATGTGGTTGTTGCTGTTGCGAGGCGCCTCGGATTGATCGGTCGTTCTCGAACCGATGGAGTCATTTAGTTGGCTCGTTTACGCCCCAAAGGGCGGGGAAACGTATTGTTCAGGCACTATAATCCACATCGGTGGACCGGCCCTGACGATCCAAGGGGCAGTTGCGGCTGTTCCGGTGGCTCGGGCTAGAGAGTCACGAATCGGTTGAGGACTATCTTTTGCCTCGGTTCATAGACGGAAATCCAATCTCCAAATACGTGACATTTGCGGTTTTATTTGTAGAGCCTAGTATGGCGACATAGTGGGATGGGGCGCTCATGCCGCCTATGATTGATACTTATGATTTGAAGTTGTTTTATACACTATGCACTTATAATAGTATCAAATGATTTGTTTTCAACGTATCAAGCATTCTTGGCTATTATAAGGTAAAAACCCTATCCTCCGGCTTGCGATTGCATTGTGTGATGGGAACTGGGTCTTATAATAGCTTCATTTTTCTTTATTTAGCATTGCGCTGTTTGTTTTATGCACTGGTATTCTTGGGAGGAAACCCGTTCCGTGTTATACGGCGTGGTCCCTTGATTTACCTAACTTTAAAATAAAGATTTATAACTGTTTTAGTTCTCACACCAGTCACATGACTGACCTGGAGTTTATTGTTTTAACCTAAACTCTAGGTGCCCTTATTTTGACACGGGCAGTTAGTAGTTTTGGTTTTGCAGATTTATATTCACAAGATCCTGGTTTACAGCTGGAATGATATCCAGAAAGCTTTGTATCCGTATATCTCTTCTAGTTGTGTATTGTATTATTTTCCGCTGCAATTTATTTAAATGTAATTTAAATCTCTGATATATTTGTGTAATATTCATTTATACTCTGTATATTCTTGTAATCTGATGCATTGTTGTAATATACAATGAAATGTTCTTTTGTATGCGTTATGTGGTGGCTGTTCTCGTCACAAAAGGCCGGGTTTATTCCCATTCTGAATAACCGATTCGATGATATGTCGAAGATGAAGACGGTGGTTGAAGGCCGGATGTCTTCACATCGTTTGGATAATTACTGATGATCCTGATTGGGCTGTACACCCAAGAGGATGGAAATAGTTGGTGGTCGTCCAGACGTACTTGGAGATGGATGGATATGCGAGGAAAGTGCCTCCGGTTTCGTTCAGACCTAGAATGGACTTGTAAATGGATGGTGTGTCTGACATTGTATTCCTTTATATTGTATTTGTTGATCTCTGCTAAATATATATCTGTTTGGCGGCGGAGAATTTATTCTCTTGCTTAACGCCCTTCTCTGAGACATAAGAGCTCAGAGGTTATATATTGGCATAAATCAGTGGTACGATATGGATTGATAGTGTGGCATGCTGAGATGCAGTGATCCAGACTTTTGTTGAAAAGCAAAGTTTGGTGGTTGGTGATCAAAGCGCAGCTGATATAGCATGGCTTTGTGTATAGCATTGATCCGCGAGCCTCACACCCCGGTATGGTGGTAAACTGGTGGTTTGATATGTAACGACCCGGATTTTCGGCCGTTGAATTCTGAATATTTAAATTTGTTTTAAAATTTCTAATTGAATTACATATAGGAATTTATTAATTAAAAACGAAGTTTGAACGTTAATTTATAATATAATTATAAAACGAGCTCGAAATCGCGCGGCAGTTCGTAATATAGAGTTTTGAACTTCAACTGAGGATACAGGATCCGATATAAGTCGGATTTCTGTGAAACAAGACACGTTGGAACCGTATTGATTATAATTTTCATATGAAAGAGAAAAATCTAGATTTCGTGTTATAATTTGTTAGTTATGGTCAAATCAAATTTTGAAATAGTCGCTGTGGAAATCGTTATTTAAAATATACGCGTTAAAATAGCCGTTTTGTGAACGGACTCAGATTTAGACGAAATCAGTTTCATTGGGACCGTATCATTAAATTATTGTACGGTGGTGAGTGGCGTGGAAAACCGATGTCGTATGTAACCACGGTAGCCGTAAACGCTCGTTCAGTGCAATTAAATTAATTCAACTGAATAAAGGGATATTAGAGTGTAACTTGAACAGACGATCGAATCAGGCCACGAAACCAGTCCCGGTGAGTTCGTAGCGTCGGATATAGTCAGGGTAGGTATATAGTTTGTTATTTTTAGAGATCGGCAAATTTGGTGTTTAGAAGGGCAGTGCAGTACGCGCCAAAAACAGTCTACCGGGGCAACAGTCTCAGAATGCGACGAAACTAGTGCCGTTGGGTTCGTATCGAAATTTTTTTGTCGGTGTTCGCAGTTTCAAGTTGATTTATCTGGTGATCGTGAAAAATTTAAACGCGTGTTGATTTCTGGTTTATAAAGGAAATTTTTCCAAACGATGTCGGAATTCGACGAAACTTATCCCATTGGGTTCAGAATACCTTTTTACACCAAGATTAGTTTTTTTATCAGCAGACAGAAGTCGACTGTGGTTAGTTTGCGGTAAATTTTACTTGATACTTCACCACGAAGTTTCGTTAAAATAAAATATTAATAAAATCTCCTATGTAACCACCATTCTCAAATCACCTATAGCTTTAAAGTATGTCTTTGCGATAGCTGTTAATTTACAAAGCGACAAAGCGACTGTGTTTTCTTCTCCTTGCCGACAAAGGAATTTGAGAAGCAGACCTACCCTGTTCAGCCTACCCGATATTATACTGCAAAGTGTACACCAAGGTTGACAAAAGAATGCAGCCGACGTAAGATGGTATATGCCCATCCTATTTTTGTATGCAACAACAAAAAATGGGGACAACCGTACCTAATACATTAAATAAAATTGTACATCAGTTCCTTCTGTGTCCCAAACGTGTAGACAAAGAAAATAAAATAAACAGAGTCTACCTACCCCAATGCTATAGGTATTCATACGTGGGTATCAAGCTACCATAACCGTGAGTGCCAAGTAATGGTCCCCTATATAAAACGCACGCCAAATCTCTATCTTTTTCTTTTCAGAGAGCCTAAAAGTAAGTTATTAAATGGCTAATAAAAGCTTAAAACATATATATTCTTTAAAACTAAAAACAAAATACTCAACTATAAAACTCAAACTGGGATTCATTATGCGTGTTAATGGAGGGCTTTAAGGTGATATCTGTTTCATTGCATGCGGCGCTGTTCTATGATCATCGGAGTTCTCAGCAGCGGCCAAAGGTGGAGATTTTCTGGCGTTGATTGGGTGGTCTTCGCGGTGGATGTCAGGTGTGAAGAGAGGTGCAGATTGTTCTCTTTCCGTGATGATGGCAAGTGGTTTGGGGTTGGGAACCTCGTTTGTGAGCAATCGGTTTAAGGGGTATCCTGTTGTAGTTTGAAGGGTGTACTTGTTTTGGGAGTGTGGTTGCTTTTAAACAAAGAGGAAGGGGATGGCAGTACGGTGTTAAGTTAATGATGGAAGGGCGGTAGTTTTGTGTAGGCTGAATGCTGTTGAAGAGTGGAGATTACCATTGGTTATGGATGTGTTGAATGGTGGTGCTGCGTCATTTTGTTGGATGTGGGAGGAGCATGAATCGTGGTTATAAGGGGGATGCTGTAGTTCAAATAAAAAAAAAAAAAAACTATGGCAGATGTAATTTGTGTTGGTGAGCAGCTCAGTAGTGCGTTGGCAAGGTCCGGGTGTGTTTCATTGCAAAAGGATTTGCTGTTTTTCTGTACAGCGTAGAGGGGATTAGCGGTGCATATAAACCGTAATTAAGGAGATGATACTTCAAGCTGTGTGATGGAGCGATTTTATCAAGTTGTTGCCAAGTTCTTGGTATCGAAAGGAGTACATAAAACATGACAGATGATGCGGGAAAAGTCAAGAACGAATACAAGATAGGAGCTGGCATTTTCAAAACGAAGAACTGAAGAAATAAACGGTATCATTCTTTTAATTATAAAAGAAATAATTAAAGTTAAATTAGTTATATAATTAAGGATAAATGATTTGAAATCAAAATCATATTGTTTATAACGGTTATATCTGGTACATATAATCAGAATTGGATGTGACCAGATCCGATGGCTCGAAATGACGAAATATACGTTGTGAAGCTAATTTCGTTGAAAACTGAACTGCTGGGATTTCGTAGAGAAAAATCAGACGCTCATTTGGTTTTAAAAACGCGAAAGTAGAATCATCAACTGCGAACCGAGGTGAGTAAACTCACTAACTCCCTCTCGTTTATATTTTTATATATAAACGAGTTTTAAATATTTTTATAATGTGAAATGGTTGATTGGTTGAATAGTTGGTAAATTTGGTTGAATTGGTTGATAGGATTACACCATTAATTGATCATTAGTTCTGATATTTCATTTTGATGTGAAATAATAATATTGATGTTATTAACATCTAGGGATGCAGGGAAACAGGTTGGAGGGATCCAACTGGATCCCTCAACATTTATATTACCGTTTGTTATTTATGGTGATGTGTATACGATGATGGATTGTACTATGTTGAATCACCCTAACACTGGAAATTTAGTTATTTTAAATACCGTAAAAGATTTTCGAATATAGAAAAGAAATTGAGATTTAAAAAGAGAACTTATTTCCAAAAGAGAAATTAAATTTTGAATGGAATTAAAAAGTAGAAACTTGTTTTACTAAAAGAAGAAGTTGTTTTTAAACGAGTTTATAATCATTGAATAAATTGAATATAAATGCTTTATTTAAATTTATATGGAAAAGTGGAAATTAGATTTGAAATCAATATTTGAGATGGGATTTGAACTTAGCAGAGTATAAAGCAAATCATAAACAAGATTTTTAACGATTGGAATAAAAATCAGATTTGTTTGCAAGACTCAGAATAGAAGTTATAAATAGAATTTGGGGTTTAAGAGAATATGTATAAGTACGAAATCAAAGGATTATATATAAAAGAAATATATTCAGGATTAAAGTGGATAATGGTTCAAAGGAAGTATTTTGCAAGTGAAATATTTATAAGGGAAGAACACCACAGACGGTTTTGTGTTAAACATTTTGGATTTTTGAAATGAAAATCCAAGGAAGAAATCTTGTTGTAAAGAAGGTGGAACCGGATTTTTATCCTTATATACTCTTTATCTTATGGGTTTCGACAAATAGAATGATAAATGTCTACATTGTTTAAATCCAGACATTTTGACTATCTTTTAAAATGAACAACGGAAGCGTGTGCGTCGCACACGGTATTTTATTCAAAACAGCAATCATAACGCTGTTGTTATAAGAAATGCTTTTATAATTTTAAACAGCGATTATAACGCTGTCTTTGCAAGAAATTCTTTTATAAAACTAAACAGCGATTTTAGCGCTGTTGTTATAATAGATGTGGTAAATCTATACAGCAATTTTAGACGCTGCTGTTATAATAAATGTCTTGGTAAATCTAAATAGCAATTTTAACGCTGCCGTTATAATAACTGTTTTAATAGCAATCTTAATGCTATGGTTATGATAAGTGTTCTATAATGCTAGACAGCGGTTTTAACGCTGTTGTTGAAAGCAATGTTTTATAAACCAAACATTTGAAGACAGCAATTATAACGCTACCGTTATAATCAATATTTTTATAAAGAAGGTGTGTTCGTAGATCAGATCCGAGAGTCATGTAAGCAATGTTTGGTTTAAAGTTGTGAGCTCTGACTATTTCAAAGTTAAGAATGTCGTTCAGTTAAGGTCTGAGAGGTAATTATACCCCAACTTGACTGACTGCATTATTGACGGAGAAATGGTTAAGGCTCGATAGCAAGGATTGGTTAGTGATGTCGTTAGTTAACGAATGATTTATATTATAATAACGATGTTTATAACATCAGTTTAATTCAAAGGATTTAGAAATGTTTTCTAACCGGAATAAGGGATATTTTCTCAATAAAGGAATTATAATATTGGAAATGTTTTCCAATGATCGAGAGAGAAAATAGTGCTTTGAAAGAACACGAAAGGTGGAAAATGGGAATTGGAAATGATAATGGAATAAAGAACTAATATAAAAAGGGCCCAGTGTTGTTTGATGCTTGATTGATAGAATTTCCATTTGGAAATAGGACCGTTGATTGTATGGATGTTTCTTTGATAGTTAAATCACCGACTATCAAAGTTTTTTTTAATATATACCTCCGTTGTCAATATGGAGAGACCGGGATCAGATTTGATATCTAAAAACCACTCCGTATTGGCGTAAGCGTTATGAAGCAACTTATGCTGAAGAGAATTGAAGACGGAGTTATGCAAGGGCTATCCTGTTTACGGGATAGTGCCTTCGGTTTGTCCAGACCCAGGACAACTTGTATGGACAAATGTCTGACAGAGTATTTCCAAAGGGGGTTACGTACGTTGATTCCTTCAAACGTACGAAGTTGGGGCATAGAAGGGAAGCTTCTTTAGCCTAACAATCTGAGTATTTTTGTGGGAATCAATTAGTGATTTCCGATGGATCTGACGATGTGGCATTCAAAGTGAATGATGGCCAGATGTTCTGGAAGATAATTCAAACCTCAAGCCTCATTAACCCGGAATTGGACAAAAATCGGGCAGGCAGCATGGCTATGTGGGTTGCACCCATTAGGATGTATAACCACCTATCTAGAGAAATTCCTTTTGCTTCTTAAATCTATCGATGCTGTCCATTTTCGGGAGGCGGTTGCTGATCCCAACCGTCGGTGGTATACATTCGATACACTCAAGCGATATGAGTGGTCGGTCATATGTGGGCCGGGTTGCAAGACGTTCTTGTTGAATCCAGTGTATTCGTCTCTAGAGATACACTATCGGCAGGTGGTCCCATACCTTGTCATGTTGTAAATCCAATCTCAAATAAGCGCCCTGCGGTTTTCGATTTTATATTATATATGGAGCGTGAGATGCAAGCGTTCCGCTAGATTCTATTTATTTGTTGTAGACACTATTATAATATCACGGGATTTGATATCAAAAATGTTTTTGGATTATCGTAAGGTAAAAACCATCCATGTTTATGTGTGGATCGGTCTTACGATTATCATTCTTTTGAAAGGATTTCTGAAAGTTAAACAAATGGTTGGAGTTTACTCACACCAGTCCCATGACTGACCCAGAGTTTATTTTGTTTGTTTTCCCTAAACTCTTGGGTGCTCAAATTTGTACGGGCAGTCAAGTAGTCGGGATTTTACGGATTCACCTGGAGGAGATTGAAGCAGGAGGCTTCACCTGTTAGCTATAGACTATCATACTTTCCGCTGTGTATTTTGTTATATCTAGAAACAGGTGTTTATAACTGTTCCAGAGATAACTATTGTGCTCTGATAATGGTATGTATATACAGTTACTGATTTTTATTTCAAAAGTTATGTTATAAAATATATTTTATTCGTTCCGCTGTGAGTTTGTGATCTTCGGTTTCTCCTATTCTAATATTTCTTTCTTTCTATTTCTCATCCTCTAACTTCTTTCTAAAAATGATTCGTATTACCGTGCAATTTGGGTTGGACGTGTGGTATGATTAGTCGACTCAAAGGGTACGGAAGTTCGGGTCGTTTCATTTGGTATCAGAGCTGAAGGTTATGTGATTACCTTGGCTCTGTGGCGTAACTCAATAGAGATGGGGTTAGTAATACCCTAGATTGAGTTTGAGTGTATATATATGAGCGCGTATTTGTAGATTTGATATAAAAATTGTTTTATATTGTGTTGGCTGGTTTGTTGAGTGATTTATGAATTCTGGTCGATACAGGATGTACAACTGTATCGATAGGTGTTTCTAAACTCTCGAACAGAACAATTTGACACAGTATTGTTTTAATGATGGGTAAGTGAAATAATTTTGCCCAAAGGATATTTTGATACAAAAGAGATAATTTTCTGAAATTATCGAATGTGTTGATTGTTATTACAATCAAATGGAATTATAAAATATTGAAGTGGTTATATATATAACCAAATTGAATTTGTATATGAATGAGATATACAAATAAGCTATATTGGAATTGGATTCAAACCAAAATTTGTGGAATTTAAATTCCGGGTGTTTAGAAAAATCTTTTATGAGGTATTATAAAGTAATATAACATTACTTTAAAGTGTTTTGGATAAAATGTTTTTAAATGGATTTTTAAAGGGATTAAGCACTGAAATCACTTCAATGGCGAGAAAATAATTCTGATAATGGACTGCAGCATTATCGGTATTCATTTTCGAGTTTCTGAGTGACGAATTGCTACCATAGTAATTTGGGAATGAAAAATTTGTTTGCAAAGGACAAGTTGTTTTAGAAATTCAAATGTTTTGAATTGAGTCGATTATAAATATATGTGTACAAATATATATGATTTCGAACTAATTTGAAATAAAACCCGGGAATTTGAATTCTAAAGATTTAATATTTAACTTGTATAAGTTGAATAGATTGAAATGGTCAAAATGTATCAAATAAATTGGGATTTAACTTAAGTTAAATAAAATTGGATTGTATTAGAAGTAATCCCGAATGAAATTAAGTATAGAGATGTTGAAATTCGAAATATTAAAATAGATTCGACTTATACAAAACAAGTTGAACACTTATATTGTATGTCGTTAATTGGAGTTAAGTTATTTTTGAGCCCAAGTAGAATAAGAGTTGACTTTGGAAAATATAACTCAGTTTGGATTAGTGAATAGAAGTGATCCAATCAGAAGTTAAAGATCAAAGGTTGGATTGATTTGAAACCAACTGGAAATGGATATATGTATGCTGGGCAGAATGGATGAAAGTGCAAGAGATAGAATTATGCCCGACAAAAAGGTACATGTTTACAATATTGTTTGGGTTGATGATTTTATGAGCCTATGAGGCAAGCCACTTGGCTTTTTGATTTTCTTTTGGATTAGAGAAGGCCTAGAAAGGCGAGTTGTGGTTGTACCGATTGAGCCGTGCATAGGAGATGCTGCCGAAATTTTTCAGAATTTAAAGTGTTAGAAAATTTTCAGAATTTTTTTCGTTAGTAAGAATAAATGAATATTTTAATTGAAATAAATTGGTCCAGTTAAACTGGAGTTAAGAGGTGAAAAAACAAAAAAAGATTATTGGACCTAGTTAACAAGGTACGTAGCATCTTTTCCTACCTTAGCAATTTCGAGGACGAAATTATTTTAAGGGGGAAGGAATGTAACGACCCGGATTTTCGGCCGTTGAATTCTGAATATTTAAATTTGTTTTAAAATTTTTAATTGAATTACATATAGGAATTTATTAATTAAAAACGAAGTTTGAACATTAATTTATAATATAATTATAAAACGAGCTCGAAATCGCGCGGCAGTTCGTAATATAGAGTTTTGAACTTCAACTGAGGATACAGGATCCGATATAAGTCGGATTTCTGTGAAACAAGACACGTTGGAACCGTATTGATTATAATTTTCATATGAAAGAGAAAAATCTAGATTTCGTGTTATAATTTGTTAGTTATGGTCAAATCAAATTTTGAAATAGTCGCTGTGGAAATCGTTATTTAAAATATACGCGTTAAAATAGCCGTTTTGTGAACGGACTCAGATTTAGACGAAATCAGTTTCATTGGGACCGTATCATTAAATTATTGTACGGTGGTGAGTGGCGTGGAAAACCGATGTCGTATGTAACCACGGTAGCCGTAAACGCTCGTTCAGTGCAATTAAATTAATTCAACTGAATAAAGGGATATTAGAGTGTAACTTGAACAGACGATCGAATCAGGCCACGAAACCAGTCCCGGTGAGTTCGTAGCGTCGGATATAGTCAGGGTAGGTATATAGTTTGTTATTTTTAGAGATCGGCAAATTTGGTGTTTAGAAGGGCAGTGCGGTACGCGCCAAAAACAGTCTACCGGGGCAACAGTCTCAGAATGCGACGAAACTAGTGCCGTTGGGTTCGTATCGAAATTTTTTTGTCGGTGTTCGCAGTTTCAAGTTGATTTGATTTATCTGGTGATCGTGAAAAATTTAAACGCGTGTTGATTTCTGGTTTATAAAGGAAATTTTTCCAAACGATGTCGGAATTCGACGAAACTTGTCCCATTGGGTTCAGAATACCTTTTTACACCAAGATTAGTTTTTTTTATCAGCAGACAGAAGTCGACTGTGGTTAGTTTGCGGTAAATTTTACTTGATACTTCACCACGAAGTTTCGTTAAAATAAAATATTAATAAAATCTCCTATGTAACCACCATTCTCAAATCACCTATAGCTTTAAAGTATGTCTTTGCGATAGCTGTTAATTTACAAAGCGACAAAGCGACTGTGTTTTCTTCTCCTTGCCGACAAAGGAATTTGAGAAGCAGACCTACCCTGTTCAGCCTACCCGATATTATACTGCAAAGTGTACACCAAGGTTGACAAAAGAATGCAGCCGACGTAAGATGGTATATGCCCATCCTATTTTTGTATGCAACAGCAAAAAGTGGGGACAACCGTACCTAATACATTAAATAAAATTGTACATCAGTTCCTTCTGTGTCCCAAACGTGTAGACAAAGAAAATAAAATAAACAGAGTCTACCTACCCCAATGCTATAGGTATTCATACGTGGGTATCAAGCTACCATAACCGTGAGTGGCAAGTAATGGTCCCCTATATAAAACGCACGCCAAATCTCTATCTTTTTCTTTTCAGAGAGCCTAAAAGTAAGTTATTAAATGGCTAATAAAAGCTTAAAACATATATATTCTTTAAAACTAAAAACAAAATACTCAACTATAAAACTCAAACTGGGATTCATTATGCGTGTTAATGGAGGGCTTTAAGGTGATATCTGTTTCATTGCATGCGACGCTGTTCTATGATCATCGGAGTTCTCAGCAGCGGCCAAAGGTGGAGATTTTCTGGCGTTGATTGGGTGGTCTTCGCGGTGGATGTCAGGTGTGAAGAGAGGTGCAGATTGTTCTCTTTCCGTGATGATGGCAAGTGGTTTGGGGTTGGGAACCTCGTTTGTGAGCAATCGGTTTAAGGGGTATCCTGTTGTAGTTTGAAGGGTGTACTTGTTTTGGGAGTGTGGTTGCTTTTAAACAAAGAGGAAGGGGATGGCAGTACGGTGTTAAGTTAATGATGGAAGGGCGGTAGTTTTGTGTAGGCTGAATGCTGTTGAAGAGTGGAGATTACCATTGGTTATGGATGTGTTGAATGGTGGTGCTGCGTCATTTTGTTGGATGTGGGAGGAGCGTGAATCGTGGTTATAAGGGGGATGCTGTAGTTCAAATAAAAAAAAAGAAAAAAAAAACTATGGCAGATGTAATTTGTGTTGGTGAGCAGCTCAGTAGTGCGTTGGCAAGGTCCGGGTGTGTTTCATTGCAAAAGGATTTGCTGTTTTTCTGTACAGCGTAGAGGGGATTAGCGGTGCATATAAACCGTAATTAAGGAGATGATACTTCAAGCTGTGTGATGGAGCGATTTTATCAAGTTGTTGCCAAGTTCTTGGTATCGAAAGGAGTACATAAAACATGACAGATGATGCGGGAAAAGTCAAGAACGAATACAAGATAGGAGCTGGCATTTTCAAAACGAAGAACTGAAGAAATAAACGGTATCATTCTTTTAATTATAAAAGAAATAATTAAAGTTAAATTAGTTATATAATTAAGGATAAATGATTTGAAATCAAAATCATATTGTTTATAACGGTTATATCTGGTACATATAATCAGAATTGGATGTGACCAGATCCGATGGCTCGAAATGACGAAATATACGTTGTGAAGCTAATTTCGTTGAAAACTGAACTGCTGGGATTTCGTAGAGAAAAATCAGACGCTCATTTGGTTTTAAAAACGCGAAAGTAGAATCATCAACTGCGAACCGAGGTGAGTAAACTCACTAACTCCCTCTCGTTTATATTTTTATATATAAACGAGTTTTAAATATTTTTATAATGTGAAATGGTTGATTGGTTGAATAGTTGGTAAATTTGGTTGAATTGGTTGATAGGATTACACCATTAATTGATCATTAGTTCTGATATTTCATTTTGATGTGAAATAATAATATTGATGTTATTAACATCTAGGGATGCAGGGAAACAGGTTGGAGGGATCCAACTGGATCCCTCAACATTTATATTACCGTTTGTTATTTATGGTGATGTGTATACGATGATGGATTGTACTATGTTGAATCACCCTGACACTGGAAATTTAGTTATTTTAAATACCGTAAAAGATTTTCGAATATAGAAAAGAAATTGAGATTTAAAAAGAGAACTTATTTCCAAAAGAGAAATTAAATTTTGAATGGAATTAAAAAGTAGAAACTTGTTTTACTAAAAGAAGAAGTTGTTTTTAAACGAGTTTATAATCATTGAATAAATTGAATATAAATGCTTTATTTAAATTTATATGGAAAAGTGGAAATTAGATTTGAAATCAATATTTGAGATGGGATTTGAACTTAGCAGAGTATAAAGCAAATCATAAACAAGATTTTTAACGATTGGAATAAAAATCAGATTTGTTTGCAAGACTCAGAATAGAAGTTATAAATAGAATTTGGGGTTTAAGAGAATATGTATAAGTACAAAATCAAAGGATTATATATAAAAGAAATATATTCAGGATTAAAGTGGATAATGGTTAAAAGGAAGTATTTTGCAAGTGAAATATTTATAAGGGAAGAACACCACAGACGGTTTTGTGTTAAACATTTTGGATTTTTGAAATGAAAATCCAAGGAAGAAATCTTGTTGTAAAGAAGGTGGAACCGGATTTTTATCCTTATATACTCTTTATCTTATGGGTTTCGACAAATAGAATGATAAATGTCTACATTGTTTAAATCCAGACATTTTGACTATCTTTTAAAATGAACAACGGAAGCGTGTGCGTCGCACACGGTATTTTATTCAAAACAGCAATCATAACGCTGTTGTTATAATAAATGCTTTTATAATTTTAAACAGCGATTATAACGCTGTCTTTGCAAGAAATGCTTTCATAAAACTAAACAGCGATTTTAGCGCTGTTGTTATAATAGATGTGGTAAATCTATACAGCAATTTTAGACGCTGCTGTTATAATAAATGTCTTGGTAAATCTAAATAGCAATTTTAACGCTGCCGTTATAATAACTGTTTTAATAGCAATCTTAATGCTATGGTTATGATAAGTGTTCTATAATGCTAGACAGCGGTTTTAACGCTGTTGTTGAAAGCAATGTTTTATAAACCAAACATTTGAAGACAGCAATTATAACGCTACCGTTATAATCAATATTTTTATAAAGAAGGTGTGTTCGTAGATCAGATCCGAGAGTCATGTAAGCAATGTTTGGTTTAAAGTTGTGAGCTCTGACTATTTCAAAGTTAAGAATGTCGTTCAGTTAAGGTCTGAGAGGTAATTATACCCCAACTTGACTGACTGCATTATTGACGGAGAAATGGTTAAGGCTCGATAGCAAGGATTGGTTAGTGATGTCGTTAGTTAACGAATGATTTATATTATAATAACGATGTTTATAACATCAGTTTAATTCAATGGATTTAGAAATGTTTTCTAACCGGAATAAGGGATATTTTCTCAATAAAGGAATTATAATATTGGAAATGTTTTCTAATGATCGAGAGAGAAAATAGTGCTTTGAAAGAACACGAAAGGTGGAAAATGGGAATTGGAAATGATAATGGAATAAAGAACTAATATAAAAAGGGCCCAGTGTTGTTTGATGCTTGATTGATAGAATTTCCATTTGGAAATAGGACCGTTGATTGTATGGATGTTTCTTTGATAGTTAAATCACCGACTATCAAAGTTTTTTATATATATACCTCCGTTGTCAATATGGAGAGACCGGGATCAGATTTGATATCTAAAAACCACTCCGTATTGGCGTAAGCGTTATGAAGCAACTTATGCTGAAGAGAATTGAAGACGGAGTTATGCAAGGGCTATCCTGTTTACGGGATAGTGCCTTCGGTTTGTCCAGACCCAGGACAACTTGTATGGACGAGTGTCTGACAGAGTATTTCCAAAGGGGGTTACGTACGTTGATTCCTTCAAACGTACGAAGTTGGGGCATAGAAGGGAAGCTTCTTTAGCCTAACAATCTGAGTATTTTTGTGGGAATCAATTAGTGATTTCCGATGGATCTGACGATGTGGCATTCAAAGTGAATGATGGCCAGATGTTCTGGAAGATAATTCAAACCTCAAGCCTCATCAACCCGGAATTGGACAAAAATCGGGCAGGCAGCATGGCTATGTGGGTCGCACCCATTAGGATGTATAACCACCTATCTAGAGAAATTCCTTTTGCTTCTTAAATCTATCGATGCTGTCCCTTTTCGGGAGGCGGTTGCTGATCCCAACCGTCGGTGGTATACATTCGATACACTCAAGCGAAATGAGTGGTCGGTCATGTGTGGGCCGGGTTGCAAGACGTTCTTGTTGAACCCAGTGTATTCGTCTCTAGAGATACACTATCGGCAGGTGGTCCCATACCTTGTCATGTTGTAAATCCAATCTCAAATAAGCGCCCTGCGGTTTTCGATTTTATATTATATATGGAGCGTGAGATGCAAGCGTTCCGCTAGATTCTATTTATTTGTTGTAGACACTATTATAATATCACGGGATTTGATATCAAAAATGTTTTTGGGTTATCGTAAGGTAAAAACCATCCATGTTTATGTGTGGATCGGTCTTACGATTATCATTCTTTTGAAAGGATTTTTGAAAGTTAAACAAATGGTTGGAGTTTACTCACACCAGTCCCATGACTGACCCAGAGTTTGTTTTGTTTGTTTTCCCTAAACTCTTGGGTGCCCAAATTTGTACGGGCAGTCAAGTAGTCGGGATTTTACAGATTCACCTGGAGGAGATTGAAGCAGGAGGCTTCACCTGTTAGCTATAGACTATCATACTTTCCGCTGTGTATTTTGTTATATCTGGAAACAGGTGTTTATAACTGTTCCAGAGATAACTATTGTGCTCTGATAATGGTATGTATATACAGTTACTGATTTTTATTTCAAAAGTTATGTTATAAAATATATTTTATTCGTTCCGCTGTGAGTTTGTGATCTTCGGTTTCTCCTATTCTAATATTTCTTTCTTTCTATTTCTCATCCTCTAACTTCTTTCTAAAAATGATTCGTATTATCGTGCAATTTGGGTTGGACGTGTGGTATGATTAGTCGACTCAAAGGGTACGGAAGTTCGGGTCGTTTCATGATCAGTATGCTTTTTAGTGGATGGGCACCTTAGTGGTGTCGTGGATTCGGTCGACTGAGATGAGCCTAGTGCTCAGGGATATATAGAGTAGGTGGTGTTTTCTCTCGCTGGGACGTAAGCCGCGGTGGTACTCTGGTCCCAAATGTGCGGATGTGCAGACGGTGTTTTCTCTTGTTGGGACGTAAGCCGTGGTAAATTGCATTACGCGATCGATCTTTCGAATCAGGAGCCACCATGATGGAAATCCAATTTCCAATACGAGATATTTCGGCTTTATTTGTAGAGCCTAGTATGGCGACATAGTAGCATGGGATGCTATGCCGTCTATGATTTATATTTATGATTGAAATTGTTTTGACACAATACACTTATTATAGTATCAAATGATTTGTTTTAAACGTACCAAGCATGTTTGGCTATTATAAGGGAAAACCCTATCCTCCGGCTTGCGTTGCATTGCGTGATGGGACCTGGGTCTTATAATAGCTTCATTTTTCGAAAAAGCATTGCGCTGTTTATTCTATGCACTGGTATTCTTGGGAGGAAACCCGTTCCGTGTTATACGGCGTGGTCCCTTGAATTACTCTCTTTTAAAGTGAAGTCTTTAAATAACTGTTTTAGTTCTCACACCAGTCACATGACTGACCAGGAGTTTATTGTTTTAACCTAAACTCTGGGTGCCCATATTTTTCACACGGGCAGCTAGTAGTTTTGGTTTTGCAGATTTATATTCACAGGATCCTGGTTTACAGCTGGAATGATATCCGGAAAGCTCTGTATCCGTATATCACCTTCAGTTGTGCTTTGTATTATTTTCCACTGCTGTGTAATTCATTGTAACCTCTGATATTTATCGAATGTAATTTATTCATTTATACTCTGTATATTCTTGTATTCTGATGGAATTGTTGTAATAGAAATGAAATGTTCTTCCGTCTGCGTTCTATTTTGTCTTGTCCTCACAGTAATTCGTTCTTTCTCATCTCTTTGGAGACCGGGGAAGTTTCGGGTCGCTTCACACATGGACCAACTCGACTCAGTGCATTCATGAAAAACAACTCAATGTAAAATTCAAACCAGCAAGTCCATGAGTCGAGCAACAAAGACAACACATATCAAAGTTCAAAGCAAAGTGGTCGAGGCAGCTCAACGTACATGGTCGAGCTCAACAAGAATTGACAAGCAACAATGGTATATGGCTACTTTACAAAAAAAAAAAAATTAGCACAGCTCAAACTAAATGGTGACATGTGTGCAAATGACAAAACAATATCAAATACTTTCAGCATGCTACAAGTCAGGTTTCAAGCTCAAGGACAGTGAGCAACAAAAAATGGCAACATATATTATGGAGCAAGAACAATTACAATGCAGCATAACTCAAACAGTCAAGGTTTCAAGTAGCAAGATGGTGATGTGCAAATTCTAATCAACACAGTCTCAATGATATATAATGCATGAATGGTGATACATGGTGCAACCAGTTTCAAGTTTTCAACAAGGTGCATCAGATCAATATGTGATTAAGGCACGGACAAGCATCAACATAACAAGCCCAAGGTAATTCAAGGTCAATGAAATACTAACATGGTTACAGGATAAGTGATCGAGTGCAGCAGCAAATACAAATCGTATTCGAAATACAATTTCCAAATAGTTTACAACTAAACTGGTGTATCATGGACAGTGCACAATACAAGATAGAGTGCATGCATATGGACAAAATGGTGAAGCATAACACAACATGTCAGTACTGGCAAGCAAATGCAACACAATTGAATGGTGCAACTCACACAAAGGCAGACTACTTGTTCAGGCATACACAGAGATACTTTGAAATTCCAAGAAAAGTATATATACCAGATTAAGGTTCAAGTTTTGTACATGCCAAGTAATCACATATAGGCAAGTGGATGGTGAGATAACCACAGAAAATTCAAGTATATACAAGTGTTCGAATACAACTCCATACACACACAATCAAAGTGAATAGTGCATAAACAAACAATGGTGCAAGCATTTCAAAGCTTGAAGTTTTCATGTTTCAGGTTCAGCCCAGAAATGAAAGTGGGACACTAAATAATGTTGCAACAAATCAATTTCAGAGATTGTATATTGAATGGTTTAAAATCTGCATATGTAAATGTTGAAGAGATTGCAACCGCAGATTGAAAGTCAAGTCTTGGCAAAGATTCAACTCAAAAATATCTGGCAAGCAATATATTTGGAAAGTGTTAATTTGCTAACAAGTTCAAGGAGGCCAGTGAACATTTTCTCCATAATTGCACAATTTTGTTTAAGCAGAAAATTAAAACTTTCCAGAAATGAATATCATCTCACAAATTCAAAGAGGGAAGTTTTTTTAATTCAACATTTTCGAAGATATTAGTTCTGGAAACAAATTATTTTGCTTTCAAAAGTTGCCAAAATTGCTCAAGACGTTTTCAAAGACTAGAGGAATCATTCAAAGAAATTTTTATTCAAGGCAAACATAAATCCATTCAAGGGAACACTTCAACATATTTTGGCAAGATGAAATCAAACTGGAAGATTTGCAAATCAATATTCAAGTGGGGCACAAATTTACTTTCCATAAATCAACACTAAAATCTCGGCAATTTATTAATCAAGCAATTTCACTCCGTGCCGTGGCAACAAATCCAAAGCCAAGCCGACAAATTCAAGATCATTCAAAGAGTTAAAAGAGGAATGCACAAAATCAGGTCAAGCCAAAATCTCGAAATCAGAGAATATACAGATTTTCTATAATCCTATTTTATACACCATCTACATCACAGGCAAAAAGTCGATCAAAACCAAAAACAACAAACTTAATCAAAGAATTGCAAATCAGAAAGCTCACCTTTTTATCAGTTTCAATCGAGCGCAAATTCCCAAATTGATCGACAAACATCAGAAGCCATCGACGCATTGAAGTTCAACAGAGAGCGAGATCAAGCATCGATTTGATTTGGGGCAAATTTCAGAAACCCTAATTTTGATTTCCACTTTTCAGCATCGCCATTAGTTTTTCCAGAGAGATCGGGCTAAAAGAAAAAGGAGGTGCAACACTTTACAAAAGGGCCAACCAAGTTTCAACATGAAAAAGGGGATGACTCTTTAGTTTTAATCTCCTAGGGTTTTATTGTTTGTTTTATTTTGTATTGTTTTTATTTTAAATTGTAATCGACCAATCAGTTTCTAGAATTCTGTAAAAATCTAGGGTATACAGGTTACGGGCTTGTAATCTGGGGGAAATCTGGTCTAGTGAATATAGACCAGTCTACGGTTTTGAGCGTAGGGTTAGAATAGGTGCAGGGATTGCGAGTGTACATGGTCTTGTATGCGAGATGTGACGGCCTGGAATTTCGCTCGATCCTAATCAGTCGTTAAATCGATCTAGACCGTTCGAAACCCCTGATCGTTTTGAGAACAGGACAAAATAGAACGCAGACGGGAGAACATTTCATTTTTATTACAACAATTCCATCAGATACAAGAATATACAGAGTATAATTGAATAAATTACATTCGATAAATATCAGAGATTACAATAAATTACCTAGCAGCGGAAAAACAATATAAAACACAACTGAAAGTAATACACGGATACAGAGCTTTCCGAGCATCGTTCCAGCTGTAAATCAGGATCCTGTGAATATAAATCTGCAAAACAAAAACTAACAGCTGCCCGTGTCGAAAATAAGGGCACCCAGAGTTTAGGTTAAAACAATAAACTCCAGGTCAGTCATGTGACTGGTGTGAGAACTAAAACAGTTATTTAAAACTTTACTTTAAAAGAGAGTAATTCAAGGGACCACGCTGTATAACACGGAACGGGTTTCCTCCCAAGAATACCAGTGCATAGAATAAACAGCGCAATGCTTTTTGGAAAAATGAAGCTATTATAAGACCCAGGTCCCATCACACAATGTAACGCAAGCTGTAGGATAGGGTTTTACCTTATAACAGCCAAACATGCTTGGTACGTTTAAAACAAATCATTTGATACTATAATAAGTGTATAGTGTCAAAACAATTTCAAATCATAAGTATCAATCATAGACGACATAAGTACCATTTATCATGTCGCCATACTAGGCTCTACAAATACGCAATATCACGTATTGGAAATTGGATTTCCGTCATGAGTCGAGGCAAGGGGCAAGCTCCTCTCCGCTTTGAGACACTCTAGCAAATGTCCCAGGACTACACACTCTGGGTAACCCTTGGATCTTCAGGGCCAGTCCTCTCTTACGTTTGAGGATTGGCAATTCCTGAACACACGTTTCCCAGTCCTTACAGACCTAAAATCGAGGCGCCTCATCCAACAACCACATAGGTGAAAAGTATATAAATGTCAGGGCTGGTAAGTCACTGACACCACCAAAGCTAGAAAGAAATGTCGTGCTCTCCCTGTAGTCCTTATCCCGTTTTTGACTCATACCGAGGTGTGAGGTTCGCGAATTCACGTTATACACAAAGCTACGCCACAAAGGCCGTGCTGTGATCATCAACCACAAGACTTTGCTTTTCAACAGAAGCCTTGATCTATGCAACTCAGCGTGCCACACAGGCAATTCATGCCATGTGATTGATATCTATCGATATATAACCTCTAAGCTCGTACGTCTCAGAGAAGGGCGTTAAGCAAGAGAATAAATTCTCCGCCGCCAAGCAGATATATATTTAACAGAAATCAATCAACACAGAATAAAATCCAATGTCAGACACACAATCCATTTACAAGTTCGTTCTGTGTCTGAACGAAACCGGAGGCACTTTCCTCGCATATCCATCGATCTCCAAGTACGTCTGGAAGACCACCAACTATTTCCATCCTCTTGGGTGTACAGCCCAATCAGGATCATCAGTAATTATCCAAACGATGTGAAGACTTCCGGTCTTCGACCACCGTCATCATCTTCGACTTATCGTCGAATCGGTTATTCAGAATGAGTATAAACCCGACCTTTCCGAACAACCCGCGTATATTAAAAACAAATGTTACACAAACACAACATACGCCTCATTCCAATTCATTAGTCACTAACCGTAAATCAGTAAGAGAGAAATTCCCCAAATATTAACCCCGAAGGCCGAAACCAACATCAGATCAATACCCAGGAAACCATTCTTCTTAACAAACCTACAGCTAGTTTCTAAATTTCACATTCTTAGGGGAAAGTTCCCATTAATTTTATCCAAGATAAATTCTTTGAATTTATTTTTTAATCTTTCTTTGGATGTCATTTCAAACCAAATTATGGTTTTCCAAACTAGTCGAGATTAGCGAACCACACCGGAGTAATTATTTATTTTATTTCTCAATCCCAACCTATTCATCCCATGAAGCAAAACTGGTTATACTCCATATCTATTACCACAGTTTTATCGGTAAAATTAATTACCATTTCACGTTCAAATCTAATTAAAGATTTAACTATCGCTTTGGAGCAAACTGGTGATACTCCATTCTCGCTCACTTTCCAAATTTGATAATTTTCATTATCAATTCACATTTCAATCTAATTGCAGATTCATTAAAACTCCTTTTACTGGGTTAAAGGACTAGTGTCATTTAAAACACAGTTCACGATAAACCCAAATCGCTTTCTATTTATTATCGGGTTAAAGAACTAGTGTTATTTAAAACACAGTTCACAATAAACCCAATTCACATTCTATTTATTATCGAGTTAAAGAACTAGTGTTATTTAAAACACCCTTCACGATAAACCCACGAATCTATTCTATTTAAAACCCATTTCAAATCCAATTTATTTAAAAATAAAATGGTTTTAATTTCAGTTCAAAACTAGTTCATTTCGATAAAAATCTATTTTTATCTTTTCAAATATGGAGTTTTTCATCCTAATTTTTCCTAAATCATTTCTTATGATTTTACACAAATTATTACTATTTTTAATAATTTTATCAAGGCCCGTACAGTCGATTTCCATCAACGGCCACCGAACTGCACTTACAGCGACCTTTTCCAAATTTGATTTGGACGTATCTCCAAATCCAACAGTTAGATTTTGAATTTCTAATATTCGTTAGAAAGCTCTTTTCGATACGAACCCAACGGTTCCGGTTTTAGGAGAATCCGACGGTCGGATCTCCCGTAATCTCCGTTCGAAGTCAATGGTCGAAATTTACGAACTGCCGCAGCGCGGCGCGTTCTATTCAGACCATTATATTATATATATTATATATATAATATATATTTCGTCGATTTCTATTTAAAACAAATTTTATAAATAGTTTTAAATTCGTTTCAAAAACAATTTCAACTTCCATTTCAAATTCAAATCAAAATTGAATTTTTTTCTTATAAATTCGTTTTAAAATTCACCTCAATTCAAATTCGTTTTCTATTCAATTCAATTCAAATTCGTTTTCTATTTAATTCAATTCAAATTCATTTATAATCGATATAAATATCGTTCGCATCAAAATAGCGCATCTCTAATCAACACGGCTTTATATATTTCAATAATTCCGTTATTCTATTCAACAAATGAATATTTATTCTATTCAGTACATAAATCTATATTTTTGTCAACACATGACTAATCTCAATGGATGAGTACTGTCCACGTGTGACTATTTTTTTTATTTAATATATTTTATAAAAATTATGGTATCTTTCGTTTGATTTCAAATCAGACTCCAACCGTAAATTAGTAAGAGAACAATTCCCTGAATATTAACCCCGAAGGCCGAAACAAACATCAGATCAATATCCAGGAGACCATTCACCTTATCTATTTTCCAGTTAGTTTCTAATTTTATATATGATAAAAATGTAAATTTTATTGTTAAAATATTTCGTTCAACACATGACTAATCTCAACGGATGAGTACGGTCAACACATGAACCTTTATTTTATAATGATAAAGATGTAAATTTTATTGTTAAAATATTTCGTTCAACACATGACTAATCTCAACGGATGAGTACTGTCAACACATGAACCTTTATTTTATAATGATAAAGATGTAAATTTTATTGTTAAAATATTTCGTTCAACACATGACTAATCTCAACGGATGAGTACTGTCAACACATGAACCTTTATTTTATAATGTTCTTTATTTTCTAAATTGGAATGAGGCCCAATCAATTACCATATAAAGTTAATTATATGGATTCCATACAACACATGTATATAATAGCAACGATAAATAATCAACCATCATCCAAAGTGCACTACACTGTATAAGCATCAAATATAGATATCTAACGCTTATAACAGCCTGTCAATCAATCGATCGACATACAACTAATTATTGGGATTAGTGTATGCCGTACTTTATCCCAATACCCGTGTGGGGTTTCAAACGATCAAACACAGATTTTATTTGTGCAGTTGGGCGATGTGTGAAATTTATTGTCCCAATCAATGTCCTTCAAATAGGTGTACATAAACAAACCGTCCGGTTTGTAAATGAATATTTATTTATTCACCTTCACGTTAAAAATTATATTTTTAGTGACCAAATTATTTTATTCAACCTATGAATATTCTATTCGGTTCATTTATTAAATAAAATGATATCTTAATTTTTCTAACTTATTTTAGAAAATTTCGGCGGCATAACGACACGATACTAGAAATGGGACAAGACCTAGCCTTATCCCCGGTCTAGTGATGGCCCACATATCAATCAAATCAATTTCAATTCACCAAACAACCAACTTCAAATCAAATAATCTAACTAATCTATGCAACCAAACAAACAAGTCCATGGTCTGTGGACAGTGGTGTCGGGTGCTACTAAACACCGTCTGCATCCTAGTATATATATATATATAACTAGAAAAAGAAATTTAGAGTGAGAAGTTCTCACAGAGGGTTCCACTCCGCCGTGCTTTGATTTTGAATTGTTGAACCGTCTGGATCGGTTGAAATGACCATTGCAGTCCTTTTCTCGCTGTTCAAATAAAGATTATAATTTTATTGCTTCATTCAAATAAATAAAAATCATATTTTTATTTTCTACTTCATATATAGTACAACGCTTATTTCAATATAAAAATTATATTTTTATATTTCTACTTCTTATATAAAGATCGAATTTTTTATTTCATCGCTATAAAAATCTCATTTTTACTTCACTATATATATAATAAAAATCAGATTTTTATTTCGCTACATTTATAAAGATAATATTTTTATATTCTCTATTATATAAAAATTCTATTTTTAATACACTACTTATATAAAAATAGTATTTCTATATCTTCTATTATATAAAGATCATATTTTTAATATGCCACTAGTATAAAAATTATATTTTTATAATCTCTACTGTATAAAGATCATATTATTATTTTCACTACATATACTATAAAGAATATTTTTTTCCTTCTTTAAAAATCGGATTTTTCCTTCTTTAAAAATCAAATTTTTTCCTATTGTAAAAATCAAACCTTTTTACCTAAAAAACGTATTTTTATCTACAATAAAAATCCTCCTTTCATTTTAAAAGCTATTCTATTTTATCCTTCAAATCAAGAATGTTTACATTTCAAATCAATGACACTTTCAGTTTTTAAACAATGTAAAAAAACAAAAGGGTTTGGAAAACTTACTGTGTTGCTCTAGGGGGCGCTAGAGTCGGAGCAGGCGGCGTTGGACTCATGGAGGTGGCGTTTGCTGGTGTCGGAGGCCATTGGGTGGCGCGATTTGGCGATGGGGTCTCGCTGGAATCGAACAAGGAAGGGAAGGGGGGGGGGGGGGGTTTGCGGTCAATTCATAAGAAGAGGGGGACGAAGAAGGGAGACGCGATGGGAAAGGGGGGAGGGGGCGGAGGCTGGCTGCGCCTCAGGCGGCGCGACGGGTTTTGGGGGTGCGGGTTCTTCACTGTCGCGAGGTAGCAAAAGGGAGGGGAGGAAGGAGAACGGGAGGAGGTGGATCGAAAGGGGAGGGGTGCGGTGGTGGCTCCCCACCTGGGGCGGCGACGGCGAACGAGGTGGAGGAGGGTGGAGGGAACGGCGGTTTTTTTCTTTTTCTTTTTTTTCTTTCGTTCGATTGAAAATCTGAGGTGGGGGGGGGGGGGGGGCAACGGGTTTTGAAGGGGAGGAGAGGAAGTTTTTAATTTTTAATTATTTTAATTATTTAACTTATAAAAAGTTGACTTTTTCATACGACCTCTAAACGAGGCCCACCGCCTGTCGTCCATAGCTAATCACCCCCATTCTGAACACAATGGGATATGTATCGCAAGCTGATTCGATCGTTTCGATCAGTTTCCGTCAAAATCAACATATAACTCTATATATTGAATTAGAACGCGCATTTCCATTTTCTGGGGTCACATACTAACTCGAAAAATTTCCGAAAAATATTTTCTAGCTTCGTGTTGACGATACGGTCCTAACTAAACTAGTTTCGTCGAATTCTAAGCCCATTCGAAAAATGGCCATTTTCCAGTCGATTAAAATCAACTAAAACTGGTCAAACGCGTTTTCCTTCGCCACGCTCACATATTGATTCGAAAAATTATGAAATTTGGAATCTAGCAATAACTTGACAACGCGGATCCAACAAAAGTGGTTTCGTCGAAATCAGAGGTCGTTTGCAAAATGGCTATTTTTAAGGGCCGAAATTCCATAGCGACTATTCTGAAATTTCAACTGGACGTATCTTTTTATCCCCGCTATGAAATTTCGATTTTTTGTATTCGTTGGAAAGATATTATCAATTAGATTCAAATATTTTTGGTTTCACTAAAATCCGGTTTATTTTGCACCCGGTACATTCAATTGAAGTTTGAAATCGAATTATCGAACTGCAGGGCCATTTTAAATTCCTTATATATATATATATAAAATTATTTATATTCTAACGACGATCTATATAACTATATACGTTCTAATTATATTCAAAAATAAATTTCTCGTCGATATTATTTAAAATAATTCATTTTAAATATTCAAAATTCGCTAAAATTGCCAAAATAAAATTTTTAAACTGGCTCGCATTTCCGGGTTATTACACGAGATCTGTTTTAACACCTAGTAGAAACCTTAGAAATACAGCAGTAGGCAGGGTTTTGCCGAAGCTGGGTATATCTGTGTGTGATTTATTTTCTTCATTTCTGTTTCTGCTATATTTTGTGATCTGTTTATTATTATATATCTCATTAGATTTTTAATTCAGTTAAAAACTGTGATAAATCCTATTCACCCCCCTCCAGGGTTATTCTAGATCCACCATTTGGTATTTGGTGTATTCTTGATTTGGTACAGTATTTCTTTCTTCATTAGTGATCATTATAGGTGGGATAATTAATGCCCCTTTGATGTAATCTAGCAGTCCGTAACCTTTGAGAGCAATCTCCACTTGGTATTTCCATAAAATATAATTATCTTCGTCCAATGAAGTGGTAATAACTTGGCTTTTGGGTTTGATCTGGTTCACAATGCTTGGAGAGAAGCCATTAACATTGCTGCCGGATACAACAGAAGTTTCTTCATTATCATTGGCCATGGCGAGGCAATATAAGATTGCAGCTTTGTGAGGAACAACGAAGATAAAAAAGAATGATGGCTCAGGATTTTTTTAATGCCTTTCGGCAATTTGGTGCTCTGATACCATGTTAGAAAATAAAATAGAAGAAACAAGATTGAAGAGAAGTTTTATTATTGATGAATTGCAATTGTAAGATGATACAAGCTGTATATAGAAGACCTCTATTTATTATACAAGAAATAAATACAAATAGGTTTGAATAATGAAAATATGACCGTTGAAGTGTTATAATAGGCATGTGACTGTTGCTATGTTATAATAGGCATGTAACCGTTGCATTGTCATAATATGCATGTGATATTTGCTATGTTACAATGGTAATGTGATCGTTGTATTGTTATAATAGGCATGCGACCATTGCTTTATATTCCATCATTTACTTATAGCAAAGGTTAATATGGCTCTAATTGTTGTGGGCTTTATGACTGGAGAGAAAGTTTTGTTAAAATCAAATCCAAAAAGCTGTGAATAACCTTCAGAGACCAATCTAGCTTTGTATTTGCCAATAGATCCATCCTCTTTTCATTTAATCTTGAATATCCATCTAAATCCAATAATGTTTTTGTGTTTTGGTGGTGTTACCAAACTCCATGTATTATTTTTCATGAGTGCCTGATATTCAATATTCATGGCCTCTTTCCATTTTTCTGATTTCATTGCTTGCTCAAAGTTGGTTGGATGTTTACATCCAATTGCCCAACATCCTGTATTCTGTGCAATGCTATCGTAAGACCAATTGTGTTTGTTGTTGGCTAACCAGAGAGAATGTTTCATTAAAATCAAATTCATGTTATCGAGTATACCCTTTGGCTACAAGCCATGCTGCCTGCCTGATTTTTGTCATTTCTCGGTTGTTGAGGCTTGAGGTTTGAATTTCCTTTACAAAACCTGGCCACCATTCACTTTGAATGCCACATCGTTAGATCCGCCAGATATCACTAATTGACGTCCACAAAAATTCTCTAGTGGTTAAGCTAAGAGAACTGTCGTCCTCCGCCACCGACTATGGTGTGTTTGAAGAAATCAACGTACGTAATTCCTTTGGAAATACTCTGTCAGACATCCGTCCATACAAGTCACCTAGGAACAGGATAAACCGAAGGTACTCCCTACTGCATCCAAGGAATCACCCTACAGATTAGTAGCGAGAAGTCCTTGCAACCCGTAGATTCCAGCCATGACAGATTCACAGTTTATCTCCGGGAGCTAACCAGAGATTATTAGTAATACTTCCACTTATGGAGATCCACAGTCTTCAATGCTCCATCTCGACCGTCTTCTTATATCTTCACGTATTTGTTGGTCGAAATGGTTTTCGAATATAAATTTGGTCCCGGACTTTCCATACCAATAATCGCATTGGACATATTTGATAGTCGGTGTTTTAACTATCAAAATAAACAATGTTTCAAACATGACAGTCCAGTGGGTTCACTGGTTTAGTATTCAGCACCCCTTGGCCTTTAATTAAAATATAGGTAAATTTAAAACTCTTAAAATATTTCGATATTGAAAATATAGTTTTCTCGCTTCTTATTTAACATAAGATTTTCCTTAAACCAATTCACCTTTATATCCAGTTTCCTATTTTCACTTTCAAAACATTAGTTACATTATCACTCAATATTGGAAATCGATTTAACTTATTACACGTAAAACAACATTACGAAATATCGTTTATTTCATTTCTTGGGATAGCGATCTATGCTTGTTATTATAGAATAGAATTCAACTTTACATTTCCTTCTAGTTCGAAAATGTTGTTATAACTTTCCGCGATTCCCTTTTTACTTTGGAACCCTTAGTATATATATATATATTCCAAATTTTCACCAAAAGGGTTGCGTTATTATTTCTCTAATGAAATAATAAATTATCACTAATCTCTTTCACGATTACCAACTAATATCATTTTCAGATAATCCTGGTGTTGTTCAAGTTGGGGTATTTTAATTACCTCTCAGGCCTTGATAAACAACGTTCATATCTTCAGATAGAAACGAGTTATAATCCAAAACCAATATTTAACTCTAATACCAATATAAATATCATTTAACTATTTTATTCCAAATACGGTTTCATAAAATCTGCTTACCTCTTTCGAACACTCTTTCTCGGCTATACCCATTTTTCTTAATTCAATAATTAAAAACTTTATAAACACCACTTTTTAACCTTTACCTTTTTAAAACAATTTCATCTCATAATTCAGATTTTCTTACGCATTTCATAACCCGCTTCTTTTACCAAATTCCCTTTACCAACTCTTTCCAATCGATTCAACCATTCCCCACTTTGAGAATCTTATTTCAACTTTCCCCCTTACTTAATCCCACTATTAAGTAACGACGCTTTAACACTTTAAAACTCATTTACGTAACCCTAGTTTATTATAAACCTTTTTATATTAATCGCCTTTTTACTTAATTCAAACAATAAAATAACACTTCTTTTAAGCTATAATATTCGCTTAAAAATTCCCTTTATAACTTTGTTATAAAACTCGGGTTTTTGACAAATCCTGTTTATAAACTCCTTTCACCATTTCATTAGATTTCCTTTCAACCTCGATTACTTTTGATGAATTTTCATTAAAAGTAATTACTAAATTATTATTAACTAAAATAATAACTTATTTCAATCATTAACTACCCCAGTAGTTAATTTCTTTGTTAACTAAAATAAATAGTAAATTTCCTTTTTTTAAAACTTAAATAAAATTAAACAATATTCTTTAAACCATTTTATTAGGTTAATTCAAAACAAACAAATATAATAATCAATCCCATCAAGATGGTTGACTCAGTCCACTCCAAACACGGTTATATCATTAATCGATTCCAAATTATCCTCCCTTTAAATTAATTAATATAATTAATTTAAATACATAATTCCATTTAATTGTTTTTCAACAAAATAACTATTCAAATTTAACCGTTAGATTAATTTCCTTATTCCCACATTTACAAATCTGATTAATAGGAGAATTGCCTTTATAAAATCAATTTACAATAAATTATAAAAATAAATATTTATTTCCTTTTAACCAACTTTTATTCAAAATATATATTTCAAAATCTATCTTTAATTATAAAATAAATTTTATAACTTCATCTCTATCGACTCACCTGACGGTGAATCAATATAAACAAAATGATTTACTTTTAGGCCATTTACTGCAGATTACTCAACCAATATAGCACATTGGTTAAAACACAACACATGATGACTTTCCAGTCAATGATCACTACTAGAGTCAATAACCCAATCGTGACAGTTCATATGATAATATGAAAATAAATAATATGTTTGAGGAATCCGGTTGGATCCCTCCAACTTGTTCTTCTCTATATACAAACGGTTATCTCCACACAGTTCAAAACAATTCAAACCATTAAACACATTTATCGATAAACGTGACCAATAAGGTAAGTTACCTTTATTGGAACCAATCGTTAAAATAATGATTTGGTATTTCACTGAAATTAAACGACGGTTTAATTTCATCAGTTAAACCAACAAATAAATTATCACTTGCAAACAGTCAATCTTTGGCAAGCAGAGCACACAAAACAAAAACCCAATTTATATAAAATATAAATGGGAAAACTGAGTGAGTTTAACTCACATTGAGTTGACGTTGTTGTTTAACCGGCGTGATTCAGTTAAATTAAACAACATTTAATTCAACAGAATATCCAGCTGATCCCAATATGTACTGCTCTCTGACGTGATTCCGTCGCTTCTTATTTGGTCAAATTCTGATCATAGAATAATAAGTTATTTAAGTTTTAGTACACGATTTTAAATTAAAATAGGTATTCCTTAATTAAATAATATACTATGTTAATTACTTTGCTAAGGATATGTTTGGACTGAAGTCTTTCACTGCTACTCACGTTGAATTCAAAGTTCAGCGTCCCTTCATTGTATTAGTGTAAAATCGGTTCCACCTTCAAATGGGAAATGGTATAAGGCTGATTTCATTTGCACTTGTGGAGCCTGTAGTTGCTGACGACCAAAATACAGTGCTATACTCGACTCTCTACTTCAAGATATTGTTCAAGGAAGCTGCTCCAGACTTCCGCATGAACCACCTTCCATGCTGTCACCTGAAGAGAAAACACCACACCTCATTTTCAACCCCCATCGGACCATCTGAAACCACCATGCACTACAGACCAGCGTCGTCAGTCTCCATCCCTAATAGCTCGAAGTCCGGTCGCGTCAACGACCTGCTACAGCCCTCGAACCGCCGTAGTTCTCGGAGCACATTCCGATTGCCTCATCGTTCGAAAATAGATCTCGACCGCTTACATTCACGATCTTGTTGAGTGGCACAAATTTGTTGAAAAAGGTTCTAAGATTTAATAACGAATTGCCATGATTTTGAGGAGGAAATGGTGAGGGTTTGTGGTCATTGAATTATTGAAGAGGGCGGCGTCCAGGTCCTTTGACCACACAGATACAATTTGATGAGAAAACTAGGGTAATGGGATGGAATTGGTAAAGTAAGGGTATTAATATAGGGTCTTAATATTAATATAATAATATTTACGAAACTTCACGGTAAATAACATGTGAAAAGCACCACATATGATCTCTGTTTTTGGATAAAAAGGCTAATCTGGGTGTATAAAGGTATCCTGGACCCAATGGGACAAGTTTCATCGAAATCCGAGGTCGTATGAAAATTTTCCTTTATAAAACCAAAAATAAACATGCGTTTAAATTTTTTCACGATCACCAGATAAATCTAATCAACTTGAAACCTTCATATCCTAAACTAATTCTTCAGTACGAACTCAACGACACTAGTTTCGTCGCATTCTGAGACTGTTTCCCCGGTAGGTTATTTTTACGCGCACCGCAATGCCATTTCGGACACCAAATTTCACGATCTCCAAAAATAACAAACTATATACCTATACCGACTCTAATCGATGATACGAACTCAACAGAAGTGGTTTCGTGACTTAATTCAATCGTCTGCTCAAGTTATACCCAAATAACCCTTTATTAAATTAATTACGCGCTATAGAAATTGAACGGGCGTTTGTGGCTCCCGTGGTCACATACGACATCGGTTTGCCATGCCATTCAACATTGTACAATAATTTAACGATACGGTTCTAATGAAAGTTGGTTTGTCGAAATCTGAGTCCATTTGCAAAACGGTCATTTTCAAGGTCGATATTTAAATAACGATTTTCACAGCGACTATTTCAAAATTTGATTTAGCCATAACTAGCAAACTATAACACGAAATCTGAATTTTTCTCTTTCATATGAAAATTATCGTCAATACGGTTCTAACGTTTCTCGTTTAACAGAAATCCGACTTATATCGGCTCCTGTATTCTCAGTTGAAGTTCAAAACTCCATATTACGAACTGCACGCCATTTTCAAGCTCGATTTATATTTAAATAAATTATAGCATTTAAATTTCGTTAAAATAACGAATTAAATATATAAAATCCATTTATATCCAAAATATAATATTTAAAATAATAAATTAAATTAAATATTTGTCGGCCAAAATACACGGGTCGTTGCTGTGACGACCCCAAATCCCGTACTGACGGAGACAAGGGTTATGTTTGGAATATAACACAGAAACAGATAATAGCAGAACAAAATTAAATAAATACACCAGATAATGAACAATAGAATATACTGGATAAAAGTAATCATCAGAGTTACACAGTATACAGGATCTTACTTAGTACAAATACAGTTCAGCTATACATAAATGTCTACAACGGAAAACAAACAAAATATGTACAATAGGAGCTGAACAGCATAAAAAGAGATAAATGATAGAATCCATCTTCAGCTCCAGCTATCCAGATAAAGCCTGCTAAACCTGAATACAAGGCTGCCCGTGTAGAAAGAGGGGCACCCGAGTTTGAAAGTGAAACAAACTACGAGTCAGTCATGGGACTGGTATGAGAAATCTACTCAACACATTTAATATGGCTAATCACAGGACCACGCCACTTTCGTGGAACGGGTTTACTCCATTGGATTGCCAGTGCTTTAAAACAAATCATTCTTTGAAACAACGCTATGCTTTTTATAAAAATTAAGCCGTTATAAGACTCAGTTCCCATCACACAATGCAACACAGACCGGAGGATAGAGTTTTTACCTTATAACGGCCAAAATATGCTTGATACGAATAAAACAAAACCATTTGATATTATTGCTAGTGTTTATATGTTTTGAAAACAATTTCAAATCATAACTATCAATCATAGACGACATGAGCGTCCCATGCCACTATGTCGCCAAATATATTTATACAATCGAAACCGCACAGTCACGTATTTGGAAATTGGATTTCCGTCATGAACCAAGGCAAAAGATAGTCCTTACCGAATTCGTGACTCTCTAGCCCGAGCCACAGGACCCAGACTCAGGTGGGCCCTTGGATCGTCAGGGCCGGTCCACCGATGTGGATTAAAATGCCTGAACAATACGTTTCCTCGCCCTTTGGGGCGTAAACGAGCCAACGAATGACTCCATCGGACCCGGATCGTCCGATCAAACCGAGGCGCCTCGCAACACCAACAACCACAAAGGTGAAAACTATATAAATGTCAGGGCTGGTAGGTCACTGACACCACCCTAGCTAGAAAGAAACGCATGCCCTCCCTGAGGTCCTTCTCCCGTTTCTGGTTCATACCGGGGTGTGAAGCTCGCGAATTCACATTATACACAAAGCTACGCCACACAGGCGGTGCTTTGATCATCACCACAAGACTTTGCTTTTCAACAGAGGCCCTGACCATTTGCCACTTAGGCATGTCACACTAGCAATTCATGCCATGCGACTGATGTCTATCGATATACAACCTCTGAGCTCGTGCGTTTCAGAGAAGGGCGTTAAGCAAAAGAATAAATTCTCCGCCGCCAAACAGATGTATATTTAACAGAGATCAATCAACACAGAATAAAATCCAATGTCAGACACACAGTCCATTTACAAGTCCGTTCTGGGTCTGAACGAAACCGGAGGCACTAAATACCTCGCAAACCCATCGATCACCACGTACGTCGGGACGATCACCACTCATTATCCATATTTCGGGATGCCTCCCAATCAGGACCTCGGTTACCATCCAAACGATGTGAAGATCTCCGGTCTTCGACCACCGTCTTCATCTTCGACTTTTAATCGTCGGTCAATTATTTGAAATGAGAATTAACTCGGCGTTTGCAAATAATTCACGTATATTTAGAATTTCAAATCAATTTATTTCAATGGTTAAATCATTCGACAACACCAATTTTGTTCTTTAATCTAATTTTCACACCAAACACATTCAGCCATCAAATACCACATAAATCGAGCAAATTCAGTTTATTTCCATTCCATATCGTTTATGATATTTTATAACGATTTATCGCTATTTTTATTTATTTTAAAATAGCCAATTTATTCAAAACGACGCTTCGGGCCATAACGCGGCCGTGGCGCTGTTTTTCTTCAGATTTGATTTGCACATACCTGAAGATCTAACCATTGGATCTTCACAAAATTTACATCATTAGAAAGTTCTTTTCAAAACGAATCCAACGGTTCCAGTTTCGGGAAAATCCGACGGTCGGATTTCCCGGTACAATCGTTTGAAGTTTCGATTTCAAAATACGAAAGCGTCGTTATTCGATTAAATATAATTATATATATATATATATATAAATATAATCGATTCTGGCGCTGTTTTTCTTCAGATTTGAATTAAACATTCCAGACAATCCAACCGTTGGATTTTTACAAAGTTGGTGCCGTTGGAAAGATATTTCCAAGGTGAACCCAACGGTTGCGGTTTCGGGAAAATCCAATGGTCGGATTTCCCGCACTAGTTGTTTGAAATCACGGTTTTAAAACACGAACTGCATGGCCACGTTTCGTTTTAATTTTATTTATATTTATATATTTATATAAATATAGTTCATTCAACAATTTCAATATCGTTTTCACTTCAAATATTTCACTAACGCCTTTATATTTTGGAAAATTTCGCCATAACCTCCTTTGTACGGGAGGGGCTGGGAAAATTCCCAAATAGCCACATGGGCGTCTCATGTCAAAAGAAAAAGAAAAAGCCAAGCGCCTAGCCAACAGGCTCATAAAATCATCACCCAAACAAAACATTAAATGTGTACCTATTTGTCGGGCACAAAAATTTTATTCCTCTTCTCTAGCCCCTTTGCTATAACCTGTTCAATAAAACAGTAAATATAGATTCAACACATGAAGGTTTTCTATAGTTTCTATATATAGATAAAAATGTGAATTTTATATTTAAAACACGAATACCATTCAACACATGAATTTCTACTCAACGAATGAATATAGATTCAACACATGAAGGTTTTCTATTCAACGAATAAATATAGTTTCAGCAAATGAAAATAATTCAAAAACATGAATATTATTCAAAAATTTCGACAGCATAACGGCAGGGTAGTTAAAACCGGGACCGTCCCTAGTACGACTTCTCGCTCTACCTTAAAACCTCGCGGTTTTTGACAATGGGGATCATGCATCTAGTTCGCACGCAGGCGGCATGTATATATTTATTTCATTTCCACAAACTAATCCTATGTGGTTTCAACCAAATATTTCTCAACCACAAATGAGTATTTTTCAACCACAATCAATCAATATCAACCACAAACAATCCCAAACAACCATTCGCTATCAATCAATTTTCACACCAATCACAACCAATAAATATCGTCCATGTTTTGTGGACGAGGGGCGTATATATATTTATTTTGATATATAGAAATCCACTTCTATTTCAACACATATATAATTTTTACAACGCATATATAACTTATACATCGAACATACAACTTATACAACGCTTATACAAGGAGTGTACAACGCTTATATAACTCATACATCGACTATATAATTTATACATCGTCATTTTCCATATTGTTTATAAATTAGAAATCTCACATTGGGTTCCACTCCACCAAAAATAGCAGAAGGCTCAGAAAAATATGCGGTCTCTTCTAAAATGTAGAAGGCATCCACACGGTCACGATGTTTCCTGTTTCATCGAATTTCGTTAACACAGCAAAAAGATATGATTTTTCAAAGTTTGCAACGGTTTTAAAGAGTTGAAATCAGTTTAGAAGTTCAAAGCCGTTACCTTTCTGATTGGGTTCGAAACTAGGTTTCAACCTAGCACGCAATACGAGGCACGAGGGGATGATCGGCTAGTACCACGACGAAGTGCTTGGAGTCAGCTTCCAATCGCTGGTGGCCACCTTCAGATCGACGGCCTGGTGAAGACACGGCGAAGCAACGAAGTGGCCGACTTTGTGGGCTTGTATCTCGACGAACACGCGATGGTAAGGGACGAGGCTTATACGGATTTGAAGAGCTCGGGAAGATCTACAAAAAGCTCAACATCGGCCTTGAATTTTATTGAGTGGATTGGCCAGAAATCGAGAGAGAAGCGGGGTGTTCTTTTCCGCCGTGCGTCGATCGGGGAGAGAGAATGTCGGGGGAGAGAGAAATGATGTGGACCAATGATATTTTTTTATTTTATAATTTTTAAAATCTCCAAAATACCCCTTTCGCCCACGAACCCCAATCCAAACCCAACGACTGTCGTCCCTAGCGTTTTACCCCCATTCCGAACATAATGGGATATGTTTCGAAGGCCCATTCAACTGTTTCAGTCAGTTTCCATTCAAATTAAAATATAAAACATTCAATATTTGATTTGAACGTGCATTTTAATTTGTCAGGGCCACAAACTGATTCGAAAAATTCCAGAAAAATAAATCTAGCTATGTTTTGACGATACGGTCCCAACAAAACTAGTTTCATCGAATTCTGAGACCGTTTGCAAAAAGGTCCATTTCTGGTCGATCCAATTTAACTGTAATTGATCAAAACACGTTTTCCTTTGCCACGCTCACATACTAGCTTAAAAAATTATGAAATTTGAAACCTAGCAATAACTTCACATCCCGGATCCAACAAAAGTGGTTTCGTCGAATTCCGAGGTCGTTTGCAAAATGGCCAATTTCACCGGCTATATAAATTTCCATAGCGACCTTTTTGAAAATTCATTCGGCCATAACTTTTGCTTTCCGCTATGAAAATTCTATTTTTCAGATTCGTTAGAAAGGTATTCACTAACAGATTTAAATATTTTTGGTTTCACTAAAGTCCGTTTTGTTTTGCACCCGGTATAGTCCGACAAAGTTTGAATTCAATTTTTTTTGAAACTGCAGCGCCATTTCAGACCTTGTTTATAATTATAATTAATTATATTCGTTTTCAATTGTCGATTCAAACTCACTTTTCATTGCCATTATTTAAAATATTTATTTTAAATATTTAAAATCCATTATTTTAGCCAATTTAATTTTTTTTAAATTGGTTCAGATTTTCTGGGACGTTACAGTTGCATTCTTCCCCGCATAAAATAATTTCATCCTCGAAATTGCTAAGGTAGGAAAGAACGTTACAAACCCATTATTTTTACAAAAATAAATTTAAAACTCGATTTTTATTTCCAAAACAAATCTAATTGGTTTTAAAACCAATTTGATTCAAATAAAAGAATTTTCCAAAAATCTTCAAAATTTTTCTAACACCTTAAATTTTGGAAATTTTTTGGTAGAGTCACCCCTGTACGGAGGACATCTGCAATATCGCAGATTCAAGAAATATGTATCCATCGACCAACAAGGTCGGAAAAATTCAAAAAAACAAACACAAACCCCAAATAAAAACTAAAATTTCATATTCTGCATAGGCGTACCTTTTTGCGTGCGTTATTATGCGGTTAGCAATATTTTATATTCGAGCTTGCTTACTTATTATGCAGCTCTATTCAAACTGGATTCAATTAACTCCAGAATTTTCTCTTGAATGGATTTTAAACCTGAATTGACACTTCTGCACCTGTTCTCAACTCAAATAAATTTCATTAGTCCCCAAGACAACATCAATTAGTTCAAATATCCATATCATACGATCCAACCAGTTCTACACACAATCTAACCCACATGAGATTTATAATTATTTATAATCACTTCATTTATTTCTTTAATTACGCAATCAGGTTTATTAATCTGGATTGATTTATCCAACTTATTTATTTCATATTGGTATTAAACCAAGTCTATCATTTTCAGATTTATTCAAGCAATTAACAACACAATCCAAACATATCATTTAAATCAATATTAACAAATCGATCGATTCCCATATTATAATAAATTGGGAAAATCGTTACTTTTATTATAAAATAAATTGGGCAAAAATAATTTCAAAAATAATTTTATATCAAATTACAAATACGCGCTCTCATATATATAACAAACTTAATCTAGGGTGTTACTAACCCCATCTCTGTCGAGTTACGCCACAGAGCCAAGGTTATCACTAAACCAATAGCTCTGATACCACTGTAACGACCCAGGAATTTGGTAGGCTTTTCAACCATCCCTCATCCCCTAAGGCAGAGGGCTAACCTCCCCCTGTGGCTTACACTGGTACCTCAAAACTGATTTTACGGCCAGCCTCGCGACTCGACCAACCCACATCGTCGGGAGATGTAGGGGTAAGAGTCTCCTGTTCGCCACCTAACGCGAAGCGAGAACCCCCTATCATCCGTACCAATTAAGCAACCAGCTCTGATACCACTGTAACGACCCATGTATTTTCGGCCCTAGAAATCGACATAAATACCTTTACCGTAACTCATGCCGACCTTCCAAACACCAAAAACACTGGAACGTTATTAGAAAGAAATTAGAGGGTGAGACAAGAAAAAAGAAATATTAGAATAGAAGAAGAAGAAGAACTAACACAACATAGAGTCTCACATCGCAGCGGAACAAAATATAATACAGAAATAACTTTATTGAGAGCTTTAAATAGAACTTACAATTTATCAGAGTATATCAACACTAGTGGACAGTTATAATAACCTGTCCTCGTATACAACACACAGTGGAATAGTAACTATATAATATCATACGCCTGGATTCTTCCAGCTCGTCCCTTCACAGCTTTCGATAACCTGAACCTGTACACCCCAGGCTAACCCGAGCATTTACAAAACATCGGGTCAGTCTGATGAACCAGAGTGAGAAAAAAACTCGCACAGTATTAAGGGTAACACACAACCTGATTTTAAAGTTAAAATCTTCAAAGAAAAGGATAATCGTAAGACCAAATCCACACATAAACACGGACGGTTTTTACCTTACGATAACCCAAAACATTTTTGAAATCAATATCTTGTCTGATATTATAATAATGTCTAAATACAAGTAAATAGAATCTAGTGGAACGCTTGCATCTCACGCTCTATATATATAGTATACAATCAAAACAACAGGCGCTTATTGGAGATTGGATTCCGACTATGACAAGGTATGGGACCACCTGCCGATAGTGTATCTCTAGAGTTGAATACACTGGGTTCAACAAGAATGCCATGCAACCCGGCCCTCACATGACCGACCACTCATTTCGCTTGAGTGTATCGAATGTATATCGCCAACGGTTGGGAGCTACCCATCGTCTTCTCGAAAAGGGACAACACCGAAATAGATTTAAGAAACAAAAGGATTTTCTCTAGATAGATGATTATACACTCTAATGGGAGCGACCCACATAGCCACGCTGCCTGCCCGATTTTTGTCATTTCCCGGTTGTTGAGGCTTGAGGTTTGAATTTCCTTTACAACACCTGGCCACCATTCACTTTGAATGCCACATCGTCAGATCCGCTAGATATCACTAATTGATGTCCAAAAAAATACTCTAGTGGTTAAGCTAAGAGAACCGTCGTCCTCCGCCACCAAATATGGCATGTTTGAAGAAAACAACGTACGTAATTCCTTTGGAAATACTCTGTCAGACATCCGTCCATAAAAGTCACCCAGGAACAGGATGAAACGAAGGTACTCCCCTACTGCATCCAAGGAATCACCCTACATATCAGTAGCGAGAAGTCCTTGCAACCCGTAGATTCCAGCCACCACAGAACCACAGTTTATCTCCGGAAGCTAATCATAGATTATTAGTAATACTTCCGCTTATGGAGATCCACGGTCTTCAATGCTCCATCTCGACCGTCTTCTAATATCTTCATGTATTTGTTGGTCGGAATGGTTTTCGAATATAAATTCGATCCCGATCTTTCTGTACCAACAATCGCATTGGACATATTTGATAGTCCGTGTTTTAACTATCAAAATAAACAGTGTTTCAAACATGACAATCCAGTGGGTTCACTGGTTCAGTATTCATCACTCCTTGGCCTTTAACTAAAATAGATGTAAATTTAAAACTCTTAAAATATTTCTATATTGAAAATATAGTTTTCTCGCTTCTTATTTAACATAAGATTTTCCTTAAACCAATTCACCTTTATATCCAGTTTGCTATTTTCACTTTCAAAACATTAGTTACATTATCACTTAATATTGGAAATCGATTTAACTTATTACACGTAAAACAACTACAAAATATCGTTTATTTCATTTCTTGGGATAACGATCTATGCTTGTTATTATAGAATATAATTCAACTTTACATTTCCTTCTAGTTCAAAAATGTCGTTATAACTTTCCGCGATTCCATTTTTACTTTGGAACCCTTAGTATATATTTTTCAAATTTTCACCATAAGGGTTGCGTTATTATTTCTCTAATGAAATAATAAATTTTCACTATTCTCTTTCACGATTACCAACTAATATCATCTTCAGATAATCCTGGTGTTGTTCAAGTTGGGGTATTTTAATTACCTCTCAGGCCTTGATCAACAACGTTCATATCTTCAGATAGATACGAGTTGTAATCCAAAACCAATATTTCATTCTAATACCAATATAAATATCATTTAACTATTTTTTTCCAAATACGGTTTAATAAAACCTGCTTACCTATTTCGAACACTCTTTCTCGGCGATACCCATTTTTCTTAATTCAATAATTAAGAACTTTATAAACACCACTTTTTAACCTTTACCTTTTTAAAACAATTTCATCTCATAATTCAGATATGCTTACGCATTTCATAACCCGCATCTTTTACCAAATTCCCTTTACCAACTCTTTCCAATCGATTCAACCATTCCCCACTTTGAGAATCTTATTTCAACTTTCCCCCTTACTTAATCCCACTATTAAGTAATGACGCTTTAACACTTTAAAACTCATTAACGTAACCCTGGTTTATTATAAAACTTTTTATCTTAATCTCCTTTTTACTTAATTCAAACAATAAAGTAACACTTCTTTTAAGCTATAATATTCGCTTAAAAATTCCCCTTATAACTTTGTTATAAAACTCAGGTTTTTGACAAATCCTGTTTGTAAACTCCTTTCACCATTTCGTTAGATTTCCTTTCAACCTCGATTACTTTTGATGAATTTTCATTAAAAGTAAATACTAAATTATTATTAACTAAAATAATAACTTATTTCAATCATTAACTACCCCAGTAGTTAATTTCTTTGTTAACTAAAATAAATAGTAAATTTCCTTTTTTTAAAACTTAAATAAAATTAAACAATATTCTTTAAACCATTTTATTAGGTTAATTCAAAACAAACAAATATAATAATCAATCCCATCAAGATGGTTGACTCAGTCCACTCCAAACACGGTTATATCATTAATCGATTCCAAATTATCCTCCCTTTAAATTAATTAATATAATTAATTTAAATACATAATTCCATTTAATTATTTTTCAACAGAACAACTATTCAAATTTAACCGTTAGGTTAATTTCCTTATTAACACATTTACAAATCTGAATCAGGATTGCCTTTATAAAATCAATTTACAATAAATTATAAAAATAAATATTTATTTCCTTTTAACCAACTTTTATTCAAAATATATATTTCAAAATCTATATTTAGTTATAAAATAAATTTTATAACTTCATCTCTATCGACTCACCTGACGGTGAATCAATATAAACAAAATGATTTATTTTCAGGCCATTTACTGCCGATTACTCAACCAATATAACCCATTGGTTAAAACATAACACATGATGACTTTCCAGTCAATGATCACTACTAAAGTCAATAACCCAATCATGACAGTTCATATGATTATATGAAAATAAATAATATGTTTGAGGAATCCGGTTGGATCCCTCCAACCTGTTCTTCTCTGTATACAAACGGTTATCTCCACACAGTTCAAAACAATTCAAATAGATCAAACAATTCAATCTATTACACACATTTATCGATAAACGCGACCAATAAGGTAAGTTACCTTTATTGGAACCAATCGTTAAAATAACGATTTGGTATTTCACTGAAATTAAACGACGGTTTAATTTCATCAGTTAAACCAACAAAAAAATTATCACTAGCAAATAGTCAATCATCGGCAAGCAGAGCACACAAAACAAAAACCCAATTTATTTAAAACATAAATGGGAAAACTGAGTGAGTTTAACACACCTTGAGTTGATGTTGTTGTTTAACCGGCGTGATTCAGTTAAATTAAACAACGTTTAATTCAACTGAATATCCAGGCTGATTCCAATATGTACTGCTCTCTGACGTGATTCTGTCACTTCTTATTTGGTCAAATTCTGATCATAGAATAATAAGTTATTTAAGTTTTAGTACACGATTTTAAATTAAAATAGGTATTCCTTAATTAAATAATATGCTATGTTAATTACTTTGCTAAGGATATGTTTGGACTGAAACCTTTCACTGCTACTCACGTTGAATTCAAAGTGTTCAGCATCCCCTCATTGTATTAGTGTAAAACTGGTTCCACCTTCAAATGGGAAATGGTATAAGGCTGATTTCATTTGCCTTGTGGAGCCTGTAGTCACTGACGACCAAAATAAAGCGCTATACTCGACTCTCTACTTTAAGATATTGTTCAAGGAAGCTGCTCCAGACTTCCGCATGAACCACCTTCCATGTTGTCACCTGAAGAGAAACCACCGCACCCCATTTTCAACCCCCATCGGACCATCTGAAACCACCAAGCGCTGCAGACCAGCGTCGCCAGTCTCCATCCCTAATAGCTCAAAGTCCAGTCGCGTCAACGACCTGCTACAGCCCTCGAACCGCCGTAGTTCTCGGATCACATTCCGATTGCCTCATCTTTCGAAAATAGATCTCGACCGCTTACATTCACGATCTTATTGAGTGGCATAAATTCGTTGAAAAAGGTTCTAAGATTTAATAACGAATTGCCATGATTTTGAGGAGGAAACAGTGAGGGTTTCTGGTCATTGAATTATTGAAGATGGCGGCGTCCAGGTCCTTTGACCACACATATACAATTTGACGAGAAAACTAGGGTAATGGGATGGAATTGGTAAAGTAAGGGTATTAATATAGGGTCTTAATATTAATATAATAATATTTACGAAACTTCGCGGTAAAGTAACATGTAAAAAGCACCACATATGATCTCTGTTTTCTGATAAAAAGGCTAATCTGGGTGTAAAAAGGTATCCCAGACCCAATGGGACAAGTTTCATTGAAATCCGAGGTCGTATGAAAAATTTCCTTTATAAAACCAGAAATAAACATGCGTTTAAATTTTTTCACGATCACTAGATAAATCAAATCAACTTGAAACCTTGATATCCTAAAATAATTCTTCAATACGAACCCAACGACACTAGTTTCGTCGCATTCTGAGACTGTTTCCCTGGTATGCTATTTTTATGCGCACTACAACGCCATTTCAGACACCAAATTTCACGATCTCCCAAAATAACAAACTATATACCTATCCTGACTTTAATCGACGATACGAACTCAACAAAAGTGGTTTCGTGACTTAATTCGATCGTCTGCTCAAGTTATACCCAAACAACCCTTTATTAAATTAATTACGCGCTATAGAATTTGAACGGGCGTTTGTGGCTCCCGTGGTCACATACGACATCGGTTTGCCATGCCATTCAACACTATACAATAATTTAACGATACGGTTCTAATGAAATTAGTTTCGTCGAAATCTGAGTCGGTTTGCAAAACGGTCATTTTCAAGGTCGATATTTAAATAACGATTTTCACAGCGGCTATTTAAAAATTTGATTTAGCCATAACTAGCAAATTATAACACGAAATCTGAATTTTTCTATTTCATATGAAAATTATCGTCAATACGGTTCTAACGTTTCTCGTTTCACAGAAATCCGACTTATATCGGCTCCTGTATTCTCAGTTGAAGTTCAAAACTCCATATTACGAACTGCACGCCATTTTCAAGCTCGATTTATATTTAAATAAATTATAGCATTTAAAATTTGTTTAAATAATAAATTAAATATATAAAATCCATTTATATTCCAAATATAATATTTAAAATAATAAATTAAATTAAATATTTGTCGGCCAAAATACACGGGTCGTTACAGTGCAAATTTGTATAGTCCTTTATTTGCATTACTTTGCAAAAAAAACTTCCTTAGTATATATCTAATTAAGAAGTATTTAGGATAAAATCCAAAATAAATGTTATCGTCATCTGCAAACTGTGACATACTCATGAGAATTTTCCTTATTCGTGGTATCTTGATAAACTGTTGGGATACATTTGTTTTTCACCTTTAATGCAAGCAACTCCAGTGTTTGGTTTTAATACTCTCACTATTGCTCTTTTGTATGGGCTGTTTACCTCTATACTCCTTTTGACCAAGATCTATTTTATTTAGATTTCTCATGATATGATTTGTAGCCCCTGAATCTGGATATCGACATTCATCTTGTATGTCTTATGGTTTCATAATTGGAGTAAGTTGATAGCTTTTTGAATTGTCTGAATGATTGCTTGATTCAACTTCAGCAACATTTGCACTTGGAATTGTATTCCTTTGATCATTCTGATTCTGACCTGATAGATAATTTGCATTAAATCTAAAATAGTATTTTACTATAGTACGACCAATTATTTCACAATTTTGACACTTAGGTCTATTGCTGATGTTCAATCTTCCTCTTGCTTTATCACACTAATATCCTCATAAATGATATTAATTAGTTATCATATGCTCTTGTCTTTTATTCCTTAAATTTGATGCATAATTGATGGATAAATCAATTTCTGATGTTTTCTTTTAGTTCAGTCTACCTTCATGTGGAAGAAGTGTTGAATGCACATATTGTACAACTGGCTAAAGTATCGTTTGTTCAGAACAAATGTTAACTTGTTTGACCATTTATTGATGAATAAACATTTTAATTTTTTTTTTGAATAAGCCTTAGACCTAAAAATGCTTATTCAGTGAAAAAATGTTAAACATTTTCATACTACTTTGTTTTTGAATGCTTAACGCCAATTTCTACCGTTTATACCCTTAGCTATATTTTTACTATTACCATAAAAATATAATGAACATTCTAAAAAATTACAATAAGAAATTATGAAAATATATTTTACTTAAGGTTTCAAACGTTTTAAACAGTATTTTTTATTATTTCTAAATTTAGATTCATTTTCAAAAATAAAAAAATAAAGAAAAAAATTCAAATAACATTTAGATTTTTGAAAGAAAGGTTAGAAAATACAAATTCTTAATTACGTACTTTTGCTAATTATTTTTCTGAAGTATTTTAAAAAATTGGATCTAAAGAAGCTTAATTCATGAAAATACAATTTTTTTGGAAATTGAAATCTTGAGAAATGAAAAAAATGAAATTTAAAATTCTTAGAATGAAATGTTTATAAATAATTATCTATTATTTGAGTTTCCACATAACTCAGATATTTTCAAAATGAAAGTTTACAAAACCTCTTACATTTACGATTCAATGTTTCATTTTAAAATTTACTTCATGAATAACCAAATAGTACGAAGGACGATATTGTCAAAATAGAAAATAACATTAGTTTCAATTAGAAGTTTTAAAATATGGACAAAGGACCTTGTGCAATTCAACATTCAACGTTTAGCAATCAGTTTCAAGCCTTCAACATTCAACAATTAACATCCATCTTTTAGCATTACAAACAAACAAAGCTTAAGATTCTTCAGAAGCTATTACCACTACAACAACTTCATACTTATCACCTAGACCACTTAAGATGGTTAATATTTGTGTTTTTGCCAGGAATTATAGGGATTGCTATTTCAAGCCATATATTATCTTTTTTTTTTGGGGTGTATTTTGTCTTACTGATAAGCTATCTTTCCTCATATTTTGCAACTTCCCCTTGTAACACATAATTTTGACGACAGACAATCAACTGAAAATTTGTTCTATAGCTGTCTAAATATCATTGGATGATTTCCATCATATTATATGGGGTAATGAGTTGATACTGATAGAGGATAGTAACCATGAAATTATGAGGCTATCTTTGAAATTTGGCGAATCTTGTATATTATGTAACTTAGCTTTCTTAATCAGTTATGAATCTTGGAGGTACTGGTAAAGCTCCCAACAATAAGCCTCCAAGTCCATAACCCTTGACTGTGGTTTCAGCTTGATATTTCTAAAGAAGATAACCATGTTACTGAAGAAAGACTATGATTAGTTGGGTTTGAGGGCTAATAGTAGTTTTAATCAAATCTCCAGTTGTTGTGTAACTTAGTGGACTTGCATTGATTATCTATGTTATCAAAAGTGGCCGAATTGTTATTTCATTCTGCTTTGATGTTTCATGAATGACAAAAATATAGAAGAAAGGATGAAGTAATTTTGATTAATTAAAGGCGTAGTTGGTAAGAAATGGTACGAAAAAGGTTTGATGCAATCAGCGAAACCTTAGATGATGACTTTGTTATGATAGGTTTCCTTGATATGGCACTATTTGAGTTTTGTGATGCATTTCTTGATTTGTTTTTTTTTACTTTTTTGATTGTTTCTTGCTTGGTTTAATGTAGAAAATCTTGACATAGTAGAATTACTTGTTCTGCATGACACTTGGTTCTTTTTATTAAATTTGCAACTAAATTCAAAATCTCAATAAAGAGATGAATAATCTATAATGAGTACACTAGATGATGATATTGTTTCTAATGAGTTGTTTTCAAAAATTATCAATAAGATTGTATGTTGTTAAGAAGAGTGGCTATAATATCATATTACAGTATGATAGAATTGGTCTTGATGTTGATCAGAACTGAATTTGACATTTTATTGAAGATAAAATGTATAAGATTTTGTAATAAATTTACAATGGAGAAATTGCTTTATCATAGAATAGAATTGAAATGTACAAACTAAGAGTATATTTATACACTGTTACATTGACTTAGTAAAACAAAACAAACGATTATAAACAATGTAATGGCTATTTTGAATACGGGCTTCAGATAAGTTACTGGGCCTACTTTCTCCTGATGCTTCACAGTCCATTTGACATATACTTTGTATGTGGTGAACCCTCTTTATTATTTCATTTACTTCAACATTTCCTCAAATTGATTTAGGGTTTCAACATCTTTCCATTTTCCCTTCTTTTTATACAGAACCAATAAAGTTACCCCATTTTCTTCAAATCGATTTAGATTATGGTTTCTATGCTCTTCAATTTTGAGTTCATTTCTTAACCTGATAAAGTTTAAAGTGAATAGAGGCTTGGTAAGAATATATGCTTTTTAGTAAGATGATGGTAAGTGGTTATTCCACTAATAGTCCTTTCATTACTCTCTCTCGAACAAAATATAAATCAAATTCCATGTGTTTTGTTCAAGGGTGAAGTATAGGATTAGCAGTGAGAGAAACAGTGCTAAGATTTCCATACCATACCAGTGGTTTCTTCATGATTTGAATCCTTAGTTCACTTAGCAGGGATTCAATCTAGATGATTTCCATTGTTGAACTTGCAACACTTCTAAATTTGGCCTTTGTGCTTGATCTACAAATTGTAGTTTGCTTTTTCACACACCATGAAATAAGATTTTAACCTAGGTTGATGTAGTAGCCCATAGTTGATCATTAGCCCAGTTTACATCAGCAAAGCCAGTTACATTTGGATTTTACTAGCTTTAATTATTAAACCATATTGCATTGTACCTTTTAAGTAGCGCAGTATCATATTTACTACTTTCGAATATTCACTTAGATGATTCTACATGTACCAACACACCTTATTTACACTGAAAGCTATATCTAGTCTTGTTATGGTAACATATTGGAGTGCACCCACTACACTTGTGTATTTTTTTTCCATTTATGATAGCTTGACCTTGATTTCTTGATAGTTTTGAGTTTCTTATCATGGGTGTTGGTAGTGGATTTTATTAATGCATTGCTGTTTTATTAAGTATGTCTGAAATATACACCTTTTGACATAAATGTGGCTCACCTTTTGATTCTCTTCTCACATTTATGCCTATAAAATTGCTAATATCTCCAAGTCTTTAATTGAGAATTGGTTGTCAAGCTAATAGATTATGTAGTTGATTTTCTCTTCATTGTTATCTGTAATGATAAAGTCATCAATATAAATCGATATGTACAAAGTAGTGTTACTAGAAAACTTAGTGAAAAAAGAGATATCAGATTTCAGTCAAAACCAAATTGAGTTTGTTGAACCAAACCATTGGAGCCTGCTTTAACCCATATATTGCTTTGTTGTGCCTGCACATCAAGTTTTTATTGCTTGCCCTGAATCCACCGAGCTATTGCATATATACTTCTTCTAATTCTCCATTTAAAAATGCACTGTTTACATCTAATCATCAAAATTTTCATTTTTTTGTGTAGAGCGACAGTTAGAACAATTTTGATGGTAGCGAGCTTGACCACTGGAGAAAAATTTTCAGCAACGTCTAGTCCATATTGTCGAGTGTATCCCCTTGCCACTGTTTTGCATTATATCTTTATATCGAGTCATCAAAATTTTCCTTAATTATGTGTGTCAGCCTTCATCCTATTGTGTTTTTATATTTTGGTGCTTCAACTAAATTTCAACTTTTGTTTCTTTTGAAAGCATCAAGTTCTTCCTCCATTGCTGTTCTCCATTTAGTACTACCCATAACTTGTTCCATATTATTTGGTTCTTCAGTTTGTAAGTTAATTGCATAAATCTTTGGTTTGCAGAATCCACGGTTTGACGTTGTTTTCATATGATGTTGTGGTCTTTCGTTTGCTTATGCATTTGTACTTATTTGGTCTTTTGTATTTTTAGTAGCTCAAATTTCACTGTTGGTTGAGCTTTGTTCATTTCGGCTATCTTGAGTTGAATTGTCACCATGATGATGTATTGAGAGTTCTTTAGAGTGATTGCATTAATGATCTGGTCCGACTTCCAGCATAGTGAGTTACGGACTTGATTCCGGTTGACTCTCTTCACGATTCTCCTGATACAAAGGTATGTTAGAAATAGACATATTTCGATTACAAACCTTTTTTGTAGCTTTAATTGTTTCACTAGCAAATGGAAAGACTTATTCATTAAACACAACATATCTTGAGATGATAATCTTTCCATTATTAGTTAAACATTTATAGCCTTTTTGGTTTGTTGAGTAACCTAAAAAGGTACAGCGAGATAATTTGAATTCTAACTTGTGTGAATTATATAACATTAGGTAAGGAAAACATAGGCAAGCAAATACTTTTAACATTTAATAGTCCAGTTTTACATCAATTTTTTTTTTGGTTGGACTTAAACCATTCAACACTTTAGTTGGCAATTTATCAATTAAACAGAATGCTATGTAAAATGATTTTGTAATGCCTCCTCCCAAGACTCATACTAACAAAGATCATTACTTGGTAATATTTTACACTAGTGTGCAGAACTGAGCTAGTGCTGTGACAACCCCAAAACCCCGTACGATGGTGTTAAATGTAATCTTTGGAATATAACACATAAACAGATAATAGCAGAATAGAATTAAATAAACACAACGGATAATGTACAAATAATACACTGGATAAACATAATCATCAGAGTTACGCAGTATACAGGATCATACTTAGTACAAAAACAGTTCAGCTATACATAAATGTCTACAGCGGAAAACAAACCATAATATGTACAACAGGAGCTGAACAGCATAAAAAGAGATAAATGATATAATCCATCTTCAGCTCCAACTATCCAGAAAGAGCCTGCTAAAACCTAAAGACGAGGCTGCCCGTGTCGAAATAAGGGCACCCGAGTTTGCAAGTGAAACAAACTACGAGTCAGTCATGGGACTGGTATGAGAAATCTATTTAACACATTTTATAATATGGCTAATCACAGGACCACGCCACTTTCGCGGAACGGGTTTACTCCATTGGATTGCCACTGCTTTAAAACAAGTAAATCTTTTAAACATCACAATGCTTTTTATAAAATGAAGCCATTATAAGACTCAGTTCCCATCACACAATGCAACACAAGCCGGAGGATAGAGTTTTACCTTATAATGGCCAAAATATGCTGGATACGAATAAAACAAAAGAATTTGATATTATTACTAGTGTTTATATGTTTCAAAAACAATTTCAAATCATAAGTATCAATCATAGACGGCATGGGTACCATATATCATGTCGCCATATATAGGTATACAATCAAAACCGCACAATCACGTATTTGGAAATTGGATTTCCGTCATGAACCATGGCAAAAGATAGTCCTTACCGACTTCGAGACTCTCTAGCCCGAGCCTCAGGGTCAAAGCGCATCGACCCTTGGATCGTTAGGGCCGGTCCACCGATGTGGATTAAAATGCTTGAACACTGTGTTTCCCCACTTTTTGGGGGCGTAAACGAGCCAACGAATGGCTCCATCGGCTTCACATAGTCACTGGTATATCCGAGGCGCCTCGCAATAGCAACAACCACACAGGTGAAAATAATATACATGTCAGCCAATTTAAGCACTGACACCACCTCTATCTAGAAGGAAGCGCATGCCCTCCCTGAGGTCCTCTCCCGTTTCTGGTTCATACCGGGGTGTGAGGCTCGCGAATTCACGTTATACACAAAGCTACGCCACACAGGCGGTGCTTTGATCATCAACCACAAGACTTTGCTTTTCAACAGAAGCCTTGATCACTGCATCTTAGCATGCCACACAGGCAATTCATCCCATGCAACTGATGGCTATCAATCACACAGAATGAATTCCAATGTCAGACACACAGTCCATTTACAAGTCCGTTCTGGGTCTGAACGAAACCGGAGGCACTATATACCTCGCATACCCATCGATCTCCACGTACGTCTAGACGATTACCACTCATTATCCATATTTTAGATGCCTCCCAATTAGGACATCAGTTACCATCCAACCGAGGTGAAGATCTCCGGTCTTCAACCATCGTCTTCATCATCGATTTCTTATCGTCGATTCAGTTATTCAGAATGGGATAAACCCGGTCTTTCTGAGCAACTCGCGTATAAAATAAACAAGTGCTACACAAACACAACATACGCCTCATTCCAATTCATCAGTCACTAACCGTAAATTTGTAAGAGAATGATTTCCCAAGTATTAACGCCGAAGGCCGAAACCAACATCAGATCAAAACCCAGGAAACCATTCGACTTAGCTAACCTTCAGTTAGTTTCTAAATTTCACATTCCATATCGTTTATAATAGTTTATAACGATTTATCGCTATTTTTATTTATTTAAAAATAGCCATTTCATTCAAACGACGCTTCGGGCCATAACGCGGCCGTGGCGCTGGTCTTCTCCAGATTTGATTTATACATATCTGAAAATCTATCCATTGGATCTTCACATATTTTATATCATTAGAAATATCTTTTCAAAACGAATCCAAGGGTTCCAGTTTTGGGAAAATCCGACGGTCGGATCTCCCGGTACACTCGTTTGAAGTTTCGATTTCAAAATACGAACTGCAACGTCGTTATTCTATTTAATTTAATTATATTTATATATATATATATATAAATATAATCGATTCTAGCGCTGTTTTTCTTCAGATTTGAATTAAACATTCTAGACAATCCAACCGTTGGATCTTCACAAAGTTGGTGTCGTTAGAAAGATATTTCCAAAGCGAACCCAACGGTTTCAGTTTCGGGAAAATCCGATGGTCGGATCTCCCGCACTAATCGTTTGAAAGCTCGGTTTCAAAACACGAACTCAACTTCATTATTCGATATATTTTAATTATATATATATATATATAAATATAATCGATTCTTCGATTTCAAAACCATATTCTTTTCGTACATTTGATAAAAATGATATTTTTATCCAACAGACATTTATTTCGACACTTCACTATTTTAACAATTCATGTATATAATAAAAATGTGATTTTTTTTATTGTAAAACGATTTATTTCAAAACACGACTATTTTATATAGTTCATATAGATGATAAAAATAAGATTTTTATCATAAAACAATTTCTTTCAAAACACGACTATTTTATATAGTTCATATAGATGATAAAAATATGATTTTTATTATAAAACAATTTATTTCAAAACACGACTATTTTATATAGTTCATATAGAAGATAAAAATAAGATTTTTATCATAAAACAATTTCTTTCAAAACACGACTATTTTATATAGTTCATATAGATGATAAAAATATGATTTTTATTATAAAACAATTTATTTTAAAACACGACTATTTTATATAGTTCATATAGATGATAAAAATATGATTTTTACTATAAAACAATTTATTTCAGAACACAACTATTTTATATAGTTCATATAGATGATAAAAATATGATTTTTATTATAAAACAATTTATTTCGAACACGAATACCATTCAACACATGAATTTCTATTCAACGAATGAATTTCTATTCAACACATGAATGTTTTCTATAGTTCGTATATATAAAATAAAAATGTGATTTTTATTGTTAAAACAATTTATTTAAAACACGAATACCATTCAACACATGAATTTCTATTCAACGAATGAATTTCTATTCAACACATGAATGCGGTTTCAACACATGAAAATAATTCTAACACATGAATATTATTCATAATTTCGGCAGCATAACGACATGGTAGTTAAAACCGGGGCCGTCCCTAGTACGACTCCTCGCTCTACCTTAAAGCCTCGCAACTTTTGACAATGGGGATTTCATGCATCTAGTTCGCACGTAGGCGACATGTATATTTTTTCTTTCTTTTCCACAAACTAATCCTATGTGGTTTCAACCAAATAATTCTCAACCACAAACGGGTATTTTTCAACCACAATCAGTCAATTTTAGACACAAACAATTCTAATCAACCATTCGCTATCAACCAATTTTCACACCAATCACAACCAATAAATATCGTCCATGATTTGTGGACGAGGGGCGTATATATATATATTTATATAAGTATTTCATTTCACTTCAACACATATATAATTTTTACAACGCATATATAACTTATACATCGAACGTACAACTTATACAACGCTTATATAACTCATACATGGACTATATAATTTATACATTGTCGTTTTCCATATCGTTTATAATTCAGAAATCTCACCTTGGTTTCCACTCCATTAAAAATAGCAGAAGGCTCAGAAAAATATGCGATCTCTTCTAGAATGTAGAAGACATCCACACGAGTCTACTGTCTCTTGTTTCACTGAATTTCGTCAAGAAACAAAAAAGATATGATTTTTATAGTGAAATCAAAAACCGTAGCGCTTTAAAGTGCTATAATATAGTTTAATTTAAAATCAGTTGTTACCTTTCACAGTTGTTGAAAACTAGGTACTGATTTTTCACGAAATCCATGAAGGGGTTGGACGATCGGGCTACGCAGCGTCGAAGGGCTTGGAAGTGGCTTGCCGGCGCCACCAGAGTTGACCAGCTCGACGGCGGTGGTGAGGCTGGGCGACGGCCGAAGTCAGATACTTCCTAGCATCGATTCTCCCTGTATCCTCGATGAAAAAAAATTCGATTCTTGTCTTGATTTAAAGCACTCTTGATGCTCTACAAAAAACTCCAAAGGAGGGGTGGGTTTCATTGAGTGTGGGAGGAGAAAACGAAGGGAGAAGTTTTCAAGAGCTTCCGTCGTTCATCAGGGGGTCGAGGAAGAAATAGCGGGGAGAGAGAAGTGAGATGATTGGCTGATTTTTTTATTTATTTATATATTTTTAAAATCTCAAAAATACCCCTCCTTATATACTAACTCCAATCCAGACCCAATGACTGTCGTCCCTAGCCAAATACCCATTCCGAACACAATGGGATATGTTTCGTAGGTCCATTCGACTGTTTCAGTCAGTTTCCCTTCAAATTAAAATATAAAACATTCAATATTTAATTTGAACGTACATTTCAATTTGCCGGGGCTACATACTGATTCTAAAAATTCCCGAAAAATAAATCTAGCTATGTTTTGATGATACGGTCCCAACAAAACTAGTTTCGAATTCTGAGACCGTTTGAAAAATGGCCCTTTTCTGGTCGATCCAATTTAATAGAAATCGACCAAACCCATTTTCCTTTGCCACGCTCACATACTAGCTTAAAAAATTATGGAATTTGAAACCTGGCAATAATTTGACATCCCGGATTCAACAAAAGTGGTTTCGTCGAATTCTGAGGTCGTTTTCAAAATGGCCATTTTCACGGGCTATATAAACTCTATAGCGACCTTTCTGAAAATTCATTTAGCCATAACTTTTGCTTCCCGCTACCAAACTTCGATTTTTCAGATTCGTTAGAAAGACATTCATTAACAGATTTAAATATTTTTGGTTTCACTAAAATCCATTTTGTTTTGCACCCGGTACAGTCAGTCAAAGTTTGAATTCAAAATTTGAAACTACCGCGCCATTTCAGGCCTTGTTTATAATAAGAATTAATTATATTTATTTTCAAACGTCGATTCAAACTTACTTTTCGTCGTTATTATTTAAAATATTTATTTTAAATATTTAAAATCCACTAAAAAAGCCAATTAAATTTTTTTAAATTGGTTCAGATTTTACGGGTTGTTACAAGCTAGGAGCAGCCATCCGCATATCTTATATTGCCAAGGATCAAGTACATCGAAATGTTGCTCATTTTTTCTTATCTCAAATGGTTTGACATACCTAATACTTATCAACACTATGCTACCATGGCTAACAGATCAATTTGGAATAAAATAGAACATTAGTAACCATTACAAATCACATAACAACAAACAAGGTCATAGATATACATATACATCAACTATAATACAAAGTGACATACATAAATGGCTATATACACCATAATATATACAACATCATGTCCCATAAAGAATGCGTACACATCATAGACCTAAATAAAACAACAGAACGAATAGCTTAAAACATGCCTAAGCATCCCGAAATATGGATAAATAGTCCATAACAATAGTGAGGATAAACATATATCTATAACGGTGCGGACCTGAAGCAACTCGGTTTGACCCAAGTATAAGATACACGAGTTAACCTAGCTTAAACATATCAGTTAGAGATGATAAGGGAATGGTAATAACACATAAGAGATAATTCCTTACAATAAGGAGGAATACAAAGAATATGCAATAATATAGTGTGTATGAGATTGGACCACTATTTCATAATAAAAGGTCTCATGTACAACAACATTCACACAACATATTCATTTCCATCGACTAAGTGTCCTAAGATCAAGAGGTCTAAGAAATGTCAAATTAAATAGAATATGGAATGAACTTTCTGAAATGCACACTACACCAAATTCAACTAGGAGATTTTCCACACAGTAATGCAACCACCATGCAATAATATATCGAATAAGGAAAACATATGTGTCAAAACCTAATATTCTCAAGATGTGAAAATATCATAAAGCATCACAATGTTTCTATAAATCAAAGTATACAAGAAATCTATAAAACAAAATACCACACAGTCATTATACCATACAATCTCAAGAATTTATAAAACATTGGGCCACATAGTTTGCATCTGAGAGGCAAGACCCAACTGCGCCCATGGGCATATCACATAGTCGGTCGAAGCCATCCAGTACTACCCATATAGTTTGGCATCCCACATAGTTACTCCATAAAAGTAGACTCCTTATCTACATATGCTAGACTCGTAGGTCTAACATAAATGACCCTTTTGGCCTGATACTGTTAAACATTAAAAACGTCAATAATTGACCCGAAAGTCCACCACAGTTCCCTGAGGATGTGTCACAGACTTGCAAACCGTAATCTGAATAGTGGTAACAATACGTTTCATACCCTACATCTTACTTATTGATTTACTCTGAGTCAGCCAATTCCACCAGATAACTTCAATAGAACAAGTTAGGAATTAACCGATATAATATACCTTCGTGTTCCATACCATGAGGTTTATTACATTGTTTAGTTCACTCCTCATTCTCTCGAAGAGTGCTAAAACGTGTATTTATATAGAAAATATTTATATCGAAAAGATGAGTTTAAAAATATTTAGAGAGCATTTATATAAAGTTTATTTATAATAAACTTGTATATTTTATAAGTCGGAAACTTTCTGGAAATCGATTTTGTAAGTGTGCACAATATCAATAAATTCATGAAATCATATATGGAACCACATATGAAATTCACATAAAACACCACCGAACCAAAATATAGATTAGTGGTAATATAGGCTCTACAATATTGTATTCAAATTGAAATAAAACACATGAAATTGTGGCTTCAAAACTTATCAATAGTGACAACCAATTTCATCAACAATGAGACGACCCCAAACCCCGTACTAACGGCGGCAAGGGTAATCCTTGGAATATAACACATAAAACAGATAATAGCAGAATAGAAATAAATAAATACACCAGATAATGCACAAAAGAATATACTGGATAAAAATAATCATCAGAGTTACACAGTATACAGGATCATACTTAGAACAAATACAGTTCAGCTATACATAAATGTCTACAGTGGAAAACAAACATAATATGTACAATAGGAGCTGAACAGCATAAAAAGAGATAAATGATAGAATCCATCTTCAGCTCCAGCTATCCAGAGAAAGCCAGCTAAACCTGAATACAAGGCTGCCCATGTAGAAAAAGGGGCACCCGAGTTTGAAAGTGAAACAAACTACGAGTCAGTCATGGGACTGGTATGAGAAATCTACTCTACACATTCATAATATGGCTAATCACGGGACCACGCCACTTTCGTGGAACGGGTTTACTCCATTGGATTGCCAGTGCTTTAAAACAAATCATTCTTTTAAACATCGCTATGCTTTTTATAAAAATGAAGCCATTATAAGACTCAGTTCCCATCACACAATGCAACGCAAACCGAAGGATAGAGTTTTTAACTTATAACGGCCAAAATATGCTTGATACGAATAAAACAAAGGCATTTGATATTATTGCTAGTGTTTATATGTTTTGAAAACAATTTCAAATCATAACTATCAATCATAGACGGCATTGATGCCCCATACCACTATGTCGCCATATATAGGTATACAATCAAAATCGCACGATGTCGTATTTGGAAATTGGATTTCCGTCATGAACCAAGGCAAAAGATAGGCCTTACCGACTTCGAGACAATCTAACCCATGTCTCAGGCACAGCCGCAACCGTACCTTGGATCGTCAGGGCCGGTCCACACGAAGTGGATTATAATGCCTGAACAATGCGTCCCTCCGCCCTTTGGGGCGTAAATGAGCCAACGAATGACTCCACCGGACCCGGATCGTCCGATCCAACCGAGGCGCCTCGCAACAGTAACAACCACATAAGTCAAACTTGTCAGGGCATGTAAAACCACTAACGCCACTTCTAGCTAGAAAGAAAACGCATGTCCCCCCTGAGGTCCTCTCCCGTTTCTGGTTCATACCGGGGTGTGAGGCTCGCGAATTCACGTTATACACAAAGCTACGCCACACAAGCGGTGCTTTGATCATCACCACAAGGCTTTGCTTTTCAACAGAAGCCCTGATCACTGCATCTTAGCATGCCACACAGGCAATTCACACCGTGCAATTGATGGCTATCAATCACACAGAATGAATTCCAATGTCAGACACACTGTCCATTTGCAAGCCCGTTCTGGGTCTGAACGAAACCGGAGGCACTATATACCTCGCAAACCCATCGATCACCACGTACGTCTGGACGATCACCACTCATTATCCATATTTCGGGATGCCTCCCAATCAGGACCTCGGTTACCATCCAAACGAGGTGAAGATCTCCGGTCTTCGACCACCGTCTTCATCTTCGATTTCTTATCGTCGATTCAGTTATTCAGAATGGGATAAACCCGGTCTTTCTAAGCAACCCGCATATATAATAAACAAGTGCAACACTAACATACACACGCATCATTTCAATTCGTTAGTCATTAACCGTTAATCAGTAAGAGAACAATTTCCTAAATATTAACCCCGAAGGCCGAAACCAACATCAGATCAATGCCCAAGAAACCATTCGACTTAGCCAACCTTCAGTTAGTTTCTAAATTTCACATCCATATCATTTATAATATTTTATAACGATTTATGGCTATTTTTATTTATTTTAAAATAGCCAATTTATTCAAAACGACGCTTCGGGCCATAACGCGGCCGTGGCATTGTTTTTCTTCAGATTTGATTTGCACATATCTGAAAATCTAATCGTTGGATCTTCACAAAATTTACATCATTAGTAAGATCTTTTCAAAACGAATCTAATGGTTCCAGTTTCGGGAAAATCCGACGGTCGGATCTCCCGGTACAATCGTTTGAAGTTTCGATTTCAAATTACGAACTGCAGCGTCGTTATTCGATTAAATATAATTATACATACATAAATATATATATATATATATAATCTATTTTGGCGCTGTTTTTCTTCAGATTTGAATTAAACATTCCAAACAATCCAACCTTTGGATTTTTACAAAGTTGGTGCCGTTGGAAAGATATTTCCAAAGCGAACCCAACGGTTGCAATTTAAGGAAAATCCGATGGTCGGATCTCCCGGTATAATCGTTTAAAATCACGGTTTCAAAATACGAACTGCAGCGTCGTTATTCGATATATTTCAATTCTATTTATATATATATATATATATATATATCGATTCTTCGATTTCAAAACTATATGAATTTCATATTTTTGATAAAAATGATATTTTTATCTAACTGTCTTCTATTTCAACACTTCATTATATTTAACAATTCACGTATATAATAAAAATGTGATTTTTATTGTAAAACAATTCATTTCAAAACTCTATTATTTTATATAGTTCATATAGGCAATAAAAATAGGATTTTTATTATAAAACAATTTCTTTCAAAATGAAATTATTTTATATAGTTCATATAGATGATAAAAATGTGATTTTTATTATAAAACAATTTATTTCAAAATATGAATACCATTCAACACATGAATTTCAATTCAACAAATGAATATCGATTCAACACATAAAGGTTTTCTATAGTTTATATATATAGATAAAAATGTGATTTTTATATTTAAAACACGAACACCATTCAACACATGAATTTCAATTCAACGAATGAATATCGATTCAACACATGAAGGTTTTCTATTGTTTATATACATAGATAAAAATGTGATTTTTATATTTAAAACACGAATACCATTCAACACATGAATTTCTATCCAACGAATGAATATCGACTCAACACATGAAGGTTTTCTATTCAACGAATAAATATAGTTTCAACAAATGAAAATAATTCAAACACATGAATATTATTCAAAATTTCGGCAGAATAACGACAGGGTAGTTAAAACCGGGACCGTCCCTAGTTCGGCTCCTCGCTCTACCTTGAAACCTCGCGGTTTTTGACAATGGGGAATCATGCATCTAGTTCGCAAGCAGGCGACATGTATATATTTTTCATTTCCACAAACTAATCCTATGTGGTTTCAACCAAATATTTCTCAACCACAAATGGTTTTTTTTCAACCAAAATCAATCAATATCAACCACAAACAATTCCAATCAACCATTCGCTATCAATCAATTTTCACACCAATCACAACCAATAAATATCGTCCATGGTTTATGGACGAGGGGCGTATATATATATATATATATATATATATATATATATATATATATATAGCATTCCACTTATATTTCAACACATATATAATTTTTACAACGCATATACAACTTATACATCAAACGTACAACTTATACAACGCTTATACAAGAGGTGTACAACGCTTATATAACTCATACATCGATTATATAATTTATACATCGTCGTTTTCCATATCGTTTATAAATTAGAAATCTCACATTGGGTTCCACTCCACCAAAAATAACAGAAAGCTCAGAAAAATATGCGGTCTCTTCTAGAATGTAGAAGACGTCCACACGAGTCCACTGTCTCTTGTTTCACTGAATTTTGTCAAGAAATGAAAAAGATATGATTTTTACAGTGAAATCAAAAACCGTAGCGCTTTAAACTGCTATAATATAGTTTATATTAAAATCAGCCGTATACCTCCTTGAAGCTTTAAAACTAGGTTTAGATTTTTACTCCAATCCGCGAAGTTGCAGCCCGATCAGACCATACCACGTTGTCGAGCTCCGAACCGCGCTCCTGTCGATGGTGGTGGGGTCCGCTCCGGTGGCTCGAGCTGGCAGCGGCGGCGACCTGAAGACCTCGACTTTGGAGCGTCGATCTGTGACGAAGACGAGATGAGGGAGGGCGAATCCTACATGGATTTGAAGGTGGAAGGGAGATCTTCAAAAACCCCTACTGGAGCCTCGCCTGAAGATGATCAGAGCGATCTGAATTTGATCGGGAAAGTTCGAAGGGTTTTTCGTCGTAGATCGCGATGGGGGAGAGAGAGAAGCGGGGAGATTCTGACGTGGACGAATAGTTTATTTTATTTATAAAGTTTTAAAAATCTGAAAATACCCCTTGCCTCCTGCGAACCCCAATCCAAACCCAACGACTGTCGTCCCTAGCGTTTTACCCCCATTCCGAACACAATGGGATATGTTTCGAAGGCCCATTCGAATGTTTCAGTCAGTTTTTCTTCAAATTAAAATATAAAACATTCAATATTAAATTTGAATGTACATTTCAATTTGCCAGGGCCACAAACTGATTCGAAAAATTCCGGAAAAATAAATCTAGCTATGTTTTGACGATACGGTCCCAACAAAATCAGTTTCATCGAATTCTGAGACCGTTTGCAAAAAGGCCCATTTCTGGTCGATCCAATTTAACTGTAATTGACCAAAACACGTTTTCCTTTGCCACACTTACATACTAGCTTCAAAAATTATGAAATTTGAAACCTAGCAATAACTTCACATCCCGGATCCAACAAAAGTGGTTTCGTCGAATCCAGAGGTCGTTTGCAAAATGGCCAATTTCACGGGCTATATAAATTCCATAGCGACCTTTCTGAAAATTCATTTGGCCATAACTTTTGCTTCCAGCTACGAAACTTCGATTTTTCAGATTCGTTAGAAAGGTATTCACTAACAGATTTAAATATTTTTGGTTTCACTCATGTAATGTCCCGCATTTTTATCGGTTTTTATTTGGATATTTAAATCAGTTTAAGTATTGAATTCGTAATATAAGTGGATTTATATATTGATTAAACGAAGTTGAACGTATAAAAATATATATTAAATATAATCGAGCTCAGAACGACGCTGCAGTTCGTAATTTAACGTTCTGAACTTCAACTGAGTATACAGGACCCAGTTTAAATCGGATTTCTGCAAAACAAGAAACATTGGAATCTGTTGAACTGTATCTTTCTAACAGAAGTGAAATATTGAGATTTCGTCATATAAATTGCAAGATATGTCAAAATCAAATATTCAGAAAGTCGCTATAAAATCGTTTATCGACCGTAATGGTTTATTCGATATAACTAGATATCGGTTTCGAATTCGGACGAGGTTCTTTTGAGGCGTAGTGATAATTTAATTTTTAGAATTTTACTGTAATTTTTAATTAATTAAATAAGAAACTTTTTATTTGGAGTATTGTGCACCCTATATCAGCATTTCAGGGTTTCAAAATATGAGTTAATCTACCGGTATTATTATATTTTTGGGATCGTGACACCTCGCTGGACACGACTGACTTCTTATTTCTATCCTTAGCAGCTCAGATATGAACGGAATTTTATGTAAGTAGGGTACCGTTAAACTTTTGTTAAAAACAAAGGAATCTTTATTTATACATGCAAAATTTGTAAAAGGCCTCTAACGTTAAAACGATCGCGGTGTAAAACATGAAAAGGGATACACTTTAAATGACACATCTATAACCAAATATGAGTACAAACATAATGCATGATTTGCCAGTAACGTGACGGTGGACAACAAGAGACACTTTGATTTCTAAATGCCATACATACAATAAATGTAAGACGTGGGGGATTGGACTTAAAATCAAAATAAGATAGGCCTGGGAAGAAACCTTAACAAAAATATCCTACAACATACCTTCACTTGCAGAACGTTGTGGCCCTCGTTTGTCTCCATTTCCCCAATAGAAAAACTAAATACATACAAACCGTACCTCGTCTTTGTCAACAATTTATGAACCCATAACCTACACTACTTTCCTTCTGTAGAACTACTATCCCAAGCTTTCTAATCAAAATCTCGGAAAGCTGTTGTGTTTCACGTCCAATATTGAAAAGCTTCACATGCTAACCTATATGCTATGTTGTACAAAACTCACCAGCCTATTAGAAAACTCTTAGCAGACCTGCTACCCTAATTTTCTTCACTACCAAGGAATGGTACAACTTGCACAGAGTGCCTAAGAAAAGAAAACCGCCATGAATTGGCAAATCACTGCAAACCTAAAGATAACAAAGACGTCATGCAAACCTGTGTTTTCAAACACAACATCTATTCGTGAAGTGAGAACTCTATACTGTGTCTACCACCATAGCATCTACTTAAATATTCTCAGCGATTGCTGCTCGATTACCTGTTGTTTCTTTTCCAAAATCCAAACCTATCTCCTTCCACGTTTGTTCACATCACACACCCAGCTACTTATAAATTTTCAACGCCTAAAAAGAAAAAAATATTGAAGTGTTCACATCAAGGCAGCCTGTGAACTGGAGCCACACATGACTTGGTAAGATGAGTTGTTATATCGAACTGGTGACTATACACATGAGGCATGTCTACCTACTTCTGCAAATGAAGGAGGAAATTAATACAAGCACATGATATAGGCTGAACCTACAAACATACTCTATTATCCTATTTTACGTGGACACCAAGCTGTGTGACCTTATATATATACACTTCAAACCTCCCATTTCAGAAAATAAACACTCAAAGTTTTTCTAAAAAAAATTAAAATAAACTCCCAATCTTCTCTTCACATATTTACACGTTGGATGCTATTCTTGCTCGCTGGTGTTTAGTATACAGCGTGGGTAGGGTTCATAAGTGAGTTATTTAGAGTATATTGACTCGAGGAGACTAGTGACGCAAAGACCCTTTTAGCAGATGGATGCAGTGGACTGGGAGCATGTGCTGACAGGGCGTGAAAAGTTGGAGGGACGTCCAGTATGGGGAGATGTTGGTTACGGTATTCACGTAATGGTGAATGGAGAATATGTGAGCTGTGTATGCAGTATGAATGGGTGATTGGAAGGGTAACGTAGGAATTGAAGTACTGGACAAGGGTTTGTCAAAGTTTAACAAAGGAGAGGATGTGAAGTTGATCTGCTAAACCGCAGTTGCCAGGAGGAGCAGGTAGAGAGTTGAATGGGGAGTAGGGCTGTGGTCTCGACTTTTTGACCGATGGAGATATGGTGATGGAGTTGCAACGAAGTGCTGGATGGTGGAGTCAACGTCAGTTATGGTGAAGATGCGAAAAAAGGAACAGGCTGGTATTCTATACACTCGGTGAAAGAAGATGTTCACGTGGGTTTTGATGGAGTACTGGGCCGATTTTGAAGTGAAGCCCATGAAAATATACACCTATATATTTGAACGTGAAGTCCAGGCGTGAAAGTCTTGATGGTGCGTGTGTTGTCAAGAATATGAACAGTGGTGTGAATGTGAGTTGAAGTGGGTTGCACGCTGAGGCTGTTTGTGGGGTTGATTTCAGTGAAGCAACGGTTACGTTGGAGGAGATTAACAGTGTGTTGTCGGTAGAGTTGTTGGTTTGTAAAATGAGGCTAACTCGTTCGTAAAGAGAAGTGGATGGGTACTTTCAGTTTGAAGTTTTGTTGAATAATGAAGGGGCTTTTGCGTCAACAGCATGGAGCATTGGTTGAGGGGCAACGCGCAGTTGTGATGAGGTGCAGAAGGAAAAAATGGCGTTGGATCTATGTTTTAACAGACGCTGGTTTCATGCGTGGACTGATGTGAATCAACCGACGCAAATCGTTTAACGGTTAACGCGCCAAGGTGAGTAAATTCACTAACTCTATTTTATTTAAAATATTTTAATTATATTTTAAATATTGGTTGAATTCTGTGTGATGGTCATTTAGGTAGATTACAAATAAAATTGGTTAAAATAGATATACATCGTTGCATATATATACATCATTGGTTGGATATTGATTTGACTAACATCTGTGGATGCGGAAATCGGTTGGAGGAACCCAATCGGATTCCTCAATAGTTATATGTACCGTTTGTTTTATATATGCACCGTTTGAACCCAAATGACATTTGAACCCTGTGTGATATTGATGTTGAATAGAAATTCAACAATGATTTTGATTTAATCAATAGACGGTATCGGTTAAGAAAGTGGCAGCAGACGACCATAAATTCATCTTTTTGTTAAGGCGTTGAATTGTCATCAGACGAATCAACGAGGTTAAATTTATAAAAATTATATTTTTATAATTGAGGCAAAGTTTTAAAATTATAAATAGAAGTTCTTTTATAAATTAACACTTTGCAGTTACTTTTATAAACTGAATATGAAAAATTGTTTTAGACATTCTATATAAGGTTATAAGGAGATAAAAGTCGTAGATTATCCTATGAGCAAATCTTTTTGATAATATAGAAATAAATGGTTTTACTTCAGCAATGAATAATTATTATTTAATTTTTAAATAAATTGTTTCTTAAATGGATTTCAATTAAGATTGCATGGAGTTGTAATGGTATGTTACTTGAATTAAGTATAACAATTCAAGTAAAAAGTAAAACGACTAAAGATAGAACGTAAATGCGTTTTGGTAAAGGAGTTATGAATGGAATTATATAAAGATTTTTGTAACGGAAAGAGATGTCAATATTTTTGTAATGGAAAGAGATGTCAATATTTTTGTAATGGAAAGAGATGCCAAGATTTTTGTAACGGAAAGAGATGTCGAGATTTTTATAAAGGGGATTATTACAGCGTATGACAAGTTTTTAAACTATAACGATAAATTAGCGCTGTTGACCAAACTTAAGCGTGATTGTATGATGGTTAGTTATACATTAGAATGGATGTTTGTTTTTACTTCGATAGTTAAATAACCGACTATCGAAGTGTTTTGACTGTCGTTGTCAATAAGGGGAGACCGGTTGGATATATTATCCGAAAACCACTCCGTATAGGCATAAGCGTTGCGACTTCGATTATGCTGAAGACAATTGAAGACGGAGTGAAATGCAAAGGGTCGTCCTGTTTCAGAATGTTGTTTTCTGTTTGTCCAGACCCAGGACAACTTGTATGGACGAATGTCTGACAGAGTATTCCTAACAGTCACATAAGACGATCTTTTCAAGGTATTACGTCTGGTGGTGAAGAAATTTGTTTCTTTAGCTTTTATACCCGTAATACTTTTGAGAAGATTAACTAGTGATTTGACGGGTTTGACGATGTGGCATTCAAAGTGTATGGTGGCCAGATGTTCTAAAAAGTAGATGTAGCCTCAAGCTTCACAACCGGTAAATGACAAAAATCGGGCAGGCATCATGGCTCTGTGGGTCGCTCCCATTAGGGTGTATAATCACCTATCTAGAGAAATTCATTTTGTTTCTTACTCTATCGATTCTGCCCATTCGGGAAACGGTGGTTTGAGCCCAACCGTTGGTGATATACATTCGATACACTCAAGCGAAACGAGTGGTCGGTCATGTGTGGGCCGGGTTGCAAGGTGTTCTTGTTGAACCCCGTGTATTTGCCTCTAGAGATACACTATCGGCAGGTGGTCCCATACCTTGTCATAGTTGGAATCCAATCTCCAATAAGCGCCCTGCGGTTTTTGATTTTACACTATGTATGTAGAGCGTGAGATGCAAGCGTTCTGCTATTTGGTTATTTACTTGATTAGACATTATTATAATATCATTGGATTTTGATATCAAAATATTTTGGGTTATAGTAAGGTAAAAACCGTCCATGTTTATTTGTGGGTTGGTCTTACTATTATCCTTTTTGTTTCAAAAGGATTTTCAAAGTTAAACCGTATGGTTGGAATTTACTCACACCAGTCCCATGACTGACCCAGAGTTTATTTTGTTTGTCTTTCCCTAAACTCTTGGGTGCCCAAATTTGTACGGGCAGTCAAGTGTTTCAGGCTTTACAGATACACTTGGAGGAGCTTGAAGCCAGAGTCTCACTATTGATTATTTAGAGTTATTTCCGCTGTATCAAATGCTATGTTGTACTCTGATATGGTATGTATATACAAAACAGATTTGTATTTCAAAGTTGTGTTATATAATATATTTTATTCGTTCCGCTGTGAGATTCGTGTTTACTCTGATTCTGGTCAGTTGTGTTCTTATTCTTCTTCTTCTATTCTATTAGTTCTATCTTATCTTTCTCATCCTCTTGTTTCTTTCTATTAATGATTCGCATTTCCGTGCACTTTGGGTCGGACTTGTATGGTATTTGGTCGACTCAAAGGGCTCGAATTTGAGGGTCGTTATTGTGGTATCAGAGCGAGGTTAACTGATTACCTTGGCTCTGTGGCGTGATTCAATAGAGATGAGGTCAGTAGTACCTTAGATTGAGTATGAGTGTATATATATGAGCGCGTATTTGTAAACCAATATAAAAACCGTTTTATATTGTGTTGATTGATCTGGTGAGTGGTATATAAATTCCAGATCGACGCGTTTAGCTGACGAGGTCGAGAGGGATTTTTAAACGCTTGGATAGAGAATTTCGACATAGTATTGCTTTGAAAGAGGGTAAATGAAATAATTTTACCCGAAGTATATTTTGATATAAAAGTATATATATTTTGAGATTATCAAATATATATTAAATGTGTTGGTTGGAATTATAATCAAATAGGGTATAATTGAATTGGTTATAAATAACCAATAAGAATTCACATAAGTATAATATATAAATCAGATGAATTGAATCAGAATTTAAAACCAGAATTTAAACAAAACTTTGGAAACTTGAAAAAGAGTTGGAAATAATGTTTGAATTAAATATATGGGAATTTTAAAATCCTGGGAGATTTGAAATTGTTTTTCAAATGCTGTGAAAGATATTTTGAAGTAAAATTCAAAAAGGAAGTATTTTAAAAGGAATTTTGAAAAGTAATATAGTATTGAACTCACTTTGATCACCGGGAAATAAATTCTGATGATGACGGCCGCATTATCAGTGTTCGTTTTCGAGTTTCTAAGTGACAGATTACTACCAAAGATTTTGTTTTGAAATAAGTTGTTCGTGAATTCAAATGTTTGAATTGCTATTGCTATATATGTTTAAATATATATAAATATATATTATTCCAAACCGATTTGAAATAAATCCCAGGAATTTGAATTCTGAAATTTAAAATTTACTTATAAAGTAAATAAACAAAGAATTTAGATAAGCCAAATAAAATTGAAGTTGGATTGAAGCCAAGTAAGTGAAAATCGTATTGGAATAGAATTAAACTTGGTGAAGTAATAGAATTTGTGAAATAAGATTTGGAACGGAACCAAACCTGGTTATGGAATTGAATTGTGGAGTAAGAATTTGGAGTTGAGATCGAAACTGGAATTGCAAATAAAATTTGTCTTGGGTAGAAGCGAACAATTGGATTTGAGAACGGATTGTTTGGAAATCAATTGGGTATGCATGGATATATGCTAAAGGGATATAGTTGGATGTCCAACCAAAAAGGGTCGGGCATTAATATAAGGATAAAAGATTCGACGCAAGGATCGAGTTATGGGGGTGTGAAGTACGAAATTTCAACCAAGCAGGTTGTGAGGAGTTAGAATTAAAGCATCTTCACTTCTTAGCAATTTCGAGGACGAAATTATTTTAAGGGGGAAGGAATGTAATGTCCCGCATTTTTATCGGTTTTTATTTGGATATTTAAATCAGTTTAAGTATTGAATTTGTAATATAAGTGGATTTATATATTAATTAAATGAAGTAGAACGTATAAAAATATATATTAAATATAATCGAGCTCAGAACGACGCTGCAGTTCGTAATTTAACGTTCTGAACTTCAACTGAGTGTACATGACCCAGTTTAAATCGGATTTCTGCAAAACAAAAAACATTGGAATCTGTTGAACTATATCTTTATAACAGAAGTGAAATATTGAGATTTCGTCATATAAATTGCAAGATATGTCAAAATCAAATATTCAGAAAGTCGCTGTAAAATCGTTTATCGACCGTAACGGTTTATTCGATATAACTAGATATTGGTTTCGAATTCGGACGAGGTTCTTTTGAGGTGTAGTGATAATTTAATTTTTAGAATTTTACTGTAATTTTTAATTAATTAAATAAGCAACTTTTTATTTGGAGTATTGTGCACCCTATATCAGCATTTCAGGGTTTCAAAATATGAGTTAATCTACTGGTATTATTATATTTTTGGGATCGTGACACCTCGCTGGAAACGACTGTGTTCTTATTTCTGTCCTTAGCAACTCAGATATGAACAGAATTTTATGTAAGTAGGGTACCGTCAAACTTTTGTTAAAAACAAAGGAATCTTTATATATACATGCAAAATTTGTAAAAGGTCTCTAACGTTAAAACGATCGCAGTGAACAACATGAAAAGGGATACACTTTAAATGACACATCTATAACCAAATATGAGTACAAGCATAATGCATGATTTGCCAGTAACGTGACGGTGGACAACAAGAGACACTTTGATTTCTAAATGCCATACATACAATAAATGTAAGACGTGGGGGATTGGACTTAAAATCAAAACAAGATAGGCCTGGGAAGAAATCTTAACAAAAATATCCTACAACATACTTTCACTTGCAGAACGTTGTGGCCCTCGTTTGTCTCCATTTCCCCAACAGAAAAACTAAATACATACAAACCGTACCTCGTCTTTTTCAACAATTAATGAACCCATAACCTACGCTACTTTCCTTCTGTAGAACTACTATCCCAAACTTTCTAATCAAAGTCTCGGAAAGCTGTTGTGTTTCACGTCCAATATTGAAAAGCTTCACATGCTAACCTATATGCTATGTTGTACAAAACTCACCAGCCTATTAGAAAACTCTTAGCAGACCTGCTACCCTAATTTTCTTTGCTACCAAGGAATGGTACAACTTGCACAGAGTGCCTAAGAAAAGAAAACCGCCATGAATTGGAAAATCACTGCAAACCTAAAGATAACAAAGACGTCATGCAAACCTGTGTTTTCAAACACAACATCTATTCGTGAAGTGAGAACTCTATACTGTGTCTACCACCATAGCATCTACTTAAATATTCTCAGCGACTGCTGCTCGATTACCTGTTGTTTCTTTTCCAAAATCCTAACCTATCTCCTTCCACGTTTGTTCACATCACACACCCAGCTACTTATAAATTTTCAACGCCTAAAAAGAAAAAAATATTGAAGTGTTCACATCAAGGCAGCCTGTGAAATGGAGCCACACATGACATGGTAAGATGAGTTGTTATATCGGATTGGTGACTACAAACATGAGGCATGTCTACCTACTTCTGCAAATGAAGGAGGAAATTAATACAAGCACATGATATAGGCTGAACCTACAAACATACTCTATTATCCTATTTTACGTGGACACCAAGCTATGTGACCTTATATATATACACTTCAAACCTCCCATTTCAGAAAATAAACACTCAAAGTTTTTCTAAAAAAAAAAAACAAACAAACTCCCAATCTTCTCTTCACATATTTACACGTTGGATGCTATTCTTGCTCGCTGGTGTTTAGTATACAACATGGGTAGGGTTCATAAGTGAGTTATTTAGAGTATATTGACTCGAGGAGACTAGTGATGCCAAGACCCTTTTAGCAGATGGATGCAGTGGACTGGGAGCATGTGCTGACAGGGCGTGAAAAGTTGGAGGGACTTCCAGTATGGGGAGATGTTGGTTACGGTATTCACATAATGGTGAATGGAGAATATGTGAGCTGTGTATGTAGTATGAATGGGTGATTGGAAGGGTAACGTGGGACTTGAAGTATTGGACAGGGGTTTGTCAAAGTTTAACAAAGGAAAGGATGTGAAGTTGATCTGCTAAACCGCAGTTGCCAGGAGGAGCACGTGGAGAGTTGAGTGGGGAGTAGGGTTGTGGTCTCAGCTTTTTGAATGATGGAGATATGGTGATGGAGTTGCAACGAAGTGCTGGATGGTGGAGTCAACGTCAGTTATAGTGAAGATGCGAAAAAAGGAACAGGCTGGTATTCTATACACTCGGTGAAAGAAGGTGTTCACGTGGGTGTTGATGTAGTACTGGGCTGATTTTGAAGTGAAGCCCATGAAAATATACACCTATATATTTGAACGTGAAGTCCAGGCGTGAAAGTCTTGATGGTGCGTGTGTTGTCATGAATGTGAACGGTGGTGTGAATGTGAGTTGAAGTGGGTTGTACGCTGAGGCTGTTTGTGGGGTTGATTTCAGTGGAGCAACGGTTACGTTGGAGGAGATTAACAGTGTGTTGTCGGTAGAGTTGTTGGTTTGTAAAATGAGGCGAACTCGTTCGTAAAGAGAAGTGGATGGGTACTTTCTGTTTGAAGTTTTGTTGAATAATGAAGGGGCTTTTGCGTCAACAGCATGGAGCATTGGTTGAGGGGCGACGCGCAGTTGAGATGAGGTGCAGAAGGTAAAAATGGTGTTGGATCTATGTTTTAACAGACGCTGGTTTCATGCGTGGACTGATGTGAATCAACTGACGCAAATCATTTAACGGTTAACGCGCCAAGGTGAGTAAATTCACTAACTCTGTTTTATTTAAAATATTTTAATTATATATTAAATATTGATTGAATACTGTGTGATGGTCATTTAGGTAGATTACAAATAAAATTGGTTAAAATAGATATACATCGTTGCATATATATACATCATTGGTTGGATATTGATTTGACTAACATCTGTGGATGCGGAAATCGGTTGGAGGAACCCAACCGGATTCCTCATAGTTATATGTACCATTTGTTTTATATATGCACCGTTTGAACCTAAATGACATTTGAACCCTGTGTGATATTGATGTTGAATAGAAATTCAACAATGATTTTGATTTAATCAATAGACGGTATCGGTTAAGAAAGTGGCAGCAGACGACCGTAAATTCATCTTTTTGTTAAGGCGTTGAATTGTCATCAGACTAATCAGCAAGTTTAAATTTATAAAAATTATATTTTTATAATTGAGGCAAAGTTTTAAAATTATAATTAGAAGTTCTATTATAAATTAACACTTTGCAGTTACTTTTATAAATTGAATATGAAAAATTGTTTTAGACATTCTATATAAGGTTATAAGGAGATAAAAGTCGTAGATTATCCTATGAGCAAATCTTTTTGGATAATAAAGAAATAAATGGTTTTACTTCAACAATGAATAATTATTATTTAATTTTTAAATAAATTGTTTCTTAAATGGATTTCAATTAAGATGGCATGGAGTTGTAATGGTATGTTACTTGAATTAAGTATAACAATTCAAGTAAAAAGTAAAATGACTAAAGATAGAACGTAAATGCGTTTTGGTAAAGGAGTTATGAATGGAATTATATAAAGATTTTTGTAACGGAAAGAGATGTCAATATTTTTGTAACGGAAAGAGATGTCAATATTTTTGTAACGGAAAGAGATGCCAAGATTTTTGTAATGGAAAGAGATGTCGAGATTTTTATAAAGGGGATTATTACAGCGTATGACAAGTTTTTAAACTATAACGATAAATTAGCGCTGTTGACCAAACTTAAGCGTGATTGTATGATGGTTAGTTATACATTAGAATGGATGTTTGTTTTTACTTCGATAGTTAAATAACCGACTATCGAAGTGTTTTGACTGTCGTTGTCAATAAGGGGAGACCGGTTGGATATATTATCCGAAAACCACTCCGTATAGGCATAAGCGTTGCGACTTCGATTATGCTGAAGACAATTGAAGACGGAGCGAAATGCAAAGGGTCGTCCTGTTTCAGAATGTTGTTTTCTGTTTGTCCAGACCCAGGACAACTTGTATGGACGAATGTCTGACAGAGTATTCCTAACAGTCACATAAGACGATCTTTTCAAGGTATTACGTCTGGTGGCGAAGAAATTCGTTTCTTTTAGCTTTTATACCCGTAATACTTTTGAGAAGATTAACTAGTGATTTGACGGGTTTGACGATGTGGCATTCAAAGATTATGGTGGCCAGATGTTCTAAAAAGTAGACGTAGCCTCAAGCTTCACAACTGGGAAATGACAAAAATCGGGCAGGCATCATGGCTATGTGGGTCGCTCCCATTAGGGTGTATAATCACCTATCTAGAGAAATTCCTTTTGTTTCTTACTCTATCGATTCTGCCCATTCGGGAAACGGTGGTTTGAGCCCAACCGTTGGTGATATACATTCGATACACTCAAGCGAAACGAGTGGTCGGTCATGTGTGGGCCGGGTTGCAAGGTGTTCTTGTTGAACCCCGTGTATTTGCCTCTAGAGATACACTATCGGCAGGTGGTCCCATACCTTGTCATAGTTGGAATCCAATCTCCAATAAGCGCCCTGCGGTTTTTGATTTTACACTATGTATGTAGAGCGTGAGATGCAAGTGTTCTGCTATTTGGTTATTTACTTGATTAGACATTATTATAATATCATTGGATTTTGATATCAAAATATTTTGGGTTATAGTAAGGTAAAAACCGTCCATGTTTATTTGTGGGTTGGTCTTACTATTATCCTTTTTGTTTCAAAAGGATTTTCAAAGTTAAACCGTATGGTTGGAATTTACTCACACCAGTCCCATGACTGACCCAGAGTTTATTTTGTTTGTCTTTCCCTAAACTCTTGGGTGCCCAAATTTGTATGGGCAGTCAAGTGTTTCAGGCTTTACAGATACACTTGGAGGAGCTTGAAGCCAGAGTCTCACTATTGATTATTTAGAGTTATTTCTGCTGTATCAAATGCTATGTTGTACTCTGATATGGTATGTATATACAAAACAGATTTGTATTTCAAAGTTGTGTTATATAATATATTTTATTCGTTCCGCTGTGAGATTCGTGTTTACTCTGATTTTGCTCAGTTGTGTTCTTATTCTTCTTCTATTCTATTAGTTTTATCTTATCTTTCTCATCCTCTTATTTCTTTCTATTAACGATTCGCATTTCCGTGCACTTTGGGTCGGACTTGTATGGTATTTGGTTGACTCAAAGGGCTCGAATTTGAGGGTCGTTACAACTTAAATTCGTTTTGTTTTGCCCCCGGTACAGTCCGACAAGGTTTGAATTCAATTTTTGAAAATACAGCGCCATTTCAGGCCTTGTTTATAATTAGAATTAATTATATTCGTTTTCAATTGTCGATTCAAACTCAGTTTTCATTGCTATTATTTAAAATATTTATTTTAAATATTTCAAATCCACTATTTTAGCCAATTTAAAAATTTTAAATTGGTTCAGATTTTCTGGGTCGTTACAAACAAGCTTACACGAAACAAGCACTAAATCACCAAGAAAAGCCACATAAAAGTAGAAGAAGGGTTGGACTAAAGGCCCAGGTGCAACATACACTTAGGTTGACCCTGACTTGGGCTATCAACACTCAATTCGCCTAGGTCGATCTATAGGTCGACCCAAATCTAAGTAGCATCGGCCTGGGTGATGCATTTTTCACCCAGGTGCGAAACCACTTCGATTTAGATTTCCCGCCATGATTCCAACATGCTTCATGGTTTGGAATGGCTAGAAATTTAGCATGCATAGAATATGAAAAAAATACTATATATTTAAAAAAGGTTCACCCAAAGATAGCATGTAACGAAGGAGTTATACAACAAGAATATAGGCCCATACACAATTTTGTATAAGGAAACACTGGAACAAAGTTTTAGTTTGAGAATAGATTTTCAACCAAAACTCAATGAAACACAAGTTAAATCACATACATGCTAGAATAATGAGTATAACAAACCAGCCTTGATTGTTGCAGCAAATTATAGCACAAAAATGATGACTTTGAAGAAGATATGACCTTAAAATAATTTATAGACACCTAAAAAGCCACTTACTATAGGGAAGATGCATGCAACTAGTTACAAAATTCAAATTTGAATTTTAGTTGTATTTGAGGGATTAGAGAAAAAAGTTTTCAGATTTCTTCGTTGTATTTTGTTTTTCCAAGAAAGAAGAAAATGAGAAGAATGCAGGGAATGTTACATGGTTTCATTTCCTTACTTACCATAAAATTATTAATTTAATAAATAGGCAAATCTTATTCACTAAGCCCGAGTGCAATTTACTAATGTTAACTAGGCTTAACAACACAACTTTGAGCACTATTAACACATCTTAAACCCATTCTAACATTAAATACAAACGACATGATGCTGTGTTTATTTTATAAAAGTAGAAGACACACGTTTAAATATTTTTGAACATTTTAAATATCATTTTTAATACAACTCTTATTAAAATCTTACATTTTATGAAACATACGCTTTTCATCTTAACATTCAAACGTTACAATTTTTTGTTAGGAACTGAGATATTGGTGATTACGGTTTTGATGGCAACAACCTTGTTTTAACTATTATCATAAAATATATACTAACATTTTATCTAGAAATATATATCAGTGTATATGTAGGAATTATATACAAGTATTGATTTGAAGACTATACAGTTTTAGAGATTCAAGAATAAAGATTTCTAAGAAGAAGAGTTCAAGATTGAAGGCTCATGAGTGACAAGAGTTCAAGAAAATATGATAAGTAATAGAGTCTAGATTTTATTGTTAAAGCTTCATAGTAACACCAATTCTCTTTTTCAAATCACTTATCATTTTTAACTTATTTTAAATCTTTCTATTTTCAAATTTGATTTCAAATTATTTCTATTTAAAATAAATATATTTTAATATTTCTTTGGTTTTAATTTTTATTTTATTTTAAATTTAACTCCTAATTTAAATATTTTAGATTTTATTACTTATGTTTTAAGTTATAAATATATATGATTTCTTGAGTTTTAATGTTATTACTTTCCTATACTTATATGCTTATATTAAATTTTTAAATAGCATTAAATATTAAGTTTTAAAGTTTTTTCTTTTTATACTTATAAGTTTAGATTAACTTTTGTATCTCTTTTGTAAATTATAATTAAACTATATTTTTACTCTATTATACTACTTTATTATATAGAACAATAATATGTTTCAACTCCATAATTACCTTGATTTATTTCAACGTCCTTTACATTATTTTTTTCTAAACTTCAAAATTTTACTAAGGGATGTCGAGAGGGGGTACTAGGGATGTCGACATGGTTAACGATATTTTAAAATTTTGAGTTTCAAATGTTGTGTCTATTGGTTTGAAACTTTTCCTGAAAGGTTATAACTATTGGACAAATATAAATAGGCTTCTAAATTCATTTTTTCATAACTACTTTCATTTTTTCTCTCCTTTCTCCTCTCCATCTGTACTCTTAATTTTTTAAATTCTACAATCAAACTCTACCGAATTTCAAAGGGAATCAAACCAATTATACTCTAGATTGATTCCCCATCAAGCTCTCTCTAGATTTCAAGTGTTATTCAGGGTTATATGGGGTTCTATAATAAAAATTGCAAGATCAAGTTCTACTGAATCTTCCTTCCATAAATCGAGATTGAAAAGATGTGGTTGTATCCCGTATAATTCAACTGGGTGTGATTGTAGCCTAAAAATCAACTGGGTCTCACTATACTCCAGAAACAAGATTGTGATGAGAGGGGGTTGTACCTCGTTCCCTGTGAAATCGAGGATTGTATTTGAATATTAATATTGAAAAGAAATCAACATCAACCCAGAGTTGTATGGGTTAGATGTAGGGTATCTCCGAACCAGTATAAAAATCCTGATGTATTCTTTCTTTTTACTGCTTTGTGTTTGATTCTGCGATTGTTATATATATATATATATATATTTGTGATTTGCATCTATTCCTGATTAGTTCAAAAAGATTTCATAAAAACTATAAGATTTCACTAAACACTATTCACCCCTTCAAGTGTTTAGTTTGTCTTAAGATCCTTAATCCGCATTTTCCAACAATTGGCATCAGAGCATTAGTATTCAAAGTTTTCATAGTCTGATTTTGGAAAAGTTCAAATGGCAATTTTCATAAATTATCTTTACATTAGTTCAAAAATATTCAATTCATCATTGTTTATAAGTCTGCATTTAATTAATTAGAAATATCAAGTTATCAACCGAATTGGTGTGTTGTACAGGAACATGTGTGTTATATGGCTCTTGACAATTCAACACTCAATGGACAGATACTGCAAATCAAGAAAGATACATGGATACTTGATAGTGGCTGTTCAAAGCACATGACTGGAAATACAAAGATACTAAATGATATAGTTTATGGAGATGGAGAAATGGCTAGTTTTGTAGATAATTCAAAAGGATATGTCATTGGAATCAGTAATGTCGGTAATTCTAAAACTCCTACTGTTTCTAATGTTTTACTATATAGAAATTTGAAACACAACTTACTTAGTATAAGCCAATTATGCGATAAAGGTTATAAAATTAAATTCAAAAAAGATAAATGTTACATTAAATATAATAATTCAAATATAATCTTTGAATGAATTAGAAAGAAAGTATGAAAATTTCAAATGACAACTTATGCCTTTTGGCTAATTTAAGTGATCGTTGGATTTGGCATAAAAGATTTGGGCATCTGAATTTTAAACTCCCGTCCAAGATTTCCAAACTAGATTTAGTAAGAAGTCTCCTAAAAATGTATTTAAAATTAGACATTATATGTGGTGCATGTCAACTAGGTAAATTAAGAAAAAATTTATTTAAACCAAAAGATGAAATTTCTATGACAAAACCTTTAGAATTACTCCATATGGATTTATTTCATCCATCTCAAATTTAGTCAATAAATCATAGTAAACACGTTTTTGTAATTATAAATGATTACTCAAGATATACGTGGACTTTATTTTTTAAACATAAAAATGATGCTTTTGAATTATTTAAAACTTTTCAAAGAGAATTCAAAATTTATTTTCTTGAAAAATCATAACTATATGTAGTGATCATGGTGAAGAATTTGAAAATGATAATTTTGAAAAATTCTATAATAGAAAAGGAATTACTCATGGTTTCTCCTTTCGAAGAACTCCACAGCAAAACAGAGTAGTTGAGTGGATATATAGAACGATTCAAGAGTGTACTAGAATGATGCTTGCTGATAGTAACTTACCAAGAAATTTTTGGGCTAAAGCAGTTGGCACAACTTGTTACATCTTGAAGAGAATTTTAATTAGACTATTAACTAATGAAACAACATACAGGCGTCTTCACAATAAGATACCAATATTATTTTATTTTAGAGTTTTTTAAGTAAATTTTTTATTTTAAATACTAAAGAAAATTTAGATAAGCTTAACTCCAAATCAAATAAAGGAATTTTTACTGCATACTCAAATAGAAGTAAAGCTTGTAGAGTTTTTAATTTGAGAACTAATACAATTGAAGAAACTATTAATGTATCTTTTAATGAAGGTTTTAAAGAAGTAAGTCAAAAACATAATGAAGTTGAATTTGATAATGAAAATAATGAACCAGGTGAAATAAACAATGAAATAAACCAACCTAATAAAAGACTAAACTTTTGAGAGATCATCACATAGAAAATATACTAGGAGATATTGAGTCTGTAGTTGGAACTAGCAACCAATTAAATAATACGAGTAATGTAACTTTTGTTTCAGCTATTGAATCTAAAAATCCAAAGGAAGCATCAACTAATGATTCATGGATACTTTCTATGCAAGAAGAACTGAATTAATTTACCAAAAACGATGTTTGGTATACCTGAGGATAAACCTATAATAGTAACTAGATGGGTTTATAAAAATAATTGTATGAACTTGGTGAGATTATTAGAAATAAAGCTCAATTAGTCACACAGGGATATTGTCAATAAGAAGGGATAGATTACGACTAAACCTTAGCCCCCGTAGCAAGATTAGAAGCTATTAGAGTCTACTTGCTTTCGCTAATTATAATAATTTCAAATTATTCAAAATGGATGTAAAAAGTGCATTTTTAATTGGACTGGTTAAAGAAGATGTTTGCATTGAAAACCCCCATTATTCAGAGATGAAATTTTTCAAAACCATGTTTGTAAATTAAAGAAAGCACTATATGGTTTAAAACAAGCTCTTATAGCCTGGCATAATAGGTAAAGATCTTATTTACCACAATCAAACTATGAATTGGTAAAGTCAATAATAAACTTTATATTAAAAGAAATAAGAATGAAATCCAACTAGTACAAATTTATGCTGATGACATTATTTTGGGATCAACAAATGATACAATGAACCAAGATTTTTCTGAAATTATGACTAAAAAGTTTGAAATGATCATATGCGAGAACTAAAACAATTAGATAGTGATATATTTTTTAATCAAGAAAAATATGGTGGAGACATAATTAATAAATTTAATATGGCTAATACCAAAGGAAAACCTACACCCATGGAGACCAATGAAGCCTCAAACAAAGATGAATCATCAAAAGATGTAGATAAAAAATTATATAGGGGTATAATAGATTCTTTATTATATATAACTACAAGTAGACAAGATTTTATGCATAGCGTTTGTCTTTGCGCAAGATATTAGTCTCAACCAAAGGAAGCACACTTAAAATAATTAAAATGAATTCTACGATATGTCAAACACATACTAGATTTTGGTTTATTTTAACCTAAGAGTAATCCATTCAGTTTAATTTCATATTGCGATGCTGACTATGCTGGTTGTAAATCAGATCGAAAAAGTATAAGTGGAACTTGTCACTTTTTAGGACATTCCCTGGTTTCCTAGTTTTGTAAAAAGAAAAATATAGTTTCCTTATCAACCACCAAAGTAGAATATATCTTTGCTGCTTTATCCTGTTCTCAAGTAATTTATATTGCAATGACCCGGATCCTTATGGGTTAATTTTTGAATATTTAATATTTAATTTAAATATTGGGTGGATAATATAAGTGGAAATTTTTATTTGAGTTATCAATCTAATAAAAATTTCGATTTAATATCGAATAGATTAAATTATCGTAATACAAAGTAAAATAAATTCAAGTTTAAAACTGAATTAAAGTCAGTTCAAATAATCAATACGAAATTCAGTTGAGTTAGAATAATAATATTAAATTATTATCGAAGAATTTAAACGGTTTGAAATTTAATTTAAATCAATTTAAATATATATCTTCCACAGACGATCGAATCAGACTTCGTGACCTATCTCAGTGTGTCCGAAATAGGGGTATTACCCTAGAATTGTCAGTTGTTGGGTTCAGAAAGGAGTTCGCAGTCAATGAAGTATTTTAATTAGAGGATACCGAATTTTAAAATAAAATAAAATATTTTTAAAATGGATTCTTTTGGGGTGGACCAGAACAAAATGCATCGAGCTTCTCCTATGTCCAGTAACAAACCACCCCGTGCTTCTCTGATGTCCTCAAAACTAGAACAAAACGGTGCCATGCCTTCTACCACAAATCAAACCAAACCAGCGCCCTTCCTTTATAAAACCACCGCAACCCCCTTGTTTTGTAATTTACCCTTTCCTCAAAAACTCGATAGCTTCAGGAATAGAAAAGGGGAAATCGATTTCGGATCCTCTGAAGCGCGATGACCCAGGTGAACGACGAGGAGAATGGGTCGTTGTTGTTGAACCGCGACTCAGGCGAAGGCTCAGATCACCAGAGAATGGTGCGGTTAGGGGATTAACGTTCGTTGGTGATGTGGTGATTCAGTCGATGTTCGATAACGTGAGTCGTCTGACGTCGAGACAGTAACGAAGGGAAGCTCGAGATCGACTGAAGGAAGTGGTCACGGTGTCCTGGATGTCGTTGGGTGATGAAGACTAGGGAGCGGTGCTCGTTTCCGTTTGTACCATGGTAAGGCAGCGAATGGTAAAAACTTGATTTACTTTGCGGTGTCGAGCCGAATTTTTGGAATCTGGGGGTGTTGAGCGTAGGGTCAGAGTCTCAATTGGGTTTGAATGAAGGAGTATGGTAGGGTACGGGAGTTTTATTCTCAGTGAAGAAAGATGCACATCAGTTGTTCGATGAATTATCGCAGTGGAGTTAATGGGAGTTCGGGGCTGTAGCTTTGGGATGGTGTTGTTCAGATGACGGCGATGAGGGTGGCAACAATCGGTGGTCGGAGGAGTTAAAGGGATAAGAATATAAAACGTGATTAAGGTATGGTAATCAATTTTTAAATAAATTGTTAAATTTATTTAGTTTCAAAATCCATAAAGTATTAGGAGTTTAGTTATATAATTAGTCATTTATTTAAATAGAGATTTGTTATATAATTGGTCTATTATTTAAAAATAGAAAATTAGTTTATGTAAAAGAAATTTGTTAGTAACTAAATAAAATTCTGAACTACTTGTTTAAGTAAGGTTAAGGTTAAATTTGAGATTTTATTTACGCATAGGTAATTAATTTAAATTAAACTAGTTTGAATGTATTTAGTAAGTAGTAAATTTATAATAACAAAGTTTAATCGATAAATAAATATGAATAATCATAGGTGTTGAGTAAGTTCGGTCAAGACGATTCTTAGCCGTGAAAGGTGGAATTGAAATAGATATTCAGCAAAGGGAAAAAATCCTGGTGAGTAAACCTCACTCACCTGTTTGTTTAGAATTATTTTTATATAGTTAAAAATAATTGTTATGCTTGTTTGAATGCTATTTGATTGTTTTAAAATATATATAGTTATTTAGGATTGGTTGACTATTATATATATATATATATAAATATATATATTGGGTTGATGATTGGTTGGATTCCCGCAGTTTCATTAGCGGATGCCCGCAGTTTCATTAGCGGATGATTACCCTATACGCCCCACGCTATGATAGTGGATGACCTTCATATCGCGATATCCTGCCTCGAAGCAGGATGGGTATTACTATGTTGACTAACATCTGTGGATGCAGGAAAACAGGTTGGAGGAATCCAACTGGATTCCTCAAAAAAATATATTATCTGTTGTTTGTTTGATTTCATATATATTCATATATGATGTGTTAAAAATCAAGTGATTGAAAATTGGTTTGATTGTTTAAAATATCCCTAGAGCTTGAATATTGATTCATAGAAATATCGAAAAGGGTATTTGATATTTAAAAAGGAAATTCTATTTTTATAAATAGAATTTGAATTTTTTAATAAAACTATAGAAAATATTAACTTGTTTTGAAGGTATATAAAACAAGTAATCGAATTTATAAACTTTGTTTATAAATGAAAATATGGAACAAGTAATCGAATTTATAAACTTTGTTTATAAATGAAAATATGGGTTTTGAATTGAATTTATAAACGTTGTTTATAAATGGAAAGGTGGGATTTGAATTGAAGTTATAAACGTTGTTTATAAATAATGCATAGAAATTCAAATAGCCTTTGACTATAGAATTTGAAAATAGAATTTCAAATAGACTTTGACTATAGAATTTGAAAATAGATTTTCAAATGGACTTTGACTATAGAATTTGAAAATAGAATTTCAAATGGACTTTGACTATAGAATTTGAAAATAGAATTTCAAATGGACTTTGACTATAGAATTTGAAAATAGAATTTCAAATGGACTTTAACTATAGAATTTGAAAATAGAATTTCAAATGGACTTTAACTATAGATTTGAATATAGAAATTCAAATGGACTTTAACAATAGAATTTGAATATAGAATTCAAATGAAGTTTAAATATAGGGATGCAAATAGAATTTCAAATGGAGTTTAACTATAGAATTTGAAAATAGAATTCAAATGAAGTTTAAACAAAAAGAATTCAAATAGAATTGATTTGGAATTTGAATAAGAAGTCGATAAGGGAACGAGAGTATGAGTATAATTAGAATTTGTTAATATGCAGTTAAAATATATTTGAACATGTCATGTTCAAATATGAAGGTGAAATAGACTGAAAAGTTAAGCAACAGATTTAATTAACAAATTGAGTTAAAACGATTGGTATAGTTAAAATAGATTGGACAGGTATAGACATACAGGAGACAGGTATGGAATAAAGTATAGGAGTGAAATAAATAGAATGCCCAACAAAAAGGTACGTATTTAATTTCCATATGAGATTTTATGCGCCGTATCGGCTAGCCGCTTGGCTTTTTCTTTTTCTTTTTGAGATGAGAAGGACCGGGAAAGCTATTTGAAATTTCCCGATGCTCCCGGTACAAAGGAGGTTATGGCGAATTTTTCCAAGAATTTAAGGAGATAGAATATTTTTAAGATAATTTGATAGTTAGAAATTAACATATCAAAATATATAGAAGTCGATGAGAAAACGAACTTAGAAATAGAATAGTATAATCAAAAAGGAAGTATAAGAATAAAATCTAGTAAGAATAGAAAGAAAAAGTGTATACGTGTTTAAAGGTAAAGAAGTAGTTGTATGTTATTGATTGTTCGAGTAAGTAGTCATATCTGTTTTGACGTTATAAATGTTATTCAGTCAAGGTCTGAGAGGTAGTTATACCCCAACTTGATTGATTTCATTATTTACAAATGAATAGTAAGATTTCAGGCTCGAAGATCAATGTTGAATAAGATTCAGTTGAATGTAGTATTTGGGTTGTCGTAACGATGTTTTACACAACATCCGTTTTAACCCAAATGAAATGTAAGCTTGGAAATAGATGTTAAATATTTCCCAAGTATAGGAATAAACGAGATTGGAAAAGAGATAAGTAATTGGAATATTTTCCAATTATAAATAACATATATTTTCTAAAGTTTAGAAAATAAAAAGAAGGCGATATATGGAAATGTTTTCCAAAGAACGTAAAAGGGCAACATGGTTATTGAAAATATTTGGTTAACAAATATTGATAAAGAAATAGAGAATATATTTAATTAATGGAATATTAATTAAAGGTTCAGTGATTGTTGGATGTTTGGTTGAACACTTGTTTTATTCGATAGTTAAATCATCGACTATCGAAACACTTGTTTTTATTCGATAGTTAAATCACAGACTATCGAAGTTTTGACCATCGTTGTCAATATGGAGAGACCGGTTGGATTATTATCCGAAGAACCACTCCATATCGGCAGTAGCGTGCGAATCAGATTATATAAAGATAATCGAAGACGGAGTAGAGTGCAAGGACTTTTTCTATAAATAGAAATAGTGCCTTCAGTTCATCCTGTTCCTGGGTGACTTGTATGGATGAATGTCTGACAGAGTATTTCCAGAAAGGTCACGTACATTGATTTCTTCAACTGTACCAAGAGTGGAAGCGGAGGAGGAAACTTCTTTTAGCTGACACGTAATGTACTGTTGTAGACGTCAATTAGTGATTTTCGATGGATCTGACGATGTGACATTCGAAGTGAATCTGGTATGATGATAAAGCGTAGCTTCTAGCCTCAACATCCGGTAAATGACAGAAATCGGGCAAGCAGCATGGTTATGTAGGTCGCACCTATTAGGGTGTATAATCACCTGATCTAGAGTTTCATTTACTTCTAAAAATCTATTGTCAATGCTGTCCCATTCGGGAAACGGTTGCTGATCCTAACCGTTGGTGATATACATTCGATACACTCAAGCGAAATGAGTAGTCGGTCATGTGTGGCTGAGTTGCAAGATGTTCTTGTTGAACTCGGTGTATTCTCCTCTAGAGATATACCAGCGGAAGGTGGTTCCATACCTTGTCATAGTTAGAAATCCATTACCCAATACGTGCTTGCGGTTTTGATTGTATATATATGTGGAACGTGAGATGCAAACGTTCCACTAGATTGTTATTTACTTGATTTATACATTATTATAATATCAAAAGAGTTTTGATATAAAGATATGTCAAGTGTTTGGATTTTCATAAGGGAAAAACCCGTTCCGTGTTATACGGCGTGGTCTTATGAGATATCATTTAGTTTTCTGAAACTGTTTTTAAACTGTTTACTCATACCAGTCCCATGACTGACCCGGAGTTTATTTGTTTTGTTCTACCTAAACTCTTGGGTGCCTAAAATTGTACGGGCAGTCAAGTAGTTCAGGATTTTTCAGATATATCTAAAGGAGCTTGAAGCAGGAGGCTTTAGCGTTAGTTATATAGAGTTTTGTTCCGCTGTGTTGTAAGTATTGTACTCTGATAAGTGTATGTTATACAGTGAAGATTTTGTATTTCAAAGATATGATATATTATATTTTGTTCCGCTGCGATGTGAGATTCTGTGTTGTTATTTATGTTCTTCTTCTATCTCTTTCTTCTAAATTTTTTTTTCCGTATTTTCGTGATATTTGGGTTGGACGTATGATGTATATAGTCAACTCCGATGTTACGGAATTTACGGGCCATTACAGTTGGTATCAGAGCTTAGGTTGAGCGAATACCTAGGCTGTGTGGAAATGTGCTCATTAGAGATAGGATCAGTAGTATCCTAGAATGAGTTGAGCTTATATATATACGAGAGAGCATATTTGTTATTTGATATAAAAACTGTTTTATATTGTGTTGACTAGTCTGTTGAGTAGATTATAAATTTTGGTCGGATCGTGGGACGCCACGATGTCGATAGGAGTTTATAAACACTTGAATAGAAGATTGGACACGATATTGTTTTTAAATAGTTAAGTTGATTGTTAGGATTATAATCAAATTAGATTATAAAACAGAAATAGTTATATATAACCAATGGAATTTGTATATGAAATCAAATATACAAATGTGATAAATTGAAATTGAATTCCAACCAGAATTCAGAATTTAAAATCCTGGGAGTGTGGAAAATATTTTTCTAAATGGATTTTGAAAGTAATATAGTACTGAACTCATTCAGTAGCTGGGAAATAATTCTGATGATGGTCGCAACATCATCAGTGTTCATTTTCGAGTTTCTAAGTGACGAATTGCTGCCTTGGAAAAGTTTTGATGGAAATTTGTTTGAATAGAAACAAGTTGTTTGAAAATTCAAAAATTTTGAATTTGAGATAGATATAAATATATGTATATATTTATATAACTTCAAAAGGAATTTTGAAATGGGAATTGGAATATAAATTTCAAATAGAAGTCAAATAAAGAAATTTGAATATATATATAATTCAAATAGAAGTGAAGTAGAATTTGAATTCAAAGTGAAATTAAATAGAATTTAAATTCAAAGGAATTTAAATAGAAATTGAATAAAGGAATTCAAATAGAAATTGAAGATAAGAAAATTCAAATAGGAATTTGAATAGAAGAAATTCAAATAGAAATTGAATAGAAAGAAATTCAAATATAGAGTTTGAATAAAGAGATTCAAATGGAATTTGAATATTGTAAATATATATGATTCGAATATTAGAAGTGAAATAGATCGGGAATATTATGTGAAATGGATTTGATATATATTAAAAATATATCAGAATGAAGTTGAATATATTATAAACGAAGTTAAAACGTTTATATTTATAAATATAATTAAAACGAGCTTGCCATAGTGCGGCAGTTCGTAAATTGGCGATTCGAACTTCAATTTAGTATACAGAACTCAATTGAAGTCGGAATTCTGTGAAACAAAAATCGTCGGGACCGGTTGAACAATAGTTTTCTAATGAAAGAGAAAAATCAGGATTTCGTCGTATAGATTTTAAGATAGGTCAAAATCAAATTTCAAAAAGTGCAGCGCCAGAAACCATTAAAAACCACAATGGTTTATATATATAAGTAAAAGGATTTTTAAAGTAAATAAAATCCGAATGGCCATGAGGAAAATATAGACTTGAGTTATAAAATAAATATGAACTTCAGTGAAGTGAGTGAAATGATTTTTAAGACAAAAATCATATTTCTGATTATTGAATAGAATTAACTAAATTGGTGAATAATTAGTTAAAGGAAATATATTTGTACCACAAATACAAATGAAGTTATGAGCAAACAAATAGAATATAGAAGGGAATATTTGTAAAACATTTACAAATAGATTCAATGGAAATATTTATTTTTAGTAAACAAATAGAATGTTAAATGAGATATTTATTTGTTAAATAAGTAGAATTTAATCAAAGGAATATTTAGAAGATGAATAGAAAATGGAAATCTGTTTTTAACAGATAAATAGAAAAGATTAATTTATAAATAACAGTTTATAAATTAAATTAAATATTTATCATTCGATAAATGGAATATATAAGTCTGAACTTATACAGAGAAGAGATATTGGTTTTTAACACTGATAGTTTTAAATAGATGGGGTACACAACACTTGTATAAGTGAAGTAACGTTATTAAAAAGAACATTTATAAAGTGAAGAACCGTTACTAAAAGTAAATCTTTATAAATGAATAAATGTTATCCAATATGAGTTATTCGAATAGGAGAAGTCGATTAAAGTTAGAAATAATCGATTAGAGCTACGATAAATCGATTAGAGTAAGAATTAACCAGTTAGAGTTAATCAGTTAGTCATTCAATTAGAATTTTTCGAATATTTGTTATTTAAGTTAGAATTAACCAGATAAAGTTAATTGAACATAGTAAATCGAATTAGGATTTAATTGAATGTTAGTTATTCAATTAAAGTTGATCGAATACAGTTATTGAGATAGAGTTAATCAAACATAGTTACTCAGGATAAGTTTCCATTTCGTACGACTGCTAGCGTAATTCGCAGGGCTGCAGATAGCCTAGGGCGGTCGGATGTTTCCTGGGGGAATCAGGCGTAACCATTGTGATCGCTGCGATCTAGAGTCCAGCGAATGGAGTTAAATCGAAGATTAGTTTATTTGAATAGAATTAAAGAAGTTATCGAATATAGTTTATTCGAAGGAGTTATCGAATATAGTTTATTCGAAGGAGTTATCGAATATAGTTTATTCGAAGGAGTTATCGAATATTATTTATTCGAAGGAGTTATCGATTATTAGTTAATCGAAGGAATTATCGATTTTTGGTTATTCGGAAGGAGTTATCGATTATTTGTTAATCGAAATGAGTTATCGATTATAGTTTAATCGGAAAGAGTTACCGATTTGTTTAATCGAAGTGAGTTATAAAATATTGGCTATTCGGAGGAGTTATCGAATTTAGTTATTCGATGGAGTTAATCGAAAAGAGTTAAATCCAATAGAGTTAATTGATAAGAGTAAATTAAATAGAGTAAATCGAATATAGTTTATTCGAAGAAAGGTCTTCGAATCCAGTTATTCGGAAGAGAGATTATCAAATATAATTATTCGAAGGGAGGAGTTATCGAATAGGGATTTATTCGAAAGAAAGTTATGTAAGGAAGTTAAAATGTTGAGTATCAACATAAATAAGTTTTGAAAGGATAAATGGGTTTGTAGCACTTTTTCTACCTTAGCAATTTCGAGGACGAAATTATTTTAAGTGGGGAAGATTGTAATGACCCGGATCCTTATGGGTTAATTTTTGAATATTTAATATTTAATTTAAATATTGGGTGGATAATATAAGTGGAAATTTTTATTTGAGTTATCAATCTAATAATAAATTTCGATTTAATATCGAATAGATTAAATTATCATAATACAAAGTAAAATAAATTCAAGTTTAAAACTGAATTAAAGTCAGTTCAAATAATCAATACGAAATTCAGTTGAGTTAGAATAATAATATTAAATTATTATCGAAGAATTTAAACGGTTTGAAATTTAATTTAAATCAATTTAAATATATATCTTCCACAGACGATCGAATCAGACTTCGTGACCTATCTCAGTGTGTCCGAAATAGGGGTATTACCCTAGAATTGTCAGTTGTTGGGTTCAGAAAGGAGTTCGCAGTCAATGAAGTATTTTAATTAAAGGATACCGAATTTTAAAATAAAATAAAATATTTTTAAGATAATTTGATAGTTAGAAATTAACATATCAAAATATATAGAAGTCGATAAGAAAACGAACTTAGAAATAGAATAGTATAATCAAAAAGGAAGTATAAGAATAAAATCTAGTAAGAATAGAAAGAAAAAGTGTATACGTGTTTAAAGGTAAAGAAGTAGTTGTATGTTATTGTTTGTTCGAGTAAGTAGTCATATCTGTTTTGACGCTATAAATGTTATTCAGTCAAGGTCTGAGAGGTAGTTATACCCCAACTTGATTGATTTCATTATTTACAAATGAATAGTAAGATTTCAGGCTCGAAGATCAATGTTGAATAAGATTCAGTTAAATGTAGTATTTGGGTTGTCGTAACGATGTTTTACACAACATCCATTTTAACCCAAATGAAATGTAAGCTTGGAAATAGATGTTAAATATTTCCCAAGTATAGGAATAAACGAGATTGGAAAAGAGATAAGTAATTGGAATATTTTCCAATTATAAATAACATATATTTTCTAAAGTTTAGAAAATAAAAAGAAGGCGATATATGGAAATGTTTTCCAAAGAACGTAAAAGGGCAACATGGTTATTGAAAATATTTGGTTAACAAATATTGATAAAGAAATAGAGAATAGATTTAATTAATGGAGTATTAATTAAAGGTTCAGTGATTGTTGGATGTTTGGTTGAACACTTGTTTTATTCGATAGTTAAATCATCGACTATCGAAACACTTGTTTTTATTCGATAGTTAAATCATAGACTATCGAAGTTTTGACCATCGTTGTCAATATGGAGAGACCGGTTGGATTATTATTCGAAGAACCACTCCATATCGGCAGTAGCGTGCGAATCAGATTATATAAAGATAATCGAAGACGGAGTAGAGTGCAAGGACTTTTTCTATAAATAGAAATAGTGCCTTCAGTTCATCCTGTTCCTGGGTGACTTGTATGGATGAATGTCTGACAAAGTATTTCCAGAAAGGTCACGTACATTGATTTCTTCAACTGTACCAAGAGTGGAAGCGGAGGAGGAAACTTCTTTTAGCTGACACGTAATGTACTGTTGTAGACGTCAATTAGTGATTTTCGATGGATCTGACGATGTGACATTCGAAGTGAATCTGGTGTGATGATAAAGCGTAGCTTCTAGCCTCAACATCCGGTAAATGACAGAAATCGGGCAAGCAGCATGGTTATGTAGGTCGCACCTATTAGGGTGTATAATCACCTGATCTAGAGTTTCATTTACTTCTAAAAATTTATTGTCAATGCTGTCCCATTCGGGAAACGGTTGCTGATCCCAACCGTTGGTGATATACATTCGATACACTCAAGCGAAATGAGTGGTCGGTCATGTGTGGCTGAGGTGCAAGATGTTCTTGTTGAACTCGGTGTATTCTCCTCTAGAGATATACCAGCGGAAGGTGGTTCCATACCTTGTCATAGTTAGAAATCCATTACCCAATACGTGCTTGCGGTTTTGATTGTATATATATGTGGAACGTGAGATGCAAACGTTCCACTAGATTGTTATTTACTTGATTTATACATTATTATAATATCAAAAGAGTTTTGATATAAAGATATGTCAAGTGTTTGGATTTTCATAAGGGAAAAACCCGTTCCGTGTTATACGGCGTGGTCTTATGAGATATCATTTTGTTTTCTGAAACTGTTTACTCATACCAGTCCCATGACTGACCCGGAGTTTATTTGTTTTGTTCTACCTAAACTCTTGGGTGCCTAAAATTGTACGGCAGTCAAGTAGTTCAGGATTTTTCAGATATATCTAAAGGAGCTTGGAGCAGGAGGCTTCAGCGTTAGTTATATAGAGTTTTGTTCCGCTGTGTTATAAGTATTGTACTCTGATAAGTGTATGTTATACAGTGAAGATTTTGTATTTCAAAGATATGATATATTATATTTTGTTCCGCTGCGATGTGAGATTCTGTGTTGTTATTTATGTTCTTCTTCTATCTCTTTCTTCTAAAAAAAAATGTTCCGTATTTTCGTGATATTTGGGTTGGACGTATGATGTATATAGTCAACTCCGATGTTACGGAATTTCCGGGCCATTACATATATGCAACAAACTTAAAAAAAAATTGGATTAAATATAATCAAATCTCTAATATTCTATGATGATTCGAGTGCGATAAATCTATCTAAAAATCCTACTCATCATGTTAGAACTAAAACATATAGATGTTAGACTTCATTTTCTAAGAGGTAATGTGAGTAAAGAAAATATTTCACTAGAATTCATTAAAATAGAGAAACAACTTGCATATATTTTAACTAAACCCTTGAATGAAGCAACATTTGCTAAATTAAGAATAGAACTAGGTATTTGTTCATTAACCGAAATAGAATAACTAGATATATTAGTACATATATAATAAAATATAGAAAAATTCAAAAATTTTAAAATTACAAGAGACACTTTGGCAGGTACTATCCCCCATGTTGACATATAACAGTAAAATTTCAAAATTAAAATTCCCTCCGAAACCAGCTTTTATACTTATTAAACTCTCAATTTTAAAAATTTCCATCTCTCATTCATTCTTTTATGTAATAAACTTCTAAGATAAAATAATAATGGCCTCCTCATCAAGTACCAGCCAAAATAACACGTTTTCCTTTCCTACTTCTCCTCAAGGTCCATTTCAACGTGCTATGCTCGCACAAATAATCAAATTGGAAGGATCTATGAAGGATACTTTGTAAATGCTCGCTGAAGTCCAACAGATGCAACTACGAATGACAAGAAAACAAGAGAAGAAAGTAAAAATCATTGGGAATTTGTAGAAATTTCTAATGAATAACCATTCTAATCCAATAGTTATCGAGGATGACTCGTTTAATATTAAAATTCGTAATCCTATGAAGGACTAAGAAAAGTAGAAGAAGACGAACAAGATGTTCAAATGAACGAAGACGATCGAGTCATTTATGTTGGCGAGGTGTGTTTTGATAAGAATGGAAACATAATCGGAAAAAGTGGAGAATTTTTTTTCCATTATCCAAATTGTCCAATTCATAAATCTTCAATTATTAAAAACACTCAATACATAGGTTTCGTATTTTCGTAAACATTCGTTGTATAATTTAATTACATAAACTCACTAATAGTCACTAATATTCATTTTATAGTCAAAACATTCGTTGTACTGTTACGTTTTATAATTTGTGACAAACATTATAATAAAATTCTAGTTTGATTATAACATTGTGTTTTAGTGGTAGTATAGTTTTAGTCACAATATTACATATTAAGGTTATTTTTCAGTCTAAGCTTATATTATAGTCTTAAGGGGAGCATTATGGGTCATATCATAGTTTTTAAGGATATTAGAGTTAGTTCTTAGAGTAGGGCTAGTCTAGTATTAGTTTACGGGGGAGTATTGTAGATTAATTACAAGTATACAGTTTTTGTTGGTGACTAGGGGGAGAATTATAATTTAGGCTTAGAGTAAGGGAGAGTTATTAGTTTCGGAAGGAGTTATTGGAGTAAGAGGGAGTAATTGAAGCATCAAGGCATTAGGTAAGTATATTTTATAAACAAAGGTGTTCATCATCAATAAAATAAGGATTATTATGGACTGAGATATTGGTGATGATGGTTGAATGACAACAACCTTTTTTAACTATTATTGTTATAAAATATATACTAACACTTTTACTTAGAAATATGTATAACTATATATGTAGGAATTGTATACAGGTATTGACTTTATGACTGTACATGTTGGCGTGGGGAATTGTCATTGATTCAATGCATGCCAACCCTCGAGTGAAAGTGTTGCAGTAAAACAGTAATTCAAATCCAAAATAAAGCAATGAATGGAGAACACAACTTTTTATAGTGGTTCGACACTAATGCCTATGTCCACTCTATACTAGTCATTCATCATATAATTGATGATTACTAGAGGTGTACAAGTTCAAACAATATTTGTGTAAAAAATATTACAATAGAACAACAAAATATTTGTTAATTCTAAACTTTGACCAAAATGCCCTTCTTTGAGTGAGAAAATAGGTTGATTTGGTCAACAATGTCCAAAAAGTAGCTTAAATGTCCAAGAAATCCAAAAATATCTGAGAATAGTCCAAAAGCAGTGAAAAAGCCCTTGTTAATGTCCAAAAGTTGATGGGGAACATTTCTACAACGTTTTAGTGGTCCAAGCTATGTCCAATAGTCATGGAGAAGAAGACGAAAGCCATTAATAATGCTTGTAATCTTCCAAGGTGTTCAAAGTCCAAGCAAAAATCCAACCCCTTTGAAGAATGAAGTAGGTGTATTTATAGGTAGTAGGTGAGATTTAGGGACCATAGTACGAAATTTCACATCCATGGAAGGCGGGATACGAAATTTCATATCCCTCACATTGCATCCAAAAAAATCACATAACTTCACCATGGTTGAGTTGAAAAAAAATCACTTCTGCCTTTGAAAACTTGCATCCATGAAATCGAGCCAGAAACATTGCGGATCCATAAAAGAATAGTGGTCCGAAGATTATTTCCATTATGCCAGAAATATTTGCCACTTGCCAAATTACGAAATCTCGCATCAAAAAACTTTGCATCGCATCCGGGAAAACATCGCATACACCGACACAATCATTGAAAATCGCATTGCCAAAAGTCGGAGCCGCCTCCTTTGATTTGTAAAGAATCTCGCATCACTCCACCTCATAAATCTCATATTCGAAAAGTCTTGCCAAACACAGGCTGCTCAGGTGACTTTGAGTGATCTGCTCGTGTCTTGCTCTATGCCAAGGAATTTGGCATTTACAAATTCTCAAATCCAAGCCAAATATCTTATCGCATCCCTCGTGCGTGCATCGGGGAAATCGATGTCGAGAATGATGCAATCAGGGAAAAAAATCGCATCACTCTAAGTGATGTAATATTGAGGGATTTGAGATCCTGTTTACCAAGCCTGGGTGCTAGAATGATATTCCTGAGCCATGTGCCTGAAAATGAGAGATCCGACCATCCGTTGTTTTTTAGCATGCCAAATTTTCTGGATCTGCCATAGTGCCAAATTTATAGGTCCATATTTTGCATGTGGATTTTCACTTTTTTCTCGTGCTGTTAGGTATCTTGAACGTGCCAGATCAGTTTTTGCCAATTTACCAGATTTCAATGTCCTGAGTCGCGCAAGCCATTTTTGGTGATTGACGTGTGTCGATCAGCTGTTTTTGAGTGCGTGGCACTGCTTTTTACCAAAACCATATATTCTTGCATGACAAGTTTTGCCATGTGATCAGACCATGCTCAAGTGCTTTGAGCTGATCGGACCGAGTCGATCACGTATTTTCACTGCGCCAGTTTTTCCAAGTCCACCGATGATGATTTTATGAATCGACGTTATTTCCAATTCTTTTCCAAACATGTCGCGACTTCGACCAAATCACTTGGTGTTTTCTGATGATGTTCTCGATGCTTGAGCACGTCACTAACCAAAATCTTGACATGTGACAGCTTTGGCCAAAAAGCGTGTCAACACTTTGCCCTCCAAAACATGTCTTGCTTATCAAAGGAAGATGTGTTTTACAAGAAGATTAGAAATTCCGAAATCTAAAGCTAGGAGAAGTTCGAAGTGAACTTCTATAACCAGAAAATCGAAGAGTCATGATCACGTCGGATCATATTAACCAAAAATCCACGTCTGCTTTGGATCCTACAAAGATAGCTAGAATACCAGGATAACCATACGGCTAGATATCCATGTAAGTTCAAAGCGGCTTTGCCGAAGCGAGACAACCAGGAATACAAGTGAATTCCAAGATGACCTTGTAAAGCAGGATGACCAAAGATGAGTCAGAATGGAAATCCAACGAACCCTGAGGTCTAATTTGAGCAAAAATCCGATGAACACTAAGATCGCAATGTAAAAGGCCCTGGGTGATTGCTGAAATCATGCTTAGAATAGATGTCCGATGATCACTGGGATCGTATTTTGATGGAAATCCGATGATTACTGGGACCATATTAGGATGAAGTGCCGAGCTCGGGATGTCTACGACCCAAAAAATAGGAAGTCACGGGCTTGCAGAGCCTTGCTGGAGCAAGTATGAACTTGCAAAAGAGGATTTTGCACTTGGCGGGCCAAGTTATGTAATGCTTTTTGTGTGAAGGGCCAGGTTGTTAAGACTCTATGGTAAGAGGGTTGCGATAAGGAACTCCCAAACTCGGCGGACCAAGTTAGGTAGTTCTTATGTTTGGCAAACTTGTTCGGGGAATTTTAACACTCGATAGTCCCAATATTTAGGGGAAATAGTGGACCAGATTCCACAGCTAAGAACCGAAGTTCAAAATTCATGCCTGACTGATCAGGGAGGGAGAGACCAAAGTCTTATATTCATACTAGACGGATCCACTGCAAGGAGACCGGAGTCTTGTGCTTACACTAGACGGATCCAGTGCGGGGGAGATCGAAGTTCGAATTTTATGTTGGACTGATCCAGTGAGGAGCCAGATCTCGAATTTTATACTGGACTGTTCTAGTGAGGAGTCAGATCATAGTTTATACTTGACCGATCCAGTGGGAGCCGGTGTCTGAATTTTATACTGGACTAATCTAGTGTGGAGCTGGATCCCGAATTATATACTGGACTGATCCAGTGAGGAGTCGGAGCCCAAATTTTGTACTGGACTTATCTAGTGAGGAGCCAGAGCCTAAATTTTATACTGGACTGATCCAGTGTGGAGCAAATCCTGAATTTTATATTGAATCGATCCAGTGAGGAGCTGGGGCCTGAATTTTATGTTGGACTAATCCAGTGTAAGCCAAATCCTGAATTTTATACTGGAATGATCTAGTATGGAACCAGAGTCTGAAAGTAGCATTTTATTAATGTCACGGGAGTACAACGGTCGATCGCCCAAACCAAAGCACGACTGGAGACCACAAGCTGGTTCCGTGCGTGTATGGGCCGATGCTACCGCTCTGATTACATATAGGAAAAAAACGAAAGGGCGAGAAGTCGCCAGCACGAACAAACATAAATAACGGACCGAAGTCCGAAGAACCAAGAAGAGTCGTTAAGAGGGGTAAGTTGATGACAATTCCCTAGGGGCATCCGGTCTTGCCCCTATCCTGAGATGTTGTAGGGGGTAGAGCAGGTGGTGCAGCTGTTGTTTATGGAATCAGGACGTACTATTATAGATCGCTATGCCTGATGCGGGTTTCAATGAGATAACGGAACTGCCTGCAATGATCGGTGTCATAACCTGGCGGCTCATGGAAAAGGCAGTATCTGTTAGAGCTTGCTTTTCTCTGAGCCGGGTCTCTCTTGGGGGGCTTTTGTATAGGTGCAGTTTCGTGACTGTCGAGACAAATCCTTTCCAAGCCTTGATTGAGTTTGGTGTAAGCTGGGAACTTTGGCTCGAAGCGAGCCCGTGAGTTCCGATTGTCCCAAGATTTGCCCTTTCATTTTTTGGGCGTAGAAGGCCCCGCTCCTTTAGTAGAGTTGGTTTGATGGATAGGTTTTCTTCATGGGAATCCTCCTCCCTAATAAATATTTCGACCTCAAAGTAGAAATCGACGAGATCCCTCGGCGGATCCCATCACAATGAAGCATGTCTTGTCAAGAATGCTGGAGACGACCGCCATTAGGACTATAGACGGATCTAGCTTATCAACAAAGGCCACTGTCACATTGAATCATTCAAGAAATTTGCATAGAGTCTCTCTTGGTCTTTGCCTAACTGATGTTAAAGTCATGACGGTCCTTAGTTGGGCGATCTGATTACTCGACAAATCTTCCAACCAAGCCGTTTTAGCTGTTAATAGATTCTAGTTCCAACTGTCTGAACCATAAAGCAGTTATGTCTGTGAGGTAAAGCGAGAAACACTTGGCTATAACGCCATATGAGGCTGAATGTACTTCCACATGGTGCATGTAGCACATAGATGAACAGTCGGGTCGTTCCTACCATCGAAGGCTTCCAACACTGGCAATTTGAAGTCCATTGGGTTCTGAGAGTTTCTGATATCTAAAGTGAAGGGGCTACGAGTAAAGCAGTTCAAGCTGGCATGGGGTTCCCGGAGCCTAGTCTTCGACACAGGGTGGTTCTTCGGGAATTATCCCCAAGTCTGGAGCTAATTAATCCTTATGGAATAATAGCACTGGTTCCAATAATGTTTCCTTGGCCCGACTTCCTCGTAAATCCTTCGAGTCGGGCGAGAAGAGTGGCCAAGGTGTTCTCCTGGCGACATAAATGTTCTTCTTGTTGCTCTAAGCTAGTAATGAGATCTTTAGTTAGACCATTGACGACTCCGTCGATGTCGTCTTGGGTGACAAATTTAGATGGGCGTCCGGTCGAAGAGATTTCTTGCTCTCCCTCCACACCTGCTCCTTTCGAGCGAATTATTTGCTTCCTTTTGACCATAGTGGGAAGCGAGAAAAGTTCATTTCTGAAAGAAAGTTGAGGTTGAATTTCAAAATATGAAGACTAAAGTCGAGAGCTGAGGTCGAGAACCAAAGCCGGAAGCTGAAGTCAAGAACTGAGACTGAAGCTAAAGCTATGCGCCCCCTTGCAGGCGTGCCAAAGTGTTTACGTGGGGAATTGTCGTTGATTTAACGCACGCCAACCCTTAAGTGAAAGTGATGTAGGAACACAGTAATTCAAATCCAAAATAAAGTAATGCATGGAGAACACAACTTTTTATAGTAGTTCGCCACTAATGCCTACGTCCACTTCATAGTAATCATTCATCATACAATTGCTGATTACAAGAGCTGTACTAGTTCGGGAAATATTCCTGTACAAAGTGTTATAATAGAACAACAAAATATTTGTTAACTTTTAACTTTAAACAAAATGCCCTTCTCCTTCTTCGTTAAGTGAGAAAATAGGTTGACTTGGTCAATAGTGTCCAAAAAGTAGCTTCAGTTTCCAAGAAGTCCAAAAATATCCGAGAATAGTCCAAAAGCAGTGAAAAAGTCATTGTGAATGTCCAAAAGTTAATGGGAAATGTTTGTGCAGCATTTTAATGGTCCAAGCTACGTCCGATAGTCATGGAGAAGAAGGCATTAATGGTGCTTGAGAGCATCCAAAGTGTTCAAAATCTAAGCAAAAATCCAACCCCTTTGAAGAATGAAGTAGGCAGTATTTATAGGTAGTGTGTGAGATTTAAGGACTATAGTACGAAATTTCGCATCCCTGGAAGACGGGATACGAAATTTCGTGTCCCTCACATCGCATCCCAAAAAAAGTGCATCACTTTACCAAGGTCGAGTTGAAAAAAATCGTATCCTTCCTTTGAAAACTCGCATCAACGAAATCTGCCAAAAAATACATACGGATCCATCAAAAAATAGTGATTCGCACAGTATTTCCATCGCGCTGAAATATTTAGCACTTCCCAAATTGCCAAATCTCACATAAAAAACTTCGCATCACATCCGGGAAAACGTTGCATCCCACTGCTGTGATCACTCGAAATTGTGTTGCCAAAAGCCGGAGCCGCCTCTTTTGATTTGCCAAGAATCTCGCAACACTCCACCTCAAAAATCTCATATCCGAAAAGTCTTGCCAAACACGGGCTACTCAACTGATTTTGAGTGAACCGCTCATGTCATGCTCCATGCCAAGGAATTTGGCATTTACCAAATTCTCGAATCCAAGCCAAATATTATATCGCATCCCTCGTGTGTGCATCGGGGAAATCGGTGTTGGGATGATGCGATCAGGGAAAAAATTGCATTACTCTATGTGGTGCAATATTGAGGGATGCGAGCTCCTGGTTTGTCAAGGTAGGTTGCCAGAATGATCTACCCGAGTTGTCTGCATGAAAATGAGTGGCCTGACTATGCTGAATATAACGACTCGACGAAATTCGACGTCCGAATTTCGACAATAATACATAAAACCTGTATAACTTGCCAAAACCCAAGTATCGAAAATGCCAGATAGTTAATAGAAAGAAATTAGAGAGTGATATAAGAAAGAAAGAAATATTAGGATAAAAGAATAAGAACCATCACAAAACAGAGTCTCACATCGCAATGGAATAAATATAATATAAGAATAAATCTTTATTGAAAGCTTTGAAATATACTTACAACATCAGAGCACTTCCATACATCTGGAAAGTTATAAATATCTGTCCTTATATACAACATACAATGGAATACAGAATATAAATCATATGTCTGGACTTCTCCAACTAATCTCCGGCCTTCACAGCATCTGATAACCTGAACTTGTAAAACTCGGTCTGATCCGAGCATTGCAAACCCCAAGATCAGTCTGAGGAACCAGTGTGAGAAAACTCAATAAGTTTAAAGGTATCATCCAACATGATTTTAATGTTCAAATCCCTTTGAAAGAAAAGGATAACCGTAAGACCAAATCCACACATAAATACAGATGGTTTTTACCTTACGATAACCCAAAATATTTAGAAATCATATCTATTTTGATATTATAATAATGTCTAAATACAAATAAATAATAATCTAGCAGAACGCTTGCATCTCACACTCTACATACATAGTATACAATCAAAACCATGGACTCTTATTGGAGAACGGATTCCAACTATGGCAAGGTATGGGACCACCTTCTGTCAATGTATCTCTAGAGAGGAATACATCGGGTTAAGGTTTAAATCTTCTTTTAGAATATATGACTACCATTCACTCTTAAATCCCACATTGTCCATACAAGTCGTCCAGAAATAGGATGAACCGAAGGCACCCTCCTACCGTATCCTAAGTATCACCCTATAGATCAGTAGCGAGTAGTCCTCGCAATCCATAGGCTCCAACCATGACATAATCACAGTTTATCTCTTGGAGCTAACTAGAGATTATAAGCAGTACTTTGCTTTATGAAGATCTATGGTCTTTAAATTCTCCATCTCGATCATCATCTGATATCTTCCACGATTACATATTTACTGGTTGGAATGGTTTTCGAATATAAATCTGATCCCGGTCTTTCCATACCAACAATCAATAATTAGCCAGATTTGATAGTCGGTTATTTACCTATCAAATAAAAAAGACATTCATCCATAAAAATAAAATAAATTTACTGATCAGTATTCAACATCAATTGGCCTTTTGAATAATTGACAAATTACTAATTTGAACTTCTATATCTTCAATATTAGGAAAATGTTTTTCTTTTCTTATTTAATATAAGAATATTCACTTATCGTCTCACTTTAACTCTATTAGTTCCTCATTGTAAATTGATAAGTGAATAATTCTCTAAGTATCAACCCTAAAGGCCGAAGCCAACATCAGATTGACACCTCGAAAATTACGTAACCCAAACAACGTACAACATGTTCCAGTTTCTTTAAAACTACATCACATCCCCTTTCATATCAAATATATCTTTTTAAAACATTATCAATAAACCTTGATTCATTTTAAATCAAATATTATATAAAAACTTCATTTAAAACTACTTCAAACTTGTTTTGGGTATACCTTATTAAATCTCCATCTCTTGTTTAAAATACGCGACTTAGAATCAAATCCTTATAACTTATCACGCCAAACCATTTTTATTCAATTCATGTTTCCGTTTTAATTCCCATTTCATATCTTTTACTTCTAATCTTTATTTCATAAATCATTTCAAAGTTTTCAACTTCATTAACTCATTTCTATAACTGCAATCATTTACGATACTTTCAAATAAACTTGGTTTTAAATATCTTCATCAAATCTTGGATTTATGAAATCCAATTGAACAGAATTTCAAGGAGAATTCAATACATATATCTTATTGTTAATATAATTTTCTTAAAACTCATTTAAATAATAACAGGGTTTTAAGACTTTATAAACTTCTATTTTTATTCCTCGATCATCACTTTGATTATTATTAAATAAATTATTATCAAATCCCAATATTATAAAAATGATGTACCACATCCATAACAATTCATATTAAATTGATTAATAACAATTTAATAATTAATTCCCATTTAAGCAATTCACTTATTTAACTTAGCATAACTAATTCGTTAACCCATTTTAAATTAATTAATAATATAATTAATTTAATTAATCTCACTTACTTTGATTATTAAGAAATAATAATCAATTACAATATAATCCCATTTTAATTGTTTACCAATAAACAATTAATTCCAGTTATTACTTCCTAGGTAAATTTTTGCCCGCTTGCTTCTAAAATCTTATTAACATAAGAATTTACTTCATAAAAACCATTTAATAATTTATAAACTCAAATAATAAATAATAAATATTAATCTCCTTTTTAATAAACTTTATTTCAAAATAATAGATTTTAAAACTATCTTCATTTATAAAATAAACTTAATAACTTCATTTCTATTGATCCACCTGACGGCAAATCAATATTCATAAAACAATTTTTTTCTTGGCCATTTGTTGTTACTTACTCAACCAATATTGCCCATTGGTTACCAACAACACAAACATTGAATTTACTTTCAACAATCAATGATCAAATCAACCATCCAATCAAACTGGTTAAACAATTCATATAACTGTAATATGAAAATAAACAATAAATTTGAGGAATCCAGTTGGATCCCTCCAACCAGTTTTTCCCTATAGCCAAATACGTTAAATAAATTCATTCAACACGATAATATATTATTTTTTATAATAACAAAAATATCAGTTCAACTAATAATGACCAATTAATAATAATTCAAGCATCCAATCTAATCTAATACGTTTATATTATTATAGACGTAACCAACAAGGTAAGTTACCTCGATTGGAAATAATCGTTAAAAATAACAATTGGGTTTGATTAAATTAAACGATTGTTTAATTTAAAACAGTTATAAAAATATTCAGCATATATCTAAGCAATCATCAAATGATCCAACAATTAACAAACAAATCACACAAGCATTAAACCCAATTTATAATAATTATAAATGGGACAACTGAGTGAGTTAAACTCAACTTGATTTGTTTGTCATGGAAATATTTCATTTTAATTAAATTAAATTGGCGTTTAATTTAATTAAAAACCCATAACTACCAACTCTGACCAAACTAGCTTCATCGTGTTATGTTCGTTAATACGGTTCCAACGTCACCTGTTTTATCCAATCCCATTGCTGTATGACAAAAATATTGATTTAATACAGTAATCACTAATTTAAATTAATAATATTGTAACCTTAATTAAAATTATTATTCCAAATCTACATTGTTTAAACTTGGTCGCGAATAGATTAGGCGTGTTGATAACCTGATTAGGCATAAATATATTATTATATAAATCAGACGTTTAGGTAGATTAAGTTATTAATTTGTCACTTATGTATAACATGACTTATAAAAAACACCTTAATTAACACTAATAACTAATTACACGTTAAAGTTAAATAATCGATCCATGTTAGTATAGGATCAGTCACGTTAAAATCTCTATTTCTCACCGTTATTTCTTTTCCATGCTCCATTGTTCCTTCTCCCCATGCATGGATCCACCCTGTCCAATGCCTGCCATTTTCCTTTTATTATTTTTATTTTTTCTCTCTTTTTTCCATAGCCCATCAACCTGTTTGTTTAACATCATCCCAAAATTGTTTAAAACCCGTTACAAGCCACGTCGACTCTTCCTTCTTCCCCATTTGAAACTACAGAGACCACCGCTCCTTCATAACTCCATTTCTCCTATCCACTGGTTTTTTTTAAATCGAACTCTTCCACACAAATCTGCGTCCCCATCACCACTTTTTTCCCACCCTACTTCAGTTCATTATCTCCATCACGTCAGATAACCCCGTCCACACTGTCGTACATCATGACTCCTCACTTGCTCTTCCCGTCTCACGTCCGAGCTGTTACACACCCCATGTCCCTCCTTAAGACCGTCACTGCTAGACATACCTTTGCCATCCAATTCAATAACGACTTCCCAGAACAACACGCATTAATGTTAGACCCCGACATCCTCCATTTTTTTCTCACTCCGGTCTCGCTGTAAAAAGAAAACGCGAGAGGAAGAAAAAAGTCGATCCCTTCAAAGTTGGCCGACGATGAAGAGGGCCTGCAGACGGTTTTATGATACGCCTATTTTGACTTTTAAACTGTTGGGTGAGTTGGTTCCATTTTCCAAGCTTTCAGTTTTATATTTTAATCGAAGTACATTATTTTCATTTGGTTTTTTCCTGGAACAAAGAAATGGTGAAGAAGACCCCCTATATATACACTCAAATGAGGAGATAAGCCTTACGTTACATCCTATATTAGTTAGCCCGGTAGTGTAGAGAAATAGAGGTGCAGTGCAGTACGCGAAGGACTTCAACTAGTTTCTAGTGTAGATGACTAGGTTTTAGCTGCTTTCAGGGTACGAGAGGACCACTGTAGGCATGTATAAAAATAGCTTAGGCTCGATGAAATAAAAATTGGCAGTGTGCAGTGTATTTTTGTTTCTTTGATGAGAGATGTTACATGAGTAGGGTTTTCAGCTATAAAACACAATGGCACAAATGGAAGAAATGAATGGAAGAAAAGCTATGTACAGGGTAGGCTTATTAGAAAACTAGGGTGGCCAGTCCATTTAATGGGAGACGGCTAAAAGAAATAACATGATGATTATATCTATATTTTGTTACTTATGTCTTAAGGAATATATGTATATTATTTTATTCGCACACGGTAAATAAATCTACCTCTATTTACGCCATCGTTAAATATACGCACTACTAAACACCAATTCCAAATTCAACAACAATAAATACGTCGCTACGTCTTGATGTTCCAATCCTAGTGAAATTAATTTCCTTGAAAACAGACTCCGTTTGCAAGAAAACGTTACTTTTAAATCCAACGTATTTATTGGTTCACGTTTAATTTGAACGTACCGACAAAACAACTCCAATTTGCTCCAAACTGAAAATCTAGCGATAACTAGCTATACATATTCCAATAAAATGAGTTTCGTTGAAGATGGAGATCATTTGATAAATTGCTATTTCTAAGACTTATATAATATCGATAAAATATTAAATAAATCCCAAAATAGTTAAATTCAATAAAAATAAATTATTATTATTGTCTAATATATCCAAATGGAATAATATATCACTTCAAATTCAACAATATTGAATTATAACTCAGTATTAACAATTTCGAGTTAATCGATATCCAAATTATATTTATATCCCTTTTAAATTAATTAAATAAACGTTACCGCTTATAAACGAATCTATATCCACTATTTTAAAATTTGATTTGGACATAAATTGCAATTTATAAGATGAAATCTCGATTTTTCTCTTTCATTAGAAAATTATAATCAAACAGATTCGGACATTTTTTTGTATTAAAGAATTCCGACTTAAAATGGATTCTGTATATTCAACTGAAGTTCAAAACTCGATATTATGAACTACCACGCCGTTTCGAGTTCGTTTTAAATTAAATATAAATATATATTCAAACTTCGCTTTAATAAACGAATTAAATATCGTAAATCCATTTCAAATTCCAATTCAACATTTGAACACAATGGTTTTATTAAATATTTGATCACTAAAATTATGAGACATTACACTAATCCATTGTTTTGAGCATGCCAAATTTTCCATATCTGTCATAGTGCCAAATTGATCGACCCGTATTTTACATGTGGATTTTCATGTTTTTCTCATGCTGAGGTATTTTGAACGAGCTAGATTAGTTTTTACCAATTTTCCAGATTTCAACGCCGTGAGTCGCACAAGCCATTTTTCGTGATCGACGCGTGTTGATCAGCTGTTTTTGAGTGTGCGACACTGCTTTTCACCAAAACCATATATTCTTGCGTGATTAGTTTTGCCACGTGATCAAATCAATATGCTCGATCGGACCGTGTCGATCACGTATTTTCACTATGTTAGTTTTTCCAAGTCCATCTACGTCGATTTTAAGAATCGACGTTATCTCCAATCCTTTTTCAAACACGTCTCGACTACAACCGAATCGCTTTGTGTTTTCTAAAGACGTTCTTGACGCTTGAGCGCATCGCTAACCAAAATTTTAACTGTGACAGCCTTGACCAAAAAACGTGTCAATAGTACAGTTTTAGAGATTCAAGAATAAAGATTTTGAAGAAGAAGAAGAGTTTAAGATTGACGACTCATGAGTAATAAGAGCTCAAGATTCCAAGAAAACAGAGTAAGATATAAAGTCTAGATTTTATTGTTAAAACTTCTGAATAGCACTGAATCTCTTTTTCGAATCTCTTATCGTTTTAACTTATTTTAGATCATTCTACTTTCAAATTTGATTTCAAAATTACTTCCTATTTGAAGTAAATATATATCTTTTAATATTTCTTGGATTTTAAATTTAACTTCTAATTTAAATATTTTAGTTTTATTACTTATATTTTAAGTTTTAATTATATATGATTACATAAGTTTTAATGTTATTATTTTCTTATATTTATAGGTTTATATTAAGTATTTAAATAACTTTGAATATTAAGTTTTAAAGTTTTTATATTTATACTTATAAGTTTAGATTAACTTTTATATCACTTTTGCAAATTATAATTAAATGCTTTTAATTTATATTTCTACTCTATTGTACTATTTTATTATATGGAATAATGGTATGTTCAAACTCCATAATTACCTTGATTTACTTCAACATCCTTTACATTATTTTCAAAAGAATTCAAATTTAAAATTTTTACTAAGGGATGTCGAGATAGGGTACTAGGGATGTCGACATGGTTACCGTTACTGTAATAATCCAGAAAATACGGGCCAATTTAATTTTTTTAAATTGGTGATTTCAAAGGAATTTGAACAATTGAAATAGGATATTTCAATAAAATAGTGAATTAGAAATAGTGAGTCAGTTTGAAAATTTGAATTCAAACTTTGACTGACTGTGCAGGGTGGAGAATATAACAGATTTTAATGAAACCAAAAATATTTAAATCTGTTAGTCAATACCTTTCTAACGAATCTGAAAAATCGAAGTTTCAAAACGGGAATCAAAAGTTATGGCTGAATGAATTTTCAGAATGGTCACTATATATAATATATAGCCCTGGGGAATTGATATTTTGCATACGACCCTAGAATTCAACGAAACCACTTTTGTTGGGTCCGGGATGTCAAACTATTGCTAGGTTTCAAATTTCATAATTTTTGAAGCTAGTATGTGAGCGTGGCAAAAGAAAATGTGTTTGGTCAATTTCTGTTAAATTGGATCGGCCAGAAAAGGGCCATTTTTCAAACAATCTCAGAATTCGATGAAACTAGTTTTGTTGGGACCGTATCGTCAAAACATAGCTAGATTTATTTTTCTGGAATTTTTCGAATCAGTTTGTGGCCCTGGCAAATTGAAATGTACGTTCAAAGTTAAAAATTAAATGTTTTATACTTTAATTTGAAAAATAACTGACTGTAACAGTCGAATTGGCCAACGAAACCTATCCCATTGTGTCCGGGATGGGGGTATTTAGCTAGGGGCGATAGTCGTTGGGTTTGAAAAGGAGTTCGTTTGAGAAAACACTATTTAAAAATTTAATAAAACCATCGACCAATCATATTTCTCCATTCATAAAAAAAACATCAGAAAACCCCCCCGACCCCCCGACATCGACGATGGAAAAGTTCCCCCCCTTCCCTGGCGATTTCCGATCGCCACAGCCCGAATCAGCCCCTCACCCAGTTCAACTTTTTGTAGTTCTCCTTCCCCTCTTCAAATCCATATAAGGAGCTCCCCCTATCGTTGCTTCTACGTCGAGATATCTCCCTCCAAAGTTCCGACTTTCAAACCGCCGCCGCGAGCTCTAGGATCCACCGAGTCGCCTCCAACCGCCGCGCGCCTGTAGCCCTCTCCTCCCTCTTCCACGTCCAACCCGCCGATCATCCCCTCGTGCCTCGGTTCTCGCGAAAACCGCAAACCTAGTTTTGAACCATCATGAAAGGTGAGTTCTTTTTGATGTTTACACTTTGAAAAATCATATCTTTTTGGTGTGTTGACGAAATTCGATGAAACAGGAAACATCACGACCGCAAGGAAGCTCTCTACCACATAGAAGAAGCCGCGGATTTTTCTGAGTCATCTACGATTTTTAGCACTCCGCAAACCAATGTGAGAAATCTAAATTAAAAGAATTTGAATGGAAAATGTCATGTATAAATTATATTAGCGAAATATAAATTACACACGTGTTGTATACCTCATGTACATGTGTAGTCTAAGCTATATAAGCGAAGTATGAATTTTACATGCATAGAATAATTGATATATGTGTTGAAATGCAAGTGAAATATAGCAATTAGAATAATATATATATATATATATATATATATATATATATACTCCCCTCGTCCACAAACCATGGACGATATTTATTGTTGTGAATTGGTGTGAAATATTCGATGAAAAATACGAATAGTTGAATAATTGTTTGTGGTTGATATTGTTTGGTTGTGGTTGAAAAATACCCATTGGTGATTGAAATGATTTGGAAATATTTGTGGAAATAAAAATAAAAATAAAACATGCCGCCTGCGTGCGAATTAGATGCATGAATCCCCATATTCAAAAACCGCGAGGTTTTAAGGTAGAGCGAGGAGCCGTACTAGGGACGGTGCCAGTTTTAACTACTCTGCCGTTATGCTGCCGAAGTTTTGAATAATCCTTATGTGTTAGAATAATTTTCATATGTTGAAATTATTTTCATGCGTTGAAATTAAAGTCATATGTTGAAACTATATCCATGTGTGGAAATGTTCATGTGTTGAAAAGTGTTGTGTGAAAATTAAATTCATTTGTGAATGAATGAAGTGTTTAAATAATAAAAATCACATTTTTATAATATATATGAAGTATGAAAAATATTCGCCTTATATATAAATAGTTTCAAAAATAAAAATTCCATCTTTCTAATATGAACAACATAAATAAAATATCCATGTGTGGAAATGCTCATGTGTTGAAAAGTGTGTGTAGTGGAAAAGTTCATGTGTTGAATAAAAAGATCGAACAATAAAAAAAATTACATTTTTATTGAAACTACGAAGTGTTGAAAACATCCATTTGTCAAATAAATATTTTAAATGATAAAAATATCATTTTTATCATATATGTGATATAATAGAGATATGCGGATGTTGAAATAAATATTGGTGAAGAAATATTATTTTTAACATGCATAGGAACTAAATAAAATAGTCATGTGTTGAAATCTATTTTAATTCGCCAAATTATCATCTTTGAAATGTGAAGTGTTAAAAATAGCCACTTGTTCAAATAAATGTGCATGAGTTGAAATATACATTAATTAGCTAGTGATATGATTTTAGCCTATGCATGCAACATTAGAATGAATGGTGTTTTAAAACCAAAGTAAATCAAATATGAAGTTGAACGGAAAATGATAAGTGATAAAAATTGTATATATGTACATGCATATTTATTGAACAGGTTATAGCAAAGGGGCTAGAGAAGAGGAATAAAATTTTATGCCCGACAAATAGGTACACATTTACTGTTTTGTTTGGGTGATGATTTTATGAGCCTGTTGGCTAGCCGCTTGGCCTTTTCTTTTTCTTTTTGACATGAGACGCCCGTGTGGCTATTTGGGAATTTTCCCAGCCCCTCCCGTACAAAGGAGGTTATGGCGAAATTTTCCAAAATTTAAAGGCGTTAGTGAAATAATTGAAGTGAAAACGATATAGGAATTTTTGAATGAACTATATTTATATAAATGTATAAATATAAATAAAATTAAAACGAAACGTGGCCGTGCAGTTCGTGTTTTGAAACCGTGATTTCAAACGACTAGTGCGGGAAATCCGACCATTGGATTTTCCCGAAACCGCAACCGTTGGGTTCGCCTTGGAAATATCTTTCCAACGGCACCAACTTTGTGAAGATCCGACGGTTGGATTGTTTGGAATGTTTAATTCAAATCTGAAGAAAAACAACGCCAGAAACGGTTATATATATATATATATATAATTAAATTAAATCGAATAACGACGCTGCAGTTCGTAAATTGAAATCGTAACTTCAAATGACTAGTGTGGAAGATCCGACCGTCGGATTTTCCCAAAACTGGAACCGTTGGATTCGTTTTGAAATGACCTTCCTAATGATATAAAATTTGTGAAGATCCAACGGTTAGATTTCCAGATAAGTGTAAAACAAAATTAGTGAAAAGCAGCGCCAGTGCATCGACACGACCTGAAACGTCGTTTAATTAAATATGGCCGTTTTAAATTAAAAAAATGGCGATATATCGTTATAAAATACTATAGACGATATATAGTGGAAATAAACCAATTTTGTTGTGTTTGCTTGATATGTGATGGTTGAATGTATTTGACATGAAAATTATAACTAAATAACTGAAATGTGAATGTTGAATAGTCCAACCATGTGAATAATTGATTTGAAAATCTAAATATACGTGGGTTATTTGAAAAGGCCGAGGTTATTTCATTTCAAATAATCGATCGACGTTGAGAAGTCGAAGAGAGGAAGTCGGTTAAAGACCGACGATCTTCACATTGGATGGATGAGCGCTACTGATGCTCGTGATTGAAGTAGCTACCATGAAGGAATTGAAGTAGTAGCCGACCAAACATACTGTTAATTGTACGGATATGCGAGGAATTGGTGCCTCCGGTTTCGTTCAGACCCAGAACGGACTTGTAAATGGACTGTGTGTCTGACATTGGATTTTGTTCTGTGTTGATTGATCTTTGTTAAATATATATCTATTTGGCAGTGGAGAATTTATTCTCTTGCTTAACGCCCTTCTCTGAGACGTACGAGCTCAGAGGTTATGTATTGATAGAAATCAGTCGCATGGAATGGATTGCCTGTATGGCACGCCTGAGTGGCATATGATCAAGGCTTCTGTTGCAAAGCAAAGTCTTGTGGTTGATGATCAAAGCATGGTCTGTGTGACGTAGCTTTGTGTATAACGTGAATTCGCGAGCCTCACACCCCGGTATGAGTCAAAAACGGGAGAAGGACCCAAGGAGTGCACGACGTTTCTTTCTAGCTAGGGTGGTGTCAGTGACCTCCCAGCCCTGACATTTATATCTACTTTTCGCCTATGTGGTTGTTGGAATACAAGGCGCCTCGATTATAGGTCTGTAAGGACCGGGAAACGTGTGTTTAGGAATAACTAATCCTCAAAAGTAAGAGAGGACCCGCCTTGGAGGATCCAGGGATTGCTGTGTGCGGTCCCGAGGCATTTTCTAGAGTGTCTCGAATCAGAGAGGAGCTTGCCCCTTGCCTCGACTCATGAAGGAATCCAATTTCCAATACGAAATATGCGGACATGATTGTATTACTAGTATGGCGACATAGTTGATGGTAGCTATGCCGCCTAGGATTGATATTTATGATTGAATTTGCTTTTGAAACATATATACACTAGTAATAATATCAAACACTTTTGTTTTATTCGTATGAAGCATTTTTGGCCATTATAAGGTAAAAACTCTATCCTCCGGCTTGCGTTGCATTGTATGATGGGACCTGAGTCTTATAATGGCTTCATTTTATAAAAAGCATTGCGATGATTTAATCATTTACTTTATTTCATGCACTAGCACTCATTGGAGTAAACCCGTTCCGCGAAAGTGGCGTGGTCCTTTGATTTGCCTTATTATTGTTGTTAATAAGTTAAGTAGATTTCTCATACCAGTCCCATGACTGACTCGTAGTTTGTTTCACCTTGCAAACTCGGGTGCCCTCATTTTCACACGGGAAGCCTAGTTACAGGTTTCTGACGCACCTTTTGGCTCATGGCAAGGCTTGACTACACCGTGCTGACTTGGACTTTCTCCGCCATTATTGTATCTATATTATGATTCCTCCATTGGCGATGTAGACTGATATTATTTTGTGTACTCTTTATGTATGATTCCACCTCAGGCGATGGTGACTGATTATGTATCATTATGCACTAAGTTGTATCCTGTACTGTGCTTCTCTGATGTGATGATATCTATATGATTCCGCTGTCATATGTGTGTATATTATTCTATAATCTGTTTATGCTATTATCTGTGATCTGCTAATGATGATTAATGTGTTATATTCCAATGATTATCCTTAACACCGTGTCACGGGGTTTTGGGATCGTAACAGCTGGTATCAGAGCTTTGGTTAACCTTAGTTCTAGAGTCTAACACATTAAGCACTTCGTCAGAATAGAATCAGTAGTATTCTAAGGCGAGTTGCTCATTAGAGATAGGACTAGTAGAGTCCTAGAATGAGCTATGCATAATAGCAAAAACAATTTGATCAGTCTATCGTTATCTTTTCGTAAATTTTCAGCTTAACTATGCAATAAACTATCATTGCTGTTAGCTGATTGTTTCCTTGCTTATACAGAATTTGATAAATGGCTACCAGAGCAGCAGCTGCTAGAGGAGGCCGTGCCGGCCGAGGCCGAGGAAGGGGAGAAGCCCCAGTTCAAGAAGGACCTTTGATACAACCTCCGGCCGCTCAATACTTCGAGCTAGACCGTGTAGCTAAGAGGTACAAAAACTTAGGAGGCAAGACCTTCTCGGGAACTGGCACAATAATAGAGGCCCTTGCATGGCTCAAAACATGCGAGAAAATTCTTGAAGGCCTAAGGCTTGGAGACGAAGATAAAGCTATTATGGGCGCCTGGCTTATGCAGGAATAAGCTGAACTATGGTGGGAATCTCTCACCGCCGGGAATAGAGAAGCTGGAAGAACATGGGATGGATTCAAAGAACTCTTCAAGGAAAAATATGTCCCAGAACAAGCACTGGAACGAATGCACGATGACTTCGCCAACCTCCAGCAGGGGGATCTTTCCGTGCAGGATTATCTGAATAAATTTACACTGTTGTCGCCCTATGCTACGGAGCTCGTCGCCACTACAAAGTCCAAAAATAAGAGGTTTATCCTTGGGCTAAGGCGACAGTATCATGATAGAGCCATGGCCCATGTCAAGCTGGAATTCAACGAACTGGTGGAAATGACATGCAACTACGAAGACCATGACCATAGGCATCTGGAGCAGGATCGCGCTAAAAGCCAAGCCGGGAACAAACGCAAACCTGCCGCGAATCAAGCTGAGTCAAGCCAAGCAGCATCTTCAAACCCTCAGACTGGCAAGCCGCCGAGAGGAAATTGCTTTAACTGTGGCAAATCGGGGCACTACTCTAATGTATGCACAGCCCCGAAGAGGCAGAAGACAAATTCACAAGGTTCAAGCCAGGGTTCTCAAAACCCTCACTCCTGCTTTAATTGCCGCAAGACTGATCATCTAGTCAAAGACTGTCCTCTGCTGAAGAAAGCTACAGTAGCTCACGTCTATGACGGGTCGAGCCCGCCAGCTGCTTCCAATGGAGCAGGTAAACCCGATGTTTTGGGAGGTACCCTTACAATTAAAAATATTCCTGTTTCTGTATTGTTTGACACAGGTGCATCGCGTAGTTTTATTGCTAGTAACACAATGCACAAATTAAAGTTAAAACAGAGAAAGCTTAAAGATTCAGTTGAAGTACATAATCCGATAGGAGGATCTCTTATTCTCAGTTCAAGTTGTAAAGTGCCAATCTCTTATTCTTTCTACAAGTTTCCTTTCAATCTAGTCGTTATGGATTTTCCCGAATTCGATATCATTCTAGGGCTGGATTGGTTAACGAAGTACGAAGTCGAAGTGAATTGTGTGGAAAGAATCGTTAAAATTCGAACGAAGCTTGGACACATATTTATACCCTGTCATGGTTCGAATCCAAATAGAGAAGAATTTTGGTCGGCATTAGAACTTATCCCCACTTCCGTAGAAAAGATTCCGATTGTTAGAAACTATGCGGATGTGTTTGAAGAAGTTGAAAACTTACCTCCGCAAAGAGAAATAGAATTCTGAATCGATCTAATTCCCAATGCCAGACCAGTGGTACATCCAATTCGCAGAATGATGCCGAAGGAAAAAGTAGAATTAGGCGATCAAACTCGTCAACTGTTGTGGAAGGGTCTAATCAGACCTAGTTTTTCTAATTGGGGTGCAGCTGTTGTGTTTGTCCCAAAGTCAGACGGTACTCTTCGATTATGCGTTGATGACCGAGACCTCAACAAACAGATGCTCAAAAACAAGTATCCATTACCCCGCATAGATGACTTGCTAGATCAATTGAATGGGGCGAAAGTATTTTCCCGAATGGACCTAGCTACAGGTTTTCATCAATTGAGAATAGCAGAAGAGTGTGTTCCTTTGACAGATTTCAGAGGTCCAGACATATTTTATGAATGGTTAGTAATGCCGTTTGGCCTGCGTAATGCTCTAGCATACTTTGTCGATCTAATGAATAGGGTGTTCATGGGAGTTCTGAATAATTTTGTCCTCGTATTTATCGATGATATTTTAATCTACTCCAAATCAAAACCCGAGCATGAAAAACACTTAGAACAAGTATTGGAGATTCTAAGAAAGAACGTCTTCAAAGCCAAATTCTCTAAATGTGTCTTCTGGCAAGAAGAAGTCAAGTTTCTTGGCCATGTCGTGTCAGAGAAAGGGATTTCTGTGGACCCAAGCAAAATTACAGCGATTCAAGACTGGAAACAACCCACTACTCCCACAGAAGTTAGAAGTTTTATGGGGTTGGCTAGTTATTATCGAAAGTTCGTTAAGGATTTTTCGAAGATATCCGGTCCGTTAACGAAGCTCACGAAGAAGCATGAGAAATTCAAGTGGACTTCTGACTGTGAAGAAGCTTTCCAGGAATTGAAATCGAAACTTCACTACTCTAGTGTTAACTATTATCGATGGCAATCAGGATTTAACGGTTTGGACAGATGCTTCTATTTGAGGTCTTGGTGCAGTGTTAATGCAAAGAGGCCAAGTAGTCGCTTATGCAAGCCGCCAACTGAAACCGCATGAGAAGAATTATGTGACTCATGATCTTGAGTTGCTAGCCATCGTTTTTGCCTTGAAAATCTGGAGGCATTATTTATTGGGCGAGAAATTTATATTGTACACAGATCATCAATCATTGAAGTATTTATACACCTAGAAAGATCTGAATTTGAGACAACAGCGTTGGCTAGAATTTCTTGCAGCGTATGATCTTGATATCCTGTATACGCCGGGGAAGGCTAACGTTGTAGCGGATGCGCTTAGTAGGAAAACCGCAATCATTGCCAATCTTATAAATACGCCTGGATTGATTGATAAGATTTCATCCCTTCAAAAAGACGATGAATTCATTCAGAGAATCAGTCAAAGGGTCAAGGAAGGTGAAACCGCGAGTTTTCGCATTGACAATAAAGGGGTTCTCAGGTTAAATAATAGGATTTGCATTCCAAATATTCCAGGCCTTCGAAGAGAAGTGTTAGACGAATGCCATAAATCCAAATTTTGCATCCATCCTGGTGTGAGTAAAATGTACCACGATATCAAACGCACTTTCTGGTGGAGAGCAATGAAAAGGGATATTTCTTTGTATGTTAGTAAATGCCCTACTTGTCAATTGGTCAAGAGCGACCAACAGAAGCTAGCTGGATTGTTGCAACCGTTGGAAGTCCCAGGTTGGAAATGGGAACAGATTTCCATGGATTTCATAGATGGTTTGCCACGAACCAGGAAAGGTAATGACAACATTTGGGTAATCGTAGATCGCTTCATGAAGACTGCCCATTTTATACCTGTCAGATCCAATAGAACCGCTCAAAGTCTGGCACAGATATATTTCAAAGAAATCGTTAAGTTGCATGGAATTCCCATCAGCATAGTCAGTGATAGAGACCCAATATTTGCTAGCAAATTCTGGGAGGCTTTCCACACAGAATTGGGAACGAAACTGAATATGAGCACCGCTTATCACCCTCAAACAGATGGCCAAACTGAGCGGGTGAATAGAATTCTAGAAGATTTATTGCGGGCTTGTATAATTGATTTTGGTGGGTCATGGGAAGATCATTTGCATTTGGCAGAATTCTCATATAACAATAGCTATCAAGCAAGTTTGGGAATGTCGCCATTTGAAGCATTATATGGCAGACCGTGAAGATCTCCAGCATGTTGGGTAGAACCTGGCAATAGACTTGTGTTAGGACCCGATATGATTAGAGAAGCATCGAATAAATTCGACTTCATCAAAAAGCATTTCAGAACCGCCCAAAGCCGACAGAAAAGTTATGCAGATTATAGAAGAAGAGATTTGACATTTGCCGTTGGTGATCATGATTATTTGAAGGTTTCTCCGATGAGAGGAGTAATCAGATTTGGCAAAACTGGGAAGTTGGCACCAAGATTTATTGGTCCCTTTCCTATACTCGAACGAATTGGAACTCTTGCTTATAAGGTTCAATTACCAGATTGGTTGCCTGGAGTGCATGATGTATTTCACATATCTCAACTAAGAAGACATGTGCATGATCCAGATCTTGTTGTAGAAGAAGCAGCGCGACAGGATATAGACATAACTCCAGAATTAGCCCTCAGAAGAGAGCCATTAAAGATTGTTGGCAAAGAAACTAGAGAACTAAGAAGCAAAAAGGTTCATTTAGTTAAAGTGCAGTGGAGCAGTGATCCTAGAGACTGTACTTGGGAGACTGAGGAAAGCATTAAGCAAGCTTACCCCAAATGCAGAGTGGAAATCTATGACTAACTCCGGTGCAAGGTACCTTTACAATACTTTGCATTTACATTTTGTTTCATACTTTACTGTTGTTTCCTTTTCGAGGACGAAAAGTTTTAAGTGGGAGAGATTGTAATAACCCGGAAAATACGGGCCAATTTAAATTTTTTAAATTGGTGATTTCAAAGGAATTTGAATAATTGAAATAGGATATTTCAATAAAACAGTGAATTAGAAATAGTGAGTCAGTTTGAAAATTTGAATTCAAACTTTGACTGACTGTGCAGGGTGGAGAATATAACGGATTTTAACGAAACCAAAAATATTTAAATCTGTTAGTCAATGCCTTTCTAACGAATCTGAAAAATCGAAGTTTCATAATGGGAATCAAAAGTTATGGCCGAATGAATTTTCAGAATGGTTGCTATATAGAATATATAGCCCTGGGGAATTGATATTTTGCATACGACCTCGGAATTCGACGAAACCACTTTTGTTGGGTCCGAATGTCAAACTATTTCTAGGTTTCAAATTTCATAATTTTTGAAGCTAGTATGTGAGCGTGGCAAAAGAAAATGTGTTTGTGGTCAATTTCTGTTAAATTGGATCGGCCAGAAAAGGGCCATTTTTCAAACAATCTCAGAATTCGATGAAACTAGTTTTGTTGGGACCGTATCGTCAAAACATAGCTAGATTTATTTTTCTGGAATTTTTCGAATCAGTTTGTGGCCCTGGCAAATTGATATGTACGTTCAAAGTTAAAAATTAAAAATTAAATGTTTTATACTTTAATTTGAAAAATAACTGACTGTAACAGTCGAATTGGCCAACGAAACCTATGCCATTGTGTCCGGGATGGGGGTATTTAGCTAGGGGCGACAGTCGTTGGGTTTGAAAAGGAGTTCGTTTGAGAAAACACTATTTAAAAATTTAATAAAACCATCGACCAATCATATTTCTCCATTCATAAAAAAAAACATCAGAAAACCCCCCCGACCCCCCGACATCGACGACGGAAAAGCTCCCCCCTTCCCTGGCGATTTCCGATCGCCACAGCCCGAATCAGCCCCTCACCCAGTTCAACTTTTTGTAGTTCTCCTTCCCCCTCTTCAAATCCATATAAGGAGCTCCCCCTATCGTTGCTTCTACGTCGAGATATCTCCCTCCAAAGTTCCGACTTTCAAACCGCCGCCGCGAGCTTTGGGCCCCACCGAGTCGCCTCCAACCGCCGCGCGCCTGTAGCCCTCTCCTCCCTCTTCCACGTCCAACCCGCCGATCATCCCCTCGTGCCTCGGTTCTCGCGAAAACCGCAAACCTAGTTTTGAACCATCGTGAAAGGTGAGTTCTTTTTGATGTTTACACTTTGAAAAATCATATCTTTTTGGTGTGTTGACGAAATTCGATGAAAAAGGAAACATCACGACCGCAAGGAAGCTCTCTACCACATAGAAGAAGCCGCGGATTTTTCTGAGTCATCTACGATTTTTAGCACTCCGCAAACCAATGTGAGAAATCTAAATTAAAAGAATTTGAAAGGAAAATGTCGTGTATAAATTATATTAGCGAAATATAAATTACACACGTGTTGTATACCTCATGTACATGCGTAGTGTAAGTTATATAAGCGAAGTATGAATTTTACATGCATAGAATAATTGATATATGTGTTGAAATGCAAGTGAAATATAGCAATTAAAATTATATATATATATATATATACTCCCCTCGTCCACAAACCATGGACGATATTTATTGTTGTGAATTGGTGTGAAATATTCGATGAAAAATACGAATATTTGAATAATTGTTTGTGGTTGATATTGTTTGGTTGTGGTTGAAAAATACCCATTGGTGATTGAAATGAATTGGAAATATTTGTGGAAATAAAAATAAAACATGCCGCCTGCGTGCGAATTAGATGCATGAATCCCTATTGTCAAAAACCGCGAGGTTTTAAGGTAGAGCGAGGAGCCGTACTAGGGACGGTGCCGGTTTTAACTACTCTGCCGTTATGCTGCCGAAATTTTGAATAATCCTTATGTGTTAGAATAATTTTCATATGTTGAAATTATTTTCATGCGTTGAAATTAAAGTCATATGTTGAAACTATATCCGTGTGTGGAAATGTTCATGTGTTGAAAAGTGTTGTGTGAAAATTAAATTCATTTGTGAATGAATGAAGTGTTTAAATAATAAAAATCACATTTTTATAATATATATGTAGTATGAAAAATATTCGCCTTATATATAAATAGTTTCAAAAATAAAAATTCCATCTTTGTAATATGAACAACATAAATAAAATATCCATGTGTGGAAATGCTCATGTGTTGAAAAGTGTGTGTAGTGGAAAAGTTCATGTGTTGAATAAAAAGATCGAACAATAAAAAAAATTACATTTTTATTGAAATTACGAAGTGTTGAAAACATCCATTTGTCGAATAAATATTTTAAATGATAAAAATATCATTTTTATCATATATGTGATATGATAGAGATATGCGGACGTTGAAATAAATATTGGTGAAGAAATATTATTTTTAACATGCATAGGAACTAAATAAAATAGTCATGTGTTGAAATCTATTTTAATTCGCCAAATTATCATCTTTGAAATGTGAAGTGTTAAAAATAGCCACTTGTTCAAATAAATGTGCATGAGTTGAAATATACATTAATTAGCTAGTGATATGATTTTAGCCTATGCATGCAACATTAGAATGAATGGTGTTTTAAAACCAAAGTAAATCAAATATGAAGTTGAATGGAAAATGATAAGTGATAAAAATTGTATATATGTACATGCATATTTATTGAACAGGTTATAGCAAAGGGGCTAGAGAAGAGGAATAAAATTTTGTGCCCGACAAATAGGTACACATTTACTGTTTTGTTTGGGTGATGATTTTATGAGCCTGTTGGCTAGCCGCTTGGCTTTTTCTTTTTCTTTTTGACATGAGACGCCCGTGTGGCTATTTGGGAATTTTCCCAGCCCCTCCCGTACAAAGGAGGTTATGGCGAAATTTTCCAAAATTTAAAGGCGTTAGTGAAATAATTGAAGTGAAAACGATATAGGAATTTTTGAATGAAATATATTTATGTAAATATATAAATATAAATAAAATTAAAATGAAACGTGGCCGTGCAGTTCGTGTTTTGAAACCGTGATTTCAAACGACTAGTGCGGGAAATCCGACCATTGGATTTTCCCAAAACCGCAACCATTGGGTTCGCCTTGGAAATATCTTTCCAACGGCACCAACTTTGTGAAGATCCGATGGTTGGATTGTCTGGAATGTTTAATTCAAATCTGAAGAAAAACAGCGCTAGAAACAGTTATATATATATATATATATTTAAATATAATTAAATTAAATCGAATAACGACGCTGCAGTTTGTAAATTGAAATTGTAACTTCAAATGACTAGTGTGGATGATCCGACCGTCGGATTTTCCCAAAACTGGAACCGTTGGATTCGTTTTGAAATGACCTTCCTAATGATATAAAATTTGTGAAGATCCAACGGTTAGATTTCCAGATAAGTGTAAAACAAAATTAGTGAAAAGCAGCGCCAGTGCATCGACACGACCTGAACCGTCGTTTAATTAAATATGGCCGTTTTAAATTAAATAAAAATGGCGATATATCGTTATAAAATACTATAGACGATATAGAGTGGAAATAAACCAATTTTGTTGTGTTTGCTTGATATGTGATGGTTGAATGTATTTGACATGAAAATTATAACTAAACAACTGAAATGTGAATGTTGAATAGTCCAACCATCTGAATAATTGATTTGAAAATCTAAATATACGTAGGTTATTTGAAAAGGCCGAGGTTATCTCATTTCAAATAATCGATCGACGTTGAGAAGTTGAAGAGAGGAAGACGGTTGAAGACCGACGATCTTCACATTGGATGGATGGGCGCTACTGATGCTCGTGATTGGAGTAGCTACCATGAAGGAACTGAAGTAGTAGCCGTCCAAACATACTTTTGATTGTACGGATATGCGAGGAATTGGTGCCTCCGGTTTCGTTCAGACCCAGAACGGACTTGTAAATGGACTGTGTAACTGACATTGGATTTTGTTCTGTGTTGATTGATCTCTGTTAAATATATATCTGTTTGGCGGCGGAGAATTTATTCTCTTGCTTAACGCCCTTCTATGAGACGTACGAGCTTAGAGGTTATGTATTGATAGAAATCAGTCGCATGGAGTGGTGTGACGGCATTGAATTTCGCTCGGTCCGAACCAGTCGCTAAACCGACCCAGACCGTTCGAAACGCCCTATCGTTTGAGAACACGACAAAATAGAACGCATACAAAAGAATATTTCATTGTATATTACAACAATACATCAGATTACAAGAATATACAGAGTATAAATGAATATTACACAGAAATATCATAGGTTTAAATTACATTTAAATACACAGCAGCGGAAAATAATACAATACACAACTAGAAGAAATATACGGATACAAAGCTTTCCGGATATCATTCCAGCTGTAAACCAGGATCCTGTGAATATAAATCTGCAAAACCAAAACTACTAGCTGCCCGTGTCGAAATAAGGGCACCCAGAGTTTAGGTCAAAACAATAAACTCCAGGTCAGTCATGGGACTGGTGTGAGAACTAAAACAGTTAATAATCTTTATTTTAAAGTTAGGTAAATCAAGGGACCACGTCGTATAACACGGAACGGGTTTCCTCCCAAGAATACCAGTGCATAAAACAATAGCGCAATGCTAAATAAAGAAAAATGAAGCTATTATAAGACCCAGGTCCTATCACACAATGCAACGCAAGCCGGGGGATAGGGTTTTTACCTTATAATAGCCAAAGAATGCTTGATACGTTTAAAACGGATTATTTGATACTATTATAAGTGTATAGCATATAAAACAACTTCAAATCATAAGTATCAATCATAGGCGGCATGAATGCCCCATACCACTATGTCGCCATATATAAGTTTACAATCAAAACCGCAATGTAGTATTGGAAGTTGGGTTATCATTTATGGTATGAACCGAGGCTAGGGGCAAGATCCTCCACCGATTTGTGACTCTCTAGCCCGAGCCACAGGATCAGAATGCATCAACCCTTTAGATCGTCAGGGCCGGTCCACCGATGTGGATTATTATGCCTGAACACTACGTTTCCCTACCCTATGGGGTGTAAGCCTGGCCGTCAGCCGACCAGAAGCATCGGCCGAAACCGATATAACCGAGGCGCCTCGCAACAGCAACAACCACATAAGTCAAACTCGTCAGGGCATGTAAAACCACTGACGCCACTTCTAACTAGAAAGAAACGCATGCCCTCCCTGAGGTCCGTCTCCCGTTTTTGGTTCATACCGGGTGTGAAACTCGCGAAGTAAGCGTTACACAAAGCTACGCCACAAAGGTCGTGCTTCGATCATCAACCACAAGACTTTGCTTTTCAACAGAAGCCTTGATCATTTGCCACTTAGGCATGCCACACAGGCAATTCACTCCATGCGTTTGATATCCATCAATATATAACCCCTGAGCTCGTACGTCTCAGAGAAGGGCGTTAAGCAAGAGAATAAATTATCCGCCGCCAAACAGATATATATTTAATAGATATCAATCACACGGACTAAAATCCAATGTCAGACACACCATCCATTTACAAGTCCGTTCTGGGTCTGAACGAAACCGGAGGCACCTAGTACCCCGCATATCCATCGATCTCCAAGTACGTCTGGACGATCACCAACTGTTTCCATCTTCTTGGGTGTATAGCCCAATCAAGATCATCAGTAATCACCCAAACGATGTGAAGACTTCCGGTATTCAACCGCTGTCTTCATCTTCGACTTATCGTCGTACCAGTTATTCAGAATGGGATAAACCCGGTCTTCCCGAATAACTCGCGTATGCTTTAAATAAGTGTTACACAAACCCAACATACGCCTCATTCCAATTCATCAGTCACTAACCGTAAATTAATCAAGAGAATAATTTCCCAAATATTAACCCCGAAGGCCGAAACCAACAACAAATCAATATCCAGAAAAACATTATGCTTGGCTAACCGACTGTCAGTTTCTAAATTTCGCATTCATAGGGAAATGTTCCCATTAATTTTATCCAAGATAAATACCTTAATTTATTCTTTAATCTACTTTTGAATATCAATTCAAACTAGTCGGGATTAACGAACTTTACCGAAGTAATTATTTGTTTTAATTTCCCAATCCTAACCTATTCATCCCATGAAGTAAAACTGGTTATACTTCATATCTAACACCACGGTGTTATCGGTAAATTCAATTACCATTTCACGTTCAAATCTAATTAAAGATTTAACTATCGCCTGGAGTAAAACTGGTGATACTCCATTCTCGATTATTTCAATCTAATTAAAGATTCATTAAAACTCCACTTAGTTTTAATCGTTAACTGGGTTAAAGAATCAGTGTCATTTAAAACACGGTTCACGGTAAACCCAAAATATCATTCCATTAATTATCGGGTTAAAGAACAAGTGTTATTCAAAAACACTGTTCACGATAAACCCAAAAATCAATATCAATTCAATTCCAATTAAATATTATTTAATTGGTACACTTCATTAAATTTAAAATAAAAAGATTTAATCTTTTCTCAACTGGGTTCAAGAACAGTGTTAGTGAAGACACCATTCACGACAAACCCAAATCACATTTGATATTCAATACAAGGCTCTGAATAGAAAATATATCGGCTTATATTCAATATCAAATTCTACGATTAACAAATGTCGTATTGGAAATAATGATATAAATATATATCTTTCAAATTTCCATAACAACATCCGTATAATCACGAATTCCAACATCGAAATATTCCAAAGACAATTTCGATTCAAATCCACTCCAATGCAATCATTGGAAATTCTGGTTATTTTTAAAACCCTTTTCAAATTCAATTTATTTATTTAAAAATAAATAGAATTAAAATTCTAGTTCAAAACTAGTTCATTTCGATAAAAATCTATTTTTATCTTTTCAAATATGGAGTTTTTCATCCCAATTCTTTCTAAATCATTTCTCATGATTTTACACAAATTATTACTATTTTTAATAATTTTATCAAGGCCCGTACAGTCGATTTCCATCAACGGCCATCGAACTGCACTTACAGCGACCTTTTTCAAATTTGATTTGGACATAATTCCAAATTCAACCGTTAGATTTCAAATTTCTAATATTCGTTAGAAAGCTCTTTTCGATACGAATCCAACGGTTCCGGTTTTAGGAGAATCCGATGGTCGGTTCTCCCGCAATGTCCATTCGAAGTCAATGGTCGAAATTCGCGAACTACCGCGGCGCGGCGCGTTCTATTCAGGCCATTTTATTATATATATAATATATATAATATGTACTTCGTCGATTTCCTTTTAAAACGCTCTTTATAAATTGTTTTAAATTCATTTTCAAAACGGTTTCAACTTCATGTTCAATTTCAAATCAAAATGGTTTCTATTTGATTCAAATTCGTTATATATGCAATTGAAATCAAATTCGTTTTCTATTCAAATCAAATTTCAATTCAATTTGATTTCACTTCAATTCGTTTTCAATTCGAATTCATTTTCAATTCAATTCGAATTGGTTTTATATTCAATTCATTTCGAAATCGTTTTATATTTAATTCATTTCAAAATGAATAAAATCGATATAAATATCGTTCACGTCAAAATGGCGTCAATCTAATCAACACGGCCTCATATATTCCTTTATTCTATTCAACAAATGAATATTTATTTTTGTCAACACACGACGAATCTCAACGAATGAGTACTGTCCACGTGTGACTATTTTTGTTAAATTATTTCGTTTAACACATGACTAATGTCAACGGATGAGTACAGTCAACACATGAACCTTTATTTTATAGTGATAAAGATATAAAATTTTATTATTAAAATATTTCGTTCAACACATGACTAATCTCAACGGATGAGTACAGTCAACACATGAACCTTTATTTTATAATGTTTCTTTATTTTCTAAATTGGAATGAGGCCCAATCAATCACCATATAATGTTAATTATATGGACTTTTCATACATCACACGTATATAATAGCTTTGAAAAATAATCAACCATCAACCAAAGTGCACTACACTGTATAAGCATCAAATATAGATATCTAACGCTTATAACAGCCTGTCAATCAATCGATCGACATATTTAATCAGTCAGGATGAGTGAACTTCAAATTTCATCCCAACACCCGTGTGGGGTTTCAAACAATCAAACACAGATTTTATTTGTGTAGTTGGGCGATGTGTAAAATTTATCGACCCAATCAATGTCCTTCAAATAGGTGTACATAAACAAACCGTCCGGTTTGTAAATGAATATTTATTTATTTACATTCACGTTAAAAATTATATTTTTAACGACAAAACATTTTATTTCAACATATGAATTTCTATTCAATTCATTTATTCTATAAAATGATATTGTTATTTTTCTAACTTATTTTAGAAAATTTCGGCGGCATAACGGCACGATACTAGAAACGGGACGAGGCCTAGCCTTATCCCCGGTCTAGTGAAGGCCCACGCCATTCACACATCAATCAAATCAATTTCATTTCACCAAACAACCAAATTCAAATCAAATCATCTAACTGATTTATGCAACCAAACAAACAAGTCCATGGTCTGTGGACGATTGTGCCGGGTGCTACTAAGCACCGTCTGCATCCTAGTATATAAATATAACTAGAAAAGAAATTGAAAGGTGAGAAATTCTCACCGATAGCTATCCTAATCTCCACGGCACTTCTAATGCAGGAAATCTTCACTGATCTCGTCTCTTTTCACTTTCTTTGCCCGTATTCTCTACATATGTAAAAATCGAATTTTTACTATGCTACTCAATATATAAAAATCGTATTTTTACTTTGATGTTCAATATATAAAAATCACATTTTTACTTCGATGTTCAATATATAAAAATCACATTTTTACTTCGATGTTCAATATATAAAAATCACATTTTTACTTCGATGTTCAATATATAAAAATCACATTTTTACTTCGATGTTCAATATATAAAAATCACATTTTTACTTCGATGTTCAATATATAAAAATCACATTTTTACTTCGATGTTCAATATATAAAAATCACATTTTTAAAACCAACACCATTTAGATTTTTAAATCAAGCTACTTATTTAAAAACAATCCTTATATATTTAAATTTATAACAATGTTTTATTATTTAAAATAACTGAATTTAACCTACGTTTTACTATCTTAAAATAATTTTATTTATATATAAAAACCGATTTTTTAGAACCTTTAAAACTAATTACTTTAAATAAAAACAAAAATAAAATAAAATAAAACGCTTACAGCGACAGGTGATGTCAGAGGGGGCGGCAGCGGGCTACAGGGTGGTGCAGCGCTGAGAGGGTGAGGCAGCAGGTCGGTGGTGAAATAGACGGTGCGATTTTTGAGGGTTTTGGTTCGATTTGGCTAGAGGGAAGGGGGTGAAGGATCGGAGACGAGGTGGGTGGCTGTGGGAGGACGGACGGCGGCGTGGGTGGCAGGCGCGGCGATGGGTCCTGTGGGGGCAACGGAATTAGGGCTGAAGGGTTTTGCCGTTGGATTGTAGAATAAAAAGAGGAGAGAGGAGGAGGGGGTCGAGCGGCGATGGTGGGGCGTCTGGCCGAGGTCGCGGCGGCGCAGCGTGGGTGGAGGCGGCGGCACAGTCGACATCTACAGTTTTTTTTTTTCTTTTATTTAGGGATCGGGATACTGAAGGGAGAAGGAGGGAAAGGGGGGGTTAACTGAAAATAAATTTGTATATATTATTATTATTATTTCTATTTAATTATCCCAATGGTTGACTTTTTATTTCGACTCCAAAATTGAACCCACCGACTGTCGTCCCTAGCGTTTCACTCCCATTTTGAACACAATGGGATATTTATCGCAAGCTGGTTCGATCGTTTCAATCAGTTTCCGTTAAATTTACATTTAAATCTCTATATTGAATTTTAAATGTACATTTCAAATTACCGAGGTCACATACTAACTCGAAAAATTCAAGAAAAATATTTTCTAGCTTCGTATTGACGATACGGTCCTAACAATACTAATTTCATCGAATTCTGAGACCGTTAGAATAATGGCCATTTTCCAGTCGATTAAAATCAACTGAAACTGGTCAAACGCGTTTTCCTTTGCCACGCTCACACATTGATTCGAAAAATTATGAAATTTGAAACCTAGCAATAATTTGACACTGCGGATCCAACAAAAGTGGTTTCGTCGAAATCCGAGGTCATTTGCAAAATTTCCATTTTAAGGGCCTGAATTCCATGGCGACTATTCAGAATTTTCAACTGGACATATCTTTTGAATCCCGCTATGAAATTTCGATTTGTCGGATTTGTTGGAAAGATATTATCAAATAGATCCAATCATTTTTGGTTTCACTAAAATCCGGATTGTTTTGCACCCAGTACATTCAATTGAAGTTTGAAATCGAATTATCGAACTACCGCGCCATTTTCAATTCCTTTTATAATTTTATATAAAATTATTTATATTCTAACGACGGCGTATATAATATATATGTTCTAAATATATTCAAAAATAAATTTTTCGTCGATATTATTTAAAATAATTCATTTTAAATAATCAAAATTCGCTAAAATTGCCAAAATAAAAATTTTAAACTGGCCCAGATTTTCGGGTTGTTACAATCTCCCCCACTTAAAACTTTTCGTCCCCGAAAAGGGACAAAGTCGAAAGTGGTTTGATTAATCAACTCTACGTTCGATCTGGCTTCCATTCTCCAACTTTTCAGTTTCTGAGAATTTTCAAATTCTTCAAAAATTTGGCTAACACCCTAAATTTTCGAAAAATTTCGCCATAACCTCCCCTGCACCGGGAGCCACGGGAAAATCCCGAAATTGCCATACAGGCCTTCTGATCTCAAAAAAGAAAAAGCCAAGCGGCTAGCCAATAGGCTCATAAAATCATCATCACCCAAACAAAACAGTAAATTATGTAGTAAACATGTACCTATTTGTCGGGCAAACAAATTTTATTCTCTGCTCTAGCCTCCTTGCTATGACCTGTTCAATGTAAGCACAAGCATATGCAAGCAAATGCGACCAATTTTCAATATAATTCAATATTTGATACAATTAGGCGTAATGGTTCAAAATTTATCAAACAACTAAACAAGCAACACAAACATCAATCAATTAGTAAATTAGAGTTTCAAATTCATAATTTGATATATATACTGAAATCATGTTTTTGATACCAAATCACAACAATAGGCCCTATCTAATTTTTGGTTCTCACACCAGTCAATAGGAAATATATAGATATTTCACGTTCGTCACTCGAATATAAATTCTGATGATGATATATCAATCATCAGAATCACCCCCGGGCGACTAGAGTGTAATTCTATATCTATCCAATATATTAAAGCTTTGAATATACGTTTGCAAGGCGTATATGCAAATTCTTTATATACTGGACTATCCTAATCAATATAAAATAAATATGCAAATACGTATACAACGATTTAAATTTTCAAAACAAAAATTGTTTTCATTTTAAAAATATACTCTTCGCACTCGTTCTAGGATACTACTGATCCCATCTCTAACAAGTCATTCCCATTGGATATTACTAATCCAATATCTGATGAATTCTTTCATATGGTTCTAATGTGTCTTGTTCTCGAGCTCTGTAAACCAAAGCTCTGATACCAAATGTGACGGCAGCGAATTTCGCTCGGTCCGAACCAGTCGCTAAACCGAACCAGACCGTTCGAAACGCCCTATCTTTGAGAACACGACAAAATAGAACGTATACAAAAGAACATTTCATTGTATATTACAACAATACATCAGATTACAAGAATATACAGAGTATAAATGAATATTACACAGAAATATCAGAGGTTTAAATTACATTTAAATACATAGCATCGGAAAATAATACAATACACAACTAGAAGAAATATACGGATACAAAGCTTTCCGGATATCATTCCAGCTGTAAACCAGGATCCTATGAATATAAATCTGCAAAACCAAAACTATTAGCTGCCCGTGTCGAAATAAGGGCACCCAGAGTTTAGATCAAAACAATAAACTCCAGGTCAGTCATGGGACTGGTGTGAGAACAAAAACAGTTAATAATCTTTATTTTAAAGTTAGGTAAATCAAGGGACCACGCCGTATAACACGGAACGGGTTTCCTCTCAAGAATACCAGTTCATAAAACAACAGCGCAATGCTAAATAAAGAAAAATGAAGCTATTATAAGACCCAGGTCCTATCACACAATGCAACGCAAGCCGGGGGATAGGGTTTTTACCTTATAATAGCCAAAGAATGCTTGATACGTTTAAAACAGATTATTTGATACTATTATAAGTGTATAGCGTATAAAACAACTTCAAATCATAAGTATCAATCATAGGCGGCATGAATGCCCCATACCACTATGTCGCCATATATAAGTTTACAATCAAAACCGCAATGTCGTATTGGAAGTTGGGTTATCATTTATGGTATGAACCGAGGCTAGGGGCAAGATCCTCTACCGATTTGTGACTCTCTAGCCCGAGCCACAGGATCAGAACGCATCAACCCTTTAGATCGTCAGGGCCAGTCCACCGATGTGGATTATTATGCCTGAACACTACGTTTCCCCACCCTATGGGGTGTAAGCCTGGCCCGTCAGCCGACCAGAAGCATCGGCCGAAACCGATATAACCGAGGCGCCTCGCAACAGCAACAACCACATAAGTCAAACTCGTCAGGGCATGTAAAACCACTGACGCCACTTCTAACTAGAAAGAAACGCATGCCCTCCCTGAGGTCCGTCTCCCGTTTTTGGTTCATACCGGGTGTGAAACTCGCGAAGTAAGCGTTACACAAAGCTACGCCACAAAGGCCGTGCTTCGATCATCAACCACAAGACTTTGCTTTTCAACAGAAGCCTTGATCATTTGCCACTTAGGCATGCCACACAGACAATTCACTCCATGCGTTTGATATCCATCAATATATAACCCCTGAGCTCGTACGTCTCAGAGAAGGGCGTTAAGCAAGAGAATAAATTCTCCGCCGCCAAACAGATATATATTTAATAGAGATCAATCACACGGACTAAAATCCAATGTCAGACACACCGTCCATTTACAAGTCCGTTCTGGGTCTGAACGAAACCGGAGGCACCTAGTACCCCGCATATCCATTGATCTCCAAGTACGTCTGGACGATCACCAACTGTTTCCATCTTCTTGGGTGTACAGCCCAATCAAGATCATCAGTAATCACCCAAACGATGTGAAGACTTTCGGTCTTCAACCGCCGTCTTCATCTTCGACTTATCGTCGTATCAGTTATTCAGAATGGGACAAACCCGGTCTTCCCGAATAACTCGCGTATGCTTTAAATAAGTGTTACACAAACCCAACATACACCTCATTCCAATTCATCAGTCACTAACCGTAAATTAATCAAGAGGATAATTTCCCAAATATTAACCCCGAAGGCTGAAACCAACATCAGATCAAATCCAGAAAATCATTTTGCTTGGCTAACCGACAGTCAGTTTCTAAAATTCGCATTCATAGGGAAAGGTTCCCATTAATTTTATCCAAGATAAATTCCTTAATTTATTCTTTAATCTACTTTTGAATATCAATTCAAACTAGTCGGGATTAACGAACTTTACCGAAGTAATTATTTGTTTTAATTTCCCAATCCCAACCTATTCATCCCATGAAGTAAAACTGGTTATACTTCATATCTAACACCACGGTGTTATCGGTAAATTCAATTACCATTTCACGTTCAAATCTAATTAAAGATTTAACTATCGCCTGGAGTAAAACTGGTGATACTCCATTCTCGATTATTTCAATCTAATTAAAGATTCATTAAAACTCCACTTAGTTTTAATCGTTAACTGGGTTAAAGAATCAGTGTCATTTAAAACACGGTTCACGGTAAACCCAAAATATCATTCCATTAATTATCGGGTTAAAGAACAAGTGTTATTTAAAAACACTGTTCACGATAAACCCAAAAATCAATATCAATTCAATTCCAATTAAATATTATTTAATTGGTACGCTTCATTAAATCTAAAATAAAAAGATTTAATCTTTTCTCAACTGGGTTCAAGAACAGTGTTAGTGAAGACACCATTCACGACAAACCCAAATCACATTTGATATTCAATACAAGGCTCTGAATAGAAAATATATCGGCTTATATTCAATATCAAATTCTACGATTAACAAATGTCGTATTGGAAATAACGATATAAATATATATCTTTCAAATTTCCATAACAACATCCGTATAATCATGAATTCCAACATCGAAATATTCCAAAGACAATTTCGATTCAAATCCACTCCAATGCAATCATTGGAAATTCTGGTTATTTTTAAAACCCTTTTCAAATTCAATTGATTTATTTAAAAATAAATAGAATTAAAATTCTAGTTCAAAACTAGTCCATTTTGATAAAAATCTATTTTTATCTTTTCAATATGGAGTTTTTCATCCCAATTCTTTCTAAATCATTTCTCATGATTTTACACAAATTATTACTATTTTTAATAATTTTATCAAGGCCCGTACAGTCGATTTCCATCAACGGCCATCGAACTGCACTTGCAGCGACCTTTTTCAAATTTGATTTGGACATAATTCCAAATCCAACCGTTAGATTTCAAATTTCTAATATTCGTTAGAAAGCTCTTTTCGATACGAACCCAACGGAGAATCCGACGGTCGGATCTCCCGCAATGTCCATTCGATGTCAATGGTCGAAATTCGCGAACTGCCGCGGCGCGGCGCGTTCTATTCAGGCCATTTTATTATATATATATATAATATATATAATATGTACTTCGTTGATTTCATTTTAAAACGCTCTTTATAAATTGTTTTAAATTCATTTTCAAAACGGTTTCAACTTCATGTTCAATTTCAAATCAAAATGGTTTTCTATTTGATTCAAATTCGTTATATATGCAATTGAAATCAAATTCGTTTTCTATTCAAATCAAATTTCAATTCAATTTGATTTCACTTCAATTCGTTTTCAATTCGAATTCGTTTTCAATTCAATTCGAATTGGTTTTATATTCAATTCATTTCGAAATCGTTTTATATTTAATTCATTTCAAAATGAATAAAATCGATATAAATATCGTTCACGTCAAAATGGCGTCAATCTAATCAACACGGCTTCATATATTCCTTTATTCTATTCAACAAATGAATATTTGTTTTTGTCAACACACGACTAATCTCAACGAATGAGTACTGTCCACGTGTGACTATTTTTGTTAAATTATTTCGTTCAACACATGACTAATCTCAACGGATGAGTACAGTCAACACATGAACCTTTATTTTATAGTGATAAAGATATAAAATTTTATTATTAAAATATTTCGTTCAACACATGACTAATCTCAACGGATGAGTACAGTCAACACATGAACCTTTATTTTATAATGTTTCTTTATTTTCTAAATGTGAATGAGGCCCAATCAATCACCATATAATGTTAATTATATGGACTTTTCATACATCACACGTATATAATAGCTTTGAAAAATAATCAACCATCAACCAAAGTGCACTACACTGTATAAGCATCAAATATAGATATCTAACGCTTATAACAGCCTGTCAATCAATCGATCGACATATTTAATCAGTCAGGATGAGTGAACTTCAAATTTCATCCCAACACCCGTGTGGGGTTTCAAACAATCAAACACAGATTTTATTTGTGCAGTTGGGCGATGTGTAAAATTTATCGACCCAATCAATGTCCTTCAAATAGGTGTACATAAACAAACCGTCCGGTTTGTAAATGAATATTTATTTATTTACATTCACGTTAAAAATTATATTTTTAACGACAAAACATTTTATTTCAACATATGAATTTCTATTCAATTCATTTATTCTATAAAATGATATTGTTATTTTTCTAACTTATTTTAGAAAATTTCGGCGGCATAACGGCACGATACTAGAAACGGGACGAGGCCTAGCCTTATCCCCGGTCTAGTGAAGGCCCACGCCATTCACACATCAATCAAATCAATTTCATTTCACCAAACAACCAAATTCAAATCAAATCATCTAACTGATTTATGCAACCAAACAAACAAGTCCATGGTCTGTGGACGACTGTGTCGGGTGCTACTAAGCACCGTCTGCATCCTAGTATATAAATATAACTAGAAAAGAAATTGAAAGGTGAGAAATTCTCACCGATAGCTATCCTAATCTCCACGGCACTTCTAATGCAGGAAATCTTCACTGATCTCGTCTCTTTTCACTTTCTTTGCCCGTATTCTCTACATATGTAAAAATCGAATTTTTACTATGCTATTCAATATATAAAAATCGTATTTTTACTTTGATGTTCAATATATAAAAATCACATTTTTACTTCGATGTTCAATATATAAAAATCACATTTTTACTTCGATGTTCAATATATAAAAATCACATTTTTACTTCGATGTTCAATATATAAAAATCACATTTTTACTTCGATGTTCAATATATAAAAATCACATTTTTACTTCGATGTTCAATATATAAAAATCACATTTTTACTTCGATGTTCAATATATAAAAATCAAATTTTTAAAACCAACACCATTTAGATTTTTAAATCAAGCTACTTATTTAAAAACAATCCTTATATATTTAAATTTATAACAATGTTTTATTATTTAAAATAACTGAATTTAACCTACGTTTTACTATCTTAAAATAATTTTATTTATATATAAAACCGATTTTTTAGAACCTTTAAAACTAATTACTTTAAATAAAAACAAAAATAAAATAAAATAAAACGCTTACAGCGACAGGTGATGTCAGAGGGGGCGGCAGCGGGCTACAGGGTGGTGCAGCGCTGAGAGGGTGAGGCAGCAGGTCGGTGGTGAAATAGACGGTGCGATTTTTGAGGGTTTTGGTTCGATTTGGCTAGAGGGAAGGGGGTGGAGGATCGAAGACGAGGTGGGTGGCTGTGGGAGGACGGACGGCGGCGTGGGTGGCAGGTGCGGCGATGGGTCCTGTGGGGGCAACGGAATTAGGGTTGAGGGATTTTGCCGTTGGATTGTAGAGTAAAAAGAGGAGAGAGGAGGAGGGGGTCGAGCGGCGATGGTGGGGCGTCTGGCCGAGGTCGCGGCGGCGCAGCGTGGGTGGAGGCGGCGGCACAGTCGACATCTACAGGGTTTTTTTTCCTTTTATTTGGGGATTGGGATACTGAAGGGAGAAGGAGGGAAAGGGGGGTTAACTGAAAATAAATTTGTATATATTATTATTATTATTTGTATTTAATTATCCCAATGGTTGACTTTTTATTTCGACTCCAAAATTGAACCCATCGACTGTCGTCCCTAGCGTTTCACCCCCATTCTGAACACAATGGGATATTTATCGCAAGCTGGTTCGATCGTTTCAATCAGTTTCCGTTAAATTTACATTTAAATCTCTATATTGAATTTTAAACGTACATTTCAAATTACCGGGGTCACATACTAACTCGAAAAATTCAAGAAAAATATTTTCTAGCTTCGTATTGACGATACGGTCCTAACAATACTAATTTCGTCGAATTATGAGACCGTTAGAAAAATGGCCATTTTCCAGTCGATTAAAATCAACTGAAACTGGTCAAACGCGTTTTCCTTTGCCACGCTCACACATTGATTCGAAAAATTATGAAATTTGAAACCTAGCAATAATTTGACACTACGGATCCAACAAAAGTGGTTTCGTCGAAATCCGAGGTCATTTGCAAAATTTCCATTTTTAAGGGCCTGAATTCCATAGCGACTATTCAGAATTTTCAACTGGACATATCTTTTGAATCCCGCTATGAAATTTCGATTTGTCGGATTTGTTGGAAAGATATTATCAAATATATCCAATCATTTTTGGTTTCACTAAAATCTGGATTGTTTTGCACCCGGTACATTCAATTGAAGTTTGAAATCGAATTATCGAACTACCGCGCCATTTTCAATTCCTTTTATAATTTTATATATAATTATTTATATTCTAACGACGGCGTATATAATATATATGTTCTAAATATATTCAAAAATAATTTTTTTGTCGATATTATTTAAAATAATTCATTTTAAATAATCAAAATTCGCTAAAATTGCCAAAATAAAAATTTTAAACTGGCCCAGATTTTCGGGTTGTTACAAGTGGATTGCCTGTGTGGCACGCCTGAGTGGCATATGATCAAGGCTTCTGTTGCAAAGCAAAGTCTTGTGGTTGATGATCAAAGCATGGTCTGTGTGACGTAGCTTTGTGTATAACGTGAATTCGCGAGCCTCACACCCCGGTATGAGTCAAAAACGGGAGAAGGACCCAAGGAGTGCACGACGTTTCTTTCTAGCTAGGGTGATGTCAGTGACCTCCCAGCCCTGACATTTATATCTACTTTTCACCTGTGTGGTTGTTGGAATACGAGGCGCCTCGATTATAGGTCTGTAAGGACCGAGAAACGTGTGTTCAGGAATAACTAATCCTCAAAAGTAAGAGAGGACCGGCCTTGGAGGATCCAGGGATAGCTGTGTGCGGTCCCGAGGCATTTGCTAGAGTGTCTCGAATCGGAGAGGAGCTTGCCCTTGCCTCGACTCATGAAGGAATCCAATTTCCAATACGAAATATGCGGACGTGATTGTATTACTAGTATGGCGACATAGTAGATGGTAGCTATGACGCCTAGGATTGATATTTATGATTGAATTTGTTTTTGAAACATATATACACTAGTAATAATATCAAACACTTTTGTTTTATTCGTATGAAGCATTTTTGGCCATTATAAGGTAAAAACTCTATCCTTCGGCTTGCGTTGCATTGTGTGATGGGACCTGAGTCTTATAATGGCTTCATTTTATAAAAAGCATTGCGATGATTTAATCATTTACTTTATTTCATGCACTAGCACTCATTGGAGGAAACCCGTTCCGCGAAAGTGGCGTGGTCCTTTGATTTGCCTTATTATTGTTGTTAATAAGTTAAGTAGATTTCTCATACCAGTCCCATGACTGACTCGTAGTTTGTTTCACCTTGCAAACTCGGGTGCCCTCATTTTCACACGGGCGGCCTAGTTACAGGTTTCTGACGCACCTTTTGGCTCATGGCAAGGCTTGACTACACCGTGCTGACTTGGATTTTCTCCGCCATTATTGTATCTATATTATGATTCCGCCATTGGCGATGTAGACTGATATTAATTTGTGTACTCTTTATGTATGATTCCGCCTCAGGCGATGGTGACTGATTATGTATCATTATGCACTAAGTTGTATCATGTACTGTGCTTCTCTGATGTGATGATATCTATATGATTCCGCTGTCATATGTGTGTAAATTATTCTATATTCTATTTATGCTATTATCTGTGATCCGCTAATGATGATTAATGTGTTATATTCCAATTATTATCCTTAACACCGTGTCATGGGGTTTTGGGATCGTCACAGCTACTTTCAAATTTTGAATTTACAAAGTTGTGTTTATTGGTTTGAAACTTTTTCTGAAAGGTTATGATTCTTGGACAACTATAAATAGGCTTCTAAATTTGAATTTTCATAACTAGTTTCATTTATTTTATTCTTTCCTTTATACTCTCCATTTCTACTATTAATCTTCTGAATTCTATAATCAAACTCTATCGAATTTCAAAGAGAAACAAACCTATTCTATTCAGAATTGATTCTCCATCGTACTCTCTCAAGATTTCAAGTGCTTTTCAGAGTTATAGGGGTTTCTGTAATCAAAGATCGCAAGATCAAGATCAAATGAGTCTTCCTTCCATAAATCGAGATTGAAAGGTTTGGTTATAACCGGTATAAATCAGCTGGGATTAATTGTAACCTGGAAATCAATTAAGTCTTACTGCACTCCGGAAACAAGTGGGGGTATGCCTCATGGCCTGTGAAATCGAGGATTGTATTTGAATTTTATTATTGAAAAGAAACCCCGTCAATCAATAGTTGTGTGGGACTAGATGTAGGGTCAATCTAAAATAGTATAAATATCCGGATGTGTTCTTCCCTTTAACTGCTTTTACTTTTTATTCTGCATCTGTGATTGTTATATATTGTGATTTGCATCTATTTATGATTAATTCAAAAAAATTCATAAAAACTGCAACAACCCACAATTTAATACACTATAACTATATCATTAACTATTGTAGACGTAGTTAATTTCTTTATTAACCAAAACAAATAGTAAATCCCCTTTTTATATCTTATTAAAATTAAAACAAATATTTGTTAAACTATTTCATTAGATTAATTCAAAATAAACTATTTTAATAATCAATTCCAGTTAAAACGGTTGACTTAGTCAACTCAACTACGGTTATCTCGTTAACCAATTCCAATTATTCTTCCTTTAGATTAATTAATTCAAATAATTCCATTTAATTGTTTTCTCAAAACAATTATCCCATTCTTAATCGTCGGGTTAATGTGAAGACCCAAATAGATAGTAATGGAAAATAATTAATGACTAAATTTAATTATAAGGATTCTTAAGTGGGATTTTAAAAATTAGGGAATTTTTTTAATAAGGTAAAGTTCTTAAATAAAGAGAGAGTGATTAATACAACCTTTTATTAAATGTATGCAGGAAAAATATATGTAAGGGGATAAGTACATATATAACACCTGAAGGATTAAAGGGTGTATTTTTACACATACGCAGATTTTTTTCCCAAGTAAATAGCACGTGAGAATGAAGGGTCATGCAAATAGTATGGTGCATGGAAATGTGCTAGAAATATTGTTTAAAAATCAGATAGCAAAAAGTAGTATTTGGGAAAGTTTAAAATTACTACTCTGGACCACATATACACCCAAATAACTTGTTATATGAAAAGGATAAAATAGGGCTTTCCCTAAATAGGAAACCCTATAAAATGCCTATAAATTAGTAGGTAATAAGGTAGGGATTATGGTATATCAATGTGTAAATCAATATGCACATAAAACTGTAGTATCATGGTCTAAAAACTAAGTGTATATAACCAAATGTGATCACGTATTCTCTCATTCATGTGAACCATTTAGTTAGACCCTTAGTTAATAAAATAAGCATGGTTTTGGATGTCATTTCCACATCAAATAGATTAATTTGAGGATTGTTTTGGATTAACTTTGATTTTATTTATCCATGTATGGAAAGTAGCAATAGAATACATATCAATAATACAAATTAGTAGTGCATTAGTTGATTAAGCTAAAGGACACCTAGTAATAGAATGACTAGTGTAAAAACTACACACAGTGCACATAGTACAAACACTTCTTTTTATATATATGTGAAACTGCATTGTTTGAAGCTTTAAGTACCTTAATACGCATGATACATGATTACTTTTATGTATGTATAGATTAAAAATTAAAAGCACAAATCTGATCGATTTAATCATAAGATAATTATAGATAAATAGCTGATCACTTTATTTATAAATTCATTAGCAAGTCTAACACTTTAAGATTACTTACATTTGAATATCTTCACATATGCAAATGGGCATTAAAGGCTTTATACTGATATGTATATATTAGTAAACATGATCTTGGGGTAACAAAGAAGGAAACTGGTTTTTAGAAGTGTCCAAGAAAAAGAAAAAAAGAAAAGGGTGTAATATTTTAGGTCACTTCAGATTTGGTACCAGAGCTATGTTAACAAACGCAAAGCTATTTAAATCTACATATATATAGATGAGCAGTTACTAGTTAAGAGAAAAATTATACGAGTAGCTTCAGACTACACATATATAATTATGTCTGAATAAAAGCTAACATGATATATATATATATATGTATGTATGTACAAGAATGGTAGGCAAAGGATTAACTAGTGCACCCCAACCATGGATATAACGGAATTTGCGCAAGCTTTGAGAGATGAGGTTGGTCATAGACTAGAAAACCCCCATGAGGATTTATCAAATCTACTAAAAACATACTCAAATTTAGGAGGCAAGGATTTTTAAGGCACTGAAGGGGTAATGGGAGTTCAAACTTAGCTAAGAAATGTGGAAAGGATTTTTGCTGACATGCAAGTGGGTGATCAAAGGAAAAGAAAGATAGCTTCCAGAAGGTTAAAAGGAGTTGCACTAGACTGGTGGGAGGTTGTTGTAGCAGGAAGGCAAGAGTAGGAAATCACTTTGAATCAATTCAAAGACATGCTTGAAGCTAGGTTTGTTCCACCATTAGCTAAGGAATCACTGCTTGAGGAGTTTATTAGGCTAAAGTAGGGTACAATGAGTGCGACAGAGTACACACAAAGGTTTGAAAGTCTCTCCAAGTATGGTGTAATAACCCGGAAATCCGAGCCAATTTAAAAATTATATTTTGGCAACTTTGATGAATTTTGAATATTTAAAATAGATTATTTTAAATAATAACGACGAGAAATTTATTTTGAATAGAAACATAATGTATATATATATTTGAATCGTCGTTAGAATATAAACAATTATTTATAATTATAAAAGGAATTGAAAATGGCGCGATAGTTCGATAATTCGATTTCAAATTTCAATAGAACATACCGGGTGCAAAATAAACCAGATTTTAGCGAAACCAAAAATATTTGAATCTAATTGAGAATATCTTTCCAACGAATCCGAAAAATTGAAATTTCATAGCGGGAATCAAAAGTTATGTCCAGTTGAACATTCAGAATAGTCGTTATGGAATTCTGGCCCTTAAAAATAGCCATTTTCCAAACGACCTCGGTTTTCGACAAAACCACTTTTGTTGGATCCGTGATGTCAAATAATTGCTCCCAAATTCGTAATTTTCTGAATCAATATGTGAGCGTGGCAAAGGAAAACGCATTTGACTAGTTTCAATTGATTTTAATCGACTGGAAAATGGCCATTTTTCAAATGGTCTCAGAATTTTATGAAATCAGTTTTGTTAGGACCGTATCGTCAATATGAAGCTAGAAATAATTTTTCCGTAATTTTTAAAGTCCGTACGTGGCCCCGGTAAATTGAAATGTGCATTTAAATTGAATATACAAAGATTTATATTTTAAATTCAACGAAAATGGGTCGTAACGATCGAACTGGCCTGCGATACATATCCCATTGTGTTCGGAATGGAGGTAATTAGCTAGGGACGACAGTTGTTGGGTTTGAATCGGGATTCGAAATAAAAGTCAACCTAGTTGGAAATTAAATTAATAAATAATATATATATATATATATTATATTAAGCCCTCCCTCCCTCACTTCTCTTTCTCCTTCGTTCAGAACAAAACAAAAGAAAAAAACCCATCGAACCCTAAATCGCGCCCCCCTAGGCGGCGCCGCCCACCGCCGGGCTCCCCCACCCGACGCGCCCCCCTTTCTTCTTCTCCTCTCCTTCCTGATGTCCACCGCGCCCTCCCCTTCCTCAAATCGCACGCAAACCACCACTTCATCCACCGCCTGGCCCCACCGCGGATCGCCTACACCAACCCCCATGCCTCAGCAACCCCTTCGCCGCCCTCTCTGACAATCAACCCGACCATGGGCCCTCCTACAACCAAAATCCTTTATTTTTCACAAGAAAAGGTTAGTTTTTATTTGTTCATTTAGTTTAAATTAAATGTTTGTAATTAAAATCAGATTTTCTTTGGATAATATAGTTTTCTTCTGACTTTTATATATGTTCATGGTTTAAAATTAAATATATATATATATATATAAGTATAAAAATAGTTTAAATAGGAAAAGATTGAATTTTTAAATATGGAAAAAATATAATTTTTATCTATAGAAAGATAAGATTTTTATTTATAGGTTAGAGAATTAAAGAAAGACGGGATTTTTAAAATATAAAAAAAATTGATTTTTATCATTATAAAGATGCGATTTTTAGATTAGATAAAAATATGGTTTTATCATATGAAAGAAAAATATTTCTAGTTTATAAAAATATAATATGAACATCAATATAAAGGTTTGAATTTTATGATATGAACGTCGCTATAAAGATTCGATTTTTAAATAATGAAAGATTTGATATTTAAACTAAAAGATAATAGATTTTTAATTATAAAAATTTGATCTTTAGTAGTATAAAAATACGATTTTTATATAGTAGAGATAGTAAAAATATAATTTTTATATTATGTAAAGAATAAAAATATAATTTTTATATGTGTAGTAAAGTAAAAATTCGATTTTTATATATGCATTAGCAAAGTAAAAATTCGATTTTTATATATTCATTAGCGATAGGAAAATATGGTTTCTATAATGAATAGCGACATAAAAATATTATTTTTAGTTAGATAAAAATATAAATTCTGTCGTATGTATAAAATAATATTTAGAATGCAATAAAAATAGAATTTTCCTATATGTAGTGAAATAAAAATGTGATTTTTATATATGTAGTAGCTACGGACAATGAAATTGACAAAGGGCGGGCACGACGAATATTTCTACATAAGAAGAGTCGTGGCGTTGGTTTAGCTAGTCGGTGAGAACTTCTCACTTTAAATCTACTTTTCTAGTTAGAAATATATACTAGGATGCAGACGGTGTTTAGTAGCACCCGACACCCGTCGTCCACAGACCATGGACGGCTTGTATGCTTGTTTGATGTGTTGTGAAATTTGTTTGTGATGTTGATGTGAAATTGATAATAAAACCTTCATGTGTTGAAATAGAAATATTTTATCGTTAAAAATATAATTTTTAACGTGAATGTGAATAAATAAATATTCATTTACAAATCGGACGGTTTGTTTATATACACCTATTTGAAGGATATTGATTGGGACGATAAATTTTACACGTCGCCCAACTGCATAAATAATATTCAGTGTTTGTGTATTGAAACCCCACACGGGTGTTGGGATGATATTTGGCGTACACTAATCCCAATTATTTAGTTGTATGTCGATCGATTGGTCGACAGACAGTGTGAGCGTTAATTATTTATATTTGATGCATATGTAGTTGTGTAGTGCACTTTGGATGATGGTTGATTATTTATCGTTGCTATTATATACATGTGTTGTATGGAATCCATCTAATTAACATTATATGATAATTGATTGGGCCTCATTCCAATTGGGAAAATAAAGGATATTATGAAATAAAGATTCATGTGTTGACAGTACTCATTTGTTGAGATTAGTCATGTGTTGAACGAAATATTTTTAGCAATAAAATTTACATCTTTATCATATATAGAATTAGAAACTAACTGGAAAATATATAAGATGAGTGGTCTCCTGGGTATTGATCTGATGTTGGTTTCGGCCTTCGGGGTTAATGCTTAGGGGATCGTTCTCTTACTAATTTATGGCTGGAGTTTGATTAAAAATTAAACGATAGAAATTAAAATTTTATAAAATATATTAAATAACAAAAATAGTTACGTGTTGACAGTACTCATTTGTTGAGATTAGTCATGTGTTGAAAGAAATATAGATTCATGTGTTGAATAGAATAAATATTCATTTGTTGAATAGAATAACGAAGTTATTGAGAAATATAAAGCCGTGTTGATTAGAGATGCGCTATTTTGACGCGAATAATATTTATATCGAATATATTTGTTATATAATGAATATTGAATAGAGATTTAATAATCGAATATATATATATATATATAAATGAATTCGAATTGAATTGAATATAAAATGAATTCGAATTGAAATGAATTCAAATCGAACTGTAATCGAATTGAATTGAATATAAAATGAATTCGAATTGAAATGAATTCAAATCGAACTGTAATCAAATTGAATTGAATATAAAATGAATTCGAATTGAAATGAATTCAAATCGAACTATAATCGAATTGAAATTGAATTAAATAGAATTGCAATAGGAAATCGAAGTGAAATCGATTCGGAATGAATTCAAATCGAATTGAAAACGAACTGAAATTGAACTGAAATCGATTTAAATTGAAATCAAATAGAAATGAATGTAAAAAGAATTTATAATGGAAAATTCAATTTTGATTTGAATTTGAAATGAAGGTTGAAATTGTTTTTGAAACAAATTTGAAACGATTTATGAAATTCATTATAAAAGGATCTCGACAAAATATATATATATATATTATATATATATATAATGGTCTGAATAGAAGGCGCCGCGCCGTGGCAGTTCGTGAGTTTCGACCATTGGCTTCGAACGGACATTACGGGAGATCCGACCGTTGGATTCTCCTAAAACCGGAACTGTTGGGTTCGTATCGAAAAGATCTTTCCAAAGAATATTAGAAATTTGAAATCTAACGGTTGGATTTGGAGATACGTCCAAATCAATTTCAGAAAAGGTCGCTGTAAGTCCAGTTCGATGGCCGTTGTTGGAAATCGACTGTATGGGCCTTGATAAAATTATCAAAAATATCAATAATTTGTGTAAAATCAAAAGAAATGATTTGGAAAAAATGGGGATGAAAAAATCCATATTTGAAAAGATAAAAATAGATTTTTATCGAAATGAACTTGTTTTGAACTAGAATTAAAGTCAATTTATTTTTGAAATAAGTAAATTGAATTTGTAATGGGTTTTAAATAACCAGAATTTCCAATATATGAATTATAATGGAGTTGAATCAAAATTGTCTTTGGAATATTTCGATATTAGATTCCGCGATTATACAGATATTTTGGAGGAAATTTGGAAGATATATTTTATATCGTTATTTCCAAAGCGATATTTGTTGGTTTCAAAATTTGATATTGAATATAAGCCGATATATTTTCTATTCAGAGCCTTGTATTTAATATCAAATGGGATTTGGGTTTGTCGTGAATGGTGTGTTCATCAACACTGTTCTTAAACCCCGTTGAGAAAAGATTAAATCTTTTTATTTAGATTTAATGAAGTATTCCAATTAATTAATATAATTAATTGGAATTGAAGTAGAATTGATTTGTGGGTTTATCGTGAACGTTGTTTTAAATAACACTTGTTCTTCAACCCGATAATAAATAGAATGTGATTTGGGTTTATCGTGAACTGTGTTTTAAATAACATTAGTTCTTTAACCCAGTAAAAGGAGTTTTAATGAATCTGCAATTAGATTGAAATGTGAATTGATAATTTAAATTATCAAATTTGGAAAGTGAGCGAGAATGGAGTATCACCAGTTTTGCTCCAAAGCGATAGTTAAATCTTTAATTAGATTTGAATGTGAAATGGTAATTAACTTTACCGATAACACCATGGTATTAGATATGGAGTATTACCAGTTTTGCTTCATGGGATGAATAGGTTGGGATTGGGAAATAAAATAAATAATTACTTCGGTGTGGTTCGCTAATCCCGACTAGTTTGGAAAACCTTAACATGGTTTGAAATGACATCCAAAGGAAGATTAAAGAATAAATTTAAAAGAATTTATCTTTGATAAAATTAATGGGAACCTTTCCCTAAGAATGTGAAATTTAGAAACTAACTGTAGGTTAGCTAAGAAGAATGGTTTCCTAGGTATTGATTTGATGTTGGTTTCGGCCTTCGGGGTTAATATTTTGGGAATGGTTCTCTTGCTAATTTACGGTTAGTGACTGATGAATTGGAATGAGACGTACGTTGTGTTTGTGTAACATTTGTTTATTATATAAGCGGGTCATTCAGAAAGGCCGGGTTTATACCCATTTTGAATAGCCAATTCGACGATATGTCGAAGATGAAGATGGTGGTTGAAGACCGGAAGTCTTCACATCATTTAGGTGATTACTGATGATCATGATTGGGCTGTACACCCAAGAGGAGGGAATCAGTTGGTGATTGTCCAGACGTACTTGGAGATCGATGAATATGCGAGGAAAGTGCCTCCGATTTCGTTCAGACCTAGAACGAACTTGTAAATGGACTGTGTGTCTGACATTGGATTTTATTCTGTGCTGATTGATCTCTATTAAATATACATCTGTTTGGCGGCGGAGAATTTATTCTCTTGCTTAACGCCCTTCTCTGAGACGTACGAGCTAAGAGGTTGTATATCGATGGACATCAATCGCATGGAGTGAATTGCCTATGTGGCATGTCTAAGTGGCAAATGATCAAGGGTTCTGTTGAAAAACAAAGTCTTGTGGTTGATGATCAAAGCACGGCCTACGTGGCAGCTTTGTGTATAACGTGAATTCGTGAGCCTCATACCTCGGTATGATTCAAAAACGGGATAAGGACTACAGGGAGAGCACGATGTTTCTTTCTAGCTATGGGTGGTGTCAGTGCTTAAACTGGCTGACATTTATATATATTTTTACCTATGTGGTTGTTGGAATGAGGCGCCTCGATTTTAGGTCTGTTAGGACCGGGAAACATGTGTCCAGGAATACTAATCCACTAACGTAAGTGTGAACCGGCCCTGAAGCATCCAAGGGTTACCCAGAGTGTGTAGTCCTAAGACATTTGCTAGAATGTCTCGAAGCGGAGAGGAGCTTGCACCTTGCCTCGACTCATGATGGAAATCCAATTTCCAATACGAGATATTTCGGTTTTATTTGTAGAGCCTAGTAGGGCGACATGATATATGGTACCCATGCCGTCTATGATTGATATTTATGATTGTAATTGTTTTGACACTATACACTTATAATAGTATCAAATGATTTGTTTTAAACGTACCAAGCTTGTTTGGCTATTATAAGGGAAAACCCTATCCTCCGGCTTGCGTTGCATTGTGTGATGGGACCTGGGTCTTATAATAGCTTCATTTTTCGAAAAAGCATTGCGTTGTTTATTCTATGCACTGGTGTTCTTGGGAGGAAACCCGTTCCATGTTATATGGCGTGGTCCCTTGAATTACTCTCTTTTAAAGTAAAGTTTTAACTAACTCTTTTAGTTCTCACACCAGTCACATGACTGACCTGGAGTTTATTGTTTTAACCTAAACTCGGGGTGCCCCTATTTTCGACACGGGCAGCTAGTAGTTTTGGTTTTGCAGATTTATATTCACAGGATCCTGATTTACAGCTGGAACGATGCTCGGAAAGCTCTGTATTCGTGTATTACTTTCAGTTGTGTTTTATATTGTTTTTCTGCTGCTGTGTAATTTATTGTAATCTCTGATATTTTTCTATTGTATAATATTTATTTATACTCTGTACATTCTTGTATTCTGATGGAATTGTTGTAAATAGCAATGAAATGTTCTTCTGTCTGCGTTCTGATTTGTGTTGTTCTCAAGATAATCCGGGCTTTCCTTACCGGGGAAGTTACGGGTTACTACATATGGCATAATGTTAATAGGGGATGAAGTGGCTAAAAATGGTAGGTATATTAAGGGGCTCAATGCAAGGCTAAGCAGGGCAATGCCACCATATAAAGAAAAGACTTTTGATCAGGTGATAGATTTGACTCTTACCTTTGAACAACATGATAAAGAAAGGGAGAAATTTAGAATTTCAAAGCTAATAATAACAAGAAGGGTAAAGAGAGAGCACATCCTTATGATAAGAAAGTTGCTGAAAAAGAAAGCAAGAAAACTGAAGGAGCAATTGCCACTAGTGTTTAGAAGAAGTTCACATGTTATAAGTTTGGAAAGGAAGGGCATATGAAAAACCAGTGCCCATTTCTTAATTCTGTCTGCTATAACTGTGGGAAAGAAGGGCATATTAAGAAGAACTGCCCAGAGCCAAGGAAGCCAGCTAAAATGGGAGCATGGGAAGGGAAGGAAAAGGCTACTGTGGAAGGCAACACTGAAGACACTAGACAATTGGAAGGTATACTTTATGTTAAAACTCAACCAATTATAGTAATGTATGATATGGGAGCCGCACATTCATTCACATCCTATGATGTAGTTGAGAAATTGGGACTTACATGTGTAAGTACAAATAAGCCTTTAATTATAAAAAAGCCCTATAGGAAGCTCATGTAAAATAGGACTAAAATGTATGTGGAATTAAAAATAGGTGGGAAAATATTTCTAGCAAACCTATATATTTTAAAATATAAAGACGTAGGTATCATACTGGGGATTAATTGGTTGAGAAAATATAAAGCAGTTTTAAACTTAGAAAATTTCACTATAACACTGCAATCTATAGGAGGCAATAGAATGTCAGTAGAGTGTGAAATGGAGAAGAATGATTGTCTAGGAGGATTGTGGATCCTGAATGAAGAAAAAGTGGATATGGAGTTGGAAAAAATTCCAATAGTTAATGAGTATATTGATGTGTTTGGGGAAGTAAATAGTGTGTTATATAGTAAACCAGTTGAGTTTGAAATTGGACTAATACTAGATGCAACCCTCATTATCAAGAAACCCACTAGAATGGGGCCAAAAGAATTAATTGAATTGAAAACTCAACTTGAGGAGCTGGAACAAAAAGGGTTTATTAGACCTAATAGCTCATGCTGGGGAGATCCATTAGTATTTGTAAAGAAATAGGATGGTAGCATGAGGATGTGCATAGATTATAGAGAATTGATTAAGGTCACCATTAAAAATAAATACCCTCTACCAAGAATAGATGATCTCTTTGATCAACTCAATGGGGAAAAAGTGTTCTCAAGGTTGGATTTGGCCTATGGATTCCATCAGATGAAGGTAGAGGAAGAAAGTGTCTAGTATACTGCATTCAATACAAGGTATGGATTATATGAGTTCATTGTTATGCCATTGGCTTAACAAATGCACCAACCTACTTTGTAGATTTAATGAATAGAACCTTCAGGGATTTCTTGGATAAATTTGTATTAGTGTTTGTTGATGATATATTGATTTATTCTAAGACACAAAAGGAACATGAGGATCATTTACACCTGGTTTTGTCAAGCTTAAGAGATCATGATTTAAAAGCCAAATTTTCATAGTGTACATTTTGGAGAAAAGAAGTTAAATTTTTAGGCCATAGCAGTTGATCCAAGTAAAGTGACGGCAGTACAACTATGGAGAAGGCCAACAAATGTCACTGAAGTAAGGTCATTTTTAGGAATGGAAGGATATTATAGAAGATTTATAAAAGATTTTGCAAGGACAGCTATACCATTAACCAAACTGACTAAGAAAGAGCAACCATATATATGGACAAAAAAATGTGAAAAGGCTTTTGAACATTTAAAGAAAGCATTGATAGAAGCACCTATTTTACAAGTCCCAGAGGGGAATGAAGGCTTAGTTGTGTACATTGATGCCAGCGGATCTGAATTGGGAGCAGTACTCATGCAACATGGTCAAGTTATTGCTTATGCATCAAGACAACTTAAAGTGAATGAAACCAAGTATGCTACACATGATTTAGAATTAGCTGCTGTTGTGTATGCATTGAAACTATGGAGACATTATTTATTAGGGATAAAATCTGAATTTTATACAGATCACAAGTCCCTTAAATATTTATTTTTCCAAAAAATCTTAACATGAGGCAACATATGTGGGTAGAATTTATAGCTGGCTACAATTTAGATATTTTATACACCCCTAGAAAGGCAAATAAAGTAGCAGATGCCTTGAGTAGACAACACATAAAGTTGAAAAGATTAATGATAAATGAATTCAAGGATTTAACACTGCTCAATGAAATAGAGGTTGATAATGGGGAGAAGAGATTCCAGGAAAATACATGTGACATGGTTGAATATAGGAAGTTAAGCCCGGTTTCCATAAAGTTAAAGCTGATAGAAAAAGTAGGAAAGATGCAGGCAAAAGAAAAGCAACTGAAAACGAAGAAAGAGTTATTGATGGCTGAAATGGAAATAGAAAATTTTGAATTAGATAATCAGGGGTATCACAGGAAAAATGAGAGGCTTTGTGCACTAGAGGATGATGAATTAAAGAAAGAAATTTTAGATGAGCATCATAAAACAATATACCATACACCCAGGGTCAACAAAGATGTATCATTACTTAAAAAAGTTTATTGGTGGCCAAGAACGAAAGCAGTAGTGGCAAGATATGTATCAAAGTGTATGATATGCCAACAAGTCAAGGCAGGCTACCAAAAGCCTTCAGGGATGATGAAACCATTTGAAGTGCCAAAGTGGAAATGGGAAAGTATGTCAATGGATTTTGTATATGGACTGCCAAGAACCCAAAGGGGTAATGATAGTATATGGGTAGTGGTGTGTAACGACCCAGGGAATTTGCGACCTTGGTTATTGACATAAACGCAATGTCGACTATCCAAGCATCGGAAATACTGGATAATTAATAAAAAGAAGTCAGAGGGTGAGAATAGATAAGACAGAAAATTAGAATAGAAGAAGAAAAAGGTCACAACAACAGAATCATAGTAACACGAATCTCACAACGGAACGGATAATGTATAACATAACTTTGAAATAAAACCAGTATATGTATACAATAACATTTATCAGAGTATAACACTTACAACACAGCGAAAATAAACAATTGCTATAAAATCCTGAAGCCTCCTGCTCCAAGCTCTCAGTATATCTGTAAATCCCGACTACTTGAATGCCCGTACAAAATTGGGCACCTAAGAGTTTAGGGAAAACAAAACAAAATAAATTCCGGGTCAGTCTTGGGACTGGTATGAGTAAAAAAAATTAAAACAGTTTGAGAAAATAAACGATATCTCATAAGACCAATCCGTATAACCCCGGAACGGGTTTTTCCCTTATGAGAATCCAAAACACTTGATTCATCATTCAAAATCCTTTTGAAAGAAACGGTAATCTTTATATCAAAACCCTTTGGATATTATTATAGTGTCTATTAACCACAATATAATAATCATCTAGTAAAACGCTTTCATCTCATGTTCCACATACATAATATATAATCAAAAACCGCAAGCGCTTATTGGGTAATGAATTCCAACTGGCAAGGTATGGGACCACCTTCCGACAGTGTATCTCTAGAGAGGGATACACCGGGTTCAACAAGAACATTTTGCAACCTAGGCTAAACAAGACTGGTCACTCATTTCGCTTGAGTGTACTGAATGTATTATCACAAACGGTTGGGATTAGCAACCGTTTCCCGAAAGGGACAGCATCGAAATAAATTACAGAAGTAAATGGAATTTCTATAGATCAGGTGACAATACACCCTAATTGGCAGCTAACCACTTAGCCATGCGACCTACTCGATTTTATACCATTTCGGTTGCGAGGCTAGTGGCCATAACGTATATTCAACAGATCATATTTCATTTACTTTGAATGCCACATCGTTATACCCGTCAAATCACAAATTGATTTCCTCAAAAATACAACGGGTATACAGCTAAGAGAAATGAATTCCTGTGCCACCAAATGTAAGTACATTTGAAGAGATCAATTTACCGATACATTAAATATACTCTGTCAGACATTCTTCCATATAGGTCGTCCTGGGGCTGGACAGACCAAAGGTACTATTCTGTAAATCCATCTTAGGCAATTTCTACCTAGGATTTACTAAACAACCCTTGCATAACTCCGTCTTCAATTATCTTCATCATATTTGATTTGCAATGCTAATGCCATACGGAGTGGTTTTCAAATAATATATCTGATCCCGGTCTCTCCGTATTGGCAACGGAAATGGTCAAAATCTTTGTTAGTCGGTGATTTAACTATCAAAGGAAAACATGTGTACACACAACGGTCGTATTCCCAAATGGAAATCTTACCGATCAATCATCATTTCATTTCCCAATTTCCCATTTATCGTTTCCATATATTCATAAATTCCTTATTTTCTAAAATTAGAAAATATACATTATTAACTTTGGAAAACGTTTCCATTTCTGATTCATGCATCAATATCTTCCCACCTCTATCAGCCTCTAACTGTAAGCTAGTAAGAGAACAACTTCCCAAGCATAAACCCCAAAGGCCGAAACCAACATCAGATCGACACCCCGAAAGCCATTCAACTCAACTAATTTCCAGTCAGTTTCTAATTTCAGCAATTTCATTTAAATTCCTAATTCAAACCCAAAATTCCTTTATAATATTTTATTTGCAAAATATTTACTTTAATCAAAAAAGTTTGATTTCGTATTTTAAAAACAATATCTCAAACCCAAATTCTATTTATATTTTTATTTGTAGAATTATTCATACAAATCTCCTTTTTATTTCTAATACTTAAATCTCATTGCAAATTTCCTTTATATAATTTTGTTCATTCCATATAAATCCTTTTATATAATTCTGTTTATTCTATATAAATCCTTTTATATAATTCTGTACATTTTATATAAATCCTTTTATATAATTCTATTTATTTTATATAAATCCTTTTATATAATCCTATTCATTTTCCAAATATTTCCCTAATTATATTTTTAATATTTGTTTTTCCAAATATTACCTTTTATAATATCCTATTCATTTTATATATAAATATTTCATTTTCAATATTCACTTTGAAAATTTACTTTTTTACATTCCAGTATCTCATATGGTATTTAAAATACCAAATAACATGACTAGTGTCATCATAATCAATCACAGATTTTATATCACATCATATATCACAATATATGAAAATAAATAGTATTATAATATTGAGGAATCCAATTGGATCCCTCCAACCTGTCTCTCTGCATTCACAGATGTTAAACAATATAATTAACATCAATTTCATTTCTATGTGAAATATTCTGATAAACAGAATCAATATATAATTAACAATTATATATATAACTGTATCTATGTAACGACCACGAAATCCGGTAGGCATTGCAACCATCCCTTCATCCCCCAGTGCAGCAGGTAAAATCCACTGTGGCTTACAGTGGTACCCCAGACACCTTGTTTACGGCGACCCTTTCGGGATCCCCCGGCCGCAGCCTACCAACCCTAAAAAGGGACATGTGGGGATAAGAGTCTCTCGTTCGCCACCAAACCGGCAAGCGAGAACCCCCCATCATGTTGCATCCTATTACCAGGCATGCCAAACAAGGACTGGTGTGAATTGATAAGAGTGAATATTTTGTTATTGACTAGTATAAATTGACAAAAGTGTTTATTTCATTTTAACTAATCAATTTGACAAAATGAATCTTCTTATTTTATATAAAATTACAATAAGAATGCAACTCTAAATTCTATTCTTTCTATTGTCCTCTAAATGACAATAAAAGGAAATATTCATTCTTACCATTTTTGCTACAACTAAAATGTAACTAGAATGTAGTTTTTAAATCCTATCTTTTATTTAAATCTGAAAATGTGAAAAAGAGTAACTCTTAATTTTGAAAGTAAAATGAAACTTTCAATTCATGTTTTGTTTGCATTAAAGAATGCAAATAAAAATACAACTTTAAAACGATGTTTTATTCATATCAAAAATGCAAATCACAAATGTAACTTATATTTTGATGTTTGGTTTGCATGTAGGATTGCAAACAAAAATGAAACTTTTATTTTAATGTTTTATTTGCAACAAGGAAAGAAAATAAATAAATAGATAAATGTAACTTTTATTTCTAGTTTTTTTGAAACAAGGAATACAATTTAAGAAACAAATTCTATTTTTAATGTATATTTTCATTTGTGATTACAAATGAAAGAACAACTTTGTTTTCATTATATATATGTGCATTTGTGAATGCAAAATAAAGAACAAATTTTAATTTCAATAGGTATTTGCATTTGTGAATGCAAAGTAAATACAACTTCCATTTGTAAAGTTTATTTGCAGTAATTAATGCAAATAAAAGAACAAATTTCATTTTTAAATTTTATTTCATTTCAAAGCATATTATATTTCAAAATATATTTTTAACAAATTCTATTCAATGTGTACATTTGTATTGGTAAATGTAGATAAAAAGATAGACTTTAGTTTCATTGAATATTTGCATTGATAAATGAAAATAAAAGAATAAACCTTAATTTCAATGCATATATGCATTGATAAATGCAAATAAAGGGATAGGCTTTATTTCAATATCTTTAGTTGCATAGATGAGTGCAAATGAAAAAGTGATTTGTTTCAATATATATTTGCATTGGTGAATGTAAATTTAAAAGAACAATCTCTATCTTCTGTATATATTTGCATTGGTGAATGTAAATAAAAGAATAAATTTTATTTTTAAAGTTTATCAGCATCAGCGAATTCAGATAAAAGAATAAATTATATATTAAAATGTATTTCCAAACAAAAATGTAACTTTTGAAAATAATTTCTTATTTACATATAAAATGTAAACAAAATTGTGATTTCCAAAAAATGTATTTTTATTTACATAAAATGCAAACAAAAGGGTGGTTTCCAAATATAACCTATAATTTACAAACATAATGTAAATAAAGTTTTATTTTCCAATATGTTTGTAATATCAACAATAAAATTTAATATTTTATTGTTATTCTTATTCTATAACCTCTTATGTTTAAGGTAACAGAAAAGAGGAAATTTTTACTGTAATTCATAAACCGTGTTCTAAATGTAAACAAATAAAAATAGGATTTTACTTGTTAGCCAAATTCTGTTGTAATGGAAACAAATAAAAATATGTTCTATTTGTTGTTCATATTCTATTGTAAATAAACAAATAAAAATAAGATTTTATTTGTTGTTCGAATCCTGTTCTAAAATAAACAAATAACAATAAGGTTTATTTGTTGTTTATATTCTATTGTAAGGTAAACAAAAAAAATAAGGTTTTATAGGTCGTTCAATTTCTATGGTAATGTCAACAAACAAAAAAAAGAGTTTTTATTCGTCGTTCCAATTCTATTGTAGCATCAACAAATAAAGATACGTTTATTTGTCGTTCAAATTTTATTGTTCATTTCAGAATAATAAAAATAATATTTTAATAACTTAAAATAGCTTAGAGCAACTAGATTACGATTTAAATCTGAATAAAATATGATTTAGATCTAATTTTATATCTAATTCTCTAACCACAAATAAATTCAACAGTATATAAAATTCAATGCAGATCTAGCCTATCATGAACAACAAAACATACCACCAACAACAATCAACCATTCATCAACCACAGAACATTTCAGATCTGAATCAGTATTATAATACAATAATTTTTAACACGAGAAAAATAATTAAAAACAAATTAAATAATAAAAAATAGATTTCTCACATTGATTTGGCTGAAAATTCAACTGTCTTGGTTTCATCTCTGGTCTACGCTATTGCGAAGATCTCGGAAAGACGAGTCCAACGCAACTTACGGTTCATAAAACGGCCCTCGTATGAAAGAGTTATTGAATTTTAAAGATTGGGTAAATTAAATATTAAATAAATAAATAATATTAAAATAATCACCCTTTCTTCTTCGTTCCATCGTTACAGCCGAACCCGATCACTACCCTCCAACCCCCACGTCGCACGCACCACCGAGCCACCCACTGCCGATCGGACATCATCACCTCATCCGCCATGGGCCGCTCCTCCGTCGATCGGAACCCTGGCCAACTCGCGGGTCCCACCTCCCCTGAATTCGAGGTTAAAGTCGGCGTCTTCCTGCTCCAAATTCGCGAAATCCGTGCACCAAAACCCAATCTTAACCGTATAGATTCGAAGCTCTCTGAATTCTCTTCGATTTGATATATAATTTGTTGATTTTCACTGAACGGATTGAGAGAAATTAACGTTTGAAATTCGGATGTTTCTGGCCTTCGAATAGACATGGCGGCGGCCGCATTAGGGTTAGGGTTTAATTTTTATTTTTGAATTATTAAATTCATCGTAAAGCGTGTTATAAAGGTAAAAATGCGGACTGTCTCTGAATTGGGCTTGCTTACTGTCGATCTTAACGTTTTGAGGCCTTCTGAACGCAATGCGACAGGTCTCGGGGTCCAATTCCGAAATATGTAGAAATTTTATTTAAAATCCCATTAAAAATTAATTAATTAAATATTGACCGTACATTTAAATATGCCGGGGCCACATATGACCTCAGAAAATTTCAAAAAAAATATTTTTAGCTTTCTTATGATGATACGGTTCTAGCAAGACTAATTTCGTTGAATTTTGAGACTGTTTGAAAAATGGCTATTTTCAAGTCGTTTAAATTTAAGTGAAATAGTCAAAACACATTTTATTTTGCCACGCTCACATATTAATTCGAAAAATTCTGAAAATTGAAACCTAGCTATAATTTGACATTCCGGTTTCAACAAAAGTGGTTTCGTCGAAAACGGAGGTCGATTGAAAAATGACTATTTTCAAGGGTTATATATTTAATATTAAAAATACATTTTTAAACAAATAAATTCTGAAACTCAAAATATATAAGTGTTTATACTTTTTAAATGCAGAGACATTATTCTAGACTCAATGGAAGTGGTTTCGAGTCCAATCTCCTTCATATGTGAAAAGTAGCCCTTCGGGCCATATATATTATATATAAAAATTCTACAGCGACCTTCCTAAATATTGAATTAGCCATAACTTTTGATTCCCGCTTTGAAATTTCAATTTTTCAGATTCGTTAAAAAGATATGGTTAAATAGATTTAAATATTTCTGGTTTCACTCAATTCTGATTTATTTTGAATCATGTACATTCAGTTAAAGTTCAAAATTAAAATTTTAAACTACCGCGCCATTTCTATCTCCATTTATATTTAAATTAAATTTATTCGTTCTAACTTCGATTAAAATAAATTCTAGCCATTATTATTTATATAAATTATATCATATCCTCAAAATTCATTAAAATTTTCTAAAATAAATTTTTTAAATTGGTTCAGAATTTGTGGGTTGTTACAATCTCCCCTACTTAAAATCTTTTCGTCCTCGAAAAGGAAATGAGGCTAAAGTTATTTATTTAACTAAGTTAATTTTCATTCTTTTATTGTTTAATCATTTTATTAGTTGAACTCATATTCACACAACACAATCAGCAATCAAGTAGTTGATTAAATTTTCAAAAATATATAACTTTTAAATATTCAAAATCATATTTTCTAAAATCGAATTATATATAGTAACAAATACGTTAATTATGAACTCTTCTTCACTCTGACTCATTCTAGGGCGTTGCTAACCCCATCCCTAATGAGTATTCTCATTCTAGGATTCGGCTGATCCTATCTCTAATGAGTATTCTTATTGGATATTACTAATCCAACCTCTGATGAGTCTTCTGTTCAGTTCTAATGAGTTGTACCCCAAAGATTTGAGCTAACCTGGCTCTGATACCAGCTGTAACGACCCCGAAATCCGGTAGGCTTTGCAGTCATCCCTTCATCCCCCAGTGCAGCAGGTAAAACCCACCGTGGCTTACAGTGGTACCCCTGACACCTTGTTTTACGGCGACCCTTTCGGGATCCCCCGGCCGCAGCCTACCAACCTAAAAAGGGACATGTGGGGATAAGAGTCTCCCGTTCGTCACCAAACCGCGAAGTGAGAACCCCCCCCATCATGTTGCATCCTATTACCAGGCATGCCAAACAAGGACTAATGTGAATTGATAAAAGTGAATATTTTGTTATTGACTAGTATAAATTGACAAAAGTGTTTATTTCATTTTAACTAATCAATTTGACAAAATGACTCTTCTTATTTCATATAAAATTACAATAAGAATGCAACTCTAAATTCTATTCTTTCTATTGTCCTCTAAATGACAATAAAAGGAAATATTCATTCTTACCATTTTTGCTACAACTAAAATGTAACTAGAATGTAGTTTTTAAATCCTATCTTTTATTTATATCTGAAAATGTGAAAAAAGGGTAACTCTTAATTTTGAAAGTAAAATGAAACTTTCAATTCATGTTTTGTTTGCATTAAAGAATGCAAATAAAAATACAACTTTAAAACGATGTTTTATTCATATCAAAAATGCAAATCACAGATGTAACTTATATTTTGATGTTTGGTTTGCATGTAGGATTGCAAACAAAAATGAAAATTTTATTTTAATGTTTTATTTGCAACAAGGAAAGCAAATAAATAAATAAATAAATGTAACTTTTATTTCTAGTTTGTTTGAAACAAGGAATACAATTTAAGAAACAAATTCTATTTTTAATGTATATTTTCATTTGTGATTACAAATGAAAGAACAACTTTGTTTTCATTATATATATGTGCATTTGTGAATGCAAAATAAAGAACAAATTTCAATTTCAATTTCAATGGGTATTTGCATTTGTGAATGCAAAGTAAATACAACTTCCATTTGTAAAGTTTATTTGTAGTAATTAATGCAAATAAAAGAATAAATTTCATTTTTAAAGTTTATGTCATTTCAAAGCATATTATATTTCAAAATATATTTTTAACAAATTCTATTCAATGTGTAAAAATGTGTACATTTGTATTGGTAAATGTAGATAAAAAGATAGACTTTAGTTTCATTGAATATTTGCATTGATAAATGCAAATAAAAGAATAAACCCTTAATTTCAACGCATATATGCATTGATAAATGCAAATAAAGGGATAAGCTTTATTTCAATATCTTTAGTTGCATAGATGAGTGCAAATGAAAGAGTGATTTGTTTCAATATATATTTGCATTGGTGAATGTAAATTTAAAAGAACAATCTATATCTTCTGTATATATTTGCATTGCTGAATGTAAATAAAAGAATAAATTTTATTTTTAAAGTTTATCAACATCAGCGAATTCAGATAAAAGAATAAATTATATATTAAAATATATTTCCAAACAAAAATGTAACTTTTGAAAATAATTTCTTATTTACATATAAAATGTAAACAAAATTGTGATTTCCAAAACATGTATTTTTATTTACATAAAATGCAAACAAAAGGGTGGTTTCCAAATATAACCTATAATTTACAAATATAATGTAAATAAAGTTTTATTTTTCAATACGTTTGTAATATCAACAATAAAATTTAATATTTTATTGTTATTCTTATTCTATAACCTCTTATATTTAAGGTAACAGAAAAGAGGAATTTTTTACTGTAATTCATAAACCGTGTTCTAAATGTAAACAAATAAAAATAGGATTTTACTTGTTAGCCAAATTCTGTTGTAATGGAAACAAATAAAAATATATTCTACTTGTTGTTCATATTCTATTGTAAATAAACGAATAAAAATAAGATTTTATTTGTTGTTCGAATCCTGTTCTAAAATAAACAAATAACAATAAGGTTTATTTGTTGTTTAAATTCTATTGTAAGGTAAACAAAAAAAAAATAAGGCTTTATATGTCGTTCAATTCCAATGGTAATATCAACAAATAAAAAAATAGTTTTTATTCATCGTTCCAATTCTAATGTAGCATCAACAAATAAAGATACGTTATTTGTCGTTCAAATTTTATTGTTCACTTCAGAATAATAAAAATAATATTTTAATAACTTAAAATAGCTTAAAGCAACTAGATTACGATTTAAATCTGAATAAAATATGATTTAGATCTAATTTTAGATCTAATTCTCTAACCACAAATAAATTCAACAGTATATAAAATTCAATGCAGATCTAGCCTATCATGAACAACAAAACGTACCACCAACAACAATCAACCGTTCATCAACCGTAGAACATTTTAGATCTGAATCAGTATTATAATACAATATTTTTTAACACGAGAAAAATAATTAAAAATAAATTAAATAATAAAAAATAGAGTTCTCACATTGATTTGGCTAAAAATTCAACAGTCTCGGTTTCAGCTCTGGTCTGCGCCATTGCGAAGATCTCGGAAAGACGAGTCCAACGCAACTTACGGTTCATAAAACGACCCTCGTATGAAAGAGTTATTGAATTTTAAAGATTGGGTAAATTAAATATTAAATAAATAATATTAAAATAATCACCCTTTCTTCTTCGTTCCATCGTTACAGCCGAACCCGATCACCACCCTCCAACCCCCACGTTGCATGCACCACCGAGCCACCCACTGCCGATCGGACATCATCACCTCATCCGCCATAGGCCGCTCCTCCGTCGCCCGGAACCCCGTCCAACTCACGGGTCCCACCTCCCCTGAATTCGAGGTTAAAGTCGGCGGCTTCCTGCTCCAAATTCGTGAAATCCGTGCACCAAAACCCGATCTTAACCGTTTAAATTCGAAGTTCTCTGAATTCTCTTCGATTTGATATATAATTTGTTGATTTTCACTGAACGGGTTGAGAGAAATTAACGTTTGAAATTCGGATGTTACTGGCCTTCGAATAGACATGGCGACGGCCGCATTAGGGTTAGGGTTTAATTTTTATTTTTTTATTATTAAATTCATCATAAAGCGTGTTATAAAGGTAAAAATGCGGGCTGTCTCTGAATTGGGCTTGCTTACTGTCGATCTTAACGTTTTGAGGCCTTCTGAACGCAATGGGACAGGTCTCGTGGTCCAATTCCGAAATATGTAGAAATTTTATTTAAAATCCCATTAAAAATTAATTAGTTAAATATTGACCGTACATTTAAATATGCTGGGGCCACATATGACCTCAGAAAATTCCAAAAAAAATATTTTTAGCTTTCTTATGACGATGCGGTTCTAACAAGACTAATTTCATTAAACTCTGAGACTGTTTGAAAAATGGCTATTTTCAAGTCGTTTAAATTTAACTAAAATAGTCAAAACACATTTTCTTTCGCCACGCTCACATATTAATTCGGAAAATTCTGAAATTTGAAACCTAGCTATAATTTGACATTTTGGTTCCAACAAAAGTGGTTTCGTCAAAAACGGGGGTCGTTTGGAAAATGACTATTTTCAAGGGCTATATATTTAATATTAAAAATACATTTTTAAACAAATATATTTCGAAACTCAAAATATATAAGTGTTTATACTTTTTAAATGCAGAAACATTATTCCAGACACAATGGAAGTGGTTTCGAGTCCAGTCTCCTTCATATGTGAAAAGTAGCCCTTCGGGCCATATATATTATATATAAAAATTCTACAACGACCTTTCTAAATATTGAATTAGCCATAACTTTTGATTCCCGCTATGAAATTTCAAATTTTCAGATTCGTTAGAAAGATATGGTTAAACAGATTTAAATATTTCTGGTTTCACTCAATTCTGATTTATTTTGAATCCTATACATTCAGTTAAAGTTCAAAATTAAAATTTTAAACTACCGCGCCATTTCTAACTCCATTTATATTTAAATTAAATTTATTCATTCTAACTTCGATTAAAATAAATTCTAGCCATTATTATTTATATAAATTATATCATATCCTCAAATTCATTAAAATTTTCTAAAATAAATTTTTTAAATTGGTTCAGAATTTGCGGGTTGTTACAATCTATAATTTCAGCCAATTAATTAACAGTTCAACCAACAGTCGACCCACAACAATCAATCATCATTTATCAATACTAGATTATATTTATAAAATATAAACTGTACAAAGTTAGTGAGATTTACTCACATTGGTCGGTTATCGTTAAATAACGGTAATCGATCGTCGATTCAGATCGAACAATTTATTTTGCTGTAGATTGAGACGAGCTCCATTTCAGTCCTAGTCAGTTCCTTGTGTATCCCCTGTCCATACGATCCCAACGGATCTGACCGTTCGTCGATCTGATTCCATAAGCACAAGATATTATGTTTATAAGTTATGACATGATTAACTTTCTTTTCAACTAAATTAAAGGGGTAAATGGGCTTCATAAATCCAAACAGGCCCACCTTCACACTTAAGAACTTGGGACCAAACTCTCTTCCTTCTCCCCAGATATACACAAATCACGCACAGTAAAAACCATTCCCACTGCTTCGAGTTTCCATCTCTTCCCTCCGACACTCTCGTTTATCCAACCAATGATGTCACCACTCCATCTCAGCGAGCTCCTCCATTCCATCCCCACAACAACCGGCTCGCACCCTTGTAACACCCCACACCTGCTAGGGTCACTCACAAAGGGAATGCCATAGCATCGGTGGAGTATTTTAGTGAATATAGAACAGAAAAATTACAACAAGACAAATATAAATAGTACTTGAAATTTTAAAACATCATCTCATAACAGCGGAAATAAACATGTCTGGTTACATCATAAAACCACGATAAAAGTCAAGTACAATATCCATCAAAATAAAGAAGTACATAATCCCACTCTCTCATACAATAGCCATAACAAAAGAAAAGATAACTGGATAACTGGAGCTTTACATCTACCCAAGCTCCTAAAGACTGGAACAGCAATCCGATCAAGCTCTACTACTGCTAGGATCCACCGTAGGACCTGAGGGTGGGAAAAAAAGATAAAAACAACGGGGTCAGACATAAGTCTGAGTGAGTCCTATAACTTTACCAATACAATCATTAAAGTAACCAGAGAAGACATAAACTTGACCTACGGTAATATCTGGGGATGAATGGCTACACTAAGCAGCTTGGAAGACTTAGGATAAACTAAGATAATCGTCAGGACGCATCTACCCACCCAAGGATAATTACTAACTGCACCACACCAGTCCTTCCTACTTAAAGGTTGATCCCTTCCAAAGACTTAGAAAATTTCCCCAGTAGTTTCATGTACCCCTAGCCCACTACATAGGTGCCGTCTGCCCCTATCTCCACTAGGTGTACCTGGTAATTCTTACCCAGTAGTTTCGTGTACCCCTACATAGGTGCCGTCTGCCCCTATCTTTATTAGGTGTACCCACTACTCCCCAAGCGATCGGCTCCCTACCGTAGATACCCGTGCTGGTCCCACAGTGGGGTGTATCACTCCCCTAAAGTGGCTACCCAATACTAACGGTGCACGGCTTTATATCTACACGATGCAATAACGGCTTATCTACCAGCCCGGGCCCACACACGCATATGAAACCCGTTGGACTTGCGTTGCCACCGCTAACCCGTTTTGGCCTCTTATAATCAAGCCCAAAATGCGTGTCCCGTCACTCGACATGGGTCGAGCCCACAAAGATACGTTTGGGATATTGGTTGAAATGGGCCCCCACAAGCTACCCACTTAAGCTTGTCACATATCTAGTGTATCCCACTTAACCCTTTAATCATGTTTAATTACATGTTTCCACTTGGTTAAGTATTCTAATCGTATTTTCTATTGCCACCCAAGACAACCCACTAGATTCCACATGCCACCCAAGGCAACCACCAAATTTCCTCATGCCACCTAAGGCACCCACTTAACCCCTCATGTCCCACTACATGCTATTATGGTTAAGTGTTTCTTAATTAATTAAGACCGTGATCTCCCGTAAAGACCTCCCACATTAGACTGGCTGTTATGACCGCCTGGTTAAGCCGGTAGAATCCGGGCAGTCTTACGTCATAACAGAGTCTAACCTCGTGTCTTTACCTTAATCACGTATTTAATTTATGTCTAAGACCTCCCACATTGGGCTGACATTTGTAGCAACTGGTTAAGCCGGTCGGGTCCGGGCAGTTTTACACTACAAATGAGTCCAACCTCGTGTCTTAGTCGATTAATTACACCTAATTAATCACCCCCATATTAATTATCCCTAATTAATATCAAGTTTTCCATAACATGGGTAGACCTAACTCAATAGGTAAATTCCCATGGGGTAGACCTAACTCAATAGGTAAATTCCCACTTATGGTAATTTATTTTTATGGTATGCTTAATCATACCCAATCATTCATTTATTAACATATTTACCAACCCCATCGTTCCCCACGTAAATCGTTCTCGTTACATGACATAATAAGGGGAAGATCATCACAAATATCATGGGTTTAACATACAACTTTGTCATGGGTTAAGAGGATGTCAACTTACATATATGAGCATATATTAACCCAACTACATATAACCCATACTTGCATATTATCATACACATGATTTGCATAACATGTTGCATGTGAGCTTGCATATTATCATACACATATCTTGCATAACATGTTGAACTTGCATATAGGCATTCTCATAACTTGCATAACATGTTGAACATGCATTTAAGCATACACATAACTTGCATAAGCATCCACATACTTGCATAAGCATCCACATACTTGCATAAGCATTCACATACTTGCATAACTTGCATATCATGTCATTTAAGCATATACATATCTTGCAAAATCATTCATATACTCGCATAAGCATGCATAACTTGCATATCACATAAATCTTGCATTTAACCATATATATGACTTGCATAAGCATCCATACACTTGCATAAACATGCATAACTTGCATATCACTTTCAACTTGCATTTAAACATATACTTAACTTGCATATCACTTTCAACTTGCATAACTCACTTTGCTAAACATGCATAATTCCACTTATTAAATATGCATAAATCCTCTTATTAAACATGCATATATCAACTTGTTAAACATGCATAAATCAACTTATTAAGCATGCATAAACCAACTTATCAAATATGCATAAACATAGAACAACATAGAGTAACATATCATTATACATGATTCAAACTCACTAATCCACATTTAAGACCATAGATCTCATTACACCCAATCTACTTACTTTAACAATGGATGTTAAAGTGATAGAAACTCACCAAACTCAAGATTAACCAACTTGTGAAGAGAGATTAGTTGCTAATTATGATGATGGTGATGATTAGAGAATGATATGAGAGGGATTAGCTTGAAACTTCCTTCTTAGATTAATGGAGACTCCTCTTAGGATTTAATTTGGCGGCATGAGGCCATTATTTCTATTTTTGGTGAGGATTATGGTAGGTTTAGGGTGTATTTATAGATTAAGAGAGTGTTTTAGGCCCTTGGATTAACCCTAGATTAATTTAGGTCCATTAGATTTAGGAAACCTCTAGAACCAGACCCAGCCCTAACCAGAAAACCAGATCTGGTGCACCCAAGCACCCTGGTTCGACACGCCATGTCGACAGGCAAGTCGACAGGCATGTCGACACCCCTGTCGATAGGCCTGTCGACAGCCCTGTCGACATGCTTAGGCGGGAATCCTCCCGCCTGGCCCCGCTGGTTCTAAATTTAAATTCCTAATTCTGTTTTAAGCTCTAATTTTTCTGCAAACTTCCTTGGGCCATAACCGGGTCATACGGACTCCGATTTTCGAAAACTCGGACTCTATTTCGCGTATTTTTCCGAGACGAACGCAATAACGCAGCCCGTTACCCCCAATTCCCACGTCTGAGATTATTTATCCTGTAATTATTGAATTTTAGTATTAACTAAAATTCGGGGTGTTACATTCTCCCCTCCTTAAAGGATTTCGTCCCCGAAATCTCTAGGCTAAGGAGAATGCATATCCTACCATCCAAACAACCATCTACTCAAATCATCAACCACAGGCATCCATTGTCCTTAAACAGTTTCTAATGATGTATGAGCATATGCAAAAAGTGTGTGTATATGTTCCCTATCTAATGTATGAACATATGCAAACCATGATAGTGCCATGCATCCATTATGTATGCGAGAGAACCCTATCGACACATACAATATCTACATGAGTGCACAATCATTCACCGAAATGCATCATCCATGTGATAACACAACCATTATACATCCATAAATATATCTTCCTACACACAATTTTATGCAATATGCAATATGAAGTGATTGAGCCGATCTAGTGCCTAGAGTGTGTGTATATGCATCCACGAGCAACCACTAGCAAACACTTGCATCCACTTGCATCCATCAACCATAACATGTCTCAAACACATGTTTCAACCATAGGTTTACCCTATCTAAAGGTCAAAGGTACTAACGAGAGGACATACCAAAGATAAGATAAGTACTAGACAAGCGATAAAGGAGAAAGTAAGGACATACCCTCAAAAAGAAATGGGTACAATGAACGCATCTTCGCTTCCGTCTCCCAAGTCGCGTTGCTCTCATCTTCTCCCCATTGCACCTTGACTAGTTGAACCTCTCGATTCCTCAATTTCCTAGTTTCTGACCCAAGGATGCGAGTAGGAGCTCGTCGAATCATCGCATCACGCTCAACCTCTACGTCTCTAAGTAAGCTTGGCTCTACCACCTCTGCGGTCTCATGTAAGCACTTCCTCAGATGTGATACATGGAATACATCATGAACACCACTAAGTCTGTCGGGCAACTCCACCCTATATGCCATCCGTCCAATCCTTTCCTTGATAGGAAATGGCCCAACAAACCTTGGTGCTAACTTCCCAACGGATCCGAAGCGAACAACATTTCTCAATGGAGATACCTTAACAAAAACCATGTCCCCAACCTCAAACTCAAGATCCGTCCTTCTCTTGTCCGCATAAGATTTTTGCCTATCCTGCGCTGCTTTCATCCTTCTTCGAATCAAGTCAGTCTTCTCTGAAGTCTCCCTAACCATATCAGGCCCAAGCAAGATCTTATCCGTAGACTCCCACCAACATGTAGGTGATCGACAAGGCCTTCCATAGAGAGCTTCGAAAGGAGCCATACCAATACTGGACTGAAAGCTGTTATTATATGCGAACTCCACTAGTGGAAGATGCTCTTCCCATGTACCTCCAAAATCTAAGATACAAAGCCTCAAAAGGTCTTCTAGAACACGATTCACCCTCTCAGTCTGGCCGTCTGTCTGAGGATGATATGCGGTGCTCAGACACAATTGAGTCCCCACTGCTTCTTGCAAACTTCTCCAGAACTCACTAGTGAAGATAGGATCTCGATGACTAACTATGCTAGAGGGTACCCCATGCAATCGCGAAGATATACAGAAGCTAGCCATGGAGCGGTCCTCTTGCTCTTCACAGGTATGAAATGGGCGCTCTTAGTAAGTCTATCTACCACCACCCAAATTCCTGTATTACCCTTCCTCGACCTGGGTAACCCGTCAATAAAATCCATCGAGACGCTATCCCACTTCCATTGCGGAACCTCCAATGGGTGAAGCAACCCACCTGGTTTCCTTTGCTCCGCCTTCACTTGCTGGCACACCAAACATCGAGCGACATATTCGGCCACGTCTTTCTTCATACCGGCCCAGAAGAAAACCCTCTTCATGTCTTGGTACATTTTATCCCCACCGGGATGAATGGTCATCCTAGAACGGTGTGCGTCATCAAGAATAGCCTTCCTCAAACCCTCGTCTTGCGGTACACAAAGTCTACCGTCTCTACGCAAGTACCCCTTATCGTCTAGGGTGTACCTACTCAAATGGCTGGACGACTCCTCCCTTATGAGCTTCTCTACTAACTCAACCAACTGTGGGTCGCCCCTCTGTGCTTCTCCAATCCGCCCCAAAAGAGTAGGTCTAACCTCCAAAGAAGCTAGCAAACCGGGTACATAGTCAACGGAAGGTCTGAAATCAAACATCGAGATAAACTCCAAGTCTCGTCGTTCCACGAACAATGGACTCAAGGACAACCTCTTCCTACTCAAGGCGTCCGCCACCACGTTACCCTTGACAGGGGTATACGCTATCTCGAAATCATAGGATGCTAAAAACTCCATCCACCTTTGCTGTCTCAAGTTTAAATCTTTCTGAGAGAACAAGTACTTCAAAGATTTATGGTCAGTGAACAACTCGAATCTCTCACCAAGAAGATAATGGCGCCAAATCTTAAGCGCAAAAACAATAGCGGCCAGCTCTAGATCACGGGTAGGGTAATTTCTCTCATGTGCCCTCAACTGCCTTCCACCATAGGCTATTACCCTTCCCTCTTGCATTAAGACTGCGCCAAGTCCTGTCCCACAGGCATCGGTATAGACAACAAATGGCTTGCTCCGATCTGGCAACACTAAAACTGGAGCGGTGGTTAAAGCTCTCTTTAACCGTCGGAACGCATCATCACAATCTACGTCCCATGTGAAAACAAGATTCTTCTTTGTTAAGCGGGTTAATGGGGCTGATATCTTCGCGAAGTCTTTAATAAACTTCCTATAATAACCCGCCAACCCCAAGAAACTTCTTACTTCGGTAGCATTCTTCGGAACCTTCCAATCCTGAATTGATACTACCTTCGCGGGATCCACAGCTATCCCTTCCTTGGAGACCACGTGCCCCAAGAATCGTACTTCCTTCCTCCAGAAGTGACATTTAGAGAATTTAGCCTTAAGGCTATGCGCTCGAAGAGTCCTCAACACTTCCCCAAGATGTAGGGCATGCTCTTCTTCACTCTTAGAAAATACTAAGATATCATCCACAAAGACCACCACGAATTTATTAAGGAACTCCCTGAACACCCTACTCATCAAATCAACAAAGTATGCAGGGGCGTTCGTCAACCCAAATGGCATCACCAGCCACTCATAGAAACCATCCGGAGTCCTAAAGGCAGTCTTGTCTATGCTATCCTCAGCCACCCTCAACTGATGAAACCCCGTGGCTAAGTCCAACTGAGAAAATACTGAAGCGCCAACCAACTGATCGAAAAGATCATCAATCCTCGGCAATGGGTGTCTATTCTTCTTTGTGAGCTTGTTGAGTTCTCTATAGTCTACACAAAGTCTGAGGGACCCATCCGCCTTCGTAGCGAATACTACCGGAGCACCCCACTCTGATATGCTCCGTCTTATGAACCCCTTCTCAAGCAACTCCCCTACTTGCTTATGGAGTTCCCTCCTCTCACGAGGAGCCATGTGGCGCACTGGTAAAGATACCGGTTTAGCATTATCCACCAAATATATTCGGAAGTCAATCTCCCGCTTCGGAGGTAAGCCCTTCACCTCCTCAAACACATCCGGATATTCCCGGACCACTCTTATAGATTGCAAACCCTCGACCGAAGCGTCAAGCGATTCAAGATAACTTAGCATAACAGAGTCCATGGGATTACAAGAAATCTCGAGAGTGTTACCCAAGCAGGTCATGAGCCTAACAACTCTCCTTTCGCAATCAAGAACGGCACCATTACTGGATAACCAGTCCATGCCCAAAATCAACCCATAGCCCGTGAAGCCCAATACAAAAGCATCACATCTAAACTCAATGCTAAGTATAGAAATCTTCAAACCCAAACATATCATGGACAAATAAGTGGAGCCCCCAATTGGGTTTGAAACAACCAAGGGATCATCTACCAGACTGGTGTCTAGGTGCAGTAACTCAACTAATGATGATGAAATAAACGAATGCGATGCGCCTGAATCAAACAATGTACGGACAGGATGGTCAAATAGAAAAACCAGACTTTCAACGGAAATAGTTCTACCTCTCTCCTGAATCGGTGGAACCGCGAGAGCCTGTACTTGCCCCCTAGCCTGACTCGGTGCCATAAGAGCTTGCACCTGTCCTCCTGAGGTAGACCCCGTCCTTTGCCCCTTCTTAGGGCAATCCTTCACTAAGTGCCCTGCTTCGCCACAGTGGAAGCAACCGGTCTTCTTCTTCTTGCGACAATCCTTGCTTAGGTGGCCAGGTGTCCCACAATTGAAACACTTCTTCTTCTTGCCCTTGCCACCGTTGCCTTTCCCAACTTTGCTTTGCTGTTGTTGAGGTCTCTTTTGATCTCCCTTCTTCTCGGGTGCCTTATTAGCATTAGGACCCTTCTCTTCCTCATACATGAGTGCCATATCAACTAGCTTCTCAAAGGTGGCCCCCATAGGGATATGAGTCGTAGCCAACCCATGCATCGGTTCATTCAAGCCTTTCACGAACCTCAAAGCCTTCTTCTCCGGTGTATTCACCATATCTAGGCCAAACCTTGCCAATTGATTAAACTTGTTAACATATTCCTTCACCGAAAGATTTCCTTGCTTTAGAGTCAAGAATCTTTCCATATACAAGTTTTCCTCCGCCCTTGAGAGAAACTTTGCCACAAATCTTTGCCTAAAATCCGCCCAAGAGTCAACGGGGCGTTCTCCATTAGTAACCTCCCACCAGAATGAGGCCTCTCCCTTCATTAACCAAGCAGCCAACTTGACTTTCTTCCCTTCTTCCATCTCAAAGATATCCATCAACTCTTCCACCTCTTTAAGCCAATCTCTAGCCTCCACAAAGGTTTCAGATCCTTGAAAAGGTTTCCCTCCCATAGCTTTAAATTCCTTGCAAGTCTTAGCAAAAGTATCCGTGCGAGGAGGAGGGGGAGGAGGAAGATCGGGTGCTACGGTTGGTGGAGGAATATTTGCTGGACCCGCAGTGGTGGCCCTAGCCTCCATCAATCTCCTATACCATACTGGTACCGTCACACCCTCCGGAAGATTAAGATTCTCGGTCATGCTGAAACGAAAAAGGAAAGATTCAAAACGGAGAATTCGAAGGATATAGATATGGCTATTGGGGATTATGCTTTTCTTTCAAAAACTTTTCTCTTAAAAGACATGTTTTTGAAAATATCTTTTCCCAAAATGTTTTTAGAAAAATAGTTTTCTAAAAATTTTATCTGTTCCGGTAACCTTTGCTCTGATACCACGTGTAACACCCCACACCCGCTAGGGTCACTCACAAAGGGAATGCCATAGCATCGGTGGAGTATTTTAGTGAATATAGAACAGAAAAATTACAACAAGACAGATATAAATAGTACTTGAAATTTTAAAACATCATCTCATAACAGCGGAAATAAACATGTCTGGTTACATCATAAAACCACGATAAAAGTCAAGTACAATATCCATCAAAATAAAGAAGTACATAATCCCACTCTCTCATACAATAGCCATAACAAAAGAAAAGATAACTGGTTAACTGGAGCTTTACATCTACCCAAGCTCCTAAAGACTGGAACAGCAATCCGATCAAGCTCTACTACCGCTAGGATCCACCGTAGGACCTGAGGGTGGGAAAAAAAAGATAAAAACAACGGGGTCAGACATAAGTCTGAGTGAGTCCTATAACTTTACCAATACAATCATTAGAGTAACCAGAGAAGACATAAACTTGACCTACGGTAATATCTGGGGATGAATGGCTACACTAAGCAGCTTGGAAGACTTAGGATAAACTAAGATAATCGTCAGGACGCATCTACCCACCGAAGGATAATTACTAACTGCACCACACCAGTCCTTCCTACTTAAAGGTTGATCCCTTCCAAAGACTTAGAAAATTTCCCCAGTAGTTTCATGTACCCCTAGCCCACTACATAGGTGCCGTCTGCCCCTATCTCCACTAGGTGTACCTGGTAATTCTTACCCAGTAGTTTCGTGTACCCCTACATAGGTGCCGTCTGCCCCTATCTTTATTAGGTGTACCCACTACTCCCCAAGCGATCTGCTCCCTACCGTAGATACCCGTGCTGGTCCCACAATGGGGTGTATCACTCCCCTAAAGTGGCTACCCAATACTAACGGTGCACGGCTTTATATCTACACGATGCAACAACGGCTTATCTACCAGCCCGGGCCCACACACGCATATGAAACCCGTTGGACTTGCGTTGCCACCGCTAACCCGTTTTGGCCTCTTATAATCAAGCCCAATATGCGTGTCCCGTCACTCGACATGGGTCGAGCCCACAAAGATACGTTTGGGATATTGGTTGAAATGGGCCCCCACAAGCTACCCACTTAAGCTTGTCACATATCTAGTGTATCCCACTTAACCCTTTAATCATGTTTAATTACATGTTTCCACTTGGTTAAGTATTCTAATCGTATTTTCTATTGCCACCCAAGGCAACCCACTAGATTCCACATGCCACCCAAGGCAACCACCAAATTTCCTCATGCCACCCAAGGCACCCACTTAACCCCTCATGTCCCACTACATGCTATTATGGTTAAGTGTTTCTTAATTAATTAAGACCGTGATCTCCCGTAAAGACCTCCCACATTAGACTGGCTGTTATGACCGCCTGGTTAAGCCGGTAGAATCCGGGCAGTCTTACGTCATAACAGAGTCTAACCTCGTGTCTTTACCTTAATCACGTATTTAATTTATGTCTAAGACCTCCCACATTGGGCTGACATTTGTAGCAACTGGTTAAGCCGGTCGGGTCCGGGCAGTTTTACACTACAAATGAGTCCAACCTCGTGTCTTAGTCGATTAATTACACCTAATTAATCACCCCCATATTAATTATCCCTAATTAATATCAAGTTTTCCATAACATGGGTAGACCTAACTCAATAGGTAAATTCCCATGGGGTAGACCTAACTCAATAGGTAAATTCCCACTTATGGTAATTTATTTTTATGGTATGCTTAATCATACCCAATCATTCATTTATTAACATATTTACCAACCCCATCGTTCCCCACGTAAATCGTTCTCGTTACATGACATAATAAGGGGAAGATCATCACAAATATCATGGGTTTAACATACAACTTTGTCATGGGTTAAGAGGATGTCAACTTACATATATGAGCATATATTAACCCAACTACATATAACCCAAACTTGCATATTGTCATACACATGATTTGCATAACATGTTGCATGTGAGCTTGCATATTATCATACACATATCTTGCATAACATGTTGAACTTGCATATAGGCATTCTCGTAACTTGCATAACATGTTGAACATGCATTTAAGCATACACATAACTTGCATAAGCATCCACATACTTGCATAAGCATCCACATACTTGCATAAGCATTCACATACTTGCATAACTTGCATATCATGTCATTTAAGCATATACATATCTTGCAAAATCATTCATATACTCGCATAAGCATGCATAACTTGCATATCACATAAATCTTGCATTTAACCATATATATGACTTGCATAAGCATCCATACACTTGCATAAACATGCATAACTTGCATATCACTTTCAACTTGCATTTAAACATATACTTAACTTGCATATCACTTTCAACTTGCATAACTCACTTTGCTAAACATGCATAATTCCACTTATTAAATATGCATAAATCCTCTTATTAAACATGCATATATCAACTTGTTAAACATGCATAAATCAACTTATTAAGCATGCATAAACCAACTTATCAAATATGCATAAACATAGAACAACATAGAGTAACATATCATTATACATGATTCAAACTCACTAATCCACATTTAAGACCATAGATCTCATTACACCCAATCTACTTACTTTAACAATGGATGTTAAAGTGATAGAAACTCACCAAAATCAAGATTAACCAACTTGTGAAGAGAGATTAGTTGCTAATTATGATGATGGTGATGATTAGAGAATGATATGAGAGGGATTAGCTTGAAACTTCCTTCTTAGATTAATGGAGACTCCTCTTAGGATTTAATTTGGCGGCATAAGGCCATTATTTCTATTTTTGGTGAGGATTATGGTAGGTTTAGGGTGTATTTATAGATTAAGAGAGTGTTTTAGGCCCTTGGATTAACCCTAGATTAATTTAGGTCCATTAGATTTAGGAAACCTCTAGAACCAGACCCAGCCCTAACCAGAAAACCAGATCTGGTGCACCCAAGCACCCTGGTTCGACACGCCATGTCGACAGGCAAGTCGACAGGCATGTCGACACCCCTGTCGACAGGCCTGTCGACAGCCCTGTCGACATGCTTAGGCGGGAATCCTCCCGCCTGGCCCCGCTGGTTCTAAATTTAAATTTAAATTTAAATTCCTAATTCTGTTTTAAGCTCTAATTTTTCTGCAAACTTCCTTGGGCCATAACCGGGTCATACGGACTCCGATTTTCGAAAACTCGGACTCTATTTCGCGTATTTTTCCGAGACGAACGCAATAACGCAGCCCGTTACCCCCAATTCCTACGTCTGAGATTATTTATCCTGTAATTATTGAATTTTAGTATTAACTAAAATTCGGGGTGTTACAACCCTTCCTCCTCCAATGCCTCGACTGGCGGTTCCCACTGCTACAGGAAGTAGTGTACACCTTAACCACAGTATCTCTCCATACTTCGCACCATGGTGCATCTTCACGCCGTGAATCCGAAAATAACATCAAAACTCCACATTTATACTCCAATAACCGAAACCATCAACCCTAGATTGCTGGTGCAATATCCGCGAACCAGACAATAACATCGAACATAAAAAAATGGACATTTCCGTGAAGGATTTACTGGCGGTGGATTTTTTGCGGTTGACCAGAGAAATGAAAAGGTTTGGTTAAGGTAAAAGTTAGGGTATATTTATAGCGATGGAAAAATATTATTTTATTCTATTTTATAATCAAATAAAATCAATCGCTATTTGTGTATATCGTTTAAAAATTCGTATGCTCACATATGATATCCAATTTGGACAAAAATGGACATACAGTTATTGTTTGACATTATGGACCCAACGAAACTTGTTTCATCGAATTACGACTCCATTTGCTCATACAACGTAATTTTTAAAGTCAAATTATTGATTGTTTTTCAGATTAAAATCTCGTACAGCTACATACTGACTCCAAAAATCACAAAAATTGAAATCTAGCAATAATTTAATATTCCGGATCCAGCAAAATTAGTTTCATCAAAAATGGAGATCGTTTGAAAAACTGGTTAATTTTAAAGCTCTAAATAAACCCATTTAAATATTAATATATTTAAAAATAATTAAATTTAATATTAATAAATTAATATTATCGTATATATATCCACATTGAATATCATATATACATATCAGAATTTATAACTCGATATTTCAAATCCCGGTTAAATCATTGTTCAATTTATATTGAAAATCCATTTATAATATAAGTAAATCGTTATAAATTTTAAAGGAATTCCATATCAACTTTTCGAAAATTTGATTTGGACATAAATCAAAATCTGTACGACGAAATCTTGATTTTTCTCTTCCATTAGAAAAATATCATTCAACAGATCCGAACGTTTCTTGTTTCACAGAATCCGACTTGAAACGGATCTGTATATTCATTTAAAGTTCAAATCGCCAAATTACGAACTGTCGCGCCATTTCGAGCTCGACTATAATTATAATATAATTATATGTATAAACTTTGTTTAAATAATATTTTCGTTATTATAAATCAAATTCTAAACTAAATTAAATATTATATATAATCCAATTCACAAAATTTGTGAATTCTACTATTTCCGACTATTTCAGAAATTAAATATATTATTCTATTATTTAATTTAATTAAATATCCACTATTATTTAATTCTAGTCATTTTAAATTACCAAACCATATTTAAATAATTAAATAAATTATTTATATTACCGTAAAATACGGGTCGTTACATGGTGGATAGATTGACAAAGTCTGCACACTTTATACCCGTAAGATTTGATAGAAATGCAAACAAATTAGCAATGTTATTTGTAAAAGAAGTGGTAAGACTGCATGGGGTTCCAAAGACAATCATAAGTGATAGGGACTCTTTGTTTACATCCAGGTTTTGGGGGAGTTTTCAAGAGGTCATGAGAGTGGAGTTATGCTTGAGTACAACATACCACTGCTAAACTGATGGCCAAACAGAAATAGTAAACAAGATTTTCTTAGAGCATGTGTTTTAGATTTTGCGGGTAGTTGGGAAGACCACTTATATTTGGCTGAATTTGCATATAATAATGGCTTTCAATCAACTATTGGGATGGCACCATTTGAGGCTTTATGGAAGGCCTTGTTTATCACCAACATGTTGGCTGGAAGTGGGAGAAAAGGTATTGCTTGGACCAGAGCAAGTGAAGGAGACTTCAAAAAGAATTGAACTAATAAGACACAAAATGAAGAATGCACAAGAAAGGCAAAATGCTTATCCAGATAAGAGTAGAAGGCCAGTGGAATACAATGTAATGTTTTTCTAAAAGTTTCAGCCATGAGAAAAATATTGAGGTTTGGCAAAGAGGGTTAGTTGTCACCCAGATACATTGGACCTTACAAAATTATTCAGAAAATAGGTGCATTAGCCTATAAACTGCAGTTACCAGAAGAATTGGGAAATATACATGATGTATTTCATGTGTCCCAGTTAAGAAGATGGGTTTATAACAAGGGAACTATCTTAGAATCTCCAACATAAGTTAAAATGAAGGAGAATTTGGTGTATGAAAAGAAGCCAGTGGGGATAGTCGCTAGAGAAGAAAAGAAATTGAGAAATTAAATCATAAGATTGGTAAAAATTCAATGGAGTTTAGACACTAATGTCTGTACTTGGGAGGTTGAGGATAAGGTGAGAGCAAAATATCCTGACCTGTTCATTGAATTGAGGAAGCCTTGATGAAAAGCTGATTATAAGGAAAAAAGTGTGCTTTCTTTTATATTTATGGTTTTGTGTATAATTATGATTAGATGGGGATACTAATTGTGGGACACAATTCCCTTTAGGGGGAGAGTGTGTGAAGACCCAAAGAGTTAGTAATGGGAAATAATTAATGACTGAATTTATTTATAAGGATTCTTAAGTGGAATTTTAAAAATTAGGGAATTTTTTAATAAGGTAAAGTTCTTAAATAAAGAGAATGATTAATACAACCTTTTATTAAATGTATGTAGGAACAATATATGTAAGTGGATAAGTACATAGATTAAAGAGTGTATTTTTACACATATGCAGGTTTTTTACAAAGTAAATAGCACGTGACAATGAAGGGTCATGCAAATAGTATGATGCATGGAAATGATGCTAGAAATATTGTTTAAAAATCAGATAGCAAAAAGTAGTATTTGGGAAAGACTAAAATGACAACTTTGGACCACATATACACCCAAATAACTTGTTATATGAAGAGGATAAAATGGTGCTTTCCCTAAATAGGAAACCCTAGAAAATGCCTATGAATTAGTAGGTAATAAGCTAGGGATTATTTTACCCATTTAAGTATAAAATAATTGGTAGAAGGACAAGGAAGAGTGGTCAAAAATTACATATATTCTCGAGGCAAGTGAGCACTGGGAGTACAAGATGAACATTTATTATCTGTTTATATTTAAGGGCAATAAGACCTAAACTAAGGCAGCCAGAGAAATACCTTTATATTCTTACTTATTAGAGTGGATACGGATTAATTGACTGATGGATGCTTAAATATATGCTCATATGTTTGTATTAGTGGAAGGTGTTTGAATGTATAAAATATGCTACGTAGTAGGGTTAGTAAAATATATTTATGGGGTATATTGGGATACAAATAGACTGGACATGTTATATAAATACATTGTTGAATCAAGAAATATTTGCTGTAAAGACAGGATTCAAGAGTTAATAATAAGCAGTGTGTACAAGTGGGTATATACTTATGCTTATTTATTAATGAAAGAAGTGAACAAATTAGGAATGAACATGTGATCTATTTAACTAAGCTAATCATATATTTACAACAACTCAAAAATATAACAAGCACAGTAGTAATAAAACATGAATCTGAGTATACCCCATTATTTGTATTTTACTGAGCGATAACAACATAGTATATATGCATACTGTTAAATAAACTATTGCAGGAATGTTTTGATTGTTATAAGTTACTATGTGAAGCTAGATGGGTGTGTAATTAGTGGCTTAATGGGTGTTATGTCATGAATATGAAATGAACACCAAGGAACAAGGGAGGGCTACACACCAAGATGATACTCAAAAACAGTTGAGATAAACACATACATGGGTGATGTAATTCCATGGTGTATATTATTGATCTACTTAACTTCAGGGTGTAGAAGTTAAGTATATGCATGGCATGTAAAGCCCTGAAGGCCTTTGTGTTTAGGGTAGCAAGTTGAGGGATCCCCAAACAATGCATACAAAGTGTTCAATAGTGTAACGACCCAGAAAATCTGAACCAATTTAAAATTTTTAAATTGGCTAAAATAATGGATTTTAAATATTTAAAATAAATATTTTAAATAATGGCGATGAAAACTGAGTTGAAATCGACATTTGAAAACCAATATAATTAATTATAATTATATATAGAATTGAAAATGGCGCGGTAGTTCGATAATTCGATTTCAAACTTCAATTGAATATACCGGGTGCAAAACAATCCGGATTTTAGTGAGACCAAAAACATTAGTATCTAATTGATGATATCTTTCTAACGAATCCGACCCATTGAAATTTGATAGCGGGAATCAAAAGATATGTCCAGTTGAAAATACTGAATAGTCGCTATGGAATTCAGGCCCTTAAAAATGGACATTTTGCAAACGACCTCGGATTTCGACGAAACCACTTTTGTTGGATCCGCAGGGTCACGTTATTGTTAGGTTTCAAATTTCATAATTTTTCGAATCAATATGTGAGCGTGGCAAAAGAAAACGAGTTTGACCAGTTTCTGTTGAATTTAATCGACTGGAAATTGGCCATTTTACAAACGGTCTCAGAATTCGACGAAACTAGTTTTGTTAGGACCGTATCGTCAATACAAAGCTAGAAAATATTTTTCGAGAATTTTTCTAGTTAGTATGTGACCCCGGTAATTTGAAATGTACGTTTAAAATTCAATATAGTGATTTAAATGTAAATTCAACGGAAACTGATTGTGACGATCAAATCAGCTTGCGATACATATCCCATTGTGTTCGGAATGGGGGTAAAACGCTATGGGCGACAGGCGGTGGGCCTCGTTTCGAGGTCGTATGTTAAAGTTAACCTATTTGCAAAATTAAATAATTAAAAAAAAAAATCTAAATTCCCTCCCTTTATCTTTCTTCCTGCCCCCCCCCCCTCGTTCACGTTTATTTCAGTTAAACAGAAATAAAAAAAAAGAAAAACCCTCGTCGAAGACCGACCGACCGCTTCCGCCCGCTCCTACCTCCATCGCGAGCGAATCGATCCACCGCCCTCCTCCTCCTTCGAGCCGACCGCCCCCCGAAAGTCAACGCCTTCTCCGCTCGAAGCCAGAAGCCGCCATCCCGTTCGAACCCCGAGCGCCACCCTCGAGAGCCCCCCCCCCCGTCGATCTGCGAAACCACCCCCCCCTTCTTCAAAATACTATAAGTATTTTATTGTATTTTATTTTTATTTTAATTCGTTAAAACTGATTTTTTTTTTTTAAAGGAATAAAAACAGATTTTTTAAAGGAATAAAAACAGATTTTTTAGAAAAGTAAAAACAGATTTTTTAGAAAGGTAAAAACAGAATTTTTTTTTTAGAAAGTAAAAAACATTTTTTTTAGAAATGTAAAAACCTGATTTTGTTTAAAAGAGTAAAAACCTGATTTTGTTTAAAAGTATAAAAACCTGATTTTTCAAAAGGAAAAAAAACTGATTTTAAAATGATTTATAAACTAGGAAGAGATTAGAAATTTAAAGGGAAAAATCAGATTTTTATATATCGAAAGTCGAAAGAAAAATCAGATTTTTATATATTGAAAGTCGAAAGAAAAATCAGATTTTTATATACTGAATAGCGAAGTCAAAATTCGATTTTTATATATTGAATAACATAGTAAAAATTCGATTTTTACATATGTAGAGAATACAAGCAACGAAGCTACAAAAGACGAGAAAGGCGAAGATTTCTCTAAGTGAAGTGTCGTGAAGTTGGATAGCTATTGGTGAGATTTCTGATTTAAAAATATTATATATGTGTTGAAAATGAAAGTGAATAGTTATATATAAATATCTATATATATATATACGCCCCTCGTCCACAAACCATGGACGATATTTATTGGTTGAAATTGTTGTGAAAATTGATTGATAGCGAATGATTGTTTGGGATTGTTGGTGATTGATATTGGTTGGTTGTGGTTGAAAAATACCCATTGGTGGTTGAGAAATATTTGGTTGAAACCACATAGGATTAGTTTGTGGAAATGAAATAAATATATACATGTCGCCTGCGTGCGAACTAGATGCATGAACCCCATTGTCAAAAACCGCGAGGTTTTAAGGTAGAGCGAGGAGCCGTACTAGGGACGGTGCAGGTTTAACTACCCTGCCGTTATGCTGCCGAAATTTTGAATAATATTCGTGTGTTTGAATTATTTTCATTTGCTTAAACTATATTTATTCATTGTATAGAAAACATTCATGTGTTGAATTGATATTCATTCGTTGATTAGAAATTCATGTGTTGGATGGTATTCATATTTTGAAATAAATTGTTTGATAATAAAAATCACATTTTTATCTATATATAGAAACTATAGAAAACATTCATGTGTTGAATTGATATTCATTCGTTGATTAGAAATTCATGTGTTGAATGGTATTCATATTTTGAAAATAAATTGTTTGATAATAAAAATCACATTTTTATCTATATATAGAAACTATAGAAAACATTCATGTGTTGAATTGATATTCATTCGTTGATTAGAAATTCATGTGTTGGATGGTATTCATATTTTGAAATAAATTGTTTGATAATAAAAATCACATTTTTATCTATATATAGAAACTATAGAAAACATTCATGTGTTGAATTGATATTCATTCGTTGATTAGAAATTCATGTGTTGGATGGTATTCATATTTTGAAATAAATTGTTTGATGATAAAAATCACCTTTTATCTATATATAAAATCCTATTTTTGTAACCTATATGAACTATATAGAAAATAGTGTTTTTGAAATGAATTGTTTTACAATAAAAATCACATTTTTATTGTATACATAAATCGTTGAAATGTGAAGTGTTAAAAATAGCCACTTGTTCAAAATAAACATATATGAGATGAAATATTCATTAATTAGCTAATGAAATGATTTGCACCTATTTATGTAACATTAGAATGAATGGAGTTTTTAAACCAAATAGAAATCAAATATGAAGTCGAATAGAAATTGATAAATGATAAGAACTGTATATATATGTGCATGCAATATTCATTGAACAGGTTATAGCAAAGGGGCTAGAGAAGAGGAATAAAATTTTGTGCCCGACAAATAGGTACACATTTACTGATTTGTTTGGGTGATGATTTTGAGCCTGTTGGCTAGCCGCTTGGCTTTTTCTTTTTCTTTTTGAGATTAGAAGGACCGGGAACGCTATTTGCGATTTCCCGATGCTCCCGGTGCAGGGGAGGTTATGGCGAAATTTTTCGAAAATTTAAGGCGTTAGAAAAATATTTGAAGTTAAAACGATATGGAAATCATTGAATGAACTATATTTATATAAATATATAAATATAAATAAAATTAAAACGAAACGAAGCCGTGCAGTTCGTGTTTTGAAACCGTGTTTTCAAACAACTAGTACGGGAAATCCGACCATTGGATTTTCCCGAAACCTCAACCGTCGGGTTCGCCTTGGAATAATCTTTCCAACGGCACCAACCTTGTAAAAATCCAACGGTTGGATTGTCTGGAATGTTTAATTCAAATTTGAAGAAAAACAGCGCCAGAATCGATTTTATTTATATATAAATATAAATAGAATTATATTTAATCGAATAACGACGCTGCAGTTCGTATTTTGAAATCGAAACTTCAAACGATTGTACCGGGAGATCCGACCGTCGGATTTTCCCGAAACTGGAACCGTTGGATTCGTTTTGAAAAGACCTTTCTAATGATGTAAATTTTGTGAAGATCCAACGGTTAGATTTTCAGATATGTGTAAATCAAATCTGAAGAAAAACAGCGCCACGGCCGCCTTATGGCCCGAAGCGTCGTTTTGAATAAAATGGCTATTTTAAAATAAATAAAAATAGCGATAAATCGTTATAAAATATTATAAGCGATATGGAAGGGAAATAAACTGAATTTGCTCGATTTGTGTGGCTTTTGATGGTTGAATGTATTTGGTGTGAAAATTACATTAAAGAACAAAATTGGTGTTGTCGAATAATTTAACCATTGAAATAAATTGATTTGAAATTCTAAATATACGTGAATTATTTGAAAAAGCCAAGTTAATTCTCATTTCAAATAATTGATCGACGATTGAAAGTCGAAGATGAAGACGATGGTCGAAGACCGGAGATCTTCACCTCGTTTGGATGGTAACCGAGGTCCTGATTGGGAGGCATCCCGAAATATGGATAATGAGTGGTGATCGTCCAGACGTACGTGGTGATCGATGGGTTTGCGAGGTATTTAGTGCCTCCGGTTTTGTTCAGACCCAGAACGGACTTGTAAATGGACTGTGTGTCTGACATAGGATTTATTCTGTGTGGCATGCCAAGATGCAGTGATCAGGGCTTCTGTTGAAAAGCAAAGTCTTGTGGTGATGATCAAAGCACCGCCTGTGTGGCGTAGCTTTGTGTATAACGTGAATTCGCGAGCCTCACACCCCGGTATGAACCTAAAACGGGAGAACGGACCTCAGGGAGGGCCTACGTTTCCTCCTAGCTAAAAGTGGCGTCAGTGGTTTTACACGCCCTAACGAGTTTGACTTATGTGGTTGTTGCTGTTGCGAGGCGCCTCGGTTAGATCGGACGATCCGGGTCCGATGGAGTCATTCGTTGGCTCGCTTACGCCCCAAAGGGCGGCGAAACGTAGTGCTCAGGCATTTTAATCCACTCCGTGTGGACCGGCCCTGACGATCCAAGGCTTGCCTGCGCGCTTGCCTGAGACTCGGGCTAGGCAGCCTCGAATTCGGTAAGGACTATCTTTTGCCTTGGTTCATGACGGAAATCCAATTTCCAAATACGACATCGTGCGGTTTTGATTGTATATATATATGGCGACATGATATATGGTACCCATGCCGTCTATGATTGATAGTTATGATTTGAAATTGTTTTCAAAACATATAAACACTAGCAATAATATCAAATGCCTTTGTTTTATTCGTATCAATCATATTTTGGCCATTATAAGGTAAAACTCTATCCTGCGGTTTGCGTTGCATTGTGTGATGGGAACTGAGTCTTATAATGGCTTCATTTTTATAAAAAGCATAGCGATGTTTAAAAGAAAGATTTGTTTTAAAGCACTGGCAATCCAATGGAGTAAACCCGTTCCACGAAAGTGGCGTGGTCCTGTGATTAGCCAATTATATATGTGTTGAGTGGATTTCTCATACCAGTCCCATGACTGACTCGTAGTCTGTTTCACTTTCAAACTCGGGTGCCCCTTTTTCCACACGGGCAGCCTTGTATTCAGGTTTAGCTGGTTCTTTCTGGATAGTTGGAGCTGAAGATGGATTCTATCATTTATTTCTTTTTATGCTGTTCAGCTCCTATTGTACATATTTTGTTTATTTCCGCTGTAGACATTTATGTATAGCTGAACTGTATTTGTACTAAGTAAGATCCTGCACTGTGTAACTCTGATGATTACTTTTATCCAGTATATTTTGTTGTTCATTATCTGGTGTATTTATTTAATTCTGTTCTGCTATTATCTGTTTCTGTGTTATATTCCAAAGATAACCTTGTTTCCGTGAAAACGGGAAATCGGGTCGTCTCAAATAGCAAAGCGGAATTGATCAATTTAAAGAAGAAAAACCTAAGTTATAGGGGAGGGAGGGCAAAACATAAAATGATGCAGAAGTATATGTGTTTGCTATGGCTAATAATTGAATATTTCCCCTTGTTTTTCCAGTGAAATAATTGAGTTCATAACTTATGTCCATGCTGATCTGTGTAGTGTTTATTTATTATTATTATTTATTGTAACGGCCGGGAATTTCACTCGATCCGAATCAGTCGTTAAACCGATTTAGACCGTTCGAAACCCCTGATCGTTTTGAGAACAGGACAAATTGGAACGCAGACGGAAGAACATTTCATTGCTATTACAACAATTCCATCAGATACAAGAATATACAGAGTATAAATGAATAAATTACATTCAACAAATATCAGATATTTAAATTACATTTAAATACATCGCAGCGGAAAATAACACAAAAGCACAACTAGAAGTAATGCACGGATACAGAGCTTTCCGAGCATCGTTCCAGCTGTAAATCAGGATCCTGTGAATATAAATCTGCAAAACCAAAACTACTAGCTGCCCGTGTGGTAAATAGGGGCACCCAGAGTTTAGGTTAAAACAATAAACTCCAGGTCAGTCATGTGACTGGTGTGAGAACTAAAACAGTTATATAAAACTTTACTTTAAAATAGAGTAATTCAAGGGATGTAGTGACCCGAAAATCCGGTAGAATTTGAGCTGACCAAAAACACAAGTCCAACCCCAAATATCACGGAAATTCGAACCATTAATAGAAAGAAGTTAGAGGGTGAGGATAGATAAGATAGAAACTTAGAATAGAAGAAGAAGAAGAACACAACATCAGAGTAACACGAATCTCACAGCGGAACGAATAACATATAATATATATAACATAACTTGAAATATACATCTGTACTTGAATATACATCAATATCAAAGTACATCACTTACAACACAGCAGAAATAACTATAGCTATATGATCCTGAAGCCTCCTGCTCCAAGCTCTTCCAGTATATCTGTAAATTCCCGACTACTTGACTGCCCGTACAAATTTAGGCACCCAAGAGTTTAGGGAAAACAACAAAGTAAACTCCGGGTCACTGGTATGAGTAAACAGTTTAAAACAGTTTTAGAAAACTAAATGATATCTCATAAGACCACGCCGTATAACACGGAACGGATTTTTCCCTTATGAGAATCCAAACACTTGATTTATCTTTATATCAAAACTCTTTTGATATTATAATAATGTCTAAATCAAGTAGATAACAATCTAGTGGAACGTTTGCATCTCACGTTCCATATATATATATAATCAAAACCGCAAGCACGTATTGGGTATTTGGTTTTCCAACTATGACAAGGTATGGAATCACCTTCCGCTGGTATATCTCTAGAGGAGAATACACCGAGTTCAACAAGAACATCTTGCAACTCAGCCACACATGACCGACCACTCATTTCGCTTGAGTGTATCGAATGTATATCACCAACGATTGGGATCACCAATCGTTTCCCGAATGGGACAGCATCGACAATAGATTTTTAGAAGTAAATGAAACTCTAGATCAGGTGATTATACACCCTAATAGGTGCGACCTACATAGCCATGCTGCTTGCCCGATTTCTGTCATTTACCGGATGCTGAGGCTAGAAGCTACGCTTTATCATCACACCAGATTCACTTCGAATGTCACATCGTCAGATCCATCGAAAATCACTAATTGACGTCTACAACAGTACATTACGTGTCAGCCAAAAGAAGTTTCCTCCTCCGCTTCCACTCTTGGTACTGTTGAAGAAATCAATGTACGTGACCTTTCTGGAAATACTCTGTCAGACATTCATCCATACAAGTCACCCAGGAACAGGATGAACTGAAGGCACTATTTCTATTAATAGAAAAAGTCCTTGCACTCTACTCCGTCTTCGATTATCTTTATATAATCTGATTCGTACGCTACTGCCGATATGGAGTGGTTCTTCGGATAATAATCCAACCGGTCTCTCCATATTGACAACGATGGTCAAAACTTCGATAGTCTGTGATTTAACTATCGAATAAAAACAAGTGTTTCGATAGTCGATGATTTAACTATCGAATAAAACAAGTGTTTATCCAAACATCCAACAATCACTGAACCTTTAATTAATATTCCATTAATTAAATCTCGTTTCTATTTCTTTATCAATATTTGTTAATCAAATATTTCAATAACCATATTGCCCTTTTATGTTCTTTGGAAAACATTTCCATATATCGCCTTCCTTAAATTTCTAGCTTTAGAAATATTCATTATTCTATTTCCAAGCTTTGCACATATTTGGGTTAAAACAGATGTTGTGTAAAACATCGTTACGACAACCCAAATACAGTATTTAACTAATTCTTATTCCACATTGATCTTCGAGCCTGAATCTTGCTACTTATCGGTATATCATGAAATCAACCAAGTTGGGGTATAATTACCTCTCAGACCTTGACTGAATAACATTTAACGTCAAAACAGACAAGACTACTTACTCGAATAATCAATACCATACAACTGATTATTCACCTTTAAACACATATACATTTTCTCATTCTATTCCTACTAGATTTTATTCTTATACTTCCTTTTTTTATTATACTACTCTATTTCTAAGTTCGTTTTCTTATCGACTTCTATATATATCGATACGTTGATTTCTAACTATCAAATTATCTTAAAAATATTCTATCTCCTTAAATTCCCGGAAAAATTCGCCATAACCTCCTTTATACCGGGAGCATCGGGAAATTTCAAATAGCTTTCCCGGTCCTTCTCATCTCAAAAAGAAAAAGAAAAAGCCAAGCGGCTAGCCGATACGGCGCATAAAATCTCATATGGAAATTAAATACGTACCTTTTTGTCAGACATTCTATTTATTTCACTTCTATACTTTATTCCATACCTGTCTCCTGTATGTCTATACCTGTCCAATCTATTTTAACTATACCAATCGTTTTAACTCAATTTGTTAATTAAATCTGTTAATTAACTTTTCAGTCTATTTCACCTTCATATTTGATCATGACATGTTCAAATATATTTTAACTGCATATTAACAAATTCTAATTATACTCATACTCTCGTTTCCTTATCGACTACTCTATTCAAATTCCAATTCAATTCTATTTGAATTCTCTTTATTTAAAACTTCATTTGAATTCCATTTTCAAATTCTATAGTTTAGAGTCCATTCGAATTCTATATTCAAATTCTATAGTTAAAGTCCATTTGAATTCTATATTCAAATCGTTAGTTTAAAGTCTATTTGAACTCTATATTCAAATCATTTAAAGTCCCTTTGAATTTCTATATTCAAATCTATAGTTTAAAGTCTATTTGAACTTCTATATTCAAATCTATAGTTTAAAGTCCCTTTGAATTTCTATATTCAAATCTATAGTTTAAAGTCTATTTGAATTTCTATATTCAAATCTATAGTTTAAAGTCTATTTGAATTTCTATATTCAAATCTATAGTTTAAAGTCCATTTGAATTTCTATATTCAAATCTATAGTTTAAAGTCTATTTGAACTCTATATTCAAATCTATAGTTTAAAGTCCATTTGAATTTCTATATTCAAATCTATAGTTTAAAGTCTATTTGAATTTCTATATTCAAATCTATAGTTTAAAGTCTATTTGAATTTCTATATTCAAATCTATATTCAAAGTCTATTGAAGTTCTATATTCAAAGTCTATTGAATTTCTATATTCAAATCTATATTCAAAGTCTATTGAATTTCTATATTCAAATCTATATTCAAAGTCTATTGAAGTTCTATATTCAAATCTATATTCAAAGTCTATTGAATTTCTATATTCAAATACTATCGTTTTAAGTCCATTTGAATTTCTATATTCAAATACTATCGTTTTAAGTCCATTTGAATTTCTATATTCAAATACTATCGTTTTAAGTCCATTTGAATTTCTATATTCAAATACTATAGTTTAAAGTCCATTTGAATTTCTATATTCAAATACTATAGTTTAAAGTCCATTTGAATTCTCTGCATTATTTATAAACAACGTTTATAACTTCAGTTCAAATCCCACCTTTCCATTTATAAACAACGTTTATAAATTTGATCACTTGTTTTATATACCTTCAAAACAAGTTAATATTTTCTATAGTTTTATTAAAAATTCAAATTCTATTTATAAAAATAGAATTTCCTTTTTAAATATCAAATACCCTTTCCGATATTTTTATGAATCAATATTCAAGCTCTAGAGATATTTTAAACAATCAAACCAACCAATTTTCAATCATTTGATTTTTAACATATCATATATGAATATATATATGAAATCAAACAAACAACAGATAATATATATTTTTGAGGAATCCAGTTGGATTCCTCCAACCTGTTTTCCTGCATCCACAGATGTTAGTCAACATAGTAATACCCATCCTGCTTCGAGGCAGGATATCGCGGTATAGAAGGTCATCCACTAATCATAGCGTGGGGCGTATAGGGTAATCATCCGCTAATGAAACCGCGGGCATCCGCTAATGAGACTGCGGGAATCCAACCAATCAATCAACCCAATATATATATAATAGTCCTAAATAACTAATATATTTAAATCAACCAAACAATATTCAAACAAGAACAGACAATTATTTTTAACTATATAAAAATAAGTTCTAAATAAAAGGTGAGATTTACTCACCAGAATTTTCCTTTGTTGAATACCCATTTAAATCCTGTAACTTCATAGCTACGAATCCTCTCAAATGATTCTACCTAGCACTGAGGATAATTTATTTTATTATCAGTTAAGCTATTATTTATTTAATTTAAATAATTAACCAAATAAATATTTTGTCCTATGTATTTTAAATTCTATAAAATTGTATACCTTAATGATCTTAATTTTAAATATCTTACTAATCTAATTTAAATTTTATATAAGGCTATTACTAACTAAATTTTCCCTTTTTATTTTCAAATTCCATGTTTTGCAGAAAACGAAATTCCTTTTTTCAACAATGTAAAAATCTTATTTTTAATCTATACATTAATCAAACTAAAAACAAGAAATTACCTTAATTCATTTCCCTAATCTCCCTCTTCCGTTACTGATGAGTTCCTGCCGCTCAAACCCAACATCATGGTTACTGCTCAAAACACCGACTAGCTCCCTGTTCGAATACTGTAATCGCGACTCCAACCACCAGCAGAAGAGGAGCGAACTTTTTGTACATCGATGGTTCCCAAACTCACCTCCACACGAGCGCCTCCTCCTTTCGAACACTGCGTTGCCATTAGATGGACTCAGTTCCCCTTTTTGATGGATCCCATACTTGATTATACAGTTTGAACACAACTCGCACCTCTTCAACGCCGTTCACAACGATTTGTTCATAGCTCCCTCAAAGCCTATCGCAATTCCTGAATCGAACAAAAGTTCGATCTTCAAATTACTGAACGCGATAACCCTAGCTGGTGGTTTCGATCGTGCCTACCACTTGAACGCTGCTTCCATTTCAATTACTGATTTCCGCAGTTTTCGATTTGAGGTTTTAAAGATGGAAATGGGGTTTGATTTCCTTCGAATGGTTTTTAAGAGGAGCGGCTTCAGCTGAAGCTTTTGATTTTCTCAGAGGAATTTTCCATTTTGTTTTGGCTATGAACGATAGAACATGGGAAAGGCATGGCTTATTTAAATAGAAAGGAAAACAAAGTGTGGATTGAGAATTTGACAGCAAGGCCTCCTTGTTTTCTCTTATGTGTTTTGTTTCTATCCACCAACACTAATATTTTATTTAGTTTTGGTCTGGTATCCTTAAATTTAAAATACCCATGATGCCGAACTCCTTTCTGAACCCAACAACTGTTAATTCTAGGGTAAAACCACTATTCTGAACCCAATGGGATAGGTCACGAAGTCTAATTCGATCCTCTGTAGAAGATATTAATTTAATTCAATAAAAATTAATTTCAAATAATTTATTTCCTCGATAAATGAATAAATATCATTATCGTTATAAATTCAAACTAAATTTCCTATTAATTATTTGAACTGTTTTCAATTCAAATAAAAATTAGAATTCAACTAAATCCATTTTCTTATTCTGATAATTTAATATTTGAATATTAAATTGATATTGATTTTTTTAAATCGATAACTCCCTATAAAAATTGATTTATTTACTTAACTAAATATTTAAATCCATATCAAATATTTTAAAATTTACCCCTAAGAGTCCGGGTCATTACAAGGGACCACGCCGTATAACACGGAACGGGTTTCCTCCCAAGAATACCAGTGCATAGAATAAACAACGCAATGCTTTTTCGAAAAATGAAGCTATTATAAGACCCAGGTCCCATCACACAATGCAACGCAAGCCGGAGGATAGGGTTTTCCCTTATAATAGCCAAACATGCTTGGTACGTTTAAAACAAATCATTTGATACTATAATTAGTGTATAGTGTCAAAACATTTTCAATCATAAATATTAATCCTAGGCGGCATGGGTGCCATCTATCATGTCGCCGTACTAGGCTCTACAAATAAAACCGAAATACACGTACTGGAAATTGGATTTCCGTCATGAGTCGAGGCAAGGGGCAAGCTCCTCTCCGCTTCGAGACACTCTAGCAAATGCTCAGGACTACACACTCTGGGCAGCCACTTGGATCGGTTGGGTCGGTCCTCTCTTACGTTTGAGGATTGGCAATTCCTGAACACACATTTCCCGGTCCTTACAGACCTAATATCGAGGCACCTCATTCCAACAACTACAAAGGTGAAAAGTATATAAATGTCAGGGCTGGTAAGTCACTGACACCACCAAAGCTAGAAAGAAACATCGTGTTCTCCCAACGGTCCGTATCCCGTTTTTAACTCATACCGAGGTGTAAGGCTCGCGAATTCACGTTATACACAAAGCTACGCCACAAAGGCCGTGCTTTGATCATCTACCACAAGACTTTGCTTTTCAACAGAAGCCTTGATCCATGCAACTCAGCGTGCCACACAGGCAATTCATGCTATGCGATTGATATCTATCGATATATAACATCTAAGCTCGTACGTCTCAGAGAAGGGCGCTAAGCAGGAGAATAAATTCTCCGCTGCCAAACAGATATATATTTAACAGAAATCAATCAACACAGAATAAAATCAAATGTCAGACACACAATCCATTTACAAGTTCGTTCTGGGTCTGAACGAAACCGGAGGCACTTTCCTCGCATATCCATCGATCTCCAAGTACGTCTGGACGACCACCAACTGATTCCCTCATCTTGGGTGTACAGCCCAATCAAGATCATCAGTAATCACCCAAACGATGTGAAGACTTCCAGTCTTCAACCACCGTCTTCATCTTCGACATATCGTCGAATCGGTTATTCAGAATGGGTATAAACCCGGCCTTTTCGAACAACTCGCGTATATTAAAAACAAATGTTACACAAACACAACATACGCCTCATTCCAATTCATTAGTCACTAACCGTAAATCAATAAGAGAACAATTTCCCAAATATTAACCCCGAAGGCCGAAACCAACATCAGATCAATACCCAGGAAACCATTCTTCTTAGCTAACCTATAGCTAGTTTCTAAATTCCACATTCTTAGGGAAAGGTTCCCATTAATTTTATCCAAGATAAATTCTTTAAAATTTATCCTTTAATCTTCCTTTGGATGTCGTTTCAAACCAAATTATGGTTTTCCAAACTAGTCGAGATTAGCGAACCACACCGAAGTAATTATTTATTTTATTTCCCAATCCCAACCTATTCATCCCATGAAGCAAAACTGGTAATACTCCATATCTAACACCACAGTGTTGTCAGTAAAATTAATTACCATTTCACGTTCAAATCCAATTAAAGATTTAAATATCGCTTTGTGGCAAAACTGGTGATACTCCATTCTCGCCCACTTTCTATATTTGATAATTTAAATTATCAATCCACATTTCAATTTAATTGCAGATTCCTTAAAACTCCTTTTTCTGGGTTAAAGAACTAATGTCATTTAAAACACAGTACACGATAAACCCAAATCACATTCTATTTCTTATCGGGTTAAATAACCAGTGTTATTTAAAACACCGTTCACGATAAACCCACAAATGAATTTTAATTCAATTCCAATCAAATATATTAGAAATTCCGATTATTTAAAACCCCTTTTTAAATCTAATTTATTTATTTAAAAATAATTGGATTTTAAATTTAGTTCAAAACTAGTTCATTTCGATAAAAATCCATTTTTGTCTTTTCAAATATGGAGTTTTTCATCTCAATTCTTCCTAAATCATTTCTTATGATTCTATACAAATTATTACTATTTTTAATAATTTTATCAAGGCCCGTACAGTCGATTTCTATCAACGGCCATCGAACTGCACTTACAACGACCTTTCCCAAATTTGATTTGGATGTATATCCAAATCCAACCGTTATAATTCAAATTTCTAATATTCGTTAGAAAGCTCTTTTCGATACGAACCCAACGGTTCCGGTTTTAGGAGAATCCGACGGTCGGATCTCCCGTAATGTCCGTTTGAAGTCAATGGTCGAAATTCACGAACTGCCGCGGTGTGGCGCGTTCTATTCAGGCCATTATATTATACATATAATATATATAATATATATTTCGTCGATTTCTATTTAAAACGAATTTTATAAATAGTTTTGAATTCGTTTCAAAAACATTTCATCTTCCTGAATTCATTTCAAATCGATTTTTATTCTATCTCAATTCAATTCAAATTCGTTTTCTGTTCAATTCAATTCAAATTCGTTTTCTATTCAATTCAATTCAAATTCGTTTTCTATTCAAATCAAATCAAATTCGTTTTCTTTTCAATTCGAATTCAATTCGTTTTCTATTCAATTCAATTCAAATTCGTTTTCTATTCAAATCAAATCAAATTCGTTTTCTATTCAAATCAAATCAAATTCGTTTTCTATTCAATTCAATTTAAATTATTTTCTATTCAATTCAATTCAAATTCGTTTTCTATTCAATTCAATTCAAATTCGTTTTCTATTCAAATCAAATCAAATTCGTTTTCTATTCAATTCAATTCAAATTCGTTTTCTATTCAATTCAAATTCGTTTTCTATTCAATTCAATTCAAATTCGTTTTCTATTCAATTCAATTCAATTCAAATTCGTTTTCTATTCAATTCAATTCAAATTCGTTTTCTATTCAATTCAATTCAAATTCGTTTTCTATTCAATTCGAATTTGTTTTCTATTCAATTCAATTCGAATTTGTTTTCTATTCAATTCAATTCGAATTCGTTTTCTATTCAATTCAATTCGAATTCGTTTTCTATTCAATTCAATTCGAATTCGTTTTCTATTCAATTCAATTCGAATTTGTTTTCTATTCAATTCAATTCGAATTCGTTTTCTATTCAATTCAATTCGAACTCGTTTTCTATTCAATTCAATTCAAATTCGTTTTCTATTCAAATCAAATCAAATTCGTTTTCTATTCAATTCAATTCAAATTCGTTTTCTATTCAATTCAATTCAAATTCGTTTTCTATTCAATTCAATTCGAAATTCAATTCAATTCAAATTCGTTTTCTATTCAATTCAATTCGAATTCGTTTTCTATTCAATTCAATTCAAATTCGTTTTCTATTCAATTCAATTCGAATTGAAAAACGAATATAATGGATATAAATATCGTTTGCGTCAAAATAGCGCATCTCTAATCAATACGGCTTTATATATTTCAATAATTCCATTATTCTATTCGACAAATGAATCTATATTTTTGTCAACACGTGACTAATCCCAACGAATGAGTACTGTCCACGTGTGACTATTTTTGTTATTTAATATATTTTATAAAAAATTATGGTATCTATCGTTTGATTTAAAATCAGACTCCAACCGTACACTAGTAAGAGAACGATTCCCTGAATATTAACCCCGAAGGCCGAAACCAACATCAGATCAATATCCAGGAGACCACTCATCTTATCTATTTTCCAGTTAATTTCTAATTTTATATATGATAAAGATGTAAATTTTATTGTTAAAATACTTCGTTTAACACATGACTAATCTCAACTAATGAGTACAGTCAACACATGAACTTTTACTTTATAATGATAAAGATATAAATTTTATTGTTAAAATATTTCGTTCAACACATGACTAATCTCAACGGATGAGTACTGTCAACACATGAACCTTTACTTTATAGTGATAAAGATATAAATTTTATTGTTAAAATATTTCGTTCAACACATGACTTATCTCAACGGATGAGTACTGTCAACACATGAACCTTTACTTTATAGTGATAAAGATATAAATTTTATTGTTAAAATATTTCGTTTAACACATGACTAATCTCAACGGATGAGTACTGTCAACACATGAACCTTTACTTAATAATATTCTTTATTTTCCCGATTGGAATGAGGCCCAATCAATTACCATATAAAGTTAATTATATGGATTCCATACAACACATGTATATAATAGCAACGATAAATAATCAACCATCATCCAAAGTGCACTACACTGTATAAGCATCAAATATAGATATCTAACGCTTATAACAGCCTGTCAATCAATCGATCGACATACAACTAATTATTGGGATTGGTGTATGCCGTATTTTATCCCAATACCCGTGTGGGGTTTCAAACAATCTAACACAGATTTTATTTGTGCTGTTGGGCGATGTGTAAAATTTATCGTCCTAATCAATATCAGTCAAATCGGTGTATATAAACAAATCGGCCGATTTGTTTATAAATATTTATTTATTCACATTCACGTTAAAAATTATATTTTTAATTTTAATTAATTTATTTCCACCATCTACAATTTATTATCGATTTCACATCAACATAACAAACAATTTTCACAACACATCAATTAAACAAACAAGCCATCCATGGTCTGTGGATGGCGGGTGTCGGGTGCTGTTAAGCACCGTCTGCATCCTAGTATATATATAACTAGAAAAAGAAATTTAGAGTGAGAAGGTCTCACCGATAGCTAATCCAACTCCACGACACTTCCTATGTAGAAAATCTTGTCGTTCTCGCCTTTTGTCACTTTCGTTGCCCGTAGCCACTACATAAATAAAAATCGAATTTTTTACTTCGCTATTCAATATATAAAAATTGAATTTTTACTTCGCTATTCAATATATAAAAATCGAATTTTTTACTTCGCTATTCAATATATAAAAATCGAATTTTTACTTCGCTATTCAATATATAAAAATCGAATTTTTACTTCGCTATTCAATATATAAAAATCCTATTTTTACATCGCTACTATGTAGATAAAAATTCCATTTTTACATCGCTATTCTCTACATAAAGATTTCGCCTTTTTAAATATAAAGATTTCGCCTTTTCAAATATAAAGATTTCGCCTTTTCAATTATAAAGATTTCGCCTTTTCAATTTCAAAATTCTAATCTTTTCTATTTTAAAAGTCTAATCTTTTCTATTTTAAAAATCTAATCTTTTCTATTTTAAAAATCTAAACTTTATACTTCATACTTCATCTTACTTATAGAAAAATCTAGCCTCTACACTAATGAAAAATCTCTACTTTCTATAATGGTAAATCGGATCTTTATATTGGGAATAAAAATCAGAAAGAAAAGGGGTAAACTTACAAAGTTTTAAGGGTTTGGATGCTGGAAGAAGGGGGGAGGCTGATGACGCTGAGGTGGCGGAGAGATGGTCAGGGCGTCGGTGCGGGGGCTGTGGTGGGTGCTTCGGGCGCAGGGGGTCCCACGGTGAAGGGTGCGGTGGTTTGATTGGAGGAGGAGAGCGAGGTGAGAGAGGACAGGGAGGGTGAGCGCGCCACGAGGTGGTTGATCGGAGGGAGAGGCGGCGGTCTGCTGGCCTCCGGCGGCGCTTGGAGTGGAGACGAGGAGGAACGACGATCTCGTCGTTTGTTTTTTTTTCTTTTTTTTCTTTCTTCTGAACTAATGAAAACCAGAAGGGGGGGCCAGAACGAATAAAGGAAGAGGGTTTGTAACGACACGGATTTTGCCCGACCTTAATCGATCACAAAATCGACCAAGACCGTTCAAAACTCGCATACGTTAACTTTGGGAATACAAAACATTAGAACAATAACAACAGACTTTTATTACATTACAATAATATAACATCAGAGTACAGAATATCAGAGTACAAATAAAGTAAACTACAGCAGAAGATAAATTACAACAGATTTAATACATTAAACAGCGGAAGACTTCTAAGCTCTGGACACAACTTTAGGCTTCGATCCAGGATCCTGCTAAAGAGAGAGATGTCTGCAAAAAGCTACTCGACTGCCCGTGTGGAAAAGAGGGCACCCGAGTTTGCAAAGTGAAACAAACTACGAGTCAGTCATGGGACTGGTGTGAGAATTCTAAACTAATTTAACTAATAGTAATAAGGCAAATCCAAGGACCACGCCGCTAACGCGGAACGGGTTTACTCCAATGGATTACCGTGCATAAACTAAAGTAAATCGAGAAATAACGCAATGTCTTTTTGGAAAAATGAAACCATTATAAGACCCAGGTCCCATCACACAATGCAACGCACACCAGAGGATAGGGTTTTACCTTATAATGGTCAAAAGATGCTTGATACGTATAAAACGGATTTGATATTATTATTAGTGTATATATGTTTTAATAAAAAGATTTGAATCATAAGTATCAATCCTAGACGGCATGGTTACCATATAGCATGTCGCCAATACTAGTTCTACAATCAAAACCGCAAGGTCGTATTGGAAATTGGATTTCCATCATGAGTCGAGGCTAGGGGCAAGCTCCTCTCCGATTCGAGACACTCTAGCAAATGCCTCAGGATCCCCCGCAGTGAACCCTTGGATCTTCAGGGCCGGTCCCCGCCTATGGGCAGTGGATTAGTTATGCCTGAACACACGCTTCCCGGTCCCTTTGGACCTATAGTATGACCACCAACGGCCTATAAAAATAACGAGGCGCCTCAAAATCCATCATCCACATAAGTAAAATGTCAGGGCTGGTAGGTCGCTGACACCACTCTAGCTAGAAAGAAACGTGTGCACTCCCTGCAGTCCATATCCCGTTTTTGACTCATACCGGGGTGTGAGGCTCGCAAAGTCACGCTATACACAAAGCTACGCCTAAACAGGCCGTGCTTTGATCATCAACCACAAGGCCTGCTTTTCAACAAAAGCCTTGATCAATGCATCTTAGCATGCCACATTGTTAGTCCATACTATACCATTGATTTCTACCAATATATAACCCCTAAGCTCGTACGTCGCAGAGAAGGGTGTTAACCACCAAACAGATATATATTAAGAGAGATCAACGAATGTAGTATAAGGGACTACAACGTCAGACATACATTCCATTTATAAACTTATGCCCTGGGTCTGAGCGAAAGTCAAATCCGTGCAATCAACACTACGTCCGGACGGCTACTACTGTCGCCCCTTCAAGGTAGCTACTCCCATCATGGGTCTCAATAGCAACACACCCATTCGATGTGAAGATCGTCGGTCTTCAATCACCGTCTTCAACTCTTCGAACGTCGTATCATTATTTGGAATGAGAGTAAACTCGGACTTTCCAAATAATTCTCGCATATATAAATTTGCAAACCATTCTATATCGTTATTTATTCTTTTATAAATATAAATATCGTCCATCCATTTCATGTATATATATATCGTCCATTCATTTCATAAATATCGTCCATTCATTTCATGCATATAAATATTGTCCATTCATTTCATGCATATAAATATATCGTCCATTCATTTCATGCATTTCATATGCGACTTCATGCTTTTTAAAACATGTTAAATTTTCATATGCGGTTCATGCTTCTAAATCATGTTTCATTTCATATTTTTATATTTTTATTCGCATGTGAAATGTAAATAAAAATTCCCTTCTTATTTTCATCTTTTTATTTACATGTGAAAAGTAAATAAAAGTTTCATTCTTATTTTTATCTTTTATTTACATGCGAAATGTAAATAAAAGTTTCATTCTTATTTTCATTCTTTTATTTACATATGAAATGTAAATAAAAAGTTTCATTACTTTTATTTATATAAAATATATAAATAATATAACCATTTCATGTTTTCATTCATTTATTCATTTATAACATGAAAATATTCATTGCTTTATGGTTCATTTTCCATTTTCGATCACTTTCTTAATTCAGTGATCTTAACTACTTAATTCCTTTTCAATCAAATTAAAGATTTAATTAAAATTTTATTTAGTTTTAATCTTCCAAAGTCATTACTAAATGATTATTCAATTTCTAGGGAATTAATTCTATCATAAATTCGGGTTAAAGAATAAATGTTATTTAAAACATAATTCACGATAAACCCAAATTTAGATTTCATAAATTTCCCATTTAATATATATAATTAGACATCATTTATTTCAGAGTATTTCATTTAATCTTAAATAAAATATTAATCATCTTCGATTTCCTTTATAAAATGTATAACATAATTTATACGGGTTAAAATGGAGTTACTATTTTTTAAATGGACCGAATGGCCCAATTCATTTTCCTTATCCATTTATTATGTTTATCTTTACATTTTATTATTTAATAGCGGGCCAGACCTCTCACATTAGGCCTACAACTTGTGGATGCTGGATATGCCGGTTGGTTCCGGGCAGACTTCTACCACAGGTTGGGCTTAACCTCGTGTCTTGACCCAATTCGTATTTGCGCACTTGGACCTCTCACATTAGGCCCAACATTTATGGCTGCTGGATATGCCGGTTGGTTCCGGGCAGACTTCCGCCATAAATGTGACCTAACCTCGTGTCCAGGTACAATTAAAAAAAATTATTTATAAATATTATCCAAGAATATTATTTTAAAATATTTTATATTTTAAAATATCCTACTACTTAATATCATTCCTTACTTGAAATATTCTTTCATATAAAGCTTTATTATTCCATTTCAATACATATTAACTTTCCATATTATTATGATATTATAATAATAATAATTATAAAAAAAACGGTTTTAATTTGTGATATTAAAACCTACCATTTCAATATTAAAATGAAATCAATTTAAAAACATTTCAAATTTTGAAATCCATCTTCCATTTTTAATGTTAACATAAAAAGTAATCTTTTCAATTTATAATCTTCTTAACATAATTGGAATGTGATTTACTAATTCCAATAATTTGTTTATAACCTTCCAAATGTTAAAGGTTTTTATCTACTTAATTCAAGCGTCAATTAATATCATTAATTGAATAATAAATGGGCATTTATTTCCTTCATTCGAAGGAAATATTGTCAATTCAAAAGCTTCTTTATTATTTCCTTTTTAAATGGAAAATTAAATCATCTAAATACTTCAACTTCCAATTTATTTCATTAATTTGCATATTTATTACTTTACTCAAAATTGGAATGAGACCCACCATTTCCATATAATTTAATTATACGTAAAATCAAACATTAATTACATAACAATTTCAGAACATCCATCCAAAGTGCATTTCTAATTATTCCAAGGGTGACGTGTATTCAAAAGTCAACCCTTGACCCGTGTGGGGTTTCAGCCAACACAATTCACATATTTAAAATAAACTGTGCTTCTGGACGATGTGTAAAAATTGATCGTTCACTCACATAAACAAGCCAGGGTCGCTTGTAAATGGCAGTGTATACAGGTGCATAAATGGAACATAGACAATTTGCACAATTTAACAATGTTCACATATTGGGTATTGCCCTTTTTATTTCATTTGATTTAATGACACAAATTCACCATAAAATATATTCCTTTATCTAACTTAAAATAAAAATAAAATCTTTTATTAAAAGTCAAAATTTTAATTATTCTATAATAAATATCAAAACTTTATTATTATAATCGTCTCAAAATAAAGATGAAATTTTTATAACCAAAACAAAGTTTTAATCTTTATAAACAAAACAAAATTTCAGTCTTTTATAAGCACAAACAAGGTTTTAAATCTTTACCAACAAAACAAAGTTTTGTTCTTTTTAAACAAAACAAAATAAGGTTTGAACTTTTATTCAATAAACAAAACAAAGTTTTGTTCTTTTTCATAAACAAAATAAAGTTTGTTCTTTTCGAAAACAAAATAAAGTTTCAATTTTATATATAAAAAAAAACGCAAACAAAGTTGTAATAATTTTTTTTTTTTTAGAACAAAAACAAAGTTGTAATCTTCTTAATCCCATTCAAAGTTATAATCTTTGTAAACATAAACAAAGTTTCATTTTTTCTGAACAACAATGAAAATTGTAACTTTTATTTAAATATAAATTTCCATACATTTTAAATAAATAAATAAAAATGAATTTATCATTTACATCATGTACATCGTTTCTATTGATTCAACAAATTTCATCAACAGTGTATGCAACAACAATTTGTCCATAATAACCCAAACAACTATCACCAATTCTCAAACAGACATCATACATCATCAATCCACAATCATGTACATACAAACATCAAAACCACAAGAAAAATAATTTAAATTTAATAAATTATAAAATAGAATCTCACATTGATTTTTGCTGAAAATTTGACTATCTCGGATTCAGCTCTGGTCTGCGCCATCGCGAAGAGCTCGGAAAGACGAGTCCAACGCAATTTACGGTTCGTCAATCAGACCTCGTACGAGAGAGTTATGATTTATTAAAGTTGGACATAATTAAATAATTAATTAATATTCGTGAAAAATACCTAAAAATTTCACTGTCTCAGAATTGGACAAAATTAGTGTCCACGCGTCCATCTCGTCGCCACGATCCCAACGCACCTGAAATCGTCGATTTTCGACTTCGTATGAGTGAGTTATGCAATTTTAAAGTTCTGGAAATTAATTAAATAATTTAAAAATAAAATAGAAAATACCCTCAGCCCGTTGACCGAAAAACACTGTTCACCGCCGAACTTTGACCGCACTTTGCCGCTGCCTCGGGCCACCTGACGCCACGGGACCACCGCCAATGTCTTCGTCTTGGCGAGACGCACCACCACCAGAAAGAGCCGCCCCTAAAGCTTCTCCGATCATCGGGAAATCGCCTAGAAAGGATTTCGCCTCGCGGGTCCCACAGGCCGCCTCACACCTCCAAACTGCCTGAAATTTTCTGAGCATCTTCGTCTTGCGTAGACGAAGAACTTCCGTGTTCGTGACTTCGTCTAATTCTTCCTCGATTCACGGGAATTTCTTGATTTACGTTTTGAGTTTCTGAATTTCGAAAACAGCGAGCTTTAAGACGAGATTCCGGCGAATCCGAGCGCTGTTTGACAAAACCGACTACCCCATTAGCTTCGTATCGTCGAGACCTTCGAGAAAACATATAATTTGCTATGGTTTGAAGATATTTTATTTTTTTATGAATTTTAGAGGAAGAGGGAGCCGCCATGGAAATTGAGAAAAAATGATGGAAAAGAGAGTGGCTGCTGTGCATTTCGAATTTCAGCCCTAAAACTCAGAAAAAAGATAATATATACCATGGGTTTAATTTTGGTTTGGGCCCAAATATCATTATGTGCCCAATTACTCAATTTTCAACTGTTTTCTTCAATTCAAAAATTCTTATAAATACATGCTGATTTCAAAATTAATAAAATTTTAAACATAATTATTTCAGGTCATTACGAACCCAACGAACCTGATTTCGTAATTTTCCGAGTCCGTATGAATTTATTATGAATTTCCGAAGTCTGAAAATAGGCTGTATTTCCACTGTAAAAATTATACAGGCCACAAAATAATTCCAAAAATTATAAATTTTAGAATTTTACCTTAATTTAATATTCCGAATCCATAGAAACTAGTTTCGTCGAATTCGGAGTTCGTTTGCAAAAATTCCATTTTTCAGGCGTATATTTTTAATATTTTAAAAATACCAAAAATAGTGGAATTTTTCCGAAACTCAAAAATATAAGTTCTTATAGTCATTTTTATATGTAAACAACATTCTAAAACCAATGGAGATGGTTTCGGGTCCTAATTCCTTATTCGGCAAAATGTAGCATTTTGGCCCTTATAAATTTCATAGCGACCATTCTAGATTTTAATTTTGACATAACTTTTGATTCCCGTTATGAAATTTCGATTTTTCGGATTCGTTTGAAAGATAAATTTAAATAGATTCTAATATTTTTGGTTTCACTAAAATCCGTTAAATTTTGCATCCTGTACGGTCAGTCAAAGTTCAAGTTTGACTTTTCAAACTACCGCGTTATTTCTAACTCTTTTTATAATAAAAATTAAATCATTCATTCTAACTTCGATTTGAATCAAATTTGTGATCATTATTATTTAAATAAATTATTTTATATTGTCAAAATTCATTAAAATTTTCTAAAATAAAATTTTTAAATTGGTCCTGATTTTTGCGGGTTATTACAATCGCCCCCACTTAAAAACTTTTCGTCCTCGAAAAGGAACGTAGCTAAAAATTGTAAAATTAACTATCTTAATTTTAAATTTTAATGGTTGATTATGTTTTCAAAATATATATAACTTTATATATATATAAATCATATTTCAAAGAATATATTATAAATATCAAAAATACGCTAATTATAAATTCGTAACTCTTAACTCGTTCTAGGACATTACTAACCCCATCTCTAACGAGTTTACTCATTCTAGGATACTGCTGATCCTATCTCTAATGAGTATTCTTATTGGACATTACTAATCCAATCTCTGATGAGTCTTTTGTTCAGTTCTAACGAGTTGTACCCCAAAGATTTGAGCTAACCAGAGCTCTGATACCACCTGTAACGACACGGATTTTGCCCGACCTTAATCGATCACAAAATCGACCAAGACCGTTCAAAACTCGCATACGTTAACTTTGGGAATACAAAACATTAGAACAATAACAGCAGACTTTTATTACATTACAATAATATAACATCAGAATACAGAATATCAGAGTACAAATAAAGTAAACTACAGCAGAAGATAAATTACAACAGATTTAATACATTAAACAGCGGAAGACTTCTAAGCTCTGGACACAACTTTAGGCTTCGATCCAGGATCCTGCTAAAGAGAGAGATGTCTGCAAAAAGCTACTCGACTGCCCGTGTGGAAAAGAGGGCACCCGAGTTTGCAAAGTGAAACAAACTACGAGTCAGTCATGGGACTGGTGTGAGAATTCTAAACTAATTTAACTAATAGTAATAAGGCAAATCCAAGGACCACGCCGCTAACGCGGAACGGGTTTACTCCAATGGATTACCGTGCATAAACTAAAGTAAATCGAGAAATAACGCAATGTCTTTTGGGAAAAATGAAACCATTATAAGACCCAGGTCCCATCACACAATGCAACGCACACCAGAGGATAGGGTTTTACCTTATAATGGTCAAAAGATGCTTGATACGTATAAAACGGATTTGATATTATTATTAGTGTATATATGTTTTAATAAAAAGATTTGAATCATAAGTATCAATCCTAGACGGCATGGTTACCATATAGCATGTCGCCAATACTAGTTCTACAATCAAAACCGCAAGGTCGTATTGGAAATTGGATTTCCATCATGAGTCGAGGCTAGGGGCAAGCTCCTCTCCGATTCGAGACACTCTAGCAAATGCCTCAGGATCCCCCGCAGTGAACCCTTGGATCTTCAGGGCCGGTCCCCGCCTATGGGCAGTGGATTAGTTATGCCTGAACACACGCTTCCCGGTCCCTTTGGACCTATAGTATGACCACCAACGGCCTATAAAAATAACGAGGCGCCTCAAAATCCATCATCCACATAAGTAAAATGTCAGGGCTGGTAGGTCGCTGACACCACTCTAGCTAGAAAGAAACGTGTGCACTCCCTGCAGTCCATATCCCGTTTTTGACTCATACCGGGGTGTGAGGCTCGCAAAGTCACGCTATACACAAAGCTACGCCTAAACAGGCCGTGCTTTGATCATCAACCACAAGGCCTGCTTTTCAACAAAAGCCCTTATCAATGCATCTTAGCATGCCACATTGTCAGTCCATACTATACCATTGATTTCTACCAATATATAACCCCTAAGCTCGTACGTCGCAGAGAAGGGTGTTAACCACCAAACAGATATATATTAAGAGAGATCAACGAATGTAGTATAAGGGACTACAACGTCAGGCATACATTCCATTTATAAACTTATGCCCTGGGTCTGAGCGAAAGTCAAATCCGTGCAATCAACACTACGTCCGGACGGCTACTACTGTCGCTCCTTCAAGGTAGCTACTCCCATCATGGGTCTCAATAGCAACACACCCATTCGATGTGAAGATCGTCGGTCTTCAATCACCGTCTTCAACTCTTCGAACGTCGTATCATTATTTGGAATGAGAGTAAACTCGGACTTTCCAAATAATTCTCGCATATATAAATTTGCAAACCATTCTATATCGTTATTTATTCTTTTATAAATATAAATATCGTCCATCCATTTCATGTATATATATATATCGTCCATTCATTTCATAAATATCGTCCATTCATTTCATGCGTATAAATATTGTCCATTCATTTCATGCATATAAATATATCGTCCATTCATTTCATGCATTTCATATGCGACTTCGTGCTTTTTAAAACATGTTAAATTTTCATATGCGGTTCATGCTTCTAAATCATGTTTCATTTCATATTTTTATATTTTTATTCGCATGTGAAATGTAAATAAAAATTCCCTTCTTATTTTCATCTTTTTATTTACATGTGAAAAGTAAATAAAAGTTTCATTCTTATTTTTATCTTTTATTTACATGCGAAATGTAAATAAAAGTTTCATTCTTATTTTCATTCTTTTATTTACATATGAAATGTAAATAAAAAGTTTCATTACTTTTATTTATATAAAATATATAAATAATATAACCATTTCATGTTTTCATTCATTTATTCATTTATAACATGAAAATATTCATTGCTTTATGGTTCATTTTCCATTTTCGATCACTTTCTTAATTCAGTGATCTTAACTACTTAATTCCTTTTCAATCAAATTAAAGATTTAATTAAAATTTTATTTAGTTTTAATCTTCCAAAGTCATTACTAAATGATTATTCAATTTCTAGGGAATTAATTCTATCATAAATTCGGGTTAAAGAATAAATGTTATTTAAAACATAATTCACGATAAACCCAAATTTAGATTTCATAAATTTCCCATTTAATATATATAATTAGACATCATTTATTTCAGAGTATTTCATTTAATCTTAAATAAAATATTAATCATCTTCGATTTCCTTTATAAAATGTATAACATAATTTATACGGGTTAAAATGGAGTTACTATTTTTTAAATGGACCGAATGGCCCAATTCATTTTCCTTATCCATTTATTATGTTTATCTTTACATTTTATTATTTAATAGCGGGCCAGACCTCTCACATTAGGCCTACAACTTGTGGATGCTGGATATGCCGGTTGGTTCCGGGCAGACTTCTACCACAGGTTGGGCTTAACCTCGTGTCTTGACCCAATTCGTATTTGCGCACTTGGACCTCTCACATTAGGCCCAACATTTATGGCTGCTGGATATGCTGGTTGGTTCCGGGCAGACTTCCGCCATAAATGTGACCTAACCTCGTGTCCAGGTACAATTAAAAAAAATTATTTATAAATACTATCCAAGAATATTATTTTAAAATATTTTATATTTTAAAATATCCTACTACTTAATATCATTCCTTACTTGAAATATTCTTTCATATAAAGCTTTATTATTCCATTTCAATACATATTAACTTTCCATATTATTATGATATTATAATAATAATAATTATAAAAAAAACGGTTTTAATTTGTGATATTAAAATCTACCATTTCAATATTAAAATGAAATCAATTTAAAAACATTTCAAATTTTGAAATCCATCTTCCATTTTTAATGTTAACATAAAAAGTAATCTTTTCAATTTATAATCTTCTTAATATAATTGGAATGTGATTTACTAATTCCAATAATTTGTTTATAACCTTCCAAATGTTAAAGGTTTTTATCTACTTAATTCAAGCGTCAATTAATATCATTAATTGAATAATAAATGGGCATTTATTTCCTTCATTCGAAGGAAATATTGTCAATTCAAAAGCTTCTTTATTATTTCCTTTTTAAATGGAAAATTAAATCATCTAAATACTTCAACTTCCAATTTATTTCATTAATTTGCATATTTATTACTTTACTCAAAATTGGAATGAGACCCACCATTTCCATATAATTTAATTATACGTAAAATCAAACATTAATTACATAACAATTTCAGAACATCCATCCAAAGTGCATTTCTAATTATTCCAAGGGTGACGTGTATTCAAAAGTCAACCCTTGACCCGTGTGGGGTTTCAGCCAACACAATTCACATATTTAAAATAAACTGTGCTTCTGGACGATGTGTAAAAATTGATCGTTCACTCACATAAACAAGCCAGGGTCGCTTGTAAATGGCAGTGTATACAGGTGCATAAATGGAACATAGACAATTTGCACAATTTAACAATGTTCACATATTGGGTATTACCCTTTTTATTTCATTTGATTTAATGACACAAATTCACCATAAAATATATTCCTTTATCTAACTTAAAATAAAAATAAAATCTTTTATTAAAAGTCAAAATTTTAATTATTCTAAAATAAATATCAAAACTTTATTATTATAATCGTCTCAAAATAAAGATGAAATTTTTATAACCAAAACAAAGTTTTAATCTTTATAAACAAAACAAAATTTCAGTCTTTTATAAGCACAAACAAGGTTTTAAATCTTTACCAACAAAACAAAGTTTTGTTCTTTTTAAACAAAACAAAATAAGGTTTGAACTTTTATTCAATAAACAAAACAAAGTTTTGTTCTTTTTCATAAACAAAATAAAGTTTGTTCTTTTCGAAAACAAAATAAAGTTTCAATTTTATATATAAAAAAAACGCAAACAAAGTTGTAATAATTTTTTTTTTTTTAGAACAAAAACAAAGTTGTAATCTTCTTAATCCCATTCAAAGTTATAATCTTTGTAAACATAAACAAAGTTTCATTTTTTCTGAACAACAATGAAAATTGTAACTTTTATTTAAATATAAATTTCCATACATTTTAAATAAATAAATAAAAATGAATTTATCATTTACATCATGTACATCGTTTCTATTGATTCAACAAATTTCATCAACAGTGTATGCAACAACAATTTGTCCATAATAACCCAAACAACTATCACCAATTCTCAAACAGACATCATACATCATCAATCCACAATCATGTACATACAAACATCAAAACCACAAGAAAAATAATTTAAATTTAATAAATTATAAAATAGAATCTCACATTGATTTTTGCTGAAAATTTGACTGTCTCGGATTCAGCTCTGGTCTGCGCCATCGCGAAGAGCTCGGAAAGACGAGTCCAACGCAATTTACGGTTCGTCAATCGGACCTCGTACGAGAGAGTTATGATTTATTAAAGTTGGACATAATTAAATAATTAATTAATATTCGTGAAAAATACCTAAAAATTTCACTGTCTCAGAATTGGACAAAATTAGTGTCCACGCGTCCATCTCGTCGCCACGATCCCAACGCACCTGAAATCGTCGATTTTCGACTTCGTATGAGTGAGTTATGCAATTTTAAATTTCTGGAAATTAATTAAATAATTTAAAAATAAAATAGAAAATACCCTCAGCCCGTTGACCGAAAAACACTGTTCACCGCCGAACTTTGACCGCACTTTGCCGCTGCCTCGGGCCACCTGACGCCACGGGACCACCGCCAATGTCTTCGTCTTGGCGAGACGCACCACCACCAGAAAGAGCCGCCCCTAAAGCTTCTCCGATCATCGGGAAATCGCCTAGAAAGGATTTCGCCTCGCGGGTCCCACAGGCCGCCTCACACCTCCAAACTGCCTGAAATTTTCTGAGCATCTTCGTCTTGCGTAGACGAAGAACTTCCGTGTTCGTGACTTCGTCTAATTCTTCCTCGATTCACGGGAATTTCTTGATTTACGTTTTGAGTTTCTGAATTTCGAAAACAGCGAGCTTTAAGACGAGATTCCGGCGAATCCGAGCGCTGTTTGACAAAACCGACTACCCCATTAGCTTCGTATCGTCGAGTCCTTCGAGAAAACATATAATTTGCTATGGTTTGAAGATATTTTATTTTTTTATGAATTTTAGAGGAAGAGGGAGCCGCCATGGAAATTGAGAAAAAATGATGGAAAAGAGAGTGGCTGCTGTGCATTTCGAATTTCAGCCCTAAAACTCAGAAAAAAGATAATATATACCATGGGTTTAATTTTGGTTTGGGCCCAAATATCATTATGTGCCCAATTACTCAATTTTCAACTGTTTTCTTCAATTCAAAAATTCTTATAAATACATGCTGATTTCAAAATTAATAAAATTTTAAACATAATTATTTCAGGTCATTACGAACCCAACGAACCTGATTTCGTAATTTTCCGAGTCCGTATGAATTTATTATGAATTTCCGAAGTCTGAAAATAGGCTGTATTTCCACTGTAAAAATTATACAGGCCACAAAATAATTCCAAAAATTATAAATTTTAGAATTTTACCTTAATTTAATATTCCGAATCCATAGAAACTGGTTTCGTCGAATTCGGAGTTCGTTTGCAAAAATTCCATTTTTCAGGCGTATATTTTTAATATTTTAAAAATACCAAAAATAGTGGAATTTTTCCGAAACTCAAAAATATAAGTTCTTATAGTCATTTTTATATGTAAACAACATTCTAAAACCAATGGAGATGGTTTCGGGTTCTAATTCCTTATTCGGCAAAATGTAGCATTTTGGCCCTTATAAATTTCATAGCGACCATTCTAGATTTTAATTTTGACATAACTTTTGATTCCCGTAATGAAATTTCGATTTTTCGGATTCGTTTGAAAGATAAATTTAAATAGATTCTAATATTTTTGGTTTCACTAAAATCCGTTAAATTTTGCATCCTGTACGGTCAGTCAAAGTTCAAGTTTGACTTTTCAAACTACCGCGTTATTTCTAACTCTTTTTATAATAAAAATTAAATCATTCATTCTAACTTCGATTTGAATCAAATTTGTGATCATTATTATTTAAATAAATTATTTTATATTGTCAAAATTCATTAAAATTTTCTAAAATAAAATTTTTAAATTGGTCCTGATTTTTGCGGGTTATTACAATCGCCCCCACTTAAAAACTTTTCGTCCTCGAAAAGGAACGTAGCTAAAAATTGTAAAATTAACTATCTTAATTTTAAATTTTAATGGTTGATTATGTTTTCAAAATATATATAACTTTATATATATAAAAATCATATTTCAAAGAATATATTATAAATATCAAAAATACGCTAATTATAAATTCGTAACTCTTAACTCGTCCTAGGACATTACTAACCCCATCTCTAACGAGTTTACTCATTCTAGGATACTGCTGATCCTATCTCTAATGAGTATTCTTATTGGACATTAATAATCCAATCTCTGATGAGTCTTTTGTTCAGTTCTAACGAGTTGTACCCCAAAGATTTGAGCTAACCAGAGCTCTGATACCACCTGTAACGACACGGATTTTGCCCGACCTTAATCGATCACAAAATCGACCAAGACCGTTCAAAACTCGCATACGTTAACTTTGGGAATACAAAACATTAGAACAATAACAGCAGACTTTTATTACATTACAATAATATAACATCAGAGTACAGAATATCAGAGTACAAATAAAGTAAACTACAGCAGAAGATAAATTACAACAGATTTAATACATTAAACAGCGGAAGACTTCTAAGCTCTGGACACAACTTTAGGCTTCGATCCAGGATCCTGCTAAAGAGAGAGATGTCTGCAAAAAGCTACTCGACTGCCCGTGTGGAAAAGAGGGCACCCGAGTTTGCAAAGTGAAACAAACTACGAGTCAGTCATGGGACTGGTGTGAGAATTCTAAACTAATTTAACTAATAGTAATAAGGCAAATCCAAGGACCACGCCGCTAACGCGGAACGGGTTTACTCCAATGGATTACCGTGCATAAACTAAAGTAAATCGAGAAATAACGCAATGTCTTTTGGGAAAAATGAAACCATTATAAGACCCAGGTCCCATCACACAATGCAACGCACACCAGAGGATAGGGTTTTACCTTATAATGGTCAAAAGATGCTTGATACGTATAAAACGGATTTGATATTATTATTAGTGTATATATGTTTTAATAAAAAGATTTGAATCATAAGTATCAATCCTAGACGGCATGGTTACCATATAGCATGTCGCCAATACTAGTTCTACAATCAAAACCGCAAGGTCGTATTGGAAATTGGATTTCCATCATGAGTCGAGGCTAGGGGCAAGCTCCTCTCCGATTCGAGACACTCTAGCAAATGCCTCAGGATCCCCCGCAGTGAACCCTTGGATCTTCAGGGCCGGTCCCCGCCTATGGGCAGTGGATTAGTTATGCCTGAACACACGCTTCCCGGTCCCTTTGGACCTATAGTATGACCACCAACGGCCTATAAAAATAACGAGGCGCCTCAAAATCCATCATCCACATAAGTAAAATGTCAGGGCTGGTAGGTCGCTGACACCACTCTAGCTAGAAAGAAACGTGTGCACTCCCTGCAGTCCATATCCCGTTTTTGACTCATACCGGGGTGTGAGGCTCGCAAAGTCACGCTATACACAAAGCTACGCCTAAACAGGCCGTGCTTTGATCATCAACCACAAGGCCTGCTTTTCAACAAAAGCCTTGATCAATGCATCTTAGCATGCCACATTGTCAGTCCATACTATACCATTGATTTCTACCAATATATAACCCCTAAGCTCGTACGTCGCAGAGAAGGGTGTTAACCACCAAACAGATATATATTAAGAGAGATCAACGAATGTAGTATAAGGGACTACAACGTCAGGCATACATTCCATTTATAAACTTATGCCCTGGGTCTGAGCGAAAGTCAAATCCGTGCAATCAACACTACGTCCGGACGGCTACTACTGTCGCCCCTTCAAGGTAGCTACTCCCATCATGGGTCTCAATAGCAACACACCCATTCGATGTGAAGATCGTCGGTCTTCAATCACCGTCTTCAACTCTTCGAACGTCGTATCATTATTTGGAATGAGAGTAAACTCGGACTTTCCAAATAATTCTCGCATATATAAATTTGCAAACCATTCTATATCGTTATTTATTCTTTTATAAATATAAATATCGTCCATCCATTTCATGTATATATATATCGTCCATTCATTTCATAAATATCGTCCATTCATTTCATGCGTATAAATATTGTCCATTCATTTCATGCATATAAATATATCGTCCATTCATTTCATGCATTTCATATGCGACTTCATGCTTTTTAAAACATGTTAAATTTTCATATGCGGTTCATGCTTCTAAATCATGTTTCATTTCATATTTTTATATTTTTATTCGCATGTGAAATGTAAATAAAAATTCCCTTCTTATTTTCATCTTTTTATTTACATGTGAAAAGTAAATAAAAGTTTCATTCTTATTTTTATCTTTTATTTACACGCGAAATGTAAATAAAAGTTTCATTCTTATTTTCATTCTTTTATTTACATATGAAATGTAAATAAAAAGTTTCATTACTTTTATTTATATAAAATATATAAATAATATAACCATTTCATGTTTTCATTCATTTATTCATTTATAACATGAAAATATTCATTGCTTTATGGTTCATTTTCCATTTTCGATCACTTTCTTAATTCAGTGATCTTAACTACTTAATTCCTTTTCAATCAAATTAAAGATTTAATTAAAATTTTATTTAGTTTTAATCTTCCAAAGTCATTACTAAATGATTATTCAATTTCTAGGGAATTAATTCTATCATAAATTCGGGTTAAAGAATAAATGTTATTTAAAACATAATTCACGATAAACCCAAATTTAGATTTCATAAATTTCCCATTTAATATATATAATTAGACATCATTTATTTCAGAGTATTTCATTTAATCTTAAATAAAATATTAATCATCTTCGATTTCCTTTATAAAATGTATAACATAATTTATACGGGTTAAAATGGAGTTACTATTTTTTAAATGGACCGAATGGCCCAATTCATTTTCCTTATCCATTTATTATGTTTATCTTTACATTTTATTATTTAATAGCGGGCCAGACCTCTCACATTAGGCCTACAACTTGTGGATGCTGGATATGCCGGTTGGTTCCGGGCAGACTTCTACCACAGGTTGGGCTTAACCTCGTGTCTTGACCCAATTCGTATTTGCGCACTTGGACCTCTCACATTAGGCCCAACATTTATGGCTGCTGGATATGCCGGTTGGTTCCGGGCAGACTTCCGCCATAAATGTGACCTAACCTCGTGTCCAGGTACAATTAAAAAAAATTATTTATAAATATTATCCAAGAATATTATTTTAAAATATTTTATGTTTTAAAATATCCTACTACTTAATATCATTCCTTACTTGAAATATTCTTTCATATAAAGCTTTATTATTCCATTTCAATACATATTAACTTTCCATATTATTATGATATTATAATAATAATAATTATAAAAAAAACGGTTTTAATTTGTGATATTAAAACCTACCATTTCAATATTAAAATGAAATCAATTTAAAAACATTTCAAATTTTGAAATCCATCTTCCATTTTTAATGTTAACATAAAAAGTAATCTTTTCAATTTATAATCTTCTTAATATATTTGGAATGTGATTTACTAATTCCAATAATTTGTTTATAACCTTCCAAATGTTAAAGGTTTTTATCTACTTAATTCAAGCGTCAATTAATATCATTAATTGAATAATAAATGGGCATTTATTTCCTTCATTCGAAGGAAATATTGTCAATTCAAAAGCTTCTTTATTATTTCCTTTTTAAATGGAAAATTAAATCATCTAAATACTTCAACTTCCAATTTATTTCATTAATTTGCATATTTATTACTTTACTCAAAATTGGAATGAGACCCACCATTTCCATATAATTTAATTATACGTAAAATCAAACATTAATTACATAACAATTTCAGAACATCCATCCAAAGTGCATTTCTAATTATTCCAAGGGTGACGTGTATTCAAAAGTCAACCCTTGACCCGTGTGGGGTTTCAGCCAACACAATTCACATATTTAAAATAAACTGTGCTTCTGGACGATGTGTAAAAATTGATCGTTCACTCACATAAACAAGCCAGGGTCGCTTGTAAATGGCAGTGTATACAGGTGCATAAATGGAACATAGACAATTTGCACAATTTAACAATGTTCACATATTGGGTATTACCCTTTTTATTTCATTTGATTTAATGACACAAATTCACCATAAAATATATTCCTTTATCTAACTTAAAATAAAAATAAAATCTTTTATTAAAAGTCAAAATTTTAATTATTCTAAAATAAATATCAAAACTTTATTATTATAATCGTCTCAAAATAAAGATGAAATTTTTATAACCAAAACAAAGTTTTAATCTTTATAAACAAAACAAAATTTCAGTCTTTTATAAGCACAAACAAGGTTTTAAATCTTTACCAACAAAACAAAGTTTTGTTCTTTTTAAACAAAACAAAATAAGGTTTGAACTTTTATTCAATAAACAAAACAAAGTTTTGTTCTTTTTCATAAACAAAATAAAGTTTGTTCTTTTCGAAAACAAAATAAAGTTTCAATTTTATATATAAAAAAAAACGCAAACAAAGTTGTAATAATTTTTTTTTTTTTAGAACAAAAACAAAGTTGTAATCTTCTTAATCCCATTCAAAGTTATAATCTTTGTAAACATAAACAAAGTTTCATTTTTTCTGAACAACAATGAAAATTGTAACTTTTATTTAAATATAAATTTCCATACATTTTAAATAAATAAATAAAAATGAATTTATCATTTACATCATGTACATCGTTTCTATTGATTCAACAAATTTCATCAACAGTGTATGCAACAACAATTTGTCCATAATAACCCAAACAACTATCACCAATTCTCAAACAGACATCATACATCATCAATCCACAATCATGTACATACAAACATCAAAACCACAAGAAAAATAATTTAAATTTAATAAATTATAAAATAGAATCTCACATTGATTTTTGCTGAAAATTTGACTGTCTCGGATTCAGCTCTGGTCTGCGCCATCGCGAAGAGCTCGGAAAGACGAGTCCAACGCAATTTACGGTTCGTCAATCGGACCTCGTACGAGAGAGTTATGATTTATTAAAGTTGGACATAATTAAATAATTAATTAATATTCGTGAAAAATACCTAAAAATTTCACTGTCTCAGAATTGGACAAAATTAGTGTCCACGCGTCCATCTCGTCGCCACGATCCCAACGCACCTGAAATCGTCGATTTTCGACTTCGTATGAGTGAGTTATGCAATTTTAAAGTTCTGGAAATTAATTAAATAATTTAAAAATAAAATAGAAAATACCCTCAGCCCGTTGACCGAAAAACACTGTTCACCGCCGAACTTTGACCGCACTTTGCCGCTGCCTCGGGCCACCTGACGCCACGGGACAACCGCCAATGTCTTCGTCTTGGCGAGACGCACCACCACCAGAAAGAGCCGCCCCTAAAGCTTCTCCGATCATCGGGAAATCGCCTAGAAAGGATTTCGCCTCGCGGGTCCCACAGGCCGCCTCACACCTCCAAACTGCCTGAAATTTTCTGAGCATCTTCGTCTTGCGTAGACGAAGAACTTCCGTGTTCGTGACTTCGTCTAATTCTTCCTCGATTCACGGGAATTTCTTGATTTACGTTTTGAGTTTCTGAATTTCGAAAAAAGCGAGCTTTAAGACGAGATTCCGGCGAATCCGAGCGCTGTTTGACAAAACCGACTACCCCATTAGCTTCGTATCGTCGAGACCTTCGAGAAAACATATAATTTGCTATGGTTTGAAGATATTTTATTTTTTTATGAATTTTAGAGGAAGAGGAAGCCGCCATGGAAATTGAGAAAAAATGATGGAAAAGAGAGTGGCTGCTGTGCATTTCGAATTTCAGCCCTAAAACTCAGAAAAAAGATAATATATACCATGGGTTTAATTTTGGTTTGGGCCGAAATATCATTATGTGCCCAATTACTCAATTTTCAACTGTTTTCTTCAATTCAAAAATTCTTATAAATACATGCTGATTTCAAAATTAATAAAATTTTAAACATAATTATTTCAGGTCATTACGAACCCAACGAACCTGATTTCGTAATTTTCCGAGTCCGTATGAATTTATTATGAATTTCCGAAATCTGAAAATAGGCTGTATTTCCACTGTAAAAATTATACAGGCCACAAAATAATTCCAAAAATTATAAATTTTAGAATTTTACCTTAATTTAATATTCCGAATCCATAGAAACTGGTTTCGTCGAATTCGGAGTTCGTTTGCAAAAATTCCATTTTTCAGGCGTATATTTTTAATATTTTAAAAATACCAAAAATAGTGGAATTTTTCCGAAACTCAAAAATATAAGTTCTTATAGTCATTTTTATATGTAAACAACATTCTAAAACCAATGGAGATGGTTTCGGGTCCTAATTCCTTATTCGGCAAAATGTAGCATTTTGGCCCTTATAAATTTCATAGCGACCATTCTAGATTTTAATTTTGACATAACTTTTGATTCCCGTTATGAAATTTCGATTTTTCGGATTCGTTTGAAAGATAAATTTAAATAGATTCTAATATTTTTGGTTTCACTAAAATCCGTTAAATTTTGCATCCTGTACGGTCAGTCAAAGTTCAAGTTTGACTTTTCAAACTACCGCATTATTTCTAACTCTTTTTATAATAAAAATTAAATCATTCATTCTAACTTCGATTTGAATCAAATTTGTGATCATTATTATTTAAATAAATTATTTTATATTGTCAAAATTCATTAAAATTTTCTAAAATAAAATTTTTAAATTGGTCCTGATTTTTGCGGGTTGTTACAGGGTTTTTATTTTATTTTATTTTATTTTATTTTATTTAATTATCTCCTAAAAAGTTGACTTTTACATACGACCTCTAAACGAGGCTCACCGCCTGTCGTCCATAGCGAATTACCCCCATTCCGAACACAATGGGATATGTATCGTAAGCTGATTCGATCGTTTCGATCAGTTTCCGCCAAAATCAACATATAACTCTATATATTGAATTTGAATGCGCATTTCAATTTATTGGGGTCACATACTAACTCGAAAAATTCCAGAAAAATATTTTCTAGCTTTGTATTGACGATACGACCCTAACAAAACTAGTTTCATCAAATTCTGAGACCGTTTGAAAAATGGCCAATTTCCAGTCGATTAAAATCAACTGAAAATGGTCAAACGCGTTTTCCTCTGCCACGCTCACATATTGATTCGAAAAATTATGAAATTTGGAATCTAGCAATAACTTGACATCACGGATCCAACAAAAGTGGTTTCGTCGAAATCCGAGGTCGTTTGCAGAATTCCCATTTTTAAGGGCCTGAATTCCATAGCGACTATTCAGAATTTTCAACTGGACATATCTTTTGATTCCCGCTATGAAATCTCGATTTTTCGGATTCGTTGGAAAGATATTATCAATTAGATCCTATTATTTTTGGTTTCACTAAAATCCGGTTTGTTTTGCACCCGGTACATTCAATTGAAGTTTGAAATCGAATTATCGAACTACCGCGCCATTTTCAATTCTATTAATAATTATATATAATTATTATATTCTAACGACGACGTATATAATATATACGTTCGAATTCTATTCAAAATAAATTTCTCGTCAATATTATTTAAAATAATCTATTTTAAATAATCAAAATTTGCTAAAATCGCCAAAATAAAAATTTTAAACTGGCTCAGATTTTCGGGTTGTTACAATCTCCCCTACTTAAAACTTTTCGTCCCCGAAAAGGAACAAAGTCGAAGGTGGTTTGATCAATCAACTCTACGTTCGATCTGCCTTTATTCTCCAACTTTTCAATTTCTGAGAATTTTCAAATTCTTCAAAAATTTGGCTAACACCCTAAATTTTCGAAAAATTTCGCCATAACCTCCCCTGCACCGGGAGCCACGGGAAAATCCCGAAATTGCCATATAGGCCTTCTGATCTCAAAAAGAAAAAGCCAAGCGGCTAGCCAATCGGCTCATAAAATCATCATCACCCAAACAAAACAGTAAATTATAGTAAATATGTACCTATTTGTCGGGCAAACAAATTTTATTCTCTGCTCTAGCCTCCTTGCTGTGACCTGTTCAATGTAAGTATATGTATATGCAAGCAAATGCGACCAATTTTCAATACAATTCAATATTTGATTCAATTAGGCATAATGGTTAAAAATTATCAAACAAACAACACAAACATCAATTAGTTAGTGGATTAACGTTTCAAATTCATAATTTTGATACATATACACAGAAAATCATGTTTTGATGCCAATTCACAACAATAAACCTATCTAGTTATATTGTTTTTGGTTCTCACACCAGTCTAATGGAAATATATAGAAAATCACACCTTCGAAACTCGAACACACACTACTGATGCTATATAGTCATCAGTAGAATCATCTCCGGGCGACTAGAGTGTGACTCTATATCTATCTAATATATTAAAACTTCGAATATACGTTCATGATGCGTATATGCAAAGCCTTTATATATCGGATTGTCCAAATTCAAAATAAATAAATATTCAAGTACGTATAAAATGGTTTAAATTTTCAAAACAAAATTTGTTTTCATTTGAAAAATATACTCTTCACACTCGTTCTAGGATACTACTGATCCTATCTCTAACGAGTCATTCTAATTGGATATTACTAATCCAATATCTGATGAATTCTTTCGTTTGGTTCTAATTTGTCTTGTTCTCGAGCTCTATAAACCAAAGCTCTGATACCAAATGTGGCGGCCGGGAATTTCGCTCGATCCGAATCAGTCGTTAAACCGATTTAGACCGTTCGAAACCCCTGATCATTTTGAGAACAGGACAAATTGGAACGCAGACGGAAGAACATTTCATTGCTATTACAACAATTCCATCAGATACAAGAATATACAGAGTATAAATGAATAAATTACATTCAACAAATATCAGAGATTTAAATTACATTTAAATATATCGCAGCGGAAAATAACACAAAAGCACAACTAGAAGTAATGCACGGATACAGAGCTTTCCGAGCATCGTTCCAGCTGTAAATCGGGATCCTGTGAATATAAATCTGCAAAACCAAAACTACTAGCTGCTCGTGTGGTAAATAGGGGCACCCAGAGTTTAGGTTAAAACAATAAACTCCAGGTCAGTCATGTGACTGGTGTGAAAACTAAAACAGTTATTTAAAACTTTACTTTAAAAGAGAGTAATTCAAGGGACCACGCCGTATAACACGGAACGGGTTTCCTCCCAAGAATACCAGTGCATAGAATAAACAACGCAATGCTTTTTCGAAAAATGAAGCTATTATAAGACCCAGGTCCCATCACACAATGCAACGCAAGCCGGAGGATAGGGTTTTCCCTTATAATAGCCAAACATGCTTGGTACGTTTAAAACAAATCATTTGATACTATAATTAGTGTATAGTGTCAAAACATTTTCAATCATAAATATTAATCCTAGGCGGCATGGGTACCATCTACCATGTCGCCATACTAGGCTCTACAAATAAAACCGAAATACACGTATTGGAAATTGGATTTCCGTCATGAGTCGAGGCAAGGGCCAAGCTCCTCTCCGCTTCGAGACACTCTAGCAAATGCTCAGGACTACACACTCTGGGCAGCCACTTGGATCGGTTGGGCCGGTCCTCTCTTACGTTTGAGGATTGGCAATTCCTGAACACACGTTTCCCGGTCCTTACAGACCTAATATCGAGGCGCCTCATTCCAACAACCACAAAGGTGAAAAGTATATAAATGTCAGGGCTGGTAAGTCACTGACACCACCAAAGCTAGAAAGAAACGTCGTGTTCTCCCAACGGTCTGTATCCTGTTTTTAACTCATACCGAGGTGTGAGGCTCGTGAATTCACGTTATACACAAAGCTACGCCACAAAGGCCGTGCTTTGATCATCTACCATAAGACTTTGCTTTTCAACAGAAGCCTTGATCCATGCAACTCAGCGTGCCACACAGGCAATTCATACCATGCGATTAATATCTATCGATATAACCTCTAAGCTCGTACGTCTCAGAGAAGGGCGTTAAGTAAGAGAATAAATTCTCCGCCGCCAAAAAGATATATATTTAACAGAAATCAATCAACACAGAATAAAATCCAATGTCAGACACATAATCCATTTACAAGTTCGTTCTGGGTCTGAATGAAACTGGAGGCACTTTCCTCGCATATCCATCGATCTCCAAGTACGTCTGGATGACCACCAACTGATTCCCTCATCTTGGGTGTACAGCCCAATCAAGATCATCAGTAATCACCCAAACGATGTGAAGACTTCCGGTCTTCAACCACCGTCTTCATCTTCGACATATCGTCGAATCGGTTATTCAGAATGGGTATAAACCCGGCCTTTCCGAACAACTCGCGTATATTAGAAACAAATGTTACACAAACACAACATACGCCTCATTCCAATTCATTAGTCACTAACCGTAAATCAACGAGAGAACAATTTCCCAAATATTAACCCCGAAGGCCGAAACCAACATCAGATCAATACCCAGTAAACCATTCTCCTTAGCTAACCTACAACTAGTTTCTAAATTCCACATTGTTAGGGAAAGGTTCCCATTAATTTTATCCAAGATAAATTCTTTAAAATTTATCCTTTAATCTTCCTTTGGATGTCGTTTCAAACCAAATTATGGTTTTCCAAACTAGTCGAGATTAGCGAACCACACCGAAGTAATTATTTATTTTATTTCCCAATCCCAACCAATTCATCCCATGAAGCAAAACTGGTAATACTCCATATCTAACACCACAGTGTTGTCGGTAAAATTAATTACCATTTCACGTTCAAATCTAATTAAAGATTTAACTATCGCTTTGGAGCAAAACTGGCGATACTCCATTCTCTCCCACTTTCTATATTTGATAATTTAAATTATCAATCCACATTTCAATTTAATTGCAGATTCCTTAAAACTCCTTTTTCTGGGTTAAAGAACTAATGTCATTTAAAACACAGTACACGATAAACCCAAATCACATTCTATTTCTTATCGGGTTAAATAACCAGTGTTATTTAAAATACCGTTCACGATAAACCCACAAATGAATTTTAATTCAATTCCAATCAAATATTTTAGAAATTCTGATTATTTAAAACCCCTTTTTAAATCTAATTTATTTATTTAAAAATAACTGGGTTTTAAATTTAGTTCAAAACTAGTTCATTTCGATAAAAATCCATTTTTATATTTTCAAATATGGAGTTTTTCATCTCAATTCTTCCCAAATCATTTCTGATGATTTTATACAAATTATTTCTATTTTTAATAATTTTATCAAGGCCGGTACAGTCGATTTCCATCAACGGCCATCGAACTGCACTTACAACGACCTTTCCCAAATTTGATTTGGACGTATCTCCAAATCCAACCATTAGATTTCAAATTTCTAATATTCGTTAGAAATCTCTTTTCGATACAAACCCAACGGTTCCAGTTTTAGGAGAATCCGACGGTCGGATCTCCCGTAATGTCCGTTCGAAGTCAATGATCGAAGTTCACGAACTGCCGCGGCGTGGCGCGTTCTATTCAGGCCATATTATTATACATATAATATATATTTCGTCGATTTCTATTTAAAACGAATTTTATAAATAGTTTTGAATTCATTTCAAAAACATTTCATCTTCCTGAATTCATTTCAAATCGATTTTTATTCTATCTCAATTCAATTCAAATCCGTTTTCTGTTCAATTCAATTCAAATTCTTTTTCTATTCAATTCAATTCAAATTCGTTTTCTATTCAAATCAAATCAAATTCGTTTTCTATTCAATTCGAATTCAATTCGTTTTCTATTCAATTCAATTCAAATTCGTTTTCTATTCAAATCAAATCAAATTCGTTTTCTATTCAAATCAAATCAAATTCGTTTTCTATTCAATTCAATTCAAATTCGTTTTCTATTCAATTCAATTCAAATTCGTTTTCTATTCAATTCAATTCAAATTCGTTTTCTATTCAAATCAAATCAAATTCGTTTTCTATTCAATTCAATTCAAATTCGTTTTATATTCAATTCAATTCAAATTCGTTTTCTATTCAATTCAATTCGAATTCGTTTTCTATTCAATTCAATTCGAATTCGTTTTCTATTCAATTCAAATCGAATTCGTTTTCTATTCAATTCAATTCGAATTCGTTTTCTATTCAATTCAAATCGAATTCGTTTTCTATTCAATTCAATTCGAATTCGTTTTCTATTCAATTCAATTCGAATTCGTTTTCTATTCAATTCAATTCGAATTCGTTTTCTATTCAATTCAATTCGAATTCGTTTTCTATTCAAATCAAATCAAATTCGTTTTCTATTCAATTCAATTCAAATTCGTTTTCTATTCAATTCAATTCAAATTCGTTTTCTATTCAATTCAATTCGAATTCGTTTTCTATTCAATTCAATTCAATTCAAATTTGTTTTCTATTCAATTCAATTCGAATTGGAAAACGAATATAATCGATATAAATATCGTTCGCGTCAAAATAGCGCATCTCTAATCAATATAGCTTTATATATTTCAATAATTCCATTATTCTGTTCGACAAATGAATCTATATTTTTGTCAACACGTGACTAATCCCAACGAATGAGTACTGTCCACGTGTGACTATTTTTGTTATTTAATATATTTTTTAAAAATTATGGTATCTATCGTTTGATTTAAAATCAGACTCCAACCGTACACTAGTAAGAGAACGATTCCCTGAATATTAACCCCGAAGGCCGAAACCAACATCAGATCAATATCCAGGAGACCACTCATCTTATCTATTTTCCAGTTAATTTCTAATTTTATATATGATAAAGATGTAAATTTTATTGTTAAAATACTTCGTTCAACACATGACTAATCTCAACGGATGAGTACAGTCAACACATGAACTTTTACTTTATAGTGATAAAGATATAAATTTTATTGTTAAAATATTTCGTTCAACACATGACTAATCTCAACGGATGAGTACTGTCAACACATGAACCATTACTTTATAGTGATAAAGATATAAATTTTATTGTTAAAATATTTCGTTCAACACATGACTAATCTCAACGGATGAGTACTGTCAACATATGAACCTTTACTTTATAGTGATAAAGATATAAATTTTATTGTTAAAATATTTCGTTCAACACATGACTAATCTCAACGGATGAGTACTGTCAACACATGAACCTTTACTTTATAATATTCTTTATTTTCCCGATTGGAATGAGGCCCAATCAATTACCATATAAAGTTAATTATATGGATTCCATACAACACATGTATATAATAGCAACGATAAATAATCAACCATCATCCAAAGTGCAATACACTGTATAAGCATCAAATATAGATATCTAACGCTTATAACAGCATGTCAATCAATCGATCGACATACAACTAATTATTGGGATTGGTGTATGCCATATTTTATCCCAATAACCGTGTGGGGTTTCAAACAATCTAACACATATTTTATTTGTGCAGTTGGGCGATGTGTAAAATTTATCGTCCCAATCAATATCAGTCAAATCGGTGTATATAAACAAATCGGCCAATTTGTTTATAAATATTTATTTATTCACATTCACCTTAAAAATTATATTTTTAATGATAATTAATTTATTTCCACCATCTACAATTTATTATCGATTTCACATCAACATCACAAACAATTTTCACAACACATCAATTAAACAAACAAGCCATCCATGGTCTGTGGATGGCGGGTGTTGCTAAGCACCGTCTGCATCCTAGTATATATATATAACTAGAAAAAGAAATTTAGAGTGAGAAGTTCTCACCGATAGCTGATCCAACTCCACGACACTTCCTATGTAGAAAATCTTGTCGTTCTCGCCTTTTGTCACTTTCGTTGCCCGTAGCCACTACATAAATAAAAATCGAAATTTTACTTCGCTATTCAATATATAAAAATTGAATTTTTACTTCGCTATTCAATATATAAAAATCAAATTTTTACTTCGCTATTCAATATATAAAAATCGAATTTTTACTTCGCTATTCAATATATAAAAATCGAATTTTTACTTCGCTATTCAATATATAAAAATCGAATTTTTACTTCGCTATTCAATATATAAAAATCCTATTTTTACATCGCTACTATGTAGATAAAAATTCCATTTTTACATCGCTATTCTCTACATAAAGATTTCGCCTTTTTAAATATAAAGATTTTGCCTTTTCAAATATAAAGATTTCGCCTTTTCAATTATAAAGATTTTGCCTTTTCAATTTCAAAAATCTAATCTTTTCTATTTTAAAAATCTAATCTTTTCTATTTTTAAAATCTAAACTTTATACTTCATACTTCATCTTACTTATAGAAAAATCTAGCCTCTACACTAATGAAAAATCTCTACTTTCTATAATGGTAAATCAGATCTTTATATTGGGAATAAAAATCAGAAAGAAAAGGGGTAAACTTACAAAGTTTTAAGGGTTTGGATGCTGGAAGAAGGGGGGGAGGCTGATGACGCTGAGGTGGCAGAGAGATGGTCAGGGCGTCGGTGCTGGGGCTGTGGTGGGTGCTTCGGGCACAGCGGGTCCCACGGTGAAGGGTGTGGTGGTTTGATTGGAGGAGGAGAGCGAGGTGAGAGAGGACAGGGAGGGTTAGCGCGCCACGAGGTGGTTGATCGGAGGGAGAGGCGGCGGTCTGCTGGCCTCCGGCGGCGCTTGGAGTGGAGACGAGGAGGAACGACGATCTCGTCGTTTTTTTTTCTTTCTTCTGAACTAATGAAAACCAGAAGGGGGCCCCACAACGAATAAAGGAAGAGGGTTTTTTTTAATTTTATTTAATTATCTCCCAAAAAGTTGACTTTTACATATGACCTCTAAACGTGGCTCACCGCCTGTCGTCCATAGCTAATTACCCCCATTCTGAACACAATGGGATATGTATCGTAAGCTGATTCGATCAGTTTATGCCAAAATCAACATATAACTCTATATATTGAGTTTGAACGCGCATTTCAATTTACTGGGGTCACATACTAACTCGAAAAATTCCAGAAAAATATTTTCTAGCTTCGTATTGACGATACGGCCCTAACAAAACTAGTTTCGTCAAATTCTGAGACCGTATGAAAAATGGCCAATTTCCAGTCGATTAAAATCAACTAAAAATGGTCAAAAGCGTTTTCCTCTGCCACGCTCACATATTGATTCGAAAAATTATGAAATTTGGAATCTAGCAATAACTTGACATCACGGATCGAACAAAAGTGGTTTCGTCGAAATCCGAGGTCGTTTGCAGAATTCCCATTTTTAAGGGCCTGAATTCCATAGCGACTATTCAGAATTTTCAACTGGACATATCTTTTGATTCCCGCTATGAAATCTCGATTTTTCGGATTCGTTGGAAAGATATTATCAATTAGATCCTATTATTTTTGGTTTCACTAAAATCCGGTTTGTTTTGCACCCGGTACATTCAATTGAAGTTTGAAATCGAATTATCGAACTACCGCGCCATTTTCAATTCTATTAATAATTATATATAATTATTATATTCTAACGACGACGTATATAATATATACGTTCGAATTCTATTCAAAATAAATTTCTCGTCGATATTATTTAAAATAATCTATTTTAAATAATCAAAATTTGCTAAAATCGCCAAAATAAATATTTTAAACTGGCTCAGATTTTCGGGTTGTTACATTTATGGTTTATAAGTGTTCATACCAGACATAGTCTAACCTGGATTGATTGCCTTGCATCTATTGGGTGTCTCATTGACAATGAGGCAGCTCAGGGATTAGTTTAAGGTAGCAATTGAAGTTTATGTTGGATCTAATATGAAGAAGGACTAAAGGCTTTCTGTAACTAAGTGGAATAAATAGGTGGAAATTGTCTAAGGTAATTGAGTAGTATTAGCTTGAGTTTATTCAGTAAAGTTGCATGAAAGAATCTAAGTTTGGTTTAATTTTGTATTGTTGTAGCTAATGTACTGATGTTAAGATGCTTGATGAAGTTTATTTATGTCTATATTTGAATTCACATGCTTGAGATTAAGGGTTTATGCCAGATTTGGGAGCATGAGCAATTCATATAATCAGTATATGTATGTGCAAATGCAAAGGATAAAATCTGATAATAACCTGCTATTAATGTGATTGTAACTGGATAAAAGTTTGTTTGGTTTCAAATATAAGATTAAATATGTCGTAGAATACATAAATATGTTGTGTATGAATATGAAGACCATACATGACACATAAATAATATGTGCACATGTGTGTGTCAATTAAGAACTGATAAGGGATGAACTGAAAGCTATTTCAAGTAAACACAAGTTAGTATATGAATATGTAAATCAGGATGCACATAAAACTGCAGTATCATGGTGTAAAAACTGAGTGTAAATAACCAAAACGTAATCACGTGTTCTCTCATTCATGTGAACCATTTAGTTAGACCCTTAGTTAATAAAATAAGCATGGTTTTGGATGTCATTTCCACATCAGATAGATTAATTTGAGGATTGTTTTGGATTAACTTTGATTTTATTTATCCATGTATGGAAAGTAGTAATAGAATATGTATGAATAATACAAATTAGTAGTGCATTAGCTGATTGAGCTAAAGGACACCTAGTAGTAGAATGACTAGTGTAAAAACTGCACACAATGCACATGGTACAAACACTTGTTTTTTGTATATGTGAAACTGCATTGTCTGAAGCTTTAAATACCTCAATACCCATGATACATGATTGTTTTATGTGTGCATATATTAAAAATTAAAAGCACAACTCTGATCAATTTAATCATAAGATAATTAGAGATAAATAGCTGATCACTTTCTTGAGCAATTCATTAGCAAATCTAACACTTTAAGATTATTTACATTTGCATATCTTCACATATGCAAATAGGAATTAAAGGCTTTATACTGATATGTATATATTAGTAAGCGGGATCTTGGGGTGACAAAGAAGGAAACTGGATTTTAGAACTGTCCAAAAAAAGGGTGTAAGATTTGGGTCACTGCAGTTAATTTTCTACTCTCTTTCTTATAAGTCTGATTAACGTCAAAATTTACTGTATAAAATCAATTAATATCTAATTATAAACTTAAATAATTAATAATAATTATTTATTTTCTTTTAATGACTTTTATTCAAATAATAGATTAAAACCCATCTTCAGTTATAACACAAATTTTGAAACTTCATTTCGTTGATTTGCCTGATGGTAAATCAATATTTATAAAATGATTGACTTTATAGGCCATATGTTGCCAATTACTCATTCAATTCTGCCATTGGTTGATATAAGAACAAACGTTGAATTATGGTTCAACAATCAATAAACAAATCAATTATCTAATCAGATTGGTCAAACTGTTCGTATAATTGTGATATGGAAATAAACAATAAATTTAAGGAATCCAGTTGGATCCCTCCAGCCTGTTCTTCCCTGTATCCAAATATGTTAACACTTCATTTCATACAATAATATATCATTTCCAATAACAAACATGAGCAATAAATTCTACTTATAACAGTCAACTAACAATAATACAAACATCCAATTAAATTTAATACGTTTATATTATCATAAACGTAACCAACAAGATAAGTTACCTCGTTTGGGAATAATTGTTAAAAATAATGATAGGTTTTGATTAAATTAAACGAACGTTTAATTTAAATAACTAATATGAAAATATTCAATATATAGGCAAACAATCATCAAATCATTCAACAACTAGCAAACATAGCACACAAATAATAAATCTGACTTATATAAAATATAAGTGGGATAACTGAGTGAGTTAAACTCGCCTTTTTTTGATTCGTTGAACAGTTCAGTTACAGTCAAATTAAATAGTTGTTTAATTTAACCGAAAATCTCTGTTGTCTCCTGCATTGTTCAAATCAGTACCATGCTGTTGCGTTCATCGCCACGATCCTATTGCACTTCGTTTCATTAAATTCTGTTGATATATACACAATTTATAGACGTTACAAGCTATATGATTTAAATTATAATTAACCTACCCTCAAATAATTAAAAATTAATTAATTTAATTAATTAACCATGTTGTTAAAGGTTTTAATTAGGCTAATGTTACTTCTGTTCGTCCACTGTTCCTGCGTTTCAAATTAGAATTAATTTAACAAAAGTTTCCATAATTATTAATTTGAACAAATTTATTGCTTTCAAAAACAAACCGGCCGATTCAAATTTAGTAGGTCGATACTAATATACTTCCTTTGTTCAAAAGACACGGGTCTAATTTCCTAGTTTTTCCTTGATCCTGTCTTCCTCTTTCAGAACCGTAAGCAGCTTGACTTCAGCTTCACCACACTCCGCCTTAGTTCAACCACTCACTGATGATCAAAAACCACCACCCAACGCACCTCTGTCCCCTCTCCATTCTCCAGCAATAGTTTGCCGCAAACCAAAAATTAGGGGTGTCAAAAAGAAGAGTAGCCTAAAATTTAAAATTAGATTAAGGTGACCTATCTTCAAAAAGAAGAGTAGCCTAAATTTAAAATTAGGGCGGGCTTCCTCCAGAAGAAGACTAGCTTAGGAGAGAAAGAGATGTGTTGTGAGGTAAAGGGGAGGGGTTGGGGTTTATTTATGGGTGGAGCTAAATACCTTTAGCTATTAGATTTAGGTTTTAAATCTGAATCGTTATGCCCTTGGGTCAATCCAAATTAACCACATCATCCAATAGGATCAAAACATGTTAGCTCAAAAATCCCGATTAAACCTAGTCCATTAACGCTTTCGTGCCAAGCACGAAATTGTCTCTGGCAACATGCTAGGTTGACACACTACCTAGTTGGTCAACCAACATATGGCCTGTGTCAACCTACGGGTCGATTTGGCCATGTGCTAGGTCATCCCAACACAAAATATTTTTCCTAATTTGAATTCTGGTTTTTATTTCAAATTACGAATGGCCATAACTCCTTTGTTGTAAGTCTGTTTCTCGCAAACCAAAAATATATCTGAACCAGAAAATCATAACTGACCCAATGTTGTAATTCCTATTTCCAAATTCCCATTATTTTTTAATTTGTTCCTTAATTAATTGCTATTCGTAAAAATTTGGTTGTTATACCAATTCTCTCCTTTCTCTGGGAGCTATATGCCTTAGTGACAATGTTATTAGTCTTGGGTCCTTCTCGAGGTCTATCCTAAGTGAGATTTATTTGTGGGACAGAAGTCTTATGACCTCCTCAAAGACATATGGAAACTCACACAATGGGCACTGAAGATGGCCCTTCTGATTCAGAAGATAAAGAATGCAATAAGGCTGAATTCCTATTTCCGGTCATATAAGGGATCTCTGAGCTACGACCTCCACGACTTCTCAAGCAAAAAAATTTCTTATCACATTTAAAGGTGGCTCCAAAAAATGATAGCCAATCCATCCCTAATATGGGACCATACCCCTCAAAATCTAAAATGTACGCATTGCAAAAGAAATCGACATCACAGATATATAATACTAGGTCTTTGCAAAATAGAAAAAGTTGTTAAGCTCCTCCGATAAGTTAGAAACCTTTATTGGAATACTAGCAAATGATAAAGGAAGATTTAAGGAATCAACAATCTTTCTAGTGATGAAGGAATAGGTTTCTCCTAAATTAAACAGGGTACACACAAAAGTTCTTAGAATAGAGATTATGTCTTCCAAAGTTAGCTATTCTAGGTCTCTTTGGGAATGACTTCGAGGTGGTCCTACCTCCAAAGCATAATTCTTCCCACTCTATTCTCCTTTAAGCTTAGGATAGTTTCTTGCAAAGTGTCCTTCATGACAATTGTAGCACTTTTTCCTTAAATTCAAGCTTTGCTAGGCTTACCCTACAGTCCTTAGCCTCATAGCCCTTCTTGTGGCACCATGAACACACCTTAGCTCCTTTTTTAATTTTTCCACATTTCTTCTTCTTCAGACAAAAGCTCTTTTTCTTATTCTTTCCAAATCCAGAAGCACCTTCCGTTTCTCACTCTTAGTTTCCTTATTTTCCTCATCGAGTACAAGATAGTTGTCGTAATGATTGCCTCAAAAGTAGCTACAAAGTCACCTGAGCCAATAACATTTCTCTTAAAGGAGAATTCAGACCATTTACAAACCTCGACGCCTTATTTATAGGGGTGTCTACCAAACCTGTTTCAAATTAGGATAACTCCGTAAACCTTGATACATGTTCTCTCGGACTTACATCTCCTTACTTTAGCTGAATAAACTTCTCCATCTGTAGACTCATCTCAAAATTTGGTAAGAACTTAGTTTCAAAGCGAGTTTTAAATGCCTCCCAAGTAAATATTCTACTCGTATTCTCCTTAAAAATCATGTTCCACCACTCTAATGCTTCTCCTTTCAGATGCCAAGCGGCTACACTACGCTTCAACTGTTCTTTCTATCTTGTTGCTTCGAAAATATGTTCACACTCGATTATCCATGCCTTAGCTTCAAGGAAGCCTTTGGTTCATAAAAAGGGCTTTCCTCCAAAATTAATGAAATTTTTACAAAGACGAGGAAAGTTGAAAACCACGTCAATGGGTTGAGATACTGGTTCCGTTGGGGTAGGTGTGGCAGTAGGGACTTGTTTCACAGTCCTAAGGTACTGGTGGAACCATTCAGGAATGCACGGAGGCCTTCCTAGGTTCCCTTGTTCGGGCTGATTATCAGCCATTTCTATTATGTAAAAAAACCCTTCAATGAACTTTTCTAAGAGAGTATTTAAGCCTTAAAGGAAGAAAGATAAAGGTTGCCTAATATAACTACGTATGTCTTTCCAGGTATATATATAGTTTAAAAAACTTTTCAAATAACATGTACATCTCTCTTACGTATATTTCCCCATAATTGGGTAACTTATGTTCTGATACCACATGTAGCAACCCACCAGGAATGAGCCTAAGTTCCAACCCAGAAAAGGCCCAACGGAACATAGAGCCATTCAGAATGGATCGTTAGTTCCTATAAGGAATTAGTTAAAACGAAAATAACAGAGAAGATTTAGAAAAATTGAAATCTCATTCAGTGGAAGGGATAAAATATAATATCATAAAATAGATGTACTATAAAAAGATAGCACCACATTGTAGCTTACCTAAATATGTCAACATTTATAGAAGAATACATCACAATAATACTGATAGCTATCCCATAAATACCAAGATGTTGCCAACATAAAATAATAATAACTATGGACCTCCATCGCCAGGCTCCATGACTCCATCGATCAAGCAAATAATCCCACCAACTAATTTGTTAACATGTTTAGATGACGGAAGTCAGAACGAAAAATTCCGATGAATGAAAATCACATAAGTCTTTAAGAAATAACTACTATATTTTGCAGTATAAATTCTTCAAATTATATCTACACAATTTAACACACAATCAGTCATATTTATTTATGAGGCAGACTACCCTACAGCCGCTTAAGGCCTACACTGCTTATTTAAGAGTGGATTCTCTATGATCACTTAATACCTGTTGAGGTGGACTACCATTAGTCGCTTAAGGTTTTCATTTTACATTTATTCTTAGGTGGATTCTCACCATCACTTAATACCCTATGACAGACCTTAGTCACTAAAGACCCCATCTTATAATCGCCAACGTTATTAAATACTCTCTCCATTGTAATACTAGAAATAGTTATCTGCCACTTAATACCGGGCTAAGGCAAACACTCTTCATCATTTAAGACCCTTTCAGAGAACTTATGCATTACTATTTAACTGGTATTACAGGTGAAGTCCTAGCCACTTAATACTTCCCTAAGACAGGCGATCCCCTGTACATGATAGGCGGAACTCTTAGTAGCCCATCCCTAGATCAGCCCTTACTTAACTCCTAGATAAGAAGCAATAACTTTTGGAGATCTGCCCTACTAATACACCATCGTTTTACCATGACCATTTAATAACATGTAAGAGAAAGGCGGACCCAATGACCATTTATGACCTAATAAGAGCATGTTCCACTACTTTGATCTAGACCCAAGGATTGCACCTTAGGAACGGACCAAGTCCTAGCCAATTAGTAACCAACGAGGTAGGTCAACTACTTAATACCTTCTCAAGGCAGACCTACTTCACACACAAATATATATACACACACACGTAAAACATCTCACATTAAACGAGCCACTTATAGATGTTGGATTTGCTGGACGGTTCCAGGAAGGCTTCTATTACAAGTTAGGCTTAACCTCACGTCTTAATGTAATATTTATAATGGCCCATGACAAATAAAACCTCTCACGTTTACCAATTGTACTTGTAGATGCTGGATATGACGGTTGATTCCAGGCAGGCTTCTACTACAAGTAATGGTTAAACACATGTTTGTGTGTCATTAATTATAATTAAAGTCATTAACTCACAAACATACAAATTTCTTATGGGGACATTTTGAATTTCTAATTGCCTAATTTAAACATGTCTAGTACATATTTAATATGCATTACTATTATCTTAATTACATTATAAATATATAGTAATAAATGAGGCGTAAACCAAGCGTACGTAAAGAAATGTCCTAAATCATTTGAAATGTCAATCCCAACAACATAATAAATGTATGCAAGTTTATTTCCCTAACTTCCCCAATCATAACATAAAATGTGTATTTACATTTAAATAACAGGGAAATAAAAAACATACATAGAATATATTGTACCCTAGGTTAATAGATTGTTTTAATAGTAAAAGATAAACAAGGTGCAGTATTTCCAAATATATATGTAAAATCCCCTTTTTGGTACATATTCACTTTTTATATTAATTTTGTGTACAAAAACTTAATGCTTTAGTAGCTTGTAAATAATACATTCAAACGATCTATTTTGAAAATAGAAGCTTAAACTTATTTAATTCACAGAACTCAAGTCCTTAAGCTTTTGCAACAAAAATACATATATATACAAATATTTACAATTTCACAATGAAATGAATCACACCATTATCAAGGATTATACAACACCCAAATGCCTTCCTTTTATTACGTCTATAATCTAAATCCAATTACAATAATTGATTGACCATTTCCGCAACAAATGCAAATAATATGGGATTTAAAGGATTTGTTATTGGTTTTGTTTTCATTCAAATCCAAATCCCTTTTAGGAATAATAATCCAAATCTACACTATTAGAATGTACTAAATAGCAAACTTATGAAATATCCACTTATAGAGATTAGCAGAGGAGATTAATGGAAATCTAATGTAGAATATATAAAAATCTGGATTTCAGCCTTCGAAACAACATGCTCTAATTTCTCCTAATATACATATAAGAGGATCAGGAATTAAAGTCTCATATATATATATATAAAACTTAATTCCAGAGTTTATACATATAAGAATTTAGTTTAGGGAGATAAAATATAGGTTAGAAGAATGAAGAAGCCTAACCTGATTTGTGGAATTAAGAAATGGAGAGACAAATGGAGGTGTAAAATAGAATAAAGTGTAAGGTTTAGGGAGAGGTAGGAGGGTTCTATTTATAGTTGCAAATGTGTATATTGACCATAGGATTAGTTTGATTTAATCTGGATAGTTCATTGATGCAAAAATATAAATAAATCCTTAAAAACCGCCTCTTCCACCCAGCATCCATAGAGGAGGTCGACCCACTCTGTAGAAGGTTATCGACCCCCTTCAAAAAGGGGTGGTCATCCCCTTTCTGAGAGTTTGAATTCCCTGTAACATTGTTTTTTTATTAATTACATATTAAATGTCATTGATTCTTTCTAGTTATTGATTATTCTTGTCCCCATCTACTTATATATATCTACACAAAAATTCAAATCCTTATGTAATATTCCATTATGCCAATTTATATTAATTATATTCCAGATTTATATTTAATCAGTTTGAATTCCAAACCTTGTATGTAAACAATTTATGTGTAACTTGTTTTATTAATAACTTCTTCACATGCTCTTCATTTTCAATAGATAAAATATGAAAAACAAATCGGAATCTTGCCATGGGCATAACTGTAATACTTTCATTCCCAATTCTTAGTTATCCAAAATTCTATTTTTAAGCCTATTAATTTATTACTGATTATTATTATTATTATTTATTTTTAATTTAATAGTTATATGTCTATTTAGGGTACATTTTATAGGGTGTTACATTTTATGACCTCAAATAATATAATTGAATCTAATGATGTTAATTTTTATGAATCAAATTTCTTTTTAAATTAAGGAATAGTGGGGCACATCAAGTAACTTTATGCCTATTAGCACAAAACTTAATTAATATTCTAAAAATGAACCTAGAAGAAGTAAAAGAATAAGAGCAGCAAAAGAATTTGGTTTATATTTTTGTGCTTTTATTATAGACTATCGAGGAGGATCCTTTAAACCTCTAAGAGGCCTTATCTTCCTCAGGTGTCGATTTTTGGCAAGAGACCGTGAATGATGAGATAGATTCTTAAGAATCCAATAAGACTTGGCACTTGGTGGACTCACCACCTAGTATATGTCTATAGGTTGTAAATGAGTATTAAAAAGGAATTAAAACCTGATAGCATAGTTGATAATTATATAGCCCTTTTAGTAGCTAAAGGATTTAAGCAAAGAGGAAATGTAGACTTTTTTTTACCTATAACTAGAATTACAACCATTTGAGTACTAATTTCACTTGCATTTATTCATAACTTAATAATACAACAAATAAATGTTAAAACTACGTTTTTATGTGGTGAATTAGAAGAGGAAATTTATAGATACCAACTGGAAGATTTGTAGTTCATGGTCGAGAATATAAATTTTGCAAATTAGGTAAATTATTATATAGTTTAAAGAAGCAACTAAGCAATTGCATGAAAATTTTGATAACTTAATAATCTCACATGATTTTAAAGTTAACGAAAGTGACAAACCATTTACTATAAATCTGAGGATGGCATTTGTACTATCATATGTCTATATGTAGTCGACTTACTTATTTTTGGGTCAAACATTTATGCCACAAATACTGTTAAATCCTTGCTAAGTGTCAATTTTGATATGAAAGATCTAGGTAAGGCGAGTGTAAACCTTGGTATTAAGATTACTAGGTCCGAAAAGGGACTTTCTTTGGATCAATCTCATTATATTGAGAAGATTCTAAAGAAATACAATTACTTTGACTATAAACTTGCATGTACACCATGTGACCCTATTGTAAAGCTATTTAAGAATACTGGTGAAGGTGTAAGACAGTCTGATTATGCGGGCATCATTGGCAGCCTTTGGTATGCCATTAGTTGTATTAGACCCGACATTGCCTTTGTCATGGGATTATTATGCAAGTTTACGAGTAGATCTAGTATAGAGCATTAGCATACTATTGAGAAGTCATTAGATAATTAAAACGAATCATGAACCTTGGTTTACATTATGGAAAGTTTACAACTATTCTTGAAGGTTATTACAATGCAGATTGGAATACTTAATCTGATGATTCAAAAGCAATCAATGACTATATCTTTAGCATTGTTGGGGGAGCTATTTCTTGGAAAACCATGAAACATACTATTTTGGCTCGGTCTTCTATAGAATCTGATATGATAGCACTAGCCACAGCTAGTAAAGAAACATAGTACTTAACAAATTGGCTAACTGAGATTCCTTTGTACGAAAAACGAATACCAACTGTGTTGATCCATTGCTGTAACACCCCGTATTTTCGGTGAATGTCAAAGTAACAAATTAAAGTATACTTAATTTCGAAGAGAAGAATTAAGGGAAATGGGTTATGCCATTGCGTTTGTTTCGGAATTCTGCTTGAGATAGAGTCTGAATTTGCGTAAATCGGACTCCATATGAAGAAGTTATGACCTTTAGAAGTTTCAGGGGTTTAAATAAAACAACTCAGGTTTGAAATTCAAAATTCAAATCACACACCCGGGCTGGGCGGGAAATTTCCCGCCGAGGACCCAGGTCGACCAGGGGGTCGACCTGGGTCAGACAGGTCGACCAGGGGGTCGACCTCCCACTTATTTCCAGATCCGAGGAAAGATTCATTTTTCCGCATCTGGGTGCCCGTTCTGACCAGATTCATTGATCCCTATGCTATATAAACACCCCTAAGGCTACAGTTTTCTCTACACAACTTCATTTTGCCGATACTCTACCTATTGCATATAAAAATAAATCAAAGATGGGATTATGCTGCTCAAGTCCTTCGTAGAACTAAGTTAAAAATTCAAGTAGAGATTCAAAGGCTAATTTAATGACTTGAAAAACTATTTTCTAAGAATCAAATCTAAATTAGAAGAACAAATAGTCTACTTCAAGGGAGAGCTATTCAGTTTCAGAATACAGATCCCAGAATTCAAGACCGTTCTGTAATTTGTAGGTTCATGTTACTTTCAGAAATAAAAGTTAGTTGGGATTCTACATTGTAATAAATCTGGATCTGAGATTATGCCTATTTCTATCTGTCTTTCTATATCCTTTGGATCTATCTCATTGATAATATTATGTCCATTCTTTGTCTCTTCTTTCCTTCTTCCCTTTTTGCTTTATAGCCAGGCTACTGCGAGCTTGAGCCAAATCTCATAAGATTGGGCATAACCATTGAAATATTAAATCTAGATTTGGCGCAAACTGTAAATTGGAATATTAATCAAGATTGGGCATAACCATTGGTTGAGACGCCAAAGAATAATGTATATTGGGGTATTGGGGTATGACTATTAGTACAGACTTGGGAAGATTAGGTGTTTCCTATTTTAAGTAATAACTCAAAATTGAATTTGGGGGCCATAACTTGCAACTAGTTTTGTTGGGCATAACTTGAGAATTGGAATATGGTTAGTTGGGATAATTAGCATATAAATCTAGACTTGGACATTTATGGAAAATGTGGCATAATCTGAAATTGACAACAATTGTGAATAATTTACATATAAACTATAAATATGTAAATATGTGAAAAGATGAATATGCCTAACCCGAGGTTAGATTGAGTTGTGGCCCGGAAAATCTGAACCAATTTAAAATTTTTAAATTGGCTAAAATAGTGGATTTTAAATATTTAAAATAAATATTTTAAATAATAGCAATGAAAACTGAGTTTGAATCGACAATTGAAAAGGAATATAATTAATTCTAATTATAAACAAGGCCTGAAATGGCGCGGTAGTTTCAAAATTTGAATTCAAACTTTGGCGGACTGTACCGGGTGCAAAACAAAACGGATTTGAGTGAAACCAAAAATATTTAAATCTGTTAGTGAATACCTTTCTAAGAATCTAAAAAATCGAAGTTTCATAGCGAAAAGCAAAAGTTATGGCCAAATGAATTTTCAGAAAGGTCGCTATGGAATTTATATAGCCCATGAAATTGGCCATTTTGCATACCACCTCGGAATTCGATGAAACCACTTTTGTTGGATCCGGGATGTGAAGTTATTGCTAGGTTTCAAATTTCATAATTTTTGAAGCTAGTATGTGAGCGTGGCAAAGGAAAATGTGTTTTGGTCAATTACAGTTAAATTGGATCGACCAGAAATGGGCCATTTTGCAAACGGTCTCAGAATTCGACGAAACTAATTTTGTTCGGACCGTATTGTCAAAACATAGCTAGATTTATTTTTCTGGAATTTTTCGGATCAGTTTGTGGCCCCGGCAAATTGAAATGTACGTTCAAAACAAATATTGAATGTTTTATATTTTAATTTGAAGGAAAACATACCGAAACAGTCGAATGGGCCTTCGAAACATATCCCATTATGTTCGGAATGGGGGTAAAACACTGGGGACGACAGTCGTTGGGTTTGGATTGGAGGTCGTGTCAGAAAACCCTTTTTAAAACCCCCCCGGCCAATCAAATTATTTCTTCATAAAAAAATCAAAAAAACCCCGTAGCCATCGCGATCGACGACGGCTGGCCCTCCTCCCTTCCCTTCCATTTTCTGGCGAATCCATTCAGCTTTAGCCCCCACTCCAGTTAAGGTTTTTGTAGTACTCCTCAAGGCCTTCAAATCCATACCTGGAGCATCCCCTATCGTTGCGCCGTCAGCGAGATTTCCTCCTCCAAAGTCGCCACCTTCAGACCGCCGCCCCGACCACCTGCCAGCGTCGAACTGGACCCCACCCATAGCGCTGAGAAGCTCTCTCCTCCCCCTTCGACGCTGCACAACCCGATTGTCCTCTCGTGCCTCGGATCTCGCGAAAAACTAAAACCTAGTTTTGAACAGGTTTGAAATTATACGGCTGTGTTTTATTTAATCTGATTTTAACACCTTTAAACCGTTGCAAACTTTGAAAAATCATTTCTTTTTCGTTTCTTGATGAAATTCAGTGAAACAAGAGACAGTGGACTCATGTGGACGTCTTCTACCTTCTAGAAAAGACCGCATATTTTTCTGAGCCTTCTGCTATTTTTGTGGAGTGGAACCCAATGTGAGATTTCTAAATTATAAACGATATGGAAAACGACGATGTATAAATTATATAATCGATGTATGAGTTATATAAGCGTTTTACACCTCTTGTATAAGCGTTGTATAAGTTGTACGTTCGATGTATAAGTTGTATATACGTTGTAAAAATTATATATGTGTTGAAATAGAAGTGAAATGCTATATATAAATATATATATATATATTTATATATATATATATACGCCGCTCGTCCACAAACCATGGACGATATTTATTGGTTGTGATTGGTGTGAAAATTGATTGATAGCGAATGGTTGATTGGAATTGTTTGTTGTTGATATTGATTGATTATGGTTGAAAAATACCCGTTTGTGGTTGAGAAATATTTGGTTGAAACCACATAGGATTAGTTTGTGGAAATGAAAAAAATATACATGCCGCCTGCGTGCGAACTAGATGCATGATTCCCCATTGTCAAAAACCACGAGGTTTTAAGGTAGAGCAAGGAGCCGTACTAGGGATGGTCCCGGTTTTAACTACCCTGTCGTTATGCTGCCGAAATTTTGAGTAATATTCATGTGTTAGAATTATTTTCATTTTGTTGAAATTATATTTATCCATTGAATAGAAAACCTTCATGTGTTGAATTAAAATTCATTCGTTGAATAGAAATTCATGTATTGAATGGTAAATGTGTTTTAAATATAAAAATCACATTTTTATCTATATATAAAAACAATAGAAAACCTTCATGTGTTGAATCGATATTCATTCGTTGGATTGAAATTCATGTGTTGAATGGTATTCGTGTTTTAAATATAAAAATCACATTTTTATCTATATATAAAAACAATAGAAAACCTTCATGTGTTGAATTGATATTCATTCGTTGGATTGAAATTCATGTGTTGAATGGTATTCGTGTTTTAAATATAAAAATCACATTTTTATCTATATATAAAAACAATAGAAAACCTTCATGTGTTGAATCGATATTCATTCGTTGGATTGAAATTCATGTGTTGAATGGTATTCGTGTTTTGGATATAAAAATCACCTTTATATATATATATATATATATATATATATATAAACTATAGAAAACCTTCATGTGTTGAATCGAAATTCATTCATTGAATTGAAATTCATGTGTTGAATGGTATTCATATTTTGAAAGAAATTGTTTGATAATAAAAACCCTATTTTTACCACCTATATTAACTATATAAAATGGTCGAGTTTTGAAATAAATTGTTTTACATTAAAAATCACATTTTTATGATATACATGAATTGATAAAAATAGTGAAGTGTTGAAATAGAAGACAGTTAGATAAAAATATAATTTTTATCAAATGTATGAAAAGAATACAGCTTTGAAATCGAAGAATCGATATATATATATATATATATATATATATATATAAATAGAATTAAAATATATCGAATAACGAAGCTGCAGTTCGTATTTTGAAACCGTGATTTCAAACGATTATTGTGGGAGATCCGACCATCGGATTTTCCTGAAATCGCAACCGTTGGGTTCGCTTTGGAAATATCTTTCCAACGACACCAACTTTGTAAAAATCCAACGGTTGGATTGTCTGGAATGTTTAATTCAAATCTAAAGAAAAACAGCGCTAGAATCGATTATATTTATATATATATATATAAATATAATTATATATAATCGAATAACGACGCTGCAGTACGTATTTTGAAATCGAAACTTCACAGTACGTATTTTGAAATCGAAACTTCAAACGATTATACCGGGAGATCCGACCGTCGGAATTTCCCGAAACTGGAACCGTTGGATTCATTTTGAAAAGATCTTTCTAATGATATAAATTTTGTGAAGATCCAACGGTTAGATTTTCATATATGTGTAAATCAAATCTGGAGAAAAACAACGCCACGGTTGCGTTATGACCCGAAGCGTCGTTTTGAATAAATTGGCTATCTTAAAATAAACAAAAATAGCGATAAATCATTATAAAGTATTATAAACGATATGGATCTGAAATTTAGAAACTAACTGAAGGTTGGCTAAGTCGAATGGTTTCCTGGGTGTTGATCTGATGTTGGTCTCGGCCTTCGGGGTTAATATTTGGGAAATCCTTCTCTTACCGATTGACGGTTAGTGACTAATGAATTGAAATGATGCGTATGTATGTTAGTGTTGCACTTGTTTATTATATACGCGAGTTGCTCAGAAAGACCGGGTTTATCCCATTCTGAATAACTGAATCGACGATAAGAAGTCGAAGATGAAGATGAGGGTTGAAGACCGATCTTCACCTCGTTTGGGTGGTCACTGAGGTCCTAATTGGGAGGCATCCCGAAATATGGATAATGAGTGGTGATCGTCCAGACGTACGTGGGAATCGATGGATATACGAGGTATTTAGTGCCTCCGGTTTCGTTCAAACCCAGAACGGACTTGCAAATGGACGGTGTGTCTGACATTGGAATTTATTATGTGTCATTGATAGTCATTAGTTACATGGTGTGAATTGCCTATGTGACATACCAAGATGCAGTGAACAGGGCTTCTATTGAAAAGCAAAGTCTTGTGATTGATGATCAAAGCACCGCCAGTGTGGCGTAGCTTTGTGTATAACGTGAATTCGCGAGCCTCACACCCGGTATGAACCAGAAACGGGAGAAGGACCTCAGGGAGGGCATGCGTTTCCTTCTAGCTAGGAGTTGTGTCGGTGTTTTTACACGGCCTTACATTTTACTTATGTGGATGATGGATTGCGAGGCACCTCGGTTTTATCGGTCGATCCGGGACCGATGGAGTCATTTGTTGGCTCATTTACGCCCCATAGAGCAGGGAAACATATTGTTCAGGAATTTTAATCCACATCGGTGAACCGTCCCTGTCGCTCTAAAGGCTTGCCTGCGCGCTCGCCTGAGACATGGGCTAGATTGTCTCGAATTCGGTAAGGACTATCTTTTGTCTTGGTTCATGACGGAATCCAATTTCCAAATACGACATCGTGCGGTTTTGATTGTATATATATATGGCGACATGATATATGGTACCCATGCCGTCTATGATTGATAGTTATGATTCGAAATTGTTTTTGAAACATGTAAACACTAGTAATAATATCAAATGCTTTTGTTTTATTCGTATCAAGCATATTTTGGCCATTATAAGGTAAAACTCTATCGTCCGGTTTGCGTTGCATTGTGTGATGGGAACCGAGTCTTATAATGGCTTCATTTTTATAAAAAGCATTGCGATGTTTAAAAGAAAGATTTGTTTTTAAAGCAATGGCAATCCAATGGAGTAAACCCGTTCCACGAAAGTGGCGTGGTCCTGTGATTAGCCATATTTTAAATGTGTTGAGTAGATTTCTCATACCAGTCCCATGACTGACTCGTAGTTTGTTTCACTTTCAAACTCGGGTGCCCCTTTTTCCACACGGGCAGCCTTGTATTCAGGTTTAGCAGGCTTTATCCGGATAGCTGGAGTTGAAGATGGATTCTATCATTTATCTCTTTTTATGCTGTTCAGCTCCTATTGTACATATTTTGTTGTTTCCGCTGTAGACATATGTGTATAGCTGAACTGTATTTGTTCTAAGTATGATCCTATATACTGTGTAACTCTGATGATCACGTTTATCCAGTATATTCTATTGTTCATTATCTGGTGTATTTATTTATTTATTTATTTATTTATTTCTGTTATGCTGTTATCTGTTTCTGTGTTATATTCCAAGGATTACCCTTGCCGCCGACAATACGGGGTTTGGGGTCGTCTCAGACACATCCAGTAACTACAACAACACCTATCTAATGTGAGAGGTTAGTGCATCATGCCCAAGAAAAACCCGAGGTTAGATTGAGTTGTGGTGTAAAACTGCCCGGAACCGCCCGGCACATCCAGTAACCGCAACAACACATATCTAACATGAGAGGTTGGTGCATTAATAAATCAATTAATGCTAATGAACAAGACATGCTAAGATGAATGACTAGGGTTAAGTAATAAGAACACTTAATGAATATAACAAGATGAATGACTAGGGTTAAGTTAATAGGAAACACTTAACCAGTATAGCATGATGAATGGGTAGGGTTAAGTAATAAGAAACACTTAACCAATATGACTTGATTTGTGGTAGGGTTAAGTTAACACAAGAAGGCAACACTTAACCAAAGTAATTATGACAAGTAGGTAGGTTAAGTTAACTTGAATTTATTGATGACACTTAACCAGTACAACATGATGAACATGTGTTGTTGAGTTAACAAGGAACACTTGACTAACATAACTTGATGGACGAACGGGGTTAAGTTAATAGGAAACACTTAACCAACAAGACATGATGAATGGGTGGGTTAAGTTAACATGAATGGACAACACTTAACCAATAAGACATAATGTGTGGGAGGGTTACGTACATATCGGGTTGGTGGGTAATATTAATAAATATAGGCCCACAAAACTTAACCGTTAAATAAACATGCTTGAATCGATGGAAGGGTCAAATACATCTCATGCAGGTGGGTAACATTAGTACATATAGGCCCACAAACTTAACCGTTAAGAAAACATGCTAGAATCGTGGGAGGGTTAAGTACATCTCATGTAGGTGAGTAATATTTGTATATATAGGCTCACAAACTTAACCAGTAGGAAACCCTAGTAACGGGGACCCATTTCAACAGTAACCCACATAGATGTATCATGGTACCCTGAACTAGGCAGGGTGGGGGCACGATTACTGGGCTGATTATAAGCGGTCAAAACAGCGGCAGGGGGTACGTCAGTGTAGGTTCCAACGGTTTACGGGCGTGCACGTACTCCGAAGTGGGAAAAAGCAGGCACTGGGTACCAGTAGTCATACATTGTACATCTTGAATCTTGTCGGGTCGCTATCATAAGGATTGATACACCTTATAGTGGGACCAGCACAGGGTATCTACACGCAAGAGAGGGCTGATTGACACAGGCACATGGAACATTAATGCAAGTAAGGAGCCGATCGATGAGGTAGTAAGGGTACATCTAACATGTTCATGGCAATTAGGCAGACTGAGGTGGAATCCTCACGATAGATGTACACCTGAAGGCTACCACAATTATGGGGATTGGGATCACGTTATCATTTTATACAAATTACTAGTTGGGACATTAGTTAGGTGGTGAAAAGATAGATATAAAATCAGAATAACAAAGTAGTAGCAAAGCAAAGAAAGAGTATATGCGCGTTCAATTTCTTGCCTTATCATACCTTATGCTTATTCTATGTTATCTTTATTATCCCTGTTATCACGGTATTGTCTTATATTCAATTTATTCATGTCATGATGCTTTTGCCTATTTATATGCTGAAAGTCACTGGACTTACCATACTTATGTCTGACCTAGGGGGAATTTCCCGCCGAGGACCCAGGTCGACCAGGGGGTCAACCTGGGTCAGACAGGTCGACCAGGGGGTCGACCTCCCCCTTATTTCCAGATCCGAGGAAAGATTCATTTTTCCGCATCTGGGTGCCCGTTCTGACCAGATTCGTTGATCCCTATGCTATATAAACACCCCTAAGGCTACATTTTTCTCTACACAACTTAATTTTGCATATACTCTACCCTAATTCATATAAAAATAAATCAAAGACGGGGTTATGCTGCTCAAGTCCTTCGTAGAATCAAGTTAAAAATTCAAGTAGAGATTCAAAGACAAATTCAACGACTTCAACAACTATTTTCTAAGAATCAAATCAAATCTAAATTAGAAGAACTAAATAGTCTACTTCAAGGGAGAGCTATTCAGTTTTAGAATACAGATCCCAGAATTCAAGACCGTTCTATAATTTGTAGGTTCACGTTACTTTCAGAAATAAAAGCTAGTTGGGAATCTGACATTGTAATAAATCTAGATCTGAGATTATGCCTATTTCTATCTGTCTTTCTATATCCTTTGGATCTATCTCATTGATAATATTATGTCCATTCTTTGTCTCTTCTTTCCTTCTTCCCTTTTTGTTTTATAGCCAGGCTACTGCGAGCCTGAGCCAAATCTCATAAGAGATGAATGTACGTTGGAAATAAAATTGGGCATAAAATATGATTTGGACATGACCAGCGCTAAAACTTGGGAAAAGTATTAAATTGTGTATAATTGGGCATAATTGAGTTGTAACTGATTTGAGGACATAACACGTGTTGTATTCAAAACATAAAGTATTGGACATATGACTTGAGATTTGAGGCATAAAGTATTGGACATATGACTTGAGATTTGAGGCATAAAGTATATTGGACATATAACTTGGGATTTAGGGCATAAATTGAACTGTAAACATGCAAGTTCAAGTTATTTTCAGATTTAAACACCTAATAATGATTTTGGTGTATAATGAAATGGATCTAAGTCCATGCTTGATGATAAATCTTTTAGATTAATTCCCATCTTTCTATTGAATCAATGATTTACATGCCTAGGAAGTTATTATTCAATCATGCTTGTCTTTGTTGGACATCTGATATATAATCCTTTTAGGTTCATGATGTTATTCATATCGGATCTTTATGTCTATGAGGTTATTTATGTCAGATTGTTTAAGATCTATCTTTGTTATACCCCAACTCTAACAGATCTGTAATCCTCTTAGGTCCAAAATATTTGACAGATCTACCATTTTAATGCCTACTCTCGTTTATGTTCCTCTTTTGCCCCATTTATTTTATGAATCTATGTTAACCTCGAATCTAGAATGAAACTTATTATACGTGCGATTGGAATGCGGGGCTAATGGGGAATAGTCTATTTGGCAATGGTGGAACATAATTTTGTAACTTATCATTTGGGGCATAATTTGTCTTTTTTGCGAACTTGGGGTAAATTGAAATATTAAATCTAGATTTGGCGCACACTGTAAATTGGAATATTAATCAAGATTGGGCATAACCATTGGTTGAGATGCCAAAGAATAATGTATATTGGGGTATTAGGGCATGACTATTAGTACAAACTTGGGAAGATTAGGTGTAGCCTATTTTGAGTAATAACTCAAAATTGAATTTGGGGGCCATAACTTGCAACTAGTTTAGTTGGGCATAACTTGAGAATTGGAATATGGATGGTTGGGATAATCAGCATATAAATCTAGACTTGGACATTTATGGAAAATGTGGCATAATCTGAAATTGACAACAATTGTGAATAATTTACATATAAACTGTAAATATGCAAATATGTGAAAAGATGAATATGCCTAACCCGAGGTTAGATTGGGTTGTGGTGTAAAACTGCCCGGAACCGTACGACACATCCAATAATCACAACAACACCTATCTAATGTGAGAGGTTAGTGCATCCTGCCCAAGAAAAACCCGAGGTTAGATTGAGTTATGGTGTAAAACTTCCCGGAACCACCCGGCACATCCAGTAACCGCAACAACACATATCTAATGTTAGAGGTTGGCGCATTAATAAATCAATTAATGCTAATGAACAAGACATGCTAAGATGAATGACTAGGGTTAAGTAATAAGAACACTTGGCCAATATAACAAGATGAATGACTAAGGTTAAGTTAATAGGAAACACTTAACCAATATAGCATGATGAATGGGTAGGGTTAAGTAATAAGAAACACTTAACCAATATGACTTGATTTGTGGTAGGGTTAAGTTAACACATGAAGACAACACTTAACCAAAGTAATTATGACAAGTAGGTGGGTTGAGTTAACTTGAATTGATTGATGACACTTAACCAATACAACATGATGAACATGTGGGGTTGAGTTAACAAGGAACACTTGACCAATATACCTTGATGGACGAACGGGGTTAAGTTAATAGGAAACACTTAACCGACATGACATGATGAATGTGTGGGTTAAGTTAACATGAATGGACAACAATTAACCAATATGACATAATGTGTGGGACAATTAAGTACATATCAGGTTGGTGGGTAATATTAATAAATATAGGCCCACAAAACATAACCGTTAAATAAACATGCTTGAATCGATGGAAGGGTTAAGTACATCTCGTGTAGGTGGGTAACATTAGTACATATAGGCCCACAAACTTAACCATTAAGAAAATATGCTAGAATTAGTGGGAGCGTTAATTACATCTCGTGTAGGTGGGTAATATTTGTATATATAGGCCCATAAACTTAACCGGTAGGAAACCCTAGTAACGGGGACCCATTTCAGCAGTAACTCACATAGATGTATCAATCTACCCTGAACTAGGCAGGGTGGGGCATGATTACTGGGCTGATTATAAGCGATCAAAACAGGGGCGGGGGTACGTCAGTGTAGGTTCTGATGGTTTACGAGCATGAACGTACTCCGGATTGGGAAAAAGCACGCACTATGTACCAGTAGTTATACACTGTGCATCTTGAATCGTATCGGGTCGCTATCTTAAGGATTGATACACCTTATGGTGGGACCAACACAGGGTATCTACACGCAAGAGAGGGTCGATTGACACAGACACATGGAACATTAATGCAAGTAAGGAGCCGATCGATAAGGTAGTAAGGGTACATCTAATATGTTCATGGCAATTAGATAGATTGAGGTGGAATCCTCACGATAGATGTACACCTGAAGGCTACCACAATTACGGGGATTGGGATCACGTTATCATTTTATACAGATTACTAGTTGGGACTCTAGTTAGGTGGTGCAGAGATAGATATAGAAATCAGAATAACAAAGTAGTAGCAAAGCAGAGAAAGAGTAGAAGCACATTCAGTTTATCTTGCCTTATCATACCTTGTGCTTATCCTATGTTATCTTTGTTATCCCTGTTATCACGGTATTATCTTATATTCAGTTTATTCATGTCATGATGGTTTTGCCTGTTTATATGCTGAAAGTCACTGGACTTACCAGACTTATGTCTGACCAAGTTTTGTTTCGCCTCTTTTCTTCCGTTTCCCTCCCCCCCCCCCCCCCAGGTTCACAGGGAGGAAATGTTTCCACTTAGCTCAGTTTTCTTTCCAAACTCAAAGATAGTCAATGTATTGCTTTGGACTCTCTCTTCCACTGCTATGGCTGGTTCATGCTTTATTGGGGAATATCATTGCTGTTTTTATGCTTCTTTTATATTTGGAAGTTTTTAGATCAAGGCCTAAGTTCTATGTATTAATTTTAAGTATGATTGAGACAATTGTTGTAAAAGCTTGACTGAACCATATTGTTTATAAAACGACTTTATTTTCCGCTGTTTTATTTGTCTGTCTTGTAATTTATCTGCATCTTTTACCTAAAATGCTCCACCAAAATTAAGGCATTCCCTTTGTCAGCGACCTTAACGGAGGTTGGGTGTTTCAATTGCGATAGTACTGCAACTATTGCAAAAGTACATAACCATTATTACAACGGTAAGAGACTACATATATGTCTTAAGCACAATACTATTAAAGAATTAAACTCCTTAGGTGCTGTTAGTGTATATCACATACGCAGTGACGATAATTTGGCAGATCCTTTGACGAAAGGAGTAGCCAGAAAGAAAGTCAATAATATTTCTAAAAGAATGGTCAATTGCCCTTGGACTGTTGAGTCACGCACAACGGTAATTCGACCAAATGACTAAAGATTCTAAGAACTAGGTTTAATGGGTAAAAACAAGTTGTGAAGTGATATTAGTTGTGAAGTAATTAGAGGATGAATTAATAAAAACTCATAATGACATTTATACTCTATTTGGAGTGGAGTACCTACCTTCAAGAGTACCCTTGATAGACTCACCTATATGAATGTGGAAACAGGGCTATTTCCTATGGATTTTTGGGTAAAATTCTAGGAGAATTCACTAAACTAGGATAGACCACATGGTCATAAACACATGGGCTTATTTAATTACACTCTAGAAAAGTTGTGTCTGGTCTAATGATAGAAACAAAGTTTAAGGCCACGTATCACTTTGGTTAAAGCTGAATCATATTCCCTATGCAAAGGTTCATGTTGAAAAACACCTTTGTTTATGCACAATCTTATGTTTTTTATAAATTGCTCAAATAATATTTAAAAAAAATCAAGTGGGGGCTTGTTGGAAATGTTTTTCCTAGGAAGTTAATTAATTAAAAAAAAATACATCAATGGTAATTTCTTTATGAACCATTATTGTAATTTAGTCGTTGCAAGTTTATAACGGTAATATATTTATGAATAATTATTACGATTGAGTCGTTACACTTGCATAATGGATTTGAAGATTACTGGCATATTCGAAGATGGAGCGACATTGGAGCTCGTAGACGAATCGAAGATGGAGCGACATTGAAGCTCGACAATGGATTTGAAAATGAAGCGACATTGGAGCTTGATGGCTAATCTAAATAAGAAGAATGTATTTAGTGACGAGCTGGATTTCGCAACGAATGCCGAATGTTTCCCCTGGATGCATATTTCACCAATTCTGGTTAAGTAAGTGGTCTAGGTAGTCATAATCGATGACTATAAAGTGGTCGATATCAGTTACTGTGGTTATTGGCCATTTGGTTAATTTAACATAGATGATTTTGCAATTTCGAGAAGCAAGACAGGATGGTTGGTTTGATAGCAATTTTGATATAGTAGCTCTTCGATTGGTGGCTTTGGTGTGAAGCGGTGATATGGTGCTTCTATATGGTGACTTGTCATTCGAAGACAATGATTCCGCGATGGGGACCAAGGTTGTTGTGATTGATGATTTTCTCTGAGATGCAGAAAAGATGATGTTAAGTTGTATTGAGGTGATTGTCAAAAAAACGAGATGCGAGACACAAGATGATATCCTATGACATACGATGACCGCCGGGGATAGTTTCCATATTATGATGACTTCGGATGGGAGTCTTATGGACAGTCCAGTGATGGATTATGCTAGAGAGAATGTCTGCAAATAGATTATTGATAACGTATGGTTTAGAGGTTACTCGTAAAGAGGGGGTAGTGGGTGTGATGTCCATTTGGACTAGATGGGTCCTCTTGGTTTCCTGCAATGGGAGACTTATGGCATTCACCTGAACTATATGGGTCCTTACTTTGGGAATACAGGTGGGTACAACCTATGTCCTAGCCAATTGAGTGGCATGGGTTCGAACGATCATGGAAACCCAACGTTATCATATATCCAATGTACTGAGTGAATGTGAGGATGGATGACGGATGTTATGTTTACTTAATCGTTTATCACCTTAAAAGTGCCATGTAATATGGATATCATCGATTCAGATATCCGGACATCCTAGTAGTCTGATGTAGGATACACCCATATTATTACCATAAAGTCATATACATATTATTATTATATTGCTGACTCTATGGACGCAGGGTCAGGGTAGGTATGATTCTCCATACCCTCTGTACCATTTATACTATTACGACTTTTACAGTGCTTTGAGACTTGTTTATCGCTCACACCAGACTTTGTCTAACCTAAGTTTTTATTTCCCTCTTATTACCTTGGGTGCTCATTGATGATGTCGATGAGTAGATCAGGTGACGAGTATACATATCATTTGGAGCAGCACAGGTGAATTGGAAGGAGGCTACATTTTACAAACTTATACTTGTATAATTATTACTTATTCGGCTATGTAGCACTGCGGAGCCTTGATGGTGTTATGTATTCCTATTTGAGATAGTTCACCAATTTAAGTTTATTCATATCATGTATAAACTCTACTACTGTTCTGTATAATTATATGATCTTGTATACTCTGGTTATCTGGTTTATATAGTTAGATTGTCTCGTTTGTTTTATACCTATTACCCGATGCACTGTGAGATATACGGTAGGTTATGTTATTGTGTTTATATTATGTTCTCATCTTATTCTTCTATTTCCATCTTTCCTTTCTATTTTCTCTTCTTTTCTTCTACTTCTTTCTCTTGATAATTGCTTTACATTAATCAGGTGCTTGTGCAGTGAATTTTTTAGTCATGAGCACAGATGGTATGTGATAGGTTGTCACACTAGCTTAAAGAACAGGAGCTAGACCAAATGTCTTGACCATTAAACAGAATGTCATAACCATGTTCCACGCAGGAAGCGAACCCGACCAAAATAAATAACATTATACATCCACATATCAACATGTCAATCACCATGCACAGTGATAATTACACAAGACTAACTAATGTATGGCAGGAGACATTACATGCTATAGCAAAACCACGATAACTCAATTCAAGCTAGCACTAAGACCGGGCGGTGGTGATGAGCCTGTAAATAGAGCTCATCTCATCCACGCTGCATAAGAAGTCACATCCTCATAGTGGCTAACCAAAACAACCACAACACTTGCACATCCAAAATCATTTTTCAAATACAATGTCCACTGGCAGCGCAAGACCACAAGAAAAAATGCACTGTAACCCCATACACCAGCTAACAATTTTACCTTGGCTACCTAGGTTTTTGATGAGGGAGGAGGAGTTCCACCATGAAGAACATATCTGCACTAACCATCCTGAAACACTAATATACCAAATCCAGATCGAAAAAACAAAAACATCACTTCCACCCAAAAACATAAGGAGACGCGAAAATAACTTTGATCAAAACACATAGAGCTTACAAAACCAGAAAGTTTATTATAAAGAAGGAAATTTACCAAACCACTCTCCAGCGATTGTAAACAATCTCGTATGGATGCATGGCTAGTGGGGAGTTTGACCAGGTAGAGAAATGCTTCGGTCCATGAATCCAAGCTAGGACCGATCTTTGTTGGTTCATCAGAGCCTAAATTTAAGGGAAAATGTGGAATTTTATGACTTAGACATGAAGAAATTAGCAAGTTGGGTTTTAGGGGATTACGAGTAGCCAAAACATACTCAAGGAGAAAGCTAGGGTTATTAGGGAGAGGGACGAAGAACTGGGAGAGGAGGAAAGGTAAGATAGTGAATGTGAAGAAAGAAGAAGCTGGAGTATAACCTTAGTCGCTAATTCCAAGATTTTTAGTTGTCGCTTTTCTTCAATTGTTGTGTGGAATATGTATTTATATATATACATATATACATAAACATATTTATAATATCTAAAGATTCTAAACACGCGCGCGCACACACACATGTGTATGTATGTATGTATATATTGAATTAATATTTTATAATTCCATAAGTACAACTATATAAAATTTTGTTATTTATTTTTATTATTTTAATATATATTTCAATTATTTTTTACATGTATGTTGATTAAAAATAAATAAATAACATTTATGAAACATTTTATTCAAGTTAAATAAATTTAGAAAATGTTATATGATATTTTTAAGTTTAATAAAATTTCCATAATTATTCCAATCAAAACCAATTTTTGTTAAATAATTTATTTCCAATAATTAACGATAATAACTTTCAAAAATAATAAAAATGAGTTGTTTTTTCAATTATCATTTTCTGGCAGAGAGATTTCTCGTAATAAGATAATTTTATAAAACTTAAAAACTAACTCTTGAAATATTATTTATTTTGTAAAATTTATTTTCATTGTATTTTTTTTGAATAACGATAAAATATATTTTTCTACTTTAGAAAATTATTATTACTATAAGTGTACACGTATAACATTATAAGATAAATTATTATGGTAGAAAGATATTATAATTAAATATAAACTGTATATCTGATTAAATGATGTATGCATATATATAATAAAAAATAGTATTATTATATCTAGAAAAACATTATTATATTTAAAATTCAGCTGTGTGCATCTAATTTAAATATATGTGTACATATGAATCCATATAATCAATTTAGCATGTGAAAAAAAATATGGATCTCACCTAACTAATAATGTAACAGAATCAAAAGCAGCAACTCAAAATATTGAAATGGCGACTAGAGTTGCACTCCCGCCTCTTCTTTCTTCATGCCCACTATCTTACCCTTCCACCTCTCCTCAATTCTTCATCCCTCTCCCTGGTAACCCTAGATTTTTCCATGCCTATATTTTGGCTGCTAACAATCCCCTAAATCTCAACTCATTAATTTCTTCAAATCTTAATCGTGAAACCCCTCATCTGCCCTTAAACTCAGTCTCTGATGAACCAATGGAGGTCGGGCCTAGCGCTGATTCATGGACAAAGAATTTCTCTGCCTAATCGAACTCCCAAGCAATCTTTCCCCCATATGAGATTGTTTACAGCTGATAAGGAGTGGTTTGGTAAATTTCTGGCTTTGTAATAAACTTTCTGGTTTCGTTAACTCTGTGTGTTTTGATTGAAGTTGTTTTTTGTCTCCCTATTTTTTTGGGTGAAATTTTTGTTTTTTGATCTGGTTTTGGTATGTTGGTGTTTTCAAGGAGGTAGTATGTTGGTGTTTTCGAGGAGGTAAATGCATATATGTTCTTTATGGTGGCACTCCTCCTACCTCATCAACAACCTTGGTAGTAGTGATATAGTTGTTAGCTAGTGTATATGGTTACAGTGCATTTTTTTTCTTGTGGTCCAGTATTACTCATGGACATTTTATTTGCAACAAGATTTTAGCTTTGCAAGTGCAGTGGTTGTTTTGGTTAGCCACTACCTGGATGTGACTGCTTAGGCAATATGGATGAAATCTATTTACAGGCTAGGTGTTTGATTTGTGTGATGTACGAAAATTTTGTTTCATGGTGTTGCCATGTTGGCGTACCATTGTCCAGTCTTAGCACTGGCTTGAAATGAATTATGGTGGTTCTACTGCTGCATGTAATGTCTCTTGCCATAGGTTAGTTAATCTTGTGTAATTCTCACCCTACGTGGTCATAGACATTTTCGATATGTGGATGTGTAATGTTATCTATTTTGATCAATTTAGCTTCTTGCGTGGAGCAAGTTTATGACATTCTATTTAATAGTCTAGACACTTGGTCTATCTCCTTTTCTTTAAGCTAGGATAGTTGCAGTGAAAAGTCCACTCTAAAATGAAAATTAATGGTTATGCAATCTGTCTAACTCCTGTATTTTTATGTGTTTATTGTTTGTTATAAATAAGGGGTATGGATAACTACAAAAACTGATCGGCTCTGCCAAAAAAATTAATATTATAGAATAGAATATATAAGAGATATTATTCAAAAATTATAAATTATAATACAATGAATAATATAGTTGATAACAATCCCTTGTAGAACGCCTTGGAATGATAAATTCTCTTCTTTTCAATTCGGTTGATAGTTAATTCTTAAATGTTTGCCTTTGACTATGAATACTAATTGGTCTTGAATTGATTTTATCTGGATATAAGGCAGCTCATAGGGATGGAAATTGGCAAATGAAAATGAAGTTAGTAGTGGCAGCAAAAAGATTATTTTTCAACCTATGGTTAGAGATGTTTAAATAGTATATAGAAGAAAGAAAATAGTGGATCACATTTCATACTATTTCTCTCTTATTCTAAGCCATCCAAAATCCAACACCTAAACCATAATTTGAGCCATCTTGTAGCCTTATTGTATCCAAAATTCCAGCCTTAAGATCATCCATAAAACCCTTCTAAGCCCAAATAAACGTTATGTAACTAAATAAAATGTAATCACTTATCTATATCGTATATCAACGATACTATTATGAGTACTTTATACTATTTACTTTTCAAATCATACAAAGCGCAGAAGTCTTGGCACATCCACGCTTCTCTATAAGGGAGTAAGTCCTAGGCACTTCCTAGGCATCAAGCCTTTAGCATTGCTTACATGGCGTCATTAAAACATCTCCTACAGGGAGTAAGCCCTTGGCCCGTTTCAAAGCACCAACCCTTTAATTCCTGTTATACACCTCAATAGAGCACCTCTTATATAGAGGAAGCTTTGACTTGTTTCAAGGTATAAAGCCTTCAGTGTCTATTATATGCATCAATGTAGCACCTCTTAAAAGGGGTACATTGCACAAGATATAAGTTTATGGTTCATCAATCACGTTACACCAGATATAAGTTTCTGGTTCATTAATCATATCACGCTAGACAGAAGTTTCTGATTCATCGATCACATAGACGTTTGTGTCTCATCTATCAAATCATACACGATAGAAGTTTCTAGTTCATCAATCATCAACTAGACAGAAATTCTAGTTGATCGACCAATCAATTGCCAAACAAGGAATCCTTGGTCTTCTATTATGAGATTTGGATTTCTAGACTCCTGATAACTCCGTGTATGGAGTTTAAGTATTTTTTATTACTAGATATGAATTTTTGGACTTCTATTGACTTTGGATACGGAATTCAAGTCTTCTATTATAAATGGATATGGTTTCGAGTAGTCCTGTTTTCTAGATAAAGTTTTTTGGCTTTCTAATCCATTATTACCAGAGAATTTTTGGTCATCTATTAATTTCAAATATGGAATTCTGGACTACCATTTCTAATTATCGTTTTTAGTCATCTCTTCCTTTTTTAGATATAAATATCTGGCCTTTTACTGTGGAAAAATCTAGTCATGTATTATTAATTTCTAATCTTCTACCAATTCCAAATGTGAATTTCTTATCTTTAATTGCCATTAAAATTAAATTTTCAATCTTCTTGTAATTTCTAAAGATTGTTTTTTCGTATTTTATGATTTTTAGTCTTTTCTCCTACTATTTCCAAATGATAGTTTTTTCTCTTTTCTTCTGTTATTAATGGAAAAGGATTTCTTGTCTTCTAATGTCGTTGGATATTGAATTCTAATCTTTTATCGATTTAGACAGGGATTTCTGATTTTTTACTAATTCCTAAGAGTGGTAATCATCCTGAGTAATCTACATTCAGAGCCATAATGAAGAATATTTATAGAATTTAATCATAATGGAACCCAGTTAAGTCCATTAGATATTAGTTTCGAAGAAATGATTTGACCAAGCTTGTTAATTGAACATCAAACATTAGTATGAGTAAAACATACCATCACATTATTTATTTACTAATCATTATGAGTTACCAACTCGATCTGGACTTATTACTAATTCAATTTAAGGTTTATGGTTATGAGAGAAGCTAATAATGGTTTAGAATGAGGAGAGAATTCATCGGCCTTCAAAATAGTGCCTCTCCGCCTCTATTATTGAGGTGACTAGGCTTCGGTTTGATTCCTATCGCATCTTCTCCATCGACATTGTCAACGGCCTTTGATTCTTAGCACCTTGATTCTTGTTTCCTAATGTTAGTAAAGCAATGATACGAATAGGCCTCTACACGATGAGCATTCCACTATTGAATGTTTTTTTCTTGAAGATGATAAAGACTGTTGATGATGACAAAAGGCGATGGGGAGTAACAAGTCTTGCTTCCAACATGTGTGATATGCTTAACAACACGCTTAGGAAGCTTATTTCCTAAGGCTTTGTGGTAGGGTTATCACATCTATCAATATGCTTCCTTTAGGATCCGAAGAGTCTTCCTTATTGATCAAGTCGGAAAGCGTAGGATTCTATTAGTGACAATAGGCTTTAGGTATAGTGATATACTACAAGCTTTAATGGTGGCAATAAGCGATAAGAGGTAAGCATCTGATATTGACGACATGCGATAAGCAGCGATAGTGGGATAAGCAGAAAGAATCTAATATTGATGACACATGACAAGCATTAATGGTGGGACAAGCAACGGTAGTGGAGATAAGAGACAAGGTCATTTCTACCTTGACCTCTAAGCATAATTTTTAACTATCCTGTAATGTTCCCTGTACAAAGAAAACATGGAAATTGTTAGTTTGAGAGTTACTTCAATGTGACAGAGATCAAAAACATGATTTAAGATTTTTATTAGTGATCACGTTTAAAATAATTCATTATTAAATTGGTCAATAGTTCAAGATGAGAGAACCAAAAACAATTATCCGCGCAACAAAAATAAAAGAAACCATTATCTAGTAATATGTGATCGAGTTCATAAATCTCTTTCTAGTACATAAGTAGCAAACTAAGAACCCTCATTTGGTAGGAAAATAAGTAGACTATAAATCATTATTCAGATGATAAGGAACGTTGGCTTGATCTCTTTATCTATATTGGTCGATTAACAAATTAGGAACTTCTTTCGGGTATGATGGATTGTTGATCCAAGAAACCTTTGTCCGATTTGAGTTCAGAGGCCTATATCTGGTAGAACTGGTAAATTGGAAACCTTTATCTAGTATGATAGATTCCTAAACCAGGAACCTTTATCTGATATGGTGGATTGCTAAACTAGAAACCTTTATCTAGTATGATATAAACTAGTAGTATGATATATTAATGAAGCAGGAAACTTTATCTGGCATAATGAGTTGATGAATCAGAAACATTTATCTGGTATGATGAGTTGATGAACTAGAAACTTCTATCTAGTATGACGCCCTCCCTATGAGGGTACTCCAATGGGTGTTGAGCCCTCTTTGAATGTTTTCACCCTAAAACAGGTCAAGCGTTTCCTCCCTTTAGGATGTACTCTAGTGAGGCGTATAACAGGCACAGAAGGCTTGCACCTTAAGCGGTCTGCCTCCCTCTATGGGGTGCTTTAATGAAGCCAAGTGGGTAAAACAAAACGTTTATCACCTAGGACATTACCGTGTCTAAATTCTTCTTTCTAACGAGCTCGGATGTTCCAGGTTTTTTACGTTGAATAGGCCCAGGTATGACTCATCCTTTGGAGTGGCCCAAATATGCTAGACTTTGTTATTTGGAAGTGCCAAAGAATTGTTGCCATAGAAGTGTTAAGGAATTTTTGCATTGAGTTACTCCGAATATCATAAAAATTCAATTTATTTTCTCATTTATTTACGCTTGTAAAATATGGACGCAAATGTTCGATGTTCCATGCTAACTAGAACGTTGTTGCCGGGCTGACATAGTTTAAATGTTCCCGGGAGAATTACTTCGTGAAGCTATGTGGATCCTTCTCAATTCGGACCGAAAGATCCATCTGATAGATTCGTTATGGCTGACATGATTATTAGGAGTGCTAGATCCCCTTTTTGGAATGTCCGTTTGTTAGATCAAAATTTGTACCTAACACCGAAATTGTTCTGATTCTTAAAGAATTATAACTGGGGAATGAAAAAAAAGCAGAAAACACACAGAATTTATAGTGGTTCGGCGTTAACGAGCCTACGTCCACTTTATATGTTATCGATTATACTTTGAATGCTAGTACAATCAATGATCTCTCTCAAACTCACTCTTACAATTGTGATTTCTCTCAGTAATCTCGTAATAAAACTGACAAGAAATAGTGATATGACAGTAATGGTGGAATCAGTGCTCAATACTGCCAAAGGATCCTGAAAAATGCCAAGCTCTGGGCTATTTATAGCTGATTTTGTCAGGCGGATCGCGGTCACACGTGGCACAAATCCCGAGAATATTGGATCGTATCGCAGCTTGATGAAGAATTAGTCAAATTAGTCATTGTGGACAGGTGTCGCGATCCCCTTGAATATAGGATCGAGCAAGGGGGAGGAACTAGTCAAAGTGACAGTTGGGGACACGTGTCACTGGATCCGTGCATCTCGGATCGCCGAAGACTAGCTCGTGCTTGAACAGGTCAGAGGCTTCGCTGTGCATCAGGGGATCGGATCGGTCTGTGTTGGGTAGCAGTGTATGTACGGATCGAGTCGTGTAGAAGTAGTCGGATCGCTGATGCAACGGGGGCGGTCCGATGGGGGGCGATCCGGTGAGGGGCGATCCGTGAAGGGAGACTCTCTGGTGCGATCCGATCCTTCATTGTCTTAAAGAACGCAGTTTTATACTTTCTTCTTATGAGTGAACCTTGGTGGCTTGGTCAAAAAGCTAGCCAACATTTTGCCCCCTCGAAGTATGTTTTTTCGATGATGGAACATGCTTCGAAATTATAGAATGTCTTTTCATAAAGAGATGCAAATCGGTGGTAGCGTCTATCCGAAAGGCCATATCATTTACGGAAATTTGTTTCTTTGCTTGCTATAAATATCGGATAGACCTTTAATAGTTTCCCTGTTTATTGGATAATTCTTTTCTAGGATCTTTCAGAGTCTTCATCATCGAAACTATCAGGTGCATTTTTGAATTTTCATTCCTGTCGGTCATTTATCGGTTCGGATCGAATGCGCGAGTCACGGTCCGTTAGCAAGTCATTCGCCTCGTCCTTTGGTGAGCGCTTGGGCCTCTTTACGGAACGAGGTGGGCTTCTCTTCGAGACGTGGTGGGCTTTTGGTTCGTGACGTGGTGGGCTTTTGGTTCGTGGCCCGCCTATTTTCACGGATCGAATAAGACAAAAAAAGGGGGAGACAAACGGTCGCCCTTTTGCCTATATAAATCGATCCTCACCCTCATTCTTCTCTTCTTCTTTCTTTGTTCGTAGCCGCCGCCAATTTTTCTGAGAGAAAACCCTAACTTTGATTTCCAAATTTCCAACCAATCTCAAACTTTAGAAGGTAATTAAACAGCTTTTCTTTAGTTTCTAACTTGTTCGCACTGATTTAGACAGTGGAGACAGCGGAATTTCGTAGGATTCGATGATAGTAAACGCGAGCGTGCCTGGTGCGATTCCATGGATTTAAGGGTGAAGAGGAGAGTTGAGGAAGAAGAAGGAAGGGATGACCAGGTCGGTTCGTGGGCGAGGCCCGAGTTCGAAGCGGTGGTGAGGCGAGGGGAGAGGGAACGGAACTGGAAAGTTGATTTGGCTAGTGGATCGGATCGCGGAAACGGCAAGGCTACGGTTCGTGAGGAACTAGACACGAGTGTCAGATCGCGGAGATACCGGAGCTTTGGGTCGTGGAGGATGGGGGGCGATGCGGGTCGCCAAGATACCATCGCGATCCGTCTGGATGAATTTGTGCGCTTCACGATTCGAAGCCTTTCCATGATCTAATACCCTTTCGCGTACCGAGTCCTTCACCACGATCCGTCCACATGTCGCGATCCGAACCTGCCCTGCGATCCGACTGACGAACGATCTGATGCACACGCTGACAAAATAATATGATGCAACTCTAACAAATCGATGAACAGTTAGGTTAGAGCCTTTGAGACGAACATTCCGGATTGACCAAATGCATAATCTATCAACCGAACAACGACCAATGTCTGGATGATTTTGTTGACCCTTGTACTTTTCTTTAATGCACGCACAAGAACACACACCGGCACTTGCACACACAGGGGGGACGGGTAGTTTTAATCTCATTTCTCATGTTTTCTCGCCTAAACAGTAATGTCGGATAATCATTCCTCTTCAAGATCTGTCACAGAAACGGAGTCCGAGGTTCCTGAGCGACACAACCCCGAGGTCCCTCCAATTAACCCAGGGGGTGAAGATTCTGGATCCGAATACGAGGCAACGGAATCGGATCCATATGAAAGTACTTCACTTAGTGAAGAGTCTGAAGCAGACAGGCGAGCTCCCGACGAGATTCCTGGCGCGCTCGGGATAGAGAAATTTTCTGATTCTTTAGCCTCCAAACTCGACGACATAAAGCTTAAAAGAATTTGCCTGAGACATGGGATCCCCTGGGATGATGTGAGGACACCCGGTAGCGAAGATAGACCTCACCTAGCTCGGGAAGGATATATGACAATCAACCGGCTCATGTGCTGGGTAGGAGCTATTCCTCCGTTTCCTCCAATCGTGATTGAGGCCTTAAAATGATTGGGAATCGCTCCGATGCAGCTTCATCCTAACGCCTACGCGGCTCTATACACCCTATATATTGCATACGCGAAGATCCTGCATACCGAGCTCACATTTAAAGATTTAACATTCTTTTATCTTTTCAAGCATCGCTCCTCGGCAACCCCAAATTTCTCTTTCTTCGAATCAGTAGCGAATAGGAAGGTTCTGTATGACGGATACAGCAATATAGGGGATCCCAAGTCTGATTGGTTCTATATAAGGAGACAGGCTGGGTGCTCAAGGAGATGGCTTAAATCAAGTAAAATTTAATCTTTTGACTGAATATCTTGCTTAAGAAATCGAAGCATTAACATCCCCTCTTCTTTTTTGTTTTAAGCAGATCACGTTTTTCCCAAGACGAAAGGCTTGGTATGTAACGACCCGCATTCTACGCATCATAGGATCGTAGAATATTTATTTCTTTCACATACGAAGTCGTATGGTCGTGTAACTTTGGGAGACGACTATTGGGGTCATTTCCCATGTTCATGATTTTTCCCGATTTTTTTTAAATGATCATTTTACCCCTAGTTATCACTGTTTTGGCCATAACTTTTGACCGGATAGGAATTTTGACCTGAAACCACTTCCATTGGCTCCGGATGATGGTTTCTCTTTCCGTAGAGTGGTCACATTAGCCAAACGGACTTACCGTTTGGGAGATATGGCTGAAACAAGTTTCAGATGGTGAAAAACAGCTTAGTTGGGCTTAAACGGGTGATTAGCAGCTAGGCCCAAGGGGAATTTCGGGTTTAGAGGTTTAGGAGGTCTGATTAGGGTTAGGTTATCACTTTCATTTCAGTTTTGAGCCGCCACAAACCTCCTTGAAGACCTTAGTAATGGCTTCCTACATCTAAAACACCCCAAATCACTCTCTAATTGAAGATTAGGCTTAGCAACACCAAATTAAGGAGAAAAAGCACCAAAGCAAGGTTGGAGCCGCTGTTAGACATCAGTATTCGCCCCAAATCAGAGGAGTTTCAGTTCTGAGAATTTCATTTGTGGCCAAGGTGAGTGATTTGCATAGTTTTTGCACTAATTACGGTGATTAAGGGGTAATTAGTGAAGATTAGCGAATTTATACGTAAATAAATTCTGGAAAAATTCTTAAAATTCTAAAATAATGTTTTAAGGCTCTGTTAAAAATTTGGGTTAATTTCGATGTGTTTTGATAATCATATGCTTAAACATGATTAAGAGGGATTATAGGCCAATGTGAGGTTTTAGCTACTTTTGATTCATTTTGATTCATTTAAATTGTTGTTTGCTGTTTGTGGTTGCTATTACATGTTGCTATGACTCTATGGTATGTTTCATGATTGATTAGAATAGTTAAATTGCTCGAAAACGTCGTCGAATGGCGTAAAAAGCTCGCTGGAAAGTTGCAGAAGTGTGCAGGTTCCGAACCGGTTCGGATCGGAGAAAAGGGGTCGGATCGGACTAGGGAACCGACCAAGGGAATTCGAACTGGATGAGGACTTGCCACTGGAAGAAGTTTGGCAGGAAGGAAGGCCATTGCTTAGAGTTGGAGTGGACAAGGGGGATCGGATCGGAACTAGGGAGCGGATCGGATCGAAACTAGAGAGTGGATCGGATTGGAGAGGATTGGATCGGAGTACGCTAAGGGGGCGGAGCGGATCGGCAATTGGAGAAGGACAGGATCGGGCATGAGAACTCAGAAGGGAGCAACCACCGAACTCAAACAGAGACAACCGACCCGAAGTGGAGTACCGACCCGAACCGATGAAGAAGATGACTACCGACCCGAACCGATGAAGAAGATGACTACCGACCCGAACCGATGATGGTGATGACTACCGAACCGAACAGAATTCTAGGACTGTTAATGTACGACAACTCTTCTGAAGACCCACTCCAATTCAACCAAACCCGAGATGCAAAGGAAGTCCAAATGAGAAGTTCGAGCTTAAGATTCAGATGGGAATCAACGAGTTCACTTCATGGTTGGGCTTTGCTGCGGGACGCGTGCTAAGGAGTTATCGACACCTATAGCTTTGGACCACTATGGTAGGAGGTACGAAGGCGGATTCAGGGCCATTATGGCATTGGTAGAACCAAGGGCTACGACCAATGAAGTGGGTCATTGAAATGTTTGGTCATGACTCCAAGTGTTTGGCTTGGTCATAGCAGGGTTTCTACAAGTCGGGATTCGTCGTTGCCTCAGTTTGTCTAGTGTTTCAAAGTGGTAGATGCCGTACGCTTTACGCACTGAGTGAGAGATGCGAGAATGGTTGCTATGGATGATTTGTTTGCTATCATTTTGACATGCACACCCCACCCCCGTATTCTTACACTATTTATTATGGCACCTTGGAGTATTGTACGGTATGTGGTACTAACTCTTTGGTTGCAGGTCCAGGTTCAGGTATGGTTTAGTATACCTGTTGTTATTCTGTTTAGATGCTTATCGCTCATACCAGGCTTTATGTCTGACCCAGAGTTTTATGTCTCTTCTTATTACTCTGGGTGCTCACACGAGCAGACTAGAGACAGGTTAGCTGGTGATGCACGGGTAGATGATCCGGAGACGAGCAGGAGGCTTCCACGTAATATATATAGTATTCTCCCTGTGTTGTTGAAGATCACTGCTTGGGCATTGTTGGTGTATCTTCTATTTCAGCTTTCTTTTGTTTAGAGACAGTAAATTTGGAAAGTTGTAATAAGCTGTATATGGATTTCCGCTGCTTTGATGTTGACATTGATTATTAGTTATCAGCTTATGCACTGTCTCGCCTGTTTTATGTCAAGTATGTTATTATTATATTTTATCCCATGCGCTGTGAGACATTCTACAGGTTCTTTGATTAGTTCATTCTCTTCTTTCCTTTCTTCTGACGACCGTCCTGTGCTAGTCGGGCATGTGTACAGCGCACTCTTGGAGGAAATGCAGGCTGGTGCGAGGCGGGCCGTCACACTTGGTATCAGAGCTCTAGGTTGCGTAGTTAACCTAGGGAAGTTATCAGGGAGAGATAGTATACGTATACGAGAGAGCGTATTTGTAATAACTTTGGTTTTTAAAAGCTATATATATATACTATTAGTAGTATAAGGATGAAGTCGTACTGCACTAGCACCACTATGGAGTCGTTAATCATTTCCTTTTTCAGATTGACGATGAGCCGAGATACTAGAGGTGTGGGTAGGGGAGCCAATAATGGGAATGCTGCTGACATGAGGACGATGTTTACTGACCTCATGAGAGAGATGCTTAGAGATGTGCAGAGGGCAGCTCCCAATGGTGGAAATGGTGGTGGTCCAATAGTGCAGGCGCCAAGAGTCGACTTCGCCAAGCTGAATAAGGACTATACTAGTCTTGGTGGGAAGCCGTTCCACGGAACGGAGTCGGCTACGGATGTTCAGGATTGGTTGGATAGTTGCGAACGTATCTTCGAGGATTTGGGTATCGAGGATGCAATGAAGAGAAGGCTAGCGTCCCGTCAGCTGCAAGGGCGGGCAATGAATTGGTGGAATGCTATAAAGGCAGCTACTCCCGAAGATCAGATTACCTGGGAGCAGTTTAAGGCTCGCTTTAGTGAGAAGTTCATTCCAGCTGCTCAGAAGTCAATGCTGTTTAAGAAATTCTTAGAGCTCAAGCAGAATGGCAGAGCTGTCTCGGAGTATATTGCTGAATTTGACACTTTGTCAAAATATGGTTTATCTCTTATTGATACTGCCGAGAAAAAGAATGAGAAATTCATAACTGGTTTGGATCAGTACTTGGGGGAAAAACTTATTAACCACATCGATGAGACGTTTGAATCGATTGTGGGGAAAGCGTTAAGATCAGAAAGTCTCTACCCTAAGTCGAAGACTGAGGTTGCATCCGTAGATGAGCCAAAGCCACAAGCTAGTGGTGGAGGTAAAGGTGGTTCCCAGAATAAGAGAAAGCAGAATCAGGTTAAGGATGGCCAGAAGAAAAAGAATAAGCAAGATGTGGAGTGCTTCAGCTGTGGTAAGAAGGGTCATTATGCTAGTAATTGTCGGGCCAAGCCAGCGGATAGGAAGTGCTTCAATTGTGGCCAATTGGGGCATCACAAGGACAAGTGTCCACAACCCCCTAAAGAAAGGCAAATGGTGAAAGCATATGCTCTTAATGCTATTCCTTCTTCGTCGAATGCCCCAACTGCGGCGGAGAAGGGAAAGAATGTCGTCATTCAAGGTATGCTTTCTGTTTATGATGTTCCTGTTAGAGTTTTGTTTGATACCGGAGCTTCCAGTTCTTTCATATCTAGTGACCTGGTAGATAGGTTGGGATTGGAGCCCGAGATTGTCGATAGGCCTTTAGTAGTGACGAACCCGATTGGTGGTTCGACTAGTCTTAGCATGATTTGTCGTAATGTGGTTCTATCGAGTCATGGATGCATGTTTGTTTGTGATTGCTTTGTTTTGGGCTTTACTGGGTTTGGCATTATTTTGGGAGTAGATTGGCTCCGAAGGTACGGGGTGGTGGTAGACTGTGAGGGCTTGTTGGTGACAGCTAGAGCGGATGATGGGCGGAGGATAGTGTTTGGTGGTCTACCCAGTAAGGGGGTATTGGCTAGTTTTCTAAACTCCCTCGACATTCCGCATAGTGAGTTGTCAGGTTTGCCCGTGGTTGGCCAGTATCCGGATGTTTTCGAAGAAGTGACCGGACTTCCACCACACCGGGAGATTGAGTTCCGTATTGATTTGGTAAAAGATGCCAGGCCTATAGTGATGCCACTTCGTCGTATGGCACCAAGGGAGCAGCGAGAGCTCGAGGTGCAAGTCAGCGATCTTTTGAAGAAGGGATTTATCAGAAGGAGTGTTTCTGAATGGGGAGCACCAGTTGTGTTTGCTACCAAGGCGGATGGTTCCCTTCGTTTGTGTGTAGACTACCGCGAGTTGAATAAAGTGACGAGGAAGAACAAGTACCCTCTACCGCGGATAGATGATTTGTTTGATCAGTTGAGTGGCGCGAGAGTATTTTCTCAGTTGGATCTCGCGACAGGTTTTCATCAGCTTAGAGTGGAAGCTGAGAGTATAGCTAAAACGGCATTTCGAACGCCGTCTGGATTTTATGAGTGGTTGGTTATGCCATTTGGGCTGACTAATGCCCCAGCATATTTTGTGGACCTTATGAATAGGGTATTCAGAGATCAGCTGAATAAGTCTGTCCTTGTGTTCGTTGATGATATTTTGGTCTATTCGAGGACAGAGGAGGAACACAAGGAACATTTAAGAGTAGCGATGGAGGTGTTGAGAAAACACCAATTGAAAGCAAAGTTTTCTAAGTGTCACTTCTGGAAGAGGGAAGTGAGGTTCTTGGGCCATGTTGTATCAGAGAATGGTATTGCCGTGGACCCAGCGAAGGTGGCTACGGTACAGGATTGGCCTACGCCCAAGAATGCAACAGATGTAAGAAGTTTCTTGGGGTTAGCGGGGTATTATCGTAAGTTTATCCAAGGTTTCTCCAAGATAGCAGCACCATTGACCCAGTTGACCAAGAAGAATCAAGCTTTTGTCTGGGATGAAAGGTGCGAGAATGCATTTAAAAGCCTAAAGGACAAGTTGACAAGCGCACCAGTGTTAGTCATTCCTAAGGGGGATGAAGAGATGACGGTATACACGGATGCCTGTGGTACCGGACTGGGTGCTGTATTGATGCAAGGCGGTAGGGTTGTAGCTTATGCAAGTCGGCAATTGAAACCGCACGAGAGAAGATACCCTACCCATGATTTAGAATTGGCAGCGATCGTGTTCGCGTTAAAGATGTGGAGACACTATCTCTTGGGAGAAAGGTTTGAGCTATTTACGGATCATAAGTCGTTAAAGTATCTATTCTCCCAGAAGGATTTAAATCTCCGTCAGCAGAGATGGTTAGAGTTCTTAGCTTCCTATGATTTTGACATCGCATACACACCAGGAAAGGGCAATGCGGTGGCTGATGCATTGAGTAGAAGACATGCCAGCTTGGGGGCTATGTTCCTTGAATGGAAGCAACTGGAGTTTATCGCGGGGTTTGATTTCAGACCAAAGTGCGAATTGGATCCAGAAATGTTAGCAAGTTTGACGATCAGACCCACTTTGATTGAGCGGATCGGCTCTAGTCAGAGGGACGATCCTAACCTATTGGAAATCATCTCCAAGTTAGAGATGGGTATCGATGAGGAGGTGAGCAAGTATGGGCTTGATCAAGATAGATGGCTTAGAAGGAATGGAAAGCTCGTTGTACCCAATGTCAATGGATTGAGAGATGAAGTGCTTAGAGAATGTCATCACTCAAGACTGACTATACACCCCGGTGGTAACAAGATGTATCGAGATATGAAGCAGACTTACTACTGGGAAGGGATGAAAAGAGACGTTGGGAAGTTTATATCCAAGTGCATGAATTGCCAGCTAGTTAAAGCCGAGCAAAAGAAGCCTAGTGGGTTGTTACAGCCCTTAGCAATTCCCGAATGGAAATGGGAGCAAGTCTCGATGGATTTCATCGATGGGTTACCAAGGACTAGATCGGGATATGACAGCATTTGGGTAATTGTAGATCGACTGACCAAAAGTGCAAGGTTTATACCAGTCAAATCGACAAGAACGACAGCTAAGTTAGCAGAATTGTATATGAAGTGGGTAGTGAGATTTCATGGAGTACCTAAAAGCATTGTGAGTGACCGAGACCCGTTGTTCACTAGTGGGTTTTGGAGGAGCTTGCAAGAGGCGCTAGGGTCAGAGTTACATCTCAGTACCGCGTATCATCCTCAGACCGACGGTCAGACGGAAAGGGTGAATCGTATTTTGGAAGATCTCTTGAGAGCATGTATGTTGGACTTTGGTGGATCATGGGATGACCATTTGCATCTAGTAGAGTTTGCATATAATAATAGTTACCAATCCAGTATCGGTATGGCTCCGTTTGAAGCTTTGTACGGAAGACCGTGTAACTCACCATCATGTTGGATAGAGACTGGCGAGAAGTTCATGCTTGGACCAGAGGTGGTGAGAGAAACGTCGGATAAGATCAAGGTCATTCAACAACGAATGAAGGCTGCCCAGGATAGGCAGAAGAGTTATGCTGATAAGAGGAGAAGAGACTTAAAATTCTCCGTTGGCGACTTGGTGTTTGTCAAGATTTCTCCGTTGAAGAGCGTAATACGATTTGGCAGGAGAGGCAAGTTGGCACCAAGGTTTGTTGGCCCATTCCATGTTCTTGAATTAGTCGGGAATTTGGCATATAGAATTGACTTACCGAAGAAGATGGCGGGAGTTCATAACGTATTTCATGTTTCCCAACTAAGGAAGTTCGTTCACGACTCAGATATGACTATTTCACCTGATCAGTTGGAGGACTTCGAAGTAGAACCCGAGGCGGTTGGGGACCGCAAGCCGGCCCGTATTGTCGAGCACGACATGAAGCAACTTCGAAGGAAGGCGGTGAAACTAGTCAAGGTTCAGTGGGGCGAGGACGAGAATGATTGTACTTGGGAGACAGAGGAGAACATTAGGAAGACTTATCCTGAACTCTTTGCCTGGTAAGATTTTGACTTCGATTTAGTTTTTCCGCATGCTAGGATAGGTTTGTTTGCTTGTTTTGCATGTTTGATTTTTGTTATATGTGGTTGTTAGGCATGCGGGATCCTTTGTATGTTTTGGGTTAAGGAATTTCGGGGACGAAATTTCTTAAGGGGGGGAGAGTGTAACGACCCGCATTCTACGTATCATAGGATCGTAGAATATTTATTTCTTTCACATACGAAGTCGTATGGTCGTGTAACTTTGGGAGACGACTATTGGGGTCATTTCCCATGTTCATGATTTTTCCCGATTTTTTTTAAATGATCATTTTACCCCTAGTTATCACTGTTTTGGCCATAACTTTTGACCGGATAGGAATTTTGACCTGAAACCACTTCCATTGGCTCCGGATGATGGTTTCTCTTTCCGTAGAGTGGTCACATTAGCCAAACGGACTTACCGTTTGGGAGATATGGCTGAAACAAGTTTCAGATGGTGAAAAACAGCTTAGTTGGGCTTAAACGGGTGATTAGCAGCTAGGCCCAAGGGGAATTTCGGGTTTAGAGGTTTAGGAGGTCTGATTAGGGTTAGGTTATCACTTTCATTTCAGTTTTGAGCCGCCACAAACCTCCTTGAAGACCTTAGTAATGGCTTCCTACATCTAAAACACCCCAAATCACTCTCTAATTGAAGATTAGGCTTAGCAACACCAAATTAAGGAGAAAAAGCACCAAAGCAAGGTTGGAGCCGCTGTTAGACATCAGTATTCGCCCCAAATCAGAGGAGTTTCAGTTCTGAGAATTTCATTTGTGGCCAAGGTGAGTGATTTGCATAGTTTTTGCACTAATTACGGTGATTAAGGGGTAATTAGTGAAGATTAGCGAATTTATACGTAAATAAACTCTGGAAAAATTCTTAAAATTCTAAAATAATGTTTTAAGGCTCTGTTAAAAATTTGGGTTAATTTCGATGTGTTTTGATAATCATATGCTTAAACATGATTAAGAGGGATTATAGGCCAATGTGAGGTTTTAGCTACTTTTGATTCATTTTGATTCATTTAAATTGTTGTTTGCTGTTTGTGGTTGCTATTACATGTTGCTATGACTCTATGGTATGTTTCATGATTGATTAGAATAGTTAAATTGCTCGAAAACGTCGTCGAATGGCGTAAAAAGCTCGCTGGAAAGTTGCAGAAGTGTGCAGGTTCCGAACCGGTTCGGATCGGAGAAAAGGGGTCGGATCGGACTAGGGAACCGACCAAGGGAATTCGAACTGGATGAGGACTTGCCACTGGAAGAAGTTTGGCAGGAAGGAAGGCCATTGCTTAGAGTTGGAGTGGACAAGGGGGATCGGATCGGAACTAGGGAGCGGATCGGATCGAAACTAGAGAGTGGATCGGATTGGAGAGGATTGGATCGGAGTACGCTAAGGGGGCGGAGCGGATCGGCAATTGGAGAAGGACAGGATCGGGCATGAGAACTCAGAAGGGAGCAACCACCGAACTCAAACAGAGACAACCGACCCGAAGTGGAGTACCGACCCGAACCGATGAAGAAGATGACTACCGACCCGAACCGATGAAGAAGATGACTACCGACCCGAACCGATGATGGTGATGACTACCGAACCGAACAGAATTCTAGGACTGTTAATGTACGACAACTCTTCTGAAGACCCACTCCAATTCAACCAAACCCGAGATGCAAAGGAAGTCCAAATGAGAAGTTCGAGCTTAAGATTCAGATGGGAATCAACGAGTTCACTTCATGGTTGGGCTTTGCTGCGGGACGCGTGCTAAGGAGTTATCGACACCTATAGCTTTGGACCACTATGGTAGGAGGTACGAAGGCGGATTCAGGGCCATTATGGCATTGGTAGAACCAAGGGCTACGACCAATGAAGTGGGTCATTGAAATGTTTGGTCATGACTCCAAGTGTTTGGCTTGGTCATAGCAGGGTTTCTACAAGTCGGGATTCGTCGTTGCCTCAGTTTGTCTAGTGTTTCAAAGTGGTAGATGCCGTACGCTTTACGCACTGAGTGAGAGATGCGAGAATGGTTGCTATGGATGATTTGTTTGCTATCATTTTGACATGCACACCCCACCCCCGTATTCTTACACTATTTATTATGGCACCTTGGAGTATTGTACGGTATGTGGTACTAACTCTTTGGTTGCAGGTCCAGGTTCAGGTATGGTTTAGTATACCTGTTGTTATTCTGTTTAGATGCTTATCGCTCATACCAGGCTTTATGTCTGACCCAGAGTTTTATGTCTCTTCTTATTACTCTGGGTGCTCACACGAGCAGACTAGAGACAGGTTAGCTGGTGATGCACGGGTAGATGATCCGGAGACGAGCAGGAGGCTTCCACGTAATATATATAGTATTCTCCCTGTGTTGTTGAAGATCACTGCTTGGGCATTGTTGGTGTATCTTCTATTTCAGCTTTCTTTTGTTTAGAGACAGTAAATTTGGAAAGTTGTAATAAGCTGTATATGGATTTCCGCTGCTTTGATGTTGACATTGATTATTAGTTATCAGCTTATGCACTGTCTCGCCTGTTTTATGTCAAGTATGTTATTATTATATTTTATCCCATGCGCTGTGAGACATTCTACAGGTTCTTTGATTAGTTCATTCTCTTCTTTCCTTTCTTCTGACGACCGTCCTGTGCTAGTCGGGCATGTGTACAGCGCACTCTTGGAGGAAATGCAGGCTGGTGCGAGGCGGGCCGTCACATGGTATATAATAATCGATTGTCTATTCTTCTATAAAGCAGATCCAATTTTCTAAGGATCAAGAAGTGCATCACTGACGAGAATCTTCATAAGCATCGCCTTTTGGATATAAGGTTTGGACTCGGTGCAGGCGGCAAACCTTACAAATACGTGCCCCCAACGGAGGGAGAGGGAACATCACGGGCAGCAGAAACAACTAAATTCCGTAAGAGTCCTTCCCCGATAATCATCCAGGACGACGAGGACCTGAACATATACAGAGGAGATGAGGCCCGTGGTGACAAGTCTAAGGAAATCCCAGTTTCTCCGGGGGGTTTCTCCTCAAGGACTTCTCTTTCGACCGAACCTGCTGCTCCCGATGATTTGACAGAAGAACAGCTATTTAAAGAGCTGAGAAAAATTCCTTTGCCCGATGATGTATACACAGAGGGGGACTTTGAAGGGGAGCCATTTTTCCCTGCTTCTGAGGAGACCACCGTTCCAATTAGAGGACAAGAAACTACTCAAATGAGCCTGACTTCAGGCCCGGGTCTGTTAGGGGGAATTATATGGGATGCACAGATCACACGCACTGCCTGACCCCACACTTTTATATCAACAGTATCCAAGGTTTTAATATGCTCTTTTCTCCTTTGTAGGAAAGATGTCTCGCAGGCGGTCTTATTCTTATCGCTCTCATCGTGAAAGCACACCCAGTCTTCATCCGAATCCCGAGCGCTCTCGCGGCCTTTCTCACAAGCCTACTTCTTCGCAATCCCGGTCTCCTCCAAAATCAACTTCTTGCAAGCTTCCCAGTTACTCGGTACCACCTACAGGGGGAAAACAACTTCCTAAAGAGTTAACTCCTCCGAAGAGTGCACCCTCTCACAGCAAATCATCAAAAAGACACTACGAGCCCAAGGATAAAAGCAAGGATCCAATCAAGGATTATGAGAAGGAGAGAAGTGACATTGTCCCTTCCCGCCAGCAAGATTTGTTTCCCCCCGGGTCACGAGACTACATCCATGGTCCCGAGACTCAAGCTAGTCTGGAAAAGTTGCAAGAACAATTCCCCAACATTTTCTTCGAAAGGATGATGTTTGTTCCAGCTTTGGAACCAGTCCCTAGGAACTGGGATACTGAAGTCGTCGGGCAGATTTGCCATGTAGCCAGGCAGTATGAAATGATGAAGAAACATGCTGTTAATCTTTCAAAAGTTATTCGAACGCTTGAGATGGAAGCACATAGATCCAAGGTGAAGATAGATAACAATGAAAGGGCTAGGACAAAGATGGAGAAGGACTTGGAAGACGCTCAATCCCAACTTGACTTAGCGCGGAGAGGTGCTGAAAATTATAAGACCGAATTGGAGAATGCTAAGAAACGCTTTCATTCTGAACTTGACTCAAATAGTCAAGAGAAAATGGCCTTAAAGAAGGAGGTAGAAGATCTTAAAATGGCCAACATTAAGTTGAAGACGGCACAAGGTCATTTTGAAGCTGAGAGAGCTGCTTGGGAGGAAGAAAAAGCAAGCTTCAGAGAAAGTCTAGCTTTGGCTGAAGCGGAAAAGGTGATTTTAAATGATCAAGTCGCGGATGCGGAGAGGCGCGCGGCTCTCGCCAAAAAGAATGTTGAAAGTGCCATTGAAATGGCTACTGCTTCTAACAACAAGCTCCTCGAGAGAGAAAAGGATATCGAAGGGTTCGAAGAGATGATTTTTGACTTCCTCGGCAATGTCCTCAAAACCCGTAACATCTCGTGGATCCCGGACTACCACGTTACTTTAGCCAATTTATGGGATGCCATCGTTGAGGGTGAGAAGCAGAGATTGGGAGTTGAAGAGATTGACGAAGATGAGCTGATGAAGACCATCCTGAGGGATAATGAGCCTGAGGATCTGGCAGAAGGCCGTCGTCTAATTCAAGAAGAAATGGAGAAGGAGAGGGCCCTGGCTAAGGGCAAAAACAAGGTTGACGAAGGTTCGAGCTCAGCTGTAGAGCCCAAGACCTCCGGAGTTGAGGAATACCATCCTGATGATCCATTAATTCCTTTGGGCCTAACTCCTGTGGTTGTCGGAGCTTCTGCAACTAGCTTAGATGGAGGATCAGCGGAAGGTATCTCCCTTTTTCCCCACAATTTGTCAAAGCAATTGTGAGTCGTCGTCGTCTGGTAGAGCAACCAATCGAATTAATAACATGTGTTCCCCATAATACAGGTGGCGAGCCCGTCGACAAGGATGTTGAGAAGAGGAAAGAGGCGGAGAAGATCATCGTCTCGCCTAGCGTTGGTGTTGGTATACCGAAGCAGGCTGATGGCACAACAGCAGAGAAGGGCATCCTGGCATCCAGTGCTGATGCTCCCAAGGATGATGAAACCATCGAGGCCTTGAAGGATATGGACGGGCGCCATGTAGAGGAAGAGGAGGATATCATTAGCACCAAAGAAGCCGAGGACGATGACGATGAAACTCTGGCTAATAGAAAAGCTAGGCAGGAAAAGGAGCTGGCTTTAAAGAAGGTGGGACAAGAGCCTTTGAACATAACCCCTATCTCGGAGTTTAACCCCAAAACTGGGATGGTTTTGAAACTCCAGCCCAAATCCATCAGCAAACAGCTTCATTTTGTGAACCCTGATGATTTCCCAGCTTCCCTTACTGATAAAAGAAAAAGAAAGGAGGTGGAGGAGGAATCTTCTGAAGAGTCGGACGTTCCTCTTATAGACAAAAGAAAAAGAAAGAAGGGTGATCAATCCAATACTGACAAGGCGAGGCTGGAGAAGCAGAAACAGGATAAGAAGTCCAAGCGTAAATAGGATATTGTTGCTTGTCTATATTTTGTTTTTAGGCTTCTTACTGGCCATGAAATGTAATTGTGAGACTGGCCCTCACTTTTGTTTTAGGTTGTTTTTCACTTTCTAGGCTTGCAGTTTATAAATGAAAGTTTATCTCTTTTTGCATCACCGTGTACCTGCATTTAATAAACTTTTCATGCTTAGTCACAGACCATCTGATTATAACTACAAATCAGTCAAGCAACAAAAAGAAATAATTTAAAAATTTCCTTGTTCATGTGTATATGTATATGCCCCCAATCAATCGTTAACATAGCGCCTGACTAGGGCTTATTAAGGATTGATTAGCATTGTTTGCACGTTGCCCCCTATTTCTGAACATGGGGGACTTAGAAAATTTAGCAAGATAATTGTCCTTATGGTGGTGAGTTTCCGACACCTTTCTCAGTGCTTAACCATAGACCCTCTTATACTCTCCTGGCGGTCGCCGAGGTCAGAGTTCGAATTCAGCAGTTCAGTCACTCCCCGATCCTTCAGCGGGGCAAGAGTTCTTTCTCAGCGCTCAGTCTGAGACGCTTTTATACTCTCTCTCTGCTCTGGAGAGTTAGAGACCGAGCTCAGCAGTTCAATCGCTCCCCGATCCTTCAGCGGGGCAAGAGCTCTTTCTCAGCGCTCAATCGGAGACGCTTTTATACTCTCTCTGCTCTTGAGTGTTAGAGTCCGAGCTCAACAGTTCAATCGCTCCCCGATCCTTCAGCGGGGCAAGAGCTCTTTCTCAGCGCTCAATCGGAGACACTTTTATACTCTCTCTGCTCTGGAGAGTTAGAGTCCGAGCTCAGCAGTTCAATCGCTCCCCGATCCTTCAGCGGGGCAAGGGCTCCTTCTCAGCGCTCAATCGGAGACGCTTTTATACTCTCTCTGCTCTGGAGAGTTAGAGTCCGAGCTCAGCAGTTCAATCGCTCCCCGATCCTTCAGCGGGGCAAGAGCTCTTTCTCAACGCTCAATCGGAGACGCTTTTATACTCTCCTGGCAGTCGCCAAGGTTAGAGTTCCGTCAAGGCGGTTCCGATCATGGTACACCGCCATGACTTACGGACATCACCTTCATGTCCGTTATGCTTTCTCTCGGCTATGGAGAGTTAGAGCGCTATCAATGATATGATCCACTCTATCGCACCCTCAGGGTTTTGACTGGTGATTGCATTCCATTCTGATGGAAGGCACCTATAATTATATGCTTCTGGGATTGTTGCATGATTCACAACAATTTCCATAAAAATAGAAATGCAGATAAATAATAGTGCAATAAAGGTAAACGACACACAATATTTTCATAGTGGTTCGGTCGAATCATGACCTACGTCCACTTTATAATTTTTTGCTTTAAGAAATCGGACTATTCTAGGCAAGTCGTGCCTTGTACATGGTTCTTAACAAAGCAAAAGAACAGATCTGTCATTTTTACGTTAGGTATGGCCGTAAATGTTGGGCATTCCACACTCTGGGGATTTCCTTTCCATTACGGTTGCTAGCTTGAAGGTTCCATTATCAAGCTTGCACAGAATGGAGTACGGTCCTTCCCACTTCGCACCCATATGAGTTGAGGCTGGAAAGACACGCTTCAGAACCAAGTCTCCGGGTTCCAAGGTTCGGGCTCGAACCTTTTTGTTGTAGCATCGGGCGACCTGTTGTTTGCATCTCAAGGCACGCAGGTCTGCTTCGTCCCTCTTTTCTTCGATCATATCCAGGGATTCAAGGAGCAATTCGTTATTAGTCATCGGATCGTAATAAGTCACTCGGTGAGAAGGTACTTTTATCTCAACCGGGATGACTGCTTCTGCTCCAAAAGCAAGGGAGAAGGGGGTATGTCCTGTTGCCGATTTATACGTTGTCCAGTAGGCCAATAGTGCTAAGGGTAATTCATCAGCCCACATGGCTCTGGCCCGTTTCAATCTTCTTTACAGAATGGATTTAATCACTTTATTCGCCGCTTCGACTTGTCCGTTCGATTGCGGGTGTGCCACAGAGGTGTATCGATTCTCAATGTGGTATTTCTGGTAGAAGTCTCTAAATTCGGTGCTATCGAACTGAGTTCTGTTATCTGTTATAACAATCTTTGGAATCCCAAATCGACAGATGATGTTTCTAACGACAAAATTGATCACTCGTTTGGTTGTGATTGTAGTCAGTAGCTCAGCCTCGACCCACTTAGTGAAATAATCTACGGCTACAATAGCGAACTTCGCTCCGCCCCTAGCTATGGGGAGACTTCCGATGATATCAATTCCCCACATAGCGAAAGGCCATGGGCTCGTCATTGTTTTTAACTAATTAGGAGGTGCTCTAGGTATCTTTGAAAATCTCTGGCACGCATCACACCGTCGTGCGTATTTCGCCGCGTCCTTGTTTATGGTAGGCCACAAATAACCATGCCGCAACACCTTTTTCGCCAATGTTTGCCCTCCAGTGTGATCGCCGCATTCACCTTCATGTACCTCCTGCAGCACACGCTTGATGTCGTCATGAGCTATACACCGGAGAAGCGGCATTGAAAATCCCTGTCTGTAAAGGACTCCGCCTTGTAGAACGTATCGGGCAGCTTTACGAATTACTTTACGCCTCTCGCTTTTCTTATTCGGAAGCGCTCCATTCATTAAGAAATTCTTTAAAGGGGTCATCCATGACTCCCTTTCTAGTTACGTCTCTAGTACTGGATCAATTTCCATCTGATCTATACTAGGAGACCGAAGTACTTCAACGGGGGCTAGCCCAGTCTCTTCAGGATCATCGGAACTAGCCATCTTTGCCAACTTATCCGCCTGCTGATTCTCTGACCGCGGAATGTGAGATATGTTATAGTGATCAAAGCCGTTTAGCAACTCCTTCACTTTCTTCAAGTATAAAATCAATCTTGCACTTTTGGCTTGGAATTTTCCAGTAACCTGGTTCACAACTAACTTGGAGTCGCAAAAGATGTCCAGCTTCGTGACTTCCAACTCCTTTGCGATCCTTAGTCCGGCTATCAGGGCTTCATATTCGGAGTCGTTGTTAGTGGCATGAAACTCCATCCGGATAGCATAGGATATCAGCCGTTTCTCGGGAGTTTCAAGCACTACTCCAGCGCCGGCTCTCTTGTCATTCCTAGCGCCATCAGTATACAATCTCCAGGCACTGGGTTCGAGAAGTAATTTTGAGGTGTCAACTTCTTCGTTTGCTATATCTTCCTCCAGGACTGTAAACTCTGCTATGAAGTCGGCTATCACTTGCCCCCCAATTGACCGCCGGGGCTGAAAGTTCAGATCAAATTGGCTTAACTCAATGTTCCATTTGAGTAATCTTCCATACGCTTCTGGTCTCTGTAGAACTTGCTTGAGTGGATGATCAGTGTATACGGTAATGTGATGCACCTGAAAATAATGTCGAAGCTTTCTAGAGGCGATCAGCAAACTATACGCCAACTTTTCTATCCTTGGATAATTACGCTCTGCTGCCGTCAATTTTTTGCTCATGTAATACACAGGTCTTTGGACCTTATCTTCTTCTCTTACCAATGCTGAGCTGATCGCGTGGGACGACACTGCCAAGTACACGAATAAGTCCTCGTGATCCATCGGCTTAGATAGTATCGGAGGTTTCTCCAGGTGTCTCAGCAAGTTCTGAAACGCTTCTACGCAGTCGGACGTCCTTTTGAAGTGGCGTTTTCCTCGCTTTATCAATTCGAAGAATAGGATGCATTTGTCCGTAGCCCTGGAGATAAATCTGCTTAGTGCGGCTACTTTCCCTGCAAGGCTTTGCACGTCTTTAATTTGCCTAGGTTCCTGAATGTCTCTGATTGCTGCGATTTGATCTGGATTAATCTCAATCCCACGAGAACTGACGATGAATCCCAAGAATTTTCTGGAGGCGACCCCGAATGAACATTTTGTTGGGTTGAGTTTCATCCCGTACTTTCGAAGAATGCCAAACATCTCTGCCAAGTCTGTAGTGTAATTAGAGGATTGCTTGGACTTAACCAACATGTCGTCAACGTATACTTCCATTGTTTTCCCAATCTGGTTATAGAACATTCTGTTTACTAATCGCTGATATGTTGCGCCTGCGTTCTTCAAGCCAAAAGGCATTACTACATAGCAATATAATCCCAGATCCGTAATAAAGCTAGTGTGTTCTTGATCTGGAACGTGCATTGGAATCTGGTTATATCCTAAATAAGCATCCATAAAGGAGAGAAGTTCATGGCCCGCCGTCGAGTCCACCAACTGATCGATCCAAGGTAACAGAAAACTGTCTTTTGGGCAGGCTTTATTCAAATCCGAGAAATCGATACACGTTCGCCACTTCCCGTTGGCCTTCTTTACCAGGACTGGATTTGAAATCCAGTCTGGGTAGATTGAGTCTCTGATAAATCCATTACTTTTTAGCTTTCCAACTTCTTCTTTCAAGGCAGTGGACCTCTCTGGGCCCAGCATTCGCCTTTTTTGTTTTACCGGAGGATGTTTAGGGTTAATGCTTAATGAATGGCTCATGATTGATGGAGATATCCCGCACATGTCTGCGTGGGTCCAAGCAAATACATCCAAGTTATTTTTTAAGAAATTCGTCAGTTCTTTAGCTAGATTCGGATTTAACTGGGGTCCAATCTTAAGGACCTTCTCTGGGTCACTATCATCGATCAGTACATCCACAGTTGTCTCGTTGGGAGTCGCCATTCTGCCCCCAGGTTCTTCGTCCTCTCTGGGATCCATATCCTCGGGAAACTCTCTGGGCGACTCTCCTACTATTTTCCTCTTTAATTACTATAAGGTCTCCGCCCGTACGGGGGGAGAAGCGCCCTTGGTTTCTATGTCCCCTCCATTGCGGAGTAACTTTAGTTCTGCAACATAACATGCTCGTGCGGCAACCTGATATCCTCTGACAATACCAACACCAGCTTCCGTAGGAAATTTCAATAATAAGCACCAGGGGGCTATACAGGCTCTAAACTTTGTGAGGGCTGGTCGGCCCAGGAAGGCATTGTAGGGTGATTCAACATCCAAACCCACGAAGGGAAGGATTCTCACTTTCTGGCGTTCTACTTCCCCAAGCGTAACTAGTAACTCTACATAACCCATTGGAGCGGTGGATGCTCCGTTAAATCCACGGATCCATCCGTGACAGGGCTTCAAGTCTTTTATCTCGAGGTTCATCTAGTCGAATGTCCTTTTGAAAAGAATATTGAGGGAACTCCCGTTATCCACCAAAACTTTATGAACAGTGGTCGGGCCAATAGGTACTGTGATTACAAATGGATCTTCAGTCGGAGCATGGACTCCAATGCTTTCTCGTTCACGGAAAACGACATCGTCGGACATCATCTTTTGTTGCTTTACCAGGATGTTGTCCTCGGGGTTTCTACACTCCCCTACCTCGAGGTGTTGCTTGGCTGCATTGATATACTGATCCAATGCTTTGGAACCGTGTCCGGCGAGATAAAGCCCTCCGATTATGGTATTGATAACAAGGTCCTTTCCCTTTTGCTGGGCGGTTGGCCTGACAGCAGGTTGATTCTGGTTCTGATTTGGGGCCTGTACAGCTTGCCCCCTGTCTCTGGGCGTCACTCTATATTCATCCAAGTTTCCTTCTCGGAGAAGCCTCTCGACTACATCTCTTAGGTGACGGCATTCATTTGTCGAATGGCCATGAATCTGATGAAAGAGACAAAATTTCCCCGTTTCGCGTTCTTTCTCCGTCGACTCTCTGGGAGGTGGCCTTTTATTTTGGAGGACGTTGTACGAATCCATGAAGATATTTTCTAAAGTATCATTTATTGGCGTATAACCCTCAAAAGACCTGGGATGAGTCCTTCTCTGGGAGTCGTTCCCTCGATTCCTCTTCCGGTTGTTGCCATTACTGTTATTATCATTGTTTCCCGACTGACGACCACCCTGATTCTGATTTCCGACATTATTCTCGACCTTCCCCGAGCTGTCTCCTGTCTGCTTGATGGCGACATTGCTCTGGATTTCCTCTTTATCAGCCGTTTTTGCCTTTCGGTTAGCATATACTTCCTCCCGGTGTAAGTGTACGTTAGCTTTTTCGTAGAATAACTCTCTAGTATGGGGTGGCTTGCCGGCCAGATATCTCCCAAATTCGGTGTCTTTGTCTACCCCATCAATTAGGGCTGCCACAATAGTTGGCTCATGAGGATCTTTGACTTCAGTAGCGCCCAGGTTGAAGCGGTCTAGATACACCCTCAAACTCTCGCTTGGTCGTTGCTTAACAAGGAATAAGTCAATCACACTCTTCGTCTTTTGTGCATAGATGCGGAACTGTTCCACAAACCTTTCACTCAACTCCCTGAAGATGGAAATTGATCTTGCTGGTAAGCGAGTAAACCATAATAATGATACATCCTCCAAGAATATGGGAAATGCTTTGCACTTGACAGCGTCAGAGGCTGCGGCAGCGGTCATTGACCAAGAATATCTCATCAGATGCTGGACGGGATCAGATCTACCCGCGTAACGGTTCATCTGCGGCATGTTGAAGCGCCTCGGGAAAGTCGCATCTAAAATATCATCAGTGAAAGGGGTATGACTGCGGTCAATTCCCCAATCTTCATTCCGTTGTCCACGGCTATCTGCCAGAATTTGATGGATCATAGCTGCAACATTTGCACTGGTCAGCGGAAGTTCGGGGTCAGCGCTTCTTGCTCGGTGGGATTCTCTAATCTCTCTTCCGGGAGCGGTCACGAAATCCGAGGCTCGGATTGGGCTTCGTTGCCCCCTGTTACCATGAGCATTTGCACGGCGACGGGGCTGAGGTAGTCTGTTCTATACAGGGTTGTCCACACCCCGAGCTTTGGGAGTTGCGGCGTGATCGTTCACATTACGGTTTGAGGGCCCTGCACCCAATGCCTCTTCTTCCCGTGATGGCAGGGTTCCGAATCGAAGCTGCTCTATGTTTTCGGGCCTTTCATACGGTCGTTGCGGAGGCCTCGGCGATTCCTTTGACGAAGAAGAGTATTCTGGGGTGAGTAGACGAACTGGTGGTGTCCTTTGCCTTGCGAGATCATTAAGCCTTCTATCCATAGCGATCAAATTCTGTCGCAGAACGGAGCTTTCCTGCCTTTGAGTAGCCAATTCATCAAACAGCCTTTCCCACAATTCGGAAAAGCGAGAGAGATCCCCCTCAGTAACGGGAGCAGAAAGGTCATATTGATCATCATCATTTTCTCTTATGCGCAAAGATCTTGAGCCAGGTCGAGCGGAGGGGCCAGGACGGTAGGAGCGAGCCATAAGCTCCTTTCCAGGTCGAGTTGTAGTCTGGTCATCAATTCAAATCGCTGTGGATCGAGATCGACGATTCGTTACGCCCCCCCTGGGGTAGGTTCGTGGTCATGGTATGAGGAGGATCCGAGGCGTTATCACGGGATCTAGTAACAACCCCTTCAACAGTCCGGATCGCCTCGTCCTCGTCGACTCGGAGCGTGGCACCTTCATCGGATCGGTTCACCCCCGGCGCTCCGCGATCCAAAGATCCCTCATTGCCCAGCTCGTGCACACTTTCTTCAACTGCTTCATTCGCAATTTCATTTGTTCGTGAAGCTCGTACTTCCTTAGACTCCTTTCCAGCCATGATATCAGATGTCGCTGGAATCTTCAAAAAACTGAATACTGAAGTTTTGGGACTGTTTTCTCAGTGGAAGCACCAAAATGTTAGATCAAAATTTGGACCTAACACCCAAATTGTTCTAATTCTTAAAGAATTATAACTGGGGAATGAAGAAAAAGCAGAAAACACACAGAATTTATAGTGGTTCAGCGTTAACGAGCCTACGTCCACTTTATATGTTATCGATTATACTTTGAATGCTAGTATAATCAATGATCTCTCTCAAACTCACTCTTACAATTGTGATTCTCTCAGTAATCTCGTAATAAAACTGACAAGAAATAGTGATATGACAGTAATGGTGGAATCAGTGCTCAATACTGCCAAAGGATCCTGAAAAATGCCAAGCTCTGGGCTATTTATAGCTGATTTTGTCAGGCAAATTGTGGTCACACGTGGCACAAATCCCGAGAATATCGGATCGTATCGCATCTTGATGAAGAATTAGTCAAATTAGCTGTTGTGGACAGGTGTCGCGATCCCCTTGAATATCGGATCGAGCAAGGGGGAGGAACTAGTCAAAGTGACAGTTGGGGACATGTGTCGCTGGATCCGTGCATCTCGGATCGTAGAAGACTAGCTCGTGCTTGAACAGGTCAGAGGCTTCGTTGTGCATCAGGGGATCGGATCGGTCTGTGTGGGGTAGCAGTGTATGTACGGATCGAGTCGTGTAGAAATAGTCGGATCGCTGATGCAATGGGGGCGATCCGATGGGGGGCGATCCGGTGAGGGGTGATCCGTGAAGGGCGACTCTCTGGTGCGATCCGATCCTTCATGGTCTTAAAGAACGCAGTTTCATACTTTCTTCTTGTGAGTGAACCTTGGTGGCTTGGTCAAAAAGCTAGCCAACACCGTTCTTTCACTTTAGAGTTATAGCACTTCATGATTCTTTGTGATATTTGGTTGTTCGAATTATAACTTATTCTTTCAATTCATTGATGGTGCTAATGATTCTTTTCTTAATTCCTGATTTGGATCAAATGCATATGCTATTGTTCGATTTGATGGAAACTCGATATATATAGGAAGCATGACTTTGCATACATAGGTTAAGCGATATGGTGCGTTCCCAGTTGCTATTTTGGTGGGGGTTCAATATGCCCATAGCACCAGGGGTAATTCTTTTATCCAATTCCCTTTTGCTTTGGTAAGCCTCTTCCTAGGAATTGTCTTAATGGCTTTGTTAGGTGCTTCGATTGTTCCATTGGCTTTAGTATGTGCTATAGATTAATTTTTTTGATAATCCCCGTTTTTTGAAAAACTGGGTGAGTTCATCATTTTCAAACTATGTTCCATTGTTGAACACTATATTATATGGAATTATGAAGCTTGCAACGATGTTCTTAATTATAAATATAGGGCCTTATTGGTAGTGATATTAGCATATGGTTCAACTTCTACCCATTTCGTGAAGTAATCTATCGCTACCACAATGAACTTTGATCCCACTTTTGATATTGGCAAGGGGTCGATTAAATCAATTTCCCCACAGGTCGAAGGGCCAAGGGCTAGAAATGCTAGTTGACTATTCAGGAATAAGTGAGGGATTTTAGGAAACCTCTGACATATATAACATTTTTTACATGTTTTGTAACCTGCTTGATCATCCGGGACCAATAATTTCTTATCTTATGATTTCTTTGCCAATTATATTGCACCAGAATCCTTCGTAGACTTCTTTTAACAAATGTTTTCTTGTCTTGGAGGTTACATACCTTAAATAAAGAAGTGAATATCTTTTCTTTGTACAGTATTCCATCTTTAGTGACAAAAGTGGTAGCTTGGTGTTTGATTCTTGTTGCTTCATTTTTATCTATTGCAAACATTCCATTAGGTATGTACTTGACGATTGGAGTCATCCATCCGTTACTATAAGACTTGCTTACTTTGTTGAGAACCAAATCAGTGGATGTGATAGTTTCTTCGTCCACTTCTTCTTGAAGCGATTGTGCTTGAGACCTGGTCAGTTCCATTAATTATTTTTTCAAATTAGATTCCTTTTCATCTATGCTTGGGTTAACTTTGTAACCTGTAGGTATAATCCTGGCTTCGGGGACTTCTTTTAAGCTGGCTTGATCGGTTAAAGAACCAGCTTGAGAATTCTTTTCTTTAAGGATTTGTTGCATAATAAAATCCTTAAATTGTGCCAACATTCTTAAAACCCTTTTGACATATAAGGATACTTTGCATCTTTGGTTCGAAAGACTTGTTTGATTTGGTTTACCATTAGTTGAGAATCACTAAAAGCCTCCATCCAAAGAATTTTCAATTGTGGGGCCAGGGCAAAAATTCATACTCAGGTATGTTGTTGCTAGATTAAAATAATAGCTTCATAGCGTAATGTAAACAATTTCCATTGGGAGTAATGATTACATATCCAACTCTAGAACTTTGATGATTTGATGCTTTACCTACAAATAGGTGCCGTTTAGGTTTAAGATCCTTATCCTTTTGTGATACTCCTTGATGAAGCTCATGCATTCTTCAATAAAGTCAGCCATAGTTGTCTCTTAATTACTGTTCGAAGCAAGAATTCTATTTCATATTGACTTGGCTTTATGTCTTACTTTACTAATCTACGAGATGTATCTGGGTTCCTGAAAACTTGCTTAAATGGAAAATTGGTAAGAACTTTAATAGGACGAGCTTGGAAGTAGGCCCTTTACATTGTAGCTATTAGCATATGGCAATAATCTAGTTTTTCCACAAAAGGATACCTGATTTATGCTTTTCTTAACTTTTTGCTCATATATACACTGGTATTTGAGTCCTTTGTTTCATTATCATAAGTGCAGTACTGACGGTATGTGCTGATATAGCCAAGTAATGATATAAATTCTCACCTTCAATCGGACTAGAAAGAATATGTTGCTTTGCAAGGCGATCTTTTAACTCTTGGAAATATGTTTTACACTCTTCTTCCCATTCAAAGCGCTTCTCTTTTAACACATTAAGGAACTAATGCATTTGTCAGTTCCTTTTGAAATTAACATATTAATTGTTGCCACTCTCCCATTTAGACTCATGACATCTTTGCTTGTTTTTTGTTTTTTCATTTCTTGGATCGCTTTGATTTGGTTAGGATTTGCTTCAATTCCTCGTGCTCTTACAATATTTCATAAGAACTTCCCAAACTAAATCCAAGCGAAAACTTTTGAGGACTGAGTTTAGTATGATAACATCAGAGGATATTTAGTATCTCTTCCAAATAATTTTCCTCCTTTCGAGATTTGATGAGCATGTAATCCACATTGTCTTCCATTTTCCATTTGACCTGATCTTTGAACATTCTATTCACTGGTCTTTGGTAAGTTTCTTCTACATTCTTTAATTCAATTGTCATGATTAAATAGCAACAGGTACCCCAAACGGTTACGAAACTAGTATTTTCTTCGTAATGCTTAAAAATAGGAATTTTTTATATCTTTGATTATGCATACTTAAAAGATAAACGCTTGTTCGCACTTGTTGCATCCACTAATTGATCAATCCTGGGAAGAGGATAGTAATCTTTTAAATGTGCTTTATTTATATTCGTTTAGTCGATAAAAGTCCTTTGTTTTCCATTCAAATTTTTGACTAGTACCGAATTTGCTAACCATTTAAGGTAAAGGACCTCCCTAATGGATTCGTTCTCAAGTAGTCTCATTATCTTTGCTTTAAATCCAAGGATCGGACCTTGTCAAACTGTCTCGTTTTCTATTGGATCAATGTAACGTTAGATTTGATATTAAGTTCATGCCTCATAAACTAGGGTCTATCCCGACCATGTTTGAGTAGCTCTAAGAAAAAACATTTGTATTGCTTTTCAAGAGCTCAATTATTTTTGGCTTGATTTAGTTATCTAGCCTTTTCCCGATCTTGAGTATTTTGGTGGGATCAGTTACATCAATGTGTATATCTACTCAAGATTCTCCATAGGCTTCATTCTTTCCTAGTCATCTTTATAATCTAGATCTATGATGATTTCTTCATTTTTGAAGGCAACCTCTGTGTGATTAGCCTCTCCTCTATTCCTTTTCTTTTCATGAACGGAATATCTCTTTAAATGTATGATGGCCTATCATGAATTGTAGTTTTTTCTTTGCATTGTTGGTCGTTTAAACCAACGGCCAAAGGCTTGCCAAATTCAACTGAAGTGTTATTATTTTTCTTATAGTTATGGCAAGAAGCATAACTTCTTCATAATGTTCCAGAGTTACAAAGCATTTCTTGAAGAGTTGCACACCTCTTAAAGTTCCCCAGCCTCCTTTAGTCGACAATTTCACCGTCAAATGCTTTGGAGAAACAAAAGCATCAACTTCATCCAATGCTGGCCTCCCATATAAAGAATGGTAATAGGAAGATTTTTCTATGATTACAAACAATGTTTCAGAAGATCTAGAGAAGGAAGGCATTCTAAGTTTCATCAAAAGCTTGACTTATCCCAGGGGAGTCGATTCCTTGCTACTGAAGCTGAAGATTGTTCCCAAGCTTAGATCCAACTTCCCTTTGAGAATTACTATTTGATCAAAATTAAGGTTGAAGATAACGTTGGCAACACTATTGGTATCAACCAAGATTTTTGACACTGTGGTTACCCAATTTGTTCAATAATCATCAAGGGATCATTGTGTCGATGGCGCACTCCCTTAAGGCTTTGGGCGGTAATGGTCAAAGTAGGTAGCTAAATCCAGAACTTTGCATTTTTTAGTGGTATCTATTCTTAAATGGAGTGTACTCCTTGTTCATCTATTTACATAGCGACTCCTAGCATTCACGCTCATCCCCGCCTCATGTAGGCCCTACTGGAAAACATCATTCCTTTTCTGTAGAGTTGAACAGTTTAGTTGAGAGTTGTCCTTCATGAAGTTTGTTGTTATTTTGGGGGTCTTAAGTTTCTAGCTTTTGAATCATTTTCTTTCTCTTTTATGAACTCCTTTATTTCCAATATCGATTGATCTATTGGATTGTTCCATGAAAGCTCATAATCGTATGTTTTATGATCACTGGACTGATGATAAGTACAACAATCAACCCCTTTTCACGATTCCTGTTTATTTATTGACTTCCTTGAATCTAGAATTTCAATCTTCTCTCTTGCTACTGAAGGAATGTAAGATATGGGCTAGTTTAACGGAATGTCACTAGCAGCTGTGACTTCTTCGCACTTAGGTTTTATGTTTCCTTTATCGAAGCCTTTTCTTTCATCATCTCTCTCTTGTTGAGTTTTTCTTCTAGTGTGAAATATTATTCAAATGAATGAATTTATCTACTTGGAAATGGAAGTCTTATAAATTTTTACAGTACGTGAATATATAGCTCTTTCCAAAAGGGTAACCTTTCATCCAATCTAGAGTGTATTGCCTATAACTTGTCTTGATCAGTCGTGTCTTTTGCCTTTATTGCCTCGAAGTTGAAAGTTTTGATGTAATCCATCAAAATCTCTCTAGGGTTTTGCCTGATTTTGGCTAGAACGTGTAGCCAATAGTTGAGTCTTTGCTTATGCAGAATTGTGTGGAGAATTTTTTAGAGAACTACTTTCATGAGAATATTGTCTTCTCCTAATACTGCATGTACCATTTAGCAGCTGCCTCTTAAAAAGTAGTTGGAGTAATCTCCAGCGAAGGACTCCACTGGCATTACATATGTCCATCTGGCTTTCAAAATCCAGCATGTGATCATCCAGATTCATAGTGCCATTATGTCAGGTAGATTGAATATAATCCATATAGACATGATCTCCTACATAAGGAAAGTTGTTTGATGTTCATCGTCAATCTATTCTTTGAAAGATTTTTCCCTTGACATTTAAGCTCACCTTTTATTGTCTTTTCACTAAAGTCTTTTAGGTAATCCTCCTAGTTAGAGTAGTTTTCTCTTCTTGGCTTGTATTCCTTGGACACTAAACTTCCACATTATTCGATCGTTTCATTTCCAGTTCTTCCTTGATAGTCTACATAAAACTTTTTGTGACTCCCTTCCAAAGGTTCACCTTTAGCAACTGTTTGCCTACTTTGTGACTATGCCATAGAAAGTCCAGACATCATGGTCATCTATGCAAAGAAGCAGAAATCGTAACTTTTCTAAGTACAGGGCTCGGGTCAAATGTGGAACAGTGCCTGGGGTCGGAGGAAACACGCACTTCAGCTTCTGTAGAAACAAGAGGGTCGGATCGAAGTAGCCGGGTCGAACTAATTCAACCTGACCGGTATTCATGCGAAGTCCTACACCCTGACATCACCAACTCGGTTCGAATAAAGACCAACCCGACCCACCTGATGTGCAACGCACACCTATTCTATTGACTACAAATTGGTCTACAAACCCCTACAAACATAGATCAGTTACCACTACTACCCACTATCTGAAAGGCCACCTTTACTACAACTCCGAGCTTTATGGAGGGCTTGCCATGTGGCTTCTGACCCGGATGCTCCCCTGCAGCCTATAAATACACGTTCATGCAGCATTTTCAAGGGATTTTTGGCCATATGAAGCTCCATATTCTTTAGTCATGGCTGCCAACTATCTTTCACCTCGAAATATGAGTGTAAACATGATTGTATTTTGGGATAAACATTAGAATCGGTGTTGTAATTGTAATTCTCTATTGAATTAAGAGATTAGGAAGTGGACGTAGACTCGATAACGCTGAACCACTATAAAAATGGTGTTGTTTCGCTGTTTCTTGCTTTTTTCAGTCTTTTCTTCATATGTCACACTTAAAACATGACCTTTTGGGTGTTAGTGCCATTTTTTGGGTCTAACAACAACATATCTTTTCTCCTTATTCCTGAATAGATAAATATTTAAACTTTGCCTTTAAGACTCAACCTGTTCCTTTTTATGAAATTAAAAGATCCACTAGAAAGGACTTTATTTAGAAATCCTTTCTTTAATTCAAGTTATCCTGTTAAGCTTTGGATTATTATTTCGCTTGGTATAGGCTATTGTACTTCTGGTGGTTGCCCTTGATCTATGTTATTTGGATTGAAGCTAAGAGATACATCTTCTTCTAATATTATCTGATATTAAACATCTTTAATTGATGAGATTGGCTTCTTTGGTTTGCCCATTTCCTATAAATAAGTTAATAAAATAAGCTTTATCAATGGTAAAAAATGGGTTTGGAGGCTTAAGCCCTCCTTTTAGCACCAAAAATATTAACCTAAAAATGGTTTAACCCCCGAGTGATTTAATAACTCAAAGACTTTGGAAATTATTTTGCCTTGACGACTAAATGAAATTTTAGATTTGTTATTAAAACAAAGATATCTGAGTCGAATGTGAATTGGATATTTTATACACATGGACGTCCAATAATTAGGATTACTTCTTATCACTCAGGAATAACCAGCTCTTATCATTGGGCTCAATTGGGGATCTTTAATGATTTTTTGAATTTCAAATTGGCAAGATTAAGGAATCTTTATCGACTAGGTTAATAGCAGGTTCTTTTCGAGAAAGCTTATCATATATAGGAGTTTTCAGCAGTAAAGATTAGATTATTCTAATCGCCTAGATTTATAAATCTTTCCATATAGGGAATCATTCATCATTGATTAAATAACCGATATCAACTTGGTTGATAAGGGAATAAACAAAAAAAAATGATTCTTGTATGATCCTATCGATAAGCCAGTATGGATCTATACACCTATCAGACATTTGAAGATATAATAAAATGTGATTAAGTAAATGTAAGAAGTAATTATCCATCAAAAGTTCTGATAGCAATACTCATCCTAAATAATCTTCATTATGAGCCACAATGAAGAACATTTATGGAAATTAATCATAATGGAACTCAATAAGGTCTATTAGATGTTAGTTTCCAATAAAGGAATTGATCAAGCTTATTAATTGAATGCCAAACATAATTGCAAGTAAAGTATAACCACCACATTATATATTAACTTATCATTATGAGTAACATGATCCATGTGGTTTATCCCAAATCAGTTTACGGATTACAATTATGACAGAAGATGATAATGGTGTAGAGAAAGGAAAAAATTCATTAACCTCTGAAACAGTGTCCCTCTACCTATATTGATAGAGGTGAGCAGGCTTGTCATCTTGATGTCTTATCAAATCTTCCTTATCGGCATTGTCGATGGCCCTTGCTTCTTGGCACATTGATTCTTTTATAGGTAAAAGTAATAATACAGTGAGACATCCACGTAGCAAGCACTCAAACATTGATAGGGTTTCTATTTGAATACAATAAAGTCAGTCGATGATGACGACAAGGATAGTGGCTACACGTCATGCTTCAACATGTGCTATAAGCTTGATAACACACTTAAGAGGTTTATATTCTAAGGCTTTGAGGTAGGGCTATCACATCTGTTGATAGAACTCCTTAAGAATCCGAAGAGTGTTTCTTATTGATCAAGTTACAAGCTTTGGAATTTACTAATGATGATAGACTTTATGTACAATGATGATGATGATGAGCTATGAGCTTTGATGGTCGTAATAAACGATAAATGATAAGTAGCAAGCATTTGATATTGACAGCATGCAACAAGCATTGATAGTGGTGTTAAGTGGCAAGCATCTGATATTGATGACATGCAATAACCATTGATAGTGGCGATAAGAGACAAGTAGTAGTGGTGGTGATAAGTGACAAAGTCATTTCTATATTGACTCTGCATACAGATGACAAGTCTCTGGTGACTACGATAAGCTTGTTCCTTATCATCCTTGGTTGGAATAATTGTGGTGTAACCAGAGAAATTTCAGGAATCTAAATCCAATTTGTTGTTAGTGGTGTTGAACCAATATTTTGGTTCAAAAATATCCAATCTTGATGCGTCTTGGATATACATATTCAAAATGGTAAATTTATTTTCATTTATTCATTACAATAAATTATACTTGGTGACAACACTTTGTAACGATTATTATAGAAGATAACATTTATAGATTTTCAATTAAATGTACTTTTAATCAAATTTACTAATATGACACATTATTTCAAGTGTATAATCTTTTATTTTGAACCGGAGTGATTATCAAGTTAGATGTGTATAATAAATTACATAATTGACCCTATAACATACCCCAAACTTTGTCATTATATATATATGTGTATATATATATATATAATAAGAGGTTAACGATAAACAAGACTACGAGACATAAGAGAGTGTATATTAGATGCATATGTTTGTAGATGATATCATGAGTTGTCAATTAAATTGATAATTCTATCAACCGTTTATATAATAAATAGAGCGCTTTACATGTCCATGGTCGTTGAGCATCCTCAAGCCATAGAATATCTAAAGTGATGTCATATTATTTCAAGATAGGTAATAATGTTTATGTACCTTTGCCAAGGCACCTCAAGGGTCCTTAGCTCCCTTTAGGATATTACAAAAAGTGTATTATGGATTTAATGTACTTCATGAATTTTGAGCAACCTCAGACTCATAAAAAATATCAAGAGCATAGTTATATGTATGTTAGGATTATATATGAGTTATAATTGGTAAAAGTGTTACTTACCGTTGATGAGAATTATGATATGTTGAGAGAACTCAATGTCTTGGTCACTGGTGCAACGACCCTCTCTTTTCAGATGCTTCAAGTCAATAATAAAACCAACTCAAATCATTTGAAAACAACAAATTGTTATTGCCATGGGGTTTAAATAAAAATCAATCATAGAACATAGACATATCACAGATAAATAATAGTATAATAACTCGCAGCGGAATAATTAAAATATAATAGTTGTTCACAAAGCTACTGAATAAAAATCTCGAAATTTATACATAATATATCAAAGTTACAAAATTTAAATTTACAACGGAAGTCTAAATACAATAGATTTCTTATATACAAAGAAATGAATAAAATAAAAGGAACAGATACAACCCATTTCTAGCTCCGAAAGATGAATCTCGAAACTTCAATACTCGATCTGACCCGAGCAATCATGCAAAACAAAAAAATCAGATCGGAACTAACATACCCATACAAGTAAATCAAATTAGGTGAAATGTTCAAATGAAATATTCAAATAACTTAAAGGATGTTTGGGAGTTCCATCCTCTAAGTATTCATTAAGCTGTTTACATTTAATAGAATACGTTATAATTGATAATGTATATTAGTAAAATAAATATCAAAATAGCATGGAGGCTTTACATTGATCCACCTTAACACATTTAATTTGCAAACCAAATTCGTAATTGGCTCGTATAAGGATAAATATGATAAGGCACGTGAGGCAATGCCCAAGGTACCACTCTGCCCTTTCTGTATGGTTGTAACTCATCTGTGGCTGACGGCGTCTAACACCCCTGATCAAATCAAGGTTTACCAATCGAATCACAAGTCAAGTGAGAAATATATGATTAGGTGTGTTCGCTAGAGGTTGCTAAACTCAATGGCCAGACATAGGCTCCTGCTTTTCATTTTAATTATGACAAAAGTGTCATTGCTATCAATCATTGTTCTCTTACTTCATTCTAGTAAACATTCGCCAAATCAACCCCTTTGTTCTGGAACATACTCCACGTACATTGTTGTTAGAGTGGTTCTAGTATTGATAGAGAATATGCCAATGTCCAACATCAGTCTCTTAAACCAATCGTCATTTTGCACACCGTGGTCCTTTATGTGTAAAATAATATCGTATTTCAATCATAAAATGATTTACTTCAAATTCAATTTCCGCTATCATATCTTAACCAAATTCAATACTGGATTTCACTCCAATTTCATAGTTTCATACTGCAAATCGGTTCATTGTCAAAACTCAAATTTCTATTTAGATTCCATGTCACAGTTATCGTTATCCTTGTGAAATCTTATACTCAAACAAATTGGGTTCAACAGCTTGGGTCGTAAATAAAATTTCTATTCAAATAAAATAGTTAAGATTAGAATATAGTAGTTTAGTAAAGAGAATTAAATATATAGGATAATATGAAATAAAATAGTATAAGGAAAATAGTTCAAATAAATCGGTTTTATATATAAACTAATACTGATTTTAAGAATAATACATGTGTAATATTTTGGAATAAACGGTTTATTTCCTTCTAAACCATTTGAACCCCAATATCGAGTTTCAAAATCCACTTATACCTTTAAATTCCAATTCGAAACAAAATTTCAATCACCCTAATTTACCATTTAAGTTAGACTAAAATCAGATTTACCAATTCAAAAATCTGTGTCAATTTAACAAATCAAATTTTAATCACTAGTTTAACATATTTCATTAAATAGGTTTAAATCTATTTCCATTATATCGGCTATAACACTTAAATCACAAATCTAGCCAACTTCATTATATTAGTTTAAATATGGACCCTTAGATTTATCTCTTTAAATAAATCCAGCTTCAGTAAAACCAATTTAATCTTACGTTCACTTTCAAAATCCAAAATTCACAAATTTAGACAACTTCATTTGTCAGTTTCATTTAACAACCTAAATTATACCTTTGTAATATTCCATAATTCAAGTCGAATTGAAATTATGAATTTTCAACTTTTCATATACAAGTTTCCATTATAATAATTAATTTTAAAATAGAATTTGCCTCAAAATTTTGTTTTCATTCGCTAATACCCATTAAATTCATTTATATCGTGTGTTCCAAATAATGGGTTTAACTTAAAATCAAATCTTAAATTCAAATTTACTAAAATTTCCCTTTTAGGGTTTCATTTTAAATTACAATAAATTCCTCCCTTAATTCAATTTATATCATATATTGATTTAAATTCAAGTTAAATTCCAATCTAAACTCAATTTTATAATAACTTATAAATTTGAAATACTCGTTAATGAAACTAACTAAAAAAATATATTAACCGAACTCATAAAGTTCGGTCAACATCGGTTAATTCAAATCATTCAATTTCAATTTTAATCGGTTTCAAATCTTTGCTTCAAAGTTGAGTTCTAAGTAAATAAATCAATTTAAAATCACTCATTGATAAATTATCATATAATTCATAAAATCTTATTTTATTAACGAATTGAGTGGAATAGTAAAATAATTTTTTAATAATTGCAATTAAAAATTAGAATCATTCATTATTAAATTTCAGATTAACTTCAATTTATAAAACAATTCAATTTTTGAGCAACGATTTTTTTAATTTAATTTTCTGCCTAGGTCAAGTATATAAGGATAAATACCATTTCAACCCGTGATTAAAATTCGAATTCCAAGTACATATCATTTCAACGCTCATTCAGTTCATTTACTAAATCTGTACTATTGTTCGGGTGTTATGACCCGGAATTTTGGTACCAGAATATTTAATTTATTTAAATATAAATGTGATTTAATTAGAAGTTGAATAACTTGAATTTGGAAAATACGAGTTATTTAAAATAACTGAATCGAATCTGGAATTTAATATGAAATTAAATTGATTCTGTAGCTTATGAAAAATTCTGTTTGAATAGAAATGATAATATTAATTTATTATAGAAGAATTGGAGTGTTTTGAAATCGATTAAATATTATTTTGATTTTAATAACACGTAAAAATAATGATTTTGCAAATGGGTTCATAATTTGACAAAACCAATTTTATTGAGTCCGGAATATTGAAATGTAATAGAATAACAAATTTCGTGGAAAACGGGTTTGTTATGAAGTCATACAGGCTTAAAACGTCAAACAATAATATAATGGAGTAGTATATATAAAATATCTCTACAAAATATCTAAAACATATTTCCTATAAATACCCCCCTTAAACTCTTATAACCTAAAACCTCTTTCTTCTCTAAACAAATAAAAGGAAGCTGCCACTTTTTTAATGCTTTCCATCAATTAAGTCAAAAACAATCCTTAACGAAATCTAGCATCGTTCGATTTTTTGGAATGATATGAGTGAGGGCTTCATATTGGTATCATCATGATAAGGTACGATGATATTTTGGGGTGCTAGATTTTGTAGCAGCTGACCTAGGTTGTAGTCATGGGTGAAATTGATGAGCCCGTAGTTTGATTCGCGTGTGGCATACAGTTTCTGGAGGCAGGAGGTGTCAATTGGGTGGAGTTTGGGGTGGTTTCAGGCAAAAAGATGTCGCAAGTTTTAGGAAGGGGACGCTGCTATGGGTTTAGGTCGGAAAACGCATGGTGATGCTAGAGGTGGAGTGAGTGATAGGATCGAACTAGGAGCGCAAGAAGGTTAAGAATGACGCTAGTTTGGGGAAATTCGATCATCTGTGGTGAAGTGCGCACCTGACAGGCTAGCACGGAAGCTACAGATCGAGCACTAGGGAGGGGGACCGAAGTTCATCCAGTGGTGATGGACAATTGTGGATCGAGATGAGAAATTCATCGGTGGAGTCGGTTTTGTGGTTCATGGAGCGGATGGGTGTATCATTACCAAAGTGCATGCTTGGTTGATGTGTGTACATGGGAGGCTCGCGTTTTGTAATATTAGGGAAGAAGGTCACGTGTAAAGCTGGTGAGGATAGGCTTGTTTAATCTAAATTAAGTTAATTATATTTTAATTTTGTATTAAATTATAAAATTCATATCTAGTTCATTCGGAGTGCGTTTTATGAACCATCAGTTGCGTTGGGTTCGTGGCGAAGAATACTAAGAATTGGAAGTGTATTAGAATTACTCTGGAATGTTTGGAATTTTATCTGATTTCAAACGCCTGTTTGAAATTAGATAAAATAGCCTACAATCATCAATTGGAATGGATGGTGAGTTTAACTCATACTTATTGCAATACTATTGTACCATACAATAGTACTGATTGTTTATTTACATGTTTATATGTACAATTGATTTCTTGGGTGATTTATTGATTTATTGGTGGTTGGAAATATGATTATTACTGTATTTATATTCATATGTCGTTATATGAATTGATTGTGCGTTAAACCTGACTGTGGATCCCATTGATTATATAACGTCGTTATATATGGAAATTTTTGTGAAGTGAATATATTATTTTATATAATATATTTAGTTTGTCTATTTCACACAATTTGATGTGTTTAGCATAACTACGCTTAATTGGGAAATTATATGAACCGGTATGGAAATTGGGAAAGTGGAATTAAATATAAAACCGCCTTTTAAATTCTTTTACTTAAAGCTTATTTCAAACTATATTTACATTTTACTCTTTTTATTTAAACCCTATTTTCAAGCATTTTATTATATATACATTTTGAACTCTTTTATTTTAAACCTATTTTTAAGCTATTTTACTTTATATATATTTTGAAATAAACAAAGTCAATTTTATAATATTTGGAAATGATTTTTGAATTATAACAAGTCTAATATAATCAATGATTAAAAATCACAGTATTTCACCTTATTCAATATTTATCGATATTTACATCTTTAAAGGACCATTTTGAAGATGTGGATAAATATAAAGATGATTTTGGGTTTGTCGCGATGATATGTTATTTACATTCGTCTTTAACCCTCTCTGGTTATATCATTGAAGTTAATATAAACGAGTCTTTAAAAGAACATTTAAAGATGATTATAAAGGAAGTGTTTTGGGTTTTTTTGTAAACAGTGTTTTAGCAACACTTGTTTGTAAACCCCTGTAATATAGTTAAATTAGAATTATACAGTTTAACGAGTCTGGGTATACTTAGATATTTAAATAATGGAATTTAAAGATAGAAGCAAGTATAGAAATCTTTCAAGATAAATACATGGAATAAGATATTTAACTTATAAAAGAGAAGAGATTCTTTATAATATAATGGTTTTAAGCTCTTTGATTATATTTTAAGAATTGTGGTTATACTTATACCGAAGGGATGAGTATATGACTACGTTTTGAAATATTGAAGTTAGAAAGGAAATCTTGAAAATGAATCATGATTATACCTATACCAGAGGGATACGTATATTAATTTTTTTTAAGTATTTAAGACTAAAGGAATACTGAATTAGTAGAATATATACATGCACACCTTTTATATGTATAATTTGAATATATGCACTAGTATATAAAGGAATATTAATCGAGTAATAGTTATTGATTAATAAATGAAGTTTTATTAGTTAAAAGAAGTTTTACTAATAAAGGAGTTTTAATTAATGAAAGGTTAATTATATGGGAAAGGGATTAGAAGCCATTTATATGAGTTAATCTTGCTTTGACTATTATCATGCTATGTGACTTGATAGTGATTCAACTGTTTAACATGCTTTGTGATCTTGATAGTGCTTTGAATGTTTATTCATTTGTTATGGAAATTAAGCGGGGTTGTTTTCCATATAGAATCGTCTATTATGTGAATTATAGTCGGTTAATCGACTATAGGACTTGACCTTATATTTAACGACTGGTTTTCAGGAGACCGGGACTGCTAAGTGTTCTACTTATTGAAAACAACTACAAAACTAGTATACGCGTTCTATGTTTTAGAAGCAGTTGGGAAGAGAAGTCTATATGGGGATTTGAGGTCTGTTGAGATGCTCAAAAACATATGGTGATTCTAAGATCTATGAAGGAATCTATGTGTGATTCCAAGGTCTAGTGATGTATTGGAATCCATGTGTGATTCCGAGGTTTGTGAAGGAATCTATGTGTGATTCCAAGATCTATTGAGCTGTGGGATTCCATCTAGGAATTCTTGTACTGTTCGAGTAATGAAGACCCTGTGAAGATGCCAAACGAAACCTCGACATCGGATATGGCTAAAGACAGAGTATGATGCGTAATCTGGGTTTTGCTAACCCACAACATAATATATTGACTACATATATAGAGTATGCTTATAGACGTTGCGCATGGGGAGTTGGATATATTTGGTTCCACGTGGTGCACATCGGTGTTTTCGTGTGTGGGCCAGTCATGCTTGCCTTGTGTATATTTTATCTAGAGATATACGACACTCGGTAGGTAACTTCTGATCCTTCTGCATGGAGTTCAGATCCGGCTTGATTCGGAGAGATCTCCACGAAAAATCCAATATGCGAACGTGTCTTATACATTTTGTTTGTATACTTAATAGTTGTCGACTATAACCAATGTAACCATTCCACCTATTGGATTTATTTATATACCTTAGACATTATCTATTATACAACTGTACTTCTCCTAATAAATGGTTGGACGTTATTGAGGGGATAACCATTACGGACATGCGTACGGCTTTAGATTGTACTGATATGTGTCACTTAAATGTTGAGTTATCTCACGAGGTTGCTAGCCTGATCCTGGTGTTATTTTGCGATAACGCTCGGGTCAGACCAAGTATATTTGCAGATCGGACTTGGAATTCTTTGGATCTTCCAAAGAGGAGTTCGTGACGAGACGTATACTCATATTCTTTTATTTATTCCACTGCATATGTTATTGTATGTATCAGCAATTGTAAGGACATGTTGTTATAACTGTTCAAGCCGATTCATCGTGTACTCTGATTGATGTATGTATATTTTAAAGTTTTCCGCTTTTTGTAAAAGAGCACTATTGTTATTATAGATTATTCGTGTCGTTATAGGATTCTGTTCTGTATTTTCTTTCTTCTATTCATCTATCTCCTTTCTTTTCCCATAACTATCATACTTTCTGGCACTTAATTTGAGATACATGAATACAGTGGATGTATTAGTGTTGATTTTCGAAAGCCGAAAATTCGAGTCATTACATTTGGTATCAAAGCATGGGTTTAGCGAACACCTAGGTTTGTATGGGGTTATAACTCACTAGAGATAGGGTCAGTAACACCCTAGATTGAGTTCTAAGAGTATATTATATATATGAGTGCGTACTTGTTAGTGAATACAAAATATTTTGTATTGGGTAGTTTGATTTATTAAGTCTGAATTCTGGGCCTAAATCAATCGACTGATCATTGTTTTGATAAAGATTCTGAAACGTTCGAACAACTCATTCGATTTGATATTGTTTTCGAATATGGTAAATGAAATAAGTTGCCTATATTTATATATTTTATATATGTAAAGTAAGTTTTCATAACTAAATATTAGTTATATGGATGAGTTGTTTGTTAAGAATGATGGTATATAATTATTATCATTTGTTGGTTGATTTGTAGTTATGTCCGACCAGTTTATGGGTTTGGGCTACTGTGTTTAGATAAGAGTAATCTTATCTATTTGCTTGCATGGGTTGGGTAGATTTATATTTTGGGAACATTTCAAACGAACACCTTGTGAATTCAGTTTCATGATTTGACTATAAGGAGTTTGGTAATGATGGTGGGTAAGTATTCAATTTGAATGAAGTTGTTTAAATTGAATTTAAATAGGAAGATATACAAGTGTTATTTATATACGAGATTTATATATATGATGTGAATTTGAGTTGAGAATTGAAGACATAGAATTCCGGTAAGTTTGAAAATGATTTTCAAGGCTTAAAAGAAATTTTAAGATTGACTAAAAGTGTTTACGTGTTTAAAAAGGATTTTTTAATAAAAGTGTTGATCCTACTTTGGTCATTGGAAAATAATGTTGATGATAACTACAACATCATCAAGATTCATTTTCGAGTTTCTATGTATGAACTTGCTACCATGGATAGTAGTTTGGATTAGAATAGATTTCTATTTTGAATACAGATTATTTGAAGTGTAAAACCCAGAAATTCAATTTTGAAGTTTTCAATTAAGTTATTTATGGATGCATGTAGTTTATATATGGAATTATATTATTTTTTGTCTCAGTTGAGATGTTGTTTGGTAGATTTCATCTATAAATGGATTGGAATGTTCGGCAATTTTGGATGGTCGATGTTCTCAATCTGAATTTGAACGTTTAACCATTTTATGTGGAAACGTAAGTGAATAGGTTTATAATATATAAACTTAATGAAGGTTAGACGAATTAATTAAATTTAATTAAAACGAGCTCATCGCATAGTGGCGGTTCGTGATTTTTTGAATTGAAGTTCAAAAGAATGTATAGGATCCAATATAATTCGTAATTCTCTGAAACAAGAATTATCCGAATCTATTGGATTATAATTTTCTAATGAAAGAGAAAATTTTAGAATTCATCTTGTAGATTTAGAGTTTTGGCTAAATTAAATTTCTAGAAAAATCTTTATTTGTAATTCATAATTTATAACTAAATATATATTTATATATATGAAATCGAAGTTATAGAATATTGAATTTGGAATTATTAAGTTTGAACTAGTTCTGAGATTATTGAACTAGTTGAGCTTAGTGAATTGAGTATGTTAGTATTTTTACACTTAGCAAATATAAGTGTATGTTAAAATTTGAATAGAAGCATTAAATGGATTTTAAACATTTGTGAAATCAGTTATGTTTATGACAAGAGTTTTAATATGGAAAGAACTATTGAAATATAATGGTATTGATTATACAAATAGTTCAAGAGATAAGTGCTTGTGAAAATAAAATGATTAGTTTATATAACACCGGAAGTAAAGTTGTTTGAACTGATTCACAAATGATATTCGTATAGAATTATATACTAAGTATGAAGATGAATAAAATAATTGGAATATAATAAACTAATTGGAATGAGTATGTAAGATTTACGTAGGCTATTTTATTTGCTTTTCGATTTGATTCAGATTCGAGTGAGTGATTTCATGGTAGCTTATACCAATCCAAGTTGGTATTTTTCACTCGATTCTCGATGATGAAGTTAGGTATAGGACTTTTGACGTGATTCTGTAATTTCTATCGTAGTATATGGCTATGTAAGGAGAATGGCTATTTCTAATCAAGAAACCAGGTCTAAATCCGCATTAGAGTGGTCGAGAGAACGACACTGGTTTGGAAGTAAAATTATGTGATTAAATAAGGGATTGAATTTGATATTGCGTACGAATGGATTATGTATATCATATGTGCTTTAAAAATGATTCATGCTATGTTATTGACTTGTAAAGAATTTGGGAATTGAACCTTTGAATTGTTCGAGGTAGCATGAATGATTGGTTAACCGTTAACCTGATGCTGTTGAGCATAAAGAGATGCTTAATTGATTGTTTATCATCCTTGTACGATGATGGGGTATCAGAACCTGAATAAACCCCGAGTTATGATTGTTAGTGGTTATGATATTATATGATACTGTTAAGTGATTGTTGCTTATGGATTTGCACCATTATTACCAGTTGCATCATATTCGGATTTTTGCATATGGCTGTTATGCTTGTTTTTGCACATGTTGGAGTTATTATGTACCTGTCTATTTGCTTAACTTCTTTTGGGTTATGTAAGCATATACATGTTTATGGGAGCAAATGGCGCTAGTCGCTTTTTGATTTCATAAATGGAGATTTATTTGCCTGACAAATAGGTACATATTTATGTTATTGATTGAGTTTGGTGGATTTTATGACCCGGATATGGGTAGCCACTTGGCTTTTGTTTTCTTTTTGAGTGATTGGGGAGCTCTGTGTGGCATTTGGGAATTTTCGGATCGAGACGTACAAAGGAGGTGCTAGCGAAATTTTCTATAAATTTCGGGCGCTAGAAAATTTAACATGATTTTGGGAAATATTTTTTTTAAGTAAATTTAGTGGGTTTATTTACATTCGACTTAACTTGTGATTTCGGGACAAAATCCTTTTAAGGGGGAAGAATGGAACGACCCGGAATTTTAGTACTAGAATATATAATTTATTTAAATATAAATGTGATTGAATTAGAAGTTGAATAACTTGAACTCAGAAAATACGAGTTAATTAAAATTACTGAATCGAATCTGGAATTTAATATGAAATTAAATTGATTCTGTAGCTTATGAAAAATTCTGTTTGAATAGAAATGATAATATTAATTTATATCGACGAATTGGAGTGTTTTGAAATCGATTAAATATTAATTCAATTTTAATAACAAGTAAAAATAATGATTTCACAAACGGGTTCAGAATTTGATGAAACCAGTTTTGTTGAGTCCGAAATATTGAAATGTAGCAAAACAAAAAAATTCATGGAAAACGGGTTTGTTATGAAGTCGTACAGGCTTAAAACTTCAAACAAGAATATAATGGAGTAGTATATATAAAATGTCTCAACAAAATATCTAAAACATATTTCCTATAAATACCCCCCTTAAAACTCATATAACCTATGTAACGACCCGGATTTTCAGCGACTTTGGTTATCGACATAAGCTCGATGTCGATAACCAAAACATCGAAATATCCCGGTAATTAATGAAAGAAATTAGAAGGTGAGAATAGATAAGATAGAAACTTAGAATAGAAGAAGAAGAAGAAGAACACAACATCAGAGTAACACGAACCTCACAGCGAAACGAATAACATATAATAGATAACATAACTTTGAAATATAACAGTTATGTATACAATAGCACTTATCAGAGTACAACACTTACAGCACAGCGGAAATAAACTATAGCTATATGATTCTGAAGCCTCCTGCTCCAGCTCTTCAATGTATCTGCAAATCTCGACTACTTGACTGCCCGTACAAAATTAGGCACCCAAGAGTTTAGGGAAATCAAAACAAATAAACTCCGGGTCAGTCATGGGACTGGTGTGAGTAAAACAATTTAAACAGGTATATGAACAAGTAAACGAAATCTCATAAGACCACGCCGCAGAACGGAACGGGTTTTTCCCTTATGAGAATCCAAAATATCTTTATATCAAAAACCTTTTGATATTATAATAATGTCTATGTACAAATAGATATCAACTAGCAGAAACGCTTTCATCTCACGTTCTACATATATAGTATACAATCAAAATCGCAAGCACGTATTGGATAATGGATTTCCAACTATGACAAGGTATGGAACCACCTTCCGATCAGTGTACTCTAGGAACGATACACTAGAGTTCAACAAGAACATCTTGCAACTCAGCCACACATGACCGACCACTCATTTCGCTTGAGTGTATCAAATGTATATCACCAACGGTTGAGATCAGCAACCGTTCACGTATATATATGGGACATCATTGATAGATTTAAGAAACAAATGAATATTCACTAGATAGGTGATTATACACCCTACTTCGATGCGACCGACTTAGCCATGCTGCCTGCCCGATTTCTGTCATTTACCGGTTGATGAGGCTAGAAGCTACGCTTTATCATCACATCAGATTCACTTCGAATGCCACATTGTCAGATCCATCAGAATCACTAATTGACGTCTACAACCATACATTACGTGTCAGTTAAAAGAAGTTTCCTTCTCCGCTTCCACTCTTGGTATAGTTGAAGAAATCAATGTACGTGACCGTCTGGAAATACTATGTTAGACATCCATCTTCATTCACTTAGAAATGTCACATCGTCATACCCGCCAAATCACAAATTGACTTATCCAAAAATAACACGGGTATACAGCTAAGAGAAACGAATTCCTCCGCCACCAAACGTGAAAACGTTTGAACAGATCAACTTACGCGGTTCATTGGATATACTCTGTCAGACCTTCGTCCGTACAAGTTGTCCTGGGACTGGACAAACCGAAGGCACTATTCCGTATATCCATCTTAGTCACTGTTATCTAAGACTTATATAACAGCCCTTGCATTTTACTCCGTCTTCAATTATCTTTGGCATATATGATTCGCGACGCTTATGCCAATACAGAGTGGTTCTATGGATAATAATCCAACCGGTCTCTCCATATTAACAATGTTAAAATGGTCAAAACTTTGATAGTCGGTGAGTTAACTATCAAAGAAAAACAAGTGTGCAAACAACGATATTATTTCCAAATGGAAATTATATCGAACAAACATCATTTAACATTAATCTCTTTAGTTCATTTATCTACTTATTTCCTGTTTCCCTATATTCTAAATTCTTATTTTTCTTTCATCAGAAAACATTTCTGATTCTCGTTTGGAAAACATTTCCAAAACTCCTTTACGATCAAACCTTACCGTTTCTTAGTTAAGAAGGAAGTCACTCAAGTTGGGGTATAATTACCTCTTAGACCTTAACTGAACAACGTTATAACTTCGAAATGGTCAAAGTTTATCTTTTAATCTTTAACAACTTCTTTATGCCTTTCTCGGATCCAATTTTACTAATCCACTTCTATATTTAAAACATTGGTTATAACGATAACGTTATAATCCCTCTTTTCGAATTATCTAACTTTAATTACAACTTCTATTCTTATTAGTGAATAATTAACCTAACACTTATTTATTTATAAATAAATAAATCTCTATTTAAACACTGGAAAGTATAAGTACTTTCCCGAATTCGATATAATCGAATTTGCCGATTAACTCTCTTCGAGAAATCTCTATTTGATTAACTCTTCTTCGAATAACCTATATTCGATTAACTCCTTCTCGAATAAATGATATTCGATAATCTCTCTTCGAATAACTAATATTCGATAACTCTTCCTTTTCAAATATCTCATATTTGAAAATCTCACTTCGATTAAACTATAATCGATAACTCCCTTCGATGAAACTAACATCGATAACTCCTTTCGATGAAACTAACATCGATAACTCCTTTCGATGAAACTAACATCGATAACTCCTTTCGATGAAACTAACATCGATTTATTTAACTCAACGAACTTAACTCGACTAACTTAACTTGACTCGACTAACTCGACTTACTTGGTTCGACCAATTTGATTCGATTAACTAGGCTCGACTAACTTGACTAACTTAACTTGACTCGACTAACTCGACTTACTTGGTTCGACCAATTCGATTCGATTAACTAGGCTCGACTAACTTGACTAACTTAACTCGACTTACTTGGTTTAATTAACTCAACTTATTTAACTTAACTTATTTCTCAACTCGATCAACCCGATTAACTCCTATCGAATAACTAATATTCGATTAAACTCCATTCGCTTGACTCTAGATCGCAGCGATCACAATGGTTACGCCTGACTCCCTCAGGAAACATCCGACCGCCGTAGGCTATTTACAGCCCTGCGAATTACGCTAGCAGTCGTACAAGATGGCAACTTACCCTGAATACTATGTTTGACTAACTCTATCTCAAATAACTATATTTGATTAACTCTAGTTCGTTTTAACTCTAATTGATTTACTCTAACTAATTAACTCCAACTGGTTAACTCTAACTGATTAACTCTAACTGGTTAACTCTAACTGATTAACTCTAACTGGTTAACTCTAACTGATTAACTCTAACTGGTTAACTCTAACTGATTAACTCTAACTGGCTAACTCTAACTGATTAACTCTATTTGACTAACTCGACTTGACTAACCCCTTTCGAATAACATATTCGATTAACTAACTTTCGAATACCATATTCAATTAACTCCTTTCGAATGTCTATATTCGATTAACTAACTTCGAATACCATATTCAATTAACTCCTTTCGAATGTCTATATTCGATTAACTAACTTCGAATACCGTATTCGATTAACTAACTTCGAATACCATATTCAATTAACTCCTTTCGAATGTCTATATTCGATTAACTAACTTCGAATACCGTATTCGATTAACTAACTTCGAATACCATATTCAATTAACTCCTTTCGAATGTCTATATTCGATTAACTAACTTCGAATACCATATTCGATTTCTCCTTTTTATAACGTCTATCCATTTTAAAAAGATCTCCTTTTTAACACGTTTATTCATTTATAAAGATTTACTATTAGTAACGGTTCTTCACTTTATAAATGTCCTTTTAATAACGTTTTCCTTTTTATAATGGTTTCCTTTATAAACCAATTTCCCTTTTTATTAACTCTATTTATTTTCTAAATATTCCCCTTTCAATTCTATTTGTAAATGGTTTACAAATATTTCTTTCTCTATTTTATTCTATTTGCAAATGGTTTGCAAATATTCCCTTTTCAGATTTATTCTTAAAAATATTCTAACTCCTTAAATTCCCGGGAAAATTCGCCATAACCTCCTTTGTATCGGGAACATCGGGAAAATCCCCAAACTCGCCACACAGGCCTTTCCATTCAAAAAGAAATGTTTTGAATTTATTTTCCTTTTTAAAATATCTCCTATTTACAAATATCCCAATTTATAAATATTCCTTATTTATAAATATTCCACTTAATAAATATCTCTTATTTATAAATATCTCTTATTTATAAATATCTCATTTCAATATCACTTTGAAAATCCCCTTATCAACATTCCGGCATGTTATGGTATTCAATCATATCAAATCACGATGTCTAATCTCGTCCATACACACACAATCAACAACAGGTTATAATTCACATCATATATTAAAATGTATGAAAAACAATAAAATAACTGTTGAGGAATCCAGTCGGATTCCTCCGACCTGTCTCCCTGCATCACAGATGTTAGACAATATAGATAACATCACTTTTAGTTCCATATGATATATTCTGTTAACAGAATCAATATAGAAATTTAACTAACTGACTAGCAGTTCAATCAATCAACAGATGATTAACAGTTCTAAAAATACAACATGAAATTATAAACTGTTCAGAGTTGGTGAGTTTTACTCACTTTGGCAGTTCATCGTTAAAGAACGATAAACTGTTATTTGATTTGAATCAAACAATTTATTTCTCCATAAATTCATACGAGCTCGAATCCACTTCCAGTCAGCTTCATTGTGAAGCTCTCGTCCATACGGTCCCAATGCAACTTACGATTCGTGATTCTTATTTCATATGAATAAGTTATGTAAATTATAAGTTAATACATTTGTTTCACTTCAAAATTAAACTAAATAAATTAGTTGGGCTTCACCTCTTAAGACCCAGCCCATTTGAACAATACCGGCCCACATACCATCACAAATCCCACACCCGTTGACCCTTTCTTCTTCCTTCTCATTTACGGTTTCAGAAAACCAATTCCCATGCCATTCTACTCCACCGGAACATATCAAACCACCATCAAACTCTGACTTAAACCGAACGTTACATCCTCCAACCCAAAATCAAAGAGCTCGCGCACCATTCTTACATCGCAACTCTCTCTTCTTCCAAATTTTCTGGCTACAGGGAACTTTACCATTCCCGTCCATTCAAGCTCCCTTTTCTCCCAAACCACTTCACCGAAGTTCAAATAGAAACCACCTCCAAAACTCCCCTTCCAATTCCGATCCCACTGATATAAAAATGACCCACCTCGTGTTCGCTTCCTGTCGCGACCCTCTACAGTGACCTTGTCACTTTTGTCAACCGAGCTCACCTGAAAACGTACCTCACACTCCAAAATCAGCGACGAATCTACATCTACCCTCAAGAAATCCAAATCGATGCACACACGTGCTGAATTCCTTAACCCTAAACCTACTGTACAAGAACAGAACAACGCAAAAATGACCGAGTCCCCTAATTTTTATCTCAGACCGAAGACAATTGGTGTAGGAACTCAAGTAAATAAGATTTGCAATTTATGGTATTTGATTTGAATTGATTTGGATTTTCAAACTCACTATCTTTGCTTTGAGAAGAGATAAGCCGGCGGCTTCTTTTTGTTTTAGGTCTTAAGGAATTTTAAGGGGGGGTATTTATAGAGGAGAAAGTTTAGATATTTTATTTTAGATATTTGTTGAGATATTTTTATTTTAATATTCGTTTTTGCCCTTTTAAAAATTCGTACGATCACATACGATACCTAAAAATCATGAAACTGGACATGCAGCTATAGTTCGACATTACGGTCCCAACGAAACTGGTTTCATCGAATTCCGACTCCGTTTGCTCATATAGCGTATTTTTAACCATCGAAATACTGACTGTTTTTCACTCTAAAAATCCGTACGGCCACACAGTGACTCTAAAATCACGAAACTGGAAATCTAACAACTATTTAATATTGCGGATCCAACAAAACTGGTTTCGTCGAATTCCGACTTCGTTTGCAAAACCAGCTATTTTTAACGCTCTATATAACCTATTTAAATATATAAATATATTTAAATATAATTAAATTTAATATTTAAAAATAAATATTATCGTCTATATTCACAGTGGAATACCATACAACTTTACTGGGATTTATAACTCGATATTTTCCCATCTAGGTCAACCCGATATTCGATTTATATTGAATTTTTTTTTTAAAATATAAATAATTCCTTTATAAATTATAAAGGAATTCCACAGCGACTTTTCTAAAATTTGATTTGCACATATCTCAAAATCTACACGACGAAATCCCGATTTTTCTCTTCCACTAGAAAGATATACTCCACCAGCTCCATAAGTTTCTTATTTCACAGAAATCCGGCTTAAAACGAATCCTGTACATTCAGTTGAAGTTCAAATCGCCAAATAGCGAACTGCAGCGCCATTTCGAGCTCGTTTATAAATATATTATAAACTATACGTTCAACTGTCGTCGATTCAATATAATCGTTATTATATTTCGAATCGAAACTCCACCAAATCTCGTATGTTATTCAATTCACACGATATTGTGAATTTCACTATTTCCGACTATTTCGACATTATAATATATTATTATATTATAATTATTTATTAAATATTCAATATTATTTAATTAAACGATCATTAACTTCTCTAAATCACCAATTATATAATTAAATAAATTAATTATATATCGCAGAAAATGCGGGTCATTACAACCTAAAACCTCTTTCTTTTGTAAACAAATAAAAGGAAGCCGCCACTTTTTTAATTCTTTCCATCAATTAAATCGAACACAATCCTTAACGAAATCTAGCATCATTCAATTATTTGGAATGATATGAGTGAGGGCTTTATATTGATATCCTCATGATGGGGTGCGATGATATTTTAGGGTGTTGGATTTTGTAGCAGCCGACCTAGGTTGCAATCGCGGGTGAACTTGACGAGCCCGGAGTTTGATTCACGTGTGGCATACGATTTCTAGAGGCAGGAGGTGTCGATTGGGTGGAGTTTGAGGGTGGTTTCAGGCAAAAAGGTGTCTTAAGTTTTAGGAATGGGACGCTGTTATGGGTTCAGGTCGGAAAACGCTTGGCAATGCTGGAGGTGGAGTGAGTGATAGGTTCGAACTCAGAGCGCAAGGAGGTTAAGAATGATGCTGGTTTGGGCAACTCAGGTCATCTGTGGTGAATTGCGCACCTGACAGGCTAGCATAGAAGCTACAGGTCGAACACTAGAGGGGAACCGAAGTTCATCCAGTGGTGATCGACAAGTGTGGATCGAGATGAGAAATTCATCGGTGGAGTCAGTTTTGTGGTTCGTGGAGCGGATGGGTGTATCATTACCAAACGTGCACGCTTGGTTGATGTTTGTACATGAGAGGCTCGCGTTTTGTAATATTAGGGAAGAAGATCACGTGTAAAGCTGGTGACGATAAGCTTGTTTAATTTAAATTAAGTTAATTATATTCTGATTTTGTATTAACTTATAAAACTCATATCTAGTTCATTCAGAGTCCGTTTTACGAACCATCAGTTGTGTTGGGTTCGTGGCGAAGAATACTAAGCGTTGGAAGTTTATTGGAATTACTCTGGAATGTTTGGAATATTATCTAATTTCAAACACTGTTTGAAATTAGATAAAATAGCGTATAATCGTCAATGGATTGGATGGTGAGTTTAAGTCACTCTTATTGCTATACTATTGTACCATATAATAATACTGACTGTTTATTTACATAAATATATGTACAATTGATTGCTTGGGTGATTTATTGCTTTATTGGTGGTTGGAAATATGATTATTACAGTATTTATCTTCATATGTCGTTATATGAATTGATTGTGCGTTAAACCTGATTGTGGACCCCCATTGATTATATAACCTCGTTATATATGGAAATTGTCATGAAGTAAATATATTATTTTATATAATATATTGAGTTTGTCTATTTCACACAGTTTTGTGTGTTTAGCATAACTAGGCTTAATTGCAAAATTATACGAATTGGAATGGAAATTGGGAAAGTGGAATTAAATATAAAACGGTCTTTTCAATTCTTTTACTTAAAACTTATTTCAAACTAACTATATTAACATTTTACTATTTTTATTTAAAACCTATTTTTAAGCATTTTATTATATATATGTTTTAAACTCTTTTATTTTAAACCTATTTTTATGCTATATTACTTTATATATATTTTGAAATAAACTAAAGTCTGTTTTATAATATTTGGAAATGATTATTAGATTATAACACATCTTTTATAATCAATGATTAGAAATCATAGTATTTCACCTTTTTGAATATTTATCGATATTTACATCTTTAAAGGACCATTTTAAAGATGTGGACAAATATAGAGATGGTTTTGGGTTTATCGCGACGATGTGTTATTTACATTCGTCTTTAACCCTCTCTGGTTTTATCATTGAAGTTAATATAACCAAATCTTTAAACGAACGTTTTTAAGATGATTATAAAGGAAGTGTTTCGGGTTTGTTGTAAATAGTGTTTTAGCAACACTTGTTTTTAAACCCCTGTAATATAGTTACACTAGAATTATATAGTTTAACGAGTCTGGATATACTTAGATCTTCAAATAATGGATTTTAAAGATAGAAACAAGTATAGTAATCTTTGAAGACAAAGATATGGAATAAGATATTTAACTTATAAAAGAGAATAGCTTCTTTATTAAATAATGATGTTAACCTCTTTGATTATATTTTAAGAATTATGGTTATACTTATACTGAAGGGATGACTATATGAATACATTTTGAAATATTGAAGTTAGAAAGGAAATCTTGAAAATGAATCATGATTATACTTATACCATAGGGATAAGTATATTAAAAACTTTTTAAGTATTCAAGACTAAAGGAATAGTGAATTAGTAGAATGTATACATATGCACCTTTTATATGTATAAGCTGAATATATACACTAGTATATAAAGGAATATTAATTGAGTATGAGTTATTGATTAATAAGTGAAGTTTTATTAGTTAAAAGAAGTTTTACTAATAAAGGAGTTTTAATTAATGAAAGTTTAATTATATGGGAAAGGGATTAGAAGCCGTTTATATGAGTTAATCTTGCTTTGACTATTATCATGCTATGTGACTTGATAGTGATTCAACTGTCTATCATGCTTTGTGATTTTGTTAGTGCCTTGAATGTTTATTCGTTTACTATGGAAATTAAGCGAGGTTGTTTTCCACATACAATCGTCTATTATGTAAATTATAATCGGTTAATCGACTAAAGAACTTGACCTTAAATTTAGCTACTGGTTTTTAGGAGTCCGGGATAGGTAAGTGTTCTACTTATCAAAAACAACTTCAAAACTAGTATACGGGTTCTATGTTTTGGAAGTGGTTGGGAAGAGAAGTCTATATGGGGACTCGAGATCTGTTGGGATGCTGGAACACATATAGAGATTCTAAGATCTATAAAGAATCTATGTGTGATTCCAAGATCTAGTGATGTATTGGAATCCATGTGTAATTCCGAGATCTATGAAGGAATCTATATGTGATTCCAAGTTCTATTGATCTGTGGGATTCCGTCTAGTAATTCTTGTTCTGTTCGAGTAATGAAGACTCGCGTGAAGATGCCGAACGAAACCTCGGCATTGGATATGTATAAAGATAGATTAGGATGCGTGATCTGGGGTTTTGCTAACCCACGACAGGATATGTTGACTCCATATCTAGAGTATGCTTATAGCTGGTGCGTGGGGGGAGTTGGATATATTTGGTTCCACGTGTTGCACACCAGTGTTTTCGGGAGTGGGCCAGTCATGCTTGCCTTGGGTATATTTTATTTAGAGATATACGACGCTCGGTAGGTAACTTTTGATCCTTGTGCATAGAGTTCGAATCCGGCTTGATTCAGAGAGATCTCTACGGAAAATCCAACATGCAAACATGCCTTATCAGTTTTGTTTGTATACTTAATAGTTGTCGAATGTAACCAATGTAACCATTCCAGCTATTTGATTTATTTATATTCTACACCCTAGACATTTTTTTTTGAAAATGGGTAAACCGCCTCGTTAAAAACCTGTACATGTACTCGGTATGAGTACACGACAGGGAAAAAGAGTGTGGCGCTTTATTAATAACTCATAAATAAAAAGTACAAAAGAACAGGGCAATAAAACATCGAATAACCTTTCATGCCCAAACCTAAAAAATATCAAATAAACCATATCCTAAACACAATAAGAGCCCAAGGCCCATACTAACGACTAAACAAAAACACGCTGCACCCAATTACTTGTAAAAACACAACCGACAACTATCGGTTACCAAAAAGGAAATGAATACTTCAAAGCCAGTCCCAAATCAAATTACGAACCCTACCTTCTACCGATAATGGCGGCGGCTCACCCTGGATCGAAGATTTCAACACCCCAATTGCTAAGAATCTTCTCGTATTTGATGAAGTTCTTTCTTTTTGACTTCCGCATCAGGCATTGAATATCTATTTCAAGCAAATTCCATCTCGTGAATTTATCAAGTGCTTCATTTCCATGGCTTCGAGCGTTTCTCTCGGCCCATATGTGATGCACAGTGGTAACTATATTGCCGAAAGCTAATTCTTGTGCAACGTTATTGACTGTGTATTTGGATTTCAGGTAATTAATCTCGTCTTCAAGAGTCACAGGTTGAGTCGAAATAGAAGGAAAATCCAGCTTTAATCTACATCTAGTCCAGAGATAAGACGAATACGAGCACGAGAAAAACAGGTGATCTTTGATTCTTCGTATTCGGAACAGAGCACACATATAGGATTTATGTTATATCCCCAATTAGATAAATGATCGTTGGTAGGTAATCTGTTGTAGCAAGCATTATACATGCACATAGACATCTTTGCACTGTTAATGCAATTCCACGTAATCTTGCACCAATCAAGTTCAGGATTTGCATCCCTTGTTATGTCCCAAGCCGAATATAAGGAAAATCCATTCTTACTATTATTCGAGCTCCAAAAATCCGAGTTAGAATTAGATTGTATAGGCATAGCCTCAATTTTATGAGCAATCTTTCTGGAGACCGTGAGGCGATTGGTGTAAAAAACACTATCTTGTATAAGGCAGTCGACTTTCAGATTTTTGCCACCGTACATGTCTAAATTATCCCATCCCAATACATTCATGAGAGTTTCACTGTTTAACCAATGGTCGAACCATAACATAGTGTCGTGACCCTAGACATCATCTATTATACAACTATACTTCTCCTAATAAATGGTTCGACATTATTGAGGGGATACCGTTACGGACATGCATATGACCTTAGATTGTACTGATATGTGTTACTTAAATGTTGAGTTATCTCACGCGGTTGGTAGCCTGATCCAGATGTTAATTTGTGATAATGCTCGGATCAGACTGAGTATATTTGCAGACCAGACTTGGATTGCTTTAGAGCTTCAGAAGAGGAGTTGGTGACGAGACGTATACTCATATTCTTTTATTTATTCTGCTGCGTATATTATTGTATGTATTAGCAATTTTAAGGATAGGTTGTTATAACTATTTAGGTTGATTCATTGTGTACTCTAATTGATGTATGTATGTTTTAAAGTTTTTCCTCTTTTTGTAAAAGAGCACTGTTATTATAGATTATTCGTCCCGTTGTGAGATTCTATTTTGTATCTTCTTTCTTATATTCTTCTATCTCCTTTCTTTTCCCATAACTATCATTCTTTCTAGCACTTGATTTGAGATACATTAATACAGAGGATGTATTAGTGTTGATTTTTGAGAGCCGAAAAGTCAGGTCGTTACATCGGGTATGTATTATTTCAAATGATTATGAATTTCCTAAATATACGAGAAGTTGCAATATGATAGAAACATAAATAACAAAATAAAATGGCACATATCATACATAGCATTGCATCATTGCATCGTATATCAGTTGTGCACAATACGTGTCATATATAGGTCATGCCACAATGTGTTATATGCGAACAATACACATATCAAATAAAATAATTTTTACTAGCAATCCTACACATTTCACAACATATCATTTGTGTTAAATTTAGCACCCATAAATATGTAAATCAAGTGTGAGATAAACTCACATTTCGAAGAGCAAAAAAGAGATGCTAACTCGAATGGACACATAAATAAATTTACGAAATCTAATCACGGATACGATGACCAATCTTGACCCAATACTCGAATCAAATCACGTTGATTACGTAAATCCAAATATTGACCATTCTAGACCCAAAACTAAACCAAACTTCACTTTAGCCCAAATAGCAAAACTCTAACCCACGACAACACGCAGGCTTGAAAATGAATGGAAGCACGGTTAAAACTGTCCATACTACAGGAAATGAAAAAGAAACAAACCTTAGTATATTTGTTTTGACTTTATGTGTTTGGTCCAAATTGTTAATTTTATTTACAAATTGTTAATTTTATTTAATTTAGCAAAAGTAAAGGCATCCCTAATCATTTTCTCTGTCATTTACATTACTCTAGATCTTGAAAATCTTGTACTTTAGCAATGGGTTGTCATGCATGCAGTCAGCTCCAAAAACAATTTTTTGTTAATACATATGAATTTATGGTTTGCTAAAAATATTACCATCTACTCATATTCTAATTGTAATATATTAAAAGTATTAATATCCAGTTTATCTTGTGAATACATCTATAGGTGCCCAAGATTATGGATATTAACAGGAGAAAACATTTTTTTTAGATAGGGGATCTCAAAGAAAATATGCCTTCTCTCTTTAACAACACAACCAAATAGTTATGTATATAAGGAAAATTTACATGCTTAAGCCTATTATAGAAAGCAATAACATGAATAGCCCTTTTCATTATAGGTTTAGACCTGTTTTGGTGTATATGAAGGAGAACTCCAAAAACTCGCCTTCGTATACACCCTGATAAACAAAACCCAACCCGAGAGCATTCTTCCCCATTCCCTCTTCACTTTTCCCCCTTCCCCATTTCTTCATCACCCGAAAACAAAACAATAACCAAATCCAACTCCAAATTTATCCGTTTTTCCTCCTTTTCGTTCCAAAAGATTATAATGGCTAGAACATCCGGCGTACAACACGAAATCAATAAAAATCTAAACCCTAACTTTTAATTTTGAATTGACTTTATATAATATATAGTATTATAGGTTATGGAACTGATTATAGCTTACTAGTACGGAGTATGTATGTTGTAATTACGAATTTTGGTGTGTACATTCTTCACATTATCAGTTTTATCATGTTGGTTATATGATGGTTGGTTATTGGGTGTTATAGTTTGGATTTAGTATGGTTTGAGATAATGCGATTGATTAGAAACGAAGTTGTGAGCATTCGAGTAGGATAATAAGCTTGTATGTTTGAAATTAAGATCATTGGAACACGAGTTTGATGAATGTTGAAGTTGTGTATTATGTAGATGGGTGCAAATTGAAAAAAAAAATCATTGTATTGGTTTGGAAACGTTACTGTAGATAATTTTCCGTATTTATGGAAACGATTAGAAAAGTATAACATGTTTCAATTTGTTTTAGAATAGTATAACATGTTCTTGAAAATAATAGTTATGTAAGCTTCTTCAGTGGTTAGTTCTGCATTTTGCAGAGTACTACGAGATGGAGCCTGGACCTGCTGACGCGAGCATACTATATCTTCAACATCAACATATGACATCAAACCTTAGTTGTACCCAGGTGGATTTTTGTAAATATTTTCATTTTATAATGTTTAGTATTCTTTTCTGCATCAAACATCAAACCACGATTTTTTTTGTTATTTGATAAAATTTCAGAGTGCCAAGGCAGAGTTTGTCATTGACCGCTCGACATCACTTAAGAAAGTGACATCTACACATCTAGATGTTTTGGCTGAGATTAAGAGGGCTGATTTTATCCATATTTTTAGATTAGGATACATCCCGCTGGATCATTGTCATAGTGCAGTTCTAGTAGACAGGTGGAGGCCAGAGACATCCACATTTCACTTACCTGTCGGTGAGATCACTATTACTTTGGGAGATGTAGCTGTTTTTCTTGGATTACCTACTGAAGGCAATGTTTTTGTATACCAAGCTAGAGGACATGATTATGTGGAGCTGTATCGTGACTTGCTTGGGCTAGATCCATGCCCAATCAAGTTAGGGGTGGTGAGTTCATTGAGATCGCGTGGCACTGTGCTCAGTTGGAGCATGATATTCTTGCAGATGCCACCGAGGTATAGATTCAGCAACGGGCTCATTCCGTTATACTGCACATTATATTTTGCAGATTGATGAGCGATCATACAAAGACCCGTGTAGATTTGAGATGGCTCCCATATTTAGCCGATCTGGCGAGGTGTGCTACATATTCATAGGGTAGCGTAGTATTGGCGTATACGTATTAGGAGCTATCTAAGCTCGCATTGTTGCAGTCTGGCAGTATTGCACGTTGCATGACACTTGTTCAGGTTAGAACCATATTTCTACAGTTTATTGTTATATGACATGATGCATCATTCTTTTTTCTTAATTTATTTATTTTCAAAGCATAGATTTGGTCCTAGACTCATCTTCCTGTCGGAAGACTGACGGTGACACCTTTTCCTATCGATCTGTCGATGTCGCTTGGGTCTAGGTATACTTGTTGATCGTTAATTTAGTTAAACACAAAAATATCGTTTCTAATATACATTCTTTAAAATCATCTAGTAGAGGGTAGGACGTAGAAGTACAAGACAAACACCACGACGTAGTGTGAAGTTCTACCGCAATGAGTTAGACGTCCTTGAAGAAGAGAAGGTTACATAGGCACCATACACTCGGGAGTTTCTTGGAACACTTCCATCCATATGCCAAGCTGCTAGGTACCTATTGCCTGCGAGGGCACCTATGATAGCCTACATAACCACGCTTGGCACCTTCCCGATAGGGTTATGAGACAATTTGGCCATATGCAACATATACCAGACGAAGCACCTCCTTACATACAGAGTTACAGGCAGCATGACTATCTGACACTTTTTGCTATGTGGAACCGCCATAACTATATTGAGATGGAGGGGTACCCACCATTTTTACGGTGCAATACATGAGGTGGTACTGGAACATTGCACGATGCCACGTCATTTAGGCCTCTATTGATTTAGCGTGAGCACCTTACGTTCCCAGAGCACCACTAGAGAGGAACGTGGTAAGTTGATATGGGTAATATTACTTACACTTAATTGCATTTATTTATTGCAACTTATTTTTTTAAATGTACTGGCAGCTGGTATTAGCCATGCATAGGAAGAAGCAGAAAGACCACGCCAAATACAAACAGACGAGGAGGGAAAGACTATATGCACAAACATCCAAAAGATTTTAGATATGATCTTATGTAGAAACAAACTTGATAGGTCAAGACCACCATCTCCTCCTTCTCTTCCAGCAGGTCCACCACCTCCTCCTCCTCCAGTAAGTCCATCAAGCCCACCACCTCCTCCTCCAGCAGCTACAGAGCATGAAGAATTTTTACATGGCCTGTCACAACAAGCATCTACCTTAACCCACTTCATCCTGTTCACGACGACACAAAAGTAGTAGCAGTAGTGGTTCGTCGTCAAATTCCACACCACAGGTCAGGCGGTCGAGGCAAGAGTAGTGTATGTATGTTTGGTCTTAGAAGTAATGTTTATATAATTATTCGGTATGTTAGTAGTCAGAATGTTTGATTGTTCGGTAGGTTTGGATAGAAATGGTGTTTGTATAATTATTTGGTACGTTCGGGTACTTAGTTTTGTCACTTGGTTTATGCTGACTGGTTGGGCTTTGGGTGTTATTTGTATGTTTGGTATTGATATTCGTATTAATTAAATGACGTTTGAACTTCAAATGATTTTCAGAAAGTCGCTATGAAATCATTTATAAACCATAATGATTTATTAAATAAAAAAAAATTTTAAATATAAATTGAAAATCGTTTAACCTCTATTTGAAATTAAATTGTTGATTAGATCTAAAACTGATTCAAAACTTATGATTTGACTACACTATGCCATGAAACAGTTGAGTTGAATATGCAGGTGTGATAATTGAGATAAAGCTATCGATGTGATTAAGCTGAGTTGAGAATTCTTAATGATTAAAGCTGCGCAGATATGGCTTGCTTTATTAAAGCTGTTGATAATGCCTAATCAACAGACGTGACTTGCTTTATTCAGCATTAGCACCTTAAAATTACTTTATACGAACTTGCTCTATTAAAGAGCAACCAACCTCTCTTCCTCTCTTCATTAATATCTGCCTCAAACTAGATATGATAAGCTGGTTTTTTAAGAACAGTTCAACAAGTCTTGTAGGTAATAAATTTGTTTACTTATGTACTCTACGACTCTTCAATATTACTCATTTATTTCAAGTTTCCATTTTCATCTAGGTCTGAATGGATAACTAGGAACTCGATGATGAAACCATGGTTCAAATGTACGATGAGTATGAACGTGGCAAGCAACCAGCCGAAGATGTTGAATTTGTGCCCGAAAAGCAAATGGAACTCCAAGTAGAGGCTGCAGAAGTAACATCCGAACTCTTTAGTTCCTCGCAACCAAATGTTGCAGTCCAGCATATCGGACCAGTTCAAAAATCATTGAATGCTCAGTTGAAGTAAGTACTATCTCGACAAAACCCCGATAAGTCAAGCTCTAGCATAACAGGTCATTCATTCCTATACTATTGCGGAGTCGAATGTAATATGCTTATGTCTAAAAGTTAGACGAATACAGGTCATCACTTTTATAGTTGCAAAGCGTATATTGATACACATAATCGCTAGGGATTGCAAAGTTGCATCTTTTTCATGGATACATCCACTGTTGACTGAGAGAAGTGTCCGGTACGCATCTGAGATGCAAGCTGAGGTTAATCGCTTGGAAAGAATGGATGTTGCAGTAAAAGTTGAAATGCTTCGTGGATGCTACGGTTTACCCAGAAACTATAGATCGAAGTGATGTTGTATTGGGTCGTATTTATGTTGTATTTAGTCAGTCGTAATTATATGTTGTGTTGTATTTGATCGGTCAGTCGTAGTTATATGTTATGTCGTATCTCTTCTACCGCATCTTGTTTGTTTTTAATGGGAACTTGAATTGGAAGGAAGCAGTTTGTAATGATATGAATGAAACAGGCTTTGGATGTTATTTGTATGTTGGGTATTGATACTCGTATTAATTAAACAACGTTTGAACGTATAATTTATAATATAGTTAAATATGAGCTCATAATGTCGCGGTAGTTCATAGTTTTACATTTGGAATTTAACTGTATGTACATGATTTGTTATAAGTTGGGTTTTTTTGAAACAAGAAACGTTCGAATCCGTCGAACTATATTTTTCTAATGAAAGTGAAAAATCGAGATTTCGTCTTATAGATTGTGAATTATGTCCAAATCAAATTTTCAGAAAGTCGCAATGGAATCGTTTATAAACCATGACGACTTATTAAATAAATATAAGTGATTTTTAATATAAATTGAATGTCGATTTTAATGTTAAAAGAATTAGTCGACACATCGTTACAACGTTTTGTTATTCAGAAATTACCGAGTAGTGAACAATGTTTGTTTGTTGTGTGTAAACAATATTGAATGTGAACATATATGCTTGTTTTTGTTTTTTCATTGGTGATTTTTGAAACTTTGCCTGTTGGCGAATACTCAAAATTCGCCAATAGAAATCCAAATACAAGTCTATATGTGTAAATAAGTTTAAAACATGGCTAAATCTGTTATTTATTTTCAAAATATGGCTAAATCAGTTAATTTTTCCTTATATATATAATGACTTAAAATGAAATATAATAGCAGAACCCATGTCCCAAAAGGAAGAGGCTCTGCACGTCAAATCTGGATGGAAAATTGATGGTCTCCGACAAACTCGAGTGTTTCGACTAAAGTTGCAGCGGCGAGCGAATTTTATGGAAGAGCAAACACATCAAAGGACTCGAGTTTAGGCTTGGATCTTCGGTTAGACCAGGAAAAGCAGAGAGGGAGTAGCAATTTAAGGCACACGGGTGAAAGAGAAGACGGAGCTGGCCTCAGCGTTGTTTTTGGGTCTGGATCAGTGTTACAAGCATGCTGGTGGGTTTAGGAAGCAAGGCGGAGGAGTTGTGAATAGGGAAAAAACATGGGTGTCTAAGGACGAACGACGATGATTTGGTGGAGGGCACGATGGCTATCATGGTCGGGAAGGTGATTGGGATTCTATGGTGGTAGCTTTTGAGATTGTTTTTTTCTTTTCGTATGTAAAAAGTATACATGGTAACAGATAAATAATTTAGATGGGAGAGAGCTTTCATATTTTCAAGATTTTCCATATGAATATATCAATAGGTATGCATGTCCTTTTGAATTTAAACCTTAAAATGTACGGTGAATAGTTCAGAACAATCCAATACACCTAATATATATGTACCGTATATCAAAAATTCAAATCAACATACAAACCAAACTAGATATTTATATATCCGTACATGGATATCGTTGCGATCGGTATGTAGATACAAATGGGGTAGCACATTGTAACCGAATATTAAATGTTCATGTGAAAATCCATTACCTACGTTCTATCAGTTGTCACTATCGTAAATTTATCGTATAAATCGATTTAAATAGAGTTAGTAAAATTATAATTAGACGAAACAAATGACGTTATTTTCATTATAAAATTATCTAAATCAAATTTATGCAAACTTTTGTATTCTTAAAACAATACTTCAACATATATTATAAACTGATTTCGCACGAATTTCAAAACGAACAAATTTTGATTTAAACGATTGTTTTAATTTCCTATGTTCAATTTAAAAGATCGTATTCTAAATTTACATTTAGAAATTGAATACATGAATTCCTTATAATTAAAAATAAATTAAATCTTAAATTCTTAAGTCAAATTTCAGATAAACACGTTACTTACAATCGTTTAAATTCCCAAATCGTTACACGTGGTAAGTTAACCCTAATTGAAAGAAAGTCTAAAACTTCCATATCCCTTTTACGCTAAGAGATGAAGAAAATCAATGGAAGCCTTATTTTATAAATATGATAAACCAATCTAATAAGTATAAGAACACACGTGTTACTAAAATAATCCATTAAAAACTAACTTGTATAGTTGTAATAACTTGTATAGTTGTAATAACTTGTAAAGTTGTTTATTGACTAAAATATATTAAAAAACAAAATTATTGATCGATGAAGAAATTTAAAAATACAAACAAATGAATCTTGTTGCATGTTGTCCCTTCATGACCTATGTGATAGTCAAAAGTATGTGTAACGAACGGGGATTTCCAACTCCGAAAATCAACACAAAACTACCATGTTAACTATTCAGACATCGGAAATTCCTGATCATTAATAGAAAGAAGTTAGAGGGTGAGAATAGATAAGATAGAAAATTAGAATAGAAGAAGAAGATCACCACATAACAGAATCAGAGTAATACGAACCTCACAGCGGAACGAATAAAATATAATATATAATATAACCTTACAATAAAACAATATATATATATATAGAATAACATTATCAGAGTACAACACTTACACACAGTGGAAATAACAATAGCTATATAATCCTGAAGCCTCCTGCTTCAAGCTTCTCCAAGTATATCTGTAAAGACCTAAACTACTTGATTGCCCGTACAAATTTTGGCACCCAAGAGTTTAGGGAAAACAAAACAAAATAAACTCTGGGTCAGTCATGGGACTGATGTGAGTAAACCCAAATCATTTGGTCTAACTTTGAAATATCCCTTTTCAAACGAAAAGATAATCGTCAGACCAATCCACACATAAACACGGATGGTTTTTACCTTACGATAATCCAAAACAGTTTTGGAAATCAATACTTTTCTGATATTATAATAGTGTCTAATCACAAGTAAAACGCTTGCATCTCACGTTCCACATATATAGTATACAAAAAAACCGAGGGCGCTTATTGGAGATTGGATTCCGACTATGACAAGGTATGGGACCACCTGCCGATTGTGTATCTCTAGAGGCAAATACACTGGGTTCAACAAGAACGTCTTGCAACCCGGCCCACGCATGACCGACCACTCATTTCGCTCGAGTGTATTGAATGTATATCACCAACGGTTGGGAGCTACCCACCGTTTCCCGAAAAGGGACAACATCGATAATAGATAAAAGAATGAAATGGATTTTCTCTAGATAGGTGATATACACCCTAATGGGAGCGACCACCTAACCATGCTGCCTGCCCAATTTCTGTCATTTTCCGGTTGATGAGGCTTGAGGTCATAACGTATCTTTTAGAGCATATGACCACCATTCACTTTGAATGCCACATCGTTATACCCGCCACATCACAAATTGATTTCCCCAAAAATACCACGGAATAAAGCTAAGAGAAACGAATTCCTCCACCACCAAACGTAAGTACGTTTGAAAGATCAACTTACGCGATCCGTTAGATATACACTGTCAGACATTCGTCCTTTCACATTGTCCTGGGATTGGACAAACCGAAGGCACTATTCTGTAAACAGGATAGCCCTTGCATAACTCCGTCTTCAATTATTTCCGTCATATTTGATCGCAACGCTAACGTCCATACAGAGTGGTTTTCAGATAATGAATCTGATCCCGGTCTCCCCGTATTGACGACGGAAAAATGGTCAAAGACTTCGATAATCGGTGATTTAACTATCAAAGAAAACATGTGTGCAAACAACGATATTATTTCCAGATGGAAATTCTATCGATCAATCATCATTCAACATTTATCTCTTAAATTCGCTTATCATTAATTTATTCATTTCCATTCCTATATATTCGTAAATTCTTATTTTCTAAATTTAGAAAATATACTTTATAAATCATTTGAAAACATCTCGATATTCACTCCCATTTCTTATTTCCTATATTAGAAAATATTTCTGATTCTTATTTGGAAACATTTCCAAAAAAACTCCTTTATTAGATTGAAACAGATGTTTAAATAAACATCGCTATACCGATTCAAATCATTTCGCTCATTAACTAAAATTACTTAACCAACCTTCGCTATCGAACCTTAACCATTCCTTAGTTAGAAACGAAGTCAATCAAGTTAGGGTATAATTAGCTCTCAGACCTTAACTGAACAACATTTCTAACTTCGAAATTGACAAAGTTCACCTTTTAAATCTTTAACAACTTCCTTACGAACTCTCGGATTCTATTTACAAATCCACTTTTTTTTTAAACATTGATTATAACTATAGTGTTATAATCCCTTCTTCTTAAATATCTAACTTAAAAATATAACCTTAATTTAACTAAATAACTAAACCACTAATTTATAAATAAGTAAATCTTGATTAAAAACGGAAAGTTTACTTTCTCGAATTCGGTATAATCAAATTCAATGTATAATTCTCTTTTTTCGAATAATCTCTACTCGATAACTCCTTTTTGAATAAACTATATTTGATAATTCTTTCTTCGAATAACTATATTTGATAATCGCTCTTCGAATAACTATATTCGATGACTCTTCCTTCGAATGATTTACATTCGATTAACTCTCTTCGAATGATTTACATTCGATTAACTCTCTTAATTCTATTCGAATAGAATATTTCGAATAACTCCCTTGAATTAACTCATTTGGATTAACTCGGTTTGATTAACCCATCTTGACTAACTCAACTCGATTAACTCAACTTGACTAACTTAACTTGATTACTTACTCGTTTAACTCAACTTATTTAACTCCTATCGTATAACTAATATTCGATTAGCTTATATTCGAATAACTATGTCTGTTTTAACTTTATTTCGAATGGCTAATATTCAATTTAACTCCATTCACTTGACTGTAGATCGCAGCGATCACAATGGTTACGCCTGATTTCATCAGGAAACTGCAGCCCTGCGAATTACGCTAGCAGTCGTACGAAATGGCAACTCATCCTGAATAACTATGTTTGATTAACCCTAACTCAAATAACTATATTCAATCAACTCTAATTGAATAACTAATATCCAATTAATCCTAATTCGATTGACTATGTTCAATTTTCTCTATCTGGTTAACTCTTACTGGTTAACTCTATCTAATTAACTCTAACTGGTTAACTCTAACTGATTAACTCTAACCAATTACCTTATTTTGATTAACTCCTATCAATTAACTCTAACTTGATTAACTCAAATTGATTAATTCTAATTCGATTATCTCTAATCGATTTACCTAATTTGATTAACTCTAATCAATTACTCTATTCGAATAACTAATATTCGATTAACTCTCTTTCATTTTGATTACACATTTTGATTAACTCCTTTGATTAACTCTACGTCCATATTCAGTTTCAATTATCGATGTTGAAATCGATTCTTACTTCTCTATATAAGTCCCGTCTTATATATATATATTCTATTTATCCAATGATAAACATTTAATATAATTTATAAAATATTATTTATAAATTTATCTTCTCAATCTATCGGTTAGAATAGATTCTATTTAAAATCTTTGCTTTAAATCCATATCATGTTATACCCGTGTGCGAAGCACAAGCCTAAACCTTTCAAATATAAAATTCTCCTTTATACTATTCTATTCACTTTTCAAGTATTTCCTTTTTATGATATCTTATGTATTTTCTAAATAAATATCCCTTTTATCTTTCTATTTATTTAACAAATAAATATTCCATATTAATCTATTTGTAAATGTTTTACAAATATTTCCTTTCAATTCTATTTGTAAATGTTTTACAAATATTTCCTTTCAATTCTTTATATTTGTTTAACAAATAAATATTCCTTTTTAATCTATTTATTTTTCTAAATAAGATACTTTTTTATTTATAAAATATTTTGATTTTATAAATATTTCTTTTTCAACATAACATCGAAAATTTCCTTTTTAACATTCCAATATTCCTTATGGTATTTAATGTACCATATAACAATGATCGGTATCATTCCAACATATAAAATCAACAAAAGATTTCATATCACATCATATAACACAATATAGTAAAAATAGTAAAATAAATGTTGAGGAATCCAGTCGGATTCCTCCGACCTGTTTCCTTGCATCCACAGATGATAAACGATAAAATTAACATCAATTTCATTTCAGTATGAATTATTCTGCTAAACAGAATCAATATTTGATTAACGATTTATATATATATATATATCGTTTTCTATAATTCCAGCCAATTAACTAGCAGTTCAACCAAACAGCCAACACACAGCAAACAACCATCATTTATCATTTCTAAAATTATGTTATAAAAATATAACTGAGAAGAGTTACTGAGTTTAACTCACCTTGGATGGTTATCGTTAAATAACGATAATTGGTAATTGATTCGATTCAGGCGTTTAATTTCACCACAAATCCAAACGAGCTCCAATTCACCTCCGGTCAGTTCCATGGTGTAGCCACCGTCCATACGATACCAACGGACCTTGTTTCGTCCGATTCTGATATCGTACGGAAAAGATAGCCATTTACAAGTTTGTATGTACATTAAAGTTAAATAAAAACTTAGAATTTTAAATTCAATTGGGCTTTCACCTTTCCATTGGCCCATCTAAAACTCCAAATACCCAACCCGCATGAACGCCTTCTTCTCCAAACAGTCGCTCAAAACCCGTACCCTTTTAATAGCCATTACCATACCATCGCGCACCTCGTTCTCCCTCTCCCTTCACCGAAACGAAACACTGAGCCTACCGTTCTCTCCATCTTCGAAATCTCCATCCTATTATATCCCAAAAACCCAACTCGAGGTCCTCATGCAGATTGCGTCAGCTGGCGTTTGCGTTGAGCTCCAACTTCGAGTGATCGTTCTAAGCACAAAAAATCCCAAAATTTCCACAACTGAAGCCAAATCCAACCACAAATCTAAAAACAATATCGAATCCAAGCATTTATGCCTTAGATTCCCAAAATCTCGAACCCTAGTTCACAGTTCTAAAACCCAAACAGCAGATGACGACGTCGCACCATATTAATAGCCCACCAGAAGGAAGCCTAACCCCACATGAGTCCAAATATATACTCCATGTGATTTTAGGATTTTTATTTGAATTTATTTTTATTTTCAAAGGATGAACTTTACTGTGTATTTTAAGAAGAGGTGGCGGCGCATTTTTCTGTGGGATGAGGGAATGGTTTAGGGTTAGAACTGTTAAAGATTATTTATAGAGTAGGTTTATTATTATTTTATTCGAATATTCTATTTTATTTTAAGCAATCGCTGTTTGTGTTCGTCCTATAAAATTCCTGTGATCACATACGATACCCAAAAATCACGAAACTGGACATGTAGCTACAATTCGACATTGCAGGCCCAACGAAACTGGTTTCGTCGAATTCCGACTTTGTTTGCTCACACAGCGTATTTTTAACCGTTAGAATACTGACTATTTTTCACGTTAAAATACCATACGACCTCATATTGACTTCAAAAATCACGAAAATTGAAATCTAACAATAATTTAATATTGCGGATCCAACAAAATTAGTTTTGTCGAAAACAGAGGTTGTTTGCAAAACTGGCTATTTTTAAAGCTCTAAACAGGCCTATTTAAATATATAAATATATTTAAAAATAATTAAATTTAACATTTAAAAATAAATATTATCGTATATATTCACAAGAGAATATCATACAGCTCCAGAATAGTCCTATATGGATTTCTAACTCGATATTCAAATCCTGGTTGAATCGATATTCAATTTATATTGAAATTCCTTTTATATATCATTATAAATTATAAAGGAATTCCATAGCGACTATTTTAAAATTTGATTTGGACATAACTAAAAATCTACACGACGAAATCTCGATTTTTATTTTCCATCAGAAAAATATACTTCACCAGCTCCGTACGTTTCTTGTTTCACAGAAATCCGATTTAAAACGAATCCTGTACATTCAGTTGAAGTTCAAATCGCCAAATAGCGAACTGCCATGGCATTTTGAGCTCGATTATAATTATATTATAATTCTACACTCAAACTTTGTTTAAATGATATATTCGTTATTCAAATTCAATTTCCAAACTGAATTATATATTTTAAATTGCCCAATTCGCGTTATATTGTCAATTCACTATTTCTGACCATTTCAGAAATAAATATTTTATTATGTTAATTATTTTAATTAAATATTCAATATTATTTCATTTTGGTCATTTTAAATAACCAAACCATGATTTAAATAATTAAATAAATTATTTATATACCGTAAAAATATGGGTCGTTACTGTATGAAACCATCAAACATATTAATGCTTTTGTCACTTAATAGCAAATTTTCCCATGACCATTTATAGTTTTTTGTGAGTTTTGATTTGATGACCCACTCAAAATAAAAAATTAGTTGTAAATAGACATAAAAACATGCTTATAAAAATAATTTATATTAAAGGCAATGGATGGTAGATTGATAGAATTTTAAAAATAATAAACAAAAAGGGAAACCTCATAGTGGGATTAGTCATCAAAATAAGTAAAAATTAACTCCATAATGCAATTTACATCGTTTATAAAATTAATCTCAATTTTAATACAATAACCCATAGACAAATATGAAAGGCATACACATGAATACATCAAATTGATTATCCATGGTACAGCCTTAATCCACTTTTCCATTTCCATATTTTCCCTATGTCGAACTCTATTGAGATGACCCCATAATTTCTCAATTAATTTTTAAATTTTTTTATATAATATCTGTGGGTCATCTTCTCAAAAGGGCCCTCTCCCTTTTAAACATTTCAGGATCCATACATACTAATATATAAATATCAGTTTATTTCCATCTAGTTCATAGCTTATATATGTGAAGATATATAAGCCTCTTATTGTTTAGAAATCAAAGTTTGAGAATAAAACAAAAAGTAGATTGATTATTCATAATTCAATCACTTATTACACAACAAATAGAATAAAATTATTGGTATTCCAATATAAATGCTTATTGTGATTTTTCCATAATTTATAGGAAATATATACTACTTCACTTCTCTAGCTTTTGTAAGGAAATAAGATATGATACTTATGCCACAATAGAGGTCGTAACAAAAAAAATGCTTCAAACCCTACTTGTTTAGACACATAGTTAATTTAACCATCCTTCTTTTTACCAAGTTTTTAGTTAATCTTTCCATTTTATCTTTCCATGTAGTCTTAAGATATAATGTCACCTCTAGCAACTTTAAGGTGCATAAAATAGATGATAATGCCTTATAAAAAATTCAAGAAACTAAGTTGGTTGCAATCTTACATTTTTGTATGCTAAAAAGACTTCAATAAATCAAGTTTCCTTTCCAGGCATGTTACCAAAATACATTATAAAATATGCCTTATCTTCGGCCATTTTTTATGCAAAAAAAAACGTACTTGCATTCTTGAAAATGAAAACTGGTTTTATACATAAGCTAAACTATGTATACATTCTTACTGCTTTATTTAAAAAAATACATATATATTGGGATTCAAAGCCGTGAAGCCTAGCTATTACGAGTAGCTTGTACACTATATGATAGCTTATATATGACTTTCATGTAAATAGCTTACATAATGATGTCTTTTACAAATAAAATATGGAAGAGTATGTGTTGAGCCATTCTTATTCTCCTTTACAAATCTATGCATGTAATTTAACAAACTTGCTTCAACAACCCCCTTGGAAAAACTCCCAGTTTAACTAATATATACAGATAGAAATTTTAGGTTTAAAAGCCTTCAACTATCATATATTTATAATGTAAAAGCCACATATAAACTCATTTCTCATTTTCCATGTAAGTGCTGAATTAAACTATGATTCTTCTACTATGTTTATACACATGAAAAATATATATTGCTCTATGAATACAGTTTGCATATGAATATACATAGATATAAACATGTTTCATATCACATTTAAATTACATATTCACTTCTCCTACTTACAAACTTTTACCATATTCAAGTCTACTGAGTATTATAATTATACTAAGATTGTTTCTATCAAACTTTATACTAGTTAAACATATAAATTTTGCTACTATCATAAGCTCCATTTAAATCATATTTCGTCCTAGATCTTTCTTAAGCAAGTACTTCATTGTTACGCAATCTCTATTTCAATTTATACAACAAAGCAGCAAGATTTTTAATATGCAATACAAAACAAAAACAATATATCCGAGCATATTGATTTCGGTTATAACATAAGACCAACATTAATTAGCAACCATTTAGTATTTCAAGTTCTTTTCCTCAGTAAATTCTCCTCCTACTTTCACTTTTTCTTCTTGATTCCTGCATTAGCAATTAGAGACTGTCTCACCAAAAGATGAGACACCCAAATTATGCATAAACACAAATAGGGTCAGACTTTAGTCTGGTATGAACAAAAGTACTTATCATATGGCGAAAAAATCAAAAATATGTGCGTTATTGTCTGAACTCCTGGCAGTTTATTCTAGAATATCTTCATGTGCCATATATTGTATTGTTTGGGAGTATGAAACAAGGTATACAAATTCTATGGTTTATGTATATGAATTTCCAGTTTCAGCTTATAATCAAACAAAGTCATGCATCAACATTTTCAAACATCATCCTGGAGTATATTTATTACGTACTACAACATATATACATCCTTATACAGGGTTAATAGCAAATCTCTTTTTTTCCAAATTTAAGTGATACCTAGTGTTAATAGTTATGTTATAATCTGAGTATTTCAGACTATTTATTCAAATATATCAACAACATGAATCAAGCCATAACCAACTCAATCATCAACCAAGCAAACACTCTGGGTCTCAATTTATAAACCGGATATGACAACATATTTCATCCCATATCATCCCATTACCCCTTGTTTATTCACAGTTGCTTATTCCTTAAGGCTAACCTGAATTACTGAGCTTAGTTTTCTTGAGTCTACCCCTTATATCGAACACCAGTGTGCATATTGTGTGGGACCCCCCATTTGTTAACCAATCACACAAAGGCCTCAGGGGATTAACATACCTGGTTTACCACTTGAAACCAAAAAGATCAATGTAGGCTATGGTCATTCTAACCACACTGACCCCTTTCATGTATTATTTCACATTTTACATGTCATTCTTAACTCATGTTATTAGCTTTCATACCCCCTCAGACTTTCCTGGGTTAATCAACAGGTTTACTTGATAGATGTGTGTACATTAAACAACTTAACACACATAGATGTTGTGTATCGATCATCATACAGTCATTCATTCACACATATATGTCATAGCCAATGATCTAACAATCCTTCATCTCTTAAGTCATAGCCATACACACAAGAAACACATAATAACAAATATTTAATCGTACATACGAATTGTGCAGTGACAATATGAGGTAGTTTTCTTTCATATACTATTATTTTTTATAAATTTTACAATGCAGTTACAATATGACCGTAGGTGTTTTATTTTTAAGGCACACCTTAAAGCCCTATTTCCAGTTTAACTGTGCTTCAGTTGAACTCCATATATTTTGTGAAGCCAACTAAATCACAACATGTAATATATAAGGGAAATCTCTAAAGAAATCAGAGGCTTAGCACATGATAATATCATTGCACCCACGTTTACTGTAATGACCCGGATTTTGAGCGACTTTGGTTATCGACATAAGCACGATGTCGATAACCAAAACATCGAAAAATCATGGTAATTAATGAAAGAAATTAGAGGGTGAGAATAGATAAGGTAGAACTAATAGAATAGAAGAAGAAGAAGAACATCATCATCAGAGTGAACATGAATCTCACAGTGGAACGAATAAAATATAACATATATAACATAACTTGAAATACAAACAGTATGTATACAATAACACTTATCAGAGTACAACACTTACAACACAGCGGAAATAAACTATAGATATATGATCTTGAAGCCTCCTGCTCCAAGCTCCCCAAGTGTATCTGTAAAATCCCGACTACTTGACTGCCCGTACAAATTTAGGCACCCAAGAGTTTAGGGAAACAAAACAAAATGAACTCCGGGTCAGTCATGGGACTGGTATGAGTAAAACAGTTTGAACAAGTAAACGATATCTCATAAGACCACGCCGTATAACGGAACGGGTTTTTCCCTTATGAGAATCTTCTTTATATCAAAAACCTTTTGATATTATAATAATGTCTATCAGCCACAATATATTAATCATCTAGCAGAAACGCTTTCATCTCACGTTCTACATATATATTATACAATCAAAATCGCAAGCACGTATTGGATAATGGATTTCCAACTATGACAAGGTATGGAACCACCCTCCGATCAGTGTACTCTAGGAATGATACACTGGAGTTCAACAAGAACATCTTGCAACTCAGCCACACATGACCGACCACTCATTTCGCTTGAGTGTATCGAATGTACATCACCAACGGTTGGGATCAGCAACCTTTCCCGTATATATATATGGGACAGCATTGATAGATTAAAGAAGCAAATGAATATTCTCTAGATAGGTGATTATACACCCTACTTCGGTGCGACCGACTTAGCCATGCTGCCTGCCCGATTTCTGTCATTTACCGGATGTGAGGCTAGAAGCTACGCTAATCTTTTCACATACCACATCTTCATTCACTTAGAATGTCACATCGTCATACCCTCTAAATCACAAATTGAGCTTCCCAAAAATACCACGGGTATAAGCTAAGAGAAACGAATTTCTCCGCCAACAACGTAAATACGTTTGAAATGATCAACTTACGTGATCTACCAGATATACTCTGTCAGACCTTCGTCCATACAAGTTGTCCTGGGACTGGACAAACCGAAGGCACTATTCTGTAAACAGGACAGCCCTTGCACTTTACTCCATCTTCAATTATCTTTGGCATATATGATTCGCAATGCTTATGCCAATATGGAGTGATTCTTCGGATAATAATCCAACCGGTCTCTCCATATTAACAACGTTAAAAATGGTCAAAACTTTGATAGTCTGTGATTTAACTATCAAAGAAAAACACGTGTGCAAACAACGATATTATTTCCAGATGGAAATTATATCGACCAATCATCATTTAACATATATATATACACACATATATATTCATATTGCCTTATTTTCTATGTTTAGAAAATATATGTTATTAACACTGGAAAACGTTTCCATCTGCTTAATTTACATATCACTATCATTTCACAACTATCAGTCCCTGATTGTAAACTAGCAGGAGAACAATTCAATAAGTATAAACCCCGAAGGCCGAAACCAACATTAGATCGATACTCAGAAAACTATTCAACTTACTAATCTCCAGTCAGTTTCTAATTTTGCTTAACTCTATTTCTTTAACTCTATTTGATTAACTCTTATTCGAATAACTAGTATTCGATTAACTCCATTCGCTTGACTCTAGATCGCAGCGATCACAATGGTTACGCCTGATTCCTTCAGGAAACATCCGACCGCCGTAGGCTATCTGCAGCCCTGCGAATTATGCTAGCAGTCGTGCTAAATGGTAACTTATCCTACATAACTATGTTTGACTAACTCTATTCGACTAACCATATTCGATTAACTCGACTTCGAATAACTAAATTCGATTAACTCTTTTATATCTCGTCAAAATTTCTTTTTGTAAAATCCTATTTACCTTCCCAAATAAATATTCCTTTATTCTATTTATTTTCTAAATAAATATTTCATTTACTTCTATTTATTTCCTAAATAAATGTTCTCCTTTATAAAATCCTATGATTTTATAAATACTTTATTTTCAAAATATTTCCTTTTATAAAATCGATTGATTTTATAAAAATTCCTTTATTCTATTTACATCCCAGGGTCTTTTATGATATGTAAAATAGCAAACCCCAATGATCGATATCATTTAAACACACATAATCGAACAGATTATATATCACATCATATATTACAATATATGAACAGAACAGTATCATAAATATTGAGGAGTCCAGTTGGACCCCTCCTACCAGTTCCCCTGCATCACAGACGTTAAACAACACATATATAAAATATTCTGATAAAACAGGATCAATATTCGATTAACGATATATATATATATATATATATATATATATTGTTATCTATGATTTCAATCAATACACAAACAACTCAACCAACAGTTAACACACAACAATCAGTCATCATTTATCAGTTCTAAATATACGTTATAAAAATAGAACTGTTCAGAGTTGGTGAGTTTTACTCACATTGGACGATCGTCGTTAATAACGACAACCATCGCTTGATTCTGACGGACAATTTATTTTGCTATAAATTGTAACGGACTCTGATTGACTCGCGGTCAGTCTCATTGTGTAGTGTCCGTCCATACAATCCCGACGGATCCAACCGTTCGTGATTCTGATACAGTATGATGAAGTTACACAGTTTATAAGTCAATATACAATTTCAATAAAAAAATAAACTAATTTATTTTCAAATGGGCTTAACTTATAAACATCGGCCCAACTTCATTTCCTTTCAGCCCAGACCCGCCAAACTTCTTCCTCCCTCCTTGTTTTTCGTCGAACCAACCTCAATGCCATTTCCCAATCTCCAAACCTCCCTTGCTCTTCCAATTCTCAACACAAATTCAAATAAAACTACCCACCATTCCTCTCTTCAAAATTTACATCTCCCCGTACCAGTTTTGCTCACTTCGATACCCTATGGGAGTTTTCGTCGCTGACACAGTAACAGCCCCTAAGGGTGCGCGCGACATCCATTGATGATCGAACTTCATGAAAATTAGTAACCAGTTGCTAAAACTCACACTAAAACCAAATCTAACACTCGAACCACTCATCGATGTCTCTATCTTCTAGGATTCCCAACCCTAGCATTTACTGTGAAGGAAACCGCAACCGAGAAAGAGCATCGAACAGAGTAAGAACACCACCGAATTGAAGAGCTCCTTAGTACGAACTAGAATACCTTAGTTTTGGGATTTTTAGACTTTGATTCGGTTTTCTTTTGATTTTTAGAAGTGGATGTTCTTCACGTTTTTATTTGTTTGGTGACGGGGGAAATTGTTTGAGCTGAGAAAATTATTTCTAGGTTAAGGAAAGAGTTAGGTGTATTTATAGAGGACATAAATATCTTAGATATTTTGAGGTAAGGAATATTCTCGGAATATCCTTTTGTTAATCCGTCTTCTAAAAATCCGTGTGTTCACACACGCTACCTAAAAATCATGAAACTGGACATGCAGCTATAGTTCGACATTACGGTCCCAACGAAACTGGTTTCGTCGAATTCCGACTCCATTTGCTCACACAGCGTATTTTTAACTGTCAAAATACTGACTGTTTTTCACTCTAAAAATCCGTACGGCCACTCAGTGACTCTAAAAATCACAAAACTTGGAATCTAACAACTATTTGACATTGCAGATCCAACAAAATTAGTTTCGTCGAATTCCGACTTCGTTTGCAAAAGTGGCTATTTTTAAAGCTCTAAATAGCCGTTTTAAATATATAAATATATTTAAATAAAATTGAATTAAATATTCAAAATTAAATATTATCGTCTATATTCACAGAGGAATAATATAAAGCTCTAGAAAAATCCTATATCAATTTCTAACTCGATACTTCAATCTGGGTCAACCCGATATTCGATTTATATTGAAATTCCTTTTTAAAATGTAAATAATTCCTTTATAAAATATAAAGGAATTCCACAGCGACTTTTCTAAGATTTGATTTGGGCATATCTCAAAATCTACATGACGAAATCCCGATTTCTCTCTTCCACTAGAAAAATATACTTCACCAGCTCCTAACGTTTCTTGTTTCACAGAAATCCGATTTAAAACGAACTCTGTATACTCAATTGAAGTTCAAATCACCAAATAGCGAACTGCCGCGCCATTTCGAGCTCTATTTTAATTATAATATAATTCTACGTTCAAACTGTCGTTATTTAAATATATTAGTTATTCAAATTCAATCCCAGGCTGAATTAAATATCACAGATGATCCGATTCACACCATATCGTCATTTCAGCCAATTCTGATTATTTCAGAATTAAATATATTATTTAATTTATTATTTTAATTAAATATTCAGAGTTATTTAATTAAATGGCCATTAAATCCCTTTTAAATCACCATTTATATAATTAAATAAATTAATTATAATACCTCTGCTAATGCGGGTCATTACATTCTTCCCTACTTAAAATAATTTCGTCCTCGAAATTGTTAAGTTAGAGGACGGCCCTATCTATTGGAATTCCTAAGATTTGTTTACCCCTTATTTCTAATTTCAACTGAACCAATTAATATCGACTAAAATATTTATTCCTTCCGACTAACTAAAATTTTCTAACACTTTTAAATTTCCGAAAAATTTCGCTATAACCTCCTTTGTACAGCCCTATCGGTAAAACCACAACTCGCCTCTCTAGGCCTTCTCCAACCCAAAAGAAAATCAAACAGCCAAGCGGCTTGCCAATTCGGCTCATAAATCTCATGCTTATATCAAATATAAACTTGTACCTTTTTGTCAGGTATATCAACTCCATCACTTGTATCTGTTACCAATTCAACATATGCCAATATCAATTTAATCAAACTCTAATCACTTTATCCTCAACATAACCATTCGCTTATCCACGCCAAATATCATTTATAATTCGAGTTTTATCCTCGATTCCAAACCCTTAACTCATCCACCAAATATCGTTTCAAATTCCTATCTTATAAATCCAATTTGTTCGATTTTCTATTTCAACTTAGTTTCCACTTAACTGGTTTCTAATTCCATCTCAATTCTATTGGATTTTACAAATTTTACTTTAATTTGTTTTAATTCAAACAACCTTTTCTTCCTGGAAGTTTTTAAACAGTTTACCTCTTTCAAAAATCAAATTTTCCTTTTTGAAGTTCAACACAACTCGTTTTCCCAAAACAAATTCAAAACAAAATCCTTAGTAGTAATATGTCGCTTACATACTCGAAAACGAACACCGATGATGTCATGATCAACATCGGAATCTATTTTCCAGCTACCGTAGTGAGTTCAATACTATAGCACTTTCAAAACCCATTTTTACACATTTCCACCTTGAAATCAATTCCAAATATCCTTTTAAAATGTTGTAAACAAATTTAAAATCTCTCAGGATCTTAAAATTCACATATATTAAATCCAGATTCATTTACAAACACCTTTCCCATTTCTGGGATTTTTAATTCCAAATCTGATCTAAATTCAGATTTAGTTCATTTCAATTTCATATAATTCACTTGTATAAATTTTGGTTGGTTATTGACATAACCATTATATTTATAATCTTACTCGATTATAATAACAACCAATATAAATCCTTTATATCAAAATATAGTCTTGGGTAAAATTATTTCATTTACCCTCTCTTCAAAACACACCATGACGATTCATCGTATTCAAGTGTTTAGTAACTCCTATTGATACAGTGAATCAAACTGATCGACCAGAAATTCATAAGCCACTCAATCGATAAATATCCACAATATAAAACCATTTTATATTGAATAACAAATACGCTCTCGTATATATACACTCAAACTCAATCTAGGGTATTACTAACCCCATCTCTACTGAGTCACGCCACAGAGCCAAGGTAATACTTAACTTCAGCTCTGATACCAACTGTAATGACCCGGATTTTGAGCGACTTTGGTTATCGACATAAGCACGATGTCGATAACCAAAACATCGAAAAATCCCGGTAATTAATGAAAGAAATTAGAGGGTGAGAATAGATAAGGTAGAACTAATAGAAGAAGAAGAACATCATCATCAGAGTGAACACGAATCTCACAGCGGAACGAATAAAATATAACATATATAACATAACTTGAAATACAAACAGTATGTATACAATAACACTTATCAGAGTACAACACTTACAACACAACGGAAATAAACTATAGCTATATGATCTTGAAGCCTCCTGCTCCAAGCTCCCCAAGTGTATCTGTAAAATCCCGACTACTTGACTGCCCGTACAAATTTAGGCACCCAAGAGTTTAGGGAAACAAAATAAACTCCGGGTCAGTCATGGGACTGGTATGAGTAAAACAGTTTGAAACAGTTTGAACAAGTAAACGATATCTCATAAGACCACGCCATATAAAGGAACGGGTTTTTCCCTTATGAGAATCCAAAATATCTTTATATCAAAAACCTTTTGATATTATAATAATGTCTATCAGCCACAATATATTAATCATCTAGCAGAAACGCTTTCATCTCACGTTCTACATATATATTATACAATCAAAATCGCAAGCACGTATTGGATAATGGATTTCCAACTATGACAAGGTATGGAACCACCCTCCGATCAGTGTACTCTAGGAACGATACACTGGAGTTCAACAAGAACATCTTGCAACTCAGCCACACATGACCGACCACTCATTTCGCTTGAGTGTATCGAATATACATCACCAACGGTTGGGATCAGCAACCGTTCCCGTATATATATATGGGACAACATTGATAGATTAAAGAAGCAAATGAATATTCTCTAGATAGGTGATTATACACCCTACTTCGGTGCGACCGACTTAGCCATGCTGCCTGCCCGATTTCTATCATTTACCGGATGTGAGGCTAGAAGCTACGCTTATCTTTTCACATACCACATCTTCATTCACTTAGAATGTCACATCGTCATACCCTCTAAATCACAAATTGAGTTTCCCAAAAATACCACGGGTATAAGCTAAGAGAAACAAATTCCTCCGCCACCAACGTAAATACGTTTGAAACGATCAATTTACGTGATCTACCAGATATACTCTGTCAGACCTTCGTACATACAAGTTGTCCTGGGACTGGACAAACCGAAGGCACTATTCTTTAAATAGGACAACCCTTGCACTTTACTCCGTCTTCAATTATCTTTGGCATATATGATTCGCAATGCTTATGCCAATACGGAGTGGTTCTTCGGATAATAATCCAACCTGTCTCTCCATATTAACAACGTTAAAAATGGTCAAAACTTTGATAGTCTGTGATTTAACTATCAAAGAAAAACACGTGTGCAAACAACGGTATTATTTCCAGATGGAAATTATATCGACCAATCATCATTTAACATATATATATATACATATATATTCATATTGCCTTATTTTATATGTTTAGAAAATATAAGTTATTAACACTGGAAAACGTTTCCATCTGCTTAATTTACATATCACTATCATTTCACAACTATCAGTCCCTGATTGTAAACTAGCAGAAGAACAATTCTCTAAGTATAAACCCCGAAGGCCGAAACCAACATCAGATCGATACTCAGAAAACTATTCAACTTACTAATCTCCAGTCAGTTTCTAATTTTGCTTAACTCTATTTCTTTAACTCTATTTGATTAACTCTTATTCGAATAACTAGTATTCGATTAACTCCATTCGCTTGACTCTAGATCGCAGCGATCACAATGGTTACGCCTGATTCCCTCAGGAAACATCCGACCGCCGTAGGCTATCTGCAGCCCTGCGAATTACGCTAGCAGTCGTGCTAAATGGTAACTTATCCTAAATAATTATGTTTGACTAACTCTATTCGACTAACCATATTCGATTAACTCGACTTCGAATAACTAAATTCGATTAACTCTTTTATATCTCGTCAAAATTTCTTTTTATAAAATCCTATTTACCTTCCCAAATAAATATTCCTTTATTCTATTTATTTTCTAAATAAATATTTCATTTACTTCTATTTATTTCCTAAATAAATGTTCTCCTTTATAAAATCCTATGATTTTATAAATACTTTATTTTCAAAATATTTCCTTTTATAAAATCGATTGATTTTATAAAAATTCCTTTATTCTATTTACATCCCAGGGTCTTTTATGATATGTAAAATAGCAAACCCCAATGATCGATATCATTTAAACACACATAATCGAACAGATTATATATCACATCATATATTACAATATATGAATAGAACAATATCATAAATATTGAGGATTCCAGTTGGACCCCTCCAACCTGTTCCCCTGCATCACAGACGTTAAACAACACATATATAAAATATTCTGATAAAACAGAATCAATATTCGATTAACGATATATATATATATATATATTGTTATCTATGATTTCAATCAATACACAAACAACTCAACCAACAGTTAACACACAACAATCAGTCATCATTTATCAGTTCTAAATATACGTTATAAAAATAGAACTGTTTAGAGTTGGTGAGTTTTACTCACATTGGACGATCGTCGTTAATAACGGCAACCATCGCTTGATTCCGACGGACAATTTATTTTGCTATAAATTGTAACTGACTCTGATTGACTCACGGTCAGTCTCATTGTGTAGTGTCCGTCCATACGATCCCGATGGATCCAATCGTTCGTGATTCTGATACAGTATGATGAAGTTACACAGTTTATAAATCAATATACAATTTCAATAAAAAAAATAAACTAATTTATTTTCAAATGGGCTTAACTTATAAACTCCTGCCCAACTTCATTTTCTTTCAGCCCAGACCCGCCAAACTTCTTCCTCCCTCCTTGTTTTTCGTCGAACCAACCTCAATGCCATTTCCCAATCTCCAAACCTCCCTTGCTCTTCCAATTCTCAACACAAATTCAAATAAAACTACCCACCATTCCTCTCTTCAAAATTTACATCTCCCCGTACCAGTTTTGCTCACTTCGATACCCTATGGGAGTTTTCGTCGCTGACACAGTAACAGCCCCCAAGGGTGCGCGCGGCATCCATTGATGATCGAACTTCATGAAAATTAGTAACCAGTTGCTAAAACTCACACTAAAACTAAATCTAACACTCGAACCACTCATCGATGTCTCTATCTTCCATGATTCCCAACCCTAGCATTTACTGTGAAGGAAACTGCAACCGAGAAAAAGCATCGAACAGAGTAAGAACACCACCGAATTGAAGATCTCCTCAGTACGAACTAGAATACCTTAGTTTTGGGATTTTTAGACTTTGATTCGGTTTTCTTTTGATTTTTAGAAGTGGATGTTCTTCACGTTTTTATTTGTTTGGTGACGGCGGAAAGTGTTTGAGCTGAGAAAATTATTTCTAGGTTAAGGAAAGAGTTAGGTGTATTTATAGAGGACATAAATATCTTAGATATTTTGAGGTAAGGAATATTCTCGGAATATTCTTTTGTTAATCCGTCTTCTAAAAATCCGTGTGTTCACACACGCTACCTAAAAATCATGAAACTGGACATGCAGCTACAGTTTGACATTACGATCCCAACGAAACTGGTTTCGTCGAATTCCGACTCCATTTGCTCGCACAGCGTATTTTTTAACTGTCAAAATACTAACTGTTTTTCACTCTAAAAATCCGTACGGCCACTCAGTGACTCTAAAAATCACGAAACTTGGAATCTAACATCTATTTGACATTGCGGATCCAACAAAATTAGTTTCATCGAATTCCGACTTCGTTTGCAAAAGTGGCTATTTTAAAGCTCTAAATAGCCTTTTTAGATATATAAATATATTTAAATAAAATTGAATTAAATATTTAAAATTAAATATTATCGTCTATATTCACATAGGAATACCATACAGCTCTAGAAAAATCCTATATCAATTTCTAACTCGATACTTCTATCTGGGTCAACCCGATATTCGATTTATATTGAAATTCCTTTTTAAAATGTAAATAATTCCTTTATAAAATATAAAGGAATTCCACAGCGACTTTTCTAAGATATGATTTGGACATATCTCAAAATCTACACGACAAAATCCCGATTTCTCTCTTCCACTAGAAAAATATACTTCACCAGCTCCTAACGTTTCTTGTTTCACAGAAATCCGATTTAAAACGAACCCTGTATACTTAATTGAAGTTCAAATCGCCAAATAGCGAACTGCCACGCCATTTCGAGCTCTATTTTAATTATATTATAATTCTACGTTCAAACTGTCGTTATTTAAATATATTCGTTATTCAAATTCAATCCCAGGCTGAATTAAATATCACAGATGATCCGGTTCACACCATATCGTCATTTCAGCCAATTCTGATTATTTCAGAATTAAATATATTATTTAATTTATTATTTTAATTAAATATTCAGAGTTATTTAATTAAATAGCCATTAAATCCCTTTTAAATCACCATTTATATAATTAAATAAATTAATTATAATACCTCTGCCAATGCGGGTCATTACATTTACTACTTTTATTCGAATGTAGGACATAAGTTAGGTCACTTACCCTATAGCCCTATATTCTCATTACTCAGATCATATTCCAACTGCAATGTCATAGGGTAGCCTACTTTGGTTCAATCTTTCATAAGTTAACTTAATAACATTTTCTTCCACTAATTATTTGTGTAAAGAACAAAAGAATATATTTTATAATGGTGTTTCCCTATATTAATATCATCAAACATCCTCGTCAATGTTATTAAGGTTACCACAGTTCAATAAACAAAGTTAAATCATATGGAGATCATTTAAGCACATATACTCTTTATCTCAGCAAAATATAATATATATACACATACACACACACATATGCATGTTATTCATAAAATGTTAAGGCTGCCTATGATAGGACGTAGTGCCAGGGTATAAGTAGAAATGCTCATGCATATCCTTTCCTTTTAATCTAAATTCATATTTTGTTCGATCTTAAGCATCTACAATTGTTGTTGCAGCTTCCTAATCTTTCTTCATTAATTACTTTTATAAGAGAAACAGGGTAACAGCCTAGGAAAGCCTAGGTACTCCCTGTTTATACAATTGTATACCAGGGTTTCTGATTATTAAATGTCAAGAATACCCTAAGTGATATAACCTTAAAAAATGTTTACATTGCACATGATTACTAAGTTGTTGATTTTTATTTCGGAAAAGACCCTTTTCATATTCTATTTATACCCCTTCCCTTTAGGTCATGCTATATGCATTGCTTTGCTATTCTATTCACGTGCCTGGGTATTTTTAAATTGATATGTCTACATATCATAATGTTTAGAGCTATAGCCTTCTCTCTTCCTATGAAACTTGTTATTTGAACCTAGTTTTTCTTTTATTTAGTTTGTTTATGAATCCCTTTTCAATGCAACATAAAAACCCGTACACCTATGTATTCCTGATTAATGTTCATTGAAATATGATTCCCAGAAGTTATATTGATATATGCATATTGTATAACTTTAATACTAACCTCCTATTTCCTTGACAAAATTTAGTTGCCTTACATATCAGTATATATGTATTCCTTGGTTCATCTATGAATACACAGTGTACATTACTTAAATATCTTAATAATCTTCTTGTTATATCATTTACGCAAACACATTTTTGTGCAACCTAAACCTGACCCCTTATATTTTATCATCAATGCTATATATATACATATATATATATATATGTGTGTGTGTATGTGTGTGTGTGTGTGTGTGTCCAGCTCTTTTAATTTACTAAGGATATGCAAAGTGTCCTTATGCACACTCTTATAGCTTCATTTCATTACATGCACATTTTATTTGTAAGGGTTTAACCACTATATTAATCTTATTTAATTTGTGTGTGTAAATTGGGGTTATTACATATACCCCTCCTTTTAGGAATTGTGTCCCACAATTCAGTTGAATTTTACTCAAGCACTATTCAAATAAAATCAGTATCTCACTGATATAAGCCCCTTTCCCAGGCCAACCCTCTGGCTTGTATCCGTATATGTGTCATATATGCAGAAAGAAATTATACACCCTTATGTATATTCATTTAAACAGCCACCAAATTTTTGCAATCATCCTATACATACAGACTTAATGCAAACAATTTCTATATAGCAAATAAGTTTTGGGTAGTTAACCTTATTTGCTATGCATATTTCTTACATCCTGGGTGGTAGACTTCAGCATATACTAATATAAACACTAGCTAAAGCATACATATTTATGCATTTCCATTTCAATAGAAATACACACACAACTATGTAAATTCTGAAAAACTTTTTTTAACATGTGTATACATAAATTAACTTTACACATATTAGATTAAGTGTAACTACCACCCATCACATTCAAAAAGGACATAAGTTTACAATGACATCTCCAATTTAGCCTACCTAGTTCCCTTACAAAGATTAAATTTATACTCCTGTTCATTTTATCAAAGAACTCAAACATTTTCCTTGAATTATTTATTCCAATTCCAGGGTATATTTATATTTTTATAAGCATCAAACTATGGCTTATTGTAATACTTAGATACACAGAGTCATGCCATTATTCAATTTCTTTCCAGCGCCACATCCAAGTGCTGATAATTTTTTTTAACTCAGCAATTGCACCTATGTTTAAACAGCTTAATTAGACAAACATAGTTGATTTTTAGCTAATATTTCATCAACTTTAAACTGTCCAATCATTCTGATATTTTAATTCCTTTCTTTTCCTTCAAATAAAATTTTCAATACACCACTCCCTTTTTTCATGCTTACTTATGACTAGGGTACGGCAATGTGTTCATTCGATTTTCCAGTGTTAATATCCCAAATTTTGCTTATACATATATCTGATAAATTTTAGTGAAATATGATATTTGTATATTTTAGACATATAGAATTTTCAAATTTTGTCTTATAAGATCAATATTCAAGCACTCAACCATTCAGAAAATTTATAATTCCATAATCGATTTCCTTATTTCAAACCATGTAGTACTTGATTTCCAGAAGAAATAAGTTTCTGATTTTTTTTTTTTTGAAGTATCTTTCACTAGGAATGGTGTACAAACAAGTGCACCTATCATATCTTTTAATGTTTATAGGTGAGCAATATTTTTTCCCATGCTTCTAGTGTGCTGGAAGCATAGTTTGTTCCTTTGACTGTATGTTATAAAAAATGGACTTGGCATATCAATAATTTTTCAATCATGTATCGGTCCCTATTTCCCTTTATATACACACTTTTTTAAATTAAAGTATGGTTGTGTAATTCACTTGATTTTCTAGTGCACAACTCTCTTTGGTTTCGTATATTTGTTATATATTAATGTCCTATACCCCTTTATTCATCATATAAAAACCATGACACCTGTCTTTTATCTTAGGGTAATGCTAACGCATTCATACTCAAATTACTGTATTGTTCTACATAAGGAGGATTTGGTATTGTCAAGTTTTCTTTATGAAATCAACACCCAAGTTTACTTTCACACAAAACCATTCATTAGCCTATAATTTCCAAAAATCAGTTCTCTTTCCCTTTACTAAAAAATAAATTCTTACCTTTTCAGTTGAAATATACTTCTCTTGGAGATTTATACATGTTAACTATCATAACTATGCCTTTTTGGATCTATACAAACGAAAGTATAGCTCATTTCTTTTATGTCAAGTCAACTAAGACTTTTCATGTTGCTCACAATAAGTCTGTATATCCTATACATATATTCTATAGTAAAAGTACTATTTCACCTGATTTTTTTCCAGGTATTCTATCTTTCTTTTCATATGACAACAAATTTTAGCCACATTAATATATCTATGTATAAATCATGTTATTTTATTATTTTTACTTTAGGAAACTTGAATTCACTTAAACATATATCATTTTAGCATATGAGTATCTTGGCATTATTAACACATATAAATCTGACATTGTTATATATATTTTTCAATAAAGAATTCAAATAGTCATATGCATCATACTTAAGCAAGTTATATAGTACTTCAGCAACTTTATAATCAAAACATTTTCAACTACTATCAAGTTAAGGTAACCAGTTTTCAAGAGATCAAAACTTTATCCCATTGTCTGGTTACCAATTTACATTTTCGAAATCACAAATTTAATTTTATCTTTATGAACACTTTTTGAAAATAGTTTGCAACCCCTTTCCAACATTTTTTCTTTCAAATTCTTATATATGTAGACTAGAGGATCTCACAGATGGAAACAAAATTTAGTCATATGTTGGCTTCAAACCACTCCTTTTACTTTTTAGCAACTTATAATCGGCATATATTTTTAATCAATAAAATTTCTCAAGAAAATACATATTATACTGTTTTATTTGCATCTAAGTAATCCTATGTGTACATCACTAGTTGCGTACATTCCTATATCAATAAATGTATACTTCAATCTGGATATTACTTTAGGGACTAGGCACTCCCATAAATTTTATAACAAAATACATGCAAATAATTATTTTTTCCAAAATCAATAAGAGCTCAATCCATTCATCCAATACTTTAACCCAATTAAAGCATCCAGGCAGGTTATCCAAATGAGGGCTTTCTCATTTTAGTTAGTAACTTAATAAAGTTTTATATACTTTTTCAACATAAACTACTACTTTCAATTTCAATAAAAACATATAACCAATCACTCAATATTCATGTAACTTAAAACATTGTCCTACAAGTCAACATCTAATTTAATCGTTTTAGCTGTGTTTGTTATCAACACAGCTCTGATAAAGTGAGGAGACCGAAGCATGAGGTGAGCTTGAGTGAGGACCTCGTCCGAGCGAAGTGAGCGGGAAGTAAAAAAAACGAAAACCCTTAGCACCCTGGGACGGGAATGGGGGACGACCCTACGCGAAGACAGCAACAACACAGGCTCTATGAATCTTTCTATTGGCTTTCCCGTGAATAAGAATTCATTGTTGGGCACTGTGAAGCGAGCGCTTCTAGCTGTTTCGCTTTCTTCTTTCTTATTGTGGCGGCTATTATGTATGGCGTGGCGCAACTTAGATGACCCCATACTTCCTCAATTAATTTTTTTAAATTTTTATTTGATATCCTCGGGTCATCTTCTCAAAATGGTCATGTAATGACCCGGATCCTTATGGATTAATTTTAAATATTTAATCTGGATTTAAATATTGAGTTAAGTAAATAAATCAATTTTTATAGGGAGTTATCGATTTAAAAATCAATTTCAATTTAATATTTGAAAATATTAAATTATCAGAATACGAAAATGGATTTAGTTGAATTCAAATTTTAATTTGAATTGAAAATAGTTCAAATAATTAATATGAAATTTTAACGGTAATAATATTTATTTATTATCCAGTAGAATAAATAGTTTGAAATTTAAATTAATATCTTCTACAGATGATCAAATTGGACTTCGTGACCTGTCCCAGTGGATTCAAAATGGTGGTTTAACCCTAGGGACGACCGTTGTTGGGTTCAGAAAGGAGTTCGGCATCATGGGTATTTAAATTAAAGGATACCGGTTTAAATATAAATAAAATAAAAATAAATCCTTGTGTGTGTGGACCAAAATAAAACAACAAGGGAAAACAAAAAGTGGCGTGTTGTTCATTTGTAAAACCGCAAGAACAAACGAATCGTGGCCTTCTTTTCTCCTCTAAAACCATGAATTCCCCCTTATAAAAATCAAAGCCCCTCTCATTTCATTTTCGGAAAATCGATTCAAGCTTCAATCAAAAACAGATAATGGCCGACTCTCATAATCAAAATAGAATTCGCAATTTCCCTCTTCGTTGCTTACCTTTAAGGATCCAAACCCATTCGCGATCAACTCTGAAGTGTTCGGTTTGGGCCAGCGAACCCTAAGGTTCGAATTGGGTAATATTGGGTGAATGATTTGGAAACTGGAGGTTGGATTCGTGCTTGAGGGTGATGGACGAGATCATTACGTGTTTTTGGGTGAAATTCTACACCATTCATGTCGCGACTTTTCTGGGGTGCGATGGAAAGATCATTGTCGAGGTCAGTAAGGAAATTTAGTACGAGGTTCAAGGCAGTACTGCTATTTGAGGATGGAAGTCGCGATGGCTCAGGAAGCTGTCAGGACAGTAACGCATTGAGTGGAGACGAGGTTGTCGGTGATGATTAAGGGGGTGCTGTGTCGATCTAGAATGGCAGGTGATGGCAAGGATAAGAGGCGGTGACTGGAAATGGTATTGCGACAAATTTTAGTGACTGTGTGGCTAGAAGGGTTCGGTGTTGTACATCTTGAGCCACTGTCCACCCCGCTCGAGATTTGAGGATGGTAAAGGAGCGTGGAGTTTGAAGTATTGGCCTTGGGTTCAAACTTTGCAGAGAATTTGTGGGTTGAGTGCTGTGAACATAAAAGAGGATTTTCCATGGATTAAGGTATAAAGCATAATCTTTATATTGAATTAGTTTGGTTAATGTTTTTCGTTTTTCGAATTAAGTTAGCTTAAAATGTATAGTCGCTTAATCAATAATTAAATAATCGTAGGTATGAATATGATTCGAGACGATTCGTAACCCAGGCGATATGGGAATTTACGGGATGTTCGACAAATAAAAAAAAGCATTGTGAGTAAAACCTCACTCACCATTTATTTAGAAATTATTTTTATATAGTTAAAAATAATTGTCTGTGCTTGTTTGAATGTTGTCTGATTATTTTAAATATATATTAGTTATTTAGGATATATATATATATATATATTGGGTTGATGATTGGTTGGATTCCCGCAGTCTCATTAGCGGATGCCCGCAGTACCATTAGCGGATGATTACCCTATACGCCCCACGCTATGATTAGTGGATGACCTTTATACCAAGATATCCTGCCTCGAAGAAGGATGAGTATATTACTATGTTGACTAACGTCTGTGGATGCAGGAAAACAGGTTGGAGGAATCCAACTGGATTCCTCAAAAATATATTATATGTTGTTGTTTGTTCGATTTCATATATATTCATATATGATGTGTTAAAAATCAAATGATTGAAAATTGGTTGATTTGATTGTTTAAATATCACTGGGGCTTGAATATTGATTTATAAAAAATATCGAGAAAGGGTATTTAAGATTTTTAAAGGGAATTCTATTTTTATAAATAGAATTTAAATTTTAAAATGAACTATAGGAAATATTAACTTGTATTGAATTTATAAACTTTGTTTATAAATGAAAAGGTGGGTTTTGAATCGAATTTATAAACTCTGTTTATAAAGGAAAATATGGGATTTGAAATGAATTTATAAACTTTGTTTATAAATACATAATGGGGGATTTTAAGTAAAGTTATAAACGTTGTTTATAAATAATGCAGAGATATTCAAATAGATTTGAATATAGAATTTGAAAAGAGAATTCAAATAGACTTTGAATATAGAATTTGAAAAGAGAATTCAAATAGATTTGAATATAGAATTTGAATAATAGAATTCAAATGGAGTTTAACTATAGAATTTGAATATAGAATTCAAATGGAGTTTAACTATAGAATTTGAATTTAGAATTCAAACGGGGTTTATAGAATTTGAATATAGAATTCAAATGGGGTTTATAATATAGAATTTGAATATAGAAATTCAAATGGGATTTTTATTATAGGATTTGAATAATAGAAGATAATAGATTTGGATAAATAGAAGTGGAATAGACTAAGAAGTTAATTAACAAATTTAATTAACAAATTGAGTTAAAACGATTGGTATAGTTAAAATAGATTGGACAGGTATAAATATACAGGAGACAGGTTTGGAATAAAGTGTTAGAAGATATATATATAGATTGCTCGACAAAAAAAGGTACGTATTTAATTCATATATGATATTTTATGCGCCGTATCGGCTAGCCGCTTGGCTTTTCTTTTTCTTTTTTGGATTGGTAAGGGCCATGGGAGGCTATTAGAAATATCCCGATGCTCCCGGTACAAAGGAGGTTATGGCGAATTTTTCCGGGAATTTAAGGAGTTAGAATTTTTTAAGATAATTTGATAGTTAGAAATCAACGTATCGATATATATAGAAGTCGATAAGAAAACGAATTTAGAAATAAAATAGTATAATCAAAAAGGAAGTACAGGAATAAAATCTGGTAAGAATAGAAAGAGAAGCGTGTACGTGTTTAAAAGTGAATAAGCAGTTATATGGTATTGATTAATCGAGTAAGTAGTCATTTCTGTTTTGACGTTATAAATGTTATTCAGTCAAGGTCTGAGAGGTAGTTATACCCCCAACTTGATTGATTTAATTATTAACAAATAAATAGTAAGATTCAGGCTCGAAGATCAACGTTGGATAAGAGTTAGTTGAATATAGTATTTGGGTTGTCGTAACGATGTTTTACACATCTGTTTTGACCCAAATAAGTGTAAGTATAGAAATAAACGAGATCGGAAAAGGGATAAGTAATTCGAATATTTTCCAATTATAAATAGCATATATTTTCTAAGCTTAGAAAATAAAGGAAGGCGATATTCGGAAATGTTTTTCAAATAATAGAAAAGGGCAATATGGTTATTGAAAATATTTGGTTAACAAATATTAGTAAAGAAATAGAGAAGTGATTTAATTAATGGAATATTAATTAAGGGCTTAGTAATTGGTTGATAATTGGATGAACACTTATTTTTATTCGATAGTTAAATCATCGACTATCGAAACACTTGTTTTTATTCGATAGTTGAATCACAGACTATCGAAGTTTTGACCATCGTTGTCAATATGGAGAGACCAGTTGGATTATTATCCGAAGAACCACTCCGTATTGGCAGTAGCGTGCGAATCAGATTATGTAAAGATAATCGAAGATGGAGTAGAGTGCAAGGACTTTATCTATTAATAGAAATTGTGCCTTCGGTTCATCCTGTTCCTGGGTGACTTGTATGGATGAATGTCTGACAGAGTATTTCCAGAAAGGTCACGTACATTGATTTCTTCAACCATACCAAGAGTGGAAGCGGAGAAGGAAACCTCTTTTAGCTAACACGTAATGTACTGTTGAGGACGTCAATCGGTGATTTGATGGATTTGACGATGTGGCATTCGAAGTGAATCTGGTGTGATGATAAAGCGTAGCTTCTGGCCTCAACAACCGGTAAATGACAGAAATCGGGCAAGCAGCATGGCTATGTAGGTCGCACCTATTAGGGTGTATAATCACCTGATCTAGAGTTTCATTTATTTCTAAAAATCTGTTGTCGATGCTGTCCCATTCGGGAAACGGTTGCTGATCCCAACTGTGATATACATTCGATACACTCAAGCCAAATGAGTGGTCGGTCATGTGTGGCTGAGTTGCAAGATGTTCTTGTTGAACTCGGTGCATTCTCCTCTAGAGATATACCAGCGGATGGTGGCTCCATGCCTTGTCATAGTTGGAAATCAAATACCCAATACGTGCTTGCGGTTTATGATTTGTATATATATGTGGAACGTGAGATGCAAACGTTCCACTAGATTATTATCTACTTGATTTAGACATTATTATAATATCAAAGGAGTTTTGATATAAAGATTATCGTTCCTTTCAAAGGGATTTTGAAAGTTAAATCAAGTGTTTGGATTCTCATAAGGGAAAAACCCGTTCCGTGTTATACGGCATGGTCTTATGAGATATCATTTAGTTTTCTGAAACTGTTCTAAACTGTTTACTCATACCAGTCCCATGACTGACCCGGAGTTTATTTGTTTTGTTCTACCTAAACTCTTGGGTGCCTAAATTTGTACGGGCAGTCAAGTAGTTCAGGATTTTATAGATCTATCTAAAGGAGCTTGGAACAGGAGGCTTCAACGTTAGTTACATAGAGTTTTGTTCCGCTTTGTTGTAAGTGTTGTACTCTGATAAGTGTATGTTATACAGTTAAGATTTTGTATTTCAAAAGTTATGATATATTATATTTTGTTCCGCTGCGATGTGAGATTCTGTGTTGTTGTTTCTGTTCTTCTTCTATCTTCTTCTTCTAAAAAAAATGTTTCGTATTTTCGTGATATTTGGGTTGGACGTATGATGTATATAGTCAACTCAGATGTTGCGGATTTGCGGGTCATTACAGTTGGTATCAGAGCTTAGGTTGAGCGAATACCTAGGCTTGTTGGAATGTGCTCATTAGAGATAGGATCAGTAGTATCCTAGAATGAGTTGAGTGTGTATGTATATATACGAGAGCGCGTATTTGTTATTTGATATAAAAAACTGTTTTATATTGTGTTGACTAGTCTGTTGAGTGAATTATGAATTCTGATCGAATCGTGGGACGCCACGATGTCGATAGGAGTTTATAAACACTTGAACAGGAGATTGGACACGATATTGTTTTTAAATAGTTGAGTTGATTTTTAGGATTATAATCGAATTAGATTATAAAACAGAAATAGTTATATATATAACCAATGGAATTTGTATAAGAATGAAATATATACCAATGAGATGAATTAAAATTGAATTCAAAGCAGAATTTAGAATTTAAAATCCTGGGAGTTTGGAAAATAATTTTCTAAATGGGTTTTGAAAGTAATATAGCACTGGACTCACTTCAGTGGCTGGGAAATAATTCTGATAATGGTCGCAACATCATCAGTGTTCATTTTCGAGTTTCTAAGTGATGAATTGCTGCCTTAGAAGAGTTTTGACGGAAATTTGTTTGAAAAGAAACAAGTTGTTTGAAAATTCAAATGTTTTGAATTTGAGATAGATATAAAAATATGTATATATTTATATTACTTCAAAGGAATTTTGAAATGGGAATTGGAATATAGATTTCTAATAGAAGTAAAATATAGGAATTTAAATAGGATTTGAAATGGAATTTTAAATATATATAATTCAAATAAAATGTGAGTATGACATTTGAATATAGAATTTGAATAAAGAAAATTCAAAATAGAAATTCAATATAGAAATTCAAATGGATTTGAATAAAGAAAAGTCAAATAGAGTTTTGAATATTAGAATTCAAATGGAATTTGGTTAAATATAATTTCAAAGAGAATATAAAGTGGAGGTTGAATATAAGAATTCAAAGAAAATATAAAGTTTGAAATAGAATTTTAAATAAAAGGATTTTTGGGAAATAAAATCCGAATTGGCATTAGAAGAATCCAGACTGGAGATATTAAATAAATATGAACTCCAGTGAAGTAAGTGAAATGATTTTTAAAACAAAAATCATATTTTAAATGGTTAAATAGAATTAACTAAATTGGAGAATAATTAGTTAAAGGAAATTTGAATCGAAATTGGGTTTTTGGATAAGTGAAAGGGATTGAGAATTTATATTCGAAATCGAATATATAACTCGAGTTGAAAATATAATTAAATTAGTTATAATTAAGTTGACATATATTTGAACAACTTATATTCAAATAAAAAGGGTGAAATAGGCAAAACGGTTAATTAGCAATGGGAATTTGAATGATTGAAATTGAATTTAACTTAAGTAAGTTAAATGGATCGAAATGAATAAATTGAGTAAAATCAATGTGAATGAAATATGAATTGGGAATAAAAAAGGGAATGTATTTTTAAAACGAATACAAAGGAAGTTATGTGCAAACAAATAGAAGGATAAATATTTGTAGAAACATTTACAAATAGAATTTAGAAGGGAATATTTGTAAAACATTTTCTATAGTTTAAATGGAAATATTTATTTATAGAAAATAAATAGAATGTTATAAATGAGATATTTATTTGTTAAATAAATAGAATTTAATCAAAGTAATATTTAGAAGATGAATAGAAAATGGAAATCTGTTTTTAACAGATAAATAGAAAAGATTAATTTATAAATAACAGTTTATAAATTAAATTAAATATTTATCATTCGATAAATGGAATATATAAGTCTAAACTTATATAGAGGAGAGATATTGGTTTTTAACACCGATAGTTTTAAATAGAAGGGGTATACAACACTTGTATAAGTGAAGTAACGTTATTAAAGAGAACATTTATAAAGTGAAGAACCGTTACTAAAAGTAAATCTTTATAAATGAATAAACGCTATCCAATAGGAGTTATTTGAATAGGAGAAGTCGATTAGAGTTAGAAATAATCGATTAGAGTTAGAATAAATCGATTAGGATAAGAATTAACCAGTTAGAGTTAATCAGTTAGGGTTAATCCGTAGAGTTAATTGAATATTAGTTATTCAATTAGAATTTATCGAATATTTGTTATTCAAATTAAGAGTTAACCAGATAGAGTTAATTGAACATAGTTAATCAAATTAGGATTTAATTGAATGTTAGTTATTCAATTAAAAGTTGATCGAATATAGTTATTGAGATAGAGTTAGTCAAACATAGTTACTCAGGATAAGTGCCATTTCGTATGACTGCTATCGTAATTCATAGGGCTGCAGATAGCCTAGGGCGGTCGGATGTTTCCTGAGGGAATCAGGCGTAACCATTGTGATCGCTGCGATCTAGAGTCCAACGAATGGAGTTAATCGAATATTAGTTATTCGAATAGAATTAGAGGAGTTATCGAATATAGCTTATTCGGAAGGAGTTAAGTGAAAAGAGCTAATCAAATAGAGTAAATTGAAAAGAGAAAATCAAATATAGTTTATTCGAAGAAAGATTTTCGAATCTAGTTATTCGATAGAGAGATTATCGAATATGGTTATTCGATGGGAGGAGTTATCGAATAGGGATTTATTCGAAAGAGAGTTACGTAAGGAAGTTTGAAATGATGAGTATCAACATAAATAAGTTTTGGAAAGATAAATGGGTTTGTAGCACTTTTTCTACCTTAGCAATTTCGAGGACGAAATTATTTTAAGTGGGGAAGATTGTAATGACCCGGATCCTTATGGATTAATTTTAAATATTTAATATGGATTTAAATATTGAGTTAAGTAAATAAATCAATTTTTATAGGGAGTTATCGATTTAAAAATCAATTTCAATTTAATATTTGAAAATATTAAATTATCAGAATCCGAAAATGGATATAGTTGAATTCAAATTTTAATTTGAATTGAAAACAATTCAAATAATTAATATGAAATTTTAACGGTAATAATATTTATTTATTATCGAGTAGAATAAATAGTTTGAAATTTAAATTATATCAACTTAAATTAATATCTTCTACAGATGATCAAATTGGACTTCGTGACCTGTCCCAGTGGATTCAGAATGGTGGTTTAACCCTAGGGACGACCGTTGTTGGGTTCAGAAAGGAGTTCGGCATCATGGGAATTTAATTTAAAGGATACCGGTTTAAATATAAATAAAATAAAAATAAATCCTTGTGTGTGTGGACCAAAATAAAACAACAAGGTAAAACAAAAAGTGGCGTGTTGTTCATTTGTAAAACCGCAAGAACAAAGGAATCGTGGCCTTCTTTTCTCCTCTAAAACCATGAATTCCCCCTTATAAAAATCAAAGCCCCTCTCATTTCATTTTCAGAAAATCGATTCAAGCTTCAATCAAAAACAAATAATGGCCGACTCTCATAATCAAAATAGAATTCGCAATTTCCCTCTTCGTTGCTTACCTTTAAGGATCCAAACCCATTCGCGATCAACTTTGAAGTGTTCGGTTTGGGCCAGCGAACCCTAAGGTTCGAATTGGGTAATATTGGGTGAATGATTTGGAAACTGGAGGTTGGATTCGTGCTTGAGGGTGATGGACGAGATCATTACGTGTTTTTGGGTGAAATTCTACACCATTCATGTCGCGACTTTTCTGGGGTGCGATGGAAAGATCGATGTCGAGGTCAGTAAGGAAATTTAGTACGAGGTTCAAGGCAGTACTGCTATTTGAGGATGGAAGTCGCGATGGCTCAGGAAGATGTCAGGAAAGTAACGCATTGAGTGGAGACGAGGTTGTCGATGATGATTAAGGGGGTTCTGTGTCGATCTAGAATGGCAGGTGATGGCAAGGATAAGAGGCGGTGACTGGAAATGGTATTGCGACAATTTTTAGTGACTGTGTGGCTAGAATGGTTCGATGCCGTACATCTTGAGCCACTGTCCATCCCGCTCGAGATTTGAGGATGGTAAAGGAGTGTCGAGTTTGAAGTATTGGCCTTGGGTTCAAACTTTGCAGAGAATTTGTGGGTTGAGTGCTGTGAACATAAAAGAGGATTTTCCATGGATTAAGGTATAAAGCATAATCTTTATAATGAATTAGTTTGGTTAATGTTTTTCGTTTTTCGAATTAAGTTAGCTTAAAATGTATAGTCGCTTAATCGATAATTAAATAATCGTAGGTATGAATATGATTCGAGACGATTCGTAACCCAGGCGATATGGGAATTTACAGGATGTTTGACAAATATAAAAAAAAGCAATGTGAGTAAAACCTCACTCACCATTTATTTAGAAATTATTTTTATATAGTTAAAAATAATTGTCTGTGCTTGTTTGAATGCTGTCTGATTGTTTTAAAATATATATTAGTTATTTAGGATATATATATATATATATATATATTGGGTTGATGATTGGTTGGATTCCCGCAGTCTCATTAGCGGATGCTCGCAGTACCATTAGCGGATGATTACCCTATACGCCCCACGCTATGATTAGTGGATGACCTTCATACCACGATATCCTGCCTCGAAGCAGGATGGGTATATTACTATGTTGACTAACGTCTGTGGATGCAGGAAAACAGGTTGGAGGAATCCAACTAGATTCCTCAAAAATATATTATCTGTTGTTGTTTGTTTGATTTCATATATATTCATATATGATGTGTTAAAAATCAAATGATTGAAAATTGGTTGATTTGATTGTTTAAATATCACTGGGGCTTGAATATTGATTTATAAAAAATATCGAGAAAGGGTATTAAAGATTTTTAAAGGGAATTCTATTTTTATAAATAGAATTTAAATTTTAAAATGAACTATAGGAAATATTAACTTGTATTGAATTTATAAACTTTGTTTATAAATGAAAAGGTGGGTTTTGAATCGAATTTATAAACTCTGTTTATAAAGGAAAATATGGGATTTGAAATGAATTTATAAACTTTGTTTATAAATATATAATGGGGGATTTTAAGTAAAGTTATAAACGTTGTTTATAAATAATGCAGAGATATTCAAATAGATTTGAATATAGAATTTGAAAAGAGAATTCAAATAGACTTTGAATATAGAATTTGAAAAGAGAATTCAAATAGATTTGAATATAGAATTTGAATAATAGAATTCAAATGGAGTTTAACTATAGAATTTGAATATAGAATTCAAATGGAGTTTAACTATAGAATTTGAATTTAGAATTCAAACGGGGTTTATAGAATTTGAATATAGAATTCAAATGGGGTTTATAATATAGAATTTGAATATAAAAATTCAAATGGGATTTTTATTATAGGATTTGAATAATAGAAGATAATAGATTTGGATAAATAGAAGTGGAATAGACTAAGAAGTTAATTAACAGATTTAATTAACAAATTGAGTTAAAACGATTGGTATAGTTAAAATAGATTGGACAGGTATAAATATACAGGAGACAGGTTTGGAATAAAGTGTTAGAAGATATATATATAGATTGCTCGACAAAAAAAGGTACGTATTTAATTCATATATGAGATTTTATGCGCCGTACCGGCTAGCCGCTTGGCTTTTCTTTTTCTTTTTTGGATTGGTAAGGGCCATGGGAGGCTATTAGAAATATCCCGATGCTCCCGGTACAAAGGAGGTTATGGCGAATTTTTCCGGGAATTTAAGGAGTTAGAATATTTTTAAGATAATTTGATAGTTAGAAATCAACGTATCGATATATATATAGAAGTCGATAAGAAAACGAATTTAGAAATAAAATAGTATAATCAAAAAGGAAGTATAGGAATAAAATCTGGTAAGAATAGAAAGAGAAGCGTGTACGTGTTTAAAAGTGAATAAGCAGTTGTATGGTATTGATTAATCGAGTAAGTAGTCATATCTGTTTTGACGTTATAAACGTTATTCAGTCAAGGTCTGAGAGGTAGTTATACCCCAACTTGATTGATTTCATTATTAACAAATAAATAGTAAGATTCAGGCTCGAAGATCAACGTTGGATAAGAGTAAGTTGAATATAGTATTTGGGTTGTCGTAACGATGTTTTACACAACATCTGTTTTGACCCAAATATGTGTAAGTATAGAAATAAACGAGATCGGAAAAGAGATAAGTAATTGGAATATTTTCCAATTATAAATAGCATATATTTTCTAAGCTTAGAAAATAAAGGAAGACGATATTCGGAAATGTTTTCCAAATAATAGAAAAGGGCAATATGGTTATTGAAAATATTTGGTTAACAAATATTAGTAAAGAAATAGAGAAGTGATTTAATTAATGGAATATTAATTAAGGGCTTAGTAATTGGTTGATAATTGGATGAACACTTGTTTTTATTCGATAGTTAAATCATCGACTATCGAAACACTTGTTTTTAAACGATAGTTAAATCACAGACTATCGAAGTTTTGACCATCGTTGTCAATATGGAGAGACCGGTTGGATTATTATCCAAAGAACCACTCCGTATTGGCAGTAGCGTGCGAATCAGATTATGTAAAGATAATCGAAGACGGAGTAGGGTGCAAGGACTTTTTCTATTAATAGAAATTGTGCCTTCGGTTCATCCTGTTCCTGGGTGACTTGTATGGATGAATGTCTGACAGAGTATTTCCAGAAAGGTCACGTACATTTATTTCTTCAACCGTACCAAGAGTGGAAGCGGAGAAGGAAACTTCTTTTAGCTAACACGTAATGTACTGTTGAGGACGTCAATCGATGATTTGATGGATTTGACGATGTGGCATTCGAAGTGAATCTGGTGTGATGATAAAGCGTAGCTTCTGGCCTCAACAACCGGTAAATGACAGAAATCGGGCAAGCAACATGGCTCTGTAGGTCGCACCTATTAGGGTGTATAATCACCTGATCTAGAGTTTCATTTATTTCTAAAAATCTATTGTCGATGTTGTCCCATTCGGGAAACGGTTGCTGATCCCAACCGTTGGTGATATACATTCGATACACTCAAGCCAAATGAGTGGTCGAGTTGCAAGATGTTCTTGTTGAACTCGGTGTATTCTCCTCTAGAGATATACCAGCGGATGGTGGCTCCATACCTTGTCATAGTTGGAAATCAAATACCCAATATGTGCTTGCGGTTTATGATTTGTATATATATGTGGAACGTGAGATGCAAACGTTCCACTAGATTATTATCTATTTGATTTAGACATTATTATAATATCAAAGGAGTTTTGATATAAAGATTATCGTTCCTTTCAAAGGGATTTTGAAAGTTAAATCAAGTGTTTGGATTCTCATAAGGGAAAAACCCGTTCCGTGTTATACGGCGTGGTCTTATGAGATATCATTTAGTTTTCTGAAACTGTTTTAAACTGTTTACTCATACCAGTCCCATGATTGACCCGGAGTTTATTTGTTTTGTTCTACCTAAACTCTTGGGTACCTAAATTTGTACGGGCAGTCAAGTAGTTCAAGATTTTACAGATCTATCTAAAGGAGCTTGGAGCAGGAGGCTTCAACGTTAGTTACATAGAGTTTTGTTCCGCTGTGTTGTAAGTGTTGTACTCTGATAAGTGTATGTTATACAGTTAAGATTTTGTATTTCAAAAGTTATGATATATTATATTTTGTTCCGCTGCGATGTGAGATTCTGTGTTGTTGTTTCTGTTCTTCTTCTAAAAAAAATGTTTCGTATTTTCGTGATATTTGGGTTGGACGTATGATGTATATAGTCAACTCAGATGTTGCGGATTTGCGGGTCATTACAGGTCCTCTCCTTTTTAAACATTCGAGGATCCATACATACTAATATATAAATATCAGTTTATTTCCATCTAGTTCATAGCCTATATATGTGAAGATATATAAGCCTCTTATTGTTTAGAAATCAGAGTTTTAGAATAAAACTAAAAGTAGATTGACTATTCATAATTCAATAACTTATTACATAGTAAATAGAATAAAATTACTGGTATTCCAATATAAATGCTTATTGTGATTTTTCCATAATTTTTAGGAAATTAATACTATTTAACTTCTCTAGCTTTTGTAAGGAAATAAGATATGCTACTTGTGCCACAATATAGGCTATCACAAAAAATGCTTCAAACCCTTCTTGTTTATATACATAGTTAATTTAACCATCCTTCTCTTTACCAGGTTTTTAGTTAATCTTGCCATTCTATCTTTCCAGGTTTTCTAAAGATATAATGCCATCTTGAGTAGCTTTAAGGTGCATAAAGTAGATGATAATGCCCTGTAAAAATTCAAGAAACTAAGCTGGTTGCAATCTTACATTTTTGGATGCTAAAAATACTTCAATAAATCAAGTTTTCTTTTCAGGCATGTTGCCACAATACATTATAAAATATGCCTTATCTTTGGCTATGTTTTTATGCAAAACAAAAATGTACTTGCATTCTAGAAAATGAAAACTGCTTTTATACATAAGCTAAACTATGTATACATTCTTACTGCTTTATTTAAAAAAATACATATATACAGGGACTTAAACCCGTGATGGCTAGCTATTATGAGTAGCTTGTACCCTGTATGATAGCTTATACACTACTTCCATGTAAATAGTTGTCATAATGATGTCTTTTATCAACAAAACATGGAAGAGTATTGTTGAGCCCTGCTTATTCTTCTTTACAAATCTATGCATGCAATTTAACAAACTTGCTTCAATAATCCTCTTTGTAAAATTCCAAGTTAAACTAATATATACAGATAAAAATTCGGAATTTTACAAGCCTTCAACTATCATATATTTATAATGTAAAAGCCACATATAAACTCAGTTCTCACTTTCCATGTAAATGCTGAATCAAACTATGATTCTTCTACTATGTTTATACACATGAAAATATAGATTGCTATATGAATACAGTTTGCATATGAATATACATAGATATAAACATATTTCCGATCATATTTAAATTACATGTTCACTCCTCCTACTTACAAACTTTTACGATATTCAAATCTACTAAGTATTGTATAATTATACTCAGATTGTTTCTGTCAAACTTTATACCAGTTAAACATATACATTTTGCTACTATCAAAAGCTTCATTTAAATCATATTTCACCTTAGATCTTTTTTAAGCAAGTACTTCATTGTTACACAACTTCTATTTCAATTTATACAGCAAAGCAGCAAAATTTTTAATACGCAATACATAACAAAAACAATATATCCAAGCATACTGATTTCAGTTGTAACATAAGACCAACATTAACTAGCAACCATTTAGTATTTCAAGTTCTTTTCCTTGGTAAATTATTCTCTTACTTTCTCTTTTTCTTCTTGATTCCCGCATTATCAATTAGAGGCTGCCTCACCAAAAGATGAGACACTCCAATTACGCATAAACATAAATAGGGTCAAACTTAAGTCTGGTATTAGCAAAAATACTTATCATATAGCATTAAACTTGACAAGTTAGCCAAAAATATGTGCATTATTGTCTGAACTCCTGGCGGTTTATTCTAGAGTATCTTCAAGTGCTATAGAAACAGGGTATACAAATTCTTTGGTTTATGTATATGAATTACCAGTTTCATCTTATAATCAATCCTTAACAAAATCATGCATCAACATTTTCAAACATCATCCTGTAGTATATTTATTATATACTACAACTTACACACATCCTTATACAGCCTCAATAGAAAAACTCCTTTTTCCATACTTAACTGACACCTGGTGATATTATTTATGTGTATACATTTAAGTATTTAAGACTATTTATTCAAATATATCAGCAACATGAATCAAGCCATAAACAACTCAATCATCAACCAAGCAAACACCCTAGGTCTCAGTTTATAAACCAGATATGACAACATATTTCATCCCATATCATCCCATTAGCCCTGTTTATTCATAATTGCTTATTCTTTAGGCTAACCTAAATTACTGAGCTTAGGTTTCTTGAGTCTATCCCCTTACATTGAACACCAATGCACACATTGTGTGTGACCCCCTATCTGCTAACCCATCACATAAAGGCCTCCGGGCATTAACATGTCATGTGCATGCCTTGTTTACCACTTGAAACCAAACAGATCAATGTAGGCTATGGTCATTCTAACCACAGTGACCCCTTTCATATATTATTTCACATTTTACATGTCATTCTTAACCCCTATTATTAGCTTTCAATCCCCTTCCACTTTCTTGGGTTAATCAAAAGGTTTACTTGATAGATGTGTGTATGTCAAACAACTTAACACACATAGGTGTTGTGTACCAATCATCATACAATCATTCATCCACACATATATGTCACAACCAATGATCTAACAATCATTCATCTCTCAACTTATAGCCATGTACCAAAGCAACACTAACAACCAATATTTAATCATATATATGAAGTGTGCAGTGACAATATGAGGCAGCTTTCTTTCATATACTAATTTTTTATAAATTTACATTGCAGCTACAATATCGATAAGGTGTTTTATTTTTAAGCCAGACCCTAAAGCCATATTCCTAGTTTAACTATGCTTCAGCTGAACTCCATATATTTTGTGAAGCCAACTAAATCACAACTTGTAATATACAAGGGAAATCTCTGAAGAAATCAGGGGTTCGGCACATGATAATTTCATTGCACTCCTGTTTCCTATTTTTATTTAGATGTAGGACATAATCCCGGTCACTTACCCTACAACCCTACATTCTCATTACTCAGACCATATTCCAATTGCAATGTCATAAGATAGCCTACTTTGATTCAATCTTTCATGGGTTAACTTAATAACATTTTCTTCCACTGATTATTTGTACAAAGAACAAAAGATTATATTTTATAATGGTGTTTCCATGTATTAATATCATCAAACATCACCATCAATGTTATTAAGGTTACCACAATTCAGTGAATGTAGCTAAATCAATGGAGATCATTTAAACACATATACTCTTTATCTCAGCAAAATATAATATGTATATGCATGTTATTCATAAAATGTTAAGGCTACCTATAATAGGACTTAGTGCCATAGTATAAGTAGAAATGCTCATCCATATCTTTTTCTTTCAATTTTCTAATTCTGATTTTATTCGAGCTTAAGCATCTACAATTGTTGTTGCATCTTCCTAATCTTTCTTCATTTATTATTTTTATAAGAGAAACAGGGTAACAACCTAGGAAAGCTAGGTACTCCCTATTTATACAATTATATACTAGGGTTCCTAGTTATCAAATGTCAAGATTACCCTAAGTGATGTAATCTTCAAAAATGTTTACATTGCACCCGGTTACTTACCTTGCTTTCTTTTTGATTTATAAAGAAAGAGTTTGTTACAAAACATATGTTGTTACTTTTTATTTCAGAAAAGACCCTTTTCATATTCCATTTATACCCCCCTTGGGTCATGCTATATGCATTGCTTTCCTATTCTATTCACGTGCCTGGGTATTTTTAAATTGATATGTCTAGATAGCATAATGTTTAGTGCTATAGCCTTTTCTCTTCCAATGAAACTTGTTGTTTGTACCCAGATTTTCTTTTATTTAGTTGTTTATGAACCCCTTTTCCATGCTACAAAATAACCCATACACCTACGTATTCCTGATTAATGTTCATCTAAATATGTAAGGTTATAGTGATATATGCAAGTTGTATAACTTTAATACTAGCCTCCTATTTCCTTGACAAAATTTAGTTGCCTTACATATCAATATATATGTATTCCCTATTTCATCAAAAAATACATGGTGTACATTACTTAAATATCTTAATAACCTTCTTGCTATACCATTTATGCAAACACATTTTTTGTGCAACCTAAACCTGGACCCTTATATTTTATCATCAATGTGTTATATATATATATATATATATATATATGTATGTATGTATGTGTGTTATATATATATATATATATATATATTTGTCCAGCACTTTTAATTTACTAAGGATATGCAAAGTGTCCTTATGCACACTCTTGTAGCTTCATTTCATCACACACACATTTTATTTGTAAGGATTTAATCACTATATTAATCTCATTTAATATGTGTATGTAAATTGGGGTTATTACATCTACACCTCAATGTATGTATATATACGTATATAAGGTTTCAACTATGTTTAGTCTACTCATAACCCTATACTTCCCAGCCTAACATAAGGGATGTGGTTGCTATTACATAGGAAGGGTGCGTTCGAGGGGGTAAATTGCCCCGTTTCCATTACGGACGCGTCCGTAACGGAACGTGATACTTTGCCCCCTTTGCCCAACGGCTCAAACTCGAGACGTTGGGACACGGCGCGAGTTTGAGCCATTGGGCAAAAGCTCCCCTTACTCTCCTCTCTTCTATATTAACCCCTCTTCTCCATTTCTCTTCTACAAAATCTTTTTCTACTCTCCTCACTTCTCTATTTTCGAATTCAACGCTATCTTCAATGATCAGTTCATTCCTAGACGCAAACGATTCAGATTCTGAAGATATGAAATATATCGCTTTAATTAGAGCGTATTTACGTGAAAGAGGCCGTTAGTTGCACACGTCAGAGTATACCGATTTAATTTGGGTAACGAAATATTAAATGGTCATCAACAATGATGTCAAAGGAATTTTCATATGAAACAACTCTGTTTTCTTTCTTTATGCGATAGGCTGGAAAGTTATAGTTCATTTACAACGGAAACCGTTGGTGTTCGAGAAACTATTGGCATATTTTTGTACACTGTAGCTGCAGCTATTTCGAATAGACAATTGGCTAAAAACGATCAGGTAACACAATCTCTCTCTGTTTTCATGTTGTTTTGAATGTCGTTCAATTATTAGTTGCAGATATTATAAAGCCTGTTGGTCCTCAATTTAACACAATTCCAGCTGAAATCAGAAATGATAACTGTTACTACCCTTACTTTAAAAATTGTGTTGGTGTCATCGATGATACACATGTAATGACACATTATCCCAAGATTGGGTTGTTCCGTATATAGGACGGAAAGGATTTCCCTACATATAATATTTTGGATGCATGCTTGTTCAATTTATTGTTTACATATGTTATAATTGGGTGGGAAGGTACCGCGCACGACAGTCGAATTTTTAATTCTATAGCGAATGACAAAACTTGCAATTTTCCTCATACTCCTGTTGGATGGTATTGTGTAGTGGATTCTAGTATCCCACTAACTAGTGGGTATATACCACTATACCATAATGTTAGATATCATATTCCACGGTTTCGTGCAACCATAGATCAACCAAAGTCGAATAATGAGAATTTTAATTTCTACCATTCCAGTTTACTTATAGCAGTTGAGATAATTTTTGGAATATAGAAAAGAAAGTTTGTCATACTTAAAAATATGCCAATGTACGCATTCAAAACTCAAGTAAAAGTTGTTGTTATTACAATGATTATACGCAATTATATATGCAAATACAACATGGGTGATCCAGATTTTATGGCGTATGATGATGATCCAGATCTTATTCCAGATGAGTATGCTGAAGAATATGCTGACTTGAGAAACATAGGAAATAGAGAACTTGCACCGGCACAATGCTATCAAGGCAACGCTGATATGACAATATGCCGAGATAGAGTAAGAGACAAGCTTGTTACAACAAGATTGCACTGATAGATTTGTACTATGTTGTATTTCTGTATTTTATCACTTCCTATATTGTTATTATTTAATGGACTGTTATGTTGGTTTACCGAATTATTCCGCTTTAATGATATTGTTCTGTTATAAACATAAATTAATTAAATTACAAAACAAAAATGAAATGGTCTGTTTAAATGATCCGCTTAAACCCGCAAATGCATTATCCGCTAAATAAAATACTCCATTTAAATAACCCGCTAATATAATTGGCTATAATAGTCTGCTTCGGTTACCCTGAAACACACCCAGAAACCTGCCTATATATCCTTTTTAGGGGATTACCTTCAAAGTTTCACTATTTGCTCTTATCTTGAATTTGTTAATAAATTAAAATTGTAGTATCCATGCAATCATCACAAAAAAGCAATTGTTGCAACCAACGAAAGTAGGAAAAGCATAAAAATATATTTTTACTCGTATTTTTCAGCAAATTATCATATAGGGTAAGGGTCATACTAGAAAATAGAAATAATAGCACGCAACCATGAATCATCAACAACACTCAAAGTCAATCCCAATCATTGAACAAGAAGATAACAACAAAGATATACTTACATACATGTTGATCATCCATTTTGGTTACGCATCACCAATGTAAGTATAAACCATTAAATTTGTACTAATCCAATTGCATCGGTAACACAACATCTATCATCAAATATTCATAATTAACTATCCATTAACTATTAGTAATAATCGTAAAATATCTTACACTCAACCAAACATGATATAATCATCAAACATCAATCATACATGACAGTTACAACCAGGAAGCAATCACATAATCAACAACCATCAAAACAATATAATTACATTAAATGTTCAATTAAATCATTTTATTATTGTTTATTTTAGATCCACCTATATATACTTGTATCGAGAACAATAATATTTTTTTCAAAGCAGTAGTTTACTTCAAATTTCACTATTTTACTCAAAATTCAAATCACTTAAAGCTTCGTATTTTAAAATTATATTATTATTTAAAACCTTTACTAAATATATAACTTTTGAAATATTTTTTAAATGTAATTTCTATTATTACATATGAATTTTTCTATAAATGCTAACTTTATTTAATTCAATATTTTAATTTTACTAGAAATTGTCAAGTCTTAGTTATTTACAACTACCATCTAAAATATGTCAATAACATTATTTATTAGTAATCTGATTCTCTCATTGTTATTAAAGTATTTTCTAATCAATTAATAAGTAAACATAGTTAAACACCCAAAAACAGTGCAATCGAGATCAATCAATGCAAAATGCATTCAAAATATCGTACTAATTAAACTAGTTCATGGAACATAGTTTACATGCACATCAGCAATCATCAGTTTTTGAAATCAGCATCTCTAAATACTCCCCAAACCAGCAGATTTTCACGTTTAGAATTATGTTGCATCAAGATTCTTTTAGCCCAGCTAAATTTCGGCATGGAAAAGGAGTTGGCAAGCTTGCTGTACACATTTGCAATTTTGAAATCTGCTTCTTCGTTTCATGAACTTCCATCTCTGTCTGCCGTACTGCCAACCAAGGTAATTGGTGATTTTCGCTGAAGAATCATTCCCGCGTTTTTTCTAATTCGTTCCCACGCCTTTTCTTTTCTACCACATAACCACAAATTTCCTTTTTTTCCTTCAGATTAATGGTTCTCGCTCTCCTTCGTTCTAGAACTTGTTGCAAGCTTCTTCCTCTTATTTAATCAGATAATTTATCGACATAGGTATGTAATTTATTTGGGATACTAATTATTTTTCACTATATTGATTTACAAAGCCCTACTGCTTTTGCTGTAAAGGCCAGTACTGCAAAAACATGGCAAGATTTTTTTTTTTTTTTTTTTGGATTCGAATTACAGGCTATGCATTAGTTCATGACCACTTTATGTACTTTAAACTGCGTTTTTAGTTATTTATACAAAGTAGCTCAATGCTTGAATAATGATGATCTTAATTCCTATCAACAATACATATTTGCTTCTTCTTACATTGGTAGGTAATGATTGAATTCACTTGTCATTTTCTGTTTTTCTTCTGGTTTGTCAATGTATTTTGATCATTGCACATGAGTTGTATGTTTAAATGTCAATTATATTACAACTTTTTATAGCTTGCAAATTATTTGCAAATGGATTTTAACATCTGCACATAAGTTGTATGCATAAATGCTAATTGCATTGCAGTATACTGTAATTTTCAATTTAGCATAGTTATTTTTGTGGTAACTAAAACATTTATGTTATAAAAATAAATATAAAAATAAATTCATATTATTGTTTAGATTTTATTTATATTTTCAAAAGGAATACATTTAGGATCAATTTAGCAATTTACTTTTTTGCTCTACCTCTTTAAAGTTGCAGATACTATATAGGATTGATCCTTCATACACATCATGTGTTTAATTAACTAATTATATATAACCTGGCAACTGCATGACAAGCACACAATTATCTCGGTCTTCTACCCAATGCACTTGTGGCTTGAAATTTTCGGACTTGGTACTCTCTTTTGAATTGTACATGCTTGATTTGTTGGAAAGGAACTGGGTATGGTTTACGAAGTGTACAGTTTTTTTGCAATCTATGCATTGATAGCTATAGGTCTGTAGGTATAATTGATTGAGAAATGCTTGGGAAGTATTCTTGGTTAACTTGTCCAAGAATTTACTTAAATAGTTTAAGAGTACAAACCTATAAAATTCCTTGCTTTTTGATAAGCTTATTTGGTTTGTTTGTGTTCTTGGCTTGCTTTTGTGAATACTTAGTTTGAAGTATAATTTAATCTGCCATCATCTTTTGATGAGGTTTAAGGTATTCTTAATATGTATAGTTTTAAAGTGAATAAAATGCAATTGAAGTGGGCATTTGAATGCCAAAAATACCGATACCCATTTGTTATTCATGCGTTTCTTCTTCTCTTTCGTTTGTATTGAAAGCAAAACCTTTTGCTATTCGATACATGTTATATTTCAATATAGAGTTCATCATCTTTTATTGAGGTTTAAGGTACATGCTTTCCTAGTATTATAATATATATAATAGCTACTTACAAAATATCTACTCTATGCATATACATATACATATATATAAGACCCAAAATATGTGAGACTTGAAATAATAAAAGGATAAATTGGAAGATGAAAATGCAAAGCCATACGTGCTTCGGTATATCTTCTAGTTACCAAATCATTTGTGTGAAGATTTGGTTTTTTTTTTTTTTAAACCATTTGCACGAAGATTTGGCTTAAAATCTGTTTTTACTATAACATATAAGCTGGACACATTCTTTTTGCACTTGATAATATTTCTTTCCATATAGCTAATTGCAGTCTTGCTTATTTTACATAATGGTTTACATATTTTGCATGTATAATCCGGTGATATATTAGTCCATGCATATCAGTTTACTATGTTGTTCTGGTTTAATATTCTTTTGAAATACATTCAGCAGTTATAATAATTTTATTATGCTAGGTTTTAAATACTTGAAAATTGAATTTTGAAGCCGCTTGTTAATGTCAGAATTCAATATGTTTACCTTTTTACCTCAGTGTTCAGCTGGTTTTTAATTTTTCACCATAATATGGTATGGCATATTGTCCCTTTGTGTGGTATAATTTATGTCTCACACTGCAAGTTCACAAGAAATTGTTTGTAGTTCTTCTAGGATGATTTAATATTTTTCATTATTTTTGGTCGCTACAGTAAACTTTTTAGCTACATATTATGTTCTTTTTTTAACCGATACAAACCAATTTGAAATATTTAATTTGCAAATTTGTGAGAATATTTATACCAATGCAAAGAAACAGTTAATACAAATGTTTGGATGATTTATAAATGCATTCAAGATGTTAGTAGCACAAGTGCACAGTAAAATGCTCTCTGCTTTTGTTGTACTCTTTCATATCCAACATCATTTATCTCCAGCTTGCTTTGGACATTTTGCAGGTATAAGCTAACAAAATTCTGCATTAATTGCTATATTTACAATTATACACAGTATTCAACAATCTATATAATAAAATTCCTTGATATATAAACAAAAGATAGTGGACGCTCCAAATTCAACATGGAGAAATACATCAGATGGCTAATCAAGCTGGAAATAAAATTAACGTCATCTACTCAAGGAATTATACTAATGCTGTTACACCTACCCTTATTTTTCACTCACGTTCTCTTCCCACTTCCTCTTTCGTTTCTTTCTTCATCAGATAGTTCATTGTCTATTTTACAGCCTATATAAAATTCCTTATCCTGCTTTCTGATTTCTCCGAACCTAATTTGGATCTGCACTAACCAAGTGGCAACAAAGAATACATTCATGTCTCCGTTCCTCTCCTCCGACTTAATCTATGCATTATTTCATTCGAATAATGTTTTATAATTTCATCCAACAACTTCTTCGAATTACTACGTTTTTTTTTTTTTTTTTTTTTTTTTTTGCATATATTGGTAAAAAGCGCATCATATCCTAATCCATTAGTAGTTTAATGATAAATAGGCCACTGTCAGTTCTGGCACGGTGAAGTATACTTCTTCCCGCACTTAGTATAATGTTCTAATCTTCTGTCACCACATAAATGCTACAGATCTACAACAGCAAAATAGTGGATGTTGGCATACGTTCAAACAATGGATTTCACTGCTCTTTTCCATCTCCCTATTGGTCTTTTATCATCCATATATCATCAAGTATTCGGATTTTATTCTTCGGATGGACTTCATTTCCACGCTTTTTTGTTCCATTATATGAATTTTCTGTTAGGCTGAAGAAAATCATATTTCTTCTGCCCTTCAAACTTTAACGGAAGTCAAATTCAGATTTGACTATCTAATAATATGTTCTTGCTGATTATATTTGAACAGATAAAGCCAATTATAATGAAGAATGTCTCATTTTGGATAACGGGTATGATTTCTACCATTATAATACCTTAAAAGAAAAATTAGGAAAGTAAAAGCATGTCTTTAGCAGTGTATTAAAAAACGCGCCTGAGGCGCGCCTTGAGGCGCACCTCGAGGCGAGGCGGTGGCTAAAACGCCTGGAGGCGTGCTTCAATAGGCGTTTTCCTCCTGAGACTTACGCCTCAGTGGTTTGAGGCGTGGAAATCGCCAAAAACGCACGCCTCAGAGCCTCAACTCTCCAAGGCGTGCGTTTGTTAAAAAAAAAAAATCAGTTGAAAGAGGAATCGAAATCGATTCCTGTTGTGGAATCGAAATCGATTCCTTAACTGGAATCGAAATCGATTCCTGAAATCGAGCTCGATTCCAGTTAAGGAATCGATTTCGATTCCACAACATGAATCGATTTCGATTCCTGTTAAGGAATCGAAATCGATTCCTGTTATGGAATCGAGTTCCATTCCTGAATCAATTTCGAAAGAGAGGATTTTTTTTCTGTCTTTGTTTTAAAACTGCTGTGTGTTCTGTCTTTTTTATTATTATTATTTGTTCTGTTTTTTTTTTTAAGCTGTTGTGCACTGTCTTGAGCTATTTTAATTATGTGTTAATGTCCATGCTCGTTAAAAAAATGAGCAAACGGGATATGTGTTGCGCCTCATCTTTCCCTGAAAGGCTTACGCCTCAACGCGTCGAGGCTTACGCCTCGCCTCACGGACCCGAAAACGCCTCGCGTACGCCTTTTGCGTTTTAAAACATTGGTCTTTAGTAATAAAAAAAATGTTGTGTATTGTTATTGCCCGATAAGACAGAAATACAAACGACCGAATTATTTTCAGCCAGTGCTACTTTCTTTAATTTACTCTTTTTTCCCCTCCTTTGATACAGATGAATTGTTTGAAATGCATATAAGAAGAAATGCTTAAACTTCCTTACAAACTAAGTTTGCCTTTCATTTCCATATTTTTTATCGAAATTGAATCATGTAGTAGGAGTATCTACTTTTTCTTGCTATCCTAAAAACGTGGTATTTTTTATCCCACGTTCAGTTTTTAAAACGGCAATGTAACAACAGTTTATAAGCACACATTCAGACAATAAACTACCTTTTAAATTTCAGTTCCCTATTTTTGATCATTCAGAATTAAGAAGATATTTTTTTAGTTAACTTCTTATGTACAAATATTCTAAAGTTGTTACTCTGTTTTGCACCCAATGATTTATGGCTTATGCAAGACATAATTCTAAATTCATGGGATTTAGGACTTGGAATTAAAATTGAAGACTAATAAGTATGAAATGATGATCTTTGCTTTAGCAATGTTAATTGATGTGCAAATCATAATTTTCTACCGAGCGATGTCGATATACACTATATATGCTCTTTTTAACTATCTTTTTATAATCGTGATTGTACTATCCAGTACTGCCTCTAGGCCAGATTCAGTTTTCACCCACACCTAAAAATCTTCACTTTTTAATCAAGTCTAAATCTCATGTTTGATTCATTTTTCTGTGTTTTACTTGTAAGCAATTATAGAAGCGTAGGAGAAGTAACCAGTTGAAATAATAAAAAAAATTTATCTGTGTTATATCCTCTTGAAATTTGAAGCAGGTGCTTTCCAGAGAACCGGGGTGCAGTTTTGGAAACTAGATTATTGAATTTTGTTCAACAATCAATTAGGATGGTTTCCACAATACCTCTATGGTTTATGGTGTTTTTTCTGTGCAATGCAAAAGTTTCATACGTGGATGTGTAATAAGACATTTATAGCGTTTCTTAAATCATAATATTCTAAACGAAAATGAGATACAATTGGTAGTTTGATTAGCATCATAAATTATAGGTATTATGATTGGTATCATAAGTTATAATAAACTAAAATTTTAGATATATATAAAAAAATGGCCATGAAGTCACCATAAACAGTGCATTGTTTATGGCTAAGTTCAATACATCACATTTATATCGAGAACAACAAATTTTCACAATAAATAAAGCACACTGATAATCAAAATAAGTTCTATCAAAATTTATAGATTTAAATATACATCTTAAACGATGGAACTGAACTACTAGGTAAGGCATTATGGTTACAAGTATTTGCCACTTGATTTTTTTGTTGTTATGTTACTTATCTAAATAAAAATGATTCCATATATCAGTTCGTTAAACTTGTTGGAATATCAACTAAACAATAGTGAAAGAAATCACTGAAATAAATTCAATCAAAAGTATTTGAAAAAAAAAACGATAACTAAGGTAATGGGTGGGTACAAACATGTGAACACATTACATTTGAAAGTAGTTACTGAATAATTGATGTCAACAAAAACAAGAGTTACTATATGTATTTAATAAAAAATTCTATTTCATACAGTCCATTTTTTTGACATTTTGTTGGCATATTTCATATTAATAAGTAACCTTCTACATACTCTAAATCTTTTTCTAACTAACTTTATCTTACTACAAGTAGTAAACCATAAATATGATCCCTTTAATTTATTCCAAGCTACTAAATATTCTTTCTATTTACACATGGATCCTCATTACCCTTTATTTCAGTCTAAACTATTTCATTCCCTTATTCACAGCGAGTTAAACCCAACCACAACCTTGCATATCAGTACCTGCAAGGAGCACCCTAATTAGGTTATTGATATCTTTGGCTACATATTTTTGTCTCATTTTTAATAATCTGTAGGTGCACTGATATTCGTTATATAAACCTTGGTATTGACAGTACAAAACTGCATTGAAGAACGTTGTTATTTGCTTTGGATGGTATGATAATCATAATTCTAAAACTTCCCTTTTCTAAACTCCCTAATTACAATTTAAAAGATGAAATTAACAAAAGAAGAAGTGTGAAGTGTCATATCAAATAAAATGATGGGCAGAGATTGTTGGTAATGCTTTATCATATGAATAATTAGTTTGATAGAAGTGTTGATTGCATGGTGAATATTATACAAAAATGGAATTATATGAATACGAGTGACCCAAACAACTTAAACATTCATTCTACATTAAAACACCCAAATTTCTACCTATGCATTTGCATATTTGCAAGTGTGAATGCATATTGTTTACATCTTTTACATCTAAATCTCAGTTTTGTGAAAGGTGCCTTAAGAATTAAAAAACAAGATAAAATTTCAACTCCAAGTTTGCTTCCTATATATGATTCTGTTTGAAAAGATACATTGATATTGTTGTGGAAGTATCAAGAAACTCTAAATCATATTAAAAAATATTTTGTTTATTATTCATAAACCATTCTTGATTTTAATGGCATGATTTGGGTGTATCTTTTCTTTACTGTGGAAGCTATAACGATGCTACATGACATTTGTAAGCTGTATTTTTTGGACTGTTTATTTAGAAGTCTTAGATTTGAAATCTATGCATAATATTAGTGTTTACTTAAAAGTAACAACCTAATGTCGAATTAACTTCAATGCAATAGATGGACGATACATAACATATATTATCACCATAAGAAAAGAATTCGATTACGAAATTGGTCACAATTAACTATGTGAGTAAAGTAAAATTCTGATCTGTCGTGCTCGTATTAAACTACATTTTAATCTCATAACTACTTGATTAAGAACTAAATATTAGAAAGATACAAACTACAGCGGTCACCTTATCCCCTTATATGAAGATGACGCTAATATATAAATAAGGTAACACCAGCATTAGATTGCTCATTCTAGTCAATGGCGTAGGAAAAAGTCCATCTCTAATTTGATGTACATCAAAACGTGAATACACAACCCCATATGTACATACATACATGTGTGCATGTGTGTGTGTGTATATATAGATATATATATAGATAGATAGATATATAGATAATGACTTCTCTCATACCAAATTATACCTCATTATATTCTTGATGAACAAAAAAAAAATAACCTTTACCACGCACATCCACGCAATATACGAGGATAGCAAATAATTTTAAACCCTCACACATGTAATTATAGTTACACGATTGCATGATCCATTAATAAACAATCAACTACATTCCAATTTTACAGTTAATTACAAGATTAGTTCAATGTTTGCGCACACCATTAATAAAATTTAACATGTGATTACATGATAGACTTGAATAACCGAAAGACAAAAGTAGAAGGATACTTGGTATAACAATATGTTTTGTAACTTGTTCAACAAAATTAAAGGTAAACCTTCACCTCGTCTCGTGCAGTGTTTCTGACTAAATAGGTTTGCCTCTCCAATATAATTGTGACAAATATGATTGTGTTTTGAATTTTGTATTTTGAATTGCTTTTTTGAAGTACTAATTTGTTAAATTTGTATTTTGAATTGATTTAATGAACATGATTGTGTTTTCATTTATAATTGCTTAGATGAGTAGCTCAGATTCAAATTCCAGTCAGGAGAATCATTTAAGTTCGGATGATGACATATGCGAAAATAGCGATCGTGGAAACAATGGTACGTTATATGTTTTTATTATTTCAAGTTTGTACAAGAGAAGTAAACATATCGACATATTATATGATACTTGTTTAACAAATACATGAAAATATTCTTCTTGAGTTACTACCAATTGTTATTTTTAGGATCATTAAAAAGAAATGGACATGGCTATAACAAACCCAGCTGGGGAAAGTCGGGCAAAGAGAAGATAGAATTCACGAAAGATGGTTTGGGCGTTGTTCCAAAGGATGTTAGGTTAATCAGATATCTAGGTAGCTTGGCAATAAATTACAATTTTCTTCTTTATCACCTATAGATTGGCGATCGTATGATGAAGCAAAAATAGATAAAATTTGGAAAATCATTTCAGTATGTTAAGTTGGATTTTCTAATCTATAAAGCACTAGTATAACTATAATTTATAATCAATTTACATTTCAATTCTCTACTTATAAGTTTGTACATTCTTTTTTTCAATACAGGATACGATTGATTGGCGCGCCGAAGATATTCCTGATATCCCTGTAGTTCGGTATACAATGCTAAAAAGACTGTCCAAAAGGATAAGAAACAATATAGCCGAGTTAAAAAGAAAATATTACACTCCGTATGCAGACTCTCCGTCATGTTTTGTTTGTGAAGACGAATGAGTGGATGGTGAACAATGGAGGAACATGGTCAACTATTGGGACAATGATCCTAAAAATAAAGTAAGCCCTCTTGTGTTTGATGTCCTTTATAATCTTAGGTATTTTGCTGTTTTTTTCGGTTTTCGCTTTACGTAGTCAATTAAAAATTTAGATTTTCTTGATAGATTAAAGTTGAAAGAAATATTTTGAATCGTAAGAAACTGATGACGAGTCACATGGGTGGGTCGATGACCTTTGCAAGACACATGGAAATTTTTGTAAGTTGACATACTTCTATTTTTTTTTTTTCCCGATGAGTATGGTATCCCAATAAATGTATACTTTCGGTGAGTACAAAACAAGCAATGTTGTTTATTTTATTTGTTATGAGCATGTCATTACCATCAGAGGCTGTTAAGAAGCAAAATTAAATTTAAAAAAGTAAGGAAGAAATGAGGAAAGAAGGGGGAAAAAATTAACAAATATTGACATACCTGTCAGCTTTGGCTAATATTATAGCTTTTTCAAGTATGTGATTTAACAACGACAGTTATATCTTATACAAGAGATTGGAAAAAAAAAAACATCTTTTGTTGTGAGTCAACCGACCACAAAGAAAATAACAAGATCATAATATTTTTTGATCTATATAAAAATTCTGAAAAGAAATCATGTAAACAAAAAATATGTAACATCAAATGATATCTCGTTATGGCAACAGTTTTATTTACAAGTATTGCGATATAATAGTGAAAAGTATATAAAAAAAAATTGATCAAACATACTCAAATTGTTTTTTTTTTTTTTTTTAAATAATAGAAGGAAAAGCATAATCATGAACCAGACCCTATTGAAGCATATGAGTTGGTTCATAGAAGAAAAGACAAGAATAGAAGTTGGGTGGACGTAGCATCAGAGCAAACTGGGGTAGTTTCATTTATCATTTGCATTTATTCATATACAATAACATATAAACTTTTACTATTTATGTAAAACAATACATGTCAAAAGATATTCCTATAAGAATTTTATTTTCTCAACCAAATATTTTAAAACTTATTCTGTAATGGTACTCACTATATTCTCAAAGATATTTGTATGACAATTCAAAATTAATTTTGCTATTTAGTTAATGATACTCATCATGTTTTATTAGGCTAAATGCTTTGAATTTGGTTTTTTGGTAAAAGTACACTGAATGGTATTTATTGAAAATTGATACATGCCAAAATATCTCATGAATTAACTCAACCAGTAGTTATCCATGGCCAAGAGGCGCCTGAATTGAGAGCGCAAGCATATGTTGCGGCAATGGGGTTTGAGACTCATAATAGAGTTCGCTGTTACGGAGATTTAGCAACACCCAACATGGTGCCTTGGGTATAGCAAACACAACCAGTATCATCGATTTGTATATCGCGTAAAGGAAGGGAATATGCATCTTTGGAGTCGACTTGTTTAGACCTGAAAAACATGTGTGAAAAGCAAAGTAAGGAGACAGAAGAGCTAAAACATATGCTTTTATCTTCACAATGACAACCATCAAATTTCATGTCAGAACAATCATTGTCTCAACACCGTTCTCCATCAGAGCATCGATCCGAAAAATCACCTACTCAAATCAGCCAAATGCTTCTCAGATCTCTAGAGTTCAACATCAACCATTACCACAACAACAATCTTTTCCACATAATGAAGTGCTCAATAATATATGCCACACCTGCAGTTTGGACATTAACAATTTCCATCATCCGGTAGTAAATTCTTCAACCCATTGGCATATCATTCTTCTTTCTACCCACAAATGTCATATCCACTTGGAGAGTTTACAGCAATGCTCAATGTGACTGATCTTACACAACAAGTTGTGCTTCCAAGAAATAATGAAACTGATGGGAGCTGGTACGTATAATTTTTTGCTTTATTTCAGAATCACTCTCCATTTTCATTTATATTTTTTCTTGACTTATAACAAAGCGATCAATGTTGGAGAAAATAATAATTGAAGTTTGAGCTTGCCAAAAGATGTAAAATCTATTGTGCATCAACAATTATATGGTTATTTTGTTATAACCATCTACACCCAATTTGGTTCATTTTTTGTGTCAGTACTTTTTGATAAAAATAACACTTTGTCATTATCTTTGATAATTTTGTTGGGGCTGTTGCGCAAACCTAAATGTAGAAAGTTGTTATCAGAAACTAGTTCCTTGTGAAATATTATTACGTAGATTAGTTAAAACTGAATACACCGTGGAGCACAACTGTATGCTATGTTGTGTTACTTATGTAGTAACATAGATTAAGTAAAAATGAAGTATACTATGGAGCATAATTAAAAAAACAGAAGCAATCTTCAGTTCAAAAATAGAAACAGCGTTTTAGATTGAAAACGATATTGGGTCAGTTCAAAAAAAAAGAAAAAAAGAAGCACTTGCGCCAGGGACGTACGCAGAAAGTCGATGCAGTGAGGACGGAAGATCGTACTTCGATTTTGACGCGTACGCACGTGCACACGCATACATAAAGCATGATAAAATAATTATATTTCATTTTTGGTAATATCGACGCTAGACCTTACTTTCAATGAATTTTTCCCCTTAAAAGGATTCTTTGTGAATATGGAAACCATATGAGATGCATTCAGCACTTTGCATTGTAGTTGACCATATAATGAAGTTTGAAAAATGCTAACTCGGAATGAATATGCCAATTTTTTCAATTTTGTAAAAAACTCGATGATTACTGGCTCTATAATAATGTAATTTAATTTTGTTAACTAATAATTGAAGTTTAAATAAGTAACTTGAATATTTCAATCAATAGAATTTATATGATTTCATTTCCCAAAACAGTGTAATAAAATTAATCATTACTTTCTATGTCTGGTTATAACTTTCGAAAGACCAGTTAGCAAGTTAGTATCAGTAGCTACATACTAAAAAACTTGAACACGTGGTGGGAAAAAACATGACATAGCATGACAATAATCTACATGGTTGAGTTACTGCAAGTATAAATTAGTAACATGTGATTCAGATAATCATATTAACTTTTACATAGAAATAACATAAAAAAGTAAATTAAATAAAAGTATTAATTAGTAAAAAAAAAAAAAAAAAACGAGTGGGGGCGACAGCCTCCACTGGACCTAAGGTAGGTCCGTCCTTGACTAGCGCTAAAGTTTTACAATTCAAGCGGGGCTTCAGTTAACTGTTTCTGTATTTAAACTGAAGCAATACGGTTCAGTTAAAAGGGGATTAACACTGAAGCTTCAATGACCAAAATTGCTCAGTTTCAAACTGAAGCTCCAGTGCTTCAGTTTGAAACTGAGGCACCAGTGCTTCAGTTTTAAAAACTGAGGCACCAGCGCTTCAGTTTGAACATCCAAACTGAAACCCTAGAGCTTCGATATTTCAAACTAAAGCACATATGCTTCAGTTTGAAAAACTGATGCTCCAGGGCTTCAGTTTGAACAGACTGAAGCTACTTCAGTTTGAAAAACTGGAGCTCTGAAGTTGTTTCAGTTTGAAAAACTGATCTCCGGTGGTTCGGTTTGAAGCACTAAAGCTCTGGTGCTTTGGTTTTAAAACCAAAGAGGATGTAGGCGGCTACCCAAAGACCTATGACCAGGTTTGCTTAGTAGCTGTATCAATATAGTTTTTTCATTTTTTGTATTACATGCCACATGAAATAAAATTGGTAATCATACACTGTTTGAATTGCTGAAAACAAAAGGCCTTAACTAGATCACATTAAGGATAACTGGAAATAAAAATAGGGATAAAATACATGTTTTAATGCATGGATCATCACTTATGCTTTCTTATAATCATATTACTTGTTTTTTTAATTTGATATGATTAAACAAAATCTTGTTGTATGGCAGATAAACTATGGTGGAATGCAGCAAATGTTAGTGAGACCGTATGAATCCTAGCATGCCGTCAATAATTTGAGAAATGGTGAGTACCATTTCCTTATTATTTTTTCTAGTTATATTTAAACTTTTCATGCATATTCTTATTCTAGTTTTATATATTGTTTGCCTAAATATGGAAAACACTACATTTACACTCAAAATCATATTGCCTTGAATTTAACATAAATGCTAGTATTTTTTTACTTGTTCGGATCATACCCAAGCAAAAAAATTAACATTGCTTATTTGTATACATTTGCAATAAAGTACGATGGTGAGTCGATAAACTTTTTTAACTGATTGTAGGAAAGCTATGGTGACTACATTTGTTTTGTATGCAGTCTGTCATGAGTTGGAGACCATTGTTGATTTGTTCCGATGGAGAAGATCCCTCGTGTAAGCTGGATGAAGCTTCATTTTGAATCCTTTGCAATAGTTTATGCACAGTCGCAGCTTGTTAAAATGTGTGCTTTGAGGCAAATTTGGAATTTCTACAATAAGTTTAATTAAAACTTTGTATTACAGCAAATATTGAGCTGTCATTTTGTGTTAATAGTAACAAATCTTGGTGTGCATCATTTTCTTGTCATAACCTTAATATGGTTTCTTTTAATTTTGAAATATCTGGCACCTTGCTGTTTGATTTTGTACGTTTATTTTATGATATACCAAGCTGGAGACTATTATTGTGTGATGTTCATTTTGAATAAGAAATCATTTGTTTCATTTTTTTAGTAAATTATGTTTCTATAGCGGCAACAGGGGCGTATATCATATAGAAAAAAAAGTATCAGGGGCACTTGTAGCTGCCACCCTATTGTACTGCAATATGTATAAAGCCAACAACAACGGCACGTGTATTACCCTTTGTTATCTTTAAATTATTAGAGGCGCTTCCATCTGCCATAATATATGTCGTTACCTGCTAGAACTTTAGTGCCTTTATTGGTTTTGAAATATTAGAGGTTATCATAACCGCCTATGTTTTGTTGTCAGTCCTACATGGCAGCGTGAATAATAGAGGCGCAACAATGGCACGTGTATTACCCTTTGTTATCTTTAAATTATTAGAGGCGCTTCCATCTGCCATAATATATGTCGTTACCAGTCAAAGCTTTAGTGCCGTAAACTTTGGCCTTTATTGGTTTTAAAATATTAGAGGTTATTATAACCGCCTATGTTTTGCTATCAGTCCTACATGGCAGCGTGAATAATAGAAGCGCATGTAACATTTAGTCCACCTCAAATATTTATTAGGGACGTCATCTTCAGAGGCTTATTTTCAACCGCCTCTCATAATATTAAGGGCGTTTTACTCTAAAATTTTGTCCCTACTTGCTACAGCAGAGATGGCTATTTTTTGCCTTTGATTCTTCAACATTTAGTAGTAAGGCTCTTCAAAATGCTATACCTAGTCCAATTGCAGCTTTGCGGGATCTTCATAGTCCAGAAGTTTTTGTTACCTAGCATATGTTTATAAGACCATATTACTCATATATTATTCTTCTTGTTGATGATGCAGTCTAAGTGTCTCCCAAATGCCGCTTTATTCCATAGAATAATGTTTTTTATTGCTGTCCCCTTTCTCCCTAGGCTGCTCGAGTTTGATAAAAGCACTTGCAAATAACTTTGTTGAATGTATTAAGCTATGTCAAAAGAACCCAAACATTGCGCTTTTGATCATTCAAATGATTTTGTTTGGTAGAATGAAGGTCCTCGATCAGTAAATTGTGATTGAGAATATAATGGATTTGATTAATGTTGGCCTACCAGCTTGACCTAACAATTTGTTCGTCCAACCCTCCATTTTGTTGTTTATCTTTTCATAGAGGCATGCATTGATTCTTGGTTATTCTGGCTGTCGCAAAAGGGATCTCTAAGTAGCTAACCACTTCATTCCTAGGTTGAAGTGAAGTTATTTGGAAAATGTTGTTAAGCTACTGATAAAATAAAACCTCCCACCATGATGTCATATTTTCCATGTTCATTATGAGCCCTGTCATGCAGTGGATTAATTTAGACATTCAATTATATATATAAGTAAAGACAAAACCGATTTTTTAAAAACTACAAGATCATCCGCAAATATAAAAGAAGTTATTTGTGGTTCTCCACGTCTTGAGTGAAGCTTGAAACCACCCTCTCAACACGGTTGTTGAATATTTAGGTGAGAACCTCTGTGATTGTTATAAAAAGGTAAGAAAATAGAGGGTCGCCTTGCGTGATGCCTTTCTTGCCTTTGAAATACCCAAGAGGAATATTGCTACTGATGGGGAATGTGACAGTCGTAATACACTGTCGAATCCAATCAACAAGGACTTTTTACGTGTGTGAGCCTCTTTTTGCAAAGTATCACGCAAACAGACCGGTTACAGATAATATTACACAAATAGACCTGTTTTGGTCTGACGGTTTACTGAAGGCGAGTTTTGGAAACTCGCCTTCAGTAAAATACGAAGGCGAGTTTCCGAAACTCGCCTTCGTTAAATCCCTGCATACAAAACAGCCCAACCCGAGACCCTTCTTCCCCCTATCCACTTCAGTTTCCCTTTCCTCTTTTTGCTCCTGTGCGAAAATTAAAAAAAAAACTCAAATTAAACTCATTTTCGTCCATTTTTTCATCCAATTCATTCGTAGAAGACAACAATGGCTAGCACATCCGGCATTCAACACGAAATCGGTATGATTCTAAACCCTAATTCTCAATTTTCAAATTAGGGCATACTTGTGTTAAAATTCATGAATTTAGGTTTAATTCGTAAGCCAATTGGATAGAAATTACTGATAAAAGTGAATGTACTGATTGTATGTGAATATTGTGTAACGACCCGGATTTTGAGCGACTTTGGTTATCGACGTAAGCTCGACGTCGATAACCAAAACATCGAAAAATCCCAGTAATTAATGAAAGAAATTAGAAGGTGAGAATAGATAAGATAGAAACTTAGAATAGAAGAATAAGAAGAACACAACATCAGAGTGACACGAACCTCACAGCGGAACGAATAACATATAATAGATAACATAACTTTGAAATATAACAGTTATGTATACAATAGCACTTATCAGAGTACAACACTTACAACACAGCGGAAATAAACTATAGCTATATGATCCAGAAGCCTCCTGCTCCAGCTCTTCAAGTATATCTGTAAATCCCGACTACTTGACTGCCCGTACAAATTTAGGCACCCAAGAGTTTAGGGAAAACAACAAAGTAAACTCCGGGCCAGTCATGGGACTGGTGTGAGTAAAATAGTTGAAACAGGTATATGAACAAGTAAACGACATCTCATAAGACCACGCCGTGAATACGGAATGGGTTTTTCCCTTATGAGAATCCAAAATATCTTTATATCAAAAACCTTTTGATATTATAATAATGTCTATGTACAAATAGATATCAACTAGAAGAAACGCTTTCATCTCACGTTCTACATATATAGTATACAATCAAAATCGCAAGCACGTATTGGATAATGGATTTCCAACTATGACAAGGTATGGAACCACCTTCCGATCAGTGTACTCTAGGAACGATACACTGGAGTTCAACAAGAACATCTTGTAACTCAGCCACACATGACCGACCACTCATTTCGCTTGAGTGTATCGAATGTATATCACCAACGGTTGGGATCAGCAACCGTTCCCGTATATATATGGGACAACATTGATAGATTAAAGAAGCAAATGAATATTCTCTAGATAGGTGATTATACACCCTACTTCGGTGCGACCGACTTAGCCATGCTGCCTGCCCGATTTCTGTCATTTACTGGTTGATGAGGCTAGAAGCTACGCTTTATCATCACATCAGATTCACTTCGAATGCCACATTGTTAGGTCCATCGAAAATCACTATTTGACGTCTACAACCATACATTACGTGTCAGCTAAAAGAAGTTTCCTTCTCCGCTTCCACTCTTGGTACGGTTGAAGAAATCAATGTACGTGGCCTTTCTGGAAATACTCTGTCAGACATTCATTCATACAAGTCATCCTCATTCACTTAAAATGTCACATCGTCATACCCGCCAAATCACAAATTGACTTATCCGAAAATAACACGGGTATACAGCTAAGAGAAACGAAGTCCTCCGCCACCAAACGTGAATACGTTTGAACAGATCAACTTACGCGATCCATTGGACATACTCTGTCAGACCTTCGTCCATACAAGTTGTCCTGAGACTGGACAAACCAAAGGCACTATTCCGTATATCCATCTTAGTCACTGTTATCTAAGACTTATACAACAGCCCTTGCATTTTACTCCGTCTTCAATTATCTTTGGCATATATGATTCGCGATGCTTATGCCAATACAGAGTGGTTCTATGGATGATAATCCAACCGGTCTCTCCATATTAACAACGTTAAAATGGTCAAAACTTAGATAGTCGGTGAGTTAACTATCAAAGAAAAACAAGTGTGCAAACAACGATATTATTTCCAAATGGAAATTATATCGAACAAACATCATTTAACGTAAATCTCTTTATTCATTTATTTACTTATCTCCTGTTTCCCTATATTCTAAATTCTTATTTTTCTTTTATCAGAAAACATTTCTGATTCTCGTTTGGAAAACATTTCCAAAACTCCTTTATGATCAAACCTTACCATTTCTTAGTCAAGAAGGAAGTCACTCAAGTTGGGGTACAATTACCTCTCAGACCTTAACTGAACAACGTTATAACTTCGAAATGGTCAAAGTTTATCTTTTAATCTTTAACAACTTCTTTACGCCTTTCTCGGATTCAATTTTACTAATCCACTTCTATATTTCAAACATTGGTTATAACGATAACGTTATAATCCCTCCTTTCGAATTATCTAACTTTAATTATAACTTCTATTCTTATTAGTGAATAATTAACCTAACACTTATTTATTTATAAATAAATAAATCTGTATTTAAACACTGGAAAGTATAAGTACTTTCCCGAATTCGATATAATCGAATTTGCCGATTAATTCTCTTCGAGAAATCTCTATTTGATTAACTCTTCTTCGAATAACCTATATTCGATTAACTCTGTGACGGCCCGTCCCGCACCAGCCTGCATTTCCTCCGAAAGTGCGCTGTACACATGCCCAGCTAGCACAGAACAGTCGTCAGAAGAAAAGAAAGAAAAGAATGAACTAATCAAGGAACCTGTAGAATGTCTCACAGCGCATGGGATAAAATATAATAATAACATACTTGACATAAAACAGACGAGACAGTGCATAAGCTGATAACTAAAATCAACATCAATCATCAGAGCAGCGGAAATCCATATACAGCTTATTACAATTTTCCAAATTTACTGTCTCTAAACAAAAGAAAGCTAAAGTAGAAGATACACCAACAATGCCTAAACAGTGATCTTCAACAACACAGGGAGAATATTATGTATATAATACGTGGAAGCCTCCTGCTCGTCTCCGGATCATCTACCCGTGCATCACCAGCTAACCTGTCTCTAGTCTGCTCGTGTGAGCACCCAGAGTAATAAGAGGAGACACAAAACTCTGGGTCAGACATAAAGCCTGGTATGAGCGATAAGCATCTAAACAGAATGATAACAGGTATACTAAACCATACCTGAACCTGGACCTGCAACCAAAGAGTTAGTACCACATACCGTACGATGCTCTAAGGTGCCATAATAAATAATGTAAGAATACGGGGGTGGGGTGTGCATGTCACAATGATAGCAAACAAATCATCAATAGCAACCATCCTCACATCTCTCACTCAGTGCGTAAAGCATACGATATCTACCACTTTGGAACACTAGACAAAACTGAGGCAACGACGAATCCCGACTTGTAGAAACCCTGCTATGACCAAGCCAAACACTTGGAGTCATGACCAAACATTTCAATGACCCACTTCATTGGTCGTAGCCCTTGGTTCTACCGATGCCATAATGGCCCTGAATCCGCCTTCGTACCTCCTACCATTGGTCCAAAGCTATAGACGTCGATAACTCCTTGGCACGCGTCCCGCAGCAAAGTCCAACCATGAAGCGAACTCGTTGATTCCCATCTGAATCCTGAGCTCTAACTCCTCATTTGGACTTCCTTTGCATCTCGGGTTTGGTCGAATTGGAGTGGGTCTTCAGAAGAGTTGTCGCGCAGTCCTGGAATTCGGTTCGGTTCGGTAGTCATCATCTTCGTCGGTTCGGTTTGGTAGTCCTTCGGTTCGGGTTCTCCACTTGGTTCGGTTCGGAAGTTTAGTGCCTATTCTCTGGTTGGTTCGGTGGTTTCTCCCTTCTAAGTTCCCATACCCGATCCTGTCCTTCTCCAATTTCCGATCCGCTCCGCCCCCTTAGCTTTCTCCGATCCGATCCTCTCCAATCTGATCCGCTCCACAGCTCCGATCCGCTCCCTAGTTTCGATCCGGTCCGCTCCCTAGTTCCGATCCGATCCCCCTTGTCCACTCCAACTCTAAGAAAACAGCCTTCCTTCTCGCCGATCCTCCTCCAGTGACAAGCTCCGATCCAGTTCAGATTTCCTTGGTCAGTTCACAAATCCGATCCGATCCGGTTCGGAACCTGCACATTTCTGCAACTTTCCAGCGAGCTTTCTACGCCATTTGACGACGTTTTCGACCAATCTAACTATTCTAATCAATCATAAAACATACCATAGAGTCATAGCAACATGTAAGAACAACCATAAACACCTAACAACAATTCAAATGAACCAAAATGGATCAAAAGTGGCTAAAACCTCACATTTTCCCATAATCCCTCTTAATCATGTTTAAGCATACGATTAGCAAAACACATCGAAATTAACCCAAATTTCTAACAGAGCCTTAAAACATTATTTTAGAATTTTAAGTATTTTTCCAGAATTTATTTACGTATAAATTCGCTAATCTTCACTAATTACCCTTAATCACCGTAATTAGTACAAAAACTATGCAAATCACTCACCTTGGCCACAAATGAATCACCAAATCTGAAATACTCTCTGTTTGGGTCGAATCCCTATGTGTAGCAGCAGCTCCTAACTTGCTTTGTTGCTATTTGGCCTTGCTTTGACGTAGTTTAGGCTTAATCTTCACTAAAAATGTGTTTTGGAGTGGTTTTAGAGGATGGAGGCCATTACTAAGGTCTCAAGGAGGTTTGTGGCGGCTCAAAACTGAAATGAAAGTGATAACCTAACCCTAATCAGTCCTCCTATACCTCTAAACCCGAAATTCCCCTGTGGGCCTAGCTGCTAATCACCCGGTTAAGCCCAATTAAGCTGTTTTCCACCGTCTGAAACTTGTTTCAGCCATATCTCCCAAACGGTAAGTCCGTTTGGCTAGTGTGACCACTCTACGGAAAGAGAAACCATCATCCGAAGCCAATGGAAGTGGTTTCAGGTCAAAATTCCTTTCCAGTCAAAAGTTATGGCCAAAACAGTGATAACTAGGGGTAAAATGGTCATTTAAAAATCGGGAAAAATCATGAACATGGGAAATGACCCCAATAGTCGTCCCCCAAAGTTACATGACCATACGACTTCGTATGTGAAAGAAATAAATATTCTACGATCCTATGATGCGTAGACTACGGGTCGTTACACTCTCCCCCCCTTAAGAAATTTCGCCCCCGAAATTCCTTAACCCAAAACATACAAGGGATCCCGCATGCCTAACAACCACATACAACAATCGAATATGCAAAACAAGCAAACAAGCCTATCCTAGCATGCGGAAAAACTAAATCGAAGTCAAAATCTTACCAAACTAAGAGTTCTGGATACTTCTTCCTTATGTCCTCCTCTGTTTCCCAAGTACAATCACTCTCGTCCTCGCTCCACTGTACCTTGACTAGCTTCACCGCCTTCCTTCGAAGTTGCTTCATGTCGTACTCGACAATACGGGCCGGCTTGCGGTTCCCAACCGCCTCGGGTTCTACTTCGAAGCCCTCTAACTGATCAGGTGAAATAGTCATATCTGAGTCGTGAACGAACTTCCTTAGTTGGGAAACATGAAATACGTTGTGAACTCCCGCCATCTTCTCCGGTAAGTCAATTCTGTATGCCAAATTCTCGACTAGTCCAAGAACAGGGAATGGGCCAACAAATCTTGGTGCCAGTTGCCTCTCCTGCCAAATCGTATTACGCTCTTCAACGGAGAAATCTTGACAAACACCAAGTCGCCAACGGAGAATTTTAAGTCTCTTCTCCTTTTATCGGCATAACTCTTCTGCCTATCTTGGGCAGCCTTCATTCGTTGTTGAATGATCTTAATCTTATCTGAAGTTTCCCTCACCACATCTGGTCCAAGCATAAACTTCTCGCCAGTCTCTATCCAACATGATGGTGAGTTACACGGTCTCCCGTACAAAGCTTCAAACGGAGCCATACCGATACTGGATTGGTAGCTATTATTATATGCAAACTCTACTAGATGCAAATGGTCATCCCACGATCCACAAAAGTCCAATATACATGCTCTCAAGAGATCTTCCAGAATACGGTTCACCCTCTCCGTCTGACCGTCGGTCTGAGGATGATATGCGGTACTGAGATGTAACTCTGACCCTAGAGCCTCTTGCAAGCTCTTCCAAAACCCACTAGTGAACAACGGGTCTCGGTCACTCACAATGCTTTTAGGTACTCCATGAAATCTCACTACCCACTTCATATATAATTCCGCTAACTTAGCTGCCGTTCTGGTCGATTTGACTGGTATAAACCTTGCACTTTTAGTCAGTCGGTCTACAATTACCCAAATGCTGTCATATCCCGATCTAGTCCTTGGTAATCCATCGATGAAATCCATCGAGACTTGCTCCCATTTCCATTCGGGAATTTCTAAGGGCTGTAACAAACCACTAGGCTTCTTTTGCTCGGCTTTAACTAGTTGGCAATTCATGCACTTGGATATAAACTTCCCAACGTCTCTTTTCATTCCTTCCCAGTAGTAAGTCTGCTTCATATCTCGATACATCTTATTACCACCGGGGTGTATAGTCAGCTTTGAGTGATGACATTCTCTAAGCACTTCATCCCTCAATCCATTTACGTTGGGTACAACAAGTTTTCCATTCTTTCTAAGCCAACTATCTCGATCAAGCCCATACTTGTTCACCTCCTCATCGATACCCATCTCTAACTTGGAGATGATTTCCAATAGGTTAGGATCGTCCCTCTGACTAGAGCCGATTCGCTCAATCAAAGTGGGTCTGATCGTCAAACTTGCTAACATTTCTGGATCCAATTCGCACTTTGGTCTGAAATCAAACCCCGCGATAAACTCCAGTTGCTTCCATTTAAGGAACATAGCCCCTAAGCTGGCATGTCTTCTACTCAATGCATCAGCCACCGCATTGCCCTTTCCTGGTGTATATGCGATGTCAAAATCATAGGAAGCTAGGAACTCTAACCATCTCTGCTGACGGAGATTCAGATCTTTCTGAGAGAAGAGATACTTTAACGACTTATGATCTGTAAACAACTCAAATCTTTCCCCCAAGAGATAGTGTCTCCACATCTTTAACGCGAACACGATCGCTGCCAATTCTAAATCATGGGTAGGGTATCTTCTCTCGTGCGGTTTCAATTGCCGACTTGCATAAGCTATAACCCTACCGCCTTGCATCAATACAACACCCAGTCCGGTACCACAGGCATCCGTGTATACCGTCATCTCTTCATCCCCCTTAGGAATGACTAACACTGGTGCGCTTGTCAAATTGTCCTTTAGACTCTTGAATGCATTCTCGCACCTTTCATCCCAGGCAAAAGCTTGATTCTTCTTGGTCAACTGGGTCAATGGTGCTGCTATCTTGGAGAAACTTTGGATAAACTTACGATAATACCCCGCTAACCCCAAGAAACTTCTTACATCTGTTGCATTCTTGGGCGTAGGCCAATCCTGTACCGTAGCCACCTTCGCCGGGTCCACGGCAATACCATTCTCTGATACAACATGGCCCAAGAACCTCACTTCCCTCTTCCAGAAGTGGCACTTGGAAAACTTTGCTTTCAATTGGTGTTTTCTCAACACCTCCATCACTATTCTTAAATGTCCCTTGTGTTCTTCCTCTGTCCTCGAGTAGACCAAAATATCATCAACGAACACAAGGACAAACTTATTCAACTGATCTCTGAATACCCTATTCATAAGATCCACAAAATATGCTGGGGCATTGGTCAGCCCGAATGGCATGACCAACCACTCATAAAACCCAGACGGCGTCCGAAATGCCGTTTTAGCTATACTCTCAGCTTCCACTCTAAGCTGATGAAAACCTGTCGCGAGATCCAACTGAGAAAATACTCTCGCGCCACTCAACTGATCAAACAAATCATCTACCCGCGGTAGAGGATACTTGTTCTTGCTCGTCACTTTATTCAATTCGCGGTAGTCTACACACAAACGAAGGGAACCATCTGCCTTGGTAGCAAACACAACTGGTGCTCCCCATTCAGAAACACTCCTTCTGATAAATCCCTTCTTCAAAAGATCGCTGACTTGCACCTCGAGCTCTCGCTGCTCCCTTGGTGCCATACGACGAAGTGGCATCACTATAGGCCTGGCATCCTTTACCAAATCAATACGAAACTCAATCTCTCGGTGTGGTGGAAGTCCGGTCACTTCTTCGAAAACATCCGGATACTGGCCAACCACGGGCAAACCTGACAACTCACTATGCGGAATGTCGAGGGAGTTTAGAAAACTAGCCAATACCCCCTTACTGGGTAGACCACCAAACACTATCCTCCGCCCATCATCCGCTCTAGCTGTCACCAACAAGCCCTCACAGTCGACCACCACCCCGTATCTTTGGAGCCAATCTACTCCCAAAATAATGCCAAACCCAGTAAAGCCCAAAACAAAGCAATCACAAACAAACATGCATCCATGACTCGATAAGACCACATTACGACAAATCATGCTAAGGCTAGTCGAACCACCAATCGGGTTCGTCACTACTAAAGGTCTATCGACAATCTCGGGCTCCAATCCCAACCTATCTACCAGGTCACTAGATATGAAAGAACTGGAAGCTCCGGTATCAAACAAAACTCTAACAGGAACATCATAAACAGAAAGCATACCTTGAATGACGACATTCTTTCCCTTCTCCGCCGCTGTTGGGGCATTCGACGAAGAAGGAATAGCATTAAGAGCGTATGCTTTCACCATTTTCTTTTCTTTAGGGGGTTGTGGACACTTGTCCTTGTGGTGTCCCATTTGGCCACAGTTGAAGCACTTCCTATCCGCTGGCTTGGCCCGACAATTACTAGCATAATGGCCCTTCTTACCACAGCTGAAGCACTCCACATCTTGTTTATTCTTTTTCTTCTGACCATCCTTAGCCTGATTCTGCTTTCTCTTATTCTGGGAACCACCTTTTCCTCCACCACTAGCTTGTGGCTTTGGCTCATCTGCGGATGCAACCTCAGTCTTCGACTTAGGGTAGAGGCTTTCTGATCTTAATGCTTTCCCCACAATCGATTCAAACGTCTCATCGATGTGGTTAATAAGCTTTTCCCCCAAGTACTGATCCAAACCAGTTATGAATTTCTCATTCTTTTTCTCGGCAGTATCTATAAGAGATAACCCATATTTTGATAAAGTGTCAAATTCAGCAATATACTCCGAGACAGCTCTGCCATTCTGCTTGAGCTCCAAGAATTTCTTAAACAGCATTGACTTCTGAGCAGCTGGAATAAACTTCTCGCTAAAGCGAGCTTTAAACTGCTCCCAAGTAATCTGATCTTCGGGAGTAGCTGCCTTCATAGCATTCCACCAATTCATTGCCCGCCCTTGCAGCTGACGGGACGCTAGCTTTCTCTTCATTGCATCCTCAATACCCAAATCCTCGAAGATATGTTCGCAACTATCCAACCAATCCTGAACATCCGTGGCCGACTCCGTTCCGTGGAACGGCTTCCCACCAAGACTAGTATAATCCTTATTCAGCTTGGCGAAGTCGACTCTTGGCGCCTGCACTATTGGACCACCACCATTTCCACCATTGGGAGCTGCCCTCTGCACATCTCTAAGCATCTCTCTCATGAGGTCAGTAAACATCGTCCTCATGTCAGCAGCATTCCCATTATTAGCTCCCCTACCGGTACCTCTAACATATCGGCTCATCGTCAATCTGAAAAAGGAAATGATTAACGACTCCATAGTGGTGCTAGTGCAGTACGACTTCATCCTTATACTACTAATAGTATATATATAGCTTTTGAAAAACCAAAGTAATCACAAATACGCTCTCTCGTATACGTATATTATCTCTCCCTGATAACTTCCCTAGGTTAACTACGCAACCTAGAGCTCTGATACCAAGTGTGACGGCCCGTACCGCACCAGCCTGCATTTCCTCCGAAAGTGCGCTGTACACATGCCCAGCTAGCACAGAACAGTCGTCAGAAGAAAAGAAAGAAAAGAATGAACTAATCAAGGAACCTGTAGAATGTCTCACAGCGCATGGGATAAAATATAATAATAACATACTTTACATAAAACAGACGAGACAGTGCATAAGCTGATAACTAAAATCAACATCAATCATCAGAGCAGCGGAAATCCATATACAGCTTATTACAATTTTCCAAATTTACTGTCTCTAAACAAAAGAAAGCTAAAGTAGAAGATACACCAACAATGCCCAAACAGTGATCTTCAACAACACAGGGAGAATATTATGTATATAATACGTGGAAGCCTCCTGCTCGTCTCCGGATCATCTACCCGTGCATCACCAGCTAACCTGTCTCTAGTCTGCTCGTGTGAGCACCCAGAGTAATAAGAGGAGACATAAAACTCTGGGTCAGACATAAAGCCTGGTATGAGCGATAAGCATCTAAACAGAATGATAACAGGTATACTAAACCATACCTGAACCTGGACCTGCAACCAAAGAGTTAGTACCACATACCGTACGATGCTCTAAGGTGCCATAATAAATAATGTAAGAATACGGGGGTGGGGTGTGCATGTCACAATGATAGCAAACAAATCATCAATAGCAACCATCCTCACATCTCTCACTCAGTGCGTAAAGCATACGATATCTACCACTTTGGAACACTAGACAAAACTGAGGCAACGACGAATCCCGACTTGTAGAAACCCTGCTATGACCAAGCCAAACACTTGAAGTCATGACCAAACATTTCAATGACCCACTTCATTGGTCGTAGCCCTTGGTTCTACCGATGCCATAATGGCCCTGAATCCGCCTTCGTACCTCCTACCATTGGTCCAAAGCTATAGACGTCGATAACTCCTTGGCACGCGTCCCGCAGCAAAGTCCAACCATGAAGCGAACTCGTTGATTCCCATCTGAATCCTGAGCTCTAACTCCTCATTTGGACTTCCTTTGCATCTCGGGTTTGGTCGAATTGGAGTGGGTCTTCAGAAGAGTTGTCGCGCAGTCCTGGAATTCGGTTCGGTTCGGTAGTCATCATCTTCGTCGGTTCGGTTCGGTAGTCCTTCGGTTCGGGTTCTCCACTTGGTTCGGTTCGGAAGTTTAGTGCCTATTCTCTGGTTGGTTCGGTGGTTTCTCCCTTCTAAGTTCCCATACCCGATCCTGTCCTTCTCCAATTTCCGATCCGCTCCGCCCCCTTAGCTTTCTCCGATCCGATCCTCTCCAATCTGATCCGCTCCACAGCTCCGATCCGATCCGCTCCCTAGTTTCGATCCGGTCCGCTCCCTAGTTCCGATCCGATCCCCCTTGTCCACTCCAACTCTAAGCAAACAGCCTTCCTTCTCGCCGATCCTCCTCCAGTGACAAGCTCCGATCCAGTTCAGATTTCCTTGGTCAGTTCACAAATCCGATCCGACCCTCTACTCCGATCCGATCCGGTTCGGAACCTGCACATTTCTGCAACTTTCCAGCGAGCTTTCTACGCCATTTGACGACGTTTTCGACCAATCTAACTATTCTAATCAATCATAAAACATACCATAGAGTCATAGCAACATGTAAGAACAACCACAAACACCTAACAACAATTCAAATGAACCAAAATGGATCAAAAGTGGCTAAAACCTCACATTTTCCCATAATCCCTCTTAATCATGTTTAAGCATACGATTAGCAAAACACATCGAAATTAACCCAAATTTCTAACAGAGCCTTAAAACATTATTTTAGAATTTTAAGAATTTTTCCAGAATTTATTTACGTATAAATTCGCTAATCTTCACTAATTACCCTTAATCACCGTAATTAGTGCAAAAACTATGCAAATCACTCACCTTGGCCACAAATGAATCACCAAATCTGAAATACTCTCTGTTTGGGTCGAATCCCTATGTGTAGCAGCAGCTCCTAACTTGCTTTGTTGCTATTTGGCCTTGCTTTGACGTAGTTTAGGCTTAATCTTCACTAAAAATGTGTTTTGGAGTGGTTTTAGAGGATGGAGGCCATTACTAAGGTCTCAAGGAGGTTTGTGGCGGCTCAAAACTGAAATGAAAGTGATAACCTAACCCTAATCAGTCCTCCTATACCTCTAAACCCGAAATTCCCCTATGGGTCTAGCTGCTAATCACCCGGTTAAGCCCAATTAAGCTGTTTTCCACCGTCTGAAACTTGTTTCAGCCATATCTCCCAAACGGTAAGTCCGTTTGGCTAATGTGACCACTCTACGGAAAGAGAAACCATCATCCGAAGCCAATGGAAGTGGTTTCAGGTCAAAATTCCTTTCCAGTCAAAAGTTATGGCCAAAACAGTGATAACTAGGGGTAAAATGGTCATTTAAAAATCGGGAAAAATCATGAACATGGGAAATGACCCCAATAGTCGTCCCCCAAAGTTACATGACCATACGACTTCGTATGTGAAAGAAATAAATATTCTACGATCCTATGATGCGTAGACTACGGGTCGTTACAAACTCCTTCTCGAATAAACGATATTCGATAATCTCTCTTCGAATAACTAATATTCGATAACTCTTCCTTTTCAAATATCTCATATTTTAAAATCTCACTTTGATTAAACTATAATCGATAACTCCCTTCGATGAAACTAACATCGATAACTCCTTTCGATGAAACTAACATCGATAACTCCTTTCGATGAAACTAACATCGATAACTCCTTTCGATGAAACTAACATCGATATTTTTAACTCGACGAACTTAACTCGACTAACTTAACTTGACTCGACTAACTCGACTTACTTGGTTCGACCAATTCGATTCGATTAACTAGGCTCGACTAACTTGACTAACTTAACTCGACTTACTTGATTCGACCAATTCGATTCGATTAACTAGGCTCGACTAACTTGACTAACTTAACTCGACTTACTTGGTTCGACCAATTCGATTTGATTAACTAGGCTCGACTAACTTGACTAACTTAACTCGACTTACTTGGTTCGACCAATTCGATTCGATTAACTAGGCTCGACTAACTTGACTAACTTAACTCGACTTACTTGGTTCGACCAATTCGATTCGATTAACTAGGCTTGACTAACTTGGTCGAACCACCCGATCAACTCAACTTATTTAACTTAACTTATTTCTCAACTAGATCAACTCGATTAACTCCTATCGAATAACTAATATTCGATTAAACTCCATTCGCTTGACTCTAGATCGCAGCGATCACAATGGTTACGCCTGATTCCCTCAGGAAACATCCGACTGCCGTAGGCTATTTACAGCCCTGCGAATTACGCTAGCAGTCGTACAAGATGGCAACTTACCCTGAATACTATGTTTGACTAAATCTGTCTCAAATAATTATATTTGATTAACTTTAGTTCGTTTTAACTCTAATCGATTAACTCTAACTGATTAACTCTAACTGGTTAACTCTAACTGGTTAACTCTAAATGGTTAACTCTATTTGACTAACTCGACTTGACTAACCCCTTTCGAATAACATATTCGATTAACTAACTTTCGAATACCATATTCGATTAACTAACTTCGAATACCATATTCGATTTCTCCTTTCGAATACCATATTCGATTAACTAACTTCGAATACCATATTCGATTAACTCCTTTCGAATGTCTATATTCCATTAACTTTATTCACTTTATAAAGATTTCCTTTTTAACAACGTTTTATTCATTTGAAAAGATTTACTTTTAAATAACGGTTCTACACTTTAAAAATGATTTCCTTTTTATAATGTACCCTTTCCAATTCTATTTGTAAATGGTTTACAAACATTTCCTTTTCAAATTTATTCTTGAAATATTCTAACTCCTTAAATTCCCGGGAAAATTCGCCATAACCTCCTTTGTATCGGGAGCATCGGGAAAATCCCCAAACTCGCCACACAGGCCTTTCCACTTAAAAGAAAATGTTTTGAAATTATTTTCTTTTTCTATGTATCTCCTATTTATAAATATTCAAATTTATAAATATTTCTTATTTATAAATATTCCACTTTATAAATATCTCTTATTTATAAATATTCCAATTTATAAATATTCCATTTTCAATATCACTTTGAAAATCCCCTTATCAACATTCCGGTATGTTATGGTATTCAATCATATCAAATCACGATGTTCAATATCGTCCAAGCACATAAAATCGCCCACGGATTTTATATCACATCATATAACAATATATGAAAAACAATAAAATAACTGTTGAGGAATCCAGTCGGATTCCTCCAACCTGTTTCCCAGCATCCACAGATGTTACACAACATGATTGTCATCACTTTTAGTTCAATATGAATTATTCTGATAAACAGAATCAATATATAACTATCTAACTGTTTATATATTATATATATATTAATATATATATATATATATATATAATATTTTCATTTACTGACTAGCAGTTCAATCAAACAGTCAACACACAATCAAACAGACAATTTCTAACAGTTCTAAAAATACAACATGAAATTATAAACTGTTCAGAGTTGGTGAGATTTACTCACATTTGCAGTTCATCGTTAAAGAACGATAAACTGTTATTTGATTTGAATCAAACAATTTATTTCGCCATAAATTCAAACGAGCTCCAATCCACTCCCAGTCAGCTTTGCTGTGAAGCTCTCGTCCATACGGTCCCAACGCAACTTAGGGTTCATGATTCTGACACCGTACGCAATAGTTATGATTTATACAAGACAACACATTAAATTTTAAATTAAATTAACTCAATAAACATTTACTTTGGGCTTTCACCATGAAATCTTTTCCTGGCCCAAACAATCAAACCCGCCCGCTACTTCCTTCATCTTCACTACCGTGTAAACTCCAAACACCATTACAGTGATTTTAAACCTCCATCGATCCCATACTGGTCAACGAAAACCCAAACTGAAGTCACCAATATTCATCACTACCCAAACTAAATCACTCCATGTTATCATCCCTCCATTCGACGCCGTGCTGGTCCTCCCGTCGTTCGAGTTCTGGTCGTCGTTTGCGCTAGGAAATCGACAGATTTTTTTCCAATAAAATTCCCAAAAACAACATACCAAAGCCAATCGATCTGCTGAGTTCAAATACGAACTCGATTTGATCCCAAACTTCGTTAATTTCTAACAAGCTTGAACCCTAGTTCGACCTTTGTAAACCAACAGCGGAAACCCCATGTCGATTTCGACATACCCCCTATCAAACTGAAGAAAACTCCTTGGCGAAACCACATATACCGATCATATGATTTAAGGGAATTTATTCGATTTCTTTTTGATTTTTCCTTTGATCAAAATGTTTACTGTAATGGGTTTGTGCGGGTTTATATAGGCTGTTGGAGGTTGGTAAGAATTGTGGTTGAGATAGGTGGTTGCGTGGCCTTCATATTACCCACGAAAAATGATGGGATATTTTTATTTTGATTTTCTATATTTTATTTTATTGTTTTTATATTCGTTTCTGGTCTTTAAAAATCCCCACGACCACATACGATGTCTAAAAATCACGAAACTGAACATGTAGCTAGAGTTCGACATTACGGTTCCAACGAAACTGGTTTCGTCGAATTCCGACTCTGTATGCTCACATAGCGTATTTTTAACCGTCAAAATACTGACTGTTTCTCACTCTAAAAATCCGTACGGCCACACAGTGACTCTAATAATCACGAAACTGGAAATCTAACAACTATTTGATATTGCGGATCCAACAAAACTGGTTTCGTCGAATTCCGACTTCGTTTGCAAAAGTGGCTATTTTTAACGCTCTAAATAGCCTATTTAAATATATAAATATATTTAAATATAATTAAATTAAATATTAAAAATTAAATATTATCGTCTGTATTCACAGTGGCATACCACACAGCTCTAGAATATTCCTGTATGTATTTACAACTCGATATTCACTTCTGGGTCAAACCGATATTTCATTTATATTGAAATCCCTTTTAAAAATATAAATAATTCCTTTATAAATTATAAAGGAATTCCACAACGACTTTTCTAAAATTTCATTTGGACATACATCAAAATCTACATGACGAAATCCCGATTTTTCTCTTCCACTAGAAAGATATACTCCACCAGCTCCACACGTTTCTTGTTTCACATAAATCCGTTTTAAAACGAATCCTGTACATTCAGTTGAAGTTCAAATCGCCAAATCGCGAACTGCAGCGCCATTTTAAGCTCTATTTTAATTATATTATAATTATACATTCAAACTGTCGGCGATTGAATATATTCGCTAATATATCTCAACTCTAAGCTGAACTAAATCTCGGGAATGACCCAGTTCACATTATATTGTCAATTCACTATTTCTGGTTATTTCTGAATTAAATATATTATTTAATTATTTAAATTAATTAAATATTCACTATAATTTAATTAAACGACGATTTAATTCCCTATATCACTATTTATATAATTAAATAAATTAATTATACCCCTGAAAAATGCGGGTCATTACATTCTTCCCCACTTAAAATAATTTCGTCCTCGAAATTTGCTAAGTTAGAGAACGACCCTAACGACTGGTTAGAACATATTTGTTCACTTCTAAACTTCAGTTTCCAACTAGACCAATTTAATTTCAATTAAATATTAATTAATTCTTATCAACGAAAATTTCCAAAAATCCTGAAAATTTTCTAACGCCTTAACTCTTCGAAAAATTTCGCCAGCACCTCCTTTGTACTGGTCAATATCTCAAACTCCAACTCGCCTCTCTGGGCCATCTTCAACCCAAAAGAAAATCAAAACGCTAAACGGCTTGCCAATTCGGCTCATAAATTCCAAACTCATATAAAATATAAACTTGTACCTTTTTGTCGGGCATATCATTATATCTCTACCATCTGTTATCAACTCGGCATATACAAATGCCATCCCAATCAAACTCAATCACTTTTATATCGTCAAACAAAATCATTCGCTTATACTCAAGTCGAATCCCATTGTCAATCTCAAGTTTCATTCCTGATTTTCAAATTCTAAGTCCAGCTAAATTTCAAATTGTTGACTTACCCATTCAATTCTATTTAACTTAGTTCAAGTTAAATTTCAATTTATTTTTTCCATCTTATTTCATTTAACTTCATAAGTTAAATTTAAATTTCAAATTTCAAATTCCTGGATTTATTTCAAATCAATGTGAAATCATAATACCTATTCAAAATATTTGAATTTCTAAGCACTTGTTTTCTCAAAACAATTCAAATCAAAATCTTTGGTAGTAATCCACCACTTAGAAACTCGAAAATCACACCGATGATACTGCGCAGTCATCATCGAAATTATTTTCCAGCGACCCAAGTGATTTCAATACCATATCATTTCAAAACCCTTACTAAATACTTCCATTTTGAAAACATTTCAAAATCTCCCAGGAACTTAAAATTTCCTTATTTTAATTCCAAATCTGATTTAAATTCAAATTTAATTCATCTGATTTCATATATTTTACTTATATGATTCTGATTGGTTATATATAACCATTTCACTTTATAATCTCATTCGATTATAAATACAACCAATATATCTAATATATGATAATATATTACATATCCATACTGTGTCGGTCCATCGTATTCAAGTATTTATTTACTCCTACCGATACAGTGGATCAAACTGATCGACCAGAACTCATAAACAACTCAGCCAATGAATCTCCACAATATAAAACCATTTTTATATCAAATACAAATACGCACTCGTATATATACACTCAAACTCAATCTAGGGTATTACTAACCCTATCTCTACCGAGTCACGCCACAGAGCCAAGGTAATTCTTAACTTAAGCTCTGATACCAACTGTAACGACCCGGATTTTGAGCGACTTTGGTTATCGACATAAGCTCGACGTCGATAACCAAAACATCGAAAAATCCCGGTAATTAATGAAAGAAATTAGAAGGTGAGAATAGATAAGATAGAAACTTAGAATAGAAGAATAAGAACACAACATCAGAGTGACACGAACCTCACAGCGGAACGAATAACATATAATAGATAACATAACTTTGAAATATAACAGTTATGTATACAATAGCACTTATCAGAGTACAGCACTTACAACACAGCGGAAATAAACTATAGCTATATGATCCAGAAGCCTCCTGCTCCAGCTCTTCAAGTATATCTGTAAATCCCGACTACTTGACTGCCCGTACAAATTTAGGCACCCAAGAGTTTAGGGAAAAAACAAAGTAAACTCCAGGTCAGTCATGGGACTGGTGTGAGTAAAATAGTTTAAACAGGTATATGAACAAGTAAACGATATCTCATAAGACCACGCCGTGAATACGGAATGGGTTTATCCCTTATGAGAATCCAAAATATCTTTATATCAAAAACCTTTTGATATTATAATAATGTCTATGTACAAATAGATATCAACTAGAAGAAACGCTTTCATCTCACGTTCTACATATATAGTATACAATCAAAATCGCAAGCACGTATTGGATAATGGATTTCCAACTATGACAAGGTATGGAACCACCTTCCGATCAGTGTACTCTAGGAACGATACACTGGAGTTCAACAAGAACATCTTGTAACTCAGCCACACATGACCGACCACTCATTTCGCTTGAGTGTATCGAATGTATATCACCAACGGTTGGGATCAGCAACCGTTCCCGTATATATATGGGACATCATTGATAGATTAAAGAAGCAAATGAATATTCTCTAGATAGGTGATTATACACCTTACTTCGGTGAGACCGACTTAGCCATGCTGCCTGCCCGATTTCTGTCATTTACTGGTTGATGAGGCTAGAAGCTACGCTTTATCATCACATCAGATTCACTTCGAATGCCACATTGTTAGGTCCATCGAAAATCACTAATTGACGTCTATAACCATACATTACGTGTCAGCTAAAAGAAGTTTCCTTCTCCGCTTCCACTCTTGGTACGGTTGAAGAAATCAATGTACGTGGCCTTTCTGGAAATACTCTGTCAGACATTCATTCATACAAGTCATCCTCATTCACTTAGAATGTCACATCGTCATACCCGCCAAATCACAAATTGACTTATCCGAAAATAACACGGGTATACAGCTAAGAGAAACGAATTCCTCCGCCACCAAACGTGAATACGTTTGAATAGATCAACTTACGCGATCCATTGGATATACTCTGTCAGACCTTCGTCCATACAAGTTGTCCTGGGACTGGACAAACCAAAGGCACTATTTCGTATATCCATCTTAGTCACTGTTATCTAAGACTTATACAACAGCCCTTGCATTTTACTCCGTCTTCAATTATCTTTGGCATATATGATTCGCGACGCTTATGCCAATACAGAGTGGTTCTATGGATAATAATCCAACCGGTCTCTCCATATTAACAACGTTAAAATGGTCAAAACTTCGATAGTCGGTGAGTTAACTATCAAAGAAAAACAAGTGTGCAAACAACGATATTATTTCCAAATGGAAATTATATCGAACAAACATCATTTAACATAAATCTCTTTAGTTCATTTATTTACTTATCTCCTGTTTCCCTATATTCTAAATTCTTATTTTTCTTTTATCAGAAAACATTTCTGATTCTCGTTTGGAAAACATTTCCAAAACTCCTTTATGATCAAACCTTACCATTTCTTAGTCAAGAAGGAAGTCACTCAAGTTGGGGTATAATTACCTCTCAGACCTTAACTGAACAACGTTATAACTTCGAAATGGTCAAAGTTTATCTTTTAATCTTTAACAACTTCTTTATGCCTTTCTCGGATTCAATTTTACTAATCCACTTCTATATTTCAAACATTGGTTATAACGATAACGTTATAATCCCTCCTTTCGAATTATCTAACTTTAATTATAACTTCTATTCTTATTAGTGAATAATTAACCTAACACTTATTTATTTATAAATAAATAAATCTCTATTTAAACACTGGAAAGTATAAGTACTTTCCCGAATTCGATATAATCGAATTTGCCGATTAACTCTCTTCGAGAAATCTCTATTTGATTAACTCTTCTTCGAATAACCTATATTCGATTAACTCCTTCTCGAATAAACGATATTCGATAATCTCTCTTCGAATAACTAATATTCGATAACTCTTCCTTTTCAAATATCTCATATTTTAAAATCTCACTTTGATTAAACTATAATCGATAACTCCCTTCGATGAAACTAACATCGATAACTCCTTTCGATGAAACTAACATCGATAACTCCTTTCGATGAAACTAACATCGATAACTCCTTTCGATGAAACTAACATCGATATTTTTAACTCGACGAACTTAACTCGACTAACTTAACTTGACTCGACTAATTCGACTTACTTGGTTCGACCAATTCGATTCGATTAAATAGGCTCGACTAACTTGACTAACTTAACTCGACTTACTTGATTCGACCAATTCGATTCGATTAACTAGGCTCGACTAACTTGACTAACTTAACTCGACTTACTTGGTTCGACCAATTCGATTCGATTAACTAGGCTCGACTAACTTGACTAACTTAACTCGACTTACTTGGTTCGACCAATTCGATTCGATTAACTAGGCTCGACTAACTTGACTAACTTAACTCGACTTACTTGGTTCGACCAATTCGATTCGATTAACTAGGCTCGACTAACTTGGTCGAACCACCCGATCAACTCAACTTATTTAACTTAACTTATTTCTCAACTCGATTAACTCGATTAATTCCTATCGAATAACTAATATTCGATTAAACTCCATTTGCTTGACTCTAGATCGCAGCGATCACAATGGTTACGCCTGATTCCCTCAGGAAACATCCGACCGCCGTAGGCTATTTACAGCCCTGCGAATTACGCTAGCAGTCGTACAAGATGGCAACTTACCCTGAATACTATGTTTGACTAACTCTGTCTCAAATAACTATATTTGATTAACTTTAGTTCGTTTTAACTCTAATCGATTAACTCTAACTGATTAACTCTAACTGGTTAACTCTAACTGGTTAACTCTAACTGGTTAACTCTATTTGACTAACTCGACTTGACTTACCCCTTTCGAATAACATATTCGATTAACTAACTTTCGAATACCATATTCGATTAACTAACTTCGAATACCATATTCGATTTCTCCTTTCGAATACCATATTCGATTAACTAACTTCGAATACCATATTCGATTAACTCCTTTCGAATGTCTATATTCGATTAACTTTATTCACTTTATAAAGATTTCCTTTTTAACAACGTTTTATTCATTTGAAAAGATTTACTTTTAAATAACGGTTCTACACTTTAAAAATGATTTCCTTTTTATAATGTACCCTTTCCAATTCTATTTGTAAATGGTTTACAAATATTTCCTTTTCAAATTTATTCTTGAAATATTCTAACTCCTTAAATTCCCGGGAAAATTCGCCATAACCTCCTTTGTATCGGGAGCATCGGGAAAATCCCCAAACTCGCCACACAGACCTTTCCACTTAAAAGAAAATGTTTTGAAATTATTTTCTTTTTCTATGTATCTCCTATTTATAAATATTCAAATTTATAAATATTTCTTATTTATAAATATTCCACTTTATAAATGTCTCTTATTTATAAATATTCCAATTTATAAATATTCTATTTTCAATATCACTTTGAAAATCCCCTTATCAACATTCCGGTATGTTATGATTCAATCATATCAAATCACGATGTTCAATATCGTTCAAGCACATATAATCGCCCACAGATTTTATATCACATCATATAACAATATATGAAAAACAATAAAATAATTGTTGAGGAATCCAGTCGGATTCCTCCAACCTGTTTCCCTGCATCCACAGATGTTACACAACATGATTGTCATCACTTTCAGTTCAATATGAATTATTCTGATAAACAGAATCAGTATATAACTATCTAACTGTTTATATATTATATATATATAATATTTTCATTTACTGACTAGCAGTTCAATCAAACAGTCAACACACAATCAAACAGACAATTTCTAACAGTTCTAAAAATACAACATGAAATTATAAACTGTTCAGAGTTGGTGAGATTTACTCACATTTGCAGTTCATCGTTAAAGAACGATAAACTGTTATTTGATTTGAATCAAACAATTTATTTCGCCATAAATTCAAACGAGCTCCAATCCACTCCCAGTCAGCTTTGCTGTGAAGCTCTCGTCCATACGGTCCCAACGCAACTTACGGTTCGTGATTCTGACACCGTACGCAATAGTTATGATTTATACAAGACAACACATTAAATTTTAAATTAAATTAACTCAATAAACATTTACTTTGGGCTTTCACCATGAAATCTTTTCCTGGCCCAAACAATCAAACCCGCCCGCTACTTCCTTCATCTTCACTACCGTGTAAACTCCAAACACCATTACAGTGATTTTAAACCTCCATCGATCCCATACTGGTCAACGAAAATCCAAACTGAAGTCACCAATATTCATCACTACCCAAACTAAATCACTCCATGTTATCATCCCTCCATTCGACGCCGTGCTGGTCCTCCCGTCGTTCGAGTTCTGGTCATCGTTTGCGCTAGGAGATCGACAGATTTTTTCCCAATAAAATTCCCAAAAACAACATACCGAAGCGAATCGATCTGCTGATTTTAAATACGAACTCGATTTGATCCCAAACTTCGTTAATTTCTCACAAGCTTGAACCCTAGCTCGACCTTTGTAAACCAACAGCGGAAACCCCATGTCGATTTCGACATACCCCCTATCAAACTGAAGAAAACTCCTTGGCGAAACCACATATACCGATCATATGATTTAAGGGAATTTATTCGATTTCTTTTTGATTTTTCCTTTGATCAAAATGTTTGCTGTAATGGGTTTGTGCGGGTTTATATAGGCTGTTGGAGGTTGGTAAGAATTGTGGTTGAGATAGGTGGTTGCGTGGCCTTCATATTACCCACGAAAAATGATGGGATATTTTTATTTTGATTTTCTATATTTTATTTTATTGTTTTTATATTCGTTTCTGGTCTTTAAAAATCCCCACGACCACATACGATGTCCAAAAATCACGAAACTGAACATGTAGCTAGAGTTCGACATTACGGTTCCAACGAAACTGGTTTCGTCGAATTCCGACTCTGTATGCTCACATAGCGTATTTTTAACCGTCAAAATACTGACTGTTTCTCACTCTAAAAATCCGTACGGCCACACAGTGACTCTAAAAATCACGAAACTGGAAATCTAACAACTATTTGATATTGCGGATCCAACAAAACTGGTTTCGTCGAATTCCGACTTCGTTTGCAAAAGTGGCTATTTTTAACGCTCTAAATAGCCTATTTAAATATATAAATATATTTAAATATAATTAAATTAAATATTAAAAATTAAATATTATCGTCTGTATTCACAGTGGCATACCACACAGCTCTAGAATATTCCTGTATGTATTTACAACTCGATATTCACTTCTAGGTCAAATCGATATTTCATTTATATTGAAATCCCTTTTAAAAATATAAATAATTCCTTTATAAATTATAAAGGAATTCCACAACGACTTTTCTAAAATTTGATTTGGACATACATCAAAATCTACACGACGAAATCCCGATTTTTCTCTTCCACTAGAAAGATATACTCCACCAGCTCCACACGTTTCTTGTTTCACATAAATCCGTTTTAAAACGAATCCTGTACATTTAGTTGAAGTTCAAATTGCCAAATCGCGAACTGCACGCCATTTTAAGCTCTATTTTAATTATATTATAATTATACATTCAAACTGTCGTCGATTGAATATATTCGCTAATATATCTCAACTCTAAGCTGAACTAAATCTCGGGAATGACCCAGTTCACATTATATTGTCAATTCACTATTCCTGGTTATTTCTGAATTAAATATATTATTTAATTATTTAAATTAATTAAATATTCACTATAATTTAATTAAACGACGATTTAATTCCCTATATCACTATTTATATAATTAAATAAATTAATTATACCCTTGAAAAATGCGGGTCATTACATATTGAGTATGTGTGGAAGGAAAATGTGGCATATAACATGATGAAAATATGATGTTAGGCACCAATTGTTGGTAAATCATGAATTAAAAATATGACTAATGCCATAATAATGAGTTAGGATAGGTGTTAGGCACCAAGTGTGTATCGATCTAGTTGGTGTTGTATGACACAGACAATGTTGAAATGTTGGGAATTGCTGATTTTAATAAGTGTTGATGAAGCTAAAATAGCTAATCTTGAAATCTTGAATTGGTTTCATTAAGCTTTTGTAATATTTAATCCTGCATTTGTGCAGAGTATGTGGAGATGGAGCCCGGACCAGTAGATCCGAGCGTGTTATATTTGCAGCCGCGACACAGGACATCGAATGCTACTCGGACGCAGGTAGCAATTTGTTAATATTTTCATATTTTGATCTTCAGTTTTTTAGACGTCAAACCCCAATTTTTGTTATCTGTTAAATTTGCAGAGTGTCAATGTTGATTATGTCATAGACCACTCGTCGTCACTTTCGAAAGTGACGTCCGAGGATGCTCGCGTACTTTTAGAGATAGAGAGGACTGGATTCCTGCATATTTTTCGCTTAGATTACATCCAGCTAGATCATAGCCTTGTTGCTGCTTTAGTGGATAGGTGGAGGCCTGAGACATACACGTTTCACCTACCAGTCGGTGAGATGACTATCACATTAACAAATGTTGCGGTTTTACTAGGATTGCCTATTGGCGGCAATGCTGTTGCATTTGATGGTGCGCAACATGATTATTTGCAGCTATGTCACGACCTACTAGGGCTGGATCCACCAGCCAATCACGTAAGGGGTGGCCACATGGTTAATATTACATGGTACCGTAATCAGTTGGCCGGTGATATTTATGCAGATGCCACCCAGATAGAGGTTGAGCAACGGGCTCGTTGCATTTTACTACATATTATTTTCTGCAGAATGATGGTCGACCATGCCAAGACCCGCATAGATTTGAGATGGCTACCTTTTTTAGCTGACATCGGGCAATGCGCTACATATTCGTGGGGTAGTGCAGTGTTGGCCTATGCATATCAGGAACTGTCTAAGTCCGCGCTGCAACAGTATAACTGTGTTGCTGGTTGCCCGACACTACTTCAGGTATGAACCGAATTTCTATAGTTTACTGTTATACAATGTGATATGCATCATTCTCTTGTATTAATAGTATATTCTTGTGTACTTAGCTTTGGTCCTGGACTTATCTTCCCGTCGGAAGATTAGTAGTGACTCCTAATCCCATCGACGCATCGATGCCGCTTGGAGCTAGGTATACCTATTTGATAGTTTATTTTATTAAACACAACACATACTATTTCCAATATATGTACCTTTTATTATCGTGTAACAGGTGGTGTGGAAAAAAGAATACGCGACATACACCGAGACGAGAGCTGGCCTTTTACCGCAATGAGTTGGACGTCCTTACGGATGAAAAGGTTACATGGTATCCGTACACTAATGACGTACTAGCCCCACTACCAGTCACTTGCAGAGCTCATAGGTACATTTGGACGGCGAGAGTACCTATGATAGCCTACACCTTCACCGCTTGGCACCTTCCCGATAGGTTATGAGGCAGTTCGGCATGAGGCAGCATATACCGGATGATGCACCGCCTTACAGTGAGGGCTACTGTGCGCAGGACTTTCACATGCATCATGCTATGTGGAATGCCCGCGATGAGTATATTCAGTTCAAGAGGGAGCCCCCCATATCCACGGCGAAGTACATGAGGTGGTACTGGAATATTACATGACGCTACGTCCTTAATGCCAGAGTAGATACTGCGTTAGCACCGTATGTTCCTAGAGCACCACTAGAGAGGAACATGGTAAGTTGATGTGTGTACTATTAAATACAATCAGTTTTATATAAGTCCACTCTATCTAATATTCTTTAAAATTTGCAGGTTGATGGTATTAGCTATGCGTGGGAGGAGGCAGAAAAGCTAAAAGAGAGGCAAACTGACGACGAGGGAAGGGCGATGTGCACGAACATACAGAAGATTTTAAACGTGATTCTATGCAGGAACAAGCTAGATCGGCCGAAACCGCCATCTCCTCCACCTCCTCCTCCTCCTGCAGGTCCTCCTTCTCCTCCTCCAGCAGCGCACGAAGAAATTGTGCATGGCCCATCTCAACCTGCACCTACATTACCACGTACCAGTAGTGCACGACGCACTAGGAGCAGCAGCGGCAGTGGTTCGTCTTCAACTTCCACACTGATACTCAGGCGGCCGAGACGAGACAAGTGCATGTTTGATTGGTCTAACTATTAGTGCATGTTTGATTGGTTTAACTAGTTGTGTTTGTCTATTTAATTTGATAGCAGACTTTGTGTATGAATTTGCTATGTTATGGTCAATGTGCAACTATGGCATGTTGTAAGGCATGTTTTCCAAATATGTGCAGGTTACAGGTACACTGAAGGCGAGTTTTCGTAGTTTTCTGAAGGCAAGTTTCCAAAACTCGCCTTCAGTGTATCTGTAACCTAAAACAGGCCTATATCTGTTATTTCTTTTGGAAGATGGCTAAACCTGTGATACTTTTCAAAAACAGGCCCAAGTACGTAAAAAGTCCAATCAACAATGCATTTGGGGAAGTTCGCCAGTTCTAAAATTCTTATCATACTATCCCAATGCAAAAAGTCAAAAACTTTGGTCATATCTAGTTTTAGCATGGCTGTAGGAGATATGTAATTGTTGTAGTAACCTTATGGAGTTTCTGTGTAACTAGGATGCTACATGTAGGAAGGCCGCGTGACTGCAAGAGATGATGTTAATTAGGTACCACTGAATTTAGTCGATAAGTTATGATCTTGGATATACACTTGTATATGGTGTTGTAGAGGTAATGGGATGGAATTGATGTACACAGTCAACGTTTCTAACCATAGGGATAAGCACTAATATTGTACAGTTGATACGGTTTAGCATCTTGTGCATAAAAAAGAATTGTGAACAAACCTATAAATGTTAGTAGATATAATTTCCCAACAAGTTGTTGGGAGAAATACATTGAACCCGCCCGGTCCACCATAAGAGTTTGGGTTCAAAAAGAACATGGCACATTTATTTCTTCATTAGTTACCAGATCATTCAGAAGATTAAAGTCAGATTGACTGAGCCTTGGCAGATCCATGGAACCAAGAGAGAGGAGACTATGTAGAACATCATTACATTTTCCCAGCACATTCCTAAAATAATCGTGGAACATATCTTGTATTTTACTGATATTTGTGATAAGCTCACCATTATTGTCAAACATAGCGGAAATAGTTTCCAAAACCAAAAATACTACCTACCCATGTGGAAAATAGGGCACCCAGAGTTTAGGTTAAAACAATAACTCCAGGTCAGTCATGTGACTGGTGTAAGAACTTATTAATTTGATTTTACACTTAAGCAAATCAAGGGACCATGCCATATAACACGGAACGGGTTTACCCCCAAGAATACCAGTGCATAAAACAAACAACGCAATGCTAAATAAAGAACAATGAAGCAATTATAAGACTCAGGTCCCATCACATAATGCAACGCAAGCCGATAAGTTATGATCTTGGATATACACTTGTATATGGTGTTGTAGAGGTAATGGGATGGAATTGATGTACACGGTCAACGTTTCTAACCATAGGGATAAGCACTAATATTGTACAGTTGATACGGTTTAGCATCTTGTGCATAAAAAAGAATTGTGAACAAACCTATAAATGTTAGTAGATATAATTTCCCAACAAGTTGTTGGGAGAAATACATTGAACTCGCCCGGTCCACCGTAAGAGTTTGGGTTCAAAAAGAACATGGCACATTTATTTCTTCATTAGTTACCAGATCATTCAGAAGATTAAAGTCAGATTGACTGAGCCTTGGCAGATCCATGGAACCAAGAGAGAGGAGACTATGTAGAACATCATTACATTTTCCCAGCACATCCCTAAAATAATCGTGGAACATATCTTGTATTTTACTGATATTTGTGATAAGCTCACCATTATTGTCAAACATAGCGGAAATAGTTTCCAAATCTTGCTTGGTTACAAGAGAGGAGTGGAAGGAGGGATTTCTGTAACCATCTTTAAACCACTTAAGGCAGAGCTTTTGTTCCTCGCTTTCCCCAGTTTGCAAAGCTTCAGCGTAAGTTTTAATAGGTCTACCTCAGTTGCCTCTAGTGTAAAGTCATTAAGATTCATCATCATAGCTTCTTGTACCCTGTCAAGTTCATATTTTAATGAGGTGGAGAAAAAAATTTCCTTTTCCAAATGTATTTGGACCAATCTTTAAGTACTTACTTGGTTTCTTTTTGCTTGCACTGCAAAACAAACATAGGGTTACCGTAGAATCTGTTAGACCAAAAATGTTTAACAATTGGAATAAAATCAAGGTCATAAGCTCAAACATTTTTAAAAAGATCTTGTTTCCCTTTTCATGGTTTCTCGCCCAAAGCTCAGAATTTAGGAAAAGAGGCTAGATAAACCAGGGGGCGGAGGAGGTTGGTTGTGTTAGGCTAGTTATGGTGCATGATTTAGTTATTGAAACCATAGTCAATTTTGGAAAAGGTTCTTGCAGTGTTGTTCCTGGAGTTATTCCAAGTGAAGATGACACCAGTTGTCTTTGTATCAATTAGATTTGAGTGCTCAACTATAATATTTAGGGTCTTATTTCATTGAAGGAAAAGGAATTACCTCCATGCCTATAAGGACTTCGAAGCATACGGTTAAAATCTCCAAGCATGATCCATGAATGGGTTTCTTGTCTTGGAGAGGGGATGAGATTAAGCATGGTTTGTATGGAGATGGCAATTTTATCTTCATATATGAAAGTGGGGTAGAAAGAGGTAGAGGTAGGATAGTGAATTTCATAGAAGTGGAGAAGATATCGTTCAAAAGAAACGATGGTGTTTAGCCCAAACCTCGAAGATAACAAGGCCATAGAGCACCGACACCCTACCATATGGGGTTGTTTCAAGATTGTGCTCAAATTCCCAAGTCGGGTTGATGTACTTTGCAGCTTGGAAGGAGAGAGGAAGATTGTGTTTTGTTTCCAGAATTACAAGCAAGTGGAGATTGTAATTCCATATTAGATCTTTACTTTGATCAAGTTTCATATTATTATGAGCTCCTCTAACATTCCATGCTCCAGTGTGGTACAACATAGTTAAGCTGTTGATTCATTGAGTTTATTTGTGATAATCCTAGTTATAGGAGTGTTTATTGCCTTTATTTCAGGTACAATGGAGGTGGTAGCAGAGTTTGGCTGAAAGTTCAGATATGATGTTTCATCTGGGTCAGAGTTGGTCAGAAGACATTTAGTTTTGAATTGTCAATATGATGGAGAAGTTTATTTTCATGCATATGAGTATCCGTTGATTCAAAGGTAGGGATTGGTTCAACAAGCATTGCATGGGGTCCTTCAAAGGGAGATCATTTTAGTTTCCTACTGGGTCTGGTGGTGCAGTGATCATGGCATTCGATTTCTGGACTTTATTATTGGCATTTGTGACATCAAATTTGGTATTTTTGGCAAATGGGTTTGAGCGGTTTTTTGGGTCGGTAATTAGTTCGAGAGTTTGATGTGCACGGTTAGTTGCCAAATTGGTAGGGTATAAGATGCCAGTTTGGTGATATTGCACGGTCAAACCTTGTGCAAGTTCTTGAGCATACTCGGCAATTTGAGCTGAAGGCAAGTTAATCTTTTCTTGGTTTTGAATTTTATCAGGCAGAAAGGATGTAATTTTGTAGAGGGTTAATTTGGTTGAAGACATTTGGTTTTGATCAGATTGCATGTTTTTGTTTTGGCCTATTTAACAACTTAGTTTTGGTGCATTTTGTTAACATGTCGCATCAAGAAAATCATCACAAGGACAAATTTTAGGGATTTTTTATCCATAAGGACAGCCCACTAAAATTTTACTCACAAGGATAATATACTGATTTTATTATTTCATGTGCGCTGATTTCTTTTTCTTCCTCATTTGGACATCGCGCTTCCCTCGATCTCGCATTCTCTTCTCCAGTGCGTTTTTTTTCTTCTCCAGCGCAATTTTTTTCTTCTGATTCATATTGCAAAATCACTCTCGAGCGTATTGATATCTCGATCAGATCTGATCTCGACATCTGAGTTTCAGATTGCAAAATCACTCTCAAACGTATTGATTTGGGATTTCGTTCACAAGATTAACGATTATTCTGTTTGAATCGACTAAAATTTATTAAAAAAATATTTCGATTATGTTCAGAAGATTAACGATGATTATGTTTGAATCGAGCAGTTTTAAAATATCAGTTTTATATTTTTTTAGGTATCATTTTTGTTTATTTAACACTGTTTTAAATTCGTTTGTTGTGTTTTAATGTTGTATTTATTTTGTAGTTGTATTGTTGCATTATCTATGTATTACAGTCGAACTTATTTCGTTATAATCAACCAAACTGTAATGTAAGTAATTTTTGTGTTCCTTTTAATTTAAAACATTACAGCAGTTTTTAGGTATCATTTTTATATTTTTTTTAGGTATCATTTTTAATGTATTCACTGTGCTATGTTTTTTTAGTTACTTTTTGTTGCTTTATTAATTTTGTTGTTGTACTGTTGCACTAGCTTTGTAATTCAATTGAATTTATTTCATTTTAATCAATCAAATTGTGATTCAAACATTTTCTGTATTGCTTTTGTCGTTAAAATATTAAAGCAGTTTTTAGATATCATTTTTATATTTTTTTTTAGGTATCATTTTTATGCCTTTTTGTATGAGAATTGTGGCAAGTAGGTAGATTTGTGTTGTTTGCTTTGGTAATTGACTTTTTTTAATACACAACATTAATTCTAACTCATACCCGCTGATAAAAAAATAACACCCATCTAGTCAATTCAAATCTTACAAAAATAATATTTATTCTCAATAATACCTACTGATTTAAAAAATAATAGCAATCGATTCAATTCAATTATCACAAAAATGAGATTATTCTCAATAATACACAATAATACCCACTTGTATCTTATGATACCTATAACTATACATAACTGATATACTAGGATACATTGTTTTCCTACACAATATAAGTACATACAACACTGCTCCCCATTCCAAGAATACATTCATGCATTTACTTTTACTTGTACTCAATCCAGTCTTGAATTCAAGTAAATTCCAGCAGCATGCAGTATCTGCAAGAATTTCATACACAATCAAAACTTATACCAACATAATAATGTAAATTCAACTAGAAAATATAAAACTGATACCTTAAAAAAAATTAAAAATGGTACCTAAAAACTGCTATGATGTAAATTCAACTAGAAAATATAAAAGTGATACCTAAAAAAATATAAATATGATACCTAAAAACTGCTATGATGTAAATTCAACTAGAAAATATAAAAGTGATACCTAAAAAATATATAAATGATACCTAAAAACTGCTATGATGTAAATTCTACTAGAAAATATAAAACAATACCTAAAAAAATATATAGAAATGATACCTAAAAACTGCTATGATGTAAATTCAACTAGAAAATATAAAACTGATACCTAAAAAAATATAAAAGTGATACCTAAAAACTGCATGACTTTCAGAGTATCAATACTAACAAAATTTGATATTATTAATTTGCCATCCAACTCACCAACATAACAATCATTCCATCAATCAACATGTACATAAGCAAGATTAGTGTTCAATACATCAGCATGTACATAATAGTCATTACTGATTTGCAAAACATTTTAAACTGTTTACATATAAAACTAAAATAAAAAACATCGTTTTCAAACACAATCTAGTTACATACAACACTATTCTAGACATTAATTCATTCATTTTCTTGTAGTTTTTTTGGTCAATCCAGTGATGAATCGAACCAAATTCCAGCAGCTAGCATGATTTGATAGTATTTCGCACACAATCATTGCTCTTGTTTTATCCATTTTTTCTTCTGTCACCTTCAGCGTAACTTCAAATTTGTTGTATGATGCCATAAATATGGTCATAAATATTCCACAATCTTCTCTGTATGTATGAAAAATATTGATGGTTAGAAATAATAGTATAAAATTTATTTTTTATTGATGGTTAGAAATAAGAAACTGATACCACTTTTCAACTAAAATTTATACATTATTGCTGAAAAGTAACAACAGATAAGAAAGTGATACCAATACTTAGTTAAAAATGATACTACATTCATGCATAGCTAACAAAAGAGAAGATGTAGTCAACTTAATGTCTCTTGCCCGCGGATTAACAAAATCATCATCCTGGTTAATAAAAAAAACATTATAGAACTGAATGATATAATTTATGAGTATCAGATGTAAATGTTATGCATCATAAATGATCATTTCACATGCACATATCAGTTTTTTAATAGTATAAAGTAATAGTTTTTACTTTGTACAATGAGTGAGTATCATTTTTATACCAACTTAGGTATCATTTTCTACTAAATTTAATGTTGCACTATTTTAAAACTAAAACTAATGCAAAAAATGTTACATTACAGTTTGGTTGATTATAATAAAATAAGTTCGACTGTTCCCTATTCTATATTTTAAAACTGATACCTAAAAAAATATAAAACTGATACCTAAAACCTGCTATGATGTAAATTCAACTAGAAAATATAAAACTGATACCTAAAAAAATATAAAACTGATACATAAAAATTGCTATGACGTAAATTCAACTAGAAAATATAAAACTGATATCTAAAAAATATAAAACTGAAACCTAAAAACTGCTATGATATTTCAAAGAAAAACTAATACAAAAAATGTATATATCCCACTTTGATTGATTAAAATGACATAATTTCGATTGAGTTGCAAAGCTAATGCAACAATACATGTAGAAAACTAATATTGCACCAAAATTATAAACACAAAAGCATAACACTATTAAAACACGAAAACTGGTACCTAAAAAAATAGCAAACTGATACCCAAAAACTGTTGCTAAATTTTCCATAAAAAAAGTATTTCCCAGCGATTTTTTTCTCGTTCATCTCTCTCGTTTGATTTTCTACGACGAATTCACGAAATCAAAAATGATGAAATCGGTGAGGAGTCGGATTGTTGAGGAAGAAATCGCGTTGGAAATCAGTGAGGAGATTGAGAAATTTGATGGAAGAGGCGGAATTTGTTTTTCGGAGGCGATTAGGGTTTGATGGAAGAGGCGGCCAATGACGTGGTGGAAGTTGATCATCGGAGTTGATTAGGGTTTGATGGAAGAGGCGGTCAGCGACTAGGGTTTTCAGTGAGAAGATGGAAATGATAAAAAGAACGTAATAAAATAGGGATTATGTTGGGCTGGCCTACTTACTGTCCTTATGGATAAATTATTAGTGGCTTGTCCATTTGATTTTTTTTAAAATTAATTTGTCCTTATAATTTTTTTCCCATGTGCATACCCTTTGTGCACATCACCAGTTTCCTTATTGCATGTCGCTGCTTATCACCTTTAGTCACTTTTACTTGATCATTTCCACCATTCAAATAAGGGTCACTGTGTATTTTTCTTCGCTCATCTGTTTTGCTTTGGTGAATTTCTTCATTACTTATGGAAAAGTGCTCTTACTGTAAACCTTCTTGTTCAAGTAATTAAAATTATTGCCTATATGCACTATCACCACTTCTCCCTCCTCCGAATCATTACCATCCCTTTTCCCATATAAATCCTAATGTTGCACTTTGTTTGTTACCATGCTTCCAGATTTCTCATTGTTCACTTCATCAATCATCTTCTCCCTATTGACATATAACTCATCAAGCATGTCAGCCACTTTTCCACATTTTTATTTAATGGTTCACTTATAAATTATTCCTTAGTACTTAGTCTCCTCTTCTTCAAGGTATTAACTCTCTGCTATGCTTTGTTTTTTCCTATCTCCTTTTTGCCATAGTTCGTGCTCACTGCTTGCTCAACCTTCTCCTTTGCTTCTTATTTTTCAGTTTTTTTTACCTTTCTCACATCCACCTGTAGTGTGACCAAATATTCGGTTTCCAATTATAGCTCACTTCTATATTTTGAACTTGCCAATCTACTAATTGAAACTATAACTTATCAACCAGTTCACTATTTGGCTTAACATCCCTCAAGCATTTAGTTAAATATAGATTTTCAAGTGGCTAAGTTGCTTCATTCATACACCACCCAAATTTGCTTGAAAGCCGAATAATTCCTAGATGTGACCATGCAAATATAGGTATGTTGGAAAACTTAACTCGAATTGGAACTGATGCAATATCACCACACATTACTGACTAAGGGGTCATATAGTCCGATGATTAAAAAATCCGCATAATAATAGGATCACCACGAATCTATCTTCCTCACACGATGATAAGATCATGAACATTACACCATTTGATTGGACTGTAGTTGATCCCTTAAGCTTCCATCTTTTCTCAAGAAATTGAATCATAGAGTTGTACGATAGGGGTTTATCAAGAAAAAACAACTAGCTAATTTCCCCTTTTATTGGATCCTACAGCTACTACTTCAGGCATAAGGACTAAGTTTTCGGACATAGGGAATGTACTACCCACGTTTCACTGTTTGAACTTAGAGAGAGAAGTTCAGTCTTGTTGATTAACTCCATTACATTGTTTGACTTGAATTAGAGGTCTTGCCACAGATAGGTGGGACGAGATGAACATTGTCAAAGGAAACATGACAGGTTAAAAGAGGAGGAGGTGGGTCATATATGGAAGTTGGAGGTGGGTCTGGGTTTGCACGAAGGAGTTTGGAAGGTTTTTTACACTACGTCATAGATGACTTACTACAACAAAAATCCAAGGTGTTGTCAGCTAAAATGTTGCCACAGCTATGCTAATTTTTGTCTATTGCAACACACCCTTCAATGTGTTAGCATAGATATCAAATTGTGTTGCTGTAGCTACAGATATATTCAAATTAAAAAATTAATAAAATTAGTAATCTGCATGAATACGATCCAACAGCCTATATTACCAATCCGCGTCAATCTGATTTTCCTTCGCAGTCTCACCTACTTTGCCCCAAATTTTCATTTTCCCTCTGAAGCCTTTGTTTCTTTTTCACTTAAGGAAAAAAATAAAACTCGCTTTCTTTTCAATGGCCTAATTGAAAATCAGGGTTTCACCCTCAGACTATGGCTTCTTTAATTCGAGGCGATTGGTTTATATAGGATACTAAAACCCTAAAACTTGTGAGTAATCGCGGACCGTTAGATTCAAGATCCGGGAGTTTAGCGCCTTTGATGAAGAGGTTGGTGATGGAGTGTGGTTAAGTCGAAGGTGTTGATCTGAGAAAGGACAAAAACTGGTTCATGATTGCACGTGGATCGCCCGTTTTTGGGTCCTATAGTGGCAATCGACGATCGGATTTGAGGCTGCTGCTTGGAGTTATGGGGGTGCCACTTGTGCATGTTCATGTTAGTTCCGGCGAGCCTCTACCTCATATAAGCATCAAAGATACTCCCATTTGGAGTAACTGAGTAAATTTCTATTTTATTTTTTATAATTAAATCGTTTCCTGGGTATTCTCTATATTACATTTATTCCCGTCGGATTCTCAAAATGGGTTTGTTAAGTTAATTTTTAGACTTGGTTGTTAAGCATCTCAAAATAGATTTGTTAAGCATATAATGAACAAAATGTTACTTAATTTTTTTATTACAACTTGGATGTTTATTTTGGGATACCCCTGCAACTTATTAATCATGCAATGGATTTATGATCATTTTTAGACTTTAAACTAGTTTGTTTAAGATAATAACAATTTAGGGAAAAATTATATAAGCCATAAAGATGATCTAACTCAGTAGACCCAACATGACCATATACTTATAAGCACTTGGTATTGCCTCTATCCATTTTGGACCTAGCTTTGAATGAGTTTGTCTAGTTTTTGAATAACATAGTTTGACCCGATAATAGCTCAGTATTGGCAGTTGGAGTCTGAGAGCCAAAACCCGAAATTTGGAGATTCTGGATATTCAGTTGATGATATGGTGTGGTTTGGGACGGATAAAGGGAGAAGTGTTGTAATAATTCGGAAAATCAGAACCAATTTTTTTTTTTGGCTGTTTTAATGAATTTTGAATATTTAAAATGATTTATTTCAAATAATAACGACTAGAAATATATTTTGAATAGAATTAGAACGTATATATTTATTTAAATCGAAATTAGAACATAAATATTTATTTTAATTATAAAAGGAATTGGAAATGGCGCGGTAGTTTGAAAATTCGATTTCAAATTTCAAATGAATGTACAGGATTCAAGATAAACCGGATTTTAATGAAACCAAAAATATTTGAATTTATTTGAAAATATCTTTCCAACGAATGTGAAAAATCCAGATTTCATAGCGAGAATAAAAAGATATGCCCAGTTGAAAATTCAGAGTAATCGCTATGGAAATATAGCCCTTAAAAATTGCGATTTTGCAAACGACCTCCATTTTCGATGAAATCACTTTTTTCAGATCCGGAATGTCGAATTATAGCAAGGTTCCAATTTTCATAATTTTTGGAATTAATATGTGAGCGTGGTGAATTTAAACGTGTTTGGTCAATTCAGCTTGAATTTAATCTACTAGAAAATGACCGTTTTTCAAACGGTCTCCAAATTCGACGAAATTAGTTCTGTTAGGACCGTATCGACAAAACAAAGCCAAATATAATTTTTTGGAATTTTTGAAGTCAGTATGTGGCCCCGGTAAATCGAAATGTACGTTGAAATTAATTTTGAACGTTAAATTAGTTTATATTTTAATTTCAACGAAAACTGAACGAAACAGTCGAATTGGCTTACTGGACATATCACATTGTGTTCGGAATGGGGGTAATTGGTTAGGGGTGACACTCGTTGGGTTCGATTTGGAGTTTGAATTTAAAGTCAACCTTTATAGGAATAAAATAATATTAAATCATATATTTAAATATATACTAAAACATTTTAAAACCTAATTCTATTTTCCCCCTTTCTGAAAATCGATTGCCCCGATCTGGAAAATGGCGACGACGCCAATGCCACACGCCTTCCTCCACCGCGTCGCCGACGTCGAGCTGCCAGCGCGCCTTTTCCTCCATCATCCTCTACTCCGCCATTCCCTTCTGTTCTGCTTCCCATCCATCCCGTCAACCCCTCCCACCCATGTCGAGCGTGAACACCGCGAGCCCGTCCATCTTCATCGATCATCAAGCACCACCCAGTCGCCCCCTCTGCATCTCCTCTCCTTCTCTCCCCTTTTTTTCTTCCCCCAATCTGCTGCTAACCCCCACCCGGCGCCAGTCCTCAATGCCACCGCCCTCCGTCTAGCGACGCACAGAGAACCCCCTCCTCTACCGATCAAAGGTGAGCTTTTCTGATTTTGTTTTATTTTATAATAAAAATCTGATTTTTAAAATTATAAAAAGCTACGATTTTTGGTTTAGAAAAGATTAGATTTTTAATTACACAAAGATACAGTTTTTTTTTAAATATAAAAGTAGGATTTTTATGATCGTAAAAATATGATTTTTATATAGGTAATGATAAAAAGATTATACTTTTATAAATAAAAAGATTATATTTTTATAATAGTAAAGATTGTATTTTTATAATAGAAAATATTACATTTTTGTAAAGGAAAAGGTTTGATTTTTTAAAGTAGACATCGATATAAAAATATGATTTTTATGTTGAAGGAGAAGTTAGAAAGATATGATTTTTATGTTACAAAGATATGATTTTTAAATATATAAAAATTCGATTTTTATATGTGAAGTAGCGAAATAAAGGTGTGATTTTTATATGAATTACATTAAAATAAAAATGCGGTTTTTGTTTAAATAACCTCGTTATAAAAATATGATATATATATATATATATATATGATGTAGCGGTATAGAAATGTGATTTTTAATATAAAAATCATATTAAAAATGTGATTTTCACTATGAATAGTGTGAAACGGATTACGTTGGGATTACGATGAGGAACACAACGCACGGGAATCAAATTCAAATCCGAACCGTTCAAAAATAAGGAATGAAGGAGTGGATCCCAAAGGTGAGAACTTCTCACTTTAATTTTATTTTCTAGTTAAAATATATACTAGGATGCAGACAGTGCTTAGCAGCACCCGACACCCGTCGTCCACAGACCATGGACGACTTGTTTGATTTGATTGTGTTGGGGAAATTGATTGTGAATGTGATGTGGAATGGAATGGAATATAAAATATTCATGTGTTGAATAAAGTGTTAGAACACTAAAAATATCATTTTTATTGTATAAATGAATGAAATAACATATTTACTGAAATAAAATAAATATTCATTTACAAATCGGGCGATTTGTTTATGTACATCCATTTGACTGATATTGATTGGGACGATGTATTTTACACATCGCCCAACTGCACAAATAAAATTTGTGTTTGTTGATTGAAACCCCACACGGGTATTGGATGATATTTGACGTACACTAATCCCAATTGTTTAGTTGTATGTCGATCGATTGGTTGTCATACTGTTGTAAGCGTTAAATATTTATATTTAATGTTTATGCAGTGTAGAGTGCACTCTGGATGATGGTTGATTGTTTATCATTGTTGTTCTATACATGTATTGTTTGAAATCCATATAAACAACATTATATGGTAATTGACTGTGCCTGATTCCAGTTCAGAAAGAATGAATATTTTAGAATAATGAATATTTTAAAATAATTAATATTTTAAAATAATATTCAGTAATGGATCAAAATATGATTTTGATGTCCGATTTGGGATGGACACGAAAATATTTAAAAATATGAAACCATGTTGATTAGATTAGCGTCATTTTGACGTGAACGATATTTATATCGATTTTATTCATTTTTATAATGAATATTGAAATGGAAGTGGTTTCAAAATCCAATGATTTGAAAAGATTATCATTTATATATTAATGATATGGAATTTTCATTTTTGATTTAAAATTGAATATGAAGTTGAAATCGTTTTGAAACGAATTTAAAACGATTTACAAAATACGTTTTAAATGGAAATCGACGAAATATATAGTGTATATATATTTAATGGCCTGAATAGAACGCATCGTGCCGCGACCATTTGCGAATTTTGACCATTGACTTCAAATAGATGTTACGAGAGATCCGACCGTCGGATTCTCCTAAAACCTGGACCTTGGGCTCGTATCGAAAAGAGCTTTCCAAGAATATGAGAGATATGAAATCTAACGGCTGGATTTGGAATTATGTCCAAATCAAATTTGGAAAAAGTCGCTGTAAGTGCAGTTCGATGACCGTTTATGGAAATCGACTGAACGGGCCTTTATAAAATTACTAATAATATTAATAATTCGTGTAAAATCATGATAAATGATTTGGAAAGAATTTAGATGAAAAATTCCATATTTGGAAAGATAAAATTATAATTTTATCGAAATGAACTAGTTATTAAGTAGAATTATAATCCAATTATTTTTAAATAAATAAATTGGATTGACAATGGGTTTTAATATAACCAGAATTTCCAATATATGAATTGGAATGGATTTGAATCGAAATTCTCTTCGGAATATATCGATATTGGATTCTGTGATTATACAGATTTCGTTATGGAAATTTGGAAGATATATATATATATATCTTTGTTTCCAATATGATACTTGTTGGTTTCAGAATTCGAAATTGAATATAAGCCGATATAATTTCTATTCTGAGCCATGTATTTAATATTGAATTGGATTTTGGGTTTGTCGTGAATGGTGTGTTTATTAACACCCTTCCTAAACCCCATGTGAAAAGAATAAATCTTTTAATTAAGATTTAAAGAAGAATTACCAATTAATTAACATTTAATTAGAATTGAAAATGGAATGTGAATTGAGTTTATTGTGAACTGTGTTTTTAATGACATTCGTTCTTTAATCCGATTTGCAGTGAAATGTGATTTGGAATTTATAAATCTTTATTTTAAGATTTAATGGAATTTCCAAAGTGAAGTTTTCCAATTTAAAAAAATAAATTGGAATGGAATGGAAATTCGATTTGATAATGATTGAAATGAACTTCTGTGGAGGAAGACTGTTAATTTATATGGAATTTAAAAGGCTGTGTCGTTATTCCATTTATATTATTGGTCGGATACGGAAATTGATATTGATTATATATATTGATCTGTTTTCCGGGAAGATTCCATAATTATTGGAATGTGATTTTGGGCTTATCGTGAACCGTGATTTAAATGACATTGGTTCTTTAACCCAGTTAAAGACAACATTTGTTTCCTAAGTTGAATAATCATTAATATTGATTTTTGGGAAGATTAAAACTAAGTGGAGTTTTAATGAATCATCAATTAGACTGAAATGATCAAGAATGGAGTATCACCAGTTTTGCTCCAAACGATAGTTAAATCTTTAATTAGATTTGAACAAGAAATGGTAATTAATACGATAACACAGTGGTGTTAGACATGGAGTATCACCAGTTTTTCTCCATAGGATGGATAGGTTGGGATTGGGAAATAAAATAAATAATTACTTCGGTGTGGTTCGCTAATCCCGACTAGTTTGGATAAACCTTAATTTGGTTTGAATTGATATCCAAAGGAGGATTAAAGAATAAATTTTAAAGAATTTATCTTTGATAAAATTAATGGGAACCTTTCCCTAAAATGTGAATATTTGAATAAAAGAATATTCTAGATCAGAATGAGGCGTACGTTGTGTTCGTGCAGCACTTGTTTAAAATATACGCGGGTTATTCAGAAAGGCCAGGTTTATACCCATTCTGAATAACTGATTCGACGATATGTCGACGATGAAGACGGTGGTTGAAGACCGAAGGTCTTCACGTTGTTTGGATGATTACTGATGTCTTGATTGGGCTGTACATCCAAGAAGAGGTAATAAGTGGTGATCGTCCAGATGTACTTGGAGATCGACGGATATGCAAGGGCCTCTCTCTTGTATTGGACATATGGGATGAGGAATAAGGTGCCTCTGGTTCCGTTCAAACCCAGAATGAACTTGTTAATGGACTGTGTGTCTGACATGGGATTTTATTCTGTGTTGATTGATCTCTATTAAATATATATCTGTTTGGTGGCGGAGAATTTATTCTCTTTCTTAACACCCTTTTCTGAGACGCACAAGCGTAGAGGTTGTATATCGATAGATATCAGTCGCATGGCGTGAATTGCCTGTGTGGCATGCCTAAGTGGCAAATGATCAAGGCTTCTGTTGAAAAGCAGAGTATTGTGGTTGGTGATCAAAGTATAGCTTTAATATAGCGTCGCTTTGTGTATAACGTTAATTCGCGAGCTTTACTTCCCGGTATGAATTAGAAACGGGAGAAGGATCCAGGGAGAACATGCGTTTCTTTCTACTTACAGGTAGTGTCTGGGTTTTACAAGCCCGGACATTTTTATATTTTTACCTATGTGTTCGTTGGAATGAGAGGCGCCTCGGATATATTGATTACTAGGGAACCGATGGATATTGAGTCATCTGGCTCATGTATGCCCCATAGGGCGGGGAAACGTATTGTTCAGGGATTGTTAATCCACTTAAAATGTGGACCGACCCTGTGGCTCCTAGGTGCAGTTGCGGCTGTAGCCTGAGACACAGACTAGAGCGTCTCGAATTTAGTAAGGACGATCCCTTGCCTTGGTTCACAAATGGAAATCCAACTTCCAATACGACATTTTGGTTTTAATTGTAGAACTAGTATGGCAACATAGTAGCAAAGGATGCTATGCCATCTATGATTGATACATTTATATTTGAAACTGATTTCTTCACTTATAGTATGCCGTCTATGATTGATACTTTTATATTTGAAGTTTATTTGTTCACTTATAGTAATAATAAAAGATAAAATTTTGCGTATCAACCATTATTTGGCTATTATAAGGTAAAACTCTATCCTCCGGCTTGCGTTGCATTATGTGATGGGACCTGAGTCTTATAATTGCTTCATTGTTCTTTATTTAGCATTGCGCTGTTTGTTTTATGCACTGGTATTCTTGGGGGTAAACCCGTTCCGTGTTATATGGCATGGTCCCTTGATTTTCTTAACTGTAAAATCAAATTAATAACTGTTTTAGTTCTTACACCAGTCACATGACTGACCTGGAGTTATTGTTTTAACCTAAACTCTGGGTGCCCTATTTTCCACATGGGTAGGTAGTATTTTTGGTTTTGGAGATTTATATTCACAGGATCCTGGTTTACAGCTGGAATGATACTCGGAAGGCTCTGTATCCGTATATTCCTTTCAGTAGTGTTTTGTATTATTTTCCGCTGCATTGTAATTTGTAAATCTCTGATATTTATCGAATGTACATTATTTGTTCATACTCTGTATATTCTTGTACTCTGATGTATATTGTTGTAATAAGCAATGAAATGTTCTTATGCTTATGTTCTGATTTGTCGTGTTCTCAACTCAATCCGTTCTTTCTCTTCTCTTCGGAGACCGGAGAAGTTCGGGTCGTTTCATGTGTTTTCAAAGCTCTTGAGGATGCAGTAGATAGAAACATCAATTTGAGGATTGTGCTACCTAATAATATCAGACCTTATATGTTCAATGCTCCACTGGAGACTCCTAGTTCAAATATCTCCACCTCATCAAGATACTCTAGCTATCTTTCATTTGCACCACCTGAGCTGCTTTTTGGTAAATGCCAATCTGACGAACAAGCATGGATCAAAACTACTAAATCAACGCAATATAAGGTAATTGTGAGGATTAACACAATGGACTTGCTTGGGCAGTCACAGTATGCAGATCAATCTGTTTACTGGTCTTCTAATATGCAGTCAGTGATGCTAGGGTGCATAACTGAACAAGCAATCTAATATGAGATTATCTTCACACTACATCTGGGGTGAGCTTTGGTACTTATAATAGATTGATTTATTGGTTGGCTTGTCCTCGCTGGTGTCTGCTTCAAGTTAATATTCTGTTGCCAATCTGATTTCGTGCTACTTAATAAAGGGAACTTCTCTAAAACATCCACTTTGAGTTTACAATATATATGTTTGGTAATGATATCCACAATGTTGATGCCATGAATATGTTGACAACAACTGAAGTGCCATCTTTTCCCTCCATCACTGCTTTTTAGAATGGAGCTATGCGAATTGTGTTTAATTTCACAAAGCACGCTCGAAAACCACAAGTTAAAAGAATAAGGCCGCCTTTTTGGAATTTGTAACGATCCAGAGAATTAGACGTTCGAATTTTCGAAAATAATACATAATTCCGTATTACTTGCCAAAAACCCAAGTATCAAAAAACCAAATTGTTAATAGAAAGAAGTTAGAGGATGACAAAAGAAAGAAAGAAATATTAGAATATAAGAAAAAGTAAAAAAGAACATCAGAATCTCACAGCGGAACGAATAAATATAATATATCAAATCTCTTTACAAAAAGAAACTGTATATATACATACCAATCATCAGAGTGCAACATATATTTGCCACTGCGGAAATAAACTCTAAATTACTAACAGTGAAGCCTCCTGCTTCCAGCTCTTGAAACTCCAATCGAAACCTAACCTGTAAATATACTCGATCTGACCCGAGCATATTTGAAGCAAAGCAAAATTCACTTGGATCAGTCTGGAATGCTTTCAGTAGTAAATTCACATGGCAAACAACTGTTTAACTTTAAAAATTCTTTTTGGAAGAAAGGATAATAGTAAGACCAGCCCACACATAAACACGGATGGTTTTTACCTTACTATAACCCAAAATATTTGGATATATCAAAATCCAGTTACATTGTAATAGTGTCTATCAAATCACAAATAAATAACCATCTAGCAGAACACTTGCATCTCACGCTCTACATACTTATTATAAAATCAAAAACCTCAAGGCTCTTATTGGAGATTGGATTCCGACTATGACAAGGTATGAGAACACCTTCTGATCAGTGTACTCTAGAGGGTATACACTGGGGTTCAACAAGAACATCTTACAACCCGGCCACACATGACCGACCACTCATTTAGCTTGAGTGTATCAAATATATTGTCACCCCTTACGGCTGGGTGGCTACCGTTTTTCCCGGGAGATACAGAAATGAAAAGAAGAACAAAATGAAATCTCTCTAGATTGGTGAAAAATATACCCTTCTTGGGAATGACCCACTTAGCCATGCTGCCTACCCGATTTCTGTCATTTCCCGGTTGATGAGGGTTAAGGTCATGTTTACCTTTCAAAACATCATCATTTACTTTGAATGTCACATTGTCAGATCCGTCAAATCACTAATTGACGTCCACAAATATACTCCGGGTGTAAAGCAAGACAATATCTCCACCACCAAACTTGGTATATTTGTAAAAATCAACAAATTGTGATTCTCAAGAAATACTATGTCAGACATTCATCCATACAAGTCATCCAGGAACAGGATGAACCGAAGGCACCCTCCTACTGCATCCTTATATAGGAATCACCCCAAGGATTAGTAGTGAGTAGTCCTTGCAATCCGTTAATCCCAATCACGATAGAACCACAGTGTATCTCTTTTATGGGAGCTACCCAGAGATTATAAGCAGTTCTTCTGTTTCATGAAGATCTACGGTCTTCAATGCTCCGTCTTCATTGCTGCAAGTTAGTTTCGTATGCAACGTTGGATCGAAGTGGTTTTAGGTCTAGTTCCCATCCAGGTCTCTTCGAAACAACACGTCAAAAAGGTCCAATGATATCTCATTGATATTCGAGTTTTTAACTATCAATTTACATAGTACGGTTAAGTATATTGGCAGCTCTGATTCATTTATGAAAACTATTTTATTGATCCTTAGAAATCAATTTCATATTCTCTTGTCTCAAATCCCATTATTCATTATATTGAAAACAATAATATATCTTAATCTACTCAACTCCATTTCATTTCTTTATTCAACAACACCACTATATGTTTGCCCATCTCTTACACTACCCTTGCCTTGCGAAAATCACCATATTCTTATCTCAAAGATATAACTAAATTTTATACTTCGAAGTTGATCGGACGATGTTAAATTTATACATCGTTTACTTTTAAACTTACTAGTTTAAAATCTTGCAATTGCAATATTCTCTCATAACAATAATAAACAAATTCCAACCGTTACAAACTAATACATCCTTCGATAATAGTGAAGCCGTTCAAGTTGGGGTATTTAAATTACCTCTCAGACCTTGACCGACAACGTTCTTATCTCCAAATAAAGAAAAGTTTGAAACACAAACCTACCGTTCCACTTACTATCAATTTAATTACCATTTTATTCATGCTTGATTTTAATGACCATTTCTTTCATTTGGCACATTTATTTTCAAAACACGTCCCTTTTACTTTTTATTCAAGTAAACTAACCAACGCAAACTCTCTTTGCTTTAAAACTATGTAGTATCACTCATTATCGTTTGGATTTATTTTAAAATCCATTTACTAAGTTCCTTATACATAATTCAACTAAGCTTCTTACCTTTGCAAATATTCTTCCCAAAAATGTTTTTACTTAAGCTTATTTCAAATTCCTCGCTTAAGTTTACTTTACAAACTTTACTTACGAAATTTTGAATTCAAATTCTAAAGTTTTCCATTATCAATATCAATCTTTCCCTTTCTGAATTCATATTTCATTTTATTTACTTAATTAAATAATCAAGTAAAAACATGTCTTATTGAAATCTTTACATTACTTGTCTCTTCATAACCTCCCAATTATAATTGGGTTCTCTTATTCAATCTCTTACAATAAATCTATTTTCGAACTTCTCAATTATTAAGTAATACTTAATTAAAAATGGCATGTTAACTTCATATCCTGGTTTACACGCCTTAGTATAATGTCATTGTTAACCTAATTACGTTAGTTCCATTCCAAAATTCCATTACTAAATCAATTTCCATTTAACAAGGTAACTTACTTTGATTATTATTAATATAATAATTAATTTCGTCATTAACTGAAGTAAAAGTAGTTTACTTCATCATTAATTAAAAATATATCAGTTGACCACTTACCGTAATATTCCATTACTAACTCATCAGTTGATAAGTATCTTTATATATCATTAAATAAAAGACAATTAATATTTAACAAATAAAAATAAAACAATTATTCGTTAAACCATTTTCATTAGATTAATCGAAGGACGATAAATCTAATTATCAGTTCTAATTAAACATTTGACTTTGTCAACCTAAGTGTCGGTTATTTATTACTTGATTTTAATTACTTCTCTTATTAGATTAATATAATTAATGTAATTATTTTGCTTAATTATTTTATTTAAATAGTTATTTTCAAAACAATAACCCGTAGGTTAAATTCTGGCTTCTACACTATTAAAATTGCTGCAAAATATTATAAACAATTTTTATAAGACCATTTATAAATATCATCTTATTTTTAAACTTCTATTTTAAAAAGAAATAAATTTTAAAACTTTACTTCAATTATAAAATAAATTTTATAATTGCAATTACGTCAATTCACCTGACGACAAACTAACGCCTTAAAACAACATTTAGATCATTTGCTGCCAATAACTTAATCAATACCGTTTATTGATTAAAAACACCACATCAACTTTGAATTTAAATTCAATGTTTAATATATAATCAACCAACAATATTCAATCAGAATATAATTTAATTTGGGGTAAACATTTCATATTTGAATAATATGGGAAATTAAACAACATACAAATTATTTTGAGGAATCCGGTCTGATCCCTCCAACCTGTTCATCGCTGTATCGCAAATAATAATATTTGATAATAATATATAAACAATATTTAAATCAACATAATCCAATACGACAAATATAATTTGCTGAAAATCATTAAACAACCAAGACATGCAATCATCCAATTATTCTCATCAACGATGGATTATATTTTTATATGAATTTAACATATCATAAAATTCCAGAAAAATGTGAGAGTTAACTCACCTTTATTTTTGATGAATGATTCCAGTGTCATTTCGTTTAATTTTAAACACATGTATAAAATTAAACGAAAATCCCAATTGATTCTGGATCCTTCCGAAATAGCTTAGCATTGTAGTATGGGCCGAGTACCTCTCCTTCGTTCTTTACCTACTTTACACCCCGCTTCTTTATACAACCCCCCTTCTCAGAATATATTTTTTCTCCTTTTTACGCAAAGAATTTATGTTTTCAATGTACACGCGCACAGCCCCGTGAACCCTGCCGCAACTCCATCATTACACCCAGCATCAGACTCTCCCCATACATCAACTGCTCCAACCCTAAAACCACCGGTAACTCTTCCACGGTCTCCTATCTCTTCACCGTCTTCCCTACTCACCAAGGCTGCACCACCTCCTTTGCTCCGGGCTCCGATCACCCATGTCAGAGAACACCTCGCCTGGCGTTTCTGCCTTTGGCCAGAACTCGACAACAGCGCCTTCCCGAAAGCCAAGATCTACTAAACCCAAAACTCCATGCCCACGCGCTGTTTTCTTCCACTGTTCCCCTTCTCGTTTCGCACTTCTTCTTTTCTACTCGTTATTTTGCTATAGGACAGACAATAGATATACAAAATTTCTTTCCTTTTCGAGATGCTGGCATGTTAGGTGTATTGGCAGACTCAAGCGTATTGGAAATGGCATGTAGGACTACACTGAAGAGAAAATTTAGGTGGAAGATAGTGCACGTTATATTTTATATTTTATATTTGGTACGGTTGTTTTTACGTTGCTAATAAACTATACTGGTACTACGTAACACAATAAATATACACACCAACACAAACAACACCTAATAGCGATGAAAATATACATACTGTTATGTTTCGATATTTCGGTCCCAACGAAACCAATTTCGTCGAAAACGGACTCCGTTTGCACAACGGAGATATTTTAATTTATCACTTCACCTCTAAATATCGTCCACTCATAAAACAACTCTGATTGGCCTCAAACTGAATATCTAGCAATAATTAATTGTACACATTCCAATAAAACTTGTTTCATTGAAAACGGAGGTTTTTTGAAAATAAAACTATTTCTAAAGCCTATAAAACATCGATAAAACAATATTAAGTTCAAAATAATTCTATTTAAATAAAAATAAATTGTTATTATCGTATATCTCCAAATGAAATATTATACAGCTTTTGAATAAACCAATATATATTTTAAAACTCAATATTTAGAAATTCAAGTTAAAACGGTATCCAAATGTATAGAAATACCTTTTTATTTATTTATTTATTTAATCATTATAATTTATTAACGATTTCATAGCGACTATTTGAAAATTTGAATTGGTCATAATTTGCAATCTATAATATGAAAATTCCATTTTTCTCTTCCATTAGAAAAATATAATCAAATAGATTCAAACGGTTCTTGTTTCATAGAATTCCGGCTTATATTGGATCCTGTATATTCAATTAACGCATCGAAACTCAATATCATGAAGTGCCACGTCGTTTCGAGCCAGTTTTAATTATATAATAAATTATCATATATTCGAACTCCGTTTTAAAAAATAAATTCGATATAAAATCCATTATATTTCCAATATAATATTAAAACAGATTTAACTATGCATATTTAAATGGCAGAAAAATTTGGAACGTTACAGAATTTAACCTCGGACGCTTATACAAACTTTATATTTCAAGCAGTTGTTCCAAAGGTAAAATACTAATGATGTGAAGTGCGTTATTTTGCTTTTGGTGTAGTTTTCTCTTATAGGAACATAAAAGCATCATCAATACAAGTATACTGGGTCTATATATATATATACACCCTTTTTTGTTATGCTAAGTCAAGTTATTAAAGTATGGTGTAGAGTAAAATGAAGTGAACCAATACATTATTGTATTGCTGTTTGTTTACAAATAATAACATTTAACCAGTTATTTTTGGTAGTTTATTTGGCTTTACTTTGATCCAGCAAGCAGCAGTACTCTTCCTGCCAAAACCTCTGGTTCAGTAACTCAAACATTCACCATAACAAACAGCCAGCATGGCCAGTAAATATTTTGCTTTGTAAGTTTGAAGTTACTCGAAGGTACTTCTTCTCCGAGTTATATATTATATGTCATGTTTCACTAGAGTGTCTTCTTCTTCTTGTCTTGTTTCATAAACGGCTTGCTACGAAGATACGAGTAGCTTACAAATTGAATAATCAGGATAAATTGGAGCAAGGGCAGATCAGTAATTTCCCAGCTGGTTTGTGATGGGTTATGAATCACATATCATTCAAGAATAAAGTACAGTGCTATCTATTATATATTTATGTAACCTTAAAAGGCCAAACGCAACCATAATCTCTTTTGTGTTTGTTACTAGGTATAAGTTGATACTCTATTGTTTCCCCCTTTTTGTATTTGGTTCAATAACACATTTTGATTGTACTTTTTTGTACTTTTGTAATTGTGCAGATTCGACATGGAGGAGTGCAATGTTGTTCGAAACCTAATAGAAATGGTATGGTTGTTGATGACACTTATTGTAAGCAGATGGCGGGGAGTTTGATGCATTTAATAGCCCCACATTCAAACCTGATGTTTGCGGTAAATTTGGTTAGTCATACATGTCACAACAAACTGAGATACATCTTATGGCAGCTGAGAGAATCCTCCGATATTTGAAAGAAACTAAAAACTTTGGCATTTTCTTTTTAAAAAAAGGAGGAAATACGGAGTTAATGCATTCACTGAATTATGTAGGTTTATTGGATGCATTCACTGAATTCTACAAGTTTATGCATTCACTGAATTATGCTTAGAGTTGATGCATTCACTGAATTATGCAGGTTTATTGGAGTGATGCATTGTTTTATGAGAGTTTTGATGTTGGCAATCGCTCTGTGGGAAGGTTAAAACAGTGCTAGCTTCTAGGTGTCATCGTCTTGAGTTTTTAGCTATATTTGTGGTTTTTGGTGCTGGTTGTTGTGAGTTGTGCTTAATTTTGATGTGTTTTCTTGGTCTTTTGTTTTCTTGTGACAAAGGAGTATATATGCAGTATTCCATTTGCATCCCATTTTCTATGTGGAGGTCTCTTGCGACTTTTGGCTACGAAGACTTTTGAGCCCACGACCAAAATGTTCTAGGTTGCGGTGATGGAGCCCATGACCCGAGCCTTGATTGACTAACCTGTTTTTCTTTTTCTTTGACCTGGACATGTATAGCAGAAGAAGAAATAATGGTATAGTAGTATTAGATCATGTTTATTTATTAGAAATTTATTATTGTTATTGTATTATGTTGTTGTGTAATAACCGAAAGTAAAGTAGTCATGAGACCATGTAGAAAACTTCTCATTTAATAAGTGAGTGTACTTTATTGATATATGTAATGAATTTAGCTATTTTCTGTAATGAAGTTACTAATTCACAAATGGTGCAAACTTGAATTGTTTTTTCTTCTTAATGTGAGTAATTATCTTTGTTGTTGGTGAAATAGCGATTATAATTATAATATTATGAAATCTTTGTTTAATAGCAGTTGATGTATAATTACTTTTAGCAGTTGTAAAAAAAATTTTAACAACTGCTAGAAACAGTTGTAAAAATTTCCGACTCTATTATAACTGTGGATATAACTACTGTGCATGCCAGTTGTAATAGGCATTTGACAACTGTTTTTGGCAGTTGTAGAAGGGAACTTTTGTTGTAAATGTACATGTGGTAACAACTGTACCAATGTTGCCATAGGGTCGCAAAGATGTTGCCATTGACTCTATGGCAACGTGGCAAAATATAACACCGGGAAAGTGTTGCCACAGATCATTTTTTGCCTATAGCAATAATTTTTGGCACTAACTGCATCACTTCTCCGACGTTTCAGTATGCAATCTATGGCGTAGTTATTCGATTGAACTGAATTAGGAGGTTTAACGAGGAGGGGAGGAAGAGGGGTTAACAAGATCATATAAGATGAGGTGGAAGGGACGACAGTGACTTGACGTGAGATGTCTGTGGAGTTGACAAGGAAGGACGAGGTAGAACCTAAAATCGACGTGGGGCATGCTACCATAAAAGGATGTGAAAAAGATTTAAATTTTATAATTTATACTTCAATTAATTAAATTAAATAATTCATATCAATGTATTTTTTCCAATAGTTTCCAATCTCGGTAAAATAAAGGACAATCGTTTGGAATTCCACTATGAGTTAATCATGTGTGAATCAGAGTTCGCATGATATAGATATTAAAGTTAAAAGTTTTAAGATTTAAAGTGAAATTAAATAATTCAAAGGGGGGAAAATGTAAATTCTCCACCATCTAGTCCAAAGCCTAAATGATACATTGAACCCATCATCGCCTGCCTTTGACTAGCAGATTTGCCACCATCACACCTCGATTGACCTACTGCTGCATACTGTCGTGCTAGCCGTCAATTGTTATTTATTACAATTGACAGTAAATGCTTATTATTAAAAATAACTCATTTCAACCATCGTATGACATTAGTAGTCAATAGCATATTGTAGTAGGGTAATTTTGGATCCCATACCTCTAAGCTTCACTTGTGGATAATCATCTTCGTGACTTCAATGCATATTGATATGTTATCATCATAATACTTTTATGCATTCTTATTATACTTTCCATGTTATTCATCCTCTTTTCATTTTCAATGGTGACTTCTCCATCCAATGACAGGGATATCTCATCCAACATATGAAAGAAATACCGATAACAATGAGAGTTACAATACACCTTTAAAGCAAAGCATCACCAAGATGTTTTTGTTTCTGAATCATGGCCTCTGTCTCCCTTCAAAAGAAATGATATCTTATTTTCAAAAAAAAAGTGCATGGTCTATTGAACTTTTCTTCATGACGTTTACCGCTTGTCACTCAAATATCGGTCCTTGGCATTCCGGAATATATTATTGTTTGTAGCTCCACTTTTTTATAGTAATTTGATCAAGTATTGATAACGTGGTGTTGTAAAAGAGATTTTTTTTTCCAGGACATTGAGTGTGTTTTACATCCAGTCTAGAATCAATTTTCGCTTATTCATTTCTTCGTAAAAATTGATGTATTCTTGGTTCAGTAGACGTCTTTACAAGTTTGCGATATTATAGAACAAAAATTTAGGACTATTGTTAATTATTTAAGTAATTAAGGTATATAAGAAACAAAACAATATTATATATCATCTTACCTTTGTACGGTTTAAAACAAAAATTTATGCTCTGCTCCAAACCTATTGAGGGTACATTTGCACCTATAATAAACCACAAATTGAACTTTTTCTCATGTATTAAAACCCACCAAATCCCACCCAGGATTTAAACCATATTTTGCAAGTTCAGCTTATCGTACAGCAACCTGAAAGATGTGCGAACGTTTATAGCATAACCAGAAACCTGAAAGTTGTGAAACTAAATTCATAGCATTAAATTGTGAGAATGGTAAGAAGTTTATGATAAATAAAATATACGACTTACCGTTGCCCTCTAGTGCGAAGCATATTTATAGCGTAACCATAGCATCATCAACAAACTCAACATTGTGGCCTACTAAAAGGAATACAAAAGAATTATATAATATATGGGATGATTATTGTATTGAAAACATGTAGAAAAATATAATAATTTTACCAATATAAGATGGCAACCAATCCTTAACACAACTAAAAGCTTCTACAATATCTGAAGATAAAGAAGACCTACTCTTGGAAATCAATCTACCTTCACTACAAAATGATGACTCGGATGCTACGGTTGACATCGGAACGGCTAAAATATCACGAGTTATCCTTGCAAGAATTGGAAATTTTGGACCATTGGTTTTCCACCACATCTAAATATCAAATTTATCCTCATCTTCACCCACTGGTAACAACCTATCTTCTAAATACTTATCAAGTTCCATTTTCAAAGCTTGTGAGCTACCAATTTTTTTGTCACGATAGTCCAAATATTGTAAATCCATTTTTGATCTTTTCTTAGAAGGATTAGAATCAAACCTATCACACAAAGAATTGATAATTGCCCCTTAGAGGATGCACATTCCATTTCATATAAAGAAAATAAACATTTCAAAGATTGACGAATTTTTGCAATGTAAACTGGTGCATGTTCCCCGTAAACCACACCGAAAAAAAATTCAATATAAGTCATTCTATAATGGGGATCTAAAACCATACCGATACTCATAATTAGATTGCAAGTGCTCCAATACTTGTCAAACTTGATTCTCATCTTTTGGACCATACATTGAATATACTCATGCTCGTTTAGATCCCAACTTAAAATGCTTTCATAGACATCACAAATGCTTTTAAAATATAAATTAGCCGTAGGATATTTAACCCTCGAAAATTTAAGTGTGACTTCATAAAATACTTTCAAACATTGACATATTTCTTTTCCTATTTCCCATTCTTCGTTTGATGGTAACCATTTGTAATCGTGGGTTAAATCAACCAATCACTCAAATGCCGGATGCACTTCAAGAGCACTTTCAAGCATTAGATAGGTTGAATTCCAACGTGTTGGAACATCATAAGACACTCCTTTCCCAACCAATCGAGTTTGAGTCAATGCATTTTCCCAATTTTTCTTTCTAATTTGCGACGATTTTGTATATTTTATGCTTTCTCTAATTTTTTCAATAAGACATTGCACCATCTTTAGTCCATCTTGAACAATCAAATTTAGTATGTGCGTGCAACAACGCATATGAAATAACTCACCACTAAGAGGCAACGCATTTTTACCAACCAACCATTCTTTTAAATCTCTTATCATTACATCATTATTTGATGCATTATCGACCGTAAGTGAAAATAACTTCTTATCAATATTCCATTGCAATACTTTTGATTTAAGAGAAGCGCTAAGTGCGGACCCGGTGTGTGGAGGGGGCAAATTATAATAAGCAATGACTTTTTTTGTAACTTCCAATCATCATCGATAAAATGACAAGTTATGCAACAACAACCTATGTTTTGGTGTTCGGAGGTCCAACAATCCGTAGTGAGGCTAACATGGACTGACAAACAATCAAATATCTCTTGTAGTTTACCTCTCATTTCATTAAAGAGTTTCAAAACATCAGATCAAACTGTATTTCTAGAAATTAACTTAACGGATGGATTAATACTTCTAATATACTCTTGAAAATATGCATGTTCAATCATGTTAAATGGATAATCATGCTTAGCAACCACACGTGCAAAACACATTCGGCTTCTATGTAGATCAAGCTTCCAACTCGATAATTTAATTGGTTTGTTGGGAGAAATTTTGGTAGTCAACATTTGTTGTCCAGATACTCTTAGACGATTGGTATTTTTTGGACAAGTTTTTAGATGATTTTTCAAGTAGGTTGTTCCCATTGAAGTAGCTCCATTAATTAATCTAGAACAATGATTACAAGTGGCTTTAATAGCACCATCCACTACTTCTCTCTCAAAATCTTTCCATACATCCGATTTCATAATTCTTGAATTAGAGGGTGCAGATTTGTCTAGGTCTATAGAATGATTTTCGGATACTTGTGTAATTGGCAAACTAGAATCTATAACTGTGTTTGAAGTGTTTCGATTCACTTCCACCACTACAACATCATTACCACAAATATCCTTATTACTACAACTTGATGAGGTGTTCGCCATTGTCAAAACTCTACAATGTTAAATAAAATAAACTTTATTACTGTTTAAGCATAGGTATGGGTTGATGAATTTTTTTGGCAAATACTAAATTAACAGTGACTTGAAAATACTAAATTAAATTTTGGCAAATAATAAATAATCAGTAACTATTTTAATTTTTTTTTGGCGAATATTAAATTAAAAAATTGAACAGATGAGATAAGTGAAAGTTTAGCTGATCATACCAAACAAAGATAAAGAGGTTGGCCTACAATCGCGTGATGACAAGGTGCTGGAAGTGGATCAGCGGCAAGGTGCTTCGACAAGGATCGACGGCAAGGAAAAACGTCGACCGGATTTGGCAAGGTACTTCGAGAAGGTGCTCCTAAGCTTTTTGTATCGGACAAGGGGAAAAGCTGCTTCGAAATCTGATGGTTAGGGTTACGTGAGGGAAAGCCGAAAGCCGATGGTTAGTGTTACGTGAAACGGTGAAAGCTGAAAGCCGAAAGTTGCTTCGTAGAGGAATCGAATCGCGGAAAGTGCTTCGTAGTTCGTAGAGGAAGAGGATTGCAGTTGCGGCTACTTTTTTTGTTTCTTTTTTCTCTGCGAGAAGGAAAGCGGAAAGCCGATAGTTAGGGTTACGTGAAAATTAACTATAAAGGGTAGAGGAGAATGGTTGAGGGTAGAGGAGAATGGTTGATTTTAATCCAATGACTGTGCAGAATTTTCTAAATGGTTGGAATTGGATCGCCATGTCCCAAGCCCGTGAGCACGTCGGTTGGCCTGTTGTGTTGAGACTTGGAGTAAGGCTGTGTTTTGTTACTTTTCTATATGTTATAAAATAATAAATTATACTATAACCTAAATATAATAATATATATTTTCATAGCGGATGGATATTTATCGGATACGGATATTCCATATCCGTATCCGTATCCGCTAAGCATTTTGGATATCGGATATCCGTATCCACTTTTTGGATATCAGATATTTTTTGCATTTTCGAATCCGGATACGGACGTATTTCGGATATTTCGGGTATTCATTTACAGCCCTACCGCTATATTGCGCTATTCGCTATATGTCTAGTTATTTCCGCTATTTTAAGTTATTCCCACTATTTCTTTGATGAAACAAACAATCTGGAAATTGACATCTATGAATTATAAAATTTATGAAGTTGGGTTTTTTAATTGAATTTTTGAATATATATTTATAGAAACAAAAATACTATATATATTCTATAAATTTTAAAAATAGCAATTTAAGTTTATTTACATATATATGCATATATTTTTGTTTAAACATTAGGAATGTACTAATTATAATTAAACTAAGTAATAGTTTTCTATTTAATTATTATTTTTACACTCATTAAAACATTACAAATGAGTTACATATGCTATTGTAGAGTCATCCGCGATATCCTGCTATTTTCTCGCTTTATCGCCGCTATGACATTTTGGACCTCCGCCGCATTGGATCCGCTAAGCGCTTTAACTGCACAGGGGTACTCAAACAACTATAAAGCAGTCATCAGCCATATGTCATAATAAAGTATGTTAGCTCAAACATACGTATTCTAATTATAAAAAACTATATATAGGTCTGGCAATAAACACTGGCTCAAGTCATGACTTTTACACATTTCTTACAAAAATCAATACTTGGGTTATATATGTCATCATTTAAAGCAAATAAACATAACTTAGCCTCTTACCCCTAAAAGTTGGTCAGTCCACCGACCCTTCCGGAGGTCTCCTATATCGAGGTCTCAAAACAATACCTAATGTTATATGTTTTACTATTTTCGGAACTATCATTACTTTAGTTTTCAATATATCTTATATCGTAAGATACAACCCTTTTGCTCTTGGTAGCTTATTTATCATTATTATGTGGCAGGGTACAACCTTGAGTAGTTTTTGATCTTTACGTTTAGTTCAATATGCAAGTACATCTTCAAGTGGTTTCTTTATCTTCCTTTTATATTGCAAAGCACAACCCTAAGCAACTCAATTTATTATGCTTTATACTGCAAAGTTCAACCACTAGTGATTTCTTGTCTTTTGTTTATATTACAACCCTCAGATGTTTCGATTCTTTTGGTTTTATACTGCAATGTACATCCTTAAGATTCTTTTTGTCTTCTTAGCTTGAATCCATTAAAATAGATTTATATACATGCTTATAAAAGCATATAATCTTCCTAATCATCACATGTCCCTTAGGAAGTTGGATGCCAAACCATACCTCTTAAAGTGCGTGATTCCAATAAGCCTAGATGTCAATAGCCCGTCCAAATATGAAATTGTGCTTTCCTACTTACATTTAACTTTCCAATTTCTTCTAATTTGGATCAGAAGCCTATTACCAGTGCTTAGTGATAGTTGCACATAATTGCATAAAAAAACTCATAAACATATGAGCAAAGAAAATAACTTCGTACCGAGTCAGTTGACTCAACTTTGAGTTACTTCTTTAGCTGAAATATAACTCAACCTTTCCTCTACTTCCATCATATCTCCAAGTTAGTGTGCCTCATGGTTTTTCTCAGATTGTTTGTCTGATTATTGCTAATTTATTCGTCATTTTATTTGCTTAAGTAATTGAATTGTATTCTATTCAAACTTGATGAAGAATCGTCAAAACCTTTTGAAAACAGTAGGGCAAACAATGGAGGAGTAGAGAAGAGATGGTGTGAAACAAAAGTTTTTTGGCATTAAAAATGGACTCATTATCGAGTTTCATTCTTGGCATTATTCTGAGTGAAATTTTTTAGACATTTTCTTTGCTTCTTTTAAGTGTGCTTTCCAAGTTCTAAGTCATTCTATCTTCATCTTGATGTTCGAACTCTTTTTAATATTTGCTTATTTCAAAACCTAATTAGTAGCAACCATGATTTATTGCTCAATAATTCTGCATGCACTATATAATTAATTATAGGCATTAAAGTTAATTTTAGATCTCATTCCTCTATCAGTATATTTACACTCTCATTATGCTAGAAAATTATTTATCATTAGAGAAGAAGAGTATGTGGGTGAATATAATGAGATTTCACCTTAAACATTTGTTAATGCCAAAAAGGCATAAACACCGACTTGAGATGAGAGCACCAGTCCTTAGGGACAAATTAGGTATGAATCATATTGATCCAGTCATAGACAAGCAAAATGAACAAAAATGAGAAAGTGAAATAGGTAAAAAGATGTAAATTTTATAGTAGTTCGACTGTTAATTAAGCTTACATTCACTTTATAAGTTTGAATCTATTCTCCTTTGCCAAATTGTAAGTAGGTTTTATTATGGTTGATTGAATAGACATTGACAGAGAAGGCTCACACGTACAAGATTTGTTTGGGGTTGATCACAGTTGCCTCTAGATTCCGCTGTGTGGAACAAGAAGGTTTAAAGAGTTGATTCAACAACGTATAGGTTGGGAGAAATCAAATCCTCTTTATGTTGAATATTGCTTTATAAGAGTTTGAAGGTGAGTCTCGCCACCACATTACACTAGAAGGCCTGTACTGTGAGTAGGAAGGCATGCCAAAAACCTTAGAGTCTTATGACTCAATATGGTGGATCGGTAACGATCCATGGACCGTAGATCAATGTCGGTCCATAAACATGGATCATATGACTTTGCAGTTTGTTTTTTGGGCTTTTTAATCTTCTTATGAGGTCCCTTTCGAAGTTTCATAGTTTTAGGACTTCATTTACAAAGATTTCATACTCGAGTGAGTTTGAACTTAGTTCTGTGTTAATGATCCATCTACAACTTGAGCTAGCAACATTGGAATGCAATCAAACTTGTAAGAGAAGTTAAGGGAGTGGCCAGGATTTCAATGGTGTGAATCTTGATGGTTTGCACCTAGTGTCCGTAGATTGATACTGATCCATAAGGGACAATTGGTACTGAGCCAACCACTTAGCACATTTTTTAGTGATTTTCCTAGAGCTCCTCTCCACTCTTCTTTTGATGTCTCAATTAAATTTTGAGTGATTCTAACTTCGTTTGGACGTTCTAACTTTAGTAGACTTCTACTCGAGTTAAAAAAAATGTGTTAACATTTGTTGCCCAAAGTACGTTTTCATTGGAAATAAGATGTGGTACGGAATAGATTATCCTTTGAGCTATTGTCTATATTAATTTGGTCGGTGTACGAGATTACTCCTAAGAAATAGTCTTTGGCTAGCCAATTGCTTGTTTGAGTCTCTAAATCAGGTCTTCACGTTTGTTGGTAACCTTGAAATATTTGCTTCAGACCTCGCATGATGTAACAGAACTGGATATGGAGGATGCATAATAATTCTGGAGTCCAATGGACGGATGTGTGTAATTCAATACCGATCCATAAGGGCCGGTAGTGGTCAACTTACTTAGCAAATTTTTTCGATTTCACCATTTTAAACCTACTATCGATCCATATCCTCACTTGTTCATTCTTGCCTACTCAATCCACTTAAGCCATAACCGTTAAATCACTGTCTTTCTACGTCATCGTCCACTCTGTGCTGTGAGCCACCCGCCTGAGTCACTCGCATTAGATTATCATCATTTTTCCTAGACTATTTATCCACTTTAAAATCCCTAGACCGTCAAACACTACACCTACCTTGGTTTGGACCATTAACATGCGTTCTTGACTACCAATGCATGCCTTTACATTAATCGATCAACTTTAGCCTTACCAATTTGATTTAAAGAATTGAAAGCATTGTTTGTTCATCATTTTAGAGTTTAAAGGTCTAAATGACACTTAGGATTTGCAATTTGACATTTTCACGGTTCGAACTTGAGATTGTGGAGTTTGATTGTATTCAAACTTGGTTGATTGTGAAAATGCGTGAAATGCTAATATGGTACACACGGATCGTGTAATATGGTGTACAAAACACAAGTATGAAATAATAGCTAATCACAGATATATATAAAATAGTAAATGCAGTAAACCATAAAATCACATCAGGGATTTTTATACTGGTTCGGAGCACCATCCTACGTCCAGTCCCAGACTTCTGTCTGGATTTTCACTAATAACTACCTCACTTCACCCGAAGGAACATGCATACAACACCCGAGCAGATGAACAGGATTTCATGCCTCTAATAACACCGAGGACTTCAACATTTGCCTCTTACAACACCGAGGACTTCAACAAAGATGAATATAATTGTTGTTTGGCAATATGTATTCTTGATAACACGATTTTGTCACTTGTAGTACAAACTTCATATAATCTTATCCTTAAATAGAATATTTGTGTATATGAAGATTTGGAAGTGGGTATCATATTGAATCAAAAGAATATTAAATAGATTCTAGGATTTGAACGATATTTTAGAGAATATGAGAGTGCTTGAGAGTATAAAATTGAGATCAAGAGAATAGAGATTAGAATTATAGAATTTGGTCATCTGGAATGATGATCTCTTTATGTTTATATAGGGAATAAACAATTGTAACCATTTGTGAAGAGTTACAAACAATGACCATGATTATTGGTGAAGAGAAAGAGAAGCAACCATTGAAGAAAAGGAAGCGTCTATACGAAAGGTTGCTTTCTGGAAGAAAACGGTCGACAGGTCAAAAAGGACCAGTAGACAGCAATTTGAATACACATACGTTATGTACCCTTGTGCACATTGTTTATGCATTCTAAGCAGAAACGGTTGACCGCCTAGTTTTAACCGGTCGACCGGTTTAGCCCAGATTGCACAGTTAATGTGCACTCATATATTCTTATATATATTCAAAGTTTGGAGGTGTGAGATTATTTGAGGATAGATTTTAACATAAATAACACTACTAACATACCAAATAATCAACCTCTAATGTATAATACCATATGTAGCTCTTTTGTTCTCTTTGTGTCTTTTCAAACCAATGAACATCTTCTTTTTGTCAATCACGGCTTATCTCTTTGTCAGAAATCAAAACTATATGAAATTCTTGATTCAACATTCTCCGCCTTTTTGATTGATGACAACATAATTCTGAATCTCCCCCTTTATATGATCTCCCTCTGAGAATGTGCCTATATATGAACTAATTTTCCTGCATATACACTGTTAAAAACACTTTCTCTCCCTTTGTCATCGACAAAAAGGAGGTGATAAACAATTGAGGATGATATTTTTAGGATTATAAGCAACATAATGTACTAACATAGATCAAGAGTCAGAAAATAAGATCATACACATAAGTCTAGTACGGAATAAAACATGACACTATTTGGATACAAGTGTCGGATCATGTCTTAAAGCAAACTAAAGTCATAAGTACGTAAAAAGAGATAAAGAGATTAACTAAGAAGACTCATTCCGACTCCGTCTCATATTCTTCTTCTTCTTCTTCATCTTCAACAAGCTGAGTTTTCCTGCGTCCACGCCCATGACTAGTTCCCGAGCTTGTACCTTCTTCCGAAGATGTCCAATTAAAAGGAGGAGCTGGACGTTTGCCGGGGTCTTGAACTTGCATAGATGAGGATGATGCACCACATGATATTGCTTCCTGCAAAGACCCAAAGAAAGACTTAAATTTGTTAAAGTGTTTATTCATCTTTGTATCCATACGCTTAAGTCGTGCTTCGAGAAGGAATTGGTTGCAAGCAATAGTGTCAAGCAATTCCTTTGTTGAGGAAGACGATCGTAGGAGTTTAACTTCCTCAGGTTTTAGGCGGGATGGTCGTGATGAAGCTCCTTGATGTCCTTGTTCTTTCCATTGTATAAAAGGCATGATATTGAAGTATGGAGTGGAAAGCTTCATCCGTTTAATCGATGCTTTGTTAATGCATTTGGGCTTTGAAACAGTTGACTCAGGAGGTTTGATGCCACAATCAAGTAATAGATGCATGATATATTCATTATAAAATAAATGCGGCTTAGAACTCTTATCAACTTGCAATATCTCATCAAAAATCATATCAATCCAGTTGATACGAATATCCCCGTAGATTGCATATAATGCTTTGAAATTTTCTTTATAGACGGCATCAAAATTTCCTATTCTCCGTAAAAGGGAGTGCATAAGGGTGTGATGAATAACTCTCGCAGTAGGTCATAAGCCTATGGATTTTGTACTATCCTTATCATCTTCAATGAATTGATGACTAACATGATCACGTACATGGATATTACAAAAGTTACTCGAGAATTTTTACACCTAAAAAGGAAGAACCAAGGACATTTTCCATTCTTTCACATGAGATAAAGACTTGTTTGCCACATACTACGAACCAAAGGCATTGAGTGGGATTTTCGGGCTTGCATTTCTCTAAATTCAGGTTAGCATAAAATAACTTGATCATAACATGCATTTTTTTGAACAAAATCAATTAGGTTTTCAATATCGGCACTCTTTGCTAAGCTAAGAACATGATAACTAGAGAAATCAACGAATTTAATGTACGAACCCGAATGAATTGTGTAGTCTTTCATTTCATTCCACCTTTTGACTGCAATTGGATCTGCAAACCAGTTCTTGATAGAGAGATCAATTGGTTGTGATTCGGAGGATGAAGCTTGCTTTAATGTCTTTTGTGGAGGAGCCATTTGATTGAAGTTGGAGAAGGAATTCAATTCTAGGGTTATGGAGGTTTAGGAAGAAAAAAACATTTGGAGATAAAAAATGAAGAGATGGAGTAATAAACTGACCATATATGTATGTTAAAAAATAGAACTGTCCGAGACCATTCGACCGCCTTGAATTCACCTGTCAACTGTTTTCAAATAGAAGATAAAACGATCGACTGGTGGAATTTGGTCGGTCGACTGGTTTACCTGTGAGCTGTATTTCCTACTTCTTACTTTTATCTCTGAGTTTTAACGGTCCATATAATATTGAGTTTATTCAAATATGATATACATATACATATATATATATATATATATATATTAATACATGAAAAAATACGAGAATACATTCACAATATTTAAAAAAAATCTAATGAGTGGTAGAGGAATTATGATCGACAGACTCTTCTTTGACATTGTTAATGCGTGGTTTCCATGGCGACCACTTTTCTTTTACTCCTTCGTTTCAATTATAGTTTCTTTCCTGTGAATTTGTGCTCCTAGAGGATGAAGGTATGTGTGGCATCGGCTCGTATACGCTATGTTTGTTTGAACCACAAAAGAAAGTTGCCATTCTTTCTAGAAGAGATAGTCGTTCGGAGGTCAGTTGTTGCTCATAATGTAGTTATCTTTGAAGATCAATCTGATGTTTTTGATAATGATGAGTCTCGTCGATCTTCTCTCTGGTGCGCAGTGAACAAGACAACGATTTCTTTGCCCGTTTCAAAGTTGGCATATTGCCAGAAGTATGATTGCAGTTGCGATGCTTAGATTTGTGTTTTGGAGTTTCGGGAGAGTAATACTCTTCCAGCTCAGAACTTGTGACAGAAATATGGGATTTTTGAGCACACTCATCACATATATGTGCCATGATCAGTTTGGGAATATAGGTTTTTCTCTATATATAAACTTGAGGCTAGGAATTACAAGGAATTATTAGCCGTAGAAGATTTAAAAGCTCATATTCAATTTTAATAATATAACAGTAGCTAAAAATAGCTAATGTTTTGAGTAAATATAAACCGGATGTGAAAAGATCTAACAAAATATAACATTAGTGATAACATTACTTGTCAAGTTCTTTTTTAGAGATAAGACCAAGTTCTCTACATAATTTTAAAAGTTAGACTCATAGAGACATAATAAAGATGTCCGCTAGTTGATTATCAGTTTGGACATATTCAAGACATATATTTCCTTTTTCGATGTTGTCTCTAAGGAAATGATGACGGATATTAATGTGTTTGGTTCGACAGTGATTCATTGGATTCTTACAAAGATTTATAGCACTTGTGTTATCACAGTATATAATAGAATTTGATAAATGAATATCAAAATCTTGAAGTGTTTGTTGCATGTATATTACTTGAGCATAAGCGAGAGCTGCTGATATATATTCAGCTTCATATGTTGATAGTGAAACACAATTCTGTTTCTTACTAAACCAAGAGACAAGTGATTTTCCAATAAAATGACATGTACCACTTGTACTCTTTCTATCCGTTCGAGAGCCTCTAAAATCAGTATCGCTATATGATACTAATTCGAATGGACATTCTTTTGGGTAGAAAAGACCGAAATCTTTGGTATTATTAAGATAACGAATTATACGTTTCACTGCTCGTAGGTGTGATTCCTTTGGATCTGCTTGAAAGCGTGCACATAGACAGACATTCATCATTATATCTGGATGACTAGCTGTAAGATACAGAAGAGAACCAATCATGCTTCGATATAATTTCTAGTCAACATTCTTACCATTTTCATCTTTTTCAAGATGTGTAGTTGTACTCATGGGAGTAGGTTTACCAGATGTATTTTATAATCCGAAGCATTTGATAAGATTTCCACAATATTTTTCTTGGTTAATAAAAATACCGTTTGGAATTTGTTTGATTTGAAGTCCAAGAAAATATGATAGTTCTCCCATATGAGACATTTCAAATTCTTTGGTCATAATATTTGCAAACTCTTTGCAGAGTTTATCGTTTGTTGAACCAAAGATGATGTCGTCTACATATATCTGGATAACTAGAATATCTTTTCGAGAATGTTTGATAAACAAAGTTTGATCGACTTTGCCTATTTGAAATCCTGAGTTAATAAGATAGTTACGTAGTCGTTCATACCAAGCACGAGGTGCCTGTTTTAGACCATACACATAGTCAGGATATTTTTCATGTACTAACAGGGGGGATTGTTCGACATATACATTCTCTTTGGTAAAACCATTGAGAAAAGCACTCTCAACATCCATTTGATAAATTTTGAAATTATGGTGACAAACAAAGGATAATAAGATTCTAATAGCTTATAGTCGAGCAACTGGTGCAAATGTTTCTTCATAATCAATACCTTCTTCCTGATTATACTGCTGTGCTACTAACCTTGCTTTATTTCTGGTGATATTACCTTGTTCATCAGCCTTATTTTTATATACCCATTTAGTACCAATAACTGATTGATTAGTTGGTCTTGGAACAAGTTCCCAGACATCATTGATCTCGAACTGATTTAGTTCTTTCTGCATGGCAATGATCTAGTAATCATCGGTAGTAGCCTCTTTTGGATTCTTAGGTTCGATATTTGAAAGAAACGCGACATAACCCATTTGATGGAGTTGACTCCTTGTTCTGACTTGTGATGTTACTTCCCTGATTATATTTTGAGTAGGATGATTTCTTAATATACTTGGTGGAGATTGTATCCTTGGTGGAGATCGTAACTCACATGGTTGACGAATATTTTCAACAACTATTTCAGAGTCAGAGTCAACATTTGTGATGATTGGATCATCAGTGATTATTGTTTTGTCATCATCTGATATATTTTGAGGATGCTGATAGAATTCATCAAAAGAGACATGAAGTGATTCTTTAATAGTTTTGGTTTGTTTATTAAATATACGACAGACCTTGCTTCGTTCTGAATAACCGACAAATATACCTTCATAAGCCTTTGGATCGAATTTACCGAGATGGTCTTTCTTATTTAAGATAAAGCACTTAGAAGCAAATACTTTGAAGTATGAGATATTAGGATTTCTTTTGTTAAATAATTCATAAGAAGTATTCTTGGTGAGAGGTCGAATGGATACACGATTCAAAACATAACAGGCAGCTGCAACGGCTTCTGCCCAGAAATGTTTTGGTAAAGTGGTTCCATTTAATAATGTTCTTGCACATTCTTGTAAGGTATGGTTTTTCCGTTCTATAACTCCGTTTTGTTATGGAGTTCTAGGAGACGAAAAAATATGATATATACCTTTCTTTGTACAAAAATGTTCAAACTCATTATTTTCGAATTCTCCGCCATGATTACTTCTTATATTTTTAACCTTAAGCCCTTTCGATTTCTGAATTCTCTTGACGAAGGATTTGAAATGTTTGAAAGTGTCACTTTTGTTTTTCAGGAAAATTGTCCAAGTGTAACGAGAGTAATCATCAACAATTACAAACACATATCGACTATGGTTTATTAACTGAACCTGAGTTGGTCTGAATAAATCCATATGCAGTAGCTCAAGTGGTTGTAATGTTGATATGATTTTCTTGGATTTAAAAGATGATTTGGTCAATTTTCCTAATTGACATGCGTCACACATATTGTCAACTTTAAAGATTATTTTGGGTAGTGCTCTAACTAGATCTTTTTTGGCTAGCTTGTCGGTAGTTCTGAAGTTTATATTGCAGAAGCATTTGTGCTATAGCCATGGATCATTATCATTAGCCACAAGACACATATCTGAATTATGATTAATACTCATATTCAGAATATATATATTTCTATCTCTATAACCTTCGAAAACTAAATTATGGTCTTTATCTAAGATACTACACTTATTATCTGAAAAGGAGATTGTAAAACCCTTGTCGCATAACTGACTAATACTAAGTAAATTGTGTTTCAAATTTCTAACCAGCATGACATTGGTAATAAGAGGTAAGTTAGATGTACAACAATTGCTCACATCGCCATTGCCGATGATATAGCCTTTTGAATTATCTCCAAAAGTGACAGAGCCACCATCTGAGTATATAATATTTGTCAATAAGCTCTTGTCTCCAGTCATGTGCTTCGAGAAACCACTGTCCAATATCCACTTTCCTCTTTTCTTATGTGGGACCTACAAAAATAAGATTAAGTCCATGGTACCCACCTTTTAATAGGGTCCTAAAAGTTAGGTCTTAGGAGTCCAAACCCATACGGGTCCGATATACCCTTTAGATAAATAATTAGAATTAAAATGCACATAATTCATGAAATGTTGAAAATATTTGTTCCTAATCAAATTGTTATTTGTTTTAGTAACCCATATCTTAATAGTCTTGACATTTCTCTTTTGAAATTTCACAACTGGTTTTGGCTTGGAATATAATAAATAAAGATTTTTTTTAGCTTCATCTTTCTTTTTCTTGAGATGTTTCTTGGTTTCTTGTTTCTTATATCCCAAACCTTGTTTGTTTGAAGCAGGTTGTGAATTTTCAATGATTTTTGTCAAATTTTCTCGACCTTTGTTGAAGTTAGAAACATCTTGAGTAATATCATCTAACTTAGTTTTTAAACTAGCCTTTTCTAGGTCCAGAATTTTGACTTTTTCCTTAAGCTCTTGATTTTCAGTAGTAAGAACATCGTTTTTCTCTTTTTGAGTTTCAATTTCTTGACTCAAAAGAGATAATTGAGAGTCAATATTAGATGATGATTCTTGAAGTTTTTCAAGTTCTTCTAATATTTTCTTCTCGTCTTTTAACATATCTCGTTCAAACTTTGCTTTACTCAAATCTGCTTTGGCTTCTTTTAATCGTCGTTTTATGTCTTTATATTTAACTATCAATTCGGCATTATTATCAAGTACTTCATCAAATGTAGGAATCTGTACCTCATCTTCTGCTGCCATAAAACAAACGTTTGCTTGTTCATTTTCTGTTTCACTTTCACTTTCTGATGAAGACGAGTATGAATCATACCATGTAACTGAGAATGCTCGTTTCTTTGATTTTTCCTTCTTGTATCTGAATTTTTCATTTTCTGACTTCTTCTTTTGCTCCAGACAATCCTTGTGCACGTGCCCCTTTTTGTGGTAGTTGAAACATTCTATAGCGGATGAAGATGGTTTACTTGATCTAGTTTTCTTTTTGTTATATCGACTATTTTTTCGTTGTTTCAAGAATTTTTTGAAACCTTTTGCAATGAATGCTAGGTATTCATCTTCAGAATTTAATTCATCTTCATTTTTTCAGCATGAAATGCTGCATTTTTCTTTTCTTCTTTCTGTTCATTTCTAGCCTGCAAATTAGCTTCATAGGACATTAGATTTCTTATCAATTTATCTGGCTTCATGACGGAAAGGTCATTAGCTTCTTCAATTGCTAATACTTTTCCTTCCCGTTCACTAGTCAGAGAATGTAGGATTATCGAAACAACATCAAAATCTGAATATTTTTGTCCTAAACCAATAAGTGCACTAGTAAGTGCATGGTGAATAGTTTGAAACCGTGAATACTTATCATTTATTGTCTTATTCGGCTTCATTTTGAAATTTTCAAATCGACTCTTCAGCATAGCTATTTTGGCTTGTTTAACCTTGTTAATACCTTCATGAGTGGTTTTCAGCGTTTGCCTAATTTGATATGCGGTGGTACAGATACTAACATGGTTATATTCATTTTGGTCTAATTCACAAAACAACATGTTTATTGCCTTTGCATTTACGGCTGCTGCCGTTTTCTCAGCCGGTGTCCATTCTGAATAATCAGTTGTTGGATTCACTATTTCTTTTTGGGTAGCATTCCAGACATTATAGTTATTTGATTGCATAAAAAATGACATACATGTTTCCCAATAGCTATAGTTGAGACCATTGAAGAATGGAGGTCTTTGTGTCGATTGACCTTCTATATAACTGGTAGTGCTGGTGCTTGCGTTATTTGCCATATTACTAGAATATATAAATAACTGTGTTATGGTTACAAGATAACCTATGCTTTGATACCAAGTGAAAATGCGTGTACGTGCTAATATAGTACACACGGATCATGTAATATGGTGTACAACACACAAGTATGAAATAATAGCTAATCACAGATATATATAACAGTAAATGCGGTAAACTAGAAAAATCACACTATGGATTTTAATACTAGTTCGGATCATCGTCCTACGTCCAGTCCCACACTTCTATCTGGACTTTCACTAATAACCACCTCACTTCACCCGGAGGAACATGTATACGACACCCGAGTAGACGAACGAGATTTCACACCTCTAATAACACCAAGGACTTCAACACTTGCCTCTTACGACATTGAGGACTTCAGCAAAGATGAATATAATTGTTGCTTGATAATATGTGTTCTTGATAACACGATTTTGTCACTTGTAGTAGAAACTTCCTATAATCTTATTCTCAAATAGAATATTTGTGTATATGAAGATTTGGAAGTGGATATCGTATTGAATCAAAAGAATATTAAATAAATTCTAGGATTCGAACAATATTTAAGAGAATATGAGTAGTTTAGTGCTTGAGAGTATAAAATTGAGATAAAGAGAATAGAGATTAGATTGATAGAATTCGGTCATCTAGAATGATGCTCTCATGATGTTTATATAAGGAATAAATAGTTGTAACCATTTGTGAAGAGTTACAAACAACGACCACAATTATTGGTGAAGAGGAAGAGAAGCAACCATTGAAGAAAAGGAAGTATCTATACGAAAGGTTGCTTTCTGGAAGAAAACGATCGTTAGGTCAGAAAGGACCAGTAGACAGGAATATGACGTTGATTGTGCATTCTGGGCAGAAACGGTCGACCGCTTGGTTTCAACCGGTCGACCGGTTTAGCCCAGATTGCATAGTTAATGTGCACTCATATATTCATATATATATATATACATATATATATATAAAAAGATTGGAGGTGTGAGATTATTTGAGGATAGATTTTAACATAAATAACACTACTAACATACCAAATAATCAACCTCTAATGTATAATACCATATGTAGCTCTTTTGTTCTCTTTGTGTCATTTTAAACCAATGAATATCTTCTTTTTGTCGATCACGACTTATCTCTTTGTCAGAAATCGAAACTCTATGAAATTCTTGACTCAACAGATTGGACTTGGAACGATTGATTTAAAAATTGAACTTGTGAATAATTGGAATTGAACTTGAATTGGAAGTATAATAATTGGTTTTCAATTTAAAGGCACATCGATCAGATAGGGTTGCCTTTTAAATAACCATAAAAGCATACCCATAAATGACTCGAATTAGACAGTTGGACTTAAACTGACATTGAACTACATAGTTGAACTAAAAACTTGAGACTATTGAATTTGAATATTCCTTCGTAGATTTAACCTACTTAGAATCATTAGATAGGGCATGATCAAGTTTAGGCATACTAAAATTTTGATGGTTTCTCTATGTTTAATTTACACGTCCAATAGTCTTGAAAAGAAAAGCTTTATGTGTCACCTCGTGCAGCAGATCCATCGTCTGTTTTTCAATCAGTAATGCGTAAGTTTTGAAAAGAGAGGAGATAATTTAGGTCATTTTACTGCTACAAGTGAGCTATTTACATGAGATGGTCCACTTGAAGATTTTGAGACTCTTTGGGCTTCGTTCACTTAGATACCGCAGTGTACTTGCCTTGATTAGAGTTTGGAACTCAATAGGCCAACATACGACGGTTTCCTTTAAATTCAAATGTTTCCCGTACAGATCAACACTTAGGAACAAAAGCGTATATTGCCACTTTAAATACAAGTTTTAATATATAGAATGAGTTCACAATGCTTACAGTGCCTTTAGTCCAAAGGAGAAAGCTCTTCTCGCTGTGAAGCGGAGTCCTCCACCGTTATACATTCGTCTTATTCCACAATAACCGAAGCACTTTTCATTCTTTCTTATACTAGGGTATTTTACTTGGAAAAGAAAATGTTCTATACTAAAGGATTTGAGTCCATAACCATGGTAAATAATGCACGAGATCCTCCGTCCTAGCTAGGGCTTTCACCTATGTTCTAGTTCATTAAGCTATAATTCTAATATCGACCTTTCACGTCCTCCTTTACGAATAATCCCCGATCCATCCTAAATATGCTTAATGGTAGGCATCGTGAATATGCATCGGGGTATTTGCTTGCATTTTGGTATCCAGAGAGGGATTTGAGTTGCTGTCAAAGAATGAGTTTGCTGATAGGCCACTAATTGAGTATAATACCCCATTCTCTGAGGCTCATGCCTAAGCGCTACGGATGATGTCGTCGTTTATAGTATTAACTTTTGAAGTAGAAAGCATGTATGTTAATGGATCATAACATTAGAGAACATGGAATATGAAAGTTTTGTAAAGCATATTAATTAATAAATTTTTTTTACGAATTCCCATATGAAATCCTACATTCGGATCAAAATATAACCACTACACAAGAGTGATATATAAAGATGTCCCCTTATTGATCAGAGTCTAGATATTGGCAATAAATATCATTACCATAATTACATCCAGAAGAACATAGTGGAAAAAAAACTTCTACATAGCTAATTGCCTTATGCACGTCTCCGGAAGCTTATTAGAAGAAGACCTAAATACTTTAACCCTCATACTACTCAAGCTTGTCCTCGAGAGTTTAATAGAAAAGCCCATAATTTTGGGTTAGTCAATGTACTGGTGCAAATAATAACAAGTACCCCAAAATAATATATCCAGTGAGATCATGTTGCTTAGCGGAATGGGTTTCCCTCTCGCTAGTATCATCCAACACAATATCCATCCATGTCCCTTTGAAATCACAATGGTTAGAAAAACAATAATAAAATATGCCAGAGTGCAACGTAATGTGGATTACCTATCCCTTGTTATCCTGACTAGCTGTATTAGCGGTCTTGTAATAACAACAATAATTTACTTGCCTATAAGTTATATATTTATTTATTTGAGATGTCCCATCCTAACTATATATCCCAACCATTCTAGCAATAACCTTTCTGACATATATGAAAATAACAATTCATGGGGTATCCCCTCATTGGACAAGAATTATCAGAATCCATACCATAGTTTTATTCGTAGGATGGCTATGAATCCATGAACATGTGCAGGAAACAACCATATGTATGCCATTGTTTTACCTTCAGGATGACTACGTACCACAAAAATATGGTAAATATGAAGTATTTGTAACCCCAGCAATTACAAAGCTTTTCTCTATAACTCTTGTAGCCCTCTGAATTAGCTTCAGAATGAGCTTTCATTTGGCCCAATCGGACTTACGTTTTGGAAGTTATTCTTGTTTTCATAAACACACGTAGAAGAGCAACTCTGGTTCGTGAACATGGTCTTGATTCATCCTCACCACATGACACAGGCTCGCCCCCTTTGCGGTTCTCCCACTCAGCTCGTGGTGGACTACTCGATCACCACTCGGCGCATGGCACATCCCTAGACCACGACCCGACCCTCCTGTCGTAGGCTTCAACACTCCAGCTCGCAAGTGGACTTGCTCGTGGTAGACTTCTGGACCATGACCCGATCGTGGGGGCATATAGAGATCACGAACTACCTGTACCATAACAACAACAACAACAACACTCAATTTTGACTTGTTCTCAAGGCTACTCCCGCTCCTACTTTCCCGGATTGGGTGCCACGTACCCCATCACGAACCGGTCTTTCCAAAAGCTTTCCTATAGCTGCAAATACACATTTTGAAGGCATTTTCAAGGATCTTTTGGCTCTAATCCTCATAGCTTCCACCATTGCTCTCTGCAAAGAAGTTTTAGCAGGAAAGGAGCCAAATTCCACATTATAACAAGAGGATTTCGCGTATAATCTTATGACTTCTTACCCCTTTTCATTGTAAACACGAGGATTTCATGTATAAACCAAGAGAATTGTACTTGTAACTTCTTAGGATTTAAGAAGAGATAAAGTGGACGTAGGCTTGGTTTGAGCCGAACCACTATAAAAACTTTGTGTGTCTCCTCTGATTTTACTATTTTCTGCATTTTTGTGATCTGTGATTTGCATTTGGGTGTTAGCGCCAATTTTTGGTCTAACAGGAATAATTATTAAAATATGAACATGCCTAAATTCGTAGTAATTTGAAACTGCAACGCGTTTAGACAAGAGGTTAGATTACACTTGTAGTAGAAGCTTTCCCTGACCCGACCGTCATATCCAGCATCCACAAATGGTAAATCTAATGTGAGGGGTCTAAGTGCATAAACAAAACATATAGTGGTGCTAAGACACAAGGTTAAGTCAACTTGTGGTAGATTTACGGACCTGCCCGTCAAATCCAGCATCCACAAGTGTAGGCTTAATGTAAGAGGTCTAGTACACAAATATATAAACATATATAAATATATGTAAATGACAGGACTATATACGACATTAATTGAAATTAATGGAAATAAATGGAGTTGAATGAAGGACACAACAGTAAAAGGGAAATGGGAATAAATGGGGAATGCTAATAGCCTATTATAAATAAATTACATTAATGAGAATGTTGTATAATAGGTAGATTTGTCCTAGGGACAAGTGAATATTATAACTTAGGTTATAATAGACTAGTGAGAAAATGAGATAACTTGTGTAATGCGAGAAATGGTACTTAATTATAAATTAAGTAATTTGTGAACTTGGAAATATATAATGTGCTTATAAGAACAATATGTTAAGGCTTGTCCTAGGGACAAGTGCGGGATTGTAACACAAGTTATATTTATGGAAAGGAGGCTTATTAGTAAACCTTAATTATGAGAACTAAGTTAATACGTAAACAACAATGAGTTGTAAAGACAGTTTAAGATGAAATTTTGATTAACTAGGAAAGAGTAAGGCAAACTTATGAAATGAAATAAGTTATATTTAATCATAATGATAAATTACATGTTAGACAGAAAACATGTTGTGGGCTTATTAATAAACTTAAATGGGTTAAGTTATATGATCGAAATTAATAAGCAAGAGTGGCTCATTCCCCAGAGATATAAGGGGCCAGAAAGAACTTGGTAACCTGAGTATAAAGTTAAAGATAACCAAGTTAAATGGAAACCTGATAATGTAAAGCAGGAGCGTAAAAGAATGAATAGACATAGGGTCTAACAACATATTAAAGTAAGGTGCTTGGACCAGTCCGCACGTTCGAGGATGAATAACCCAACAAGGTAGATCATCGTGGTGTTATAAGGCACGAGGGGAGCGTACGTTCGTCTAATTATTCTGTCGGCTTCGAAGGACTGGAAGGGGAAACACGCGGCTTCCTGGGATACGTAAGGTGCTCCTGGTAGTCCTTTGCATGGTGTGCTCGCAGAGGTTGGGTCTGCGCGTAACTACTAGGTGGGTGGGCCTTGACTGCAAACATAGCTTTGCAATCAGAATGCTGTGACGCGGTGACACTAGGGTGATTCGGCGGTTGCCTCAGCGGGGAGGCAAAGGGTCACGACCAATAAGCATAGTAGATCGTTGGATACCCATCATCGGCAGCCAGTGGGATGTGAAAAGATTAGAGCTAAAACAAATAGACCATTCACCTTTCACTATCGAGGTACAGTGATTGAGGGAAGACGCCAAATGGATGTTTTGATTGTTTTTTTAAGGGCAATCGTTTAGCTCTTGTAGTCTTTACTAGTTGTGGGAGGGGCCGAGGTGAGGCCATAGCCACCATGAAAACAGACCCTAGGAATATCTGTATATAGAGGCTCTTAAAGACGGGCCTGTACAGATAAGGAAAAGCTTCCAACCGAGTTCCGTGTTTCTTGTATCGCGCTGCCATGGAACTCGGTGCACATTAGAGGACGTGCGGTTAAGACATCGAGCTACAATTGATGATACGTATGTGGAACAGTCTAGATACATGCATGTCGGCTTTGGGTGGTGTATCGTAGACTTGAGGGCATTACTCCGGTATGTGATCCGACTCGATCGACCACGGTAGTCCGTACGCTTAGTAGCGTAGTAATGACAGATATACGCAGAACGTAACATTGTTATGTAGAGATCCATACGTCACCCCGGCGTACGATGAGGGACTGTGTTCATTTCTGTGGCATTACAGTGGAGACCGTGCGAATAGGGTACCATGGGGGTGTACCTCAGTATTGAGGGGTGGCTACGTATATACTATATTAGGTTAATCCACTGGGAAGTAAACGGTGCGATGTGTTTGTTAGCCTTGACTCTAAACGTCAAAACGAATTCAACGGAACAGGTCTCACGTCTTAATTTGATTGTTACATCAAGCTACATACAAATTCCTTTCCAATTAAATTAAATTCATTTAATTATTCACTACATAAAATATTGTGCGTTTAAAGCTACCACGGTCGCATACGACATCTGATTGCCACCAAATTTATTTTCATGCAAAAAATTTAACATTACTGATCCAATGAAACAAATTTCGTTGAAACTATTTCAGAATTAGCTTTTTTTTTACTTGGTTAAACTAAATATAAAATTTCCATTTCTACCAAATCAACATTGAATTAAATTAAGAAAAAACTATATTAGCTTCCACTGTATTCCAACAACATATGTTTCTATTCAGAAACCATTTTTATTAAATTCCAGATTATAACGATATTCAATTTATTAAATACCCTTTTATTTTATTAATTAATCATTATGGTTTACAAATGATTCCATAGTGACTTTCTGAAAATTTGTTTTTGACATAACTCAAAATCTACAATATTGAACCTTGATTTTTTTTCTTTCATTAGAAAATTATAATCAAATAGATTCAGACGATTTTTGTTTCAAAGAATTTCGACTTGAAGTTCAAAATGTAATATTGCGAACTACCGCGACGTTACGAGCTTGTTATTAATTAAATATAAATTATACGTTCAAACTTCATTTAATTAATAAATAAAAATTATTTTATATTTCCAAACCAACATTCAAAACTAATTTAAATGTTTTAAACTTAATGGTTAAAAATTTGGATCGTTACACTCTTCCCTCCTTAAAAGAATTTCGTCCCCAAAATTATTAAGATGGGAAAAATATATTTTGAAGGTTTGTAGCATTTTTCGAAAGTTCACTTAGTTTAAATCTTCTGTTTACTTTTAGTTCCAACTAATGTAATTGGTTTTATAAAAATACCAATTCATTTTCTATTAAAAAAGTTCAAAAAAATTCTAACACTTTAAATTTTTGATTTTTTTTGACAGAGTTCCCTCTCTATGGAAGGACTTCGGTAATATCACAGGAAAAACATATATATATATATATATATATATATGTGTGTGTGTGTGTGTGTGTGTGTGTGTGTGTGTGTATATATATATATATATATACACACACACACACACACACACACATCAATCTACATGGTCGGAAATCCAATTCATAAACCAAAATTTATATTTTTGCGCAGGCGTAGCTTATATAAGCATTATTTAGCATACTTGCTCAACTTATGTGCAATATATGCAATCAAAACCAATCTTCATAGCCTTCTAGTACCTATACTTAACTCAATTTACCATGTAAGAACAAATACATAAAATTTTGAATAACATTCCATTGATCAACAAGTTTAACTACACATGTAGCACAATTTATTTTAGAAAGTACATGCATATACAAGGTTAAATCATTTAGTTCCAGTTCATAAGTTGTTCCATTCAAATTCATTATATTTGAATTCATTTCCTTGGCTTCCAATTCATTCAACTCTTTATTAAACTGTCAATGAATTATATTCAATATAACATCCAATAAACAAACAATTCACAATCAACTTAACCATATCATTCAAATGTTTTAATAAAATTCAATTGGTTTGGTTAAATTCAATTAATATTCAACATTAACATTTACTCGATTCCCACATCCCAAATCTATTTTCCTTAATTTTATCTTTATATCTATAATGACCCGGTGAGTTCGACGCCCAAATTTCGACAATAATACATAAAACCTGTATCACTTGCCAAAACCCAAGTATCGAAATCACCAGATAATTAATAGAAAGAAATTAGAGGGTTAGATAAGAAAGAAAGATATATTATAATGGTAGAAGTAGAACCAACACAACACAGAGTCTCACATCGCAGCGGAACAAAATATAATACAGAAATACTCTTTAATGAGCTTGAAATAATACTTACAACATCAGAGTACAACTTACAGTCAACATATCCGCACAGTTATATCAATCTGTTCTCATATACAACACACAACGAAATAAATACTAATATGTCTGAACTCCTCCAACACGTCTTCTGAACTTCGTAGTGTCCAATAACTTGAACCTGCAAAACACGGTCTAACCCCAACATTTACAAAATGCCAGATCATCCTGGTAAACTAGTGCGAGTAAACTCGCTAAGTTTAAAAAATCGTCCAACTTGATTTTAAAGTTAAACAAATCTTTTCTGAAAAAGGATAATCGTAAGACTAATCCATATATAAACACGGATTGTTTTTACCTTACGATAACCCAAACCATTTTGATATTATAATAGTGTCTAAATACAAATAAATATCAATCTAGTGGAACGCTTGCATCTCACACTCCACATATATAGTATACAATCAAAACCGCTGGCGCTCATTGGAGATTGGATTCCGACTATGGTGTATCTCTAGAGGGAAATACTTCGGGTTCAACAAGAACATCTTGCAAACTAGCCACACATGACCGACCACTCATTTTGCTTAAGTGTATCAAATATATGTCACTAGCGTTGGGATCACCAACTGTTTTCCCAAAAAGGGACAGCATCGAATAGAATAAAGAAAGAAATGAATTTTCTCTAAATAGGTGATTATACACCCTAATGGGAGTGACCCACTTAGTCATGCTACCTGCCCGATTTTTGTCATTTCCCAGTTGTGAGGCTTGAGGTTTTAATTTACCTTCTGATAACACGCCACCATTCACTTTGAATGCCACATCGTTGGATCTTTTAGAAAATCACTAATTGATTTCCAAAAAAATACTCTGGTTGTTAGGCTAAAGAAACTTCCCTTCTATGCCACCAACTTGGTACATTTGAAGAATAAAACGTATGTGATCTTTTTGAGAATACTTTTTCAGACATCCATCCATACAAGTTGCCCTGGGACTGGATAAACCGAAGGCACTCCCCCACTACATCCTCGAATTATCCTATGGATCGGTAGCGAGTAATCCTTATAATCCGCAGATTCTATCACAACCGTATTACCATCAAAATACTCTGGTTGCAGTCCAGAGTAATTTAACAAGTAACCCTTCCGTTTATGAACCACGGTCATCAACTGTTCCGTCTTCAATCAGCGTCTTTGACGATTTCATATTTGTTGGTTCAGAATGGTTTTCGAATATAATTTCAATCCCGATCTTTCCTTACCAACAATCGTATAGGTAAGATTTGATAGTTGGTTATTTATCTATCAAATACCATCCATGCAACCATAAAAATAAAATAGATTCACTGATTCAGTACTTAGCACCACTTGGCCTTTTTAATTTAAAATTTATTAAATTCCTTACGCTTTTAATATTTTAAAACATAATGTTTACTTCTCACTTCATTATAGTAGTATTCTTAAAACTGTTTTAATGACTTTAGAATTGAATCATATATAGGTTCGCGCTTTGGATATTAACAAATTTCATGTTAGAACATCGTTATGAAATCTCTTTTGTTTCATTTCTCGAAAACAATAGCTAACACTTCCACTTTTTTATAAACTCATTCAAACACATTTCTTTAATTTCTTAAATCTCGAAAATGTCATTATATTTTCAAATTCTCTTTCTATTCCCATTACTTCAACATTCGTTAGTCCTTAACTAAAAACAAGTAAGAGAACAACCCCCTAAATATCAACCCTGAAGGCTGAAACCAACATCAGAACGATACTTAAGAAATCATTCAACTCAACTAATCTCTAGTTAGTTTCTATTTTCTTAACTCCGTTCAAATCTGCAAAATGTTTGCTTTTAAATCATTTTCCACTTTGAAAATCTCGTTTCAATTCCATTCACTTCACTAAATCTCATTATCAACTTAAAATCAACATAATAGCCTTGCACCCTTTTTTAAACCTTATTTATGAAAATCGGGTTTAATATAAAACCCTTTTTGCATCGATCCCCTTTTACATAAGTAAACATTTGTTTTAAGTTATCATATTGGCTTAAAATCTCTTTTTTAACTTCGTCCATAAAACTGGGCTTTAATATAAACCTGATCAAAATCTCTTTCCATAATCGAACTCTATTTCATTACAACTCGATTTGTTACTTTGATGATCTTAATTTAATAAGTATTCACTTAAATTTTTATCATTTAAAATAATAATTTACTTAACTATTAACTTAAAATAAATGTAAAATCCCTTTTAAAAATCTTATTAAAATAATTATTCGTTAACCATTATTTCATTCAGTTAATTATAAACAAACCAATCAATAATCAATCCCAGTTAAAATGGTTGATTTAGTTAACTCAAAAACACGATTATTTCTTTCACCAATCTCAATTAATTCCTCCTTTAAATTAATTATTAATTTAAATAATTTCACTTATTTGATTTCTTAGAACAATTAATCCATTTTTGACAGTTATGTTAAATTCTGTTCATTCGCTTATACATCTCATTAACATTAGCATCTACTGTATAAAACCATTTAATATTTTCTTATAAACTTAAATAATAAATAATAAACATTTATTTTCTTTTCATAAACTTTTATTCAAAATAACAGATTTAGAAATCCATTTTCAGTTATAAAATAAAATTTATAACTTCATCTCTGTCGATTCAACGTTTATTTTGTTTTATCCAATGGGCAGTATTGACTAAGTAACTGGCAGCATATGGCCTATAAATCAATTGTTTTATAATATTTATTTACCTGATGGTGAATAAATATGTATAAAACTATTGATTTATAGGCCATATGCTGCCAGTTACTTAGTCAATACTACCCATTGGTTAAAACAAAATAAACGTTGAATTTCTAGTCAACAATCAAAACACAAATCAATCATCCAATCAAAACAGTTCATATAATGATTATATGAAAATAAATAACATATAATACATTTGAGGAATCCAGTTGGAACCCTCCAACCTGTTGAAATAGCCCAAACTTCCCCGTAAAGGAAAGCCCAGATTGAGTTGAGAACACGACAGATCCGAACACAAACGACAAAACATTTCATTGCTTATTACAACAATTTACAACAGAGTATAAGAATATAACAGAGTATAAATAAATATTACACATTGGAAAATATCAGAGATTAAAATAGATTACATAGCAACGGAAAAATAATACATAACACAACTATAAAAAATATACGGATACAGAGCATTCCAAATATAGCTCCAATTGTAAACCAGGATCCTATAAACTAGAAATCTGCAAAACCAAAACTACTAGCCGCCCGTATGGAAAATAGGGGCACCCAGAGTTTAGGTTAAAACAATAAACTCCAGGTCAGTCGTATGACTGGTGTGAGAACTAAAACAGTTATTAATTTCATTTTAAAGTTAGGTAAATCATGGGACCATGCCGTATAACACGGAACGGGTTTATCCCCCATGAATACCAGTGCATAAAAATAACAACGCAATGCTAAAGAGAAAAATGAAACTATTATAAGACCAAGGTCTCATTAGATAATAAACGCAATCGAGGATAAAGTTTTCCCTTATAATAGCCAAATATGCTTGATACGCGAAATTTCATCTTTTATTATTACTATAAGTGGAGAAATTAACTTCAAATATAAATGTATCAATCATAGGTGGCGTAGGTACCATTATATTACGTCGCCATACACACACACAACTAAAACCGAATATCACGTTTTGGAAATTGAGTTTTCCATCTATGAACCGAGGCAAGGGATTATCCTCACTGATTTCGAGACACACTAGCAAGTGCCTTAGGATCCCCCGCAATGTACCCCTTGGATCTTAATGGTCGGTCATCCGTCGATGATTAGTTATACCATAAACTGTATGTTAGCCGAAACTATCGAACCTCTAAAATGGTCAGTATGTCGACCATATCCATCAGTCTCATAGTGACCGATATAATATCCATCAGCCCAGATGAGCCAATATATCCGAGGTACCTTGTCTCCAATCAAGTAATAATAGTGTGCAACATCAACATGAGTAAGCAGTCTAGGCTCCATACCATGACGTTACTCGTAGCTAGAACTAACATATGTCCATTTTCATGCAGTCACTATCCCTTTTTGGTTCATACCTGGGTGCGAGGCTCGCGAATTAACGCTACATAATGTTATGCTATTTAAAGTCGTGCTTTGATCATTAACCACAAGGCTCTGCTTTTCAATAAAAGCCTTGATCCTTTGCGTCTCAGCATGCCACACTGACAATTCATGCCATGCGACCGATATCTGTCAATATATAACCTCTAATCTCGTACGTCTTAGAGAAGGGTGTTAAGCAAGAGAATAAATTCTCCGCCACCAAACAGATATATATATTTTATAGAAATCAATCAACACAAAATAAAATCCAATGTCAGACACACACATCCATTTACAAGTCCGTTCTGAGTCTGAATGAAACCGGAGGCACCTTATTCCTCGTCCCACATGTCCAATACAGGAGAGAGGTCCTCGCATATCCGATCGATCTCCAAGTACATCTGGACAATCACTACTTATTACCTTGTCTTGGGTGTACAGCCCAATCAAGACATCAATAATCATCCAAACGATGTGAAGACCTTCGGTCTTCAACCACCGTCTTCATCGCCGACTTATCGTCGTATCAATTATTCAGAATGGGATAAACCCAGTCTTTCTGCATAACTCGCGTATTCTATAAACAAGTGCTATAAAAACTCAACGTACGCCTCATTCCAATCCAGAATATTCTTTTATTCAAATATTTTTTCATTTTGGGAAAGGTTCCCATTAATTTTATCAAAGATAAATTCTTTAAATTTATTCTTTAATCTTCTTTTGGATATCAATTCAAACCAAATTAAGGTTTATCCAACTAGTCGGGGTTAGCGAGCCATATCGATGTAATCATTTGTTTAATTTCCTAATCCCGACCTATTCATTCCAAGGAGCAAAACTGGTAATACTCCATATCTAACACCATGGTGTTATCGCTAAATTTAATTTACCATTTCACGTTCAAATCTAATTAAAGATTTGACTATCGCCTGGAGTAAAACTGGTGATACTTCATTCTCGATCAGTTCCCAAATTTGATAATTTAAATTATCACATTTCAATCTAATTAATGATTCATTAAAACTCTAATCTACCCAAAAATCAATATTAATGATTATTTAACTCTGGAAACACAAACATGCCGCATCGACAATCTACACCGTACTATTGATTTCTTTCGATATATAACCTCTAAGCTCGTACGTCTTAGAGAAGGGTGTTAAGCAAGAGAATAAATTCTCCGCCACCAAACAGATATATATTTAGCAGGGATCAACCATAAAGTTCTAAATACAATGTTAGACATGTAATACTGTCTTTAACTGGGTTAAAGAACTAATGTCACATCTTGCATCTTTTCGACTCTTGGACAGGATCGACCAGGTCTGCTCGTTTCAGGCTAACTCTGCCTATGCCTCATTCGCCTGGTTCACAAGATAGTAGCACCCAGATCTCGCTCTGATCAATACAGTGCACTTATGCTACCTGTTTTACTTTATTTTGGCTTGTATTCTAATTAGTTATGGTATGCTCTGATCTATCTGATGTATAATTTTGCGTTTTAGTAAGCTGGTACTATATACTTGGGCCTTCTTGGCGGAACTTTATACCACTGGTTGGGCTTATCAACCAGATATTTATCTAGCTAATTATATCTATGCGTAACCGACTGTGTAGTGCCATGCTACACACCCGTCTTTCTAAAAAAAACACAGTTCACAATAAACCCAAATCACATTCCATTAATTATGGAATCTTCACGGAAAGCAGATCAACATATATAATCGATATCAATTTCCTTATGCGACTAATAATATAAATGGAATAACAACAAAGCCTTTTAAATTCCATATATATTAACAGTCTTCCTCCACAGAAGCTCATTTCGATTATTATCAAATCAAATTCCATTCAATTCCAATTTAATATATTAAACTGGAAAACTTTACTTTGAAAAATTCCCATTAAATCTTAATAAAAATATTTATAAATTCCAAATCACATTTCACTGTAAATCGGGTTAAAGAACAGATGTCATTTAAAACACAGTTCACAATAAATCAAAATCACATTCCATTAATTATGGAATCTTCACGGCAAACAGATCAATATATATAATCGATATCAATTTCCGTATCCGACTAATAATATAAATGGTAAAATGAAAAAGCTTTTTAAATTCCATATATATTAACAGTCTTCCTCCACAGAAGCTCATTTCGATTATTATCAAATCGAATTCCATTAAATTCCAATTTAATATATTAAATTGTAAAACTTTGGAAAATTCCCGTTAAATCTTAATAAAAAGATTTATAAATTCCAAATCACATTTCACTACAAATCGGGTTAAAGAACGAATGTTGTTTAAAACACAGTTCATAATAAACCTAAATCACATTCCATTTTATTCCAATTAAATGTTAATTAACTGGAAACGCTAATAATCTTAATAAATAGATTTATTCTTTTCGCACGGGGTTTAAGAACAGTGTAAATGAACACACCATTCACGACAAACCCAAAATCCAATTCTTTTATTCAATTCCAATTAAATATTAATTAAATGGAAAACTTCACTAAATCTTAATTAGAAGATTTATTCTTTTCTCAACTGGGCTAAAGAACAGTGTTAATAAAGACCATTCATGACAAACCCAAAATCCATTTCAATATTAAATACAAGGCTCTGAATAAAAATTATATCGGCTTATATTCAATATCAAATTCTGAAATCAACAAATATCGTATTGAGAATAACGATATATATATCTTCCAAATTCCTCCACAATATCTGTATAATCACAGAATCCAATATCGAAATATTCCAAAGATAATTTCAATTCAAATCCATTCCAATTCATATATTGGAAATTTTGGTTATTTTTAAAACCATTTCAAATCCAATTTATTTATTTAAAAATATTGGATTATAATTCTAGTTCATAACTAGTTCATTTTGATAAAAATATTTTTTTATCTTTACAAACGTGGAATATTTAACCCGAATTCTTTCCAAATCATTTATTATGATTTTACACAAATTATTGATATTTTTAATAATTTTATCAGGACCCGTACAGTCGATTTCCGTAAATGGTCATCGAACTGCACTTACAACGACCTTTTCCAAATTTGATTTGGACATAATTCCAAATCCAATCGTTAGATTTCAAATTCCTTATATTCTCGGAAATATCTTTTCGATAGGAACCCAACGGTTCTAGTTTTAGGAGAATCCGACGGTCGGATCTTCAAAGTCAATGGTCGAAATTCACGAACTACCACAGCGCGACGGGTTCTATTCAGGCCATTAAATATATATATATATATATTATATATATATTTCATCAATTTCCATTTAAAACGTATTTTATAAATTGTTTTAAATTTATTTTCAAAACGATTTCAACTTCATATTCAATTTCAAATCAAAATTTGAATATTCTATAACATTAATGTATAAATGATAATATTTTCAAAATATCAGATTTTGAAATAATCTCCTTTTCAATATTCATTATAAAAATGAATAAAAAATCGACATAAATATCATTCGTGTCCAAATGGAAAATATCTAATCAACATGACTTCTTATTTTTCAATATTTTCGTGTCCATCCTATATCGGACATCAAAATCATATTTTGATCGATTACTGAATATTATTTTAAATATTAGTTATTTTAAAATATTCATTATTCGTCATTTTAAAATATTCGTTAATTTAATATATTCGTTCTTTCCGAATTGGAATTAGACCCAATCAATTACCATATAATGTTAATTATATGGATTTTATACATCACATGTATATAACAACAATGATATTCCATCAACCATCATCCAGAGTGCAATTTACAACTGTATAAGCGTTGAAAATAAATAATCAAGGCTCATCACAACCTGTCAACCCATCGATTGACATACAACTAAATATTGGGATTAGTGTATGTCCTATATCATCCCAATACCCGTGTGGGTTTTTCAAACAACAAATACTGACTATTATTTGTGCAGTTAGGCGATGTGTAAAATTTATTGTCCCAATCAAAATCAGTCAAATGGGTGTACATAAACAAATCATCCGATTTGTAAATGAATATTTATTTTCAACACATGACCATTTTATATGGTTCATATATTCAATAAAAAATATATTTTTATTGTTCGAATATTTTATTCCATACATGAATACTTTTTATATCATATGCATTCATTAAAAATGATGTTTTTACTATTCAAATATTTTATTCCATACTTGAATATTTTATATATTATATTCGTTCAATAAAATTGATAATTTTATTGTTCAAATATTTTATTCCATACTTGAATATTTTATATATTATATTCATTCAACGAAAATGAAAATTTTATTGTTCAAATATTTTATTCCATACTCGAATAATTTATATATTATATTCATTCAATAAAAATGATAATTTTATTGTTCAAATAATTTATTCCATACTTGAATATTTTGTATATTATATTCATTCAATAAAAATGATAATTTTATTGTTCAAATATTTTTATTTAACACAATACAATCAAAAATCACAATACAGTCCATTTCCACAACACAATATAATCAAACAAGTCGTCCATGGTCTGTGGACGACGGTGTCAGGAGCTACTAAGCCCTGTCTGCAACCTAGTATATATTTAACTGTAAAATAATTAGTGAGAAGGAGTTCTCACATTCATTTCCACTCCTTTATTCTTTTATTTCTGAATTTTTGTTCCGTTTGGATTTGAATTTGCCCAAAATTCTAATGTGCCCCAAATTGGGCCCGATTAGTCTTGTTGTGAAGGTCTCGCTCCCACGATCGTAACGGATCCAGTTTCGCGCGATTTGGACCTCATATGAGAAAGTTACGAATTTTAAAGCGTTGGATAATTTAAATATGAAAATTAAATTAAATTAATTCTTAATAACCTTTTAATCACGTTTTCCCTAAAGTGTTGCCGTCCCTTCCTAAAAACCCTAACCACGTCGATCTGGAAATCTGTTCCTCGCCGCTGACCGAGGTTACCGGAGCACAATCGGAGGTGCTCATGGCCTTCGCCGTCGCGCCGCTGTCCAGCGCCACCCCCTGCCTCGAACTCGACGTTGCCGCCTGATATGAAAATCCCCTCAAACATCTCCACTTCTCGAGCAAATTCCGGCCAAGATATCCTACCATAGATCATCATACTGGTCGGGATTGGAAGAGCTTGGATTGCTCTACAAAGTTCTCCAAAGGACTGGGGTGTGATTTTATGTGTAGAGGGAGATCAGAAAGGGAAATCGTGGGAGTGATTTCCGCCGTTCGAGATTAGGGCCGGTGCAGGAATCTTGAGCGAATGAGGGAATTTTTTTTAATTTATAGATAATTTTAAATGTTTTTTACTTCCAAAAATAGTTGTTGAATGAAATGAACTCCAATTCGAACCCAACGACTATCGTCCCTAGCTAAATATCCCCATTCCGGGCACAATGGGATATGCCTCGCCAGCTAATTCAACTATTTCGGTCAGTTTTTATCCAAGTTAAAATATAAATCAATATATATTAAATCTAAACGTACAATTTAATTTACCGGGGCTACATAAGGACTCCAAAAATTCCCGAAAAATAAATCTAGCTATGTTTTGACGATACGGTCCTAATAAAACTAATTTGATCGAATTTGGAGATCGTTTGAAGAATGGTCATTTTCCAGTCGATTAAATTCAAACTGAATTGACCAAACACGTTTAAATTTACCACGCTCACATATTAATTCCAAAAATTATGAAAATTGGAATCTAGCAATAATTTGACATTCCGGATCCAACAAAAGTGGTCTCATCGAAAACGGAGGTCGCTTCCAAAATTGCTATTTTTTAAGGGTTATATATTATATAAATTCCATAGCGACTACTCTGAATTTTCAACTGGGCATAACTTTTTATTCTCGTTATGAAATATGGATTTTTCTAAATTCTATGCATTTATTTGAAATTCGAAATAGAATTTTCAAGCTGCTGCACCATTTCCAACTCCTCTTATAATTAAAATAAACATTTATATTCTAATTTTGATTTAAATAAATTTTTAGTCATTATTATTTAAAATAAATCATTTTAAATATTCAAAATTCATTAAAATAGCCAAAATTAAAAATTTAAATTGGTTCTGATTTTCCGAGTTGTTACACCTGTTTACCCTGCATCTAAATATGTTATCTCAAATAATATCATTCAATTCAATATACAGAAAAAATTTCGATAATCAACCAATAACGGTAATATAAACATCCAACTATAAATTTTATACGTTTATATTATAATAAACGTGATTAACAAGGTAAGTTACCTCTGTTGGTTATGATCATTAAAATTTAATGATCGATTTCAATTAAATTAATCAAAGTTTAATTTAATCAGTTCAGTCAATATAAAATAATATATTCAGTACATATCCATAAATAACAACCAAAGCACACAAATATTAAACCCGACTCATATAAAATATATAAGTGAGTGAACTCACCTTGATTTGTCCGTCGTAGAAACAGTTTGTTTTAATTATGTTTTAATTTAATTAAAAATTCCAATAGCTGCCAACTCTGATCAAACCAGTCCCAAAATGTTACGCTTGTCGGTACGGACGCGATGTCGCTTGTTTCGTTCTCACCCGTTGCTGTATGATACAGATATAAATTTAATACTACATTCACTTTATTAAATTAATATTATTAAAACTTAAATATTATTTCAATTCCTAATACTACTATTTGTTAAATACACATTCAATTAGGCATTGTTTTAAACCGGAGTCATGTTATAACTTCCTCAGTCGGTCCATGTTACACACATAGTGGCATATTCAATTTAATGTGTTTCAGCAAATTATAATACTTATATAAAATGGTCTGCCATGCTAATAGCCCAGATTTGGCTTATAATTTAATTAGTATATATGTTATTAACTGAAATATTACTTGCGTATTGGTTAGGTATGGCTAACCGTGTTTTGGCACATCTTAATACACTAATTAGGTAAATTAAAGTATATATGTATAGGCACGTTATATTCCATCAGTAGTAACAATATATATTATCATTTACTAAGTGGGTTTACGTGTGTTATAAACAAATGGATTAGTTGTACAAAAATTATAATTAGGCATTTCTAACCATACCCACACTTCGCAATCTTTTGCTTTTCCACTGTTCATTTCCATTTTCCCCATTCTTACATGGAATTTCTTCCTCCTCCTCACTGCTCTCAGGCCACTCTCCCACTCCACTGTTTCCATTTCCGAACCCACTTACCATGAACCTGAGCACCACCTTCCATACACCATATATTTCTACCCCACTTCATTCTTGTTTTCCCTACTTCGCTCCTCTAAAATTATCTCCACCATATAACCCCTCAGTCCACTGTCGTTTCGCTCTAGCATGTCTTCCTGTCTGGAATATTTCAAAAGTTCCATAACCATTAATGCAAGTTCCTCCATTTTTTTTCTTGATTCCACCTGACCCATGCACAGTTCGTCCTTCATGCCATTCGCACCAATCTCCCCAAACACACGAGCAAAACTAACCCCTGTATATTTCCAAAACTTGCTCGTGTCCTTTTCCTTTTGTATTTTTTTGTAAATGGAGTATTTGAATCTTTCGCCATTTAAGCTTGGTCGTGGTCTTAGCTTGGAAGGTACAAGCAAGTATTCGGGTGTTTATATATGTGGGAAAAGCCTTAACAGTCAAGTAAATTGGCATAAAGGGATGTAGTGAGTAGGTGGGCTGCATTGAGTTTGGTAACACCCCGTAATTCTAAGAACATCAAAATGATAAGTTAAACTATACTCAATTAAATATTTGGAATTAAGTCAAATGGACTGGTCAATGAGTTCATCTCAGAATTTTACTTAAGGTAGACTCCGAATTTGCGTAAAATGGACAATGTATAAAGAAGATATTAAGGTTTGAAGTTTATATACATATAAGACAATTATATATAAATAAAACTATTATAGAAATCAAAAATCAGAGGTGGGAAGAATGGGGGGAAATCAGCCCGTTAGGGGTCGACCCCGTCCCTAGGGATGTCGACCCATGGGTCGATCCCATAACAAGGGTGTCGATATTCATGTCGACCCCCTCCCCCTCCCCCCTCCCGAGATCTAGGCAGATTCCTGCTCTGCACTTGGACATGGTTCTGAGCAAGATTCATTGACCTTAGGATATAAATAGGACCTTATTTTCATTGTTTTTATTCACTAAAAACAATGGAGACAATGAGATACTACCCCTACTTAGTTCAATCTAGCCTATTCTTCTTCAATTGCAAGATATACGTATTCAAAGATCTGTGCTACAACATCTACGATCAATTCTCAGTTCTTTAGATCCAATCACAGTGAATTTATGTTGATTTTAGATATAAACACCTAAAATGTAATCTTGACATGTTTATAAGTTTGGATCTAAGCATGTGCATGTTAGTAACCTGAATCATAACAAATCTGCCATTACTTGTACACCTGATCTATTGATTAGTGCATATATGCCTATTCATGATATACCTATTCTATTAGTTCGCCTAATCATGTCACCTTATGCCTATTATGTTAGTTTGCCTAATTGTGTCATCATATGCCGATTTTATTTACTATGCCTATTCTTGTTCTCTCCTCTCCCTTTTTGTTTTAATAGTCAGGCTACCTTTGAGCCTAGGCTTATCGCTGAAATACGTGAATGCACGAATTTGGGAACTATTGGGAATGATTAATTTGGGGCATAAATCATATTATAAACATGATTGGGAATTTTTGGGCATAATTTGTGCCTTGAGTCAAAACTTGAGATTTGGGGGCAAAATCTATATCTTGATCTAAACCTTAATCTAGGGAATAACTTGTATCGTAGATCAGATGAGGATTTGGGGCATAATAAACATGATAATTGGTTAGTAATGAAAATGACTATATTTCCAGTAATTAGAAATTGTAATCGCGCTTAGACACGAGGTTAGATTACACCTGTGGTAGAAGCCTTCCCGGAACCGCCCGACATATCCAGCGTCCACAAGTGATGAATCTAATGTGAGGGGTTTAAGTGCATAAACAAACACGTAACGTGCTAAGACATGAGGTTAAGTCCGACTTGTGGAAGAAGTCTGCCCGGACTTAATCGGCATATCCAACATCCACAAGTGGTAGACTTAATGTGGGAGGTCTAGCACATTATAACCATAAATAAATAATGGTGATGAACTTGTAATACTTAACCTGTTTGAATCCATAAGGATTACATGAACCTGTTAACTTTAGTAGGGGTTAAGTAAACTTGGTTGAATCAATGGGAGCATTAAGTTATTCTTGTTAAATATGTGGGGATGGGTTATACATATAAACCCGACAAACTTAACTGTTGGGGTTATGCAATCTTGTTAAACTGGTGGGCATAACCTATTGTAATATTAGTAGTGAGCATGCAAGCCTAGAGGAAGCTTGTATCTTCTGGAGTATGGGACCCGTATCAGTCAGTAACCTATTTTGGTATCAACCGAAGAACCCCGAACTAGGTCGGGGTCAGGGCATGCTTACTGAGTTGGTTGCAAGAGGTCCATCTAAGGGACGGTGTGGGCGGCGCATTCCGATGGGATCTTGTGCGTGCATGGGTCCGGTCCGGGGAGGTTAAGACGCCATGACACCTGTAGATATGATTTGTGCACATCTGGTAAACAAAGGGTTGCCAATTTAGGAAGTGATACATCCTACTGTGGGGCCAACACAAGGTATCTACGAGTTAAGGGGCCTATCGATTGGTGGTAGTAATCAGGGTACATCTAGTCTTGCTTGCGGAGCCCGTTTTTGTCATTGGGGGTTAACACCTATCAGTTCTATGGGGCTACCTGTTATTGTATGAGGTAAAACCTCTCACTAGAAGTACACCTAAGTCTACCGTGTTGTACTTGTTGGGATCATCTCGTTCTTGTTATACTAGTATTGGTGCAGAGAGAAAAGTATTAGAGAAGTGCAATGCATGTTCTATTCTGTTTATCCTTTTTACCTTGTTATACCTGCCTTATGACACTATTATCTCTCCCCAACTTATATACCTATCATGATGCTTTTACTTATATGCTAAAAGTAACTGGACTCGCCAGACTTTATATCTGACCCATTTTGTTTCCTCTTCTTTCTCTTTCGCTCCCTCCCTCCCCAAGGTTCTCAGGGTAGGAATACTCAAGCTTGATCAGGATTCTTCTTTTCTACTTGGAGCTGCTTAGATGCATTGCTCGATTTCGCATTTGCCCTACTATGGCTATATTTTTGGGATTATGCTCTTTTTATATCATTGTACCATGATGATGATTTTTGTACAAGGCAGAAGTTTTATGTTTTCAGTATTTCAGACTTATTATGCAACTGGGTTTGAACCACGAAGCTTTTCTATTTAGTAAAGTTTTAATTCCGCTGTTATTTTATATCTATCTTGTATGTTTCTATTTCTGTTCACTTATAACACTTCACGAAACTTAATGCATTCTGATAAAGAGTGACATTAATGGACGTGGGGTGTTACATTTGGTATCAGAGTTGAAAGTTACCAGATCGGATAAAAGATTTTGAAAATTGTTTACAAAAGGGTTTTAAAAGAAAGCATTTTCTAAAGAAAAGTCTGTTTTGAATAATATATTCCCCAAACCCATATGAAATATCTTTCAGTTCACTGTTTGAATCCCTTTTTCCTTTTCTTTTCATCATGTCTAGGGAACCTAATATTCCACGGGGCATACAAATACCGGCTTGGTGTCGTAGGTATCTGGAGACTACGACACCTGCCAAGGGCCAAGCATACGCCCCTCTTCCAACTACATACGTTTTTCCTCCTCTTCCTCCGCGTGCTGATAATTTCTCTAAAATAAGCAAAGATTTTTGTGCTATGGGTGGAAAGCCATTCCGAGGAATTAAGACTTTTTTAGAAGCAAGGAATTGGCTCAAAGAAACAAAGGATTTGTTTGGAATTTTTGAGGTACAAATGGGAATCTCCTTCCTTACATGATTTCTTCTTCATATAGATAGATATAGGGTCTGTAGGGCAATTGACGATCGTAGGAAGATTCAGTTATCCGTTTGGCAGCTGAAAAATGAGCCTTCATTTTGGTAGAAAGTGACGCAAGCAGGGCATCCAGTGGAGACTTGGAATGATTTTCGATAGAGATTCAAAATGAAGTTTCTTTCTCAAGCCGAGCAAAGTATGCAAATGGAAAGGTTTTTGGTGCTTAAGCAAGAAGGCATGTCTGTTAGAGAGTATATTAATAAATTTAATCAATTGGCGAGGTTTGGTTTGGAGCTAGTAGATACCCCACACAAGAAAGCTTTTTAGGTTTGCTAGAGGATTGAATGAACCCCTCCATGGGTTGGCTATGTCTCATATTCCGATGGGAGCAACTTTTGAGAAACTCGTTGATATAGCATTAATGTATGAGGAAGATAAGGGCAAAAAGAAAGAGGCTAAGGTTGAGGAAAAACAAAACAAGAAAGTGTGGCCCAAGGAAGAACAACAACAACAAAAGAAGGGCGGTAAGAATGGAAAAGCTCGAGATAAGAGGAAATGCCATCATTGCGGACGCGAGGGTCACGTGATCAAGGATTACAAGAAAAGAAAAAATGCTTGTTCTCATTGTGGAGAAGTCGGACATCTTGTTAAGGATTGCCCGAAGAAGTAAGGACAGGGTCAAAGGGCAGGATCTTCTAGAGGGCAGGTGCATGCTCTCATGGCCGGTGCACCAGATAGAGGTAGGAAAGTTTCCATTGAAGGTTTTATTTCCCTTTCCAATCATCTAGTTAGAATTCTTTTTTTATTCTGGCACTTTGCATTCTTTTATATCTTATTCTGTGGTTGAGTCCTTGCACCGTAGTACTAGTATGGTTTTAGATCCCATTGTTATCTCAAACCTCATTGGTGGTATGGCTCATTTGTCTATGATTTATCTGGGATTGAGAATATCTGTGTTAGGCATCGAGTTTGAATGCGATGCATATGTGTTTGGTTTCATGGGCTATGGTTTGATTCTAGAGATGGATTGGCTAGCCATGTATGGTGTCATTCTGGATTGCAATAGGAGGGTCGTTAGACTTTTGACTCGCCATGGGAGGACCCTCGAGATTTCTTGTGACCCTAAAGGGTCTGTCATGCTTAGTTTCCTAGAGTCGCTTGATGTATCTATCAATGATTTATGATCTATGCCAATAGTCTGTGCGTATCCTGATGTTTTTTAGGAGGTTTGGGGCTTACCTCTGAGGAGCAAGATGATTTCCGTATATACTTGGTGGGCACTGCGAAACCAGTTGCATTGCCTGTGCGCCATATGGCTCCAAGAGAAAGGAGGGAGCTCAGCAAGCAAGTAGGGGAGCTACTTGGGAAAGGGTTTATTAGGCGAAGCATATCTAAATGGGGTGCTCCATTAGTATTCGCTACTAAGGCGGATGGTTTGCTTCGCTTATGTGTGGACTATAGAGAGTTGAATAAACTCACTAAGAAGAATAGGAACCCACTTCTGAAGATAGGTGAACTATTTGACTAGCTTATTGATGCATCCGTTTTCTCTCAGTTAGACTTGGTCACAGTGTTTCATCAGTTGAGGGTGGCCAAGGACTGTATAAACAAGACTGCTTTTAGAACTCCAGATGGTTTCTTTGAGTGGCTTGTCATGCCTTTTGGGTTGACGAATGCACCCACCTATTTTGTTGATTTGATGAGTAGGATGTTTCAAGAGTTCCTAAATCGCTTCATTGTGGTCTTTATTAATGACATCTTGATTTTCTCGAAGAGTGAGGAAGAGCATGCCCGACATTTAAGGGAGGTTTTGAAAACTCTCTGTGCTAACCAACTTAAGGCGAAAGTCTCCAAATGTCATTTTTGGAGAAAAGAAGTGAGATTTCTAGGGCATGTGGTACCTAAAGATGGGATAGAAGTAGATCCCGCGAAGGTAGTTGCGGTTCAAGATTGGCGGATTCCAAAGAATGCAAGGAGGTAAGGAGTTTTCTTGGTTTAGCGGGCTATTATAGGAAGTTCATTAAGAACTTCGCAAAGATATCAGCCCCACTCACCTGACTGACGAAGAAGAATCTGACATTTTCTTGGAGTATAGACTGTGACTTGCTTTCAGCGATTGAAGAAGGCTCTGACAACAACCCCAGTCTTGACTTTTCCTGATGGGAACTAGGTGTCCATAGTATACACTGATGCATGCGGTGAAGAAGAAAGGGTAGTATGTTATGTAGGTAGACACCTAAGAGTTCATGAGAAGAACTACCCTACCCATGACTTAGAGTTAGCTTCCATAGTATTCGCGCTTAAGACTTGGCGCCACTATCTACTTGGAGAGAAGTTTGAGATGTACGTTGATCATAAATCTCTCAAGTAGTTGTTCTCGCAGAAGGATCTTAATCTAAGGCAATAAAGATGGATGGTGGTCTTAGCGTTCTATGATTTTTAGATTGCTTATACCCCTGGCAAGGGTAATGTGGTGGCAGACACATTGAATAGGCAGAGGATGACTTTGAGTTCTCTGGTTGTGGGGAGGAAAAGCTTGGAGTTTATATCGACTTTTTATTTTAGACCCTCCACCAATTTTACACCTGTTTTATTGGCATCATTAGAGGTGCGACCTACTCTGTTGGACCAAATAGGGACCTCATAGCGAGATGACCCATAACTACCAGATATCTTTGATAGGCTTAGTAGAGGGGATACTTCTAGTCACCTCAGTAGACATTCGATGGACGATAGAGGGTGGTTGCGATGAGATGAAAGGCTTTGTGTTCCCCGAGTTGGGAGTCTATTGAAGACAGTCCTTGAGGAAGCCCATTATTCTAGGATGACCATTTATCCAAACGGTGAGTAGATGTATAAAGATATGAAGAGGGTTTTCTTTTGGGCTGGGGTGAAGAAAGATGTGGCAAAATTTGTTTCTATATGTTTGAACTACCAGTAAATCAAAGCTGAGCAAAAGAAGCCCGATGGTTTACTTCATCCTTTGGAAGTCCCACAGTGTAAGTGGGAGAGCGTCTCTATGGATTTCATCGATGGTTTGCCTAAATCAAGGAAAGGAAATACCAGTATTTGGGTTATAGTGGACATGCTTACTAAGAGCGCTAATTTCATCTCTTTTAAGAGCAAGAGGACATCAGCATGGTTAGCAGCAGTTTATCTTCGTGAATAGTCCATCTGCAATGAGTACCTTCCAGTATTGTGCGTGATTGTGACCCCATTTTCACCAGTGAGTTTTGGAGGAGCTTGCAAGAAGCATTATGTTCACAGTTGTGTTTGAGCACCTCTTATCACCCATAGACCGATGGACAGATGGAAAGGGTGAATAGAGTCTTTGAGGATCTTTCAAGACTGTGTATTCTAGACTTCGGAGGGACTTGGGTAGAGCATTTTCCTTTAGTAGAGTTCGCCTACATCAATAGTTACTAGGCTAGTATTAGCATTGTACCCTTCGAAGCATTATACGGACGACCCTATAGATCACCGACTTATTGGTGGGAATCTACAGAAAGGCTTCTACTTAGGCCTGAGATGGTTAGCAAAACTTCACAAAAGATTGATCTTATCGGCGGTGCATGAAGACAGCTCAGGACTGGCAGAAGTCCTATGCAAATAAGAGAAGGACCAACATTGAGTTTGAGGTGGGAGACATGATTTTCATCGAGGTATCACCTTTGAGGAATGTAGTTTGTTTTAGATATGTAGGGAAATTGGCACCAAGGTTTGTAGGGCCATTTCCCGTAACAGAAATGATTGGCCAAAGGGTTTATAAAGTAAAGCTACGAGAGAGATTGTCCGGCGTTCATGATGTTTTCCATGTTTCTTATTTACGGAGGTGCTTGCATGATACCGCAGAAGTAGTTGAGCCGAGTATGCTTGAGGAAGTAGAGGTGGAATGGGAGGCGACAGTTAGACGAGTTCCTACCCGTATTCTTGGATCAGAGGTTAAGAAGCTAAACAACTGGGAGGTCAAGTTGATGAAAGTTCAGTGGGGCGAAGACTGAGAGGATGCAACTTGGGAGAACAAAGATAAGATTCGGGCTTCGTACCCTTTTCTCTTCAAGAATATGTTCTTAACTTCTTTTTCCAAATCTTTTATTCATGCTTGTTTCTATCGTTTAAGTATATCCTATCGATCAAATCTTCGACCTTTAGGTAGGAAACCCATGGATGTAAAAATGTGTTTGAGATATGTTATGTTTGATGGATGCAAGTGGATGCAAGTGTTTGCTAATGGTTGCTTGTGGACGCATGTACACACACATTAGGCAATAGATCAGCTCAATCACTCTCATACTGATATGGATGTGTGTGCATTTTTCTTCTTTTATAGATGAAAATGGGTGAATCATCATATGGATGGATGACTGTGCACACATATAGAGCTTACATGTTATAATAGGATTATTTGCATACATGTTGGATTCATGGCACTGGCATACATTGCATTAAGGAGGTCAACTGATTCAGTAGACCGCCTGATCTTTCACATTAGTATAAGGACATATACACACACCTTTGATATGTTCATATAAGCATTAGAAATCTATTAAGGACAACGGACGCCTATGATAGGTGGATGAGTAGATGGATGATGGATGTTAGGATATACATTCTTCTTAACTTAGAGATTTCGGGGACGAAATCCTTTACGTAGGGGAGAACGTAACACCACGTAATTCTAAGAACATAAAAATGATAAGTTAAAAAATGCTTAATTAAATATTTGGAATTAAGTAAAATGGACTGCGCCGCTGCATTTGTCTCAGAATTCTACTTAAGATAGACTCCGAGTTAGCGTAAAACGGACATCCTATGAAGAAGATATTAAGGTTTGAAGTTTATATACATGTAAGACATTTATATATAAATAAGATTATTCCAGAAATCAAAAATCAACGGTGGGAAGAATGGGGAGAAATGGGCCCGTTAGGGGTCGACCTCGTCCCTAGGGGTGTCGACCTATGGGTCGACATCATAACAGGGGTGTCGACACCCTTGTCGACCCCCCTCCCGAGATCTGGGTAGGTTCCTGCTCTGCACCTGGACACAGTTCTGAGAGAGATTTGTTGACCTTAGGCTATAAATAGGACCTCATTGTCATTGTTTTTATTCACCAAAAACAATGGAGACAACGAGGTGCTGCCCCAATTTAGTTTTATCTAGCCTATTCTTCTTCAACTGCAAGCTATATGCATTCAGAGATCTATGCTACAACATATACGATCATTACTGTGTTCTTTAGATCCAACCATGGTGAGTTTATGCTGCTTTTAGATATAAACACCTAAAATGTAATCTTGACATGTTTTTAAGTTTGGACCTAAGCATATGCTTGTTAGTAACCCGAATCATAACAGATCTGTCATTACTTGTACACCTGATCTATTGATTAGTGCATATATGCCTATTCTTGATATCCCTATTCTATTAGTTTGCCTAATCATGTCGCCTTATGCATATTATGTTAGTTTGCCTAATTATGTCATCATATGCCAGTTTTATTTACTATGTCTATTCTTGTTCTCTCCTCTCCCTTTTTCCCTTTTTGTTTTTATAGCCAGGCTATCTTCGAGCATAGGCCTATCGCTAAAATACACGAATGCACGAATTTGGGAACGATTAATTTGAGGCATAAATCATATTGTAAACATTATTGGGAATTTTTGGGCATAATTTGTATCTTTATCCAAAACTTGAGATTTAGGGGCAAAATCTATATCTTGATCTAAACCTTAATCTGAGGCATAACTTGTATCGTAGAACGGACGGGGATTTGAGGGAATAATAAACATGATAATTGGTTGGTTAGGAAAATGCCTATATTTACAGTAATCAGAAATTGTAACCATGCTTAGACACGAGGTTATATTACACTTGTGGTAGAATCCTGCCCGGAACAGCCTGACATATCCAGCGTCCACAAGTGGTGAATTTAATGTGAGGGGTCTAAGTGCATAAACGAATATGAAACGTGCTAAGGCACGAGGTTAAGTCCGACTTGTGGAAGAAGTCTGCCAGAACCCAACCGACATATCCAGCATCCACAAGTGGTAGACTTAATGTGGGAGGTCTAGCGCATTATAACCATAAATGAATGAATGGTGATGAACTTATAATACTTAACCTGATTGAATCCATAAGGATTACACGAACCTGTTTACTTGAGTAGGGGTTAAGTAAACTTGGTTGAATCAATGGGAGCATTAAGTTATTCTTGTTAAATATGTGGGGATGGGTCTAAAGCCTTTTACATCAAAATACATCAAAATACATCAAAACCTGTCTTGCAACAGTAAAGAAGCATAAAACCTTTTCACAAATTATTCCCCAAAATAAAGCGGTGAAGTAGCCATAGCCAAGAGAAAACCAAGCTATACATGATGACCTTCAAGCATAAGAGGTCCGAACTAAACAACAGCATTTCCTCCCTGAAAACCTTGGGGGTGGGGGGAGGGGGAAACGGAAGACAAAGAGGCGAAAGAAAACGGGGTCAGTCATAAAGACTGGTAAGTGCTCTCTACTTCCAACATAAAAACAGGTAAAGGTAACATGACATGCATAAACTGAAAGTAAACATAGGGATGACGACAAGATAGATAAACTAAACCAAGATAACAGGGTGAACTACGGTATCAAGATAAACTAAGGTATCATGATAAACTACGGTGTCGAGGTAAATCAAAGTATCACATCGTCAGGTTCCTATCAAGTATAATATCCCAAGGTATCTATCATGTATATTTGCTCTGCACCTCCCGTAATAGTATCCCAACCCGTGTCATGAGTTAACTATAAAATGTCCCTTGACCAAAGTCATGAAATGGTCCATGTCAACCTAATATATCGCGTTCATAGGTTTTCCTAACTCGTATGTTTCTTTCCATGTATAAGTTCAGTCCTTTGCCGTAGGCCGTACGGGCTTTCCCATGTAAATCTATACCACCTCATCGTAGTACCATTTTATCCTTGAAGTTGTTTTGGACTGCTACCCTTGATCTGGTTATGTTTTCTTACCATGAATTATCACGTGTTCACCTAGGATTTATGCCACCTAGGACCACTAGGGATTATGCTACCTAATGAACGTTTCCGTATCTCGGTTTGGCTTTTAGCCACCTAGGGCTACTAGGGATTATGCTACCTGTCAACCGCGCCCTTTTCCCCACGTAAGCATCGTGAATCGTTTTTCCATGTCTAACTGCACATGTATCTCAATGTGCCATCAAAGTCCCGTGCCAGGGCAAATCAAGAAATATGAGACTCGGTCGAGAGCTTTAAGTCGTCCGCCGAATGCAGATATCAAGGTCTGTTTTTGTATCCGTGGCTATGGTCCCACGTGACCCCTCCCTCAACTACTGAAAGGCAATCCAAGAAAAATCATGCACGAGAACTATACTCCGGCCCCACTATGCCCCACTTTCCTATTGGCCAACCTCACCCATGACTCGATAGCAAGAACATGGTCTGTTGGGAGTTCTCTGCCTTTCCGTTCGTACACGATTGACTAAACATGGTAGGTAGTCGACGACGCGCTATCCAGGGCAAAAATCAAGTATCGCCGACTCCATGCTAATCCATCCCCGTCTTTAGGTTGCTCGCACAACAACCAAGGCATACTCTTGGTTCTTCTACCGCAGACCTTAACCTCTTGTGAGCCCAGGCGGATCATCTGCAACCTCACAGAGGGATACCAAGAGTACCCTCACGTCCCCCGAAGCTAGTGCTTCGTCACCCAGTTCGTTGGAGCCTTTATCTAAATCAGATAATTTGCTCCTCCACGTGTGTTTAAGCGATGACCTACCGTATCGGGTTACTCATCTATCAGTGAACTGGTCCAAATCCCTTGACTAAGAATTATTACTTAGTTATCCTAGACTAAGGTTTATCACTTAGTTCCCTTTCCCGTTATCCTTGTTAACTGTGATTTTCCACCTAGTCCCCTAAACTAGGGTTTTGTCTAATGGGTTAAGTGTTGTCATTCCAATTCATGACTTAACCCGCCTACGAATCATGTCAAGATTGGCTAAGTATTTAAGCTCAAGACTTAGCCCTACAAGTTGGTTAAGTATACCAAGAAGCTCATGACTTAACCCTATTCAATTATCAAGTCAGGTTGGTTAAGTATTAGTTTGTCTTGACCCTATCAGATTATCGTGTTAGATTGGTTAAGCATAGATTATCTTAACCCCATCAGATTATCGAGTCGGATTAGTTAAGTATGGATTAGCTTAACCCCATCCCCTAATCGTATTACAATGGTTAAGTATATTTAAACGGTCTTGTGACTTAACCCTATCAAGTTCTCATATTAGATTGGTTAAGTATAGGTTACTTAACCTCATCAAATCATCATGTATAATTGGTTAAGTATAAGTTACTTAACCTCATTAAATTATCATGCTAAATTGGTTAAGTACTGGTTACTTAAGCCTCATTGAATTATCATGTTTAGATTGTTTAAGTGTTTAACTTAACCCCATCGAATTACCGTGTTTAGATTAGTTAAGTCTAGGTTAACTTAACTCCATCTAATTATCGTGTTTAGATTAGTTAAGTGTAGGTTACTTAACCCCATCTAATTACCGAGTCGGATTAGTTAAGTATGGATTAGCTTAACCCCATCCCCTAACTGTATTTTACGGTTAAGTGTCATTAAGAAATTAAGTCCAGTTTCACTTAACCTACCCATTCATGTCATAGCGGTTAAGTGTCATTAGTCAGATTTACTTAACCTTATCATGTGGCATTAATTGAGTTAATGCACTCTCAACCTCTCACATTAGACGTTGTTGTGGTTACTAGTTAAGCCGGGCGGGTCCGGGTAGCTTTGCACCACAACCTAGTCTAACCTCGGGTTTTAAGTGCGATATGACCAACTACTCACATTGGGTCCTATTGTTTGTAGCCACTAGTTAAGCCGGTCGGTTCCGGGTAGATTTATGCTACAAACTCAACCCAACCTCGAGCTGGCCATTTCCATGTTTTTCTACGCGTCACGTTCATGTCAAGTTTATCTTAAACATGTTTTCATGTATAACCTATGCCAATATTCCATGTCAAGTTTCAAGTCATATTCCAAGTCTTGTTTTCATGTCATATTCACGTTTGCCTAGACTACCCAAATCGTATTCCCAACGCAAATGAAAGCGAGTCAACATAGTATGAATAATATAACAAGGTTGGGTATAAGATGTCAAAGATGGTTACAAGTCAAACATGGTGCAATTTGAGATCAAGGTGTACTACTCAACTAGCATATGCATTATAGGCCTCAAACATGTATGATTCCAAATCTAGCAAAAAGGGTGATTATCATGGAAATGGTGACATAGGGTGGAAATCCTAACATGTGCATAATAGGTTCATCATATGCATGTTAATAATCATGAGAGATTTAGGTTCCTTAACATGCACAATCCCCAAATCAAGTTCATGCAAGTAGTTCACAAGTCAAAATGATTCCTAAGGGTTCATGCTAACATTTCCTAAGCAAAGATTCGAACTTGCATGATAAACTAAGCCAAATGCAACTTGTGTAACATGATTTAGTCGCTAAAACATAGCCCAAGGTCATAGTTTCAAGAAAGGGGCAATGACTAAGTTCACATAGGCTAGCATACTTATGTTTCATCGCATTTTATTCCATGCCATCATTAAAACAACCGTTTAGATCTAGAAGTAGCTAGAACTTACATAGCGTGGCTAAGGGATTATGAGCATGAATCGTCATGAAATTGGCCTAGCAACGTTGATCCACTCCCTTGATTTGATGTAGCAAGCTAGCACCTTTGATTCGGATCTAGTTTGAATGCATAGTCTCTTGGAGTTGGAGATAGAGGCCATGATCAATGAAGATTTGGGCAGCACTTCGTTGCAAGAGTGATTTGTGAGGGTTTAAGCCAGGTCTAACGGTCTTTTTATAGAGATTAGGAGTAGTTTTAGCCATAGGATTAACCCTAAATCGAATCTGAGCCATCAAATCACGTCACTAGCCAACGAAACAGGTCCAAACAGCCAAAATAAGTGCACCAGGCCGACCTGGCCGACCAGGGAGGTCGACCCCCAGGTCGACTCCCAGGTCGACTCTAGTGTCGACCTGGTTGGGGGGGGGGGGGGGAGGTCGACCCCCCTGTCGACCTGTCTGGGTGGGAATTTTCCCGCCCAGTCTATTTTGGCTGAATTTGAATTCTGAATTTAAATTTGAACTGTTTTTGAACTTGAAATTTTCTGAAAACTTTGACGGGCCATAACTTGGTCATACGGGCTCCGTTTTTCCAAAACTCGGACTCTATTTCGCGTATTTTTCCGAGACAAACGCAATGGAATAGCCCATTTCCCCTGATTCAGATCTTATAATTAAATTCTGCCTTGATTCTTGCCTTAGCACGTTGTAAAAATCCGGGTTGTTACATTCTCCCCAACTTAAAGGATTTCATCCCCGAAATCTCCAAGTTAGGAAGAACGTATCGTACCATCCATCATCCATCTAGTCAAAACATCATCCACAGGCAATCATGGTCCTTAAAAGACTCCTAATGCTTTATGAACACATGCAGAAAGTGTGTGTATATGTTCCTTAGCTAATGCTAATGATCAGGCCTGAATGATCTTTCTAATGCAAAATATGTTTAGTGCCATGAGTCCAACATGTATGCAAATAGTCCTAGTCATATAAACACTATATGTGTGCACAACCATTCATCCACATGCAACATCCACATGATAACATATTCAATTTCACCCATAAACAAGTATAAATACTCGTGCATATGCAACATGAAATGTGACTGAATCGATCTAGTATCTAGTGTGTATTCGCGCATCCACGAGCAACCACTTGCAACCATTTGCAACCATATCAATCATAACATGTTTCAAATACATGTTTACATCCATAGGGTTCTACCTAAGGTTCTCAAGATAGGATCGAGGAGATAAACAAGACAAACTGCTTACGGGGTTTGTATCAGAAATAAGATTGAAAACAGGACCGAGAGGATGTCCACAACAGATGGCATGCAAGCAAGCTCTACAGGAGAACCAGGGATCAATGATATACTCTTAAAAAGAGATATGATGCGCGCGTTTAAGCCGCATTTCCTTGAGCTTAATTTCAGTGTGCCTTGACCACCTTTGACTTCATGATTTTCGTAGCTCCTTGATTCCTATTTCCAAGGTATGAGTTGGAACTCATTTCACTGTCGCCTCTCGTTTCACTTTCACTTATTCTTTCCCTAGTATGCTCGGCTCAAACATATCTGCGTACTCATGCAAGCTCTCCAAAATTCACTAGTGAATTCTGGATCTCGTTTACCGATGCCAATCCATATTACCACGTGCACTTACTAGGGTGATTCCTATAACCCATGCTTAAGCGGAATGAACTATCCGCCTTATTGGCGAACGCTACTCGATCGGATCAGAGATTTCCGACAAACGCATCAAGAGATTCTAGGTAACTAATCATGACGGGACCCTAAAGGTTACGTGAGACTTCGAGGGTATTACCAGGGCAAGTCAAGAGTTTAACCACCCTCCTTTCAAAACCGAGAATGGCATCCCTTACTGGATAGCTACTTCATCCCTAGAATCCATCCATAGCTCAACAATAGAAGCATTGCTTCTAATCTCAACACTTGGCATTTACACTCTCAATTCCAAACAAGTCATGAATAAATGGACCGATCCTCCAACAAGATTTGGGACAAAAATGGGATCCTTTACCATGCTAGTACTAAGGTGCAGAGACTCAACTATCGAAGCAGACTTAAATGATGCTATGATCAAAACAAAGTCCTGACGGGATGATAGAGAGCAAAGGCTAAACGTTTAACAAGATCGTTACCATCCTTACGAGATACGCTAGAAATGAGAGTATACAATTGCCCTCTCGATGATCATGTCCTTGTCCCATAATTCTTAACTATCCGTCCCGTTTTACCTCTATTGTGGCTTAAGTCATACCAACAAGTTGCCTATCCTTAAGCTCGTGTCCCTTATCCTTGTTCTTACTATCCTTTCTTTAACGCGGCAACAGGTCTCTCAAGAACTTCCTCCATCATACGGAAAACTCTTACTTAGCTAGACAAGGATTAGTCGCAGTTAGAACTACTGTGACTACGGATGGAGGAAGGAAAGGAAAAGAGACTCGATTAAGGAAACAAAGGATAGTGATAATGGCTTTTGGGGAATAGCCTTTAAAAACTTTTCTTGAAAAATGCTTCTTTATAAACGGTTTCTCAAATAGTTTTCAGAAGGTTTTTAAAAACTTCTGCCCAGTCTGGTAACCTTCTGCTCTGATACCAAATGTAACACCCCACCTCCGCTAGGGTCACTCACAAAGGGAATGCACTAGGTTTGGTGGAGCATTATCGAGGTAAACATGCACGGAAATATTACAAGACAGAACATATATAAAATAGCGGAAGTAAAACAAATTTCATTACCTTATAAAATAAGGTCTAAAGCCTTTTACATCAAAATACATCAAAACCTGTCTTGCAACAGTAAAGAAGCATAAAACCTTTTCACAAATTATTCCCCAAAATAAAGCAGTGAAGCAGCCATAGCCAAGAGAAAACCAAGCTATACATGATGACCTTCAAGCATAAGAGGTCCGAACTAAACAACAACATTTCCTCCCTGAAAACCTGGGGGGGGGGGGAACGGAAGACAAAGAGGCGAAAGAAAACGGGGTCAGTCATAAAGACTGGTAAGTCCTATCTACTTCCAGCATAAAAACAGGTAAAGGTAACATGACATGCATAAACTGAAAGTAAACATAGGGATGACGACAAGATAGATAAACTAAACCAAGATAATAGGGTGAACTACGGTATCAAGATAAACTAAAGTATCATGATAAACTACGGTGTCGAGGTAAATCAAAGTATCACATCGTCAGGTTCCTATCAAGTATAATATCCCAAGGTATCTATCATGTATATTTGCTATGCACCTCCCATACTAGTATCCCAACCCGTGTCATGAGTTAACTATAAAATGTCCCTTGACCAAAGTCTTGAAATGTTCCATGTCAACCTAATATATCGCGTTCATAGGTTTTCCTAACTCGTATGTTTCTTTCCATGTATAAGTTCAGTCCTTTGCCGTAGGCCGTACGGGCTTTCCCATGTAAATCTGTACCACCTCATCGTAGTACCATTTTATCCTTGAAGTTGTTTTGGACTGCTACCCTTGATCTGGTTATGTTTTCTTACCATGAATTATCGCTTGTTCACCTAGGATTTATGCCACCTAGGACCGCTAGGGATTATGCTACCTAATGAACGTTTCTGTATCTCGGTTTGGGTTTTAGCCACCTAGGGCTACTAGGGATTATGCTACCCGTCAACCGCGCCCATTTCCCCACGTAATCATCGTGAATCGTTTTTCCATGTCTAACTGCACATGTATCTGAATGTGCCATCCGAGTATCGTGCCAAGGCAAATCAAGAAATACGAGACTCGGTCGAGAGCTTTAAGTCGTCTGCCGAATGCAGATATCAAGGTCTGTTTTTGTATCCGTGGCTATGGTCCCACGTGACCCCTCCCTCAACTACTGAAAGGCAATCCAAGAAAAATCATGCACGAGAACTATACTCCGGCCCCACTATGCCCCACTTTCCTATTGGCCAATCTCACCCATAACTCGATAGCAAGAACATGGTCTGTTGGGAGTTCTCTGCCTTTCCGTTCGTACACGATTGACTAAACATGGTAGGTAGTCGACGACGCGCTATCCAGGGCAAAAATCAAGTATCGCCGACTCCATGCTAATCCATCCCCGTCTTTAGGTTGCTCGCACAGCAACCAAGGCATACTCTTGGTTCTTCTACCGCAGACCTTAACCTCTTGTGAGCCCAGGCGGATCATCTGCAACCTCACAGAGGGATACCAAGAGTACCCTCACGTCCCCCGAAGCTACTGCTTCATTACCCAGTTCGTTGGAGCCTTTATCTAAATCAGATAATTTGCTCCTCCACGTGTGTTTAAGCGATGACCTACCGTATCGGGTTACTCATCTATCAGTGAACTGGTCCAAATCCCTTGACTAAGAATTATTACTTAGTTATCCTAGACTAAGGTTTATCACTTAGTTCCCTTTCCCGTTATCCTTGTTAACTACGATTTTCCACCTAGTCCCCTAAACTAGGGTTTTGTCTAATGGGTTAAGTGTTGTCATTCCAATTCATGACTTAACCCGCCTACGAATCATGTCAAGATTGGCTAAGTATTTAAGCTCAAGACTTAGCCCTACAAGTTGGTTAAGTATACCAAGAAGCTCATGACTTAACCCTATTCAATTATCAAGTCAGATTGGTTAAGTATTAGTTTGTCTTGACCCTATCAGATTATCGTGTTAGATTGGTTAAGCATAGATTATCTTAACCCCATCAGATTATCGAGTCGGATTAGTTAAGTATGGATTAGCTTAACCCCATCCACTAATCATATTACAATGATTAAGTATATTTAAACGGTCTTCTGACTTAACCCTATCAAGTTCTCATATTCGATTGGTTAAGTATAGGTTACTTAACCTCATCAAATCATCATGTATAATTGGTTAAGTATAAGTTACTTAATCTCATTAAATTATCATGCTAAATTGGGTAAGTATTGGTGACTTAAGCCTCATTGAATTATCATGTTTAGATTGTTTAAGTGTTTAACTTAACCCCATCGAATTACCGTGTTTAGATTAGTTAAGTCTAGGTTAACTTAACTCCATCTAATTACCGTGTTTAGATTAGTTAAGTGTAGGTTACTTAACCCCATCTAATTACCGAGTCGGATTAGTTAAGTATGGATTAGCTTAACCCCATCCCCTAACTGTATTTTACGGTTAAGTGTCATTAAGAAATTAAGTCCAGTTTCACTTAACCTACCCATTCATGTCATATCGGTTAAGTATCATTAGTCAGATTTACTTAACCTTATCATGTGGCATTAATTGAGTTAATGCACTCTCAACCTCTCACATTAGACGTTGTTGTGGTTACTAGTTAAGCTGGGCGGGTCCGGGTAGCTTTACACCACAACCTAGTCTAACCTCGGGTTTTAAGTGCGATATGACCAACTACTCACATTGGGTCCTATTGTTTGTAGCCACTAGTTAAGCCGGTCGGTTCCGGGTAGATTTATGCTACAAACTCAACCCAACCTCGAGTTGGCCATTTCCATGTTTTTCTACGCGTCACGTTCATGTCAAGTTTATCTTAAGCATGTTTTCATGTATAACCTATGCCAATATTCCATGTCAAGTTTCAAGTCATATTCCAAGTCATGTTTTCATGTCATATTCACGTTTGCCTAGACTACCCAAATCGTATTCCCAACGCAAATGAAAGCGAGTCAACATAGTAGGAATAATATAACAAGGATGGGTACAAGATGTCAAAGATGGTTACAAGTCAAACATGGTGCAATTTGAGGCCAAGGTGTACCACTCAACTAGCATATGCATTATAGGCCTCAAACACGTATGATTCCAAATCTAGCAAAAAGGGTGATTATCATGGAAATGGTGACATAGGGTGGAAATCCTAACATGTGCATAATAGGTTCATTATATGCATGTTAATAATCATGAGAGGTTTAGGTTCATTAACATGCACAATCCCCAAATCAAGTTCATGCAAGTAGTTCACAAGTCAAAATGATTCCCAAGGGTTCATGCTAACATTTCCTAAGCAAAGATTCGAACTTGCATGATAAACTAAGCCAAATGCAACTTGTGTAACATGATTTAGTCGCTAAAACATAGCCCAAGGTCATAGTTTCAAGAAAGGGGCAATGACTAAGTTCACATAGGCTAGCATACTTATGTTTCATCGCATTTTATTCCATGCCATCATTAGAACTACCGTTTAGATCTAGAAGTAGCTAGAACTTACATAGCGTGGCTAAGGGATTATGAGCATGAATCGTCACGAAATTGTCCTAGCAACGTTGATCCACTCCCTTGATTTGATGTAGCAAGCTAGCACCTTTGATTCGGATCTAGTTTGAATGCATAGTCTCTTGGAGTTGGAGATAGAGGCCATGATCAATGAAGATTTGGGCAGCACTTCGTTGCAAGAGTGATTTGTGAGGGTTTATGCTAGGTCTAAGGGTCTTTTTATAGAGATTAGGAGTAGTTTTAGCCATAGGATTAACCCTAAATCGAATCTGAGCCATCAAATCACGTCACTAGCCAATGAAAAAGGTCCAAATATCCAAAATAAGTGCACCAGGACGACCTGGCTGACCAGGGAGGTCGACCCCCAGGTCGACTCTAGTGTCGACCTGGTTGGGGGGGGGGGAGGTCGACCCTAGTGTCGACCCCCCTGTTGACCTGTCTGGGCGGGAATTTTCCTGCGTAGTCTGTTTTGGTTGAATTTGAATTCTGAATTTAAATTTGAACTGTTTTTGAACTTGAAATTTTCTGAAAAATTTGGCGGGCCATAACTTGGTCATACGGGCTCCGTTTTTCGAAAACTCGGACTCTATTTCGCGTATTTTTCTGAGACGAACGCAATGGCACAGCCCGTTTCCCTTGATTCAAATCTTATAATTAAATTCTGCCTTGATTCTTGCCTTAGCACGTTGTAAAAATCCGGGTTGTTACAATCATGATGCTTTTACTTATTTATATGCTAAAAGTAACTGGACTCGCCAGACTTTATGGCTAACCCATTTTGATTCCTCTTCTTTCTCTTCCGTCCCCCCCATGGTTCTCAGGGTGGGAATACTCAAGCTTGATCAGGATTCTTCTTTTCTGCTTGGAGCTGCTTAGATGTATTGCTTGATTTTCCATTTGCCCTACTATGGTTATATTTTGGGATTATGCTCTTTTTATATCATTGTACTCTGATGATGATTTTTGTACAAGGCAGAAGATTTCTGTTTTCGTTATTCCAGACTTATTATGTAATTGGGTTTAAACCATGAAGCTTTTCTATTTAATATAGGTTTAATTTCACTGTTATTTTATATCTATCTTTTAAGGTTTCTATTTCTGTTTACGTATAATGCTTCAGAAACTTAATGCATTCTGATAAAGAGTGACATTAACGGACATAGGGTGTCACAAGTTTTCTTTCCTCACTTTTCTGCGTGATTGATGAAGCATAGGGTATTCTTCTTTCTTCATTGTTAAGTATTTGGGTCTGCGTATGTTCTGTTAGAGGGTATGTACAGGGTGTGTTTTCATTTCATTTGTCTGTGAATGTATTGGGAAGTGATGGCATAGCATGTGCATAGGATGGGAGAAAAACAGTAGCTATAAAACTAGGTGTAGTGCAGCGTGTGTACTTATTTGATTTGCTTGGGCATGCCGGAAGAAATTTTGCATATATATTTGGATTTTGTATGTGTTCATTAATTGGGACATGAAAGAGTAGATTTGCATTGAAGATATTTGTAGGTGGATATTTTCATTTCAGGTTGTAAGCATACTCATATATGTCGTATACATTTTAAGTTTGTTTGTACTATTTTTATTTTGCCAGTGTGATATACATTCGTTTTACATTATTTAATTTAATTAAGTTATTCAATGAAGAACGTACAGCATGTGCAGATTGGATGTGGAAAGAACTCTAGGGTGCGGTACATTTCTGGGTTGGCGCAGTAATGTATATTAGGTAGGCTTTGTTGTTTCCCTTAGCCACGTGTACTTTCTTAGCTGTATATATGTATTTGGATTGCAGAGTAGGGTTGCACATGTGTCTTCAGGTATTGTCCTTTGTTTTATAACATAGGCTGTTGTACAAAATATATGTATAGGTTGGGCTGTTGTTTTATTTTATTACGGTACTGCTCTTAAGTGTTGTTTGTAAAATACGCACCGACACATCCAAACTTCAAACGTAAAGAAAACAGATGCACTGCTACATCTCCACGCGCCGAATCCAATGGAAATAATTGCATTGAAAACCGACTCTGTTTGCACAACGACATTGTTTTAGTTTATCGGTTCACCTTTAAATTGCACACATAAATAAAACAACTCTGATTAGCTCCAAACTGGAAATCCAACAATAATTAACTATACATATTCCAATAAGATTTTTCTCGTCAAAAACAGAGGTCATTTAAAAAGAAAGCTATTTCTAAGGCCTATATTGTCGATAAAATATATTTAAATCCAAAGCAATTCTATTTAAAAAAAATATTTTTATCGTATATCTCAAAATGAAATATCACACTATATAATTTAAACTCAATATTTAAAATTCCAAGTTAAAATGATATTCAAATATATAAAAACCGCTTATATTTATTTAATAAACATTATCGTTTATTAACGAATTCCATAGCGACTATTCAAAAATTTGAATTGGACATAGCTAACAATCTACAAGCTGAAATCTTCATTTTTCTCTTTCATTAGAATAATACAATCAAATAGATTCAAATGTTTCTTGTTTCATAGAATTCTGACTTATAACGAATCCTGTATATTCAATTGAAGTTTAAATTGTAATTTACGAACTACCGCGGCTTTTCGAGTTCGATTTATAATTATATATAAAATATACGTTCAAACTTCATTTAATAAATGAATTATATATTATAAATCCATTTATAACTCCAATTCAATATTTAATATAATAAAATATATTAAATATCTGACTACCAAAAATACGGGATGACACATTTCTTCCCCCCTTAAAAGAATTTCGTCCCCGAAATTACTAAGGTAGGAAAGATGCTACAAATTTCATTAACTTTTCTAAAATCCAATTTATTATAAATCGAAACCCAATTCATTTAATCCTTATTAAACCATTTATGAATTTGTATAATCCATCTAACCACAATCAACAACAATGAAAAACCAACAAAACCAAATTAACTTAATTTTTATTCAACATTAATATTTGCTTGGATTTAACTAACTTAAATATCAATCAATCAATATTCGACTGATTTCAATTTTCAGTATTCATTCTTAACTCCACTTAACTAAGTTAGGTTCCAATTCTAAATTCAATTAACTAATTGATTTTCACAACTAGTTTGCTTCCATTTCACAACTCCAATTCTGACTTTATTTCAAAAATCATCCATTATATTCCTATTTAACTTAACTTCAAGTTATATTCTGAATCATTCAATCTCAATTACTGATATGAGAAATCTACTTTGGTTATGTTAAACCCTTCATATTTCATGATTCAATTTGAATTCCATTCAAATCAATTAATGAACCCATATCTCAATAATTTAATAAAATTATCTCTTTTCTATACAAAATATAATTCGGCCAAAATTATTTCATTTGACCATCTTTACAAAACAATATTGTGCTAGCTGCTATTCAAAATGGAACTAATCAATAACACAATACAAAACACTTCTATAAAATTTACAAATACACTCTCATATATACACACACACGCACACTCAACTCAATCTAGGTATTACTAAACCCATCTCTATTGAGTAACACCACAGAGCCAAGGTTATTATTAAACCTTATGCTCTGATACCACTGTAACGACTCAACGGGTTCGACACCTAAATTTCGACAACAATACATAAACCTGTATCATTTGCCAAAACCCAAGTATCGGAATCACCAAAAAGTTAACAAAAAGAAATTAGAGGGTGAGATAAGAAAGAAAGAAATATTAGAATGGTAGAAGTAGAACCAACACAACACAAAGTCTCACATCACAGCAGAACAAAATATAATATAGAAATAATCTTTATTGAGCTTGAAATAATACTTACAACATCAGAGTACAACTTACAATCAACATATCCAGACAGTTATATCAATCTGTCCTCATATACAACACACAACGGAATAAATACTAATACGTCTGAACTCCTCCAACACGTCTTCTGAACTTCGTATGTCCAATAACCTGAACCTGCGAAACTCGGTCTAATCCGAGCATTTACAAAACGCTGGATCAGTCTGGTGAACCAGAGTGAGAAAACTCGCTAAGTTTATAAATTTATACAACTTGATTTTAAAGTTAAACAAATCTTTTCTTAAAGAAAAAGGGTAATCGTAAGACCAATCCACACATAAACACTTACGGTTTTTACCTTACGATAACCCAAACCATTTTGAAACCAATATCTTATTCTGATATTATAATAGTGTCAAAATATAAATAAATATCAATCTAGTGGAATGCTTGCATCTCACGCTCCATATATATAGTATACAATCAAAACCACGAGCGCCTATTGGAGATTGGATTCCTACTATGACAAGGTATGGAACCACCTGCCGATAGTGTATCACTAGAGGGGAATACACCTAGTCCAACAAGAACATATTGTAACCCAGCCACACATGACCGACCACTAATTTCGCTTGAGTGTGTCGAATGTATATCACCGACGGTTGGGACCAGCAACCGTTTTCCCGAAAAGGGACAGCATCAAATAGAATAAAGAAAGAAATGAATTTTCTCTAAATAGGTGAATATACATCCTAATGGGAGTGACCCACTTAGCCACGCTACCTTCCAGATTTCTGTCATTTCCCGATTGTGAGGCTTGAGGTTTGAATTTACCTTTTGATAACACGCCACCATTCACTTTGAATGCCACACCGTTGGATCTTTCAGAAAATCACTAATTGATTTTCACAAAAATACTCTGGTTGTGAGGCAAAGGAAGTTTCTTTTCTGTGCCACCAACTTGGTACGGTTGAAGAAAACAATGTATGTGATCTCTTTGGGAATACTCTGTCAGACATCCGTCCATACAAGTTGCCTTGGGACTGGACAAACCAAAGGCACTCCTCTACTACATCCTGGTATTATCATATGGATCGGTAGCGAGTCATCCTTGAAATCCGCAGATTCTATCATCAACGAATTACCGTCAAAATATTCTGGTTGCAGTCCAGAGTAATTTACCAAGTTACCTTTCCGTTTATGAACCACGGTCTTCAACTACTCCGTCTTCAATCAGAGTCTTTGACGATTTTGTATTTGTTGGTTCAGAATGGTTTTCGAATATAATTTCGATCCCGATCTTTCCATATCCATAATCGTATGGGTAAAATTTGATAGTTGGTTATATAACTATCAAATAACATCCACGTAACCATAAAAATAAAATAGATTCATTGATTCAGTACTTAGCACCACTTGGCCTTTTTAATTTAAAATTTATTAAATTCCTTACTCTTTTAAAATCTTAAAACATAATATTTACTTCTTATTTCATTATAATAGTATTCTTATAACTGTTTTAATGATTTTAGAACTAAATCATATATAGGTCCCCGCTTTGGGTTTTAACAAATTTCACGCAAAAACATCGTTATGAAATCTCTTTTGTTTCATTTCTCGAAAACAATAACTAACACTTCCCCTTTTTATAAACTTATTCAAACACATTTCTTAAATCTCGAAAATGTTATTATACTCTCCAAATCTCTTTCTATTCCCGTTACTTTAACATCCGTCGGCCCCTAACTAAAAACTAGTAAGAGAACAACCCCCTAAATATCAACCCCGAAAGCCGAAACCAACATCAGATGGATACTTAAGAAATCATTCAACTCAACTAATCTCTATTTAGTTTCTAATTTTCTTAACTCCATTCAAATCTTCAAGACATTTTCCTTTAAATCATTTTCCACTTTGAAAATCTTGTTTCTATTCCATTCACTTCAGTAAATCTCATTATCGACTTAAAATCAATGCATTTACCTCGCACCCTTTTTCAAACCTTATTTATGAAATTCGGGTTTAATATAATACTCTTTTTGTATCGATCCCCTTTTAGATAAGTAAACATTTGTTTTAAGCTGTCATATTGGCTTAAAATCTCTTTTATAACTTCATCCATAAAACTAGGCTTTAATATATACCTGGTCAAATTCTCTTTCCAAAATCTAACTCTATTTCATTACAACTCAACTTCTTACTTAGATGATCTTAATTAAAGAAGTATTCACTTAAATTATTATCATTTGAAATAATAATTTACTTACCTATTAACCGAAAATAAATACTAAATCCCTTTTTAAAACCCTATTAAAATAATTATTCGTTAACCATTTCGTTCAGTTGATTAAAAACAAACTGTGGCTAAAAAGGCGAGTAAGTCTCTAGCCAAGAAGGCAGCTGTGGCTAAAAAGGCGAAGAAGTAAGTTAGGTTTGTTTCGTTTTGGTGATAGTGATGGTTGATTTGTAATTTATGTGTAGCGGGTTGGGTTTAGCTTTTATTGCTGATAGTGTATGTCATCTGTATAAATGTTAGTCCTGCTTTCCAGATAATGGTAATCTTTGCTTCGGTTTAATTCACGCTTAATTTGTCGGATTTAAATGATTTTTCAGCTCAACCAATGATCTAATATTCTTGCATGTCAAGGACTTATTGATTTGTATTATTTGAGTATGATTTCATACTAGAAACTTATGTATATTACAATTTTGTTCTGGTTATATCTCTTGGAAATTGGCTTACTGTTTGCGAGAAGTCCAATTAAAATATTCACGATCCAAGCAATATCAAATATACTTCATGTTGTGATCAAATCGGTATCTCTGTAAACTGAGTTCAAATGATAACAAATTTCATTTATTTACATCCTGCGAAGTCAATTCCATTTTTGGACTATAAATTAAGTATACTTTAAACCCTTAGCTGTGAATTCAGTATTATTTTCAACAATTAAAGCAGATAGGTAGATTATGTTGTATATAACGGTGTTGTATACACAATTATATGATTTTTGTTTGATGATAACAACCAAATATATGTTATTTTAAATGTGTTTGTTGCTGTACTGTTTCATATATTTATCACAGACAGGAATATAATATTTATATTTAAATAGAATACGACTGTACATAAATTCAAATATTCACACAGTATTTTATTTAAATATAATATTTTATTTCACTATCAAAACAGTACAAATTTATAAACTCCACTGTTTATACATTTCCCTTATATTCCCTGATATTCACAACATTCACATTGACTCATATACAGTTTCTGACTACATTTATTTGACACTACACACAGTCTTCAGTCTTCAGTCTTCTGTCTTTACAGCATCCTCACAGTTAGTCCAGTCTTCATACCTGTCATATGAAAACAGAAACACACAATACACTGAAATAGGAATTTAAACTGAATACTTGCAAATATATTTTTCATTTTTTAAATTTTTTATTTGCCTCAGATTTCTGGTGTGTTTCTCATTATTTTTCATGACTTGATCTGATTCATCTATGTCTAGCCAGTTTGTATATAGTAGAGGGACAGAAAATCTTGTCTGTTGGCTGCATATACACACGTGTATAAGTATACACGCGTGTACTGCCACGCCAATCAGAGTGTAACTGAGGAGTAGCCACGTGGACCATCTCGACTCAGTGCACAGTCATCAGTGGGACAATCAAATCAAAGAAGAAAGATGAAAATCAGCTCATCAATGAAAACATGTGGCAGATCACAAACTTTAGTTCAAAATCAAGTGACTCAAAGCAAAATGGTGCACCACAAGTATGGCAACAAAACAACAAGTTCATGGTTCTACACAGCCAAAGTCAAACAGTTTGGTTCAACAACAAGCATCATGGACAGAGCATGATTAAGATGTCAAATCATCACAACAGATCAAAGAAATGTGATCGAATAACCTAAACATGATCTGATGAGCATGGACAACAATAATTATATGAAACAGCGTGGAACATGGGTGATGTTCACAAGTGCAATTCATCAAGTCAGCATGTTCAAATTGGCCGAGACAATGTTAAAAATGGTGCAGTCCAACTATGTATAGTCAAGCATTTAGAAGTATTCAAGTGGCATGGCGCAAATGTATGAAAATGGTTCATGAACACTAAAGCATGACTAAACAATGATACAACATAGAAGTCAGCATGGTAGCATGGTATAATATAGCAATGGTTCAGCATGTACATGCAAGAAGTGGATGCATCAGCTCAACAGTTCAAGACAGCAGCTAACTGGTTGTAGCATGTGTGAAGATGTGTGTATATATATACATGGATGAAGAATAGTCAAATCAAATTCAAAGAAATGTACAAAGTAATGGTGTATGATCATGCATGTTGATGCAAGTCATGTTCAACATGATTCAGCACAATTTTTTTATTGCACAATCAACAAAGAGGTCACAGCAGCAAAACAAGGTGAACAAGGCTCATGGTCGAACTAAATATTACAACAGCTCAATGTACATAGTGCAAATAGGATATATGATGCAACAGTGAGTCAGAACTTATGTTATCGAGTTCACATGTCAGTGTACAGCAGCGCAGCATGAAACATGATGTCAATAAGCAACTCAGCAGTTTCAGGTGTAACTTATCAAGCAAATGAACATGGCAAAATCAAGTGTTCTAGTCCAAGTTCTTAAGCAAGTCAAAAATGAATACATGGCAAGCTAAATGGCATGGTGTTCCTCTTCCAGATTTATGAAACCACTGTATATATTTGGAAAGAAAACTATCTTACGAATCAGGTTTTGCAACTTCAATCAAGTAAAGTTACTTTGAGCAAAGAGCAATTCATATTTGGCAAAATGACAAAACCAGAAATGGTATGAAAACATTTATTTGTTTTCAAATTTCATTCCAGATAATCAGTCGAGGAGCAATCAATTTTTTTTTAAATACACAAATCAGTTTTGGCAATATTTTAAACGGGGCAGCAATTTTCTTTTCCTGAAAGTATGTTTCCTGTCTTTGGCAAGTAATTCGAACTGGGAAAGAAATGTTTTTCCAGATATTATGGTTCCAGAACTTTAAAATAGGAAGAACAATTCTCGTTTTCAAACAAGGTAACAAAAGAGAGTCAGTCACTCGCAAGGACCAAAGAAAAAGAATTATTTTTGTTTATAGACAATCAAAGCCGATTTAATTTCATTTATATGGAAACAAATTAAAGCCAAGGAATCGATTTTGTCAAGAACAATCAAAAGAGGCAATCGAGCAATTCAAGGAATCATCAGACCAAGTCAATAAAACGAAATCAGAGTTTTCGTTTAGGGTTTCAATTAACCCTATTTATGCACACAAATTCATCATCGGCAGTAAGAGATAACGAACCCAACATATCAGATCGAAACCCACAAAAAGAAAATTCAACCATTTTCAAAGCAGAGAATTAAATAAATTCAGGAGCAACTCACAAGTTTCAGTAGAGTTCGATCGCAATCCCAAATCAGTGAAGCAAGGAATCAATCAACATCGTCAAGATGAAGTAATCAGAGGACCACGACAATCATTCCATCAAGCAATCGATTTCGATCCAAAAGGGAATCAGAAAACCCTAGTTTTCAAATCTCCCTGTCGCCATTTATTTTTCCCAGAACAAAAAGGAAAAGAGATCGGGCTAACTGAAACACAAAGGGGCCGGCCTAAATGGACTTCAACTAAGACCAAGCCACAATGTTTTAAAGGGATGACCCCTTGTTTTTTTAACTCCTAAGGGTTTTTCTTGTTTATTTTTTATGTTGTATTTTAATTTGTTTTTGTAAAATCGTCAAATGAACAGTTTCTAGAAGTCTGTAAAATTCTAGGGAATCAGTCAGGGTGTTGACTGACAGTTGACAGAGTCTGTAAAATCTGGGTTACGTGTTACGGGTTTGTAATACGGGAAATCTGATCGAGGGGATATCGTTCAGTCTAGGATTTTGAGCATAGGGTTAGAATAGGAGCAGGGTTTGCGAGTGTACATGGTCTTGTATGCGGGATCTGTTCTATCACCTAGTAGAAACCTTAGGAATGCAGCAGTAGGCAGGGTTTTGCCGAAGCTGGGTATATCTGTGTGTGATTTATTTTCTGCACTTTTATTTCTGCTACATTCTGTGATCTGTTTATTATTTTAATATCCTGTCAGTTTTAATTTTAATTCAGTTTTAAAAACTATGATAAAACCCTATTCACCCCCCCTCTAGGGTTAATCTAGATCCAACATTTGGTATTAGAGCTGGTATAAGGTTACAACATGATAGGGAGTTCTCGCTCTATGATCTAGTGGCGAAGTAGTGACTCTTATCCCTACATGTCCGTGGGTGGTTGTCCATGTCGAGAGGCAGGACGTGAAACCAGTCTCTGAGGTATCTTTGTTTTCCACCGGGGTGTCATTAAAATCCTCGAGAAAGCGAGAACATTTGGTATCAGAGCCAGGTATTCGGTTAACTCTAGAGCAATGGTGATTCCTAGTTATCAGTCCATAGAGAGTCAGTCCAATCACATTCCAAATATTTTTGATGGTACATATTTTTTAAACTGGAAATCCAAAATGGAATTTTATTTAAAATCTGTTAATATTAAATGTTGGAATGTTGTTATCCATGGATTTGATAGTGTAGATATTACTTTCAATACCCATGCTATGAAAATTATATTTGATTATCTTAGTACTGAACAGTTTAATCTTTTCTGCCATTGTTTATTTGCACAGGAAATCTGGGATACTCTCAATACGAAGTATGGAAAATCTGACAACAGCTCAAAACCCCAGAATGTCAACTCAGATTCAGAATTCTGTTTAACAGGATTTACAAATGAAAATTCAGAAGGATTAGATGATGGAGAATCAACGGATGTTGAAGTCGAAAATTTCTCATACGAAGATTTGGTTTATATGTGTGTTGATTTAACTAAATCTGTTGATAAACTCAAATCTAAAAACAAAACTCTAAAATCTAGGAATTCTGAGTTGACCAGCAAAATTAATGATTTGGAATCACAACTTGAATATTTTAAAAACCTTTCAGATTCAGATTGTAAAAATTGTTTGAAATTGAAAACCAATCATGTTCATCTCAATAAAAATATTCAAAAGTTTGAAGATGAAATTTTGATCTTAAAAGCAAACAAGATTGAGTTATCAAATTTGAACAATCTTCTACAAAAGGAATTTGAAGTTTTTAAAACTGATATAAATTCCAAATTTGAAATTGCTGAAAAAGAAAATTTGTTGAAAAGTGATTCGATTTTGAAAGAGCTTGAAATTGAGATTGAAAAATTCAACGAACTTGAATCTGAAAAGCAAAATCATTTTGAACTTGAAATTTCTAAATCTCAAATCAAAATTAAATCGCTTGAAAATGAGAATTTGGTTTTGAAACAGTCTAATGCTGAACAGAAGATCGCTTTAAATAACTGCTCAAATTTACTAAAAGAAAATAGCGATCTAAAATAAAAAATTCAACGATTAGAATCAATTTTGGATAAATTTTCTAATGGGGAAAATCGTTGAATATGCTGTTACAAAACCAAGTTTCTATTAGTCATAAACAAGGTCTTGGTTTTGGAAAGACAAATGTTTTTGAAAATTTTAATTCTTGTGATTCTAAAAATCCTTCAAATTGCTTCAAGAAGGGTCGTTCTGAAATTTTGAATTTTGAAAATTCGAAAAGTTTTTTAAGTCACAACAGAAATGAGAACTTGTTTTATAATAAACCATTTACACATTCTTCGATCCCAAAAGGAAATAAAATGGGCTCTGTTAAACTCAAACAGAGTTGGGTTCCTAAGGGTACAAAGGTAAATTCAGATGGATTGTTATACAAGCAAGTTTGGGTACCGAAAGAAGTTAATAAAACTACGAGTGGTTTTTCTAATTTTGTTAGACCACTCAATCCTCTCAACTGTTAGGTACCGAAGAAGGATGGCTGAGGAACTACTGTGCTGAAAAGAAATTTGAAATCAAGCTGATTTATACTTCTATATCATTTGCAGTTCCTTTAGCAAAAATCTGTTGAGTTAGAGATTCTGATTTACACTGGATTCTGGTATGATCTCTAAACTCACCTCTGTAAATATTTTTCTGGTTTGATTCTTTTTCTTTTGTTTATTTCTTCTTCTTCTCCCTTCTATCTCTTTCTTCTGTCTATTCTGATTTGATTTATCACTGCCATATTTTTTGTGCTCCTTGAATTGCAGTATTCATGATATTCTGGAAATTTGTTATGCGTGTATAAAACTCTAATGTTTTTAATTATTTTCAGATCTTGTATTTATTCTTGTAAATATCTGCAATTGTTTTGAAGTATATTTTTATTTCTGAATTCATAACAGTGTTGATGTATTCGTGCCAAATCTTGAACACTATTAATTTGAATTCTAAATTTTTGAAGATCTGAATAATTAATGAAATTTCACACTCTTATGCTGTTTTGAGTTTCTTTCAATTAATTTTGGAAATGCTTAAAATATTATACTCATTACAGTACACTCTGTTATTTATCAGTTGTGATAATTTCTTTAATTTTTTTTTGATTGGCTTAGACTTTTTTAATCTGTCTTACATCTTGAAATTCACCATTATTCATGATCATCTGGTTTAGATTTTTTTGTTTGGTTGAGATCATTTGAAATTTCTGATATTTTGAATCTCACACACCTCTCAAATCTGAAGTTATTAATTATGTGTGATTGATTCATTGTATCTCATGATTTACATTTGTTCAAATGATATCGAATAAACCATTATCTTTGGATCATGAGTTATTATTCAGTCTTGATGTAAATGATCTGAAATCTCTCTTGTGATTGTCAAAAATATTTGTGAAAACTCTTTTGAAAATATGGTCATAAATATCATTGTTATTGTATGATTATTTGATTTGAATATATATTTGTTTAAAATTATTTATTGAATCTCACACATAATTTTGAATCTGAAATATAACCTGGTGTGATTGATTCGTTAAAAATTAATACTTTCATTTTTTCTTCAAATGATTTAAAATAAAGTATATTTTTAATCTGGGATCATGGAATATTTTTTTGTGACCATTATCTTGACTTGTTTGCTTGGAAACTGTCTTTGTACTGCGCTGATACTGTTCTTAGATAACTGCTTATTTTGATCTGTATGCTGCTCTGATACATGTGCATAATATATTATCTTGTCTGCTTGGGCTTAGTACTTAATAATTCTTTTGTCTATGACATTCTTGTTCAGTATCATGTTAAAATTCCTTGTAAACAGAGACACCATGTGGTATCAGTTTAGAAGTGTTGCTCTGATACTGTTTTCAAATAACTGCCTGCTTTAATCTGACTGCTGTTCTGGTAATTATGCCAAATGTGTAATCTTGTCTATTTGGGCTTGGTGTTTGAAATTTCTGTAATCTAAGATATCTAGGGTGTGAATAAATTCCTCGGTAAGGGAGACTACAATTGGTATCAGTTTTTTTTTCTCCATCTGTTTTTGAATTTTTCACCTTGTATAGACATCATATACATTTTTTTTCTCCTTATATAAATCACCTTAAATTCCTCTTGTAATTGTTTTTCAATTTTAGAATTATTTATTGATTATTCATTCAGAAATTGAAATCAATATCCGAATTGAACTGTATTTATAATTCATCAAAATCATTATTAGATTTTGAAATTGTGATGAATTGTGACTACAGTATATTTCTTAACAAGAGGAGATTTTATTTTCATGATAGTTGAACATTTTTTATAATATCTTTGAACTGGCAATTATTTCAGGACCATCTTCATTACCTATCATCATTCTGCCATCCATCATTTTTTTTAATATGGAGAGTTTTTTTATCAACTTGTTTTAAAACAGTGAAAATTATATGTGATAGAAATGGGACTATATTTTTATTCAGAATTAGTGATAATTGAAAATTTTCAATAATCCCGGTACAGTCGAGCTTATTTCATAATATAATTAATTTAGAAATTTATTTCACAGTCCATTTCTGTACCTACCACATTTCTATCATCCATATTGGTTTCATATACCGAGGAGTTTTTTCCTTTATAAAGCTGAAAATGATAAAAATATTATTAATATATAAGATTGTCTCTAACCTCATTTAAAAATCCAAGCTCTGGTTATGCATGGTTATGAGATATCTTATAATTTAAGCTGCGACTGATCCCATTTAAAAATCCAAGCTCTGGTTATGCGTGGTCAGTGTGCTCTTATATAAAAAAAAGGAACTGAAGTGCTAAAAATAGAAATAAATTTGAAATTCTCCTCTAAGTATAAAAACCAGCCTATCAATCCATCTTCCAATCTGTGAAATGTGTTAAAATCTTATGACGTATTATGATTTGTTGATTGATAGGTATTGGGATTTGAGATTATTCAATTTTCTCACTTAAGTTGAATTATTAATTATAGTCCAAAATCCGTCACTGTTTTTGAACTTCATTTTTTTTATAAATCTTTTTGAAAATTAATTAAAATTCATTTTTATAACTCTCCTCATTTATATAAATTTCATCGTGAATCCGTCATTCTCTGCAATGTGAAATATGCCACTAATTCTTAGAAATATTATGATTTTTGTTTGACTGATTGAAATTTATGATGACCGTTCTTCCTCTTAAGCTGAAATTATATTTTTAGTCAATTTTCATCTATATTTTAAAATCTGTATCCTTTTGATGATAACAAAAGGGGGAGAATGGATTAGATTATGATTTATGAGTGAATATTTTATAAATATTTTTAATTTTTGAAAATTTATTATTATACATACATTTCACTCATGCACAGTTGTAGGGGGAGTTTCTGTTGTAGGGGAGCTAATAAATAGGGGGAGTTCAATATTCACTGTCAAACACATTTATTATGATCAAAATCTTTTATTTGTTTGTCATCATCAAAAGGGGGAGATTGTTGTATATAACGGTGTTGTATACACAATTATATGATTTTTGTTTGATGATAACAACCAAATATATGTTATTTTAATTGTGTTTGTTACTGTACTGTTTCATATATTTATCACAGACAGGAATATAATATTTATATTTAAATAGAATACGACTGTACAGAAATTCAAATATTCACACAGTATTTTATTTAAATATAATATTTTATTCCACTATCAAAACAGTACAAATTTATAAACTCCACTGTTTATACATTTCCCTTATATTCACTGATATTCACAACATTCACATTGACTCATATACAGTTTCTGACTACATTTATTTGACACTACACACAGTCTTCAGTCTTCTGTCCTTCAGTCTTCTGTCTTTACAGCATCCTCACAGTCAGTCCAGTCTTCATACCTGTCATATGAAAACAGAAACACACAATACACTGCAACATGAATTTAAACTGAATACTTGCAAATATATTTTTCATTTTTAAAATTTTTTATTTGCCTCAGATTTCTGGTGTGTTTCTCATCATTTTTCATGACTTGATTTGATTCATCTATGTCTAGCCAGTTTGTATATAGTAGAGGGACAGAAAATCTTGTCTGTTGGCTGCATATACACACATGTATAAGTATACACGCGTGTACTGCCACGCCAATCAGAGTGTAACTGAGGAGTAGCCACGTGGACCATCTCGACTCAGTGCATAGTCATCAGTGGGACAATCAAATCAAAGAAGAAAGATGAAAATCAGCTCAGTAATGAAAACATGTGGCAGATCACAAACTTCAGTTCAAAATCAAGTGACTCAAAGCAAAATGGTGCACCACAAGTATGGCAACAAAACAGCAAGTTCATGGTTCTACACAGCCAAAGTCAAACAGTTTGGTTCAACAACAAGCATCATGGACAGAGCATGATTAAGATGTCAAATCATCACAACAGATCAAAGAAATGTGATCGAATAACCTAAACATGATCTGATGAGCATGGAAAACAATAATTATATGAAACAGCGTGGAACATGGGTGATGTTCACAAGTGCAATTCATCAAGTCAGCATGTTCAAATTGGTCGAGACAATGTTAAAAATGGTGCAGTCCAACTATGTATAGTCAAGCATTTAGAAGTATTCAAGTGGCATGGCGCAAATGTATGTAAATGGTTCATGAACACTAAAGCATGACTAAACAATGATACAACATAGAAGTCAGCATGGTAGCATGGTATAATACAGCAATGGTTCAGCATGTACATGCAAGAAGTGGATGCATCAGCTCAACAGTTCAAGACAGCAGCTAAATGGTTGTAGCATGTGTGAAGATGTGTGTATATATATACATGGATGAAGAATAGTCAAATCAAATTCAAAGCAATGTACAAAGCAATGGTGTATGATCATGCATGTTGATGCAAGTCATGTTCAACATGATTCAGTACAATTTTTTTATTGCACAATCAACAAAGAGGTCACAGCAGCAAAACAAGGTGAACAAGGCTCATGGTCGAACTAAATATTACAACAGCTCAATGTATATAGTGCAAACAGGATATATGATGCAACAGTGAGTCAGAACTTATGTTATCGAGTTCACATGTCAGTGTACAGCAGCACAGCATGAAACATGATGTCAATAAGCAACTCAGCAGTTTCAGGTGTAACTTATCAAGCAAATGAACATGGCAAAATCAAGTGTTCTAGTCCAAGTTCTTAAGCAAATCAAAAATGAATACATGGCAGGCTAAATGGCATGGTGTTCCTCTTCCAGATTTATGAAACCACTGTATATATTTGGCAAGAAAACTATCTTACGAATCAGGTTTTGCATCTTCAATCAAGCAAAGTTACTTTGAGCAAAGAGCAATTCATATTTGGCAAAATGACAAAACCAGAAATGGTATGAAAACATTTATTTGTTTTCAAATTTCATTCCAGATAATCAGTCGAGGAGCAATCAATTTTTTTTGAAATACACAAATCAGTTTTGGCAATATTTTAAACGGGGCAGCAATTTTCTTTTCCTGAAAGTATGTTTCCTGTCTTTGGCAAGTAATTCGAACTGGGAAAGAAATGTTTTTCCAGATATTATGGTTCCAGAAATTTAAAATAGGAAGAACAATTCTCGTTTTCAAACAAGGTAACAAAAGAGAGTCAGTCACTCACAAGGACCAAAGAAAAAGAATTATTTTTGTTTGCAGACAATCAAAGCCGATTTAATTTCATTTATATGGAAATAAATTAAAGCCAAGCAATCGATTTTGTCAAGAACAATCAAAAGAGGCAATCGAGCAATTCAAGGAATCATCAGACCAAGTCAATAAAACGAAATCAGAGTTTTCGTTTAGGGTTTCAATTAACCCTATTTATGCACACAAATTCATCATCGGCAGTAAGAGATAACGAACCCAACATATCAGATCGAAACCCACAAAAAGAAAATTCAACCATTTTCAAAGCAGAGAATTAAATAAATTCAGGAGCAACTCACAAGTTTCAGTAGAGTTCGATCGCAATCCCAAATCAGTGAAGCAAGGAATCAATCAACATCGTCAAGCTGAAGTAATTAGAGGACCACGACAATCATTCCATCAAGCAATCGATTTCGATCCAAAAGGGAATCGGAAAACCCTAGTTTTCAAATCGCCCTATCGCCATTTATTTTTCCCAGAACAAAAAGGAAAAGAGACCGGGCTAACTGAAACACAAAGGGGCCGGCCTACATGGACTTCAACTAAGACCAAGCCACAATGTTTTAAAGGGATGACCCCTTGTTTTTTTAACTCCTAAGGGTTTTTCTTGTTTATTTTTTTGTTGTATTTTAATTTGTTTTTGTAAAACCGTCAAATGAACAGTTTCTAGAAGTCTGTAAAATTCTAGGGAATCAGTCAGGGTGTTGACTGACAGTTGACAGAGTCTGTAAAATCTGGGTTACGTGTTATGGGTTTGTAATATGGGAAATCTGATCGAGGGGATATCGTTCAGTCTAGGATTTTGAGCATAGGGTTAGAATAGAAGCAGGGTTTGCGAGTACACATGGTCTTGTATGCGGGATCTGTTCTATCACCTAGTAGAAACCTTAGGAATGCAGCAGTAGGCAGGGTTTTGCCGAAGCTGGGTATATCTGTGTGTGATTTGTTTTCTGCACTTTTATTTCTGCTGCATTCTGTGATCTGTTTATTATTTTAATATCCTGTCAGTTTTAATTTTAATTCAGTTTTAAAAACTGTGATAAAACCCTATTCACCCCCCTCTAGGGTTAATCTAGATCCAACAGATTAAGGTGTTTCCTTTTGGAATGGACAGTTATGCATAGATTAAGGTGTTTTCTTTTTGACTTGACCACTTTATGCGTAGATTAAGGCACCGTTCACTGTCAAAATTAACCATGTTACAATGATGTTCGTATCCGTCGGTGTTGTGCCGTAATAGTCATTTTGACTGTTGGAAAATGGATTGATAGTTGTGCACTAGATGACAGTGATGTACGAGGTTTTATTTTAGCGGAGTTGAGAAGTTTGGGTCATCGTCGTATGCATTAGTTTTCCAAGTACTAGTTTTATTTTTAGTGTACTAGTTTTATGTAATATTTTTTATTTTCATCGTAGGCAGCAGTTTTATTTTTAGCGATAAACGTTCTAGTTGTATTTTTGTTTCGTTTAATGAAATGTAGTCGTTTTTTTATGTGTAACTATTATTTAATTAATTTGAAGCAAATAAGTTAAAAATCACATTATATATAAATACCCCATTCAAATACCACACTCAAGCACCCCATTTGCAACAAAAAAGCATTCCCCATTCACTAACGTGTCACGCTCAAATACCCATAATCGTTCACAAAAAGCTTAGTTTTATTTACTTTGCTAGCTACATGAGGTTAATATCATTTTTACAAAAAAATGATAGAAATACAATTAATTTGATAATCAAGACTAAGAAAAAAAGTAATAAGGAAGGATAAAGAGATGAATTTAACAAGTAAAGGAAAAAAAGAGCGTATTTATGGAATATAATGTGTTGAAAAGAGAAAAATGTGAGTGTAATATTTATATTACAAATGACGGGGCTAGAAAGGGAAAATTTGATGTGCTAATAGAATTAGCCTAATAAATATTTATATTACTTAGCAGAATAAAAGTTAACAATAATAAGGCTGAAGGAATGGAAATCTCATAGCTTCTGAAAATTCGAATGGAGATGATGATTAGTTTATCAGATTTGAAGATGACTGGGGAATAATATATGTTGTTTCAATGTTTGTTATCCGAGATCTGGGCATTCAATTTGGTTCTTTACAAGTTTTTCACAATTTCTTATGATTCACTTCTGTAAATTCAATAACTTTCTGGTTACTGTAAGCCATCTTGGCATTGCATACGTTTTCTAGACGTTCAAGTGTCAACAAAACAACGAAGCTCCAAGCACATGGAGTTGAGGAACGTGATTAATGGACTGTTAGTGGCATATGTATTTTCGTAGTTATGGCTCATGAAAATTCCTGGGCGGTTACATGCTAAAGACATGTGGAGAGTTGCATTGGCAACAGTGGAGACTCTGGCCTCATCATGGGCTAAACTTGTTTTATCCACTAATTTGCTTTGGATTTTTTTTATAGTTCTTTTTATAGTTGGTTTCTTGCATGTATTTCGGTTAGTATGCTAACATGTATTATGTATTGTTATTTTAATAGCTAATATAAGCGTACCAATTTTCCAAAAAAAAAAAGGCATCTTGCACAACTATGTTGTAGTAAAGTCTTTTAGTTTAAATTTGCTATTTGAAACCCTAGAAACTCAAACTATTCAAATCAATTCCTTTGAGTTTATAAGAGAAAAATAGTAAATACGTGAATAAGAAACAAGTTTGGTAAATTATACCATTTCTAATCTAAGTTCCTCTCTTAGTGGGACCATGCCATCAAACCACGAAATGTGTTTCCCTCCCGCTATACTTCATACCGGATTGCCACCACTACGCTTTTTCAAAATAACCTTTGATATAACTTATCCATTTTAAGCCCCGCGATATAGGCCTGTAAACGGATGCAAACGGATGCGGATAGTGCTGTTTCCGTATCCGAAAATAAAAATCTGTATCTGAATCCGTATTCGTATCAACGAATACCTATCAAATAATATCTGTATCCACGAATATTTTCGGATATCCGAAAATATCTGTATCCGTCTTAGCAAATACGGATATATGAAAATATTCGAATCCGAACTTAAAAATATACAAAATACAATACAATGCAAATCTTATTTGGCATTAAACAATAGCTAAAAAAATTGAAATAATACATAAACATAACAACATCTTATTTCAATAACATAAAACACAAACAAAAATATTTCATCATATAACCATACACTGACCTAAACATACATATTAAAGCAAATGCATATACAGTACAAATTCAAGCAAGTACCATAGTTCGAGCCCATGTAATACATACGCTGATTCAAACACATACACAATACAAATTAAAGCAATTACCGTAGTTCATGTTAATAATATTAGCACATAAACAAATTAAAACATGACATTTTTTTCATGAAAGCAGAAATGGTTGAAGCTTCCAAAAAAAGACCCTGCAAAAGAGGAAACAAATTCAATTATAAATTACATATGAACTAAAGTGATTAAGTGACCAATCATGTAATTACAGCAACCTGAAAGTTGCTGTACAGTAGCACAGCAACTTCAGGTTGCTGTGCTAACACATCAACTTCCAAGTTGCTGCACTTTGGCACAGCAACTTGAGGTTGCTGTGAAGTTGATGTGCTTAGCACAGCAACCTGGATAGGTTGTTTTGCACTAGCACAACAACTTTTAGGTTGCTGTGCTAACTAGCATAGCAACTTTCAGGTTGTTGTGCTAGTGCACAACAACCTGAAAGTTGTTGTGCTAGTGCACAGCAACTTGAAAGATGTGCGAACGTTTATAGCGTAACCAGTAACTTGAAAGTTGTGAAACTAAATTCATAGCATTAAATTGTGAGAATGGCAAGAAGTTTAAGATAAATAAAATGTACGACTTACCATTACCCTCTAGTGAGAACCATGTTTATATCGTAACCATAACATCATCAACAAACTCAACACTGTGACCTACTAAAAGGAATACAAAAGAATTGTATAATATATGGGATGATTATTGTATAAAACATGTAGAAATATATAATAATTTTACCAATGTCGGATGGCAACCAATCCTTATCACAACTCAAAGTTTCTACAATATCCGAAGATAAAGAAGACCTACTCTCGGAAATCAATCTACCTCCACTACTAAATGATGATTCAGATGCTACGGTTGACATCGGACCGGCTAAAATATCACGACCTATGCTTGCAAGAATTGGAAAATTTTGACCATTGGTTTTCCACCACATCAAAATATCAAATTTGTCCTCATCTTCACCCATTGGTAACAACTCATCTTCTAAATACTTATCAAGTTCCGTTTTCAAAGCTTGTGAGCTACCAATTTTTTTGTCACGATAGTCCAAATGTTGTAAATCCAATTTTGATATCTTCTTAGAAGGATTAGAATCAAATGTATCACACGAAGAATTGGTAGATTACCCTTTAGAGGATGCACATTCCATTTCATACAAAGAAAATAGACATTTCAAAGATTAAAGAATTTTTGCAATGTAAACTTGTGCATGTTCCCTGTAAACCACACTGAAGAAAAATTCTATATAAGTCATTCTATAACGGGGACCTAAAACCATACAGACACCCATCATTAGATTGCAAGTGCTCCAATACTTGTCAAACTTGATTCTCATCTTTTGGGCCATACATTAAATATACTCATGCTCGTCTAGCTCCCAACTTAAAATGCTTTCATAGACATCACAAATGCTTTTTAAATATAAATTAGCCGTAGGATATTTAATCCCCAAAAATTTAAGTGTAATGTCATAAAATATTTTCAAACATTCATATATTTCTTTTCCTATTTCTCATTCTTTGTTTGATGGCAACCATTTGTAATCGTGGGTTAAATCAACCAATCGCTCAAATGTCGGATGCACTTCAAGAGCACTTTCAAGCATTAGATAGGTTGAATTCCAATGCATTGGAACATCATAAGACACTCCTTTCCCAACCAATCGAGTTTGAGCCAATGCATTTTCCCAATTTTGCTTTATAATTTGCGACGATTTTGTATAGTTTATGCTTTCTCTAATTTTTTCAGTAAGGCATTGTACCATTTTTAGTCCATCTTGAACAATCAAATTTAGTATGTGCGTGAAACAATGCATATGAAATAACTCACCACTAAGAGGCAACACATTTTTACCAACCAACCATTCTTTTAAATCTCTTATCATTACATCATTATTTGATGCATTATCGACCGTAAGTGCAAATAACTTCTTATCAATATCCCATTGCAATACTTTTGATTTAAGAGAAGCGCTAAATGCGGACCCAGTGTGTGGAGGGGGCAAATTATAATAAGCAATGACTTTTTTTTGTAACTTCCAATCATCATCGATAAAAGGACAAGTTATGCAACAATAACCTATGTTTTGGTGTTCGGAGGTCCACAAATCCGTAGTGAGGCTAACACGGGTTGACAAAGAATCAAATATCTCTTGTAGTTTACCTCTCATTTCATTAAAGAGTTTTAAAACATCATATCGAACTGTATTTCTAGAAAATAACTTAATGGATGGATTAATACTTATAATATAATCTTGAAAATATGCATGTTCACTCATGTTAAATGGATAATCATGCTTAGCAACCATACGTGCAAAACACATTCGGCTTCTATGTAGATAAAATTTCCAACTCGATAATTTAATTGGTTTGTTGGGATAAATTTTGGTAGTCAACATTTGTTGTCCAGATACTCTTAGATGATTGGGAGTTTTTGGACAAGTTTTTAGATGATTTTTCAAGTGGGTTGTTGCCATTAAAGTAGCTCCATTAAATAATCTAGAACAATGATTACAAGTGGCTTTAATAGCACCATCCACTACTTCCCTCTTAAAATCTTTCCATACATCCGACTTCAAAATTCTTGTATTAGAGGGTGCGGATTTGTCTAAATCTATAGAATGATTTTCGGATATTTGTATAATTAGCAAACTAGAATCTGTAACTGTGTTTGAAGTGTTTCGATTCTCTTCCACCACTACAACATCATTACCACAAATATCCTTATTACTACAACTTGATCAGGTGTTCTCCATTGTCAAAACTCTACAATGTTAAATAAAATAAACTTTATTACTGTCTAAGCACAGGTATGGGTTGATGAATTTTTTTGGCAAATACTAAATTAACAATGACTTGAAAATACTAAATTAAATTTTTGGCAAATACTAAATAATCAGTAACTATTTTAAATTTTTTTTTGGGCAAATATTAAATTAAAAAAATTGTATAGATGAGATAAGTGAAAGTTTAGTGGATCATACCAAACAAAGATGAAGAGGTTGGCCTTCAATCGTGTGGTGACAAGGTGCTGGAAGTGGACCAGCAACAAGGTGCTTCGATAAGGATAGACGGTAAGGAAAATGTCGACCGGATTTGGCAAGGTGCTTCGACAAGGTGCTCTTATGCTTTTTGTACTGGACAAGGGGAAAAGCTGCTTCGAAATCCGATGGTTAGGGTTACGTGAAACGGTGAAATCCGAAAGCCGAAAGGTGCTTCGTAGAAGAAGAGGATCACGGCAAGGTGCTTCGTAGTTTGTAGAGGAAGTGGATTGCGGTTGCGATTACTTTTTTTGTTTCTTTTTTCTCTATGAGAAGGAAAGCGGAAAGGCGATGGTTAGGGTTATGTGAAAATTAACTATAAAGGGTAGAGGAGAATAGTTGATTTTAATCCAACGGCTTTGTAGAATTTTCTAAATGGTTGGAACTTGGATCGCCATGTCCTAGGACCGTGAGCACGTCGGTTGGCCTGTTGTGTTGAGGCTTGGAGTAGGGCCGTGTTTTGTGTTTTGTTATTTATCCATATGTTATAAAATAATAAATTATACTATAACCTAAATATAAAAATATATATTTTCATAGCGGATGGATATTTATCGGATATGGATATTGCCATATCCGTATCCGCTAAGCATTTTGGATATCGGGTATCCGTATCCGCTTTTCGGTATCAGATATTTTCCGTATTTTCGGATCCGGATATGGACAGAATTCGGGTATTCATTTACAACCCTACCACTATATTCCGCTATTCGCTATACGTCCTGTTATTTGCGCTATGTTAAGCTATTCCCACTATATCTTTGATGAAACAAACAATTTGGAAGTTGACGTCTATGAATTATAAAATTTATGAACTTAGGTTTTTTAATTGAATTTTTGAATATACATTTATAGAAACAAAAATACTATATATATTCTATAAATTTTAAAAATATCAATTTAAGTTTATTTACAAATATGTGCATATATTTTTGTTTAAACATTAGAAATGTACTAATTATCGTTAAACCGAGTAATAGTTTTCTCTTTAATTATTATTTTTACACTCGTTAAAACATTACAAATGAGTTACATATGCAATTGTAGAGTCATCTGCGATATCCTGCTATTTTCTCGCTTTATCGCCGCTATGACATTTTGGACCTCCGCCGCATTGGATCCGCTAAGCACTTTAACTGCACAGGGGTACATAGACAAATATAAAGCAATCATAAGCCATATGTCATAACAAAGTATATTAGCTCAAACATACGTATTCTAATTATAAAAAAACTATATATAGGTCTGGCAAGAAACATTGGCTCGAGTCATGCCTTTTACACATTTCTTACAAAAATCAATACTTGGGGTTATATATGTCATTATTTAAAGCAAACAAACATAACTTAGTCTCTTAACCCTAAAATTTGGTCAGTCCACCGACCCTTCCGGAGGTTTCCTGTATCGAGGTCTCAAAACAATACCTAATGTTATACGTTTTACTATTTTCGGAACTATCATTACTTTAATTTTCAATATATCTTATATCGTAAGATACAACCTTTTGCTCTTGGGAACTTATTTATCATTATTATGTTGCAGGGTACAACCTTGAGTAGTTTTTGATCTTTATGTTTAGTTCAATATGCAAATACATCTTCAAGTGGTTTCTTTATCTTCCCTTTATATTGCAAAGCACAACTGCAAGGTTCAACCACTAGTGATTTCTTATCTTTTCTTTATATTACAACCCTCAGATGTTTTGATTCTTTTGGTTTTATACTGCAGTGCACATCCTTAAGATTCTTTTTGTCTTTTTATCTTGAATCCATTAAAAGAGATTTATATACACCCTTATAAAAGCATATAACCTTCCTAATCATCACATGTCCCTTAGGAAGTTGGATGCCAAACCATACCTCTTACCAATAAGCCTAGATGTCAATAGCGCGTCCAAATCTGCGTTTGTGCATTCCTACTTACCTTTAACTTTCCAATTTCTTCTAATTTGGATCGGAAGCCTATTACCAGTACTTAGTGATAGTTGCACATGATTTCATAAACAAACTCCAAAACATATGAGTAATGAAAAGAACTTCGTACTGAGTCAATTGACTCAACTTTGAGTTACTTCTTTAGCTGAAATATAACTCAACCTTTCCTCTACTTCCATCATATCTCCAAGTTAGTGTGCCTCATGGTTTTTCTCAGATTATCTGTCTGATTATTGCCAATTTATTCATCATATCTCCAAGTTAGTGTGCCTCATGGTTTTCCTCAACTTGATGAAGAATCGTCAAAACCTTATGAAAACAGAAGGGCACACAATGGAGGAGTAGAGAAGATATGGTGTGAAATAAGAGTTTTTGGCATTAAAAATGGACTCATTATCGAGTTTCATTCTTGGCATTATTCTGAGTGAATTTTTTTAGGCATTTTCTTTGCTTCTTTTAAGTGTGCTTGCCAAGTTCTAAGTCGTTCTATCTTCATCTTTACATTCAAACTCTTTTTAACATTTTCTTAGTTCAAAACCCAATTAGTAGCAACCATGATTTATTGCTCAATAATTCTGCATGCACCATATAATTAATTATAGGCATTAAAGTTAATTTTAGATCTCATTCCTCTATCAGTATATTTACACTCTCATTATGCTAGAAACTTCTTTATCATTAGAGAAGAAGAGTATGTGGGTGAATATTATGAGATTTCACCTTAATTTGATAATGCCAAAAAGGCATAAACACCAACTTGAGATGAGAGCACCAGTCCTTAGGGACAAATTAGGTATGAATCATATTGATCCAGTCATAGACAAGCAAAATGAACAAAAATGAGAAAGTGGAATAGGTAAAAGATGCAAATTTTATAGTAGTTCGACTGTTAATTAAGCTTACATCCACTTTATAAGTTTGAATCTATTCTCCTTTGCCAAATTGCAAGTAGATTTTATTACAGTTGATTGAATAGACATTGACAGCGAGGGCTCAAAGGTACAAGATTTGATTGGGGTTGATCACAGTAGCCTCTAGATTCCGCTATGTGGAACAAAAAGGTTTAAAGAGTTGATTCAACAACGTGTAGGTTGGGAGAAATCAAATCCTCTTTATGTTGAATATTGCTTGGTATTTATAAGAGTTTGAAGGTGAGTCTCGCTACAACATTACACTAGAAGGCCTGTACTGTGAGTAGGAAGGCACACCAAAAACCTCAAAGTCTTATGAGTCAATATGATGGATCGATAACGATCTATGTACCGTAGATTAATGTCGGTCCATAACCATGGATCATTTGACTTTGCGGTTTGTTTTTTGGGCTTTTTTATCTTCTTATGAGGTCCCTATCGAAGTTTCATAGTTTTAGGACTTCATTTGCAAAGATTTCGTACTAGAGTGAGTTTGAACTTAGTTCTATGTTAGATGATCCATCTGCAACTTGAGCTAGCAACATTGGGATGCAATCAAACTTGAAAGAGAAGCTAAGGGAGTGGCCAGGATTTCAATAGTGTGAATCTTGATGGTTTGCACCTAGTGTTCAAAGATTGATACTGATCCATAGGGGACAATTGGTACCGAGCCAACCACTTAGCATATTTTTTAGTGATTTTCCTATAGCTCCTCTCTACTCTTGTTTTGATGTCTCAATCAAATTTTGAGTGATTCTAACTTCGTTTGGACATTCTAACTTTAGTAGACTTTTGTTCGAGTTAAAAAAATGTGTTAACATTTGTTGCCCAAAGTACATCTTCATTGGAAACAAGATGTGCTACGTAATAGATTATCCTTTGAGTTATTGTCTATATTGATTTGGTTAGTGTACGAGATTACTCCTAAGAAATAATTTTTGGCTAGCAAATTGCTTGTTTAAGTCTCTAAATTAGGTCTTCACGTTTGTTGGTAACCTTGAAATATTTGCTTCAGACCTCGCATGATGTAACAGAACCGAATATGGAGGATGCATAATAATTCTGGAGTCCAATGGACGGATGTATGTGGTTCAATACTGATCCATAAGGGCCGGTAATGGTCAACTTACTTAGCAATTTTTTTTGATTTTCACCATTTTAAACCTATTATCGATCCATATCCTCACTTGTTCATTCTTGCCTACTCAATCCACTAAAGCCATAACTGTTGAATCACTGTCTTTCTTCGTCATCGTACACTCTGTGCTGTGAGCCGCCCTCCTGAGTCACTCGCATTAGATTATCATCATTTTCCTTAGACAATTTACCCACTTTAAAATCCCTAGACCGTCAAACACTACTTCTACCCTGGCTCGGACCATTACCATGCATTCTTGACTACCAGTGCTTGCCTTTACGTTAATCGATCGACTTGTAGCCTTACCAATTTGATTTAAAGACTTGAAAGCATTGTTTACTCATGATTCTAGAGTTTGAAGGTCTAAATGACACTTAGGATTTGCGATTTGACATTTTCACGGTTCGAACTTGAGATTGTGGAGTTTGACAGTTTTCAGACTTGGTTGATTGTGAAAATGCGTGTACGTACTAATATAGTACACACAGATCGTGTAATATGGTGTACAGCACACAAGTATGAAATAATAGCTAATCACAGATATATATATATATATAAAAAACAGTAAATGCAGTAAGCTAGAAAAATCACACCAGGGATTTTTATACTGGTTGGACCACCGTCCTACGTCCAGTCCCATACTTCTATCTGGATTTTCGCTAACAACCACCTCACTTCACCCGGAGGAACATGTATACAACACCCGAGCAAACGAACGGGATTTCATGCCTCTAATAACACCGAGGACTTCAACACTTGCCTCTTACAACACCGAGGACTTCAACAAAAATGAATATAATTGTTGTTTGACAATATGGGTTATTGATAACACGATTTTGTCACTTGCAGTACAAACTTCCTATAATCTTATCCTCAAATAGAATATTTTTGTATATGAAGATTTGGAAGTGGATATCATATTGAATCAAAAGAATATTAAATAGATTCTAGGATCGAATAATATTTTTGAGAATATGAGCAATTTAGTGCTTGAGAGTATAAAATTGAGATAAAGAGAATAGAGATTAGATTGATAGAATTAGGCCATATGGAATGATGATCTCATGATGTTTATATAAGGAATAAACAGTTGTAACCATTTGTGAAGAGTTACAAACAACGGCCATGATTATTGGCGAAAAGAAAGAGAAGCAACCATTGAAGAAAAGGAAGTGTCTATACGAAAGGTTGCTTTCTAGAAGAAAACGGTGGACAAGTCAAAAAGGACCAGTAGACATAGATTTGAATATATATACGCTATGTACCCTTGTCACATTGATTATGCATTCTGGGCAGAAACGGTTGATCGTCGGGTTCCAACCGGTCGACCGGTTTAGCCCAGATTGCACAGTTAATGTGCACTTATATATTCTTATATATATATATATTCAAAGATTGGAGGTGTGAGATTATTTGAGGACATATTTTAACATAAATAACACTACTAACATACCAAATAATCGACCTCTAATGTATAATACCATATGAAGCTCTTTTGTTCTCTTTGTGTCTTTTTAAGCCAATGAATATCTTCTTTTTGTCGATCACGACTTACATGTTTGTCAGAAATAAAAACTCTATGAAATACTTGACTCAACATTCTTCACCTTTTTGATTGATGACAACATAATTTTGAATCTCCCCTGTATATGATCTCCCCCTGAGATTGTGCCTATGCATGTATATGAACTATTTTTCCTGCATACACTGTTAAAAACACTTTCTCCCCCTTTGTCATCGATAAAAAGGAGTTGATAAACAATTGAGGATGATATTTGCAGGATTATAAAGCAACATAAAGTACTAACATAGATCAAGAGTCACAAAATAAGATCATACACATAAGTCTAGTACGGAATAGAACACGACACTGTTTAGATACAAGTGTCGGACATGTCTTAAAGCAAACTAAAGTCATAAGTACATCAAAAGAGATAAAGAGATAAACTAAGAAGACTCATTCCAAATCCGTCTTGTATTCTTCTTCTTCTTCATCTTCAACAAGTTGAGTTTTCCCGCGTCCATGCCCATGACTAGTTCCCGAGCTTGTACCTTCTTCCGAAGATGTCCAATTAAAAGAAGGAGGAGTTGGACGTTTGTCGGGGTCTTGAGCTTGCATAGAGGAGGATGATGCACCACATGATATTGCTTCCCACAAAGATCCGAAGAAAGACTTAAGTTTGTTAAAGCGTTTATTCATCTTTGTATCCATACGCTTAAGTCGTGCTTCGAGAAGGAATTGGTTGCGAGCAATAGTGTCAAGCAATTCCTTTGTTGAGGAAGACGATCGTAGAAGTTTAACTTCCTCAGGTTTTAGGCGGGACGGTCGTGATGAAGCTCCTTGATGTCCTTGTTCTTTCCATTGTTCAAAAGGCATAATATTGAAGTATGGAGCGGGAAGCTTCATCCGTTTAATCGATGCTTTGTTAATTCATTTGGGCTTCGAAACAGTCGACTCAGGAGGTTTGATGCCACAATCAAGTAATAGACGCATGATATATTCATTATAAAATAAATGTAGCCTAGAAGTCTGATTAACTTGCAATATCTCATCAAAAATCATATCAATCCAGTTGATACGAATATCCTCGTAGATTGCATATAATGCTTTGAAATTTTCTTTATAGACGGCATCAAAATTTCCTATTCTCGGTAAAAGGGAGTGCACAAGGCTATGATGAATAACTCTCGTAGTAGGTCAAAAGCCTATGGATTTTGTACTATCCTTATCATCTTCAATGACTAACATGATCACGTACATAGATATTACAAAAGTTACTCGAGAATTTTTCACCTAAAAAGGAAGAACCAAGAACATTTGCCATTCTTTCACACGAGATAAAGACTTGTTTGCAAAATACTACGGACCAAAGGCATTGAGTGGGATTTTCGGGCTTGTGTTTCTCTAAATTCAGGTTAGCATAAAATAATTTGATCATAACATGATTAATTTCCACATTGTTTTGATCAAAATCAATTAGGTTTTCAATATCGGCACTCTTGGCTAAGCTAAGAACACGATAACTAGAGAAATCAGCGAACTTAATGTACAAACCCGAATGAATTGTGTAGTCCTTCATTTCATTCCACCTTTTGACTGCAATTGGATATACAAGCCACTTCTTGGCAGAGAGATTGATTGGTTGTGATTCGGAGGATGAAGCTTGCTTTAATTTCTTTTGTGGAGGAGCCATTTGATTGAAGTTAGAGAAGGAATTGAATTATAGGGTTATGGAGGTTTAGGAAGAAAAAACGTTTGGAGATAAAAAATGAAGAGATGGAGTAATAAACTGACCATATATGTATGTTAAAAAACAGAACTGCCCAAGACCGGTCGACCGCCTTGAATTCACCTGTTGACCGTTTTCAAACAGAAGATAAAACGGTCGATTGGTGGAATTTGGCCGGTCGACTAGTTTACCTATGAGCTGTTTTTCCTGCTTCTTACTTTTTATCTCTAAGTTTTAACAGTCCATATAATATTGAGTTTATTCAAATATGATATATATATATATTAGTACATGAAAAAAATACGAGAATACAATCACAATATTTAAAAAATCTAATGAGAGGTAGAGAAATTATGATCGGTGGACTCTTCTTTGACATCGTTAATGCGTGGTTTCCATGGCAGTCACTTTTCTTTTGCTCCTTTGTTTTGATTATAGTTTCTTCCCCCATGAATTTGGGCTCCTAGAGGATGAAGGTATGTGTGGCATCGGCTCGTATACGCCATGTTTGTTTGAACCACAAAAGAATGTTGCCATTCTTTCTAAAAGCGATAGTCGTTCCGAGGTCAGTTGTTGCTCATAATGTAGTTGTCTTTGAAGATCGTTCTGATGTTTTTGATAATGATGAATCTCGTCGATCTTCTCTCTGGCACGCAGTGAACAAAAAAATGCTTTCTTTTCCCGTTTCGAAGTTGGCGTATTGCCAGAAGTATGATAGCAGTTGTGATGCTTTGATTTGTGTTTTGGAGTTTCGGGAGATTAATACTCTTCTAGCTCAGAACTTGTGAGAGAAATATGGGATTTTTGAGCACACTCATCACATATATGTGCCATGATCAGTTGGGGAGATTAAGATGGAGAGAATAGCAAGTTTATGTAGGTTTTTCTCTATATATAAACTTGAGGCTAGGAATTACAAGGAATTATCAGCCGTAGAAGATTTAAAACCTCATATTCAATTTTCCTAATATAACAATAGCCAAAAATCGCTAATGTTTTGAGTAAACATAAACTGGATGTGAAAAGAACTAACAAAAATAACATTAGTGATAACATTACTTGTCAAGTTCTTTTCTAGAGATAAGACCAAGCTCTCTACGTAATTTTATAAAGTTAGACTCTAATAGAGGCTTAGTAAAGATGTCCGCTAGTTGATTATCAGTTTGGACATATTTAAGACATATATTTCCTTTTTCGATATTGTCTCTAAGGAAATGATGACAGGTATCAATGTGTTTGGTTCGAGAGTGATTCGCTGGATTCTTAGAAAGATTTATAGCACTTGTGTTATCATAGTATATAATAGAATTTGATAAATGAATATCAAAATTTTGAAGTGTTTGTTGCATGTGTATTACTTGAGTACAAGCGAAAGCTGCTGACATATATTCAGCTTCACATGTTAATAGTGAAACACAATTCTGTTTCTTACTAAACCAAGAGACAAGTGGTTTTCCAATAAAATGGCATGTACCACTTGTACTCTTTCTATCCGTTCGAGAGCCTCTGAAATCAGTGTCGCTATATGATACTAATTCGAATGGACATTCTTTTGGGTAGAAAAGACCGAAATATTTGGTATTATTAAGATAACGAATTATACGTTTCACTGCTCGTAGGTGTGATTCCTTTGGATCTGCTTGAAAGCGTGCACATAGACAAACACTCATCATTATATATGGACGACTAGATGTAAGATACAGAATAGAACCAATCATGCTTCGATATAATTTCTGGTCAACATTCTTACCATTTTCATTGTTTCAAGATGTGTAGTTGTACTCATGGGAGTAGGTTTACCAGATATATTTTCTAGTCCGAAGCGTTTGATAAGATTTCCACAGTAATTTTCTTGATTAATAAAAATACCATTCAGAAGTTGTTTGATTTAAAGTCCAAGAATATATGACAGTTCTCCCATATAAGACATTTCAAATTCTTTGGTCATAATATTTGCAAACTCTTTGCAGAGTTTATCGTTTGTTGAACCAAAGATGATGTCGTCTACATATATCTGGATAACTAGAATATCTTTTCGAGAATGTTTGATAAACAAAGTTTGTTCAACTTTTCCTATTTGAAATCCTAAGTTAATAAGATAGCTACGGAGTCGTTCATACCAAGCACGAGGTGCCTGTTTTAGACCATACAAAGATTTCTTAAGTTTGTACACATAGTCAAGATATTTTTCATGTACGAACAGTGGGGTTTGTTCGACATATACATTCTCTTTGATAAAACCATTGAGAAAAGCACACTTGACATCCATTTGATAAATTTTGAAATTATGGTGACAAGTAAAGGATAATAAGATTCTAATAGCTTCTCATCAAGCAACTGGTGCAAATGTTTCTTCATAATCGATGCCTTCTTCCTGATTATACCCCTGTTCTACTAACCTTGCCTTATTTCTGGTGATATTACCTTGTTCATCAGCCTTATTTTTATATACCCATTTAGTACCAATAACTGATTGATCAGTTGGTCTTGGAACAAGTTCCCAAACATCAATGTACTCGAACTGGTTTAGTTCTTACTGCATGGCAATGATCCAGTAACCATCGGTAGCAGCCTCTTTTGGATTCTTAGGTTCGATATTTGAAAGAAACGTGACATGACCCATTTGATGGAGTTGACTCCTTGTTCTGACTTGTGATGTTACTTCCCCGATTATATTTTGAGTAGGATGATTTCTTAATATTCTTGGTGGAGATTGTATCCTTAGTGGAGAATGTAAATCACATGGTTGACGAATATTTTCAATACCTATTTCAGAGTCAGAATCAACATTTGTGATGATTGGATTATCAGTGAATATTGTTTCGTCATCATCTTATATATTTGAGGATGCTGATAGAATTCATCAAAAGAGACATGAAGTGATTCTTCAATAGTTTTGGTTCGTTTATTAAATATACGATAGGCCTTGCTTCGTTCTGAATAACCAACAAATATACCTTCATCGGCCTTTGGATCGAATTTACCAAGATGGTATTTCGTATTTAAAATAAAGAACTTAGAACCAAATACTTTGAATTATGAGATATTAGGCTTTCTTTTGTTAAATAATTCATAAGAAGTATTCTTGGTGAGAGGTCGAATGGATACACGATTCAAAGCATAATAGGCAACAGCAACGACTTCCACCCAGAAATGTTTTGGTAAAGTGGTTCCATTTAATAATGTTCTTGCACATTCTTGTAAGGTCCGGTTTTTCCGTTCTACAACTCCATTTTGTTGTGGAGTTCTAGGAAACGAAAAATTATGATATATACCGTTCTTTGTACAAAAATGTTCAGACTCATTATTTTCGAATTCTCCACCATGATCATTTCTTATATTTTTAACCTTAAGCCCTTTCGATTTCTGAATTCTCTTGACGAAGGATTCAAAATGTTCGAAAGTGTCACTTTTGTTTTTTCAGGAAAATTGTCCAAGTGTAACGAGAGTAATCATCAACAATTACAAGAACATATCGACCATGGTCAATTGACTGAACCTGAGTTGGTCCGAATAAATCCATATGCAGTAGCTCAAGTGGTTGTAATGTTGATATGATTTTCTTGGATTTAAAAGTTGATTTGGTCAATTTTCCTAATTGACATGCGTCACACATGTTGTCAATTTTAAAGCTTATTTCGGGTAATCCTCTAACTAAATCGTTTTTGGCTAGCTTGTCGATAGTTCTGAAGTTTATATGACAGAAGCGTTTGTGCCATAGCCATGGATCATTATCGTTAGCCACAACACACATATCTGAATTATGATTAATACTCATATTCAGAATATATATATTCCTGTCTCTATAACCTTTGAAAACTAAATTATGGTCTTTATCTAAGATACTACACTTATTATCTGAAAAGGAGACTGTAAAACCCTTGTCGCATAGCTGACTAATACTAAGTAAATTGTGTTTCAAATTTCTAACTAGCATGACATTGGTAATAAGAGGTAAGTTAGATGTACCGCAATTGCTCACATCGCCTTGGCCGATGATATAGGCTTTTGAATTATCTCCAAAAGTGACAGAGCTACCATCTAAGTATATAATATTTGTCAATAAGTTCTTGTCTCTAGTCATGTGCTTCGAGCAACCACTGTCCAATATCCACTTTCCTCTTTTCTTAAGTGGGACCTGCAAAAAATAAGATTAAGTCCATGGTACCCACCTTTTAATAGGGTCCTAAGAGTTAGGTCTTAGGAGTCCAAACCTATACAGGTCCGGTATCCCCTTTATATAAATAATTAGAATTAAAATGCAAAGACTACATGAAATGTTGAATATATTTGTTCCTAATCAAATTGTATTTGTTTTAGGAACCCATATCTTAATAGTCTTGACATTTCTCTTTTGAAATTTCACAACTGGTTTTGGCTTGGAATATAATAAACTAAGATTTTTCTTAGCTTCATCTTTCTTTTTCTTGAGATGTTTCTTGGTTTCTTGTTTCTTGTATCCCAAACCTTGTTTGTTTGAGGTTTGTGAATTTTCAATGATTTTTGTCAAATTTTCTCGACCTTTGTTGAAGTTAGAAACATTTTGAGTAATATCATCTAACTTAGTTTGTAAACTATCCTTTTCTAGGTCTAGAATTTTGACTTTTGCGTTATGCTCATGATTTTCAGTAGTAAGAACATCGTTTTTCTCTTTTTGAGTTCAATTTCTTGACTCAAAAGAGATAATTGAGATTCAATATTAGATGATGATTCTTGAAGTTTTTCAAGTTCTTCTTCTAATATTTTCTTCTTGTCTTTTAACATATCTCGTTCAAACTCTGCTTTACTCAAATCTGCTTTGGCTTCTTTTAATTGTAGTTTTATGTCTTTATATTTAACTATCAATTCGGAAATTATATCAAGTAGTTCATAAAATGTAGGAGTTTGTACATCATCTTCTGCTGCTATGAAACAAACGTTTGCTTGTTCATTTTCTGTATCACTTTCACTTTCTAATGAAGACGAGTCTGAATCATCCCATGTAACTGAGAATGCTCGTTTCTTTTATTTGTCCTTCTTGTTTCTGAATTTTTCATTTTTTGACTTCTTCTTTTGGTCTAGACAATCCTTGTGCATGTTCCCCTTTTTGTGGTAGTTGAAACATTCTATAGCGGATGAAGATGGTTTACTTGATCCAGTTTTCTTTTTATTATATCGACTAGTTTTTCGTTGTTTCAAAAAAAATTTGAAACCTTTTGTAATGAATTCTAGGTCTTCATCTTCAGAATTTGATTCATCTTCATTTTTTCAGCATGAAATGCTACATTTGTCTTTTCTTCTTTCTGTACCTTTCTAGCCTGCAAATTAGCTTCATACGACATTAGATTTCCTATCAATTCATCTAGCTTCATGACAGAAAGGTCATTAGCTTCTTCAATTGCTAATACTTTTCCTTCCCATTCACTAGTCAGAGAATGTAGAACTGTCGAAACAACATCAAAATCTGAATATTTTTGTCCTAAACCAATAAGTGCATAGTGAATAGTTTGAAACCGTGAATACATATTATTTATTGTCTCATTCGACTTCATTTTGAAACTTTGAAATTGACTCTTCAGCATGGCTATTTTGGCTTGTTTAACCTTGTTAGTACCTTCGTGAGTGGTTTTCAGCATTTGCCAAATTTGATATGCAGTGGTGCAGATACTAACATGGTTATATTCATTTTGGTCTAATGCACAAAATAACATGTTTATTGTCTTTGCATTTACGGCTGCTGCCATTTTCTCAGTCGGTGTCCATTCTAAATAATCAGTTGTTGGATTCACTATTTCTTTTTGGGTGGCATTCCAGGCATCGTAGCTTTATGATTGCATAAAAAATGACATATGTGTTGCTCAATAGCTATAGTTGAGACCATTGAAGAATGGAGGTCTTTGTGTCGATTGACCTTCTGTATAAGTGGTAGTGATGGTGCTTGCGTTATTTGCCATATTACTAGAATATATCAAATAACTGTGATACGGTTATAAGATTACCTATGCTTTGATACCAAGTGAAAATGCGTGTATGTGCTAATATAGTACACATGGATCGTTTAATATGGTGTACAACACAAAAGTATGAAATAATAGCTAATCACAGATATATATATATATATAGTAAATGCAGTAAACTAGAAAAACCACACCACGGATTTTTATACCAGTTCGTAGCACCGTCCTACATCCAGTCCCAGACTTCTATCTGGATTTTCACTAACAACTACCTCACTTCACCCGGAGGAATAGGTATACAACACCCAAGCAGACGAATGGGATTTCATGCCTCTAATAACACTGAGGACTTCAACACTTGCCTCTTACAACACCGAGGACTTCAACAAAGATGAATATAATTGTTGTTTGAAAATATGTTTTCTTGATAACACGATTTTGTCACTTATAGTACAAACTTTCTATAATCTTATCCTCAAAAAGAATATTTGTGTACATGAATATTTGGAAGTGGATATCATATTGAATCAAAAGAATATTAAATATATTCTAGGATTCAAATGATATTTCAGAGAATATGAGCAATTTAGTGCTTGAGAGTACAAAATTGAGATCGAGAGAATAGAGATTAGATTGATAGAATTCGGTCATCTAGAATGATGATATCTTGATGTTTATATAAGGAATAAATAGTTGTAACCATTTGTGAAGAGTTACAAACAACGGCCATGACTATTGGTGAAGAGAAAGAGAAGCAACCATTGAAGAAAAGGAAGTGTCTATACGAAAGGTTGTTTTCTGGAAGAAAACGGTCGACAGGTCAAAAAGGACCAGTAGACAGGAATTTGAATATATACACGTTATGTACTCTTGTGCACGTTGATTGTGCATTCTGGGCAGAAACAGTCGATCGGTTGGTTTCAACCGGTCGACCGGTTTAGCCCAGATTGCACAGTTAATGTGCACTCATATATTCTTATATATATATATTCCAGGATTGGAGGTGTGAGATTATTTGAGGATAGATTTTAACACAAATAACACTACTAATATACCAAATAATCAACCTCTAATGTATAATACCATATGTAGCTCTTTTGTTCTCTTTATGTCTTTTTAAACGAATGAATATCTTCTTTTTGTCGATCACGGCTTATCTCTTTGTCAGAAATCAAAACTCTATGAAATTCTTGACTCAACAGATTGGACTTGGAACGAATGATTTAAAAATTGAACTTGTTAATAATTAGAATTGAACTTGAATTGGAAGTATAATAATTGGATTTCAATTTAAAGACACATCGATCAGATAGGGTTTCCTTTTAAATCAACATAAAAGCATACCCATAAATGACTCGAAACAGACAGTTGGACTTAAACTGACATTGAACTGCATAGTTGAACTAAAAACTTGAGACTATTGAATTTGAATATTCCTTCGTAGATTTAACCTACTTAGAATCATTAGATAGGGCATGATAAAATTTAGGCATACTAAAGATTTGATGGTTTCTCTATGTTTAATTTACATGTCCAATAGTCCTGAAAAGAAAAGCTTTATGTGTCACCTCGTGCAACGAATCCATTGTCGGTTTTTCAATCAGTAATGCGTAAGTTTTGAAAAGAGAAGAGATAATATAGGTCATTTCACTGCTACAAGTGAGCTATCTACATGAGATTGTCCACTTGAAGATTTTGAGACTCTTTGGGCTTCGTTCACTTAGATAGCGTAGTGTACTTGCCTTGATTAGAGTTTGGAACTCAATAGGCCAACATACGGCAGTTTCCTTTAAATTCAAATGTTTCCCGTACAGATCAACACTCAGGAACAAAAGCGTATATAGCCACATTGAATACAAGATTTAATATGTAGAATGAGTTCACAATGCTTACAGTGCCTTTAGTACAGAGGAGAAAGCTCTTTTCGCTCTAAAGCGGGGTCCTCCACCATTATACATTCGTCTTATTCCACAACAATGGAAGCACTTTTTATTCTTTCTTATACTAGAGTATTTTACTTGGAAAAGAAAATGTTCCAAACTAACGGATTCGAGTCCATAACCATGGTAAATAATGCACGTGATCCTCCATCCTAGCTAGGGCATTGACCTATGTTCTAGTCCATTAGGCTATAATTCTAACGGGTTCGATCATCGACCTTTCACGTCCACCTTTAAGAGTAATCCCCGTTCCATCCTAAATATGCCTAATGGTAGTCATTGTGAATATTCATAGGGGTATTTGCTTGCATTTTGGTACCCAAAGAGGGATTAGAGTTGTTGTCGAAGAATGAGTTTGCTGATAGGCCACTAATTGGGTGTAACACCCCATTCTCTGAGGCTCATGCCTAAGCGCTACGGATGATGTTGTCGTTTATAGTATCAACTTTTGAGGTAGAAAACATGTATGTTAATGGATCATAACATTAGAGAACGTGGAATATGAAAGTTTTCCAAAGCATATTAATTAATAACTTTTTTTTATGAATTCTCATATGAAATCCTACATTCAGATCAAAATATAACCACTACACAAGAGTGATATATGAAGATGTCCCCTTATTGATCAGAGTCTAGATATTGGCAATAAATACATTACTGTAATTACATCCAAAAGAACATAGTGGAATAAAAAACTTCTACATAGCTAACTGCCTCATGCACGTCTCTGAAAGCTTATTAGGAGAAGACCTAAATACTTTAACCCTCATACTACTCAAACTAGTGTGAAAACCCGTAACTTCCCCGGTGAGGAAAGCGCGGATAGTTCGAGAACAAGCCACAAAATAGAACGCAGACGGGAGAACATTTCATTGTATATTACAACAATGCATCAGATTACAAGAATATACAGAGTATAAATAAACATTACACAGAAATATCAGAGATTTAAATTACATTTAAATACATAGCAGCGGAAAACAATACAATACACAACTATGTTGGATCTAGAATAACCCTAGAGGGGGGGTGAATAGGGTTTTTCACAGTTTTTAAATAGAATTGAAAAACTGACAGGATATTAAAATAATAAACAGATCACAGAATATAGCTGAAACAGAAATGCAGGAAATAAATCACACACAGATATACCCAGCTTCGGCAAAACCCTGCCTACTGCTGCATTTCTAAGGTTTCTACTAGGTGATAGAACAGATCCCGCATACAAGACCATGTACACTCGCAAACCCTGCTCCTATTCTAACCCTACGCTCAAATCCCTAGACTGATTCAAACCCCTGAATCAGATTTTCCCCAGATTACAAACCCGTAACCTGTATTCCTAGATTTTACAGATTCTAGTACTGTCAGTTAACTCCTAACTGAAACTCCCCTAGAGTTTTACAGACTCTATAAACTGTTCAGAATGTTTTACAGAACAAAATGAAACGACACAAAAAAATAAAGACAATTAAAACTAACACAATAAGAAAAACCCTAGGATTTAAAACAAAAGGGGTCACTCCCTTTAACACTTCAAACATAGGTCGGCCCCTCCTTTCATTTGTTAACCCGATCCTTCTTTGCTCTGTAAAAAAAATGGCGGCTTCAAAGAAACTAGGGTTTCTGATAAATCCTCCAAATCCAGATCGATCTGATGATGATTTTGTTTCAGTGATGCCTTGAATCGAAGGATGCTTTCAGTGTTTTGATTTGAGAATTGCTCTGGCTCGATTCACAGACTTGGGTTGCTACCGACAACGATTTGTGAGTTCTTTTAATTTCGGTTTTTCTCTTGAATTGATTCTGTGGGTTTTCGATTTCAGTTGCTTGGGATTTCCTCTAATTTGCCAGTGATGAAGTGCGTGTAATATATAGGATTATATAATCCTTTAATTTTGCTCTGATTTCAATATATGGCTCTGGTCTGATTTGTTGTGGTGCTTTCCCTTTTTGATTTGCGGATTTGATTGCTTCGATTTTAACTTGTAATAAAGGCTTCATTCCTTGATAAATTCTGGACAATTATTTGTTGCCTTGAAGACTTTCCTGATTGAATCAAAACAGGAAATAATGAATTTCTGAATTGAAAACGATTTTGAAAAATTGCCTTAATTCCTTAGATTATTTGTGTCCTTCTGTTGCCTTAAGCAAGTCGAATTGCCCCTTTGAATTCAAGCATGATTTCTGGAAAAACATAATTGATTTCTTGCCCTTTGTTTACTCATTTCTGGAAACATCAGAAGTATGCCAAATATGCTTGTGTGATTGCTCAATGAACTCGAATGGCATTATAAACTATTCTGAATATTGGCAAAAACAAAATTCAATTTTCATAATTAATATTTGCCCAAAAATATTCTCTTTGATTGCACCCATTTCTGGTTATGAGACTTGCCAATAATTATTGTTCACTGATTTGATTTCTTTGCCATAAACATGCTGAAATGTCAATGTGATTTCTTGCTTTTGATATATGGCCATAAAACTTATCTACCATATTTGCTCCAAGATTTTGATTGATTTCAGCCCTGAATAAAAAAAACTTACCACATATGTCCACCTTGAATAACCATGAGTTGATGCTTGTCCATGAATTCGAAATGAATATTTCCCAAAAAAAATTGCATTCCCCTTTTAAAAAAAACTATTGCCAAAAAATATTATTGTGCCTCATTAAAAACAGATTTTTAGTATGCTGCCTCATTTGTATACCAGTTTGAATAAATATATAAATCCGTCCAGAACATGAATTGATGAATCTAACTGAAATAAGAATGCTCCCATGTATACCATTTATTTGTAACTCAAAACTGGAAACTTTGAAACTGATTGCCATATAATTTGTTGGTCTGCACTTGTTTGATTGACTCGACCATTTTGTAATGAACTGGTAAATTGTGACATGTACTGTGTGTACACACTTCCATCCAGTGTACAATGTACCATTCATGAACCCTTTATGTTGCTGTTATCTTGCTAGGCTGTTCCACCATGCATCACTTTTGTGTAAGTACATTCTTGTATGTTTGTATACACACTTGCCATCAACTGTATGTCCAGCTCCATGTTATAAATCTGAACTGAAATCACTGTGTCAAACTTGAACATGTCTTAGCTGCTTGATCATTGTGATATGTATTTTATCATGCGCTGTGCTGCCTTGTTTCATTCACATATGCCACTATATTTGTGTCCACTTGACACTGATTTTGAACTGCTATTTTACAAAAATTGATCTGCCATTGCATGATGACATTCCTGCATATGTTTGTAGCTGAGATGAACTTGGCTTGTCTTGCCATTCTTGTTGCTTCACCATGTTAGGTTCCTCGTTGCATTTCTGCGTACTTGAACAATGCTTGTTGTTTTGCTTTATATGAATGTTGCATCATTGACTTTGCTCACACCACTTATGTAGCTGATCTGAAATCAAGTCTCGAACTTGATTTGCCAGTCTTGTTTCTTGCATTTGACCATTGTAAAACTGTGTATTGATCTGGTCATTGAGATTCATGCTGATCATTTGGTTTGCCATGCAAATTTTTGCTGATCTTCCGTAGCTTTGAGTTGATCTTACATGATAATTTATTTTTGGGCTGATTTGAAACTTGCCTTGCGCTCGACCATTACCATGTATATGTTGAGTTGTTTTTCACTTTGACTTGACAAAGAGCTGTGCACTGAGTTGAGAAGGTCCTTGTGGCTACTCCTCAGTTGCACACTGAATTGGCGTGGCAGTGCACACGTGTATATTCGCGCACGTGTGTACATGCAGCTGTTCAGAAAATTTTCCTGTTCCTGTGCTGTATATACATACTGTCTAGACACAGATTGATGGTTATATAAATCAGATCGAGTCATGAAAAATGATGAGAAACACACCAGAAATCTGAGGCAAATAAAATTTAAAATTTATATTTGCATATATTCAGTTTAAATTCTATTGCAGTGTACTGTGCGTGTGTGTTTCATGTGACAGGTAAGCAGGTGATGACTGGACTGACAGTGAAGTGCTGTGAAGACTGAAGACAGAAGACTGAGAGACAGTGTCAGTGAATGCAAATGTATCAGTGATTAAATATGTAGATGAAAATGTAAAACTAAGTGATGAGTGTTGAGTGAAGACTTGATGTGTACTGAAATGTATTACAGAGATGTACAAATTAGTGGAGTATAAAATTTGTACTGTTTGATATTGAAATAAAATATTCTATTCAAATAAAATACTGTGAATATTTAAAGTTCTGTACAATTGAATTTTATTTAAATAGAGATATTATATTCATGTATGTTGTGTAGTATATGAAACAGTACAATTGCAAACACATTTATAAAAATATATATTTGGTTGTTATCATCAAACAAAAATCATATAATTGTTTATATCAAACAAAAATCATATAATTGTTTATACAATACTGTTATATACAACAATCTCCCCCTTTTGATGATGACAAACAAATATGAAGATTTTGAATATAATAAATGTGTTTGAGAGTGAAGAACTGAACTCCCCCTATTTGAAAGCTCCCCCTACAACAGAAACTCCCCCTATAACTGTGCATGAGTGAAAAGAATGTGAAACTGAATTGGAATTTTCAAAATTAATATATTTATAAACTATTCACTCATAAATCAAAATCTCAACTCATTCTCCCCCTTTTGTTATCATCAAAAGGATACAGAATTCAAAATACAGATGAAATGTGACAAAAAAAATTCAGCATAAAATGAAGAATGATTATCATAAATCTCAATCAGTCAAACAAAAATCATAATATTCTAAGAACAGGTGGCATATCTCACATTGTAGAGAATGACGAATTTACGATGAATTTTATATAAAATGGGGAGTGAAAAAAAAATGTATTCCAATTATTTTCCAAAAAATGGGGTTCAAAAACGGAGATGGAATTTGGACTATAATTAATAATTCAATTTAAGTGACTAGATCGAATAATCTCAAATCCCAATACCCATCAATCAGCAAATCATAATACGTCATAAAATATTAACACATTTCACATATTAGAAAATGGACTGGTAGGCTGGCTTTTATACACAAAGGAGAATTTCAAGTTTATTTCAATTTATAGCACATTATTCCTTTTTCTTTTATTTTTATTTAAGAGCACACTGACCACGCATAACCAGAGCTTGGATTTTTAAATGAGGTCAGTCGCAGCTTAAACTATAAGTTGTCTCTTAACCATGCATGACCAGAGCTTGGATTTTTAAATGAGGTTAGAGACACACTTAATTATATTTATTATTTTCAGCATTTAAAGGAAAAAACTCCTCAGTATGTAAAACCAATATATGAATGATAGAGAATGGAGTAGGTACAGAGATGGACTGTGAAAATAAATTTCTAAATTAATTATATTATGAAATAAGCTCGACTGTACCGGGATTATTGAAAATTTCAATTATCACTATTTCTAAAAATAAATAATATAGTCCCATTTCTATCACAAATAATTCTCACTGTTTTAAAAATAAGATGATTTTTCTTTTTAAAATTAAACTCTCCATATTAATATAAAATCATGATGGATGGCAGACGGGTGATAGATAAAGGAGATGGTCGTGAAATAATTGCCAGTTTAAAGATATTATAATTAATATTCAACCATCATGAAAATCCAAATAAAATCTCCTCTTGTTGTGAAGTACACTGCAGTCACAATTCATCACAATTTCAAAAACTGATAATAATTTTGATGAATTATAAATACATTTCAATTTTGGATATTGATTTCAATTTCTGAAAGAATAATCAATAAATAATTTTTAAAGTTGAAAATCAATTACAAGAGGAATATGAAGAGCTATAAAAAGCACAAGAGGGAAAAGAAATATATATACATGATGAGAATAATAAAAAAAAAATTCAGCACTTTCTAATCTGATACCACTTGTAGTCTCTATTAAAGAGGATTTTTAAAATGACACTGGTGGCTAATCAAGGGTATCTCAGTCAACAGAAAGACTTAATTACAAAGCAAGCAACTCAAGCACACAAATTTCATTCATCAGAGCACAATGAACCTTTGACACCAAATCAAGCATCCTCAAAGAAAATATTTACAAATCAATTTCTTATAATTAGAGCAGCATGATTCCAAAACAACATTTTTTTTTTAAACAGTATCAGAGCAGCACAGAGAAACCAGTATCACAACAGACTTGTCAAGATGTTGGTCACATAAGGTGGTTCATGATCCAAGATTTGCAGATATACTCTATTTTAAATCATTTGAAGAAATGTGAAAGTATTAGGATTTAATGAATCAATCACACCAGGTTATATTTCAGATTCAAGATATGTGTGAGATCCAATAAATCAATAATTTCAAATGATTTTAAACGAACATATATTCAAATCAAATAATCATGAAATAACAATGATTTTCAAAGACCATTTTCAAAAAGAACATTTTCAAGAATTTCTCAAAATTATTTCCGACAAGTCCAAGAGAAATTTCAGGTCATTTACATCAAATTTGAAAATATTCATGATCGGGATAATTTATTTGAAAACACATGAATCAGTGTAAAGTTTTGGGATATAATGAATCAGTCAAACGAGATTGACAATTTAAAAAAAAAGGTGTGTGATATTCAAAATATCTAGAATTTCAGATGATTTCAAACAAACATATTTCAATATAATGATCATGAATAAAGATGAATTCCAAGATGTATCACTGATACAAGCCAATCTAAAAATCAATGAAATTATCACAACTGATAAATAACAGAGTGTTGTAATGAGTATAATATTTTGAGCTTTTCTAAAATGAATTAGAATAAACTCAGAACAGCAAAGATGTGTGACATTTCATTAGATATTCAGATCTTCAAAAATTTAGAATTCAAATTAACAGTGTTCAAGATATGACAAGAATACATCAACACTGTTATGAATTCAGAAATAAAAAAAAATCTCAAAAAACAATTGCAGATATTTACAAGATTAAATTCAGGATATGGAAATGATTAACACACGATGATTTTATACAAATAAAGCATATTTCCAAAAAGATCATGAATTCTGCAACTGGAAGTTTAAGAAGTACAGACAAAGAAGAATATGGCAGTGTCAAATCAAAAACAAAAAACAGAAGGAGATAGAGGAAGGAATAAAAACAGACAATAAAAACAAAGAGAATATACAAAGGTGAGTTTAGAGATCATACCAGAATCCAATGTAAAGCAGAATCTCTAACTCAACAAATGTTGGCCTAAGGAACTGTAAATGACACAGAATTATAGACAATCTTGATTTCAAGTTTCTTTTCAGCACAGCAGTTCCTCAGCCTTCACTGGTACCTAGCAGTTGAGTGAATTAAGTGGTCTAACAAAATTTGTAAAACCACTCTGAAATACGTTTACCACTTTTGGTACCCAAACCTGTTTGTATAACAAACCATCAGAATTAACCTTTGTACCCTTTGGAACCCAAATCTGTTTGAATTTAGTCAAAGTCGTTTTATTTTTATTCGGGATCCAAGATTGTTTAAATGGTTTATTATAAAACGATTTCTCATCACAATTTCGATTCAAAAAACCTTTGAAATTTTCAGAGTTCAAATTTTCAACGTAGTTTTTTCCAAAGCAATTTGAGGGATTTTTCAAATCGTTTGAATTTTGTTTTCCAAAAACATTATTCTTCCCAAAACCAAGACCACGTTTATTTCCAACAGAAAGTTGGTTTTTCAACAACATATCCAAAGATTTTTCACCGTTTGAAAATTTAGATAAAATTGTTTCAAGTTGTTGAATTTCAGTTTTAAGATCATCGTTTTCTTTTATTAAATCTGAACAACGACTTTTAGTGATCTTACATCTTTCAAACTCAGATTTCAAAACCAAATTTTCATCATTAAGCAATTTGATTTTGGTTTGGGACTTAGCCATTTCAGAATCAAAATATTTTCGACTTTCAGATTCAAGTTTCTTCCAATTTTCAATTTCGATTTCAAGCTCTTTCAAAATCAGATCTGTTTTCAACAAACTATCATTTTCAGCGTTTTCATGTTTGGAATTTTTGATAGCCTTGAAATTTATAAATTCCTTTTGTAAACAATTGTTTGCATCTTTCAGCTCAATCTCGTTATCTTTTAAAATTAAAATTTCTTCTTCAAGCCTTCGAATATTATTATTGAAATGAACGAGATCAGTTTTTAATTTCAAACAATTTTCACAATTAGAATTTTCAAATTTCACGACATTTGACAATTTCGATTCCAAACAATTTATCTTGTTGGTCAACTCAGAATTTATAGATTTCAGAGATTTATTTTTCGATTGGAGTTTGTCAACAGATTTGGTTAAATCAACACAAAAATAAACCAGATCTTCATATGAAAAATTTCTTATCTCATCATCTGTTGAGTCTTCATCAGCTGATTCATCTGTTGAACAAAGATCTGAATCTGAGTTGACAGTTGAGGGTTTTGAGAAGTTGCTGTCGTTTCCATATCTTGTAGTTAGAGCTGTCCAAATTTCCTGCGCAGTTAAACAATGAGAAATAAAACTGTATTGATTATCATCAAGGTGAGAATACAGAATATGTGTAGCACGAGAATTAGAAGCTTTATCTACAATGTCAAACCCATTGATAACAACATCCCAACATTTAATATCAACAGATTTTAAATAAAATTCCATTTCGGATTTCCAATTTAAAAAATCTGTTCCAGTGAAAATAGTTGGAGATGAACTGGACTGACTCTCTGTGGACTGACAGCAAGGGTTACCCATGACTCTAGAGTTAATGAAATTACCAGGCTCTGATACCACTGTTGGATCTAGAATAACCCTAGAGGGGGGGTGAATAGGGTTTTTCACAGTTTTTAAATAGAATTGAAAAACTGACAGGATATTAAAATAATAAACAGATCACAAAATATAGCTGAAACAGAAATGCAGGAAATAAATCACACACAGATATACCCAGCTTCGGCAAAACCCTGCCTATTGCTGCATTTCTAAGGTTTCTACTAGGTGATAGAACAGATCCCGCATACAAGACCATGTACACTCGCAAACCCTGCTCCTATTCTAACCCTACGCTCAAATCCCTAGACTGATTCAAACCCCTGAATCAGATTTTCCCCAGATTACAAACCCGTAACCTGTATTCCTAGATTTTACAGATTCTAGTACTGTCAGTTAACTCCTAACTGAAACTCCCCTAGAGTTTTACAGACTCTATAAACTGTTCAGAATGTTTTACAGAACAAAATGAAACGACACAAAAAAATAAAGACAATTAAAACTAACACAATAAGAAAAACCCTAGGATTTAAAACAAAAGGGGTCACTCCCTTTAACACTTCAAACATAGGCCGGCCCCTCCTTTCATTTGTTAACCCGATCCTTCTTTGCTCTGTAAAAAAAATGGCGGCTTCAAAGAAACTAGGGTTTCTGATAAATCCTCCAAATCCAGATCGATCTGATGATGATTTTGTTTCAGTGATGCCTTGAATCGAAGGATGCTTTCAGTGTTTTGATTTGAGAATTGCTCTGGCTCGATTCACAGACTTGGGTTGCTACCGACAACGATTTGTGAGTTCTTTTAATTTCGGTTTTTCTCTTGAATTGATTCTGTGGGTTTTCGTTTTCAGTTGCTTGGGATTTCCTCTAATTTGCCAGTGATGAAGTGCGTGTAATATATAGGATTATATAATCCTTTAATTTTGCTCTGATTTCAATATATGGCTCTGGTCTGATTTGTTGTGGTGCTTTCCCTTTTTGATTTGCGGATTTGATTGCTTCGATTTTAACTTGTAATAAAGGCTTCATTCCTTGATAAATTCTGGACAATTATTTGTTGCCTTGAAGACTTTCCTGATTGAATCAAAACAGGAAATAATGAATTTCTGAATTGAAAACGATTTTGAAAAATTGCCTTAATTCCTTAGATCATTTGTGTCCTTCTGTTGCCTTAAGCAAGTCGAATTGCCCCTTTGAATTCAAGCATGATTTCTGGAAAAACATAATTGATTTCTTGCCCTTTGTTTACTCATTTCTGGAAACATCAGAAGTATGCCAAATATGCTTATGTGATTGCTCAATGAACTCGAATGGCATTATAAACTATTCTGAATATTGGCAAAAACAAAATTCAATTTTCATAATTAATATTTGCCCAAAAATATTCTCTTTGATTGCACCCATTTCTGGTTATGAGACTTGCCAATAATTATTGTTCACTGATTTGATTTCTTTGCCATAAACATGCTGAAATGTCAATGTGATTTCTTGCTTTTGATATATGGCCATAAAACTTATCTACCATATTTGCTCCAAGATTTTGATTGATTTCAGCCCTGAATAAAAAAAACTTACCACATATGTCCACCTTGAATAACCATGAGTTGATGCTTGTCCATGAATTCGAAATGAATATTTCCCAAAAAAATTGCATTCCCCTTTTAAAAAAAACTATTGCCAAAAAATATTATTGTGCCTCATTAAAAACAGATTTTTAGTATGCTGCCTCATTTGTATACCAGTTTGAATAACTTTATAAATCCGTCCAGAACATGAATTGATGAATCTAACCGAAATAAGAATGCTCCCATGTATACCATTTATTTGTAACTCAAAACTGGAAACTTTGAAACTGATTGCCATATAATTTGTTGGTCTGCACTTGTTTGATTGACTCGACCATTTTGTAATGAACTGGTAAATTGTGACATGTACTGTGTGTACACACTTCCATCCAGTGTACAATGTACCATTCATGAACCCTTTATGTTGCTGTTATCTTGCTAGGCTGTTCCACCATGCATCACTTTTGTGTAAGTACATTCTTGTATGTTTGTATACACACTTGCCATCAACTGTATGTCCAGCTCCATGTTATAAATCTGAACTGAAATCACTGTGTCAAACTTGAACATGTCTTAGCTGCTTGATCATTGTGATATGTATTTTATCATGCGCTGTGCTGCCTTGTTTCATTCACATATGCCACTATATTTGTGTCCACTTGACACTGATTTTGAACTGCTATTTTACAAAAATTGATCTGCCATTGCATGATGACATTCCTGCATATGTTTGTAGCTGAGATGAACTTGGCTTGTCTTGCCATTCTTGTTGCTTCACCATGTTAGGTTCCTCGTTGCATTTCTGCGTACTTGAACAATGCTTGTTGTTTTGCTTTATATGAATGTTGCATCATTGACTTTGCTCACACCACTTATGTAGCTGATCTGAAATCAAGTCTCGAACTTGATTTGCCAGTCTTGTTTCTTGCATTTGACCATTGTAAAACTGTGTATTGATCTGGTCATTGAGATTCATGCTGATCATTTGGTTTGCCATGCAAATTTTTGCTGATCTTCCGTAGCTTTGAGTTGATCTTACATGATAATTTATTTTTGGGCTGATTTGAAACTTGCCTTGCGCTCGACCATTACCATGTATATGTTGAGTTGTTTTTCACTTTGACTTGACAAAGAGCTGTGCACTGAGTTGAGAAGGTCCTTGTGGCTACTCCTCAGTTGCACACTGAATTGGCGTGGCAGTGCACACGTGTATATTCGCGCACGTGTGTACATGCAGCTGTTCAGAAAATTTTCCTGTTCCTGTGCTGTATATACATACTGTCTAGACACAGATTGATGGTTATATAAATCAGATCGAGTCATGAAAAATGATGAGAAACACACCAGAAATCTGAGGCAAATAAAATTTAAAATTTATATTTGCATATATTCAGTTTAAATTCTATTGCAGTGTACTGTGCGTGTGTGTTTCATGTGATAGGTAAGCAGGTGATGACTGGACTGACAGTGAAGTGCTGTGAAGACTGAAGACAGAAGACTGAGAGACAGTGTCAGTGAATGTAAATGTATCAGTGATTAAATATGTAGATGAAAATGTAAAACTAAGTGATGAGTGTTGAGTGAAGACTTGATGTGTACTGAAATTTATTACAGAGATGTACAAATTAGTGGAGTATAAAATTTGTACTGTTTGATATTGAAATAAAATATTCTATTCAAATAAAATACTGTGAATATTTAAAGTTCTGTACAATTGAATTTTATTTAAATAGAGATATTATATTCATGTATGTTGTGTAGTATATGAAACAGTACAATTGCAAACACATTTATAAAAATATATATTTGGTTGTTATCATCAAACAAAAATCATATAATTGTTTATATCAAACAAAAATCATATAATTGTTTATACAATACTGTTATATACAACAAACTAGAAGTGATACAAGGATACAAAGCTTTCCGGATATCGTTCCAGCTGTAAACCAGGATCCTGTGAATATAAATCTGCAAAACCAAAACTACTAGCTGCCCGTGTCAAAATAAGGGCACCCAGAGTTTAGGTTAAAACAATAAACTCCAGGTTAGTCATGTGACTGGTGTGAGAACTAAAACAGTTATTAATCTTTATTTTTAAAGTTAGGTAAATCAAGGGACCACGCCGTATAACACGGAACGGGTTTCCTCCCAAGAATACCAGTGCATAAAACAAACAGCGCAATGCTAAATAAAGAAAAATGAAGCTGTTATAAGACCCAGGTCCTATCACACAATGCAACGCAAGCCGGGGGATAGGGTTTTCCCTTATAACAGTCAAAGAATGCTTGATACATTTAAAACAAATCATTTGATACTATTATAAGTGCATAGTGTATAAAACAACTTCAAATCATAAGTATCAATCATAGGCGACATGGGTACCATATATCATGTCGCCATACTAGTTCTACAATTAAAACCGCAAAATCACGTATTTGGAAGTTGGATTTCCATCTGTGAACCGAGGCAAAAGATAGTCCTCAACCGATCGAGACTCTCTAGCCCGAGCCTCAGGATCAGAACGCATCAACCCTTTAGATCGTCAGGGCCGGTCCACCAATGTGGATTATTATGCCTGAACACTACGTTTCCCCGCCCTTTGGGGCGTAAATGAGCCAACGAATGACTCCATCGGACCCGGATCGTCCGATCAAACCGAGGCGCCTCGCAACAGCAACAACCACACAGGTGAAAAGTATATAAATGTCAGGGTTGGTAGGTCACTGACACCACCCTAGCTAGAAAGAAACGCATGCCCTCCCTGAGGTCCTCTCCCGTTTTTGGTTCACAACCGGGGTGCGAGGCTCGCGAATTCACGTTACACAAAGCTGTGCCACACAGGCTGTGCTTTGATCATCACCACAAGACTTTGCTTTTCAACAGAAGCCTCGATCAATTGCCACTTAGGCATGCCACACAGGCAATTCACTCCATGCGTTTGATATCCATCAATGTATAACCCCTGAGCTCGTACGACTCAGAGAAGGGCGTTAAGCAAGAGAATAAATCCTCCGCCGCCAAACAGATATATATTTAATAGAGATCAATCACACGGACTAAAATCCAATGTCAGACACACAGTCCATTTACAAGTCCGTTCTAGGTCTGAACGAAACCGGAGGCACCTAGTACCCCGCATATCCATCGATCTCCAAGTACGTCTGGACGATCACCAACTGTTTCCATCTTCTTGGGTGTACAGCCCAATCAAGATCATCAGTAATCACCCAAACGACGTGAAGACTTCCGGTCTTCAACCACCGTCTTCATCTTCGACTTATCGTCGTATCAGTTATTCAGAATGGGATAAACCCGGTCTTTCCGAATAACTCGCGTATATTTTAAATAAGTGTTACACAAACACAACATATGCCTCATTCCAATTCATCAGTCACTAGCCGTAAATTAATCAAGAGAATAATTTCCCAAATATTAACCCCGAAGTCCGAAACCAACATCAGATCAATATCCAGAAAACCATTCTGCTTGGCTAAACGACAATTAGTTTCTAAATTTCACATTCATAGGGAAAGGATCCCATTAATTTTATTAAAGATAAATTCCTTGAATTTATTCTTTAATCTTCTTTTGAATTTCGATTCAACTAGTCGGGATTAACGAACCTTGCCGAAGTAATCATTTGTTTTAATTTCCCAATCCCAACCTATTCATCCCATGAAGTAAAACTGGTAATACTTCATATCTAACACCACGGTGTTATCGGTAAATTCAATTACCATTTCACGTTCAAATCTAATTAAAGATTTAACTATCGCCTGGAGAAAAACTGGTGGTGCTCCATTTTCGATCTTTTCAATCTAATTAAAGATTCATTAAAACTCCACTTAGTTTTAATGTTTGACTGGGTTAAAGAATTAGTGTCATTTAAAACACGGTTCACGATAAACCCAAAATCACATTCCATTAATTATCGGGTTAAAGAACGAGTGTTATTTAAAACACTGTCCACGATAAACCCAAAAATCAATATCAATTCAATTCCAATTAAATATTATTTAATTGGTACACTTCATTAAATCTAAATAAAAAGATTTAATCCTTTCTCAACTGGGTTCAAGAACAGTGTTAATGAAGACACCATTCACGACAAACCCAAATCACATTTGATATTAAACACAAGGCTCTGAATAGAAAATATATCGGCTTATTCAAATTCTACGACCAACAGATATCGTATTGGAAATAACGATATATATATCTATATCTTTCAAATTTCCATAACAACATATGTATAATCACGAAATCCAACATCGAAATATTCCGAAGACAATTTCGATTCAAATCCATTCCAATGTAATCATTGGAAATTCTGGTTATTTTCAAAACCATTTCAAATTCAATTTATTTATTTAAAAATAAATAGAATTATAATTCTAGTTCAAAACTAGTTCATTTCGATAAAAATCTATTTTTATCCTTTCAAATATGGAGTTTTTCATCCCAATTCTTTATAAATCATTTCTTATGATTTTACACAAATTATTACTATTTTCAATAATTTTATCAAGGCCCGTACAGTCGATTTCCATCAACGGCTATCGAACTGCACTTACATCGACCTTTCCCAAATTTTATTTGGACATAATTCCAAATCCAACCGTTAGATTTCTAATTTCTAATAATCGTTAGAAAGCTCTTTTCGATACGAACCCAACGGTTCCGGTTTTAGGAGAATCCAACGGTCGGATCTCCCGCAATATCCATTCGAAGTCAATGGTCGAAATTCGCGAACTGCCGCGGCGCGGCGCGTTCTATTCAGGCCATTATATTATATATATAATATATATAATATATATAATATATACTTCGTCGATTTCAATTCAAAACGTGCTTTATAAATCGTTTTAAATTCATTTTCAAAACGGTTTTAACTTCATATTCAATTTCAAATCAAAATTGAATATTCCAATATAAATTCGTTTTAAATTCTATTCAAATCGATTTCTATTCGAATTCATTTATATTCAAATTCAATTCGAATTCATTTCTATTTATTTTCAATTCGAATTCATTTCTATATAGTTCGAATTTCAAATCTATTCAATTTCAAATTTATTCAATTTTCATTGAAGAATGAATAAAATCGATACAAATATCGTTCACGTCAAAATGGAGTCAATCTAACCAACACGGCTTCATATGTTTCTATTTTCAAATATTTCTATTTCAAATATTTCTATTTCAAATATTTTTATTTCGAAACTGGAATGAGGCCCAATCAATTACCATATAAAGTTGATTATATGGATTTTCTACAACACATGTATACAATAACAACGATGAATAATCAATCATCATCCAAAGTGCATTCTACACTGTATAAGCATCGAATATAAATATTCAACGCTTATAGCAGCCTGTCAATCAATCGATCGACATACAACTAATTATTGGGATTAGTGTACGTCAAATATCATCCCAATACCCGTGTGGGGTTTCAAACAATCAAACACAAATTTTATTTGTGCAGCTGGGCGATGTGTATTTATCGTTCCCAATCAATGTCCTTCAAATAGGTGTACATAAACAAACCGTCCGGTTTGTAAATGAATATTTGTTTATTGACATTCACGTTAAAAATTATATTTTTAACGATTAAACTATTTTATTCAACCTATGAATTTTCTATTCGGTTCATTTATTACATAAAATGTTATCTTTATTTTTCTAACTTATTTTTAGAAAAATTTCGACGGCATAACGGCACGATACTAGAAACGGGACAAGGCCTAGCCTTATCCCCGGTCTAGTGAAGGCCCACGCCATTCACACATCAATCAAATCTATTCCATTTCACCAAACAATTCAGTTCAAACCAAATAATCTAACTAACTACACAACCAAACAATTAAACAAACAAGTCATCCATGGTCTGTGGATGACGGGTGTCGGGTGCTACTAAACACCGTCTGTATCCTAGTATATATATAACTAGAAAAAGAAATTGAAGAGTGAGAAGTTCTCACCGATAGCTATCCTAACTCCATGGCTCTTCTTTTGGAGAAATTTTCATCGTTCTCGCCTTTTGTCATCTTCGTTGCCCGTATTCTCTACATATGTAAAAATCGAATTTTTACTTCGCTATTCAATATATAAAAATCGAATTTTTACTTTGCCATTCAATATATAAAAATCGAATTTTTACTTTGCGATTCAATATATAAAAATCGAATTTTTACTTTGCGATTCAATATATAAAAATCGAATTTTTACTTTGCGGTTCAATATATAAAAAATCGAATTTTTACTTTGCCATTCAATACATAAAAATTGAATTTTTACTTTGCCATTCAATATATAAAAATCGAATTTTTACTTTGCGTTTCAATATATAAAAATCGAATTTTTACTTTGCCATTCAATATATAAAAATCGAATTTTTACTTTGCCATTCAATATATAAAAATCGAATTTTTACTTTGCGATTCAATATATAAAAATCGAATTTTTACTTTGCCATTCAATATATAAAAATCGAATTTTTACTTTGCCATTCAATATATAAAAATCGAATTTTTACTTTGCCATTCAATATATAAAAATCGAATTTTTACTTTACGATTCAATATATAAAAATCGAATTTTTACTTTGCTATAAAAAAAACACTTCTTTTATATTAAAAATCATATCTTTCGTAGTTTAAAAATCACGTCTTTAACTTGAAAAAAAATCAGTTCTTTACTCTTGAGAAAAAAATAAAATAAATAAACTTTAAATAAAAATCGAATTTTTATTTCAAATCTAAATATGTAAAAATCCTATTTATTTATACATCATGCTATACATAAATAGAAACTGAAAATATGAATCAAATTAATTTTACTCACTGTTTTTCGGTAGAGGAGTGTTGCTAGCGTCGCTAGAGGGGAAGGAGGTGGCTCAGTCTGAGATGGAGGGTGCGAAGGTGGGTGTTGTCGTCGCGGTGGTGGTCGGACTGGCAGTGCATGGGCCCAGGGCGGAGCGCGTTCCAGAATTGGGGCTCTCGAGTGGCCCTAGCAGGCGTCGACGGTGAGGTGTAGATGGCGGTGGGCGGTCGGTTTCCGTCCTCGACGGATTTTTTTTTCGATTTGCCTGGTTCGATTTTGGTAATTGGTAAAGGAGGGAGGGTTAAGGGGTTTGACCGGTAATAAGGGAAAGGGGGTTTTATTTTTATTTACTTATTTAATTAATTAATTAATTCTCCAAAAAGTGGCTTTTAATTTCGAACTCGAAACGAGGCCCACCGACTGTCATCCATAGCTTATTACCCCCATTCCGAACACAATGGGATATGTATCATAAGTTGATTCGATCGTTTCGATCAGTTTTTGTTAAAATCAACATATAACTCTATATATTGAATTTGAACGCGCATTTCAATTTACCGGGGCCACATACTAGCTCGAAAAATTCCCGAAAAATATTTTCTAGCTTCGTATTGATGATACGGTCCTAACAAAACAAGTTTCGTCGAATTCTGAGACCGTTAGAAAAATGGCCATTTTCCAGTCGATTAAAATCAACTGAAACTGGTCAAACACGTTTTCTTTTGCCACGCTCACATATTGATTCGAAAAATTATGAAATTTGGAATCTAACAATAATTTGACATTACGGTTCCAACAAAAGTGGTTTCGTCGAAATCCGAGGTCGTTTGCAAAATTTCCATTTTTAAGGGCCTGAATTCCATAGCGACTATTCAGAATTTTCAACTGGACATATCTTTTGATTCCCGCTATGAAATTTCGATTTTTCGGATTCGTTGGAAAGATATTATCAGTTAGATCCTATTATTTTTGGTTTCGCTAAAATCCGCTTTATTTTGCACCCGGTATGTTCAATTGAAGTTTGAAATCGAATTATCGAACTACCACGCCATTTTCAATTCTATTTATAATTATATATAAATATTTATATTCTAACGACGAACTATATAAATATATTCGTTCGAATTCTATTCAAAATATATTTCTCGTCGATATTATTTAAAATACTTCATTTTAAATAATCAAACTTCACTAAAATTGCCAAAATAAAAAATTTAAACTGGCCCAGATTTTCGGGTTGTTACAACTAGCCCTCGGGAGTTTAATAGAAAAGCCTATAATTTTGGGTCAGTCAATATACTGGTGCAAATAATAACAAGTACCCCAAAATAATATATCTAGTGAGACCATGTTGCTTAGCGGAATGGGTTTCCCTCTCGCTAGTATCATCCAACACAATATCCATCCATGTCCCCTCACACTCACAATGGTTAGAAAAACAATAATAAATATGCCAAAGTGCAACGTAATGTGGATTACCTGTCCCTCGTTATCCTTACTAGCTGTATTAGCGGTCTTGTAATAACAACAGTGATTTACTTGCCTATAAGTTATATATTTGTTTATTTAAGATGTCCCATCCTAACTATATATCCCAACCATTCTAGCAACAAACTTCCTGTCATATATGAAAATAACAATTCATGGGGTATCCCCTCATTGGACAAGAATTATAGAATCCATCCCATAGTTTTATTCGTAGGATGACTAGAAACCCATCAACACGTGCAGGAAACAACCGTACATATGCCATTGTTTTACCTACAGGATGACTATGTACCACAAAAATCTGGTAAATACGAAGTATTTGTAACTGTAGTCTCTACCATTAGTATCCCCAATGTAAGCATATTTATTAACTCACCGGTAACCCCAATAATCAAGGTTAATTAATTCATATTGGTGTCCCTAATATTACGTGATTTATTTTCACCCATTAGTGTCTCCAGTATATGTGCAAATCAAGTGTCAAAGCATTCACAACAACTAATAGTATATAAAACAAGCATAGGTTCAACCAGCATGCATCATGTTCTTATTAACCCATATCAAGTTGTCGACACGATCAAGAGTAACTAAGTCGATGGACCTTGTCTATCAAATTCTTACATAGGTTATCCATTTATGGATTTAAGGTTTAAAATGGAATATTGTTGATATAGTAGATGAAGGACAAGTCCACAGGCGATAGCCCCAAGTCTTTTTGAAAATAGTTAAGAAATATGCCTTATCAACCTAGTTGGATGATAAGTATTGGAGGGGACAACCTCAGTTTGTTTTGATAACAAGTTTGGAAGCAAAGGTTATAGAGGCAATAGTCTCAACCTCTAGAAACAAGTTTGAAAACAAACCTTATCAATCATGAACAGTGACAACAGGGATAAATGTCATAGACTCTAGGGTTTATAAAATAAGTTAGAAAAAAGCCTTGTCGACGAAGTCAGCACAACAAGGTTAGAAACAGAAGTCTCAAAACTTTTTTGAATTTTTTTATGGAAACATTCCATTCTCGACCCAGTCGACAAGGTATAGGGGCAACAACCTCTATAAGGTTAATACCAACAGAGGCGATACACCTCTTATCTTTTATAAGAAAAATAGTCTTCTAATTCCCATGCGAATGGGTGAGGGTTTCAAGAAACGATCTTATCTTATGAATCACCCAAGGGGTGAGGGTTATAGAAAATGTTCTAAATTTTGCAAATTTGTCTACAACAGCGAGGATCTTTAAGAAAAAAAATCTTGACTTCGTGGACCAACATTAACAAATAAGGTCTTTAGAATATGAACTGAACTTTGCGAATCGGCCTCAACATGCGAGAGCTTTAGAAAATGATCTGAACTTCGCAAATCGACCTTAATAGGTAGCTTGTTTAATACATCAGAGAACATGATATTTTTCCTCATATAAACATGGTTTTGTTAGTTCCAGTTTACTTAGATATATCGGATCACTCCATTCAGAGACTCCATATATTGAGTTTACGTATAAGGTAGGTGAACATAGTTTATTTGGTTTAGAAGTTAACTTTATTTATAATTGAAGGGAAATGGTTAGTTCTGCCAAGGTGCATTTCCCTCGGTACGCTCAAGTGGCTCATTTTTCTAAAAAAGGAACAAGTTTTTAGTATAATATAGCATAACAAATCATTGTTCCAAGCCTGTGGATTAGGAGTTCCAACAATTATCGTAAGCTTGAAGGTTCCATCAGAAAGCTTCTTATCAATCACATAAGACCTCCCCAATTTGACCCAAATTCATTGGTATTTTTTCATTACTCATTTGCGGAAGAGATATCCAATTTCTAATTATTATTTTTGTCAATTTTGGCTTTAAAGTGTCTCACCACTCTCATTTGATGAACAAAGATCCTCAATTCTACTTCTTCCCATTTCTCATCAACTTCACTGAGAGCTTAAAGCAGTAGCTACTCATTTTCTTCTTGATTTAAGTGTATTGGACGATAAGCTGGGAGTTCTTTCTCTAAAGGGATCATAACTTCTAGATCATATACCAAGGCTTAGGGTGTGTAAATAGTTGCAGAATTGTGTGTTGTTCTATAAGTCCATAGTGCAAGTGGTAGCTCTACCCAGCAACCTTTATATTTCATGAGACGTTTTTTAATGGTGGTCTTGATAGTTTTATTCACTATTTCTATTTTCTTGTTTGACTATGGATGTACTACGTGGAGATGCTTTTCATGATTTGGAGTCTCTTATAGAAGTTCTGGAACTTGACACTTTTAAATTGAACCCTATTATTGATTACGATTTTTCATAACACTCCCAACTGACAAAGGAAACTTTTAATGACAAAGTTAATCACTTTTTTAATGGAAAATATGGCTAGAAAATCTGCTTTGACCTATTTTCTAAAGTAATTGACAAAGACTACTGTTTATTTTGTTCCTCCTTGTTGCTATAAGTAGCACACAGTTGAGATCGATAACATATACTATAAATGGCTAAAGGATACCATTTGAGTTAAGCAAGTTGAAGGGGCCTTAGTTTTTTGGCTTACCTATGACATCTATCACACCATTTGGTGTAATTAGTGGCTTTTCAGTTCAAATCTGACCAAAAGTACTCATATCGTGACACTTATTTGGCAATTATTTACCCTCTAAAATAGTCGCCACAACTTCCTTTGTGTACCTTTAAAGTAATCCGTTTAGCTTTGCCTCGGGTCACAAATCATAGGAGTGGCATAGAGAATCGCATCAATAACGTCTCATATCCTACATGACAAAAATTGGTGCTTTTATGAGGAGCTTCTTCCTTGCATTTGGATCTCCAAGGAGGGCTTCATTGACCAACTAGTCTTTGATTAGCATCATCCATAAGTCTGATTCTTCGGTAGTATCTAGCATCTACTATACATCCATGTCATCAATGCTTGAGCCCGTCGGATGTTCAATTTGTACCAATCCGAAAAGTTGTGCTTCTCAAGAACGAGCGTATTTTTCTATGGAGTCGGCTTTCATATTCTCTTCTTAGGTGTATGAGTAACGGTGTAATACTTGAGTTCATTGAGTGACCCTAGTTCTTTGACAAGTAAGGGGCTAAAATTCCTCCTTTTTTTTAAATTTTCCTTGAGTAATTTAGTCAGATCCCTCCAACCTATTTTTACTAGCATCACAAACACATTACCTCAAGATAAAGTCACTCAATTTCAACATATGGACATAAATTTCAACAATTAACCAATAATGGCAATCCAAGCATCCATCTTTTAATTTAACATGTTTATATTATTATAAATGCGACAAATAATGTAAGTTACCTCATTTGGAAATTATCACTAAAATAACGATTTGGTTTCAATTAAATTAAACGAATGTTTAATTTAACCAATTCATCTAATATATGTAAAAATATTCAACACACATTAATAATCAACAACCATAACATAAAAATGAAATACTAACTTATATAAAACATAAGTGGGTCAAACTAAGTGAGATATACTCACTTGACTTCCATTTGTCGTTAAAGCGATTCAGTTTTAGTCAAACTAAACAAAGACGTTTAATTTAACTGAAAATTCCTGTTGATTCCAACTTTGTCCAAATCAGTTCCAAAATGTTGTATTCGTCGATACAGTCCTATCGTAGCTTGTTCCATTCAGATCTGTTAACATATGCACAACTTATACCATTATAAGCATTCACGATTTAAATTAAATAATTAACCTTTTAATCATATGATTATAAAACTTAATTATTTTGGTTAAGAATTTTAAACAGCCGACGTTCAAATTGCCCGACCCTTCTATCAGCTCCATTCGTTCTCTTCGTTCATCACTTGCTCACCAGTTCGACATCATCAACCACTGCACCCCTACTCTAGCCGCTTGGCATCAATCTGACATCACTGAGACATGCGCCACACCTCCCTTGATACTTTCCCAAATCCTGCCTAGCCCGGCGTCGCCAATCATCGTCAAGATCCCACAATACGTGAAGCCTGCTGCTCAAAACCTGATCATGACGGTCCATCTTGAAGCTCTAACCTAGATTGACATTATTGTAGTTAGGAGCTTCTGGATTAGAGCAACGGATTTTCTGATTTTGGGTGGAAGAAATTCAAACTATACAGGCCATTAATTCTTTATGTTGGAGGCGGATATAGTCATTGGTCGCGTAGGTCTTGTTTGACGCGAATGTTAGGTTTGCCTGAGTGATATATATAGTGAATATATTAATACTTTATTATTAATGAAACTTACGCCCTAAGTTTCATGCACAAACTATCCCATACAACCTCCGATTACAATAAAAATTGAAATCCTGAAATATTTAAATATTCTAGACACGATGGAACAGGTTTCATCAAATTACAATGTAGTTTGTAAAACTTCCCTTTTAATTTCACAACATAAATCGATACGTGTTTATATTACGCACGATCACAAAATAAAACCAATTAACATGAACTGAAAATCTTAAAATAATTAATTATTATGGATTCAATAAAATTAGTTTCTTTGAAATCCGAAGTCGTTTGAAAAATGTTATTCTTAAGTTCCATATTAAATTGATAAAACGATTAAATAAACATCTAGGCATTTACCATTGCATGATCAAATAGTAAGTTTGATCGATATAAAAATCGAATCCTACAATAACTTACTAATACGAATCTAATGGCATAAGTTTTGTCGTATTCCGAGACTATTCCCTCGGAATGATACTTTACACGTAAAACGATGGTAATTTGGACACTAAAATATCTGATCCTATAACACCCCGCATTTTTTAGATGATGTAATATAAGCTAATTAAATATTTAGAATTAAGTAAAACAGACTACGCCATTGCATCCATCTTGAAATTCTGGTCAAAATAGACACCTGGTTTGCATAAAAGGGACACCGTATGAAGAAGATATGAGCATTAGAAGTTTGTATACATGTATGGAACTTATATGTACATATATTAAATAAAGTTTATCCAGAAAATTCAAAAATAAGTTCAAAAATCAAAATTTTGCAAGTGGAAAATATGGAAGGAAAATGACCCGCTGGGGGTCGACCCACCCCAAGGGGGCTCGACCCCGGAGTCGACCCACCCCAAGGGGGCTCGACCCCGGAGTCGACCCCACCGCGGATCTGGAAAGTTATTCCTGACGTGGTCGATTTGAATTTTTTTTAAATTCAAAAATGAGGGTCCTGGCTTCTCTGATACACCTATAAATAAGACCCTAGAGCTAACCCTAAACCTCATATTTCTGAGGCTATGCGGAAGCTCTGCCAAAATTTTCTTCCTAAGATTTCTTCAAAAAAATTTAGGTTATTAGTTAGGTAAAATTTTAAATCAAGATGTGAAGAAAGGGAAGTGACGATAACAAAAGGTGTTCGGAATCACATGAAGAGTAAGGTAAACTTCTAGATCCAGTCTATTCAAATTCTTCCTCTTTCTTTCCCTTCTCTTTTAATTAAAATAATCAATCCATGGTCATTAGATTTTGAATCCGGTTAAGGAAAAACCCATGGATGCTAAAATTGGATCAGATCCAGAATTGGGAAAGCCTACGAGGTGAGTGGGTTTAAGCTATAATATTTTAGATAATAGTACATTATCGTACAACATTCCCCGCTATTATATGTGAATTTGCTTGAATAATTAAGAATTACTATTATAACAAGATGAGATGTTAATATGAACAATTCATATATCAGTTAAAGTGTTGAATGATTACATGTTGAAAAACAAACTTGTTAGAATATGGGTAATGACTACTGTTATAATTTCATCATTCACTTGTGGCATATTATTGAGTGAATGGCATGCTAACCTCCTAGATCTGAACAATTACCCGATAAAATGTTACATATCAAATTAGAATTGAATACATGAATATGGATTTGGGGCATAAATCAAATTATGATTAAAGATCTTAATTTAGGCATATGGTACATAATAAATATGACTTGGAAAAGGGGCACGAAAACCTATAATGAAATAGAAGTAATTATAAAAATATGAACATGCCTAAATTTGCAGTAATTTGAAACTGTAACACATTTAGACACGAGGTTAGATTACACTTGTAGTAGAAGCCTACCCGGACCCGCCCGGCATATCCAGCATCCAAAAGTGGTAAATCTAATGTAAGGGGTCTAAGTGCATAAACAAAACATATAGTGGTGCTAAGATATGAGGTTAAGTCAACTTGTGGTAGAAGGCTGCCCGGACCCGCCCGGCAAATCCAGCATCCACAAGTGTAGGCTTAATATGAGAGGTCTAGTACACAAATATATACGTATGTATAAATATATGTAAATGGCAGGACTGATATACGACATTAATTGAAATTAATGAAAATAAATGGAGATGAATGAAGGACACGACAATAAAAGGGAAATGGGAATAAACGGGTAATGCCAATAGCCTATTGTAAATAAATTACACTAATGAGAATGTTGTATAATAGGTAGACTTGTCCTAGGGACAAGTGAATTTTATAACTTAGGTTATAATAGACTAGTGAGAAAATGAGATAACTTATGTAATGCAAGAAATGGTACTTAATTATAAATTAAGTAATTTTAGAACTTGGAAATATGTAATGTGCTGATAAGAACAATATGTTAAGGCTTGTCCTAGGGACAAGTGCGGGATTGTAACACAAGTTATATTTATGGAAAGGAGGCTTTTTAGTACACCTTAGTTAAGAGAACTAAGTTAATACCTAAACAACGATGAGTTGTAAAGATAGTTTAAGATGAAATTATGATTAAATAGGAAAGAGTAAGTCAAACTTATGAAATGAAATAAGTTATATTTAATCATAATGAAAATTGACATGTTAGACAGAAAACATGTTGGGGGATTATTAATAAACTTAAATGGGTTAAGTTATATGATTGAAATTAATACGCAAGAGGGGCAGATTCCTCAGAGATATAAGGGGCTAGAAAGAACTTGGTAACCTGAATAAAAAGTTTAAAAAAACCAAGTTAAATGGACACCTGATAAGGTAAAGCAAGCGCGTAAAAGAATGATTAGACATAGGGTCTAACAACATATTAAAGTAAGGCGCTTGGACCAGTCCGCACGTTTGAGGATGAATAACCCAATGGGGTAGATCATCATGGTCTTATAAGGCACGAGGGGAGCGTACGTTCGTCTAATTATTCTATCGGCTACGAGGGACTGGAAGGAGAAGCTCGTGGCTTCCTGGGATACGTAAGGTGCTCCTGGTAGTCCTCTGCGTGGTGATAGATGTTTAGGCTTTGCTTGCAGAGGTTAGATCTGCATGTAACTACTAGGTGGGTAGGCCTTGACTGCAAATGTAGCTTTGCAGTCAGAATGTTGTGACACGGTGACACTAGGGTGATTCGGCGGTTGCCTCAACAGGGGGGCGAAGGGTCACAACCAACGAGGATAATAGATCGTCGGATACCCGCCATCGGCAGCCAGTGGGATGCAAAAAGACTAGAGCTAAAACCAATAGACCATTCACCTTTCACTATCGGGGTACGATGGTTGAGGAAAGACGCCAAATGGATGCTTATATTGTTTTTATAGGGGCAGCCGTTTAGCTCGTGTAGTCTTTACTAGTTGAAAGAGGGGCCGAGGTGGGGCCATAGACACCGTGAAAGCATACCCTAGGAATATCTGTATATAGAGGCTCTTAAAGACTAGCCTGTACAAATATGGAAAAGCTCCCGATCGAGTTCCGTGTTTCTTGTATCGCCCTGCCATGGAACTCGGTGCACATTAGAGGATGTGCGGTTAAGGCATCGTGCAACAATTGACGATACATATGTAGGACAGTCTAGTTACATGCATGTCGGCTTTGGGTGATGTATCATAGACTTGAGGGCATTACTCCGATATAGGATCTGGTTCGATCGACGATGGCTGTCTGTACGCTTACGTAGCATAGTACTGACAGATATAAGCGGAACGTAACATTGTTATGTAGAGATCCGTACGTCACTCCGGCATAGGAAGAGGGACTGCGTTCATTTCTGTGGCGTTACAGTAGAGACTGTGCGAATGGGGTGTGTACCTCAATATTAAGGGGTAGCTACATATATACTATATTAGGTTAATCCACTGGGAAGTAAATGGGTATGTCGTGTGTGTAAGCCTTGAGTGTTGTTAACCCAAATAAACTAATAAATAGGAAAATATGATTAAACAGTATATGTAGGATTATCCAAATTGTATAATTTAAATCTGGTCATCTGAACTTGTATTCTGACCCCCTCCTGATAACATACTCGCAGGTTAGATTTGTGGCAGAGACATCATAGCTTTGGATACTGGTTAGGCAGTATTATTATGGTAAGGCCATACTTTGATTATATTATATTTAATCCATTCTGTTGTGAGATGTTTTCTGAGCTCTGACATATTTTATGTCGTTGTCTTTTCTATAGGATACCAGAGCATAACAACTTGAGTTTTGATAGATTGGAATTTTGAAAAAAAATCAGCCTGTCGGAATTCGGGTTGTTACATCTGGTATCAGAGCTTGGGTTAGGACTCCTGTATAAATAATGAGTGAACTTATTTTTATTTTTAAATATAAATATATATATACCTAGATACATAGAGGAACCCCCTAAATAGAAACAATATAATATGGTAAGAAATGGGATGTTTGTTTTGTACACTGAAGAAATGAATATGGAAATTTGAGACCCTTAGGTAATTTGGGTGGAAAGTGTACAATATATGGAAAAAATAAAAAGGAATCCCAGAAGACAATATTTGGGTAGTGGTTCCAGTATTGAAACCTTGTCGGAATGGTTAAGATGGATCATATATATATAAGGACAAATAGTAATATTAGACCAATAGAACTGTAAGCGCTCCTTAGGACAGAAAAGGGAAGTTGACCCAAAAATGAATCATTGGAATTTGGAGAGTTTTTAAAGTGGTAAGGTAACAGAAACGACCACAAAGCAATTGACTAGCGTTTCCCCTTTTATGAAAAAGGGGGGACGACCCTGGGGGTCGACACACCGTGCAAGGGGTCGACCCCTGGGTCGACACCCCTTCAGGGGGGTCGACCCCCCCCTCCCCCCACGAAGCAGGAAAAAATAAAAAGGGACTAAGCCTCGTCCCCATTTTTTCTCCCCACCCAGCCACCCAAAACCTACCTCATTTCCCCACTTCCTAAGACCATCACCACTTCAAATCTCCACCGTTTCGCGCAATTTTGGTGCCAAATCGAAGCTCTCGACGCTCTCTACTCAGATCTACTAGAGTTACTCGTCAATTAGAAGAAAAATAGCCATGCAACCTCCCCTCATCGCTGCTTTTCCACAATTAACCCCCCAAGAAATTGCTTGGTGCAACAATCGGAGGGACATAGTGGAGGCATATGTAAACATCGAAGGCTACGATATTCCACTTGGAAGACTGGTCAAGTTTAGAGACTTTGTAGGCACTGTTCCACGCAGTGAGGTAGGATGGTATTTTGGACCATAACATTGTTGAAAGAAGGGTTTTTTCAAGGTAAGTACATCTTTTTTTTGCCAATTTGGAAATTAGAGAAGAGCATGGCATGATGATTGTTGAGTCAGAATTTAGGGCTTAGATTTACATGATGTAGAAATGAAAAATCTAGCAGTTTTGCGTAGGATTTTTCTAAATGAGGATCAAAGACATTGGGATATGACACATTTGTGCCCATTAGCTAGGGTAGTAATATGCATACTCTAATACAATTTGGTTGCCAAGACAGGTGGTTTTGATAAGATTTCTCCCACGGTTAGGCTCGCTATTTATGCAGTGTTTGTAGGACTTGAAATAAATTGGGCCTGCTTTATTATGAAGTATTATAGTTCCTCTAGGGAGATGAGACAGAACAAAATTCCCTATGGACATCTTTGGACTGTTGTTCTTGTACAGTTACAGGTTCCTTGATAAGGGAGAGTCACATATCACATCCCGGACATGTTATAGACATAGGCATGTTGACTAGGACGCAGACTGAGTTTCATGAGTTGACGGCCATAGACCCACAGCCAATAGAGCATGACCAAGAGAAAGGAGTAGGAGAGGGAGATGAAGAGGAGGAGGCCACAAACGATGTTGGGGCAGATGATGATCAACTGAACGAGGGGGATCAACAGAACTTAGGAGTACAACCCTATTGGTATCATCCCATATCAGAGATGGATCCTCAGCATTCACCAGCAGTAAAGTCACAGCCTTATCAGTACTTGTAACACCCCGTATTTTCTGTAAACGTTAATGTAACAAATCAAAGTATACTTAATTTTTAAGAGAAGAATTAAGGGAAACGGGTTATGCCATTGCGTTCATCTCGGAATTCTGCTTGAGATAAAGTCCAAGTTTGCGTGAATCGGACTTCGTATGAAGAAGTTATGGCCTTCGGAAGATTCAGCTCAAATTTAAAAATAGTTCAGTTCAAATTCAAAACACACAGCCGTGTTGGGCGGGAAATTTCCTGCCCAGTACCAAGGTCGACCAGGGGGTCGACCTACCCTGGTTCGGCCAGACCAGATCTGCAATGAATTTTTGACTTGTGTTGTGTCATTAGGGCTACGTGGTAACTCCTGATTAGTCTGATGATGATTTTTGATGTGTTGGACGGACCTGGTGGCTTCTATGATGATCTAAGGGCTCTAAAACACTCTCTACACCTATAAAAGAATGCCTAGACCTAAGGTTTCTGCACACAAATTCTTTTAGGCTTCTACATGATGTTTCTCTCTAGCCTCCACCATTAAAATAAATCTTATTCTCCATTAAAACAAGTTATAATTCTTCTTCAAATTGGAGATTCAAATCAAGTTAAAGCTTCAAGTTGGACCATAGGCATTCCTCTTCAAGCAATGTCACTAAAATCATAGCAAATCGCCTTTTCTAAAACGATCACTGTAAGTTCGGTTATTCCTTAGATTTGAACGTGTAATTGGAATCGTGAATGTAATGAATCAAAATACAGAACTATACCAATTTGCAAGTTAATTATCTCTGATTCTTTCTTATGTCAAGTCAGAAGTTATCTATGCCTTTGGATCTGATTTACGACTATGACTATGAAACTATTGCCTATGAAGCTATTGCCTATGACTATGACTATGACTATGAGACCTTTGTCTAAGACGATGGCCATGAACTGTCGCCTATGAAATTATTGCCTACGACTATGAATCATAACTACGAGATTATTGCCTATGACATTGATTAATAAATTATTGTGATTAGTTTCCCATGACTATTGTGGTTGATAGCCTATGACTATTGTAGTTAGTTGCTTATGACTATTCCCATTGTTACAATTAACCGATCATGTAGTACCTTGAACTGGCATTATGTTGGACCAAATCACCTGTGTCTATTCCATTGATTATGTGGATCTCATATTTAGTGTGTAACTTAGTTAGTCTATTCCTATTCACTATTATGTACATCGAACCTGTTGGAGCCATTATTTTTGTACTGCCTAATCTTTTATATGAATTCTTGTGCTTATCCCCTATTCCTTTTGATTAGTGCCATTTCATGAGTACATAAAAAACTTGTGAAATCATGTTATACGTACGATTATGATGCGGGGATTGGACGTAGCTTAATTAAGTTAGTTTGGCATAATAAATATGTTAGCATAGTCTAAATTGGCTATAATAGTGAATGATTTACATGCATATTAGACTTGGGCATAAGTTGATAAATTTAATTGGCCTCGAAGTGTGTAATTGGCGTGTAAACCAAGTTTTGGACATAAACGATAAACTAGAATATTAAATCTAGTTTTGACATGAACCGTAAATTGGAATATTAATCTAGATTGGGCATGAATTGTAAAAGGGGAATATTAAATCTAAATTGGTATAAATTGCAAGTTGGGCTGATTGATAGGTAAATCAAGTTTTGGGCATAGAATATAAATATGCTAATTTGCATGACAAATGAATATGATCTAGGCTAAATTGATTTATGGAAAATTTACATAAATAGTAAATATGTAAATTTAGTAAAAGACGAATATGCCTAACCCGAGGTTAGACTGAGTTGTGGTGTAAAACTGCCCAGAACCGACCGGGACATCCGGTGGCCACAACAATTGAAACACCCCACCTCCGTTAAAGTCACTCTCAAAGGGAATGCCCTAATTTTGGTGGAGGTTTATAAGTATAAGTCACAGATACACAAGACAGATATAAATACACATATTTTTGAACAACGGAAAACAACAGCAACTTTTATTTCATTAAAATACGTGTTACACAAACCATGCCATAATTGTCTTACAATACTTCCAAAACATTACATTTTCATAACTGTCTTGATTTCATAACTTAAAGAAGCATAAAAACATAATTAAACTGCATAAGTCCCATAGTTGCTATCCAAAGCCATAGTCCAAAACGAAAGAGATCCAAGCAATACATTCTTTCTCTTCAAGCTGGATGTGAAAACTGGTCAAGCTGCGGTATTCCCTCCCTGTGGACCTGGGGAGGGGGGACGAAAGAAAAGTAAAGTCAGACATAAAAGCCTGAGTAAGTCTAGGACTATTCAGTCTATGAATAAAGAAATGAGCATGATAAGTACAAACTGGAAATGGGGAAACACCATAAACTAAGTTAAGTTGTCTAGAGTCGAATGTACTATCGTACCCCATATTAATCTCTGCACCCCTATAAACTAGTTCCCAACAGGCACCCCATAATCAGGGTGAAGTGATCCATTTCTAATGATCGGCTCCTACTCGCATAGCTACATGTGTCTTACGGCCCCCGATATTGTAGCTACCTATGTTTGTCCCACCATGGGGTGTATCAAGTCCCATGGTGGCAGCCCGACACAATTCTAGAATGCACAGGTATACTACTGGTGCCCAGTGCCTAATTTTTCTGCGCCGGAGTGTGTGCACGCCCGCACCCCGTTAGAACCTACACTGCTGCACTACCGCCGTCGATTTGACCTCTTACAGTCAGCCCAGTAATCGTGCCCCACCCTGCCTAGTTCAGGGTATCCCGATACACCTTGTAGGGTTACTGCTGAAAAGGGTCCCCTACTACTAGGTTTTATATTTCTAGCCAACATGCTAAGTTGGTTAAGTGTTCTGTATAAACCTAACCCCCAATTAGTCTGTATAGTGTAGCATGTTTAATTTGATTAAGTATTAATTCAATTTACTTAATCCTATCAATCCCGACTCAGCCTTAATTGTCTTATTAAAGCCTCAACCACTCACATTAGACAGGTATTGTTGTGACTGCCTGTTGCCGGTTGGGTCCGGGCAGTCTTACGTCACAACTCAGTCTAACCTCGGGTCTTTATTGGGCTCAGTGTTTAACCATCCACATTGGATAGGTATTGTTGTGACTACTGGACAGCCGGGCGGGTCCGGGCAGGTTTATGTCACAACTCAATCCAACCTCGGGTTAAACACATCGTATTTTCTAAGTTTACATATTTTGTCTCTTTTCTTTTTATTTGTAAATATTTGCAGCCCATTATTCAAATTCATCTTTATTGGGTAAAATTAATTTATACCACTTAAATGTTTCAAGGTCGTTGGCATGCGACAGACATGCCAACACATATGTTTTATATTTTTAACCCAACGTCATTACCCCTGTTTTATACGTTCGCTATAATATAACATATGTTGGGTTTAACATTTAAGCCCAACTTAGCCACATGAAAAAGGGGAGGCTTAGAACATGGTGTTTATATATTCTAAGTAACATCAAAAGGGGTGTGTGAACGCATGAACTTGCAAAATAACGATCTAACTAACATAAATTAGGCACTTGTGAACTTGCATTGTAATAGCATATAATCTTGACATGAAACATACCTAAACATGAATCATGGTTTTCATCTAGTCATGTAAACTTGCATTTAATATGTGAACCTAACTTAATTATGTATCACATATATTATCACATGATTTTGATAACAACATAGGCCTAAAACATATTTTCAATTAGGCATAACACCAAACGTAATCAAGTCATGTTCATAGAGTCAACACAAGTTCACAAAGATGCTTGCTTTTGTCACTAATACAAAAGTATGGTTTTCACTTGAATCATGATGCCTATTTCAACATAAATTCATATGAATCATAATACCCAAATGGATCCAACTACACTAAAAATGATCATAAAAATATACATAGAAGGATCCAAAATCATGTTGGCATAATAGTGAATCATATACTTGCATGAGTCTCAACTTGGTTGTAACAAACTAATACAAACATATAGTTGTTAACTTTCAACATGAATCATATACTTGCAAATATCCAATAGGTCTAACATCATTATACCACAACATCCCAAATCTATTCATAGTTAGAATCATAGCAACATACAATTATGAATTATCATCACCACAAATTAAGTACAATTCCATTACTCATTTTACACAAATCAAATCTCAATTATTCATTCACATCGGAATAGCACTCTACTTACAACGTATGACGAATCTTCAATTCAGAATTCTGAATTTGGAGATGCTATCCTTTTTTGTAGGCGTTGTTTTGATTTAATTGTCGTGGCTTTAAGCTTTTGAATCGACTCCTAATCGTCTCTCAATTTTGACGGCTACTCCTAGTCTTTCTTCAGCAGCATGACGGTCTCATTCTCATTTTTATTTGTGTGAATTAGGTGGAGTCTTAGGTCCTTTTTATAGAGTTTGTGAATTGATTAGACCCGTCGATGGAGCTTAGATTAATATTAGCCATTTGTTTTAAAGAGAAACCAATCAGGAGCTGATACCTAGCCCTAGTGACAAGGCAAAGCTCAGAAATTCGGCCAAGCACAGACCAGGCCAGCTAGGAGGGGCTGGGTTCGACCTGGCTCAGGGGCCAGGTCGACTACCCAGTCGACCCCCAGGTCGACTACCCAGTCGACCTGGGTGCCTTAGGCGGGAAAATTCCCGCCCAGCCCAATCTGGGTCCGATTTTTGAATTTTGAACTCATTTCTGAACTGTTTCTGTCTGTTTGAATTTTAAACTGAATTCTGAAACTTCCGGAGGTCATATCTCCCTCATACGGAGTCCGTTTTACGCAAACTCGGACTCTATCTCAAGCAGAATTCCGAGACGAACGCAATGGCGTATCTCGTTTCCCTTAATTCTTTGATTTGAAATTAATTATACTTTAATTTATGAATTTCACTGTTATAGAATATATGGGGTGTTACATTCTCCCCCACTTAAAAGGATTTCGTCCCCGAAATCTTCAAGTTTAGGAAGAATGTATATCCTAACATCCAAACGTCCATCTACTCATCCATCAAACACGAGCGTCCATTGTCCTTAAAAGATTTCTAATGCTTCATGATCATATGCAAGTGTGTGTACATGTACTTATCTAATGCAAAATCAGTCGGTCTACTGATTCAGTTGACCTCCTTAATGCAATTTATGTAAGTGTCATGAATCCATTATGCATGCAAACCTTCCTATTCATGATTCTACATGAGTGCACAATCATTCATATAAATGCAACATCCATATGACAACACCTTAAACTTCAACCATATACGAATATAAATACATATATGCATATGCAATATGAAGTGGCTGAGCCGATCTAAAACCTAGATTGTGTGTGTATATGCAACCACGAGCAACCACTAGCAATCACTTAGAACCACTTGCAACCATCATCCATAACATGTTTCAATTACATGTTTTCATCCAAAGGGTTTCTTCCTAAAAGATAAGGTCGAGGAGATATACCTAAAAAGACAGATAAAAGCACAACTTAAGGAAAAAGAAAGATCAAAGATGTACCCTCAAAAAGAAAAGGGTAGGCTGCGCGTATTCTAGCCTCAGTTTCGCAAGTCGCGTCTTCCTCGGCGTCGCTCCACTGAACTTTGACGAGCTTGACTTCGCCGTTGCGTAGCTTTTTCACTTTAGTTCCTAAGATGCGTGTTGGAACTCTTCTCACGGTTGCTTCGCGTTCCACTTCAGCTTCTTCAAGGATGTTTGGCTCTACCACTTCAGCAGATTCATGTAGACATTTTCGGAGGTACGAAACGTGAAAGACGTTGTGAACTCCAGCTAGTTTTTCAGGTAGCTCTAATCTATAGGCCATTTTCCCAATTTTCTCGATAATAGGAAACGGCCCTATGAACCTTGGTGCTAGCTTTCCAGTGGATCCAAAACGAACAACGTTCCTTAGAGGAGATACCTTAAGAAAAACTCTGTCTCCAACCTCAAACTCAAGGTCGGTCCTTCTCTTGTCGGCGTAGGATTTCTGTCTATCTTGGGTCGTCTTCATCCTTCTTCGTATCAAGTCTACTTTCTTCGAAGTCTCTCGGATCATATCTGGTCCAAGTATGAGCTTGTCAGTAGACTCCCACCAACAAGTGGGCGATCGGCACAGTCTTCCATATAAAGCTTCGAAGGGTGCCATTCCGATGGTGGCTTGGTAGCTGTTGTTGTAGGCAAATTCCACCAAAGGAAGATGGTCTTCCCATGTCCCCCCGAAGTCAAGGACGCACAGTCTTAAAAGGTCCTCCAAAACTCTGTTCACTCTTTCTGTCTGGCCATCGGTTTGGGGGTGATAGGCTGTACTCAAGCATAACTGTGTACCTACCGCTTCTTGCAGACTCCGCCAAAACTCACTTGTGAAGATAGGGTCTCGGTCACTAACAATGCTGGAGGGTATTCCTTGGAGTCGAACAATTTCCTTGAGATAAAGAGATGCTAGGGATGAGGCAGTCCTTTTACTCTTGACAGGTAAAAAGTGGGCGCTTTTAGTAAGCCTATCCACTATTACCCAAATGCTAGTGTTGCCTCTTCTAGACCTGGGCAGCCCATCAATGAAGTCCATTGAAATGCTATCCCACTTCCACTGTGGGACCTCTAGAGGATGGAGCGGACCGCCAGGCTTCTTCTGCTCCGCCTTAACCTGTTGGCATACCATACACTTAGAAATGAAATCTGCACGTCCTTCTTCATGTTGTTCCAAAAGAAAACTCTTTTCATGTCCTTGTACATTTTATCTCCGCCTGGATGTATTGTCATCTTGGAACGATGTGCTTCTTCGAGAACCGTCTTTACTAAATCCCTTGTCCATGGGACGCATAGTCTTCCGTCTCGCCTTAGCCAACCCTTATCATCGATGGAGTATCTGTTGAGGTGACTTGAAGTCTCACCCCTAATTAGCCTATCAATCGTCTCCACAAGCTGAGGGTCTTCGCGTTGTGTTGTCACTATTGAGTCCACTAGAGTCGGGCGTACTTCAAGACATGCTAGCAAGCCCAGTACAAAATCGGAGGAGGGCCTAAAGTTAAAACTGGCTATATACTCCAAGCTTTGCCTTTCTATAAAGAGCGGGCTTAGGGTCAGTTTCTTTCGGCTCAACGCGTCTGCCACTACGTTGCCTTTGCCCGGAGTGTAGGAGATCTCGAAATCGTACGAGGCAAGAAACTCCACACACCTTTGTTGCCTCAAGTTAAGGTCCTTCTGCGAGAAGAGATACTTCAAAGATTTATGGTCAGTATACAGTTCGAATTTCTCACCTAGGAGATAGTGGCGCCAAGACTTAAGCGCAAAGACGATGGCGGCCAACTCGAGATCATGGGTTGGGTAATTCTTTTCGTGCACTTTCAACTGTCTCCCGCCATAAGCTACTACCCTCCCTTCTTGCATCAAGACAGCGCTTAGCCCTGTCCTACATGCATCTGTATAAACTGTGAACATCTTGCTTTCATCTGGCAACGTCAGAACTGGGGCTGTTGTAAGAGCCCTTTTTAGTCGTTGGAAAGCAAACTCGCAATCCAAGTCCCAATTGAACACTAGATTCTTCTTTGTCAGCCTTGTGAGTGGAGCTGAGATTTTCGCAAAATCCCTTATGAATTTTCGGTAGAAACCTGCTAGTCCTAGAAAACTTCGGATCTCAGTTGCATGCTTTGGTGTCTTCTAATCCTGTACCGCTACTACCTTAGCAGGGTCCACAGCTAACCCTTCCTTGGATACTATATGCCCAAGAAACCTTACTTCCTCTCTCCAAAAGTGGCACTTGGAGAATTTGGCTTTTAGCTGATGGACTCGCAGAGTTTCCATGATTTCCCTTAGGTGCTGAGCATGCTCTTCTTCACTCTTTGAGAAGATCAAGATATCCTCTATGAAGACCACTACGAACTTGTTGAGGAATTCTCTGAACACCCTACTCATCAGGTCCACGAAGTAAGCGGGTGCGTTTGTCAAGCCGAAAGGCATGACAAGCCACTCGAAGAAGCCGTCTAGGGTTCTGAATGCTGTCTTATCGATGCTATCTTCAGCCACCCTTAGCTGATGAAATCCGGTCGCCAAATCGAGTTGGGAGAAAACTGACGCTCCTACAAGCTGATCAAATAGATCGTCAATTCTGGGGAGAGGGTGCCTATTCTTTTTCGTTAGTTTGTTGAGCTCCCTATAGTCAACACATAGACGGAGTGAACCGTCCGCCTTTGTGGCGAACACCACTGGAGCGCCCCATTCTGAAATGCTCCTTCTAATGAACCCCTTCTCCAGAAGCTGTTTAACCTGTTTATTGAGCTCTTTCCTTTCCCGTGGAGCCATGTGTCTAACGGGCAACGCAACAGGCTTTGCATTATCTACAAGATATATGCGTAAGTCTATCTCCCGCTTCGGAGGTAAGCCCTTCACCTCTTCGAAGACATCCGGATATTCCCGGACCACTCTAACCGATTGCAAACTCTTAACAGAAGCATCTAGCGATTCAAGATAACTAAACATAACCGCATACGAGGGATTACAAGTAATTTCCAGAGTGTTACCGAGTTGGGTCAGAAGCCTAACCACCCTTTTCTCACAATCAAGGATGGCACCATTACTGGATAGCCAATCCATGCCCAAAATCAAACCATATCCCGAGAAGCCTAAAACAAAGGCACTACATCTAAATTCTATGCTTAGAATAGAAATTTTCAATCCCACACTGATCATAGACAAATGAGCTAGGCCCCCGATTGGATTTGAAACAATTAAGGGGTCCTCTACCATACTAGTTTCTAGGTGCAGAGATTCTACTAAGCAGACGAAATAAAGGAGTGTGATGCGCCAGAATCAAATAAAGTGTGAACTGGGTGATCGTAAAGATAAACTACACTTTCTACAGAAGTATTTATACCTCGCTGTTGTAGAGGTGGCGCTTCTAGCACATGAACCTGTGCCCCTGAGGTGGATCCAGCCTTCTGCCCCTGCCCTCGCTTCTTTCGGCAATCCTTAGACATGTGGCCTGTCTCACTGCAAGAAAAGCACCCACCATTCAACTTGGCCTTCTTTTTCTGGAAATCTTTCACTAAGTGCCCCACTTTGCCACAGAAATTACACTTCCTCTTCGTTCAGCAACGCCATCTGCACCAACCTTTCATACGTAGCTCCCATAGGTATATGGGTCATGGCTAAGCTGTGTAATGGCTCATTCAATCCTTTGACAAAGCGGAGAGCCTTCTTGCGCGGAGTGTTGACTAGGTCCAGTCCGAACCTAGCCAGCTGATCGAACTGATTGATGTACTCTTTGACTGTCATATTCCCTTGCTTAAGAAATAAGAATTTTTCCAATTGGAGACTCCTTTCAGCTTCTAAGAGAAATTTAGCCTCAAACCTCGCCCTAAAGTCCTCCCATGTTTCCACTGGTCTTTCTACATTGGTAACTTCCCACTAGTAGGAAGCCTCGCCTTTAAGTAGCCATACTGCCAGTTGTACCTTCTGCCTATCTTCTACCTCAAAGATGATGAATAAGTCCTCGGTTTCCTTCAGCCAGTTCCTGGCTGCCACGAAGGACTCGGTTCCATGAAAGTCCTTCCCTCCCATAGCTTTGAAATCTTTACATATCTTAGCAAAACCATTACCACGCGGAGGAGGTGGAGGAGGAGGTGTTGCTGCAGCTGGATGATCTCCTACAGTTGGATGATTTCCTACAGCTGGGGGAGGAGGAATAGTGGGACCTGGCTGATTGGCCCTTGCTTCTAAGAACCGTCTGAACCAACCAGGTATTGGTACACCCTCTGGCAAGTTAAGTTCTTCGGACATGCTGAAACAAAAAGGATAGATTCAAAACGAAGGATAAAGGATAGTACCTATGGCTTTGGGGGACTATGCCTTTTTAAAATAAATTACATTTTATCTTTAAAAATGCTTCTTTAAATTTTCTTTTGAAAATAAATTTTCAAAACTTTTTATCTTATCCGGTAAACCAATGCTCTGATACCAAGTGAAACACCCCACCTCTGTTAAAGTCACTCTCAAAGGGAATGCCCTAATTTTGGTGGAGGTTTATAAGTATAAGTCACAGATACACAAGACAGATATAAATACACATATTTTTGAACAGCGGAAAACAACAGCAACTTTTATTCCATCAAAATACGTGTTACATAAACCATGCCATAATTGTCTTACAATACTTCCAAAACATTACATTTTCATAACTATCTTGATTTCATAACTTAAAGAAGCATAAAAACATAAGTAAACTACATAAGTCCCCATAGTTGCTATCCAAAGCCATAGTCCAAAATGAAAGAGATCCAAGCAATACATTCTTTCTCTTCAAGCTGGATGTGAAAACTGGTCAAGCTGCAGTATTCCCTCCGTGTGGACCTGGGGGGGAAACGAAAGAAAAGAAGACGAAAGAAAAGTAGAGTCAGACATAAAGCCTGAGTAAGTCTAGGACTATTCAGTCTATGAATAAAGAAATGAGCATGATAAGTACAAACTGGAAATGGGGAAACACCATAAACTAAGTTAAGTTGTCTAGAGTCGAATGTACTATCGTACCCCATATTAATCTCTGCACCCCTATAAACTAGTTCCCAACAGGCACCCTATAATCAGGGTGAAGTGATCCATTTCTAATGATCGGCTCCTACTCGCATAGCTACATGTGTCTTATGGCCCCCGATGTTGTAGCTACCTATGTTGGTCCCACCATGGGGTGTATCAAGTCCCATGGTGGCGGCCCGACATAATTCTAGAATGCACAGGTATACTACTGGTGCCCAGTGCCTAATTTTTCTGCGCCGGAGTGTGTGCAAGCCCGCACCCCGTTAGAACCTACACTGCTACACCACCGCCGTCGATTTGACCTCTTACAGTCAGCCCAGTAATCGTGCCCCACCCTGCCTAGTTCAGGGTATCCTGATACACCTTGTAGGGTTACTGCTGAAAAGGGTCCCCTACTACTAGGTTTTCTATTTCTAGCCAACATGCTAAGTTGGTTAAGTGTTCTGTATAAACCTAACCCACAATCAGTCTGTGTAGTTTAGCATGTTTAATTTGATTAAGTATTAATTCAATTTACTTAATCCTATCAATCCTGACTCAGCCTTAATTGTCTTATTAAAGCCTCAACCACTCACATTAGACAGGTATTGTTGTGACTGCCTGTTGCCTGTTGGGTCCGGACAGTCTTACGTCACAACTCAGTCTAACCTCGGGTCTTTATTGGGCTCAGTGTTTAACCACCCACATTGGATAGGTATTGTTGTGACTACTGGACAGCCGGGCGGGTCTGGGCAGGTTCATGTCACAACTCAATCCAACCTCGGGTTGAACACATCGTATTTTCTAAGTTTACATATTTTGTCTCTTTTCTTTTTATACGTAAATATTTGCAGCCCATTATTCAAATTCATCTTTATTGGGTAAAATTAATTTATACCACTTAAATGTTCTCAAGGTCGTTGGCATGCGACAGACATGCCAACACATATGTTTTATATTTTTAACCCAATTTCATTACCCCCGTTTTATACGTTCGCTATAATATAACATATGTTGGGTTTAACATTTAAGCCCAACTTAGCCACATGAAAAAGGGGAGGCTTAGAACATGGTGTTTATATATTCTAAGTAACATCAAAAGGGGTGTGTGAACGCATGAACTTGCAACATAACGATCTAATTAACATAAATTAGGCACTTGTGAACTTGCATTGTAATAGCATATAATCTTGACATGAAACATACCTAAACATGAATCATGGTTTTAATCTAGTCATGTAAACTTGCATTTAAAATGTGAACCTAACTTAATTATGTATCACATATATTATCACATGATTTTGATAGCAACATAGGCCTAAAACATATTTTCAATTAGGTATAACACCAAACGTAATCTAGTCATGTTTATAGAGTCAACACAAGTTCACAAAGATGCTTGCTTTTGTCACTAATAAAAAAGTATGGTTTTCACTTGAATCATGATGCCTATTTCAACATAAATTCATATGAATCATAATACCCAAATGGATCCAACTACACTAAAAATGATCATAAAAATATACATAGAAGGATCTAAAATCATGTTGGCATAATAGTGAATCATATACTTACATGAGTCTCAACTTGGTTGTAATAAACTACTACAAACATATAGTTGTTAACTTTCAACATGAATCATATACTTGCAAATATCCAATAGGTCTAACATCATTATACCACAACATCCCAAATCTATTCATAATTAGAATCATAGCAACATACAATTATGAATTATCATCACCACAAATTAAGTACAATTCCATTTCTCATTTTACACAAATCAAATCTCAATTATTCACTCACATCGGAATAGCACTCTACTTACAACGTATGACGAATCTTCAATTCAGGATTCTGAATTTGGAGATGCTATCCTTTGTTGTAGGCATTGTTTTGATTTAATTGTCGCAGCTTTAAGATTTTGAATCGACTCCTAATCGTCTCTCAATTTTGACGGCTACTCCTAGTCTTTCTTCAGCAGCATGACGGTCTCATTCTCATTTTTATTTGTGTGAATAAGGTGGAGTCTTAGGTCCTTTTTATAGAGTTTGTGAATTGATTAGAGCCGTCGATGGAGCTTAGATTAATATTAGCCATTCGTTTTAAAGAGAAACCAATCAGGAGTTGACACCTAGCCCTAGTGACAAGACAAAGCTCAGAAATTCGGCCAAGCACAGACCAGGCCAGCTAGGAGGGGCTGGGTTCGACCTGGCTCAGGGGCCAGGTCGACTACCCAGTCGACCCCCAGGTCGACTACCCAGTCGACCAGGGTGACTACCCAGTCGACCTGGGTGCCTTGGGCGGGAAAATTCCCGCCCAGCCCAATCTGGGTCCGATTTTTGAATTTTGAACTCATTTCTGAACTGTTTCTGTCTGTTTGAATTTTAAACTGAATTCTGAAACTTTTGGAGGTCATATCTCCCTCATACGGAGTCCGTTTTACGCAAACTCGGACTCTATCTTAAGCAGAATTCCGAGACGAACGCAATGTCATATCTCGTTTCCCTTAATTCTTTGATTTGAAATTAATTATACTTTAATTTATGAATTTCACTGTTATAGAATATACGGGGTGTTACAACAATACCTGTCTAATGTGGGTGGTTAGTGCATCAACCCAGAAAGACCCGAGGTTGGACTGAGTTGTGGTGTAAACCTGCGCAGAACCGACCGGCACATCCAGTAACCACAACAATATCTGTCTAATGTGAGTGGTTGGTGCTTTAATTAATTAATTAATTAGGGCTCATGAATAAATCAAGCTAGAAATGGTGAGGTTAAGTAATTAGGGAAACACTTAACCGTAATAACATGATAACTAGGAAAGTGGGTGAGGTTAAGTAAATTTAGAACACTTAACCGTAATAACATGTTAACTAGGCAAGTGGGTGAGGTTAAGTAAAATTAGAACACTTAACCGTTAAAACATGTTAATTAGACAAGTGGGTGAGGTTAAGTAAATTTAGAACACTTAACCGTTGTAACATGTTAATTAAGCAGATGATAGGGTTAAGTTAACTAAGGTAACACTTAACCAAAATATATAATGACATGTGGTGGGGTTAAGTAACATAAGAGGAAAACACTTAATCAATTATATAACATGATGTATGGGAACGGTTAAGTTAACACGAGAACAACACTTAACCAATATAACATGATTTGAGGTAGGGTCAAGTCAACACCAGAAGGAAACACTTAACCAACATGACGTGACGGGTGGATGGGTCAAGTTAACTTGAATTGATTAATGACACTTGACCAATATAACTTGATGAGCGAATGGGGTTAAGTTAAATGGGAAATGCTTAACCAATATAACCTGATGAATGAATAGGGTTAAGTTAATAAATCACACTTAACCAATCCAACATGATAAGCAAGAAAGGTTAAGTTAATAAAAACCACTTAACCAACACGACTTGACGAGTATGAGGTTAAGTACACGTCGGGTAGGTGGGTAATATTAGTAAATATAGGCCCACAAAACTTAACCATTAAATAAACATGCTTGAATCCGTGGGAAGGTTAAGTGCACGTCGGGTTCGTGGGTAATATTAGTAAATATAGGCCCACAAAACTTAACCATTATATAAACATGCTTGGATCGATGGGAGGGTTAAGTACATTTTGTGTAGGTATGTAATATTAAGAAATATAGGCCCACAAACTTAACCGTTAAGAAACATGCTAGAATCGGTGGAAGGGTTAAGTACATCTCGTATAGGTGGTTAATATTTGTATATATTGGCCCACAAACTAAACCAGCAGGAAACCCTAGTAACGGGGACCCATTTCAGCAATAACCCACATAGATGTATTGTGGTACCCTGAAACTAGGCAGGGTGGGGCACGATTACTAGGCTGATTATAAGCGGTCAAAAATAGCGGCAGGGGGTACATCAGTTTAGGTTCCGGCGGTTTATGGGCGTGCACGTACTCCGGAGTGGAAAAAAGCAGGAACTAGATACCAGTAGTTATACACTGTGCATCTTGAATCGTGTCGGGTCGCTATCATAAGGCTTGATACACCTTATGGTGGGGCCAGCACAGAGTATCTACACGCAAGAGAGGGCCGACTGACACAGACACATGGAAAATTAATACAAGTAGGTAGCATAATCCCTAGTTGGACCTAGGACGCGTAAACCCTGAATCCGAGAAGCGTTCAAGTAGCATAAACCTCACTGGCCCTGGGTAGCGTAAACTCTGGTTGAATCTAGTAAGCACTCGATAATAAACCCTAGATTAGATCTAGGTAATAAACCGAATCCCCATAATAGATGTACACCTGAAGGCAACCGCAAATACGGGGATTGGGACCACGTTATCATATGATCATAGATTACTAGTTTGGAAACCAGTTAGGTAGTGCAGAGATATAGAAATCAGTATAACAGGGTAGTTGCGAAGCAGAGAAGGAGTAGAAGTGCATTCAGTTTATCAGTACATTCAGTTTATCTTGCCATATCCCATGCTTACCCCATGTTATCTTGTTATTATGGTTTAGTCTTATATTTAGTTTATTCATGTCATGACCCTTTTCCTCGTTTAAATACTAAGAATCACTGGACTTACCAGACTTTATGTCTGATCTAGTTTGCTTTCGCCTCTTTTCTTCCGCCCCCCTCCCCCCCTCTAGGTAGTCAGGGAGGGAAAAGCTCAGCTCATTTTGGGGCCATTACTCTTTCCGAGCTTGAAGATTCTTTGGCGCATTGCTTTGAACTCCATTTTCTATTGCTATGGCTGGCTCATGCTTTAATGGGGAATATCATTGTCAGTTTGTGCTTTTTATATCTTAAACAAGACAGATACTTTCTGGTAATAAGTATTGGTGTTGTAAAACAATCTTTGTACAAGCTGTTCTAATCAATAAAGGTTATTTATTTCTCGCTGCTTTATTTGCCTATTTTGTAATTTTTCTGCATCTTGTACTAAAAATGCTCCATCGAAGTAAACGCATTCCCTTGGTGAGTGACCTTAATGGAGGTGGGGTGTTACACTTGGTATCCGAGCTGAAGGTTACCGGATCGGATAAAAGATTTGAAAAATTATTTTCAAAATGGTTTTAAATGAAGCATTTTCAAAAGAAAAGTTTTGTTTTAAAGGCATATTCCCCAAAGCCATATGCACTATCTTTTGATCCTCTGTTTAAATCCTTGTTTCCTTCTTTCTTGGGTCTCCGAGGCTCCTGGCTTTCTGGGAGGTAACCTCATCGCGGCATGGTTCCGTAGGCTCGACAAGACTACAACACTTGTCAAAGGGCAAACAAGTGCCCAACTTCCATCTGTAGCCGTAACAGTTTCACCTGCGGCTAATTTTCTTTCGAGCTTTGTAGGATTCTTCGTGCGATGGAAGCGGCTTTCGAGAGACATGTCAATAAGTTACACAAGAATGGCAAAGTTGAGAATGAGAGGGTTTGACTACGGGGCACAACACAAGGATGAAGAACCCATGGATATGGACTTGGTTCACAAAGGAGGGGAGGAAAAAAAATAGTAAAATCTAAAATAAGAGGAAGTATCTTTATTTTGGTATAACAGGTCGTATAATTAAGGGCAAGGGCAAGAACAGGGGACAGGATTTTCCGGAAGGTGAGTGCATGCTCTCACCGCCAGCATACCTGAGAGAGAGAGAGGCAGTAAGATTTTGGTTGATAGAGTTTTTCCTTTTTCATCCTGTTAGCACTCCTTCTGATTTTAGCGCTTCACATCCGTATATATATCTGCTTCCATAGTTGAGTCTCTACACCCTAGATATTGTGTAGTAGAGGATCCCATTATAGTCTCATATCCAATTGCTGCTTCGACCCATTTATCTTTGACTTGTGAGGATTTGAGAATAACTATATTTATGCTTATGTTTTTGGGCTATGGGTTGATTCTAGGCATTGATTGGTTAGCTAGTAATTATGAAACAAGGGTAGTTAGACTTTCGACTTGCCTCGAGAATACCCTTGAGATTTCGTACGATCCTAAGGGATCAGCTTGTCTTAGCTACCTAGAATCACTTTACTTATCTATCGACGATTTTCGATCCGTTGGGGTAGTCCATGAGTACGCAAGATGTTTTGACTAAGGTAGGGGTTTTCCCCCTAAAAACTCGAGACAGACTTCCACATGTATCTAGATGACACTGCAAAGCCAGTTATGTGATCAACAATAATTCTGGAGCAAGATTGGCCAGGATAGCCAGAGTCGGTAAAGTTCCCAATTGTTTGGTTGTTTTGTTAATATCATCTCACATAGATCGTCCAAATTCGGAGGAGGTATCCCTTGGGTGCTTGTCTGATATTGATTTAGGCCTTTAGGGCTTGTACTTGAGGGATGTCGAGTTCGACTAGGATGGTTTACATGAGAAATAAATGGTTGGGGCTGGCACCCTAAGTTAGACTGACCTTAAGAGAGGTAATAAGCACATAGTAACCATTTTCTTTAGACCCTCAGATTTGCAGCATGATGGATAAGCTAAGTAGAGGAGAGACCTCTAATCATCTTAGGTATATACACTTGGTGTCATGATTAACATATGTTTTTCTCGGGAGGATAGTTCAACTACATTGGATACCCTCTAGCATAGTAAGTGAGCGAGGCCCTATCTTTACTAGCGGGTTTTGGAAATGGAGGCCAAGAAGCTTCACGATCGTGAAGTTAAATTAGTTAAGGTACAGTGGAGTGAAGCTCAAGAAGATGCGACTTAAAAGACTGAAGACCAGATACGCGCATCATACCCTTTTTGAGGTTATATCCTTGATTCAACTTTCTCTGTAATGTTTATCTTTTAAATATATCCCCTAGGTCGTATCTTCGATCCTTAAGTAGGAACCTATTTGGATGTAAACATGTAATTGAAACATGTTATGATTGATGGTTGCAAGTGGTTGCTAGTGGTTGCTCGTGGATGCATATATACACATTAGGCACTAGATCGGCTCAATCACTTTCATGTTTGCATATGCATATATGTATTTGTATATGGATTAAAACTTGATGTGTTATCATATGGATGTTGCATATGGATGAATGAATATGCACGCATATAGTACTTACATGACTAGGAATAATTGCATACATGATGGACTCATGGCACTGACATAATTCGCATTAAGGAGGTCAACTGAATCAGTAGATCGCCTGATTTTACATTAGATAAGGACATGTACACACACTATGCATAGAATCATGAAAGCATTAGAAATCCTTTTAGGGACAATGGATGCCTGTGATAGAATTGTTGAGTAGATGGATGTTGGATGTTAGGATACATTCTTCTTAACTTGAAGATTTCGGGGACGAAATCCTTTAAGGAGGGGAGAATGTAACACCCCGTATTTTCTGTAAACGTTAATGTAAGAAATCAAAGTGTACTTAATTTTCAAGAGAAGAATTAATGGAAACGGGTTATGCCATTGCCTTCGTCTTGGAATTCTGCTTGAGATAGAGTCCTAGTTTGCGTGAATCAAACTTCGTATGAAGAAGTTATGGCCTTCGGAGGTTTCAGCTCAAATTTAAAAACAACTCAGTTCAAATTCAAAAACACACAGCCGAGCTGGGCGGGAAAATTCCTGCCCAGGACCCAGGTCGACCAGGGGGTCGACCTAGGTACCCAGATCGACTAGGGGGTCGACCTACCCTGGTTCGGCCAGACCAGATCTGCAATGAATTTTTGACTTGTGTTATGTCATTAGGGCTATGTGGTAACTCCTGATTGGTCTGATGACTATTTTTGATGTGTTGGACGGACCTGGTGGCTTCTATGATAATCTAAGGGCTCTAAACACTCTCTACACCTATAAAAGAACGCCTAGACCTAAGGTTTTCCACACAAATTCTTTTAGGCGTCTTCATGATGTTTCTCTCTAGCCTCCACCATTAAAATAAATCTTATTCTTCATTAAAACAAGTTATAGTTCTTCTTCAAATTGGAGATTCAAATCAAGTTAAAGCTTCAAGTTGGACTATAGACATTCTTCTTTAAGCAACGTCACTCGAATCATAGCAAATCGCCTTTTCTAAACCAATCAATGTAAGTTCAGTTATTCCTTAGATTTGAACGTGTAATTGGAATCGTGAATGTAATGAATCTAAATATAGAACTATACCAATTTGCAAGTTAATTATCTTTGATTCCTGCTTATGTCAAATCGGAAGTTGTCTATGCCTTTGGATCTGATTTACGACTATGACTATGAAGCTGTTGCATATGAAGTTATTGCCTATGACTATGACTATGAATATGAAACCTTTGTCTAAGACGATGGCCATGAACTGTCGCCTATGAAATTATTGCCTACGACTATGAATCATAACTATGAGACTATGGCTTATGACACTGATTAATAAATTATTGTGATTAGTCGCCCATGACTATTGTGGTTGATTGCCTATGACTATTGTAGTTAGTTGCTTATGACTATTCCCATTGTTACAATTAACCGATTATGATGTACCTTGAACTGGCATTATGTTGGACCAAATCACCTATGCATATTCCCTTGATTATGTGGATCTCATATTTAGTGTGTAACTTGGCTAGTCGATTCCTATTCACTATTATGTACATCGAACCTGTTGGAGCCATTATTTTTGTACTGCCTAATCTTTTATATCAATTCTTGTGCTTATCCCCTATTCCTTTTGATTAGTGCCATTTCATGAGTACATAGAAAACTTGTGAAATCATGTTATACGTACGATTATGATGCGGGGATTGGGAGTAGCTTAATTAAGTTAGTTTGGCATAATAAATTTGTTGGCATAGTCTAAATCGGCTATAATAGTGAATGACTTACATGCATATTAGACTTGGGCATAAGTTGATAAATTTAATTTGCCACAAAGTGTGTGATTGGCGTGTAAACCAAGTTTTGGACATAAACGGTAAACTAGAATATTAAATCTAGTTTTGACATGAATTGTAAATTGGAATATTAATCTAGATTGGGCATGAATTGTAAAAGGGGAATATTAAATCTAAATTGGTATAAACTGCAAGTTGGGCTAATTGATAGATAAATCAAGTTTTGGGCATAGAATATAAATATGCTAATTTGTATGACAAATGAATACGATCTAGGCTAAATTGTTTTACGGAAAATTTACATAAATAGTAAATATGTAAATTTAGTAAAAGACGAATATGCCTAACCCGAGTTTAGACTGAATTTGGTGTAAAACTGCCCGGAACTGACCAGCACGTCCAATGGCCACAACAATACCTGTCTAGTGTGGGTGGTTAGTGCATCAACCCAGAAAGACCCGAGGTTGGACTGAGTTGTGGTGTAAACCTGCGCAGAACCGACCGGTATATCCAGTAACCACAACAATATCTGTCTAATGTGAGTGGTTAGTTCTTTAATTAATTAATTAATTAGGGCTCATGAATAAATCAAGCTAGAAATGGTGAGGTTAAGTAATTAGGGAAACACTTAACCATAATAACATGATAATTAGGCAAGTGGGTGAGGTTAAGTAAATTTAGAACACTTAACCGTAATAACATGTTAACTAGGCAAGTGGGTGAGGTTAAGTAAAATTAGAACACTTAACCGTTACAACATGTTAATTAGACAAGTACGTGAGGTTAAGTAAATTTAGAACACTTAACCGTTGTAACATGTTAATTAAGCAGATGATAGGGTTAAGTTAACTAAGGTAACACTTAACCAAAATATATAATGACATGTGGTGGGGGTTAAGTAATACAGGAGGAAAACACTTAACCAATTATATAACATGATGTATGGGAAGGGTTAAGTTAACACGAGACAACACTTAACCAATATAACATGATTTGAGATAGGGTCAAGTCAACACCAGAAGGAAACACTTAACCAACATGACGTGACGGGTGGATGGGTTAAGTTAACTTGAATTGATTAATGACACTTGACCAATATAACTTGATGAGCGAATGGGGTTAAGTTAAATGGGAAATACTTAACCAATATAACCTGATGAATGAACAGGGTTAAGTTAATAAATCACATTTAACCAATCCAACATGATAAGCAAGAAAGGTTAACTTAATAAGAACCACTTAACCAACACGACTTGACAAGTAGGAGGTTAAGTACATGTCGGGTAGGTGGGTAATATTAGTAAATATAGGCCTACAAAACTTAACCATTAAATAAACATGCTTGAATCCGTGGGAAGGTTAAGTGCACGTCGGGTTCATGGGTAATATTAGTAAATATAGACCCACAAAACTTAACCATTATATAAACATGCTTGGATCGATTGGGGGTTATGACATCTTGTGTAGGTGGGTAATATTAGTACATATAGGCCCACAAACTTAACCGTTAAGAAAACATGCTAGAATCGGTGGGAGGGTTAAGTACATCTCGTATAGGTGGGTAATATTTGTATATATAGGCCTACAAACTTAACCAACATGAAACCCTAGTAACGGGGACCCATTTCAGCAGTAACCCACATAGATGTATCATGATACCCAGAAACTAAGCAGGGTGGGCACGATTGCTGGAATGATTATAAGCAATCAAAAATAGCAGCAGGGGGTACGTCAGTGTAGGTTTCGATGGTTTACGGGGGTCCACGTACTCCGGAGTGGAAAAAAGCAGGCACTGGGTACCAGTAGTTATACACTGTGCATCTTGTATCGTGTCGGGTCGCTATCATAAGGCTTGATACACCTTTTGGTGGGGCCAGCACAGAGTATCTACACCAAGAGAGGGCCGACTAACACAGACACATGGAAAATTAATACAAGTAGGTAGCATAATCCCTAGTTGGACCTAGGTCGCGTAAACCCCGAATCCGAGAAGCGTTCAATAGGTAGCATAAACCCCACTGGCCCTGGGTAGTGTAAACTCTGGTTGAATCTAGTAAGAACTCGATAATAAACCCAAGATTAGATCTAGGTAATAAACAGAATCCCCATAATAGATGTACACCTGAAGGCAATCGCAAATACGGGGATTGGGATCATGTTATCATATGATCATAGATTACTAGTTTGGACACCAGTTAGGTAGTGCAGAGATATAGAAATCAGTATAACAGGGTAGTTGCGAAGCAGAGAAGGAGTAGAAGTGCATTCAGTTTATCAGTACATTCAGTTTATCTTGCCATATCCCATGCTTACCCCATGTTATCTTGTTACTATGGTTTAGTCTTATATTTAGTTTATTCATGTCATGAACCTTTTCCTCGTTTAAATACAAAGAATCACTGGACTTACTAGACTTTATGTCTGACCTAATTTGCTTTCGCCTCTTTTCTTCTGCTCCCCCCAACCCCAGGTAGTCAGGGAGGGAAAAGCTCAGCTCATTTTGGGGTCGTTACTCTTTCCGAGGTTGAAGATTCTTTGGCGCATTGCTTTGAACTCCATTTTCTACTGCTATGGCTGGCTCATGCTTTATTGGGTAATATCATTATCAGTTTGTGCTTCTTATATATTAAACAAGATAGATACTTTCTGGTAATAAGTATTGGTATTGTAAAACAATCTTTGTACAAGCTGTTTTAATCGATAAAGGTTATTTATTTTTCGCTGCTTTATTTGTCTGTCTTGTAATTTTTCTGCATCTTGTACTAAAAATGCTCCACCGAAGTTAAGGCATTCCCTTGGTGAGTGACCTTAACGGAGGTGGGGTGTTACAGTACTTTGATCCCGCGGATGACTACCAGTATACAGACACAGAGCAGAAGTGGTAGGGAGGTGTCGGATCCTCCCAGACCTCTGGATGGGATACATGGTCATCCAGAGAGCATGGGGACCATAGGAATGAGGTTAGGACTATCTCAGATAGATAGGCTCAGCTAGGTAGGATATTTTGCGGGGGCAACAGGAGATGATTCAAGCACAGATAGAGGCTACCCAAATGCAGCAGCAGAGTTTATAGGAGATTTACGCTACACAACAGCGGTTATACCAGATGCAGGCGAATATATGGGACATGCAGCTAAAGGTTAGGGAGGGGACTAGACGACAGTAGGAGCGTCTAGGAAGAGTGGAGGATACTTTGAGTGGATTGGATTCTTTCATCTGCGATATCTTTGGACAGGGACCCAGACCTTCGTTCTAGTGGTGATCCTCTAGACCGCATGTGCCGGATCTTAACTATTTTAGTATTACCTTATTGTAGTAGAATTTATTTATTTTAGATCTACTTTATGTTAGTAGGGTTTGTATTTTCTTTGATGTAAGAAAACTATGCTTTAGATTTGCTTTGTTTTGTAACATGTAATATTGTGTAAAACTCTATTATCTAGTGAGAAAACTTCTGTTGTACCTAATTTTCTCGTAATAAAAGAAAAACGGAAGGTGTGAAAGTTTCCGTAACATAAGAAATCGAACTTAGAAAATTAGATTTTTCTGGAGATCGAAGAATAAATTTGGTTGGTAGGATTTTGGATGCAACAATTGGATGAACTACGCTTTTACTCGGTGAGAGTGTGGGAAAATTTGGATGGAAAAGCAGTTTTATTTTCAAAATATTGCATTCATAGAACTGCTAGTATATTTAGGATGTGAGCATCATATTTTAAAAGGATTTTTGAAAAATTTGCATACACATAGGTGGTACCGCTTAGGTATTCGTATTTCACTTTGCACAAGTGTATAATGGTTGCAAAAATTGGATGCACACATGATGGATGTATATCATGCAAGGGGTTATTTGATTTTACCCTTATCAAATTTCGGGGATGAAATTTCTTAAGGGTGGGAGAATGTAACACCTCGCATTTTTAAGATGATAAAATATAAGTAAGTTAATTTAATATTTAGAATTAAGTAAAAAAGACTATGCCATTGCGTCCATCTTGAAATTCTGGTCAAGATAGACACCAGGTTTGCATAAAACGGACACCGCATGAAGAAGTTATGAGCGTTAGAAGTTTTTATACATATAAGGACCATATATATATTAAATAAAGTTTATCCAAAAAATTCGAAAATAAGTTCAAAAATCAAAATTTTGTGAGAGGGAAATCTGGAGGGAAAATGACCCGCTGGGGGTCGACCCACCCAAAGGGGGGTCGACCCCATCGCGGATCTGGAAAGTTCTTCCTTACGTGGTCGGTTTGGATTTTTTTTAATTCAAATTTGATGGTCATGGCTTCTCTGATACACCCTAGAGCTAATCCTAAACCTCATATTTCTAAGGCTTTGCTGAAGCTCTGCCAAATTTTCTTCCTAAGATTTCTTTAGAAAAATTTAGGTTATTAGTTAGGTAAAATTTTAAATCAAGATCTAAAGAAAGGAAAGTGACGATAATAAAAGGTGTTCAGAATCACATGAAGAGTAAGGTAAACTTCTAGATCCAATCTATTCACATTCTTCCTCTTTCTTTCCCTTCTCTTTTAATGAAAGTAATCAATCCATGGTCGTTAGGTTTTGAATCCGATTAAGTGAAAAACCATGGATGCTAAAACTGGATCAGATCCAGAATTGGGAAAGCGTACGAGGTGAGTGGGTTTAAACTATAATATTTAGATAATAATAAATTATCTTACAACATTCCCCGCTATTATATGTGAATTTGCCTGAATAATTAAGAATTACTGTTATAGCAAGTTGAGATGTTAATATGAACAATTCATATATCAGATAAAGTGTTAAATGATTACATGTTGAAAAACAAACTTGTTAGAATATGGGTAATGACTACTGTTGTTATAATTTCATGATTTACTTATGCAATATTATTGAGTGAATGGCATGCTAACCTCCTAGATTTGAACAATTACCTGATTAAATGTTTACATTTCAAATTAGAATTGAATAGATGAATACGGATTTGGGGGAGCATAAATCAAATTATGATTAAAGACCTTAATTTGGGCATATGGTACATAATAAATATGACTTGGAAAAGGGGCATGAAAACCTATAATGAAATAGGAATAATTATTAAAATATGAACATTCCTAAATTCATAGTAATTTGAAACTGCAACGCGTTTAGACAAGAGGTTAGATTACACTTGTAGTAGAAGCTTGCCCGGACCCGCCCGGCAAATCCCCAATGGTGGTAAATCTAATGTGAGGGGTCGAAGTGCATAAACAAAACATATAGTGGTGCTAAGACACGAGGTTAAGTCAACTTGTGGTAGAAGATTTTCGGACCTGCCCGGCAAATCCAGCATCCACAAGTGTGGGTTTAATGTGAGAGGTCTAGTACACAAATATATACGCATATATAAATACATGTAAATGGAAGGACTGATATACGACATTTATTGAAATTAATGGAAATAAATGAAGTTGAATGAAGGACACAACAGAAAAAGGGAAATGGAAATAAACGGGAAATGCTAATAGCCTATTATAAATAAATTACATTAATGAGAATGTTGTATAATAGGTAGATTTGTCCTAGGGACAAGTGAATATTATAACTTAGGTTATAATAGACTAGTGAGAAAATGAGATAACTTGTGTAATGCGAGAAATTGTACTAAATTATAAATTAAGTAATTTGAGAACTTGGAAACATATAATGTGCTGATAAGAACAATATGTTAAGGCTTGTCCTAGGGACAAGTGCAGGACCGTACCACAAGTTATATTTATGGAAAGGAGGCTTTTTAGTAAACCTTAGTTAAGATAACTAAGTTAATACATAAACAACGATGAGTTGTAAAGACAGTTTAAGATGAAATTTTGATTAACCAGGAAAGAGTAAGGCAAACTTATGAAATGAAATAAGTTATATTTAATCATAATGATAAATTACATGTTAGACAGAAAACATTGTAAAGACCCGTAACTTCCCCGTAAAGGAAAGTGCGGATAGTTCGAGAACAAGCCACAACAGAACGCAGACGGAAGAACATTTCATTGTTAATTAAAACAATGCATCAGATTACAAGAATATACAGAGTATATATGGATAAATATTACACAGAAATATCAGAGATTTAAATTACATTTAAATACATAGCAGCGGAAAATAATACAATACACAACTAGAAGAGATATACGGATACAAAGCTTTCTGGATATCATTCCAGCTGTAAACCAGGATCCTGTGAATATAAATCTGCAAAACCAAAACTACTAGCTGCCCGTGTCGAAAATAGGGGCACCCAGAGTTTAGGTTAAAACAATAAACTCCAGGTCAGTCATGGGACTGGTGTGAGAACTAAAACAGTTAATCTTTATTTTTAAAGTTAGGTAAATCAAGGGACCACGCCGTATAACACGGAACGGGTTTCCTCCCAAGAATACCAGTGCATAAAACAAACAGCGCAATGCTAAATAAAGAAAAATGAAGCTGTTATAAGACCCAGGTCCTATCACACAATGCAACGCAAGCCGGGGGATGGGGTTTTCCCTTATAACAGCCAAAGAATGCTTGATACGTTTTAAAACAGATTATTTGATACTATAATAAGTGCATAGTGTATAAAACAACTTCAAATCATAAGTATCAATCATAGGCGGCATGAATGCCCCATACCACTATGTCGCCATATATAGGTTATACAATCAAAATCGCAAAGTCACGTATTTGGAAATTGGGTTTCCATCTATGAACCGAGGCAAAAGATAGTCCTCATCCGATTCGAGACGCTCTAGCCCGCCCCTCAGGACCCAGACTCAGGTGGGCCCTTGGATCGTCAGGGCCGGTCCACCGTTGTGGATTAAAATGCCTGAACATGCGTTCCCCCGCCCTATGGGGCGTAAATGAGCCAACGAATGACTCCATCGGACCCAGATCGTCCGATCAAACCGAGGCGCCTCGCAACAACAACAACCACATAAGTCAAACTCGTCAGGGCGTGTAAAACCACTGACGCCACTTCTAGCTAGAAAGAAACGCATGCCCTCCCTGACGTCCTCTCCCGTTTTTGGTTCATACCGGGTGTGAAGCTCGCAAAGTAAACGTTACACAAAGCTACGCCACAAAGGCCATCCAGAAAAACCATTCTGCTTGGCTAACCGACAGTTAGTTTCTAAATTTCACATTCATGGGGAAAGGTTCCCATTAATTTTATCCAAGATAAATTCCTTGAATTTATTCTTTATTCTATTTTTGAATCTCAATTCAAACTAGTCGGGATTAGCGAACCTTACCGAAGTAATCATTTATTTTAATTTCCCCATCCCAACCTATTCATCCCATGAAGTAAAACTGGTAATACTTCATATCTAACACCACAGTGTTATCGGTAAATTCAATTACCATTTCACGTTCAAATTTAATTAAAGATTTAACTATCGCCTGGAGCAAAATTGGTGATACTCCATTTTCGATCATTTCAATCTAATTAAAGATTCATTAAAACTCTACTTAGTTTTAATCTTCGACTGGGTTAAAGAATCAGTGTCATTCAAAACACGGTTCACGATAAACCCAAAATCACATTCCATTAATTATCGGGTTAAAGAACAAGTGTTATTTAAAACACTGTTCACGATAAACCCAAAAATCATTCCATTAATTATCGGGTTAAAGAACGAGTGTTATTTAAAACACTGTCCACGATAAACCCAAAAATCAATATCAATTCAATTCCAATTAAATATTATCTAATTGGTACACTTCATTAAATCTAAATAAAAAGATTTAATCTTTTCTCAACTGGGTTCAAGAACAGTGTTAATGAAGACACCATTCACGACAAACCCAAATCACATTTGATATTCAATACAAGGCTCTGAATAGAAAATATATCGGCTTATATTCAATATCAAATTCTACGATTAACAAATGTCGTATTGGAAATAACGATATAAATATATATCTTTCAAATTTCCATAACAATACCTGTATAATCACGAATTCCAACATCGAAATATTCCGAAGACAATTTCGATTCAAATCCACTCCAATGCAATCATTGGAAATTCTAGTTATTTTCAAAACCATTTCTAATCCAGTTTATTTATTTAAAAATAAATAGAATTATACTTCTAGTTCAAAACTAGTTCATTTTGATAAAAATCTATTTTTATCCTTTCAAATATGGAGTTTTTCATCCCAATTCTTTCTAAATCATTTCTTATGATTTTACACAAATTATTACTATTTTTAATAATTTTATCAAGGCCCGTACAGTCGATTTCCATCAACGGTCATCGAACTGCACTTACAGCGACCTTTTGCGAATTTGATTTGGACATAATTCCAAATCCAACCGTTAGATTACAAATTTCTAATATTCGTTAGAAAGCTCTTTTCAATACGAACCCAACGGTTCCGGTTTTAGGAGAATTCGACGGTAGGATCTCCCGTAATATCCGTTCGAAGTCAATGGTCGAAATTCGCGAACTGCCGCGGCGCGTTCTATTCAGGCCGTTATATTATATATATAATATATATAATATATATTTCGTCGATTTCTATTTAAAACGAATTTTATAAATAGTTTTAAATTCGTTTCAACAGCAATTTCAACTTCCATTTCACTTCAAATCAAAATTGAATTCTTCCTTATAAATTCGTTTTAAAATTCATTTCTATTCATTTCAAATTTCAATTCAATTTGAATTCATTTCAATTCTCTTTCAATTCAATTTGAATTCGTTTTCAATTCAATTCATTTCGAAATCGTTTTCAATTCAATTCATTCCGAAATCGTTTTCAATTCAATTCATTTCGAAATCGTTATATATTCAATTCATTTCAAAATGAATAAAATCGATATAAATATCGTTCACGTCAAAATGGCGTCACTCTAATCAACACGGCTTCATATATTCCTATTTTCAAATATTCTATTTCAAATATTTCTATTTCAAATATAATTCGTTCAACACATGACTAATCTTAACGGATGAGTACTGTCAACACATGAACATTTATTTTACATTATTCTTTATTCTTCAAATAGGAATGAGGCCCAATCAATCACCATATAAAGTTAATTGTATGGATTTTCATACATCACACGTATATCATAGCATTGAAAAATAATCAACCATCAACCAAAGTGCACTCCACTGTATAAGCATCAAATATAGATATCTAACGCTTATAACAGCCTGTCAATCAATCGATCGACATATTGAATCAGTTAGGATGAGTGAACTTCAAATTTCATCCCAACACCCGTGTGGGATTTCAAGCAATCAAACACAGATTTTATTTGTGCAGTTGGGCGATGTGTAAAATTTACCGACCCAATCAATGTCCTTCAAATAGGTGTACAAAAACAAACCGTCCGGTTTGTAAATGAATATTTATTTATTCGCATTCACTATATTCATATTCACGTTAAAAATTATATTTTTAACGATAAAACATTTTTTTTAACTTATGAATTTCTATTCAGTTCATTCTTTAAATAAAATGATATTTTTATTTTCTAACTTATTTTAGAAAATTTCGGTGGCATAACGGCACATTACTAGAAACGGGACAAGGCCTAGCCTTATCCCCGGTCTAGTGAAGGCCCACACCATTCACACATCAATCAAATCCATTCGTCCCACCAAACAGTTCAATTTCAATCAAATAATCTAACTAATTTTTGCAATCAAACAAACAAGTCCATGGTCTGTGGACGATTGTGTCGGGTGCTACTAAGTACCGTCTGCATCCTAGTATATATATATAACTAGAAAAAGAAATTGAAGAGTGAGGAATTCTCACAAAAAGCTATCCAATCATCTTGACTCTTCTTTTATAGAAATCTTCGCCAATCTCGCCTTTTGTCGCTTTCGTTGCCCGTATTCACTACATATGTAAAAATCGAATTTTTACTTCGCTATTCAATATATAAAAATCGTATTTTTACTTCGTTGTTCAATATATAAAAATCGAATTTTTTCTTCGTTGTTCAATATATAAAAATCGAATTTTTACTTCGTTGTTCAATATATAAAAATCGAATTTTTACTTCGTTGTTCAATATATAAAAATCGAATTTTTACCATTACTTCATATATGTAAAAATCGAATTTTTATCGCTACTTCATATACGTAAAAATCAAATTTTTATCGCTACTTCTTATATGTAAAAATCGAATTTTTATCGCTACTTCTTATATGTAAAAATCGATTTTTTACATCACTGCTTTCAATGAATAAAATCATAACTTTCATTGAATATAAATCATAGTTTGCATCGAATAAAAATCGTATTTTTATTTGCCATTTTCATATATATAATTCCTATCTTTATACGAATTAAAATCCTAACTTCTCAAAATTAAAAATCCAATCTTTTCTAATCAAAAATCTCATCTTTTCATATTTATCAAAATCTATGCTTTCATATCTATAAAAATCAAATTTTTTTATGGCAATATTCCTATATTAAAATTTTAACCATTACAACGCTCACTTCACAATACAAATTCCATCCTTTCTACGAACAAAATCATATTTTGTTTAGCATAAAAATCGAATCTTTTTCCATCTAAAAATTTTAACTTGATTATATAAAAATCTTGCCTTTCCTATACTAAAAATCAATTCTTTAGCTTAGTAAAAAAAATCAGTTTATTATTCTGAAGAAATAACATAAAAAAATGGGACCTTTGCCGTTGAAGGCGGGAATGGCGCCTGCTGGACGTCGGAGGGCGGTTGCAGGTGGTCTTCCGGCTAAGGCGTGGCTTTTGGTGGTGCGGATCTGGCGCGATGTCTGTGGTGCTTCGATTTGGGGGTGCGGTTGTTAAGAGGAGGGGCGCGAGGGAGGAGAGCTGGAGGGGCTTCGTTGGTGGCGGCGACCAGGTGGATGCGGCGGCGCCTCCTGCGATGGCGCGATGGAGGAGCAACGACGAGCTCTCTCGTCGTTTTTTTTTTGTTTTTTTATTTTAATTTCATCTGAGTGGGAGAGAGAATATAGAGGGGGGGAATGTATATATAATATATATTATTTAATTATTTTCCACCTTAAGGTTGACTTTTCGTTCAAACACCAACCGAGGTCCAACGACTGTCGTCCATAGCGTTTTACCCCCATTCCGAACACAATGGGATATGTATCGTAAGCTGATTCGGCTGTTGCAATCAGTTTCCGTTAAATTTACATTTAAATCACTATATTGAATTTTAAACGTACATTTCAAATTACCTGGGTCACATACTAACTCTATAAATCCCATAAAAATATTTTCTAGCTTTGTAATGACGATACGGTCCTAACAAAACTAATTTCGCCGAATTCTGAGACCGTTAGAAAAATGGCCATTTTCCAGTCGATTAAAATCAACTAAAACTGGTCAAACACGTTTTCTTTTGCCATGCTCACATATTGATTCGAAAAGTTATGAAATTTGGAATCTAGCAATAACTTGACATCACGGACCCAACAAAAGTGATTTCGTCGAAATCCGAGGTTGTTTGCAAAATGTCAATTTTTAAGGGCCTGAATTCCATAGCGACTATTCAGAATTTTCAACTGGACATATCTTTTGATTCCCGCTATGAAATCTTGATTTTTCGGATTCGTTGGAAAGATATCATCAATTAGGTCCTAATGTTTTTGGTTTCACTAAAATCCGGATTGTTTTGCACCCGGTATATTCAATTGAAGTTTGAAATCGAATTATCGAACTACCGCGCCATTTTCAATTCTATTTATAATTATATATATATATTTATATTCTAACGACGACGCGTATAATATATACGTCGAATTCTATTCAAAATAAATTTCTCGTCGATTTTATTTAAAATAATCTATTTTAAATGTTCAAAATTTGCTAAAATTGCCAAAATAAAAATTTTAAACTGGCCCAGATTTTCGGGTTGTTACAATCTCCCCCACTTAAAACTTTTCGTCCCCGAAAAGGAACAAAGTCGAAAGTGGTTTGATTAATTAGCTCTACGTTCGATCTGGCTTCCATTCTCCAACTTTTCAGTTTCTGAGAATTTTCAAATTTTCAAAAATTTGGCTAACACCCTAAATTTTCGAAAATTTCGCCATAACCTCCCCTGCACCGGGAGCATCAGGGAATTTCAAATAGCTTCCCCGGTCCTTCTAATCTCAAAAAGAAAAAGAAAAAGCCAAGCGGCTAGCCAATAGGCTCATAAAATCATCATCACCCAAACAAAACAGTAAATTATGTAGTAAACATGTACCTATTTGTCGGGCAAACAAATTTTATTCTCTGCTCTAGCCTCCTTGCTTTGACCTATTCAATGTAAGTGTATGTATATGCAAGCAAATGCGGCTAATTTTCAATATAATTCAATATGTGATTCAATTAGGCTAAATGGCTAAAAATTAGCAAACAAATAAACAAACAACACAAACATCAATCAATTAGTTGATTAGCTTTTCAAATTGATAACTTTGATACATAGTCAAAAATCGGATTTTTGATGTCAAATCACAACAATAGGCCCTATCTAATTTTGGTTCTCACACCAGTCAATAGGAAATATATAGATATCACACCTTCGAAACACGAATACCAATTCTGATGATGTTCGAACTATCATCAGAATCATCTCCGGGCGACTAGAGTGTGATTCTATATCTATCCAGTATATTAAAACTTCGAATACACGCGGATTAGACGTATACGCAAAGTCTATATATACTGGACTGTCCAAATTCAAACAGAATAAATAATCAAATACGAATAGTTGATTTAAATTTTCAAAACAAAATGGGTTTTCATTTTTATTTTAAAAATTTACTCTTCACACTCGTTCTAGGATACTACTGATCCCATCTCTAACGAGTCATTCTCATTGGATATTACTAATCCAATATCTGATGAATTCTTTCGTATGGTTCTAATGAGTCTTGTTCTCTGAGCTTTGTAAACCAAAGCTCTGATACCAACTGTAAAGACCCGTAACTTCCCCGTAAAGGAAAGTGCAGATAGTTCGAGAACAAGCCACAACAGAACGCAGACGGAAGAACATTTCATTGTTAATTAAAACAATGCATCAGATTACAAGAATATACAGAGTATATATGAATAAATATTACACAGAAATATCAGAGATTTAAATTACATTTAAATACATAGCAGCGGAAAATAATACAATACACAACTAGAAGAGATATACGGATACAAAGCTTTCTGGATATCATTCCAGCTGTAAACCAGGATCCTATGAATATAAATCTGCAAAACCAAAACTACTAGCTGCCCGTGTCGAAAATAGGGGCACCCAGAGTTTAGGTTAAAACAATAAACTCCAGGTCAGTCATGGGACTGGTGTGAGAACTAAAACAGTTAATCTTTATTTTTAAAGTTAGGTAAATCAAGGGACCACGCCGTATAACACAGAACGGGTTTCCTCCCAAGAATACCAGTGCATAAAACAAACAGCGCAATGCTAAATAAAGAAAAATGAAGCTGTTATAAGACCCAGGTCCTATCACACAATGCAACGCAAGCCGGGGGATAAGGTTTTCCCTTATAACAGCCAAAGAATGCTTGATACGTTTTAAAACAGATTATTTGATACTATAATAAGTGCATAGTGTATAAAACAACTTCAAATCATAAGTATCAATCATAGGCGGCATGAATGCCCCATACCACTATGTCGCCATATATAGGTTATACAATCAAAATCGCAAAGTCACGTATTTGGAAATTGGGTTTCCATCTATGAACCGAGGCAAAAGATAGTCCTCATCCGATTCGAGACGCTCTAGCCCGCCCCTCAGGACCCAGACTCAGGTGGGCCCTTGGATCGTCAGGGCCGGTCCACCGATGTGGATTAAAATGCCTGAACATGCGTTCCCCCGCCCTATGGGGCGTAAACGAGCCAACGAATGACTCCATCGGACCCAGATCGTCCGATAAAACAGAGGCGCCTCGCAACAGCAACAACCACATAAGTCAAACTCGTCAGGGCGTGTAAAACCACTGACGCCACTTCTAGCTAGAAAGAAACGCATGCCCTCCCTGACGTCCTCTCCCGTTTTTGGTTCATACCGGGTGTGAAGCTCGCGAAGTAAACGTTACACAAAGCTACGCCACAAAGGCCGTGCTTCGATCATCAACCACAAGACTCTGCTTTTCAACAGAAGCCTTGATCATTTGCCTCTTAGGCATGCCACACAAGCAATTCACTCTATGCGTTTGATATCCATCAGTATATAACCCCTGAGCTCGTACGTCTCAGAGAAGGGCGTTAAGCAAGAGAATAAATTCTCCGCCGCCAAACAGATATATATTTAATAGAGATCAATCACACAGACTAAAATCCAATGTCAGACACACAGTCCATTTACAAGTCCGTTCTGGGTCTGAACGAAACCGGAGGCACCTAGTACCCCGCATATCCATCGATCTCCAAGTACGTCTGGACGATCACCAACTGTTTCCATCTTCTTGGGTGTACAGCCCAATTAAGATCATTAGTAATCACCCAAACGACGTGAAGACTTCTGGTCTTCGAACACCGTCTTCATCTTCGACTTATCGTCGTATCAATTATTTAGAATGGGATAAACCCGGTCTTTCCAAATAACTCGCGTATATTTTAAATAAGTGTTACACAAACACAACATACGCCTCATTCCAATTCATCAGTCACTAACCGTAAATTAATCAAAAGAATAATTTCCCAAATATTAACCCCGAAGGCCGAAACCAACATCAGATCAATATCCAGAAAAACCATTCTGCTTGGCTAACCGACAGTTAATTTCTAAATTTCACATTCATGGGGAAAGGTTCCCATTAATTTTATCCAATATAAATTCCTTGAATTTATTCTTTATTCTATTTTTGAATCTCAATTCAAACTAGTCGGGATTAGCGAACCTTACCGAAGTAATCATTTATTTTAATTTCCCCATCCCAACCTATTCATCCCATGAAGTAAAACTGGTAATACTTCATATCTAACACCACAGTGTTATCGGTAAATTCAATTACCATTTCACGTTCAAATCTAATTAAAGATTTAACTATCGCCTGGAGCAAAACTGGTGATACTCCATTTTCGATCATTTCAATCTAATTAAAGATTCATTAAAACTCCACTTAGTTTTAATCTTCGACTGGGTTAAAGAATCAGTGTCATTTAAAACACGGTTCACGATAAACCCAAAATCACATTCCATTAATTATCGGGTTAAAGAACAAGTGTTATTTAAAACACTGTTCACGATAAACCCAAAAATCATTCCATTAATTATCGGGTTAAAGAACGAGTGTTATTTAAAACACTGTCCACGATAAACCCAAAAGTCAATATCAATTCAATTCCAATTAAATATTATCTAATTGGTACACTTCATTAAATCTAAATAAAAAGATTTAATCTTTTCTCAACTGGGTTCAAGAACAGTGTTAATGAAGACACCATTCACGACAAACCCAAATCACATTTGATATTCAATACAAGGCTCTGAATAGAAAATATATCGGCTTATATTCAATATCAAATTCTACGATTAACAAATGTCGTATTGGAAATAATGATATAAATATATATCTTTCAAATTTCCATAACAACACGTGTATAATCACGAATTCCAACATCGAAATATTCCGAAGACAATTTCGATTCAAATCCACTCCAATGCAATCATTGGAAATTTTAGTTATTTTCAAAACCATTTCTAATCCAGTTTATTTATTTAAAAATAAATAGAATTATACTTCTGGTTCAAAACTAGTTCATTTTGATAAAAATCTATTTTTATCCTTTCAAATATGGAGTTTTTCATCCCAATTCTTTCTAAATCATTTCTTATGATTTTACACAAATTATTACTATTTTTAATAATTTTATCAAGGCCCGTACAGTCGATTTCCATCAACGGTCATCGAACTGCACTTACAGCGACCTTTTTCGAATTTGATTTGGACATAATTCCAAATCCCACCGTTAGATTTCAAATTTCTAATATTCGTTAGAAAGCTCTTTTCAATACGAACCCAACGGTTCCGGTTTTAGGAGAATCCGACGGTCGGATCTCCCGTAATATCCGTTCGAAGTCAATGGTCGAAATTCGCGAACTGCCGCGGCGCGGCGCGTTCTATTCAGGCCATTATATTATATATATAATATATATAATATATATTTCGTCGATTTCTATTTAAAACGAATTTTATAAATAGTTTTAAATTCGTTTCAAGAGCAATATCAACTTCCATTTCACATCAAAATTGAATTCTTCCTTATAAATTCGTTTTAAAATTCATTTCTATTCATTTCAAATTTCAATTCAATTTGAATTCATTTCAATTCGCTTTCAATTCAATTTTAATTCGTTTTCAATTCAATTCATTTCGAAATCGTTTTCAATTCAATTCATTTCGAAATCGTTTTCAATTCAATTCATTTCGAAATCGTTATATATTCAATTCATTCCAAAATTAATAAAATCGATATAAATATCGTTCACGTCAAAATGGCGTCACTCTAATCAACACGGCTTCATATATTCCTATTTTCAAATATTCTATTTCAAATATTTCTATTTCAAATATAATTCGTTCAACACATGACTAATCTTAACGGATGAGTATTGTCAACACATGAACATTTATTTTACATTATTCTTTATTCTTCAAATTGGAATGAGGCCCAATCAATCACCACATAAAGTTAATTGTATGTATTTTCATACATCACACGTATATCATAGCATTGAAAAATAATCAACCATCAACCAAAGTGCACTCCACTGTATAAGCATCAAATATAGATATCTAACGCTTATAACAGCCTGTCAATCAATCGATCGACATATTGAATCAGTTAGGATGAGTGAACTTCAAATTTCATCCCAACACCCGTGTGGGGTTTCAAGCAATCAAACACAGATTTTATTTGTGCAGTTGGGCGATGTGTAAAATTTATCGACCCAATCAATGTCCTTCAAATAGGTGCACAAAAACAAACCGTCCGGTTTGTAAATGAATATTTATTTATTCGCATTCACTATATTCATATTCACGTTAAAAATTATATTTTTAACGATAAAACATTTTTTTTAACTTATGAATTTCTATTCAGTTCATTCTTTAAATAAAATGATATTTTTATTTTCTAACTTATTTTAGAAAATTTCGGCGGCATAACGGCACGATACTAGAAACGGGACAAGGCCTAGCCTTATCCCCGGTCTAGTGAAGGCCCACGCCATTCACACATCAATCAAATCCATTCGTCTCACCAAACAATTCGATTTCAATCAAATAATCTAACTAATTTTTGCAATCAAACAAACAAGTCCATGGTCTGTGGACGATTGTGTCGGGTGCTACTAAGCACCGTCTGCATCCTAGTATATATATATAACTAGAAAAAGAAATTGAAGAGTGAGGAATTCTCACAAAAAGCTATCCAATCATCTTGACTCTTCTTTTATAGAAATCTTCGCCAATCTCGCCTTTTGTCGCTTTCGTTGCCCGTATTCACTACATATGTAAAAATCGAATTTTTACTTCGCTATTCAATATATAAAAATCGAATTTTTACTTCGTTGTTCAATATATAAAAATCGAATTTTTACTTCGTTGTTCAATATATAAAAATCGAATTTTTACTTCGTTGTTCAATATATAAAAATCGAATTTTTACTTCGTTGTTCAATATATAAAAATCGAATTTTTACTTCGTTGTTCAATATATAAAAATCGAATTTTTACCGTTACTTCATATATGTAAAAATCGAATTTTTATCGCTACTTCATATACGTAAAAATCAAATTTTTATCGCTACTTCTTATATGTAAAAATCGAATTTTTATCGCTACTTCTTATATGTAAAAATCGATTTTTTACATCACTGCTTTCAATGAATAAAATCATAACTTTCATTGAATATAAATCATAGTTTGCATCGAATAAAAATCGTATTTTTATTTGCCATTTTCATATATATAATTCCTATCTTTATACGAATTAAAATCCTAACTTCTCAAAATTAAAAATCCAATCTTTTCTAATCAAAAATCTCATCTTTTCATATTTATCAAAATCTATGCTTTCATATCTATAAAAATCAAATTTTTTTATGGCGATATTCCTATGTTAAAATTTTAACCATTACAACGCTCACTTCACAATACAAATTCCATCCTTTCTACGAACAAAATCATATTTTGTTTAGCATAAAAATCGAATCTTTTTCCATCTAAAATTTTTAACTTGATTATATAAAAATCCTGCCTTTCCTATACTAAAAATCAATTCTTTAGCTTAGTAAAAAAAACAGTTTATTATTCTGAAGAAATAACATAAAAAAAATGGGACCTTTGCCGTTGAAGGCGGGAATGGCGCCTACTGGACGTCGGAGGGCGGTTGCAGGTGGTCTTCCGGCTAGGGCGTGGCTTCTGGTGGTGCGGATCCGGCGCGATGTCTGTGGTGCTTCGATTTGGGGGTGCGGTTGTCAAGAGGAGGGGCGCGAGGGAGGAGAGCTGGAGGGGCTTCGTCGGTGGCGGCGACCAGGTGGATGCGGTGGCGCGATGAAGGAGCAACGACGAGCTCTCTCGTCGTTTTTTTTATTTTTTTTATTTTAATTTCATCTGAGTGGGAGAGAGAATATAGAGGGGGGGAATGTATATATAATATATATTATTTAATTTATTTTCCACCTTAAGGTTGACTTTTCGTTCAAACACCAACCGAGGTCCAACGACTGTCGTCCATAGCGTTTTACCCCCATTCCGAACACAATGGGATATGTATCGTAGGCTTATTCGGCTGTTGCAATCAATTTCCGTTAAATTTACATTTAAATCACTATATTGAATTTTAAACGTACATTTCAAATTACCGGAGTCACATACTAACTCTATAAATCCCATAAAATATTTTCTAGCTTCGTATTGACGATACGTTCCAAACAAAACTAATTTCGCCGAATTCTGAGACCGTTAGAAAAATGGCCATTTTCCAATCGATTAAAATCAACTAAAACTGGTCAAACACGTTTTCTTTTGCCACGCTCACATATTGATTCGAAAAGTTATAAAATTTGGAATCTAGCAATAACTTGACATCACGGACCCAACAAAAGTGATTTCGTCGAAATCCGAGGTCGTTTGCAAAATGTCAATTTTTAAGGGCCTGAATTCCATAGCGACTATTCAGAATTTTCAACTGGACATATCTTTTGATTCCCGCTATGAAATCTTGATTTTTCGGATTCGTTGGAAAGATATCATCAATTAGGTCCTAATGTTTTTGGTTTCACTAAAATCTGGATTGTTTTGCACCCGGTACATTCAATTGAAGTTTGAAATCGAATTATCGAACTACCGCGCCATTTTCAATTCTATTTATAATTATATATATATATTTATATTCTAACGACGACGCGTATAATATATACGTCGAATTCTATTCAAAATAAATTTCTCGTCGATTTTATTTAAAATAATCTATTTTAAATGTTCAAAATTTGCTAAAATTGCCAAAATAAATATTTTAAACTGGCCCAGATTTTCGGGTTGTTACAAACATGTTGTGGGCTTATTAATAAGCTTAAATAGGTTAAGTTATATGATCGAAATTAATAAGCAAGAGGGGCCCATTCCTCAAAGATATAAGGGGCCAGAAAGAACTTGGTAACCTGAATATAAAGTTAAAGATAACCAAGTTAAATGGAAACCTGGTAAGGTAAAGCAAGAGCGCAAAAGAATGAATAGACATAGGGTATAACAACATATTAAAGTAAGGTGCTTGGACCAGTCCGCACGTTCGAGGATGAATAACCCTACGGGGTAGATCATCGTGGTGTTATATGGCACGAGGGGAGCATACGTGTGTCTAATTATTATGTCGGCTTCGAAGGACTGGAAGGGGAAACACGCGGCTTTCTGGGATACGTAAGGTGCTCTTGGTAGTCCTTTGCATGGTGGTAGATGTTTAGGCTGTGCTTGCAGAGGTTGGGTCTGCGCGTAACTACTAGGTGGGTGGCCTTGACTGCAAATGTAGCTTTGCAATCAGAATGTTGTGACACGGTGACAATAGTGTGATTCGGAGGTTGCCTCAGCAGGAAGGCAAAGGGTCACGACCAATAAGGATAGTAGATCGTTGGATACCCATCATCGACAACCAATGGGATGCGAAAAGACAAGAGCTAAAACAAATAGACCATTCACCTTTCACTATCGAGGTACGGTGATTGAGGGAAGACGCCAAAGCTCTTGTAGTCTTTACTAGTTGAGGGAGGGGCCAAGGTGGGGCCATAGCCACCATGAAAACAAACCCTAGGAATATCTGTATATAGAGGCTCTTAAAGACGGGCCTGTACAGATATGGAAAAGCTTCCAACCGAGTTCCGTGTTTCTTGTATCGCCCTGCCATGGAACTCGGTGCACATTAGAGGACGTGCGGTTAAGACATCGAGCTACAATTGACGATACGTGTAACACCCCGTGATTTTAAACATTAAAATTAACAAATTAAAGAATATTTAATTTCAAATATGAGAATCAAGGGAAACAGGTAGCGCCATTGCATTCGTCTCAGAATTTTGCTTGAGATAGAGTCCAAGTTTGTGGGAATTGGACTTCATATGAAGAAGTTATGGCCTTCGGAAGTTTCAAAATTTTAAAATTCAAATTTAAACACAGAAGAGGGCAGGGCAGGAAAAAGCCCGCTCCAGGCCAGGTCGACCCTAGTGTTGACCTACCCTACAGGTCGACCTGGGGGTCGACCTACCCCCCCTCCCCCCGGTAGATCTGAAAGATGACGTTGTTTTGACCTATTGTTGATCATTAGGGCTGAGGTGTTACTCTATCTTGACTGGATGGTCTTGATTGATTCTTGGTTAATCGGACGGCTCTTAGTCAATTAAAATTCAATATAAGCAACCTAAATCTTAACCTAAAATCATACTAATTCATACCAAGAGCCGCCATGCCATCAATGGAGAACCTAGAGTAGCCACCATCTCTTTCAAACTCAAGAACAAGATTAAAGCAAGAATCAAAAATCAAATTTAAATCTAAATAACGATTAGTCTATATCAAAGGCGAGCAATTCAGTTTCAGAATACAGATCCAGAAAGACAAGACTATTCTTTTGTTTGTGAGTATAATATCTTTCACAAATTAATTAATTAATTTAATTATGATAAGTTATAATTGGGATTATAAAAATATGATTTTGAATCATGTGATGTTGAATTATATGCAAGTTTGTGATGTTGGATTACATGTTCTTATATGAATTATATGCAAGTTTGTGATGTTGGATTACATGTTCTTATATATGCAAGTTTGTGATGTTGGACTATATATTCTTATATGAATTATATGCAATTTTGGAATGTTAAAACATATATGAATCTTATGCAAGTTTGGGATATTAAGACATATGTGAATCTTACACAAGATGGGATGTTAAAACATATGTGAATCATGTAGATACATATCCTAGTTTATATGCAAACATGTGACATTAATCTTTATGTTTAGATCCATATGCAAGTTCGCATCTTTTAGATCCATATGCAAGTTTACATCTTTATGTTTAGATCCATATGCAAGTTCACATCTTTATGTGTAGATCCATATGCAAGTTCACACCTTATGTTTAGATCTATATTTAGATCCATGGTAGTACATAGTTATGCAAATTGCCTATGCTAGTTTGTGTGAGAATCATATGCTAGTTTGTTCATATGCAAGTTATAGGAAAACCATATCCATATATGCAAGTTATTGGCTATGTAAACTTATGTCATGATTCTTAGATCTACTTTATGTGTTATGCAAGTTGTGATGTTGCTTTTCTTTTTTATAAGTTAGACTATTGCTAGTCTAACATGTGTCATATTAAAACGTACGAATAGCGTGGGGACGATGGGAAAATATAAAAAATGCATAATTGTGAATTGGCATAAAATGGCCTTAAAAAGGGCATATTTTTAATTTGAGACATTAATAGGTATAATTTGTATACCTGTAATTTATAGAAATAATTTAGGTGACAATTATGGACATAAATGAATTTGGTATTTATTGACAAATTTGAATGGGATATTAATCCAACTTGGGGTTAAATAAAGATGTGTAATAATTAACCGCCTATGACACGAGGTTAGATTCGTTTGTGGTGTAAGACTGCCCGCACCCGCCCAGCAAATCCAGCAACCAAAAACGGTAGTCTAATGTAAGAGGTCAAAGGCACGAATTAGATGTGTAGCAATTGTGAAGACACGAGGTTAGGCTAATTTGCGGTATAAGACTGCCCAGACCCGCCCGGAAAATCCAGCAACCGCAAATGTCAGTCTAATGCAGGAGGCCTTTACAAAGTTATGGTTATAATGAACTAAGTAACACTTAACCAGATAAACATATGGTGGGACATGGAGGTTTAGTGGGAGCCATGGGTGGCTTGTGAAATACGATTAGAAACACTTAACCAAGTTGAAACATGTAAGAAGACATGACATAAGAATGGGGTTAAGTGGGAAACCTTAGTGGGGACCAAGCTTAGGTGGAAAGCTTGTGTCAGGCTTGGGGGCCCGTTTCAAACCAGTAACCCATTAAGTATCTTTGTGAGCTCTACCCAAGTCAAGGACGGGACACGCTTACTGAGTTTGATTGTAAGAGGTCAAAACGGGTTAGCAGTGGCAACGCAAGTCCCATGGGGTCATGTGCGTGCATGGGCCCGGGCTGGTAGGTAAGACGTTATTGCATCATGTAGATATAAGTCGTGCATCTTTAGTGGTATCGGGTTGCCACTTTGGGGAGTGATACACCCCACTATGGGACCAGAACGGGTATCTACGAGTTACGGAGCCGATCGCATGGGGGTAGTGGGTCCAACTAGTGGATATAGGGGCAGACGGCACCTATGAAGGCAGCTAGGGGTACACGAAACTACCATTATCATTAATATGTTCTGTAGGCGTGATCAACTTTTAAGGTGACTAGTAATGGTGCAGTGTAATTAACATTGGTGCAATGTAGTAATTATCCTATAGTGATTAGGAACGAGATTAATGCCAGAATATTCCTCTTGTTTGCTGTGTCATGCCCACTTGTTTCATAGCCATACCTTGTTTTTCCAATTTATGCCTTATCTTAGTTACTTTAATAATTATATTGTTAAAGTTATTATACTCACCAGACTTTATGTCTAACCCCCGTGTTTTCGCCTCATTTCTTCCTCCTCCCCCCCCCCCCAGATTCTCAGGGTGGGACTAGTACCAGTGGAGCTCGATCTTGGATCTCTTTCTCTCTCTTTTGGAAGTGCTTGGATTGCTGAAAGTAAAGTTCAACTCATCTCTTTTATGGCTACTTGTGTTTGGGGTTATGCTTTTTTACTTTATGTACTTAGAAAACAAATTTGTCAAGATGGATATTAACTGTAGTTGGTTTTACTGTTGGTTTACGATGATGTAATCAAACTATTTCTCCGCTGCAATAAAAGTTGTTTTAAAATTTTCAAGTACCTATATTTGTATCTATCTTGTTATATTCTGTTCTATACACTAATAATGCTCCACGAAGCTTAATGCATTCCCTTTGTGAGAGACATTAACGGACGTGGGGTGTTACACATGGTATCAGAGCTGAAGGTTACCAGAACATATATGAATTTTGAAAAATTGTTTTTCAAAAGCATTTTATGAAGAAATACTTTCAAGAATATGTTTTAAGGAAAGTATTTTCAGGAGAAAGGTTTGTTTTAAAAAAATAACCCCCAAGAGCCATATGTCTTTCTTTCGATTCTCCGTTTTGAATCCCTTTCCTTTTTCTTTTCAGCATGTCTGGGGCACCTGAAATATCGAAGGGCATACCGATACCAACCTGGTTCAGAAGGTATCTGGAAGCTAGGGCCAATGTCGTAGGCCCAGTAAATGTTCCTCCTCCCCCAGCTGCAGTTTCTTCTCCTCCTCCCCCGCCTCGCGTTGATACTTTTTCAAAGATATGCAAAGATTTTAGGGCGATGGGCGGGAAACCTTTTCATGGATCAGGGACGTTTGTTGAAGCCCGGAATTGGCTTAAGGAGGTGGAAGATCTATATGGTATTTTCGAGGTAGAATATGGGAGGAAGGTCCAATTGGCTGCTTGGTTAATGAAGGACGAAGCCTCGTTTTGGTGGGAGGTCACGAATGGAGAGCATCCAGTGGAGACATGGGTGGATTTCAGGCGTAGGTTCGAGATGAAATTTCTCTCACGGGTAGAAGAAAACTTATACATGGAAAGGTTCTTAGCATTGAAGCAAGGAAATTTGTCTGTAAAGGAGTATGTCAACAAATTCAATCCGGTGGCGAGATTTGGCTTAGACTTGGTGAACACACCTGAGAAGAAGGCTTTGAGGTTCATTAAAGGCTTGAATGAGCCGCTACATGGGTTGTCTATGACCCACATTCTGATGGGGGCTACCTTTGAGAAACTGGTCGACATGGTGCTTATGCATGAGGAAGAGAAAGATGCTAAGGCTAATAAGGCACCGGAGAAGAAAGGGGATCAAAAGAAATCACAACAGCAGAACAAGAAAGGCGGTAAGGATAATAATGGCAAGGGAAAGAAAAAGTGCTTTAATTGTGGGACACCAGGCCATCTGAGGAAAGACTGTAGGAAAAAGAAGAAGACTGGCTGCTTCCACTGTGGAGAGGCAAGACATCTAATTAAAGACTGCCAAGGAAACAGGGGCAAGGGCAAAGGACAGGGTCCACTTCGGGAGGGCAGATTCAGGCTATCATGGCACTAGGACAGGCAAGAGGGCAGGTTCATGCTCTCACGGCACTAGGACAGGAGAGAGGTAGAAACATTTCCGTTGAAAGTTTAGTTTTTCTGTTTGATCATCCTGTTCGTACTTTGTTTGACTCTGGCACGTCACACTCCTTTGTATCTACTTCATTAGTTGAAACACTGCACCTAAATACTAGTCTAGTTACGGATCCTATAGTAGTCTCAAATCCTATTAGTGGTTCGGCTCATCTTTCAATGATTTGTCGGGATTTGAGAGTGTCTATCTTAGGCATTGGGTTTGAATGCAACGCCTTCGTTCTTGGCTTCATAGGCTACGGCTTTATTCTAGGCATGGATTGGCTCGCTAGATACGGTGCCATCCTAGATTATGAAAGAAGGGTAGTTAGATCGTTGACTCGTTGTGGAAAGACCCTTGATATCTCTTGTGACCCTAGGGGTCTGATAATGCTTAGCTACCTAGAATCCCTTGACGCATCCAATGACGATTTGGAATCTGTTCGTGTGGTCCGTGAATATAGTGATGTCTTCAATGAGGTTTGAGGTTTACCCCCGAGGCGTGAGATAGACTTTAGAATATACCTAGTAGATAATGCAAAGCCAGTTGCATAACCAGTGCACCACATGGCTCCGAGAAAGAGAAGAGAACTCGGTAAGCAAGTGAAAGAGTTGCTTGAGAAGGGGTTCATAAGAAGAAGTATTTCGAAGTGGGGTGCTCCAGTCGTTTTTGCTACGAAAGCTGATGGTTCACTTAGATTGTGCGTGGACTATAGGGAGATGAATAAGCTAAGAAAGAAGAACAGGCACCCATTGCTGAGGATAGATGATTTATTCGATCAGTTGGTGGGTGCCTCGGTTTTCTCGCAACTGGATTTGGCTATAGGGTTTCATTAGCTAAGGGTGGCTAAAGATAGCATAGATAAGACTGCATTTAGAACTCCTGACGGTTTCTTTGATTGGCTCGTCATGCCTTTTGGTTTGACGAATGCACCTGCATACTTTATTGACTTAATGAGTAGGATGTTTAGGGAGTTTCTAAACAAGTTTGTGGTAGTCTTTATGGACGATATCCTGATTTTCTCTAAAAATGAAGAAGAGCATGCCCTACACCTTAGGGAAGTCTTAGAGACCCTACGAGCACATCAACTTAAAGCTAAGTTCTCCAAGTGCCACTTTTGGAGAAAGGAAGTGAGGTTCCTAGGGCACGTGGTCTCTAAGGAAGGGATAGCTGTGGATCCCGCGAAGGTGGTGGCAATCCAAGATTGGAAAATTCCTAAGAACGCAACAGAAGTAAGAAGCTTTTTAGGGCTGGCTGGTTATTATAGGAAGTTCATCAAGGACTTCGCGAAGATATCAGCCCCACTTACTCGATTAACGAAGAAGAATTTGACTTTTTCTTGGGATGTTGACTGTGATGATGCGATCCAACGTCTGAAGAGGGCTTTGACGACAGCTCCAGTTTTAGTTTTGCCAGATGGGAGTAAGTTGTTCATAGTTTATACCGATGCTTGCGGGACAGGGCTTGGCGCAGTTTTAATGTAAGAGGGAATGGTGATATGCTATGGTGGAAGACATTTGAAAGCCTACGAGAAAATTTACCCTACTCACGACTTAGAGTTGGCTGCCATAGTTTTTGCGCTTAAGTCATGGCATCATTATTTGCTTGGCGAGAGTTTTGAGTTGTATACAGAACATAAGTCGCTAAATTACTTATTCTCGCAGAAGGACCTAAACTTGAGGCAGCAGAGATGGATGGAGTTTTTGGCATCCTACGATTTTGAGATCGCATATACCCCTGGTAAGGGTAACGTTGTAGCTGATACCTTAAGTAGAAAGAAGTTGACTCTGAGTCCTTTGTTCGTGGAGCGGCAGAGTTTGGAGTATATATCTACCTTTGACTTCAGACCCTCTGTCGATTATGCCTGGATTGTTGGCATCGTTAGAGGTACAACCTACACTTTTAGGTCGAGTTGGAGAGGCACAGCGAGATGACCCACAGTTGGTTGAGACAGTAGGCAAGCTTGTAGGAGGGGAGTCCTCGAGTCATCTTAATAGATATGCTATAGATGAAAGAGGCTGGCTGCGTAGAGATGGGAGACTTTGCGTGCTACAAGACGAGAGTTTGAAGAAGGTAATTCTTGAAGACTTACATCGCTCTAAGATGACCATACATCCTGGTGGTGACAAGATGTATAAGGATATGAAGCGAGTTTTCTTTTGGGCCAGAATGAAGAAGGACGTGGCTGAGTTCGTTTCTAGATGCTTAGTGTGCCAGCAAGTCAAGGCGGAGCAAAAGAAGCCTGGAGGTTTGCTCCACCTTTTAGAGATTCTGCTGTGGAAATGGGAAAGTGTTTCCATGGATTTTGTAGATGGGTTGCCAAGATCTAGGAAGGGTAATACGTGGATTTGGGTAATTGTAGACAGACTTACCAAAACTGCCCATTTTATTCCCGTTAAGTGTAGAAGGACAGCCGCATGGTTAGCATCTGTTTAGCTTCGAGAGATAATTCGTCTGCATGGCATACCCTATAGTATTGTGAGCGATAGAGATCCCATTTTCACAAGCGAATTTTGGAAAAGCTTACAAGAGGCGGTTGGAACAAATTATGCTTAAGTACCGCTTATCACCCTCAGACGGACGGACATACCGAGAGAGTAAATCAGATTCTAGAAGATCTTCTGAGGCTATGCATCCTAGACTTTGGAGGAACATGGGAGGAACATCTTCCATTAGCGGAGTTCACCTATAATAATAGTTTTCAGGCTAGCATTGGCATGGCACCTTTTAAGGCTCTTTATGGACGACCGTGCCGATCACCTACTTGTTGGTGGGAATCCACGGACAAGGTTTTACTTGGACCCGACATGATTAGGGAGACTTCGGAGAAGATAGTCCTGATTAGACGGCGAATGAAGACAGCGCAGGACCAACAGAAGTCATATGCTGATAGGAGATGAACCGATTTGAAGTTCAATATTGGGGACATGGTTTTTATTAAGGCGTCACCATTGAGAAACATAGTCCGTTTTGGATCAATAGGGAAGTTGGAACCGAGGTTCGTAGGACCCTTTCCAATTACAGAGAGGATTGGGCAGACGGCGTATAGAGTAAGGTTACCAGAGAAGCTCAGCGGAGTTCATGACGTGTTTCATGTTTCACATTTGCGCAAGTGCTTACATGATACGGCGGAAGTGGTGGAGCCGAGCACGCTCAAAGAAGTGGAAGTAGAGCGCAATGCCACAGTTAGACGAGCTCCTACACGCATTCTCGGATCGGAGGTCAAAAAGCTATGCAACAAAGAGGTCAAGTTGGTCAAAGTGCAATGGGGAGATGATCAAAGAGACGCGACTTGGGAGACGAAAGATAAGATGCGTACGTTGTGCCCTTTCCTTTTTTATGGTATGTTTTTAACTTCTCATTTTTCTACCGCTTTGTTGATACTTGTCCTATCATTATGTATTATCTTTGCGATGACATCTTTGATCTTTAGTTAGGAATAACCCTATGATTGCAAACATATGTTTGAGACATGTTATGTTTGGTGGATGCAAATGGATGCAAGTGGCTGCTAGTGGTTACTCGTGGATGCATGTACACACACATTAGGCACTAGATCAGCTCAATCACCTTCATATTGCATATAAATTTGTGTGCATATTTAAATTAATGGATGTATAATGGTTGTGTTATCATATGGATGCTGCATTTTGATGAATGGTTGTGCATGCATGTAGAAATAATATGTATCAATAGGATTCTTTCGCATACATAATGGACGCATGGCACTATCATGATTCGCATTAAGGAGGTCAACTGAATCAGTAGACTTCCTGATTTTGCATTAGATAAGGAGCATATACACACTTTTTGTATATGTTCATACGGCATAAGAAATTTTGTAAGGACAATGGATGCCTGTGTTTGATGGTTGAGTAGATGGATGATTGGATGTTATGATATGCATTCTCCTTAACATGGAGATTCCGGGGGCGAAATCCTTTAACGAGGGGAGAATGTAACACCCCATGATTTTAAACATTAAAATTAACAAATTAAAGAATACTTAATTTCAAATGTAAGAATTAAGGGAAACGGGTTGAGCCATTGCGTTCGTCTCGGAATTCTGCTTGAGATAGAGTCTGAGTTTGTGGGAATTGGACTTCGTATGAAGAAGTTATGGCATTCGGAAGTTTCAAAAATTCAAATTTAAAAACAGAAGAGGGCAGGACAGGAAAATTCCCGCTCTAGGCCAGGTCGACCAAGGGGTCGACCAGGGGGTCGACCCTAGTGTCGACCTACCCTACAGGTTGACCTGAGGATCGACCTACCCCCACGGGAAGATCTAAAAGATGACGCTATTTTGACCTATTGCTGAGTCATTAGGGCTGAGGTGTTATTCTATCTTGATTGGATGGTCTTGATTGATTCTAGGTTAATCGGACGGCTCTTAATCAATTATAATTCTATATAAGAAACCTAAATCTTAACCTAAAATCATACTAATTCATACCAAGAGCCGCCATGTCGTCAATGGAGAACCTAGAGTAGCCGTCGTCTCTTTCCAACTCAAGAACAAGATTAAAGCAAGAATCAAAAATCAAATCTAAATCTAAATAACGATTAGTCTACATCAAAGGCGAGCAATTCAGTTTCAGAATACAGACTCCAGAAAGACAAGACTATTTTTTTGTTTGTGAGTATAATATCTTTCACAAAATAATTAATTAATTTAATTATGATAAGTTATAATTGGGATTATGGGAATATGATTTTGAATCATGTGATGTTGAATTATATGCAAGTTTGTGATGTTGGATTACATGTTCTTATATGAATTATATGCAAGTTTGTGATGTTGGATTACATGTTCTTATATATACAAGTTTGTGATGTTGGACTATATATTCTTGTACGAATTATATGCATGTTTGGGATGTTAAAACATATATGAATCTTATGCAAGTTTGGGATATTAAGACATATGTGAATCTTACACAAGATGGGATGCTAAAACATATGTGAATCATGTAGATACATATGCTAGTTTATATGCAAACATGTGACATTAATCTTTATATTTAGATCCATATGCAAGTTCGCATCTTTTAGATCCATATGCAAGTTTACATCTTTATGTTTAGATCCATATGCAAGTTCACATCTTTATGTGTAGATCCATATGCAAGTTCACACCTTATGTTTAGATCTATATTTAGATCCATGGCAGTACATAGTTATGCAAATTACCTATGCTAGTTTGTGTGAGAATCATATGCTAGTTTGTTCATATGCAAGTTATAGGAAAACCATATCCATATATGCAAGTTATTGGCTATGTAAACTTATGTCATGATTCTTAGATCTACTTTATGTGTTATGCAAGTTGTGATGTTGCTTTTCTTTTTTATAAGTTAGACTAGTGTGAGTCTAACATATGTCATATTAAAAACGTACGAATAGCGTGGGGACGATGGGAAAATATAAAAAATGCGTAATTGTGAATTGGCATAAAATGGCCTTAAAAAGGGCATATTTTTAATTTGAGACATTAATAGGTATAATCTGTATACCTATAATTTATAGACATGATTTAGGTGACAATTATGGACATAAATGAATTTGGTATTTATTGACAAATTTGAATAGGGATATTAATCCAAGTTGGGGTTAAATAAAGATGTGTAATAATTAACCGCCTAAGACACGAGGTTAGACTCGTTTATGGTGTAAGACTGCCCGGACCCGCTTGGCAAATCCAGCAACCACAAACGGTAGTCTAATATGAGAGGTCAAAGGCACGAATTAAATGCGTAGCAATTGTGAAGACATGAGGTTAGGCTCGTTTGCGGTATAAGACTGCCCGGACCCGCTCGGCAAATCCAGCAACCGTAAATGTCAGTCTAATGTGGGAGGTCTTTACAAAGTTACGGTTATAATGAACTAAGTAACACTTAACCAAATAAACATGTGGTGGTACATGGGGATTAAGTGGGTGTCTTGGGTGGCTTGTGAAATACGATTAGAAACACTTAACCAAGTTGAAACATGTAAGAATACATGAGATAAGAATGGGGTAAAGTGGGAAACCTAAGGGGAAACAAGCTTAGGTGGAAATCTTGTGTCAGGCTTGGGGGCCGTTTCAAACCAGTAACCCATTAAGTATCTTTGTAAGCTCGACCCAAGTCAAGGATGGGACACGCTTACTAAGTTTGATTGTAAGAGGTCAAAACAGGTTAGCGGTGGCAACGCAAGTCCAACGGGGTCATGTGCGTGCGTGGGCCCGGGCTGGTAGGTAAGACGTTGTTGCATCGTGTAGATATAAGTCGTGCATCTTTAGTGGTATCGGGTTGCCACTTTGGGAAGTGATAAACCCCACTGTGGGACCAGAACAGGTATCTACGAGTTAGGGAGTCGATCGCATGGGGGTAGTGGGTACAACTTGTGAAGATAGGGGCAGACGACACCTATGAAGGCAGCTAGGGGTACACGAAACTACCATTATCATTATTATGTTCTGTAGGCGGGATCAACTTTTAAGGTGACTAGTAATAGTGCGGTGTAATTAACATTGGTGCAATGTAGTAATTATCCTATATTGATTAGGAACGAGATTAACGCCAAAATATTCCTCCTGTTTGTAGTACAATCATACCTTGTTTTTCCAGTTTATGCCTTATCCTAGTTACTTTAATAATTATATTGTTAAAGTTATTATACTCGCCAGACTTTATGTCTGACCCCCTTGTTTTCACCTCTTTCTTCCTCCCCCCCTCCCCCCAGGTTCTCAGGGTGGGACTAGTACTAATGGAGCTTGATCTTGGATCTCTTTCTCCCTCTTTTGGAAGTGCTTGGATTGCTGAAAGTAAAGTTCAGCTCATCTCTTTTATGGCTACTTGTGTGTAGGGTTATGCTTTTTACTTTATGTACTTAGAAAACAAATTTGTCAAGATGGATATTAAGTGTACTTGGTTTTACTGTTGGTTTATGATGATGTAATCAAACCATTTCTCCCTGCAATAAAAGTTGTTTTAAAATTTTCAAGTACCTATATTTGTATCTGTCTTGTTATATTCTGTTCTATACACTAGTAATGCTCCACGAAGCTTAATGCATTCCCATTGTGAGTGACATTAACGGACGTGGGGTGTTACAATACGTATGTGGGACAGTCTAGATACATGCATGTCGGCTTTGGGTGGTGTATCGTAGACTTGAGGGCATTACTCCGGTATGGGATCTGACTCGATCGACGACGACAGTCCGTACACTTACATAGCGTAGTAATGATAGATATATGCGGAACGTAACATTGTTATGTAGAGATCCGTACGTCACCCCGGCGTACGATGAGGGACTGCGTTCATTTCTGTGGCATTATGTTGGAGACCGTACGAATGGGGTACCATGGGGTGTACCTCAGTATTGAGGGGTAGCTACATATATACTATATTAGGTTAATCCACTGGGAAGTAAACAGATGCGATGTGTTTGTTAGCCTTGACTCTAAACGTCAAAACGAATTCAACGGAACAGGTCTCACGTCTTAATTCGACCGTTACATCAAGTTACGTACAAATTCCTTTCCAATTAAATTAAATTCATTTAATTAATCACTACATAAAATATTGTGCGTTTAAAGCTACCACGGTCGCATACGACATCTGATCGCCACCAAATTTATTTTCATGCAAAAATTTAACATTACAGATCCAATGAAACAAATTTCATTGAAATCTGTGACTGTTTCAGAATTAGCTATTTTTTACTTGGTTAAACTAAATATAAAATTTACATTTCTGCCAAATCAACATTGAAATATGTTTTAAAAAACTATATTAGCTTCCACTATATTCCAACAAAATATATTTCTATTCAGAAACCATTTTTATTAAATTCCAGGTTATAACGATATTCAATTTATCAAATACCCTTTTATTTTATTAATTAATCGTTATGGTTTATAAACGATTCCATAGTGACTTTCTAATAATTTTATTTTGACATAACTCAAAATCTACAATATTGAACCTTGGTTTTTTTCTTTCATTAGAAAATTATAATCAAATAGATTCAGACGGCTTTTGTTCAAAGAATTTTGACTTATATTGGATTTTTTATGCTCAATTGAAGTTCAAAATGTAATATTATGAACTACCGTGACGTTACGAGCTTGTTATTAATTAAATATAAATTATATGTTCAAACTTCATTTAATTAATAAATAAAAATTATTTTTTATTCCCAAACCAACATTCAAAACTAATTTAAATGTTTTAAACTTAACGGTTAAAAATTTGGATCGTTACACTCTTCACTCCTTAAAAGAATTTCGTCCCCGAAATTACTAAGGTAGGAAAAATATATTTTGAAGGTTTGTAGCATTTTTCGAAAGTTCACTCCATTCAAATCTTCTGTTTACTTTAGTTCCAACTAATGTAATTGGTTTTATAAAAATACCAATTCATTTCTATTTAAAAAATTCAAAAAAAATCTAACACTTTAAATTTTTGAATTTTTTTGGCAGAGTTCCCTCTATACGGAAGGACTTCTGCAATATCACAGGAAAAACATATATATATATATGTGTGTGTATACATACATATATATATATATATATACATCGACCTATATGTTCGGAAATCCAATTCATAAACCAAAATTTATATTTTTGCGTAGGCATACCTTATATACGCTATTAAGCATACTTGCTTAACTTATGTGCAATATATGCAATCAAAACCAATCTTCATAGCTTTCTAGTACCTATACTTAACTCAATTTACCATATAAGAACAAATATATAAAATTTTGAATTACATTCCATTGATCAACAAGTTTAACTACACATGTAGCATAATTTATTTTAGAAAGTATATGCATATACAAGGTTAAATCATTTAGTTCCAGTTCATAAGCTGTTCCATTCAAATTCATTATACTTGAATTCGTTTCCTTGGCTTCCAATTCATTAAACTCTTTATTAAATTGTCAATGAATTATATTCAATATAACATCCAATAAACAAACAATTCACAATCAACTTAACCAAATCATTCAAATGTTTTAATAAAATTCAATTGGTTTGGTTAAATTCAATTAATATTCAACATTAATTTTTACTCGATTTCGACATCCCAAATCTATTTTCCTTAATTTCATCTTTGTATCTATAATGACCCGGTGAGTTCGACACCCAAATTTCGACAATAATACATAAAACCCGTATCACTTTCCAAAACCCAAGTATCGAAATCATCAGATAATTAATAGAAAGAAATTAGAGGGTTAGATAAGAAAGAAAGAAATATTAGAATGGTAGAAGTAGAACCAACACAACACAGAGTCTCACATCGCAGCGGAACAAAATATAATACAGAAATAATCTTTATTGAGCTTAAAATAATACTTACAACATCATAGTACAACTTATAGCCAACATATCCACACGGTTATATCAATCTTTTCTCATATACAACAAACAGCGGAATAAATACTAATATGTCTAAACTCCTCCAACACGTCTTCTAAACTTCGTAATGTCCAATAACTTGAACCTACGAAACCCGATCTAACCCCAACATTTACAAAACGCCAAATCATCCTGGTGAACTAGAGTGAGAAAACTCGTTAAGTTTAAAAAATCATCCAACTTGATTTTAAAGTTAAACAAATCTTTTCTGAAAAATGATAATCGTAAGACCAATCCATATATAAACACGGACGGTTTTCACCTTATGATAACCCAAACCATTTTGAAACCAATATCTTATTCCGATATTATAATAGTGTCTACATACAAATAAATATCAATCTAGTGGAACGCTTGCATCTCACACTCCACATATATAGTATACAATCAAAACTGCGGGAGCTTATTGGAGATTGGATTCAGACTATGGTGTATCTCTAGAGGGAAATACACCGGGTTCAACAAGAACATCTTGCAAACCGGCTACACATGACCGACCACTCATTTCGCTTGAGTGTATCGAATGTATGTCACTAACGGTTGGGATCAGCAATCGTTTTCCCGAAAAGGGACAGCATCGAATAGAATAAAGGAAGAAATGAATTTTCTCTAAATAGGTGATTATACACCGTAATGGGAGCGACCCACTTAGTCATGCTACCTGCCAAATTTCTGTAATTTCCCAGTTGTGAGGCTTGAGGTTTGAATTTACCTTCTGATAACATGCCACCATTCACTTTGAATGCCACATCGTTGGATCTTTTAGAACAATTAATCTTGACCGTTATGTTAAATTCTGTTCATTCGCTTATACATCTCATTAACATTCGCATTTACTTTATAAAACCCTTAAATATTTTCTTATAAACTTAAATAATAAATCATAAACATTTATTTATTTTTCATAAACTTTTACTCAAAATAACAGATTTAGAAATCCATTTTCAGTTATAAACTAAAATTTATAATTTTATCTCTGTCGATTCACCTGATGGTGAATAAATATTTATAAAACTATTGATTTATAGGCCATATGCTGCCAATTACTTAGCTAATACTGCACATTGGTTAAAACAAAATAAACGTTGAATTTCTGGTCAACGATCAAAACACAAATCAATCATCCAATCAAAACAGTTCATATAATGATGATATGAAAATAAATGACATATAATACATTTGAGGAATCCAGTTGGAACCCTCCAACTCATTGAAACAGCCCAAACTTCCCCGTAAAGGAAAGCCCGGAATGAGTTGAGAACACGGCAGATCCGAACACAAACGACAGAACAATTCATTGCTTATTACAACAATTTACAACAGAGTATAAGAATATAACAGAGTATGAATAAACATTACACGTTGGAAAATATCAGAGATTAAAATAGATTACATAGCAGCGGAAAAATAATACATAACACAACTGTAAGAAATACATGGATATAGAGTGTTCCTAATATACCTCCAGCTGTAAACCAGGATCCTGTAAACTAGAAATCTGCAAAACCAAAACTACTAGCTACCAGTGTGGAAAATAGAGGCACTGAGAGTTTAGGTTAAAACAATAAACTTCAGGTCAGTCATGTGACTGGTGTGAGAAATAAAATAGTTATTAATTTGATTTTAAATTTAGGTAAATCACGGGACCACGCCATATAACATAGAATGGGTTTATCCCCCATGAATACCAGTGCATAAAAATAACAGCGTAATGCTAAAGAGAAAATTGAAGCTATTATAAGACTCAGGTCCCATCACACAATGAACGCAATCGAGGATAGAGTTTTCCCTTATAATAGCCAAATATGCTTGATATGCAAAATTTCATCTTTTATTATTACTATAAGTGAAGAAATTAACTTCAAATATAAATGTATCAATCATAGGTGGCATAGGTACCATTATTGTAACACCCCGTAATCCTGCAACACTAGGATTCACAAATCAAGGCAGAATTAGAAGTTAAAATCAAAATCAAGGGAAACGATCTGTGCCATTGCGTTCATCTCGGAATTCTACATAAAAACGAATCCGAGTTTGCGTAAATCGGAGTCCGTATGAGGAAGATATGGCCTTCGGAAGATTCAGCGAAGTTCGAATTTCAAAACAGGTCAGAAAAGCGAATTCAAATTCGAAATCAGTCCCAGGATGGGCTGGGCGGGAATTCTCCCGCCCAAGGCACCCAGGTCGACTGGGTAGTCGACCTGGGGGTCGACCCCCTGCTTTTTCCAGCTTTCTGAACCTGGTTCGTTCCTCTGTATCTAGACGCCATTCTGACCAGATTCGTTGACTTCTACACTATATAAACAGCCCTAGTCTCCTTCTCTATTCACAATTCTTCTCTACCCTTATGCTGCAAAGATTCTTAGTGAACATGGCTTCTTCTCCTCCTCTTAATTAAATAATAAATAGAATAATATATATAAAATAAATCAAGACGAGGAGATGCTGCTCAAAGACTTTCAAGAAGAGGAGATTCAAGCTAGAATTCAAGTGAAGATTCAAACGACTGCAACGACTATTTTTCTACGAATCTAATTTAATCTCTGTAAGTCGGTTACTTTTTAGATTTGAACGTTTCTCTCTATTCGTGACATGAATTAAAGGAATAAAAGAAGATGCCAAATCTTTCTATTCAAATCTGTGCCTACATCTTTGGACTTAATTAAGAACTGTTATGATTCGATGACCGATAAGACTGTGACTATGAAACTATGGACCTTAGAACCATATGTGTAACACCCCATGTATTCTATAACAGTGAAATTCACAAATTAAAGTATAATTAATTTCAAATCAAAGAATTAAGGGAAACGGGATACTCCATTGCGTTCGTCTCGGAATTCTGCTTGAGATAGAGTCCGAGTTTGCGTAAAACGGACTTCGTATGAGGGAGATATGGCCTCCGGAAGTTTCAGAATTCAGTTTAAAATTCAAACAAACCAAAACAGCTTAGAAAACAAGTTTAAATTTCAAAAATCGGGCCGGATTGGCCAGGGCGGGAATTTTCCCTCCCAAGACACCCAGGTCGACTGGGTAGTCGACCTGGGCTACCCAGGTCGACTGGGTAGTCGACCTGGGGCACCCAGGTCGACTACATAGTCGACCTGGGGGTCGACTGGGGGGTCGGCATGGCCCCTGAGCCAGGTCGAACCCAGCCCCCCTGGCTGGCCTGGTCTGTGTTTGGTCGATTTTCTGAGCCTTGCCTTGTCACTAGGGCTAGGTGTCAGCTCCTGATTGGTCTCTCCTTCAAACGAACGGCTATTATTAAACCAAGCTCCATCGACGGTCCTAATCAACTCACAAACTCTATAAAAAGGACCTAAGACTCACCCTAATTCATGCAAACAAAAATGGAGATGAGACCGTCATGCTGCTGAGGAAAGACTAGGAATAGCCGTCAGAAATTGAGAGACAATTAGGAGACAATTTGAAAGCTTAAAGCAACGTCAATTAAATCAAAACAACGCTACAACAAAGGATAGCATCTCCAAATTCAGAATTCAGATTCCTGAATTGAAGATTCGTCATACGTTGTAAGTAGAGTGCTATTCCGATGTGAATAAATAATTGTGTTTTGATTTGTGTAAAATAAGAAATGGAAATGTGGCGATAATAATCTATATTTGTATGTTGCTTTGATTCTAAACGATTTGGAAATGTTGTGGTATACGATTGGATATTTGCAAGTATGTGATTTACATTGGAAGTTAACAACTATATGTTGTGGTATTTTATTTGGGATTCATGCAAGTGTATGATTCACTATTATGCCAATATAATGTACATACTTTTATGATCACTTTTAGTGTAATTGGATTCAACTAAGTACTATGGTTTATATGAATCTATGTTGGAATTGGCATCGTGATTCAAGTATAAAATCATACTTTTGTGTTAGAGACAAAAGTAAGCGTCTTTATGAACATGACTAATCTATGTTTGGTGTTATGCCTAGTTGAAAACATGTTTTAGGCTTATGTTGTTATCAAAATCATATGGTGATATATGTGACACATAATTAAGTTAGATTTACATTCCAATTGCAAATTTACATGGATAGATTAAAAACCATGATTCGTGTTTAGGGATGTTTATGCCGTGAGAATAGAATGATTCATGTTTAAGTATGTTTATACCATGATTATATGCTATTGCAATGCAAGTTCACATGTGCCTAATTCATGTTAATTAGATCGTTATGTTGCAAGTTCATGCGTTCACACTCCCCCTTTCTATGTTACTTAGAATATATAAACACCATGTTATAAGCCTCCCCTTTTTCATGTGGCTAAGTTGGGTTTAAATGTTAAACCCAATATATGTTATATTTTAGTGAACGTATAAAACGGGGTAATGACGATTGGGTTAAAATATAGAACATATGTGTTGGCATGTTTGACGCATGCCAACAACCTTGAAAAACAATTAAGTGGCATAAATTAATTTTACCCAATAAAGATGAATTTGAATAATGGGCCGCAAATATTTACATATAAAAAGAAAAGAGACAAAATATGAATTTAGAAAATACGATGTGTTTAACCCGAGGTTGGATTGAGTTGTGATGTAAACCTGCCCGGAACCGCCCGGCTGTCCAGTAGTCACAACAATACCTATCCAATGTGGGTGGTTAACACGGAGCCCAATAAGGACCCGAGGTTAGACTGAGTTGTGGCGTAAGACTGTCCGGACCCAACCGGCAACAGGCAGCCACAACAACACCTGTCTAATGTGAGAGGTCGAGGCTTTAATAAGACAATTAAGGCTGAGTCAGGATTGATAGGATTAAGTAAATTAAATTAATACTTAATCAAAATGGAACATGCTAAACTATACAGACTGGTTGGGGGTTAGGTTTACAAAACACTTAACCAACTTAGCATGTTGGCTAGAAATAGAAAACCTAGTAGCGGGGGACCCTTTTCAGAAGTAACCCTACAAGGTGTATCAGGATACCATGAATTAGGCGGGGTGGGGCAAGATTACTGGGCTGACTGTAAGAGGTCAAATCGACGGCGGTGGTGCAGCAGTGTAGGTTCTAACGGGGTGCGGGCGTGCACACACTCCGGCGCAGAAAAATAAGGCACTGGGCACCTGTAGCATACCTGTGCATTCTAGGATTGTGTCGGGCCACCACCATGGGACTTGATACACCCCATGGTGGGACCAGCATAGGTAACTACAACATCGGGGGCCGTAAGACACATGTAACTATGCGAGTAGGAGCCGATCATTAGAAACGAATCACTTCATCCTGATTATGGGGTGCCTGTTGGGAACCAGTTTATATGGATGTAGAGATGAATATGGGGTACGATAGTATATTCGACTCTAGACAACTTAACTTAGTTTATGGTGCTTTCCCATTTCCAGTTTATACTTATCATACCCAGTTCTTTATTCATAGACTGAATAGTCCTAGACTTACTCAGGCTTAATGTCTGACTCTACTTTTCTTTCGCCTTCTTTTCTTTCGTCCCCCCCCCCCCCCCAAGGTCCATAGGGAGGGAATACCGCAGCTTGACCAGTTTCCACATCCAGCCTGAAGAGAAAGAATGTATGGCTTGGATCTTTTTCATTTTGGACTATGGCTTTGGACAGCAATTATGGGACTTATGCAGTTTACTTATGTTTTTATGCTTCTTTAAATAATGTAATCAAGACAGTTATGAAGATGCAATGGTTTTTGGAAGTATTGTAAGACAAGTTGTGACATGGTTTGTGTAACACGGATTTTGTTGAAATAAAATTGCTGTTGTTTTCCGCTGTTCAAAAATATGTATATTTATATCTGTCTTGTATATCTGTGACTTATACTTATAAACCTCCACCAAAATTAGGGCATTCCCTTTGAGAGTGACCCTAACGGAGGTGGGGTGTTTCACTTGGTATCAGAGCATAGGTTTACCAGATAAGATAAAAAGTTTTGAAAATTTATTTTCAAAAGAAAATTTAAAGAAGCATTTTTAAAGATAAAATATTATTTTATTTTAAAAAGGCAAAGTCCCCCAAAGCCATAGGTACTATCTTTTATCCTTCATTTTGAATCTTTCCTTTTTGTTTCAGCATGTCCGAAGAACTTAACTTGCCAGAGGGTATACCAATACCTGGTTGGTTTAGGCGATTCTTAGAAGCAAGGGCCACTCAGCCAGGTCCTACCGTTCCTCCTCCCCCAGCTGCAGGAAATCATCCAGCTGCAACAGCACCTCTTCCTCCACCTCCTCCGCGGGGAAATACTTTTGCTAAGATATGTAAAGATTTTAAAGCTATGGGAGGAAAGGACTTTCATGGAACCGAGTCCTTCGTGGTAGCCAGGAATTGACTGAAAGAAATCGAGAACTTATTCGTCATCTTTGAGGTAGAAGATAGGCAGAAGGTACAACTGGCAGTATGGCTACTTAAAGGCGAGGCTTCCTACTGGTGGGAAGTCACTAATGCAGAAAGACCAGTGGAAACATAGGAGGACTTTAGGGCAAGGTTTGAGGCTAAATTTCTCTCAGAAGCTGAAAGGAGTCTTCAGTTGGAAAATTTCTTATTTCTTAAGCAAGGGAATATGATAGTCAAAGAGTATGTTAACCAGTTTGATCAGCTGGCTAGGTTCGGACTGGACCTAGTCAACACCCCACACAAGAAGGCTCTCCGCTTTTTCAAGGGGTTGAATGAGCCATTACACAGTTTGGCCATGACCCATATACCCAAGGGAGCTACGTATGAAAGGTTGGTGCAGATGGCATTGCTGAATGAAGAGGATAAGGGCAAGAAGGAGACAAAGGCAGAAAGCTCTCAAGGGAAGAAAGAGGGTTTGCAGCCTAAGAAGACAGACTTTAAGAAGGGCGGGAAAGTCAACAAAGAGAAGAGGAAGTGTAATTTCTGTGGCAAAGTGGGGCACTTAGTGAAAGATTGCCGGAAAAAGAAGGCCAAGATGAATGGTGAGTGCTTTTCTTGTGGTGAGACAGGCCATCTGGCTAAGAATTGCCCAAAGAAGCGAGGGCAGGGGCAGAGGGCTGGATCCACCTCAGGGGCACAAGTTCATGCGCTAGAAGCGCCACCTCTGCAGCAGCGAGGTATAAATACTTCTGTAGAAAGTGTAGTTTATCTTTATGATCACCCAGTTTGCACTTTATTCGATTTTGGCGCATCACACTCCTTTATCTCATCTTCTTTAGTAGAATCTCTGCACCTAGAAACTAGAATGGTAGAGGACCCCTTAATTGTTTCAAATCCAATTGGGGGCCCAGCTTATTTATCTATGATCTGTGTGGGATTGAAAATTTCTATTCTAAGCGTAGAATTTAAATGTAGTGCCTTTGTTTTGGGCTTTTCGGGATATGGTTTGATTTTGGGCATGGATTGGCTATCCAGTAATGGGGCCATCCTTGATTGTGAGAAAAGGGTGGTTAGGCTTCTGACCCAACTCGGTAACACTTTGGGAATTACTTGTAATCCCTCGTATGCGGTTATGCTTAGTTATCTTGAATCGCTAGATGCCTCTGTCGACATTTTGCAATCGGTTAGAGTGGTCCGGGAATATCCGGATGTCTTCGAAGAGGTGAAGGGCTTGCCTCCGAAGCGGGAGATAGACTTCCGCATATATCTTGTAGATAATGCAAAGCCTGTTGCGTTGCCCGTTAGACACATGGCTCCACGGGAAAGGAAGGAGCTCAGTAAACAGATTAAAGAACTTCTAGAAAAGGGGTTCATTAGAAGGAGCATTTCAGAATGGGGTGCTCCAGTGGTGTTCGCTACAAAGGCGGATGGTTCAGTCCGTCTATGTGTTGACCATAGGGAGCTCAACAAACTAACGAAAAAGAATAGGCACCCTCTCCCCAGAATTGACGATCTGTTTGATCAGCTTGTAGGAGCATCTGTTTTCACCCAACTCGATTTAGCAACCGGATTTCATCAGCTAAGGGTGGCTGAAGATAGTATCGATAAGACAACATTCAGAACCCCAGACGGTTTCTTTGAATGGCTTGTCATGCCTTTCGGCTTTACAAACACACCCGCTTACTTCGTGGACCTAATGAGTAGGGTGTTAAGGGATTTCCTCAATAAGTTCGTAGTGGTCTTCGTAGACGATATCTTGATCTTCTCAAAGAGTGAAGAAGAGCATGCTCAGCACCTAAGGGCAATCATGGAAACTCTGCGAGCCCATCAGCTAAAAGCCAAATTCTCCAAATGCCACTTTTGGAGAGAGGAAGTAAGATTTCTTGGGCACATAGTATCCAAAGAAGGGTTAGCAGTAGACCTGGCTAAGGTAGTAGCGGTGCAGGACTGGAAGACACCAAAGAACGCAACAGAAGTCCGAAGCTTTCTCGGGCTAGCAGGCTTCTATCGGAAATTCATCAGAGACTTTGCAAAGATATCAGCTCCGCTCACAAAGCTGACCAAGAAGAATCTAGTGTTCAATTGGGACTTGGATTGCGAGTTTGCTTTCCAACGACTAAAAAGGGCTCTTACAACAGCCCCAGTTTTGACGTTGCCAGATGGAGGCAAGATGTTCACAGTTTATACAGATGCATGTAGAACATGGCTAGGCGCTATCTTAATGCAAGAAGGAAGGGTAGTAGCTTATGGTGGAAGGCAATTGAAAGTGCATGAAAAGTACTACCCGACCCACGATCTTGAGTTAGCTGCCATCGTCTTTGCACTCAAGTCTTGGCGACACTATCTCCTAGGTGAGAAGTTCGAACTTTACACTGACCATAAATCGTTGAAATATCTTTTCTCGCAGAAAGATCTTAACTTGAGGCAACAGAGATGGATGGAGTTTCTTTCCTCGTACGATTTCGAGATCTCCTACACTCCGGGCAAAGGCAACGTAGTGGCAGACGCGTTGAGCCGAAAGAAACTAACCCTAAGCCCACTGTTTGTTGAAAGACAAAGTCTAGAGTTTATAGCCAGCTTTGACTTTAGGCCTTCCTCTGATTTTGTACCGGGTTTGCTAGCATCTCTCGAAGTACGCCCGACTTTAGTGGACGCAATAGGGACAGCACAACACGAAGACCCTCAGCTTGTGGAGACGATTGATAGGCTCATTAGGGGTGAGACTTCAAGTCACCTCAGCAGATACTCCATCGACGACAAGGGTTGGCTAAGGCGAGACGGAAGACTATGCATCCCATAGACAAGGGATTTAGTAAAGAAGGTTCTCGAGGAAGCACATCACTCCAAGATGACAATACACCCAGGCGGGGATAAAATGTACAAGGACATAAAGAGAAATTTCTTTTGGAACGGCATGAAGAAGGACGTGGCAGATTTCGTTTCTAAGTGTATGGTGTGCCTACAGGTTAAGGCGGAACAGAAAAAGCCCGGCGGTCTGCTCCATCCTCTAGAGGTCCCGCAGTGGAAGTGGGATAGCATCTCAATGGACTTCATTGATGGGCTGCCTAGGTCTAGAAGAGGCAACACTATCATTTGGGTAATAGTGGATAGGCTTACTAAAAGCGCCCACTTCTTACCTGTCAAGAGTAAAAGAACTGCCTCATCCCTAGCATCTCTTTATCTTAAGGAAATTGTTCGACTCCATGGAATACCATCCAGCATTGTTAGTGACCGAGACCCTATCTTCACAAGTGAGTTTTGGCGGAGTCTGCAAGAAGCAGTAGGCACACAGTTATGCTTAAGCACAGCCTATCATCCCCAAACCGACGGCCAGACAGAAAGAGTGAATAGAGTTTTGGAGGACCTTTTAAGACTGTGCGTCCTTGACTTCGGAGGGACATGGAAAGACCATCTTCCTTTGGTAGAATTTGCCTACAACAACAGCTACCAAGCAACCATTGGAATGGCGCCCTTCGAAGCTTTATATGGAAGACCGTGCCGATCGCCCACTTGTTGGTGGGAGTCTACTGACAAGCTCATACTTGGACCGGATATGATCCGAGAGACTTCAGAAAAAGTAGACTTAATACGAAGAAGAATGAAGACAGCCCAAGACAGACAAAAATCCTACGCCGACAAGAGGAGGACCGACCTTGAATTTGAGGTTGGGGACAGAGTTTTTCTTAAGGTATCTCCGCTAAGGAACGTTGTTCGTTTTGGAACCACAGGAAAGCTATCACCAAGGTTCGTAGGACCATTTCCTATTATTGAGAAAATTGGGAAAATGGCCTATAGATTAGTGCTACCCGAAAAGCTGGCCGGAGTTCACAACGTTTTCCATGTTTCGCACCTCCGAAAATGTCTACATGAATCTGCTGAAGTGGTAGAGCCAAATATTCTAGAAGAAGCTGAAGTGGAACGCGAAGCAACCGTGAGGAAAGTTCCAACCCGCATATTAGGAACGGAAGTGAAGAAGCTACGCAACCGCGAAGTTAAGCTCGTCAAAGTTCAGTGGAGCGACGCCGAGGGAGACGCAACTTGGGAAACTAAAGCTAGAATACGCGCAGCCTACCCTTTTCTTTTCGAGGGTACATCTTTGATCTTTCTTTTTCCTTAAGTTGCGCTTTTATCTATCTTTTTAGGTATATCTCCTCGATCTTATCTTTTAGGTAGAAACTCTTTGGATGAAAACATGTAATTGAAACATGTTATGGATGATAGTTGCAAGTGGTTGCAAGTGACTGCTAGTGGTTGCTCGTGGTTGCATATACACACACAATCTAGGTTTTAGATCGGCTCAGTCACTTCATATTGCATATGCATAAATGTATTTATATTCGTATATGGTTGAAGTTTAATGTGTTGTCATATGCATGTTGCATGTATATGAATAATTGTGCACTCATGTAGAATCATGAATAGGAGAATTTGCATACATAATGGATTCATGGCACTTACATAATTTGCATTAAGGAGGTCAACTGAATCAGTAGACCGCCTGATTTTGCATTAGATAAGTACATGTACACACACTTCGCATATGATCATGAAGCATTAGAAGTCTTTAAGGACAATGGATGCTCGTGTTTGATGGATGAGTAGATGGATGTTTGGATGTTAGGACATATATTCTTCCTGGACTTGAAGATTTCGGGGACGAAATCCTTTTAAGTGGGGGAGAATGTAACACCCCGTGTATTCTATAACAGTGAAATTCACAAATTAAAGTATAATTAATTTCAAATCAAAGAATTAAGGGAAACGGGATATGACATTGCGTTCGTCTCGGAATTCTGCTTGAGATAGAGTCTGAGTTTGCGTAAAACGGACTTCGTATGAGGGAGATATGGCCTCCGGAAGTTTCAGAATTCAGTTTAAAATTCAAACAGACCAAAACAGCTTAGAAAACAAGTTTAAATTTCAAAAATCAGGCCGGATTGGCCAGGGCGGGAATTTTCCCGCCCAAGACACCCAGGTCGACTGGGTAGTCGACCTGGGGCACCCAGGTCGACTGGGTAGTCGACCTGGGGGTCGACTGGGGGGTCGACCTGGCCCCTGAGCCAGGTCGAACCCAGCCCCCCTGGCTGGCCTGGTCTGTGTTTGGTCGATTTTCTGAGCCTTGCCTTGTCACTAGGGCTAGGTGTTAGCTCCTGATTGGTCTCTCCTTCAAACGAATGGCTATTATTAAACCAAGCTCCATCGACGGTCCTAATCAACTCACAAATTCTATAAAAAGGACCTAAGACTCACCCTAATTCACACAAACAAAAATGGAGATGAGACCGTCATGCTGCTGAGGAAAGACTAGGAATAGCCGTCAGAAATTGAGAGACAATTAGGAGACAATTCGAAAGCTTAAAGCAACGTCAATTAAATCAAAACAACGCCTACAACAAAGGAAAGCATCTCCAAATTCAGAATCCAGATTCCTGAATTGAAGATTCGTCATACGTTGTAAGTAGAGTGCTATTCCGATGTGAATAAATAATTGTGTTTTGATTTGTGTAAAATAAGAAATGGAATTGTGGCGATAATAATCTATATTTGTATGTTGCTTTGATTCTAAACGATTTGGAAATGTTGTGGTATACGATTGGATATTTGCAAGTATGTGATTTACATTGGAAGTTAACAACCATATGTTGTGGTATTTTATTTGGGATTCATGCAAGTGTATGATTCACTATTATGCTAATATAATGTACATACTTTTATGATCACTTTTAGTGTAATTGGATTCAACTAAGTACTATGGTTTATATGAATCTATGTTGGCATTGGCACCGTGATTCAAGTATACAATCATACTTTTGTGTTAGAGACAAAAGTAAGCATCTTTATGAACATGACTAATCTATGTTTGGTGTTATGCCTAGTTGAAAACATGTTTTAGGCCTATGTTGTTATCAAAATCATATGGTGATATATGTGACACATAATTAAGTTAGATTTACATTCCAATTGCAAGTTTACATGAATAGATTAAAAACCATGAGTCGTGTTTAGGGATGTTTATGCCATGATTATATGAATAGAATGATTCATGTTTAAGTATGTTTATACCATGATTATATGCTATTGCAATGCAAGTTCACATGTGCCTAATTCATGTTAATTAGATCGTTATGTTGCAAGTTCATGCGTTCACACTCCCCCTTTCTATGTTACTTAGAATACACCATGTTGTAAGCCTCCCCTTTTTCATGTGGCTAAGTTGGGTTTAAATGTTAAACCCAACATATGTTATATTTTAATGAACGTATAAAACGGGGTAATGACGATTGGGTTAAAATATAGAACATATGTGTTGGCATGTTTGACGCATGCTAACAACCTTGAAAAACAATTAAGTGGCATAAATTAATTTTACCCAATAAAGATGAATTTGAATAATGGGCCGCAAATATTTACATATAAAAAGAAAAGAGACAAAATATGAATTTAGAAAATACGATGTGTTTAACCCGAGGTTGGATTGAGTTGTGATGTAAACCTGCCCGGAACCGCCCGGTTGTCCAGTAGTCACAACAATACCTATCCAATGTGGGTGGTTAAACACGGCGCCCAATAAGGACCCGAGGTTTGACTGGGTTGTGGCGTAAGACTGCCCGGACCCAACCGGCAACAGGCAGCCACAACAATACCTGTCTAATGTGAGAGGTCGAGGCCTTAATAAGACAATTAAGGCTGAGTCAGGATTGATAGGATTAATTAAATTAAATTAATACTTAATCAAAATGGAACATGCTAAACTATACAGACTGGTTGGGGTTTAGGTTTACAAAACACTTAACCAACTTAGCATGTTGGCTAGAAATAGAAAACCTAGTAGCGGGGGACCCTTTTCAGCAGTAACCCTACAAGGTGTATCAGGATACCCTGAACTAGGCAGGGTGGGGCACGATTACTAGGCTGACTGTAAGAGGTCAAATCGACGGCGGTGGTGCAGCAGTGTAGGTTTTAACGGGGTGCGGGCGTGCACACACTCCGGCGCAGAAAAATAAGGCACTGGGCACCAGTAGCATACCTGTGCATTCTAGGATTGTGTCGGGCCGCCACCATGGGACTTGATACACCCCATGGTGGGACCAGCATAGGTAACTACAACATCGGGGGCCGTAAGACACATGTAACTATGCGAGTAGGAGCCGATCATTAGAAACGAAACACTTCACCCTGATTATGGGGTGCCTATTGGGAACCAGTTTATATGGATGCAGAGATGAATATGGGGTATGATAGTATATTCGACTCTAGACAGCTTAACTTAGTTTATGGTGCTTTCCCATTTCCAGTTTATACTTATCATACCCAGTTCTTTATTCATAGACTGAATAGTCCTAGACTTACTCAGGCTTTATGTCTGACTCTACTTTTCTTTCGCCTTCTTTTCTTTCGTCCCCCCCCCCCCAGGTCCACAGGGAGGGAATACCGCAGCTTGACCAGTTTCCACATCCAGCTTGAAGAGAAAGAATGCATGGCTTAGATCTTTTTCATTTTGGACTATGGCTTTGGACAGCAATTATGAGACTTATGCAGTTTACTTATGTTTTTATGCTTCTTTAAATAATGTAATCAAGACAGTTATGAAGATGTAATGGTTTTTGGAAGTATTGTAAGACAAGTTATGACATGGTTTGTGTAACACGTATTTTGTTGAAATAAAATTGCTGTTGTTTTCCGCTGTTCAAAAATATGTGTATTTATATCTGTCTTGTATATCTGTGACTTATACTTATAAACCTCCACCAAAATTAGGGCATTCCCTTTGAGAGTAACCCTAACGGAGGTGGGGTGTTTCAATATGCCTCTTTGACTATGAACATTTCCTATGACTATGAACATTGCCTATGACTATGAACATTTCCTATGACTATGAACATTGCCTATGACTATATGACTATGAATATTGCCTATGACTATGAACATTGCCAATGACTATGGACATTGCCTGTGACTGTGACTATGATAATTATTTCCATGACTATGAACACAAGCCTATACCTATGATTAGGAAGTAAAACTATTATCTATGACATAAATGGGACAACTGTGATTCAGCACCTATGGTTCATGATTAGGAAAGTGTTTAAGTTTTGTGACTGTGAAATTGGGTCTAAACCTGATTATCTATCTTGTCTGTTCTTTGTTTTCTTTGGTTTTAGACCTTGGGAATTCACCTATTAAGTTAGGTCTACCCATGTTCTTGAACCTACGCCTTTATTCTGTCTATTCTTGGTTTTAGACCTTGGGAATTTACCTATTAAGTTAGGTCTACCCATGTTATTGAGCCGACGTCGTTATTCAACCCTTTTTATGCAAGTTAGTATGTCTATCCTTTGCATAGCATCTTTGGTTCATTCCCTATTTTCTACGAACCTAGCTTTATTTATAATCTAGAATGAATCACGATTATACGAACGGTGGGAATGCGGTTTGGGCAAAATATGAAATTTACTAAAAACATAGTTTAACTTGGAATTGGCATAAATTAGGAACATGTATTATGGCATGTTCATAGAAATGCAAATTGGATAAATTTGACATGAATTATAAGATGTGTAATTTGAATCTAGTATTGACATGTAAATCTAGCATTTACATGAATAGTGAACTAGAGTAATAAGTCTAGTTTGACGTGAATTAGAATGTTGAATCGGAATTGGATTAGCTAATTTGGCACAGTAAGTATATTGGCATAAATGTGAAATTGGCCATAATTGAGAATAATTGTCAGGTTTAGAAAAGTCATGGTTAGTGACACTTAATTTGGTATAGTTTACATACCAAAAAGCATAAATATGATTTAGGAAGGGAAATGGGCCATAGAAATAAATGTAGACAATTTACATTAAAAGAGTAATTGGGAAATAAGTAAATTAGGAATAATTTACCTATAGAATCTGGCCTGAATGAGGAAATGTGAATTTAGACAAATTAAAGGTTTATTAACGACATCTCTTTTAATAATAAGCCAGAAAGTCCTAAGGTGACAGAGAGGATAGTGTCTAGGCTTGAGTTTGGAAAATACAAGTTTCCTGCTCTCCCTGGCTATCCCTAACTGATCCGACGGACGGGACGGTTACTTTCAAAACCTGATTTGAAAACTAATCAAAATCCCTTTGAACTTAGAAAACACGAATATGCCTAACCTGAGGTTAGACTGAGTTGCGATGTAAACCTGCCCGGAACCAACCGGCACATCCAGTATTCGCAACAATATCTGTCTAATGTGAGTGGTAGCGGCTTTAATTTATTTAGTTAAGCTAGAATGGGAGGGTTAAGTCCACAGGAACACTTAACCAATTTAACACAGTTAAGCTAGGATGGGAGGGCTAAGTCCATAGGGACACTTAACCAACTTCACATGGTAACAAGACAAGATTTGTAGGGGTTAAGTAACTAAGGAAACACTTAGCCAAATTAACATGTTAACTAGACTAGAAGGTGGGGTTAAGTAAAATTAATACACTTAGCCAAATTAACATGTTAACTAGACTAGAAGGTGGGGTTAAGTAAAGTTAATAAACTTAGCCAAATTAATATGTTAACTAGACTAGATGTTGGGGTTAAGTAAAATCTAATACACTTAGCCAATTTTGAAATGTTAGCTGGGCTAGACTGTAGGGTTAAGTAAACTTGAACACTTAACCATCAGATTGTGATAAAGGAATAGGGTTAAGTTTAAAACATGAAGGGATAATACTTAACCATTAATAACATGTTAGTTAAAACAGAGGGGCAGGGTTAAGTTAAAAAGGAACACTTAACCAATACAGAATGAAGGGGTAGGGTTAAGTAATAAGAAATACTTAACCAATATAACTTGTTTTGTGATAGGGTTAAGCCAACATGGATCACTGATAACACTTAACCAGTTTAACAGGATAAAGGAAGAGGGTTAAGTTGGCTTGAATTGACTAATGACACTTAACCAATCCAAATTGACGGGAAAGAGAACTAAGTAGTAAACCTTAGTTAAGAAAACAACGATTCTGGAAACTAAGTGGTAAATCTTATTTAGTAAAACTAAGTAGTAATTCTTAGTATAACACGGGAAGGAGCGAATGTCCGTCTGGGTAAAAAGAAGGCTCCAACGAATTGGGTTACGAAGCCCGAGGCTTCGAGGGGACGTGAGGGTACTCTTGGTATCCCTCTATGAGGCTGTAGATGATCCTCTTGGGCTCACAGAGGTTAAGGTCTGCGTAGAAGAACTAGGGGTATGCCTTGGTTGCAATATATGGCAACCTAAAGACCAGGATGGACCGGCGTGATTCGGCGCGAAAACGGTAGCCCTGTGATAGCAACTTGTCGTCTACCATTCATCTTGAGTCAATCGAGATTCTGAAGCGGAAAGGCGGAGAACTCCAAAAGACCATATACTTGCTATCTAGTTATGGGTGAGGATGGCCATAGGATAGTGGGGGCACCAGGGGCCTGCGTATAGTTCTCATTTTTCAAGGTGTGCCTTTCATTAGTTGAGGGAGGGGTCAAGTGGGACCATAGCCACTGGAATAAAAATAGACCTTAGCATCTACATCGGCAGATATCTGAAAGCTCCCGACCGAGTTCTGTATTCCTTGATTTGCCCTGTCACAGGACTCGGACCGCACATTACAGGACATGTGCATCTAGACAAGCGATAACGATTCGTGATACATGCGTAGGTAGTGTGTCCTAGACTTGGGGGCATCGTTCGACAGGTAGCATAATCCCTAGTTGGACTAGGTGGCATAAATCCTGAATCCGAGAAGCGTTCAGCAGATAGCGTAAACTCTAGTTAAATCTAGAAAGCACTTGATAGAAAACCCTAGATTAAATCTAGGTAACAAATAAATAAGTGGATGTCTGAAGGCGATGGAAAATACAGGGATTGGGATCACGTTAGCGTTACTAGTTGGGATATTAGTTAGCTGGTGCAGAGATATAGATACCAGTATAACAAGGAAATAGCAAAGCGGCGAAAGTATTAGAGCATATCCAGTTTATCTTATCTTAGCATATCTTGTGATTATCTTGTCTAATCTTGTTGACCCTATCATCGTGGTGTTATCTTGTATTCAGTTAATTCATGTCGTTTTGTTTTTCCATGTTCACATGCTAGAAGTTACTGAACTTACTCAGGCTTTATGTCTGACTCTGTTTTTCTTTCGTCTTCTTTTCCTCCGTCCCCCCCCCCCCCAGGTAGTAAAGGAGGGAATAGTATAGCTCAGGTTAAGTTGGACTATCACTCTTTCCTAGCTTGAAGATTTGTTGAAGTTTTGCTTGGATTCTCTTTTCAGATGCTATGGCTGGCTCTTGCTAAAATCGGGGAATATAAATGTTGTTTTTATGCTTCTTTATTTTGTAAGACAGATGATACTCTGATATTGTAAAGAAACCATTGTACAAACTATTTTGTCAATAAAGCATAGTTTTATTTTCCGCTGTTTAATTTCTGTCTGTCTTGTAATTTATCTACATCTTTTACCCTAAATGCTCCACAGAACTTAGTGCATTCCCTTTGTGAGTGACACTAACGGATGTGAGGTGTTACACGTGGTATCAGAGCTGAAGGTTACCGGATCAGATGAAAGATTTGAAAATTTGTTTTCAAACCGGTTTTAAAAGAAGCATTTTCAAAAGGAAATTTTTGTTTTAAAGACATATTCCCCAAAGCCATACACACTATCTTCTCTTCCTCTGTTTAAATTCTTGTCTCCTTATTTCTTGAGTCTCTGGGGCTCCTGGCTTTCTGGGAGGTAACCTCATCGAAGAGCAAAGTAGTGCCCGGCTTCCATCCATAGCCGTAGTTGTTTCATTGACGGGCAGTTTTCTTGCGAAGCTTATAGGGTTTTTCGGACGATGGAGGCAGTTTTCGAGAGATTTGTCAACATGACTACACACAGGAGGGGATGAGGACTTTGGCTAAGGAGCATAACCCTAGGATGAGGAATTCATGGATGTAGACTTAGCACACGAAGGAGGAAGAAATTATAAAACCTAAGACAAGAGGAAGTATTTTTACTAGGGTATGATAGGGCATATACTTAAGGACAAGGGCAAGAACGAGGACGAGATTTTCAGAAGGACAAGTACATGCTTTCGCCACCAAGCGTACCCAGGAGAAAGGTAGTCCGGTTGGAAGAGTTTAGTTTTCTGTTTGTATTATTTCCTTAGGTTCTAGCGCTTCTCATTTGTTCATATCCACTTCCATAGTTGGGTCTCTGCACCATAGTACTTGTATAGTAGAAAGATCCCACTAGAGTCTCAAATCCAATTGGTGGTCCGACCAGTTTATTTTTGGTTAGTAGGGATTTGAGAATAGCTATCGAGTTTGCTTATATCATCTCACGTAGATCGTCTAAATTCGGAGGAGATATTCCTCGGGTGCTTGTCTGATATTGGTTTAGGTCTTTGGGGCTTGTACTTGAGGAACGTCGAGTTCGACTAGGATGGTTTGCGTGAGAGATGAATAGTTGTGGCAGGCACTCCAAAAAGCACGTAGTGACCTTTCGACCCTTATAGTTATGGCGTGATGGATAAGCTAAGAGGAGAAACCTCAAGCCATCTTAGTACATACACTTGGTACCGTGATTGACATCTGTTTATTTTGGAAATGGAGATCGGAAACTTCACAATCGTGAAGAAAAATTAGTTAAGATACAGTGGAGTAAAGTTCAAGAAGGCTAGATACTAGCATCATACCCTTTTCCCTTAAGGGTGCATCCTTGATTTCTTTGGTAGGAGCTTTACGCATAATTGTTTCTCTCTTTCCAAAGTATATCCTCTAGGTCGTATCTTCGATCCTTAGGTAGAAACTCCTTTGGATGTAAACATGTATTTGAAACATGTTATGGTTGATGGTTGCAAGTGGTTGCAAATGGTTGCTCGTGAATGCATATGCATACGTTTTAGGCCCTAGATCAGTTCGGGCGCTTTCATATTGCATTTACAGATATGTATTTGTTTGTAAGTTGAACTTGACATGTTAGCATATGGACGTTGCATATGGATGAATGGTTGTGCACGCATGTAGTATTTACATAACTAGGGATGCTTGCATACATGATTGGACGCATGGCACTGACATGATTCGCATTAAGGAGGTCAACTGAATCAGTAGACCGCCTGATTTTGCATTAGATAAAGACATATACACACACTATGCATATGAACATGAAAGCATTAGAAATCTTTTAAGGACAATGAATGCCTGTGGTTGAATGGTTCAGTAGATGGGTGATTGGATGATAGGACACATTCTTCCTAACTTGAAGATTTCGGGGACGAAACCCTTTTAATTGGGGGAGAATGTAACACCCCGTAATCCTGCAACACTAGGATTCACAAATCAAGGCAGAATTAAAAGTTAAAATCAAGGGAAACGGGCTGCGCCATTGCGTTCGTCTCGGAATTCTGCATAAAAACGAATCCGAGTTTGCGTAAATTGGAGTCCGTATGAGGAAGATATGGCCTTCGGAAGATTCAGCGAAGTTCGAATTTCAAAACAGATCAGAAAAGCGAATTCAAATTCGAAATCAGACCCAGGATGGTCTGGGCGGGAATTCTCCCTCCCAAGGCACCCAGGTCGACTGGGTAGTCGACCTGGGGGTCGACCCCCCTGCTTTTTCCAGCTTTCTGAAACTGGTTCGTTCCTCTGTATCTAGACGCCATTCTGACCAGATTCATTGACTTCTACACTATATAAACAGCCCTAGTCTCCTTCTCTATTCACAATTCTTCTCTACCCTTATGCTGCAAAGATTCTTAGTGAACATGGCTTCTTCTCCTCCTCTTAATTAAATAATAAATAGAATAATATATATAATAAATCAAGACGGGGAGATGCTGCTCAAAGACTTTCAAGAAGAGGAGATTCAAGCTAGAATTCAAGTGAAGATTCAAACGACTGCAACGACTATTTTTCTACGAATCTAATCTAATCTCTGTAAGTCGGTTACTTTTTAGATTTGAACGTTTCTCTCTGTCCGTGACATGAATTAAAGGAATAAAAGAATATGCCAAATCTTTCTATTCGAATCTGTGCCTACATCTTTGGACTTAATTAAGAACTGTTATGATTCGATGACCGATAAGACTGTGACTATGAAACTATGGACCTTAGAACCATATGCCTCTTTGACTATGAACATTTCCTAGGACTATGAACATTGCCTATGACTATGAACATTTCCTATGACTATCAACATTGCCTATGACTATGAATATTGCCTATGACTATGAACATTGCCTATGACTATGGACATTGCCTATGACTGTGACTATGAGAATTATTTCCATGACTATGAACGCAAGCCTATACCTTTGATTAGGAAGCAAAACTATTGTCTATGACATAAATGGAACAACTGTGATTAAGCACCTATGGTTCATGACTAGGAAAGTGTTTAAGTTTTGTGACTGTGAAATTGGGTCTAAACCCGATTATCTATCCTGTCTGTTCTTTGTTTTCTTTGGTTTTAGACCTTGGGAATTTACCTATTAAGTTAGGTCTACCCATGTTCTTGAACCTACGCCTTTATTCTGTCTATTCTTGGTTTTAGACCTTGGGAATTTACCTATTAAGTTAGGTCTACCCATGTTCTTGAGCCGACGTCGTTATTCAACCCTTTTTATGCCAGTTAGTATGTCTATCCTTTGCATAGCATCTTTGGTTCATTCCCTATTTTCTACGAACCTAGCTTTATTTATAATCTAGAATGAATCACGATTATACGAACGGTGGGAATGCGGTTTGGGCAAAATATGAAATTTACTAAAAACATAGTTTAACTTGGAATTGGCATAAATTGGGAACATGTATTATGGCATGTTCATAGAAATGCAAATTGGATAAATTTGACATGAATTATAAGATGTGTAATTTGAATCTAGTATTGACATGTAAATCTAGCATTTACATGAATAGTGAACTAGAGTAATAAGTCTAGTTTGACGTGAATTAGAATGTTGAATCGGAATTGGATTAGCTAATTTTGCACGGTAAGTATATTGGCATAAATGTGAAATTGGCCATAATTGAGAATAAATGTCAGGTTTAGAAAAGTCATGGTTAGTGACACTTAATTTGGTATAGTTTACATACCAAAAAGCATAAATATGATTTAGGAAGGGAAATGGGCCATAGAAATAAATGTAGACAATTTACATTAAAAGAGTAATTGGGAAATAAGTAAATTAGGAATAATTTACCTATAGAATCTGGCCTGAATGAGGAAATGTGAATTTAGACAAATTAAAGGTTTATTAACGACATCTCTTTTAATAATAAGCCAGAAAGTTCTAGGGTGACAGAGAGGATAGTGTCTAGGCTTGAGTTTGGAAAATACAAGTTTCCTGCTCTCCCTGGCTATCCCTAACTGATCCGACGGACGGGACGGTTACTTTCAAAACCTGATTTGAAAACTAATCAAAAGCCCTTTGAACTTAGAAAACACGAATATGCCTAACCCGAGGTTAGACTGAGTTGCGATGTAAACCTGCCCGGAACCAACCGGCACATCCAGTATTCGCAACAATATCTGTCTAATGTGAGTGGTAGCGTCTTTAATTTATTTAGTTAAGCTAGAATGGGAGGGTTAAGTCCATAGGAACACTTAACCAATTTAACACAGTTAAGCTAGGATGGGAGGGCTAAGTCCATAGGGACACTTAACCAACTTCACATAGTAACAAGACAAGATTTGTAGGGGTTAAGTAACTAAGGAAACACTTAGCCAAATTAACATGTTAACTAGACTAGAAGGTGGGGTTAAGTAAAATTAATACACTTAGCCAAATTAACATGTTAACTAGACTAGAAGGTGGGGTTAAGTAAAGTTAATACACTTAGCCAAATTAATATGTTAACTAGACTAGAGGTTGGGGTTAAGTAAAATCTAATACACTTAGCCAATTTTGATATGTTAGCTAGGCTAGACTGTAGGGTTAAGTAAACTTGAACACTTAACCATCAGATTGTGATAAAGGAATAGGGTTAAGTCTAAAACATGAAGGGATAATACTTAACCATTAATAACATGTTAGTTAAAACAGACGGGCAGGGTTAAGTTAAAAAGGAACACTTAACCAATACAGAATGAAGGGGTAGGGTTAAGTAATAAGAAATACTTAACCAATATAACTTGGTTTGTGATAGGGTTAAGCCAACATGGATTACTGATAACACTTAACCAGTTTAACAGTATAAAGGAAGAGGGTTAAGTTGGCTTGAATTGACTAATGACACTTAACCAATCCAAATTGACGGGAAAGAGAACTAAGTAGTAAACCTTAGTTAAGAAAACAACGATTCTGGAAACTAAGTGGTAAATCTTAGTTAGTAAAACTAAGTAGTAATTCTTAGTATAACACGGGAAGGAGCGAATGTCCGTCTGGGTAAAAAGAAGGCTCCAACGAATTGGGTTACGAAGCCCGAGGCTTCGAGGGGACGTGAGGGTACTCTTGGTATCCCTCTGTGAGGCTGCAGATGATCCTCCTGGGATCACAGAGGTTAAGGTCTACGTAGAAGAACCAGGGGTATGCCTTGGTTGCAATATATGGCAACCTAAAGACCAGGATGGATCGGCGTGATTCGGCACGAAAACGGTAGCCCTGTGATAGCAACTCGTCGTCTACCATTCATCTTGAGTCAATCGAGATACGTGAAGCGGAAAGGCGGAGAACTCCAAAAGACCATATACTTGCTATCTAGTTATGGGTGAGGATGGCCATAGGATAGTGGGGCACCAGGGGCCTGCGTATAGTTCTCATTTTTCAAGGTGTGCCTTTCATTAGTTGAGGGAGGGGTCAAGTGGGACCATAGCCACTGGAATAAAAACAGACCTTAGCATCTGCATCGGCAGATATCTGAAAGCTCCCGACCGAGTTTTGTATTCCTTGATTTGCCCTGTCACAGGACTCGGACCGCACATTACAGGACATGTGCATCTAGACAAGCGATAACGATTCACGATACATGCGTGGGGAAGTATAGGAACATATACCACTCTAGGTACTGTGTCCTAGACTTGGGGGCATCGTTCGACAGGTAGCATAATCCCTAGTTGGACTAGGTGGCATAAATCCTGAATCCGAGAAGCGTTCAGCAGATAGCGTAAACTCTAGTTAAATCTAGAAAGCACTTGATAGAAAACCCTAGATTAAATCTAGGTAACAAATAAATAAGTGGATGCCTGAAGGCGATGGAAAATACAGGGATTAGGATCACGTTAGCGTTACTAGTTGGGACATTAGTTAGCTGGTGCAGAGATATAGAAACCAGTATAACAAGGAAATAGCGAAGCGGCGAAAGTATTAGAGCATATCCAGTTTATCTTATCTTAGCATATCTTGTGATTATCTTGTCTAATCTTGTTGACCCTATCATCGTGGTGTTATCTTGTATTCAGTTAATTCATGTCGTTTTGTTTTTCCATGTTCACATGCTAGAAGTTACTGAACTTACTCAGGCTTCATGTCTGACTCTGTTTTTCTTTCATCTTCTTTTCTTCCGTTCCCCCCCCCCCCCCAAGGTAGTAAAGGAGGGAATAGTATAGCTCAGGTTAAGTTGGACTGTCACTCTTTCCCAGCTTTAAGATTTGTTGAAGTTTTTGTTGGATTCTCTTTTCAGATGCTATGGCTGGCTCTTGCTAAAATCGGGGAATATAAATGTTGTTTTTATGCTTCTTTATTTTGTAATACTGATGATACTCTGATATTGTAAAGAAACCATTGTACAAACTATTTTGTCAATAAAGCAAAGTTTTATTTTCCGCTGTTTAATTTCTGTCTGTCTTGTAATTTATCTGCATCTTTTACCCTAAATGCTCCACAGAACTTAGTCCATTCCCTTTGTCAGTGACACTAACGGATGTGGGGTGTTACAATTATATTACGTCACCATATATATATATTTACAACTAAAACTGAATATCACGTATTGGAAATTGGGTTTCCGTCTATGAACCGAGGTGAGGGATTGTCCTCACCAATTTCGAGACACACTAGCAAGTTCCTCAGGATCCCCCGCAGTGAACCCCTTGGATCTTCATGGCCGGTCATCCGTCGATGATTAGTTATACCATAAACTAAATGTTAGACGGTTCTATCGAACCTCTAAAATGGTCAGTATGTCGACCATATCCATTAGTCCCGTAGTGACCGATATAATATCCATCAGCCCAGATGAGCCAGTATATCCGAGGTACCTCGTCTCCAATCAAGTAAGGGCTCCATACCATGACGTTACTCGTAGCTAGAACTAACAATTGTCCATTTCCATGCAGTCATTATCCCGTTTTTGGTTCACATCAGGGTGCGAGGCTCGCGAATTAACGCTATATAAATCTATGCTATTTAAAGCCGTGCTTTGATCATCAACCACAAGGCTCTACTTTTCAACAAAAGCCTTGATCCTTTGTGTCTCAGCGACAATTCACGCCATGCGACTGTTATCTATCGATATATAACCTCTAAGCTCGTACGTCTTAGAGAAGGGTGTTAAGCAAGAGAATAAATTCTCCGCCACCAAACAGATATAAATTTAATAGAAATCAATCAACATATAATAAAATCCAATGTCATACACACATCCATTTACCAGTACGTTCTGGGTCTGAACGAAACCGGAGGCACCTTATTCCTCGTCCTATATGTCCAATACAGGAGAGAGGCACTCGCATATCCGGTCGATCTCCAAGTACGTCTGGAAGATCACCACTTATTACCTTGTCTTGGGTGTACAGCCCAATCAAGACAACAGTAATCATCCAAACGATGTGAAGATCTCCGGTCTTCAACCACCGTCTTCATCGTCGACTTATCGTCGTATCAATTATTCGGAATGAGATAAACCCAGTCTTTCCACATAACTTGCGTATTTTATAAACAAGTGCTATAAAAACACGACATACGCTTCATTCCAATCCAGAATATTCTTTTATTCAAATATTCTTTCTTTTTGGGAAAAGTACCCATTAATTTTATCAAAGATAAATTCTTTAAATTTATTCTTTAATCTTCTTTTGGATATCAATTCAAACCAAATTAAGGTTTATCCAACTAGTCGGGGTTAGCGAGCCATATCGATGTAATCATTTGTTTAATTTCCTAATCCCGACCTATTCATTCCAAGAGCAAAACCGGTAATACTCCATATCTAACACCATGGTGTTATCGCTAAATTTAATTTACCATTTCACGTTCAAATCTAATTAAAGATTTGACTATCTCCTGGAGTAAAACTGGTGATACTCCATTCTCGATCATTTCCCAAATCTGATAATTTAAATTATCACATTTCAATCTAATTAAAGATTCATTAAAACTCCACTTAGATTTAATCTTCCCAAAAATCAATATTAATGATTATTTAACCTTGGAAACACAAACATGCCGCATCGACAATCTACACCGTACTATTGATTTTTGCCGACATATAACATCTAAGCTCGTAAGTCTTAGAGAAGGGTGTTAAGAAAGAGAATAAATTCTCCTCCACCAAACAGATATATATTTAGCAGGGATCAACCATACAGTTCGAAATACAATGTTAGATATGTAATACTGTCTTTAACTAGGTTAAAGAACTAATGTTATTCAAAACACAGTTCACAATAAACCCAAATCACATTCCATTAATTATGGAATCTCCACGGAAAACAGATCAATATATACAATCGATTTCAATTTTCGTATGTAACAACCCGAAAATCTGGGCCAGTTTAAAATTTTTATTTTGGCAATTTTAGCGAATTTTGAACATTTAAAATAGATTATTTTAAATAATATCGACGAGAAATTTATTTTGAAGAGAATTCAAATGTATATATTTATACGCGTCGTCGTTAGAATATAAATATTTATATATAATTATAAATAGAATTGAAAATGGCGTGGTAGTTCGATAATTCGATTTCAAACTTCAATTGAATGTACCGGGTGCAAAACAATTCGGATTTTAGTGAAACCAAAAGCATTAGGATCTAATTGATAATATCTTTCCAACGAATCCGACAAATCAAGATTTCATAGCGGGAATCAAAAGATATGTCCAGTTGAAAATTCTGAATAGTCGCTATGGAATTCAGGCCCTTAAAAATGGAAATTTTGTAAACGACCTCGGATTTCGACGAAACCACTTTTGTTGGGTCTGTGATGAAAGGTTATTGCTAGATTCCAAATTTCATAATTTTTCAAATCAGTATGTGAGCGTGGCAAAGGAAAACGCGTTTGACCAGTTTCAGTTGATTTTAATCGACTGGAAATTGGCCATTTTTCTAACGGTCTCAGAATTCGACGAAACTAGTTTTGTTAGGACCGTATCGTCAATATGAAGCTAGAAAATATTTTTATGGAATTTATAGAGTTGTTATGTGACCCCGGTAATTTGAAATGTACGTTTAAAATTCAATATAGAGATTTAAATGTAAATTTAACGGAAACCGATTGTAACAGCCGAATCAGCTTATGATGCATATCCCATTGTGTTCGGAATGGGGGTGAAACGCTATGGACGACAGGCGGCGGGCCTCATTTAGAGGTCGTATGTAAAAGTCAACTTTTAGAAATAAAATAAAATAAAATAAAAATATCCCTTCTCCCCCTTTATTTCGTTCTGCCCCCCCCCCCCCCCCCCCCCGTTCATTCCTCAAAATCAAAACGAGAAAAAAAAAAGAACGAAACCTAAATCGATGCGCCTCCACCAGGTTCCAGCCGCCCCTCCCCTTAAACCGCCGCCGCCACGCGAAGACCCCCCCCCCAAGGCGCCTGAGGCGATGCGCGAGAGCCCCCCCCCCCCCGGTGGCGCGACGATCGCGACACCCCCCCCCCCCCCCTTGCCGCAGTCCACCATCGGAGCCCCCCCGTAAGTTCACTGATTTTTTTTTATTTACTTTAAAACTGATTTTTTTTTATTATTTACTTTAAAACAGATTTTTATAAATTTAGATTAGAAAGCAAATACGATTTTAATTGAATATAAAGTTTAGATATTTATTCGTATGAAGAATATATTCTTATTCATATGAAGTATAAATGGGTAATCATATAAAGATTAGATTTTCAACGAAGTAAAAATATGATTTTTATATATTGAACATCGAAGTAAAAATATGATTTTTATATATTGAACATCGAAGTAAAAATATGATTTTTATATATTGAACATCGAAGTAAAAATATGATTTTTATATATTGAACATCGAAGTAAAAATATGATTTTTATATATTGAACATCGAAGTAAAAATATGATTTTTATATATGGAACATCGAAGTAAAAATATGATTTTTATATATTGAATAGCGAAGTAAAAATTCGATTTTTATATATTGAATAGCGAAGTAAAAATTCAATTTTTACATATGTAGAGAATACAGGCAACGAAGCTGACAAAGATGAGATAACGACGAATATTTCTCTAAATGAAGTGCCGTGAAGTTGGATAGCTATTGGTGAGAATTTCTCACCTTTCAATTTCATTTTCTAGTTATATATATATATATATACTAGGATGCAGACGATGCTTAGTAGCACCCGACACAATCGTCCACAGACCATGGACTTGTTTGTTTGGTTGCGTAAATTAGTTGGATGATTTGATTTGAATTTGGTTGTTTGGTGAATTTGATTGATGTGTGAATGGCGTGGGCCTTCACTAGACCGGGGATAAGGCTAGGCTTCGTCCCGTTTCTAGTATCGTGCCGTTATGCCGCCGAAATTTTCTAAAATATGTTAGAAGAATAAAAATATCATTTTATTTAAAGAATGAACTGAATAGAAATTCATATGTTGGAATAAAATGTTTTATCGTTAAAAATATAATTTTTAACGTGAATGTGAATAAATAAATATTCATTTACAAACCAGACGGTTTGTTTATGTACACCTATTTGAAGGACATTGATTGGGTCGATAAATTTTACACATCGCCCAACTACACGAATAAAATATTTGTTTGATTGTTTGAAACCCTACACGGGTGTTGGGATGAAATATGAAGTTCACTCATCCTGATTGATTAAATATGTCGATCGATTGATTGACATGCTGTTATAAGCGTTAGATATCTATATTTAATGCTTATACAGTGTAGTGCACTTTGGTTGATGGTTGATTATTTTTCAATGCTATTATATACATGTGTTGTATGAAAATCCATATAATTAACTTTATATGGTAATTGATTGGGCCTCATTCCAATTTAGAAAATAAAGAATTTTATAAAATAAAAGTTCATGTGTTGACCGTACTCATCCGTTGAGATTAGTCATGTGTTGAATGAAATATTTTAACAATAAAATTTATACCTTTGTCACTATAAAATAAAAGTTCATGTGTTGACCGTAATCATCCGTTGAGATTAGTCATGTGTTGAACGAAATAATTTAACAAAAATAGTCACACGTGGACAGTACTCATTCGTTGAGATTAGTCGTGTGTTGACAAAAATAAATATTCATTTGTTGAATAGAATATGTGAAAATAGAAATGTATGAAGCCGTGTTGGTTAGATTGACGCCATTTTGACGTGAACGATATTTATACCGATTATTCTTTTCGAAATGAATATTGAAAAACGATTTCGAAATGAATATTGAAAAACGATTTCGAAATGAATTGAATTGAAAACGATTTCGAAATGAATTTTGAAAACGATTTCGAAATGAATTGAATTGAAAACGATTTCGAAATGAATTGAATTGAAAACGATTTCGAAATGAATTGAATTGAAAACGATTTCGAAATGAATTGAATTAAAAACGATTTCGAAATGAATATTGAAAAACGATTTCGAAATGAATTGAATTGAAAACGATTTCGAAATGAATATTGAAAAACGATTTCGAAATGAATTGAATTGAAAACGATTTCGAAATGAATTGAATTGAAAACGATTTCGAAATGAATTCTGAAAACGATTTCGAAATGAATTGAATTGAAAACGATTTCGAAATGAATTGAATTGAAAACGATTTCGAAATGAATTGAATTGAAAACGATTTCGAAATGAATTGAATTGAAAACGATTTCGAAATGAATTGAATTGAAAACGATTTCGAAATGAATTGAATTGAAAACGGTTTCGAAATGAATTTTGAAAACGATTTCGAAATGAATTGAATTGAAAACGATTTCGAAATGAATTGAATTGAAAATGATTTCGAAATGAATTGAATTGAAAACGATTTCGAAATGAATTGAATAGAAAACGATTTTGATTTCAATTGAATGTATAACGAATTCGAATTGATTTGAAAACGAGTTGAAATGAATTCAAATTGAATTGAAATTTGAATTAAATAGAAATGAATTTTAAAAACGAATTTACAGGGAAAATTCAATTTTGATTCGAATTAAAATTGAAATGTTTTTTTTTTTTGAAACGAAATTAAAACGATTTATAAAATTCGTTTTAAATATAAATCGATGAAATATATATTATATATATAATATAATGGCCTGAATAGAACGCGCCGCGGCAGTTCGTGAATTTCGACCATTTATTTCAAACGGACATTACGGGAGATCCGACCGTCGGATTCTCCTAAAACCGGAACCGTTGGGTTCGTATCGAAAAGATCTTTCTAACGAATATTAGAAATTAGAAATCTAACGGTTGGATTTGGAATTATGTCCAAATCAAATTTGAAAAAAGGTCGCTGTAAGTGCAGTTCGATGGCCGTTGATGGAAATCGACTGTACGGGCCTTGATAAAATTATTAAAAATGGTAATAATTTGTGTAAAATCATAAGAAATGATTTAGAAAGAATTGGGATGAAAAACTCCATATTTGAAAAGATAAAAATAGATTTTTATCGAAATAAACTAGTTTGGAACTAGAATTATAATTCTATTTATTTTTAAGTAAATAAATTGAATTTGAAAAGGGTTTTAAAAATAACCAAAATTTCCAATGATTGCATTGGAGTGGATTTGAATCGAAATTGTCTTCGGAATATTTCGATGTTAGAATTCGTGATTATACAGGTGTTGTTATGGAAATTTGAAAGATATATATTTATATCGTTATTTCCAATACGACATTTGTTAATCGTAGAATTTGATATTGAATATAAGCCGATATATTTTCTATTCAGAGCCTTGTATTGAATATCAAATGTGATTTGGGTTTGTCGTGAATGGTGTCTTCACTAACACTGTTCTTGAACCCAGTTGAGAAAAGATTAAATCTTTTATTTAGATTTAATGAAGTGTACCAATTAAATAATATTTAATTGGAATTGAATTGATATTGATTTTTGGATTTATCGTGAACAGTGTTTTAAATAACACTCGTTCTTTAACCCGATAATTAATGGAATGTGACTTTGGGTTTATCGTGAACCGTGTTTTAAATGACACGGATTCTTTAACCCAGTTAACGATTAAAACTAAGTGGAGTTTTAATGAATCTTTAATTAGATTGAAATGATCGAAAATGGAGTATCACCAGTTTTGCTCCAAGCGATAGTTAAATCTTTAATTAGATTTGAACGTGAAATGGTAATTGAATTTACCGATAACACTGTGGTGTTAGATATGAAGTATTACCAGTTTTACTTCATGGGATGAATAGGTTGGGATTGGGAAATTAAAATAAATGATTACTTCGGTAAGGTTCGCTAATCCCGACTAGTTTGAATTGAGATTCAAAAATAGAATAAAGAATAAATTCAAGGAATTTATCTTGGATAAAATTAATGGGAACCTTTCCCTATGAATGTGAAATTTAGAAACTAACTGTCGGTTAGCCAAGCAGAATGGTTTTCTGGATATTGATTTGATGTTGGTTTCGGCCTTCGGGGTTAATATTTGGGAAATTATTCTCTTGATTAATTTACGGTTAGTGACTGATGAATTGGAATGAGGCGTATGTTGTGTTTGTGTAACACTTATTTAAAATATACGCGAGTTATTTGGAAAGACCGGGTTTATCCCATTCTGAATAACTGATACGACGATAAGTCGAAGATGAAGACGGTGGTCGAAGACCAGAAGTCTTCACGTCGTTTGGGTGATTACTGATGATCTTGATTGGGCTGTACACCCAAGAAGATGGAAACAGTTGGTGATCGTCCAGACGTACTTGGAGATCGATGGATATGCGGGGTACTAGGTGCCTCCGGTTTCGTTCAGCCCCAGAACGGACTTGTAAATGGACTGCGTCTGACATTGGATTTTAGTCCGTGTGATTGATCTCTATTAAATATATATCTGCTTGGCGGCGGAGAATTTATTCTCTTGCTTATCGCCCTTCTCTGAGACGTACGAGCTCAGGGGTTATATATTGATGGATATCAATCGCATGGAGTGAATTGCCTGTGTGGCATGCCTAAGTGGCAAATGATCAAGGCTTCTGTTGAAAAGAAAAGTCTTGTGGTGATGATCAGAGCACGGCCTTTGTGGCGTAGCTTTGTGTAACATTTACTTCGCGAGTTTCACACCCGGTATGAACCAAAAACGGGAGATGGACCTCAGGGAGGACTTGCGTTTCTTTCTAGCTAAAAGTGGCGTCAGTGGTTTTACACGCCCTGACGAGTTTGACTTATGTGGTTGTTGCTGTTGCGAGGCGCCTCGGATTGATCGGTCGTTCTCGAACCGATGGAGTCATTTGATGGCTCATTTGTGCCCCAAAGGGCGGGGAAACGTAGTGTTCAGGCATTTTAATCCACATCGGTGGACCGGCCCTGACGATCCAAGGGTCACTCGAGCTCTGATCCTGAGACATGGTAGGCTAGATTGTCTCGAATCGGTTGAGGACTATCTTTTGCCTCGGTTCATAGAAGGAAATCCAATTTCCAAATACGTGACTTTGCGGTTTTATTTGTAAATCTATATATGGCGACATGATATATGGTACCCATGCCGCCTATGATTGATACTTATGATTTGAAGTTGTTTTATACACTATGCACTTATTATAGTATCAAATGATTTGTTTTAAACGTATCAAGCATTCTTTGGCTATTATAAGGGAAAACCCTATCCCCCGGCTTGCGTTGCATTGTGTGATAGGACCTGGGTCTTATAACAGCTTCATCTTTCTTTATTTAGCATTGCGCTGTTTGTTTTATGCACTGGTATTCTTGGGAGGAAACCCGTTCCGTGTTATACGGCGTGGTCCCTTGATTTACCTAACTTTAAAAATAAAGATTAATAACTGTTTTAGTTCTCACACCAGTCACATGACTGACCTGGAGTTTATTGTTTTAACCTAAACTCTGGGTGCCCCTATTTTCGACACGGGCAGCTAGTAGTTTTGGTTTTGCAGATTTATATTCACAGGATCCTGGTTTACAGCTGGAATGATATCCGGAAAGCTTTGTATCCGTATATCTCTTCTAGTTGTGTATTGTATTATTTTCCGCTGCTATGCATTTAAATGTAATTTAAATCTCTGATATTTCTGTGTAATATTCATTTATACTCTGTATATTCTTGTAATCTGATGCATTGTTGTAATATACAATGAAATGTTCTTCTGTATGTGTTCTGTTGTGGTTTGTTCTTGAACTATCCGACGCTTTCCTTCACGGGGGAGTTGCGGGTTTTTACAGTTGGTATCAGAGCTTTGGTTTACAAAGCTCAGAGAACAAGGCACATTAGAACCATACGAAAGAATTCATCAGATATTGGATTAGTAATATCCAACTAGAATGACTCGTTAGAGATAGGATCAGTAGTATCCTAGAACGAGTGTGAAGAGTATATTTTTCAAATGAAAACAAATCTTGTTTTGAAATTTAAAACAATTATTCGTATTTGATTATCCATATATATTGAGTTGGACAGTCCAGTATATAAAGATTTTGCGTATACGTCTGATCCACGTGTGTTTGGAATTTTAATATACTGGATAGATATAGAATCACACTCTAGTCGCCCGGAGATGATGTTGATAATGACCATGGCATCATCAATATTTATGTTCGTGCTCCGAAGGTGTGATTTCTATATATTTCCTATTGACTGGTGTGAGAACCAAAATTAGATAGGGCTTATTGTTGTGATTTGGCATCAAAAAACTGATTTTTGACTATGTATCAAAGTTATCAATTTGAAAAGCTAATCAACAAATTGATTGATGTTTGTGTTGTTTGTTTATTTGTTTGCTAATTTTTAGCCATTTAGCCTAATTGAATCACATATTGAATTATATTGAAAATTAGTCGCATTTGCTTGCATATACTTGTACTTACATTGAACAAGTCATAGAAAGGAGGCTAGAGCAGAGAATAAAATTTGTTTGCCCGACAAATAGGTACATGTTTACTACATGATTTACTGTTTCGTTTGGGTGATGATGATTTTATGAGCCTATTGGCTAGCCGCTTGGCTTTTTCTTTTTCTTTTTGAGATCCGAAGGACCGGGGAAGCTATTTGAGATTTCCCGATGCTCCCATTGCAAGGGTGGTTATGGCGAAATTTTTCGAAAATTTAGGGTGTTAGCGAAATTTTTGGAAATTCTCAGAAACTGAAAAGTTGGAGAATGGAAGCCAGATCGAACATAGAGTTGATTAATCAAACCACTTTCGACTTTGTTCCTTTTCGGGGACGAAAAGTTTTAAGTGGGGGAGATTGTAACAACCCGAAAATCTGGGCCAGTTTAAAATTTTTATTTTGGCAATTTTAGCGAATTTTGAACATTTAAAATAGATTATTTTAAATAATATCGACGAGAAATTTATTTTGAAGAGAATTCAAATGTATATATTTATACGCGTCGTCGTTAAAATATAAATATTTATATATAATTATAAATAGAATTGAAAATGGCGCGGTAGTTCGATAATTCGATTTCAAACTTCAATTGAATGTACCGGGTGCAAAACAATTCGGATTTTAGTGAAACCAAAAACATTAGGATCTAATTGATAATATCTTTCCAACGAATCCGACAAATCAAGATTTCATAGCGGGAATCAAAAGATATGTCCAGTTGAAAATTCTGAATAGTCGTTATGGAATTCAGGCCCTTAAAAATGGAAATTTTGTAAACGACCTCGGATTTCGACGAAACCACTTTTGTTGGGTCCGTGATGAAAGGTTATTGCTAGATTCCAAATTTCATAATTTTTCGAATCAGTATGTGAGCGTGGCAAAGGAAAACGCGTTTGACCAGTTTCAGTTGATTTTAATCGACTGGAAATTGTCCATTTTTCTAACGGTCTCAGAATTCGACGAAACTAGTTTTGTTAGGACCGTATCGTCAATATGAAGCTAGAAAATATTTTTATGGAATTTATAGAGTTGTTATGTGACCCCGGTAATTTGAAATGTACGTTTAAAATTCAATATAGAGATTTAAATGTAAATTTAACGGAAACCGATTGTAACAGCCGAATCAGCTTATGATGCATATCCTATTGTGTTCGGAATGGGGGTGAAACGCTATGGACGACAGGCGGCGGGCCTCGTTTAGAGGTCGTATGTAAAAGTCAACTTTTAGAAATTAAATAATATAAAATAAAATAAAATAAAAATATCCCTTCTCCCCCTTTATTTCGTTCTGCCCCCCCCCCCCCCCTCCCACGTTCATTCCTCAGAATCAAAACGAGAAAAAAAAAGAAAAAAAAAAGAACGAAACCTAAATCGATGCGCCTCCACCAGGTTCCAGCCGCCCCTCCCCTTAAACCGCCGCCGCCACGCGAAGACCCCCCCCCCCCCCGGCGGCGCGACGATCGCGACACCCCCCCCCCCCCTTGCCGCAGTCCACCATCGGAGCCCCCCCCTATAAGTTCACTGATATTTTTTTTATTTACTTTAAAACTGATTTTTTTTTTATTATTTACTTTAAAACAGATTTTTATAAATTAAGATTAGAAAGCAAATACGATTTTAATTGAATATAAAGTTTAGATATTTATTCGTATGAAGAATATATTCTTATTCATATGAAGTATAAATGGGTAATCATATAAAGATTAGATTTTCAACGAAGTAAAAATATGATTTTTATATATTGAACATCGAAGTAAAAATATGATTTCTATATATTGAACATCGAAGTAAAAATATGATTTTTATATATTGAACATCGAAGTAAAAATATGATTTTTATATATTGAACATCGAAGTAAAAATATGATTTTTATATATTGAACATCGAAGTAAAAATATGATTTTTATATATGGAACATCGAAGTAAAAATATGATTTTTATATATTGAATAGCGAAGTAAAAATTCGATTTTTATATATTGAATAGCGAAGTAAAAATTCAATTTTTACATATGTAGAGAATACAGGCAACGAAGCTGACAAAGATGAGATAACGACGAATATTTCTCTAAATGAAGTGCCGTGAAGTTGGATAGCTATTGGTGAGAATTTCTCACCTTTCAATTTCATTTTCTAGTAATATATATATATATACTAGGATGCAGACGGTGCTTAGTAGCACCCGACACAATCGTCCACAGACCATGGACTTGTTTGTTTGGTTGCGTAAATTAGTTGGATGATTTGATTTGAATTTGGTTGTTTGGTGAATTTGATTGATGGTGAATGGCGTGGGCCTTCACTAGACCGGGGATAAGGCTAGGCCTCGTCCCGTTTCTAGTATCGTGTCGTTATGCCGCCGAAATTTTCTAAAATATGTTAGAAGAATAAAAATATCATTTTATTTAAAGAATGAACTGAATAGAAATTCATATGTTGGAATAAAATGTTTTATCGTTAAAAATATAATTTTTAACGTGAATGTGAATAAATAAATATTCATTTACAAACCAGACGGTTTGTTTATGTACACCTATTTGAAGGACATTGATTGGGTCGATAAATTTTACACATCGCCCAACTGCACGAATAAAATATTTGTTTGATTGTTTGAAACCCTACACGGGTGTTGGGATGAAATATGAAGTTCACTCATCCTGATTGATTAAATATGTCGATCGATTGATTGACATGCTGTTATAAGCGTTAGATATCTATATTTAATGCTTATACAGTGTAGTGCACTTTGGTTGATGGTTGATTATTTTTCAATGCTATTATATACATGTGTTGTATGAAAATCCATATAATTAACTTTATATGGTAATTGATTGGGCCTCATTCCAATTTAGAAAATAAAGAATTTTATAAAATAAAAGTTCATGTGTTGACCGTACTCATCCGTTGAGATTAGTCATGTGTTGAATGAAATATTTTAACAATAAAATTTATACCTTTGTCACTATAAAATAAAAGTTCATGTGTTGACCGTACTCATCCGTTGAGATTAGTCATGTGTTGAACGAAATAATTTAACAAAAATAGTCACACGTGGACAGTACTCATTCGTTGAGATTAGTCGTGTGTTGACAAAAATAAATATTCATTTGTTGAATAGAATATGTGAAAATAGAAATGTATGAAGCCGTGTTGGTTAGATTGACGCCATTTTGACGTGAACGATATTTATACCGATTATTCTTTTCGAAATGAATATTGAAAAACGATTTCGAAATGAATATTGAAAAACGATTTCGAAATGAATTGAATTGAAAACGATTTCGAAATGAATTTTGAAAACGATTTCGAAATGAATTGAATTGAAAACGATTTCGAAATGAATTGAATTGAAAACGATTTCGAAATGAATTGAATTGAAAACGATTTCGAAATGAATTGAATTAAAAACGATTTCGAAATGAATATTGAAAAACGATTTCGAAATGAATTGAATTGAAAACGATTTCGAAATGAATATTGAAAAACGATTTCGAAATGAATTGAATTGAAAACGATTTCGAAATGAATTGAATTGAAAACGATTTCGAAATGAATTCTGAAAACGATTTCGAAATGAATTGAATTGAAAACGATTTCGAAATGAATTGAATTGAAAACGATTTCGAAATGAATTGAATTGAAAACGATTTCGAAATGAATTGAATTGAAAACGATTTCGAAATGAATTGAATTGAAAACGATTTCGAAATGAATTGAATTGAAAACGATTTCGAAATGAATTGAATTGAAAACGATTTCGAAATGAATTTTTAAAACGATTTCGAAATGAATTGAATTGAAAACGATTTCGAAATGAATTGAATTGAAAACGATTTCGAAATGAATTGAATTGAAAACGATTTCGAAATGAATTGAATTGAAAACGATTTCGAAATGAATTGAATAGAAAACGATTTTGATTTCAATTGAATGTATAACGAATTCGAATTGATTTGAAAACGAGTTGAAATGAATTCAAATTGAATTGAAATTTGAATTAAATAGAAATGAATTTTAAAAACGAATTTATAGGGAAAATTCAATTTTGATTCGAATTAAAATTGAAATGTTTTTTTTAAACGAAATTAAAACGATTTATAAAATTCGTTTTAAATAGAAATCGACGAAATATATATTATATATATTATATATATAATATAATGGCCTGAATAGAACGCGCCGCGGCAGTTCGTGAATTTCGACCATTTATTTCAAACGGACATTACGGGAGATCCGACCGTCGGATTCTCCTAAAACCGGAACCGTTGGGTTCGTATCGAAAAGAGCTTTCTAACGAATATTAGAAATTAGAAATCTAACGGTTGGATTTGGAATTATGTCCAAATCAAATTTGAAAAAGGTCGCTGTAAGTGCAGTTCGATGGCCGTTGATGGAAATCGACTGTACGGGCCTTGATAAAATTATTAAAAATGGTAATAATTTGTGTAAAATCATAAGAAATGATTTAGAAAGAATTGAGATGAAAAACTCCATATTTGAAAAGATAAAAATAGATTTTTATCGAAATAAACTAGTTTGGAACTAGAATTATAATTCTATTTATTTTTAAGTAAATAAATTGAATTTGAAAAGGGTTTTAAAAATAACCAGTATTTCCAATGATTGCATTGGAGTGGATTTGAATCGAAATTGTCTTCGGAATATTTCGATGTTAGAATTCGTGATTATACAGGTGTTGTTATGGAAATTTGAAAGATATATATTTATATCGTTATTTCCAATACGACATTTGTTAATCGTAGAATTTGATATTGAATATAAGCCGATATATTTTCTATTCAGAGCCTTGTATTGAATATCAAATGTGATTTGGGTTTGTCGTGAATGGTGTCTTCACTAACACTGTTCTTGAACCCAGTTGAGAAAAGATTAAATCTTTTATTTAGATTTAATGAAGTGTACCAATTAAATAATATTTAATTGGAATTGAATTGATATTGATTTTTGGGTTTATCGTGAACAGTGTTTTAAATAACACTCGTTCTTTAACCCGATAATTAATGGAATGTGACTTTGGGTTTATCGTGAACCGTGTTTTAAATGACACGGATTCTTTAACCCAGTTAACGATTAAAACTAAGTGGAGTTTTAATGAATCTTTAATTAGATTGAAATGATCGAAAATGGAGAATCATCAGTTTTGCTCCAGGCGATAGTTAAATCTTTAATTAGATTTGAACGTGAAATGGTAATTGAATTTACCGATAACACTGTGGTGTTAGATATGAAGTATTACCAGTTTTACTTCATGGGATGAATAGGTTGGGATTGGGAAATTAAAATAAATGATTACTTCGGTAAGGTTCGCTAATCCCGACTTGTTTGAATTGAGATTCAAAAATAGAATAAAGAATAAATTCAAGGAATTTATCTTGGATAAAATTAATGGGAACCTTTCCCTATGAATGTGAAATTTAGAAACTAACTGTCGGTTAGCCAAGCATAATGGTTTTCTGGATATTGATCTGATGTTGGTTTCGGCCTTCGGGGTTAATATTTGGGAAATTATTCTCTTGATTAATTTACGGTTAGTGACTGATGAATTGGAATGAGGCGTATGTTGTGTTTGTGTAACACTTATTTAAAATATACGCGAGTTATTTGGAAAGACCGAGTTTATCCCATTCTGAATAACTGATACGACGATAAGTCAAAGATGAAGACGGTGGTCGAAGACCAGAAGTCTTCACGTAGTTTGGGTGATTACTGATGATCTTGATTGGGCTGTACACCCAAGAAGATGGAAACAGTTGGTGATCGTCCAGACGTACTTGGAGATCGATGGATATGCGGGGTACTAGGTGCCTCCGGTTTCGGTCAGCCCCAGAACGGACTTGTAAATGGACTGTGTGTCTGACATTGGATTTTAGTCCGTGTGATTGATCTCTATTAAATATATATCTGCTTGGCGGCGGAGAATTTATTCTCTTGCTTAACGCCCTTCTCTGAGACGTACGAGCTCAGGGGTTATATATTGATGGATATCAATCGCATGGAGTGAATTGCCTGTGTGGCATGCCTAAGTGGCAAATGATCAAGGCTTCTGTTGAAAAGCAAAGTCTTGTGGTGATGATCAGAGCACGACCTTTGTGGCGTAGCTTTGTGTAACATTTACTTCGCGAGTTTCACACCCGGTATGAACCAAAAATGGGAGATGGACCTCAGGGAGGACTTGCGTTTCTTTCTAGCTAAAAGTGGCGTCAGTGGTTTTACACGCCCTGACGAGTTTGACTTATGTGGTTGTTGCTGTTGCGAGGCGCCTCGGATTGATCGGTCGTTCTCAAACCGATGGAGTCATTTGATGGCTCATTTGTGCCCCAAAGGGCGGGGAAACGTAGTGTTCAGGCATTTTAATCCACATCGGTGGACCGGCCCTGACGATCCAAGGGTCACTCGAGCTCTGATCCTGAGACATGGTAGGCTAGATTGTCTCGAATCGGTTGAGGACTATCTTTTGCCTCGGTTCATAGAAGGAAATCCAATTTCCAAATACGTGACTTTGCGGTTTTATTTGTAAACCTATATATGGCGACATGATATATGGTACCCATGCCGCCTATGATTGATACTTATGATTTGAAGTAGTTTTATACACTATGCACTTATTATAGTATCAAATGATTTGTTTTAAATGTATCAAGCATTCTTTGGCTGTTATAAGGGAAAACCCTATCCCCCGGCTTGCGTTGCATTGTGTGATAGGACCTGGGTCTTATAACAGCTTCATCTTTCTTTATTTAGCATTGCGCTGTTTGTTTTATGCACTGGTATTCTTGGGAGGAAACCCGTTCCGTGTTATACGGCGTGGTCCCTTGATTTACCTAACTTTAAAAATAAAGATTAATAACTGTTTTAGTTCTCACACCAGTCACATGACTGACCTGGAGTTTATTGTTTTAACCTAAACTCTGGGTGCCCCTATTTTCGACACGGGCAGCTAGTAGTTTTGGTTTTGCAGATTTATATTCACAGGATCCTGGTTTACAGCTGGAATGATATCCGGAAAGCTTTGTATCCGTATATCTCTTCTAGTTGTGTATTGTATTATTTTCCGCTGCTATGCATTTAAATGTAATTTAAATCTCTGTTATTTCTGTGTAATATTCATTTATACTCTGTATATTCTTGTAATCTGATGCATTGTTGTAATATACAATGAAATGTTCTTCTGTATGTGTTCTGTTGTGGTTTGTTCTTGAACTATCCGACGCTTTCCTTCACGGGGGAGTTGCGGGTTTTTACATCGTATCTGACTAATAATATAAATGGAATAACGACAAAGCCTTTTAAATTCCATATATATTAACAGTCTTCCTCCACAGAAGCTCATTTTGATTATTATCATATCGAATTCCATTAAATTCCAATTTAATATATTAAATTGGAAAATTTTACTTTGGAAAATTCCCGTTAAATCTTAATAAAAAGAATTATAAATTCCAAATCACATTTCACTGTAAATCGAGTTAAATAACGGATGTCCTTTAAAACACAGTTCACCATAAACCCAAATCACATTCAATTAATTACGGAATCTTCACGGAAAACAGATCAATATATATAATCGATATCAATTTCTGTATCCGACTAATAATATAAATGGAAAAACAACAAAGCCTTTTAAATTCCATATATATTAACAGTCTTCCTCCACAGAAGCTCATTTCGATTATTATCAAATCGAATTCCATTCAATTCCAATTTAATATATTAAATTGGAAAACTTTGGAAAATTACCGTTAAATCTTAATAAAAAGATTTATAAATTCCAAATCACATTTCACTACAAATCGGGTTAAAGAACGAATATTGTTTAAAACATAGTTCACAATAAACCTAAATCACATTCCATTTTATTCTAATTAAATGTTAATTAACTAGAAACACTAATAATCTTAATAAATAGATTTATTCTTTTCACACGGGGTTTAGGAACAGTGTTACAGAACACACCATTCACTACAAACCCAAAATCCAATTATTTTATTCACCTCCAATTAAATTTTAATTAAATGGAAAACTTCACTAAATCTTAATTAGAAGAATTATTCTTTTCTCAACTGGGCTTAAGAACAGTGTTAATTTAGACACCATTCACAACAAACCCATAATCCATTTCAATATTAAATACAAGGCTCTGAATAGAAATTATATCGGCTTATATTCAATATCAAATTCTGAAATCAACAAATATCGTATTGGGAATAACGATATATATATATATCTTCCAAATTCCTCCACAATATCCGTATAATCACGGAATCCAATATCAAAATATTCCGAAGATAATTTCGATTCAAATCCATTCCAATTCATATATTGGAAATTTTGGTTATTTTTAAAACCATTTAAAATCCAATTTATTTATTTAAAATATTGGATTATAATTCTAGTTCATAACTAGTTCATTTTGATAAAAAAATATTTTTATCTTTACAAACGTGGAATTTTTCACCCAAATTCTTTCCAAATCATTTATTATGATTTTACACAAATTATTGATATTTTTAATAAATTTATCAAGGCCCGTACAGTCGATTTCCATAAACAGTCATCGAACTGCACTTACAGTCAAATTTTATTTGGACATAATTCCAAATCCAACTGTTAGATTTCAAATTCCTTATATTCTTTGGAAAGTTCTTTTCGATACTAAACCAACGGTTCCGATTTTAGGAGAATCCGACAGTCGGATCTTCCGTAATGTCAATTCGACGTCGATGGTCGAAATTCGCGAACTACCGCGCGGCGGGTTCTATTCAGGCCATTAAATATATATATAATATATATATATATTATATATTTCGTCAATTTCCACTTAAAATGTATTTTATAAATCGTTTTAAATTCGTTTTCAAAACGATTTCAACTTCATATTCAATTTCAAATCAAAACTGAATATTCTATATCATTAATGTATAAATGATAATATTTTCAAAATATCATATTTTGAAATAATTTCCTTTTCAATATTCATTATAAAAATAAATAAAATCGATATAAATATCGTTCGCGTCCAAATGGATCATATCTAATCAATATGACTTCATATTTTTCAATATTTTCGTGTCCATCCTATATCGGACATCAAAATCATATTTTGATACATTACTGAATATTATTTTAAAATATTAGTTATATTAAAATATTCATTATTCGTCATTTTAAAATATTCGTTAATTTAAAATATTTGTTCTTTCTAAATTGGAATCAGACCCAATCAATTACCATATAATGTTAATTATATGGATTTTGTACAACACACATATATAACAACAATGATTTTCCATCAACCATCATCCAGAGTGCAATTTACAACTGTATAAGCGTTAAAAATAAATAATCAACGCTTATCACAGCCTGTCAACCCATCGATTGACATACAACTTAATATTGGGATTAGTGTATGTCCTATATCATCCCAATACCCGTGTGGGGTTTTCAAACAACAAATACTGATTTTTATTTGTGTAGTTGGGCGATGTGTAAAATTTATCGTCCCAATCAATATCAGTCAAATAGGTGTACATAAACAAATCATCCGATTTGTAAATGAATATTTATTTTCAACACATGACCATTTTATATGGTTCATATATTCAATAAAAATTATATTTTTATTGTTCGAATATTTTATTCCATACATGAATATTTTATATATTATAATCATTCAATAAAAATGATATTTTTATTGTTCAAATATTTTACTCCATACTTGAATATTTAATATATTATATTCATTCAATAAAAATGATAATTTTATTGTTCAAATATTTAATTCCATACTTGAATATTTTATATATTATATTCATTCAACAAAAATGATAATTTTATTGTTCAAATATTTTATTCCATACTTGAGTATTTTAAATATTTTATTAATTCAATAAAAATGATAATTTTATTGTTCAAATAATTTATTCCATACTTGAATATTTTATATATTATATTCATTCAATAAAAATAATAATTTTATTGTTCAAATATTTTTATTCAACACAATACAATCAACAATCACAATACAGTCCATTTCCATAACACAATACAATCAAACAAGTCGTCCATGGTCTGTGGACGACGGTGTTAGGAGCTACTAAGCCCCGTCTGCAACCTAGTATATATTTAACTGTAAAATAATTAGTGAGATAGAGTTCTCACATTCGTTTCCACTCCTCCGTTCTTTTATTTCTGAATTTGTATTCTGTTTGGATTTGAATTTGCCTAAAATTCTAATGTGCTCCAAATTGGGCTCGGTTACTCTTGTTGGGAAGCTCTCGCTTCCACGATCGCAACGAATCCAGTTTCGCGCGATTTGGACCCCGTATGAGAAAGTTACGAATTTTAATGCATTGGATAATTTAAATATGGAAATTAAATTAAATTAATTCTTAATAACCTTTTAATCACGTTTTCCCCAAAGCGTTGACGTCCCTTTCTGAAAACCCAAACCACGTCGATCTGGAAATCTGTTCGTCGCCGCTGACAGAGGTTGTCGTAGCACGATCGGAGGTGCTCACGGCCTTGGCCGTTGCACCCCGTCCAGCGCCATCCCCCAGCCTCGAGCTCGACATTGACGCCTGATCTGAAAACCCCCTCAAATGTCTCCACTTCTCGAGCAAATTCCGGCCAAGATATCCCACCATAGATCATCAGACTGGTCGGGATTGGAAGAGCTTGGATTGCTCTAAAATGTTCTCCAAAGGACTGGGGTGCGATTTTATGTGTGGAGGGAGATCGTAAGGGGAAATCATGGGAGTGATTTCCACCGTTAAAGATTAGGGCCGGCGCAGGAATCATGAGCGAATGAGGGAATTTCTTTTTTTATTTATTTTTAATTTATAGATAATTTTAAATGTTTTTTACTTCCAAAAATAGTTGTTGAATGAAATGAACTCCAATTCGAACCCAACGACTATCGCCTAGCTAAATACCCTCATTCCGGACACAATGGGATATGCTCTACATGCCAATTCGACTGTTTCGATTAGTTTATATCCAAATTAAAATATAAATCAATATATATTAAATTTAAACGTACAATTTAATTTACCGGGGCCACATACGGACTCCAAAAATTCCAGAAAAATAAATCTAGATATGTTTTGACGATACGGTCCTAACAAAACTAATTTTGTCGAATTTGGAGACCGTTTGAAGAACGGTCATTTTCCAATCGATTAAATTCAAACTGAATTGACCAAACACATTTAAATTCACCACGCTCACATATTAATTCCAAAAATTATGAAAATTGGAATCTAGCAATAATTTGACATTCCGGATCCAACAAAAGTGGTCTCATCGAAAATGAAGGTTGCTTGCAAAATCGCTATTTTTTTAAGGGCTATATATTATATAAATTCCATAGCGACTATTGTGAATTTTCAACTGGGCATAACTTTTTATTCCTGTTATGAAATATGAATTTTTCTGAATTCTATGCATTTATTTGAAATTTGAGATTGAATTTTCAAACTGCCGCGCCATTTCCAATTTCTTTTATAATTAAAATAATTATTTATATTCTAATTTTGATTTAAATAAATTTTTAGTCATTATTATTTAAATAAATCATTTTAAATATTCAAAATTCATTAAAATAGCCAAAATAAAAATCGTAAATTGGTTCTGATTTTCCGGGTTGATACACCTATTTACCCTACATCTAAATATGTTATCTCAAATAATATCATTCAATTCAATATACAGAAAAATTTTTGACAATCAACCAATAACAGTAATACAAACATCCAACTATAAATTTTGTACGTTTATATTATAATAAACGTGATTAACAAGGCAAGTTACCTCAGTTGGTTACAATCATTAAAATTTAACAATCGATTTCAATTAAATTAAACAACGTTTAGTTTAATCGGTTTAGTCAATATAAAATAATATATTCAGTACATATCCATAAATAACAACCAAAGCAAACAAATATTAAACCCGACTTATATAAAATATAATTGGGGTAAAGTAAGTGAGTAAACTCACCTTGATTGTTGTGACGACCCCAATTCCCGTACAGACGGAGACAAGGGTTATCTTTGGAATATAACACAGAAACAGATAATAGCAGAACAGAATTAAATAAATACACTAGATAATGTACAATAGAATACACTGGATAAACGTAATCATCAGAGTTACGCAGTATACAGGATCATACTTAGTACAAATACAGTTCAACTATACATAAATGTCTACAGCGGAAACAAACAAAATATGTACAATAGGAGCTGAACAACATAAAAAGAGATAAATAATAGAATCCATCTTCAGCACCAGCTATCCAGAAAGAGCCAGCTAAACCTGAATACAAGGCTGCCCGTGTAGAAAAAGGGGCACCCGAGTTTGAAAGTGAAACAAACTACGAGTCAGTCATGGGACTGGTATGAGAAATCTACTCAACACATTTATAATATGGCTAATCACAGGACCACGCCACTTTCGTGGAACGGGTTTACTCCATTGGATTGCCAGTGCTTTAAAAACAAATCTTTTTTTTAAACATCGCAATGCTTTTTATAAAAATGAAGCCATTATAAGACTCAGTTCCCATCACACAATGCAATGCAAACCGAAGGATAGAGTTTTTACCTTATAATGACCAAGATATGCTTGATACGAATAAAACAAAAGCATTTGATATTACTAAGAGTGTTTATATGTTTCAAAAACAATTTCAAATCATAACTATCAATCATAGACGACATGAGCGTCCCATGCCACTATGTCGCCAAATATATATACAATCGAAACCGCACAGTCACGTATTTGGAAATTGGATTTCCGTCATGAACCAAGGAAAAAGATAGTCCTTACCGACTTCGCGACTCTCTAGCCCGAGCCATAGGATCAGAGCTCGAGTGACCCTAGGATCGTCAGGGCCGGTCCACCGATGTGGATTAAAATTCCTGAACAATACGTTTCCCCGCCCTTTGGGGCGTAAATGAGCCAACGAATGACTCCATCAGACCCGGATCGTCCGATCAAACCGAGGCGCCTCGCAACAGCAACAACCACATAAGTCAAACTCGTTAGGGCGTGTAAAACAACTGACGCCGCTTCTAACTAGAAAGAAATGCATGTCCTCCCTGAGGTCCTCTCCCGTTTCTAGTTCATACCGGGGTGTGAGGCTCGCGATTTCACGTTATACACAAAACTACGCCACACAGGCGGTGCTTTGATCATCATCACAAGACTTTGCTTTTAAACAGAAGCCCTGATCATTTGCCACTTAGGTATGCCACACTAGCAATTCATGCCATGCGACTGATGTCCATCGATATACAACCTCTGAGCTCGTGCGTTTCAGAGAAGGGCGTTAAGAAAAAGAATAAATTCTCCGCCGCCAAACAGATGTATATTTAATAGAGATCAATCAACTTAAAATAAAATCCAATGTCAGACACACAGTCCATTTACAAGTCCGTTCTAGGTCTGAATGAAACCGAAGGCACTATATACCTCGCAAACCCATCGATCACCACGTACGTCTGGACGATCACCATTCATTATCCATATTTTGGGATGCCTCCCAATCAGGACCTCGGTTACCATCCAAACGAGGTGAAGATCTCCGGTCTTCGACCACAGTCTTCATCTTCGATTTCTTATCGTCGATTAAGTTATTCAGAATGAGATAAACCCGGTCTTTCTGAGCAACTCGCGTATATAATAAACAAGTGCAACACTAACATACACACGCATCATTTCAATTCATTAGTCACTAACCGTCAATCAGTAAGAGAACGATTTCCCAAATATTAACCCCGAAGGCCGAAACCAACATCAGATCAATACCCAGGAAACCATTCGACTTAGCCAACCTTCAGTTAATTTCTAAATTTCACATCCATATCATTTATAATATTTTATAACGATTTATCGCTATTTTTATTCATTTTAAAATAGCCAATTTATTCCAAACGACGCTTCAGGCCATAACGCGGTCGTGGCGCTGTTTTTCTCCAGATTTGATTTACACATTTCTGAAAATCTAACCGTTGGATCTTCACAAAATTTACATCATCAGAAAGATCTTTTCAAAACGAATCCAACGGTTCTAGTTTCGGGAAAATCCGACGGTCGGATCTCCCGGTACAATCGTTTGAAGTTTCGATTTCAAAATACGAACTGCAGCGTCGTTATTCGATTAAATATAATTATATTTATATATATATATAATCGATTCTGGCGTTGTTTTTCTTCAGATTTGAATTAAACATTCCAGACAATCCAACCATTGGATTTTTACTAAGTTGGTGCCGTTGGAAAGATATTTCCAAAGCGAACCCAATGGTTGCGATTTCGGGAAAATCCGATGGTCGGATCCCCCAGTATGATCGTTTGAAATCACAGTTTCAAAATACAAACTGCAGCTTCGTTATTCGATATATTTTAATTCTATTTATATATATATATATATATATATATCGATTCTTCGATTTCAAAACTATATGAATTTCATACTTTTGATAAAAATGATATTTTTATCTAACTGTCTTCTATTTCAACACTTCACTATATTTAACAATTCATGTATATAATAAAAATGTGATTTTTATTGTAAAACAATTCATTTCAAAACCTATTATTTTATATAGTTCATATAGGTAATAAAAATAGGATTTTTATTATAAAACAATTTATTTCAAAACAAGGTTATTTTATACATTTCATATTGATGTTAAAAATGGGATTTTTATATTTAAAACACGAATACCATTCGACACATGAATTTCTATCCAACGAATGAATATCGACTCAACACATGAAGGTTTTCTATTCAACGAATAAATATAGTTTCAACAAATGAAAATAATTCAAACACATGAATATTATTCAAAATTTCGGCAACATAACGGCAGGGTAGTTAAAACTGGGACCGTCCCTAGTACGGCTCCTCGCTCTACCTTAAAACCTCGCGGTTTTTGACAATGGGGAATCATGCATCTAGTTCGCACGCAGGCGGCATGTATATATTTATTTCATTTCCACAAACTAATCCTATGTGGTTTCAACCAAATATTTCTCAACCACAAACTGGTATTTTTCAACCACAATCAATCAATATCAACCACAAACAATTCCAATCAACCATTCGCTATCAATCAATTTTCACACCAATCACAACCAATAAATATCGTCCATGGTTTGTGGACGAGGGGCGGGGGTATATATATATTTATATATAGCAATTCACTTCTATTTCAACACATGTATAATTTTTACAACGCATATATAACTTATACATCGAACGTACAACTTATACAACGCTTATACATGAGGTGTACAACGCTTATATAACTCATACATCGACTATATAATTTATACATCGTCGTTTTCCATACCGTTTATAAATTAGAAATCTCACATTGGGTACCACTCCACCAAAAATAGCAGAAGGCTCATAAAAATATGCGGTCTCTTCTAGAAGGTAGAAGACGTCCACACGAGTCCACTGTCTCTTGTTTCACTGAATTTCGTCAATACACGAAAAAGATATGATTTTTCAAAGTTTGCAACGGTTAAAAGGTGTTAAAACTGTTGAAATTAAATATGGCCGTACCTCAGCTGATTTGTTCAAAACTAGGCCGCGATTTATCTTCCAATCCATTGATTGTTGCTTCGATCGGCCAGCGCCACCTTGTCGGGCTAGGAGAGGCACACGTGCGCCAGGAGGTGGGGCCAGTTCGGTGGTCCCAGGCGGCGGCGGCAGCGAATTGAAGTCATCGACTTCAGGGAGGTGGTTCTCTCTCCACAGGCCACGAAAATTTTCAAACTTTATATGGATTTGAAGATCTCGAGAAGATCTTCAAAAAGTTCAACTGTGGCACGAGCTAATTCGGCGTGGATTGATTGGAAAATGAGGGGGAAGGTTTAAAGTGGTTTCCGCCTTCGATCGGGGAGAGAGAAAAAAGGATTTTTTTTTTCTTATATATATAAAAATTATGATTGGTCGGTGGGTTTTAAAGGGGTTTTCTAACATGACCACCAATCTAAACCCAACGACTATCGTCCCCAGCGTTTTACCCCCATTCCGAACACAATGGGATATGTTTCGTAGGCCCATTCGACTGTTTCAGACAGTTTTCCTTCAAATTAAAATATATAACATTCAATATTCAATTTGAACGTACATTTCAATTTGCCAAGGCCACAAACTGATTCGAAAAATTCCAGAAAAATAAATCTAGCTATGTTTTGATGATACGGTCCCAACAAAACTAGTTTCATCGGATTCTAAGACCGTTTGCAAAAAGGCCCACTTCTGGTCGATCCAATTTAACTGTAATTGACCAAAACACGTTTTCCTTTGCCACGCTCACATACTAGCTTCAAGAATTATGAAATTTGAAACCTAGCAATAACTTCTCATCCCGGATCCAACAAAAGTGGTTTCGTCGAATTCCGAGGTTATATGCAAAATGGCCAATTTCACGGGCTATATAAATTCCATAGCGACCTTCCTGAAAATTCATTTGGCCATAACTTTTGCTTTCCGCTATGAAACTTCGATTTTTCAGATTCGTTAGAAAGGTATTCACTAACAAATTTAAATATTTTTGGTTTCACTAAAATTCGTTTTGTTTTGCACCCGGTACAGTCCGACAAATTTTGAATTCAATTTTTGAAACTGCAGCGCCTTTTCAGGCCTTGTTTATAATTAGAATTAATTATATTCATTTTCAAACGTCGATTCAAACTCACTTTTCATTGCTATTATTTAAAATATTTATTTTAAATATTTAAAATCCACTATTTTAGCCAATTTAAAAAATTTAAATTGGTTCAGATTTTCTGGGTCGTTACAATCTCCCCCACTTAAAACTTTTCGTCCCCGAAAAGGAACAAAGTCAAAAGTGGTTTGATTAATCAACTCTACGTTCAATCTGGCTTTGATTCTCCAACTTTTCAGTTTCTGAGAATTTTCAAATTCTTCAAAAATTTGGCTAACACCCAGAATTTTCGAAAAATTTCGCCATAACCTCCTTTGTACGGAGAGAGGTTTGGAAATTTATTGGGCCGTATTAGGTACCCAATAAATCCTAATAAGCATACACATATTTATAGTGATATATTCTGGTGTTTACAGGGGAGCGTGTATTGATAATAACTCCAGAGAATAAATTCTTGTCACCCTGTCAAAGCCTGAGGGAGTGTATTTTAAATGCTCCAAAGGATAAATCCTCGTCACCTCGTCCCGTGTGGGAAATAAATAGTCCATGTGCCGTATCTAATAACTAGAGAGACGTGATTATTGTCAACTCTAGACCCGTGTGGGGTTTCTATTAATCTGGCAATTTTATCGTTATAATGTAAATAGTCCATATCAGTCATCAGTTCAACCTGTAAAATATAGTCATCGCCATACAATCCTCTCGCTCGTATGGTAAATCTTCCACCTCGTCACACAAGCTCCAAATGCTTATGTGGTATATGATGAAGTATGCATATCTTCAGAAGTATGCCATGCAATGTAGTTCAAAATTAATTGTTACTATCCTATGGCGACATTTATTTTTACACACAGAATAACCAGCACTCCGCATCCAATGGCATTCACAGGAGTTGATATAATAATATTTCGCATCCAACTCATTAAGGTTTACCTATTTATCGGGCACGCAAATAAAATCTTTACTCCACAGCTATCCATTTACCTGTTCAAACATATATAATGCACATGTATATATATTTCTATCTATTTTCTAATCAGTTCAATGTGTGATTTAAATGAATAAATTCTACCATTATCCTCTTATTGATTAAATTAACTATCGTTTTAATAATTTAATTAATAAAATTTATTATCACACAACACAAACAACAATCAAATTGTTTTTAACTTTTCAAAAACATACTAATTAATTTCTATACTCTTTTAAAATCATTCAGACTATAGAATTAAAAGTGCACATCCATGGAAAGAAAATAACAACAGAGTAGAGAACTAATTGGTAATGCAAAGTATGGTAAATGTACCTTGCACCGGAGTCAATCAGAGATATCTACTCGACATCTAGGATAGGCTTTCTGAATGCTCTCCTCAGTCTCCCAAGTACAATCTCACGGATCTCCACTCCATTGCACTTTGACTAAGTGAACCATCTTGTTCCTCAGCTCTTTGGTTTCCTTGCCGATGATCTTTAGCGGCTCTCTTCTCACAGCTAATTCAGGGGTAATTTCAATATTCTGTTGAGCTGCTTCTTCCACGATCAAGTTTGGGTTATGAACATGCTTTCGAAGTTGCGATATGTGAAATACATCATGAACTCCAGGCAACCAATCAGGCAATTTAACCCTATAAGCGAGAGTTCCGATCCGTTCCAGAATAGGAAACGGACCAATGAATTTGGGCGCCAACTTCCCAGTTTTACTGAACCGGATAACTCCTCTCATCGGCGATACTTTCAAATATACATAGTCGCAAACAGCAAATGATATATCTCTTCTTCTCCTATCGGCATAGCTCTTTTTTCGGCTTTGGGCGGCAAGTAATCGCTTCTTAATAAAGTCGACTTTGTCGGCAGCTTCTCAGATCATATCTGGCCCTAACACGAGTCTATTACCGGGTTCGACCCAACAAGCAGGGGATCGGCACGGTCTACCATACAATGCTTCGAATGGCGACATTGTCAGGCTCGCCTGGTAGCTGTTGTTATATGAGAATTCAGCCAAATGTAGATGGTCTTCCCATGATCCACCAAAATCTAGAACACAAGCCCGTAATAGATCTTCTAAAATACGATTCACCCTCTCAGTCTGACCATCTGTCTGAGGATGATAAGCGGCGCTTAGATTCAGCTTTGTTCCCAGTTCTACTTGAAATGCCACCCAGAATTTGCTAGTAAATATTGTATCTCTATCACTGACTATACTGAGCGGCACTCCATGTAGTCTAACAATTTCCTTGAAGTATATCTGCGCCAGACTCTGAGCAGTTCTGTTTGATCTGACAGGTATGAAATGGGCTGTCTTCGTGAAGCGATCTACGATCACCCAAAAACTGTCATTTCCTTTTCTGGTTCTGGGCAAACCATTTATGAAGTCCATGGAAATATGTTCCCACTTCCAGCCTGGAACGTCTAGCGGTTGCAACAATCCAGCAAGTTTCTGTTGGTTGCTTTTGATTAGCTGGCAAGTAGGGCATCGACTAACATATATCGAGATGTCTCTTTTTAACGACTTCCACCAGAATGTTCGCTTGATATCGTTATACATTTTACTCACACCCAGATGGATACTGAGCTTAGATTTGTGGCATTCATCAAGCTCATCTCTTCCGAGTTTAGGAATTTCTGGAACACAAATTCATCCTTCTAACCTCAGAATCCCTTCGCTATCGAGCTGGAAATCCGAAGCATTGCCTTCACGAATTCGCTGACTCATTCCTTTGATAAATTGGATGTCTTTTTGGAGAGCCGATATCTTGTCAATCAACGAAGTCGCAATGATAAAACTGGCGATCATTTCATTCTTTCGGCTTAACGCATCGGCCACGACATTTGCTTTCCCTGGAGTGTATAGAATCTCAAAATCATATGCTGCAAGAAACTCTAGCCAACGTTGCTGCCTCAGATTCAGATCCTTCTGAGTGAAAAAATACTTTAACGACTGATGGTCTGTATACAGCTCGAATTTCTCACCCAGAAGATAGTGTCTCCAGATTTTCAAAGAGAATACGATAGCCAATAACTCAAGATCATGAGTAACGTAGTTTTTCTCGTGCGACTTCAGCTAACGGCTAGCATAAGCAATCACTTGACCCCTTTGCATTAACACTGCGCCAAGGCCTTCTCTAGAAGCATCAGTCTAGACCTTTAAATCCTGATTGCAATCGATGATGGTTAACACTAGAGCTGTCGTTAATCTTAACTTTAGCTCCTCAAAAGCCTCTTCACTTTCTGGAGTCCATTTGAATTTAGCGTGCTTCTTTGTAAGCTTCGTTAAGTGACCAGATATCTTCGAAAAGTTTTTAACGAACTTCCGGTAATAACTAGCCAATCCGAGAAAACTGCGGACTTCTGTAGGAGTACTGGGCTGTTTCCAATTCTGAATAGCTGTGATTTTAATTGGATCCACAGCAATTCCTTCTTTTGATACGACATGGCCTAGAAATTTCACTTCATCTTGCCAGAATATACATTTGGATAGTTCGGCTTTTAATATATTCCTTCTGAGGATTTCCAGAAACTGTTCCAAATGCTTTTCATGTTCGGCCTTTGATTTAGAGAAGATTAGAATATCGTCAATGAAAACCAGAACAAATTTATTCAAAACCCCTCTGAACACTCTATTCATCAGATCGACGAAGTAAGCTGGAGCGTTACATAAGCCGAACGACATTACTAACCACTCGTAGAATAAGTCTGGACCTCTGAATGCTGTCATTGGAACACACTCTTCGGCAATCCGAAGTTGATGGAAGCCTGTAGCTAGGTCCATTCTTGAGAATACTTGTGCTCCATTCAGACGATCCAATAAATCATCAATTCGCGGCAATGGATATTTGTTCTTTATTGTCTGCTTGTTCAAATCACGATAATCCAAACATAGACGTAGAGTACCGTCAGATTTTGGGACAAACACCACTGCTGCTCCCCAATCAGAGAAACTAGGCCTGATCAGACCCTTCCATACTAGCTGTCGTGTTTGATTGTCTAATTCCTCTTTCTCTTTCAAGGACATTCTTCGAATAGCGTGAACTACCGGCCTTGCATTCGGAATTAAAGCAATCTTGAAATCTATTTCTCTCTGCGAAGGTAAGCGAACAACTTCTTCAAACACATCCGCATAGTTCTTGATGACAGGAATGTCTTTGATGAGGTCAGGAATATTCTCTGTGACTTCAGGGATATTTTCTATTTGAGCTGGAGAAACATCCAAAGCTGCCCAGAAGTTTTTTCTATTAGAAATCTGACCTTCACAGGGAATGGTTATATAATCACTTGGTTTAATCTTTGCCTTAACGATTCTGTCGGCGCATTTAACCTCAGCTTCATATTTGGTCAACCAGTCTAACCCCAAGATAAGATCAAACTCTGTAAAATTCATGACGGCCGCGATGGTAGGGAACCGATAATGAGAAAAAGAAACCGGCACTCGACAAACCCAACTGAGATCAATGGAACTCCCGACCGGATTCTGTACAGTCATTGGTTCCTTGAGCTTTTTCAAATTCAAATCTAGCTTCTTAGCTGCATTCTTGGCAATGAAGCTTCGTGACGTGCCTGTGTCAAATAGTACTTTAACTAGAATATCTTTGACAGTTTGCGTGCCTTCTAAAACATCCGGCCTTTCTTGAGCAGACGAAGATGCAGGCACTTCTGCCACTTCGTTCACATGTACTGCTTCAGGTTTTCTGAATAGCGGGCAGGCCTTTAAAAGATGACCGGTCTGATGGCATTGACTACACTTTCTATTCTCTTGAAATTTCTTACCGGATTTAGACCCATCCTTTAATCGTTTCTTTAGAGATCTGCAGCTTACCGAGAGATGCCCTTGCCTATTGCAGTTACTGCATACAGTTGTCGTTACTGGTTCTTTTTCGGATCTGGCCCTTTTTTGATTGACTTTGGGCTCCTTACTAACCTCAGACATTGTACTGGCCTTAGGACGATCAGTTTCAGACTCAATTTTATTACTAGAGCTGACTTCCTCTTCGTACTGTAACATACCTTTCTTGTCTAGATCTTCGTACTGGTAAGCCATGTATATCATTTCATAGAAAGGAAGCTTCACATTCCTCATTACACTGTTCTGATATTTTCTTTGAAGCCCGTTGATAAATCTCAAATTCTTTCTCTTTGGATTTTCAATTAGATGAGGGGCAAAGTAAGAAAGTTCATTGAATTTCTTATGATATTCGGGAATGGTCATATCTCCTTGTATCAGATAAGAAAATTCATCACATAGTCGTTCAATTGCTTCAGGAGGAGTAAATCTTTCCAGGAAAATCACTTTGAATCTATCCCAGGTGATATCACTTTCTGGATTATCCTTAATAACTGAATCCCACCAGAATAAAGCTTCGTCTTTGAGTGCCCACGAGGCCAGTAATCTTTTCTGGTCGTCCCTCAGCTTTAATCCTTCAAAGATTTTCTCAGCCGAACGAATCCATGCTTGTGTTCTCATAATAGATTCTTCGCCCGAGAACGGCTTTCCACCCAGATTTCTATATTTCATATATAGGGCTTCGATATCCGGGTCAGTATCACTTCTTCTGTTTCTGGCACTCATTTTTCTAGTTCTTCTGCAAATAGCAAATCAAGTGTCAGATCAAAGAAAAGATATTTCAAAATATAGAGACAAATACTTGAATGTAAATGTGTCTATCTAGGTGTTATTTCACTCTGCTACTCATACTAGGATATTACTGATCCTATCTGTAATGAGTTACCCGTCCTAGAACACTACTGGTTCTATTTCTGACGAGTTCGTTAATGTGTTATATTCCAGAACTAAGCTTAACCAAAGCTCTGATACCACGTTGTGACGACCCCAATTCCCGTACAGATGGAGACAAGGATTATCTTTGGAATATAACACAGAAACAGATAATAGCAGAACAGAATTAAATAAATACACCAGATAATGTACAATAGAATACACTGGATAAACGTAATCATCAGAGTTACATAGTATACAAGCTCATACTTAGTACAAATAAAGTTCAGCTATACATAAATGTCTACAGCGGAAACAAACAAAATATGTACAATAGGAGCTGAACAGCATAAAAGAGATAAATAATAGAATCCATCTTCAGCACCAGCCATCCAGAAAGAGCCAGCTAAACCTGAATACAAGGCTGCCCGTGTAGAAAAAGGGGCACCCGAGTTTGAAAGTGAAACAAACTACGAGTCAGTCATGGGACTGGTATGAGAAATCTACTCAACACATTTATAATATGGCTAATCACAGGACCACGCCACTTTCATGGAACGGATTTACTCCATTGGATTGCCAGTGCTTTAAAAACAAATCTTTCTTTTAAACATCGCAATGCTTTTTATAAAAATGAAGCCATTATAAGACTCAGTTCCCATCACACAATGCAACGCAAACCGGTGGATAGAGTTTTTACCTTATAATGGCCAAGATATGATAGATACGAATAAAACAAAAGCATTTGATATTACTACTAGTGTTTATATGTTTCAAAAACAATTTCAAATCATAACTATCAATCATAGATGACATGAGCGTCCCATGCCACTATGTCGCCAAATATATATACAATCGAAACTGCACAGTCACGTATTTGGAAATTGGATTTCCGTCATGAACCAAGGCAAAAGATAGTCCTTACCGACTTCGCGACTCTTTAGCTCGAGCCACAGGATCGGAGCTCGAGTGACCCTAGGATCATCAGGGCCGATCCACCGATGTGGATTAAAATTCCTGAACAATACGTTTCCCCGCCCTTTGGGGCGTAAATGAGCCAACGAATGACTCCATCAGACCCGGATCATCCGATCAAACCGAGGCGCCTCGCAATAGCAACAAACACATAAGTCAAACTCGTCAGGGCATGTAAAACCACTGACGCCAGTTCTAACTAGAAAGAAACACATGTCCTACCTGAGGTCCTCTCCCATTTCTGGTTCATACCGGGGTGTGAGGCTCGCGATTTCACGTTATACACAAAGCTACGCCACACAGGCGGTGCTTTGATCATCACCACAAGACTTTGCTTTTCAACAGAAGCCCTGATCATTTGCCTCTAAGGCATGCCACACTAGCAATTCATGCCATGCGACTGATGTCCATCGATATACAACCTCTGAGCTCATGCGTTTCAGAGAAGGGCGTTAAGCAAAAGAATAAATTCTCCGCCGCCAAACAGATGTATATTTAATAGAGATCAATCAACATAGAATAAAATCCAATGTCAGACACACAGTCCATTTACAAGTCCTTCTGGGTCTGAACGAAACCGGAGTCACTATATACCTCGCAAACCCATCGATCACCACGTACGTCTGGACGATCACCATTCATTATCCATATTTTGGGATGCCTCCCAATCAGAACCTCGGTTGTGACGACCTGGAATTTCGCTCGATCTGAATCAGTCGTTAAACCGATCTAGACCGTTCGAAACCCCTGACTGTTGAGAACATGACAAATCAGAACACAAACAGAAGAACATTTCATTGTATATTACAACAATGCACCAGATTACAAGAATATACAGAGTATAAATGAATAAATATTACACAGAAATATCATAGATTTAAATTACATTTAAATACATAGCAGCGGAAAATAATACGAAGCACAACTGAAGGTGATATACGGATACAGAGCTTTCCGGATATCATTCCAGCTGTAAACCAGGATCCTGTGAATATAAATCTGCAAAACCAAAACTACTAGCTGCCCGTGCGGAAAATAGGGGCACCCAGAGTTTAGGTTAAAACAATAAACTCCAGGTCAGTCATGTGACTGGTGTGAGAACTAAAACAGTTATTTAAAACTTTACTTTAAAAGAGAGTGATTCAAGGGACCACGCCGTATAACACGGAACGGGTTTCCTCCCAAGAATATCAGTGCATAGAATAAACAGCGCAATGCTTTTTCGAAAAATGAAGCTATTATAAGACCCAGGTCCCATCACACAATGCAACGCAAGCCGGAGGATAGGGTTTTCCCTTATAATAGCCAAACATGCTTGGTACGTTTAAAACAAATCATTTGATACTATAATATGTGTATAGTGTCAAAACATTTCAATCATAAATATAAATCATAGACGGCATGGGTACCATATATCATGTCGCCATACTAGTTCTACAATTAAAACCGCGATACACGTATTGGAAATTGGATTTCCGTCATGAGTCGAGGCAAGGGGCAAGCTCCTCTCCGCGTTCGAGACACTCTAGCAAATGCCTCAGGATTACGCACACTGGGTAACCCCTGGATCTTCAGGGCCGGTCCTCACTTACGTTAGAGGATTGGCAATTCCTGAACACACGTTTCCCGGTCCTTACAGACCTATAATCGAGGCGCCTCATCCAACAACCACAAAGGTGAAAAGTATATATATGTCAGGGCTGGTAAGTCACTGACACCACCAAAGCTAGAAAGAAACGTCGTGCTCTCCCTGCAGTCCGTATCCCGTTTTTCACTCATACCGAGGTGTGAGGCTCGCGAATTCACGCTATACACTAAGTTGCCACGTAGGCTGTGCTTTGATCATCAACCACAAGACTTTGCTTTTCAACAGAAGCCTTGATCATTGCATCTTAGCGTGCCACACAGGCAATTCATGCCATGCGACTGATGTCCATCGATATACAACCTCTGAGCTCGTACGTCTCAGAGAAGGGCGTTAAGCAAAAGAATAAATTCTCCGCCGCCAAACAGATGTATATTTAATAGAAATCAATCAACATAGAATAAAATCCAGTGTCAGACACACAATCCATTTACAAGTCCGTTCTGGGTCTGAACGAAACCGGAGGCACTTTCCTCGCATATCCATCCATCTCCAAGTACGTCTGGACGACCACCAACTATTTCCATCCTCTTGGGTGTACAGCCCAATCAGGATCGTCAGTAATAATCCAAACGATGTGAAGACTTCCGGTCTTCGACCACCGTCTTCATCTTCGACTTATCGTCGAATCGGTTATTCAGAATGGGTGTAAACCCGGCCTTTCCGAACAACCCGCGTATATTAAAAACAAATGTTACACAAACACAACATACGCCTCATTCCAATTCATTAGTCACTAACCGCAGATTAGCAAGAGAACAATTTCCCAAACATTAACCCCGAAGGCCGAAACCAACATCAGATCAATACCCAGGAAACCATTCTTCTTAGCCAACCTACAGCTAGTTTCTAAATTCCACATTCTTAGGGAAAAGTTCCCATTAATTTTATCCAAGATAAATTCTTTAAAATTTATCCTGTAATCTTCCTTTGGATGTCATTTAAAACCAAATTATGGTTTTTCCAACTAGTCGAGATTAGCGAACCACAACGAAGTAATTATTTATTTTATTTCCCAATCCCAACCTATTCATCCCATGAAGCAAAACTGGTAATACTCCATATCTAACACCGTGGTGTTATCGGTAAAATTAATTACCATTTCACGTTCAAATCTAATTAAAGATTTAACTATCGCTTTGGAGCAAAACTGGTAGTACTCCATTCCCGCTCATTTCTAAATTTGATAATTTAGATTATAGATTCACATTTCAATCTAATTGCAGATTCGTTAGAACTCCTTTTACTGGGTTAAAGAACTAGGTGTTATTTAAAACACAGTTCACGACAAACCCAAATCACATTCTATTTGTTATCGGGTTAAAGAACTAGTGTTATTTAAAACACTGTTCACCATAAACCTATTTCAAATTTAATCAAATATATTAGAAATTCGATTATTTAAAACCCCCTTTTAAATCTAATTCATTTATTTAAAAATAATTGGGTTTTAAATTTAGTTCAAACTAGTGCATTTCGATAAAAACCATTTTTATCTTTTCAAATGTGGAGTTTTTCATCCCAAATTTTCCCAAATCATTTCTTATGATTTTATACAAATTATTGCTATTTTTAATAATTTTATCAAGGCCCGTACAGTCGATTTCCAACAATGGCCATCGAACTGCACTTATAGCGACCTTTTTCGAATTTGATTTGGATGTATCTCCAAATCCAACCGTTAGATTTTGAATTTCTAATATTCTTTAGAAAGCTCTTTTCGATACGAACCCAACAGTTCCGGTTTTAGGAGAATCCGACGATCGGATCTCCCGTAACGTCCGTTTGAAATAAATGGTCGAAATTCACGAACTGCCGCGGCGCGGCGCGTTCTATTCAGGCCATTATATTATATATAATATATATATAATATATATTTCGTCGATTTCTATTTAAAACGAATTATATAAATAGTTTTAAATTCGTTTCAAAAGCAAATTCAACTTCCCTTTCAATTCAAGTCAAAATTGAATTCTTCTTTATAAATTCGTTTTAAAATTCATTTCTATTCAATTCAAATTTCAATTCAATTTAAATTCAATTCGAATTCGTTTTCAATTCTATTCAATTCAATTCAAATTTCAATTCAATTTAAATTCAATTCGAATTCGTTTTCTATTCGATTCAAATCCATTTTCTATTCAAATTAAATTCGTTTCGTTTTCTATTTGAATCAAGTTCATTATATATTCAATTTGAAATCAAATTGGTTTTCTATTCCATTCAATTCGAAATCGTTTTATATTCAATTCAAATCGAAATCGTTATATATTCAATTCATTTCGAAATCGTTATATATTCAATTCATTTCGAAATCGTTATATATTCAATTCATTTCGAAATCGTTATATATTCAATTCATTTCGAAATGGTTATATATTCAATTCATTTCAATTTGAATTCGTTTTCAATTAAATTCAATTTCGAATTCGTTCACGTCAAAATGGCGTCAATCTAATCAACACGGCTTCAAATATTTCTATTTCAAAATATTTCTTTTTCAAATATTTCCTTTTTGTCAACACACGACTAATCTCAACGAATGAGTACCGTCCATGTGTGACTATTTTTGTTAAAATATTTCGTTCAACACATGACTAATCTCAACGGATGAGTACAGTCAACTCATGAACCTTTATGTTATTTTGATAAAGATGTAATTTTTATTATAAAAATAATTCGTTCAACACATGACTAATCTCAACGGATGAGTACAGTCAACACATGAACTTTTATTTTATATTGATAAAGATGTAAATTTTATTATAAAAATAATTCGTTCAACACATGACAAATCTCAACGGATGAGTACGGTCAACACATGAACCTTTATGTTATAATATTCTTTATTTTCTAAATTGGAATGAGGCCCAATCAATCACCATATAAAGTTAATTATATGGATTTTCATACAACACATGTATAATAGCATTGAAAAATAATCAACCATCAACCAAAGTGCACTACACTGTATAAGCATCAAATGTAGATATCTAACGCTTATAACAGCCTGTCAATCAATCGATCGACATATTTAATCAATCAGGATGAGTGAACTTCAAATTTCATCCCAACACCCGTGTGGGGTTTCAAACAATCAAACACAGATTTTATTTGTGCAGTTGGGCGATGTGTAAAATTTATCGACCCAATCAATGTCAGTCAAATCAGTGTACATAAACAAACCGTCTGGTCTGTAAATGAATATTTTATTTTATTCACTTTCACGTTAAAAATTATATTTTTAACGATCAAACTATTTTATTTTAACACTTGAATTTCTATTCAGTTCATTTATTCAATAAATGATTACTTTTATTTTTCTAACATATTTTAGAAAATTTCGGTGGCATAACGGCACGATACTAGAAACGGGACGAGGCCTAGCCTTATCCCCGGTCTAGTGAAGGCCCACGCCATTCACACATCAATCAAAAATCACCAAACAACCAAATTCAAATCAGATCATCTAACTAATCTATGCAACCAAACAAACAAGTCCATGGTCTGTGGACGGTTGTGTCGGGTGCTACTAAGCACCGTCTGCATCCTAGTATATATATATGATTAGAAAAGAAATTGAAGAGTGAGAAATTCTCACCAATAGCTATCCTAGCTCCACGGCACTTCATTGATAGAAATCTTCATCGCTATCGCATCTTCGTCATCTTCTTGTGCCCGTAGTCACTATATATATAAAAATCACACATTTTTATATTCGATGTCTTTAAAATAAAAATCACATTTTTATTTATTCACTTTCAATTTAAAAATCATATTTCTATAATCACTTCATATATTTAAAAATCGAATTTTTACTACGATGTTCGATATATAAAAATCTCATTTTTACTATGCTATTCAATATATAAAAATCATATTTCTATTTCGATGTCATATAGATAAAAATTCCATTTCAAAAATATTTATTTCGCCTTTATAAAAATAAAGTTTTCGCCTTTATATAAAATAAAGATTTCGCCTTTATATAAAATAAAGATTTCGCCTTTATATAAAATAAAGATTTCGCCTTTATATAAAATAAAATGTGCAAAGATTATATTTTTATAGTTTTAAAAATCATATCTTTTTCTCCTTTAAAAATTTAAACCTTTTTGCTTTTAAAGATTAAACCTTTCTATAGTGAAAAATTAAACCTTTCTTATGAATAAATATCTTTGCTTTTATAGTTAAACATCCCATGATTTTATAACCTAAAATTCAAAGTAAAAAAAAAGGAACAAAACTCACTGTTTTGGGTTGTCGGAGGCTCCACGACCAGAGGGGGAGTAGCGCCAGCGTCTCGAGGTGGCAGGAGTGGCGAGGCCGTCCTCCAGGTGGCGGTGGCGGCGCCTCAGGCTCGCGATGAGGCCCCTTGGTTGATCGGTGGCTCAATTTTTGGGCTAGGGTTCAGTTTGAACAAAGGAGGACGAAGGGGGGGGCTGGAGGCGAGGGAGCGAGTGAGGGAGGCAGCGACGGCAGCACCTCCGACGCTGGAGGCGTCGACGATCGACGGTTTTCCTCCCGTCGCCCATTTTTTTTTTTTTTTTAAGTTAACGGGTTTGACTGGAATAGGAGAGAGAGAAAGGTGATGGGGGTTTATAAAAAGGTTTTTATAAAAATTAAAATATATTATTTAATTTCTCCTAGGGTCGACTTTTCTTTCGAACTCGAAATTGGGCCCAACGACTGTCATCCCTAGCGTTTTACCCCCATTCCGAACACAATGGGATATGTATCGTAGACTGGTTCGACTGTTTGAATCAGTTTCCGTTAAATTTACATTTAAATCACTTTATTGAATTTTAAACGTACATTTCGAATTACCGGGGTCACATACTAACTAGAAAAATTCCAGAAAAATATTTTCTAGCTTCGTATTGACGATACGGTCCTAACAAAACTAGTTTCGTCGAATTCTGAGACCGTTGGAAAAATGGCCAATTTCCAGTCGATTAAAATCAACTGAAACTGGTCAAACGCGTTTTCCTTTGCCACGCTCACATATTGATTCGAAAAATTATGAAATTTGAAATCTAGCAATAACTTGACACTGCGGACCCAACAAAACTGGTTTCGTCGAAATCCGAGGTCGTTTGCAAAATGTCCATTTTTAAGGGCCTGAATTCCATAGCGGCTATTCAGAATTTTCAACTGGACATATCTTTTCATTCTCGCTACGAAATTCCGATTGGTCGGATTCGTTGGAAAGATATCCACAACGAGATCCTATTATTTTTGGTTTCACTAAAATCCGGATTGTTTTGCACCCGATACATTCAATTGAAGTTTGAAATCGAATTATCGAACTACCGCGCCATTTTCAATTCTATTATAATTATATATATAATTATTTATATTCTAACGACGACGTATATAATATATACGTCGAATTCTATATTCAAAATAAATTTCTCGTCGATAATATTTAAAATAATCTATTTTAAATAATCAAAATTCGCTAAAATTGCCAAAATAAAAATTTTAAACTGGCCCAGATTTTCCGGGTTATTACAATCTCCCCCACTTAAAACTTTTCGTCCCCAAAAAGGAACAAAGTCGAAAGTGGTTTGATTATTAAGCTCTACATTCGGTCGGGCTTCCATTCTCCAACTTTTCAGTTTCTGAGAATTTTCAAATTTTCAAAAATTTGGCTAACTCCCTAAATTTTCGAAAAATTTCGCCATAACCTCCCCTGCACCGGGAGCATCGGGGAATTTCAAATAGCTTCCCCGGTCCTTCAGATCTCAAAAAGAAAAAGAAAAAGCCAAGCGGCTAGCCAATAAGCTCACAAAATCATCATCACCCAAACAAAACAGTAAATTATGTAGTAAACATGTACCTATTTGTCGGGCAAACAAATTTTATTCTCTGGCTCTAGCCTCCTTGCTATGACTTGTTCAATGATATATATGTATATGCAAGCAAATGCGACCAATTTTCAATACAATTCAATATTTGGTTCAATTAGGCATAATGGTTCAAAGTTATCAAACAACACAAACATCAATCAATTAGTGAATTAGAATTTTCAAATTCATAATTTTGATATATATATACGGAAAATCTTGTTTTTGATGCCAATTCACAACAATGTGTTCTAGCTATATTAGTTTTGGTTCTCACACCAGTCGAATGGAAATATATCGATATCACACCTTCGTTACTCGAACATGAATACCAATGACAACTAGTCAATCATTAGAATCATCTTCGGGCCACTAGAGTATGATTCTACATCTATCCAATATATTAAAACTTCGAATATACGTTCATGACGCGTATACGCGAAATCTTTATATACTCGATTGTCCATATTCAAAATAAATAAATAGTCAAATACGTTTTAAAATGGTTTAAATTTCAAAACAAAATGGTTTTCACTTGAAAAATATACTCTTCACACTCGTTCTAGGATACTACTGATCCTATCTCTAACGAGTCATTCTAATTGGATATTACTAATCCAATATCTGATGAATTCTTTCGTATGGTTCTAATGTGTCTTGTTCTCGAGCTCTGTAAACCAAAGCTCTGATACCAAATGTGACGGCCTGGAATTTCGCTCGATCTGAATCAGTCGTTAAACCGATCTAGACCGTTCGAAACCCCTGACTGTTGAGAACATGACAAATCAGAACACAAACAGAAGAACATTTCATTGTATATTACAACAATGCACCAGATTACAAGAATATACAGAGTATAAATGAATAAATATTACACAGAAATATCATAGATTTAAATTACATTTAAATACATAGCAGCGGAAAATAATACGAAGCACAACTGAAGGTGATATACGGATACAGAGCTTTCCGGATATCATTCCAGCTGTAAACCAGGATCCTGTGAATATAAATCTGCAAAACCAAAACTACTAGCCGCCCGTGCGGAAAATAGGGGCACCCAGAGTTTAGGTTAAAACAATAAACTCCAGGTCAGTCATGTGACTGGTGTGAGAACTAAAACAGTTATTTAAAACTTTACTTTAAAAGAGAGTGATTCAAGGGACCACGCCGTATAACACGGAACGGGTTTCCTCCCAAGAATATCAGTGCATAGAATAAACAGCGCAATGCTTTTTCGAAAAATGAAGCTATTATAAGACCCAGGTCCCATCACACAATGCAACGCAAGCCGGAGGATAGGGTTTTCCCTTATAATAGCCAAACATGCTTGGTACGTTTAAAACAAATCATTTGATACTATAATATGTGTATAGTGTCAAAACATTTCAATCATAAATATAAATCATAGACGGCATGGGTACCATATATCATGTCGCCATACTAGTTCTACAATTAAAACCGCGATACACGTATTGGAAATTGGATTTCCGTCATGAGTCGAGGCAAGGGGCAAGCTCCTCTCCGCGTTCGAGACACTCTAGCAAATGCCTCAGGATTACGCACACTGGGTAACCCCTAGATCTTCAGGGTCGGTCCTCACTTACGTTAGAGGATTGGCAATTCCTGAACACACGTTTCCCGGTCCTTACAGACCTATAATCGAGGCGCCTCATCCAACAACCACAAAGGTGAAAAGTATATATATGTCAGGGCTGGTAAGTCACTGACACCACCAAAGCTAGAAAGAAACGTCGTGCTCTCCCTGCAGTCCGTATCCCGTTTTTAACTCATACCGAGGTGTGAGGCTCGCGAATTCACGCTATACACAAAGCTGCCACGTAGGCTGTGCTTTGATCATCAACCACAAGACTTTGCTTTTCAACAGAAGCCTTGATCATTGCATCTTAGCGTGCCACACAGGCAATTCATGCCATGCGACTGATGTCCATCGATATACAACCTCTGAGCTCGTACGTCTCAGAGAAGGGCGTTAAGCAAAAGAATAAATTCTCCGCCGCCAAACAGATGTATATTTAATAGAAATCAATCAACATAGAATAAAATCCAGTGTCAGACACACAATCCATTTACAAGTCCGTTCTGGGTCTGAACGAAACCGGAGGCACTTTCCTCGCATATCCATCCATCTCCAAGTACGTCTGGACGACCACCAACTATTTCCATCCTCTTGGGTGTACAGCCCAATCAGGATCGTCAGTAATAATCCAAACGATGCGAAGACTTCCGGTCTTCGACCACCGTCTTCATCTTCGACTTATCGTCGAATCGGTTATTCAGAATGGGTGTAAACCCGGCCTTTCCGAACAACCCGCGTATATTAAAAACAAATGTTACACAAACACAACATACGCCTCATTCCAATTCATTAGTCACTAACCGCAGATTAGCAAGAGAACAATTTCCCAAACATTAACCCCGAAGGCCGAAACCAACATCAGATCAATACCCAGGAAACCATTCTTCTTAGCCAACCTACAGCTAGTTTCTAAATTCCACATTCTTAGGGAAAAGTTCCCATTAATTTTATCCAAGATAAATTCTTTAAAATTTATCCTGTAATCTTCCTTTGGATGTCATTTAAAACCAAATTATGGTTTTTCCAACTAGTCGAGATTAGCGAACCACAACGAAGTAATTATTTATTTTATTTCCCAATCCCAACCTATTCATCCCATGAAGCAAAACTGGTAATACTCCATATCTAACACCGTGGTGTTATCGGTAAAATTAATTACCATTTCACGTTCAAATCTAATTAAAGATTTAACTATCGCTTTGGAGCAAAACTGGTAGTACTCCATTCCCGCTCATTTCTAAATTTGATAATTTAGATTATAGATTCACATTTCAATCTAATTGCAGATTCGTTAGAACTCCTTTTACTGGGTTAAAGAACTAGGTGTTATTTAAAACACAGTTCACGACAAACCCAAATCACATTCTATTTGTTATCGGGTTAAAGAACAAGTGTTATTTAAAACACTGTTCACCATAAACCTATTTCAAATTTAATCAAATATATTAGAAATTCGATTATTTAAAACCCCCTTTTAAATCTAATTCATTTATTTAAAAATAATTGGGTTTTAAATTTAGTTCAAACTAGTGCATTTCGATAAAAACCATTTTTATCTTTTCAAATGTGGAGTTTTTCATCCCAAATTTTCCCAAATCATTTCTTATGATTTTATACAAATTATTACTATTTTTAATAATTTTATCAAGGCCCGTACAGTCGATGTCCAACAATGGCCATCGAACTGCACTTATAGCGACCTTTTTCGAATTTGATTTGGATGTATCTCCAAATCCAACCGTTAGATTTTGAATTTCTAATATTCTTTAGAAAGCTCTTTTCGATACGAACCCAACGGTTCCGGTTTTAGGAGAATCCGACGGTCGGATCTCCCGTAACGTCCGTTTGAAATAAATGGTCGAAATTCACGAACTGCCGCGGCGCGGCGCGTTCTATTCAGGCCATTATATTATATATAATATATATATAATATATATTTCGTCGATTTCTATTTAAAACGAATTATATAAATAGTTTTAAATTCGTTTCAAAAGCAAATTCAACTTCCCTTTCAATTCAAGTCAAAATTGAATTCTTCTTTATAAATTCGTTTTAAAATTCATTTCTATTCAATTCAAATTTCAATTCAATTTAAATTCAATTCGAATTCGTTTTCAATTCTATTCAATTCAATTCAAATTTCAATTCAATTTAAATTCAATTCGAATTCGTTTTCTATTCGATTCAAATCCATTTTCTATTCAAATTAAATTCGTTTCGTTTTCTATTTGAATCAAGTTCATTATATATTCAATTTGAAATCAAATTGGTTTTCTATTCCATTCAATTCGAAATCATTTTATATTCAATTCAAATCGAAATCGTTATATATTCAATTCATTTCGAAATCGTTATATATTCAATTCATTTCGAAATCGTTATATATTCAATTCATTTCGAAATCGTTATATATTCAATTCATTTCGAAATCGTTATATATTCAATTCATTTCAATTTGAATTCGTTTTCAATTAAATTCAATTTCGAATTCGTTCACGTCAAAATGGCGTCAATCTAATCAACACGGCTTCAAATATTTCTATTTCAAAATATTTCTTTTTCAAATATTTCCTTTTTGTCAACACACGACTAATCTCAACGAATGAGTACCGTCCATGTGTGACTATTTTTGTTAAAATATTTCGTTCAACACATGACTAATCTCAACGGATGAGTACAGTCAACTCATGAACCTTTATGTTATTTTGATAAAGATGTAATTTTTATTATAAAAATAATTCGTTCAACACATGACTAATCTCAACGGATGAGTACAGTCAACACATGAACTTTTATTTTATATTGATAAAGATGTAAATTTTATTATAAAAATAATTCGTTCAACACATGACTAATCTCAACGGATGAGTACAGTCAACACATGAACCTTTATGTTATAATATTCTTTATTTTCTAAATTGGAATGAGGCCCAATCAATCACCATATAAAGTTAATTATATGGATTTCCATACAACGCATGTATAATAGCATTGAAAAATAATCAACCATCAACCAAAGTGCACTACACTGTATAAGCATCAAATGTAGATATCTAACGCTTATAACAGCCTGTCAATCAATCGATCGACATATTTAATCAATCAGGATGAGTGAACTTCAAATTTCATCCCAACACCTGTGTGGGGTTTCAAACAATCAAACACAGATTTTATTTGTGCAGTTGGGCGATGTGTAAAATTTATCGACCCAATCAATGTCAGTCAAATCAGTGTACATAAACAAACCATCTGGTCTGTAAATGAATATTTTATTTTATTCACTTTCACGTTAAAAATTATATTTTTAACGATCAAACTATTTTATTTTAACACTTGAATTTCTATTCAGTTCATTTATTCAATAAATGATTACTTTTATTTTTCTAACATATTTTAGAAAATTTCGGCGGCATAACGGCACGATACTAGAAACGGGACGAGGCCTAGCCTTATCCCCGGTCTAGTGAAGGCCCACGCCATTCACACATCAATCAAAAATCACCGAACAACCAAATTCAAATCAGATCATCTAACTAATCTATGCAACCAAACAAACAAGTCCATGGTCTGTGGACGGTTGTGTCGGGTGCTACTAAGCACCGTCTGCATCCTAGTATATATATATGATTAGAAAAGAAATTGAAGAGTGAGAAATTCTCACCAATAGCTATCCTAGCTCCACGGCACTTCATTGATAGAAATCTTCATCGTTATCGCATCTTCGTCATCTTCTTGTGCCCGTAGTCACTATATATATAAAAATCACACATTTTTATATTCGATGTCTTTAAAATAAAAATCACATTTTTATTTATTCACTTTCAATTTAAAAATCATATTTCTATAATCACTTCATATATTTAAAAATCGAATTTTTACTACGATGTTCGATATATAAAAATCTCATTTTTACTATGCTATTCAATATATAAAAATCATATTTCTATTTCGATGTCATATAGATAAAAATTCCATTTCAAAAATATTTATTTCGCCTTTATAAAAATAAAGTTTTCGCCTTTATATAAAATAAAGATTTCGCCTTTATATAAAATAAAGATTTCGCCTTTATATAAAATAAAGATTTCGCCTTTATATAAAATAAAATGTGCAAAGATTATATTTTTATAGTTTTAAAAATCATATCTTTTTCTCCTTTAAAAATTTAAACCTTTTTGCTTTTAAAGATTAAACCTTTCTATAGTGAAAAATTAAACCTTTCTTATGAATAAATATCTTTGCTTTTATAGTTAAACATCCCATGATTTTATAACCTAAAATTCAAAGTAAAAAAAAAGGAACAAAACTCACTGTTTTGGGTTGTCGGAGGCTCCACGACCAGAGGGGGAGTAGCGCCAGCGTCTCGAGGTGGCAGGAGAGGCGAGGTCGTCCTCCAGGTGGCGGTGGCGGCGCCTCAGGCTCGCGATGAGGCCCCTTGGTTGATCGGCGGCTCAATTTTTGGGCTAGGGTTCAGTTTGAACAAAGGAGGACGAAGGGGGGGGCTGGAGGCGAGGGAGCGAGTGAGGGAGGCAGCGACGGCAGCACCTCCGATGCTGGAGGCGTCGACGATCGACGGTTTTCCTCCCGTCGCCCCTTTTCTTTTTTTTTTTTTTTTTTTAAGTTAACGGGTTTGACTGGAATAGGAGAGAGAGAAAGGTGATGGGGGTTTATAAAAAGGTTTTTATAAAAATTAAAATATATTATTTAATTTCTCCTAGGGTCGACTTTTCTTTCGAACTCGAAATTGGGCCCAGCGACTGTCATCCCTAGCGTTTTACCCCCATTTCGAACACAATGGGATATGTATCGTAGACTGGTTCGACTGTTTGAATCAGTTTCCGTTAAATTTACATTTAAATCACTTTATTGAATTTTAAACGTACATTTCGAATTACCGGGGTCACATACTAACTAGAAAAATTCCAGAAAAATATTTTCTAGCTTCGTATTGACGATACGGTCCTAACAAAACTAGTTTCGTCAAATTCTGAGACCGTTGGAAAAATGGCCAATTTCCAGTCGATTAAAATCAACTGAAACTGGTCAAACGCGTTTTCCTTTGCCACGCTCACATATTGATTCGAAAAATTATGAAATTTGAAATCTAGCAATAACTTGACACTGCGGACCCAACAAAACTGGTTTCGTCGAAATCTGAGGTCGTTTGCAAAATGTCCATTTTTAAGGGCCTGAATTCCATAGCGACTATTCAGAATTTTCAACTGGACATATCTTTTCATTCTCGCTACCAAATTCCGATTGGTCGGATTCGTTGGAAAGATATCCACAACGAGATCCTATTATTTTTGGTTTCACTAAAATCCGGATTGTTTTGCACCCGATACATTCAATTGAAGTTTGAAATCGAATTATCGAACTACCGCGCCATTTTCAATTCTATTATAATTATATATATAATTATTTATATTCTAACGACGACGTATATAATATATACGTCGAATTCTATATTCAAAATAAATTTCTCGTCAATAATATTTAAAATAATCTATTTTAAATAATCAAAATTCGCTAAAATTGCCAAAATAAAAATTTTAAACTGGCCCAGATTTTCCGGGTTATTACATCGGTTACCATCCAAACGAGGTGAAGATCTCCGGTCTTCGACCACAGTCTTCATCTTCGATTTCTTATCGTCGATTAAGTTATTCAGAATGAGATAAACCCGGTCTTTCTGAGCAACTCGTGTATATAATAAACAAGTGCAATACTAACATACACACGCATCATTTCAATTCATTAGTCACTAACCGTCAATCAGTAAGAGAACGATTTCCCAAATATTAACCCCGAAGGCCGAAACCAACATCAGATCAATACCCAGGAAACCATTCGACTTAGCCAACCTTCAGTTAATTTCTAAATTTCACATCCATATCGTTTATAATATTTTATAATGATTTATCGCTATTTTTATTCATTTTAAAATAGCCAATTTATTCCAAACGACGCTTCGGGCCATAACGCGACCGTGGCGCTGTTTTTCTCCAGATTTGATTTACAAATTTCTGAAATTCTAACCGTTGGATCTTCACAAAATTTACGTCATTAGAAAGATCTTTTCAAAACGAATCCAACGGTTCCCATTTCGGGAAAATCCGACGGTCGGATCTCCCGGTACAATCGTTTGAAGTTTCGATTTCAAAATACGAACTGCAGCATCGTTATTCGATTAAATATAATTATATTTATATATATATATATATATAAATATAATCGATTCTGGCGCTGTTTTTCTTTAGATTTGAATTAAACATTCCAGACAATCCAACCGTTGGATTTTTACTAATTTGGTGCCGTTGGAAAGATATTTCCAAAGCGAACCCAACGGTTGCGATTTCGGGAAAATTTGATGGTCGGATCCCCCAGTATGATCGTTTGAAATCACAATTTCAAAATACGAACTGCAGCTTCGTTATTTGATATATTTTAATTCTATTTATATATATATATATATATCGATTCTTCGATTTCAAAACTATATGAATTTCATACTTTTGATAAAAATGATATTTTTATCTAACTGTCTCCTATTTCAACACTTCACTATATTTAAGAATTCATGTATATAATAAAAATGTGATTTTTATTGTAAAATAATTCATTTCAAAACCTATTATTTTATATAGTTCATATAGGTAATAAAAATAGGATTTTTATTATTAAACAATTTATTTCAAAACAAGGTTATTTTATACATTTCATATTGATGTTAAAAATGGGATTTTTATATTTAAAACACGAATACCATTCAACACATGAATTTCTATCCAACGAATGAATATCGACTCAACACATGAAGGTTTTCTATTCAACGAATAAATATAGTTTTAACAAATGAAAATAATTCAAACACATGAATATTATTCAAAATTTCGGCAGCATAACGGCAGGGTAGTTAAAACCGGGACCGTCCCTAGTACGGCTCCTCGCTCTACCTTAAAACCTCGCGGTTTTTGACAATAGGGAATCATGCATCTAGTTCGCACGCAGGCGGCATGTATATATTTATTTCATTTCCACAAACTAATCCTATGTGGTTTCAACAAAATATTTCTCAACCACAAACTGGTATTTTTCAACCACAATCAATCAATATCAACCACAAACAATTCCAATCAACCATTCACTATCAATCAATTTTCACACCAATCACAACCAATAAATATCGTCCATGGTTTCTGGACGAGGGGCGTATATATATATATATATATATATATATATATATATATATATATATATATATAGTAATTCACTTATATTTCAACACATATATAATTTTTACAACGCATATATAACTTATACATCGAACGTACAACTTATACAATGCTTATACATGAGGTTTACAACGCTTATATAACTCATACATAGACTATATAATTTATACATCGTCATTTTCCATATCGTTTATAAATTAGAAATCTCACATTGGGTTCCACTCCACCAAAAATAGCAGAAGGCTCAGAAATATATGCGGTCTCTTCTAGAAGGTAGAAGACGTCCACACGAGTCCACTGTCTCTTGTTTCACTGAATTTCGTCAATACACGAAAAAGATATGATTTTTCAAAGTTTGCAACGGTTTAAAGGTGTTAAAATTGTTGAAATTAAATATGGTCGTACCTCAGCTGATTTGTTCAAAACTAGGTCGCGATTTATCTTCCAATCCGTTGATTGTTGCTTCGATCGGCCAGCGCCACCTTGTCGGGCTAGGAGAGGCGCACGTGCGCCAGGAGGTGGGGCCAGTTCGGTGGTCCCAGGCGGCGGCGGCGGGGAATTGAAGTCATCGACTTCTGGGAGGTGGTTCTCTCTCCACAGGCCACGAAAAACTCCAAACTTTATATGGATTTGAAGATCTCGAGAAGATCTTCAAAAAGTTCAACTGTGGCACGAGCTAATTCGGCGTGAATTGATCGGAAAATGAGGGGGAAGATTTAAAGCGGTTTCCGCCTTCGATCGGGGAGAGAAAAAAAGGATTTTTCTTTTTTTTATATAAAAATTATGATTTGCCGGTGGGTTTTCTGACACGACCACCAATCTAAACCCAACAACTGTCGTCCCTAGCATTTTACCCCCATTCCGAACACAATGGGATATGTTTCGTAGGCCCATTCGACTGTTTTAGTCAGTTTTCCTTCAAATTAAAATATATAACATTCAATATTCAATTTGAACGTACATTTCAATTTGCCAGGGCCACAAACTAATTCGAAAAATTCTAGAAAAATAAATCTAGTTATGTTTTGACGATACGGTCTCAACAAAACTAGTTTCGTCGAATTCTGAGACCGTTTGCAAAAAGGCCCATTTCTTGTCGATCCAATTTAACTGTAATTGACCAAAACATGTTTTCCTTTGCCACGCTCACATACTAGCTTCAAAAATTATGAAATTTGAAACATAGCAATAACTTCCCATCCCGAATCTAACAAAAGTGGTTTCATCGAATTCTGAGGTCGTATGCAAAATGGCTAATTTCACGGGCTATATAAATTCGATAGCGACCTTCCTGAAAATTCATTTGGCCATAACTTTTGCTTTCCGCTATGAAACTTCGATTTTTCAGATTCGTTAGAAAGCTATTCACTAACATATTTAAATATTTTTGGTTTCACTCAAATCCGTTTTGTTTTGCACCTGGTATAGTCCGACAAAGTTTGAATTCAATTTTTGAAACTGCAGCGCCTTTTCAGGCCTTGTTTATAATTAGAATTAATTATATTCATTTTCAAACGTCGATTCAAACTCACTTTTCATTGCTATTATTTAAAATATTTATTTTAAATATTTAAAATCCACTATTTTAGCCAATTTAAAAATTTTAAATTGGTTCAGATTTTCTGGGTTGTTACAATTTGTCCGTCGTAGAAACAGTTTCAGTTTAATTTAATTAAAAACTCCAATAGCTACCAACTCTGATCAAACCAGTCCCAAAATGTTACGCTTGTCGTTACGGACGCGATGTCGCTTGTTTCGTTCTCACCCATTGTTTTATGATACATATATAAATTTAATACTACATTCACTTTATTAAATTAATATTATTAAAACTTAAATATTATTTCATTTCCTAATACTACTATTTGTTAAATACACATTCAATTAGGCATTGTTTTAAACCGGAGTCATGTTATAACTTCCTCAGTCGTTCCATGTTACACACATAGTGGCATATTCAATTTAACGTGTTTCAGCAAATTATAATACTTATATAAAATGGTCTGCCATGTTAATAGCCCAGATTTGGCATTACAAAAAGGTGGTTAAGATGTATAAAACTGATTGGCTTATAATTTAATTAGTATATATGTTATTAACTGAAATATTACTTGCGTCTTGGTTAGGTACGGCTAACCGTATTTTGGCACATCTTAATACACTGATTAGGTAAATTAAAGTATATATATATGGGCACGTTATATTCCATCAGTAGTAACAATATATATTATCATTTACTAAGTGGGTTTACGTGTGTTATAAACAAATGGATTAGTTGTACTAAAATTATAATTAGGCATTTCTAACCATACCCAGACTTTGCAATCTTTTTCTTTTCCACTGTTCATTTCCATTTTCCCCATTCTTACATGGAACTTCTTCCTCCTCATCACTGCTCTCAGGCCATTCTCCCACTCCACTGTTTCCATTTTCGAACCCACTTTCCATGAACCCAAGCACCACCTTCCATACACCATATATTTCTACCCTCACTTCATTATCGTTTTCCCCACTTCGCTCCTATAAAATTATCTCCACCATGCAACCCCTCAGTCCATTGTCGTTTCACTCCAGCATGTCTTCCTGCCCGGAATATTTCAAAAGCTCCAGCACCATTAATGCAAGTTCCTCCATTTCTTTTTCTTGATTCCGCCTGACCCATGCACAGTTCGTCCTTCATGCCATTTGCACCAATCTCCCTAAACACATGAGCAAAACTAACCTCTGTGTATTTCTGAAACTTGCTCGTGCCCTTTTCCTTTTATATTTTTTTGTAAATGGAGTATTTTAATCTTTCGCCATTTAAGCTTGGTCGTGTTCTTAGCTTGGAAGGTACAGGCAAGAATTCGGGTGTTTATATATGTGGGAAAAGCCTTGGCAGTTAAGTAATTAGGCATAAAGGGATGCAGTGAGTAGGTGGGTTGCATTGAGTTTGGTAACACCCCGTAATTCTAAGAACATCAAAATGATAAGTTAAAGAACACTCAATTAAATATTTGGAATTAAGTAAAATGGACTGGTCATTGCGTTCGTCTCAGAATTTTACTTAAAATAGACTCCGAATTTGCATAAAACGGGCAATGTATGAAGAAGATATTAAGGTTTGAAGTTTATATACATATAAGACATTTATATATAAATAAAACTATTCTAGAAATCAAAAATCAAAGGCGGGAAGAATGGGGGGAAATCAGCCAGTTAGGGGTCGACCCCGTCCCTAGGGGTGTCGACCCATGGGTCAACCCCATAATAGGGGTGTCAACCCCCTCCCCCCTCCCCTGAGATCCCCGCAGATTCCTGCTCTGCACCTGGACACAGTTTTGGGAAAATTCATTGACCTTAGGCTATAAATAGGACCTTATTTTCATTGTTTTTATTCACTAAAAACAATGAAGACAATGAGATGCTACCTTTACTTAGTTTGATCTAGCCTATTCTTCTTCAACTGCAAGATATACGTATTCAAAGATCTGTGTTATAACATCTACGATCAATTCCCAGTTCTTTAGATCCAATCACAGTTAGTTTATGTTGCTTTTAGGTATAAACACCTAAAATGTAATCTTGACATGTAACACCCCGTATTTTAATTAATACTAAAATTCACTAAACGTAGAATAAATAATCTCAGACGTGAGAATTGGGGGAAATGGGCTACGTCATTGCGTTCGTCTCGGAAAAATACGCGAAATAGAGTCCGAGTTTTCGAGAATCGGAGTCCGTATGGCCCGGTTATGGCCCAATGAAGTTTGCAGAAAAATTAAAGCTTAAAACAGATTTAGAAATTTAAATTAGGATTTGAAAATAGAACCAGCGGGGTCAGGCGGGAAGCTTCCTGCCCTACCCATGTCGACAGGCCTGTCGACAGGGGTGTCGACTTGCCTGTCGACAGGGGCGTGGCGTCTAGAGAACCTGGGTGCACCAGGTTGGGTTCTAGGCTGGCTTGGAGGGCTGGGTTCTAGAGATTTCCTAAATCTAACGGACCTAAACTAATCTAGGGTTAATCTAAGGGCCTAAAACACTACCTAATCCTATAAATAAGACCCTAACCCTACCCTAATTCATTCATAATTAGATCTTGTAACTAAACTATGGCAAAATGAAACTTGATCATGGCCTCCACAAATCAATGAAGAGAGTTGCAAGCTAATCAACCTCTAATCATCTTCTTCTTCATATTTGGCAACTAGTTTTACTTCATAAGTTTGCTAATCTTAGTTTTGGTGAGTTCCTATGGCTTTAATAATCAATTGTTAAATTGATTATGGTAGGATGTGATAAGACATGGCTATGTTTGTGGATAAATGTGTTTATGCAAGTTTGTATGATATGTGATTTGCAAGTTTTATGTTATATGCAAGGTTAATGCCATGTTTTATGATGCAAAACACTATGTTGAACATTTATGCATATGTAACATGTTATGCAAACTATATGTGAGAGTATATGCAAGTTATATGTAACATGATATGCAAGTTATGCATGTGATTTTATGCATGCTAAATACTTGGTGTTATGCATGCTAAGTATTTGATTTTATGCATGTTAAGTATTTGATTGTATGCATGCTAAGTGTGTGGGTTTATGCAAGTTAAGTGGTGTGTTTATGCATAATAAGTAATTGATTCTATGCATGCTAAGTATGTGGTTTTATGCATGCTAAGTGTTTGGTATTATGCATAAATCATGACATGTAAGTTTACCATTTTAAATGTGATGCATACATATGCAAGATGACACCCTTATATGCTATGCATGTTTACCCTCCTTTAAGATGCAAGTCATATATGCAAGTTCAACATGTTAAGCAAGTTATGTGTATGCTTATATGCAAGTTCATATGCAAGTTATGTGCATGGTGTTATGCAAGTTATGTGTATGAGATTATGCAAGTTATGTGCATGATGTTATGCAAGTTATGGATATGCTTAAATGCAAGTTTAATGTGATATGCAAGTATATGAATGCTTATGCAAGTTATGTGTATGCTTAAATGCATGTTTAGCATGTTATGCAAGTTATGAGAATGCTTATATGCAAGTTCAACATGTTATGCAAGATATGTATGATAATATGCAAGCTCATATGCAACATGTTATGCAAATCATGTGTATGATAATATGCAAGTTTGGGTTAAATGTAGTTGGGTTAATATGTGCTCATATATGCAAGTTGACATCCTCTTAACCCATGACAACGTTATATGCTAAACCCATGCTATTTGTGATGGATCTTCCCCTTTATTATGTTATGAAATGAGAACGATTTACGTGGGGAATGATGGGGTTAATAAATATGTTAATAAAGTATGATTGGGTATGATTGAGCATACCATAAAATAAATAAATTACCATAAGTGGGAATTTACCTATTGAGTTAGGTCTACCCCATGGGAATTTACCTATTGAGTTAGGTCTACCCATGTTATGGAAAACTAGATATTAATTAGGGATAATTAATATGGGGGAGATTAATTAGGTGTAATTAATCAACTAAGACACGAGGTTGGACCCTTTTGTAGCGGAAGTCTGCCCGGAACCGACCGGCCATCCAGCGGCTACAAATGATTGGCCCAATGTGAGAGGTCTTAGTCATAAAGTAAATACATGATTAAAGTAAAGACACGAGGTTAGACCCTTTTGATGACAGAAGTCTGCCCGGAACCAACCGGCATATCCAGCAGTCATAAAAGACGGTCTAATGTGAGAGGTCTTTATGAGTTCATGATCTTAATTAATGAATTAAGAAACACTTAACCATATTAGCATGTAGTGGGACATGAGGGGTTAAGTGGGTGCCTTGGGGTGGCATGATGAGACTAGTGGGTTGCCTTGGGTGGCAATAGAAAAATACGATTAGAATACTTAACCAAAGTAGAACATGTAATTAAACATGATAAAAAGGGTTAAGTAAGTGCCATGGGTGGCATGAGAAAATACAATTAGAATACTTAACCAAAGTAGAACATGTAATTAAACATGATAAAAAGGGTTAAGTAAGTGCCATGGGTGGCATGAGAAAATACGATTAGAATACTTAACCAAAGTGGAACATGTAATTAAAACATGGGTGAAGGGTTAAGTAAGTGCTTTGGGTGGCATGTGGAAATCTAGTGGGTGCCCTATGTGGCAATTGAAATATGATTGATGACTTAACCAAATCTTAACATGTAAGTGGGCATGACTACATAAGGGGTTAAGTGGGATGCACTAGATAAAAATGACAAGCTTAAGTAGTAGCTTGTGGGGCCCATTTCAACCAATATCCCAAACGTATCTTTGTGGGCTCGACCCATGTCGAGTGACGGGACACGCATATTGGGCTTGATTATAAGAGGCCAAAACGGGTTAGCGGTGGCAACGCGGGACCAACGGGTTTCATATGCGTGTGTGGACCCGGGCTGGTTGGTAAGTCGTTGTTGCATCGTGTAGATATAAAGCCGTGCACTGTTGATATTATCTGGTAGCCACTTTAGGGGAATGATACACCCCAATCGTGGGACCAGCACGGGTATCTACGGTAGGGAGCCGATCGTTGGGGAGTAGTGGGTACACCTAATAAAGATAGGGGCAGACGGCACCCATGTAGGGGTACACGAAACTACTGGGTAAGATTACTAAGTACACCTAGTGGAGATAGGGGCAGACGGCACCTATGTAGTGGGCTAGGAGTACACGAAACTACTTGGGAAATTTTCTAAGTCCTTGAGAGGGATCAACCTTTAAGTAGGAATTACTCTTGGTGGGTAGAACTGGTGTGGTGCAGTGTAGGAATTACCCTTGGGTGAGTAGATCTGGGGTGGTGTAAGCTAGTAATTATCCTGGGGTGGATAAATACGTCGTTTAGGTTATCGTAGTACATCCTGTGTTTTGTGGGCTACTTATTGTAGTCATTATCCCCAGAGGTACCGTATCTTGTTTATATCATACCCTAATTACTTTAATGATTGTATTGTTAGGGTTATAGGACTCACTCAGACTTATGTCTGACCCCGTTGTTGTTTATCTTTTTCCCAACCCTCAGGTTATCAGAGTGGGCCTAGCACTAGTGGTCTTGGACCAGACCGCTATATCTATCTTTTGGGGCTTGGACCGTAGAAGTAAAGCTCGGTTTATCTTTTCTATTTTGGCTATTATCTATGTAACGGGATTATGTACTTCTATTTTATCAGGATGGATATTATGTACTTGACTCTTGTTATGGTTTTGTGATGTAACCAACATGTTTTGATATTGAAATGATGGTTTAAATTTTCAAGTATTACTTATATCTGTCCTGTTGTAATTTTTCTGTTCTATACTCACTAAAAATACTCCACCAAAACTAAGGCATTCCCTTAGTGAGTGACCTTAGCGGGTGTGGGGTATTACACGTGGTATCAGAGCTTAAGGTTACCGGAACAGATAAAATTTTTAGAAAAACTATTTTCTAAGAATATTTTTGAAAGGAGTATTTTCAAAAACATGTCTTTTAAGAGAAAAGTTTTTGAAAGAAAAGCATAATCCCCAATAGCCATATCTATATCTTTCGAATTCTCCATTTTGAATCTCTTCCTCTCTCTCATTTTGAGTTTCCCCTCCGCGTATAGATGATCTTTCTAAGATAGATAAGGATGTAAAACCACTTCAAGGAACTTGGACATTAGTCGGACCAGAAGTTGGTTCAAGAAGGAGGAGGACTGGTAGGTACCTATAGGATAGACGATGAGAGGAAGGCTCAAATAGTTGTTTGGTTAATGAAAGATGAAACCTCATTGGTGGGAGGTTATGAGTGGAGAATAGGGAAGAAGAAGGCTGGTAGTTATCCTTTTGGGAGGAATAGGACACGTTATTAGGATTGTCCAAAGAAGCAAAGGCAAGGTATGGAATCTTCTGGAGGGTAGTTGTATTCCCTCACGACTAGGGTACCAGATGGGGATATGACCGTCTAGGTTGGAATTTGGATTTCTTTATTATCCGATTCAAACTTTATTTGATTCTGGTATATCGAGTTCGTTTATCTCACCATTGTTAGTTGAGTCACTGCACTTAGACACCAGTTTGGTAGATGATCCCTTAGTTGTTTCAAACCCAATTGGGGCTCCATGATATGTTTGGGTTTGAAAGTTTCTATACTTAGCGTTGAGTTTAGATGTGATGCTTGTTGGGCTTCACGGGCTATGGGTTAGTTTTGGGCATGGACTGGTTATCCAGTAGGGGTGCCGTTCTTGATTTTGAAGGGAGAGTTGTTAGGCTTATGGCCCGCTAGGGTAACACTCTCGAGATCTCTTGTAATCCCATAGAATCTGTTATGCTTAGTTATCTAGAATCGCTTGACATGTCAGTCAAGAGTTTGCGATCTGTTAGAGTGGTCCGGGAATACTCGGATGAGTTTGGGGAGGTGAAGGGTTTACCTCTGGAGCAGGAAATTGACTTCCAAATATATCTGGTAGACAAAGCCAAACCAGTGTTTTGGCCAGTGTGCCACGTGGCTCCTCGTGAGAGGAGGGAACTCCACAAGTAAGTAGGCGATTTGCTTGAGAAGGGGTTCATAAGACGAAGTATATCGGAGTGGGGCACTCCAGTAGTTGTTGCCACGAAGGCGGATGGGTCCCTCAGACTTTGTGTAGGCTAAAGAGAGCTAAATAAACTCACAAAGAAGAATAGACACCCATTGTCGAGGATTGATGATCTCTTTGATCAGTTGGTTGGCGCTTCAGTGTTATCGTGGTGGACTCAGCCATGGAGTTTCATCAGTTGAGAGTGGCTGAGGATAGTATAGAGAAGACTACCTTCAGGACTCCGGACGGTTTTTATGAGTGGCTGGTGATGCCATTTGGTTTGACGTACGCCCCCGCATATTTTGTTGGTTTGATGAGAAGGGTGTCCAAGGAGTACCTAAATAAGTTGTGATGGTCTTTGTGGATGACATCTTGGTCTTCTCTAGGAGCGAAATAAGTTTTCGTATGTGCTCAATAGGCTGAGCAAAGCCAGTATGGGATAAACGATGGTTTTGGAGCGAGACTGGCGAGGACATCCAGAGCTGGACAAGGGCTTAATTATTTAGCCGTTTTTACTAGTATCATCTCACGTAGGACGTCTAGGTTCGAAGGAGGCATCTCTTGGGTGTTTGTCTGATATTGGTTTAGGCCTTTGGGGCTTGCATTTGGGGGATGTCGAGTTCGACCAGGGTGGTCTGCGTGAGGGATGGATAGTTGTGACGATTTTGCATGGGAGAATATCCTGATTTTCTCTAGGAGTGGAGAAAAACCTGCCCTACATCTTAGGGAAGTATTGGAGACTCCCCAGGCGCATAGTCTTAAGACAGCAAAAGTGAATAGGATTCTTAGCGTCCTATGAGTTTGAGATAGCATACACCCACGGTAAGGGTAACATGGTAGCGGACGCCTTAAGTAGAAAAAGGTTGTCCTCGAGTTTGTGGTTCGTTGAACGACGGAGCTTAGAGTTTATTTCTATGTTTGACTTTAGACCTTCCGTTGACTTTGTACCCGGTTTGCTAGCCTTATTGGAGGTTAGGCCTACTCTTTTGGGGCTTTGGAGAAGCACAGAGGGACGACCCACAGTTGGTTGAGTTGGTAGAGAAGCTCATAAGGGGAGAGTCGTCCAGCCATTTGAGTAGGTACACCCTAGACGATAGGGGGTGCTTGCGTAGAGACGGTGGACTTTGTGTACCGCAAGACGAGGGTTTGAGGAAGGCTATTCTTGATGATGCACACCGTTCTAGGATGACCATTCATCCCGGTGGGGACAAGATGTACCAAGACATGAAGCGAGTTTTCTTTTTGGCCGGTATGAAGAAAGACATGGCCGAGTATGTCGCTAGATGCTTGGTGAAAGCGGAGCAAAAGAAACCAAGTGGGTTGCTTCACCCATTGGAAGTTCCGCTAAGGAAATGGGATAGTGTCTCAAAGGATTACCGAAATCAAGGAAGGGTAATACGGGGATTTGGGTTTGGTAGATAGACTTACTAAGTGTACCCATTTCATACCCGTGAAGAGCAGGAGGACTATTCCATGTCTAGCTTCAGTTTACATTCGAGAGATTATTAGATTGCATGATGTACCTTCCAGTATGGTGGGCGATCGAGATCCTATCTTCACTAGAGAGTTTTGGAAGAGTTTGCAAGAGGCGGTAGGGACTCAGTTGTGTTTGAGTACCGCATATCATCCTCAGACGGACGGCCAGACCGAGAGGGTGAATCATGTTTTAGAAGACCTTTTGAGACTATGTATCTTGTATTTTGGAGGTACATGGGAGGAGCATATTCCATTGGTGGAGTTGCCCGACAGACTTAGTGGTGTACATGATGTATTCCATGGGAGGAAGTGTCTACATGAGACCGCAGAGGTGGTAGAGCCGAGTTTACTTAGAGAAGTAGAAGTAGAGCGTGATGCGACGATTCGACGAGCTCCTACTTGCATCCTTGGGACAGAGATTTGGAAGTTGAGAAACAAGAGAGGTTCAACTAGTCAAAGTACAAAAGGGAGATGAAGAGAGCAATGCTACCTGGGAGACGGAAGCGAAGATGCGTTCGAGGTACCCTTTTCTTTCGGAGGGTATGTCCTTTTGCTTCTCCTTCATCGCATATCTTTTGCTTATCTTATCCTTAGTATGTCCTCTCGTTAGTACCTTTGACCTTCAGATAGGATAGTTCTATGGCTGAAACATGTGTTTGAGACATGTTATGTATGATGGATGCAAGTGGATGCAAGTGTTTGCTAGTGGTTGCTCGTGGATGCATATACACACACTCTAGGCACTAGATCGGCTCAGTCACTTCATATTGCATATTGCATAAAATTGTGTGTAGGAAACTATATTTATGGATGTATAATGATTGTGTTATCATATGGATGATGCATTTTTGGTGAATGATTGTGCACTCATGTAGATATTGTATGTGTCGATAGGGTTCTCTCGCATACATAATGGATGCATGGCACTATCATGGTTTGCATATGTTCATACATTAGATAGGGAACATATACACACACTTTTTGCATATGCTCATACATCATTAGAAATTGTTTTAAGGACAATGGATGCCCGTGGTTGATGGTTTGAGTAGATGGTTGTTTGGATGGTAGGATATGCATTCCCCTTAGCTTAGAGATTTCGGGGACGAAATCCTTTAAGGAGGGGAGAATGTAACACCCCGTATTTTAATTAATACTAAAATTCACTAAACGTAGAATAAATAATCTCAGACGTGAGAATTGGGGGAAATGGGTTGCGTCATTGCGTTCGTCTCGGAAAAATACGCGAAATAGAGTCCGAGTTTTCGAGAATCGGAGTCCGTATGGCCCGGTTATGGCCCAATGAAGTTTGCAGAAAAATTAAAGCTTAAAACAGATTTAGAAATTTAAATTAGGATTTGAAAATAGAACCAGCAGAGTCAGGCGGGAAGCTTCCCGCCCTACCCATGTCGACAGGGCTGTCGACAGGGGTGTCGACTTGCCTGTCGACTTGCCTGTCGACAGGGGCGCGGCGTCCAGAGAACCTGGGTGCACCAGGTTGGGTTCTAGGCTGGCTTGGAGGGCTGGGTTCTAGAGATTTCCTAAATCTAACGGACCTAAACTAATCTAGGGTTAATCTAAGGGCCTAAAACACTACCTAATCCTATAAATAAGACCCTAACCCTACCCTCATTCATAATTAGATCTTGTAACTAAACTATGGCAAAATGAAACTTGATCATGGCCTCCACAAATCAATGAAGAGAGTTGCAAGCTAATCAACCTCTAATCATCTTCTTCTTCATATTTGGCAACTAGTTTTACTTCATAAGTTTGCTAATCTTAGTTTTGGTGAGTTCCTATGGCTTTAATAATCAATTGTTAAATTGATTATGGTAGGATGTGATAAGACATGGCTATGTTTGTGGATAAATGTGTTTATGCAAGTTTGTATGATATGTGATTTGCAAGTTTTATGTTATATGCAAGGTTAATGCCATGTTTTATGATGCAAAACACTATGTTGAACATTTATGCATATGTAACATGTTATGCAAACTATATGTGAGAGTATATGCAAGTTATATGTAACATGATATGCAAGTTATGCATGTGATTTTATGCATGCTAAATATTTGGTGTTATGCATGCTAAGTATTTGATTTTATGCATGTTAAGTATTTGATTGTATGCATGCTAAGTGTGTGGGTTTATGCAAGTTAAGTGGTGTGTTTATGCATAATAAGTAATTGATTCTATGCATGCTAAGTATGTGGTTTTATGCATGCTAAGTGTTTGGTATTATGCATAAATCATGACATGTAAGTTTACCCTTTTAAATGTGATGCATACATATGCAAGATGACACCCTTATATGCTATGCATGTTTACCCTCCTTTAAGATGCAAGTCATATATGCAAGTTCAACATGTTAAGCAAGTTATGTGTATGCTTATATGCAAGTTCATATGCAAGTTATGTGCATGGTGTTATGCAAGTTATGTGTATGAGATTATGCAAGTTATGTGCATGATGTTATGCAAGTTATGGATATGCTTAAATGCAAGTTTAATGTGATATGCAAGTATATGAATGCTTATGCAAGTTATGTGTATGCTTAAATGCATGTTTAGCATGTTATGCAAGTTATGAGAATGCTTATATGCAAGTTCAACATGTTATGCAAGATATGTATGATAATATGCAAGCTCATATGCAACATGTTATGCAAATCATGTGTATGATAATATGCAAGTTTGGGTTAAATGTAGTTGGGTTAATATGTGCTCATATATGCAAGTTGACATCCTCTTAACCCATGACAAAGTTATATGCTAAACCCATGCTATTTGTGATGGATCTTCCCCTTTATTATGTTATGAAATGAGAACGATTTACGTGGGGAACGATGGGGTTAATAAATATGTTAATAAAGTATGATTGGGTATGATTGAGCATACCATAAAATAAATAAATTACCATAAGTGGGAATTTACCTATTGAGTTAGGTCTACCCCATGGGAATTTACCTATTGAGTTAGGTCTACCCATGTTATGGAAAACTAGATATTAATTAGGGATAATTAATATGGGGGAGATTAATTAGGTGTAATTAATCAACTAAGACACGAGGTTGGACCCTTTTGTAGCGGAAGTCTGCCCGGAACCGACCGGCCATCCAGCGGCTACAAATGATTGGCCCAATGTGAGAGGTCTTAGTCATAAAGTAAATACATGATTAAAGTAAAGACACGAGGTTAGACCCTTTTGATGACAGAAGTCTGCCCGGAACCAACCGGCATATCCAGCAGTCATAAAAGACGGTCTAATGTGAGAGGTCTTTATGAGTTCATGATCTTAATTAATGAATTAAGAAACACTTAACCATATTAGCATGTAGTGGGACATGAGGGGTTAAGTGGGTGCCTTGGGGTGGCATGATGAGACTAGTGGGTTGCCTTGGGTGGCAATAGAAAAATACGATTAGAATACTTAACCAAAGTAGAACATGTAATTAAACATGATAAAAAGGGTTAAGTAAGTGCCATGGGTGGCATGAGAAAATACAATTAGAATACTTAACCAAAGTAGAACATGTAATTAAACATGATAAAAAGGGTTAAGTAAGTGCCATGGGTGGCATGAGAAAATACGATTAGAATACTTAACCAAAGTGGAACATGTAATTAAAACATGGGTGAAGGGTTAAGTAAGTGCTTTGGGTGGCATGTGGAAATCTAGTGGGTGCCCTATGTGGCAATTGAAATATGATTGATGACTTAACCAAATCTTAACATGTAAGTGGGCATGACTACATAAGGGGTTAAGTGGGATGCACTAGATAAAAATGACAAGCTTAAGTAGTAGCTTGTGGGGCCCATTTCAACCAATATCCCAAACGTATCTTTGTGGGCTCGACCCATGTCGAGTGACGGGACACGCATATTGGGCTTGATTATAAGAGGCCAAAACGGGTTAGCGGTGGCAACGCGGGACCAACGGGTTTCATATGCGTGTGTGGACCCGGGCTGGTTAGTAAGTCGTTGTTGCATCGTGTAGATATAAAGCCGTGCACTGTTGATATTATCTGGTAGCCACTTTAGGGGAATGATACACCCCAATCGTGGGACCAGCATGGGTATCTACGGTAGGGAGCCGATCGTTGGGGAGTAGTGGGTACACCTAATAAAGATAGGGGCAGACGGCACCTATGTAGGGGTACACGAAACTACTGGGTAAGATTACTAAGTACACCTAGTGGAGATAGGGGCAGACGGCACCTATGTAGTGGGCTAGGAGTACACGAAACTACTTGGGAAATTTTCTAAGACCTTGAGAGGGATCAACCTTTAAGTAGGAATTACTCTTGGTGGGTAGAACTGGTGTGGTGCAGTGTAGGAATTACCCTTGGGTGAGTAGATTTGGGGTGGTGTAAGCTAGTAATCATCCTGGGGTGGATAAATACGTCGTTTAGGTTATCGTAGTACATCCTGTGTTTTGTGGGCTACTTATTGTAGTCATTATCCTCAGAGGTACCGTATCTTGTTTATATCATACCCTAATTACTTTAATGATTGTATTGTTAGGGTTATAGGACTCACTCAGACTTATGTCTGACCCCGTTGTTGTTTATCTTTTTCCCAACCCTCAGGTTATCAGAGTGGGCCTAGCACTAGTGGGCTTGGACCAGACCGCTATATCTATCTTTTGGGGCTTGGACCGTAGAAGTAAAGCTCAGTTTATCTTTTCTATTTTGGCTATTATCTATGTAATGGGATTATGTACTTCTATTTTATCAGGATGGATATTATGTACTTGACTCTTGTTATGGTTTTGTGATGTAACCAACATGTTTTGATATTGAAATGATGGTTTAAATTTTCAAGTATTACTTATATCTGTCCTGTTGTAATTTTTCTGTTCTATACTCACTAAAAATACTCCACCAAAACTAAGGCATTCCCTTAGTGAGTGACCTTAGCGGGTGTGGGGTATTACATGACATGTTTATAAGTTTGGATCTAGGCCTATGCCAGTTAGTAACCTGAATCATAACAGATCTACCATTACTTGTACACCTAATCTATTGATTAGTGCATATATGCCTATTCATGATATACCTATTCTATTAGTTTGCCTAATCATGTCACCTTATGCCTATTATGTTAGTTTGCCTAATTATGTCATCGTATGCTAGTTTTATTTACTATGCTTATTCTTGTTCTCTCCCCTCCCTTTTTGTTTTAATAGTCATACTACTTTTGAGCCTAGGCCTATCGCTGAAATACGTGAACGCATGAATTTGGGAACGATAGGGAATGATTAATTTGGGGCATAAATCATATTATAAACATGATTGGGAATTTTTGGGCATAATTTGTACCTTGAGCCAAAACTTGAGATTTGGGGGAAAAATCTATATCTTGATCTAAACCTTAATCTGGAGAATAACTTGTATCGTAGATCGGAAGGGGATTTGGGGCATAATAAACATGATAATTGGTTAGTAATGAAAATGACTATATTTAAAGTAATTAGAAATTGTAATCGCGCTTAGACACGTGGTTAGATTACACAGGTAGAAGCCTTCCCGGAACCGCCTGGCATATCCAATGTCAACAAGTGGTGAATCTAATGTGAGGGGTCTAAGTGCATAAACGAACATGTAACGTGCTAAGACACGAGGTTAAGTCCGATTTGTGGAAGAAGTCTGCCTGGACCTAACCAGCATATCCAACATCCACAAAGGGTAGACTTAATGTGGGAGGTCTAGCGCATTATAACCATAAATGAATAATGGTGATGAACTTGTAATACTTAACCTGTTTGAATCCATAAGGATTACATGAACCTGATAACTTGAGTAGGAGTTAAGTAAACTTGCTTGAATCAATGGGAGCATTAAGTTATTCTTATTAAATATGTAGGGATGAGTTATAAATATAAACCCGACAAACTTAACTGTTGAGGTTATACAATCTTGTTAAACTGGTACGCATAACCTGTTGAAATCCTAGTAGTGAGGATGCAAGCCTAGGGGAAGTTTGTATCATCCAGAGTGTGGGACCCGTATCAGTCAGTAACCTATTTTGGTATCAAACGGAGAACCCCGAACTAGGTCGGGATCAGGGCACACTTACTGAGTTGGTTACAAGAGGTCCATGTAAGGGACGGTGTGGGCGGCGCATTCCGACGGGGTCTTATGCGTGCATGGGTCCGGTCCGGGGAGGTTAAGACGTCGTGACACCTGTATATATGGTTTGTGCACATCTTGTAAACAAAGGGTTGCAATTTAGGAAGTGATACATCCTACTGTGGGGACAACACAATGTATATACAAGTTAGGGAGCCTATCGATTGGGGGTAGTAATCAGGGTACATCTAGTCTTGCTTGCGTAGTAGCCTGTTATTGTCGTTGGAGGTTAACACCTATCAGTTCTGTTGGGCTACCTGTTATTGTATGGGGTAAAATCTCTCACTAGATGTACACCTAAGTCTACCATCTTGTACTTGTTGGGATCATCTTGTTCTTGTTATACTAGTATTGGTGCAGAGAGAAAAGTATTAGAGAAGCGCAATGCATGTTCTATTCTATTTATCCTTTTTACCTTCTATTATCTCTCTCCAACTTATATGCCTATCATGATGCTTTTACTTATTTATATGCTAAAAGTAACTTGACTCACCAGACTTTATGTTTGACCCATTTTGTTTCCTCTTCTTTCTCTTCCACTCCCCCCTCCCCAAGGTTCTCAGGGTAGGTATATTCAAGCTTGATCACGATTCTTCTTTTCTGCTTGGAGCTGCTTAAATGTATTGCTCGATTTCGCATTTGCCCTACTATGGCTATATTTTTGGGATTATGCTCTTTTTATGTCATTATACCCTGATGATGATTTTCATACAAGGCAGAAGTTTTATGTTTTCAGCATTTCAGACTTATTATGTAGTTGGGTTTGAACCACGAAGCTTTTCTATTTAGTAAAGTTTTAATTCCACTTTATTTTATATCTGTCTTGTATGTTTCTGTTTCTGTTTACCTATAACACTTCACGAAACTTAATGCATTCTGATAAAGAGTGACATTAACGGACGTGGGGTGTCACGTTTGGTATCAGAGCTGAAAGTTACCAGATCGGATAAAAGATTTTTAAAATTGTTTACAAAAGGATTTTAAAAGAAAGCATTTTCAAAAGAAAAGTCTGTTTTGAAAATATATTCCCCAAAGCCATATGAAATATCTTTCAATTCACTGTTTGAATCCCTTTTTCCCTTTCTTTTCATCATGTATAGGGAACCTAATATTCCAGAGGGCATACAAATACCGGCTTGGTTTCGTAGGTATCTGGAGACTACAGCACCTGCCTAGGGCCAAGCAGACGCCGCTCTTCCAACTACAACCGTTTTTCCTCCTCCTCTGCGTGCTGATAATTTCTCTAAGATAAGCAAAGATTTTTGTGCTATGGGTGGAAAGCCATTCCGAGGAACTGACACTTTTTTAGAAGCAAGGAATTGGCTCAAAGAGACGGAGGATTTGTTTGGAATTTTCGAGGTACAAATGGGAATCTCCTTCCTAACATGATTTCTTCTTCGTACAGATAGATATAGGATCTATGGGGCAATTGACGATCGTAGGAAGATTCAGTTAACCATTTGGCAGCTGAAAAATGAGGCTTCATTTTGGTGGAAAGTGACGCAAGCAGGGCATCCAGTGGAGACTTGGAATGATTTTTGACAGAGATTCGAAATGAAGTTTCTTTCTCAAGCCGAGCAAAGTATGAAAATGGAAAGGTTTTTGGCGCTTACGCAAGAAGGCATGTCTATTAGGGAGTATATTAATAAATTTAATCAATTGGCGAGGTTTGGTTTGGAGCTAGTAGATACCCCGCACAAGAAAGCTTTTTAGGTTTGCAAGAGGATTGAATGAACCCCTCCATGGGTTGGCTATGTCTCATATTCCGATGGGAGCAACATTTTAGAAACTCATTGATATAGCATTAATGTATGAGGAAGATAAGGGCGAATAGAGAGAGGCTAAGGTTGAGGAAACACAAAACAAGAAAGTGTGGCCTAAGAAAGAACAACAATAACAAAAGAAGGGCGGTAAGAATGGCAAAGCTCGAGATAAGAGGAAATGCCATCATTGCGGACGCGAGGGTCACGTGATCAAGGATTACAAGAAAAGAAAAAACGCTTGTTCTCATTGTGCAGAAGTCGAACATCTTGTTAAGGATTGCCCGAAGAAGAAAGACAGGGTCAAAGGGCAAGATCTTCTAGAGGGCAGGTGCATGCTCTCGTGGCCGGTGCACCAGATAAAGGTAGAAAAGTTTCTACTGAAGGTTTGATTTCTCTTTCAAATCATCCAGTTAGAACTCTTTTTTATTCTAGCGCTTTGCATTCTTTTATATCTTATTCTGTGGTTGAGTCTTTGCACCGTAGTACTAGTATGGTTTTGGATCTCGTTGTTATCTCAAACCTCATTGGTGGTTCGGCTCATTTGTCTATGATTTATCTGGGTTTGAGAATATCTATGTTAGGCGTCAAGTTTGAATGCGACGCATATGTGTTTGGTTTCATGGGCTATGGTTTGATTCTAAGGATGGATTGGCTAGCCATGTATGTTGCCATTCTGGATTGCGAGAGGACGGTCGTTAGACTTTTGACTTTCCATGGGAGGACCCTCGAGATTTCTTGTGACCCTAAAGGGTATGTCATGCTTGGTTTCCTAGAGTCGCTTGATGCATCTATCGATGATTTATGATCTGTACCAATAGTCTGTGAGTATCCTGATGTTTTTGAGGAGGCTTGGGGCCTACCTCTGAGGCGCAAGATTAATTTCCGTATATACTTGGTGGGAAATGCATAACCAGTTGCGTTGCCTGTGTGTCATATGGCTCCAAGAGAAAGGAGGGAGCTCAGCAAGCAAGTAGGGGAGCTACTTGGGAAAGGGTTTATTAGGCAAAGCATATCTAAATGGGGTGCTCCAGTAGTATTCACTACTAAGGCGGATGGTTCGCTTCGCTTATGTATGGACTATAGAGAGTTGAATAAACTCACTAAGAAGAATAGGAACCCACTTCCGAAGATAGGTGACCTGTTTGAACAGCTTGTTGGTGCATCTGTTTTCTCTCAGTTAGACTTGGCCACAGGGTTTCATCAGTTGAGGGTGGCCAAGGACTGTATAGACAAGACTGCTTTTAGAACTCCAGATGGTTTCTTCGAGTGGCTCGTCATGCCTTTTGGGTTGACGAATGCACCCACCTATTTTGTTGATCTAATAAGTAGGGTGTTTCGCGAGTTCCTAAATAGCTTCATTGTGGTCTTTGTCGATGACATCTTGATTTTCTCGAAGAGCGAGGAAGAGCATGCCCGACATTTAAGGGAGGTTTTGAAAACTCTCCGTGCGCACCAACTTAAGGCGAAATTCTCCAAGGAGGTTTTGAAAACTCTCCGTGCACACCAACTTAAGGCGAAATTCTCCAAATGTCATTTTTGGAGAAAAGAAGTGAGATTTTTAGGGCATGTGGTCACTAAAGATGGGATAGCAGTAGATCTCGTGGAGCTGTTCGAGATTAGCATATTCCAAAGAATGCAAGGAGGTAAGGAGTTTTCTTGGTTTAGCGGGCTATTATAGGAAGTTCATTAAGGTATTCGCAGAGAGATCAGCCCCACTCACCTGACTGACGAAGAAGAAGAAGAATCTGGCATTTTCTTGGAGTACAAACTGTGACGATGCTTTCAGCGATTGAAGAGGGCTCTGACAACAGCCCCAATCTTGACTTTTCCTGATGGGAACAAGGTGTTCACAATATGCATTGATGCATGCGGTGTAGGGCTTGGTGCTGTTCTTATGCAATAAGAAAGGGTAGTATGTTATTGTAACACCCCACGCCCGCTATGGTCACTCACTAAGGGAATGCCATAGCATCGGTGGAGTATTTTAGTGAATATAGAACAGAAAAATTACACCAAGACAGATATAAATAGTACTTGAAATTTAAAACATCATCTCATAACAGCGGAAATAAACATGTCTGGTTACATCATAAAACCATGATAAAAGTCAAGTACAATATCCGTCAAAATAAAGAAGTACATAATCCCACTCTCTCATACAATAGCCATGACAAAAGAAAAGATAACTGGAGCTTTACATCTACCCAAGCTCCCAAAGACTGGAACAGCAATCCGATCAAGCTCTACTACCGCTAGGATCCACCGTAGGACCTGAGGGTTGGGAAAAAGATAAAAACAACGGGGTCAGACATAAGTCTGAGTGAGTCCTATAACTTTAACAATACAATCATTAAAGTAACCAGAGAAGACATAAACTTGACCTATGGTAATATCTGGGGATGAATGGCTACACTAAGCAGCTTGGTAGACTTAGGATAAACTAAGATAACCGTCAGGACGCATCTACCCACCCAAGGATAATTACTAACTGCACCACACCAGTCATTCCTACTTGAAGGTTGATCCCTTCCAAGGACTTAGAAAATTTCCCCAGTAATTTCGTGTACTCCTAGCCCACTACATAGGTGCCGTCTGCCCCTATCACCACTAGGTGTACTCAGTAATTCTTACCCAGTAGTTTCGTGTACCCCTACATAGGTGTCGTCTGCCCCTATCTTCATTAGGTGTACCCACTACTCCCCAAGCGATCGGCTCCCTACCGTAGATACCCGTGCTGGTCCCACAGTGGGGTGTATCACTCCCCTAAAGTGGCTACCCAATACTAACGGTGCACGGCTTTATATCTACACGATGCAACAACGGCTTATCTACCAGCCCGGGCCCACACACGCATATGAAACCCGTTGGACTTGCGTTGCCACCGCTAACCCGTTTTGGCCTCTTATAATCAAGCCCAATATGCGTGTCCCGTCACTCGACATGGGTCGAGCCCACAAAGATACGTTTGGGATATTGGTTGAAATGGGCCCCCACAAGCTACCCACTTAAGCTTGTCAAATATCTAGTGTATCCCACTTAACCCTTTAATCATGTTTAATTACATGTTTCCACTTGGTTAAGTATTCTAATCGTATTTTCTATTGCCACCCAAGGCAACCCACTAGATTTCCACATGCCACCCAAGGCAACCACAAAATTTCCTCATGCCACCCAAGGCACCCACTTAACCCCTCATGTCCCACTACATGCTACTATGGTTAAGTGTTTCTTAATTAATTAAGACCGTGATCTCCCATAAAGACCTCCCACATTAGACTGGCTGTTATGACCGCCTGGTTAAGCCGGTAGAATCCGTGCAGTCTTACGTCATAATAGAGTCTAACCTCGTGTCTTCACCTTAATCACGTATTTAATTTATGGCTAAGACCTCTCACATTGGGCTGACATTTGTAGCAACTGGTTAAGCCGGTCGGGTCCGGGCAGTTTTACACTACAAATGAGTCCAACCTCGTGTCTTAGTCGATTAATTACACCTAATTAATCACCCCCATATTAATTATCCCTAATTAATATCAAGTTTTCCATAACATGGGTAGACCTAACTCAATAGGTAAATTCCCATGGGGTAGACCTAACTCAATAGGTAAATTCCCACTTATGGTAATTTATTTTTATGGTATGCTTAATCATACCCAATCATTCATTTATTAACATATTTACCAACCCCATCGTTCCCCACGTAAATCGTTCTCATTTCATGACATAATAAAGGGGAAGATCCATCACAAATACCATGGGTTTAGCATATAACTTTGTCATGGGTTAAGAGGATGTCAACTTGCATATATGAACACATATTAACCCAACCACATTTAACCCAAACTTGGATATTATCATACACATGATTTGCATAACATGTTGCATATGAACTTGCATATTATCATACACATATCTTGCATAACATGTTGAACTTGCATATAGGCATTCTCGTAACTTGCATAACATGTTAAACATGCATTTAAGCATACACATAACTTGCATAAGCATTCACATACTTGCATAAGCATTCACATACTTGCATAAGCATACATAACTTGCATAAACATGCATAACTTGCATATCATGTCATTTAAGCATATACATATCTTGCATAAGCATTCATATACTCGCATAAGCATGCATAACTTGCATAAACATGCATAACTTGCATATCATGTCATTTAAGCATATACATATCTTGCATAAGCATTCATATACTCGCATAAGCATGCATAACTTGCATATCACATAAATCTTACATTTAAACATGTACATGACTTGCATAAGCATCCATATACTTGCATAAGCATGCATAACTTTCATATCACATTAAACTTGCATTTAAACATATACTTAACTTGCATAACTCACTTTGTTAAACATGCATAATTCCACTCATTAAATATGCATAAATCCACTTGTTAAGCATGCATAAACCAACTTGTTAAACATGCATAAACCAACTTGTTAAACATGCATAAATTAACTTATTAAGCATGCATAAACCAACTTATCAAGTATGCATAAACATAGAACAACATAGAGTAACATATCATTATAAATGATTCAAACTCACTAATCCGCATTTAAGACCATAAGCCTCATTACACCCAATCTACTTACTTTAACAATTGATGTTAAAGTGATAGAAACTCACCAAACCCAAAATTAACCAACTTATGAAGAGGAATTAGTTGCTAATTATGAAGATGGTGATGATTAGAGAATGATTTGAGAGGGATTAGCTTGAAACTTCCTTCTTAGATTAATGGAGACTCCTTCTAGGATTTAATTTGGCGGCATGAGACCTTCATTTCTATTTTTAGTATGGATTAAGGTAGGTTTAGGGTGTATTTATAGATTAAGAGAGTGTTTTAGGCCCTTAGATTAACCCTAGATTAATTTAGGTCCGTTAGATTTAGGAAACCTCTAGAACCAAGCCCAGCCCTAGCCAGAAAACCAGATCTGGTGCACCCAAGCACCCTGGTTCGACACGCCGTGTCGACAGGCAAGTCGACAGGCATGTCGACACCCCTGTCGACAGGCCTGTCGACAGCCCTGTCGACATGCTTAGGGCGGGAACCTTCCCGCCTGGCCCCGCTGGTTCTAATTTAAAATCTAAATTTAAATTCCTAAATCTGTTTTTAACTCTAATTTTTCTGCAAACTTCTTTGGGCCATAACCGAGCCATACGGACTCCGATTCTCGAAAACTCGGACTCTATTTCGCGTATTTTTCCGAGACGAACGCAATGACGCAGCCCGTTACCCCCAATTCCCACATCTGAGATTATTTATCCTGTAATTAGTGAATTTTAGTATTAACTAAAATTCGGGGTGTTACATTCTCCCCTCCTTAAAGGATTTCGTCCCCGAAATCTCTAAGCTAAGGAGAATGCATATCCTACCATCCAAACAACCATCTACTCAAATCATCACCCACGGGCATCCATTGTCCTTAAAGAGTTTCTAATGATGTATGAGCATATGCAAACAGTGTGTGTATATGTTCCCTATCTAATGTATGAACATATGCAAACCATGATAGTGCCATGCATCCATTATGTATGCGAGAAAACCCTATCGACACATACAATATCTACATGAGTGCACAATCATTCACCAAAATGCATCATCCATGTGATAACACAACCATTATACATCCATAAATATATTTTTCTACACACAATTTTATGCAATATGCAATATGAAGTGACTGAGCCGATCTAGTGCCTAGAGTGTGTGTATATGCATCCACGAGCAACCATTAGCAAACACTTGCATCCACTTGCATCCATCAACCATAACATGTCTCAAACACATGTTTCAACCATAGGTTTACCCTATCTAAAGGTCAAAGGTACTAACGAGAGGACATACCAAAGATAAGATAAGTACTAGACAAGCGATAAAAGACATGCCCTCAAAAAGAAATGGGTATAATGAACGCATCTTCGCTTCCGTCTCCCAAGTTGCGTTGCTCTCATCTTCTCCCCATTGCACTTTGACTAGTTGAACCTCTCTGTTTCTCAACTTCCTAGTCCCTGACCCAAGGATGCGAGTAGGGGCTCGTCGAATAGTCGCATCACGCTCTACCTCTACATCTCTAAGCAAGCTCGGCTCTACCACCTCTGCCGTCTCATGTAAGCACTTCCTCAGATGTGATACATGGAATACATCATGAACACCACTAAGTCTGTCGGGCAACTCCACCCTATATGCCATCCGCCCAATCCTTTCCTTGATAGGAAACGGCCCAACAAACCTCGGTGCTAACTTCCCAACAGATCTGAAGCGAACAACATTTCTCAACGGAGATACCTTAACAAAAACCATATCCCCAACCTCAAACTCAAGATCCGTCCTTCTCTTGTCCGCATAAGATTTTTGCCTATCCTGTGCTGCTTTCATCCTTCTTCGAATCAAGTCAATCTTCTCAGAAGTCTCCCTAACCATATCGGGCCCAAGCAAGATCTTATCCGTAGATTCCCACCAACATGTAGGTGATCGACAAGGCCTTCCATAGAGAGCTTCGAAAGGAGCCATACCAATACTGGACTGAAAGCTGTTATTATATGCGAACTCCACCAATGGAAGATGCTCTTCCCATGTACCTCCAAAATCTAAGATACAAAGCCACAAAAGGTCTTCTAGAACACGATTCACCCTCTCAGTCTGGCCGTCCGTCTGAGGATGATATGCGGTGCTCAGACACAATTGAGTCCCCACTGCTTCTTGCAAACTTCTCCAGAACTCGCTAGTGAAGATAGGATCTCGATCACTTACTATGCTAGAGGGTACCCCATGTAATCGAACTATCTCTCGAAGATATACTGAAGCTAGCCATGGAGCAGTCCTCTTACTCTTCACAGGTATGAAATGGGCGCTCTTAGTAAGTCTATCTACCACCACCCAAATTCCTGTATTACCCTTCCTCGACCTGGGTAACCCGTCAATAAAATCCATTGAGACGCTATCCCACTTCCATTGCGGAACCTCCAATGGGTGAAGCAACCCACCTGGTTTCCTCTGCTCCGCCTTCACTTGCTGGCACACCAAACATCGAGCGACATACTCGGCCACATCTTTCTTCATACCGGCCCAGAAGAAAACCCTCTTCATGTCTTGGTACATCTTGTCCCCACCGGGATGAATGGTCATCCTAGAACGGTGTGCGTCATCAAGAATAGCCTTCCTCAAACCCTCGTCTTGCGGTACGCAAAGTCTACCGTCTCTACGCAAGTACCCTCTATCGTCTAGGGTGTACCTACTCAAATGGCTGGACGACTCCCCCCTTATGAGCTTCTCTACTAACTCAACCAACTGTGGGTCGCCCCTCTGTGCTTCTCCAATCCGCCCCAAGAGAGTAGGTCTAACTTCCAAAGAAGCTAGCAAACCGGGTACATAGTCAACGGAAGGTCTGAAATCAAACATCGAGATAAATTCCAAGCTTTGTCGTTCCACGAACAATGGACTCAAGGACAACCTCTTCCTGCTCAAGGCGTCCGCCACCACGTTACCCTTGCCAGGGGTATACGCTATCTCGAAATCATAGGATGCTAAAAACTCCATCCACCTTTGCTGTCTTAATTTTAAATCTTTCTGAGAGAATAAGTATTTCAATGATTTATGGTCCGTGAACAACTCGAATCTCTCACCAAGAAGATAATGGCGCCAAATCTTAAGCGCAAAAACAATAGCGGCCAGCTCTAGATCATGGGTAGGGTAATTTTTCTCATGTGCCCTCAACTGCCTTCCACCATAGGCTATTACCCTTCCCTCTTGCATTAAGACTGCGCCAAGTCCTGTCCCACAGGCATCGGTATAGACAACAAATGGCTTGCTCCCATCTGGCAACACTAAAACTGGAGCCGTGGTTAAAGCTCTCTTTAACCGTCGGAACGCATCATCACAATCTACGTCCCATGCAAAAACAAGATTCTTTTTTGTTAAGCGGGTTAATGGGGCTGATATCTTTGCGAAGTCTTTAATAAACTTCCTATAATAACCCGCCAACCCCAAGAAACTTCTTACTTCGGTAGCATTCTTCGGAACCTTCCAATCCTGAATTGATACTACCTTCGCGGGATCCACAGCAATCCCTTCCTTGGAGACCACGTGCCCCAAGAACCGTACTTCCTTCCTCCAGAAGTGACATTTAGAGAATTTAGCCTTAAGGCTATGTGCTCGAAGAGTCTTCAACACTTCCCCAAGATGTAGGGCATGCTCTTCTTCACTCTTAGAAAATACTAAGATATCATCCACAAAGACCACCACGAATTTATTAAGGAACTCCCTGAACACCCTACTCATCAAATCAACAAAGTATGCAGGGGCGTTCGTCAACCCAAATGGCATCACCAGCCACTCATAGAAACCATCCGGAGTTCTAAAGGCAGTCTTGTCTATGCTATCCTCAGCCACCCTCAACTGATGAAACCCCGTGGCTAAGTCCAACTGAGAAAATACTGAAGCGCCAACCAACTGATCGAAAAGATCATCAATCCTCGGCAATGGGTGTCTATTCTTCTTTGTGAGCTTGTTGAGTTCTCTATAGTCTACACAAAGTCTGAGGGACCCATCTGCCTTCGTAGCAAATACTACTGGAGCACCCCACTCTGATATGCTCCGTCTTATGAACCCCTTCTCAAGCAACTCCCCTACTTGCTTATGGAGTTCCCTCCTCTCACGAGGAGCCATGTGGCGCACTGGTAAAGATACCGGTTTAGCATTATCCACCAAATATATTCGAAAGTCAATCTCCCACTTCGGAGGTAAGCCCTTCACCTCCTCAAACACATCCGGATATTCCCGGACCACTCTCATAGATTGCAAACTCTCGACCGAAGCGTCAAGCGATTCAAGATAACTTAGCATAACAGAGTCCATGGGATTACAAGAAATCTCGAGAGTGTTACCCAAGCGGGTCATGAGCCTAACAACTCTCCTTTCGCAATCAAGAACGGCACCATTACTGGATAACCAGTCCATGCCCAAAATCAACCCATAGCCCGTGAAGCCCAACACAAAAGCATCACATCTAAACTCAATGCTAAGTATAGAAATCTTCAAACCCAAACATATCATGGACAAATAAGTGGAGCCCCCAATTGGGTTTGAAACAACCAAGGGATCATCTACCAGACTGGTGTCTAAGTGCAGTAACTCAACTAAGGATGATGAGATAAACGAATGCGATGCGCCTGAATCAAACAATGTACGGACAGGATGGTCAAATAGAAAAACCAGACTTTCAACGGAAATAGTTCTACCTCTCTCCTGAATCGGTGGAACCGCGAGAGCCTGTACTTGCCCCCTAGCCTGACTCGGTGCCATAAGAGCTTGCACCTGTCCTCCTGAGGTAGACCCCGTCCTTTGCCCCCTTCTTAGGGCAATCCTTCACTAAATGCCCTGCTTCGCCACAGTGGAAGCAGCCAGTCTTCTTCTTCTTGCGACAATCCTTGCTTAGGTGGCCAGGTGTCCCACAATTGAAACACTTCTTCTTCTTGCCCTTGCCACCGTTGCCTTTCCCACCTTTGCTTTGCTGTTGTTGCTGAGGTCTCTTTTGATCTCCCTTCTTCTCGGGTGCCTTATTAGCATTAGGACCCTTCTCTTCCTCATACATGAGTGCCATGTCAACTAGCTTCTCAAAGGTGGCCCACATAGGGATGTGAGTCATAGCCAACCCATGCATCGGTTCATTCAAGCCTTTCACGAACCTCAAAGCCTTCTTCTCCGGTGTATTCACCATGTCTAGGCCAAACCTTGCCAATTGATTAAACTTGTTGACATATTCCTTCACCGAGAGATTTCCTTGCTTTAGAGTCAAGAATCTTTCCATATACAAGTTTTCCTCCGCCCTTGAGAGAAACTTTGCCACAAATCTTTGCCTAAAATCCGCCCAAGAGTCAACGGGGCGTTCTCCATTTGTGACCTCCCACCAGAATGAGGCCTCTCCCTTCATTAACCAAGCAGCCAACTTGACTTTCTTTCCTTCTTCCATCTCAAAGATATCTATCAACTCTTCCACCTCCTTAAGCCAATCTCTAGCCTCCACAAAAGTTTCAGATCCTTGAAAAGGTTTCCCTCCCATAGCTTTAAATTCCTTGCAAGTCTTAGCAAAAATATCCATGCGAGGAGGAGGGGGAGGAGGAAGATCGGGTGCTACGATTGGTGGAGGAACATTTGCTGGACCAGTAGTGGTGGCCCTAGCCTCCATCAATCTCCTATACCATACTGGTACCGTCACACCCTCCGGAAGATTAAGATTCTCGGCCATGCTGAAACGAAAAAGGAAAGATTCAAAACGGAGAATTCGAAGGATATAGATATGGCTATTGGGGATTATGCTTTTCTTTCAAAAACTTTTTCTCTTAAAAGACATGTTTTTGAAAATATCTTTTCCAAAAATGTTTTTTTTTAGAAAAATAGTTTTCTAAAAATTTTATCTGTTCCGGTAACCTTTGCTCTGATACCACGTGTAACACCCCACGCCCGCTATGGTCACTCACTAAGGGAATGCCATAGCATCGGTGGAGTATTTTAGTGAATATAGAACAGAAAAATTACACCAAGACAGATATAAATAGTACTTGAAATTTAAAACATCATCTCATAACAGCGGAAATAAACATGTCTGGTTACATCATAAAACCATGATAAAAGTCAAGTACAATATCCGTCAAAATAAAGAAGTACATAATCCCACTCTCTCATACAATAGCCATGACAAAAGAAAAGATAACTGGAGCTTTACATCTACCCAAGCTCCCAAAGACTGGAACAGCAACCCGATCAAGCTCTACTACCGCTAGGATCCACCGTAGGACCTGAGGGTTGGGAAAAAGATAAAAACAACGGGGTCAGACATAAGTCTGAGTGAGTCCTATAACTTTAACAATACAATCATTAAAGTAACCAGAGAAGACATAAACTTGACCTATGGTAATATCTGGGGATGAATGGCTACACTAAGCAGCTTGGTAGACTTAGGATAAACTAAGATAACCGTCAGGACGCATCTACCCACCCAAGGATAATTACTAATTGCACCACACCAGTCATTCCTACTTAAAGGTTGATCCCTTCCAAGGACTTAGAAAATTTCCCCAGTAATTTCGTGTACTCCTAGCCCACTACATAGGTGCCGTCTGCCCCTATCACCACTAGGTGTACTCAGTAATTCTTACCCAGTAGTTTCGTGTACCCCTACATAGGTGCCGTCTGCCCCTATCTTCATTAGGTGTACCCACTACTCCCCAAGCGATCGGCTCCCTACCGTAGATACCCGTGCTGGTCCCACAGTGGGGTGTATCACTCCCCTAAAGTGGCTACCCAATACTAACGGTGCACGGCTTTATATCTACACGATGCAACAACGGCTTATCTACCAGCCCGGGCCCACACACGCATATGAAACCCGTTGGACTTGCGTTGCCACCGCTAACCCGTTTTGGCCTCTTATAATCAAGCCTAATATGCGTGTCCCGTCACTCGACATGGGTCGAGCCCACAAAGATACGTTTGGGATATTGGTTGAAATGGGCCCCCACAAGCTACCCACTTAAGCTTGTCAAATATCTAGTGTATCCCACTTAACCCTTTAATCATGTTTAATTACATGTTTCCACTTGGTTAAGTATTCTAATCGTATTTTCTATTGCCACCCAAGGCAACCCACTAGATTTCCACATGCCACCCAAGGCAACCACAAAATTTCCTCATGCCACCCAAGGCACCCACTTAACCCCTCATGTCCCACTACATGCTACTATGGTTAAGTGTTTCTTAATTAATTAAGACCGTGATCTCCCATAAAGACCTCCCACATTAGACTGGCTGTTATGACCGCCTGGTTAAGCCGGTAGAATCCGGGCAGTCTTACGTCATAATAGAGTCTAACCTCGTGTCTTTACCTTAATCACGTATTTAATTTATGGCTAAGACCTCTCACATTGGGCTGACATTTGTAGCAACTGGTTAAGCCGGTCGGGTCCGGGCAGTTTTACACTACAAATGAGTCCAACCTCGTGTCTTAGTCGATTAATTACACCTAATTAATCACCCCCATATTAATTATCCCTAATTAATATCAAGTTTTCCATAACATGGGTAGACCTAACTCAATAGGTAAATTCCCATGGGGTAGACCTAACTCAATAGGTAAATTCCCACTTATGGTAATTTATTTTTATGGTATGCTTAATCATACCCAATCATTCATTTATTAACATATTTACCAACCCCATCGTTCCCCACGTAAATCGTTCTCATTTCATGACATAATAAAGGGGAAGATCCATCACAAATACCATGGGTTTAGCACATAACTTTGTCATGGGTTAAGAGGATGTCAACTTGCATATATGAACACATATTAACCCAACCACATTTAACCCAAACTTGGATATTATCATACGCATGATTTGCATAACATGTTGCATATGAACTTGCATATTATCATACACATATCTTGCATAACATGTTGAACTTGCATATAGGCATTCTCATAACTTGCATAACATGTTAAACATGCATTTAAGCATACACATAACTTGCATAAGCATTCACATACTTGCATAAGCATTCACATACTTGCATAAGCATACATAACTTGCATAAACATGCATAACTTGCATATCATGTCATTTAAGCATATACATATCTTGCATAAGCATTCATATACTCGCATAAGCATGCATAACTTGCATAAACATGCATAACTTGCATATCATGTCATTTAAGCATATACATATCTTGCATAAGCATTCATATACTCGCATAAGCATGCATAACTTGCATATCACATAAATCTTACATTTAAACATGTACATGACTTGCATAAGCATCCATATACTTGCATAAGCATGCATAACTTTCATATCACATTAAACTTGCATTTAAACATATACTTAACTTGCATAACTCACTTTGTTAAACATGCATAATTCCACTCATTAAATATGCATAAATCCACTTGTTAAGCATGCATAAACCAACTTGTTAAACATGCATAAACCAACTTGTTAAACATGCATAAATTAACTTATTAAGCATGCATAAACCAACTTATCAAGTATGCATAAACATAGAACAACATAGAGTAACATATCATTATAAATGATTCAAACTCACTAATCCGCATTTAAGAACATAAGCCTCATTACACCCAATCTACTTACTTTAACAATTGATGTTAAAGTGATAGAAACTCACCAAACCCAAAATTAACCAACTTATGAAGAGGAATTAGTTGCTAATTATGAAGATGGTGATGATTAGAGAATGATTTGAGAGGGATTAGCTTGAAACTTCCTTCTTAGATTAATGGAGACTCCTTCTAGGATTTAATTTGGCGGCATGAGACCTTCATTTCTATTTTTAGTATGGATTAAGGTAGGTTTAGGGTGTATTTATAGATTAAGAGAGTGTTTTAGGCCCTTAGATTAACCCTAGATTAATTTAGGTCCGTTAGATTTAGGAAACCTCTAGAACCAAGCCCAGCCCTAGCCAGAAAACCAGATCTGGTGCACCCAAGCACCCTGGTTCGACACGCCGTGTCGACAGGCAAGTCGACAGGCATGTCGACACCCCTGTCGACAGGCCTGTCGACAGCCCTGTCGACATGCTTAGGGCGGGAACCTTCCCGCCTGGCCCCGCTGGTTCTAATTTAAAATCTAAATTTAAATTCCTAAATCTGTTTTTAACTCTAATTTTTCTGCAAACTTCTTTGGGCCATAACCGGGCCATACGGACTCCGATTCTCGAAAACTCGGACTCTATTTCGCGTATTTTTCCGAGACGAACGCAATGACGCAGCCCGTTACCCCCAATTCCCACATCTGAGATTATTTATCCTGTAATTAGTGAATTTTAGTATTAACTAAAATTCGGGGTGTTACAGTTATGGAGGTAGACATCTAAGAGTTCATGAGAAGAACTACCCTACCCATGACTTAGAGTTAGCTGCCATAGTATTCGCGCTTAAGACTTGGCGCCACTATCTACTTGGAGAGAAGTTTGAGTTGTACACCGATCATAAATCTCTCAAGTACTTATTCTCGTAGAAGGATCTTAATCTAAAGAAACAAAGATGGATGGAGGTCCTAGCATCCTATGATTTTTGAAATTGCTTATACCTCTGGCAAGGGTAATGTGGTGGCAGACGCATTGAGTACGCAGAGTATGACCTTGAGTTCTCTATTTGTGGAGAGGAAAAGCTTGGAGTTTATATCGATTTTTGATTTTAGACCCTCCACCAATTTTACACCTGGTTTATTGGCATCATTAGAGGTGCGACCTACTCTGTTGGACCAGATATGGACCTCATAGCGAGAGGACCCACAACTAACAAATATTTTGGATAGACTTAGTAGAGGGGAGACTTCTAGTCACCTCAGTAGATATTCGATGGACGATAGAGGGTGGTTGCAACGGGATGAAAGGCTTTGTGTTCCCCGAGTTGGGAGTCTGTTGAAGACAGTCCTTGAGGAAGCCCATCATTTTAGGATGATTATTCATCCAGGCGGTGATTAGATGTATAGAGATATGAAGAGGGTTTTATTTTGGGCTGGGATGAAGAAAGATGTGGCAGAATTTGTTTCTAGATGTTTGAATTGCCAGCAAGTCAAAGCTGAGCAAAAGAAGCCCGATGGTTTACTTCATCCTTTAGAAGTCCTACAGTGTAAGTGGGAGAGCGTCTCTATGGATTTCATCGATGGTTTGCCTAGATCAAGGAAAGGAAACACCAGTATTTGGGTTATAGTGGACATGCTTACTAAGAGCGCTAATTTCATCCCTGTTAAGAGCAAGAGGACATCAGCATGGTTGGCAGCAGATATCTTCGTGAATAGTCCATCTACAAGGTGTACCTTCCAGTATTATGAGTGATCGTGACCCTATTTTCACCAGTGAGTTTTGGAGGAGCTTTGAGAATCTTTGAAGACTGTGTATCTTAGACTTCGGAGGGACTTGGGAAGAGAATTTTCCTTTAGTAGAGTTCGCCTACATCAACAGTTACCAGGCTAGTATTGGCATTGCACCCATCGAAGCATTGTACGGACGACCCTGTAGATCACTAACTTGTTGGTGGGAATCTACAGAAAGGCTTCTACTTAGGCCTGAGATGGTTAGAGAAACTTCACAAAAGATTGATCTTATCTGCGGCGCATGAAGGTAGCTCAGGACAGGCAGAAGTCCTACACAGATAAGAGAAGGACCAACATTGAGTTTGAGGTGGGAGACATGGTTTTCATCAAGGTATCACCTTTGGGGATTGTAGTTTGTTTTGGATCTGTTGGGAAATTGGCACCAAGGTTTGTAGGGCCATTTCCCGTAACAGAAAGGATTGGCCAAAGGGCCTGTAGAGTAAAGCTACAAGAGAGACTGTCCGGCGTTCATGATGTTTTCCATGTTCCTCATTTACGGAAGTGCTTGCATGATACCACAGAAGTAGTTGAGCCGAGTATGCTTGAGGAAGTAGAGGTGGAACGGGAAGCGACAGTTAGATGAGTTCCTACCCGTATTCTTGGATCAGAGGTTAAGAAGCTAAACAAACGAGAGGTCAAGTTGATGAAAGTTCAGTGGAGAGAAGACTGAGAGGACGCAACTTCGGAGACTGAAGAATACCCTTTTCTCTTCAAGAATATGTTCTTAACTTCTTTTTCCAAATCTTTTATTCATGCTTGTTTCTGTCGTTTAAGTATATCCTATCGATCAAATCTTCGACCTTTAGGTAGGAAACCCATGGATGTAAACATGTGTTTGAGATATGTTATGTTTGATGGATGCAAGTGGATGCAAGTGTTTGCTAGTGGTTGCTGGTGGATGCATATACACACACATTAGGCACTAGATCAGCTCAATCACTTTCATAATGCATATGGATGTGTGTGCATTTTTCTTCTTTTATGGATGAAAATGGGTGAATCATCATTTGGATGTTGCATTTGGATGGATGATTTTGCACATATAGAGCTTACATGTTATAGTAGGATTATTTGCATAAATGTTGGATTCATGGCACTAACATACACTGCATTAAGGAGGTCAACTGAATCAGTAGACCGCCTGATCTTTCGCATTAGTATAGGGACATATACACACACTTTGATATGTTCATATAAGCATTAGAAATCTATTAAGGACAATGGACGCCTGTGATAGGTGGATGGATAGATGGATGATGGATGTTAGGATATACATTCTTCTTAACTTAGAGATTTCGAGGACGAAATCCTTTAAGTAGGAGAGAATGTAACACCATGTAATTCTAAGAATATAAAAATGATAAGTTAAAGAATACTTAATTAAATATTTGGAATTAAGTAAAATGGACTGCGCCATTGCGTTTTTCTCAGAATTCTACTTAAGATAGACTCCGAGTTAGCGTAAAACGGAAATCCTATGAAGAAGATATTAAGGTTTGAAGTTTATATACATGTAAGACATTTATATACAAATAAAATTATTCCAGAAATCAAAAATCAAAGGCGGGAAGAATGGGGAGAAATGGGTCCGTTAGGGGTCAACCCCATCCCTAGGGATGTCGACATCATAACAGGGGTGTCGACACCCATGTCGACCCCCCCCCCCCACCGAGATCTGGGCAGGTTCCTGCTTTGCACCTGGACACAGTTCTGAGCGAGATTTGTTGACCTTAGGCTATAAATAGGACCTCATTGTCATTGTTTTTATTCACCAAAAATAATGGAGACAACGAGGTGCTGCCCCAACTTAGTTTTATCTAGCCTATTCTTCTTCAACTGCAAGCTATACGCATTCAGAGATCTGTGCGAGATTATGTTAGTTTTCCTAATTATGTCATCATATGCCAGTTTTATTTACTATTCCTATTCTTGTTCTCTCCTCTCCCTTTTTCCCTTTTTGTTTTTATAGCCAGGCTATCTTCGAGTCTAGGCCTATCGCTGAAATACGCGAATGCACGAATTTGGGAACGATTAATTTAGGGCATAAATCATATTATAAACATTATTGGGAATTTTTGGGCATAATTTGTATCTTAATCCAAAACTTGAGATTTAGGGGCAAAATCTATATCTTTATCTAAACCTTAATCTGCGGCATAACTTGTATCGTAGAACGGACGGGGATTTGGGGGAATAATAAACATGATAATTGGTTAGTTAGGAAAATGCCTATATTTACAGTAATTAGAAATTATAATCGTGCTTAGACACAAGGTTAGATTACACTTGTGGTAGAATCCTGCCCGGAACCGCCCGACATATCCAGCGTCCACAAGTGGTGAATCTAATGTGAGGGGTCCAAGTGCATAAACAAATACGAAACATGCTAAGACACGAGGTTAAGTCCGACTTGTGGAAGAAGTCTACCCTGACCCAACCGACATATCCAGCATCCACAAGCGGTAGACTTAATGTGGGAGGTCTAGCGCTTTATAACCATAAATGAATGAATGGTGATGAACTTATAATACTTAACCTGATTGAATCCATAAGGATTACATGAACCTGTTAACTTGAGTAGGGGTTAAGTAAACTTGCTTGAATCAGTGGGAGGGTTAAGTTAATCTTGTGAAATATGTGGGGACGGGTTATACAAATAAACCAGACAAACTTAACCCGTTGGGGTTATGCAATCTTGTTAAATTGGTAGGCATAACCTGTTGAAATTCTAGTAGTGGGGATGCAAGCCTAGGGGGAAGCTTGTATCATTCGGAGTGTAGGACCCGTATCAGTCAGTAACCTATATTGGTATCAAACGGAGAGCCGCGAACTAGGTCGGGGGCAGTGCACGCTTACTAAGTTGGTTGTTAGAGGTCTATTTGAGGGACGGTGTGGGTAGCGCGTTCCAACGGGTCATGTGCATGCCAGGACAGGGTATCTATGAGTTAGGGAGCCAATCTATTGGGGGTAGTAATCAGGGTACATCTAGTCTTACTTGCGTAGGAGCCCGTTATTATCGTTGGGGGTTAACACTTGTCAGTTCTATCGGGCTACTTGTTATTATATGGGGTAAAACCTCTCATTAGAATTAGACCAAAGTCTACCATCTTGTGCTTGTTGGGATCACCTTGTTCTTGTTATACTAGTATTGGTGCAGAGAGAAAAGTATTAGAGAAGCACATTGCATGTTCTGTTCTGTTTATCCTGTTTACCTTTTTATACCTGCCTTATGACTATTATCTCTCTCCAACTTATATGCCTATCATGATGCTTTTACTGATTTATATGCTAAAAGTAACTGGACTCGCCAGACTTTATGCCTGACCCATTTTATTTCCTCTTCTTTCTCTTCCGTCAAACCCCCCCCCCCCCCCCCCCAAGGTTTTCAGGATGGGAATACTCAAGCTTGATCAGGATTCTTCTTTTCTGCTTGGAGCTGTTTAGATGTATTGCTTGATTTTGCAATTGCCCTACTATGGTTATATTTTGGGGATTATGCTCTTTTTATATCATTGTACTCTAATGATGATTTTTGTACAAGGCAAAAGTTTTATATTTTCATTATTCCAGACTTATTACGTAATTGGGTTTGAACCACGAAGCTTTTCTATTTAATAAAGTTTTAATTTAGCTGTTATTTTATATATGTCTTTTAATGTTTTTGTTTCTGTTTACCTATAATGCTTCAGAAACTTAATGCATTCTGATAAAGAGTGACATTAATGGACATGGGGTGTCACAAATTTTCTTTCCTCGCTTTTCTGCATGATTGATGAAGGCATAGGATATTCTTCTTTCTTCATTGTTAAGTATTTGGGTCTGCGTATGTTCTATAGGAGGGTATGTACAGGGTGTGTTTTCATTTCATTTGTCTGCGAACGTGTTGGGAAGTGATGGCATAGCATTTGCACAGGATGGGAGAAAACAGTAGCTGTAAAACTAGGTGTGGTGCAGCGTGTGTACTTATTTGTTTTGCTTAGGCATGCCAGAAGAAATTTTGCATATATATTTGGATTTTGTATGTGTTTCATTAATTGGAACATGAAAGAGTATGTTAGACCAAAATCTGGGCCTAACACCCAAATGCAGATCACAGAATGCAGAAAACAGTAAATAAAGAGGAGACACACAAAGTTTTTATAGTGGTTCGGCTGTAGAAGTAGCCTACGTCCACTTTATAATCTTATTGTTATACTGACAGATTACAAGAATCAGTTACATGCAAGCACACAATCCGTGTGTTAACTGAGGTTACAAGGGTTTATACACGTAATCCACGTGTTAATTGTGTAGAAAAGAGAAGAATTTGACTGTAGGAAAGTGCAAAGTCCTTGCACTTCAGTAATGGTGGAAGCAGTGAAGAAGAATGGCCAAAAGTCCCTTGAAAATGCCCTCAAATGGTGTTTTTATAGTTGTAGGAGAGCTTCTAGGAGGACCGGTTCATGACTGGGCACATGGCAGGCGATCCAAGAAAGTAGGAGCATAAATAGCCTTGAGAACAGGTCAAAACAGTGCGTGTATCAGCGGGTCTGAAGGTCGGTTCGTGTTCATGGGATCGGATCATGAGGAGACAGGGCGAGCCGATCCGGTCGTGGTACTCGAGTGATGAAGGTGACGCAATACGGATCGGATCGTGATGCAGGACTGCGATCCGAGGGGGCGATCCAATCGTGGGCGAGCTGATGGGAGCGATCTAGTGCGATGGTTCTGAGTCTTCGATGCTAGATTACACCCATTCACGGAAATGGGCATAACTTTCAAACCATAAGTCTAATTGAGCCAAACCGAAGCTCAAACTGAAGCTAACTCAGAGATCTACAGAAGTTACAGAGCTCAGCTCCGTATTCGCTGTTTTCGGGCCCAAAAAAGGTCGTTTGATAGGAATCTTGGGCCTTTCTTTGTTCGTGATGCGACTTTGACCAAATCGCTGCCTGTCTTCTGATGTTGTTTCCATCGCTTGAGCATGTTATCATTCAGGAATTCCATGTGTGACAGCTTTTACCAAAAAATGTGTCAATAGAGTAGATATGCAGTGAAGATATTTGCAGGTGGATATTTTCATTTCGGGTTGTAAGCGTACTCGTATATGTTGTATACATATTTAAGTTTGTTTGTACCATTTTATTAGGCCAGTGTGATATACATTCATTTTACATTACTTAATTTAATTGAATTATTCAATGAAGTATGTACATCATGTGCTGATTGGATGTGGAAAGAAATCTAGCGTGCGGTACATTTCTCGGTTGGCACAGTAATGTATATTAGGTAGGCTTTGCTGTTTCCCTTAGCCGCGTGTACATTCTTAGCTATATATACGTATGTGGATTGCAGAGTAGGGCTGCACATGTGTCTTCAGGTATTGTCCTTTATTTTAGAACATAGGATGTTGTACAAAATATATGTATAGGTTGGCCTGTTGTTTTGTTTTATTACGGTACCGCTCTTAAGTGTTGTCCGTAAAATACGCACCGACACATCCGAACTTCAAACATAAAGAAAATAGATGCACTGCTACATCTCCACGCCCCGAATCCAATGGAAATAATTTCGTTGAAATCCAACTCTGTTTGCACAACAACATTGTTTTAGTTTATCGGTTCACCTTTAAATTGCACACATAAATAAAACAACTCTGATTGGCTCCAAACTGGAAATCTAGCAATAATTTACTATACGTATTCTAATAAGATTTGTTTCGTCAAAAACATAGGTCGTTTGAAAAGAAAGCTATTTCGAAGGCCTATATTATCGACAAAATATATTTAAATCTAAAGCAATTCTATTTAAATAAATTATTATTATTATCGTATATCTCAAAATAAAATATCACACAGTTTTAAACCAATATATAATTTAAACTCAATATTTAAAATTCCGAGTTAAAATGATATTCAAATATATAAAAACCGCTTATATTTATTTAATAAACGTTATCGTTTATTAATGAATTTCATAGCGATTATCCGAAAATTTGAATTGGACATAGCTAACAATCTACAAGATGAAATGTTCATTTTTCTCTTTCATTAGAAAAATACAATCAAATAGATTAAAACATTTCTTGTTTCATAGAATTATGACTTATAACGGATCCTGTATATTCAGTTGAAGTTTAAATCGTAATTTACGAACTACCGCGGTGTTTCGAGTTCGATTTATACTTATATATAAATTATAAGTTCAAACTTCGTTTAATAAACGAATTATATATTATAAATCCATCTATAACTTCAATTCAATATTTAATATAATAAAATATATTAAATATCTGACTACCAAAAATATAGGATGACACATTCCTTCTCCCTTAAAAGAATTTCGTCCCCGAAATTACTAAGGTAGGAAAGATGCTACAAATTCCATTAACTTTTCTAAAATCCGATTTATTATAAATTGAAACCCAATTCATTTAATCCTTATTAAACCATTTATGAATTTGTATAATCCATCTAACCACAATCGGCAACAATAAAAACCAACATAACCAAATTAATTTAATTTTTATTCAACAATAATATTTACTTGGATTTAACTAACTTAAATATCAATCGATCAATATTCGACTGATTTCAATTTTCAGTATTCATTCTTAACTCCACTTAACTAAGTTAAGTTCTGATTCTATATTCAATTAAATAATTGATTTTCACAACTAGTTTACTTCCATTTCACAACTCCAATTCTGACTTAATTTCAAAAATCATCCATCATATTCTTATTTGACTTAGCTTCAAGTTATATTCTGAATCATTCAATCTCAATTACTGATATAAGAAATCTACTTTGGTTATGTTTAACCCTTCATATTTCATGATTCAATTTGAATTCCATTCAAATCAATTAACAAACCCATATCTCAATAATTTAATAAAATTATCTCTTTTCTATACAAAATATAATTTGGCCAAAATTATTTCATTTGACCATCTTTACAAAACAATATTGTGTAAGCTGCTAGTTCAAAATGGAACTAACCAATAACACAATACAAAACACTTCTATAAAATTTACAAATACACTCTCAAATATATAAATATATATATACACACACACACACTCAACTCAATCTAGGGTATTACTAACAACATCTCTATTGAGTAATGCCACAAAGCCAAGGTTATTATTAAAACTTATGCTCTGATACCACTGTAACGACCCGATGGGTTCGACGCCCAAATTTCGACAACAATACATAAAACCTGTATCACTTGCCAAAACCCAAGTATCGGAATCACCAAAAAGTTAATAGAAAGAAATTAGAGGGTGAGATAAGAAAGAAAGAAATATTAGAATGGTAGAAGTAGAACCAACACAACACAAAGTCTCACATCGCAGCGGAACAAAATATAATATAGAAATAATCTTTATTGAGCTTGAAATAATACTTACAACATCAGAGTACAACTTACAGTCAACATATCCAGACAGTTATATCAATCTGTCCTCATATACAACACACAATCGAATAAATCCTAATACGTCTGGACTCCTCCAACACGTCTTCTGAACTTCGTAGTGTCCAATAACCTGAACCTGCGAAACTCGGTCTAATCCGAGCATTTACAAAACGTCGGATCAGTCTGGTGAACCAGAGTGAGAAAACTCGCTAAGTTTACAAAATTATACAACTTGATTTTAAAGTTAAACAAATCTTTTCTGAAAGAAAAAGGGTAATCGTAAGACCAATCCACAAATAAACACGAACGGTTTTTACCTAAAGATAACCCAAACCATTTTGAAACCAATATCTTATTCTGATATTATAATAGTGCCAAAATATAAATAAATATCAATCTAGTGAAACGCTTGCATCTCACGCTCCACATATATAGTATACAATCAAAACCGCTGGCGCTTATTGGAGATTGGATTCCGACTATGACAAGGTATGGAACCAGCTGCGGATAGTGTATCTCTAGAGAGGAATACACCAGGTCCAATAAGAACATCTTGTAATCCTACCACACATGACCGACCACTCATTTCGCTTGAGTGTGTCGAATGTATATCACCAACCGTTTTCCCGAAAAGGGACAACATCGAATAAAATAAAGAAAGAATTCTAGATAGGTGATTATACACCCGAATGGGAGCGACCCACTTAGCCATGCTACCTGCCCGATTTCTGTCATTTCCCAGTTGTGAGGCTTGTGGTTTGAATTTACCTTCTGATAACACGCCACCATTCACTTTGAATGCCACACCATTGGATCTTTCAGAAAATCACTAATTGATTTCCACAAAAATACTCTACTTGTTAGGCAAAAGTAGTTTTCCCTTCTGTGCCACCAATTTGGTACGTTTGAAGAAAACAAAGTATGTGATCTCTTCAGGAATACTCTGTCAGACATCCGTCCGTACAAGTTGCCCTGGACTGGACAAACCGAAGTCACTCCCCAACTACATCCTTGAACTATCCTATGGTTTAGTAGCGAGGAGTCCTTGAAATCCGCAGATTCTATCATGAACGAATTACCATCAAAATACTCTGGTTGTAGTCCGGAGAAATTTATCAAGTTACCCTTCTGTTTATGAACCACGGTCTTCAACTACTCCATCTTCAATCAGCATCTTTGACGATTTCGTATTTGTTAATGGTTTTCGAATATAATTTCGATCACGATATTTCTGTATCAACAACCGTATGGGTAATATTTGATAGTTGGTTATTTAACTATCAAATAACATCCATGCAACCATAAAAATAAAATAGATTCATTGACTCAGTACTTAGCACCACTTGGCCTTTTTAATTTAAAATTTATTAAATTCCTTACTCTTTTAATATCTTAAAACATAATATTTACTTCTTATTCCATTATAATAGTATTCTTAAAATTGTTTTAATGATTTTAGAACTAAATCATATATAGGTCCCCACTTTCGGTTTTAACAAATTTCATACAAAAACATCGTTACGAAATCTCTTTTGTTTCATTTCTCGAAAAAAATAACTAACACTTCCCCTTTTTATAAACTTATTCAAACACATTTCTTAAATCTAGAAAATGTTATTATACTCTCCAAATCTCTTTCTATTCCCGTTACTTCAACATTCGTCGGCCCCTAAATAAAAACTAGTAAAAGAACAACCCCCTAAATATCAACCCCGAAGGCCGAAACCAACATCAAATGGATACTTAAGAAATCATTCAACTCAACTAATCTCTATTTAGTTTCTATTTTTTTAACACTGTTCAAATCTACAAGACATTTACCTTTAAATCATTTTCCACTTTGAAAATCTTGTTTCTATTCCATTCACTTCAGTAAATCTCATTATCGACTTAAAATCAACGTATTTGCCTCGCACCCTTTTTTAAACCTTATTTATGAAATTCGGATTTAATATAATACCCTTTTTGTATCGATCCCCTTTTACATGAGTAAACATTTGTTTTAAGCTGTCATATTATCTTAAAATCTCTTTTATAACTTCGTCCATAAAACTGGGCTTTAATATAAACCTGGTCAAAATCTCTTTCCATAATCTAACTCTATTTCATTACAACTCGACTTCTTACTTAGATGATCTTAATTAAAGAAGTATTCACTTAAATTATTATCATTTAAAATAATAATTTACTTACCTATTAACTGAAAATAAATACTAAATCCCTTTTTAAAATCCTATTAAAATAATTATTCGTTAACCATTTCGTTTAGTTAATTGAAAACAAACTAATCAATAATCAATCCCAGTTAAAACAGTTGACTTAGTCAACTCAAAAACACGATTATTTCTTTCACCAATCAGTTAATTCCTCCTTTAAATTAATTATTAATTTAAATAATTTCACATATTTGTCGTTATGTTAAATTTTGTTCGTTTGCTTATACATCTCATTAACATTCACATTTACTTTATAAAACTATTTTATATTTTCTTATAAACTTAAATAATAAACAATTATTTTCTTTTCTTAAACTTTTATTCAAAATAACAGATTTAGAAATCCATTTTCAGTTATAAAATAAATTCTATAACTTCATCTTTGTCGATTCACCTGACGGTGAATAGATATTTATAAAACGATTAATTTATAGGCCATATGCTGCCAATTACTCAACCAATACTGCCCATTGGTTAAAACAAATTAAACGTTGAATTTCTAGTCAATGATCGATACCTAAATCAATCATCCAATCAAAATAGTTCATATAATAATGATATGAAAATAAATAACATATAATACATTTGACGGATCCAGTTGGACCCCTCCAACCTGTTTACCCTTCATCCAAATATATTATCTCAAATAATATCATTCAATTCAATATGTAGAAAAAAATTTGATAATCAACCAATAACGGTAATATAAACATCCAACTATAAATTTTATACGTTTATATTATTATAAACGTGATTAACAAGGTAAGTTACCTCATTTGGTTATGATCGTTAAAATTTAATGATCGATTTCAATTAAATTAAAAAACGTTTAATTTAATCGGTTCAGTCAATATAAAATAGTATATTCAGTAAACATCCATACATAACAACCAAAGTGCACAAATATTATACCTGACTTATATAAAATATAAGTGGGATAAACTGAGTGAGTAAACTCACCTTGGTATGTCCATCGCAGAAACAGTTGTTTTAATTGAATTAAACCGATGTTTAATTTAATTAAAAAATCCAATAGCTGCCAACTCTAACCAAACCAGTCCCAAAATGTTACGCTTGTCAATACAGACGTGATGTCGCTTGTTTCATTCTCACCCGTTGTTGTATGATATAGATATAAATTTAATACAGCATTTACTTTATTGAATTAATATTATTAAAACTTAAATATTATTTCATTTCCTAATACTACTATTCGTCAAATACACATTCAATTTGGCATTGTTTTAAACTACGAGTCATGCTATGACTTCCTCGGCCGGTCCACGTTACTCACATAGTGGCATATTCAATTTAACGTGTTTTAGCATGTTATAATACTCATATAAAATGGTCTGCCATGCTAATAGCCCAGATTTGGCTTTACAAAAAGGTGGTTAAGCATGTATAAAACTGATTGGCTTAAAACTTAATTAGTATATATGTTAACTGAAGTATTACTTGCGTCTTGGTTAGGCATGACTAACCGTGTTTTGGCACAACTTAATACACTGATTAGGTAAATTAAGGAATAAATGTATGCGCACGTTATATTCCATCAGCAGTAACAATATAATATTATCATTTACTAAGTGGGCTTATGTGTGTTATAAACAAATGGATTAGTTATATTGAAATTATAATTAGGAATTTCTAACCATATCCAAACTTCGCAATCTTTTGCTTTTCCACTGTTCATTTCCATCTTCCCCACTCTTACATGCAACAGCCGCAACTTCTTCCTCCTCCTGACCGCTCTCAGTCCATTCTCCCACTCCACTGTTTCCATTTCCGAACCCACTTTTCATGAATCCGAGCACCACCTTCAATTTTTACCCCACTTCATTCTCGTTTTCCCCACTTCGGTCCTCTAAAGTTATTCTCCACCACGCAACCCCTCACTACACTATCGTTTCGCTCCAGCATGTCTTCCTGCCTAGAATATTTCGTAAGCTCCAGTACCATTAACGCAAGTTCCTCCATTTTTTTATTGCTTCCGCCTGACCTATTCACAGTTCGTCCTTCATGCCATTCACGCCAATCTCCCAAAACACACGAGCAAAACTACCCCCTATGTATTTCTGAAACCCGCTCGTTCCCTTTTTCCTTTTGTACTTTTTTCATGGATGGAGTGTTTGAATCTTTCACCATTGAAGCTTGGTTGTGTCTCATCTTGGAAGTAACAGGCAAGTATTCGGGTGTTTATAAATTAGGGAAAAGCCTTGGCAGTCAAGTAATTAGGCATATAGGGATGTAGTGAGTAGGTGGGTTGGACAGAGTTTTCTTTCCTCACTTTTCTGCGTGATTATTGAAGGCATAGGGTATTCTGCTTTCTTCATTGTTAAGTATTTGGGTCTACGTATGTTCTATTATAGGGTACGTACAGGGTGTGTTTTCATTTCATTTGTCTGTGAACGTGTTGGGAGTGATAGCATAAGTGCATAGGATAGGAGAAAATAATACTGTAAAACTAGGTGTGGTGCAACATGTGTACTTATTTGATTTTCTTGGGAATAACGGAAGAAATTTTGCATATATATATATTTGGATTTTGTATGTGTTTCATTAATTGGTACATGAAAGAGTAGATCTGCAGTTAAGGTATTTGCAGGTTGATATTTTCATTTCAGGTTGTAAGCATACTCATGTATGTTGTATACATATTTAAGTTTGTTTATACCATTTCATTTGGCCAGCGTGATATACATTCATTTTACATTACTTAATTTAATTAATTTATTCAATGAAAAACGTACAGCATGTGATGATTGGATATGGAAAAAACTCTAGGGTGTGATACATTTTTGGGTTGGCACAGTAATGTATATTAGGTAGGCTTTGTTGTTTCCCTTAGTTACGTGTACATTCTTAGCTTTATATACGTACTTGGATCGCAGAGTAGGGTTGTGCATGTGTCTTCAGGTATTGTCCTTTGTTTTAGAATATAGACTATTGTACAAAATATATGTCTAGGTTGGTCTGTTGTTTTGTTTTATTACGGTACCGCTCTTAGGTATTGTCCGTAAAATACGCACTGACATATCCGAACTTCAAATGTAAAGAAAATAGACGCATTGCTACATCTCCACATGTCGAATCCAATGGAACTTATTTCTTTGAAAACCCACTCTGTTTGCACAGCGACACTATTTTAGTTTACCCATTCACCTTTAAATTGCACACACAAATAAAACAACTCTGATTGGCTTTAAACTGGAAATCTAGCAATAATTAACTATATGTATTCCAATAAAATTTGTTTAGTCGAAAACGGAGGTCCTTTGAAAAGAAAGTTATTTATAAGGCCTATATTATCGATAAAATATATTTAAATCCAAAATAATTATGTTTAAATAAATTGTTATTATCGTATATCTCAAAATAAAATATCAGATAGTTTTAAAATAAACCAATATATAATTTAAACTCAATATTTAAAATTCCGAGTTACGATATTCAAATATATAAAAAATGCTTATATTTATTTAATGAAAGTTATCGTTTATTAACGAATTCCATAGCGACTATTCGAAAATTTGAAAGCTGAAATCTTCATTTTTCTCTTTCATTAGAAAAATACAATCAAATAAATTCAAACATTTCTTGTTTCACAGAATTCCGACTTATATCGGATCATGTATATTCAATTGAATTTAAATCATATATTTACAAACTACCGCGACGTTTCGAGTTCGATTTATTAATATATATAAATTATACATTCAAAATTCGTTTAATAAATGAATTATATATTATAAATCCATTTATAAATCCAATTCAATATATAATATTATAAATATTATTAAATATCTAACTACCAAAAATACGGGATGTTACAGTATCCATTCTTAAATTAACTCGACTTACCCAAGTTAAGACACATTTCCATAACAAATTGATTTTCTAATTAGTTTACTTCCATTTCATAATCGAGATTCTGATTCATTCAATCCAATTAACTTACCAAAATAGGAATTTGACTTTTAATTCAAAAATGTTCTAATTTAACTCAAGTTAAATTATTATTTCATATGATTCCTTTTAATTCCATATTAAAAATTTCATTTACTAATTTCATATATGAAATCTTATTCTGATATGTTAAATCATTCGAATTTTATAATCTATTTTGAATTTCATTCAAAACAATCAAACAAACCAATACTATCATTATTGAGAAAATTATGTATATATACGAATAAAATTCTTGAAAAATTATTTCACTCAAAATAATATAAAAATAATTTTATATTTAATTAAAAAAACATGCTCTTATATATATATACACTCAAACTCAATCTGGGGTATTTGCCTTAATCCATGGCGATTGGGGGTTGATCGTCACTGGTGACCAACTTTTGACGTCAACACTTTGGCACGCCAGGTAGGGGGGATTTGCCTTAATCCATGGCGAACAAACGAAAGAAAGATACAATATCCTCTCGTCCCGCAAACACCGATGCAGCTAGGGATGAGCATGGTGCGGTTTTGACTTAAAACCGTACCCGGAACCGCTAGAGTGCGGTTTTCAAAAGTAGGAACCGGAACCGGACCAAAAACCGTTGGTGCGGTTTGGTTTTAAAAGTGCGGCTTCGATTTTTAAAAGTGCGGTTTTGGTTTTAAAACCAATTAACAAAAAAGACATCGTTCCCTTAGATGATGATGCACATGAAATGTTTAAAGCTGAGGCAGAAGCTTTTTTATTTGTCCAGTGGGTGATGTTGATCTTCACATGCAAATGAAAACTCTTTTACTGTAATGACCAATCGGTCCAATCCTAATATCATCTTACTATAAATGACATCAAGGCAATGGATGTAATCCAAATCATAATTCTGATGGACCGAAAGCAGTATGTAGAACTTGTTCTAGATACTTCTCAGCAGTAGCATACCGCCTCTTTTTAACCTCTATAGCTAATACAATAAGAGCTTTGTTTGGTGGTAGGTCTTGATAGCTTCTCAAGGTGTTCGATATTAGTTTTGTTTTCTTTTGTAGATCCTTTCTATGATCAGACATTTCCATCAACACGTCATGAGTAATCTTGGCAACTTGAGTCAATATAGCTATGCAGTTAGAGTGTTGCAACATGTATTGCTGCTCTTTTGCTTCCATGATTGCCAAGTAGTGAACATGCAGATTTGTCTGAAGCTAAATTTGAGAAGGTAGCGTTAAAATTTACGTATAAGTAATATTCGGCGCGGTTTCGGTTTTGCGGTTTGAAAAAGGATGAAAACTAAACCCGGACCATACTAATGGTGCAGTTTCATCGTTTTTGCGGTTTTACTTTGGTGCAGTTTTTTAAGATGCGGGTTTTAGCTGTTTTATGCGGTTTCGGTTCGGTTTCGGTTCGTAATCGTTTTTCCTGCTCATCCCTTCATGCAACCGATACTAATCCTACAAAATCCAGTCACGAAGTTTCCTCGCATGAAGATATGTCTCAATTTCTTACCTGGGACAACATGGATAAAATCATGATCGAGTTCAGAGACCTAATGACATCTCAGGATAAACTCCTCGAACGACAACAGCAGTTGATGGATCACCTTCTCGGTCGACCAGAGAAATGATTGAATGCTTCAACATCAATTCCTCGACCGATCGAGACTGGGGAAACAACTGATCTTCGGTCTACAAGAATCAGGCCACTTATCAGGCTACACCTTTATTTCATCCTGGTTTGGTCCCACCAACCGATCGATCCCAACCGGGAGGATTGCTTCCAGCGACCAGCGCAGTTGTAGCAGCAGAACCTCAGAAGGCTCGCGATCAAGATCTAGATCGGTCGAACACTTTGCCTCCACTCTTGGGAACAACTCGACCTATCGAACTAGTCGAGCAGCCACCGGGTCCCTCAGAATCAACGCCATTCTCATTACAACCCGGAATCTTACCACAGACCAACCTAACCACTCTTCACCTTCAACGAAGAGCTGGTGCGGCCTACCCTTCGAACTAGGGAAGCCACCCCGCCATACCGGTCTTCACAGCGGCAGAAGAAAATGCTACCATAGACCCTACTAACCTCGCTCCCACCAGGAGCACCTCTGAGCTCCGAACATCACATGCTATGCTGGATCAGCCTAGGCCCTCTGTTACGGGTATGGCCCGACCCACTACTCATCAGGTTCTAGAGGGGCCATTCTCCCCAGAACCACCTATTATGGCTCACTTTCCCTCACACCTTCACTCGACTCTCGAAAGACGGGCCTAACCAACGGCCGCCTTTCCGAGCATGCTTTGGCCAGATCCTCGCACTGAAGCATCCCCGTATACTAAGCTAAATTCATGGCAATGACTCCTCGGAGATGGAAGCCAGCTTGCAAACATCATCCGACGCTTTACTCAGGGCGCTTTCTCGCACCAAGACATAGATAATGTCAATCGCAGAACCAGGAACTCCCGAAACCCTCCGGACTTCAAGTTCCCAGCTATCGAGCCATACAACGGTCGAACTGATCTAACCATCCACCTCATGTGATACATGCGACAAATGAAAATACTCGGTGCATCGACCAACGTCATGGCTAAGTGCTTCCCGCTTTTTCTCACTGATATAGCCGGAATGTGGTTTCGACAGCTGACAACGGAGTCGATCAGCAGCTGGAACACTCTGCTCACCCGCTTCATCGAGCAATTCAGAGTACATATCTCTCGACCGAAGAGCGTTATGTTCTTATCCACCATCAAGCAGCGATCATGAGAAACGCTCAGATCCTTCCTTGAAAGGCTCAACGCGGCAGTAGCATCAGTCGATCGGCCCGAGCCATCGATTGTACTTATAGCCACCATTGCAGGAGTTCAGTACCGATCAGAATTATCAATCTCTTTAAACAGAGATCCCCCAAGGATATAGATGGCTTCTATTCCGAGGCCGAGCGATGCCTCTGACAAGAAGACGCCAGCATTGAGATGGAGAGCCGTGAGATCCTAGCCACCAAACAACAAGGTCCATTCAACAGTAACGACCAGAATAAAGGAAGAGGAAAGGCCCTGGAAAAGAGCGAGCATCATGTGCGGCCTTGGATCGAAAGTAAGTATGACCAGTACACCAAACTCAATTCCTCTCTGCTTGATATCTACCTTAACATATGAGGGTCCCTGCCCACTCCAAGACCACCTCAACGAGAACCAACCCAGATGGAGCTCGATTCTGGCAAACATTGTGTGTTCCACAATGTAGCTGGACATAGCACTGATGAATGCTGCCATCTGCGCGATCTCATTGAGGATCAAGTCAGAAAAGGGTAGCTTCCCGAATATGTCAAGAGTCATGCCCCGGCCTTGCTGCCACGGCCTTCTGCCCAAGCTCCTCAGGTCAATCCACGAGCTCCTAGAAATGGAAGGGACCCTGAGACTAGCACTCGCGGCATTAACATTAATTAGATTTTTATGATGTATTTCTTTCAATAAAAAGGACACCTTGATGTACACATGTATGGGGTTAGGATTTAGCTCCTAGGCATGCTCTGTAATCAATCGATGTCCTCTTAGAATTTCTTTTTCCTGTAATAATTCTTTAGTTGCTATGAATGCTCATTTACAAATATGGATAATGTTCGAGAAACTCTAAAGACGAGCATGGATAATGCTTGCCCCCCCCCCTCCTTTTAATGTTGTCAGCGTGAAAGCCTACCGTTATATCTTAATACCCACTCCCCTAGCCGAGTGTGGTATACTTCTTTAAGACGAGTATGGATGATACTCACCCCTTCTTTCTCTACACCACGAGCTTCTGCCGACCGCTGGATACACTAATCTAACATGAGTCGAGCATGGAAAACACTTTCCCTAAGCCGAGTACGGTTAATACTCGCCCCTTCTAAGCTGAGTATGGTTAATACTCGCTCTCTCTAAGCCGAATATGGTTAATAATCGCCCTCTCTAAGCCGAGTATGGTTAATACTCGCCACCTCTCAAAGCCAAGTGAAAAGAAATGCTCGACCCATTATCCTTCTCCAAGCCAAGAACGGTTTATTTACGTCTTTGCAGGAACTAACTCTCATAAAGGCGATCATCATCTCGGCCTTAATACAGTTTCCGATAGTTGTCAGTTTTCCGGCCTTAATACGACCCAGATCGGTCATTGATTTTCTGGCCTTAATACAACATCAGAACCGTCGGATTTCTGGCCTTAATATGGTCCGGCGCGACAATAGCTGCTCGAGAAATTGTGCTTTGATTCATATTTCAGAACACACCTCCCTCTATCGAAGAAGATGCATTCTGAGGGGCAAAGTGTTAACCCACTTTTTAGTGAAAGACGCAGCAGGCCAAATCGAAGCCCAAACGCGCAACCAATCGAGTTAGAGTGATCGCATTCCAGGAAGCCCTGCAGAAGCTCGGCCCGAAGTAGCCGCATATTGGGCCAATCAAGTCGATATCTCACCCCGGAAGACTCGCTCTCCCAGTCAACCGAAAGAACCGCTCTCACACAGGGCGTATAGACCGAGTATTTCAGATCTACATGAAATATCCAACTGAGTTGTTCAAATACTTGGCCCGACTCTCAAGGAAGAAAAAGCCGTCAACCATATCCGTACAAAGTCCTACCTTTCATATACCTCACCGTGGATGCCACGTCGGCCACAACTTCCGAGGATACTATTTATGAATAGTGGAATCAGTCTTCAGCCGCTATTCTAACCAAGTGATGGACTCCACGTGTCCGAGCTTGCCCGGAAAGGTCGGGCCATGTCACAACAGCCCAAGCTGCTATCCCCGCCTATAAATACCTCAAAGCTTAAAGAGAAAAAGGGAATAGGAGAGATTTCTCTGACCTTTCTTTTTTCAGCTCATGCTTCTTCTTCTTCCCAGAAAAACATTATCTGGAAGAGAAAATAGCCGCCTTCTCTCTTTTCTCCAAATAGAAAAAGCAATGTACTTGTAATCAAAAGCAAAAGTAATATATATAAAGTGGACGTAGGCACTGTCTTTCCCGAACCACTATAAAAATTCTGTGTGTTTTCCTCGTTTCCTCTACTTTTTCTACATTTTATAATCAGTATTCATGTGTTCTACACACGATTGGGGGTTGATCGTCACTAGTGACCAACTTTTGACGTCAACACTAACCCCATATCTATTGAGTTAAGCCACAGAGCCAAGATTATCCCTAAACTATTAGCTTTGATACCGCTGTAACGGGTCTAGGCTTTTAAACCATCAACCAATGGGATAACCTGTAACAACCCGAATTTAGACATACCGATTTTTTTTCAAAATTCCGATCTATCGAAACTCGTGTTGTTTACTCTGGTATCCTGCAGAAAAGACAGAGATATAAAATATATCAGAGCTCAGAAAACATCTCACAGTGGAATGGATAAAATATAATTTAAACAAAATATAACCTTACCTAAATTATAATACTGCCTAACCAGTCTCCAAAGCTATCATATCTCTGCCACAAGTCTAACCTGCGAGTATGTGATGAGGAGGGGGTCAGAATACAGGTTCTGGTGATTGGATTTAAACTATACATTTAGGATAACCCTACATATACCATTCAATCACATTTTCTTATTTATTAGGTTACTTGGGCTAACAGCACTCAAGGCTTACATACATGTCATACCCATTTACTCCCCAGTGGATTAGCCTAATAAAGTATATATGTAGCTACCTCCAAATTAAGGTACACCCCATGGTACCCTACTTGCACGATATCCGCCGTAATGCAACTGAAATATACGAGTCTCTCATCCTATGCCGGAGTGACGTACGGACCGCTATACAACAATGCTACATTCTGAATAGATTCTACATCACATGCTACGTAAGCGTACGGACTGCCACCTTTGATCGAATCAGATCGCAGAGTAATGCCCGAGAGCCTACGATACACCACCAAGAGCAGACATGCATGTATCTAGACTTTTCCACGTACGTATTGTCAATCGTGCTCAATGCCTTAACTGCACATAACATCTAATGTGCATCGAGTTCCGTGGTAGGGCTATACAAGAAACACGGAACTCGGATGGGAGCTTTTACATATCTGTATAGGCTCGCCTTTAAGGGCCTCAAAATACAGATATCCCTAGGGTCTGTTTTTTATGGTGGCTATAGCAACACGCTGGCCACTCCCTCAACAAGTAAAGACTACTAGAGCTAAGCTACTTGCCCCTAACAAACATTCTAAACATCCAGTTGGCTTCTCCACTTAACCACCATGCCTCGATAGTGAAAGGTGGATGGCGTCTTGGGTTTAGCTCTAATCTTTCTGCATCTCACTGGTTGCCGATGAGGGTACCCGACGATCTACTATCCTTGTTGGTCGCGACACCTGCCTACCTCTTGAGGCGTTCGCCGAATCACCCTAGTGTCACCTCGTCACAGCTTTCTGACTCCAAAGCTACTTTTGCAGTCAAGGCTTACTCACCGGGTAGTTGCGCATACCCAACCTCTGTGAGCACAGCCCGAACACCGCACCACCACAGAGGACTACCAGGAGCACCTTCCACATCCCAGGAAGTCGCATGCTTCCCCTTCCAGTCCTTCGGAGCCGACCGAATAATCAGATGAACGTGTGCTCCCCTTGTGCCTCATGAGACCATGATTATCTACCCAGTTGGGTTATTTGCCCTCAAACGTACAGACTGGTCCAAGCGCCTCAGTTTAACGTGTTAATAGACCCTATGTCTAAACATTCAATTATCCACTTGCTCTGCCTTATTAGGTTTCCATTTAACTTGGTTATTCACATTGACTTCTTATTTAAGTTACCAAGTTCCTCTTGTTTATTAATTTCAGTCATATAACTTAATCCATTTAAGTTTATTAATAAGCCCACAACATGTTATTCTCTAGATTGTAATGCAAGGTTTGTAATCTACAATCTCTTTATATTATTCGTTATCCAGTTTCATAGTTACAATAACATGTTCTACTTAATATGCAATTAAGTATACCTCAATTCAAATGTTTTCTGTTTAACATGTCACTTATTATTTATGATTAAAGAAAACTTATTTCATTTTATAAGTTTGCTTCCTTCTTTTTTATTTAATCGAAATTCCATCTTATATTATCACTACCACTTATCGTTGTTTATTAATTAACTTAGTTCTCTTAACTAAGATTTACTAATAAATTTCTCTTTCCAGAAATATAACTTATGTTGTCCTCACCCGTTGATTTCATATTCTCGTTCTTACAAATAACTTAATTTACAATTAAGTACATCTTATCTCATTACATAAGTTATTCCATTTTCTTTATCTTTATTATAACCTAAGTTATAATTTCCACTTGTCCCTAGGACAAGCCTACCTATTATATAACATTCTCATTAATGTAATTTATTTACAATAGGTTATCATCATTCCCCGTTCACTCCAATCCTTTTACTGTTGTAACTTTCATTCATTTCCTTATTCATCTCCATTAATTACAATTAATGCCATATATTTCTACCCTTTGTATACATATTCATATATATGTTTATGAGCTAGACCTCTCACATTAAGCTGACCACTTGTGGATGTTGGATTTGCCGGGCGGTTCCGGGCGGACTTCTACCACAAGTTGGACTTAACCTCGCGTCTTAGTACCATTACATGTATATTTACGCACTAGACCTCTTATGTTAAATTAACAACTTGTGGACGCAGGATTTACCAGGCGGTTTTGGGTAGACTTCTACCACAAGTTGAATTTAACCTCGTGTCTAAGTGTTGTTACAGTTTTCTATTTACTGTAATTCTAAGCATGTTCATTCTTCCAAATTTCACTGTAATATATTTTTACATGTCATGCTTAATGTCAAATTAAGTCCATTATCTTAATTTCATGTCGCATGTTCTTCCTAACATATAATTAACTTCATCTCAAAATAACATGTAATCGTCAAATCATGTAATTATTCTAATTTAACATGTAATTATTCCAATTTCTATAGTTAAGGGTTCAAGTGCATAAATGTCACAAGTTAACATGTAATTAGAACATGTATGTATACAACAGTAATCACTGCACATATTTTTAACAAGTTTATATTTCAACATATGAACATTTTAGCATTTTAAACGTTTCAACATATAAATTTTCCAACATATTAATATTTCAACATGTCATATTAGCATTTCAACGCTTTTAATCATTCAAGCATATTTATATTGCATATTAACGGGGAATGTCAAACGATAATATACCATTATCAAAAATAATATAACTTAAATCCACTCACCTAATTTGCTTTCCAAATCCTGGATCTGGTCCAGATCTATTATTTCGTGGTCCTTCTAACTAAATTTAGAACCTAGCAACCATGGATACTGTAACACCCCACCTCCGCTAGGGTCATTCACAAAGGGAATGCACTAGGTTTGGTGAAGCATTATCGAGGTAAACATGCACAGAAATATTACAAGACAGAACATATATAAAACAGCGAAAGTAAAACAAATTTCATTGCCTTATAAAATAAGGTCTAAAGCCTTTTACATCAGAATACATCAAAACCTGTCTTGCAATAGTGAAGAAGCATAAAACCATTTCATAACACTACAACAAAATATGATATTTATAACGCTTTTCAATAACACAGGTTTCTAAAGTGTTATTAATTACACTTAATTCTTTCTTTACGCCTTAAATTGTTTTGGCAATAAGGGTGTAACGTGGTGTAACGCTGGCTTTTATTCACGGTTCACAAATAATTATTCATCTCCCCGCAAACCCTTCCTTCACCTCACAAATCATCTTGTGATTGCTGAAAACGTGGTCCATCTCCGATCATTATTCACGGTCTCCCTCCAAAACTCTGTCCATCTTCAATCTTTGTTGAAGCGGCGGCGCGTTTTGGATCAAATAGTCAATTTGTATTTTGGTAAGTGATCCCGATTCTTTGTTTGTGTATGTCGTAGATCTGAATTTAAGATTATGGATTTGTAGATTCGGATTTATGATTTTAGGGTTACCATCTGAATTTGCGATTATCTGATTCAATTTAGGATCTGATTCAATTTACGATTATGGAGAACAAATTATGGTCATGTGTTTTATTGTGAAGTCATATTCAGTGTCTACAATGACCATTTGGTACACCTGAATATGAAATAAATTTAGTTTCTGTCATATAAAACTAAGTTATGACTAAAACTTTCTCCGATAATAGAATGTTAGGCTTTCCACAACCTCTGTAGGAATGAATTAGTACTCTTACATATCTCAGAAACTATGGAATTTTGCTAAGGCATTGTTTCTTTTATTTTGGTCCAGGAAAATGCTTTCAATGTCATAACTTTTGAAATCTTTGGGTGGATGGCTTATTTCTTTGCACATACAAAAAGTCTAGGATTTTTCCAACATTTGTCTAAAAGCCATGTTCGACATAAGAAAAAATCCCTTCATATCCCTCATTTAATGGCCATTTTATTTTGTTTTCTCCCTACATTACAATTTTCTGCTCGTCTTCTGCCGGTGTCTTCCTTAGCCTCTTGATTTCCGTTTTACTCTCTATAGGTGCAGCGGGTAATAGCTATAGTTGATCAGTATGTGAAGAGTTGTAGCAATGCTTTACAAATGGACAAAACATTGGAAGACAGGAATTAAGAATGATTATTACAATTGGGATAGAGAAAGCCCACTTACGGCTTAAGGTGAGCTCTTATGTTGAATTTGCTCCTTCCATTTATCATAATTTTATAATTATATTGTGAATTACTTAGGTTACTCAAGTTTTGAGTTTTATGTACAAATTACTGTTGCTAATTGTGAAATCGACAAAATTCATGTCAAAGACACAAGTAAGTTTTAATCAATTTAAATTTATATGAACTGGGTTAACATGAAACACCTATTTTTTACATTTAATCTATGTTTTGTTCTTTTTAGTTTTTCGTTTAAATATGAGGCTAAAATTTGATGCTGGTGGGGAATGAAATGCAAAAGCATTCATATACTTTAACTTAAGTACAGAATGCCTAAAGTCTTGGTTATACATATGTCTCTTGCTGTTCACAATTTTATGGTAACTAATTCCTATAACTAAAATCAATTTTGCTTTTCTGCGGCATTCTTTTCTTAGGATAAATTGATTTGTTTGGTTAAACATATGCCTTTCTGCATATGTTAACAAACCTGTTATTTGGCATTAAATGTCTCATTATCTATTAGACTAATTTATTTGTTGGATTCTACGTTTGTCCCACTACTAGAAAAGTCAGTCTACGTTATGAATGTTTTTATTTTCTCTCATCAAAGCACTATGATGACATGCTAAATGTCAAAGAATAATAGTTAACATTAATAAGATTCCAAAAACAATCAAGTATTCTTTAATTTATCATAAATATGAAAGTACTATGTGATAGTTGTTTCTTAGTTTATTTTTGTTGTGACATTTCCTAAGGACCTAAACTATGGTTTTTTGTCAAATTTAAAGTCATGCTTACCATATATATATATATATATATATATATGTATGTATGTATATATATATATATGTGTGTGTGTGTGGTGTGTATGTATGTATGTGTGTGTGTATACGTATGTACATATGCGCGTGCGTGTGTGTGTATATATATAATGTGGAAATTTGATTCCTTGATTCTTTCTGTTCACAAAACTTTATCGTCTTTGTTCTTATGCAACATTTTTTAACTTATTTGTGGCTTCATACTAGTTTGAATGCATTACAGTAAACTAACTTATTTGTGGCTTTATACTACTTCGGTTTTAGAGATGCAAAATATTATCATATGAACTCAGCATATGCAAATATTACCTTCCATTTAGCTCTAATAAAGTACTTGATAACTTAACTTCTGCACAACTGCCTTGAGGGTACATGGTTGTCATTTCGTTTAGACAAAAGCACTTAGGCGTCTGATTTTCCATACATTTCTTCTGAGAAACATCAAGTACGTCATTCGATTGAGAAATTTTGATATTATAGATACAAAATATTATCATATAAACTCAATTTGTGCATATATTAACTTCTATTAGCTTTATTGATTTTTTTAAAAACTATGCGCAATAGTCCTAAGGATACATGGTTGCCATTTTGTTTTGACTAAAGCACTTATGCATGTGATTTCCAATGCATTTTTTTTTAAATAACATAACTCATAACAGTAATTAAAATTCAGAGTCAAACTGTCTTAAAAAAAATTTGATACAATAAATATTTCTTAAATCTCACAGATCAAGTAAGCTCATAAATTGAAAAGTAGTAGGCGCATGTATTTTTTCCGTATGAAACTAAATGCAACTATCTTGTTACTGATGTGTAGAAAAACGGGTACTACATGCTAATAATACAAAAATCTTGTTATGCACCAATCTCCATTAGCTATTTATTTGTCTTGGGTCCTTTATGTGCGTCATTTTTTCATGTACTTGGTTTTAGGTGCATGCTATCATGAGCTAAATTTCAGATCTCAGCACAAGATCTTAGACTCCACATATGTTTTACTATCAAAAGTGGATATACATCATGATACAAACATAACTAATTTTTACAATCAGCATAATCCCATTTTTACTGTTTTGTACCGGAGATTCAAGCGTTAAGAGCTGACAAATTTGATCTTATACCAAATTTGATAATCGCTCGAAGGTAGCCATCTTATTGTGCTTTCCCCATTTAGAGTATTTACTTTATTTGAACTTTTATATTTTCTTGAATGTGATAATTATTGAATCAGATGTTCCACACCTAAGTTTGCTTCTTCATTTTAAATAGGAATCACCATCTCAAACTTATTGTAAATACTATTATAATTTTATATTTTCTGGCTTTAGAAATAAGATAATATATTACCAGCTTCTCTGCTGTTAAATTTCATAGATGTCCACTTGCACTTGCATGTGACAAATCTTAGGATCTTCTTATACCAAATTAGTAACTATAACAGTGTCGTGATCTTTACTCCCAAATATATTAATAGATTACAAAAATATTGAAATCATCATTACTTCATTATACTGCTTTTATTTGCCTTATTATGTTTAAGGTCATGTATATGCACTTTTATCCATATAAACTCCTGTAATGAATTTTGTCAAAATATCTGCATAAATTTTCCCTACGTACATTATTCTATTATACTATATTATTATACACAATATTCTATTATACTGTAGTGTTACTGAAGTACAAAAGTTTGGATATCACATCTCACATTTACTTCTGTTACCTAGGGAAATTTCATGAACTTCGCTACGGAAGAAGCGATATAACAAAAAACACTATTACTAACAAACTATAAGGTAACCGTAAATAGAACGTCGGATTTGAGGAGAAGAAGATGCTGAAATTCGCCTGTTTTGGTTGAGGCAGCTTGGTTGCTGATTGTAGTTCTGCTGATACTCGTTTGGATGAAGATACTCAAGCCTTCATCTAAGCCAAACAGTTCATCTCATATATTATCTTCTCTTTATGGAGCAGGTTGTATGCTATGAGCAATGAAGTAAAAAAGAATATGATCAAGGTACATAATTTGGAGTATAATGTGCATATCTATGTAATTTGTACTAAAGAGATTTATAATTGCAGCCTTCTTCTTGCAGGTGAATGCAATTAGTTGATATAATTATAATTTTGCGTCTCATCGACGAAAATTTAGCCAAATGAACGGGGGCGAAAGTCGTAGATTATTCAAACGAATGTTATGCATATTGTTTCATGAATGATCTGGGTGAATGCTCGATGTGGTAACAATGGTATTTTTTCCCCTATTTTTAGTTTAATGTTGCATCCAGATCTACTCAGCTTTATACTAGTGTAAAATGCAAAACTAATTCAGTTATGCAACACTTGAATTTCTTGTCTAGCTAAGCATTGGCTTGTGGGTATTATGCAAAGCATTTCCAGCTGGTCTAGCTTTGACTTAAATATGCATGTAAATGTAAATTTTAACATTTGTGAATTCTACAATGGATTGTGACCTTCTAAAATTGCAGCATTCTTTTAAACGTTTTATTTTTAGTGACTTTGAATAACAAATTTGAATTAATAACCAGTCACTCTAATAGCCCCTGTAATGGTCGTCAAATTATATAATTATAAAAAATATCTAGATTCCCTTATCAATTTACATAATTCTAAAAAAAAATTATCTAGTTTGCTTATCTATAACGTGGACATTAATATTGAAGAGATATAGAGGGAAATATTGGTGGGGAACATAGACTTAAGACACATGTTATTATGAGTGAGGAAAATAATGTAAATTTAAAGACGTGTTATAAATATGAGTGTAAACAAGTTGGATTAGACAGGGTTGTGCCATACCTTTGGTAAAAGTATCGTAGTTTGATTTATAGAAGTAAATAATTGAATCAAACTTTGATTTGCAAGCTTTGTTGTGTCATTCTATATTTAACAATTTGGATTTTTCTTGTCATATATGCTAATAAAAAGCTGGCCAAACAAGGTATACAAATGAATATGGCTATGAAAAAAACTGCAAATGAAACATCTAACTAAAGCGGCCACCATCCATATTACAAGCACGTAGCGACACTAACCAGACCATGGCCAACAAACCTAGAACACTGAGCAAGTTCCAAAATGCTGAAACACCTTGCTCGTTGAACAAAAATCATCAATAAATCAATTGAAAGTGTTGTTCTTTATGTAATATCTTGACTGCATTGCTTCACCTGTAGGTTATTGTATCATTTACAATATATGCACAGTGACCAAAACCCAAAAAAAAATCGTTTGTTGAATCTGATAATTATTGCTGCTCCGTTCTTTGCAGCAAGAACTGAAAACTTGTGTTTTCATGGATCAGTGGAGGCGGATCAATATCAAATGCATTTATTTCTGTCATTGATTTTGAAATATCATCTACTGTGAATGGTATGCTGCACATACAAAATAGTTGAAAATTTAATGATTTAGATACTGTCAATTTTATATTTCACTTGCATATCTACGTGTGTTTATGTTTATATTTACCTTGAATCATCATCCAGCAAGAACGAACTACTGACTGCGTTGTTTGAGTCCTCGGTATGAATACAAGAGTTGTGTGGTTAGCTTATTGTACTAAGATTGTTCCAATATTTTGTTCTTATAATTTAAGAAATATCTGGTTTATAAGCATCGTCATGTGATTCACATAGTTCTTATATTTTACTCCTCATCAATGATTCGTGACAATCTACTGTGCTAATATTGACCTGAAGGTTAATTATGAAAAACTGAAACGTTTTTTTGAGTCTGCATGTGGAAAGGTGTTTCGGATGAGAATGCTTGGACATCAACGCCACTCTACTAGAATTGCATTTGTTGAGTTCGCCATGGCAGAAAGTGCAACTGCAGCACTCAACTGTAGTGGAGCTATTCTTGGAAACTTGCCGCTAAGGATAAGCCCATCCAAAACTCCTATTTGATAATTGGGACCTCGCTATGCAACAAACTGACTCTAACTTCTGTTGTCCTACAATGACAAGTTTTATACACAACTCAGCTTACAAGGTAATTTGGATATAGGTTACTGATACTTTATGCAGTAAAATTTTGGGGTGTTAAAAAGATTCATCTTCTCTCAGAATTGCTTATTCAACAAACATAATTAATTTCTCATGGTTTTTATTTTCTCAAATTAGCTGTTATGTTATGGAGCTGTATAAAATTAATTACTCTATGCGTTTTGTTAAAATATTTTGGATATTAGTTGCCTTACACTTAGATTTTGCGATGGTGAAATGTTGATCTATGGATCTTTTATATTTAAAAAAAACAATCATATGTTGATCCTAAAAAATTTAAGGATTGGTAAAAAACTATTAACAGTTTGTTTCGTTCCCTATATACATATGGCTGGAAATATCTAGGACTGTAGAGGTAATTGTATATGTTTAAACGTTGACTCTTTTTTTAGGCCCCATTTTTTATATGAATCAAAATGGATCTTAATATGGCCGTGCGCTAACATTTCACATGTTTTGATAGGTGGAGAAGGAGGAAGAACAAAAAGAGGGTGAAGAGGAAAAAGAAGATGTATGTTTCTAGATGTATGATTGTTCTATTTTTTCCTGCCTTGACTACTTTGAAGCTAAATTGTGGATGTATTTTATTTTAGGGGGAAAAATGAAAAAAAAAACAGTAACTAAAAAATATTGGGATTGGGAGTTGGCAAATGAAACCAAACCAATCCAATTTGGGTAATCAGAATTTTTATCATTGCTTCTCAGGCTTTTTTTTGGGGGGGGGGGGGGTCTGAGACCATCTTTCTTGTAACTGTGCATAGATGAGAAACTCGAAGGAAGTTGAGAAGGAAGATTATGATGAATTTTACAAGAAAACATTCAATGATTTTCTAGAACCACTGGCATATACACACATCCGAGAGAGGTATGTCATGGTAATATTCATTTGTCAGGATTTGGTTGTATTTTATGTTACAAACTTATTGATACTTCTGTCATGTTAATATTCATTTGTCAGGATTTGGTTGTATTTTATGCTACAAACTTATTGATATTTATGTTTCGTGCTGAATAGGGTGAAGTGGAGTTTAGAAGTGTTCTATACATTGTAGGTAAGGCACCAATGAATACTGAAGTTGTAGTTAATCCGAATATAAAAAACATATGCTTGTATGTCAAGCGAGTTTTCATTTCAGATGATTTTGATGATGAATTGGTAAGCTGTTAGTAATCATTATGTGATAGTTTTTAGTTTCCTAGCATGCATGTTATTATTTTATCACCTGTTCATAATATTTTTATATGTTACAGTTCCCACGATATATGAGTTTTGTAAAAGGTTTCGTTGATTCCAATGATCTACCCCTTAACGTTTCTTGTGAAATCCTTCAAGAAAGTAGAATTGTAAGTGAGAAGATGCATGTTAAACAAATTCGTGTAGGTAATTATGTTATTGATGCATGCATTAGTAATCTCTCAATGCAATTATTGTTCATAATGTTGATGCTTTTTTATCTGGAATCTGTTGGTGTTGCGCAAGTAATGACTGTAATTTTCTAAGTGATTAATTTACCTCTGTCTCATTTCAGTTTGTTGTGTAGGTATGATTTTCCTCTCTTTCGCCTATGCCGACTGCTAGTTGTGTGATCGATCAATGAAAAACTTCAAAGAATCTCGGAGTTGATGTAAACTTGGGTAAGGCTAGACTGTTAGACGACGATACTACTTAGTTGTTTTCTTAGTAATTCGCATAATTATTTGCCTTGTCAGCAAATATTTTGGAATTTTACAACATGCTATCTGTTTTGATCAACATTAGCAAACTTTGGAAACAAAAATGGTAAACTCGATTAGTTTCAGCGAAGTAAGCTGAGTTTATTCATCGATGATGCACAATTACTGATTTTACATGGTCACTAGTGGTACTGCTTACTTATTTATGCATAATTAAGTTGCTCATATAATGTAGTTACAAAGTATTTTAGCACTCAAATCTTTTTATATAGTGCTTTCTGTTATGTTTTTATTGAGTGCGTAACTTCCTTTATTCCTTTAAAATTTTGACACTTATACTATGTCTTTTAGATAATTGGCTATTGGTATCATCTTACATTTGTTTTGTTTTGTAGTTGATTCAGTGGTTTACGACCTATGTCAGAGTTCTGTGCACTTAACATGTTGTGGGAAAAAAACTAAAAGTGAGAAGATGAGGCTGCAAATATCAGGTACGCATTCATCGTTTTATTTTATTTTTTGTGTTGACTACAAACGTGTTTTTGTGGTGTGCTGCACTTGTTACCTATTCTCTACGTACATGTTACTATAGTGAAGTTTGTTATGCTATGAGAAGGATTGGCGTCATCAACAAAATTTGTGAGAAATGAAAGATATCTTATTAGATGTATCAACTAAACAAAACCCATTTAGGCTCTTAATAGTATGAGCGACTTCAACCCCGACATCTCTTGTTTAATTGATTGTCACATCATAATCTTATCTTTTGCACATAAAGCTACAACAGTGGCTAAAGTATGCCTCTTTGAACGTCTAATTTTATATTTGAAAAAAAAACGGTTCTGGTTATCTTCACATAAAAAAGAAGCATAAAGTCGAAGAAAGTGAAATCTTGGAAGCATCGATCTGCTCTTATCGGGCTTCTACTTCGAGCAGCATCGATCTGCTCTTGTCGGTTTTCTTCACATAAAAAAGAAGCATAAAGTCGCAGAAAGTGAATTAGTATGCTTTTTATAGAAAAAGAAAAAGAATGGGGCAGCAATTTGGAGAAGAAGAGCGGTCTGTTGAATTTGGGGAAATACAGTGTGAAACGTTTGACTGTAGTGGTATTTGATTAATGGAAACACGTGGTTTGGTTTAATTGGGTGAACCTTTGCATTTGTCTGGTACTGTAAATATGAATAAATAAAAATAAAGATAGGAACTATGAATCCACATCAATTTAATACCAGTCCAATATCACAGTTTTTGTATTTTTTGAAATGCTTCAACAACCAAAAATACTCAGGGTAGCAAGTGTTCGTCTCAGTTTCAAAAACTACAATGTTACAAAAACAACAATACGACAACCAAAATTTATATGATGCTCAAAGAAATAACTTTTATATTAAATTTTTATGTTGTATTCTTTGTATAATTCGAATAATTTAGCGTAATTAATTATTGGTATTGCATATTTATTACGTATTTGTAAAGTGTTGAAACATACCTTGGGGGGTTAGTGTCATTTTTTGCATTAACACTGCGTGGTTCCTTTTATGTGCATGCCTGCAAGGAGCTCACCTCCTCCTGTTTTCTGCATTACCAAGTAAGGTTTGTATTTTCCGTCATAATGATTGAAATAAGCTAGATATTTGGCTGCCAAGTGGAAGGTGGCGGTGAACTGTAGGAGTGTGTTGTTTTAATTACAGTAATATCTATATATATGCTTGGATCCAATTTAGAGTGGACTAATACTCCAAATTTGAGTATAATGCATATCTTGTAGTTGTCAACGAAAAAAGATTTTTTTACATAACCAAATTCGATGTTATATAAATAAAATAATTATATCATAAGTTTGGAAGCAGTCCCACATCGGAGAAAATCATAAAATTATATGTGTATATATCTTATTTTATGATCAACTCATTAAGTTTGTTATTTGCAAAGTAGCAAGATTAAAGTAATAAAACAAACCTTAAAATTGTCACTTTGCTTAATGACGTAGCTTTTTTAACATTTTATGCACTGATACATATGTACATATTTCATCCAGCGCTTTCCGATGTCAGACATATAGTCTTTTGATGTGAGGATCTCATTCTTGCATCACTGTGTTTTCCGCTTGGAACTATATGTCATCATTCAAAAGGAACTAATATTATGTGTCTCTGTCCGTATAAATGCTATCATAAAATCCGATTGCTTTAAATCGAAGCAAATTCTTTGAACTGTAAAAATATTGAAGTCTCATCTTTATGTAAATAATATAAAGCACTGGAAATATGAATGTTTAGCAACATATATGGACATGCCTCGAAAAAATAATAGGCTATAGTCCATCCCCTTTAAGAAGGATTAAATTATGGAAAGTGGAAATAAATGAAACAATAAATCCCGTAATTATTCTTTTACATGATTGATCTCAAGGCACTGATATATCCAACTTTAGCGTAGTATTATGACTGGGTTGATTATTAAATTCTATGCTACAAGAAATACAAAAGAACAGGAAGTCACCCGTTAGGTTTATCAAGCATCTGCGAGTAAATGTAAGAGTTGTATGTTGTATTCTAGCCACCCATTTATAGATACATGTTAAGTATAACATTTTTATCAGATTATATGGAGCATTACGTCTAGGAGCGCACAACTGTTTTTCAGTATATGTGAAAAAGAAAAGGATGCTCATAGTGCAACCAGAACCAAAAAAATTGTTTACATCCTTTTGAATGAATGTCGCTGTATACGAAGAATTACTTATATCTGTCAGTGTTGGCAAATGTTAAGAGGCTTACTCGTATTTGCATGTCAAACATGTCATTTCATTGGCTACTTCTAAGAATGATTATACTTGGTCAATGTTTTAATTCAGTAAGCCCGTATGTAAGGAGAAAACAATAGGTTCTTGATTTTATGTTGCTGGAAATGTGCATGATACGTGGTCATATAATTTGTTATTCCAAATGCCATCCAGTAATTGCAAGGGAGTTTTTGAAAATCTTTCATAAACATCTCTAATGTTTTTGTTGCTTCCAAACAATATAGCCTGATTATTCCATTATGAGTTAAAGCCTACGATTTTCTAGATTTCTGTCAAGTTTAAACAAAAAATATTGTCCACTTTCAATCAATGATCTAATTACTTTTTCACTGTTGATACCAGGAAGATGTTATCAATGAAGATGTTGATATGCCTCAAAAGGAAATAGGACATGATCGACTTTGGTGATGGTGCTGCGATTACCAATGGAAGGGCTGTTTTGTCTTGTGTCTTTTCTGCGTTAACTGAACAATTATAAACTATGTTTTATATTTTGTGTACTCAAGTTGACATTATTGGGAATTGACAACATATGTATTGAATTAGGTGTTAACTCATGTATTGAATTTCTTTTGTTAGTTGATACTTTATTTGCAATTAGTATATTTTATGTGTTCATCTTTAATTTTTTATGAATATTCTTTTAGATATATTATTATTAAAATGCATGAGCTATCAATATATGTTATAGCAGTAAACCTGCGTTATGAATAATCTCAAATTTATTGAGATTTTGACGTATAATAGCGGTAAATCTGAGCTATTGTACATCTGTAGAATAGCGGCAAAAAGGAGCTATTGTATTTTCTGATTATAGCGGCAGAAATGAGCTGTCAAAGGGGTTAGTAAAAACTATAACACAGACATTAATAGCATTAAATATCCGTTATTGATTAAGTATTTTATAATGGTAATATTTTGTTATCAATATTTTCTCTATGAATGAGATTTTGATGTATTATAGCGGTCATCATAAGCTATTGTAATAATATAACATAGCGGCAAGACATCGCTATCAAAATTGATCTTTAATAACGGCAGAGAAAGTGCTATAAATGTGTAGCAGTTTTTAATAACATGTTCATATACAGCGTTTATGAAACCGTTATGTTTGTTATTCATAGCGGTTTTGGGCCGCTATAAAACTGCAGTATTGTTGTAGAGTAAATTATTCCCCAAGTAAAACAGTAAAGTAGCCATAGCCAAGAAAAGTCCAAGCCATGCGTGATGACCTTCAAGCAGAAGAAGTCTGAACTAGATAACAGTGTTTCCTCCCTGAAACCTGGGGGGAAACGGAAGACAAAGAGGCGAAACAAAACGGGGTCAGTCATAAAGACTGGTAAGTCCTATCTACTTCCAGTATAAAAACAGGTAAAGGTAACATGACATGCATAAGCTGAAAGTAAACATAAGGATGACGAAAAGATAGATAAGCTAAACCAAGATAACTGGCTGAACTACTGTAGCAAGGTAAACTAAGGTGTCATGATAAACTACGGTGTCAAGATAAATCAAGGTACCACATCGTCAGGTTTCTATCAAGTATACTATCCCAAGGTATCTATCCTGTATAACATCCCACGGTATCTATCATGTATATTTCTCATGGTTCTAACATGTATATTTGCTCTGCACCTCTCGTACTAGTATCCCAACCCGCGTCATGTGTTAACTATGAATGTCCCTTGCCCAATGTCATGTAATGGTCCATGTCAACCTAATATATATCATATGTAGGTTTTCCCAACTCGTATGTTTCTTTCCATGTATAAGTTCAGTCCTTTGCCGTAGGCCATACGGGCTTTCCCATGTAAACGTTTTATCCTTGAGGTTATTTTGGACTGCTACCCTTGATCTGGTTATGTTTTCTTACCATGAACTATCGCGCGTTCACTTAGGATTTATGCCACCTAGGACCACTTGGGATTATGCTACCTAATGAACGTTTCTGTGTCTCGGTTTGGGTTCAGCCACCTAGGGCCACTAGGGATTATACCACCCGTCAACCGCGCCCTTTATCCCGTGTATGTATCGTGAGTCGTTTTCCATGTCTAGACGCACATGTTCCTCAATGTGCCATCCGAGTTCCGTGCCAGGGCAAATCGAGAAATACGGAACTCGGTCGGGAGCTTTAAGTCGTCTGCTGATGCAGATATCAAGGTCTGTTTTTGTACCCGTGGCTATGGTCCCACGTGACCCCTCCCTCAACTACTGAAAGGCAATCCAAGAATAATCATGTATGAGAACCACATCCCGGCCCCACTATAGCCCCACTTTCCTATGGGCCAACCTCACCCATGACTCGATAGCAAGAACATGGTCTGTTGGGGGTTCCCTGCCTTTCCGTTCGTACACGATTGACTAAAGATGGTAGGTAGTCGGCAACATGCTATCCAGGGCAAAATCAAGTATCGTCGACTCCACGCTAATCCATCCCAGTCTTTAGGTCGCTCGCATAGCAACCAAGGCATACTCTTGGCTCTTCTACCGCAGACCTTAACCTCTGTGAGGCCGGGTTTCATGGACCACCTGCCACCTCACAGAGGGATACCAAGAGTACCCTCACATCCCCCGAAGCTACCGCTTCGTCACCCAGTTCGTTGGAGCCCTTATCCAAGTCGGATAATTTGCTCCTCCTCGTGTATTTAAGCGATGACCTACCATATCGGGTTACTCATCCATTCATGAACTAGTCCCATGTCCTTGGCTAAGAATTATTACTTAGTTATACTTAACTAAGGTTTACCACTTAACTTCTTTTCCCCGTTACCCTTGATTAACCACAATTTTCTACCTAGTTCCTTTCACTAGGGTTTTGTCTATTGGGTTAAGTGTTGTTATTCAAGTTCATGACTTAGCCCGCCTACGAATCATGTCAAGATTGGCTAAGCATTTAAGTTCAAGGTTTAGCCCTACAAGTTGGTTAAGTATACCAAGAAGCTCATGACTTAACCCTATCAAGTCAAATTGGTTAAGTATTTATTTGTCTTGACCCTATCAGATTATCATGTTAGATTGATTAAGCATAGATCATCTTAATCCCATCAGATTATCGAGTCGTATTGGTTAAGTATGGGTTAACTTAACCCCATCCACTAATCGTATTACTATGGTTAAGCCTAATTTAAAAGGTCTTGCGGCTTAACCCTACCAGGTCCACATATTAGATTGGTTAAGTGTAGGTTACTTAACCTCATCAAATCATCATGTATAATTGGTTAAGTATAAGTTACTTAACCCCATTAAATTATCATGTTAAGTTGGTTAAGTATTGGTTACTTAACCCCATTGAATTACCAAGTTTAGATTGGTTAAGTGGTTAACTTAATCCCATCGAATTACCATGCTTAGACTATTTAAGTGAAGGTTACTTAACCCCGTCTAATTACCGTGTTTAGATTAGTTAAGTCTAAGTTACTTAACCCCATCTAATTACCAAGTCTAGATTGGTTAAGCGTAAGTTACTTAACCCCATCCCCTAATTGTCTTGTATGGTTAAGTGTCATTAAGAAATCAAGCCCGGTCCCACTTAACCTACCCATTCGTGTCATATCGGTTAAGTGTCATTAGTCAAATTTACTTAACCTTATCATGTGGCATTAATTTAATTAATGCACTCTCAACCTCTCACATTAGACCTTGTTGTGGTTACTAGTTAAGCCGGGCGGGTCCGGGTAGTTTTACACCACAACCTAGTCTAACCTCGGGTCTTAAGCGCGACATGACCAACTTCTCACATTGGATCCTATTGTTTGTAGCCACTAGTTACCGGGCGGGTCCGGGTAGATTTATGCTACAAACTCAACCCAACCTCGAGTTGGCCACTTTCATGTTTGGTCTAGTGTCTTATTACACTTACAACCCACCCATGTCTAGTTCAAGTTCCATGTTTACCCCACATGTCATGCCCCCATTTTGGTTCAACTTACATGTCGTGTTCACATGTAACCTCAAGTCAAGTTTCCATGTCATATTCAAGTCAAGATTTCGCGTCATGTTCATGTTTATCTAACTACCCCAAAATCGTGTTTTCACTTAAGTGAAAGCGAGTCAACATAGTAGGTATACTATGGATACATATAGATCCCAACACATGTGCGATGCCACAAAAGGGATTGGCTCCAAACATGCATGGTATCATAAGGGGGTTTGGCCTCAACATGTATAGTGCCATATAGGGATTGGCCACAAGCATGCATAACATAAAAAGGTGATTGGCCACAAGCATGCATAACATAAAAAGGTGATTGGCCACAAACTTGCATATTATCATAAGGGGTTTCGGGTTCATATACCCAAGTTAAGTTCATGCACATATTTCACAAGCCCAAAGTGGTTCTAAGGTCTTTTGCCCACATTCACAAGTTAAAGGTTCAATCTTTCATGATAGACTAGGCTAAACATAACATGAGTGACATGATATAGTCGCTAAACATAGTTCCAAGTCATATATTCAAGGTGAGAGGCAAAACTAGGTTCACATAGGTTATAGCACTTATGTTTAACCGCATTTTATTCCATGCCATCATTAAACTACCGTTAACATCTCGAAGTGGCTAGAACTTACATAGCGAGGCTTGGAGAATGCGCATGAATCGTTTTGACGAAGAAAGGTGGCTCCTTTGAAGAAGAACCGTCATGAAACCGTCGTAGCAACGTTGATTTGGCCTCGATTTGGTGTAGCAAGCTTGCACCATTTGATTTGAATCCGATTTGAATGCATAGTCTCTAGGGATTGGAGATGGAGGCCATGATCACTTGGCATTTGGGCAGCACTTCGTGGCATGAGTGAATTATGAGGGTTTAGGGTAGGCTTAGGGGTCTTTTTATAGAGATTAGGAGTAGTTTAGACCGTAGGATAAACCCTAGGATAGATCTGAACCCTCAAAAATCGTTACAAGCCTCCAAAACTGAGCCAACATGACAAGCAGGTGCACCAGGTCGGGGTTCTACAGGGGGGGTTCGACCCAGGGGTCGACACCCATGTCGACCCCCTGGGGAGGGGTCGACCCATGGGTCGACACCCATGTCGACCCCCTGGAGGGGGGTCGACCCAGGGGTCGACACCCTGTGTGTCTGGCGGGAATTTTCCCGCCTTCTCTTTCTGGGCTGAATTTCAAATCTGTTTTCGGATTTGAATTTTCGTGAAACTTCGTTGGGCATTAACTGGGTCATACGAACTCCGATTTACGAAATTTCGGACTCTATTTCGCGTATTTTTCTGAGACGAACGCAATGGCACAGCCCGTTTATCCTGATTCAGATTTTATAATTTAATTTTGCCTTGATTCTTGTCTTAACACGTTGTTTAAAATTCGGGTTGTTACATTCTCCCCTCCTTTAAGGATTTCGTCCCCGAAATCTCCAAGTTAGGAAGAACGTATCCTATCATCCATCATCCATCTACTCAAAACATCATCCACAGGCAAACATTGTCCTTAAACGATTTCTAATGCCATATGAACATATGCAAAATGTGTGTGTATATGCTCCTTAGCTAATGCTAATGATCAGGCCTGAATGATCTTTCTAATGCAAAATATGTTTAGTGCCATGAGTCCAACATGTATGCAAATAGTCCTAGTCATATAAGTACTATATGCGTGCACAAACATTCATTCATGTGCAACATCCGCATGATAACACATTCAATTTCATCCATAAACAAGTATAAATACTCGTGGATATGCAATATGAAATGTGAGTGCGTCGATCTAGTATCTAATGTGTATTCGCGCATCCACGAGCAACCACTTGCAACCATATCAATCATAACATGTTTCAAACACATGTTTACATCCATAGGATTCTACCTAAGGTTCTCACGATAGGATCGAGGAGATAAACAAGGTAAACTCCCTACGGGGTTTGCAACAGAAACAGGACCGAGAGGATATTCACCAAAAGATAACATGCAAGCAAGCTCTACAGGAAAAACCAGGGATCAAGGATACACTCTTTAAAAAGAGGTATGATGCGCGTGTCTAGCCTTACGTCTTCTAAGTCGCGTTTCCTTGAGCTTAATTCCTCGGTGCCTTGACCATCTTTTTAACTCCATGATTTCGTAGCTCCTTGATTCCTATTTCCAGGATATGAGTTAGAACTCATTTCATTGTCGCCTCTTATTCCACTTTCACTTATCCTTTCCCTAGTATACTTGTCTCAAACGTGTCCACTTACTCATGCAAGCTCTCCAAAATTCACTAGGGAATTCTGGATCTCGTTTGCCGATGCCAATCCATGTTGCCAAGAGTACTTACTAGGGTGATTCCCATATCTCATGCATAAGCGAAACGAACCATCCGCCTCAGCGGCAAATTCTATTCGAACGGATTACCCACAACTGCATCCTGAGATTCTAGGTAACTAACCATGATAGAACCCAAAAGGTTATACGAGACTTCGAGGGTATTACCAAGGTGAGTCGAGAGTCTAACTACCCTCTTTCCAAAACCAAGAATGGCACCCCTTATTGGGTGACCACTTTATCCCTAGAATCCATCCGTAGCCGAGACATGTCATTCTCAAATCCAAACAAGTCATGAAGAAATGGACCAACTCTCCAACCAGATTTTTGGGACAAAAATTGGGATCCTCTACCATGCTAGTACTAAGGTGCAGAGACTCAACTATCCAAGCAGACTTAAATGATACGATGATCAAGACAAAGTCTGGACGGGATGATAGAAAAGAACGACTAAACCTTTACCAGAAACGGTACCATCTCTTCTAGGTACCCTAGAAATAGGAGCGTACAATTGCCCTCTCCGATGATCTTATCCTTGTCCTCCTTGATGGACTAAGCCATACCAACAAGTTGCTTATCCTTAAGCTCGCATCCTTTATCCTTACTCTTATTATCCTTCCTTGTACCACGGCAACAGGTCTCTCGAGAACCATCTCCATCGTACGGAAAACACTTACGTAGCTAGATAAGGATTAGTCACAGTTAAAACTACTGTGACTACAGATGGAGGAAAGAAAGGAAAAGAGATTCAATCAAGGAAACAAAGGATAGTGCTAATGGCTTTTGGGGAATAGCCTTTAAAAACAAAACTCTTCTTGAAAAATGCTTCTTTGTAAACGGTTTCTCAAATAATTTTCAGAAGGTTTTAAAAACTTTTGCCCAGTCTGGTAACCTTCTGCTCTGATACCAAATGTAACACCCCACCTCCGCTAGGGTCACTCACAAAGGGAATGCACTAGGTTTGGTGAAGCATTATCGAGGTAAACATGCATAGAAATATTACAAAACATAACATATATAAAACAGCAGAAGTAAAACAAATTTCATTGCCTTATAAAATAAGGTCTAAAGCCTTTTACATCAGAATACATCAAAACCTGTCTTGCAATAGTGAAGAAGCATAAAACCATTTCATAAATTACTCCCCAAGTAAAACAGTAAAGTAGCCATAGCCAAGAAAAGTCCAAGCCATGCGTGATGACCTTCAAGCAGAAGAAGTCCGAACTAGATAACAGTGTTTCCTCCCTGAAACCTGGGGGGAAAAGGAAGACAAAGAGGCGAAACAAAACGGGGTCAATCATAAAGACTGGTAAGTCCTATCTACTTCCAGTATAAAAACAGGTAAAGGTAACATGACATGCATAAGCTGAAAGTAAACATAAGGATGACGACAAGATAGATAAGCTAAACCAAGATGACTGGCTGAACTACTGTAGCAAGGTAAACTAAGGTGTCATGATAAACTACGGTGTCAAGATAAATCAAGGTACCACATCGTCAGGTTTCTATCAAGTATACTATCCCAAGGTATCTATCCTGTATAACATCCCACGGTATCTATCATGTATATTTCTCATGGTTCTAACATGTATATTTGCTCTGCACCTCTCGTACTAGTATCCCAACCCGCGTCATGTGTTAACTATGAATATCCCTTGCCCAATGTCATGTAATGGTCCATGTCAACCTAATATATATCATATGTAGGTTTTCCCAACTCGTATGTTTCTTTCCATGTATAAGTTCAGTCCTTTGACGTAGGCCATACGGGCTTTCCCATGTAAACGTTTTATCCTTGAGGTTATTTTGGACTGCTGCCCTTGATCTGGTTATGTTTTCTTACCATGAACTATCGCGCGTTCACTTAGGATTTATGCCACCTAGGACCACTAGGGATTATGCTACCTAATGAATGTTTTCGTGTCTCGGTTTGGGTTCAGCCACCTAGGGCCACTAGGGATTATGCCACCAGTCAACCGCGCCCTTTATCCCGCGTACGTATCGTGAGTCGTTTTCCATGTCTAGGCGCACATGTTCCTCAATGTGCCATCCGAGTTCCGTGCCAGGGCAAATCGATAAATACGGAACTCGGTCGGGAGCTTTAAGTCGTCTGCTGATGCAGATATCAAGGTCTGTTTTTGTACCCGTGGCTATGGTCCCACGTGACCCCTCCCTCAACTACTGAAAGGCAATCCAAGAATAATCATGTATGAGAACCACATCCCGGCCCCACTATAGCCCCACTTTCCTATGGGCCAACCTCACCCATGACTCGATAGCAAGAACATGGTTTGTTGGGGGTTCCCTGCCTTTCCGTTCGTACACGATTGACTAAAGATGGTAGGTAGTCGGCGATGTACTATCCAGGGCAAAATCAAGTATCGTCGACTCCACGTTAATCCATCCCAGTCTTTAGGTCGCTCGCATAGCAACCAAGGCATACTCTTGGCTCTTCTACCGCAGACCTTAACCTCTGTGAGGTCGGGTTTCATGGACCACCTGCCACCTCACAGAGGGATACCAAGAGTACCCTCACGTCCCCCGAAGCTACCGCTTCGTCACCCAGTTCGTTGGAGCCCTTATCCAAGTCGGATAATTTGCTCCTCCTCGTGTATTTAAGCGATGACCTACCATATCGGGTTACTCATCCATTCATGAACTAGTCCCATGTCCTTGGCTAAGAATTATTACTTAGTTATACTTAACTAAGGTTTACCACTTAACTTCTTTTCCCCGTTACCCTTGATTAACCACGATTTTCTACCTAGTTCCTTTCACTAGGGTTTTGTCTATTGGGTTAAGTGTTGTTATTCAAGTTCATGACTTAGCCCGCCTACGAATCATGTCAAGATTGGCTAAGCATTTAAGTTCAAGGTTTAGCCCTACAAGTTGGTTAAGTATACCAAGAAGCTCATGACTTAACCCTATCAAGTCAAATTGGTTAAGTATTTATTTGTCTTGACCCTATCAGATTATCATGTTAGATTGATTAAGCATAGATCATCTTAATCCCATCAGATTATCGAGTCGGATTGGTTATGTGTGGGTTAACTTAACCCCATCCACTAATCATATTACAATGGTTAAGCCTAATTTAAAAGGTCTTATGACTTAACCCTACCAGGTCCACATATTAGATTGGTTAAGTGTAGGTTACTCAACCTCATCAAATCATCATGTATAATTGGTTAAGTATAAGTTACTTAACCCCATTAAATTATCATGTTAAGTTGGTTAAGTATTGGTTACTTAACCCCATTGAATTACCAAGTTTAGATTGGTTAAGTGGTTAACTTAATCCCATCGAATTACCATGCTTAGATTAGTTAAGTGAAGGTTACTTAACCCCGTCTAATTACCGTGTTTAGATTAGTTAAGTCTAAGTTACTTAACCCCATCTAATTACCAAGTCTAGATTGGTTAAGCGTAAATTACTTAACCCCATCCCCTAATTGTCTTGTATGGTTAAGTGTCATTAAGAAATCAAGCCCGGTCCCACTTAACCTACCCATTCGTGTCATATCGTTTAAGTGTCATTAGTCAAATTTACTTAACCTTATCATGTGGCATTAATTTAATTAATGCACTCTCAACCTCTCACATTAGACCTTGTTGTGGTTACTAGTTAAGCCGGGCGGGTCCGGGTAGTTTTACACCACAACCTAGTCTAACCTCAGGTCTTAAGCGCGACATGACCAACTTCTCACATTGGATCCTATTGTTTGTAGCCACTAGTTAAGTCGGCCGGGTCCGGGTAGATTTATGCTACAAACTCAACCCAACCTCGAGTTGGCCACTTTCATGTTTGGTCTAGTGTCTTATTACACTTACAACCCACCCATGTCTAGTTCAAGTTCCATGTTTACCCCACATGTCATGCCCCCATTTTGGTTCAACTTACATGTCGTGTTCACATGTAACCTCAAGTCAAGTTTCCATGTCATATTCAAGTCAAGATTTCGCGTCATGTTCATGTTTATCTAACTACCCCAAAATCGTGTTTTCACTTGAGTGAAAGCGAGTCAACATAGTAGGTATACTATGGCTACATATAGACCCCCAACACATGTGCGATGCCACAAAAGGGATTGGCTCCAAACATGCATGGTATCATAAGGGGGTTTGGCCTCAACATGTATAGTGCCATATAGGGATTGGCCACAAGCATGCATAACATAAAAAGGTGATTGGCCACAAGCATGCATAACATAAAAAGGTGATTGGCCACAAACTTGCATATTATCATAAGGGGTTTCGGGTTCATATACCCAAGTTAAGTTCATGCACATATTTCACAAGCCCAAAGTGGTTCTAAGGTCTTTTGCCCACATTCACAAGTTAAAGGTTCAATCTTTCATGATAGACTAGGCTAAACATAACATGAGTGACATGATATAGTCGTTAAACATAGTTCCAAGTCATATATTCAAGGTGAGAGGCAAAACTTGGTTCACATAGGTTATAGCACTTATGTTTAACCGCATTTTATTCCATGCCATCATTAAACTACCGTTAACATCTCGAAGTAGCTAGAACTTACATAGCGAGGCTTGGAGAATGCGCATGAATCGTTTTGACGAAGAAAGGTGGCTCCTTTGAAGAAGAACCGTCATGAAACCGTCGTAGCAACGTTGATTTGGCCTCGATTTGGTGTAGCAAGCTTGCACCTTTTGATTTGAATCTGATTTGAATGCATAGTCTCTAGGGATTGGAGATGGAGGCCATGATCACTTGGCATTTGGGCAGCACTTTGTGGCATGAGTGAATTGTGAGGGTTTAGGGTAGGCTCAGGGGTCTTTTTAAAGAGATTAGGAGTAGTTTAGACCGTAGGATAAACCCTAGGATAGATCTGAACCCTCAAAAATCGTCACAAGCCTCCAAAACCGAGCCAACATGACAAGCAGGTGCACTAGGTCGGGGTTCTACAGGGGGGGTCGACACCCATGTCGACCCCCTGGGGAGGGGTCGACCCATGGGTCGACACCCATGTCGACCCCCTGGAGGGGGGTCGACCCAGGGGTCGACACCCTGTGTGTCTGGCGGGAATTTTCCCGCCTTCTCTTTCTGGGCTGAATTTCAAATCTGTTTTCGGATTTGAATTTTCGTGAAACTTCATTGGGCCTTAACTGGGTCATACGGACTCCGATTTACGAAATTTCGGACTCTATTTCGCGTATTTTTCCGAGAAGAACGCAATGGCACAGCCCGTTTATCCTGATTCATATTTTATAATTTAATTCTGCCTTGATTCTTGTCTTAACACGTTGTTTAAAATTCGGGTTGTTACAGATACACAATTGTTAGTAAAAGAAAAATGGAAGAAAGAGGAGAAAATTGAAATAGACCAGATCTAAAAAATTACCTTACTTCGAATATGATTCTGAACACCTTCTTCATTAATATTCATTCTTTTCCTCCAGATCATGAATCAGAATTTTCCTAAACTAATTATCTTATTTTTCTGAAGAGATTTAAGGAGGAAGAAGAATGGTAGAGTATAGACGTCATCTCAGAAATATGAGATTTAGGCTAGGCTCTGCTAGCCTATTTATAGGCGTTCAGGATCTTATCGTACACGCAGTGCTGAGTCAGCAATGAACTTCGTTAAGAAAATAGTCCAGATTCATTGATGAATCCGGCAGGATCTGAGGTGGGACCATAGGTCGACCCCCATGGGTCCCGCGAGCTGTTTTGGTGCAGAAGTTTATTTGTTTGAACATTTGAATTTCTGGAATTTATTTAGACATTATATTTACATATAGTCTCCTTATATGCATACAAAACTTCTAATGACCCTTTTTTGTGTGTATATATACGCAAAACTTTTATTTTGATTTCAAAATTCAAATGTGTTGTACCGTTAATTAATCCTTGTCATATTTCTTTGATTGTATCCTTATCTTGAACTTTATCTCTTGTGTATATATATATATATATATATTTCTACACATATATACACGTATATTTACATATACATGTAGACATATATTTTTCTACACATCCTTATATGTATACTTTTACTTATACGTGCATTTATACATATTTTCTCTTTACAACAGATGTTATTTTAGTCGTTCCTCTCGAATAAAAATATGACGCCGACGGGGATCGAACTCTATAGCTCTTATATGCTAGCCACATGTTCTAACTAACTGGACTACTAAGGTTACCGTTAACAAGGCTTAGAACAATGGTAGTTATTGTTCTCTTCTTATTCCTCCTTTTCATATTTGTTATAATTTTTTATTTAAACCATTGCATGTAACTTTATCATTTTGCATGCATCTTTTTCTTTTATTATTAATGTATAACATTTGTAAATCAGTGCATGCAACATATTTACACTGCATGCAACCAATCCTTTCTTTCTTTTAACGGATGCATTATATTTTATTTACATTAATCTTTTTCTTCTTTTTCAGTGCATGTATTTATTAAATGCAATCATATATTATCATTATTATATTTTTCTTTTAAATGTTTATGTTTATGCATATATATACACACACATATGCATTATTCAATTATTTAATTATTATAGGGGTTTTACATTCTCCCACCCTTAAGAAAATTCGTCCCTGAAATTTGATAAGGGTAAAAATCAATTAACCCCTCGCATAATATACATCTATTATGTGTGCATCCAATTTTTGCAAACATTGTGCACTTGTGCAAAGTGAAATACAACATAATAATGCATGTATGCCTAAGCGGTACCTCCTATGTGTATGCAAGTTTTTCAAAAATCCTTTTTAAAATATGATGCTCACATCTTAAATATACTAGCAGTTCTACATGAATGCAATATTTTGAAAATCAAAAATGCTTTTTCATCCAAATTTTCCCACACTCTTACTGAGCAAGAGTGTAGTTCATTCAATTTTTGCATCCAAAACCCTACTAAGCAACTTTATTTTTCGAATTCCAGAAAAATCTAATTTTCTAAATTTGATTTCTTATGTTATAAAAGGTGAAAAATGGAAAATTTCACACTTCGTTTTTCTTTTATTACCTTTTTCCAATAGTACTTGGATTTTATGTAACTATTTATAAAGATTCCCAATTTTCCTACCCAAGCACAACCCACATAACAAAATTTTCTTTATTACATATTTTCTTTTCAACTTATCTTGAATTTTTTTTCTTATCCATCTTTTCTCATAATTTTCCATTTTTCTTTAACCCTCATGTTTGTTGCTTTACTGAATTTGCCATTTCCTTTTAATTATGCCATTACTCTTTTCTTAGCTTATTTAACTTAGTCTTTTGATCTATGTTTAGTTTTAAATAAGCCTTCTAGTCCTCCAACTAAAAACAGGAAAACAAACGTGCTACACAGCAACTGCTAAGGGCCAAGAATCTCAAGACTACCCTCCTTAGACAAAAAAGTTCAAATCACGGGATCAATGACAGGTTTAGGTGTTACCCTGACAACCCAACAGGAACAAAATAACAAAACGATCCCAATCAAAATGAAATAACAGGTTTTACCCCTAATATGAAAATTAGCAACAGGATCCAAACACTTACTTGCCCTTATATATCTAGTAGTCACCACTAGTCCTTGTTGTGTACTAACAGAAATTTTTAAGCAACACCCTAGGCTTTTCAATGCGTACGCATTCTATGGGAACTTATCTTTATTTCAAGATAATTCTCGCTATCTACTTCATAGCCTCAAAACTTTTCCCGTCTTCCCTAGGCACTAATCCTTACCTACTCAATACTTTTTAAAACACGGTTTGGCCTTTTCATTTCACTTTTCTTTCAAAAGTTAAAAGTGTCAAAATTTTATTGTCCTAATGAAAAATCACTTTTTCCAAACCATAAAACATGTCATTTTATATAAAAAATGTAAATAAATTTTTTTTAAATCATAAAAACTGGTGTAGATAAGGACAACTATTTTTGAATCGGGTTTACGACTGGTTCTTACCTATAAGGTCAGTTCAGTCTCTTACTACAAGGTGCAAACATCTACTCTATTATTAATTTCTACGACTAATTTTGTCCACCTGTTGACATACTTTTTAGTCAAAGCAGTCACACATGGAATTTCTGGCTAGCAACGCACTCACGCATTGAGATCATCGTCAAAAAACATGAAGATATTTGGTTAAGGTTGCAACTCAAACGAAGAACAGCACAAAACTCCATTCAGATGACCTCTTTTAGGCCCGAAAACATCAATTACAGGGCTTTGCCCAGTAATTCTTGTAGACCTTTGAATTAGTTTCAGGTAGAGCTTTCGTTTGGCCAAAACAGACTTACTATTTGGAAGTTACACCCATTTCCGTAAACGCGCGCAAAACTGGAAACTTGGATTATGGAATTGACGTCGACTCAACTGGTTCAGATCGGATGAACCGGGTCGGATCAGAGTTGAGCCTGTTCCCACACCTACACAGAAACTTGGCAGTTGGACTTCTAGCTCACATCGGTTCGGATCGAAGATGGTAAGACCCAACCCGGCCGGGACATCTGCGCGGAAGTAAAGACCATCTTCAGATTGGACACACTGGTTCGGTTCGGACCTGATCCGATCTGCCTGGGTCGTTTTCTACACTGCTTTGACCTATTCTAAAGGCTTAACCGCCTCCTACAAATCTGGATCGATTCACACATGTCATTCCATGAATTGGAGAGGCTTTCCCCACGTTTTCCACTACATTTCAGGAGTCATGGGATGCGCGCCACGTGGCCTCCAAACCGGAACTCCCTAGAACTCTCCTACATCTATAAATACCCCCACTGCATGACATTTTGAAGGGACTTTTTGGCACTGGTTCTTTACGGCATCCACCATTGCTACAACACAAGGATCTAATGCTTATCAAATCTAATTAACACGAGGATTTCGTGTATAAATTCATTCTCCTTTCTCTACTTCTTCATAAAAATACAAGGATGTTGTATGTGAATGAGCCTTACGGATTGTAAGACAACATTGTACTTGTAATTTCTTAGGACTTAAGAAAATATAAAGTGGATGTAGGCTTGGTTTGAGCCGAACCACTATAAAAAATCTCGTGTGTCTCCTGTAATTTATTGCTTTTTATCTGTGATATGTGATTGTGAGGACTTCACATTGTATTTGGGCACTACAACAAATTTACCTTTTAATAGCACGTGAAATACGCTATAATAACTTATAATAGCGTTAGTGACGATGCTATATGTCAACATGTTATAATAGCCTAGTCATATCTCATAGCTCAAATTTAAACGCTATGTTATTAAACATTTTATAGCTCACGTTCACCAACATGAAAGTTTTACATAGCATTCAGAACTTGCCATTTTACTTTTTACTAAAATCTTAGCTTATTTTTTTATAGCATTATCAATATTTCCATAGTTCATAATCACCGCTATCCCATATTAGCTTTTTTTCCTACTATTATTAATTTTTCCATTTGATAGCATTCAGATCTTCCCATGCTTTTTTATAGCATTATTATGTTTTTGCATAGCTCATATTCAACAATATAAAAATATTTTCTAATGTTTCACCATTTTATTATTGCAATTTTCCGCTATTAATATATTTCGTAGTATATATAGCATTTATCAATGCTTTTGTATAGCAAATATTCAATGATATGAAAATATCTCACATTTCCATATTTTCTGCTATTAAATTGTAATATATAGCACAATTCTTAGATATGATCTTTAAAACCTCTTATTGTTGTCGTGCACAATTCAAACAGTTAAGCAGTAAATTCATAATACAAAACTGTCGATAGCAAAAAAACCTAGTACCAAAAGCATATTTCAATTGCAAAGTCATAGATAGTGTCAAAACAAAATTACAAAAATTAGTCTTTAGGTTTATAGATTTACATAGGTTCAAAACAAATATACAAAAGTCAGTCTTCAGGTTGTCCACTCGTGCAATTTACAGAACCTGCAATTAGAAAGTTTAGAAGTTTTGTTAAAAACTTGTACTTTATCGAACTTTGCAAACTACTTCAGTACAGAAGTAAAAGCACATTGTACAAATCATGCATATAAATACTACCCAAAATGCATATAACTAAATACCACAGCTAAACTGATATCTAGCACTTGTCTACAGATATAGCAGATCAATTTGAGAAAATGGACAGAGTAATGAGACTAGCAAATCATAGGGCAATAGTGATATTCAGCAACAACCGATGTTGCATGTCTCACGCCATCAAGACACTATTTCGTGAACTGGGAGTGAATGCAACAGTGTACGAGCTTGATGAAGAGGCACAAGATAGAGACATGGAGAAGACACTTATCAAGCTTCTTGGGGATAAAACCAGCAACACCGGCTGTATTTATTGGTGGAAAGCTAGTTGGTTCTACCAATGCAATCATGACCCTTCATTTGTACGGCAAATTACTTCCAATGTTCAGGGATGCTGGTGCACTTTGGCAGTAGTTTCTCCAAATAATTGCACGACACAGTAGTCACATAATAAAGTACGATACTTGTTGGCCCGAGTTCGTGTGAACTTAAACACTCCAATGTTTTAAAATGTGAAATTTGATCAAAATTCAGAACACACCCAAAGTTCTAGGCCAAATGACAATCTGTTAATAAATACCAAAAACAATAATAATACTAATCAGCAAAAATACCAGCTGTTTAAGCACTAAAAAGGTGAGCACACAAGTTGAAATTACAAGGCATGTATTATATCATACTTGTAATTTTTTTAATAGAACCCTAGTACTTTATTATGGTTTTAGAAAAACGAGCTATGTGCCAATGCAATAAAGATATTTGATATGGGAAGCATGAAAAATATTGCAAAAATAATGCACTCAAGATTAATGAAGTTGATCATGGCTTACTCGGTGCTAATTTTTTTTATCAAATTTTATGCTGGAAACTTATATCGATTGCAAAGTAACCTTGAAAACTCCAAGTTACACTATAACTAATTTATTTGATTCACTGTTCTAAAATTTGCAGTCAAACTTGTACTAATGATAACACAAGACGAGCCATACAATTTTCAATCATACTTGTTCTAAAATTTGCAGTCATACTTGTACCAACACAACATTTAGTAGTTGAATAGGGGAATAGTGAAAGTGTTAAAAACAGCAGAAACAGGTCATACAATTATAATAGATAATGTAAACCACTAATAACAATTTTGCATGCTTCATAAAACTGAAAAATTAATGTGTATTTGCAACAACGACAAAAAGGGTGTGCGCATGCATATATAAATAACTCAACATAGATTTAAATAAATGGATTTCTAATATTTGTCAACCAATAGTTCAGTGTATGCCTAAAAATATATTTCAATACAAAAATATATAACCTAAATTAAGAGTAAGGTATGAATATTGAGAATGCCTGTAATGCAAATGGAGGCTTGGTTGCACGAACATGAGAATACAATTTAGTAGAAACCATGCAATATAATAAAACCATGAAGTATAATATAAAACGTGCATGAAAAACAATGATTGTAAAGCAAGAAAGAGCAATCGAACAGTTATCATTTGACATAGCGGATGGTCAGACGATAACTTATCGATTCTGGTTTTTTTTTTATCACTAAACCAAGTCCAGTTTACACATTATAGTAGAGGTAACATGCAAATATGTATTTATATGACTGTGTAAAGGGCATATAAGATAGTTTTATTGACTATTCACCATATTCAGTAGACGGAACTATATACATGGTCATATACATACTACAGCAAATGAAAATAGCGGTGGATACCCAGTGCCAAAGGCTCCCGTACTCCAAGCGCGAGAGGACATCCCAAGTCAGTCTCCCATCCTGGTACTATTCTCACGGCTACCCGGGCTCTACGGGTGGTCGATTAGTGCGGACAGCCTTTCCCTCACATATATGAAGAGGTCGGGACTCGAACCTGTGCGCTTCAAATTACTAACCGGGTAACCTTATCGTTGCGCCAGGCACCACCTTAGCAAATGAAAATAGCGATGCCTCAAAAATCATTACAGCAAAAAGGTAAGTAGGACAAGGAAAGAAAAGCATAGATTATATCACAAATCATATATAATTTATTTCGACGCTAAAGATGACAAGATTGACACTCTCATTTCCATTTATATGTATTCATCAGCTTTCGGTTTTTATGTATCGACGAATATAGAGAACCAAGATGACAAGAAAGCGGAATTTCAGTTTTCCAAATGACTTATAACTAATTATTCTAATTACAGTCATAAAAAATATATTAAGGTTACAGTGGTAATTAATGACACAAAACACATTCCGATAATATACCAAATAAAACATACAGTATGGATTCTAAATCTACCGTCAATACATTGATATTCTCTAGGTTATGTTGAACTCACACATAACAGATAAGGACGTACACCGCAACAGTACTTGAATTTGTAGAGTTGCGATACTCGTAAGATTACATTTTAGCTATTTCATTGTAGTTATGCAACAGATAATACTATAAATAATAATTGGATTCAAGATGGACAAGAGGAATTTTCTTGTTATATAGAGAACCAAGATAAATGCATGGCTAAGTGCTGACTCGCAAACTGAAAAGTGGACGTATAGAGCATTGAATTTTCATATAAAAAAGCCGCAGAATCGACAGAGGGAATGAATTTTGGTATCAATTGGCCAAAAATACTTAAAAAAGATAAATATAGTATCAGAGGCATACCCAAAAAGGTGGGGAAGGTTAGGTGCAAATTGTTAATCTAGATCTCGTCAGGTCGTGTGCACCAATTTTTTGGCTGAGCCGGGATGAGTTTAACTCTCCAAATCTTTAAACTGTCAACTTGAGGAAAGCTACAATACAGTGTAAAAATAAAAGCAACGGTCAGCTTTACCATTCTAGTTAAATACCTACAAATCTTTAGTAAACCATATTTGTTAACAAATGAAAACAGTCCCAAACTGGGAACTTTTCAATCTTATACAAAGTAGTCTAAAATAAATAAATAATACATAGAAATAAAGTACTTAATGCATAATTGGTAATTCTAGCTATCTTTTTGAGAATTCTAAGCATTAATCTCTCGACAAATCATTTTAATGACCACCTCTCTCGTTTCTGCAGAGTACTCAAATCCATAAGCATAAGCAGCCAATAAAAATGTGTTATCATTGGCTTTCTGGATGCTTAGTTGTCTATTATCCCTTCTTCATGGCCACAGCATTGATGGCTTATTAGTGTACCCTGAAAATAACTTATATTTAATTTTTAGTTTATGCAACACCAAAAACAGTTAATCATAAAAAAGACACAAAAAAGATTTACCTGCACAGTAATAAAGGGACTAATTCCACAAAAAATAGAAAATACAAAATAAATCCAATAGATATTCTTCTGTCAAAACCTCAAGAGTATAATACTTGCCACTTAACAAAAAAATGACTTATATTAAAATTTGTACAAAATATGTATGGTAACTGTAGTAGCATAAAAAACAGATATAGGTAAAACAAAGAGTTACATGTGCATGGAATAATTTACGCATTTAGATTTTGTAACTCCTAATGCATATGTAAATTTAGCACCTAAAACTGTACAGGTAGATAAAAGTTTTATTTTTCATAAACCAAAATAGTTATCAAGGTTCTGTTAATATCTGGGGTATGCAAATTTGTAGTTATAGAATATTGTATGAGTATAAGAATATCACAGGGCCGAACTACTACTCTCCTACCACTTAATACAGTACGACTATAGGAAAATCACTGAAAATTCAACAAAGTAAAAAGTTAAACACCAAACTTTCACAAACCTTCAGAACTGTCTTCTACATAGTTAACTGTTGAGTTTCGAAATTGCAGCAAAACAAAAATCAGGAAGAGTCGTTTGAGGCACGTATATAACGCTGTCCTTAAGGAATTATTCGCCCCCACTACTTTCAGGGAATCTGGCAGCGAAATTCCTCTAGGATACAACAAACAGAGAGTTTATAGAAGCAGAAAACGGGGAAGAAGAAGAGCAGACTTAGAGAAAGTTATTCTGGAAGACAAGGGCGAGATGTTTATATAATAGGCGAATGGGTATAACTGTTCGGGACAGTTGCGCGTGAGGAGACGCGGCCAGACGTTCAAAAATTACGACCGTTGGGAACAGTGAACCCATTTTGTACGGTCACGCACGCGCCCACGTGACCCAAGTGCCCAAGTGCCCAATCTTTGACCCATAATATTTTATAAGTCCATGGCCTTTTCAGCCCAAACCATTGTGCCCTCTTCTGAGCCCAAGTTATTGGCCCAAGTCATTAATTCACAACATCCTATTCATGCTCTTGATATATAAGATGAGTTACACAATAATATTTGCCGATGTAGGACAAATATTTATTGCAATCTTCCCAATAATCCCCCACAAGATTGTAATAATTATTTATGCATAGAAGAAAGTAGTTTTTGGTTTAAACTTTTCTTCTTAGTCCATGTATTTAAGTTTCAACAGAATATTTGGTAGTAAATACTTAAACCAAAATCCTATATGATGAAACGAAATATATGAACACATAAATATTACCATGCTTCTATAAAATGTCATAACCGTAAATTGGTTATTAATTTCCTCCTGGTTTTCATGGACATGTATAAAGTCATATCAGACTTTATTGAAACATTGTTTCTTATGTCCATATAGGTGTCCATTCTTTTCGTCCTTGTTACTATAGACAAATGATCACCACAAAACGTAACAATACAAACATTGATATTCAATGTTTATCAATCACTTTTCTGCAACTTGTTATTACCCTTTAAACCTTGAATAATATAAGGTTTGGTTTCCATTACAGGTGATTAGAATGATTTCAGACCCATTGCACTACTAGTAGTTCTCACTATTTCTCTCGGTAATCCTTTTGTTAGTGGGTCTGCTAGATTTTCTTTTGATCTAACAAATATAATAGTAATGATACCATCTACAATTAATTCTCTGACATATTCATGTCTTAAACTTATATGTCTAGACTTTTCATTATAGATTTTATTATAAGCTCTAGACAATGTAGCTTCGCTATCACAATACACAGAAATGGCTGACATTGGTTGTGGCCACAACTCTATTTCTAAAAGTAAATTTCTTAGCTATTCTGCCTCCTTACCCGATGCATCTAAGGCAATAAATTCTGCTTCCATTGTAGAATGTGTTATAACTGTTTGCTTCTTGGAGGCCCATGATATAGCACCTCCTCCAAGAGTAAAATTCCATCCAGTAGTTCCTCTATTATCGTTTTCAGGTGTTGCACCACTTGCATCTAAATATCCTTCCAGAACTGCTGGGAAATTTCCATAATAAAGTCCTAATCCTATGGTTCTTTTAAGGTAACCAAGAATTCTACATATCGCTTTCTAATGTAATTTGCTTGGTTTGTGCGTATATCTCGATATTTTACACACAGCGAAAGCAATATCCGGACGAGTGCAATGCATTGCATACATGAGACTTCCAATAATGCTTGCATACTCTAGTTGAGCTATTGCCCTTTCAGAATTTGCAAATAATTTAATCGAAGAATCATAAGGACTACTTGCTTCTTTAATATTTAAGTATTTATATTTAAGAAGCAATTTTTTAATATAGTGAGATTGGCATAATGCATATCCACCACTATGTTTCTTAACTTTGATTCCTAATATAGTGTCAACTTCATTTAAATCTTTCATTTTAAAACATGAAGTCAATTATTTTTTTGTCTCATTAATGCCTTCCATATTTGTACCAAATATTAGCATATCGTCCACATATAAGCATATTATAATTCCATATCTATCAGTGAATTTGGAATATATACATTTGTCAGCATTATTATGTTTGAAACCGTTAGACAGAATCACAGAATCAAACTTCTCATGCCACTCTTTTGTTTCAATCCATATAACGATTTAACAAGTTTACAAACTTTATGTTCATTTCCAGGCATAATGAAACCTTCTGGTTGTTCCATATATACCTCTTCATCAAGATTTCCATTTAGAAAAGCAGTTTTAACATCCATTTGATGTACATGCAACCCATGAATAGAAGCAAGTGCAAATAGAACTCTAATGGATGTTAATCTTGCAACAGGAGCATATGTATCAAAATAGTCAATACCTTCCTTTTGCCTGAAACCTTTAGCAACTAGCCTTGCCTTGAAAGTTTGTATCGATCCATCCGTATTATATTTTCTACGAAATACCCATTTACATCCAATTGGCTTTGATCCGCTAGGTAAATCGGTTAATTCCCAAGTGTTATTAGATAGAATTGAATCCATCTCATCCTGTATTGCTTCTTTCCAAAAAGAAGCGTCTCTAGAAGCCATTACTTCTTTAAAAGTTTTGGGATCGCCTTCTGTACCTAGGACATAGGTCATATCATCGATAATATCTTTTCTATCACCTATGACGAGATGAACTACATCATCAGGTGAAACAAAATCAGGTCCTAACTCTTTAGTTTTCTTTGTTCTTTGACTTCTTCTAGGCTCTTCTGATATATCAGAAAATTTTCTTTTATTAGAAGAAGTTTGTTCAAAGTTTTCATTATCTTTGTCTTGAACAATTTGAGTAGGAACTGAGACTTGACTGGAATCACATATAAACTTGTTTTCAATAAAGTCTACGTCTCTTGATTCTATAATGACATTAGAACTTAAGTCTAGTACCCGGTATGCTTTGGAATTCTCAACATATCCTACAAATACACCTTTTAAAGCCCTTGGCCCCAGTTTATTTCGTTTTGGATCTGTTACTCGATAAAAGGTCAGACAACCCCAAACTTTCAAGTATTTCAAACTTGGTTTTCTGCCTTTCCATAACTCGTATGGAGATACTTTTGTTTTCCTTGATGGAATTCTATTATGCAAGTGACATGCCGTTAAAAGTGCCTCCCCCATAAATTTACATTTTGTTTGGCATTTAAAATCATAGCATTAGTCATTTCTACCAATGTTCTATTTTTTCGTTCAGCCAAACCGTTTTGCTGTGGGGTATATGGAGCAGTTGATTGATGTATAATTCCATTTTCTTCGCAAAATAATGAAAATTCTGTAGAGAAGTATTCCCCACCCCTATCACTTCGTAATACTTTAATTTTTCTTTCCTTTTGATTTTCGGCTGTGATTTTGAAACGTTTAAACATATCAAAAGCCTGATCTTTCGTTTTCATTAGGTAAACATACGTGTATCTGGAATAATCATCTATAAAAGTAATAAAATATCTATTCCCTCCTCTAGTTAATATGCCATTTAGTTTACATATATCGGAATGAATTAACTCAAGCAACTTTGTATTTCTTTCAGATTTAGGGAATGGCTTTTTGCACATTTTAGCTTCAATACACGTCTCACATTTTGATACATTCTTATTTTCATATGAGATTAGACCTTCATTAGACATGAACTTTAAAGATTTAAAATTTAAATGTGCTAGTCTACTATGCCATAAATCAAAAGAATCAAGAACATAAGCAAATTCAGTCATTTTATTAATACTTAGTTTGAACATCCCGTTACAAGCATATCCTTTTCCAACAAATGTTCCCCCTTTTGTCAAGATGAGACTGTTGCCATCCAGTACACACTTTACCCCTTTACTACAAAGAAGACTTGCAGAGACAAGATTCTTTCTAATATCTGGGACATGTAAAACATTCACAAGGACAAGTTTCTTTCCAGAAGTGAATTCTAATTCTATGGTTCCCTTTCCAATGACATTAGAAGTATTATGGTTGCCCATTAGAACTTTATTATCATCGGAAACTTTCTCATAGAATTTGAACATTGTTCTGTTGTTGCAAACGTGTATGGTAGCACCAGAATCATACCACCAATCAGTATCCTTGGTGTTATCAGCCATGTTTAATTCTGTTACCATGTCAACATTTAACTTTGATATCATTGCAACAATTTCGGACTCGTCTTGTTGAACCATATTTGCTTTGTGTGAAGAGTCTGAGTTCTTCTTTCCTTGGTTCGAAGCCTGTCCATGTTCCTTCTTTTGCCTCTTAAAAAATCTGCAGTCTCTTTTGAAATGGCCAGGTTTTCCGCAGAAATAACAATCCTTTCCTTTTTTATTGGATTTCTTCTGGCTGTCATCCCTTTTCCGCTTTCCAGTTTCTGTATGACCTTTTTGGTCGTTGACTACAGTGTTTATATTTGAATCAGATTCAAATATCTTTTTCTCACGAATTCTGGTTTCCTCTTCAATGCGAAGATGCTTTTGAAGTTGCTCAATAGAGAAATCCTCTGTGGAATGCATTAGCTTTTTCCTGTAGTTACTCCATGAGTGCGGAAGTTTTGCCATAACAGCCCCAACTTGTAGTGGCTCAGGAATGTTAATTTTAACATCCTTTAGTTTATTAAATATAACCTGTAACTCATGAACTTGATCCAGAACCGAGGTGTTGTCAAGCATCTTAAATTCAAAAAAATCGTAAATTAAAAACTTATCTGCGCCTTGTTTTTCATTGCTGTATTTGGCCTCTAAACTTTTCCATATCTCTCTCGGCGACTTGACTGAAGTGAACAAATCATACAACCGATCAGATAGAGTATTAAGTATATGACCTCTGCAGACAACTTCATCTTCTTCGCGCTTCTTTCTCTTGGCAATAACTTCTGCAGTGTCTTTTTCAGTCGGTGGTGGTATCGGTTCCAATTTATCGTCAAGCACGTATGCAATTTTGAGAGTGGTCAAGAGGAACATGATCTTATCTTGCCAACGGGTGTAGTTAGTGCCATCGAAACGATCAAGTTTGGTGAATTCCTGATTCATTATTTTGTATGTCGACTCAGATGATGCCATGATAATTCCTTAAGAATGTTGAGTTTCGAAATTGCAGCAAAAAAAATCAGGAAGAGTTGTTTGAGGCACGTATATAACGCTGTCCTTAAGGAATCAGGGCGAGATGTTTATATAATAGGCGAATGGGTATAACTGTTCGGGACAGTTGTGCGTGAGGAGACGCGGCCAGACGTAGGCCACGCACGCGCCTACGTGCCCCAAGTGCCCAAGTGCCCAATCTTTGACCCATAATATTTTATAAGTCCATGGCCTTTTCAGCCCAAACCATTGTGCCCTCTTCTGAGCCCAAGTTATTGGCCCAAGTCATTAATTCACAACATCCTATTCATGCTCTTGATATATAAGATGAGTTACACAATAATATTTGTCGATGTGGGACAAATATTTATTGCAATCTTCCCAATATTAACTGGCGCAACTCGCTTTCACCATGAGCAAAACTGCATTAACTACCAAAGGTGCATTTGCCTTTGCTGAAATTATCACAAATCTTGGTCTTCAACTTTGCTGAAATTATCACAAAGCTTGGTCTTCAACTTGTCCCTGAAATTATCAGAGGATTTCCATGCTCATGTTTGCCGTGAGGAAATTTGCATCCTTTTGGGGAAGTAAATCTTTTGCATATCTTGGGTTTGACTGCAGCTGGTGCATGAGAGTCGGACATAGGAGGAGGTTCCAATGGACCATGGGCCGACAGGAACTACATATGGTTGGCAGCATTGTCAAGTTGACTAAACGCACTGTCTCCATTAGGAACATAGTGTAGGAGATGACATCCATCACCAAATGGGAAACCAACAGTATTGTGTTTATACACACACACACACATACGCATGCACACGCACGCACACATGTGTGTGTGATTGCTTTTCATCCAAAAGAGTCATTCTACATTTTATCTCAAGAAATTTTACCAAACAACAGTGTAAAGATAGTTGTAACAAAAAGTACACAAATAATCAATTAAAATAACAAATTTAATCATGCTAACTTTGCAACTCAAGGCATGATATTTCATTTTAATAATGTAAAGATCTCAAAAAAATATTAAATCCAATTTTAGTCTTAAAATCACGCATTAAACCATGCTTTTGCTTCTGTGGCCATTCAACTTCTTGCAAGCCTCTCATGTTGCCATTTGATTGATGCTTTGTTGTTCGCATTCACTGGTCAGGACTCACATCATTCCTTAGTTTTGAAAGTCATAGTGAAACAAATTTTATATTTGTCATTCAAAAATATGGTGTATTAAAAATAGTTTGTATATCCATGAAGAAGATGAAATGATAAAGTATCTACTTAAACCTACAAATTGAAATAATAGTTTACTCATAGATAAAACTAACAATTGGCATATCATGTATTCTATCATTTTTTTCCATGATCTGACCATGTGAAACATTAGGAAGGTTGACAGGAGTTGAATGCAATTTTTTTTTAATCAATAATGAATGATAGTACCATTTACTGATTTGTTGGTGATACTAAAATATAAGTGGAATAATAAGTTACCCAAGTGTTAGAGATAAAATGCACCACTGCTATAAAAAGCATTTTAATTTTATTTTATTTCAGTAAATGTAGTATACTGGGAATTGATGCAAAATAAGGACATACTTAAATTTTATGTAAAACAACTTAGAGAAATGAATTGCTAAATATATGGGAATTTTATTTATGGTATGTAAATAATGAAGATGTAACCGAATTTGTAGGGTACCGCATTTAGGGAAAAAATCTTATCACTAGTATAACTGCACAACGGTGGGAAAACCGACCGTTTGATTATACAATTTTTTTTAAAAAAAAATCTGTTGTATTTTTAGATTAATCTACAAAAACATGAATGATTTAAAAAAATTTGTTTTTTTAAATTTTGTTTAGATTCAGATATATCAAAAGATATTGTAGTAAAAATGGATTTGAATTACATTTGAAATATAATGGATATTTTAGAGAAATTTTAGGAATTAGAATTTGAACTGTTAAAGACATTAGAGAAAACAATTCCGAAAAAGAAGGCAATGTTTATGTGTCGGACAACGTTGCTATATTTGAGGCTATATTCATTGGGACGGACATATTGATTTAGCCTCTCTTACAGTAGGGAAACCTCCCTGACGGTCGGTTTGATTAAAGAAATGTGTAATGAAAATGGTATTTAAATATCATGCATGGAGATTCAAACAACAAAAGGTATTTAAATCTGTTAAAAAAGAAACAAAATGAATGAATTTATTTAATGTGCATGCTCATATATGAGCCTAAATTAACATTATTTGAATACATACATATTAGATGTAATAGTTGATGGGTGATAAATATTTTGGGCTGAAAATGATGGTATTAGATATGGAAACTGAAATTTTATTCTTAAAGGAGCCGTATGCATCACGGTTATTATAAAAATTCTTTCCTAGTAATGATTCTATTAGGTTGCCTTATACAAAGTTTAGAATGTTTCAACCTGGAAATCAAGATATGGAAATAGCTCATTTATTGTTAGCTTTCATGAAAGTTCTATTAATTACCATACCTAAAAACAAAAGGAATGAAAAACAAAGAACATCTCTTCACCTTTATTTTACCAATATATGAGCTACAATTCAAATGCACACCATTCATGAGCTTCCATAGATATAGATATTTGCTACAATTCAAATGCATGGGTTATTTTTTAAAAACAGAACAATTTTTAAAAACGCATATGAGAAAGATTTGCCCAAGTGAAAGATATTGGTCCTGTAGAATGCAAGGAAGTGAAAACCATGGATTATTCATATTATGAAAAACAAAAATAAAATTTAAATAAAAGATAACATTATGAGTTAGGTGAGAAAGGAACACCATCCCATTTCCATGCCTATGTAATTAGATTTGCAAGTTCCATATACCTGCATAAATTGCAACATTAAAAGGATAATATTTTGTATTAATATTGATCACAGTTTATATATTTGAGCTCAGCTAAGATTATACAACATTAATAGGAAAAGAAATTTTCGCAATGGTAAGGATTTTTGCTATTATATTATGGTACTAAACTTAAATTCATTAATTGCAGCAACTTATATGTTTCCAATTGTCCAGTAAAAATATTGCACTTATGCTAATCAAACTTGAGTTTCTCTAAAATTTATTAATTCATGTACCTAGATATCTTTGTATTTTACATTTATTGATAGGTAAGCATTAATACTTTTTTCATTCAAAAAAATAAGATTGGGTTCATAAGTTTGTTCATGCTCCATGAAATGTGTCACATTGCAAAATACTTATCCAAAAATATATATTTTTATGGTAACTTTGATTAAAAGTTGGTTAAAATTTATTGGTTAACAAAGACATGTTTGCTACAATCTGATGGAATGAGAAAGTTTTTACGTAAAAAAAAAAAAAAGATATTTTGCACTAGTGGCATTGCTACATATTCCTCAATAGCCTAATTTATCTCCATAGTAATTAAATATCCAACAATGGTTGATGCATAGTAATATCAATCATTTATGGTGTTATTTATTTTTAGAATTGAATATGTATCCAACACCATTTTTAAAATTAGAATACGTTTGAATCATGTTTAAAAGTTTCTGTATGTTGGTAAATTTGGCAAGACTGCATTAAATTTTTATGGTTACTGGTTTTAGATAAATTGTGTAACAACCCGAAAATCTGGGCCAGTTTAAAATTTTTATTTTGGCAATTTTAATGAATTTTGAACATTTAAAATAGATTATTTTAAATAATATCGACGAGAAATTTATTTTGAATAGAATTCGAACGTATATATTATATGCGTCGTCATTAGAATATAAATAATTATATATAATTATAAAAGGAATTGAAAATGGTGCGGTAGTTCGATAATTCGATTTCAAACTTCAATTGAATGTACCGGGTGCAAAATAAATCGGATTTTAGTGAAACCAAAAATATTAGAATCTAATTGATGATATCTTTCCAACGAATCCGAAAAATCAAGATTTCATAGCGGGAATCAAAATATATGTCCAGTTGAAAATTCTGAATAGTCGCTATGGAATTCAGGCCCTTAAAAAGAGAAATTTTGCAAACGACATCGGATTTCGACGAAACCACTTTTGTTGGATCCGCAGTGTCAGGTTATTGCTAGGTTTCAAATTACATAATTTTTTGAAATAATATGTGAGCGTGGCAAAGGAAAACGCGTTTGACCAGTTTCAGTTGATTTTAATCGACTGGAAAATGGCCATTTTTCCAACGGTCTCAGAATTCGACGAAATTAGTTTTGTTAGGACCGTATCGTCAATACGAAGCTAGAAAATATTTTTCGGGGATTTTTAGGGTTCGTATGTGACCCCGGTAAATTGAAATGCGCGTTCAAAATCAATATATAGAGTTATATGTTGATTTTAACGGAAACTGATCGAAATGGTTGAATCTGCCTACGATACATAGCCCATTGTGTTCGGAATGGGGGTAATTAGCTATGGACGACAGGCGGTGGGTTTCGTTTCGAGTTCGTCAATAAAAGTTGCTTTTTGGAGAATAAATAAATAAATAATTTAAACCCCCTCTTCCCTTATCTCTCCTCGGACCCCCCCCCCCCCCCCCGTTCATTTTAAATAAAGAAAAAAAACAAATCAGAATCGAACGCACCCCCCCTTCCACGTCGACGTCTGCCACCGCCGCTCCCTACTCAGGCGGAGCGCCGCCACAACCCGACCCTCCTCGCGCCTCCCTCTCGCGCTGCTTCTCCCCCTCTTCTCGAATGGACATCGCCCCCCCCCCCCAAACGCTCGAACCCCAAATCGACGAGCCCCCTGGCCAAACCCTAGCCACCGCACCACTCGATCCCGACCTCCGATTGCCCCACGCCCTCCGCCTCCATCTCCTCCTCGTCTAGAACCTCCGCACCCCCATTTCACCCAAAGACAGTCGTGCTCCAATCAACGAGAGACACCCTCCCCTCTCCTCTTTAGTGTAAGTTTTTATTTACTGTTTTAATTCAGTTTTCATTTTTGTTTACATAGGAAAAAATCGGATTTTTATATTTACAAAGATTCAATTTTTATATTTAGAAAGGCTAGATTTTTATAACAAAGAAAAGGGTAGATTTTTATATGATCAAAAATATAATTTTTATATAAGCAAGAGGGTAAAAATATAATTTTTATTATACTAGAAGGTTAAAAATATAATCTTTTATATTGTAGAAATATAAAATTGTGATTTTTATATATTGAATAGCGAAGTAAAAATTCGATTTTTATATATTGAATAGCGAAGTAAAAATTCGATTTTTATATATTGATTAGCGAAGTAAAAATTCGATTTTTATATATTGAATAGCGAAGTAAAAATTCGATTTTTATATATTGAATAGCGAAGTAAAAATTCGATTTTTATATATTGAATGGCGAAGTAAAAATTCGATTTTTATATATTGAATAGCGAAGTGAAAATTCGATTTTTATATATTGAATAGCGAAGTGAAAATTCGATTTTTATATATGTAGTGGCTACGGGCAACGAAAGTGAAGAAAGGCGAGAACGACGAAGACTTCTACAAAAGAAGAGTCGAGATGATTGAATTAGCTATCGGTGAGAACTTCTCACTCTAAATTTCTTTTTCTAGTTATATATATATATATATACTAGGATGCAGACGGTGCTTAGCAACACCCGTCATCCACAGACCATGGATGGCTTGTTTGTTTTATTGAAGTATTGTGAAAATTGTTTGTGATGTTGATGTGAAATAGTTAATGAAATTCAAATTAAATTAGATTAAAATTCAAATTGAAATTTTATTGAATCAATTTGAAATGAATTCGAATTGAATTAAATAAAAGGAAAATTCAAATTGAATTGAATTGAAACGAATTAGAAATTGAATTGAATTGAAACGAATTAGAATTTGAATTGAAACGAATTAGAATTTGAATTGAATTGAAACGAATTATAAATTGAATTGAATTGAAATGAATTAGAATTTGAATTTGAATTTAATTGAAACGAATTAGAATTTGAATTGAATTGAAACGAATTAGAATTTGAATTGAAACGAATTAGAATTTGAATTGAATTGAAACGAATTAGAATTTGAATTGAATTGAAACGAATTAGAAATTGAATTGAAACGAATTAGAAATTGAATTGAATTGAAACGAATTAGAATTTGAATAGAATTGAAACGAATTAGAATTTGAATTGAATTGAAACGAATTAGAATTTGAATTGAATTGAAACGAATTAGAATTAGAATTGAATTGAAACGAATTAGAATTTGAATTGAATTGAAACGAATTAGAATTTGAATTGAATTGAAATGAATTAGAATTTGAATTGAATTGAAACGAATTAGAATTGAATTGAAATGAATTTGAATTCGAATTAAGTAAAATTGAAATAAATTCGAATTGAATTGAAATCAAATCGATTTGAAATTGAAGATGAAGTTGAAATTGTTTTTGAAACGAATTTAGAACTATTTATAAAATATGTTTTAAAAGGAAATCGACGAAATATATAATATATATATTATATATAATGGCCTGAATAGAAAGCGCCGCGCCGCGGCAGTTCGTGAATTTCGACCATTGACTTCGAATTGACGTTGCGAGAGATCCGACCATCGGATTCTCCTAAAACTAGAACCGTTGGGTTCGAATCGAAAAGAGCTTTCCAATGAATATTAGGAATTTGAAATCTAACAGTTGGATTTGGAATTATGTCCAAATCAAATTTGAAAAGGGTCGCTGTAAGTGCAGTTCGATGGCCGTTGTTGGAAATCGACTGTACGGGCCTTGATAAAATTATTAAAAATATCTATAATTTGTGAAAAATCATAAGAAATGATTTGGGAAAAATTGGGCTGAAAAATTCCATATTTGAAAAGATAAAAATAGATTTTTATCGAAATGAACTAGTTTTGAACTAGAATTAAAATCAATTTATTTTTGAAATAAATAAATTGAATTTGAAAGTGATTTTAAAAATAATCAATATTCCCAATACGTGAATTGGACTGGAGTTGAATCAAAATTATCTTCGGAATATTTCGATGACGGATTTCGTGACTATACAGATATTGTTATAGGAATTTGAAAGATATATTCTAAATCGTTATTTCCAATACGATATTTGTTGGTTTCAGAATTTCATATTGAATATAGGCCAGTATATTTTCTATTCAGAGCCTTGTATTTAATATCAAATGTGATTTGGGTTTGTCGTGAACGGTGTCTTCATTAACACTGTTCTTAAGCCCAATAGAGAAAAGATTAAATCTTTCTATTTAGATTTAATGAAGTGTATCAATTAAATAATATTTAATTGGAATTGAATTTGAATTGGTTTTTGGGTTTATCGTGAGCGGGGTTTTGAACAACACCTGTTCTCTAACCCGATTAACAATAGAGTGTGATTTTGGGTTTAACGTGAATCGTGTTTTATATGACATTGGTTCTTTAACCCAGTTAAAGGAAGGATATTGATTTTTGAAAAGATTAAAACTAAGTGGAGTTTTAATGAATCTTTAATTAGATTGAAATGTGAATTGATAATTTAAATTATCAAATCTGAAAGGTGATCGAGAATGGAGTACCACCAGTTTTGCTCCAAAGCGATAGTTAAATCTTTAATTAGATTTGAATGTGAGATGGTAATTAATTTTACCGATAACACTGTGGTGTTAGATATGGAGTATTACCAGTTTTGCTCCATGGGATGAATAGGTTGGGATTGGGAAATAAAATAAATAATTACTTCGGTGTGGTTCGCTAATCCCGACTAGTTTGAAATGATATCCAAAGGAAGATTAAAGAATAAATTCAGAAGAATTTATCTTGGATAAAATTATTGGGAACCTTTCCCTAAGAATGTGATTTTGTGAATAAAAGAACATTCTGAATTGGAATGAGGCGTTCGTTGTGTTTGTGTAACATTTGTTTATTATATACGTGGGTTATTCGGAAAGGCCGGGTTTACACCCATTCTGAATAACCGATTCGACGAGATGTCGAAGATGAAGATGGTGGTTGAAGACCAGAAGTCTTCACATCGTTTGGGTGATTACTGATGATCTCGATTGGGCTGTACACCCTAGATGAGGGAAACAGTTGGTGATCGTCCAGACGTACTTGGAGATGGATGGATATGCGAGGAAAGTGCCTTCGGTTTCGTTCAGACCTACTACGAACTTGTAAATGGATTGTGTGTCTGACATTGGATTTTATTCTGTGTTGATTGATCTCTATTAAATATACATCTATTTGGCGGCAGAGAATTTATTATCTTACTTAACGCCCTTCTCTGAGACGTATGAGCTCAGAGGTTGTATATCGATGGACATCAGTCGCATGGAGTGAATTGCCAGTGTGGCACGCGTAAGTGGCAATTGATCAAGGCTTCTGTTGAAAAGCAAAGTCTTGTGGTTGATGATCAAAGCACGGTCTGTGTGGCGTAGCTTTTTGTATAACGTGAATTCGCGAGCCTCACACCTCGGTATGAGTCAAAAACGGGATAAGGACCCAAGGAGTGCACGATGTTTCTTTCTAGCTATGGTGGTGTCAGTGACCTACCAGCCCTGACATTTATATACTTTTCACCTGTGTGGTTGTTGGATACGAGGCGCCTCGGATATAGGTCTGTAAGGACCGGGAAACGTGTGTTCAGGAATAACCAATCCTCAAAAGTAAGAGAGGACCGGCCTTGGAGGTTCCTAAGGATCATAGTGGGGTCATGAGGCATTTGCTAGAGTGTCTCGAACGCGGAGAGGAGCTTGCCCCTTGCCTCGACTCATGACGGAAATCCAATTTCCAATACGTGATAGTGCGGTTTTATTTGTAGAACCTAGTATGGCGACATAGTGGTATGGGTCATTCATGCCGCCTATGATTGATATTTATGATTGAAATTGTTTTGACACTATACACTTATAATAGTATCAAATAATGTGTTTTAAACGTATCAAGCATGATTTGGTTGTTATAAGGTAAAAACCCTATCCTCCGGCTTGCGTTGCATTGTGTGATGGGACCTGGGTCTTATAACAGCTTCATTTTTCTTTATTTAGCATTGTGCTGTTTGTTTTATGCACTGGTATTCTTGGGAGGAAACCCGTTCCGTGTTATACGGCGTGGTCCCTTGATTTACCTAACTTTAAAAATAAAGATTAATAACTGTTTTAGTTCTCACACCAGTCACATGACTGACTTGGAGTTTATTGTTTTAACCTAAACTCTGGGTGCTCCTATTTTCGACACGGGCAGCTAGTAGTTTTGGTTTTGCAGATTTATATTCACAGGATCCTGATTTACAGCTGGAACGATGCTCGGAAAGCTCTGTATCCGTGTATCACTTTCAGTTGTGTTTTGTATATTTTTCCGCTGCTATGTAATTTATTGTAATCTCTGATATTATTCGAATGTAATTTATTCATTTATACTCTGTATATTCTTGTATCTGATGGAATTATTGTAATAACAATGAAATGTTCTTCCGTCTGCGTTCTATTTTGTCCTGTTCTCAAAGTATCCACGCTTTCCTTCACGGGGAAGTTACGGGTTCTTACAGTTGGTATCAGATCTTTGGTTTACAGAGCTCGAGAACAAGACACATTAGAACCATACGAAAGAATTCATCAGATATTGTATTAGTAATATCCAATTAGAATGACTCGTTAGAGATAGGATCAGTAGTATCCTAGAACGAGTGTGAAGAGTATATTTTTCAAATGAAAACAATTTTGATTTAAAATTTAAATCGTTTTATACGTATTTGAATATTTATTTATATTGAATTTGGACAATCGAGTATATAAAGATTTCGCGTATACGCGTCATGAATGTATATTCGAAGTTTTAATATACTGGATAGACATAGAATCACATTCTAGTCGCCCGGAGATGATGTTGATAATGACCATGGCATCATCAATATTTATGTTCGTGTTTCGAAGGTATGGTTTCTATATACTTCCATTAGACTGGTGTGAGAACCAAAATATAACTAGATAGAATACATTGTTGTGAATTGGCATCAAAAACATGATTTTTGTATATGTATCAAAATTATGAATTTGAAACTCTAATTCACTAATTGATTGATGTTTGTGGTGTTTGTTTATTTGTTTGATAATTTTGAACCATTTAGCCTAATTGAAGCAAATATTGAATTGTATTGAAAATTAGTCGCATTTGCTTGCATATACAAGTACTTACATTGAACAGGTCATAGCAAGGAGGCTAGAGCAGAGAATAAAATTTGTTTGCCCGACAAATAGGTACATGTTTACTATAATTTATTGTTTTGTTTGGGTGATGATGATTTTATGAGCCTATTGGCTAGCCGCTTGGCTTTTTCTTTTTCTTTTTCTTTTTGAGATCAGAAGGCCTATATGGCAATTTCGGGATTTTCTCGTGGCTCCCGGTGCAGGGGAGGTTATGGCGAAATTTTTCGAAAATTTAGGGTGTTAGCCAAATTTTTGAAGAATTTGAAAATTCTCAGAAACTGAAAAGTTGGAGAATGGAAGCCAGATCGAACGTAGAGTTGATTAATCAAACCACTTTCGACTTTGTTCCTTTTCGGGGACGAAAAGTTTTAAGTGGGGGAGATTGTAACAACCCGAAAATCTGGGCCAGTTTAAAAATTTTATTTTGGCAATTTTAATGAATTTTGAACATTTAAAATAGATTATTTTAAATAATATCGACGAGAAATTTATTTTAAATAGAATTCGAACGTATATATTATATACGTCGTCGTTAGAATATAAATAATTATATATAATTATAAAAGGAATTGAAAATGGCGCGGTAGTTCGATAATTCGATTTCAAACTTCAATTGAATGTACCGGGTGCAAAATAAACCAGATTTTAGTGAAACCAAAAATATTAGAATCTAATTGATGATATCTTTCCAACGAATCCGAAAAATAAAGATTTCATAGCGGGAATCAAAAGATATGTCCAGTTGAAAATTCTGAATAGTCGCTATGGAATTCAGGCCCTTAAAAAGGGAAATTTTGCAAACGACCTCGGATTTCGACGAAACCACTTTTGTTGGATCCACAGTGTCAGGTTATTGCTAGGTTTCAAATTACAAAAATTTTCGAATCAATATGTGAGCGTGGCAAAGGAAAACGCGTTTGACCAGTTTAAGTTGATTTTAATCGACTGGAAAATGGCCATTTTTCCAACGGTCTCAGAATTCGACGAAATTAGTTTTGTTAGGACCGTATCGTCAATACGAAGCTAGAAAATATTTTTCGGGGATTTTTAGGGTTCGTATGTGACCCCGGTAAATTGAAATGCGCGTTCAAAATCAATATATAGAGTTATATGTTGATTTTAACGGAAACTGGTCGAAATGGTCGAATCAGCCTACGATACATAGCTCATTGTGTTTGGAATGGGGGTAATTAGCAATGGACGACAGGCGGTGGGTTTCGTTTCGAGTTCGTCAACAAAAGTTGCTTTTTGGAGAATAAATAAAAATAAATAAATAAACCCCCTCTTCCATTATCTCTCCTCAGACCCTCCCCACCCCCCCCCCCCCCCCCCCCCCCGTTCATTTTAAATAAAAAAAACAAATCAGAATCGAACGCGCCCCCCTTCCACGTCGACGTCCGCCACCGCCGCTCCCTCCTCGGGCGAAGCGCCGCCACAACCCGACCCTCCTCGCGCCTCCTCTCGCGCTGCTTCTCCCCCTCTTCTCGAATGGACATCGCGCCCCCCCCCCCCCAAACGCTCGAACCCCAAATCGACGAGCCCCCTGGCCAAACCCTAGCCACTGCACCACTCGATCCCGACCTCTGATTGCCCCACGCCCTCCGCCTCCATCTCCTCCTCGTCTAGAACCTCCGCACCCCCATTTCACCCAAAGACAGACGTGCTCCGATTAACGAGAGACACCCTCCCCTCTCCTCTTTAGTGTAAGTTTTTATTTACTGTTTTAATTCAGTTTTCATTTTTGTTTACATAGGAAAAAAATCGGATTTTTATATTTACAAAGATTCGATTTTTATATTTAGAAAGGCTAGATTTTTATAACAAAGAAAAGGGTAGATTTTTATATGATCAAAAATATAATTTTTATATAAGCAAGAGGGTAAAAATATAATTTTTATTATACTAGAAGGTTAAAAACATAATCTTTTATATTGTACAAATATAAAAATGTGATTTTTATATATTGAATAGTGAAGTAAAAATTCGATTTTTATATATTGAATAGCGAAGTAAAAATTCGATTTTTATATATTGAATGGCGAAGTAAAAATTCGATTTTTATATATTGAATGGCGAAGTAAAAAATTCGATTTTTATATATTGAATAGCGAAGTGAAAATTCGATTTTTATATATTGAATAGCGAAGTAAAAATTCGATTTTTATATATGTAGTGGCTACGGGCAACGAATGTGAAGAAAGGCGAGAACGACGAAGACTTCTACAAAAGAAGAGTCGAGATGATTGAATTAGCTATCGGTGAGAACTTCTCACTCTAAATTTCTTTTTCTAGTTATATATATATACTAGGATGCAGACGATGCTTAGCAGCACCCGACACCCGTCATCCACAGACCATGGATGGCTTGTTTGTTTGATTGAAGTGTTGTGAAAATTGTTTGTGATGTTGATGTGAAATAGTTAATGAAATTCAAATTAAATTAGATTAAAATTCAAATTGAAATTTTATTGAATCAATTTGAAATGAATTCGAATTGAATTAAATAGAAGGTAAATTCAAATTGAATTGAATTGAAACGAATTAGAATTTGAATTGAATTGAAACGAATTAGAATTTGAATTGAATTGAAACGAATTAGAATTTGAATTGAAATGAATTAGAAATTGAATTGAATTGAAACGAATTAGAATTTGAATTGAAATGAATTAGAATTTGAATTGAATTGAAACGAATTAGAATTTGAATTGAATTGAATTGAAACGAATTAGAAATTGAATTGAATTGAAACGAATTAGAATTTGATTTGTATTGAAACGAATTAGAATTTGAATTGAATTGAAACGAATGAGAAATTGAATTGAATTGAAACGAATTAGAAATTGAATTGAATTGAAACGAATTTGAATTTGAATTGAATTGAAACGAATTAGAATTTGAATTGAATTGAAACGAATTAGAATTTGAATTGAATTGAAACGAATTAGAATTTGAATTTGAATTGAAACGAATTTGAATTTGAATTGAATTGAAACGAATTAGAATTTGAATTGAAACGAATTTGAATCTGAATTGAAATGAATTAGAATTTGAATTGAAACGAATTAGAATTTGAATTGAATTGAAACGAATTTGAATTCGAATTAAGTAAAATTGAAATGAATTCGAATTGAATTGAAATCAAATCGATTTGAAATTGAAGATGAAGTTGAAATTGTTTTTGAAACGAATTTAGAACTATTTATAAAATACGTTTTAAAAGGAAATCGACGAAATATAATATATATATATTATATATAATGGCCTGAATAGAACGCGCCGCGCCGTGGCAGTTCGTGAATTTCGACCATTGACTTCGAATTGACGTTGCGGGAGATCCGACCGTCGGATTCTCCTAAAACCGGAACTGTTAGGTTCGTATAGAAAAGAGCTTTCCAATGAATATTAGGAATTTGAAATCTAACGGTTGGATTTGGAATTATGTCCAAATCAAATTTGAAAAAGGTCGCTGTAAGTGCAGTTCGATGGCCGTTGTTGGAAATCGACTGTACGGGCCTTGATAAAATTATTAAAAATATCTATAATTTGTGAAAAATCATAAGAAATGATTTGGGAAAAATTGGGCTGAAAAATTCCATATTTGAAAAGATAAAAATAGATTTTTATCGAAATGAACTAGTTTTGAACTAGAATTAAAATCAATTTATTTTTAAAATAAATAAATTGAATTTGAAAGTGATTTTAAAAATAATCAATATTCCCAAATACGTGAATTGGACTGGAGTTGAATCGAAATTATCTTCGGAATATTTCGATGTTGGATTTCGTGACTATACAGATATTTTTATAGGAATTTGAAAGATATATTCTAAATCGTTATTTCCAATACGATATTTGTTGGTTTCAGAATTTGATATTGAATATAGGCCGGTATATTTTCTATTCAGAGCCTTGTATTTAATATCAAATGTGATTTGGGTTTGTCGTGAACGGTGTCTTCATTAACACTGTTCTTAAGCCCAATAGAGAAAAGATTAAATCTTTCTATTTAGATTAAATGAAGTGTATCAATTAAATAATATTTAATTGGAATTGAATTTGAATTGAATTTGAATTGGTTTTTGGGTTTATCGTGAGCGGGGTTTTGAACAACACCTGTTCTTTAACCCGATTAACAATTTAGTGTGATTTTGGGTTTATCGTGAATCGTGTTTTAGATGACATTGGTTCTTTAACCCAGTTAAAGGCAGGATATTGATTTTTGAAAAGATTAAAACTAAGTGGAGTTTTAATGAATCTTTAATTAGATTGAAATGTGAATTGATAATTTAAATTATCAAATCTGAAAGGTGATCGAGAATGGAGTACCACCAGTTTTGCTCCAAAGCGATAGTTAAATCTTTAATTAGATTTGAACGTGAGATGGAAATTAGTTTTACCGATAACACCGTGGTGTTAGATATGGAGTATTACCAGTTTTGCTCCATGGGATGAATAGGTTGGGATTGGGAAATAAAATAAATAAATAATTCGGTGTGGTTCGCTAATCCCGACTAGTTTGAAATGATATCCAAAGGAAGATTAAAGAATAAATTCAGAAGAATTTATCTTGGATAAAATTAATGGGAACCTTTCCCTAAGAATGTGATTTTGTGAATAAAAGAACATTCTGAATTGGAATGAGGCGTTCGTTGTGTTTGTGTAACATTTGTTTATTATATACGTGGGTTATTCAGAAAGGCTGGGTTTACACCCATTCTGAATAACCGATTCGACGAGATGTCGAAGATGAACACGGTGGTTGAAGACCGGAAGTCTTCACATCGTTTGGGTGATTACTGATGATCTCGATTGGGCTATACACCCAAGATGAGGGAAACAGTTGGTGATCGTCCAGACGTACTTGGAGATGGATGGATATGCGAGGAAAGTGCCTCCGGTTTCGTTCAGACCCAGAACGAACTTGTAAATGGATTGTGTGTCTGACATTGGATTTTATTCTGTGTTGATTGATCTCTATTAAATATACATCTGTTTGGCGGCAGAGAATTTATTCTCCTGCTTAACGCCCTTCTCTGAGACGTATGAGCTCAGAGGTTGTATATCGATGGACATCAGTCGCATGGAGTGAATTGCCAGTGTGGCACGCGTAAGTGGCAATTGATCAAGGCTTCTGTTGAAAAGCAAAGTCTTATGGTTGATGATCAAAGCACGGCCTGTGTGGCGTAGCTTTGTGTATAACGTGAATTCGCGAGCCTCACACCTCGGTATGAGTCAAAAACGGGATACGGACCCAAGGAGTGCACGACGTTTCTTTCTAGCTATGGTGGTGTCAGTGACCTACCAGCCCTGACATTTATATACTTTTCACCTGTGTGGTTGTTGGATACGAGGCGCCTTGGATATAGGTCTGTAAGGACCGGGAAACGTGTGTTCAGGAATAACCAATCCTCAAAAGTAAGAGAGGACCAGCCTTGGAGGTCCCAAAGGATCATAGTGGGGTCTTGAGGCATTTGCTAGAGTGTCTCGAACGCGGAGAGGAGCTTGCCCCTTGCCTTGACTCATGACGGAAATCCATTTTCGAATACGTGATAGTGCGGTTTTATTTGTAGAACCTAGTATGGCGACATAGTGGTATGGGTCATTCATGCCGCCTATGATTGATATTTATGATTGAAATTGTTTTGACACTATACACTTATAATAGTATCAAATAATGTGTTTTAAACGTATCAAGCATGCTTTGGCTGTTATAAGGTAAAAACCCTATCCTCCGGCTTGCGTTGCATTGTGTGATGGGACCTGGGTCTTATAACAGCTTCATTTTTCTTTATTTAGCATTGCGCTATTTGTTTTATGCACTGGTATTCTTGGGAGGAAACCCGTTCCGTGTTATACGGCGTGGTCCCTTGATTTACCTAACTTTAAAAATAAAGATTAATAACTGTTTAGTTCTCACACCAGTCACATGACTGACCTAGAGTTTATTATTTTAACCTAAACTCTGGGTGCTCCTATTTTCGACACGGGAAGCTAGTAGTTTTGGTTTTGCAGATTTATATTCGCAAGATCCTGATTTACAGCTGGAACGATGCTCGGAAAGCTCTGTATCCGTGTATCACTTTCAGTTGTGTTTTGTATATTTTTCCGCTGCTATGTAATTTATTGTAATCTCTGATATTATTCGAATGTAATTTATTCATTTATACTCTGTATATTCTTGTATCTGATGGAATTGTTGTAATAACAATGAAATGTTCTTTCGTCTGCGTTCTATTTTGTCCTGTTCTCAAAGTATCCGCGCTTTCCTTCACGGGTAAGTTACGGGTTCTTACAAATTGCATGATTGATGTAATTTTATAAAACACAATAATCATATAACCAATTCAAGGAAATCGTTATTGAAATCGGTAGCAATTTTTTTTCTTTTACACATGTAAAATTGGCATATTAAGTTTTAGCCTTGGATAAATGATGTCAGTATCCAGCAATTCCATTTTCAAGTATGTAAAAAATTACACATTTTTTTAACGTATTGTGCAAATAAACAATGTAATTGTATACCCTGCGCTCATCGTATTCCTATTTACAAACAACACCATTGTCTTCACAACGAAAGATATACAGTTATGTCCTCCTAATCAAACAAGGGTATACCAACATGGAGTTTTATTACACATGGTAATTGCTCTAATTTTAGTCAAACTTAGGTTTCAGTAGATACACACCATAAAATTTGAACAAAGCATGCATAGCTAAGATTATTAGATCAACTGATTTAGATATTCAAAACGTGCCTATTCAACCATGCAAATCTCCACAAAATAAATCTAAACTAAACACATAAACAGCATGGGAAAAAAATTCATACTTCAAAAATTGACGATATCACCATTATTGGAAACTCACAATCAAGATTAAAGAGAGCATCAGATTCTTGTATAGTAGCAACGGAAGAAAAGAGATTGCAAGCAGCAGTGAAATTGAACCTTTTGCTTTGTTAATAAATCTTTCTGAAATATCCCGTGTTTCACTTTGGTAGATTTTATGCTAATTATGAAATCAACTATTCTTAAAAACTTACAGCCCAACGACCAGTCTAACCCAATAGTTAGATGCACCCTACTAAAGATTAATCAAGCGCGGGCAAACATTGTAGTATAACTTTGGCATTATAACTTACATGTACAGTGAAGTGCAACATGTCTAAGAGGGCTTCATAGTTATGCTCAAAAACAATTTATGAGTAGAAAAAACCCAAATTAAAAACAGTGACATCAAAAATAGAAAGTAAGAAGCCCAAAATTTAACCTGAAACAACATATTTGAGCATAGCTGGATATCATAAACTAACTACCATTGTCATAGATCGATTACTGGGATTGAACTGAAAAATGTTGAACAACCAGTGAAGCCAATTTATGGAAGGGAAAAACTAATAAAAATATTACATATTCAAAACAACTCCGCTATTGATTTAGATCAGCCTAAGTGAATTAGAGAGATGGGTTAGGTCTACAGTGAATGAGTCGGAGATGATCAACTTTGGAGATACCAGATGAATCAGCGATGATCGACTTTCTAGGATCCTTGAAGATTGTGGAGTGAATTGAAGATTTTAGGGATTTTGAGAAAAGTTTGGCCTTTCATATGACGGAAGGAATTTTCATTTTGGCGGCTTATGTTTTATCTTGTCCTGCCCTGCTTTTCGCTTCCGCATTCTTAATGAGCGGTGTTAATATAGCGGACCATACTTATACATAGCACATTTTATCTCTTATTTTACTTACTTTGTTTATATAGCACAATTTATGTACTATTTTATTTTTCTTAGTTAATTTATTATAGCACTTCAATATAATGTTATGATACAGTGCAATGTAAATCATGTTTTCTTGTAGTAGGGTGTTAGAACCAATTTCGGTCTAACACCACCTAACAAAATTTTCTCCTTTAAAACAAATTACCTAAAATGATTGTCAAAAGAATAGAGATTTCAAAACTGAGAATTTTAACAAAAATGTAATATTTACTAAGTTTTGCATTTAAATCCTTTCATGCAATATAACAAGAAAACTAGCGAGTTATACATGCTCTATAATATGCACCTTTTACTGAGAGAAATAGACAAAATTTTCACGAGAAATCATTGCTTCCAAAATATACCCCATTTTACTTTAAAACTCAATATGTGTACTTTACATATTTTAAAACTATAACTTTTAAGATCTAAACTTGAAAACACTATAAACCATTTTCCCAAAACTTTTACAGTTTCAAGTTTTTAAAAGTTAACAATGGAGTTGGACTCAAAGCGGGTTTCCAGTTTTTCTAGGATTTCCTATACACTCCCACAAAGTCAATTCTCTCAACTGTATATATTCCTAATCCATTTTTCCCTTTTTAACATTTTCCAATTTATAAGGTTTTACCGCCAAGTCCACTAATCTGAAACACTAACACATTGGATTCACCTTTCTTTCTTACAAAGTATATTGTACACTTACCACCCAAACTACCTAAGGGTCTCAGATTTCCATATTCATTCCTTTAGTGTACAAAACAGACATCTCAATTCTTACCACATTATACTCATTCTACTTAGTGGGTTTCTCTATGGATATAGGTATATATATATTATATTTATATTTCTAAAAATACAAATACGTTCACTCGCTATCTATACAGGAATCCTAAACCTAGGCTCTGAAACCAGATGTAACAACCCGAATTTCGACAGTCCGATTTTTTCTTCAAAATTCCAATCTATTGAAACTCATGTTGGTTGCTCTGGTATCCTGTAGAAAAGAGAGATATAAATATATCAGAGCTCAGAATACATCTCACAACGGAATGGATAAAATATAATTTAAACAAAATATCGCCTTACCCAAATTATAATACTACCTAACCAGTATCCAAAGCTATCATATCTCTGCCACAAGTCTAACCTGCGAGTATGTGATGAGGAGGGGTCAGAACACATGTTCTGGTGACTTGATTTAAACTACACATTTTTGATAACCCTGCATATATCGTACAATCACATTTTCTTATTTATTAGGTTACTTGGGTTAACAACACTCAAGCCTTACATACACGTCGTACCCGTTTACTTCCCAATGGATTAGCCTAATAAAGCATATATGTAGCTACCCCCAAATTAAGGTACACCCCATGGTACCCTACTCGCACGGTCTCCGCCGTAACGCTACAGAAATATATGCAGTCCCTCATCTTACGCCCGAGTGACGTACGGACCTCTATATAATAATGCTACATTCCGCATAGAACCACCATCGCCATGTTATGTAAGTGTACGGATTGCCAACTTTGATCGAATCAAATCGCAGAGTAATGCCCTAGTGCCTATGATACACCACCCAGAGCAGACATGCATGTATCTAGACTTTCCAACGTACGTATCGTCAATTGTACTCGATGCCTTAACCACACATAACCTCTAATGTGCACCGAGTTCCATGGCAGGGCTGTACAAGAAACACGAAACTCGGTCGGAAGCTTTTCCATATCTGTACAGGTCTGCCTTTAAGGGCCTCAAAATACAAATATCCCTCGGGTCTGTTTTTCATGGTGGCTATGGCCCCACCTCGGGCCCCCCTCAGCTAGTAAAGACTACAGAGCTAAGCAACTTGCCCTGGCAAACAATCTAAACATCCAGTTAGCATCTCCCCTCAAACACCGTGCCTCGATAGTGAAAGGTGAACGACTCTTTGAGTTTAGCTCTTGTCTTTTCGCATCTCACTGGCTGCCAATGACTGGTACCCGGTGATCTACTATCCTTGTTGGTCGTGACCCCTGCCTCTCTGTTGAAGCGATCGCCGAATCACCCTAGTGTCACCTCGTTCACAGCTTTCTAACTGCAAAGGTACTTTTGCAGTCAAGGCTTACTCACCGGGTAGTTACGTGTAGACCCAACCTCTGTGAGCATAGCACGAACACTTCACCACCATAGAGGACTACCAGAAGCACCATCCACGTCCCAGGAAGTCGCGTGCTTCCCCTTCCAATCCTTCAGAGTCGACCGAATAATCAGATGAATGTGCGCTTCCCTCGTGCCTCATGACACCATGATGATCTACCCTGTTGGGTTATTCACCCTCAAACGTACAACCGATCCAAGCGCCTCAGTTTAACATGTTCTTAGACCCTATGTCTAAACATTCAATTATTCGCTTGCTTTGCGTCATCAGGTTTCCATTTAACTTGGTTATTCCCATTCACATTGACTTATTATTGAAGTTACCAAGTTCCTCTTGCTTATTAATTTCAGTCATATAACTTAATCCATTTAAGTTTATTAATAAGCCCATAACAAGTAATTTTCTAGATTGTAATTCAAGGTCTATAATTTACAATCTCTTTATATTATTCATTATCCAATTTCATAGTTACAATAACATATTTTACTTAACATGCAATTAAGTATATCTTAGTTCACATGTTTTCTGTTTAACATGTCACTTATTATTTATGATCTAATATAACTTATTTCATTTCATAAGTTTGCCTCCTTCTTTCTTATTTAATCATAATTCCATCTTATATTGTCACTGTCACTTATCGTTCTTTACTTATTAACTTAGTTCTCTTAACTAAGGTTTACTAATAAGTTTCTATTCCCATAAATATAACTTATGTTGTCCTCACCCGTAGATTTCAGATCATCGTTCTTACAAATAACTTAATTTACAATTAAGTACAACTTATCTCATTACATAAGTTATTCCATTTTCTTTATCTTTATTATAACCTAAGTTATAATTTCCACTAATTCTTAGGACAAGCCTACCTGTTATATAACATTCTCATTAATGTAATTTATTTATAATAGGTTATTATCAATCCCCGTTAATTTCAGTCCTTTTGCAGTTGTAACATTCATTCATTTCCTTATTCATTTCCATTAATTGCAATTAATGCCATTTATTTATATCCTTTTGTATACATATTCATATATATGTTTATGCATTAGACCTCTCACATTAAGCCAACCACTTATAGATGCTGGATTTGTCGAGCAGTTCTGGGTAGACTTCTACCATAGGTTGGACTTAGCCTCGTGTCTTAGCATCGTTACATGTATATTTACACACTAGACCTCTCACATTAAATTAACAACTTGTGGACGCTGGATTTGTCGGGTGGTTACGGACAGACTTCTACCACAAGTTGAATTTAACCTCGTGTCTAAGTGTTGTTACAGTTTTCTATTTACTGTAATTCTAAGCATGTTCATTCTTCCAAATTTCATTGTAATCTATTTTTACATGTCATGCTTAAAATCATATTAATTCCAATATCTTAATTTCATGTCGCATGTTCTTCCTAACATAAAATTAACTTCATCTCAAAGTAACATGTAATCATCAATTCATGTAATTATTCTAATTTAACATGTAATTATTCAAATTTCTACATTTAAGGGTTCAAGTGTATAAATGTCACAAGTTAATATGTAATTAGAACATGTTTGTATACAACAGTAATCGCTACACATATTTTTAACAAGTTTATATTTCAACATATGAATATTTTAACACTTTAAACGTTGCAACATATCATTTTTCCAACATAATAATATTTTAACATATTAATATTTCAACATGTCATGTTAGTATTTCAACACTTTTGATCATTCAAGCAGATTTATATTGCATATTAACGGGGAATGTCAAACGATAATATACCGTTATCAAAAATGATATAATTCAAATCCACTCACCTAATTTGCTTTCCAAATCCAGAATCTGGTTCAGATCTAGTATTCCATGGTCCTCCTAACTGAATTTAGAACCTAACAACCTTGGATCTACAATTCTTACTAAAATAAAAAGGGAAGAAAGAGGAGAAAATTGAAATAGACCAGATCTTAGAAATTACCTTACTTCGAATATGATTCTGAACACCTTCTTTATTAATATTCATTCTTTTCCTCCAGATCTTGAATCAGGATTTCCCTAAACTAATTATCTTATTTTTCTGAAGAGATTTGATGAGGAAGAAGAATGGTAGAGTATATGTCGTCCAAGAAATATAAGATTTGGGCTAGACTCTACAAGCCTATTTATAGGTGTTCAGGATCTTATCATACACGCAGTGCTGAGTCAGCAACGAACATCGTTAAGAAAACAATCCAGATTCATTGATGAATCTAGCTGGATTTGGGGTGGGTACAGGGGTGTCAACCCCCCATAGGTCCCGCGAGTTGTTTTGGCGCAGAAGTTTATTTGTTTGAACGTTTGAATTTTTGGAATTTATTTAGACATTACATACAATCTTCTTATATGTATACAAAACTTCTAATGACCATTTTATGCGTGTATATATATATATACACACACACACACAAAACTTTTATTTTGATTTCAAAATTCGAACGGTGTTGTACCGTTATTTAATTATTGTCATACTTCTTTGATTGCAGCCTTATCTTGAACTTTATCTCTTGCATATATATTTCTACACATATATACATGTATATTTACATATACATGTGTGTGTGTATATATATATGTGTGTGTATATATATATATATTTCTACACTTCCTTATATGTATACTTTTCCTTATGTGTGCATTTATACATATTTTCTCTTTAAAACAGGTATTATTTTAGCCGTTCCCTTAGAACAAAAATATGACGCTGGCAGGGGATGAACTCTATACCTCTTGTATGCAAGCCACATGCTCTAATCAACTGAACTACTAAGACTATTGTTAACAAGGCTTAGAACAATGGTAGTTATTGTTCTCTTCTTATTCCTCTCCTTTTCATATTAGTTATAATCTTTTATTTAAACCATTGCATGTAACTTTATCATTTTGCATGCATCTTTTTATTTTATTTCTCTTTTATTATTAATGCATAACATTTGTAAATCAGTGCATGCAACATATTTACACTGCATGCAACCAATCCTTTCTTTTAACGCATGCATTACATTTTATTTACATTAATTTTTTTTTTCAGTGCATGCATTTATTACATGCAATCATATATTATCATTATAATATTTTTCTTTTAAATGTTTATGTCTATGCATATATATATATATACACACACATACATACATACATACATATTATTTAATTATTTAATTGTTACAAAATGTGGGGTGTTACATAACCGCCCACTGTGGCACTACAATGATACATCAGAACTGCTTTTACGGTCAGCCTCTCGACTCAACCGTCCGCTTTTCCACATTTTTCTTTAATGATTCAGTTATCAATTGCTCATTAGTGCATAGTCTCCTCTCATTTGAGTTTTCAACTCTCTGCCAAGCTTTATTTCTTCCTATCTCCTTTTTGCTACGGTTTATGCTAACTACTTGCTCAAACTTCTCTTTTGCTTCTTCATGTTTTTCACTTGTTTTGCCTTTCTCAAATCCAATTGTAGTGTGATCAAATATTCGGTTTCAAAAGGTAGCTCACTTATATACTTTGAACTCCCCAATCTACTAATTGAACTGATAACTTGTCAACTAGTTCACTGTCTAGCTTGACATCGATCAAAACATTTAGTAAAATCCAAACTTTCAAGTCGCTTCATTCATGCACCTCCTAAATCTGATTAAAAGCCATTTAATTCCTAGATTTCACCGTGCAAGTATGGCTTTTTATGTTGGAGAACTTAACCCATATTGAAACCGATGCAATTGCACCACATGATAAGGGGTCATATGGTTTCATGATAACAAATTTTTCACAATAATAGGATCACCGCGAATCCTTCCTCGCACAATGATAGGACCATAAAAATTGCACCATCTGACTTGACTTTAATTGATCCTTAAGCTTCTGTATTTACTCAAGAAATTGAATCACAGAGGTGTACAAGAGTGGTTTACCAAGAAAAAACCAACTAAGTGATCTCTCCAGTTGTTGATTCCTGCAACTATTGCTTCAGCTACAAGGACTAAGTTTTCACTGGAGAGGTTGAGTGGCAGATCAACAGAAATGTTCTTACCCGCGTTTTCTCGGTTTGAACTTGAAGAGAGAAGCACAGTCTTGTCGATTGGCTCCATTGCATTGTCGACTCGAATTAGAGGTCTTTCCAAAAGATAGGTGGGAGGACATGAGCAAGATTAGAGGAAACATGACAGGTTAAAAGAAGAGGAGGTGGGCCAAGCGTGGAAGTTGGAGGCGGGTCTGGGTTTGGACGATGGAGTTTGGAAGGTTTTTATTTAGTTGAACTAGGTTAGAAGGTTTAATGAGGAAGGGAGGAAGACGTGGTTGACAAGGTCGGAGAAAACGAGGCAGAAAGGATGACATTGATTGGACATGAGATGTTCGTGGAGTTGACGTGGAAGGACGTGATTATGAGCTAAATTCGACGTAGGGAATGTTGCGATGAAAAGGGCGTGAAAAAGATTTGTTTTATAATTTAAACTTCACTTAATTAAATTAAATAATTCATATCAATGCATTTTTCATGGTCTTCAATCTCATTAAAATAAAAATATATCGTCTGGTATTCCACCATGAGTCTAACAGTGGAAACCACGCGTGAATCAGAGTTTGCATGATAAAGATATTGAAGTTAGAGTTTTTAGGATTTAAAGTGAAATTAAATAATTCAAAGGGGAAAGGAATGTAAATTCTCCACCATCTGGTCCAAAGCCTAACTCAGGCATTAAACCCATTATTGCCTACCTTTGACTAGCAAATTCGCCACCATCACACCTCGATTGACTCATTGCCGCATACAGTGATGTCAGTTGTCAAAGATTATTTATTACAATTGAAAGAAAGCACTAGCCGTTAAGAATCACTCATTGCAACTATCATCTGACGGGAGTAGCCAATAGCAGATTGTAATAGGGTAATTTTGGACCATCATTCCTACAAGCTTCCCCTATGGATAATCATCTTCGTGACTTCATCTCATATTGATATGTTATCGTCATAATATTTTTATACACCCTTAGTATATTTTCCATGTTAGGTTCCTTCCTCGAATTCATCCTTTTTCACATTTTCAATGATGATTTCCCCATCTAATGACTAGGATAACTCATCCAGCATACTAAAGAGGGACCCGATAACAACAGTAATTATAATACACCTTTAAAGCAAAACATTACCAAGACAATTTTGTTTCCGAACAAGGGCCTCCATCTCCCTACAAAAGATATGATATATTTTCTTTTTTTGAAAGTACACGACCTCTTGAATTTTTCTTCAAGACGTTTACCACTTGTCACTTAAATATCAATCCTAGACATTTCATAATATATTATTGTTTGTAGCTCTACTTTTTATGGTGATTTGATCAAATGCTGTTAATGTGGTGTTGTTAAAGATATTTTCTTCTTCAAACACTGAGTGTGATTTACATTTAGCCTACAATCATTTTTGATCATTCATTTCTTGGCAAGAATTGATGTATCCTTGGTTCTTTAGATCCCTTTACAAGTTTACAATAGCATAGAAGGAAAAGATCATAGTTAATATTAATAATTTAAGTAATTTAGGTACATAAGAAACAAATTAACAATACATATCATCTTAACTTTCTACGGTTAAAAAGAGAAATTTCTCCTCTACGCCAAACTTGTAAAAATAGTGCTTCAAGTGTGGAAAGCTTGGGCATGAGAACAAGGATTGTCCAGAATCAGCTAGGGCAAGCAGATTCAGAAGGCATATGCTTTGGAAGCCGTGCCATCTTCTTCAAGAGCTCCTACTGCAGAGGAGAAGGGAAAGGGTGTCATCGTTCAAGGTGCTCTTTCAGTTAATGGTGTTTCAGTTCGTGTGTTGTTCGATACTGGAGTATCGCATTCTTTCATTTGCAATGAGCTTGTGTGTCACTTGGGTTTGGAACCCGAGATTTGTGATAGACCATTAATCATGACTAATCTATTTGGGGGTTCGTCCAGTTTATGCATGTTGTGCTATGGTCTAGTCTTGTTGAGTCATGGCTTTTCTTTTGTGTGATTGCTTTGTTCTTAACTTCGCTGGGTTTGGGATCATCTTGGACATGGATTGGCTCAAGAGGTATGCGACAAGGGTGAATTGCGAGAAGCTAGAGGTGAGTGTCAGGGATGTGGAAGGGAGAAATGTGTTGATTAGATGTAAGCGCGAAGAGGGTGTCTTCGTGAGCTATCTATATTCGCTTGGGATTCCATAGGAAGACTTGTCATCTGTGCTGATCGCTAATGAGTATGAAGATATATTTGACGAGCTCAAAGGGTTACCACCGCATCGTGAGATCGAGTTTAGGATCGATTTGGTCGAGGGTGCTAAACCAACTGTTATGCCTCTTATGCGGATGGCGCCTAAGGAACAGCGAGAGTTGGAGGTACAAGTTCGTGACCTTTTGGGAAAAGGGTTCATTCGGAGGAGCGTATCTAAATGGGGTGCACTTGTCATGTTTGCATCTAAGGTAGATGGCTCCTTAAGATTATGTGTAGACTATCGTGAGCTGAACAAGGTGACCAAGAAGAACAAGTATCTATTGCCGAGGGTTGATGACTTGTTTGACCAGCTTCATAAAGCCGAAGTGTTTTCCTAGATGGATTTGGAAATGGGATTTCACCAGTTGAGGGTGGCTAAGGATAGTGTGCCAATGACTGCTTTTAGGACACCATCCGGTTTCTCCGAATGGTTAGTAATGCCATTCGGGTTGACTAACGTGCCAACGTATTTCGTGGATCTTATGAATAGAATATTTAGAGATCAGTTGAACAAGTTCGTGCTTGTGTTCATGGATGATATTCTGGTTTACTCCCGGAACGAGGAAGAACACAAGACGCACTTGAGAGTTATGTTGGAAATCTTGCGAAAGCATCAGCTAAAAGCTATGTTTTCGAAGTGTCACTTCTGGAAGAGTGAAGTGAGGTTTTTAGGTCATGTTGTTTCTGAAAATGGAATAGCGGTTGATCCTGCTAAAGTGGCAGCAGTCCAGGACTGGGATCGACCTAAGAATGTGATGGATGTTCGGAGTTTCCTTGGGTTGGCAGGATATTACCGATGATTTATCAAGGATTTCTCCAAGGTAGTTGCACCATTGATAGGATTGACAAAGAAAAAACAAGTGTTCACATGGGATGAAAAGCGTGAGCAAGCATTTGGAATCCTAAAAGAGAGACTAACGAGTGCTCCGGTTTTGACCATTCCAAGCGGGAATGAAGGAATGATTGTGTATACCGATGCATGTGGTACTGGACTTGGAGCAGTGCTGATGCAAAAGGATAAGGTTGTGGTCTACGCGAGTCGGCAGGTAAAGCCACATGAAAGGAATTATCTAACTCATGATTTGAAGTTGGCGGTGATTTTGTTTGCTCTGAAGATGTGGTGACATTACCTAATGGGAGTTCGATTCGAGTTGTTCACAGATCATAAGTCATTGAAGTATCTTTTCTCCTAAAAGGATTTGAATCTTCAGCAGCAACGGTGGTTAGAGTTTCTGGCGTCGTATGATTTTGGTATAGCCTATACTCCTGGCAAAGGCAAAGCAGTGGCAGATGCATTGAGCCAAAGACACACAAGTTTGGGAGCGATGTTTTCAGAATGGAAGAGCCTTGAGTATTTGGCGGCGTTTGATTTTAGGTCAAGGTGTGAATTGGAACTTGAAATGTTGGCAAGCTTATCGATAGGACCTACTCTCATCGAAAGGATTGGAGAGAGCCAAAAGCGAGATGCAGAGCTCGTTGAGTTTATCCAGAAAGTAGAACCAGAAGACAAAGAGTTCGAAGTCGATCGAGAAGATTAGCTTCGAAAGCAAGGACAATTAGTTGTTCTTGATATCGACGGATTGAGAGATGAGGTTCTGAGAGAATGTCATCACTCGAAGTTGACAATTCATCCTGGTGGTAATACGATGTATCAGGACATGAAGCGAGTCTACTACTGGGAAGGGATGAAAAGAGATATTGGAAAGTTCATTTCCAAGTGCATGAACTATCGGTGGGTGAAAGATGAACAGAAGAAGTCGAGTGGTTTGCTTCAGCCATTAGAAGTTCCTACGTGGAAGTGGGAGCAGTTATCGATGGATTTTATTGAAGGACTACCTAGAACCAAGGAAGAAAACGAAGGGTTTTGGGTCATCGTGGATCATTTGACCTAATGTGCAAGGTTCATTCCTGTCAAATCAACTAGGACGGCATCAAAATTGGCTGAACTTTATGTGAAATAGATTGTTCGATTCCATTGTATCCCGAAAAGCATAGTGAGTGACCGAGATCCATTGTTTACAAGTGGATTTTCGAAGAGTCTACAAGAAGCTTTGGGCACCGAGTTATGTTTGAGTACGACTTATCATCCCCAAATTGATGGTCAGACCGAGAGAGTCAATCGAGTTTTGGAAGATCTCCTGAATGCTTGTGTGTTAGACTTCGGAGGGTCGTGGGAAGACCGTCAACATTTAATTGAGTTGTGATATAATAACAACTACCAGTCGAACATTGGGATGGCACCATACGAGGCATTGTATGGAAGGCTGTGTGATTCTCCAGCATGTTGGTTAGAAACTAGAGATAAATTGATATTTGGGCCAGAGATGATTAGAGAAACATCGGAATGTATCGAGATCGTTCGGCAACGAATGAAGGCGGCCCAAGATCGTCAGAAGAGTTATGCTGATAAGCGTCGAAAGGTTTTAGAATTCGACGTTAGCAATAGAGTTTTCATGAAGATCTCACCGTTGAAGCACGTGGTTCGATTCAGAAATAAGGAAAAATTATCTCCAAGATTTGTTGGACCATTTCCGATAGTCGAGCGAATTGGAAAGCTCGCATATAGGTTGGAGTTACCTGAGAAGATGTCGAGTGTGCACAATGTTTTCCATGTGTCGTTTCTACGGAAGTTCGTACATGATTTGAATGTAGTGGTATCTCCAGAACAGTACGAAGATCTAAAAGTTGAGGTCGTAGTTGTGAGACCTCGTAAGCCACTTCATGTTGTGGCGAATGATACGAAACAACTTAGGAGGAAGACGGTTAAGCTAGTTAAGGTACAATGGAGTGAGGATGGTGACGATTGTATGTGGGAGATGGAAGAGAGCATGAAGGAGACTAATCCAGAACTCTTCGTCAGTAGGACCCTTTGATATCATATCATTGTTATATCATTGTATCTTGTTGTTTAATAGAATTGCGCGTGCTAGGATAAGGCTATGGATGCATGGCTTGATGGTTGCTACTTTGGATGATAGAATGGCTTTTCATTGATGATAAGCATGCAGGATTGTTGTGATTGCTTGTGTCTCCTTGGAATTTCAGAGGCAAAATTCTTAAGGGGAGGGGGGGTGGGTGGAATGTAACAGCTCGCATTTTACATATCAGGAGGTGATAAAATATTTTTATTTTATTCCCTGTGGGTTGGATCATTCTCATATTTTAATATGTTGTTTATGGGGATGTGAGACATGTCCATGATTTTTACCATTTTTTTGTGTGACCATTTTGCCCCTTTCAGTCTTGTACAGGGGATAACTTTTGACTCAGATCGAGTCAGGTGGTGAGACTTATGCCATTGGAAAGGAAATGATGATTGCCTTTCCATAGAGTGGTTACACTAAAGATTTGAATCAACGGTTTAGGAGGAATCATTGTTTTAAGGTTTAACAGTTGGTTGTTTAGGTTTGTGAAGCCTTAATGGGCTGATTTAGAGAGGCCCATTAGTGGGCTAGTGGATGGCTATAACTAGAGGGTGGGCGGTATGAGAAATGGTTCAGTTTCTCTATTCTCTCATTTGGTGGCCTATGTTCCTCCTTCCTCTAACACCTTTCCACCATTAGAATCGAGATCTAAGGGAAGAAAATCTAAGATCCACATCATTTGAAGTGAGAATTCATCGGATCAAGGAGTTTGGTTCGAATTGCTTGCTGTCTGAAATCTTAGTACATTGGTTTTTCTTTGGTTTGGAGAATTGGTGAGTGATATGCATCTCTCACATGGATTCAATCAAGGATATGAATGTTTGGTCATGTTTTTCATCAAATTCAAGCATTTTCCCGTATATCTACTACACCTATGTCCAATTTCATATGAATCACCCTATGATCTAATTTAGCAAATTTAAATTGGTAATTCCTATGCTATTTCATATGTCTATGCAAGTTAGATTCACAAATTATATCATATATTCATTTATCATTGTTTTGGTGAAATTGTGTAATTGTGGTGATTATCGTTGTTTTCATGTTGCTAGTGACTTCATATCATGTTTGTGGTTATGTTTGATGAGTTGGACTTGTTTGTTTCGTCGGATTTGTTGTTTGGCGAAGTTTTGGTCGAATTCGGAGGTGAACGGGGTTTGTGCAGGTTTTGGATCGAGCGTACAGCCACAGGTCGAGCGTAGTACAAATGTAGTACAACGTAGTACAATTTGTGGTCGGTTCGAGTTGAAATACACTGGGTCTGTCGCACGCAGTAGAGTGGTCGGGCAGGAATGCATGGGGTCGGTCGTGCATGTATGGTCGAGTAGGGTCTAGTCAAGCAAGGTCTGGTTGAGCAGGGTTTTGGTCATGCAGCTCGTGTATAGGTTGAGCGGTGTATGGGATCAAGCAAGGCGGGTCGGGCACGGGGGACCTGGTCGGTCTACTTGGGCCGAGAAGGCATCAATTCGAGCCGTGATTGCGTTCGGGTCGAGTACAAAGGGGAGGGGTCGAGCACAAGGGGGTCGGTCACCAAGGGCGGGTGTAGCACAATGGGGTCGCTCGTGAGGACCATGGTGGTCGGTCGCACAGTGTCATTTTCTAAAAATTTATACTTTAGGGTACGTCCCGGATTTGAAGAAAAGAGCTCGAAAAAATATATTCAGGGGCAACCCCCTCCCCCCCCCCCCCCGAACCCTAGCCGCAACGATGTAATTGGCTCGGTGATGGTGTGACTTCGAAGGAAATTCAAGTAGGAAGGTTCAAAGTGTTGAGAGGTGTTCGTTGGTCGGTGTAGAACAACGAATGAGGTGACAACTCAAAGGTCGTGAGTTGGTGGATAATGGTTGCTCGAGAAGGTTGCTTGAGCTATGAAAAGTCGTCAAGTTGGATGACTAAAGATGCGAAGACCTAGAAAATATCATTGTCATAAGCTTGAGCAAGCTCAAAGCAGGGGTACGATGGGGTACCTAAAAGGCCAGTTGTAGGTCGAGTACCCTGGGTATCATTGAAAAGCCTAATTGTCAAGGTTGGACAAACATACGTATCATTGAAAGGCATATGGAGTTTCTGCCATAACTGGGGTTACCGTTAGCCGTTAACATATGGCAAGGTCGGCCGTCATATGATTAACGATGGTTTCAAACCAGGATTGGTGGTGATAGCCAGAGTCTGTCATAGTTGATTGGTTGCCTTGTTTGAACCGTCTCATGTAGACTGTCAAACGTCGAAGGAGAAGTTCCTTAGATGCTTGTCTGATATTGGTTTAGGCCTCTGGGATTGTGCTTGAGGGATGTTGAGTTCGATTAGGATGGTTTACATAAGATATATAAATTGGATGTCATGAGTGCTTTTCCATGATTGAATGGGTGTTCTGGTTTCCATGGATGTATGGTTGTTGTTGTAAAGGCTATCACTGTCCGATGTGGGGAAGATAGGGTTGAGTTCTTCTCTGGTGTTGTGGGTAAATTAGTATGTTTGTCTATCCATTCTCATATACTTTATTGATGATGTTTGTTAGTTATTTTATCGCTCACTGAGACTGATGTCTGGCACAAGGTTTTATATTTTCCTCTTATTACCTTGGGTTGTTCATCTGGTTGTGGATGGGCAGACTAGGTGACAGGTGATTAGTGAGGACGATGTTGCAGTTCGGAGTCGAGCTGCAGGCTTACGTACCATTTTTAGTACTATTTCTGTTTCCGCCGTTTGAGTTACTCTATCAGTGTTGTAGTGAGGCTTTATGTAATGACCCGGTTTTTGGACTAGTTTTATAATTTATAATGTACGGATTATACTGATAATTTAATTTAACTTAGTAAAATAAGATTTATATATATTGGAAAAATATTAGGAGAATTCCAATTAAATACATTTGTTAACGGTTTAAAATTCCATAACCAATTTATATATGTATATAATTTGAATAATTAATGTTTTATCATGTTGTAATGTTTTAATTGCTTTTAAACTCCTGTAAATATATATTTATTAAGTAAGACATAAAAGGGGTAATGTGATTACTTCATTTGTAATTTAATCTGGATTATTCACTTGAAATTGAATAATAATTTACGTAAGTAAAATTTGATTATTTCATAGCTAATAAATGAGATATACATTAATTTTATAATATTGATAAGACCATGACTTCAAATTCAAACGAGACAAGTGAATTTTAACGTTTGCCTTAATTAAATTATGTCAGTAAAATATATATAAGTGAATAGATAGATAAGTTTACCTAGATCAAAAACATAGAATTTAAACTTGATGTGTACACTTGCATTAAACACAGAATTTAAACTTGATGTGTATACTTGCATATAAATGAATGAAATATGCATACATGAATATATATACATCGTATATATGACAAGTATCAATCTAAGATATATACATGATGTTATATAAAAACAAGAATGGAATAAGATTGGAAATCTAAGCAAAATCTGAAATATGACATGAAAAATAATGTGACAAGAGAAGAAACAAAGCTGCAAAGCAAACCAGAAAGAAGTGTAGACCTGCAGACTTAGCATTTCTATAGGTTTAGGCATCTTAACCATGTGTAAAACACATGTACACCTCTCTGAAATTCCATACACAGCCGAGAGAAAGGAGATTAAAAATAATCTTGGCATGGACACATGACTGCATAAGACCTGCATATCAAGTCTAGCATCTTGATGTGAAAGGGAATACACAGCCAAAGTACTAGGAGGTGAAAGAGGTATCAAGAGCCATTAATGTAATTGATATAGCCTTAGAGGCTAAGTTTACTTTATATGTATATAAGGTACACACTTGTAGTAAGAAAACATGGCTAGGCTATGAGAAACTTAGGTACAGTGCAAAGACAGTAAAGTATTGTGAACATCAAACATCACACCTCCTAAATAGACTGCTGCATAGATGTGCCAGCCTGCTTAACCACCTACCCAACTAAAAACCTCAAATCTTTCTCCTATAAATACCCTACATCACACTTACACACATACACAATCTTTTTTAAACTAGAAACAAATCAAAACAAAGAAATGTAAATAGGAGAAAACAGATGTATACAAAACAAAAACAGAGAACGAAAGTGGTAGAAAAATAAATGAAAACAAAAGAGCGAAACAATGGGCTAAACTGTGTACAAAAGCTAGAGCAAGATAATATAGTCAAATCCTGAAGAGGGAAGAAAATAAATATCAAGAATTGGAATTCAAAACATAAAGCGGAAGCTTGGGATTTGAGGAGAAAATGGAGAATGGGAGCCGGAAATAAAGGCAAAGACAGTGAGCACATAAACACAGTCCCATGACAAAGTGAGTAAACAATTATAATAATCTTTACTGCTTATAATTTATTGTGTGTATTAACATATGTGTCACTTTTGATTTAAACATTAGTGTTGATATTGTTTAAAGGATAATCTCGTCACTAGTTAGATTTAGACTAGGTATTTAGAAACCTAAGAACATAGTACAATGGTACTAAGAAACTGGGAATACAGTAACATATACTTGTGAGTTAAACAACCTAAAATTTCTTTATCATTTCATATCTACTTCTAGTACATTCAAAAATACGTGTGATGAGACTTATTTATAGTGTTTGATGCAAACATCTATGTGGGTCAATAGTTAATAGGTAGAATAGGACTTAAGGATTCTTAAATCCTGAGAAACAGAGTTGCAAAATCAGTGAACGTTTTCAGGTAAATTGGTGAGAGAACTTTTGCTATATTTTTCCAAACCTTTTTAATGATCGTGGCCTATTATGTTTCAACCTTACCTATGTGTATATCTAAAATTTGGGTATGATCTATCGGTTATAACATGTGCTGGAATCAAGCACTATTAATGATAAAAATATTCGCCTGGAAGAAAATTTTGGAGATGGACTGTTTCACGCATTAGGACGAGTTAGGCTCATACTATATATATATATATATATATATATATATATATATATATAATAAAATCCCCCCCTTGGACAAACCCTTAGACAAACAAGGAGACAAAGAGCGGTTCAGATTTAATCCCGCAAAAACAAACGTCCTAATTTAAACACATCCCATAAACATGTCATAAACATGGCATTATTCTTGCATTAGCATTGAATAGGTTGATTTAAACACATCCTATCATTTCCGATCATTCCTATTATTGACATATTACCATTATCTTATACTGTGTAAATATAAAAATCTATTGCCATTTTAACAGTGTCCTTCCTAAATAAATTATTATTTATCATACTTGCAGACGTGAAATATTATCATACCAGCAGCCAAATTGTATTCTATGGTCCACGTCTTCCACTTACCAATTTTATTCACTTTTTAATGCTTTTTCTTCATGTATTATTTTTGATCAAAATCCGTAATGCCTCCATAATTTCATGCTTTTGAACTGTGTTAGCTTCTTCCTACATTTTCATATTTTATGCATCCATGATGCAGCTTTTTTCTTTAATCCTTCCTACGTTAATATTCATGTGTTAATCGTGGAAATGAATATTTTAATCCTTCCTACATTAATATTTTATGCATCCATGCTGGACCAACCACGATTATGCTTATTCATGCATCCAATTAATTGTACCATATGGACCTTGGCTGTTACTATACCATATATACATCAAATTTCACCTGCTACGATTATGTTACTTTAACACACATGCTTTCATCTGCATTAAATGTTCCCATTTACCATATACGTTTCCATCTCCATTAAATGTTCCCATTTACCAATGAATTAAGTAAAATTACACAATTTCTTATTTCTTGGTAAATTACGTTTTTTTTCCTATTACTGTTACTATTACAGTATGCATTCCATATAGACTTCATACAATATCTCCTTAATAGTTAAGTTTTCATTCATACACGTCATTAATAAATCGTATATCATAAATTTATTTCCAAGACTGCCTTTAATATTTCATTTAATATTCGTATACCAGTTTTGTTCTTTCTTCAAATTTAATATTCGTCATACCCCTATTCTGCACATGTCCTATATTTGGAAATCCTAAAAACAATATTTTACTTTGTTATCAAAATATACTTTCATTCCATATTCACACCACATTTCGAAATTGGCATATTTTATGGTGAATCTGTTAAATTTGATATTTTTTGTAATTCCTTATTTGTGTAAGCAATTAATGGTATTTTTCTAAAGAAAAAATAGGTGGAACATTAACTTATATAACATATGCAATAAACTAATGCATTAACATTAACATAAATTGACAACAATTTGTTCCACCAGTCAGTTTTTTTTTTACTATAATTGGGCCATCAACAAACCCGTTCTCTATAATTCTACATAACCTCCTCTGTCACCTTTTCTCCCAACTTGACCTTCTCTTCTCTTTTAATCTCATCTCCACCCAATTCACGCATTCTGCTCACACCACTCAACATTTTTCTGCTTAACCCCAACCATTTATCTTCTCATTGGTACATTACCTTTTCTGCCCGAACATGGTTATCTGCTCTGTACTCGATGCGCAACAATAAGCAACAACAATATTTAATAATCTCATCATTCACGGAAATATTTGGGCGGATGGAGATTATATTGTTTCGAAAATTATATGTTTGCTACGTGAATACGGGGTTAATGTCATTGTGTTTAATACTCATGTAAGTGTTTATCTTTGGTGGATTATGCTTACATATTTTAATTTCAGATTATCAGTACATAACAACTACCCATGTCTTGAAGGGTAAACAAGTTTACCCCAAACCAGCCTATGCAAATTCGGAGAAGCACATGGCCAAGATAGAGAACAAGTCTAGGAAGTGAAGTATGATCCAATACGAGAAATGTGTTCATATACTCTTTAATTTAATTATCAATTCATGTTACATTGTTCATTTCGCATTACAGATTTGGAATAATGCAATACTGGCCTATGAAGAGGATGCGATGTATAAACGGCAAACTACTGAATGGCCATTAAAAAGAATTACGGTAATACAATCTATTGCTTATCTTATATTTTAAATACTAAAATAAGTACTATATTCGTTTTAACCAACTGCTTATTTACTCCTATTTGCAGCTTAACTTACACTCAGCACATTGGAGTAAGGACGTAGTGATCGATAATTACACTTTTTTACGTGTACTTAAAAATATGTTTAAGTGTTGATAATAAGTTCTAATATACATGTCCTGTATCAAATTCTGTCATATTCATGTGTTTCCTCTCTACATTTGCTTTCTGTGCAAAATAATATTTCGTCGAGAATGTGGTTAGCTCAATTTTACATGATAGTTACATATGATTTTGATGATGCTTTATACCTTTTGTACTCAGTTTATGATACATACTCATATTTACTGAATGTCAGTGGTGTATATACTGGATCACGAAATGATAAAGCTGAAATGGATGTGCATACATGCATACAAAATGTGAACCATGTGTTCCCTTCCAAATTTCATTTTTTACTGTTTTACACTTTAAATCTGCACCGTTTTAGAACTCATTCACAATGTGCTGTATGAATTAAATTTTGTTTCCTGTTATACATTCCTACCATCTCTGGCATGCAATAAATAGCTAAAATGAAAACATAAAATTCTGCAAATGCACCGTTGTTCTATATAACAGCCAATCACTGTCAATATTCACAATCTAAAATTTAATATAGTAGTGGGTGATATAATTTAGCAGTAAATGTTTGTAATACTGGCATTGCATGTTTGTAGCCTTTAGACCTGTTGCAATTACGGAAATCAACTATAACTTTAGTTTTACAAATAATTGCATTTACGGTCATTACTTTAATTAGTCCTTCAAAATATATATACCATATAAAATTAGAGTGAAATTGTTTATATTCCATTACCATATAAAAATAAATGCATTTATTTACATTACTTTAATTAGTCTAACCAGTAAATGTTAGTAATACCCAATTTTAAAAATTCTATATCATAGAATTACCATATAAATGACATGGTTTTGTATATTTACATCTTCATAGGCTATTGCGTGTTTGCAGCCTTTATACCTGTTGCAAATACGGAAATCAAATACAATTTCATTTTACATATAAATGCAGTTAAGGACATTGCTTTAATTAGTCCTTCAATATATACTAAAATATAGTCATAATATTTAACATGTATGGTACTAATTTTAGACAGAGATGAGGTCAGTTAGAAGTAATTCATATGCACAGAAAGCAAATTAGCACCCATTTTCTTCAAATGCATGTAAAAAGCATCTAAAATTTAATTTAGCAGTGGGTGATATAATTTAGCAGTAAATGTTAGTAATATTGGCATTGCATGTTTGTAGCCTTTAGACCTGTTGCAATTACGGAAATCAACTATAACTTTAGTTTTACAAATAATTGCATTTATGGACATTACTTTAAATAGTCCTTCAAAATATACCATATAAAATTAGAGTATTAATAGTTTATATTCCATTACCATATAAAAATAAATGCATTTATTTACATTACTTTAATTAGTCCTACCAGTAAATGTTAGTAATACCCAATTTTAATAAGGCTATATCATAGAATTACCATATAAATGACATGGTTTTGTATATTTACATCTTCATAGTCTATTGCTTTAATTAGTCCTTCAATATATACTAAAATATAGTAATAATATTTAACATGTATGGTACTAATTTTAGACAGAGATGAGGTCAGTTAGAAGTAATTCATATGCATGTCCAATAAATTAGCACCCATTTTCTTCAAATGCATGTAAAAAGCATGTAAAAAGCAACCAAACTGTAAGATAATAAAATTGAGCTATGATGTGCCATAAAGATAACCAAACATTAATTGTAAAAAATTAGTAGACAAAATCAAAATATATCAAATTCATGTTAAAACAAGCAAAACAATGACATGAGGTGCGAAGCAAAGCATAGATTACATGTCGCCTATTTTTTAAATCCCATAATAAAATGATCGACAAAACTGATAACGTATAAACAAATACGATTATAGTTCTGTTAATCCATTCACTTATTTATACTTCAGTTTATGAATATGACCACTTTAGATATTGACATCAAACATATACCATTCCAGCTAATTAAATCGTGATCGAAAAAAAAATGTTGTTCCTACTGCATATGATTAGCCACCTTATATGATTATAAGAGTCACATTTGTAAACATGTGAATACATTTGCTATATTGCTACAATGTTTGATTGCCATGTGATCACTTTCTCTACTATAACCCAGTCCATTATTACATCAAAACATTTTCTGTCCTTTTAAATCTACAACTTATACCAAGTCATCTGTTCAACCCCTACTATTCTCCTCTTTTTTCTCCCTTAGTACTTCTACAATTAACTACACGCATGCATCTATACAAACACAATGCAAACTACAACACCCCGTACTCTATGCTCCCGTGCAAACTACAACACCCCGTATATGATTACTTTCACTCTAAGTATATGATTATTACAATCCACGACACACACAATTGTATCATCTCAACAAATTATGACACCCAACATCTTATGCATCCGTGCAACGCACGGGTTTCCACTCGTATATATATATATATATATATATATATATATATATATAAAGAATCCATTCGCCTGGAAGTTGCTGGAGCTTACAGCGCACACCTTGGGTACATAAGTATAGCGGTCACATTTTACTAGAAGGAAAAGAGGATGTTCGGTACGTGGGTTCTGGAAGCATGATATAAGAAGTTTGCTTGTTGCATGGAGAATGGATTAGACTGAGTTTTTATGTCTATATAAAAAGAAGAAAAATTGTTTTGTTTTGATAAGTTTTAAACTAAACCATTATATATATATATATATATATATATATATATATATATATATATATATATATATATCAATAAGGAAGAAGCGGCGTAAAAGACGCGTTTAAGTCGACTGGAGATGTTTTGGTTTTGGTTATACGAGCATGGGCCACATTTGGTCTGTTAAGTATTTTATTTATTTATTTATTATAATTTTAATTAATTCAATTTAAATAGGAACTAAATATATATATATATATATGTATATATATTATATATTTCTATAATAAAGAAATAAATAGGTAAATAAGAAGAAGAAAGAATCGGGAAGATATCGAGTATTACATGATTGCAAAACAGTCATTGTCGTATAAACTCAAATTCGAATCTCAAATGTAGTTGGTGAAAGCAGAATAAAGGTTAAAAACAAATTAATCCTATGTTGTGAAATAAGTTGCTATATAAGATCGAATATCTTCGAACTATTATTAGTTTGAAATTAAATCATCAAAACATGATTGATTGGGTTTACCCATTTTCAAAAAAAAAAAGTAAATAATGTGATAAATGGTTGTTGTTAATTATCTGTGATGCTACGAAGTTTAATCGAATATGCATTAATTAAATTAAAACGTTGATACATTTTATTTTAAATCATCATATGCTGATACTATTCTGAAATCAAAATTTATATTTTATATAAGTTAAGTAAATTGAATGGACCGTGTTGTGAAAATATATGTTATATGGAATAATTTGTATAAATAGTTTTGTTATCTACACTGTTTAAATTCGATAGTTAAAACACCAATTATCAAATAAATATTCCCCACGTGTTAGTTCGAAGGGATCGGGATGAGAATTGGACCCAAAACCACTTCGAACTGACTCTACGTAAACTGACTTGCAGGGATGATTTTACAAGTTAGAGAATTGAAGACTGTAGACCTTCATAAGCGGAAGAACTACTTGTTGAAACTCTCTGGGTAGCTCCTAGAGATATTTCAGTAGTGATTCTGTCGTGATTGAAATCTTCGGATTTGCAAGGACTACTCGCTACTGATCCATGGGGTGATTCCTATATTGGATGCAGTAGGAGAGTGCCTTCGGTTCATCCTGTTCTTCGATGACTTGTATGGACGAATGTCTGATAGAGTATTTCCTGAAATCCACGTACGTTGATTTTCACAAATATACCGAGTTGGTGGCAAGGAAGGGCGCTTCTTTTACACCCAGAGAATATTTGTGGACGCCAATTAGTGATTTGAGGGATCTGACAATGTGACATTCAAAGTAAATGATAACCAGAAGTTCTAAAGGTAAAATTCTAATCTCAAATCTCATCAACCGGAAAATGACAAAAATCGGGCAGGCAGCATGGTTATGCGGGTCGCTCCCATTAGGGTGTATAATCATCTATCTAGAGAAATTCTATTTCCTTCTTTAATCTATTCGATGCTGTCCCTGTCGCTCATTCATTTCTTATCAAAAATTGATGTATTATTGGTTCTTTAGATGCCTTTACAAGCTTGCAACTCCTAACTATTTAAGTAATTTAGGTACATAAGAAACAAATTAATAATACATATCGTCTTAACTTTCTACGGTTAAAAGGAAAAATTTCTCCTCTACTTCAAATTAACTTGTTCAACGTACAATATTCGCATCTACCATTGACTACAAGTTGAGCTCTTTTCTGCAGAACAAAATCACATTTTGCAAGTTCAGCTCATCGCACAAACACACCAATTTGGTTTCAAACTCAACCTTCATTGATTCATCATCCACACCCTTCCGATCTCTCAAAATCAGCCGTTCATTCGAAGCTTAATCAAACGCTTTGGATCGAAAACCCACCCACATATTACATATCCGCGCGATCCAATTTCAGCCATTTATATATGCCCACGTGTCGCACAACTTTCCACGTTCTAATATAAATATTCGGTCAGCTGAACCTTCACTCCCATTCTTCCAGGCAACTAAAATCAACTCTTTCTAACCCTAATTTCAATTTTTCAATGGCAACGAAAAAGGTCGCAGCTTCTCATCCGAGTTATCACGAGGTAACATTTCGCATTTCCTTTAATTATCATGTCGAACTAGTTTACCCCTTCTGTATTATAATATTGATTTTGCGTACAGATGATAGGAGAGGCGATAACAGCGCTGAAAGAACGGACTGGATCCAGCCAGGTGGCGATTGCTAAGTACATAGAGGGTAAACACAAGAGCCTGCCGGAAAATTTCAAAAAGATACTGTCCGTTCAATTGAAGAGACTGGCCGCTAGTGGCAAGCTTACCAAAGTAAAATCGTCGTTCAAGCTGGCAAAGCCTGTTTCAGCCGAGAAGAAGAAGGCCACCAAATCAAAAACCGCGCCAGCGAAGAAGGTGAAGGTGAAGGCTGTGGCAAAGGCTAAGGCTGCACCCGCTAAGAAGAAAGCTGCTCCATCTAAGGCAAAGGTAACTCCGGCTAAAAAGAAGGTGACAGCGGCAGTGAAGCCGAAAGTGAAGAAGGTGCGTAAATCTCCGGCCAAGAAGACAGCTGTGGCTAAAAAGGCAAAGAAGTAAGTTAGCTTTGTTTGGTGATGGTAGTGGATTTGTAATTTATGTGTAGCGGGCTGATTTTAGCTTTTATCGCTGACAGTGTTATGTCTATCTGTGTAAATGTTAATGGTGCTTTTCATATAATGGTAGTGTTTACTTCGGTTTGATTTCTGATATGCTTCGCGCTTGATTTGTTGGATTTAAGAGCTTTTTTCAGTTCAACGAGTGGTGTCTAATTTTGGCATGTCTAGGAGTTATCGATTTGTATCATTTGAGTATTACAATTTTGTTCTGGTTCCAACTCTTGATTTTACTTTTATTCCCAGTAATTTTGTTTATCCCATGTAGAAATCTGTGAGCTAAATTTTGTTTTCCATAGAATTTGACGTACTAAATTTTCTTACAAATTCCAAGAATAAAAAAAACATTTCTTTACATTTTTAATTGTTTTCCAAATTCAAGAAGTAAAACTAAAGCAATTTTTAGAAAAAAATTAAAATTAAACCCAAAAAATAAGCAATTATACACTCAATCATACAATGTACACTGGTCATTAAAACAAGAAATTCAATCCGTATTATGGTAGAGAAAAAAAAAAAGAATGGAGAAATGAAATCATTTTTGTTGAACGGGGAACCGAATGCCTTATATCAATCGCAAAAAAAAAAAAAAAAAAAAAAAAAAAAAAAAAAAAACCGGGAGGATTCCCTTTTTAGCGTTGAACTAGCGCTCGAACTCGAATTTATTGCTGGAGCGCGAGTTCAACAAATTCAGTGGGGATCCTTCCTAATTTTATGAGCATTTCCACTGTGGGAATGCTTTTAGATAGCGATTTGTTAAAGTTGTTGTACCATAATCTAGGCGAGGTGAAAACCTCTTGTTAATTTGAGTGGAACTTTTCAACTAAAATTGGCCGAACCTACAATCCATCGTTCCAAAGCACAATTTTTTTGATGTCCAGCTTCTTGTGGCACCAGTCAAAGAAATTAACTCGTCTTCTAACCTTGTTGTTCTTACCTTTAAATGGAGTGTTTTGAGTCTCCCTGTCCTTTTGAACTACCCATTCTTTTGAAAACTGCTTAGGGGATTGCGATGGTTTGAGTACAAGATCTCTATTTTATTATGTAAAGTCTTGAAACGAGTTTCTTGATACTTGTATCCTTGTAATTCAGCTCGGAGTGGCAACTCTCAAAGAACAACTTTTTCATTCTAGGTGATGGTATAGCAAGAATTTATCTAAGGATTATAGAAGATTTTGTAAATTTCATTTCAAAATAGATAAATATACATATTTAAGCACTGGGAAACAATTTTTGGCAAAGAATGATTTCCAAAGTGCTTATGACAGAACTCTTTTAAGAAGACTATTTGTTAATGTAAAAAACCGATGTTTATTACCTTATCTTTGAAATATGTAAAATTGCAACTCAATAGGAATTTTTGGATAGACATTTCGTCTATGAATCTGAGAAGCCATGTCCATAAAACGATAGTGTTTGTATCCGTCAGTATACTTTCCATAAGGAGATATTTCTCAAGTGAAATCAGATTTTATATTTTATTATAAATCTGCTTAAGATAGTATACTACTATACTATATAGGGAAGTTTAGAAACTGGGGTCATGTTCCAAGAAATAATTCCATTATAAAACCATTTGGCACATATGAGCTATTGGTATAACTGCACTCGATTTTCTCTTGGCTATATCGTACATTTTTCTTGCAATTCACACAAATTCGGAAAATTAGTGGGATAGAAATTACTTTTAAAGGCTGATCTCAGTTTCTTGAACTTAATAAATAAATAAAGCTAACTCTATTTGGCATTCCCACCCCCGGTTAAAATTACAAAGAATATAGTGAGTATTTTATCTTTGTTTAATACACATTACCTTGAATTTTCTACTTTATTATTTAGAAAACATAACAGTGAATAAATTTTGTAAGACAAATTTTTGTTAATTTTAAAAAAAAATGACGGTGGCTCTTTAATTTTCAAGTATTCCCCTTGTTGATGTTTATTTTCTAAAGATAACAAATTGCTATCTTTTCTAGTTGTTTTTTTTTTTGGTTTTTTGGCAAGGTATTCTTTCCATTTCTTACTGGTTAGTCTTTTTTTTTTAAATTTGCTTGCTACATGAGGGTAATATCATTTTAACTAAAAGTTAATAGAAATACAATTCATTTAATATTCAAGACTAAGAAAAAAAAAAGTAATAAGGATGGATAAAGAGATGAGTTTAACAAGTAGAGGAAAAAAGAGTGTAATTATGGAATATAATGGGTTGAGAAGAGAAAAACGTGGAGTGTAATATTTATATTACAAATGACTGAAAAATTCTCGTTGATATTGGACATGATTGGTCATATTCATTTGTGAGACAACAAGGACTGAAATGATACATACCTGAATTTTAAATTTAAATATTCCATTTGGCCTAGGTAGAAAATTAAATTTAAAATGCCGCTTGGTCAAATAAATTATTTTCATAAACTGAATGTTTGGAAAGTTATATATAAAATATTTGAATTATAAGGATAGGTTTTAAAAGTTTATAAATAAAAAAAAATCAATTTGTTACGTAATATGTGATTTTACGAAATGTATATATTGTAAGTAAATGTTTGAAATGTTTTAAGTAAAAAAAACTTAGTTTTGGTTTTAATCGATGAGTGGTTAAATTTAAATTGTAAATATTTTTGGTTATAAGATTGTTATATTTAGAATCAAGTAAAAATTTGATTTAGTTTTGAAACTTGAATTTAGTAACTTGTTTCTTAGTAAACCAGTTTTATTTGATTAACTTTATTTGGGAAGTAAACATTTGTTTCAACATGTGGGCGGTTTAAAATGGTTATTGAATTGAACGAAATCTATAATCGAATAAATTCAAAAAGGGAACGGATTTGAGATCGAAATATTTTAAATCAAAGTTTAGGCAAATAATATAACTTGGATTATGAAAATCGGGAGGCTAAAATCCCATTTCTTTTAAATTCGAATTTCAATTCAATTCGAATTTCAATTCATTTCAATTTAATTCGAATTTTGATTCTTTTCAATTTAATTCGAATTTCAATTTAATTCGAATTTTGAAATCATTTTCAATATTCATTGAAAAATGAATAAAATCGATATAAATATCGTTCACGTCACAATGTCGTCAATCTAATCAACACGGCTTTTATTCAACACATGAATGTTTATTCTATTCAACACATGAATATTTTTTTTCCAATTCAACACATGAATTTATTTTCAATTCAACACATGAATTTATTCTCTATTCAACACTTGAATATTTTTCAATTCAACACATGAATTTATTTTCTATTCAACACATGAATTTATTTTCTATATTGGAATGAGGCCCAATCAATTACCATATAATGTTAATTATATGGATTTTCTACAACACATGTATATAATAACAACGATAAATAATCAACCTTCATCCAGAGTGCACCACACAACTGCATAAGCATTAAATATAAATATCTAACGTTTATAACAGCCTGTCAATCAATCGATCGACATACAGCTAATTATTGGGACTAGTGTATGGCCAATTTCATTCTAACACCCGTGTGGGGTTTTCAAACAATCAAACACAGGTTTTATTTGTGCAGTCGGGCGATGTGTAAAATTTATCGTCCCAATCAATATCAGTCAAATCAGTGTATATAAACAAATCGTCCGATTCGTTTATAAATATTTATTTTATATAGACGTTAAAAATTATATTTTTAACTATAAAATATTTTCCACTATAAAATATTTTATTTCATTCACCATCACACAATCAAATTTCACTACACAGCAATCAAACAAACAAGTCATCCATGGTCTGTGGATGACGGGTGTCGGGTGCTGCTAAGCACCGTCTGCATCCTAGTATATATTTTAACTAGAAAACAAATTAAAATAAAAGTGAGGAGTTCTCACATTTGGGTTCCACTCCGCCGTTTCATTTCTTAATTTTTGAACGATTGGATTTGCCCGAAATTCCTACGCCATCCTTTCCCGTTGTTCATAATAAAAATCGCATTTTTAATATGATGCTTATTTTAAATAAAATCACATTCTTATATCGCCACTTCATATATATAAAAATCGAATTTTTATCGCTACTTCATATATATAAAAATCAAATTTTTATCTCTACTTCATATATATAAAAATCGAATTTTTATCTCTATATAAAAATTCAAACTTTCATGAATAAAAATCTAAACTTTCTTGTCTAAAAATCAAGCCTATTCTTATTCAAAAATCTAGGCTTTTTATAACCAAAATTCTAATCTTTTTATAATTAAAAATTACATTTTTTTAATTTCAAAATCAAATATTTTTCTATGTATAAAAAATATATTCTTCTTATATTTCAATAATAAAAACCTCTTTTTTCATTTTTAGAAATCTAATCCCATTTAGTTAAAAAAAATCAAATCCTTTTAAATATAAAAAGCAAATCTTTTCATTTTAAAAATCATACTAATTTCAGTTAAAAAATCATGTTAATCTCTTAGTAAATATCAAGCTAATCTCTGTAAAAAAACAAGTTAATCTCATAGTAACTAAAAAAGAAAAAGGGGGAGGGACTGGAGGTGCGCCGGTCGAAAGTGGCGGGGGTTGGGGGGGGGGGGGGGAGACCCTTCTAGGTGGCGGCGGCCTGGCCGTAGGCGAGCCCAAGGGGGGCCAGCGGCGGTTTCTTCAATGGGTGTTCGAACTGGCTGTGGGGTTTGGGGGGGATCTGATTGGAGGAGAAGGGCGAGCAGAGGGGGCGTCTTCGAGGGTGGAGGCGACGGTGGGGCGCAGGTGATGGTGGCGGAAGAGGCAACGGCGGCTACGAGCGTTCAGGGTTACGGGATTTTTTTTATTTTTAGGGGGCGGGTTTCTAATATAAGGAAAATTAGGGCTTAGGTATATTTATATATTAATATAATTAATATTATTTTCAAAAAGTGACTTTTATTTTCGAGCTAGAAATCGAACCCACCGCCTGTCGTCCACAGCTAATTACCCCCATTCCGAACACAATGGGATATGTATCGTAAGCTGATTCGATCGTTTCAATCAGTTTTCGTCAAAATCAAAATATAACTCTATATATTGAATTTGAACGCGCATTTCAATTCACCGGGGCCACATATGGACTCTAAAAATTTCCGAAAAATATTTCTAGCTTCGTATTGATGATATGGTCCTAACAAAACTAATTTCGTCCAATTCCGAGACCATTTGAAAAATGACCATTTTCCAGTCGATTAAAATCAACTGAAACTGATCAAACGCGTTTTCCTTTGCCACGCTCACATGTTGATTCAAAAATTATGAATTTTGAAACCTAGCAATAACTTGACCTCACGGATCCAACAAAAGTGGTTTCATTGAAATCCGAGGTCGTTTGCAAAATGGCTATTTTTAAGGGCCCAAAATTCCATAGCGACTATTCTGAATTTTCAACTGGACATAACTTTTTATCCCCATTATGAAATTTCGATTTTTCAGATTCGTTGGAAAGATATCCTCAATTAGATTCAAATATTTTTGGTTTAGCCAAAATCCGGTTTATTTTGCACCCGGTACATTCATTTGAACTTTGAAATTGAATTTTCAAACTACCGCGCCATTTTCAATTCCTTTTATATTTAAAATAAAATATTTATATTCTAACGACGATTCAAATAAATATATACGTTCGAATTCTATTCAAAATAAATTTCTCGTCATCATTATTTAAAATAATTCATTTTAAATATTCAAAATTCGTTAAAATCGCCAAAACAAATTTTTTAAATTGGCTCAGAATTTCCGGGTTATTACAAAAGTTATGGGTATTTGAATTTGATTCATTTTAATCCTAGTTTATTTGTGTTTATATCACACACAGAGGTCGAGCTAATGTTAAGCCAGCTAGGGTTTCTGCCCTAGCTGAAATACAGTAGGGGATTTTACTGTGAAGGACAAAATTCATAATTTTTCAAGCAAGGACAACAACAACAACTAAGTCATAAGTCGCAAACAAGTTGGGTTGGGTAGAGATGGAACCCCCCCCCCCCAAAAAAGGTTAAAACCTTCAATAAAAGTAAAATAAAGTTTAAAATAATTAAATAGATAATAAAAGTAGTTGTAATGTAGCCAAAAAAAAATCTCGGAAAACCTAAGGTTCTGGTACGTGGATTGCTAACTTACATGCACTTCTATTCGGTGCCAGCTCTTCAGATATACTCCAATTTCTTAAATCTCTTTTTACTGTCTCCTCCCAAGTCATTTTAGGTCGACTCCTACCTCTTTTTGGGACTTTGGCGCAGCCTATAATTCCAACGTGCACAGGTGCATCATGCGGTCTACGTTGGAGATGTCCAAACCCATCAAAAATTTATTCATATGGACAATACACACTATGAACTGATATCGTATAGTACATATACACCATAAAACTGATATCAAAATTCTAATACCATACACTGTAAAATCGATACTTAAGAATTGGTAGTCAAATTAGTGGCGTATGCAGAGATTTGAATCAATGGGGGCAAAACTTTTAAAAAACATAAGTCATAATAAAAATCAACATAATTTGAATTAACATATTAATGTTCAATGTGTGAAATAACTCCACATATTATTTTTAATATTTTATTTACTAATTTTTTTCCTACAAACTAATCAAAAGACAAATAGTGAGTTATAATTTGCTTGGAAAATGGAAGAAACTAACAAGTTTAATTATTGAATCATATTAAGGATAACCTTTGGTTTATGCTAACGAAATCAATCATGACACCAATTGGTAACCAATGCAAATATGAAAGCATCATTGAAATTTGATTTCATGTAGCAAAAATCATTAAATTTTACTATTTTAGAGTTCTCAATTTCATAAGAAATTAATTGCCTTTTTATTTGGTAGGATTGCGGAGAGTTAGAAATTATTGTTTCAATTTTTGAATTTGAAGGGAACTTGCATGGTAGAATTGAAAACATTCTTACTGTTCTTCATGTGAAAAGCAAATGAATCCATTCTCTAATGGCATTACTGTGTTACCATAAAGAAAATTAAGCCTGCATAATTACATTAGTCTTACAGGTCATAAGATCAAATACCACAATAAACTATAAGAAACTACAAAAAAACAAAATCTAGTGAGGGCGGCGGCCCCCGTTGGGCCTAAGGTATGTAGGCCTCCGAGTCAAATTCTGATACCATGCACATTGTAAAACTGATACCTAATATATGATGTTTTGTTTTTTAAATTAAAAATTCAGCAGACCGTTCTTAAGGATGAACAATTCCATAATTTTATCCTTAACACTATTTTCTATTTTCATGAATAGCAAAATACTATAAATTGATATCTGTTTGACTCGGCCACTGTCACACATGCATATACTTGCACTCTCTCACACATAGCAGTCATTTGCCCACACACAACACACAAGACACATATTGTGCACTATTGATACACATGTAATGTGACACCCACTCGCACGCACACATATTAGCAGCGGCAACACACATGTAAATATGCGTACACACACAGGTACATTGGTATGTACACCCGAATGGAACGCAAATGCAACCTGGAAGAGACATGTCAGGAACACGCCCTTATCAAATGAGACACTGTACAAGGTAGCAAGTGGAACTTAGAAACGAAGTATACAAACTACATCTGCATGTACTAACTAATGTAGTCATACTTCACCTATTTTGAAAGCATACTAAATAAAATTAATAACCATCAAACTTACATATGTTGTAGCTTAGAGCATCTCCAGTGGTGGGTCATCCACGAAAGGACAAAATTATGAATTCGTTTAACAATCGTTCGGTTACATATGGATATTACACACAATATTCAGAATTCAATTCAGATTCTGAATACGCCATGAACGTCCATTTAATGGGTGTCAGGGTCTGAAAGAGATCCATGCTCCTAAGCGTACAATGGCTATTATTATGTTTTTTTATTTAACACAAAATTAAAAACGAAAAAAAGTGATGAATAAAGATAAAAAATGACAGGATGGTTGGTTGGCGTACATTTAATGGATGCCAGAGGTCAGGTGACCATTAAATGGGCATCTGACTTTTGAGGAATTCAAGGGCGTTACGTCCACTTTGAATATTCGGAGTGTAACCCACTGTTGGTTATAGACTCAAGAGATACAAATACAGTAAAAATAGGCAATTGTCTCCATCAACGTGGCAATGTCGCGTATTGTATTACATAATTTTTGTAATAGCTAATTAGTTAGGACAATAAAGCCAAACATGGAAAATTCACAGTTTGCAGGGTAGCATCTAAGGGTGCATTCTTGACGAACGAAAACGGGGTATTTGAGCGGGGTATTTTAGCGTGGTACTGTAGCGAACGGGGAATGTGTTTTTAGCTACGAACTGGGTATTTGAGCGGGGTATTTAAGCGGGATATTTAATTGTTAAATTAATTGTTATGAATTAATTAAACACGATTTCACAAAACAAAACGACTAACATTTCATTATAAGAACTAAAATACAAACATAAATAACACAACTAGACTGGAAATTAAAACAAGTACATGAAAAGCTAAAATAGACGATGATGTGGTAATGTTCTCAACTCTGCTGTAATAAATCCACGTATACCCTCATTAGGAAGTATCTCAACAATCTCCATACCCCGCTGATCATTGCAGAGAATCATCAGAATATCCCACAACTCCACATTTACCAATCCCCGAGCAAGCTCGTAGCAACGGGTAGCAAGCTGGTGAATATGGTCGGTCAAAAATGAGCGGCTCGAGCTACCATGCTCTACCTGTCTGCGCCTAAAGGGCTGAGCAGAAGGAGGATCACCTGTAGCCATCCAGTCCCCATAGTAATCAGCATCGGTAGCGGTGAACGAAGCAACTAGCATGGGTACTGGTGGAGGTGCAGGTGCAGTAGGAGGCGCAACATCAGGTATCTGGTATGCACAAGTAGGCTTACACAAACAACCCTCGAATAAAAGGTCCTGCTCTCGGAACTTCATCGGGGAGTTCTTCCTGAACAGTCTATTTGACCGGGGAATTAAGTGCTCGCATCCGACGCGTCCTCTGACGCGAGCACGTTCCCTAACATGCCATTTTATGGCTGCAAACGGGGCCTAAACCTTTTTTTAGCAGAAACATATGCACATGTACTTGCAGACGTACGCAATCTCCTACTTGACATGCTCACTGTCACTACTCATGCGAACATACACACATGATAGTACCCATATATGCAAAAATTACATACTCCAGTATATTCTTTGTAAATGGAATCAAAAGTATGACTACATGCAACCAATAGAAAAGAGGAACACATAGGAAAGGAAATTTGATTTGGTTCAGTCACGAGGAATGCTTCTAAAACAAAACAGGAACCGCAAGATTTTATTGCAAGTTATATAAATTGTTGTGGTTTTCAAAGTGAGAAAATGGTGAAGTTATTGAAGTGAAGAGGAAGTTTCAGTTTTAAAATTGACCTTATATGCTTTCAAATTCAAGTTCAGATGAAACCGCATAAGTGCTGAATCTTGGTAAAACATATTTCCAAGACTTTTAACTATTTTTTTCTTTTTAATTCATCGTGTCGAAATACCTCATTTCAGTATTTAGGAATCCATACCGATAATGCTGACCAGGCATACCAACAACACAAATTAACACCAAAATTAATTACTAAATGATTTCAATTTCCATATGGAATCAAATTCCTATAAGTATTATTTATTATTATTATTTAATTCAACAACCATCACTAATATGTTCACCAAACAAACAATGCTTTTAGCATAATTTATATATTAATCCCTGTTGTCCAACTCTGATCCAAACATAATCACTACAATCACAACTACATAGAGATTTTCATCAACTTGTATAATATCGACACTGTTGTACATAACTCCTGATTTATTAATCACCATCCTCGGTATAAATTTCAATCAAATATAATTTCTAGATCATAGGGTGAAAATATAATTTACATGAATATATATAGTAGAAAGATAAAAAATACAGGTATTGTTATTGACACTTCAAACATTGTTAAGGGGAGGCCAATTTTTTCTTTTTAAAAAAATTGTTAAGGGGAGTACCAATGAGGAAAGTAGCTCCTTAACAAATAAAGGTAATTTTACCTTATTACCCATTTAGGCTTAATTTCACTCTTCTATTTATTAATCTAATTTTTAACTGTTAATCAACATCAACAGTTGTGGAGAAATCAAACCCTAACAAAAAACATGAACGAAAAGGAAAAAATATGATATTGACACAGGAGAGTGAGTGTTATGTTGGAGTTGATCAGAGTTATGAGGCGGTAAAATCTAATTTCATTTTATTAAATCTGTGCACATGTTGTTAGGGTTAATTAGTGTCGATCCAGACTCGATTCGGTTGTTGGTGATGATGTAAATATGCAAGAGCCATAGTATTTTTTTCAGTTCGCATATATCAATTTTTTAAAATCCTAAAGGATAAGCGTTTTCAGAGGAAAAAGATCAAACTTTTTTTCTGTTGACATAAATATGCTGAATTTTATAATTACGGATGCAATGCACCAAAAAATGGTTATTAATTTTCGATATATCATTGTCGAATACATATATAACCGATTACATGTTGCATTTGGTGCAATGGTGACGAACTGCTTATTTTAATCTAGTTTCCCTTGTCGAATAAGTTTTTTTATCTGGTTTGAAGGGGAAATCTGGGAAAATTAAGTAGTGTGAAATAATATGTGTGTAGCCATTAACAAATTTTCAAAATGTGGAGTGCTTTTAAAAAATGGCCCCCTTAACAATAGTTGGAGTGTCAATAACAATACCAAAAAATACAACCTTAGATGATTATCAAGGTAATGATTGCATATTCCAAATATCATATAATTATAAATAAATAAAAACTACCACATACCCAAAGGGATAGAAACTCAAAGTCTCTTCTATGATCTAGGCTTGCATACCACTTGTGTGTGTGTGTATATATATAGTTATATATATATATATATATATTTGAATTGTTCTAAACCTTTTTTCTGTTATCAAATTGATCCATACTATCCAAAAGTACTGCGAAATAACACCGTTAGATAATATCGTGATGATGTAGGAGCACATATGTGAAAATTCTGTTGGACTAACACTGGTATGTATTTAATATTTCAAGAGTATAACTTGCCTATACTACAAGAAAAATACCATGTTGCAACTAACGATTTGCAAAAGGTGACACATGACAGTTGCGGTAAATGATATTTAGCAACAGACCTAATGTAACACTTGCAATATATGAGATTTAGCAAGAGACCTTTTCTGTTGCGAAAAAGCATTTTTAACAACTGTGCTTCCCTTCCTATTGCAAAAACATGCTTTTAGCAATTGTGCTTCCATAACAGTTGCAACAAACATATTATTCGCAACTGCGTTTCGAAGACAGTTGCAAATAAATATCTTTAGCATTTCGAAGACAGTTGCGAATAAATATCTTTAGCAAGTGTTTTCGCCATTTAGAGTAACTGTATTTTTTTTACAACTGGTTAAGTTAGTTGCGAAAAAAATACTATTGAAAATTACATTTCTCTCGACCTTTGATAAATATAATTAATATTAAATACAAAAATATGAAGTATTAAGTAATATTTAGCTATAATATAGTAAGTATTGAGTAATAATAATTAATTAATATGAATTAATACTTTAATAATTTATCACGGTTAGTTATTAATAGTGTGTAAATTATATTTACCAACTATTAATTACATTTAATAATTAATAAATCTAATTAACAACCAATATTAAATAATTAATAAAATATTCATAATATTAAATAATTAATAACTAAATAATTAATAAAATATTCATAATAATTACTAAATAATTAACTATTAGTAATTACATAATAACTAAGATTATAATTTAATATAATTATTTTTTTAATATAATTTAATTATTATAAAGTGATGTTTATATTTAATAATTCTATGCAAATAATAATTAACAGTAATGTCTACTAATTAATTGTACTTAATTAAATATATTGATAAATATTAAATAATTAATATTGATTATCCTATAATCAATAATAATTATTAAATAACTAAAAGTTATAATTAATAACTAAGACTAATAATAATTGTATTTGATAATTAACTTTAATATGTATTTTTATTATTAGTATTTAATATTAATTATTTGTATGTAATGGTTGATAGTTTGTAATTAACTGTCAATAATTAATATTTAATGACTAATGTTAGTTAAATGATAATTAATAATTAATAGTATATATGATAATTTACATTTAATCATTGATATTCTATTAGAATAAAAGAATAACAAGTAATAATGATATATACTTAATATTTGGATTTGAAATTTTATTGGATTAAATTACAAATTCATATCTCAAGTTATTTATAGATAATTATAATATGTTGAAAGTTGTTTAAGAAGTGTGAACCAGACAATTTAGTTTAATAGGCTAATGAACCACACAACTTCCCTTTCGTAAGCGAAAAAAAGAAGTGCCATCCTGTAAATTTTACAACCCGCTCTAATTTTAGTTTTGCCGCGTCTACCCCTTTAATTTCCCTCTTAATCCTAGAATCCAAAACTGATCCCTTAATCAAAAATTTGTCATCATGTCTTCTTCCTCCAACTTCATCGATCATAATCCCAAATCCTAGATCCACATGTATCTTTGCCTTGTTCATAATTCGCAGCAGTGGTCAATGGGTGCACATGTTCGGCAATTTATATCCTTTGCTTCTCCTCTCGCTGTCACTGCCATCGTCAGCAGAAGCATCAGAGGCAAAGGAGAGAGGGAATTTAACATTGGCAAATGGAATATTTTAGGCGACTGTATAAAACAAGTCTACAAGAGTCCGTTTGCTTCCTTAGAACCTGAAGATCTTTTCTCCGATGAAGGCGATTCAAATGAATAGCTAGTAGATTTTCTTCTCTTAATAGATGCTTCAGTAAGGAGTAGGTATTTTTTTTCTGAACTTTTTTGAATTTCAGCTCAGCCTTATTCTATATTTATTAAAGTATATCTTAATGCCCATCAATTATAACTTGAAAGCTAAATCTTGATTCTGCAACTCTACAAAACCGAAAGTCCAAACCAAAATCTTGATCCTAACATTCTGGTTTTCGTTTCCAATTTCTTTTTTTGGGTGTGGGTGGATTGTTCTGACATAAAGGCTGTAATTTGTAAAAGTAAGTTGTTGGTGTATAATTAAACATGAGCAAGAATATGTGAAGAGGAGATATAGACACAATAAAAGAATTATTGTATAAATACAAGTTTTTTCAGTGTACGTTATGAAACTATACCAAATTTCCTTTTTTGTATATTAATCGTATTTGATTTTAGGTTAGATGAATTGAGTTTTGTTTTTGTTTTGATGGATGCATTTATGGCATAATGCTAGTTTGGGTCAACTCATTATATCGTGAGAAGCTGCTAAGAAGAGCTGTAAGGTTTGACATTTGATAATGGCTACAAAGTCATTAACTGACTTGCATTGTCCGACTAGCAAAAAAATAAAAAAATAAGTGTCACTAATTCTTCATGACGGATACATATTGGTTTCTCACCTTTTATGTCTTATCTAATGCTAGTACATCTTAATCTTAGAGTAACAAATATTGGCTATTAGGCTAAACGACTTGGTTTGTTCTCACTTTTTTGGAATTAATTCAACTTGTATGAAAAATACATGCATGTTGGCATATGAATTCTACATAGTTCGAGTTGACTGTAAATCAAATACAATGACATTTGTATACTCATCCTTCTAGAAATTTAGCAACCTTGAAATTATGATTATGATTTGATAACAACAAAGGTTACTTGCTCATACCGTTAATAAATTAAAAATGAGGAGGAAAACAAGATAATAATTGCTAATATGAGTTAAGAAAAACATGATTTCGAGTGGTTTGACTAAGAATGATCTATGTCTAATATGGTAGCTTTTGCTATTAATTTTTTCTCTATTACGTCAGTTTTCTTAGAAGATAATAATGCATAGCTATTGCTTCTTTTCCAAAGGCGGTCAGGAGCTTCAAATAAAGTTCCACTAGTAAGGAAAAAACAAGAGATATAAAGTGGCCTTACCAAAGTAGTTTTGTCAGGAGGATGGGCATAATGTCCCAGAGAGGATCGTCAGAGATAGGGATGACAAAAAAATCCATACCCGCGGTTATCCGTGGGTAAAATCCGTTATGGATATGAAACGGATAGTTAAATGGGTATCCATGGGAAAAATAAACGGGTATATTTAATATCCGTTAATTAATGGGGCGGGTACGGATAGTAAAATATCCATGTCTGCGAGTACCCGTGCCCGTATTGAATGTGATTTATTATTAATAGTCAATACAAAAAATATTGTTGTTGGCTGTTCGGTATTTGTATGCCTGCTTTTACTCAACTATTTATAATTAGCTGTCGATATTTTGATCGATACTTCTGTTATTGTCTCTTCTTTTTTGGATGTTGGTTTAAATATATATTGGTATTCTGAGGTTAGCATTTAAGAATTGGTCTAATTTGTTTTTTTTACCAAATGTACTTTTGAATAATTTCAATAAATGGATAAAAAATAAATTGAATAAATATAATGGATACCCACGAATACCCACCATTACCCGCAGCTTGTTTAAAACCCGTTTAATGGATACCCATGCGGATATGGGGCGGGCACGGGGCAAAAAATCACCCAACGGGGCGGGTGATGGGGTGGTACTACCCGCCCCCGCCCCCGCCCCATTGCCATCCCTAGTCAGAGAGTTGACTATACCATACATGCAAATTGTCTTTTATGAGCAAACATTTTAAGGGTTCTTTTTAGGCATTTCATTGTTTGAAGTTGGTGGGCGATGAGCATTGCTGTCTATTCTAGGCTATACAGATGCTTGCTATACCATTTAGTTGAACTTGAAAAAATTATTTTGTTCACTCATCTGCATATGAATGAAAGAAAAAAGACTCTTTTTTGGCATTTTGAAACAAGTTGTTCGCCCGACTTGCTTATTAACAGAATAAAATGCATATATATATATATATATATATATATATATATATATATATATATATATATATATATTTGAAGATGGGTAAGTCTTTTAATAAGGCTTCACAACCTAAAGAGATAAGGCCCAATATTGTCCCTTACGTACACACGCTACACAATTCAGGCAAGCCCATACCCGCGTCAAAAGCTAAATTCTAAAACATAAGAGAACAAAAACACCTTTACACTGTCATATTCTCTAAAGTTCCATTCTACAGTAATCAGAAAGCGAAATTAGGTCACGGCGGAAGGAAATTACTTACCTCGAATCGGATTTCTGCCACTTCCTCCCTCCAATCCATTGCTTGCATCTTCGCTGATGCTGGTGCCGGGATATATGTACGTGTCCTATCTTTAATTATATTCGCCGTTACTTTCACGTCTAGCCAATTCAGGTAGCTAACTTTATTTGAGGTTTGTGTTGTGTGATTGAAAATTCTGCTATTGCGCTCCCTCCAAATTGGCCAAATAGTGTAAATGAGGGCAATCTTATACATCTTGGCTTCATGGTTTACCAACTTCCTTACTAATGTTTATTTTGTCTTGATAATTACTCCAGACCCACTTTGAAAACTCACATTCAAAAAATAAATGTTGGTGAGTTTCAGTTTCTCTATTCCATAGAACACATAAGTTGTCTTGTAAAATCCCCCAAGAATTCTACCTATCTTTGGTAGGTAAGCGATTATGGATGGCTTTATATGTGGTGGCAGCCATTGCAGAGCAATTAACCCTATCCCATACAAAATTATGACATTCTTTGACCTGATGCTTCACCCTTATTGCTTCCCATGCTGATCGAGTGGTAAAATCTTTTGCATGTTTCCACGACCTTATGTCCTCTTCTTTGTTGTAAAACAGAAGCATGTATTCAATTTTGTCCTTAAGTTCTTCACTGCTTGGCAAACTTCTGCAATTCCACTTGTTCTCGATAATCAAATCCTCCACCTTTTTATTTGGGCACTCATATGCCGAATATGTATCCCATCCAAGTAAATCTACCAACGAGTTGTCTTCGATCTATGGACCTTTCCACAAGTCAGTTTCTTTCCCTTTGGCTATCTCTTTCATACAATTCCTAGCTAATTTATCTCTTATCCTCAAAATAGACTTCCATATGGGGGAGGAATTGTTGTCAGTATGCATTTGCTAAAAATTACCCCTCAAATTTCGTCCTCTTGGCCCATAGCCCACTTGAATTAATGATTTTCCATCCCTGCTTCACTGTAAATCCTTCTCTCATTTCTTTGAGATTACGAAGACCAACCCCACCTTGCTTCTTGGTTCGGCATAAGTCTGAATATTTAATATTGTGTAGGCTACCTTTCCAAAAAAACTCCGCACACACTTTCTCAATTTTGTATATAGAATCATCTGGCGACTGAAAAGTTCAAAGCCCAAAATTCACTTTAGCTTGAATAACCGTGTGTACGAGTTCCACTCTACTAGAAAATGATAACATATTTGCACTCCAACCTTGAAGTTTCTCCCTGATTTTTGTAATTAATTCTGCACATTCTGCATCTATGATTTTGTTCGAAGATAAAGGAACACCAAGGTATTTGACTAGTAGAGTTCCTTCGTGGACTTTCAAAACTTCTAACACTTCTCCTTTCTTTGTATTAAACTTATTGAGGTAACATCTGATTTTAAGTTCATTAACTTTTAGACCAGCATATTTCTCCAAAGCATCAAAAATTCTATTTATAGTTAAGGTTGCCCCTTTGGATGATCGAATGCATATAATAAGATCGTCCACATACAAAAGGTGACTTAGCTGAGGTTGAAAGTCATAAATAGTTTTGATTTCTTTCTTGAAACAAACAATTTACATTTGTAATGAGAAGAATTCCATCGCTACCACAAATAAATAAGGAGAGAGCAGATCCCCTTGTCTGATACCCCTATTACAACTGATATGACCCTTAGGAATGAGATTAACAAGAATGGAGAAGGTAGGAGTAGTAATACATTCTTCAATAAGAGCAGTAATTTTGGTGGGGAACCCCATACTTTGCAGCATATGTATGATAAATTTTCGGTTAATCTTGTCATACGCTTTGTGTAAGTCCACTTTTAAACAAACTTTTTATGCACCCTTTTTATTGAAATTTCAGACCAATTCATGACCCAACAAAGAATTGTAAGAGATGCTTCTTCCTTTAATGAAGGCACTTTTGCACTCAATAATGAAATATGGCAATATAAGGTAAATTTTGTTGTAAATAACCTTAGAGAGGATTTTGTATACCATGGCCTATAATCTTTAATTCTTGTGGGGTTATATTTTTTAGGGATGAGGCAAATGAATGCATGATTTATTTGTTTAAGAATTCTGTTAGTTCTAAATGCTTCCTGAATGGCACTTACCACATGTATTTTCTGATCTTCCCAATGTTGTTTGAAGAATCCAGAACTCAAACCATTTGGCCTAGGGCTGGGATAACCATGAATACTAGCCAAATCTTCCCAGAATTCAGCACTGTTGACTGGTCGGCGGAGCTTACGATTTCCAGTAGCATTCAACATTCGCCTGCAGTGGATGTTGGGTAGGTCACTCTCTGTTTGGCCATTATACAAATCTGAGTAATATTTGATCGCTTCCTCTTCCATCACTTGATTACTGTTACTTGATGAACCATCATGTTCAAAACATTGCATATTAGAATTGAAGTTCCTCCTAATAGACATTTTTGTATAAAAAAATTGGTGCACTAGTCCCCTTCAGTAATCCATCTTTCTTTGGCTTTTTGTTTGAGTTCAATTGCCCTGATTTTGAGTGCATCTTTAAGTTTCCCTTGCAAGTTGTAATATGCTTTCCAACTATTATCCTCTTCATTATCTTCATCAGGTTTGGTCCATAACTCTTTACACTAATTCTGTAGTGTTGTGACGTTGTCTTGATCTTTAGGTCTAAGCCTATTCCATTCCTTTAGGCAAAGTTTAACCAATTTGAGAATGTGCATAAGTTTATAAAAGAAAGTCCCTTCCACATGCAACAATGCATTAATCTGTATAACATCCCTATATCCTTGCGCCTGTGGCCATGAATTGCAATATCGAAACAGTTTGCCTTTAACAGTATCACTTTCTCTGTTAACAATACATGCAGAGGACTATGATCACTTGTAGTATTATAAAGAAGGTTAACTGAAATCTTTGAAAACATATTGATGCCATCTACATTCACTAACACTCTATCCAGATTACATGAAATTTTCTTACACTCCCCACTTCTCCATGTGTATTTCAGACCATTGTGGACCAGTTCTAGCCGCCCGGATGCAACCACACAAGCGTTGAACTCTGCTAACTGGGAAACCCTTAGCGTAAGTACCTTTTTTCATGATTCTTAAGCACAACATTAAAATCACCCATCATAATCCATGGTTTACCCATATTTTTTCTTATGTCACTTAATTTGTTCCATAGGTGTACCCGTTGTGAGGGTAAATTACATGCATAAATAGTGGTTACCATAATAGCTAAACCCCCATGATTGGGAGCCTTGATGGTAATCTGTTGTTTATCTTTCACTGTGATTTGGATACTCTAAATATGTTTTTACCATATAATCATAATTCTATCCTTCTCACTCATGTCATTATTGTTAGTCAACACCCATTCATCACCGATGGTCATGTCAAAATGCTTCATGTTTTCATTATTAAATTTATTTTCCAAAATGCTCAAGATAGAAGGAGATAAATTCCTTCTTAAATTACAGAGATCTTACTTTCGAGCATCATTGTTTAGACCTCTCACTTTCCAACTTACTATAGACATTTAGGAAGTTGATAGGTACTCCTCAACAACCTAGGAGGGACTTCCTGCATGTTGGCCTCTTTTTGTTTGATGAATTGAGCATCATACTTTGCATTTGCTTTGGTGTACTTATTTGATGGAGTTTCTCCATCTGAAAGTGCTATTTTATCTGACTCCATCTGTTTGTGTGATTCTTTAGATGCTTGCTTTTTTGGTGATGCTTTATCTGATTGGGTTGGATCCTGCACTTCTTGGGCCTTATCATCCACAAAGCCAAGGCCCATCTACTCCTGGTCCAGCACCGGGGCTGTAACCAGGCTACTCTTCTTAGTAACTGTTTGTACATTATGACTAGTAACTACCAGGGGTACTAGAGGGGGTTCTGCAGTTAGTGATGTGGAATTTTGACTAGTAACTCTAGGTTCACCATTGACAACATGATGGCTCTTGGTATGAATTAGTGTGATTTTAGTTTGAGGGTTAGGTTGCTTATATAGAATTTTGATTAATTAAGAGCCGTTAGATTAACCTAGAAGCAATCAAGACCATCCAGACAAGATAGAATAACCACCTCAGCCCTAATGACTCAATAGTGAGTCAAAACGTCGTCACATTTCAGATCTACCCGGGGGGTAGGTCGACCCCCTGGTCGACCTATATGGGTAGGTCGACCCCCAGGTCAACCCCCTGGTCGACCTGGCCCTTGGGCGGGAGAATTCCCGCCCAGCCTGCTCCCCTGTTTGACTTTTGAATTTCAAATTTTCTGAACCTGAGCTGTTTTTAATTTATTTAAATTATGAAACTTCGGAAGGCCATAACTTCTCCATACGGAGTCCAATTCACGCAAACTCGGACTCTATCTGAAGCAGAATTCCGAGACGAATGCAATGTCGTAACCCGTTTCCCTTAATTCTCACATTTGAAATTAAGTATTCTTAAATTCATTAATTTTTAATATTTAAAATCATGGGGTGTTACATTCTCCCCTCCTTAAAGGATTTCGTCCCCGAAATCTCCAAGTTAAGGAGAATGTATATCCTAACATCCAATCATCCATCTACTCAACCATCAAACACAGGCATCCATTGTCCTTACAAGATTTCTAATGCCGTATGAACATATGTAAAAAGTGTGTGTATATGTTCCTTATCTAATGCAAAATCAGGCGGTCTGCTGATTCAGTTTACCTCCTTAATGCAAATCATGATAGTGTCATGCATCCATTATGCGTGCAAAAGAATCCTAACGATACATATTACTTCTACATTTGTGCACAAACATTCATCAGAATGCAGCATCCATATGATAACACAACCATTATACATCAATTAATTTAAATATGCACACACATTTATATGCAATATGAAGGTGATTGAGCCGGTCTAGTGCCTAATGTGTGTGTACATGCATCCACGGGCAACCACTAGCTACCACTTGCAACCACTCACAACCATCAATCATAACATGTTTCAAACACATGTTTACATCCATCGGTTTCTACCTAAGGATAAATAATAGGACTGAGGAGATATACTTAAAAAGGCAGATATAAGCATGAATAAACTTATGGAAAAAGAGATCAAGGAGGTACCCTCAAAGAGAAAAGGGTAGGTTGCGCGTATTTTCCTCTCAGTTTCCAAGTCGCGTCTTCCTCATCATCGCTCCATTGAACTTTAACAAGCTTGACTTCACGGTTGCGTAGCTTTTTGACTTCCGTACCCAAGATACAAGTTGGAACTCTTCTTACAGTCGCTTCTCGTTCTACTTCTACTTCCTCTAGTATACTTGGCTCCACCACTTCCGCAGATTCATGTAAGCATTTTCGTAGTTGAGAAACATGAAAAACATTATGAACTCTAGCCAGTCTCTCGGGTAGTTCTACTCTGTAAGCCATCGTCCCAATCCTTTCAATGATAGGAAATGGACCTACAAATCTTGGTGCTAGCTTTCCTACAGACCCAAAGCGAATGACATTCCTCAAAGGAGATACTTTAAGGAACACCCTATCTCCAACCTTAAACTCAAGGTCGGTCTTTCTTTTGTCTGAGTAGGACTTCTGTCTATCTTGTGCATCCTTCATCTGTCTTCTTATCAAGTCACCTTTTCTGAGGTCTCTCTAATCATGTCTGGCCCAAGTACGAGCTTGTCTGTAGACTCCCACCAACGAGTTGGTGATCGGCACGGTCTTCCATATAAAGCTTCGAAGGGCGCTATTCCTATGGTGGCTTGGTAGCTATTGTTGTAGGAGAATTCCACCAAAGGAAGATGATCCTCCCATGTCCCTCCAAAGTTAAAAATGCACAATCTCAAGAGGTCTTCTAATACTCTGTTCACCCTTTCCATCTGACCATCGGTTTGGGGGTGATAGGCCGTGCTTAAGCATAATTGGGGGCCTACTGCCTCTTGCAAACTCTTCCAAAACTTGCTCGTAAAGATAGGATCTCGATCGCTCACTATGGTGGAGGGTATCCCATGGAGTCGAACTATTTCTTTGAGATAAATGGATGCTAGGGACGAGGCAGTCCTTCTACTTTTAACAGGTATAAAGTGAGCGCTCTTAGTGAGCCTGTCCACTATTACCCAAATACTGGTATTGCCCCTTCTTGACCAAGGCAACCCATCAACAAAGTCCATCAAAATGCTATCCCACTTCCACTGTGGGACCTCGAGAGGATGAAGCAGACCTCCGAGCTTCTTCTGCTTCGCTTTGACTTGCTGGCATATCAAACACTTAGCGATGAACTCAACTACATCACTCTTCATTCCATTCCAAAAGAAAACCCTTTTTATATCTTTATACATCTTGTCTCCGCCTGGGTGTATGGTCAGTTTGGAATGGTGCACCTCTTCGAGAGCCATCTTCATTAAATCCCTTACTTGTGGGACGCATAACCTTCCATCCTGTCTCAACCAACCCCTACCATCGAAGGAGTATCTATTGAGGTGACTAGAAGTCTCACCCCTAACTAGATTTTCCATCACATCAACTAGCTAAGGGTCTTCACGTTGCGTGGTTCCTATTGAGTCCAAAAGAGTAGGCCGCACCTCTAGTGATGCTAACAGACCAGGCACAATTTCAGAGGAGGGCCTAAAATTAAAGTTTGCTATATATTCCAAGCTTTGCCTTTCTACAAAGAGAGGACTCAAGGTCAGCTTTTTCCTACTTAAGGCATGCACTACCACATTGCCCTTGCCAGGGGTATAGGAAATCTCAAAATCATAAGAGACCAGAAATTCCATCCACCTTTGCTGTCTTAAGTTAAGATCCTTCTGCGAGAAAAGGTACTTCAACGATTTATGGTCAGTATACAATTCAAACTTCTCACCTGGGATATAATGGCGCCAAGACTTAAGCGCAAAGACGATGGCAGCCAACTCTAGATCATGGGTTGGGTAGTTTTTCTCATGTACTTTCAACTGTCTGCCTCCATAAGCTACTACCTTCCCTTCTTGCATTAAGACAACACCTAGTCCCGTACCACATGCATCCGTGTATACGGTAAACATCTTGCTCCCATCCGACAATGTCAGAACTGGGGCTGTTGTTAGAGCCCTTTTCAAACGTTGGAAAGCAATATCACAATCCAAATCCCAAGCGAAAGTTAGGTTCTTCTTCGTTAATTTTGTGAGCGGGTCTGAGATTTTAGCAAAGTCTTTAATGAATTTTCGGTAAAAGCCCGCTAGCCCGAGAAAGCTTCGGACTTCGGTTGCATTCCGTGGAACCTTCCAATCTTACACCGCAACTACTTTTGCGTGGTCCACGGCTAACCCCTCTTTGGATACCACATGTCCAAGAAACCTCACCTCTTCTCTCCAGAAATGGCATTTGGAGAATTTGGCCTTCAGCTGATGTGTACGAAGAGTATCCATGACTTCCCTTAAATGCAAAGCATGCTCTTCTTCATTCTTCGAGAAGATCAAAATGTCGTCTACGAAGACCACCACAAACTTATTAAGGAATTCTCTAAACACCCTACTCATCAAGTCAACGAAGTAAGCGGGTGCGTTTGTTAAGCCGAAAGGCATGACAAGTCATTCGAAGAAACCATCCGGGGTTCTGATTGCGGTCTTATCAATGCTGTCTTCAGCCACTCTTAGCTGATGGAACCCGGTAGCCAAATCTAGTTGGGAGAAAACAGATGCACCTACAAGTTGATCAAACAAGTCATATATTCTTGGAAGTGGGTGCCTATTCTTCTTGGTCAGCTTGTTTAGCTCCCTATAATCCACGCATAGGCGAAGTGAACCATCCGCTTTGGTTGCGAATACTGCTGGAGCACCCCATTCAGAAATACTCTGCCTTATAAACCCCTTTTCGAGCAGCTCTTTGACTTGCTTACTGAGCTCTTTTCTCTCCCTAGGATCCATGTGTCTAACGGGTAGAGCTACGGGTTTTGCATTATCAACAAGATATATGCGGAAGTCCATCTCCGCTTTGGAGGTAAGCCCTTCACCTCTTCAAATACATCTGAGTATTCACAGACTACTCTAACAGACTGCAAGTTTTCAACAGACGCATCAAGAGATTCTAGGTAACTAAGCATAACAGAATGTATGGGGTTACAAGAGATTTTGAGAGTGTTGCCAAGGCGAGTCATAAGTCTAACCACTCTCTTTTCACAATCGAGGACGACACCATTACTGGATAACCAATCCATGCCTAGAATCAATCCATAGCCCGTGAAGCAAAGAACGAAGGCATTTCATTCAAACTCAACGCTCAAAATAGACACTCTCAAATCCCGACAAATCATTGAAAAATGAGCCGAACCACCAATAGGATTTGAGACTACTTTGGGATCCATAACTAGACTAGTATTTAGGTGCAGTGTTTCAATTAACGAAGCAGACAAAACGAGTGTGAAGCGCCAAAATCAAATAAAGTACGAACAGGATGATCAAATAGAAAAACCAAACTTTCAACAGAAATGTTTCTACCTCTCTCCCGTCCTGGTGCCATGAGAGCCTGAATCTCCCCTCTTGCCTGCCCTGGTGCCATAAGAGCCTGAATCTGCCCTCCAGAAGTGGACCCTGTTCTTTTCCTTTGCCCTTGTTTCCTCGGGCAGTCTTTAATTAGATGTCCTGCCTCTCCACAGTGGAAACAGCCAATCTTCTTCTTCTTCCTACAGTCCTTGCTCAGATGGCCTGGTGTTCCACAATTAAAGCACCTTTTCTTTCCTTTGCTATTGTTGTCCTTACCACCTTTCTTAGGTTGCTGCAGTGGCTTCTTTTGATCCCCTTTCTTTTCTGGTGCCTTATTAGCGTTAGTGCATTTCTCCTCTTCATGCATAAGCGCCATGTCAACTAGTTTCTCAAAGGTAGCCCCCATAGGAATGTGGGTCATAGCTAACCCATGTAGAGGCTCATTCAAACCTTTAACAAACCTCAGGGCCTTCTTTTCAGGTGTGTTCACCAAGTCTAAGCCAAACCTCGCCAACTGATTGAACTTGTTGACGTACTCCTTTACTGATAAATTCCCCTGCTTCAATGCCAAGAATCTTTCTATGTATAAATTCTCTTCTGCTCGTGAGAGAAATTTCATCTCGAACCTATGTCTGAAATCCATCCACGTCTCTACTGGACACTCTCCATTCGTGACCTCCCACCAAAACGAGGCTTCGTCCTTCATTAACCAAGCGGCCAATTAGACCTTCCTTCCATCTTCTACCTCGAAGATACCAAACAAGTCTTCTACCTCCTTAAGCCAATTTCGAGCTTCAACAAACGTCTCTGATCCATGAAAAAGTTTTCTGCCCATTGCTCGAAAGTCTTTGCATATCTTTGAAAAATTATCAACACGGGGAGGGGGAGGGGGAGGAGCGGCTGCAGCTGGGGGAGGAGGGATGTCTGCTAGGCCTGCGGCAGTGGCCCTAGCCTCCAGATACCTTCTGAACCAGGTTGGTATCGGTATTCCCTCGGGTATCTCGGGTAACCCAGACATGCTGAAAAAAAATGAAGAGATTCAAAACGGAGAATTTGAAAGAAAGATATATGACTCTTAGGGGTTATGTTTTTAAAACAAACTTTTCTCTTGAAAATACTTTCCTTAAAACATACTTTCGAAAGTATTTCTTTATAAAACGCTTTTAAAAGACAGTTTTTCAAAATCTCTTATCTGTTCTGTTAACCTTCAACTCCGATACCACGTGTAACACCCCACGTCCATTAATGTCACTCTCAAAGGGAATGCATTAACTTTCATGGAGTATTATTGGTGAATAGAGCAGAATATAACAAGACAGATACATATATTGGTACATGAAAATTTTCAAAACAACATTTATTACAGCGGAGAAATAGTTTGATTACAACAACCTTATAAACCAACAGAAAAACCAAGTACACTTAGTAACCATCTTGACAAATTGTTTTCTGAGTACATAAAGTAAAAAGCATAACCCCAACATAAGTAGCCATAAAAGAGATGAGCTGAACTTTACTTTCAACAATCCAAGCACTTCCAAAAGAGAGAGAAAGATCCTAATCAAGCTCCACTAGTACTAGTCCCACCCTGAGAACCTAGGGCGGGAGAAGGAAGAAAAGAGGCGAAAACAAAGGGGGTCAGACATAAAGTATGGCGAGTACCATAACTTTAACACTACAATTATGAAAGTAATTAGGATAAGGCATAAACTGGAAAAATAAGGAATGACTGTGAAACAAGTGGGCAAGGCAAAACAAACAGGAGGAATATTCTGGCGTTAATCTCGCTCCTAATCACTATAGGATAATTGCTATACTGCACCACTACTAGCCACCCTAAAAGTTGATCCCGCCTACTGAACACAATAATCATAATGGTAGTTTCGTGTACCCCTAGCTGTCTTCATAGGTGCCGCCTGCCCCTATCTCCACTAGTTGTACCCACTACCCCCATGCGATCGGCTCCCTAACTCGTAGATACCCGTGCTGGTCCCACAGTGGGGTGTATCACTCCGCAAAGTGGCAACCCGATACCACTAAAGATGTACAACTTATATTTACATGATGTAACAACGTCTTACCTACCAGCACGGGCCCACGCATGCATATGACCCCATTGGACTTGCGTTACCACCATTAACCCATTTTGACCTCTTACAATCAAACCCATTAAGCGTGTCCCGTCCTCGATCTAACTCGAGCTCACAAAGATAATTAATGGGTTACTGATTTGAAATGGGTCCCCCATGCTTGACACAAGCTTTCCACCTATGCTTGGTCCCCACTAGAATTTTCCACTTAACCCCCTCTTATTCATGACTTCTTTACATGTTTCAATTTGGTTAAGTGTTTCTAATCGTATTTCACATGCCACCCATGTCACCCACTTAACCCTCATGTCCCACCACATGTTTATCTTCGTTAAGTGTTACTTAGTTCATTATAACCGTAACTTTGAAAGACCTCCCACATTAGACTCCCGTTTGCGGTTGCTGGATTTGCCGGGCAAGTCTGGGCAGTCTTATACCGCAAACATGTCTAACCTCGTGTCATTACAACTGTTACGCATTTAATTTATGCCTTCGACCTCTCACGTTAGATTACCGTTTGTGGTTGTTGGATTTGCCGGGCGGGTCCGGGCAGTCTTACACCCCAAACGAGTCTAACCTCGTGTCTTAGGCGTTTATTATTACAAAATTATTTCACCCCAGTATGAATTAATTATCCCTATTCAAATTTTCAATAATTTCCAAATTAATTATGTCCATGATTGTCACCTAAATTATGTCCATACTTTTTAGTTTTAAAAATTATACCAATTAAGTCTCAATTTAATTATATGCTTTTAAAGCCATTTTATGCCAATTCACAATTTACATAATTAGTATTTTCCTATTTGTCCCCATGCTATTCGTACGTTCAAATATGAAATACGTTAGACTCGCAAATAGTCTAACTTATATATATATATATATATATATATATATATATATAAAAGAACATCACAACTTGCATAACACATAACAACAGATCTAACTTGCAAATGGGAATAAAATTGCATAGCCAACAATTTGCATAGACAATGTCATATAGAATCATATATTTGCATAAATTACCATGGATCAAAATATAGATCTAAACATGAAATTGTGAACTCGCATATATAAATTATGGGTCTCGCTTAACTTGCATATGTGAATATAATTTTCACCCAAAAATGAGAATTTAGTTTTTCACCTAAACTTGCATATGGATTTCTACAACTTGCATATGAATTTCTACAACTTGCATATGAATTTATCACATGTTTTTGCATATAAACTAGCATATGTATATACTTGATTCACATATAAACTTGTGTACAATTCACATATAGACTTGCATAAGATTCATATTCAAACTAACATACAATTTAACATCCCAAACTTGCATAAGATTCACATATGAATTAACATATGATTTAACAACCCAACTTGCATAAGATTCACATATGAATTAACATATGGTTTAACATCCCAAACTTGCATAAAATGAATCAAGTTAAATATGAAATAGATCTACAAAGTTAAACAACATCATGCGATTCAACAGACATGTTCTCATAATCCAATTACAACCCATCATAATTAATTTAATAATTATATTGTGAAAGAAATAGTACTCAAAAACAAATGAACAGTCTTGTTTTTCTGGGATCTGTATTCTGAAACTGAATTGCTCGCCTTTGATGTAGACTAATTGTTATTCTAATTTAGATTAGATTTGATTTTGATTCTTGCTTCCATCTTGCTTTTGAGTTGAAAGAGAACGACAACTACTCTAGGTTCACCATTGACAACATGATGGCTCTTGGTATGAATTAGTGTGATTTTAGTTTGAGGGTTAGGTTGCTTATATAGAATTTTAATTAATTAAGAGCCGTTAGATTAACCTAGAAGCAATCAAGACCATCCAGACAAGATAGAATAACCACCTCAGCCCTAATGACTCAGTAGTGAGTCAAAACGTCGTCACATTTCAGATCTACCCGGGGGGTAGGTCGACCCCCTGGTCGACCTATATGGGTAGGTCGACCCCCAGGTCAACCCCCTGGTCGACCTGGCACATGGGCGGGAGAATTCCCGCCCAGCCTGCTCCCCTGTTTGACTGTTGAATTTCAAATTTTCTGAACCTAAGCTGTTTTTAATTTATTTAAATTCTGAAACTTCGGAAGGCCATAACTTCTCCATATGGAGTCCAATTCACGCAAACTCGGACTCTATCTCAAGCATAATTCCGAGACAAACGCAATGGCGTAACCCGTTTCCCTTAATTCTCACATTTGAAATTAAGTATTCTTAAATTCGTTAATTTTTAATATTCAAAATCATGGGGTGTTACAGACACACTTTGTCTTCAGACTGCTTCAGATCCAGTTCAGTCACCTGTATAACCTGTCACAGAAACACACACAGTAAAATGAAAAAATATAGATTTAAATGTTGGCGAATATAAATTTATTTTAAATTTTATTTGCCTCGGAATTTTGGTGTGTTTCTCATCATATTTCTAGACTTGGTCTGATATATATCCATTTATTTAAGTCTAGATTGTTTGCGATATTCACAGTGATTCACTGTAAATACCACAAGATAAACTAAACAACTTGTGCCTGTAGATCGACCTCAACACAACTATAGAGGTCTGCTGATCAAGACCAGCCTCAACTCTCATTTGTGGTCTGCTGGTCTTGACCAGCCACGACACAACGTATATTGGTCCGCTGATTCATATTGAATTATTTTTGGCACTTGTATATAGTTTTTTTTTCCAGGTAGACAGGTACAAATCTCAAGCAAGCACATGGAACTTGTGAAGCAACGTAATATATAAACACACACACACACATTTATATACACACACATCATTGTATATATATACATGTATAAATATTTATATATGTCAGTACCACAAGAAAAAGCAAAATTGGCAATATAAAATGCACAAATTAACGGTGCATCAATGGACAAGTAGCATGGCATGCAACACAACCATCTAAAGACATAAACTAGCAAAGATATGGACATGATCATGGTAGTGCACACACACATGTGTACAAAAACAAAGGTCAACATTCATTAAATACATAAAAGCATAGCCAAGTGACAAAAACAAATGCGTATGGCATGCATGGGATGCACAACAACATCAAAGCTCCAATTCCAAGCAAGCGGTGAATACACAAGCTTTAAGGTGCAGCGGCACAAATGTATAAAATGGGACGGCATAGCAGTTTCAAGTTGCATAATGTCAGGCCAATGAAGAAGAAAAGTCAAGTTCAAAGACTAGTGCACAGAATGGTAAATGGACACAATTGTTACAGCAAAGTTACAGAATCAAGCCTTAAAGTGGCCAGGTCAAGTATAACGTGTGACAACTACAATACAAATGTGCACACAAGCATGTTGAGGCAGAGCCACACACACACACACGCACATATATATATATATATATATATATATATGCATTCAACATAATTCATGGTGCAAGCAATGGGGATAAGTCAGGATCAACAAACACACAAGTACTACATGTCAAAGCATAAGATACAAGGGCAAAACAGTGGCACAACATTTCAGAATGCACACAAACCAAGTGCTATAAATCGATAGTGTAGTGATAAGAGAGATAGGTGCACCTGTTCACAAATTCAAGGCAATTCGGTTGTACAGTCATGAAGCAACAATGCACAGTTCACATACATGGTGCAACACAGGAGGGGTTGTGCTGATCAGTACGTAGCATGGCAACATGGTGATGTGAATCAAACTGAAACATCTGTTCTTATTGACCAGACAAGAGCAAGCTCTAGTGTTTATGGCACAAAGAAAGTGCAGTATCACTCAAGGCATGATCAAATGATTAACACAGTCATTCATACATACATGGAAGCAATGAATACACAAATTGCCAAATTTCAAGAAGTTCTAAACACAAAACAAGGTGGTAGAATTCAAGTGTAGCAGTGATACTATGACAACCCACGTCCGTTAATGTCACTCTTTATCAGAATGTATGAAGTTTCATGAAGTGTTATAGGTAAACAGAAACGGAATGTCACAATACATATATAAAATAGCAGCGGAAATTTAAAACATCATTATTTAGCATAAAAACATCGTAGCCTCAAAACCAGTTACAACATCAAGCTAAAATACCGAAGCCAAGTACATGAAACCAAAACATCTGTCTTGCGCTAAAAACCATCAGAGTACAGAAATGTAAAATCATAATCCCAAATAATAGACAAGTAGTCGAAGCGATATATCGAAGCAGATCCAGATCCAAGCAGAAACAGAAGAGAGAGTCATAATCAAGCTTGAGCGTTCCTACCTTGAGAACCTAGTGGGGAAAGGAAGGGAGAGAAAAGGAAACAAAACGGGTCAGACATAAAGTCTGGCGAGTCCAGTGACTTTTAGCATATAAAGAAGTAAAAATATCATGATAGACATATAAACTGGATGAGAGGTAGCAATGTCGTATAACAGGTATAAACAGACTAAACTGGATAAGCTGAATAAACAGAGTAGATTATGCTTCTCAAAAACTTTTATCTGCATCGATACTAGTATAATAGATATGTGAAAGGATTTGGTATCCCCTAATTACTTTACAGAAACATAATGATCCCCACAGAAATATAATGGTAGGATTAGGTATACTCTAGTAACGGTTTTTACCCAAACAGAAATAACAGGCACCCCAACAGAAATAACGGGTGTAACCCCAAACAGAAATAACAGGTACCTTAACAGAAATGGACAGGACTAGGCGTACCCTAATTACTACCCTCAAGCGATTGACTCCCTATTGTGTAAATATTCTGTGTTGGCCCCATAGTAGTGTGTATTACTCCCTAAAGAGGCAACCTACAGAAGGACACAGACCAATTTATTGGTGCTACAACGATTTATTTTCCCCTTACAGACCAGACTCACACGCACATGACTCCGTTGGAATGCTCCCGTACACCCCCCCTTTCAAATGAAAATCTTATAATCAGTTTAGTATGCGTGTCGTGACCCCTACCTAGTGCGGGGTCCCCGTTTAATACCAGAATGGGTTACTGACTGATATGGGTCCCATACAGCAGATGACACAAGTCAAACCCCTAAACTTGTGTCCCCTAATTAACTAAGACTTTTAATAGGTTAAGCCTACAGATTAATATGTTTGCCTAACCCCCACAGGTTAAGTTTCACAGGTTAACAGGTTCATTTAACCCCATCAGATTAAATAGGTTTACTTAACCCCAACTGATTAAATAGATTTACTTAACCCCTATAGATTAAACAGGTTTCACAGATTACTTACAGTTTCATTAACATGTTCCACTTAATCTTTAAATTAAGCCTACAGATGTATATGCCCCCAAATCCCAGTCATAATTCACAGTATAAGATATGCACCCAAATTTTAGTCACATTTCACAATATAGGTTATGCCCTCAAATTCCAGTCATGATTCATAGTACAAGTTACACCCCCAATTTATCATTCCCAATTTACATATATTTCAGCGATATTAGCCTAGGCTCGAAGGTAGCCTAGGCTATAAAAATAAAAAGGAAATAAGAGGGGGAAAAGAACAGAAATAGGCATATAATAGCAGAAATCGGCATGTAATAACTGAATTAGGCATAAAAGAACTGAACAACAGAACAAGTATACAGAAGAATACATGTAATAATAGCAAAACTATTTAGGTATGAATCAGATTCTTAACAGGCATAGGTTCAGATCCAGTTTTATAAACATTTCGGGTTACTGTTAAATTTTTATATCTAAAAGTAACATGAACTCACAGAGAATGGATCGATGTACAAGAATTGTTTCTGATGTATGTATAGGTTGATGTTTGAAGATGATAGTCTGGTTCAATCCAAGCTGGGCAGCATCTCATTGTCTCCATTGTTTGAGGTGTAGGAAAACAATAGAAATGTTGTCCTTTATATAGCCTATCCTCAACGAACCTAGTCAACAAATGCATCCAAGAGCACTTAGAAGAATTTGGCCAGATCGTAGTTGGGTCGACCCAACCCCACTTGGGTCGACCCATAAGTCGACCCACGTGACCTTGGGTCGACCCATAGGTCAACCCAGACCAAGCGTGGGTCAGACCCCAACGGGTCTAGTTCCCACCTACTTTTGCCGCTCATTTCGTTTGATTTTATTTGAACTGTTTGAATTTTTTCAGTTTTTTTATTCATGTATATTTTTCTTATACTTACACAAACTTCTGACTTTATATCTTCCTCATACGATGTCCGTTTTATGCAAACTCGGAGTCTCTCTTAAGCAGAATTCTAAAACGAATGCAATGGTACAGTCCATTTTAGTTGATTCCCAATATTTAATTATGTATCCTTTAGTTTATTGTTAATAATGTCCTTAAAAATTACGGGGTGTTACATTCTCCACTACTTAAAGGATTTCGTCCTCGAAATCTCCAAGTTAAGAAGAATGTGTACTACATCCACCTACAGTCATCTACTCATCCATCATCCACAGACATCCATTGTCCTTAAGAGATTTCTAATGCTTATATGAACATACGCAAAGGTTTGTGTATATGTTCCTATGCTAATGCGAAAAATCAGGCGGTCTACTAATTTAGACAACCTCCTTAATGCAATGTATGTTAGTGCCATGAATCTAAGATGTATGCAAATAGTCCTAGTATATCATATAAATACTATATGTGTGCATAATCATTCGTCCAAGTGCAACATCCATATGATGATACATCCACTTCCATCCATAAAAATAAAAATGCACACACATCCATATGCAGTATGAGAGTGCTTTGAGCCGATCTAGTACGTAGTGTGTGTATGCATCCACGAGCAACCACTAGCAAACACTTACATCCATTTGCATCCATCAAACATGACATGTCTCAAACACATGTTTACATCCATTGGTTTCCTACCTAAAGGTCGAAGATTCGCTCGATAGGATATACTCAAATGACAGAAGCAAGTACGAATAAAAGCTTGAAAAAAGAAGTTAAGAACATACCCTTGAAAAAAAAGGGTACGAAGCGCGAATCGTGTCTTCAGTCTCCCAAGTTGCATCCCTGCAGTCTTCTCCCCATTGTACTTTCATCAACTTGACCTCTCTGTTGCGTAGTTTCTTAACCTCTATTCCAAGTATACGGGTAGGAACTCGTCTAACTGTCGCCTCCCTTTCTACCTCTACTTCCTAAAGCATGCTCGAATCAACTATCTCTGTTGTATCATGCAGACATTTCCGCAAATGAGAAACGTGGAAAACATCATGAACACCAGCCAATCTCTCTACTGGTCTCACCCTATAGGCCATTTGACCTATCCCTTCCACTATGGGAAATGACCCTACAAACCTTGGCGCCAATTTCCCTACAGATCCAAAGCGAACCACATTCCTCAAAGGTGATACTTTGATGAAAACCATGTCTCCCACCACAAACTCAACATCAGTCCCTCTCTTATCTGCATAGGACTTCTGCTTGTCCTGAGCTGTCTTCATGCATCTATGGATAAGATCAATCTTTTCTATAGTCTCTCTAATCATCTTAGGTTCAAGTAGAAGCTTATCCATAGACTCCCACCAACAAGTCGGTGATCTGCAAGGTCGTCCGTACAGTTCCTCGAAGGGTGTCATGCCTATACTAGCCTGATAACTGTTGTTGTAGGGTAACTCAACCAATGGGAGATGCTCCTGCCAATTCCCTCCGAAGTCTAGGATACAAAACCTCAAAAGGTCCTTAAGAACTCTATTCACCCTCTCAGCCTGCCCATTGGTCTGAGGGTGATATGCGGTTCTAAAACAAAACCATGTACCTAATGCCTCTTGCAGGCTCTTCCAGAACACACTAGTGAAGATGAGGTCACAATCACTCACTATGCTAGAAGGCATTCCTTGTAAACGGACTATCTCACGAAGATAAACCGATGCCAACCATGATGTGGTTCTCCTACTCTTAACAGGAATGAAATGAGCACTCTTAGTAAGCATGTCTACTATAACCGAGATAGTGGTGTTGCCTTTCCTCGACCTAGGCAAACCATCGATGAAATCCATAGAGATGCTCTCCAAATTCCACTGTGGAACCTCCAAAGGATGAAGCAAACCGCTAGGCTTCTTCTGTTCAGCTTTAACTTGCTGATAAACTAAACATTGAGAGACAAACTCCGCTACATCTTTCTTCATCCTAGCCCAAAAGAAAACCCTCTTCATCCTATCCAAGACATTTGCTATCTGTGGGTCTGCTCGCTGCGAAGATCCTATCTGATCCATAAGAGTTAGTCGCACCTCCAAGGATGCCAACAAACTTGGTGTAAGACCCGTAGATGGCTTAAAATCGAAGGTCGACATGTACTCCAAACTCCGACTCTCTACGAATAGAGGACTCAAAGTCATCCTCTGCCTACTCAACGCGTCCGCCACTACATTACCCTTGCCAAGGGTATAAGCAATCTCAAAATCATAGGATGCTAGGAACTCCATCCATCTCTATTGTCTCAAAATGAGATCCTTCCGCTATAACAGATACTTGAGAGATTTATGGTCCGTGTATAACTCAAACCTCTCTCCAAGTAGATAATGCCGCCAACTCTTAAGCGCAAACACTACAACAGCCAATTCCAAATCATGGGTAAAGTAGTTCTTCTCATGAACTCTCAACTGTCAACCATTGTAGCAAACTACCTTCCCTCTTGCATCAATATGGCACTAACCCCTGTACCACATACATCAGTGTACACTGTGAACACTTTGTTCCCATCAGGCAAAGTCAGGACTAGGGCTGTTGTCAGAGCCCTCTTCAACCACTGAAAAGCATCCTCACAGTCAATGCTCCATGAAAAGGTCAGATTCTTCTTCGTCAGTCTGGTGAGTTGGGGTGATATCCTTGCGAAGTCCTGGATAATCTTCCTATAAAAGCCCGCTAAATCGAGAAAACTCATCACCTTCATTGCATTCTTTGGAACCTTCCAATCTTGAACTGCAATTACTTTCGTGGGATCCACCGCTATCCCATCCTTCGAGACCACATACCCTAGAAATCTTACTTTCTCTCTCCAAAAGTGTCATTTCAAGAATTTCGCCTTAAGCTGGTGTGTTCGGAGAGTCCTCAAAACCTCCACTAAATGTAGGGCATGCTCTTCCTTGCTTTTCGAGAAAATCAGAATGTCATTCACAAAGACCACAATGAACTTATTCAGAAACTCCCTGAACACCCTACTCTTCAGATCCAAAAAATATGTGTGTGCATTCGTCAACCCAAAAGGCATGACTAGCCACTCAAAGAAAACATCTGGAGTTCTAAAAGCGGTCTTGTCTATATTGTCCTCGACCACCCTCAACTGATGAAATCCCATGGCCAAGTCCAATTGCGAGAAAACAGATGCGCCAACAAGCTAGTCAAACAGATCGTCAATCCTCGAAAGTGGGTGCCTATTTTCTTGGTGAGCTTATTCAACTCCTTGTAATCTACGCATAGACGAAGTGAACCGTCCGCCTTGGTAGCGAAGACGATTGGAACACCCCATTCTGATATACTTCACCTAATAAACCCTTTCTCAAGTAGCTCCCCTACTTTCTTGCTAAGCTCCCACTTTTCCCTAGGAGCCATGTGGCGCACAGGCAATGCGACTGGCTTCGCATTATCCACCAAGTATATCTGAAATCAATCTCACACATCGGAGGTATGCCCCTAATCTCATCAAAAACATCCAGATACTCATAAACAACAGGCACAGATCGCAAATCATCGATAGAAGCATCAAGTGATTCTAGGAAACTAAGCATGATAGACCCTTTTGGGTCACAAGAAATCTCGAGAGTCCTCCCTCGGCAAGTCAAAAGTCTAACGACCATCCTTCCATAGTCTAGAATGACACCATACATGGCTATCCAATCCATCCCTAGAATCAGACCATAGCCCATAAAACCAAGCACATACGCATCACATTCAAACTCGACGCCTAACACAGATATCCTCAAACCCCGACATATCATAGACAGATGACCCGTGTTTCCAATAGGGTTTGAGACAATAACTGGATCAAAAATAATACTAGTACTAAGGTGTGGATACTCAACCAAAGAATCAGACATAAAAGAGTGAGATGCGCCAAAATAAAAAAGAGTCTTAACTGGATGATCAGAAAGAGAAATCAAACCTTCAACAGAAACTTTTCTACCTCTGTCCGATACATTGGCCTCGAGAGCTACACCTGACCTCCTGAAGATCCTGCCCTTTGGCCCTGTCCTTGCTACTTCGGGCACTCCCAAGTATAGTGTCCGACTTTTGAAGCAAGCATTCTTCCTTTTTCTGCGATCCTTGACCAAATGACCCAAGCTCCCACACCCATGACACTTCTTCTTGCCTTGAGCTTTGTCGTTCTTTCCGCCCTTATTTTACTGTTCTTTCTTGGGCCACACTTTCTTGTTTTGCATCTCATCAGTCTTAGCCTCCTTCTTCTCTTCCTTACCATCTTCGTGCATTAATGCCATATTAACCAGTCTTTTAAAATTAGCCCACATCAGAATGTGAGATAATGCCAATGCTTGAAGAGGTTGATTTAATCCTCTTGCAAACCTTAAAGCTTTCTTGTGTCGGGTATTCACCAACTCCAGACCAAACCTTGCCAACTGATTGAACTTATTGACATACTCTTTAACAAACATGCTTCCTTGCTTAAGTGCAAGAAATCTCTCCATCTGCACACTCTCTACTGCTTGAGAGAGAAACTTCGTCTCGAATCTCTATCGGAAATCATCCCAAGTGTCAACTGGATGACCTGCTTGCGGCACTTCCCACGAGAACGAAGCCTCGTCCTTAAGCTTCCATGCAACCAACTGTATCTTCCTGCAGTCATCAACCTCAAAAAGCCCAAACAAATTCTCTATCTCTTTTAGCCAATTTTGTGCTTCCACAAAGTTCTCAGTCCCACGGAATGGCTTCCCTCCCATAGCACCGAAGTTCTTGCATATCTTAGAGAAATTATCTGCTCGCGGAGGAGGAGGAACATCGACTGCAGCTGGAGGAGGGGCGTCTCCTTGGCCTCCGGCAGGCGCTGCGGCCTCAAGATACCTATGGAACCAAGCCGGTATCAGAACGCCCTCGGGAAGATTCTATTCCCTAGACATGCTGAAAAGAAAAGGAAAAGGGATTCAAACAGAGAATCGAAATATATTTCTTTGGCTTTAGGGAATATGATTTTCAAAAACAAACTTTTCTTTGAAAATACTTTATTTTTTTTGAAAACATTTTTAAAATTTTTTATCCAATCTTGTAACCTTCAGCTCTGATACCAAATATGACACCCCACGTCCATTAATGTCACTCTTTATCAGAATGTATTAAGTTTCGTGAAGTGTTATAGGTAAACAGAAACGGAATGTCACAAGACAGATATAAAATAGCAGCGGAATTTAAACCTTCATTATTTAGCAAAAAAACATTGTAGTCTCAAAACCAGTTACAACACCAAGCTAAAATATTGAAGCCAAGTAAATGAAACAAAAACATCTGTCTTGCGCTAGAAACCATTAGAGTACAGAAATGTAAAATCATAATCCCAAATAATAGTCATAACAAAGTAGACAAGTAGTCAAAGCGATACATCAAACCAGATACAGATCCAAGCAGAAACAGAAGAGAGAGTCATAATCAAGCCTGAGCGTTCCTACCCTGAGAACCTAGGGGGTAAGGAAGGGAGAGAAAAGGAAACAAAATGGGTCAGACATAAAGTTTGGCAAGTCCAGTGGCTTTTAGCATAAAAAAAAGTAAGAGTATCATGACAGACATATAAACTGGATGAGAGGTAGCAGTGTCGTATAACAGGTATAAACAGACTGAACAAGATAAGCTGAATAAACAAAGTAGATTATGCTTCTCAAATACTTTTCTCTACACCAATACTAGTATAACAGATATATGATATGATTATGTATCCCCTAATTACTTAACAGAAACAGAATGATCCCCACAGAAATATAATGGTTGGATTAGGTAAACTCTAGTAATGGATTTTACCCAAACAAAAATAACAGGCACCCCAACAGAAATAACGGGTGTTGACTAGACGTACCCTAATTACCACACTCAAGCGATCGGCTCCCTATTGTGTAAATATCATGTGTCGACCCCATAGTAGGCTGTATTACTTCCGAAAGTGGCAACCTACAAAAGGACATAGACCTATTTACTAGAGCTACAGCGGCTTATTTTCCCCCTGCATACCGGACTCATGCACGCACATGACTCCGTTGGAATGCTCCCGTACACACCCCCTTTCAGATGAACCTCTTATAATCAGTTCAATATGCATTCTCTGACCCCTACCAAGTGCGTGGTCCCCGTTTAATACCAGAATGGGTTACTGGCTGATTTGGGTCCCACACAGCAGACGACACAAGTCAAACCCCTAAACTTGTGTCCTCCAATTAACTAAGATTTTTAACAGGTTAAGCCTACAGATTAACAGGTTCGCCTAACCCCCACAGGTTAACAGGTTAAGTTTCACAGGTTTACTTAACCCCATCAGATTAAACAGGTTTACTTAACCCCATCAGATTAAACAGGTTTACTTAACCCCAACAAATTAAACAGGTTTACTTAACCCCAACAGATTAAACAGGTTTCACAGTTTACTTACGGTTTCATTAACATGTTCCGCTTAATCTTTAAATTAAGCCTACAGATTTATATGCCCTTTCAGTCATAATTCATGTATAAGATATGCACCTAAATTTTAGTCACATTTAACAATATAGGTTATGCCCCCAAATTCCAATCATGATTCATAGTACAAGTTACACCCCCCAATTTATCATTCCCAGTCATTCCCAATTTATCCCAATTTACACATATTTCAGCGATATTGGCTTAGGCTCGAAGGTAGCCTAGGTTGTAAAAATAAAAAGGAAATAAGAGGGAGAGAAGAACATAAATAGGCATATAATAACAGAAATCGGCATGTAATAACAGAATTAGGTATATAAGAACTGAGGAGCAGAACAAGTATACAGAAGAATACATGTAATAATAACAAAACTGTTTAGGTATGAATCAGATTCTTAATAGGCATAGGTTCAGATCCAGTTTTATAAACATGTCAGGGTTACTGTTAAATTTGTATATCTAAAAGTAACATGAACTCACAAAGAATGGATCGATGTATAAGAAATGTTTCTGATGTATGTACAGGCTGATGTTTGAAGATGATAGTCTGGTTCAATCCAAGCTAGGGCAACATCTCATTGTCTCCATTGTTTTAGGTGTAGGAAAACAATAGAAATGATGTCCTTTATATAGACTATCCTCAACGAACCTAGTTAAAAAATGCGTCCAGAAACACTTAGAAGAATTCGGCCAGATCGTTGTTGGGTCGACCCAACCCAACCTAGGTTGACCCATAAGTCGACCCAGACCAGGCGTGGGTCAGACCCCAACGGGTCTGGTTCCCTTCTACTTTTGCTGCTCCTTTCATTTGATTTTATTTGATTTTTTTTGAATTTTCTGGGTTGTTTTATTCACATATATTCTTCTTATACGTATACAAAGTTCTAATCTTTATATCTTACTCATACGACGTCCGATTTATGCAAACTCGGAGTCCATCATAAGTAGAACTCCGAGACGAACGTAGTGGTACTGTCCATTTTGCATAATTCCTAATATTTAATTAAGTATCTTTTAGTTTATTGTTAATAGTTTACTTTAAAATTATGGGGTGTTATAGATATTGGGAGTATGGTATCAACTCAAGGCAGTGGATGCAGTAAAACAATATACAGTGTAAAATGGATGTGTAGCAGACAATGAATCAAGCATGAAGTGGCCAAAGATAGTGTAGCAGTGACAAGCATGGAAACAAGGGGAATATAATGGTTCTATTTAATATTGGGAGCAGCAGAGCAATATTCAAATTCAAACCAGATGACTATTTAAGCTTTCCTGGTTTTGCAATCATATAGTCTCGATTCTAAAATATTTGGCAAGTTAATATTTCAAAACTTCCAGAATTGAAATCTATTAAAATTGGTAAGCAGATATTTGGAATAGTTTTCAATCACGTAAGTGTATTTGTTTTGGGCATGCAAATAAATTCATAATTTCCAGAAATAGCCGAGATCATCAAATTCAAACATAGGCAAATAAATCAAGAAATCATCTCATATTTCGGTTAGCAAATCAATCCGTTATTTTTGGTAAGAGATAAATTCAAAACTTTCCCAAATACACAAGGTTTTATTTTCAGAAAGGAGCAAAGGATTCAACACGAAAATATCATGCAATATCACAACCAAATCCATTGTGGAATTTGGGGCAATCAAGGGTTTCAAAACCCTATATAAACACCTATTCATCACAGGCATGATATCAAAACCAAGAAATTCATTCAAGCATAGAGAAATCAAAATCATATTAGCTTATAACGGTTTCGATCATCATCAAGGCCAAATCGAATGACCGAGAGCAAGAAGCCATCCAAGCAATCATAGAAACAAGTTTATCAAGCTTTAAGGAGTCGCGATTTAGGGAAAGCAAAACGCTAGTATCACAGAGGGTTGGCCATCAAAGAGACAGGGAGAAAGCTGATATTTTAAGTGAAATAAAATAAAAGGGGGGCTACCTTATGTTTATAAGAATTGCTTTTAAAGGGGGGTTTTGTTTTTGCATTAAGTTGTTTCTTATTATTGTGGCTGATCTATAATTTTCTAGTTTTTCTTTAAACTAAGTTTTTAGCTACAAGGCTTTGTAGTTAAGAAAAGTTTGTTCATGGGGTTTGGGATCAGTATAGGGTTTTGAGCGTAGGATTAGAACAATAGAGAGAGTTATTGAGTGTACAGGTGTTGTTTGTGGTATATTGTTTTTAAAACCTAGTAGAAACCTTGGGGAATGCAGTAGTAGGCGGGGGTTTGCTAAAGCTGAGTAAATTTTGTGTCATTTATTTTCTGCATTTATTTATTCTGCTATGATATTTTTCACATTTCTCAAAACTGCATTAAACCATATTCATCCCCACCCCCTCTAGGGTTTAATTTAGATCCTACAATATATTGTTGGAAGCTTGAAATTAAGGGGATTCCTAAAAATTTGGATGTTAGCAGTGAGATGGTTGTTATTGACATCTTGTATACTCCGATCTGGTGGTCCTCCTCTAAACACACTCCTAATCATCTCATCCATCTAATTCATGTTGTTTGTATGAAGCATTTGATCCATATCAACATCCTGCCATCTAGACCAATAGGGCACTCCTATCAGGGATATACTCCTTTGATCTTTGTCGATTCAAGTTTTTATTAATAACTCTAGTTCCATCTTGAGCATAATTCCTCTTAGGAAATTGTGTACAAATACTTCCAATAGTAGCTTTCCATCATTTTGATCTGCATTTCACACTCTAGATCCTTCAGTCCCTGGAGTTTCTACAGTGACTTCAATATTGGTTGCAACTTTTTCAATGTTAGCACCGGTGTTTGATCCCATCATTTTTAAAATTTTCAACATTTCCAATAAGTATCAGGCATTCTGCTTGCAAGGGCATTGTTCCAACTTGTCATATTCTAGCTCTAGAAGTTCGTATATCAATTCATAGAGTTTGATTATGACTCCCTGTAGATCCAACCATCCCTCTCTCTGTTGTTTGAAATAATTCATTTACTATCTTTTGTTATCTTTCCAAGATCCCATATTGCATCTCCTTTATCATCCTCTCTATCTCAACCCTTGTGGAAAATCTTGATATATTTGAGTTGGAAGAAACTTTTTGACTTCCATTTTGTTTAGATTAGTTCCCTTTAGTTCTAGATCTGCTTCAAGGTCTTGCCATTTCTTCGTATCTTCAACTTCCAAACTCTTTCCTTCTTGAGTTAAACTCCTAATGAAAGCAACAAATGTTAACTCCAAAATGAAGATAACCCTGAATGATTATGAAAGGATCAACTTCAAAGGAAATCTAGATATCAGCAATACAGATCTCATAGAAATAGCATGTAAAAAAGCAAAAACATGAAAGGTAACACAAGAGTTTTATAATCGTTCAGTTATCTACGACCTACGTCCACTTCAATCAAAATATTATCAATACTTCTAGTTAGGTCTATCTGAATTTGAACTAGTTTTTCATAGAACTAGATTAAAACCGATTAGAACTGTTTGGAGGAGATAAGAAGTGAAGAAAAGTTAATGATTCAACAGAGCTATTGTGTTCCCTTTCCAGATTTAATCAAACAAAGTCTTAGCGTAGTCAGCAAAATCCCCTCCTCTAGTTGATGATCAAGTTGTATTTATAAGAGATTGGAGATGAGTTGGGCCAGGCTGCTCGTCAGGAGATTTTTGTTGAAGATGGGAAGGCTCGCCAAAAATCTAAAGGTCATATGAGTTGAATTGATGGATCGGTACCGATCCATAGAGATAAACCACATGGTGTTGCACATTTCATTGCTAGTTTTCTTATCTTCTTGTGATGACCTAGCCAAGTTTCATTACATTTAGACTTCGTTTTCTCGTACTTCATACTCGAGTCGTACTAAACTACTCTCTAGAATGTACAATCCTTCAATAACCTAAGCTAGAGACATCGAAATGCAACAAAACTTGGAGGTGGACTAATGGAGTGATAGGGATCGAGATGGTATGGCCCATAACACATCGTACTTATTACTTGTGGATTGGTAATGATCTATAGGAGATGGATCAGCACTAATCCATATGCCTAGCTTATGTTTGGGTGGTCCTAGTTTAAAGAGAAAGATCCATTCATAAATCCTCAATACTTCACCAAATTACATGCAATTTCACACATACAACGTAGATGGGTATAAGGAACTTGGATTATGTCCATCAAACAAACCGAACTAGGAGAAGATTCATCTATAACCCATTCAACACTTATCCAATTAACATGAAATTTTGGGAATTCACTCTATATGATGTGTGAACCTACCCTATAGATCGCAAGTGGTGTGTCCCACCCTATATGGATTGGATTCCACCCACATGATATGTGTCAATACTGACTTATAAGATCTTAGTTCAAATGACTCTAATTTTCTCATGAGCCTTCTTTTATGTCTATTAAGTGTTTCTTTCAAATTTCAAGTCAATCCGAGTCCATATGAGTTCTCTACGTTCTGTTGAAGCTGTTTTGATCCAAAATCGAGTAAACATCGGTTGACATATGGAAATCGGAGAGTGTAATGCCGAGATCATAATTTGGAAAATGAGAAGCTTATGTTATCGGCCACCACCTCTCAAACAATGGGAACATAAGTGAATATTCAAATAACCCAGTGGGTAGAATTTGTCAAAAAATGATTAAAAAAAACTGGTATGCGGTTTATTTACTACACCTTGAGGAAGTCTATTATAATATTCTGTTGTACAGTTGTCCAACTAACACAATGAGGCAAAAAATAAATAGTTGTTCATGTTTAAGGTTAGTTATATATTAAATAATATTTCATGATTAATATAAAAGATGTGATGATAGTTATTTATGTTAAGAATTATACGTCGGTCGAGTCCAAAGTTGTCGACATATGATGTGTGTATCCTTCGGACAAATCATGCAAAGTCCATAAGCCTTAAATAGTCGTCATAGGGGAAGGAGCAATATGAAGAGGAACAATCCATATGTTTATGTATTCGAACGGTATTCTAGCAATTTCGGTAATGTGAAACAATATTTCGATGTTTTTGTTTAAAATATTTAAAACCTGAATGTTGTCGAGAATTAAGAGTTGGGGAAGGGTTGTTCATGGGTTTTATATATGTCGAGCCCTGGATGCTTATTTAATAAGAGTTATGTGTTGGACATCCATTAAATAGATGTTCGGTTATTGGATAAGACACTGAATCGGAAGGGGGGTTGCTATGGACCAGATATATAATGATGATGAGAGATAAAGGCAATGGTTGTTTCACCTTAAGTAGTTATAAATATGCATTATAGGTTCAATAACGACCATAAAGGCATTTTTAACTTTAATAACATCAATAGAAACAAATTACTCTTGTACCCTTGATAAACTAAGGTGCGTTCGTAATTAGAAATTGTATTGTTACCATTTTGGATGCACCAGAAACGACAACGGTCCAATTTACCTAGTTTTCACATTGGATAAAATTGAACCGTTGGTTTCCGACGCATCGAAAGCCTACAGTTCAATTTTCTTACCCGCTATAAAAGTATGCATACCTTTATTCCTCCCCACCTCAGTTGAAAAGCACTTCCTCTTTTTTATTGATTTTTTGGTGACATTTGCAAAATTTTCGTGTAAGTTTCTCCATTAATTTATTTGTTTTTATTTTATGTACCACGTTTTTTTGGTGGTTTTTTGGTTAATGCATAAATTTTGACTTTTCAAGGTTAAGCCTTTTTGCCCGATTCTCGCGGGTAATTAAACCAACTTAAATCGTTTACAAAGACAGATTGTTATGAGTACTTACATATTTGAACAAAAATAATAGAACTTTTATTTCATTTCATTGATTACATCAGAGATTACAAGGAATAACAAAGTAACATATATGCTTAGCGGAAATCCTATGCTCTCGGCTAGAAACCACTTAAATCAAAAATTAGCTATAAACCACTTAAATCAAAAATTACAAATTAAAGTACAAACTTAAATGTTTTGCTTAAATGCCTGCTTAAAACCGCAAACACACACTCTGTTCGACTCTCTATTTCGCTTGAATATGACTGAAAGTCCAAAACAAAAAATGCAAGCCAAACAACACCATACCTTTTAACTTCTGCGGCTATTTTAACGCCTTTGATATTGACAGTTTTGGCGGTCAGGGCCGGCCCAATAAAATTGATGCCCTAGACGAACAAATCATTTTTTTATGTTTTGGTGCCCTATTTCGAAAAATGGCAGTACTTTCAAATACAAAAAATACATGAAAAATATAATTATAGAATTTGACATTGATTATTTAATATAGTTAAACAAAGTCACTGGTTACATGCTAAAATATTATAATGTCAACATTGCTTCAAACAACAAAAAAACTAACGAAAACTTCATGCATTCATTGAAGCAAACGCATCTATAATCTCCTCATAGTTAAGTTTATCCAAGTATTCATCAATTGAAATAGTGACTAATCCACTTAATCTCTCTTATGACATAGTGCTTCGAAGATATATTTTTATCAATCTTAATTTTGAGGAACTTCTTTACGTCGTATCAACAGTGACCGGAATAGTCAATAAAATTCGATAAGCAACCCAAACATTAAGAAATCCACTCACATGTTGTTTTCTTTTCCTATTTTGATATCTATCACATGTTGTTTTCTTTTCCTACTTTGATATCTAAAATATTGCTTTCGAATCCTATCTCGAACACATAACATAATATTATAAATCTAATAATTCTCGCATTTTACACACCTTACAAATAATTAATAATTTTATTATGCATGATTTAACGAGTTTAATTAATCAAATCATTTTATAACAATGCATAAAAATCAATTTATACTAAACAACAACGTAACTTATTTGATTCATTCAACAAACTAACCAATATCAACATTAGGCTCACACATCTGTTGTGATTGGAAGACTCGGAATATGTGAATAATCTCAGGATTGTTGCTGTAACAGCTGTACAAACCCAAAATTCAGAACCTGCAACCCAATTACAAGATTAAGCAACATAAATTAAAAGAATGAAACCCACAAATTGAAAATGAGTTAAAGTTTGCAACCTGCATGTTGAACAACAACCCAAACAAGAGCAGCAGCTCAAAACTACAATTCAAAATCAAGTAAAATTTAAGATTAGCACTGGTTATATATAAAAAAACGAACCAAACGAGAGCAGCTTCCCTGAAAAGCAAGTTTGTTGCATTAGCCTTGGAAAACCAAGCTAAAATTAAAATCAACATGAATAAGAGCAGCAACAATCGTGAATTTGCAACCTGTTGCCTAAGGGCCCGTTTGGCAACCCAAAGCAAAAGTGCTTATGCTTTTATTATAAGTGCTTTTACTTCTATAAAGTTAAAAAGTCAAAAAGTTCGTTTGGCACGGTAACGAGTTATAAGTCAAAAAGTTGAAAAGTCAGTATGGATTATTTTTTTTAACTATTTGGCTTTTGCGCTACAATATTGACATAAAATGTAAGACAATTCAGATTTTTAAAAGCATAAGTCCATTTAACTTACAAAATCAAACAACAAACCACACAATAGATAAAAGTTGATCTTTTACACAAATTTTAAGCATTACAATCGAAATCGTAAAAACTTCTAAAAAAACATATGAAACCTAAAATGGCAAATGATAAAAAGTGGTCATGCTTCGTCGGATTTGTTCCCTTTTGTTGTTGAAATCTTGTCTTTTTCCTTGAGTTGAACCCGCTCCAACCGAACTTTGATTAAATTCAAGATTGTTCCCTGTCTTCCAAAATCATACTTTTGTGCAAATAACACTTCCGAGATCAACATCAGCTGGTTAGAATACTATTAATGCATGGATGACATTGGAACAACAAAGATAAAACAAATACGCAAGCCAAATCCTAAAGTATAGAATAAACAAATAAAATCTACCTAACATCGGCAAATGAAAACCATAAAAAAGATCAACATATGTTCCATAAAAATGAGTTGGCACAGTGATTCAAATGTGGATCAGTTTTCTATCACTTTATCCCTCCATTAACCATTGTTGCATAATGCAGTGAAGCAGTGCTCAATCGACATAAGATGGCTATCAAGTGGTAAAAGTACTAGACAATTGCATGACATGTTATATGCCTCACATTACAGTGATTAAATATAATAATATACAGATATAAAACAATAACACACAGATATAAGACACGCATCATTAGAGCTTTTTATACTGCTTGAATAACATGAATCAAGTACCATTCTTGATGAATATGTTAATCTTACTATATATATATACCATTAGCATGATTCCTTTATTCGATATGTTCTCTTCATTATACACATGCATAAACATACGTTTGAAATATATCATTATTGGTGCATTTTACTTGCTCTAAGGTGTTCATTATTAGTAGAGATAGGGATATTGAAAAGAGATGTGATATGTTTCATCCTTTTTAATGTAATTTCCTTCTCTCAAGTCACATTACTTATTATTGCTAAATGTTATTATAACTTGGACCTTCACAAAGTAGCTTTTAATAATAACTAACATAATTTTCATTCTTAGTCTAATAGAAAACCAAATGTTAGACAATTAAATTAATAGTATTTTAACATTTTCGGAATTTAATATTCTCAAGTTGCATTCTTTTGTTGGTGATACATCTCGATCCCATTACATTTTTCTTGTATTTGCTATAAACCAAATCATATTGCTGCAATGCATGCTTTTAGCATTCTAGCATACAATCTATTCCATCAAATAATAAAATTACTAATATAATTTTTTCAAGAATACTGATATTCAAGATGATCCTATATTCTTTCATCTAACTAATACATTCACCAGATAGTGTCCACATCTCTCTACCTACTGTCATCATCATACGAAAGACAAAGTATGATATATTTCATTTTGCTAGGGATAACAAAGAGGGTCTGTAACAACCCGAAAATCTGGGCCAGTTTAAAAAATTTATTTCGGCAATTTAAACGAATTTTGAACATTTAAAATGAATTATTTTAAATAATAAGGACGAGAAATTTATTTTGGATGGAATTCGACGTATATACGTCGTCGTTAGAATATAAATAATTATATATAATTATAAATAGAATTGAAAATGGCGCGGTAGTTCGATAATTCGATTTCAAACTTCAATTGAATATACCGGGTGCAAAATAAACTGGATTTTTGTGAAACCAAAAATAATAGGATCTATTCGTGAATATCTTTCCAATGAATCCGAAAAATCGAGATTTCATAGCGGGAATCAAAAGATATGTCCAGTTGAAAATTCTGAATAGTCGTTATGGAATTCAGGCCCTTAAAAATGAAAATTTTGCAAACGACCTCGGATTTTGACGAAACCACTTTTGTTTGGTCCGTGATGTTAAATTATTACTAGATTCCAAATTTCATAATTTTTCGAATCAATATGTGAGCGTGGCGAAGGAAACTTGTTTGACCAGTTTTAGTTTATTTTAATCGACTGGAAAATGGCCATTTTTCCAACGGTCTCAGAATTCAACGAAATTAGTTTTGTTAGGACTGTATCGTCAATACGAAGCTAGAAAATATTTTTCTGGGATTTATAGAGTTCGTATGTGACCCCGGTAGATTGAAATGCGCGTTCAAATTCAATATATAGAGTTATATGTTGATTTTGGTGGAAACTGATCGAGATGGTCGAATCAGCCGACGATACATATCCCATTGTGTTCGGAATGGGGGTAATTAGCTATGGATGACAGGCGGTGGGCCTCGTTTAGAGGTCGTATGTAAAAGTCAACTTTTTGGGATTAAAAATAATTAAATAAAAAATATATCTCCCTCCCCTTTATAATATCTCAGCCCCCTTTTCTTCTAACCTAATCGAAAATTTCATAAACCCGTTCAAGCCCAGGCCTCGTTCTCCGCCGCCGCCCTCATCGTGAACACGCCGCGCCGCCAGCTCCAGGGGCGTCGCCCCCACCAAGTCCGACCGCACCCTTCCCCGCTCCTTCCTCAGCTCACCCTGCTCGCTTCTCTCTCTCAATTCAAAGCCCCATCAGCCAAAGGATCGCCGCCAGCCACGCTAGGGCCCGCCACCCCTGCCGACCACCCAGGGCTCAACGGCGCCTCCCCTCAGCTTACCCCCGACCTGTGGACCCCCCCCCTCAGCGCCTCCCTGTAAGTTTTCATTTCATTTTAAACTGATTTTGTTTGCTTTAAAAAAAACTGAATCTTCATATGGTTTTTACCATATGAACAACAACTTAACAATGTGATTTTTATAGTTGAAAAGGCGATATTTTTTTTATATTATAGAAAGAATAAAAATTTGATTTTTATATGCTAGAGAAAATAAAAATATGATTTTTATCATATGTGAAATATAAAAATATAATTTTTATAAAATAGAAGTTATACAAATATAATTTTTATAAAATAGAAGTTATAAAAATATAATTTTTATAAAATAGAAGTTATAAAAATATAATCTTTTATGTTGTAGAAGTTATAAAAATATAATCTTTTATGTTGTAGAGTTATAAAAATATAATCTTTTATGTTGTAGAGTTATAAAAATATAATCTTTTATATTGTAGAAGTATAAAAATATAATTTTTATATAGGTAAGATAGTAAAAATATCACCTTTATATATGTAGTGAAATAAAAATTAAATCTTTATAATTGAAAAGGCGAAATCTTTATGTGGAGAATAGCGTGTAAAAATGGAATTTTTATCTATATAGTAGCGATGTAAAAATTCGATTTTTATATATTGAATAGCGAAGTGAAATTTTGATTTTTATATATTGAATAGCGAAGTGAAAATTCGATTTTTATATATTGAATAGCGAAGTGAAAATTCGATTTTTATATATTGAATAGCGAAATAAAAATGTGATTTTTATATATGTAGTGGCTACGGGCAACGATAGTGACAAAAGACGAGCACGGTGAAGATGTTCTACATAGGAAGTGTCGTGGAGTTTGGATTAGCTATTGGTGAGAACTTCTCACTCAAATTTCCTTTTTCTAGTTATATATATATACCAGGATGCAGACGGTGCTTAGTAGCACCCGACACCCATCATCCACAGACAATGGATGGCTTGTATGCTTGTTTGATGTGTGGTGAAATTTGTTTGTGTTGTTGATGTGAAATCGATAATAAAATGTAGATGATTGAAATAAATTAATTATCGTTAAAAATATAATTTTTTAACGTGAATGTGAATAAATAAATATTTATAAACAAATCGGCCGATTTGTTTATATACACTGATTTGACTGATATTGATTGGGATGATAAATTTTACACATCGCCCAACTGCACAAATAAAAATCAGTGTTTGTTGATTTAAAACCCCACACGGGCGTTGGGATGATATTTGAGTACACTAATCCCAATTATTTAATTGTATGTCGATTGATTGGTCGACAGGCTGTGTAAGCGTTAATTATTTATATTTGATGCTTATGCAGTTGTGTGGTGCACTTTGGATGATGGTTGATTGTTTATCGTTGCTATTATATACATGTGTTGTATGGAATTCATATAATTAACATTATATGGTGACATTGGTTCTTTAACCCAGTTAAAGGCAGGATATTGATTTTTGAAAGGATTAAAACTAAGTGAAGTTTTAATGGATCTTTAATTAGATTGAAATGTGAATTGATAATTTAAATTATCAAATCTGAAAGGTGATCGAGAATGGAGTACCACCAATTTTGCTCCAAAGCGATAGTTAAATCTTTAATTAGATTTGAACGTGAAATGGTAATTAATTTTACCGATGACACCGTGGTGTTAGATATGGAGTATTACCAGTTTTGCTCCATGGGATGAGTATGTTGGGATTGGGAAATAAAATAAATAATTACTTCGGTGTGGTTCGCTAATCTCGACTAGTTTGAAATGATATCCGAAGGAAGATTAAAGAATAAATTTAGAAGAATTTATCTTGGATAAAATTAATGGGAACCTTTCCCCTAAGAATGTGATTTTGTGAATAAAAGAATATTCTGAATTGGAATGAGACGTCTGTTGTGTTTGTGTAACATTTGCTTATCATATATGTGGGTTATTCAGAAAGGCTGGATTTATACCCATTCTGAATAACCGATTCGACGAGATGTCGAAGATGAAGACGGTGGTTGAAGACCGGAAGTCTTCACATCGTTTGGGTGATTACTGATGATCTTGATTGGGCTGTACACCCAAGATGAGGGAAACAGTTGGTGATCGTCCAGACGTACTTGGAGATCGATGGATATGCGAAGAAAGTGCCTCCGGTTTCGTTCAGACCCAGAACGAACTTGTAAATGGACTGTGTGTCTGACATTGGATTTTATTCTGTGTTGATTGATCTCTATTAAATATATATCTGTTTGGCGACAGAGAATTTATTCTCTTGCTTAACGCCCTTCTCTGAGACGTACGAGCTCAGAGGTTGTATATCGATGGACATCAGTCGCATGGAGTGAATTGCCAGTGTGGCACGCATAAGTGGCAATTGATCAAGGCTTCTGTTGAAAAGCAAAGTCTTGTGGTTGGTGATCAAAGCACGGCCTGTGTGGCATAACTTTGTGTATAACGTGAATTCGCGTGCCTCACACCTCGGTATGAGTCAAAAACGGGAGACGGACCGCTGGGAGAGCACGACGTTTCTTTCTAGCTAGGGTGGTGTCAGTGACCTACCAGCCCTGACATTTATATATTTTTCACCTGTGTGGTTGTTGGAATGCGAGGCGCCTCGGATATAGGTCTGTAAGGACCGGGAAACGTGTGTTCAGGAATTGCCAATCCTCAAAAGTAAGAGAGGACCGGCCCAGCCGATTCCAAGGATCAAAGTGGGGTCCTGAGACATTTGCTAGAGTGTCTCGAACGCGGACAGGAGCTTGCCCCTTGCCTCAACTCATGACGGAAATCCAATTTCCAATACGTGATATTGCGGTTTTAATTGTAGAACTAGTATGGCGACATGATATATGGTACCCATGCCGTCTATGATTGATATTTATGATTGAAATTGTTTTGACACTATACACCTATGATAGTATCAAATGATTTGTTTAAACGTATCAAGCATTATTTGGCTATTATAAGGGAAAACCCTATCCTCCGGCTTGCTTTGCATTGTGTGATGGGACCTGGGTCTTATAATAGCTTCATTTTTTCAAAAAGCATTGTGTTGTTTTGTTATATGCACTAGTATTCTTGGGAGGAAACCCGTTCCGTGTTATACGGCGTGGTCCCTTGAATTACTATCTTTAAAGTAAAGTTTTAAATAACTGTTTTAGTTCTCACACCAGTCACATGACTGACCTAGAGTTTATTGTTTTAACATAAACTCTGGGTGCCCCTATTTTCCACACGGGCAGCTAGTAGTTTTGGTTTTGCAGATTTATATTCACAGGATCCTGATTTACAGCTGGAACGATGCTCGGAAAGCTCTGTATCCGTGCATTATTTCTAGTTGTGCTTTTGTATTATTTTCCTTTGCGATGTATTTAAATGTAATTTAAATCTCTGATATTATTCGAATGTATTTTATTCATTTATGCTGTATATTCTTGTATCTGATGGAATTGTTGTAATAACAATGAAATGTTCTTCCGTTTACGTCCTTTTGTGTGTTGTTCTCAAAGTATTCGTGCTTTCCTTCACGGGGAAGTTACGGGTCCTTACAGTGGTATCAGAGCTTTGGTTTATAGAGCTCGAGAACAAGACACATTAGAACCATACGAAAGAATTCATCAAATATTGGATTAGTAATATCCAATTAGAATGACTCGTTAGAGATAGGATCAGTAGTGTCCTAGAACGAGTGTGAAGAGTATATTTTTCAAATGAAAACAATATTGTTTTAAAAATTTAAATCGCTTTATACGTATTTGAATATTTATTTATTTTGAGTATGGACAATCGAGTATATAAAGATTTCGCGTATACGCGTCATGAACGTATATTCGAAGTTTTGATATACTAGATAGATATAGGATCACACTCTAGTTGCCCGGGGATGATTCTGATAATGCTGCAGCGTTACCAGTATTTATTTTCGAGTGACGAAGGTGTGATTTCTATATATTTCAATTAGACTGGTGTGAGAACCAAAACTAATATAGCTAGAATACATTGTTGTGAATTGGCATCAAAAACATGATTTTTGTATATATCAAAATTATGAATTTGAAACGCTAATTCACTAATTGATTGATGTTTGTGTTGTTTGTTTATTTGTTGATAATTTTGAAACATTTAGCCTAATTGGACCAAATATTGAATTGTATTGAAAATTAGTCGCATTTGCTTGCATATACATGTACTTACATTGAACAGGTCATAGCAAGGAGGCTAGAGCAGAGAATAAAATTTGTTTGCCCGACAAATAGGTACATATTTACTATAATTTACTGTTTTGTTTGGGTGATGATGATTTTATGAGCCGATTGGCTAGCCGCATGGCTTTTTCTTTTTCTTTTTGAGATCAGAAGGCCTATATGGCAATTTCGGGATTTTCCCGTTGCTTCCGGTGCAGGGGAGGTTATAGCGAAATTTTTCGAAAATTCTGGGTGTTAGCCAAATTTTTGAAGAATTTGTAAATTCTCAGAAACTGAAAAGTTGGAGAATGGAAGCCAGATCGAACGTAGAGTTGATTAATCAAACCACTTTCGACTTTGTTCCTTTTCGGGGACGAAAAGTTTTAAGTGGGTGAGATTGTAACAACCCGAAAATCTGGGCCAGTTTAAAATTTTTATTTCGGCAATTTTAGCGAATTTTGAACATTTAAAATGAATTATTTTAAATAATAAGGACGAGAAATTTATTTTGGATGGAACTCGACGTATATGTTATAAACGTCGTTGTTAGAATATAAATAATTATATATAATTATAAATAGAATTGAAAATGGCGCGGTAGTTCGATAATTCGATTTCAAACTTCAATTGAATATACCGGGTGCAAAATTAACCGGACTTTTGTGAAACCAAAAATAATAGGATCTATTCGTGAATATCTTTCCAACGAATCCGAAAAATCGAGATTTCATAGCGGGAATCAAAAGATATGTCCAATTGAAAATTCTGAATAGTCGTTATGGAATTCAGGCCCTTAAAAATGGAAATTTTGCAAACGACCTCGGATTTCGACGAAACCACTTTTGTTGGGTCCGTGATGTCAAATTATTGCTAGATTCCAAATTTCATAATTTTTCAAATCAATATGTGAGCGTGGCGAAGGAAAACGTGTTTGACCAGTTTCAATTGATTTTAATCGACTGGAAAATGACCATTTTTCCAATGGTCTCAGAATTTGACGAAATTAGTTTTGTTAGGACTGTATCGTCAATACGAAGCTAGAAAATATTTTTCTAGGATTTATAGAGTTCGTATGTGACCCCGGTAAATTGAAATGCGCGTTCAAATTCAATATATAGAGTTATATGTTGATTTTGGCGGAAACTGATCGAGACGGTCGAATCAGCCGACGATACATATCCCATTGTATTCGGAATGGGGGTAATTAGCTACGGACGACAGGTGGTGGGCCTCGTTTAGAGGTCGTATGTAAAAGACAACTTTTTGGGATTAAAAATAATTAAATAAAAAATATATCTCCCTCCCCTTTATAATATCTCAGCCCCTTTTTCTTCGAACCTAAATCGAAAATTTTATAAACCCGCTCAAGCCCAGGCCTCGTTCTCCGTCGCCGCCCTCATCATGAACACGCCGCGCCGCCAGCTCCAGGGGCGTCGCCCCCACCAAGTCCGACCGCACCCTTCCCCGCTCCTTCCTCAGCTCACCCTCCTCGCTTCTCTCTCTCACTTCAAAACCCCCTCAGCCAAAGGATCGCCGCCAGCCACGCTAGGGCCCGTCACCCCTGCCGACCACCCAGGGCTCAACGACGCCTCCCCTCAGCCTACCCCCGACCTGTGGACACCCCCCCCCCCCCTCAGCGCCTCCCTGTAAGTTTTCATTTCATTTTAAACTGATTTTGTTTGCTTTTAAAAAAAAACTGAATCTTCATATGGTTTTTACCATATGAACAACAACTTAACAATGTGATTTTTATAGTTGAAAAGGCGATATTTTTTTTATATTATAGAAAGAATAAAAATTTGATTTTTATATGCTAGAGAAAATAAAAATATGATTTTTATCATATGTGAAATATAAAAATATAATTTTTATAAAATAGAAGTTATAAAAATATAATTTTTATAAAATAGAAGTTATAAAAATATAATCTTTTATGTTGTAGAAGTTATAAAAATATAAACTTTTATGTTGTAGAGTTATAAAAATATAATCTTTTATGCTGTAGAGTTATAAAAATATAATCTTTTATATTGTAGAAGTATAAAATATAATTTTTTTATAGGTAAGATAGTAAAAATATCACCTTTATATATGTAGTGAAATAAAAATTAAATCTTTATAATTGAAAAGGCGAAATCTTTATGTAGAGAATAGCGTGTAAAAATGGAATTTTTATCTATATAGTAGCGATGTAAAAATTCGATTTTTATATATTGAATAGCGAAGTGAAAATTCGATTTTTATATATTGAATAGCGAAATAAAAATGTGATTTTTATATATGTAGTGGCTACGGGCAACGAAAGTGACAAAAGGCGAGCACGGTGAAGATGTTCTACATAGGAAGTGTCGTGGAGTTTGGATTAGCTATTGGTGAGAACTTCTCACTCAAATTATCTTTTTCTAGTTATATATATATATATATATATATATACTAGGATGCAGACGGTGCTTAGTAGCATCCGACACCCATCATCCACAGACAATGGATGGCTTGTATGCTTGTTTGATGTGTGGTGAAATTTGTTTGTGTTGTTGATGTGAAATCGATAATAAAATGTAGATGATTGAAATAAATTAATTATCGTTAAAAATATAATTTTTTGACGTGAATGTGAATAAATAAATATTTATAAACAAATCGGCCGATTTGTTTATATACACTGATTTGACTGATATTGATTGGGATGATAAATTTTACACATCGCCCAACTGCACAAATAAAAATCTGTGTTTGTTGATTTAAAACCCCACACGGGCGTTGGGATGATATTTGAGTACACTAATCCCAATTATTTAATTGTATGTCGATTGATTGGTCGACAGGCTGTGTAAGCGTTAATTATTTATATTTGATGCTTATGCAGTTGTGTGGTGCACTTTGGATGATGGTTGATTGTTTATCGTTGCTATTATATACATGTGTTGTATGGAATTCATATAATTAACATTATATGGTGATTGATTGGGCCTCATTCCAATCGGGAAAATAATGAATACTATAAAAAGTGAATTCATGTGTTGAATATAAAAATAGTCATGTGTTGACGATGTTCATGTGTTGAAACTATTCATGTGTTGAGTAAAATATTTCAATAATAAAATTTACATCTTTATCATATTTAAAATTAGAACTACTTCTCAGTAGGAGTCTAATTAAAAATCAAACGATAGATACCATAGTTTTATAAAATATTTTACATAACAAAAATAGTCGTGTGTTGACAGTACTCATGTGTTGAGATTAGTCGTGTGTTGAAAGAAATATAGATTCATGTGTTGAATAGGATATATTCATTTGTTGAATAGAATAACGAATTTATTGAAATATATGAAGCCGTGTTGATTAGAGTTGCGCCGTTTTGACGTGAACGATATTTATATCGATTATATTCGTTTTTATAATGAATATAGAAAAGAAGTGATTTCAAAATATAACGTTTTGAAAATATTACCATTTATATAGTAATGATATGAAATATTCAATTTTGATTTGAAATTGAATATAGAGTTGAAATGGTTTTGAAAATGAATTTAAAACGATTTATAAAATACGTTTTAAAAAGGAAATCGACGAAATATATATAATGGCCTGAATAGAACGCGCCGCGCCGCGGCAGTTCGCGAATTTCGACCATTGACTTCGAATTGACGTTGCGGGAGATCCAACAGTCGGATTCTCCTAAAACCGGAACCGTTGGGTTCGTATCGAAAAGAGCTTTCCAATGAATATTAGAAATTTAAAATCTAACGGTTGGATTTGGAATTATGTCCAAATCAAATTTGAAAAGGTCGTTGTAAGTGCAGTTCGATGGCCGTTGATGGAAATCGACTGTACGGGCCTTGAATTTTTTTATTAAAAATATAATAATTTGTGTAAAATCATAATATGTGAATTGGAAAGAACTGGGGTGAAAAATTCCATATTTGAAAGGATAAAAATAGATTTTTGTCGAAATGAACTAGTTTTGAACTAGAATTAAAATCAATTTATTTTTGAAATAAATAAATTGAATTTGAAAGTGATTTTAAAAATAATCAATATTCCCAATAAGTGAATTGGACTGGAGTTGAATCGAAATTATCTTCGGAATATTTCGATGTTGGATTTCGTGACTACACAGATATTGTTATGGGAATTTGAAAGATATATTTTATATCATTATTTCCAATACGATATTTGTTGGTTTCAGAATTTGATATTGAATATAAGTCGATATATTTTCTATTCAAAGCCTTGTATTTAATATCAAATGTGATTTGGGTTTGTCGCGAACCGTGTTTTAGATGACATTGGTTCTTTAACCCAGTTAAAGGCAGGATATTGATTTTTGAAAGGATTAAAACTAAGTGAAGTTTTAATGGATCTTTAATTAGATTGAAATGTGAATTGATAATTTAAATTATCAAATCTGAAAGGTGATCGAGAATGGAGTACCACCAATTTTGCTCCAAAGCGATAGTTAAATCTTTAATTAGATTTGAACGTGAAATGGTAATTAATTTTACCGATGACACCGTGGTGTTAGATATGGAGTATTACCAGTTTTGCTCCATGGGATGAGTATGTTGGGATTGGGAAATAAAATAAATAATTACTTCGGTGTGGTTCGCTAATCTCGACTAGTTTGAAATGATATCCGAAGGAAGATTAAAGAATAAATTTAGAAGAATTTATCTTGGATAAAATTAATGGGAACCTTTCCCCTAAGAATGTGATTTTGTGAATAAAAGAATATTCTGAATTGGAATGAGGCGTCTGTTGTGTTTGTGTAACATTTGTTTATCATATACGTGGGTTATTCAGAAAGGCCGGGTTTATACCCATTCTGAATAACCGATTCGACGAGATGTCGAAGATGAAGACGGTGGTTGAAGACCGGAAGTCTTCACATCGTTTGGGTGATTACTAATGATCTTGATTGGGCTGTATACCCAAGATGAGGGAAACAGTTGGTGATCGTCCAGACGTACTTGGAGATCGATGGATATGCGAGGAAAGTGCCTCCGGTTTCGTTCAGACCCAGAACGAACTTGTAAATGGATTGTGTGTCTGACATTGGATTTTATTCTGTGTTGATTGATCTCTATTAAATATACATCTGTTTGGCGGCAGAGAATTTATTCTCTTGCTTAACGCCCTTCTCTGAGACGTACGAGCTCAGAGGTTGTATATCGATGGACATCAGTCGCATGAAGTGAATTGCCAGTGTGGCACGCGTAAGTGGCAATTGATCAAGGCTTCTGTTGAAAAGCAAAGTCTTATGGTTGGTGATCAAAGCACGGCCTGTGTGGCGTAGCTTTGTGTATAACGTGAATTCGCGAGCCTCACACCTCGGTATGAGTCAAAAACGGGAGACGGACCGCTGGGAGAGCACGACGTTTCTTTCTAGCTAGGGTGGTGTTAGTGACCTACCAGCCCTGACATTTATATACTTTTCACCTGTGTGGTTGTTGGAATGCGAGGCGCCTCGGATATAGGTCTGTAAGGACCGGGAAACGTGTGTTCTGGAATTGCCAATCCTCAAAAGTAAGAGAGGACCGGCCCAGCCGATTCCAAGGATCAAAGTGGGGTCCTGGGACATTTGCTAGAGTGTCTCAAACGCGGAGAGGAGCTTGCCCCTTGCCTCGACTCATGACGGAAATCCAATTTCCAATACGTGATATTGCGGTTTTAATTGTAGAACTAGTATTGCGACATGATATATGGTACCCATGCCGTCTATGATTGATATTTATGATTGAAATTGTTTTGACACTATACACCTATGATAGTATCAAATGATTTGTTTAAACGTATCAAGCATTATTTGGCTATTATAAGGGAAAATCCTATCCTCCGGCTTGCGTTGCATTGTGTGATGGGACCTGGGTCTTATAATAGCTTCATTTTTCCAAAAAGCATTGCGTTGTTTTGTTATATGCACTAGTATTCTTGGGAGGAAACCCGTTCCGTGTTATACGGCGTGGTCCCTTGAATTACTATCTTTAAAGTAAAGTTTTAAATAACTGTTTTAGTTCTCACACCAGTCACATGACTGACCTGGAGTTTATTGTTTTAACCTAAACTCTGGGTGCCCCTATTTTCCACACGGGCAGCTAGTAGTTTTGGTTTTGCAGATTTATATTCACAGGATCCTGATTTACAGCTGGAACGATGCTCGGAAAGCTCTGTATCCGTGCATTATTTCTAGTTGTGCTTTTGTATTATTTTCCGTTGCGATGTATTTAAATGTAATTTAAATCTCTGATATTATTCGAATGTATTTTATTCATTTATGCTCTGTATATTCTTGTATCTGATGGAATTGTTGTAATAACAATGAAATGTTCTTCCGTTTACGTCCTTTTGTGTGTTGTTCTCAAAGTATTCGTGCTTTCCTTCACGGGGAAGTTACGGGTCCTTACATGGCCCTAGCATGATCACATTTTTCTTTCTTCTTTTCTAAGTTTCCCCTTTAAACTGATGTTTGTTTTCCTTTATTCATAACTTTACGGTATTCTAATTTTGTTAATTTTGCCTTCATGTTGCACTACTTTCCTTATTTTTTTCTTATTTCTCTGATTTATGGATGTTTAATCTACACAAACTCCCAGCAGTAACTGGGTTTATTTACAATGGGGAGAAATAAGCGGATCATTCAGTAGCATAAATTAAACAAACAGAACGAAATTAATAAAGGTTGGTAAGTTATATAACTTATCTTATGTGAAGATCCATAGCGAAGAAACTCGAAGTGTTACAAATAAAGAGATCTAGCGGAAAAGAGAAGTTGACCTAAATAATAATCGTTGAGTCGCCACATTTTTTTGTCGACATCAGCTTAAGAATGTTTTCGCTTTGATCTAGCAGGAGTAATAAGTGAAGAAAAATATTATCTTGGTGAGGAATTTGAAAGAGAAGATGAAGTGCGATGAAGACGAAAATCGCCTGAACCCTAATTCAATTTTACGCGGCCTGGAAGTCGTTCTGCTAAAGAAGCCGAAAGCAAAATAAAACTGCTTCTGAAATAATAATAAAAACTACTTTTAAAAGCCCAAATAATCCATGTAGCTATGGGCTTCTTTGCTTTGGATTTTAAAAAGCTAAAAAGCATCTTATTTAAGCCCATCCAAACGGACCCTAAACCCTTTACCGTCTTACGCGATTGTCGCAGCCTTCGATTGCCCTAAAACAAGAAACCCTATCCCTATGCGAAATCGCAACTCGCTCCTTTTGCTGAGCCAAAATCATTCGTTGTCAAAGTTGAATGGAGTGGAAAGGAGCACGAGGAGAAGACGATATATTTTAATTAGTTGTGGCAGAGAAGGAGAAGACGTTTTTATCAGCGACAAACTTTTTGATATTTTGTTGCCTCTTTGCAATTTGTTGTCCCAAACAAATGTCTTGCCTGGTTTGGGCATGGCCAGGCCTGTTCGCGGTGGTCAATTTTATTTAGATAAGCATACAACTTGATCTCCCAATGGACATATAGCATATGAGAGTAACCCAACGCGGAGCCAGTTGCTCTTCAAACGACCCCCAACGGGAGGTCATACATGAAGCCAGGGTTGCTTCAGCAACCCTAGAGGTTGTTGGAGCGCTGCCGGCCAAAAGATTATATATATTTTTTAAATGTAAATTTCTTAGTCAACTTTTAGAAAGCCAACTAAGACAAAAGCAAATCCCAACCCGTTGGGATGTTGCTTGGGTCAATCGGCATGGATTTGACCGCAAGCAACCCCGGGTTGGGGACGCTCTAACTGATCGCTTTCTATAAAATACATATACCCTGCATCATAATTTAAGATTTCGTAGGTCGATATCAGAATGGAATTGCCCATGCTATTTGGATAAATATACGTCTTTGTTCGTTTCAAATAATCACAAGGAATTCCTTGGAATGTCCCACTCCATATAGTGGACCTTACGTAACCTAAACCGCAATCAAATACATCCGCACCAATTTTCACTTCTTGTTATGTTCTTGGAAATAATTGTCGCTTAAAAGAAACCTACGCTAGGACATGCGGCAGCTCATGAACATACATGGCTTTTGTCAAATGTTGAGTGACACTAATCACAAATTTCAAGTTTCTCACATTGTCATATAAACATGAATTATCTCAAGGTAAACATCTCCATAACACATAACGCAAGCAATATGTGTTACAAGAAGCAATTAAGCAAGAAATGATATAATTACCACAATCAATGCAGAAATTAGCTCTAAAAGGAAGAGATCCGGTTTTCCAGGAGTGCAGTGCAGTTTCCACTTCTTACTGGTGGAGTATATTCGGTAATTTTTGTCCTTAAATACAAAGATTGCACGCATAAATCGTCAAACACAAATTTATTCGCATACAAAAAAGGGAAATTCGACATTGCAGGTGCGCAAACACAGCTACAGGTAATCTTCATGAGAGCAAAACTGAACTAGGACTGTACAGAATAATTTTAGTTCAGAATTCATCTACAGAAACACCTCAAAATTCAGAAACATTAGACAACACTGGTTCAATCAAGAGAGTTTGAGACAAATACAGAACGAACTGAATGCAAGAATGAAGCACGGTTGAAACCAGAGAAAACGATAACATTACGATAAAAGCAACATGAACGTTTTTACAGAGGATAACCATCATCAGCGCTAAAAACCTAAAACATCACCATACTACCCATAATTTACAAACCTCCTACCACCATCAGAAAGTACCCCGACATTACTTTTCTACCTTTTTATCAACTGCCCCCTTCTTGACCGCAGACTTACCCACTTTCTTCACTTTCGGCTTTGCAACCGCAGTAGCCTTCTTCTTCTTCGCTGGAGTTGCCTTGACCTTGGCTGAAGCAGCCTTCTTCTTGGCAGGTGCAGCCTTCTTCTTAGCAGGATCGGCCTTCTTCGCAGCGGTCTTTGCTTTCTTCACCGACGCGCCTTTAGATTTGGTGACCTTCTTGTTCTTCTCAGTTGAAACAGGCTTCGCAAGCTTAAACGAAGCTTTGACCTTGGTAAGCTTACCGCTGGCGGCCATCCTCTTCAGTTGAACAGAAAGCATCTTTTTGAAATTCTCGGGCAGGCCCTTGTGTTTCTCTTCTACGTACTTCGCAATTGCGAACTGGCTTGATCCGGTTCGCTCTTTCAGCGCAGTAATCGCCTCTTTGATCATCTGAAACGTAAAATCGAAATTAAACTAAAAAGAAATAAAAGGATGGAAATAATTAGACGCAATAATCATGGAAGTTAAGAAAAAAATACATCTTGATAGCTGGGATGGGAAGCAGTTGCTTTCTTAGTGGCCATGGCAGAAATTAGGGTTGCAGTGAGACTGAATTGGGAATCGAATTGTTTCTCTGCTTGGAACTGAGATCGAGAATGCGGATTAAGGCTGTGGGAACTAATATTTATAACAAAGCGTGGGAGGGTTATGGGACAAGTGGGCAAATATAATTGGCTGAGATTGGATCACACGGATAGGTAACCTCTGGGTTTGGAATGCAGAACGTTCGATTTATCTTGTAATGAACGGCTGATATGGAGGGATTGGAAGAGTGGGTTGATGAGGATGGTATTTGAGGCTAAATTAGTGTGTTTTTGCGATGAATTGAATTCTAAATAATTTTGTTGCTCTTGATGACATTTAGTAAATTTTAATGGATATGAAAGGTGCATAAATTGCAGTTTGGACATATGCAAATGTACGTCTAATAAACTTGTGGTTATTGTGTAAAATCACGTTAAAAATTATGGTTAAGTTAGACAAACTATGAACAGTTCATGGTTTAGTTCCTCTAGTTTGATTTTGAATTTATCTACGTAATCTTAAACAAAGCATTTCATTGAAAATTGTACGAGTGACAAAAGATTCTTGGTACAAACAACACATAGGAAGAGTTTGTTTGTTGGCGATATCGATTCTTTATACGCAGCGTTTATTAAGAGTAAACCATTGAGCGATATTTACATAGGATGTGCTTTACTTCTAACTTAAATATTTACATCGATTTTTAATTAAAAACACGCGCCTTTTCTTTCACTTAATTTTTTCCTTTTAGCCAATAAAGAATCAACATAAATATTAAAATCGAACGTAAACTATTTAGCATTTATATAACATATTTGTGTTTTTATGTAAAAATTGCTCTGTAGATGTTCACTTCAATTTCAACTCAAGCTGAACCATTTTCATAGAATCTTTAGTTACTTTCTATTCTTACAACAAACCAATTTGTCAAAGGCACGCAAAAGATGCATCGATGTTTATATAAACATTTTTTTTTTGCGTAGTACAATATAGTATCTATCAAATGGGATTGATAAACTTTCTATTGACCCGCCTTTTTACAAGGCAACAATGCTTTCGATTTCTTGCTATCAGAGTGCTTAGGACTTGAGTACGGAATTGGAAAATTCCCGACAAACTCAGACGAACTCGGTTGAAGTCACGGAGTTCACAAAAACTTGGATTTTTGGCGAAGCATGTGGGGGTCGATATGAATCCCCAAGCGGGATCGGTGTTACTCCACAAGTATCTCGTGATCGGTATTTTCTTAGTCAACTCCTGGGATCGGTATAAATCATTAAACTTCCTACATACTCATAATTTATTCTAAGTATTCGGGGGTCGGTATTACTCCCCAAATCTTCGGGGATCGGTGGGAATTAAGAAAGGATCAAGGATCGGTGCAAAACACTAAGCGTTGATGGATTGGTATTTTGGGTTCGTATCCCCATATCGACATTGTAATTTCATATCCCTGGATGGTGAAACTCTGGGATATGAAATTTGGGACCCCGGAGTTTTGGACTTAGGATCGGCTTTGTGGATCAAAGCTTAAGGCAAAGCAAAGTCTTGGCTAAGGCATAGGGGATCGGCACCGACCTCGGGTTCAGTATTGATCCTGGTACATATTCGTTGGGATCTTTTAAGTCATGCTTCCATGTACTCCCCAACATCCCTCCATCTATAAATAGCCCTTTCCTAGGACAAAAAATAAGGTTGGATTCCTTTGGCTTGGCTTGGGATTCTTTTCGTCGGAGGACATTTTTAGAGATTCTCCCATGGCTTCTTAAACTTTTGGATCTCCTTTGGTTTTTGGATCTTCTTCTTGGCTCAAAGCAAGGACTTTTCCATGGCTAGCACTTCACTTTTTTCTCTACTTTTATATGAACAGAAAAGGACTGTACTTGTAACCATGTTGTATAAATAATAAAGATTACCTCATGGTAGACGTAAGCGTAACTTTCGAACCACTGTAATGTTTAGTGTTCTTTATATATTCAATACCCTGTGTTTGGATTCACTGCTTCACTTTCTGGATTATTTGGATTTGGGTGTTGCCGCTCGGTTGACAAAAAATCAACGTCAACATTTTGACACGCCAAGAAGGGAGGCTTCATAACTTTTGGATTGCTCAGGATTCAAGGATGGTGAAAGGGAAGAAGTCTGAGCTATAATTCAGGCTGAAGGAGGAGGATTGGAAGGAATGCAAGAGGTTTCCTCTACTAGAAACCCTTTCATCTATCTAAGTCGAGAAGAGATGGATAGAGTGGTAAAGGATTTGCACACACGCATGGAACGACAGGAAGAACTCCTAAGAAGGCAAAAGGAAATGATGAATGCATTTTTTGCTCGGATTTGGAAGGCCGACATGCTAAGGAACAACAGTCGGAACAAGTGCAAGTGGTGCACAAGGAATTCAACAGAACTTGGGCAGTTCCGCCAAATCTACCCCGGATCGGTACTGACCTGGTTAGACTATGGGGAAACTCCCCCAATCCCGATGTCAAGATGATTCACGAAGTTTTGGTTGGTCAAACTTTGGATTATGGAGTTGGAAATGCGGCTCAAGCACAAGTGCACCTAGATGTGGATATAGGAAGAGCTCCTATAGTTCTGGAAGTTATGTTCTGCCCGTGTCAGCTCCTCAGGTCAGGGCCGAAACAGATGTTCATATTGGGAATCAATAAATGGATCACGTTGGATTAGACATCATGGGAATCGATGTAGCCTTGGAAGATTGGAGGCATTTTGTAACACACCAAAATTTAATATACTATAACCATACTTCAAAGATAAAAAATTGGGAAATACTAAATTAAAATATTCAGAATTAAGTGAAACTGGCATTACCATTGCGTTTGTCCTGGAATTCTGGTTCGGATAGACCCTAAGTTTGCGTTAAACGGATAACATATGAAGAAGTTGTAAACCTTAGAAGTTTGTATACATATAAGGGAATCATATATATGAATATAATATAAATATAATTCTAGAATTTTCAAACGAAATAAGAGGGAGAACGAGCGAGAAACCTTACCTTTGTAGGACGACCCACTTTCGGCTTGGGTCGACCCACCCATATCTGGGAAAGATTCTGAATTTCGAATCTGGATAGTTTTATGGCTAGGTTCGTGCTAACTCAGCGCTACATGTACGGTTTAGATTAAAACCCTAGAATCTAAAGGTTGAGGTTGACTCTGTGAATCTATAAATAGGTGGTTTCTTCTATTCCAATACACATCATTTCTTCATATCTTCTGCCTCTATGAATTTATTATATATATATATATATATATATATATGCAATGGGAAAATGCTGTTGAAGCCTAAATCCAAAGAGACAACATTCAGGACTTGCATACATACAACAACAAAAAGGATTGGATTGGACTTTTCTACGGAATACAGTTTATATATTGAGAGATTTAATCTCTTCTTCACCAAGACCCATTGTGAGTTGCCTGTCATTTTCAGATCTGATTTCTTAGACTATAACATGACAGTTAAATAAAATTGGGTTAGGATATACAGTCTTTATGAGGTAAATGTTATACATGTTTTTCACTGTTAATCACATATACCATTATGATAAGTAAAACGTATGCCTTCACTGTTGGATAATTAATAATTTATATGTATCTATCTTCCTTTTCCCTATTTCTATGTTTATTACCAGTCTTACCTATATGCCTATGTGATTTGATTCCATTCTCCTTCCTCTGTTTTCCCTTTTCATTTATGCCAAGCCTTTAGGAAACTAGGCTATATCCAATTAGAGTGTGCATATAATTGGGGTAACAGTGAATGACATAAAAAGTGGAATTTAGTCATAATGTTAAATAGGGAACTGTTTAACTATAATTTGGGAAAGGGATAATATGCACATGTTTAGACTTGCTGTAAATTGATAAAAATGCTAATGTGCATATACTTGTTGTAAATCGATAAAGATGGATAATATGCATAAAACTGTACATGTTGTAATTCAGGAACATAGTTTGATGAATAGTATGCATATGTATTAAACATAATAGATTTGACTTAATACAGACATTAAGTAAATGACATGTTAGAATATTGTAAGTACCAGATGTAGGTTAATAAAATGAATTGTTGTAGAAATTGTATACATCTGGGCAGGTGTTTTGGGAAAGGGTTGTACACACATAATGACATGTAATATTACAACCAAGCTTATTAGTAAACCTACCTGTTAGGTTAAACATGATTATTAATAAGCTAAGAGGTCTCTTGTTCTGCTATTGTATCGGGTTTTGAGGACTCTTAAATCCTAGTTATTTGGGAGCAAAATCTTAGGGGGTTTGGCTTGTGTCAGTCTGCTATTTGGAACCCATATCGGTCAGTATCCCTGTTGGTATTTTGTTAGAGGGAGCCTCGCACTAGATAGGTGCCAGGGTATGCTTTACTGAACTGGGTAGTAAGAGGTTCACATGGGGAAAGTGGGTACGAGCGCGTTCTGGCGGAGTCATGAGCGTGCATGAGTCCGATCAGGGAAACCAATCCGATGTGACACCAGTAAACAGGTCTGTGTTATATACTTGTCGGGTTAGGGAGTGATACACCCTACTACCGGGGTAGACACATGGTATTTACGTATTAGGGAGTCGATCGCATGGGTAGTAATTAGTGTATGCCTAATCCTGCTATTATTTCTTCTGTTAATTCTGTTGTTATGTAATTAGGTTAAATACTTAATCCTTTTAATCCTGTTATACTAGTATTGGTGCAGACATACTTGTTTTAGGATATAAATGTGAAGCATTACTCGATCATAGTTTATTCATGTTATTCCTATTTATCCTACTGTTCTGTTTAGTTTAGTTTTACATTATATGACACTGTACCTTTCTCATCCAATCTTATTTACTTGTCTTGAAATTTCTACTTTATGCATATTTGAAGATCACTGGAACTCGCTAGACTTTATGTCTGACCCTTTTTGTTTTCGCTTCTTCCTTCCTTCCCCTCAGATCCTCAGAGTGGAAGCACTCAACAGTGACTAGGACTTTCTCTTATAGCTTGGACTTAGATTTCCTGAGATGTGCCATTTCGACTTGCTCTCTATTATATTATGGCTTGTGGCAAGGGATATGATTTTATATTACCGCACTCTTATATTTTCTTTTATGAGATGTTTTGTGAGACAAATTTGATATACTTGGTTTATATGTAATTGGTTTTGTTGTAACCCATTGAGACTACGTTTTATTTTTAATAATGAAGTTGAAATTTCCGCTGCTTATTTTATATATGTCTTGTGAATTTCTGTATTGTTTACCTATTGCGCTTCACGAAACTTAATGCATTCTCTTATGAGTGACATTAATGGACGTGGGGAGTCATATTTGGTATCAGAGCTGAAGATTACAATATCAGAGAATTTTTTTTAAAAATTGTTTTCAAAAGCAAAGTAATTTCAAATAAAAAACTATTTTTGAAAACATACCCCCTCAATCCATATACAATATTCTCGTGATCTCTTGTTGAATCCTTTTTCTCAGCATGTTTGGGGCACCCAATCTTCCTAAGGCTATTTGGCTACCGACATAGTTTTGTAGGTATCTTGAGGCTATGACACCTGTCGGAGGTCAAGGAGATGCCCCAATTGCATCCGCTGTTGCTCCACCTCCACAAGTAGTTAAATTTTCTAAGTTATATAAAGACTTTTCCGCTATGGGAGGAAAACCGTTCTGTGGCATCGAGAGCTTTGTTGAGGCATGGAGTTGGCTACGAGAGACGGAGAACTTGTTTGGTCTTTTTGGGATTGATGATAAAAGGAAGATACAATTGGCTACATGGTAGTTAAAGGATGAAGCTTCTTAGTAGTGGAAAGCAACGCAGGCAGGTTAACCAGTAGCTACTTGGGATGATTTCAGGCAGAGATTCGAGATGAAGTTCTTATCTCAGGAGGAAGAGGGATTACAGATGGTGAGATATTTCGCTTTGAAACAAGGGGAGATGTCTTTTAAGGATTATGTGAATAAGTTCAATCAGCTGGCGAGATTTGGACTGGACTTGGTGAATACACCCCACAGGTAGGCGCTTAGACTTTTGAGAGGGTTGAATAAATCTCTCCAAGGACTTGCATTATCTCACATACCAATGGGGGCAATTTTTGAAAGGCTGACTAACTTGGCTCATATGCAAAAGGATGGCAAGGATGAGAAGAAAGATAGTAAGACTGACGAGACACAGGCTAAGGGCGAGAAACAGAAATGGTGGCCCAAGAAAGGAAAGCAAAATAAAAAGAAAAGCCTGACATGGCTCAGATCATGAAAGATATCAAGTTTCATGGTTGCGAAGCTATGGGTCATTTTGTGAAGGACTATAGAATGACAAAGAAAGCCTACTTTAATTGTGGACAAGTGCACTTCAGTAAGCAATACTCTAGCAAGTAAGGACAAGGGGCATAAAATTCTGGACAAGTACATGCTTTAGAGGCTAGTGGACCTGATAGAGGTAGGAAAGTCATGGTTGAAGGTTTGATTTCCCTTTTTGACTATCCTGTTAGAACCCTGTTTGATTTTGGCACTTCATGTTCGTTTATATCCAGTACTGTAGTAGATAGTCTGCACCTTAATATTAGTATAGTTTCTGATCCTATAGTAGTCTCAAACCCCAAAGGGGGATCAGCTCATTTATCCGTGATATGTAGGGGTTTGAGAATTTCTATCTTAGGCATCGAGTTTGAATGTGACGCATACGTGTTGGGCTGTAACAACCCGAATTTTTGCAACACGTTAAATCAAGAATCAAGACAGAATTAAATTATAAATTCTGAATCAAGTGAAACGGGCTATGCCATTGCGTTCGTCTCGGAAAAATACGTGAAATAGAGTCCGAGTTTTCGAGAATCGGAGTCCGTATGACCCGTAAAAGGCCCAAAGATGGTTTCTGGGAATTTGAATTTCGGAAACAGTTTTGGGAATCAGATCTGGGGGCTAGGCGGGAAGTTTCCCGCCTAGGCCATGTCGACAGGGCTGTCGACAGGCCTGTCGACTTGGGCCCAGACCAAGTCGACAGCCCTGTCGACTTGCCTGTCGACAGGGGGTGGCCGGGGCAAGTTGCCTGGCGCACCTGTTTGTCTCACCTGGTCTTGTTCTTGGGCTGGTTCTGGAAGCTTCCGAGATCTGATGTTCCTGATCTATCCTAGGGTTAATCTAAGGGCCTAAAACTATCCTAATCTCTATAAAAAGACCCTAAACCTAACCTAAATCCCTAAAAATCAAACCTAGCAACTAAGTGCTGCCAAAATCAATTTTGATCATGGCCTCCATCTCCAATCCCTAGAGCCTATGCATTCAAATCGGGTTCAAATCAAAAGATGCAAGCTTGCTACACCAAATAGAGGCAAAATCAACGTTGCTATGCGAGTTTCATGACGGATCTTCATCAAAGGAGCCACCTTTCTTCGTCAAAACGATTCATGCTCCTAGTCCTCTTGCCACGCTAGGTAAGTTCTAGCTACTTTTGGATCAAAACGGTATTTTTAATGTTGACATGGGATAAAATGAGATAAAGCATAAGTATGCATGTATGTGAACCTAACTTTGTCTCTTTTCTATGATCTATGACCTTAGACTAAGAGGTAGCGACTTAATCATGTCACTCATGTTATGTTTAGCCTAGTTTATCTTGCAAGTTTGGACCTTTGTCTATGGAAGATTTGCATGAACCTTTGGGAACCATTTGACTTGTGAAACATAGGCAAATACTTGACCTTGGGGCTTATGCATGCATATGAACACAAACCCCTTATGTTTCATGCATGTTTGTGGCAAAACCTCCTTATGATATTATGCAAGTTTGTGGCCAAATCCTATATGATAGTATGCATGCTTATGGTCAATCCCTATATGACTCTATCATGCATGTTTTAAGGCCAAACCCCCTTATGACGCCATGCATGTTTGGAGCCAATCCCCTTTGTGGCATCGTGCATGTTTTGGGGTCTACATGTAGCCATAGTATACCTACTATGTTGACTCGCTTTGCTTGCATTGGGAAAACACGATTTTGGGTAGTTAGATAAACATGAACATGTCGCGAAATCTTAACTTGAATATGACATGTGTTTATACTTGAAAATATGACTTGAAAGATAACATGGAAGTTGACATGTAAGTGTGCATAAAAACATGAGCTTGGGAATTTACCTATTAAGTTAGGTCTACCCTTTGGGAATTTACCTATTAAGTTAGGTCTACCCAAATGCTTGAAAAACTTGTAACATGTTTTGGAAACATGATGAACTTAGATAATATAAGTGTGGCCAACTCGAGGTTGGGTTGAGTTTGCAACGTAAAACTACCCGGAACCGACCGGCCTAACTAGTAGTTGCAAACAATAGGACCCAATGTGAGAAGTTGGTCATGTCGCGCTTAAGACCCGAGGTTAGACTAGGTTGTGGTGTAAATCTACCCGGACCCGCCCGGCTTAACTAGTAACCACAACAAGGTCTAATGTGAGAGGTTAAGAGTGCATTAATTAAATTAATGCCACATGATAAGGTTAAGCAAATTTGACTAATGACACTTAACCGATATGACACGAATGGGTAGGTTAAGTGGGACCGGGCTTGATTTCCTTAGTGACACTTAACTAATTTAAACTTGGTAATTAGATGAGGTTAAGTAATTAAGACTTAACTAACCTAAACACGGTAATTAGACGGGGTTAGGTAATTGATACTTAACTAACCTAACCACGGTAATTAGATGGGGTTAAGTAATCCACACTTAACTAATCTAAACACGGTAATTCGATGGGGTTAAGTTAAACACTTAACCAATTTAAACTTGGTAATTCAATGAGGTTAAGTAACCAATACTTTACCAACTTAATGTGATAATTTAATGGGGTTAAGCAACTTATACTTAACCAATTATACATGATGATTTGATGTGGTTAAGTGACCTAAACTTAACCAATCTAATTCGTTAATTTGATGTGGTTAAGTGACCTAAACTTAACCAATCTAATTCGTTAATTTGATGTGGTTAAGTGACCTAAACTTAACCAATCTAACTCGTTAATTGGATGTGGTTAAGTGACCTATACTTAGCCAATATAACTCGTGAATTTATGGAGGTTAAGTTAACCCATACTTAACCAATCTAACGTGAAAACATGATAAGGCTAAGTCACGAATCACTTGAATACGCTTGACCGATTTGACTCGGTAATTTGACAAGGTCAAGTTAATTTATATAATTAACCAATCTAAAATGATAATTAGACAAGGTTAAGTTATGGATTGCTTAATATACTTAGCCAACTTGACACATGGTTTGTAGGGTTAAGTCTTGGACTTGGATACTTAGCCAATTTTGACATGGTTTGTAGACGGGCTAAGTTATGAACTTAAGTGACACTTAACCCATTAGATAAACCCTAATTCGGAGGATTAGGTAAATAACCGTAGTTAACAAGGATTATGGAAATAAGGCTAAGTGGTAAACCTTAGTTAAGGGAAACTAAGTAATAATTCTTAGTCAAGGAAATTTGGACCATTTCTTAGATAGATTAGTAACCCGATATGTTAGGTCAACGTTTAAGTATGCGCGTAGGAGCAGGCTATCTGATTTAGATAAAGGCTCCAACGAACTGGGTAACGAAGCAGCGGCTTCGGGGAACGTGAGGATATTCTTGGGATCCCTCTGTGAGCTGCCAGGTCATTATACTAGGCTCACGAGAGGTTGAGGTCTGCGGTAGAAGAACCAAGAATATGCCTTGGTTGCTATGCGAGCGACCTAAAGACTGGGGCGGATAGCAGTGAGTCGACGAATACATAAGGTGCCCGAGATAGCAAGTTCGTCGGTCATCTACCATCCTGAGTCAAGCGTGTACGTACGGAAAGGCAGGGAACACCCAACAGACCATAATTGCTATCTAATTATGGGTGAGGTAGGCCGTAGGATGTGGGCTGGCTGGAGTGTAGTTCTCATGCAAGATTTTCTCTTGTGTTGCCTTTCACTAGTTGAGGGAGGGGTCTCGTGGGACCATAGCCACGTGTAGAAAAGCAGACCTTAGTATCTGCATCGGCAGATAAATCTAAAGCTCCCGACCGAGTCCTGTATTTCTTGTTTTGCCCTGTGACAGGACTCGGATGGCACGATGTGATACATGTGCATACAGTTATAGAAAAACGATTCACGATGAATGCGTGGGAAAAAGGGCGCGGTTGAGGGTTAGCGTAATCCCTAGTGGCCTAGGTGGTTTAACCCAAACCGAAATACGAAAGCGTGCAATAGGTAAGCGTAATCCCTAGTGGTGCTAGGTGGCGTAAGTCCTAGTAGTTCAAACGATGATTCATATGGAAGAGCTTAGCTAGAACAAGGGTGACAGTCCAAACGATTTCAAGGATAATACGACATGAGGAAGCCCGTACGAGGTACGACAAAGGACTGAACTTATATACATGGAAAGAAACATATGATTTGAGTAACCTATATATGCGATATATTAGGTTGACATGGACCATTACACAACTTTGAGCAAGGGACATTCATGGTTAACACATGACGCGGGTAGGGATACTAGTACGAAAGGTGCAGAGCAAATATACATGTTAGAACTAGGAAGAATATACATAATAGATACCGTGGGATGTTAGACGGGGTAGATACCTTGGGATAATGTACTCGATAGAAATCTGACGATGTGATACCTTGACTTATCATAACACCGTAGTTTATCATGATACCTTAGTTTACCTTGCCACAGTAGTTCAACCGGCTACCCTGGTTTATCTATCTTGTAGTTATCCTTATGTTTACTTTCAGTTTATGCATGTCATGTTACCTTTACCTGTTTTTATACTGGAAGTAGATAGGACTTACTCAGTCTTTTTGACTGACCCGTTTTGTTTCGCCTCTTTTCTTCCGTTCCCTCCCCAGGTTTCAGGGAGGAAACAATGCTGTTTAGTTCGGACTTCTTCTGCTTGAAGGTCATCATGGATGGCTTGGACTTCTCTTGGCTATGGCTACTTTACTGTTTTTACTTGGGGAATAATTTATTAAAAAGTCTTTATGCTTCTTTACTATTGCAAGACAGGTTTTGATGTACACTGATGTAAAAGGCTTTAGACCTTAATTATTGAATTTATGAAAGTTCGATTTTACTCCCGCTATTTTATATGTTCTGTCTTGTGATATTTCTGTGCATGTTTACCAATAGTGCCCCTCTAAAGCTAGTGCATTCCTTTGCGAGTGACCCTAACGGAGGCGGGGTGTTACATTTGGTATCAGAGCAGAAGGTTACTAGACTGGGCAAAAGTTTTTAAAGACCTTCTGAAAATTATTTGAAAAACCGTTTACAAAGAAGCATTTTTCAAGAAAATTTTCTTTTAAAAAGAAAAAGGCAATTCCCCAAAGGCCATTAGCATTATCCTTGTTTCCTTGATTGAATCTCTTTTCCTTTCTTTCCTCCATCTGTAGTCACAGTGGTTTTGACTGCGACTAGTCTTTCTAGCTGCGTAAGTGTTTCCCGTACGATGGAGGTGGTTCTCGAGAGACCGTTGCAGAGTTATGCATGAAAGGATAGTAAGAACAAGGATAAAGGATACGAGCTTAGGGATAAGCAACATGTTGGTAAGGCTGAGTCCTAAAAGGAGGGAGAAAGATGAACAATGAAACCCATGACGAGAGAGTACCTTTGGCATGGTGAAACGGGACGGATAGTTAAGTATCATGGAACAGGGACAAGATCATTCGGAGGGCAATAGTATGCTCTCATTTCTAGGGTACCTCAGAAGGAGGGTAACGATCTTGTTAAAGGTTTAGCTTTTCTTCTCTATCATCCTGTCGGGACTTTGTTTTGATCACCGCATCTTTTAAGTCCGCTTCGATAGTTGAGTCTCTGCACCTTAGTACTAGCGTAGTAGAGGATCCCGTTTTTGTCTCAAGTCCTATTGGAAGATCGGTCCATTTACTCATGGCTTGTTTGGATTTGAGAATGTCTATATCAAGTGTTGAGCTTGGAAATAATGCTTATGTTTATAAGTTGTGGATGGATTCTAGGGATGAAGTGGTTATCCAGTAAGGGGCGCCACTCTCGGTTTTAGAAGGAGGGTAGTTAGACTCTTGGCTTGCTTTGGTAATACCCTTGAAGTATCGCGTAACCTTTTGGGTTCTGTCATGATTAGTTACTTAGAATCCCTAGATGCCTTTGTTGGAAATTAGAAACCCGATCGAGTGGTGTTTGCTAGTAGGACGGATGGTCTACTTCACTTGTGCATGGGTTATGGGGATTACCCTAGTAAGTGCGCATGGCAACCTGTCTACTTTCAAGAGAAAGTTTTTCTACGTGGAATACCTTGTGGTACGAGGTCCAGGATTCACTAATGAAATTTTGGAAAGCTTGCATGGAATCATGAGTACGCAGTCCTGTTTGCGCCAAGTATTCTAGAAGGAGAATAAGTGCAAGTGGAACGAGAGGCAACGAGGAAATGAGTTCCAACTCATGTTATGGAAACAGGAAATAAGAAGCTGCGAAATCGTGAAGAAAAAGGGGCGGTCAAGGCACGATGGAACTAAGCTCAAGGTAATGCGACTCAGGAGACTGAAGACTAAATACGTGCATGATATCTCTTTTGGGAATATATCCTCGATCCCTGTTTTTCTGTTGAGCTTGCTTGTAGGCTATCTTTTATGGATATCCTCTCGGTCCTGTCTCTGTTACAAATCCCGTAAGGAGTTTGTTTTGTTTATCTTCTCGACCCTGTTTCAGGGAATCTTAGGTAGAACCCTATGGATGTAAACATGTATTTGAAACATGTTATGGTTGATATGGTTGCAAATGGTTGCAAGTGGTTGCTCGTGGATGCGCGAATACACATTAGATACTAGCTCAACTCGGTTACATTTCATATTGCATATGCATGAGTATTTATACTTGCTTATGGATGAAACTGAATGTGTTATCATGCGGATGTTGCATATGAATGAATGATTGTGCATGCATATAGTATTTACATGACTAGGGCTATTTGCATACATGTTGGATTCATGGCACTAAACATACTTTGCATTAGAAAGATTTTTCAGGCCTGATCATTAGCATTAGCTAAGGAACATGTACACACACGTTTTGCATACATTCGTAAAGCATTAGAAGTCGTCTAAGGACAATGGTTTCTTGTGGATGATGGTTTGAGTAGATGGATGATGGATGGTAGGATATGTTCTTCCTAACTTTGAGATTTCGGGGACGAAATCCTTTAAGAAGGGGAGAATGTAACAACCCGAATTTTTACAACACGTTAAATCAAGAATCAAGACAGAATTAAATTATAAATTCTGAATCAAGTGAAACGGGCTATGCCATTGCGTTCGTCTCGGAAAAATACGCGAAATAGAGTCCGAGTTTTCGAGAATCGGAGTCCGTATGACCCGTAAAAGGCCCAAAGAAGGTTTCTGGGAATTTGAATTTCGGAAACAGTTTTGGGAATCAGATCTGGGGGCTAGGCGGGAAGTTTCCCGCCTAGGCCATGTCGACAGGGCTGTCGACAGGCCTGTCGACTTGGGCCCAGACCAAGTCGACAGCCCTGTCGACTTGCCTGTCGACAGGGGGTGGCCGGGGCAAGTTGCCTGGCGCACCTGTTTGTCTCACCTGGTCTTGTTCTTGGGCTGGTTCTGGAAGCTTCCGAGATCTGATGGTCCTGATCTATCCTAGGGTTAATCTAAGGGCCTAAAACTATCCTAATCTCTATAAAAAGACCCTAAACCTAACCTAAATCCCTAAAAATCAAACCTAGCAACTAAGTGCTGCCAAAATCAATTTTGATCATGGCCTCCATCTCCAATCCCTAGAGCCTATGCATTCAAATCGGGTTCAAATCAAAAGATGCAAGCTTGCTACACCAAATAGAGGCAAAATCAACGTTGCTATGCGAGTTTCATGACGGATCTTCATCAAAGGAGCCACCTTTCTTCGTCAAAACGATTCATGCTCCTAGTCCTCTTGCCACGCTAGGTAAGTTCTAGCTACTTTTGGATCAAAACGGTATTTTTAATGTTGACATGGGATAAAATGAGATAAAGCATAAGTATGCATGTATGTGAACCTAACTTTGTCCCTTTTCTATGATCTATGACCTTAGACTAAGAGGTAGCGACTTAATCATGTCACTCATGTTATGTTTAGCCTAGTTTATCTTGCAAGTTTGGACCTTTGTCTATGGAAGATTTGCATGAACCTTTGGGAACCATTTGACTTGTGAAACATAGGCAAATACTTGACCTTGGGGCTTATGCATGCATATGAACACAAACCCCTTATGTTTCATGCATGTTTGTGGCAAAACCTCCTTATGATATTATGCAAGTTTGTGGCCAAATCCTATATGATAGTATGCATGCTTATGGTCAATCCCTATATGACTCTATCATGCATGTTTTAAGGCCAAACCCCCTTATGACGCCATGCATGTTTGGAGCCAATCCCCTTTGTGGCATCGTGCATGTTTTGGGGTCTACATGTAGCCATAGTATACCTACTATGTTGACTCGCTTTGCTTGCGTTGGGAAAACACGATTTTGGGTAGTTAGATAAACATGAACATGTCGCGAAATCTTAACTTGAATATGACATGTGTTTATACTTGAAAATATGACTTGAAAGATAACATGGAAGTTGACATGTAAGTGTGCATAAAAACATGAGCTTGGGAATTTACCTATTAAGTTAGGTCTACCCTTTGGGAATTTACCTATTAAGTTAGGTCTACCCAAATGCTTGAAAAACTTGTAACATGTTTTGGAAACATGATGAACTTAGATAATATAAGTGTGGCCAACTCGAGGTTGGGTTGAGTTTGCAACGTAAAACTACCCAGAACCGACCGGCCTAACTAGTAGTTGCAAACAATAGGACCCAATGTGAGAAGTTGGTCATGTCGCGCTTAAGACCCGAGGTTAGACTAGGTTGTGGTGTAAATCTACCCGGACCCGCCCGGCTTAACTAGTAACCACAACAAGGTCTAATGTGAGAGGTTAAGAGTGCATTAATTAAATTAATGCCACATGATAAGGTTAAGCAAATTTGACTAATGACACTTAACCGATATGACACGAATGGGTAGGTTAAGTGGGACCGGGCTTGATTTCCTTAATGACACTTAACCAATTTAGACTTGGTAATTAGATGAGGTTAAGTAATTAAGACTTAACTAACCTAAACACGGTAATTAGACGGGGTTAGGTAATTGATACTTAACTAACCTAACCACGGTAATTAGATGGGGTTAAGTAATCCACACTTAACTAATCTAAACACGGTAATTCGATGGGGTTAAGTTAAACACTTAACCAATTTAAACTTGGTAATTCAATGAGGTTAAGTAACCAATACTTAACCAACTTAATGTGATAATTTAATGGGGTTAAGCAACTTATACTTAACCAATTATACATGATGATTTGATGTGGTTAAGTGACCTAAACTTAACCAATCTAATTCGTTAATTTGATGTGGTTAAGTGACCTAAACTTAACCAATCTAGTTCGTTAATTTGATGTGGTTAAGTGACCTAAACTTAACCAATCTAACTCGTTAATTGGATGTGGTTAAGTGACCTATACTTAGCCAATCTAACTCATGAATTTATGGAGGTTAAGTTAACCCATAATTAACCAATCTAACGTGAAAACATGATAAGGCTAAGTCACGAATCACTTGAATACGCTTGACCGATTTGACTTGGTAATTTGACAAGGTCAAGTTAATTTATATAATTAACCAATCTAAAATGATAATTAGACAAGGTTAAGTTATGGATTGCTTAATATACTTAGCCAACTTGACACATGGTTTGTAGGGTTAAGTCTTGGACTTGGATACTTAGCCAATTTTGACATGGTTTGTAGACGGGCTAAGTTATGAACTTAAGTGACACTTAACCCATTAGATAAACCCTAATTCGGAGGATTAGGTAAATAACCGTAGTTAACAAGGATTATGGAAATAAGGCTAAGTGGTAAACCTTAGTTAAGGGAAACTAAGTAATAATTCTTAGTCAAGGAAATTTGGACCATTTCTTAGATAGATTAGTAACCCGATACGTTAGGTCAACGTTTAAGTATGCGCGTAGGAGCAGGCTATCTGATTTAGATAAAGGCTCCAACGAACTGGGTAACGAAGCAGCAGCTTCGGGGAACGTGAGGATATTCTTGGGATCCCTTTGTGAGCTGCCAGGTCATTATACTAGGCTCACGAGAGGTTGAGGTCTGCGGTAGAAGAACCAAGAATATGCCTTGGTTGCTATGCGAGCGACCTAAAGACTGGGGTGGATAGCAGTGAGTCGACGAATACATAAGGTGCCCGAGATAGCAAGTTCATCGATCATCTACCATCCTGAGTCAAGCGTGTACGTACGGAAAGGCAGGGAACACCCAACAGACCATAATTGCTATCTAATTATGGGTGAGGTAGGCCGTAGGATGTGGGCTGGCCAGAGTGTAGTTCTCATGCAAGATTTTCTCTTGTGTTTCCTTTCACTAGTTGAGGGAGGGGTCTCGTGGGACCATAGCCACGTGTAGAAAAGCAGACCTTAGTATCTGCATCGGCAGATAAATCTAAAGCTCCCGACCGAGTCCTGTATTTCTTGTTTTGCCCTGTGACAGGACTCGGATGGCACGATGTGATACATGTGCATACAGTTATAGAAAAACGATTCACGATGAATGCGTGGGAAAAAGGGCGCGGTTGAGGGTTAGCGTAATCCCTAGTGGCCTAGGTGGTTTAACCCAAACCGAAATACGAAAGCATGCAATAGGTAAGCGTAATCCCTAGTGGTGCTAGGTGGCGTAAGTCCTAGTAGTTCAAACGATGATTCATATGGAAGAGCTTAGCTAGAACAAGGGTGACAGTCCAAACGATTTCAAGGATAATACGACATGAGGAAGCCCGTACGAGGTACGGCAAAGGACTGAACTTATATATATGGAAAGAAACATATGATTTGAGTAACCTATATATGCGATATATTAGGTTGACATGGACCATTACACAACTTTGAGCAAGGGACATTCATGGTTAACACATGACGCGGGTAGGGATACTAGTACGAGAGGTGCAGAGCAAATATACATGTTAGAACTAGGAAGAATATACATAATAGATACCGTGGGATGTTAGACGGGGTAGATACCTTGGGATAATGTACTCGATAGAAATCTGACGATGTGATACCTTGACTTATCATAACACCGTAGTTTATCATGATACCTTAGTTTACCTTGCCACAGTAGTTCAACCGGCTACCCTGGTTTATCTATCTTGTAGTTATCCTTATGTTTACTTTCAGTTTATGCATGTCATGTTACCTTTACCTGTTTTTATACTAGAAGTAGATAGGACTTACTCAGTCTTTTTGACTGACCCGTTTTGTTTCGCCTCTTTTCTTCCGTTCCCCCCCAAGGTTTCAGGGAGGAAACAATGTTGTTTAGTTCGGACTTCTTCTGCTTGAAGGTCATCATGGATGGCTTGGACTTCTCTTGGCTATGGCTACTTTACTGTTTTTACTTGGGGAATAATTTATTAAAAAGTCTTTATGCTTCTTTACTATTGCAAGACAGGTTTTGATGTACTCTGATGTAAAAGGCTTTAGACCTTAATTATTGAATTTATGAAAGTTCGATTTTACTCCCGCTATTTTATATGTTCTGTCTTGTGATATTTCTGTGCATGTTTACCAATAATGCCCCTCTCAAGCTAGTGCATTCCTTTGCGAGTGACCCTAGCGGAGGCGGGGTGTTACATGGGCTTTATAGGCTATGGTTTGATTTTAGGAATGGATTGACTAGCCATGTATGGTGTCATTCTTGATTGTGAAAAGAGAGTAGTTAGACTTCTTACTTGTCATGGTAGAACTCTCGAAATTTCCTATGACCCACGGGGGTCGGTGATGCTTAGTTTTCTAGAATCACTTGATACTTCTATTGACTATTTGCGACCTGTACCCATAGTCAGAGATTATCCAGATGTGTTTGGGGAAGTTAAGGGACTACCTCCAAGGCATGAGATAGACTTCCGTATCTACTTAGTAGAGAATGCGAAGCCAATTGCTCTACCAATGCACCACATGGCTCCTAGAGAGAGGAGGGAGCTTAGCAAGAAAGTAGGGGAGCTATTCGAGAAAGGTTTTATTAGGCAAAGCATACTAGAGTAGGGAGCACCAGTGGTCTTTGCAACTAAGGCGAACGGCTCACTTCGTCTATGTATGGATTTTAGGGAACTGAATAAGCTCACCAAGAAGAATAGGCACCCACTACTGAGAATTGACGACATGTTCGATCAGCTAGTAGGTGCATTAGTTTTCTCGCAAATGGATTCGTCCATTGGATTTCACACTACAACAAAGTAAACCTATTACAACCTCTGTTTTACAATGGGCAAAAAACGACCATTGTAAAAATTTGATATTACAACGATCAATTCCTGAACATCTTTTCCCTGCCCGTTGTAATAGATATGGATTTTACGATAGGGACTTGTATATTACAACGACCATTATGACCGTTGTTAAATCTCTTACAATAATTTTAACCAATAGTTATATTACATTGATAATTAGTGATGTTATATAGATTAGTCATGACATTAAATGTTACTAATTTGATAATATTAATATTAATTATATTGAAAATTAATGTTCAAAATCAAAAGCTAACAATATATACATATCACTTATTAACATTTGATAATTAGCATTAAATTATAATTAATTAATTATAATAATTATTTTTTACTAATTAATAGTTACAATAAATAATTAGTTTTTAGGATTATTTTCATTAGTGTAATTTTTTCTTTAATTAATAGTTTCATTTATTATTAATGTATTAATTAATTATACATAATAACTATTAATTAATTAGAACTTAAATTAATTTTATCCAAATAGAAATTGGGTATATAAGAATTATGCTAAAGCCTACAACGACTAACTAATTATATATATGGTTTACTAGTAGTAAAAAATATATGAACTTTTGAGAACTCTTAACCGCTTATCAGGGTCGGTCATAGGAGTTTTGGTGCCTAAAGCAAAAACAAGGATTTTATAAAAAAAAATGTTATTATTGTTAATTAAATCATCAAAATAATTTATACTACTAGTAAATAATGAGAATGAAATTGAGGATAAATATAACTTTTTCGTAGGGATAATTCAGTTATATAACAAACTTAATATTATTTATCGACATTTTCCAGACATCTGACATCCAAAATTCCTTTAACATGAAAAGCAGGTTTTTTCCTAAGTTCTTTTCCAATTTTATTGCAAAATCATCAAAAATATAAATAAGTTCACTTCCAATGATTTTTTTTCCTTTTAGCTTCTGGGTCTTTTGAGACCTTTAAGTCTAACAACAAACTGTTTAGATGCATCAATCCAAGTACCAGACAAATGCAGATCCCTTTCAAACTTTGCCATTATTGCTCTTGAAAACACGAATAGCAACATCCGTTAATTAGTACTTTTCAAAACAACATTTAGCTTTGTTGGCACCGTAGCGGTTAGTATGTAATTTATATTTAAAATTGAAAAAATCTCGTTAAAACCAACATATTATAAAAAAAAATAAAAATTGAAAACTTACTGATTATATCTATAGCTGTTAGCATCTTTGTTTAATTTCACCAGTAGTAAATTTATTTAATAGGATAATTTATCTATTAAAGATTTTAATTAACTATTTTTTTATATACTAGCAATTTTCAATGTAGGATTTTGGAAAAAGATTGGTATACAAACCGATTGGTGCAAAATTGGGCAAAAGGCTAATTCTCAAGGGCTGTTTAATACGCCTCGTGTTCTCTTAACTCATTTGCAAAGGACTAATTTTCTCAATCTTTTTCCTTACAAGTAGGGCAAATGAAATCGTCTTCGAACAAAAATCTAGGGCAAAACCAGTATTCAGTTAATCTCAGTCCCTCCAGTTCGATTGTAGTTCTAATCTTCTATGAACGAAACCTACTGCGAATAGGTATGATTTCTACCTTCTTTTATTTGTAGTTCTAATTCCAGTTCGATTATTATATGACAAAACTAATCCACAGTTCGGTTGTTCTCCAGATCGTTCTTCATTCCATCCGAGACGCTTTCCTACGAAGTTGAAGGTAAAATCGGTGGAATTCAGGGATCGAAATCGTGGAAGAGCGAATAAGTATGATTTTTACTCTTTTTTTGTCTGTAATTCTTGTGTGTTTCAGACATCTGCCTGCAAGTGATATCTACCTGTTCAATTTGTTATTTATGTATCTTAATAACGTTGATTCTCTGCAAGTATAAAATTGATTCTCTGCTAAATATTTAATTGCGGTTAATATAGCTATATCGGATTATTCACATGTATAAATTTTCTCTACAAGTGTTTCATGTGTAAATTTTCTACAAGTGTTGCATGCGTAATATTTAATTGAGCATAAATATTTAGTTGCATAAATATCCTCTGGTAGTGTTGCATGTATAAATTTGGTATATAAACAATGAACATAAAAGAGTATCACACATCTTGGAGTAAAGTAGATAATGACACTTTAACTTAACATATAAATTTGGTCTGTAGTATGCATGCAAAGCAGCATAGGAGTACTAACACTGCTGCTAATCACCGTACTATACTAACACTCCCCTCATAACTTTGCTCCTACCTTGGAACGTAAATAGAAAGAACTTGTAAGATCAGTTTATAACTAACATTAGATGCACGACTTTTATGTCCAAAACAGTGGGTCAAACATCTCTAATAGTGGGTCAAATTTCCTTATTATGTTGCAGTTTGTATAATTAACATTAGTTGCAAAACTTTTATTTTTCTTTTTAATCAAACTAAACCTGCCACAGGTGACAAATGTCCCTCTTCGAATTTTAAATAAACAACTTGTCTTCATTAGATATTTGTAAATTATTTCAGACATAGGATATGAAAGCATCATAAAATAATAATTATGACATGTTCTCTTGTGTGCTATTTCCATTTTCGTTCTACTACCCTTCTCAAACTATAAACACTAGTAACAAGTAGCTAATTATCTCTGTATTTGTTTTACTTCCTATGGAAAATAAACAAATTTAGTGTGGATGCATTAAGGAGACATAAACGAGGAAACGACCACTCATGAGCAGCGTTCAATGTCAAGCTACGTTGTGCATTGCTGCAGAAATTGTGATGAACTAAAAACAAAGCAAAAAATCCACTGCATTAGTAGCTTTTAATTGTTTTGGTTGCTCAGTTAACAATTGATAAAAGAATATGGTATTAGCTTGACCACTTATAATTACCTTATTTCTTTACATATGAAATAGATATTTTTATTATTACTAACTACTATTACAAGTTTAATAATTAATAAAGGACTTTATATGCACATGCATTTCATATACCCAAAAATCTCATTAAAATAATGTTTTTTTGTTAGAATAGAGTTTATAACCTTAATTACATTTAAAAATTTCCATCTTGTAAAAAAAAATTAGTATTTTTTTGTGAGACTAAAAGATCGTATATTCGAACTATTAATAAAGATGAATCACAAACAGTGTAAACTAGAAATATTAGTACTTACTCTACATAAATATGTTTTTCCAACTAAAATGCTGAATAGCTCGATCTAGAAATGATATTGTAAACCATTTTGCCAATGTCATTTTTAAGCGATGTTATACTCAAGGCTTTGTACGACAGGTCCATATTCTAAATTAAAAAGGCATTTTTTCAATATATCATAGTTTTTAAAACTTATTATATAAATTATTATGTTTATAAACTAATAATAAACATAATCTGCTTTGACCAACATAGTACTGACTGCTGAATTGGCAAGAACACATTGGTTTTACTTGAAATTATGCTAGTCTATCCTTTTTGTATATTTGCAGTGTACACTGCATCATGACTGGAAATAGCGTTATTTTAATCATGCAAACTTATAAAACCTTAAACCGCCTCCTTCCTTAAGCTTGAACACCTTTGCCTAGCTTATTTGATGAGTTTTTCCCTACCGAGAAGGCATTGAATTGCTTATAAGGCAGCACACAAGCCATTGCAAGTAGCATTGAGAGGCTCTAGCAAATGGCATTGTGTTGCGAGGCAGCACCGCCAAGGGTGCTACGAGGCAGCACCACCAAGGTTGTAGCCACTACTACAAAAGTGAGAAAATTCGACACTAGTTTTATGTGGCCTTAGATCGAAAAAGCGTCGCATTTGCCCATTTTTTCAAATAGGCAACACCAGAGGGGTGTGGCATCTGCGGCCGTTGCCTTAGCCTTATAAGGCAACGTTTTTGCCCATCTACTGCCATGGAAAGAAAGTGTTGCATTATACCCGTAATGCAACACTATTTGCATGTAATGCAACAATATTCAGCGTTGCTTTAAGCATTAGTTACAGCCTGGCTGCCAGGTCACGATAGGGGGTCCACATCAGCTTTCCACGTAAGCTGCATATGTGTCACACAACACGTCAGCTCTCCACGTGTTACATGCCACGTCAGCTATGGGACCCACGTGCAATGTGGATTTAATAATATTTTATTTAATGCAACACCACTATATTATGTAATGCAACACCATTACCTTGTAATGCAACATCAGAAAAAAGGAATTGCAACAGGAGAAAAAAGCAAATGCTACAATAGAAGAAAGCAAATGCTACGCTTTAATTAAAAAAATTGTAATACCAGTTTTGTGCATAGATGAAACTCATCCAAAACATTCACCATCACATTTAAACCATTCAGAATATTCTACATCACATTTAAACCATTCAAAACATAAAATGAAATAGCTAGTGGTACTAATAACAGTAGCAGCAGCAATAGTAAAACATGGTTTTACATTTTGTAGCAGCAATAGTGAACAGGCGACCGCGGACATCTTCTTGCTCCTCTAACATTTCTCTTGTGCTCTTTCTTATTCCTTCTAACATACTTCTTGCATTCACTGTCCTCAAATGATGCAGTAGCTCAAACACTATCTCTTCTCTTGTGCTCTTTCTTATTCCAAGACAGTATGGTGCCATCAAACTGTGGATATTATGTTTTAACCTCTTTGAAATATAATTGTAATTCAAGTTTTTTTTAAAATAGAAGAAAAAAAGATAAACCTTGCTAAATGGTGATACTAATTGCAGCAGCGCTGATATTTGATCTTTCAGCTTATCCTTCCTTACCTAATCAATTTATAACCAAACTTAAAAAACAATTGATTATCTTACAAGAAACCATTACATCTATTTGCTGCTTTTTGCGCTTACATGATCTTCTGCTTTTTCCTTTTTCCTGCTTCTACTTGTAACCTATGACATATGACAACCATGAAAAATACTTGATCAAATTATGATAGAGATGATAGACAATATGATGCGGCATTAATAAAGAATTAGTTAGTTGCCTTTACATTACCAGTAGAGCAAGAAAATAGTTTAAAGAAAGAAACTAAAATCAATAGCAGCAAGCTATTGTCATTCCAAAAAGTACCAAATCCCGTGCTTACCTTATATTCCATTCATTGTCCATGTGAAGTGGTCCTTCAACTGGAGCCTCTTTTTCCAGTTCTGCCTTAGCTAAAGCATCCCTTGTTGGTTTAGCTTCCATGTATTCTTTCTATATGATATCAAAAAAAAATATAACAAATATAAAAAGGCCGGTTCTGGATATCATAATATTATATAACTTGTGCAACAAGACACATGAGATCTTTTTAGTTAACCTATCGTTCAAGACACGCTAAATTTGAATACTGCGGGTTCGGTCTCATCTCCATTGCTGGGAAAAAATCTTTCAGAGAATTGTACCCCTGTGATGATTGAAAGAAGCATATAAATTTAGTTAAAATGATAAGAAGAATTTTTCATTACCCTCCTTGAATTTCACCAGCCACCAAAACTGGTGAGTTGTTTCTGGTGTATTCAGTTCAATGCCCCTCTTCAAACAAAATCTACTAAACCAAATCATTGCATTCTTCCCAATAATTTTCAAGGTACATGATATAAAAATTAACTTCACTGAAAAAGCCTGGATATTTTGGTCTTTAAAAAGAAGGGTAGTAGTAGTTAAAGATGAGGTGAAGCTCTTTATAAATTTCAGTGTATTTTGTGGAAACTATAACAATATGCTGAAGTCAAATGAAGTCGAAGACGAACATATAGGAAATTTACCAGTAAGGAGAAACTTGTCCAAACTTCAGTAAATATTTAAAAGTGTTTTGAACTAATAGACCAACAACAACCCCCTGAAATAAGACATTTGTAAAGTTAGTAACAAATGTTTGCTGGAGTAAAAAAAAGTCGTGTTCCCAGTTAGTATGTAGATGGAAAACAAAAGGAAAGATGAATTTGTAGCAATTAATCAGGATATGTACTATAAACTAATAAGTCAGTACTGATGCCAGCTATATCAGAATACTTGCAACCATTGGAAAAAGGCACGGACAACCACAGTAAGGATAAATCTACTCTAATTAACAAGCAATGAAAACAAAGCTCTTAATACTAATGTATTGAAAAAATGATGATAATCAAGTGTTGAAAAGGATAGTATCAATTTATATTCATTAGAAGTAGGACTGGCTGAAAAGGATAGTATCCAATGAAGGCCGTGGGTGGTCTTCTAACAATGGAGAGATCCCTTCATAGGACAATTGAAGATTGGGATAGGGATCAGGAGATTCAACAAACTGTATTACTATATTACTGAAATCAAACATTCTAAACTATATTACCGAAATCAAACATTCTATTTGTAAAAAGATCTTAAATTAGAGTTTACAAAATTGAATAATACACCTTTTGGTCCTTTCAATTTAATTCATAGAAGATAATCAACTGCTGCTAGCTTGTCTCCACTCTAAAGTCTATTTTTACACCAACGGTGGTCATAGCTATGGAATTGTAGTAGAAGAAATCAGGTTGAATTAAATTACATTGCAAATTGAAAGTAAGGTCTAGAAATCGGGGAAGATGGGTGGTGCCTGGTAGAAGTAAAAAAGAAGAAGAGATTATTGGATTGGAAACAAGACTCAGGAGATGATGAATAAAATAAATGCAAAAGAGCGTAGCATACCAGTTGAATAATCGCGATTTGAATGGTCGTTGTCAGGGAGATCGTCGTCGTTTGACCGTTGTTCGTTGATTGCACGATCTAGTTCGTGGTTCCCCAATTTGGGGAGCGTGAAAATTTTTATGAGGAAGAATGAAAGGTTTAGGGATACGACAAATTAGAAATTCAGACTATGGTAGCAATTGGGGATTCAGTGAGAATGAAATGAAAAGTATGGCAGGAATGAAAATCTTAGCGGGAAATAGAGGAAGGTAACGTGGATTGATCAATGTGGATATACGGCTGTGATTTTTCGTTTATGAGAACGCGGATTGATGAGGTGTACTTTTAGCTGGTGTAACGCAACGCTTTTAACTGGTGTTGCACGTCAATACACTAGAATTTCCACTGCAATGGTGCATTCACGTCTAATGCAACAACATATGAGTATTGTTGTAGAAGATCAAAGAAAGCATAGCTTTCGCCACACTTTTCATGCAACACATACAAATTAGCATCGAATATGCCCACTTTTGTAATAGTGTGCTACCCTTCAAAATGTAGGAATCTTATCCTCCGACCATCAAGAAATGTTTAAAGTCGTATGCAACATAATGCATAGATTATCAAGATGGGCATAACGTCTTTTCTTTAGGTTCTGACATCAGAGGATTACCAAGATGGAAAAAAGATGGATCCTCCTACCATTCTCTGACATCAGACTATTAGGGTTGATTATTGATCTCTTTATGTGTCATAGAATGTTTGAAGAATATAAGCAAGTTGTTCGGAAGTTTGTATATGAGCATGCAGAAGGAAGGGAAATCCAGAAAAAATTATTTTCTCTTGTATAAAATGTAGGAATCTTATCCGCCAATCGCCAAGGGATGTTGTATCACACTTGGTTTTTTTGGAATTGACCCAACATATGGTGTATGGATTTTTCACGGGGAGGCACGCCCTTCAGAAAGCGAAGGAGATGATGTAACAACCTGAATTCTGACAGAGCGATTTTTTCAAAATTTCAATCTATCGAAACTCATGTTGGTTTGCTCTGGTATCCTGCAGAAAAGATAGAGACATAAAATATGCCAGAGCTTAGAAAATATTTCACAGCGGAATGGATAAAATATAATGTAATCAAAATACAGCCTTACCATATTGATAATACCGGCTAACTAGCATCCAAAGCTATCATGTCTCTGCCACAAATCTAACATGCGAGTATGTTATGAGGAGGGGGTCAGAACACAAGTTCTGGTGACTAGATTCAAACTATACACTTTGGATAATACAACGTATACCGTTCAATCACATTTTCTTATTTATTAGGTTACTTGGGTTAACATAACTCAAGGTTTACACACACGTCGTACCCATTTACTTTCCAGTTGATTAACCTTATATTGTATATATGTAGCTACCCCCAATATTAAGGTACACCTCATGGTACCCCACTCGCACGGTCTCTACCATAATGCCACAGAAATGTGCGCAGTCCCACATCCTATGCCGGAGTGACGTACGGATCTCTATATAACAATGTTACGTTTCACATATATTTATCATTACTATGCTACGTAAGCGTACGGACAGTCACCATCAGTCGAATCAGATTTTATACCGGAGTAATGCCCACAATTCTACATACACCACCTAGAGCCGACATGAATGTATCTAAGCTATCCCACGTATGTATCGTCAATCGTATTCGATGCCTTAACCACGCATAATGTGCACCGAGTTCCGTGGCAGGGCTATACAAGAAACACAGAACTCGGTCGGGAGTTTTTCCATATATGTACAAGCCCGTCTTTAAGAGCTTCTAAATACAGATATTCCTAGGTTTGTTTTTCATGGTGGCTATAGCCCCACCTCGGCCCCTCCCTCAACTAGTAAAGACTACAAGAGCTAAACGATTTTCCCTTAACAAGCAATCTAAACATCCAGTTGGCGTCTTCCCTCAACCACTGTACCTCAATAATGAAAGGTGAATGGTCTATTGGTTTTAACTCTAATCTTTTCGCATTCCACTGGCTGCCATAACAGGACCCGACGATCTACTATCTCTGTTGGTCCTGACCTTTGCCTCCCCATTGAGACGACCGCCGAATCACCCTAGTGTCACCACGTCACAACATTCTGACTGCAAAGCTACTTTCATAGTCAAGGCCCACCCACCTAGTAGTAACGCGCAGACCCAACCTCTGCCAACATAGCCTAAACATCTGCCACCACACAGAGGACTACCAAGAGAACCTTACGTATCTCTGGAAGCCGCGTGCTTCCCCTTCCAGTCCTTCGGAGCCGACAGAATAATCAGATGAAAAGCGCTCCCCTCGTGCCTCATGACACCAAGATGATCCACCTCGTTGGATTATTCACCCTCAACGTACGGACTGGTCCAAGCGCCTCATTTAAATGTGTCTTTAGACCCTTTGTCTAAACATTCTTTTACGCGCTTGCTTTACCTCACCAGGTTTCCATTTAACTTGGTTATCCCCATTCACATTGACTTCTTTTTCAAGTTACCAAGTTTCTCTTGCTTATTAATTTCAGTCATATAATGTAACACCTCACGTTCATTAATGTCACTCGCAAAGGGAATGCATTAACTTCAGTGAAGCGTTATAGGTAAAAGATGTAGATAAATTACAAGATAGACAAATAAAGCAGTGGAAAAGAATAAAAACTTTACTTCATTGATAAAATAGCAGCTTGGTAAAACAGCCTGTACAAAGATTGTTTTCTAACACCAAAACACCAATACCCAGTACAACAAAGTATCTGTCTTGTTTAATAAAATAAAGAAGCATAAAATGACAATGATATTCCCCAATAAAGCATGAGCCAGCCGTAGGAATACATCGACTATCTTCGAGCTTGGAAAGAGAAACGGTCCAAACTAAGCTGAGCTATTCCCGCCCTGACTATCTTGGGGGGGGGGACAAAAGAAAAGAGGCAAAACAAAACTAGGTCAGACATAAGTCCGGTAAGTCCAGTGATTTTTAGTATGTAAACAGGTAATAGTAGCATGACATGAATAAACTGAATATAAGACAATGCCGTGATAACAGGGATAACAAGATAACCAAAGATTAGCATAAGATATGATAAGGCAAGATAAACCGAATGTGCTTCTACTCTTTCTCTGCTTCGCTACTACCCCATTATTCTGATTTTTATATCTCTGCACCAACTAACTAGTATCCTAACTAGTGTCTTTTATAGAGTGATTCGTATTCCCTACTAGTGTCCCAACTAGTATCCTGTGTTATATAATAAGGTGATCCCATCCCCGCATTTGTGGTAGCCTTCGGGTGTACATCTAGTATGAGAATCTTACCTCAATCAACCTAATTGCCATGAAGATGTTAGGTGTATCCTTACTACCTTAACCGACCGACTCCCTACTTGTATTAATTTTCCTTGTGTCTGTGTCAATCGGCCTTCTCTTGCATATAGATACCCCGTGCTGGTCCCACCATAAGGTATATCAATCCCTATGATATCAACCCGACACGATTCAAGATACACAGTGTATACTACTGATGCCCAATGCCTGCTTTTTTCCACTCCGGAGTACGTGCACACCCATACTCCACTGGAACCTACACTATTGCACCACCTGCCGCTATTTTGACTGCTTATAATCAGCCCAGTAATCGTGCCCCACCCTGCCTAGTTCAGGGTACCATGATACATCTATGTGGGTTACTACTGAAATGGGTCCCCATTACTAGGGTTTCCTACTAGATAAGTTTGTGGGCCTATATATAAAAATATTACCCACCTACAAGAGATGTACTTAACCCTCCCACTGATTCAAACATGATTATTTAACGGTTAAGTTTGTGGGCCTATATATACAAATATTACCCACCTACAAGAGATGTACTTAACCCTCCCACTGATTCAAACAGGATTATTTAACGGTTAAGTTTATGGGCCTATATATACTAATATTACCCACCTACCCAAGGTTTACTTAACCCTCCTACTTATCAAGTCAATATGTATTATTGGTTAAGCTTGCCTTAACCCTATCCACTTTGTTCATGTAATATTGGTTAAGTGATATCCATTCATGTTAACTTAACCCACCCACACATCATGTTGTATTGGTTAAGTGTTTCCTATCAACTTAACCCTGTTCATTCATCATGTTATAATTGTTAAGTGTTTCCCATTAACTTAACCCCACGTGTTCATCATGTTATATTGGTTAAGTGTTTCTTATTAACTTAACCCTACTCGTTCATCATGTCATATTGGTTAAGTGTTTCTTATTAACTTAACCCCATTCATTCATCATGTTATATCGGTTAAGTGTTTCTTATTAACTTAACCCCACTTATTCATCATGTTATATCGGTTAAGTGTTTCTTATTAACTTAACCCTACTCATTCATCATGTTATATTGGTTAAGTGTTGCCTATTAACTTAACCCTATTCATTTGTCATTTTGTATTGGTTAAGTGTCGCCTATTCATATGTTACTTAACCTTACCATTCTTAGCATGTCCTGTTTATTAGCATTAATTCATTCATTAATGCCTTAACCTCTCACATTAGAACTGTCGTTTGCGGTTGCTGGATGTGCCGGGCGATTACGGGCAGAATTCTACCGCAAACTCATTCTAACCTCGGATTTTGGGCTAAATGTGCTAACCTCTCACATTAGATCTGTGTTGTTGCGGTTACTGGATGTGCCGGGCGGTTCCTGGCGGTTTTACACCGCAACCCAATCTAACCTCGGGTTAAGCATGTTCATCTTTTAATTAATTTACATATTTACAATTTATGTTCATATGTAAATTATCCACAAGTGTTGTCAATTCAAGTCATGCCCCCTTTTACCCTCTAAATTATGTCCATAATTCTTGATATACAAATTCTACCATTTCATGCTACTAATCATTTACATGATTATGAGCCAATCTATGCCAATAGCATGTAGTTTAATATTTTTCCCCAACGTCTCCCCCGTTATTCGTTCGCATAATTCACATAGTATTTTAGGCTCGCAAATTAGCCTAACTTGTAAACAAAAGGGAAAAGAAAGGGAAATGTAACATTCCAATAGGCATAAACAATATAGATCAACATGCGTAGTATAAATTTGGGATAGAATGACATAAACTTAATTAAGCACATGAACATGATCTTACATTTAAATTAGATCCAATTAACATGCGAACTAGCATAGATCGAATTGTATAAGCATGAACTTATATAGATCTTAAACATGGGTACTAGCTTGGATCTAAACATATAACATATATGAACATAACTTAGCATGCAACTTACATACATAAAAGAACCACAAATTTAATACAATATGATAGGTTCAATTGTATCAGTCCCAATAGTCTCATAGGCATGATAGATTTTACTATGTTAGTCACAACAATCCAATAGACATTATAGGTTTTACTATGTCAGTCACAACAGTCCAATAGGCATGATAGGCTTTTCTATGTCAGTCACAACAGTCCAATTGGCATAAGAAATTCAGAATTGACAAAAGGATAGACACGAATAGAAGTAGGCATAGTTCTAGATCCAGTTATTACAGTTATGATTTCTTATTAGGTGTTCACATCTAAACAATAACTGTACTTACAGAAAAAGGACGGATCTTGATTTCTGAATTTGAAAAGCTATCCTTTGATGTAGACGTTTGATTTGATGTTCTTCTTAGTCGATTACTAGTTTGGATTTTATTTAGAAGATGGAAGAGGCTAGGCTGGCTTGAAGACGAACAACATGACGACATCATAGTCTTAGGGTTATGAGGTTAAGGTCTAGGTTTGGCTACGTATATATAGATGTCTAGGATTAATTCTAGCCTTTAGTTAGTCTAGGTGAAATCAGAGCCATCAAATCAAAGAGATGTGTCATCCAGCCAACCGTAGCATGACACATATGCCCTAATACCTCAGAAATCAGTCATTTGCCAATCAGAGAAGGCCACATCAGCACAAGGTTGTCAAAATTCGTCATTGCCCAGATCTGGCTGATGGGGTCGACCCCTACAGGGGTGGTCGACACCTATGTCGACCCCGGTGTTGACCCCAAAGAGCCTGAGTCGACATAGGTGTCGACCCAGCGGGACTCGGGTTGACACCCAAAACGTGGTCGGTTCCGCGTTTCCTCCTCCCGCCTTCGCTGTTTTGAATATTTTATTTTAATTCTGGTTTAAACTGAAATCTTTTAACCTCCATAACTTCTTCATACTATATCCGTTTTATGCAAACTCGGGCTCTATCTCAAGTAGAATTCCGAGATGAACGCAATGGCACAAACCATTTAACTTAATTCTTCTTTTAAAGATTAATTATTCTTTAATTATCTCTTATATCCCGTTTTAAAACAAAACTTTTCTTTAGAAAATGCTTCTTTTAAAACTGTTTTGAAAATAATTTTTCAAATCTTTTGTCTGATCTAGTAACCTTCAGCTCTGATACCAAGTGTAACACCTCACGTTCATTAATGTCACTTACAATGGGAATGCATTAACTTCAGTGAAGCATTATAGGTAAAAGATGCAGATAAATTATAAGACAGACAAATAAAGCAACGGAAAAGAACAAAAAGTTTACTTCATTGATAAAATAGCAGCTTGGTAAAACAGCCTGTACAAAGATTGTTTCTAACACAAAAACACCAATACCCAGGACAACAAAGTATTTGTCTTGTTTAATAAAATAAAGAAGCATAAAATGATAATGATATCCCCCAACAAAGCATGAGCCAGCAATAGCAATGGAAAAGAGAGTCCAAAGGAATACGTTGACTATCTTCGAGCTTGAAAAGAGAAACGATCCAAACTAAGCTGAGCTATTCCCTCCCTAACTACCTTGGGGGGGAACGGAAGAAAAGAGGCGAGACAAAAATAGGTCAGACAAAAGTCTGGTAAGTCCAGTGATTTTCAGTATATAAACAGGTAAAAGTAGCATGACATGAATAAGCTGAATATAAGACAATGCCGTGATAACATGGATAACAAGATAACCTAAGATTAGCATAAGATATGATAAGGCAAGATAAACCGAACGCGTTTCTACACTTTCTCTGCTTTGCTACTACCCCATTATTCTGATTTTTATACCTCTGCGTAAACTAACTAGTATCCTAACTAGTGTCTTTTGTAGAGTGATTCGTATTCCCTACCAGTGTCCCAACTAGTATCCTGTGTTATATAATAAGGTGATCCCAACCCCGCAATTGTGGTAGCCTTCAGGTGTACATCTAGTATGAGAATCTTACCTCAATCATCCTAATTGCCATGAAGATGTGAGGTGTATCCTTACTACCTTAACCGATCGGCTCCCTACTTGTATAAATTTTCCTTGTGTCTGTGTCAATCGGCCCCCTCTTGCATGTAGATACCTTGTGCTGGTCCCACCATAAGGTGTATCAATCCCTATGATAGCAACCTGACACGATTCAAGATGCACAGTGTATACTACTAATGCCTAGTGCCTGCTTTTTCCACTCCGGAGTACGAGCACGCCCATACTCTGTCGGAACCTACTCTGCTGCACCACCTACCACTATTTTGACCGCTTATAATCAGCCCAGTAATCGTGCCCAACCCTGCCTAGTTCAGGGTAACATGATACATCTATGTGGGTTACTGCTAAAATGGGTCCCCGTTACTAGGGTTTCCTATTGGTTAAGTTTGTGGGCATATATATATATATATATATAAATATTACCCACCTACACGAGAAGTACTTAACCCTCCCATTGATTCAAACAGGTTTATTTAACGGTTAAGTTTGTGGGGCTATATATATACTAATATTACCCACCTACCCAAGGTTTACTTAACCCTCCTACTTATCAAGTCAATATGTATTATTGGTTAAGCTTGCCTTAACCCTATCCACTTTGTTCATGTAATATTGGTTAAGTGCTGTCCATTCATGTTAACTTAACCCACACACACATCATGTTGTATTGGTTAAGTGTTTCCTATTAACTTAACCCTGTTTATTCATCATGTTATATTGGTTAAGCGTTTTCCATTAACTTAACCCCACTCGTTCATCATGTTATATTGGTTAAGTGTTTCTTATTAACTTAACCCTACTCGTTCATCATGTCATATTGGTTAAGTTTTTCTTATTAACTTAACCCCACTCATTCATCATGTTATATTTGTTAAGTGTTTCTTACTAACTTAACCCCACTCATTCATCATGTTATATTGGTTAAGTATCGCCTATTAACTTAACCCTATTCATTCGTCATGTTGTATTAGTTAAGTGTCGCCTATTCATATGTTACTTAACCTTACCATTCTTAGCATGTCCTGTTTATTAACATTAATTCATTCATTAATGCCTTAACCTCTCACATTAGAACTGTTGTTTGCGGTTGCTGGATGTGCCCGGCGGTTCCGGGCAGACTTCTACCGCAAACTCAGTCTAACCTTAGGTTTTGGGCTGAATGCGCTAACCTCTCACATTAGATCTGTGTTGTTGCAGTTACTGGATGTGCCGGGCGGTTCCAGGCAGTTTTACACCGCAACTCAATCTAACCTCGGGTTAGGCATTTTCATATTTTAATTAATTTACATATTTACAATTTATGTTCATATGTAAATTATCCACAAGTGTTGTCAATTCAAGTCATGCCCCCTTTTACCCTCTAAATTATGTCCATAATTCTAGGTATACAAATTCTGTCATTTCATGCTACAAATCATTTACATGATTATGAGTCAATCTATGCCAATAGCATGTAATTTAATATTTTTCCCCAACATCTCCCCCGTTATTCGTTCGCATAATTTATATAGAACGTTAGGCTCGCAAATTAGCCTAACTTATAAACAAAAGGGAAAAGGAAGGGACATGTAACATTCCAACAGGCATAAACAATATAGATCAACATGCGTAGTATAAATTTGGGATAGAATGACATAAACTTAATTAAGCACATGAATGTGATCTTACATTTAAATTAGATCCAATTAACATGTGAACTAGCATAGATCTAATTGTATAAGTATGAAATTATATAGATCTTAAACATGGCTACTAGCTTGGATCTAAACATATAACATGTATGAACATAACTTAGCATGCAACTTACACACATAAGAGAACCACAAATTTAATACAATATGATAGGTTCAATTGTATCAGTCCCAATAGAATCATAGGCATAATAGGTTTTACTATGTCAGTCACAACAGTCCAATAGGCATGATGGATTTTACTATGTCAGTCATAACAGTCCAATAAGCATGATAGACTTTTCTATGTCAGTCACAACAGTCCAATAGGCACGATAGGCTTTTCTATGTCAGTTACAACAGTCCAATAGGCACAAGAAATTCAGAATTGACAAAAAGGGCAGGCACGAATAGAAGTAGGCATAGTTCTAGATCCAGTTATTACAGTCATGATTTCTTATTAGGTGTTCACATCTAAACAATAACTGTACTTACAGAAAAAGGACGGATCTTTATTTCTGGGATATGATTTCTGAATTTGAAAAGCTATCCTTTGATGTAGACATTTGATTTGATGTTCTACTTAGTTGATTACTAGTTTGGATTTTATTTAGAAGATGGAAGAGGCTAGGCTAGCTTGAAGACGAACAAGATGACGACACCATAGTCTTAGGGTTATGAGGTTAAGGTCTAGGTTTGGCTACGTATATATAGATGTCTAAGATTAATTCTAGCCTTTAGATTAGTCTAGGGGAAATCAGAGCCATCAAATCAAAGAGATGTGTCATCCAGCCAACCGTAGCATGACACATATGCCCTAATACCTCAGAAATCAGTCATTGGCCAATCAGAGAAGGCCACATCAGCACAGGGTTGTCAAAATTCGTCACTGCCAAGATCTGGCTGATGGGGTTGACCCCTACAGGAGGGTTCGACACCTATGTCGACCTCGATGTCGACCCCAAAGAGCCTGAGTCGACAGAGGTGTCGACCCAGCAGGTCTCAGGTCGACACCCAAAACGTGGTCGGTTCCGCGTTTCCTCCTCCCGCCTTCGCTATTTTGTATATTTTATTTTAATTATGGTTTAAACTGAAATCTTCTAACCTCCATAACTTCTTCGTACTGTATCCATTTTATGCAAACTCGGGCTCTATCTCAAGTTGAAATCCGAGACGAACGCAATGGCACAAACCATTTCCCTTAATTCTTCTTTTAAAGATTAATTATTCTTTAATTATCTCTTATGTCCCATTTTAAAATTACGGGGTGTTACATATAACTTAACCCGTTTAAGTTTATTAATAAGCCAACAACATGTTATTCTCTAGATTGTGGTCCAAGGTCTGTAATCCACAATCCCTTTATATTCTTGTTTGATTTCATCGTTACAATAACATGTTCTACTTAATATGTAATTAAATATATCTTAATTCACATGTTTTATTTTTAACATGTCAGTCATTATTTATGATTAAATATAACTTATTTCATTTTATAAGTTTTCCTCATTCTTTCTCATTTAATCATAATTCCATTTTACACCGTCACTACAACTTGCAGATGTTGGATATGTCGGGCGGTTCCGGGCAGACTTCTGCCACATGTGTAATCTAACCTCTTGTCTAAGCGCGGTTATAGTTTCTTATTTACTGTAAATTTTAGGCATATTATCTTTTTTACATGTTACTGTAATCTAATTTACATGTCATCAAATTATGCCTATATTATGTCGCATGTCCTTTTAAACGCGTATTTAATTCTATCCTGACATGTAATCATTTAGTTGGGTAATTGTTCAAATCTAACAAGTTAACATGTCATTTACTCAATTCTACATCTAATAATTCAAATACATAATACGCCACAAGTGAATCATGTAATTATAACAACAATAGTCGCTACTCATATTCTAACAAGTTTGTTTTTCAACATGTAAACATTCAACACTTTAATCGATTCAACATATGAATTTTCCATCATATTCATATTGATATCTCAACTTGTTATAAAAGACTTTTAATTATTCTTGAAAATTCACATTTCATGATAACGGGGAATGCTAAATGATAATATTTCATTATCTAAAATGATATAACTTAAATCCACTCACCTCATATGCTTTCGAAATCCTAGATCTGGTCCAAATCTATCATTCCATGGTTTTTCCCCTAATTGGATTCAAAACCTAACAGCCATTGATTCATAATTTATACTAAAAGAAAGAAAGAAAAATAAGAAAGAGAGGATAATGGACAATAGATCAGGTCTAAGAATTACCTCACTTCGGTAAGAGATCTGAACACCCATTTACAAATATAAGTTCCTTTCCTTCATATCTAGATTCATAATTTTTCCTAAACTAATAATCTTAATTTTTTGAATATATTTGAGGAGGGAGAGGAATGGCAGAGCATCTGCGTTATCTCAGAAATATGAGACTTAGGGTAGGCTCTACAGGCTTATTTATAGGTGTTCAGCAACATATTTGGTAAAATAAATAGTTCGAGCAGAAATAATCTGCCCAGATCCCCCGTAGGGGGGTCGACCCCCCTTTATGGGGTCAACACTTGTAACACCCCGTAATTCTGAGACAGTAAGATTCTCAAATTAAAGTATAATTAATTTTTAAAAGAAAAATTAAAAGAAAAAGATCCATGCAGTTGTTTAATTTAAGTATTGTAACTAACATGAAAAAGAGAAGTAAGGAGAGAACAATAATTATTATTGTTCTAAGACTTATTAACAAAAGCCTCTGTAGGTCAGTTGGTTAAGGCATTGGATTTGTAGCATGGAGGTCGGGGGTTCGAACCCCGGCGGCGGCATAATTTTTTATCTTTGTTTTAGAGAGGGCCAACTGAACATGCAAATATATGTACGTATACAAATTCAAAATTTGAAAGGATAAGAACGTACATATAAGGAAATAAAGAATATATATATATATACATATGAGAATATAAATATATATATATGCAAAAATATATGTATACGAAAGATAAAATTCAAGATAAGGCTACAGTCAATGAAATATGGCAACATCATTTGAATTTTGAAAATAAAATGAAAGTTGTGTGTATATATATACGCGTAAAATGGTCGTTAGAGGAATTGTATACATATAAGAATATTTCATGTGAATAAAACAGTTAAATAAATTCCAAAAATTCAAAAGTTCGAAAATCAAACTTCCACGCCAAAACAATTCATCCGAAATTCAAATTTCTACGCCAAAATAGCTTGTGGGACCCAATGCTGACTCAGCACTACGTGTATGATAAGGTTTGGCTAGATTCATCTACGTACCTGGACTATTTTCTTAACCGGGTTCAATGCTGACTCAGCGCTGCGTGTACGATAAGGTCTTGAGCAGCTATATAAACAGCCCTAGTCTTCATTCTCTTTGCACCAATTCTCTTCTATCCTTATGCTGCTAAGATTCATGGCTTCTTCCCCTCCTCTAAATTTTATTAAATAATTAAAATAAAATATAAATTCAAGACATGGAGATGCTGCTCAAATCTGTTCAAGAGAAGATTCAAATCAAAGTGAAGAATTCAAAGGCTAAATCAACAAACCTCGAGCAACGACATACGAATCTTAGCATCGCCGTTCTTCTATTCTAGATCTAATTTCTGTAAATTGGTTATTTCTAGACTTGAACGTTTTATTTTTATTTGTGACATGAAATTAAAAGGATATAAGAAAAATGCCAAATCTCTTCACTTGGATCTGTGTTTATTTTAGTTTTTGGATCTAATTCTTGACTATGGCCCAGAACATACTATGACTTTGATTGACGGCCTATGACTATTGAACAAAGAGGATATGCCTATGCCTATGATCATGATTATGAGAACTATGACCATGAACCTATTGCCTTTGAATTACGAACATGAACCTTGATTTGGGACATACAACATATGACTATGACATTGCCTATGACAATGACTTATGACTATGGGGATTATTTTCCCTTTTGGACTATGAACATTGCCTATAACTATGAACTTTGCCTATGATTCATAATTAGGAAAATTGTTGCTTAAGTTTTGTGGCTATGAAATTGGGTCTAAACCCGATTATCTATTTTATCTGTTCTTTGTTTTTCTTTGGTTTTAGACTGTGGGAATTTACCTATTCAGTTAGGTCTACCCATGTTCTTGAACCTATTCTATCTATTAGTGTTAGACCGTGGGAATTTACCTATTAAGTTAGGTCTACCCATATTCTTAAACCTACGTCGTTATCCAAACCTTTTATGCCAGTTATTATCCCTTTTCATAGCATCTTTGGTTCATTCCCTATTTTCTACGAATCTAGATTTATTTACAATCTAGGTTAAATCACGATTATACGAACGGTGGGAATGTAATTTGGGGAAAATATGAAAATGAACATAAATGTAGTTATAAGCTTGGAAATTGGCATAAATTGGGAATATGTATTACGGCATGTTCATAGGAATGCAAATTGGATAAGTTTGACATATTAAATTTAGTATTAGCAAGTAAGCTAAATTTTAGGCATGAAATGTAAACTAGAATAATAATTCTAGTCTTACCATAAACTGTGAATTAGGAATGTTAAATCAAAATTGTGTTAATTAAAGATTTGGAATAAGTATATTAGCACAATTTTGAATTTAGCCATAATTGTGAGAAATTGTCATGTTTAGAATAAATTATGGTTAGTGACACTTAATTTGGTATAATTTACATACCAAAAAGTATAAGTATGATAAATAAGAGGGAACGGGCCATAAGAATAAATGTGACAATGTACATTAAAAGTGTAATAATGAAATAAGTAAATTAGGAGTAAATTTACTTATAGAATTTGTCATAAATGATAAATTGTTCATTTACCACAAAATATGTAACTTGCATGTAGGTAAAGTTTTGGCCATAAATTATAAACTAGGATATTTAATCTAGTTTTGGCAATGAAATAGGAAATGGCCTGAACTGCAAGTTGGGTTAGGACTTGGGCCTAGAATATAAGTATACTAGTGGGCAGGACAAAATGAAAATGGTATAGGCCAAGTTTATTTAAAAAGGGAAAATGGACTTTGAAGATAAATTGTTGACAATTTATATATGGACATAAGAAAGGTTTTCTCTTTGAATAACACATACAACTGAAAGTTCTAGGGTGACAGAGAGGATAGCGTCTAGGCTTTGGTTTGGAAAATACAAGTTTCCTGCCCTCCCTGGCTATCCCTAACTGATCCGAAGGACGGGGTGGTTGTTTTCAAAACCAGATTTGGAAATTAATCAAAAACCCTTTGAACTTAGAAAACATGAATATGCCTAACCCGAGGTTAGACTGAGTTGCGGTGTAAACCTGCCCGGAACCGACCGGCACATCCAGTAACCGCAGCAATATCTGTCTAATGTGAGAGGTTGCGGCTTTAATTTATTAATTAAAGCTAGAACAATAATGTGAGAGTTGAGTCCATAGAAACACTTAACCAATTTAACACAGTTAAGATAGAATGGGTGGGTTAAGTCCATAGAAACACTTAACCAACTTAACACAGTTAAGCTAGAATGGGAAGGTTAAGTCCATAGGAACACTTAACCAACTTAACACAGTTAAGCTAGAATGGGAAGGTTAAGGAACACTTAACCAACTTAGCACAGTTAAAGCTAGAATGGGAGGGTTAAGTCCATGGGAATACTTAGCCAAATTAACATGTTGACTAGACTAGAAGGTGGGGTTAAGTAAAGTTAATACACTTAGCCAATTTAACATGTTAATTAGATTAGAGGTTGGGGTTAAGTAATACACTTAGCCAATTTAATATGTTAGCTGGACTAGACCATAGGGTTAAGTAAACTTGAACGCTTAACCATCAGAATATGATAAATGAATAGGGTTAAGTAAAAAGCATAAAGTGATAACACTTAACCAGTTTAATAGGATAAGGGAAGAGGGTTAAGATAGCTTGAATCGACTAAAGACACTTAACCAATCCAACCTGGTGAGAAAGAAAACTAAGTAGTAAACCTCAGTTGAAAAGGGGACTAAGTAGTAAAACTTAGTTAAGAAAACAAGGAATTTGGAAACTAAGTGGTAAACCTTAGTTAGTAGAACTAAGTAGTAATTCTTAGTATAACACGAAGGAGCGGACATCCATCTGGTTTTAAGAAGGCTCCAACGAATTGGGTTACGAAGCCCGAGGCTTCGAGGGGACGTGAGGGTACTCTTGGTATCCCTCTGTGAGGCTGTAGATGATCCGCCTGGGCGCACAGAGGTTAAGGTCTGCGATAGAAGAGCCAAGGGTATGCCTTGGTTGCAATATATATATATATATATATATATATATATATGGCAACCTAAAGACTCGGATGGACCAGCGTGATTCGGCGAGAAATCGGAAGCCCTGTGATAGCAACTCGTCATCTACCATCCATCTTCAGTCAAGCGAGACACGTGAAGCGGGAAGGCTGGAGGACTCATACGGATCTCATACTTGCTATCTAGTTGTGGTTGCGGGGTGTTGTTGGCCATAGAATTAGTGGGGGCAGATAGGGGCCTTCGTACAGTTCTCATTTTACAAGGGTGGTCTTCCATTAGTTGAGGGAGGGGTCGAGTGGGACCATAGCCACTGGAAAAACAGACCTTAGCATCTGCATCGGCAGATATTGAAAGCTCCCGACCGAGTTCCGTATTTCTAGAGTAGCCCTGACAGCAGAACTCGGACCGCACATTACTGGACCTGTGCATCTAGACAAGCGATAACGATTCGCGATACATGCGTGGGAAAAGTCTAGGAACATGTACCACCCTAGGTGGTGTGTCCTAGACTAAAGGGCATCGTTCGACAGGTAGCATAATCCCTAGTTTGGAACTAGGTGGCATAAACCCTGAATCCAAGAAGCATTCAGAAAAATAGCGTGAGTTCTAGTTGAATCTAGAAGGCACATGATAGAAAACCCTAGATTAGATCTAGGTAATTAAATAATAAATGGATGCCTGAAGGCGACGGAAACTACAGGGATTGGGATCACGTTATCGTTACTAGTAGGGACACTAGTTAGGCGGTGTAGAGATATAGAAACCAGAATAATAAGGTAATAGCGAAGCAGAGAAAGTATTAAAGTATATCCAGTTTATCTTGCCTTAGTATATCTTGTGGTAATCTTATCTTATCCTGTTGACCCTATCATCATGGTATTGTCTTGTATTCAGTTAATTCATGTCGTTTCATTTTTCCCTGTTCACATGCTAGAAGTTACTGACTTACTCAGGCTTTATGTCTGACTCTGTTTTTCTTTAGCTTCTTTTCTTCCGTTTCCCCCCCAGGTAGTTGAGGAGGGAATAGTATAACTCAGGATTAGATTGGACCGTTGCTCTTTCCCCAGCTTGAAGATTTGACGAAGTTGTCCTTGGATTCTCTTTCAGATGCTATGGCTGGCTCTTGCTACGTTGGGGAATATAAAATGTTGTTTTATGCTTCTTTATTTTGTAAAGACAGATGATACTCTAATATTGTAAAGGAATCTTGTACATACTATTTTATCAATAAAGCAAAGTTCTATTTTCCGCTGTTTAATATTTGTCTGTCTTGTAATTTATCTGCATCTTTTACCCAAAATGCTCCACAGAACTTAGTGCATTCCCTTTGTGAGTGACACTAACGGACGTGGGGTGTTACACGTGGTATCAGAGCTGAAGGTTACCAGATCAGATAAAGGATTTGAAAAATTATTTTCAAAACGGTTTTTAAAGAAGCATTTTCAAGAGAAAAGATTTGTTTTAAAGACATATTCCCCAAAGCCATACGCACTATCTTCTCTTCCTCTTTTTAATTTATTGTCTCCTTCTTTCTTGAGTCTCTGGGGCTCCTGGCTTTCTGGGAGGTAACCTCATCGAAGGGAAAAGTAGTGCCCGGCTCCCATCCATAGCCGTAGTTGTTTCGTCTACGAGCAGTTTTCTTTCGAAGCTTATAGGGTTTTCCGGACGATGGAGGCAGTTTTCGAGGGATTTGTCAACATGACTACACACGGAAGGGGATGAGGAGTTTGGCTAGGGAGCACAACCCTAGGATGAGGAATTCATGGATGTAGATTTAGCTCACAAAGGAAGAAGGAATTATAAAACCTAAGACAAGAGGAAGTATCTTTACTAGGGTATGATAGGGCATATAATTAAGGACGAGGGCAAGAACAAAGGACAAATTTTCAGAAGGGCAAGTACATACTATGCGTACCTAGGAGAAAGGTAGTAAAGTTCTGTTGGAAGAGTCTAGTTTCTCTATTCGTACTCTTTCCTTTTTAGCGCTTCGCATTTGTTCATATTTGCTTCCATAGTTGAGTCTCTGCACCTTAGTACTTGTATAGTAAGAAGATCCCAATCAGTCTCAAACCCAGTGGGTGGTTCGACCCGTTTATTTTTGGTTAGTAGGGGTTTGAATAGCTATCGAGTTTGCTTATATCATATCACGTCGATCATCTAAAATCGGAGGAGATATTCCCTGGATACTTATCTGATATTGGTTTAGGCCTTTGGGGCTTATACTTGAGGAATGTCGAGTTCGACTAGGATGGTTTGCGTGAGAGATGAATAGTTGTGACAGGCGCTCTAAAAAGCGTGTAGTGATCTTTCAACCCTTATAGTTATGGCATGGTGGATAAGGGAGAGACCTCTAATCATACACTTGGTACCGTGATTGACATCTGTTTATTTTGGAAATGGAGGTTAGGAACTTCACAATCGTGAAGATAAATTGGTTAAGATACAGTGGAGTAAAGATCAAGAAGGCTAGATACTAGCAACATGCCCTTTTTCCTTAAGGGTGCATCCTTGATTTCTCTGTTTAGGAGCTTTACGCGTAGTTGTTTCTCTCTTTCCAAAGTATATCCTCTAGGTCGTATCTGCTATCCTTAGGTAGAAGCCAATGGATGTAAACATGTATTTGAAACATGTTATGGTTGAATGGTTGCAAGTGGTTGCAAATGGTTGCTCGTGGATGCATATGCATACGTATTAGGCACTAGATCAAGTTCGGACGCTCTCATATTGCATTTACATATATGCATTTGTTTATAAGTTGAAATTGATATGATATCATATGGACATTGCATATGGATGAATGGCTGTTCACGCATGTAGTATTTACATGACTAGGGATGTTTGCATGCATGATTGGACGCATGGCACTAACATGATTTGCATTAAAGAGGTCAACTGAATCAGTAGACCGCCTGATTTTGCATTATATAGAGACATATACACACACTATGCATATGAACATGAAAGCATTAGAAATCTTTTAAGGACAATGAATGCCTGTGATTGAATGGTTGAGTAGATGGGTGATTGGATGATAGGGCACATTCTTCCTAACTTGAAGATTTCGGGGACGAAATCCTTTTAAGTGGGGGAGAATGTAACACCCCGTAATTCTGTGACATTAAGATTCTCAAATTAAAGTATAATTAATTTTTAAAAGAAAAATTAAAAGAAAAAGATCCATGCAGTTGTTTAATTTAAGTATTGTAACTAACATGAAAAAGAGAAGTAAGGAGAGAACAATAATTATTATTGTTCTAAGACTTATTAACAAAAGCCTCTGTAGCTCAGTTGGTTAAGGCATTGGATTTGTAGCATGGAGGTCGGGGGTTCGAAACCTGGCGGCGGCATAATTTTTTATCTTTGTTTTAGAGAGGGCCAACTGAACATGCAAATATATGTACGTATACAAATTCAAAATTTGAAAGGATAAGAACGTACATATAAGGAAATAAAGAAAATATATATATACATATGAGAATATAAATATATATATATATATATATATGCAAAAATATATGTATACGAAAGATAAAATTCAAGATAAGGCTACAGTCAATGAAATATGGCAACATCATTTGAATTTTGAAAACAAAATGAAAGTTGTGCGTATATATATACGCGTAAAATGGTCGTTAGAGGAATTGTATACATATAAGAATATTTCATGTGAATAAAACAGTTAAATAAATTCCAGAAATTCAAAAGTTCGAAAATCAAACTTCTACGCCAAAACAATTCATTCGAAATTCAAATTTCTACGCCAAAATAGCTTGTGGGACCCAATGCTGACTCAGCACTGCGTGTATGATAAGGTTTGGCTAGATTCATCTACGTACCTGGACTATTTTCTTAACTGGGTTCAATGCTGACTCAGTGCTGCGTGTACGATAAGGTCTTGAGCAGCTATATAAATAGCCCTAGTCTTCATTCTCTTTGCACCAATTCTCTTCTATCCTTATGCTGCTAAGATTCATGGCTTCTTCCCCTCCTCTAAATTTTCTTAAATAATTAAAATAAAATATAAATTCAAGACATGGAGATGCAGCTCAAATCTGTTCAAGAGAAGATTCAAATCAAAGTGAAGAATCCAAAGCTAAATCAACAAACCTCGAGCAACGACATACGAATCTTAGCATCGCCGTTCTTCTATTCTAGATCTAATTTCTGTAAGTTGGTTATTTCTAGACTTGAACGTTTTATTTTTATTTGTGACATGAAATTAAAAGGATATAAGAAAAATGCCTAATCTCTTCACTTGGATCTGTGTTTATTTAAGTTTTTGGATCTAATTCTTGACTATGGCCCAGAACATACTATGACTTTGATTGACGGCCTATGACTATTGAACAAAGAGGATATGCCTATGCCTATGATCATGATTATGAGAACTATGACCATGAACCTATTGCCTTTGAATTACGAACATGAACCTTGATTTGGGACATACAACATATGACTATGACATTGCCTATGACAATGACTTATGACTATGGGGATTATTTTCCCATTTGGACTATGAACATTGCCTATAACTATGAACATTGCCTATGATTCATAATTAGGAAAATTGTTGCTTAAGTTTTGTGGCCATGAAATTAGGTCTAAAACCGATTATCTATTTTATTTGTTCCTTGTTTTTCTTTGGTTTTAGACTGTGGGAATTTACCTATTCAGTTAGGTCTACCCATGTTCTTGAACCTATTCTATCTATTGGTTTTAGACCGTGGGAATTTACCTATTAAGTTAGGTCTACCCATATTCTTAAACCTACGTCGTTATCCAAACCTTTTATGCCAGTTATTATCCCTTTTCATAGCATCTTTGGTTCATTCCCTATTTTCTACGAATCTAGATTTATTTACAATCTAGGTTAAATCACGATTATACGAATGGTGGGAATGCAATTTGGGGAAAATATGAAAATGAACATAAATGTAGTTATAAGCTTGGAAATTGGCATAAATTGGGAATATGTATTACGGCATGTTCATAGGAATGCAAATTGGATAAGTTTGACATATTAAATTTAGTATTAGCAAGTAAGCTAAATTTTAGGCATGAAATGTAAACTAGAATAATAATTCTAGTCTTACCATAAACTGTGAATTAGGAATGTTAAATCAAAATTGTGTTAATTAAAGATTTGGAATAAGTATATTAGCACAATTTTGAATTTAGCCATAATTGTGAGAAATTGTCATGTTTAGAATAAATTATGGTTAGTGACACTTAATTTGGTATAATTTACATACCAAAAAGTATAAATATGATAAATAAGAGGGAACGGGCAATAATAATAAATGTGACAATGTACATTAAAAGTGTAATAATGAAATAAGTAAATTAGGAGTAAATTTTCTTATAGAATTTGTCATAAATGATAAATTGTTCATTTACCACAAAATATGTAACTTGCATGTAGGTAAAGTTTTGGCCATAAATTATAAACTAGGATATTTAATCTAGTTTTGGCAATGAAATAGGAAATGGCCTGAACTGCAAGTTGGGTTAGGACTTGGGCCTAGAATATAAGTATACTAGTGGGCAGGACAAAATGAAAATGGTATAAGCCAAGTTTATTTAAAAAGGGAAAATGGACTTTGAAGATAAATTGTTGACAATTTATATATGGACAAAAGAAAGGTTTTCTCTTTGAATAACACATACACCTGAAAGTTCTAGGGTGACATAGAGGATAGCGTCTAGGCTTGGGTTTGGAAAATACAAATTTCCTGCCCTCCTTGGCTATCCCTAACTGATCCGAAGGACGGGATGGTTGTTTTCAAAACCAGATTTGGAAATTAATCAAAAACCCTTTGAACTTAGAAAACATGAATATGCCTAACCCGAGGTTAGACTGAGTTGCGGTGTAAACCTGCCCGGAACCGACCGGCACATCCAGTAACCGCAACAATATCTGTCTAATGTGAGAGGTTGCGGCTTTAATTTATTAATTAAAGCTAGAACAATAATGTGAGAGTTGAGTCCATAGAAACACTTAACCAATTTAACATAGTTAAGCAAGAATGGGTGGGTTAAGTCCATAGAAACACTTAACCAACTTAACACAGTTAAGCTAGAATGGGAAGGTTAAGTCCATAGGAACACTTAACCAACTTAACACAGTTAAGCTAGAATGGGAAGGTTAAGGAACACTTAACCAACTTAGCACAGTTAAAGCTAGAATGGGAGCGTTAAGTCCATGGGAATACTTAGCCAAATTAACATGTTGACTAGACTAGAAGGTGGGGTTAAGTAAAGTTAATACACTTAGCCAATTTAACATGTTAATTAGACTAGAGGTTGGGGTTAAGTAATACACTTAGCCAATTTAATATGTTAGCTGGACTAGACCATAGGGTTAAGTAAACTTGAACGCTTAACCATCAGAATATGATAAATGAATAGGGTTAAGTAAAAAGCATAAAGTGATAACACTTAACCAGTTTAACAGGATAAGGGAAGAGGGTTAAGATAGCTTGAATCGACTAAAGACACTTAACCAATCCAACCTGGCGAGAAAGAAAACTAAGTAGTAAACCTCAGTTGAAAAGGGGACTAAGTAGTAAAACTTAGTTAAGAAAACAAGGAATTTGGAAACTAAGTGGTAAACCTTAGTTAGTAGAACTAAGTAGTAATTCTTAGTATAACACGAAGGAGCGGACATCCATCTGGTTTTAAGAAGGCTCCAACGAATTGGGTTACGAAGCCCGAGGCTTCGAGGGGACGTGAGGGTACGCTTGGTATCCCTTTGTGAGGCTGCAGATGATCCGCCTGGGCGCACAGAGGTTAAGGTCTGCGATAGAAGAGCCAAGGGTATGCCTTGGTTGCAATATATATATATATGGCAACCTAAAGACTCGGATGGACCAGCGTGATTCGGCGAGAAATCGGAAGCCCTGTGATAGCAACTCGTCGTCTACCATCCATCTTCAGTCAAGCGAGACACGTGAAGCGAGAAGGCTGGAGGACTCATACGGACCACATACTTGCTATCTAGTTGTGGTTGCGGGGTGTTGTTGGCCATAGAATTAGTGGGGCAGATAGGGGCCTTCGTACAGTTCTCATTTTACAAGGGTGGCCTTCCATTAGTTGAGGGAGGGGTCCAGTGGGACCATAGCCACTGGAAAAACAGACCTTAGCATCTGCATCAGCAGATATTGAAAGCTCCCGACTGAGTTCCGTATTTCTAGAGTAGCCCTGACAGCGGAACTCGGACCGCACATTACTGGACATGTGCATCTAGACAAGCGTTAACGATTCGCGATACATGCGTGGGAAAAGTCTAGGAACATGTACCACCCTAGGTGGTGTGTCCTAGACTAAAGGGCATCGTTCGACAGGTAGCATAATCCCTAGTTTGGAACTTGGTGGCATAAACCCTGAATCCAAGAAGCATTCAGAAAAATAGCGTAATTTCTAGTTGAATCTAGAAGGCACTTGATAGAAAACCCTAGATTAGATCTAGGTAATTAAATAATAAATGGATGCCTGAAGGCGACGGAAACTACAGGGATTGGGATCACATTATCATAACTAGTAGGGACACAAGTTAGGCGGTGCAGAGATATAGAAACCAGAATAATAAGGTAATAGCGAAGCAGAGAAAGTATTAAAGTATATCCAGTTTATCTTGCCTTAGTATATCTTGTGGTAATCTTATCTTATCCTGTTGACCCTATCATCATGGTATTGTCTTGTATTCAGTTAATTCATGTCGTTTCATTTTTCCCTGTTCACATGCTAGAAGTTACTGACTTACTCAGGCTTTATGTCTGACTCTGTTTTTCTTTCGCTTCTTTTCTTCCGTTTCCCCCCAGGTAGTTGAGGAGGGAATAGTATAACTCAGGATTAGATTGGACCGTTGCTCTTTCCCCAGCTTGAAGATTTGACGAAGTCGTCCTTGGATTCTCTTTCAGATGCTATGGCTGGCTCTTGCTACATTGGGGAATATAAAATGTTGTTTTATGCTTCTTTATTTTGTAAAGACAGATGATACTCTGATATTGTAAAGGAATCTTGTACAGACTATTTTATCAATAAAGCAAAGTTCTATTTTCCGCTGTTTAATATTTGTCTGTCTTGTAATTTATCTGCATCTTTTACCCAAAATGCTCCACAGAACTTAGTGCATTCCCTTTGTGAGTGACACTAACGGACGTAGGGTGTTACAACACTCCCTTTATGGGGTCGACCCAGGGGTCGACACCCCCTTGATTGGGTCAAAACCCATGGGCGGAAATTTTTCCCGCTCCCCTTTTTCCACGTGAATTTGAACTGTTTTGAATTTCTGGACTTATTTTATTCATATATACTCTTCTTATCCGTATACAAACTTCAAACCTTAATAACTTTTTATACGCTGTCCGTTTTACGCAAACCAAGTGTCTATTTTGACCAGAATTCCGAGATGAACGCAATGGCACAATCCTTTTCACTTATTTCTGAATATTTAATTAAGTTATTCATATTTTATTATCTTAAAAATGCGGGGTGTTACATTCTCCCACCCTTAGGAAATTTCGTCCCCGAAATTTGATAAGGGTAAAATCAAGTAACCACTCGCATAATATCCATCCATCATAAGTGCATCCAATTTTTGAAACCATTGTGCACTTGTGCAAAGTGAAATACAACATAATAATACATGTATGCCTAAGCGGTACCTCCTATGTGTGTGCAAATTTTTCAGAAATTCTTTTAAAATATGATGCTCACATCCTAAATATACTGGAAGTTCTACATGAATGCAAAATTTTGAAAATCAAAATGCTTTTTCATCCAAATTTTCCCATACTCTTACTGAGTAAGAGCGTAGTTCATCCAATTGTTGCATCCATAATCCTACCAACCAACTTTATTTTTTGAATTCAGAAAAAATCCAATTTTCTAAATTCGATTTCTTATATTACAAAAAGGTGGAAACGGAAAACTTCACATCTTCCGTTTCTCTTTTATGTACCCTTTTTCCAACCGTACTTGGATTTGATGTAACTATTTATAAAGATTCCCCTATTTTCCTATCCAAGCACAACCCCCATAAGAAAATTTTCTTTGTTACTTTCATCTTATCTTGGAGTTTTTTATCTTTATCCATCTTTTCTCATAATTTATCATGTTTGTTGCTTTACTGAATTTGTTGTTCCCTTTTTAGTTGTACCATTTCCCTTTTCTTAGCTTATTTAATCATATGATCTAAGTTTAATTTCAATAAGCCTTCTAGTCTTTCAACTAAAACAGGAAAACATACACTCTACACAGCTAGTATTAAGGGCCAAGAATCTCAGGACTATGTCCCCCTCAGATAGAAAAGTCCAAACCATGGGATCCATGACAGGTTTAGGTGTTACCCTAACTACCTAACAAGAACAAAATAACGGAACGATCCCAACAGAAATGTAGTAACGGTTTTACCTCTAACATGAAAATTAGTATCAGGATCTAAACACTTACTTGCCCTTTACTATCAAGTAGTCACTATTAATTCTGGCTGTGTACCAACAGTCATTTCAAGCAACACCCTAGGCTTTTCAATGCTTACACATTCTACGGGAATTTACCATTTTTTTCCAAAGATAATTCTCGCTATTTACTTCATAGCTTCAAAACTTTTCCTGTCTTCCCTAGGCACTAATCCTTTCCTACTCCATACTTTTTAAAACACGGTTTGGCCTTTTTCATTTAATTTTTTTTCTCCTAAAAAAAATCAGAAATGTCAAAATTTTATTTTTCCTCATGAAAACTTACTTTTTCCAAACCATAAAAACACATCATTTTAAAAAAATGCAAATCATTATATTTTTTTTTAAATCACAAAACTAGAGTAGATACGGACAACTATTTCTCAATCAGGTTTACAACTCATTCTTGCCTATAAGGTCAGTTCAGTTTCTTACTACAAGGTGCAAACATCTACTCTATTCTTAATTTCTACAACATATTTTGTTTACCCAACAAAATTTTCTCTTGTTAAAACAATTTATCAAAAATGATTGTCAAAAGAATAGAGACTTCAAAACTTTCTTTACTGGAAATTCCTGTTTTCAACAAAATGCAACTTTTTCCAAGTTTTGCTTTTAAAATTTTCATGTAATATAACAAAAAAACTAGTGAGCTATACATGCTCTATATTATGCACCTTTTACTGAGAGAATTTTACTTTAGACAAAATTTTCATGAGAAATCATTGCTTCCAAAATATACCCCATTTTACTTTAAAACCCGATATGTACTTCTTTACATATTTTAAAACTATGACTTTGAAGATTAAAACTTGAAAACGCCAAAAACCCTTTTCCCAAAACTTTTACAATTTCAAGTTCTTAAAAGTTAACAATGGGGTTAGAGTCAAAGCAGGTTTTCAATTTTCTATGCATTCCTAGACACTTCCCAAGGTCAATTCTCTCAATTATATATATTCCTAATCCATTTTTCTCTTTTTAACCTCTTCCAATTTATAAGGTTTTACTGCCAAACCCACTAACCTAAAATACTAATCATATAGGATTCACCTTCCTTCCAAACAAAGTATATTGTACACTTTCCACCCAAATTACTTAAGGTCTTAGATTTCCATTTTCATTTCTTTAGGGTACAAAACAAACATCCCATTTCTTACCATATTATACTCTTTTTATCTAGTGGGTTCCTTTATGGATCTAGGTATATATATAATACATTTATATTTTAAAAATACAAATACGTTCACTTGCTATCTATACATGAATCCTAAACCTAAGCTCTGATACCAGATGTAACAATTCGAATTCCGAAAGACCGAATTTTACAAAATTCCAATCTATCGAAACTCGTGTTGTTTTGCTTTGGTATCCTACATAAATGACAGAGAGATAAAATATGTCAGAGCTCAGAAAATATTTCACAGCGGAATGTATAAAATATAATGTAATCAAAATATAGCCTTAAGCTATTAATAATACTGGATAATTAGCATCCAAAGCTATCATGTCTCTACCACAAATCTACCTTGCAAGTATGTTATGAGGAGGGGGTCAGAACACAAGTTCTGGTGACTGAGATTTAAACTTTACACTTTGGATAATCCTACATATACCGTTCAATTACATTTTCTTATTTATTGGGTTACTTGGGTTAACAACGCTCAAGGCTTATACACACGTCGTACCCATTTACTTCCCAGTTGATTAACCTAATATTGTATATATGTAGCTACCCCCAATATTAAGGTACATCCCATAGTACTCCACACGCACGGTCTCCGCCGTAATGCCACAGAAATGTGCGCAGTCCCACATCCTACGCCGGAGTGACGTACGGATCTCAATATAACAATGTTACGTTCCACATATATCTGTCATTACTACGTTACGTAAGCGTACGGACTGCCATCGTCAATCGAATCAGATTTCATACCGGAGTAATGCCCTCAAGTCTACGATACACCACCCAGAGCCGACATGCATGTATCCAGGTTGTCCTACGTACGTATCGTCAATCATATTTGATGCCTTAACCACACATAATGTGCACCAGGTTCCGTGGTAGGGCTATAAAAAAACACGAAACTCGGTCGGGAGCTTTTCAATATCTGTACAGGCCCGTCTTTAAAAGCCTCTAAATACAGATATTCATAGGGTTTGTTTTTCATGGTGGCTATGGCCCCACCTCGACCACTCCTTCAACTAGTAAAGACTACAAGAGCTAAACGACTTGCCCCTAACAAGCAATCTAAACATCCAGTTGGCATCTTCCCTCAACCACCGTACCTCAATAGTGAAAGGTGAATTATCTTTTGGTTTTAGCTTTAGTCTTTTCGCATCCCATTGGCTGCCAATGACGGGTACCCAACAATCTACTATCTATGTTGGTCCTGACCTCTGCTTCCCGTTGAGGCGACCGCCGAATCACCCTAGTGTCACCACGTCACAGCATTCTGACTACAAAGCTATTTTCGCAGTCAAGGCCCACCCACCTGGTAGTAACGCACAGACCCAACCTCTACGAGCACAACCTAAACATCTGCCACCGCACAGAGAACTACCAGGAGCACCTTACGTATCTCAGGAAGCCGCGTGATTCCCCTTCCAGTCCTTCAGAGCCGATAGAATATTCAGATGAACGTGCGCTCCCCTCGTGCCTCATGACACCACGATGATCTACCCCGTTGGGTTATTCACCCTCAGACGTACGGACTGGTCCAAGCGCCTCATTTTAATGTGTCATTAAACCCTATGTCTAAACATTCTTTTATGCGCTTGCTTTATCTCACCAGGTTTCCATTTAACTTGGTTATCCACGTTCACATTGACTACTTATTCAAGTTACCAAGTTTCTCTTTCTTATTAATTTCAGTCATATAACTTAACCCATTTAAGTTTATTAATAAGCCCACAACATGTTATTCTCTAGATTATGGTCCAAGGTCTATAATCCACAATCCCTTTATATTCTCGTTTGATTTTATCGTTACAATAACATGTTCTACTTAATATGTAATTAAGTATATCTCAGTTCACATGTTTTCTTTTTAACATATCAGTCATTATTTATGATTAAATATAACTTATTTCATTTCATAAGTTTTCCTCATTCTTTCTCATTTAATCATAATTTCATTTTACACCGTCACTACAACTTATCGTTGTTTACTTATTAACTTAGTTCTCTTAACTATGGTCCACTAATAAGTTTCTCTTCCCATAAATATAACTTATGTTGTCCTCATCGGTAGATCTCAGATTCTTGTTCTTGTAAATAACTTAATTTACAATTAAGTACAACTTATCCCCTTACATAAGTTATTCTATTCCCTTTATCATTTATTATAACATGAGTTATAATTTCCACTTGTCCTTAGGACAAGCCTAAACATGTTATTCTTATCAGCAGATTTTATACTTCCAAGTTTACAGATTACTTAATTTATAATTAAGCACAACTTCTTACATTTTATAAACTTTCCCCTTTTCTCTACTTATTACAAACAACTGGTTTCAGTTTTCCCCATTTATTGATTACTTAATTTATAATTAAGTGTCACTTATTTCATTTCACTAGTTATCTCATGTCCTTACTAGTTTACTATAACCTAAGTTATAATCTTCACTTGTCCCTAGGATAAGTCAACCTATTATACAACATTCTTATTAATGTAATTTATATATAATGGGTTATTATCATTCCCCGTTCATTCCATTTATTTTTACTGTTGTAACTTTCTTTCAATTCCATTTATTTCCATTAATTAGAATTAATGTTGTTTATCAGTCCTACTATTTACATATATTTATATATACTTATGTATATATTATGCACTAGACCTCTCACATTAAGCCTACATTGGTGGATGCTGGATTTGCCAGGCGGTTCCGGGCAGACTTCTTCCATAAGTTGACTTAACCTCGTGTCTTAACACTATTACATGTTTTATTTATGCACTTAGGCCCCTCACATTAGATTTACCACTTGCAGATGTTGGATATGTCGGGCGGTTCCGGGCAAACTTCTGCCATATGTGTAATCTAACCTCTTGTCTAAGCGCAGTTACAGTTTCTTATTTACTGTAAATTTTAGGCATATTATCTTTTTTACATGTTACTGTAATCTAATTTACATGTCATCAAATTATGCCTATATTATGTCGCATGTCCTTTTTAACACGTATTTAATTCTACCCTAACATCTAATCATTTAATCGAGTAATTGTTCAAATCTAACAAGTTAACATGTCATTTTCTCAATTCTACATCTAATAATTCAAATACATAATATGCCACAAGTGAATAATGTAATTAAAACAATAGTAGTCGCAACTCATATTTTAATAAGTCTCTTTTTTAACATGTAAATATTCAACACTTTAACCGATTCAACGTATGAATTTTCCAACATATTCATATTAATGTCTCAACTTGTTATAACAACATCTTAACACTTTTAATTATTCTGGCAAATCCACATTTCATGATAACGGGGAATGCTAAATGATAATATATCATTATCTAAAATGATATAACTTAAATCCACTCACCTCATATGCTTTCCAAATCCTGGATCTAGTCCGGATCTATCATTCCATTGTTTTTCCCCAAATTGGATTCAGAACCTAACAACCATGGATTCATAATTTTTACTAAAAGAAAGAAATAAAAAGAAGAAAGTGAAGAGAATGGAAAATAGACCAGATCTAAGAATTACCTCACTTTGATAAGAGATCTGAATACCCATTTACAAACATACGTTCCTATCCTTTAGATCTGGATTCAGAATTTTTCCTAAACTAATAATCTTAATTTTTCTGAATAGATTTGAGAAGGGAGAGGAATGGCAGAGCTTCTGCGTTGTATCAGAAATATGAGACTTAGGGTAGGCTCTATAGGCTTATTTATAGGTGTTCAGTAACGTATTTGTAAAAGAAATAGTCCACGTTCGCACAGAAATAATCTGCCCAGATCTGCCGTAGGGGGGTCGACCCCCCTTTATGGGGTTGACCCATGGGTCGACACCCCCTTGATGGGGTCGACACCCCTGGGCGCTCCTCTTTTCCATGTGAATTTGAACTGTTTTGGATTTCTGGACTTATTTTATTTATATATACTCTTCTTATGCATAGTATACAAACTTCAAACCTTAATAACTTCTTCATACAGTGTCCGTTTTATGCAAACCAGGTGTCTATTTTGACCAGAATTCTGATACGAGCGCAATGGTGTTGTCCGTTTCACTTAATTCTAAATATTTAATTAAGTTATTCTTATTTTATTATCTTAAAAATGCGGGTGTTATAGATGAAGTGACAAATACATATAGAATGTACTTAGACACACAAGTATGTGATGACGAGATGGAAGATCATACTAACGTAGAACATAGGGTGGAGTCTAATGCAAGACATGGGGTGGAGTCTAATGTAAGACATGGAGTGGAGTCTAATGTAAGACATGGGTTGGAGCTAATGTAAGACATGGAGTGGAGTCTAATGCATGACATGGGGTGGAGATTAAGGAGATTATAGACAATTCTGAAATTCCTTTGTACTCTGGTTGTGCAAGCTACACAAAGTTGTCGGCTACAATACTTCTTTACAAGCACAAAGCTCGAAATGGTGTATCTGACACAACATTTACGGAACTTTTTAAACTTCTAAAAGATACGCTGCCTATGGAAAACAAGCTTCCTGATTCGACGTATGAAACAAAGAAGATGTTGAAATCATTTGGTTTAGGCTATAGACAAATGCATGCATGTGTAAATGATTATTTCTTTTTAGGAAAGAGCTCGCACATAGTGATTTTTGTCCGAAATGTGGAAAATCTCATTGGAAAAAAAACAAGACAAAGGAAGATGGAAAGCAAGCCAAAGTAGCTGCAAAGGTCTTGAGATATTTTCCAATAATACCAAGACTAAAATGAATGTTTATGTTCGCAGAAACATCAGAGCAATTAAAATAGCATAACAATCATAAGAGTGAAGATGGTAAAATACGTCATCCAGTAGATTCTTCTCAGTGGGCTACAATTGATAGGACATATCCTTCCTTTGCATCCGATCCATGAAATTTAAGGCTTGGTCTTTCAAGTGACGACTTTAATCCCTTTGGGGATTGGAATAGTAAATATAGTTGTTGGGCAGTATTTCTTGTTGCACACAACTTTGCTCCGTGACTTTGCATGCACAAAGATAATATGATGTTATCTTTATTAATTCCTGGGCCACGATAACCCGGGAATGATATTAATGTGTATCTACAACCACTTATTGAAGATTTGAAGAAATTATGGAATAAAGAGGTGAAGGCATATAATGCATGCACTCGCAATGAATTTAGATTAAGTGCAATTCTAATGTGGACGATAAGTGATTTTCCAGCTTATGAAAATTTAGCAGGTTGCACCGTAAAGAGTAAGAGGGCTTGTCATGTTTATGGTGTTAATACATGCTCAATATGGTTACCATTTAATAAGAAGTGTGCATATTTAGGCCATAGGTGATTCCTTGATCCTAATCATGAATTTCACCAACAAAAAAGTTTGTTTGATGAACCATAGAGAAAAGACGAAGTCCTCCAATACAAACCGTTGATCAAGTCTTTGATATTGTTAAAGATATTTGAAATGATTCGGGAAAAAATCAAAGGAGGAAGAAAAAAGGGGAGATGAGAAGAAAAAGGGAAGTCAAATATGGAAAAGAAGTCTATTTTCTTTGATTTGCCTTATTGGAAGGTAAAATTTAAGTAGAAACAATCTTTTCATACTAGAGACAATGACAAATCTACATAGTGGTGTTTCCATTGAGGCAAATACTATTCACTTAGATGGATCCATTGAGAAATTGATATATTACGGTGTTTTGCACGAGATTTTGTTGTAAGACCATCGTCAGCTTCAAAATACTTTGTTTAAGTGTGATTGGGCAAATATAGATCGTGGATTTAAGGTTGAAGATGGGTTTATGTTAGTCAATTTACATCAATTCCAAAATCAATTTGCTAGTGATCCTTTCATCTTGGCAACGCAAGTCATACATATGTTCTTTTATAGAGATAGTAGTTCTTCAAATTGGTATGTTTTGCTAAAAGTGCCTCGTAGAGGTTGTGACAACCCAAACTTCCCCGATCCCCGAGGAGACGGAGAAGCCCAGATTGTTTTGAGAATAATGACTAATCAGAACGCAAACATGAGACATTCATTGCTATTACAACAATTTACATCAGAGTACAAGAATATATCAGAGTACGAATGAATATTACACAGCGGAAAAATAATACCGGAGATTAAAATTTTACATAGCAGTGGAAATAAAAATGTATAAATAAACGCACAATGAAAATACAAAAACTATCACAACTGAAAGAAATACACGGATATAAATCTTTCCGAATATAGCTTCAGCTGTAAACCAGGATCCGGTTAAATAGAAATCTACAAAACCAAAACTGCTGACTGCCCGTGTGGAAAATATGGGCACCCAGAGTTTAGGCGAAAACAATAAACTCCGAGTCAGTCATGGGGCTGATGTGAGAACTTAAAACAGCTATTAAAATTTTACTTTAAAATAGGGTAATTCACGGGACCACGCCGTATGTCACGGAACGGGTTTACTCCATCTGAATACCAAAACTTGAAATAAAACTATTTAATAAACAACGCAATGCTTTTTGGAAAATGAAGCTATTATAAGACTCCGGTCCCATCACACAATGCAACGCAAGCCGGAGGATAGAGTTTTACCTTATAATAGCCAAACATGCTTGGTACGTTTAAAACAAATCATTTTGATATAACTATAAGTGCATAGTGTATCAAACAACTTCCAATATAAATGTATCAATCCTAGACGGCATAGGTACCATATATTATGTTGCCATACATAGGTTTACAATTAAAACCGAAAAGTCGCGTATTGGAAATTGGATCTCCATCATGAGTCAAGGCAAGGGATGGTCTCCTTACCGATTCGAATCACCTCTAGCAAGATGACCCAGGATTACACACTCTGGGCAACCCTTGGATCCTGCAGTACCGGTCCACACTTACTTTAGTGGATTAGTTATTATTGAACAATACGTTTCTCGGTCCTATCGGACATCCAGACAGGTCAATATTGACCCTATGAGCATATAGCTCTATATATGAGGCAAGGGATTGTCTCCTTACCGATTCGAATCACCTCTAGCAAGATGACCCAGGATTACACACTATGGGCAACCCTTGGATCCTTAGTGCCGGTCCACACTTACTTTAGTGGATTAGTTATTATTGAACAATACGTTTCTCAGTCCTATCGGACATCCAAACAGGTCAGTATGTTGACCCTATGAGCATATAGCCCTATATCTGAGGCGCCTCGCAATGCGTCACCCGCATAAGTAAAAATGTCTAGGTTCCATACCATGACACCACTTCTAGCTAGAAATAAACGTATGCACTCAGTGCGCCCCGTTATCCCATTTTTGACTCATACCAACGTGTGAGGCTTGCGAATTAACGCTATACACAAAGCTATGCTACTTAAAGCTGCACTTTGATCATCATCCACAAGGCCCTGCTTTTCAACAAAAAACTTGATCATTTGCATCTTACCATGCCACATTGTTAATCCATACCATACCATTGATTTCTACCAATATATAACCTCTAAGCTCGTATGTCTCAGAGAATGGTGTTAAGCAAGAGAATAAATTTTTCGCCCTGTTTTGGTTTGGAATTTTTTTCATTTTAGAACCAACAATCAAAACCAAAACAATCGACCTTTACGAGTAGATACGGTGGATCGAAGAGGTATCGTTGATGTCCCAAAGAAGTCATGAACCTCAACGATCGATGCCGGATGCTCGCGGGGGATGAATCCCCCTAGGTTCGACCTGGGCAACGACCCAGGTCAGAACCGGTCGATAGGCCCAAAATGGGGCGGTCGACCGGTTATGTTCCTGTGTGAAAACGGTTGACCGCCCCATTTTGACCGGTTGATCGGTTTTCTGCTGTGGACCAGAGGGACATTGGTCCACAGTCTACCCCCATCCAGGCTCTTTCCCGGCCGGAGCTCGGGCCGTTCGGACTCCGTTTGTGAACTTCATCTTTACGAATTCACAGATTCCAGCAGCTCGATTCATGGACATTGATATTTGTTTGATTCACCGAATATTGATCTTTAATTGACTCCATTCTCATTGTTTAATGTGAATTGCATTTGAAATCGTTCTTGAGACCGTGCGCTCTATTTTATGAATCTATTTACTCGTTAATTTGGGTTTGACCCTCGATATTAGTTCAATTATGATTCACAACTCTAAAACGTGAATTATCGACTCGGTATCCTTCGAGTCTATTCCGATATAGTTTAAAACCTTTAGGTGCTAGTTTGGGATTTCGATTCGTTCGTTGATCGAAATTACAACCGTTATCCCTTTGATTTCCTGTATGTTATTGTAATGTGAGTTTATGTTTTATGATTTTTGTGTTCCATTCGCTACGACGACGGTTTTTTTGAATAATTGAACCACAATGGATAACGGGGTTTTATATTGTCAATGGGCATCAAACCAACGTTTAATCAGTTTTTAAATTCAAACCCTTTTAAAATAAATTCGATTTCTAAACCCGGTTCTGATACTGTTGATTTATATACGATTCCTTATCCCATCGATCAGACGAGAAATTTAGTTTATTTACCTTAGTAAAATTGAGGACTATGACCCCTTATATGTTTATTTCGATGAATAACCCTTGGACTCATGCGTTCGAACATGTGTGGTGATTTTCTCTATTTTGAATAGAAACCAATTATGGGTTCGTACATATTCGAGAATAACATGTGGTTATGGGACATGTTGCTGTTTTCTTATATTAACTAGCTCAGAATAATTTTTATTCACTGTTTTGAGTATGAACCAACGACGGGTTCATAAATATTCGAGAATAGCGGGTGGTTATGGGACATTCAACTATTTTCTTGTATTAACTATATCAGGGTAATTTATACTCACTCGAATCGTTGGTATCCGCTTCGCGACATATTTGTTTGGTTCGCAATCACCCGAGTGGGACTTTATGATTTGGGACCTTCATCTATGGGACTTCGGCCCAACTTTCTATGATTTTATATGATTTATGCGTTTTCAACCTACTGGGGTTACAGCTTCGGCTCAAACAAAAGGGTTAGCTACCTAGAGATCGTATCTCATCTTCTATGAACAGGCCTCTTTTTATGATGTTCTATGGATTTCTAAATGATTTCCGATTCTTGATTATTTTGATGCGATGTGCGTCAATTTGATTTAGGATTACTTCGATGTGATGCGCGTTAATTTGATTTATGTTTACTTTGATGCGATACGCGTCAATTTGATTTATGTTTACATTGATGCGATGCGCGTCAATTTGATTTATGTTTGGCATTTATTTGTCAATTCTTACTGTTATATGCTCTTTTCTTGTCTTGAGATTTATTTCCTCTGTCATTTCCAGTTGTGTGCTATTATTCGAATGTTGCATTCTACATTAGCTAGGAGAATATCTAGAGATATTTGTGTGCTGACATTCCATTGTCATTTCCTGATTGTGTTGACATGCCATGTTTCATATTTATTTATGATTAGATATTATTACTAGAGTCATGTCATCCTTTGTTATATCCCTTATTATCTCAGTTTATTTGATAAGTATAGCTAGACTGATTCGTTTATTATTTATTCCTATAAATAATACTCGGGTTATACCGAGTCATTTTAGGTACTCCTCTGGGACTCATCGCAGGATTGATCTTCCACTTTCAGCTTGCTACTCTGTCTCCGCAGCTTTATGTACTTTTGTACCTATGACATTATCTATCGTTGTGTACATATTCTTTGGGATTAGTGGATCTTTATTGACCACTAACTTGTTGTACACATTCTTGGTTTATTCATATCTACTCCGCCTTTGTGATATGATTATTCTGTGTCGGGCTGTGATATATATTATTGTTGTTGTCTATTTTATACTGCCTTCTGGATTACATATAACCGTTGTGTAGTTGCCCTATGTGCCAAATGGTCTTGTTGAAATTTTAATCGGTATCAGAATTCGATGTGCATTCCTCACATGGAGTAATCATACAATCGGTCACTCTTCACAAACCTCATTCTCCGTTATGGTCTACGACATTTCTTTGAAATGAACTGGACGATAGTGGGTATAGAGGCGGAGCGTTACAGAAACACATGTCTTTTTTAGGAAAATGAATGGTATGAAACGTTATATATTCTTCAGCTTTGACATGTACATTGTCGTTCTACTCTACCTAATTAATTATTTTCTTTTATTAATCTCAGCCTCTTAATTGCGTTTATCAATTACAACTCGGTCATATTTAGGTTCAACCTGAACATCAAATTGTCATCTCCTCAAATCTAATGGTAGTCTGAATCATGTGTGCTACTGTAGGAATTTTCTTTGTTGCTTGATGAGAGATATGGATTTAATCCCCTTTTATATCCACACAATTTTGGCGCTCAAATTTTCATCATCCCAGCATCTAAAGCAATGTCTTGGTTAATCTTCTACAACCATTGTTTTTAAAATTCCTTTCGTTGATTAAATGTCATGCATCTTTATTGTCTGCTACATCGGCTTAATCCTTAGAACAAACACTGTTATGTCTTTCTTTTCAGTTTTTAATCAAATTTTCTCATTAATGGTTTAGACTTCCATTTGCTATCATGCTTTAAAATGAGGTTCTAATACTAAATTTTCATATTATTTCCTTTTTATGGCGGTTTGTCATGGTATTCAAGATGATATTGTTTTCCTTCTTAGAATAATTGGTAGAATCAGAATGTTTTAACGTCTTAGTGTTGCCATTAAATATGTACCTAGTAGTAGCTATTTTCTTTTTCACTATCACGATAATATGATATGTTGACAGTATTGTTAAGGTATCGTCTAATACTATGCAAGGGCTTGCTGCTTCCAAACCATGTTTTGTTTACTCAGTTTGGCTTATTTGATGTATGTAAAGATTTTTTTTTACATTAGGCATCACATATGAAAGCAAACATTTAGTAATTTTACATGTTGATTTTGAAGATTGATTTCTACATGCAACATGTAAAGATTTTGAATTTAAGCAAAGAAACCTATCTATTCTAGCACAATGAATTATTACAAGGAATTCTTTTTTTTTTTACTTTTATCATCAATAATACTATGAGTAGGATTTTTAGATGTACACATAACAGAAACTGTTACATTTATATTGTAGAAACTATTGCAAATAGTTTGCAAAAAACTTTGTATGCTAATGTAAAAGTAGGTAATAGAACAGAGGAGAGCAAAACAAATTAATCAAACCGTAAATAATTGTGATGAGGATTATGAAGCTTGTCGTAGCAATCTCTTTACAACTTTGATTTACAAGGTTTCCGTGATGACACTGAATTGTTAACCTTATTTTACATAGATTTGTAATTTAAATCTTTTGCACACATATAAAACAAATGGATAATGATGTTGTGTGTTTACATAATATATTGTGCATAAGTTAGCTTGGAAATGCATGTATGCATAAGTATTGGTTATGAGTTATATTTTACATGAACCAACTTGCATATGAATAATAATTGTAAATTAATTTTTTAGATTAACCTTCATACAAATGATATATCAAAAGGTTATACATGTTTGTATTTAAACTTTGTATTATACTCCTTAAGTAAGAAAAAATTCAGACAACTAAGTTATATTATTAAAATATATGAATACATGTAGTAAAAATAGTCAAAAATATACAATTTCAATTGATAAAAATTTCTTTGAGTCGAAAATTTCTTTGAGTCGACTGACCTACAATAGAAAACAAAAATAAAGTACAAAGCAAGCTGAGTAAATATAAATAGCCAATAAGGAGGCTTTCCGAAACAAATATCTCAGTTTCACCCAGCTTAATTTGGTAGCCAGTTCAATCGAACGACCTTAGAATTCAAAATATTCAATTAACATATATGAATAAATCAACTATATTTGGCATAACACTCTGGCACTTTTTTTATATACTTCTAGTTGAATGAGTAAATTGCTCAGTCGATTGAACTCAACTAAGAATCATAATTTAGTCTACTAATAATCGGGAACAAAATTAAGCTCATCTAGAGGCCATGAAAATGGGGAATTCCAATGTCTTGTATGGAGATTATGATTTTAGTGGAAATTTTTCTAGAACATTGTTTATCTTTCTTCTATTGAGTATGTGTTAACTAAGAATGGACCATTAGTTAAAACGGTTTTAAAACTTTGTTGTGCATTTTCTACTCAATTTTGGCTTGATTAAGAATGGATCCCATTGGTAGATGATTAATGAAGATTGACCATTTATATTATAAAGACGAATGTTGAATGTCATAAATTATTTGAAATAGTAATAACTGTTATCTTAAGTGACATACAAATCATACATACAAATGATATATCATACATACAAATGATTTTTTTTATATTACTTTCATACAAATGATATATCAAAAGATTGTTAATGTTTGTATTTAAACTTTGTAATGTACTCCTTAAGTAAGAAAAATTTAGATAACTAAGTTATATTATTGAAACATATGAATTTATGTAGTAAAAATAGTCAAAAATATACAATATCAATCGATAAAATTTTCTTTGATTTGACTGACCTATAATAGAAAACAAAAATAAAATACAAAGCAAGCTGAGTAAATATAAATAGCCAACTGAATTTAAGGAGGCTTTCCGAAACAAAAATACTCAGTTTCACTCAACTTAATTTGGTAGCCAATTCGATCGAACCACCTCGGAGTTCAAAACAGTCAGCTAACATACATGAATAAATCAACTATAGTTGGCATAGCACTCTGGCACTTTTTTATATGCTTCCAGTCAAATGAATAAATCAACTATAGTTTAGTTTCCGTACTTTGCTAAAGCCTTAACCTGTAGAATGCATTACAAAAATAATTCACTGAGCAAATCAGACTGTATCTATTACTTTTCAACAAATCGTTTTTTTTTTCTTTTGACTTTGTATGCCAATTTCAGGTATCAAAGGTAGCAACGAGACGGTCAAAGTAGCTGCAGTTGCAGCTTTACATACAAAGGATAAGGCTGTTGGTGTAAAAATCAATGTTACGTGATGTGTTGATGTTAGAATATCCCCTCGGAAGCGTAATGAAATCCAGCCTCAACCCATTAAAAACCAGCCTCTTCCCTATAAAAATCAGCTGCCTTCAAATCTAAACCCCACACCGGATAAAAACCAGCCTCCACTCGATAAAAACCAGCCTTCAAATCTCACCCCTGGCACTAATTCATCCGGACATCCAAATGTTACGGGATGTGTTGATATTAGAAGATCCCCTCGGAAGCGTACTGAAATCCAGCCTAAACTGTTAAAAACCAGCCTCTTCCCTATACAAATCAGCTGCCTTCAGATCTAAACCTCACACCCGATAAAAACCAGCCTCCACCCGGTATAAACCAGCCTTCAAATCTCAACCCTGGCACTAGTTCATCTGGATCTCCAAATATTACTCCCATGAACATAGACCCACTCAACACCATGCCTCGAGCAACACAGATTCTAATAATTGTATTCAAGAATAAACGACAAGGAAAAAATGAGGGAAGACAATGATGTCAACGTTTACTTTGAAGCCGAATGAGAGGGCTGAAGTTGAATTCAACGATCGAGGTCAACCAGTAGGCTCCAACTCTAAGCACTTGTCATCCTATCTTGGTACCGTAGCAAGGGAGATGGTACCTTTGACCATTTCAATTTGGAAAAAAGTCGATGCAAACTTAAAGAAAGATATATGGACTTGTACTCAGGTATGAAATATGCTATCATAAATGCCCCACTGTTATACTAGTTATAATTAAGCTTGATTTTTCTAAATATTTTGTAGAGTTTTAATGGACTTGATTTTTCTTGATATTTTGTATTATTCATCACTATAGCACACACTTTAATAATACTGAAACAATTAACAATTTTTTGATAGGGATGAAACAGTTTGTGATAGGATTACAAAAACATTCACTGGAATTAATAATTGAGTTATAACTACCATTTTGAAGGTGTATGGTCGTATCATATGACTTCTTTTGTTCCCACTGTTATATGAATTAGTAATTGATCTAGTTTTAAATTAAGCGTGCAGTTCAGTGAACATACTGGTAGGTGAACAAAAAGCGTTATGAGTATCATATACCTAGCTTGCAGGATTGTATTTCTATCTACATACTTTTGATTGATATATATACACACACATCGAAACCGTGCATTGAAGGCAAACAAGATTGTTACAAAAACTATCACAGAGATAATTTTTTACGATCGAGGTACATAGATCATTAGTCAATGAATCTACATTAACTATTATAACTACCATAGCTAATCAACCTTATGGATTCAAAATTTGACGTTCCTAAGTGGGAAGTATGAAATACAGTGACGATTTATACAGAATTCTAAAACGTGTTGAATAGGATTTGTAACCTGTTTTGTATAGAAACAATGTGCCAGTTAATTTTATGAGAACATCCTATTTATTTCAAGTAATTTTTGTTGTGCAGTCAAGATTCATGATAAGTGAAGCAAACAAAGACTTATTGCTTAAGATGTTTGGAGTAAGATGGAGAGAGGCAAAGTCTAGATTAGTTTCCGCTATTAAATTAGCTTCTACTTGTCCCGAGTCTTACACTAGATTAGCAATGCTAAGACCAGGAACAACATAAAATGTTCAAGAGTGGAATGACTTTGTTAAGGAAAATCTATCGGAAGAATTTGAGGTAATTAGTTTGTATTGTATTCATTACGAAATAAAGGTAAACTATAGTTTATTAATGTATTTCTCCTATGTAGGAAACTAGCAAAAAATTCAAAGCAATGAGAGTAAAATTAAAATTTTACATACAATAAGCAGAAAGGGTTATGCGAGATTATAAGAAGTTATTATAAGAAATGCACATACGTGTACTTCAGTGATATTTTTTTCCTTTGGTACTACTTTTTACTACTTTATTATTTACATAAAAAGGAAAGTGGAGTATCAGATATTAGCAGAGATGAGCTATGGTGCAAAGCCCATACAAAGAAAAATGGAGACCCACCGAATTCCATTGCTGCCGATTGCATCGTAAGTTTTTCTCCCTTTGTTATACCATTAAAATCTGTTGTATATCATTTTAAATAGATCATACGATGAGAATAAAGTGAAAAAACATACACTAGGTGAATAATTAGAGCACCTAACACTTCCATGATGCCAAGGTTGGTTTATTAGACTCGTATTATTACAAAATAAAGCATGTACAGTTTGGCGTACAAAGTGTAAAATCACCCAACACTCAAAATGAAATTAGTGAATTAAACTAAATAGAGAGTCGATCTTATTGTTTGATTAATCAAGTGACATCTAGTAATGTCGTCGGCATATAAATAATTTTTTTTCTTTGATGTAATACATTATTAATTTTCACATACTACTTGTAAGCTGATAAATTTCCTACAAATAAAGTAGTCAATATATCACTAGGATATGTCAACTAGGTATTGAGTTAGGATTGCGAACAATATACACTTCTAGACACGAAGGTAAACGCCATATTACAGTTTTATGTTTAGCAACATTCTAAGTTGCATAGTTTATGGATTCAGTTGCTGCCTAAAAATATTTTGCAGTGCATTAATTACAGACAATCAGTGTTTAACATCTTGCTTTAATTCTACTTAATATTTAAGTACAAAATATTTTTTTAATTTATTTAAATTAATAACATGTAATGTTAAATAATAATATGATTATTAATGACTTGGTTCTAAACAACGTATTATTGGACATGAAGGTATGTTACATTTGATGAAAAGGTATCGACTTCTCAGGCATATATTGATGAGCATGTTAATAGAACAAATTTGAATATAATAGAAGTTTACAGCTTATAGTGTAATAACAGCTTGAATGATATCTATAACTTTGAATAGAATAGAACAAATTCTTACTATTATTATTGACTGACATCACATTTTTATACCTATAACGTTGGATATGTTCTGAATTATGTTTAAGAGATGAGTGGCAATAAATATACCACCATTGAACATTGATGGGTAGTAGTTTATTCATATTTCATTTTTCTTGAAATAGCATATTTTAATTTGTAGGCTAAGATAAAAGTGCACCACGATAATGCTCAGAGCTCTCATGGAACAACATCAATAAGTAGAGATGGGGTGTCTCATGTTTTCGGAAATGAACATAGGGGAAGGGTGAGAGGACTAAGTTTTGGTGTACTTCCATCTCGAATGGGTACTTATTTGAGTAATTCAAAAAAAGTGTATGCATTGGAAAATCAAGTAACTCCTTTGTCGGCTAGAGTAAACGAGCTGGCTAATTTGGTTATGACAGTAAGTTTATAGTTAATTAGCATTTGTTAATAAAAAAATGCGATATGTGCTTATGAATCATCGAGTCATCTCTTGCACTTTTACAGAGAAGAAATGATAATATGGTAGAAATGGGGACTCCTCATACTCTTTAGGTTAGAATATATAAATACTCCTCAGTAGGGTTGTAAATTTTGTTCGAATGTCCGATGTCCATTCGTGTCCATGATCGAAATACTTCCGTCCGAGTCCGTCTGATTTTCATTTAGGATACGAGTTAGGACAACAAAATTTATACGAGAAAAATCATGTCCGGTCCGGGCTCGTTCGAATTACTTGAAATTCAATGTATAGTTGAGAGAAAATCTAGTAAAATGTACAAAATGTGATATAAACAATCATGCCCGACCGAGTCTGACCTAGTCCGATCGTGTCTGTGTCTGACCGATTTTATTTAGAACACGAATTAGGACAACGAAATTTGTCCGAGATTTTTTTTGGTCCGGTCCGTGTTCGGTCCGATTTTTTTTAGGATAGAAACTAAACACACCTCTGTCCGGTTCAATTCGACCGATTTACACCCCTACTCCTCAGAATATTTTATGGTTCATTGTGTTTCCTTGGTTTGTGCCTTCTTTTAAGTGCACCTGTAGTATTTATAAACTTCACGCACAAAGGTAAACGCAAGATACTAGATTTGTACTCAGGTGGCTTCTAAACAAAGCACTTAATCTCACAATCATATTGAAAACATCTTGTTGATTTGGTGGCTTTAGGCTATGCCATTATATTTATATGGGGACTCCTCATACTCCTCTAGGCTGTACCCTACTTTGTGAACAGTCATGCACCACAACATATACGAGTTATGTTTCTTCTTCAAGATTTTTTTTATTTCAGAAATGCTGGGTCAGTTTTTTTAATCTCCTTTTTGGATTGTCATATATATATACATATATATGACTTGTTATAGAGAATAATCCTTGAAAGTGATAGCAAAAGTTGAGTGACAAATTTCCATCATTTGTCACATTTTCTTCATCTGGCTATATTTTGAATTATTTTTTGCTATATTTTTGAAGTTTCCGAATTTGATATTTTCTAAATGGCAAACAGTGAGGTGCTTCTTCTTTACGTAGTTTATGAATTTGATATTTTTTGCAGGCTATACATTTTGAAATTTTGGTTTTCATAACATGATTGTGCTAGTTTAAGCCATAAATCAGAAGTACAAAATTATTAACACTATCGCAGAAGTGTTGTTTGTATATTTAAGATGATGTTTATATAAGCCATAAACCAGAAGTGCCAGAAGTGTTGTTTGTATAAGCCATAAACCAGAAGTGTTGTTTGTATATTATGAATTTACAGAACATTGCAAACTAAATATATACTGCTTTTTTTTACTTGCAGTCGCGCCGCTCGAGTAACAGTTTGCATATTCAAGTTGATCAGGCTGTTGTAGGTTGTTTGTGAAAAGAAAGTGCAAGCTGTTGAGTTGGCATAAGAACGTAGTAGCAGAGGGGACGATAGCAAGTATTGATCCTGATGCTTTAGTGCATTTTGTTAATCTTGGAGTAGATGCTTGGAAGGTATGGGTGAATGTTGCAGTGGAACCACACGCCTTTCTGTTTAGGCCAAATTCAGAGATGACCACTATCAAGGAGGCCGTTGGATCAGCAGTGGCTTGGCACAAGGGTTTCATCTCCTTAGTCTAGTATGATAGTACATAGAATATATTATATTAGTAGCTGACTGTTATGACTGTTAATGTTTTGTGTATGGCTGTCATGGAAACTTATCTGATCTTTCGGGATGTGAATATTGTGACTTATGTAAACTTATCTAAGTCTTTTGGGATGTGAATATTACAACTACAGAAAATTATCTAAGTCTTTTAGGATGTGGTGTTTTATCTAATCTATTCTGTATGTGAATGGTATACGTTATTGGTTCGCAAGGCTGCTATAACATTTTTTTATTTGTAATTACAGTGCAACGGTCAAATGTAGTTGTTAAAATAAATTTCACAACAAAAATAGTACGTCGTCAAAGAGTCTAGTAGCTTATATGGCAGCATGTTACAACGGGCAGAAAAAGTTGCAAAATAATTTATTACAGCGGACAGAACCACTTGTCATAAAGCCTATTACGGCGTTTAAAGACCGTTTTATAGAAGATATTACAATGGTTAATACCTGTTGCATAAAATACTACAATTGGTTGCTATTCCGTTGAAGGAACATACAAAAACAAGATAAGACCATTGTAAAAAGTCTATTACAACCGCTTGTTACTACGTTCTTTGCCCATTGTAAAAGAGAACATATTACAACATGGCCTAATACAGCGGGCGGGATGGCCGCTGTAAAACCCCTATTACAATGGGCATTTCCCATTGTAATAGATCTGTTTTGTTGTAGTGTCATATGCTGTGGGTGGTAGAGGACAACATTGATGAGACTGCATTCAGAACTCCAGTACGGTTTCTCTGAATGGCTGGTGATGCCTTTTGGGCTAACCAATGCACCCGCCTATTTCATGGACTTGACGAGTAGGGTGTTTAGAGTGTTTCAGAACAAGTTAGTGGTGGCCTTTGTGGATGACATTCTGATGTTCTCAAAGAACGAGGAGCATGCCCAATTATTAGAGGAGGTTCTAAGCACTCTCAAATCGCATCAGCTCTAGGTAAAATTTTCTAAGTTCACTTTTGGAGAAAGGAAGTAAGGTTCCTAGGGCATGTGGTCTCCAAGGAAGGAATAGTAGTAGACCCCGATAAAGTCAACGTAGTTCAAGATCGAGGGGTTCCAAAGAATGTGATGGAGGTGAGAAGTTCCCCCTTTAGCGGGTTATTATAAAAAGTTTATCAAGGACTTTGCAAGGGTATTGGCCCCGCTCACCTAATTGATGAAGAAGAACTTGGCTTTTTCGTGGAGCATTGATTGCAAGGATGCTTTTCAGAGATTGAAGAGGGCTCTGACAATATCCCCAGTTTTGACTCTCCCAGATGGAAGCAAGATGTTCACAGTCTACACCGATGCTTATGGCATAGGGCTTGGTGTTGTTCTAATGCAAGAGGTGTTGGCTCTAGATTAACCCTGGAGGGGGTGAATAGATATTATTGGATTTTTACGAGATATTAAAAATTATCATAGCATGGAATGCAACAAAGAAAATAAATGCAGGAAATAAATAACACCGATTTTACCCAGCTTCGGCAAACCTTGCCTACTGTTGCATTCCAAAGATTTATATTAGGTATTAAAACAGACCCCACTTACAAACCCTGTAAACTTGCAAATCCTGCTCCTGTTCTAATCCTATGCTCAAAACCCTAGACTGTTCTTTATCCCGAAGATCAGATTTTCCCCGGATTACAAACCTGTAACCCATATACCCTAACTATAAAACCTATAGCTAGTATTAATATATAAACTAGAAAACCATTTGGATCGGTTACAAAAGAATTAAAAAAAAACAATACACAAAATAAACAAACAAAACTGTTCCCTTCTAATAAAATATAGTCGACCACACTTCATTATTTCATTTGAAATGTTTCCCCTTCAAATCAATGTCGGCCGACCCTATTAAATTAAGGTTTTGCTTTGATTCTCCAAATTGTTACTTCAATTTCTAGAAAGATTAGTTCTCTGATGATCTTCAAGTGTCTTAGTCCTTGGTCGATGATTTTGGAGAACACGATCAAAAAAACTTGAGTTATTCTGATTTCAATTTGTTTGCCCTTCGAATTGTTGCCTTTTTTCGATCTCTACCTATGATGAATTGTTTAGTATTTATAAGATTTTCAATCCCAAATACATTCTCTGATTTCGATTATATGATTAGTCTGATTGTTGTGTGAATGTTGCGAAATTTGTGCTCTGTCGTGAGTTTCTATAATAAAATTGTTGGTATGAGTCCTTGATTGATTTTCCCATAAAAAAATTGCATGAAAGAATTTTTTCCCAGAGTGGTTTAATGATTATATGCCATGAATTCTCAAATCGAATGAAATGATTTCAAATTGAACAGTGATTTCCGGAAACAATAAAATTGTTTTCTGCCCAAAACTAGAATGATTTGAATTGATTTTTCCCCAAAAGTTATAGTGAAAATCTAGAAACAAATAAGTGTTTTCTTTGGCTCTGAAATACTGGAAATGATTTCGAACTGAACATTCTTGCTAAAATATTTTCTGGAAAATGTTGAGATGTTTTCATGCCATAAACAACTTGCTCAAATATGTTCTTGCCAAAATATTCCCTTGTTGATTTTATTTTAGGAATGCATTAAAAATTGTGAATCATTCTCTGGATTTCTAGAATAATAAAATGAATAGCTTATCCAAACTAGTTCATGCAAACTTCTGGAAATATATATTTCATTTTTGCCATTTATTTATTTGAAGTCTGGAAGACTGCATAGCAAATTATTCACATGTTATTTCTGGAAATATTCTTTATTTGGCATTCATGCTGCTTCCATGTATGTACTAGTTTGCCACCATTTCTTTGAACTGTTGAGTGCTTGTTGAACCTAGGCTTTGTGTATGCATATGCCATGAATATGTCACTAGAATGCTTCTCATGATTTCACTGTGTCATACTGACTGAATTTTTTTCTTATGAATTGTATACAAACTTGTGCATATGTATATGCTCCACCCAGTTTTGCCAAATTATTTTGGGCTTATAATTTCTAGATAAATTTACCATGCCAAAATTTAACCATGCAAATCATTTTCTCTGTCCAATTTGTGATTGCCTGTACATATTTCTTGATGTTTTGATATCCCACTACTTTGTATTCAGAAAGATATTTCTGAAGACATATTAATGAACTTGCCAAGTTATCTCCATTAATTCTTGTCCATGTTTCTTGCATGTTGTTTGTCTTAAACCTTGTCACATAATGCTTGGGACTACTTGTACTGTTCCGATTTGCACTTGTATTTGAGGCAACATCAATGCATTGTGCATTGCCATTGTGTATTCACCTTTGACTTAAGTATATGCAAGTATGGACCATCTTGCGTGAATGATCAGTCATAGCCATGTGTGTGTATATATATATATGCATATATATATATATTTATATAGATTTATGTATATATATACATATGAATATATATATTTGTGTGGCTCATTTGCTTGTTGAGGTTTTACTTGCTTGGTTCAGTTGAGTTTGTTGATGAGTTTGATTCTTCCTGTTACACCATTTCTCTCTTGTTGTAAGTCATGTCTGCCTTGTTTATGCTTTGTTGTCCATTGGTGTTGCTCGAGCCTGTGCATGCTGGCTTGCTTTCATATGAATTCTGGCCTTTGTTTCAACAGGCTTGACATGTAATTGTTGTTGCTTATTGCAATTTAGTTCACTCCTATGATTATGGTCTGGCATTCGATTATTGCATATTTACATGTTGCCATGTATGCAGATATGTATATGTACACAAGTGTGTATATATATATGTTTGTATATGCTGTAGCTTTAAATGTGCATTGTCACTTGTGTTGAAATTCTTGGTTCATGTCCATTCACGATGTTTTGACCATATTGCCCCTACATAGAAATATGTGTATATACATACGCATGTATGTGTATACGTGTATCGTGCACATGCGGTTTACATATGTGAGCACTAGAGATATACTGTCTACCTTATGGTATTTACAGTGAATCACGTTGAATATTACAAGCAGTTTAGACACAGATGGATCGATATATAAATCAGATCAAGTCATGAAATATGATGAAAACACACCAAAATTCTGAGGCAAATAAATTTTAAAATAAAATTATATCTGCTAGAAATTTAAAATATTTTGTTCTTGTTTACTGTGTGTGTTTCTATGACCGGTAATCAGAAGACTGGACTGACTATGAAGATCGACTGAAGACAGAGCGTGAGTCAATGAATGCAAGAATATCTATAATTGAGTGACTGGGAGAACATTAGTGAGGCAACAATGTATATAAATGAGTGACTGCATAACTGAGGGAATGTAACTGAGTGTTGTAGTAAGGAGTAATGTAACAAATGAAATTGAAATTGAATGTATAGTATTATAGTGAGATGTACAAATAGTGGAGTTATAAATTTGTACGATTCAAATATTAAAATAAAATATTATATTTAAATAAAATACTGTTTGAATGTTTAAATTCTCGTGCAGTAGTATTCTATTTAAATATAAATATTTAATTATGTCTGTGATGTGGTAGAATAGTAAATTTCTAAACACTTTTATAATAATATATGTTTGTTATCATCAAACAAAAATCATAGAATTGTTAGATACAACAAGTGGGAAGGGTAGTATGCTATGGTAGCAGACAGTTGAGGGTTCATGAGAAGAACTACCCTACCGATGATCTAGAGTTAGTCTCAATAGTGTTTGCATTGAAGTTTTGGTGACACTATCTATTTGAAGAGAGATTTGAGCTATACACTAATCATAAATTGCTCAAATACTTCTTCTCACAAAGGGATCTCAACCTAAGGCAACAACGACGGATGGAGTTCTTAGCATCCTACGACTTTGAGATAGCTTATACCTCGGGCAAGGGTAATGTAATGGCAGACGCGTTGAGTAGGAAGAGGATGACTTTGAGTCCTCTATTCGTAGAAAGGCAGAGATTGGAGTACATCTCGACCTTTGATTTTAATCCATCTACGGATTTCACTTTGGGATTGTTAGCATCATTAGAAGTGTGACCTACTCTATTAGAGCAAGTTGGATCTATGCAGCGAAAGGACCCACAGATATCAGACATCTTGGACAGGCATGGCAGAGGAGAGACTTCTAATCACCTAACTAGATATACCGTGGACGAGAAAGGTTGGCTAAGACAAGATGGAAGGCTATGTGTCCCTAGGATTGGGGAATTGCTAAAGACTGTGCTTGAGGAAGCTCATCATTCTCGGATGACTATCCATCCGGGCGGTGACAAGATGTATCGAGACATGAAGAGAGTTTTCTTTTGGACTGGCATGAAGAAGGATGTGGCGGAATTTGTAGCTTGATGCTTAGCGTGCCAGGGAGTAAAGGCTGAACTAAGGAAACCTAGCAGATTGCTTCAGCCCTTGGATGCCCCACAATGGAAGTGGGAGAGCATCTCTATGGATTTCATCGGTGGATTTCCCCAATCAAGGAAGGACAATACGAGCATTTGGGTGATAGTAGATAGACTTATGAAGATCTCTCATTTTGTTCATGTTAAGAGTAAGACGACGGCTTGGCTGACATCAGTATATCTTCGAGAGATAGTTCGATTGCATGGGGTACCTTCCAGCATAGTAAGCGACCGCGACCCCATCTTTACTAGTGAGTTTTGGAAAAGCTTACAAGAGGCATTATGTACACAAATACATTTGAGCATGGCGTACCACCCTCAGACAGATGGGCAGACCGAGAGGGTGAATAGAGTTCTTGAGGATCTTCTAAGATCGTGTATCCCAGACTTTGGAGGGACTTAGAAGGAGCATCTCCCATTGGCGGAGTTCGCCTACAACAACAGTTACCAATCAAGCATAGGCATGGCACCCTTCGAAGAGCTATATGGACGACTTTGTAGATCATCGAATTATTGGTGGGAGTCTACAGACAGACTTCTACTTGGACCAGAGATGATTCGAGATACTTCCGAAAAGGTTGATCCTATCCGCCGAAGAATGAAAGACGCTCAAGACAGACATAAATCAAATGCTAACAAAAGGAGGACCGATTTAGAATTCGAAGTGGGAGATATGTCTTCATTAAAGTAACACCGCTAAGGAATGTAGTTCGCTTTGGCTCAGTAGGGAAGTTGGCTCCGAGATTCATATTCCCTATAGTGGAAAGGATAGGTCAAATGGCCTATAGGATAAAACTACCAGACAGACTAGCAGGCATACACGATGAGTTCCATGTTTCTCGTTTGAGGAAATTTCTACATGATACGGTAAAGCTAGTGAAGCCAAGTACACTTGAAGGCATGGAAGTTAAGAAGGAAGCATCGGTGAGAAGAGTTCCTACTCGTATCCTTGGATCAGAAATCAAGATGCTACGTAACAAGGAAATCAAATTGGTGAAAGTACAATGAGGAGAAGACCGCGAAGATGCTACGTGGGAACCCGAAGACAGGATTAATGCTTCTTATCCTTTTCTCTTTGAAAGTATGTTCTTGACTTCTTTTCCAAGCTTTTACTTTGCATTTGCTTCTATCATTCTAGTATATTTGTCCTATCATTCAAACCTTTCAATCCTTAGGTAGAATCCAATGGTTTGAAACATGTGTTTGAAACATGTTATGATTGATGGTTGCAAGTGGATGCAAGTGTTTGCTACTAGTTTCTCATGGATGCATATACACACACTAGGCACTAGATCGGCTCAATCACTTACATATTGCATATGGATATGTGTGCATTTTAAATTTTCTATGGATGGAAATGGGTGAATCATCTTATGTATGTTGCATTTGGATGAATGGATGTGCACACATATAGAGTATTATATGCTATTCTAGGATTATTTACATACATTTTGGATTCATGGCATGAGCATACATTGTATTAAAGAGGTCAACTGAATCAGTCGACCACCTAATTTTCACACTAGTGTAAGGAAATTTACCCATAACACTTTTACATATGTTCATACAAGCATTAGAAATTCTTAAGGACAATGGATGCATGTGGATGATGGATGAGTAGATGGTTGCAAGTGATTGTTAGGATAGTGACATTCTTCTTAACTTGGAGATTTCGGGATAAAATCCTTTAAGTAGGGGAGAATGTAACACCCCAAAATCTAATACATTATAACCATACTTTAAAGATAATAATTTAGGAATTACTTAATTAAAATATTCAGAACTAAGTGAAACCAGCATTATCGTTGCATTCATCTCGGAATTCTGGTTCAAATAGACCTCAAGTTTGCGTAAAACAGATAACGTATGAAGAAGTTATGAACCTTAGAAGTTTGTATATATATAAGGGGCTTATATATAAATATAATTCCAGAATTCTCAAATGAAACAAGCGGGAGAATGAGCGGAAAACTTGACCATTGTGGGATGACCCACTTTCAGCCTGGGTCGACCTATGGGTCGACCCAAGCATGGTTGGGTCGGCCCATAGGGTCGGTGGGTCGAACCATCCAGATCCGGGGAGGATTCTAAATTCCGAATCTGGATAGTTTTGTGGCTAGGTTCGTGCCGACTCAGCGCTATGTGTACGGTTTGGATTAAAACCCTCGAATGTAGATGCTGAGGTTGACTCTGTGAATTTATAAATAGGTGGCTCTCCCATTCCAATACACACCATTTCTTCATATCTTCTACCTCTATGAATCTATTCTCAATATATATATCTGTATATATATACACACACGCACACATATGAAGTGGGGGAATGCCATTGAAGCCTAAATCCATAGAGACAACAATCATTACTTGCATACATACAACAACAAAAAGGATTGGATTGGACTTTTCTACGGCATATAGTTATATATATAAGATATTTAATCTCTTCTTCACCAAGACCCACTGTTAGTTCCCTATCATTTTCATATTTGATTTCTTAGACTATAACATGACAGTTAAATAAAATTGGGTTAGAATATAAAGTATTTATGAGATAAATGCTATACATGTTTTTCACTGTTAATCACCTATGCCGTTATGATAAGTAAAATATATGCCTTCACTGCTGGATAATTAACAAGTTATACATATTTATCCTCCTTTTCCTTGTTTCTATGTATATTTCAAGTCTTACCTATACGCCTATGTGATTTGATTCTATTCTTCTTCCTCTGTTTCCCCTTTTTATTTATGCCTAGACTGGGCCTTTGGAAACCTAGGTTATATCCGATTAGAGTGTGCGTATAATTGGGGTAATAATGAATGACATAAAAAGAGGAATTTAGGCATGATGTTAAATAGGGGACTATTTAACTATAATTTGGGAAAGGGATAATGTGCACATGTTTAGACTTACTGCAAATTGATAAAAAAGGGTAATGTTCATATACTTGCTGTAAATTGATAAAAATGGATAATATGAATAAAACCATACATGTTGTGATTTGGGAACATAATTTGATGAATAGTATGCATATTTATTAAACATGTTATATTTGATTTAATATAGACATTAAGTAAATGACATGTTAGAATATTGTATGTACCAGATATAGGTTAATAAACTAAACTGCTGTAGAAATTGTATACATCTGGGCAGGTGTTTTAGGGAAGGGTTCTACACATAATGACATATAATATTACAACCATGCTTATTAGTAAACCTAAACCTGCTAGGTTAAATATGATTATTAATAAGCTAAGAGGTCCCTTGTTCTACTGTTGTATCAGATTTTGAGGACTCTTAAATCCGAGTTATTTGGGGGCATAAGCTTAGGGGGTTTGGCTTGCGTCAATCTATTGTTTGGAACCCATATTAGTCAGTATCCCTGTTGGTATTTTGTTAGACGGGGCCTCGCACTAGGTAGGGGCCAGGGAACGCTTTACTGAACCAGATAGTAAGAGGTTCACATAGGGAAGGTGGGTACATGTGCGCTCCAGCGGAATCATGAGCGTGCATGAGTTTGATTAGGGAAACTAAGCCGTAGTAACACCAGTAAATAGGTCTGTGTTATATACTTTCCGGGTTAGGGAGTGATACACCCTACTATCGGGGCAGACACAGGGTATTTACGTATTAGAGAGCCGATTGCATGGGTAGTAAATAGGGTACGCCTAATCCTGCTGTTATTTCTGATGTTAGTTCTGCTGTTATGTAATTAGGTTGTATACCTAATCCTGTAAATCCTGCTATACTAGTATTAGTGCAGACATACCTATTTTAGGTTATAAATGTGAAGCATTACTCGTTCATAGTTTATTCCTGTTATTCCTTTCTATCCTGCTGTTATGTTGAGTTTAGTATTATCTTATATGACACTGTACCTTTCTCATTCGGTCTTATTTACCTGTTTTGACATTTCTACTTTATGCATATTTGAAAATAATTGGAACTAGCCAGACTTTATGTCTGACCCTTTTTGTTTTTGCTTCTTTCTTCTTTCCCCCTAGGTCCTTAAAGTGGTCGCACTCAACAGTGAATAGGACTTTCTCTTATAGCTAGGACTTGGATTTCCTGAGATGAACCATTTCAACTTGCTCTCTATTCTATTATGGCTTGTGGCGAGGGATATGATTTTATGTTACTGCATTATGATAATTTCTTTTATGAGATGTTTTGTGAGACAAATTTGAGATACTTGGCTTTGATGTAACTGGTTTTGTTGTAACCAGTTGAGACTACGTTTTATTTTTAATAATGAAGTTGAAATTTTCCACTGCTTATTTTATATCTATCTTGTATATTTCTATATTGTATACCTATTGCGCTTCATGAAACTTAATGCATTCTCTTATGAGTAACATTAACGGATGTGGGGTGTCACACAGTTGCTTGGAAGTGGAAATCAAATTTCGGAAGTGGAAATCAAATTTTAGATATGATTTGATGGTTTACTCGAGGAGGGGTGTCTCACTCAGATATAGACTGTGTTAATCGCAGTCCATTTGTGACAACCGCCCATAACTCCTGCAATTAACAAGAGATGTAACAATCTGAAACTTTGAGTAGTAAATATTTGAAAATCAAGATTATTTAAATATTTAAATTTTGGTTTAATGTTATAAAAATGGTTTTCATAACCTTGTTAAATCCATTTATAAATAAAAATTAATAAGGAGAAAACATGTTTCTGTTAACAAAGACAAGTAGTTCGAAGAAATATCGATAATGTGACCGAAAACCGTTTTGTCAATAAACGATGTTTTACTTGTTGAAAGTTGTTAGATCATCATGTTCATGTCGTTACAATAGAAGAACACATATATGTATATACATGTCTTATAAACCGAACAAACGGTATATGTATATATATTTTAAAGTATGACAAGTGGCATGAAATGATAAGGACACGTGTTATTAAATGAATGGTACACATATCTAGAGAATAAAGGAGATAATGACACAAAAACACATTAGGTTTCCATGTGTAGAAACATCTTAAGACACCTAAGGGGGCATGTGTCTACATCCTACATCTTGCATGAAGATAAGGAAGACAAGTGTCCAAAACGTAATTACCAAACTAGCCTTAAGGAATGCTATAAAAAGGGTGGAAATGTTCATTTCTTTACATACATTCACAAACAAAAACAAGGTATGATAAAGAGGAGAAGCCAAGAGAACAAATACAAGTTGAAGCTATAGTTCTAAGGTGAGAAAAACTATTTGAGTACATGTATTCATTTCATACTTTGAAGAAAAGATGTGAAAATTAAGAATGAAGGATTGGTCTCAAACTTATGAAAATGACGTTCGATATTTTGACCATAACTTCCTCAATTCTTGATGAAATTTTGATTTCTTTAATAATCTGGAAAGATAATTCAAAGGCCTACAATTTTCATCTCGGCCACTTTTTCTAATTCGATCGTTTATGTACCTGAAAACTAGATGCAAAATCAGGTAAAAATATGCCTGAAATGGACATGTTGAAAGTGCCTGATGTTGTTGAATTATATATATGAAATCAACAAATGATTTTAAGTATTTCTTTTCATGGTAATTAAGTAGACTAAGAAAGCTACTTACTGTATAAAATTTGGAGTCAAAAAAACTATATTTGTCAAAGAAAAATAGAATCAAACATTTCACCGAAAAACAGGTCAAAAATCTAAATTTCTGAAATTCGTAGCATTTCTGAAATGTTATCTTTTCTCTGAATTATATATGAAGCATTTTATCAAGGCCAGATTTTTCGTAGCATTTCTAAAATGCTGACTTTTCTATGTATTATTTCTGAAGCACTCTAAGAAGCCTAAAACTTCTCACAGCGCACCACAAACGCTGTAATAACTGGTTTGAGTCTAAAACCATTATAAACTACCCAGAACTTTTCGCAGCGCAATAGAAACGCTATAATAGCTATTTTGAGTCTAAAACCATCTTTTCATAATGTTTTACAAATGCTGAAGTTTTTATTTTAACATAAATGACTGATGAACGAGGACATTTATGACTTCGTATGACAAAATCTTCCTATAGTATTTTCTAAAATGCTATCATTTTTGTTTGAAAGATTTTACTAGGTATAAATGACATTAACTTAACTATTTTCCTTCAATCTTTGAAGACATTTCCAATTATGTATTAGAGAGATAAAAGGGTGGTTGAGGATTGTTTGTGAGGGAGTTTTTGCATAAATAAGTTAATTTTTATTTAAAATAGAAGTTGTTTATCTTTTGAAGGAAAAGTTCTACAAGAGATATACATATTTCTTTCTAAATGAGTTACAAAAGTATTTAATCATTACTAAATATAAATTATTTTGAAATGAATATGGATTTTAAATGTTTTGTGCAAAGAAGAACTACGTTAGCCGGTTCCTATATCTAATTGCTTACCCGATTATATAAAGGTACGTAGGCAGTCACAAGTGACAGTGATGCAGCTTCTATAACAATAAAATATATTTTTGTTTATTATTTAGTACTTCATCTTTTATTGATGCATCTTTCATGTTTAAAATTTTAAGCCATACTGACATATTTATCGAGTTTGCAGGAATGAATATCGATGTCCACCTCACCAGAGTTGCATAAAGGTGGATTTATGGTAATTGGGTTTAATTTGTACCTAAGCACACCCTATGTATTAAATGAGTATTCTGATAAGTGTTATTTATTAAACTATCCAATGCATTTAGTGTTCTTGTACATATTAACCAAATATGATAATAACTGTCATTATTTGGTTTGAACAAATGTATTTTTGACAAATTTGACTGGTACGATAATTCCGGGGAATGACAAGTTGGTATCAGAGCTTAGGTTAGGTGCCTAAATAAGATTTCACATAAGATTAGAAAATCATCCTGGAAATTTTGAAATGAAGCAACCATAATTTGGTAAATATAACTGGATCGGTTAAGGCATCATTCCTCTGACCAGGGTTTTGAGCAGTATTTATTTTGTGTGTTTAACTTTTGTTTAGTGTTTATGCTAATAAGAATAATGTATTGATTCATTATCAAGCACCACATAAAGAGGTTTAACGAAGTTGTAAGTGCATATGATTAGTAATAGAGTAACCAAGGAATGAATGAAGTGGCTTATAAAGGGAGGCATGTACTAGCATGAAATGGATGCAATGGTGTGACTTAAAAGGAGTGTGGAATAACAGCTTGTCAAGGAAGGAATTAAATGAGCTTGAGCAAATAAAGTTGAGAAAGATCAATATGAGTAAATTGAATGCTACATTTATGCAAAACCAAGGTGATAAAATCTATTTAAATAATTAGGTCATTTTGTTGTTATTAGTATTGTTTTGCACGAATGATGCTAGCTTAAAGCTGCTAAAACATATCTTAACAATTTAGTCATAAGTTTTGATTCTTGATTGGGTTTGGTCAAAATTTATCTTATTGGGAAGCTAGATTAATTATCCAGAATACTTACGTCATACATATTTTAAATTTTGAAAGTTTTCTATCTCAAAACCTTTTGCGAATTGACTATGTGTTTGAAAAAAAAGGTTGACATCATTCAATGCGAACGTCGTAACTAGTGACACATATAAGAATTTGAGATACATCAAGTAATATAAAAAGACCAATGTGAAAAAAAAAGGTTCGAAATTAATACCTTTATGATGATTTTGGAATTTGAGAGTGTGAATTTTTCAAAAGGAAATGGTTATCTATGTTAGAGTAATGATTACAAAGTATAAAGCTACTTTGAAAGAATACTTTTTGTTTAAACATATGAAAGATTTATATGGGTTATTTCACCAATGATGGATACCTTCGGATGACGATGACGATGTGAGGTATAAGACAATAGATCTTGGGTAGTGCACTATTACTCTATGTGGTATTGAGATAGTAGAGTACGCCCCTACTTAGTGAGCGGATGCCGACCGCAATATGATGGTTACCTTCGAATGATGATGATGTGCGGTATAAGACAATAGATCTTGGGTAGTGAAACTATTACTCTATGTGGTATTGACCCAGTAGAGTACGTCCCCACTTGGTGAGGGGATGCTGACCGCAATAGGATAAAATATCCTAGATTGAGTATGTGGCTTGGATCCACTTCCTTGTTTTGAAAAAGAATTTCTTATAAAACTTGTTTGACTTATTTGAATATATTATTTGAAAGTCTATTTGGGAATTCTTATAATAAGAGTGTTATGATTACTCTCTGGTACATTTTGATGAGTACCACAACATGGACAGTACATCCTTACTTGATGATGATGAGTCGACAATGGCGAGAATATGATGAAATATCCTATATTGAGTGTGTGGTATAGATCCACTTAGATGAGTAAGATCTTATTTCTGATGAAAGAAATTGTTATAAAAAAATGCTACCGCTAACTTGTTTGATATATTCATAGTTATCATTTGAAAGTCTTTCTTTAATATCATTTGAAGTTTGATGTGATATTATCCTAATGAAGTTAGTTGATGACAAAATTGATCATTCTTATAAAGACCGCCAAAATTACTTTTTGGTACATTTCGATGTGTACCACCCAAGGTGAGTTGGTTTTTAATTGATGATTTGGCACTACCTACGAAAAAGAAAACAGGCTCCAGAATCCCCTCCAAATTAAGTACATATTCATGGGAAGAGACTGGCTGACGATGTGGATTTAAATGAACTTAATCCTGAATTTGGGAGTAAGAAAAAACCATGGCGGCCCCGATCCAGTAATAGCTTGCACGATTGATAAAATATTGATCACAAATTGAGAAGTTCTAATTATATAATATCCTTGTATGTCTTGTACTTTAATTCTAAAATTCAATTTATGAAATTGTTTTGAAAGTATACATTCAAGAAAAATGCCCTGGATACAAAGAGTTTCCTTTGTGGAATATTTGACTTTCTTTTGATTAAGTATTGCATAGAATTTCGGGGACGAAATTCCTTTTAAGGGGAAAGAATGTAACAATCTGAAACTTTGAGTAGTAAATATTTGATTAAATATTTAAATTTTGGATTTAATGTTATAAAAACGGTTCTATAACCTTGTTAAATCCCTTTATACATAATAATTAATGAGGAGAAAATATGTTATTGTTTACAAAGTCAAGTAGATCGAAGAAATGTTGGTAATGTGACCGAAAACCGTTTTGTCAACAAACGACGTTTTACTTATTGAAAGTTGTTAGATCATCACGTGCATGCCGTTACAATAGAAGAACACATGTATGTATATACATATCTTATAAACAAAACAAATGGTACATGTATACATATTTTAAAGTATAATAAGTGGCATGAAATGAAATGATAAGGACACGTGTCATCTATGAATGGTACAGATGTCTTGAGATTAAAGGAGATAAAAACACATAAACACATTTGGTGTCCATGTGTAGAAACACCTTAAACACCTAAGGGGGCATGCGTCTACATCCTAAAGCTTGAATGAAGATAAAGGGTACAAATGTCCAAAACCAAATTACCAAACTAGCCTTAAAGAATGCTATAAAAAGGGTGGAAATGTTCATTTCTTTACATACATTCACAAAAAAAAAAACAAGATAAGATAAAAAGGTGAAGCTTAGGAGAATACAAGAGAACAAATACAAGTTCAATCTATAATTATAAGGTGAGAAAAACTATTTGAATACACGTATCATTTCATACTTTGAAGAAAGGATGTGAAAATTAAGAATGAAGGATAGGTCTCAAACCTATGAAAATGATGTTCGGTATTTTGACCATAACTTCCTCAATTCCTGATGAAATTTTAATTACTTTAATAGGCTGGAAAGATAATTCAAAGGCCTAATACTCTATGTCAGCCACTTTTTCTAATTCGGTCGTTTATGTACCTAAAAACTGGATGGAAAGTCAGGTATAAATCTGCCCAAAATAGACATGTTGGAAGTGCCTCATGTTGTTGAATTTTATATATGAAATTGACAAACGATTTTAAGGATTTCTTTTCATGGTAATTAATTAGACTAAGAAAGTTTCTTATTGTAGGAAATTTGTAGTCAAAAACTTATTTATCAAAGATAAATAAAATCAAACATTTCGCTAAAAAACCAGTCAAAAATATGAATTTCTGAATTTTGTAGCATTTTTGAAACGCTTTCTTTTCTCTGAATTATTTATGAAGCATTTTATCAAGGCCATAACTTTTCATACCATTTCTAAAACGTTGTCTTTCCTCTGTATTATTTATGAATTACTCTAAGAATCCCAAAACTTTTCACAGCGCACCACAAACGCTGTAATAGCTGGTTTGTGTCTAAAACCATTATAAACTACCCAAAACTTTTCGCAGTGCAATAGAAAAGATGTAATAGCTATTTTGAGTCTAAAACCATCTTTTCATAATGCTTTATAAATGCTAGTTTTTATTTTAACATAAAACGAGGACATTTATGACTTCATATGACAAAATCTTTCTATAGCATTTTCTAAAATGCTATCATTTTAGTTTGAATGATTTAACAGGGTATAAACGACATTTGACTTAACTATTTTCCTTCAATCTTTGAATATATTTCCAAACATATATTAGAGAGATATAAGGGTGGTTGAGGATTGTTTGTGAGGGAGTTTTCGTATAAAGAAGTTGATTATTATTTAAAATAGAAGTTTTTTCTTTTGAAGGAAAAGTTCTACGAGAGATATGCAGATTTCTTTCAAAATGAGTATTTAAAAAAGTATTTTATCCTTACTTAATATAGAGTATTTTGAAATAAATATGAATTTTAAATGTTTTGTGTAAAGAAGAAATACGTCAGCTTGATCCTATATCTAATTGCTTACCCAATTAGATAAAGGTACGTAGGCAATCACAAGTGGTAGTGATGCAGCTGCTATAATAATAAAATATATTTTTGTTTATTATTTGGTATTTCATCTTGTATTGGTGCATCTTTCGTGTTTAAAATTTTAAGCCTTACTGACATATTTATCGAGCTTGCAGGAATGAATATCGATATCCACCTCACCAGAGTTGCATAAAGGTAGATTTATGGTAATTGGGTTTAATTTGTACTTAAGCACACCCTGTGTGTTAAATAAATATTCTGGTAAGTGTTATTTATTAAATTATCCAATGCATTTAGTGTTGTTGTACATATTTACCAAATATGATGATAGTTGTCATTGTTTGGTTTGAATGGATGGATTTTCGACAAATTTGACTGGTATGAAAATTCTAGGGCATGACAAATAATATGTTGAAAGATGTGTCAGGCAGCTACGGATGGTCATCAGGGTAGAATAACACAAGCAAAACCTGTCGTATAACGTACAACGCATGGATAAAATTTAATAGAACATATACAATAGACATTAATAGTGAAGAATCGTATAACATAATCTCAAACTTTCATACCATCATGAAAAAAATATCCATACATAACACTGGATACAACATCAAATTCCATACAAGAAGCCTCACTACAGGTTCACTCAAAGTAGCATACATTAAACATAAGCGGAAACAACAAAATATGTATAGTAGAAAATAATATGTAAGCCTCATGCTCCTCATCGATCTCTAGCATCGTCCTCATCAAGATTTGCAGCCTGTCACCTGCTACCTAGTCTGCCCATCCACAACATCAATGGATGAACAATCCAAGGTAATAAGAGGAAGACATAAAACCTTGAGTCAAACGACAGTCTTAATGAGAGATAAATAGATATATAACATCACCAATAAAGTGTATGAGAATTAGGTAGATTAATCATCTAATCTACCAACACATCAACAGAGATGAACCCCAACCCGTCTCCTCCACATATGACAGTAGTAGCCTTTTCAAACAATCAATAGAAAATAAAAAGTAGCAGACATAGCAACTAATTATCCTGTGTAGATCATTCTAATTGAGATCAACATTCCCCAAGCAGAAGCCCCAAAGGCCTAAACCAACATCAGACAGGCACCCAAGAGATGTCTTCTTCAACGTCGAACAACCTACGCAAGACGATGCATGCAAAACAATCAACATCCATGACTCTGGCTATCACCGCCTATCCTGCCTTAAAACCATCGTTAATTGTATGACTGGCTCAACATCATGCCATCCGTCACGGGCTAACGGTAATCCCGGTTCTAGCTAAAACTCCATACGCCTTTCATCGATACGTATCTAGGCCTTTCATCGTACCCTAGGTACTCGACTCATCTAGTCTTTTAGGCGTCCCTATTGTACCATTGCTTTGAGACCGCTTGAACCTACAACAACGATAATTTCTCGGCCTTCAATATCTCATCATCGCCATCGACGACTATCCATAAGCTCCAGCGCCTTCTCGAGCAACCATTATCCACGAACTCAACATCTTTGAGTCGTCTTCACATTTGTTGCATTTCATTGATCAACGAACATTTCCCAATGTTTCGAACGTTCTATCTTGAATACACGTCGAAGCTATGTCCATTTTGAATCAAAATATCATTGTTTGGTCTTAAATGTGATGGATCGCCCCGACCTTGAATTGCTCACCAATCCATATGGATCGTAAAACGATCCATCTTTTTCCACAACGTTTCAACCACTTTTTATATCATTTCAAAATGCAGAGATCCATCAAATAGCATCACGATCCACAAAGTCACGCAATCCATGCTGACCAGCCCATCAGCTCGTCTTCTACTGATCCATCCTCATTTGTAAACTGATCCATCGAAACAACCAACCCGATCCATCGATTTGCGCGCGCCCGATCCACCCAACATTTGCAACCACCCCAAACATTTCCCGATCCATCAGCTGGGAAGCGGACCGATCCATCCACTGTCTTGCACCATGATCCTTGAGCTTTTGCATGTTCGATCCATCTTGTCGATCCACGTCTTGTCGATTCACGCTGTGTATTTCATGACTGATATATGTGATCACCCCACGTCCGGTCCATAGAAGCAAACACCACTAATCCATCTCCATTTCTTGATAACACTCCACCTATCCATGCAAATCATGTCCGATCCATCCAATTTCGTGGTTGATCCATCACCAAATTTGATTGATCCATCGACAAACAACAACATCAATGCACGTGACTCAACCAAATCATCTGATTTCATCCGAACAATCAATATCTCAACAAATTGATCATCAATAACCATTAGCACATGAAATAATCATCATTCAATCACATGAAATTCACCAAATCATGATAAAACAATGAATGATCAAATAAATGGATCTGAACTCGCATAAACACGTGAATTAACATAAGGATTTACCCATTTAAGTTGCTAGATTAGATCCTATGGTGATTCAAATGAAAATATACTTACCATGATGTAGATTTAGGTGAAAACAACTTGAAATGATGCAATTAAGATCAAACAACTAATATACTTAATTGAAACCATGTGAGAGATGCTTATTACTCATCAAATCTTCAAAATAGCTTAAAATTAACTAATCTCTAATTCAGATAGTGATGAACGATCTTCTAATCAACCAATTTGATGCGATCTACTCTTTCTTGATGTTGATCTTTAATTTTCTAATATAGATCTAAGAATTTAATGGAGTGGAGATGTATATGATTGAGTAAGGAGGATCACGAGCTCAACCAAATGAAAGAAGTGAAGAAATTAAACCATTCTCCTAACCTCTACCCCTTATTATAGCCAACATCCCCTAACCTTAATGTAAAGACCCGCAAATTCCCTCCCTTTGAATCGACCATAAACCACACAGGTCTGATCCAAAAAGCGGAAACCTATGAATACTTTAACTTCGGGCATACAACACATCAGAACAAAAACACAGACTTTTATAACATCAATAATAAATGTTACATCAGAGTACAGAATATACATATCAGAGTACATTGGAAAATAATTACAGCGGAAGAATAAATTACAATAAATGAATACATTGCAGCGGAACTAATCTCGGTGGAAGGCTATCAACACTAAGGCCACAGCTTCAATCTTCAATCCAGGATCTTGTTTTATCTATCTGTCAAATAAACTACTCGACTGCCCGTGTGGAAAGAGGGCACCCGAGTTTGCAAAGTGAACAAACTACAGGTCAGTCGTGGGACTGGTGTGAGAATTCTACTTAACCTATATAATATAATAAGGCTAATCACAGGACCACGCCACTTTCGCGGAACGGGTTTTCTCCTATGGATTGCCAGTGCATGACTAAAGTAAATCGTCAAAATAACGCAATGCTTTTTAGAAAAATGAAACCATTATAAGACCCAAGTCCCATCACACAATGCAACGCAAACCGGAGGATAGGGTTTTACCTTATAATGATCGAAAGATGCTTGATACGATAAACACGGTAGTATATAATAATAGTGTGCAACCAATTTGAAATACATCAAAGTAAATGTATTAATCCTAGACGGCATGAGTGCCCCATCCCACTATGTCGCCATATATAGGTATACAATCAAAACCGCGTGATGTCGTATTGGAAATTTGGGTTTCCATCTGAGTCAAGGCTAGGAGCGAATTCCTTACCGATTCGAGACACTCTAGCAATGCCCCAGGATTGGTACTCTGTCCAACCCTTGGATCCTGCAGGGCCGGTCCGTCCCCGTGTTGGTACTCTGTCCAACTGGTGCAATGGACTGGATTAGTTATTCCTGAACACACGTTTCCCGATCCTAACGGATCTCTGATTGGCCACAATACGACCAATATACCTGAGGTACCTCAAATCCAACAACCACATAAGTAAAATGTCAGCCAGTTTAAGCACCGACACCACTTCTAGCTAGAAAGAAACGTGCGCACTCCCTGCGTTCCCTTACTCCGTTTTAGACTCAACCGGGGTGTGAGGCTCGCGAAGTAACGTATTACACAAAGCTATGTCCATACCAGACTATGCTTTGATCATCATACAAGGCTCTGCTTTGCAACAATAAGCTTTGTTCAATTGCAACTTGGCGTACCACATCAACAACTCATATCATGCGATCGGTAATTATTTAACATACAAAAGGGTGTTAAGCAAGAGAATAAATCCTCCGCCACCATGCATTTATATATTAAATAAAAACCGATTTAATTACATGAAATAAATTTCAATGTCAGGCATGCTATCCATTTATAAGTTCGTTCTGGGTCTGAACGAAACATCGTGTCCGTCGATCTCCAAATGCGTTTGGACGATCATTACCAAATACCTTGCCTTGGAAGGCCAATCCCAATTCAAGATACTAGTCATCATCATCCCAACGATGTGAAAATCTTCGGTCTTCAATCATCGTCTTCGTCTTCGACTCTTGATCGTCGTGTTGATTATTCAGAATGGGTTAAACCCGGACTTTCTAAATAACTTGCGTAATTTGGGTTTAAACAAATGTTGGAAAATCACACATTTCGTCACATCTCAACTCAGAATATTCTTTTAATAAGATATTCGTTTTTGAAGATTCTCATTAATTTTATCAAAGATAAATATTTAAAATACAATCTATAAATCAATTTCTAAAAATATGGAATTCCACAGAAATCCAATCAATACATAATCGATATAGATTTCTGTATCAGACTAATAGTATAAATGGAATAACGGCAAAGCCTCTTAAACTCCATATATAATATCGGTCTTCTTTTACAGAAGCCCATCTCAATTATTACCAATAGAATTTCCACTTAGTTCCTATTTAATATATTAGTTGAAAAACTTGATTTATAGAAAATGTCTTTTTAATTCTATAAAATAGATTTATAAGTTCCAAATAATGATTTCAATGCAGATTGGATTAAAGGATAGATGTCGTTTAAAACATCGTCCACGGTAAACCCACTTCACATCTCAATTTATTACATATCACAAAATATGATTGCAAATGCTAGTAATCTCTTTAAAAACATATTTTAAAATAATCATAAAAATATTCTTTAGATAAAAGATTCTAAATGAGAAGTATTCTTTATTTTACAAATCTTTATCTTCTACAAATATTCCTTGTTTTAACATATACTTAATTAAAATTCTATATTTTTTTAAAATATATATACTTTATATAAAAAGGATTTCTAATGTAAAAATAGTCTTATTTAAAAGAACACTTGAATCGAAATGCGACTCAAAACATTTACCATATAATTTGGATTATATGGATTTCACACACATCATATATATGACAATAACAGTACAATCATCAAGTCATCCATTACATCCAAAGTGTAATTTTCCACTGTGTAAGCGTTAAAATTAAATAATAACGCTCATCACAGCCCGTCGATCTAACGATCAACATACAACTAATATTGGGATTAGTGTATGTAAATTTTCATCCCAACACCCGTGTGGGGTTTTCAACCAATCAAGCAAATGATAAACTAATTTGTGCACTTGGGCGATGTGTGAAAATTATCGTCCCAATCACATACACAAGTCGGGTAACTTGTCTATGGAAGTGTATTATACAATATATAACACGACGATAAAAATGCCTCTTTTAATTGTATTCCTTTTATTGCCTATAAACGGTCAATAAAAATGTGATCTTTATTTCTATATTTTTTATTGTAATTTACATTTTTACTTAACAAAATGTCCTTTTTATTCTAACTTACATTTTGAATGTAATTTTTCTTTTTTTATTGTTTATTTACATCAAATGTAAATGTTCCCTTTTTCATTGTTTATTATTAACAACAAAAGTCTCGTCTTCTATATTTATTCTTTTCAATGAAAGCAATTTTACATAAAATTGTAATTCTTTAATTTTATTCTTCTTATTGTCTCTAGAAGGACAATAAAATGTAACACAAAAATATATTCTTTTTATTGCATCTAAAATGATGATAAAAATGTAACATTAACATTGCTATTTTTATCGCATCAAAAATGCCGATAAAAATGAATCACTAACATTGTCTATTTTTATCGCACCAAAATGTCGATAAAATGAATCACTAACATTGTCTATCTTTATCGCACCAAAAATGTCGATAAAAATGACAACATTAACCATTCTATTTTCACCGCATCCAAAATGACGATAAAATATTCAACATTAACAATTCTATTTTTACCGCATTCAAAATGACGATAAAATATTCAATATTAACAATTCTAATTTTACCGCATTCAAAATGACGATAGAATATTCAACATTAACAATTCTAATTTTTTTTACCGCATTCAAAATGACGACAAAATATTATCATAAGAAATGAAAGCAAAATGTTCTTTTTATTACTAAAAGGAAAAACAACAAAGATGCTTCCTTTAATGCTAAAAAGAAACATGACATAAAAATGTTCTTTTAATGTTAAAAAGAAGAAGCGACAAAATGGCCCTTTTCATGTTAAAAAGAAAAGAGTGACAAAATATGTTTTTTTTTTTTCTAAAAGAAAAAGCGACAAAAATTATCTTTTGCAATATCTTAACAAAAGTGTTATCTTATTATCAATGCGAATTTTCAATTTCTTACTACATATAAAAATGTAAACTTTATTTTACAATTATATATCCCATTATAAATTACATATAAAAATGTAATTTTATATTTTATTGCAAATCCCCTTTCTAATTACATATAAAAATGTACTTTTTATTTTACATTGTAAATTGCATATAAAAAGTAGATTCTATCCTTATGTTGAATTTGCATTATAAAATGCAAATGAAAAGGTAAGTTTTATTTTCAATGTTATATTCGTATTATAAAGTGCAAATAAAAATGTAAATTTTATTTTCAAGTTCTATTTTCATTATAGTATGCAAATAATAAAAATAGCTTTATCATCAAGTTATATTCACATCATGAAACGTTAACAAAAATGTAAGTTTTGTTTTCAAGTCTCATTTGCATTGTGAAATGTAAATAAATAAAATAAAGATAAAAAGTATGTTTCAAGTTCATTTGTGTCTTGAAAACACAAATAAAAATATAAATTTTAATGTAAATCTTTATTTCAATACTTTGTTCGCGTCAAGGGATGCAAACAAAATATAATTCTCTTTTTATTTAAACATTTTATTTGCATTGAGAAATGCAAGAAAATATAACTCTTTTTATTTTAAATGTAAATCTATATTTTGTCATTTTGTTCGCATCAAGGGATGCAAACAAAATACATTCTTTTTATTCCTTTGTACATTTCTGTTTGAGAAATGCAAACAAAACACAATCCTCTTTTTTTCAATATTGAATTGATATTTCACATCAATTCAAATAAAAGGAAAATTTCCTTTTTTTCTTTTATTTTCTTTTTTTTTTTTTTTTTTTTTCCAATGACAAAAGTATGGATTTTTGTTTCATCTTTATTCAATGACAAAAATATGAGTTTTTGTTTCATTTTTATTCAATGACAAAAATATGAATTTTTGTTTCATTTCTTATTCAATGACAAAAATATGAATTTTTGTTTGTTAACTTTGAATGCAACAAAATTGAGAGTTTTTGTTTTCTTTTTATGCAACCAAAAATGAGAACTTTGTTAGTTAACCTTTAAGGCAAACAAAAAGAAATATATTTAATTCGTTGTTCATAGTCTATTGTAAACAAACAAATAAAAGTAATATTCTATTTGTCGTTCAATTTCCATTGTAACATCAACAAATAAAAATAAAGTTTTATTTGTCGTTCCATTTCTTTGTTCATTTCAGAAGAATGAAAATGACATTTAAATAAAATAAATTAGAACGTCTAGATCTGAATAAAATATGTTTTAAATCTAAAGTTAGATTTAAATTTCCAACTGCAATTTAAACTCAATAACATATACAATTTAAAGACGGATTTAAGCATAACATGAACAATAAGCACACCACAAGCAACAATCGATAATTCATACATACCAAACATTTCAGAACTAAATCATCATCATCATACAATTATTTTCATGTGGGAAAATAAATTAATAATTAAATAAATAATAGAATTTGAACTCTCACCCCAAATTTTGGCTGAAAATCAACTGTCTCAGAATCAGGTGTGGTCTGCGCCATCGCGAAGAGCTCGGAAAGACGAGTCCAGCGCAATTTACGGTTTGTCAAACGGACCTCGTATGAGAGAGTTATGAATTTTTAAACATCGGATAATTTAAATAATTAAATAATAAAATAATATTAAAAAAAAGAAATCGGGACCTTCTTCCTCACGCACGTCGTTTCTCACGGCCGAACCATTTTGCTCCTCCCTCCTTCCGTGCGCACCACCCCACGGACCACCAACCGCCGATCAGACACCACCACCTCGACCGCCATGCCGAGAGCAACCTACACCACCAACCCCTTGAAGCTCGGCCTCCCCAATCACCTCGAAATCCACCAAAACCGCAGCGACTTCTCGGCCAAAATTCGCGAAATCCGTGCACCAAAATCCGATCTTAACCGTATAGATTGAAAGGTCTCTGAATTCTCTTCGATTTGGTAGGTCATACATAAATTTTCGACGAACGGATTGGGAGATATTAGCGTTTGAAGTTGGAGCAATTCTGGCCTTCCATTTTCTGGGCGGCGGCCGCCATGAACAGTGTTAGGGTTAGGGTTTTCGGATTTTTATATTATTTTAATATTAAATTCCGAATTTCGTGAAATAAAGTGGATTTTTGAACTTTCTCGGATTTGGGCCTGCTTACTGTCGATCTTAACGTTTTAAGGCCTTCTGAACGCGATGGGCTATGTCCCAATGTCCAATTCTGATGTCTACACGTTTTATTTTCGGTTTTAATTGAAAATACAATATTAAATTAATTATTTAATTCCTACCGTACATTTAAATGTGCCGGGGCCACATACGACCTAAGAAAATTCTAAAAAAAATATTTTTAGCTTTCTTATGACGATACGAATCCAACAAAATTATTTTCGTCGAATTCTGAGACTGTTTGAAAAATGGCTATTTTTAAGGCGTTCAAATTTAACTGTAAATAGTCAAAACACATTTTATTTCGCCACGCTCACATATTAATTCGAAAAATTCTGAAAATTGAAACCTAGCAATAATTTGACATTCCGGTTCCAACAAAAGTGGTTTCGTCGAAAACGGAGGTCGTTTGAAAAATGACTATTTTTAAGGCCAATATATTTAATATTAAAAATACATTTTTAAACAAATAATTTTCGAAACTCAAAATATATAAGTGTTTACTGTTTTTCAATGCAGAAACGTCATTCTGAACTCAATGGAAGTGGTTTCGAGTTGAAATTCCTACATATGAGAAAAATAGCCTTTCGGGCCCTATATATTCTACAACGACCGTTCTAAAAATTGAATTGGCCATAACTTTTGATTTCCGCTATGAAATTTCAATTTTTCAGATTCGTTAGAAAGATATATTTAAATAGATTCTAATATTTTTGGTTTCACTAAAATTCGTTAAATTTTGCATCCTGTACGGTCAGTCAAAGTTCAAGTTTGACTTTTCAAACTACCGCGTTATTTCTAACTCTTTTGTTAATTAAAATTAAATCATTCACTCTAACTTCGATTTAAATCAAATTTGTGATCATTATTATTTAAATAAATTATTTTATATTGTCAAAACTCATTAAAATTTTCTAAAATAAAATTTTTAAATTGGTTCTGATTTTGCGGGTTGTTACAATCGCCCCCACATAAAAACTTTTCGTCCTCGAAAAGGAACGTAGCTAAAAATTGTAAAATTAACTATCTCAATTTTAATTTTAATGGTTGATTATCTTTTCAAAGTATACATAACTTTACATTTATAAAAATCATATTTCAAAGAATAGATTATAAATATCAAAAATACGTTAATTATAAATTCGTAACTCTTTACTCGTTCTAGGGCATTACTAACCCCATCTCTAACGAGTTTACTCATTCTAGGATACTGCTGATCCTATCTCTAATGAGTATTCTTATTGGACATTACTAATCCAATCTCTGATGAGTCTTCCGTTCAGTTCTAACGAGTTGTACCCCAAAGATTTGAGCTAACCTGAGCTCTGATACCAACTGTAAAGACCCGCAAATTCCCTCCCTTTGAATCGACCATAAACCACACAGGTCTGATCCAAAAAGCGGAAACCTATGAATACTTTAACTTCGGGCATACAACACATCAGAACAAAAACACAGACTTTTATAACATCAATAATAAATGTTACATCAGAGTACAGAATATACATATCAGAGTACATTGGAAAATAATTACAGCGGAAGAATAAATTACAATAAATGAATACATTGCAGCGGAACTAATCTCGGTGGAAGGCTATCAACACTAAGGCCACAGCTTCAATCTTCAATCCAGGATCTTGTTTTATCTATCTGTCAAATAAACTACTCGACTGCCCGTGTGGAAAGAGGGCACCCGAGTTTGCAAAGTGAACAAACTACAGGTCAGTCGTGGGACTGGTGTGAGAATTCTACTTAACCTATATAATATAATAAGGCTAATCACAGGACCACGCCACTTTCGCGGAACGGGTTTTCTCCTATGGATTGCCAGTGCATGACTAAAGTAAATCGTCAAAATAACGCAATGCTTTTTAGAAAAATGAAACCATTATAAGACCCAAGTCCCATCACACAATGCAACGCAAACCGGAGGATAGGGTTTTACCTTATAATGATCGAAAGATGCTTGATACGATAAACACGGTAGTATATAATAATAGTGTGCAACCAATTTGAAATACATCAAAGTAAATGTATTAATCCTAGACGGCATGAGTGCCCCATCCCACTATGTCGCCATATATAGGTATACAATCAAAACCGCGTGATGTCGTATTGGAAATTTGGGTTTCCATCTGAGTCAAGGCTAGGAGCGAATTCCTTACCGATTCGAGACACTCTAGCAATGCCCCAGGATTGGTACTCTGTCCAACCCTTGGATCCTGCAGGGCCGGTCCGTCCCCGTGTTGGTACTCTGTCCAACTGGTGCAATGGACTGGATTAGTTATTCCTGAACACACGTTTCCCGATCCTAACGGATCTCTGATTGGCCACAATACGACCAATATACCTGAGGTACCTCAAATCCAACAACCACATAAGTAAAATGTCAGCCAGTTTAAGCACCGACACCACTTCTAGCTAGAAAGAAACGTGCGCACTCCCTGCGTTCCCTTACTCCGTTTTAGACTCAACCGGGGTGTGAGGCTCGCGAAGTAACGTATTACACAAAGCTATGTCCATACCAGACTATGCTTTGATCATCATACAAGGCTCTGCTTTGCAACAATAAGCTTTGTTCAATTGCAACTTGGCGTACCACATCAACAACTCATATCATGCGATCGGTAATTATTTAACATACAAAAGGGTGTTAAGCAAGAGAATAAATCCTCCGCCACCATGCATTTATATATTAAATAAAAACCGATTTAATTACATGAAATAAATTTCAATGTCAGGCATGCTATCCATTTATAAGTTCGTTCTGGGTCTGAACGAAACATCGTGTCCGTCGATCTCCAAATGCGTTTGGACGATCATTACCAAATACCTTGCCTTGGAAGGCCAATCCCAATTCAAGATACTAGTCATCATCATCCCAACGATGTGAAAATCTTCGGTCTTCAATCATCGTCTTCGTCTTCGACTCTTGATCGTCGTGTTGATTATTCAGAATGGGTTAAACCCGGACTTTCTAAATAACTTGCGTAATTTGGGTTTAAACAAATGTTGGAAAATCACACATTTCGTCACATCTCAACTCAGAATATTCTTTTAATAAGATATTCGTTTTTGAAGATTCTCATTAATTTTATCAAAGATAAATATTTAAAATACAATCTATAAATCAATTTCTAAAAATATGGAATTCCACAGAAATCCAATCAATACATAATCGATATAGATTTCTGTATCAGACTAATAGTATAAATGGAATAACGGCAAAGCCTCTTAAACTCCATATATAATATCGGTCTTCTTTTACAGAAGCCCATCTCAATTATTACCAATAGAATTTCCACTTAGTTCCTATTTAATATATTAGTTGAAAAACTTGATTTATAGAAAATGTCTTTTTAATTCTATAAAATAGATTTATAAGTTCCAAATAATGATTTCAATGCAGATTGGATTAAAGGATAGATGTCGTTTAAAACATCGTCCACGGTAAACCCACTTCACATCTCAATTTATTACATATCACAAAATATGATTGCAAATGCTAGTAATCTCTTTAAAAACATATTTTAAAATAATCATAAAAATATTCTTTAGATAAAAGATTCTAAATGAGAAGTATTCTTTATTTTACAAATCTTTATCTTCTACAAATATTCCTTGTTTTAACATATACTTAATTAAAATTCTATATTTTTTTAAAATATATATACTTTATATAAAAAGGATTTCTAATGTAAAAATAGTCTTATTTAAAAGAACACTTGAATCGAAATGCGACTCAAAACATTTACCATATAATTTGGATTATATGGATTTCACACACATCATATATATGACAATAACAGTACAATCATCAAGTCATCCATTACATCCAAAGTGTAATTTTCCACTGTGTAAGCGTTAAAATTAAATAATAACGCTCATCACAGCCCGTCGATCTAACGATCAACATACAACTAATATTGGGATTAGTGTATGTAAATTTTCATCCCAACACCCGTGTGGGGTTTTCAACCAATCAAGCAAATGATAAACTAATTTGTGCACTTGGGCGATGTGTGAAAATTATCGTCCCAATCACATACACAAGTCGGGTAACTTGTCTATGGAAGTGTATTATACAATATATAACACGACGATAAAAATGCCTCTTTTAATTGTATTCCTTTTATTGCCTATAAACGGTCAATAAAAATGTGATCTTTATTTCTATATTTTTTATTGTAATTTACATTTTTACTTAACAAAATGTCCTTTTTATTCTAACTTACATTTTGAATGTAATTTTTCTTTTTTTATTGTTTATTTACATCAAATGTAAATGTTCCCTTTTTCATTGTTTATTATTAACAACAAAAGTCTCGTCTTCTATATTTATTCTTTTCAATGAAAGCAATTTTACATAAAATTGTAATTCTTTAATTTTATTCTTCTTATTGTCTCTAGAAGGACAATAAAATGTAACACAAAAATATATTCTTTTTATTGCATCTAAAATGATGATAAAAATGTAACATTAACATTGCTATTTTTATCGCATCAAAAATGCCGATAAAAATGAATCACTAACATTGTCTATTTTTATCGCACCAAAATGTCGATAAAATGAATCACTAACATTGTCTATCTTTATCGCACCAAAAATGTCGATAAAAATGACAACATTAACCATTCTATTTTCACCGCATCCAAAATGACGATAAAATATTCAACATTAACAATTCTATTTTTACCGCATTCAAAATGACGATAAAATATTCAACATTAACAATTCTAATTTTACCGCATTCAAAATGACGATAGAATATTCAACATTAACAATTCTAATTTTTTTTACCGCATTCAAAATGACGACAAAATATTATCATAAGAAATGAAAGCAAAATGTTCTTTTTATTACTAAAAGGAAAAACAACAAAGATGCTTCCTTTAATGCTAAAAAGAAACATGACATAAAAATGTTCTTTTAATGTTAAAAAGAAGAAGCGACAAAATGACCCTTTTCATGTTAAAAAGAAAAGAGTGACAAAATATGTTTTTTTTTTCTAAAAGAAAAAGCGACAAAAATTATCTTTTGCAATATCTTAACAAAAGTGTTATCTTATTATCAATGCGAATTTTCAATTTCTTACTACATATAAAAATGTAAACTTTATTTTACAATTATATATCCCATTATAAATTACATATAAAAATGTAATTTTATATTTTATTGCAAATCCCCTTTCTAATTACATATAAAAATGTACTTTTTATTTTACATTGTAAATTGCATATAAAAAGTAGATTCTATCCTTATGTTGAATTTGCATTATAAAATGCAAATGAAAAGGTAAGTTTTATTTTCAATGTTATATTCGTATTATAAAGTGCAAATAAAAATGTAAATTTTATTTTCAAGTTCTATTTTCATTATAGTATGCAAATAATAAAAATAGCTTTATCATCAAGTTATATTCACATCATGAAACGTTAACAAAAATGTAAGTTTTGTTTTCAAGTCTCATTTGCATTGTGAAATGTAAATAAATAAAATAAAGATAAAAAGTATGTTTCAAGTTCATTTGTGTCTTGAAAACACAAATAAAAATATAAATTTTAATGTAAATCTTTATTTCAATACTTTGTTCGCGTCAAGGGATGCAAACAAAATATAATTCTCTTTTTATTTAAACATTTTATTTGCATTGAGAAATGCAAGAAAATATAACTCTTTTTATTTTAAATGTAAATCTATATTTTGTCATTTTGTTCGCATCAAGGGATGCAAACAAAATACATTCTTTTTATTCCTTTGTACATTTCTGTTTGAGAAATGCAAACAAAACACAATCCTCTTTTTTTCAATATTGAATTGATATTTCACATCAATTCAAATAAAAGGAAAATTTCCTTTTTTTCTTTTATTTTCTTTTTCTTTTTTTTTTTTTTTTTTTCCAATGACAAAAGTATGGATTTTTGTTTCATCTTTATTCAATGACAAAAATATGAGTTTTTGTTTCATTTTTATTCAATGACAAAAATATGAATTTTTGTTTCATTTCTTATTCAATGACAAAAATATGAATTTTTGTTTGTTAACTTTGAATGCAACAAAATTGAGAGTTTTTGTTTTCTTTTTATGCAACCAAAAATGAGAACTTTGTTAGTTAACCTTTAAGGCAAACAAAAAGAAATATATTTAATTCGTTGTTCATAGTCTATTGTAAACAAACAAATAAAAGTAATATTCTATTTGTCGTTCAATTTCCATTGTAACATCAACAAATAAAAATAAAGTTTTATTTGTCGTTCCATTTCTTTGTTCATTTCAGAAGAATGAAAATGACATTTAAATAAAATAAATTAGAACGTCTAGATCTGAATAAAATATGTTTTAAATCTAAAGTTAGATTTAAATTTCCAACTGCAATTTAAACTCAATAACATATACAATTTAAAGACGGATTTAAGCATAACATGAACAATAAGCACACCACAAGCAACAATCGATAATTCATACATACCAAACATTTCAGAACTAAATCATCATCATCATACAATTATTTTCATGTGGGAAAATAAATTAATAATTAAATAAATAATAGAATTTGAACTCTCACCCCAAATTTTGGCTGAAAATCAACTGTCTCAGAATCAGGTGTGGTCTGCGCCATCGCGAAGAGCTCGGAAAGACGAGTCCAGCGCAATTTACGGTTTGTCAAACGGACCTCGTATGAGAGAGTTATGAATTTTTAAACATCGGATAATTTAAATAATTAAATAATAAAATAATATTAAAAAAAAGAAATCGGGACCTTCTTCCTCACGCACGTCGTTTCTCACGGCCGAACCATTTTGCTCCTCCCTCCTTCCGTGCGCACCACCCCACGGACCACCAACCGCCGATCAGACACCACCACCTCGACCGCCATGCCGAGAGCAACCTACACCACCAACCCCTTGAAGCTCGGCCTCCCCAATCACCTCGAAATCCACCAAAACCGCAGCGACTTCTCGGCCAAAATTCGCGAAATCCGTGCACCAAAATCCGATCTTAACCGTATAGATTGAAAGGTCTCTGAATTCTCTTCGATTTGGTAGGTCATACATAAATTTTCGACGAACGGATTGGGAGATATTAGCGTTTGAAGTTGGAGCAATTCTGGCCTTCCATTTTCTGGGCGGCGGCCGCCATGAACAGTGTTAGGGTTAGGGTTTTCGGATTTTTATATTATTTTAATATTAAATTCCGAATTTCGTGAAATAAAGTGGATTTTTGAACTTTCTCGGATTTGGGCCTGCTTACTGTCGATCTTAACGTTTTAAGGCCTTCTGAACGCGATGGGCTATGTCCCAATGTCCAATTCTGATGTCTACACGTTTTATTTTCGGTTTTAATTGAAAATACAATATTAAATTAATTATTTAATTCCTACCGTACATTTAAATGTGCCGGGGCCACATACGACCTAAGAAAATTCTAAAAAAAATATTTTTAGCTTTCTTATGACGATACGAATCCAACAAAATTATTTTCGTCGAATTCTGAGACTGTTTGAAAAATGGCTATTTTTAAGGCGTTCAAATTTAACTGTAAATAGTCAAAACACATTTTATTTCGCCACGCTCACATATTAATTCGAAAAATTCTGAAAATTGAAACCTAGCAATAATTTGACATTCCGGTTCCAACAAAAGTGGTTTCGTCGAAAACGGAGGTCGTTTGAAAAATGACTATTTTTAAGGCCAATATATTTAATATTAAAAATACATTTTTAAACAAATAATTTTCGAAACTCAAAATATATAAGTGTTTACTGTTTTTCAATGCAGAAACGTCATTCTGAACTCAATGGAAGTGGTTTCGAGTTGAAATTCCTACATATGAGAAAAATAGCCTTTCGGGCCCTATATATTCTACAACGACCGTTCTAAAAATTGAATTGGCCATAACTTTTGATTTCCGCTATGAAATTTCAATTTTTCAGATTCGTTAGAAAGATATATTTAAATAGATTCTAATATTTTTGGTTTCACTAAAATTCGTTAAATTTTGCATCCTGTACGGTCAGTCAAAGTTCAAGTTTGACTTTTCAAACTACCGCGTTATTTCTAACTCTTTTGTTAATTAAAATTAAATCATTCATTCTAACTTCGATTTAAATCAAATTTGTGATCATTATTATTTAAATAAATTATTTTATATTGTCAAAACTCATTAAAATTTTCTAAAATAAAATTTTTAAATTGGTTCTGATTTTGCGGGTTGTTACACTTAATGAGCCTCACTAATCAACCCACTAATGACTAGTTAGTCTGTCCAAAAATTATGTAGCACTAAAACAACGATTCCTCCCAATCCACTGAACCAAATCTTTAATGTGACCACTCTACAGAACTGGAAACATCATTTCCTTTCCAATGAAATTGATCCCAACACCTGATTCGATCCCAGTCAAAAGCTATGTCCTGTAAAAAATTGACAGGGGCAACATGGTCACAAATAAAATTAGTACAAATTATGGTCATGTCTCACATCCCCATAAGCAACATATCAAAATATGAGAATGATCCGACCCTCAAGGAATTAAATAAAAATATTTTATGATCCTCTAATACGTAAAATGCGGGTCGTTACATTTACCCCCCTCCCCCTGAAATTCTAAACAAACACTAGCAACCAAAACCATTCTGCATGCCTATCATTCTAGAGCAACCAATTTACCCTCCATCAAACTATGCATCCATTGCCTTAACCTAACACGTCGAATTCTAACAATAATAGAATAGTCTACGATACAACGCCTCATATGGTGTCATCCCAATGCTCGACTGGTAGCTGTTGTTATATGAAAACTCAACTAAATGTAGATGGTCTTCCCACGATCCTCCGAAGTCCAATACACAAGCTCTAAGGAGATGTTCCAAAACTCGGTTAACCCTCTCGGTTTGACCATCAGTCTGGGAATGATAAGTCATACTCAAACATAGCTCGATTCCCAAAGTTTATTGCAAACTCTTCCAAAATCTACTTGTAAACAATGGGTCCCGATCACTCACTATGCTCCTCAGGATACCATGGAATCGAACTATCCATTTTATATATAGCTCAACCAACTTCAATGTCGTCCTAGTCGATCTAACAGGAATAAACCTTGCGCTCTTGGTCAAACGATCCACTATGACCCAAATTCCTTTGTTTCCTGCCTAGTTCTAGGTATTCCATCGATATCTGCTCCCACTTATGGTTAGGAACTTCTAATGGCTGAAGCATTCCACTCGGCTTCATCTTTTCAGCTTTCACTAAGTGGCAGTTTAAGCATTTGGAAATAAACTTTCTAACATTCCTCTTTATCCCTTCCTAGTAGTAAGTCCGCTTCATGTCCTGATACATCTTGTTACCACCAGGATGAATTGTCAACTTTGAATGATGACATTCCCTCATAACTTCATCTCTCAACCATCAATGTCAACAACAACTAGTCGTCCTTTCTTTTGAAGCCAACCCTCTCGACCGACCTCAAATTCCTTATCCTCTGGTTCTAACTTCTGGATAATCTCGACAAGCTTTGCATTACGCTTTTGGCTTTTGCCAATCCTTTCGATGAGAGTAGGTCTTATCGATAAGCTTCCCATTAACTCAGGCTCTAGCGTGCACCTAGGCCTGAAATCAAATCCTGCCAAATACTCGAGGTGCTTCCATTCTGATAACATCGCTCCCAAACCCATGTGTCTTCGACTCAATGTATTTGCCACTGCGTTACCCTTACGAGGATTATATGAAACACCAAAATCATATTATGCCAAAAAATCTAACCACTGTTGCCCCCGAAGATTCAAATCCTTTTGGTACTTCAATGACACGTGATCCGTAAACAGCTCGAATCAAAATCTCAACAAGTAATGTCTCTACATCTTTAGAGCAAACACGATCGCTTTCAACTCTAAATCATGAGTCATATAATTCCTTTCGTGCAGCTTCAGCTGTCGACTCGCATAGGCCACAACTCTATCCTTCTGCATCAGCATTGCTCCAAGTCCAGTACCACATGCATCGGTGTATACCACCATTTCTTCATTCCCACTTGGAATCGTCAAAACAGGAGCGCTCGTTAGTCTCTCTTTCAGGTATCCAAAAGCTTGTTATCACTTTGCATCCTATGTGAATACTTGATTCTTCTTCATCAATCCTGTTAATGGTGCTGCTATCTTGGATAAATCCTTGATAAAACAATGATAATACCCCGCCAACCCAAGGAACCTCCAAACATCCTTCGCATTCTTAGGTCTAACCCAATCCTGGATTGCTGCCACCTTAGTAGGATCCACCACTATTCCATTTCCAGAAACAACATGGCCTAAGAATCTCACTTCGGTCTTCCAGAAGCGACACTTCGAGAATTTAACTCTCGGCTGATGCTTTTGCCAGATTTCCAAAACAACTCTCAAATGTGTCTTATGCTCTTCCTTATTTCGAGAGTAAACCAAAATATCATCCACGAACACAAGCACGAACTTGTTCAATTGATCTCTGAATACCCTATTCATAAGATCCACGAAATATGTTGGTGCATTGGTTAATCCAAACATCATTACCAACCACTCAAAGAAACCGGATGGAGTCCTAAAAGCTGTCTTCGGCACACTATCCTTCGCCACTCTCAGCTGGTGAAATCCCGTTGCCAAATCTGTCTGAGAAAACACCTTGGCCTCGTGAAGCTGATCAAACAAGTCATCTATACTTGGAAACAGATACTTATTCTTCTTGGTCACCTTGTTCAGCTCACGATAATCCATACACAATCTCAAAGATCCATCAGCCTTGGTTGCATACACAATTGGTGGACCCCATTCGAAGTTTCGAACACACTTCTCTGAATGAATCCTTTTCCCAAAAGGTCATGAACATGAACCTCTAACTCTCACTGTTCCTGCCATCCTCTTAAGAGGCATAACAATATGTCTAGCACCTTCGACCAAATCGATCCTGAACTCAATCTCACGATGCGGTAGCACACCATTGACCTCGTCAAAGACATCATCGAACTCACTAGCGATTAGCACAGATGAGAAGTCTTCCCATGGAATCACAAGCGAATATAAATAGCTTACGAAGACCCCGTCTTCTGGCTTACATTGAATCACAACCATTCACCCTTCCACATTCCCGACTGTCACCTCGAGCTTCTCGCAATCCACTTTTTCCGCATACATCTTGAGCCATTCCATACCCAAAATAATCCTAAACCCAGCGAAGTTCAAAACAAAGCAATCACACACAAAAGAGCAACCATGACTCAACAACACTAGACCGACAAATCATACACAAACTAGACAAACCCCCAACTGGAGTAGTCACAATCAATGGTCAATCACAAATCTCAGGTTCCAAACCATAGCTTCACCCAAGCTCATTACAAATGAAAACATGCGATGCTCCTGTATCAAACAACACTCAAACTGAAACACTTCTAACAGAAAGCGTATCTTGAATAACAACATTCTTCCCTTTCTCCTCTGCCATAGGAGCCTTTGACGAAGATGGAACAACTTCAAGGCATACGCCTTCACTATCTGCTTACCCTTCAGCGGTTCTAGACAATCCTTCTTGTTATTCCCAGGTTTGCCACAGTTGTAGCATTTCTTCTCAAATTTCGGATTCTGGCAATCCTTGGGATAATGGCCCTTACTCTTTGGTTGCAACAACAATCTCTTCCTTGGGAAACCTACTCTCATTCCTCAAAGCTTTCTCGACGATCTTCTCATAAGTGTCATCTAGGTAATCAATTAGTTGATTCCCAAGGTATTTGTCCAAGTCCATGATCAACTTCTCATTCTTCTAGCAAGGAGTCTCAACATACAAATGAGCATACTTGGACAAAGCTTCAAAATCATAAACATACTCCAACACCTGTCGTCCATTCTGCTTTAGCTTAACAAATCTCTTGAACAAAATAAACTTTTGAACGGTAGAAATGAACTTTGTCTCGAACTTGACTTGGAATTGATCCCACATGATCACATCCTCAGGAGTCTCTAGAGTGACAGAGTTCCACCAGTCCATTGCTCTTCCCTGTAGCTGTCTCGATGCAAGTTTCCTCTTTATCGCATCATCAATGCTTAAGTCTCCAAAAATACGAATGCAAGCATCAAGCTACCCTTGAATCTCTACAGTCGGCTCTGTCCTTTGAGTGGCTTCCCTCATAGAGTGGTGAAGTCCTTGCATAGCTTCGCGAAATCGACCACCATAGGAACCTACACCTGAACCCCAACATCTACCGCAGCTGTCTCTGGAGCAGATACCCTTCTCATGATCGCTGCCACTATGGCATCGAACATAGCTGGGTAATCTGGCATACTGCCATCTCTCCCTCCAGGAACAGGCTTTTCCCTAGCAGTATGTCTCGACGTTCGATGACTCATTCTAAATCTAAAATATAGAATGATTAGTCCACACATGAGAATAACTGCAATTGAGTTTAAGTGCTACTATACTATACACTAATATATAGTAATCATCCATTAGCAAAGTACAAAAACGTCTCTTATACGTCTTTACGTCCACGAACTTTGGATAAAATCGCTTAGCCAAAGCTCTGATACCAAATGTGACGATTTCCCATAACTCCTACACTTAACAATAAGAATAATGCGCTGAAAGATGTGTTAGGCAGCTATGGACGATCATCTAGGTAGAATAACACAAGCGGAACCTGTCGTATAACTGACAGCACAGGGATAAAATATAATAGAACATATACAACAGACATTAATAGTGAAGTAACATATAATAGAATCTAAAACTTTCATATCATCATAAAAAGAATATCCATACATCAAACTGGATACAACAACAAATTCTGTACAAGAAGCCTCACTACAGGTTCACTCAGAGTAGCATACATCAAACGTAAGAGGAAACAACAAGGTATGCATAGTAGAAAAAATACGTAAGCCTCCTGCTCGTCGTTGCTCTCTAGCATCGTCCACATCGAGATCCGCAACCTATCACCTGCTACCTAGTCTGCCCATCCACAACATCAATGGATGAATAAACCAAGGTAATAAGAGGGATACATAAAACCTTGAGTCAGACAACAGTCTTAATAGCGATAAAAAACTATCTAATGTTATCAATAAAGTATATGAGAAATAGGTAAATCAATCAACTAATCACCAATTCATCAATAGAGAAGAACCACATCACGTCTCCTCCACATCTGACAGTGATAGACTTTACAAATAATAAGTAGGAAACAATAAATAGCAAACATAACAACTAATTATCCTGCGTAGATCATTCTAATCGAGGTCAATATTCCCCAAGCATAAGCTCCAAAGGCCTGAAACAACATCAGAAAAGCACCCAAGAGATGTCATTTTCGACATTGAATAACCTATGCAAGTTGGTACATGCAAAACAATCAACATCCATGACTCTGGCTATCACCGCCTATCCAGCCTTGAAACCATCGTTAATTGTATAATTGGCTCAACATCATGCCATCCATCAAGGGCTAATGGTATCCCCGGTTCTAGCAAAAATTCCATATGCCTTTCATCGATATGTATTTGGGCCTTTCATCGATACCCAGGGTACTCGACTAATCATATAGTCTTTTAGGTGTCCCTATTGTACCCTTACTTTGAGTCTGCTAGAACCTACAACAACGATAATTCCTTGGTCTTCAATATCTCTAGTCATCATCATCAATGACTATCTATAATCTCAAGCACCTTCTCGAGTAACCATTATCCACGAACTCAATATCTTTGAGTCGTCTTCATATTCGTTGCATTTCATAGATCAACGAACATTTCCTAATGCTTTGAACATTCCATCTTGAGTACACATCGAAGCTACGTCCATTTTTGAACCAAAATAACATCGCTTGATCTTAAATGTGATGGATCTCCCCCACCTTGAATTACTCACCGATCCATATGGATCGCAAAACGATCCATCTTCTTCTATAACGTTTCGACCCCTTTTCATAGCATTTCAAAACGCTGTGATCCATCGGATAGCGCGCGGGATCCATAAAGTCATGCGATCCATGCTTTAATCAATGCCGACCGATCCATCAGCTCATCTTCTGCCAATCCATCACCATTTGTAAACCGATCCTTCAATGGATCAGTGGCCGATCCGTCAATGGATCGGTGGCCGATCCGTCAATTGATCGGTGGCCGATCCGGCAATGGATTAGTGGTCGATCCGTCGGAACAACCAACACGATCCATCGATTTGTACATGCCTGATCCACCTGACATTTGCAACCGATCCATCCCCCAAACATTTCCCAATCCATCAACTGGGTTACGTTTCCCAATCCATCAACTGGGAAGCGAACCGATCCATCCACTGTCTTGCGCAACGATCCATGAGCTTTTACCTATCCGATCCATCTTGGCGATCCACTTGCCTTTCCGATCCACGTCTTACTGATCCACGCTATGTATTTCATGACTGATCCATGTGATCACCCTACGTCTGATCCATAGAAGCAAACACCACCAATCCATCTCCATTTCTTGAGCAACACCCCACCAATCCAGGCCAATCATGTCCGATGCATCCAATTTCTTGACCGATCCATCACCAGATTCAACCAATCCACCGACAAACGACAACATCAATGCACACAACTCATCCAAGTCATCTGATTTCATCCGAACAATCAATATCTCAACAAATTAATCATCAACAACCATTAGCTCATCAAATAAACATTATTAAATCATATGAAATTCACCAAATCATGATAAAACAACGAGTGATCAAATAAATGGATATAAACTCGCATAAACACATGAATTAACATAAAGATCTACCAATTTAATTTGCTAGAATAGATCCTGTTAACGATATTTTTCATCAACAACGGAAGTGGATCGTCGGGGGCCAATCTTAAGGGAAAATCAGGTGGATTGATTCTCTTCCCCGATCGGCCTTAGTGGGGAATTGGGATACTAGGGTTCTAAGTCGTAGGCTCACTAAGGATCACCAGATCGGATCTAGACTCAGTGATTGAGGCTTGATCGCCATTCGAGGATGTTGATGGATACAAACTCAGACTTCTCTGTAAATGGATAATGAACTATAACTGTTGCAATTAGAGGAATAAAAGTACACACTTATTGAGCAAGTTTCTTAAGAAATTCTCTTTTCATTAAGCTTTTAATGGAAATACACAGATGTCATAGAGTGGAATCCTCCATTAATATTATTTTCTAAGTTGCTTTTTGAGGATACAAGAAGTAAGAGAAAAGTCCCCCTTTAATGTGATCCCTGGGGTCCTATCTATAACGGTTCTGGGCCCCTTCCTTCATATTGCTATCGGACCTGCCTGGGCTTTCGGCCGGTTGTTTCATTCTTGATCTCGAGTGCTTGGCCTTCGGCCGCCTTGGGCGCATTTGGTTATGATACTTGAATCTTTGAGGGCAGCTTATGAATGTAGGCTTGCAGACATGAACTTTCGGGTGTAGGCTTTTGGCTTTATCGTGAATACGTGGAGGGGCTTAACCCCATGGTGTATGTTGATAATCACCGGGTTGAAACCGCTACTAGTTTCGGTACTAGGCAGGCTAGCATGGGTAGCCTGTAATCCTTGTCCGGGTTCCGACTAGCCTCCGATAGGGCCTTTGCGATAGAATGTATTCTTGGAGGGTGGGTTCCGGTGTCACTCTTATTATTTTTCGGGTGTGATCTTTTCGGTAGTTATGTAGTACACGCTTCGGGAGCCGATTTTGAGTGGCCTTCGCAATCTTCTGGGTTAGTGCCTCCAATATTGTCGTCTTTAGGTGTATCGGTATTTGGGTAGGTTATTTGTTGGAGGTCTCCCTTTGAGTTTTGTCTGTCGGTTCTATTGCTTTTGACTTCCTTGATTCTGGATCAGGTGGTTCTTTACACAGAGCCTTTCATCGAGTCAATATCGTTGATGGGGTCTTGTCGGACTGACTTTGGCGGAGAGGCCGTCTTCCTGCTTTTGCTCTTCTCATTGTTAGGCCTCACTTTCTATTGAGCCTTCCGCGAGCTTTCGGTTATTCGATACCCCTTTGTCGCCAGCTTTCTTCAATGTTGATTTTGGTAGTAACAGATCCTATGGTGATTCAAATGAAAATATACTTATCATGATGTAGATTTAGGTGAAATCAACTTGAAATGATGAAATTAAGATCAAACAACCCATATACTTGATTAAATCCGTGTGAGAGATGCTTATCACTCACCAAATCTTCAGAATAGCTTCAAATCAACTAATCTCTAATCCAGAAAGTGAATAACAACGAAGAACGATCTTCTAATAAACCAATTTGATGCGATCTACTATTCCGGGATGTTGATATTCAATCTCCTAATGTGAGCAGAGATGTATTTGATTGAGCAAGAGGATCACGAGCTTAACCAAATGAGAGAAATGAAGAAGCTAAACCATTCTCCTTGCCTTACCCCTCTATTTATAGCCAATAACTCTTGGGCCTCACTAATCAACCCACTAATGACTAAATAGTCTATCCAGAAATTGTGTAGCACTAAAACAAGGATTCCTCCAAACCCCTGAACATAATATTTGATGTGACCATTCTGCGAAATTGAAAACATCACTTCCTTTCTAATGAAATTGGTCCCAGCACCTAATTTGATCCCAGTCAAAAGTCGTACCCTGAAACGACGACTTACGCTTTCGATGCTTTGACCCTGCCCCCTCTGGTTCTGGGCATGGAGAAAGACTAACACACCATCCCCTCCGGGGGATGCCTCGCCCTGGCCAATTTTGGCGATGAAGAGGGATTTAATCTGTTGGCGGTTGGACCCCTTTTGGGTTTTTCATACATTGGCACATGCGTATTAATCCTTTTCCTAAGGATTTTCTCAAACTCATCTCGATTTTTGATAAACTCCCGTAATCCGCCTTGACTGACGAATTTGACGATGGCTTCCTCGAGGGTTCTGCAGTGATTAGTCTCGTGTCCATTCATCAGGTGATAATGGCGGTAAGGTCCTCCTATCTTTCTTTCGTACTTAGGCCTCTTCTTCATGGAGGTCTGATAGTCAAGTTCATGTTTGGTTAGGAAGTAAACATTCTCCCTCGAAGTAGCGAGGTAGGGTTCCTGGGATATCTTTGGCCTGCACTTCCCTTTTCACTGATGGAGTTTAATTCTCCTGTGAATCACCCAGTCGTGGTTCCTATACTTTCGTCCTCTCTTTCCTGGACATATCGGAATTGAGTTGTCATCTTTTTAGTCCATTTGACGTTGAAGTGGTTGAAATCGTCCATTATTTCCCGTTCGAGTGTCGTTCCCTTAACTTGTCTGTAGAGAGCGTCCTTTAAGAGAGGGAAACGCTAATATCCTCTGAGGTAGATCCACTGGGTGGGAATGCCATGGTTTGTCCCATGTTGGAAGAGCTGTTATTTCCCATTTCATAAGCATGTCGTTCCATTTTCCTCTTCCGCTTTATTACTCGCAACGCCTCTTCCCTTAACTCTTGCTCCTCCATTACCCTACGGCTGGTTGTTCTCGACCTATCCGCCCGAGATCTTGAAAGCATTCATCTGGGTTTCTTGCTCATAACTTCGCTTCTTCAAAGCAAGTCCGATCCGGGACGGAACAACATAGGTAGATGTGTGGCTATTAACCACAAGGTTGGAGGTTCAGGCCCTCCTTATAGCGCCAAAATGTTAAAGATATTTTTCGTGAGCACCGAAAGTGGATTGTCAAGGAAAAATCTTAAGGGAAAATCAGGTAGATTTGTTCTCTTCCCCGATCGGCCTTAGTGGGGAATTGGGATACTAGGGCTCTAAGTCATAGGCTCATTGAGGATCACCAGATCGAATCTGGACTCAGTGATTGAGGCTTGATCGCCATTCAAGAATGTTGATGGATACAAACTCAGACTTCTCTGTAGAATGGATAATGAATTATAACTGTTGCAATTAGAGGAATAAAAGTACACACTTATAGAGCAAGTTTCTTAAGAAATTCTCTTTTCATTAAGCTTTTAATGGAAATACACAGATGTCATAGAGTGGAATCCTCCAGTAATATTATTTTCTGAGTTGCTTTTTGATGATACAAGAAGTAAGAGAAAAGCCCCCCTTTAATGTGATCTTTGGGGTCCTATTTATAACGGTTTTGGGCCCCTTCCGTCATATGGCTATCCGACCCGCCTGGGCTTTCGGCCGGTCGTTTCATTCTTGATCTTGGGTGCTTGACCCTCGACCGCCTTGGGTGCATTTGGTTATGATAATTGAATTCTCGAGGACAGCTTCTGAATGTAGGCCTGCAGACATGAACTTCTGGGTGTCGGCTTTCGGGTTTATCGTGAATACGTGGGGCGGGGGGGGGGGGGGGTGGGCTTAACCACGTGGTGTATATTGATAATCGCCGAATTGAAACCGCTGTTGGTTTCGGTACTTCGTAGGCTAGCACGGATGGCCTGTAATCTCTATCTGGGTTCCAGCTAGCCCTTCCGGAAGGGCCTTTGCGGTAGCCTGTATTCTTGGAGGGTGGCTTCCGGTGTCACTCTTATTATTTTGCGAGTGTGATCTTTTCGGTAGTTATGTAGTAGACGCTTCGGGAGCCAGTTTTGAGTGAACTTCGCAATCTTCCGGGTTAGTGCCTCTAATATTGTCGTCTTTAGGTGTATTGGTATTTGGGTAGGTTATTTGTTGGAGGTCTCCCTTTGAGTTTTGTTTTTCGGTTCTGTTGCTTCTGACTACCTTGATTCTGTATCAGGGTGGTTCTTTACACAGAGCCTTTCGTCGAGTCAATATCGTTGAAGGGGTCTTGTCGGGCTGACTTTGGCCGAGAGGCCGTCTTCCTGCTTTCTCTCTTCTCATTGTTAGGCCACACTTTCTGTTGAGCCTTCTGCGAGCTTTCCGTTATTCGATACGCCTTAGCCACCAGCTTTCTTTGATGTTGATTTTGGTAGTAACATTTGCCCCCCTCCACTTGGGTGAAGGGGTATTTTTGACTTTTCAAGTCAAACTCCCGATTTCTTATGAAGTGTCATATCAGAGTCTCTTGGTCTTCCTCAATCAGAGGCATTGATTGACCTTTACTTGTGTGGCCCAGATTAACCTTAGAATTTGAACATAAACTTTTCTTCTTCATTGGTTCCGTAATTCATCTGCAAATCAAATTCCTGAAAAAGATTACTGTTTTCACAAAATAAAAACGCTTGAATCCTCCTTTTCCTTGAAGATTTGAGCTTGACTACTGGTGAGCATTTTCACATTTCCTATACTTGCAAACCTAATTATGCATCAGGATTGACATGATGGTTAGCCTAAGTTATGCTTGTTTATAAAGATAGGTCTAGGTGCTAATCTTAACTCTACTCCTGAAAGAACTTCAATGTCATCAGGTCTATTTCCTTATGTAACTATGTCAGTTTTGCATAGGGTTTAGGACATTCGCAAGCATAATCATATGCTAGTTAAGGAATAAAGGTCATGGCTTTCTCCGTTTCCCCTATCTGGGTTTAACTTAGGTTTCCGCCTGCTTGACCTCTGTTAATCGAGGTGTGATGGCATTTAGTAATATTGAAAATGCCGGCGGTACGTACATTTGTGCAAGTGATACGTGTACTAATTGTGCTATTATTGAACGATGTTACCTGGTAGAATCATATATTATAAAACTCCGCTACGGAGGAGGTCAAAGGTTCCACGGTTCCCTGTCCTTTGGAGGTGTTTGCGTTAAAGCCGTCTTTGCTTTTATACAACATTCTGTGAATGCCATATTGGATGACGTTGGCACAGTGAGTGTGGCCGCTGTTATTGCTGCTCCTCTAACCTTCCTTAGGGATCCTCTAGAAGGATTCTTCGCATATTCGTCCATCCATATCTGGCATAGGGGTTTTCTCCCTTGTTTTCCTTCTCTTCATTTTTAATTCGTTTCCCATGTTTTGGAGAAAATGCTTTAATGGTAGTCACTTCATCCTTCCTTCCATGTCATCAATTTGTGGAGTACGGGTTTGCGAATTCTCATTTTCCTTTGAATTAGTGGTACATGGTTAGTGGGGATAATCTTTCCTTTGTGATCCTCGAATTGTTTTCCAAAGTTCATGTGGTCATCAGACACGATTTGTGTTGTTGTAGGTCCCCCTTTCCTCTGGTTTTGAACTTTGTACACATGATACGTTTGTTGAGACATTTTAGACAACCTCTTAGTTCATACTATACACAACTGCCAATCTTATGATTATGTGCAAACGATTTGGTTTCAGGTGTCGTGTCCGGAGGGGTGCAAACTTATTAGCACATACAATGCTTGGTGAAATGTTCGAGTTGCGTAGCCTTGTTTGGTCTTGCTATTGTTGCTATCACTTACACTTTTGGTTTGATTTTTATGGTTGCTCAAGCTTATTTGGCGGAGGGTTGTTTCTATTTAACTTTAAGTCGGTCCTGAACGGTCCTGTATGAGCGATCATTTCGAGTCGAGCATGTGAGATCGGTATGAGCCCATCGTGTGCGACCGGGGTTGGAGAGGTTGATCGTTCACGATTTTCTCTTCGATCGTGCCGCTTGTATTTATCTTGACCGACCCTTAAATCCCTGAAATGTATGACTATTCATTGATTCATTTGTGAAGGATGGATATATCTTGAAAGCACTATGAGCGGGACAAGTTTTTTGATTTGGATGTCCCGATGATCGAAGTTCAGACGACTGGCCAGCCATCCGTAAATTCCCCCTTCATCGATCCTACTTATGCAGAGTTTCAAACAATTATTAGTAGGCCCCATTATGCCCCAAAGCCATGCAATCCTAAGATTTCCAAATGATTCAGAGGTTGGGATCTACAGGGAGTGTCCTCTGACATGGATATGTCTCTATCTGACCAACAAACAATTTCTAGTGAAATGAACGTTGCGAAGACCCAGATGCTTGCTCGGCTCGAGACCGCCATGTACTAGTTTGGGGAACACATGGATATGCTCAAGGATTATATTGTGAAACAGATGAGTGGTTGGCACGTACTAGCTTTCGATCTTCAAAGGCTACACAGGGACAATTTTGAGCATATCTCTATCCTATAGAAAGAAAAGGTGAAGTTAATTCAGGCTCTTAGGTCTCGGGATGGAGTCGTTGCCTCTTTTTCTCAAGGAGACATTCAGTTGGCCGATCCAAAATGCAAAAAGCCCTTGGCTGGTGAACCTCCGTCCTGTTATACTCAGGTAAAAAGGAAGGTTGGTAAACCTAGGAAAAACAAGGGTTTGTAGTCTTCTTATCTTGCCTATGATCACTTCTTTTTTCTTTGTGAGCTATGCTTTAGATCGGTTGTAAAGTGAGTTCCAGTCCTCGTGTTTTAACTTTATATGTAGGCCTGTGTTGCGACTTAGACTCATGTTGGTGTTTTGATGGCCCCGTGAATGTTTTGTGACATTGTGATGTTGCTGTGTTTTGCTTTGTTAGTATGGGATGATGCCTTTATTTGTCATACCGTAACCTTTCGTCTCGTTTTATCGCACTTTTATCTGTATTTCGCACGCTGCATTTGCATCTTCATTCACTTTGTTGGCTATGTGATTGTAGCGAGTGTACAATATCGCCAATTTTCTTTTGATGCTATAGTAACTTGCTGTAGCCTTATTAGACTGGAAGAGATCAGTCTTATTAGACTCGGAAGTGATCATGATTTCCGGCGGACCTGTATTACATGTCTTATAAGGGAACTTCTTCTCGAATCAACCATCCTTAAAATATATTCCAATGGAAAATCACCTAGAAATTATTCACAGGATGTTTATTGAAACCGTCTGTCATCCTCTTCCTGATTTCCCTTTGAACCAATGCTATTGTACGATGTCGTTTTTCAGAGTTACGTAAGGATTTGACATACATATGAAGAAAACAACTAATGGATATATAAATTGAAAGAACTTCCCTGAGGGGTTTATAAGCCTACTTTTGGGGGTAAACCTTGAGACCTTTACTTGAATTTCTGGAAGGGCGAGCGACTTTTTCTTGTTCGAACCATGGATTGGGCTTTTCATTAGTGAGGTGCGGTCTTAGTGGCTATATCTGGTGGTAATTTTGCAGGATTTTTCCAGGTTTTGTTATGTAAGACCACCGGTTCACTTTAGGACCTTATCGAGAAACCGATTCATCCTAGAATCAGATATTAATATGTAGGGGATCGGAATTCCTTTCGGCTACTATAAAGAGCGGAATGGATCCGAATTCGGGTATTGGTATATAGGTGACCGGAACCTCCCGATATTAGTGAAGCACCGAACTGTCCCAGATTCGGGTATCAGTACTGAAGATCGGAACCACCTTCGGTATTGGTGAAGAGCCGAATCGACCCAGATTCGGGTATTAGTATCGAAGACCGGAACCCCCTCCGGTATTGGTGAAGCACCGAATCGACCCTAATTCAGGTATTAGTATTGAAGACCGGAATCCCTTCTGGTATTGGTGAAGCACCGAATCGACCCAGATTCGGGTATTACTATTGAAGACTGGAACCCCCTCCGGTATTGGTGAAACGCCGAATCGACCCAGATTTGGGTATTAGTATTGAAGGCCGGAACCCCCTTCGGTATTGGTGAAGCGCCGAATTGACCTAGATTCGGGTATTAGTATTGAAGACCGGAACCCCCTCCGGTATTGGTGAAGCTCTGAATCGACCCAGATTCGGGTATTAGTATTGAAGATCGGAACCCCCTCCGGTATTGATGAAGCGCCGAATCGATCCAGATTTGGGTATTAGTATTGAAGACCCAAACCCCTTCCGGTATTGGTGAAGCCCGAATCGACCCAGATTCGGGTATTAGTATTAAAGACCAGAACCCCCTCTGGTATTGGTGAAGCGCCAAATCGACCCAGATTCAGATATTAGTATTGAAGACCGGAACCCCCCCAGTATTGGTAGAGAGAGTATCTCCTCGTATTTGATTCGGGAAGCAGAGGCTGTACGTGCTTCTTGAGCTTCCCCCGGGCTTTTGTTGACAAAGCAGAGGGTGTACATGCTTTGTTGGCCACTCTTTGGGCCTGTGCGTCCGGAGTGCTTGGCTAGCTTATCCATAAGCAGGGCCCAAGAACTTACCCGACCTCCCTCCAAGAGGCGCCCTATCCTGGCCATCGTATATACGGACCATCATAGGAACTGATAGAGGCTTATATGCCACCCCCTCCAAGGGGTGCCCTATCCTGACCATCGTAGGCGATGATAGGGGTTTGTGTTCCCTTCTGCGGGTAACGCAAAACATAAGCAGAGGTAGGACGTGCTCTTCTACGAGCAGAGGTAGGACATGCTTAGTTCTAGCAGAGGTAGGGCATGCTGATTTTAGATGCATCGCCATGACCATTTCTGGTGTGAAACGACAACTTACGCTTTCGATGCTTTAACCCTTCCCCCTCTAGTTTGGGCATGGAGAAAGACTAACACAACATCCCCCTCGGGGGGATGCCTCACCGTGGCCAATTTTGGTGATGACGAGGGATTTAATCCGTTGGCGATTGGACCCTTTTTGGGTTTTCCGTACATTGGCACATGCGTATTAATCCTTTTCCTAAGGATTTTCTTAAAGTCATCTCAATTTTTTTGATAAACCCCTATAATCGGCCTTGACTGACGAATTTGACGATAGCTTCCTCGAGGGTTCTGCAGTGATTAGTCTCGTGTCCATTCATCAGGTGATAATGGCAGTAAGGTCCTCCTGTCTTTCTTTCGTACTTAGGCCTCTTCTTCGTGGAGGTCCGATAGTCGAGTTCATCTTTGGTTAGGAAGTAAACATTCTCCTTCGAAGTAGTGAGGTAGCATTCCTGGGATATCTTTGGCGTGCACTTCCCTTTTCGCTGATGGAGTTTAATTCTCCTGTGAATCATCCCAGTCGTGGTTCCTATACTTTCATCCTCTCTTTCCTGACATACCGGAACTAAGTTATCGTCTCTTTAGTCCATTTGTCAGCGAAGTGGATGAAATCGTCCATTATTTCACGTTCGAGTGTCGTTCCCTTAACTTGTCTGTAGAGAGCATCTTCTAAGCGGGGGAAATGCTAATATCCTCTGAGGTAAATCCACTGGGTGGGAATGCCATGGTTTGTCCCATGTGGGAAGAGCTGCTATTTCCCATCTCACAAGCATGTCGTTTCATTTTCCTCTTCTGCTTTATTACTCGCAGAGCCTCTGCCCTTAACTCTTGCTCCTCCATTACCCTACGACTGGTGGTTCTCGACCTATCCGCCCGAGATCCTGAAAGCCTTCATCTGGGTTTCTTGCTCATAACTTCGCTTCTTCAAAGCTAGTCCGACCCGGGAGGGAACAACACAGGTCGATGTGTGGCTGTTAACCACAAGGTCGGAGGTTCAGGCCCTCCTTCTAGCGCCAAAATGTTAACGATATTTTTCGCCAACACAGGAAGTGGATCATTGGGGACAAATCTTAAGGGAAAATCAGGTGGATTGGTTCTCTTCCCTGATCGGCCTTAGTGGGGAATTGGGATACAATGGCTCTAAGTCGCAGGCTCACTGAGGATCACCAAATCAGATCTGGACTCAGTGATTGAGGCTTGATCGCCATTCGAGGATGTTGATGGATACAAACTCCGACTTCTCTACAGAATGGATAATGAACTATAACTGTTGCAATTAGAGGAATAAAAGTACACACTTATAGAGCAAGTTTCTTAAGAAATTCTCTTTTCATTAAGCTTGTAATAGAAATACACAGATGTCAAGAGTGGAATCCTTGATTAATATTATTTTCTGAGTTGCATTTTGAGGATACAAGAAGTAAGAGAAAAGTAACCCTTTAATGTGATCCCTAGGGTCCTGTTTATAACGGTTCTGGGCCCCTTCCATTATATGGCTATCGGACCCGCCTGGGCTTTTAGCCGGTCATTTCATTCTTGATCTTGGGTGCTTGGCCCTAGGCTTCCTTGGGCGCATTTGGTTATGATACTTGAATCCTCGAGGGAAGCTTCTGAATGTAGGCCTGCGGACATGAACTTCTGGGTGTAGGCTTTCGGCTTTATCGTGAATACGTGGAGGGGCTTAACCCCGTGGTGTATATTGATAATCGTCGAATTGAAACCGCTACTGGTTTCGGTACTTGGTAGGCTAGCACGGGTGGCCTGTAATCTCTGTCCGGGTTACGGCGAGCCCTCCGGTAGGGCCTTTGCGGTAGCCTGTATTCTTGGAGGGTGGCTTCCGGTGTCACTCTTATTATTTTGCGAGTGTGATCTTTTCGGTAGTTATGTAGTAGACGCTTCGGGAGCCGGTTTTGAGTGGCCTTCGCAATCTTTCGGGTTAGTGCCTCCAATATTGTCGTCTTTAGGTGTATCAGTATTTGGGTAGGTTATTTGTTGGAGGTCTCCCTTTGAGTTTTGTTTGTCAGTTCTGTTGCTTCTGACTTCCTTGATTCTGGATCAGGGTGGTTCTTTACACGGAGCCTTTTGTCGAGTCAATATCGTTGAAGGGGTCTTGTCGGACTGACTTTGGTGGAGAGGCTGTCTTCCTGCTTTCTCTCTTCTCATTGTTAGGTCTCACTTACTATTGAGCCTTCCACGAGCTTTCGGTTATTCGATACCCCTTCGTCGTCAGCTTTCTTCAATGTTGATTTTGGTAGTAACAGTTCCTATGGTGATTCAAATGAAAATATACTTATCATGATGTAGAGTTAGGTGAATTCAACTTGAAGTGATGAAATTAAGACAAACAACCCATATACTTGATTGAATCCATGTGAGAGATGCTTATCACTTACGAAATCTTTAGAATAGCTTCAAATCAACTAATCTCTAATCCGAAAGGTGAATAATAACGAAGAACGATCTTCTAATCAACCAATTTGATGAGATCTACTCTTTCGTGATGTTGATATTCAATCTTCTAATGTAGGCCTAAGAATTTAATGGAGTGGAGATGTATTTGAATGAGCAAGAGGATCACGAGCTTAACCAAAAGAGAAATTAAGAGGCTAAACCATTCTCCTTGCCTTACTCCTATTTATAGCCAACAACCCCTAACATTAATGGGCCTCACTAATCAAGCCACTAATGACTAACTAGTCTATCCGAAAATTTTGTAGCACTAAAATAACGATTCCTCCAAACAGCTGAATATAATCTTTGATGTGACCATTCTACGAAATTGTAAACATCATTTCCTTTCCAATGAAATTGATCCCAGCACCTAATTTGATCCCAGTCAAAAGTCGTACCCTATACGACACTGACAGGGTAAAAAGGCCACAAATAAAATTGGTATAAACTATGGACATTTCTCACATGCCCATAAACAACTTATTAAAATATGAGAATGATCTGGCCCTCAGGGAATTAAATGAAAATATTTTACGATCCTCCGATACGTAAAATGCGGGTCGTTACATCATTCACTTGGATATCAGAAATTCTCAGAACCCACCAGATTTCAAGTTGGCGGTATTGAATTCTTATGTTGGTAGGAATGATTCTACTATCCACTTGATGTGCTATATAGGCATATGGAAGTGATAGCGGCATCGGGAAACATTATGGTAAAGTGTTTCCTACTTTATCTCAGGAATATTGCTGCCAGTGGTTTAGGCAGCTAGATTCAGAAAGCATGGGAAGTTGGAATGTTTTGGTTGAAAAGTTCTTTGAATAGTACAGGGTCCATATCTTTGGATCCAAGAATGTTATGTCTCTCACAATAATCAAGCAAAGGTTTGGAAAAACTTTGCAAAAATTCTTGGAAGGGTTTAATGCAGCAGTGCCATCGGTGGATAGACCAGACTTGTCTATGGTACTAATGGCTGTTGCTTTTGGAATTCAAGATAAGATGGATTTTAAGATCTCACTTCAGCGGCATGACCAAGGGATCTTAATGAATTTTATTATGAAGCAGACAGATTTCTGTAGGAAGATGATGCAAGAGGTGATAAGGAAGTTGTCAGGGTTAACATGGCTAAGGGCAGAGAATCGTCTGAATCTAGCAAATGAAAGCATAAAGATAAAGGGAAGGTTTCATTTGGGAATGATCATAATGCACTACAACGGAGGGAACCCAAATTTCATTCGTACACAGAATTACTTCTTCTCTAAAAGAGATTTATTTGGATATTCACAAGCCTACTCCGTTAAGAAAGCCTCCCGGGAGGGAGTCAACTCAAAGATAAAGGAATTATGGTAAAACACTATTTGTTTCATGAGCTTTATGACCACAATACAAATGAATGTAGGCATCTTTGGGATATGATTGAGGAATATGTCAGATGTGGAGAGCTGGCACAGTATGTTAGGAATCATACTATAGTACTGAAACAGGTGCATCCACCCACTGCAACTCAGGATAGGAATGAGTGATGACTTGTCTCACGTGGAATTATCATCAAATAATTTTGGATCTTTTTTGACTTTTAGGGTCCTTGGCTTTCAGATTTTGGTTACTTGGACTTTGGCTTTCCTGCACTTTGGCGACTATGGCTCTTTGGTTTTCTAATTTATTAGTTTTAGATGGCTAAGTCTGCTTGGAACTAAAATCGAGAGTGCAGATGAAAGGCTGTGAGAGCTAATATTTATAACAAAACGTGGGAGGGTTATGGGATTAGTGGACAAATATAATTGGCTGAGATTGGATCACATGGATTGGTAATCTATACATTTGGAATGCAAAACATTCGATTGGTCTTGTAGTAAATGGCGGATATGGAGGGATTAGAAGAATGTGACGAGTGGGTTGATGAGGATGGTAATTGAGGCTAAATTAGTGTGTTTTGCGAAAAATTGAATTTCAAATAAGTTGTGTTTTTCCTGATGACATTTAGTAGATTTTAATGTATATGAAAGGTGCATAAACTGCAGTTGTATAGATGTAAATGTACGTCTAATAAACGTGTGGTTATTGAGTAAAATCACTTGAAAAATTAAGGTTAATGTAGACAAACAATGAGCATTTCATGGTTTTAGTACCACTAGTTTGATTTCAAATTTATCTACGTAATTATAAACAAAGCATTTCATTGAGAACCATATGGATGGAAAACGGTTTCTGTTTATGCAACAAACAACACATGGAAAGAGTTTGTTTGTTAACGGTATCAATTTTTTATATGTGGTATTGATTAAGAGTAAACTATTGAACCAATATTTACATCAGATGTACTTTAATTCGATATTTACATGAATTTTAATCAAAAAGGTACATCTTTTCTTCCACACCACTTTTTCCTTATAGGCAATGAATAATCAACTTAAATACTAGTACTACCGCAAAACTATGGAAACCGACCATTATAATGTATAATTCCAGAAAAGAAATTTATTTTTGACTTTGGTTGTGTTAATACCCTAGGTATTTGATTTTGATGACAACAACCATATAAACATTACTACTAATGTATCTTCAAGCTGTGAAGTTACATCAGATATATTATGGAGACGTTTATAGAGATAAACAAGAGTACAAAAGAAGAATTATAGAAAAAGTTAATAAGAGCAATGGAAGAATTGCAGAGGAAGAATAACCAGAGCAATTGAAGATCAAAATCTATTAGAGAAAAATGTTAAAGGACAAAGGTGTTTGAAGTAATGAGGAGGTTATTGAACCTTATAACATCTTGTTAAAATTTCGTTGACAATTATACTTGAATCTCATCAACCACTGACCTCAACCGAATCACCAAAAACCACAAAAATAAGGAAATTTGAATAGCTTAAAATTTGCAGCGCTTATTAATGTTGTTGTTCATTTTTGTAACACCTCGTGTTGACATTAGGGGGTGCAGTACAAGCTGTTTTTCAGAATTTTAAATTTTAAACAAAGAGACATTTCCCTCCATCTCTTCACCAAAAGACACTTCTCTTCAACCACTATGCATAGGCGTCTGAAAACTAATTTTGACATCAATTTTTCTTATTTTCTCTTGTTTCTTCTTCTCCATACATTGGCCATACAAATCCATTGAATATTTTCTAATTATCTTTCCAAATCCACTATTTTTTAGTCAAATTCTTCAAGGATTTGCAAAGCACACAATATCAGAGAGTTGCACTTGGATTCGCATCATTCTTTTTCTGATTTCATCCTATTTCCTCAAAGAATTCAAAGATAAATTGTCATTGGAGGTCTATAAGTCCATTGTACTAAATCTGCATTGAAGATATGACTACTTGTCATAGTTTGTTGTTGTTGGTAAGGTGAAGATGTTCTTTTAGCTTGTGAAATCAAGATAGAAAAGGTGTTCTTGTCACCCATGTAAAGCAAGCAGTTATAATGAAATTCTACATGGTAAAGTGCAGGACTAGATGTAGGATTGATTAATCCGAACCAGTATAAAAATCAGGGTGTTATTTACTTTTCTGCATTTTACATTATTACTTACTTATTCTCTGATTACCTATTTCTTGTTGCAATTAGGGTAAATCCTATTTTAGATTCATAAATGTAATAACCCGAAAATCCAAACCAATTTAAAAATTTTGTTTTGGCAATTTTAGCGAATTTTGTTTATTTAAAATGAATTATTTTAAATAATAACGACGAGAAATTTATTTTGAATAGAATAGAACGAATATATTTATATACGTCGTCGTTAGAATATAAATATTTTATTTAAAATATAAAAGGAATTGAAAATGATGCGGTAGTTCGATAATTCGATTTCAAAAATTCAAATGAATGTACCGGGTGCAAAATAAACCGGATTTTAGTGAAACCAAAAGCAATAGAATCTATTTGAGAATATCTTTCCAACGAATCCGAAAAATCGAAATTTCATAGCGGGAATCAAAAGTTATGCCCAGATGAAAATTCAGAATAGTCGCTATGGAATTTCGGCCCTTGAAAATAGCCATTTTGCAAACGACCTCGGTTTTCGACGAAACCACTTTTGTTGGATCCGTGATGTCAAGTTATTGCTAGGTTTCAAATTTCATAATTTTTCGAATCAATATGTGAGCATGGTAAAGGAAAACGCGTTTGACCAATTTCAGTTGATTTTAATCGACTGGAAAATGGCCATTTTACAAACGGTCTCAGAATCTGACGAAACTAGTTTTGTTAGGATTGTATCGCTAATACGAAGCTAGAAAATATTTTTCGGGAATTTTTCGAGTTAGTATGTGGCCTCGGTAAATTGAAATTCGCGTTCAAATTCAATATATAGAGTTATATTTTGATTTTGACGAAAACTGATCGAAACGATCGAATCAGCCTACAATACATATCCCATTGTGTTCGGAATGGGGGTAATTAGCTAGAGACGACAGTCGGTGAGTATGATTTAGAGTTCGGAAAAAAGGTTACTTATGGAATTAATTAAAATAAATAATTTAAATTATATTCTCTCTCCCCGTTAGTCAACTACCCCCCTTCCTAGTTTCTCTCTCCCCGATACAACATAACAGGAAAAAAAGGAAATCAGAAATCGATCGAGCTCCAACCCTAGCCGCCTCCGTCAGTCGCGCGCGCCTCCACCCTCCCCATTCCGCCGCCGTCGAAGTCCCCGACTCCCCTTCCATCAGCCGCGGCTCTTCCCCCTCCTCCTCTCGTGCAGCGCCCAATCCGAGACCCCATACCCCCTTTGAGAAACCAGCGCCGCCCCTACCAAATGAAGACCGCCGCTGGCCAACTGGCCCCTCTCCGGTGTGCTCCAACCCTTCTCCAACCGCCAAGCCTTCCAACAATCGATTGAAGGTGATTTTTAATTTATAAAATAAGTTTTTATTTATGAATTCAGTTTTAAATGGGTATAAAAATCAGTTTTATTATGAAGGCAACAATATAAAGAAGAGGTCTTTTAGTGTATAAAAGATTAGATTTTTAACATGAGAAAAGAAGTGATTTTTTATAAATAAAGGTAAGCATGGATTTTTATATGCGAAAAGATATGATTTTTATTATTCATGACGAAGTATAAAAGTGTGATTTTTATATAGTAGGAATAATAAAAATATTATTTTTATATAAGTATAGTATTAAAAATAGGATCTTTATATAATAGAAGATATAAAAATACTATTTTTATATAAGTAGTGTATTGAAAATAGAATTTCTATATAATAGAGAATATAAAAATATTATCTTTATATGGGTAGTGAAATAAAAATCTGATTTTTATTATATATATAACGAAGTAAAAATGTGATTTTTATAGTGATGATATAAAAATTTAATCTTTGTATATGAAGTAGAAATATAATTTTCAAATAGAATGAAGCATCGAAAATATATATGAAGAAGAAATAAAAATATGATTTTTATTTATTAGAATGAAGTGATAAAAATATAATTTTTATATGAACAGCGTGAAAAGGACTACATTGGAATTTCAAACCGATCCAGATGGTTCAGCAGTTCAAAAGCAAAGCATGGTGGAGTGGAACCCTCTGTGAGAACTCCTCACTTTTAAATTAAATTTTCTAGTTGAAATATATACTAGGATGCAGACGGTGTTTAGTAGCACCCGACACCCGTCGTCCACAGACCATGGACGGCTTGTATGCTTGTTTGTTTGATTTTGATGTGTAGTGCATTGTGTGATGTGATGTGAAAGAAAATAAAATATTTTATAGTGGAAAATATTTTATAGTTAAAAATAGAATTTTTAACGTGTATTTAAAATAAATATTTATAAACAAATCGGAGATTTGTTTATATACACTGATTTGATTGATATTGATTGGGACGATAAATTTTACACATCGCCCAACTGCACAAATAAAATCTGTGTTTGATTGTTTGAAACCCCACACGGGTATTGGGATGATATTTGACGTACACTAATCCCGATTGTTTAGTTGTATGTCGATCGATTGATTGACAGACTGTTATGAGCGTTAAATATTTATATTTGATGCTTATACAGTGTAGAACGCACTCTGGATGATGGTTGATTATTTATCGTTGTTATTTTGTACATGTGTTGTAGAAAATCCATATAATTAACATTATATGGTAATTGATTGGGCCTCATTCCAGTTTTGAAATAGAAAATTTGAAAATAGAAATATATGAAGCCGTGTTGATTAGATTGACGCCATTTTGACGTGAACGATATTTATATCGATTTTATTCAATTTTCAATGTATATTGAAAGTGTTTTCGAAATTTGAATTATATTGAAAATAATCGAAATTCGAATTATATTGAATAGAATTGAAATTCGAATTAAATTGAAATGAATGGGAATTCGAATTAAATTGAAATTGAATTGAAATCGATTTGAAATGAATTTAAAACGAATTTATATTGGAATATTCAATTTTGATTTGAAATTGAATATGAAGTTGAAACTGTTTTGAAAATGAATTTAAAACGATTTATAAAGCACGTTTTGAATTGAAATCGACGAAGTATATATTATATATATATAAAATAATGGCCTGAACAGTACGCGCCGCGCCGCGGCAGTTCGCGAATTTCGACCATTGACTTCGAATGGATATTGTGGGAGATCCGACCGTCGGATTCTCCTAAAACCGGAACCATTGGGTTCGTATCGAAAAGAGTTTTCTAATGAATATTAGAAATTTGAAATCTAACGGTTGGATTTGGAATTATGTCCAAATCAAATTTGGAAAAGGTCGCTGTAAGTGCAGTTCGATGGCCGTTGATGGAAATCGACAGTACGGGCCTTGATAAAATTATTAAAAATATCAATAATTTGTGTAAAATCATAAGAAATGATTTGTGAAGAATTGGGATGAAAAACTCCATATTTGAAAAGATAAAAATAGATTTTTATCGAAATGAACTAGTTTTGAACTAGAATAATAATTTATTTATTTTTAAAATAAATAAATTGGATTTGAAATGGTTTTGAAAATAACCAGAATTTCCAATAATTGTATTGGAAAGGATTTGAATCGAAATTGTCTTCGGAATATTTCGATGTTTGATTTCGTCATTATACATATATTGTTATGGAAATTTGAAAGATATATATATATATATATATCGTTATTTCCAATACGATATTTGTGGGTCGTAGAATTTGATATTGAATATAAGCCGATATATTTTCTATTCAAAGCCTTGTATTTAATATCAAATGAGATTTGGGTTTGTCGTGAATGGTGTCTTCATTAACGCTGTTCTTAAGCCCAGTTTGAGAAAAAGATTAAATCTTTTTGTTTAGATTTAATGAAAGGTACCAATTAAATAATTTTTAATTGGAATTGAATTGGTATTGATTTTTGGGTTTATCGTGAACAATGTTTTAAATAACACTTGTTTTTTAACCCAATAATTAATGGAATGGGATTTTGGGTTGTCGTGAATGGTATCTTCATTAATACTGTTCTTAGACCCAAAGGAGTTAAGAAAATCAGAAACTAACTGGAGATTAGTTAAGTTGAATGATTTCTGGGGTATTGATTTGGTGTTGGTTTCGGCCTTCGGGGTTAATACTTTGGGAATTGCTTACTTGCTAATTCACGGTTAGGGATTGATTGAAATGTGATGTGATTTTGGGTTTATCGTGAACCGTGTTTTTAAATGACACTGATTCTTTAACCCAGTCAAAGATTAAAACTAAGTGGAGTTTTAATGAATCTTTAATTAGATTGAAAAGATCGAGAATGGAGTATCACCAGTTTTACTCCAGGCGATAGTTAAATCTTTAATTAGATTTGAACGTGAAATGGTAATTGAACTTATCGATAACACCGTGGTGTTAGATATGAAGTATTACCAGTTTTACTTCATGGGATGAATAGGTGGGGATTGGGGAATAAAATAAATGATTACTCCGGTGTGGTTCGCTAATCCCGACTAGTTTGAATTGATATTCAAAGAAGATTAAAGAATAAATTTAAAGAATTTATCTTTGATAAAATTAATGGGAACCTTTCCCAAAGTGTAAGAATATTTAAATAAAAGAATATTCTGAATTGGATTGAGGCGTATGTCGTGTTTGTGTAACACTTGTTTATTATATACGCGAGCTATTCAGAAAGACCGGGTTTATCCCATTCTGAATAACTGATTCGACGTGGTGTCGAAGATGAAGACGGTGGTTGAAGACCGGAGGTCTTCACGTCGTTTGGATAATTACTGATGATCTTGATTGGGCCGTACACCCAAGAGGAGGGAATCAGTTGGTGGTCGTCCAAACGTACTTGGAGATCGATGGATATGCGGGGTACTAGGTGCCTCCGGTTTCGTTCAGACCCAGAACGGACGTGTAAATGGGCTGTGTGTCTAACATCGGATTTCATTCTGTGTGATTGATATCGGTTGCATAGCGTGAATTGCCTGTGTGGCATGCTGAGATGCAAATGATCAAGGCTTTTGTTGAAAAGCAAAGTCTTGTGGTGATGATCAAAGCATAGCCTGTGTGGCATAGCTTCGTGTAACATTGATTCGCGAGCCTCACACCCCGGTTGTGAACCAGAAACGGGAGAGGACCTCAGGGAGGGCATGCGTTTCCTTCTAGTTAGGAGTGGCGTCAGTGCTCGAACTGGCTGATAAGTTTGACTCATGTGGTTGTTGGAATTTGAGGCGCCTCGGATATATCGGTCGATCCGGGACCGATGGAGTCATTTAGTTGGCTCACCTACGCCCCAAAGGGCAGGGAAACGTAGTGTTCAGGAATTTTAATCCACATCGGTGGACCATCCCTAACGATCCAATGGTCACTCGAGCTCTGACCTGAGACACGGACTAGAGCGTCTCGAATCGGTAAGGACTATCTTTTGCCTTGGTTCACAGATGGAAACCCAATTTCCAAGTACGTGACAGTGCGATTTTGATTGTAGAGCCTAGTATGGCGACATGATATATGGTACCCATGCCGTCTATGATTGATACTTATGATTTGAAGTTGTTTTATACACTATACACTTATAGTAATAATAAAACATGAAATTTAGCGTATCAAGCATTCTTTGGCTATTATAAGGTAAAACCCTATCCTCTGGCTTGCGTTGCATTGTGTGATGGGACCTGGGTCTTATAATAGCTTCATTTTTCTTTATTTAGCATTGCGCTGTTGTTTTATGCACTGGTGTTCTTGGGAGGAAACCCGTTCCGTGTTATACGGCGTGGTCCCTTGATTACCTAACTTTAAAATAAAGATTAATAACTGTTTTAGTTCTCACACCAGTCCCATGACTGACTTGGAGTTTACTGTTTTAACCTAAACTCTGGGTGCCCCTATTTTCCACACGGGCAGCTAGTAGTTTTGGTTTTGCAGATTTATATTCACAGGATCCTGATTTACAGCTGGAACGATACTCGGAAAGCTCTATATCCGTGTATTACTTCTAGTTGTGTTTTATATTATTTTCCGCTGCTGTGTAATTTATTGTAATCTCTGATATTTATCGAATGTATTTTATTCATTTATGCTCGTATATTCTTGTATCTGATGGAATTGTTGTAATATACAATGAAATATTCTTCCGTCTGCATTCTGTTGTGGCTTGTTCTCAATTCAATCAGAGATTTCCCGTAAGGTAGATTTCGGGTCGTTTCAATAAATACGTAGTTAGTATGCATTTCACCACTTCTAGTGTCTAAATAGCCATAAGATTTATCCAACACTGTGTTGTAGACACCCTGGTTTTCAATAGTTAGTACTAGAGCACTGATTTTCAAAAATTCATAACTTGGTTTTTGAAAATTATAAATGGCTAATGACACTAGTAACACATTTATTAATACTTTTTTAGAAGGGCAATCTACTACTAGACCCCATCTATTTGGTGATAACACTTATGCTTATTGAGCTTGTACAAATTTTATTTGCAAACTATTGGTTTGAATTTTTGAAATATTCCCAAATAGAATATATTGCCTCAAACTAAATATTCAAAATGGGCACTAGGCCAAAAGACATAAGCACATAATAATTCTAAGGCTATGAATATTTTACTTTACTGCTTAAATAGAAATGAATTTAATCGAGTGCCTATTTGTAATTTTGCGTATGAAATTTGGAGAACACTACAAGTCACTCGTGAACTTGAAGGCACTAGTAAAGTAAAACATACAAAGATATCCATGTTAACTCACCAGTTTCAACACTTTCAAATGAAACAAAATGAAACAATTTCTGATATGTATTCTAGATTTCATGATATAGTAAATGCTTTAATATAATTTGGAAAGAAAATTACTGAAGAAGACCAAGTCAGAAAGATCTTGAATTCACTTCCTAGTGAATGGGATCAGAAGACTCTAACAATCGAAGAAGCCAATGATATTAGTATTATGGCCATAGAAGAATTGACTGGTAATATAATATCCTACGAAGTAAAGTTGCGGGTTAGAAAAGAAAACCAGGGAACTGAGAAGAAATCAATAACTCTTAATGCTATAATCAACAATAATGAACTGGATGATGATGCTATTGATGATATCAAATATATTACCAAGAAGATCAAGAAATTTTTGAAGTATTGGATATCGAACAAACTTTGAAAAGCCAACAACAATAGTTCCAGAAATGAAAATGTTTCAAATGTGATAAACCCGATCATTTGAAAAGAGATTGTCCTAACTTAAAGAAGCCAAAGTACTTTTCAAATACTTTCAATAAGGAGAGGAAATAGGCATTCAATGCAACAAGGATGATTTAGATACATCAAAAAGGCCAACATATGATTAATGGCAATGGATGACCAAGTATGAAATTTTGAGAAAGAAATTACTAATGTTTTGAATGATATGCATTAGGGATATAAAATACTTAGGAAAGAGCTCAGCAATAGCTTGGCAAAAATAGATAGATCAAAAATAATTAATGAAAACTTGCGTAAAGAAAAAAAATATATCTAGAAAATGAAATTAGAAGATTTAATGGTCATAAAAATGTAAAAGATTTAACACTTCGATGTTTTGAAAAAGTGAAAAGTGAAAAAGAGTCCTTAAAATCAGAAAATCTTTCATTAAAGTCATAGATCACTGATCTGAATGGCAAAATAACATCTCTAGACAATGCTATTCTTCGTCGTAGTAAAGATTTGATAAAATGAAAAATGACATTGATAAATTTAACAAAAGGGAAGGATAATTTAGAAAAAAATATTATCTGCATCTAAACACTAGGAATAAACATGAACTTGACACACCCCTAAGGATAAATTAAAGAAAAATAACACTCAAAGTACTAAGTTTGTTAAGGCTACCAAGTTCAAACCAAAACCTAGGAAGTTAAAGTTAAAACCTCTAATAGGTTCATTAACTTATGGATTCCAAAAAGGTTGAATAATACTGAAAAAGAAAAATATATCGATAATTTTATTAATAAGGTTCATTCGTCTAATGATTATATTTTGAACGGGAATTCAAACTCTTCATGGGTTTGGCAGCCCAAAACTTAACCCCATGGACCCTAAAGTAAAAAGGGTACCAGTGTGCATATTTTATATTTTTTCAAGTATCAAATAGCGCATTCTTAAAGCATATGATAAGAAATCTATTGATCTTTGGATAGATATGAAAAGGATTTGTTACTGGCATCGACAAAGTCAGAAACTCTAAAACTCATCTAATTGTTCGATAAAGTTTATTTCATGTTTTGAATTTATTTGGTTTCCCCTCTTATGTTTTATTTATATACATTTATCTCTATATACAAACTCTACATATTGTCTAGCAGTGAGTTAAACGACTCTTTTTGTCTTTTTTGTTGATGACAAAGGGGGAGAAAAGGTATACATATACTAGACAAAATGACAGGGGAAGTGCATAGGGTTAGGGGGAGTCAAATATAAAAGTATTATATTTTATCTCTCAAATATTTATATGGTTGTCATCATTAAAAAAGGGGAGATTAAGAAGAATTATAAAGTGGGTTGATCAGAGCAATGGAAGAATTACAGAGGAAGAATTATCAGAATAATTAAAGACCAAAACCTATTAGAGAAGAAAACTGAAGGATAGAGGTGTTTGAAGTGATGATCAGTTTGTTGAACATTAGAATATCTTGTTAAAGATCTCATGACAATTATACTTGAAGCTCATCAATCACTGACCTCAACCGAATCACTAAAATCCACAAACATAAGGAAATTTGGAAACCTAAAAATTTACAATACTTATTAGTGTTGCTGTTCATTTTCACAACACTTCATGTAGACATGGATGGTAGTACATGTCGACATACTACTTCGGAATTTTAAATTTTAAATGAAGAGACATTCCCCTCCATCTCTTCACAAAAAGATACGTCTCTTCAAACACTATATGAAGGCCTCTAAAAATGAATTTTGACATCAAATTTTCTCATTTTCTCATATTCCTTATTCTCCATACATTTTCAATACCAATCCATTGAATATTTTCCAATTATCTTTGCAAATCCACTCTCTTTCACTCTAATTCTTCAAGGATTTGCAAACCACACAATATCAAAGAGTTGTACTTGAATTCACATTATTCTCTTTCTGATTTCATCCTGTTTCCTCAAAGAATTAAAGATATATTACCATTCACTACTACAAAAGTGGGCATATTCGACACTATTTTTCTGTGGCCGTAGATCAAAAAAGCGTTGCCGTAGGCCATTTTTTCAATTAGGCAACACCAAGGGGGCGTGGCATCCGCGACCGTTGCATTAGCCATCTAATGCAACGCTTTTGCCCATCTACGGCAACGGAAAGAAAGTGTTGCATTATAACCCTATTGCAACCTATTGCAACAGTATATGCATGTAATGCAACAACATACAGTGTTTCCTTAAGCAGAAACCAGAGCCTGGCTTCCATGTTATGGTAGTGGGGTCCACATGGACTTTCCATGTCAGCTGCCAACGTGTCACATGCCACGTCAACTCTCCACGCCAGCTGCACATGTGTCACACGACACGTCAGCTCTCCACATCAGATGCACACTTGTCACACGCCATGTCAGCTATGGGGCCCACGTACCATGTGGAATTAATAATATTTTATTTAATGCAACACCACTATATTATGTAATGCAACACCATTATCTTGAAATGTGACATAAAAAAAGCAAATTCAACAGTAGAAGAAGGCAAATGGTGCATTAGAAGGAAGCAAATACAGTGCTTTTATTAAAAAAATCCAATACCACTTTTGTACATAGATGAAATTCATCCAAAACATTCATCATCACATTCAAACCATCCAAAATATTCTATATACCATACCAATTCTTCAAATATACCACATCAAATATGCAAAAAGACTATAAAAGGTGCAACTATTTTAATATCTCACATCAGCAAGCCTTTCAGGACGTCCATTTAGTCCTCCAGTTTGGCATTGCCTCTCACATAACCATCAACCAAGGTCTCTATCTACATAGTGTAGAGATCCAGTTATAGCAAGAGCACCCACACAGCAAAATACTGCAAATTCCAACATGCAATTATATTGTTTACATGATGTTCAAATTTTCATAAATGTGTAATCAACAAAATTCAGGTTCATAGATTTTAAAAAAAAATTCAGGTTCATAGATAAAAAATGAAACATATGTACAGTTATAAAAAACACATGAAATGTCACCCATGAGAGCACGAGTTGGTCTTCTTCTTCTTCCAAAACTGGACCGACACTGATCTTCTTCTTCCAAAATTAGACCGACACTAATCACTGTATACACCAACAAATGGTTGAACCTGAAATTGAATAGCATATATATTAGACACATAGGCTGCACTATCAAATTTTTTTTTATCAATAATTAGTTATTGACAAAATATCAAAGTGATACTTAAAACAAATACTGCAATACGGCCACAGAGCCATATGAGGGAAGAAAGTGTATGTGATAGCCCCAGTGTCTGCATAATGAAAATATATTAGTAAAAATAAGTTATAGAACAAACTGTATAATGCTTTTGTGATCATAAAAATAAGTTATAGGACAACAAAGTTATGATGGAAATTGTAATACTGAGATGGTCGTTGTTGCTCAGCAGCTCGAGGGAAGATACTGTCATTCACAATTTGAAAATTGGTGAAACTATATTAAATTAGCCGATCTCTATCAGTTTTGGTTAAAATGTTGATTAGAACTAGAATTCTACACTTATAATAGCAGGCAACATTGCTGACAAATCTCCAATTAGTATCAAATTGTTTCCACTAAATAAGTGACTCATGTCTGTATCTAGTTATATGGCTGCCAGCGAATTTGCAAAGACTAAGGCTCGTTGTAAGGCAGCTTTGGGAAGTCAACATAACATGCCCTCCGAACAGCTAGTCCTCCAAAAACTTGGTACATACTGGCAATAAATCTATAGTTCTTAGCGGTTCTCTCATGACTAACTGAGCATACTGGCAATAAATCTAGTCGTCTTCCGATACAAACTTGGTACAGAAACCCAATCTGCTTTATAGATGACAGTATTTTGAAATGAAATCGTTCGATATAGCAAAGCATAAATATACTGAAAGACTGCATACAAAAACTGAGAACCAAAAAACACAATGTAGTCTATACACATTAAAGCAGAGCAAATCTTATAGCAATGTAGTCTATAAACATTTTCAGTATTATATTTGGTGGATTTTTTCCTACAAATCTTATAGCAATCGAATCATGAGCATATGTTCATTTCTTAAGAGTAAATTCAAAGGAAAAAAATTGTAGTCACCAAAAGACACAATACCGGTACCATGGAAGCAGAATGCTTGTAAGATGACAACAAGGTAACATGATATTTCAATATGAAATGGTAAAAACCATGTAAACAAGAACACGAGAATAATCAGTATTTATATACTGTAATGGATGACAAATTCAAACCTCCGAACAGCTAGTCCTCCAAGAAGTTTATAGCGAAGAGATTCAGCTTGTGCCATTGCACAAAGACCCCAGTTGTTGATCTTCTCAGCATAAAGCTCAACACTGTTTTTAGGGAAATTAAAATGCTTTTGAACTACGGAGGTGAGTTCATTGATTCTTCTTCCTTTTTCCTCGAGAACATTTTGAGTGCGAGTAGCTCGAATGATGATCTCAGTACAGACAGGAGTAACCCGAACCTCAACGCCAGAGTATCCATCCTTGGCCAACTCCCTAATTAGAACATCATTCAATTCAGCAAAAAATACGCCATCGGCAACAAACTTTTTCTTATTACTCATTTGTGTCGGCATTTTCCCCCTTTGTATACAGAGATCTAATGACAGCGACTGCAAATGCGGCGTGCAGAAATGAAACCCTAGAGGGATAGAGCCATGCGTACTCAAAACAGGTTAAAGTCATGTTAGTTTTCTAGAATGCTCACAATTCACTTTTACTACTTTAAAGCATCTAAAAACTCCATATATGTATATACTTCTCATGGAGATAGGCTAATATATTCTAGCTTTTGAAAGCAATCTTATTGATTGTATCGAGTATTATCAGTCTGCAGTTGTGTGGACATGTATTCTTTGAATGAATATAAACTTAAGTATACCTGTCAGTATTAAAATCATTTACTAACTTTACTAAGCTTTTAAAATATATATTTACATATTTTACTAGCGTCTATTTCTTCTGTCATTTAACCATATAACTTGTTATGTTAATGCCTCAATATCCTCAGTAATGTAGCAGCTACTACTATTGATTTTACTGAAACAATGTTCATTCTTGTGCTCAAAAGTATACATACATACATATATATATAATCATGCTAACTTGTATGCCCTGCTTTACAAACTTTGTTATCACCAAAATTCAGTATAAATTTCTTACATTACACATAAATCATTTCTCAATATTCAACCATCTAGGTTCTCATTATTTAATATTCAACCAATCATAGAGAAAAAAAATAACACTATCATTGTTTTCGTTTGATCCAAGTTTTGATTGGGGTCAATCTTTGAAATTGAATTAGCGATTTCAGTTTGAAGGCTGCAGTCCACAAGCCGGGCACAACAAATTAAATCGATGAAGATGAAAGTGGCAAAGGCCGACGTTTGCTCCAACTTTTGACTGGGGCCAATCTGTGGACTACGCTGTGGGTTGGACCTGGCGAGGAGGAGACAAGGAGGTGCTCGATTTGACGTGGCAAAGGTTGACGGTTGCTTGGTCGTAGTGGCCAGAGTTGCACGAGTTGCGATGGACGGTGGTCGATTGGGGAGAAGTGCGGTTGCCTTTGATTTGAGAAGAAACGATTTGGGGAAACAGTTTTTTTTTCTTTGGCCACTAAAATTAAATTGGGAAAGAATCGTGCTGTGGGAAGGAAGAAATATTTGGAGGCCATTGAAATTGGAAGAGAACGAATTTTTGCAGATGGGAAAGAGAATGTGAATTGAAGTGGAAGATAGATGATTTCACACAGCGGGAAATTATTTCGTGATGGGGGCAAACCTAGCGCCAAAATTTCACATAACACAAGCACGGATTGGATTGAGCCGTTGGATTAATCATCATCTACGGTTATTTACTTGTTTATTCTGATAACGTGGATCGCTGACCTGGACACATATTTATTTAAGGCTACGCTTTGACTTTGTGTTGCACGTCACAACACAACAATTCCAACCACAACAGTACATTCACGTCTAATGCAACAACATATGAATATTGTTGCAGAAGATCAAAGAAAGCATAGCTTTCGCCACACTTTTCATGCAACGCACACATATTAGTGTCGAATATGCCCACTTTTGTAGTAGTGATTGGAGGTCTATAAGATCATTGTACTGAATCTGCAAAAATTTGTATTGAAGATACGACTACTTGCCATGGTTTGTTGTTGGTGATAAGAAGAAGGTGTTTTTGTATCTTGTGAAATCAAAGATGTAAAGATCTTCTTGCCAGCCGTGGAAAGCAAGCAGTTATATTGAAATTCTACGTGGTGAAGTGCAGGACTAGATGTAGGATTGGTTACTATAAACCTATTTAAAAATCCGGGTGTTATTTACTTTTCTGCATTTTACTCTATTACTTATTTATTCTTTCATTACTTATTTCTTTTTTCAATTAGATTAAATATTTATTTAAATTCATAACTAGTACAGATTTCACCACTCTAGTGTCTAAATAGCCTTAAGATCCATCCAACACTGTGTTGTAGACACTCCGGTTTCCAACAGGTTGAACTTATAATGATAAAGTATGGAAAACAAATTATTTACTAATTAGAAAATAAAAGTATAAAGGGAATGTAGTAGTGAACAATTATTAATTAAGTAGCAATAATTATTTATATAGTGTGTGTATGAGTGTGTGCGTACAAAAATACATATGATATCTAAAGAAGATGAGGAAACATTGGTTGTATAAATGATGAGCAAAGTAAGGAGTAATTTGCAGGAAACTTTGCAAAATATGAGGAAAATAATGTACTCCTTCTGTGGTTAGACCATAAGATTAGAAAACTTCCCAAGTGTTTCTTCAGTATATCAAGCTATTAGAACAATACGCCTTCTAAGGAAATAAAAAGCTCACTGAAACTATTTAATGCATCAAATTATGAAAAACTAAGTAACATTTAAAATCCAACTGAGCAACTAAGTGATAACACTAGTCACCAGATACATAAATCAACACAGTTTTATGCTATGCTATTTCAAAAAATCTTCTAAAAATACAATACAAAAAGGCGGTAAACTAGATCTTATCGTATATCACATAATAGATAGTAAACCGGAAATTAGATTTTTGATGGTAGGATCTTTCTAAATGTTGTAGCCAACAAGTGAGCTAGTACTCTGCAAATATCAACCTCTTATTGATACATTGAACTTCACATTCATATTCTCTATGGTATCCGAGCTCTCGACTTCCAATGTGATCGTCTTACAAATGAGGATTTTTACAAATATTTGCATTCATCCTTTAAGCACAAGAACAAGCAGCAAAATTGACTACTTTGGAGTAACATATTCTCTAAGAATTATATCATCCTCCAGTTATTTCCATCAAATATCAGCCTTTGTTGATTTGATGTGATACCCTCCTTATCTTGAATCTTAGCCTTTGCCTTATCTCTAGTGTTAGAGATTTCAACATCAAGTGTAAGTAGCTTTTCTTACCATGTGTTCACAAATACTCAGCTCGTTAGAGCATAGGAGCATGATGCAAGATGTTCTGGGTTCAATTCCGTTGGACCCCTTTGTCAGGATAGTGTGGTTTACTATTCAAATTTATATATAAGTGGTCAAATTTCAAAATAAAATATATCAATTTCACATAAAGCAGTATTAGCTTAACAATGGATGTTGTAGATTGATAGCTTGTATATTTCAATATTTGTATATAGACGACTCAAATGAGATAAAGTAGTACATTATTCTTAAAGTGATGACAAAATTTATTAGGATAAAAGTTTCTCTTATATATATTACAGTTAGCATTAGTTAGAGTTAATGAAATTTTATAAATTTGGTTAAAATTTATAATGTAGCACAACAACGACACAAAAAGAAGTTGATATAGGGTATGCTAGTGAAAATAAATTAGTTGTTTAACTCCTACAATAAATCGTTGTAAGTCAAGCTTCAGATAACAAAACTAAAATGTGGACATATTTTCTTGGTAAAAAATATAACAAAATATAACATCCATAATATATTCAAATAAAATGTGAAATTCTTTCTTCGTAGAGAATATAACAAAAGATAACATACATAATATATTCAATTCAAATGTATGTATCCATGTTCCCTTTATATTTATGTATGGATACTTTGAATCTTTCTTCTCTGTATCTGGTCCCTCCTAAGGTGGTTTATTCAAGAATTTTATGCTAACTTCAACAATTTGATAAAAAAGGCACACTCATCATTGTTCTAAAATAATTCTTATGGATTTAGTGCGTAACTTCCCCATAAAAAGGATGTTAATCATGCAGATTGGGTCATATGAAATTAAAGCCTATCTATTACCAATAAAAAAACTAAGATAAGTTATAATATGCACCTGCTCTATTGAGCTATTTGTTGATACATGAAAATATTATTTTTAAAGACTAATGGTTACATTTTGGTTTTTGAATATGACTAACCTAATACATCCTGCAATGTATCCAAAGATAACTTATCAATTATAAAAGCATCCAAGTCAATGTCATTTGCTTGAACCTCTCTGTTTCCATCATTTGTTAAAGTGGTGGTTGAAGCATTGGCCTTTTCATTGGTTGAAGCATCATAATGTACAGAAGGATGTGAGATACATTCATCATTCATGCTACAAAAATTGCATACAACAATTGGACGAATACTCTGTTATTACCTTTGTAATGAAAACGATAGTAAACCGTTACAAGTATCGTTCACTGAACGAACGGAAATACCTTAATGCATTTGTAAAATTGTTTCAATGTTATTGGCACTTACAATAAGATGAAACAATCACAGATTCGTAAGAAACTTGTTAAGAACTACAATATGCGATATAACAACAGGAGGAGAAGAATAGTTTACCGATTAAAATCCGAGTCCAGTGACTTCTGTTTCTTTGAATCAAAATTGCTCCCTCTACGGCGCTTTAGGTTTTGGAGCAATCATTCCCTAAGGATGAAACATATCCTATCTACAATGATGCGCAACAATCATAGAGTGACGACGAACACAGGAAGTTTGTTTGCACAGAGCAAAGTAATGGAGGAAGAGGATGCAGAGGAGAGAAAACATAATCAAAATTATATTCTGTCTCGTTTTTCTTCCTGTTATATATAGGTGTGGGCGGATGTCTATACGGGAAAAGGTGCGGCCATTTGAATTTGAACGGTTGTACTGTTGGAAAGGTTGCGACCCTTTACCAACAAATGTGCCCATTTAATGGCATTTAAAAACGCTCTGCCAAATATAAAAAATAGTCGTTCTTAGTGCAACAATCCCAACGGCAATCAGAGGCCCAATTAATCATGAGACGTCAAGAGCCCCAGGGCCCTATCTTTGGCCTTTTAATATTATTGTGAAGGCTTTTCATGCCTACATAGCCTCTATTCTTCTATGTCTTCTTTCTTTTGATACAGTGTATTACCTTATGTAATATATAGTGAGATGGGTTTTATTATTTTTCGATGTGGGACTTATTGCTTCCCCCAAACCCCTTATACCACTTACTCATTTCTAACAATCCCCCACATGAATGAGTGGTCATCTAATCTGTTCTGAAATACCGTGTAACTATTATCATATCCGTAAAAGTAGCACAAAGGCCTTGAACTTTTCCTAGTGTTTTATCATTATAACTTACTGGCGAATCAGTGGACTAGACTGTCTTTGAACTGTAAGCCATTTGTGTAAGTGTACAATATAACACATGATAAATGTTCTTTAACTCCTTGGTTCTCTGTTTGCGTTCGTTTTTGCCTTGAACACCACCTTGGTTTCATAAGTGCTTGAAGAATTCGACCTTATAATTCTTCTTGAAGACGCGCCTTCGCACTCAAATAGGTGATTCTATAAAGAGTATCTCGTAATACTCCACTTGTTTCTTTACAACACCAAAGTATATACATCATTAAAATCTAAGCTTAATCTATTCTTCGATGGGTTGTGCACTAACTTATCTTATGAATGGTTGTAATGTTTCATTCAGTGCTATCAAGTTGTATCCTTAATTTAGTTGTCCCTTTGAACCTAGATCTTGGGATTTCCAGTTAGTTAGGTTGGGTTTCCATTGAGGAAAACTTTTTAGTTTATAGGTCTTAAACCCATTACCATCAATAAGGTTTGAACTTTCTTTCTGAGCAAGCCTTTAGTTAGTGGATCCGCAATGTTAACCTTTGACTTTACATAGTCTATAGTGATAACTCCATTAGAGAGAAGTTGTCTTATGGTTTTATGTATATGACGAATATGTCTAGATTTACCATTGTACAATCTACTATTAGCTCTTTCAACATTAGATTGACTATCACAATGTATACATACTGGAGGCACTGGTTTTTCCGATTTGGAATGTTTTCCAAAAAACACCGAAGCCAATGTACTTCTTCCGCGGCTTTATCTGAGCAATTAATTATGATTTCATTGTTGACCTAGCTGTGCATGTCTGTTTTGGATGGTTTCCATGAAATTGCTCCATTTCCTAATGTTAACACATATCCACTAGTGGATTTTGTATCTTTCGGACCAGTTATCCAATTTGCATCACTATATCCTTCTACTACTGAAGGATACTTTTCATATTACAATACATAGTTTTCTGTGTACTTTAGATATCCTAGGACCATGATTATTGCTTTCCAGTGATGTTTACCAGGATTACTGGTATATCTACTCAGCTTACTTATAGGGTATGCAATATCAGGTCTAGTGCAATTCATGACATACATAATACTTCCTGGTATACAAGAGTATTCAAACTGGTATACTCCATCACTAGTGTTCTTTACCCAATTTTGGTTCATATACACTGGTGATTTTGCAATGGTTATATTTTGTTGCTTGAATCTTTTAATTATTTTGGCAATGTAATGTGACTGAGATAACACATATCCTTGTGATGTGTTCATGATCTTTATTCCTAGGATTACATCGGCCACTCCTTGGTCTGTCATTTCGAATCTAGAGGATAACATATCCTTTGTACATTTTATTACGGCCTTATTATTCACCAGGATCAACAAATCATCAACATGATGACAAACAATGACATATCCAATATTCGTATATTTTACATAGACGCATTTATCTGATTCATTTATTTTGAATCCATTTGATACCATAGTTTCATCAAATTTCTCATGCCATTGTTTTTGTGCTTGTTTAAGGCCATAAAGTGATTTTACTAACTTTCACACCTTATTTTCATTTCCTGGGTTTAGAAACCCTTCATATTGCTACATATATATATTTCTTCTTCTAGTACACTATTTAAAAATGCCATGTTCACATCCATTTGGTGTATTTCCAAATTTAATATGGATGCGAGTGCAATAAGCATCCTAACTTATGTTATTCTAGTTACTGGTGAGTATGTATCGAAGTAATCTAGATCTTCCTTCTGTCTAAATCCTTTTATTACAAGCCTTGCTTTATACTTGTCTATTGAATCGTCAGCCTTTAGTTTTTTCTTTAATATACATTTATATCCTAGTGGTTTTGATCCTTTGGGTAGATCCACTAGTTCCCACGTATGATTTTGTAAAATGGATTCTATTTCATTGTTTAAGGCCTACTTCTAGCATGGAGTCGGGAGATGACATTTCTTGTTGGTAAGTTTGAGGTTCATTTTCTATCATATATGCAGAAAAATCGGGTCCAAAGGTTTTAGAGGTTCTATGTAATTTTCTGCTTCTGGGTTCCTCTACCTCTATTTCAACATTTTTTTCATGCGAGTTTTGATTAACGTTATCCTCAGGAGTATTTATATCTGCCGATCTATTTTGAATAATAGTTTCAATAGAGGATTGTAGAGGATATATGTGTTCAAAGAATCTAGCATTTCGAGACTCGACAATGGTGTTTTCAGGAATGTCATCAATTTCAGATTTGTACACCAAAAATTGATATGCACTTCTATTATGAGCATATCCAACAAATATGTAATCTATAGTCTTTGTTCCAATTTTGACCTTTTCGGTTTGGGTATTTCTACTTTGGCGAGACACCCATACACTTTCAACTATTTGTAGGATGGTGGTCTATTTTTCCAAAGTTTGTGGGGAGACTTAGATATATCTTACTTAAAATATGGTTTACTGAAAGAATAGCTTCTCCCCAAAAGTTATCAGGCAGACCAAAATTTATTGGTAAGGCATTCACAATTTCTTTAAGAGTTCTATTTTTTCTTTTGGTTATAACATTGGATTGAATACGGGGCTGTAGTTTGATGTATAATTCCATGCTCAGCACAGAATTCCTTAAATGGAGACCCATATTCTCCTCCTCTATCTTCTTAAAGATTTTATTTTCATGTTAAGTTGATTCTCAACTTCTGCCTTATACTTTTTTAAACATGCAGACTGCTTCATCCATGATTCTAAGGAGATACACATGACAATACCTGGTATAATCATCAGTGAATGTAATAAAGTACCTTTTCCACCTCTAGTTTGAGACATTTTCAAATCTCATACATCCGTGTGTATTAGGTCCAGAGGTTTAGTTTCTCATTCAACATGATGAAACGAGGTTCTTGTCAATTCTTCTTCTGCACAAACTTGACAATTATAGTTGGAATCTATGTTGCATTTTGGTATAAATTCTAGATTAATCAATTCTGGCAATGTATCAAAATTTACATGCCCTAACCTAGAATGCCATATGTTAGAAGAGTCAACAATATGAGCAGTAGACTCACTTTTATTCATATCATTGTTTGGTACAACAATAGTTACATTTTCTTTAAACAAACCATCAAACACGTATTCTCTTCGAGCATACACTCCATTCCTTGATATTACAAATTTACCAGCAACAAAGTTGTAACGACCCAGATTTTTGGTCGATTTGTTTTAAATATTTAATATGGTTTTAAATATTGAGTTGATAATAAAAATCAATTTTTATATTGAGTTATCGATTTAGTAATTGAAATATGATTTATTTTGAATATATATAATTATCATAATACGAGAATCTGAAATAATTCAATTCGAAATTTTAAACCGAGTCAAAACGATTCAGATATCAATTTAAATTCTCTTTGACTGTAAATGATAATAATAATTTGTTATCAAGGAGTTGATTATTATAAATTTAAATTTTATTTAATCGGTTTAATTTGATATGTGAAAATAGTAAATTTACATATAACCTTGTTTTTGACGAAACTGATCTTATTGGGGCCAGATCGTCAAACCATGGTAGCGTGTTCAGTCTCACAGCGATCGGAGCTCATCTGTGATGGTTTTAACATGAAGTTTCAGACGGAAGTTTCGCGAAAAATGAAATATAATAAAATCCCTTAGCTTGCTTAACACACTTCAATAGCTTAGGAAATACAACTCACAATTTGTTTCCTTATCCAGAAAGCTTTTCTCCCATAATTGCCCCGTTCCTCATTTCTTTCTTCATCCAAAAATCGAAGCCATCATTTTCCCTGAATTCAAATAAAATAGTGGCTTTTCTTTCCATTCCAGTAGGAAAAAAAAATCAAATTGAAAGCTTCAAAGGAAGAAAATATATGGCCGATGTCTTTTAAGTTCGAATGCAATTTTTATTCGAATCCCTATCTCCTCTCTTCTTCATTCTTCTGTTAAAATTGAAAACCGCCCCAATTTCCAAACTCCTCTTCTAATTTTCGAAATCGATTATCAGATGGTGCAACTAGGGTTTTATGGAAGCTAGCGATTTGGGTAGGTTCAGGTTCACTCATTTTGCTGGTTCGACTTTTTGGCGGAGGCCTTGGGTATGTCGAAAGTGAAATTTTTAGTGGGATGTCGATCAATAATTGGAGGCGCACAAACTGAAGCAGTTTCATGGGTGTTTCAAGCCGGAATGTGTCAATGTGTCATCTGCGGCTTCATCGTATACTATTGGAGTGCAATAGTAGGTTTCGGGGAGTTTCACACAGTGACGTTGATTTGGGATAGTAGAAGCATTGGCATTAGAAATGGGAGCAGGCTGGTTTTCAGTAGATTGTGTAAAGGCACAAACGATTTGGTTCCAGTTCATGGTTATACGAGGTTGGTGGAGATGCACAATTTGGATATTGATGGTGGGTTCAGATAGCTTGGAGTTATGCAGCAGGTTATGGATTAGAGAAATCAAACTAACAGGAGGTGAATCCTTATTTGAATTTAATTTTTGTTTTTTCAATTATTATATTAGTTAAAACTAAATTAGTATACTATTAAGGAAAAAGAAAATGGCATCAACTATCATCTAGAATTTGGAAACCGGAAAGGAAAATTTATTTAGTAAATCATTATATAAATTTTAAATTAGATGAGTGTATCGTTAGCTGTTCAAAAGCAGGAAGTTTAAAATAAATAAATTTTAGTGTCTTTTTAACATAAAGCCTTGTTAAGAAAATTCATTAGCTTATTTATAAAATTCGGATTTTTCTTTGGCGAGGATAAATCAAAAGGAATCACTCGTGTGGCGTTCAAAGCCTCGGAAATCGATGAAAAGAAAATTGAAATTGGTACAAGTGCAAAAATAAAATCAAGGTGGGTAAACTCACTCTTTTGGCTCATTTATAATTTTATTATAAACGAAATTTTATTTTAAATAATTTTTATATGTTGTTGGTTGGTTGTTTAGATGCATTGAAATATTACTATGGCTATTATATATATATTTATATAAATTAGTTATATAGGCTTGGTGGTTGGATATTTCCCGCAGTACCAGTAGCGGATGCCCACAAGTATCATTAGCGAATAACCCTATGTGCCTTACAATATGATAGTGGATGACCTTCTATACGGCGATATATATCCTTCCTTGAAGCAGGATGTGTATTATTTATGTTGTCTAACATCTTCACGTGGCCTCTTAGTTAAACATTTGATTATAATTTTTCTAAATCTTCCAACATTCGGAATAACACCCTTTCACTTCTTATTTCCAAATCAAATATTTAACTTAAAGACTCTTTAATTTATAGCTTATAATATTCCTCACGAAAGTATAACTTAACTCCATCAACTGCCATCGTTTCTAAACTAATATCATTCTTGGATAATCATGAAGTCGTCCCAAGTTGGGGTATTTTAGTTACCTCTCAGACCTTGAGTCGATAACATTCTTATCTTCGGAGTAGATAGAAGTTTATAAACATAATCACCTTCTAATAATATCTCAACACTTCTATTTATTTTAAACTCATTTTAAATGACTACATATCTTAGTTTTATTCAACTAAACTCCTTTCACATTCAGAATATTCATCTTTAGATTCTTATCGTTAGATCCTTACTTCTATAACCAAGTTCAATCGATTAAAGTTTCCGTTTGATTTCAACTCACATCATTCTTGTTTATAACTTTCGTTTTATATAATTCTACTCTGGAAAATAAATCCAAAATCTAGCTTATATGAAAACCCCTTTTTAATTATAAACAAGGCTTTACTCAACCAATCCTCTTTAGCACCATTTTCATTTCAATCTGGTACTTTCAAATCTTATTCTACATTTTAAGTTAACATTATCCTTTTTATACGATTCTGGACTCGATATATCAAAGTCACTTGATTTCATTTGAAACACTATTATATATTCAAATCTTATCTATCAAGTCACTTCAGGAATTCATATCCGTATTATATTATATTTTAAAAAAAAAAATCCCGTTACAGGTCAACTCCTCGTTAATTGGTTACCACCCTTTACATCAAACAGTTTTCTTTACCAACAACTATAAATAAATAAATTAATCTTTATTAAAAGGTTATTTTAAAATGATACTTTACTTTCAATATTAATCAACAAATCCAATAATAGTTTTCATTCTTCAAATCTCGTATAAGTAGCCGACTTGGTCATCACAACGAAAACAGTTTGTTAGCCATTTCCCACATAGTTATTTCTTTTAAAATTAATTTAACTCTTAACCATTTGTTAATCACTACTTATTTGCTTACAAAACTCATTTACATACGAATCGCTTTATATACTCATTTATGATTACGAGATAAATATAATTAATTATTTATTTCCTTTGATATCCTTTATTCAAAAAAATTCTAGATAAAATAGATTTCAAATCAGTTTTTAGTTATAAACAAATTTTATAACTTTTCTTTCTATTTATCTACCTGATGGTAAATCGAACTTTATAAAACAATCCATTCTTGGGCCATCCGCCGATAATTACTCAACCAATATCACCCATTGGTTAATATCAAACAAGTGTTGGGTTTGAATTCAACAATCAATCTCATTGATAAAAAGTTCATATAATATGAATGTAAACAACATATTTGAGGAATCCGGTTAGATTCCTCCAACCTGTCCTTCCCTGCATCACAATGGGTTATATCAAATTCAATACATAACAGTTCAACTAATAACAGTGAACAACCAATTTGTAACATCCATCCAAGAATCTAGTTATTTATTTAATACGTTTATATTATTATAAACGTAACAAACAAGGTAATTTACCTCGTTTGGAATCTAATCGTTAAAATAACGATTTAATTTGATTAAATTAAACAAACGCTTAATTTAATCTATGAACATTAACTAATATTCGACACACAAACAGACCGTTATCCAATCAACAACCATTATCAAACATTGCACACAAATTAGAAACCCGATTTATAAAAATATAAACAGGGTAAACGGAGTGAGTTGAACTCACCTTGATTTCCATCTACGACCAAACCAGTTCCAAAATATCGTGCTTGCTGATACGGTTCCAGCACGACAATTTTTTTTTGATTTTGTTAATATATAAACGAGATACACAAATTATAAGTTACGGTTTTATTTGAAACAATTAAAACTTAACCAAAATTTTAATTAACTGATTTATATCATGACATAATTGGACCGTTTATATAATTAGGCAACTTGAAATGGTTAGACACCCTCAAATTTTCCGTTAATTGGATACACTAAACCTGTTAATAATTTGTTACACATTAAAAAGAATTTAGGCATTTACAAACTAGTATGCAACGTTTGTAATACATATGGTGTCTAGCGTGTAATATATATATGGACATATGGGCTTTAATTAGCCATTTAAAAACCTGAGTTGGCCACGTTATTTTACTAGATAGGTTAGGGAAAACAAAACGGGTCCATGGTGTACGTATTCCTAAACGTTAATTCACACTTTAAACAATAGGTCCATGTATTAAATATTGATTTAGCCCTTTAACAAAGATTAGGCATTATATAATTAATTATACTTGGAAAGGTTTAGAAATAATATTCGACACCTGAAGCCTTTTTAAACCCAACTATGTGAAAAGAAAAACGAAGTACATAATATTAAATAAAACGCTTTTGTGCCGGTGGTATGTTCATGAACTCAGTAACTGAGAGTAGGAAACAAGCAGACATGCATGAATGTGAGGTACTCGTTATAACTTGCGTTTTTAAATACAATCGGATATTACCAAAATACCTTGGCATGTTCGAGACTCAGTCGTGTTTGTACCTGATTGTGAAGCTTGAACTATATTTAATTTTATTTGTTTAGTATATGAAGTTTAGCGTACCCCGTCATATAATTCTCTGTTTACAGACCCCTATGGACAGAGATAAAAATATAGTCGTGTCCAGCGAGGTGTCACTATCCCAAAAATATAGTAATATCAGTAGGTTAACTTATATTGTGAAACCCCGAAATTACTAATACAGGGTGCAAAATACTTCAAATAAAAAGCTGCATATTTAATTTATTAAAAATTATAGTAAAATTATAAAAATTAAATTATAACTACGTCTCAAAGGAATCTTGTCCAGATTCGAATCCAGTATGCAGTTATATCAAATAAACCGTTACGGTCGATGAACGATTCTATAACAACTATTGGAAATTTTAATCTGGGCATATCTTACAATCCATAATATAAATTCTCCATTTTTCTCTTCCGTTAGAAAAGTATAATCAAATCGATTCAACGTTTCTTGTTTCACAGAATTCCGACTTAAAACGGGTTCTGTATATTCAATTAAAATTCAGATCGAATATTACGAGCTGCCGCGTCGTTTTCGAGCTCGTTTTAATTATATTATAAATTATATATATTTGAACTCGATTTTATAAAATAAATTAGCTATAAAATTTGCTAATATCGCCAAATTAATATTTAAACAGATTTAAATATTCGTAATCAATGTTCAAAAATCTGGGACATTACAGTAACGATGTTTTACGCAACACTCATTTTAACACAAGTAAGTGGAATTTTGAAAATATATTAATAAATATTTCCTGAGTATAGAAATGAAAGGTCGTGAAGGGAGGAATAATTGGAATGTTTTCCAATTATAAATAGAATACATTTTCCTAAGTATAGAAAATAAAAGAAGGTGATATATGGAAATGTTTTCAAAATAGCGTAGGAGGCCAAGATGATTGTTGAAAACATTAGGCTAACAAATATTGATAAGGAAACGGAGAAGTGATTTTGTTGATGAATATTCTGTCTATTAGAAAATTGTCACGAAGGGTATTTGACTGGAAGTGCATGTCGTACACTTGTAGTATGCTAGCGAATACGAGTCGATCCACGAGGAAAGAAGTAACTCTAATTTTATTCAATCAAATTAAAACGAAGTTGAGTGAAATTTTAACTATAGCTACAACTAAACTAAATTAGCAAACTAAGATAGACAAGAATATGTGAGACAACCCCAAATCCCGTACTCACGGCGGCAAGGGTAATCCGTGGAATATAACACAGAAACAGATAATAGCAGAACAAAAATAAATAAATACATCAGATAATGAACAATAGAATATATTGGATAAGAGTAATCATCAGAGTTACACAGTATACAGGATCATACTTAGTAAAAATACAGTTCAACTATACATAAATGTCTACAGCGGAAAACAAACATAATATGTACAATAGGAGCTGAACAGCATAAAAAGAGATAAATGATAGAATCCATCTTCATCTCCAGCTATCTTGAAAGAACCAGCTAAACCTGAATACAAGGCTGCCCGTGTAGAAAAAGGGGCACCCGAGTTTGAAAGTGAAACAAACTACGAGTCAGTCATGGGACTGATATGAGAAATCTACTCAACACATATATAATAAGGCTAATCACCGGACCATGCCACTTTCGTGGAACGGGTTTACTCCATTGGATTGCCAGGGCTTTAAAAACAAATCGTTCTTTTTAAACATCGCTATGCTTGTTATGAAAATGAAACCATTATAAGACTCAGTTCCCATCACACAATGCAACGCAAACCGGAGGATAGAGTTTTACCTTATAATGGCCAAAATATGGTTGATACGAATAAAACAAAAGCAATTGATATTATTACTAGTGTTTACGTGTTTCAAAACAACTTCGAATCATAACTATCAATCATAGACGGCATGGGTACCATATATCATGTCGTCATATATATATATATATATATATATATACACAATCAAAACCGCACGATGTCGTATTTGGAAATTGGATTTCCGTCATGAACCAAGGCAAAAGATAGTCCTTACCGAATTCGAGACTGCCTAGCCCGAGTCTCAGGCAAGCGCGCAGGCAAGCCTTGGATCGTCAGGGCCGGTCCACCGATGTGGATTATTATGCCTGAACAATACGTTTCCCCGCCCTTTGGGGCGTAAACGAGCCAACGAATGACTCCATCGGACCCGGATCGTCCGATCAAACCGAGGCGCCTCACAACAGCAACAACCACATAGGTGAAAAGTATATAAATGTCAGGGCTAGTAGGTCACTGACACTACCCTAGCTAGGAAGAAACGCATGCCCTCCCTGAGGTCCTTCTCCCGTTTCTGGTTCATACCGGGGTGTGAGGCTCGCGAATTCACATTATACACAAAGCTACGCCACACAGGCGGTGCTTTGATCATCACCACAAGACTTTGCTTTTCAACAAAAGCCTTGATCATTTGCCACTTAGGCATGCCACACTAGCAATTCATGCCATGCGACTGATGTCCATCGGTATACAACCTCTGAGCTCGTGCGTCTCAGAGAAGAGCGTTAAGCAAAAGAATAAATTCTCCACCGCCAAACAGATGTATATTTAACAGAGATCAATCAACACAGAATAAACTCCAATGTTAGACACACAGTCCATTTACAAGTCCGTTCTGGGTCTGAACAAAACCGGAGGCACTAAATACCTCGCAAACCCATCGATCACCACGTACGTCTGGACGATCACCACTCATTATCCATATTTCGGGATGCCTCCCAATCAGGACCTCAGTTACCATCCAGACGAGGTGAAGATCTCCGGTCTTCGACCACCGTCTTCATCTTCGAATTTCAATCATCGGTCAATTATTCGAAATGAGAATTAACTCGGCCTTTTCAAATAATTCACGTATATTTAGAATTTCAAATCAATTCATTTCAATGGTTAAATCATTCGACAACGCCAATTTTTTTCTTTAATGTAATTTTCACACCAAACACATTCAACCACCAAATACCACATAAATCGAGAAAATTCAGCTTATTTCCATTCCATATCTTTTATGATATTTTATAATGATTTATCGCTATTTTTATTTATTTTAAAATAGCCAATTTATTCAAAACGACGCTTCAGGCCATATTCTTTAGATTTGATTTACACACATCTGAAAATCTAACCGTTGGATCTTCACAAAATTTACATCATTAGAGAGGTCTTTTCAAAACGAATCCAACGGTTCCAGTTTCGGGAAAATCCGACGGTCGGATCTCCCGATACAATCGTTTGAAGTTTCGATTTCAAAATACGAACTGCAGCGTCGTTATTCGATTAAATATAATTATATATATATATATATATATATATATATATATATATACAAATATAATCGTTTCTGGCGCTGTTTTTCTTCAGATTTGAATTAAACATTCCAGATAATCTAACCGTTGGATTTTTACAAAGTTGGTGTCATTGGAAAGATTTTTCCAAAGCGAACCCAACGGTTGCGATTTCAGGAAAATCCGATGGTTGGATCTCCCGTACTAATCGTTTGAAATCACGGTTTCAAAACACGAACTGCACGGCCACGTTTCGTTTTAATTTTATTTATATTTATATATTTATATAAATATAGTTCATTTAAAAATTCCTATATCGTTTTCACTTCAAATATTTCACTAACGCCTTTAAATTTCGGAAAAATTCGCCAAAACCTCCTTTGTACGGGAGGGGCTGGGAAAATTCCCAAATAGCCACACGTGCGTCTCATGTCAAAAAGAAAAGGAAAAAGCCAAGCGGCTAGCCAACAGGCTCATAAAATCATCACCCAAACAAAACAGTAAACGTGTACCTATTTGTCGGGCACGAAATTTTATTCCTCTTCTCTAGCCCCTTTGCTATAACCTGTTCAATAAATATGCATGTACATATATACAGTTCTTATCATTTGTCATTTTCCATTCAACTTCATATTTGATTCCATTTAGTTTAAAAAACACCATTCATTCTAATGTTGCATGCATAGGCAAAAATCATATCATTAGCTAATTAATGGATATTTCGACTCATGCATATTTATTTGAATGAGTTGCTATTTTTAGCACTTCACATTTCAACAATTCATGTATATAATAAAAATGTGATTTTTATTGCAAAACAATTCATTTCAAAATACTATTATTTTATATAGTTTATATAGGTGATGAAAAAGGTGATTTTTATTGTAAAACAATTTATTTTAAAACAAGGTCATTTTACATAGTTCATATAGATAAAAAGGTGATTTTTATCATAAAACAATTTATTTCAAAATATGAATACCATCCAACACATGAATTTCAATTCAACGAATGAATATCGATTCAACACATGAAGGTTTTCTATAGTTTCTATATATAGATAAAAATGTGATTTTTATATTTAAAACACGAATACCATTCAACACATGAATTTCTAATCAACGAATGAATATCGATTCAACACATGAAGGTTTTCTATACAACGAATAAACATAGTTTCAGCAATTGAAAATAATTCAAACACATGAATATTATTCAAAATTTCGGCAGCATAACGGCAGGGTAGTTAAAACTGGGACCATCCCTAGTACGACTCCTCGCTCTACCTTAAAACCTCGCGGTTTTTGACAATGGGGATCATGCATCTAGTTCGCACGCAGGCGGCATGTATATATTTATTTCATTTCCACATACCAATCCTATGTGGTTTCAACCAAATATTTCTCGACCACAAATGGGTATTTTTCAACCACAATCAATCAATATCAACCACAAACAATCCCAAACAACAATTCGCTATCAATCAATTTTCACACCAATCACAACCAATAAATATCGTCCATGGTTTGTGGACGAGGGGCGTATATATATATATATATATATATTTATATATAGCAATTCACTTCTATTTCAACACATATATAATTTTTACAACGCATATATAACTTATACATCGAACGTACAACTTATACAACGCTTATACAAGAGGTGTACAACGCTTATATAACTCATACATCGACTATATAATTTATACATCGTCGTTTTCCATATCGTTTATAAATTAGAAATCTCACATTGGGTTCCACTCCACCAAAAATAGCAGAAGGCTCAGAAAAATACGCGGTCTCTTCTAAAATGCAGAAGGCGTCCACACGGTCACGATGTTTCCTGTTTCATCGAATTTCGTTAACGAACGAAAAAGATATGATTTTTCAAAGTTTGCAACGGTTTAAAGGTGTTAAAACAGCTGAAAATAAATTAAAGTCGTTACCTTCAATAAATGTTCAAAACTAGGTTTGATTCTTGCTCTCAATCCGTTGCACGATACGAAGATCGGTTGTACCACGTCGAAGAGCTTGGAGTCGCGCACCAAGGGGTGCCCTTCCTGATGAACTCGCGCCCGCCTAGGGGGTGGTAAAGGGCTTCGAACGGTGCCTCTTTCGAAGGGAATAACTCGAGGTAGGAGCGACGATGGTGGGTGCTCCAGGTACGGATTTGAAGAGCTTGGAGGGATCTACAAAAAGTTCAACTGGGCCATGGCGTTTCGGTGATCGGAGCGGCCAGAAAAGAGGAGAGAAGGTGGCAAAGGGGTTCCGCCTGTTAACGGATGTCGGGGAGAGAGAAAATTAAAGGATTTTTTTTTATAAAAAATTTTGATTGGCCGATGGGTTTTAAAGGGGTTTTCTGACGCGACCACCAATCCAAACCCAACGACTATCGTCCCTAGCGTTTTACCCCCATTCCGAACACCATGAGATATGTTTCGAAGGCCCATTTGAATGTTTCAGTCAGTTTCCCTTCAAATTAAAATATAAAACATTCAATATTTAATTTGAACGTGCATTTCAATTTGCCAGGGCCACAAACTGATTCGAAAAATTCCATAAAAATAAATCTAGCTATGTTTTGACGATACGGTCTCAACAAAACTAGTTTCGTCAAATTCTGAGACCGTTTGCAAAAAGGCCCATTTCTGGTCGATCCAATTTAACTTTAATTGACCAAAACACATTTTCTTTTGCCACGCTCACATACTAGCTTCAAAAATTATGAAATTTGAAACCTAGCAATAACTTCACATCCCTGATCCAACAAAAGTGGTTTCGTCGAATTCCGAGGTCGTATGCAAAATGGCCAATTTCACGGGCTATATAAATTCCATAGCGACCCTTCTGAAAATTCATTCGGCCATAACTTTTGCTTTCCGCTATGAAAATTCGATTTTTCAGATTCGTTAGAAAGGTATTCACTAACAGATTTAAATATTTTTGGTTTCACTAAAATCCATTTTGTTTTGCACCCGGTACAGTCCGACAAAGTTTGAATTCAATTTTTGAAACTGAAGCGCCATTTCAGGCCTTGTTTATAATTATAATTAATTATATTCGTTTTCAATTGTCGATTCAAGCTCAGTTTTCATTGCCATTATTTAAAATATTTATTTTAAATATTTAAAATCCATTATTTTAGCCAATTTAAAAATTTTAAATTGGTTCAGATTTTCTGAGTCGTTACAATCTCCCCCACTTAAAACTTTTCGTCCCCGAAAAGGAACAAAGTCGAAAGTGGTTTGATTAATCAACTCTACGTTCGATCTGGCTTCAATTCTCCAACTTTTCAGTTTCTGAGAATTTTCAAATTCTTCAAAAATTTGGCTAACACCCGAAATTTTCGAAAAATTTCGCCATAACCTCCTTTCGCTTCTTCGAGGATTTACAACTTCTGGTCAAATGCCCTGGTTTCTTGCAGTTAGAGCAGGTAGCCGTCGTGGCTGGTTCCTTTTCAGATCTGGCCCTTTTCCTCTTGGCACCGGGCTTCTTACTTCCCTCAGACCTCATACTGGCTTCAGGAATATCAGTTTCCGACTCTGCTTTGTCACTAGAACAGACTTCTTCTTCGTCGCATAACATTCCTTTCTTATGGAGATCCTCGTACTGATAGGCCATATAAATCATTTCAGAAAAAGGAAGTTTTACATTCCTCAGTACACTATTCTGATATCTCCTTTGCAGGCCATGAATAAATCTCAGATTTTTCCTCTTTGGATCTTGAATCAGATGAGGAGCAAAGTGAGCAAGTTCATTGAATTTCCTATGATATTCTAGGATGGTCATATCACCTTGTATTAGATAAGAAAATTCATCACATAGCCGCTCGGTTGCTTCTGGAGGAGTAAATCTTCCTAGGAAAATCTCTTTGAATCTATCCCAGGTGATATCACCTTCTGGATTATCTTTAATAACTGAATCCCACCAAAACAAAGCTTCTTCTTTGAGTGCCCAAGACGCCAGTAATCTTTTCTGATCGTCTCTCAGCTTTAAACCCTCAAAGATTTTCTCTGCAGAACGAATCCAAGCTTGTGTTTCCATAATGGACTCTTTGCCTAAGAATGGCGATCCACCCAGATTTCGAAATCTCTTGAATAAAACTTCTATATCTGATTCTGGCTATGGGAGCACAACTGGCTCATTAGCTAGTCGAGCCATACAATCATTTCTTCTGTTCCTGTCACTCATTTTCTAGTATGTCTGCAATTAGCAGACAAAGTGTCAGGTCAACAGAAAAGATATTTGAAAATATAGAGACAAATACTTGAATGTAAATGTGTCTATCGAGGTGTAATTTCATTCTGCTTTGCTCATACTAGGATATTGCTGATCCTATCTGTATAGAGTTACCCGTCCTAGAACACTACTGGTTCTATTTCTGACGAGTTCGTTCAAATGTTATATTCCAGAACTAAGCTTAACCTAAGCTCTGATACCAAAATGAGACAACCCCATACCCCGTACTCACGGCGGCAAGGGTAATCCGTGGAATATAACACAGAAACAGATAATAGTAGAACGTAAATAAATAAATACATCAGATAATGAACAATAGAATATACTGGATAAGAGTAATCATCAGAGTTACACAGTATACAGGATCATACTTAGTAAAAATACAGTTCAGCTATACATAAATATCTACAGCAGAAAACAAACATAATATGTACAATAGGAGCTGAACAGCATAAAAAGAGATAAATGATAGAATCCATCTTCATCTCCAGCTATCCAGAAAGAACCAGCTAAACCTAAATACAAGGCTGCCGTGTAGAAAAAGGGGCACCCGAGTTTGAAAGTGAAACAAACTACGAGTCAGTCATGGGACTGGTATGAGAAATCTGCTCAACACATATATAATAAGGCTAATCACCGGACCACGCCACTTTCGTGGAACGGGTTTACTCCATTGGATTGCCAGGGCTTTAAAAACAAATCGTTCTTTTTAAACATCGCTATGCTTGTTATGAAAATGAAACCATTATAAGACTCAATTCCCATCACACAATGCAACGCAAACCGGAGGATAGAGTTTTACCTTATAATGGCCAAAATATGGTAGATACGAATAAAACAAAAGCAATTGATATTATTACTAGTGTTTACGTGTTTCAAAACAACTTCGAATCATAACTATCAATCATAGACGGCATGGGTACCATATATCATGTCGTCATATATATATATATATACAATCAAAACCGCACGATGTCATATTTGGAAATTGGATTTCCGTCATGAACCAAGGCAAAAGATAGTCCTTACCGAATTCGAGGCTGCCTAGCCCGAGTCTCGGGCAAGCACGCAGGCAAGCCTTGGATCGTCAGGGCCGGTCCACTGATGTGGATTATTATGCCTGAACAATACGTTTCCCCGCCCTTTGGGGCGTAAACGAGCCAACGAATGACTCCATCGGACCCGGATCGTCCGATCAAACCGAGGCGCCTCGCAACAGCAACAACCACATAGGTGAAAAGTATATAAATGTCAGGGCTGGTAGGTCACTGACACCACCCTATCTAGGAAGAAACGCATGCCCTCCCTGAGGTCCTTCTACCGTTTCTGGTTCATACCGGGGTGTGAGGCTCGCGAATTCACATTATACACAAAGCTACGCCACACAGGCGGTGCTTTGATCTTCACCACAAGACTTTGCTTTTCAACAGAAGCCTTGATCATTTGCCACTTAGGCATGCCACACTAGCAATTCATGCCATGCGACTGATGTCCATTGGTATACAACCTCTGAGCTCGTGCGTCTCAGAGAAGAGCGTTAAGCAAAAGAATAAATTCTCCACCGCCAAACAGATGTATATTTAACAGAGATCAATCAACACAGAATAAACTCCATTGTCAGACACACAGTCCATTTACAAGTCCGTTATGGGTCTGAACGAAACCGGAGGCACTAAATACCTTGCAAACCCATCAATCACCACGTACGTCTGGACGATCACCACTCATTATCCATATTTCGGGATGCCTCCCAATCAGGACCTCGGTTACCATCCAGACGAGGTGAAGATCTCCGGTCTTAGACCACCGTCTTCATCTTCGAATTTCAATCGTCGGTCAATTATTCGAAATGAGAATTAACTCGGCCTTTTCAAATAATTCACGTATATTTAGAATTTCAAATCAATTTGTTTCAATGGTTAAATCATTCGACAACGCCAATTTTGTTCTTTAATGTAATTTTCACACCGAACACATTCAACCACCAAATACCACATAAATCAAGCAAATTCAGTTTATTTCCATTCCATATCGTTTATGATATTTTATAACGATTTATCGCTATTTTTATTTATTTTAAAATACCCAATTTATTCAAAACGACGCTTCGGGCCATAACGCGGCCGTGGCGCTGTTTTTCTTTAGATTTGATTTACACACATCTGAAAATCTAACTGTTGGATCTTCACAAAATTTACATCATTAGAGAGGTCTTTTCAAAACGAATCCAACGATTCCAGTTTCGGGAAAATCCGATGGTTGGATCTCCCGTACTAATCGTTTGAAATCACGGTTTCAAAACATGAACTGCACGACCACGTTTCGTTTTAATTTTATTTATATATTTATATAAATATAGTTCATTTAAAAATTCCTATATCGTTTTCACTTCAAATATTTCACTAACGCCTTTAAATTTCGGAAAAATTCGCCATAACCTCCTTTGTACGGGAGGGGCTGGGAAAATTCCCAAATAGCCACATGGGCGTCTCATGTCAAAAAGAAAAAGAAAAAGCCAAGCGGCTAGCCAACAGGCTCATAAAATCATCACCCAAACAAAACAGTAAATGTGTACCTATTTGTCGGGCACGAAATTTTATTCCTCTTCTCTAGCCCCTTTGCTATAACCTGTTCAATAAATATGCATGTACATATATACAGTTCTTATCATTTGTCATTTTCCGTTCAACTTCATATTTGATTCCATTTAGTTTAAAAAACACCATTCATTCTAATGTTGCATGCATAGGCAAAAATCATATCATTAGCTAATTAATGGATATTTCGACTCATGCATATTTATTTGAACGAGTTGCTATTTTTAGCACTTCACATTTCAACAATTCATCTATATTATAATGAGAATACCTTGAAATGAAGCTTTTGAAATGCCCGAAACACCCTTTTAAGTTTATATTGTGTTACTGGGGCACTTCTGTCATTTCTTAACTCCTTTGTTGTGCCACGCCTCCACTTTATCCACGAACTCCAATATCGAAATCATCATTTTCTTCTCTCCCCAGATCTGCAACCTCCCTTCATTCGTTTCTTTTAGCTGAAGCGATAAAGCTCGAAGAAAGCAAAACTCCGAGTTCGAAAATTTACTATCAGCTTTCTTTTTAATTTATTTGTCCTCAAATTCCCAATTGCTTTACTTTTGCTGTTGGTCGATGAAGATAAATAAAGAAAAACCTCCGAGCCGTCAAGTATTTGTAAATTGTATTTTGTTCGATAAATTAATATGTACTTCCGTTTTAATTTAGGTTTGCACGAATTACTAATTCGTGTATCCTACAGTTTAATTTTTTTCTGCAGCGATTAAGATTATCCATTTGTCTTGCATCTGCTTCATTTGATTCCAAAGTACGATTTTGGTTGTCGTATGTAAATTTAGTCAGTTTTTACAGATTTGAGTGTATATTGACAATTTATTTGAATTGAAGTTGGCAGGAATTAGAGATTTTATTGTTTGAACGGTGTTCCTGAGATTTTGACTCATCTTTGCTGTAAACATTGAACTTGCTGAACATAATCTGTTAGTTGAGCAACATCAATTATTTGTAATAGGTAATTTATTCCATAATTTAATATCTACTTCGTTTTATTTTAGCCTCCAGCCTTAATTTTTGTCCACAAAAATATAACGTGGTTGACTTCATGGCATTATCAGGTGGTTTTACATTACTAACCACGCGTTTTCTATTCCTATACGTTGTAGATATTTGTGAAACAAAATACCCTGTCATTAGTTTTTCTTTGCTCTATGTTTTAGCTATATATTAAAAAAATTGTATTTAAGTTCAAATATGTTTGCCTGATTCATTGATCTATCTCAACTTTTCCAAAACTTATAAGTATGTTGAATGATAGGACGATTTAATTTTATGTTTACTACTAACTTTTTGGCAAGGCTTTGTATGCGCTAATGCTTGAGGATGAAAGATGAATACGTCAGTTTGCAGGATGGAAAGGAAGGTAAATTCCTATAAATTTCCTGCTCTTTTATATGAAAACAATTGTACTATATTGATAAAAAAATTGTATCTAAGATGAATAGCAATGCGTATTTTTGTTGATGATGATTTGTGCTGTTGCATATTTCAAACTATTCACCATAATCTAAGTACTTTAGTTGAAACCAGCTCTAATAGCTTCTATCTTGATATACAAATACGATGGAGTCATAGGTAGTCATGCCAAAGGCTTATTCAAACATCACTAGCCCTCCTTGCTGCCATATTCAGCAACTGAAACCCAACTTAAAAACTGGATATGTTGGTTCTACTTTGTTATATATTTGTTAGTTGAGCATTCATTATGGTGGTTGCATTTCTTTTGATGCTTGATTCTTAATTTTTCTGAATTGCATTGATCACATATAAGTTTATGAAATTTGAATTGAATCCAAAAATATATATTTTTGTTGGATTATTTTGGTTAGAAAGTTATTTATTTTCTTAACAAACTTAATTGTGCTTCACTGTTTTGTATTGCTTGATTCTTTATAGAAATTTGAAATTTAAATTTAATCTATGTTTTCTAGGCTGTACAGTGGAACAAAAGTAGCCTAGGAAAATTCATTGTATCATGTATTCAACTTGATTGTCTGAAAAGAGCACGATCTATTTATTATTTTTAGTGAGTCAATAACCAAACACTTTTTTTCCTATGCAAATATTGACTAATACTATTTGTTATTTGGATTTCTACAATATAACATGTAGTCCTGGAGAAGTTGCATCCTTCGTCGCTGTGATACTGTTTACAGGAACCCTAGCTGTCACGGTGCTGGCTCCGTCATCGGATGTAGCAAAATTTGATATAAATGAAAATCAAGCAGGTATTTTTTGCAGCACATTTGAAAAAATGTTCTGATGTTAAAATATTTTGATATATACATATTTTTTAATTCTGTAAATGAATGATTAAGATTTTTTTTTTGAAAGCAAAGTGAGTGGGGGTGTTAACCAGTATGGCGACACAAAAAATACCCTTTGGATTTGTTATTCAGACTTTAACAAATTTAGCTGCTTACATATGATAACCATTATCTAGGCTCAGGTATGCATTTTAAATATAGAGGTTGTTTCCAGTTATAATTTTTAGTGAGTCAATAACCAAACACTTTACTTCCTAGGCACATATTGAGTTATGCTATTTGTTATTAGAATTTCTACAATGGAACATGTAATCCTGGGGATGTTGCACCCTTCGTGACCTAGACACTATTTACAGGAACCCCAGCTGTCACAGTGCCGGCTCCGTTATCGGATGTCACCAAATTTGATTTAAATGAAAATCAAGCAGGAACTGGAACCCGCATTTGTAGCATCGGGTGACTGAGCCGGCACCGTGACAGAGCCGACAGAGCCATCAAGAACCCCAGCTGCAGCATTTTCCCTTTCGATTTGTTATTCAGAAGTACATAAATTTAGCAGCTTACATATGATAACCATTATCCGGGCTCAGGTATGCGTTTTAAATATAGATGTTGTTTCCATTTTTTTCATTATGAATCTGACCTTGAATTGTTAACTGATTTGTTTTTCTCGGTCCCTATTTTACTTCTAATTAAGTCATACTTCTGATTTTGCTAGATGATTTTTTGCAGGAAGTTGGTTTTTTTTACTTTGCCTTTATCAATTTATTGGAGGAGGAATTACGCAACCAAGAATTTCAGAACATATGGTTAGTTGGATCCGTACAACGCGATTAATGGTGAGCTTACTGTCAACTATCTTTTATAAAAATCTAGCAATTGACATATTGTTTATCAATTTTCTTTTATATGTAAAATAGCAGCACCAAAAGTTGCTTATTTGGAGCACCCATTTAGGAATTAGTTCATACCGTTGGTTTATACGAACTGTGCTGCAAGTAATAGTAAAATAGCATGTCTTTCTATTATATTTGTATTTCAGTAACCTGGTGGCCTTTCAATCAATTAATGATCAAAAGGAAAAACAAAAACGAACATGAACACTCTACATGACTCCTAAAATAGTGCATGTTTTTGTTTTCTTAAGTCAGTTAAGGGACTTTGGGTGAATTTTAATGCATACGCTTTCCACACAAATTTGCATAAGTAGACAAATAAGGTTTGGGGACCATTGCCATGTTTCGTTTCCACATGTATTTGGCCACTATCTCACTGCCTTGCTATCATTTTGAAGAGTTCAACAGAATCAAATGATCCATTATTTTTATTTAATGTCATTAAAAGCAATATTAGCAGATTATAATTATTTTTTAATTGGCATGCATGCAGAACAGGTATACAGGCTCTAAGGATCGAAAGCGATGCTTGGAATGGTCACGCTTATAACGATTGAAGTCCTGAAGCACAAATTTGAAGGACTGAGGTAACATGAATAATCCTGAAGTAATGTTCAAGCTTCAATGATTGAAGTGGTGAATTTATGCTTTAAAAGCCTGTGGTAATGTAAATAAACCTGAAGTAAGTGTTCTGCTTTTGAAATGACAGAAGCACATTTTCGAGCTGAGGATGAGTTTGATGTCTTTATGGTTAGTATGTTTAATGTTTTGATGCTATTGTCTGTTAGGATTATAAATTCTGTTAAATCCTTAACGTCTAGATTTCATATATATTACTATTGTATAAGATGCTGTCAGTAGAAAGATCAGCTTGGATACTCCTGCAGATTTTGCTGTGGATGCTTACAACCCCGATATTAGGTGATGTCTAAAAAACTATTATTCATTTTTATTTTACATTCACAACGTCATACTTACAGAAACTATTTATTTACCATGTTTTCTAGCCAATCTAAGAGGTTAACTGGAAGTAAAGTTGAATATAATAACAGTGCTGAATCAATGTTCCCCTTATGATATTTGCTGTTATATTTTGATTGTGATTCAGTATGGCCAAAGCTAGAGAAAGCAGCAGATGGCAGCTCTGAGAGGATGTTAGGAGAGAGTATTTCATATATATATTATAACTTATTAAAACCTTTTGCAACTCTTTATTTGTTTGTCCAGTTTAAGAAGTGAAAATAGAAGAAGGATGGGTTGCAATGTCATTTTGATCCCCACTAGGAACATGTAAATTATTGTTATGTAGCTGAAGTTTTTGTTATTGGATGCTTCTGAAACGTGTTATCCCGATTTTGATCCCCACTAGGAACATCTAAATTATTGTTATGTAGCTTAAGTTTTTGTTATTGGATGCTTCTAAAACGTGTTATCCTGATTTTTTTTTTCTTTTTAAAAAAAGAGTGCAATGTCCATATGGCATGGTATAAATCTTACCCATTCAAAACAGAATGGACTTAAGGGCCAGTTGGTCACCTATGATTGGAAAGTTGTTGAATTCTCATCCACAAGTTCATTTTTTGTGGTTAAGCGTACGGTGATGCAGTGTTCACGGACATTGCCATGGAAGAGGTATAAAAATTCTTTATTATTTTATTTTATTTTATTTTACTGCTAAGTTTTTAACATAGGCAGTCAACAGTTGAAATGGCAGTTGGAAAAAGACAAGTAGATCTCCTAATGAAATGAGCCACAAGCATGTTGAAGATATGGATATGCTTATCAGAACTGCCAAGTAAAGCAATGAGCAACATGATTCAGAAGTTACTTTGGCACGTGTTACTGCTGAGGAGGACATGACTAGAGCAACTGAAATTATCACCGAGGAATTTGAGGGTGTTTTGGTACACAACAAAGAGCTATTATTACTGGCGATATGGTTATGGCTGTAGCTTATGCACATGGGCTACCCCACTATGGTCTTGAAGTTGGGTTTACCAACCATGCAGCTGCTTATTGTAGTGGACTTTTGCTGGCTTGACGTGTTTTGAAGAAACTAGAAATGGACGAGTACGAGGGTAATTTTGAGGCTACTGGAGAAGATTATTCAGTAGAGCCTGCTGAGAGAAGAATGCCATTCCGCTGTGTTCTTGAATTTAGTCTTATTAGGACCACCACTGGCAACAGAATCTTTGGTGCTCTCAAGGGAGCACTTGACGGTGGGATTGATGTTCCCCAAAGCGAAAAGAGATTTGCAGGCTTCATAAAAGATAAGCAACTGGATGTCGAGATGCACCGCAACTACATTTTTGGTGACCACGTTGCCAACTACATGGGATACCTGATGGAGGAAGAACCAGAGAAGTGAAACTCACACTTCAGCAGGTTCATAAAACAAGGGGTGGATGCCGATGGCAGGGAGATAGGTGTATAAGAAAGTCCATGCAGACATATGGGCAGACCCGATGCCAGTGAAATCGAACAAGCCGCAACCCAAGGAGAGCAACAGGTTCAACCTTAAGAAGCTCATGTATGATGAGAGGAAAAAGAGCCTCATTGCACGCATGATTGCTCTCAATGCAACTACTGTCGCTAACGATATGAATGACGAAGATGATGATGAAGAGGATGGTTCCATCAAGTTTAGCTTATCTGTATTATTACTGTTGTTTTTTACATCAGACTTTGCATTGTTTGAGTTTTTGTTTAATTCTTTTTGTGATGCTGAATCTGAGATTGTTTAAGGAAAGAAGCACTACGTGGCACATTGAGTATTATTTACACAAAATTTGCGGAACCTCTTCATAACTGAGAACAAAATTGGTTATTCATCATTCAGTTAGATGATCGTTGCCTCAGTTCTTTTCGGCAGTATATATATTTACAGTGTGTCATAAGAAATGCGAGCAGCCCCTATCAATATATTAAATCCACAAAGAGCAGCAATGATAGTAACAGATTTCTTAAAGATTGGCAAAGTATTCAGCCAAGCCGATTTAAGATACAGGGAAGACCTCACTTTCCCTGGCCATATAATAGAGGAAGCTCGAAGCGTTAATGTTGGAAAACCCCCTACGCAAAGTCGTGAAAACCCCTTCAAAATTGAAGAAGCTGAGAGAAATTTTCCCATAAGAAAAGTTTCACTTATGTGGTAAGGACATTCATACAAATATGATGATATTGGAGCATAATGCATCGGGTGAAGATGCACTGAGTGGGTGGTTGGTTGCTGCTTTGGGTTCTGAAATTGAAAAGAAGGGCGATGGATTAAACAGAGACGTAATGAATTTAGCTCATGAGAAGATGATGAACATGTTTTTATATCTGAAGCGAAGGAGAAAGGTTTGTACACTGATCTGTTTTTGGATGGGCTTGGTAGTCGATATGCGTTTTAAAATGTTGTACATTTGATGCAAATGGTAGAAATCTATTTTTTTTATATAGCAAATGAGCGTATGTATGTACAAAAAAAAAAAAAGATTATAAGTTCGGTTGGGGGATTGGTCATATTGTCTCATGCTGGAAAATTGGTAACCTCCCTAATATATATGTACACACACGCTGCAACCAACGATTCAAATCATCTGGAATTTTATTGCTTTATAAATAAAATATTTAAATTGTCATTTAGAATTTTATTGCTATATGTTTAAATGTGCTTGAAATATGCACTTCCATATAGAAGAAGGGATGTCGTATATTAATATAGTGTATAGTATTTCTTTTTTACATGGACTATTTTAAATGCATGCCTTCTTTCTTGCTTCCAATATATCAAGTAATAGCAGCTTTCTTACTTTTAGGGCTAAACTTGACACTCATGCACAACTAAATAAGTATTAAACAATAAATAATGCTTTTAGGACGATCAAACACTAAGGATTTAACATCATATATTGCAAATACATTTCTTGAATTTAAACCATTGTTGTTCGATATAATTAGAATTTTTTTCCATTGGTCTAATTATTCCAATCTCAGTAACTATTTAAGACCATTTGACTACAAAGACCAGATGATAAGTCGATCCACTATCAACACAAACTAAAATTGTGGTCGAAATTTCATTATGACATAATATATTTACAAAAGCGTGCTACCGCCTTCCACTCACAGTAAATTCTATAGTTAAAAAGGTTCTTTCGTGAGACATCAGAGATCCATTGTAATAATGACAAAATTATTGTTCAAACACCAACAACATTTCAATAACTAATGAATTTATATTTCAATCAAGCATTATCTATGCGTACGACCATAATTTCACAATCCATAAATTTACTCTCGGGTATCTTCGCACACGTCCAACGGACGTGCCTAACCTACTGGTGTATATAATAAAAATATGATTTTTATTGTAAAACAATTCATTGCAAAACACTATTATTTTATATAGTTTATATAGGTGATGAAAAAGGTGATTTTTATTGTAAAACAATTTATTTTAAAACAAGGTCATTTTACATAGTTCATATAGATGATAAAAAGGTGGTTTTTATCATAAAACAATTTATTTCAAAATATGAATACCATCCAACACATGAATTTCAATTCAACGAATGAATATCGATTCAACACATGAAGGTTTTCTATAGTTTCTATATATAGATAAAAATGTGATTTTTATATTTAAAACACGAATACCATTCAACACATGAATTTCTAATCAACGAATGAATATCGATTCAACACATGAAGGTTTTCTATACAACGAATAAACATAGTTTCAGCAAATGAAAATAATTCAAACACATGAATATTATTCAAAATTTCGGCAGCATAACGGCAGGGTAGTTAAAACCGGGACCGTCCCTAGTACGGCTCCTCGCTCTACCTTAAAACCTCTCGGTTTTTGACAATGAGGATCATGCATCTAGTTCGCACGCAGGCGGCATGTATATATTTATTTCATTTCCACAAACTAATCTTATGTGGTTTCAACCAAATATTTCTTGACCACAAATAGGTATTTTTCAACCACAATCAATCAATATCAACCACAAACAATCCCAAACAACAATTCGCTATCAATCAATTTTCACACCAATCACAACCAATAAATATCGTCCATGGTTTATGGACGAGGGGCGTATAGAATATATATATATATATATTTATATATAGCAATTCACTTCTATTTCAACACATATATAATTTTTACAACGCATATATAACTTATACATCGAACGTACAACTTATACAACGCTTATACAAGAGGTGTACAACGCTTATATAACTCATACATCGACTATATAATTTATACATCGTCGTTTTCCATATCGTTTATAAATTAGAAATCTCACATTGGGTTCCACTCCACCAAAAATAGCAGAAGGCTCAGAAAAATACGCGGTCTCTTCTAAAATGCAGAAGGCGTCCACACGGTCACGATGTTTCCTGTTTCATCGAATTTCGTTAACGAACGAAAAAGATATGATTTTTCAAAGTTTGCAACGGTTTAAAGGTGTTAAAAAGGCCCATTTCTGGTCGATCCAATTTAACTTTAATTGACCAAAACACATTTTCTTTTGCCACGCTCACATACTAGCTTCAAAAATTATGAAATTTGAAACCTAGCAATAACTTCACATCCCGGATCCAACAAAAGAGGTTTCGTCGAATTCCGAGGTCGTATGCAAAATGGCCAATTTCACGGGCTATATAAATTCCATAGTGACCCTTCTGAAAATTCATTCGGCCATAACTTTTGCTTTCCGCTATGAAAATTCGATTTTTCAGATTCGTTAGAAAGGTATTCACTAACAGATTTAAATATTTTTGGTTTCACTAAAATTCGTTTTTTTTGCACCCGGTATAGTCCGACAAAGTTTGAATTCAATTTTTGAAACTACAGTGCCATTTCAGGCCTTGTTTATAATTATAATTAACTATATTGGTTTTCAATTGTCGATTCAAGATCAGTTTTCATTGCCATTATTTATAATATTTATTTTAAATATTTAAAATCCATTATTTTAACCAATTTAAAATTTTTAAATTGGTTCAGATTTTCTGGGTCATTACAATATGAGAGTTAAATAACAACTTAGGAATAAACCCACTCTCTAGATCACATGAATCAACATAAAATGAAACCATGATCTCTTTTTTTTGGTCATTTGTGAATTTAGTTGATATGATTATTATAAGTATAGCTTATTCATGCTAACTATCAAACTATAACATACCCACCAAATCACCTTACTATTTCTAATGAAAAATGAACAAGTTGAAATATACTTTAAGCATGTCCTATGAACTGTCAATTAGAACTATAGACCATCAAATTTTTATTTCAACCTTCACTTAATCACCAGCATCGTATGTAGATGAAAAGGTAATTAGTGAACATATGACTAAGCATAGCCTATTTGGTGTCAACAATATAGGCTATCAAATTCAATAATGAACACAAAACCAACAACATCAACATGACATGAAGCACAAAAAGTGAGCATGAATAAGCATATTATGTTGCATCTACAGAATCAAGAGAGCTTCATTACCCCTTAGTTGAAAGGGATTAGCCTCTAATGTATGTAATTATGACAACAAAGATAGATTGCAACATTAAAAATAAAGAAAAAAGAGAGAAATAATTAACAAAAATAAAATAAACTACTTGCATAAAATAAAACTATACTAATGCATAAAGTAAATAAAAAGAATTAAATGAACAAGAAATTAAATTGCATTAACACGAAAATTACATAAGAGCAAAATGGCTAAAAAGCCATGAAAGAAAGAAAGAGCTTTTATTCTCTACACTAAAACTAACTAAAAGAGAGGATCTATTTACATAACTTAAAGGGGTGGGTGTGTGTGTGTGTGTGTGTATATATGTGTGTATATATATGTTTGAAACCCAAAAACCCTAATTAGTTTTGTTGGAGACTACCAAAAATACCCCTTCATGAAGCTTCCATTTGTCTTTAGCCTTTAATTAATCATTAAAGGTTCATGAAGCTTTTTTGTCTCCACTTGCCAATATATTAGCTTCTAATTGCTCCATTAAAGAAAGAGTGATAATGGGTAGGGTCCTCCACTAACTTGTGTGTGAATTAATTCCATCTCCATTCCTTTGTATCCACTTTGTGCATGCATATCTCTATGTAAACCTCTATGCATACTTCATTTTTACTCCTAAATTCCTACAAGACACATGAAAATGAACAAGTAAACTTTATCAAAAATAAATACATGTAGAAATGACCGTTTTTCCCTAACATGAAGATGAATGCATGATAATTCGAGAATTTTAGGTTTTTGGTTAAAACATGTAGAAAAGTCCACTTGTGTAATTTATTTAATTAAACGAGAATAAATGTGTGAATATAAATGTGCATTTTTGCGTGTACATCAAATACCCACACACTTATATTTTTATTGGTCCTCGGATAAAGAAAAAAACCCTAAGATAAATCCATTTTCATATGGAGCACGATTGCATTGAGCGTATGCACAAGCCGTTAAACCTCTAGGTGTCCCCAGTAGGACGAGTGTTATTTTGTGAGGGTTTTCAGCGGATACTACCCACAAAATCCAAATTTTAAGTGCAAAAAATATTTATGAAATGCCAAATTCGAAAATATTTACAATATGAATGAAAGTTTTTTTAAAAAAGTATTTACAAATGGGTAATTTACTTTTAAATTTGACTCGAATGAGATAAACACGAGTTTGGGTCACCACTATGAAATTTAAGTCCATTACTAATCGAAACTTCAAACAAAAGTCCAATTATCGTTACAAACTCCTCCAGCATGGCCAGTTGTTTTAGTAGAAACATAGTGCAAATATGAAATGGATTCTATAATCGATATAAACAATCATAAAATGGCATCTCAATTTCCTTTTGGTTAACAAGTTACGTCAAATAAGTGAAGAAGGTGCTTGGATTTCAAGTGCTTACTTTTTCTTTATTATGATAAATATTTACACTATTATTATTTACAAATACCTAGGTATACCACCCCTACATTGCATTACGACTTACATGAGGGTCGGTAATCCTAAGGTGTCCAACTCATGAAATAAGACCAACATATAACCAACACACTGCATAACGGCTTACATGGGAGTTGGGACAGAGCTTGGTGAGTTTGCACACCAACGCTAGATGTACTAGCAATGTTGGATACACTTGGATTATTATTATTATTATATACATATTTTTTTCTTTCTTTTTTATCTCTTTTTTTCTATTTTTTTACATAAGAGAGAGAGTTAAGCGAGAATATCTCACCACAACTTCACTTAAAAGATCTAAAAAGTTATCGCAGGTTGTCTAAATCAACCATTTATTTAATCGGATTACAATTTAAAAAACATTTCATACTCATCACCTATGAATCTCCCTATATACCAGTTATTCTAAATTTTCTCTTAATTCAAGCTTTTCTTTCATTATTCGTTAAAAGAAGTAAAATTCCAAATATTTTAATCGTACGACCAAAACCGTATATTTACTTCATCGAGCCCATTTAAAAGTAAATTAAAATGCTTTTTTTGAATTTTTGAATTTTTTTGAATGAGAAAAAGAAAAGAAAAATCTGTGCAAAACCAAAATAAATATGAATTAATGAAAAAACCAAAACAACTATGAAACCCCCCCTACACTTTATTTCGACTGTGTCCCCACAGTCAAGTGAAAGGAGGAAAAAAAGGAAGATTTTTTTTTTTGAAAATATGTCCTATATTTACAAAAAAGAAAAAAAATATTTATAGTATAGAAGAAAATATATTGACAAGAAGTAAATGAAATGATCTTCCAAAGACAGGTTCATTTGTCTCTTCAAGTATGGGAGACACAATTCAAGCTTGAAAAACCAAATCATAGAAGATTTTGAAGTTAAACGTTTGTTTGGAAAAACGAATGTCGTTTTATTAAATTTTGAGTGAGTGGTTCGTTTTCGATGGTTTTAGCGGTAGACTGAATAAATGGTTGAAATTCATGTTTAAATTCACCAATTAGAATTTCAAATTTATCATTGAAAATTTGTTCAAAAATATTGATTTCAAAATCCAAATGGTGATTCAAATCTACACTTTCGCATTTCAACTCTTCTTCGAAAAGACCAAAAAATTTGTGTTCATCAAATTCGTCTTCCTTTGAATTATTCACAGCTTCATTGCATAATTTTTTTTTCAAATTCCAAAATTGTGGTTTGAAATTCGTTATTTTTTGTAAAAGGAAGATCGATTTTGAGATTTAGTTCTACCCTCTCAAAAGAATTGAAATACAACTCAATTGCCATATTATTAACAACTTCGTTAAAATTGTTATTTTCCATTTCGAAAGTTGTTATTTTAAAATCATCGATTCTGGTAAAAGGTGGATTGATGTTCGAGTCGCACATTTGGATTTGATTTTATTTCTCACGAAACTTCAAGTAGTTTTCATACAACAAATCCACGCAGTCATTTTGTTTATTTGCTTAACAAAATCATATTTATAATTAATTACATGAGAATTTTCAATATGAAATTGTTGAGAACAAAAGTTTTCATTTGCACTACAATTGAAATAAATCCCATTGCCAAAATCATTTGAAAAGTTATTCACATTTCCATTTTGAATTTGAAATTCATTTTGGAGTTCGAAAGTGAATTGGCAAGGGTTATAATCAAAATCATTTGAATTTGGAATTTAATTTGAATTTGATTATCTTGAAAACTTTGACTTGAATTGTTACACATGCATGAATTAAAGGTTTCATTATTTCTTTCAATTTGTTCAAGTAAAGATTCAATATTTGTTTCCAAAGTTGAGGGTTGATCGTTATTTTGAAAATTTTGTGGTGCAAAATCAAGATTATTTTGAAATACCCCCATACTTATCTTTTGATTATCTTGAAAACTTTGACTTGAATTGTTGCACATTGATGAATTAAAGGTTTCATTTAGTCTTTGACTTGATTCAAGTAAAGACCGGATACTTGTTTCAAGACTTGAGGGTTGATCATCGTTTTGAAAATGTTGTGGTGTAAAATAAGGATTATTTGAGAATTTTGAAAGGTTTGTTGTGTAAATCCAAATTGTTTGTACAATAGTAGTTATTAAAATATCCATATGAATTTGCTGTAAAATTATATGGATTATATTTATTTTCACAACTATCATAAAATCCATGGGAACAAGGAAATTGAGACATTTCCAAGAAAATAGTTTTTTTTTTTAGATTTTGAATTTTTTTTCAAAGAGAAAAAGGTGAAAAACAAAATTTACAAAATAAAGTTTTTTTTTTAGATTTTGACTTTTTTTTGTTTTTTTGTGTATGCATGAACCTAGTGCAGCTATATGAATGCAAATTAAATATTTACAAATTTTCTATAGTTATATAATGACGGTTAGATTAATTTCAACAAAAAATTTCTCAGCCAGTTAGCGGATAGGAGTTATCGGTGCACCAAGAATCACCCTAGCAATGCAACCGGAGATTTAAGTACCTTCAGAGGAACAACCGATATTATATTTATGTATCACCGTAATATTTATAAATGGTTATTACTCTGACATAATCTAGACACTGAAAAATAATTCGTTAGAAATAAACCAATTTGTTAAAATATAATGATGTCCTTAGAAAAAAAACTAAGATGAATGCAAAACAAAAATTAAACGTGAATTAACAATGCAACTACGATTGATTTTTTTTTTGAATATATGCAAATGCAAGCAACCAACAATGCAAGGAAAATAAAAACAAGGGATGAGAAATACCTAAGTCTGTTGTAGCTATTAGCAATTTTTTTTAAAGCGGCAATATTTTAAGCAAGCAAGCAAAGCGGTGCAATTTTTAGCAAGTAATTCCAATCCTTTATGTAATATCTACAACCTGAGATGTAGTAAATAAAAACTTATTTTTAACTAATAAAAAGAAAACAACTCAAATGAATTGATACCAAATTCACCCTTTTTTGGAACTATGATATAGTTCGCTGTAAAAAAAATAAACACACCCACTTCAATACCGACCCAAACGGAACGAGCTAAGCCCAACCGAAATATCCTTTCCAACATATTTTCAGAACAAAACAAATTCAAGATGCATCCTTCTTAACCAAAATCACGAAAACTAACAAACAAACCCAAAAAAACCAAAATGAAATCGTATGAGATTGAAATCTCGACTCGGTTTGATTTAGGCACCTGACGATTTGGGTATTGAGGTGATTTCAAGATCTGGAATTTCGAGGGAGGTTTCAGTTGCGGTTTACAGTTGATCTTTAGCTAATTTTGAATTGGGTTGAGGCCCGTCGTGTGGTTGCGTTTTGGGTTTGAAGTTGATTGCGTGATGGAGATTGCGAATTGGATTTGGGTAGTTTGCGTGTGGAGTATGGGAGGAAGGTGACTGCGGGTTGGCTATTGAACTGTTGGTGGATGATGAACTAGGGGCGAACGAAGCTGTTGCAAGGTTATGTGATTGAATTTGGTGAAGCAGTAGGGTCTTTGACAGTAGGGAAGTGATAAGGATATGGAGGAGTTTGCAGAAGGTGTTTGTGAAGTTGTGGAGGATTGTTATGACAATGAAGTTAGGAGGTGATGTGATGAATTAAAGCTGTGAATTGGGTGTGGAGTTGTAACAACCCGTATTTTCAATAATCTGTTATAACATAAATCGAGGCAGAATTTAATTCTAAAATCTGAATCAAGGGAAATGGGCTATGCCATTGCGTTCGTCTCGGAAAAATACGCGAAATAGAGTCCGAGTTTTCGAAAATCGGAGTCCGTATGACCCGATTAAGGCCCAACGAAGTTTTTAGAAAATTCCTAAGTAAAAACAGATTTCAAATTCAAGTTTGAATTTGAAAATTTGGGCCAGTTTGGGCCAGGTGGGAGAATTCCCACCAGAACACCCAAGTCGACAGCCCTGTCGACTTAGGAGTCGACTTGGTTGGACCCATGTCGACAGCCCTGTCGACTTGGCTGTCGACTTGGTCCAGCCGGGCTGTTTAGCCTGGTGCACCATTTTGAGATTGTGTTGAGCTTGGGGGCCAGATTCGGTTTTGAGGGCTGAGATTGGAACTAGGGTTTAATCCTATGGCCTAAAACACTTGCCTAATCTATAAATAAGACCCTAACCAACCCTAAATCATCATTATTCATTCTAGTAACTAAACTATGGCAAAATCAATCCTCTCATGGCCTCCACTCTCTTCATAAAATTCCTAAATAAATTTCTATGAGATTTTCCATGCATACAAGTGTTTTCAAGCTTGTATAAGCATCATTAGCTTGCATTCAAGTCAAGTTTCTATATTTGCATCATAAAGAAAGAGTTTTGATCATTTTGGCTCAAGGGTTTTTATGTTAGAGCTTGCATTTTGGGTCTATTTGATTGCATAAGGGCTTTGTCATATTTTTGAGTCTTCATAAGCTTTGTAAGCCCTATTCTACTTTCATACTTAAACTCTAAAGTTAAATGTATGATATGCAAGTTTATATGCAAGTTTACTATGCCATGAAATGCAAGTTTATCATGTTGTGATATGCAAGTTTATATGCAAGTTTATCATGTTGTGATATGCAAGTTTATATGCAAGTTTGCTATGCCATGAAATGCAAGTTTATCATGTTGTGATATGCAAGTTTATATGCAAGTTTATCATGTTGTGATATGCAAGTTTATATGCAAGTTTATCATGTTGTGATATGCAAGTTTATATGCAAGTTTGCTATGCCATGAAATGCAAGTTTATCATGTTGTGATATGCAAGTTTATCATGTTGTGATATGCAAGTTTATATGCAAGTATGCCAAGTTATGTTATGCAAGTTTGGGTTGAACATTTTGTTCATGCTATCATGTTATGCAAGCTTATCTTGGGTTTGTGAACATAAAGCTTCAAGCTTTATGCCAAAGGTTGCATTTTGGCAACATGTAAGTTACCATATCCCTTATGATAACTTGCATGTGAGGCTAAATGCGAACTTATGGCCATTTCTACATGTCATTTAGCACCATGTATCACCAATATGCCAAGTTTGGTTTTATGCATGCTTTTGAGGCCTAAAAATGTAATATGCAAGTATATGAACATATGTACATTTCATATGCCACCATGTTGAACTTGTGGCTTCAACACCTTTTATGTCATGATTATGCCAAGTTCCCTCTTTCTATCCTTTATGCGCTATTGCGATATGTAAGCGATGGGATTGCGTTTGGGGTTGGGTAAAAGTAAAAGACAAAAAAACATAAGCTTGGGAATTTACCTATTAAGTTAGGTCTACCCATTGGGAATTTACCTATTAAGTTAGGTCTACCCAATTGCTTGAAAACTTGTAACATGTTTTGGAAACATGATGGACATGACACTTAGAAAAGATAAGTGTGGCCAACTCGAGGTTGGGTTGAGTTTGTAGCGTAAACCTACCCGGAACCGACCGGCTTAACTAGTTGCTACAAACAATAGGACTCAATGTGAGAAGTTGGTCATGTTGTACCTTGAACCCGAGGTTAGACCAAGTTGTGGTGTAAAGCTACCCGGACCCGCCCGGCTTAACTAGTAACCACAACAAGGTCTAATGTGAGAGGTTAAGGCGCATTAAATTAATTAATGCCTCGTGATTAGGGTTAAGTCATGGTCCACTTAATACTTAACCAACTTGGGCTTGGTAGATTAATCGGGGTTAAGTCGTGAACTTATCGTTACACTTAACCAAGTTAATCCATGATTAGCAAGAGGGTTAATCCGTACTTAACCCACTAGAAAATCCTAGCAATGGGGGGCCCACTCCGCAGTAAATCCCCAAAAATTGGTATCATTAAGGCCCTAGGGACTAGGCTAGGGAGGGGGCACGATTACTGGGCTGGAGGTAAGCGACCCAATAAACGACGGCCGTGTGGTATGCCGATGTAGTTCCGGACGGACTATGGTCGTGCACGTAGTCCGTATTTGGAGAAGTCACCCATGGGTACCAGTAGATCGAGACTGTGCACTCATGTTTATGGTGTCCAGGGGTTGGCACCCTAGGGCTTGATACACCCGAAGGGTGGACCCGGCACAGTTCGACTACAATTAAGTTTGGGCCGTATTGACACCAACACGTGACGAGTTAGGCTTAGGGAGCCGATCGACTAGACCATTTGGTTGGACCTCGTGTTAGGGTCACTTCATGTTATTGGACCTTGTGTTAGGGTCACCTCATGTTATTGGACCTTGTGTTAGGGTCATTTCATGTTATTGGGCCAAAGCTTGGGCCAAGGGATCAATTCTTGTTTATTCCAGTCATGTTAGTTTGCTAGTACACCTGTGGTGCAAAACCTTAATCCTGATTATGCGATGACACCTTTATCTACCTTGTCAGTTAATCATCATGCTAGTATGTTGTTATCCTTATGTTCATCCCTGCTGCTCATGCCAGTTAACTTTATCAGTTTATATTGATTGTAGTAGGGCTTACTCAGCCTTTTTGACTGACCTGTTTTCTTTCGCCTCTTTTCTTCCGTTTCCCCCCCCAGGTTCTCAGGGAGGGAATATTGGAGCTTAGATTGGATTTCTGATCGCTCGCTTGTGGGATTTTAGCTCATGTACGGTCTTGACATGAAGCTAGCTATGGTTATCACTTATTTGGGGATAGTACTTATGTATTTCAGTTTTTCAGTTGATGTTGTTTTATCTAGACTTGTTTATTTGGAAAGTTGACATTGTGTTGTACCAGACTGGTTTTGAAATGGTTTGAAATCTTCCGCTGTTTTATCTATATTATTTACTCTATTTACATATATACATATGTTCTTGTTCTGCCTTGATATATCATTATGCATGTTTACCTGATTCAAACGCCCCTCCAAAGTCAGAGTGCTTGCAAGAGACACCCTGGCGGAGGCGGGGTGTTACATTTGGTATCAGAGCATATGGTTTACGAGAAGGAACAAAAAGGTTTTTAAAACTTTTGGAAAACTATTTTCAAAACTAAGTATAAAGTATTTTCCAAAGAAAAGTCTAGTTTATTTTAAAGGCTATTCCCCAAAAAGCCATTAGCAAAATTCCTTCGTTTTTTTCGCCATTTTGAATCTATCTTTTTCTTCGTTTTCAGTATGGCCGATTACTTTGCCATTCCGGAGGGAGTACACGTACATGTTTGGTATAGGAGACTTTTGGAGGCTAGGGCGACCGAAGCCGGCCCCGCAAATAATACTTCTCCTCCGGTAGTTGATGTTCCTCCTCCTCCTGTCGCTGAGGTTCCTCTTCCTCCTTCCCCTCAGCATCCTCCAGATGACTTCGCAAAGATTTGCCAAGATTTTAAGGCGATGGGTTGTAAGAATTTCTTTGGAATTGAGACTTTCGTAGAGGCCAGGAATTGGTTGAAAGAAACCGAAGATCTTTTTGCCTTCTTTGATATAGATGACCGTAGGAAGGTTTTATTAGCAGTGTGGTTGCTAAAGGAAGAAGCTGAACGTTGGTGGGTGATCTCCACCGTTACTAGGCCAATTGAGACTTGGGATGACTTTCGGGGAAAGTTTGGACTAAGGTTTCTATCACTGAAGCAAGGGGACATGACCATTAGGGAATACATAGATAAGTTTAATCAACTGACTCGGGTCGGTTTGGACTTGGTTAACACAGCTCCGAAGAAGGCCCTATCCTTTGCTCTAGGATTAAACGAGCCATTACATGGTTTAGCCATGACTCATATACCCTTGGGGGCAACTTTCGAGAGTTTGGTGAATATGGCCCTACTCAATGAAGAGAATAGGAGTAACAAGAAGGAGATCAAGATGAATTATACCCAAGCCAAGAAGACTGATTCCCAGTGGAAAGGAAATCAGGGTAATCCAAGCGGTCAGAGCAGTCAAGGCAATAAGAACAAGAACAAGGCAAAGGAAACAAGAAAGTGCAACTTCTGTGGGATTGTTAGGCACATAGTCAAGGACTGTAGAAGAAGAGAAGGAAATTTGGTGAATGCTTTTTCTGCGGTGAGATTGGACATTTCAGTAAGGATTGCCCGAAGAAGCAAGGGCAAGGCCAGGGTCAGCCTCAGCGTGCTGGACCTTCAGGAGGGCAAGTTCATGCTCTCAATGCCGCTCCAGTTCCCGATCGAGGTAGTATTTCCGTTGAAAGTCTTGTTTACATTTCTGATTTTCCTGTTCGTACCTTGTTTGATTCTGGTGCATCGCATAGCTTTATCCCATCTGATCTTGTTGATAGTTTGCACCTTGGTACTAGCTTGGTAGATGATCCCGTCCGTGTCTCAAATCCTATTGGGGGTTCCGCCCATTTATCTATGATATGTGGGGATTTGAGGATCTCTATACTGAGTGTAGAGTTCTTGTGCAGTGCTTATGTTCTTTGTTTTAGGGGATACAGATTGATATTGGGCATGGATTGGCTGTCCAGATACGCAGCCATTCTTGATTGTGAGCATAGGGTTGTGAGGCTCGTGACTCGCCTCGGAAACACCTTAGAGATTTCTTGTGATCCGAGAGGTCCCGTCATGTTGTGCTATCTTGAATCACTCGACTCGTCAATGGAAACTCTTCAGTCTGTGAGAGTGGTTCGAGAGTATCCGGATGTTTTCGATGAAGTTAGGGGGTTGCCCCCTAAGCGAGAGATTGATTTCCGCATTTATCTGGTGGATAATGCAAAGTCGGTTTCTTTGCCCGTTCGGCACATGGCTCCGCGTGAAAGGCGGGAGCTAAGTAAGCAAGTGAAGGAGTTGCTTGAGAAGAACTTCATTAGACGAAGTATATCTGAATGGGGAGCGCCTGTGGTATTTGCTACCAAGGCAGATGGTTCTCTCCGATTTTGTGTTGACTATCGAGAGTTGAATTAGCTGACTAAGAAGAACAGACACCCGTTACCGAGGATTGATGATCTCTTTGACCAGCTTATCGGTGCTTCTGTTTTCTCTCAGCTTGATCTTGCTACGGGATTCCATCAGCTCAGGGTAGCTGAAGATAGTATAGACAAGACTGCGTTCAGAACTCCAGATGGATTCTTCGAATGGCTTGTCATGCCGTTTGGCTTGACTAATGCACCCGCATAGTTCGTGGACTTGATGAGTAGGGTGTTCAGGGAGTTCTTGAACAAATTTGTCGTGGTCTTCGTAGTTGATATTCTGATCTTCTCTAAGGATGAGGAAGAGCACGCAAGGCATCTCGTGGAGGTGATGGATACGCTTAGAGTGCATCAGTTGAAGGCCAATTTCTCCAAGTGTCACTTTTGGAGAAGGGAAGTTAGATTCCTTGGGCACATAGTTTCTAAGCAAGGCTTAGCGGTGGATCCCGCTAAAGTAGTTGCAGTTCAGGATTGGAAGACTCCAAGGAATGCAATCGAAGTAAGAAGTTCTCTCAGTTTAGTTAGTTAGTAAGCGTCCCTTGAGTTTAGACCTACCCTTCTGGATCAAGTAGGGACTTCACAGAAAGAAGACCCGCAGTTAGTCGAGATCATGGACAAGTTGATTAGAGGCAAGATGATAAGTCACCTCGCTATAGATGACAAGGGATGGCTAAGACGCGATGAGAGAAAGAAGGTTCTTGAAGATGCACATCACCTGAGGAGGTGGCCGAGTTTGTCTCAAGGTGCATGTTGTGCCAACAGGTTAAAGGCCGAGTCATAGAAGCCCGGTGGGCTGTTATATCCATTGGAGGTCCCCGCAATGGAAGGGGAAAAAACGCCACGAAGGATTTCGTGGAGGGACTGCCTAGATCAAGGAAGGGAAGACGAGCATGTCGGTCATAGTGGGTAGACTCACGAAGAGTGCTCATTTCACTCCGGTAAAGAGCGAAAGGACTGCGTCATAGCTAGCGACAGTTTACTTTCAAGAAATAAAGCGGTTGCACGAGGTTCCCTAAAGTATAGTTAGTAACCATGACTCATCCAGTCTTGGGATAGTCTACAGAAAGTCATGAGCAAGCAACTGAATCTAAGCACGGCCTATCATTCGCAGGCGGATGGTTCATTGGCAACGTGGATTGGTATTTTCAAGAAAAGTTCTACTGCATGGAATACTTTATGGTAAGTAAACGAGATCCAGGATTCACTAGTGGATTTTGGAGAGCTTGCATGAAACCATGAGGTCATAGTTATGTTTAAGCCAAGAATGTTAGAAGTGTAAGTGAACAAGGAAGACGAGAGGCGACAATGAAATGGGTTCCAACTCATATTTGGAAATAAGAGTTAGGAAACTAAGGAATCATGAAGTAAAAGACGGTCAAAGCACAGTGGAGTTAAGCTCAAGGAAACGTGACTTAGAAGACTGAAGGCTAGATACACGCATCATATCTCTTTTTAAGAGCATATCCTTGATCCTTGTTTTCCTGTGGAACTTACTCGCATATTATCATTTTATGTATATCCTCTCGGTTCCATTTTCGGTCCTATTTCTGTCGGGAGGTATGACTTATTGGCTAGTAATACATGTCAGGGTTTGAAGGGGGTCCGTTAGGTTGACTAAACCTTTTGGGCTTTTATAGAGTATGGGTTGGATTAGGAAGGGATTTCTTGTAATCCAAAAGGAGTATATCTTGCTTATCTTCCCGATCTCTTTGTAGCATATCTTTTGCTATCCAGGTGGGTCTTGATCATCTAGTATATCGTGTTAATCTTGTCATGAGAACCTTAGGTAGAAACCCTTTGGATGAAACATGTGTTTGAAACATGTTATGCTTGATGGTTGCAAGTGGTTGCAAGTGGTTACTTGTGGATGCATTATACACGTTAGGCACTAGATCGGCTCACACACTCCTCATATTGCATATGCATGAGTGTTTACGCTTATTCATGGATGAAAATTTTTGTGTTATCACATGGATGTTGCATATGGATGTATGTTATGTGCACACATATAGATGTTATACATTATGTTAGGAATTGCATACATGTGGATTCATTTCACTAACATAATTTGCATTGATGATATTTGCATTAGATAAGTACATATACACACACCTTTGCATATGTTCATACAACATTTAGAATCTTGTAAGGACAATGATTGCTCGTGGATGATGGTTTGGTAGATGGATGATTGGATGGTAGGATATGTTCTTCCTAACTTGAAGATTTCGGGGACGAAATCCTTTAAGGAGGGGAGAATGTAACAACCCGTATTTTCAATAATCTGTTATAACATAAATCGAGGCAGAATTTAATTCTAAAATCTGAATCAAGGGAAACGGGCTATGCCATTGCGTTCGTCTCGGAAAAATACGCGAAATAGAGTCTGAGTTTTCGAAAATCGGAGTCCGTATGACCCGATTAAGGCCCAACGAAGTTTTCAGAAAATTCCTAAGTAAAAACAGATTTCAAATTCAAGTTTGAATTTGAAAATTTGGGCCAGTTTGGGCCAGGCGGGAGAATTCCCGCCAGAACACCCAAGTCGACAGCCCTGTCGACTTTGGAGTCGACTTGGTTGGACCCAAGTCGACTTGGTTGGACCCAAGTCGACAGCCCTGTCGACTTGGCTGTCGACTTGGTCCAGCCGGGTTGTTTAGCCTGGTGCACCATTTTGAGATTGTGTTGAGTTTGGGGGCCAGATTCGGTTTTGAGGGCTGAGATTGGAACTAGGGTTTAATCCTATGGCCTAAAACACTTGCCTAATCTATAAATAAGACCCTAACCAACCCTAAATCATCATTATTCATTCTAGTAACTAAACTATGGCAAAATCAATCCTCTCATGGCCTCCACTCTCTTCATAAAATTCCTAAATAAATTTCTATGAGATTTTCCATGCATACAAGTGTTTTCAAGCTTGTATAAGCATCATTAGCTTGCATTCAAGTCAAGTTTCTATATTTGCATCATAAAGAAAGAGTTTTGATCATTTTGGCTCAAGGGTTTTTATGTTAGAGCTTGCATTTTGGGTCTATTTGATTGCATAAGGGCTTTGTCATATTTTTTAGTCTTCATAAGCTTTGTAAGCCCTATTCTACTTTCATACTTAAACTCTAAAGTTAAATGTATGATATGCAAGTTTATATGCAAGTTTACTATGCCATGAAATGCAAGTTTATCATGTTGTGATATGCAAGTTTATATGCAAGTTTATCATGTTGTGATATGCAAGTTTATATGCAAGTTTGCTATGCCATGAAATGCAAGTTTATCATGTTGTGATATGCAAGTTTATATGCAAGTTTATCATGTTGTGATATGCAAGTTTATATGCAAGTTTATCATGTTGTGATATGCAAGTTTATATGCAAGTTTGCTATGCCATGAAATGCAAGTTTATCATGTTGTGATATGCAAGTTTATATGCAAGTTTATCATGTTGTGATATGCAAGTTTATATGCAAGTATGCCAAGTTATGTTATGCAAGTTTGGGTTGAACATTTTGTTCATGCTATCATGTTATGCAAGCTTATCTTGGGTTTGTGAACATAAAGCTTCAAGCTTTATGCCAAAGGTTGCATTTTGGCAACATGTAAGTTACCATATCCCTTATGATAACTTGCATGTGAGGCTAAATGCGAACTTATGGCCATTTCTACATGTCATTTAGCACCATGTATCACCAATATGCCAAGTTTGGTTTTATGCATGCTTTTGAGGCCTAAAAATGTAATATGCAAGTATATGAACATATGTACATTTCATATGCCACCATGTTGAACTTGTGGCTTCAACACCTTTTATGTCATGATTATGCCAAGTTCCCTCTTTCTATCCTTTATACGCTATTGCGATATGTAAGCGATGGGATTGCATTTGGGGTTGGGTAAAAGTAAAAGACAAAAAAACATAAGCTTGGGAATTTACCTATTAAGTTAGGTCTACCCATTGGGAATTTACCTATTAAGTTAGGTCTACCCAATTGCTTGAAAACTTGTAACATGTTTTGGAAACATGATGGACATGACACTTAGAAAAGATAAGTGTGGCCAACTCGAGGTTGGGTTGAGTTTGTAGCATAAACCTACCCGGAACCGACCGGCTTAACTAGTTGCTACAAACAATAGGACCCAATGTGAGAAGTTGGTCATGTTGTACCTTGAACCCGAGGTTAGACCAAGTTGTGGTGTAAAGCTACCCGGACCCGCCCGGCTTAACTAGTAACCACAACAAGGTCTAATGTGAGAGGTTAAGGCGCATTAAATTAATTAATGCCTCGTGATTAGGGTTAAGTCATGGTCCACTTAATACTTAACCAACTTGGGCTTGGTAGATTAATCGGGGTTAAGTCGTGAACTTATCGTTACACTTAACCAAGTTAATCCATGATTAGCAAGAGGGTTAATCCATACTTAACCCACTAGAAAATCCTAGCAATGGGGGGCCCACTCCGTAGTAAATCCCCAAAAATTGGTATCATTAAGGCCCTAGGGACTAGGCTAGGGAGGGGGCACGATTACTGGGCTGGAGGTAAGCGACCCAATAAACGACGACCGTGTGGTACGCCGATGTAGTTCCGGACGGACTATGGTCGTGCACGTAGTCCGTATTTGGAGAAGTCACCCATGGGTACCAGTAGATCGAGACTGTGCACTCATGTTTATGGTGTCCAGGGGTTGGCACCCTAGGGCTTGATACACCCGAAGGGTGGACCCGGCACAGTTCGACTACAATTAAGTTTGGGCCGTATTGACACCAACACGTGACGAGTTAGGCTTAGGGAGCCGATCGACTAGACCATTTGGTTGGACCTCGTGTTAGGGTCACTTCATGTTATTGGACCTTGTGTTAGGGTCACCTCATGTTATTGGACCTTGTGTTAGGGTCATTTCATGTTATTGGGCCAAAGCTTGGGCCAAGGGATCAATACTTGTTTATTCCAGTCATGTTAGTTTGCTAGTACACCTGTGGTGCAAAACCTTAATCCTGATTATGCGATGACACCTTTATCTACCTTGTCAGTTAATCATCATGCTAGTATGTTGTTATCCTTATGTTCATCCCTGCTACTCATGCCAGTTAACTTTATCAGTTTACATTGATTGTAGTAGGGCTTACTCAGTCTTTTTGACTGACCTGTTTTCTTTCGCCTCTTTTCTTCCGTTTCCCCCCCAGGTTCTCAGGGAGGGAATATTGGAGCTTAGCTTGGATTTCTGATCGCTCGCTTGTGGGATTTTAGCTCATGTACGGTCTTGACATGAAGCTAGCTATGGTTATCACTTATTTGGGGATAGTACTTATGTATTTCAGTTTTTCAGTTGATGTTGTTTTATCTAGACTTGTTTATTTTGAAAGTTGACATTGTGTTGTACCAGACTGGTTTTGAAATGGTTTGAAATCTTCCGCTGTTTTATCTATGTTATTTACTCTGTTTACATATATACATATGTTCTTGTTCTACCTTGATATATCATTATGCATGTTTACCTGATTCCAACGCCCCTCCAAAGTCAGAGTGCTTGCAAGAGACACCCTGGCGGAGGCGGGGTGTTACAGGAGTTGTTTGGAGGGGGCAACTTTGACGAGGGTGAGGATATTGACAAGCTTGTTGAAGTTAGTTTGTATGGTATAATCAGACGGTGGACTGGAGGAGGTAGAAGTGTGATCTGACTTAACAGAGGATTGGGTAATGAAGTTGTTGGTTGGATTTTGTTGACAGTGAAGAGGTTATAGGTTGTGTGGAATGATATGCAGGCGGATCAATTGTAGTGTAGAAGGTAGATGGGGGAGCTGGTTTGAGTTGTATAAGTGAACGACAGTAGGCAGTGAATGCTGTATGTGTTTGAAGAGAGGATGGTGCTGTCTGGTCGCTGCTGTGGAAGGAGGAATGTAAAGTGGTAGTTTGTATGTGGTGGTCTTTAGAATGTAGAATGTGGTCTGTATGGTGATGGATTGTGGATGAATGAATTTGACGTGCACAGTTGTATGGATGATGAAGTTGCTTTTGATGTGAAGAATGTATTGGAGGGGGGTGTTTGTTGTGCAAAGAAGAAGGGAGATGATACAAAAAAGAAGAAAATAAGAAAACACAAATGTAATGAGGACAGGAATGAGTATGAAATGTAATCAGAAAGATGCAATGTAAAACTTTTTTTTTCAATATACTGAAACCACACAGTAATGCAAAGTATTTGTAGTCTTTCTTCCCAGACTTTGAAACAACAGAGGCTAGAAAACTGCATAAACACAGAGAACTTAATTTGAACAAATAAAACTTGATCAAATGGTAAGTAGAGTGTAAGATAAACTCAGATTAAAGTAAAAATGAAATTGAGATGCGATCAGAGACAGTCAGCCAAACCTCTTTTTTTATTTTTGGGCACTGTTTGCAAAGAAACAATGCAATGAAAATGAACAATGAAAAGAAACACCGCAAAATTGAGTAATGCAAAGAAATAAAGAAATTGCAATCTGAATGAACAGTGCAACAGAGTGATGTTTTTTTAAGATGACTCAATAAAAATAAATTCAAAAACAAATTCAACAAAATCACACAAACAAAAATTAACACATGATCAAAACAAAACACGAAAACAAACGCAATGATACATACAAACTAACAAACCTGAAAATGAAACAAATTTTTTTTTTAAAGGAAAAACCGTACTAAATGAAAACACACATAAAAACGAACACAAAAGAAACACAAAAACCAAGCACAAGCGAACAAGCAAACATTTTTTTTTCAAGAAGAACAACACAATAAAGTTAATCCGAAGAATAAAACCAAAAATAAATTCTTTCTCCGGCAACGACGCCAAAAACTTGTTTGATAACGAATATTCTAAAAAATCGTCATGAAGTGTATATTACCGCAAGCGCAGGGCGTACATTTGTAGTACGTTAGCGAATACGAGTCGATCCACGAGGAAAGAAGTGATTCTAATTTTATTCAATCAAACTAAAACGAAGTTGAGTGATATTTTAACTATAACTACAACTAAACTAAATTAGCAAACTAAGATAGATAAGAATATAAGAGTTAACTAACAACTTAGGAATAAATCCACTCTCTAGGTCACATGAATCAACATAAAATGAAACCATGATCTCTTTTTTTTTTTGGTCATTTGTGAATTTAGTTGATATGATTATTATAAGTACAGCTTATTCATGCTATTAATTAGCACAAAATAAACTATCAAACTATAACATACCCACTAAATCATCTTACTAGTTCTAATGAAAAATGAAAAAGTTGAAATATACTTTAAGCATGGCCTATGAACTATCAATTAGAACTATAGACCATCAAATTTTTATTTCAACCTCCACATAATCACTATCATCATATGTAGATGAAAAGATAATTAGTGAACATATGACTAAGAATAGCCTATTTGGTGTCAACTAGGCTATCAAATTCAAATATGAACACAAAACCAATAACATGAACATGACATGGAGCACAAAAAGAGAGCATGAGTAAGCAAATTATGTTGCATTTACATAATCAAGAGAGCTTCATTACCCCTTAGTTGAAAGGGATTAGTCTCTAATGTATGTAATCATGACAACAAAGATAGATTGCAACATTAAAAATAAAGAAAAAAGAGAGAACTAATTTACAAAATTAAACTAAACTACTTGCATAAAATAAAACTATATTGATGCATAAAGTAAATAACAAGAATCAAATGAACAAGAAATTAAATTGCATTAACATGAAAATTACATAAGAGGGAAATGGCTAAGAAGCCATGAAAGAGAGAAAGAGCTTTGATTCTCTACACTAAAACTAACTAAAAGAGAGGATCTATTTACACTATATAAAGGAGTGTGTGTGTGTGTCTCTCTCTCTCTCTCTCTCTCTATATATATATATTTGAAACCTTAATAACTTTTGTTGGGTACTACCAAAAATACCCCTTCATGAAGGTTCCTTTTGTCTTCAGCCTTTAATTAACCATTAAAAGTTCATGAAGCCTTTTTTGTCTCCACTTGCCAATATATTAGCTTCTAATTGATCCATTAAAGAAAGAGTGTTAATAGGTAGGTCCCTCCACTAAGTTGTGTGTGAATTAATTCCATCTCCATTCCTTTGTATCCACTTTGTGCATGCATATCTCTATGTAAACTTTATGTGCATACTTCATTTTTACTCCTAAATTCCTACAAGACACATGGAAATGAATAAGTAAATTTTATGAAAAAAATACAGGCAGAAATGACCATTTTGCCCTAATATCAAGATGATTGCATGATATAGGTTTTTTGTTAATACATGTAAAAATAGCCCACTTATGTTATTTATTTAACTAAAACGAGAATAAATGTGTGAATATAAATGTGCATTTTTACGTGCGCATCAATTAATTAATGAAATATTAATTAAGGGGCATAGTGATTGGTTGATGCTTTGAATGGATGTTTTGTTTTTCTTTGATAGTTAAATAACCGACCATCGAAGTTTTTGACCATCATTGTCAATATGGAGAGACCGGTTGGATTATTATCCGAGAACCACTCCGTATTGGCAGTAGCGTTGCGAATCAAATTATAAGAAGACAATCGAAGATTGAGTAAATTGCAAGGGCTTTTTCTATTAATCCTAGGTAGAAATTTCCTAAGATATATTAACGGAAATTCTGCCTTCGGTTTCATTCAGTCCCAAAACAAACGGGTATGGACGAATGTCTGACATAATATTTCCAATGATCGCATATGTTGGTCTGTACAAATATACATCTAGTGGCGGAGAATTTATTCTCTTAGCATAATATCCAAAATATCTTTGTGCAAATCAATTAGTGATTAACGGATCTGACAATGTGACATTCAAAGTGATTGTGCTATCAATGAAAGTTAAGTAACCATAACCTCAAGGCTCGCAACCGAGGAATGGTATAAAATCGGGTAGGTCGCATGGCTAAGTGGGTCGCACCGAAGTAGGGTGTATTGTCACCTGATCTAGAGAAATTCCATTTGCTTCTTAAATCTTTCAATGTTTTCCCTTTTGGGAAACAGTTGCTGATCCCAACTGCTGGTGACAATACATTCGGTACTCTCAAGCGAAATGAGGAACCGATCATGTTTAGTGTAACAACCCGAAAATTGAGGCTAAATTTAAAATTTTTATTTCATAAAATTTTGTTAGAAAATACGGAAGAATTTAAAAAATTTATTTTTAAATTAAAATAATAATAATAGCAGTTGAATTCTTTATTTTATTTTAAAGGTTCAATATAATTTTTAATAAGAAACTGTTACAAAGTTGAGTGTCAACTATAAGATATGTTTGATTGGAAAAATTAAATGATAAAATCTATTTGTTCCACTTTATTTATATAGTAAATTTCATGTCACATGTGATAGACAAAGTAACGTTCGTTAATTAATGTTGACATTAATAGTCCAATAAATCTTGCACAAAATTTCTTTGCTCATTCACATTTTATGAAGTTTATTTTCTTTCCTATTCTTTTTCTACTTTCCTTATTAAACTCTTTTTAGAGAAATAAATTATGAACATAATATTTCTTCCACTTTATTTTCTTCGACCATATATCGTATGCGTCCATTCATTATAAAATTCATTTCCATTTATGTTTTATGCATTATGCCACTTTTATTTCTTTAATTTGTGAAACACTCGAATTTAAAAAAAATATGAAAAGGGTCTCGAGCCATTTATATGTATTAAAAAAATAGAAAATAAAAGGTTTAAAGATATAAGTGTGAACTGCGACTTGTCATCTTTGAAAATACAAGATTTTTAGTTTATTTAGTGGATATAGCTAATTAAAGATTCATATGCACTATTAAACCACACATCCAACATATATTTTTAAAAACATGTCCATATATTATATCCATGATGAAGGCAAACAGTAAGGACGGTCAATTTTCATAAAGGAATGAAATTTTGTGTCAAACTAAAATAATGAAACATAAAAGGCCATAACATTATTGCATGGTTACATGCCTCTTTTACCCTCCTTCCTACGCATTCATTTATTTCCTTTATTTATTACTTTATTATTCCTCATTCTATAAATTTATTTCTCTTCATTCTATTTTCACATATGTATTCTTATCTCTTAAATTACATCCCTTTATTTCTCTTTCCATTTTTTTTATCCATCATTATTTTTCTTTAAAAATAAACCAACTCTATGTGTTTATGTTTCCCTTTTCTTTTTATTTTAAGAAACAAAGAGAGAGAGAGAGAGAGAGAAAAAAAAAACTATAAAAACGATCAGCGTTGTCTATGCATATATCTAGAATTTTTTTAAACTTATATATGTATGTCTAATTTAACATGCTCCTTAAATTCTAACATTTTAATATTATATATTTTGAAATTTGAAAAGTTTCACAATTTCCTATCAAGCAATAAATAATGCATTCATTTTATTTGTCTTTATATTTACCATACTTCCTTCTCTCCTCTTATTTTCTTTCCCATTTCTACCTCATGAAATTCTCCATCTCCATTTGTGAAAAATGAGCCGCCTCTCTTTCCTTCCCCTCTAAGCCATGGTCGCCCTTCTCTTCTTCCTTCCTCCATCAATAAATAAATAAATAAATAAGTTTCATTCTATTGTGCTAATTTGGGAACGGTGACAAGATCTACCTCTCTTTGATTTATCTATCCAAAGGCCTAGAACCCGACAAATTTGACAATCCTGCGACAACGCAACATCGCGCAACATCTTAGATCGGTGTGAACAAATTTCTGATGTTCAATCTGTCTAGTTTTGACAAATACAAAGGTGAGATTTCTGAATTTAATTATTTTTATTTACTGTTAAATAATTGTCTGTGAGAAATCCTAATTATTTTATTTAAATTATTATACTTTAATTATTGATGTTCGCATTTATAATCATATATGTATGTGTTATTCTACGCTGTGATAATTCAGATGTTATTTATGTATTATTGTTGTTATGGAAAATATATTCGCTTGGTTTGATGCGATAAATCTCATAATAAATTGAGATTCTAAATTTGTGAATACGCGATGAAAATTATAATTATTATATTCCAGATCTGTGGGATAGGATCTGTGAACACGCGAATACTGTTCATTTTCTTTGTATGACGCGTTGTTTATTTTCATATGTTATTTTCTTTTATTTTCAAGCTGTGGGATGTCAAAATTCCATCTTGATGTTATTTTCTTTTATTTTCAAGTTGTGGGATGTCAAAAATTCCATCTTGATGTTATTTTCTTTTATTTTCAAGCTGTGGGATGTCAAAATTCCATCTTGATGTTATTTTCTTTTATTTTCAAGCTGTGGGATGTCAAAATTCCATTTTCAATTTATTTTCCTTTATTTTCAAACGTGGGATAAAACTCTCATCTTTGCGGCTCATGTTACTAGCGTGGGATGTAAAAATCTCATCTTGCTTACACGTTATAAAAGTTGAGATGTAAAAGTTCCATTTTTGAATTCATTTTATTTTGTTCCAAGAGTGGGATGTAAAAGTTCCATCGTGGGATTCATTTTATTTTGTTCCAAGAGTGGGATGTAAAAGTTCCATCGTGGGATTCATTTTTATTCAGTTTCAAGGGTGGGATGTGAAAATCTCATCTTGAGATTTATTTTATTTCATTTCATTTATATTCAGAATTGCTAATACGATAAAAATCTCATCTTTGCGGAGATTTATATATATATATATATATATATATATATATACACACACACGAATGGTTCCTTAGGATTTGTGTGTTTGAAATTTGAAATTGTATATGTTGGGAATATTTATATATATACACGAATGGTTCCTTAGGATGTGTGCGTTTTAAAATTTGCATTCGTATATGTTAGATATAGTTACACCAAATTTATCACAATTGGTTATTGAAGTTGTTGTGGAAAATTGTAACATCATTTTGTTCATATTAAAAAGAACCACTTTTTAATACCGTTTGTTCATATTAAAAAGATCAACTTTTTAATATCGTTTTGCTCAAATTTAAAAGAACATATTTTTGCTCGAATTAAAAGAACATATTTTTGTTCGAATTAAAAGAACATATTTCTGTTCGCATTAAAAGAACGTATTTTGATGTTATTAAAAAGGACATATTTTTAGTGCGATAAAAAAATTATATTTTAGCGTAATAAGAAGAGCATATTTTTAGCGTCATTATAAGAACATATTTTAGCGTTAAATTGTTTACGTCAAAAGTTATATTTTTAATGTGAATTGTTTACATCAAAAAGAATGAAATTAAAAGAGTATATTTTTAATGTAGTATAAGAATAAGAGAAAAGCTTACATTTTTAATGTAATGCAAGAAATAATTATTAGTTTGTTAAAAAGATGATTTTTAACATATGTGTACAACATATAAAATTGACATGTTATGACTGATTGATTTAATGGATTGTGCTCCACCAGTTTATGAGCAAATTATGTTTTTTTTTGGGTGGGTAGAATTATATGTATGCTAACACCTTGTGAAACACTTCACGATTTGACTATAAGGTGTTTAGCGATTGTTTATTTCAAAATTAATGAATGATTTTGAAAAGTGATTTTCTTAAGTAAAAGAAGAATTATTCCCGATTTTGGACAGGGAATGTTTTATAAAACAGAAAGAATTTCGAGGATTAAACCCAATAATTGCAAAATGATTTGAAAGCAGAAACCTATATAGATTTGATTATACTTGTGATTATTATGTTGTGAAATGATTTTTCCACTTCGGGATATAAAAATGATTTAGTATGTGGCTAAAGATTCTGGTGACCCGAACGACTAAAAGTATGGGTTGGTTGAATGACCCTGACCGACTGTACTGGTCAGTGGTTAGTGTAGCCTGCTCCATAGTGAGAGGTGCACATATATATATATATATATATATCGAGTTGCTTAGGTGCGTGCCCTTTGCCTTGTCTAAGGGAAACCCGATATTTGGTTGCATATTTGTTTTTATGCATTATTATGTTTTGGAATTCATATTTCCAAATGTTTTGTTTTCAAATCCCGAAGTGAAATCTACTTTGATATTACAAAAGCTAGATATATATTCCAAACGATTTGAAATAAAAGAAATCGGTAAATAAAGTCCAAAGAAATAATTTCTGTAAATTGAATTGGATTTTGAAATATTAATTTAGGGATTAATCCTAAATGGGTAGATTGGAACTGCATGTTGATTATTGCATTTTTGATTATTTGTTTATACACTGGCAATCCAATGGAGTAAACCCGTTCCGCGTTAGCGGCGTGGTCCTGTGATTAGCCATTTTAATTAATAGGCTAATTTAGATTTCTCATACCAGTCCCCTGACTGACCTGTAGTTTGTTCACTGGCAAACTCGGGTGCCCTCTTTTCCACACGGGCAGTCGAGTAGCTTATTTTGCAGATATTTATCTTGTTAGCAGGATCCTGGATCGAAGCTTAAAGCTGTGTCCAAAGCTTAGAAAATTCTTCCGCTGCATTGTATTAAAAAGTATTGTAATTTTATCTTCCGCTGTAATATATTTATTCGTACTCTGATATTCTGTACTCTGATGTAACGTTATTATTATGTTAATAAAATATCTGTTGTTACTGTTCTGATGTATTGTATTCCCAAAGTTAACGTATGCGGGAATTGAACGGTCTTGGTCGATTTAGCGGTCGATTAAGTCCGGGCAAAATCCGTATCGTTACATTTAGCCTAGATTGTAAGATGTTCTTGTTGAACCCGGTGTATTCCTCTCTAGAGATACACTGTCGGAAGGTGGTCCCATAACTTGCCAGTTGGAATTCATTATCCAAGAAGAGCCCGAGATTTTGATTGTATACTATGTATGTAGAGCGTGAGATGCAAGCGTTATGCTAGATTGATATTTATTTGTTTTAGACACTATTATAATATCAGAATAATATGGATTTCAAAGAATATTTTGGGTTATCGTAAGATAAAAACCGTCCGTGTTTATGTGTGGATTAATCTTACGATTATCTTTTCTTTTGAAAAGAGTTTTTAAAAGTTAAACCAAGTGGTTGGAGTTTACACACACTAGTCCCATGATTGGCCCAGAGTTTATTTTGTTTTGTTTTACCCTAAACTCTTGCGTGCCCAAATTTGTATGGGCAGTCAAGTAGTTCAGGTGTTTACAGATACTTGGAGGAGCTTGAAGCAGGAGGCTTCAAAGTTAGATATTTACTGTTTATTTTCCGCTGTGTTGTATTGTACTCTGAAAATGGTGTGTATGTGTATAAACAGTTATAATTTTGTATCCCAAAAGTTGTTATGTATATTATATTTTATTCCGCTGCGATGTGAGATTTTGTGTTGTTATTTCTGTTCTTCTTCTATTCTAATACTTCTTTCTTTCTATTTCTCATCCTTGAACATCTTTCTATTAATGATCCGGTAATTTTTGGTGTTTGGTTAGTCGATATGGTATTTATATCGATAATCAAGATCGAGAAAAATGTCGGTTCATTATAGTGGTATTAGAGCTTAGGTTGAGCGAATACCTAGGCTTTGGTGGGGGTTTACTCATTATAGATAAGGTCAGTAGTACCCTAGAATGAGTTGAGTGTATATATACAAGAGCGCATATTTGTTAATTAATATAAAAATTGTTTTTATTGTGTTGGCTAGTTTGTTGAGTGGCTTATGAATTCTATTCGAATCGTGGGATGCCATGACATCGATACGGGTTTCTAAACACTTGAACATATAATTCAACATAATTTTGTCTTAAAGTGGGCAAATGAAATAATTTTACCCCAGATTTATATTTTGCTATAAAAGAAATAATTTTCTAAAATTATTATATTATATGGATGTGTTGGATGTTAATATTATAATTCGATGAGATATAAAAATTTGGAATGGTTATCTATAACAAAATATAACTTGTATATAAATGAAATATACAAATGTGATAAAATGAAATTTGATTCGGAATTAAGAATTTAAAATCCTGGGTGTTTGAAAAAATATTTTCCGAAGTATATTAAAATAATATAGCTTTATTTCAGAAGGATTTTTGAATAAAAATGGTTTTGAATGGATTCTGAAAGTTTAAAAGCGCTGAACTCACTTCAGTGGCTGGAAAATAATTCTGATGGTGACTGCATCATCATGAGTGTATTTAGAGTTTTTAAGTATTGAATAGCTACCTTAGAAAGGTTATGATGGAAATTTGTTTGAAATAAAATAAGTTGGTTTGAAAATTCGGATGCTTTGAATTTAAAATGGTTGTGAATGTACATGTATATACTTATGTGATTTCTAAAGGATTTGAAATAGAAACCTGGGGATTTAAATTCTGGAATTTAAAATTTAACTTTAGCAAGTTAAACGGGTAGAAGTGAATAAATTAACTGGAATCAGTTTGAAAAGATTTAAATGGAATATGAATCGAATGTGAATGTGTTGATTGTAACTCATTTGAATTAAATGAATGTAAACATAATGATGTGCAATATGAATGAAAACTAAAAGTGTTATGAGAATTAAATTTTGTTGAAATATAAAGAGTTCAGTTTCAACATAAGTGGATTTTGGAAAGTTAATGGGTTTGAAGCATTTTTCCTACCCTTGTAATTTCGGGGACGAAATTCTTTTTAAGGGGGGAAGAATGCAACGACCTAGATTTTTGGTCGATTTATTTTAAATATTGAGTTGATAATATAAATCGATTTTTATATTGAGTTATCGATTTAGTAATCGAAATACGATTTATTTCGAATATATATAATTACGGTAATACGGGAATCTAAAATAATTCAATTCGAAGTTTTAAACTGAGTCAAAACGATTCAGATGATTAATATAAATTCTATTTGAGTATAAACGATAATAATAATTTATTATCAAGGAGTTGATTATTATAAATTTAAATTATATTTAATCGGTTTAATTAGATATGCGAAAATAGTAAATTTGCAAACGACATCGGTTTTTGATGAAACTAATTTTATTGTGTCCGGATCGTCATACCATAGTAGTATGTCAAGTTTCACCGCGATCGGAGCTCATATGTGATAGTTTTAACGTGAAGCTTTGGACGGAAGTTTCACGAAAAATATAATATAATGAAATCCTTTAGCTTGCTTAGCACACTTCAGTAGCTTAGGAAATACGACTCACGTTTGGTTTCCTTCTCCTGGAAGCTTTTCTCCTATATAATTGCCCCGTTTCTCATTTCTTTCTTCATCCAAAAATCGAAGCCACCATTTTCCATGAATTCAAATAAAATCGTGGCCAGTACTCTTTCCATTTCAGTAGGAAAAAAAATCAGATTGAAAGCTTCAAAGGAAGAAAATATATGGTCGATCCCTTTTGAATTCGAGCGCAGCTTTTATTCGAATCCCTATCTCCTCTCTTCTTCATTCTTGTGTTAAAATTAAAACTGCCCCAATTTCGAAAGCATTTCTCCTCTTCTAATTTTCAAAATCGATTATCAGATGGTGCGATTAGGGTTTTCTGGAAGCTTGCGATTTGGGTAGGTTAGGGTTCGCTCGTTTTGCTGGTTCGACGCTTTAGTGGAGGCATTGGGGATGTCGGAGATGAAATCGATAGTGGCATGTCAATCAATAACTGGAGGCACAGAAACTGAAGCAGTTTCACAGTTGTTTCGAGCCGGAATGTGTTGATGTGTAATCTGCAGCTTCATCATATACTGGTGGAGTGCGATAGTAGGTTTTGGGGAGGTTCACACAATGACGTTGATTAGGGATAATAGAAGCGATGGAATAAGAAACGGGAGCATGCCGGTTTTCAGTAGATGGTGGTAAGGCACAAACGATTTGGCTCCAGTTCATGGTTATATGAGGTTGTTAGTGGTGGAGATGTACAGTTTGGATATTGACGGTAGGTTAAGATAGCCTTGAGCTACGCAACAGGTAATGGATTAGAGAAATCAAATTAAAAGGAGGTGTATCCTTATTTGAGTTTTATTTTTGTTTTTTAATTAGTTTATCAGTTAAAACTAAATTAGTATACAATTAGGGGAAAAGAAAATGGCATCAACTGTCATCTAGAATTTGTAAACCGGAAAGGAAAATTTATTTGTTAAATCATTATATAAATTGTAAATTAGATGAGTGGATCGTTAGCTGTTCAAAAGTAGGAAGTTTTAAAAAATTAAAATTTAGTGTCTTTTTAACATAAAACCTTCTTAAGGAAATTCATTAGCGTATTTATAAAATTCAGATTTGTCTTAGGTGAGGATAAATCGAAATGAATCATTCGTGTGGAGTTCGAAGCCTCAGAAATTGATGAAAAGAAAATTGAAATTGGTACAAGTGCAAAAATAAAATCAAGGTGAGAAAACTCACTCTTTGGTTTGTTTATAATATTACTATAAACAAATTTTTATTTTAAATAATTTTTATATGTTGTTGGTTGGTTGTTTGGATGCATTGTAATATTACTGTGGTTATTATATATGTAACAACCCTGAATTTTGGGGTAAATTTAAAAATTTATTTTTAAGTAATTTTAATGAGTTTTGGCCATTTAAAATAATTTATTTAAAAAAAATCAATTTCTCCCTTTATGTTTTGAGGTGATAATAAGTAGCGAACATATATAATATTAGGATATTAGGTGAGATTTCTGAACTTTAAAATAAAAATCTATTATTTATTTCAATGTAAATTTATATATGTGTGAACTGATTGTAGCGACTTGTTGGATTTACTTGGATGTGATAGAACTTGGATCAAAATTACACGTAAAATAAAAATGTCCATTTTATTGTATATACTAATGATAAAGTTGTATACAAATAAAGAAATTTCCTTTTTATTTGTAATGTAAACATTAGAATTGTACACCAACATAAAAATTCCTTTTTATTTGGTATGTGAAAATAAAAATGTTATTTTATCGATAAATGGTATGTATAAATAATTTTGCCACTTATGTAGAAAACATACTTTGTAAATAAATATGTCACTTATTTAGATTTTATTCATGTCATGAATAAAAATGTTCTTTCTATTTGCATTTGAAATATAGGATTTGTCATAAGAACATTTTTATTAGTAATGTTTATGTTAAAATAAAAAGGTCACTTTTGTTAGGAAGATTAAATTGGATTAAATATGTCATTAGATTTGAAATATCATGAAATGTCATTTATGTCATCTATTTAGAGAATTAAGCATGTCATTTATTTGGAGAATTAAACATGCCATATATTTAGAAGATTGAAGATGCCACTTTTATTAAAAATGTGCATTAAAATGTCAGCAAAACATGTTAGGTTATATATATTTTTATCAAAATATGTTAGGTTATACATTTTTGTCATTTATGTTAGGATTATGACATGCAATTAAAAGTGTCATTTATTGTTAGAATTATGTTAGATGTAAATTAACATATCCTTTTGAAAATTAACATTTGCGTTCATTTGAAAAAGTTAAACAAGACAGTCATATATCTATGTATTGCAATATGGAAATTTGAAACCTTTTTTATATATATAATATTGAAATTTAATATTTAGACAAACAAATAAGATTTGGAATAAGTATGTAACCGCACGAATTTCAAGACGGTGAAAATGGACCAAATTGTAAATAAAATATTAGGTTTTAAAAACACAGGGGCCTAATTGAAATAATTATCTATCACTATATAATATCCTAATCCTAACCCCAAACCCTTTCTCATAACCCTAATTGTTTGCTCATAGAAAGAGAGAGCCGCCACTTTCTTCTTCTCCAATCCATGGCCGCCATTCCTTTCCCCTTCTCTCTTCTTTTTCTCTTAATCTAGGAAGAATTAGACAAGGCCATAGTTTAACTTTTTAAAGATCTTCCCATCATCTTCGATTCTAGACAAGTTTTACATCAAACCGTTCGTAAAACCATCAACCACAGACCGAGAAAACTTGATTCAAAGTTTTAAACAAAACTGAAAATAAATGGCCAGGGTATGAATTGGTGAATACAACACTTTTAAGCATCGCAAATCTTGATTTTATTTTTTTTAAATTTGATATTTCACTCATACGACATCGGAATCTGAAAATTTCAGATCTTGTGGAACCGTATCGTTGAGTAGATCGTGTTGGAACTGATTGGGGCCGTTTTTGAAATTGTTTGGATTTTCATATCTAATTTAAAGCAAGGTGAGAAATCTTATCTATTTTGATAAAAAATTATACTTTAATCATCGTCCTCGCCTCTGAATCGCTACATGAATATTATTCTGCGCTATGGTAATTTAGCATTTTATTTTGTTATGTATTTTGTTGTGTTCGCTTGGTTGCTACGTTCAAATCTCATATTTATTGAGATTCAACAAAAATATATACGTTCTGAATTCGTGTTGAAAATTTTATGATTAATTCCAGATCAATTATTTAGATCTGAGGTTGGGTTGCTATTTTTCTCTCATTTTAGTGCTATGATTGTAGATTTGTTAATGCGATCAAAATCTCATTTTATTGAGATTTATATATACATACGCGACTGGTTCCATAGGATTTATTTTATTGTATTTATCGAAGCGTGAGATGTAAAAATCTCATTTTGGATTTATTTTATTGTATTTATCCAAGCGTGAGATGTAAAAATCTCATCTTGGATTTATTTTATTTTATTTTATTTATTCAAGCGTGAGATGTCAAAAATCTCATCTTGAATTTATTTTTGTTATTTTCAAGAGTGGGATAAAGATCTCATCTTTGTGGCTCATGTTCAAGTGTGAGATGCAAAAATCTCATCTTGTCTACATGTTATAAAAGGAGATGTAGAAATTCCATCTTGAATTTATTTTTATTTATTTCAAGAGTGGGATAATAAAAATCTCATCCTTGCGTCTCATGTTCCAAGTGAGGTATAAAAATCTCATTTTGTTTACATGTTATAAAAGGTGAGGTGAAAATGTTCCATACTTGAATTTATTTATTTCAAGTGTGAGGTGTAAGAATCTCATCTTGAGATTTATTTTATTTTATTTATCCTTATTCAGATTTGTACATCGCGCTGTTATTATTTTTGATTATTTTCTTGTACATCGCGCTGTTATTATGTTGGTCATTTAAAAACGATATGGATTGTGCACTGTTAGATAACATGATTTTTGTGTTACTCATAATGACATGAATTGTTCACCTTTAGATCAACATGTTAGTTGTTAATTTAAATTTACATGAATAATTTGATTTTAGATTAACATGTTAGTTGTTAGTTAATAATACAAGATAGCTAATATTTTACAATTTTCATGGCAAGTATAAAAAGTACAAAATTTGTAAAGTATTTTTATTTACATCTTCATTGTAAATAAACAAAATATAAGAAATCTTTTATTTACATTTCATTGTAAATAAAAATGAACAAGGTTTGAAATTACTTTTATTTTTACAATTCATGTTAAAAAATATACATGTTTCACATTAAAAGCCATTTTTAATGTTAGATTAGAAATATAAGAAAAACATGTTAATGCATGCTGTTCATTTAAAAAGTCATTTTCTTATGTCATTAGAACTGTAAACATAGAATTTTTTTATGTTATCTTAAATTAGTACTGCCATCATAAACATATCATTCTTATTTGTTATAGTAAACGAGAACTATATACAAAATGAAATGGACATTTTTATTTGTCATAAAAATACCATTTATGTTATAATAATGTCACTTTCTAATTTATTAGAATTGGGAAGAAAGAAACGTCACTTTTTATTTTATTAGAATCAACGATGTAAAATAGTCACTTTGTTAGCATTGATTCAACAAAAAGAAAAAAAATTCTTGTTATGTTAATAAAAAGTGTTAGAGTTGATGTAACATAAAAATATTATTTTTATGTTAATATGAATGGTTAGAATCGTTAATCATTAAGAATGTTCTTTTCATTGTTTACATGTAATGTTAGAAAAGTTTCATATGTTGAAAACATTATTTTCAACATGCTTATATAGAAAGGAAAGAAAATTTGTTAGAAAAGGATAAGTATGTTAAAAACATTATTTTTAACATTGCTAGAAGAACATGTTAGAAAATATAAAAGGTAAAAAAATACCATATTCTTAACATGATAGAAAATGCATGTTAGGAAATATTTATATGTTAAAAACATAAACTTTAACATGCTGAAAAGAGGAAAGGGAAACACATATAAAAATATGTGAGTACATTAAGATATTCTTTTTAATGTAAATATAACTTAGGAAAATAAGTGGTCTTTTATTTGTGTTCTCTAACACAAATATAACATAGAAAATAAAATTCCCTTTTTATTTTGCATTTCACAATGCAATTATGACATACAAGAATATGTACATCTTTTATTTATGTTCTCTAATGTAAATAAAACTTAGAAGTAAGAGCTCACCTTTTTATTTGCATTCCACAATGCAAATACGATATGGAAATAAAAGTGCATCCTTTTTATTTGTGTCTTTCAATGTAAATAAAAAGGAATGAAAGAATTTATGTTTTCAATGTAAATAAAGGAAATTAAGGAATTTACATTTTATATGTAAATAAAAAGGTTAGATAGGAATGCACATTTTATATGTAAATGAAAGATTAAATAGAAATTTACATTTTATATGTAAATAAAGGATGAAATAAAAGTTACACTTTTATATGTAAATAAAATGTGAAATAGACATTTACATTCTCCATATAAAATAAAAGAATGATTAGAAATAAAGTTTACATTTTTGATGTAAATAAGATCAAAAAGATGAAAGTTTCATTTTTAATGTAGAAAGAAAAGTACACATTTTCAATGTAAATTATAAGAAAGAAAAGTATACATTTTTAATATAAATTAGAAGAATTATAAAGGTTCACATTTTTAATGTAAATTAGATAAAAAAGGAAAAATTACATTTTCATGTAATTAGATTAAAAGTGAAAAATTGTATTTTTATGTAATTAGATTAAAGGTGAAAATTTAGATTCCATTTGAAAATATAAAGATATGAGATTTACATTTTTTTATGTAAATAGTGTTGCACTGAGAATTATAACGATTGAAATTCACTTTTTATTGAATTGGATTTTCATTGAAAAAGAATAAGGACATGAAAGTTGTAACGATGGAAATTTAGTTTTAATGAATTAGATTTTCATTAAAAGATTAACAAAAATATATCCATTTTTGTAGAATGAGGTAGACACCAAAACGTATTGCATTTTTGTTAAGGATTGAAATGGTTCAAAATCTTCATTTTTGTTAAATTAAAAATGAAGCACTAGAAGTTACCTTTTTGTTAAATTAGATGGAACACAAAAACACTCATTTTGTTTAAATTTGAATGACACACGAAATGTACATTGTTGCTTAGATTGAAAGCTGAGAAAAATATACATTTTGTGTATAGGATATGTATGAAAATTGAAAATTAAAATAAACATTGTTGTGTGATATATATCGATATAAATGAGAATATTTGTCGTTAGCAAGATATAGTGTATTAAAATGCAATTCATTATACATTATAAACATATCAATAGGTGATGAAACAAAACATTCATTACTTGTTATGATAATCACCATAATGAAATGGACGAAGGAATTATATTTATATAATTATATATATAAATAAATTAAAAGTAAACGAATCGAGCGTGGTAGTTCACTTTATAGAATTGTACTTTTAGTTGATTATACCGAAATATCCGACCGTCGGATTTTCCCAAATCTGTAACCGTTAGGTTCGCCTTGGGAAGATCTTTGCAACGATATGAATTATGTTAAATTCCAACGGTTAGATTTAGAGAAATATGTAAAACAAATTTGGGTGAAAACAGCGCCAAGGTCGCCTTTTGACTTGCAGCGTCGTTAAATGGAATTTAATTATTTTTATATAAATAAAAATAAAGGTTGATCATTATAAATTAATATCAACGATATGAAATGATTTTTAAATATATATATATATATATATATATATGCGAGGATCATTTGAAAAGTCCGAGTTCAATCTCATTTCAAATGATCATACGACGAATGAAAGTCGAAGAGTTGAAGACAGTGATTGAAGACCGGCGATCTTCACATCGAATGGACGACAACTGCTGATGCCCGTGATTGGAGTAGCTACCTTGAAGGTGCTACAGTGGTGGCCGTCCGGACGTAGTGTTGATTTGTACGGATTTGGCTTTCGCTCAGACCCAGAGCATAAGCTTATAAATGGAATGTGTCTGACATTGTAATCCTTTATATTATATTTATTGATTTTCTACCAAATGTATGAATGATTGGTGGCGGAGAATTTATTCTCTTGCTTAACACCCTTTCATATATTTCGGCAAAGGATTGGTAGTGTGATATGGAGTGACAGTGTGGCATACTAAGATGCAATGATCAAGGCTTTTGTTGAAAAGCAGGCCTTGTGGTTGATGATCAAAGCACAGCCTGTTTAGGCGTAGCTTTGTGTATAGCGTGACTTCGCGAGCCTCACACACCGACGGAGTCTAAAACGGGAGAAGGGATCGCAGGGAGAGCAACACGTTTCTTTCTAGCTAGAAGTAGTGTCAGTGCTTAAACTGGCTGATATTTTACTTATGTGGATGATGGAATGAGGCGCCTTGGATATTAGGTCCTATAGGACCGGGAAATGTGTGTTTAGGAATTGCCAATCCTCAAAGCTGTATGTGAGGACCGGCCCTGTAGCTTTCCAAGGGTTCACTACGGGGGATCCTGAGACATTAGCTAGAGTGTCTCGAATTGGTAAGGAGCTCCTCCCTAGCCTTGGCTCATGATGGAAACCAAATTCCAAATACGACCCTACGGACTTGATTGTATTACTAGTATGGGATACTATTCTTCCTAGGATTGATACATTTACTTTGATATGTTTTTGAAACTTATATACACTAATAATAATATCAAATTCGTTTTTATCGTACCAAGAATGTTTAATCACCATAAGGTAAAACTCTATCCTCTGGTTTGCGTTGCATTGTGTGATGGGACTTGAGTCTTATGGTGATTCCATTTCTCCAAAAGCATAGCGTTGTTTTAACGATTTACTTTACTGTTATGCACAACAATCCATTGGAATAAAACCCGTTCGCGTTAGCGTTGTGGTCTTTGGATTTGCCTTATTACTGTTAGTTAATTTAGTTAAGAATTCTCATACCAGTCCCATGACTGACCCGTTGTTTGTTTCCACCTTTACAAACTCGGGTGCCCTCTTTTCCACATGGGCAGTCGAGTAGTTTGTCTACAGGTCCTTATCTCGAGCAGGATTCTGGATTGAAGCTTAAAGCTGTGTCCAGAGCATAGTTGTCTTCCGTTGTATCTATTTTATTGTTTCCGCTAAAATGTATTATAATATTGTAATTTATCTTTCGCTGTAATTTTATTAGATGTACTCTGATGTAACATTACTGTAATGTAATAAAAGTCTGCTGTTGTTGTTCTGATGATGTTGTATTCCCAGAGTTAATATATGTGGATTTTGAATGGTTTTAGTCGATCTATCGATCGATTAAGGTCGGGCAAAATGCGTATCGTTACAGTTGGTATCAGAGCTTTGGTTAGCATAAATCTTTGGGATACAACTCATTAGAACTGAATAAAAGACTCATCAGAGATTGGATTAGAAATATCCAATAAGAACACTCATTAGAGATAGGATCAGCAGTATCCTAGAATGAGAAAACTCATTAGAGATGGGGTTAGTAATGCCCTAGGATGAGTTGAGAGTGCCAAGTCTATAATTAACGTATTTGTGATTATATATAATCTATTTTAGAAAATATGATTTTTGAATATATAAAAGTTATAAATATTTAAAAAGTTAATCAACCAATTGATTGATGATTGTGTAGTGTAATTATTAGTTAACCTATAAAATTATTTAAACCAATGAATGGATATAAAGAATAAAAAAAATTAATTGAGTAGGATAATTAAACATTTTTAGCTTCGTTCCTTTTCGAGGACGAAAAGTTTTTAAGTGGGGGAGACTGTAACAAACCTGAATTTTGGGGTAAATTTAAAAATTTATTTTTAAGTAATTTTAATGAGTTTTGGCCATTTAAAATAATTTATTTAAAAAAAAAATCATTTTCTCCCTTTATGTTTTGAGGTGATAATAAGTAGCGAACATATATAATATTAGGATATTAGGTGAGATTTCTGAACTTTAAAATAAAAATCTATTATTTATTTCAATGTAAATTTATATATGTGTGAACTGATTGTAGCGACTTGTGGGATTTACTTGGATGTAATAGAACTTGGATGAAAATTGCACGTAAAATAAAAATGTCCGTTTTATTGTATATACTAATGATAGAGTTGTATACAAATAAAGAAATTTCCTTTTATTTGTAATGTAAACATTAGAATTGTACACCAACATAAAAATTCCTTTTTATTTGGTATGTGAAAATAAAATTGTTATTTTATCGATAAATGATATGTATAAATAAATTTGCCACTTATGTAGAAAACATACTTTGTAGATAAATATGTCACTTATTTAGATTTTATTCATGTCATGAATAAAAATGTTCTTTCTATTTGCATTTGAAATATAGGATTTGTCATAAGAACATTTTTATTAGTAATGTTTATGTTAAAATAAAAAGGTCACTTTTGTTAGGAAGATTAAATTGGATTAAATATGTCATTAGATTTGAAATGCCATGAAATGTCATTTATGTCATCTATTTAGAGAATTAAGCATGTCATTTATTTAGAGAATTAAACATGCCATTTATTTAGAAGATTGAAGATGCCACTTTTATTAAAAATGTGCATTAGAAATGTCAGCAAAACATGTTAGGTTATATATATTTTTGTCAAAATATGTTAGGTTATACATTTTTGTCATTTATGTTAGGATTATGACATGCAATTAAAAGTGTCATTTATTGTTAGAATTATGTTAGATGTAAATTAACATATCCTTTTGAAAATTAACATTTGCGTTCATTTGAAAAAGTTAAACAAGACAATCATATATCTATGTATTGCAATATGGAAATTTGAAACCTTATATATATATATAATATTGAAATTTAATATTTAGACAAACAAATAAGATTTGGAATAATAATGTAACTGCACGAATTTCAAGACGGTGAAAATGGACCAAATTGTAAATAAAATATTAGGTTTTAAAAACACAGGGGCCTAATTGAAATAATTATCTATCACTATATAACATCCTAATCCTAACCTCAAACCCTTTCTCATAACCCTAATTGTTTGCTCATAGAAAGAGAGAGCCGCCACTTTCTTCTTCTCCAATCCATGGCCGCCATTCCTTTCCCCTTCTCTCTTCTTTTTCTCTTAATCTTGGAAGAATTAGACAAGGCCATAGTTTAACTTTTTAAAGATCTTCCCATCATCTTCGATTCTAGACAAGTTTTACATCAAACCGTTCGTAAAACCATCAACCACAGACCGAGAAAACTTGATTCAAAGTTTTAAACAAAACTGAAAATAAATGGCCAAGGTATGAATTGGTGAGTACAACAATTTTAAGCATCGCAAATCTTGATTTTATTTTTTTTAAATTTGATATTTCACTCATACGACATCGGAATCTGAAAATTTCAGATCTTGTGGAACTGTATTGTCGAGTAGATCGTGTTGGAACTGATTGGGGTCGTTTGTGAAATTGTTTGGATTTTCATATCTGATTTAAAGCAAGGTGAGAAATCTTATCTATTTTGATAAAAAATTATATTTTAATCATTGTCCTCGCCTCTGAATCGCTACACGAATATTATTCTGCGCTATGGTAATTTAGGATTTTATTTTGTTATGTATTCTGTTGTGTTCGCTTGGTTGATACGTTCAAATCTCATATTTATTGAGATTCAACAAAAATATATATGTTCTGAATTCGCATTGAAAATTTTATAATTAATTCCAGATCAATTATTTAGATCTGAGGTTGGGTTGCTATTTTTCTCTTATTTCAGTGCTATGATTGTAGATTTGTTAATGCGATCAAAATCTCATTTTATTGAGATTTATATATACATACGCGACTGGTTCCTTAGGATTTATTTTATTGTATTTATCGAAGCGTGAGATGTAAAAATCTCATCTTGGATTTATTTTATTGTATTTATCTAAGCTTGAGATGTAAAAATCTCATCTTGGATTTATTTTATTTTATTTATTCAAGCGTGAGATGTCAAAATCTCATCTTGAATTTATTTTTGTTATTTTCAAGAGTGGGATAAAGATCTCATCTTTGTGGCTCCTGTTCAAGAGTGAGATGCAAAAATCTCATCTTGTCAACATGTTATAAAAGGAGATGTAGAAATTCCATCTTGAATTTATTTTTATTTATTTCAAGAGTGGGATAATAAAAATCTCATCCTTGCGTCTCATGTTCCAAGTGAGGTGTAAAAATCTCATTTTGTTTACATGTTATAAAAGGTGAGGTGTAAATGTTCCATACTTGAATTTATTTATTTCAAGTGTGAGGTGTAAGAATCTCATCTTGAGATTTATTTTATTTTATTTATCCATATTCAAATTTGTACATGCGCTGTTATTATTTTTGATTATTTTCTTGTACATCGCGCTGTTATTATGTTGGTCATTTAAAAACGATATGGATTGTGCACTGTTAGATAACATGATTTTTGTGTTACTCATAATGACATGAATTGTTCACCTTTAGATCAACATGTTAGTTGTTAATTTAAATTTACATGAATAATTTGATTTTAGATTAACATGTTATTTGTTAGTTAATAATACATGATAGCTAATATTTTACAATTTTCATGGCAAGTATAAAAAGTACAAAATTTGTAAAGTATTTTTATTTACATCTTCATTGTAAATAAACAAAATATAAGAAATCTTTTATTTACATTTCATTGTAAATAAAAAAGGAACAAAGTTTGAAATTACTTTTATTTTTACAATTCATGTTAAAAAATATACATGTTTCACATTAAAAGCCATTTTTAATGTTAGATTAGAAATATAAGAAAAACATGTTAATGCATGTTGTTCATTTAAAAAGTCATTTTCTTATGTCATTAGAACTATAAACGTAGAATTTTTTTTATGTTATCTTAAATTAGTACTGCCATCATAAACATATCATTCTTATTTGTTATAGTAAACGAGAACTGTATACAAAATGAAATAGACATTTTTATTTGTCATAAAAATACCATTTATGTTATAATAATGTCACTTTCTAATTTATTAGAATTGGGAAGAAAAAAACGTCACTTTTTATTTTATTAGAATCAACAATGTAAAATAGTCACTTTGTTAGCATTGATTCAACAAAAAGAAAAAAAATTCAAGTTATGTTAATATAAAGTGTTAGAGTTGATGTAACATAAAAATATTATTTTTATGTTAATATGAATGGTTAGAATCATTAATCATTAAGAATGTTCTTTTCATTGTTTACATGTAATGTTAGAAAAGTTTCATATGTTGAAAACATTATTTTCAACATGCTTATATAGAAAGGAAAGAAAATTTGTTAGAAAAGGATAAGTATGTTAAAAACATTATTTTTAACATTGCTAGAAGAACATGTTAGAAAATATAAAAGGTTAAAAATACCATATTCTTAACATGATAGAAAATGCATGTTAGGAAATATTTATATGTTAAAAACATAAACTTTAACACGCTGAAAAGAGGAAAGGGAAACACATATAAAAATATGTGAGTACATTAAGATATTCTTTTTAATGTAAATATAACTTAGGAAAATAAATGGTCTTTTATTTGTGTTAGAACACAAATATAACATAGAAAATAAAATTCCCTTTTTATTTTGCATTTCACAATGCAATTATGACATGGAAGAATATGTACATCTTTTATTTATGTTCTCTAATGTAAATAAAACTTAGAAGTAAGAGCTCACCTTTTTATTTGCATTCCACAATGCAAATACGATATGGAAATAAAAGTGCATCCTTTTTATTTGTGTCTTTCAATGTAAATAAAAAGGAATTAAAGAATTTATGTTTTCAATGTAAATAAAGGAAATTAAGGAATTTACATTTTATATGTAAATAAAAAGGTTAGATAGAAATGCACATTTTATATGTAAATGAAAGATTAAATAGAAATTTACATTTTATATGTAAATAAAGGATGAAATAAAAGTTACACTTTTATATGTAAATAAAATGTGAAATAGACATTTACATTCTCCATATAAAATAAAATAATGATTAGAAATAAAGTTTACATTTTTGATGTAAATAAGATCAAAAAGATGAAAGTTACATTTTTAATGTAGAAAGAAAAGTATACATTTTTAATGTAAATTATAAGAAAGAAAAGTATACATTTTTAATATAAATTAGAAGAATTATAAAGGTTCACATTTTTAATGTAAATTAGATAAAAAAGGAAAAATTACATTTTCATGTAATTAGATTAAAAGTGAAAAAAAAATTGTATTTTTATGTAATTAGATTAAAGGTGAAAATTTAGATTCCATTTGAAAATATAAAGATATGAGATTTACATTTTTTTTATGTAAATAGTGTTTCACTGAGAATTATAACGATTGAAATTCACTTTTTATTGAATTGGATTTTCATTGAAAAAGAATAAGGACATGAAAGTTGTAACGATGGAAATTTAGTTTTAATGAATTAGATTTTCATTAAAAGATTAACAAAAATATATCCATTTTTGTAGAATGAGGTAGACACCAAAACGTATTGCATTTTTGTTAAGGATTGAAATGGTTCAAAATCTTCATTTTTGTTAAATTAAAAATGACGCACTAGAAGTTACCTTTTTGTTAAATTAGATGGAACACAAAAACACTCATTTTGTTTAAATTTGAATGATACACAAAATGTAAATTGTTGCGTAGATTGAAAGCTGAGAAAAATATACATTCTGTGTATAGGATATGTATGAAAATTGAAAATTAAAATAAACATTGTTGTGTGATATATATCGATATAAATGAGAATATTTGTCGTTAGCAAGATATAGTGTATTAAAATGCAATTCATTATACATTATAAACATATCAATAGGTGATGAAACAAAACATTCATTACTTGTTATGATAATCACCAAAATGAAATGGACGAAGGAATTATATTTATATAATTATATATAAAAATAAATTAAAAATAAACGAATCGAGCGTGGTAGTTCACTTTATAGAATTGTACTTTTAGTTGATTATACCGAAATATCCGACCGTCGGATTTTCCCAAATCTGTAACCGTTAGGTTCGCCTTGGGAAGATCTTTCCAACGATATGAATTATGTTAAATTCCAACGGTTAGATTTAGAGAAATATGTAAAACAAATTTGGGTGAAAACAGCGCCAAGGTCGCCTTTTGACTTGCAGCGTCGTTAAATGGAATTTAATTATTTTTATATAAATAAAAATAAAGGTTGATCATTATAAATTAATATCAACGATATGAAATGATTTTTAAATATATATATATATATATGCGAGGATCATTTGAAAAGTCCGAGTTCAATCTCATTTCACATGATCATACGACGAATGAAAGTCGAAGAGTTGAAGACAGTGATTGAAGACCGTCGATCTTCACATCGAATGGACGACAACTGCTGATGCCCGTGATTGGAGTAGCTACCTTGAAGGGGCTACAGTGGTGGCCGTCCGGACGTAGTATTGATTTGTACGGATTTGGCTTTCGCTCAGACCCAGAGCATAAGCTTATAAATGGAATGTGTCTGACATTGTACTCCTTTATATTATATTTATTGATTTTCTGCCAAATGTATGAATGATTGGTGGCGGAGAATTTATTCTCTTGCTTAACACCCTTTCATATATTTTGGCAAAGGATTGGTAGTGTGATATGGAGTGACAGTGTGGCATACTAAGATGCAATGATCAAGGCTTTTGTTGAAAAGCAGGCCTTGTGGTTGATGATCAAAGCCCAGCCTGTTTAGGCGTAGCTTTTTGTACAGCGTGACTTCGCGAGCCTCACACACCGGCGGAGTCTAAAACGGGAGAAGGGAACGCAGGTAGAGCATCACGTTTCTTTCTAGCTAGATGTAGTGTCAGTGCTTAAACTGGCTGATATTTTACTTACGTGGATGATGGAATGAGGCGCCTCGGATATTAGGTCCTATAGGACCGGGAAATGTGTGTTCAGGAATTGCCAATCCTCAAAGCTGTATGTGAGGACCGGCCCTGCAGCTTTCCAAGTGTTCACTGCGGGGGATCCTGAGACATTAGCTAGAGTGTCTCGAATCAGTAAGGAGCTCCTCCCTAGCCTTGGCTCATGATGGAAACCAAATTCCAAATACGACCCTACGGACTTGATTGTATTACTAGTATGGAGGCATAGTAGTATGGGATACTATTCTTCCTAGGATTGATACATTTACTTTGAAATGTTTTTGAAACTTATATACACTAATAATAATATCAAATTCGTTTTTATCGTACAAAGAATGTTTAATCACCATAAGGTAAAACTCTATCCTCTGGTTTGCGTTGCATTGTGTGATGGGACTTGAGTCTTATGGTTATTCCATTTTTCCAAAAGCATTGCGTTGTTTTAACGATTTACTTTACTATTATGCACAACAATCCATTGGAATAAAACCCATTCGCGTTAGCGTTGTGGTCTTTGGATTTGCCTTATTACTATTAGTTAATTTAGTTAAGAATTCTCACACCAGTCCCATGACTGACCCGTTGTTTGTTTCCACCTTTACAAACTCAGGTGCCCTCTTTTCCACACGGGCAGTCGAGTAGTTTGTCTACAGGTCCTTATCTCGAGCAGGATTCTGGATTGAAGCTTAAAGCTGTGTCCAAAGCATAGTTGTCTTCCGTTGTATCTATTTTATTGTTTCCGCTAAAATGTATTATAATATTGTAATTTATCTTTCGCTGTAATTTTATTCGATGTACTCTGATATTCTGTACTCTGATGTAACATTACTGTAATGTAATAAAAGTCTGCTGTTGTTGTTCTGATGATGTTGTATTCCCAGAGTTAACGTATGCAGATTTTGAACGGTTTTAGTCGATCTATCGATCGATTAAGGTCGGGCAAAATGCGTATCATTACAATATATATGTTAGTTATATTGGCTTGGTGGTTGTGGTTGTTACACACATACATACATACATACATACATACATACATACATACATATATATATATCGATGGTTGGATGTTTCCCGCAGTACCATTAGCGGATGCCCGTAATATCATTAGCGGATGACCCTATGCGCCCTATAATATGATAGTAGATGTCCTTCTATTCCACGATATCCTACCTTGGAGCAAGATGGGTATTCTTTATGTTGGCTAACATCTATGGATGTAGGAAAACAGGTTGGAGGAATCCAACAGGATTCCATCAAATTTATTATTTGTTTGTTTATATATATATAATCATATATGATGTGTTAGAAAACCTGTTGTTGTTAATTGGGTGATTTGGATATTTAGATATCACTGGGCCTAAAAGTTGATTTATAAAAATATCGTGAGTTGGGATTTTGAGATTCAAACGGAAAAATCTATTTTTCTAAAATAGAATTTGAATTTCGGATGAGCTAAGAAATATTAACTTGTATCGAATAATAAAAACAAGTATTGAATTTATAAACGATGTTTATAAATTAAATAACACGGAAAATTAATGTGAATTTATAAATGATGTTTATAAATAAAATGAAATGATTTTCATTGGAAAATGCAAGGAATTGAAGTGAACTATAAACGGAGGGAAATAAATTATCATAGGATAATATGAATATTTAAATTCAAATGTGAATTTAAAATGAGAATTGTGTGTCGTTTTAATTAGTAAACGATGAAATTTATTCTGATGTTCGGAATGTAAATAGAATTGAAATAAATCCATATGAATTTATGATTAAAACTCGACAATGTCAATTTATATAAAAATAAATTAATTCTAGAAAGGATATGGAATTGTATTAGATAAAAACTAAAATAAAATACGTAAATAAATCATATGTTATATAATAAAATATTCCAAACATTAGAATTGGGTTTCAAATGGATATTTGAAGGGAAAGCGTGTTTTAATTTATAAAACAAGGGAAATAAATTTTAAACGATGTTTATAAATGTAGTGAAGTAATTATCAAGAGATAAATTTGGAATTTTAAATTTAAGTATGAATTTAAAAATAAAATTTGATAGTGATCCATCATTCCCTTTCCTGCCATCAGTTAACGTTCCAACCCCCACTGCTTTGTGCTCACCGATCATTGAAACCATACAAAGTGATAATATTAAGTTATGCCATTCCAATGTTGCCGCCTCGCTTAATGTTATCCAACCACCTTTGAATGCTCTCACCTCTTTGTCCTCTGTTAACAGCTCTATTCAATTTCCCATTAATCCCTCAGTTTCCTCTTGCATAACATCTACATGCATAAGGCCACCTGAGCTTCTTAATAAACCTTCTGTCTCAATTCCCCATCCCCACTCTTCACCTGTCTTGTTAGATCCCTCTCCAAAGCCTCCTTGCTCTTTTGTTGGAAAAATTCCTGGTTGGCCATATCCTTCTCTTGTTTCTATCCCTTCTTCTACCTCCACCTCTCCTTCCGTTAAGTTATCTACTAAATCTGTTGTCGAGAAGTTAACATCTCGTAGAACGTGGAGAATGACAATGGCTGATTCCCTCTCAAAGAGTTTAATTAATGAATAAAAACTTAGCATCTTGGAATATTCGGAGTGCCCACAAAGCCCTAAAGCTTGACCGGGTTAAAAATCTTATTCACCAATACGACATCCATTTATTCGCCATTCTTGAAACCAAGCTCAACCATTCTTTCATCATCTCCTCTGCGGCGTACATTAATCCATCATGATCTCTTTCTCATAACCTTGATCATGCTTCCTACGGCCGAATTCTTGTTTTGCACAATCCTCCACATACACCCTTCGTCTTGAATTATCAACCCTCCAACTCATGCACTTTCACATCACTGTATGCGCCAATAATACAACCTTCTACATTACCATAATCTATGCTGAAAATAGTTTGGGTGCAAGGCAATCTCTCTTAAGCTTACTCCCTGATTTTCGCCAAGGCTCCCACCCATGGCTTGTTGTTGGAGATTTCAACTGTTGTATTAGCTTGGATGATAAACATGGTGGTATCCTGCTCATCTTAAATGAAATTGAACCGCTTAACTCTGCTGTTGTGGACTCTGGTCTTATCCCTGTCAATAGGTTGGGTGTGAGGTTCTCGTGGAATAACCATAGCAGAAGTGGTGTTCGAATTTTTACCAACATAGACCATGCTTTAAGTAACTTTAAAGCATTGTTGTCTTGGCCTTCAGCCTATGCTTATCTTCCGAACCCAGTTCTATCCGATCACTCTCCCATTATCCTTTCCTTTGGACAATAAGCGAGAAGAGAGCATCGAAGTTTTAAATTTTTTAACTCTTGGATTCACGATCCGGAGTTTTCTTCTATAATTGTCACTTCTTGGTCTCCACAAATTTCTGTTAACCCCATGTTTGTTTTGTGTAGGAAATTAAAATTAACTAAAAGCAATCTCAGGTTATGGGCGAGCTCAAAGTTCGAAAATGGGTCTAAAGTGTAAATACATCTCAAAGCTCTATTGAATCGGGCTTAAAACAACATGCTGAGCAACCTGGATGATGCAAACTTAGCTCATGAAGAGAATATACTGTTTGGAGAACTGAATGATGCTCTAGCTGTCGAGGCCGATACGAAAAAACAACAATCAAACCGTAGGTGGAAGCACGAGGGAGACAAAAAATACTATTTTATTCCATGTGGTTGTCAAGTTGAAGCAGTTGACGGAGCAAATTCATAACATCACCGACGAGGCAGGTAATTTCTATGATTCTCCTGATGCCATCGATGCTGCTTTGCTTAATTATTTCACAGAACTTCTTGGAAATGGATGTAATTTTTCGCCTGATCTACATCTCGTTGATAGAGTCAATCTGCCTTCAATAACATCTTCTCAATCTGATTGTTTCGTCTGGAAAGTTATTGATTTAGAGATAAAGGAGGCTCTATTCTCTATGAATCATAAATCGAGTGGTGGTCCAGACGGGTTTAATGTTAACTTCTTTATTGCAACAAGGGATATTGTTTCGGCGGATTTATGCAGAGCTATTCACAACTTCTTTGATAAATTCAGGATGCTTACCAAAGTCAACAGTACCGATGTGACAACCCAGATTCCGACAGACCGTTTTTTTTTTCAAAATTCAATCCATCGAGACCCGAGTTGGTTGCTCTGGTATCCTGCAGAAAAGACAAAGAAAAGAGATATGTCAGAGTACGGAAAAACACCTCACAGTGGAAGGAATAAAATATAATATATTTTAAAACATAGCTTTACAGTAATCACAATACTGCTAAATCAGTATTCCCAAAGCTAAAAGTCTCTGTCTAACCTGCGAATGTTATGAGGAGGGGGTCAGAACATAAGTTCTGTGTGAATGAATTTAAACTACACTTCTTGAATAACCCTACATATACCGTTCAATTACATTTTATTTACTTATTAGGTTATATGTGTTATTAGCATTCAAAGCTTACACACACGTCGCACCCCATCTACTCCCTAGTAGATTAACATAATAAAATGTATATGTAGATACCCCCAAACTGAGGTACACCCCGTGGTACCCCACTCGCATGGTCTCCTCCGTATCGCCACAGTAATATGCGCAGTCCCTCATCCTATGCCATAATAACATACGACGCTACATCCGCATAGAATCGCTGTGCTATGTAAATGTACTGACTGCCGCCCTCGTATTGTTCGATCGAGTTGGTTCCATCATCGAATGATGCCCTCTAGTCTACGGTACACCACCCAGAGCAGACATGGTTGTACCTAGACTTTTCCACGTACGTATCATCAATCGTACTCGATGTTTCTACTACACATAACTTCTACTTGTGCACCCGAGTTCTGTGGCAGGGCTACACCAGAAAACACGAAGCTCGGTCTGGAGCTTTCCTATATCCGTACAGGCTCGCCTCTAAGAGTGTCCAATGTACAGATGTCCCTCGTGTCTGATTTTTTTCTATGGAGGTTATGGCCCCACCTCAGGCCCTCCCTCAACTAGTAAAGACCAAATGAGCTAAGCGACCACCCCTAACAAGCAAACAATCTAAACATCCATGTGGGGTCTCCTCGCACCCGTCCCTTGATAGCAAAGGTTAACGATCTCTAGGGGTTAGCTCTTGTCTTTTCGCATTCCTTAGGCTGCTAGTGACAGACGTCCGACGATCTTGCTATCGATTGGTCTTGACCCTCCACCTCCGCCTAAGGCAATCGCCGAACCACCCTTAATGCCACCGCGAACAACATTCTGACTGCCCCCTACTTGTGCAGTCAAGGCCCACCCACCTGGTAGTTCCGCGCAGACCCAACCTCTATAATCCTAGCTCGAAGCTAAACCACTACAGAGGACTACCAGGAGCACCTTTAACGTCTCAGGAAGTTGTGTGCTTTCCCTTCCAGTCCGTTGGAGCTGCCAAAATAGCGGACGTGAGCTCTCCTCGTGCCTTATGACACCATCATGATCTACCGCATTGGGTTATTCATCCTACAACGTACGGACTGCTTCAAGCGCCTTAGTTTTATATGTCATTAAACCCTAAGTCTAACCATTTATTTCACGCTTGTGCCACTTGGTCAACTTTCTCATTTAACTTGGTTATTCACATTAGCTTTTTTTTTTACCCTTGCTTATTAATTTAATTTATACTTAACCCACTTAAGTCCATTAACATGCCCACAACATGTTATTTTCCAATTTCATAAATTATTCCCTTTTTGGGTTACAACAACATGTCATACTTAATTCATAGTTAAGTATGCCTTATCCCACATACATACTGATTAGGAGAATAACCCTCTAAACACCAGCCCCGAAGACCGAAATCAACATCAAATTGGCACCCAGAGAATTGCTCAACCCAACCAACATATATAATTCTAATTTACTTCTTTTCCACTCATATAACTTATATCATTTTTAATTTTACATTTCTCCTTTCCAAACCACTTAATTTAAGTTAATCTTTGCATATAAGTTATCTCATCTTCCTTATCGTTTGCTATAACTTATCTTGTCCCATAAGTTATAATTTCCACCTATTATCCTTTCTTGCCTTATTCAAGTTTATTCATAATAGGTTATTTATCATTCCCCATTTCTTGTCATTAATTTTAGATTAACTTATTTCATAATATAAGTCGTCCCACCCTTCAAGTCTTGTATTACGTCTTAATTCATAACCTTCCCTTGTCCCTATGACAAGTTTGCCAATTATTTAATTTTACATTACCGCAACTCAAGTTTATAATAGGTAATTATCATTCCCCCATTACTGTGTCATTAATTTTAGATTTGACTTAACCCTTCCTTTTACTTAACCCGTTACTTAAACTTTACCCAATTCAATTAATTTATGATACCGTTACGGGTCCCATTTGGTTAAGCATATCTAAATTCTGTTTCACATGTTACACGTGTCCCACTTAACCCCCTTTTTATTACAGTTTCCATGTCTTACACATGTTTTACTACAGTTAAGTCTACCTTGGTTATGTCTTACATCACATGTCTTACAACGGTTAAGTCCACATTAGTCATGCCTTACATGTCATTTATATCACCCACTTAACCCTCTAACCATGCCCATGTCACCCACATGTCTTATTATGGTTAGTATTTCTTAATTTATCTATAATGCCGTAACGATGTATGACCTCTCACATTAGACGTCCGTTCGTGGCTGCTGGATTTGCCGGGCAGTTCCGGCCAAACTTATACCACAACGCGCCTAACCTCGTGTCATAAACCGTTACGCCTCTAGTTCTTGCCGTTGGCCTCTCACATTAGACATCCGCATGTGGTTGCTAGATTTGTCGAGTGGTTCCGGGCAGTCTTACACCACAAACGCGCCTAACCTCGTGTCATAGGCGTTCATTAACAATTGTCTGTCACCCAAACCCCAAATTCATGTCATATGTTCCAAATTCAACTTAATTACATTTCATTTCTATGCCTATTTCCAATTTGTTATTCACTACACCAATTACATAATAGTTAGCCAAATTTCATATAACCCAAGTTATCCAATTATAGCCAAATTCATCAATTCCATGTTATTCATACCCAAACATGCCAATTTCCAATATCCAATTATACCCCAATTTCATATAATCAATATTTTCCCAATATATATCCCAACATTCCCACGTTCATACATATAATCTAATTCACGCTCTAGACATACTTTTCAAGTCACAAATAAATTTCACCAACCCATGATATCCAGTTTTATGTTGTTAATATTAAATTATACCAATCCATATCCAATGACAATTATGTCAAACTTACATAAATTCAACATTATAGATTATATTCCTCGACCGCATAAAATAGATTATGCCCAATATATGCAATAACAATTGTTATGCTACAAACCCCAAAATTACAGATTATATTCCAATATCCCCATATTCCAATCGTGCGTATTGTATAATAAGATTTCGTCTAGGTTCGAGATAACCTAGATCGAAAAATAAAAAGAGGAAAGGATAAAAAGGAGAGAACTCAAACGTAGGCATAAATAAAATAACAGATCTTATTAAATTAACATCATATTCATTATGGGGAATGGTAAAAGATAGAAGCAAATTATACAACAAATATAGTTCAAATCCACTCACTTTGACTGTATTAGAGAAATAAGCGATTTGTTGTTGATGTAGAACGCTGATTTAATCTTCTTATTTGATTATTGGTAAAGAGCTTGAATCATTGATGAAGAATTTTGCTTCTTGATTTGATTAAACTTCAAAGTTGCTGAAGAACTTGCAATTTAGTTTAAGATTTTGGGGCGACGACCATGTTTGGTTGAAGTTTGGCGGCATGGAGGCGTCAGAAGGAATTGTTTATGAATTAGGTTAGGTCTAGGCAGTATTTTATAGGTGTAGAGAGCGTTTTAGGGCCCTAGGATTGACCTACAAGCCATCCGGTCCGTACAACACGTCAAACCATGTCACAGGAACAAAAGCTGCCTAGATCTGGGGTAGTTCGACCCCCAGGTCGACCTCCTAGGGGGTAGGTCGACCCCTTGGTTGACCTGACCCCCAGGTCGACCTGCCCTGTTATGGGCGGGAAATTTCCCGCCTAGCTGCCTGGGTCGAATTTCGAACTGTTTTGAATCTTCCGAAGGCCATAACTCTTTCATACGGAATCTTCGAAAACTTGGACTCTATTTCATGTAGAATTCCGAGACGAACGCAATGGTGATGTCCATTTTACTTAATTCCTGATATTTAAATTAAGTATCCTTATTTTATTATCTTCTCCGTTACGTACACTGCCATTGAATTAATCTTTCCTTCTCTTTCATGTTAAGTAATTTTCATTGTACATCACCATTATTAACCTATCTATGCATATATATACATTTTTAATTATATTAAAAATGCAGGGTGTTACAACCAATCTTGTATTGATACCCAAAGTTAAGCATCCAAGTTCAGTTACCTCCTTTCGTCCAATATCTTGTTGTAACGTCACTTACAAATGCATCTCAAAAATCTTAGCGAACATGCTTCTAGATGCCCTGCTAACTCTAATTTCTGATAATCAATCCGGGTTCTCCCTCAAAGAAATATTCTTGAAAATTTCCTTCTAACCCATGAATTAATTAAGGGATATTCTTGCGCCAATGCCACTCCTATGGTTGTACTGAAACTGGATTTAAGTAAAGCATACGACAACATTCACTGGTCCTCCATCGTTCGTATTCTCGCATGTATGAACTTTCCAAAGGTCTTTGTTGCTTGGCTGTATAGGTGCATTTCTACTCCCCATTTCTCGCTTGTTGTTAATGGTCGCAATACTGGGTACTTTAAAACAGCCAAGGAATTCGATAAGGCGATCCGATCTCCTCTTATATTTTTATTATCGTCATGGAAGTGATCACGTCCATGTTCAAAAACCGTTTTGAATGTGGAGTTATCCGATATCACCCAAAGTGTAAACACAATGCCATATCCATGCTTTTATTCGCTGATGACATTATGGTGTTTACTAAACCTAAATAAAGCTCTCTTATTGTTGTTATTGATACCCTCAAAAGATTCTACAAAATGAATGGATTAAAGCTCAATCCTCTCAAATCTCAAGTGATGTTTGCGGGCATTCATGATGGCCAAGCCGAGAGGTTATATTCTCTAACTCAAATGCAACCACTTCATAGAGGTTCCATCTATCTTGGGTTACCTTTATGCTCTGCTAGGATTACTAAAGCGAACTGTATGCATCTTTATAATAATATAACAACAACGTTGAATAATTGGGCTAATTGCTTTCTATCACCAGCTGGTCGTCTTTCGCTTGTACAAAGCATTGGCTTTGCTTTAACCGTGTACTGGGCAAGAGCTTTCTTGCTTCCCAAAAAACTGATTAAGATGGTAACTGCGGCTTTGCTTCGCTTTGTGTGGACTGGTTCTGTTTTAGGAAGGAAGCCGATACCTTTCTCGTTTCACAAAATGCTTCTTCCAAAAACTAAAGGTGGCCTTGGCCTATACTCGCTCCAGGAGTGGAATTTTCAGCTTTGAGTACCCATTTCAGCAACTTCATAGGGCACAAAAACAACATTTGGGTCAATTGGTGTTGGAAATACAATGTGAGGCAATGAAATTTCTGGATCATGGATGTTCCTCAGTCATGTAGTTGGGGTTGGCAGTGTATTTTGGCCTTAAGAGAACAGTTTCTCCCTTTTATTTAATACAATACTAATCCGGGGTGTAGTGTGTTGTTTTGGGATGAACCATGGATTAAGAATGGTATTATTCTGTCAAAGTTAGTGGACTACAATGCTATCATGCAGTTGGGTATCCATCTCGAGGCTAAGGCAAGCAATTTTCTGGTGAATGGCAAGATCATTTTGCCGTACTTTTCAAATGCTAGTACTAGGAACATTTGCAACAGTTTTCTTCAAAACATTGCCAATAAATCTGATCAAGACATTGTGTGGGATGGCATTTCTCAAAGCATAAAGGGTACCTACCTCTTGCTTATTGGTTACAAGTGCCTATCCGATTGTTTATGGCATAAGATTGTGTGGAATAATTATGCAGTTCCAGTGGAAAACTTCATGTTCTGGAAGGCAATTAAGGGTGCGTTGTTAACTAAGATCCGATTAATCCAGATGGGTATAAGCACAAGTAATACTTGCCTTCTTTGCGAAATAATGAAGAAACTAAGGCGCATATTTATTTTGAATGTGGGTATTTGGTTATGTTGTGGAGAAAAATCCTTACTTTGTATCACTATCTTGTGCATCCAATGGATTCCGTGCAGCAATGGCATTTCATCTGTATGTCTACTAAATGGAGAAAGCAAGTGCACGTCCTCTTCATTCTTTGCATCAAGAAACTTGTGAGATTGTTGTGAGATGAAAGAAATTTGTGAGCCTTTATGTCTAAATGGAGGTCGTCTAATGATCTTTGGATGCTGCTTAAAACTCCAAGTCCGACGGGATTGGTCTACATCCTTGTTTCATTTTGATAATGCCTTCTTGGGTGCTTAGTTCGTTTTTCTGCTGTAGTTTGTTCTGGTTTGTGTGTTTGTTTTGTTTGTATTGTCTCTTTGTTGTTTGGGTTTAGCACTTTTGCCGAGACTTCCTTGTATGTTTGTTTTTTCTGTGTTTAATAAACGTGGTAGGGGTCCACTCAACCCCGTTTGCCTTGAAAAAAAATATGAAATCATTTCGAAAAGGGAACGACGGTTTTTATTCCGAAATTCGGAATATAAAATGAATTGAGTTTCAAATAGATTTTAAAATGAGACTTGTTTTAGTATATATAAAACAAGAAAAGAAAATTTATAAACGATGTTATAAATAAGGTGAGATAATTATCATTAGGTAAATTTGGAATTTTAAATTAAAATATGAATTTAAAAAGGGATTGGAAAATGTTTCGAAAAGGGAACGACAGATTTATTTTTCGAAATTCGGAATAAAAACTGAATTGAGATAATATAAGGGATCTATAATTGGAATTCGGTTATATCAAATTTTATAAATAATTTATTTCCAAAGGAATTGGAATTTAGTATAGAAGAATAAGTTATAAACAAATCTATAACTAAGTTATGAAATAATCAACGGATAGGGATAATACAGAATATTAAGTTGGATTTGGTAAATGGGCTGAATTTATATAGAAATATATATGAATGGAGTTGAAATTTATTTATAAACGAAGTTTAAACGTTTATATTTAAACATAATTTAAAACGAACTCGCCGTAGTGCGGAACTTCGTAATTTGGCGTTTCAAATTTCAATTGAGTATGTAGAACTCAATTTAAGTCAGAATTCTATGAAACAAGAATCGTCAGGACCGGTTGAAAAATATTTTTCTAATGAAAGAGAAAAATCTAGATTTCATCTTATAGATTTTGAGTTATGTCAAAATCAAATTTCCAGAAAAATAGCACCATAACCATTATCAAACCATAACGGTTTATTTAAATTAATGTAAGGATATTAAATAAAATCCAAGTTTCCATTATAAAAATCCAGATTTGAGTTATAAAATGAATATGAACTCAAGTGAATTAGATGAAGTGGTTTTTGGAACAAAATCATATTTTTAATTATTAAAATTAGTTAATGGGTTTTCAGATTGAATTTTACGTTGCATAATTGAGTGGGGTTTGTGAATTCATATTCGAAATCGAGTATGAAAATCGAGTTGAAAATGGGATTCAATTGGTTTTTAAGTATATTAAAAATATATACGAACGCGATATGTTTAAATAAAAGTGGTACATGTAAAAGATCTAATTAAAGAATAAATTAGCAAATTGAGTTAAAAATGATTGAATTGAGTTGGAATAAATTGCGAATGGACGTATATATGTTAAATAGGTATGGAATGAAGATTATAATTCGAGTGCCTAACATGAAGGTACACGTTTAAATTCCATATGAGATTTTATGTGCCGAATCGGCAAGCCGCTTGGCTTTTTGATTTTCTTTTTGAATGGAAAGGGCCTAGAGAGGCGAGTTGGAGTTTGAGCTATTAACCGGTGCAAAGGAGGTGCTGGCGAAATTTTCCAAAAATTTAAGGAGTTAGAATATTTTTTAAGAAAATTTGATATTATAAATCAATATATCGATATATATATATAATTCAATAAGGAAATGAACTTAAAATAGAACATTATAAATAAAAGGAAATTTATAAATTAAATTTGGTAAAGATAGAAAGAGAAATGTATACATGTTTTAAAAATAAATAATTGGCTTTATATGATGTTGATTATTTGGGAATAGTGGTCTTGCCTATTTTGAAGTTCAGGATGCTTTCAGTCAAGGTCTGAGTGGTAATTATACCCCAACTTGATTGATTTCATTACTAACTGATAAATAGCAAGATTCAGTCTCGAAGATCAATTTTTGAATAAGATTTAGTTGAATACAGTATTTTGGGTGTTGTAACAATGTTTTATACAACACTCTTTTTAACCCAAGTAAGTGAAATTTTGGAAATATAATAATAAATATTTCCTGAGTATGGAAATGGATGGTCTTGAAAGGGAGGAATAATTGGAATGTTTTCCAATTATAAATAGAATATATTTTTCGAAGTATAGAAAATAAAAGAAGATGACATATGGAAAAGTTAACCAAATAGCATAAGAGGCAAAGATGATTGTTGAAAATATTAGGTTAACAAATATTGACAAGGAAATGGAGAAGTGATCAATTAATGAAATATTAAATAAGGGGACCAGTGATTGGTTGATACTTTGAATGGATGTTTTGTTTTTCTTTGATAGATAAATAACCGACTATCGAAGTTTTTGACCATTGTTGTCAATATGGAGAGACCGGTTGGATTATTATCTGAGAATCACTCCGTATTGACAACATCGTTGCGAATCAGATTATATGAAGACAATCGAAGATGGAGTAAAGTGCAAGGGCATTTTCTGTTAATCCTAGGTAGAAATTACCTAAGATGGATTAATGGAAATTGTGCCTTTGGTTTCGCTCAATCCCAGAACGTACGGGTCTGGACGAATGCCTGACAGAATATTTTCGATGATCGCATATGTTGGTCTGTACAAATATACATCTGGTGGGGGAGAATTTATTCTCTTAGCATAATATCCAAAATATCTTTATGCAAATCAATTAGTGATTAACGCATCTGATAATGTGGCATTCAAAGTGATTGTGCTATCAATGAAAGGTAAGTAACCGTAACCTCAAGCCTCGTAACCAGGGACTGGTATAAAATCGGGTAGGTCGCATGGCTAAGTGGGTCACACCCAAGTCGGGTGTATTGTCATCTGATCTAGAGAAATTCTATTTGCTTCTTAAATCTTTCGATGTTATCCATTTCGAGAAACAGTTGCTGATCCCAACTGTTGTTGACAATACATTCGGTACTCTCAAGCGAAATGAAGGGCCGATCATGTTTAGCTTTGGTTGCAAGATGTTCTTGTTGAACCCGGTGTATTCCTCTCTAGAGATACACTGTCGGAAGGGGGTCCCATACTTTTCCAGTTGGAATCCATTATCCAATAAAAGCCCGCGGGTTTGATTGTATACTATTTATGTAGAGCGTGAGATGCAAGCGTTTTGCTAGATTGATATTTATTTGTTTTAGACATTATTATAATATCAGAAAAATATTAATTTCAAAGAATATTTTGGGTTATCGTAAGGTAAAAACCATCCGCGTTTACGTGTGGATTGATCTTACGATTATCTTTTCTTTTGAAAAGAGTTTTTAAAAGTTGAACCAAGTGGTTGGAGTTTACTCACACCAGTCCCATGACTGACCCAGAGTTTATTTTGTTTTGTTTTACCCTAAATTCTTAGGTGCCTAAATTTGTATGGGCATTCAAGTAGTTCAGGTGTTTACAGATACTTAGAGGAGCTTGGAGCGGGAGGCTTTAGTGTTAAATATTTACTGTTTATTTTCCATTGTGTTGTATTGTACTTGAAAACGGTATGTATATGTATATACAGTTAAAATTTTGTATCCTAAAAGTTGTTATATACATATATTATATTTTATTCCGCTGCAATGTGAGATTCTGTGTTGTTATTTCTGTTCTTCTTCTATTCTAATATTTCTTTCTTTCTATTTCTCATACTCTAACTTCTTTCTATTAATAATCCAGTAATTTCTGGTGTTTGGTTAGTCGATATGGTATTTGTATCGATAATTAGAATCAAGAAAAAGTCGGTTCGTTACAAAAAATCAGTTTGAAACCACGTTTAATTTGCTAAGCAACGATCCTCAAATCAGGTTCTTGTAGATTTCTGGAACATAGAGAACGTCATCCAATGTGTGTTCCTTCCCAGAAGTTAATTTCAATACAATCTTTCCTTTCCTTCAACCTTTGGTGTAGATGAATTATCCATGAATAGTCGCTCGTGATCAGTAGCGGTTTTGTAGGTTGTAAACATCCACTTATTGGCACATATATGACGACTGTCTCCTGTTCTAAAAACCACTCCTTGTTGTTGCCAACAAGGTTGCATTCAGAAATAACCGCACACAAATCCATATCAACAAAATCATTTGAATTTTTTACCACATTTGCTTCTGGTTTCTTCTTTTTGGGTGCATGACATGCAGCTGCTTTATGGCCTTTATTTCCACAATTGTGGCAAGATCCTTGAAACTTTTTCTATTTCTTTGCCTTAGGATTATGCTCGCGCTTCCTTTTGTTCATCTTTTCATCCTCAACCACATTAGGCAATGAACCGATTGCCTTTTTCTCTGATTTTCTGTTGTCTTCTTCGATTTGTAGACGAACAATCAAATCCTCCTTGGTCATTTCCTTGCGCTTATCCTTTGAATAGTTTTTGAATTCCTTCAATGATGGAGGCAACTTTTCGATAACGGCAGCCACTTGGAGTGACTCACTCAACTCTATCTTTTCATCGTGGATCTCATGAATGATCACTGGGAGTTCCTGAATCTGACTGACGACTATTTTAGAATCCACCATTTTGAAGTCCAGAAACTTCCCAGCTATGAATTTATTCATCCCTGCATCTTTAGTCTTGTATTTCTTTTCTAAAGATAAGCAGAGAACCTTTGCAATCTCAATGGTGCAATACACATTATATATACTGTTTTCTAAACCGTTGAGAATGTAATTTTTGCAGATGAAGTCTGAATTCTTCCTCGCAGTGAAGGCCTCAACTTTGGTAGCGTCATGCTCCAGTCCATCAACATTCGGGGGATCCTCTGATAGGTATTTGGCTAGGCCCAATGCTGTTAGGTAGAAAATCATCTTCTGTTTCCACCGTTTAAAACCTGGCCATTAAAATTTTCGGATCACTCGCTATGTGAATATGGAACAGTTTGAGGAACCAGAGGCAGAGCCTGTTGCACAGTATGTGTTGATACAGATTTGTTATTGCTACTTTGAGACATCATCGTCTACAAGCACAAGCAACAATCACGATTTCATTTCAAGATTGTTATTACCTTTTTAACAGAAACGACAGTAAACCATTACAAATATTGTTGCACTGAACGAACGAAAACACCTTAAAGCATTTGTAAAACTATTTCAATGTTATTGGCACTCACAATAATATGAAACAATCACAGGTTCATAAGAAACTTGTTAAGAACTACAATATGCAGTATAACGGCAGGAGGAGAAGAATAGTTTCGAGTCTAGTGATTTCTGTTTCCTTGAAATGAAATTGCTCCCTCTGCGGTGCTTTAGGTTTTTGAGAAATCATTCCCCACAGATGAAACAAATCCTCTCTGTGATGATGCGCAACAATCACAAAGCAACGCCGAAAGCAGAAAGTTTGTTTGCACAGAACAGATTAATGGAGAATGAAGATGCAGAGGAGAAAAAACATAATCAAAAGTATAGTCTGGCTTGTTTTTTTGCCTGCCTATATATAGGTATGGGAGGATGTCTATTCGGGAAGAGGTGTGGCCATTTGAAGTTGAATGGTTGTGAATGTTGAAAACGTTGCGACCCTTTGCGAACAGAAGCAATCGTTTTACGGCATTTAAAAACGCTCGGCCAAATTTTAAAAATAGCTATGGGGCCCAATCAATCACGAGACCCCAAGAGCCCCAAGGCCCTATCTTTGACTTTTAATATTATTATGAAGGCTTCTCATGCCTACGTAGCTTCGATCCTTCATGTCCTATTTCTTTTGATATAGTGTATTACCTTATCTAATATACAGTGAGATGGGTTTTATTATTTTCCGATGTGGGGCGTATTGCTTCCCTCAAACCACTTATACCACTTATTCATTTCTAACATACTCAACATTAATTCATAAATACAAGATCTAGTAATAAATAAGGACAAGAAATTTTATAGTTCCCAAAATAAATTCAATTTAAACACCACATATATAGGAAGCAATCAAAATTGAAACGCAGAAATCAAACAAAGGAATAACTTAAAAACCAAATGCTCGATTGATAAACCTCTAGATTAATGTTTTCCATAAATTATCATCATGTCGAAATAGTTAAAATACAACTAATATTATCCCGAATATCCACCAATTTTAATTTTATTTTATTTTATGACTCAAGCTAGGCTTAGACTAAAAAAGAAACACGCTCCAAAAGAAAAGTTGTAAGAGACGGTGAGGCCAACGAAAGGACCATCATCGTTAGAAAACCTGAAGGAGGAGACGGGAATTTATGGTTTGTCGCTGAATCTGAGGGTCAAAGACTAAAAATGATTCAGTTTTTCAGGAAGGTTTGAAATCTGGAGCAGTTCAGAAGAAATGGAGAAATGGAGGAGAAGACACGAGAAGAGAACGTAGACACAACAAACATAAAAATGCACGGCGTGAAATTTTGGCTTCAGACGAAATTGATTTTCATCTGTAGTAGGCAAACTTCTCTAACGGTCGTTTTGATTAAAATCTAATGTAGACAATTTAGTATTTACATAATATATTTGTATTTTTATGTATAAATTTCTCTTTCGATGTTCAGTTCAATTTCAGTCAAATCATAACACTTTAATAGAATCTTTATCTACTTTCTATTTTAACAACAAACCTATTTGTCAAAGGCGTACATCGACGTTGATGTAAACATTTTTCTTATGCGTCGTACAAGATATTGTCTATCAAATAGGATTGGCAAACTTTCATGCTTGGAAGTCATTTCAAGGCAATGACTTTTATTGCTAAAGTTATACTGACATTGGACCTACTTTAGTTGAACCACAATGACAGTGGTAAATCTATGACATATTAACCGGCATCAGTATCTTGATGATTATGTACTTTGACTTTGTTTTGCGATGTCAGAGGTTCAAATTATGCGACTCAAACCACCGATCATATATTTTCTGGATAATTAAAACAAAAACCAAAGTCTTTTAGTCTTTTGTCTGTTATCATTTCTCATTAATAAAAAAGCTTTAATGGAGGTTGCTAATTTTTATATATGAGCTTATGTGAGAGAGAAAACGTTATACGTTTGTTTTCTTTCTTTTATCATTCTGGAAAAAAATTCGTAGAAAGGATGTCTTTTCATTAATTGACACTTTGTATTTTCTATTATTGAACAATGAGAAAACTTCTTTTTATTTAGTGTGGTACTAAGGGCACCCCAATATGTTCTTCCTGATACCACGACTAAAAAATACCACAAGAACTAGTATTATACTCTTCTTAATACCACACACTTAAAAAATAAGGGCTACCACACTATTTTACCTTATATCTATTTCGCTCGATATTTGTTCTTTTTCATTTGTATAACCGATCAATGAGCTAAACCCTAGATCTTAATTGATTAATAAATTCGACGTCGCAATATACAAAAGTCATGAATAAGGTTTTAATTAAGCAAAGTAGAAGAGGAATTGAGAGATAGGGTTTCTAGATAAATAAACAATTAAGAGATTACCATACGAATTTGAATTTTCCTGCGAGAGATGCGAAGAAGACAAGGATTATAAGAGATTAGGGTATTTAGATTAGCTTAGTACGTGATTAGTTCAATAAATAATGATTGAGTAAGAGATTATAATGGAGAGGTAATGTGGTATTAGGAAGCATACAAAATTTAATGAGTTTTATTTTTTCAATTGTGGTATTAGAAAGAACATATTGAGGTGCCCTTAGCACCACACTTTATTTATACAAGGTTATTTATTGGGATTAATTAATTTAAGAGACATAAAATTCACATTAATTTATTCTCTTTGATCATCTCTCTTCCAAATGAAGAAAACTTCATAGAAACTTCTTTCTCGTTCTCCTCTTTCTCACTTTAGTTTTCTATGAAATTAAATTTCCCTGAAAATATTTGAAATCCTGTTAGTGTGTAAAAAAATGCTTGATCAATGATAAATATTAATCATAGCATCATATAAATTGATAAGAACTTATGAGGTACAAAAATTCCTTTTAACATTCATAAATTTCCTATAGAGCAGAATTATTAAGGCATGATGATCTTCTCTACTAAATGTATAGGAAACTTGAAATTCACAATTCATCATGGCGGCTGAACTTCGCTTTAATTTCAAATACAGTTCAAAGAAAAATTCGTTCTTCGATTACGATTCAAGATCGGCTTTTCCTCCAGATCTATATCTTTCAAAACAACAAATCTTTCAAAACAACATGCATGCCTATTCGACTCTATTACTAATCATCGTAATCCTAGATGCCCAGATTTGTCTTCAAAGTCAAATTTTCCAGATCTAATTTCGGAGGCTTCAGCAGGTAATGATAAATTTAATCTTTCACGGTCTAGATCTTGGTCTGAAGCTGTAAAAGAGAATAAATCTCACCAATGTGTTGTTCAGTTAAATTATTACGAGCTGTTCGTTCAAAACAACTTTATAATTGCTGAAATTAATGACATTTCTATGGAAAAATAGAACATCTTCAGATTGAATATTTTTTAGTAGTATGTCATAACTATTTTCATAAAACTCTGTGGTTCTTCAAGGATCCTTTCATAGTTAAAACTACTAGAGAAAAATGGAATGATGCGATAGTCTTTTATGTTTTTGGGAATAAGCCGTGCTATAACTACCTGAAGGACTGTATCGATCGAAATTGGAAATTAAAGGGTAGTTATCAACTGTTTACAAGAGAAAATGGTTTTTTCTTCTTAAGTGTGAGTTAATGGAGGACTGTGATAAGATCTTAGCTGAAGGTCCATATTATTATAATAGAAAGTTGATTTTTATGAAAAAATATACTCTTGGAATGAAATTATCTCGTGAGTTTCTTAACATCATTCCCATTTGGGTTAGATTTCCTAACCTTAATCTAGATTTTTGGACTCCTGAAGCTATTAGTAGGATTGCATCAATATTGTGTCATCCTGTTAGATTAGATAATGTGACTGAAAACCAATTTCGAATTTCTTTTGCCAGAGTCTTGATTGAGGTTGGCTTTGATTTTAAGTTCCCTGACATGGTTCCCATAAAATATATTTTTGGTGATATTATTTGGCAAAAAGTGCAGTATGAATGGGTTCTCACTGCATGTACTAATTGTAAAGTTTTCGGTCATTCAACTATTTCATGCAAAGTCAATAAGATATGGGTTTCGAAGAGCAATGATAATTCTAATGTGGAAGGTAGTACGGATATAGATAATAGAATGGATAATCATGATATTCACATGGATAAGGTAGTACAAAAGAGTGGTTTTGCTGAGAACATTTTTGTGGAAAATACTAATCCTTTTAAAGTGCTTGAGATCCAAGATGTTAGTATCCAGGATAAAGGAGAGAATACTGATAAGAAAATAAACATTGGAAGTTCTAAAGACCAGTTTGGAAGAAAAGAGTGCTCTGTAGAACTAGCGGTGAATGATAAATCCAAAGTTAATAAAGCAGTTTGTCACATAAGTCTACCTGATAGATTTAAAATAGAGGGTGTGTCTGTATTTGCAAGTGAATGTGAGCAAGGTACTTGTAATTTATTTAATGATGGGATGAAAGTAAATGAAATTCCAGAAATTAACATAAAGAATGTAGGTTTAATAGAAAGGGTTGAATTATATGGAGTGAATGTAAGTGACGATGTTGGTAGTAAAGATTCTATACTAGATGAATCAGATTGGTCATCATGCAGTTTCAAGAAGAAGAGGAAAGTTAAATCAAAGACAAGAAAATTTAAAGGGAGCAGCAGTTTCATGTGTGATGAGCCTTTGGTGGAGGATAATCCTGAATGGGTTAAGTTATTTTCCCAATATCAGACAAGATCGAAGTCAAAGAAAAATAAAGATGGATACTCCTCAGGTGGTATCATTAGTGGAGGAGTATCCAAAAAATGATTTGTTATCTGAGTTTGCACGGCAACTGTTGCATGGCTTGTAAAATATAGTTTTCTTTGGTCTTTTGCTATTGCATGCGTTTATTTAGGTGCTTCTTTAGCTTTTGGATTGGTGATGTCTTCTTCTTTGCTGATGGATATTATGTTTGATGTTGATGGTGTTCAAACAAATTGCTAAAGAGATCAGTGATGTTTTGGCGTGGTAGGACTCTTTGTTTCAAGTGCATGTGGTTGTTGTTTTGGAGTGACTCATCTTTGAGCTGGGTGCAACTATCTGTTCTACTGTGTTTTAGCCATTGCTGGCGTGTCTCTTTGGTTCAGTTCCATCTTCTAGAGTTGAAGGCTAGTTGTACTTTATTGCAATATTATTTGGCTGTGTTTTTTCGGGTCAAGCTGGGTTTCCTTTTGTTTTGTACAATATTAGTTTTTTTAGTGTGTTAGTCATTTGTAACTAGCTAGACCCTTTTTTGTTCTCTGTTTAGTTGTATATAAGAACCCTTTATCTAAAAAAAAAGTATGGGAATCAAAAGATATTACGCTAATTCAGACACTATAATTGCGTATCATTGATTTAGTTCATTGCACTCTATACATGGAAAGTGTAACAACCCCGAAAATCAGAACCAATTCAAAAATTTTATTTCGGAAATTTTAATGAATTTTGGATATTTAAAATGATTTATTTTAAATAATAACGTTAAGAAATTTATTTTGAATAGAATTGGAACATATATATTAATTTGAATCGATGTTAGAATATAAATATTTATTTTTAATTATAAAAGGAATTAGAAATGGCGCGGCAGTTTGAAAATTCGATTTCAAATTTCAATTGAATGTATAGGATTCAAAATAAACCGGATTTTAGCAAAACCAAAAATATTAGAATCTATGTGAGAATATCTTTCCAACGAATCCGAAAAATTGAAATTTCATAGCGGGAATAAAAAGTTATGCCCAAATGAAAATTCAGAATAGTCGCTATGGAACTTTAGCCCTTAAAAATGGAAATTTTGCAAATAACCTCCGTTTTCGATGAAACCACTTTTGTTGGACCCGGGATGTCAAATTATTGCTAGATTCTAAAATTCATAGTTTTTGAAATTAATCTGTGAGCGTGGAGAAGGAAAACGTGTTTTGACAATTTCAGTCAATTTGGATCGACCAGAAAATGGCCATTTTTCAAACGGTCTTCAAATTAGACGAAATTAGTTTCGTTAGGACCGTATCTTCAAAACGGAGCTAGAAATTATTATTTTGAAATTTTTAGAGTCAGTATGTGGCCGCGGTAAATTAAAATGTGCGTTTGAATTTAAAATATAATGATTTATATTTTAAACTTAGCGGAAACTGATCGAAACAGTCGAATTGGCTTACGAAACATATCCCATTGTGTTCAGAATGAGGGTAATTAGCTAGGGGCGATAGTCATTGGGTTCGATTTGGGGTTCGAACGGAAAAGTTACTTTTCTCGAATTAAAATATTAAATTAATTATATAACATACTCACCCCCTTCCCTATACCTGCTCAACCCCATCCCCCACTTGATCGTTCGAATCGATTTTGAAAAAAAAAACCCGACGGAGGAACCTCGTCGCGATCCCTCTTCCACGCTGCCACCGCTACCTAGGGCTCGCCTCCAATCTGGTGCTCAACCCCCTCCATGCCCCGACCTCCCCTCTCCTTTGTCTCCCCTTCTGATTCGAGCGAGACCACCCCCTTCCTTCGGCATCGAGCTCCATTTCGACCAAATGGTGAGTTTTTATATATTTAATTTATTTAATCTTGTATGTAAATAAAATCTGATTTATTTATATATATTATAGCAGTAAAAAGAAATGATTTTTAATATTAAAAAGAAAAGATTATAATTTTATATAAAGTAAAGATTATATTTTTATATAATAGAAAAGATTATATTTTTATTAGAGAAAAGGATTGATTTTTATATATGCACATAGTGAACGAAGAAAGGATTTTTATAGTATGAACAACATTATAAAAATAAGATATTTATCTGTGAAGTAGAGTTATAAAAATTTGATTTTTTATATTCATGTAGCGAAGAAAAATTCGATTTTTATATATGTGTGAAAAGATGCGATTTTTATTTATATTTCTAACGAATAAAAATATAATTTTTATTTATGCAGTTAGTATAAAAATTTGTTTTTTATATAAATAGTGATATGATTAAAGTGACATCTTTGTATGTATATTAACATGGTGAAAATATTTTTTTTATATGAGTTGCAAAATAAAAATATGATTTTTACATGAGTAGAGAAATAAAACTGTGATTTTTATTTGAATGAATCGATAAAATTATGATTTTTACTACAAACAACGTGAAAAGGAGTGCGATGGAACGGACTAAAATAAAAACAAAATCCGAACCGTTCAGAAATAGAGAACGACGGAGTGGAACCCAAAGGTAAGAACTCACCTTTATTTTATTTTCTAGTTAAAATATATACTATGATGCAGACGGTGCTTAGCAGCACCCGACACCTGTCGTCCACAAACTAAGGACGACTTGTTTGTTTGTTTGATTGTGTTGTGAAAATTGTTTGTGATGTGGAATGGATAAATAAAATATTCATAGATGGAATAAAATATTTACAGTTAAAAATATAATTTTTAACGTGTATATTAATAAAATAAATATTCATAAACATATCAGACGATTTGTTTATGTACAGACATTTGGCTTATATTGATTGGGACGATAAATTTTACACATCGGCCAACTGCACAAATAAAATTCATTATTTGTTGGTTGAAACCCCACACGGGTATTGCGATGGTATATGACATACACTAGTCCCAATAATTAGCAGTATGTTGATCGATTGATCGACAGGCTGTTGTAAGCGTTAAATATTTATATTTAAAGCTTATGCAGTGTAGAATGCACATTGAATGATGGTTGGCTGTATTTGATTGTTATTGTGTACATGTGTGTATGAAATCCATATAAATAACATTATATGATAATTGACTGTGCCTGGTTCCAGTTCAGAAATAATGAATATTTTAAAATAATATTCAGTAATGGATCAAAATCTGATTTTGATGTCCAATTTAGGATGGACACGAATATATTTAAAGATATATAGCCGTGTTGATTAGATTAACGCCATTTTGATGTGAACGATATTTATATCGATTTTATTAATTTTTTATAATGAATATCGAAAATGAATTGAATTCAAAATCTAATGTTTTGAAAATATTATCATTTATATATCGATGATATGGAACATTCAATTTTGATTGGAAATTGAATATAAAGTTGAAATTGTTTTGAAAACGAATTTAAAACAATTTATAAAATACGTTTTAAATGGAAATCGATGAAATATATATATATATATATATATATATATATATAATGGCCTGAATAGAACGTGCTGCGCCGCGCAGTTCGCGAATTTCGACCTTTGACTTCGAACGGACATTACGGGAGATCCGACCGTTGGATTCTCCTAAAACCGGAATCATTGTGTTCGTGTTGAAAAGGGCTTTGCAACGAATATGAGATATTTGAAATCTAACGGTTGAATTTGGAATTATGTCCAAATAAAGTATGGAAAAGGTCGCTGTAAGTGCAGTTCGATGACCGTTTATGGAAATCGACTGTTCGGGCCTTGATAAAATTATTAAAAATATCAATAATTTGTGTAAAATCATAATAAATGATTTGCAAAGAATTGGGATGAAAAAATTCCATATTTGAAAAGATAAAAATGTATTTTTATCGAAATGAACTACTTGTGAACTAGAATTATAAATCCAATATTTTTAAATAAATAAATTGGACTTGAAATGGTTTTAAAAATAACCAGAATTTCAAATATATGAATCGGAATGGATTTGAATGGAAATTGTATTCGGAATATTTCGATATTGGATTCTGTGATTATACAGACATTATGGAGGAATTTGGAAGATATATATATATATCGTTATTCCAATACGATATTTGTTGATTTCAGAATTTGATATTGAATATAAGCCGATATATTTTCTATTCAGAACCTTGTATTTAATATCAAATGGGATTTGGGTTTGTCGTGAATGGTGTCTTCATTAACACTGTTCTTAAACCCAGTTGAGAAAAGATTAAATCTTTTTATTTAGATTTAATGGAGTATACCAATTAATTAATATTTAATTGGAATTGAAGTGGAATTGATTTTTGGTTTATCGTGAATGGTGTTTTAAATAACACTTGTTCTTTAACCCGATAATAAATGGAATGTAAATTGGGTTTATTGTGAACTGTATTTTTAATGACATTCGTTCTTTAACCGGATTTACAGTGAAATATGATTTGGAATTTATAAATCTTTTTATTTAGATTTAACGGGAATTTTCCAAAGTAGAGTTTTCCAACATAATATATTAAACTGGAGTTGAATGGAATTCGATTTGATAATAATTGAAGTGAACTTCTGTGGAGGAAGACTGTTAATACATATGGAATTTAAAAGGCTTTGCCGTTATTCCATTTATATTATTAGTCGGATACGGAAATTGATATCGATTATATATTGATTTGTTTTCCCGTGAAGATTCCGTTAATGGAATATGATTTGGGTTTATCGCGAACTGTGTTTTAAATGGCATTAGTTCTTTAACCTAGTTAAAGGCAGGATTACATGTATGTCATTGTATTTCGAACTATATGGTTGATCTCTGCTAAATATATATCAGTTTGGTGGCGGAAAGTTTATTCTCTTGCTTAACGCCATTCTCTGAGACGTACGAGTTCAAAGGTTATATATCGGCATAAATCAATAGTACAGTGTAGATTGTCGATGTGGCATGTTAGTTTTTCCAAAAGTTAAATAATCATTAATATTGATTTTTAGGAAGATTAAAGCTAAGTGAAGTTTTAATGAATCTTTAAATAGATTGAAAATGGGAATTGATAATTTAAACTATCAAATTTGGGAAATGATCGAGAATGGAGTATCGACAGTTTTGCTCCTAGCGATAGTTAAATCGTTAATTAGATTTGAACGTGAAATGGTAATTAAATTTACCGATAACACCGTGGTGTTAGTAATGGGGTAATACCAGTTTTGCTCCATGGGATGAATAGGTTGGGATTGGGAAATAAAATAAATGATTACTTCGGTGTGGTTCGCTAATTCCGACTGGTTTGGAAAACCTTAACATGGTTTGAATTGACATCCAAAGGAAGATTAAAGAATAAATTTATAGAATTTATCTTTGATAAAACTAATGGGAACAAATCCCTAAGAATGTGAATATTTGAATAAAAGAATATTCAGAATTGGAATGAGGCGTATGTTGTGTTTTTATAGAACTTGTTTATTATGTACGCGAGTTATTTGGAAATGTCGGGTTTATACCCATTCTGAATAACTGATTCGACGATAAGTCGACGATGAAGACGGTGGTTGAAAACTGGAGGTCTTCGCATCATTTGGATGATTACTGATGTCTTGATTGGGTTGTACACCCAGGACGAGGTAATAAGTGGTGATCGTCCAGACATACTTGGAGATCGACGGATATGCGAGGACCTCTCTCCTATATTGGACATACGGGACGAGGGATAAGGTGCCTCCGGTTTCGTTCAGACCCATAATGAACATGTAAATGGACTGTGTGTCTGACATTGGATTTTATTCTGTGTTGATTGATTTCTATTAAATATATATCTGTTTGGCGATGGAGAATTTATTCTCTTGCTTAACGCCCTTCTCTGAGACGTACAAGCTCAGAGATTATATATCGATAGATATCAGTCACATGGCATGAATTGCCTGTGTGGTATGCTGAGATGCAGGGATCAAGGCTTTTGTTGAAAAGCAGAGTCTTGTGGTTGATGATCAAAGCACGACTTTAATACAGTATAACTTTGTGTATAGCGTTAATTCGTGGGCCTCACACCTTAGTATGAGTCAAAACGGGATAAGGGAACCCAAGGAGAACATAACGTTTCTTTCTAGCTATGGGTGGTGTTAGCGTTTTACTAGCCCTGATATCGTTGTTATATTTTTACCTATGTGGTTGTTGGATTGCGAGGTGCCTTGGTTATATCGGTCTCTACGGAGCCGATGGACAGGTCCTATAGGACCGGAAAACGTGTGTTCAGGAATTGCCAATCCACTAGCGTAAGTGTGGACCGGCTGTAACGACCCGCATTCTCCGCATCGGAGGATCGTAGGATATTAATTTCATTTTCATATGAAGTCGTATAGTCGTGTAACTTTGGGGAATGACTATTGGGGTCATTTCCCCATGTTCACGATTTTTGCCAATTTTTAAAATGAACATTTTGCCCCTGGTGAATCTTGTTTCACCTATAACTTTTGATTGGTAAGGGGTTTTGACCTGAAACCACTTCCATTAGATCCGTATGATGGTTTATCTTTCCGTAGAGTGGTCACATTAGTCAAACGGACTTACCGTTTGGGAGATATGGCTGAATTAAGGTTTAGAAGGTGAAAAACAGCTTAATCGGGCTTAACCGGGTGATTAGCAGCTAGGCCCACTAGGGATTTCGGGATTAGGGTTATATAAGGGCTGCAAGGGGTTAGAGAAACCCTTCTTTGTCATTTTTACAGCCACCATTTACACCTCTTCAACCCTAGTAATGGCCTCCACCTTCTAAATTCATCCTTAACCATTTTCTAATCAAGTATTAGCCTCATCAACATTAAATTAAAGCGGATTAGCATAGAGATCAAGGTAGAGCTGCTGTGTTGCATTGTAATCCGAACCATATTGTCAAAGGTCCCAGATCTGAGTTTTATTTGTGGCTAAGGTGAGTGATTAGCATTGTTGTTACACTAATTACAGTTAATTATGGTGATTAGTGTTAATTAGCGAAATCTGACATGATTAAATTCTGGAAAAATGTTTAGAAATTCTTAAATATTATTTTAAGCCTCTGTTAGAAATTAGGGTTAATTTGGGTAAGTTTTTCTAATCCTATCATTAGTTATGCATAAACATGATTAAGGGGAAAACATGGATTTTTGGGTATGTCTGATCCATTTTGACATGTTATATAGTTATTTTGGTGTTTGTGGATGATTATACATGTTGCTATGACTGTATGGTATGCTTTGTGATTGATTAGAAATGTTAGAATGGTCAAAAACGCCGACGAGAGGTGAAAAATTGGTTGCTGGAAATAGTGCAGGTTTTGGATCGAGCAGCTGTTGGGATCGAACGATTCCTAGGAAAGAAACTATGGGGGTCGAGCGATTCCTAGGAGAGCAACTGCAGGGATGAACGATTCCTAGGAGAGCAACTATGGGGGTCGAGCGGTTCCTCGGAGTGCGACTGTGGGGAATCGAGCGATTCTTAGGAGAGCGACCGTGGGGAAACTAGCGGTTACTAGGAGAGAGACTGAGAGGAAGCAAGTGATTCCTAAGAGAGGGACTGAGAGGAAGCGAGCGATTTCTAGGGGAGCGACTATAATGAGATCTGATCCAGGTGAATGCAAGCGAGCCCGTGGAAGAAGGAGCAAGTGACGGAGCTAGAGAAGGAAGAATGAGCGACCGAGCTAGGGAAGGAAGAGTGAGTGGTCTCTATGGAGTTTGAACGAGCAATGTCGACCATAGGTTCTTATGAAGATCGATTCCAATTCAACCGAAACCTGAGATGCAAAGATAGTCCAAATGGGAAGTAGAACTCAGGATCTACCTGGGAACAAACGAGTGAGCTTCATGAGTTGGGCTTTGCTGCGGGACGTGTGCAAAGGGGTTGTCGATGTCTGTAACTTTGGATCACTATGTGTAGGGGGCACGCAAACGGATTCAGGCCCATAGTGGCCTAGGTACGACTAAAGAGCTATAGACCAATGAAGTGGGGTCATTTGTAAAGATTTGTTCATAACTCCATGGGGTGAGCTTAGTAGTAGCAGTAGTTGTACAAGTCGAACTCCATCACTACCTCGATGGGTCTAGTGATCAAAGCGGTGGATATCGTATGCTTTACGCACTGAGTGAGAGATGTGAGGATGGTTGCTATGCTTGATGGTTGCCTTCACTATGACACGCACACCCCCACCCCCGTTATCTTTACACTATGTGTTAGTGGCACCTTAGAGTATTGTACGGTATGTAGTGCTAACTCTTTGGTTGCAGGTCCAGGTTCAGGTATGGTTTAGTATACCTGTTATTGTTCTATTTAGCTGCTTATCGCTCATACCAGACTTTTTGTCTGACCCAGAGTTTTATGTCTCTTCTTATTACTCTGGGTGCTCTCACAAGCAGACTAGAGACAGGTTAGCTGGGTATGCACGAGTAGCTGACCCGGAGACGAGCAGGAGGCTTCAACATATGATATATATATATATATATATATATATATATTCTCCCTGTGTTGGTATAGATCACTGATTGGGCATTAGTAGTGCATCTTCTACTTTAGCTTTCTTTTGCTTTAGAGACAGTTTTAAAGTTGTAATAATGATGTTGGATCATAAGCTGTATTTGGATTTCCGCTGCTATGTTGGTTTAGTTTTCAGCTTATGTACTGTCTCGCCTGTTTTATGTCAAAGTTATGTTATTATTATATTTTGTTCCGTGCGTTGTGAGACATTCGACAGGTTCTGTGTTAGTTCATTCTCTTTTTTCTTTTCTTCTGGCGACCATTTCGTGCTAGTCGGGCATGTGTACATCGCACTTTTGGAGGTAATGCCGGCTGGTTTGGGGCGGGCCGTCACACTTGGTATCAGAGCTCTAGGTTGCGTAGTTAACCTAGGGAAAGACACCAGGGAGAGATAGTACACATATATGAGAGCACGTATTTGTGATTATTTTAGTTTTCAAAAGCTATATATATATATATGCTATTAGTATAGCTAAGGGTGAAGTTGCATTGCACTGGCACCACTATTGAGGAGGCTAATCGTTTTCTCTTTTCAGATTGAACGATGAGTCAATATACGAGGGGTACTGGTAGAGGAGCCAATAATGGGAATGCTCCGGATATGAGGACGATGTTTGCTGACTTCATGCGAGAGATGCTTAGGGATATTCAGAGAGTAGTTCCTGATGCTGCTAACGGTAGTGGTGCAACAGTGCAGGCGCCTAGGGCCGATTTCGCCAAGCTATGCAAGGATTATACTAGTCTTGGTGGGAAACCGTTCCACGGAACGGAGTTGGCTACGGATGTTCAGGATTGGCTGGATAGCTGCGAGCTTATCTTCGAAGACTTGGGTATCGAGAACGCGATGAAGAGAAGGCTAGCATCCCGTCAGCTGCAAGGATGGGCAATGAATTGGTGGAATGCTATTAAAGCTGCAACCCCGGAGGATCAGATTACTTGGGATCAGTTCAAGACCCGCTTTAGCGATAAGTTTATCCCAGCTGCTCACAAATCAGAATTGTTAGGAAATTTTTGGAACTTAAGCAGAATGGTAGAGCAGTCTCGGAGTATATTGCTGAGTTCGATACTTTATCGAAGTATGGACTATCCCTCATTGACACTGCCGAGAAGAAGAACGAAAAGTTTATAACTGGCTAAGATGGGTATTTGGTGGAAAGGCTTATAAACCACGTCGATGAGGCATTCGAATCTATTGTGGGAAAAGCATTGAGATCAGAGAGCCTTTACCCTAAGTCGAAGATCGAGATTGCTGCTACATCTACAGGTGAGCCATAGCCGCAAGCAAGCGGTGGAGGCAAGAATAACTCGCAGAATAAGAGGAAACAGAACCAAGCTAAGGATGGTCAGAGAAAGAAAGACAAGAAAGACGTTGAGTGATTTAGCTGTGGAAAGAAGGGTCACTATGCCAAAGATTGTCGAGCAAAACTAGCGGACATGAAGTGCTTCAACTGTGGCCAAGTGGGACATCACAAGGATAAGTGTCCACAACCTCCTAAAGAGAAGCAGATCGTGAAAGCATATGTTATCAGTGCTGTTCCTTCTTCGTCGAATGCCCCAACTGCGGTAAAGAAGGGAAAGAATATCGTGATTCAAGGTATGCTTTCTTTTTATGATGTTCCAGTTCGAGTGTTGTTTGATACTGGGGCTTCCCATTCCTTCATATCTAATGACCTGGTAGATAGGTTGGGATTGGAGCCCGAGATAGTCGATCGACCTTTAGTAGTAACTAACCCGATTGGTGGTCCGACAAGCCTTAGTATGATTTTCCGTAATGTGGTCTTATCAAGTCATGGATGTATGTTTGTTTGTGATTGCTTTGTTTTGGGCTTCACTGGGTTTGGCATTATTTTGGGAGTCGACTGGCTCCAAAGGTACGGGGTGGTGGTAGACTGTGAGGGCTTTTTGGTGATAGTTAGAGCGGATGATGGGCGGAGGGTAGTATTTGGTGGTCTACCTAGTAATGGGGTAATGGCTAGTTTTCTAAATTCCCTCGACATCCCGCATGATGAGCTGTCAGATGTGCCCGTGGCTGGTCAGTATCCGAACGTCTTCGAGGAAGTGACCGGGCTTCCACCACACCGAGAGATCGAGTTTCAGATTGATTTAGTGAAAGATGCCAGACCTATAGTGATGCCTCTTCGTCGCATGGCGCCAAGGGAGAAGAGAGAGCTCGGGGTGCAAGTGAGCAATCTTTTGAAGAAGGGATTTATCAGAAGAAGTGTTTCTGAGTGGGGAACACCAGTTGTGTTTGCTACCAAGGCCGATGGTTCCCTTCGATTGTGTGTAGACTACCGCGAGTTGAATAAAGTGACGAGGAAGAATAAGTATCCTCTGCCGCGGATAGATGATTTGTTCGGTCAGTTGAGTGGAGCAAGAGTGTTCTCCCAATTGGATCTCGCAACAGGTTTTCATCAGCTCAGAGTAGCCGCTGAGAGTATAGCTAAAACGGCATTTCGGACGCCGTCTGGATTTTATGAGTGGTTGGTCATGCCATTCGGATTGACCAATGCACCAGCATATTTTGTAGATCTTATGAATAGGGTATTTAGAGATCAATTGAATAAGTTTGTTCTTGTGTTCGTGGACGATATCTTGGTTTACTCGAAGATAGAGGAAGAACACAAGGAACATTTGAGGATAGTGATGGAGGTGTTGAGGAAACACCAATAAAAAGCAAAATTTTCTTAAGTGTCACTTCTGGAGGAGGGAAGTGAGGTTCTTGGGCCATGTTGTTTCAGAGAATGGTATCGCCATGGATCCTGCGAAGGTCGCTACGGTACAAGATTGGTCTACGCCCAAGAATGCGACCGACATTAGAAGTTTCTTGGGGTTAGCTGGATATTATCGTAAGTTTATCAAGGACTTCTCCAAGATAGCGGCACCGTTGACTCAGTTGACTAAGAAGAATCAATCTTTTGTTTGGGATGAAAAGTGCGAGAATGCATTTAAGAGTCTAAAGGAAAAGTTGACGTGCGCGCCAATGTTAGTCATTCCTAAGGGGAATGAAGAGATGACAGTATACACGAATGCCTGTGGTACCGGACTAGGTGCTGTATTGATGCAAGGAGGTAGGGTTGTAGCTTATGCAAGTCGACAACTGAAACCGCATGAGAAAAGATATCCTACCCAAGATTTGGAATTGGCAGCGATCGTGTTCGCGTTGAAGATGTGGAGACATTATCTCTTGGGAGAAAGATTCGAGTTGTTTACTGATCATAAATCATTAAAGTATCTTTTCTCTCAGAAGGATTTAAATCTCCGTCAGCAAAGATGGTTAGAGACCGGAGAGAAGTTTGTGCTTGGACCAGAGGTAATAAGAGAAACTTCAGACAAGATCAAGGTTATTCAACAACGAATGAAGGCCGCTCAAGATAGACATAAGAGTTATGCCGATAAGAGACGAAGAGAATTGAAATTCTCCGTTGGTGACTTAGTGTTCGTAAAGATATCTCCATTGAAGAATGTGATTCGATTTGGTAGGAGAGGCAAGTTGGCACCAAGGTTCGTTGGTCTGTTTCTAGTTCTCGAGCAGGTCGGGAATTTAGCATATAAAGTAGAGTTACCTGACAAGATGGCGGGAGTTCACAACGTATTTCATGTTTCCCAGTTAAGGAAGTTTTTACACGACCCTAATGTGTCTATTTCACCAGATCAGTTAGACGATATCGAGGTAGAACCTGAGGTGGTTGGAAACCGCCGACCGATGCGTATTGTCGAGCACGAAACGAAGCAGCTTCGAAGGAAGGTGGTGAAACTAGTCAAAGTTCAGTGGGGCGAGAATGAGGAAGACTATACTTGGGAAACAGAGGAGAACATGAGGAAGACGTATCCAGAACTCTTTTCCTGGTAAGGTTTTATATCGATATAGCACTCCCTTGTTAGTAAACCACATGTTAAGATAAGTTCGATGTGTTGTTATGTATGTTTGATTGTCTATGAATGGTCGATAGGCATGTGAGATCCTTTGTATGTTTTAGTGACGGCCCGCCCGGCACCAACCGACATTTCCTCCAAAGGTGCGCTGTACACATATCTAGTTAGCACGGAACGGTCGCCAGAAGAAAAAGAAAGAAGAGAATGGGCTAATCAGGAACCTGCAGAATGTCTCACAGCGCATAGAACAAAATATAATAATAACATACTTGACATAAAACAGGAGAGACAGTGCATAAGCTGAAAACCAAAACTAAGCATCATAGCAGCGGAAATCCAAAATACAGCTTATTAAAACTTTCCAAACTGTCTCAAAAAGCAAAAGTAAGATAAAGGAGGTACACTACTAATGCCCAAGTAGCGACCACCAACGACACAGGGAGAATATCTATATATCATACGTGGAAGCCTCATGCTCGCCTCCGAATCAGCTACTCGCGCATCACCAGCTAACCATAACCTGTCTCTAGTCTGCTCGTGTGAGCACCCAGAGTAATAAGAAGAGACATAAAACTATGGGTCAGACATAAAGCCTGGTATGAGCGATAATCATCTAAACAGAATAATAACAGGTATAATCCAATCATACCTGAACCTGGACCTGCAACCAAAGAGTTAGCACTACATACTGTACAACACTCTAAGGTGCCCTTTCAAATGGTGTAAAGATAACGGAGGTGGGGGTGTGCATGTCATAGTGATGTCAAACAATCAAGCATAGCAATCATCCTCACATCCCTCACTCAGTGCGTAGGGCATACGATATCCACTACTTTGGTCATCTAATACTTTGGGCCATGACGGAATCCAATCCCGTGTAACTATCACTACAAGCCCACTATCCATCTCTCAATGGTATCTTTTCTCTCAGAAGGATTTAAATCTCCGTCAGTAAAGATGGTTAGAGACCGGAGAGAAGTTTGTGCTTGGACCAGAGGTAATAAGAGAAACTTCAGACAAGATCAAGGTTATTCAACAACGAATGAAGGCCACTCAAGATAGACATAAGAGTTATGCCGATAAGAGACGAAGAGAATTGAAATTCTCCGTTGGTGACTTAGTGTTCGTCAAGATATCTCCGTTGAAGAATGTGATTCGATTTGGTAGGAGAGGCAAGTTGGCACCAAGGTTCGTTGGTCTGTTTCCAGTTCTCGAGCAGGTCGGGAATTTAGCATATAAAGTAGAGTTACCTGACAAGATGGCGGGAGTTCACAACGTATTTCATGTTTCCCAGTTAAGGAAGTTTTTACACGACCCTAATGTGTCAATTTCACCAGATCAGTTAGACGATATCTAGATAGAACCCGAGGTGGTTGGAAACCGCCGACCGATGCGTATTGTCGAGCACGAAACGAAGCAGCTTCGAAGGAAGGTGGTGAAACTAGTCAAAGTTCAGTGGGGCGAGAATGAGGAAGACTATACTTGGGAAACAGAGGAGAACATGAGGAAGACGTCTCCAGAACTCTTTGCCTGGTAAGGTTTTATATCGATATAGCACTCCCTTGTTAGTAAACCGCATGTTAAGATAAGTTCGATGTGTTGTTATGTATGTTTGATTGTCTATGAATGGTCGATAGGCATGCGAGATCCTTTGTATGTTTTAGTGATGGCCCGCCCTGCACCAACCGACATTTCCTCCAAAGGTGCGCTGTACACATATCCAATTAGCACGTAACGGTCGCCAGAAGAAAAAGAAAGAAGAGAATGGGCTAATCAGGAACCTGTAGAATGTCTCACAGCGCATAGAACAAAATATAATAATAACATACTTGACATAAAACAGGAGAGACAGTGCATAAGCTGAAAACCAAAACTAAGCATCATAGCAGCGGAAATCCAAAATACAGCTTATTACAACTTTCCAAACTGTCTCAAAAAGCAAAAGTAAGATAAAGGAGGTACACTACTAATGCAAAAGTAGCGACCACCAACGACACAGGGAGAATATCTATATATCATACGTGGAAGCCTCCTGCTCGCCTCCGAATCAGCTACTCGCGCATCACCAGCTAACCATAACCTATCTCTAGTCTGCTCGTGTGAGCACCCAGAGTAATAAGAAGAGACATAAAACTCTGGGTCAGACATAAAGCCTGGTATGAGCGATAAGCATCTAAACAGAATAATAACAGGTATAATCCAATCATACCTGAGCCTGGACCTGCAACCAAAGAGTTAGCACTACATACTGTACAACACTCTAAGGTGCCCTTTCAAATGGTGTAAAGATAACGGGGGGGGGGGGGGTGTGCATGTCATAGTGATGTCAAACAATCAAGCATAGCAATCATCCTCACATCCCTCACTCAATGCGTAAAGCATACGATATCCACTACTTTGGTCACCTAATACTTTGGGCCATGACGGAATCCAATCCCGTGTAACTATCACTACAAGCCCACTATCCATCTCTCAGTGGTGAACCAAAATTATGAATACCAACAACCCCTTTGCACACGTCCCGCAACAAAACCCAATCACGAAGTGAACTCATTGGTTCCCATCTGGATCCTGAGCTCTAACTTCCATTTGGACTACCTTTGCATCTCGGGTTTTAATCTCCTCCTCCGGATCGGTCTTCATTCAGTTCATAAACTCCTGGTTCGGTTCGCAGTCACCAGCTCGTGGTCAAGCTCCAGGTCGTGATGATACTCCAGCTCGGATCGTGCTACCTTCGCCAGGTCGGATCGTGATATGCTCTCCAGGCCGGGTCGCCGTCGTCGGATCGTGCTTCATCAGTTCGTGGCACCCCTGTCAGGTCGGGTCGTGGAACCCTCGTACTCATCGCATCGGGAGCTCCTTCATCCTCCTCTGGTTCGGATCGCGAGCTTGAAGTGACTCATAGCATCAGTCTCTCATTCGTGGCCTTCGAAGTGGAGCAGATCGTCATGGTGGTGCGGCTCGTGATGACTCTTCACGAATGGAGGGGATCGAATCGTGGAGAGTGGTTCGTCCCGGATCGTGGCTCACCTCCTGCCTTGGTCGTGGCACATACCCCACGAATGGGGAGGGGGCTCACGAACCGATTCCTGCACAACTTCCCTGCGACTTGTTTCACGCCATTCGACGGCGTTTTCGACCAATCTAACACTTCTAAACAATCACAAAGCAAATCATACAGTCATAGCAACATGTATAAACATCCACAAACAGCAAAACAACAATATGATATGTCAAAACGGATCAAACATACCCAAAACCCATATTTTCCCCTTAATCCCCCAAATTCCAGGATTTGCAAAATTAGTCGAAATTAACCCAAATTCATATCAGAGGCATAAAATGATGTTTTAGAATTTTGGGAATTTTTCTAGATTTTTCTGAGCCATAATTTCGCTAATCTTCGCTAATTACCATAATTAGCCATAATTAGTGAGGAACTATGCAAATCACTCATCTTAGCCACAAACAAACTTTAGATCTGGAATAATCTCTGATTTGGATCCAATCCCTATGTGTTCCAGCAGCTCTCTTTCTGATTTGGTGCTACCCTTCCTTGATTTGATGTAGTTTTGCTTAATCTTAGATTAGAAAGTGATTAGAGATGATTTGGGATGAAATTAGAAGGTGGAGGCCATTGCTAGAGCTTGAAGGAGGTAAGTGGCGGCTGGAAAAATGAGTCTAAAACCGAAATCCTAACCCTAGCAGCCCTTAAATACCCCAAATCCCGAAATCCCCTCTTGGGCCTAGTTGCTAATCACCCGGTTAAGCCCGATTAGCTGTTTTTCACCTTCTAAACCTTGTTTCAGCCATATCTCCCAAACGGTAAGTCCGTTTGGCTAATGTAACCACTATACGGAAAGAGAAACCATCATTCGAATCCAATGGAAGTGGTTTCAGGTCAAAATTCCTTTGCAATCAAAAGTTATGGCCAAAACAGTAGCAACTAGGGGCAAAACGGTCATTTAAAAATCGACAAAAATCATGAACATGGGAAATGACCCCAATAATCGTCTCCCAAAGTTACATGACCATACGACTTCATATGTGTAAGAAATAAATATTCCACGATCCTATGATGCGTAGAATGCGGGTCGTTACACTCTTCCCCCCTTAAGAAATTTCGCCCCTGAAATTCCCTAACCAAAACACAAAAAGGGTTCCGCATGCCTATCAACCATAAACAACAATCAACATGCAAAACAAGTCTATCCTAGCACGCGTTTACTAACAAGGGAAGAAACTATCACTACCAAAACCTTACTAGGCAAAGAGTTCTGGATACTTCTTCCTTATATCCTCCTCTTTTTCCCAAGTACGGTCTTTTTCATTCTCACCCCACTGAACTTTGACTAGTTTCACCGCCTTCCTTCGAAGCTGCTTCGTATCGTTCCCAACAATACGCATAGACTTGCGGTTCCCAACCGCCTCGAGTTCAACTTCGACGTTATCCAACTGATCAGGTGAAATAGCCACACTAGGGTCATGCACGAATTTCCTTAACTGGGAAACATGAAATACATTGTGAACTCCTGCCATCTTGTCAGGTAGCTCTACCTCATACGCCAAATTCCCAACTTGCTCGAGGACTGGGAATGGGCCAACAAATCTTGGTGCTAACCTACCTCTCCAACCAATCCGAATCACATTCTCTATGGAGAGATCTCGACGAACACCAAGTCGTTAACGAAGAATTCCAAATCTCTTCGTCTCTTATCGAGATAAGCCTTCTACCTATCTTTATCCCTTCCCAGTAGTGGATCTGCTCTATGTCTCAATACATCTTGTTACCACTGGGATGTATAGTCAATTTCGAGTGATGATATGCTTTAAGCACTTCACCTCTCAGTCCATCTACGTTGGGTATAACTAGTCCCATATTCTTTCGAAGCCACCCTTCTCGATCAAATCCTTACCTGATCATTCTCTTTCCATCAATACCCATCTCTACCCTAGATACGGTTTCCAATAGGTTAGGATCGTCCTTCTAACTGGAAACAATCCACTCAATCAAAATCGATCTAATCGTCAAGCTTACTAGCGTTTCTGAATCCAATTCAGTCTTGGGTCTGAAATCATATCCTGTGACATACTCTAGTTGCTTCCATCCTAGAAACAAAACCCCTAAACTGGCATGTCTCCTACTCAATGCAACTAGTACTGCACCCAAATCCTTTACTATGATCACTCTGCCCCATGGAGTCATGGCGACTCCATTGCACTGATCCATAGTCACTAGTCCTTTGCTATGTCCACTCTGCCCCATGAAGTCATAACAACTCCACTGCACTGGCTCATAGCCTTACTAATCCTTTACTATGTCCACTTTGCCCCTCGAGTCATGACGACTCTACTGCACTGGCTCATAGTCCTACTACAATCACTTTGTTCCCCATCGCTGGAACCCTATAGGTGATAGTCTACTCAAGAGAAGAAAGATAGGAACAAACATAACAACCATAACATCCATCAAACAAATCCTATCTATCACCTGCTAAAGTCATAAACACATCGACACCTACATGATTGGTCTAACCAATCCCAATATGTCGATTCCAGTCTGTCTGGTCCAACCAACATCAATAACTAATGGAAGCCCAGCCTCCATACATACACCGATGCCTACTTGACCGGTCCAACCAATCCCAGGCCAATGGAAGCCCTGCCTCCCTTCGGACTACCGTACGTCCAACGTACATTTATCCTCCAAGGATAATTAAACTAATGGAAGCCCAGCCTCCAATCAGACTACCGTACGTCCAACGTACGTTTATCCTCCAAGGATAAATAGATCACGTCCAACGGATCCAAGGTAACGGGCGTCCCCAGATACCCCTGCTTTTAGTCCTCCTAAAATACTTGAGTCCAACCCAAGTCTATCCATTATCTTGCTGCCCTCTCGAGTCCAACTCGAGCTGAATCCAATTCCTTTCAGCCTTCTCGAGTCCAACTCGAGTCACTCTATAACTCAGACCCAGTCTTGAGTACCGACAAACTCTAGTCCAACGTGAGTCGTCTCCCTATTCGTTGCATCTCCAAGATCAACGAACACCTATTTTCTTTTACGAGTTCAAGTCCAACTTGAATCGCTCTAATCTTCGTTGTATCATCCATGATCAACGAACACATCCTATTCCTTCAAAGTTCTACTATCCAATAGAGAACATCAACATAGGGTCCTAAACAATCCATTACTTTGCACCTTTCCCGAGTCCCACTCGAGCAATCTCATAACCCTATCGAGTCTAACCCTGGGCAGTCTATACCATTGAACAGTCTTATCATGTTCCATCTGCCCGTCACTCCTCGAGTGAACCAAGATATCATCCAATGAAAAATCACAACAACTATTTACCCCTCACGCAACCCATCCTAGTCGAAATTGACATTCCCCAAGCACAAGCCCCAAAGGCCTAAACCAATATCAGATAAGCACCCAAGGAACATCTCCTCCGAGTTCAGACAATCCACATGAGGTGATACTAGCAAAACAATCTAGCACTAGAGTACTCATTTGCCTCCCAGAGACAACTAGAACTTATTACAACGATAACCTCTTAGCTTCCTTAACTCCAGTTACTATCGCCATCACTAGGTAGGTACCTAATACCACCCTATTCCTTTGGAGTAAATCGACTCCCCAAAATAATGCTAAACCCAGTAAAGCCCAAAACAAAGCAATCACAAGGAAACATACATCCATGACTCGATAAGACCAAACCACAACAAATCATACTAAGATCAGTCGAACCGCCTATCAGGTTCGTCACAATTAGAGGTCTATCGACTATCTCGGGTTTGTCAAACAATACCCGAACAGAAATATCTTAAATAGAAAGCATACCTTTTATAACGACACCCTTTCCCTTCTGCGCCGCACTTGGAGCATTCGACGAAGAAGGAACAACGTTGATAGCATACGCTTTCACAATCTGCTTCTCCCTAGGAGGTTGTGGGCAATCATCCTTGTGATGTCCCGCCTGGCCGCAGTTAAAGCACTTCCTTTCCCCAGGCTTTTCTCGACAATCTCTGGCATAGTGGACCTTCTTGCCACAACTAAAGCATTCACCATCTTTCTTATTTTTCTTATTCTGACCATCCTTGGTCGGGTTCTGCTTCCTCTTGTTCTGAGAATTCTTCTTGCCTTCACCGCCTTCTTGCGGCTTTGGCTCCTCTGCAGATGCCGTAGCAACTTCGGCCTTCGACTTAGGGAAAAGGCTCTCTGACCTTAATGCCTTTCCTACAATAGACTCGAACGTCTCATCGATATGTTTTATAAGTCTTTCCCCCAAGTACCCATCCAAGCCAGTTATGAACTTCTCGTTCTTCTTTTCGACTGTATCGATAAGGGACCATCCATATTTCGATAAAGTGTCGAATTCAGCGATATACTCCGAGACTGCTCTACCGTTTTGCTTAAGCTCCAAGAACTTCCTGAACAGTTCTGATTTATGAGCAGCTGGAATAAACTTATCACAAAAGCGAGTCTTAAACTGATTCCAAGTAACATGATCTTATGGAGTAGCTGTTCTAATGGCATTCCACCAATTCATCGCTCGCCCTTGCAGCTGACGAGACGCTAGCCTTCTCTTCATCGTATCCTCAAGACCCAAGTCGTCGAAGATACGATCATAGCTATCCAACCAATCCTGAATATCTGTGGCCGACTCCGTTCCATGGAACGGCTTCCCACCAAGGTTAGTGTAATCCTTGCACAACTGGGCGAAGTCGACCCTAGGCGCCTGCACTACTGGACCACCACCATTTCCGGGATTGGGAACTGCCCCTTGAACATCCCTAAGCATCTCCCTCATGAAGTTAGTGAACATTGTCCTCATGTCAGGAGCATTCCCATAGTTGGTCCCTCTACCAGCACCTCTAGGATATCGGCTCATCGTTAATCTGTAAAAGGGGAAACGATTAACGACCCCATAGTGGTGCTAGTGCAGTACGACTTCATTCTTATACTACCAATAGTATATATATAGCTTTTGAAAACCAAAGTAATCACAAATACGCGCTCTCATATACGTACTATCTCTCCCTAGGTTAACTACGCAACCTAGAGCTCTGATACCAAGTGTGACGGCCCGCCCCACACCAACCGACATTTCCTCCAAAGGTGCGCTGTACACATATCCAGTTAGCACGGGACGGTCGCCAGAAGAAAAAGAAAGAAGAGAATGGGCTAATCAGGAACCTGTAGAATGTCTCACAGCGCATAGAACAAAATATAATAATAACATACTTGACATAAAACAGGAGAGACAGTGCATAAGCTGAAAACCAAAACTAAGCATCATAGCAGCGGAAATCCAAAATACAGCTTATTACAACTTTCCAAACTGTCTCAAAAAGCAAAAGTAAGATAAAGGAGGTACAATACTAATGTCCAAGTAGCGACTACCAACGACACAGGGAGAATATCTATATATCATACGTGGAAGCCTCCTGCTTGCCTCCGAATCAGCTACTCGCGCATCACCATCTAACCATAACCTGTCTCTAGTCTGCTCGTGTGAGCACCCAGAGTAATAAGAAGAGACATAAAACTCTGGGTCAGACATAAAGCCTGGTATGAGTGATAAGTATCTAAACAGAATAATAACAGGTATAATCCAATCATACCTGAACCTGGACCTGCAACCAAAGAGTTAGCACTACATACTGTACAACACTCTAAGGTGCCCTTTCAAATGGTGTAAAGATAACGGGGGTGGGGGTATGCATGTCATAGTGATATCAAACAATCAAGCATAGAAATCATCCTCACATCCCTCACTCAGTGCGTAAAGCATACGATATCCACTACTTTGGTCACATAATACTTTGGGCCATGACGGAATCCAATCCCGTGAAACTATCACTACAAGCCCACTATCCATCTCTCAGTGGTGAACCAAAGTTATGAATACCGACAACCCCTTTGCACACGTCCCGCAACAAAGCCTAATCACAAAGTGAACTCATTGGTTCCCATCTGGATCCTGAGCTCTAACTTCCATTTGGACTACCTTTGCATCTCGGGTTTTAATCTCCTCCTCCGGATCGGTCTTCATTCGGTTCGTAAACTCCTGGTTCGGTTCGCAGTCACCAGCTCGTGGTCAAGCTCCAGGTCGTGATGATACTCCAGCTCGGATCGTGCTACCTTCGCCAGGTCGGATCGTGATATGCTCTCCAGGTCGGGTCGCCGTCGTCGGATCGTGCTTCATCAGTTCATGGCACCCCTGTCGGGTCGGGTCATGGCACCCTGGTACTCATCGCATCGGGAGCTCCTTCATCCTCCTCTGGTTCGGATCGCGGGCTTGAAGTGATTCGTAGCATCAGTCTCTCATTCATGGCCTTCGAAGCGGAGCAGATCGTCATGGTGGTGTGGCTCGTGATGACTCTTCACGAATGGAGGGGATCGAATCGTGGAGGGTGGTTCGTCCCGGATCATGGCTCACCTCTTGCCTTGGTCGTGGCACATACTCCACGAACGGGGAGGGGGCTCACGAACCGATTCCTACACAACTTCCCTACGACTTGTTTCACGCCATTCGAAAGTGTTTTCGACCAATCTAACACTTCTAAACAATCACAAAGCATATCATACAGTCATAGCAACATGTATAAACATCCACAAATAGCAAAACAACAATATGATATGTCAAAACGGATCAAACATACCCAAAGCCCATATTTTCCCCTTAATCCCCCAAATTCCGGGATTTGCAAAATTAGTCGAAATTAACCAAAATTCATATCAGAGGCATAAAATGATGTTTTAGAATTTTGGGAATTTTTCTAGATTTTTCTGAGCCATAATTTCGCTAATCTTCGCTAATTATCATAATTAGCCATAATTAGTGAGGAACTATGCAAATCAATCACCTTAACCACAAAAAAACTTTAGATCTGAAATAATCTCTGATTTGGATCCAATCCCTATGTGTTCCAGGAGCTCTCTCTTTGATTTGGTGCTACCCTTCCTTGATTTGATGTAGTTTTGCTTAATCTTCGATTAGAAAGTGATTAGAGATGATTTGGGATGAAATTAGAAGGTGGAGGCCATTGCAAGAGCTTGAAGGAGGTAAATGGCGGCTGGAAAAATGAGTCTAAAACCGAAATCCTAACCCTAGCAGCCCTTAAATACCCCAAATCCCGAAATCCCCCATTGGGCCTAGTTGCTAATCACCTGGTTAAGCCCGATTAGCTGTTTTTCACCTTCTAAACCTTGTTTCAGCCATATCTCCCAAACGGTAAGTCCGTTTGGCTAATGTAACCACTCTACAGAAAGAGAAACCATCATTCGAATCCAATGGAAGTGGTTTCAGGTCAAAATTCCTTTCCAGTCAAAAGTTATGGCCAAAACAGTACCAACTAGGGGCAAAACGGTCATTTAAAAATCGACAAAAATCATGAACATGGGAAATGACCCCAATAATCGTCTCCCAAAGTTACATGACCATACGACTTCATATGTGAAAGAAATAAATATTCCACGATCATATGATGCGTAGAATGCGGGTCGTTACAGTTTTGGTTAAGGCGGGGACGAAATTTCTTAAGGGGGGAAGAATGTAACGACCCGCATTCTCCGCATCGGGGGATCGTAGGATATTAATTTTATTTTCATATGAAGTCGTTTAGTCGTGTAACTTTAGGGAACGACTATTGGGGTCATTTCCCCATATTCACGATTTTTGCCAATTTTTAAAATGACCATTTTGCCATTGGCGAATCATGTTTCACCTATAACTTTTGATTGGTAAGAGGTTTTGACCTGAAACCACTTCCATTAGATTCGGATGATGGTTTACCTTTCCGTAGAGTGGTCACATTAGTCAAACGGACTTACCGTTTGGGAGATATGGCTGAATTAAGGTTTAGAAGGTGAGAAACAGCTTAATCGGGCTTAATCGGGCTTAACCGGGTGATTAGCAGCTAGGCCCACTAGGGATTTCGGGATTAGGGTTATATAAGGGTTGCAAGGGGTTAGAGAAACCCTTCTTTGTCATTTTTACAACCACCATTTACACCTCTTCAACCCTAGTAATGGCCTCCACCTTCTAAATTCATCCTTAACCATTTTCTAATCAAGTATTAGCCTCATCAACATCAAATTAAAACAGATTAGCATAGAGATCAAGGTAGAACTGCTGTGTTTCATTGTAATCCGAACCATATTGTCAAAGGTCCCAGATCTGAGTTTTATTTGTGGCTAAGGTGAGTGATTAGCATTGTTGTTACACTAATTACAGGTAATTATGGTGATTAGTGTTAATTAGCGAAATCTGACATGATTAAATTCTGGAAAAATGTTTAGAAATTCTTAAATATTATTTTAAGCCTCTGTTTGAAATTAGGGTTAATTTGGGTAAGTTTTTCTAATCCTATCATTAGTTATGCATAAACATGATTAAGAGGAAAACGTGGATTTTTGGGTATGTCTGATCCATTTTGACATGTTATATAGTTGTTTTGGTGTTTGTGGATGATTATACATGTTGCTATGACTGTATGGTATGCTTTGTGATTGATTAGAAATGTTAGAATGGTCAAAAACGCTGACGAGAGGCAAAAAATTGGTTGCTGGAAATAGTGCAGGTTTTGGATCGAGCAGCTGTGAGGATCGAACGATTCCTAGGAAAGCAACTATGGGGGTCGAGCGATTCCTAGGAGAGCAACTGATGGGATTGAATGATTCCTAGGAGAGCAACTATGGGGGTCGAGCGGTTCCTCGGAGTGCGACTGTGGGGAATCGAGAGATTCCTAGGAGAGCGACCGTGGGGAAACGAGCGGTTCCTAGGAGAGAGACTGAGAGGAAGCCAACGATTCCTAAGAGAGAGACTGAGAGGAAGCGAGTGATTTCTAGGGGAGCGACTATATTGAGATCTGATCCAGGTGAATGCAAGCGAGCCCGTGGAAGAAGGAGCGAGCGACCGAGCTATAGAAGGAAGAATGAGAGACCGAGCTAGGGAAGGAAGAGTGAGTGGTCTCTATGGAGTTTGAATGAGCAATGTCGACCATAGGTTCTTCTGAAGATCGATTCCAATTCGACTGAAACCCAAGTTGCCAAGGTAGTCCAAATGGGAAGTAGAACTCAGGATCTAGCTGGGAACCAACGAGTGAGCTTCATGAGTTGGGCTTTGCTGCGAGACATGTGCAAAGGGGTTGTCGATGTCTGTAACTTTGGATCACTATGTGTAGGGGGTACGCGAACGGATTCAGGCACACAGTGGCCTAGGTACGACTAAGGAGCTACAGACCAATGAAGTGGGGTCATTTGTAAAGATTTGGTCATGACTCCATGGGGTGAGCTTGGTAGTAGCAGTAGTTGTACAAGTCGAACTCCGTCACTACCTCGATGGGTTTAGTGATCAAAGCGGTGGATATCGTATGCTTTACGCACTGAGTGAGAGATGTGAGGATGGTTGCTATGCTTGATGGTTGCCTTCACTATGAAACACATACCCCCACCCCCGTTATCTTTACACCATGTGTTAGTGGCACCTTAGAGTATTGTACGGTATGTAGTGCTAACTCTTTGGTTGCAGGTCCAGGTTCAGGTATGGTTTAGTATACCTGTTATTGTTCTGTTTAGCTGCTTATCGCTCATACCAGACTTTTTGTCTGACTCAGAGTTTTATGTCTCTTCTTATTACTCTGGGTGCTCTCACAAGCAGACTAGAGACATGTTAGCTGGGTATGCACGAGTAGCTGATCCGGAGACGAGCAGGAGTCTTCAACGTATGATATATATATATATATATATATATATATATATATATATATATATATATATATATATATATATATATTCTCCCTGTGTTGTTGTAGATCACTGCTTGGGAATTAATAGTGCATCTTCTACTTTAGCTTTCTTTTGCTTTAGAGACAGTTTTAAAGTTGTAATAATGATGTTGGATCATAAGCTGTATTTGGATTTCCGCAGCTATGTTGGTTTAGTTTTCAGCTTATGTTCTGTCTCGCCTGTTTTATGTAAAAGTTATGTTATTATTATATTTTGTTCCATGCGTTGTGAGACATTCGACAGGTTCTGTGTTAGTTCATTCTCTTCTTTCTTTTCTTCTGGCGACCGTTCCGTGCTAGTCGGGCATGTGTAGAGCGCACTTTTGGAGGTAATGTCGGCTGGTTCGGGGCGGTCCGTCACACCGGCCTTGGAGGATCCAGGGGTCGCCCAGAGTGCGTAGTCCCGAGGCATTTTCTAGAGTGTCTCGAAGCGGAAAGGAGTACATCCCTTGCCTAGACTCATGACGGAAATCCAATTTTCAATACGTGACATTTTGCTTTTATTTGTAGAGCCTAGTATGGCGACATAGTGGGATGGGGTACTATGCCGTCTATGATTGATACATTTATATTTGAAGTTGTTTTCATACACTCTAAACTATAATAGTATCAAAATGATTTGTTTTAAACGTACCAAGCATGTTTGGCTATTATAAGGTAAAACCCTATCCTCCAGCTTGCGTTGCATTATGGGATGGGACCTGGGTCTTATAATAGCTTCGTTTTTTCAAAAAGCATTGCTTTGTTTATTCTATGGACCGGTATTCTTGGGAGGAAATGCGTTCCGTGTTATACAGCGTGGTCCCTTGATTTCCTCCATTTTAAAGTAAAGTTTTAAATAATTGTTTTAGTTCTCACACCAGTCACATGACTGACCTGGAGTTTATTGTTTTAACCTAAACTCTGGATGCCTATATTTTCCACATGGGCAGCTAGTAGTTTTGGTTTTGCAGATTTATATTCACAGGATCCTGGTTTAGAGCTGGAATGATATTCAGAAAGTTCTGTACCCGTATATCTCCTTCTGGATGCCTATATTTTCCGCTGCTATGTAATGTAATTTAAATCTCTGATATTTATCTGATGTATAATATTTATTCATACTCTGTATATTCTTGTAGTCTGATGGAATTTTTGTAATAAGCAATGAAATGTTCTTCTGTTTGTGTTATGATTCGTCTTGTCCTCAAAGCAATCCGTTCTTTCCTTTAATGGGAAGTTTGGTTCTCCACATTTGGTATCAGAGCTTTGGTTTACAGAGCTCGAGAACAAGACACATTAGAACCATATGAAAGAATTCATCAGAGATTGGATTAGTAATATCCAGTGAGAATTACTCGTTAGAGATAGGATCAGTAGTATCCTAGTACGAGTCGAAAGAGTGTTATTTTTTAAAATAAAAATGAAAACAAAGTTTGTTTTGAAAATTTAAATCGTATTACACGTATTTGGATATTTATTTTATATTGAATTTGGACAATTTAGTGTATGAAGATTTTGCATATACGCCTAGCTAGCGTGTATAAGAAGTCCCAAATATACTGGATAGATATAGAATCACACTCTAGTCGCCTGAAGACGATTCTGATGATAGTCTAGACATCATCAGCATTTGTGTTCGAGTTTCGAAAGTGGGATGTCTATATATTTCCATTAGACTGGTGTGAGAACCAAAACTAGATAGGGTCTATTGTTGTGAATTGGCATCAAAAATCTGATTTTTGGACTATATATTTAAGTTATGTGTTTGAAATGATAATCCACTAGTTGATTGATGATTGTGTTGTATGATTATTCATTTAAACCAACATGTAGAGGAAAGGTAAATTTAGGCCGAATTGAACCAAATATTTAACTGTATTGAAAATTGGTTGGAAATGCATGCATGTACATATATATGTGTGTGAACAGGTCATAACAAGGAGGCTAGAGAAGAGGAATAAAAATTGTATGTCCGACAAATAGGTACATGTTTACAAATTTATTGGGTTTGGATGATTTTATGAGCCGATTGGCTTTTTCTTTTTCTTTTTGAGATGAGAGGGTCTGTGTGGCGGGTTGGGGATTTTCTCGGTGCTCCCGTACAAAGGAGATTATGGCGAAATTTTTCGAAAATTTAGGGTGTCAGCCAAATTTTTGAAGAATTGGAAAATTCTTAGAAACTGAAAAGTTGAAGGATGAAAGCCAAACTGAAAGTTGAGTTGATTAGTAAACCAACTTTCAGCTCCGTTCCTTTTCGAGGACGAAAAGATTTAAGTGGGGAAGATTGTAACAACTCGGAAAATCAGAACCAATTTAAAATTTTTATTTCGGTAATTTTAATGAATTTTCGATATTTAAAGTGATTTATTTTGAATAATAACGTCAAGAAATTTATTTTGAATAGAATTGGAACGTATATATTTATTTGAATCGACGTTAGAATATAAATATTTATTTTTAATTATAAATGGAATTCGAAATGGCACGGTAGTTTGAAAATTCGTTTTCAAATTTCAATTGAATGCACAAGATTCAAAATAAACCGAATTTTAGCGAAACAAAAATAATATAATCTATGTGAGAATATCTTTCCAATGAATCCGAAAAATTGAAATTTCATAGCGGGAATAAAAAGTTATGCCCAGATGAAAATTCAGAATAGTCGCTATGGAACTTTAGCGGGATGTCAAATTATTGATAGATTCCAAAATTCATAATTTTTGAAATTAATCTGTGAGCGTGGCAAAGAAGAACATGTTTTGACAGTTTCAGTCAATTTGGATCGACCAGAAAATAGCCATTTTCAAATGGTCTTCAAATTTGACGAAATTAGTTTTGTTAGGACCGTACCATCAAAACGAAGCTAGAAATAATTTTTCTAGAATTTTCAGAGTCAGTATATGGTCCCGGTAAATTAAAATGTGCGTTTAAATTTTAAAATATAATGATTTATATTTTAAACTTAGCGGAAAATGATCGAAACAATCGAATTGGCTTACGAAACATATCCCATTGTGTTCAGAATATGAGTAATTAGCTAGGGGCAACAGTCGTTGGGTTCTATTTGGGGTTCGAATGGAAAAGTTACTTTTCTCGAATTAAAATATTAAATTAATTATATAATATACCCACTCCCTTCCTAATACCTGTTCAACCCTACCCCCACTTGATCGTTCAAACCGATTTTGAAAAAAAAAATCGATGGAGGAACCACGTCGCGATCCCTCTTCCATGATGCCACCGTCCGTCGCAGCTCGCGCCTCCCCCTCCGTCCAACCCCACCTCTTCTCTAACCTCCACTCTCTCCCCTCCTTCTTCATCTCCAGACCCGCGCCCTAGTCCCCATGTCTGAAGAAACGCGCCGTGCGCCACCTAGGGCTCGTCTCTGATCTAGCGCGCAACCCCCTCTATGCACCGACCGCTCCTCTCCTTCCTCTCCCCTTCTGATTTGAGCGAGACCACCCCTTCCTTCAACATCGAGCTCCATTTCGACCAAATGGTGAGTTTTTATATATTTAATTTAGTTAATCTTGTACATAAATAAAATCTGATTTATTTATATATATTATAGCAGTAAAAAGAAATGATTTTTAATAATAAAAAGAAAAGATTATATTTTTATATAATATAAAAGATTATATTTTTATTAAAGAAAAGGTTTGATTTTTATATATGCACATAGCGAATGAAGAAAGAATTTTTATAGTATGAACAACATTATAAAAATAAGATTTTTATCTATGAAGTAGAGTTATAAAAATTTGATTTTTATATATTCATGTAGCGAAGAAAATTTTGTTTTTTATATATGTATGAAAAGATAGGAATTTTATTTATATTTCTAATAAAAATATGATTTTTATTTATACAGTTAGTATAATTTTTTTTATATATAAATAGTGATATGATTAAAGTGACATCTTTATATGTATATTAACATGGTGAAAATATAATTTTTATATGAGTAGCAAAATAAAAATATGATTTTTACATGAGTAAAGAAATAAAAACGTGATTTTTATTTGAACGAAGCGATAAAAATATGATTTTTACTACGAACTACGTGAAAAGGAGTGTGATGGAACGGACTAAAATCAAAACAAAATCAGAACCATTCAGAAATAGAGAATGGCGGAGTGGAACCCAAAGGTGAGAATTTGTAACAACCCGGAAAATACGAGACAATTTATAATTTTTAAATTGGTTATTTCAAAGGAATTTGAACAATTGGAATAGAATATTTCAATAAAATAGTGAATTAGAAATAGCGAGTCAGTTTGAAAATTTGAATTCAAACTTTGACTGACTGTTCATGGTGGAAAATATAACGGATTTTAGTGAAACCAAAAATATTTAAATCTGTTTATCAATACCTTTCTAACGAATCTGAAAAATCGATAACGGGAATCAAAAGTTATAGCCGAATGAATTTTCAGAAAGGTCGCTATACAGAATATATAGCCCTGGAAAATTGATATTTTGCAAACGACCTCAGAATTCGACGAAACCACTTTTGTTGGGTCCGGGATGTCAAACTATTGCTAGGGTTCAAATTTCATAATTTTTAAAGCTAGTATGTGAGCGTGGCAAAAGAAAATGTGTTTGGTCAATTTCTATTAAATTGGATCGACCAGAAAATGGCCATTTTTGAAACGAGCTCAGAATTCAACGAAACTAGTTTTGTTGGGACCGTAGCGTAAAAACATAGCTAGATTTATTTTTCTAGAATTTTTCGAATCAGTTTGTGGCCCTGGCAAATTGAAATGTACGTTCAAAGCTAAAAATTAAATGTTTTATACTTTAATTTGAAGAATAACTGACTGTAACAGTCGAATTGGCCAACGAAACATATCCCATTGTGTCCGGGATGGGGGTAATTAGCTAGGGACGACAGTCGTTGGGTTTGAATTGGTGTCGTGTGGAGAAACACTATTTAAAAATTTATTAAAACAATTGGCCAATCAGAAATTTTCTTTCATTATTTAAAAAAAAAAAACCGAAAACCCTTTTTCTCTCTTGACCTACGACGGAAACCCGTTCGCCACTTCTCCTCTAAATCGCTGCCGCCACAGGCGATTCCAGCCTTCGCCACCACCACCTGTCGACGCGCCTCCCTCTCCTCATCCAATCCGACCCTACCCCGACCCCTATCGCCACCTCCATCGCCAGTAACGTCGACCCAAAGTCGAGCACTTTCCGCTGCCGCCACGAGCAGATCCGACCACCGAACCATCACAAACCACCTGCGCCGACTCCCCTCTCCTCCCTCTTCCACGTCATCACCTCTGATCATCCTATCATGCCTCGGTTCTCGCGAAAACTACAACCCTAGTTTTGAACCATCGATAAAGGTGAATTCTTTTTGATGTTTGAACTTTGAAAAATCATACCTTTATGGTGTGTTGACTAAATTCGATGAAACAGGAAACATCGGGACCACAAGGAGGCTCTCTACCACATAGAAGAGACCGCGGATTTTTCTGAGTCATCTACGATTTTTAGCACTCCGAAAACCAATGTGAGAAATCTAAATTGAATGAATTTGAATGAAAAATGTCGTGTATAAATTATATAAGCGAAATATAAATTACACACGTGTTGTATACCTCATGTACATGCGTTGTGTAAGCTATATAAGGCGAAGTATGAATTATACATGCATAGAATAATTGATATATGTGTTGAAATGCAAGTGAAATATAGAAATTATATATATATACTTCCCTCGTCCACAAACCATGGACGATATTTATTGTTGTGTATTGGTGTGAAATATTGGATGAAAAATTCGAATGGTTGAATAATTGTTTGTGGTTGGTATTGTTTGGTTGTGGTTGAAAAATACCCATTGGTGATTGAAATGAATTGGAAATAATTGTGGAAATAAAAATAAAACATGCCTCCTGCGTGCGAATTAGATGCATGAATCCCCATTGTCAAAAACCGCGAGGTTTTAAGGTAGAGCGAGGAGCCGTACTAGGGACGGTGCCGGTTTTAACTACCCTGCCGTTATGCTGCCGAAATTTTGAATAATATTCATGTGTTAGAATTATTTTCATATGTTGAAATTATCTTCATGCGTCGAAATTAAAGACATGTGTTAAAACCATACCCATGTGTGGAAATGCTCATGTGTTGAGAAGTGATGTGTGAAAAGTAAATTCATGTGTGAATGAATGAAGTGTTTAAACAATAAAAATCACATTTTTATAATATATATGAAGTATGTAAAATATTCGCTTTATATATAAATAGTTTCAACAATAAAAATTTCATCTTTCCTATATGAACAACATATATAAAATATCCATGTGTGGAGGTGCTCATGTGTTGAGAAGTGTGTGTATTGGAAAAGTTCATGTGTTGAATAAAAAGATTGAACAATAAAAATTACATTTTTATTGAAACTATGAAGTGTTAAAAACATTCATTGGTTGAATAAATATTTTAAATGATAAAAATATCATTTTTATCAAATATGTGATATGCTAAAGATATGCGAGCGTTGAAATAAATATTTGTGAAAGAAATATTATTTTTAACACGCATAGGAACTAAATAAAATAGTTATGTGTTGAAATATATTTTAGTTCGCCAAAATTATCATTTTGAAATGTGAAGTGTTAAAAATAGCCACTTGTTCAAATAAATATGCATGAGTTGAAATATTCATTAATTAGCTAATGATATGATTTTTGCCTATGCATGCAACATTTGAATGAATGGTGTTTTTAAACCAAAGTGAATCAAATATGAAGTTGAATGCAATATTAGAAGTGATAAGAATCGTATATATGTACATGCATATTTATTGAACAGGTTATAGCAAAGAGGCTAGAGAAGAGGAATAAAATTTTGTGCCCAACAAATAGGTACACGTTTACTGTTTTGTTTGGGTGATGATTTTATGAGCCTGTTGGCTAGCCGCTTGGCTTTTTCTTTTTATTTTTGACATGAGACGCCTATGTGGCTATTTGGGAATTTTCCCAGCCCCTCCCGTACAAAGGAGGTTAAGGCGAAATTTTCCAAAATTTAAAGGCGTTAGTGAAATATTTGAAGTGAAAACGATATAGGAATTTTTGAATGAACTATATTTATATAAATATAAATAAAATTAAAACGAAACGTTGCCGCCCAGTTCGTATTTTGAAACCGTGATTTCAAACGACTAGTGCGGGAAATCCGACCATTGGATTTTCCCGAAACCGCAACCGTTGGGTTCGCCTTGGAAATATCTTTCCAACAGCACCAACTTTTGTGAAGATCCGACGGTTGGATTGTCTGGAATGTTTAATTCAAATCGAAAGAAAAACAGAGCCCGAAACGATTATATATATATATATAATTAAATTAAATCGAATAACGACGCTGCAGTTCGTAATTTGAAATCGTAACTTCAAACGACGAGTGTGGAAGATCCGACCGTCGGATTTTCCCGAAACTGAAACTGTTGGATTCGTTTTGAAATGATCTTTCTAATGACATCAAATTTGTGAAGATCCAACGGTTAGATTTTCAGATGTGTGTAAAACAAATTTAGTGAAAAACAGCGCCAGTGCATCGGTACGACCTGAAACGTCATTTAACTAAATATGGCCGTTTTAAATAAATAAAAATGGCGATATATCATTATAAAATACTATAGACGATATAGAGTGGAAATAAACCAATTTTGTTGTGTTTGCTTGATATGTGATGGTTGAATGTATTTAACATGAAAATTATAACTAAAGTACTGAAATGTGAATGTTGAATAGTCTAACCATGTGATAAATTGATTTGAAAATCTAAATATACGTGGGTTATTTGAAAAGGCCGAGTTCATCTTATTTCAAATAATCGATCGACGTTGAGAAGTCGAAGATTCGAAGACGGTTGAAGACCGACGATCTTCACATTGGATGGATGGGCGCTACTGATGCTTGTGATTGGAGTAGCTACCGTGAAGGAGCTGAAGTAGTAGCCGTCCAAACATACTGTTGATTGTACGGATATGCGAGGAATTTGGTGCCTCCGGTTTCGTTCAAACCCAGAACGGACTTGTAAATGGACTGTGTGTCTGACATTGGATTTTGTTCTGTGCTGATTGATCTCTGTTAAATATATATCTGTTTGGCGGCGGAGAATTTATTCTCTTGCTTAACGCCCTTCTCTGAGACGTACGAGCTCAAAGGTTATGTATTGATAGAAATCAGTCGCATGGAGTGGATTGCCTGTGTGGCACGCCTAAGTGGCATATGATCAAGGCTTCTGTTGCAAAGCAAAGTCTTGTGGTTGATGATCAAAGCATTGTCTGTGTGACGTAGCTTTGTGTATAACGTGAATTCGCGAGCCTCACACCCCGGTATGAGTCAAAAACGGGAGAAGGACCCAAGGAGTGCACGGCGTTTCTTTCTAGCTATGGTGGTGTCAGTGACCTCCCAGCCCTGACATTTATATCTACTTTCCACCTGTGTGGTTGTTGGAATACGAGGCGCCTCGATTATAGGTCTGTAAGGACCGGGAAACGTGTGTTCAAGAATAACTAATCCTCAAAAGTAAGAGAGGACCGGCCTTGGAGGATCTAGGATTGCTGTGTGCAGTCCCGAGGCATTTGCTAGAGTGTCTCGAACAGAGAGGAGCTTGCCCCTTGCCTCGACTCATGAAGGAATCCAATTTCCAATACAAAATATGCGGACGTGATTGTATTACTAGTATGGCGACATAATAGATGGTATCTATGCCGCCTAGGATTGATATTTATGATTGAAATCGCTTTTGAAACATATATGCACTAGTAATAATATCAAACACTTTTGTTTTATACGTATGAAGCATTTTTGGCCATTATAAGGTAAAACTCTATCCTTCGGCTTGCGTTGCATTGTGTGATGGGACCTGAGTCTTATAATGGCTTCATTTTATAAAAAGCATTGCGATGATTTAATCATTTACTTTATTTCATGCACTAGCACTCATTGGAGTAAACCTGTTCCGCGAAAGTGGCGTGGTCCTTTGATTTGCCTTATTATTGTTGTTAATAAGTTAAGTAGATTTCTCATACCAGTCCCATGACTAACTCATAGTTTGTTTCACCTTGCATACTCGGGTGCCCTCATTTTCACATGGGCAGCCTAGTTACAGGTATCTGGTGCACTTTTGGCTCATGGCGAGGCTTGACTACACCGTGCTGACTTTGACTCTTTCCGCCATTATAGTATATGTATTATGATTCCACCATTGGCGATGTAGACTGATATTTATTTTGTGTACTCTTTATGTATGATTCCGCCTCTGGCGATGGTGACTGATTATGTATTATTATGCACTAAATTGTATCCTGTACTGTGCTCTCTGATGTGGTGATATCTATATGATTCCGCTGTCATATGTGTGTAAATTATTCTATTTTATGTTTATGCTATTATCTGTGATATGCTAACGATGATTAATGTGTTATATTCCAATGATTATCCTTAACACCGGGTAACGGGGTTTTGGGATCGTCACAGCTGGTATCAGAGCTTTGGTTAACCTTAGTTCTGGAGTCTAACACATTAAACACTTTGTCAAAATAGAATCAGTAGTATTCTAAGGCGAGTAGCTCATTAGAGATAGGACTAGTAAAGTCCTAGAATGAGCCAAGAAGAATAGCAAAAACAATTTGATTAGTCCATCGTTATCTTTCCTTAAATTTTCTACTTAACCATACAATAAATTATCGTTTCTGTAAGCTGACTCTTTTCTTGCTTATACAGAATTTGAAAAATGGCTACCCGAGCAGCCGCCGCTAGAGGAGGCTGTGCTGGCTGTGGGAGAGGACGAGAAGTCCCAGTTGAGGAAGGACCCTTGATACAACTCCCGGCCGCTCAATACTTCGAGCTGGACCGCGTAGCTAAGAGATACAAAAACCTAGGAGGCAAGACCATCTCGGAAACTGGCACTGTAATAGAGGCCCTTGCATGGCTCAAAACATGCGAGAAGGTACTAGAAGGCCTAAGGCTTGGAGACCAAGATAAAGCTATTATGGGTGCCTGTCTTATGCAGGAACAAGCTGAATTATGGTGGGAATCTCTCACCGCCGGGAATAGAGAAGCTGGTAGAACCTGGGATGGATTCAAAGAACTCTTCAAGGAGAAATATGTCCCAGAACAAGCCCTAGAACGCATGCACGATGACTTCACCAACCTCCAGCAGGGGGATCTTTCAGTGCAGGATTATCTGAATAAATTTACACAGTTGTCCCCCTATGCTCCGGAGCTTGTCGCCACTGTAAAGTCCAAGAATAAGAGGTTCATCCTCGGGCTGAAGTGACAGTATCATGATAGAGCCATAGCCCACGTCAAGCTGGGATTTAATGAATTGGTGGAAATGACGTGCAACTAGGAAGACCTTGACCAAAGGCACCTGGAGCAGGATCGCGCTAAATGCCAAGCCGGAAACAAACGCAAGCCGGCAGTGAATCAAGCTGAGTCAAGCCAAGCAGCATTCTCAAAACCACAGACTGGCAGGCCGCCAAAAGGAAGCTGCTATAATTGCGGCAAAATGGGGCACTTCTCTAATGTGTGCACAGCCCCGAAGAGGCAGAAGACAAATTCACAAGGTTCAAGCCAGGGCTCTCAGAACCCTCGCTCCTGCTTTAATTGCCGAAAGACGGATCATCTTATCAAAGACTGTCCTATACTGAAGAAGGCCGCAGTAGCTCATGTCTATGACGGGTCGAGCCCACCAGCTGCTTCCGAAGGAGAGGGTAAACCCGATGTTTTGGGAGGTACCCTGACAATTAAAAATATTCCTGTTTCTGTATTGTTTGACATGGGTGCATCACGTAGTTTTATTGCTAGTAACATAATGCACAAATTAAAGTTAAAACAAAGGAAGCTTAAAGATTCGGTTGAAGTTCATAACCCGATAGTTGGATCTCTCATTCTCAGTTCATGTTGTAGAGTGTCAATCTCTTATTCTTTCTACAAGTTTCCTTTTAATCTAGTCGTTATGGACTTTCCCGAATTCGATATCATTCTCGGGCTGGATTGGTTAACGAAATACGAAGCCGAAGTAAATTGTGCGGAAAGAATCATTAAAATTCGAACGAAGCTTGGACATATATTTATACCCTGTCATGATTCGAATCCAAATAGAGAAGAATTTTGGTCGGCGTTAGAAGTTATCCCCACTTCCATAGAAAAGATTCCTATTGTTAGAAACTATGCGGATGTGTTTGAAGAAGTCGAAAACTTACCTCCGCAAAGAGAAATAGAATTCAGAATCGATCTAATTCCCAATGCCAGACCAGTGGTACATCCAATTCGCAGAGTGACTCCAAAAGAAAAATAAGAATTAGGCGATCAAACTCGTCAAATGTTGTGGAAGGGTCTAATCAGACCTACCTTTTCTAATTGGGGTGCAGCTGTAGTGTTTGCCCCAAAGTCAGACGGTACTCTTCGATTGTGTGTTGATTACCGAAACCTCAACAAACAGACGCTCAAAAATAAATACCCATTACCCCGCATCGATGATCTGCTAGATCAATTAAATGGGTCGAGAGTATTTTCCCGAATGGACCTAGCTACAGGTTTTCATCAATTGAGAATAGCAGAGGAGTGTGTTCCTTTGACAGCTTTCAGAGGTCCAGACATATTTTATGAATGGTTAGTAATGTCGTTCGGCCTGTGCAATGCTCCAGCATACTTTGTCGATCTATTGAATAGAGTGTTCAGGGGAGTTCTGAATAAATTTGTCCTCGTATTCATCGATGATATTTTAATCTACTCCAAATCTGTAACACCCCGTGTATTCTATAACAGTGAAATTCACAAATTAAAGTATAATTAATTACAAATCAAAGAATTAAGGAAAACGGGCTGTGCCATTGTGTTCGTCTCGGAAAAATACGTGAAATAGAGTCCGAGTTTTCCAAAATCGGAGTCCGTATGACCAAGTTATGGCCCGTCAAAGTTTTCAGAAAATTTCAAATTTAGAAAATAGCTCGAAGATTCGAATTTCAAACACGCAGGGAGGCAGGGTGGGAAAGTTCCCGCCCAGGACAAGTCGACAGGGGTGTCGACTTGCCAGTCGACACCCCCCCCCCCCGTGTCGATTGCCCAGTCGACACGGGTGTCGACTTGCAGGTCGACCTGCTTGGTCGGCCTGGCTGGCCTGGTCTGTGCTGGGTCCGAATTTCTGAGGCTTGCTTTGTCACGAGGGCTAGGTGTCAGCTCCTGATTGGTCTCTCTTTCGAATGAATGGCTACGATTAACCCAAGCTACATCGACGGTCCTAATCAATTCATAAACTCTATAAAAATGACCCTAGACTCTACCTAATCTATTCATTCAAAAATAAGAATGAGGCCATCATGCTGCTGAGGAACGACTAGGAGTAGCCACCAATTTGAGAGACAATTAGGAGACAAACTCTAAAGCATAAAGCAACTACAAGTTAAACTTAAACAAATCAAATCAACGCCTACATCAAAGGAATAGCATCTCCAAATCCAGAATTCAGATTCCTGAATTGAAGAATTCGTCACACGATTGTAAGTAGAGTACTATTCCAATGAGAATAAATAACTGTGTTTGATTTGTGTAAAATGAGAATTACACTTGATTTGTGGTGATAGTAATTCATATTTGTGCGTTGCTATGATTCTAATCAATTTGTAATGTTGTGATATAACGATTGGATATTCGCAAGTATGTAATTCATGATAAAAACTACATGTTTGCGGTAGTTTATTTGAGATTCATGCAAGTATACGATTGGATATTCGCAAGTATGTAATTCTTGTTGAAGCTACATGTTTGTGGTTGTTTAATTGAGATTCATGCAAGTATGTGGTTTTGCTACTATGCCAACATAATGTATATTTTTGTACAAAATCACTTTGTGTGTAATTGGATCAAATTTGGGGTATTATGATTCATATGAAATTATGTTGGAATTGGCATCATGATCTATGTATAAAACCATACTTTTGTATTTGAAACAAAAGTAAGCCTCTTTGTGAACTTATGTTGATTTTATGAATATGACTAGGCTATGTTTGGTATTATGCCTAATTGAAAAACATGTTAGGCCAATATTGTTAACAAGAATTATATGATAATATATGTGACACATAGCTAAGTTAGATTTACATTCCAATTGCAAGTTTGCATGAATAAAGTAAAAACCATGATTTCATGTTTAGGAATATTTATGCCATGATTACATGAATAGATCAAAAACCATGATTTCATGCTTAGGAATATTTATGCCATGATTACATGAATAGAACAAAAACCATGATTTCATGTTTGGGTATATTTGTGCCATGATTATGTGAATAGATTAAAAATCATGATTAAGTTGGAATAATTCTAGTTGAACTATACTTTTGTATTAGTAACAAAAGTAAGCACCTTTGTAAACATATAGTAATTTTATAAACAGGATTTACTTATGTTTGACATTATGCCTAAGTAAAAATATAGGTTTATGTTGTAGTTAAGACTATGTGTCAATAATGATATCTAATTTAGTTAGATTTTTAACTTAACTACAAGTTTACATGGTTTGATTCATGTCACTTATGCTTTATGACCAAAGTATATGTTACCACAATGCAAGTACACCAGTTTCTATTTTGTAGTTCCAACGTTATGTTGCAAGTTCATGCGTTCACATTCCCCTTTTTGTGTATATAATCACGTTTTAAGCCTCCCCTTCTTTCACGTGGCTAAGTTGGGCTTAAAAGGCTAAGCCCAACATATATTATAATAAATGAACGTATTAAACGGGGGAAATAACATTGGGCCAAATTAATTAATAAATGAAAATATAAAAGTAGATGGGCCCAAATTCAAGAATGGGTTGGGCCCATGATTGGTGTAAACCTTTACACCATTGGCTTAAATTGATTTTGAATAATGGGCCGCAAATATTTACATATAAGAAAATAAAGAAAAGAGACAAAATATGTAAATGTAGAAAATACGATGTGTTTAACCCGAGGTTGGATTGAGTTGTGATGTAAACCTGCCCGGAACCGCCCGGCTGTCCAGTAGTCACAACAATACCTATCCAATGTGGGTGGTTAAACATGGAGCCCAATAAGGACCCGAGGTTAGACTGAGTTGTGGCGTAAGACTGCCCGGACCCAACCGGCAACAGGCAGCCACAACAATACCTGTCTAATGTGAGAGGTCAAGGCTTTAATAAGAAAATTAAGGCTGAGTCAGGATTGATAGGATTAAGTAAATTATATTAATACTTAATCAAAATGGAACATGCTAAACTAAACAGACTGATTGGGGGTTAGGTTTATAAAACACTTAACCAACTTAGCATGTTGGCTAGAAATAGAAAACCTAGTAGCGGGGACCCTTTTCGCAGTAACCCTACAAGGTATCATGATACCCTGAAACTAGGCAGGGTGGGGCACGATTACTGGGCTGATTGTAAGAGGTCAAATCGACGGCGGTGGTGCAGCAGTGTAGGTTCTAACGGGGTGCGGGCGTGGACACACTCCGGCGCAGAAAAATAAGGCACTGGGCACCAGTAGCATACCTGTGCATTCTAGGATTGTGTCGGGCCGCCACCATGGGACTTGATACACCCCATGGTGGGACTAGCATAGGTAACTACAACATCGGGGGCCGTAAGACACATGTAACTATGCGAGTAGGAGCCGATCATCATAAAATGGATTACTTTACCCTGATTATGGGGTGCCCGTTGGGAACTAGTTTATATGGGTACAAAGATTAATATGGGGTACGATAGTATATTCGACCCTAGACAACTTAACTAAGTTTATGGTGCTTTCCCATTTCTAGTTTATACTTATCATACCCAGTTCTTTATTCATAGACTGAATAGTCCTAGACTTACTCGGGCTTTATGTCTGACTCTACTTTTCTTTCGTCTTCTTTTCTTTCGTTTCCGCCCCCAGGTCCACAGGGAGGGAATACCGCAGCTTGACCAGCCTTCATATCCAGCTTGAAGAGAAAGAATGTATTGCTTGGATCTTTTCGTTTTGGACTATGGCTTTGGACAGCAACTATGGGACTTTTGCAGTTTATTTATGTTTTCTTTATGCTTCTTTAAATAATGTAATCAAGACAGTTATGAAGATGTTATGTTTTTGGAAGTATTGTAAGACAATTATGGTATGGTTGTTGTAACACGTATTTTTAATGAAATAAAAGTTGTTGTTTTTCCGCTGTTCAAAAATATGTGTTCTTATATCTGTCTTGTATATCTGTGACTTATACTTATAAACCTCCACCAAAATTAGGGCATTCCCTTTGAGAGTGACCCTAACGGAGGTGGGGTGTTTCACTTGGTATCAGAGCATAGGTTTACCAGATAAGATAAAAAGTTTTGAAAATTTATTTTCAAAAAGGAAATTTAAAGAAGCATTTTTAAAAGAAAAATATTATTTTATTTTAAAAAAAAGGCAAAGTCCCCCCCCAAAGCCATAGGTACTATATCTTATCCTTCGTTTTGAATCTATCCTTTTTGTTTCAGCATGTCCGAAGAACTTAACTTGCCAGAGGGTGTACCAAAACCTGGTTGGTTTAGGCGGTTCTTAGAAGCAAGGGCCACTCAACCAGATCCTACCGTTCCTCCTCCCCCAGCTGCAGGAAATCATCCAGCTGCAGCAGCACCTCTTCCTCCACCTCCTCCACGGGGAAACACGTTTGCTAAGATATGTAAAGATTTTAAAGCTATGGGAGGAAAGGATTTTCATGGAACTGAGTCCTTCGTGGCAGCTAGAAATTGGCTGAAAGAAACCGAGGACTTATTCATCATCTTTGAGGTAGAAGATAGACAGAAAGTACAACTGGCAGTATGGCTACTAAAGGGCGCGGCTTCCTACTGGTGGGAAGTCACTAATGCAGAAAGACCAGTGGAGACATGGGAGGACTTTAGGGCAAGGTTTGAGGCTAATTTTCTCTCAGAAGCAGAAAGTAGTCTTCAGTTGGAAAAATTCTTATTTCTTAAGCAAGGGAATATGATAGTCAAAGAGTATGTTAATCAATTCGATGAGCTGGCTAGGTTTGGGCTGGACCTAGTCAACACCCCGCACAAGAAGGCTCTCCGCTTTGTCAAAGGGTTGAATGAGCCATTACACAGTTTGGCCATGACCCATATACCCATGGGAGCTACGTACGAAAGGTTGGTGCAGATGGCATTGCTGAACGAGGAAGATAAGGACAAGAAGGAGACAAAGGCAGAAAACTCTCAAGGGAAGAAAGAGGTCAAGCCCAACGATTCTAAGAATAAGAAGGTAGACCCCGAGAAAGGAGGCAAGAACAACAACTCACGTGATAAAAGGAAATGCAATTACTGTGGTACGGAAGGGCACATAGCCAAGGATTGTAGAAAGAGGAAGAGAAAGCAAGGTGAATGTTTTCATTGTGGGAAGACTGGACACATCAGCAAAGACTGCCCTGAGAAGCAGACCGGACCTTCTGGCGGTACATCGTTAACTTATTCTAGATGCTTTGTTTTATCCTATTTCTCTCCTCAACCCTATCTTTTAGGTAGATTCTCTTTGGATGATAACATGTAATTGAAACATGTTATGGATGATGGTTGCAAGTGGTTGCAAGTGATTGCTAGTGGTTGCTCGTGGTTGCATATACACACACAATCTAGGTTTTAGATCGGCTCAGTCACTTCATATTGCATATGCATATATGTTTGCATTCGTATATGGTTGAACTTTAATGTGTTGTCATATGGATGTTGCATTTGTATGAATGATTGTGCACTCATGTAGAATCATGAATAGGAAAATTTGCATACATAATGGATTCATGGCACCTACATAATTCACATTAAGGAGGTCAACTGAATCAGTAGACCGCCTGATTTTGCATTAGATAAGTACATGTACACACACACTTCGCATATGATCATGAAGCATTAGAAGTCTTTTAAGGACAATGGATACTCGTGTTTGATGGATGAGTAGATGGATGTTTGGATGTGAGGATATATATTTTTCCTAAACTTGAAGATTTCGGGGACGAAATCCTTTTAAGTGGGGGAGAATGTAACACCCCGTGTATTCTATAACAGTGAAATTCACAAATTAAAGTATAATTAATTACAAATCAAAGAATTAAGGGAAACGGGCTGTGCCATTGTGTTCGTCTCGGAAAATACGTGAAATAGAGTCCGAGTTTTCCAAAATCGGAGTCCGTATGACCAAGTTATGGCCCGTCAAAGTTTTCAGAAAATTTCAAATTCAGAAAATAGCTCGAAGATTCGAATTTCAAACACGCAGGGAGGCAGGGCGGGAAAGTTCCCGCCCAGGACAAGTCGACAGGGGTGTCGACTTGCAAGTCGACACCCCCCCCTCCGTGTCGACTGCCCAGTCGACACGGGTGTCGACTTGCAGGTTCGACCTGCTTGGTCGGCCTGGTCTGTGCTGGGTCCGAATTTCTGAGGCTTGCTTTGTCACGAGGGCTAGGTGTCAGCTCCTGATTGGTCTCTCTTTCGAATGAATGGCTACGATTAACCCAAGCTACATCGACGGTCCTAATCAATTCATAAACTCTATAAAAATGACCCTAGACTCTACCTAATCTATTCATTCAAAAATAAGAATGAGGCCATCATGCTGTTGAGGAACGACTAGGAGTAGCCACCAATTTGAGAGACAATTAGGAGACAAACTCTAAAGCATAAAGCAACTACAAGTTAAACTTAAACAAATCAAATCAACACCTACATCAAAGGAATAGCATCTCCAAATCCAGAATTCAGATTCCTGAATTGAAGAATTCGTCACACGATTATAAGTAGAGTACTATTCCGATGAGAATAAATAACTTTGTTTGATTTGTGTAAAATGAGAATTACACTTGATTTGTGGTGATAGTAATTCATATTTGTGCGTTGCTATGATTCTAATCGATTTGGACTGTTGTGATATAACGATTGGATATTCACAAGTATGTAATTCATGATAAAAACTACATGTTTGCGGTAGTTTATTTGAGATTCATGCAAGTATACGATTGGATATTCGCAAGTATGTAATTCATGTTGAAGCTACATGTTTGTGGTTGTTTAATTGAGATTCATGCAAGTATGTGGTTTTGCTACTATGCCAACATAATGTATATTTTTGTACAAAATCACTTTGTGTGTAATTGGATCAAATTTGGGGTATTATGATTCATATGAAATTATGTTGGAATTGGCATCATGATCTATGTATAAAACCATACTTTTGTATTAGAAACAAAAGTAAGCCTCTTTGTGAACTTATGTTGATTTTATGAATATGACTAGGCTATGTTTGGTATTATGCCTAATTGAAAAACATGTTAGGCCTATATTATTAACAAGAATTATATGATAATATATGTGACACATAGCTAAGTTAGATTTACATTCCAATTGCAAGTTTGCATGAATAAAGTAAAAACCATGATTTCATGTTTAGGAATATTTATGCCATGATTACATGAATAGATCAAAAACCATGATTTCATGTTTAGGAATATTTATGCCATGATTACATGAATAGAACAAAAACCATGATTTCATGTTTGGGTATATTTGTGCCATGATTATGTGAATAGATTAAAAATCATGATTAAGTTGGAATAATTCTAGTTGAACTATACTTTTGTATTAGTAACAAAAGTAAGCACCTTTGTAAACATATAGTAATTTTATAAACATGATTTGCTTATGTTTGACATTATGCCTAAGTAAAAATATAAGTTTATGTTGTAATTACGACTATGTGTCAATAATGATATCTAATTTAGTTAGATTCTTAACTTAACTACAAGTTTACATGGTTTGATTCATGTCACTTATGCTTTATGACCAAGGTATATGTTACCACAATGCAAGTACACCAGTTTCTATTTTGTAGTTCCAACGTTATGTTGCAATTTCATGCATTCACAATCCCCTTTTTGTGTATATAATCATGTTTTAAGCCTCCCCTTCTTTCACGTGGCTAAGTTGGGCTTAAAAGGCTAAGCCCAACATATATTATAATAAACGAACGTATTAAACGAGGGAAATAGCGTTGGGCCAAATTAATTAATAAATGAAAATATAAAAGTAGATGGGCCCAAATTCAAGAATGGGTTGGGCCCATGATTGGTGTAAACCTTTACACCATTGGCTTAAATTGATTTTGAATAATGGGCCGCAAATATTTACATATAAGAAAATAAAGAAAAGAGACAAAATATGTAAATGTAGAAAATACGATGTGTTTAACCCGAGGTTGGATGGAGTTGTGATGTAAACCTGCCCGGAACCGCCCGGCTGTCCAGTAGTCACAACAATACCTATCCAATGTGGGTGGTTAAACATGGAGCCCAATAAGGACCCGAGGTTAGACTGAGTTGTGGCGTAAGACTGCCCGGACCCAACCGGCAACAGGCAGCCACAACAATACCTGTCTAATGTGAGAGGTCAAGGCTTTAATAAGACAATTAAGGCTGAGTCAGGATTGATAGGATTAAGTAAATTATATTAATACTTAATCAAAATGGAACATGCTAAACTACACAGACTGATTGGGCGTTAGGTTTATAAAACACTTAACCAACTTAGCATGTTGGCTAGAAATAGAAAACCTAGTAGCGGGGACCCTTTTCGCAGTAACCCTACAAGGTATCATGATACCCTGAAACTAGGCAGGGTGGGGCACGATTACTGGGCTGATTGTAAGAGGTCAAATCGACGGCGGTGGTGCAGCAGTGTAGGTTCTAACGGGGTGCGGGCGTGCACACACTCCGGCGCAGAAAAAGAAGGCACTGGGCACCAGTAGCATACCTGTGCATTCTAGGATTGTGTCGGGCCGCCACCATGGGACTTGATACACCCCATGGTGGGACCAGCATAGGTAACTACAACATCGGGGGCCGTAAGACACATGTAACTATGCGAGTAGGAGCCGGTCATCATAAAATGGATCACTTTACCCTGATTATGGGGTGCCCGTTGGGAACTAGTTTATATGGGTACAGAGATTAATATGGGGTACGATAGTATATTCGACCCTAGACAACTTAACTAAGTTTATGGTGCTTTCCCATTTCTAGTTTATACTTATCATACCCAGTTCTTTATTCATAGACTGAATAGTCCTAAACTTACTCAGGCTTTATGTCTGACTCTACTTTTCTTTCGTCTTCTTTTCTTCCGTCCCCCCCCCCCCAGGTCCACAGGGAGGGAATACCGCAACTTGACCAGCCTTCATATCCAGCTTGAAGAGAAAGAATGTATTGCTTGGATCTTTTCGTTTTGGACTATGGCTTTGGACAGCAACTATGGGACTTTTGCAGTTTATTTATGTTTTCTTTATGCTTCTTTAAATAATGTAATCAAGACAGTTATGAAGATGTTATGTTTTTGGAAGTATTGTAAGACAATTATGGTATGGTTGTTGTAACACGTATTTTTAATGAAATAAAAGTTGTTGTTTTTCCGCTGTTCAAAAATATGTGTTCTTATATCTGTCTTGTATATCTGTGACTTATACTTATAAACCTCCACCAAAATTAGGGCATTCCCTTTGAGAGTGACCCTAACGGAGGTGGGGTGTTTCAAAATCAAAACCCGAGCATGAAAAACACTTAGAACAAGTATTGGAGATTCTGAGAAAGAACGTATTCAAAGTCAAATTCTCTAAATGTGTCTTCTTGCAAGAAGAAGTGAAGTTTCTTGGCCATGTTGTGTCAAAGAAAGGGATTTCTGTAGATCCGAGCAAAATAACAGCGATTCAAGACTGGAAACAACCCACTACACCCATAGAAGTTAGAAGTTTTATGGGGTTGGCTAGTTATTATCGAAAGTTCGTTAAGGATTTTTCGAAGATATCCGGTCCGTTAACGAAGCTCACGAAGAAGCATGAGAAATTTAAGTGGACTTCCGACAGTGAAGAAGCTTTCCAGGAATTGAAATCAAAACTGACAACTGCTCCAGTGTTAACCATTATTGATGGCAATCAGGATTTGACGGTTTGGACAGACGCTTCTATTAGAGGTCTTGGTGCAGTGTTAATGCAAAGAGGCCTAGTAGTCGCTTATGCAAGCCGCCAACTGAAACCGCATGAGAAGAATTATGTTACTCATGATCTTGAGTTGCTAGCTATCGTTTTTGCTTTGAAAATCTGGAGGCATTATTTATTGGGCGAGAAATTTGTGCTGTACACAGATCATCAATCATTGAAGTATTTATACACCCAGAAAGATCTGAATTTGAGACAGTAGCGTTGGCTAGAATTTCTTGCAGCGTATGATCTTGATATCCACGCCGGGAAAGGCTAACGTTGTAGCGGATGCGCTTAGTAGAAAAATCGCAATCATTGCCAATCTTATAATTATGCCAGGATTGATTGATAAGATTTCAGCCCTTCAAAAAGACGATGAATTCATTCAGAGGGTCAAGGAAGGTGAAACCACAAGTTTCCGTATTGACGATAAAGGGGTTCTCAGGTTAAATGATAGGATTTGCATCCCAAATATTCCAGGCCTTCGGAGAGAAGTGCTAGATGAATGCCATAAATCCAAACTTTGCATTCATCCTGGTGTGAGTAAAATGTACAACGATATCAAACGCACTTTCTGGTGGAAGGCAATGAAGAGGGATATTTCTTTGTATGTTAGCAGATGCCCTACTTGTCAATTAGTAAAGAGCGACCAACAGAAGCTAGCTGGATTGCTGCAACTGTTGGAAGTCCTAGGTTGGAAATGGGAACAGATTTCCATGGATTTCATAGATGGTTTGCCGCGAACCAGGAAAGGTAATGACAGCATTTGGGTAATCGTAGATAACTTCACAAAGACTGCCCATTTCATACCTGTCAGATCCAATAGAACCGCTCAAAGCCTAGCACAGATACATTTCAAAGAAATCGTTAAGCTGCATGGAATTCCCATCAGCATAGTCAGTGATAGAGAACCAATATTTTCTAGCAAATTCTGGGAGGCATTCCAGACAGAATTGGGAACGAAACCGAATATGAGAACCGCTTATCACCCTCAAACAGATGGCCAAACTGAGCGGGTTAATAGAATTCTAGAAGATTTATTGCGGGCTTGTATAATTGATTTCGGTGGGTCAGGGGAAGATCACTTGCATTTGGCAGAATTCTCATATAACAATAGCTATCAAGCAAGTTTGGGAATGTCGCCATTTGAAGCATTATATGGCATACCGTGCAGATCTCCAGCATGTTGGGTAGAACCTGGCAACAGACTTGGGTTAGGACCTGATATGATTAGAGAAGCATCTGATAAAGTCGACTTCATCAAAAAGCGATTGAGAACTGCACAAAGCCGACAGAAAAGTTATGCAAATTCTAGAAGAAGAGATTTGACATTTGCTGTTGGTGACCATGTTTATTTGAAAGTTTCTCCGATAAGAGGATTAATCAGATTTGGCAAAACTGGGAAGTTGGCACCGAGATTTATTGGTCCCTTTCCTATACTCGAACGAATTGGAACTCTTGCTTATAGGATTCAATTACCAGATTGGTTGCCTGGAGTGCATGATGTATTTCACGTATCTCAACTTAGAAGACATGTGCATGATCCGGATCTTGTTGTGGAAGAAGCAGCGCAACAGGATATAGACATAACTCCAGAATTAGCAGTCAGAAGAGAGCCATTAAAGATTGTTGGCAAAGAAACTAGAGAACTAAGAAGCAAAAAGGTTCATTTAGTTAAAGTGCAGTGGAGTAGTGATCCTAGAGACTGTACTTGGGAGACTGAGGAAAGCATTAAGCAAGCTTACCCCAAATGCAGAGTGGACATCTCTAACTAACTCCAGTGCAAGGTACCTTTACAATACTTTGCATTTACATTTTGTTTCCTACTTTACTGTTGTTTCCTTTTCGGGGACAGAAAGTTTTAAGTGGGGGAGATTGTAACAACCCGGAAAATACGAGCCAATTTAAAATTTTTAAATTGGTTATTTCAAAGGAATTTGAACAATTGAAATAGAATATTTCAATAAAATAGTGAATTAGAAATAGTGAGTCAGTTTGAAAATTTGAATTCAAACTTTGACAGACTGGGCAGGGTGGAAAATATAACGGATTTTAGTGAAACCAAAAATATTTAAATCTTTTTATCAATACCTTTCTAACGAATCTGAAAAATCGAAGTTTCTTAACGGGAATCAAAAGTTATGGCCGAATGAATTTTCAGAAAGGTCGGTATATAGAATATATAGCCCTGGAAAATTGATATTTTGCAAACGACCTCGGAATTCGACGAAACCACTTTTGTTGGGTCCGGGATGTCAAACTATTGCTATGTTTCAAATTTCATAATTTTTGAAGCTAGTATGTGAGCATGGCAAAAGAAAATGTGTTTGGTCAATTTCTGTTAAATTGGATCGACCAGAAAATGGCCATTTTTCAAACGACCTCAGAATTCGCCGAAACTAGTTTTGTTGGGACCGTAGAGTCAAAACATAGCTAGATTTATTTTTCTGGAATTTTTCGAATTAGTTTGTGGCCCTGGCAAATTGAAATGTACGTTCAAAGTTAAAAATTAAATGTTTTATACTTTAATTTGAAGAATAACTGACTGTAACAGTCGAATTGGCCAACGAAACATATCCCATTGTGTCCGGGATGTGGGTAATTAGCTAGGGACGATAGTCGTTGGGTTTGAATTGGTGTCCATGTGGAGAAACACTATTTAAAAATTTATTAAAACCATTGGCCAATCAGAAATTTTCTTTCATTATTTTTAAAAAATAAAAAAACCCGAAAACCCTTTTTCTCTCTCGACCTACGGCGAAAACCCGTTCGCCACTTCTCCTCTAAATCGCCGCCGCCACAGGCGATTCCAGCCTTCGCCGCCACCACCAGTCGACGTGCCTCCCTCTCCTCTTCCAATCCGACCCTACCCGACCCCTATCGCCACCTCCATCGCCAGTAACGTCGACCCAAAGTCGAGCACTTTTCGCCGCCGCCACGAGCAGATCCGACCACCGAAACACCTCAAACCACCCTGCGCCGACTCCCCTCTCCTCCCTCTTCCACGTCATCACCTCTGGTCATCCTATCGTGCCTCGGTTCTCGCGAAAACTGCAACCCTAGTTTTGAACCATCGATAAAGGTGAGTTCTTTTTGATGTTTTAACTTTGAAAAATCATATCTTTATGGTGTGTTGACGAAATTCGATGAAACAGGAAACATCGGGACCGCAAGGAGGCTCTCTACCACATAGAAGAGACGCAGATTTTTCTGAGTCATCTACGATTTTTTGCACTCCGAAAACCAATGTCAGAATTCTAAATTAAATGAATTTGAATGGAAAATGTCGTGTATAAATTATATAAGCGAAATATAAATTACACACGTGTTGTATACCTCATGTACATGCGTTGTGTAAGCTATATAAGCGAAGTATGAATTATACATGCATAGAATAATTGATATATGTGTTGAAATGCAAGTGAAATATAGAAATTATATATATATACTTCCCTCGTCCACAAACCATGGACGATATTTATTGTTGTGTATTGGTGTGAAATATTGGACGAAAAATTCGAATGGTTGAATAATTGTTTGTGGTTGGTATTGTTTGGTTGTGGTTGAAAAATACCCATTGGTGATTGAAATGAATTGGAAATAATTGTGGAAATAAAAATAAAACATGCCTCCTGCGTGCGAATTAGATGCATGAATCCCCATTGTCAAAAACCGCGAGGTTTTAAGGTAGAGCGAGGAGCCGTACTAGGGACGGTGCCGGTTTTAACTACCCTGCCGTTATGCTGCCGAAATTTTGAATAATATTCATGTGTTAGAATTATTTTCATATGTTGAAATTATCTTCATGCGTCGAAATTAAAGACATGTGCTGATACCATACCCATGTGTGGAAATGCTCATGTGTTGAGAAGTGATGTGTGAAAAGTAAATTCATGTGTGAATGAATGAAGTGTTTAAACAATAAAAATCACATTTTTATAATATATATGAAGTATGTAAAATATTCGCTTTATATATAAATAGTTTTAACAATAAAAATTTCATCTTTCTTATATGAACAACATATATAAAATATCCATGTGTGGAGGTGCTCATGTGTTGAGAAGTGTGTGTATTGGAAAAGTTCATGTGTTGAATAAAAAGATTGAACAATAAAAATTACATTTTTATTGAAACTATGAAGTGTTAAAAACATTCATTGGTTGAATAAATATTTTAAATGATAAAAATATCATTTTTATCAAATATGTGATATGCTAAAGATATGCGAGCGTTGAAATAAATATTTGTGAAAGAAATATTATTTTTAACACGCATAGGAACTAAATAAAATAGTTATGTGTTGAAATATATTTTAGTTCGCCAAAATTATCATTTTGAAATGTGAAGTGTTAAAAATAGCCACTTGTTCAAATAAATATGCATGAGTTGAAATATTCATTAATTAGCTAATGATATGATTTTTGCCTATGCATGCAACATTTGAATGAATGGTGTTTTTAAACCAAAGTGAATCAAATATGAAGTTGAATGCAATATTAGAAGTGATAAGAATCGTATATATGTACATGCATATTTATTGAACAGGTTATAGCAAAGAGGCTAGAGAAGAGGAATAAAATTTTGTGCCCAACAAATAGGTACACGTTTACTGTTTTGTTTGGGTGATGATTTTATGAGCCTGTTGGCTAGCCGCTTGGCTTTTTCTTTTTATTTTTGACATGAGACGCCTATGTGGCTATTTGGGAATTTTCCCAGCCCCTCCCGTACAAAGGAGGTTAAGGCGAAATTTTCCAAAATTTAAAGGCGTTAGTGAAATATTTGAAGTGAAAACGATATAGGAATTTTTGAATGAACTATATTTATATAAATATAAATAAAATTAAAACGAAACGTTGCCGCCCAGTTCGTATTTTGAAACCGTGATTTCAAACGACTAGTGCGGGAAATCCGACCATTGGATTTTCCCGAAACCGCAACCGTTGGGTTCGCCTTGGAAATATCTTTCCAACAGCACCAACTTTGTGAAGATCCGACGGTTGGATTGTCTGGAATGTTTAATTCAAATCGAAAGAAAAACAGAGCCCGAAACGATTATATATATATATATATATATAATTAAATTAAATCGAATAACGACGCTGCAGTTCGTAATTTGAAATCGTAACTTCAAACGACGAGTGTGGAAGATCCGACTGTCGGATTTTCCCGAAACTGAAACTGTTGGATTCGTTTTGAAATGATCTTTCTAATGACATCAAATTTGTGAAGAACCAACGGTTAGATTTTCAGATGTGTGTAAAACAAATTTAGTGAAAAACAGCGCCAGTGCATCGGTACGACCTGAAACGTCATTTAACTAAATATGGCCGTTTTAAATAAATAAAAATGGCGATATATCATTATAAAATACTATAGACGATATAGAGTGGAAATAAACCAATTTTGTTGTGTTTGCTTGATATGTGATGGTTGAATGTATTTAACATGAAAATTATAACTAAAGTACTGAAATGTGAATGTTGAATAGTCTAACCATGTGATAAATTGATTTGAAAATCTAAATATACGTGGGTTATTTGAAAAGGCCGAGTTCATCTTATTTCAAATAATCGATCGACGATGAGAAGTCGAAGAGTCGAAGACGGTTGAAGACCGACGATCTTCACATTGGATGGATGGGCGCTACTGATGCTTGTGATTGGAGTAGCTACCGTGAAGGAGCTAAAGTAGTAGCCGTCCAAACATACTGTTGATTGTACGGATATGCGAGGAATTTGGTGCCTCCGGTTTCGTTCAAACCCAGAACGGACTTGTAAATGGACTGTGTGTCTGACATTGGATTTTGTTCTGTGCTGATTGATCTCTGTTAAATATATATCTGTTTGGCGGCGGAGAATTTATTCTCTTGCTTAACGCCCTTCTCTGAGACGTACGAGCTCAAAGGTTATGTATTGATAGAAATCAGTCGCATGGAGTGGATTGCCTGTGTGGCACGCCTAAGTGGCATATGATCAAGGCTTCTGTTGCAAAGCAAAGTCTTGTGGTTGATGATCAAAGCATTGTCTGTGTGACGTAGCTTTGTGTATAACGTGAATTCGCGAGCCTCACACCCCGGTATGAGTCAAAAACGGGAGAAGGACCCAAGGAGTGCACGGCGTTTCTTTCTAGCTATGGTGGTGTCAGTGACCTCCCAGCCCTGACATTTATATCTACTTTCCACCTGTGTGGTTGTTGGAATACGAGGCGCCTCGATTATAGGTCTGTAAGGACCGGGAAACGTGTGTTCAAGAATAACTAATCCTCAAAAGTAAGAGAGGACCGGCCTTGGAGGATCTAGGATTGCTGTGTGCGGTCCTGAGGCATTTGCTAGAGTGTCTCGAACAGAGAGGAGCTTGCCCCTTGCCTCGACTCATGAAGGAATCCAATTTCCAATACAAAATATGCGGACGTGATTGTATTACTAGTATGGCGACATAATAGATGGTATCTATGCCGCCTAGGATTGATATTTATGATTGAAATCGCTTTTGAAACATATATGCACTAGTAATAATATCAAACACTTTTGTTTTATACGTATGAAGCATTTTTGGCCATTATAAGGTAAAACTCTATCCTCCGGCTTGCGTTGCATTGTGTGATGGGACCTGAGTCTTATAATGGCTTCATTTTATAAAAAGCATTGCGATGATTTAATCATTTACTTTATTTCATGCACTAGCACTCATTGGAGTAAACCTCCGTGAAAGTGGCGTGGTCCTTTGATTTGCCTTATTATTGTTGTTAATAAGTTAAGTAGATTTCTCATACCAGTCCCATGACTAACTCATAGTTTGTTTCACCTTGCATACTCGGGTGCCCTCATTTTCACATGGGCAGCCTAGTTACAGGTATCTGGTGCACTTTTGGCTCATGGCGAGGCTTGACTACACCGTGCTGACTTTGACTCTTTCCGCCATTATAGTATATGTATTATGATTCCACCATTGGCGATGTAGACTGATATTTATTTTGTGTACTCTTTATGTATGATTCCGCCTCTGGCGATGGTGACTGATTATGTATTATTATGCACTAAATTGTATCCTGTACTGTGCTCTCTGATGTGGTGATATCTATATGATTCCGCTGTCATATGTGTGTAAATTATTCTATTTTATGTTTATGCTATTATCTGTGATATGCTAACGATGATTAATGTGTTATATTCCAATGATTATCCTTAACACCGGGTAACGGGGTTTTGGGATCGTCACAGCTGGTATCAGAGCTTTGGTTAACCTTAGTTCTGGAGTCTAACACATTAAACACTTTGTCAAAATAGAATCAGTAGTATTCTAAGGCGAGTAGCTCATTAGAGATAGGACTAGTAAAGTCCTAGAATGAGCCAAGAAGAATAGCAAAAACAATTTGATTAGTCCATCGTTATCTTTCCTTAAATTTTCTACTTAACCATACAATAAATTATCGTTTCTGTAAGCTGACTCTTTTCTTGCTTATACAGAATTTGAAAAATGGCTACCCGAGCAGCCGCCGCTAGAGGAGGCTGTGCTGGCTATGGGAGAGGACGAGAAGTCCCAGTTGAGGAAGGACCCTTGATACAACTCCCGGCCGCTCAATACTTCGAGCTGGACCGCGTAGCTAAGAGATACAAAAACCTAGGAGGCAAGACCATCTCGGAAACTGGCACTGTAATAGAGGCCCTTGCATGGCTCAAAACATGCGAGAAGGTACTAGAAGGCCTAAGGCTTGGAGACCAAGATAAAGCTATTATGGGTGCCTGTCTTATGCAGGAACAAGCTGAATTATGGTGGGAATCTCTCACCGCCGGGAATAGAGAAGCTGGTAGAACCTGGGATGGATTCAAAGAACTCTTCAAGGAGAAATATGTCCCAGAACAAGCCCTAGAACGCATGCACGATGACTTCACCAACCTCCAGCAGGGGGATCTTTCAGTGCAGGATTATCTGAATAAATTTACACAGTTGTCCCCCTATGCTCCGGAGCTTGTCGCCACTGTAAAGTCCAAGAATAAGAGGTTCATCCTCGGGCTGAAGCGACAGTATCATGATAGAGCCATAGCCCACGTCAAGCTGGGATTTAATGAATTGGTGGAAATGACGTGCAACTAGGAAGACCTTGACCAAAGGCACCTGGAGCAGGATCGCGCTAAATGCCAAGCCGGAAACAAACGCAAGCCGGCAGTGAATCAAGCTGAGTCAAGCCAAGCGGCATTCTCAAAACCACAGACTGGCAGGCCGCCAAAAGGAAGCTGCTATAATTGCGGCAAAATGGGGCACTTCTCTAATGTGTGCACAGCCCCGAAGAGGCAGAAGACAAATTCACAAGGTTCAAGCCAGGGCTCTCAGAACCCTCGCTCCTGCTTTAATTGCCGAAAGACGGATCATCTTATCAAAGACTGTCCTATACTGAAGAAGGCCGCAGTAGCTCATGTCTATGACGGGTCGAGCCCACCAGCTGCTTCCGAAGGAGAGGGTAAACCCGATGTTTTGGGAGGTACCCTGACAATTAAAAATATTCCTATTTCTGTATTGTTTGACATGGGTGCATCACGTAGTTTTATTGCTAGTAACATAATGCACAAATTAAAGTTAAAACAAAGGAAGCTTAAAGATTCGGTTGAAGTTCATAACCCGATAGTTGGATCTCTCATTCTCAGTTCATGTTGTAGAGTGTCAATCTATTATTCTTTCTACAAGTTTCCTTTTAATCTAGTCGTTATGGACTTTCCCGAATTCGATATCATTCTCGGGCTGGATTGGTTAACGAAATACGAAGCCGAAGTAAATTGTGCGGAAAGAATCATTAAAATTCGAACGAAGCTTGGACATATATTTATACCCTGTCATGATTCGAATCCAAATAGAGAAGAATTTTGGTCGGCGTTAGAAGTTATCCCCACTTCCATAGAAAAGATTCCTATTGTTAGAAACTATGCGGATGTGTTTGAAGAAGTCGAAAACTTACCTCCGCAAAGAGAAATAGAATTCAGAATCGATCTAATTCCCAATGCCAGACCAGTGGTACATCCAATTCGCAGAGTGACTCCAAAAGAAAAATAAGAATTAGGCGATCAAACTCGTCAAATGTTGTGGAAGGGTCTAATCAGACCTACCTTTTCTAATTGGGGTGCAGCTGTAGTGTTTGCCCCAAAGTCAGACGGTACTCTTCGATTGTGTGTTGATTACCGAAACCTCAACAAACAGACGCTCAAAAATAAATACCCATTACCCCGCATCGATGATCTGCTAGATCAATTAAATGGGTCGAGAGTATTTTCCCGAATGGACCTAGCTACAGGTTTTCATCAATTGAGAATAGCAGAGGAGTGTGTTCCTTTGACAGCTTTCAGAGGTCCAGACATATTTTATGAATGGTTAGTAATGTCGTTCGGCCTGTGCAATGCTCCAGCATACTTTGTCGATCTATTGAATAGAGTGTTCAGGGGAGTTCTGAATAAATTTGTCCTCGTATTCATCGATGATATTTTAATCTACTCCAAATCTGTAACACCCCGTGTATTCTATAACAGTGAAATTCACAAATTAAAGTATAATTAATTACAAATCAAAGAATTAAGGAAAACGGGCTGTGCCATTGTGTTCGTCTCGGAAAAATACGTGAAATAGAGTCCGAGTTTTCCAAAATCGGAGTCCGTATGACCAAGTTATGGCCCGTCAAAGTTTTCAGAAAATTTCAAATTCAGAAAATAGCTCGAAGATTCGAATTTCAAACACGCAGGGAGGCAGGGCGGGAAAGTTCCCGCCCAGGACAAGTCGACAGGGGTGTCGACTTGCCAGTCGACACCCCCCCCCCCCCGTGTCGATTGCCCAGTCGACACGGGTGTCGACTTGCAGGTCGACCTGCTTGGTCGGCCTGGCTGGCCTGGTCTGTGCTGGGTCCGAATTTCTGAGGCTTGCTTTGTCACGAGGGCTAGGTGTCAACTCCTGATTGGTCTCTCTTTCGAATGAATGGCTACGATTAACCCAAGCTACATCGACGGTCCTAATCAATTCATAAACTCTATAAAAATGACCCTAGACTCTACCTAATCTATTCATTCAAAAATAAGAATGAGGCCATCATGCTGCTGAGGAACGACTAGGAGTAGCTACCAATTTGAGAGACAATTAGGAGACAAACTCTAAAGCATAAAGCAACTACAAGTTAAACTTAAACAAATCAAATCAACGCCTACATCAAAGGAATAGCATCTCCAAATCCAGAATTCAGATTCCTGAATTGAAGAATTCGTCACACGATTGTAAGTAGAGTACTATTCCAATGAGAATAAATAACTGTGTTTGATTTGTGTAAAATGAGAATTACACTTGATTTGTGGTGATAGTAATTCATATTTGTGCGTTGCTATGATTCTAATCAATTTGGAATGTTGTGATATAACGATTGGATATTCGCAAGTATGTAATTCATGATAAAAACTACATGTTTGCGGTAGTTTATTTGAGATTCATGCAAGTATATGATTGGATATTCACAAGTATGTAATTCTTGTTGAAGCTACATGTTTGTGGTTGTTTAATTGAGATTCATGCAAGTATGTGGTTTTGCTACTATGCCAACATAATGTATATTTTTGTACAAAATCACTTTGTGTGTAATTGGATCAAATTTGGGGTATTATGATTCATATGAAATTATGTTGGAATTGGCATCATGATCTATGTATAAAACCATACTTTTGTATTAGAAACAAAAGTAAGCCTCTTTGTGAACTTATGTTGATTTTATGAATATGACTAGGCTATGTTTGGTATTATGCCTAATTGAAAAACATGTTAGGCCAATATTGTTAACAAGAATTATATGATAATATATGTGACACATAGCTAAGTTAGATTTACATTCCAATTGCAAGTTTGCATGAATAAAGTAAAAACCATGATTTCATGTTTAGGAATATTTATGCCATGATTACATGAATAGATCAAAAACCATGATTTCATGTTTAGGAATATTTATGCCATGATTACATGAATAGAACAAAAACCATGATTTCATGTTTGGGTATATTTGTGCCATGATTATGTGAATAGATTAAAAATCATGATTAAGTTGGAATAATTCTAGTTGAACTATACTTTTGTATTAGTAACAAAAGTAAGCACCTTTGTAAACATATAGTAATTTTATAAACAGGATTTACTTATGTTTGACATTATGCCTAAGTAAAAATATAGGTTTATGTTGTAGTTAAGACTATGTGTCAATAATGATATCTAATTTAGTTAGATTCTTAACTTAACTACAAGTTTACATGGTTTGATTCATGTCACTTATGCTTTATGACCAAAGTATATGTTACCACAATGCAAGTACACCAGTTTCTATTTTGTAGTTCCAACGTTATGTTGCAAGTTCATGCGTTCACATTCCCCTTTTTGTGTATATAATCACGTTTTAAGCCTCCCCTTCTTTCACGTGGCTAAGTTGGGCTTAAAAGGCTAAGCCCAACATATATTATAATAAATGAACGTATTAAACGGGGGAAATAACATTGGGCCAAATTAATTAATAAATGAAAATATAAAAGTAGATGGGCCCAAATTCAAGAATGGTTTGGGCCCATGATTGGTGTAAACCTTTACACCATTGGCTTAAATTGATTTTGAATAATGGGCCGCAAATATTTACATATAAGAAAATAAAGAAAAGAGACAAAATATGTAAATGTAGAAAATACGATGTGTTTAACCCGAGGTTGGATTGAGTTGTGATGTAAACCTGTCCGGAACCCCCCGGCTGTCCAGTAGTCACAACAATACCTATCCAATGTGGGTGGTTAAACATGGAGCCCAATAAGGACCCGAGGTTAGACTGAGTTGTGGCGTAAGACTGCCCGGACCCAACCGGCAACAGGCAGCCACAATAATACCTGTCTAATGTGAGAGGTCAAGGCTTTAATAAGACAATTAAGGCTGAGTCGGGATTGATAGGATTAAGTAAATTATATTAATACTTAATCAAAATGGAACATGCTAAACTAAACAGACTGATTGGGGGTTAGGTTTATTAAACACTTAACCAACTTAGCATGTTGGCTAGAAATAAAAAAGCTAGTAGCGGGGACCCTTTTCGCAGTAACCCTACAAGGTATCATGATACCCTGAAACTAGGCAGGGTGGGGCACGATTACTGGGCTGATTGTAAGAGGTCAAATCGACGGCGGTGGTGCAGCAGTGTAGGTTCTAACGGGGTGCGGGCGTGCACACACTCCGGCGCAGAAAAATAAGGCACTGGGCACCAGTAGCATACCTGTGCATTCTAGGATTGTGTCGGGCCGCCACCATGGGACTTGATACACCCCATGGTGGGACTAGCATAGGTAACTACAACATCGGGGGCCGTAAGACACATGTAACTATGCGAGTAGGAGTCGATCATCATAAAATGGATTACTTTACCCTGATTATGGGGTGCCCGTTGGGAACTAGTTTATATGGGTACAGAGATTAATATGGGGTACGATAGTATATTCGACCCTAGACAACTTAACTAAGTTTATGGTGCTTTCCCATTTCTAGTTTATACTTATCATACCCAGTTCTTTATTCATAGACTGAATAGTCCTAGACTTACTCAGGCTTTATGTCTGACTCTACTTTTCTTTCGTCTTCTTTTCTTTCGTTTCCCCCCCCCCCCCCAAGGTCCACAGGGAGGGAATACCGCAGCTTGACCAGCCTTCATATCCAGCTTGAAGAGAAAGAATGTATTGCTTGGATCTTTTCGTTTTGGACTATGGCTTTGGACAGCAACTATGGGACTTTTGCAGTTTATTTATGTTTTCTTTATGCTTCTTTAAATAATGTAATCAAGACAGTTATGAAGATGTTATGTTTTTGGAAGTATTGTAAGACTATTATGGTATGGTTGTTGTAACACGTATTTTTAATGAAATAAAAGTTGTTGTTTTTCCGCTGTTCAAAAATATGTGTTCTTATATCTGTCTTGTATATCTGTGACTTATACTTATAAACCTCCACCAAAATTAGGGCATTCCCTTTGAGAGTGACCCTAACGGAGGTGGGGTGTTTCACTTGGTATCAGAGCATAGGTTTACCAGATAAGATAAAAAGTTTTGAAAATTTATTTTCAAAAAGGAAATTTAAAGAAGCATTTTTAAAAGAAAAATATTATTTTATTTTAAAAAAAAGGCAAAGTCCCCCCCCAAAGCCATAGGTACTATCTCTTATCCTTCGTTTTGAATCTATCCTTTTTGTTTCAGCATGTCCGAAGAACTTAACTTGCCAGAGGGTGTACCAAAACCTGGTTGGTTTAGGCGGTTCTTAGAAGCAAGGGCCACTCAGCCAGATCCTACCATTCCTCCTCCCCCAGCTGCAGGAAATCATCCAGCTGCAGCAGCACCTCTTCCTCCACCTCCTCCACGGGGAAACACGTTTGCTAAGATATGTAAAGATTTTAAAGCTATGGGAGGAAAGGATTTTCATGGAACTGAGTCCTTCGTGGCAGCTAGAAATTGGCTGAAAGAAACCGAGGACTTATTCATCATCTTTGAGGTAGAAGATAGACAGAAAGTACAACTGGCAGTATGGCTACTAAAGGGCGCGGCTTCCTACTGGTGGGAAGTCACTAATGCAGAAAGACCAGTGGAGACATGGGAGGACTTTAGGGCAAGGTTTGAGGCTAATTTTCTCTCAGAAGCTGAAAGTAGTCTTCAGTTGGAAAAATTCTTATTTCTTAAGCAAGGGAATATGACAGTCAAAGAGTATGTTAATCAATTCGATGAGCTGGCTAGGTTTGGGCTGGACCTAGTCAACACCCCGCACAAGAAGGCTCTCCGCTTTGTCAAAGGGTTGAATGAGCCATTACACAGTTTGGCCATGACCCATATACCCATGGGAGCTACGTACGAAAGGTTGGTGCAGATGGCATTGCTGAACGAGGAAGATAAGGACAAGAAGGAGACAAAGGCAGAAAACTCTCAAGGGAAGAAAGAGGTCAAGCCCAACGATTCTAAGAATAAGAAGGTAGACCCCGAGAAAGGAGGCAAGAACAACAACTCACGTGATAAAAGGAAATGCAATTACTGTGGTACGGAAGGGCACATAGCCAAGGATTGTAGAAAGAGGAAGAGAAAGCAAGGTGAATGTTTTCATTGTGGGAAGACTGGACACATCAGCAAAGACTGCCCTGAGAAGCAGACCGGACCTTCTGGCGGTACATCGTTAACTTATTCTAGACGCTTTGTTTTATCCTATTTCTCTCCTCGACCCTATCTTTTAGGTAGATTCTCTTTGGATGATAACATGTAATTGAAACATGTTATGGATGATGGTTGCAAGTGGTTGCAAGTGATTGCTAGTGGTTGCTCGTGGTTGCATATACACACACAATCTAGGTTTTAGATCGGCTCAGTCACTTCATATTGCATATGCATATATGTTTGCATTCGTATATGGTTGAACTTTAATGTGTTGTCATATGGATGTTGCATTTGTATGAATGATTGTGCACTCATGTAGAATCATGAATAGGAAAATTTGCATACATAATGGATTCATGGCACCTACATAATTCACATTAAGGAGGTCAACTGAATCAGTAGACCGCCTGATTTTGCATTAGATAAGTACATGTACACACACACTTCGCATATGATCATGAAGCATTAGAAGTCTTTTAAGGACAATGGATACTCGTGTTTGATGGATGAGTAGATGGATGTTTGGATGTGAGGATATATATTTTTCCTAAACTTGAAGATTTCGGGGACGAAATCCTTTTAAGTGGGGGAGAATGTAACACCCCGTGTATTCTATAACAGTGAAATTCACAAATTAAAGTATAATTAATTACAAATCAAAGAATTAAGGGAAACGGGCTGTGCCATTGTGTTCGTCTCGGAAAAATACGTGAAATAGAGTCCGAGTTTTCCAAAATCGGAGTCCGTATGACCAAGTTATGGCACGTCAAAGTTTTCAGAAAATTTCAAATTCAGAAAATAGCTCGAAGATTCGAATTTCAAACACGCAGGGAGGCAGGGCGGGAAAGTTCCCGCCCAGGACAAGTCGACAGGGGTGTCGACTTGCAAGTCGACACCCCCCCCTCCGTGTCGACTGCCCAGTCGACACGGGTGTCGACTTGCAGGTTCGACCTGCTTGGTCGGCCTGGTCTGTGCTGGGTCCGAATTTCTGAGGCTTGCTTTGTCACGAGGGCTAGGTGTCAGCTCCTGATTGGTCTCTCTTTCGAATGAATGGCTACGATTAACCCAAGCTACATCGACGGTCCTAATCAATTCATAAACTCTATAAAAATGACCCTAGACTCTACCTAATCTATTCATTCAAAAATAAGAATGAGGCCATCATGCTGTTGAGGAACGACTAGGAGTAGCCACCAATTTGAGAGACAATTAGGAGACAAACTCTAAAGCATAAAGCAACTACAAGTTAAACTTAAACAAATCAAATCAACACCTACATCAAAGGAATAGCATCTCCAAATCCAGAATTCAGATTCCTGAATTGAAGAATTCGTCACACGATTGTAAGTAGAGTACTATTCCGATGAGAATAAATAACTGTGTTTGATTTGTGTAAAATGAGAATTACACTTGATTTGTGGTGATAGTAATTCATATTTGTGCGTTGCTATGATTCTAATCGATTTGGACTGTTGTGATATAACGATTGGATATTCGCAAGTATGTAATTCATGATAAAAACTACATGTTTGCGGTAGTTTATTTGAGATTCATGCAAGTATACGATTGGATATTCGCAAGTATGTAATTCATGTTGAAGCTACATGTTTGTGGTTGTTTAATTGAGATTCATGCAAGTATGTGGTTTTGCTACTATGCCAACATAATGTATATTTTTGTACAAAATCACTTTGTGTGTAATTGGATCAAATTTGGGGTATTATGATTCATATGAAATTATGTTGGAATTGGCATCATGATCTATGTATAAAACCATACTTTTGTATTAGAAACAAAAGTAAGCCTCTTTGTGAACTTATGTTGATTTTATGAATATGACTAGGCTATGTTTGGTATTATGCCTAATTGAAAAACATGTTAGGCCTATATTGTTAACAAGAATTATATGATAATATATGTGACACATAGCTAAGTTAGATTTACATTCCAATTGCAAGTTTGCATGAATAAAGTAAAAACCATGATTTCATGTTTAGGAATATTTATGCCATGATTACATGAATAGATCAAAAACCATGATTTCATGTTTAGGAATATTTATGCCATGATTACATGAATAGAACAAAAACCATGATTTCATGTTTGGGTATATTTGTGCCATGATTATGTGAATAGATTAAAAATCATGATTAAGTTGGAATAATTCTAGTTGAACTATACTTTTGTATTAGTAACAAAAGTAAGCACCTTTGTAAACATATAGTAATTTTATAAACATGATTTGCTTATGTTTGACATTATGCCTAAGTAAAAATATAGGTTTATGTTGTAGTTAAGACTATGTGTCAATAATGATATCTAATTTAGTTAGATTCTTAACTTAACTACAAGTTTACATGGTTTGATTCATGTCACTTATGCTTTATGACCAAAGTATATGTTACCACAATGCAAGTACACCAGTTTCTATTTTGTAGTTCCAACGTTATGTTGCAATTTCATGCATTCACAATCTCCTTTTTGTGTATATAATCATGTTTTAAGCCTCCCCTTCTTTCACGTGGCTAAGTTGGGCTTAAAAGGCTAAGCCCAACATATATTATAATAAACGAACGTATTAAACGAGGGAAATAGCGTTGGGCCAAATTAATTAATAAATGAAAATATAAAAGTAGATGGGCCCAAATTCAAGAATGGGTTGGGCCCATGATTGGTGTAAACCTTTACACCATTGGCTTAAATTGATTTTGAATAATGGGCCGCAAATATTTACATATAAGAAAATAAAGAAAAGAGACAAAATATGTAAATGTAGAAAATACGATGTGTTTAACCCGAGGTTGGATTGAGTTGTGATGTAAACCTGCCCGGAACCGCCCGGCTGTCCAGTAGTCAAAACAATACCTATCCAATGTGGGTGGTTAAACATGGAGCCCAATAAGGACCCGAGGTTAGACTGAGTTGTGGCGTAAGACTGCCCGGACCCAACCGGCAACAGGCAGCCACAACAATACCTGTCTAATGTGAGAGGTCAAGGCTTTAATAAGACAATTAAGGCTGAGTCAGGATTGATAGGATTAAGTAAATTATATTAATACTTAATCAAAATGGAACATGCTAAACTACACAGACTGATTGGGCGTTAGGTTTATAAAACACTTAACCAACTTAGCATGTTGGCTAGAAATAGAAAACCTAGTAGCGGGGACCCTTTTCGCAGTAACCCTACAAGGTATCATGATACCCTGAAACTAGGCAGGGTGGGGCACGATTACTGGGCTGATTGTAAGAGGTCAAATCGACGGCGGTGGTGCAACAGTGTAGGTTCTAACGGGGTGCGGGCGTGCACATACTCCGGCGCAGAAAAAGAAGGCACTGGGCACCAGTAGCATACCTGTGCATTCTAGGATTGTGTCGGGCCGCCACCATGGGACTTGATACACCCCATGGTGGGACCAGCATAGGTAACTACAACATCGGGGGCCGTAAGACACATGTAACTATGCGAGTAGGAGCCGGTCATCATAAAATGGATCACTTTACCCTGATTATGGGGTGCCCGTTGGGAACTAGTTTATATGGGTACAGAGATTAATATGGGGTACGATAGTATATTCGACCCTAGACAACTTAACTAAGTTTATGGTGCTTTCCCATTTCTAGTTTATACTTATCATACCCAGTTCTTTATTCATAGACTGAATAGTCCTAAACTTACTCAGGCTTTATGTCTGACTCTACTTTTCTTTCGTCTTCTTTTCTTCCGTCCCCCCCCCCCCCCAGGTCCACAGGGAGGGAATACCGCAACTTGACGAGCCTTCATATCCAGCTTGAAGAGAAAGAATGTATTGCTTGGATCTTTTCGTTTTGGACTATGGCTTTGGACAGCAACTATGGGACTTTTGCAGTTTATTTATGTTTTCTTTATGCTTCTTTAAATAATGTAATCAAGACAGTTATGAAGATGTTATGTTTTTGGAAGTATTGTAAGACAATTATGGTATGGTTGTTGTAACACGTATTTTTAATGAAATAAAAGTTGTTGTTTTTCCGCTGTTCAAAAATATGTGTTCTTATATCTGTCTTGTATATCTGTGACTTATACTTATAAACCTCCACCAAAATTAGGGCATTCCCTTTGAGAGTGACCCTAACGGAGGTGGGGTGTTTCAAAATCAAAACCCGAGCATGAAAAACACTTAGAACAAGTATTGGAGATTCTGAGAAAGAACGTATTCAAAGTCAAATTCTCTAAATGTGTCTTCTTGCAAGAAGAAGTGAAGTTTCTTGGCCATGTTGTGTCAAAGAAAGGGATTTCTGTAGATCCGAGCAAAATAACAGCGATTCAAGACTGGAAACAACCCACTACACCCACAGAAGTTAGAAGTTTTATGGGGTTGGCTAGTTATTATCGAAAGTTCGTTAAGGATTTTTCGAAGATATCCGGTCCGTTAACGAAGCTCACGAAGAAGCATGAGAAATTTAAGTGGACTTCCGACAGTGAAGAAGCTTTCCAGGAATTGAAATCAAAACTGACAACTGCTCCAGTGTTAACCATTATTGATGGCAATCAGGATTTGACGGTTTGGACAGACGCTTCTATTAGAGGTCTTGGTGCAGTGTTAATGCAAAGAGGCCTAGTAGTCGCTTATGCAAGCCGCCAACTGAAACCGCATGAGAAGAATTATGTTACTCATGATCTTGAGTTGCTAGCTATCGTTTTTGCTTTGAAAATCTGGAGGCATTATTTATTGGGCGAGAAATTTGTGCTGTACACAGATCATCAATCATTGAAGTATTTATACACCCAGAAAGATCTGAATTTGAGACAGTAGCATTGGCTAGAATTTCTTGCAGCGTATGATCTTGATATCCTTTATACGCCGGGAAAGGCTAACGTTGTAGCGGATGCGCTTAGTAGAAAAATCGCAATCATTGCCAATCTTATAATTACGCCAGGATTGATTGATAAGATTTCAGCCCTTCAAAAAGACGATGAATTCATTCAGAGGGTCAAGGAAGGTGAAACCACAAGTTTCCGTATTGACGATAAAGGGGTTCTCAGGTTAAATGATAGGATTTGCATCCCAAATATTCCAGGCCTTCGGAGAGAAGTGCTAGATGAATGCCATAAATCCAAACTTTGCATTCATCCTGGTGTGAGTAAAATGTACAACGATATCAAACGCACTTTCTGGTGGAAGGCAATGAAGAGGGATATTTCTTTGTATGTTAGCAGATGCCCTACTTGTCAATTAGTAAAGAGCGACCAACAGAAGCTAGCTGGATTGCTGCAACTGTTGGAAGTCCTAGGTTGGAAATGGGAACAGATTTCCATGGATTTCATAGATGGTTTGCCGCGAACCAGGAAAGGTAATGACAGCATTTGGGTAATCGTAGATCACTTCACAAAGACTGCCCATTTCATACCTGTCAGATCCAATAGAACCGCTCAAAGCCTAGCACAGATACATTTCAAAGAAATCGTTAAGCTGCATGGAATTCCCGTCAGCATAGTCAGTGATAGAGAACCAATATTTTCTAGCAAATTCTGGGAGGCATTCCAGACAGAATTGGGAACGAAACCGAATATGAGCACCGCTTATCACCCTCAAACAGATGGCCAAACTGAGCGGGTTAATAGAATTCTAGAAGATTTATTGCGGGCTTGTATAATTGATTTCGGTGGGTCAGGGGAAGATCACTTGCATTTGGCAGAATTCTCATATAACAATAGCTATCAAGCAAGTTTGGGAATGTCGCCATTTGAAGCATTATATGGCATACCGTGCAGATCTCCAGCATGTTGGGTAGAACCTGGCAACAGACTTGGGTTAGGACCTGATATGATTAGAGAAGCATCTGATAAAGTCGACTTCATCAAAAAGCGATTGAGAACTGCACAAAGCCGACAGAAAAGTTATGCAAATTCTAGAAGAAGAGATTTGACATTTGCTGTTGGTGACCATGTTTATTTGAAAGTTTCTCCGATAAGAGGATTAATCAGATTTGGCAAAACTGGGAAGTTGGCACCGAGATTTATTGGTCCCTTTCCTATACTCGAACGAATTGGAACTCTTGCTTATAGGATTCAATTACCAGATTGGTTGCCTGGAGTGCATGATGTATTTCACGTATCTCAACTTAGAAGACATGTGCATGATCCGGATCTTGTTGTGGAAGAAGCAGCGCAACAGGATATAGACATAACTCCAGAATTAGCAGTCAGAAGAGAGCCATTAAAGATTGTTGGCAAAGAAACTAGAGAACTAAGAAGCAAAAAGGTTCATATAGTTAAAGTGCAGCGGAGTAGTGATCCTAGAGACTGTACTTGGGAGACTGAGGAAAGCATTAAGCAAGCTTACCCCAAATGCAGAGTGGACATCTCTAACTAACTCCAGTGCAAGGTACCTTTACAATACTTTGCATTTACATTTTGTTTCCTACTTTACTGTTGTTTCCTTTTCGGGGACAGAAAGTTTTAAGTGGGGGAGATTGTAACAACCCGGAAAATACGAGCCAATTTAAAATTTTTAAATTGGTTATTTCAAAGGAATTTGAACAATTGAAATAGAATATTTCAATAAAATAGTGAATTAGAAATAGTGAGTCAGTTTGAAAATTTGAATTCAAACTTTGACTGACTGGGCAGGGTGGAAAATATAACGGATTTTAGTGAAACCAAAAATATTTAAATCTTTTTATCAATACCTTTCTAACGAATCTGAAAAATCGAAGTTTCTTAACGGGAATCAAAAGTTATGGCCGAATGAATTTTCAGAAAGGTCGGTATATAGAATATATAGCCCTGGAAAATTGATATTTTGCAAACGACCTCGGAATTCGACGAAACCACTTTTGTTGGGTCCGGGATGTCAAACTATTGCTATGTTTCAAATTTCATAATTTTTGAAGCTAGTATGTGAGCATGGCAAAAGAAAATGTGTTTGGTCAATTTCTGTTAAATTGGATCGACCAGAAAATGGCCATTTTTCAAACGACCTCAGAATTCGCCGAAACTAGTTTTGTTGGGACCGTAGAGTCAAAACATAGCTAGATTTATTTTTCTGGAATTTTTCGAATTAGTTTGTGGCCCTGGAAAATTGAAATGTACGTTCAAAGTTAAAAATTAAATGTTTTATACTTTAATTTGAAGAATAACTGACTGTAACAGTCGAATTGGCCAACGAAACATATCCCATTGTGTCCGGGATGGGGGTAATTAGCTAGGGACGATAGTCGTTGGGTTTGAATTGGTGTCCGTGTGGAGAAACACTATTTAAAAATTTATTAAAACCATTGGCCAATCAGAAATTTTCTTTCATTATTTTTAAAAAATAAAAAAACCCGAAAACCCTTTTTCTCTCTCGACCTATGGCGAAAACCCGTTCGCCACTTCTCCTCTAAATCGCCGCCGCCACAGGCGATTCCAGCCTTCGCCGCCACCACCAGTCGACATGCCTCCCTCTCCTCTTCCAATCCGACCCTACCCGACCCCTATCGCCACCTCCATCGCCAGTAACGTCGACCCAAAGTCGAGCACTTTTCGCCGCCGCCACGAGCAGATCCGACCACCGAAACACCTCAAACCACCCTGCGCCGACTCCCCTCTCCTCCCTCTTCCACGTCATCACCTCTGGTCATCCTATCGTGCCTCGGTTCTCGCGAAAACTGCAACCCTAGTTTTGAACCATCGATAAAGGTGAGTTCTTTTTGATGTTTTAACTTTGAAAAATCATATCTTTATGGTGTGTTGACGAAATTCGATGAAACAGGAAACATCGGGACCGCAAGGAGGCTCTCTACCATATAGAAGAGACGCGGATTTTTCTGAGTCATCTACGATTTTTTGCACTCCGAAAACCAATGTGAGAATTCTAAATTAAATGAATTTGAATGGAAAATGTCGTGTATAAATTATATAAGCGAAATATAAATTACACACGTGTTGTATACCTCATGTACATGCGTTGTGTAAGCTATATAAGCGAAGTATGAATTATACATGCATAGAATAATTGATATATGTGTTGAAATGCAAGTGAAATATAGAAATTATATATATATACTTCCCTCGTCCACAAACCATGGACGATATTTATTGTTGTGTATTGGTGTGAAATATTGGACGAAAAATTCGAATGGTTGAATAATTGTTTGTGGTTGGTATTGTTTGGTTGTGGTTGAAAAATACCCATTGGTGATTGAAATGAATTGGAAATAATTGTGGAAATAAAAATAAAACATGTCGCCTACGTGCGAATTAGATGCATGAATCCCCATTGTCAAAAACCGCGAGGTTTTAAGGTAGAGCGAGGAGCCGTACTAGGGACGGTGCCAGTTTTAACTACCCTGCCGTTATGCTGCCAAAATTTTGAATAATATTCATGCATTAGAATTATTTTCATATGTTGAAATTATCTTCATGCGTTGAAATTAAAGCCATGTGTTGAAACCCTACCCATGTATGGAAATGCTCATGTGTTGAGAAGTGATGTGTGAAAATTAAATTCATGTGTGAATGAATGAAGTGTTTAAACAATAAAAATCACATTTTTATAATATATATGAAGTATGTAAAATATTCGCCTTATATATAAATAGTTTCAACAATAAAAATTTCATCTTTCTTATATGAACAACATATATAAAATATCCATGTGTGGAGGTGCTCATGTGTTGAGAAGTGTGTGTATTGGAAAAGTTCATGTATTGAATAAAAAGATTGAACAATAAAAATTACATTTTTATTGAAACTATGAAGTGTTAAAAACATTCATTGGTTGAATAAATATTTTAAATGATAAAAATATCATTTTTATCATATATGTGATATGCTAAAGATATGCGAGCGTTGAAATAAATATTTGTGAAAGAAATATTATTTTTAACATGCATAGGAACTAAATAAAATAGTCATGTGTTGAAATATATTTTAGTTCGCCAAAATTATCATTTTGAAATGTGAAGTGTTAGAAATAGCCACTTGTTCAAATAAATATGCATGAGTTGAAATATTCACTAATTAGATAATGATATGATTTTTGCCTATGCATGCAACATTAGAATGAATGGTGTTTTTAAACCAAAGTGAATCAAATATGAAGTTGAATGGAATATTAGAAGTGATAAGAATTGTATATATGTACATGCATATTTATTGAACAGGTTATAGCAAAGAGGCTAGAGAAGAGGAATAAAATTTTGTGCCCAACAAATAGGTACACGTTTATTGTTTTGTTTGGGTGATGATTTTATGAGCCTGTTGGCTAGCCGCTTGGCCTTTTCTTTTTCTTTTTGACATAAGATGCCCGTGTGGCTATTTGGGAATTTTCCCAGCCCCTCCCATACAAAGGAGGTTATGGCAAAATTTTCCAAAATTTAAAGGCGTTAGTGAAATATTTGAAGTGAAAACGATATAGGAATTTTTGAATGAACTATATTTGTATAAATATAAATAAAATTAAAACAAAACGTGGCCGTCCAGTTCGTATTTTGAAACCGTGATTTCAAACGACTAGTGCAGGAAATCCGACCATTGGATTTTCCCGAAACCACAACCGTTGGGTTCGCCTTGGAAATATCTTTCCAACAGCACCAACTTTGTGAAGATCCGACGGTTGGATTGTCTGGAATGTTTAATTCAAATCGAAAGAAAAACAGCGCCAGAAACAGTTATATATATATATATAAATATAATTAAATTAAATCGAATAACGACGCTGCAGTTTGTAATTTGAAATCGTAACTTCAAACGACGAGTGTGGAAGATCCGACCGTCGGATTTTCCCGAAACTGAAACTGTTGGATTCGTTTTGAAATGATCTTTCTAATGACATCAAATTTGTGAAGATCCAACGGTTAGATTTTCAGATGTGTGTAAAACAAATTTAGTGAAAAACAGTGTCAGTGCATCGGCACGACCTGAAACGTCGTTTAATTAAATATGGCCGTTTTAAATAAATAAAAATGGCGATATATCATTATAAAATACTATAGACGATATAGAGTGGAAATAAACCAATTTTGTTGTGTTTGCTTGATATGTGATGGTTGAATGTATTTAACATGAAAATTATAACTAAAGTACTAAAATGTGAATGTTGAATAGTCTAACCATGTGATAAATTGATTTGAAAATCTAAATATACGTGGGTTATTTGAAAAGGCCGAGTTCATCTCATTTCAAATAATCGATCGACGTTGAGAAGTCGAAGAGTCGAAGACGGTTGAAGACCGACGATCTTCACATTGGATGGATGGGCGCTACTGATGCTTGTGATTGGAGTAGCTACCGTGAAGGAGCTGAAGTAGTAGCCATCCAAACATACTGTTGATTGTATGGATATGCGAGGAATTTGGTGCCTCCGGTTTCGTTCAAACCCAGAACGGACTTGTAAATGGACTATGTGTCTGACATTGGATTTTGTTCTATGCTGATTGATCTCTGTTTGGCGGCGGAGAATTTATTCTCTTGCTTAACGCCCTTCTTTGAGACGTACGAGCTCAGAGGTTATGTATTGATAGAAATCAGTCGCATGGAGTGGATTGCCTGTGTGGCACACCTAAGTGGCATATGATCAAGGCTTCTATTGCAAAGCAAAGTCTTGTGGTTGATGATCAAATCATTGTCTATGTGACGTAGCTTTGTGTATAACGTGAATTCGCGAGCCTCACACCCCGGTATGAGTCAAAAACGGGAGAAGGACCCAAGGAGTGCACGACGTTTCTTTCTAGCTATGGTGGTGTCAGTGACCTCCCAGCCCTGACATTTATATCTACTTTTCACCTGTGTGGTTGTTGGAATACGAGGTGCCTCGATTATAGGTCTGTAAGGACCGGGAAACATGTGTTTAGGAATAACTAATATTCAAAAGTAAGAGAGGATCGGCCTTGGAGGATCCAGGGATTGCTGTGTGCGATCCCGAGGCATTTGCTAGAGTTTCTCGAACGGAGAGGAGCTTGCCCCTTGCCTCGACTCATGAAGGAATCCAATTTCCAATACAAAATATGCGGACATTATTGTATTACTAGTAGGCGACATAGTAGATGGTAGCTATGCCGCCTAGGATTGATATTTATGATTGAAATCGCTTTTGAAACATATATGCACTAGTAATAATATCAAATACTTTTGTTTTATACGTATGAAGCATTTTTGGCCATTATAAGGTAAACCTCTATCCTCCGGCTTGAGTTGCATTGTGTGATGGGACCTGAGTCTTATAATGGCTTCATTTTATAAAAAGCATTGCGATGATTTAATCATTTACTTTATTTCATGCACTAGCACTCATTGGAGTAAACCCGTTCCGCGAAAGTGGCATGGTCCTTTGATTTGCCTTATTATTGTTGTTAATAAGTTAAGTAGATTTCTCATACCCGTCCCATGACTTGCTCGTAGTTTGTTTCACCTTGCAAACTCGGGTGCCCTCATTTTCACATGGGCAGCCTAGTTACAGGTATCTGGCGCACTTTTGGCTCATGGCGAGGCTTGACTACACCGTGCTGACTTTGACTCTTTCCGCCATTATAGTATATGTATTATGATTCCACCATTGGCGATGTAGACTGATATTTATTTTGTGTACTCTTTATGTATGATTCCGCCTCTGGCGATGGTGACTGATTATGTATTATTATGCACTAAGTTGTATCCTGTACTGTGCTCTCTGATGTGGTGATATCTATATGATTCCGATGTCATATGTATGTAAATTATTCTATTTTATGTTTATGCTATTATCTGTGATCTGCTAATGATGATTAATGTGTTATATTCCAATGATTATCCTTAACACCGGGTAACGGGGTTTTGGGATCGTCACAGAATTTCTCGCCTTTATTTTATTTTCTAGTTAAAATATATACTAGAATGCAGATGGTGCTTAGCAACACCCGACACCCGTCGTCCACAGACCATGGACGACTTGTTTGTTTGTTTGATTGTGTTGTGAAAATTGTTTGTGATGTGGAATGGATAAATAAAATATTCATAGATGGAATAAAATATTTTATAGTTAAAAATATAATTTTTAACGTGTATATGAATAAAATAAATATTAATAAACAAATCGAACGATTTGTTTATGTACACACATTTGGCTGATATTGATTGGGGCGATAAATTTTACACATCGCCCAACTGCACAAATAAAATTCATTATTTGTTGGTTGAAACCCCACACGGGTATTGGGATGGTATATGACATACACTAATCCCAATAATTAGCGGCATGTTGATTGATTGATTGACAGGTTGTCATAAGCGTTAAATATTTATATTTAATGCTTATGCAGTGTAGAATGCACATTGAATGATGGTTGACTGTATTTGATTGTTGTTGTGTACATGTGTGTATGAAATCCATATAAATAACATTATATGGTAATTGACTGTGCTTGATTCCAGTTCATAAATAATGAATATTTTAAAATAATATTCAGTAATGGATCAAAATCTGATTTTGATGTCCGATTTGGGATGGACACGAATATATTTAAAGATATATAGCCGTGTTGATTAGATTAACGCCATTTTGACGTGAATGATATTTATATCGATTTAATCATTTTTTATAATGAATATCGAAACGGAATTGATTTCAAAATCTAATGTTTTGTAAATATTATCATTTATATATCGATGATATAGAATATTCAATTTTGATTAGAAATTGAATATGAAGTTGAAATCGTTTTGAAAACGAATTTAAAACGATTTATAAAATACGTTTTAAATGGAAATCGACGAAATATATAAAATATATTATATATATATATATGTAATAGCCTGAATAGAACGCACTGCACCGCGGCAGTTCACGAATTTCGACCATTGACTTCGAACGAACATTACGGGAGATCCGACCGTCCGATTCTCCTAAAACCAGAACCGTTGGGTTCGTATCGAAAAGAGCTCTCCAACGAATATGAGAGATTTTAAATCTAACGGTTGGATTTGGAATTATGTCCGAATGAAATTTGGAAAAGGTCGTTGTAAGTGCAGTTCGATGACCGTTTATGGAAATCGACTGTACGGGCCTTGATAAAATTATTAAAAATATCAATAATTTGTGTAAAATCATAATAAATGATTTGGAAAGAATAGGGATGAAAAAATTCCATATTTGAAAAGGTAAAAATGTATTTTTATCGAAATGAACTAGTTGTGAACTAGAATTATAAATCCAATATTTTCAAATAAATAAATTGGATTTGAAATGGTTTTAAAAATAACCAGAATTTCCAATATATGAATTGGAATGGATTTGAATTGAAATAATCTTCGAAATATTTCGATATTGGATTCCGTGATTATACGGACATTATGGAGGAATTTGGAAGATATATATCGTTATTCCAATACGATATTTGTTGATTTCAGAATTTGATATTGAAGATAAGACGATATATTTTCTATTCAGAGCCTTGTATTTAATACCAAATGGGATTTGGGTTTGTCGTGAATGGTGTCTTCATTAACACTGTTCTTAAACCCAGTTGAGAAAAGATTAAATCCTTTTATTTAGATTTAATGGAGTATACCAATTAATTAATATTTAATTGGAATTGAAGTGGAATTGATTTTTGGGTTTATCATGAACGGTGTTTTAAATAGCACTTTTTCTTTAACTCGATAATAAATGGAATGTGAATTGGGTTTATTATGAATTGTGTTTTTAACGACATTCGTTCTTTAACCCGATTTACAGTGAAATTTGATTTGGAATTTATAAATCTTTTTATTTAGATTTAACGGGAATTTTCCAAAGTAAAGTTTTCCAATTTAATGTATTAAATTGGAATTGAATGGAATTCGATTTGATAATAATCGAAATGAACTTCTGTGAAGGAAGACTGTTAATACATATGGAATTTAAAAGGCTTTTCTGTTATTCCATTTATATTATTAGTCGGATACGAAAATTGATGTCGATTATATATTGATTTGTTTTTCCGTGAAGATTCCATTAATGGAATATGATTTGGGTTTATCGTGAACTGTGTTTTAAATGACATTAGTTCTTTAACCCAGTTAAAGGCAGGATTACATGTCTGTCATTGTATTTTGAACTGTATGGTCGATCTCTGCTAAATATATATTTGTTTGGTGGCGGAGAATTTATTCTCTTGCTTAACGCCCTTCTGTGAGACGTACGAGCTCAGAGGTTATATATCGGCAGAAATCAATAGTACGGTGTAGATTGTCGATGCGACATGTTTGTGTTTCCAAAAGTTAAATAATCATTAATATTTTTTTTGGGGAGATTAACACTAAGTGGAGTTTTATTGAATCTTTAAATAGATTGAAAATGGGAATTAATAATTTAAATTATCAAATTTGGAAATGATCGAAAATGGGGTATCGCCAGTGGTGTTAGTTATGGGGTAATACCAGTTTTGCTCCATGGGATGAATAGGTTGGGATTAAGAAATAAAATAAATGATTACTTTGGTGTGGTCTGCTAATCCCGACTAGTTTGGAAAACCTTAACATGGTTTGAATTGACATCCAAAGGAAGATTAAAGAATAAATTTTAAGGAATTTTTCTTTGATAAGATTAATCGGAGCAAATCCCTAAGAATATGAATATTTGAATAAAAGAATATTCAGAATTAGAATGAGGCATATGTTGTGTTTTATAGCACTTGTTTATTATATACGCGAGTTATTCGGAAAGGCCAGGTTTATACCCATTCCGAATAACTGATTCGACGATAAGTCGACGATGAAGACGGTGGCTGAAGACCGGAGGTCTTCACATTGTTTGGATGATTACTGATGTCTTGATTGGGCTGTACACCCAAGATGAGGTAATAAGTGGTGATCGTCCAGACGTACTTGGAGATCGACAGATATGTGAGGACCTCTCTCCTGTATTGGACATACGGGACGAGGGATAAGGTGCCTCCGGTTTCGTTCAGACCCAGAACGAACTTGTTAATGGACTGTGTGTCTGACATTGGATTTTATTCTGTGCTGATTGATTTCTATTAAATATATATCTGTTTGGCGGTGGAGAATTTATTCTCTTGCTTGACGCCCTTCTCTGAGACGTACGAGCTCAGAGGTTATATATCGATAGATATCAGTCGCATGACATGAATTGCCTATGTGTCATGCTAAGATGCAGTGATCAAGGCTTTTATTGAAAAGCAGAGTCTTGTGGTTGATGATCAAAGCATGGCTTTAATACAACATAGCTTTGTGTATAGCGTTAATTCGCGGGCCTCACACCTCGGTATGAGTCAAAAACAGGATAAGGGAACCAAAGGAGAACATGCGTTTCTTTCTAGCTATGGGTGGTGCCAGCATTTTACTAGCCCTGACATCGTTGTTATATTTTTACCTATGTGGTTGTTGGATTGTGAGGCGCCTCAGTTATATTGGTCTCTACGTAGCCGATGGTTAGGTCTTATAGGACCGGGAAACGTGTGTTCAGGAATTGCCAATCCACTAACGTAAGTGTGGACCGACCTTGGAGGATCCAGGGGTTGCCCAGAGTGCGTAGTCCCGAGGCATTTGCTAGAATGTCTCGAAGCGTAAAGGAGTACATCCCTTGCCTAGACTCATGACGGAAATCCAGTTTCCAATACATGACATTTCAGTTTTATTTGTAGAGCCTAGTATGGCGACATAGTGGGATGGGGCACTATGCCATCTATGATTGATACATTTATATTTGAAGTTGTTTTCATATACTTTACACTATAGTAGTATCAAAATGATTTGTTTCAAATGTACCAAGCATGTTTGGCTATTATAAGGTAAAACCCTATCCTCCAGCGTGCGTTGCATTGTGTGATGGGACCTGGGTCCTATAATAGCTTCATTTTTTCAAAAAGCATTGCGTTGTATATTCTATGCACTGGTATTCTTGGGAGGAAACCCGTTCCGTGTTATACGACGTGGTCCCTTAATTTACTCCATTTTAAAGTAAAGTTTTAAATAATTGTTTTAGTTCTTACACCAGTCACATGACTGACCTGAAGTTTATTGTTTTAACCTAAACTCTGGGTGCCAATATTTTCCATACGGGCAGGTAGTAGTTTTGGTTTTGCAGATTTATATTCATAGGATCCTGGTTTACAGGTGGAATGATATTGGGAAAGCTCTGTATCCGTATATCTCCTTCAGTTGTGTTTTGTATTATTTTCCGCTGCTTTGTAATGTAATTTAAATCTCTGATATTTCTCTGATGTATAATATTTATTCATACTCTGTATATTCTTGTATTCTGATGGAATTGTTGTAATAAGCAATGAAATGTTCTTTTGTTTGTGTTATGATTCGTCTTGTCCTAAAAGCAATCTGTTCTTTCCTTTACCGGGAAGTTCGGGTCTCCACAAAAAGAAATAATGGATTTAGAATAATATTTAAATCTTTAGCTTTTATTATTAAATATGATTAATTTATATTCAAAGACCACGATTTGAATGAGTGAGATTTACCATATAATTTGTGATGAAACAAATGTAAAGTTATATGTTCTAAGCATTAGATTAAAGCTTTTTCATTTGTTCAATGCAGGCATTTGATTTCAAATGTAAACATTTAACGAGATAATGAAATTATTGAGAGAAAATAAAACCTTTTGCCTTTTCATTTATAGAAGAAATTAAAATGGAATTTATAATTGCTAATAAAAGTAGTACTGTTAATTTAATATTTAATTTTGATTCGTTTGAGCATAAGTTGGAGCTTTACCGCCAATGCACAAATAAGCAAATATCAGATAAGCAAATGATTAAATATCGATTTATTTTAATTGTAGAAATTTACAAACAATAAAGATGTGAATTTTAATTTGTTAAATCATGTAATTGATTTGTAAATTATTCATAAAACAAAATAAAAGTGTTTAATGATTTATCTGATTAGTATTCCATTTTCTTTCAATAGGAGAATTTAAATTTCTTAGAGTGCACACAAAATGATTAATTCGCATGCATATTTAATTTATATTTTTAATTCCAGCATTAAATGCCCGCAGTACATTGCTCTTCTAAAATTTGAATGCTAAAATGCGTTATTGTATTTCCAGCATTAGATGCCTGCAGTTTGTTGCTCTTATAAAAGTTGAATGCCAAAATGCAATATTATACTATATGTTGATTTGTATCTTTTGATATGCTTGTTTACTCAAATATTTAAATTAAATTTAGAGTGTAACAATCATACGTAAGTACCGATATTTGCGATAAACATGCATTTATTGAGTTCATTATTTATTCTTCTTTGCTTAGTTGCATTGCGATAATATTAGTTACAAATGCATTTCAAAATATGAGCATCCATGTTTCCTTTTGTAATTTTTTTTATCATAGTGAAAAAAAACTAATGTCCAGGTGGTTAAGACACTCTGACAAAGTACGAGATGTCACGGGTTCGAGTACCGCCCCGTGGAATATAAGCCACTTGTCATGTAGTATGTTATATACTACTTATACTTGTATATAAAGTATGTAATTTCTTTAAAAAAATATTGTCATGTGTTTGAAATATTTCATATATGCTATGAATTTATTTAAAAATTAATTGTATTACCAAAAATTTATTATTGAGCAATTAATACTATAGAGCCTTAACGGTAATATAATACACATATGTAAATATATTAATGAGCCAATATAGTGATCGAAAAGTCATGGTCATATATGTATATGACCTTTTATGGAGCTGTTACAAAAGAAAAAATAAATGGTATTTAAATATTGCAATGAATGATAATCAATTAAGATTTATCATCATTCATTTCTTTTGAAACATGCAAATTTACATGTTAAAAATTGTGACTTTTGAATGTTTCTCTTATTTAATAGTAGTATTTATCACGTCCAACTTTCCTCCCACTAACCTAGCTGATGTTATTCTTTTTTTATTTTGTCTATATAAAGAATAGGATAAACAAAGCATGAAGATAACATTCATTTTCTTTGCTCTCTTTCTCAAAAAACACTCTTGTCTTCGTTGAATTTTTTAGTACAATACAAAAAGAGCAGTACAATTTTGACTTGAGTGCAAATCAAGCTCAATTCGTTGTGCAAGCGAATTGATATTATGTAAAGAGGCTGTTTTTTATTTATCACAGTCCAACTTTCCTCCCACTAACCTAGCTGATGTTACTCTTTTTTATTTTGTCTATATAAAGAATAGGATAAACAAAGCATCAGAAGATAACAATCATTTTCTTTGCTCTCTTTCTCAATAAACTCTCTTGTCTTCATTGAATTTTTTATTACAATACAAAAAGAGCAGCACAATTGTGACTTGAGTGCAAATCAGGCTCAATTCGTTGTGCAAGCGAATTGATATTATAGAAAGAGGCTGTTTATCCTAGAGGCGGCGGCGAAAGGTACGAACTGCTTTGCACCATTAAGCAGATCGCCAAAACATCTTCAAGAAAGCGACTTTGTACGTGACTCGGCTATTAGTTTTCCAACAAATTGAAGACGATCAGACAACTAACGGCTTCCGCTTCTTCAGCCGCTGCAAACAATAGGTTATTAGAGATGTAGTCTCATGAGCCTCAGAAAATAGCTCATGAGATCATCCCTAAAGGTATGGCTTTGAATGAACAATTTCAGATTGCTGTAATAATTGGCAAATCGCCCCCGAGATGGAAAGTTTTTTAAAGAATGTGCTAAAGCATAAGACTAAGAATTTTCCTTAGAGGGCTTGATCATTTGCCTCTATATTGAGGAGGAGGCATGCAAATAGAACCAGAAAGAAGAAGTGCTAGTTGTCACAAACAACAACGCAGAAAAGACCAAACCAGCTACTCTGAAACCAAATGCGAAAGCACTCCAAGATCAAAATCATCGCAACAAATTGAATTGGAGACCCGCAAAGGGAACCAAAAAGGATAGCAGCGACCAACCCAAAAAGAGTAAGCCTGGACAGTTGTTTCTCTGTTACAACTGTGGAAAACCAGGTCATATGGCACATAAGCGTCGGAATAGATCAGGCCCTGCACCGCAGGCTAACCTGATTAAGGAGCCTTTAATGGCTATGATTATGAGATTCACCTTGTTGATCGATCAGAGGGTTGGTGGGCAGATACTGGTGCTTCTCGCCATGTCTGCTATTATCGTGATATGTTCATTACATACACGGTTGCTGATACTAGAAGGTGATGTTGGGAGATTCTCACACCACTAAAGTTGTTGGGGTTGGAAATGTAGAAATCGAGTTTACTTTCGGAAAAAAAAAACAATAAGCCTTGAAATTAGTCTTGATTGATATAAGGTTGATTTAAGTACAATTAAGATTGAGAAAATAATATAAATTTAATTACATATTCATGTCATCGTTAGAGATAAAAATGATATCTCTAATTCAGGTAGTAAGCTAAAACAATTGTTTTAAAGAACCGTTTGAAAGTGCTTGTATGTTTTATTAATGTGCATATTAATAATTTACTAATCTAGTATGCATAAAGGAGTATTAGTGTGAAAGCAAATTTTATAGATATTCAAATGTTGACTTTCTATTTTTGAGAACATCTAATAGGGTGATAAATGATATAGTAATTTTTGATAGAGAATTTAATGTTACATTTACCTCTGACCTAGAGTTACTATTTTGAAAATGTGGCTTTGGTATTACAGAATTTAGACCTCCGAAATTAACTCTGTGAACCATTTTAGGTAATGTGTAAAAATAATCTCTACTGTATTACATTTATTGACGATTATTTTGATGTCACTTATGTTCATCTTATGGACAATAAGAAGTAAGTGGAAGAAGGTTTTCTTTTTGAAAATGTCACTAAAATTGAGATTAATTGAATGCGAAAAATTGAAAATGCCTTCATTATAAATGAGCATTAATTACATGCACAATGTTTTTTTTGAAAATGTCATTGAGAAATGACATTACTCAAATGACGTAGATTTAATAATCAGTGAGTATATTTTATGTGAAAATGAATAACATTGACTATATATGGACACCGCTATTTTATCACTTTTATTAACATTGTTCTGATTTCACATCTGTATATCTCATGAAAAATAAGAGTGATGCATTTGATATGTTTAAGACCTTCAAAACTGAAATTGAAAATCAGTCAAATAAGAAAATTAAAAGACTTCGTAGTGATAATATGAATCTAGTTTTATTCTGGATTACTATAAAGGGTGCGTTAGGCACATATCCCCATTAACTTTTAAAATGCAAAAAAATCTAGCCCAAAACTTATTACAAATAAAGTCCCTAAATTTGAAAAGCGGATAATAAAATTTCGATTATAGCCCTAAAACCCCTCAAACCCTTATTCCACGAATTGCTTTCATTTCAGTCATCATATCGCTCAATTACCACAGACGATCGAAGAAGAAAATCCAAAAATCAAAAGAGATTTTCATAATTTTCCCCTCGATCGAGCAAAAATAATTTCAATCGTAGTCGACTTCTTGAGAATGGTTGTTGTAAATGGCGAGATCGAAGGTATGATTTGATTTGTTTATTTTAACTTCCACAAAAGATAATATGTTCCTATTATAGATTGGAATATGGATAAACAGGGAATTGCTGCATGATTCGTTGATTGTATGCAAATATTACACAAAATAGTTAAAAGAATTGTGTAGGTTGACCAAAAATATGGTAGTATGTTTTTAATCAGACTTGTAGAAGCCTTGAAAGACGATAATTTGAAAATTTTCTAAGCAGTAACATGATCGTACACTTTTAGTCAAAAAATTTGCATGATTCGTTGATTTTAATCAAAAATGTTGCATGCATAGATGAATTTAATCTGAATTGTTGCATGATCATACATATTTATCACTTGTTTTTTTAATCATGTAATTAGAACATCAATGCATTATTACCTGTATAAATTCGTTTAACACCTGAGTAAATGAGTGTATATAGAAACGTTACATTGAAGTATGCAAGTATTTATAATAAATGGATAATTAAATGCATATAATAAGTACATATACAAATATACATGCATATATTCAAATAAGTTTCACGTGTGGATGAATATTTTCTAAAAAGTTGCATATGTCCATGAATTTATATAGAATAATTCCGTACATTACTTAATTTAATCATTAATATAGATGTGTCGTAGGTTTTTTTTTTTAAATTGTTGAATGCAAGTCTGCATTTATTACATGACTATTGCATTATTGTGTGAATTGGATAGGAAATGTTGAATGTTAGTGTGCAACTATCTACAGATTGTTGCACGATTCTATGCACATAATTAGAACTGTTGCATGCAATTGTATAGTTATTAATTAATTTTTCATCATTCTATAAACGTAATAAAAAATGTTGCATGAAAGTATCAATGCATGATTCTATGCATTTAATAAGAACTGTTGTATACGGGTATGCATATATGGTATGACTATTTCATAATTATAAGCATTTAATGAATGATATTTAAATAGTGTCTGTATAACGACCCGAACTTTCCCGTGAAGGAAAACCCGGATTGCTTTGAGAACAACACATATTGGAACACAAACAGAAGAACATTTCATTGTGTATTACAACAATTCCATCAGAATACAAGAATGTACAGAGTATGAATAAATATTATACATTTGATAAATATCAGAGAATACAATAAATTACATAGCAGCGGAAAAACAATACAAAACACAACTGAAAGTAATACACAGATACAAAGCTTTCCGAGCATCGTTCCAGCTGTAAATCAGGATCCTGTGAATATAAATCTGCAAAACCAAAACTACTAGCTGCCCATGTGGAAAATAGGGGCACCCATAGTTTAGGTTAAAACAATAAACTCCAGGTCAGTCATGTGACTGGTGTGAGAACTAAAACAGTTATTAATCTTTATTTTTAAAGTTAGGTAAATCAAGGGACCACGCCGTATAACACGGAATGGGTTTTTACCCCAAGAATACCAGTGCACAAAACAACAACGCAATGCTAAATAAAGAAGAATGAAGCTATTATAAGACCCAGGTCCCATCACACAATGCAACGCAAGCCAGAGGATAGGGTTTTTACCTTATAATAGCCAAAAATGCTTGGTACGTGAAATTTCATATTTTATTATTACTATAAGTGAAGAAAACAACTTCAATCATAATGTATACATCATAGACGGCATAAGTGACCCATACCACTATGTTGCCGTACTAGGCTCTACAAATAAAACCGAAATATCACATATTGGAAATTGGATTCCGTCATGAGTCGAGGCAAGGGGCAAGCTCCTCTCCGTTCGAGACACTCTAGCAAATGTCTCAAGACCACACACAGCGATCCTTGGATCTTCAGGGTCGGTCCTCTCTTACTTTTGAGGATTAGTTATTCCTGAACACACGTTTCCCGGTCCTATAGGACCTATATAATGGTCTGTACGTCGGCTCACATAGTGCCAGTTATCGACCATATATTCGGGGCACCTCGCATTCCAACAACCACACAGGTGAAAAGTATATAAATGTCAGCCGGTTTAAGCACTGACACTACCACTAGCTAGAAAGAAACGTCGTGCTCTCCCTGCAGTCACTATCCCGTTTTTGACTCATACCAAGGTGTGAGGCTCGCGAATTAACGCCATACACAAAGCTGCGCCACACAGGCCATGCTTTGATCATCAACCACAAGACTTTGCTTTTCAACAAGATCCTTGATCATTTGCCAGTTAGGCATGCCACACATGCAATTCACTCCATGCGATCGATGTCCATCGATATACAACCTCTGAGCTCGTACGTCTCAGAGAAGGGCGTTAAGCAAGAGAATAAATTCTCCGCCGCCAAACAAATGTATATTTAATAGAGATCAATCAACACAGAATAAAATCCAATGTCAGAAACACGGTCCATTTACAAGTTCGTTCTGGGTCTGAACGAAACTGGAGGCACTTTCCTCGTATATCCATCGATCTCCAAGTACGTTTGGACGATCACCAACTGATTCCCTCCTCTTGGGTGTACAGCCCAATCAAGATCATCAGTAATCACCCAAACGATGTGAAGACTTCCGGTCTTCAACCACCGTCTTCATCTTCGACTTATCGTCGAATCGGTTATTCAGAATGGGTATACATCCGGCCTTTCCGAATCACCCGCGTATATAATAAGCAAATGTTACACAAACACAACATACACCTCATTCCAATTCAGAATATTCTTTTATTCAAAGTTTCACACTCTTAGGGAAAGGTTCCCATTAATTTTATCAGTGATAAATTCTTCTAAATTTATTCTTTAATCTTCCTTTGGATATCATCTCAAACTGTATTATGGTCCCCCAAACTAGTCGGGATTAGCGAACCACACCAAAGTAATTATTTGTTTTATTTCCCAATCCCAACCTATTTATCCCATGGAGCAAAACTGGTGATACTCCATTTCTAACACCACGGTGCTATCGGTAAAATTTATTACCATTTCACGTTCAAATCTAATTAAAGATTCAACTATCGCTTTGGAGCAAAACTGGTGATACTCCATCCTCGATCATTTTAATCTAATTAAAGATTCATTAAAACTCCACTTAGTTTTAATCTTCCCAAAAATCAATATCCTGTCTTTATCTGGGTTAAAGAACCAATGTCACCTAAAACACGATTCACGATAAACCCAAAATCACTTTCTATTGTTAATCGGGTTAAATAACAGGTGTTATTTAAAACACCGCTCACGATAAACCCCAAAACCCAATTCAATTCCAATTAAATACTAATTAACTGGACAATTTCACTAAATATTAATTAAAAGATTTATTCTTTTCTAAACTGGGTTCAAGAACAGTGTTATTTAAGACACCATTCACGACGAACCCCAAAATCCCATTTGATATTAAATACAAGGCTCTGAATAGAAAATATACCGGCTTATATTCAATATCAAATTCTGAAACCAACAAATATCGTATTGGAAATAACGATATAAAATATATCTTTCAAATTTCCACACCCATATATGTATAATCATGAAATCCAACATCGAAATATTCCGAAGATAATTTTGATTCAAATCCATTCCAATTCACGTATTGGAAATTCTGATTATTTTCAAAACCATTTTAAATCCAATTTATTTATTTTAAAAATAAATGGAGTTACAATTCTAGTTCAAAACTAGTTCATTTCGATAAAAATCTATTTTTATCTTTTCAAATATGGAATTTTTCATCCTAGTTTTTCACAAATCATTCCTTATGATTTTACACAAATTATTGATATTTTTTATAATTTTATCAAGGCTCGTACAGTCGGTTTTCAATAAACCGAACTGCACTTACAACGACCTTTTCCAAATTTGATTTGGACATACTTCCAAATCCAACCGTTAGATTTCAAATTTCTACTATTCATTGGAAAGCACTTTTCGATACGAACCCAACGGTTCCAGTTTCAGGAGAATCAGACGGTCGGATCTCCCGCAACGTCAATTCGAAGTCAATGGTCGAAATTCACGAACTGCCGCAGCGCGACGCGTTCTATTCAGGCCATTATATATATATATATATATATATATATATATATATATATATATATATCGTCGATTTCAATTCAAAATGTATTTTATAAATCGTTTTAAGTTCGTTTTCGAAACGATTTCAACTTCATATTCAATTTCGAATCAAAACTGAATATTCCACCTCATCGATACACAAATGATAATATTTTCAAAACGTTATATTTTGAAATCACTTCCTTTCCTACATTCATTATAAAAACGAATATAATCGATATAAATATCGTTCGCATCAAAATGGCGCATCTCTAATCAACACGGCTTTATATATTTCAATAACTTCGTTATTCTATTCAACAAATGAATATTTATTCTATTCAACACATGAATATTCTCAACACATGAGCACTGTCAACACATGACTATTTCTATTATTTAAAATATTTTATAAAATAATGGTATCTATCATTTGATTTTTAATCAGACTCTAACTGTAAAGTAGTAAGAGAATGATTCCCTAAGTATTAACCCCGATGGCCGAAACCAACGTCAGATCAATACCCAGGAAACCACTCATCTTATCTAGTTTCCAGTTAGTTTCTAATCTTAAATATGATAAAGATGTAAATTTTATTGTTAAAATATTTTACTCAACACATGGTAAGTTTCAACACATGAATATTCTCAGCACATGAGCATCGTCAACACATGACTATTTTTATTCTATTCAACGCATGAATCTATATTTCTTTCTATTCTTTATTTTCCCAATTGGAATGAGGCCCAATCAATTACCATATAATGTTAATTATACGGATTCCATACAACACATGTATATAATAGCAACGATAAATAATCAACCATCATCCAAAGTGTACCACACAACTGCATAAACATTAAATATAAATAATTAACGCTTACACAGTCTGTCGAACAATCGATCGACGTACTATTAAATAATTGGAATTAGTGTACGCCAAATCTCATCTCAACACCTGTGTGGGGTTTCAATCCACAAACACTGAATATTATTTGTGCGGTTGGGCGATGTGTAAAATTTATCGTCCCAATCAATATCTTTCAAATAGGCGTACATAAACAAACCGTCTGGTTTGTAAATGAATATTTATTTATTCACATTCAATATACTCATATTCACGTTAAAAATTATATTTTTAACGATAATTAATTTATTTCAACACATGAATGTTTTATTTTTCGTTTCACATCAACATCACAAACAAACTTCACAACACATCAAACAAGCATACAAGTCGTCCATGGTCTGTGGACGACGGGTGTCGGGTGCTGCTAAGCACCGTCTGCATCCTAATATATAATTTTAACTAGAAAACAAGATTTAAAGTGAGAAGTTCTCACCGAAAGCTAAATCAAACGCCACGACTCTTCTTATGTAGAAATCTTCGCCGTGCTCGCATTTTTTCTATTTCATTGTCCGTAGCCACTACATATCTAAAAATCATATTTTTATAATGTTGCTATGTATATAAAAATTCTATTTTTATACCGCTACTATATAGATAAAAATTCTATTTTTACAATGGTGTTCATATAATAAAGATCACATTTTTATCACGCTATCCTCTATATAAAAATTATATTTTTATATCGCTCTTCTTCCAATAAAGATTATATTTTTATAACGCTAAAAAACTAATCTTTACTTCATTAAAAATCCAACTTTTCTCCGCTAACATCATATATAAAAATATGACCTTTCTTATGTGATTAACTATATAAAAATCCGACCTTTCTTATGTGATTAACTATATAAAAATCCGACCTTTATTATTTCTACTATATAAAAATCGCATCTTTATTATTTCTACTATATAAAAATTGCATCTTTATTGTTAAACAAGATTGTTTTATTTAAAGGTCATATTTTTAAATAAACAAAAATTATATTTGTTGTTATTCATATGATAAAAATCCGAGTTTTTCGAATATAAAAATTCGAGCTTTCATATGCATTCATGTAAAGAATTAACATAAATAATAATAATAATGTTTTAATAAAATAAAAGGAACTAAAATCACTTACAGGCGGAAATGAAGCGGTGGGGTCGGCGTCGGGGTGCTTGGAGGTCGGGGAAGTGGCGGCGGGGGCGAAACAGGGTGGCGCGGGGGGGGGGGGGGGGGGGGTTGCGGCGTCGGCTAGGGTTTAGGGGGAAATGGGGGGGGCGCTCAGCGCGAGGAGGAAGGAGGAGGAGAGCAGCGAGAGGGGGGGGGGGTGCGGAGGTGGCGCCCTACCTTGAGGCGGCGGCGGACCAATCGGTGGGGGGGGGGGGGGGGGGTGAATCGCGATCCCCCTTTCTTTTCTTTTTTTCTCTAGTATAAAGTCGATGACGGGGTGGGGGGCCTTAGAGAAAGTAAGGGGTAGAGGAGAGAGAGTTTTTATTTTTTTATTTATTTAGTTATTTATTTCAAAAAGGTACTTTATTCTGACCTCGAAACGAGACTCACCACCTGTCATCCATAGCTAATTACCCCCATTCCGAACACAATGGGATGGGTATCGCAGGCTGATTCGACTGTTTCAATCAGTTTTCATCAAAATCAAAATATAACTCTATATATTGAATTTGAACGCACATTTCAATTTACCGAGGCCACGAATGAACTCTAAAAATTCCTGAAATATATTTTCTAGCTTCGTATTGACGATACGGTCCTAACGAAACTAATTTCGTCCAATTCTGAGACTATTTGAAAAATGGCCATTTTCTAGTCGATTAAAATCAACTTAAACTGGTCAAACGCGTTTTCCTTTGCCACACTCACATATTGATTTGAAACTGGTTTCATCAAAAACTGAGGTCGTTTGCAAAATTTTCTTTTTTTAAGGGTCGAAAATTCCATAGCGACTATTCTGAATTTTCAACTGGGCATAACTTTTTATTCCCGCTATGAAATTTTGATTTTTCAGATTCGTTGGAAAGATATTCTCAATTAGATTCTAATATTTTTGGTTTCTCTAAAATTCGGTTTATTTTGAATCCTGCACATTCATTTGAATTTTGAAATCGAATTTTCGAACTACCACGCCATTTTCAATTCCTTTTATAATTAAAATAAAATATTTATATTATAACGACGATTCAAATAAATATATACGTTCTAATTCTATTCAAAATAAATTTCTCATCATTTTTATTTAAAATAATCACTTTAAATAATCAAAATTCGCTAAAATTGCCAAAATAAAATTTTTAAATTAGCTCAGAATTTCCAGGTTGTTACAGTCTGCATTCATGCATGCGAGCAAACATTAATATTTGCATGCTTGTATGCATTTTTCCAGAATTATTGCATAGTTGTAAGCAACTATCAACAGAGTATTCATGATTTTACAAATTTAATAAGAATGTTGCTTATTAGTGTGCATCTATAAGCAGAATGTTGCATGGTTTTTTCAATTTATTCAGAAATGTTGCATGTATTGTGCAAATATCAACAGTTTGTTGCAGTAGTATATGCACCTAATCATAAATGTTTCATTTAAGTATGCAACTATCAACAGATTATTGCATTATTATATTCAGTTAATCAGAAATGTTGCATTGAAGTGTGCAACTTTCAACATAATGTTCCATTAATCTATGCATTTAATCAGAAATGTTACATTCAAGTGTGCAACTATCAATAGATTATTGATTTATTATATGCATTTAATCAGAATAGTTGCATGCAATTGTGCAACTATCAACAGAATGTTCCATTTATATATGCACTTAAATAGAAATCTTTTATTCAAGAGTGCAACTATCAACATGATATTGCATTATTATATGCAGCAAATCAGAATTGTTCAATTGAAGTGTGCAATTATCAACTGTTTGTTACAAAATAGTATGCAGTTAATCAGAAATGTTTCATCTAATTGTGCATTAATTATCAACTGTCTCTTTCATTATTTTATGCATTTAATCAATATTACTAGAAATTCATGTACCTCTTATTACAGAGACCGTACGTTGAAGAAGATCAAGATGTAGTCAGTGAACAAGAAAAAGCTTTAGTTACTACAGATCAATCAACAACTTCTGTACAAATGATAAAAAAAGGGAAAATTGAAGAGGTACCAAAGATTGGAAAAAAAGAAGAAGTGTATAGAAATAATTTGAAGTCTTTCATTGATCTGGTAGAAAAAATCAAGACTGATGACTTATTTACTGGTCAACATACCTTGTTACTTGGAAAAATTCCTCGTGGGGGATTTATTAATATGATATTTGATGGTGTAATTTCCACATCAGAGACGACCAAAAATTCAACCACTTTAGATATAATAATCAAAATCTATAAGAAGAATTTGAAATGTTTTCAATTTGGAAACTTGATAGTGACATTTACAGATGAAGATATCAAAGATGTTGGGAGATCCTTAGCAAGGTGAAATGATAAAAATGAGTGGACATTTAAAGAAGGAGGATAAGCATGACGAAGAGTTTAAATCATTGGTAGAGAGGCACTTTAAGGATGATGGTACAATAAACAAGAAGAATATAGAGAGACGGATTTTCTTTACAATAAAAGAAGAGTTTGAAGAAGCTTGTTTTGATACAGTAAAGCTTATAGTTCTATACTTAGCTACCACATTCCTTGTTTCCAGCCCAAACTATACCTTACCTTGGACACTTATACCGTATTGTGTGTGTAACCAGAAATTGAAGACAATATCGTGACCGAAAGCAATACATCACTATCTATTAACCCGAGTGGACAAGTACCATGAAACACCACGTAAGATTAATGATTGCTTGACATTTTTTTGGTAAATTTTTTAAACTTAATATTAAATTTAGTACTAAATAATTGTTCAATTTATTCATAATTATTTTTAATTTATTTTTTGCAGTGATGTGTATGCGCAATGTGTTAGAAACATCAAAGCCAGAGTACAATGAAATATACCCATTGGCTGGTAAATGGGACATAACAATGCTAAAGCCTTTAATATTCTTGCATGTCACATTCAACACTGTAAGACGCGTATAATTATATATTAGTTTTAAATGTCATATGTAATTGTCAGAATAGCTGCTTAGATTTATGCAAATATGAATAATATTTTCTTGTATATTTGTAGACATTGGGAACTATAACATGCTTTATACATTTATTTTAAATTGTTCTGAATTTTGTGCAAATACTCAGAATAATTAATTACTTATGTGTAGATATTCTGTAGTGTTGTGCAGTTCATAAAAAAAATGAATAATAGCATACTTCTATGCTAGTATTTTAAATATTTGCATTTAACTATACAAATAATATGAACTTTTACAGATTTTTTTTTTCCAGTATACATCCATGTTTTTATGAATTTTTTCCAGATAATTGCATACACATATGAAACTATGAGCAATACTGATTAAACATTGTTTGTTGATTATGTTTTAGGATGTTGAAGGAAAGGAAATGAAATTGCTCAAACGATCTTTTGAAAAGGACGAAGAATATCAAGCAATTTATAAGAAAAGAAAAAAAATGCAAGGACTTGATAGCACAGTTAAAATTAGAGAATAGACGGTTTAAAGAGGAGAATGTAAGGTTAAAAAAAAGAGTTGATGAACTTGAGGCTAACACATCTTCTGAAGAAAGTGAAGAAAAACAACTTAGATTAAAAGATGATGCAGCTGAGATGAATGCAGACAGTGAAAATGATGATGATAGTGCTGTAACACCCCACATTTTTAATATAATTAAAAATATGTAAAAATATGTGTATATGCATAGATAGGTAAATAATGGTGATGTATAATGAAAAATTAATCCGATAACAGTGTACGTAACAAAGAAGATAATAAAATAAGGATACTTAATTTAAATATTAGGAACTAAGTAAAATGGACATCACCATTGCGTTCCTCTCAAAATTCTACATGGAATAGAGTCCAAGTTTTCGAAAATCGGACTCCGTATGAAAGAGTTATGGCCTTCGGAAGATTCAAAACAGTTCGAAATTCGACCCAAGCAGCTGGGCGGGAAATTTCCCGCCTAGAACAAGGTAGGTCGACCTGGGGGTCGACCTACCCCATATCTGGGAAGTTTTTGTTCCTATGACGTGGTTTGACGTGCTGTACGGACCGGATGGCTTCTAGTTCTAGGTCAATCCTAGGGCCCTAAAACGCTTTCTACACCTATAAAATAGTGCCTAGACCTAACCTAATTCATAAACAATTCCTTCTGACGCCTCCATGCTATCAAACTTCAACCAAACATGGTCGCCGCCTCAAAACTCTAAACTAAATTGCAAGTTCTTCAGCAACTTTGGAGTTTAATCAAATCAAGAAGCAAAATTCTTCAACAACGATTCAAGCTCTTCACCAATAATCAAATAAGAAGATTAAATCAGCGTTCTACATCAACGACAAATCACTTATTTCTCTAATCTAGTCAAAGTGAGTGGATTTGAACTATATTTGTTGTATAATGTTGCTTCTATCGTTTACCATTCCCCATAATGAATATGATGTTAATTTAATAAGATCAGTTATTTTATTTATGCCTACGTTTGATTTCTGTAACAACCCAGAATTTTGGGGCTAATTTAAAATTTTTATTTTAGAATTTTAATGGATTTTTAATATTTAATGGTTTATTTTAAATAATAACGACAAAAAAAAAAGTTTATTATTTTTATGCAAAGCATATGTTTGACTTTTATTGGTGTTCTCGTTTACATATTTGGTGATGCATAATTAACGCTTGGAATGTATTAATGTTTCTTCTGAGGTTTCAAAAATATTTCATTCTAATTTTATAAATTTATACAATTACAGGTATCCTAATCATAAATGTAATAATAATAATAACATAAGGATATCTACATTAATTCCTATTTTATATTACTGATAATGCCAATGTTATCAGTTTGACTATTTTAAGTGGAATTTTTATTAACGGATATGGTAGAAATTATTTCAGGATTATAGTCTATTACAAAGATTTGAGCAAATCATGCTACGTTAATATTTTTTTTTTTTTTGAGCAAATCGTGTTCAACCTGTCATATTTATTTGAAATCGAACATACCTATTTTGCTAACATCACAGAGATAATGCAATTTTTTCCATCTATTTAAGTTAATCAGTTTGTCCATGATAATTTGAGAGCAGTCAACAATTATAATCATATAATAGTGAGTTATTACCTTTTTAAATGTGCACATATGTTATGTATATGAAGTTAACTTTTGTTATTCAAAATTTATTTGTTTCTATTTCAATATGAGAGAAAAATTGCATATTAACCATGTGCAATATATATATATATATATATATTGATTTTGTACTTACTTCTTTTTGATACAAATAGATTTACATCATAAATGGCACTTTTTGGTGATAGAAATAGGATTGATATATATATATATATATATATATATATATATATAAATGCTTAGTGGAATTCAATACATATGAAAACAAGGTAATAAATTTAAGTTTAAATAAAGGTTTTCATAGGAAACAATGAAATTTGTATATATGTTATGTTAAATTAGATGTGTCATATAATTTGTTTAAATGTTATGTTAAATTAGATGTGTCATTTAATTAGTATAAATGTTATGTCAAATTAGGGGTGTCATTTAATTAGAATAAATGTTATGTTAAAATAAATATGTCTATACCTTTCTATCACTTTATAGCACGGACCACATGTTGCACTTACAAAAATTACATTATCATACATTTGTTTGTACTCGCATCTATGTCACATGTTTGTTAAATCAAATTGATAATAAACCAATAAATACTAATTATATTCTCCCTGTTAATTAAATAATTCTAAGAAAGGAAATGAAAATTTCCTTCTCTAACTACCCTCATTAATTAAATAATTTAAAGAAAGGAAATGAAACGTTTTTCTACCCCCCTCATTAATTGATTACATTAAACGAAAGAAAATGGGAAGTTTCATCTCTAAATAAATTTAAGTAGTAAATAAATAAAAATTTAATAATATATAATATTATATATACCCTCATAATCCTATAACCCTAATTCTTCATAGCCGCCACCATCCACTATGAATGGCTGAAATTGCCAATCTTTGATCTCTAAATTTCTCACAAACCACCACAAATTAAAAAGAGGATCTCAAAGCCAAAATCAAAGAGGATCTTAAGGCCTTTAAGATCATATGGCTATGATCAGAAAACGTTAGGTGTACTGTTCGATTTTGCCCCACAAAAGAGAGTCGCTCGCACACAAATCTAAGGGAGTGGGGACCACCGAGAGCAAAGTGGCTCCAGCTGGAAGTAGACGGCGGCAAAGGCTTCAGCGTGGTAGTTTCAGATCGGTAGGATGGCATCTCAGGCAGCGTGCGTTTCGAGGTTGAGGCAACGAAGTTGGGTTCCGTCGGCTTCCAGTAATAAAATACAATGGAGGAAGAAGGTTTAACTGCTTCATCATGTAATTAAATCTAATTAATTATGTAATTTAATTAACAGGAAAAAATTGTGAAGGACAAAAAGACCGAAAAATTTGCCCAAAAGGACAAGAGGCAAAAAACTTGCTCAAAAGGACAAGTTTTAGTGTAAAGTGGAAAAACATGGGACCCCCCTGAATTCCACCATTTGCACTAAAACTTGTCCTTTTGGGCAAGTTTTTGGGCTCTTGTCCTTTTGGGCAAGTTTTTGGATGAGTTTGTCCTTGTGGGAAAAATCCCCTTTAATTAAATACTGTATCCAATGTACAAAAATTGATATCTCATTCATACGAGTTCCGAAATTGATGAAACGGGATGCGTTGGAATCACAAATATGAGATCCATCTCATGGAACTGACCATATCTGAAACTGAACGCATTGAAAATTCAGACAAATCAATGTGAGAATTCTTACTTTTAAATAATTTAATTATTTTTCACGATTGTTGAATCATTGTATGTACGTAAATAATATAGATCTGCGTTGTGGTAATTTAGAATTTATTTATTGTTTGTGTTGTGATGTGAATTGGATTGGGATTTTGTACACTTGATTGTGTTTGCAATAACGATGAAATGTAATTGTGGTGAAATCATTTAGTAGTGTTATCAAAATTTGTTCAAGTTCTAAAATGTAAAACATGTTTACATTAAAGACTACATTTTATCGTGATGAATGGAATACTAGAAATTTGTTTATGTTTCAAAATGAAACATGATTACATTAAAAACCAAAATTTTAATGTAATGAAGGGATTGACAAAAATAGCTCATGTTTAAAAAATGAATGAAATAGAAATATTACATCTTTATGTGAAAAATGAATGTAACAAAAGGTTACCTTTTTCATGTGATAAGAGGATGAGAGAAAAGTTACATTTTATTTAATGTAATAGATAAAAAAAGAAAAGTTTACATCTTTTATTTAATGTAATAGAAAAAGACAAAAATTACATTTGTATGTAATGTAATCAAAAAGAAGGAAAATTACATTTTTATAATGTAATGTAAAGATAGGAAGAGTTACATTTTTATAATGTAATAAAAGAAGTTAAAAAGAGTAACATTCATTATAAAGTAATAAAAGAGAACAAAGAAAATAATACATTTCTTTTTGTATAAAGAAAAGAATACATTTTTATGCAAGTCATGAAACGAGGAAGATGATCATATTTTTATATAAAAATATGCTAACATTAAAAATCTCAATTATTAATGTAAAGTTAGAATATAGAAAAATGATCATAACGTTAAAGCGAAAGCATGATTACATTGAAAATTCTCATTTTCAATGTAAAGTAGAAAAGTAGAAAATGATCATATTTTGAAAAGAAGTATAGGTTGTCATTGGAAATCCCAATTTCAATGTAAATGTAAAATATATAAAAATATGATATGAGAATAAAAACACTGTTTTGTTAACAAATATGATATGAGAATAAAAACACCATTTTGTTAACAAATATGATATGAGAATAAAAACACCGTTTGTTAGCAAATGTGATATTAGATTAAAATACCGTTTTGTTAGAAAACATGTTATGTGAATTAAGATACTGTTTTGTTAGAAAACATGTATGGATTAGAATACCATTTTATTAGAAAAGTCATGTTAATGAAAAATATCACAATTGTTAGAAATATTATGTTAGTATAAGAATAACACATATATTAGAAATGTTATGATAAGATTTAAATTATCATTTTTGTTAGGAAATGATAAGCTGGGTTAAAAATATCATTTAGTTATAAAATGATGAATTACATTAAAAAACACATTTTTAATGTAATATTAGAAACATAGAACAGAAATTAACATTTTTGTTCATTAAAATAGGTTGAGCAAAAATATACATTCTTGTTCATTAGACAGAAATTAATATTTTGGTCGTTAAAATGGATTGGACAAAAATATATATTTGTTCATTAGAGACAAAAATAAACATTTTGTCAAGGGAATAGAATTGAGACAAAATTCACATTTTTGTCTAAATAAAAGAGTTGAAACAAAAATGTACATTTTGTCAAATGTGGTAGTTGAAAACAAAAAATTACATTTTGTTAGAAGAGATTTGAATTAAAAGGAAAAATTACATTTTGTTGAACCATAATTGTCAACAAAAATGAATGCATCACTTTTAGGCATTCTGTTGAGATGAAATTTGTATGTTAATTAAAGAATTATACTTACCGTCATAATACACAATAGAATTTGTGTATAAATAAAAAGGACATTTTTGTTGTCAATACACATTAGAATTTGTGTATAAATAAAAAGGACATTTTTGTTGTCAATACACATTAGAATTTGTGTATAAATAAAAAGGACATTTTTATTGTCAATACATATTAGAATTTGTGTATGAAATGAAAACACATTAGAATCATGTGGCGAATTCATGCAAACAAAAACATGATTATAATAGGTGCATTTAAAACATGATTGTAATAAGTACATTTATGTTTACATTTTAGTTGCAAGTAAAAACATGAAGATAAAAGTGCATTTTTATTTGCAATATAGTTGTAAATAAAAATATGATTATAAAAGTTGACATTTTTATTTATATTTTAGATGTAAATAAAAACATGAATAAAAATATGAATTGAAAAAGTGTATTTTTATTTACATTTTAGATGTAAATAAAAACATGGAAATAAAGGTGACATTTTAATTTACATTTTAGATGTAATAAAAAAGATAGATTTTAATGTATATTTTCATTATCAAAATAGAGACAATAAAAAGATTGGAGTTAAATGAAGTATTTTTATTGTCATTCTAGGGGCAATAAAAAGAGTAGGTTTAAAAGTGACTTTTTATTGATGTTTTATACGCAATAAAAAGAATATATTTTCATGTTATGTTTTTATCGCCATTTTAGATGCGATAAAAAGAATTGATTTTAAAGTAGTTGAAATCGCCAAACGATTTATGTATATGTATACATATATATAAACATAAATTAAAATTAAACGAGTCGCGCTACTGCAGTTCGTGATTTGAAATCGTAACTTTAAACGATTATACCGAAAGATCCGACCGTCGGATTTTCCCAAAACTGAAACCGTTAGGTTCGCCTTGGGAAGATCTTTCCAATGATATGAATTGTGTTAAAATCCAACGGTTAGGTTTAGAGAAATGTGTAAAACAAATTTGGTTGAAAACAACACTAAGGTCGCCTATTGACATGAAGTGATGTTAAATAAAATCCAATTATTTTTAAATAAATAAAAATAGAGATTAATCGTTATAAATTAATATTAACGATAAGAAATAATTTTAAATTATATATATACGAGGATCATTTGAAAAGTCCGAGTTAAATCTCATTTCAAACGACTATTCGTCGATCTAAGTTGAAGAGTTGAAGACGGTGATTGAGAACCGACGATCTTCACATCGAATGGATGAGGACTACTGACGCCCGTGATTGGAGTAGCTACCTTCAAAGGGGCTGTAGTGGTAGTTGTCCGGACGTATTTGTTGATTGTTCGAATATGCGAGGTATAAGGTGCCTCTGGTTTCGTTCAGACCCAGAACGGATGTAATAACCCGGAAATTCTGTGCAAATTTAAAATTTTTATTTTGGCAAATTTAATGAATTTTGAATATTCAAAATGGATTATTTTAAATAATAACGACGAGAAATTTAATTTGAATAGAATTCGAACGTATATATTTATACGCGTCGTCGTTATAATATAAAAATTTATTTATATATATATATATAAAGGAATTAAAAATGGCGCGGTAGTTCGATAATTTGATTTCAAACTTCAAATGGATGTACTGGGCGCAAAATAAACCGGATTTTAGTGAAACCAAAAATAATAGAATCTAATTGTGAATATCTTTCCAACGAATCAGAAAAATCAAAATTTCATAGCAGGGATAAAAAGATATGTCCAGTTGAAATTTCAGAATAGTCGCTATGGAATTTCGACCCTTAAAAATAGCCATTTTGCAAACGACCTCGGATTTCGACGAAACCACTTTTGTTGGATCCGTGATTTCAAGTTATTGCTAGATTTCAAATTTTGTAATTTTTCGAATCAATATGTGAGCGTGGAAAAAGAAAACGCGTTTGACCAGTTTGAGTTGATTTTAATCGACTGGAAAATGGCCATTTTTCAAACGGTCTCAGTATTCAATGAAATTAGTTTTGTTAGGACCGTATCGTCGATACGAAGCTAGAAAATATTTTTCTGGAATTTTTCGAGTTAGTATGCGGCCCCGGTAAATTGAAATGCGCGTTCAAATTCAATATAAAGAGTTATATGTTGATTTTGACGAAAACTGTTCGAATCAGCCAACGATACATATCCCATTGTGTTCGAAATAGGGGTAATTAGCTAGGGACGACAGGCGGTGGGCCTCGTTTAGAGGTCGAATGAAAAAGTCAACTTTTTGAAATTAAATAATATAAATATAATATAATTATCTTTCCCTTAACCCCCCCTTTTTCCTTCTCGTTCAACCGTTCAGAATAAAAAAAACCCTAAAAAGAAAACGCGCTGCCTTCATCGACCCCCCCCCCCCCCCCCGACCGACGTCGCCGCCTCCCCACCATCCACCGCCGTTCCTCCCTTGCCATCGCCCCCTTCATCGAATCGACCCCCCTTCGCGCCTCTCTCTCCCGACCTATACTCCAACCAAAACCCTACCCCACCCACGAGAAAACCCACCGCTCCCCTCGAAGACCACACCGCCCAGTCGCGACCCCCCTACCTCGAGCAACGCTCCAATGCCTCCCCAGCCACGTCAGCGCGACGGTGAACCCCCCCGGCCTTCGAATTCTACTGTAAGCCCTTTTATACCTATTTATTTTTATCTATCTCATGCTTTCAGTTTTAAACAAGGGTTTAAATCAGTTCTTATATACGTATAATAGTAAGGAGATATTTATATGATAAAAATATAAAAATGTTATTTTTATATAGTAGAAATATTAAAGATGTTATTTTTATATAGTAGAAATATTAAAGATGTTATTTTTATATAGTAGAAATATTAAAGATGTTATTTTAATATAGTAGAAATATTAAAGATGTAATTTTTATATTAGTAAAAGGTTAAAAATATAATTTTTATAAAGTGGAAGTATTAAAAATATAATTTTTATATAAGCAAAAGAATAAAAATATAATTTTTATATAGTATAGGTAATAAAAATATAATTTTTATTTGAACAACGTGAAAAGAATTGAATTGGAATTTTAACAAATCCAGATGTTCAGCAGTTCAACAGCAAAGCACGGCGGAGTGGAACCCTCTGTGAGAACTGCTCACCTTTTTGTCTTGTTTTCTAGTTAAAATATATACTAGGATGCAGACGGTGTTTAGTAGCACCCGACACCCATCGTCCACAGACCATGGACGGCTTGTATGCTTGTTTGTTTGATTTTGATGTGTAGTTGATTGTGTGATGTGATGTGAAATGAAATAAAATATTTATATAGTTAAAAATATTTGATAGTTGAAAATAGAATTTTTAACATGCATTTAAAATGAAATAAATATAAACAAATCAAAGGATTTGTTTATATACACACATTTGACAGATATTGATTGGGACGATAAATTTTACACATCGCCCAACTGCACAAATAAAATCTGTGTTTGATTGTTTGAAACCCCACACGGGTATTGGGATGATATTTGGCGTACACTAATCCCAATTAATTAGCTGTATGTCGATCGATTGGTCGACAGACTGTGTAAGCGTTAATTATTTATATTTGATGCTTATACAGTGTAAAACGCACTCTGAATGATGGTTGATTATTTATGGTTGTTATTTTGTACATGTGTTGTAGAAAATCCATATAATCAACATTATATGGTAATTGATTGGGCCTCATTCCAGTTTGAAATAGAAATATTTGAAATAGAATATTTGAAAATAGAAATATATGAAGCCGTGTTGATTAGATTGACGCCATTTTGACGTGAACGATATTTATATCGATTTTATTCAATTTTCAATGTATATTGAAAGTGTTTTCGAAATTTGAATTATATTGAAAGTGATATCGAAATTCGAAGAATTGAATTGAAATAGAATTCAAATTGAAATTGAATTCAAATTGAAATTGAATAGAATTGAATTTGAATCAAAATTGAAAAGAATCGAACTGAAATTGAATTCAAATTGAAATTGAATAGAATTGAATTCGAATCGAAATTGAAAAGAATTGAATTGAAATTGAATTCAAATTGATATTGGATAAAATTGAATTCGAAATAATTTGAGCGGAATTGAAATTCGAATTAAATTGAGATGAATTGAAAATCGAATCAAATTGAAATTGAATTGAAATTGAATTGAAATCGATTTGAAATGAATTTAAAACGAATTTATATTGGAATATTCAATTTTGATTTGAAATTGAATATGAAGTTGAAACCGTTTTGAAAATGAATTTAAAACGATTCATAAAGCACGTTTTGAATTGAAATCGACGAAGTATATATATTATATATATAATATAATGGCCTGAATAGAACGCGCCGCGCCGCGGCAATTCGCGAATTTCAACCATTGACTTCGAATGGATATTGCGGGAGATCCATCCGTCAGATTCTCCTAAAACCGGAACCGTTGGGTTCGTACCGAAAAGAGCTGTCTAATGAATATTAGAAATTTGAAATCTAACGGTTGGATTTGGAATTATGTCCAAATAAAATTTGAAAAAGGTCGCTGTAAGTGCAGTTCGATGGCCGTTGATGGAAATCGACTGTATGGGCCTTGATAAAATTATTAAAAATATTAATAATTAGTGTAAAATCATGAGAAATGATTTGTGAAGAATTGGGATGAAAAACTCCATATTTGAAAAGATAAAAATAGATTTTTATCGAAATGAACTAGTTTTGAACTAGAATTACAATTCTATTTATTTTTAAAATAAATAAAGTGGATTTGAAATGGTTTTAAAAGTAACCAGAATTTCCAATAATTGAATTGGAATGGATTTGAGTCGAAATTGTCTTTGGAATATTTCGATGTTGGATTTCGTGACGATACAGGTATTGTTATGGGAATTTGAAAGATATATTTATATCGTTATTTCCAATACGATATTTGTTGGTCGTAGAATTTGATATTGAATATAAGCCGGTATACTTTCTATTCAGAGCCTTGTATTTAATATCAAATGTGATTTGGGTTTGTCGTGAATGGTGTCTTCATTAACACTGTTCTTAAGCCCAGTGGAGAAAAAGATTAAATCTTTTTATTTAGATTTAATGAAGTGTACCAATTAAATAATATTTAATTGGAATTGATTGGTATTGATTTTTGGGTTTATCGTGAACAGTGTTTTAAATAACACTTGTTCTTTAACCCGATAATTAATGGAATGTGATTTTGGGCTTATCGTGAACTGTGTTTTAAATGACACCGATTCTTTAACCCATTTAAAGATTAAAACTAAGTGGAGTTTTAATGAATCTTTAATTAGATTGAATAGATCGAGAATGGAGTATCACCAGTTTTACTCTAGGCGATAGTTAAATCTTTAATCAGTTTTGAACGTGAAATGGTAATTGAATTTACCGATAACACCGTGGTGTTCAATATGAAATATTAACAGTTTTACTCCATGGGGTGAATAAGTTGGAATAGGGAAATAAAATAAATGATTACTTCGGTGTGGTTCGTTAATCCCGACTAGTTTGAATTGATATTCAAAGGAAGATTAAAGAATAAATTTAAAGAATTTATCTTTGATAAAATTAATGGGAACCTTTCCCAAAGTATAAGAATATTTGAATAAAAGAATATTCTGAATTGGAATGAGGCGTATGTTGTGTTTGTGTAACACTTGTTTATTATATACGCGAGTTATTCGGAAAGACCAGGTCTATCCCATTCTGAATAACTGATACGACGATAAGTCGAAGGTGAAGACGGTGGTCGAAGACCGGAGGTCTTCACGTCGTTTGGGTGGTTACTGATGATCTTGATTGGGCTGTACACCCAAGAAGATGGAAACAGTTAGTGATCGTCCAGACATACTTGGAGATTGACGGATATGCGAGGTACTAGGTGCCTTCGGTTTCGTTCAGACCCAGAACGGACTTGTAAATGGACTGTGTGTCTGACATTGGATTTTATTCTGTGTGATTAATTTCTATTAAATATATATCTGTTTGGCGGTGGAGAATTTATTCTCTTGCTTAACGCCCTTTTTTGAGACGTACGAACTCAGGGGTTGTATATTGATGGATATCAAACGCATGGAGTGAATTGTCTGTGTGGCATGCCTAAGTGGCAATTTATCAAGGCTTCTGTTGAAAAGCAAAGTCTTGTGGTGATTATCAAAGCACGGCCTTTGTGGCGTAGCTTTGTGTAGCGTTGATTCGCGAGCCTCACACCCCGATGGTGAACCAAAAACGGGAGAGGACCTCTGTGACGGCCCGCCCTGCACCAGCCTGCATTTCCTCCGAAAGTGCGCTGTACACCTGCCCGGCTAGCACGGGATAGTCATCAGAAGAAAGGAGAGAAGGGAATTAACAAACGAGGGACCTGTAGAATGTCTCACAGCGCATGGAATAAAATATAATGATAATAACATACTGGACATAAAATAGGTGAGACAGTGCATAAGCTGATAACTAAAATCAACATCAACATCAGAGCAGCGGAAATCCAAATACAGCTTATTACAACTTTCCAAATTTACTGTCTATAAACAAAAGAAAGATAAAATAGAAGATGCACCACCAATGCCCAAGCAGTGATCTTCAACAACACAGGGAGAATACTATATATATTACGTGGAAGCCTCCTGCTCGTCTCCGGATCATCTACTCGTGCATCACCAGCTAACCTGTCTCTAGTCTGCTCGTGTGAGCACCCAGAGTAATAAGAGGAGAAATAAAACTCTGGGTCAGACATAAAGCCTGGTATAAGAGATAAGCATCTAAACAAAATAATAACAGGTATACTAAACCATACCTGAACCTGGACCTGCAACCAAAGAGTTAGTACCACATACCGTACAATACTCTAAGGTGCCATAATAAATAGTGTAAGAATACGGGGTTGGGGTGTGCATGTCATAATGATAGCAAACAAATCAACCATAGCAACCATCCTCACATCTCTCACTCAGTGCGTAAAGCATACGATGTCCACCACTGTCAATCACTAGACCCATTGAAGTAGTGACGGATTTCAACTTGTACAACTACTGCTACTACCAAGCTTACCACATGGAGTCATGACCAAATCTTTACAAATGACCCCACTTCATTGGTTTATAGCCCTTTAGTCGTACCTAGGCCATTGCAGCCCTGAATCCGTTCACGTACTTCCCATACATAGTGATCCAAAGTTATAAACATCGACCGCCCCTTGGCACACGTCCCGCAGCAAAGCCCAATCATGAAGTGAACTCATCGGTTCCCAACTAGATCCTGAGCTCTAACTTCCCATATTGGACTACCTTTGCATCTCGGGTTATTGATCAATACTGGGTCGGGTCGGGTTCTCCTCCTAGCCATCTGTTCGGGTCGGGTCCTCTACTTCGGGTCGGTTCGTAGTCTTCTCTTGTAGCGGTTCGGTTCGGGTCCACAGTGTCGCATCGGTTCGGGTCGGGTATTCTATTTCGGGTCGGGTCGGGTGTCCTCCTCCGGGTCGGGTCGGGTGCCATCTCCCTTCCAGTTCGTGCTTCCGCTCCGATCCGCTCCCTCGTTCTCCACGTGCTCCAATCCGATCCTTCCTTCGCCATCTGATCCGCGTGGCCTTCCCTCTAGCCAGTTCTCCCAAGTGTTAAGTTCCGATCCGAGCCCTTCGTCTCCAAGTCTATCCGATCCCCAGCTTAACCAACATGGCCTTCCTTTTTGCCTAGCCTCATTTGTGCTAGATTCCAGTTCGGGTCGGGTTCCTTGCCCAGGTCTCCTATCCGATCCGAGCCCATATCCGATCCGATCCGAAACCCTGCACAACTTTCTGCAACTTTTTCCAGCAACTTGTTTACGCCATTCGACGACGTTTTCGACAAATCTAACTATATTAATCAATCACAAATCATCCCAAACAGTCATAGCATCATAGCAAACTAACCACAAACACCAAAACAACGAATTTACATATCAAAATGGATCAAATGTACCCAAAATCCCATTTTTCCCTTAAGCATGATTAAATAAAACTAATCACAGGGTTAATGAAACTTAATCAAATCGAACCAAATTTCTAATAGAGGCATAAAATATTATTTAAGAATTTCTAAACATTTTTCCAGAATTTATTAGTGTACAAATTCGCTAATCTTCACTAATTACCCTTAATCAACTGTAATTAGTGTCAAAATGATGCTAATCACTCACCTTTGCCACAAAATAGAGCACCAATCTGAAATACTATCTGTTTGGGTCGAATTCCTATGTATAGAAGTAGCTCCAACCTTGCTCTAATGCTATTTGGCCTTGTTTTGATGTAGTTTAGGCTTAATCTTTACTAAAAATGTGTTTTGGAGTGGTTTTAGAGGATGGAAGCCATTACTAAGGTCTCAAGAAGGTTTGTGGCGGCTCAAAACTGAAATGAAAGTGATTCCCTAACCCTAATCAGCCCTCTTATGCCTCTAAACCCGAAATTCCCCTCTGGGCCTAGCTGCTAATCACCCGGTTAAGCCCAATTAAGCTGTTTTTCACCATCTGAAACTTGTTTTAGCCATATCTCCCAAACGGTTAGTCCGTTTAGCTAATGTGACCACTCTACGAAAAGAGAAACCATCATCCGGAGCCAACGGAAGTGGTTTTAGGTCAAAATTCATTTCCCGTCAAAAGTTATGGCCAAAACAGTACCAATTAGGGGTAAAATGGTCATTTAAAAATCGGGAAAAATCATGAACATGGGAAATGACCCCAATAGTCGTCTCCCAAAGTTACATGACCATACGACTTCATATGTGAAAGAAATAAATATTCTACGATTCTATGATACGTAGAATACGGGTCGTTACACTCTCCCCCACTTAAGAAATTTCGCCCCCGAAATTCATTAACCCTAAACATACAAAAGATCCCGCATGCCTAACAGCCACATACAACAATCAAACATGCAAAACAAGAAAACAAGCCTACCCTAGCATGCGGAAAGCTAAATCGAAGTCAAAATCTTACCAGGCAAAGAGTTCTGGGTATGCCTTCCTAATGTTCTCCTCTGTCTCCCAAGTGCAATCATTCTCGTCCTCGCTCCACTGTACCTTGACTAGCTTCACCGCCTTCCTTCGAAGTTGCTTCATGTCGTGCTCGACAATACGGGCCGGCTTGCGGTTCCCAACCGCCTCGGGTTCTACTTCGAAGTCCTCTAACTGATCAGGTGAAATAGTCATATATGAGTTGTGAACGAACTTCCTTAGTTGGGAAACATGAAATACGTCGTGAACTCCCGCCATCTTCTCCGGTAAGTCAATTCTGTATGCCAAATTCCCGACTAGTTCAAGGACAGGGAATGGGCCAACAAATCTTGGTGCCAACTTGCCTCTCCTGCCAAATCGTATTAGGCTCTTCAACGGAGAAATCTTGACAAACACCAAGTCACCCACGGAGAATTTCAGGTCTCTTCTCCTCTTATCAGCATAAATCTTCTGCCTATCTTGGGCAGCCTTCATTCGTTGTTGAATGATCTTGATCTTATCTGAAGTTTCCCTCACCACATCTGGTCCAAGCATAAACTTCTCGCCAGTCTCTATCCAACATGATGGTGAGTTGCACGGTCTTCCGTACAAAGCTTCAAACGGAGCCATACCGATACTGGATTGGTAGCTATTATTATATGCAAATTCTACTAGATGCAAATAGTCATCCCATGATCCACCAAAATCCAATATACATGCTCTCAAGAGATCTTCCAAAATACGATTCACCCTCTCCGTCTGACCGTCGATCTGAGGATGATATGCGGTACTGAGATGTAACTCTGACCCTAGAGCCTCTTGTAAGCTCTTCCAAAACCCACTAGTGAACAACGGGTCTCGGTCACTCACAATGCTTTTAGGTACCCCATGAAATCTCACTACCCACTTCATATACAATTCTGCTAACTTAGCTGCCGTTCTGGTCGATTTGACTGGTATGAATCTTGCACTCTTAGTCAATCGATCCACAATTACCCAAATGCTATCATGTCCCGATCTAGTCCTTGGTAAACCATCGATGAAATCCATCGAGACTTGCTCCCATTTCCATTCGGGAATTTCTAATGGTTGCAACAACCCACTAGGCTTCTTTTGCTTGGCTTTAACTAGCTGGCAATTCATGCATTTGGATATAAACCTCACAATGTCTCTTTTCATCCCTTCCCAGTAGTAGGTCTGCTTCATGTCTCGATACATCTTGTTACCACCGGGGTGTATAGTCAGCTTTGAGTGATGACATTCTCTAAGCACTTCATCTCTCAATCCATTGACAATGGGTACAACAAGCTTTCCATTCTTTCTAAGCCATCCATCTCGATCAAGCCCATACTTGTTCATCTCCTCATCGATACCCATCTCTAACTTGGAGATGATTTCCAATAGGTTAGGATCGTCCCTCTGACTAGAACCGATCCGCTCAATTAAAGTGGGTCTGATCGTCAAACTTGCTAACATTTCTGGATCCAATTCGCACTTTGGTCTGAAATCAAACCCCGCGATATACTCCAGTTGCTTCCATTCAAGGAACATAGCCCCTAAACTGGCATGTCTTCGACTCAACGCATCGGCTACCGCATTGCCCTTTCCCGGTGTATATGCGATGTCAAAATCGTAGGAAGCTAAGAATTCTAACCATCTCTGCTGACGGAGATTCAGATCTTTCTGAGAGAAGAGATACTTTAACGACTTATGATCTGTAAACAGCTCAAATATTTCTCCTAAGAGATAGTGTCTCCACATCTTTAATGCAAACACGATCGCTGCCAATTCTAAATCATGGGTAGGGTACCTTCTCTCGTGCGGTTTCAATTGTCGACTTGCATAAGCTACAACCCTACCACCCTGCATCAATACAGCACCCAGCCCGGTACCACAGGCATCCGTGTATACCATCATCTCTTCATTCCCCTTAGGAATGACTAACACTGGTGCGCTTGTCAACTTGTCCTTTAGACTTTTGAATGCATTCTCGCACCTTTCATCCCAGACAAAAGCTTGATTCTTCTTGGTCAACTGGGTCAATGGTGCTGCTACCTTGGAGAAACCTTAGATAAACTTACGATAATATCCAGCTAATCCCAAGAAACTTCTTACATCTGTTGCATTCTTGGGCGCAGGCCAATCCTGTACCGTAGCCACCTTCGCCGGGTCCACGGCAATACCATTCTTTGATATAACATGGCCCAAGAACCTCACTTCCCTCTTCCAGAAGTGACACTTAGAAAACTTTGCTTTCAATTGGTGTTTTCTCAACACATCCATCACTATTCTTAAATGTTCCTTGTTTTCTTCCTCTGTCCTCGAGTAGACCAAAATATCATCAATGAACACTTGGACAAACTTATTCAACTGATCTCTGAATACCCTATTCATAAGATCCACAAAATATGCTGGGGCATTGGTTAGCCCGAATGGCATGACCAACCACTCATAAAACCCAGATGGCGTCCGAAATGCCGTTTTAGCTATACTCTCAGCTTCCACTCTAAGCTGATGAAAACTTGTCGCGAGATCCAACTGAGAAAATACTCCCGCGCCACTCAACTGATCGAACAAATCATCTATCCGCGGTAGAGGATACTTGTTCTTCCTCGTTACTTTATTCAACTCGCGGTAGTCTACACACAAACGAAGGGAACCATCCGCCTTGGTAGCAAACACAACTGGTGCTCCCCATTCAGAAACACTCCTTCTGATAAATCCCTTCTTTAAAAGATCGTTGACTTGCACCTCGAGCTCTCGCTGCTCTCTTGGTGCCATACGATGAAGTGGCATCACTATAGGTCTGGCATCTTTCACCAAATCAATACGGAACTCAATCTCTTGGTGTGGTGGAAGCCCGGTCACTTCTTCGAAAACATCCAGATACTGGCCAACTACGGGAAAACCTGACAACTCACTATGCGGAATGTCGAGGGAGTTTAGAAAACTAGCCAATACCCCCTCACTGGGTAGACCACCAAACACTATCCTCCGCCCAACATCCGCTCTAGCTGTCACCAAAAAGCCCTCACAGTCTACCACCACCCCGTATCTTTGGAGCCAATCTACTCCCAAAATAATGCCAAACCCAGTAAAGCCCAAAACAAAGCAATCACAAACAAACATGCATCCATGACTCTATAAGACCACATTACGACAAATCATGCTAAGGCTAGTCGAACCACCAATCGGGTTCGTCACTACTAAAGGTCTATCGACAATCTCGGGCTCCAATCCCAACCTATCTACCAGGTCACTAGATATGAAAGAAATCGAAGCTCCGGTATCAAATTAAACTCTAACAGGAACATCATAAACAGAAAGCATACCTTGAATGACGACATTCTTTCCCTTCTCCGCCGCAGTTGGGGCATTCGACGAAGAAGGAATAGCATTAAGGGCATAGGCTTTCACCATTTGCTTTTCTTTGGGGGGTTGCGGACACTTGTCCTTGTGATGTCACATTTGGCCACAGTTGAAGCACTTCCTATCCGCTGGCTTGGCCCGACAATTACTAGCATAATGGCTCTTCTTACCTCAGCTGAAGCACTCAACATCTTGCTTATTCTTTTTCTTCTGGCCATCCTTAGTCTGATTCTGCTTTCTCTTATTCTGGGAACCACCCTTGCCTCCACCACTTGCTTGTGGCTTTGGATCATCTGCGGATGCAACCTCAATCTTCGGCTTAGGCTAGAGACTTTCTGATCTTAATGCTTTCCCCACAATCGACTCAAACGTCTCATCGATGTGGTTAATAAGCCTTTCCCCTAAGTACTGATCCAAACCATTATGAATTTCTCATTCTTCTTCTCGGCAGTATCAATAAGAGACAACCCATATTTCGACAAAGTGTCGAATTCGAGACAGCTCTTCCATTCTGCTTGAGCTCCAAGAATTTCTTAAACAACACTGACTTTTGAGTAGCTGGAATGAACTTCTCGCTAAAGCGAGCCTTAAACTGCTCCCAAGTAATCTGATCTTCGGGAGTAGCTGCCTTTATAGCATTCCACCAATTCATTGCCCGCCCTTGCAGCTGACGGGACGCTAGCTTTCTCTTCATTGCATCCTCGATACCCAAATCCTCGAAGATACGTTCGCAACTATCCAACCAATCCTGAACATCTGTAGCCGACTCCGTTCCGTGGAACGACTTCCCACCAAGGCTAGTATAATCCTTATTCAGCTTGGCGAAGTCGACTCTCGGCGCTTGAACTATTGGACCACCACCATTTCCACCATTGGGAGCTGCCCTCTGTACATCTCTAAGCATCTCTCTCATGAGGTTAGTAAACATCGTCCTCATGTCAGCAGCATTCCCATTATTGGCTCCCCTACCAGCACCTCTAGCATATCGGCTCATCGTCAATCTGAAAAAGGAAACGATTAACGACTCCATAGTGGTGCTAGTGCAGTTCGACTTCATCCTTATACTACTAATAGAATATATATAGCTTTTAAAAACCAAAATAATCAAAAAACGCTCTCTCGTATATGTATATTATCTCTCCCTGATAACTTCCCAAGGTTAACTACGCAACCTATAGCTCTGATACCAAGTGTGACGGGCCGCCCTGCACCAGCCTGCATTTCCTCCGAAAGTGCGCTGTACACCTGCCCGGCTAGCACGGGACGGTCGTCAGAAGAAAGAAAAGAAGGGAATTAACTAACGAGGGACCTGTAGAATGTCTCACAGCGCATGGAATAAAATATAATGATAATAACATACTGGACATAAAACAGGTGAGACAGTGCATAAGCTGATAACTAAAATCAACATCCACATCAGAGCAGCGGAAATCCAAATACAGCTTATTACAACTTTCTAAATTTACTGTCTCTAAACAAAACAAAGCTAAAATAGAAGATGCACCACCAATGCCCATGCAGTGATCTTCAACAACACAGGGAGAATACTATATATATATTAGGTGGAAGCCTCCTACTCGTCTCCGGATCATCTACCCGTGCATCACCAGCTAACCTGTCTCTAGTCTGCTCGTGTGAGCACCCAGAGTAATAAGAGGAGACATAAAACTTTGGGTCAGACATAAAGCCTGGTATGAGCGATAAGCATCTAAACAGAATAATAACAGGTATACTAAACCATACTTGAACCTGGACCTGCAACTAAAGAGTTAGTACCACATACCGTACAATACTCTAAGGTGCCATAATAAATAGTGTAAGAATATGGGGGTGGGGTGTGCATGTCATAATGATAGCAAACAAATCAACCATTGCAACCATCCTCACATCTCTCACTCAGTGTGTAAAGCATACGATGTCCACCACTGTCAATCACTAGACCCATTGAAGTAGTGACGGAGTTCAACTTGTACAACTACTGCTACTACCAAGCTTACCACATGGAGTCATGACCAAATCTTTACAAATGACCCCACTTCATTGGTTTATAGCCCTTTAGTCATACCTAGGCCATTGCAGCCCTGAATTCGTTCACGTACTTCCCATACATAGTGATCCAAAGTTATAAACATCGACCGTCCCTTGGCACACGTCCCACAACAAAGCCTAATCATGAAGTGAACTCATCGGTTCCCAACTAGATCCTGAGCTCTAACTTCCCATATTCGACTACCTTTGCATCTCGGGTTATTGGTCAATACTGGGTCGGGTCGGGTTCTCCTCCTAGCCATCGGTTCGGGTCGGGTCCTCTACTTCGAGTCGGTTCGTAGTCTTCTCCTGTAGCGGTTCGGTTCGGGTCCACAGTGTCGCATCGGTTCGGGTCGGGTATTCTATTTCGGGTCGGGTCGGGTGTCCTCCGGGTCGGGTCGGGTGCCATCTCCCTTCCAGTTTGTGCTTCCACTCTGATCCGCTCCCTCGTTCTCCACGTGCTCCGATCAGATCCTTCCTTCGCCATCTGATCTGTGTGGCCTTCCCTCTTGCCAGTTCTCCCAAGTGTTAAGTTCCGATCCGAGCCCTTCGTCTCCAAGTCTATCCGATCCCCAGCTTAACCAACATGGCCTTCCTTTTTGCCTAGCCTCATTTGTGCTAGATTCCAGTTCGGGTCGGGTTCCTTGCCCAGGTCTCCTATCCGATCCGAGCCCATATCCGATCCGATCCGAAACCCTGCACAACTTTCTGCAACTTTTTTCAGCAACTTGTTTACGCCATTCGATGACGTTTTCGACAAATCTAACTATATTATTCAATCACAAATCATCCCAAACAGTCATAGCATCATAGCAAACTAACCACAAACACCAAAACAATGAATTTACATATCAAAATGGATCAAATGTACCCAAAATCCCATTTTTCCCTTAAGCATGATTAAATAAAACTAATCATAGGGTTAATGAAACTTAATCAAATCGAACCAAATTTCTAACAAAGGCGTAAAATATTATTTAAGAATTTCTAAACATTTTTCCAGAATTTATTAGTGTATAAATTCGCTAATCTTCACTAATTACCATTAATCAACTGTAATTAGTGTCAAAATGATGCTAATCACTCACCTTTGCCACAAAATAGAGCACCAATCTGAAATACTCTCTGTTTGGGTCGAATTCCTATGTGCAGCAGCAGCTCCAACCTTGCTCTGATGCTATTTGGCCTTGTTTTGATGTAGTTTAGGCTTAATCTTTACTAAAAATGTGTTTTGGAGTGGTTTTAGAGGATGGAAGCCATTACTAAGGTCTCAAGAAGGTTTGTGGCGGCTCAAAACTGAAATGAAAGTGATTCCCTAACCCTAATCAGCCCTCCTATGCCTCTAAACCCGAAATTACCCTCAGGGCCTAGCTGCTAATCACCCGGTTAAGCCCAATTAAGCTGTTTTTTACCATCTGAAACTTGTTTCAGCCATATCTCCCAAACGGTGAGTCCGTTTGGCTAATGTGACCACTCTACGGAAAGAGAAACCATCATCTGGAGCCAATGGAAGTGGTTTTAGGACAAAATTCATTTCCAGTCAAAAGTTATGGCCAAAACAGTACCAACTAGGGGTAAAATGGTCATTTAAAAATCGGGAAAAATCATGAACATGTGAAATGACCCCAATAGTCGTCTCCCAAAGTTACATGACCAAAGGACTTCATATGTGAAAGAAATAAATATTCTACGATTCTATGATACATAGAATACGGGTCGTTACAACCTTAGGGAGGACATGCGTTTCTTTCTAGCTAGAAGTGGCATCAGTGGTTTTACACGCCCTGACGAGTTTAACTTATGTGGTTGTTGCTGTTGCGAGGCGCCTCAGATATATCGGTCGTTCTCGAACCGATGGAGTCATTCGTTAGTTCATTTGCGCCCCATAGGGCGGGGAGACGTATTGCCCAGGGTTTAAGTTTAATCCACATCGAGTGGACCGGCCCTGACGATCCAAGGTGCACTCGAGCTCTGTATCCTGAGACATGGTAGGCTAGATTGTCTCGAATTCGGTGAGGACTATCTTTTGCCTCGGTTCACAGATGGAAATCCAATTTCCAAATACGTGATTTTGCGGTTTTAATTGTAAAACTAGTATGGCGACATGATATATGGTACCCATGCCGTCTATGATTGATACTTATGATTTGAAGTTGTTTTACACTATGCACCTTAATAGTATCAAATGATTTGTTTTAAACGTACTAAGCATGTTTGGCTATTATAAGGGAAAACCCTATCCCCCGGCTTGCGTTGCATTGTGTGATAGGACCTGAGTCTTATAATAGCTTCATTTTTTCCAAAAAGCATTGCGCTGTTTTGTTATATGCACTAGTATTCTTGGGAGGAAACCCGTTCCGTGTTATACGGCGTGGTCCCTTGATATATCTGATTTAAAGTAAAGTTTTAAATAACTGTTTTAGTTCTCACACCAGTCCCATGACTAACTTGGAGTTTATTGTTTTAACCTAAACTCTGGGTGCCCTTATTTTGACACGAGCAGCTAGTAGTTTTGGTTTTGCAGATTTATATTCACAGGACCCTGGTTTACAGCTGGAATGATATCCGGAAAGCTTTGTATCCGTATATCTCTTCTAGTTGTGTATTGTATTATTTTCCGCTACTATGTAATGCATTGCAATCTCTGATATTTTTCGAATGTGTAATATTTATTCATACTCTGTATATTCTTGTATTCTGATGGAATTGTTGTAATTAACAACGAAATGTTCTTCTGTCTGCATTCTGTTTTGTCGTGTTCTCAAAACAATCAGGCATTTCGAACGGTCTTGATCGGTTTAGCGACTGGTTCGGATCGAGCGAAATTCCCGGTCGTTACATTTGGTATCAGAACTTTGGTTTACAAAGCTCAGAGAACAAGACACATTAGAACCATATGAAAGAATTCATCAGATATTGGATTAGTAATATCCAATGGAATGACTCGTTAGAGATGGGATCAGTAGCATCCTAGAACGAGTGTGAAGAGTATATTTTTTTAAAGTGAAAACAATTTGGTTTTGAAAATTTAAATCGAATTATTTGTATTTGTTTATTTATTATATTTGAATTTGGACTATCCAGTATATATAGATTTTGCATATACGTCTGATTCACGGATATTCGAAGTTTTAATATATTGGGTAGATATAGAATTACACTCTAGTCGCTCGAAGATGATTCTGATGATCGGTCGAGCATCATCAGAATTTATTTTCGAGTTTCGAAGGTGTGATTTCTATATATGTAACGACCGGGAATTTCGCTCGATCCGAATCAATCGCTAAACCGATCAAGACCATTCGAAACGCCTGTTTGTTTTGAGAACACGACAAAATAGAACGCAGACAGAAGAATATTTCATTGTTAATTACAACAATTCCATCAGAATATAAGAATATACAGAGTGTGAATTAATAAAATACATTCGATAAATATCAGAGATTACAATACATTACATAGCAGCGGAAAAATAATACAATACACAACTAGAAGTAATACGCGGATACAAAGCTTTCCGAGTATCGTTCCAGCTGTAAATCAGGATCCTATGAATATAAATCTGCAAAACCAAAACTACTAGCTGCCCGTGTCAAAATAAGGGCACCCAGAGTTTAGGTTAAAACAATAAACTCCAGGTCAGTCATGGGACTGGTGTGAGAACTAAAACAGTTATTAATCTTTATTTTAAAGTTAGGTAAATCAAGGGACCACGCCGTATAACACGGAACGGGTTTCCTCCCAAGAACACCAGTGCATTAAACAAACAGCGCAATGCTAAATAAAGAACAATGAAGCTATTATAAGACCCAGGTCCCATCACACAATGCAACACAAACCAGAGGATAGGGTTTTACCTTATAATAGTCAAAGAATGCTTGATACGTTAAAAGAAATCTTTTATTATTGCTATAAGTGAAGAAATCAATTTCAAATCATAAGTATCAATCATAGGCGGCATGAATGCCCCATACCACTATGTCGCCATATATAGGTTATACAATCAAAATCGCAAAGTCACGTATTTGGAAATTGGGTTTCCATCTATGAACTGAGGCCAGGGATCGTCCTCTACCGATTCGAGACAATCTAGCCCATGTCTCAGGCAAGCGTGCAGACAAGCCTTGGATCGTCAGGGCCGGTCCACCGATGTGGATTAAAATGCCTGAACACTGCGTCTCCCCGCCCTATGGGGCGTTAATGAGCCAACGAATGACTCCATCGATATAGGATCGACCTATATATCCAAGGCGCCTCGCAAACCAACAACCACATAAGTCAAACTCGTCAGGGCGTGTAAAACCATTGACGCCACTTCTAGCCAGAAGGAAACGCATGCCCTCCCTGAAGTCCTCTCCCGTTTCTAGTTCACAACCGAGGTGTGAGGCTCGCGAATTCACGCTACACAAAGCGATGCCACACAGGCTGTGCTTTGATCATCACCACAAGACTTTGCTTTTCAATAGAAGCCTTGATCAATTGCCACGTAGGCGTGCCACACAGGCAATTCACCCCCATGCGTTTGATATCCATCAATATATAACCTCTGAGCTCGTACGTCTCAGAGAAGGGCGTTAAGCAAGAGAATAAATTCTCCGCTGCCAAACAGATATAAATTTAATAGAAATCAATCACACAGAATAAAATCCAATGTCAGACACACAGTCCATTTACAAGTCCGTTCTGGGTCTGAACGAAACCGGAGGCACCTAGTACCTCGCATATCCGTCGATCTCCAAGCACGTCTGGACGATCACCAACTGATTCCCTCCTCTTGGGTGTACGGCCCAATCAAGATCATCAGTAATTGTCCGAACGACGTGAAGACCTCCGGTCTTCGACCACCGTCTTCATCCTCGACTTATCGTCGTATCAGTTATTCAGAATGGGATAAACCCGGTCTTTCTGAATAACCCGCGTATATAATAAACAAGTGTTACAAAAACACAACATACACCTCATTCCAATTCAGAATATTCTTTTATTCAAATATTTTTATACTTTGGGAAAGGTTCCCATTAATTTTATTAAAGATGAACTCTTTAAATTTATTCTTTAATCTTCTTTGAATATCAATTCAAACTAGTCGGGATTAGCGAACCACACCAGAGTAATCATTTATTTCCCAATCCCAACCTATTCATCCCATGAAGTAAAACTGTTCATACTTCATATCTAACACCACGGTGTTATTGGTAAATTCAATTACCATTTCATGTTCAAATCTAATCAAAGATTTAACTATCGTCTGGAGCAAAACTGGTGATACTCCATTCCCGATTATTTCAATCTAATTAAAGATTCATTAAAACTTCACTTAGTTTTAATCTTATCAGTGTCATCTAAAACACGGTTCACGATAAACCCAAAATCACATCCCATTAATTATCGGGTTAAAGAACAAGTGTTATTTAAAACACTGTTCACGATAAACCCAAAAATCAATACCAATTCAATTCCAATTAAATATTATTTAATTGGTACACTTCATTAAATCTAAATAAAAATATTTAATATTTTTCTCTACTGGGCTTAAGAACAGTGTTAATGAAGACACCATTCACAATAAACCCAAATCATATTTGATATTAAATACAAGGCTCTGAATAGAAAATATATCGGCTTATATTCAATATCAAATTCTACGACCAACAAATATCGTATTGGAAATAACGATATATATATATATATATATATCTTTCAAATTTCCACAACAATATCTGTATAATCACGAAATCCCACATCGAAATATTCCGAAGACAATTTCGATTGAAATCCATTCCAATGCAATTATTGGAAATTCTGGTTATTTTCAAATCCAATTCATTTATTTTAAAAATAAATAAATTATTATTCTAGTTCAAAACTAGTTCATTTCGATAAAATCTATTTTTATCTTTTCAAATATGGAGTTTTTTTCATCCCAATTCTTCACAAATCATTTCTTCAGATTTTACACAAATTATTGATATTTTTAATAATTTTATCAAGGCCCGTACAATCGATTTCCATCAACGGCCATCGAACTGCACTTACAACGACCTTTTCCAAATTTGATTTGTCCAAATCCAACCGTTAGATTTCTAATTTCTTATATTCGTTAGAAAGCTCTTTTTGATACGAACCCAACGATTCCAGTTTTAGGAGGATCCGACGGTCGGATCTCCCTTAATGTTCGCTCGAAGTCAATGGTCGAAATTCACGAACTACAGCAGCGCGGCGTGTTCTATTCAGGCCATTATATTATATATAGAGTATATATAATATATACTTCGTCGATTTCTATTTAAAACGAATTTTATAAATCATTTTAAATTAGTTTTCAAAATGATTTCAACTTCATATTCAATTTCAAATCAAAATTGAATATTCCACTGTAAATTCGTTTTAAATTCATTTCAAATCAATTTCAATTTAATTAGAATTTCAATTCAATTCTATTTAATTCGAATTTCAGTTCAATTCTATTTTAATTTGAATTTCCATTCAATTTTATTCAATTCGAATTTCTATTCAATTCGAATTTCTATTCAATTCTATTCTATTCAAATTTCTATTCAATTCGAATTTCTATTCAATTCTATTTAATTCGAATTTCTATTCAATTCTATTTAATTCAAATTTCTATTCAATTCTATTCAATTCGAATTTCTATTTAATTCTATTCAATTTGAATTTCTATTCAATTCCATTCCAATTCGAATTCAATTCTATTTAATTTCAATTCGAATTCAATTCTATTTATTCAAATTCAATTCTATTTATTCGAATTCAATTCTATTTCAATTCGAATTTCTATTCAATTCTATTCCAATTCGAATTCAATTCTATTTAATTTCAATTTGAATTCAATTCTATTTAATTTCAATTCGAATTCAATTCTATTTAATTTCAATTCGAATTCAATTCTATTTATTCGAATTCAATTCTATTTCAATTCGAATTTCTATTCAATTCTTTTCCAATTCGAATTCAATTCTATTTAATTTCAATTAGAATTCAATTCTATTTAATTTCAATTCGAATTCAATTCTATTTCAAAATATCAGATTTTGAATTCACTTTCGATATTCATTGTAAAATGAATAAAATCGACAAAATTCCCGTTCGTGTTAAAATGACGTTTAACTACTTAACACAGCTTCACATTTCAATATTCACTAAATATTATTTTGAAATATTTATTAATTCTGAACTGGAATCAGACACAGTCAAGTACCATATAATGTGGATTATATGGATTTCATCCAATTCAAATACACAACAATGACGATAAACAATCAACCATCATCCAAAGTGCATTCTACACTGTATAAGCATCAAATATAAATATTTAACGCTTATGACAGTCTGTCAATCAATCGATCAACATACAACTAATTATTGGGATTAGTGTATGTCATATATCATCCCAATACCTGTGTGGTTTCAAAAAATCAAACACATATTTTATTTGTGCAGTTGGGCGATGTGTAAAATTTATCGTCCCAATCAATATCAGTCAAATGTGTGTATATAAACAAATCGTTCGATTTGTTTATATTAATTTATTTCATTTCATATACACGTTAAAAATTCTATTTTTAACTATATAATGTTTTTAACTGTATAAATATTTTATTTCATTTCACATCACACAATCAACTACACATCAAAATCAAACAAACAAGCATACAAGCCGTCCATGGTCTGTGGACGACGGGTGTCGGGTTCTACTAAACACCGTCTACATCCTAGTATATATTTTAACTAGAAAATTAAATTAAAGGTGAGAAATTCTCACAGAGGGTTCCACTCCGCCGTGCTTTGTTGTTGAACTGCTGAACATCTGGATTTGCTTGAAATACCAATGCAGTTCTTTTCACGCTGTTCAAATAAAATTATACTTTTATTGCTTCATTCTAATAAATAAAAATCATATTTTTATTTCTACTTTATATATTTTTACAACGCTTCATTCTATATAAAAATTATATTTTTATATTTCCATTTCATATATAAAGATTGAATTTTTATTTCACCGCTGTAAAAATCACATTTTTACTTCACTATATATATAATAAAAATCAGATTTTTATTTCGCTACATATATAAAAATAACATTTTTATATTCTCTATTATATAAAAATCATATTTTTAATACTTTTATAATATAAAAATCCTATCTTTTCTTTAAAAAAACCATTTCTTTACGATGTTAAAATTCATTTTTTTTTACCTATCAAAATCTAAACTTTCCAAATTGAAAAATCGGATTTTTATAACACTAAAAATCCTATCTTTGTGTGATCAAAACTGAAATCAAACAATGTTTGTGTATATATATATATATGTATATATATCTAAACTGAATTTAGATCACTTAAAAACCCTATTTTTATTTACTTTAAATAAATAAAACAAAGCAGAGAACAAAATAAAACTTACAGGCTAAAGGGGGTGGGGTTGGCGACGCCGTGGGGGTGCTGATGGGCGGAGAGCAGTGCAGGTGGCAGGCGGAGGTGGTTCGGTGGGGTTCTGGGCTATGGAGCGGCTCCGTTCGAATTGGGGATGGGTTCAGTTTTGGGGAAGAGGGAGGATCGCTCGAGGGGGAAGCGAGTGGAGGAGGTGCGGTTAAGGCTGGGGGGGGGGTGCTCCGACGAGCAGTGGTGGTGGTGGGGGCCCTCCTGCGGCTGGCGACGCGTTCCCCCCCTTCGAATTTCTTTTTTTTAATCGATCTGTAAAGTGAAAAGGGGGAGAGAGGATAGAGTAAAGGGGGGTTTATAATTTTAATTTATTATTTTATTATTCATTTAAGTTGACTTTTCACACTAACTCGAAATCAAGCCCACCGCCTGTCGTCTATAGCTAATTACTCCCATTCCGAACACAATGGGATATGTATCGTAGGCTGATTCGACCGTTACGATCAGTTTTCGTCAAAATCAACATATAACTCTATATATTGAATTTGAACGTACATTTCAATTTACTGGGGCCACACATTAACTCGAAAAATTCCAAAAAAATATTTTCTGGCTTCGTATTGACGATACGGTCCTAACAAAACTAGTTTTGTCAAATTCTGAGACTATTTGAAAAATGGCCATCTTCTAGTCGATTAAAATCAACTAAAACTGGTCAAACGCGTTTTCCTTTGCCACGCTCACATATTGATTCGAAAAATTATGAAAATTGGAATCTAGCGATAACTTGACATCACGGATCCAACAAAAGTGGTTTCATCGAAAACCGAGGTCGTTTGCAAAATGGCTATTTCTAATGGCCGAAATTCCATAGCGACTATTCTGAAATTTCAATTAGACGTAACTTTTGATTCCCGCTATGAAATTTTGATTTTTCGGATTCGTTGGAAAGATATTCTCAATTAGATTCAAATATTTTTGGTTTCGCCGAAATTCGGTTTATTTTGCACCCGGTACATTCATTTGAATTTTGAAATCGAATTATCGAACTACCGCGCCATTTTCAATTCCTTTTATATATATAAATAAATATTTATATTCTAGCGACGATTCGAATAAATATATACGTTCGAATTCTAGTCAAAATAAATTTCTCATCGTCATTATTTAAAATAATTCATTTTAAATAATCAAAATTCGCTAGAATAGCCAAAATAAAAATTTTAAATTGGTTCAGAATTTCCGGGTTATTACAATCTCCCCCACTTAAAACTTTTCGTCCCCGAAAAGGAACGAAGCCGAAAGTTGTTTAACAAACCAACTCAACTTTCAGTATTTTCACTACGGCTTAAGTTCTTCAACTTTTCAGTTTCTAAGAACTTTTCAAATTTTTCAAAAATTTGGCTAACACCCTAAATTTTCGAAAAATTTCGCCATAACCTCCCCTGCACCGGGGACTTCGGGATATTTCATATAGCCTCCCATGGCCTTCTTCAATCAAAAAGAAAAAGAAATTGCCAAGCGGCTAGCCAATCGGCTCATAAAATCATCATCACCCAAACAAAACATTAAATTATGGTAAACATGTACCTATTTGTCGGGCAAACAATTTTATTCTTCTTCTCTAGCCTCCTTACTATGACCTGTTCAATGTATACACATGCATTTCCAAATACTTTTTAATACAGTTCAATATTTGGTTCAATTTGGCCTAAATTAACCGTTTATTCACATAATGGTTTAAATGAATAATCACACAACACATCCATCAATCAATTAGTGAATTAACGTTTCAATTTCATAACTTTGATATATAGTCAAAAATCACATTTTTGGTGCCAATTCACAACAATGTATCCTATCTAGTTTTGGTTCTCACACCAGTCTAATGGAAATATATAGAAATCTCACTTTCGTTATTCGAAAATAAATACTGGCGACGATACCCCATTACCAGAATTATCCCCGGGCAACTAGAGTATGATTCTATAACTATCCAGTATATTAAAACTTCGAATACACGGTTGCAAGATGCATATGCAAAATCTTTATATATCGGATTGTCCAAATTCAATATAAATAAATATTCAAATACGTATAATACGATTTAAATTTCAAAACAAAGTTTGTTTTCATTTGAAAAATATACTCTTCACACTCGTTCTAGGATACTACTGATCCTATCTCTAACGAGTCATTCCTATTGGATATTACTAATTCAATATCTGATGAATTCTTTCGTATAGTTCTAATGTGTCTTGTTCTCTGAGCTTAGTAAACCAAAGCTCTGATACCAAATGTAACGACCGGGAATTTCGCTCGATCCGAATCAGTCGCTAAACCGATCAAGACCGTTCGAAACGCCTGATTGTTTTAAGAACACGACAAAATAGAACACAGACAGAAGAACATTTCATTGTTAATTACAACAATTCCATCAGAATACAAGAATATACAGAGTATGAATAAATAAAATACATTCGATAAATATCAGAGATTACAATACATTACATAGCGGCGGAAAAATAATACAATACACAACTAGAAGTAATACGCGGATACAAAGCTTTCCGAGTATCGTTCCAGCTGTAAATCAGGATCCTGTGAATATAAATCTGCAAAACCAAAACTACTAGCATCCCGTGTCAAAATAAGGGCAACCAGAGTTTAGGTTAAAACAATAAACTCCAGGTCAGTCATGGGACTGGTGTGAGAAATAAACAATTATTAATCTTTATTTTAAAGTTAGGTAAATCAAGGGACCACGCCGTATAACACGGAACGAGTTTCCTCCCAAGAACACCAGTTGTAACACCCCACCTCCATTAAGGTCACTCACAAAGGGAATGCCTTAACTTTGGTGGAGCATTTTAGTAAACAGAAATAGAATACTACAAGACAGATAAACAGTAGTTGAAAAATTATAACTTTATTTCAAACAGAAGCTTGGTTACATCCTTTCAAATCACAATATCAGAATTCAAGTACAAAATATCAGTCTTGTACAAAAGCCTTCAGAATGCATAGTTTAAAATCATAATCCCTACAGAAGAAGACAAGCCAAACTTTAAGCACTGCAAGCGGAAGAAATCTGGATCAAGCTAGAGTATTCCCTTCTACAAAACCTAGGGGGGTGGGGGAACGGAAGAAAGGAGGCGAAACAACAAGGGTTAGACAAAAGTCTGGCAAGTCCAGTGATTTTCAGTTATGAACAGATAATAATAACATGACATGAAAATAAAACTGGATGAGAGATAACTGTAACAGATGTAGCAGATATAACAGAAGAACATAATATAAGCTATTGCTTTACACTTCTCTGCACTAATACTAGTATAACCGAATTAGGTGTCACCCTAATGTCTAAGCTGAAACAGAAACGGGTATAGAATAATTTAACAGAAACAGAATGCTAATAATGGGCCTTTACTACCCGATCAGAAACAGACAGAAGCAGAAACAGATTAATCCCTATGGAAACAGAATGTAGAATTAGGTGTACACTAGTAATGGGCCTTTACCTCCCGAACAGACGGTACCACGCAGAAACAGACAGGTGTTACCACCCAACAGAAACAGACGGTACCAACAGAAACAGACAGAACTAAGTGTACCCTAAAACCCTACCCCAAGCGATCGGCTCCCTAATACATAAATATCCTGTGTCGGCCCCACAGTAGGGTGTATCACTCTCTAAAGTGACAACAAATTGGCACAGACCTATTTACAGATGTCACGGCGTCTTACATCCTCAGAGGCAGACCGGCATCCATGCACGCACATGACCCGGTTGGAACGCACCATCAACACCCCTCGCCATTATCAGAATGAACCGCTTATAATTAGTTCAGTAAGCGTGCCCAGACCCTACCTACTGTTGGGTCAAAGTTTTGATACCAGAAAGGGTTACTGACTAATATGGGTCCCAAACAACAGATGACAAAGTAATTCCCCTCCTAACCTTGTGTCCCCAGACTAAAAGATTTCAGATTAACTTATTTACAAGTTCAAACATACAGAATTCAGATCAACCAGTTCACAGACAAGTTTTCAGACTAACGGATCAGATATACAGATTTAACAGACTTACCGATTAACCAGTTACAGATTAACAGACTTACGGATTTGTCTAAATTTGTAATTGGGCCTATAGATTCACGGAACAGATTTATTAAATTCATCAGTCTAGTGGGTTTAGTCCTATCCGCCATGTTTTAGACATCATGTTTATCTCAGATTTTCATTAATTAATTATTAATGCCCAGACCTCTCACATTAGACTTACAGTTTGCGGCTACTGGTTAGGCCGGTTGGTTCCGGGCAGATTTCTTTCGCAAACTGAGTCTAACCTCGGGTTTCAAGCACGTTATGACTAACTTCTCACATTAGAACCTATTGTTTGCGGCCACTGGAATATACCAGGCGGTTCCGGGCAGAATTACGCCGCAAACTCATTCTAACCTCGAGTTAGCCATCTTTATCTTTGCGGCCAATTAATTAATGATTTACCATTTATACCCACACCTAATATACATGTCAATTATTCATAGCTAATTAAGATTATGTAAATAACAGACTGAATATATCAACTTAACAGACATAGCAGATAACAAGTTTAGGCGACTTAACGGATTCAGCAGATTAAGCAACTAGTAGATTTAGCAGATAACATATTAGGCATCTCAACATATTTAGGTTGGCATTCTTAACAGAATTAGCAGATGACAGATTTGGCAGATGAACAGATCTAGCAGACTAGGCAGTAGGGCAGAACTAGCAGATTAAGCAATATAACAGAACTATCAGATTAGGCAAATATAGCAGAACTAGCAAATTAGGCAAATATAACAGATTTAATCATTCCTTAAAGTTTCACAACATATCTTGCCTAATTATAAATCTTGCCTAAGTTCACATGCATAAATAATAGTCATGATTCACAATATGATCATATACCCCATGTTTGCATTAAATTTGCATGTCACAGATTAAGGTCATAATTTACACGTCCCAATTTAGTTCAACTTGCCTAGTATAAAAGATTCACATATAAATTATACCAAATATGGCTATTGACAAAAATCTCCTACTTAGGTATTATTCACATTTGATAGATATCCTACTTTAATGTAAATCTTTATATCTAAACCATATTTTCTTTGTCTCAAGTCATATGTTAACATACCATGGTTCCTCTTCTTCCAATTCACAGAATATGCATAGATCTAAATCTAGTTTACAACCTATGTCCTTTTTCTTAAATCAGTCACAGATTAACCAACTTCTCAAGTCGTATGTTCAATATTCTTTATGCCACAAACTCAAGTCATAGGTTCAATTATATGCCTTAGATTTATGTCCTAAGTTCCAAGTTCAACCTATGTTCTTTCCTCAACTCAGTCACATATCGGTCATGCCCATTTCATGCATTATTCATTTTGTTGTCCCAAATATTTTAGCGTATGTTAATCTCTTAGGATATTGGCGCAGGCTCATAGTAGCCTGGCTATAGAACAGAAAGAAGAAGAGATACAGAATAAAATAGATCAGAACAGAACATACACAATCTCAAATTCAGATTTACAATCATGTCACAATTATGATTAAAGTTTATATCGGAAAATAACTGCACTTTCCTTGGTTGGATTCTAAAAGAAAAAGGTGTTGTAGCTGTTCTCTTTTAATCCTAATTAGAATTGGAGGAAGAAGAAGCACAAGTCCTAGCTTAGGTTTCAACAGAGTAGAGACGCCATTGATTTATTTATTTTTAGAGAGGAAGAGAGCAATGGAGGCAAGAGAAGTGTATATGAGATTTAGGTTTAGGTTAGGGATGTATATATAGGTGTAGGAAGCTATTTAGAACCATTAAATTAACCCAGAATCATGAGAACCATTTAAATGTAAAATCTACAATTGAGCGAATCGGCCCACGGGATGACAGCCAAACACCCTGGATTAACCCCTAGTCAACCCAGCAGGGCTCGGGTCGACCTCAAAAATGGGCCGATTCGGTTATTCCCCCTTCCAATTCGTTGTTTTGAACCTTTTTTGCATGTTTATTTATTTAATTTTTATGTATATCTATATATATTTCTCTCATATGCATATAAACTTCAAGGCTTAATAACTTCTTCATAATTAACCATTTTTTTATATTCTCAGAAAATATGGGGTGTTACACCAGTGCATTAAACAAACAGCGCAATGCTAAATAAAGAACAATGAAGCTATTATAAGACCCAGGTCCCATCACACAATGCAACACAAACCAGAGGATATGGTTTTACCTTATAATAGCCAAAGAATGCTTGATACGTTAAAAGAAATCTTTTATTATTGCTATAAGTAAAGAAATCAATTTCAAATCATAAGTATCAATCATAGGCGACATGAATGCCCCATACCACTATGTCGCCATATATAGGTTATACAATCAAAATCGCAAAGTTACGTATTTGGAAATTGGGTTTCCATCTATGAACCGAGGCCAGGGATCGTCCTCTACCGATTCGAGACAATATAGCCCGTGTCTCAGGCAAGCGCGTAGACAAGCCTTGGATCGTCAGGGCCGGTCCACCGATGTGGATTAAAATGCCTGAACACTGCATCTCCCCGCCCTATGAGGCGTAAATGAGCCAACGAATGACTCCATCGGTCCCGGATAGACCGATATAACCGAGGCGCCTCACAAACCAACAACCACATAAGTCAAACTCGTCAGGGCGTGTAAAACCACTAACACCACTTCTAGCTAGAAGGAAACGCATGCCCTCCTTGAAGTCCTCTCCCATTTCTGGTTCACAACCGGGGTGTGAGGCTCGCGAATTCATGCTACACAAAGCTATGCCACACAGGCCGTGCTTTGATCATCACCAAAAGACTTTGCTTTTCAACAGAAGCCTTGATCAATTGCCACTTAGGCGTGACACACAGGCAATTCACCCCATGCATTTGATATCCATTAATATATAACCTCTGAGCTCGTACGTCTCAGAGAAGGGCGTTAAGCAAGAGAATAAATTCTCCGCCGCCAAACAGATATATATTTAATAGAAATCAATCACACAGAACAAAATCCAATGTCAGACACACAGTCCATTTACAAGTCCGTTCTGGGTCTGAACGAAACCGGAGGCACCTAGTACCTCGCATATCCATCGATCTCTAAGCACGTCTGGACGATCACCAACTGATTCCCTCCTCTTTGGTGTACGACCCAATTAAGATCATCAGTAATTGTCCGAACAACGTGAAGACCTCCGGTCTTCGACCACCGTCTTCATCCTTGACTTATCGTCGTATCAGTTATTCAGAATGAGATAAACCCGGTCTTTCTAAATAACTCGCGTATATAACAAACAAGTGTTACACAAACACAACATACGCCTCATTCCAATTCACAATATTCTTTTATTCAAATATTCTTATACTTTAGGAAAGGTTCCCATTAATTTTATCAAAGATGAATTCTTTAAATTTATTCTTTAATCTTCTTTGAATATCAATTCAAACTAGTCGGGATTAGCGAACCACACCGGAGTAATCATTTATTTCCCAATCCCAACCTATTCATCCCATGAAGTAAAACTGTTCATACTTCATATCTAACACCACGGTGTTATCGGTAAATTCAATTACCATTTCACGTTCAAATCTAATCAAAGATTTAACTATCGCCTGGAGCAAAACTGGTGATACTCCATTCTCGATTATTTCAATCTAATTAAAGATTCATTAAAACTTCACTTAGTTTTAATCTTTAACTGGGTTAAAGAATCAGTGTCATTTAAAACACGGTACACGATAAACCCAAAATCACATCCCATTAATTATCGGGTTAAAGAACAAGTGTTATTTAAAACACTGTTCACGATAAACCCAAAAATCAATACCAATTCAATTCCAATTAAATATTATTTAATTGGTACACTTCATTAAATCTAAATAAAAAGATTTAATCTTTTTCTCTACTGGGCTTAAGAACAGTGTTAATGAAGACACCATTCACGACAAACCCAAATCACATTTGATATTAAATACAAGGCTCCGAATAGAAAATATATCGGCTAATATTCAATATTAAATTCTACGACCAACAAATATCGTATTGGAAATAACGATATATACATATATCTTTCAAATTTCCACAACAATATCTGTATAATCACGAAATCCCACATCGAAATATTCCGAAGACAATTTCGATTCAAATCCATTCCAATGCAATTATTGGAAATTCTGGTTATTTTCAAATCCATTTCAAATCCAATTCATTTATTTTAAAAATAAATAAATTATTATTGTAGTTCAAAACTAGTTCATTTCGATAAAAATCTATTTTTATCTTTTCAAATATGGATTTTTTTTCATCCCAATTCTTCACAAATCATTTCTTATGATTTTACACAAATTATTGATATTTTTAATAATTTTATCAAGGCCCGTACAGTCGATTTCCATTAACAGCCATCGAACTGCACTTACAACGACCTTTTCCAAATTTGATTTGGACATAATTACAAATCCAACCGTTAGATTTCTAATTTCTTATATTCGTTAGAAAGCACTTTTCGATACGAACCGAACGGTTCCGGTTTTAGGAGGATCCGACAGTCAGATCTCCCGTAATGTCCGCTCGAAGTCAATGGTCGAAATTCACGAATTACCGCAGCGCGACGTGTTCTATTCAGGCCATTAGATTATATATATAATATATACTTCATCGATTTCTATTTAAAACGAATTTTATAAATCATTTTAAATTCGTTTTCAACTTCATATTCAATTTCAAATCGAAATTGAATATTCCACTATAAATTCATTTCAAACCAATTTCAATTTAATTCGAATTTCAATTCAATTCTATTTAATTCGAATTTCAGTTCAATTCTATTATAATTCGAATTTCCATTCAATTTTATTCAATTTGAATTTCTATTCAATTTTATTCAATTCGAATTTCTATTCAATTCGAATTTCTATTCAATTCTATTCAATTCGAATTTCTATTCAATTCTATTTAATTCGAATTTCTATTCAATTCTATTTAATTCGAATTTCTATTCAATTCTATTCAATTCGAATTTCTATTCAATTCTATTCAATTCGAATTTCTATTCAATTCTATTCCAATTCGAATTCAATTCTATTTAATTTCAATTCGAATTCAATTCTATTTAATTTCAATTCGAATTCAATTCTATTTATTCGAATTCAATTCTATTTCAATTCGAATTTCTATTCAATTCTATTCCAATTCAAATTCAATTCTATTTAATTTCAATTCGAATTCAATTCTATTTCAATTCGAGTTTCTATTCAATTCTATTCCAATTCGAATTCAATTCTATTTAATTTCAATTCGAATTCAATTCTATTTAATTTCACTTCGAATTCCATTCCATTTCAAAATATCAGATTTTGAATTCACTTTCGATATTCATTGTAAAATGAATAAAATCGACAAAATTCTCGTTCGTGTTAAAATGACCTTTAACTACTTAACACGGCTTCACATTTCAATATTCACTAAATATTATTTTAAAATATTTATTAATTCTGAACTGGAATCAGACAAAGTCAAGTACCATATAATGTGGATTATATGGATTTCATCCAATTCAAATACACAACAATGACGATAAACAATCAACCATCATCCAAAGTGCGTTCTACACTGTATAAGCATCAAATATAAATATTTAACGCTTATAACAGTCTGTCAATCAATCGATCGACATACAACTAATGATTGGGATTAGTGTATGTCATATATCATCCCAATACCCATGTGGGGTTTCAAACAATCAAACACAGATTTTATTTGTGGAATTGGGCGATGTGTAAAATTTATCGTCCCAATCAATATCAGTCAAATGTGTGTATATAAACAAATCGTTCGATTTGTTTATATTAATTTATTTCATTTCATATACACGTTAAAAATTCTATTTTTAACTATATAATATTATTAACTGAATTAATATTTTATTTCATTTCACATCACATCACACAATTAACTACACATCAAAATCAAACAAATAAGCATACAAGCCGTCCATGGTCTGTGGACGACAGGTGTCGGGTGCTACTAAACACCGTCTGCATCCTAGTATATATTTTAACTAGAAAATTAAATTAAAGGTGAGAAGTTCTCACAGAGGGTTCCACTCCGTCGTGCATTGTTGTTGAACTGCTGAACATCTGGATTTGCTTGAAATACCAATGCAGTTCTTTTCACGCTGTTCAAATAAAATTATATTTTTATTGCTTCATTCTAATAAATAAAAATCATATTTTTATTTCTACTTCATATATTTTTACAATGCTTCATTCTATATAAAAATTATATTTTTATATTTCCATTTCATATATAAAGATTGAATTTTTATTTCACCGCTATAAAAATCACATTTTTACTTCACTATATATATAATAAAAATCAGATTTTTATTTTGCTACATATATAAAAATAACATTTTTATATTCTCTATTGTATAAAAATCATATTTTTAATACTTTTATAATATAAAAATCATATCTTTAATACTTCTATAATATAAAAATCCTATCTTTTCTTTAAAAAACCCATTTCTTTACGATGTTAAAATTCATTTCTTTTTTTACTTATCAAAATCTAAACTTTACAAACTGAAAAATCGGATTTTTATAACACTAAAAATCCTATCTTTGTGTGATTAAAACTGAAATCAAACAATGTTTGTGTGTATATATATATATATATCTAAACTGAATTTAGATCACTTAAAAACCCTATTTTTAATTACTTTAAATAAATAAAACAAAGAAGAGAACAAAATAAAACTTACAGGCTAAAGGGGGTGGGGTTGGCGACGTCGTGGGGGTGCTTATGGGCGGAGAGCTGTGCAGGTGGCAGGCGGAGGTGGTTCGGTGGGGTTTTGAGCTGTGGAGCGGCTCCGTTCGAATTGGGGATGGGTTCAGTTTTGGGGAAGAGGGAGGATCGCTCGAGGGGGGAGCGAGTGAAGGAGGTGCAGTTAAGGCTGGGGGGGGGTGCTCCGACGAGCAACGGTTGTGGTGGGGGCCCTCCAGCGGCTGGCGAAGCGTTTCCCCCCTCTTCGATCTTTTTTTTAATCGATCTGTAAAGTGAAAAGGGGGAGAGAGGATAGAGTAAAGCGGGGGTTTATAATTTTAATTTATTATTTTATTATTCATTTAAATTGACTTTTCACACTAACTCGAAATCAAACCCACCGCCTGTCGTCTATAGCTAATTACTCCCATTTCGAACACAATGGGATATGTATCGTAGGCTGATTCGACCGTTACGATCAGTTTTCGTCAAAATCAACATATAACTCTATATATTGAATTTGAACGTACATTTCAATTTACTGGGGCCACACACTAACTCGAAAAATTCCAGAAAAATATTTTCTGGCTTCGTATTGACGATATGGTCCTAACAAAACTAGTTTCGTCAAATTCTGAGACCGTTTGAAAAATGGCCATTTTCCAGTCGATTAAAATCAACTAAAACTGTTCAAACGCGTTTTCCTTTGCCAAGCTCACATATTGATTCGAAAAATTATGAAAATTGGAATCTAGCGATAACTTGACATCACGGATCCAACAAAAGTGGTTTCGTCGAAAACCGACGTCGTTTGCAAAATGGCTATTTCTAATGGTCGAAATTCCATAGCGACTATTCTGAAATTTCAACTGGACTTAACTTTTGATTCCCGCTATGAAATTTTGATTTTTCGGATTCATTGGAAAGATATTCTCAATTAGATTCAAATATTTTTGGTTTCGCCAAAATCCGGTTTATTTTGCACCCGGTACATTCATTTGAATTTTGAAATCGAATTATCGAACTACCGCGCCATTTTCAATTCCTTTTATATATATATAAATATTTATATTCTAACGACGATTCGAATAAATATATACGTTTGAATTCTATTCAAAATAAATTTCTCGTCGTTATTATTTAAAATAATTCATTTTAAATAATCAAAATTCGCTAAAACAGCCAAAATAAAAATTTTAAATTGGTTCAGAATTTCCGGGTTATCACAATATATTTCCTATTGACTGGTGTGAGAACCAAGATATAGCTAGAATATATTGTTGTGATTTGGCATCAAAAATGTGATTTTTGACTATATATCAAAGTTATGAATTTGAAACGATAATCAACTAATTGATTGATGGCTGTGTGTTTGATTATTGGTTGATTAATTAAAATGTTGAACCTATAACCAAATTGAATCAAATAGTGAATTGTATTGAAAATTAGTCGCATTTGCTTACATATACATGTACTTACACTGAACAGGTCGTAGCAAGGAGGCTAGAGCAGAAGAATAAAATTGTTTGCCCGACAAATAGGTACATGTTTATCATAATTTACTGTTTTGTTTGGGTGATGATGATTTTATGAGCCGATTGGCTAACCGCTTGGCTTTTTCTTTTGAGTTGAAGAAGGCCATGGGAGGCTATATGAAATATCCCGAAGTCCTCGGTGCAGGGGAGGTTATGGCGAAATTTTTCGAAAATTTAGGGTGTTAGCCAAGTTTTTGAAAAATTTGAAAAGTTCTAAGAAACTGAAAAGTTGAAGAACTTAAGCCGTAATGAAAATATTGGAAGTTGAGTTGAATTATTAAACAACTTTCGGCTTCGTTCCTTTTCGGGGATGAAAAGTTTTAAGTGGGGGAGATTGTAATAACCCGGAAATTCCGTGCAAATTTAAAATTTTTATTTTGGCAAATTTAATGAATTTTGAATATTTAAAATGGTTTATTTTAAATAATAACGACGAGAAATTTAATTTGAACAGAATTCGAACGTATATATTTATACACGTCATCGTTAGAATATAAAAATTTATTTATATATATAAAAAGGAATTGAAAATGGCGCGGTAGGTCGATAATTTGATTTCAAACTTCAAATGAATGTACCGGGTGCAAAATAAACCAGGTTTTAGTGAAACCAAAAATTGTAGAATCTAATTGTGAATATCTTTCCAACGAATTAGAAAAATCAAAATTTCATGGCAGGGATAAAAAGATATGTCCAGTTGAAATTTCAGAATAGTCGCTATGGAATTTCGGCCCTTAAAAATAGCCATTTTGCAAACGACCTCGGATTTCGACGAAACCACTTTTGTTGGATCCGTGATGTCAAGTTATTGCTAGATTTCAAATTTTTCGAATCGATATGTGAGCGTGGCAAAAGAAAACGCGTTTATCCAGTTTCAGTTGATTTTAATCGACTGGAAAATGGCCATTTTTCAAACGGTCTCAGAATTCGATGAAATTAGTTTTGTTAGGACCGTATCGTCGATACGAAGCTAGAAAATATTTTTCTAGAATTTTTCGAGTTAGTATGTGGCCCAGGTAAATTGAAATGCGCGGTCAAATTCAATATATTGAGTTATATGTTGATTTTGATGAAAACTGTTCGAAACGATCGAATCAACCAACGATACATATCCCATTGTGTTCGGAATAGGGGTAATTAGCTAGGGACGACAGGCAGTGGGCCTCGTTTAGAGGTCGAATGAAAAATTCAACTTTTTGAAATTAATTAATATAATTATCTTTCCCTTAACCCCCCGTTTTCCTTCTCGTTCAACCGTTCAAAATAAAAAAATCCCCAAAAAGAAAACGCGCTGCCTTCATCGACCCCCCCACCGACCGACGCCGCCGCCTCCCCACCATCCACCGCCGTTCCTCCCTTGCCATCGCCCCCTTCATCGAATCGACCCCACTCGGGCCTCTCTCTCTCTCTCTCTCTCTCGACCTATACTTCACCCAAAACCCTACCCCACCCACGAGAAAACCCACCGCTCCCCTCGAAGACCACGCCGCCCAGTCGCGACCCCCTTACCTCGAGCAACGCTCCAACGCCTCCCCAGCCACGTCAGCGCAACGGTGAACCCCACCGGCCTTCGAATTCTACTGTAAGCCCTTTTATACCTATTTATTTTTATCTATCTCATGCTTTCAGTTTTAAACAAGGGTTTAAATCAGTTCTTATATACGTATAATAGTAAGGAGATACTTATATGATAAAAATATTAAAAATGTTATTTTTATATAGTAGAAATATTAAAGATGTTATTTTTATATAGTAGAAATATTAAAGATGTTATTTTTATATAGTAGAAATATTAAAGATGTTATTTTTATATAGTAGAAATATTAACGATGTAATTTTTATATTATTAGAAGGTTAAAAATATAATTTTTATAAAGTAGACGTATTAAAAATATAATTTTTATATAAGCAAAAGGATAAAAATATAATTTTTATATAGTATAGGTAATAAAAATATAATTTTTATTTGAACAACGTGAAAAGAACTGAATTGGAATTTTAACAAATCCAGATGTTCAGCAGTTCAATAGCAAAGCACGACGGAGTGGAACCCTCTGTGAGAACTTCTCACCTTTTTATCTTGTTTTCTAGTTAAAATATATACTAGGATGCAGACGGTGTTTAATAGCACCCGACACCTGTCGTCCACAGACCATGGACGACTAGTATGCTTGTTTGTTTGATTTTGATGTGTAGTTGATTGTGTGATGTGATGTGAAATGAAGTAAAATATTTATATAGTTAAAAATATTTGATAGTTGAAAATAGAATTTTTAACGTGTATTTAAAATGAAATAAATATAAAAAAATCGAAGGATTTGTTTATATACACACATTTGACTGATATTGATTGGGACGATAAATTTTACACATCGCCCAACAGCACAAATAAAATTTGTGTTTGATTGTTTTAAACCCCACACGGGTATTGGGTTGATATTTGGCGTACACTAATCCCAATTATTTAGCTGTATAACGATCGATTGGTCGACAGACTGTGTAAGCGTTAATTATTTATATTTGATGCTTATACAGTGTAAAATGCACTCTGGATGATGGTTGATAATTTATGGTTGTTATTTTGTACTTGTGTTGTAGAAAATCCATATAATTAACATTATATAGTAATTGATTGGGCCTCATTCCAGTTTGAAACAGAAATATTTGAAAAAGAAATATTTGAAATAGAATATTTGAAAATAGAAATATATGAAGCCGTGTTGATTAGATTGACGCCATTTTGACGTGAACGATATTTATATCGATTTTATTCAATTTTCAATGTATATTGAAAGTGTTTTCGAAATTTGAATTATATTGAAAGTAATATCGAAATTCAAAGAATTGAATTGAATTTGAATTCAAATTGAAATTGAATAGAATTGAATTCGAATCGAAATTGAAAAGAATTGAATTCAAATTGAATTTGAATAGAATTGAATTCGAATCGAAATTGAAAAGAATTGAATTGAAATTGAATTCAAATTGAAATTGGATAGAATTGAATTCGAATTAATTTGAGTAGAATTGAAATTTGAATTAAATTGAGATGAATTGAAAATCGAATTAAATTGAAATTGAATTGAAATCGATTTGAAATGAATTTAAAACGAATTTATATTGGAATATTCAATTTTGATTTGAAAATGAATATGAAGTTGAAGCCGTTTTGAAAATGAATTTAAAACGATTTATAAAGCACGTTTTGAATTGAAATCGACGAAGTATATATATTATATATATTATATATATAATATAATGGCCTGAATAGAATGCGCCGTGCTGCTGCAGTTTGCGAATTTCGACCATTGACTTCGAATGGATATTGCGGGAGATCCGACCCTCGGATTCTCCTAAAACCGGAACGGTTGGGTTCATATCGAAAAGAGCTTTCTAATGAATATTAGAAATTTGTAATCTAATGGTTGGATTTGGAATTATGTCCAAATCAAATTTGAAAAAGGTCGTTGTAAGTGCAGTTCGATGGCCGTTGATGAAAATCGACTGTACGGACCTTGATAAAATTATTAAAAATATTAATAATTAGTGTAAAATCATGAGAAATGATTTGTGAAGAATTGGGATGAAAAACTCCATATTTGAAAAGATAAAAATAGATTTTTATCGAAATGAACTAGTTTTGAACTATAATTATAATTCTATTTATTTTTAAAATAAATAAAGTGGATTTGAAATGGTTTTAAAAGTAACCAGAATTTCTAATAATTGAATTGGAATGGATTTGAATCGAAATTGTCTTTGGAATATTTCGATGTTGGATTTCGTGACGATACAGGTATTGTTATGGGAATTTGAAAGATATATTTATATCATTATTTCCAATATGATATTTGTTGGTCGTAGAATTTGATATTGAATATAAGCCGGTATATTTTCTATTCAGAGCCTTGTATTTAATATCAAATGTGATTTGGGTTTGTCGTGAATGGTGTCTTCATTAACACTGTTCTTAAGCCCAATGGAGAAAAAGATTAAATCTTTTTATTTAGATTTAATGAAGTGTACCATTTAAATAATATTTAATTGGAATTGAATTGGTATTGATTTTTGGGTTTATCGTGAACAGTGTTTTAAATAACACTTGTTCTTTAACCCGATAATTATTGGAATGTGATTTTGGGTTTATCGTGAACCGTGATTTAAATGACACTGATTCTTTAACCCAGTTAAAGATTAAAACTAAGTGGAGTTTTAATGCATCTTTAATTAGATTGAAAAGATCGAGAATGGAGTATCACCAGTTTTACTCCAGGCGATAGTTAAATCTTTAATTAGATTTGAACGTGAAATGGTAATTGAATTTACCGATAACACCGTGGTGTTAGATATGAAGTATTACCAGTTTTACTCCATGGGGTGAATAAGTTGGGATTGGGTAATAAAATAAATGATTACTTCGGTGTGGTTCGCTAATCCCGACTAGTTTGAATTGATATTCAAAGGAAGATTAAAGAATAAATTTAAAGAATTTATCTTTGATAAAATTAATGGGAACCTTTCCCAAAGTATAAGAATATTTGAATAAAAGAATATTCTGAATTGAAATGAGGCGTATGTTGTGTTTGTGTAACACTTGTTTATTATATACGCGAGTTATTCGGAAAGACCGGGTTTATCCCATTCTGAATAATTGATACGACGATAAGTCAAAGGTGAAGACGATGGTCGAAGACCGGAGGTCTTCACGTCGTTTGGGTGGTTACTGATGATCTTGATTGGGCTGTACCCCCAAGAAGATGGAAACAGTTAGTAATCGTCCAAACGTACTTGGAGATCGATGGATATGCAGGGTACTAGGTGCCTCCGGTTTCGTTCAGACCCAGAACGGACTTGTAAATGGACTGTGTATCTGACATTGGATTTTATTCTGTGTGATTGATTTCTATTAAATATATATCTGTTTTGCGGCGGAGAATTTATTCTCTTGCTTAACGCCCTTCACTGAGACGTACGAGCTCAGGGGTTATATATTGATGGATATCAAACGCATGGAGTGAATTGCCTGTGTGGCATGCCTAAGTGGCAATTGATCAAGGCTTCTGTTGAAAAGCAAATTCTTGTGGTGATGATCAAAGCACGGCCTTTGTGGCGTAGCTTTGTGTAGCATTGATTCGCGAGCCTCACACCCCGGTGGTGAACCAAAAACGGGAGAGGACCTCAGGGAGGACATGCGTTTCTTTCTAGCTAGAAGTGGCGTCAGTGGTTTTACACGCCCTGACGAGTTTGACTTATGTGGTTGTTGCTATTGCGAGGCGCCTCGGATATATCGGTCGTTCTCGAACCGATGGAGTCACTCGTTGGCTCATTTGCGCCCCATAGGGCGGGGAGACGTATTGTCCAGGGTTTAAGTTTAATCCACATCGAGTGGACCGGCCCTGACGATCCAAGGTGCACTCGAGCTCTGTATCCTGAGACATGGTAGGCTAGATTGTCTCGAATTCGGCGAGGACTATCTTTTGCCTCGGTTCACAGATGGAAATCCCATTTCCAAATACGTGATTTTGCGGTTTTAATTGTAGAACTAGTATGGCGACATGATATATGGTACCCATGCCATCTATGATTGATACTTATGATTTGAAGTTGTTTTATACACTATGCACCTTAATAGTATCAAATGATTTGTTTTAAACGTACTAAGCATGTTTGGCTATTATAAGGGAAAACCCTATCCCCCGGCTTGCGTTGCATTGTGTGATAGGACCTGAGTCTTATAATAGCTTCATTTTTTCCAAAAAGCATTGCGCTGTTTTGTTATATGCACTAGTATTCTTGGGAGGAAACCCGTTCTGTGTTATATGGCGTGGTCCCTTGATATATCTGATTTAAAGTAAAGTTTTAAATAACTGCTTTAGTTCTCACACCAGTCCCATGACTGACCTGGAGTTTATTGTTTTAACCTAAACTCTGGGTGCCCTTATTTTGACACGAGCAGCTAGTAGTTTTGGTTTTGCAGATTTATATTCACAGGACCCTGGTTTACAGCTGGAATGATATCCGGAAAGCTTTGTATCCGTATATCTCTTCTAGTTGTGTATTGTATTATTTTCCGCTACTATGTAATGCATTGCAATCTCTGATATTTTTCGAATGTGTAATATTTATTCATACTCTGTATATTCTTGTATTCTGATGGAATTGTTGTAATTAACAACGAAATGTTCTTCTGTCTGCATTCTGTTTTGTCGTGTTCTCAAAACAATCAGGCATTTCGAACGGTCTTGATCGGTTTAGCGAATGGTTCGGATCGAGCGAAATTCCCGGTCGTTACAACGGACTTGAAAATGGATTGTATGTCTGACGTTGTATTCCTTTATACGGTATTCGTTGATCTTTGGTAAATATATATCTTTTTGGTGTTTAACACCCTTCTCTAAGACATACGAACTTAGAGGTTATATATTGGTAGGAATCAATGGTATGGTATGGATTGACAATGTGGCTTGCTAAGATGCATGGATCAAGGTTTTGTTGAAAAGCAGGCCTTGTGGTGACGATCAAAGCACAGCTTGAATAAGCATAGCTTTGTGTATTACGTAGCTTCACGAGCCTCACAACCCGGTCGAGTCTAAAATGGTAGAAGGGAACGCAGGGAGAGCAGCACGTTTCTTTCTAGCTAGGGGTAGTGTCAGTGCTTAAACTGACTGATATTTTACTTATGTGGATGATGGAATGAGGCGTGCCTCGGATGATAGGTCCTATAGGATCAAGAAACGTGTGTTCAGGAATAACTAATCCACGAAGCTGTATGTGTGGACCGGCCCTGCAGCTTTCCAAGGGTTCACTGCGGGGGATCCTGAGACATTAGCTAGAGTGTCTCGAATCGGTAAGGAGCTCCTCCCTAGCCTTGACTCATGATGGAAAACCAAATTCCCAATACGACCCTACGGATTTGATTGTATTACTAGTATGGAGGCATAGTATATGGTCGCTATGCTTCCTAGGATTGATACATTTACTTTGAAATGTTTTTAAAACATATATACACTAATAATAATATCAAATTTGTTTTTATGGTGCCAAGCATGTTTAACCATCATAGGGTAAAACTCTATCCTCTGGTTTGCGTTGCATTGTGTGATGGGACTTGAGTCTTATGATGATTCCATTTTTCTAAAAAGCATTGCATTGTTTTGATGATTCACTTTATTTTATGCACCGACAATCCATTGGAATAAAACCCGTTCCGCATTAGCAGCGTGGTCCTTGGATTTGCCTTATTACTATTAGTTAAATTAGTTAAGAATTCTCACACCAGTCCCATGACTGACCCGTTGTTTGTTTCCACCTTTGCAAACTCGGGTTCCCTCTTTTCTACACGGGCAGTCGAGTAGCTTTTTGCAGATATTTATCTCTTGAGCAGGATTCTAGATCAAAGCCTAAAACTGTGTCCTGAGCATAGAAGTCTTCCGCTGTTTATTGTATTTAATTTACTGTAATTTATCTTCCGCTGTAATTTTATTCGATGTACTCTGATATTCTGTACTCTGATGTAACATTATTATGATGTTTTATAAAAGTCTGTTGTTGTTGTTCTAATGTTGTTGTATTCCCAGAGTTAACATATTCGGGTTTGCGATCGATCGGGTCCGGGCGAAATCCGAGGCCGTTACAGTTGGTATCAGAGCTCTGGTTAGCTCAAAATATTTGGGATACAACTCGTTAGAACTGAACAAAAGACTCATCAGAGATTGGATTAGTAATATCCAATAAGAATACTCATTAGAGATAGGACCAGCAGTATCCTAGAATGAGAAAACTCATTAGAAATGGGGTTAGTAATGCCCTAGAATGAGTTTAGAGTGCCCAGTTTATAATTAACGTATTTTGACTATATATAATCCGTTCTTTGAAAATATGATTTTTTAATATATAAAGTTATATATTTTAAAAGTTAATCAACAAATAAAATTATTTAAGATAGGATAGTTAAACAACCTTTTAGCTTCGTTCCTTTTCGAGGACGAAAGTTTTTAAGTGGGGGAGACTGTAACAACCCTGAATTTTGGGGCTAATTTAAAATTTTTATTTTAGAATTTTAATGGATTTTTAATATTTAATGGTTTATTTTAAATAATAACGACAAAAAAAGTTTATTATTTTTATGCAAAGCATATGTCCGACTTTTATTGGTGTTCTCGTTTACATATTTGGTGATGCATAATTGACGCTTGGAATGTATTAATGTTTCTTCTGAGGTTTCAAAAATATTTCATTCTAATTTTATAAATTTATACAATTACAGGTATCCTAATCACAAATGTAATAATAATAATAACGTAAGGATATCTACATTAATTACTATTTTATATTACTGATAATGCCAATGTTATCAGTTTGACTATTTTAAGTGGAATTTTTATTAATGGATATGGTAGAAATTATTCCAGGTCTATTACAAATATTTGAGCAAATCATGCTACGTTAATATTTTTTTTTGGAGCAAATCGTGTTCAACCTGTCAGATTTATTTGAAATCGAACATACCTATTTTGCTAACATCATGGAGATAATGCAATTTATTCCATCTATTTAAGTTAATCAGTTTGTCCATGATAATTTGAAAGCAGTCAACAATTATAATCATATAATAGTGAGTTATTACCTTTATAAATGTGCACATATGTTATGTATATGAAGTTAACTTTTTTATTCAAAATTTATTTGTTTCTATTTCAATATGAGAGAAAAATTCCATATTAACCATGTGCAATATATATATATATATTGATTTTGTACTTACTTCTTTTTGATACAAATAGATTTACATCATAAATGGCACTTTTTGGTGATAGAAATAGGATTGATATATATATATATATATATATATATAAATGCTTAGTGGAATTCAATACTTATGAAAACATGGTAATAAATTTAAGTTTAAAAAAAGGTTTACATTAGGAAACAATGAAATTTGTATATATGTTATGTTAAATTAGATGTGTTATATAATTTGTATAAATGTTATGTTAAATTAGATGTGTCATTTAATTAGTATAAATGTTATGTAAAATTAGGGGTGTCATTTAATTAGAATAAATGTTATGTTAAAATAAATATGTCTATACCTTTCTATCACTTTATAGCACGTACCACATGTTGCACTTACAAAAATTACATTATCATACATTTGTTTGTACTCGCATCTATGTCACATGTTTGTCAAATCAAATTGATAATAAACCAATAAATACTAATTATATTCTCCCTGTTAATTAAATAATTCTAAGAAAGGAAATGAAACGTTTTTCTATCCCCCTCATTAATTGATTACATTAAACGAAAGTAAATGGGAAGTTTCATCTCTAAATAAATTTAAGTAGTAAATAAATAAAATTATAATAATATATAATATTATATATACCCTCATAATCCTATAACCCTAATTCTTCATAGCCGCCACCATCCACTATGAATGGCTGAAATTGCCAATCTTTGATCTCTAAATTTCTCACAAACCACCACAAATTAAAAAGAGGATCTCAAAGCCAAAATCAAAGAGGATCTCGAGGCCTATAAGATCATACGGCTATGATCAGAAAACGTTAGGTGTACTGTTCGATTTTGCCCCACAAAAGAGAGCCGCTCGCACGCAAATCTAAGGGAGTGGGGACCACCGAGAGCAAAGTGGCTCCAGCTGGAAGTAGACGGCGGCAATGGCTTCAGCGTGGTAGATTCAGATCGGTAGGATGGCATCTCAGGCAGCGTGCATTTCGAGGTTGAGGCAACGAAGTTGGGTTCCGTTGGCTTCTAGTAATAACATACGATGGAGGAAGAAGGTTTAACTGCTTCATCATGTAATTAAATCTAATTAATTATGTAATTTAACTAAATATTGTATCCAATGTATAAAAATTGACATCTCATTCATACAACTTCAGAAATTGATGAAACGGGATGCATTAGAATTGCAAAAATGAGATCTATCTCATGGAACTGACCAGATCTAAAACTGAACACGTTGAAAATTCAGACAAATCAATGTGAGAATTCTTACTTTTAAATAATTTAATTATTTTTCACGATTGTTGAATCATTGTATGTACGTAAATAGTATAGATCTACGTTGTGGTAATTTAGAATTTATTTATTGTTTGTGTTGTGATGTGAATTGGATTGGGATTTTGTACACTTGATTGTGTTTGCAATAACGATGAAATGTAATTGTGGTGAAATCATTTATTAGTGTTATCAAAATTTGTTCAAGTTCTAAAATGTAAAACATGTTTACATTAAAGACTACATTTTAGCGTGATGAATGGAATACTAGAAATCTGTTTATGTTTCAAAATGAAACATGATTACATTAAAAAACAAAATTTTAATGTAATGAAGGGATTGACAAAAATAGTTCATGTTTAAAAAATGAATGAAATAGAAATATTACATCTTTATGCGAAAAATGAATGTAACAAAAGGTTACCTTTTTCATGTGATAAGAGGATGAGAGAAAAGTTACATTTTATTTAATGTAATAGATAAAAAGAGAAAAATTTACATCTTTTATTTAATGTAATAGAAAAAGACAAAAATTACATATGTATGTAATGTAATCAAAAAGAAGGAAAATTACATTTTTATAATGTAATGTAAAGATAGGAAGAGTTACATTTTTATAATGTAATAAAAGAAGTTAAAAAGAGTTACATTCATTACAATGTAATAAAAGAGAATAAAGAAAAGAATACATTTCTTTTTATATAAAGAAAAGAATACATTTTTATGCAAGTCATGAAACGAGGAAGATGATCATATTTTTATATAAAAATATGATATTAAAAATCTCAATTTTTAATGTAAAGTTAGAATATAGAAAAATGATCATAACGTTAAAGCGAAAGCATGATTACATTGAAAATTCTCATTTTCAATGTAAAGTAGAAAAGTAGAAAATGATCATATTTTGAAAAGATGTATAGGTTTTCATTGGAAATCCCAATTTCAAAGTAAATGTAAAATATATAAAAATATGATATGAGAATAAAAACACCATTTTGTTAACAAATATGATATGAGAATAAAAACACCGTTTTGTTAACAAATATGATATGAGAATAAAAACACCGTTTGTTAGCAAATGTGATATTAGATTAAAATACCGTTTTGTTAGAAAACATGTTATGTGAATTAAGATACTGTTTTGTTAGAAAACATGTATGGATTAAAATACCATTTTATTAGAAAAGTCATGTTAATGAAAGATATCACAATTGTTAGAAATATTATGTTAGTATAAGAATAGCACATATATTAGAAATGTTATGATAAGATTTAAATTAACATTTTTGTTAGGAAATGATAAGTTGGGTTAAAAATATCATTTAGTTATAAAATAATGAATTACATTAAAAAAACACATTTTTAATGTAATATTAGAAACATAGAACAGAAATTAACATTTTTGTTCATTAAAATAGATTGAGCAAAAATACACATTCTTGTTCATTAGACAAAAATTAATATTTTGTTCGTTAAAATGGATTGGACAAAAATATATATATTTGTTCATTAGAGACAAAAATAAACATTTTGTCAAGGGAATAAAATTGAGACAAAATTCACATTTTTGTCTAAATAAAAGAGTTGAAACAAAATTGTACATTTTGTCAAATGTGGTAGTTGAAAACAAAAAATTACATTTTGTTAGAAGAGATTTGAATAAAAAGGAAAAATTACATTTTGTTGAACCAGAATTGTCAACAAAAATGAATGCATCACTTTTAGGCATTCTGTTGAGATGAAATTTGTATGTTAATTAAAGAATTATGCTTACCGTCATAATACACATTAAAATTTGTGTATAAATAAAAAGGACATTTTTGTTGTCAATACACATTAGAATTTGTATATAAATAAAAAGGACATTTTTGTTGTCAATACACATTAGAATTTGTGTATAAATAAAAAGGACATTTTTATTGTCAATACATATTAGAATTTGTGTATGAAATGAAAACACATTAGAATCATGTGGCGAATTCATGCAAACAAAAACATGATTATAATAGGTACATTTAAAACATGATTGTAATAAGTACATTTATGTTTACATTTTAGTTGCAAGTAAAAACATGAAGACAAAAGTGCATTTTTATTTCCAATATAGTTGTAAATAAAAATATGATTATAAAAGTTGACATTTTTATTTATATTTTAGATGTAAATAAAAAATGAATAAAAATATGAATTGAAAAAGTGTATTTTTATTTACATTTTAGATATAAATGAAAACATGGAAATAAAGGTGACATTTTAATTTACATTTTAGATGTAATCAAAAAGATAGAATTTAATGTATATTTTCATTGTCAAAATAGAGACAATAAAAAGATTGGAGTTAAAAGAAGTATTTTTATTGTCATTCTAGGGGCAATAAAAAGAGTAGGTTTAAAAGTGATTTTTTATTGATGCTTTATACGCAATAAAAAGAATATATTTTCATGTTATGTTTTTATCGCCATTTTAGATACGATAAAAAGAATTGATTTTAAAGTAGTTGAAATCGCCAAACGATTTATGTATATGTATACATATATATAAACATAAATTAAAATTAAACGAGTCACGTTACTGCAGTTCGTGATTTGAAATCGTAACTTTAAACGATTATACCGAAAGATCCGACCGTCGGATTTTCCCAAAACTGAAACTGTTAGGTTCGCCTTGGGAAGATCTTTCCAATGATATGAATTGTGTTAAAATCCAACGGTTAGGTTTAGAGAAATGTGTAAAAAAAAATTTGGTTGAAAACGGCACTAAGGTCGCCTATTGACATGAAGTGTTGTTAAATAAAATCCAATTATTTTTAAATAAATAAAAATAGAGATTAATCGTTATAAATTAATATTAATGATAAGAAATGATTTTAAATTATATATATATGAGGATCATTTGAAAAGTCCGAGTTAAATCTCATTTCAAACGACTATTCGTCGATCTAAGTCGAAGAGTTGAAGACGGTGATTGAAGACCGACGATCTTCACATCGAATGGATGGGGACTACTGACGCCCATGATTAGAGTAGCTACCTTGAAAGGGTCTGCAGTGGTAGTTGTCCGGACGTATTTGTTGATTGTTCGGATATGCAAGGTATAAGGTGCCTCCGCTTTCGTTCAGACCCAAAACGGACTTGAAAATGGATTGTATGTCTTACGTTGTATTCCTTTATACGGTATTCGTTGATCTCTGCTAAATATATATCTTTTTTGTGTTTAACACCCTTCTCTAAGACGTACGAGCTTAGAAGTTATATATTGGTAGGAATCAATGGTATGGTATGGATTGACAATGTGGCATGCTAAGATGCATGGATCAAGGTTTTGTTGAAAAGCAGGCCTTGTGGTGACGATCAAAGCACAACTTGAATAAGCATAGCTTTTTGTATTACGTAGCTTTACGAGCCTCACAACCCGGTCGAGTCTAAAACGGGAGAAGGGAACGCAGGGAGAGCAGCACGTTTCTTTCTAGTTAGGGGTAGTGTCAGTGCTTAAACTGGCTGATATTTTACTTATGTGGATGATGGAATGAGACGCGCCTCGGATGATAGGTCATATAGGATCGGGAAACGTGTGTTCAGGAATTACTAATCCATGAAGCTGTATGTGTGGACCGGCCCTGCAGCTTTCCAAGGGTTCACTGCGGGGGATCCTGATACATTAGCTAGAGTATATCGAATCAGTAAGGAGCTCCTCCCTAGCCTTGACTCATGATGGAAAACCAAATTCCCAATACGACCCTATGGATTTGATTATATTACTAGTATGGAGGCAAATTATATGGTAGCTATCCTTCCTAGGATTGATACATTTACTTTGAAATGTTTTTAAACATATATACACTAATAATAATATCAAATTCGTTTTTTATCGTACCAAGCATGTTTAATCATCATAAGGTAAAACTCTATCCTCTGGTTTGCGTTGCATTGTGTGATGGGACTTGAGTCTTATGATGATTCCATTTTTCTAAAAAGCATTGCGTTGTTTTGACGATTCACTTTATTTTATGCACCGGCAATCCATTGGAATAAAACCCGTTCCGCGTTAGCGGCGTGGTCCTTGGATTTGCCTTATTACTATTAGTTAAATTAGTTAAGAATTCTCACACCAGTCATATGACTGACCCGTTGTTTGTTTCCACCTTTGCAAACTCGGGTGCCCTCTTTTCTACACGGGCAGTCGAGTAGCTTTTTGCAGATATTTATCTCTTGAGCAGTATTCTGGATCGAAGCCTAAAGCTGTGTCCAGAGCATAGAAGTCTTCCGCTGTTTATTGTATTTAATTTACTGTAATTTATCTTCCGCTGTAATTTTATTCGATGTACTCTGATATTCTGTACTCTGATGTAACATTATTATGATGTTTATAAAAGTATGTTGTTGTTGTTGTTCTGATGTTGTTGTATTCCCAAAGTTAACGTATTCGGGTTTTTACCGGTCTTAGTCGATTTTGCGATCGATCGGGTCCGGGCGAAATCGGAGGCCATTACAATTTCTCTCCTTTTTATCCTTTCCCCTTTTTATTTTTGGATCTAGGTTATCTCGAACCTGGACGAAATCTTATTATACAACACGCAGGATTGGAATATGGGGATATTGGAATATAATCTGAAATTTTGGGGTTTGTAGCATAACAATTATTATTGCATATATTGGGCATAATTTATTTTATGCAGCCGAGTAATTTAATCTATAATGTTGAATTTATGTAAGTTTGACATAATTGTCATTGGATATGGAATTGGTATAATTCAATATTAACAACATGTAATTGGATAACATGGATTGGTGAAATTTATTCGTGACTTGAAAAGTAAGCCTAGAGGGTGGATTAGATTATATGTATGAACGTGGGAATGTTGGGATATATATATTGGGAAAATATTCATTATATGAAATTGGGTATAATTGGATATTGGAAATTGGTATGTTTGGGTCTGAATAACATGGAATTGGTGAATTTGGCTATAGTTGGATAATTTTGGTAATATGAAATTTGGCAAACTATTATGTAATTGGTGTAGTGAATAACAAATTGGAAATAGGCATAGAAATGAAATGTAATTAAGTTGAATTTGGAACATATGACATGAATTTGGGGTTTGGGTGAAAGATGATTGTTAATGAACGCCTATGACACAAGGTTAGACCCGTTTATGGTGTAAGACTGCCCAGAACCGCTCGGCAAATCCAGCACCACAAGCGGACGTCTAATGTGAGAGGTCAACGACAAGAACTAGAGGCGTAACGGTTTATGATACGAGGTTAGGCGCGTTTGTGGTGTAAGACTGCCCAGAACCGCCCGACAAATCCAGCAGCCACGAACGGGCGTCTAATATGAGAGGTCATACATCGTTATGGCATTATAAATAAATTAAGAAATACTAACCATAATAAGACATGTGGGTGACATGGGTATGGTTAAAGGGTTAAGTGGGTGATATAAATGACATGTAAAGCATGACTAATGTGGACTTAACCGTTGTAAGAAATGACTAAGGTGGACTTAACTATAGTAAGACATGTGTAAGATATGGAAACTATAATAAAGGGGGTTAAGTGGGACACGTGTGACATGTGAAACAGAATTTAGATATGCTTAACCAAATGGGACCCGTAACGGTATCATAAATTAATTGAATTGGGTAAAGTTTAAGTAACGGGTTAAGTAAAAGGAAGGGTTAAGTCAAATCTAAAATTAATGACACAGTAATGGGGGAATGATAATTACCTATTATAAACTTGAGTTGCGGTGATGTAAAATTAAATAATAAGAAAACTTGTCATAGGGACAAGGGAAGGTTATGACTTAAGATGTAATACAAGACTTGAAGGGTGGGACGACTTATGCTATGAAATAAGTTAAGTATAAAATTAATGACAAGAAATGGGGAATGATAAATAACCTTTTATGAATAAAATTGAATAAGGCAAGAAAGGATAATAGGTGGAAATTATAACTTATGGGACAAGATAAGTTATAGGAAACGATAAGGAAGACGAGATAACTTATATGTAAAGGTATACTTAAATTAAGTGGTTTGGAAAGGAGAAATGTGAAATTAAAAATGATATAAGTTATATTAGTGGAAAAGAAGTAAATTAGAATCATAAATTTTGGTTGGGTTGAGTAATTCTCTGGGTGCCAGTCTGATGTTGATTTCGGTCTTCGGGGCTGGTGTTTAGAGGGTTATTCTCCTAATCAGTATGTATGTGGGATAAGGCATACTTAACTATGAATTAAGTATAACATGTTGTTGTAACCCAAAATGGGAATAATTTATGAGAATGGAAAATAACATGTTGTGCGCTTATTAAAGGACTTAAGTGGGTTAAGTATAAATTGAATTAATAAGCAAAGGTAACTTGGTGAATTCGGGAAAAAAGGGAAGCTAATGTGAATAACCAAGTTAAATGAGAAAGTTGATGAGGTGGCACAAGCGTGAAATAAATGGTTAGACTTAGGGTCTAATGACATATAAAACTAAGGCGCTTGAAGTAGTCCATACATTGTAGGATGAATAACCCAACGAGGTAGATCATGATGGTGTCAAAAGACACGAGGAGAGCGCACGTTTTCTATTTTGGCGGCTCTAACTGACTGGAAGGGGAAGCACGCGGCTTCCTGAGACGCTAAAGGAGCTCCTGGTAGTCCTCTGTAGTGGTTTAGCTTCGGGCTAGGATTACAAAGGTTGGGTCAACATAGAACTACCAGGTGGGTGGGCCTTGACTGCACAAGTAGGGGGCAGTCAGAATGTTGTACGTGCTGGCATTAAGGGTGGTTCGGCGATTGCCTCAGGCGGAGGTGGAGGGTCAAGACCAAACGATAGCAAGATCGTAGGACGCCTGTCACCAGCAGCCTAAGGAATGCGAAAAGACAAGAGCTAACCCCTAGAGATCGTTAACCTTTGCTATCAAGGGACGGGTGCGGGGAGACCCCACATGGATGTTTAGATTGTTTGCTTATTAGGGGTGGCCGCTTAGCTCGTGTGGTCTTTACTAGTTGAGGGAGAGGCTGAGATGGGGCCATAGCCACCATAGGAAAACCAGACCCGAGGGATATGTACATTGGACACTCTTAGAGGCGGGCCCGTACAGATGTAGAAAAGCTCCCGACCGAGTTCCGTGTTTTCTGGTGTAGCCCTGCCACGGAACTTGGGTGCACAAGTAGAGGTTATATGCAGTAGAAACATCGAGTACGATTGATGATACATACGTGGGAAATTCTAGGTACAACCATGTCTGCTCTGGGTGGTGTATCGTAGACTAGAGGGCATTATTCGGTGATGGAACCAAACTCGATCGAATAGTTCGAGGATAGCGGTCAGTACGCTTACGTAGCACTGCGATAGTGGTTCTATGCGGATGTAGCGTTGTACGTTACTATGGCATAGGATGAGGGACTGCGCATATTATTGTGGAGATACGGAGGAGACCATGCGAGTGGGGTATCACGGGGTGTACCTCAGTTTGGGGGTAGCTACATATACACTATATTAGATTAATCTACTAGGGGGTTTTACCTTATAATAGCCAAAGCATGCTTGATACGCTAAATTTCATGTTTTATTATTACTAAAAGTGTATAGTGTCAAATACAATTTTAGTTATAAGTATTAATCATAGACGACATGGGTACCATATATCATGTTGCCAATACTAGGCCCTACAATCAAAACTGCAAATGTCATGTATTGGAAGTTGGATTTCCATCTGTGAACCAAGGCAAGGTATCGTCCTTACCGAATTCGAGATGCTCTAGCCCGTGTCTCAGGAAAGCGCGTAGACATGCCTTGGATCGTCAGGGCCGGTCCACCAATGTGGAATAAAATGCCTGAACACTGCGTTTTCGCCCCTATGGGGTGTCAATGAGTCCAATGACTCCATCGGCTCCACATAGTCACCGATATATCCGAGGCGCCTTGCAACCCAACAACCACATAAGTCAAACTCGTCAGGGCGTGTCAAACCACTGACGCCACTTCTAGCCAGAAGGAAACACATGCCCTCCCTGAAGTCCTCTCCTGTTTCTGGTTCACAACCGGGGTGTGAGGCTCGCGAATTAACGCTACACAAAGCTGTGCCACACAGGCTATGCTTTGATCATCAACCACAAGACTTTGCTTTTCAAAAAAAGCCTTGATCATTTGCCACTTAGGCATGCCACACAGACAATTCACTCCATGCGATTGATATCCATCAATATATAACCCTTGAGCTCGTAAGTCTCAGAGAATGGCGTTAAGCAAGAGATGTAAAGACCCGCCACTTCCCCGGTGAGGAAAGCGCAGATAGTTCGTGAACAAGCCACAACAGAACGCAGACGGGAGAACATTTCATTGTTATTACAATAATTCCATCAGAATACAAGAATATACAGAGTATAAATGAATAAATATTACACAGAAATATCAGAGATATAAATTACATTTAAATAGTAGCGGAAAATAATACAATACACAACTAGAAGGGATATACAGAAATAAAGCTTTCCGGATATCATTCCAGATGTAAACCAGGATCCTGTGAATATAAATCTGCAAAACCAAAACTACTAGCTACCCGTGTCAAAATAAGGGCACCCAGAGTTTAGGTTAAAACAATAAACTCCAGGTCAGTCATGGGACTGGTGTGAGAACTAAAACAATTATTAATATTTATTTTAAAGTTCGGTAAATCAAGGGACCACGCCGTATCACACGGAACGGGTTTCCTCCCAAGAATACCAGTGCATAAAACATCAGCGCAATGCTAAATAAAGAAAAATGAAGCTATTGTAAGACCCAGGTCCTATCACACAATGCAACGCAAGACGGGGGATAGGGTTTTCCCTTATAATAGCCAAACATGCTTGGTACGTTTAAAACAAATCATTTGATACTATTATAAGTGCATAGTGTATAAAACAACTTCAAATCATAAATATCAATCATAGACAGCATGGGTACCATATATCATGTCGCCATACTAGGCTCTACAATCAAAACCGCAAATGTCACGTATTGGGAAATTGGATTTCCGTCTGTGAACCGAGGCAAAAGATAGTCCTCTACCGATTCGAGACGCTCTAGCCCATGTCTCAGGAACAGCCGCAACTGCCCCTTGGATCGTCAAGGCCGGTCCACCGATGTGGATTATTATGCCTGAACAATACGTCTCCCCACCCTTTGGGGCGTCAATGAGCCAACAAATGACTCCATCGGACCCGGATCGTCCGACCAAACCGAGACGCCTCGCAACAACAACAACCACATAAGTCAAACTCGTCAGGGCATGTAAAACCACTGACGCCACTTCTAACTAGAAGGAAACGCATGCCCTCCCTGATGTCCTCTCCCGTTTCTGGTTCACAACCATGGTGTGAGGCTCGCGAATTCACGTTACACAAAGCTATGCCACAAAGGTCATGCTTTGATCATCAACCACAAGACTTTGCTTTTCAACATAAGCCTTGATCATTTGCATCTTAGCATGCCACACAGGCAAACCACTCTATGCAACCGATATCAGTCACACAGAATGAAATCCGATGTCAGACACACAGTGCATTTACAAGTCCGTTCTGGGTCTGAACAAAACCGGGGGCACCTAGTACCCCGCATATCCATCGATCTCCAAGTACGTCTGGACGATCACCAACTGTTTCCATCTTCTTGGGTGTACATCCCAATCAAGATCATCAGTAATTACCCAAACGACGTGAGGACCTCCGGTCTTCAACCACCGTCTTTAACTTCGACTTATCATTGTATCAGTTATTCAGAATGGGATAAACCCGGTCTTTCCGAATAACTCGCGTATATTATAAACAAGTGTTACACAAACACAACATACGCCTCATTCCAATTCATCAGTCACTAACCGTAAATTAACAAGAGAGTAATTCCCCAAATATTAACCCCAAAGGACGAAACCAACATCAGATCAATATCCAGAAAACCATTCTGCTTAGCTAACCGACAGTTAGTTTCTAAATTTCACATTCATAGGGAAAGGTTCCCATTAATTTTATTAAAGATAAATTCTTTTAAATTTATTCTTTAATCTGCTTTTGAATATCAATTCAAACTAGTCAGGATTAGCGAACCTTACCGAAGTAATCATTGGTTTTAATTTCCCAATCCCAACCTATTCATCCCATGAAGTAAAAAAGGTCTTACTTCATATCTAACACCAAGGTGTTATCGATAAATTTAATTACCTTTTCACGTTTAAATCTAATTAAAGATTTAACTATCACCTGGAGCAAAACTGGCAATACTCCATCCTCGATCCTTTCAATCTAATTAAAGATTCATTAAAACTCCACTTAGTTTAAATCTATGACTGGGTTAAAGAATCAGTGTCATTTAAAACACTGTTCACGATAAACCCAAGAATCAATTCGAATTCAATTCCAATTAAATATTATTTAATTGGTACACTTCATTAAATCTAAATAAAAAGATTTAATCTTTTCTCAACTAGGTTCAAGAACAGTGTTAATAAAGACACCATTCACGACAAACCCAAATCACATTTGATATTAAATACAAGGCTCTAAATAGAAAATATACCGGCTTATATTCAATATCAAATTCTACGACCAACAAATATCGTATTGGAAATAACGATATATATATATCTTTCAATTTTCCAAAACAACATCTGTATAATCACGAAATCCAACATCGAACTATTCCGAAGATGATTTCGATTCAAATCCATTCCAATTCAATTATTGGAAATCCTGGTTATTTTCAAAACCATTTCAAATCCAATTTATTTATTTTAAAAATAAATAAATTATTATTCTAGTTCAAAACTAGTTCATTTCGATGAATGTGACGGCCGGGAATTTCGCTCGATCCGAATCAGTCGTTAAACCGGTCTAGACCGTTCGAAACCCCTGATCGTTTTGAGAACAGGACAAATCAGAACACAAACAGAAGAACATTTCATTGCTATTACAACAATTCCATCAAATACAAGAATATACAGAGTATAATTGAATTAATTACATTCGATAAACATCAGAGATTACAATAAATTACATAGCAGCGGAAAATAATACAAAGCACAACTGAAGGTGATACACGGATACAGAGATTTCCGAGCATCGTCCCAACTGTAAATCAGGATCCTGTGAATATAAATCTGCAAAACCAAAACTACTAGCTGCCCGTGTCGAAAATAAGGGCACCCAGAGTTTAGGTTAAAACAATAAACTCCAGGTCAGTCATGTGACTGGTGTGAGAACTAAAACAGTTATTAATATTGGTTTTAAAAGAGAGTAACTCAAGGGACCACGCCGTATAACACGGAACGGGTTTTCTCCCAAGAATACCAGTGCATAGAATAAACAATGAAAAGCTTTTTCGAAAAATGAAGCTATTATAAGACCCAGGTCCCATCACACAATGCAACGCAAGCCGGAGGATAGGGTTTTACCTTATAACAGCCAAACATGCTTGGTACGTTTAAAACCAATCATTTGATACTATAATAAGTGTATAATGTCAAAACAATTTCAATCATAAATATAAATCATAGACAGCATAGCATCCCATGCTACTATGTCGCCATACTAGGCTCTACAAATAAAGCCGAAATATCTCGTATTGGAAATTGGATTTCCGTCATGAGTCGAGGCAAGGGGCAAGCTCCTCTCCGCTTCGAGACACTCTAGCAAATGCTCAGGACTACGCACTCTGGGCAGCCACTGGATCGGTTGGGCCGGTGGTGTTGGCGTCGATCGACGTCGAGAGGGGGGGGGGCTGGGCGTTGCAGTCGAGGAAGAGCAGGGGGGAGGAGGAAGAAGAAGGGAGGGGAAAGAAGAGGAGGGGGCGGCATGTGGGGGCTGCGCCGCCCTGGGGCGCGGCGGCTCATCGGGGGGGGGGGGCATCGATCGCACCCCCTTCTGTTACTTTTTTTTTGATTTTGGAATAGAACGATAGGGGGGGCAGAGGGAATTAAGGGGAGGGAGAGAGAATTTTTAATTTATTTAATTATTTTATTGTTTCATATACAAAAATGTTGACTTTTATTTCGACCTCGAAACGAGGCCCACCGCTTGTCGTCCATAGCGTTTCACCCCCATTCCGAACATAATGGGATATGTATCGTAAGCTGATTCCGCTGTTACAATCAGTTTTCGTCAAAATCAACATATACTTCTATATATTGAATTTGAATGCGTATTTTAATTTACCGGGGCCACATACTAACTCTAAAAATTCCCGAAAAATATTTTCTAGCTTTGTATTGACGATACAGTTCTAACAAAACTAGTTTCGTCGAATTCCGAGACCGTTGGAAAAATGGCCATTTTCCAGTCGATTAAAATCAACTAAAACTGGTCAAATGCGTTTTCCTCTGCCACGCTTACATATTGATTCGAAAATTATGAAATTTGAAAACTAGCAATAATTTGACACTGCGGATCCAACAAAAGTGGTTTCGTCGAAATCCGAGGTCGTTTGCAAAATTCCCATTTTAAAGGGTCTGAATTCCATAGCAACTATTCAGAATTTTCAACTGGACATATCTTTTGATCCCCGCTATGAAATTTCGATTTGTCGGATTCGTTGGAAAGATATTCCCAGTTAGATCCTAATGTTTTTGGTTTCACTAAAATCCGGATTGTTTTGCACCCGGTACATTCAATTGAAGTTTGAAATTGAATTATCGAACTACCGCGCCGTTTTCAATTCCTTTTATAATTATATATATAATTATTTATATTCTAACGACGACGTACATAATATATATGTTCTATTTATATTCAAAATAAATTTCTCGTCAATATTACTTAAAATAATCTATTTTAAATCTTCAAAATTCGTCGAAGTTGCCAAAATAAAATTTTTAAACTGGCCCAGAATTTCCGGGTTATTACAATCTCCCCCACTTAAAACTTTTCGTCCCCGAAAAGGAACAAAGTAGAAAGTGGTTTGATTAATTAACTCTACGCTCGATCTGGCTTCTATTCTCCAACTTTTCAGTTTCTGAGAATTTTCAAATTTTCAAAAATTTGGCTAACACCCTAAATTTTCGAAAAATTTCGCCATAACCTCCCCTGCACCGGGAGCCACGGGAAAATCCCGAAATTGCCATATAGGCCTTCTGATCTCAAAAAGAAAAAGAAAAAGCCAAGCGGCTAGCCAATAGGCTCATAAAATCATCATAACCCAAACAAAACAGTAAATTATAGTAAACATGTACCTATTTGTCGGGCAAACAAATTTTATTCTCTGCTCTAGCCTCCTTGCTATAACCTGTTCAATGTAAGTACATGTATATGCAAGCAAATGCGACTAGTTTTCAATAATATTCCATATTTGGTTCAATTAGGCATAATGGTTCAAAATTATCAAACAAATAAACAAACAACACAAACATCAATCAATTAGTGAATTAGAGTTTCAAATTCATAATTTTGATACATATACAGAAAATCATGTTTTTGATGCCAAATCACAACAATAAATCTATCTATATACGTTTTGGTTCTCACACCAGTCTAATGGAAATATATAGAAATCACACCTTCGAAACACGAAAATAAATACTGGTGATGGCGCGCCATCATCAGAATCATGTCCGGGCGACTAGAATGTGATTCTATATCTATCTAGTATATTAAAACTTCGAATATACGTTCATGACGCGTATATACAAAACCTTTATATATTGGATTGTCCATATTCAATACAAATAAAATATTCAAATACGTATAAAATGATTTAAATTTTCAAAACAAAATTGTTTTCAATTGAAAAATATACTCTTCACACTCGTTCTAGGATACTACTGATCCTATCTCTAACGGGTCATTCTAATTGGATATTACTAATCCAATATCTGATGAACTCTTTCGTACGGTTCTAATGTGTCTTGTTCTCGAGCTCTGTAACCCAAATCTCTGATACCAAATGTGACGGCCGAGAATTTCGCTCGATCCGAATCAGTCGTTAAACCGATCTAGACCGTTCGAAACCCCTGATCGTTTTGAGAACAGGACAAATAAGAACACTAACAGAAGAACATTTCATTGCTATTACAACAATTCCATCAGATACAAGAATATACATAGTATAATTGAATTAATTACATTCGATAAATATCAGAGATTACAATAAATTACATAGCAGCGGAAAATAATACAAAGCACAACTGAAGGTGATACACGGATACAGAGCTTTCCGAGCATCGTCCCAGCTGTAAATCAGGATCCTGTGAATATAAGTCTGCAAAAACAAAACTACTAGCTGCCCGGGTCGAAAATAAGGGCACCCAGAGTTTAGGTTAAAACAATAAACTCCAGGTCAGTCATGCAACTGGTGTGAGAACTAAAACAGTTATTAATATTGGTTTTAAAAGAGAGTAATTCAAGGGACCACGCCGTATAACACGGAACGGGTTTTCTCCCAAGAATACCAGTGCATGGAATAAACAACGAAAAGCTTTTTCGAAAAATGAAGCTATTATAAGACCCAGGTCCCATCACACAATGCAACGCAAGCCGGAGGATAGGGTTTTACCTTATAACAGCCAAACATGCTTGGTACGTTTAAAACCAATCATTTGATACTATAATAAGTGTATAGTGTCAAAATAATTTCAATCATAAATATAAATCATAGACGACATAGCATCCCATGCTACTATGTCGCCATACTAGGCTCTACAAATAAAGCCGAAATATCTCGTATTGGAAATGGGATTTCCGTCATGAGTCGAGGTAGGGGGCAAGCTCCTCTCCGCTTCGAGACACTCTAGCAAATGCTCAGGACTACGCACTCTGGGCAGCCACTGGATCGGTTGGGCCGGTGGTGCTGGCGTTGATCGACGTCGAGAGGGGGGGGGGGGGGCTGGGCGTTGTAGTCGAGGAAGAGCAGGGGGGAGGAGGAAGAAGAAGGAAGGTGAAAGAAGAGGAGGGTGCGACATGTGGGGGTTGCGCCGCCCTGGGGCGCGGCGGCTCATCGGGGGGGGGGGGGCATCGATCGCGCCCCCCTTCTGTTACTTTTTTTTTTGATTTTGGAATAGAACGATAGGGGGGGCAGAGGGAATTAAGGGGAGGGAGAGAGAATTTTTAATTTATTTAATTATTTTATTGTTTCATATACAAAAATGTTGACTTTTATTTCGACCTCGAAACGAGGCCCACCGCCTGTCGTCCATAGCGTTTCACCCCCATTCCGAACACAATGGGATATGTATCGTAAGCTGATTCGACTGTTACAATCAGTTTTCGTCAAAATCAACATATACTTCTATATATTGAATTTGAACGCGCATTTTAATTTACCGGGGCCACATACTAACTCTAAAAATTCCCGAAAAATATTTTCTAGCTTCGTATTGACGATACGGTTCTAACAAAACTAGTTTCGTCGAATTCCGAGACCGTTGGAAAAATGACCATTTTCCAGTCGATTAAAATCAACTGAAACTGGTCAAATGCGTTTTCCTCTGCCACGCTCACATATTGATTCGAAAAATTATGAAATTTGAAACCTAGCAATAATTTGACACTGCGGATCCAACAAAAGTGGTTTCGTCGAAATCCGAGGTCGTTTGCAAAATTCCCATTTTAAAGGGCCTGAATTCCATAGCGACTATTCAGAATTTTCAACTGGACATATCTTTTGACCCCCGCTATGAAATTTCGATTTGTCGGATTCGTTGGAAAGATATTGCCAATTAGATCCTAATGTTTGTGGTTTCACTAAAATCCGGATTGTTTTGCACCCGGTACATTCAATTGAAGTTTGAAATCGAATTATCGAACTACCACGCCGTTTTCAATTCCTTTTATAATTATATATATAATTATTTATATTTTAACGACGACGTATATAATATATAAGTTCTATTTATATTCAAAATAAATTTCTCGTCAATATTACTTAAAATAATCTATTTTAAATCTTCAAAATTCGTCGAAGTTGCCAAAATAAAAATTTTAAACTGGCCAAGAATTTCCGGGTTATTACAATGAAAATCTATTTTTATCTTTTCAAATATGGAGTTTTTCATCCCGATTTTTCCGAAATCATTTCTTATTATTTTACATGAATTATTGATATTTTTAATAATTTTATCAGGGCTCGTACAGTCGATTTCCATTAACGGCCATCGAACTGCACTTACAACGACCTTTTCCAAATTTGACTTCGACATAATTCCAAATCCAACCGTTAGATTTCAAATTTCTAATATTCTTTTGAAAGCTCTTTTCGATACGAACCCAAAGGTTCCAGTTTTAGGAGAATCCGACGGTCGGATCTCCCGTAATATCCATTCGAAGTCAATGGTCGAAGTTCGCGAACTGCCGCGGCGCGGCGCGTTCTATTCAGGCCATTTTATTATATATATAATATATATAATATATACTTCGTCGATTTCCTTTTAAAAACGAATTTTATAAATCGTTTTAAATTCGTTTTCAAAACGATTTCCACTTCTTTTCAAATTCAAATCAAAATTGAATTTTCCCTTACAAATTGGTTTTAAATTCATTTCAAATTGATTTCAATTCAAATTGATTTCTAATTCAATTTTAGTTCGTTTTCAGTTCAATTCAATTTCAATTCGAATTCATTTCAATTCGATTTCAATTCGAATTCATTTCTATTCAGTTTCAGTTCGAATTTCAATTCTTTTCAAAATATCAAATTTTGAAATCACTTTCGATATTCATTAAAAAAATGAATAAAATCGATATAAATATCGTTCACGTCAAAATGGCGTCAATCTAATCAACACGGCTTCATATATTTCTATTTTCAAATATTCTATTTCAAATATTTCTATTTCAAATATTTCTTTTTCAAATATTTCTTTTTCAACTATTTCTATTTCAAAACTGGAATGAGGCCCAATCAATTACCATATAATGTTAGTTATATGGATTTTCTACAACACAAGTATACAATAACAATGATAAATAATCAACCATCATCCAGAGTGCATTCTACACTATATAAGCCTCAAATATAAATATTTAACGCTTATAACAGCCTATCAATCAATCGATCGACATACAACTAAATAATCGGGATTAGTGTACGTCAAATATCATCCCAATACCCGTGTGGGGTTTCAAACAATCAAACATAGATTTTATTTGTGCAGTTGGGCGATATGCAAAATTTATCGTCCCAATCAATATCAGTCAAATGTGTGTATATATACAAATCGTCCAATTTGTTTATTTTTATTTCATTTCATATACACGTTAAAAATTCTATTTTTAACAATAAAATATTTTCAACTATATAAATATTTTATTTCATTTCACATCACACAATCAACTACACATCAAAATCAAACAAACAAGCATACAAGCCGTCCGTGGTCTGTGGACGACGGGTGTCAGGTGCTACTAAACACCGTCTGCATCCTAGTATATATTTCAACTAGAAAATCAAATTAAAAGGTGAGAAGTTCTCACCGACTAGCTAAACCAAACTTCTCGACTCTTCATATGTAGAAAATATCCGCCGTTTCTTCTTTCGTCACTTTCTTCATCCGTATTCACTACATATATAAAAATCGAATTTTTACTTTGCTATTCAATATATAAAAATCAAATTTTTTACTTTGCTATTCAATATATAAAAATCGAATTTTTACTTTGTTATTCGATATATAGAAATCGAATTTTTACTTTTCTATTCAATATATAAAAATCAAATTTTTACTTTGCAATTCAATATATAAAAATCGAATTTTTACTTTGCTATTCAATATATAAAAATCGAATTTTTACTTTGCTATTCAATATATAAAAATCGAATTTTTACTTTGCTATTCAATATATAAAAATCGAATTTTTACTTTGCTATTCAATATATAAAAATCGAATTTTTACTTTACTGTTCAATATATAAAAATCGAATTTTTACTTTGCTATTCAATATATAAAAATCGAATTTTTACTTTACTGTTCAATATATAAAAATCAAATTTTTACTTTGCTATTCAATATATAAAAATCGATTTTTTTACTTTGCTATTCAATATATAAAAATCGAATTTTTACTATGCTAAATAACTAATCTTTCCTTCGCTACAACATTTATAAAAGTCATAACTTTATCCCTTCTTTCCAACATTAAAAATTATACCTTTTCATTCTACAAAAACCATATCTTCTCCTATATAAAGATCGCTTCTTTCATTACATAAAAAGGTCGAACTTTTTCATTCTATAACTACATATACATATAAAAACTGATAAAAAGAAAAGCTGAATCCAAATAAAAACCGATTTAAAATAATGTTTGAATTATATAGAAGAAAACATTGAAAATAAAATAAAAATAATAAAGGCTTACTGTTCATTGGAGGAAGAGAGGGGGTGCTCGTCGGCGTTGGGTGGTCGAGGTGGGGGGTCTCGATGACGGTGGTGGTTGGAGGCGTGGGCGCAGGCGGTTAGGGTGCGAACGGGTCTATGGAGGGGCTGTCTTCGAGCTGGAACGGGAGAGGAGGAGCCAGGGGGTGTGGTCATCTAAAGGGGGCGGCGGCCTACTTGGGGGGGGGGGGGGACGAGGAGGCGACGCCGATCGCCATTTTTTCCTTTTTTTTTATTCTGACCTAATTTGAACCGTGGGGGGGGGGTCTCGATGGAAAGAAAAATAGACAAAAAGGGGGGTTTATTTAATTATTTTATTTCTCTAAAAAGTAACTTTTTATTTCGACCTCGAAACGAGGCCCATCGCCTGTCGTCCATAGCGTATTACCCCTATTCCGAACACAATGGGATAAATATCTTAGGCTGATTCGACCGTTTCGATCAGTTTTCGTCAAAATCAAAATATAACTCTATATATTGAATTTGAACGCGCATTTCAATTTACCGGGGTCACATACTAACTCGAAAAATTCCAAAAAAATATTTTCTGGCTTCGTATTTACGATACGGTCCTAACAAAACTAATTTCGTCTAATTCTGAGGCCGTTTGAAAAATGGCCATTTTCCAGTCGATTGAAATCAACTAAAACTGGTCAAATGCGTTTTCCTTTGCCACGCTCACATATTGACTTGAAAAATTACGAAAATTGGAATCTAGCAATAACTTGACATCACGAATCCAACAAAAGTGGTTTCGTCGAAATCCGAGGTCATTTGCAAAAATTCCATTTTTAAGGGCCTGAATTCTATAGCGACTATTCTGAAATTTCAACTGGACATATCTTTTTATCCCCGCTATGAAATTTTGATTTTTTGGATTCGTTGGAAAGATATTATCAATTAGATTCAAATATTTTTGGTTTCACTAAAATCCGGTTTATTTTGAATCCTGCACATCCATTTGAAGTTTGAAATCAAATTATCGAACTACCGCGCCATTTTCAATTCCTTTTATAAATATAAATAAATATTTATATTCTATCGTCGATTCAAACGAATATATACGTTCGAATTATATTCAAAATAAATTTCTCATCGATATTATTTAAAATAATTCATTTTAAATAATCAAGATTCGCTAAAATTGCCAAAATAAAAATTTTAAATTGGCCCAGATTTCGGGGTTATTACAATCTCCCCCACTTAAAACATTTCGTCCCCGAAAAGGAACAAAGCCGAAAGTTGTTTAACTAATCAACTCAACTTCCATTATTTTGACTACGGCTTAAGTTCTTCAACTTTTCAGTTTCTAAGAACTTTTCAAATTTTTCAAAAATTTGGCTAACACCCTAAATTTTCGAAAAAATTCGCCATAACCTCCCCTGCACCGGGAGCACGGGAAAATCCCGAAATTGCCATACAGGCCTTCTGATCTCAAAAAGAAAAAGAAAAAGCCAAGCGGTTAGCCAATCGGCTCATAAAATCATCATCACCCAAACAAAACAGTAAATTATGATAAACATGTACCTATTTGTCGGGCAAACAAATTTTATTCTCTGCTCTAGCCTCCTTGCTATGACCTGTTCAATGTAAGTACATGTACATGCAAGCAAATGCGACCAATTTTCAATACAATTCAATATTTGATTCAATTAGGCTAAATGGTTCAAAATTATCAAACAAATAAACGAACAACACAACCATCAATCAATTAGTGGATTATCATTTCAAATTCATAATTTTGATATATATTCAAAAATCATATTTTTGGTGCCAAATCACAACAATATATTCTAATTATATTTCGGTTCTCACACCAGTCAATTGGAGATATATAGATATCTCACCTTCGTCACTCGAATATAAATATTGATGATGCCATGGTCATTATCAACATCATCTCCGGGCGGCTAGAGTGTGATTCTATATCTATTCAGTACATTAAAACTTTGAATACCCGTGGATCAGACGTATATGCAAAATCTTTATATACTGGATTGTCCAAATTCAATATAAATAAATATTCAAATACGTATAATTGAATTAAATTTTCAAAACAAAAATTGTTTTCATTTTAAAAATATACTCTTCACACTCGTTCTAGGATACTACTGATCCCATCTCTAATGAGTCATTCTTATTGGATATTGCTAATCCAATTTCTGATGAATTCTTTCGTACGGTTCTAATGTGTCTTGTTCTCTGAGCTTTGTAAACCAAAGCTCTGATACCAACTGTAAAGACCCGCCACTTCCCCGATGAGGAAAGCGCGGATAGTTCATGAACAAGCCACAACAGAACGCAGACGGGAGAACATTTCATTGTTATTACAACAATTCCATCAGAATACAAGAATATACAGAGTATAAATGAATAAATATTACACAGAAATATCAGAGATTTAAATTACATTTAAATAGCAGCGGAAAATAATACAATACACAACTAGAAGGGATATACGGATACAAAGCTTTCCGGATATCATTCCAGCTATAAACCAGGATCCTGTGAATATAAATCTGCAAAACCAAAACTACTAGCTGCCCGTGTCAAAATAAGGGCACCCAGAGTTTAGGTTAAAACAATAAACTCCAGGTCAGTCATCGGACTGGTGTGAGAACTAAAACAGTTATTAATCTTTATTTTAAAGTTCGGTAAATCAAGGGACCACGCCGTATCACACGGAACGGGTTTCCTCCCAAGAATACCAGTACATAAAACATCAGCGCAATGCTAAGTAAAGAAAAATGAAGCTATTATAACACCCAGGTCCTATCACACAATGCAACGCAAGCTGGGGGATAGGGTTTTCCCTTATAATAGCCAAACATGCTTGGTACGTTTAAAACAAATCATTTGATACTATTATAAGTGCATAGTGTATAAAACAACTTCAAATCATAAATATCAATCATAGACGGCATGGGTACCATATATCATGTCGCCATACTAGGCTCTACAATCAAAACCGCAAATGTCACGTATTTGGAAATTGGATTTCCGTCTGTGAACCGAGGCAAAAGATAGTCCTCTACCGATTTGAGACGCTCTAGCCTGTGTCTCAGGAACAGCCGCAACTGCCCCTTGGATCGTCAGGGCTGGTCCACCGATGTGGTTTATTATGCCTGAACAATACGTCTCCCCGCCCTTTGGGGCGTCAATGAGCCAACAAATGACTCCATCGGACCCGGATCGTCCGATCAAACCGAGGCGCCTCGCAACAGCAACAACCACAAAAGTCAAACTTGTCAGGGCGTTTAAAACCACCGACGCCACTTCTAACTAGAAGGAAACGCATGCCCTCCCTGACGTCCTCTCCCGTTTCTGGTTCACAACCGGGGTGCGAGGCTCGCGAATTCACGTTACACAAAGCTATGCCACAAAGGCCGTGCTTTGATCATCAACCGCAAGACTTTGCTTTTCAACATAAGCCTTGATCATTTGCATCTTAGCATGCCATACATGCAAACCACTCTATGCAACCGATATCAGTCACACAGAATGAAATCCGATGTCAGAAACACAGTCCATTTACAAGTCCGTTCTGGGTCTGAACGAAACCGGGGGCACCTAGTACCCTGCATATCCATCGATCTCTAAGTACGTCTGGACGATCACCAACTGTTTCCATCTTCTTGGGTGTACAACCCAATCAAGATCATCAGTAATTACCCAAACGACGTGAAGACCTTCGGTCTTCAACCACCGTCTTCACCTTCGACTTAACGTCGTATCAGTTATTCAGATTAGGATAAACCCGGTCTTTTCGAATAACTCGCGTATATTATAAACAAGTGTTACACAAACACAACATACGCCTCATTCCAATTCATCAGTCACTAATCGTAAATTAATAAGAGAGTAATTCCCCAAATATTAACCCCTAAGGCCGAAACCAACATCAGATCAATATCCAGAAAACCATTCTGCTTAGCTAACCTACAGCTAGTTTCTAAATTTCACATTCATAGGGAAAGGTTCCCACTAATTTTATCAAAGATAAATTCTTTTAAATTTATTCTTTAATCTGCTTTTGAATATCAATTCAAACTAGTCGGGATTAGCGAACCTTACCGAAGTAATCATTGTTTTTAATTTCCCAATCCCAACCTATTCATCCCATGAAGTAAAACGTGTCTTACTTCATATCTAACACCACGGTGTTATCGATAAATTTAATTACCATTTCACGTTTAAATCTAATTAAAGATTTAACTATCGCCTGGAGCAAAACTGGTGATACTCCATCCTCGATCCTTTCAATCTAATTAAAGATTCATTAAAACTCCACTTAGTTTAAATCTGTGACTGGGTTAAAGAATCAGTGTCATTTAAAACACTGTTCACGATAAACCCAAGAATCAATTCGAGTTCAATTCCAATTAAATATTATTTAATTGGTACACTTCATTAAATCTAAATAAAAATATTTAATCTTTTCTCAACTTGGTTCAAGAACAGTGTTAATAAAGACACCATTCACGACAAACCCAAATCACATTTGATATTAAATACAAGGCTCTGAATAGAAAATATACCGGCTTATATTCAATATCAAATTCTACGACCAACAAATATCGTATTGGAAATAACGATATATATATATCTTTCAAATTTCCATAACAACATCTGTATAATCACGAAATCCAACATCGAACTATTCAGAAGATGATTTCGATTCAAATCCATTCCAATTCAATTATTGGAAATCCTGGTTATTTTCAAAACCATTTCAAATCCAATTTATTTGTTTTAAAAATAAATAAATTATTATTCTAGTTCAAAACTAGTTCATTTTGATAAAAATCTATTTTTATCTTTTCAAATATGGATTTTTTCATCCCGATTTTTCCCAAATCATTTCTTATGATTGTACATAAATTATGGATATTTTTAATAATTTTATCAAGGCCCGTACAGTTGATTTCCATCAACGGCCATCGAACTGCACTTACAGCGACCTTTTCCAAATTTGATTTGGACATAATTCCAAATCCAACCGTTAGATTTCAAATTTCTAATATTCGTTAGAAAGCTCTTTTTGATACAAACCCAACGGTTCCAGTTTTAGGAGAATCCGACGGTCGGATCTCCCGTAATATCCGTTCGAAGTCAATGGTCGAAGTTCGCGAACTGCCGCGGCGCGGCGCGTTCTATTCAGGCCATTTTTTTTTATATAATATATATAATATATTTTTCATTGATTTCCTTTTAAAAACGAATTTTATAAATCGTAAATTCGTTTTCAAAACGATTTCCACTTCTTTTCAAATTCAAATCAAAATTGAATTTTCCCTTACAAATTCTTTTTAAATACATTTCAAATTGATTTCAATTCTAATTGATTTCTAATTCAATTTCAGTTCGTTTTCAGTTCAATTCAATTTCAATTCCAATTCATTTCTATTCGATTTCAATTCGAATTCATTTCTATTCAGTTTCAATTCGAATTTCAATTCTTTTCAAAATATCAGATTTTGAAATCACCTTCGATATTCATTAAAAAAAAGAATAAATTCGATATAAATATCGTTCATGTCAAAATGGCGTCAATCTAATCAACACGGCTTCATTTATTTCTATATTCAAATATTCTATTTCAAATATTTCTATTTCAAATATTCCTTTTTCAAATATTTCTTTTTCAAATATTTCTTTTTCAACTATTTCTATTTCAAAACTGGAATGAGGCCCAATCAATTACCATATAATGTTAGTTATATGAATTTTCAACAACACATGCATACAATAACAACGATAAATAATCAACCATCATCCAGAGTGCAATCTACACAGTATAAGCCTCAAATATAAATATTTAACGCTTATAACAGCCTGTCAATCAATCGATCGACATACAACTAAATAATCAGGATTAGTGTACATCAAATATCATCCCAATACCCGTGTGGGGTTTCAAACAATCAAACACAGATTTTATTTGTGTAGTTGGGCGATGTGCAAAATTTATCGTCCCAATCAATATCAGTCAAATGTGTGTGTATAAACAAATCATCCAATTTGTTTATTTTTATTTCATTTCATATACACGTTAAAAATTCTATTTTTAACTATAAAATATTTTCAACTATATAAATATTTTATTTCATTTCACATCACATCACACAATCAACTACACATCAAAATCAAACAAACAAGCATACAAGCCGTCCATGGTCTGTGGACGACGGGTGTCGGGTGCTACTAAACACCGTCTGCATCCTAGTATATATTTCAACTAGAAAATCAAATTAAAAGGCGAGAAGTTCTCACCGACTAGCTAAACCAAACTTCTCGACTCTTCATATGTAGAAAATATCCGCCATTTCTTCTTTCGTCACTTTCTTCATCCATATTCACTACATATATAAAAATCGAATTTTTACTTTGCTATTCAATATATAAAAATCAAATTTTTACTTTGCTATTCGATATATAAAAATCGAATTTTTACTTTGCTATTCGATATATAAAAATCGAATTTTTACTTTGCTATTCAATATATAAAAATCGAATTTTTACTTTGCAATTCAATATATAAAAATCGAATTTTTTACTTTGCTATTCAATATATAAAAATCGAATTTTTTACTTTGCTATTCAATATACAAAAATCGAATTTTTACTTTGCTATTCAATATACAAAAATCGAATTTTTACTTTGCTATTCAATATACAAAAATCGAATTTTTACTTTGCTATTCAATATATAAAAATCGAATTTTTACTTTGCTATTCAATATATAAAAATCGAATTTTTACTATGCTAAATAACTAATCTTTCCTTCGCTACAACATTTATAAAAGTCATAACTTTATCCCTTCTTTCCGACATTAAAAATTATACCTTTTCATTCTACAAAAACCATATCTTCTCCTATATAAAGATCGCTTCTTTCATTACATAAAAAGGTCGAACTTTTTCATTCTATAACTACATATACATATAAAAACTGATAAAAAGAAAAGCCGAATCCAAATAAAAACTGATTTAAAATAATGTTTGAATTATATAGAAGAAAACATTGAAAATAAAATAAAATAAAAATAATAAAGGCTTACTGTTCATTGGAGGAAGATGTGACGATCCCAAAATCCGAGGGGCGGTATTAAGGATAATCATTGGAATATAACACATTAATCATCATAGCAGAGTACAGATAATAGCAGAAACAATAAATAGAATAATTTTACATGGATATGACAGCGGAATCACAACATGTAATAACACCAGAATAGCATAGCGTGGGATATAACTTAGTAAATAAAAGGAAAGTGATCAGTCATCATCGCCAGAGGCAGAATACATACATGCAGTGAGACATAATAAGGGTATCAGTCTACATCGCCGAAGGCGGAATACATATACATATAATAAGAAATACGGAAAGTAAATTAGTCTGCATCGCCAGTGGCGGAATCATAATATAAGTACAGTAATGGCGGAAAATGTCAAAGTCGTCTCTGTGAAGTCAGCCTCGTCATGAGCCAAAAATGCACTCTATGCAGCAGTGCAGAGCCAAAAACAACCTGTCACCTGTGTACTAGGCTGCCCGTGTGAAAATAAGGGCACCCGCGTTTGCAAAGTGAAACAAACAACGAGTCAGTCATGGGGACTGGTATGAGGAATCTATTTAACAATTGAACAACAGTAATAAGCGAATCATAGGACCACGCCACTTTCGCGGAATGGGTTTACTCCAGTGATTGCTAGTGCATTTAAAACAAAGTAAATTCTTTTAAAAACAACGCAATGTTTTTTTGAAAGAATGAAGCCATTATAAGACTCAGGTCCCATCACACAATGCAACGCAAGCCGGAGGATAGAGTTTTACCTTATAATAGCCAAATATGCTTGATACGTATAAAGCAAAAATCATTCGATATTATTACTAGTGCATATATGTTTCAAAAACGAATAGCATCATAAATATCAATCATAGATGGCATAGCTACCATATACTATGTCGCCATACTAGTTCTACAATCAAGTCCGTTATTTCGTATTGGAAATTGGATTTCCATCATGAGTCGAGGAAAGGGGCAAGCTCCTCTCCGCTTCGAGACACTCTAGCAAATGCCTCGGGACTACACACTCTGGGCAACCCCTGGATCGGCTGGGCCGGTCCTCTCTTACGTTTGAGGATTAGTTATTCTTGAACACACGTTTCCCGGTCCTTACAGACCTATAATCGAGGCACCTCGCATTCCAACAACCACTTAGGTGAAAAATAGATATATATGTCAGGGCTGGTAAGTCACTGACACCACCATAGCTAGAAAGAAACGTCATGCTCTCCCAGCGGCCCGTATCCCGTTTTTAACTCGTACCGAGGTGTGAGGCTCGCAAATCTACAAAATACACAAAGCCAGGTCACGCAGACCGTGCTTTGATCATCAACCACAAGACTCTGCTTTGCAACAGAAGCCTTGATCACAGCATCTTGGCATGCCACATAGGCAGTCCACTCCATACGATTGATTTCCATCGACATATAACCCCTGAGCTCGTACGTCTCAGAGAAGGGCGTTAAGCAAAAGAATAAATTCTCCGCCGCCAAACAGATATATATTTAACAGAGATCAATCAGTATAGAACAAAATCCAATGTCAGACACACAGTCCATTTGCAAGTCCGTTCTGGGTCTGAACGAAACCGAAGGCGTCAAATTCCTCGCAAATCCGTACAATCAACACATACGTCCAGACGGCTACTACTTCCGTCCCCTTCCGGTAGCTACTCCGGTCAGGAACCTCAGTAGCGCCCATCCAACCGATACGAAGATCGTCGGTCTTGAATCGTCTTTGCATTTTCCAATTCGAATCGCTCGATAAATTATTTGAAATGAGGGTTAGCTCGGCCTTTTCAAATAATTCACGTCATTAGAATTTAAATCGATTCATTTTATGGTTATATTATTCGACATCCATCTTTCGGTTCTTTAGTGTTATTTTCATGTCATACACATACAACCATCAAATATCAAACAATTCAAGCCCATTTGGTTTATTCTCAATCAATATTGCTTATAATATTTTATAACGATTTTTCGCCATTTTATTTATTTAAAAATGGCCATATTTAATTAAACGACGTTTCAGGTCGTGCCGTGGCACTGGCGCTGTTTTTCCCCTAATTTGTTTTACACATATCGGGAAATCTAACCGTTGGATTTCTACGAAGTCTATATCAGTGGGAAGATATTCCCAAAGCGAACCCAACGGTTCCAGTTTCGTGAGAATCCGACGGTCGGATCTTCCACACTAGTCGTTTGAAGTTACGGTTTCAAAATTCGAACTGCAGCGTCGTTATTCGATTTAATTTAATTATATATATATATATATATATATATATATATAAACGATTCTGGCGCTGTTTTTCTTCAGATTTGAATTAAACATTCCGGACAATCCAACTGTTGGATTTTTACGAGGTTGGTGCCGTTGGAAAGATATTTCCAAGGCGAACCCAGCGGTTGCGGTTTCGGGAAAATCCAATGGTCGGATTTCTCGTTCTAATCGTTTCAAATTACGATTCCGAAACGCGAACTGCACGGCCTCTATTTCTTTTAATTATATTTATATTTATATATATAAATATAGTTCATTCTATAATTTCAACTATAGTTCATTTTATATTTTCAACTTCGTTTTCACTTCAAATATTTCACTAACGCCTTAATATTTCGAAAAATTTCGCCATAACCTCCTTTGTACGGGGAGGGGTTTGGAAATTTATTTGGCCGTATTAGGTACCCAATAAATCCTAAAATGCATTCACATATTTATAGTGATATATTCTGGTGTTTATGGGGGAGCATGTACTGATAATCACTCCAGAGAATAAATTCCCGTCACCCCGTTTCCGTGTGTAAATAAATAGTCCATGTGCCGTATCTAATAACTAGAGCGACGTGATTATTGTCAACTCCAGACCCATGTGGGGTTTTTATTAATCTAGCAATTTATCGTTATAATTTATATAGTCTATATCAGTCATCAGTTCAACCTGTAGTACATAGTCATCACCATACAAGCCTCTTGCTTATATGGTATATCTTCCACCTCGTCACACAAGCTCCAATTGCTTATGTGGAATATGATGAAGTAGGCCTATCGTCAAGAAGTATGCCATGTAGTGTAGTTCAAAATTAATTGTTACTATCCTATGGTGACGTTTATTATTTCACATAGAATAACCAGCACTCCGCATCCAATGGCATTCACAGGAGTCAATATATAAATAAAATTGCGCAGCCAACTCATCAAGGTTCACCTATTTGTCGGGCATGCAAATAATTTCTCTACTCTAAAGTTAATCCATTTTTCCTGTTCAACACATGTATATATATGCAGAACAAAGCTAATAATAATATTTCTAGCAAACTATTATTTATTTCAACACGTGTGTATTTTTAACTAAGCGTATACATGATAAAAGAAATATTTTCATCATCAAAAATATTTATTCGACACGTGTGTATTTTTAACTAAGCGTATACATGATAAAAGAAATATTTTTATTATCAAAAATATTTATTTGACACGTGTGTATTTTTAACTAAGCGTATACATGATAAAAAAAATATTTTTATCATCAAAAATATTTATTCGACACGTGTGTATTTTTAGCTAAGCGTATACATGATAAAAGAAATATTCTTATCATCAAAAATATATATTCGACACGTGGGTATTTTTAACTAAGCGTATACATGATAAAAGAAATATTTTTATCATCAAAAATATTTATTCGACACGTGGGTATTTTTAACTAAGCGTATACATGATAAAAGAAATATTTTTATCGTCAAAAATATTTATTCGACACGTGGGTATTTTTAACTAAGTGTATACATGATAAAAGAAATATTTTATCATCAAAAATATTTATTCGACACGTGGGTATTTTTAACTAAGCGTATACATGATAAAAGAAATATTTTTATCATCAAAAATATTTATTCGACACGTGGGTATTTTTAACTAAGCGTATACATGATAAAAGAAATATTTTTATCATCAAAAATATTTATTCGACACGTGGGTATTTTTATCTCTCCATATTCACAATAAAAATATAGTTTTTATTGTCTATTCAATTTATTTTAAAATACGATAACATTCAACACATGAATTTCAACTCGACGAACAAATTGCAATTCAACACATGAATATTCTATATAGTTTGTATATATATAAAAATGTGATTTTTATTGCTAAAGCCATTTGTTTAAATTCAAATAATATTCAACACATGAATTTCAACTCAACGAACAAATTGCAATTCAACACATGAATATTCTATATAGTTTGTATATATATAAAAATGTGATTTTTATTGCTAAAGCCATTTGTTTAAATTCAAATAATATTCAACACATGAATTTCAACTCAACGAATGAATTGCAACTCAACACATGAATATTCAATATAGTTTGTGTATATATAAAAATGTGATTTTTATTGCTAAAGCCATTTGTTTAAATTCAAATAATATTCAACACATGAATTTCAACTCAACGAATGAATTGCAACTCAACACATGAATATTCGATATAGTTTGTGTATATTTATTTCAACGAATGAAAATTATTCTAACACATAAATATTTCAGAAAATTTCGGCAGCATAACGGCAGGGTAGTTAAAACCGGGACCGTCCCTAGTACGGCTCCTCGCTCTACCTTAAAACCTCGCGGTTTTTGACAATGGGGATCATGCATCTAGTTCGCACGCAGGCGGCATGTTTTATTTTCAATTCCACAATCCTATTCTAATTTGTTTCAACCACAAAAGGGTATTTTTCAACCACAAAGGTATTTTTCAACCATAATATCAACCACAAACAATTATTTCCAACCATTTGTCATACCATATAATATCACGTCAATCACAAGCAATAAATATCGTCCATGGTCTGTGGACGAGGGGAGTATATATATATATATATATATATATATAATAATTCACTTGCATTTCATCACAATTCAAAGCATATATGTTTCAAACAACGCTTGTATAATTTATACATCACTAACATAACTTATACAACACATGTACATGAGGTATACAATGCGTATATAATTTACACTTCGCTTATATAATTTATACAACACGATTTCATTCACACAAATAGTTTAGATTCCTCACATTGGTTATTGCAGTGCTAAAAATCGTAGGAAGGTCAGAAAAATCCGCGGCTTCTTCTAGAATGTAGAGAGCCTCCTTGCGGTCACGGTGTCTCCTGTTTCATCAAATTTCGTTAAAGAACGAAAAAGATATTATTTTTCAAAGTTTTGCAACACTTAAAAGTGTTATTTTCATTTCAGAATTTTACATCAGAAAAGTTTTTAAAACTTCGAAACTAGGTCTCGATTTTTAAGCCAAACCGTACCTCGATGCTTCGATCAGACCACGCTACGTCAAAGAGCTACGAACCACCTCCAGATCGGCGATGGTGGCGATGGGTTCGGTGGCTTGTGGAGGTCGCGGCGGCGCTCTGAAAGGCGCGACTTTTTGGTCGATTTCCGACGCCTACGGTCGATGGAAGGAGACGTGGCTTAGTCGGATGTGGAGAGGAGGCGAAGGCGGTCAGAAGCTTCAACAGGCGGCGGCGGCGAAATCGCCTGAGGCGGCGGCAAAGTCGTCGAGAAGATTCGAGCCCTCTGAGTCGTCCAATAACGCTGGCGGCTAGGGTTTCGTTCTGATTTTTTTTTTAATGAAAAATTCCTATTGGCCAGAGCTTTATAGGAAGTTTTAAATAGTGTTTTTGCAAACGGACTCCTTTTTAAACCCAACGACTATCGCCCCTAGCTAAATACCCCCATTCCGGACACAATGGGATATGTTTCGTTGGCCATTTCGACTGTTACAGTCAGTTATTTTTCAAATTAAAATATAAAACATTCGATATTTAATTTAAACGTACATTTCAATTTGCCAGGGCCACAAACTGAATCGAAAAATTCCAGAAAAATAAATCTAGCTTTGTTTTGACGATACGGTCCTAACAAAACCAGTTTCGTCGAATTCTGAGCTCGTTTGAAAAACGGCCATTTTTAGGTTGACCCATTTTAACAAAATTTGACCAATCACATTTTCTTTTGCCCCGCTCACATACTAGCTTCAAAAATTATGAAATTTGAAACTTAGCAATAATTTGACATCCCGGACCCAACAAAAGTGATTTCGTCGAATTCCGAGGTCGTATGCAAAATCTCAATTTTCAAGGGCTATATATACTATATAGCGACCTTTCTGAAAATTCATTTGGCCATAACTTTTGATTCCCACTATGAAACTTCGATTTTTCAGATTCGTTAGAAAGGTATTGATAAACAGATTTAAATATTTTCAGTTTCGTCAAAATCCGTTATATTTTCCACCCGGTACAGTCAGACAAAGTTTGTATTCAAAATTTCAAACTGCCATACCATACCCGATTCTATATTTTATTGAAATAGGCTAGTTCAATTATTCAAATTCTTTGGTAATAACCTAATTTAAAAATTTTTAACTGGTTCACATTTTCTGGGTTATTACAATCTCCCCCACTTAAAACTTTTCATCCTCGAAAAGGAAATAACAACCAAGCAGGAAATAAAATGTAAATGCAAAGTATTGTAAAGGTACCTTGCACCGGAGTTAGTCAGAGATGTCCACTCTGCATTTGGGATAGGCTTGTTTAATGCTTTCCTCAGTTTCCCAAGTACAGTCTCTAGGATCACTACTCCATTGCACTTTGACTAAATGAATCTTTTTCCTCCTTAGCTCTCTAGTTTCTTTGCCAACTATCTTCAATGGCTCTCTCTTGAGTGCCAATTCTGGAGTTATGTTAATATCATGTTGCGCTGCTTCTTCCACAACAAGATCGGGATCATGAACATGTTTTCTGAGTTGAGATACGTGGAACATATCATGTATACTAGGCAACCAATTAGGTAATGAAACCCTATATGCAAGAGTTCCAATCCGTTCAAGTATAGGAAAGGGACCAATAAATCTCGGTGCCAACTTCCCAGTCTTGCCAAATCTGATTACTCCTCGCATTGGAGAAACTCTTATATAAACATAATCGCCAACGGCGAACGATATATCCCTTCTTCTCGCATCATCATAACTTTTCTGTCCGCTCTGCGCGGTTTTCAATCTCTTCTTAATGAAATCGACTTTATCCGATGCTTCTCGAATCATATCGGGCCCTAACACAAGTCTGTTGCCCGGTTCTACCCAACATGCGGGAGATCTGCACGGTCTACCGTATAATGCTTCAAATGGAGACATTCCCAAACTTGCTTGATAGCTATTATTATAAGAGAATTCTGCTAAATGTAAGTGATCTTCCCATGAGCCTCCAAAATCGATAACGCAAGCCCGTAGTAAATCTTCTAGAATTCTATTCACCCGCTCAGTTTGGCCATCTGTCTGAGGGTGATAAGCGGTGCTTAGATTCAATTTATTTCCCAACTCTTCCTGGAATGCTTCCCAGAATTTGCAAGTAAATAGGGGATCTCTATCACTGACTATATTGAGCGGCACCCCATGTAGTTTAACTATTTCTTTGAAGTAAATCTGTGCTAGACTTTGAGCCGTTCTGTTGGATCGGACAGGTATAAAATGGGCAGTCTTCGTGAAGCGATCTACGATTACCCATATACTGTCGTTTCCTTTTCTAGTTCGAGGCAGGCCATCGATGAAATCCATCGAGATTTGTTCCCACTTCCATCCTGGAATTTCCAATGGTTGTAATAATCCAGCCAATTTCTGCTGTTCACTCTTAACTAGCTGACAAGTGGGGCATCTGCTAACATATAATGAGATAACTCTTTTCATTGACCTCCACCAGAATGTGCGTTTGATATTGTTATACATTTTTCTCACACCGGGATGGATACTCAATTTGGATTTGTGGCATTCATCAAGTATTTCTCTTCTGAGCTCGGGAAGGTTTGGGATGCAAATTCTGCCCTTTAATCTTAGAACTCCTTTGTCGTCGAGTCGGAAACTTGTGGATTCACCTCCTTTGACTCTCTGACTGATTCTTTGAATAAATTCATCGTCATACTGAAGGGTCGAGATCCTGTCTATTAATGAAGACGTGATGACAAAACTGGCGATGATTTCATTCTTTCTGCTGAGCGCATCGGCTACAACATTGGCTTTCCTTGGAGTGTATAGAATTTCAAAATCGTATGCTGCAAGGAATTCTAACCAACGTTGTTGTCTCAAGTTTAGATCTTTCTGGGTGGACAGGTATTTCAAGGATTGATGATCGGTAAATAATTCGAATTTCTCACCCAGTAAATAATGCCTCCAGATTCTTAAAGCAAACACGATAGCTAATAACTCAAGATCATGAGTAGCATAGTTTCTTTCATGCGGCTTTAGTTGACGGCTGGCATAAGCGATCACTTGGCCTTTTTGCATTAACACTGCGCCTAGCCCTCTAATAGAAGCATCTGTCCATACAGCCAAGTCTTGGTTGCCTTCTATAATGGTCAATACTGGAGCAGTTGTCAATTTCAGTTTCAGCTCCTGGAAAGCTTCTTCACATTCGGGAGTCCATTTGAATTTCTCATGCTTCTTTGTAAGCTTTGTCAATACTCCTGATATCTTTGAAAAATCCTGAACGAATTTCCAATAGTAACTAGCCAATCCAAGGAAACTTCGAACTTCTGTGGGAGTTGTAGATTGTTTCCAGTTCTGAATCGCTGTAATTTTGCTTGGATCTACAGCAATTCCTTCTTTTGATACGACATGGCCTAGGAATTTAACTTCATTCTGCCAAAAGACACATTTAGAAAATTTAGCTTTCAAGACATTTCTCCTTAGAATTTTCAACACTTGATCTAAATGTTTTGCATGTTCGTCTTCCGACTTGGAGTAGATTAAAATGTCATCGATGAAGACTACAACAAATTTATTCAATACACCACGGAACACTCTGTTCATAAGATCGACGAAGTATGCCGGAGCGTTACACAAGCCGAACGGCATTACTAACCATTCGTAGAATAAATCAGGACCCCTGAAGGCTGTCAAAGGAACACAGTCTTCGGCTATACGTAATTGGTGGAAACCTGTAGCTAGGTCCATTCTGGATAATACTGTTGCTCCATTTAATTGACCTTACAGATCATCTATTCGGGGCAAGGGATATTTGTTCTTCGGTGTCTGTTTATTGAGATCTCGGTAATCAATGCAAAGTCTTAGAGTACTGTCTGATTTCGGGACAAATACTACTGCTGCTCCCCACGCTGAAAAGCTCGGTCTGATCAGACCTTTCCAAAGCAATTCTCGGGTTTGACTACTTAATTCTTCTTTTTCTTTCGGGGCCATTCTTCTAATTGGATGTACTATTGGTCGGGCGTTAGGAATTAAATCTATTCTAAATTCAATTTCTCTTTGCGGCGGTAAGTTTTCTACTTCTTCAAACACGTCCGCGTAGTTTTTAACGACCGGTATCTTTTCTATCGAAGGGGGAGTTATTTCTAAAGAAGACCAAAATTCTGTTCTATTAATTTCTGAACCGAGACACGGTATAGTGATATGCCCCGATTTTGTCTCTACTTCCACGATTATTTCGGCACATCTAACCTCGGCCTTATATTGTGTCAACCAGTCCAGCCCCAGTATGATATCAAATTCGGAAAGGTCCATGACAATTACTTTAAAAGGAAACCGGTACCGAGAAAAGGAAATAGGTGCTTTACAATATGTACTGAGACTAACAGAACCTCCTATCGGGTTTTGAACTTTAATTGGTTCTTTTAGAATTCTTCGTTTCAATTTTAATTTGTGAACAATGTTACCAGAAATGAAGCTACGTGATGCACCAGTACAGAAACAGGAATATTTTTAATGGTAAGGGTACCTCCCAAGACGTCGGGTTTACCTGATCCATCGGTGGTAGCTGGCGGGGTCTTCCCGTCATAGACATGAGCCACTTGTGCATTCTGCTTCAGAGGACAATTCCTGCTATAGTGTCCCTTCTTATGGCAGTTGTAACATTCGGCTGAGTCATTTGCCTTTGGCTTCCTCGAAGCTTTGCATACATTAGAAAAATGACCTGGCTTCCCGCAGTTGTAGCAATTTCCTTTGGGGATCTTTGCAGGCTTCTGAGTAGCGGCCACGGTAATGCTAGATTCGGGTTGATCTGTTGAAGCCTTGCGCTTATTTCCAGCTTGGCTTTTGGCGCGGTCTTGGCTAGCGTGCCTTTCATCCATGTCTTCGTAATTTCAAGCCATCTCTACTAATTTTGAAAAGGAGAGTTTGATGTTGCTCATAGCTCTATCGTGGTACTTGCGCTTCAGCCCAAATATTAATCTCTTGTTCTTTGCTTTGTTGGTCAAAATCAGCTCTGGAGCATAGCGCGACAACTGTGTGAACTTATTTAGGTAATCCTGAATAGAGAGATCTCCTTGCTGGAGATTAGCAAACTGCTCTCGCATCCTCTCTAGAGCCTGTTCCGGTACAAACTTCTCATTGAACAAAGCTTTGAATTGCTCCCAAGTTCTGACAGTACCAGCTGCATCCTCTGAGGTAATGGCATCCCACCACAGCTCTGCTTCCTCCTGAAGGAGCCAAATACCAAGTCGAGCTTTGTTGTTGGTTCCCATACCCATGCCTTCAAAGATTTTCTCACAGGTCTTCAACCAAGCTATAGCTTCGGTCACTGTGCCAGTGCCAGTAAAAGGTTTTCCCCCAAGATTTCTGTACCTCTTTGCTACTTTATCTAGCTCAAAGTCTTCTGGTGCTGGTGGCTGAACAATAGGGCCTTCCACAACTACGGGGATATTCCCCCGTCCTCCTGCTGCATCTCCTCGGCCTCCACGGCCTCCTCTAGCTGCTGCTCCTCGTGTAGCCATCTAAGAGAATACTGTATAAGCAAGAAAAGAGTCAAGCTCACAGATTTGATAATTTTCATAAATGATAAAGCAGAGGAATACAAGGAAAGATAATGATGATGTACTGATCAAATTGTTTTGCTAATCTGCTTAGCTCATTCTAGGACATTGCTAATCCTATCTCTAATGAGCTACTCGCATTAGAACACTACTGATTCTATTCTGACGAGGTGTTTAATGTGTTAGATCCCGGAACTAAGGTTAACCAAAGCTCTGATACCAACTGTGACGATCCCAAAATCCGAGGGGCGGAAGGATAATCATTGGAATATAACACATTAATCATCATAGCAGAGTACAGATAATAGCAGAAACAATAAATAGAATAATTTTACATGGATATGACAGCGGAATCACATGTAATAACACCAGAATAGCATAGCGTGGGATATAACTTAGTAAATAAAAGGAAAGTGATCAGTCATCATCGCCAGAGGCGGAATACATACATGCAGTGAGACACAATAAGGGTATCAGTCTACATCGCCGAAGGTGGAATACATATACATATAATAAGAAATACGGAAAGTAAATCAGTCTGCATCGCCAGTGGCGGAATCATAATATAAGTACAGTAATGGCGGAAAATGTCAAAGTCGTCTCTGTGAAGTCAGCCTCGTCATGAGCCAAAAATGCACTCTATGCAGCAGTGCAGAGCCAAAAACAACCTGTCACCTGTGTACTAGGCTGCCCGTGTGAAAATAAGGGCACCTGCGTTTGCAAAGTGAAACAAACAACGAGTCAGTCATGGGGACTAGTATGAGGAATCTATTTAACAATTAAACAACAGCAATAAGCGAATCATAGGACCACGCCACTTTCGTGGAACGGGTTTACTCCAGTGATTGCTAGTGCATTTAAAACAAAGTAAATTCTTTTAAAAACAATGCAATGTTTTTTTGAAAGAATGAAGCCATTATAAGACTCAGGTCCCATCACACAATGCAACGCAAGCCGGAGGATAGAGTTTTACCTTATAATAGCCAAATATGCTTGATACGTATAAAGCAAAAATCATTCGATATTATTACTAGTGCATATATGTTTCAAAAACGAATAGCATCATAAATATCAATCATAGACAGCATAGCTACCATATACTATGTCGCCATACTAGTTCTACAATCAAGTCCGTTATTTCGTATTGGAAATTGGATTTATGTCATGAGTCGAGGCAAGGGGCAAGCTCCTCTCCGCTTTGAGACACTCTAGCAGATGCCTCGGGACTACACACTCTGGGCAACCCCTGGATCGGCTGGGCCGGTCCTCTCTTACGTTTGAGGATTAGTTATTCCTGAACACACGTTTCCCGGTCCTTACAGACCTATAATCGAGGCGCCTCGCATTCCAACAACCACTTAGGTGAAAAATAGATATATATGTCAGGACTGGTAAGTCACTGACACCACCATAGCTAGAAAGAAACGTCATGCTCTTCCAGCGGCCCGTATCCCGTTTTTAACTCGTACCGAGGTGTGAGGCTTGCGAATCTACGAAATACACAAAGCCAGGTCACGCAGACCGTGCTTTGATCATTAACCACAAGACTTTGCTTTGCAACAGAAGCCTTGATCACAGCATCTTGGCATGCCACATAGGCAGTCCACTCCATACGATTGATTTCCATCGATATATAACCCCTGAGCTCGTACGTCTCAGAGAAGGGCGTTAAGCAAAAGAATAAATTCTCCGCCGCCAAACAGATATATGTTTAACAGAGATCAATCAGTATAGAACAAAATCCAATGTCAGACACACAGTCCATTTGCAAGTCCGTTCTGGGTCTGAACGAAACCGGAGGCGTCAAATTCCTCTCAAATCCGTACAATCAACACATACGTCCAGACGGCTACTACTTCCGTCCCCTTCCGGTAGCTACTCCGGTCAGGAACCTCAGTAGCGGCCATCCAACCGATACGAAGATCGTCGGTCTTGAATCGTCTTTGCATTTTTCAATTCGAATCGCTCGATAAATTATTTGAAATGAGGGTTAGCTCGGCATTTTAAAATAATTCACGTCATTAGAATTTAAATCGATTCATTTTATGGTTATATTATTCGACATCCATCTTTCGGTTCTTTAGTGTTATTTTCATGTCATACACATACAACCATCAAATATCAAACAATTCAAGCCCATTTGGTTTATTCTCAATCAATATTGCTTATAATATTTTATAACGATTTTTTGCCATTTTTATTTATTTAAAAATGGCCATATTTAATTAAACGACGTTTCAGGTCGTGCCGTGGCACTGGCGCTGTTTTTCCCCTAATTTGTTTTACACATATCGGAAAATCTAACCGTTGGATTTCTACGAAGTCTATATCAGTGGGAAGATATTCCCAAAGCGAACCCAACGGTTCCAGTTTCGTGAGAATCCGACGGTCGGATCTTCCACACTAGTCGTTTGAAGTTACGGTTTCAAAATTCGAACTGCAGCATTGTTATTCGATTTAATTTAATTTAATTATATTTATATTTATATATATAAATATAAATGATTCTGGCGCTGTTTTTCTTCAGATTTGAATTAAACATTCCGGACAATCCAACCGTTGGATTTTTACGAGGTTGGTGCCGTTGGAAAGATATTTCCAAGGCGAACCCAGCGGTTGCGGTTTCGGGAAAATCCGATGATCGGATTTCTCGTCCTAATCGTTTCAAATTATGATTCCGAAACGCGAACTGCACGACCTCTATTTCTTTTAATTATATTTATATTTATATATATAAATATAGTTCATTCTATAATTTCAACTATAGTTCATTTTATATTTTCAACTTCGTTTTCACTTCAAATATTTCACTAACGCCTTAATATTTCGAAAAATTTCGCCATAATCTCCTTTGTACGGGGAGGGGTTTGGAAATTTATTGGGCCGTATTGGGTACCCAATAAATCCTAAAAAGCATTCACATATTTATAGTGATATATTCTGGTGTTTATGGGGGAGCATGTACTGATAATCACCCCAGAGAATAAATTCCCGTCACCCCGTTTCCGTGTGGAAATAAATAGTCCATGTGCCGTATCTAATAACTAGAGCGACGTGATTATTGTCAACTCCTGACTCGTATGGGGTTTTTATTAATCTGGCAATTTATCATTATAATTTATATAGTCCATATCAGTCATCAGTTCAACCTGTAGTACATAGTCATCGCCATACAAGCCTCTTGCTTATATGGTAAATCTTCCACCTCGTCACACAAGCTCCAATTGCTTATGTGGAATATGATGAAGTATGCCTATCGTCAAGAAGTATGCCATGTAGTGTAGTTCAAAATTAATTGTTACTATCCTATGGCGACATTTATTATTTCACACAGAATAACCAGCACTCCGCATCCAATGGCATTCACAGGAGTCGATATATAAATAAAATTGCGCAGCCAACTCATCAAGGTTTACCTATTTGTCGGGCACGCAAATCATTTCTCTACTCTACAGCTAATCCATTTTTCCTGTTCAACACATGTATATGTATGCAGAACAAAGCTAATAATAATATTTCTAGCAAACTACTATTTATTTCAACACGTGTGTATTTTTAACTAAGCGTATACATGATAAAAGAAATATTTTTGTCATCAAAAATATTTATTCGACACGTGTGTATTTTTAACTAAGCGTATACATGATAAAAGAAATATTTTTATCATCAAAAATATTTATTTGATACGTGTGTATTTTTAACAAAGCGTATACATGATAAAAAAAATATTTTTATCATCAAAAATATTTATTCGACACGTGTGTATTTTTATCTAAGCGTATACACGATAAAAGAAATATTCTTATCATCAAAAATATTTATTCGACACGTGGGTATTTTTAACTAAGCGTATACATGATAAAAGAAATATTTTTATCATCAAAAATATTTATTCGACACATGGGTATTTTTAACTAAGCGTATACATGATAAAAGAAATATTTTTATCATCAAAAATATTTATTCGACACGTGGGTATTTTTAACTAAGCGTATACATGATAAAAGAAATATTTTTATCATCAAAAATATTTATTCGACACGTGGGTATTTTTAACTAAGCGTATACATGATAAAAGAAATATTTTTATCATCAAAAATATTTATTCGACACGTGGGTATTTTTAACTAAGCGTATACATGATAAAAGAAATATTTTTATCATCAAAAATATTTATTCGACACGTGGGTATTTTTATCTCTCCATATTCACAATAAAAATATAGTTTTTATTGTCTATTCAATTTATTTTAAAATACGATAACATTCAACACATGAATTTCAACTCGACGAACAAATTGCAATTCAACACATGAATATTCTATATAGTTTGTATATATATAAAAATGTGATTTTTATTGCTAAAGCCATTTGTTTAAATTCAAATAATATTCAACACATGAATTTCAACTCAACGAACAAATTGCAATTCAACACATGAATATTCTATATAGTTTGTATATATATAAAAATGTGATTTTTATTGCTAAAGCCATTTGTTTAAATTCAAATAATATTCAACACATGAATTTCAACTCAACGAATGAATTGCAACTCAACACATGAATATTCGATATAGTTTGTGTATATATAAAAATGTGATTTTTATTGCTAAAGCCATTTGTTTAAATTCAAATAATATTCAATACATGAATTTCAACTCAACGAATGAATTGCAACTCAACACATGAATATTCGATATAGTTTGTGTATATTTATTTCAACGAATGAAAATTATTCTAACACATAAATATTTCAGAAAATTTCGGCAGCATAACGGCAGGGTAGTTAAAACCGGGACCGTCCCTAGTACGGCTCCTCGCTCTACCTTAAAACCTCGCGGTTTTTGACAATGGGGATCATGCATCTAGTTCGCACGCAGGCGGCATGTTTTATTTTCAATTCCACAATCCTATTCTAATTTGTTTCAACCACAAAAGGGTATTTTTCAACCACAAAGGTATTTTTCAACCATAATATCAACCACAAACAATTATTTCCAACCATTTGTCATACCATATAATATCACGTCAATCACAAGCAATAAATATCGTCCATGGTCTGTGGACGAGGGGAGTATATATATATATATATATATATATATATATATAATAATTCACTTGCATTTCATCACAATTCAAAGCATATATGTTTCAAACAACGCTTGTATAATTTATACATCACTAATATAACTTATACAACACATGTACATGAGGTATACAATGCGTATATAATTTACACTTCGCTTATATAATTTATACAACACGATTTCATTCACACAAATAGTTTAGATTCCTCACATTGGTTATTGCAGTGCTAAAAATCGTAGGAAGGTCAGAAAAATCCGCGGCTTCTTCTAGAATGTAGAGAGCCTCCTTGCGGTCACGGTGTCTCCTGTTTCATCAAATTTCGTTAAAGAACGAAAAAGATATCATTTTTCAAAGTTTTGCAACACTTAAAAGTGTTATTTTCATTTCAGAATTTTACATCAGAAAAGTTTTTAAAACTTCGAAACTAGGTCTCGATTTTTAAGCCAAACCATACCTCGATGCTTCGATCAGACCACGTTGCGTCATAGAGCTACGAACCACCTCCAGATCGGCGGTGGTGGCGATGGGTTCGGTGGCTTGTGGAGGTCGCGGCGGCACTCTGAAAGGCGCGACTTTCTGGTCGATTTCCGACGCATACGGTCGATGGATGGAGGCGTGGTTTGGTCGGATGTGGAGAGGAGGCGAAGGCGGTCAGAAGCTTCAACAGGCGGCGGCGGCGAAATCGCCTGAGGCGGCGGCAAAGTGTCGAGAAGATTCGAGCCCTCTGAGTCGTCCAATAACGCTGGCAGCTAGGGTTTCGTTCTGATTTTTTTTTAATGAAAAATTCCTATTGGCCAGATCTTTATAGGAAGTTTTAAATAGTGTTTTTGCAAACGGACTCCTTTTTAAACCCAACGACTGTCGCCCCTAGCTAAATACCCCCATTCCGGACACAATGGGATATGTTTCGTTGGCCATTTCGACTGTTACAGTCAGTTATTTTTCAAATTAAAATATAAAACATTCGATATTTAATTTAAACGTACATTTCAATTTGCTAGGGCCACAAACTGAATCGACAAATTCCAGAAAAATAAATCTAGCTTTGTTTTGACGATACGGTCCTAACAAAACCAGTTTCGTCGAATTCTGAGCTCGTTTGAAAAACGGCCATTTTTAGGTTGACCCATTTTAACAGAATTTGACCAATCACATTTTCTTTTGCCTCGCTCACATACTAGCTTCAAAAATTATGAAATTTGAAACTTAGCAATAATTTGACATCCCGGACCCAAAAAAAGTGGTTTCGTCGAATTCCGAGGTCGTATGCAAAATCTCAATTTTCAAGGGCTATATTTACTATATAGCGACCTTTCTGAAAATTCATTTGGCCATGACTTTTGTTCCCGCTATGAAACTTCGATTTTTTAGATTTGTTAGAAAGGTATTGATAAACAGATTTAAATATTTTCAGTTTCATCAAAATCCGTTATATTTTCCACCCGGTACAATCAGACAAAGTTTGTATTCAAAATTTCAAACTGCCATACCATACCCGATTCTATATTTTATTGAAATAGGCTAGTTCAATTATTCAAATTCTTTGGTAATAACCTAATTTAAAAATTTTAAACTGGTTCACATTTTCCGGGTTATTACAGAAGAGGTGGGGTGCGTCGGCGCTGGGTGGTCGAGGGGGGGTCTCGATGACGGTGGCGGTTGGAAGCGTGGGCGCAGGCGGTTAGGGTGCGAACGGGTCTATGGAGGGGCTGTCTTCGAGCTGGAACGGGAGAGGAGGAGCCAAGGGGGGAGGGTGCGGTCATCTAGAGGGGACGGCGGCCTACTGGGGGGTCGCGACGAGGAGGCGATGTCGATCGCCATTTTTTTCTTTTTTTTTATTCTGACCTAATTTGAACGGGGGAGGGGGGGTCTCGATGGAAAGAAAAATAGACAAAAAGGGGGGGTTATTTAATTATTCTATTTCTCTAAAAGTAACTTTTTATTACGACCTCGAAACGAGACCCACCGCTTGTCGTCCATAGCGTATTACCCCCATTTCGAACACAATGGGATAAATATCTTAGGCTGATTCGACTGTTTCGATCAGTTTTCGTCAAAATCAAAATATAACTCTATATATTGAATTTGAACGCGCATTTCAATTTACTGGGGTCACATACTAACTCGAAAAATTCCAGAAAAATATTTTCTGGCTTCGTATTTACGATACGGTCCTAACAAAACTAATTTCGTCGAATTCTGTGGCCGTTTGAAAAATGGCCATTTTCCAGTCGATTAAAATCAACTAAAACTGGTCAAATGCGTTTTCCTTTGCCAAACTCACATATTGACTCGAAAAATTACGAAAATTGGAATCTAGCAATAACTTGACATCACGGATCCAACAAAAGTGGTTTCGTCGAAATCCGAGGTCGTTTGCAAAAATTCCATTTTTAAGGACCTGAATTCTATAGCGACTATTCTGAAATTTCAACTGGACATATCTTTTTATCCCCGCTATGAAATTTTGATTTTCCGGATTCGTTGGAAACATATTATCAATTAGATTCAAATATTTTTGGTTTCACTAAAATCCGGTTTATTTTGAATCCTGCACATCCATTTGAAGTTTGAAATCGAATTATCGAACTACCGCGCCATTTTCAATTCCTTTTATAAATATAAATAAATATTTATATTCTATCGTCGATTCAAACGAATATATACGTTCGAATTATATTCAAAATAAATTTCTCGTCGATATTATTTAAAATAATTCATTTAAAATAATCAAGATTCGCTAAAATTGCCAAAATAAAAATTTTAAATTGGCCCAGATTTCCGGGTTATTACAATAAATTCTCCGCCGCCAAACAGATATATATTTAATAGAAATCAATCACACAGAATAAAACCCAATTTCAGACACACAGTCCATTTACAAGTTCGTTCTGGGTCTGAACGAAACCGGAGGTACTTTGTACCTCGCATATCCATCGATCTCCAAGTACGTCTGGACGATCACCAACTGATTCCCTCCTCTTGGGTGTACAGCCCAATCAAGATCATCAGTAATCACCCAAACGATGTGAAGACCTCCGGTCTTCGACCACCGTCTTCATCCTCGACACATCGTCGAATCAGTTATTCAGAATGGGATAAACCCGGTCTTTCTGAATAACTCGCGTATATAATACACAAGTGTTACACAAACACAACATACGCCTCATTCCAATTTAGAATATTCTTTTATTCAAATATTCTTATACTTTGGGAAAGGTTCCCATAAATTTTATCAAAGATAAATTCTTTAAATTTGTTCTTTAATCTTCTTTTGAATATCCATTCAAATTTGTCGGGATTAGCGAACCATACCGAATTAATCATTTATTTTATTTCCCAATCCCAACTTATTCATCCCATGAAGTAAAACTGGTCATACTTCATATCTCACACCACAGTGTTATCGATAAATTCAATTACCATTTCACGTTCAAAACTAATTAAAGATTTAACTATCGCCTGGAGCAAAACTGGTGATACTCCATTCTCGATTATTTCAATCTAATTAAAGATTCATTAAAACTCCACTTGGTTTTAATCTTCCCAATAATCACTATCAAGGATTATTTAACTTGGGAAATCATATCCTGTCTTTAACTGGGTTAAAGAACCAATGTCATTTAAAACACGGTTCACGATAAACCCAAAATCACATTATATTCCATCAACCTTTAACTGTAAATTAGCAAGTGAACAATTTCCTAAGTATTAACCCCGAAGGCTGAAACCAACATCAGATCAATACCCAAGAAACCATTCAACTTAACTAATCTCCAGTTAGTTCCTGATTTTCTTAACTCCGTTGGGTCTAAGAACAGTATTATTAAAGATACCATTCACGACAACCCAGAATCACATTCCATTTACAAGGGAATCTTCATAGAATACAAATCGATATATATAACCGACATAAAATTCCATATCCGACTAATAATATAAATGGAATAACAGAAAAGCCTTTTAAATTCCAGATATATTAGTTGTCTTCCTCCACAGAAATTCACTTCGATCATTACCAAATCGAATTCCATTCCGTTCCAATTTATTTTATTAAAATGGAAAGCTTTACTTTGGAAAATCTCCTTTAAATCTTAACAAAAGATTTATAATTTCCAAATCACATTTCACTGTAAATCGGGTTAAAGAACGAATGTCATTAAAACACAGTTCACGATAAACCCAATTCACATTTCATTAATTATCGGGTTAAAGAACAAGTGTTATTTAAAACACCATTCACGATAAACCCAAAAATCAATTCAAATTCAATTCCAATTAAATACCATTTAATTGGTATACTTCGTTAAATCTAAATAAAAAGATTTAATCTTTTTCTCAACTGGGTTTAAGAACAGTGTTAATGAAGACACCATTCATGACAAACCTAAATCCCATTTGATATTAAATATAAGGCCCTGAGTAGAAAATATATCGGCTTATATTCAACATCCGATTCTATGACCAACAAATATCGTATTGGAAATAATGATATTAATATATCTTTCAAATTTCCATAACAATATCTATATAATCACATAATCCAACATCGAAATATTCCAAAGACAATTTCGATTCAAATCCATTCCAATTCAATTATTGGAAATTCTGGTTATTTTAAAAACCATTTCAAATCCAATTTATTTATTTTAAAAATAAATGGAATTATAATTCTAGTTCAAAACTAGTTCATTTCGATAAAAATCTATTTTTATCTTTTCAAATATGGAAATTTTCATCCTAATTCTTTCCAAATCATTTCTTATGATTTTACACAAAATATTACTATTTTTAATAATTTTATCAAGGCCCGTACAGTCGATTTCCATCAACAGCCATCGAATTGCACTTATTGCGACCTTTTACAAATTTGATTTGGACATAATTCCAAACCCAACCGTTAGATTTCAAATCTCTAATATTTGTTAGAAAGCTCTTTTCGATATGAACCCAACGGTTTCGGTTTTAAGAGAATCCGACGGTCGGATCTTCCGTAATGTCCATTCGAAATCAATGGTCGAAATTCGCGAACTGCCGCAGCGCGGCGCATTCTATTCAGGCCATTATATATATAATATATATATTATATATATTTCATCAATTTCCTTTTAAAATTTATTTTATAAATCATTTTAAATTCGTTTTCGAAATGATTTCAACTTCATATTCAATTTCAAATCAAAATTGAATATTCTATATCATCGCTATATAAATGATAGTATTTTCAAAATATTATATTTTGAAATCAATTCCTTTTCGATATTCATTATAAAAACGAATATAATCGATATAAATCTCGTATCCATCAAAATGGTGCAATCTATTCAACACGGCTTTATATATTTCAATAACTTCGTTATTCTATTCAACAAATGAATATTTTCTTCAACACATGAATTTTCTTCTATTCAAAACATGAATATATATTTTATTCAACACATGAATTTTCTTCTATTCAACACATGAATATATATTTTATTTAGCACATGAATTTTCTTCTATTCAACACATGAATATATATTTTATTTTCCAACTTGGAATGAGGCCTAATCAATTACCATATAATGTTAATTATATAGATTCCCTACAACACATGTATATAATAGCAACGATGAATCATCAACCATCATCCAGAGTGCACCACACAACTGCATAAGCATTAAATATAAATATTTAATGCTTATAACAGTCTGTCAATCAATCGATCGACATACAGCTAATTATTAGGACTAGTGTATGTCCAATTTCATCCCAACACCCGTATGGGGTTTTCAAACAATCAAACACAGGTTTTATTTGTGCAGTTGGGCAATGTGTAAAATATATCGTCCCAATCCATATCAGTCAAATGTGTGTACATAAACAAATCGTCCGATTCGTTTATAACTTTTTATTTTATATACACGTTAAAAATTATATTTTTAACCATAAAATAATTTATTTCATTCCACTACACACAATCATTTTTCACAACACATCAATCAAACAAACAAGCCATTCATGGTCTGTGGACGACGGGTGCGGGTGCTGCTAAGCACCGTCTGCATCTTAGTAAATATTTAAACTAGAAAACAAAATAAAAGTGACGAGAGCTTTGGGATCCACTCCGTCATTCTTTATTTCTGAACAGTTCAGATTTGCCCTACATTCCAACTCAACCATTTCACGCTGTTCACAATAAAAATCACATTTTTATTCTTGTACTGTTCATATAAAAATCACATTTTTATTCTTCTCATTATATAAAAATCATATTTTTATTTTGCTACCTAAATAAAACTTATATTTTTATATTCTCTATTATATAAAAATTCTATTTTCAATCCGCTACTCATATAAAGATCGAATTTTTATTTCGCTACAACATATATAAAAATCGTATTTTTATATTCTCTATCTTATAAAAATCATATCTTTATAATCTCTACTATATAAAAAATCATATTTTTATAATCTCTACTATATAAAAATTATATTTTCCTTCTCTACATTATATAAAAATCATATTTTTATATCGTTTTTATATATATAAAAATCTCATCCTTTTGTCAACACTAGGTAGATAAAAATCAAATCTTTTTGCATATACAAATCTATCCTTTTCATGTATAATGATCATTCCTTTTCATTGTTAAAAATCTCGTATTTTCTATTATAAAATCTCGTCTTTGAAGATGATATATTTATTTATTTATTTTTATAAAAATCTAACTTTAAAAACAATGTTAATTTTCTTTTTCAAAGATATTACTATGTTTATATTCAAAAATATTGCTATGTTTATATTCAAAAATGTTCTGTGTATATATATTTTTTCACCTATGTTGTGTATTTATAATTTTTCAACTATGCTGTGTATTTATATTTTTTTCCAACTAAGTACAAGTAAAATAAAATAATAATAAAAAGAAGAAGAAGGCAGAACCTTTCTTCCAGGAACCACGGGTTTGTTCGAACCCATACAACAAAATTAGGGCTCCATCTTCCATGCATCACCTCAGACCGGACCTTCATTTCCAACCGCCACCTGGAGCGCCTTCACTTGAGCTTCATTTCCCCTACAACCGCACCCCACTCGGTGGTCATAATCCCCTAGAAATCGACGAGGTACAACGGCGGTTTCCAAAGGACTGGGGCTCTAGGGGAATCGAATGGAGGGAGGGGCGGGGATATGGCTGATCGTCGGTGGAGGAGTTCGGAGGGGGAGGCGTCGGCTGATGGAGAAGGCGTCAAACGAAGGAGGAGCGGGATTTGGGTTTTCAACTGAAAAGGAGGCACGACTTTTTAATTAAAGGGGGTTAGGGTTCTGGATAAAAGGGGGAGGGTATTTATATTTAATTATATTATTATTTAAATTCTATTTTTCCAATTTTACTTGTTTGTTGCTCTCAACTCCAAACGAACTCCAAACAAGACCCAACGACTGTCACCCCTAGTTAATTACCCCCATTCCGAACACAATGGGATATGTATCGTAGGGCAATTCTAATGTTTCGATCAGTTTCCATTAAAATTAAAACATAAATCTATATATTCTACTTTAAACGTACATTTCAAATTACCGGGGCCACATACGGACTCTAAAAATTCCCAAAAAATTATTTCTAGCTTCGTATTGACGATACGGTCCTAACAAAACTAATTTCGTCAAATTCCGAGACCGTTTGAAAAACGGCCATTTTCTAGTCGCCCCAAATTGACTAAACTGTTAAAACACGTTTAACTTCGCCACACTCATATACTGATTCAGAAAATTATGAATTTTGAAAGCTAGCAATAATTTGACATCCCGGATCCAACAAAAGTGGTTTCGTCGAAAACCGAGGTCGTTTGCAAAATTTACATTTTTAAGGGCCTTATATATATATATATATATATAAAATATATATATTCCACAGCGACTTTTCTGAATTTTAAACTGGACGTATATCTCAAATTTTAAAGTGAAATCTCAGTTTATTACATCCGTTAGAAAGATATGATTAACTAGAATCAAATATTTCTTGTTTCGTCCAATTCCGACTTAAAACGAATTCTGTATATTCATTTGAAATTCGAAATTGAATTTTCAAACTACCGTGCCATTTTCAATTCCTTTTATAATTATAAATAAATATTTATATTCTAACGACGATTCAAATAAATATATACGTTCTAATTCTATTCAAAATAAATTTCTCGTCGTCATTATTTAAAATAATTCATTTTAAATATTCAAAATTCATCAAAATTGCCAAAATAAAATTTTTAAATTGGCTCAGATTTCCGGGTTATTACAATCTCCCCCACTTAAAACTTTTCGTCCCCGAAAAGGAACGAAGCCGAAAGTTGTTTAACTAATCAACTCAACTTCCATTATTTTCATTACGGCTTAAGTTCTTCAACTTTTCAGTTTCTAAGAACTTTTCAAATTCTTCAAAAATTTGGCTAACACCCTAAATTTTCGAAAAATTTCGCCATAACCTCCCCTGCACCGGGAGCTTCGGGATATTTCAAATAGCCTCCCATGGCCCTCACCAATCCAAAAAGAAACAGCCAAGCGGCTAGCCAATCGGCTCATAAAATCATCAGAAACCCAATAAATTTGTAAACATGTACCTATTTATCGGGCAAACAATTTTATTCCTTTTCTCTAGCCTCCTTGCTATGACCTGTTCAATGTAAGTACATGTATATGCATAAAATGCGACTAATTTTCAATACAACTCAATATTTGGTTCAATTTGGCTAAAGGTTCAACATTTAATTAATCGAACAATAATCAAATGATACAATCAGCAATCAATTTGTTGATTATCCTTTCAAATTCATAATTTTGATACATAGTCAAAAATCACATTTTTGGTGCCAATTCACAACAATAAGCCCTATCTAGCTTTGATTCTCACACCAGTCAATTGGAATCATATAGAAATCCCACTTTCGTCACTCGAACATAAATTCTGATGATGATCGATTAATCATCAGAACCATCTCCGGGCGACTAGAGTGCAATTCCATATCTATCCAGTATATTAAAAATTCAAATACACGCGGATTAGATGTATATGCAAAATCTTTATATACTTGATTGTCCAAATCAATATAAAATAAATAATCAAATACGTATAATTGATTTAGATTTTCAAAACAAAATTGTTTTCAATTTTATTTATATATTCTTCACACTCGTTCTAGGATACTACTGATCCCATCTCTAACGAGTCATTCTCATTGGATATTACTAATCCAATTTCTGATGAATTCTCTCGTTTGTTTAATATGCCTTGTTCTCTGAGCTCTGAACCAAAGCTCCGATACCAAGCTATAACGATAAGGAATTTCGCTCGATCCAAGTCAATCGCTAAACTGACCAAGACCGTTCGAAACCCCTGATTGTTTTGAGAACATGACAAATTGGAACACAAACAGAAGAACATTTCGTTGTTTATTACAACAATTCCATCAGAATACAAGATTATACAGAGTATGAATAAATATTACACATTCGATAAATATCAGAGATTTACAAATTACAATGCAGCGGGAAAATAATACAAAACACAACTGAATGAGATATACGGATACAGAGCTTTCCGGATATCGTTCCAGCTGTAAACCAGGTTCCTGTGAATATAAATCTGCAAAACCAAAACTACTAGCTGCCCATGTCAAAATAAGGGCACCCAGAGTTTAGGTTAAAACAATAAACTCCAGGTCAGTCATGTGACTGGTGTGAGAACTAAAACAGTTATTAATCTTTATTTTAAAGTTAGGTAAATCAAGGGACCATGCCGTATAACACGGAACGGGTATCCTCCCATGAATACCAGTGCATAAAGCAACAGCGCAATGCTAAATAAAGAACAATGTAGCTATTATAAGACCCAGGTCACATCACACAATGCAACACAAGCCGGAGGATAGGGTTTTACCTTATAATAGCCAAAGCATGCATGATACGCTAAATTTCATGTTTTATTATTACTATAAGTGTATAGTGTCAAAAAAAAATTCATTCATAAGTATTAAGCATAGACGACATGGGTATCATATATCATGTCGCCAATACTAGGCCCTACAATCAAAAACGCAAATGTCACGTATTGGAAGTTGGATTTCCATCTGTGAACCAAGGAAAGGGATCGTCCTTACCGAATTCAAGACGCTCTAGCCCGTGTCTCAGGCAAGCGCGCAGACAAGCCTTGGATCGTCAAGGTCGGTCCACTGATGTGGATTAAAATGCCTGAACACTACGTTTCCCCACCCTATGGGGTGTCAATGAGTCCAATGACTCCATCGGCTCCACATAGTTACAGATATATCTGAGGCGCCTCACACCCCAACAACCACATAAGTCAAACTCGTAAGGTCATGTCAAACCACTGACGCCACTTCTAGCTAGAAGGAAACGCATGCCCTCCCTGAAGTTCTCTCCCGTTTCTGGTTCACAACCGGGGTGTGAGGCTCACGAACTAACGCTACACAAAGCTGTGCCACACAGGTTGTGCTTTGATCATCAACCACAAGACTTTGCTTTTCAACAAAAGCCTTGATCATTTGCCACACAGGCAATTCAGTCCATGCAATTGATATCCATCAATATATAACCCATGAGCTCGTACGTCTCCAAGAAGGGCGTTAAGCAGGAGAATAAATTCTCCGCCGCCAAACAGATATATATTTAATAGAAATCAATCACATAGAATAAAACCCAATGTCAGACACACGGTCCATTTACAAGTTCGTTCTAGGTCTGAACGAAACCGCATGCACCTTGTACCTCGCATATTCATCGATCTCCAAGTACGTCTGGACGATCACCAACTGATTCCCTCCTCTTGGGTGTACAGCCCGATCAAGATCATCAGTAATCACCCAAACGATGTGAAGACCTCTGGTCTTCGACCACCATCTTCATCCTCGACACATCGTCGAATCAGTTATTCAGAATGGGATAAACCCGGTCTTTCTGAATAACTCGCGTATATAATACACAAGTGTTACACAAACACAACATACGCCTCATTCCAATTCAGAATATTATTTTATTCAAATATTCTCATACTTTGGGAAAGGTTCCCATAAATTTTATGAAAGATAAATTCTTTAAATTTATTCTTTAATCTCCTTTAGAATATCCATTCAAATTAGTCAGGATCAGCGAACCATACCTAAGTAACCATTTATTTTATTTCCCAATCCCAACCTATTCATCCCATGAAGTAAAACTAGTTACTTCATATCTTACACCATGGTGTTATCAGTAAATTCAATTACCATTTCACGTTCAAATCTAATTAAAGATTTAACTATCGCCTGGAGCAAAACTGGTGATACTCCATTCTCGATTATTTCATTCTAATTAAAGATTCATTAAAACTCCACTTGGTTTTAATCTTCCCAATAATCACTATCAAGGATTATTTAACTTGGGAAATCATATCCTGTCTTTAACTGGGTTAAAGAACCAATGTCATTTAAAACACGGTTCACGATAAACCCAAAATCACATTATATTCCATCAGCCTTTAACCGTAATTTAGCAAGCGAACAATTTCCTAAGTATTAACCCCGAAGGCCGAAACCAACATCAGATCAATACCCAAGAAACCATTCAACTGAACTAATCTCCAGTTAGTTTCTGATTTTCTTAACTCCGTTGGATCTAATAACAGTATTATTAAAGATACCGACCACGACAACCCAAAATCACATTCCATTTACAAGGGAATGTTCATGGAATACAAATCAATATATATAACCGACATAAACTTCCATATCCGACTAATAATATAAATGGAATAACAGAAAATCCTTTTAAATTCCAGAAATATTAGCTGTCTTCCTCCTCAGAAATTCACTTCGATTATTACCAAATCGAATTCCATTCCATTCCAATTTATTTTATTAAATTGGAAAACATTACTTTGGAAAATCTCCTTTAAATCTTAACAAAAGATTTATAAATCACAAATCACATTTCACTGTAATTCGGGTTAAAGAACGAATGTCGTTAAAACATAGTTCACTATAAACCCAATTCACATTTCATTAATTATCGGGTTAAAGAACAAGTGTTATTTAAAACACCGTTCACGATAAACCCAAAAATCAATTCAAATTCAATTCCAATTAAATACCATTTAATTGGTATACTTCGTTAAATCTAAATAAAAAGATTTAATCTTTTTCTCAACTGGGTTTAAGAATAGTGTTAATGAAGACACCATTCACGACAAACCCAAATCCCATTTGATATTAAATACGAGGCCCTGAATAGAAAATATAACGGCTTATATTCAACATCAAATTCTACGACCAACAAATATCGTATTGGAAATAACGATATTAATATATCTTTCAAATTTCCATAACAATATCTGTATAATCACGAAATGCAACATCGAAATATTCCAAAGACAATTTCGATTCAAATCCATTCCAATTCAATTATTGGAAATTCTGGTTATTTTCAAAACCATTTCAAATCCAATTTATTTATTTTAAAAATAAATGGAATTATAATTCTAGTTCAAAACTAGTTCATTTCGATAAAAATCTATTTTTATCTTTTCAAATATGGAAATTTTCATCCCAGCTCTTTTCAAATCATTTCTTATGATTTTACACAAAATATTACTATTTTTAATAATTTTATCAAGGCCCGTACAATCGATTTCCATCAACGGCCATCGAACTGCACTTATAGCGACCTTTTCCAAATTTGATTTGGACATAATTCCAAATCCAACTGTTAGATTTCAAATCTCTAATATTCGTTAGAAAGCTCTTTTTGATACGAACCCAATGGTTCCGGTTTTAGGAGAATCCGATGGTCGGATCTCCCGTAATGTCCATTCAAAGTCAATGGTCGAAATTCGAGAATTACCGCAGCGCGGCGCGTTCTATTCAGGCCATTATATATATAATTTATATATTATATATATATTTCATCGATTTCCTTTTAAAACGTATTTTATAAATCGTTTTAAATTCGTTTTCAAAATGATTTCAACTTCATATTCAATTTCAAATCATATTTGAATATTCCATATCATCGATATATAAATGATAGTATTTTCAAAATATTATATTTTGAAATCAATTCCTTTTCGATATTCATTATAAAAACGAATATAATCGATATAAATCTCGTTCAAGTCAAAATGGCGCATATCTAATTAACACGGCTTTATATATTTCAATAACTTCGTTATTCTATTCAACAAATGAATATTTTCTTCAACACATGAATTTTCTTCTATTCAACACATGAATATATATTTTATTTTCCAACTTGGAAAGACGCCCAATCAATTACCATATGATGTTAATTATATGGATTCCCTACAACACATATATATAATAGCAACGATGAATCATCAACCATCATCCAGAGTGCACCACACAACTGCATAAGCATTAAATATAAATATTTAACGCTTATAACAGCCTGTCAATCAATCGATCGACATACAGCTAATTATTGGGACTAGTGTATGTCTCATCCCAACACCCGTGTGGGGTTTTCAAACAATCAAACACAGGTTTTATTTGTGCAGTTGGGAGATATGTAAAATTTATCGTTCCAATCCATATCAATCAAATGTGTGTACATAAACAAATCGTCCGATTTGTTTATAACTATTTATTTTATATACACGTTAAAAATTATATTTTTAACCATAAAATAATTTATTTCATTCCACTACACACAATCATTTTTCACAACACATTAATCAAACAAACAAGTCATCCATGGTCTGTGGACGACGGGTATCTGGTGCTGTTAAGCACCGTCTGCATCCTAGTATATATTTCAACTAGAAAACAAAATAAAAGTGAGGAGTTATCGCCTTTGGGATCCACTCCGTCATTCTTTATTTCTGAACGGTTCGGATTTGCCCGACATTCCAACTTAACCATTTCACACTGTTCACAATAAAAATCACATTTTTATTCTTGTACTGTTCATATAAAAATCACATTTTTATTCTTCTCATTATATAAAAATCATATTTTTATTTCGCTACATAAATAAAACTTATATTTTTATATTCTCTATTATATAAAAATTCTATTTTCAATCCGCTACTCATATAAAGATCGAATTTTTATTTCGCTACAACATATATAAAAATCGTATTTTTATATTCTCTATCTTATAAAAATCATATCTTTATAATCTCTACTATATAAAAATCATATTTTTATAATCTCTACTATATAAAAATTATATTTTTCTTCTCTACATTATATAAAATCATATTTTTATATCGTTTTTATGTATGTAAAAATCTCATCCTTTTGTCAACACCAAGTAGATAAAAATCCAATCTTTTTGCATATACAAATCTATTCTTTTCATGTATAAAGATCATTCCTTTTCATTGTTAAAAATATCGTCTTTTCTGTTATAAAATCTCGTCTTTTCTATAACTGAAGATGATATATTTATTTATTTATTTTTATAAAAATCTAACTTTAAAAACAATGTTAATTTTCTTTTTCAAAGATATTGCTATGTTTATATTCAAAAATATTGCTATGTTTATATTCAATAATGTTGTGTGTATATATATTTTTTCAACTATGCTGTGTATTTATAATTTTTCAACTATGTTATGTATTTATATTTTTTTTCCAACTAAGTACAAGTAAAATAAAATAATAAAAAAAGAAGAAGAAGAAGGCAAAACCTTTCTTCCAGGAACCACGGGTTTGTTCGAACCTATACAGCAAAATTAGGGCTCCATCTTCCACGCATCACCTCAGACTGGACCTTCATCTCCAACCGCCACCTGGAGCGCCTTCACCTGAGCTTCATTTCCCCAACAAAGGCACCCCACTCGGTGGTCACAATCCCCCAGAAATCGACGAGGTATAGCGGCGCTTTCCAAAGGATTGGGGCTCTGGGGGAATCGAATGGAGGGAGGGGCGGGGATATGGCTGATCGTCGGTGGAGGAGTTCGGAGGGGGAGGTGTCGGCTGACGGAGGAGGTGTCAAACGAAGGAGGAGCGAGATTTGGGTTTTCAGCTGAAAAGGAGGCACTACTTTCTAATTAAAGGGGGTTAGGGTTCTAGATAAAAGGGGGAGGGTATTTATATTTAATTATATTATTATTTAAATTCTATTTTTCCAATTTTACTTGTTTGTTGCTCTCAACTCCAAACGAACTCCAAACAAGACCCAATGACTGTCACCCCTAGTTAATTACCCCCATCCTGAACACAATGGGATATGTATCATAGGCCAATTCTAACGTTTCGATCAGTTTCCGTTAAAATTGAAACATAAATCTATATATTCAACTTTAAATGTTCATTTCAAATTACCAGGGCCACATACGGACTCTAAAAATTCCCAAAAAATTATTTCTAGCTTCGTATTGACGATACGGTCCAAACACAACTAATTTCATCGAATTCCGAGACCATTTGAAAAACGGCCATTTTCTGGTCGCCCCAAATTGACTAAAACTGTTAAAACACGTTTAACTTCGCCACGCTCACATACTAATTCAGAAAATTATGAGTTTTGAAACCTAGCAATAATTTGACATCCCGGATCCAACAAAAGTGGTTTCGTCGAAAACCGAGGTCGTTTGCAAAATTTACATTTTTGAGGGCTTTATATATAATATATATATATTCCACGACGACTTTTCTGAATGTTATACTGGACGTATCTGTCAATTTTTAAAGTGAAATCTCAGTTTCTTACGTCCGTTAGAAAGATATGATTAAACGGATTCAAATATTTCTTGTTTCGTCCAATTCCAACTTAAAACGAATTATGTATATTCATTTGAAATTCGAAATCGAATTTTCAAACTACCGCGCCATTTTCAATTCCTTTTATAATTATAAATAATTATTTATTATCTAAAGACGATTCAAATAAATATATACATTCTAATTCTATTCAAATAAATTTCTCGTCGTCATTATTTAACATAATTCATTTTAAATTTTCAAAATTCATCAAAATTGCCAAAATAAAAATTTTAAATTGGCTCAGATTTCCAGGTTATTACATTCTGACCCCCTCCTCATAACATTCGCAGGTTAGAAAGAGACTTATAGCTTTGGGAATACTGATTTAGCAGTTCTGTGATTAAGGTAAAGCTATGTTTTAAAATATATTATATTTTATTCCTTCCGCTGTGAGGTGTTTTTCCGTACTCTGACATATCTCTTTTCTCTGTCTTTTCTGTAGGATACCAAAGCAATCAACTCGGGTTTCAATGGATTGGATTTTTGAAAAGAAAACCGGTCCATCGGAATCCGGGTTGTTACATCTGGTATCAGAGCCTCGGTTTAGTGATCTTAGGGAGATATTGAGTGAACGTATTTGGATTTTCTAAAATATAAATATATTATATATAAACCTAAATCCATAAAGTAGCCCACTATGTAGGGAAAGAGTTGGGATATTTAGTTTATACACTGAAGTAATAAACATAGAAATTTTTGAGACCCTTAGGTGGTTTGGTTTTAAAGTGTACAATATGAATTGGTATTTGAGAAAGAAAGTATCCCATAGAATTAAAACTGGAATGTTATTTCAGAGTAGTGGGTTCGGAAGTGAAATCTTATAGATTGGAAAAGGTTAAGATGTGGATAATAGATTAGGAATATATATAGTCGAGAGAATTGAATTTGCGTAAGTGCCTAGGAAAGCCTAGTCGAGTTGAAGACCCGCTTTGAGTCTAACCCAATGATAAGCTTTTAAGAACTTGAATCTATAAGAGAGTTTGTGGTATTTTTCCAAGTTTTGATCTTAAAAGTATTTTGATGTTTTTAGTGCATGATGGGTTTTAAAGTAAAGTGAGGTATATTGGGTAAAACAATGATTTCTTGTTTTAAAAGAATTCTCTCATGAAAAGGTGCATATTATGGAGCATAAATAGCTCGCTAGTTTTCATATATGAAAAGAAGTTTTGAAATCTCTATTCGGTTAACAATGAATTTTGATTATTGTTTTAAAAAGAAATTTTGTTGTGTAAACAAAATAAGCGGTAGTGTGCAAGAATAGAGTAGATATTTGCGCCTTAGCAACCAAAGTTAACAATTGTAAATAGGAACAATGTAACCTCGATAGTTATCCTTGTCTACTCCAGTTTCGTGATTTGAAGAAAATGTTTTGCATTTTATTTTGTGACATGTTTTTTCTATGGTTTGGCAAAAGCAAGTTTTTGAGAAAAGAATAAAAGTTTTACCACATTAATCTTTGGAAGAAGAATGTAATGAAAAGAAAGAAGGTCAAACCATGTTTAAAAATGGAGTAGGTAAGGATTAAGGCCTAGAAAGAACGAGATAAAGTTAAAGCTATTAGAACCAACTGGGAATTGGTTGAGAAGAGAAATTCTCTGAGTATCAATCTGATGTTGATTTCGGTCTTCAGGGTTGATACTTAGGGAATTATTTTCTTTCCAATTTAAAGTCAGGGATTAGATAATATTGAACTTATGGAAAATTTCCCGTAGAATGCATAAGCATTGAGAAACCTAGGTTTGTTGCTTGAGAAAAAGAAAAAGGATTGTTGCTTGAAAGAGAAGTATAGGTTAGTGATACACAGCATGGACTAGTGGTGACTACTAGGTAGTGAAGGGCAAGCAAGTGTGTAGATCCTGTTGAGTGGACTCGTGACGTAAGTCCTAAGATACTTGGCCCATAGTTGTAGCTGTGTAGGATGCTGTTTGAGTTGAAAACGAAAAGGCTTATTTGAAATTAATAAACTTAAGTAGTTTGATTAAGTCAAATAAGCTAAGAAAGAAACTAGCCTAACTTAAAAGAAAACAACAGAATCAATCAAGCAGCAAAACGAGATGGGAAAAGAAAATGGAAATCTTAAGAAAAAGATGAATAAATTTTAAATTTTCCAAGATAAGTGGAAAAAGAGAAGAAATTTTCTTATGTGATTGTACTTGGATAGGAAAATAGGAAATCTTCATAGAATAGTCATATAAAAATCCAAGTACGATTAGAAAAGAAAAACAGAGGATGTGAATTTTTCCGTTTTACACCTTTTTGTAACGTAAGAAATCGAATTTGGAAAATTAGATTTTTCTAAATTTCGAATTTAATGATTATTGATAGGATTTTGGATGCGAAAATTGGATGAACTATGCTCTTAATCTGTAAGAGTGTAGAAAAATTTGGATGAAAAACGTTTTGATTTTTCAAAAATATTGCATTCATATAGAACTGCAAGTATATTTAGGATGTGAGCATCATGTTTTAAAAGAGTTTTTAAAGTTTGCATACATATAGGTGGATCCAAATTAGGCATACATACTTTACTATGATGTATCTCACTTTGCATATGTGCATAATGTTTGCAACAATTGGATGCACAGTTGATGGATGGATATTGCGAGGGGTTATCTATTTTACTCTTATCGAATTTCGGGGACGAAATTCTTTAAGGGTGGGAGAATGTAACACCCCGCATTTTTAATATAATTAAAAATATGTAAAAATATGTGTATATGCATAGATAGGTAAATAATGGTGATGTATAATGAAAAATTAATTCGATAATAGTGTACGCAACAGAGAAGATAATAAAATAAGGATACTCAATTTATATATCAGGAATTAAGTAAAATAGACATCACTATTGCGTTCCTCTCAAAATTCTACATGGAATAGAGTCCAAGCTTTCGAAAATTGGACTCCGTATGAAAGAGTTATGGCCTTCGGAAGATTCAAAACAGTTTGAAATTTGACCCAGGCAGATAGGCGGAAAATTTCCCGTCCAGAACAGGGCAGGTCGACCTGGGGGTCAGGTCGACCAGGGGATCGACCTGGGGGTCGACCTACCCCAGATCTGGGCAGTTTTTGTTCCTGTGACATGGTTTGACGTGCTGTACGGACCGGATGGCTTCTAGGTCAATCCTAGGGCCCTAATAAGCTCTCTACACCTATAAAATAGTGCTTAGACCTAACCTAATTCATTAACAATTCCTTCTGATGCCTCCATGCTATCAAACTTCAACCAAACATGGCCGTCGCCTCAAAACTCTAAACTGAATTGCAAGTTCTTCAGCAACTTTGGAGTTTAATCAAATCAAGAAGCAAAATTCTTCATCAACGATTCAAGCTCTTCACCAATAATCAAATAAGAAGATTAAATCAGCGTTCTACATCAATGACAAATCACTTATTTCTCCAATCTAGTCAAAGTGAGTGGATTTGAACTATATTTGTTGTATAATGTTGCTACTATTGTTTACCATTCACCATAATGAATATGATGTTAATCTAATAAGATCTGTTATTTTATTTATGCCTACGTTTGAGTTCTCTCCATTTTATCTTTTCCCCTTTTTATTTTTGGATCTAGGTTATCTCGAACCTAGAAGAAATCTTATTATACAACACGCACGATTGATTATGGGGATATTGGAATATAATCTGAAATTTTGGGGTTTATGGCATAACAATTGTTATTGCGTATATTGGGCATAATATATTTTATGCAGTCGAGGAATATAATCTATAATGTTGAATTTATGTAAGTTTGACATAATTTTCATTGGATATGGAATTGGTATAATTCAATATTAACAACATGTAATTGGATAACATGGATTGGTGAAATTTATTCGTGACTTGAAAAGTAAGCCTAGAGGGTGGATTAGATTATATGTATGAACGTGGGAATGTCGGGATATATATATTGGGAAAATACTGATTATACGAAATTGGGTATAATTGGATATTGGAAATTGGTATGTTTGTGTATGAATAACATGGAATTGGTGAATTTGGCAATAATTGGATAATTTGGGTAATATGAAATTTGGCTAACTATTATGTAGTTGGTGTAGTGAATAACAAATTGGAAATAGGCATAGAAATGAAATGTAATTAAGTTGAATTTGGAACATATGACATGAATTTGGGGTTTGGGTGAAAGACCATTGTTAATGAATGCCTATGACACGAGGTTAGACGCGTTTGTGGTGTAAGACTGCCCGGAACCGCCCGGCAAATCCAGTAACCACAAGCAGGCATCTAATGTGAGAGGTCAATGGCAAGAACTAGAGGCGTAACGGTTTATGACACGAGGTTAGGCGCGTTTGTGGTGTAAGACTGCCCGGAACTGCCCGACAAATCCAGCAGCCACGAACGGACGTCTAATGTGAAAGGTCATACATCGTTACGATATTATAAATAAATTAAGAAATACTAACCATAAAAAGAAATGTGGATGACATGGGTATGGTTAGAGGGTTAAGTGGGTGATATAAATGACATGTAAAGCATGACTAATGTGGACTTAACCGTTGTAAGACATGTGATGTAAAAACTTGACTAAGGTAGACTAAACCGTAGTAAGACATGTGTAAGACATGTAAACTATAATAAAGGGGGTTAAGTGGGACACGTGTGACATGTGAAACAGAATTTAGGTATGCTTAACCAAATGGGACCCGTAACGATATCATAAATTAATTGAATCGTGTAAAGTTTAAGTAACGGGTTAAGTAAAAGGAAGGGTTAAGTCAAATCTAAAATTAATGACACAGTAATGGGGGAATGATAATTACCTATTATAAACTTGAGTTGCGGTGATGTAAAATTAAATAATAGGCAAACTTGTCATAGGGACAAGGGAAGGTTATGACTTAAGATGTAATACAAGACTTGAAGGGTGGGACGACTTATACTATGAAATAAGTTAAATCTAAAGATAATGACAAGAAATGGGGAATGATAAATAACCTATTATGAATAAACTTGAATAAGGCAAGAAAGGATAATAGGTGGAAATTATGACTTATGGGACAAGATAAGTTATAGGAAACGATAAGGAAGACGGGATAACTTATATGTAAAGATATACTTAAATTAAGTGGTTTGGAAAGGAGAAATGTGAAATTAAAAATGATATAAGTTATATGAGTGGAAAAGAAGTAAATTAGAATCATAAATGTTGGTTGGGTTGAGTAATTCTCTGGGTGCCAGTCTGATGTTGATTTCGGTCTTCGGGGCTGGTGTTTAGAGGGTTATTCTCCTAATCGGTATGTATGTGGGATAAGGCATACTTAACTATGAATTAAGTATAACATGTTGTTATAGCCCAAAGAGGAAAATTTATGAGATTGGAAAATAACATGTTGTGGGCTTATTAATGGACTTAAGCGGGTTAAGTATAAATTGAATTAATAAGCAAGGGTAACTTGGTGAATACGAAAAAAAGGGAAGCTAATGTGAATAACCAAGTTAAATGAGAAAGTTGACGAGGTGGCACAAGCGGGAAATAAATGGTTAGACTTAGGGTCTAATGACATATAAAACTAAGGCGCTTGAAGCAGTTCGTACATTGTAGGATGAATAACCCAACGAGGTAGATCATGATGGTGTCATAAGGCACAAGGAGAGCGCACGTTCGCTATTTTGGCGGCTCCAACGGACTAGAAGGGGAAGCACGCAGCTTCCTGAGACGTTAAAGGTACTCCTAGTAGTCCTCTGTAGTGGTTTAGCTTCGGGCTAGGATTACAGAGGTTGGGTCTACGCAGAACTACCAGGTGGGTGGGCCTTGACTGCACAAGTAGGGGGCAGTCAGAATGCTGTACGCGGTGGCATTAAGGGTGGTTCGGCGATTGCCTCAGGCAGAGGTGGAGGGTCAAGAACAAACGATAGCAAGATCGTTGGACGCCTGTCACCAGCAGCCTAAGAAATGCGAACAGACAAGAGCTAACCCCTAAAGATCGTTAACCTTTGCTATCAAGGGACGGGTGCGGGTTGACCCTACATGGATGCTTAGATTGTTTGCTTGTTAGGGGTGGTCTCTTAGCTCGTGTGGTCTTTACTAGTTGAGGGAGGGGCTGAGGTGGGGCTATAGCCACCATAGAAAAACCAGACCCGAGGGATATCTGTACATTGGACACTCTTAGAGGCGGGCCCGTACAGATATAGAAAAGCTCCCGACCAAGTTCTGTGTTTTCTGGTGTAGCCCTGCCATGGAACTTGGGTGCACAAGTAGAGGTTATGTGCAGTAGAAACATCGAGTACAATTGATGATACGTAGGTGCGAAAGTCTAGGTACAACCATGTCTGCTCTGGGTGGTGTATCGTAGACTAGAGGGAATTATTCGTTGATGGAACCAAACTCGATCGAATAGTTCGAGGATAGCAGTCAGTACGCTTACGTAGCACTGCGATAGTGGTTCTATGCGGATGTAGCGTTGTACGTTACTATGGCATAGGATGAGGGACTGCGCATATTACTATGGCATACGAAGGAGACCGTGCGAGTGGGGTATCACAGGGTGTACCTCAGTTTGGGGGTAGCTACATATACACTATTGGGTTAATCTACTAGGGTGTAGATGGGTGTGACGTGCGTGTAAGCTTTGAGTTCTAATAACACGTATAACCTAATAAATTAGAAAGTGTAATTGAACGGTATATGTAGGATTATTCAAGAAGTGTAGTTTAAATTCATTCACACAGAACTTATGTTCTGACCCCCTCCTCATAACATTCGCAGGCTAGACAGAGACTTATAGCTTTGGGAATACTGATTTAGCAGTTTTGTGATTAAGGTAAAGCTATGTTTTAAAATATATTATATTTTATTCCTTCCGCTATGAGGTGTTTATCCGTACTCTAACATATCTCTTTTCTCTGTCTTTTCAGCAGGATACCAGAGCAACCAACTCGGGTTTCGGTGGATTAGATTTTTGAAAAGAAAACCGGTTCGTCGGAATCCGGGTTGTCACAAGTGCAGAGGATGAAGTATAAGAGCACGATGAAATGAATGTGGATGAAGATAGTGAGGAAACAGAAAGTGAAGAGGAAGAACACGAGGAGGAGAAGGATGAATCAAAAGAGAAGCAGGAGGAGCAGGTGTATGAGAAGCAGGTAGGGAAGAAACATGAGAAGAATAAGGGCAAGAAAAAGAAAAAGGACGAGGAAAAATACGTGTTAATGCTGAATTTAAATCCGGAGAAGAAGAATGATGATGAGAAAATGGATGAAGATTGTGTCGTAATGAGCAAGGAAAGGAGAAGCTGAACATAAAACAACAGATGGTCATGGAGCATGCCAATGAAATGAATAAGCAGGAAAAGAAGGAATAGGAGCAAGAGCCGGATGAGCATAATAGCAAGTAGCAGGAGACAAAGCAAATAGATAAGGAAAAGGTGATGGATCATCGTATGTAGAGAAGCAAATAGGTAAATATAATAACTGTTTTTGATGATAACAGTGCACATAATTTTTAGTTTCTGATAATACATTATAACAAAATACTTGCATGCTTGTATTCAAAATTATTGCATCAGCGTATGAATAAATTCAGTAATGTTTTATGTTTGCATTTATCTATCAGGAATTGCTGCATTATTGTCTGCATCTATTAGTGCTTATTGCATGGTTATGTGCATAAAATAGTAATTATTGATGAATGTACTAATATGTAAATAGATAATGAAGAGAAGAATGACATTGATATTACGGATTAGGGTGTTAAAGACAATATAGAGCAGGACGAAAAACAAGAAACAGAGAATGAACAAGACAAGAACAAGATCCATGAGAAGGACCAGAATAATGCTGATGAGAGTGAAGATAACGAAGACAATACATGAGTTGTTGAAAATGAAGCTGAGAAGGAAGATGACAATAAGGACATTGACAACGACAAGGAACAGGTTATAAGGTGATCAATCCCTTTCAGCGGAAAATCCTCAATAGGATCTTGCAATGATGCGATTAAACAAATAGCTTGAAATGAATATCAATCTCAGATCATAGAAAAAAAATAAAGGTAACAGAGAACACACAAATTTATAGTGGTTCCACTATCGCGAGATAGTGTACGTCCACTTCAATGGGGAAGAGATTTTATTAATATTCAAGGGATTACAGAATTTTTAAAGTAGAGAAAAAGAAATGAAGAAAACAAATGTTCTCACATATCATATCATAACATACTCTATGTCTTCCTTTATATAGAGGAAAACGTTTCTTGGGGATGAATTAATTTAATTTATGTAAATAAACCAAATCATGGAATGCTAATATTCCCATTAATTTGATTGTCATATGATTGATTGATTGATAACTTTCTATTTTCTCCATCAATCGATCCCTTTTCTAATTTTAATTTCTTTCCGTTTCTTTTTCATGAAACATGGCAACAAATTAGATGGTGAATATCTCCAATATCCCCTATTCATTAGTATTCCTTCCATTTGTTTCCATTCATTTCTTGCACAAAACGGGTAGCAAAATTACCACGAATATCTCCAAAAAATCTAATCGATATTTGGAAATATTGTATCAACAAATTCCAATAATCTCCACCTTGATACAATATGTCATGCATCCTAGAGACTCCAATGTGAATGCTTCCTAATGAGTTCCTGCGAAAGCCACCCCTCATTGCACTTTGTCAGTGATCCGGCAAGGCCACCGCCCATTAATAAAGTGTTGGAAGCATTCAGAAAACAAGGTAGACATTGTGCAACCAACTCCTATCTCTTCATACAAGAAGAATACCTTATCTTCTTTTAACTTCAATCAAGTCACTCTCTTCCCCATTGTGCCACCATGTGGCACCTAGCACTTCATCAAGCGAATCAAGTTCGAGCAACGCTCGAACTTAGTAGCAGTTAATGCCTTCATAAACATGTTTGCTGCATTCTCATTTGTGTGAATCTTCCGAAGACGAACTAACTTCTCCTCATTCATAGAGATAAGGAAAGACTCTCTTACCTCTATATGCTTTATTCTAGAACTGAAAGCCAGATTTTCAGCTAAATGAATTGCATTTTGACTGTCACAATTCACCAAAGAAGCATCTTGCATGAAGCCCAAATCACACAATAACTTCTTCAAATAAAGTGCTTCCTTAGCTGCCTCAATTGCAGCTATCAACTCTGCCTCTGTAGTAGACAAAGCAACTATAGTCTGCAACCTCGCTCTCCAACTAATAGTTGTTCCTCCAAGTGTGAACACATAGCCTGAGGTTGACTTCCTTCTATCTCCAGCATAGTCTAAATCACAGAATCATACCAAGTTGAAATCCTTATTTCTGCCGCAAAAAACAAGCCCATAATCTGATGTTCCTTTAAGATACCTAAAAATGTACTTCACTGCCTCCCAATGCGATTGTCCCGGATTTGCCATATATCTACTAACTAATCCAACAACTTGAGCAATGTCAGGTCCAGTGCACACCATAACATACATCAAGCTACCTACTGCACTGGCATAAGGCACCTTCTTCATATAGGCCTTGTCCGTTTCTGAGATCGGAGAGCCCTGATTAGAAAGCTGTATATGCAAAGGCATGGGTGTACTAATAGCCTTTGCACCATCCATGCTAAACCGAGCAAGCACCTTTGAATATATTCCTTTTGATTAAGTCTCAAAAGTCCAATCTTTCTATCTCTTTGGATTTCCATCCTCAAAATTTTCTTTGCTTCTCCAAGGTCTTTCATATCGAATTCCGCTTTTAATTTCAACTTCAATGCATCAATTTCAGATTTATCCTTGGAAGCAATCAACATATCATCCACATACAAAAGTAAATACACCCAATTATTATTCTTTAAATGCTTAAAATAAACACATGCATCTTTAGTACTACGATTAAAACCATGTTAAAACATAAAAGAATCAAACCTTTTGTACCATTGTCTAGGCGACTGTTTTAGACCATAAAGAGATTTCTTCAACTTGCATACCCATTCTGACTTTCCATCTACAATAAATCCTTCTGGCTGCTTTATGTAAATGGTTTCCTCCAAGTTACCATGCAAGAAAGCGGTCTTCACATCAAGTTGTTCTAACTCCAAATCGTAAGCGGCAACTATTGCAAGTAGGATTCGAATTGAAGTTTGTCTATCAACTTGAGCAAATATTTCATCATACTCTAACCCCTTTCTTTTTGAAAACCCTTTGGCTACTAATCTTACCTTGTAGCTACCATCATCTTTTACCTTAAACACCTACTTGCAACTTATGGCTTGGCTTCCTTGATGTGACGGCCGGGAATTTCGCTCGATCTGAATCAGTCGTTAAACCAATCTAGAACGTTCGAAACCCCTGATCGTTTTGAGAACATGACAAAACAGAACGCAGACGGAAGAACATTTCATTGTTATTACAACAATTCCATCAGAATACAAGAATATACAGAGTATGAATGAATAAATTACATTCGATAAATATCAGAGATTACAATAAATTACATAGCAGTGGAAAATAATACAAAACACAACTGAAAGTAATACACGGATACAGAGCTTTCCGAGCATCGTTCCAGCTGTAAATCAGGATCCTGTGGATATAAATCTGCAAAACCAAAACTACTAGCTGCCCGTGTAGAAAATAGGGGCACCCAGAGTTTAGGTTAAAACAATAAACTCCAGGTCAGTCATGTGACTGGTGTGAGAACTAAAACAGTTATTTAAAACTTTACTTTAAAAGAGAGTAATTCAAGGGACCACGCCGTATAACACGGAACGGGTCTCCTCCCAAGAATACCAGTGCATAGAATAAACAGCGCAATGCTTTTTCGAAAAATGAAGCTATTATAAGACCCAGGTCCCATCACACAATGCAACGCAGGCCGGAGGATAGGGTTTTCCCTTATAATAGCCAAATATGCTTGGTATGTTTAAATCAAATCATTTGATACTATAATAAGTGTATAGTGTCAAAACAATTTCAATCATAAATATGAATCATAGGCGGCATGGGTACCATATATCATGTCGCTATACTAGTTCTACAATTAAAACCGCCATACACGTATTGGAAATTGGATTTCCGTCATGAGTCGAGGCAAGGGGCAAGATCCTCTCCGCTTCGAGACACTCTAGCAAATGCCTCGGGACTACACACTCTGGGCAACCCCGGATGCGGCTGGGCCGGTCCTCACTTACGTTAGAGGATTAATTATGCCTGAACACACGTTTCCCGGTCCTTACAGACCTATAATCGAGGCGCCTCATTCCAACAACCACAAAGGTGAAAAGTATATAAATGTCAGGGCTGGTAAGTCACTAACACCACCAAAGCTAGAAAGAAACGTCGTGCTCTCCCAGCGGTCCGTATCCCGTTTTTAACTCATACCGAGGTGTGAGGATCGCGAATCCATGCTAAACACAAAGCTATGCCACGTAGGCCGTGCTTTGATCATCAAACACAAGACTTTTCTTTTCAACAGAAGCCTTGGTCCATGCAACTCAGCGTGCCACACAGGCAATTCATGCCATGCGATTGATATCTATCGATATATAACCTCTAAGCTCGTACGTCTCAGAGAAGGGCGTTAAGCAAGAGAATAAATTCTCCGCCGCCAAACAGATATATATTTAACAGAAATCAATCAACACAGAATAAAATCCAATGTCAGACACACAATCCATTTACAAGTTCGTTCTGGGTCTGAACGAAACCGGAAGCACTTTCCTCGCATATCCATCCATCTCCAAGTACGTCTGGACGACCACCGACTATTTCCATCCTCTTGGGTGTACAGCCCAATCAGGATCGTCAGTAATTATCCAAACGATGTGAAGATTTCCGGTCTTCAACCACCGTCTTCATCTTCGACTTATCGTCGAATTGGTTATTCAGAATGGGTGTAAACCCGGACTTTCCGAACAACCCGCGTATATTAAAAACAAGTGTTACACAAACACAACATACGCCTCATTCAAATTCCACATTCTTAGGGAAAGGTTCCCATTAATTTTATGGAAGATAAATTCTTTAAAATTTATCCTTTAATCTTCCTTTGGATGTCGTTTCAAACCAAATTATGGTTTTCCAAACTAGTCGGGATTAGCGAACCACACCGAAGTAATTATTTATTTTATTTCTCAATCCCAACCTATTCATCCCATGAAGCAAAACTGGTAATACTCCATATCTAATACCACGGTGTTATCGGTAAAATTAATTACCATTTCACGTTCAAATATAATTAAAGATTTAACTATCGCTTTGGAGCAAAACTGGTGATACTCCCTTCTCGCTTATTTGCCAAATTTGATAATTTGGATTATCAATTCACGTTTCAATCTAATTTCAGATTCATTAAAACTCCTTTTACTGGGTTAAAGAACTAGTGTCATTTAAAACGCAGTTCACGATAAACCCAAATCATATCCTATTTCTTATCGGGTTAAAGAACTAGTGTTATTTAAAACACTGTTCACGATAAACCCACAAATCAATTCTAATTCAGTTCCATTTTATTTATTTAAAAATAAATAGGTTTTAATTTTAGTTCAAAACTAGTTCATTTCGATAAAAATCTATTTTTATCTTTTCAAATATGGAGTTTTTCGTCCTAATTTTTCCCAAATCATTTCTTATGATTTTACACAAATTATTACTATTTTTAATAATTTTATCAAGCCTCATACAGTCGATTTCCATCAACGGTCATCGAACTGCACTTACAACGACCTTTTCCGAATTTGATTTGGATGTATCTCCAAATCCAACCGTTAGATTTCAAATTTCTAATATTCGTTAGAAAGCTCTTTTCGATACGAACCCAACGGTTCCTGTTTTAGGAGAATCCGACGGTCGGATCTCCCGTAATCTCCGTTTGAAATAAATGGTCGAAATTCACGAACTGCCGCGGCGCGTTCTATTCAGGCCATTATATTATATATATAATATATATAATAAATATTTCGTCGATTTCTATTTAAAACGAATTATATAGATAGTTTTGAATTCGTTTCAAAAACATTTTCAACTTCCATTTCAATTCAAATCAAAATTAAATTTTGCTTTATAAATTCGTTTTAAAATTCATTTCTATTCAATTCAAATTTCAATTCAATTTGAATTCATTTCAATTCGTTTCCAATTCAATTTGAATTCGTTTTCAATTCAATTCGAATTGGTTTTATATTCAATTCAATTCAAATTCGTTATCTATTCAATTCAATTCGAATTCGTTAACTATTCAATTCAATTCGAATTCGTTATTTATTCAATTCAATTCAATTTGTTATTTATTCAATTCAAATTCAATTTTTTATTTATTCAATTCAAATTCAATTTGTTATTTGTTCAATTCAAATTCAATTCAAATCAAATTCGTTATCTATTCAATTCAATTCGAATTCGTTAACTATTCAATTCAATTCGAATTCGTTATTTATTCAATTCAAATTCAATTCAAATCAAATCAAATTCGTTATCTATTCAATTCAATTCGAATTCGTTAACTATTCAATTCAATTCGAATTCGTTATTTATTCAATTCAATTCAATTCATTATTTATTCAATTCGATTCAATTCGTTATTTATTCAATTCGAATTCAATTTGTTATTTATTCAATTCGAAGTCAAATTTCATTTCAAAATATTCGATTTCGAAATCACCCTTCAATATTCATTTTAAAATGTATAAAATCGATATAAATATCGTTCACGTCAAAATGGCGTCAATCTAATCAACACGGCTTCATATATTTCTATTTTCAAATATTCTATTTCAAATATTTCCTTTTCAAACATTTCTATTTCAAATATTTCGTTTTCAAATATTTCTATTTCAAATATTTCGTTTTCAAATATTTCTACTTCAAATATTTCTATTTCAAATATTTCTACTACAAATATTTCTACTACAAATATTTCTATTTCAAATATTTCATTTAACACATGACTAATCTCAACGGATGAGTACTGTCAACACATGAACCTTTATTTTATATTATTCTTTATTTTCAAATTTGGAATGAGGCCCAATCAATCACCATATAATATTAATTATATGGATTTTCATTCATCACATGTATATAATAGCATTGAAAAATAATCAACCATCAACCAAAGTGCACTACATTGTATAAGCATCAAATATAGATATCTAACGCTTATAACAGTCTGTCAATCAATCGATCGACATATTTAATCAATCGGGATGAGTGAACTTCAAATTTCATCCCAACACCCGTGTGGGGTTTCAAACAATCAAACACAGATTTTATTTGTGCAGTTGGGCGATGTGTAAAATTTATCGTCCCAATCAATGTCAGTCAAATCAGTGTACAAAAACAAACCGTCCGGTTTGTAAATGAATATTTATTTATTCACATTCACTATATTCATATTCATGTTAAAAATTATACTTTTAACGATAAAACATTTTATTTTAACATATGAATTTCTATTCAATTCATTTATTCAATAAAATGATATTTTTATTTTTCTAACATATTTTAGAAAATTTCGGTGGCATAACGACACAATACTAGAAACGGGACAAGGCCTAGCCTTATCCCCGGTCTAGTGAAGGCCCACGCCATTCACACATCAATCAAATCCATTCCATTTCACCAGACAACTCAATTCAAACCAAATAATCTAACCAACTACACAACCAAACAATTAAACAAACAAGCCATCCATAGTCTGTGGATGACGGGTGTCGGGTGCTACTAAACACCGTCTACATCCTAGTATATATATATAACTAGAAAAAGAAATTGAAGAGTGAGAAATTCTCATCGATAGCTATCCCAATTCCACGACTCTTCTTAACTAGAAATCTTCGTCGTTCTCGTCTCTTACCACTTTCGTCGCCCGTAGTCACTACATATGTAAAAATCGAATTTTTACTTTGCTATTCAATATATAAAAATCAAAATTTTACTTCGTTGTTCAATATATAAAAATCGAATTTTTACTATGCTATTCAATATATAAAAATTGAATTTTTACACTGCTATTATATAGATAAAAATTCTATTTTTACAACGCTATTATACATAAAGATTTCGCCTTTTCAAATATAAAGATTTCGCCTTTTCCATTTCAAAAATCTAATCTTTTCTATTTTAAAAATATAATCTTTTCTATTTTAAAAATCTAATCTTTTCTATAATTAAAAATTTGACCTTTCATGTTATATAAAATTTGACCTTTCATGTTATATAAAAACTGAAAAGTAAAAATCAATGTAAATGAATAAAATTTGAAATGAACACTCACTTCTTTTTGCTCGGAGGAGGGCTCGCATCGCTGAGAATTGTTAAAGATTGCATTTTTATTCCCGAAGTGGCTCACCGTTGGAGTGGGAGGCTTGGATGGGCTCGGGTTCGGATTGGCTGAAGGGGGAGAAGGAGTAGCATCGGAGGAGGGGTTTTTGGGTGGCGCGGCTTCATCAGAGAAAGGGGGCGGAGCAAGGAGGAACGGGGCAGGGAAGTAGGAGAACTAGCGGAGGGGAGAGCGGGGCCAGGGGAGGAGCTCCTCCGCCGGAGCGCCGGCAGCGCAGGGGCGACGCGCCCTCCTGGAGGCACGGCTCCGATCGCTAGGGCACAGCCCTTTTTTTTTATTTCTGTTTGATTCGAACTGAAGGGGGGGGGCAACGGATTAAGGGGGAGAGAGGAGATTTTTTTTTTAAATTTCAAAACGTTGACTTTTACATATGACCTCAAAACGAGGCCCACCGCCTGTCGTCCATAGCGTTTTACCCCCATTCCGAACACAATGGGATATGTATCGTAAGCTGATTCGATCGTTACAATCAGTTTCCGTTAAAGTCAACATATAACTCTATATATTGAATTTGAACGCGCATTTCAATTTACCGGGGTCACCTACTAACTCTATAAATTCCCAAAAAATATTTTCTAGCTTCGTATTGACGATACGGTCCTAACAAAACTTGTTTCGTCGAATTCTGAGACCGTTGGAAAAATGGTCATTTTCTAGTAGATTAAAATCAACTGAAACTGGTCAAACGCGTTTTCCTTTGCCACGCTCACATATTGATTCGAAAAATTATGAAATTTGGAATCTAGCAATAATTTGACATCACGGACCCAACAAAAGTGGTTTCGTCGAAATCCGAGGTCGTTTGCAAAATTCACATTTTTAAGGGCCTGAATTCCATAGCGACTATTCAGAATTTTCAACTGGACATATCTTTTGATTCCCGCTATGAAATTTCAATTTTTCGGATTCGTTGGAAAGATATTCTCAAATAGATCCTATTATTTTTGGTTTCACTAAAATACAGATTGTTTTGCACCCGGTACATTCAATTGAAGTTTGAAATCGAATTATCGAACTACCGCGTCATTTACAATTCCTTTTATAATTATATATAAATATTTATATTCTAATGACGACGTATATAAATATATTCGTTCGAATTATATTCAAAATAAATTTCCCGTCGATATTATTTAAAATAATCTATTTTAAATATTCAAAATTCGCTAAAATTGCCAAAATAAAAATTTTAAACTGGCCCAGATTTTCGGGTTATTACAATCTCCCCTACTTAAAACTTTTCATCCCAGAAAAGGAACAAAGTCGAAAGTGGTTTGATTAATCAACTCTACGTTCATTCTGGCTTCCATTCTCCAACTTTTCAGTTTCTGAGAATTTTCAAATTCTTCAAAAATTTGGCTAACACCCTAAATTTTCGAAAAATTTCGCCATAACCTCCCCTGCACCGGGAGCCATGGGAAAATCCCGAAATTGCCATATAGGCCTTCTGATCTCAAAAAGAAAAAGAAAAAGCCAAGCGGCTAGCCAATAGGATCATAAAATCATCATCACCCAGACAAAACAGTAAATTATGTAGTAAACTTGTACCTATTTGTCGGGCAAACAAATTTTATTCTTCGGCTCTAGCCTCCTTGCTACGACCTGTTCAATGTAAGTATTCGTATGTGCAAGCAAATGCGACCAATTACAATATAATTCAATGTAACAACCCGGAATTTTTGGGGCCAATTCAAAATTTTTATTTTTGGAATTTAAAAGAAAATTGGATATTTAAAACTATTTATTTTAAATAATAATGGCTAAAAATTTAATTTTTAATCAAAAATAAAACAAATAAATTTATTTAATTATATAGGGAGTTTAAAATAGCACTACAGTTTGAAATTTTAAAGGTGTGGAATGATGAATGTTATATTTAATGATGATTGTTTTATTGAAAGCCAATATCTCATGTTAATTTGAATTTGATAAATCGTCATGTTAGTATACATTATACGTTAGAAATCAATTTTGTCCTATATGTTAAGAAATCAATTCTGGTCATTACTATTCGCAATCAAATTTGTCATCTATGATAAATAAATATGTCATTGATTAGTATAAATGTTGTAATAAATGAATATGTCATTGATTAGCATAACAAAAATTAACATTTTGTTAAGAGAATTTGTGTAATAACAAAATTAACATTTTGTTAAGAGAATTTGTGTAATAACAAAAGTCACATTTTTGTTAAGAGAATTTGTGTTAAAACAAAATGACGTTTTTGATTGGAAATTTAGAAAGAATAATCAACTATAAATATACATGAGAATAAAAGATGAATGGAAACGTTAGGTAAATTAAATAGATTGTTATAAATGGATACAAGGCAAAATAAATAAAGAGCATTCTATGGAAAGCACTAATGGCTTAAAAGAATAAAAATCATGTATACTTATAACCATTCTCTCTCTCTTATTCTTTGTAGTCCAATTTAATATATTCCCTTAATTATGATAATGGATATTTGAAATATAATATTGAAATATTATGTGCTTTGGACTAATTAACCAAAAAAAAAAAAAACTTGACTAAATATGAGTCCAATATTAGATTGGGACTAAGTTGGTAACGTTTGAAATTGAGTTAAGGATTGAATAATGGAAATTAATGGACTACATTAAATTTGATTAATTCCTATAATTAATATTGTCGTGTTAAATATAATTTATGAAACCAAGAAATTTATAATGTACGTAAATGATTCCTATAACTAATATGAGCCTTATTGTAAGCTAGTAACGTTTGGGTTTGAATTAAAGATGAATACCAAAAAGATTGAATGACTTTTATATAAAATACATAAGATAACATAAATGCTTTCCTTTTAATATTAAATACATTCATGGAATTAATTAATTAATTAAATATCCAGTATTTGAATCGGTGAAACATATTGACCGTTTCTTTCGTGATCTAAGGAAATTAACGCATCCTTTTTTTTACCGTGTCCTTTCATGTATCTCTCCTTGCGCCTTCCCCTTTTATAAAAACCGTTCCCTCCCCTTTCTTTTTATCACTTTCCCCTTTACTCTTTTTTTTTTTCTCTCAGTCAAACGTTTTCCCCAAATCCATCCTCACCGAAAATTAAATCTTGCAAATCAAATGGCGGCCTCCAAAATCTTTGCTTTTCCCTTCCACCATTCGTTGTCACCGCATTCCACCATCGATATGCAACCGCAACAACCACCCGAGCCACCGCAGTCAATTCCCAGCCGCCACCCTCCATTGCCTGTCGAAAGGTTCGGCCTTTGTTCCTGAAGAAGAAAGAAGGGGTATTTTCCTAGTTAATTAATTAAATAAATAATCTAATTGTTTTAATACTTCGTTTAATCATAACTGATTCGTTTCAAATCGGAATTCGATAATTTCAGCAGCGTTCTGATCGTAAAAACCAGATCTACATTGCTGGACTGAAAAAGGACCATTTTGAACTGTTTGGAATTTGGACCATAATCTACAACGAATGTGAGAATCCTTCTTTTATATGAATAATTAATTATTTAATTTAATTATGTGGTGATGGAAATGCGTATAATACAGATCTGTATGTGATGAATTTTGTGGATGTTTATTCTGTTTGTTGTGGATGTTTATTCTGTTTGTTGTTGAAACACATATTTGTTTGTATGATTTGTAATGCCTGTGATGCCATGATAGAACCATGTTCTCCTAGATCTTTAAATTTTGATGTAATCTCTGTGAAGTTCTCATCCTTACTTTTTTTTGTTTCTCAAATAAGAAATTAACACTTTATTTTATTTCTCAAATAAGAAATTAACTCTTTATTTTGTTTCTCAAATAGAAATTAACCTTTATTTTGTTTTACAAATAAAATGAGAAATTAAACCTTTATTTTTGTTTTACAAAATAAAAGGTAAAATTGAGTTTTATTCTGGTTCACAAAAGAAAGTTTAAACCTTTATTGTGATTCACCACATAAAATGAAAAGTGGGAGTTTATTTTGATTAACAAAATAACAAAAAGAAAGGTGAATTTTTATTTTGATTTATACAATAAGAATTAAATCTTTATTTTGATCTTTGATTTATAAAATAAAGGAAGTTTAGATCTTTTACATTTTATTTAAAAGATAAATAAAGTTTTAATCTTTATTTTTGTTTACATAATAAAATGCCAATTTTTATCCTTTATTTTGTTAACATAATAAAAAGCAAGTTTCTTTTTTTTAATTTTGTTAACATAATAAAATGTAAGTTTTTATCTTTATTTTTGTTTACAAAATAAGTAACAAGTTCTTATCTTTTTTTTTGTTTTACAAAACAAAAGACAAATTTTTACCTTCCTTTTGTTTACATAATCAAATGCAAGTTTAATCTTTATTTTCATTTATGAAATAAAATGTGAGTTTTAATCTTTATTTCTATTTATAAAATAAAGTAAAGATGGGATCTTTTATTTAGATTCTTTAAAATTATACACCCCTATGTTGTATTGTATGTGTGTGACATTGAAATATTCGTCGTTGGGTACATAGAAGGGGTTAGACAAAAGCCCATATTTTCGCATTTTGACATTAAAGTTACGACGTTAGGTAAATGGGATGGTTAGACAAAAACCATCATTTTGGTTATCATATTTGTCACCAAATTGACATGACAGAATTTGTGATAATCCTTATTTATATTTCACTTAGATAAATAGCACATTTTCATGTAAAAAGAGTAAACTAATTTAAAAGTACATTTTTGTATATAAAAGATAAATTAGTTAAAATCACATTTTTATGCAAAAAAATGGATTAAGAGGAAATTATACATTTCTATGTTACAAAAGGGTGATAAGTAAAAAGTACATTTTCGTGTTGTAAAAATGAGATGAGTAAATTATACATTTTTATGTTATAGAACTGGATTAAGTAAATTGTACATTTTTAGGTTAGGAAATTGGATAAAGAAGAAGGGACATTTTTATATGAAAAAAATGGATTAAAAATAATAGTAAAACATTTATCTACACTTAGGTAAATAAATAATAAAAATAAAACATAGAAAAAGTAGTATACTTTTTATTTACATTTTTAGATGCAAATAAAACATAGAATAGAAATATACCTTTGTTAATATGATTTTTGTTGAAAACGAAAATAATGACTCTTTTATTCATATTATTTTTGTTGAAAACAAAGATGAATCAATTTAAAAATATGACATTATAGTAGCGTATTTACCTTAAAACATACATTTTTGTCACTTTAATAAGAATGAAAATAAAAAAAACATTTTGATTATAAAATGTTAATGTGATTAAAAAGAGACATTTTGTTTACAAAATGTCAATAGACATTAAAAATAACATTTTTGTTTATAAAACGTTAATAGGATTAAAATAACACCTTTGTTTATTTAAAAGAATTATAACAACATTCACATTTTGTTAATGTTAAAAGAATTATAACAAAATTCACATTTTGTTAATATTAAAAGGATTACAACAAAATTAACATTTTGTTAACATTTTATGTAAAGGAAAATAAAAGAATACATTTTGTCATTTGAAGTAAAAGAAAAATATTTATTCCATTTCCAGTATGAATTAGTATGCTTAAACCCGAGGTTGGATTGAGTTGTGATGTAAACCTGCCCGGACCCGCCCGACTGTCCAGTAATCACAACAATACCTATCCAATGTGGGAGGTTAAAGCATATTTATATTTTCTAAATTTACATTTTTATATATGTAAATTTCTACGAATAATTAGAGTAAATAAAACATAGAGTAAGGAAAAGAAGTAGAGAAATATTTATTTACACTTAGATAAATATAGAAATAGTAAAAGTAAACATTTATTTACATTAGGGTAAATAAATAAGATAAAAGTAAAAGATGCGTTTATTTATAATTAGTGTAAATAAATATAGTAAAAGTCAAGGTAAACATTTATTTACAAATAGTGTAAGTGAATAAGAAATTAAAACATTATTTACAAATAGAGTAAATAAATAAGAATAAGAAATTAAAAACATTTAAGTACAAATAGAGTAAATAAATAAGAAAGAGAAATTAGATACATTTATTTACAATTAATGTAAATAAATATAGAAAAAGTAAAAGTAAACTTTTACTTACATTAGGTAAATAAATAAGAAAAAGATAAGAATATATTTATTTACATTTAGGTAAATAAATAGGAAAAGAAAAAGATTACAATTTATTTACATTTACTGTAAATAAATTGGAAGATAGATAAACTATACTTTATTTACATTTAGTGTAAACAAAACAGAGATATTAAAAGTGATATTTTTTTATCGTCATTTTAGTGTAAATTAAATGAAACGCACGCTGTAGTTCGCGTTTCGACAATCTTAACTTTAAACAGTTATACCGAAAGATCCGACCGTCGGATTTTCCCAAAACTGGAACCGTTTGGACCGCTTTGGGAAGATCTTTCCAACGATATAGATTTCGTCAAAATCCAACGGTTAGATTTCAAGTTATGTGTAAATCAAATTTGGTTGAAAACAGCGCCAAGGTCGCCCATTGACCCGAAGCGTCGTTAAATTAATTTAGGCTATTGTTTTATAAATAAAAATAGCGATAGGTCGTTATCAAATATTAATAACGATAGGAAATGTTTTCAAATTATTATATATATATGCGAGAATCATTTGAAAAGACAGAGTTCAATCTCATTTCAAATGATTATACGACGTTCTAAGTCGAAGATTTAAAGACGGTGATTGAAGACCGGCGATCTTCAAAGCGAATGTATGTGTTGCTACTGAGACCCAGAGAGGAGTAGCTACCTTGAAAGGGCTTCAGTGGTGGCCGTTCGGATGAAGTGTTGATTTGTACGGATTTGACTTTCGCTCAGACCCAGGGCATAAGTTTATAAATGGAATGTATGTCTGACGTTGTAGTCCTTTATACTACATTCGTTGATCTCTCTTAATATATATATCTGTTTGGTGGTTAACACCCTTCTCTGAGACGTACGAGCTTAGAGGTTATATATTGGTAGAAATTAATGGTATAGTATGGACTGACAATGTGGCATACTAAGATGCATTGATCAAGGCTTTTGTTGAAAAGCAGGCCTTGTGGTGATGATAAAAGCATAGCCTATTACGGCATAGCTTTGTGTATATCGTGACTTCGCGAGCCTCACACCCCGGTATGAGTCAAAAACGGGATAAGGACCGTAGGGAGTGCACACGTTTCTTTCTAGCTAGAGTGATGTCAGGGACCTACCAGCGCTGACATTTTACTTATGTGGATGATGGATTTTGAGGCGCCTCGTTATTTTTATAGACCGTTGGTGGTCATACTATAGGTCCAAAGGGACCGGGAAACGTGTGTTCAGGCATAACTAATCCACTGCCCATAGGCGGGGACCGGCCCTACCGCTTCCAAGGGTTCACTGCGGGGGATCCTGAGGCATTTGCTAGAGTGTCTCGAATCGGAGAGGAGCTTGCCCCTAGCCTCGACTCATGATGGAAATCCAATTTCCAATACGACCTTGCGATTTTGATTGTAGAACTAGTATTGGCGACATGATATATGGTACCCATGCCGTCTAGGATTGATACTTAAGATTGAAATGTTTTTATTTAAAACATATACACACTAGTAGTAATCTGTTTTACGTATTTAGCATCTTTTGACCATTATAAGGTAAAACCCTATCCTCTGGTGTGCGTTGCATTGTGTGATGGGACTTGGGTCTTATAATGGTTTCATTTTTCCAAAAAGCATTGCGTTGTTGAACGATTTACTTTAATTTATGCACCGGCAATCCATTGGAATAAAAACCCGTTCCGCATTAGCGGCGTGGTCCTTGGATTTGTCTTATTAATTAAATTAGTTTAAAATTCTCACACCAGTCCCATGACTGACTCATAGTTTGTTTCACTTTGCAAACTCGGGTGCCCTCTTTTCCACACGGGCAGTCGAGTAGCTTTTTGCAGATATCTCTCTCTTTAGCAGGATCCTGGATCGAAGCCTAAAGCTGTGTCCAGAGCTTAGTAGTCTTCCGCTGTTTGTTTGTATTATCTTTTATGTAAATTTATCTTCCGCTGTAATTTAAATTCGTTGTACTCTGATATATTCTGTACTCTGATGTAACATTATTGTAATGTAATAAAAGTCTGTTGTTATTGTTCTGATGTATTGTATTCCCAAAGTTATAGTATTCGAAAATTTCCAACCTTTGGGTCAGACCTGTGTGGTTTATGGTCGATTCAAAGAGCGGGAATTTCCGGGTCTTTACAGTTGGTATCAGAGCTCTGGTTAGCTCAAATCTTTGGGATACAACTCGTTAGAACTGAACAAAAGACTCATCAGAGATTGGATTAGTAATGTCCAATAAGAATACTCATTAGAGATAGGATCAGCAGTATCCTAGAATGAGAATACTCATTAGAGATGGGGTTAGTAATGCCCTAGAATGAGTTCAGAGTGATAAGCTTATAATTAAAGTATTTTGATTATATATATAATCCTATTTCAGAAGATAAGATTTTTAAATATGTAAAAGTATATATGTATTTGATAAGTTAGCCAACAAATGAAATTAATAAAAGTAAAATTTAGTTAGTAAGTTAAACAACTTTTAGCTTAGTTCCTTTTCGAGGACGAAAAGATCTTAAGTGGGGGCGACTATAACAACCCGGAATTTTTGGGGCCAATTTAAAATTTTTATTTTTGGAATTTAAAAGAAAATTGGATATTTAAAACTATTTATTTTAAATAATAATGGCTAAAAATTTATTTTTTAATCAAAAATAAAACAAATAAATTTATTTAATTTTATAGGGAGTTTAAAATAGCACTACAGTTTGAAATTTTAAAGGTGTGGAATGATGAATGTTATATTTAATGATGATTGTTTTATTGAAAGCCAATATCTCATGTTAATTTGAATTTGATAAATCGTCATGTTAGTATACATTATACGTTAGAAATCAATTTTGTCCTATATGTTAAGAAATCAATTCTGGTCATTACTATTCGCAATCAAATTTGTCATCTATGATAAATAAATATGTCATTGATTAGTATAAATGTTGTAATAAATGAATATGTCATTGATTAGCAGAACAAAAATTAACATTTTGTTAAGAGAATTTGTGTAATAACAAAATTAACATTTTGTTAAGAGAATTTGTGTAATAACAAAAGTCACATTTTTGTTAAGAGAATTTGTGTTAAAACAAAATGACATTTTTGATTGGAAATTTAGAAAGAATAATCAACTATAAATATACATGAGAATAAAAGATGAATGGAAACGTTAGGTAAATTAAATAGATTGTTATAAATGGATACAAGGCAAAATAAATAAAGAGTATTCTATGGAAAGCACTAATGGCTTAAAAGAATAAAAATCATGTATACTTATAACCATTCTCTCTCTCTCTCTTATTCTTTGTAGTCCAATTTAATATATTCCCTTAATTATGATAATGGATATTTGAAATATAATATTGAAATATTATGTACTTTGGACTAATTAACCAAAAAAAAAAACTTGACTAAATATGAGTCCAATGTTAGATTGGGACTAAGTTGGTAACATTTGAAATTGAGTTAAGGATTGAATAATGGAAATTAATGGACTACATTAAATTTGATTAATTCCTATAATTAATATTGTCGTGTTAAATATAATTTATGAAACCAAGAAATTTATAATGTACGTAAATGATTCCTATAACTAATATGAGCCTTATTGTAAGCTAGTAACGTTTGGGTTTGAATTAAAGATGAATACCAAAAAGATTGAATGACTTTTATATAAAATACATAATATAACATAAATGCTTTCCTTTTAATATTAAATACATTCATGGAATTAATTAATTAATTAAATATCCAGTATTTGAATCGGTGAAACATATTGACCGTTTCTTTCGTGATCTAAGGAAATTAACGCATCCCTTTTTTTTACCGTGTCCTTTCATGTATCTCTCCTTGCGCCTTCCCCCTTTTATAAAAACCGTTCCCTCCCCTTTCTTTTTATCACTTTCCCCTTTACTCTTTTTTTCTCTCAGTCAAACGTTTTCCCCAAATCCATCCTCACCGAAAATTAAATCTTGCAAATCAAATGGCGGCCTCCAAAATCTTTGCTCTTCCCTTCCACCATTCGTTGTCACCGCATTCCACCATCGATATGCAACCGCAACAACCACCCGAGCCACCGCAGTCAATTCCCAGCCGCCACCCTCCATTGCCTGTCGAAAGGTTCGGCCTTTGTTCCTGAAGAAGAAAGAAGGGGTATTTTCCTAGTTAATTAATTAAATAATCTAATTGTTTTAATACTTCGTTTAATCATAACTGATTCGTTTCAAATCGGAATTCGATAATTTCAGCAGCGTTCTGATCGTAAAAACCAGATCTACATTGCTGGACTAAAAAAGGACCATTTTGAACTGTTTGGAATTTGGACCATAATCTACAACAAATGTGAGAATCCTTCTTTTATATGAATAATTAATTATTTAATTTAATTATGTGGTGATGGAAATGCGTATAATACAGATCTGTATGTGATGAATTTTGTGGATGTTTATTCTGTTTGTTGTGGATGTTTATTCTGTTTGTTGTTGAAACACATATTTGTTTGTATGATTTGTAATGCCTGTGATGCCATGATAGAACCATGTTCTCCTAGATCTTTAAATTTTGATGTAATCTCTGTGAAGTTCTCATCCTTACTTTTTTTTTGTTTCTCAAATAAGAAATTAACACTTTATTTTATTTCTCAAATAAGAAATTAACTCTTTATTTTGTTTCTCAAATAGAAATTAACCTTTATTTTGTTTTACAAATAAAATGAGAAATTAAACCTTTATTTTTGTTTTACAAAATAAAAGGTAAAATTGAGTTTTATTCTGGTTCACAAAAGAAAGTTTAAACCTTTATTGTGATTCACCACATAAAATGAAAAGTGGGAGTTTATTTTGATTAACAAAATAACAAAAAGAAAGGTGAATTTTTATTTTGATTTATACAATAAGAATTAAATCTTTATTTTGATCTTTGATTTATAAAATAAAGGAAGTTTAGATCTTTTACATTTTATTTAAAAGATAAATAAAGTTTTAATCTTTATTTTTGTTTACATAATAAAATGCCAATTTTTATCCTTTATTTTGTTAACATAATAAAAAGCAAGTTTCTTTTTTTAATTTTGTTAACATAATAAAATGTAAGTTTTTATCTTTATTTTTGTTTACAAAATAAGTAACAAGTTCTTATCTTTTTTTTTTGTTTTACAAAACAAAAGACAAATTTTTACCTTCCTTTTGTTTACATAATCAAATGCAAGTTTAATCTTTATTTTCATTTATGAAATAAAATGTGAGTTTTAATCTTTATTTCTATTTTTAAAATAAAGTAAAGATGGGACCTTTTATTTAGATTCTTCAAAATTATACACCCCTATGTTGTATTGTATGTGTGTGACATTGAAATATTCGTCGTTGGGTACATAGAAGGGGTTAGACAAAAGCCCATATTTTCGCATTTTGACATTAAAGTTACGACGTTAGGTAAATGGGATGGTTAGACAAAAACCATCATTTTGGTTATCATATTTGTCACCAAATTGACATGACAGTATTTGTGATAATCCTTATTTATATTTCACTTAGATAAATAGCACATTTTCATGTGAAAAGAGTAAACTAATTTAAAAGTACATTTTTGTGTATAAAAGATAAATTAGTTAAAATCACATTTTTATGCAAAAAAATGGATTAAGAGGAAATTATACATTTCTATGTTACAAAAGGGTGATAAGTAAAAAGTACATTTTCGTGTTGTAAAAATGAGATGAGTAAATTATACATTTTTATGTTATAGAACTGGATTAAGTAAATTGTACATTTTTAGGTTAGGAAATTGGATAAAGAAGAAGGGACATTTTTATATGAAAAAAATGGATTAAAAATAATAGTAAAACATTTATCTACACTTAGGTAAATAAATAATAAAAATAAAACATAGAAAAAGTAGTATACTTTTTATTTACATTTTTAGATGCAAATAAAACATAGAATAGAAATATACCTTTGTTAATATGATTTTTGTTGAAAACGAAAATAATGACTCTTTTATTCATATTATTTTTGTTGAAAACAAAGATGAATCAATTTGAAAATATGACATGATAGTAGCGTATTTACCTTAAAACATACATTTTTGTCACTTTAATAAGAATGAAAATAAAAAAAAACATTTTGATTATAAAATGTTAATGTGATTAAAAAGGGACATTTTGTTTACAAAATGTCAATAGACATTAAAAATAACATTTTTGTTTATAAAACGTTAATAGGATTAAAATAACACATTTGTTTATTTAAAAGAATTATAACAACATTCACATTTTGTTAATGTTAAAAGAATTATAACAAAATTCACATTTTGTTAATATTAAAAGGATTACAACAAAATTAACATTTTTTTAACATTTTATGTAAAGGAAAATAAAAGAATACATTTTGTCATTTGAAGTAAAAGAAAAATATTTATTCCATTTCCAGTATGAATTAGTATGCTTAAACCCGAGGTTGGATTGAGTTGTGATGTAAACCTGCCCGGACCCGCCCGGCTGTCCAGTAATCACAACAATACCTATCCAATGTGGGAGGTTAAAGCATATTTATATTTTCTAAATTTACATTTTTATATATGTAAATTTCTACGAATAATTAGAGTAAATAAAACATAGAGTAAGGAAAAGAAGTAGAGAAATATTTATTTACACTTAGATAAATATAGAAATAGTAAAAGTAAACATTTATTTACATTAGGGTAAATAAATAAGATAAAAGTAAAAGATGCGTTTATTTATAATTAGTGTAAATAAATATAGTAAAAGTCAAGGTAAACATTTATTTACAAATAGTGTAAGTGAATAAGAAATTAAAACATTATTTACAAATAGTGTAAATAAATAAGAATAAGAAATTAAAAACATTTAAGTACAAATAGAGTAAATAAATAAGAAAGAGAAATTAGATACATTTATTTACAATTAATGTAAATAAATATAGAAAAAGTAAAAGTAAACTTTTACTTACATTAGGTAAATAAATAAGAAAAAGATAAGAATATATTTATTTACATTTAGGTAAATAAATAGGAAAAGAAAAAGATTACAATTTATTTACATTTACTGTAAATAAATTGGAAGATAGATAAACTATACTTTATTTACATTTAGTGTAAACAAAACAGAGATATTAAAAGTGATATTTTTTTTATCGTCATTTTAGATGCGATAAAAGAATAGACGATAATAGTTGAAATCGCCAAACGATTTATATATATATATATATATATATATATATAATAAATGAAACGCGCGCTGTAGTTCGCGTTTCGACAATCGTAACTTTAAACAGTTATACCGAAAGATCCGACCGTCGGATTTTCCCAAAACTGGAACCGTTAGGACCGCTTTGGGAAGATCTTTCCAACGATATAGACTTCGTCAAAATCCAACAGTTAGATTTCAAGTTATGTGTAAATCAAATTTGGTTGAAAACAGCGCCAGGGTCGCCCATTGACCCAAAGCGTCGTTAAATTAATTTAGCCTATTGTTTTATAAATAAAAATAGCGATAGGTCGTTATCAAATATTAATAACGATAGGAAATGTTTTCAAATTATTATATATATATATATATATGCGAGAATCATTTGAAAAGACCGAGTTCAATCTCATTTCAAATGATTATACGGCGTTCTAAGTCGAAGATTTAAAGACGGTGATTGAAGACCGGCGATCTTCACAGCGAATGGATGTGTTGCTACTGAGACCCATGAGAGGAGTAGCTACCTTGAAAGGGCTTCAGTGGTGGCCGTTCGGATGAAGTGTTGATTTGTACGGATTTGACTTTCGCTCAGACCCAGGGCATAAGTTTATAAATGGAATGTATGTCTGACGTTGTAGTCCTTTATACTACATTCGTTGATCTCTCTTAATATATATCTGTTTGGTGGTTAACACCCTTCTCTGAGACGTACGAGCTTAGAGGTTATATATTGGTAGAAATTAATGGTATAGTATGGACTGACAATGTGGCATACTAAGATGCATTGATCAAGGCTTTTGTTGAAAAGCAGGCCTTGTGGTGATGATCAAAGCATAGCCTATTACGGCATAGCTTTGTGTATATCATGACTTCGCGAGCCTCACACCCCGGTATGAGTCAAAAACGGGATAAGGACCGTAGGGAGTGCACACGTTTCTTTCTAGCTAGAGTGATGTCAGGGACCTACCAGCGCTGACATTTTACTTATGTGGATGATGGATTTTTAGGCGCCTCGTTATTTTTATAGGCCGTTGGTGGTCATACTATAGGTCCAAAGGGACCGGGAAACGTGTGTTCAGGCATAACTAATCCACTGCCCATAGGCGGGGACCGGCCCTACCGCTTCCAAGGGTTCACTACAGGGGATCCTGAGGCATTTGCTAGAGTGTCTCGAATCGGAGAGGAGCTTGCCCCTAGCCTCGACTCACGATGGAAATCCAATTTCCAATACGACCTTGCGATTTTGATTGTAGAACTAGTATTGGCGACATGATATATGGTACCCATGCCGTCTAGGATTGATAATTAAGATTGAAATGTTTTTATTTAAAACATATACACACTAGTAGTAATCCGTTTTACGTATTTAGCATCTTTTGACCATTATAAGGTAAAACCCTATCCTCTGGTGTGCGTTGCATTGTGTGATGGGACTTGGGTCTTATAATGGTTTCATTTTTCCAAAAAGCATTGCGTTGTTGAACGATTTACTTTAATTTATGCACCGACAATCCATTGGAATAAAAACCCGTTCCGCATTAGCGGCGTGGTCCTTGGATTTGTCTTATTAATTAAATTAGTTTAGAATTCTCACACCAGTCCCATGACTAACTCGAAGTTTGTTTCACTTTGCAAACTCGGGTGCCCTCTTTTCCACACGGGCAGTCGAGTAGCTTTTTGCAGATATCTCTCTCTTTAGCAGGATCCTGGATCGAAGCCTAAAGCTGTGTCCAGAGCTTAGTAGTCTTCCGCTGTTTGTTTGTATTATCTTTTATGTAAATTTATCTTCCGCTGTAATTTAAATTCGTTGTACTCTGATATATTCTGTACTCTGATGTAACATTATTGTAATGTAATAAAAGTCTGTTGTTATTGTTCTGATGTATTGTATTCCCAAAGTTAAAGTATTTGAAAATTTCCAACCTTTGGGTCAGACCTGTGTGGTTTATGGTCGATTCAAAGAGCGGGAATTTCCGGGTCTATACATTCAATATTTGATTCAATTAGGCATAATGGTTCAAGATTGCCAAACAACTAAACAAACAACAAAAACATCAATCAATTAGTGGATTAACGTTTCAAATTCATAAATTTGATATATAGTCAAAAATCATGTTTTTGATGCCAATTTACAACAATGTGTTCTAACTATATAAGTTTTGGTTCTCACACCAGTCTAATGGAAATATATAGATATCACACCTTCGAAACACGAACACAAATTCTGATGATGACATATCAATCATCAGAATCATCTCCGGGCAACTATAATGTGATTCTATATTTATTCGATATATTAAAACTTCGAATATACGTTCATGACGCGTATATTCAAAATCTTTATATACTAGATTGTCCAAATTCAAAATAAATAAATAATCTAATACGTATAAAATGGTTTAAATTTCAAAACAAAATTGTTTTCATTTGAAATATATACTCTTCACACTCGTTCTAGGATACTACTGATCCTATCTCTAACGAGTCATTCTAATTGGATATTACTAATCCAATATCTGATGAATTCTTTCGTATGGTTCTAATGTGCCTTGTTCTCGAGCTCTGTAAACCAAAGCTCTGATACCAAATGTGACGGCCGGGAATTTCGCTCGATCTGAATCAGTCGTTAAACCGATCTAGACCGTTCGAAACCCCTGATCATTTTGAGAACACGGCAAAACAGAACGCAGACGGAAGAACATTTCATTGTTATTTCAACAATTCCATTAGAATACAAGAATATACAGAGTATGAATGAATAAATTACATTCGATAAATATCAGAGATTACAATAAATTACTTAGCAGCGGAAAATAATACAAAACACAACTGAAAGTAATACACGGATACAGAGCTTTCCGAGCATCGTTCCAGCTGTAAATCAGGATCCTGTGGATATAAATCTGCAAAACCAAAACTACTAGCTGCCCGTGTAGAAAATAGGGGCACCCAGAGTTTAGGTTAAAACAATAAACTCCAAGTCAGTCATGTGACTGGTGTGAGAACTAAAACAGTTATTTAAAACTTTACTTTAAAGGAGAGTAATTCAAGGGACCACGCCGTATAACACGGAACGGGTTTCCTCCCAAGAATACCAGTGCATAGAATAAACAGCGCAATGCTTTTTCGAAAAATGACGCTATTATAAGACCCAGGTCCCATCACACAATGCAACGCAAGCCAGAGGATAGGGTTTTCCCTTATAATATCCGAATATGCTTGGTACGTTTAAAACAAATCATTTGATACTATAATAAGTGTATAGTGTCAAAACAATTTCAATCATAAATATGAATCATAGGCGGTATGGGTACCATATATCATGTCGCTATACTAGTTCTACAATTAAAACCGCCATACACGTATTGGAAATTGGATTTCCGTCATGAGTCAAGGCAAGGGACAAGATCCTCTCCGCTTCGAGACACTCTAGCAAATGCCTCGGGACTACACACTCTGGGCAACTCCGGATGCGGCTGGGCCGGTCCTCACATACGATAGAGGATTAATTATGCCTGAACACACGTTTCCCGTTCCTTAAAGACCTATAATCGAGGCGCCTCATTCCAACAACCACAAAGGTGAAAAGTATATAAATGTCAGGGCTGGTAAGTCACTGACACCACCAAAGCTAGAAAGAAACGTCGTGCTCTCCCAGCGGTCCGTATCCCGTTTTTAACTCATACCGAGGTGTGAGGCTCGCGAATCCACGCTAAACACAAAGCTATGCCACATAGGCCATGCTTTGATCATCAACCACAAGACTTTGCTTTTCAACAGAAGCCTTGATCCATGCAACTCAGCGTGCCACACAGGCAATTCATGCCATGCGATTGATATCTATCGATATATAACCTCTAAGCTCGTACGTCTCAGAGAAGGGCATTAAGCAAGAGAATAAATTCTCCGCCGCCAAACAGACATATATTTAACAGAAATCAATCAACACAGAATAAAATCCAATGTCAGACACACAATCCATTTACAAGTTCGTTCTGGGTCTGAACGAAACCGGAGGCACTTTCCTCGCATATCCATCCATCTCCAAGTACGTCTGGACGACCCTCGACTATTTCCATCCTCTTGGGTGTACAGCCCAATCAGGATCGTCAGTAATTATCCAAACGATGTGAAGATTTTCGGTCTTCAACCATCGTCTTCATCTTCGACTTATCGTCGAATTGGTTATTCAGAATGGGTGTAAACCCGGACTTTCCGAACAACCCGCGTATATTAAAAACAAATGCTACACAAACACAACATATGCCTCATTCCAATTCCACATTCTTAGGGAAAGGTTCCCAATAATTTTATCCAAGATAAATTCTATAAAATTTATCCTTTAATCTTCCTTTGGATGTCGTTTCAAACCAAATTATGGTTTTCCAAACTAGTCGGGATTAGCGAACCACACCGAAGTAATTGTTTATTTTATTTCTCAATCCCAACCAATTCATCCCATGAAGCAAAACCGGTAATACTCCATATCTAATACCACGGTGTTATCGGTAAAATTAATTACCATTTCACATTCAAATCTAATTAAAGATTTAACTATCGCTTTGGAGCAAAACTGGTGATACTCCCTTCTCGCTTATTTGCCAAATTTGATAATTTAGATTATCAATTCACGTATCAATCTAATTTCAGATTCATTAAAACTCCATTTACTGGGTTAAAGAACTAGTGTCATTTAAAACACAGTTCACGATAAACCCAAATCATATCCTATTTATTATCGGGTTAAAGAACTAGTGTTATTTAAAACACTGTTCACGATAAACCCACAAATCAATTCTAATTCAGTTCCATTTTATTTATTTAAAAATAAATAGGTTTTAATTTTAGTTCAAAACTAGTTCATTTCGATAAAAATCTATTTTTATCTTTTCAAATATGGAGTTTTTCGTCCCAATTTTTCCCAAATCATTTCTTATGATTTTACACAAATTATTACTATTTTTAATAATTTTATCAAGGCCCATACAGTCGATTTCCATCAACGGTCATCGAACTGCACTTACAGCGACCTTTTCCGGATTTGATTTGGATGTATCTCCAAATCCAACTGTTAGATTTCAGATATCTAATATTCGTTAGAAAGCTCTTTTCGATACGAACCCAACGGTTCCAGTTTTAGGAGAATCCGACGGTCGGATCTCCCGTAATGTCCGTTTGAAATAAATGGTTGAAATTCATGAACTGCCGCGGCGCGGCGCGTTCTATTCAGGCCATTATATTATATATATAATATATATAATAAATATTTCGTCGATTTCTATTTAAAACGAATTATATAGATAGTTTTGAATTCGTTTCAAAAACATTTTCAACTTCCATTTCAATTCAAATCAAAATTAAATTTTGCTTTATAAATTCGTTTTAAAATTCATTTCTATTCAATTCAAATTTCAATTCAATTTGAATTCATTTCAATTCGTTTCCAATTCAATTCGAATTCGTTTTCAATCGATTCAAATTGGTTTTATATTCAATTCAATTCAAATTCGTTATCTATTCAATTCAATTCGAATTCGTTAACTATTCAATTCAATTCGAATTCATTATTTATTCAATTCAATTCAATTTGTTATTTATTCAATTCAAATTCAATTTGTTATTTATTTAATTCAAATTCAATTTTTTATTTATTCAATTCAAATTCAATTCAAATCAAATTCGTTATCTATTCAATTCAATTCGAATTCGTTAAATATTCAATTCAATTCAATTCGAATTCGTTATTTATTCAATTCAAATCAAATTCGTTATCTATTCAATTCAATTCGAATTCGTTAACTATTCAATTCAATTCGAATTCGTTATTTATTCAATTCAATTCAATTCGTTATTTATTCAATTCGATTCAATTCGTTATTTATTCAATTCGAATTCAATTTGTTATTTATTCAATTCGAATTCAAATTTCATTTCAAAATATTCGATTTCGAAATCACCCTTCAATATTCATTTTAAAATGAATAAAATCGATATAAATATCGTTCACGTCAAAATGGCGTCAATCTAATCAACACGGCTTCATATATTTCTATTTTCAAATATTCTATTTCAAATATTTCCTTTTCAAACATTTCTATTTCAAATATTTCGTTTTCAAATATTTCTATTTCAAATATTTCGTTTTCAAATATTTCTACTTCAAATATTTCTATTTCGAATATTTCTACTACAAATATTTCTACTACAAATATTTCTATTTCAAATATTTCGTTCAATACATGACTAATCTCAACGGACGAGTACTGTCAACACATGAACCTTTATTTTATATTATTCTTTATTTTCAAAATTGGAATGAGGCCCAATCAATCACCATATAATATTAATTATATGGATTTTCATACATCACACGTATATAATAGCATTGAAAAATAATCAACCATCAACCAAAGTGCACTACATTGTATAAGCATCAAATATAGATATCTAACGCTTATAACAGCCTGTCAATCAATCGATCGACATATTTAATCAATCAGGATGAGTGAACTTCAAATTTCATCCCAACACCTGTGTGGGGTTTCAAACAATCAAACACAGATTTTATTTTTGCAGTTGGGCGATGTGTAAAATTTATCGTCCCAATCAATGTCAGTCAAATCAGTGTACATAAACAAACCGTCCGGTTTGTAAATGAATATTTATTTATTCACATTCACTATATTCATATTCACGTTAAAAATTATATTTTTAACGATAAAACATTTTATTTTAACATATGAATTTCTATTCAATTCATTTATTCAATAAAATGATATTTTTATTTTTCTAACATATTTTAGAAAATTTCGGTGGCATAACGGCACAATACTAGAAACGGGACAAGGCCTAGCCTTATCCCTGGTCTAGTGAAGGCCCACGACATTCACACATCAATCAAATCCATTCCATTTCACCAAACAACTCAATTCAAACCAAATAATCTAACCAATTACACAACCAAACAATTAAACAAACAAGCCATCCATAGTCTGTGGATGACGGGTGTCGGGTGCTACTAAACACCGTCTGCATCCTAGTATATATATAACTAGAAAAAGTAATTGAAGAGTGAGAAATTCTCACCGATAGCTATCCCCATTCCACGACTCTTCTTAACTAGAAATCTTCGTCGTTCTCGTCTCTTACCATTTTCGTCACTCGTAGTCACTATATATGTAAAAATCGAATTTTTACTTTGTTATTCAATATATAAAAATCAAATTTTTACTTCGCTATTCAACATATAAAAATCGAATTTTTACTATGCTATTCAATATATAAAAATCGAATTTTTACACTGCTATTATATAGATAAAAATTCTATTTTTACAACGCTATTATACATAAAGATTTCGCCTTTTCAAATATAAAGATTTCGCCTTTTCCATTTCAAAAATCTAATCTTTTCTATTTTAAAAATCTAATCTTTTCTATTTTAAAAATCTAATCTTTTCTATAATTAAAAATTTGACCTTTCATGTTATATAAAATTTGACCTTTCATTAATTAAAATTTGACCTTTCATGTTATATAAAATTTGACCTTTCATGTTATATAAAATTTGACCTTTCATGTTATATAAAAACTGAAAAGTAAAAATCAATGTAAATGAATAAAATTTGAAATGAACACTCACTTCTTTTTGCTCGCAGGAGGGCTCGCATCGCTGAAAATTGTTAAAGATTGCATTTTTATTCCCGAAATGGCTCACCGTTGGAGTTGGAGGCTTGGATGGGCTCGGGTTCGGATTGGCTGAAGGGGGAGAAGGAGAAGCATCGGAGGAGGGGTTTTTGGGTGGCGCGGCTTCATCAGAGAAAGGGGGCGGAGCGAGGAGGAACGGGGCAGGGAAGTAGGAGAACTAGCGGAGGGGAGAGCGGGGCCAGGGGAGGAGCTCCTCCGCCGGAGCGCTGGCGGCGCAGGGGCGACCCGCCCTCCTGGAGGCACGGCTCCGATCGCTAGGGCACAGCCCTTTTTTTTATTTCTGTTTGATTCGAACTGAAGGGGGGGGCAACGGATTAAGGGGGAGAGGAGATATTTTATATTTTTTTTAATTTCAAAACGTTGACTTTTACATATGACCTCAAAATGAGGCCCACCGCCTGTCGTCCATAGCGTTTTACCCCCATTCCGAACACAATGGGATATGTATCGTAAGCTAATTCGATCGTTACAATCAGTTTCCGTTAAAATCAACATATAACTCTATATATTGAATTTGAACGCGCATTTCAATTTACCAGGGTCACCTACTAACTCTATAAATTCCCGAAAAGTATTTTCTAGCTTCGTATTGACGATACGGTCCTAACAAAACAAGTTTCGTCGAATTCTGAGACCGTTGGGAAAATGGCCATTTTCCAGTCGATTAAAATCTACTAAAACTGGTCAAACGCGTTTTCCTTTGCCACGCTCACATATTGATTCGAAAAATTATGAAATTTGGAATCTAGCAATAATTTGACATCACGGACCCAACAAAAGTGGTTTCGTTGAAATCCGAGGTCGTTTGCAAAATTCCCATTTTAAGGGCCTGAATTCCATAGCGACTATTCAGAATTTTCATCTGGACATATCTTTTGATTCCCGCTATGAAATTTCAATTTTTCGGATTCGTTGGAAACATATTCTCAAATAGAACCTATTATTTTTGGTTTCACTAAAATCCGGATTGTTTTGCACCCGGTACATTCAATTGAAGTTTGAAATCGAATTATCGAACTACCGCGCCATTTTCAATTCCTTTTATAATTATATATAAATATTTATATTCTAACGACGACGTATATAAATATATTCATTCGAATTATATTCAAAATAAATTTCCCGTCGATATTATTTAAAATAATCTATTTTAAATATTCAAAATTCGCTAAAATTGCCAAAATAAAAATTTTAAATTGGCCCAGATTTTCGGGTTATTACACTTGAGGTGGTGGTACCAAATCCCAAGTCTTGTTCTTTTGTAAAGGCTGTATGTCCTCTTCCATAGCGCAATTCCACTTCGAGTTGTCACTCGACTTCATGGCTTCTTCTAGGCTTAATGGTTCATCATGAATTACATGTAAATCATACTCAAACTGATCATCAAGGCTCAAATTTGCATACTACCAATCTCCATATCTAATTGGAGCTCTCTTTGGTCTTTGACTAGCCCGAATGACTATATAGCCCGACTCTTAATCAGTCCACCTTGAGCTCCACCTTGAGCTGAATCATCTCTAGCTTCATACCATCACTATCACTACTAGTGGAAATCTGTGGACTATCATGTAATGTATCATCAACTGCTCCGTCATTATTATCAATAGTGATAGCTGTACTTCGGGTTTGAAAACTGGGAATCTCGGTCTTTTCAGGCTTCTCATCAACTGAGTCTGAACCCTCTGATAAACCTTCCAAAGGTTTGAACATTGCTGACTCATCAAAAGTCACATGTCTGGAATGTATAACTTTCTTCGTAATTGGATTCCAAATTCTATATCCTTTTATGATATTCGTATATCCAATAAAAGGCCCTAGGCTCCAACTTGTCATGTCCTATATTGTGAACATAAACTGGACATCCAAATATACAAAACTAACTTAATAAAGTGTTTTTACCTCTCCATACCTCCTTTGGAATCTTCACATCAATGGCTAAGCACGGAATCCGATTAACAATATGTGCTGCAGTCGAAATAGCTTCAGCCCAAAAACTCTTAGACATACCTATAGTCAATATCAAGCAACGGGCCTTTTCAAGTAGAGTCCTATTCATTCTCTCAGCAACCCCATTGGATTGCGGATCACCAAGTGTAGTAAAATGTCTTCTAATAGCAAACTGTCTGCAGTAGTCGAGGAACTCTTTGGAGACATATTCGCCACCATTGTTAGATCTAAGAATCTTCAATTTCTTTCTTATTTGGTTTTCAACAAGAGCTAACCAAACCTTAAACTTCTCAAATACTTCCGACTTAGCTTTCATTACATACACCCAAATCTTGCTCGAGTAATCACCAATGAAGGAAATAAAATAATATGCTCCACCAATAGAAGCTGTGGAGTATGGCCCCTAAACATCTGAATGCACATAATCAATACCCTCTTAGAAGTATGCACGCCATCACCAAAAGAAACTCTGGTTTGCTTTGCCAATACACGCTCCTTGCCAAAGTCCAACTTGTTGAATATTTCTCCCTTGATCTTTTTCTTCTTACTAAGCAAATCTAAGTTCTTCTCCGAAGTATAACCTAATCTCATATGCCAAAGCTTGGTAGCATCCAAACTTTTAGAACTATCGACTCCAACACATAATTCTCCATGGACAGTGGTACCCATTAACAAATATAGATTTCGCACCATAGCACCCTTCATCAATACAAGTGTCTCTCTAGAAACTCTCAAACCATCTTTGACAACGGTTATCTTGCATCCCAATAATGCCAATTGGCCTAATGATATCAAAGACTTTTGAAGACCTGGGACATAGCAAACATTTGAAAGTGTTTGAACAATCCCATCATACATGCGAATGCGAACTGAACCAACTCCCATAGACTTGCATGTAGCATCGTTCCCCATAAGGATAGAACTTCCTTCTTTGGCATCGAAAGAAGAAAAATAATCCGTATTAGGAGTCATGTGAAATGATGCTCTAGAATCTAGAATCCAGTGGTCTGCAACATCTGATACAACCGCTGTTAACCGCCTTTCTCCGTCATAATAGATGAAGAACCATTAGTCTTCTTCTCCCAATTTGGACAGTCTCTTCTCCAATGGCCTGGTTTCTTACAATTATAGAACTTTCCATCTTTAGACTTACTCCACGAATTAGGCTTCCTAGAATTGGAACACCCTCTATTATTCTTCACTTTCTTCTCTGCTCTTTCTCTCTCTAGAAATAATCCTGAACTACTACTTCCTCGACTGTTATCACCAACACCAAACTCTTTCATCTGATCTCTCAACTCTTCACTGAGCTAGCCTGTCTTAACATCATCTAATTTCAATGTGTCTCTACCATAGATAAGGCTGTTAGTGAAACCAGCGTATCGCTCTGGAAGCGAACAGAACATAACCGTTGCTTTTTGTTCTTCATCAATTTTTAACTCAACAGACTTCATCTTCATCAACAGGTCATCAAACACACTTAGGTTTGTCTTAATTGAAGAACCTTCCTTCATCTTATAAGTGAAGAAAGTCTTCAATAGGATCAGACGGTTGGTTAGGGATTTCTTCATGTAGAGGTCCTCCAACTTCTTCCAAATGCCTCTAGTATCGTCTCCTAACTGATTTCAAAAATTACATTCTTTCCCATGGCATGCTGAAGAGTAGTAAAGGCCCATTCTTCCATCTCTTCTAATTCCACTGATGAAATATCAGTAGGCAATGTCTCTGTATCAAATACTACTCGATGAACGCGATTTCTTCTCAAAACCGCTTTCATCATCCACTACCACTTTTCAAAATCTTCTTCACCATTCCACTTCTCTATCGTCAACTGTGATCCTGACGCCACATAGGAGCTTTTGACGTATGGAGCAACTACTGGCATTGACGTATTATTTGTATTGTTTGCATCTCCTCCTGCCATTCTATTAAACACCTTCTTTGCGAATCTAGCTCGGATACCAGTTTTAAGGGGTGATCAATCCCTTTCAGCGGAAAACCCTCAATACGAGCTTGCAATGATGTGATTGAACAAACAGCTTGAAATGAATATCAATCTCAGACCATAGAAAAATAAAGGCAACAGAGAATACACCAATTTATAGTGGTTCCATTATCGCGAGATAGTGTACGTCCACTTCAATGGGGAAGAGATTTTATTAATATTTAAGAGATTACAGAGTTTTCAAAGTAGAGCAAAAGAAATGAAGAATACAAATGTTCTCACATATCATATCATAACATCCTTTATGCCTTTCTTTATATAAAGGAAAACGTTTCTTGGGGATGAATTAATTTGATATATGTAAATAAATCAAATCATGGAATGCTAATATTCCCATTAATTTGATTGTCATATGATTGATTGATTGATAACTTTCTATTTTCTCCATCAATCAATCCCTTTTCCAATTTTAATTTCTTTCTGTTTCTTTTTCATGAAACATGGCAACAATTTAGATGGCGAATATCTTCAATATCCCCTATTCATTAATATTCCTTCCATTTCTTACCATTCATTTCTTGCACAAAACGGGTAACGAAATTACCACGAATATCTCCAAAAGATCTAATTGATATTTGGAAATATTGTATCACCAAATTCCAATACAGGTGATGGAGATACCCTTGCAAAATACACTTGATCAAGAAATGGATAGTGAGGAGGATCTGGAGAAGGAGCTGGAACACAAAACTATAGAAAAGAAAAGAGGTAAAAAAAATATTAAATATTTTGTGATGTTATTAAAAGATTATAAAAATTATAAAAATTTTGAAGTTATATATCTTATAATATACAATATTGCAGGTAGGAAAAAAATTTATTAAAAGATTATAAAAATTATAAAATTTTTGAAGTTATATATCTTATAATATACAATATTGCAGGTAAGAAAAAAATGAAACAACCAGAAATAGTGAATCCAGGTGAGTATGACAATCAACCAAGATCTTAAGAAACTCCTGTAGGGACAAAATTGAAAATTAGAAAATATAGAAATGTACGGAATCTAGAGAAGGATCAGATCATGCAAATGGGAGAGTTTGTTACAAAAACCGACTTAAGGTAAAATTACATAATTTTTTTAATATAATTTTGTTAATTTTTTATTAAATTAAAAAATAATTTGAAATAAACCAATAATTTGAAAATATCTGCATAAATGTGTGCACTTAATAATAATAGAAGCATCGTTGATTTGCAAGTATTCAGAAACTCTATATAAATGGATGCAGATTATCATAATAGTTGCATACTTCTATGTAGATATTCGTTAACGTAACATAAATGAATACATATATTCAAAATATTAGCAAAAATTTGTGCAGAAATTTATAAAAGTAGCGTACTTGTATACAAAAGTATTTTTGAGTAAGACTACTACGCGATTAATATTTCCAGCTGCATACATGTGGACAAATATTCTTAAAAATTGCATACATGTATTCAGTTGTTCATGTTAGTTGCGTAGGTTACTAGAACTATAATTCTTTATATTATTGAAGTAAATTTGATATATTTACAGCAAAAGTGCATACTTAAATGGGTATGATGACATATACATTATGGGAACACCATGGGTTGATTTACTAGTAGGAAGATTCATAGATTCATAGGTATTTGTACAATTAGTTTTTAATACACTTACAATAAGTTCATAAATTTTTACAAACATCTGCAAAATATTCGTGGTCTATAACAAAGAAAAATTACTATTCTTATTAGGTAATTGACTGGTTTGTGTACGAGCTGCAAAAGTGCATCCTGAAATTATGTACATCAGAACTTGTGCTTCTGTAATTTTTTATTAAATTAGTTCATGAATTTGCGTTTAACATTATAAATGTTGGTCAGCAAAATGTAAAATTACAGGCACTTCTGGTGAATAAAATAATGAGACAAGTTAAACAACTGGTGGATAAACGAATTGAGCAAGGATACGATTTGTGCACCAAAATATTCATTCTGATCCACCAGGCTAAGCATTTTTCTTGTTAAAGTTTACAAAAGAAGATAGAAGATGGATTCATTATGACTCTAATATACCACGCCGCGAAGGAAAACAACAAAGTGCAGCTAGAAAAATGGTACGTAAATTGGTATCTTAAATGTTAGCAGCAGTTTAATATTCATAAATATGTATATATGTGTTTTTATTGTATTTTTTTAATCAGAGAGCGTACATCCACGCTTTGGTGAAAAGGTTGAAAAAGAAAAATCATCAGCAACACAATCCATTTGAATTTCCTAAATGCCCTCAATAGGGACATACATAAGTATATAAATTCAAAATATTTGAATTCTACTACACATTTTGAAAAATTGTGGCATGCTTTTATGCAGATATTATTAAAAGTTTCATACGAAAACCGATTATTCAACCCACAATTATTGATGTTTTATAATCTTTTTCAGTGTGGACTGTGCAATGTTTGTGATGAACATGATGAAACAAAGAGTGAATACAAAGAAATCGACAAGAATGATGAAATATACACTACTGCAGCTGTTTATCAACAAAGAGTTGTGCTAACATATAAAATTCTCAACTGCAAACCGCGTAGTTGGTCTCTAGAACAAGACCTGACCTAGAACTGGCTGCTATTTAATGCAAACAGGATTATTTAAAGTTGGAAAATTTGTTGTTTAGAATTGGTGTAAATATGTGCATTGAAATTGTGTTTTCTAACTACTGGGACATGGTTATTAGTTTCTAAACTGAATTACGGTGGAATTTTATGTACTGACTCAAGTTTTTATGATTTTACTTGTGAAATGTTGCTTACTAGTGTACATTTATTCAAAATAAAAGCATGCTTATATGCAAATATTATGAAAATTTGCAAATTTGAATTGCCAAACTATTTAAAATACTATTAATCGTATATGAAATTATTATTATTAGCTGCACACAAATATGCAAATACTGCAAAAAGTTTTTGTGTGAATATAATTTGAATACTTGCATACTTGTATGCAATTATTCAGAATAGTTGCCTACATAACTACATATATTTGCAGCATTAATCAAGAAGAAAATAATGTTGTTATATCTTAAAATAATTACTACATGATCAGAACTGCAAAAGATTTAAGTAGTAGACTACAAAATAAAAAAATGATGAATAGTCAAATTAAACAAAAGAATTCAACATTTAAAGTAGGAAAAATTATTCATGGTTTAAAAAGACTGCGTAAATGCAGAAGATTTGAATACTTTCGTGCAAGTAATGTGAAAACTTGCACACTTCTATGCAGCAGCGAACAATATTTGTATGCTAATATGCATATTTAAAGATTACTTGATTACCTGTATGCAGTTACTATGAATTGTTTAATAGCTGTATACACCTATGCAAGACAGTTGTACGCATGAGGTATACAAAAGTTCATAATAACTGCATGCATTTATATAACTATTTAGAATATTTGCATACATATAAGCTGAAAAAAACATTTGTAAAACACATTGAATTTTACAATAAAATACCGAATTGAGTTTATAGAATGAAAGAAATATTCACAACAAAAACAAACAGTTAACACTAAAACCAAGTGTCTTAAAAAAAACCAAGCATATCTAATAGTCTTTTGACAGACATGTCCTTTTATTATGACTCAGCTTCTTGCACAAACTACATCTAGTAGTCTTTGTAAATTCACCTGCAGATTTCAACCTTTTAGAAGATGATGGAAGACCAGTCATTCTTCTACCTTTTGGAGGAGCTATAATTGCATCTTCCATAGAAATGTCTTCACCCATAAAGTTTACGGTAGGATTGATTGAATCAGAATAAGCTAATCGAAAATAACCAACTTTAAAATAATCTTCAATGTAGTCATACACATTCAACTTTTCACAACTTAAAATACATTGAACGACATGAGTGCAAGGAAAACCATTAATTTTCCACACGTTACAAGAACAAACTCGAGTATGTAAATCAACAAATTGATGGATGGGAGAATGAACTTCGAAAGCATATTCACTTGATTTGATAACAAACCATGAAGCTTCTTCCAAATGAAGGTTTCTTAGCCGAGTTTCATTCACAAGACATAAAGCGCTATTCCAAATAGAAGCAACTTCACGACGATCAGACAAAAATTTCATTAACTTCAATCTAATTTTATCCAAACAAGCAGTAATTGGTAAATATCTTTCCTCCAAAATCCACTTGTTAAAACTTTCTGAATAATTAGATGACATTTCACCGTAATGACAACCAAGAAAAAAACTTAGTAAACTTTTCAAAAGGAATTCCACTCAAAAAAATTTGCGCAGTTGATCCACCAACATCTCTAAAATTCTTTAATGCAGCATTAAAATCAGTCAAATTGTATGCATGAGCAACTCTTGCAAACATATCCAACAACAACCTCTTATTTGACTTGGAAAATTGAGATTTTTAAAGCAACCTTTAAGTTGTTAGTCAAATGATAAAGACAAGATCCTTGAACAGAATTTGGAAATACCTTTGAAATAGCAAAGAGAATACCAGGATGTCAATCAGAAATGAAAATAGAGCTTCTACTATCATCTTTAAGAAACTCTTTAAGCTGTTCACAATACCAAACCCAATTTTCTTCGTCTTCTCCAAACACGATAGCAATTGTTATACGAAAAAAACCTGTGCAGAAAAGAAAAGAATTAACAAAAGAATAGAATAAATAACAGCAACAATTAGAAAAAATAGCAATATAACCTGCACAAATACTAACTAATTAAATAGTAGTTATACAATAGTATTTAGACAATTCTGAGTTATTTTTCCATATGTAAGCAAAGTTGCACACGTGCATGCACATTACTAAAATATTTATATACTTGAATGCACATAACCATAAGGCTACCATAAACTATGTAAAGTCTGTAACAATTGTATTCTAGTATGCAAATATACTGAAATAGATGCATATCCGTATGCAAATATTTTGAATATTTGCATATCGGCATGCAGATATTCTGAATACCAGTATGCATTTGTTTATAATTTTTGCATTCTTGCATGCAGGTATTAACAACAAATAGCATAAATGAATGCATATATTAAAAAGAACAGTATACATGTATGCATTAGTTCAGAATAATTGCATGAATACATGAAAAAATTCAGAAAAATTGCATAAAGGTAAGCATAAATGACAAAAATTGTTGTTAGGAATGCAAAATAAAATGTAAGACAACATACCTTCATTTCCATTTTTACTAGTAGCAACCATTAAACAACCTTGAGCTCTTCCCCTCATAAAAGTTGCATCGACAAAAGTCAAAGGTAGACAATAATGAAATCCATGTGTACAAGCTTCAAATCCAATAAAAACTCTCTTAAATTGACGTGTATCAACATTACACTCCAAACAGCTTTACTTCCAGGATTAATACTAACAACAACATCACAAGACCACTGCAAATGGTGATAGGACATTATATCGCTTCCATGTAAATCTTCTAATGTCAGCCTCTTCCCACTGTAAGCATAATAATACTTCGAAATAACATTATACTCAGTTTGGAACAAGTTCATAATGTCCTTCATCTTCATTAATGGATTGGCATGAATATGATCACAAACCAACAACTTAATCAATTTACTAGATACAACAGGATTCTTTATGTTATGAATTCTGGCACCACAATTATGTTCAGGTTGAAATCTCTTTACAACAAAATATCCATGAAGATTAAACTTGAGAGAAGCATGAATCCTAAAACTACAATTTTTTTAGAACAAACAATCGTAACTCTTTCCTTATCATTCTTAACAAAATTAAGCTTGTATCCAGTTTTCATACTATACATCATCAAATAAAGCCTAAATTCAGTAACATCTCCTGGAAATTGTTGACCAACACCAGAAAAAACAGGTTGATTCAAATCACTTCTCAACAATTGCCTAAATTGATTATTCGAATTATCGGTACTAGCAAAAGAGGAATCACTACCAAAAGAAGAAACGCTACCATAAGCAACTGAAGAACTACTACGATTGACATCAACAAAAATAACCAAATAATCCTCACGATTATGTGCAGCCAACAAAAGAATAGATTGAAGATAAGAATTACTTTCGATATTCCTTCTCAAACCATCTCTAAAGTAATATAATTCAAATGACAATGGATTAAAATCAATCCATTTACCACAAATAGCATATCTCACGATAGCAACAGAACTATCAAAATAAAGACGAATAGAACAACTATCATTCCCAAACTTCAACAACATCAATACACCGTTATCTGCAGGAACACTGTTATACAAAGAAGAGAATATACATTAATAAGCCTAATCTGTAGTAATCAAATAAAATGACATAAACATGTTCAGATAATTATAAATAGATGCATACATGTACGTATGTAACAGTAATAGCTATATACTTGCATGTAAAATTTCAGAATATTTGCAAATATTTTTATACAAAATAGTTTCAAAAACTTTAATATTTATATATTAAGAATAAATGCATATTTGTATGCAACTAATCATCAGACACGAAAACAAACATATATTCAAAAAAAGAGAGTTGTATATTTGTATGCATATATACATAATATATGCATACTTGTACGCAACTTTTCTGAGTAAATGCAACCCGACGTTTTCTAACAATAGTTGCATACTTGTATGCTCATACTCATAATATATGCATAATTTTATACACTTGTTCATGATAGAAGAATAAATATATCGAAAAATTAGATTATACGGCTATACAATAAAACTTTATACAATAATTTCGTTATACATCGATAAAATTAGACAATTAAAGAAATTTATAATAATCCATCAACATAAATTGATCTAAAAATGAAATCCATATACAATTTTTTTTAAATTAAAAAGTATAAATTACCTTGAAGATGAAACATCCATAATATAATTCAAGGATCGATCTAATTAAATCTCCATAAAAAATTCAGATTAAAGGGAATTATAGATCGACGTAATCCAAATTTACAAATTGTTGATCAATAACAGTGCCGCCATAAAAACAGAAATATACGTTGCTGGGAAAATTAAATCCGAATTACATATATCCGACCTAGTTAATTACGACGTTAATTAAAAGAAGGGCAATTTTGGAAAAATATTAGTCGGTATTTAAAAATAGCGATGAAATTTATATGTTTTAAAACAGGAGGAATTGAGCTTAATTAAGTTTTATTTTAAGGACGTGAGCCTAATTTTCACTACTATAAACTACATGGCATTATACGTGGAAGAACTGCACCTTATTCACCTGAATGAATGGTAAAGAAGAAAAAATAGGACCTTTACTGAGTTAGTGGTTGCCATTTTATTAAATTCTGGTGCAGCAAAACATTTGTGAAGGGATATATTATTAACGGTTTGTTATGTACTAAGTAGAATCCCTAAATCAAAAAGGTAAAATTTCACCTTTTGAAATTTTGAAAAATTACAAACCCAATGTGTTCTATTTTGGAGTTTGGGGATGCTTGACATATGTTCATATTCTAGACCCTAAAAGAATAAAATTAGCAAGTAGATATTAATGTGTATTTATTGGCTATGCAATTAATAGCAAAGCATATGGATTTTATAACATAAATACACATAATGTAATTGAACCAAATGATATTGATTTCTATGAAACAAAAATTTCCTTTTAAATTAATTAATAGTGGGGGCACTTCAAATATTCCTATTAGAATAGAACTTATTGAAAATTCTGAAGTTGAACGTAGAAGAAGTAAAAGAGTAAGAACCACAAAAAATTTTGGTTCATACTTTTGTGCTTTTACTATAGAGGACGATCCTTTGAACCTCCAAGACGCCTTATCTTCACTAAATGCCAATTTTTGGCAAGAGGCTATAAATGATGAGATTGATTCTTTAGAATCCAACAAGACTTGGTTTGTAGTTGATTTACCACCTGGTTATAAATCCGTAGGCTGTAAATGGGTACTTAAAAGAAAATTAAAACCTGATGGCACTGTTAATAGTTATAAAGCACGATTAACAGCTAAAGGTTTTAGGCAAAGAGATGATGTTGACCTTAGAATTACATCCATTCGAGTTTTGATTTCACTTGCATCTATTCATAACCTATTAATTCACCAAATGGATGTTAAAACTACTTTATTTTTTAAACGGTGAATTAAAAGGAGAAAATTGTATGGACCAACCTGAAGGCTTTGTAGTTCCTGGTCAAAAACATAAAGTTTGCAAATTAGATAAATCATTATATGGTTTAAAACAAGCTCCTAAACAATGACATGAAAAATTTGATAACTTAATAATCTCAAATGTTTTTAGAGTTAATGAAAGTGACAAATGCATTTATTATAAGTAAGAAAATGACATTTGCACTATTATACGTTTGTATACGAATGATTTACTTATTTTGGATCAAACATTCACCATAAACACAGTCAAATCTTTATTAAGTGCCAGTTTCAATATGAAAGATCTAGGTGAGGCGAGTGTAATCCTTGGTATTAAAATTCAAAAAAGGGACTTTCTTTGGATAAATCTCATTACATTGAGAAGATACTAAAGAAATACAATTACTTTGACTGTAAATTTGCGTGTACACCATATGACCCTAGTGTAAAGTTATTTAAGAACACTGGTTAAGATGTAAGACAGTCTGATTATGCGAGCATCGTTGGCAGCCTTTGGTACGTCACTGATTGTATTAGACCCGACACTGCCGATGTCGTGGGATGATTATGTAGGTTAATCAGTAGACCTAGTATAGAGCATTAACATGCTATTAAGAGGGTCAAGAGATACCTAAAATAAACCATGAACCTTGAATTACATTATGAAAAGTTTCCAGCTATTCTTGAAGGTTATTCTGATGCAGATTGGAATACTTTATATGATGATTTTAAAGTGTAATAACCCGGAAAATCCGAACCAATTTAAAATTTTTATTTTGGCAATTTTGATGAATTTTAAATATTTAAAATGATTTATTTTAAATAATAACGACAAGATTTTTTTTTGAATAGAATTAGAACGTATATATTTATATAGATCGTCGTTAGAATATAAATATTTAATTTAAATTATAAAAGGAATTGAAAATGGCCCGGTAGTTCAAAAATTCGATTTCAAATTTCAAATAAATGTACAGATTCAAATTAAACAGGAATTTGGCGAAACCAAAAATATCAAAGTCAATTGAAAATATCTTTCTAACGAATCTGAAAAATTGAAATTTCAGAGCAGGGATAAAAAGTTATGTCTAGTTGAAAATTCAGAATAGTCGCTATGGAATTTTAGCCCTTAAAAAATGGAAATTTTGCAAATGACCTCCTTTTTCGATGAAACCACTTTTGTTGGATTCGGGATGTCAAGTTATTGCCAGATTCCAAAATTCATAATTTTTGGAATCATTATGCGAGTGTGGCGAAAGAAAACGTGTTTTAACAGTTTCAGTCAATTTGGATCGACCAGAAAATGGCTATTTTTCAAACGGTCTTCAAATTTGACAAAATTAGTTTTGTCAGGACCGTATCATCAATACGAAGCTAGGAATAATTTTTCTAGAATTTTTAGAGTTAGTATGTGTCCCAGTAAATTGAAATGTACGTTTAAAATTCAATATAATGATTTTAGTTTTAGTTTAAACGAAAACTGAGCGAAATGGCCAAATTGGCTTACCGAACATATCCCATTGTGTTCGAAATAGGGGTAATGTGCTAAGGACGATAGTCATTAGGTTTGAAAAGGAGTTTGAATGAAAAGTCAACTCGTATAGAAAAAATAATGACATTAAATTAATAATATATAAATCCTCCTTCCTATACCTAGCCCCCCCCCCCCAAAATCAAATTAACCCGACCCACCTCGTTCATAGCAAAACCGCTCCTCCCACATCGCGATAGACACCGTGCCCTGGCCCCACGCCGTCGCCGCCGTTCATCACCCCCCCCCCCCCCCGATGCTCCGACCGTTGCCTGCTCCTTCCCCGCTTCTCCTAACCCGCGAACCCAAACCCCTCTGCCGCCGCATTCCCTCAGGCAAGCACCGCCTCGTGAAACTCCCCCTCGCTCCTCGACTCCGATCCCCTCTCTCCATTCCAGCCTCAAACCCCGAGCTTTCCTCCCTTCAACCCACCAGAATACGAACACGCCACCGCCCTGAAGGCCGCCGTCCATTTCCGCCGACCACCATAGCAAACCACCCCCTCGCCTCCTATGGTAAAACCGACGTGGAAATCCCTTCTCCTCCGAATCAAAGTAAGTTTTCTTTTCTTACTTTGTTTATTTCTTCTAGCTAAGAAAAGAAATACGATTTTTATTAGAATCAAAATACGATTTTTATTAGAAAGAACTGATTTTTTAAGGTCAGATTTTTAAAGATAGAAAGATAATATTTTTGTTTATAGAAAGATTTGATCTTTTATTTAGAAAAGATTAGATTTTTATTTCTATAAAGACGAGATTTTCAATAATCTAAAGTTGAGATTTTTAAATTGATAAAGATGAGATTTTTTAAATGTAAGAAAATTTGTTTTTTATGTTTAGAAAAGAAAAGAATTTTTATATAACAAGGAATATAAAAATATTATTTTTATATAAGTAGGATTTTTATAGAGAAATCTTCGTATAAAGAAGCGGTGAAATAAAAATGTGGTTATTATTTATGAACAGCGTGGAAAGATGAAGTTGGAATGTTAGGTAAATCCAAACCATTGTCCGCTAAAGACTAACGGAGTGGAACCCAAAGGTGAGAACTTCTCACTTTTTATTTTCTAGTTAAAATATATACTAGGATGCAGACGGTGCTTAGCAGCACCCGACCCCCTTGTCGTCCACAGACCATGGACGTCGTGTTTGTTTATTGTTTGTATTGTGAATATTGATTACGTGAGGTGGAATAGAATAAATATTTTATAGTTAAAAATAAATAATTTGACGCATATAGGAATAAAGTAAAATTCATAAACAAATCAGACGATTAAAATTTGTGTTTGATTGATTGAAACCCCACACGGGTATTGGGATGATATAACATACACTAGTCCCAATAATTAGTTGTATGTCAATCGATTGGTTGACAGACTGTTATAAGTGTTGAATATTTATATTTAATGCTTATGCAGTGTAGTATGCACTTTGGATGATGGTTGACTGTGTTTGATGTTGTTGTGTACATGCGTGTATGAAACCCATATAAATAACATTATATGGTACATAACTATGTCTGATTCTAGTTCAGAAAGAATGAATATTTTAAAATAACGATTATTTTAAAATAACGAATATTTTAAAATAATATTCAGCAATGGATCAAAATATGATTTTGATGTCCAATTTGGGATGGACATGAAAATGTTTAAACATATAAAGCCGTATTGATTAGATTAACGCCATTTTGACGTGAACAATAGCTACATCAATTTTATTCATTTTTATAATGAATATCGAAAAAGAATTGATTTCAAAATCTAATGTTTTGAAAATGTTATCATTTATATATCGATGATATGGAATATTCAATTTTGATTAGAAATTGTATATGAAGTTGAAATCATTTTGAAAACGAATTTAAAATGATTTATAAAATATGTTTTAAATGGAGAACGACGAAATATATATTATAGATATAATAGAATAGCCTGAATAGAACGAGCCGCGCTGCGGCAGTTCGCGAATTTCGACCATTGACTTTGAATGGACATTACGGGAGATCCGACCGTCGGATTCTCCTAAAACCCGAACCGTTGGGTTCGTATCGAAAAGAGCTTTCCAACAAATATAAAAGATTTGAAATCTAATGGTTGGATTTGGAATTATGTCCAAATCAAATTTTGAAAAGGTCACAGTAAGTGCAGTTCGATGGTCATTTGTGGAAATCGACTGTACGGGCCCTGATAAAATTATTAAAAATATCAATAATTTGTGTAAAATCATAACAAATGATTTGGAAAGAATTAGGGTGAAAAATCCCATATTTGAAAAGATAAAAATAGATTTTTATCGAAATGAACTAGTTATGAACTAGAATTATAATCCATATATTTTTTAAAATAAATAAATTAGATTTGAAATGGTTTTAAAAATAACCAGAATTTCCAATATATAAATTGGAAATGGGTTTGAATCGAAATTGTCTTCGGAATATTTCGATGTTGGATTTCGTGATTATACAGATATTGTTATGGAAATTTGAAAGATATATATATATATATATATATATATATATCGTTATTTCCAATACGATATTGGTTGATATTAGAATTTGATATTGAATATAAGCCGATATATCTTCTATTCAGAGCCTTGTATTTAATATCAAATTGGATTTTGGGTTTGTCGTGAATGGTATCTTTAATAATACTGTTCTTGAACCCAGTGGAGTTAAGAAAATTAGAGTCTGACTGGAGATTAGTTAAGTTGAATGGATTTCCTGGGTATTGATCTGATGTTGGTTTCGACCTTCGGGGTTAACACTTAGGGAATTGTTCTCTTACTAATTTACGGTTAGAGACTGATGGAATGTGAATTGGGTTTGTTGTGAACTTTGTTTTAGCGACATTCGTTTTTTAACCTGATTTACAATGAAATGTGATTTGGAACTTGTAAATCTTTTGTTAAGATTTAAAGGAGATTTTCCAACGTAAGTTTTCCCAATTTAATAAGATATATTGGAATGGAATGGAATTCGATTTGGTAATAATCGAAGCGAATTTCTATGGATGAGGACTGCTAATATATATGGAATTTAAAAGGCTTTGATGTTATTCCATTTATATTATTAGTCAGATATGGAAGTTTACATCGATTATATATATCGATTTGTTTTCCATGAAGTTTCAATCGTTAATGGAATGTGGGTTTAGGTTGCCGTGAATGATATCTTTAATAGTACTGTTCTTAGACCCAACGGAGTTAAGGAAATCAGAAACTAACTGGAAATTAGTTAAGTTGAATGGTTTCTTGGGTATTGATTTGATGTTGGTTTCGGCCTTCGGGGTTAATACTTAGGGGATTGTTCACTTGCTAATTTACGGTTAAAGGCTGATGGAATGGAATGTGATTTTGGGTTTATCATGAACCGTGTTTTAAATAACACTGGTTCTTTAACCCAGTTAAAGGCAGGATATGATTCCCCAAGTTAAACAATTGTTAATATTGATTTCTGGGAAGATTAAAACCAAATGTAGTTTAAATGCATCATGAGTGTTGGGCAGAAAGAAATAGGAGAATTTTCAGTTTAATTTCCTTGGGTACTGATGAGTTTTTCAGGTTGATTAACAGTGCAATTTTGACGAATTTCAGATGAGCATTGGTGATGCAAATGATTTATGGTCTGGCATCTAGTTGAATTTAGTGATTATCTGGTTACATGATGGTTCAAGGCATTAAAGACTTGCAGGTTGATGTTGAAGGTTTTAGCTTCAAAGAGACAGTGCTTAGTTTAGTTGTTGTGTTTGATCGTTTGCATTGAGTTTTTCTGATTTACCTGTATATGATAGAGTTTTTCTCAATGCTTTTTATGTATAGTGGTAGTTTATTGTAACTGATCATTGGTATAGCAATTATAGATTTATTTGCCTTTCAAAAAATTAGATTGAATTGATATCCAAAGGAAGATTAAAGAATAAATTTAAAGAATTTATCTTTGATAAAATTAATGGGAACCTTTTCCAAAGTATATGAATATTTGGATAAAGAATTATTCTGGATTGGAATGAGGCGTATGTTGTGTTTTCATAGCACTTGTTTATTATATACGTGAGTTATTCAGAAAGACCGGGTTTATCCCATTCTGAACAACTGATTCAACGATGTGTCGAGGATGAAGACGGTGGTTGAAGACCAGAGGTCTTCACATCGTTTGGATGATTACTGATGTCTTGATTTGGGCTGTTCACCCGAGACAAGGTAATATGTGGTGATCGCCCAGACGTACTTAGAGATCGACGGATATGCGAGGGCCTCTCCCCTGTATTGGACATATGAGGGAGGAATAAGGTGCCTTCGGTTTCGTTTAGACCCAGAACGAACTTGTAAATGGATGTGTGTCTGACATCGGATTTCATTCTGTGTGATTGATAGACATCGGTTGCATAGCATGGATTGCCTGTGTGGCATGCTGAGATGCAAATGATCAAGGCTTCTGTTGAAAAGCATGGTCTTGTGGTTGATGATCAAAGCACGACCTTTGTAGCATAACTTTGTGTAGCGTTAATTCGCGAGCCTCACACCCCGGTGTGAACCAGAAACGGGAGAGGGCTTCAGGGAGGACAAGCGTTTCCTTCTAGCTTGGAGTGGTGTCAGCATTTTTCATGCCCTAGAATTTTACTTATGTGGATGATGGATTGCGAGGTGCCTCAGTTATATCGGTCGATCCAGGGCCGATGGAGTCATTTGGCTCATTTACGCCCCATAGGGCGGGGAAACGTGTAACACCCCACACCCGTTAAGGTCACTCACAAAGGGAATGCCTTAACTTCAGTGGAGCATTATGGGTACTGGAACAGAAATATTACAAGACAGACATATATAAAACAGCAGAAGGTAAAGTAGAAGTACTTCAAATCATTTATTAAATATAATTGTTTACAATAAAAGCCCATCAATTTCCAATACGCAATTACATAGATAAAATATCTGTCTTGCTCAAAAACAAAGAAGCATGAAAATAAATTGTAGTATTCCCCAATAAAGCAAAGCAAGCCATAGCCAAGAGAGGTCCAAGCCGTACATGAAAGAGCCTGGGAGCTTGGTAACATCCAAACTAAGCTGTATTCCCACCCTGCGAACCTGGGGGGGGGGGGAACGGAAGAAAAAGAGGCGAAACAAATCGGGTCAGTCATAAAGACCGAGTAAGTCCTAGTGACTTTCAGCATAAAAACAGGTAAAGATAACATGGCATGAATAAACTGAAAGTGAACATAAGCATGATGACAGGATAAGCTACAGGCACGATAACTAAGAATAACATCATATGACTTTCGTCAAGTATAACATCGCAAGGTTCCCATTCAAGATAAACTAAGTATAATTTCGCAAGATTTCTATCAAGCATCGCAAGATTTCTCTGCTTCACCATTAAAATATTTCTATGATATCTATTTGCTCTGCACCATCCGCACTAGTATCCCAAACCCATGTCATATATTAATCATGAAATGATCCCTTGGCCCAATATCATGAATGACCCATTAATAGGTCCAACAGAATGATCCCTAATCGATCGGCTCCCTACAAGTTCTAGCTCATCATGTGTCTATGTCATACGGCCATATCACGAATGTAGTTACCTGTGCTAGGTCCACCATAGGGTGTATCAAGCCCTAGGGTGCCAACCACCGACACGAATCAAGCATGTACAGTGTAAAACTACTGATTCCTAATGCCTACTTTTTCAACTCCGGACTACGTGCACGACCATAGTCCGCCTGAACCTACACTGGCGCACCAACTCAGCCGTCGTTCTGGTCGCTTACAATCAGCCCAGTAATCGTGCCCCACCCTGCCTAGTTCCAGGGTACCATGATACATCTAGTGGGTTACTGCTGAAATGGACCGCGTAACTAGGGTTTCCGTCCAATAGGTTAAGTGTTGTAATTCAAGTTCATGACTTAACCCGCCTACGTGTCATGTCAAATTGGCTAAGTGTTGTCATTCAAGTTCGTGACTTAGCCCTACGAATCATGTGTCAAGTTGTTAAGTATATTCAAGCGGTTCATGACTTAACTCTACCAAATCATCGTGTCAAATTGGTTAAGTATATCCAAGCGGTTCATGACTTAACCCTACCAAATCATCGTGTCAAATTGGTTAAGTACATCCAAGCGGTTCATGACTTAACCCTACCAAATCATCGTGTCAAATTGGTTAAGTATATTCAAGCGGTTCATGACTTAACCCTACCGAATCATCGTGTCAAATTGGTTAAGTAAATTCAAGCGGTTCATGACTTAACCATGCCAAATCATCGTGTCAAATTGGTTAGGTATGTTCAAACGGTTCATGACTTAACCATACCAAATCATCGTGCCAAATTGGTTAAGTATATTCGAGTGGTTCATGACTTAACCCTACCAAATCATCGTGTCAAATTGGGTTAAGTATATTCAAGCGGTTCATGACTTAACCATACCAAATTATCGTGTCAAATTGGTTAAGTATGTTCAAGCAGTTCATGACTTAACCATACCAAATCATCGTGCCAAATTGGTTAAGTATATTCGAGCGGTTCACGACTTAACCCCACCAAATCATCATGTCAAATTGGTTAAGTATATTCAAGTGGTTCAAGTTCAGGTTTACTTAACCCACCCATTCATGTCATATCGGTTAAGTGTCGTTAGTCTAGTCATATTACTTAACCCATCCATTGGTCTAATTAACATGTTATGTTGGTTAAGTGTCGACTATTCATATGTTACTTAACCTTTCCATTCTTAGCATGTCTGTTTATTGGCATTAATTAATTATTAATGCATCAACCACTCACATTAGACTTGTTTTTGCGGTCACTGGATATGCCGGGCGGTTCCGGGCAGAATGACACCACAACTTAGTCTAACCTCGGGTTTAAGCACGATGTGACTAACTTCTCACATTGGATCTTATTATTTGCAGTCACTGGATATGCCGGGCGGTTCCGGGCAGAATTACACTGCAAACTCAACCCAACCTCGAGTTAGCCATGTTCACGTTCGTGTTCATATTCATGTTCATGTTCATGTTTCAACCACGTTCATATTTCCAGTTATGTGCCAATTATCAAGTTCATAATTCACATTTTTGCCCCCAAAATTTATTCCCAAATTATTACGTTAATTCACTATAAGGGTATGCCAAGTTATAGCCTTTTATTTACAATACATGCTAAATACCCAAAACCCAACTTAGGCGTGTTCATATTAAACCTCTACCAAGTCATGAATTATCATATATGTTTCAACTCCAAATTTTACATAATTAACATATGCCCAAATTCTAGATTACATGTCAGTTTTACATATGCCCAATTCATACGAAATTTACATATGTTCAATTTGTGCCATTTTACATGTATGCCAAGTTCATGCCAATTTACACATATCAATTTCTAGCCAAATTACATATATCAAGATCCATGTCAAATTACATATGCCAATCTCCATTCTTGCAATTACCATTATAATGACTATACCCAAATATCCAATTTCAAGTTAATGGTAGTAATACCCAAATATCCAATTTTTATGTTATGCCTTCGATTCTACCAAACACATATATCCAACTAGGCAATATCCCAATATTTCCCCCATATTCAATCGCACGTAAATCGCGGTTTAGGCCTAGGTCCGAAATTGACCTAGGTTCATCAAAAGAAAATAAATAGGGGGAGGTAGAAGCTGCAATAAAACAAGATCAGAGAGAAAACAACATAAATCATCATGATAGGCATAAATATTACAACTTGATAATAACATCATTACGAATCAAGAAAACTGTTGAATAGATCATAAACTTGACATGATCATAAAGATAGACGAGTCTCAAAACTCAAGATTCAAGGAGCAACAAAAATAGATCAGAATCGATAGACATACAGAAATCCAATTCCACTTTATTCCATGACCATATCATAATCAAATATTTAAATCTAAAAGTAACTAGAACTTACAGTGCGCGGATCGAGAATCAGAAAGCAGAAGTTGATGTTGAATCTCTATTTGATTAATCGTGTTCTAATTGAAAACCCCCAATTTGCAAATCTCTATGCGTAGTCTTGATGGAGAAGAAGTAGTCCCTTTTCTTCTTTTAATTATAACTAGAATTTGAGCAGCATAAGGCTAGAGATAATTGGTGTAGAGAGAATGGGGTAGGAGGGTGTTTATATAGGTTTAGAGTCAAGAATCTGGTCACGAAACGAGTCTAGATACATCAGAATGAACCCGGGCTCAAAACTAGGTTTTGGCACCAGGTCGACCCCCAGGTCGACCATAGGGTCGACCTGGTCCCTAGGAGGTCGACCATAGTGTCGACCCCCAGGTCGAACTAGTCCAGGGCGGGAAAATTCCCGCCCAGTCTGCGCTGGGGTTTGAATTCGAATTCGAATTTCGAGCTGTTTTCGATTCTGAAAATTCCTGAAACTTCGGAGGGTCATATCTCCCTCATACGGACTCCGTTTTTCGAAAAATCGGACACGATTTCATGCAGAATTCCGAGACGAATGCAATGGAGCAACCCGTATTCCCTGATTCTTATTTTAAAATTTAATTCTGCCTTGATTTATGATCTTAATATGTTATTGAAATTCGGGTTGTTACATTCTCCCTTCCTTAAAGGATTTTATCCCCGAAATCTTCAGGTTAAGAAGAATGTGTCCTACCATCCAATCATCCATCTACTCAAAACATCCACAAGCAATCATTGTCCTTAAAAGATTTCTACTGCTGTATGAACATATGCAGAAAGTGTGTGTATATGTTCCTTATCTAATGCAAATGATCAGGCCTGATTGATCTTCTTAATGTGAAATATGTTTAGTACCATGAGTCCAACATGTATGCAAATAGTCCTAGTCACATAAACACTATATGTGTGCACAAACATCCATCCATATGCAACATCCACATGATAACACATTCAATTTCATCCATAAACAAATATAAACACTCATGTATATGCAATATGAAAGGTGACTGAGCCGATATAGTGTCTAACGTGCGTGTATATGCATCCACGAGCAACCACTTGCAACCATCAATCATAAAATGTCTCAAACACATGTTTACACCCAATTGTTCCTTTCTAAAGATATAGTTGAATGATAGAAGCAAGTAAAAACTTTGTTCCCATTAGGCAATGTCAAAACTGGAAATCTATGTCACATATATACTGATTAGGAGAAGAACTCCCTAAGCACCAACCCCGAAGACTGAAATCAACATCAGACTGATACCCAAAGAATTTCTCAACCCAACCAATATATATGTTTCTAGGAAACTAACCATGATGGACTCCTTTTAGGTCACAAGAAATCCCTTCCTAAAACTAACCCATATTCTATAAAACCCAAAAAGTTTAGTCAACCCAACGAACACCTTCAAGCCCCAACATGTATTACTAACAGATGAGTCAAACTCCCTATGGGGTTTGCAACAAAAATAGGACTGAGAATAGGACCGAGAGGATATACTTAAAAGATAGCATGCAAGTAAGCTCTACAGGAAAAGAGGGATCAAGGATATACTCTTAAAAAGAGATATGATGCGCGTATCTAGTCTTCAATCTTCTAAGTCGCATTTCCTTGAGCTTTACTCCATTGTGCTTTGACCGTCATTAACTTCACAATTTCGTAGCTTCTTAATTCCTATTTCCAAAATATGAGTTGGAACTCATTTCACTGTCGCCTCTCGTTCCACTTTCACTTATTCTTTTTCTAGTATACTTGGCTCAAACATAACTGCGTACTCATGGTTTCATGCAAGCTCTCCAAAATTCACTAGTGAATCCTGGATCTCGTTTACTCACTATAAGGTATTCCACGCAGAAGAACTATCTCTTGAAAATAAACAGATGTCTACCATGTTGCCAAATGTACTTACTAAGGTGGTTTTTTGTAACTCATGCATAAGCGAAATGAACCATCCACCTTAGTGGCGAACACTACTCGAGCGGATCAATGAATGTATCAAGAGATTCTACGTAACTAAGCATGGCAGAACCCTAAGGGTTACACTAGACTTCGAGGGCATTACCGGGTCAAGTCAAGAGTCTAACTACCCTCTTTTCATACTCGAGAAGGGTACCATTTCTGGATAACCACTCCATCCTTAGAATCAATCCATAGCCCAAAAACATAAGCATTTCTTCTAAACTCAACACTTAGCATAGACATTCTCAAATTCAAACAAGTCATGAATAAATGAGCCAATTCCCCAATAGGATTTGAGACAAAAATGGGATCCTCTACCACGCTAGTACTAAGGTGCAGAGACTCAACTATCGAAGCAGAATTAAAAGGATGCGATGTACAGAAACAAAGTTCCCACGGTATGATAGAAAAGAAAAGCTACACTTTTAATAGAAACGTTACCACCTCTCTTAGGTATGCTAGTAGTGAGAGCATACAATTGCCCTCTCGACGATCTTGTCCTTTGCCCTTGTCCTTGTCCTATAATACTCAACTACATGTCCCTTTTTACCATACTAAAGATACTTTCTCTTGTCATGGGTTTAATTATTCTTTCACCTTGGTCTCTTCCCTTTCACCTTTTCCTCCTTCGTGGATTAAGCCATATCAACAAGTTTCTCATCTTAGGCTTATGTTCTATATCCTCATTCTTACTAGCTTGAAAGCTACCTCCATCACACTACAACCCTACAAAGCTTGAAATAAGATTAGTCGCAGAAGGAACTAGAGCGGCTACAGATGGAGGTTGGACACTCCTTTGCCCTCCGACATGTGTTGTGCGCCTACAAATCTATGGTGAAAAGAGAGAAAGAAGAGATTCAAAGAGAGAATCAAAAGATAGTGCATATGGCTTTAGGGAATATGCCTTTCGTAAAACAAAACCTTTCTTAGAAAAATGCTTCTTTGTTAACGTTTTGAAAACTAGTTTCAGAAGGGTTTTTGAAAATTTTTGCCTAGTCTGGTAACCTTCTGCTCTGATACCAAGTGTAACACCCCACATCCGTTAAGGTCACTCACAAAGGGATTGCCTTAACTTCAATGGAGCATTATGGGTACTGGAACATAAATATTACAAGACAGACATATATAAAACAGTGGAAGGTAAAGTAGAAGTACTTCAAATCATTTATTAAATATAATTGTTTACAGTAAAAGCCCATCAATTTCCAATACCCAATTACATACATAAAATATCTGTCTTGCTCAAAAACAAAGAAGCATGAAAATAAATTGTAGTATTCCCTAATAAAGCAAAGCAAGCCATAGCCAAGAGAGGTCCAAGCCGTACATGAAAGAGCCTGGGAGCTTGGTAACATCCGAACTAAGTTGTATTCCCACCCTGCGAACCTGGGGGGGGGGACGGAAGAAAAAGAGGCGAAACAAATCGGGTCAGTCATAAAGACTGAGTAAGTCCTAGTGACTTTCAGCATAAAAACAGGTAAAGATAACATGACATGAATAAACTGAAACTGAACATAAGCATGATGACAGGATAAGCTACAGGCACGATAACTAAGAATAACATCATATGACTTTTGTCAAGTATAACATCGCAAGGTTCCCATTCAAGATAAACTAAGTATAATTTTGCAAGATTTCTATCAAGCATCCCAAGATTTCTCTGCTTCACCATTAAAATATTTCTATGATATCTATTTGCTCTACACCACCCGTACTAGTATCCCAAACCCATGTCATATATTAATTATGAAATGATCCCTTGGCCTAATATCATGAATGACCCATTACTGGGTCCAACGGAACGATCCTAATCGATCGACTCCCTACAAGTTCTAGCTCGTTTTGTGTCTGTGTCATACGGCCCTATCACGAATGTAGTTACCTGTGCTAGGTCCACCATAGGGTGTATCAAGCCCTAGGGTGCCAACCACCGACACGAATCAAGCATGCACAGCGTAAACCTACTGATGCCCAATGCCTACTTTTTCAACTCCGGACTACGTGCACGACCATAGTCCGCCTGAACATACACTGGCGCACCAACTCAGCCGTCGTTCTGGTCACTTACAATCAGCCCATTAATCGTGCCCCACCCTGCCTAGTTCCAGGGTACCATGATACATCTAGTGGGTAACTGCTGAAATGGACCGCCTAACTAGGGTTTTCGTCCAATAGGTTAAGTGTTTACATTCAAGTTCGTGACTTAACCCGCCTACGTGTCATGTCAAATTGGCTAAGTGTTGTCATTCATGTTCGTGACTTAGCCCTACGAATCATGTGTCAAGTTGTTAAGTATATTCAAGCGGTTTATGACTTAACCCTACCAAATCATCGTGTCAAATTGGTTAAGTATATCCAAGCGGTTCATGACTTAACCCTACCAAATCATCGTGTCAAATTGGTTAAGTACATCCAAGCGGTTCATGACTCAACCCTACCAAATCATCGTGTCAAATTGGTTAAGTATATTCAAGCGGTTCATGACTTAACCCTACCTAATCATCGTGTCAAATTGGTTAAGTATATTCAAGCGGTTCATGACTTAACCATACCAAATCATCGTGTCAAATTGGTTAAGTATGTTCAAGTGGTTTATGACTTAAACATACCAAATCATCATGCCAAATTGGTCAAGTATATTCGAGCAGTTCATGACTTAACCCTACCAAATCATCGTGTCAAATTGGTTAAGTATATTCAAGCGGTTCATGACTTAACCATACCAAATCATCGTGTCAAATTGGTTAAGTATGTTCAAGCGGTTCATGACTTAACCATACCAAATCATCATGCCAAATTGGTTAAGTATATTCGAGCGGTTCATGACTTAACCCCACCAAATCATCATGTCAAATTGGTTAAGTATATTCAAGCGGTTCAAGTTCAGGTTTACTTAACCCACCCATTCATGTCATATCGGTTAAGTGTCGTTAGTCTAGTCATATTACTTAACCCACCCATTGGTCTAATTAACATGTTATGTTGGTTAAGTGTCGACTATTCATATGTTACTTAACCTTTCCATTCTTAGCATGTCTGTTTATTGGCATTAATTAATTATTAATGCATCAACCACTCACATTAGACTTGTTGTTGCGGTCACTGGATATGCCGGGCGGTTCCAGGCAGAATTACACCAAAACTCAGTTTAACCTCGGGTTTAAGCACGATATGACTAACTTCTCACATTGGATCTTATTATATGCAGTCACTGGATATGCCGGGCGGTTCCAGGCAGAATTACACTGCAAACTCAACCCAACCTCGAGTTAGCCATGTTCATGTTCGTGTTCATATTCATGTTCATGTTCATGTTTCAACCACGTTCATATTTCCAGTTATATGCCAATTATCAAGTTCATAATTCACGTTTTTGCCCCCAAAACGTATTCCCAAATTATTACGTTAATTCACTATAAGGGTATGCCAAGTTATAGCCTTTTATTAACAATACATGCTAACTACCCAAAACCCAATTTAGGCATGTTCATATTAAACCTCTACTAAACCATGAATTATCATATATGTTTTAACTCCAAATTTTACATAATTAACATATGCCCAAGTTCTAGATTACATGTCAGTTTTACATATGCCCAATTCATACGAAATTTACATATGTTCAATTCGTGTCGTTTTACATGTATGCCAAGTTTATGCCAATTTACACATATCAAGTTCTAGCCAAATTACATATATCAAGATCCATGTCAAATTACATATGCCAATCTCCATTCTTGCAATTACCATTATAATGATTATACCCAAATATCCAATTTCAAGTTAATCGTAGTAATACCCAAATATCCAATTTTTATGTTATGCCTTCGATTCTACCAAACACATATATCCAACTAGGTAATATCCAAATATTTTCTCCGTATTCAATCGCATGTAAATCGCGGTTTAGGCCTAGGTCCGAAATTGACCTAGGTTCATCAAAAGAAAATAAATAGGGGGAGGTAGAAGTTACAATAAAACAAGATCGGAGAGAAAACAACATAAATCATCATGATAGGCATAAAGATTACAACTTGATAATAACATCATTACGAATCAAGAAAACTGTTGAATAGATCATAAACTTGACATGATCATAAATATAGACGAGTCTCAAAACTCAAGATTCAAGGAGCAACAAAAATAGATCAGAAAGGATAGACATACATAAATCCAATTCCACTTTATTCCATGGCCATATCATAATTAAATATTTAAATCTAAAAGTAACTAGAACTTACAGTGTGTGGATCGAGAATTAGAAAGCAGAAGTTGATGTTGAATCTCTATTTGATTAATCGTGTTCTAATTGAAAACCCCCAATTTGCAAATCTCTATGCGTAGTCTTGATGGAGAAGAAGTAGTCCCTTTTCTTCTTTTAATTATAACTAGAATTTGAGTAACATAAGGCTAGAGAGAATTGGTGTAGAGAAAATAGGGCTAGGAGGGTATTTATATAGGTTTAGAGTCAAGAATCTGGTCACGAAACGAGTCTAGATACATCAGAATGAACCCGGGCTCAAAACTGGGTTTTGACACCAGGTCGACCCCCAGGTCGACCATAGGGTCGACCTGGTCCCTGGGAGGTCGACCATAGTGTCGACCCCCAGGTCGACCTGGTCCTGGGTGGGAAATTCCCACCCAGTCTGCACTGGGGTTTGAATTCGAATTTCGAATTCGAATTTTGAGCTGTTTTCGATTCTGAAAATTCCTGAAACTTCGGAGGGTCATATCTCCCTCATACGGACTCCGTTTTTCAAAAACTCGGACACGATTTCATGCAGAATTATGAGACGAACGCAATGGAGCAACCCGTTTTTACTGATTCTTATTTTAAAATATAGTTCTGCCTTGATTTATGATCTTAATATGTTATTGAAATTAGGTTTGTTACAAAACGTAGTGTTCAGGCATTTTAATCCACATCGAGTGGACCGACCCTGATGATCCAAGGGTCGATGCATTCTGATCCTGAGACATGGGCTAGATTGTCTCGAAGCGGTAAGGACAATCCCTTGCCTTGGTTCACAGATGGAAATCCAACTTCCAATACGTGACATTTGCAGTTTTGATTGTAGAGACTAGTATTGGCGACATGATATATGGTGCCCATGCCGTCTAGGATTGATACATTTATATTTGGAGTTGTTTTATAAACTATGAATGTAATAACCTGGAAATCTGAGCCAATTTAAAATTCTTATTTTGGCAATTTTGGCGAATTTTGATTATTTAAAATGAATTATTTTAAATAATAACGACGAGAAATTTATTTTGAATAGAAGTCGAACGTATATATTTATATACATCGTCGTTGAATATAAATATTTATTTTAAATTATAAAAGGAATTGAAAATGGCACAATAGTTCAATAATTCGATTTCAAATTTCAAATGAATGTACCGGGTGCAAAATAAACCGGATGTTAGTGAAACCAAAAATAATAGAATCTATTTGAGAATATCTTTCCAACGAATACGAAAATTTGAAATTTCATAGCAGGGATAAAAAGATATGTCCAGTTGAAATTTCAGAATAGTCGCTATGGAATTCTGGCCCTTAAAAATAGCCATTTTGCAAGCGACCTCGGATTTCGACGAAACCACTTTTGTTGGATCCGGGATGTCAAGTTATTGCTAGGTTTCAAATTTCATAATTTTTCGAATCAATATATGAGCGTGGCGAAGGAAAACGCGTTTGACCAGTTTTAGTTGATTTTAATCGACTGGAAAATGGCCATTTTTCAAACGGTCTCAGAATTCGACGAAACTAGTTTTGTTAGTACCGTATCGTCAATACGAAGCTAGAAAATATTTTTTTGGAAATTTTTTGGTTAGTATATATGTTGATTTTGATGAAAAATGATCGAAACAGTCGAATCAGCCTACGATACATATCCCATTGTGTTCGGAATGTGGGTAATTAGTTATGGACGACAAGCGGTGGGCCTCGTTTAGAGGTCGAAAATAAAAGTTGCTTTTTGGGAGATAATTAAATAAAATAATTAAAATTTATAAAAAAAAATCCTCACCCCTCTTTTCTATTCACTCAGCCCCCCTCCCCTCGCTCTTCATTCTGATCGATCTAGAGAAAGAAAAAAAAGGGGAAATCGCGCTCAGGCGATTGTCGACGTCGCCACCACCGGGCTCTGGCTTCCGCCAGCGCCGCACTTCAGGCGCACTGCCCCATCCCTCCGCACCTCCTCCACTGACCTCGAAACCAACCCACCTCCCCCTGTTCGAGCGCGTAGATCCCCAGGCCCATATTCATTGAGCCACCCCCGCACCACTGTAAACTGCCAAACCCTAGCCGACGCAGCACAGGCCTGCCGCTCCCCCGTCCAGCGCTGCCTCCCGCTCCTCTGCCCTGCTGACGACCGCGACAGCCCCCCCTCGCTCTTGGATCTGAAAGAAAAAGGTCATGAGTTTTAATTCATTTATTTCTTTAACTTTATGCTATGATTTTATGAAAATATCATTTTTAAGTAAAGTTATCATTTTTATGCAAATAAAAAAAATATGATTTTTGTATAGGTAAATGGCGAGATAAAAGTTTAGATTTTTAATTATATAAAGATTGTCTTTTTAATTAAACGAAGATTTGATTTTTATAATATAAAAAGGTTAGATCTTTAATGAGGAATGTTTTGACTTTTATTGTTTGAAAGTTTTAATCTTTCGTATATGAAAAACAATGAAGAAAGATTTGATTTTTAGTTGAGAAAAGAGAAGACTTTGAAACAAAGAAAGGTTAGATTTTTATAACAAATAAAGATATGTTTTATAAGTAAGTAAAAATAAGATTTTTATATTATATAGATAATAAAATTCGATCTTTATATCATAGGAGGAATAAAAATATGATTTTTATTCATGAAGAGTAATAAAAATATAATCTTTATTATATTAGTGACAAGGTAAAAATAGAATTTTTATCTATATAGTAACGGTGTAAAAATAGAATTTTTATTCATATAACGTGGTTATAAAAATGTGATTTTTATATATGTGGCAACAATATAAAAATGCGATTTTTTATATATGTAGTGGATGCGGACGACGAAAGTGATGAAAGAAGAAATGGCGGAGATTTTCTTCATAAGAAGAGTCGTGGCGTTGGTTTAGCTAGTCGGTGAGAACTCCTCACTTTAAATTTATTCTCTAGTTATATAAATATATACTAGGATGCAGACGGTGTTTAGTAGCACCCAACACCCGTCGTCCACAGACCATGGACGGCTTGTATGCTTGTTTGTTTGATTTTGATGTGTAGTTGATTGTGTGATGTGATGTGAAACGAAATAAAATATTTATATAGTTAAAAATATTTTATAGTTGAAAATAGAATTTTTAATGTGTATATAAAGTAAATATTTATAAACAAATCGGAGATTTATTTATATACACTTTTGACTGATATTGATTGGGACGATAAATTTTACACATCGCCCAACTGCACAAATAAAATCTGTGTTTGATTGTTTGAAACCCCACACAGGTATTGGGATGATACATGACATACACTAATCCCAATAATTAGTTGTATGTCGATCGATTGATTGACAGACTGTCATAAGCGTTAAATATTTATATTCGATGCTTATACAGTGTAGAATGCACTCTGGATGATGGTTGATTATTTACCGTTGTTATTTTACACATGTGTTGTAGAAAATCCATATAATTAACATTATATGGTAATGGATTGGGCCTCATTCCAGTTTTGAAATAGAATATTTGAAAATAGAAGGATGTGAAGCCGTGATGATTGGATTAATGCCATTTTGACATGAACGATATTTATATCGATTTTACTCATTTTATAATGAATATCGAAAGTGATTTCAAAATTAGATATTTTGAAAAGAATTAGAATTCGAATGGAAATTGAATAGAAATGAATTCGAAATTGAATAGAAATGAATTCGAATTGAAATTGAATATAAATGAATTCGAATTGAATTTAAATGAATTCGAATTGAAATTGAATAGAAATGAATTCGAATTGAAATTAAATAGAAATGAACTCGAATTGAAATTAAATAGAAATGAATTCGAATTGAAATTGAATAGAAATGAATTCGAATTGAAATTAAATAGAAATGAATTTGAATAAAAATTGAATATAAATGAATTCAAATTGAAATTGAATATAAATGAATTCGAATTGAAATTGAATTGAAAACAAACTGAAATTGAATTAGAAATCAATTTGAATTGAAATCAATTTGAAATGAATTTGAAAGGAATTTATAAGGAAGAATTCAATTTTGATTTGAATTTGAAAAGAAGTTGAAATCGTTTTGAAAGCGAATTTAAAACGATTTATATAATACGTTTTAAAAGGAGATCGACGAAGTATATATATTATATATATTATATATATTATATAATGGCCTGAATAAAACGCGCCGCGCTGCGGCAGTTCATGAATTTCGACCATGGACTTCGAATGGACATTGCGGGAGATCCGACCGTCGGATTTTCCTAAAACCGAACCCGTTGGGTTCGTATCGAAAAGAACTTTCTAACGAATATTAGAGATTTGAAATCTAACGGTTGGATTTGGAATTATGTCCAAATCAAATTTGGAAAAGGTCGCTGTAAGTGCAGTTCGATGGTTGCTGATGGAAATCAACTGTACGGGCCTTGATAAAATTATTAAAAATAGTAATAATTTGTGTAAAATCATAAGAAATGATTTTTGAAGAATTGGGATGAAAAAAATCCATATTTGAAAAGATAAAAATAGATTTTTATCGAAATGAACTAGTTTTGAACTAGAATAATAATTTATTTATTTTTAAAATAAATAAATTGGATTTGAAATGGTTTTGAAAATAACCAGAATTTCCAAAAATTGAATTGGAATGGATTTGAATCGAAATTGTTTGTGCAATATTTCGATGTTGGATTTTTTGATGATACAGGTATTGTTATGGGAATTTGAAAGATATATTTATATCGTTATTTCCAATACGATATTTGTTAGTCGTAGAATTTGATGTTGAATACATGCCGATATATTTTCTATTCAGAGCCTTGTATTTAATATCAAATGTGATTTGGGTTTGTCGTGAATGGTGTCTTCATTAACACTGTTCTTAAGCCCAGTTGAGAAAAAGATTAAATCTTTTTATTTAGATGTAATGAAGTGTGCCAATTAAATAATATTTAATTGGAATTGAATTGGTATTGATTTTTGGGTTTATCGTGAACAGTGTTTTAAATAACACTTGTTCTTTAACCTGATAATTAATGGAATGTGATTTTGGGTTTATCGTGAACCGTGTTTTAAATGATACTGATTCTTTAACCCAGTTAAAGTTTAAAACTAAGTGGAGTTTTAATGAATCTTTAATTAGATTGAAAAGATCGAGAATGGAGTATCACCCGTTCTTGTTGCAGTCATGATGGGGGGTTCTCACCATGTGGTTTGGTGGCGAACAGTGGGCTCTTACCCCCACATGTCCTTTGCGGGGGTTGGTTAGGCAGTGGCCGGGAGGCTCGAGAGGGTCGCCGTAAAACAAGTGTACTGGGGGACCAGGTGGAAGCCACGGTGGGTATTACCTGCTGCTTGGGGGATGAAGAGATGGTTGCAAAGCCTACTGGATTTCGTCGGCTACTTTACAGTTGGTATCAGAGCTTTGGTTTACAAAGCTCAGAGAACAAGGCACATTAGAACCATACGAAAGAATTCATCAGAGATTGGATTAGTAATATTCAATGGGAACGACTCGTTAGAGATGGGATCAGTAGTATCCTAGAAAGGGTGTGAAGAGTATATTTTTAAAATGAAAACAATTTTTGTTTTGAAAATATAACTCAATTATTCGTATTTGAATATTTATTTATATTGATTTGGACTATCCAGTTTATAAAGATTTTGCGTATACGTCTGATCCGCGTGTATTCGAAGTTTTAATATATTGGGTTGATATAGAATTACACTCTAGTCGCCCAGGGGTGATTCTGATGATTGATATATCATCATCAGAATTTATATTCGAGCGACGAAGGTGTGATATCTATATATTTCCTATTGGCTGGTGTGAGAACCAAAATTGGATAGGGCTTATTGTTGTGATTTGGCATCAAAAATCTAATTTTAGACTATATATCAAAGTTATCAATTTGAAATGATAATAAACTAATTGATTGCTGGTTGTGTTGTTTGATTATTGTTTGAATAATTAAATGTTGAACCTTTAACCAAATTGGTCAAATATTGAACTGTATTGAAAATAGTTTGCAAATGCATGCATGTACATATATATGTGTGAGCAGGTCATAGCAAGGAGGCTAGAGCAGAGGAATAAAATTGTTTGCCCGACAAATAGGTACATGTTTATTGTATTTCTTGAGTTTTGGGTGATTTTGTGAGCCGCTTGGCTTTTTCTTTTTCTTTTGGATTGAAGAAGGCCATGGGAGGCTACATGAAATATCCCGAAGTTCCCGGTGCAGGGGAGGTTATGGCGAAATTTTTCGAAAATTTAGGGTGTTAGCCAAATATTTTAAAATTTTGAAAAGTTCTTAGAAACTGAAAAGTTGAAGAACTTAAGCCGTAAAGAAAATATTGAAAGTTGAGTTGAATAGCTAAACAACTTTCGGCTTCGTTCCTTTTCGGGGACGAAAAGTTTTAAGTGGGGGAGATTGTAATAACCCGGAAATCTGAGCCAATTTAAAAATTTTATTTTGGAAATTTTGGCGAATTTTGATTATTTAAAATGAATTATTTTAAATAATAACGACGAGAAATTTATTTTGAATAGAAGTCGAACGTATATATTTATATACGTCGTCGTAGAATATAAATATTTATTTTAAATTATAAAAGGAATTGAAAATGGCGCGGTAGTTCGATAATTCGATTTCAAATTTCAAATGAATGTACCGGGTGCAAAATAAACCGGATTTTAGTGAAACCAAAAATAATAGAATCTATTTGAGAATATCTTTCCAACGAATCCGAAAAATTGAAATTTCATAGCGGGGATAAAAAGATATGTCCAGTTGAAATTTCAGAATAGTCGCGATGGAATTCTGGCCCTTAAAAATAGCCATTTTGCAAGCGATCTCGGATTTCGACCAAACCACTTTTGTTGGATCCGGGATGTCATGTTATTGCTAGGTTTCAAATTTCATAATTTTTCGAATCAATATGTGAGCGTGGCGAAGGAAAACGCGTTTGACCAGTTTTAGTTGATTTTAATCGACTGGAAAATGGCCATTTTTCAAACGGTCTCATAATTCGACGAAACTAGTTTTGTTAGGACCGTATCGTCAATACGAAGCTAGAAAATATTTTTTTGGAATTTTTCTGGTTAGTATGTGACCCCGGTAAAATGAAATGCGCGTTCAAATTCAATATATAGAGGTATATGTTGATTTTGACGAAAACTAATCGAAAAAGTCGAATCAGCCTACGATACATATCCCATTGTGTTCGGAATGGGGGTAATTAGTTATGGACGACAGGCGGTGGGCCTCGTTTAGAGGTCGAAAATAAAAGTTGCTTTTTGGGAGATAATTAAATAAAATAATTAAAATTTATAATAAAACCCCTCACCCCTCTCTTCTATTCACTCAGCTCCCCCTCCCTCCGCTCTTAATTCTGATCGATCTAGAGAAAAAAGGGGAAATCGCGCTCAAGCGATTGTTGATGTCGCCACCACTGGGCTCTGGCCTCCGCCAGCGCCGCACTTTAGGCGCACCGCCCCATCCCTCCGCACCTTCTCCACCGACCTCGAAACCAACCCACCTCCCCCTGTTCGAGCGTGCAGATCCCTAGGCCCATATTCATTGAGCCACCCCCGCACCACTGTAAACTGCCAAACCCTAGCCGACGCAGCATAGGCCCACCGCTCCCCCTGTCCAGCGCCGCCTCTCGCTCCTCTGCCCTGCTGACGAGCACGACAACCCCCCTCGCTCTTGGACCTGAAAGAAAAAGGTCATGAGTTTTAATTCATTTATTTCTTTAATTTTATGCTATGATTTTATGAAAATATCATTTTTAAGTAAAGTTATCATTTTTATGTAAATAAAAAAAATATGATTTTTGTATAGGTAAATGGCGAGAGAAAAGTTTAGATTTTTAATTATATAAAGATTGTCTTTTTAATTAAACAAAGATTTGATTTTTATAATATAAAAAGGTTAGATCTTTAATGAGGAATGTTTTGACTTTTATTGTTTAAAAGTTTTAATCTTTCGTATATGAAAAACAATGAAGAAAGATTTGATTTTTAGTTGAGAAAAGATAAGATTTTTAAACAAATAAAGGTTATATTTTTATAACAAATAAAGATATGGTTTTTAAGTAGGTAAAAATAAGATTTTTATATTATATAGATAATAAAAAGTGAATATTATGCACACATCCCTAAAACGAAACTTAATTAGGCTCACCCCCGGTCATAAACTTATTGTAAATTTAGTCCCTATTTTTTGAAAATTCATCAAAAAAATACAAAAAAAATATTAAAAAACCATGTAAATTCGTATTTAATTAGAACAATTAATCATGAAAAAAATCAGATCAAAAAAACATTAAAAACAACGTCAAAATCATGAAATACAGAAAATCAACGAAATGCAGTAAATTGCATCAAAACATGCATATAAATCGATTAGTTGCATACATGTATGCATTTATTTCAAATCTGCGTCAAAACTGCAGTATAAATGCATACATGTATGCACATATTGTTAAAACATGCATCTGCTGATGCATTTATTTAAAAACTGCATACCTCCGTGCAACTTATTCACGTTTGCATATATTTTGACATATATGCACACATGTATGCAGTTATATAGAAAAACTGCATACATGTATGCAATTTTTCAAACAGGCGTGCATAAATATATGCATGTGTATTCGAATAGTTGCATAAATGTATGCAACTATTCGTAAAAGTTGCATACATTTATGCAACTTTTTTTTTTTTAATTTCTGTGGACTTCCGAGAATATTTATAGATTTTTTTTTTAAGTGATAGCGCCTGAAAATTTGGACAGAAAACGAAAGAGGCGGAGGTATGGAAAGTGGCAGGCGGAAGATTCCAGGCGGCAGCTAAAATAGGGGGCGGGTTTACAGAGAAAACATTACAGGGATGTGGTGTGAATTTAAAACTATAATAGGGATGTGAGCCAAAAGTACCCTAATAAAAATTCGATCTTTATATCATAGGAGGAATAAAAATATGATTTTTATTCATGAAGAGTAATAAAAATATAATCTTTATTATATTAGTGACAAGGTAAAAATAGAATTTTTATCTATATAGTAGCGGTGTAAAAATAGAATTTTTATTCATATAGCGTGGTTATAAAAATGTGATTTTTATATACGTGGCAACAATATAAAAATGCGATTTTTTATATATGTAGTGGATGCGGACGACGAAAGTGATGAAAGAAGAAACGGCGGAGATTTTCTTCATAAGAAGAGTCGTGGCGTTGGTTTAGCTAGTCGGTGAGAACTCCTCACTTTAAATTTATTCTCTAGTTATATAAATATGTACTATAATGCAGACGGTGTTTAGTAGCACCCGACACCCGTCGTCCACAGACATGGACGGCTTGTATGCTTGTTTGTTTGATTTTGATGTGTAGTTGATTGTGTGATGTGATGTGAAACGAAATAAAATATTTATATAGTTAAAAATATTTTATAGTTGTAAATAAAATTTTTAACGTGTATATAAAGTAAATATTTATAAACAAATCAGAGATTTGTTTTTAAACACTTTTGACTGATATTGATTGGGACGATAAATTTTACACATCGCCCAACTGCACAAATAAAATCTGTGTTTGATTGTTTGAAACCCCACACGGGTATTGGGATGATACATGACATACACTAATCCCAATAATTAGTTATATGTTGATCGATTGATTGACAGACTGTCATAAGCGTTAAATATTTATACTCGATGCTTATACAGTGTAGAATGCACTCTGGATGATGGTTGATTATTTATCGTTGTTATTTTATACATGTGTTGTAGAAAATCCATATAATTAACATTATATGGTAATGGATTAGGCCACATTCCAGTTTTGAAATAGAATATTTGAAAATAGAAAGATATGAAGCCGTGTTGATTGGATTAACGCCATTTTGACGTGAACGATATTTATATCGATTTTATCCATTTTATAATGAATATCGGAAGTGATTTCAAAATTTGATATTTTGAAAAGAATTAGAATTCGAATGGAAATCGAATAGAAATGAATTCGAAATTGAATAGAAATGAATTCGAATTGAATTTGAATATAAATGAATTCGAATTGAATTTAAATGAATTCGAATTAAAATTGAATAGAAATGAATTCGAATTGAAATTAAATAGAAATGAATTCGAATTGAAATTAAATAGAAATGAATTCGAATTGAAATTGAATATAAATGAATTCGAATTGAAATTGAATTGGATTGAAAACGAACAAAAATTGAATTAGAAATCAATTTGAATTGAAATCAATTTGAAATGAATTTGAAAGGAATTTATAAGGAAGAATTCAATTTTGATTTGAATTTGAAATCGTTTTGAAAGTGAATTTAAAACGATTTATATAATACGTTTTAAAAGGAGATCGACGAAGTATATATATATTATATATATAATATAATGGCCTGAATAGAACGCGCCGCGCTGCGGCAGTTCGTGAATTTCGACCATGGACTTCGAATGGACATTGCGGGAGAACGGACCGTCGGATTCTCCTAAAACCGGAACCGTTGGGTTCGTATCGAAATGATCTTTCTAATGAATATTAGAAATTTGAAATCTAACGGTTGGATTTGGAATTATGTCCAAATCAAATTTGGAAAAGGTCGCTGTAAGTGCAGTTCGATGGCCGTTGATGGAAATCGACTGTACGTGCCTTGATAAAATTATTAAAGATAGTAATAATTTGTGTAAAATCGTAAGAAATGGTTTGTGATGAATTGGGATGAAAAACTCCATATTTGAAAAGATAAAAATAGATTTTTATCGAAATGAACTAGTTTGAACTAGAATAATAATTTATTTATTATTAAAATAAATAAATTGGATTTGAAATGGTTTTGAAAATAACCAGAATTTCCAAAAATTGAATTGGAATGGATTTGAATCGAAATTGTCTGTGGAATATTTCGATGTTGGATTTCGTGATGATATAGGTATTGTTATGGGAATTTGAAAGATATATTTATATCGTTATTTCCAATACGATATTTGTTAGTCGAAGAATTGGATGTTGAATATAAGCTGATATATTTTCTATTCAGAGCCTTGTATTTAATATCAAATGTGATTTGGGTTTGTCGTGAATGGTGTCTTCATTAACACTGTTCTTAAGCCCATTTGAGAAAAAGATTAAATCTTTTTATTTAGATGTAATGAAGTGTGCCAATTAAATAATATTTAATTGGAATTGAATTGGTATTGATTTTTGGGTTTATCGTGAACAGTGTTTTAAATAACACTTGTTCTTTAACCTGATAATTAATGGAATGTGATTTTGGGTTTATCGTGAACCGTGTTTTAAATGACACTGATCCTTTAACCCAATTAAAGATTAAAACTAAGTGGAGTTTTAACGAATCTTTAATTAGATTGAAAAGATCGAGAATGGGGTATCACCAGTTTTGCTCCAGGTGATAGTTAAATCTTTAATTAGATTTGAACGTGAAATGGTAATTGAATTTACCGATAACACTGTGGTGTTAGACAAGAAGTATGACCAGTTTTACTTCATGGGATGAATAGGTTGGGATTGAGAAATAAAATAAATGATTACTTCGGTGTGGTTCGCTAATCCCGACTAGTTTGAATTGATATTCAAAGAAGGTTAAAGAATAAATTTAAAGAATTTATCTTTGATAAAACCAATGGGAACCTTTCCCAAAGTATAAGAATATTTGAATAAAAGAATATTCTAAATTGGAATGAAGCGTATGTTTTGTTTGTGTAACACTTGTTTATTATATATGCGAGTTATTCAGAAAGACCGGGTTTATCCCATTCTGAATAACTGATTCGACGTGGTGTCGAAGATGAAGACGGTGGTTGAAGACCGGAGGTCTTCACGTCGTTTGGGTGATTACTGATGATCTTTATTGGGCCGTACACCCAAGAGGATGGAATCAGTTGGTGATCGTCCAGACGTACTTGGAGATCGATGGATATGCAGGGTACTAGGTGCCTCCGGTTTCGTTCAGACTAAGAACAAACTTGTAAATGGACTGTGTGTCCGACATTGGATTTTATTCTGTGTGATTGATTTCTATTAAATATATATCTGTTTGGCGACGGAGAATTTATTCTCTTGCTTAACGCCCTTCTCTGAGACGTACGAGCTCAGGGGTTATATATTGATGGATATCAAACGCGTGGAGTGAATTGCCTGTGTGGCATGCCAAAGTGGCAAATGATCAAGGCTTCCGTTGCAAAGCAAAGTATTGTGGTTGATGATCAAAGCACGGCCTGTGCGGCATAGCTTTGTGTAACGTAAATTCGCGAGCCTCACACCCCGGTGTGAACCAAAAACGGGAGAGGACCTCAGGGAGGGCATGCGTTTCCTTCTAGCTAGAAGTGGCGTCAGCGGTTTTACATGCCCTGACGAGTTTGACTTATGTGGTTGTTGCTGTTGCGAGGCGCCTAGGTTTGATCGGACGATCCGGGTCCGATGGAGTCATTCGTTAGCTCATTGACACCCCATAGGGTAGGGAAACGTAGTGTTCAAGCATAATAATCCACATCGATCGACCGGCCTTGACGATCCAAAGGGTTGATGCGTTCTGATCCTGAGACACGGGCTAGAGCGTCTCGAATCGGTAGAGGACTATCTTTTGCCTCGGTTCACAGATGGAGATCCAACTTCCAAATACGTGACAGTGCGGTTTTGATTGTAGAGCCTAGTATGGCGACATGATATATGGTACCCATGCCATCTACGATTGATATTTATGATTTGAAATTGTTTTGACAATATACACTTATAGTAATAATAAAGCATGAAATTTTAGCGTATCAAGCATTCTTTGGCTGTTATAAGGTAAAACCTATCCTCCGGCTTGCGTTGCGTTGTGTGATGGGACCTGGGTCTTATAACAGCTTCATTTTTCTTTATTTAGCATTGCGCCGTTTGTTTTATGCACTGGTATTCTTGGGAGGAAACCCGTTCCGTGTTATACGGCGTGGTCCCTTGATTTAACGAACTTTAAAATAAAGATAAATAACTGTTTTAGTTCTCACACCAGTCCCATGACTGACCTGGAGTTTATTGTTTGAACAAAAACTCTGGGTGCCCTTATTTTGACACAGGCAGCTAGTAGTTTTGGTTTTGCAGATTTATATTCACAGGATCCTGATTTATAGCTGGAACGATACTCGGAAAGCTTTGTATCCGCGTATTACTTCTAGTTGTGTATCGTATTATTTTCCGCTGCTATGTAATGTATTGTAATCTCTGATATTTATCGAATGTGTAATATTTATTTATACTCTGTATATTCTTATAATCTGATGGAATTGTTGTAATTAACAATGAAATGTTCTTCCGTCTGCATTCTTTTGTGTGTTGTTCTCGAACTATCCGTGCTTTCCTTCACCGGGGAAGTTTCGGGTTTTTACAATGAACTTATAATAGTATCAAGTGATTTGATTTAACATATCAAGCATGTTTGGCTATTATAAGGGAAAACCCTATCCCCCGGCTTGCATTGCATTGTGTGATAGGACCTGGGTCTTATAATAGCTTCAGTTTTCCAAAAAGCATTGCGTTGTTTTGTTATATGCACTGGTATTCTTGGGAGAAAACCCGTTCCGTGTTATACGGCGTGGTCCCTTGATATATCTGATTTAAAGTAAAGTTTTATATAACTGTTTTAGTTCTCACACCAGTCACATGACTGACCTGGAGTTTATTGTTTTAACCTAAACTCTGGATGCCCCTATTTTCCACACGGGCAGCTAGTAGTTTTTGTTTTGCAGATTTATATTAATAGGATCTTGGTTTACAGCTGGAATGATATTCAGAAAGCTCTGTATCCGTATATTCTTTTCAGTGGTGTTTTGTATTATTTTTCCGCTGCATTGTAACTTGTAAATCTATGATATTTTTCTGTTGTGTAATATTTATTCATACTCTGTATATTCTTGTATTCTGATGAATTTGTTGTAATTAACAATGAAATGTTCTTCTGTGTGTGTTCCGATGTGGCTTGTTCTCAATTCAATCCGTTCTTTCCTTCACGGGGAAGTTCAGGTCATGTCTTGAAGCCACCAATGGCTATATATATATTTAGCATTACTAGAGGAGTTGTTTCTTGAAACATCAAGGAAACATACTATTTTGACTCAGTCTACTAGAGACTGAGATAATAGCTCTAGCCACAGCTCATGAAGAAGCAGAGAACTAAAGAAATCTGCTATTTAAGATCTTCATATGGAAAAACCGACAACAATGGTGTAATCTACTGTGATAGTTCCACGGCTATTGCAAAAAGTACATAACTATTATTACAACGGTAGAAGAAGACGGCCATAGGCACAATACTGTAAGAGAACATCACATATGTAGTGATGACAATTTGACAGCCCACTACAAGAAAAACAGCAAATAGCAGCGGCAGAATCTGCTTTAAATCCGTCGCTAAATAGGCATTAGCGACGGATTTCCTACGTAACTTGGTGGTCGTTAAAAACCATGACGGTAATTGTGTCAGATTTAGCGATAGAATATAGCATGAGTTTTCCGATAGTTTTCCATCATTTTACTATTTTTTAATAAAAAAATTATTTTATTTATTAATTTAATTTTAATTTATTTATCGACTATTTAACGATGGATAAGTAATTTATAATAAATTATTATTTATAAAAGACGTTGGTAAACCCTTACTAATTGCCAAAGGATTAGCGACCGAAATAAAATTGAAGTAAACTTAACCTCACTTCTTTTGTTGGTAATTCGCCGTTATTCCCCTTCTGATCTGCCTATATATATATGTGTGTGTGTGTGTGTGTATATATATATATATATATATATATAGAGAGAGAGAGAGAGAGAGAGATAACACATGCATACATTTATCGAACTAACATCATTCAACTGTGAACACTGAAATAGCACATCAAAAAAGACAGATAAATTTGTAAGAAAAGATATCTATAATCACATTCAAGAAAGAACAACATCCATATTAACATGTAAAAAAGAACATCAGAAAACCTTTATCCGAAGGCGCTTCAACTAATTTTAGTACATTAAAACCTTATAGAATTTTGTTAATCAGTGTAGCTTAGACAATTACTTACTAAACATGTCAAAATCTATCAAGCTGCCTTCTTCACTACTTTTGATTATTGTTGTACGTGCCTTCTTTGCAACTATTGCTGCATCTTGATCGGCACCAAGTGCACCACTCAAATTATTTTGAAACTCCCGAGTATTCAAACGATTCATTACAAATAGTGACTAGCTCGAACTGTTTGGCAACATTAAACTGACCAGCCACATCAATCCAAGGAGCACAGCATCCCTACCATCCAAACAACCTGCACCCACATCAAAAAATCCATCACCTTAATCAAACTAAAAACTGAATCCCACCTCTGGGTTAATTTAGAATAAGCCACTGTACTTTAAATTATACATAAGAAACTCAAAATATAAGTTTTGACTGAAGCATCAAGATTCTTGTCTTTCCATTTCGGTTTCAGTGGGAAACTGAAATGAAACACACTGAAACTTTGGTTAAATTAAGAATAAGCTACTATATTTCAAATTATACATAAGAAACTCAAAATATTTCAGCTTAGTGTGTGTTTTGAAATTTAATATACATAGTTATAGTTGTTAATCATGCGACTGGATGTTATCTTGATATCTTCGACTTGCTTCAACTTCATGAATTCTTTTTGAATACTTGATTACGGTCGGTATCCACTATGCATAACTATTGAACCTTTTTTTTCAAAAAATAATAAATAAATATTTTCTTTCTTATCTTTCATCAAACGCTGACTTCATATCCACTAGGACTTTTCTTGTTTTTTTCTAAATAAGAACTTTGTTATTCTGTTCGGAGACATCAATATAAATCTGTATATGCACATGAAAGTGCAAGAAAATACAATGTACACTCATGATTGTACAAAATACCAAGGTTAATTAAAACAAAAGAATTCACTGCCTGTATTTCTGTTATTGTTCGCATTAACAGCCCTCTCATCCTCATTTCCTATAACCTTCAATTTGACTATTGCATCATCAACCACATAACAACGTCAGGTTAGTTCTTAATCAATTCTTAGACCTCCATATAACCCCTTTTCTTCTTCATTATTTTATCTATGCCAATTCATAAATAAAGATCAACAAAAATAAAATTGTAGTGAAATAGTTTTTATTCTAACCGTTAGTGACTTCTATTCCCTTTTGGCTTCTCTCTTTTAGCTTACACTACTTTGGCTTCTCACTGGGTAAAATTTCTGTTTTATCTGAATACGGTCAAAGCACAGCTTAACAGTTTCTGTTTTCTTGATGACTGCAAGCCAAAAACAGAAGATCCTGAAACCATGCAAGGAGAATTAGGTTAGCACAGAATCATACGATTTTACTGAAAGAACGACAAAAAACCATTAGTTAGCAGCTGCTTCAGTTGGGTATCACTGTACTAAATCTCCCCTGATGTAACTATCATGAACTTCCAAATTTATAAAACAAATTTGAAGCGATCTAATACAAGTTTGAAGCGATTTAAGCAAAAAACCAGTGCTATAATTATTTTTACAACCACATCCCAACTTGGATTCTAGTGCGTCGCTCCTGAAACATTCCAAGATGTACATACACAATTAAAGAACAAAAGTTCATTTGTTCCATCTGCTGCATTGCCTAATTTGCATTCTGTAGACTATGGATTGTTCCATATTTTGATTCTATCCCTAATGTTGACTGTTGAGTTTATTTAAATAAGCAAGTACATGCACATAGACATTTTAGGGGAAATAACTCAATAACCATCTCTGTGTTTATGACTCAGGTTACAAAGTATAACTGTGTAAGCAAAAAAAAAAAAAACCAAATCCTAAAGTGGAAGTCAACAACTAACCTGACATGAAAGCAACTTACAGTCTAAGGCTCGATGCCCTCCACACCAACATCAAATCTAGGACATAACGCAACACTTGTTCAACCAACCATTCAACTCAACAATGATTTTACTAGCTTGTGATCATCTACGTACTCAAACTCACTAATATATCTTGCATAGTGATTACCTGACTGTCATTTTACAAGAGTGAAAAAAGAAACGTATATTATTCAGAAAATGTTCTAGCTTACCATCCTTCAGGCATAGCCAAAAGAAACTTGATGATCAGTTTCGAAGATGGCCTGATCATAAACTGACGCCACGTTTTTCAGCATTGTACATGCTTTCATGTGCATGGTTGAGGACACTGATTCTCACCATGCTTAAACCTAAATAATATCAAACATTTAGTAAGCATAACAATGAACAGGAAATTACCTAATTAACCAAACTGATGCCTTACAGCACAATGTCAAGGCTTTCAGATACACAAAGAGAAGCATTTAGGAATAAAAAAAGTTACTAATAAAAAATAATTTAGGAAGAAATAAACGGCCCACATAATGGAAATCACTCAAAAAATTTTTAAAAGATTTATTCTATCGTAAAAATTACAATGTAGCTTTTAGATTCAACAAATTCTAAAGGAATAGGTGTTTGAATTTAACTTGGAAGCACAAATGAAACTATGCATGCCCATGAACAGAGTAGCCAATGCGAGCAATCATAAATCAGTAGGTTAGGTACTTGATATAGTATTAATGTTTTCAACTTTGCATTTAAGCAAAATGTAATTTACATTGTGAAATTAATGCCTAGCATAATACGTTTTCTTTGCAAGTTTCAAGTTTAATGCACAACTTAAATTCACATGTTTCATTACTTCAGATGATAGTAATGCAGAATTGGTGATAATGCGACAAAGTTGTGAGATTATATTTCAAAAAACCAGGAAAATGGCAGCAAAGTATATTATAAATTGTTTAAATTTGAACTCTAAACTTAACACGAATGGACAATGCATAATCTTTACTTTATAAATAAAAGCATTGACGATTTGATTTTGTCGTCGAGTATGATTAATGTTCTTCAAAAAATGTGCAGACGCAATATGTGAAACAGTTTATAAGATTTCTTGTAGAATCTGGTTTTCTTTTAATATTTTGATTGCGGATTTTTAACATTGTTTTAGTGCTTGCATTCACTCATATCTTTCTCTCAGTGTGTTAATATTATATTAAACACATACAAAAACACATAATCCACTTTAGTAATTCAAAGAAGTTTTTGATATTGTATCTCTCAATGTGTTAATATTAAGGTGGATTCAAAGAAGTTTTTGATATTGTATGTGAAGTAATCAGAAGTTTTTGTAATCAGTTGTATGTGTTTTTGTATTCACTCATATCTTTCTCAGTTTGCGTGCTGAATCCACTAATATTATGTGAAGTAATCAGTAGTCTTCACATAATATTAAAGTGGATTTGTAATCAATTGTATCATGTATGTGAAGTAATCAGTAGTCTTTAATATTATGTGAATCCACTAATATTATATTAAACACATACAACTGATATTATATCTCTCAGTTTGCTACTCAGTCTGTGAAGTAATCAGTTGGATCCACTTTAATATTATATTAAACACATAATCCACTTTAGCCAACACAAAGAATTTGAAGAAATAACAACAAGCATAAAATTACTGACCTTCACCGAGCCATCCATAATTGCTACGTGTCACAGTAAGCAACGACGTCATCAGAGCGGAAGCCTTCAGACTATGCGTCGGAAGAAGCAATCCAATGCAAAAGCTCAGCTTAGTAGGAAACCTGAAAATTAACACACTTTAGAAGTATATCCAACTGATTACTTCACAGATAATACATTTGATGTGGGATTAATGTGGCATTACATGACAAATAATCAGCCGTGATAGTTTGTTAGATCTATCATTATTTTCTATTTTAGATTGATTTTTTTATTAAAATATATATATTGTAGGTTTATGAAATCGGCATTACAAGCATGACCCCAATTGGAAGAATGTTCATAAAACTACCACTAGTCCTCGGCTAAAGATGTAAAGAGAACATCTGCCTTTTTAGTTTCTTAATCAAATTCATAAAACTTTAAAAAACAAGTTTTTATGAGCAATTAATTGAAACACTTTTAAACAATTATACTAAAAATGATAGAAGTTATGGCATACCAATGGTGAAAGAAGAGAGGAGGTCCAGAATTTGGTCTATGGCTGCCTTGTCCACATCTTTATTCGTCGCTACAAGAAGACTATGTCCAACTCTTCCACATCTTCCTCCCCTTGTAACGACACGGATTTTTCCCGTCCTTAATCGATCGCAAAATCGACCAAGACCGTTCAAAACTCGCATACGTTAACTTTGGGAATACAATACATCAGAACAATAACAACAGACTTTTATTACATTACAATAATGTTACATCAGAGTACAGAATATCAGAGTACAAATAAAGTAGACTACAGCGAAAGATAAATTACAACAGATTTAATACATCAAACAGCGGAAGACTTCTAAGCTCTGGACACAGCTTTAGGCTTCGATCCAGAATCCTGCTAAAAAGAGAGATATCTGCAAAAAGCTACTCGACTGCCCGTGTGGAAAAGAGGGCACCCGAGTTTGCAAAGTGAAACAAACTACGAGTCAGTCATGGGACTGGTGTGAGAATTCTAAACTAATTTAACTAATAAGACAAATCCAAGGACCACGCCGCTAATGCGGAACGGGTTTTATTCCAATGGATTGTCGGTGCATAAAGTAAAGTAAATCGTAGAATAACGCAATGTCTTTTTGAAAAATGAAACCATTATAAGACCCAAGTCCCATCACACAATGCAACGCACACCAGAGGATAGGGTTTTACCTTATAATGGTCAAAAGATGCTTGATACGATAAACACGGTATTATATAATAATAGTGTGCAACCAATTTGAAATACATCAAAGTAAATGTATTAATCCTAGACGGCATGAGTGCCCCATCCCACTATGTCGCCATATATAGGTATACAATCAAAACCGCGTGATGTCGTATTGGAAATTTGGGTTTCCATCTGAGTCAAGGCTAGGGAGGAGATCCTTACCGATTCGAGACACTCTAGCAATGCCCCAGGATTGGTACTCTGTCCAACCCTTGGATCCTGCAGGGCCGGTCCACACTTACTTTTGTGGATTGGTTATGCCTGAACACACGTTTCCCGTCCTTTTGGACCTATACTACGGCCAGTGGCGACCGCATAAACCCGAGGCCTCGAAAATCCAACAACCACAATGAATAAATGCCAGCGCTGGTAGGTCCCTGGCATCACTCTAGCTAGAAAGCAACGTGTGCACTCCCTGCGTTCCCTTCTCCCGTTTTAGACTCTACCGGGCTGTGAGGCTCGCGAGGTCACGATATACACAAAGCTATGCCTAAATAGACTGTGCTTTGATCATCAACCACAAGGCCTGCTTTTCAACAAAAGCCTTGATTAATGCATCTTAGTATGCCACATTGTCAGCCTATACTATACCATTGATTTCTACCAATATATAACCTCTAAGCTCGTACGTCTCAGAGAAGGGTGTTAACCACCAAACAGATATGTATTGAGAGAGATCAACGAATGTAGTATAAAGGACTACAACGTCAGACATACATTCCATTTATAAACTTATGCCCTGGGTCTGAGCGAAAGTCAAATCCGTACAAATCAACACTTCGTCCGAACGGCCACCACTGAAGCCCTTTCAATGTAGCTACTCCTCTCATGGGTCTCAGTGGCAACACATCCATTCGATGTGAAGATCGTCGGTCTTCAATCACCGTCTTTAAATCTTCGACTTAGAACGTCGTATAATCATTTGAAATGAGATTGAACTCGGACTTTTCAAATGATTCTCGCATATATATATAACTTGAAATCATTTCATATCGTTATTGGTATTTAATAACGACCTATTTCTATTTTTATTTAAATAAAAATAACTTAAATTAATATAACGACGCTTCGGGTCAATGGGCGACCCTGGCGCTGTTTTCAACCAAATTTGATTTACACATATCTTGAGATCTAACCGTTGGATTTTGACGAAGTCTATATCGTTGGAAAGATCTTCCCAATACGGTCCTAACGATTCGAGTTTTGGGAAAATCCGATGGTCGGATCTTTCGGTATAACCGTTTAAAGTTACGATTGTCGATACGCGAACTACCGCGCGTGTTTCGTTTTAATTTATATATATATATATATATATATATAAGTATAAATCGTTTTACTATTTCAATTATAAAAGTCTATTCTTTTTATCGCATCTAAAATGACGATAAAATATCACTTGTTTTATTTTACTACCCTTTTTGTTTTATTTACACTAACTGTAAATAAATTATACTTTATATATCCTTTTATTTTATTTACACTAAGTGTAAATAAATTGTATTCTTTTCACTATTTATTTACCTAATTGTAAATAATCGTTTTCTATTCTTTTCCTTATTTATTTTCCTAAGTGTAAATAAGTATTTCTCTTTTCCTTATTTATTTACCTAAATGTAAATAAATGTTTTCAATTGCTTTTTCTTATTTATTTACACCATTTGTAAATAAATGTTTTTACTATTCTTTTATCTTATTTATTTACCTAAATGTAAATAAATGTTTACATCTACTTTTCTATATTTATTTACATTAATTGTAAATAAATATATCTAATTTCTTTTTCTCTTATTTGTTTACACTATTTGTAGATAAATGTTTTACTTTTACTTTTGCTATATTTATTTACATTAATTGTAAATAAATGTATCTAATTTCTTATTCATATTTATTTACGCTATTTGTAAATAAATGGTTTCAATTTCCTTGCCAAACCTATTTACATAGTAAATGTAAATAGATGTATTTCTTTAATTCTTTTCTAATAATTTTTTTTTTCATAAAAAGAATATCTTATGTTAATTCTTTTCTAACATTTCTTTTTATTATTTACATGAGAAAATGTAAATAATTACCATTTACAAATTGGTTCTTTTTATTTACATAAGAAAAATGTAAATAAATCCTATTCATATAATTATTCTTTTAATCTCTTTTTATTTACATAAGAAAATGAAATAAATACTTATTCACATAACTATTATTTTTATTCTTTTTATTTACATAGGAAAATGTAAATAAATTTTAATTCACATATTTGTTCTATATTTCCTATTTATTCTTAATTACATAATATGTAAATTTCTTCCTCATAATTTTAATTACATAAAAATGTAATTTTATTTCTTATAATCTTAATTACATATAAGTGTAATTTTCTTTACAGTGTAAAACATATTCTTTTAATTACATATAAAAATGTAATTTAAATAATCTCTTATTTATTTAATGTAAATATATATGTTTTATTTATTTACCCTAAATTTTGAAGTAATTTACATATGCTTTAACCTCTCACATTGGATAGGTATTGTTGTGATTACTGGACAGCCGGGCGGGTCCGGGCAGGTTTACATCACAACTCAATCCAACCTCGGGTTTAAGCATACTTTTTTTTTTCTCTTTACATAGAAAATGTAAGTGTTTTCTTTTATTTTCTTTTATATTGAAAATGTACATATTACTTTTCATTTACATTTACATTAAAAATGTACACATTACTTTTCATTTACATTTACATTTAAACAAAAATGTAACTTTTCTTACTTCAACTACATTCAACAAAAATGTGACTTTTCTTACTTTAATTACATTTAGCAAAAATGTGACTTTTCCTCTTTTAGACTTACATTAAACCAAAATGTAAATTTGGTTCTTTTCTTCTCTTTGAAACAAAAATATGAATTTTTGTTCTTTTATTTTGACATCTAAAATACTTTACTTTATATGCAAAAAGATATGACCCTATCTATGCATTTCATATCATATGCCATATATGACAACAACAGATAAATGAATTTTATTTCATATGCAGCATGTGACCTAAACAAATAAATGGATATGTGTTTCATATGCAATAACTGGCATTAACAAATGAATACACTTTCATAAGCAATGTATGATACTAACAAGTGTGTATTTTCATATGCAATATAATGACATAAACAAGTGAATATATCTTCATATGCAATATAATGACATAAACAAGTGAATATAATTTTCATTTACATTTGACAAAATAAATATTTTGTCACTCTTTTATTTTTGTCGACTTGAATCTTTCTTTTATACAAAAATAGTTCCTCTTTTCTTAATAACATATAAAAGGTGAGTTTATATGTTAACAAATTTATTTCATTTTTCATGACATATAAAATATGTATTTTAATACATTAACAAAAATGTGAGTTTTATCTTTATAATTTCATTAACAAAATGTGAGTTTTGTTGAACATAAAATCTAATTAACACAAAATGTTAATTCTTTGCTTTATAATCAAATTAACAAAAGTGAATTTGTCGTTCTCAATTATATTAACAAAAATAAATTTGTCGTTCTTTTAACATTAAACCAAAGTGTATTTTGTCGCTCTCTCAACATTAAACAAAAGATGTGCTTTTGTCCTCATTTACATTTTTAATGTAAATTTCCTTTTCATTGCCTATTTACCCCCAAAAGGTAAGTTTTCCTTTTTCATTGTCTATTTACATAAAGATGTAAATCCTTCTTTTGCATTATTACATGGAAAATGTAATTTTCACTTAACTAATGAAATCAATGTTATTTTCAAATTTAACATATAACAGTGCAATAATTCCATGTTTCTATATATTCAAATATCAAATAAAAGAACATTTTATTTGTTAACATTTTCCTATGGTTTCTAATATTATACAAAAGCATATTTTCCTATTTAACAAAATAAGTACTTTGCTTTACATATTTTGTTTTAACATAAAAAGAGTACTTTTAAATTACATCAATTCTAACACACAAAATGCATAAAGTGACACATAATACATAAGGTGATTTTTTTTTTTTCAATTCTAACATAACAAAGTACATAAGGTGATATTTCTATTTTATTATCATCAATTCTAACATACCAAAGGTTCACAATCAATACAAACAGCAAACACAATTTCTAACTCAATCATCACGGCACAACATCAAACTAAATAACATACAAACAGTTATTCAACAGCGAGGAAATAATTAATTTAATTAATTAATTAATTAAATAGAAATTCTCACATTGGATTTTGATTCTGAATAGATCAGATTTGAATTTTCCTGAAATCCCGATTTGCCCCATTTCAGTTCTAGTCCTTTCCATAGCGTAGAATTCTCTGTTGTGATTCCAACGCAACTGAAAGTGTCCAATTCTGTTTTGATTCGAACAAGTTATGATTTTACGAAGTTGATAACATTTTTTTTTTAATAGAATAAATTATTTAAATATTAAAATCCTTCATCTTCTACCTCTGTTAAACTTGGCCGATGCATTCAACTCCGGGTTCCATCCTAGGTTTGAACTTTGCACGCGGATCGAGGCACCGGGGGAGGATCGGACCAGACCACGCCGACGAGCTTCGCGCGGCGCGCCACCCACCTGAACGGCGGCGAGTTCGGTGGTGAACTGGAGGCAGGGCGGCGGTTGTTTGGGCGAGGGTTTGGGTGCGGTGTTCGTGCAAACGGTGGCTCCAGGTGAGATCCAGCCGTATGAAAATGAAGAGGGGAAGATGCTCTTCGATGTGGTGTATGAATTGGGATTTAATTTGGAGTGGAGGAGGAGCAATTTGATGAAGAAGTTTCGGCCATTGGAGGAACAAAGATGGCGGCGGCTGTTAGTTGATTAGGATTAGGGTTATAATATTTTATGTTTAGGATGAGAAAGTGGAGACATAGAATAAATTTTATATATGAAATAAAGAATCCTTAGGTTACAAAACTTAAAGAATATTTATTCATTTGATTTCTAATATCTTTCCATGTTCATCTCACTAATTATACTTTACCTAAAATATATCCTTTTCATTAGCACCGAAATCAATAAATTTGCTAATTAATACTTACTATGATTTCCTCAACCATAAATATCATATGGATTAGCATTTTTTTTTTCAAACATGTATAAAGCATTCATTTGAATTTCTATATATTCAACAAATCTGTAATTAAAGTATATTGTTGATATTTTTGTTAACATCGTAATACATTGGTAACTTCCAGTTATCGTTTAATGTATAACAACAAAATACTTAATTATAATTAATTGCAATCAATTTATTTTTAACCAACAAATGAATATTTCATTTCATGAAATAATTCTTTATTAAACCATATTGATTGACTTATGTGTCAATCAATGCCCGATTAATTTCTTAACGTGTATAATTAACTCTCCAAGGTATGTGAATGTAAAGACTTCTATGTATATACACATTTTTAAGGCAATTCAAATTCACATTGATTAATTGCAAGAATACGTCTTACTATATATATATATATATCCAATGTTTTAAAGCATGTATTTAATTTTTTCCTTTTAACTTTTAAAGAAAATAAATTATTTCATATTATCAAGATTTGAAATAAATAATAAATTTTAAATGAAAACATGAATGTAGTTTTACTATATATATGTATGTATGAGTTAAATTCAATCAAAGCTCCCTAACAATACAAATCGCATAATTACAACAATCAGTTTTAAAGTATTTGTGTGTTGAAAAAAAAATCCCTTTTATAAAATCCAAATATCTAATTGAAAATATTATGCATATATATAAACTTATCAATTTTAAATCAACCTATATGACATATGTAAACAAACAAAGATGGTATTTTTGTCTACTATGTCAATTTCTAATATAACGATGTTTTTTTTTAATTAACATGACAGTTTCTAATATATGTGATAATCTTATACTAATGAGACAATATTAACAAAAGTGATAATCTTTACTAATGAGACAACATTAACAAAAATGATAATGAGACAACATTAACAAAAATGGTAATCTTTTCTTTTATTATTATCACTAGATGATATAGCAAAATGTAATCCTTTTATTATCGATGGTGACAAATTATATATCGTCAATTCTAATTTAACAATTTTCTATCGTCAATTATAATAAAAAAAATGACGAATTTATATCAATATACCATGATTAAGAAAGTGACATTTTTGTTTTTAATATAGCATGATCAACAAAGTGACATATTTGTATATATAATTCAGCAAAGCATACAACAATACAATTTAGCCAATCATCACAACCACAATCAAATCAATATAAATATAAATATATATTATATTTTAATTTCAATTTCAAATAAAGAATTCTCACAAGGAATCTTATATAAATTCACTCATGAATGAAATAATTTTGAGTAAAAAGGATTTCTCACGTAATTTCCAATAAAATTTCTAAAAATAAAAATTTTAAATTGCCCCAAAATTCCGGGTTGTTACAATCTCCCCCACTTAAAAACTTTTCGTCCTCGAAAAGGAACTAAGGTAAAAGTTGTTTAATTTACTAACTAAATTTCAATTTTACTTTTTTAATTTCATTTGTTGACTAACTTATCAAATATACATACTCTTTTATATATTTAAAAATCATATTTTCAAAAATAGATTATATAATCAAAAATACGCTAATCATAAGCTTATCACTCTGAACTCATTCTAGGGCATTACTAACCCCATCTCTAATGAGTATTCTCATTCTAGGATACTGCTGATCCTATCTCTAATGAGTATTCTTATTGGACATTAGTAATCCAATTCTCTGATGAGTCTTTTGTTCAGTTCTAATGAGTTGTATCCCAAAGATTTGAGCTAACCAGAGCTCTGATACCAACTGTAACGACACACAGGCAGTGGGTTAACCTCCCACCGTGACATACAGATGATCTCCCAAACACCTTGTTTTACGGCCAGCCTCTCGACTGCAATAACCAACCCTAATAAATAAGGGACATGTAAGGGTAAGAGCCCACTGTTCGCCACCAAACAACATGGTGAGAACCCCCTATCATGCGTAACCAGCTCCCTAGCCAGCAACAAGGACTGGTGTGAGAATTCTAAACTAATTTAACTAATAAGACAAATCCAAGGACCACGCCGCTAATGCGGAACGGGTTTTATTCCAATGGATTGTCGGTGCATAAAGTAAAGTAAATCGTAGAATAACGCAATGTCTTTTTGAAAAATGAAACCATTATAAGACCCAAGTCCCATCACACAATGCAACGCACACCAGAGGATAGGGTTTTACCTTATAATGGTCAAAAGATGCTTGATACGATAAACACGGTATTATATAATAATAGTGTGCAACCAATTTGAAATACATCAAAGTAAATGTATTAATCCTAGACGGCATGAGTGCCCCATCCCACTATGTCGCCATATATAGGTATACAATCAAAACCGCGTGATGTCGTATTGGAAATTTGGGTTTCCATCTGAGTCAAGGCTAGGGAGGAGATCCTTACCGATTCGAGACACTCTAGCAATGCCCCAGGATTGGTACTCTGTCCAACCCTTGGATCCTGCAGGGCCGGTCCACACTTACTTTTGTGGATTGGTTATGCCTGAACACACGTTTCCCGTCCTTTTGGACCTATACTACGGCCAGTGGCGACCGCATAAACCCGAGGCCTCGAAAATCCAACAACCACAATGAATAAATGCCAGCGCTGGTAGGTCCCTGGCACCACTCTAGCTAGAAAGCAACGTGTGCACTCCCTGCGTTCCCTTCTCCCGTTTTAGACTCTACCGGGCTGTGAGGCTCGCGAGGTCACGATATACACAAAGCTATGCCTAAATAGACTGTGCTTTGATCATCAACCACAAGGCCTGCTTTTCAACAAAAGCCTTGATTAATGCATCTTAGTATGCCACATTGTCAGCCTATACTATACCATTGATTTCTACCAATATATAACCTCTAAGCTCGTACGTCTCAGAGAAGGGTGTTAACCACCAAACAGATATGTATTGAGAGAGATCAACGAATGTAGTATAAAGGACTACAACGTCAGACATACATTCCATTTATAAACTTATGCCCTGGGTCTGAGCGAAAGTCAAATCCGTACAAATCAACACTTCGTCCGAACGGCCACCACTGAAGCCCTTTCAAGGTAGCTACTCCTCTCATGGGTCTCAGTGGCAACACATCCATTCGATGTGAAGATCGTCGGTCTTCAATCACCGTCTTTAAATCTTCGACTTAGAACGTCGTATAATCATTTGAAATGAGATTGAACTCGGACTTTTCAAATGATTCTCGCATATATATAACTTGAAATCATTTCATATCGTTATTGGTATTTAATAACGACCTATTTCTATTTTTATTTAAATAAAAATAACTTAAATTAATATAACGACGCTTCGGGTCAATGGGCGACCCTGGCGCTGTTTTCAACCAAATTTGATTTACACATATCTTGAGATCTAACCGTTGGATTTTGACGAAGTCTATATCGTTGGAAAGATCTTCCCAATGCGGTCCTAACGATTCGAGTTTTGGGAAAATCCGATGGTCGGATCTTTCGGTATAACCGTTTAAAGTTACAATTGTCGATACGCGAACTACCGCGCGTGTTTCGTTTTAATTTATATATATATATATATAAGTATAAATCGTTTTACTATTTCAATTATAAAAGTCTATTCTTTTTATCGCATCTAAAATGACGATAAAATATCACTTGTTTTATTTTACTACCCTTTTTGTTTTATTTACACTAACTGTAAATAAATTATACTTTATATATCCTTTTATTTTATTTACACTAAGTGTAAATAAATTGTATTCTTTTCACTATTTATTTACCTAATTGTAAATAATCGTTTTCTATTCTTTTCCTTATTTATTTTCCTAAGTGTAAATAAGTATTTCTCTTTTCCTTATTTATTTACCTAAATGTAAATAAATGTTTTCAATTGCTTTTTCTTATTTATTTACACCATTTGTAAATAAATGTTTTTACTATTCTTTTATCTTATTTATTTACCTAAATGTAAATAAATGTTTACTTCTACTTTTCTATATTTATTTACATTAATTGTAAATAAATATATCTAATTTCTTTTTCTCTTATTTGTTTACACTATTTGTAGATAAATGTTTTACTTTTACTTTTGCTATATTTATTTACATTAATTGTAAATAAATGTATCTAATTTCTTATTCATATTTATTTACGCTATTTGTAAATAAATGGTTTCAATTTCCTTGCCAAACCTATTTACATAGTAAATGTAAATAGATGTATTTCTTTAATTCTTTTCTAATAATTTTTTTTTTTCATAAAAAGAATATCTTATGTTAATTCTTTTCTAACATTTCTTTTTATTATTTACATGAGAAAATGTAAATAATTACCATTTACAAATTGGTTCTTTTTATTTACATAAGAAAAATGTAAATAAATCCTATTCATATAATTATTCTTTTAATCTCTTTTTATTTACATAAGAAAATGAAATAAATACTTATTCACATAACTATTATTTTTATTCTTTTTATTTACATAGGAAAATGTAAATAAATTTTAATTCACATATTTGTTCTATATTTCCTATTTATTCTTAATTACATAATATGTAAATTTCTTCCTCATAATTTTAATTACATAAAAATGTAATTTTATTTCTTATAATCTTAATTACATATAAGTGTAATTTTCTTTACAGTGTAAAACATATTCTTTTAATTACATATAAAAATGTAATTTAAATAATCTCTTATTTATTTAATGTAAATATATATGTTTTATTTATTTACCCTAAATTTTGAAGTAATTTACATATGCTTTAACCTCTCACATTGGATATGTATTGTTGTGATTACTGGACAGCCGGGCGGGTCCGGGCAGGTTTACATCACAACTCAATCCAACCTCGGGTTTAAGCATACTTTTTTTTTTCTCTTTACATAGAAAATGTAAGTGTTTTCTTTTATTTTCTTTTATATTGAAAATGTACATATTACTTTTCATTTACATTTACATTAAAAATGTACACATTACTTTTCATTTACATTTACATTTAAACAAAAATGTAACTTTTCTTACTTCAACTACATTCAACAAAAATGTGACTTTTCTTACTTTAATTACATTTAGCAAAAATGTGACTTTTTCTCTTTTAGACTTACATTAAACCAAAATGTAAATTTGGTTCTTTTCTTCTCTTTGAAACAAAAATATGAATTTTTGTTCTTTTATTTTGACATCTAAAATACTTTACTTTATATGCAAAAAGATATGACCCTATCTATGCATTTCATATCATATGCCATATATGACAACAACAGATAAATGAATTTTATTTCATATGCAGCATGTGACCTAAACAAATAAATGGATATGTGTTTCATATGCAATAACTGGCATTAACAAATGAATACACTTTCATAAGCAATGTATGATACTAACAAGTGTGTATTTTCATATGCAATATAATGACATAAACAAGTGAATATATCTTCATATGCAATATAATGACATAAACAAGTGAATATAATTTTCATTTACATTTGACAAAATAAGTATTTTGTCACTCTTTTATTTTTGTCGACTTGAATCTTTCTTTTATACAAAAATAGTTCCTCTTTTCTTAATAACATATAAAAGGTGAGTTTATATGTTAACAAATTTATTTCATTTTTCATGACATATAAAATATGTATTTTAATACATTAACAAAAATGTGAGTTTTATCTTTATAATTTCATTAACAAAATGTGAGTTTTGTTGAACATAAAATCTAATTAACACAAAATGTTAATTCTTTGCTTTATAATCAAATTAACAAAAGTGAATTTGTCGTTCTCAATTATATTAACAAAAATAAATTTGTCGTTCTTTTAACATTAAACCAAAGTGTATTTTGTCGCTCTCTCAACATTAAACAAAAGATGTGCTTTTGTCCTCATTTACATTTTTAATGTAAATTTCCTTTTCATTGCCTATTTACCCCAAAAGGTAAGTTTTCCTTTTTCATTGTCTATTTACATAAAGATGTAAATCCTTATTTTGCATTATTACATGGAAAATGTAATTTTCACTTAACTAATGAAATCAATGTTATTTTCAAATTTAACATATAACAGTGCAATAATTCCATGTTTCTATATATTCAAATATCAAATAAAAGAACATTTTATTTGTTAACATTTTCCTATGGTTTCTAATATTATACAAAAGCATATTTTCCTATTTAACAAAATAAGTACTTTGCTTTACATATTTTGTTTTAACATAAAAAGAGTACTTTTAAATTACATCAATTCTAACACACAAAATGCATAAAGTGACACATAATACATAAGGTGATTTTTTTTTTTTCAATTCTAACATAACAAAGTACATAAGGTGATATTTCTATTTTATTATCATCAATTCTAACATACCAAAGGTTCACAATCAATACAAACAGCAAACACAATTTCTAACTCAATCATCACGGCACAACATCAAACTAAATAACATACAAACAGTTATTCAACAGCGAGGAAATAATTAATTTAATTAATTAATTAATTAAATAGAAATTCTCACATTGGATTTTGATTCTGAATAGATCAGATTTGAATTTTCCTGAAATCCCGATTTGCCCCATTTCAGTTCTAGTCCTTTCCATAGCGTAGAATTCTCTGTTGTGATTCCAACGCAACTGAAAGTGTCCAATTCTGTTTTGATTCGAACAAGTTATGATTTTACGAAGTTGATAACATTTTTTTTTTTAATAGAATAAATTATTTAAATATTAAAATCCTTCATCTTCTACCTCTGTTAAACTTGGCCGATGCATTCAACTCCGGGTTCCATCCTAGGTTTGAACTTTGCACGCGGATCGAGGCACCGGGGGAGGATCGGACCAGACCACGCCGACGAGCTTCGCGCGGCGCGCCACCCACCTGAACGGCGGCGAGTTCGGTGGTGAACTGGAGGCAGGGCGGCGGTTGTTTGGGCGAGGGTTTGGGTGCGGTGTTCGTGCAAACGGTGGCTCCAGGTGAGATCCAGCCGTATGAAAATGAAGAGGGGAAGATGCTCTTCGATGTGGTGTATGAATTGGGATTTAATTTGGAGTGGAGGAGGAGCAATTTGATGAAGAAGTTTCGGCCATTGGAGGAACAAAGATGGCGGCGGCTGTTAGTTGATTAGGATTAGGGTTATAATATTTTATGTTTAGGATGAGAAAGTGGAGACATAGAATAAATTTTATATATGAAATAAAGAATCCTTAGGTTACAAAACTTAAAGAATATTTATTCATTTGATTTCTAATATCTTTCCATGTTCATCTCACTAATTATACTTTACCTAAAATATATCCTTTTCATTAGCACCGAAATCAATAAATTTGCTAATTAATACTTACTATGATTTCCTCAACCATAAATATCATATGGATTAGCATTTTTTTTTTCAAACATGTATAAAGCATTCATTTGAATTTCTATATATTCAACAAATCTGTAATTAAAGTATATTGTTGATATTTTTGTTAACATCGTAATACATTGGTAACTTCCAGTTATCGTTTAATGTATAACAACAAAATACTTAATTATAATTAATTGCAATCAATTTATTTTTAACCAACAAATGAATATTTCATTTCATGAAATAATTCTTTATTAAACCATATTGATTGACTTATGTGTCAATCAATGCCCGATTAATTTCTTAACGTGTATAATTAACTCTCCAAGGTATGTGAATGTAAAGACTTCTATGTATATACACATTTTTAAGGCAATTCAAATTCACATTGATTAATTGCAAGAATAAGTCTTACTATATATATATATATATATATATATCCAATGTTTTAAAGCATGTATTTAATTTTTTCCTTTTAACTTTTAAAGAAAATAAATTATTTCATATTATCAAGATTTGAAATAAATAATAAATTTTAAATGAAAACATGAATGTAGTTTTACTATATATATGTATGTATGAGTTAAATTCAATCAAAGCTCCCTAACAATACAAATCGCATAATTACAACAATCAGTTTTAAAGTATTTGTGTGTTGAAAAAAAAAATCCCTTTTATAAAATCCAAATATCTAATTGAAAATATTATGCATATATATAAACTTATCAATTTTAAATCAACCTATATGACATATGTAAACAAACAAAGATGGTATTTTTGTCTACTATGTCAATTTCTAATATAACGATGTTTTTTTTTAATTAACATGACAGTTTCTAATATATGTGATAATCTTATACTAATGAGACAATATTAACAAAAGTGATAATCTTTACTAATGAGACAACATTAACAAAAATGATAATGAGACAACATTAACAAAAATGGTAATCTTTTCTTTTATTATTATCACTAGATGATATAGCAAAATGTAATCCTTTTATTATCGATGGTGACAAATTATATATCGTCAATTCTAATTTAACAATTTTCTATCGTCAATTATAAAAAAAAAAATGACGAATTTATATCAATATACCATGATTAAGAAAGTGACATTTTTGTTTTTAATATAGCATGATCAACAAAGTGACATATTTGTATATATAATTCAGCAAAGCATACAACAATACAATTTAGCCAATCATCACAACCACAATCAAATCAATATAAATATAAATATATATTATATTTTAATTTCAATTTCAAATAAAGAATTCTCACAAGGAATCTTATATAAATTCACTCATGAATGAAATAATTTTGAGTAAAAAGGATTTCTCACGTAATTTCCAATAAAATTTCTAAAAATAAAAATTTTAAATTGCCCCAAAATTCCGGGTTGTTACACCCCTCTTCATAGAACTGAATTCTCTGTCCAACTCCATCATAGAATAACATTCACTTCTGTGCATACACCTTCGTACACTTCTGTGCACTTTCCTCTCAAAACTATGTCTACTCAAACTTCCAACTATCTGCTTAAGCACATTCATACTATCAACATACATAACACTCCTCTACAAACCACTTTCCATTATCATCTACCACCTACACAAGCAACCAGACCAAAATCCCCTATAACAACAAGCTCCCTCCACAAAACTTGCATACCATTTGCTTCCTGTCAACTGCCTGACCGACAATCACAAACCCAACCACTACCGCATCATACTGCCTTCTCCATCAACCTACAGCAACTATCCATGCCACAAAACCCAAACCAAATTCCACAATAACCCAAAATCTTCCCCAAAATCACTCCATTTGACATACCCTCAATAGCTTCAAATCCACCAAACAGTCACCACCGAGTCCAGCTGAAGCCGAACCCCAAATCGAATACCTAAATTCCGGCAAAGCGCATCCTCAATTGCCTCAATCGTAACAGGCAAACCGCGACCCCAAATCCGCAAATTCACGAACCCGAATCACTCAGGAAATCCCCTTCCGCTTCCGTAACCAAATGGCTACCGACCCCCAAACCGAACCCTCGTCAGAAAACCCTGAACTGATTGCATCAGAATTTTGGATTTGTGGATTGATTTCTGACTTTCCAATTTGTAGAGTTGTGATGAGAATTCTTTATGAATGAGGAAATTTGAACGATAAGGAATCGAAGGGAAAAATGGGGTGTATTTTCTCTGAATAACGAGACTCGTCAAGTATTAGCACAAATGTGCTTTCGCCAAATGACTCGGATCGCTAGTTGGATGGATTGCAGATCTAACGGCTGAGGCTCCCCCAAAGTTAGCATATGGATTGGTGAGTAGATAACAAAAATTATTTGTACCAGCACATGGATTGTAGATCTAACGGCTGAGGCTCCCCCAAAGTTAACGGCTGAGGCTTCCCCAAATCAAATAGATCAAATGTAATATCTTTTTTTTTCAAGTTTTTGCCTTTAAAATACTTAATATTTCCTATATTTTCATTTGAGATTCAATGTTTAAAGACATTTTTTTTCTTTTGAAATTTAAACAATTTTTATAATCTAATATTTTTAAAGCTTGTATTTTTTTAATTTTCTTTTGCATCGCTTATGCGATTCAAAACTTTTATAGATTCATAATTTTTAATGACTTTTTTTGCAGGTTGTTTACATCTCCTACCATTTTTAAAAATATATATTGAATAACTTTGAATCATATCTATTTGCAATGAGTAAAATAAAATTGATTTCATGAATTTTCGAAATAATACATGCTTGTTTTATTATTTTATTATAATGCAATCTCTCTTTGTGAAATCAAGTTTCATGGCTTAAACAGTTTACCGTAATAACCTATTTTATGACAATTAAAATTTGTCATTATTTATAGAATACAACGACATCAAATAAATGTTGTTTTAAGAAAACAATCTTTTATAATACTAATATTTTGTTACTAAAGATATGTTTCCACAACGTTTCGAAAAAGTAGTTAAGGTAGTTTATTTTACAACATTTTGCCTTTAATTTTTTTTAAGTATGCTTTCCACGACATTTACTCGGTTATATGTTGTAAAAGCCCTATATATTTCCAATGGTTTATCAAACTGTTGCAGAACGTCAGTTGTAAAAGGGTAATTTTCTTGTAGTGTATATACAATTTAAATTAAACTACTAAATGATATTTTTCAATACTTTAAATTTAGAAATTTTGGTTATTTCGTGTCGAACAATAATTGGTTTTATAAACTTTATGATTTATTTCAAACTTATTCAAGATGATTTCAAATTTTTTAATTTTTTGAAATATAAAATATAATTATCAACTATAATTATAAAATATATATATCAACTATAATTATCAACTATCATTATTAAATACAATTATATAAAATTAATTAATGAATACTAGATACCATGCATTTCATAATTATTAAATTTTATTATTAATTATTAAATAATTATTATAATAAACTGATATTTTTATCTCTTGCAAATCTGTTGTAATTCTACTGCAAAATAGCTTCGATAAATATTCGTCGGTATTTTGCCTGTATTTGCAGCGGAAAATAGCGATAGAAATTTTATGTCGGTAATTTGACGCAATTTGCAATGTATTAGTGAGGGTTGACAGAAGGCATCGGTAATAAATAAAAGAAAAAAGTTTGAAAATACAAAAAAATTATCCCTTGCAAATCACATGGAAATCCATCGCAAATTAGCGACGGAATTTTCCGCTGCTAAAAATCTGTCGCTAATCTCTGTTTTTCTTATAGTGGCTATTGAAAAAGGGACAGAAACGATATTACAATGGTAAGAAATGATAGTCGTATGCACAGTATTGTTAGAGAACATCACATATGAAGTGATGATAATTTGGCAGATCCTTTGACGAAAGGACTGACCAAAAAGAAAGTCTTTAATGATTCAAAAAGAATGAGACTATTGCCCTGAGATTGAGGAATCATGCATAATGGTAACCCAATCTAATTGACTGGAGATCCCAAGAACTATATTTAATGGGTAAAAACAAGTTGTGTTGTGATAGTAGACGAACATGCTAAATTTATATATTAAAAGTATGTATTCCTGAAGCGATTAGAGGATGAGTTAATAGAAACTCTTAGTGAGATCTATACTCTATTTGGAGTGGAGTACCTAACTTCAGGAGTGCTCTTGATAGACTCACATATGTGAATATGGAAATGTGGCTGTTTCCTATGAAGTTTTGGGCAAAACTTCTAGAGAATTCACTAAAGTGGGATAGACGTGCATGGCCATTAATGGACGTGCTCACTATAGAAAAGTTTGTGTATGGCCTGATGTCAGGAATAGAGTTCAAGACCACGTGTCACTCTAGTAAAAATTTAATTTTATTCACTACGCGAAGGTTCAAATCGGATGACACCTATTTTTATACATAGTCTTATTTTTTTTTAGAAACTGCTCCAAAAAATATTTTTAAAAAAAAATTCAAGTAGGGGATTGTTGGAAATATTTCGTATATTTTATAATTTATTTAAAAACTAATTGCATTACCAAAAATTTATTATTGAGAAATTGATGCTATAGAGCCATTGAAAGTTATAACGGTAATATATTTACATATGTAAATATATTAATGAGCCATTATTGTGATTGAACAGTCACGGTAATATATGTATGTGGCCTTTTATGAAGTTGTTACAAAAGAAAAAGTAAATGGTATTAAATATTGCAATGAATGATAATCAATTAAGTTTTATTATCATTCATCTCTTTTGAAACATGCAAATTTACATGTTAAAAATTGTAACTTTTGAACGTTTCTCTTATTTAATAGTAGTATTTATCACAGTCCAACTTTCCTTCCACTAACCTAGCTGATGTTACTCTTTTTTTTGTCTATATAAAGAATAGGATATACAAAGCATCAGAAGATACATTCTTTTTCTTTGCTCTCTTTCTCAAAAAACTCTCTTGTCTTCATTGAATTTTTTATTACAATACAAAAAGAGCAGTACAATTTTGCATAAGAAGTTTCAGTGGTGCTTTTTGATGCACTTGATGGATCATATTATTTCCCTTTATATAACATATAACCGGTTTTGTTGGTGCTTTTGAGTTGCATTTGATGGATGTTATTATTTTATTTTGTATACTTCATAACCAGTTTTGGCGGTCATTTTGAGATGCACTTGGTGGGTATACTAATTTATCTTAACTTGGGCCATTTTGCCCTTTTTATATATTTCATAACCAGTTTTGATGGTGGTTTTGAGATGAACTTGATGGATTAAATTATTTACTTATGTTTACTCCATAACCAATTTTGATGGTGCTTTTGTGATGCACTTAGTGGGTATACTAATTTATTTTAGTTTGAGCATATTTGCACTTTTAAACCAATAACTAGTATCGGTGGTGCTTTTAGTACACACTTGATGGATATCATTGGTTTTTTTAAGGAAATGCTTCATTACTCACGTATGATTCATAGCCAATATTGACAGTGCCTCTTAGACACACTTGATCAATTATGTTTATTTATTTTGTAAGGTTGAGCTTTTTACTTTTAATGATTTCATATCCATTAGTATTGATGTTAGAGTAGAGCATTTAATGAACTCACCTAATTGGGTATTGAAGTGGGCCACTGTAATGTCCCGTATTTTTGGTTGTCAAATAATTAATTTAATTTATTATTTTAAATATTATATTAGGAATATTAATGGTTTTTTTATTTAATTCGTTTATTAAAACGAACTTTGGACGTTAAATTTATATATAATTTACTCGAAATGGCGCAGCGGTTCATAATATCGAGTTTTGAACTTCAATTGAAATACAGAATCCGATTTAAGTCAGATTTCTGAGAAACAAGAATCGTTTGAGTCTTGTTGATTTTAATTTTCAAATAAAAGAGAAAAATCCAGATTTCATGCTATAGATTGTTAATTATGTCCAATTCAAATTTTAAAATAGTCGCTATAGAAATCGTTATTAAAATATAACATTTAAAAAGGGTTTTAATATAATTTTGATATGGTTTTAACTCGAAATTGATGATATTGAGTTGTATAATCTATACTGGTTTATATCTGAAAACATATGATAATTTTATTTGGATATGTATTATAATAATAAATTATTATTATTTAATTCGATTATTTTGGAATTTATATAACATTTTATTAATATTATATGAGCCTTAAAAATGACCATTTTGCAAACGGGCTCGGTTTTCGATGAAATTAGTTTCATTGGAACCGTAAAGTCAAATTATTGTACGATGTCAAATTTCATGGCAAACCGATGTCATATGTGACAACGGTAGCCGTAAACGCCGAGTCATTTTATATAGTGTAACGACCGAGGATTTTCGACCCAGAAAATCAACATAAAACCCATGTCAATTATTCAGGCATCGAACATTCCAGATCATTAATAGAAAGAAATTGGAGGGTGAGAAATAGATAAGATAGAAAATTTGAATTGAAGAGGAAGAAGAACATAACAACAGAATCAGAGTAACAGGAATCTCACAGTGGAACGAATAAAATATAGTGTATAACATAACTTGGGAATACAAACTGTCATTTGTATGTGTGTATATATATACACACAGATAATCATTTTAGCATAACACTTACACCACAACGAAAATAAACAATAGCTATACAATTCTGAAGCCTCCTGCTCCAGCTCTTCAAGTATCTGTAAAATCCCGACTACTTGACTGCCCGTACAAAATTGGGCACCCAAGAGTTTAGAGAAAACAAAATAAAATAAACTCTGGGTCAATCATGTGACTGGTGTGAGTATACTCCAGCCATTTCTTTAACCTTTAAAATCCCTTTAAAAGAAAGAATAATGATAAGTCCAGTCCACACATAAACACAGATGGTTTTTACCTTACGATAACCCAAAACATTGTTTTTAAAATCTGTACTCTTATGATATTATAATAATGTCTAAATCAAATAAATAGCAATCTAGTAGAACGCTTTCATCTCATGTTCCACATATATAATACATAATTAAAAACCATAGGTGCTTATTTGTTAATGGATTCTAACTGGCAAGGTCTGGGACCACCTTCCAACAGTTTATCTCTAGAGAGGAATACACCGGGTTCAACAAGAACATCTTGTAACCCAGGCTAAACATGACTGATCACTCATTTCGCTTGAGTGTACTGAATGTATTATCACCAACGGTTGGGATCAACAACCGTTTCCCAAAAGGGACAGCATCGAAATAGATATAAGAAGTAATTGGATTTCCTCTAAATCAGGTGACAATACACCCTAATTGGGAGCTACCACTTAGCCATGCGACCTACCCGATTATTACCATTTCCTGGTTGTGAGGCTTGAGGCCACACTTATATCTAACAGATCACACATTAATTCACTTTGAATTTCACATCATTATACCCGCCAAATCACAAATTGATTTCTCTAAAAATACCATGGGTATACAACTAAGAGAAACGAATTCCGCCGCCACCAAACGTAAATACGTTTGAAGAGATCAACTTACACGATCTATTAAATATACTCTGTCAGACATTCTTCCATACAGTTTGTCCTAGGACTGGACAAACTGAAGGCACTATTCTGTAAATCTATCTTAGGCAATTTCTACCTAGGATTGCCAGAACGGCCCTTGCATAAATTCCGCCTTCGATTATTTTCATCATATTTGACTCGTAATGCTAATACCCGTACGGAGTGGTTTTCAAACAATAAATCTGATCCCAGTCTCTCCTTATTGACAACGGAAAAATGGTCAAAACTTTGATATTGGTTATTTAACTATCAAAGGAAAACAGCCACACGCACACAACGATCTTATTTCCAACTGGAAATTTTATTGATCAATCATCAATCAACATTTTTGCCTTTTAAATTAATTTATCATTAACCTATTCATTTCCCCATTTCACGTTCCCATATATTCATAAATCCTTATTTTCTAAATTAAGAAAATATATGTTATTGTCATTGGAAAACATTTCCATTTCTGATTCATGCATCACTATCTTTTCACATCTATCAGTCTCTAATTGTAAACTAGTAAGAGAACAATTCCTTGAATATCCACCCCGAAGGCCGAAACCAACATCAGATCGACACCCTGAAAACCATTCAACTTAAAAAATCTCCAGTCAGTTTCTAATTTTCTTAAATTCGTTTCTTACCTTATCAAATCATTGCTTATGCAACTCTTAGATTCAGTTTAGGTATCCAATTCTTGTATGAAAAACATTGGTTATAACGATAGCATTATAATCCATACTTTCGAAATATTTAACTTCACAATATAACTTTTATTAATTTATTTGAATAAATAATAATTAATTAATTTATTAAATAAATAAATCGTGATTTAAAAACCGGAAAGTAAATAGTACTTTCCTACATTCGATATAGTCGAATCCCAATATATAATTCTCTCTCAAATAATCTCTATTTGATAACTCCCTTTCGAATAACCTATATTCGATAGCTCCCTTTTGGATAACCTATATTGGTCCATCCATAGCCATACTTCATCTACGAAAAGTTATTTTCCTACTGCTTATCTTTACTATTAAGTGCCTATTACAGTTTACTTCTCTAATTTTTAACTCTATCCAGCTGCGCATAATACTTGCCATCACTCTAAAGTATATACAATATTCAACCTCATATTCTTGTTTATTTAGGTTCCTTTTCCTATGCGTCTTAATGCTATAACTTTATTTTATTATTATACTTTTCAGTCTATCACATGTCGTACCATATGTCCTCATAGATCACAATTTGTTTAACATTGTAAAACCTTATATATTACAAATTCTACTTCAGCATTTCTATTACACATTCCTCTTAATCAAAATCATGTTACACCCGTATGCGAAGGAAGGGTCTAAACCTAGTCCTAATGTATAATTCTCTTTTTATAATTCTATTAATTTTCCAAATATCATATTTATTCCATATAATCATTTATTTACTTCTTATTGCCTTCATTTAGTATTTTCACAAAAACGGGCTTTTAGTCTTCCATATAACTGTTAATACTTTTATATAAAAGTTTCGTATTAATTTCCATATAATTCCTTTGTATAAAACCCATTGATTTTATAAATTCTTAAATTCAATATCAACTTAAAATTTCCTTTTTTATAAAATCCTTTGATTTTATATAAAAAATTTCATTTCAATATACACTTTGAAAATTCCTTTTTTTCATTCTAGTATTTCTTATGGTATTTAAAATACCAAATAAAAAGGTCCAGTACCATCCAAACACACACAATTAATGACAGACAATATATCACATCATATATCACAATATATGAAAAACTGTAATGTAAATGTTGAGGAATCCAGTTGGATCCCCCAACTTGTTTCCCTGCATCCACAGATGTTAATCAACATAAATAACACGAATATGAAATATTCCAATAAATAGAATCAATATTCGATTAACGATTTATATATATATATATATACATATACACATAACTATATCTATATTTTCAACCAATTAATTAGCAGTTCAACCAATCAATCATCACACAACAATCAATCATCATTTATCAATTCTAAAAATACATTATAAAAATATAAATAGGGCAGAGTTAGTGAGATTTACCCACATTGGACGTTTATCGTTACATAACGATAAACTGTCGTTGATTCAGACAGACATTTTTGTAACAACCCAGAATTTCAGAACCAATTTAATTTTTTTATTTTAGCTATTTTAATGTATTTTGAATATTTAAAATGATTTGTTTTAAATAATGATGATTTAAAATTTATTTAAATCAAAGTTAGAACTTATAAATTTATTTTAATCATAAAACGAGCCTGAAATGGTGCGGTAGTTTGAAAATTCGATTTTAAATTTCAAATGAATGTAACGAATTCAAAATAAATCGAATCTCAGTAAAACAAGAAATGTTGGAATCTGTTTAACTATATCTTTCTAAAGAATGTAAGAAACTGAGATTTCATTTTATACATTGTAAGTTATGTCCAGTTTAAAATTTGAAATAGTCGCTATGGAATTTATATATATTTTAATATAATAAATAGCCCTTAATAATAGTCATTTTGCAAATGACCTCCCTTTTCGACGAAACCACTTTTGTTTGATCCGGAATGTCAAATTATAACTAGATTCCAATTTTCGTAATTTTTGGAATTAATATGTGAGCGTAGTAAATTTAACGTGTTTTTAAATTCAAAATTAATCGATTAGTTAAAAAGGCCATTTTTCAAATGGTCTCCAAATTCGATGAAATTAGTTTCGTTGAAGCCGTATCTGAAAAACATAGTGAGAATTCTGAATTTCATCATTTTTAGAGCTAGTATGTGGCCAAGCATAATAAATTGTGAATCGATTAGCCATTTAAGCCAGAAACAGAGCTTTCTGAGCAAATGACGAAACCAGTTTTGTTGGGACCGTATCGTCAAGACATAGCAGCTTGTCAATTTTCATCGCCATCGGAGTTTGTGTGTAACCGTGGCATCGATAATTATTGAACTGAGAAAGCGTGAACTAAAGAAATAATAAAATAATAAACCCTCTACTATATAATATCTTTTTCTCTTCACAAACACTCATTAATTCCTCTTCCCCGCAAAATTAGGCAGCAGCCCCCGGAAAATTTTAGAAAAGCCCCCGAACACAATTTTTTTTATCTCTCAATCCACAAGCAGTCATCCCAAATGGTTTCTGGGTATTGTAGATCATGATGATCTCTACCTACCACAAAAAGTTGGTGAGCTATCGTTGCACAGATTGGGAGAAATCGATGGTCAAAGTCAAAAAATGGGTTTCGGTTTTGGGTATTTTCTGAGCAAACCATCGAGTATTTGGTGATGGCAACAAAGATAAAATTGTAGACAATAAAGAGGGCTACAAGCTTTGGTCGGTCGATCTGAAAGTGGATGAGGGGATGGGAAATTGGTGATGATCAAGGTTGTTGTTATTGGCGAAGCTCGAAACTATTTTGGTCGAATTTCGGACACTGGAGGCGTCGATGGCCAGAGGTACCCGAGGCAAAGTGGAAGAGGGGTCAGAGACGAGGTGATTGGTGGTGGTGTGCGACGCTGGAGGTGGCTGAGGCAGTGGAATCGGGCCCACGAACGTTTTACGTTCACCTCAAAAATTCCGTTCGCCAGTGGCAAACTAGGGCCTGCCGCTTTAGGCGCAGCGGTGCCTTGACCAGGGAAGGGGCGGGGGTGGTTGGCCGACGTCCAGTGGATCCGGCGAGGCTGCGCAGGTGATGGAGCAACGTTGATCGATTTCAGGGTAATTTAAATTATGTAATTTCTATTTAATTTTTTTAAAACTTCGTACATTAATAACTTTTTGCCACGAACTCTAAATTGCATGAAACTAGGTCCATTGTGATCGTGGAGTCGAGAGCTTCGCAAGAAAACTAACTGGGTCCAATTTGGAGCTAGTTTGAATTTGGAGCAAATTCAAACCCAGACGGTACTGAAATCATCAGTTAAAGACTGGCGGAGTGAAAACCAAAGGTGAGAACACCTTCTCACTCAATTTATTTACAGTTAAATATATACCAGGTTGCAGACGGGACTTAGTAGCCCCCGACACTATTTATTGTACAAACCATAGTTGTTTGTTTGGATTGTATTGTAGAAATTTGGCTTGTGGTTGTAAAATTGATCGTGAATTAATTGTGGGATTATTGTGATTGATATATATGGCACGAGCCACTATCAGGAGAGGGGTAAAGTTAGACATTACTTCGGTTCTAATATCGCGCCGTTATAATGCAGATTTTTTTTGAAATAAATGTGTACTCATTAAAAATGTCATTTTTTATCTATAAATGAACTATATAAAATATTCATGTGTTGAATAAAATGTTTGAACAATAAAATATCATTTTTATTGGAAGTATGAACTATATAAATAGTTAATTGTTGAAATAAATATTTTATCGTTAAAAATATAATTTTTAGCATATATATTAATTGCATAAAATTCTCCAGAAATGGAAATAAATATTCATTTACAAATCGGATGATTTGTTTGTGTACACCCATTTAACTGACATTGATTGGAACGATAAATTTTACATATCGCCCAACTGCACAAATAATATTTAGTATTTGTTGGTTGAAACCCCACACAGGTATTGGGATGATATTTGACGTACACTAATCCCAATTGTTTAGTTGTATGTTAATCGATTGGTTGACAGACTATAGTAAGCGTTAATTATTTATATTTAATGCTTATGCAGTTGTATAATGCACTCTGGATGATGGTTAATTGGTTATCATTGTTGTTGTATACATGTGTTGTATGAAATCCATATAAATAAATTATATCGTAATCGATTGTGTTTGATTCCAATTCAAGAATAACGAATATTTTAAAATAACGAATATTTTAAATAATATTTAGAAAAGGATTAAAATGTGATTTTGATGTCCGATTTTGGATGGACACGAAAATATTAAAATATGTGAAGCCGTGTTGATTAGATTTGCGCCATTTTAACGCGAACGATATTTATATCAATTTTATTCATTTTTATAATGAATATTGAAAAGGAAATTATTTCAAAATCTGATATTTTGAAAATATTATCATTCAAATATTATAATGATAAAGAGTATTCAATTTTGATTTAAAATTGAAGTGAAAGTTGGAGTCGTTTTTAAAACGAATTTATAAAATACGTTTTGAGTGAAATATATATTATATATATAATATAATGACCCGAATTGAACGTTCCGCATTGCGACCGTTTGCGAATTTCGACCATTGACTTTGAATTGATATTAGGGGAGATTCGACCGTCGGATTCTCCTAAAACCGGAACCATCGTGTTCGTATCAAAAAGGGCTTTCCAACGAATATAAGGGATTTGAGATCTAATGGTTGGATTTGGAAAAGTTCGTTATGGATGCAGTTCGGTGGCCATCATTGGAAACCGACTGTACGGGCCTTGATAAAATTATTAAAAATATTAATAATTTGTGTAAAATCATAATATATGATTTGGAAAGAATTAGGATGAAAAATACCATATTTGAAAAGATAATAATATATATTATCAAAATGAACTAGTTAATAACTAGAATATTGATCCAATGTTTTTAAATAAATAAATTGGATTTTGATATGGTTTCAAAGTAACCAGGGCTTTCCAATTCATAAACTGGAATGGATTTGTAGTGGAAATTATTTTTGGAATATTTTGATATTGGATTCCGTAATTATACAGATATTGTTGAGGAATTTGGAAGATATATATATCGTTATTCCCAATACAATATTTGTTGATTTCAGAATTTGATATTGAATATAAGCCGATATTATTTTCTATTCAGGGCCTTGTATTTAATATCAAATTGGATTTTGGGTTTGTCGTGAATGGTGTCTTTAATAACACTGTTCTTAAACCCAGTTGAGAAAAGAATAAATCTTTTAATTAAGATTTAGAGAAATTTACCAATTAATTAATATTTAATTGGAATTGAATTAGAAGTTGATTGTGGGTTTGTCGTGAACGGTGTTTTAAATAACATTTGTTCTTTAGCTCAAATTAATAGTGAGAATGTAATGACGCGGATTTTTGAAACTTTGGTCATCGCCATAAACTCAATGATGACTAACCAAACATCGAAAAATACCAGATGATTAATGAAAGAAATTAGAGGGTGAGGATAGATAAGATAGAAACTTAGAATAGAAGAAGAAGAAGAACACAACATCAGAGTAACACGAACCTCACAGCGGAACGAATAACAAATAATAGATATGACATAACTTTGAAATGTAAATCTGTATATATACACAACAACATTATCAGAGTACAACACTTACAACACAGTGGAAATAACTATAGCTATATAATCCTGAAGCCTCTTGCTCCAAGCTCTTCCAATATATCTGTAAATCCCGACTACTTGACTGCCCGTACAAAATTGGGCACCCAAGAGTTTAGGGAAAACAAAACAAAATAAACTCCGGGTCGGTCATGGGACTGGTATGAGTAAAACAGTTTAAAATAGTTGAACAAGTAAACGATATCTCATAAGACCACGCCATATAACGGAACGGGTTTTTCCCTTATGAGAATCCAAAATATCTTTATATCAAAAACCTTTTGATATTATAATAATGTCTATCAACCACAGTATAATAATCATCTAGCAGAAACGTTTTCATCTCACGTTCTACATATATAGTATACAATCAAAACCGCAAGCACGTATTGGGTAATGGATTTCCAACTATGACAACGTATGGAATCACCTTTCGCTAGTGTACCTCTAGAAAGGAATACACTGGGTTCAACAAGAACATCTTGCAACCCAGCCACACATGACTGACCACTCATTTCGCTTGAGTGTATCGAATGTATATCACCAACGGTTGGGATCAGCAACCGTTTCCCGAATGGGACAGTATCGACAATAGATTTTTAGAAATAAATGAAACTCTTGATCAGGTGATTATACACCCTACTTCGGAGCGACCGACTTAGCCATGCTACCAGCCCGATTTCTTTCGTTTACCGGTTGATGAGGCTAGAAGGTACGCTACCAGATTCACTTCGAATGTCACATCGTCAAATCCATCAAATCTCCGATTGACATCTACAACCATACATTACGTGTCAGCTAAAAGAAGTTTCCTTCTCCTCTTCCACTCTTGGTACGGTTGAAGAAATCAATGTACGTGACCTTTCTGGAAATACTCTGTCAGACATTCATCCATACAAGTCATCCAGGAACAGGATGAACCGAAGGTACTATTCAGTATATCCATCTTAGACACTGTTATCTAAAATTTATACAACAACCCTTGCACTTTACTCCGTCTTCACTTATCTTTGTCTTATATGATTCACAAGGCTTATGCCAATACAGAGTGGTTCTTTGGATAATAATCCAACCGGTCTCTCCATATTAACAACGTTAAAATGGTCAAAAACTTCGATAGTCTGTGATTTAACTATCAAAGAAAACACGTGTGCAAACAACGATATTATTTCCAGATGGAAATTCTATCAATCAGACATCATTTAACATTTATCTCCTTAGTTCATTTTTCATCTCCTGTTTTCCTATATTCAACATTTGCTATTTTCTAAATTTTAGAAAATATATCTTTTTAACACTGGAAAACATTTCCATTTCTTGTTTTCTATGTTAGAAAACATTTCTGGTTCTTGTTTGGAAACATTTCAAAAACTCCTACATTTGGAATTAGCAGATGTTTAGATAAAACGTCGCTATGCAGACTCAAACCATCATACTTATTCACTTAACCATCCTTTACTGCCGAACCTTAACCATTCCTTAGTTAAAAACGAAGCCAATCAAGTTAGGGTAGAACTACCTCTCAGACCTTAACTGAACAACATTTCTAACCTTGAAATAGGCAAAGTTCACTTTAAATTTCTTTAACTAACTTCCTTACTTAACCTTTCTTTCGAATAACTATATTCGATTAACTCTTTTCACTTAACTCTATTCGATTAACTCCTTTGGATTAACACTATTGGATTAACTCTATTTGATTTAACTCTAGTTGATAACTCTTTTAACTCTATTTGAATAAACCAAATTCGATTAACTTCTTTAATTCCATTCGAATAAACTATATTCGATTTATTCCTTTAATTCTATTCAACTCTATTCGAATAACTAATATTCGATAACTCTATTTAACTCTTCTTCGAATAACTAATATTCGATAACCCCTTTTACTTTATTCGAATTACTAATATTCAATTTAACTCAATTGATTCTATTCGAATAAACTATATTCGATTAACTCCTTTATTTTAACTCTATTCGATTAATTCTAACTGGTTAACTCTTATTCGAATAACAAATATTCGATTAACTCTATCCAGCTAACTCGACTCGACTAACCCCTTTTCGAATAACATATTTGATTTACTAACTTTCGAATACCTCATTCGATTTACTCCCTTCGAATACCATACTCGATTTAACTCTATTCGAATAACTAAATTCGATTAACTCCTTTTCGAATAAACTATTCATTTATAAAGATTTACTTTTAGTAACAGTTCCCCACTTTAAAATGATTTCCTTCTTATAACAGTTTCCTTTTTATAACGTTTTACCCTTTTCTAAATATCTCCTATTTATAAATATTCCAATTTATATTTCTTATTTACAAATATTCCATTTATAAATATTTTATTTTCAAATATCACTTTGAAAAAATTCCCTTATCAACATTTTGGTATGTTATGGTATTCAACATATCAAATCACGATGATTAGTATCATCCAAACACATAGAATCGACAACAGATTATATATCACATCATATATCACAATATATGAAAAACAGTAAAATAAATGTTGAAGAACCCAGTTGGGTTCCTCCAACCTGTTTTCCTGTATCACAGATGTTAAACAATATAGATAACATCACTTTCAGTTCAATATGAATTATTCTGTTAACAGAATCAATATAGAAATTCAACTAAATGACTAGCAGTTCAATCAAACAGTCAACACACAGTCAATCAGCCAATATTTAACAGTTCTAAAAATACAACATGAATTTATAAATTGTTCAGAGTTGGTGAGATTTACTCACATTGGACTATCATCGTTAATTAATGATAATTGTCGTTGATTCAGATCAGACAATTTATTTTTCCATAAATTCATACAAGCCCCAATCCACTTCTAGTCAGCTTCATTGCATAGTGCTCGTCCATACGATCCTAACGCAACTTACGGTTCGTCAATCTGATATCGTATGATCAAGTTATACCATTACGAAGTTAATGGACTATTTTGAATTTTAAATAAAACTAAATTTCTATTTAAAAGCTTTTGGGCCTCACCCATCGGATCCCGGCCCAACTTCCCCATCAAAAACCAAACCTTCTCGCTACAGTACTCGTATCTTCCCCGATCCCTCAATTTTCATTCTCCAGCTTCAGTAAAACCTCCGCCATTTTCAAACCTTCAATCCCCATTCTCTCCTTACCAACTCCACCAAATTCAAAACAAAACTAACCTCTTCCATCCAGCACCAACTTCAACGCACCGCAGTTCTAATATCCAGCTCCAACTGCTACAGGAAAGTAGCGTACCAATTTGTGACGAGTCCACACCATAATTTCAGCAACGATAGCGCTTTCCCTCACGAACTCCAAACTCCCATTCATTTTGCACATCGACCACTCATTTTTCCAAAACCCAAAACCCTAACTAGCGCTGCATAGTAGACAGCGAGCAAGAAAAATGTGTCGAGCCCTTCAAAAGTCCTACGGTATTGAAGACTACCCTCTCTAGAATCCAAATTTATTTATAACATGATTTATAGAATTTGGTTTAATATGTTGGAATTTCTTGAAGAGGAATTTACTTGCGTTTTCTGAAGAATAAGTGGTGGCCGGTTTTTGAGATCCAGAAATAATGCTTTTAGATCTTAAGGCTTGTACGAGGGGGTATTTATAGTATGAATTTACTTCGTAAGAATTGGTGTTGCTGTGGCTTCCACGTTGGGCTTGCTGTAGCGAAGCAAATGGAAGCGAGTTGGTGTGATTTACAATGGTACACCACGTTGGGCTTGCTGGAAAATTTTACACCATAGTACGTGATTTACAATGGTAGGGTGAAAGAGGGTATACGTTAGATTAGCTAGCTAGTCAGAGAATATAACTTAGAAATCGAGCTTTTCCAGAATATATAGACTGGTGTTCATATATTTAGGGCACGTGGTTGTGTTTGTTTTTGATAGAAGTTAGGGTATCCTACCATATCAACTCCATCCGCGTATGAACTGCTACGGACAGAAAACAAAATACGGTTGTGTCCAATGAGGTGTCACGATCCCAAAAATATAATAATACCGGTAGACTAGCTCATATTTTTAAACCTCAAAATGTTGATTGCAGGGTGCAAAATACTCAAAATAAAAAGTCGCATATTTAATTAATTAAAAATTACAGTAAAATTCTAAAAATTAAATTATCACTACTACCCAAAAGAACCTTGTCTAAATTCAAACCCGATCTCTAGTTATATCGAATAAACCGTTACGGTTGATAAACGATTCTATAACGACTATTCTAAAATTTGATTTGGACATATCTCAAAATCTACACGACGAAATCCTGATTTTTCTCTTCCACTAGAAAGATATACTCCACCAGCTCCACACGTTTCTTGTTTCACAGAAATTCGATTTAAAACGAATCCCGTATATTCAATTGAAGTTCGAATCGCCAATTTACGAACTGCAGTGCCATTTCAAGCTCGATTTTAATTATATTATAATTCTATGTTCAAACTGTCCTTTATATAATATATTCGTTATTCAAATTCAATTCCAAGCTGAATTAAATATCACAAATGATCCAGTTCACACCATATCGCCATTTCAGCCAATTCTGATTATTTCAGAATTAAATATATTATTTAATTTATTATTTTTAATTAAATATTCATCGTTATTTAATCCCATGACCATTAAATTCTCTAAACCACCATTTATATAATTAGATAAATTAATTATAATACCTCTGCCAATGCGGGTCATTACAATCTTACCCACTTAAAATAATTTCGTCCTTGAAATTGCTAAAAGGTAGAGGACGACCCTATCGACTGGTTAGAACATATTTGTTCACTTCTAAATCTTCACTGAACTAATTTAATTTATATTAAATTATTAATTAATTCTTACCAACGAAAATTTTCAAAAATCCTGAAAATTTTCTAACTCCTTAATTAATTTTTTCTTCGAAAAATTTCGCCATACCCTCCTTTGTACTGGTCAATCGGTCAAACTCCAACTCGCCTCTCTGGGCCATCTCCATCCCAAAAGAAAATCAAACAGCCAAGCGGCTTGCCAATTCAGCTCATAAATCTTATATCCAATAGAAATATAAACTTGTACCTTTTTTCGGCATATCATTAAATCATTTCCACCTGTTATCAATTCAGCGGATACAAGGGTCATCCCAATCAAATTCCAATCTGCTTTTATCCACAACACAACCATTCGCTTATATCCCAGCCAGATATCATTTCAACTCAAGTTTCTTCTCGATTCCCAAATCTTAACTTTATTATCCCATTACACTTCAAATTTGAATCTCACAATCCAATTTGTCTTGATATCATTATAATTCAACCTCAGTTACCACTTTACTGGCTTTACTTTAATTCAATTTTGCTTTCACAAATTTCTGTTAAATTTGTTTTTAATTCAAACAGTCTTTCTCTCGGAGTTTCTAAATAGTTTACTCTTTTCAAAAATCAAATTTTCCTTTTTGAACATGTCATTGAGCCCTTGATTAATATTCCATTAGTTAAATTAACTCTCTATTTCTTTATCAATATTTATTAACCAAATATTTTCAGTAACCATATTGGCTTTTTATGTTATTTGGAAAACATTTCCGAATATCGCCTTCCTTTATTTTCTAAACTTTAGAAAATATATGCTATTTATAATTGGAAAATATTCCAATTACTTATCTCTTTTCCGATCTCGTTTATTTCTATACTTAGGAAATATTTATTATTCTATTTCCAAGTTTACACTTATTTGGGTTAAAACGGATATTATGTAAAACATCGTTACGACAACCCAAATACTATATTCAACTAATTCTTATTCAACATTGATCTTCGAGCCTGAAATCTTACTATTTATTTGTTAATAATGAAATCAATCAAGTTGTGGTATAACTACCTCTCAGACCTTGACTGAATAACATTTATAACGTCAAAACAGATATGACTACTTACTCGAATAATCAATACCATACAACTACTTATTCACTTTTAAACACGTATACGCTTCCTCTTTCTATTCTTACTAGATTTTTATTCTTAGTCTTCCTTTTTGATTTTTCTATTCTATTTCTAAGTTCGTTTCCTTATCGACTTCTATATATATCGATACGTTGATTTATAACTATCAAATTATCTTAAAAATATTGGAACTCCTTAAATTCCCGAAATTTTTTGCCATAACCTCCTTTTGTAACAACCCGGAAAATACGAGCCAATTTAAAAATTTTAAATTGGTGATTTCAAAGGAATTTGAACAATTGAAATAGAATATTTCAATAAAATAGTGAATAAGAAATAGTGAGTCAGTTTGAAAATTTGAATTCAAATTTTGACTGAATGTGCAGGGTGGAAAATATAACGGATTTTAGCGAAACTAAAAATATATAAATCTGTTAGTCAATACCTTTCTAACGAATCTGAAAAATCGAAGTTTCATAGCGGGAATCAAAAGTTATGGCCGAATGAATTTTCAAAAAGGTCGCTATATGGAATATATAGCCCTGGAAAATTAATATTTTGCAAACGACCTCGGAATTTGACGAAACCACTTTTTTTGGGTCCGGGATGTCAAACTATTGCTAGGTTTCAAATTTCATAATTTTTGAAGCTAGTATGTGAGTGTGGCAAAAGAAAATGTGTTTGGTCAATTTCTGTTAAATTGGATCGACCAGAAAATGGCCATTTTTCAAACGATCTCAGAATTCAACGAAACTAGTTTTGTTGAGACCGTAGAGTCAAAACATAGCTAGATTTATTTTTCTGGAATTTTTCGAATCAGTTTGTGACCCTAGCAAATTGAAATGTACGTTCAAAGTTAAAAATTAAATGATTTATACTTTAATTTGAAAAATAACTGACTGTAACAGTCGAATTGGCCAACGGAACATATCCCATTGTGTCCGGGATGGGGGTGTTTAGCTAGGGGCGACAGTCGTTGGGCTTGAAAAGGAGTTCGTTGGTGAAAACCCTAATTTTCTGAAATATATATATTCCGGCGAATCAGAAAATTCCATTCATTATTTAAAAAAAAAAAAACCCGTAACTCACGAACGAACGGCGAAACCCGTTCGATTCTTCTCCGACCGACCGCCGCCGCTACAGGCACTTCCAACCAACGCCACTACCACCGTTCGCCTCGTCTCCGCCTCCTCTTCAAATCCGACCCCAGCACCGCCTCTCTCGACGCCTCCTCCGCCTGAATCAAGCGCCCAAAGTTGGCCTCTTTCCAGCGCCGCCGCCACCCCGATCTGCCACCATCCATGACCAAACCACCACCGACGTGAAGCCCTCACTCCCCTCTTCCACATTAGCACCCCCGATCGTCCCCACGTGCCACGGATTTCGCGAAAACCTCAAACCTAGTTTCGAACCAAATAGAAAGGTGAGTCCTTTTTGATATCTGCACTTTGAAAAATCATATCTTTTTGGTATGTTGACGAAATTCGATGAAACAGGAAACATCGAGACCGCAAGTAAGCTCTCTACCACATAGAAGAAGCCGCGGATTTTTCTGAGTCATCTACGATTTTTAGCACTCCGAAAACCAATGTGAGAAATCTAAATTAAATGAATTTGAATGGAAAATGTAATGTCCCGCATTTTTATCGGTTTTTATTTTGGATATTTAAATCAGTTTAAATATTGAATTCTTAATATAAGTGGATTTATATATTAATTAAAACGAAGTTGAACGTATAAAAATATATATTCAATATAATCGAGCTCATAACGACGTTGCAGTTCGTAATTTAACATTCTGAACTTCAACTGAGTGTACAGAAACCAGTTTAAATCGGATTTCTGCGAAACAAGAAATATTGGAATCTGTTGAACTGTATCTTTCTGACAGAAGTGAAATATTGAGATTTCGTCGTATAGATTGCAAGATATGTCAAAATCAAATATTCAGAAAGTCGCTGTAAAATCGGTTATCGACCGTAACGGTTTATTCGATATAACTACACACCGGATTCGAATTTAGACAAGGTTCTTTTGGGGCGCAGCGATAATTTAATTTTTAGAATTTTACTGAAATTTTTAATTAATTTAATAAGCAAATTTTTATTTAGAGTATTGTGCACCCTATATCAATATTTTGGGGTTTCACAATATGAGTTAAACTACCGATATTATTATATTTTTGGGGTCGTGACACCTCGCTGGACACAACTATACTTTTATTTCTGTCCATAATGGTTCGAATATAAACGACCTTGTGTGCAGCGGGGTACCATAAAAGGGATGTTTAAGTAGACAAGCCTTCATTCGCTACTAAAGAAAACATGCCTAAAATCTAATATTGTCTAACCTAAACACCTATGGCTTCAAATTCAATAACGAGTGAAAATGAAAGCTCAAAGAGCCGCCACCGAGAGACAATTCAATACAGATACATGATGTAAACCGGAAGCAGGCCTACCCCTACCTATACATTATATTACTTCGCTGCCAAGCTTCCACCCTGTACCGTAAACACCCTCATCAGTAGCACCTAAAACATATACCTATGTACCTAGTTTTATTAGCTATATATTAGCTATGAAATCTTCCTTAGTTGTTAAGTATTTAAAATATATTTGTATATATATATCACGTACCCTATACCATAGAACAAAGGACGGAGAAGAACAGCTACTTCATTAAAATATCCAACACCCTCCTCTGAATACACCCCACGTCCTCTCCTACTAAATGCCTAGCTAGAACGGTAGCACGTATCTTTGAAACAGAAGCCATTGTCTGTACTATGCAATAAAAGAATGCACATGAGGATCAAATCAAACCCTCTATGCTGTACGAAACTTGGACATCAAGCTACCAACGCCGTGTGTGCCAAGGAATTGGATTCTATAAGTATGCAGTGCCTCGTCTACTTTTTCTTCAGCAAATTTAATCAAGCTTTCCATGGCATATAAAAAGAAAAAAATAAATAAATACTGAGAATTCCAATACATGGCCATTTCCGAACTGAAAAGGTTCAAGCTTCTGGGTGTGACGAAACCTTGGTACACTGGAAACAAACGAAGCCGGCTGGGTTCGTTTTTGGAAGGAGCGGCTATTGGTATTGTGTAGAGGACGTTGGCCAGTATGGTACCAACGTAAAGAGGGAAGTTGCATGGGGTGTTGGGACCGACATGAATGGGGAAATCACTGCATATGGAAGGTATTAGTAGGTCACGTGGGTATATGGGGAAATAAACGTGCACTCTTTATCATGTACAAGAGTGTTGTGGTGTGGTCCGTATGGAAGTGGGAATACATGCGCTTTTGGAGTAGTGGGAGGAGATTAAGGCTTTTAACGTTGGAAAGAGGTTCGTTTTAGTGATTAACAGTTGGGGTTTGTTATAGCGGAGGCTGTGTTTTGGAAACTATGAAGGGATTAAAGTTACGTACGGTGTGTGGTGCTAAGGTATTCTGGCAACAAGGAGCGTCGCTTGCCAAACCCATTGAAGACCAGTGGCTGCAAGTGTTCATGAAATAGACGTACCAGAAGGATCGAAAATGCATGGAAGAACGTTCCGGAATTGCTTTAATGGGAAAGTGACAAGGGTGGAAGTTGGCCCCAAAACAAAGAATTGAACGTCTGATTCGAAGCGACCAACGCAAATCGTTATTCAACGGTTAACGCGCCAAGGTGAGTAAATTCACTAACTCTGTTTTATTTAAAATATTTTAATTATATTTTAAATAATGGTTGAATGCTGTGAGATGGTTGTTTAGGTAAAGTATGGTTAAATTGGTTGAAATATTACATATCGTTGCATATGTACACATCACCGGTTGGATACTAATTTCATCGATTTTAATATTCCCTAGGATGGAACCAGTGTTAATTGTTGACTAACATCGGGGGATGCAGGAAACCGGTTGGAGAAATCCAACCGGATTCCTCAATATTTATGTGTACTGTTTGTTTTATATGGATGCATTGTTTGAACCCAAATGACTGTTGAAACCTTGTGTTGATATTAGCGTTGAATGGAAATTCAAACGTTATTTTGATTTAATCAATAGATGATATCGATTAAGAAAGTGGCAAAAACCAACCGTAAATGTACCATTTGTTTAACCGCTATTGTTTTACCAAGAACCCACCGTGTGCGAAGCACGTGTTTCACCATACTTACTAAATGCTTTGGTAAGTAGATTCTTATATTGATAAGATTAATAAGTATGTAGGCGGAGATGAACTTGATGATTAATAACAAGTATTTATTGTTTTAAGAACAAGTAAATGAGATATATACAAATGGATTATGGTTGATTTCATATTAAGTAAGATTTGTTAGAATCGATTATTGTTTATTTAATAGTAAATGAGATTATTTAGAAATAAATTATTTTTCTATAGTAATCGATACAAGTGAAATTATTTGAATAAATAAATGTTATTTATTCAAAATGAAAAGCTTTGTTAGAGTTGATTAGTGGGTTAAGCATGGCTAAATATTTACCAAGCAAACTGTTTTGATCAATAATTGGTTATTTAATTAAGTTAGATTGGGTTGATTTATCTAATGTAATGAAATTGACGAATAGTTGATTTAATAAGATTTTAAAGTATAAGGGATTTGTCTAAAGAAGACAAAGCGAAGAGGAATGTTTAAAAAGAGATTTGTCTAAGGAAGACGAAGCGGAGAAAAATGTTTAAAATGGGTTTGAACAAGGGAGTTGAAGCTAATGTAAATAACCGAGTTTGCAAAATAAGGATATGGCGTCATAAAACCATATATAAAATATAACAAGAAGTACGGTTGACTGATTTTAAAGTATAAGGAATTAGAGTTACGAACTTATATCTATTCTAAGGTAAGAACGTCGTCGATCAAGGTCTGAGAGGTAATTAAAATACCCCAACTTGAACGGCTTCACAATTATCGAGGGATGGTATTTGGTTTGTAACAGAAAGAGATGTTAAGTTTTTTGTAACAGAAAGAGATGTCAAGATTTTGTAACGGAAAGAGATATCAAGATTTTTGTAACGAAGAGAGATATCAAGATATTTGTAATGAAAAGAGATGTCAAGAATTTGTAACGGAAAGAGGTGTTGAGATAAATTATAAAGTGGAATATAGTAGCATATTGCAAGTCTCAGAACTATAGCAGTAAAGTAACGCTGTTGACTAGGCTTAAGCGTGACTGTTATGTCAAGATTAGTTATAAAGGGATATAGCAGCGTATAGCTAGTTTGAACTGTAACGATAAATGAAACGCTGTAACCAAACTTAAGCGTGATGTTTATATACAATAGCACTTCCTAGGGAAGGGAAACAGCTTGTGTTGAAATTCACTTATTCAAAAGGAATAAGTAATGACGTTTGTCCAAAGAAATATAAGAACGAATGTTAAATAAAAAGTGCCTGTGATTTGTGTGATATTGGTTGTACATTGAATGGATGTTGTTTTTACTTCGATAGTTAAATAACCGACTATCGAAGTGTTTTGACCCTCGTTGTCAATACGGAGAGACCGGTTGGATATATTATCCGAGAACCACTCCGTATAGGCATAAGCGTTGCGAATTCGATTACGCTGAAGACAATTGAAGACGGAGTGAAATGCAAGGGTCGTCCTGTTCCAGAATGGTGTTTTTTTCTGTTTGTCCAGACCCAGGACAACTTGTATGGACGAATGTCTGACAGAGTATTCCTAACGGTCACCTAAGACGTTCTTTTCAAGATATTACGTCTGGTGGCGGAGAAATTCGTTTCTCTTAGCTTTTATACCCGTAATATTTTTGGAAAGATCAACTAGTGATTTGACGGGTTTGACGATGTGGCATTCAAAGTGTATGGTGGCCAGATGTTCTAAAAGGTAGGCGTAGCCTCAAGCTTCACAACCGGGAAATGACAAAAATCGGGCAGGCAGCATGGCTATGTGGGTCGCTCCCATTAGGGTGTATAATCACCTATCTAGAGAAATTCCTTTTGTTTCTAAATCTATCGATTCTGCCCATTCGGGAACGGTGGTTTGAGTCCAACCGTTGGTGATATACATTCGATACACTCAAGCGAAATGAGTGGTCGGTCATGTGTGGGCCGGGTTGCAAGACGTTCTTGTTGAACCCAGGTGTATTTGCCTCTAGAGATACATCATCGGAAGGTGGTCCCATACCTTGTCATAGTTGGAATCCAATCTCCAATAAGCGCCATGCGGGTTTTGATTTTATACTATATATGTAGAGCGTGAGATGCAAGCGTTCTACTATTTGGTTATTTATTTGATTAGACATTATTATAATATCACTGGATTTTGATATCAAAATATTTTGGGTTATAGTAAGGTAAAAGCCATCCATGTTTATGTGTGGATTGGTCTTACTATTATCCTTTTTGTTTCAAAAAGGATTTTCAAAGTTAAGCCATATGGTTGGGATTTACTCACACCAGTCCCATGACTGACCCAGAGTTTATTTTGTTTGTTTTCCCTAAACTCTTGGGTGCCCAAATTTGTACGGGCAGTCAAGTGTTTCAGGCTTTTACAGATACGCTTGAAGGAGTTAAAAGCAGAAGGCTTCACCATTAGAGACTATTTCCGTTGTGATATGATGTATTGTACTCTGATAATGGTATGTATATACAATACAGTTTTGTATTTCAAAGCTATGTTATATAATATATTTTATTCGTTCCGCTGTGAGATTCGTGTTTACTCTGATTATGTTCAGCTGTGTTCTTCTTCTCCTATTCTATTAGTTCTATCTTTTCTATCTCATCCTCTAACTTCTTTCTATTAATGGTCCGGTATTCTCGATGTCTGAACAGTCGACGCTGGGTTTTGTGTCGATTTTTCGGAGTCGAAAATCCCTGGGTCGTTACAGTGGTATCAGAGCATAAGGTTAATTGATTTCCTTGGCTCTGTGGCGTGACTCAATAGAGATAAGGTTAGCAGTACCTTAGATTGAGTTTGAGTGTATATATATGAGCGTGTATTTGTAAATCAATATAAAAACTATTTTATATTGTGTTGATTGGTTTGGCGAGTGGTTTATGAATTCTGATCGATACTGGATTGCAAACTGTATCGATAGGTGTTTCTAAACTCTTGAGCAGAGTAATTCGACACAGTATGTTTTGAATAGAGGGTAAATGGAATAATTTTGCCTAAAATATATTTTTATATAAAAGAGGTAAATATCTTGAGATTAATGTAGTATATTGGATGTGTTGATCGTAATTAGGATCAAATAAGATTTATAATTGAGTTGGTTATATAAACAACCAATTGAAATATTATAGAAGTATAATACGCAAAATAAGATGAACTGAATCTGAAATTTAAACCAGAATTGGAATAAAAATTCTGAAACATGAAATTGTTTGTAAATGAATTTTGAATTAAGTATATGGAATTTTAAGATCCTGGGGAAATTTTGAAATATTATCCAAGTTTCGAAAAGATATTTTTGAAGTAAATAAAAGTATTTGAATATGAGTTTTGAAAGTGATATAGGATTGAACTCACTTTGATCGCTGGAAAATAATTCCGATGATGAACCGCGGCATCATTGGTGTTCGTTTTCGAGTTTCTAAGTGACGGATTACTACCAAAGATTTTGTTTTGAAATAAGTTGTTCAGAAATTCAAATGTTTTGAATTGCTATGTTATGAATATATATGATTTCAAACTGATTGGAAATGAAAATCCCAGGTATTTGATTTCTGAAATTTAAATTTTTCTTATGAAGTATATAAATAATGAATTTGACTAAGTCAAATAAAATTTGAGTTGAATTGAAGCAAAGTAAGTGGAAATCGCACTGGAATAGGATTCAACTTGGCAAAGGTGGTTGAAGTTGTGAATTGAGATTTGAAATGGAACCAAACTTGGTTGGGAAATTTGATTATTTGGAATTGGAATTGAACTGGAGTTTGAAAAAAAGAAATTTGAGTTGGGATTATTGATTGAGAATAAACTGACTGGAGATCAGTTGGAGATGCAATTGGGTATACTGAATGGATTGCAAATGGAAGCGAGAAAGTTGGATGCCCAACCAAGGGAGAAGGTCCAGAGTGGCGTGTTGTAGTAGTACCGAATGAACCGTGCAGCGGAGAGGCTGACGAAATTCTCCGAAAATTAAAGTGTTAGAAAATTTTCAGAATTTTGAAAATTTTTGTTACAAAGAAGGGAATTTATATTTTGATCGGTTCAGTTGGAACTGAAATTATGGAGTAAACCAAAAAGATTTTTAACCTGTTTGCAACAGAGATTGTAGCATTTTCCCCATCTTAGCAATTTCGAGGACGAAATTATTTTAAGGGGGAAGGAATGTAATGTCCCGCATTTTTATCGGTTTTTATTTTGGATATTTAAATCAGTTTAAATATTGAATTCTTAATATAAGTGGATTTATATATTAATTAAAACGAAGTTGAACGTATAAAAATATATATTCAATATAATCGAGCTCATAACGACGTTGCAGTTCGTAATTTAACATTCTGAACTTCAACTGAGTGTACAGAAACCAGTTTAAATCGGATTTCTGCGAAACAAGAAATATTGGAATCTGTTGAACTGTATCTTTCTGACAGAAGTGAAATATTGAGATTTCGTCGTATAGATTGCAAGATATGTCAAAATCAAATATTCAGAAAGTCGCTGTAAAATCGGTTATCGACCGTAACGGTTTATTCGATATAACTACACACCGGATTCGAATTTAGACAAGGTTCTTTTGGGGCGCAGCGATAATTTAATTTTTAGAATTTTACTGAAATTTTTAATTAATTTAATAAGCAAATTTTTATTTAGAGTATTGTGCACCCTATATCAATATTTTGGGGTTTCACAATATGAGTTAAACTACCGATATTATTATATTTTTGGGGTCGTGACACCTCGCTGGACACAACTATACTTTTATTTCTGTCCATAATGGTTCGAATATAAACGACCTTGTGTGCAGCGGGGTACCATAAAAGGGATGTTTAAGTAGACAAGCCTTCATTCGCTACTAAAGAAAACATGCCTAAAATCTAATATTGTCTAACCTAAACACCTATGGCTTCAAATTCAATAACGAGTGAAAATGAAAGCTCAAAGAGCCGCCACCGAGAGACAATTCAATACAGATACATGATGTAAACCGGAAGCAGGCCTACCCCTACCTATACATTATATTACTTCGCTGCCAAGCTTCCACCCTGTACCGTAAACACCCTCATCAGTAGCACCTAAAACATATACCTATGTACCTAGTTTTATTAGCTATATATTAGCTATGAAATCTTCCTTAGTTGTTAAGTATTTAAAATATATTTGTATATATATATCACGTACCCTATACCATAGAACAAAGGACGGAGAAGAACAGCTACTTCATTAAAATATCCAACACCCTCCTCTGAATACACCCCACGTCCTCTCCTACTAAATGCCTAGCTAGAACGGTAGCACGTATCTTTGAAACAGAAGCCATTGTCTGTACTATGCAATAAAAGAATGCACATGAGGATCAAATCAAACCCTCTATGCTGTACGAAACTTGGACATCAAGCTACCAACGCCGTGTGTGCCAAGGAATTGGATTCTATAAGTATGCAGTGCCTCGTCTACTTTTTCTTCAGCAAATTTAATCAAGCTTTCCATGGCATATAAAAAGAAAAAAATAAATAAATACTGAGAATTCCAATACATGGCCATTTCCGAACTGAAAAGGTTCAAGCTTCTGGGTGTGACGAAACCTTGGTACACTGGAAACAAACGAAGCCGGCTGGGTTCGTTTTTGGAAGGAGCGGCTATTGGTATTGTGTAGAGGACGTTGGCCAGTATGGTACCAACGTAAAGAGGGAAGTTGCATGGGGTGTTGGGACCGACATGAATGGGGAAATCACTGCATATGGAAGGTATTAGTAGGTCACGTGGGTATATGGGGAAATAAACGTGCACTCTTTATCATGTACAAGAGTGTTGTGGTGTGGTCCGTATGGAAGTGGGAATACATGCGCTTTTGGAGTAGTGGGAGGAGATTAAGGCTTTTAACGTTGGAAAGAGGTTCGTTTTAGTGATTAACAGTTGGGGTTTGTTATAGCGGAGGCTGTGTTTTGGAAACTATGAAGGGATTAAAGTTACGTACGGTGTGTGGTGCTAAGGTATTCTGGCAACAAGGAGCGTCGCTTGCCAAACCCATTGAAGACCAGTGGCTGCAAGTGTTCATGAAATAGACGTACCAGAAGGATCGAAAATGCATGGAAGAACGTTCCGGAATTGCTTTAATGGGAAAGTGACAAGGGTGGAAGTTGGCCCCAAAACAAAGAATTGAACGTCTGATTCGAAGCGACCAACGCAAATCGTTATTCAACGGTTAACGCGCCAAGGTGAGTAAATTCACTAACTCTGTTTTATTTAAAATATTTTAATTATATTTTAAATAATGGTTGAATGCTGTGAGATGGTTGTTTAGGTAAAGTATGGTTAAATTGGTTGAAATATTACATATCGTTGCATATGTACACATCACCGGTTGGATACTAATTTCATCGATTTTAATATTCCCTAGGATGGAACCAGTGTTAATTGTTGACTAACATCGGGGGATGCAGGAAACCGGTTGGAGAAATCCAACCGGATTCCTCAATATTTATGTGTACTGTTTGTTTTATATGGATGCATTGTTTGAACCCAAATGACTGTTGAAACCTTGTGTTGATATTAGCGTTGAATGGAAATTCAAACGTTATTTTGATTTAATCAATAGATGATATCGATTAAGAAAGTGGCAAAAACCAACCGTAAATGTACCATTTGTTTAACCGCTATTGTTTTACCAAGAACCCACCGTGTGCGAAGCACGTGTTTCACCATACTTACTAAATGCTTTGGTAAGTAGATTCTTATATTGATAAGATTAATAAGTATGTAGGCGGAGATGAACTTGATGATTAATAACAAGTATTTATTGTTTTAAGAACAAGTAAATGAGATATATACAAATGGATTATGGTTGATTTCATATTAAGTAAGATTTGTTAGAATCGATTATTGTTTATTTAATAGTAAATGAGATTATTTAGAAATAAATTATTTTTCTATAGTAATCGATACAAGTGAAATTATTTGAATAAATAAATGTTATTTATTCAAAATGAAAAGCTTTGTTAGAGTTGATTAGTGGGTTAAGCATGGCTAAATATTTACCAAGCAAACTGTTTTGATCAATAATTGGTTATTTAATTAAGTTAGATTGGGTTGATTTATCTAATGTAATGAAATTGACGAATAGTTGATTTAATAAGATTTTAAAGTATAAGGGATTTGTCTAAAGAAGACAAAGCGAAGAGGAATGTTTAAAAAGAGATTTGTCTAAGGAAGACGAAGCGGAGAAAAATGTTTAAAATGGGTTTGAACAAGGGAGTTGAAGCTAATGTAAATAACCGAGTTTGCAAAATAAGGATATGGCGTCATAAAACCATATATAAAATATAACAAGAAGTACGGTTGACTGATTTTAAAGTATAAGGAATTAGAGTTACGAACTTATATCTATTCTAAGGTAAGAACGTCGTCGATCAAGGTCTGAGAGGTAATTAAAATACCCCAACTTGAACGGCTTCACAATTATCGAGGGATGGTATTTGGTTTGTAACAGAAAGAGATGTTAAGTTTTTTGTAACAGAAAGAGATGTCAAGATTTTGTAACGGAAAGAGATATCAAGATTTTTGTAACGAAGAGAGATATCAAGATATTTGTAATGAAAAGAGATGTCAAGAATTTGTAACGGAAAGAGGTGTTGAGATAAATTATAAAGTGGAATATAGTAGCATATTGCAAGTCTCAGAACTATAGCAGTAAAGTAACGCTGTTGACTAGGCTTAAGCGTGACTGTTATGTCAAGATTAGTTATAAAGGGATATAGCAGCGTATAGCTAGTTTGAACTGTAACGATAAATGAAACGCTGTAACCAAACTTAAGCGTGATGTTTATATACAGTAGCACTTCCTAGGGAAGGGAAACAGCTTGTGTTGAAATTCACTTATTCAAAAGGAATAAGTAATGACGTTTGTCCAAAGAAATATAAGAACGAATGTTAAATAAAAAGTGCCTGTGATTTGTGTGATATTGGTTGTACATTGAATGGATGTTGTTTTTACTTCGATAGTTAAATAACCGACTATCGAAGTGTTTTGACCCTCGTTGTCAATACGGAGAGACCGGTTGGATATATTATCCGAGAACCACTCCGTATAGGCATAAGCGTTGCGAATTCGATTACGCTGAAGACAATTGAAGACGGAGTGAAATGCAAGGGTCGTCCTGTTCCAGAATGGTGTTTTTTTCTGTTTGTCCAGACCCAGGACAACTTGTATGGACGAATGTCTGACAGAGTATTCCTAACGGTCACCTAAGACGTTCTTTTCAAGATATTACGTCTGGTGGCGGAGAAATTCGTTTCTCTTAGCTTTTATACCCGTAATATTTTTGGAAAGATCAACTAGTGATTTGACGGGTTTGACGATGTGGCATTCAAAGTGTATGGTGGCCAGATGTTCTAAAAGGTAGGCGTAGCCTCAAGCTTCACAACCGGGAAATGACAAAAATCGGGCAGGCAGCATGGCTATGTGGGTCGCTCCCATTAGGGTGTATAATCACCTATCTAGAGAAATTCCTTTTGTTTCTAAATCTATCGATTCTGCCCATTCGGGAACGGTGGTTTGAGTCCAACCGTTGGTGATATACATTCGATACACTCAAGCGAAATGAGTGGTCGGTCATGTGTGGGCCGGGTTGCAAGACGTTCTTGTTGAACCCAGGTGTATTTGCCTCTAGAGATACATCATCGGAAGGTGGTCCCATACCTTGTCATAGTTGGAATCCAATCTCCAATAAGCGCCATGCGGGTTTTGATTTTATACTATATATGTAGAGCGTGAGATGCAAGCGTTCTACTATTTGGTTATTTATTTGATTAGACATTATTATAATATCACTGGATTTTGATATCAAAATATTTTGGGTTATAGTAAGGTAAAAGCCATCCATGTTTATGTGTGGATTGGTCTTACTATTATCCTTTTTGTTTCAAAAAGGATTTTCAAAGTTAAGCCATATGGTTGGGATTTACTCACACCAGTCCCATGACTGACCCAGAGTTTATTTTGTTTGTTTTCCCTAAACTCTTGGGTGCCCAAATTTGTACGGGCAGTCAAGTGTTTCAGGCTTTTACAGATACGCTTGAAGGAGTTAAAAGCAGAAGGCTTCACCATTAGAGACTATTTCCGTTGTGATATGATGTATTGTACTCTGATAATGGTATGTATATACAATACAGTTTTGTATTTCAAAGCTATGTTATATAATATATTTTATTCGTTCCGCTGTGAGATTCGTGTTTACTCTGATTATGTTCAGCTGTGTTCTTCTTCTCCTATTCAATTAGTTCTATCTTTTCTATCTCATCCTCTAACTTCTTTCTATTAATGGTCCGGTATTCTCGATGTCTGAACAGTCGACGCTGGGTTTTGTGTCGATTTTTCGGAGTCGAAAATCCCTGGGTCGTTACAGAAAATGTCATGTATAAATTATATTAGCGAAATATAAATTACACACGTGTTGTATACCTCATGTACATGCGTAGTGTAAGCTATATGAGCGAAGTATGAATTATACATGCAAAGAATAATTGATATATGTGTTGAAATGCAAGTGAAATATAGCTGTAAAAATAATATATATATATATATATACATACTCTCCTCGTCCACAAACCATGGACGATATTTATTGTTGTGAATTGATACGAAATATTGGATGAAAAATACGAATGGTTGAATAATTGTTTGTGGTTGATATTGTTTGGTTGTGGTTGAAAAATACCCATTGGTGATTGAAATGAATTGGAAATATTTGTGGAAAAATAAAACATGCCGCCTGCGTGCGAATTAGATGCATGAATCCCCATTGTCAAAAACCGCGAGGTTTTAAGGTAGAGCGAGCAGCCGTACTAGGGACGGTGCCGGTTTTAACTACCCTGCCGTTATGCTGCCGAAATTTTGAATAATATTCATGTGTTAGAATTATTTTCATATGTTGAAATTATCTTCATGCGTTGAAATTAAAGTCATATGTTGAAACTATATCCATATGTGGAAATATTCATGTGTTGAAAAGTGATGTGTGAAAATTAAATTCATTTGTGAATGAATGAAGTGTTTAAACAATAAAAATCACCTTTTTAAATATAAATGAAGTATGAAAAATATTCGCCTTATATATAAATAGTTTCAACAATAAAAATTCCATCTTTCTAATATGAACAACATAAATAAAATATCCATGTGTGGAAATGCTCATGTGTTGAGAAGTGTGTGTAATGGAAAAGTTCATGTGTTGAATAAAAAGATCGAACAATAAAAATTACATTTTTATTGAAACGATGAAGTGTTGAAAACATCCATTTGTCGAATAAATATTTTAAATGATAAAAATATCATTTTTTATCATATATGTGATATGCTAAAGATATGCGGACGTTGAAATAAATATTTGTGAAGAAATATTATTTTTAACATGCATAGGAACTAAATAAAATAGTCATGTGTTGGAATCTATTTTAGTTCGCCGAAATTATCATCTTTGAAATGTGAAGTGTTAAAAATAGCCACTTGTTCAAATAGAATATGCACGAGTTGAAATATACATTAATTAGCTAATGATATGATTTTAGCCTATGCATGCAACATTAGAATGAATGGTGTTTTTAAACCAAAGTAAATCAAATATGAAGTTGAATGGAAAATGATAAGTGATAAAAATTGTATATATGTACATGCATATTTATTGAACATGTTATAGCAAAGGGGCTAGAGAAGGGGAATAAAATTTTGTGCCCGACAAATAGGTACACATTTACTGTTTTTTTTGGGTGATGATTTTATGAGCCTGTTGGCTAGCCGCTTGGCTTCTTCTTTTTCTTTTTGACATGAGACGCCCATGTGGCTATTTGGGAATTTTCCCAGCCCCTCCCATACAAAGGAGGTTATGGCGAAATTTTCCAAAATTTAAAGGCGTTAGTGAAATAATTGAAGTGAAAACGATATAGGAATTTTTGAATGGACTATATTTATATAAATATATAAATATAAATAAAATTAAAACGAAACGTGGCCGTGCAGTTCGTGTTTTGAAACCGTGATTTCAAATAACTAGTGCGGGAAATCCGACCATTGGATTTTCCCGAAACCGCAACCGTTGGGTTCGCCTTGGAAATATCTTTCCAACGGCACCAACTTTGTGAAGATCCGACGGTTGAATTGTTTGGAATGTTTAATTCAAATTTGAAGAAAAACAGCGCCAGAAACGATTATATTTATATATAAATATAATTAAATAAAATCGAATAACGACGCTGTAGTTCGTAAATTGAAATCGTAACTTCAAATGACTAGTGTGGAGAATCCGACCGTCGGATTTTCCCGAAACTGAAACCGTTGGATTCGTTTTGAAATGACCTTCCTAATGATATAAAATTTGTGAAGATCCAACGGTTAGATTTTCAGATATGTGTAAAAAAAATTAGTGAAAAACAACGCCAGTTCATCGGTACGACCTGAAACGTCGTTTAATTAAATATGGCCGTTTTAAATTAAATAAAAATGGCAATATATCGTTATAAAATACTATAGACGATATAGACTGGAAATAAACCAATTTCATTGTGTTTTCTTAATATGTGATGGTTGAATGTATTTGACATGAAAACTATAACTAAAGAACTGAAATGTGAATGTTGAATAGTCCAACCATGTGAATAATTGATTTGAAAATCTAAATATAAGTGGATTATTTGAAAAGGCCGAGTTCATCTCATTTCAAATAATCGATCGACGTTGAGAAGTCGAAGAGTCGAAGACAGTTGAAGAGCGACGATCTTCACATTGGATGGATGGGCGCTACTGATGCTCGTGATTGGAGTAGCTACCATGAAGGAACTGAAGTAGTAGCCGTCCAAACATACTGTTGATTGTACGCATATGCGAGTAATTGGTGCCTCCGGTTTCGTTCAGACCCAGAACGGACTTGTAAATGGACTGTGTGTCTGACATTGGATTTTGTTCTGTGCTGATTGATCTCTGTTAAATATATATCTGTTTGGTGGCTGAGAATTTATTCTCTTGCTTAACGCCCTTCTCTGAGACATACGAGCTCAGAGGTTATATATTGATAGAAATCGGTCGCATGGAGTGGATTACCTGTGTGGCACGCCTAAGTGGCATATGATCAAGGCTTCTGTTGCAAAGCAAATTCTTGTGGTTGATGATCTAAGCATGGTCTGTGTGACGTAGCTTTGTGTATAACGTGAATTCGCGAGCCTCACACCTCGGTATGAGTCAAAAACGGGAGAAGGACCCAAGGAGTGCACGACGTTTCTTTCTAGCTATGGTGGTGTCAGTGACCTCCCAGCCCTGACATTTATATCTACTTTTCACCTCTGTGGTTGTTGGAATACGAGGTGCCTCGATTATAGGTCTGTAAGGACCGGGAAACGTGTGTTCAGGAATAACTAATCCTCAAAAGTAAGAGAGGACCGGCCTTGGAGGATCCAGGGATTGCTGTGTGCAGTCCCGAGGCATTTGCTAGAGTGTCTCGAATCGGAGAGGAGCTTGCCCCTTGCCTCGACTCATGAAGGAATCCAATTTCCAATACGAAATATGCGGACGTGATTGTATTACTAGTACGGCGACATTGTGGTATGGGTCATTTATGCCGCCTATGATTGATACTTATGATTGAAATGTCTTTTGAAACATATATGCACTAGTAATAATATCAAACACTTTTGTTTAATTCGTATGAAGCATTTTTGGCTATAATAAGGTAAAAACTCTATCCTCCGGCTTGCGTTGCATTGTGTGATGGGACCTGAGTCTTATAATGGCTTCATTTTATAAAAAGCATTACGATGATTTAACCATTTACTTTATTTCATGCACTAGCACTCATTGGAGTAAACCTGTTCCACGAAAGTGGCGTGGTCCTTTGATTTGCCTTATTATTGTTGTTAATAAGTTAAGTAGATTTCTCATACCAGTCTCATGACTGACTCGTAGTTTGTTTCACCTTGTAAACTCGGATGCCCTCATTTTCACACGGGCAGCCTAGTTACAGGTTTCTGATGCACTTTTGGTTCATGGCGAGGCTTGACTACACCGTGGTGACTTGGATTTTCTCCGCCATTATTGTATCTATATTATGATTCCGCCATTGGCGATGTAGACTGATATTTATTTTGTGTACTCTTTATGTATGATTCCGCTCAGGCGATGGTGACTGATTATGTAACATTATGCACTAAGTTGTATCCTGTACTGTGCTTCTCTGATGTGATGATATCTATATGTTTCCGCTGTCATATGTGTGTAAATTATTCTACTTTCTGTTTACGCTATTATCTGTGATCTGCTAATGATGATTAATGTGTTATATTCCAATGATTATCCTTAACACCGTGTCATGGGGTTTTGGGATCGTCACAGCTGGTATCAGAGCTTTGGTTAACCTTAGTTCTGGAGTCTAACACATTAAACACTTCGTCAAAATAGAATCAGTAGTATTCTAAGGCGAGTTTCTCATTAGAGATAGGACTAGTAAAGTCCTAGAATGAGTCGAGCAGAATAGCTAAAACAATTGGATCAGTCCATCGTTATCTTTCCGTAAATTTTCTGCTTAACTATGCAATAAACTATCATTTCTGTTAACTGACTCTTTCCTTGCTTATACAGAATTTGACAAATGGCTACCAGAGCAGCCGCCGCTAGAAGAGGCCATGCAGGCCGTGGCAGAGGAAGGGGAGAAGCCCCAGTTCAAGAAGGACCTTTGATACAACCTCCGACCGCTCAATACTTCGAGCTGGACCGTGTAGCTAAGAGATACAAAAACTTAAGAGGCAAGACCTTCTCGGGAATTGGCACAGTAATAGAGGCCCTTGCATGGCTCAAAACATGCGAGAAAATTCTTGAAGGCCTAAGGCTTGGAGACGAAAATAAAGCAATTATGGGCGCCTGGCTTATGCAGGAACAAGCTGAACTATGGTGGGAATCTCTCACCGCCGGGAATAGAGAAGCTGAAAGAACATGGGATGGATTCAAAGAACTCTTCAAGTAGAAATATGTCCCGGAACAAGCACTGGAACGAATGCATGATGACTTCGCCAACCTCCAGCAGGGGGATCTTTCCGTGTAGGATTATCTGAATAAATTTACACTTTTGTCGCCCTATGCTCCGGAGCTAGTCGCCACTGCAAAGTCCAAAAATAAGAGGTTTATCCTTGGGCTAAGGCGACAGTATCATGATAGAGCCATGGCCCATGTCAAGCTGGAATTCAACGAACTGGTGGAAATGACATGCAACTACGAAGACCTTGACCATAAGCATCTGGAGCAGGATTGCGCTAGAAGCCAAGCCGGGAACAAACGCAAGCTTGCAGCAAATCAAGCTGAGTCAAGCCAAGCAGCATCTTCAAAACCTCATACTGGCAAGCCGCCGAGAGGAAGTTGCTATAACTTTGGCAAAGTGGGGCACTACTCTAATGTGTGCACAGCCCCGAAGAGGCAGAAGACAAATTCACAAGGTTCAAGCCAGGGTTCTCAGAACCCTCGCTCCTGCTTTAATTGCCGCAAGACCGATCATCTAGTCAAAGACTTTCCTTTGCTGAAGAAGGCCACAGTAGCTTACGTATATGATGGGTCGAGCCCGCCAGCTGCTTCCGATGGAGCAGGTAAACCTGATGTTTTAGGAGGTACCCTTACAATTAAAAATATTCATGTCTCTGTATTGTTTGACACAGGTGCGTCGCGTAGTTTTATTGCTAGTAACACAATGCACAAATCAAAGTTAAAACAGAGAAAGCTTAAAGATTCAGTTGAAGTACATAATCCGATAGGAGGATCTCTTATTCTCAGTTCAAGTTGTAGAGTGCCAATCTCTTATTCTTTCTACAAGTTTCCTTTCAATCTAGTCGTTATGGATTTTCCCGAATTCGATATCATTCTAGGGCTGGATTAGTTAACGAAATATGAAGCCGAAGTGAATTATGTGGAAAGAATCGTTAAAATTTGAACGAAGCTTGGGCATATATTTATACCCTGTCATGGTTCGAATCCGAATAGAGAAGAATTTTGGTCGGCATTAGAAATTATCCCCACTTCCTTGGAAAAGATTCCGATTGTTGGGAACTATGCGAATGTGTTTGAAGAAGTTGATAACTTACCTCCGCAAAGAGAAATAGAATTTCGAATCGATCTAATTCCCAATGCCAGACCAGTGGTACATCCAATTCGCATGATGACTCCGAAGGAAAAAGAAGAATTAGGCGATCAAACTCGTCAACTGTTATGAAAGGGTCTAATCAGACCTAGTTTTTATAATTGGGGTGCAGCTGTTGTGTTTGTCCCAAAGTCAGACGGTACTCTTCGATTATGCGTTGATTACCGAGACCACAACAAACAGACGCTCAAAAATAAGTATCCATTAACCCGCATCGATGATTTGCTAGACCAATTGAATGGGGCGAAAGTATTTTCCTGAATGGACCTAGTTACAGGTTTTCATCAATTGAGAATAGTGTGTTCCTTCGACAGCTTTCAGAGGTCCAGACATATTTTATGAATGGTTAGTAATGTCGTTTGGCCTGTGCAATGCTCCAGCATACTTTGTCGATCTAATGAATAGAGTGTTCAGGGGAGTTCTGAATAAATTTGTCCTCGTCTTCATCGATGATATTTTAATCTACTCCAAATCAAAACCCGAGCATGAAAAACACTTAGAACAAGTATTGGAGATTCTAAGGAAGAACGTCTTCAAAGCCAAATTCTCTAAATGTGTCTTCTAGCAAGAAGAAGTGAAATTTCTTGGCCATGTCGTGTCAGAGAAAGGGATTTCTGTTATCCCAAGCAAAATAACAGCGATTCAAGACTTGAAACAACCCATTACTCCTACAGAAGTTAGAAGTTTTATGGGGTTGGCTAGTTATTATCGAAAGTTCGTTAAGGATTTTTCGAAGATATCCGGTCCGTTAACGAAGCTCACGAAGAAGCATGAGAAATTTAAGTGGACTTCCGACCGTGAAGAAGCTTTCCGGGAATTGAAATCGAAACTGACAACTGCTCCAGTGTTAACCATTATTGATGGCAATCAGGATTTAACGATTTGGACAGATGCTTCTATTAGAGGTCTTGGTGCAGTGTTAATGCAAAGAGGCCAAGTAGTCGCTTATGCAAGCCGCCAACTGAAACCACATGAGAAGAATTATGTGACTCATGATCTTGAGTTGCTAGCTATCGTTTTTGCGTTGAAAATCTGGAGGCATTATTTATTGGGTGAGAAATTTATATTGTACACAGATCATCAATCATTGAAGTATTTATACACCCAGAAAGATCTGAATTTGAGACAGCACCGTTGGCTAGAATTTCTTGCAGCGTATGATCTTGATATCCTGTATACGCCGGGAAAGGCTAACGTTGTAGCGGATGCGCTTAGTAGGAAAACCGCAATCATTGCCAATCTTATAATTACGCCTGGATTGATTGATAAGATTTCAGCCCTTCAAAAAGACGATGAGTTCATTCAGAGAATCAATCAGAGGGTCAAGGAAGGTGAAACCACGAGTTTTCGTATTGACAATAAGGGGGTTCTCATGTTAAATAATAGGATTTGCATTCCAAATATTCCAGGCCTTCGAAGAGAATTGCTAGATGAATTCCATATATCCAAATTTTGCATCCATCCTGGTGTGAGTAAAATGTACAACGATATCAAACGCACTTTTTGGTGGAAGGCAATGAAAAGGGATATTTCTTTGTATGTTAGCAGATGCCTTACTTGTCAATTGGTCAAGAGCGACCAACAGAAGCTGGCTGGATTGTTGCAACCGTTGGAAGTCCCGGGTTGGAAATGGGAACAGATTTCCATGGATTTCATAGATGGCTTGCCGCGAACCAGGAAAGGTAATGACAGCATTTGGGTAATCGTAGATCGCTTCACGAAGACTGCCCATTTTATACCTGTCAGATCCAATAGAACCGCTCAAAGTCTAGCACATATATATTTCAAAGAAATTGCTAAGCTGCATGGAATTCCCATCAGCATAGTTAGTGATAGAGACCCGATATTTGCTAGCAAATTCTGGGAGGCTTTCCAGGCAGAATTGGGAACGAAACTGAATATGAGCACCGCTTATCACCCTCAAACAGATGGCCAAACTAAGCGGGTGAATAGAATTCTAGAAGATTTATTGCGGGCTTGTATCATTGATTTTGTTAGGTCATGGGAAGATCACTTGCATTTGGCAGAATTCTCATATAACAATAGCTATCAAGCAAATTTGGGAATGTCGCCATTTGAAGCATTATATGGCAGACCGTGCAGATCTCCAGCATGTTGGGTAGAACCTGGCAATAGATTGTGTTAGGACCCGATATGATCAGAGAAGTATCTGATAAAGTCGACTTCATCAAAAAGCGATTGAGAACCGCCCAAAGCCGACAGAAAAGTTATGCAGATTCTAGAAGAAGAGATTTGACATTTGCTGTTGGTGATCATGTTTATTTGAAAGTTTCTCCGATGAGAGGAGTAATCAGATTTGGCAAAACTGGGAAGTTGGCACCGAGATTTATTGGTCCCTTTCCTATACTCGAACGAATTGGAACTCTTGCTTATAGGGTTCAATTACCAGATTGGTTGCCTGGAGTGCATGATGTGTTTCACGTATCTCAACTTAGAAGACATGTGCATGATCCGGATCTTGTTGTAGACGAAGCAGCGCGACAGAATATAGACATAACTCCATAATTAGCACTCAGAAGAGAGCCATTAAAGATTGTTGGCAAAGAAACTAGAGAACTAAGAAGCAAAAAGGTTCATTTAGTTAAAGTGCAGTGGAGCAGTGATCTTAGAGACTGTACTTGGGAGACTGAGGAAAGCATTAAGCAAGCTTACCCCAAATGCAGAGTGGATATCTCTGACTAACTCCGGTGCAAGGTACCTTTACAATACTTTGCTTTTACATTTTGTTTCCTAATTTACTGTTGTTTCCTTTTCGAGGACGAAAAGTTTTAAGTGGGGGAGATTGTAACAACCTGGAAAATACGACCAATTTAAATTTTTTAAATTGGTGATTCAAACGAATTTGAACAATTGAAATAGAATATTTCAATAAAATAGTGAATTAGAAATTGTGAGTCAGTTTGAAAATTTGAATTCAAACTTTGACTGACTGTGTAGGGTGGAAAATATAACGGATTTTAGCGAAACTAAAAATATTTAAATCTGTTAGTCAATACCTTTCTAACGAATCTGAAAAATCGAAGTTTCATAGCGGGAATCAAAAGTTATGGCCGAATGAAATTTCAGAAAGGTCGCTATATAGAATATATAGCCCTGGAAAATTAATATTTTGCAAACGACCTCGGAATTCGACAAAACCACTTTTGTTGGGTTCGGGATGTCAAACTATTGCTAGGTTTCAAATTTCATAATTTCTGAAGCTAGTATGTGAGCGTGGCAAAAGAAAATGTGTTTGGTCAATTTCTGTTAAATTGGATCGACCAGAAAATGACCATTTTTCAAACGATCTCAGAATTCGACGAAACTAGTTTTGTTGGGACCGTAGAGTCAAAACATAGCTAGATTTATTTTTCTGGAATTTTTCGAATCAGTTTGTGGCCCTAGCAAATTGAAATGTACGTTCAAAGTTAAAAATTAAATGATTTATACTTTAATTTGAAAAATAACTGACTGTAACAGTCGAATTGGCCAACGGAACATATCCCATTGTGTCCGGGATGGGGGTATTTAGCTAGGGGCGACAGTCGTTGGGCTTGAAAAGGAGTTCGTTGGTGAAAACCCTAATTTTCTGAAATATATATATTCCGGCGAATCAGAAAATTCCATTCATTATTTTAAAAAAGAAAAACTAAAAACCCCCGTAACTCACGAACGAACGGCGAAACCCGTTCGATTCTTCTTCGACCGACCGCCGCCGCTTCAGGCACTTCCAGCCAACGCCACCACCACTGTTCGCCTCGTCTCCGCCTCCTCTTCAAACCGACCCCAGCACCCCCTCCCTCGTCGCCTCCTCCGCCTGAATCGAGCGCCCAAAGTCGGCCTCTTTCCAGCGCTGCCGCCGCTCCGATCTGCCACCATCCATGACCAAACCACCACCGACGTGAAGCCCTCACCCCCCTCTTCCACGTCAGCACCCCCGATCGTCCCCACGTGCAACGAATTTCGCGAAAACCTCAAACCTAGTTTCGAACCAAATAGAAAGGTGAGTCCTTTTTGATGTCTGCACTTTGAAAAATCATATCTTTTTGGTGTGTTGACGAAATTCGATGAAACAGGAAACATCGGGACCGCAAGGAAGCTCTCTACCACATAGAAGAAGCCGCGGATTTTTCCGAGTCATCTACGATTTTTAGCACTCCGAAAACAAATGTGAGAAATCTAAATTAAATGAATTTGAATGGAAAATGTCGTGTATAAATTATATTAGCGAAATATAAATTACACACGTGTTGTATACCTCATGTACATGCGTAGTGTAAGCTATATGAGCGAAGTATGAATTATACATGCAAAGAATAATTGATATATGTGTTGAAATGCAAGTGAAATATAGCAATAAAAATTATATATATATACTCCCCTCGTCCACAAACCATGGACGATATTTATTATTGTGAATTGATATGAAATATTGGATGAAAAATACGAATGGTTGAATAATTGTTTGTGGTTGATATTGTTTGGTTGTGGTTGAAAAATACCCATTGGTGATTGAAATGAATTGGAAATATTTGTGGAAAAATAAAACATGCCGCCTGCGTGCGAATTAGATGCATGAATCCCCATTGTCAAAAACCGCGAGGTTTTAAGGTAGAGCGAGCAGCCGTACTAGGGACGGTGCCGGTTTTAACTACCCTGCCGTTATGCTGCCGAAATTTTGAATAATATTCATGTGTTAGAATTATTTTCATATGTTGAAATTATCTTCATGCGTTGAAATTAAAGTCATATGTTGAAACTATATCCATGTGTGGAAATGTTCATGTGTTGAAAAGTGATGTGTGAAAATTAAATTCATTTGTGAATGAATGAAGTGTTTAAACAATAAAAATCACCTTTTTAAATATATATGAAGTATGAAAAATATTCGCCTTATATATAAATAGTTTCAACAATAAAAATTCCATCTTTCTAATATGAACAACATAAATAAAATATCCATGTGTGGAAATGCTCATGTATTGAGAAGTGTGTGTAGTGGAAAAGTTCATGTGTTGAATAAAAAGATCGAACAATAAAAATTACATTTTTATTGAAACTATGAAGTGTTGAAAACATCCATTTGTCGAATAAATATTTTAAATGATAAAAATATCATTTTTATCATATATGTGATATGCTAAAGATATGCGGATGTTGAAATAAATATTTGTGAAGAAATATTATTTTTAACATGCATAGGAACTAAATAAAATAGTCATGTGTTGGAATCTATTTTAGTTCGCCAAAATTATCATCTTTGAAATGTGAAGGGTTAAAAATAGCCACTTGTTCAAATAGAATATGCACGAGTTGAAATATACATTAATTAGCTAATGATATGATTTTAGCCTATGCATGCAACATTAGAATGAATGGTGTTTTTAAACCAAAGTAAATCAAATATGAAGTTGAATGGAAAATGATAAGTGATAAAAATTGTATATATGTACATGCATATTTATTGAACAGGTTATAGCAAAGGGGCTAGAGAAGAGGAATAAAATTTTGTGCCCGACAAATAGGTACACATTTACTGTTTTTTTTGGGTGATGATTTTATGAGCCTGTTGGCTAGCCGCTTGGCTTTTTATTTTTCTTTTTGACATGAGACGCCCGTGTGGCTATTTGGGAATTTTCCCAGCCCCTTCCATACAAAGGAGGTTATGGCGAAATTTTCCAAAATTTAAAGGCGTTAGTGAAATAATTGAAGTGAAAACGATGTAGGAATTTTTGAATGGACTATATTTATATAAATATATAAATATAAATAAAATTAAAACGAAATTTGGCCATGCAGTTCGTGTTTTGAAACCGTGATTTCAAACGACTAGTGCGGGAAATCCGACCATTGGATTTTCCCGAAACTGCAACCGTTGGGTTCGCCTTGGAAATATCTTTCCAACGGCACCAACTTTGTGAAGATCCGACGGTTGGATTGTCTGGAATGTTTAATTCAAATCTGAAGAAAAACAGCGCCAGAAACGATTATATGTATATATAATTAAATAAAATCGAATAACGACGCTGCAGTTCGTAAATTGAAATCGTAACTTCAAATGACTAGTGTGGAGAATCCGACTGTCGGATTTTCCCGAAACTGAAACCGTTGGATTTATTTTGAAATGACCTTCCTAATGATATAAAATTTGTGAAGATCCAACGGTTAGATTTTCAGATATGTGTAAAACAAAATTAGTGAAAAATAGCGCCAGTGCATCGGTACGACCTGAAACGTCATTTAATTAAATATGGCCGTTTTAAATTAAATAAAAATGGCGATATATCGTTATAAAATACTATAGACGATATAGAGTGGAAATAAACAAATTTCGTTGTGTTTGCTTGATATGTGATGGTTGAATGTATTTGACATGAAAACTATAACTAAAGAACTGAAATGTGAATGTTGAATAGTCCAACCATGTGAATAATTGATTTGAAAATCTAAATATAAGTGGATTATTTGAAAAGGCCGAGTTCATCTCATTTCAAATAATCGATCAACGTTGAGAAGTCGAAGAGTCGAAGACGGTTGAAGAGCGACGATCTTCACATTGGATGGATGGGCGCTACTGATGCTCGTGATTGGAGTAGCTACCATGAAGGAACTGAAGTAGTAGCCGTCCAAACATACTGTTGATTGTACGAAAATGCGAGGAATTGGTGCCTCCAGTTTCGTTCAGACCCAGAACGGACTTGTAAATGGACAGTGTGTCTGACATTGGATTTTGTTCTTTGCTGATTGATCTCTGTTAAATATATATCTGTTTGGCGGCGGAGAATTTATTCTCGTGCTTAACGCCCTTCTCTGAGACATACGAGCTCAGAGGTTATATATTGATAGAAATCGGCCGCATGGAGTGGATTGCCTGTGTGGCACGCCTAAGTGGCATATGATCAAGGCTTCTGTTGCAAAGCAAAGTCTTGTGGTTGATGATCAAAGCATGGTCTGTGTGACGTAGCTTTGTGTATAACGTGAATTCGTGAGCCTCACACCTCGGTATGAGTCAAAAACGGGAGAAGGACCCAAGGAGTGCACGACATTTCTTTCTAGCTATGGTGGTGTCAGTGACCTCCCAGCCCTGACATTTATATCTACTTTTCACCTGTGTGGTTCTTGGAATACGAGGCGCCTTGATTATAGGTCTGTAAGGACCGGGAAACGTGTGTTCAGGAATAACTAATCCTCAAAAGTAAGAGAGTACCGGCCTTGGAGGATCCAGGGATTGCTATGTGCGGTCCCGAGGCATTTGCTAGAGTGTCTCGAATTGGAGAGGAGCTTGCCCCTTGCCTCGACTCATGAAGGAATCCAATTTCCAATACGAAATATGCGGACGTGATTGTATTACTAGTACGGCGACATAGTGGTATGGGTCATTTATGCCGCCTATGATTGATACTTATGATTGAAATCGCTTTTGAAACATATATGCACTAGTAATAATATCAAACACTTTTGTTTAATTCGTATGAAGCATTTTTGGCTATAATAAGGTAAAAACTCTATCCTCCGGCTTGCGTTGCATTGTGTGATGGGACCTGAGTCTTATAATGGCTTCATTTTATAAAAAGCATTGCGATGATTTAATCATTTACTTTATTTCATGCACTAGCACTCATAGGAGTAAACCCGTTCCGCGAAAGTGGCGTGGTCCTTTGATTTGCCTTATTATTGTTGTTAATAAGTTAAGTAGATTTCTCATACCAGTCCCATGACTGACTCATAGTTTGTTTCACCTTGCAAACTCGGGTGCGCTCATTTTCACACGGGCAACCTAGTTACAGGTTTCTGACGCACTTTTGGCTCATGGCGAGGCTTGACTACACCGTGCTGACTTGGATTTTCTCCGCCATTATTGTATCTATATTATGATTCCACCATTGGCGATGTAGACTGATATTTATTTTGTGTACTCTTTATGTATGATTCCGCCTCAGGCAATGGTGACTGATTATGTAACATTATGCACTAAGTTGTATCCTATACTGTGCTTCTCTGATGTGATGATATTTATATGATTCCGCTATCATATGTGTGTAAATTATTCTATTTTCTGTTTATGCTATTATCTGTGATCTGCTAATGATGATTAATGTGTTATATTCCAATGATTATCCTTAACACCATGTCACGGGGTTTTGGGATCGTCACACCTTTGTACTAGGAGCATCGGGATATTTCAAATAGCCTCCCATGGCCCTCACCAATCCAAAAGAAAAAGAAAAAACCAATCGGCCAGCCGATACAGCGCATAAAATCTCATATATGAATTAAATACATACCTTTTCGTCGAGCATTCTATTTATATACCTTCATACCTTATCCATACCTATCTCATGTATATCTATACCTGCCCAATCTATTTTAACTATATCAATCATTTTAACTCCATTCGTTAATTGATTTGTTAATTAACTCTTTAGTCTATTTCATTTTTATATTTGAACATAACATGTTCAAATATATTTTAACTGGTTTACAACTAATTTGAACTCCATTTTCAACTTACGCTTCATATTCAATTTCGAATATAAATCCTCAAATTCCCTTTGAATGTTATATTCAAATTCCATTTGAATTCAATTTGAATTTTATATTCAAATTACATTTGAATTTCTATATTCAATTCCTATTTCAATTCCCTTTATTCAAATTCTATATTCAAATCTATTTGAATTCTCTTTATTCAAATCTATTTGAATTCTCTTTATTCAAATTCTATATTCAAATATATTCGAATTCTCTTTATTCAAATTCTATATTCAAATCTATTTGAATTCTCTTTATTCAAATTCTGTATTCAAATCTATTTGAATTCTCTTTATTCAAATTCTATATTCAAATCTATTTTATAAATCCCATTTTGAAATTCAACACAACTTGTCTTTCCCAAAACAAATTCAAAACAGTATCTCTAGTAGTAATTCGTCACTTACTATAACGACCCGAACTTCCCCGTTAAGGAAAGCCCGGATTGAGATGAGAACAACACACATCGGAACGCAGACAGAAGAACATTTCATTGTTAATTACAACAATTCCATCAGAATACAAGAATATATAGAGTATAAATGAATAATATACATTCGATAAATATCGGAGATTACAATAAATTACATAACAGCGGAAAATAATACAATACACAACTAGAAGTAATACACGGATACAGAGCTTTCCAAGCATCATTCCAGTTGTAAATCAGGATCCTGTGAATATAAATCTGCAAAACCAAAACTACTAGCTGCCCATGTGGAAAATAAGGGCACCCAAAGTTTAGGTTAAAACAATAAACTCCAGGTCAGTCATGTGACTGGTGTGAGAACTAAAACAGTTATTAATCTTTATTTTTAAAGTTAGGTAAATCAAGGGACCACGCCGTATAACACAGAACGGGTTTCCTCCCAAGAATACCAGTGCTTAAAACAAAAAGCGCAATGCTAAATAAAGAAAAATGAAGCTATTATAAGACCCAGGTCCCATCACACAATGCAACGCAAGCCGGAGGATAGGGTTTTTACCTTATAATAGCCAAAGCATGCTTGATACGTTTAAAACACATTATTTTGATATTACTATAAGTATATAATGTCAAAACAATTTCACATCATAAGTATCAATCATAGACGGCATAAGCGCCCCATCCCACTTTGTCGCCATACTAGGTTCTACAAATAAAACCGCAATATCACGTATTGGAAATTAGATTCCATCATGAGTCGAGGCAAGGGGCAAGCTCCTCTCCGATTCGAGACACTCTAGAAAATGTCCCAGGATCGCACACAACAATCCCTAGATCCTCCAAGGCCGGTCCTCTCTTACTTTTGAGCTTAGGCAATTCCTGAACACACGTCTCCCGGTCTATAGGACCTATATCCGAGGCGCCTCGCATTCTAACAACCACACAGGTGAAAAGTATATAAATGTCAAACAGTTTAAGCACTGACACCACCCCTAGCTAGAAAGAAACGTCGTGCACTCCTTGGGTCCTTATCCCGTTTTGGACTCATACCGAGGTGTGAGGCTCGCGAATTCACGTTATACAAAAGCTACGCCACACAGGCCGTGCTTTGATCATCAACCACAAAACTTTGCTTTTCAACAGAAGCCTTGATCAATTGCTACTTACGCGTGCCACACTGGCAATTCACTCCATGCGACTGATGTCCATCGATATACAACCTCTGAGCTCGTACGTCTCAGAGAAGGGCGTTAAGCAAGCGAATAAATTCTCCGCCGCCAAACAGATGTATATTTAATAGAGATCGATCAGCACAGAATAAAATCCAATGTTTGACACACAGTCCATTTACAAGTTCGTTCTGGGTCTGAACGAAACCGGAGGCACTTTCCTCGCATATCCATCGATCTCCAAGTACGTCTGGACGATCACCATCTGTTTCTCTCCTCTTGGGTGTACAGCCCAGTCGAGATCATCAGTAATCACCCAAACGATGTGAATACTTCCGGTCTTCAACCACCGTCTTCATCTTCGACATCTCGTCGAATCGGTTATTCAGAATGGGTAGAAACCCGGCCTCTCTGAATAACCCAGGTATATAATAAACAAATGTTACACAAACACAACTAACTCCTCATTCCAATTCAGAATGTTCTTTTATTCACAAAATCACATTCTTAGGGAAAGGTTCCCATTAATTTTATCCAAGATAAATTCTTCTAAATTTATTCTTTAATCTTCCTTTGGATTTCATTTCAAACCATATTATGGTTTTCCAAACTAGTCGGGATTAGCGAACCACACCGAAGTAAATATTTATTTTATTTCCCAACCCCAACCTATTCATCCCATGAAGTAAAACTGTTCATACTTCATATCTAACACCACGGTGCTATCGGTAAATTTAATTACCATTTCACGTTCAAATCTAATTAAAGATTTAACTATTGCTTTGGAGCAAAACTGGTGATACTCCATTCTCGATCACTTTTCAGATTTGATAATTTAAATTATCAATTCACATTTCAATCTAACTAAAGATTCATTAAAACTTCACTTAGTTTTAATCTTTTCAAAAATCAATATCCAATCTTTAACTGGGTTAAAGAACCAATGTCATCGAAAACACGGTTCACGATAAACCCAAAATCACATTTAAATTCAATTCCAATTAAATATTATTTAATTGATACACTTCATTAAATCTAAATAGAAAGATTTAATCTTTTTCTCTATTGGGCTTAAGAATCGGTGTTAATGAAGACACCATTCACGACAAATCCAAAGCACATTTGATATTAAATACAAGGCTCTGAATAGAAAATATACCGGCTTATATTCAATATCAAATTCTGGAACCAACAAATATCGTATTGGAAATAACGATATAAATATATCTTTCAAATTCCCATAACAATATCTGTATAATCACGAAATCCAACATCGAAAAATTCCGAAGATAATTTCGATTCAAATCCATCCCAATTCACGTATTGGGAATTTTGATTATTTTTAAACCCACTTTCAAATTCAATTTATTTATTTCAAAAATAAATTGATTTTAATTCTAGTTCAAAACTAGTTCATTTCGATAAAAATCTATTTTTATCTTTGCAAATGTGAAATTTTTCATCCCAGTTCTTTCCAATTCACCTATTATGATTTTACACAAATTATTAATATTTTTAATAATTTTATCAAGGCCCGCACATTCGATTTCCATCAACGGCCATCGAACTGCACTTACAGCGACCTTTTCCAAATTTGATTTGGACAAAATTCCAAATCCAACCATTAGATTTCAAATTTCTAATATTCAATGAAAAGCTCTTTTCGATACGAACCCAATGGTTCCGGTTTTAGGAGAATCCGACGGTCTGATCTCCCGCAACGTTAATTCGAATTCAATGGTCGAAATTCACGAACTGCCGCAGCGCGGCGCATTCTATTCAGGCCATTATATATATAATATATATATTATATATATTTCGTCGATTTCCTTATTAAAGCGAATTTTATAAATCGTTTTAAATTCATTTTCAAAACCATTTCAACTTTATATTCAATTTCAAATCAAAATTGGATATTTCGTATCATTACTATATAAATGATAATATTTTCAAAACATTATATTTTGAAATCACTTCTTTTTCTATATTCATTTTAAAAATGAATATAATCGATATAAATATCGCTCACGTCAAAATGGCGCATCTCTAATCAACACGGCTTTATATATTTCAATAAATTCGTTATTCTATTCAACAAATGAATATTTATTCTATTCAACACATGAATCTATATTTCTTTCAACACATGAATATTCCCAACACATAAGCGATGTCAACACATGACTATTTTTGTTATTTAATATATTTTATAAAATTATGGTATCTATCCTTTGACTTTTTAAATCAGACTCCAACCGTAAAGTAGTAAGAGAATGGTTCCCTAAGTATTAACGCCGAAGGCCGAAACCAATATCAGATCAATACCCAGGAAACCACTCATCTTATCTATTTTCCAGTTAGTTTCTAACTTTAAATATGATAAAGATGTAAATTTTATTGTTAAAATATTTCTTTCAACACATGATAATTTTAAACACATGATTATTTATTCTATTCAACACATGAATATATACTTCTTTCTATTCTTTATTTTCCCAATTGGAATGAGGCCCAATCGATTACCATATAATGTTAATTATACGGATTCCACACAACACATGTATGTAATAGCAACGATAAATAATCAACCATCATCCAAAGTGCACCACACAACTGCATAAGCATTAAATATAAATAATTAACGCTCACACAGTCTGTCGACCAATCGATCGACATACAATTAAATAATTGGGATTAGTGTATGCCAAATATCATCCCAATACCCGTGTGGGGTTTCAAATCAACAAGCACAGATTTTTATTCATTCATACCTGTTAAAAATTATATTTTTAACGATAAAATATTTTTAACTATATAAATATTTTATTTCCTTTCACATCACACAATCAATTTTCACCACAACAAACAATCAAACATACAAGCCATCCATGGTCTGTGGACGACGGGTGTCGGGTGCTACTAAGCACCGTCTGCATCCTAGTATATATTTTAACTAGAAAAGAAGATTTAAAGTGAGAAGTTCTCACCGACTAGCTAATCCAAACGCCACGACTCTTCATATGTTGAAATCTTCGTCGTTCTCGCCTTTTGTCACTTTCGTTGCCCGTAGCCACTACATATATAAAAGTCACATTTTTATATTCTTGCTATGTATATAAAAATCACATTTTTATTATCACTCTATATGGATAAAAATTCTATTTTTACATCGCTACTATATAGATAAAAATTCTATTTTTACATCGCTACTATATAGATAAAAATTCTATTTTTACATCGCTACTATATAGATAAAAATTCTATTTTTACACCTGTGTTCATATAATAAAGATTATATTTTTATCACGCTATTCTATATATAAAGATTTTGCCCTTTCAAATATAAAGATTTCGCCCTTTTTCTTCCATCACTATAAAAATCACATTTTTATTTCAACGTATATATAATAAAAAAATCAGATTTTTATTTCGCTACATATATAAAGATGATATTTTTACTATCTATATAATATAAAAATCGTATTTTTATACTTTCTATACTATAAAAATCATTTCTTTACATTGCTACTACTATAAAGATCACATCTTTATTACTCTACATTATATAAAATCATATTTTTATTCTTCTAAAAATATAAAATTTTAATCTTTTCATTATAGAAATCCTAACTTTCTCTATCATCTTAAACTGAAAATCATCGTCACTATAAACTGAAAACAAACATACCATCTACATCTAAACTGAAAATAAAAATAGAAATCAATTTAAATTTACTTACAGTGTGAATTTGGGGAGAGGGGTTGCGTCGGTTTCGAGTTGGTGAAGAGAGAAGGAGAAGAGGAGGGCGCAGCGGAGTGGGTGGGTCTGGTGAGGTGCGTCGCCTTCTAGAGAGGCCCGACGGGGAGAGTCGTGACCTGGGGAGGTGCTGAACGGAGAGGGCGACGAGGTAGGGATGGTCGGAGGGGTGTGACATCGTAGGAGGAGGGGGTTTGACCCATTACGAGCTCGCGAGGAGGAGAGGAGTGAGGGGGAGATCGGAAATGGAAGGGAGGGTGCGCGCCTTGCGCTGACGGCGGGAGGAGCAGCGTCGCCCCTAGCGGCGGCGAGGCGACGAGGAGAGGGGCGACGAGAGGTTTTTTTCAAAGAGGGGGGCTCGGCTGAAAATGAAAGGAGGGAGGTATTAAGTGAAAAGAAAGGGTTTTATATATTATTTATTTTATTTAATTTCCATAAAGTTGACTTTTTGTTCAAACCCCAAACGAGGCCCAACGACTGTCACCCCTAGCTATTTACCCCCATTCCGAACATAATGGGATATGTCATGAAGGCCAATTCGATCGTTACGATCAGTTTTCATCAAAATCAAAATATAACTCTATATATTGAATTTGAACACGCATTTCAATTTACTGGGGTCACATACGAACACTAAAAATTTCCAAAAAATATTTTCTAGCTTCGTATTGACGGTATGGTCCTAACAAAACTAGTTTCGTCGAATTCTGAGACCATTTGAAAAATGGCCAATTTCCAGTCGAATAAAATCAACTGAAAATGGTCAAACGCGTTTTCCTTTGCCATGCTCACATATTGATTCAAAATATTATGAAATTTGAAACCTAGCAATAACTTGACATCGCGGATCCAACAAAAGTGGTTTCGTCGAAAACCGAGGTCGTTTGCAAAATTTCCATTTTAAGGGCCGAAATTCCATAGCGACTATTCTGAATTTTCAACTGGACATCTTTTGATTCCCGCTATGAAATTTTGATTTTTTGGATTCGTTGGAAAGATATTCTCAAATAGATTCTATTATTTTTGGCTTCGCTGAAATCCGGTTTATTTTGCACCCGGTACATTCATTTAAAGTTTGAAATCGACGCCATTTTCAATTCCTTTTATAATTATAAATAATTATTTATATTCTAACGAAGATCTATATAAATATATACGTTCGAATCTATTCAAAATAAATTTCTCGTCATTATTATTTAAAATAAACCATTTTAAATATTCAAAATTCGCCAAAAATAAATTTTTTAAATTGGCTCGGATTTCCGGGTTATTACACTTACAACTCGAAAATGAATACTGATGATGCAGCTGTCATCATCAGAATTTATTTTCCAGTGATCGAAGTGAGTTCAATAATATAAAACCATTTCTAAACATTTCCACTTTGAAATTCATTTCAAAATATAATTCACACTGCTTGTAAAACAATTTAAAATCTCCCAGGATCTTAAATTTTCCTTATTTTTAATCCAAATCCATTTACAAACACTTATCCAATTTTCCAGAATTTTAATTCAATTATTGGTTTAAATTTCAGATTTTACTCATCTGATTTCACGTATTTCACTTATATGAATTCTGATTGGTTATTTACATAACCATTTAATTTATAATCTTACTTGATTATAATAGCAACCAATATATCCACTATATTATAATTTCGATATATATATCTTCTCTATATCAAGATATACCTTGGGTAAACTTATTTTAATTTATCCTCTTTTCAAAACATATCGTAACAACCCATCGTATTCAAGTGTTTAGTAACTCCTACCGATACAGTGGATTAAACTGATCGACCAGAACTCATAAACTACTCAACCAATAAATCTTCATGATATAAAACAAATTTTTATATCAATAACTAATACGCTCACTCATATATATACACTCAACTCAATCTGGGGTATTACTAACCCTATCTCTACTGAGTCACGCCACAGAGCCAAGGCAAATCACTTAACTTAAGCTCTGATACCAACTGTAATGACCCGGGATTTGGTCGACTTTGGTTATCGCCATAAACTCAATGATGACTAACCAAACATCGAAAAACACCGGATGGTTAATGAAAGAAATTAGAGGGTGAGGATAGATAAGATAGAAGCTTAGAATAGAAGAAGAAGAAGAAGAACACAACATCAGAGTAACACGAACCTCACAGCGGAACGAATATCATATAATAGATATGACATAACTTTGAAATGTAAATATGTATATGTATACAACAACATTATCAGAGTACAACACTTACAACATAGCGGAAATAACTATAGCTATATAATCCCGAAGCCTCCTGCTCCAAGCTCTTCCAGTATATCTGTAAATCCCGACTACTTGACTGCCTGTACAAAATTGGGCACCCAAGAGTTTAGGGAAAACAAAACAAAATAAACTCCGGGTCAGTCATGGGACTGGTATGAGTAAAACAGTTTAAAATAGTTGAACAAGTAACGATATCTCATAAGACCACGCCGTATAACGAAACGGGTTTTTCCCTTATGAGAATCCAAAATATCTTTATATCAAAAACCTTTTGATATTATAATAATGTCTATCAACCACAGTATAATAATCATCTAGCAGAAACGTTTTCATCTCACGTTCTACATATATAGTATACAATCAAAACCGCAAGCACGTATTAGGTAATGGATTTCCAACTATGACAACATATGGAACCACCTTTCGCTAGTGTACCTCTAGAAAGGAATACACTGGGTTCAACAAGAACATCTTGCAACCCGGCCACACATGACCGACCACTCATTTCGCTTGAGTGTATCGAATGTATATCACCAACGGTTGGGATCAACAACCGTTTCCCGAATGGGATAGTATCGACAATAGATTTTTAGAAATAAATGAAACTCTATATCAGGTGATTATACACCCTACTTCGGAGCGACCGACTTAGCCATGCTTCCTACCCGATTTCTATCATTTACCGGTTGATGAGGCTAGAAGCTACGCTACTAGATTCACTTCGAATGTCACATCGTCAAATCCATCAAATCACCGATTGACGTCTACAACCATACATTATGTGCTAGCTAAAAGAAGTTTCCTTCTCCGCTTCCACTCTTGGTACGGTTGAAGAAATCAATGTACGTGACCTTTCTGGAAATACTCTGTTAGACATTCATCCATACAAGTCATCCAGGAACAGGATGAACCGAAGGTACTATTCAGTATATCCATCTTAGACACTGTTATCTAAGATTTATACAACAGCCCTTGCACTTTACTCCGTCTTCACTTATCTTTGGCATATATGATTCGCAACGCTTATGCCAATACAGAGTGGTTCTTTGGATAATAATCCAACCGATCTCTCCATATTAACAATGTTAAAATGGTCAAAAACTTCGATAGTCTGTGATTTAACTATCGAAGAAAACATGAGTGCAAACAACGATATTATTTCTAGATGGAAATTGTATCAATCAGACATCATTTAACATTTATCTCCTTAGTTCATTTTTCATCTCCTATTTCCCTATATTCAACATTTTCTATTTTCTAAATTTTAGAAAATATATCTTATTAACACTGGAAAACATTTCCATTTCTTGTTTTCTATGTTAGAAAACATTTCTGGTTCTTATTTGGAAACATTTCCAAAACTCCTACGTTTGGATTTAGCAGATGTTTAGATAAAACATTGCTATGCCAACTCAAACCATCATACTTATTCACTTAACCATCCTTTACTGCCGAACCTTAACCATTCCTTAGTTAAAAACAAAGCCAATCAAGTTGGGGTAGAACTACCTCTCAGACCTTAACTGAACAACATTTCTAACCTTGAAATAGGCAAAGTTCACTTTTATTTTCTTTAACTAACTTCCTTACTTAACCTTTCTTTCAAATAACTATATTAGATTAACTCTTTTCACTTAACTCTATTCGATTAACTCCTTTGGATTAACACTATTGGATTAACTCTAGTTGATAACTCTTTTAACTCTATTCGAATAAACCAAATTCGATTAACTCCTTTAATTCCATTCGAATAAACTATATTCGATTTATTCCTTTAATTTTATTTAACTCTATTCGAATAACTCTATTTAACTCTTCTTCGAATAACTAATATTCGATAACCCCTTTTACTTTATTCGAATTATTAATATTCGATTTAACTCAATTGATTCTATTCGAATAAATTATATTCGATTAACTCCTTTATTTTAACTCTATTCGATTAATTCTAACTGGTTAACTCTTATTCGAATAACAAATATTTGATTAACTCTATCCAGATAACTCGACTCGACTAACCCCTTTTTGAATAACATATTCGATTTACTAACTTTCGAATACCTCATTCGATTGACTCCCTTCGAATACCATATTCGATTTAACTCTATTCGAATAACTAAATTCGATTAACTCCTTTTCGAATAAACTATTCATTTATAAAGATTTACTTTTAGTAATAGTTCTCTACTTTAAAATGATTTCCTTCTTATAACAGTTTCCTTTTTATAACGTTTTCCGCTTTTCTAAATATCTCCTATTTATAAATATTCCAATTTATAAATATTTCTTATTTATAAATATTCCATTTATAAATATTTTATTTTCAAATATCACATTGAAAATATTCCCTTATCAACATTTCGGTATGTTATGGTATTCAACATATCAAATCACGATGATCAGCATCGTGCAAACACATATAATCGACAACAGATTATATATCACATCATATATCACAATATATGAAAAACGGTAAAATAAATGTTGAGGAACCCAGTTGGGATCCTCCAACCTGTTTTCTTGTATCACAGATGTTAAACAATATAGATAACATCACTTTCAGTTCAATATGAATTATTCTGTTAACAGAATCAATATAGAAATTCAACTAACTGACTGGCAGTTCAATCAAACAGTCAACACACAGTCAATCAGCCAATATTTAACAGTTCTAAAAATACAACATGAATTTCTAAACTGTTCAGAGTTGTTGAGATTTACTCACATTGGACTATCATCGTTAATTAACGATAATTGTCGTTGATTCAGATCGGACAATTTATTTTGCCATAAATTCATACGAGCCCCAATCCACTTCCAGTCAGCTTCATTGCGTAGTGCTCGTCCATACGATTCTAACGCAACTCACGGTTCGTCAATCTGATATCATATGATCAAGTTATACCATTACGAAGTTAATGGACTATTTTGAATTTTAAATAAAACTAAATTTCTATTTAAAAGCTTTTGGGCCTCACCCATTGGATCCCGGCCCAACTTCCCCATCAAAAACCAAACCTTCTCGCTGCAGTACTCGTATCTTCCCCGATCCCTCAATTTTCATTCTCCAGCTTCAGTAAAACCTCCACCATTTTCAAACCTTCAATCCCCATTCTCTCCTTACCAACTCCACCGAATTCAAAACAAAACTATGGTTCTTATCCTCGATAAAACCTCTTCCATCCAGCACCAACTTCGACGCACTCACACCGCAGTTCTGATATCCAACTCCAACCGCTACAGGAAAGTAGCGTATCAATTTGTGATGAGTCCACACCATAATTTCAGCAACGATAGCACTTTCCCTCACGAACTCCAAACTCCCATTCGTTTTGCACATCGACCACTCATTTTTCCAAAACCCGAAACCCTAACTAACGCTGCATAGTAGACAGCGAGCAAGAAAAATGTGTCGAGCCTTTCAAAAGTCCTACGGCAGTGAATACTACCCTCTCCAGAATCCAAATTCATTTATAACATGATTTATAGAATTTGGTTTAATATGTTGGAATTTCTTGAAGAGGAATTTACTTGCGTTTTCTGAAGAATAAGTGGTGGCCGGTTTTTGAGATCCAGAAATAATGCTTTTAGATCTTAAGGCTTTTACGAAGGGGTATTTATAGTATGAATTTACTTCGTAAGAATTGGTGCCATGTTGGGCTTGCTGTAGCCAAGAAAATGGAAGCGAGTTGGTGTGATTTACAATGGTACACCACATTGGGCTTGCTGGACAATTTTACACCATAGTATGTGATTTACAATGGTAGGTGAAAGAGGGTATATGTTAGATTAGCTAGCTGGTGGGAGAATATAACTTAGAATTCAAGCTTTTCCAGAATATATAGACTGGTGTTCATATATTTATAGCACGTGGTTGTGTTTGTTTTTGATAGAAGTTAGGGTATCCTACCATATCAACTCCATCCGCGTATGAACTGCTACGGACAGAAAACAAAATACGGTTGTGTCCAACGAGGTGTCACGATCCCAAAAATATAATAATACCGGTAGATTACCTCATATTTTGAAACCTCAAAATGTTGATTGCAGGGTGCAAAATACTCAAAATAAAAAGTCGCATATTTAATTAATTAAAAATTACAGTAAAATTCTAAAAATTAAATTATCACTACTTCCCAAAAGAACTTTGTCAAAATTCAAACCCTATCTCTAGTTATATCGAATAAACTGTTACTGTTGATAAACGATTCTATATCGACTATTCTAAAATTTGATTTGACATATCTCAAAATCTACACGACGAAATCCTGATTTTTCTCTTCCACTAGAAAGATATACTCCACCAGCTCCACACGTTTCTTGTTTCACAGAAATTCGGTTTAAAACGAATCCCGTATATTCAGTTGAAGTTCGAATCGCCAATTTACGAACTACAGTGCCATTTCAAGCTCGATTTTAATTATATTATAATTCTATGTTCAAACTGTCGTTTATATAATATATTCGTTATTCAAATTCAATTCCAAGCTGAATTAAATATCACAGATGATCCGGTTCACACCATATCGCCATTTCAGCCAATTCTTATTATTTCATAATTAAATATATTATTTAATTTATTATTTTTAATTAAATATTCATCGTTATTTAATCCCACGACTGTTAAATTCTCTAAACCACCATTTATATAATTAAATTAATTAATTATAATACCTCTGCCAATGCAGGTCATTACAGAGAATATGATTTGAAATTTATAAATCTTTTTATTAATATTTAATGGAAAATTTTCCAAAGTAAAGTTTTGCAATTTAATATATTAAATTAGAGTTGAATGGAATTTGATTTAGTGATAATCGAAGTGAGCTTCTGTGGAGGAAGATTGTTACTATATATGGAATTTAAAAGGCTTTTCCGCTATTCCATTTATATTATTAGTCGGATACGGAAATTGATATCGATTATATATATTGATCTATTTCCCATGAAAGATCCATTTTTATGGAAGAGGATATGGGCTTATCGTGAACTGTGTTCTAAATGACATTGGTTCTTTAACCCAGTAAAAGAGAGGATTACATGTATAACATTGTATTTCGAACTGTATTGTTGATCTCTGTTAAATATATATCTGTTTGGTGGCGGAGAATTTATTCTCTTGCTTAACACCCTTCTCTGAGACGTATGAGCTTAGAGGTTATATATTGGTAGAAATCAATGGTACGGTGTAGATTGTCGATGCGGCATGTTTGGGTTTTCCAAAGTTAAATAATCATCATTAAATAATATTGTTGGAAGAATAAAACTAATTGGATTTTTATTGAATCTTTAATTAGATTGAAATGAGAATGTGATAATTTAAATTATCAAACTTGGGAAATGATCGAGAATGGGGTACCACCAGCTTTACTCCAGGCGATAATTAAATCTTTAATTAGATTTGAACGTGAAATGGTAATTAAATTTATCGATAACACCATGGTGTTAGATATGGAGTATTACCAGTTTTGCTCCATGGGATGAATAGGTTGGGATTTGAAATATAAATAAATGATTACTTCGGTAAGGCTTGATAATTCCGACTAGTTGATAAACCTTAATTCGGTTTTGAAATGATATCCAAAGGAAGATTAAAGAACAATTTTCAAAGAATTTATCTTTGATAAAATTAATGGAAACCTTTCCCTAAATAATTGAATATTTGAATAAAATAATATTCTAAATTGGAATGAGGCGTATGATGTGTTTTTATGGCACTTGATTATTGATTGTAAAATATGAAAGTTATTTGGAAAGACCGAGTTTATCCCATTCTGAATAGTTGATACGACAACTATAAGTCGACGATGAAGACGATGATTGAAGACCGGAGATCTTCACGTCGTTTGGATGATTACCGATGTCTTGATTGGGTTGTACACCCAAGACAAGGTAATAAGTGGTGATCGTCCAGATGTACTTGGAGATCGACTGGATATGCGAGGACCTCTCTCATGTATTGGACATATGAGACGAAGAATAAGGTACCTCCGGTTTTGTTCAGACCCAAAACGGACTTGTAAATGGATGTGTGTCTGACATTGGATTTTATTCTGTGTTGATTGGTTTCTATTAAATAAATATATATATATATATATCTGTTTGGTGGCGGAGAATTTATTCTCTTTCTTAACACCCTTCTCTGAGATGTACGAGCTTAGAGGTTATATATTGATAGATATCAGTTGCATGACATGAATTGTCAGTGTGGCATTCTGAGATGCAAATGATCAAGGCTTTTGTTGAAAAGCAGGGCCTTGTGGATGATGATCAAAGCATAACTTTAAATAGCATAGCTTTGTGTATAGCGTTAATTCGCGAGCCTCACACCCAGGTATGAACCAGAAACGAGAGAGGACTGCAGGGAGAACATGTGTTTCTTTCTAGCTAGGATTGGTGTCATGGAATGGAGCCCAGACATTATTTACTTATGCGGATGTTGGAAAGCGAGGTACCTCGGATTTGAGTCCCTAGTGGATCTTGGCATGGTCGATATATTGACCAGATTTACGCCCCATAGGATGGGGAAACGTGTTGTTCAGGAATTACAAATCCTCAAACGTAAGGGAGGACCGTCCCTGAAGATCCAAGGTGCAGTTGTGGCTGAGCCTGAGGCTCGGGCTAGAGAGTCTCGAATTCGGTAAGGACAATCCCTTTCCTTGGTTCATGATGGAAATCCAATTTCCAATACGACATCATCCGGTTTTAATTGTAGAACTAGTATGGCGACATGATATATGGTACCCATGCCGTCTATGATTCGTACATTTATAGTTGAAGTTGTTTTGACACTATACACTTATAGTAATATCAAAATGATTTGTTTTAAACATACGAAGCATGTTTGGCTATTATAAGGTAAAACTATATCCTCTGGGTTGCGTTGCATTGTGTGATGGGACCTGAGTCTTATAATAGCTTCATTTTTCGAAAAGCACTGCGTTGTTTGCTTTATGCACTGGTATTCTTGGGAGAAAACCCGTTCCGTGTTATACAGTGTGGTCCCTTAATTTACTTTATTTCTAAAGTAAAGTTTTAAATAACTATTTTAGTTCTCACACCAGTCCCATGACTGACCTAGAGTTTATTATTTTAACCTAAACTCAGTGTTCTCATATTTTCCACACACGTAGCTAGTAGTTTTCGTTGTGCAGATTTTATTTTCCCAGGATCCTGGATTTACAGCAGGAGCTATATTCGGAATGCTTTGTATCTCTTTCAGTTGTGTTATGTATTATTTTTCCGCTGCTTTGTAATTTAAATCTCTGATATTTTTCTAATGTATATTATTTATTCATACTCTGATGTAAATTGTTGTAATAGCAATGAAATGTTCTTTCATTTGTATTCTGATGCATCATGTTCTCAAATCAATCCGGGCTTTCCCGTAAGGGGAAGTTTGGGTTGTTTCGGTTTGGTATCAGAGCTCTGGTTTTACAGAGCTCGAGAACAACACACATTAGAACCGAACGAAAGAATTCATCAGAGATTGGAATAGTAATATCCAATAAGAATGACTCGTTAGAGGTAGGATCAGTAGTATCCTAGAACGAGTGTGAAGGGTGTTATTTTTAAAATCAAATTTAGTTTTAAATTTTTTATATCAATTATTCGTATTTGAATATTTTATTTTAAATTGAATTTGGACAATCTAGTATAGGAGATTTTGAGAATATGCCTGACGAGATGTATATTCAAAGCCTAAGATATTAGATAGATATAGAATCACACCCTAGTCGCCCGGAGATGATTCTGGTGATACCGTGGCATCTTCAGTATTTATTTTCTAGTTTTGAAAGTGGGATGTCTATATATTTCCAATTGACTGCTGTGAGAACCAAATCTTGGCTTGGATTTATTGTTGTGATTTGGCCTTACAAATAGGATTTTTGAGTATATATAAAGTTATATGTTTGAAAAGCTAATTAACTAATTGATTGCTGGTTGTGATGTGTGATTATTAATTTAACTAATTAAAATATTGGGATAATCAAACCAATATGACAATGGAAGGTTAATTTAGCCAAATTGAATCAAATATTGAACTAAATTGAAAATTGATTAGAATTGCATGTATGTACATGTATATATAATGAACAAGTCATAGCATGGAAGCTAAGAAGAGGAATAAAATTGTATGCCCAACAAATAGGTATGTGTTTACTTTATTTATTGGGGTTTGATGATTTTATGAGCCGATTGGCTAGCCGCTCGGCTTTTTATATTTCTTTTGGATTGATGTGGGCCCTGCGAGGCAAGCTGCAGTTTTAAAGGTCTCCCTGTACAAAGGAGATTATGGCGAAAATTTTCGAAAATTTAGGGGGTTAGCCAAATTTTTAAAGAATTTGAAAATTCTTAGAAACCGAAAAGTTGAAGAATGAAAGCCAGAATAAAAGTTGAGTTGGTTCGCTAAACAACTTTCAGCTCCATTCCTTTTCGAGGAAGAAAAGATTTTAAGTGGGGGAGATTGTAACAACCTGGAATTTCAGAACCAATTTAAAATTTTTGTTTTAGCCATTCTAATGTATTTTAAATATTTAAAATGGTTTATTTTAAATAATAACGATTTAAAATTTATTTAGATTGAAGTTAGAAAGTATGAATTTATTTTAATTATAAAACGAGCCTGAAATGGCGTGATAGTTTGAAAATTCGATTTTAAATTTCAAATGAATGTACAGAATTCAAAATAAATCGGATTTCGGTAAAACAAGATACATTGAATCTATTTAACTATATCTTTCTAACGAATGTAAGAAACTAAGATTTCACTTTATAAATTGTAAGTTATGTCCATTTAAAATTTAAATAGTCGCTATGGAATTTATATATATTTTAATATAATAAATAGCCCTTAAAAATAGCCATTTAGCAAACGACCTCCGTTTCCGACGAAACCACTTTTGTTGGACCCGGAATGTCAAATTATTGCTAGATTCCAATTTTTATAATTTTTGGAATTAATATGTGAGCATAGTAAATTTAAACGTGTTTTCAAATCCAGTTTAAATTAATCGAATAGTTAAAAAGGCCATTTTTCAAACGGTCTCCAAATTTGACGAAATTAGTTTTGTTGAAACCATATTTGAAAAACATAGTGAGAATTCCAAATTTTGTAATTTTTGGAGCTAGTATGTGGCCGTGCACAATAAATTGTGAATCAATCAGCCATTTAAGCCAGAAACAGAACTTTCTGAGCAAACAGACTCGGAATTCGACGAAATCAGTTTTGTTGGGACCATATCGCAAGACATAGCAGCATGTCAATTTTCATCGCCAACGGAGTTCGTGTGCGACCGTGGCATCGATAACTGTCGAATGGAGAGAGTGTGAACTAAAGAAATAATAAAATAATAAACCATCTACTATATAATATCTTTTCCTCTTCCCAAACCCTCATTACTTCCTCTTCCCCGCAAAATTAGGCAACAACCCCCGGAAAATTTCAAATAAGCCCCCGAACACAAAACAATTTGTATCTCTCAATCCACAAGCAATTATATTACTTTATTTCAATTCAATTTCCACTTAACTGTCTTTAATTCAATTCCTATTTTCTTTCATAGATTTCTGTTTAAATTTGTTTTTAATTCAAACAACCTCTTCCTGGGAGTTTTTAAATAGTTCAGCCCTTTCAAAAATCAAATATCCCTTTCTGGAATTCAAAACAACATATTTTCTCAAAATAATTCAGAAACATCTTTGGTAGTAATCCGTCATTTAGAACTCGAAAATGAACACTGATGATGTGGCCAGCATCATCAGGGTTATTTCCCAATGACTGAAGTGAGTTCAATACTATAACATTTTCAAAACTCATTTCTTAAACACATCCATTTTGAAATCAATTCAAAATATCATTTACGATGCTTGTAAAACAATTTAAAATCTCCCAGGATTTTAAAATTTCCTTATATTTAATCCAAGTCTATTTGTAAACACTTTTCCAATTTTTAGGAATTTTAATTCCAATTCTGATTTAGATTCAGACTTAATTCATTTCGTAACACTTATACGAATTTTTATTTAGTTATATATACATTACATTTCAATTATAATTTTATTCGATTAATATACCAACCAACACATCTTATATACCATAATAACTCAATATTATTCATTTTCTTATATCAAGATATAATTTGGGTAACATACCGTGTCGGTTCATTGTATTTGAGTGTTTAGAAACCCCTACCGATACAGTGGATCAAACTGATCGACCAGAATTGATAAACAACTCAACCAATAAATCTCCACAATATAAAATCATTTTAAATTAAATAACTAATACGCGCTCTCATATATATACACACTCAAACTCAATCTAGGGTATTACTAACCCTATCTATATCGAGTTACACCACAGAGCCAAGGTAATCACTTAACCTCGCTCTGATACCACTGTAACGACCCAGGATTTTCGACCTAGAAAATCAACATAAAACCCATGTCAATTATTCAGGCATCAAATATTCTAGATCATTAATAGAAAGAAGTTAGAGGGTGAGAAATAGATAGGATATAAAATTTGAATAGAAGAGGAAGAAGAACATAACAATAGAATCAGAGTAACACGAATCTCACTGCAGAAAGAATAAAATATAATATACAACATAACTTGGGAATACAAACTGTCATTTGTGTGTGTCTATATATATATATATATATATATATATATATATATGGATCATCATTTGAGCATAACACTTACACCACCGTGGAAATAAGCAGTAGCTTTATAATTTTGAAGCCTCCTGCTACAGCTCTTCAAGTATCCGTAAAATCCCGACTACTTGACTGCCCGTACAAAATTGGGTACCCAAGAGTGTAGGGAAAACAAAACAAAATAAACTCTGGGTCAGTCATGTGACTGGTGTGAGTAAACTCCAACCATTTGTTCAACCTTTAAAATCCTTTTAAAAGAAAGAATAATCATAAGGCCAAACCACACATAAACACGGATGGTTTTTACCTTATGATAACCTAAAACATTGTTTTTAAAACCTGTAACAACCCGGAAAATCAGAACCAATTTAAAAATTGTATTTTGGAAATTTTAATGAATTTTGAATATTTTAAATGAATTATTTTAAATAATAACGACGGAAAATTTATTTTCGACGAAGTTAAAACGAATAATTTTATTTTAATCATAAAAGGAATTGAAAATGGCGAGGTAGTTTGAAAATTCGATTTCAAATTTCAAATGAATGTAAATGATTCAAAATAAACCGGATTTTAGTGAAACTAAAAATATTATAATCTACTTGAAAATATCTTTCCAACGAATCTGAAAAATAGAAATTTCATTGCGGGAATAAAAAGTTATGCCCAGTTGAAAATTCTGAATAGTCGCTAGGGAAAATATAGCCCTTAAAAATAAAAATTTTGCAAACGACCTCCGTTTTCGACAAGACCACTTTTGTTGGATCCGGAATGTCAAATTATTGCTTGATTCCAATTTTCATAATTTTTGGAATCAATTTGTGAGCGTGGCGGATTTAAACGTGTTTGGTCATTTCATTTTGAATTTTATCGACTGAAAAATGGCCATTTTTCAAACGGTCTCCAAATTTGACGAAATTAGTTTTGTTAGAACCGTACCGTAAAAACATAGCCAGATTTATTTTACTGGAATTTTTGAAGTCAGTATGTGGCCCTAGTAAATTAAAATGTAAGTTTAAATTAAATATATATTGATTTATAATTTAATTTAAAGAAAAACTGATTGTAACAGCCGAATTGACCTATGAACCATATCCCATTATGTTTGGAATGGGGGTATTTAGCTGGGGGCGACACTCGTTGGGTTGGATTTGGAGTTCGTTATGATAAACTAGTATTTTTAGAATTAAAATATTATATAAAGGATTTTTGGGCCAATCACAACTCAGAAAAAACCCCTCGTTTCTTTCTGCCGGCCCTAGCCTCCCAACAGTGATTATCGCTCCAAGAAGCATCCCCTCCGTTCTCCCTCATCGCGCGATGATTAGAGGTGATCCCAAAGGGGAATACCCTCAGCTAGGCAAGCTCTACGTCTTCAACGGGGGTGATGGAGTATGGCGCCTCGTATCGGCCGGAATACCTTCCCAAAGCCGCTGCATTCTGGTCCAAATTCCGAGGCAGCGGGGCATGCGAGTGGGGTATGGTGGTGGGTGAATGAGGGCGACGTTGAGGGCTTGTGGGTGGTCAACTTCGATCCGCTTCCGACCGCCTACAGGTGGTGCAACGACGAACCCTAGTTCGCGCGTGAATGGTTTTGCCTGTTCCAGAAAAATGAAGAAGAAAGGTAACGAATATAAAACGGTTTAATTTTAATTAGTTATATAATTAATTTTATAATTAACATATTGTTTATTTAAACTTCGCGAGGACATAACTTTCTCACATGAGGTCGGAATCACACGAAAATGGATCCTTGCGATCATACGGATGAGAGCTTCACAATAAAACTGATCGCGTCCAAAACGGAGCAAGTTGGAATTTTAGGAAAATTCAAATCCAAACGGTGCTGAATTCGCCAGATAAACACTGACGGAGTGGGAACCAAGGTGAGAACTTCTCACTTTAATTTTATTTTCTAGTTAAAATATATACTAGGACGCAGATGGTGCTTAGCTGCCTCCGAAACCCATCGTCCACAGACCATGGACGACTTGTCTGTTTGATTTTGTTGTGAAAATTGATTGTGTTATGAAATAGGCTATGTAAATATTCGTATGTTGAATAAAAATATTTGAATGATAAAAATATCGTTTTTATTATATAAATGAACTACATAAAATATTCATGTGTTGAAATAAATAGTTTATCATCAAAAATATAATTTTTAATGAGTATATGAATAAAATAAATATCCATTTACAAATCGAATGATTTGTTTATGTACACACATTTGACTGATATTGATTGGGACGATAAATTTTACACATCACCAAACTGCACAAATAATAATCAGTGTTTGTTGTTTGAAAACCCCAAACGGGTATTGGGATGATATTGGACATACACTAATCCCAATATTTAGTTTTATGTCAATCGATGGTTTGACAGGCTGTTGTAAGCATTAATTATTTATTTTTAACGCTTATGTAGTTGTGTAATGCACTCTGGATGATGGTTGACTGTGTTGGCTTGTTGTTGTGTACATGTGTTGTATGAAATCCATATAATTAACATTATATGGTAATTGACTGTGTCTGATTCCAGTCCAGAAAGAAGGAATAATTTTAAATAATGATTACTTTAAAACAATGAATATTTTAAAATAATATTCAGTAAACGGTCAAAATCTGATTTTGATGTCCGATTTGGGAAGGACACGAATATATTTAAATATATAAAGCCGTGTTGAATTATTGATGCCATTTTGACGTGAGCGATATTTATATCGATTTTATTCATTTTTATAATGAATATTGAAAAGGAAATGATTTCGAAATATAATATTTTGAAAATATCATCATTTATATATTAATGATATGGAATATTCAATTTTGATTTGAAATTGAATATGAAGTTGAAATCATTTTGAAAACGAATTTAAAATGATTTTTAAAATACGTTTTAAATGGAAATCGACGAAATATATATAACATATATATTATATATATAATGGGCTGAATAGAACGCGCCGCGCCGTTGCAGTTCGTGAATTTTGACCACTGACTTTGAACGGACATTACGGGAGATCCGACCGTCGGATTCTCCTAAAACCCGAATCGTTGGGTTTGTATCGAAAAGAGCTTTCCAACGAATGCAAAAGATTTGAAATCTAATGGTTGGATTTGGAATCATATCTAAATCAAATTTGGAAAAGGCCGTTGTAAGTGGAGTTTGATGACCGTTTATGGAAATCGAATATACGGGCCTTGATAAAATTATTAAAAAAATCAATAATTTGTGTAAAATCAAAATAAATGACCTGGAAAGAATTGGGATGAAAAATTCCATATTTGAAAAGATAAAAATATATTTTTATCGAAATGAACTAGTTATTGACTAGAATTATAGTCCAATTATTTATAAATAAATAAATTGGATTTGAAATGGTTTTAAAAATAACCGGAATTTCCAATATATGAACTGGAATGGATTTGAATCGAAATTATCTTCAGAATATTTCGATATTTGATTCCGTGATTATACGGATATTGTGGAGGAATTTGGAAGATATATATATCGTTATTCCAATACGAAATTTGTTAATTTCAGAATTTGATATTGAATATAAGCCGATATATTTTCTATTCAGAGTCTTGTATTTAATATCAAATGCGATTTTGGGTTTGTCGTGAATGGCGTCTTCATTAACACTGTTCTTAAACTCAGTTGAGAAAAGAATAAATATTTTTATTTATATTTAATGAAGTATACCAATTAATTAATATTTAATTGGAATTAATTGGAATTGATTTTTGGTTTTATCGTGAACGGTGCTTTAAATAACACTTGTTCTTTGACCCGATTAATAATGGAATGAGATTTTGGGTTTGTTGTGAATGGTATCTTTATTAATACTATTCTTAAACCCAATGGAGTTTAGAAAATTAGAAACTAACTGGAGATTAGTTAAGTTGAATGGTTTCCTGGGTGATCTGATGTTGGTTTTGGCCTTCGGGAGTAATACTTAAGGAATTCTTATCTTACTAATTTACGGTTAGAGACTGACGGAATGTGATTTTGGGTTTATCATGAACCGTGTTTTTAAAAGACATTGGTTCTTTAACCCAGTTAAAGATAAGATTAATTTCTAAGCTTTGAATAATCATTAAGTAATGATTTTTGGAGATTAAAACTGAATTAGAGTTTTAATGAATCTTTAATTAGATTGGAAAGTGAATGAGATAATTAAACTTATCGAATTCATGAAATAATCGAGAATGGAGTATCACCAGTTTTTCTCCAAGCAATAGTTATATATTTAATTAGATTTGAACGTGAAATGGTAATTAAATTTACGATTAACACCGTGGTGTTAGATATGACGTATTACCAGGTTTTCTCCATGGGATGAACAGGTTGGGATTGGGAAATATAATAAATGATTACTTCGGTAAGGTTTGCTAATCCCGACTAGTTTGGAAAACCTTAATATGGTTTAAAATGTGAAAAGAATATTTGAATAAAAGAATATTCTGGATTGGAATGAGGCATATGTTGTGTTTGTGTAACACTTGTTTATAAAATACGTGAGTTATTCAGATAGACCGGGTTTATCCCATTCTGAATAACTAATACGACGATAAGTCGAAGATGAAGACGGTGGTTGAAGACCGATGGTCTTCACATCGTTTGGATGATTACCGATGTCTTGATTGGGCTGTACACCCAAGACAAGGTAATAAGTGGTGATCGTCCAGACGTACTTGGAGATTGACCGGATATGCGAGGACTTCTCTCCTGTATTGGACATACGGGACGATGAATAAGCTGTCTCCGGTTTCGTTCACACCCAGAACGAAGTTGTAAATGGATGTGTGTTTGACATCGGATTTCATTTTGTGTGATTAATAGACATCAGTTGCATAGCGTGAATTGCCTGTGTGGCATGCTGAGATGCAAAGGATCAAGGCTTCTGTTAAAAAGCAGAGTCTTGTGGTTGATGATTAAAGTACGGCTTTAATATAGCATAGCTTTGTATAGCGTTAATTCGCGAGCCTCACACCCCGGTGTGAACTAGAAACGGGAGAGGACCTCAGGGAGGACATGCGTTTCCTTCTAGCTAGGAGTGGTGTCTAGGTTTTGCATGCCCAGATGTTTTACTTATGTGGATGATGGATAGCGAGGTCTAGTTTTTGCATGCCCAGATGTTTTACTTATGTGGATGATGGATAGCGAGGCGCCTCGGATATATCGGTCACTACGGTGCCAATGGTTTGGTCAGGATATGACTAGTTTACGCCCCATAGGGCGGGGAAACGCATTGTTCAGGCATATTAATCCACTCCATGTGGACCGGCCTTGACGCTCCAAGGGCCCACCTGTGTCTGGGTCCTGAGGCTCAGGCTAGAGAGTCTCGAAGTGGTAAGGACGATCCCTTGCCTTGGTTCATAGATGGAATCCAATTTCCATACGACATTTTGCGATTTTGATTGTAGAGCCTAGTATAACGACATAGTAGGATGGGGCACTCATGCCGTCTATGATTGACACATTTATATTTGAAGTTGATTTCTTCACTTATAGTAATAATAAAAGATAAAATTTCGCGTACCAAGCATTTTTGGCTATTATAAGGTAAAAATTCTATCCTCCGGCTTGCGATGCATTGTGTGGTGGCACCTGAGTCTTATTATAACTTCATTGTTTTTATTTAGCATTGCGCCGTTGTTTTATGCACTGGTATTCTTGGGGTCAAATCCATTCCGTGTTATACGGCGTGGTCCCTTGATTTCCCTAACTTTAAAAAATTAGATTAATAACTGTTTTAGTTCTCACACCAGTCACATGACTGACTTGGAGTTTATTATTTTAACCTAAACTCTGGGTGCCCTTATTTGCCACATGGACAACTAGTAGTTTTGGTTTTGCAGATTTATTCTTACAGGATCCTGGTTTACAGCTGGAATTATACTCGGAAAGCTCTGTATCCGTGTATTTCTTTCAGTTGTGTTTTGTATTATTTTTCCACTGATATGTATTTGAATTTAATTTAAATCTCCGATATTTATCAAATGTATTTTATTCATTCATACTCTGTTATATTCTTGTATTCTGATGGAATTGTGGTAACAAGCAATGAAACGTTCTTCTGTCTGTGTTCTGATTTTTCTTGTTCTCAACTCAATCCGGGCTTTCCTTTACGGGGAAGTTCGGGTCATTACACGTGGTATCAGAGCTTTGGTTTACAGAGCTCGAGATCAAGACATATTAGAACCGAAATAAAGAATTCATCAGAGATTGGATTAGTAATATCCAATGAGAATGACTCGTTAGAGATAGGATCGGTAGTGTCCTAGAACGAGTGTGAAGAGTATATTTTTAAAATGAAAACAATTTTTGTTTTGAAAATTTAAACCTTATGATACGTATTTGATTATTTATTTTATATTGAATTTGTACAATCTAGTATAGGGAGATTTTGAGTATAGGCCTGACGGGGCATATATTTGAAGCCTCAGATCTAGATAGATATAGAATCACACTCTAGTCGCCCAAGCTTGATTCTGATGATGGCACGCCATCATCAGTGTTTGTGTTCGAGTTTCAAAAAGTAAGATATCTATATATTTCGAATCGACTGGTGTGAGAACCAAAACTAGATAGGACATATTGTTGTGACTTGGCATCAAAAACATGATTTTTGACTACGTATTAAAGATATGTGTTCGAAACGATAATCAACAAATTGATTGATGTTTGTGGTGTATGATTCTTCGTTTAAACCAAACATGTAAATGAAAGCTGAACTAGCCAAATTGAATCAAAAATTGAACTGAATTAAAAATTGTTTGAAATTGCATACATGTACATGCATATATATTGAACAGGTCATAGCAAGGAGGCTAGAGAAGAGGAATAAAATTGATTTCCCAACAAATACGTACATGTTTACTATATCTCTTGGGTTTGGATGATTTTATGAGCCGATGGCTAGCCGCTTAGCTTTTTCCTTTTCTTTTTGAGATGAGAGGGCCTGTGTGGCGGGTTGGGGATTTTCCTGGTGCTCCCCGTACAAAAGAAAATTATAGCGAAATTTTTCGAAAATTTAGGGTGTTAGCCAAATTTTTGAGAAATTAGAAAATTCTTAAAATCTAAAAAGTTGAAGAATGAAAGTTGAATTGATTAGTAAAACAACTTTCAGCTCCGTTCCTTTTCGAGGACGAAAAGATTTTAAGTAGGGGAGATTGTAACAACCCGGAAAATCAGAACCAATTTAAAATTTTTATTTTGGAAATTGTAATGAAATTTGAATATTTAAAATGAATTATTTTAAATAATAATGACGAAAAAATTATTTTCGACGAAGTTAAAACGAATAATTTTATTTTAATAATAAAAGGGATTGAAAATGGCGCGGTAGTTTGAAAATTCAATTTCAAATGAATGTACAGGATTCAAAATAAACTGGATTTTAGTGAAACCAAAAATATTAGAATCTATTTAAAAATATCTTTGCAACGAATCTGAAAAATCCAAATTTCATAGCGGGAATAAAAAGTTATGACCGGTTGAAAAATTAGAATAGTCGCTATGGAAAATATAGCCCTTAAAAATAGCGATTTTGCAAACGACCTCCGTTTTGGATGAGACCACTTTTGTTGGATCTAGAATGTCAAATTATTTCTTGATTCCAATTTTCATAATTTTTGGAATCAATCTGTGAGCGTGGCGGTTTTAAACATGTTTGGTCATTTTAGTTTGAATTTTATCGACTGAAAAATGGTCATTTTTCAAACGGTCTCTAAATTCGACGAAATTAGTTTTGTTAGGACAGTACCGTAAAAATGTAGCCAGATTTATTTTTCTGGAATTTTTAGAGTCAGTATGTAGCCCTAGTAAATTAAAATGTATGTTTAAATTAAATATATATTGATTTATAATTTAATTTAAAGAAAAACTGATCGTAACAGTCGAATTGACCTATGAAACATATCCCATTGTGTTCGGAATGAGGGTATTTAGCTCGGAGTGACACTCGTTAGGTTGGATTTGGAATTCGTTACGATAAACTAGTATTTTTAGAATTAAAATATTTAAAATATTATATATAAAGGATTTTTGGGCCAATCACAAATCAGAAAAAAAACTCGTTTCTTTTCGCCGGCCCTAGCCTCTCAACGGTGATTATCGCTCCAGGAAGCAATGCCTCCGTTCTTCATCGCGTGATGACTGGAGATGATCCCAAAGGGGAATACCCTCTGCTAGGCGAGCTCTACTTCTTCAACAGTGGTGATGGAGTATGGCGCCTCGTATCGGCCGAAATACCCTCCCAAAGCTGCTGCATTCTGGTCCGAATTCCGAGGCGACGGGGCATGCGAGTGGGGTATGGTGGTGGGTGAACGAGGGTGGTGTTGAGGGCTTGCGGGTGGTCAACTTCGATCGACCTCCGACCGCCTCCAGGTGGTGCAACGACGAACCCTAGTTCGCGCGTGAATGGGTTTGCCTGTTCCAGAAAAACGAAGAAGAAAGGTAACGAATATAAAATGTTATAATTTTAATTAGTTATATAATTAATTTCATAATTAACGTATTGTTTATTTAAACTTCGCGATGACATAACTTTCTCATACAAGGTCGGAATCGCGCGAAACTGGATCCGTTGCGATCGTACGGACAAGAGCATCACAACAAAACTGACCGCATCTAAAATGGTGCATGTTGGAATTTCAGGAAAATTCAAATCCGAACAGTGTTGAATTCGCCAGATAAACACTGACGGAGTGGGGAACCAAGGTGAAAACTTCTCACTTTAATTTTATTTTCTAGTTAAAATATATACTAGGATGCAGACAGTGCTTAGCAGCACCCGACACCCGTCGTCCATAGATCATGGACGACTTGTTTGTTTGATTGTGTTGTGAAAATTGATTGTGGTGTGAAATGGACTGTGTAAATATTCATATGTTGAATAAAAATATTTGAATGATAAAAATATCATTTTTTATTATATAAATGAACTGTATAAAATATTCATGTGTTGAAATAAATAGTTTATCGTTAAAAATATAATTTTTAATGAGTATATGAATAAAATAAATATTCATTTACAAATCGGACTATTTGTTTATGTACACACATTTGACTAATATTGATTGGGACGGTAAATTTTACTGTGACGATCCCAAAACCCCGTGCGACGGTGTTAAGGATAATCATTGGAATATAACACATTAATCATCATTAGTAGAAAACAAATAATAGCATAAGAAGCAAATAAAATAATTTACATAAATATGACAGCGGAATCATAATATGTTACAACATCAGAGAGCACAGTGTAGGATACAACTTAGACCATAAGAGTACATGATCAGTCTACATCGCCATTAGCGGTACATATACATAGAGCGTACATAAAAGAAATATCAGTGTACATCGCCAGAGGCAAAATCATATACATAGATAATAATGGCGGAATATCCATAGTCAACACTGAGAAGTCAAGCCTCGCCATGAGCCAAAAGATGCACTCCCTGCTGAAGTGCCAAAGCCACAATATGTCCTGCTACCTGGTACTAGGCTGCCCGCGTGAAAATAAGGGCACCCGAGTTTGCAAGGTGAAACAAACTACGAGTCAGTCATGGGACTGGTATAAGAAATCTACTTAACTAATCAAACAACAATAATAAGGCAAATCATAGGACCACACCACTTTCGCGGAACGGGTTTACTCCAATGATTGCTAGTGCATGAAATAAAGTAAATTATTAAATCATCGCAATGCTTTTTATAAAAATGAAGCCATTATAAGACTCGGGTCCCATCACACAATGCAACGCAAGCCGGAGAATAGAGTTTTACCTTATATTGGCCAAGAAATGCTTGACACGTATAAAACAAAAGTGTTTGATATTATTACTAGTGCATATATGTTTCAAAAGCAACTTCAATCATAAATATCAATCCTAGACGGCATAGCTACCATCTACTATGTCGCCATACTAGTAATACAATCAAATCCGCAATTTCATATTGGAAATTGGATTCCATCATGAGTCGAGGCAAGGGGCAAGCTCCTCTCCGATTCGAGACACTCTAGTAAATGTCTCTGGACCACACACAACGATCCCTGGAACCTCCAAGGTCGGTCCTCTCTTACATTTGAGGATTAGTATTCCTGAACACACGTTTCCTGGTCCTATAGGACCTATAATCGAGGCGCCTCGCATTCCAACAACCACACAGGTAAAGAGAATATAAATGTCAGGGCTGGTAGGTCACTGACATCACCCATAGCTAGAAAGAAACGTCGTGCACTCCTTGGGTCCTTATCCCATTTTTGACTCATACCGAGGTGTGAGGCTCGCGAATCAACGCTATACACAAAGCTACGCCACTCAGGCCGTGCTTTGATCATCAACCACAAGACTTTTCTTTTCAACAGAAGCCTTGATCATCTTCCACTTAGGCGTGCCACAGAGGAAATTCACTCCATGCGACTAATTTCTATCGATATATAACCTCTGAGCGCGTATGTCTCATAGAAGGGCGTTAAGCAAGAGAATAAATTCTCCGCCGCCAAACAGATACATATTTAATAGAGATCAATCAGCACTGAACAAAATCCAATGTCAGACACACAGTCCATTTACAAGTTCGTTCTGGGTCTGAACGAAGCCGGAGGCACCATATTCCTCGCATATCCGTACAATCAACAAATACGTCCGGACGACTACCACTTTAGCTACTTCAAGGTAGCTACTCCAATCGTGGGCATCAGTGGCGCCCATCCATCCGATGTGAAGATCGTCGGTCTTGAACCGTCTTCAACTCTTCGACTTCTAACCATCGATCAATTATTTGAAATGAGAATTAACTCGGCCTTTTCAAATAATTCACGTATAATTAGATTTTCAAATCAATTCTTCCCATGGTTAAATTATTCGACATTCACATTTCAGTTCTTTAGTATAATTTTCACGTCAAACACATTCAACCATCAAATATCAAGAAAACAAGTAGAATCGGTTTATTTCCATTCTATATCGTCTATAATATTTTATAACGATATATCGCCATTTTTATTTATTTAAAAATGGCCCTATTTAATTAAACGACGTTTCAGGTCGTGCCGAGTCACTGGCGCTGTTTATCCCTAAATTTGTTTTACACATATCTGAAAATCTAACCGTTGGATCTCAACAAAGTTTATATCGTTGGGAAGATATTCCCAAAGCGAACCCAACGGTTCCAGTTTCGTGAAAATCCGATGGTCGGATCTTTCGGTATAATCGTTTGAAGTTACGATTTCAAAACGCGAACTGCAGGGGCTCGATTCGTTTTATTTTATTTATATTTATATATATAAAAATATAATTTATTCGATGATTTCAATATCGTTTTCACTTCAAATATTTCACTAACGCCTTTAAATTTCAAAAAATTTCGCCGTAACCTCGTTTGTACGGGAAGGGGTTTGAAAATTTATTGGGCCGTATTAGGTACCCAATAAATCCTAATAAGCATGTACATATTTATAGTGATATATTACGGTGTCCACATGGGAGTGTGTATAGATCATAACTCCAGAGAATAAATTCTCGTCACCCTATAAATGGTTTTTGTGCCTTAATGACCAGAGAGACGTGTTTATTGTCATCTCCAGACCAGTGTGGTGTTTTTTTTTATTAATCTTTCAATTTACCGTTACAATTTATATAGTCCAGATCAGTCATCAGTTCAACCTGTAATATAAAATCATTGCCATACAAACCTCTCGCTCGTATGGTAAATCTTCAACCTCGTCACACAAGCTCCAAATGCTTATGTGGTATATGATGAAGTATGCCTATCTTCAAGAAGTATTCCATGTAGTGTAGTTCAAAATTAATTGTTACTATCCTATGGCGACGTTTATTATTACACACAGAACAACCAGCACTCCGCATCCAATGGCATTGACAAGAGTTGATATAATAATAAAATTGCGCATCCAACTCATTAAGGTTTACACCTATTTGTCGGGCACGCAAATAAATTCTTTACTCAACAGCTAATCCATTTCCTTGTTCAACACATGTATATGTATATGTGCAAAACTAAGCTAAAAATAATGTTTCTAGCGAACAAAGGTTTATTTCCACATAGGGTTATTTTTAACACTTCCTACACATGTTAAAAATAATATTTTCAACCCACACATATTTATTTGAACAAGTGATTATTTTTAACACTTCACATTTCGCATAGAAATGATATTTTTAGCAAACAAAATATATTTCAACACATGACTATTTTATTTAGTTCACCTAAATGTTAAAAATAATATTCATAGCAAACAAATATTTGTTTCAACACTTGTATAATTTTAGCTAGTCGTTTACATGATAAAAATGATATTTTTATCATCAAAAATATTTATTCAACACATGAACATTTTTAGCACTTCATATTCACAATAAAAATGTAAATTTTATTGTTCAATCTATATATTCAACACATGAATATTATCTACTTCACACATATGATAAAAATATGCTTTTTATCGTTCTAATACTTTATTCAACACATGAATATTTTATATAGTTTATATATATAATAAAAATATGATTTTTAATGTTAAAACAATTTATTTAAAACAAGAATAGTTTATATAGTTTATATATGTGATAAAATGTTATTTTTATCTTTTAAAGAATTTTATTCATCACATGTAATTCTATTCAACACATGAATTTCTATTCAACACATAAATATGGTTTCAACACATGAATTTCTATTCAACACATGAATAAGGTTTCAACACATGAATAAAGTTTTCAACACATGAAAATAATTCTAACACATGAATATTTTTGAAAATTTCGGCAGCATAACGACAGGGTATTTAAAACTGGCACCGTCTCGAGTACGGCTCCTCGCTCTACCTTAAAACCTCGCGGTTTTTGACAATGGGGATTTCATACATCTAATTCGCACGCAGGCGAGTATGCTTTTCTTTTCCACAATTTATTATAATTTTTTTTCAACCACAAATGGGTATTTTTCAACCACAATCCAAACAGTATCAACCACAAACAATCCTATCAACCATTCGCATTATTCACCAAATTTTTCATGCCAATTCACAATCAATAAATATCGTCCATGGTTTGTGGACGAGGGGAGTGTGTGTATATATATATAAGTATATTTTATTTCCATTCCAACACACATATGATTTATACAATGCATGTATAATTCATACATCGCTCATATAACTTATATCACGCATGTACATGAGGTATACAACACGTGTATAATTTATATTTCACTTATATAACTTATACAATACGTTTCCATTCACATTTCAGTTTAGAAATCTCACATTGGTTTGTTGCTTTGCTAAAAATCATAGCGAGCTCAGAAAAATCCACGGACACTTCTAGAATTTAGAGAGCGTCGACACGGTCTCGATGTTTCATGTTTCATCGAATTTCATTAGCTCACGATAAAGATACAATTTTTAAACGATAAACAAACTTTGCGATGGTTTTAAGGTGTTAAAACCCTTTCAAAATACCTCAGCCGTTAATCTTCAGAATTGGTTCAAAGTTAGGTTTGCAAAAATCTTCAAATCTGAAGTGCTTCGCTCAGATCAGGTTACACCACGAGGAAGAGGGTTGGAAGGCGCGCCTGCGCCTGGGGGTTCGACGCTGTTCGGTGGTCCGAACAAATGGCGGCGGCGCGGTGAAGTATCGGACTTTAAGGAGCTCGTTCTCCTCGATGGCGCAGCGATAGGGGGTCTAACAGGTATTGCTTTGAAGAGGGAGGAGAGGGCTTCAAAAAGTTGAACTGGGTCGGGGCGAAAGGGTGAGCGGTTTCGCCGGAAACGGCCTGGGAACGATGGAAAGCGGCGTCCGTCGAGAGCGAGAGGGTTTCAGGGGTTTTTGAGGAATTTTTACAATTTTAATTTTATGATTGAATTTTTCTATTGGCCATTGCTTTATTTAATTTTTAAAATAGTGTTTCTCCATACGAACACCAATCCAAACCCAACAACTGTTGCCCTTAGCTAAATACCCCCATCCCGAACATAATGGGATATGTTTCGTAGGCCCATTCGACTGTTACAGTCAGTTATTCTTCAAATTAAAATATAAAACATTCAATATTCGATTTGAACATACATTTCAATTTGCCAGGGCCACAAACTGATTCTAAAAACTCCAGAAAAATAAATCTAGCTATGTTTTGACGATACGGTCCCAACAAAACTAGTTTCGACGGATTCTGAGACCATTTGAAAAATGGCCATTTTCTGGTCGATCCAATTTAACAAAAATCAACCAAACACGTTTTCTTTTGCCACGCTCACATATTAGCTTCAAAAATTATGGAATTTGAAACTTAGTAATAATTTGACATCCCGGATCCAACAAAAGTGGGTTCGTCGAATTTCGAGGTCGTTTGCAAAATGTCTATTTTCAAGGGCTATATATTCTCTATAGCGACCTTTCTGAAAATTCATTTGGCCATAACTTTTGATTCCCGCAATGAAACTTCGATTTTTCAGATTCGTTAGAAAGATATTCATAAACAGATTTAAATATTTTTGGTTTCACCAAAATCCGTTTTATTTTGCACCCGGTACAGTCAGTCAAATTTGAATTCAAATTTTCAAACTGCCGCACCATTTCTAACTCTTTATTTTATTGAAATATACTATTTCAATTGCCTTAATCTCTTTAAAACAACCAATTTAAAAAATTTAAATTGGCTCGTATTTTCCGGGTTGTTACACATCGCCTAACTGCACAAATAATAATCAGTGTTTGTTATTTGAAAACCCCACACGAGTATTGGGAAGATATTGGACATACACTAATCCCAATATTTAGTTGTATGTCAATCGATGGGTTGACAGGATTTTGTAAGCGTTAATTATTTATATTTAACGCTTATGCAGTTGTGTATTGCACTCTGGATGATAGTTGACTGTGTTTGATTGTTGTTGTGTACATGTGTTGTATGAAATCCATATAATTAACATTATATGGTAATTGACTGCGTTTAATTCTAGTTCAGAAAGAAGGAATATTTTAAAATAATGATTATTTTAAAATAATGAATATTTTAAAATAATATTCAGTAAACGATCAAAATCTGATTTTGATTTCCGATTTGGGATGGACACGAATATATTTAAATATATAAAGCCATGTTGATTTAATTGACGCCATTTTGACGTGAACGATAATTATATCGATTTTATTCATTTTTATATTCAATATCGAAAAAGAAATGATTTCGAAATATAATATTTTGAAAATATCATCATTTATATATTAGTGATATGGAATATTCAATTTTGATTTGAAATTGAATATGAAGTTGAAATCGTTTTGAAAACGAATTTAAAAACGATTTGTAAAATACGTTTTAAATGGAAATCGATGAAATATATATAATATATATTATATATATAATGGCCTGAATAGAACGCGCAGAGCCGTCGTAGTTCGCGAATTTCGACCATTGACTTCGAATTGACATTACGGGAAATCAGACCGTCGGATTCTACTAAAACCTGAACCGTTGGGTTCGTATCGAAAAGAGCTTTCCAACGAATACAAAATATTTTAAATCTAATGGTTGGATTTGGAATCATATCCAAGTCAAATTTGGAAAAGGTCGCTGTAAGTGCAGTTCGATGACCTTTATGGAAATCGACTGTACGGGCCTTGATAAAATTATTAAAAATATCAATAATTTGTGTAAAATCAAAATACATAATTAGGAAAGAATTGGGATGAAAAATTCTATATTTAAAAAGATAAATATATATTTTTATCAAAATGAACTAGTTATTGACTAGAATTATAGTCCAATTATTCATAAATAAATAAATTGGATTTGAAATGGTTTTAAAAATAACCAGGAAGGTCCAGCTTCCTGCCCTTGCTTCCTTGGGCAGACCTTAGCCATGTTTCCTGTCTCACCACAATGGAAACAGCCACCCATCTTCCTTTTCTTCTTCCTGCAGTCTTTGACTAGATGTCCAGGAATGCCACAAAAATTACACTTTCTCTTTTCACGGGACTAGTTGTTCTTCCCGCCTTTCTTTGGATCAACTTTCTTGTTCTGCGACCCTTCCCCCTTCTTATCTTGAGGCACTTCTGCCTTTGCCTCATTCTTGCCCTTATCTTCCTCGCTTAAGAGTGCCATGTCTACTAACCTTTCGTAAGTAGCCCCTATAGGTATGTGGGTCATAGCCAAGCTGTGAAGTGGCTCATTCAATCCCTTGACAAAACAGAGAGCCTTCTTATGAGGAGTATTCACTAAGTCCAGTCCAAACCGAGCCAGCTGATTGAATTGATTGACGTATTCCTTGACCGTCATACTCCCTTGCTTAAGGGACAAGAACTTTTCTAGCTGTAAACTTCGTTTAGCTTGTGAGAGGAATTTCATCTCAAACCTTATCCTGAAATCCATCCATGTGTCAACAAGCCTTTTGGCATTAGTGACTTCCCACTAATAGGAAGCATCGTCTTTGAGCAACCGTACTGCTGACTGTACCTTCTACCTATCGTCCACCTCGAAGATAACGAATAGATCCTCAGTTTCTTTGAGCCAGTTCCTCGCTTCTACCAATGATTCAGTCCCTTTGAAATCCTTTCCACCCATGGCCCTAAAATCACTACAGATCTTTGAGAAAGCATTTGCACGAGGAGGGGGTGGAGGAGGAGGAACCGCTACAGCTGGAGAAGGAATATCTGCTAGGCCTGCATCGTTGGCCCTAGCCTCTAAGTACCTCCTGAACTAGCCAGGTATTGGCACGCCCTCTGGAAGGTTAAGATTCCCAGACATGCTGAAATGAAAAAGAAGAGATTCAAAACAAGGAAACAAAGGATAGTGCTAATGGCTTTTGGGGAATAGCCTTTAAATAAAACAAGACTTTTCTTGAAAAATGCTTCTTTGTAAACGGTTTTGAAAATAGTTTTAGAAGGTTTTCTAAAAACTTTTTCCCAGTCTGGCAACCTTCTGCTCTTATACCAAGTGTAGCACCCCACCTCCGCTAGGGTCACTCACAAAGGGAATTCACTAGTTTTGGAGGAGCGTTATCGAGGTAAACAAACAAAGAAATATTACAAGACAGAACATAAATAAAACAGCGGAAGAATGAATAGATAAATTTCATTACTTTCAAGAAGTGTCAAAACCTTTTACATCCAAAGTACCAAATAGCCAAAGTCATTATTTTCCATTACAACAAATTTTGTCTTGCATAAATAAAGAAGCATAAACTTAAAACAACAAAAGTAGCTTAATTCCCCAAAGGTAGCAGAAATGCAGCCATAGCATAGCTCAAGATCAAACCGTACATGAGCTGAACCGAAAGCAAGCGAAATCCAAGCTAAGTGCTAGAGTTTCCTCCCTAAGAACCTGGGGGAAACGAAAGAAAAAGAGGCAAAAGAAAGCGGGTCAGTCATAAAGACTGGTAAGTCCTAGTTACTTTTAGCATAAAAACAGGTAAAGGTAACATGACATGTATAAACTGAAAGTAAACATAAGGATGATGGTGAAACACTCCACCTCCGTTAGGGTCACTCTCAAAGGGAATGCCCTAATTTTGGTGGAGGTTTATAAGTATAAGTCACAGATATAGAAGACAGATATAAGAACACATATTTTTGAACAGCGGAAAAACAACTTTTATTTCATTAAAAATACGTGTTACAACAACCATACCATAATTGTCTTACAATACTTCCAAAAACATAACATCTTCATAACTGTCTTGATTACATTATTTAAAGAAGCATAAAGAAAACATAAATAAACTGCAAAAGTCCCATAATTGCTGTCCAAAGCCATAGTCCAAAACGAAAAGATCCAAGCAATACATTCTTTCTCTTCAAGCTGGATATGAAGGCTGGTCAAGCTGCGGTATTCCCTCCCTGTGGACCTGGGTGGGGAAACGGAAGAAAAGAAGACGAAAGAAAAGTAGAGTCAGACATAAAGCCTGAGTAAGTCTAGGACTATTCAGTCTATGAATAAAGAACTGGGTATGATAAGTATAAACTAGAAATGGGAAAGCATCATATAATTAGTTAAGTTGTCTAGGGTCGAATAGACTATCGTACCACATATTAATCTCTGTACCCATATAAACTAGTTCCCAACAGGCACCCCATAATCAGGGTGAAGTGATCCATTTTATGTTGATCGGCTCCTACTCGCATAGTTACATGTGTCTTACGGCCCCCGATGTTGTAGTTACCTATGCTGGTCCCACCATGGGGTGTATCAAGTCCCATGGTGGCGGCCCGACACAATCCTAGAATGCACAGGTATGCTACTGGTGCCCAGTGCCTTATTTTTCTACGCCGGAGTGAGTGCACGCCCACACCCCGTTAGAACCTACACTGCTGCACCACCGCCGTCGATTTGACCTCTTACAATCAGCCCAGTAATCGTGCCCCACCCTGCCTAGTTTCAGGGTATCATGATACCTTGTTGGGTTACTGCGAAAAGGGTCCTCCGCTACTAGGTTTTCTATTTCTAGCCAACATGCTAAGTTGGTTAAGTGTGTTATAAACCTAACCCCCAATCAGTCTGTTTAGCATGTTCCATCTTGATTAAGTATTAATATAATTTACTTAATCCTATCAATCCTGACTCAGCCTTAATTGTCTTATTAAAGCCTTGACCTCTCACATTAGACAGGTATTGTTGTGGCTACCTGTTGCCGGTTGGGTCCGGGCAGTCTTACGCCGCAACTCAGTCTAACCTCGGGTCCTTATTGGGCTCCGTGTTTAACCACCCACATTGAATAGGTATTGTTGTGACTACTGGACAGCCGGGCGGTTCCGGGCAGGTTTACATCACAACTCAATCCAACCTCGGGTTAAACACATCGTATTTTCTACATTTACATATTTTGTCTTTCTTCTTTATTTTCTTATATGTAAATATTTGCGGCCCATTATTCAAAATCAATTTAAGCTAATGGTGTAAAGGTTTACACCAATCATGGGCCCAACCCATTCTTGAATTTGGGCCCCTCTACTTTTATATTTTCATTTATTAATTAATTTGGCCCAACGCTATTTCCCCCGTTTAATACGTTTGTTTATTATAATATATGTTGGGCTTAGCCTTTTAAACCCAACTTAGCCACGTGAAAAAGGGGAGGCTTAAAACATGATTATATACACAAAAAGGGGAATGTGAGTGCATGAACTTGCAACATAACGTTGGAACTACAAAATAGAAACTGGTGTACTTGCATTGTGGTAACATATACTTTGGTCATAAAGCATAAGTGACATGAATCAAACCATGTAAACTTGCAGTTAAGTTAAGAATCTAACTAAATTAGATATCATTATTGACACATAGTCTTAACTACAACATAAACCTATATTTTTACTTAGGCATAATGTCAAACATAAGCAAATCATGTTTATAAAATTACTATATGTTTACAAAGGTGCTTACTTTTGTAACTAATACAAAAGTATAGTTCAACTAGAATTATTCCAACGTAATCATGATTTTTAATCTATTCACATAATCATGGCACAAATATACCCAAACATGAAATGATGGTTTTTAATCTATTCATGTAATCATGGCATAAATATTCCTAAACATGAAATCATGGTTTTTACTTTATTCATGCAAACTTGCAATTGGAATGTAAATCTAACTTGGCTATGTGTCACATATATTATCATATAATTCTTGTTAACAATGTAGGCCTAACATGTTTTTCAATTAGGCATAATACCAAACATAGCCTAGTCATATTCATAAAATCAACATAAGTTCACAAAGAGGCTTACTTTTGTTTCTAATACAAAAGTATGGTTTTATACATAGATCATGATGCCAATTCCAACATAATTTCATATGAATCATAATACCCCAAATTTGATCCAATTACACACAAAGTGATTTTGTACAAAAATATACATTATGTTGGCATAGTAGCAAAACCACATACTTGCATGAATCTCAATTAAACAACCACAAACATGAATTACATACTTGCGAATATCCAATCGTATACTTGCATGAATCTCAAATAAACTACCGCTAACATGTAGTTTTTATCATGAATTACATACTTGCGAATATCCAGTCGTTATATCACAACATTCCAAATCGATTAGAATCATAGCAATGCACAAATATGAATTACTATCACCACAAATCAAGTGTAATTCTCATTTTACACAAATCAAACACAGTTATTTAATTCATACCGGAATAGTATTCTACTTACAATCGTGTAACGAATTCTTCAATTCAGAAATCTGAATTCTGGATTTGGAGATGCTATTCCTTTGATGTAGGCGTTGATTTGATTTGTTTAAGTTTAACTTGTAGTTGCTTTATGCTTTAGAGTTTGTCTCCTAATTGTCTCTCAAATTGGTGGCTACTCCTAGTCGTTCCTCAGTAGCATGATGGCCTCATTCTTATTTTTGAATGAATAGATTAGGTAGAGTCTAGGGTCATTTTTATAGAGTTTATGAACTGATTAGGACCGTCGATGTTGCTTGGGTTAATCGTAGCCATTCATTCGAAAGAGAGACCAATCAGGAGCTGACACCTAGCCCTAGTGACAAGGCAAGGCTCGGAAAATCGACCAAACACAGACCTGGCCAGCCAGGATGGGCTGGGTTCGACCTGGCTCTGGGGCCAGGTCGACAGCCCAGTCGACACCCAGGTCGACAGCCCTGTCGACCTGGCTAGCCCAGGTCGACTGCCAAGTCGACCTGGGTGCCTTAGGCGGGAATTTACCCGCCCTGGCCAATTGAGCCCGATTTTGAATTTTAAACTTGTTTTTCTGAGCTGTTTTCGTGTGTTTGAATTTTAACCTGAATTCTGAAACTTCCGGAGGCCATATCTTCTTCATACGGACTCCGTTTTTCGAAAACCCGGACTCTACTTCGCGTATTTTTCCGAGACGAACACAATGGCGTATCCCGTTTCCCTTAATTCTTTGATTTGAAATTAGTTATGCTTTAATTTGTGAATTTCACTGTTATAGAATACACGGGGTGTTTCATTCTCCCCCACTTAAAAGGATTTCATCCCCGAAATCTTCAAGTTAGGAAGAATGTCTATCCTAACATCCAAACATCCATCTACTCATCCATCAAACACGAGCATCCATTGTCCTTAAAAGACTTCTAATGCTTCATGATCATATGTGAAGTGTGTGTGTACATGTACTTATCTAATGCAAAATCAGGCGGTCTACTGATTCAGTTGACCTCCTTAATGCGAATTATGTAAGTGCCATGAATCCATTATGTATGCAAATTTTCTTATTCATGATTCTACATGAGTGCACAATCATTCATATTAATGCAACATCCATATGACAACACATTAAAGTTCAACCATATACGAATGCAAACATATATGCACATGCAATATGAAGTGACTGAGCCGATCTAAAACCTAGATTGTGTGTGTATATGCAACCACGAGCAACCACTAGCAATCACTTGCAACCACTTGCAACCATCAATCATAACATGTGTCAAACACATGTTTACACCCAATTGTTCCTATCTAAAGGTATAGTCGAATGATAGAAGTAAGTAAAGACTTTGTGCCCATTAGGCAATGTCAAAACTAGAAATCTATGCCATATATATATTGACTAGGAGAAGAATTCTCTAAGCATCAGCCCCGAAGACCGAAATCAACATCAGACTGACACCCAAAGAATTACTCAACCCAACCACTCTATATGATTCTAGGGAACTAAGCATGATGGACTCCTTTTAGGTCACAAGGGAGTCCCTTCCTAAGACCAACCCGTATCCTATAAAACCCAAAAAGTTTAGTCAAACCAACGAACACCCTCCAGCCCCAACATGTGTTACTAACAGATGAGTCATACTCCCTATGGGGTTTGCAACAGAAATTGGATTGAGAATAGGACCGAGAGGATATACACAAAAGATAGCATGCAAGTAAGCTCTACAGGAAGAGAGGGATCAAAGATATACTCTTAAGAAGAGATATGATGCACGAACCTAGTCTTCAATCTTCTAAGTCGCATTTCCTTGAGCTTAACTCCATTATGCTTTGTCCGTATTTAACTTCACCATTTCGTAGCTTCTTAATTCTTGTTTCCAAAATATGAGTTGGAACCTATTTCGCTGTTGCCTCTCGTTTCACTTTCACTTATTCTCCTTCTAGTATACTTGGCTCAAGCATAACTGCGTACTCATGGTTCCATGCAAGCTCTCCAAAATTCACTAGTGAATCTTGGATCTTGTTCACTTCCTAGAAGGTATTCCACATAGATGAATTATCTCTTGAAAATAAACAAATGTCAACTATGTTGCCAAATGAACTACTAAGGTGATTCTTTACGACTCATGCATAAGCGAAATGAACCTTCTGCCTTAGTGGCGAACACTACTGGAGCGCCTCATTCTGAAATGCTCCTTCTAATGAACCCCTTCTCTAGAAGCTCTTTAATCTGTTTACTGAGCTCTTCCCTTTCCCGTGGAGCCATGTGTCTAACGGGCAACGCGACGGGCTTTGCATTATCTACAAGGTATATGCGGAAGTCTATCTCCTGCTTCCGAGGCACGCCCTTCACCTCTTCGAAGACATCCGGATATTCCCGGACCACTCTTACTAATTGCAAATTTTTCAACGGAGGCATCTAGCGATTCAAGATAACTAAGCATAACCGCATACGAGGGATTACAAGAAATTTCCAAAGTGTTACCGAGCTGGGTTAGGAGCCTGACAACCCTTTTCTCACAATCAAGGATGGCCCCATTGCTGGATAGCCAATCCATGCCCAAAACCAAACCATATCCCGAAAAGCCCAAAACAAAGGCACTACATTGAAATTCTATGCTTAGAATAGAAATTTTCAATCCCAAACAGATCATAGACAAATGAGCTGGGCCCCCAATTGGGTTTGAAACAATTAAGGGGTCCTCTACCATACTAGTTTTTAGGTGCAGAGATTCTAACTAAAGCAGACGAGATAAAGGAGTGTGACGTGCCGGAATCAAATAAAGTGCGAACGGGGTGATCATAAAGATAAACTACACTTTCTACAGAAGTATTTATACCTCGTATCTTTGGGCAGTCCCTAGCCATGTGGCCTGTTTCACTGCAAGAAAAGCACCCACCATTCATCTTGGCCTTCTTTTTCCGGCAATTTTTCACTAAGTGCCCCACTTTGCCATAGAATTTACACTTCCTCTTCTCTCGGGACTTGTTGTCTTTCCCGTCCTTCTCAAAGTCTGTCTTCTCAGGGCAGTCATTGCTGATGTGTCCAGTCTCCCCACAATGAAAACATTCTCCTTGCTTTCTTTTCCTTTTTCTACAATCCTTGGCTATGTGCCCTTCCGTACCACAAAAATTGCATTTCCTTTTTTCTCGTTTCTTATTATTACTGTTACGATCCTTTCTTGTTTGACTGTTATTCGTCTCCCTACTCTGGGACTCTTCCGCTTGCTGGTTCACGTGGAGGAGGAGGAGTGAAAGCGTCAGCAGCTGGGAAGTAAGGTCTCCAGACATGCTGAAACAGAAAGGATAGATTCAAAACGAAGGGTAAGAGATAGTACCTATGGCTTTGGGGGGGACTTTGCCTTTTTAAAATAAAATAATATTTTTCTTTTAAAAATGCTTCTTTAAATTTCCTTTTTGAAAATAAATTTTCAAAACTTTTTATCTTATCTGGTAAACCTATGCTCTGATACCAAGTGAAACACCCCACCTCCGTTAGGGTCACTCTCAAAGGGAATGCCCTAATTTTGGTGGAGGTTTATAAGTATAAGTCACAGATATAGAAGACAGATATAAGAACACATATTTTTGAACAGCGGAAAAACAACAACTTTTATTTCATTAAAAATACGTGTTACAACAACCATACCATAATTGTCTTACAATACTTCCAAAAACATAACATCTTCATAACTGTCTTGATTACATTATTTAAAGAAGCATAAAGAAAACATAAATAAACTGCAAAAGTCCCATAATTGCTGTCCAAAGCCATAGTCCAAAACGAAAAGATCCAAGCAATACATTCTTTCTCTTCAAGCTGGATATGAAGGCTGGTCAAGCTGCGGTATTCCCTCCCTGTGGACCTGGGTGGGGAAACGGAAGAAAAGAAGACGAAAGAAAAGTAGAGTCAGACATAAAGCCTGAGTAAGTCTAGGACTATTCAGTCTATGAATAAAGAACTGGGTATGATAAGTATAAACTAGAAATGGGAAAGCATCATATAATTAGTTAAGTTGTCTAGGGTCGAATAGACTATCGTACCCCATATTAATCTCTGTACCCATATAAACTAGTTCCCAACAGGCACCCCATAATCAGGGTGAAGTGATCCATTTTATGTTGATCGGCTCCTACTCGCATAGTTACATGTGTCTTACGGCCCCCGATGTTGTAGTTACCTATGTTGGTCCCACCATGGGGTGTATCAAGTCCCATGGTGGCGGCCCGACACAATCCTAGAATGCACAGGTATGCTACTGGTGCCCAGTGCCTTATTTTTCTGCGCCGGAGTGAGTGCACGCCCACACCCCGTTAGAACCTACACTGCTGCACCACCGCCGTCGATTTGACCTCTTACAATCAGCCCAGTAATCGTGCCCCACCCTGCCTAGTTTCAGGGTATCATGATACCTTGTAGGGTTACTGCGAAAAGGGTCCTCCGCTACTAGGTTTTCTATTTCTAGCCAACATGCTAAGTTGGTTAAGTGTGTTATAAACCTAATAACCCACAATCAGTCTGTTTAGCATGTTCCATCTTGATTAAGTATTAATATAATTTACTTAATCCTATCAATCCTGACTCAGCCTTAATTGTCTTATTAAAGCCTTGACCTCTCACATTAGACAGGTATTGTTGTGGCTGCCTGTTGCCGGTTGGGTCCGGGCAGTCTTACGCCGCAACTCAGTCTAACCTCGGGTCCTTATTGGGCTCCGTGTTTAACCACCCACATTGGATAGGTATTGTTGTGACTACTGGACAGCCGGGCGGTTCCCGGCAGGTTTACATCACAACTCAATCCAACCTCGGGTTAAACACATCGTATTTTCTACATTTACGTATTTTGTCTTTCTTCTTTATTTTCTTATATGTAAATATTTGCGGCCCATTATTCAAAATCAATTTAAGCTAATGGTGTAAAGGTTTACACCAATCATGGGCCCAACCCATTCTTGAATTTGGGCCCCTCTACTTTTATATTTTCATTTATTAATTAATTTGGCCCAACGCTATTTCCCCCGTTTAATACGTTCGTTTATTATAATATATGTTGGGCTTAGCCTTTTAAACCCAACTTAGCCACGTGAAAAAGAGGAGGCTTAAAACGTGATCATATACACAAAAAGGGGAATGTGAGTGCATGAACTTGCAACATAACGTTGGAACTACAAAATAGAAACTGGTGTACTTGCATTGTGGTAACATATACTTTGGTCATAAAGCATAAGTGACATGAATCAAACCATGTAAACTTGCAGTTAAGTTAAGAATCTAACTAAATTAGATATCATTATTGACACATAGTCTTAACTACAACATAAACCTATATTTTTACTTAGGCATAATGTCAAACATAAGCAAATCATGTTTATAAAATTACTATATGTTTACAAAGGTGCTTACTTTTGTAACTAATACAAAAGTATAGTTCAACTAGAATTATTCCAACTTAATCATGATTTTTAATCTATTCACATAATCATGGCACAAATATACCCAAACATGAAATGATGGTTTTTAATCTATTCATGTAATCATGGCATAAATATTCCTAAACATGAAATCATGGTTTTTACTTTATTCATGCAAACTTGCAATTGGAATGTAAATCTAACTTGGCTATGTGTCACATATATTATCATATAATTCTTGTTAACAATATAGGCCTAACATGTTTTTCAATTAGGCATAATACCAAACATAGCCTAGTCATATTCATAAAATCAACATAAGTTCACAAAGAGGCTTACTTTTGTTTCTAATACAAACGTATGGTTTTATACATAGATCATGATGCCAATTCCAACATAATTTCATATGAATCATAATACCCCAAATTTGATCCAATTACACACAAAGTGATTTTGTACAAAAATATACATTATGTTGGCATAGTAGCAAAACCACATACTTGCATGAATCTCAATTAAACAACCACAAACATGAATTACATACTTGCGAATATCCAATCGTATACTTGCATGAATCTCAAATAAACTACCGCTAACATGTAGTTTTTATCATGAATTACATACTTGCGAATATCCAATCGTTATATCACAACATTCCAAATCGATTAGAATCATAGCAACGCACAAATATGAATTACTATCACCACAAATCAAGTGCAATTCTCATTTTACACAAATCAAACACATTTATTTAATTCATACCGGAATAGTATTCTACTTACAATCGTGTGACGAATTCTTCAATTCAGGAATCTGAATTCTGGATTTGGAGATGCTATTCCTTTGATGTAGGCGTTGATTTGTTTAAGTTTAACTTGTAGTTGCTTTATGCTTTAGAGTTTGTCTCCTAATTGTCTCTCAAATTGGTGGCTACTCCTAGTCGTTCCTCAGCAGCATGATGGCCTCATTCTTATTTTTGAATGAATAGATTAGGTAGAGTCTAGGGTCATTTTTATAGAGTTTATGAACTGATTAGGACCGTCGATGTTGCTTGGGTTAATCGTAGCCATTCATTCGAAAGAGAGACCAATCAGGAGCTGACACCTAGCCCTAGTGACAAGGCAAGGCTCAGAAAATCGACCAAACACAGACCTGGCCAGCCAGGATGGGCTGGGTTCGACCTGGCTCTGGGGCCAGGTCGACAGCCCAGTCGACACCCAGGTCGACAGCCCTGTCGACCTGGCTAGCCCAGGTCGACTGCCAAGTCGACCTGGGTGCCTTAGACGGGAATTTTCCCGCCCTGGCCAATTGGGCCCGATTTTGAATTTTAAACTTGTTTTTCTGAGCTGTTTTCGCCTGTTTGAATTTTAACCTGAATTCTGAAACTTCCGGAGGCCATATCTTCTTCATACGGACTCCGTTTTTCGAAAACTCGGACTCTACTTCGCGTATTTTTCCGAGACGAACACAATGGCGTATCCCGTTTCCCTTAATTCTTTGATTTGAAATTAGTTATGCTTTAATTTGTGAATTTCACTGTTATAGAATACATGGGGTGTTACAGATGGCAAGATGGGCAAGATAGACTAAGATGGCATGATAATTCAAGTATAAATCAAGTATAACATCGCATGTTCAAGGTTCGCTGCACCAACTGTACTAGTATCCCAAACCCATGTCATATATTAACCATGAAATGATCCCTTGGCCCAATATCACGAAGTGACCCATTTCTAGGTCCAACGGAACGATCCATTAATCGATCGGCTCCCTACAAGTTCTAGCTCGTTATGTGTCTGTGTCATACGGCCCTATCACGAATGTAGTTTGTAAGAACCCGTAACTTCCCCGTGAAGGAAAGAGCGGATACTTTGAGAACAACACACAAATGAACGCAGACGGGAGAACATTTCATTGTTATTACAACAATTCCATCAGATACAAGAATATATAGAGTATAATTGAATAAATTACATTCGACAAATATTAGAGATTACAATAAATTACATAGTAGCGGGAAAATATACAAAACACAACTGAAAGTGATACACGGATACAGAGCTTTCCGGATATCATTCCAGCTGCAAACCAGGATCCTGTGAATATAAATCTGCAAAACCAAAACTACTAGCTGCCCGTGCGGAAAATAGGGGCACCCAGAGTTTAGGTTAAAACAATAAACTCCAGGTCAGTCATGTGACTGGTGTGAGAACTAAAACAGTTATTTAAAACTTTATTTTAAAAGAGAGTAATTCAAGGGACCACGCCGCATAACACGGAACGGGTTTCCTCCCAAGAATACCGTTGCATAGAATAGACAACGCGATGCTTTTTCGAAAAATGAAGCTATTATAAGACCCAGGTCCCATCACACAATGCAACGCAAGCGGAGGATAGGGTTTTCCCTTATAATAGCCAAACATGCTTGGTACGTTTAAAAACAAATCATTTGATACTATAATAAGTGTATAGTGTCAAAACAATTTCAATCATAAATATAAATCATAGACGGCATAGCATCCCATGCTACTATGTCGCCATACTAGGCTCTACAAATAAAGCCGAAATACACGTATTGGAAATTGGATTTCCGTCATGAGTCGAGGCAAGGGGCAAGATCCTGTCCGCGCTCGAGACACTCTAGCAAATGCCTCAGGGCTAAGCACTCTGGGAAACCCTGGATGCGGCTGGGCCGGTCCTCACTTACGTAGAGGATTAATTATGTCTGAACACACGTTTCCCGGTCCTTACAGACCTATAATCGAGGCGCCTCATTCCAACAACCACAAAGGTGAAAAGTATATAAATGTCAGGTCTGGTAAGTCACTGACACCACCAAAGCTAGAAAGAAACGTCGTGCTCTCCCAGCGGTCCGTATCCCGTTTTTAACTCATATCGAGGTGTGAGGCTCGCGAATCCACGCTATACACAAAGCTACACCACAAAGGCCGTGCTTTGATCATCAACCACAAGACTTTGCTTTTCAACAGAAGCCTTGATCATTGCAACTCAGTATGCCACACAGACAATTCATGCCATGCGATTGATATCTATCGATATATAACCTCTAAGCTCGTACGTCTCAGAGAAGGGCGTTAAGCAAGAGAATAAATTCTCCGCCGCCAAACATATATATATTTAACAGAAATAAATCAACACATAATAAAATCCAATGTCAGACACACAATCCATTTACAAGTCCGTTCTGGGTCTGAACGAATCCGGAGGCACTTTCCTCGCATATCCATCCATCTCCAAGTACGTCTGGACGACCACCAGCTATTTCCATCCTCTTGGGTGTACAGCCCAATCAGGATCGTCGGTATTTATCCAAACGATGTGAAGACTTCCGGTCTTCGACCACCGTCTTCATCTTCGACATATCGTCGAATCGGTTATTCAGAATGGGTATAAACCCGGTCTTTCCGAACAACCCGCATATATTGAAAACAAATGTTACACAAACACAACATACGCCTCATTCCAATTCAGAATATTCTTTTATTCACAAAATCACATCTTTAGGGAAAGGTTCCCATTAATTTTATCCAAGATAAATTCTTTAAAATTTATCCTTTAATCTTCCTTTGGATGTCCTTTCAAACCAAATTATGGTTTTCTAAACTAGTCGAGATTGGCGAACCACAACGAAGTAATTATTTATTTTATTTCCCAATCCCAACCTATTCATCCGATGAAGCAAAACTGGTAATACTCCATATCTAACACCATGGTGTTATTGGTAAAATTAATTACCATTTCACGTTCAAATCTAATTAAAGATTTAACTATAGCTTTGGAGCAAAACTGGCGATACTCCATTCTCGCTCATTTCTAAATTTGATAATTTAGATTATAGATTCACATTTCAACCTAATTGCAGATTCGTTAAAACTCCTTTTACTGGGTTAAAGAACTAGGTGTTATTTAAAACACAGTTCATGACAAACCCAAATCGCATACTATTTGTTATCGGGTTAAAGAACTAGTGTTATTTAAAACACAGTTCATGACAAACCCATTTCAAATACAATCAAATATATTAGAAATTCCGATTATTTAAAACCCCTTTTTAAATCTAATTTATTTATTTAAAAATAATTGGGTTTTAAATTTAGTTCAAAACTAGTTCATTTTGATAAAAATCTATTTTTATCTTTTCAAATATGGAGTTTTTCATCCCAAATTTTCCCAAATCATTTCTTATGATTTAACACAAATTATTACTATTTTTAATAATTTTATCAAGGCTCGTACAGTCGATTTCCAACAATGGCCATCGAACTGCACTTATAGCGACCTTTTTCAAATTTGATTTGGACGTATCTCCAAATCCAACCGTTAGATTTTGAATTTCTAATATTCGTTAGAAAGCTCTTTCCGATACGAACCCAACAGTTCCGGTTTTAGGAGAATCCGACGGCCGGATCTCCCGTAATGTCCGTTTGAAATAAATGGTCGAAATTCACGAACTGCCGCGGCGCGGCGCGTTCTATTCAGGCCATTATATTATATATATAATATATATTTCGTCGATTTCTATTTAAAACGAATTTTATAAATAGTTTGAATTCGTTTCAAAAACAATTTCAACCTTTATTTCAAATTCAAATCAAAATTGAATTTTCTATTCTAAATCCTTTTTACTTTCATTTCTATTTGATTTCAATTCAAATCGATTTTAATTCGATTCGAATTCATTTCGTTTTCTATTCAATTTAAATTCAATTCGTTTTCTATTCAATTTAAATTCAATTCGTTTTCTGTTCAATTCGAATTCAAATTGGTTTTCTATTCAATTCAAATCAAATTCGTTATATATTCAATTGAAATCAAATTTGTTTTCTATTCAATTCAAATCAAATTAAATTTTATTCGATTCAATTTGAATTTCTCTATCTATTCAATTTGATTTAAAAATGAATATAATCGATATGAATATCGTTCGCGTCAAAATAGCGCATCTCTAATCAACACGGCTTTATATATTTCAATAATTCGGTTATTCTATTCAACAAATGAATATTTGTTCTTGTCAACACGTGACTAATCTCAACGAATGAGTACTGTCCCCGTGTGACTATTTTTGTTATTTAATATATTATATGAAAATTAAGGTATCTATCGTTTGATATTGAATCGGACTCCAACCGTAAATTAGTAAGAGAACGATTTCCTGAATATTAACCCGAAGGCCGAAACCAACATCAGATTAATATCCAGGAGACCACTCATCTCATCTATTTTCCAGTTGATTTCTAATTCTATATATGATAAAGATGTAAATTTTATTGTTAGAATATTTCGTTCAACTCATGACTAATCCCAACGGATTAGTACAGTCAACACATGAACCTTTAATTTATAGTGATAAAGATATAAATTTTATTGTTAAAATATTTCGTTCAACACATGACTAATCTCAACGGATGAGTACAGTCAACACATGAACCTTTACTTTATAGTGATAAAGATATAAATTTTATTGTTAAAATATTTCGTTCAACACATGACTAATCTCAACGGATGAGTACAGTCAACACATGAACCTTTACTTTATAGTGATAAAGATATAAATTTTATTGTTAAAATATTTCGTTCAACACATGACTAATCTCAACGGATGAGTACAGTCAACACATGAACCTTTATTTTATAATATTCTTTATTTTGCCGATTGGAATGAGGCCCAATCAATTACCATATAAAATTAATTATATGGATTTTCATACAACACATGTATATAATAGCATTGAAAAATAGTCAACCATCAACCAAAGTGCACTACACTGTATAAGCATCAAATATAGATATCTAATGCTTATAACAGCCTGTCAATCAATCGATCGACATATTTAATCAATCAGGATGAGTGAACTTCAAATTTCATCCCAACACTCGTGTGGGGTTTCAAACAATCAAACACAGATTTTAATCGTGCAGTTGGGCGATGTGTAAAATTTATCGACCCAATCAATGTCCTTCAAATAGGTGTACATAAACAAACCGTCTGGTTTGTAAATGAATATTTTATTTTATTCACTTTCACTATATTCATATTCACGTTAAAAATTATATTTTTAACGATAAAACATTTTATTTTAACATATGAATTTCTATTCAGTTCATTCTCAATAAAATGATATTTTTATTTTTCTAACTTATTTTAGAAAATTTCGGCGGCATAACGGCACGATACTAGAAACGGGACGAGGCCTAGCCTTATCCCCGGTCTAGTGAAGGCCCACGCCATTCACACATCAATCAAATCAATTTCATTTCACCAAACAATTCAAATTCAAATCCAATAATCCAACTAATCTATGCAACCAAACAAACAAGTCCATGGTCTGTGGACGATTGTGTCGGGTGCTACTAAACACCGTCTGCATCCTAGTATATATATAACTAGAAAAGAAATTAAAGAGTGAGAAATTCTCACCAATAGCTATCCAATCATCTTGACTCTTCTTTGATAGAAAGCTTCATCGTTATCGCATTTTTGTCATTTTCGTTGCTGTAGCCACTACATATGTAAAAATCGAATTTTTACTTCGCTATTCAATATATACAAATCGAATTTTTATCTTGTTATTCAATATATAAAAATTGAATTTTTATTTCGCTGTTCAATATATAAAAATCAAATTTTTATTATACCATTCAATATATAAAAATCAAATTTTTATTATACTATTCAATATATAAAAATCAAATTTTTATTATACTATTCAATATATAAAAATCTCACCTTTTCTATTTTAAAGATTTCGCCTTTTCAATTTTAAAGATTTCGCCTTTTCAATTTTAAAATCAAAACTTTTCCTTTGTAAAAATTATTTCTTTGCATAATTAAAAATCCAACCTTTACATACAATAAAAATCTATTCTTTGTTTTCTTTAAAAATCCGAAAATTTTGTTCGCTTTAAAAAAAAATCAAAACTTTTATTTTTAAAAATCACATTTTCTCTATTCAATGTTTATATATTCAAATTATCACATTTATATATATAAATATATAAAGTTATTTATAAAAACTTATATTTTTAATCGGTAGGAAGGGGTTCAACGTCGTTTCTGGATCAGGGGGGGCGCTAGTGTGGCTTGCGCCAGAGCTGCAGGCGGTGGAGGGGCATCAGGACGGCGCTCGACGTCGGCTAGGGTTTGTGGGAAGGCGGGTGACGCTGGGGTTCGGATTTGGGGCAAATAGGGGAGGGTGCTCGCTGGCGTCGAGGTGAGGGAGGGCGACTGGGGAAGGTGGGCCTGGGCAGAGGCGCTGCGGTGGTGGGGTGGAGGTGCGGTGGCGATTTGATCAGGGGGGTCGGTGAACGAGCGACAGAGGAGGGAGTCGGGGAAGGCGATGGAGAAGGAGATGAGAGGGAGGGGGGATGCGATGGGAGGCCGGCGGCGCTCCGCCAGATGCGGCGGCGGCGGATCCTCCCCTCCCCCCCCCCCCCCGGTCGTTCGCCCTTTTTTTTCATTTTGCTTTTCTGAATCGAAAATATCGAGGGGGGGGGGGCAGAGTATAAGGAAAGGAGAAAGGGGGTTTAAAATTTTAATTTATTTAATTATTTTATTTTCTATAGTTGACTTTTCTTTCGAAGTCGAAACGAGACCCACCGACTGTCGTCCATAGCGTTTTACCCCCATTCCGAACACAATGGGATATGTATCGTAGGCTGATTCGGCTGTTACAATCAGTTTCCGTTAAATTTACATTTAAATCACTATATTGAATTTTAAACGTACATTTCAAATTACCGGGGTCACATACTAACTAGAAAAATTCCAGAAAAATATTTTCTAGCTTCTTATTGAAGATACAGTCCTAACAAAACTAGTTTCGTCGAATTCTGAAACCGTTTGAAAAATGGCCATTTTCTAGTCGATTAAAATCAACTGAAACTGGTCAAACGCGTTTTCCTTTGCCACGCTCGCATATTGAATCGAAAAATTATGAAATTTGGAATCTAGCAATAATTTGACATCACGGATCCAACAAAAGTGGTTTCGTCGAAATCCGAGGTCGTTTGCAAAATTCCCATTTTTAAGGGCCTGAATTCCATAGCGACTATTCAGGATTTTCAACTGGACATATCTTTTAATCCCCGCTATCAAATTTTGATTTTTCGGATTCGTTGGAAAGATATTATCAATTAGATCCTAATGCTTTTGGTTTCACCAAAATCCGGATTGTTTTGCACCCGGTTCATTCAATTGAAGTTTGAAATCGAATTATCGAACTACCGCGCCATTTTCAATTCTTTTTATAATTATATATAAATATTTATATTCTAACGACGACGCGTATAAATATATACGTTCTAATTATATTCAAAATAAGTTTCTCGTCGATTTTATTTAAAATAATCTATTTTAAATATTCAAAATTCGCTAAAATTGCCAAAATAAAAATTTTAAACTGGCTCAGAATTTCCGGGTTATTACAATCTCCCCCACTTAAAACTTTTCGTCCCCGAAAAGGAACAAAGTCGAAAGTGGTTTGATTAATCAACTCTATGTTCGATCTGGCTTCCATTCTCCAACTTTTCAGTTTCTGAGAATTTTCAAAATTTCAAAAATTTGGCTAACACCCTAAATTTTCGAAAAATTTCGCCATAACCTCCCCTGCACCGGGAGCTACGGGAAAATCCCGAAATTGCCATATAGGCCTTCTGATCTCAAAAAGAAAAAGAAAAGGCCAAGCGGCTAGCCAATAGGCTCATAAAATCATCATCACCCAAACAAAACAGTAAATTATAGTAAACATGTACCTATTTGTCGGGCAAACAAATTTTATTCTTCGGCTCTAGCCTCCTTGCTATGACATGTTCAATGTAAGTACTTGTATATGCAAGCAAATGCGATCAATTTTCACTACAATTCAATATTTGATGCAATTAGGCTAAATGGTTCAAAATTATCAAACAAGTCAATAAACAACACAAACATCAATCAATTAGTGAATTAACGTTTCAAATTCATAATTTTGATATATATACAAAAAATCATGTTTTTGATGCCAATTCACAACAATGTGTTCTAGCTATATAAGTTTTGGTTCTCACACTAGTCTAATGGAAATATATAAAAAGCACACCTTCGAAAACACGAAAATAATTACTGATGATGACGCGTCAATCATCCGAATCAGGTCCGTGCGACTAGAATGTGATTCTATATCTATCCAATATATTAAAACTTCGAATATACGTTCATGACGCGTATATGCAAAATTTATATATACTCGATTGTCCATATTCAAAATAAATAAATTATCAAATACGTATAAAGCGGTTTGAATTTTCAAAACAAAATTGTTTTCATTTGGAAAATATACTCTTCACACTCGTTCTAGGACACTACTGATCCTATCTTTAACGAGTCATTCTAATTGGATATTACTAATCCAATATTTGATGAATTCTTTCGTATGGTTCTAAGGTGTCTTGTTCTCGAGCTCTGTAAACCAAAGCTCTGATACCACTGTAAGAACCTGTAACTTCCCCGTGAAGGAAAGAGGGGATACTTTGAGAACAACACACGAATGAATGCAGACGGGAGAACATTTCATTGTTATTACAACAATTCCATAAGATACAAGAATATACAGAGTATAATTGAATAAATTACATTCGACAAATATCAGAGATTACAATAAATTACATAGCAGCGGGAAAATATACAAAACACAACTGAAAGTGATACACGGATACAGAGCTTTCCGGATATCATTCCAGCTGCAAACCAGGATCCTGTGAATATAAATCCGCAAAACCAAAACTACTAGCTGCCCGTGCGGAAAATAGGGGCACCCAGTGTTTAGGTTAAAACAATAAACTCCAGGTCAGTCATGTGACTGGTGTGAGAACTAAAACAGTTATTTAAAACTTTATTTTAAAAGAGAGTAATTCAAGGGACCACGCCGTATAACACGGAACGGGTTTCCTCCCAAGAATACCAGTGCATAGAATAGACAACGCAATGCTTTTTCGAAAAATGAAGCTATTATAAGACCCAGGTCCCATCATACAATGCAACGCAAGCCGGAGGATAGGGTTTTCCCTTATAATAGCCAAACATGCTTGGTACGTTTAAAAACAAATCATTTGATACTATAATAAGTGTATAGTGTCAAAACAATTTCAATCATAAATATAAATCATAGACGGCATAGCATCCCATGCTACTATGTCGCCATACTAGGCTCTACAAATAAAGTCGAAATACACGTATTGGAAATTGGATTTCCGTCATGAGTCGAGGCAAGGGGCAAGATCCTCTCCACGCTCGAGACACTCTAGCAAATGCCTCAGGGCTACGCACTCTGGGCAACCCTGGATGCGGCTGGGCCAGTCCTCACTTACGTTAGAGGATTAATTATGCCTGAACACACGTTTCCCGGTCCTTACAGACCTATAATTGAGGCGCCTCATTCCAACAACCACAAAGGTGAAAAGTATATAAATGTCAGGGCTGGTAAGTCACTGACACCACCAAAGCTAGAAAGAAACGTCGTGCTCTCCCAGCGGTCCGTATCCCCTTTTTAACTCATACCGAGGTGTGAGGCTCGCGAATCCACGCTATACACAAAGCTACGCCACAAAGGCCGTGCTTTGATCATCAACCACAAGACTTTGCTTTTCAACAGAAGCCTTGATCATTGCAACTCAGTATGCCACACAGGCAATTCATGCCATGCGATTGATATCTATCGATATATAACCTCTAAGCTCGTACGTCTCAGAGAAGGGCGTTAAGCAAGAGAATAAATTCTCCGCCGCCAAACAGATATATATTTAACAGAAATCAATCAACACAGAATAAAATCCAATGTTAGACACATAATCCATTTACAAGTCCGTTCTGGGTCTGAACGAAACCGGAGGCACTTTCCTCGCATATCCATCCATCTTCGAATACGTCTGGACGACCACCAACTATTTCCATCCTCTTGGGTGTACAGCCCAATCAGGATCGTCGGTAATTATCCAAAAGATGTGAAGACTTCCGGTCTTCGACCACCGTCTTCATCTTCGACATATCGTCGAATCGGTTATTCAGAATGGGTATAAACCCGGTCTTTCCGAACAACCCGCATATATTGAAAACAAATGTTACACAAACACAACATACGCCTCATTCCAATTCAGAATATTCTTTTATTCACAAAATCACATCTTTAGGGAAAAGTTCCCATTAATTTTATCCAAGATAAATTCTTTAAAATTTATCCTTTAATCTTCCTTTGGATGTCCTTTCAAACCAAATTATGGTTTTCTAAACTAGTCGAGATTGGCGAACCACAACGAAGTAATTATTTATTTTATTTCCCAATCCCAACCTATTCATCCCATGAAGCAAAACTGGTAATACTCCATATCTAACACCATGGTGTTATTGGTAAAATTAATTACCATTTCACGTTCAAATCTAATTAAAGATTTAACTATCGCTTTGGAGCAAAACTGGCGATACTCCATTCTCGCTCATTTCTAAATTTGATAATTTAGATTATAGATTCACATTTCAACCTAATTGCATATTCGTTAAAACTCCTTTTACTGGGTTAAAGAACTAGGTGTTATTTTAAACACAGTTCACGACAAACCCAAATCGCATTCTATTTGTTATCGGGTTAAAGAACTAGTGTTATTTAAAACACAGTTCACGACAAACCCATTTCAAATCCAATCAAATATATTAGAAATTCCGATTATTTAAAACCCCTTTTTAAATCTAATTTATTTATTTAAAAATAATTGGGTTTTAAATTTAGTTCAAAACTAGTTCATTTCGATAAAAATCTATTTTTATCTTTTCAAATATGGAGTTTTTCATCCCAAATTTGCCCAAATCATTTCTTATGATTTTACACAAATTATTACTATTTTTAATAATTTATCAAGGCCCGTACAGTCGATTTCCAACAATGGCCATCGAACTGCACTTATAGCGACCTTTTTCAAATTTAATTTGGACGTATCTCCAAATCCAACCGTTAGATTTTGAATTTCTAATATTCGTTAGAAAGCTCTTTTCGATACGAACCCAACGGTTCCGGTTTTAGGAGAATCCGACGGCCGGATCTCCCGTAATGTCCATTTGAAATAAATGGTCGAAATTCACGAACTGCCGCGGCGCGGCGCGTTCTATTCAGGCCATTATATTATATATATAATATATATTTCATCGATTTCTATTTAAAACGAATTTTATAAATAGTTTGAATTCGTTTCAAAAACAATTTCAACCTTTATTTCAAATTCAATTCAAAATTGAATTTTCTATTCTAAATCCTTTTTACTTTCATTTCTATTTGATTTCAATTCAAATCGATTTTAATTCAATTCGAATTCATTTCGTTTTCTATTCAATTTAAATTCAATTCGTTTTCTATTCAATTTAAATTCAATTCGTTTTCTGTTCAATTCGAATTCATATTGGTTTTCTATTCAATTCAAATCAAATTCGTTATATATTCAATTGAAATCAAATTTGTTTTCTATTCAATTCAAATCAAATTAAATTTTATTCGATTCAATTTGAATTTCTTTATCTATTCAATTTGATTTAAAAACGAATATAATCGATATGAATATCGTTCGCGTCAAAATAGCGCATCTCTAATCAACACGGCTTTATATATTTCAATAATTCGGTTATTCTATTCAACAAATGAATATTTGTTCTTGTCAACACGTGACTAATCTCAACGAATGAGTACTGTCCCCGTGTGACTATTTTTGTTATTTAATATATTATATGAAAATTAAGGTATCTATCGTTTGATATTGAATCGGACTCCAACCGTAAATTAGTAAGAGAACGATTTCCTGAATATTAACCCGAAGGCTGAAACCAAAATCAGATTAATATCCAGGAGACCACTCATCTCATCTATTTTCCAGTTGATTTCTAATTCTATATATGATAAAGATGTAAATTTTATTGTTAGAATATTTCGTTCAACTCATGACTAATCTCAACGGATGAGTACAGTCAACACATGAACCTTTACTTTATAGTGATAAAGATATAAATTTTATTGTTAAAATATTTCGTTCAACACATGACTAATCTCAACGGATGAGTACAGTCAACACATGAACCTTTACTTTATAGTGATAAAGATATAAATTTTATTGTTAAAATATTTCGTTCAACACATGACTAATCTCAACGGATGAGTACAGTCAACACATGAACCTTTATTTTATAATATTCTTTATTTTCCCGATTGGAATGAGGCCCAATCAATCACCATATAAAATTAATTATATGGATTTTCATACTACACATGTATATAATAGCATTGAAAAATAATCAACCATCAACCAAAGTGCACTACACTGTATAAGCATCAAATATAGATATCTAACGCTTATAACAGCCTGTCAATCAATCGATCGACATATTGAATCAATCAGGATGAGTAAACTTCAAATTTCATCCCAACACCCGTGTGGGGTTTCAAACAATCAAACACAGATTTTATTCGTGCAGTTGGGCGATGTGTAAAATTTATCGACCCAATCAATGTCCTTCAATTAGGTGTACATAAACAAACCGTCTGGTTTGTAAATGAATATTTTATTTTATTCACTTTCACTATATTCATATTCACGTTAAAAATTATATTTTTAACGATAAAATTTTTTATTTTAACATATGAATTTCTATTCAGTTCATTCTCAATAAAATGATATTTTTATTTTTCTAACTTATTTTAGAAAATTTCGGCAGCATAACGGCACGATACTAGAAACGGGACGAGGCCTAGCCTTATCCCCGGTCTAGTGAAGGACCACGTCATTCACACATCAATCAAATCAATTTCATTTCACCAAACAATTCAAATTCAAATCTGATAATCCAACTAATCTATGCAACCAAACAGACAAGTCCATGGTCTGTGGACGATTGTGTCGGGTGCTACTAAACACCGTCTGCATCCTAGTATATATATATAACTAGAAAAGAAATTAAAGAGTGATAAATTCTCACCAATAGCTATCCAATCATCTTGACTCTTCTTTGATAGAAAGCTTCATCGTTATCGCATTTTTGTCTTCTTCGTTGCTGTAGCCACTACATATGTAAAAATCGAATTTTTACTTCGCTATTCAATATATAAAAATCGAATTTTTATCTTGTTATTCAATATATAAAAATCGAATTTTTATTTCGCTGTTCAATATATAAAAATTGAATTTTTATTATACTATTCAATATATAAAAATCAAATTTTTATTATACTATTCAATATATAAAAATCAAAATTTTATTATACTATACAATATATAAAAATCAAATTTTTATTATACTATTCAATATATAAAAATCTCGCCTTTTCTATTTTAAAGATTTCGCCTTTTCAATTTTAAAGATTTCGCCTTTTCAATTTTAAAGATTTCACCTTTTCAATTTTAAAATCAAAACTTTTCCTTTGTAAAAATTATTTTTTTGCATAATTAAAAATCCAACCTTTACATACAACAAAAATCTATTCTTTGTTTTCTTTAAAAATCCGAAAATTTTGTTCGCTTTAAAAAAATCAAAACTTTTATTTTTAAAAATCACATTTTCTCTATTCAATGTTTATATATTCAAATTATCACATTTATATATATAAATATATAAAGTTATTTATAAAAACTTACATTTTTAATTGGCAGGAAGGGGTTCAACGTCGTTTCTGGATCAGGGGGCGCTGGTGTGGCTTGCGCCGGAGCTGCAGGCGGTGGAGGGGCATCAGGGCGGCGCTCGACGTCGGCTAGGGTTTGTGGGAAGGCGGGTGACGCTGGGGTTCGGATTTGGGGAAAATAGGGGAGGGTGCTCGCTGGCGTCGAGGTGAGGGAGGGTGACTGGGTAAGGTGGGCCTGGGCAGAGGCGCTGCGGTGGTGGGGTGGAGGTGCGGTGGCAATTTGATCAGGGGGGGGGATGGGTCGGTGAACGAGCGACAGAGGAGGGAGTCGGGGAAGGCGATGGAGAAGGAGATGAGAGGGAGGGGGGATGCGATGGGAGGCCGGCGGCGCTCCGCCAGATGCGGCGGATCCTCCCCCCCGTCGTTCGCCATTTTTTTTTTTCATTTTGCTTTTCTGAATCGAAAATATCGAGGGGGGGGGCAGAGTATAAGGAAAGGAGAAAGGGGGTTTTTAATTTTTAATTTATTTAATTATTTTATTTTCTATAGTTGACTTTTCTTTCGAAGTCAAAACGAGACCCACCGACTGTCGTCCATAGCGTTTTACCCCCATTCCGAACACAATGGGATATGTATCGTAGGCTGATTCGGCTGTTACAATCAGTTTCCGTTAAATTTACATTTAAATCACTATATTGAATTTTAAACGTACATTTCAAATTACCGGGGTCACATACTAACTAGAAAAATTCCAGAAAAATATTTTCTAGCTTCGTATTGACGATACGGTCCTAACAAAACTTGTTTCGTCGAATTCTGAGACTGTTTGAAAAATGGACATTTTCCAGTCTATTAAAATCAACTGAAACTGGTCAAACGCGTTTTCCTTTGCCACGCTCACATATTGAATCAAAAAATTATGAAATTTGGAATCTAGCAATAATTTGACATCACAGATCCAACAAAAGTGGTTTCGTCGAAATCCGAGGTCGTTTGCGAAATTCCCATTTTTAAGGGCTTGAATTCCATAGCGACTATTCGGGATTTTCAACTGGACATATCTTTTGATCCCCGATATGAAATTTTGATTTTTCAGATTCGTTGGAAAGATATTATCAATTAGATCCTAATGCTTTGGGTTTCACTAAAATCTGGATTGTTTTGCACCCAGTACATTCAATTGAAGTTTGAAATCGAATTATCGAACTACCGTGCCATTTTGAATTCTTTTTATAATTATATATAAATATTTATATTCTAACGACGACGCGTATAAATATATACGTTCTAATTATATTCAAAATAAATTTCTCATCGATTTTATTTAAAATAATCTATTTTAAATATTCAAAATTCGCTAAAATTGCCAAAATAAAAATTTTAAACTGGCTCAGAATTTCCGGTTTTGCACCATATCACGAATGTAGTTACCTGTGCTAGGTCCACCATAGGGTGTATAAAGCCCTACGGTGCCAACCACCGACACGAATCAAGCATGCACAGTGTAAACCTACTGATGTCCAATGCCTGCTTTTTCAACTCCGGACTACATGCACGACCATAGTCCGCCTGAACCTACACTGGCGCACCAACTCAGCCATCGTTTTAGTTGCTTATAATCAGCCCAGTAATCTTGCCCCACCCTGCCTAGTTCTAGGGTACCATGATACATCTAAGTGGGTTACTCCTGAAATGGACTGCGTAACTAGAGTTTCGTTCAGCAGGTTAAGTGTTGTCATTTAAATTTGTGACTTAACCCTTATCAGTCTAGCATGTCAAGTTGGTTAAGTGTTGTCTCTCAATTTCATGACTTAACCCCACTAATCCAGTGTCAAGTTGGTTAAGTGTTGTCTTTCATGTTCACGACTTAACCCAACCATGTGGCATTAATTCATTAATGCACCCCAACCTCTCACATCAGACCTGTTGTTGTGGTCACTGGATATGCCGGGCGGTTCCGAGCAGAATTACACCACAACTCAGTCTGACCTCTGGTTTCAAGTGTGATATGACCAACTACCCACATTGGATCCTATTGTTTGCAGTCACTAGATTTGTCGGGCGGTTCCGGGCAGAATTACACTGCAAACTCAACCCAACCTCGAGTTGGCCATTTTCAAGTTCATTCTAGTGTCATGTCCATGTTCAAGTTTCATGTCAAGTTCATGTCAAGTTTCATGTTTCAACTTATGCCTATTATCAAATTCATGACTCATGTTCATAACCAATTCATGTTTTGCCTAATCTACCCAAATCGTATTCCCATCACACGTAAACGTGAATCGATCTAAATTACAAGTAAATCCAAATCCAGAAATAAAGGGAATAACATCAAAACTATAATAGGCAAAAAGGATGATATTAAAGTGATAAAAGGGATTATAAGTCTAGCATGACATAACTTGAGATAATTGGTTACAACATCACTAGCATATAGAAAATAATAGGATTTCAAATCTAGCATAATAAGGTGATAGCCATGGCATGAGGTGATAGTCCCAAACTTGTAAATAATAGACTAATTCAACATCACAGGCATAATAATGTTATAGACATGAAAGAGTTTGATTTACACATGAATAGGTCCAAACTGATTTCATAGCAATATTCCCAAATGTCAAGATCCAAGATGGAAACTAGAGTAGATGTGAATCGATTATCATACTTAAGTCCAATTTCACTTTAAATCATGTCCAAATTACAATTAACAAGTTTAAATCTCAAAGTAACTAGAACTTACAGATCGTGGTCTAAGAAATTGAGATGCAGAAGTTGAATCTATAAACTAGTCGTTGAATTGTTGAATCTTGATTTGATTGTAGAAGCAAATCCCCAATATGCAATTCCTAGCCGTAGTCTTCAAGAAACACTCTTCATGTTTTATTTTAATTTAATTTAAAAGAAGCCATGTCCATCAAGAATTTGTGCAGCATAAGGTTAGAGAAGAATGGTGTAAAGAGAATGAGGCTAGGAGGCTGTTTATATAGATTAGGCGGACGAATCTAGACTGAAAACGAGACTAGATACATCAGAATGAACCCAAGCTCAAAACTGGGTTCTGGCACCAGGTCGACCCCCAGGTCCACCATAGGGTCGACTTGGTCCCTGGGAGGTCGACCATAGTGTCGACCCCCAGGTCGACCTGGTCCTGGGCGGGAAAATTCCTGCCCAGTCTGCGCTGGGGTTTGAATTCGAATTTCGAGCTGTTTTCGATTCTGAAAATTCCTAAAACTTCGGAGGGTCATATCTCCCTCATACGGACTCTATTTCTCGAAAACTCGGACTCGTTTCCAAGCAGAATTTCGAGAAGGATGTAATGGCGCAACCCGTTTCCCTTGATTCTTACATTAAATTTTAATTCTGCCTTGATTTATTGTTTTAACATGTTATAAAAATACGGGTTGTTACATTCTCCCTTCCTTAAAGGATTTCGTCCTCGAAATCTTCAAGTTAAGAAGAATGCATCCTATCATCCAATCATCCATCCACTCAAACATCATCCACAAGCAACCAATGTCCTTAAAAGATTTCTAATGTTGTGTGAACTTATGCAAGAGTGTGTGTGTATGTACTTATCTAATGTAAAAGATCAGGCGGTCACTGATTCAGTAAACCTCCTTAATGCAAAATATGTTAGTGTAATGAGTCCAACATGTATGCAAATTCCTAACATATTTTATAATCTCTACATGAGTGCACAAAAATTCATTCATATGCAACGTCCAAATGATAGCATATCATATCAAGTTTCCATCCATATACAAGTATGAGCACCCATGCATATGCAATATGAGAAATGTGACTGTGTCGATCTAATGCCTAATGTGTGTTACGAAACCATGAGCAACCACTTGCAACCACTTGCAATCATCAACCATAACATGTTTCAATCACATGTTTACATCCAAAAGGGTTCTACCTAAGGTTCTCAAGATAAGATCGAGAAGAAAACAAGACAAACATGGATAGCAAAAGCGTGTACATGGTACGAAGGTATGTAAACTTATAGGAAAAAGAGATCAAGAATGTACCCTAAAAAAGAAATGGGTATAGCGAGCGTATCTTCTCTTCAGTTTCCCAAGTCGCGTCTTCTTGGGATTCACTCCACTGTACTTTAACTAGCTTGACTCCTAGATTCCTTAGCTTCTTGATCTCCATTCCTAAGATACGAATCGGAACTCGCCTCAATGTTGCTTCCCTTCTCCACTTCTACGCCTTCAAGGATGCTTGGCTCAACCACTTCGACAGACTCATGTAAGCACTTGCGGAGATGCGAAACGTGAAAGACATTGTGTATTCCGGCCAACCTCTCGGGTAACTCTACCTTATAGGCCATCTGTCCAATCCTCTCGATGATAGGGAACGGTCCTACGAACCTCGGTGCTAACTTTCCAACCGCTCAAAAGCGAACCACATTGTGTAAAGGAGAAACTTTTATGAAGACCATATCCCCAACTTTGAACTTTAGGTCTGTCCTTCTCTTGTCCGCGTAGGATTTCTGTCTATCTTGGGTCGTTTTCATTCATCTTCTCATTAACTTAACCTTCTTGGAAGTGTCCCTTATCATGTCGGGTCCAAGTATGAGCTTGTCTGTCGACTCCCACCAACAAGTTGGTGACTTGCATGGTCTTTCGTATAAAGCTTCGAATGGTGCCATTCCTATGCTAGCTTGGTAACTATTATTATACACGAAATCAACGAGAGGTAGGTGATATTGCCATGTACCACCAAAGTCAAGAATGCATAGTCTCAAAAGATCCTCTAGTACCATGTTTATCCTTTCGGTTTGTCCATCCGTCTGTGGGTGATAGGCCGTGCTTAAACTAAGTCGTGTACCCATTGCTTCTTGTAAACTATTCCAAAATTCGCTAGTGAAAATCGGGTAACGATCGCTAACTATACTAGAAGGAACTCCGTGCAACCATACTATCTCTCGAAGGTATAAAGACGCTAGCCATGATGCGGTCCTCTTGCTCTTCACAGGAATGAAGTGAGTGCTCTTCGTGAGTCTATCTACTATAACCCATATGCTAGTATTGCCCTTCCTTGACCTAGGCAATCCATCCACGAAATCCATCGAGACACTCTCCCATTTCCACAGTGGAACCTCCAAAGGATGCAATAGCCCACCGGGCTTTTTTGACTCGGCCTTTACTTGTTGGCACACCATGCACTTAGAAACGAATTCCACCACGTCCTTTTTCTTCCCGTTCCAAAAGAAAATACGCTTCATATCCTTGTACATTTTATCCCCTCCGGGATGTATAATCATCTTCGAGTGATGCGCCTCTTCGAGAACTCTCTTTACTAAGTCTCCCACTTGTGGGACACATAGTCTACCATCATGCCTTAGTCATCCCTTGTCATCTATGGCATACCTACTGAGGTGACCTGACATCTCACCTCTAATCAACTTGTCCATGATCTCGACTATCTGTGGGTCTTCCTTTTGTGAAGTTCCTACTTGGTCTAGAAGCGTAGGCCTTAACTCAAGAGATGCTAACGTGCTAGCCAACGACTCAACAACAGGTGTGAAATCAAAGGTTGCTATAAACTCTAGACTTTTCCTTTCAACAAACAAAGGATTCAAAGTCAACCTTTTCCTACTTAGCGCATCCTCCACCACGTTACCCTTGCCAGGGGTATAAGCTATATCGAAGTCATACGATGCCAAGAATTCCATCCACCTCTATTGCCTTAGATTCAAATCTTTTTTGCGAAAAGAGGTACTTAAGCGATTTGCGATCGGTATAAAACTCGAACTTCTCACCTAGAAGATAGTGGCGCCAAGACTTAAGCGCAAAAACAATCGCGGCCAATTCCAAGTCATGTGTGGGATAGTTTTTCTTGTGAACTTTAAGTTGTCTACCCCCGTAGCATATCACTTTTCCCCTCTTGCATTAGGACAATGCCTAATCTCGTGTCGCACGCATCTGTGTACACCGTAAACATCTTACCTCCGTCGGATAATGCCAAAACTGGAGCTGTGGTAAGGGCTCTGTTAAGCCTTTGGAAAGCAATGTCACACTTTATGTCCCATGCAAAAGCTAGGTTCTTCTTCGTTAACCTAGTACGAGGGGCTAAAATCTTAGTGAAGTCCTTAATGAACTTCCTATAGTAGCCCACCAAACCGAGAAAGCTTCTCACTTCCATTGCGTTCTTAGGAACTTTCCAGTCTTGCACCGTAGCTACCTTTGCGGGGTCCACAGCTATACCTTACTTAGAAACTACATGTCCAAGAAACCGAACTTCTTTTCTCCAAAAATGACACTTGGAGAACTTAGCCTTTAACTCGTGTGCTCTAAGCGTATCCATGACTTCCTTGAGAGGTCTAGCATGTTCTTCCTCGTCCTTTGAGAAGATCAAAATATCGTCCACGAAGACTACCACAAACTTGTTAAGGAACTCTCGGAACACCCTGCTCATTAAATCAACGAAGTAAGCGGGTGCATTCGTCAAACCAAACGGCATCACGAGCCATTCGAAGAAACCGTCCGGAGTCCTAAACGCAGTCTTGTCAATGATGTCCTCAGCCACTCTAAGCTGATGGAATCCTGTAGCTAGATCGAATTGAGAGAAAACAGACGCTCTTACAAGCTGGTCGAACAAGTCGTCGATTCTCGGTAGTGGGTGCCTATTCTTATTAGTTAGCTTGTTTAACTCACGATAATCTACGCATAGACGAAGCGAACCATCTACCTTAGTAGCGAATACCACCGGAGCACCGCATTTAGAAATGCTTTGCCTAATGAAATTTTTCTCAAGCAACTCCTTAACTTGCTTACTAAGCTCTTTTCTCTCGCACGGGGCCATGTGCCTAACGGGCAATGCAACTGGCTTAGCATTATCAACAAGATATATACGGAAATCTATCTTGCGTTTAGGGGGTAACCCCTTAACCTCATCAAAGACATCGGGGTATTCTCAGACTACACTTACTGACTGCAAATCATCGATAGACGAGTCAAGAGATTCTAGATAACATAACATGACAGGACCCATAGGGTTACAAGAAATTTCAAGGGTATTACCAAGGCGAGTCACGAGTCTAGCTACCCTTCGTTCATAATCGAGAATGGCTCCGTTATTTGACAGCCAATACATGCCTAGAATCAAACCGTATCCCATAAATCCAAGAACATAAGCATTACACGTGAATTCTATGCTTAAGATAGAAATCCTCAAATCCACACAAATCATAGATAAATGAGCGGAGCCACCAATTGGATTTGAAACAATAATTGGATCCTTAACTAGACTAGTACTTAGGTGCAGAGTTTCAACAACATCAGAAGAAATAAAAGTATGCGATGCGCCAGAATAAGACAAGGTTCGAATAGGACGATCAAAAAGATAGATTAAACTTTCGACAGAAATATTTCTACCTCGTTCTTGCGGAGGTACCGTGAGAGCATGGACTTGTCTTCTAAAAGAAGGTGCAGCTCCCTGCCCTTGCTTCCTTGGGAATACCTTAGCCATGTGTCCTGTCTTACCACAGTGGAAACAGCCACCCATCTTCCTTTTCTTCTTCCTGCAGTCTTTGACCAGAAGTCTAGGAATGCCACAGAAATTACACTTTCTCTTTTCACGGGATTTGTTGTTCTTCCCGCCTTTCTTTGGATCATCTTTCTTGTTCTGCGACCTTTCCACCTTCTTATCTTGAGGCACTTCTGCCTTTGCCTCATTCTTGCCCTTATCTTCCTCACTTAAGAGTGCCATGTCTACTAACCTTTCATAAGTAGCCCCCATAGGTATGTGGGTCATAGCCAAGCTGTGAAGTGGCTCATTCAATCCCTTGACAAAGCGGAGAGCCTTCTTATGAGGAGTATTCACTAAGTCCAGTCCAAACCGAGCCAGGAGATTGAATTGATTGATGTACTCCTTGACCGTCTTACTCCCTTGCTTAAGAGATAAGAACTTTTCCAGCTATAAACTTCGTTCAGCTTGTGAGAGGAATTTCATCTCAAACCTTATCCTGAAATCCATCCATGTGTCAACAAGCCTTTTGGCGTTAGTGACTTCCTACCAACAGGAAGCGTCGTCTTTGAGCAACCATACTGCCAACTGTACCTTATGCTTATCGTCCACCTCGAAGATAACGAACAGATCCTCAGTTTCTTTGAGCTAGTTCCTTGCTTCTACGAATGATTCATTCCCTTTGAAATCCTTTCCACCCGTGGCCCTAAAATCTCTATAGATCTTTGAGAAAGCATTTGCACGAGGAGGCGGCGGAGGAGGAGGAACCGCTGCAGCTGGAGGAGGAATATCTACTGGGCCTGCATCGTTGGCCCTAGCCTCTAAGTACCTCTTGAACCAGCCAGGTATTGGCACGCCCTATGGAAGGTTAAGATTCCCAAACATGCTGAAATGAAAAAGAAGAGATTCAAAACGAGGAAACAAAGGATAGTGCTAATGGCTTTTGGGGAATAGCCTTTAAATAAAACAAGACTTTTCTTGAAACATGCTTCTTTGTAAACGGTTTTGAAAATAGTTTTAGAAGGTTTTCTAAAAACTTTTGCCCAGTCTGGTAACCTTCTGCTCTGATACCAAGTGTAACACCCCACCTTCGCTAGGGTCACTCACAACGAGAATGCACTAGTTTTGGAGCGTTATTGAGGTAAACAAACACAAAAATATTACAAGACAGAACATAAATAAAACAGTGGAAGAATCAGAAGATAAATTTCATTACTTTCAAGAAGAGTCAAAACCTTTTACATCCAAAGTACCGAATAGCCAAAGTCATTATTTTCCATTACAACAAATTCTGTCTTGCATAAATAAAGAAGCATAAACTTAAAACAACAAAAGTAGCTTAATTCCCCAAAGGTAGCAGAAATGCAGCCATAGCATAGCTCAAGATCAAACCGTACATGAGCTAAACCGAAAGCAAGCGAAATCCAAGCTAAATGCTAGAGTTTCCTCCCTTAGAACCTGGAGGGTGAACGAAAGAAAAAGAGGCAAAAGAAAGCGGGTCAGTCATAAAGACTGGTAAGTCCTAGTGACTTTCAGCATAAAAACAGGTAAAGGTAACATGACATGTATAAACTGAAAGTAAACACAAGGATGATGGCAAGATGGGCAAGATAGACTAAGATGGCATGATAATTCAAGTATAAATCAAGTATAGCATCGCATGATCAAGGTTCACTGCACCAACTGTACTAGTATCCCAAACCCATGTCATATATTAACCATGAAATGATCCCTTGGCCCAATATCACGAAGTGACCCATTTCTAGGTCCAACGGAACGATCCATTAATCGATTGGCTCCCTACAAGTTCTAGCTCGTCATGTGTCTGTAACATACGGCCCTATCACAAATGCAGTTACCTGTGCTAGGTCCACCATAGGGTGTATCAAGCCCTAGGGTGCCAACCACCGACACGAATCAAGCATGCATAGTGTAAACCTACTGATGCCGAATGCTTTTTCAACTCTAGACTACATGCATAGTGTAAACCACCAACTCAGCCGTCGTTTTGGTCGCTTATAATCAGCCCATTAATCGTGTCCCAACCTGCCTAGTTCCAGGGTACCATGATACACCTAAGTGGGTTACTGCTAAAATGGACCGTGTAACTAGGGTTTCGTTCAGCAGGTTAAGTGTTGTCATTTAAATTCGTGACTTAACCCTTATTAGTCTAGCATGTCAGGTTGGTTAAGTGTTGTCTCTCAATTTCATGACTTAACCCCACTAATCCTGTGTCAAGTTGGTTAAGTGTTGTCTTTCATGTTCATGACTTAACCCTATCATGTGGCATTAATTCATTAATGCACCCCAACCTCTCACATCAGACCTGTTGTTGTGGTCACTGGATATGCCGGACGGTTTCGGGATGAATTACACCACAACTCAGTTTGACCTCGGGTTTCAAGCGTGATATGACCAACTACCCACATTGGATCCTATTGTTTGCAGTCGCTGGATTTGTCGGGCGGTTCCAGGAAGAATTACACTGTAAACTCAACCCAACCTCGAGTTGGCCATTTTCAAGTTCATTCTAGTGTCATGTCCATGTTCAAGTTTCATGTCAAGTTCGTGTCAAGTTTCATGTTTCAACTTATGCCTATTATCAAGTTCATGATTCATGTTCATAACCAATTCATGTTTTGCCTAATCTACCCAAATCGTATTCCCATCGCACGTAAACGTGAATCGATCTAAATTAGAAGTAAGTCCAAATCCAGAAATAAAGGGAATAACATCAAAACTATGATAGGCAAAAAGAACGAGCTTAAAGTGATAAAAGGTATTACAAGTCTAGCATGACATAACTTGAGATAATTGGTTACAACATCACTGGCATATAGAAAATAAAAGGATTTCAAATCTAGCATAATAAGGTGATAGTCATGGCATAAGGTGATAGTCCCAAACTTGTAAATAATAGACTGATTCAACATCACAGGCATAATAATGTTATGGACATGAAAGAGTTTGATTTACACATGAATAGGTCCAAACTGATTTCATAGCAATATTCCCAAATGTCAAGATCCAAGATGGAAACTAGAGTAGATGTGAATCGATTATCATACTTAAGTCCAATTTCACTTTATCTCATGTCCAAATTACAATTAACAAGTTTAAATCTCAAAGTAACTAGAACTTACAGATCATGGTATAAGAAATTGAGATGCAGAATTTGAATCTATAAACTAGTCGTCGAATTGTTGAATCTTGATTTGATTATAGAAGCAAATCCCCAATATGCAATTCCTAGCCATAGTCTTCAAGAAACAGTCTTCGTGTTTTATTTTATTTTAATTTAATTTAAAAGAAGCCATGTCCATCAAGAATTTGTGCAGCATAAGGTTAGAGAAGAATGGTGTAAAGAGAATGAGGCTAGGAGGCTGTTTATATAGGATTAGGCGGACGAATCTAGACTGAAAACGAGGCCAGATACATCAGAATGAACCCAGGCTCAAAACTGGGTTCTGGCACCAGGTCGACCCCCAGGTCGACCATAGGGTCAACCTGGTCCCAGGGAGGTTGACCATAGTGTCGACTCTCAGGTTTACCTGGTCCTAGGCGGGAAAATTCCCTCCTTATCTGCGCTGGGGTTTGAATTCGAATTTCGAGCTGTTTTCGATTCTGAAAATTCCTGGAACTTCAGAGGGTCATGTCTCCCTCATACGGACACCGTTTCTCGAAAACTCGGACTCGTTTCCAAGAAGGATTTCGAGACGAACGCAATGGAGCAACCCGTTTCCCTTGATGTTTACTTTAAAATTTAATTCTGCCTTGATTTATGGTTTTAACATGTTATAAAAATACGGGTTGTTACATCTTGATTGGGCTGTACACCCAAGACAAGGTAATAAGTGGTGATCGTCCAGACGTACTTGGAGATCGACCGGATATGCGAGGACCTCTCTCCTGTATTGGACATACGGGACGAGGAATAAGGTGCCTCCGGTTTCGTATAGACCTAGAATGAACTTATAAATGGATGTGTGTCTGACATTGGATTTCATTCTGTGTTATTGATAGACATCAGTTGCATAGCGTGAATTGCCTGTGTGGCATGCTGAGATGCAAAGTATCAAGGCTTCTGTTGAAAAGAAGAGTCATGTAGTTGATGATCAAAGCACGACTTTAATATAGCATAGCTTTGTGTAGCATTAATTCGCGAGCCTCACACCCCGGTGTGAACCAGAAATGGGAGAGGACCTCAGGGAGGACATGCGTTTCCTTCTAGCTAGGAGCGGTGTCTGGGTTTTGCACGCCCAGATGTTTTACTTATGTGGATGATGGATAACGAGGCGCCTCAGATATATCTGTCACTACGGTGCCAATGGTTTTGTCGGGATATGACCAGTTTACGGCCCGTAGGGCGGGGAAACGCACTACTCAGGCATTTTAATCCACTCCGTGTGGACCGGTCCTGACGCTCCAAGGGACCACCTGTGTCTGGGTCCTGAAGCTCAGGCTAGAGACTCTCGAAGCGGTAAGGATGATCCCTTGCCTTGGTTCACAGATGGAATCAAATTTCCAATAAGACATTTTGCGATTTTGATTGTAGAGCCTAGTATGGCGACATAGTGGGATGGGGCACTCATGTCGTCTATGATTGATACATTTATATTTGAATTTGATTTCTTCACTTATAGTAATAATAAAAGATTAAATTTCGCGTACCAAGCATTTTTTGGCCATTATAAGGTAAAAACTCTATCCTCCGGCTTGCGATGCATTGTGTGATGGGACCTGAGTCTTATAATAACTTCATTGTTCTTTATTTAGCATTGCCCTGCTATTTTATGCACTGGTATTCTTGGGGCTAAAACCCGTTCCGTGTTATAGGCGTGTCCCTTTATTTACCTAAATTTAAAAAATCAGATTAATAAATGTTTTAGTTCTCACACCAGTCATATGACTGACCTGGAGTTTATTGTTTTAACCTAAACTTTGGGTGACCTTATTTTCCACACCGCAAGCTAGTAGTTGTGGTTTTGCAGATTTATTCTTATAGGATCATCTGGAACTATACTCGGAAAGCTATGTATCTGTGTATTTCTTTCAGTTGTGTTTTGTATTATTTTTCCACTGCTATGTATTTGAATGTAATTTAAATCTTTGATATTTATCAAATGTATTTTATTCATTCATACTCTGTTATATTCTTGTATTCTGATGGAATTATGGTAATAAGCAATGAAATGTTCTTCTGTCTGTGTTCTGATTTTTCTTGTTCTCAACTCAATCTGGGCTTTCCTTTATGGGGAAGTTCGGGTCGTTACACAATCCATACTCTTCTGATATTATAATAATGTCTAAATCAAATAAATAGCAATCTAGTGGAACGCTCTCATCTCATGTTCCACATATATAATATATAAACAAAAACCGCAGGCGCTTATTTGGCAACGGATTCCAATTAGCAAGGTACGGGACCTCCTTCCGATAGTGTATCTCTAAAGAGGAATACACCTGGTTCAACAAGAACATCTTGTAACCTAGGCTGAACATGACCGATCACTCATTTCGCTTGAGTGTACTGAATGTATTATCACCAATGGTTGGGATCAGCAAACCTTTCCCGAAAGGTACAACATTGAAATAGATATAAGAAGTAAATGGAGTTTCTCTAGATCAGTTGACAATACACCCTAATTGGGAGCTACCCACTTAGCCATGCGACCTACCGGATTTTTACCATTTCCTGGTTGTAAGGCTTGAGGCCACGCTTATCTCAGACAGATCACACATTTATTCAATTTTTTTTTAATAATTGGGTTGATGACCCTGAATTCCATGACTTTGTTAAAGGAATTTGAGTGAGGCCTACCTTTGGTAACCCCCTTATAATCTTGCTGGAAAACTTAGAAGATTGAAGATTAACCTAAGAGATTGGGTGAAGAAAAAGTATGGTAGTGGCAACAAGCATAGTACTCATTGGAAAGAAAAACTATGGCTAATTCAAATTAAAATGATGGAAGAGCCTGCTATTCCCGTTCATCCTCCTATTGAGACCTACTCGGCCAAGTAATATCAAAAGTGCTCTCAACATTGAAGACGTGATGATCAAACAAAAACACGTTAAGATGGGAGAAAGATGGTGACAATAACAGTGCGTATTTCCACGCTTCACTCAAGAATAAATAGTGTAGTCAGAACATTGTTCGCATAGTTAACAAGCATGGAGTAACTTTGGTAAAACAAGGTGAAGTAGAAAATGCATTCCTTTTACATTTTACTGAACCGTTTGGAAATTATGATAATTTCATCCCTAACATTGATTTGGTTGACCCCGACATACTTCTTAGTTATCCGTTATTGATTACAATATCTGTGTAATGAAGTATCTGATAACAAAGTAAAAGATGTGATGCTCTCTCTCTCAACAAGAATTCGTCAGGAGGTCTAGAGGGCTTCAATGCTTTCTTTTACTCTTCTTGTTGGATGTTCATTGGACAAGATGTTTGTAAGGTCGTAAGACATGTCTTCCTAGAATCTAGCATGTTGACTTCATCAACGCTACAAATTAAACTCTCATTCCTAAAATGAAAAATGCCTCTGGAGTAAATGACTTCGGACCAATCTCGTATTGTAACACCCTCTATAAATGCATTGCCAAAGTAATCGCTTCTAGGCTAAAAAAGGCACTTCCTTCTATAATTTCATCGAATCAAGCTGCTTACTTACCTGGACGTAATATACTGGATAATGTTCTACTATCGCACGAGCTCTTAAATGGATATTCCCACTCCAATAACAGTCTGAGAGCAATGTTCAAACTTGATATAATGAAAGCATTCGACATGCTCCAATGGGACTCAATCATCAGAATTTTGGGTTATATAACTTTCCGCATCACTTTGTTGCTTGGATTCTCACTTGTATTTCGACAGCTCACTTCTCACTTTGTAGCGACCCGAACTTCCCCGGTAAGGAAAGCACAGATTACTTGAGAACATGACATAATAGAACGCAAACAGAAGAACATTTCATTGCTTATTACAACAACTCCATTAGAATACAAGAATATACAGAGTATGAATAAATATACATTCGACAAATATCAGAGATTATAATAAATTACATAGCAGCGGAAAAATAATACAAAGCACAACTGAAAGAAATACACGGATATAGAGCTTTCCGAGTATCGTTCCAGCTGTAAATCAGGATCCTGTGAATATAAATATGAAAAACCAAAACTACTAGCGGCCCGTGTCGAAAATAGGGGCACCCAGAGTTTAGGTTAAAACAATAAACTCCAAGTCAGTCATGTGACTGTTGTGAGAACTAAAACAGTTATAAATCTTTATTTTAAAAGAGAGTGATTCAAGGGACCACGCCGTATAACACGGAACGGGTTTCCTCCCAAGAATACCAGTGCATATATCAAAACAGCGCAATGATTTTTGGAAAAATGAAGCTATTAAAAGACCCAGGTCCCATCACACAATGCAACGCAAGCCGGAGGATAGGGTTTTCCCTTATAATAGCCAAACATGCTTGGTACGTCAAAACAAATCATTTGATACTATTATAGGTGTATAGTGTCAAAACAATTTCAATCATAAATATCAATCATAGGCGGCATGGGTATCATCTATCATGTCTCCATACTAGGCTCTACAAATAAAACGCAAGTCACGTATTGGAAATTGGATTTCCGTCATGAGTCGAGGCAAGGGGCAAGCTCCTCTCCGATTCGAGACACTCTAGCAAATGTCTCAGGACCCCACTATGATCCTTGGATCTTCAGGGTCGGCCCTCTCTTACTTTTGAGGATTGGCAATTCCTGAGCATACATTTCCCGGTCCTAACAGACCTATATCCGAGGCGCCTCGCATTCCAACAACCACACAGATGAAAAGTATATAAATGTCAGCCAGTTTAAGCACTGACACCACCGCTAGCTAGAAAGAAACGTCGTGCTCTCCCTGCCGTCACTATCCCGTTTTTGACTCATACCGAGGTGTGAGGCTCGCGAATTCACGCTATACACAAAGCTGCGCCACACAGGCCGTGCTTTGATCATCAACCGCAAGACTTTGCTTTTCAACAGAAGCCCTGATCATCTTCCACTTAGACTTGCCTCACAGGAAATTCACTCCATGCGACTGATGTCCATCAATATACAACCTCTGAGCTCGTACGTCTCAGAGAAGGGCGTTAAGCAAGAGAATAAATTCTCCACCGCCAAACAGATGTATATTTAATAGAGATCAATCATCACAGAATAAAATCCAATGTCAGACACACAGTCCATTTACAAGTTCGTTCTGGGTCTGAACGAAACCGGAGGCACTTTCCTCGCATATCCATCGATCTCCAAGTACGTCTGGACGATCACCAGCTGTTTCCCTCATCTTGGGTATACAGCCCAATCGAGATCATCAGCAATCACCCAAATGATGTGAAGACTTTCGGTCTTCAACCACCGTCTTCATCTTCGACTTGTCGTCGAATTGGTTATTCATAATGGGTATAAACCCGACCTTTCCGAATAGCCCGCGTATATAATAAAAACGTGTTACACAAACACAACATACGCCTCATTCCAACTCAGAATATTCTTTTATTCAAAAATTCACATTCTTAGGGAAAGGTTCCCATTAATTTTATCAAAGATAAATTCTTCTAAATTTATTCTTTAATCTTCCTTTGGATATCATTTCAAACCATATTATGGTTTTCCAAACTAGTCAGGATTAACGAACCACACCGAAGTAATTATTTATTTTATTTTCCAATCCCAACCTATTCATCCCATGGAGCAAAACTGGTAATACTCCATATCTAACACCACAGTGCTATCGGTAAAGTTAATTATCATTTCAAATTCAAATCTAATTAAAGATTTAACTATCTCTTTGGAGCAAAACTGGTGATACTCGATTCCCGATCACTTTCCAATTTTGATAATTTAAATTATCAATTCACATTTAATCTAATTAAAGATTCATTAAAACTCCACTTAGTTTTAATCCTCCCACATATCAATATCCTGCCTTTAACTAGGTTAAAGAACCAATGTCATCTAAAACACGATTCACGATAAACCCAAAATCACATTCTATTGTTAATCGGGTCAAAGAACAGGTGTTATTCAGAACACCACTCACGATAAACCCAAGAACCAATTTAAATTCAATTTCAATTAAATATCATTTAATTGGTACTCTTCATTAAATCTAAATAGAAAGATTCAATCTTTTTCTCAACTGGGCTTAAGAATGGTGTTAATGAAGACACCATCCACGACAAACCCAAATCATGTTTGATATTAAATACAAGGCTCTGAATAGAAAATATACCGGATTATATTCAATATCAAATTCTGAAACCAACAAATATCGTATTGGAAATAACGATGTAAAATATATCTTCCAAATTTCCACAACCATATCTGTATAATAACGAAACCCAACATCGAAATATTCCGAAGATAATTTCGATTCAAATCCATTTCAATTCGTATATTGGTAATTCTGATTATTTTTAAAACCACTTTCAAATTCAATTTATTTATTTCAAAAATAAATTGATTTTAATTCTAATTCAAAACTAGTTCATTTTGATAAAAATCCATTTTTATCTTTTCAAATATGGAGTTTTCCAGCCCAATTTTTCCCAAATCATTTCTTATGATTTTACACAAATTATTGATATTTTTAATAATTTTATCAAAGCCCGTACAGTCGATTTCCATCAACGGCCATCGAACTGCACTTAAAGTGACTTTTTCCAGATTTGATTTGGACAAATTTCCAAATCCAACCGTTAGATTTCAAATTTCTAATATTCATTGGAAAGCTCTTTTCGATACGAACCCAAGGTTCTGGTTTCAGGAGAATCTGACAGTCGGACCTCCCGTAATGTCCATTCGAAGTCAATGGTCGAAGTTCACAAACTACCGCGGCGCGTTCTATTCAGGCCATTATATATATAATATATATATATATTTCGTCGATTTCCTTTTAAAACGTATTTTGTAAATCGTTTTAAATTCGTTTTCGAAACGATTTCAACTTCATATTCAATTTCGAATCGAAATTGAATATTCCACATCATCGATATACAAATGATAATATTTTCAAAACGTTATATTTTGAAATCACTTCCTTTTCTATATTTATTATAAAAACGAATATAATCGATATAAATATCGCTCACGTCAAAATGGCGCATCTCTAATCAACACGGCTTTATATATTTCAAAAAATTCATTATTCTGTTCAACAAATGAATATTTATTTTATTCAACACATGAATCTATATTTCTTTCAACACATGAGCACTGTCAACACATGACTATTTTTGTTATTTAATATATTTTATAAAATTATGGTATCTATCGTTTGATTTTTAAATCAGACTCCAACCGTAAAGTAGTAAGAGAATGATTCCCTAAGTATTAACCCCGAAGGCCGAAACCAATATCAGATCAATACACAGGAAACCACTCATCTTATCTATTTTCCAGTTAGTTTCTAACTTTAAAAATGATAAAGATGTAAATTTTATTGTTAATATATTTCTTTCAACACATGATTTTTCTCAACACATGAGCATCGTCAACACATGACTATTTATTCTATTCAACACATGAATCTTTATATTTTATAATATTCTTTATTACCCAATTGGAATGAGGCCCAATCAATTACCATATAAGGTTAATTATATGGATTCCACACAACACATGTATATAATAGCACTGACAAATAATCAACCATCATCCAAAGTGCACTACACTGTATAAGCATCAAATATAGATATCTAACGCTTATAACAGCTTGTCAATCAATCGATCAACATACAACTAATTATTTGGATTAGTGTATGCCATATTTTATCCCAATACCCGTGTGAGGTTTCAAATCAACAAACACAGATTTTTATTTATTCACACACACGTTAAAAATAATATTTTTAACGATAAAATATTTTTAACTGTATCAATATTTTATTTCATTTCACATCACACAACCAATTTTCACCACAACAAACAATCAAACATACAAGCCATCCATGGTCTGTGGACGATGGGTGTCGGGTGCTACTAAGCACCGTCTGCATCCTGGTATATATTTTAACTAGAAAAGAAAATTTAAAGTGAGAAGTTCTCACCCAAGCTAAACCAAACGCCATGACTCTTCTTACATAGAAATCTTCGTCGTTCTCGCCTTTTGTCACTTTCGTTGCCCGTAGCCACTACATATATAAAAATCACATTTTTTATACAGCTACTATATAGATAAAAATTCTATTTTTACACCGCTACTATATAGATAAAAATTCTATTTTTACAACGGTGTTCATATAATAAAGATTATATTTCTATCACGCTATTATCTATACAAAAATTATATTTTTATATCGCTCTTCTTCCAATAAAGATTATATTTTTATAATGCTCCTTCCTATATAAAAATTATATTTTTATATCTACTTCTAATATAAAGATCAAATTTTTATATCATCGCTATAAAAATCACATTTTTATTTCAACATATATATAATAAAAATCAGATTTTTATTTCGCTACACATATAAAGGTCAAATTTTTACTATCTATATAATATAAAAATCGTATTTTTATTATCATACATATATAAAAATCGTTTCTTTATATCGCTACATCTAGAAAGATCTCCACTTTATATATATTAAAAATCAAATCTTTATTCTTTTCAAAATCAAATCTTTCTTAAACAAAGATCTTATCTCTTCAATTTAAAACAATGTTCCTCTTCTATAAAACTGATTTAAATAAACTAAAAACTGATTTAAATAAACTGATTTATATAAATTCAGAATTAAAAAAAACTGAACTAAATAAATTGAATTCAATAAAGTCTAATTTTAGAAATGGGATAAAACTCATAGTTGGAAGAAGAGGGGGGCGCGGGGCCTTGCGTGCTCGTCGGTGGTGGAAACCAGGCGAGGAGGAGGGTGGCGAATGGTCAGGGGCTAGCCATTGGGGGCGGCGCAGGGAAGAAAAGGGGGTTTCGGTGGTTTTAGGGTTTGGAAGGGGGGCGAATCGGGAGGAGAAAGAACGGTCTTAGGTGGCGTCGGAGGAGGAGGAGGGTCGGGCGCGCCAGCTCCGGCGATCTCCAGGGGTGCGGTGGCGAAGGTGAAAGGGGAGGAGGGTGGGCGAGATTGACGGGTTCTTCCTTCGTTTTATTTATGTTATTTTTTCTTTTCTTTCTGTGGTTCGATTTTGAGAATAAGGGGAAAGGGGGAATCGGGTTAACTTAGAGGAAGAGGGGGTTGGCCCTTTTTGTTTAATATAATTTTTTTTATAATTAATTATCCCGGAAAAGTAACTTTTTATTTCGACCTCCAAACGAGACCCACCGGTTGTCGTCTATAGCTAATTACCCCCATTCCGAACACAATGGGATATGTATCGTAAGCTGATTCGATCCGTTTTCGTCAAAATCAAAATATAACTCTATATATTGAATTTGAACGCACATTTCAATTTACCGGGGCCACATACGAACTTAAAAATTCCTAAAAAATATTTTCTAGCTTCGTATTGACGATACGGTCATAACAAAACTAGTTTCATCGAATTCTGAGACCGTTTGAAAAATGGCCATTTTCCAGTCGATTAAAATCAACTAAAACTGGCCAAATGCATTTTCCTTTGCCACGCTCACATATTGAATCGGAAAATTATGAAAATTGGAATCTAGCAAAAATTTGACATCCCGGATCCAACAAAAGTGGTTCCGTCGAAATCCGAGGTCGTTTGCAAAATTACCATTTTTAAGGGCCAGAATTCCATAGCGGTTAGTCTGAATTTTCAACTGGGCATATCTTTTGATCCCCGCTATGAAATTTCGATTTTCCGGATTCGTTGGAAAGATATTCTTAATTAGATTCAAATAATTTTGGTTTCGCTAAAATCTGGTTTACTTTGAATCCTGTACATCCATTTGAAGTTTGAAATCGAATTATCGAACTACCGCGCCATTTTTAATTCCTTTTATAATTTAAAATAAATATTTATATTCTAACGACGATTCAAATAAATATATACATTCTAATTCTATTCAAAATAATTTTCTCGTCGTTATTATTTAAAATAATCCATTTTAAATAATCAAAATTCGTTAAAATTGCCAAAATAAAAAATTTAAACTAGCTTAGATTTTTGGGTTATTACAATCTCCCCCACTTAAAACTTTTCGTCCCCGAAAAGGAACGAAGCCGAAAGTTTTTTAACTAATCAACTCCACTTTCACTATTTTCATTACGGCTTAAGTTCTTCAACTTTTCAGTTTCCAAGAACTTTTCAAATTTTTCAAAAATTTGGATAACACCCTAAATTTACAAAAAATTTCGCCATAACCTCCCCTGCACCGGGGACTTCGGGATATTTCATATAGCCTCCCATGGCCTTCTTCAATCCAAAATAAAAAGAAAAAGCCAATCGGCTCATAAAATCATCAGCACCCAAAGAAATACAATAAACATGTACCTATTTGTCGGGCAAAAAATTTCATTCTTCTGCTCTAGCCTCCTTGCTATGATCTGTTCAATGTAAGTACATGTATATGCACGCAAATGCGACTAATTTTCAATAACACTCACGATTTGATTAATTTGGCTAAAGGTTCAACTTTTAATTAATCAACCAATAATCAAACAACACAACCATCAATCAATTAGTTGATTAGCTTTTCAAATACATAACTTTGATATATATACAGAAAATCATGTTTTTGATGCCACATCACAACAATAAATCTATCTATATTTTTGGTTCTCACACCATTCTAATGGAAATATATAGATATCACACCTTCGAAACTCGAATATGAATACTGATGATGATGCACCATCATCAGAATCATTCTCGGGTGTCTAGAATGTGATTCTATATCTATCCAGTATATTAAAACTTCGAATATACGTTCATGACGCGTATAGGCGAAATCTTTATACTCGATTGTCCAAAATCAATATATATAAAATATTCAAATACATATAATACGATTTAAATTCCAAAACAAAATTGTTTTCATTCAAAAAATATACTCTTCACACTCGTTCTAGGATACTATTGATCCTATCTCTAACGAGTCATCCTTATTGGACATTGCTAATCCAATTTCTGATGAATTCTTTCATTTGGTTCTAATGTGTCTTGTTCTCGAGCTCTGTAAACCAAAGCTCTAATACCACTCTATAGCGACCCGAACTTCCCCGGTAAGGAAAGCACGGATTACTTGAGAATATGACATAATAGAACACAAGCAGAAGAACATTTCATTGCTTATTAAAACAATTCCATCAGAATACAAGAATATACAGAGTATGAATAAATATGCATTCGACAAATATCAAAGATTACAATAAATTACAAAGCAGCGGAAAAATAATACAAAGCACAACTGAAAGAAATACACGGATACAGAGCTTTCCGAGTATCGTTCCAGCTGTAAATCAGGATCCTGTGAATATAAATTTGCAAAACCAAAACTACTAGCTGCCCATGTCGAAAATAGGGGCACCTAGAGTTTAGGTTAAGACAATAAACTCCAGGTCAGTCATGTGACTGGTGTGAGAACTAAAACAGTTATAAATCTTTATTTTAAAAGAGAGTGATTCAAGGGACCACGCCGTATAACACGGAACGAGTTTCCTCCCAAGAATACCAGTGCATATATCAAAACAGCGCAATGCTTTTTGGAAAAATGAAGCTATTATAAGACCCAGGTCCCATCACACAATGCAACGCAAGCCGGAAGATAGGGTTTTCCCTTATAATAGCCAAACATGCTTGGTACGTCAAAACAAATCATTTGGTACTAATATAGGTGTATAGTGTTAAAACAATTTCAATCATAAATATCGATCATAGGCGGCATGGGTACCATCTATCATGTCGCCATACTAGGCTCTACAAATAAAACCGTAAGTCACGTATTGGAAATTGGATTTCCGTCATGATTCGAGGCAAGGGGCAAGCTCCTCTCCGATTCGAGACACTCTAGCAAATGTCTCAGCTACCCACTATGATCCTTGGATCTTCAGGGCCGGTCCTCTCTTACTTTTAAGGATTGGCAATTCCTGAGCACACGTTTCCCGGTCCTAACAGACCTATATCCGAGGCACCTCGCATTCCAACAACCACACGGATGAAAAGTATATAAATGTCAGCCAGTTTAAGCACTGACACCACCGCTAGCTAAAAAGAAACGTCGTGCTCTCCCTGCAGTCACTATCCCATTTTTGACTCATACCGAGGTGTGAGGCTCGCGAATTCACGCTATACACAAAGCTGCGCCACACAGGCTGTGCTTTGATCATCAACCACAAGACTTTGCTTTTCAACAGAAGCCCTGATCATCTACCACTTAGGCGTGCTACACAGACAATTCAATCGATGCTACTGATGTCCATCAATATACAACTTCTGAGCTCGTACGTCTCAGAGAAGGGCGTTAAGCAAGAGAATAAATTCTCCGTCGCCAAACAGATGTATATTTAATAGAGATCAATCATCACTGAATAAAATCCAATGTCAGACACACAGTCCATTTACAAGTTCGTTCTGGGTCTGAACGAAACCGGAGGCACTTTCCTCGCATATCCATCGATCTCCAAGTACGTCTGGACGATCACCAACTATTTCCCTCATCTTGGGTGTACAGCCCAATCGAGATCATCAGCAATCACCCAAACGATGTGAAGACTTCCGGTCTTCAACCACCGTCTTCACCTTCGACTTGTCGTCGAATCGGTTATTCAGAATACGTATAAACCCGGCCTTTTCGAATAACCTGCGTATATAATAAACGCGTGTTACACAAACACAACATACGCCTCATTCCAACTCAGAATATTCTTTTATTCAAAAATTCACATTCTTGGGGAAATGTTCCCATTAATTTTATCAAATATAAATTCTTCTAAATTTATTCTTTAATCTTCCTTTGGATATCATTTCAAACCATATTATGGTTTTCCAAACTAGTTGGGATTAGCGAATCACACCGAAGTAATTATTTATTTTATTTTCCAATCCCAACCTATTCATCCCATGGAGCAAAACTGGTAATACTCCATATCTAACACCACGGTGCTATCGGTAAAGTTAATTACCATTTCACGTTCAAATCTAATTAAAGATTTAACTACCGCTTTGGAGCAAAACTGGTGATACTCCATTCCTGATCACTTTCCAATTTTGATAATTTAAATTATCAAGTCACATTCAATCTAATTAAAGATTCATTAAAACTCCACTTAGTTTTATTCCACCCACATATCAATATCCTACCTTTAACTGGGTTAAAGAACCAATGTCATCTAAAACACGATAAACCTAAAATCACATTCAATTGTTAATCAGGTCAAAGAACAGGTGTTATTCAAAACACCGCTCACGATAAACCCAAGAACCAATTTAAATTCAATTCCTATTAATTATTATTTAATTGGTACTCTTCATTAAATCTAAATAGAATGATTCAATCTTTTTCTCAACTGGGCTTAAGAACGGTGTTAATGAAGACACCATCCACAAAAAACCCAAATCACGTTTGATATTAAATACAAGGCTCTAAATAGAAAATATACCGGCTTATATTCAATATCAAATTCTGAAACCAACAAATATCGTATTGGAAATAACGATATAAAATTTATCTTTCAAATTTCCACAACCATATTTGTATAATCACGAAACCCAACATCGAAATATTCCGAAGATAATTTCGATTCAAATCCATTTCAATTCGTATATTGGTAATTATGATTATTTCTAAAACCACTTTCAAATTCAATTTATTTATTTCAAAAATAAATTGATTTTAATTCTAGTTCAAAACTAGTTCATTTTGATAAAAATCTATTTTTATCTTTTCAAATATGGAGTTTTTCAGCCCATTTTTCCCCAAATCATTTCTTATGATCTTACACAAATTATTGATATTTTTAATAATTTTATCAAAGCCCGTACAGTCGATTTCCATCAACGGCCATCGAACTGCACTTACAGCGACCTTTTCCAGATTTGATTTGGACATAATTCCAAATTCAACCGTTAGATTTCAAATTTCTAATATTCATTGAAAAGCTCTTTTCGATACGAACCCAACGGTTCCGGTTTTAGGAGAATCCGACGGTCGGACCTCCCGTAATGTCCATTCGAAGTCAATGGTCAAAATTCATGAACTGCCGCGGCGCGGCGCGTTCTATCCAGGCCATTATATATAATATGTATATTATATATATTTGGTCGATTTCCTTTTAAAACGTATTTTATAAATCGTTTTAAATTCGTTTTCGAAACGATTTTAACTTCATATTCAATTTCAAATCGAAATTGAATATTCCACATCATCGATATACAAATGATAATATTTTCAAGACATTATATTTTTAAATCACTTCCTTTTCTATATTTATTATAAAAACGAATATAATCGATATAAATATCGCTCACGTCAAAATGGGGCATCTCTAATCAACACGGCTTTATATATTTCAATAAATTCGTTATTCTATTCAACAAATGAATATTTATTCTATTCAACACTTGAATCTATATTTCTTTCAACACATGAATATTCTCAACACATGAGCACTGTCAACACATGACTATTTTTGTTATTTAATATATTTTATAAAATTATGGTATCTATCGTTTGATTTTTAAATCAGACTCCAACCGTAAAGTAGTAAGAAAATGATTCCCTAAGTATTAACCCCGAAGGCCGAAACCAATATCAGATCAATACTCAGGAAACCACTTATCTTATCTATTTTCCAGTTAGTTTCTAACTTTAAATATGATAAAGACGTAAATTTTATTGTTAAAATATTTCTTTCAACAAATGATTTTTCTCAACACATGAGCATCGTCAACACATGACTATTTATTCTATTCAACACATGAATCTTTATATTTTATAATATTCTTTATTTCCCAATTGGAATGAGGCCCAATCAATTACCATATAAGGTTAATTACATGGATTCCACACAACACATGTATATAATAGCGCTGACAAATAATCAACAATCATCCAAAGTGCACTACACTGTATAAGCATCAAATATAGATATCTAACGCTTATAATAGCATGTCAACCAATCGATCAACATATAACTAATTATTGGGATTAGTGTATGTCGTATTTTATCCCAATACCCGTGTGGGGTTTCAAATCAACAAACACAGATTTTTATTTATTCACACACAGGTTAAAAATAATATTTTTAACGATAAAATATTTTTAACCGTATCAATATTTTATTTCATTTCACATCACACAATCAATTTTCACCACAACAAACAATCAAACATACAAGTCATCCATGGTTTGTGGACGGTGTCGGGTGCTACTAAGCACCGTCTGCATCCTAGTATATATTTTAACTAGAAAAGAAAATTTAAAGTGAGAAGTTCTCACCCAATCTAAACCAAACGCCATGACTCTTCTTAGGTAGAAATCTTCGTCGTTCTCGCCTTTTGTCACTTTCGTTGCCCATAGCCACTACATATATAAAAATCACATTTTTATACTGCTACTATATAGATAAAAATTCTATTTTTACACCGCTACTATATAGATTAAAATTCTATTTTTACAACGGTGTTCATATAATAAAGATTATATTTCTATCATGCTATTATCTATACAAAAATTATATTTTTATATCTCTCTTCTTCCAATAAAGATTATATTTTTATAACGCTCCTTCCTATATAAAAATTATATTTTTATATCTACTTCTAATATAAAGATCGAATTTTATATCATCGCTATAAAAATCACATTTTTATTTCAACATATATATAATAAAAATCAGATTTTTATTTCGCTACACATATAAAGATCAAATTTTTACTATCTATATAATATAAAAATCATTTTTTTATTATCATACATATATAAAAATCGTTTCTTTATATCGCTACATCTAGAAAGAATTCCTCTTTATATATATTAAAAATCAAATCTTTATTCATTTCAAAATCAAATCTTTCTTAAACAAAGATCTTATCTTTTCAGTTTAAAACCATGTTCCTCTTCTATAAAACTGATTTAAATAAACTAAAAACTGATTTAAATAAACTGATTTATATAAATTCAGAATTAAAAAAAAACTAAACTAAATAAATTGAATTCAATAAAGTCTGATTTTAGAAATGGGATAAAACTCACAATTGAAAGAAGAGGGGAGCGCGGGGCCTTGTGTGCTCATCGGAGGTGAAAACCAGGCGAGGAGGAGGGTGGCGGATAGTCAAGGGCTAGCCATTGGGGGCGGCGCAGGGAAGAAAAGGGGGTTTCGGCGGTTTTAGGGTTTGGAAGGGGGGCGAATCGGGAGGAGAAAGAAGGGGCTGAGGTGGCATCGGAGGAGGAGGAGGGTGGGGCGCGCCAGCTCCGGCGATCTCCAGGGGTGCGGCGACGACGGTGAAAGGGGAGGAGGGTGGGCGAGATCGACGGGTTCTTCCGTCATTTTCTTTTCTTTTCTTTCTGTGGTTCGATTTTGAGAATAAGGGGAAAGGGGGGAATCGGGTTAACTTAGAGGAAGAGGGGGTTGGCCCTTTGTGTTTAATATAATTTTTTTTATAATTAATTATCCCGGAAAAGTAACTTTTTATTTCGATCTCCAAACGTGACCCACCGACTGTCGTCTATAGCTAATTACCCTCATTCCGAACACAATGGGATATGTATCGTAAGCTGATTTGATCCATTTTCGTCAAAATCAAAATATAACTCTATATATTGAATTTGAACGCACATTTCAATTTACCGGGGCCACAAACGAACTCTAAAAATTCCTAAAAAAAATTTCTAGCTTCGTATTGACGATATGGTCATAAAAAAACTAGTTTCATCGAATTCTGAGACCGTTTGAAAAATGGCCATTTTCCAGTCGATTAAAATCAACTAAACCTGGCCAAACGCGTTTTCCTTTGCCACGCTCACATATTGAATCGGAAAATTATGAAAATTGGAATCTAGCAATAATTTGACATCCCGGATCCAGCAAAAGTGGTTCCGTCGAAATCCGAGGTCATTTGCAAAATTTCCATTTTTAAGGGCCAGAATTCCATAGCGATTATTCTGAATTTTCAACTGGGCATATCCTTTGATCCCCGCTATGAAATTTCGATTTTCCGGATTCGTTGGAAAGATATTCTTAATTAGATTCAAATATTTTTCGTTTCCCTAAAATCCGGTTTATTTTGATTCCTGTACATCCATTTGAAGTTTGAAATCGAATTATCGAACTACCGCGCCATTTTTAATTCCTTTTATAATTTAAAATAAATATTTATATTCTAAGGACGATTCAAATAAATATATACGTTCTGATTCTATTCAAAATAATTTTCTTGTCGTAATTATTTAAAATAATCCATTTTAAATAATCAAAATTCGTTAAAATTGCCAAAATAAAAATTTTAAACTGGCTCAGATTTTCCGGGTTATTACAATCTTCCCCACTTAAAACTTTTCGTCCCCGAAAAGGAAAGAATCTGAAAGTTGTTTAACTAATAAACTCAACTTTCACTATTTTCATTACGTCTTAAGTTCTTCAACTTTTCAGTTTCTAAGAACTTTTCAAATTTTTCAAAGATTTGGCTAACACCCTAAATTTCTGAAAAATTTCACCATAACCTCCCCTGCACCGTGGACTTCGGGATATTTCATATAGCCTCCTATGGCCTTCTTCAATCCAAAAGAAAAAGAAAAAGCCAATCGGCTCATAAAATCATCATCACCCAAAGAAATACAATAAACATGTACCTATTTGTCGGGCAAACAAGTTTTTTCTTCTGCTCTAGCCTCCTAGCTATGACCTGTTCAATGTAAGTACATGTATATGCACGCAAATGGGACTAATTTTCAATAACACTCACTATTTGATTAATTTGGCTAAAGGTTCAACTTTTAATTAATCAACCAATAATCAAACAACACAACCATCAATCAATTGGTTGATTAGCTTTTCAAATACATAACTTTGATATATATATATATATATGCAGAAAATCATGTTTTTATGCCAAATCACAACAATAAATCTATCTATATTTTTGCTTCTCACACCAGTCTAATGGAAATATATAGATATCACACCTTCGAAACTCTAATATGAATACTGATGATGATGCACCATCATCAGAATCATTCCCGGGTGTCTAGAATGTGATTCTATATCTATCCAGTATATTAAAACTTCGAATATACGTTCATGACGCATATAAGAGAAATCTTTATTTACTCGATTGTCCAAAATCAATATATATAAAATATTCAAATACGTATAATACGATTTAAATTTCAAAACAAAATTGTTTTCATTCAAAAAATATACTCTTCACACTCGTTCTAGGATACTACTGATCCTATCTCTAACGAGTCATCCTTATTGGACATTGCTAATCCAATTTCTGATGAATTCTTTCGTTTGGTTCTAATGTGTCTTGTTCCCGAGCTCTGTAAACCAAAGCTCTGATACCACTCTGTAGCGACCTGAACTTCCCCGGTAAGGAAAGCACGGATTACTTGAGAACATGACATAATAGAACGCAAACAGAAGAACATTTCATTGCTTATTACAACAATTCCATCAGAATACAAGAATATACAGAGTATGAATAAATATACATTCGACAAATATCAAAGATTACAATAAATTACATAGCAGCGGAAAAATAATACAAAGCACAACTAAAAGAAATACACGGATATAGAGCTTTCCGAGTATCGTTCCAACTATAAATCAGGATCCTGTGAATATAAATCTGCAAAACCAAAACTACTAGCTGCCCGTGTCGAAAATAGGGGCACCCAGAGTTTAGGTTAAAACAATAAACTCCAGGTCAGTCATGTGACTGGTGTGAGAACTAAAATTGTTATAAATCTTTATTTTAAAAGAGAGTGATTCAAGGGACCACGCCGTATAACACGTAATGGGTTTCCTCCCAAGAATACCGGTGCATATATCAAAACAGCGCAATGCTTTTTGAAAAAATGAAGCTATTATAAGACCCAGGTCCCATCGCACAATGCAACGCAAGCCGGAGGATAGGGTTTTCCCTTATAATAGCCAAACATGCTTGGTACGTCAAAACAAATCATTTGATACTATTATAGGTGTATAGTGTCAAAACAATTTCAATCATAAATATCGATCAAAGGCGGCATGGGTACCATCTATCATGTCGCCATACTGGCTCTACAAATAAAACCGCAAGTCACGTATTTGAAATTGGATTTCCGTCATGAGTCGAGGCAAGGGGCAAGCTCCTCTCTGATTCGAGACACTCTAGCAAATGTCTCAGGACCCCACTATGATCCTTGGATCTTCAGGGCCGGTCCTCTCTTATTTTTGAGGATTGGCAATTCCTAAGCACACGTTTCCCAGTTCTAACAGACCTATATCCGAGGCCCTCGCATTCCAACAACCACACAGGTGAAAAGTATATAAATGTCAGCCAGTTTAAGCACTGACACCACCGCAAGCTAGAAAGAAACATCGTTCTCTCCATACAGTCACTATCCCATTTTTGACCCATACCGAGGTGTGAGGCTCGCGAATTCACGCTATACACAAAGCTGCGCCACACAGGTCGTGCTTTGATCATCAACCACAAGACTTTGCTTTTTAACAGAAGCCCTGATCATCTGCCACTTAGGCGTGCCACACAGGCAATTCACTCCATGCGACTGATATCCATCAATATACAACCTCTGAGCTCGTACGTCTCAGAGAAGGGCATTAAGCAAGAGAATAAATTCTCCACCGCCAAACAGATGTATATTTAATAGAGATCAATCATCACAGAATAAAATCCAATGTCAGACACATAGTCCATTTACAAGTTCGTTCTGGGTCTGAACGAAACCGGAGGCACTTTCCTCGCATATCCATCGATCTCCAAGTACGTCTGGACGATCACCAACTGTTTCCCTCATCTTGGGTGTACATCCCAATCAAGATCATCTGCAATCACCCAAACGATGTGAAGACTTCCGGTGTTCAACCACCGTCTTCATCTTCGACTTGTCGTCGAATCAGTTATTCAGAATGGGTATAAACCCGACCTTTCCGAATAACCCGCGTATATAATAAACACGTGTTACACAAACACAACATACGCCTCATTCCAACTCAGAATATTCTTTTATTCAAAAATTCACATTCTTAGGGAAAGGTTCCCATTAATTTTATCAAAGATAAATTCTTCTAAATTTATTCTTTAATCTTCCTTTGGATATCATTTCAAACCATATTATGGTTTTCCAAACTAGTCGGATTAGCGAACCACACCGAAGTAATTATTTATTTTATTTTCCAATCCCAACCTATTCATCCCATGGAGCAAAACTGGTAATACACCATATCTAACACCACAATGCTATCGGTAAAGTTAATTACCATTTCACGTTCAAATCTAATTAAAGATTTAACCATCGCTTTGGAGCAAAACTGGTGATACTCCATTCCCGATCACTTTCCAATTTTGATAATTTAAATTATCAATTCACATTCAATCTAATTAAAGATTCATTAAAACTCCACTTAGTTTTAATCCTCCCACATATCAATATCCTTCCTTTAACTGGGTTAAAGTACCAATGTCATCTATAACACGATTCATGATAAACCCAAAATCACATTCTATTGTTAACCGGGTCAAAGAACAGGTGTTATTCAAAACACCGCTCACGATAAACCCAAGAACCAATTTAAATTCAATTCCAATTAAATATCATTTAATTGATACTCTTCATTAAATGTAAATAGAAAGATTCAATCCTTTTCTAAACTGGGCTTAAGAACGGTGTTAATGAAGACACCATCCACGACAAACGCAAATCACGTTTGACATTAAATACAAGCCTCAGAAAAGAAAATATACCGGCTTATATTCAATATCAAATTCCGAAACCAACAAATATCGTATTGGAAATAACGATATAAAATATATCTTTCAAATTTCCACAACCATATCTGTATAATCATGAAACCCAACATCGAAATATTCCGAAGATAATTTCGATTCAAATCCATTTCAATTCGTATATTGGTAATTCTGATTATTTTTAAAACCACTTTCAAATTCAATTTATTTATTTCAAAAATTAATTGATTTTAATTCTAGTTCAAAACTAGTTCATTTTGATAAAAATCTATTTTTATCTTTTCAAATATGGAGTTTTTCAGCCCAATTTTTCCCAAATCATTTCTTATGATTTTACACAAATTATTGATATTTTTAACAATTTTATCAAAAGCCCGTACAGTCAATTTCCATCAACGGCCATCGAACTGCACTTACAGCGACCTTTTCCAGATTTGTTTTGGACATAATTCCAAATCCAACCGTTAGATTTCAAATTTCGAATATTCATTGGAAAGCACTTATCGATATGAACCCGATGGTTCCTGTTTCAGGAGAATCCGACGGTCGGACCTCCCGTAATGTCCATTCGAAGTCAATGGTCAAAATTCACGAACTGCTGCGGCACGGCGCATTCTATTCAGGCCATTATATATTATATAATATATATAGTATATATATTTCGTCGCTTTCCGTTTAAAACGTATTTTATAAATCGTTTTAAATTCGTTTTCGAAACGATTTCAACTTCATATTCAATTTAGAATCAAAATTGAATATTCCACATCATCGATATACAAATGATAATATTTTCAAAACGTTATATTTTGAAATCACTTCCTTTTCAATATTTATTATAAAAATTAATATAATCGATATAAATATCGCTCACGTCAAAATGGCGCATCTCTAATCAACATGGCTTTATATATTTCAATAAATTCGTTATTCTATTCAACAAATGAATATTTATTCTATTCAACACATGAATCTATATTTCTTTCAACACATGAATATTCTCAACACATGAGCACTGTCAACACATGACTATTTTTGTTATTTAATATATTTTATAAAATTATGGTATCTATCGTTTGATTTTTAAATCAGACTCCAACTGTAAAGTAGTAAGAGAATGATTCCCTAAGTGTTAACCCCGAAGGCCGAAACCAATATCAGATCAATACCCAGAAAACCACTCATCTTATCTATTTTCCAGTTAGTTTCTAACTTTAAATATGATAAAGATGTAAATTTTATTGTTAAAATATTTCTTTCAACACATGATTTTTCTCAACACATGAGCATCGTCAACACATGACTATTTATTCTATTCAACACATGAATCTTTATATTTTATTATATTCTTTATTTCCCAATTGGAATGAGGCCCAATCAATTACCATATAAGGTTAATTATATGGATTCCACACAACACATGTATATAATAGCACTGACAAATAATCAACCATCATCCAAAGTGCACTACACTGTATAAGTATCAAATATAGATATCTAACGCTTATAACAGCCTGTCAATCAATCGATCAACATACAACTAATTATTGGGATTAGTCTATGTCGTATTTTATTCACACACACGTTACAAATAATATTTTTAACGATAAAATATTTTTAACTGTATCAATATTTTATTTCATTTCACATCACACAATCAATTTTCACCACAATAAACAATCAAACATACAAGCCATCCATGGTCTGTGGACGACGGGTGTCGGGTGCTACTAAGCACCGTCTGCATCCTAGTATATATTTTAACTAGAAAAGAAAATTTAAACTGAGAAGTTCTCACCCAAGCTAAACCAAACGCCATGACACTTCTTAGGTAGAAATCTTCGTCGCTCTCGCCTTTTGTCACTTTCGTTGCCCGTAGCCACTACATATATAAAAATCACATTTTTATACCGCTACTATATAGATAAAAATTCTATTTTTACACCGCTACTATATAGATAAAAATTCTATTATTACACCGCTACTATATAGATAAAAATTCTATTTTTACAACGGTGTTCATATAATAAAGAATACAATTTTATCACGCTATTATCTATACAAAAATTATATTTTTATATCGTTCATCTTCCAATAAAGATTATATTTTTATAACGCTCCTTCCTATATAAAAATTGTATTTTTATATCTACTTCTAATACAAAAATCGAATTTTTATATGATCGCTACAAAAATCACATTTTTATTTCAACATATATACAATAAAAATCAGATTTTTATTTCGCTACACATATAAAGGTCAAATTTTTACTATCTATATAATATAAAAATCGTATTTTTATTATCATACATATATAAAAATTGTTTCTTTATATCGCTAAATCTAGAAAGAACTCCTCTTTATATATATTAAAAATCAAATCTTTATTCATTTCAAAATCAAATCTTTCTTAAACAAAGATCTTATCTTTTCAATTTAAAACAATGTTCCTCTTCTATAAAACTGATTTAAATAAACTAAAAACTGATTTAAATAAACTGATTTATATAAATTCAGAATTAAAAAAAAACTGAACTAAATAAATTGAATTCAATAAAGTCTGATTTTAGAAATGGGATAAAACTCACAGTTGGAAGAAGAGGGGGGCTCGGGGCCTTGCGTGCTCGTCGGAGGTGGAAACCAGGCGAGGAGGAGGGTGGCGGATGGTCAGTGGCTAGCCATTAGGGTCGGCGCAGGAAACAAAAAAGGGTTTTGGCGATTTTAAGGTTTGGAAGGGGGCGAATCGGGAGGAGAAAGAAGGGGCTGAGGTGGCGTTGGAGGAGGAGGAGGGTGGGGCGTGCCAGCTCCTACGATCTCCAGGGGTGTGGTGGCGATGGTGAAAGGGGAGGAAGGTGGGCGAGATCGACGAGTTCTTCCGTCGTTTTTTTATATTATTTTTTCTTTTCTTTTTGTGGTTCGATTTTGAGAATAAGGGGAAAGGGGGGGAATCGGGTTAACTTAGAGGAAGAGGGGGTTGGCCCTTTTTGTTTAATATAATTTTTTTTTATAATTAATTATCCCGGAAAGGTAACTTTTTATTTTGACCTCCAAACGAGACCCACCGACTGTCGTCTATAGCTAATTACCCCCATTCCGAACAAAATGGGATATGTATCGTAAGCTGATTCGATCCGTTTTCGTCAAAATCAAAATATAACTCTATATATTGAATTTGAACGCACATTTCAATTTACCGGGGCCATATACGAACTCTAAAAATTCCTAAAAAATATTTTCTAGCTTCGTATTGACGATACGGTCATAACAAAACTAGTTTCATCGAATTCTGAGACCGTTTGAAAATGGCCATTTTCCAGTCGATTGAAATCAACTAAAACTGGCCAAACGTGTTTTCCTTTGCCACACTCACATATTGAATTGGAAAATTATGAAAATTGGAATCTAGCAATAATTTGACATCCCGGATCCAACAAAAGTGGTTCCGTCGAAATCCAAGGTCATTTGCAAAATTTCCATTTTTAAGGGCAGAATTCCATAGCGATTATTCTGAATTTTCAACTGGGCATATCTTTTGATCCCCGCTATGAAATTTCGATTTTCCGGATTCGTTGGAAAGATATTCTTAATTAGATTCAAATATTTTTGGTTTCGCTAAAATCCGGTTTATTTTGAATCCGGTACATCCATTTGAAGTTTGAAATCGAATTATCGAACTACCGCGCCATTTTTAATTCCTTTTACAATTTAAAATAAATATTTATATTCCAAGGACGATCCAAATAAATATATACGTTCTGATTCTATTCAAAATAATTTTCTCGTCGTTATTATTTAAAATAATCCATTTTAAATAATCAAAATTCGTTGAAATTGCCAAAATAAAAATTTTAAACTGGCTCAGATTTTCTGGGTTATTACAATCTCCCCCACTTAAAACTTTTCGTCCCCGAAAAGGAACGAAGCCGAAAGTTGTTTAACTAATCAACTCAACTTTCACTGTTTTCATTACGTCTTAAGTTCTTCAACTTTTCAGTTTCTAAGAACTTTTCAAATTTTTCAAAAATTTGGCTAACACCCTAAATTTCCGAAAAATTTCGCCATAACCTCCCCTGCACCGGGGACTTCGGGATATTTCATATAGCCTCCCATGGCCTTCTTCAATCCAAAAGAAAAAGAAAAAGCCAAGCGGCTAGCCAATCGGCTCATAAAATCATCATCACCCAAAGAAATACAATAAACATGTACCTATTTGTCGGGCAAACAATTTTATTCTTCTGCTCTAGCCTCCTTGCTATGACCTGTTCAATATAAGTACATGTATATGCACGCAAATGCGACTAATTTTCAATAACACTCACTATTTGATTAACTTGGCTAAAGGTTCAACTTTTAATTAATCAACCAATAATCAAACAACACAACCATCAATCAATTAGTTGATTTGCTTTTCAAATACATAACTTTGATATATATACAGAAAATCATGTTTTTGATGCCAGATCACAACAATAAATCTATCTATATTTTTGGTTCTCACACCAGTCTAGTGGAAATATATAGATATCACACCTTCAAAACTCGAATAAGAAGACTGATGATGATGCACCATCATCAGAATCATTCCCGGGTGTCTAGAATGTGATTCTATATCTATCCAGTATATTAAAACTTCGAATATACGTTCATGACGCATATAAGCGAAATCTTTATATACTCGATTGTCCAAAATCAATATATATAAAATATTCAAATATGTATAATACGATCTAAATTTCAAAACAAAATTGCTTTCATTCAAAAAATATACTCTTCACACTCGTTCTAGGATACTACTGATCCTATCTCTAACGAGTCATCCTTATTGGACAATGCTAATCCAATTTCTGATAAATTCTTTCATTTGTTTCTAATGTGTCTTGTTCTCGAGCTCTGTAAACCAAAGCTCTGATACCATTCTGTAGCGACCCGAACTTCCCCGGTATGGAAAGAACGGATTACTTGAGAACATGACATAATAGAATGCAAACAGAAGAACATTTCATTGCTTATTACAACAATTCCATCAGAATACAAGAACATACAGAGTATGAATAAATATACATTCGACAAATATCAAAGATTACAATAAATTACATAGCAGCGGAAAAATAATACAAAGCACAACTGAAAGAAATACACGGATACAGAGCTTTCCGAGTACCGTTCCAGCTGTAAATCAGGATCCTGTGAATAAAAATCTGCAAAACCAAAACTACTAGCTGCCCGTGTCGAAAATAGGGGCACCCAGAGTTTAGGTTAAAACAATAAACTCCAGGTCAGTCATGTGACTGGTGTGAGAACTAAAACAGTTATAAATCTTTATTTTAAAAGAGAGTGATTCAAGGGACCATGCCGTATAACATGAAACGGGTTTCCTCCCAAGAATACCGGTGCATATATCAAAACAGCGCAATACTTTTTGGAAAAATGAAGCTATTATAAGACCCAGGTCCCATCACACAATGCAACGCAAGCCGGAGGATAGGGTTTTCCCTTATAATAGCCAAACATGCTTCGTATATCAAAACAAATCATTTGATACTATTATAGGTGTATAGTGTCAAAACAATTTCAATCATAAATATCAATCATAGGCAACATGGGTACCATCTATCATGTCGCCATATTAGGCTCTACAAATAAAACCACAAGTCACGTATTGGAAATTGGATTTCCGTCATGAGTCGAGGCAAGGGGCAAGCTTCTCGCTGATTCGAGACACTCTAGCAAATGTCTCAGGACCCCACTATGATCCTTGGATCTTCAGGGCCGGTCCTCTCTTACTTTTGAGGATTGGCAATTCATGAGCTCACGTTTTCCGGTCCTAACAGACCTATATCCGAGGCACCTCGCATTCCAACAACCACACAGGTGAAAAGTATATAAATGTCAGCCAGTTTAAGCACTGACACCACAGCAAGCTAGAAAGAAACGTCGTGCTCTCCCTGCAGTCACTATCCCGTTTTTGACTCATACCGAGGTGTGAGGCTCGCGAATTCACGCTATACACAAAGCTGCGCCACACAGGCCGTGCTTTGATCATCAACCACAAGACTTTGCTTTTCAATAGAAGCCCTGATCATCTTCCACTTAGGCGTGCCACACAGGCAATTCACTCCATGCGACTGATGTCCATCAATATATAACCTCTGAGCTCGTAAGTCTCAGAGAAGGGCGTTAAGCAAGAGAATAAATTCTCCGCCGCCAAACAGATGTATATTTAATAGAGATCAATCATCACAGAATAAAATCCAATGTCAGACACACAGTCCATTTACAAGTTCGTTCTGGGTCTGAACGAAACCGGAGGCACTTTCCTCGCATATCCATCGATCTCCAAGTACGTTTGGACGATCACCAAATTTCCCTCATCTTGGGTGTACAGCCGAACCGAGATCATCAACAATCACCCAAACGATGTGAAGACTTGCAGTCTTCAACCACCGTCTTCAACCACCGTCTTCATCTTCGACTTGTCGTCGAATCGGTTATTCAGAATGGGTATAAACCCGGCCTTTCCGAATAACCCGCGTATATAATAAACACGTGTTACACAAACACAACATACGCCTCATTCCAACTCAGAATATTCTTTTATTAAAAACTCACATTCTTAGGGAAAGGTTCCCATTAATTTTATCAAAAATAAATTCTTCTAAATTTATTCTTTAATCTTCCTTTGGATATCATTTCAAACCATATTATGGTTTTCCAAACTAGTCGGGATTAGCGAACCACACCGAAGTAATTATTTATTTTATTTTCCAATCCCAACCTATTCATCCCATGGAGCAAAATTGGTAATACTCCATATCTATCACCACGGTGCTATCGGTAAAGTTAATTACCATTTCACGTTCAAATCTAATTAAAGATTTAACTATCGCTTTGGAGCAAAACTGGTGATACTCCATTCCCGATCACTTTCCAATTTTGATAATTTAAATTATCAATTCACATTCAATCTAATTAAACATTCATTAAAACTCCACTTAATTTTAATCCTACCACATATCAATATCCTGCCTTTAACTGGGTTAAAGAACCAATGTCATCTAAAACACGATTCACGATAAAACCAAAATCACATTCTATTGTTAATCAGGTCAAAGAACAGGTGTTATTCAAAACACCGCTCACGATAAACCCAAGAACCAATTTAAATTCAATTCCAATTAAATATAATTTAATTGGTACTCTTCATTAAATCTAAATAGAAAGATTCAATCTTTTTCTCAACTGGGCTTAAGAACGGTGTTAATGAAGACATCATCCACGACAAACCCATATCACGTTTGACATTAAATACAAGGCTCTCAATAGAAAATATACCAGCTTATATTCAATATCAAATTCTGAAACCATCAAATATCGTATTGGAAATAACGATATAAAATATATCTTTCAAATTTCCGCAACCATATCTGTATAATCACGAAACCCAAAATCGAAATATTCCGAAGATAATTTCGATTCAAATCCATTTCGATTCGTATATTGGTAATTCTGATTATTTTTAAAACCACTTTCAAATTCAATTTATTTATTTCAAAAATAAATTGATTTTAATTCTAGTTCAAAACTAGTTCATTTTGATAAAAATCTATTTTTATCTTTTCAAATATGGAGTTTATCAGCCCAATTTTTCCTAAATCATTTCTTATGATTTTACACAAATTATTAATATTTTTAATAATTTTATCAAAGCCCGTACAGTCGATTTCCATCAACGGCCATCGAACTGCACTTACAGCGACCTTTTCCAGATTTGATTTGGACATAATTCCAAATCCAACCGTTAGATTTCAAATTTATAATATTCATTGGAAAGCTCTTTTCGATACGAACCCAAGGTTCCAGTTTCAGGAGAATCCGACGGTCGGACCTCCCGTAATATCCATTCGAAGTCAATGGTCGAAATTCACGAACTGCCGCGGCGCCGCGCGTTCTATTCAGGACATTATATATATATATAATATATATATTTCATCGATTTCCTTTTAAAACGTATTTTATAAATTGTTTTAAATTCGTTTTCGAAACGATTTCAACTACATATTCAATTTCGAATTGAAATTGAATATTCCACATCATCGATATACAAATGATAATATTTTCAAAACGTTATATTTTGAAATCACTTCCTTTTCTATATTTATTATAAAAACGAATATAATCAATATAAATATCGCTCATGTCAAAATGGCGCATCTTTAATCAACACGGCTTACATATTTCAATAAATTCGTTATTCTATTCAACAAATGAATATTTATTCTATTCAACACATGAATCTATATTTCTTTCAACACATGAATATTCTCAACACATGAGCACTGTCAACACATGACTATTTTTGTTGTTTAATATATTTTATAAAATTATGCTATCTATCGTTTGATTTTTAAATCAGACTCCAACCGTAAAGTAGTAAGAGAATGATTCCCTAAGTATTAACCCCGAAGGCCGAAACCAATATCAGATCAATACCCAGGAAACCACTCATCTTATCTATTTTCCAGTTAGTTTCTAACTTTAAATATGATAAAGATGTAAATTTTATTGTTAAAATATTTCTTTCGACACATGATTTTTCTCAACACATGAGCATCATCAACACATGACTATTTATTCTATTCAACACATGAATCTTTATATTTTATAATATTCTTTATTTCCCAATTGGAATGAGGCCCAATCAATTACCATATAAGGTTAATTATATGGATTCCACACAACACATGTATATAATAGCACTGACAAGTAATCAACCATCATCCAAAGTGCACTACACAGTATAAGCATCAAATATAGATATCTAACGCTTATAACAGCGTGTCAATCAATCGATCAACATAAAACTAATTATTGGGATTAGTGTATGCCGTATTTTATCCCAATACCCGTGTGGGGTTTCAAATCAACAAACACGGATTTTTATTTATTCACACACACGTTAAAAATAATATTTTTAACGATAAAATATTTTTAACTGTATCAATATTTTATTTCATTTCACATCACACAATCAATTTTCACCACAATAAAAAATCAAAAATACAAGCCATCCATGGTCTGTGGACGACGGGTGTCGGGTGCTACTAAGCACCGTCTGCATCCTAGTATATATTTTAACTAGAAAAGAAAATTTAAACTGAGAAGTTCTCACCCAAGCTAAACCAAACGCCACGACTCTTCTTACGTAGAAATCTTCGTCGTTCTCGCCTTTTGTCACTTTTGTTGCCCGTAGCCACTACATATATAAAAATAACATTTTAATACCGCTACTATATAGATAAAAATTCTATTTTTACGCCGCTACTATATAGATAAAAATTCTATTTTTACACCGCTACCATATAGATAAAAATTCTACTTTTACAACGGTGTTCATATAATAAAGATTATATTTTTATCATGCTATTCTCTTTACAAAAATTATATTTTTATATCGCTCTTCTTCCAATAAAGATTATATTTTTATAATGCTCCTTCCTATTTAAAAATTATATTTTTATATCTACTTCTAATATAAAGATCGAATTTTTATATCATTGCTATAAAAATCACATTTTTATTTCAACATATATATAATAAAAATCAGATTTTTATTTCGCTACACATATAAAGGTCAAATTTTTACTATCTATATAATATAAAAATCATATTTTTATTATCATACATATATAAAAATCGTGTCTTTATATCGCCACATCTAGAAGGATCTCCTCTTTATAAATATTAAAAATCAAATCTTTATTCATTTCAAAATCAAATCTTTCTTAAACAAAGATCTTATCTTTTCAATTTAAAACAATGTTCCTCTTCTATAAAACTGATTTAAATAAACTAAAAACTGATTTAAATAAACTAATTTATATAAATTCAGAATTAAAAAAAACTAAACTAAATAAATTGAATTCAATAAAGTCTGATTTTAGAAATGGGATAAAACTCACTGTTGGAAGAAGAAGGGGCGGGGCCTTGCGTGCTCATCGGAGGTGGAAACCAGGCGAGGAGGAGGGTGGCGGATGGTCAGGGGCTAGCCATTGGGGGCAGCGCAGGGAAGAAAAGGGGGTTTCGGCGGTTTTAGGGTTTGGAAGGGGGGCGAATCGGGAGGAGAAAGGAGGGGCTGAGGTGGCGTCGGAGGAGGAGGAGGGTGGGGCGTGCCAGCTCCGGCGATCTCCAGGGGTGCGGTGGCGACGGTGAAAGGGGAGGAGGGTGGGCGAGATCGACGGGTTCTTCCGTCGTTTTTTTTATATTATTTTTTCTTTTCTTACTGTGGTTCGATTTTGAGAATAAGGGGAAAGGGGGGAATCGGGTTAACTTAGAGGATGTCGGGGTTGGCCCTTTTTGTTTAATATAATTTTTTTATATAATTAATTATCCCAGAAAAGTAACTTTTTATTTCGACCTCCAAACGAGACCCCCCTACTGTCATCTATAGCTAATTACCCTCATTCCGAACACAATGGAATATGTATCGTAAGCTGATTCGATCGTTTCGATCAGTTTTCATCAAAATCAAAATATAACTATATATTGAATTTAAACGCACATTTCAATTTACCGGGGCCACATACGAACTCTAAAAATTCCTGAAAAATATTTTCTAGCTTTGTATTGACGATACGGTCCTAACAAAACTAGTTTCATCGAATTCTGAGACCGTTTGAAAAATGGCCATTTTCCAGTCGATTAAAATCAACTAAAACTGGCCAAACGCGTTTTCCTTTGCCACGCTCACATATTGAATCAGAAAATTATGAAAATTGGAATCAAGCAATAATTTGACATCCAGGATCCAACAAAAGTGGTTCCGTCGAAATCCGAGGTCATTTGCAAAATTTCCATTTTTAAGGGCCAGAATTCCATAGCGATTATTCTGAATTTTCAACTGGGCATATCTTTTGATCCCCGCTATGAAATTTCGATTTTGCGGATTCGTTGGAAAGAAATTTTTAAGTAGATTCAAATATTTTTGGTTTCGCTAAAATCCGGTTTATTTTGAATCCTGTACATCCATTTGAAGTTTGAAATCGAATTATTGAACTACCGCGCCATTTTTAATTCCTTTTATAATTTAAAATAAATATTTATATTCTAACGACGATTCAAATAAATATATACATTCTAATTCTATTCAAAATAAATTTCTCGTCGTTATTATTTAAAATAATCCATTTTAAATAATCAAGATTCCTTAAAATTGCCAAAATAAAAATTTTAAACTAGCTCAGATTTTCATGGTTATTACACACTTCTCATTAATGGTTCCACTGTTGGGTACTTCAAAAGTAAATAGGGTATACGTCAAGGGGATCCAGTATCAGCTTATATTTTTAATGTTGTGATGGAGGTGCTAAGTCGGATGTTGAATCAAAAATCGACTGTGGTTCGTTTAAGCTGCACCCTATGTGTCATGAACCTAGGGTCTCTTCGTTAATATTTGCGGATAATCTGGTGATTTTCCGTGATCCTACAGTTCAAAAAATTAACACAATCTTTGAATCACTGAATGAATTCTGTCTAATTACTGGTCTTAGAATAAATCTATAGAAGTCTGATATAAAAGTGGGGAGTATTTCTGATCTTCATACTCGTGCTATTCAGAAAAGGACCGGTTTAATCAACAACTTACAAACTTTGTTGTACCTCGGGCTTCCACTAACTATAGCAAAGAATACTGTTTCTCAATGCCTACCACTTTACAACAAGATCACTGCTAAACTGAATTCTTGGACCTCTAGAATGTTATGTCAAGGAGATAGACTACCCTCATAAAGTCAGTTATATTTTCAATGCAGTTTTACTAGTCTAGAACATTCATTCTTCCATCTAAACTAGTTTCTATGATTCATTCTGCCTTTATGCGATACTTATGGAAAGGAAAAAATGATGGTAGATATTTAGCTCCAATTGCTTTTAAAAAGGTTGAATGCCCTTTGCCCAAAGGTGGACTAGGAATCGTAAACATCAAACAGTGGAACAGAGTCGCTTTCATTAAACATATTGATGATTTTCTCAATGAAACTGAGATCTTATGGGTTAAATGGTCGAGTTCAACGTGTTGAAAGACAGGAATTTTTGGAATATGAACTAGCCTCAGAGGATTAACTGAACCTGGAGGAGCATTTTCAAGTTAAGATAAGCAATTCTACCTAGTTTCAAATATCTGATAGCCCTTGACTCAAACATTCTTTTGTGGGACAATCCTTGGTTGAAGAGTGGCCAAATTCTACCTACAGAATACTCGCATCTTGAAATTATTTCTTCTGGTATAAGTCGAAATGCCAAAATATCTGATTTTGTGATCGATGGGAATATTTGTTTTCCGCATTCCTTTGTCAATAGAATCAATCAAATGAGGGACAAAGCGAGAATCTTGAAGCTTGGTGCAGAAGGGACTCACGTGACTGATTGGTGTGGCAGTGGTAAAAACTTTCAAATTAAGATAATGTATGATAAAATTACTGGTATTTTTGCTATGTCGGTTTGTTCTTGGAGCAGGAAAATTTGGACTCATGATAACTGTGTGCGTGAAAATCTATTGATGTGTAAAGTAATAAGAAGATCTATCTTTACTAGATATAAACTAAATCAAAGAGGATTGTTAAGTGAAGATGCATGCGTGTTCTACAATATTGGTAATGAAACTACTGAGCATTTATTCTTTTAGTGCCAGTATATCTTCTCCATATGGAAAGAAATGATGATCAATATTGGAAGACTTGATGCCAACCAAAATGCGAATACTCAATGGAACATTTTACTCAACCAAACCGATAGTAATTGTTAGGGAATGCAGAATGGATCGTTAAGGCAAAAAAAAACATTAGAGGGGGGGGGGGGGTGAATAGTGTTTGTAATGGCCGGAAAATCCGTGCCAATTTGAGCTGACTAATATCCTACACATTCAACTCAAAGTGCACGAAAATTCAGATCATTAATAGAAAGAAATTAGAGGATGAGATAGAAAAGATAGAACTAATAGAATAGAAGAAGAAGATCACAACTAAACTAAATCAGAGTAAACACGAACTCACAGCGGAAGAATAAAATGTATTATATACATAACTTTGAATTACAAAACTGTATTGTATATACATACCATATCAGAGTATAATACATGATAGATCACAGTGGAAATAATCTTTAAATACTAGCAGTGGAGCCTCCTGCTTCGAGCTCCTCCAAGTGAATCTGCAAAGCCTGAAACACTTGACTGCCCGTACAAATTTTGGCACCCAAGAGTTTAAGGGAAACAAACAAAATAAACTCTGGGTCAGTCATGGGACTGGTGTGAGTAAATTCCAACCATACTGTTTAACTTTGAAAATCCTTTTGAAACAAAAGGATAATAGTAAGTCCACCCACACATAAACATGGATAGTTTTTACCTTACTATAACCCAAAATATTTTGATATCAAATCTAGTGATATTACAATAATGTCTAATCAAGTAAATAACCAAATAGCAGAACGCTTGCATCTCACGTTCCACATATATATAGTATAAAATCATAAACCGTAGGGTGCTTATTGGAGATTGGATTCCAACAGACATGGTGTGGGAGCACCTTCCAATCAGTGTACTCTAGAGGGTATACACTGCAGGTTCAACAAGAACGTTTTCCAACCCGGCCACACATGACCGTTCACTCATTTAGCTTGAGTGTCGCGAATATATTGCCACCCACGGTTGTTGGCCATCCAACCGTAATTTGAAGATACAGAATCGAAAAGAAGAACAAATATGAATTTTCTCTAGATCGGTGACAATACACCCTGCTTGGGGATGACCCAACTAGCCATGCTGCCTAGCCCAACTTTTGTCATTCCCGGTTGTGAGGCTAGAGGCTACGTCTATCTTCAGAACATCTGATCACCATTAACTTTGAATGCCACATCATCAAACCCATCAATTCACTAATCGATTCCCAAACATATCACGGGTATAAAAAGCTAAGAGGAACGAATTCCTCCGCCACCAGACGTAATACCTTTAAGAGATCAACTGTACGTGATTTATCAGGTATACTTTGTCAGACACTCGTCCATACAAATTGTCCTGGGACTGGACAAACAGAAAGCACCATTCTGGAACTGGACGACCCTTGCATTTCACTCCGTCTTCAATTTTCTTCAGCATAATATAATTCGCAGTGCTTATGCCTATACGGAGTGGTTTCTGGATAATATATCCAACCGGTCTCTCCGTATTGACAACGATAGTCAAACACTTCGATAGTCGGTTATTTAACTATCGAAGTAAAAAGAACATCCATTCACAAACACTGGCCCTTTTATTTAATACTAACTTTCTAGTTTCCCATATTTTTATAAACTCTTCCTTACTTCCCTTCACTTCTACTCTATTAGTTCCTCGTTATAAATCGGTAAGTGAATAAATTTCTAAGTATCAACCCCGAAGGCCGAAACCAACATCAGATTGACGCCTCGAAAGTTACTCAACTCAACCAACGTACAACGGGTTCTAATTTCTTTAAAACTATATCACTTTCCTTATCATGCTCAGTATATCTTTTAAAACATTATAACTTATCGACTCACTTTAAAACCGTTATATTTTAACTAATGCAATACGCTGCTATATTCTCTTTTATAACTACTGCAATATGCTGCTATATTTTCTTTTATAAATACTGCAATACGCTGCTATATTCTCTTTTATAACTACTGCAATACGCTGCTATATTCTCTTTTATAACTACTACAATACGCTGCCATGTTCCCATTTCATTTGATAAACTCTGTTTCTAAGTCAGGTTCTTATTAAATCAATATCAAGTTTATAACTAAATATTGAATTCATATCCAATTATAATTTGTCGGTTTAAATCTAAATATTAGCTATCCTATCAGATTATAATTCCTAAAATAATTTACTTTATTTCTTTCGACATCATCGAATTTTAGTTCTAATTCCTAATAATGTTATTTAGGTTCAAACCGTGTATATGTAAATAATATAAACAAACAATACATACAAATATTGAGGAATCCGGTTTGATTCCTCTAACCGGTTTCCTGTATCCACAGATGTTAGCCACAATAAATATCATCAATTTCAAATCATTATGAAATATCGGTGTTCAATCGTCAGTTTAGATATATAAAGATTTATATTATTCCAGCCAATTTAATTATAATCTACCTAAACGGCAATCACACAACATTCAACCAATATAAAAATATAATTAAAATATTTTAAACTAGATCAGAGTGAGTGAATTTACTCACCTTTGCGCGTTAACCGTTGAATAACGATTTGCGTCAGTTGATTATACTTGGTGCTTTAATTTCCATAAATTCAAACGGGCCTCAAATCGCTTCAAACCGATTAGCGTCGCTAGCTTCCGTACGATTCCCAAGTGATCGGTTCCGTTCTGTTCTTAATTGCATTCGTAATTTACCTTCCTCAACACAATGGACTTGTTATCTTCTCTACCGGCTATTGTTGATACCATTACGGCCTCCTCGCGTCCTCATCAGACCACCGTTCATCACGAAATCATTCCAGTCACTGCCGTGCTTTTCTGATCTTCCATCCTCCCTGCTAATTTCCCCTCCACCTTTCCACAAGTTGGCTTCATTTTCTTTTTATTTTCTTTTTCTTTTAATCGGGCTTTGCAACCGGCCCATCACCCACGTTCAAACATACAGGCCTGCTCCAAAATGTACACCGTCTTCCACGATTTTACTTTCGTCCGTTTCTTCTAATATCACACGCTTCATTCATTCTTCACCATACCCGCCACTGCTCATCATTGCTGCTCCAATTATCTCCCCTTATTCATGAAAATCCACATGCCCAACACCATTTCCACTTGAAACCACGCTTGCGCTAAATGCCTGAACTCTCCTTATACACACAAACGAAGTTCACCACTCAACTCCTCAACACAGTCTCCATCATCCCATCCATTTCAGTATCAACTCGCACCCATTTTCCTGTATATAAACTGAACCCGCACGGACTCCATCTCCTCACCATATACACACTATAACTTCCCTCGTTTCTTACCGATCCTGGCCTTGTGCTGCCGGTGATATAATGCTTACGTATCAAACAATAGACACTACAAACTACAATATCTCACGCAAATTTCTTGTACCTTCCTTCCATCACATTCACACACAACTCGTACGCTCCTAAATCTCTTCACAATCTCCCTCTTTTAAAGCTGCAGTAAGTGAAATCATCCAAACAATTTACCATGGAACCTTACAAAACTGTCACCGCCTTCATACAAATATCATTGAACTCGGATCCATCTCCCTTAACGCTCATGTAAGCCACTGTCACCATACGCCAAAACAGATGGCTCGCACACCCGCTTGTACTGACCCACCTCCTACTTCATTATTCCACATCTGCATCTTCCTCCTAAATGCCATGTTCCCCAGAACCATACACCGTTCGTTATAACTCTCTGTACCTCTCCAAAATACATTATGCCTCACATCCATACCCCAACAGTCCGCACATCCCCCTACTGCTTCTCCTTCTTCATGAACCCACTTAAGCCATTGCCTCCCTTTTAATCCTTCAGCGTCACCCTTCCATGCGTTAGAACCCAAGACTGCTGCATGTATCCACCATGCTATCTCTCTCCAAAAGCTCATCCCCCCCGTCAGCTTGCAGCTACTGTACAAAGGTAGCAGAACTTCGATACTCCCTTACCGTTGCCGCAAACTCCAGCAAAACCACGTAACTCCACCATTCAACCTCAGTCCACTTCGATTTTTATGTACCACCTTGGGATCCTGCACCAGTCACGTTCGTGACAGCAGATCTGTTGCTGCTACTGAAGTAGCAGCGTGCTTCCACCCAAAAGTTTTCGGAGATCCGTGACGTGATGCCAAACTCCCTTTCAGATCCGTACTCCAGCTTGGGTCAAATGGGTTTACGGTATTTATTTGGTCACGAGAGAAGTTTGAGGGCTTCGGACAAGAGAAAAAGGGTGGAGTTTGTTCTTGAAGATGGTTTTATTATATATTCTTTTCTCCCAAAATGAAGAACAGCTAACGTTTAAATAGAAGAGAGGAAAATAAATAAAAATGCTTTGCTTAAGATGTAAGCTGTAGGTGAGATATTTTCAAACTTAGGCTTGAGGTTAACACGATCTTGCCTTACTTCATTTAATTACGATAAGGACAGGGCATGGGTTATTTCTTTGTAGACTTTAGATTAGGTGATGGTTTGATTTCTTTAATCACATCATACGTCTGCAATGGTTTTCTCTTCATAGCTGATATGTAGATGGGCAAATCCCCTTTTTCTTGGTTGCAAAAGTAACATAGACAAGACTGTATACTTTACCGCTAAGGCTTAGGTAATTATAAATCCTTTTAGTTATTAAATCACAAGGGTGTATCGCATGTGATGCATGGACTGTATATATATTGTTTGTTTAAGGTATACGGTTGCGTAAATTCCATTTACGTACGAACCACTATGGACAGAAATAACATTACGGTTGTGTCCAGCGAGGTGTCACGATCCCAAAAATATAATATTATCGGTAGGTTAACTCATATTGTGAAACCCCGAAATACTGATATAGGGTGCAAAATACTCCAAATAAAAAGTTGCTTATTTAATTAATTAAAAATTACAGTAAAATTCTAAAAATTAAATTATCACTATGTCTCAAAAGAATCATGTCCAGATTTGCAACTGGTATCTAGTTATATCAAATAAACTATTACGGTCGATAAACGATTCTATAGCGACTATTTGGATATTTGATTTGGACATACCTTGCAATCTATACGACGAAATCTCTATTTTCCACTTCCGTTAGAAAAGTACAGTTTAACAGATTCCAACGTTTCTAGTTTCGACGAAATCCGATTTAAAACGAATCTTGTACACTCAGTTGAAGTTTAGAACGTTAAATTACAAACTACCGCGATATTACGGGCTCGATTATATTTAATACATATTTTTATACGTTCAACTTTGTTTTAATTAATATACAAATCCATTTATATTTCGAATTCAATATTTAAACTGATTTAAATATTCAAATATGAACCGACAAAATGCGGGCAGTTATATTCCTTCCCCCTTAAAATAATTTCGTCCTCGAAATTGCTAGGATAAGGAAAATGCTACAATCTCTGTTATAAACAGGTTAAAAAATATTTTTGGTTTACTTCATAAATTTCAGTTTCAACTGAACTGATTAATTCCAATTTAAAATATTAATTCCTTCTTATTTCGAATATTTTCAAAATTCTGAAAATTTCCTAACAGCCTAAATTTTCTTAGAATTTCGTCAGTATCTCCTCTGTACGGCTTATTCGTTATTACTACAACTTGCCTCTTTGGGTCGTCTCCAAATCCAAAAGAAATTCAAACAGCCATTTTGTCTGGCATTCCACTCTATCTCTTCTATTTGTTGTCCAATCAGCATATACCACTTCATTTCCACTCGATTTCCATTAAAATTATCCTTGAACCACATCATCCACATATAACTTCATTCAAACTCCGATTCTAAACTCAATTCCAACTCTTAATTCATCAATTCAATTCCATCAAGATTATCCCTAATCCAAACCGATTCTATTTGACTTAGTTAAATTTCCATTTATTTACTTCATAGAAAAATTTAAATTCCTGAGATTTTATTTCTAATCAATTTGAAATCATATATTATTCAAAACATTTGGATTTCTAAACAACTCATTTCCTCAAAACAATTCAAAAACCAAATCTTTGGTAGTAATCCGCCACTTAGAAACTCGAAAATGAACCACATCATCCACATATAACTTCATTCAAACTCCGATTCTAAACTCAATTCCAACTCTTAATTCATCAATTCAATTCCATCAAGATTATCCCTAATCCAAACCGATTCTATTTGACTTAGTTAAATTTCCATTTATTTACTTCATAGAAAAATTTAAATTCCTGAGATTTTATTTCTAATCAATTTGAAATCATATATTATTCAAAACATTTGGATTTCTAAACAACTCATTTCCTCAAAACAATTCAAAAACCAAATCTTTGGTAGTAATCCGCCACTTAGAAACTCGAAAATGAACACCGATAATGGCGCGCTTCATTATCGGAATTATTTTTCCAGCAATCGAAGTGAGGTCAATAATATATCATTTTCAAAACTCATATTTAAACACTTATATTTGAAAATTACTTCAAAGTATCTTTCATAGTACTTGGAAAACGATTTCAAATCTCCCAGGATTTTAAAATTCCCATATATTTAATCCAAATATTATTTCCAACTCTTTTCCAAGGTTTTGTTTCAATTATGGTTTTAAATTTAGATTTAATCCATTTAATTTTGTATATTATACTTATACAATATTTCGATTAGTTATCTATATAACCAATTCGATTATAAATCTTATTCAATCATAATAACGATCAACACTATCAATGTATATTAGATAATTCCAATATATATGCTTTCTTTATATCAAAATATATTTTTGGGTAAAATTATTTCATTTACCCTCTTTTCAAAACATACTATGTCGAATTACTCCGTTCAAGAGTTTAGGAACACCCATCGACACAGTTTGCATTACTGTTTCGACCAGAATTCATAAACCACTCGACTGACCAGTCAACACAGTATAAAACAGTTTTTTATATAAATTTTCAAATATGCGCTCAGATATATACACTCAAACTCAATCTAAGGTATTTCTAACCTTATCTCTATTGAGTCACGCCACAGAGCCAAGGTAATCACTAAACCTTCATCTCTAATACCAACTGTAATGGCCGGAAAATCCGTGCCAATTTAAGCTGACTAATATCCTACACATTCAACTCAAAGTGCACGAAAATTCAGATCTTTAATAGAAAGAAATTAGAGGATGAGATAGAAAAGATAGAACTAGTAGAATAGAAGAAGAAGAAGATCACAATTAAACTAAATCAGAGTAACCACGAACTCACAATGGAAGAATAAAATGTATTATATACATAACTTTGAATTACAAAACTGTATTGTATATACATACCATATCAGAGTATAATACATGATACATCACAGTGGAAATAATCTTTAAATACTAGCAGTGGAGCCTCCTGCTTCGAGCTCCTCCAAGTGAATCTGCAAAGCCTGAAACACTTGACTACCCGTACAAATTTGGGCACCCAAGAGTTTAAGGAAAACAAACAAAATAAACTCTGGGTCAGTCATGGGACTGGTGTGAGTAAATTCCAACCATACTGTTTAACTTTGAAAATCCTTTTGAAACAAAAGGATAATAGTAAGTCCACCCACACATAAACATGAACAGTTTTTACCTTACTATAACCCAAAATATTTTGATATCAAACTCTAGTGATATAACAATAATGTCTAATCAAGTAAATAACCAAATAGCAGAACGCTTGCATCTCACGTTCCACATATATATAGTATAAAATCATAAACCGCAGGGTGCTTATTGGAGATTGGATTCCAACAGACATGGTATGGGAGCACCTTCCAATCAGTGTACTCTAGAGGGTATACACTGCAGGTTCAACAAGAACGTCTTGCAACCCGGCCACACATGACCGTTCACTCATTTAGCTTGAGTGTCGCGAATATATTGCCACCCACGGTTGTTGGCCATCCAACCGTAATTCGAAGATACAGAATCAAAAAGAAGAACAAATATGAATTTTCTCTAGATCGGTGACAATACACCCTGCTTGGAGATGACCCAACTAGCCATGTTGCCTAACCCAACTTCTGTCATTCCCGGTTGTGAGGCTAGAGGCTACGTCTATCTTCAGAACATCTGATCACCATTAACTTTGAATGCCACATCATAAAACCTATCAATTCACTAATCGATTCCCAAACATATCACGGGTATAAAAAGCTAAGAGGAACGAATTCCTCCACCACCAGACGTAATACCTTTAAGAGATCAACTGTACGTGATTTATCAGGTATACTTTGTCAGACACTCGTCCATACAAGTTGTCCTAGGACTGGACAAACAGAACGCACCATTCTGGAACTGGACGACCCTTGCATTTCACTCCGTCTTCAATTTTCTTCAGCATAATATAATTCGCAGTGCTTATGCCTATACGGAGTGGTTTTTGGATAATATATCCAACCGGTCTCTCCGTATTGACAACGATAGTCAAACACTTCGATAGTCGGTTATTTAACTATCGAAGTAAAACAAACATCCATTCACAAACACTGGACCTTTTATTTAATACTAACTTTCTAGTTTCCCATATTTTTATAAACTCTTCCTTACTTCCCTTCACTTCTACTCTATTAGTTCCTCGTTATAAATCGGTAAGTGAATAAATTTCTAAGTATCAACCCCGAAGGCCGAAACTAACATCAGATTGACGCCTCAAAAGTTACTCAACTCAACCAACGTACAACGGGTTCTAATTTCTTTAAAACTATATCACTTTCCTTATCATGCTCAGTATATCTTTTAAAACATTATAACTTATCGACTCACTTTAAAACCGCTATATTTTAACTAATGCAATACGCTGCTATATTCTCTTTTATAACTACTGCAATATGCTGCTATATTCTCTTTTATAACCACTGCAATACGCTGCTATATTCTCTTTTATAACTACTGCAATACGCTGCTATATTCTCTTTTATAACCACTGCAATACGCTGCCATATTCCCATTTCATTTGATAAACTCTATTTCTAAGTCAGGTTCTTATTAAATCAATATCAAGTTTATAACTAAATATTGATTTCATATCCTATTATAATTTGTCAGTTTAAGTCTAAATATTAGCTATCCTATCAGATTATAATTCCTAAAATAATTTACTTTATTTCTTTCGACATCATCGAATTTTAGTTCTAATTCCTAATAATGTTATTTAGGTTCAAACCGTGTATATATAAATAATATAAACAAACAATACATACAAATATTGAGGAATCCGGTTTGATTCCTCTAACCGGTTTCCTGTATCCGTAGATGTTAGCCACAATAAATATCATCAATTTCATATCATTATGATATATCGGTGTTCAATCATCAGTTTAGATATATATAACGGTTTATATTATTTCAACCAATTTAATTGTAATCTAACTAAACGGCAATCACACAACATTCAACCAATATAAAAATATAACTAAAATATTTTAAAATAAATCAGAGTGATTGAATTTACTCACCTTTGCGCGTTAACCTTTGAATAACGATTTGCGTCAGTTGATTATACTTGGTGCTTTAATTTCCATAAATTCAAACGGGCCTCAAATCGCTTCAAACTGATTAGCGTCGCTAGCTTCCGTACGATTCCCAAGTGATCGGTTCCGTTCTGTTCTTAATCGCATTCGTAATTTACCTTCCTCAACACAGTGGACTTGTTATCTTCTCTACCGGCTATTGTTGATACCATTACGGCCTCCTCCCGTCCTCATCAGACCACCGTTCATCACGAAATCATTCCAGTCACTGCCGTGCTTTTCTGATCTTCCATCCTCCCTGCTAATTTCCCATCCACCTTTCCACAAGTTGGCTTCATTTTCTTTTTTATTTTATTTTTCTTTTAATCGGGCTTTGCAACCGGTCCATCACCCACATTCAAACATACAAGCCTGCTCCAAAATGTACACCGTCTTCCACGATTTTACTTCCATCCCTTTCTTCTAATATCACATGCTTTATTCATTCTTCACCATATCCGCCACTGTTCATCATTGTTGCTCCCATTATCTCCCCTTATTCATGAAAACCAACATGCCCAACACCATTTCCACTTGAAACCACTCTTGCGCTAAATGCCCGAACTCTCCTTATACACACAAATAAAGTTCACTACTTAACTCCTCAACACATGATCCACCATCCCATCCATTTCAGTATCAACTCGCACCCATTTTCCTGTATATAAACTGAACCCGCACGGACTCCATCTCCTCACCATATACACACTATAACTTCCCTCATTTCTTACAGATCCTGGCCTTGTGCTGCTGGTGATATAATGCTTACGTATCAAACAATAGACACCACAAACTACAATATCTCACGCAAATTTCTTGTACCTTCCTTCCATCACATTCACACACAACTCGTACGCTCCTAAATCTCTTCACAACCTCCCTCTTTTAAAGCTGCAGTAAGTGAAATCATCCAAACAATTTACCATGGAACCTTACAAAACTGTCACCGCCTTTATACAAATATCATTGAACTCGGATTCATCTCCCTTAATGCTCACATAAGCCACTGTCACCATACGCCAAAACAGATGGCTCGCATACCTGCCTGTACTGACCCGCCTCCTACTTCATTATTCCACATCTGCATCTTCCTCCTAAATGCCATGTTCACCAGAACCAAACACCGTACGTTATAACTCTCTGTACCTCTCCAAAATACATTATGCCTCATATCCATACCCCAACAGTCTGCACATCCCCCTACCGCTTCTCCTTCTTCATGAACCCACTTAAGCCATTGCCTCCCTTTTAATCCTTCTGCGTCACCCTTCCATGCGTTAGAACCCAAGACTGCTGCATGTATCCACCATGCTATCTCTCTCCAAAAGCTCATCCTCCCCGTCAGCTTCCAACTACCGAACAAAGGTAGCGGAACTTCGATACGCCCTCACCGTTGCCGCGAACTCCAGCAAAACCACGCCTAACTCCACCATTTAACCTCAGTCCACTTCGAGTTTTATGTACCACCTTGGGATCCTCCACTAGTCACGTTCATGACAGCAGATCTGTTGCTGCTAGGAAGTAGCAGCGTGCTTCCGCCAATAAGTGTTCAGAGATCCGTGGCGTGATGCCAAACTCCCTTTCAGATCCGTACTCCAGCTTGGGTCAAATGGGATTACGGTATTTATTTGGTCACGTGAGAAGTTTGAGGGCTTCGGACATGAGAAAAAGGGTGGGGTTTGTTCTTGAAGATGGTTTTATTATATATTCTTTTCTCCCAAAATGAAGACCAGCTAACGTTTAAATAGAAGAGAGGAAAATAAATAAAAATGCTTTGCTTAAGATGTAAGTTGTAGGTGAGATATTATCAAACTTAGGCTTAAGGTTAGCACGATCTTGCCTTACTTCATTTAATTACGATAAGGACAGGGCATGGGTTATTTGTTTGTAGACTTTAGATTAGGTGATGGTTTGATTTCTTTAATCACTTCATACATCTGCATTGGTTTTCACTTCATAGCTGATATGCAGATGGGCAAATCCCCTTTTTCTTGGTTGCAAAAGTAACATAGACAAGACCATATACTTTACTACTAAGGCTAAGGTAATTATAAATCCATTTAGTTATTAAATCATAAGGGTGTATCGCATGTGATGCATGGACTGTATATATATTTTTTGTTTAAGGTATCCGGTTGCGTAAATTCCATTCAAATACGAACCACTATGGACAGAAATAACATTACGGTCGTGTCCAGCAAGGTGTCACGATCCCAAAAATATAATAATATCGGTAGGTTAACTCATATTGTGAAACCTCGAAATACTGATATAGGGTGCAAAATACTCCAAATAAAAAGTTGCTTATTTAATTAATTAAAAATTACAGTAAAATTCTAAAAATTAATTTATCACTATGTCTCAAAAGAATCATGTCCAGATTTGCAACTGGTATCTAGTTATATCAAATAAACTATTACGGTCGATAAACGATTCTATAGCGACTATTTGGATATTTGATTTGGACATACCTTGCAATCTATATGACGAAATCTCTATTTTCCACTTCCATTAGAAAAGTAAAGTTTAACAGATTCCAACGTTTCTAGTTTTGATGAAATCTGATTTAAAACGAATCTTGTACACTTAGTCGAAGTTTAGAACGTTAAATTACGAACTACCGCGATATTATGGGCTCGATTATATTTAATACATATTTTTATACGTTCAACTTCGTTTTAATTAATATATAAATCCATTTATATTTCGAATTCAATATTTAAACTGATTTAAATATTCAAATATGAACCGACCAAATGCGGGTCGTTACAGTGTTTATGAGAATTTAAACAAATTTAAAACTTATGTGAACTATGGGATGAATTAATCGCCATAAACACAATCATAGACAATGATTCAAACATAAATGCAAAATAAACAGAAATAAGTATGCAGAAAAGGAAAGAACACACCGGATTTTATACTGGTTCGGATTGCTCTTACGTCCAGTCCCACGCAACGCTGAATTGCACAGAGTTTTATTACTATATCCAAATTCATTTACGACCTCCTTGATTTTGCGGCTACATGGGATACCACTGATTCCAACCTCCTTGATTTAACGGCTACAAGGGATACCAACGATTCTATCCTCCATGATTTAGCAGCTACAAGGGATACCACTAATTCTAACCTTTACTCAACCCAAACAATTACAAACAGCCCTAGTACTCTTCAATAGCACTTAATTTAGAGAGTAGAGAGTGTAAAGAGAAGAAGTTTGATCAAAACGGAATTGAATTCTGTAGAGTATAAGTGTAGAAATCATAAAAATGATTAAGAATAATGGTGTAGAGAAAGAGGATGAAGTTAGAGAAGAAGAGATGATAAAAATTTGGTTTTAACCCTTTTTGTAGAGTATGAAAGGTTGCAACGGTTCTAAATCGTTTCAAATAGTGAAAAGACACTTCCTTTAAAAATTGGAAAAAGTGACAGTTATATGTCGACATGGTGTTTTTGGTATGTGGACATACCCTGGTGTATTTTTGAATTTTGAAGCATTTTTCAAGTGTTTTGATGTAAAAATAATTCTTAAGTAAAAATCTAGTGTTGTAAATTAATATTATATGGCAGAAAAACATATGAAAACATAAATTTAAACTATATAAATATATTTATAAATTATAACATTATAAGGTTTAAAACTATATAAATATATAAAGTATAAGAATAAATTTAAGTTTTGAAAACATAGAAGAATAAGAAAAGATAAAAATAGAAAAGATAGAAAATAAAATAGAGAGGATTGAGGATAGAATTGAAAATCGGAATTTGAGAATTAGAATTTGAGTTTGAACCTGGAGTGCTATTTAGAGTCTTACAAAATCCAGTCTCTATAACTATATTATTCTTGAACTCTTGAAATCTTGATTACTCATGAGTCTTGAAATTTCTCTGTTCTTTGAATCTCTATCATCTTTATAACTCTATAGTCTTCAGTAATATTTCCTGTATATAATTCTTGCATATATATATATATATTTTATGCAAAAAGTATTAGTATATATTTTATAATCAGTGATATTTGAAATAAGGTTGTTGTCATCAAAACTCAATTCTCCAACAATCTCCCCCTTTTTGATGATAACAACCTTAGTTTATAAAATATCATGCCTGTATATACCTGTTTAATGATGTTCCTTCTATACTCCCCATGTCTGTAAGAATCCTATTAACTATGCGTATATTTTATAATTTCTCCCCCTTTGGAATTATCCACAAAAAAATTCTAAATGTACTCCCCCTTAATTGTATAATTTCCTGAATAGAACTTAAGTAACATACCTAATAAGTATACTCCCCCTTAATCTATTTAAATTTATAATAATAATACCTAACAATATGAAGATTAAATACAAACAAATCCGAGTATTATTATTACATATGTTTGCTTGATACATATACAAACCAAATCAAATCACACTATATGTCATAATATATACAAGTTTCAAAAAATAGAATCCAAATCACACCACATTATATGTCTTAAAAAATAATTAAATCGTACTGAATAATTAAACGTTCCTTGGAACTTCAACCCAACCATCTTCTCCAAAGATAAGATCCTTCTTAATTACATCCCAATCTTCATCTTCTTTGGTTGGTGGAGCCTTTGCGAGATTATTTTCTTCATCTCTGAAAAGAGAAGAGATTAGCCATCGCATTGCATCAAAATGCTTCTCTTGTTGTTCGAACATCTTTATTTGACTTGGTTTGAGATGACACTGATTTCGTAGAATGATAGAGAGAATATTTTTAAAAGAATTGAGAGTTTCTTCTATATTTTCACTAAGATTATGGATAGGATTTACCGTGGATTTGATGAGAAAAGATTAAGGAAGAAGGAGTAATGGAATAATGAAGTTTCCTGGAAGAAATGGACTTGAATAGGGTCTGGTATTCATTGAATTTTGAATGGACATGAGTAGTTATTTTAATTTTAAAATTTGAAATATTTTGAAAATATATCAGTTATATGTCGACATACTCTTTTTGTCATGTCGACATACTATAGTGTTAATAAAAACTCCATTCATTACTTGATAGAAAGCAAATACATCCAACTAAACAAGACACACTTTTAGTACGAAATTCGAAAGCAAATACAAGAAAATATATAAAGATGGATTAAACTAGAAAGCCTAGTTTTCGAATGATGACGAGGAAGACGAATTCCTAGTTTTCTTCTTATCTTGACCATGAATTTGGATATTTTGGAAAGTCTCTTGTTGAGCTTCTTTTGATTATTGACGATTTTCAATTGATTTTGAACAATCGTATCTTTGTAAATACGTTTAGAAGTTGGATACTCAATACTTTCCATAGAAGTTTCTTCTTCTTCTTTAATATCCAATGGTGCTTGTTCGTGTTGCATTCAAGCTTGTTTGGCCTCGAATGTCTCATAAGATTTGATAGTGAGAGGAATTTGCATGAGATGATTGTTTGATGCGTCAAACACTTTTCTAAGCACAAAATCTTCTCCACGAAGATCCACATTAAAGTGTTTGAAAATAAGAGTGAGATAAACACCATAGTAGAGAGTGTTTTCTCTTATAGATAAATCTATGAGCTTTATTCCATTTAGAATCATTTCGGCCCAATTGATAAGATATCCACCTATAATAGCAAAGAGAGCCTTTTGGACATTGAGAGTTGGATTATTGAAATTTACGGAATAGGGAGTGATGGTATTTTGTAGGAGGAGGTTGAAAATCCTTGTTTTTGGGCGAAAGAAGCGATTTTTGAACTCCATTGGAGCACCATCTTCAAAAATATCGTGAAAGGTTTCCATATCGGTTTCTTCGATAGCAAAAGTTGAAAAATCCGAGCCCACGATTCTACAATTTAGAATTTCGCCTAAGACGTCGGCATCAAGAATAATTTGAGTGCCTTTGACACTACTCCAAATTTGATTTTTGTTGCCTTCGAATCCATGATTGAGATTTGCATAGAACATCTTCACGAGTTTTGTAACAACCCGGAAAATCAGAACCAATTTAAAATTTGAATTTTGGTTATTTTAATGAATTTTGAATATTTAAAACGATTTATTTTAAATAATAATGATGAGAAATTTATTTTGAATAGAATTAGAACATATATATTTATATGAATCGAGATTAGAATATAAATATTTATTTTAATTATAAAAGGAATTGAAAATGGCGCGGTAGTTTGAAATTTTGAATACAAATTTCAATTGAATGTATAGAATTCAAAATAATCCGGATTTTAGTGAAACTGAAAATATTTGAACCTGTTTGAAAATATCTTTCCAACGAATCTGAAAAATCCAAATTTCATGGCGGGAATAAAAAGTTATGTCCAGTTGAAAATTCAGAATAGTCGCTATGGAAATATAGCCCTTAAAAATATAGATTTTGCAAATGACCTCCGTTTTTGATGAAACCACTTTTGTTGGAACCGGAATGTCAAATTATTGCTAGATTCCAAAATTCATAATTTTTGGAATTAATATGTGAGCGTGGCAAAAGAAAACGTGTTTTTTCAAGTTGGATCAACTAGAAAATGTCCATTTTTCAAACGGTCTCCAAATTCGATGAAATTAGTTTTGTTAGGACCGTATCGTCAAAACAAAGGTAAAAGTAATTTTTCTATAATTTTTAGAGTCAGTGTGTAGCCCCGGAAAATTGAAATGTACGTTTAAAATTGAATATATGGATTTATATCTTAATTTAAAGAAAAACTAATTCAAAAAGTCGAATTAGTTTGCAATACATATCCCGTTATGTCCGAAATAGGGTTATTTAGTTAGGTTAGATAGTCATTGGGGTTCGTTCGGAGTTCGTGATGTTAAACAACTAATTAGAGAATTAAGTGGAATAGAATATTATTAAAATAATATATATATATATACATAAATCCAAGTGCCAAACCCTATCTCTCCCACTCAGAAATAATGCGCCGCCTCCCTTTAAATCAGTGAACCGCATCGCTCCAATTTTCCTCCATCCGATCCCTCAACACCCTTAATGTTTTTGAATCATTTCAGCTGTAAAATCAATGCCAAGGCTGAGCTCTGACCATTCAATGGAGGAGATCGAAAATACTGAAGCTTCTTGCTCGATTTTTGCTCGAGAATTGCCACCGTTTAGCCTTGAACTGCGGTTGGGTGGGGGGCGCGAGTGGGCCAGGACGAAGGGGGAAGGTTGGTGGCGGATAAGTAGACGAGGGGGAGGAGTTGAATGGTAGCCCGGTCATCAGTGGTGGCGGCGCGGTAAACTTTCTCCGATCGATGAGTTTGGTTCAGCGAATGTGAGAAGGAACGACAATAAAAGGTGGTTAAGGAAATAATTAAGAAATTAATTATTTATTAATTATATAAATAATGTAATTAAAGTTTAAAAGTGTGTAACTCTTTCATGTGGTATTGGAATTTAGTGAAACAAGTTGCGTTGGACTCGCAACAATGAACTCTACCTTTCACAACTGATCAGAAACAAAATGGAGCATGTCGGAATTTCAAGCAATTTCGAATCTGAACAAAAATTCAGAAAATTCAGAAATAAAAACCTATATGAGAATTTCTCGATAAAATTATTTCTGTACAGTTATTTATTTTATAACTGCTCCCCGTCGTCCACAGACCATGATCGACTTATTTGATTGTATTTTGTTGTGAAAATTGATTGTGATGTGAAATGGACTGTATAAAATATTTATGTGACTAAATAAAATATATGAACAATAAAAATATCATTTTTATTGTATAAATGGATTGAATAAAATATTCATGTGATTGAATAAAACATATGAACAATAAAAAAATCATTTTTATTGTATAAATGAACTGAATAAAATATTCATGTGTTGAAGTAAATATTTTAAAGTTAAAAATTATAATTTTTAACGTGTATATGAATGGAAACAAATATTCATTTACAAATCAGACGATTTATGTACACCCATTTGACTGATATTGATTGGGATGATAAATTTAAAACATCGCCCAACTGCACAAATAATATTCAGTGTTTGTTGATTGAAACCCCACACGGGTATTGGGATGATATTTGACGTACACTAATCCCAGTTATTTAGTTGTATGTTAATCAATTAGTTGACAGATTGTTGTACACATTAAATATTTATATTTAATGCTTATGCAGTGTAGAATGCACTCTGGATGATGGTTGACTGTGTTTGATTATTGTTGTGTACACGTGTGTATGAAACCCATATAAATCACATTATATGGTAATTGACTGTGTTTGATTCCAACTCAGAAAGAAGGAATATTTTTAAATAACGATAATTTCAAAATAATGAATATTTTAAAATAATATTCAGTAAAAGATGAAAATCTGATTTTGATGTCCGATTTCGGATGGACACGAAAATATTTAAATATATAAAGCCGTGTTGATTATATTAACGCCATTTTGGACGTGAACGATAATTATATCGATTTTGGTTAGATTAACACCATTTTGGACGTGAACGATAATTATATCGATTTTATTCATTTTATAATGAATATCGAAAAGGAAGTGATTTCAAAATCTAATGTTTTGAAAATATTACCATTTATATATTAATGACATGGAACATTCAATTTTGATTTAAAATTCAATATGAAGTTGAAATCGTTTTGAAAAAGAATTGAAAACGATTTATAAAATACGTTTTAAATGGAAATCGACAAAATATATATAATATACATATTATATATATATAATGGCCGGAATAGAAAGCGTCGCGCCGCGGCAGTTCTCAAATTTCGACCATTGACTTCAAATGGACATCACGGGAGATCCGACCGTCGGATTCTCCTAAAACCAGAACCGTTGGGTTCGTATCGAAAAGAGCTTTCTAAGAATACAAGAAACTAGAAATCAAATGGTGGGATTTGGAATTATGTCCAAATCAAATTTGGGAAAGGTCGTTGATAGTGCAGTTCGATGGCCGTTTATAGAAATCGACTGTACGGGCCTTGATAAAATTATTAAAAATATCAATAGTTTGTGTAAAATCATAGTAAATGATTTGGAAAGAATTGGGATGAAAAATTCTGTATTTGAAAAGATAAAAAAAATATTTTTATCGAAATGAACTAGTTATGAACTAGAATTATAATCCAATATTTTCAAATAAATAAATTGGATTTGAAATGGTTTTAAAAATAACCAAAATTTTCAATATATGAATTGGAATGGATTTAAATTGAAATTATCTTCAGAATATTTCGATATTGGATTCCGTGATTATACAGATATTGTGGAGGAGTTTGGAAGACATATATATCGTTATTCCCAATACGATATTTGTTGATTTCAGAATTTGATACTGAATATAAGCCGATATAATTTCTATTCAGAGCCTTGTATTTAATATTGAATTGGGTTTGTCGTGAATGGTTTCTTTAATAATACTGTTCTTAAACCCAATGGAGTTAAGAAAATTAGAAACTAACTGGAGTTTAGCTAAGTTGAATGATTTCCTGGGTATTGATCTGATGTTGGTTTCGGCCTTCGGTATTAATACTTAGGGAATTGTTCTCTTACTAATTTACGGTTAGAGACTGATGAGATGGGGTCTTCAGTAACACTGTTCTTGAACCCCATGTTAAGAGAATAAATCTTTTAATTAAGATTGTTAGAGTTTCCAATTACATTTAATAACTGGAATAAAATGGAATGTGAATTAGGTTTATCGTGAACTGTGTTTTAACGACATTCGTTCTTTACCCCGATTTATTGTGAAATATGATTTGGAATTTATAAACCTTTTGTTAAGATTTAAAGGAGATTTTCCAAAGTAAAGGTTTCCAGATTAATAAAATAAATTGGAATGGAATTTAGTTCAGTAATACTCGAAGTGAAATTCTGTGGAGGAAGACTGTTACTATGTATGGAATTTAAAAGGATTTTCCATTATTCCATTTATATTATCAGTTGGATATGGAAGTTCATATCGATTATATATATTGATCTGTATTCCTTGAAGATTCCATTTTTAATGGAATGTGATTTTGGGTTTATCGTGAGCTGTGTTTTTAAAGCACATTAGTTCTTAACCCAGTTAAAGATAAGATTTATTTCTTAACTTTGAATAATCATTAAGTAATGATTTTTGGAAATTAAAACTGAATTAGAGTTTTAATGAATCTTTAATTAGGTTGAAATGAGAATCTGATGACTAAAATTATCAAGTTCAACAAATGATCGAGAATGGAGTATCACCAGTTTTGCTCCAAGCAATATTTAAATCTTTAATTAGATTTGAACGGGAAATGGTAATTAATTTTACCGATAACACTGTGGTGTTAGATATGAAGTATTACCAATTTTACTTCATGGGATGAATAGGTTGGGATTGGGAAATTAAACAAACGATTACTTCGGTAAGGTTCGCTAATCCCGACTAGTTTGGAAAACCGTAAAATGGTTTGAATTGATACCCAAAGGAAGATTAAAGAATAAATTTAAAGGATTTATCTTTGATAAAATTAATGGGAAATTTTCCCAAAGTATAGGAATATTTGAATAAAGGAATATTCTGGATTGGAATTCGGCGTATGTTGTGTTTTTATAGCACTTGTTTATTATATACGCGAGTTATTCAGAAAGACCGGGTTTATCCCATTCTGAATAACTGATTCGACGATATGCCGAGGATGAAGACGGTGGTTGAAGGCCGGAGGTCTTCACATCATTTGGATGATTACTGATGTCTTGATTGGGCTGTACACCCAAGACGAGGTAATAAGTGATGATCGTTCCAGACGTACTTAGAGATCGACGGATATGCGAGGGCCTCTCTCCTGTATTGGACATATGGGACTAGGAATAAGGTGCCTCCAGTTTCATTCAGACCCAGAACGAACTTGTAAATGGATGTGTGTCTGACATCGGCTTTCATTCTGTGTGATTGATAGACATCGGTTGCATAGCGTGAATTGCCTGTGTGGCATGCCGAGATGCAAATGATCAAGGCTTCTGTTGAAAAGCAGAGTCTTATGGTTGATGATCAAAGCACGGCTTTAGTATAGCATAGCTTTGTGCATAGCGTTGATTCGCAAGCCTCACACCCTGGTGTGAACCAGAAACGGGAGAGGACATCAGGGAGGACATGCGTTTCCTTCTAGCTAGGAGTGGTGTCTAGGTTTTGCACGCCCAGATGTTTTACTTATGTGGATGATGGACAGCGAGGTGCCTCGAATATATCGACACTACGGGGCTGATGGATGGTATGGTCTTTATACAGACCGGTTTTCGCCCCATAGGGCGGGGAAACGTAGTGTTCAGGCATTTTAATCCACATCGAGTGGACCGGCCCTGACGATCCAAGGGCCCACCTGAGTCTGGGCCCTGAGACATGGTAGGCTAGATTGTCTCAAAGCAGTAAGGACGATCTCTTGCCTTGGTTCACAGGCGGAAATCCAACTTCCAATACATGACATTTTAGTTTTATTTATAGAGCCTAGTATGGCAACAGAGTGGGTTGGGGCACTCATACCGTCTATGATTGATACATTTATATTTGAAGTTGTGTTCATACACTTTACACTATAATAGTATCAAAATGATTTGTTTTAAATGTACCAAGCATGTTTGGCTATTATAAGGTAAAACTCTATCCTCCGGCTTGCGTTGCAATGTGTGATGGGACCTGAGTCTTATAATAGCTTCATTTTTCGAAAAAGCATTGCGCTGTTTGTTTTATGCACTGGTATTCTTGGGAGGAAACCCATTCCGTGTTATATGGCGTGGTCCCTTGATTTACCTTGTTTTAAAGTAAAGATTTAATAACTTCTTTAGTACTCACACCAGTCACATGACTGATCTGGAGTTTATTGTTATAACCTAAACTTTGGGTGCCCCTATTTTCCACACCGGCAGCTAGTAGTTTTGGTTTTATAGATTTATATTCATAGGATCCTGGTTTACAGCTGGAATGATATTCGGAAAGCTCTGTATCCGTATATCTCTTTCAGTTGTGTTTTTGTATTATTTTCAGCTGCACTGTAATTTGTAAATCTCTAATATTTATCACATGTATATTATTTGTTCATACTCTGTATATTCTTGTACTCTGATGTAAATTGTTGTAATAAGCAATGAAATGTTCTTCTGTTGTCGTCTTGTCCTCAAATTCAATCCGGCTTTTCTTTACGGGGAAGTTTCGGGTCGTTATAAGTTTGGGATAACATACTTCATCGTTATCACGAGAGTCGATTTGATTCAACATTTCATTGTGATGAAAAAGAGAAACGACATCATAAAAGGGAAAGTCTATAAAGACGGCGAAAGCACCCGCGTTACCTTTAGCATTTTCTAAATAGTAACCATAGGTTTGATGGCCTCTTTGTCATTGTAAACATAACCTTTAATGGTTTTGGTTATCTTCAATTTCTGAGATGAACTTGAGGAAGCCACTGAAATGATGATTTTGAAGAGAATAGATATGAAGAATATTGTTTTGAGTTGTGAATGAAAGGCAGAAATGATAGATGTATGTATAGAAATTGAATAGATATGAACTGAATGAATATGAATTGAATAAGCACAACTTTTGAGACTGAAAAGACACCTTTTTAGACCTTGGGATTGGTGAAAAGACTGGAGGGAAGTTTGAAAGTTTGAACTTTTGAAATTTAAAATTTAAATTTCAAACCTGGTTAGATATGGCGACATGTATTTTTATGTATGTCTATGTGACGGCCCGCCCCGCACCATCCAACATTTCCAAGGAAAGTGCGCTGTGCTAATGTCCAACTAGCACGGGACGGTCACCAAAGAAAGGAAAGGGAAGGGAAGGAAACTTAATAGTGGACTAACAAAGAACCTGTAGAATGTCTCACGGTGCATGGAATAAAATATAGCTGAAAACTAAACATCATAGCAGCGTAAAATCCAAATACAGCTTATGTTCCACTTCATCATTATTACAATTTAAAAACTGTCTCTAAAGAAAAAAAGAAAGGAAAGGTACACTACTAATGCCCAAAATAGTGACCAGCAGCGACACAGGGAGAATATATAGAGAATAGTACGTGTAAGCCTCCTGCTCGTCTCCGGACAGCTAATCGTGCACAACCAGCTAACCTGTCTCTAGTCTGCCCGTTTAAGAGAACCCAGAGTAATAAGAAGAGACATAAAACTCTCAGTCAGACAAAAGTCAGGTATGAGCGATAAGCAGCAAAACAGAACAATAACAGGTATACTAAACCATACCTGAACCTGGACCTGCAACCAAAGAGTTTGCACAACATACCGTACAATACTCTAAGGTGCCACTAACATATGGTGTAAAGGATATGGGGGTGGGGGTGTGCATGTCATAGTGATGGCAAACAATCAAGCATAGCAACCATCCTCACATCTCTCACTCGGTGCGTAAAGCATACGATATCCACCACTTTGATCACCTAAATCCTTGATATGTTTACTCTGCCCCATGAAATCATGGCGACTCCACTGCACTGATCCATAGCCACTAGTCCTTGCTATATCCACTCTGCCCAATGAAGTCATAACGACTCCACTGCACTGGCTCATAGCCATGCTACGATCACTCTGCCTCATGGAGTAATAACTACCCCACTGCACTGATACATAGCCTAACATCCGTCTTGGTGATGAATCAAAGTTATGGACGTCGATAACTCCTTAGCACACGTCCCGTAGCAAAGTCCAATCATGAATTTAACTCATTGGTTCCCAACTAGATCCTGAGTACAAACTTCCCATTTGGACTACCTTTGCATCTCCGGTTTGGTCTCCTCCGGATCGGTTCGGAAACAAGCTTCTATTAAGATCGGTTCTCTTCTTCTCGTTCAGTCCATGGTCGTCAACCTCGCTCGGGTCGTGGATCCCTCTCTAGGTCGGGTCGGTTCGTGACTTCATCTCCAGGTCGTGATCCCCCTCTGGCTCGGGTCGTGACATGCTCCAACTCCAGTCCACGGTATGTCATTCTGGTTCGTAGGTGGCACACCGGTCGTCTCTTGCTTCCTGGTCTATCTCCTGGTGCTGACTCGTCATCAAGATTCAAACAGGCGACTCGTGAGGCTCGAGGAGAAATGGCTCGTACAACTCCGGTCCGTGAAGGGGGTGTGTACCACGAGCGGGGTCGGGTCGGGTAGGGCGATCTGATCCGGTCCCTGCATGTTTTTCCTGCAACTTGCAGCGATTGTTTTTACGCCATAGGACGACGTTTTTGACCATTATAACTATTATAATCAATCACAAAGCATACCATACAGTCATAGAAACATAGAGAATCAACAATAAACACCAAAACAACAATCATAGCATGTAAAATGGATCAAACATACCCAAAACTCCTTATTTTCCTCTTAAGCATGTTTAAGCAAATCTAATGGTAGGATTAACAAAACTTAACCAAACCAACCCAAACTCCTAATAGAGGCCTAAAACAATATTTCGAAATTTATAAATATTTTTCCGGAATTTAATCATGTTTAAACTCGCTAATTAACACAAATCACCCTAATTAGCTGTAATTAGTGTAAAAACAAAGCTAATCACTCACCTTGGCCATAAATAAAACTTTCAGAACTAAAACTCCACTGATTTGGGCGAATACTGATGTCTAACAGTAGCTCCAACCTTGCTTGGTGCTATTTCTCCTTAATTTGATGTTGCTAAGCTTAATCCTTGATTAGAGAGCATTTAGGAGTTCTTTAGAAGTGATTTAGAAGGTGAAGCTATTGTTAGGGTTGAAGAGAGGTAAGTGGCACCTGTATAAATGACAAAGAAAGCTTCCTCTAACCCTTTTCAGCCCTTATGCAACCCTGATCCCGAAATCCCCCAATGGGCCTAGCTGCTAATAACCCTATTTGGCCCAATTAAGCTGTTTTTCACCTTCCATACCTTATTTCAGCCATATCTCCCAACCGATAAGTCCGTTTGGCTAAAGTGACCACTCTACGGAAAGGTAAACCATCATCCAAATCCAATGGAAGTGGATTCAGGTCAAAACTCCTTACCAATCAAAAGTTATAGACGAAACAAGATTCGCCAGGGGTAAAACGGTCATTTAAAATTCGGCAAAAATCGTTAACATGGGAAATGACCTCAATAGTCGTCTCCTAAAGTTACACGACCATACGACTTCGTATGTGGAAGAAATAAATATTCTACGATCCTTTGATGTGTAGAATGCGGGTCGTTACACTCTCCCCTCTTAAGACATTTTGCCCCTGAAATTCCTTAATTAAAACACACAACGGGTCCCACATGCCTATCAGCCATTAAAAAAACAATAAAGCATACAAAACAACATAGCAAGCCTATCCTAGCATGCAGTTTACTAACAAGGGAGTACTATACCGATATAAAAACCTTACCAGGTAAAGAGTTCTGGATACTTCCTCCGTATGTTCTCCTCTGTTTCCCAAGTATAGTCTTCCTCATCATCACCCCACTAGACTTTGACTAGTTTCACCGCCTTCCTTCAAAGTTGTTTCGTATCGTTCCCAACAATACGCATAGACCTGCGGTTCCCAACCGCCTCGGGTTCAACCTCGATATCGTCCAACTGATCCGGTGAAATAGTCATATCGGGGTCGTGCACGAATTTTCTTAACTGGGAAACATGAAATGCGTTATGAACTCCTTCCATCTTTTCTGGTAATTAAACTTTATACGCCAAATTCCCAACTTGCTCGAGAACTGGGAATGGACCAACAAATCTTGGTGTTAACTTGCCTCTCCTACCAAATCGTATCACGCTCTTTAACGGAGAAATATTGACAAATACCAAGTCGCCAATGGAGAACTTTAAATATCTTCTCCTCTTATCAGCATAACTCTTTTGCCTATCTTGGGAAACCTTCATTCGTTGTCGAATAACTTTGATCTTATCTGAGGTTTCTCTTATCACATCTGGCCTAAGCACAAATTTCTCACCGGTTTCTAACCAACATGACAGTCAGTTGCACGGTCTTCCGTATAAAGCTTCAAATGGAACCATACCAATACTGGATTGATAACTATTATTATATGCGAACTCCACTAGATGTAAATGGTCATCCCATGATCCACCAAAATCCACTATACAAGCTCTTAAGAGGTCTTCTAATATATGATTCACCCTCTCTGTCTGACCGTCAATTTGAGGATGATATGTGGTACTGAGATGTAATTCTGATCCTAACACCTCTTGCAAGCTCTTTCAAAATCCACTAGTGAACAACGAATCTCGGTCACTCACAATGCCTTTGAGTATTCCACGAAATCTCACCACCTACTTCATATATAGTTCCGCTAACTTAGTTGCTGTTCTATTTGACTTGATAGGTATAAACCTTGCACTCTTTGTCAATCGGTCCACAATCACCCAAATGCTATCATGGCCCAATCTAGTCCTTGGTAACCCATCAATGAAATCCATTGAGACTTGTTCCCATTTCCATTCTGGAATTTCTAATGGTTGCAACAGACCACTAGGTTTCTTTTGCTCGGCTTTAACTAACTGGCAATTCATGCATTCGGATATAAACTTCCCAACGTCTCTTTTCATCCCTTCCCAATAGTAGGTCTGCTTCTTGTCTCGATACATTTTGTGACCACCGGGATGTATAGTCAATTTTGAGTGATGACATTCTCTAAGCACTTCATCTCTCAATCCATTCACATTGGGTACAACCAGTCTTCCATTCTTTCTAATCCATCCATCTCGATCAAGCTCATACTTGTTCATCTCTTCGTCGATTCCCATCTCTAACTTTGAGATGATTTCCAATAGGTTAGGATCGTCCCTCTGGTTGGAACCAATCCGCTCAATCATAGTTGGTCAGATCGTAAAACTTGCTAACATTTTTGGATCCAATTCACACTTTGGTCTGAAATAATACCCAACGATATACTCCAGTTGCTTCCATTCCAGAAACATAGCCCCTAAACTGGCATGTCTCCTACTCAAGGCATCAGCTACTGCATTGTCTTTTCCTGGTGTATATGCGATATCAAAATCATATGAAGCCAAGAATTCTAACCATCTTTGTTGTCGGAGATTTAGATCCTTCTGAGAGAAAAGATACTTTAACGACTTATGGTCAGTAAACAACTCGAATCTTTCTCCCAAGAGATAATGTCTCCACATCTTCAACGCGAACACGATCGCTGCCAATTCCAAATCGTGGGTAGGATATCTTTTCTCGTGCGGTTTCAGTTGCCGACTTGCATAAGCTACAACCCTACCTCCTTGCATCAGTACAGCATCTAGCCCGGTACCACATGCATCTGTATATACTGTCATCTCTTCATTCCCCTTAGGAATGACTAACACTAGTGCACATGTCAACTTTTCCTTTAGACTCTTGAATGCATTCTCGCACTTTTCGTCCCAGATGAAAGCTTGATTTTTCTTGGTCAACTGAGCCAACAGTGCTGCTATCTTGGATAAGTCTTGAATAAACTTGCGATAATATCCAGCTAATCCCAAGAAACTTCTTATGTTCGTTGCATTCTTGGGCGTAGACGAATCCTATACCATAGCCACCTTCGCAGGGTCCACGGCAATACCATTCTCTAAAACAACATGGCCTAAGAATCTCACTTCCCTTCTCCAGAAGTGACACTTAGAAAACTTCGCTCTTAATTGGTGTTTTCTCAACACCTCCATCACTATCCTCAAATGTTCCTTGTGTTCTTCCTCTGTCCTTGAATAAACCAAGATATCATCCACGAACACAAGAACAAACTTATTCAACTGATCTCTGAATACCCTATTCATAAGATTCACAAAATATGTTGGTGCATTGGTCAACCCGAATGGCATCCACTCATAAAATCCAGACGGCGTCCGAAATGCCGTTTTATCTATACTCTCAGCTTCCACTCTAAGCTGATGAAAACCTATTGCGAGATCCAACTGGGAGAACACTCTCACGCCACTCAACTAATCAAACAAATCATCTATCCCCGTAGAGGATACTTATTCTTCCTCGTCACCTTATTCAACTCGCGGTAGTCCACACACAAACGAAGGGAACCATCTGCCTTGGTAGCAAACATGAATGGTGCTCCCCACTCGGAGACACTTCTTCTGATAAATCCCTTCTTCAACAGATCGCTTACTTGCAACCCAAGCTCTCGTTGTTCCCTTGGTGCCATACGATGAAGTGGCATCACTATAGGTCTGGCATCTTTCACTAAATCAATATGGAACTCAATCTCTCAGTGTGGTGGAAGTCCGGTCACTTCCTCAAAGACGTCCAGATACTGGCCAGCCACGGGCACATCTGACAACTCATTATGCGGGATTTCGAGGGAATTTAGAAAACTAGCCATTACCCCATCACTAGGTAGACCACCAAACACTACCCTCCGCCATCATCCGCTCTAACTGTCACCAAAAAGCCGTCACAGTCTACCAGCTCCCTATATCTTTGGAGCCAATCGACTCCCAAAATAATGCCAAACCCAGTAAAGCCCAAAACAAAGCAATCACAAACAAACATACATCCATGACTCAATAAGACCACATTACATCAAATCATACTAAGGCTAGTCGAACCACCAATCGGGTTCGTCACAACTAAAGGTCTATCGACTATCTCGGGTTCCAATCCCAACCTATCTACCAGGTCACTAGATATGAAGGAACGGGAAGCTCCGACATCAAACAATACTCGAACAGGAACATCGTAAACAGAAAGCATACCTTGAATGACGATATTATTTCCTTTCTCCATTACGGTTGGGGCATTCGACGAAGAAGGAACATCATTAATAGCATATGCTTTAACAATCTGCTTTTCTTTAGGGGGTTGTGGACACTTATCCTTGTGATGTCCCACTTGGCCATAGTTGAAGCACTTCCTATCCGCTGGCTTTGCTCGACATTCTTTAGCATAATGGCCCTTCTTGCCATAGCTAAAGCACTCAACATCTTTCTTATTCTTATTATTCTTATTCTAGCCATCCTTGGTCTGATTCTGCTTTCTCTTATTCTGAGAACCATTCTTTCCCCCACCGCTTGCTTGCGGCATTGGCTCTTCTGCAGATTCAATCTCAGTCTTCGACTTAGGGTATAGACTCTTTGATCTCAAAGATTTCCCCACAGTCGATTCAAACGTCTCATTGATGTGGTTAATAAGCCCTTCCTCCAAGTACCCATCCAAGCCAGTTATGAACTTTTCGTTCTTCTTCTCGGCAGTGTCGATAAGGGATAATCCATACTTCGATAAATTATCGAACTCAGCAATATATTCTGAGACTGCCCTACCATTCTGCTTAAGCTCCAAGAACTTCCTAAATAATTCTGATTTCTGAGCAGTTGGATAAACTTATTGCTAAAGCGGGTCTTGAACTGATCCCAAGTAACTTGATCCTCAGGAGTAGCTACCTTAATAAAATTCCACCAATTCATTGCATGTCCTTGCAGTTGACACGATACTAGCTTTCTCTTCATTGCATCATCGATTCCTAAGTCCTCGAAGATGCGCTCACAACTATCGAGCCAATCTTGAACTTCTATAGCCAATTCCATTTCGTGGAATGACTTCCCAACAGGACTAGTGTAATCCTTGCAAAGCTTGGCGAAATCGTCCCTAGGCGCCTGCACCGTTGCACCACCACCATTGGCAGCATTAGGAACTTCTCCTTGCACATCCTAAGCATCTCTCTCATGAAGTCAGTGAATATCGTCCTCATATCAGGAGCATTCGTATTATTGGCCCCTGGATCTGTACCCCTCTTATATTGGCTCATCGTTCAATCTGTAAAGAGAAAACGATTAACCATCTCTTCAGTGGTGCCAGTGCAGTGCGACTTCAATCCTTAGATATACTAATAGTATATGTATATATACAACTTTTGAAAACCAAAATATAACAAATACGCGCTCTCATATACGTACTATCTCTCCTTGGTGTCTTTCCCTAGGAAAACTATGCAACCTAGAGCTCTGATACCAAATGTGACGGCCCGCCCCGCACCAGCCGACATTTCCAAGGAAAGTGCGCTGTGCCAATGTCCAACTAGCACGGGACGATCGCCAAAGAAAAGAAAGGGAAGGAAACTTAACAGTGGACTAATAAAGAACCTATAGAATCCCTCACAGCGCATGGAATAAAATATAATAAAAACATACTTTGAGATAAAACCAGGCGAGACAGTTCATAAGCTGAAAACTAAACATCATAGCAGCGGAAAATCCAAATACAGCTTATGTTCCACTTCATCATTATTACAATTTAAAAACTGTCTCTAAAGCAAAAGAAAGGAAAGGTACACTACTAATGCCCATAGTAGTGACCAGCAGTGACACAGGGAGAATATATAGAGAATAGTACGTGTAAGCCTCTTGCTCGTCTCCGGATAGCTATTCGTGCACAACCAACTAACATGTCTCTAGTCTGCCCGTTTAAGAGCACCCAGAGTAATAAGAAGAGACATAAAACTCTGGATCAGGCAAAAGTATGGTATGAATGATAAGCAGCAAAACAGAACAATAACAGGTGTACTAAACCATACCTGAACTCGGACCTGCAACCAAAGAGTTAGCACAACATATCGTACAATACTCTAAGGTGCCACTAACATATGGTGTAAAGGATACGGAGTAGGGGTGTGCATGTCATAGTGATGGCAAACAATCAAGCATAGCAACCATCCTCACATCTCTCACTCAGTGCATAAAGCATACGATATCCACCACTTTGATCACCTAAATCCTTGCTATGATCACTCTGCCCTATGCAGTCATGTCGACTCCACTGCACTGATCCATAGCCACTAGTCCTTGCTATGTCCACTCTGCCGCATGAAGTCATAATGACTCCACTGCACTAGCTCATAGACATGCTACGATCACTCTGCCCCATGGAGTAATAACTACCCCACTGCACTGATACGTAGCCTAAGATCCATCTTGTTGGTGAATCAAAGTTATGGATGTCGATAACTCCTTAGCACATGTCCCACAACAAAGTCCAATCATGATGTTAACTCATTGGTTCCCAACTGGATCCTGAGTACAAACTTCGCACTTGGACTACCTTTGCATCTCCAGTTTGGTCTCCTCCGGATCGGTTCGGAAACAAGCTTCTATTCAGATTGGTTCTCTTCTTCTCGTTCAGTCCATAGTCGTCAACCTCGCTCGGGTCAGGTCGAGGATCCCTCTCCCGATCGGGTCAGTTCGTGACTTCATCTCTAGGTCGTAATCCCCCTTCGGCTCGGGTCGTGACATGCTCCAACCCCAGTCCACGGTATGTCATTCTGGATTGTAGGTGGCACACCGGTCGTCTCGTGCTTCCTGGTTCATGGTCTATCTCTTGGTGTTGACTCGTCATCAAGATTCAAACAGGTGACTTGTGAGGCTCGAGGAGAAATGGCTCGTACAACTCCGGTCCGTGAAGGGGGTGTGTACCACGAGCGGGGTCGGGTCGGGTAGGGGCGATCTGATCCGGTCCCTGTAAGTTTTTCCTACGACTTCCAGCGATTGTTTTTACGTCATACGAAGGCGTTTTCGACCATTCTAACTGTTCTAATCAATCACAAAGCATACCATACAGTCATAGCAACATAGAGAATCAACAATAAACACCAAAACAACAATCTTAGCATGTAAAATGGATCAAACATACCCAAAAACCCTTATTTTCCCTTTAAGCATGTTTAAGCAAATATAATGGTAGGATTAACAAAACTTAACCAAACCAACCCAAACTCCTAACAGAGGCCTAAAACAATATTTCGAAATTTATAAATATTTTTCCAAAATTTAATCATGTTTAAATTTGCTAATTAACACTAATCACCCTAATTAGCTGTAATTAGTGTAAAAACAAAGCTAATCACTCACCTTGGCCACAAATAAAACTTTCAGAACTGAAACTCCACTGATTTGGGCGAATACTGATGTCTAACAGCAGCTCCAACCTTGATTTGGTGCTATTTCTCCTTAATTTGATGTTGCTAAGATTAATCCTTGATTAGAGAGCGATTAAGAGTTATTTAGAAGTGATTTAGAAGGTGGAAGCCATTGTTAGGGTTGAAGAGAGGTAAGTGGCGCCTGTAAAAATGACAAAAAAGGTTCCTCTAACCCTTTTCAGCCCTTATGCAACCATAATCCCGAAATCCCTCAATGGGCCTAGCTGCTAATCACCCTATTTGGCCCAGTTAAGCTGTTTTTCACCTTCCGAACCTTATTTCATCCATATCTCCCAAACGGTAAGTCCGTTTGGCTAATGTGACCACTCTACGGAAAGGTAAACCATCATCCAAATCCAATGGGAGTAGGTTCAGGTCAAAACTCCTTACCAATCAAAAGTTATAGACGAAACAAGATTCGCCAGGGGTGAAACGGTCATTTAAAATTCGGCAAAAATCGTGGACATGGGAAATGACCTCAATAGTCGTCTCCCAAAGTTACACGACCATACGACTTTGTATGTGGAAGAAATAAATATTCTACGATCCTCTGATGCGTAGAATGTGGGTCGTTACAGTCTACAAACTAGACTTATTTCAAAAGGAAATTGGATATTCTTGTTTTTGAAATATATTATCGATTTATATTTCAGGTTTAACGCTTTCATGAAGTAATTCTAATCTTAATAAACACTCAAACAATTTTATTTTATTAATTTATTGGTTATTTAATATTATATTATTATTTTGAATTTCAAGATTCAAATTTCAAATTGGAATTTCTAGTTTCAAAATTTTGTTTTTAAAGTTTAAAATTCAAACCAAAACAAACAAACAAAGAAACCATTCAAACAAATAAAATTAAATTTTAATTAATGCGTACCTGGTTTTTTGATCCTTTTCTTCATGATTTTGTGAACTCTGAATTGCCGTAAAGTATATATTAATATTTCCGGTTTCTGGTTCTTCATTACTTGATGATGAATCTGAATCATCTAATGTTGCTGCGTATGCTTTCTTTCTTTTCCTTAATGAATTGTTGTTGTCCGTTTGTTGAGTCGATTTGTCTGGATATGGACACATTTTCTTTGTATGACCTGGTTTGTTGTAGTTAAAACATCGTCCATCATTCATTTTTGAATTTGCTGGATTATAACCCTTCCTTCTATATCTTAGAAATCTTCTAAAATGATTTGTCATAAGTGTTGTTTCTTCATCATCTTCACTACTCGAGTCAGAATCATTTATTGTTGCTTTCAGTGCAATAGATTTCTTTTCAGTTGGTCTATTTTCTTTTCTTTTCTGTAATTGGACTTCATACGACATCAAATTTCCAATTAACTCTTCAATCTTCATTTCATTGATTTCATTGGCTTCTTCAATAGCTAAAGTTTTCTGATCCCATTCTTGAGTTAATGAATTTAATATTTTTCTGACTTGATCTGCTTCTGAATAAGTTTTTTCAAGTGTTGTTAGTGAATGCACTATCTCTTGAAACCGGCAATACATATTTCAAATAGACTCATTCTCGTTCATTTTGAATGATTCAAACTGATTAACTAACATGCCTATCTTAGTCTGCTTAACTTTACTAGTTCCTTCATGAGTAACTTGTAAAGTTCTCCAGATTTCATAAGCAGTTTTGCATACTGACACACTATTAAACTCATTCCTATCTAATGAACAAAATAACATATTCATGGCTTTAGAATTGCTTTGTGTAGCAGCTTTTTGTTCATTTATCCAATGTCCAAATGTAGTTGAGGTTCAACATATTCATTTTGCATAATATTCTATGTGTCTAATCCTGCTGACTGTAAATAAATTTTCATTCTACATGCCAATATGAATAATTACTACCATTACACAATAGTGGCCTAACAGTGGATTGACCCTCTATAAAAGAATTATTATTGCTACCAGTTTTGGTTGCCATTATCATTATTTTCAAAAATCATATTATGAAAATTTTGAAAGACCTTGCTCGGATACCAATTGTTAGGGAACGCGGAATGGATCGTTAAGGAAAAAACACTAGAGGGGGTGAAGAGTGTTTGTGAAAATTTAAAAATTTTAAAACTTATGTGAACTATGGGATGAATCAATCACCAAAAACACAGTCATAGACACAGATTCAAACACAAATGCAAAATAAACAGAAATAAAGATGCAGAAAAGGAAAGAACACACCGGATTGTATACTGGTTCAGATTGCTCCTACGTCCAGTCCCACGCAACGTTGGATTGCGTATTGTTTTATTACTATATCCAAATTCATTTACAACCTCCTTGATTTCACGGCTACAAGGGATACCACCGATTTCAACCTCCTTGATTTAACGGCTACAAGGGATACCACCGATTCTATCCTCCTTGATTTAACGGCTACAAGGGATACCACCGATTCTAACCTTTACTCAACCCAAACAATTATAAACAGCACTAGAACTCTTCAATAGCACTTGATTCAAAGCGTAGAGAGTGTAGAGAGAAGAAGTTTAATCAAAACAGAACTGAATTCAGCAGAGTAGAAGTGTAGAAATCATAATAATGATTAAGAATAATGTTGTACAGAAAGAGGATGAAGTTAGAGAAGAAGAGATGATAAAAAATTCGGTTTTAACCCCTTTTAGTAGAGTGTGAAAGGTTGCAACGGTTCTGAATCATTTCAAATAGTGAAAAGACACTTCCTTTCAAAATTGGAAAAAGTGACAGTTATATGTCGACATGGTGTTTTTGGTATGTCGACATTCCCTAGTGTATTTTTGAATTTTTAAGCATTTTTCAAGTGTTTTGATGTAAAAATAATTCTGGAAATTCTTAACTAAAAATCTAGTGTTGTAAATTAATATTATATGGTAGAAAAACATATGAAAACATAAATTTAAACTATATAAATATATTTATAAAATTATAACATTATAAGGTTTTAAACTATATAAATATATAAAGTATAAGAATAAAATTTAAGTTTTGAAAAACACAGAAGAATAAGAAAAGATAAAAATAGAAAAGATATAATATAAAATAGAGAGGATTGAGGATAGAATTGAAAATCAGAATTTGAAAATTAGAAATTAGAATTTGAACCTGGAGTGCTATTTAGAGTCTTACAAAATCTAGTCTCTATAACTATATTACTCTTGAACTCTTGATTACTCATGAGTCATGAAATTTCTCTGATCTTTGAATCTCTATCATCTTTATAACTTTACAGTCTTCAGTAATATTTCCTATACATAATTCCTGCATATATATATATATTCTATATAAAAAGTGTTTGTATATATTTTATAAACAATGATAATTGAAATAAGGTTATTGTCATCAAAAGTCCATTCTACAACAGGAAAAGTCTGAAAGGTTGACTTCTTAACTTCCTGCTTAAAATGTTCTTGTACACTGTATGGAGAGAGTAAAATGCCCGGGGTTTAATGGTGGTAATGTGATACCTAATGATCAGTAAGGAGAAGTGTGAAGATGGAAATCAGAGAGGGCATTCGGCAGTTAGGCTTCACTTTCGACCCAGGAATTTTGTTATGCCTAATGTAATAGTGTCTTTTCCTTGTTGTGTTTGTCTTCTTGTGTTTGAAGAACCGTGTTTCTATGTAATCTTGTGTGTGTTGTATTTTCTTTTATTTTCTTCGGTTCTTTAATAAAAGTGTAGGGGCCACTCAACCCCGTAAGCCTTGCAAAAAATAAATAATAAATAACCGACTATCAAATCTGACCTATACGATTGTTGGTACGGAAAGACCGAGATCGAATTTATATTCGAAAACCATTCTGAACTAGCAAATACGTGAATATGCTAAATCAATATGGAGAAATTGAATACCGTGGATCTTCATAAGCGGAAGGATTACTTGTCGAATATTCACTAGCTATGCAACCAGGGGTATTCTGACGTGATTCAGTTGTGGTTGAGAATTTACGGATTTGCAAGGACTACTCGCTACTGATCCATAGGTTGACTCCTAGGATGTAGTAGGAGAGTGCCTTCAGTTCATCCTGTTCCTGGATGACTTGTATGGATGAGTGTCTGATAGAGTATTTCCGAAGGGGTCACGTACATTGATATTTTCAAACGTATTTTTGTTGATGGCACAGAAGAGCGCACTTCTCTTAGCTTAACAACTAGATATTTTTATGGAAGTCAATTAGTGATTTTTTTGGCGGATCTGACGATGTGGCATTCAAAGTGAATGGTGGCCAAATCTAAAAATAATAATAAAGATAAATATACAAATAAATGAATTATGACCTCAAGCCTCATTAACCGGGAAATGGCACAAAATCGGGTAGGTCGAATGGCTATGTGGGTCGCACCTTACAAAAGGGTATATCATTACCTGATCTGGTGAAATCAAAGCCTTCAGTTGTCCCTTTATTTTATTTGTATGTTATCGGTTCGGTTGGCTAGCCCCCAACTGTGGTAATGATATATTCGGTACTCTCAAGCGAAGTGAGGGGCAGGTCATGTTTATCCTGGGTTGCAAGATGTTCTTGTAGAACCCCAATGTTTTCATCTCCAGAGGTACATTGTCGGAAAGGTGATTCCCATACCTTACCATGGAGATCCATTCTCCAAGAAGAGCCCGCGATTTTGATTGTATAATACGTATGTAGAGCGTGAGATGCAAGCGTTCTGCCAGATTGATATTTATTTGTATCTAGACATTATTATAATATCCGAAAAGATATTAATTTCAAAAATGTTTTGGGTTATCATAAGGTAAAAACCATCTGTATTTATGTGTGAATTTGGTCTTACGATTATCCTTTTCATTCGAAAAGATTTTGACTGTAAAAATTAAGTTGTGTGATACCTTTAAACTTAGTGTACTTTTCTCACTTTGGTCCACCAGACTGATCCGGCGTTTGTAATGCTAGGGTTAGACCGGGTTGTACAGGTTTAGGTTATTGTTAGACCAAAAAGTGGTTCTAACACCAAAATTGATTAAAAGTAGAATGAAATGAAATCAAAAATAAAAATGAACACAGAGAATTTATAGTGGTTCGGCGAAGAAATGCCTACGTCCACTTGTCTTTCACTATTTTCACTGATTTAGTTGCAAGTACAATGAAATGTTCACTTGATTTCTCTCACAACTCACTTACAATCGCTCAATTGTCTAAAAACAAATAATGAAAGAAGATTTGGATTTTCCGGGAGTGCTGGAATTCGGGTTATGAAGGTGGTTGAACTCTCAAAGTGCCAGAAAAAAGAACCTTTTCTTTGTCTCCAGACGGGGTATTTATAGGTGAGAATTTTCTCAGAACCCGATCCGGATCGGAGCCACGTGTCATCCATCCCATTAGCCTCGGGTTTGGATGAATATCTGTGTTGACAACGCATCAGAGCAGTGGACGTTGTGGGTAAGAACTGGTCATAGCCGCTCCGAATAACAAGGCGCTCATGCAGGAAAGTGACGTGTAAAATGGGTTCGGATCGGAGGGACATGCTCATAGAGTTCGGATCGGCATCTCCGATCCGACCAGGATTAACTCAGGGCCAATTCTCTCTCCTTTTTACTCTGCTCCGCTCCGATCTATTTCTGTAGCAACTGGGTGGCCTTCCGATCCAACTTGAAGTAGATTGCCCTCCGATCCGAACAGCTGTGCCTCTCTGATTCCAACAGCGATTGTTCACCGATCCGAACAGAAGACCTTATCCGATCCGAACCGATACGCTGCTTCGATCCGACCTGCTTCAGTACTTCCCAAGTTTTTTCAATATTTCACATCTTGACTTTGTGTTTCCCAGTTCACAAAGTGGGCTAACATTTTGCCCCCTCAAAGGATGCTTCTGTTGGAGACGGAGCATACTTTGACTATCATTGCACAACGCTCTTCAAGGTGATTTTTCTTGTGTTTTCATCTTTTTCTTCAAATTTCAATTTAATTCGCTGCTGAGCTAAAGAACTCGGTTCGATTCGGATTCTGATCCGAACAGATCCCTTCTCCTTTCTATTTTTCACTGGACTGTTGGGCTAAGCTTTGCTTCTGGGCTGTCCATCCGATCCGAACGAGAATTCTCCTATTGGGCTGCCGATCCGAATGGGGAGATGAATAGACACTCTTCTCTTCTATATAAACACTGCCTTCTTCCTCCTTTCATTTTTACTGTTTTACTCCTGAAATTCTGCAGAACGAGAGAAAGAAAACTAATTCGTGAAGCATCAAAATTCCTTTTAATTCTCGAAGTAATTACATCGGTAGGTTATAAAACTTCGATCGATTCCTTCTTTAATCATTGTCGAGTCGGATTCGTGAGCGATTAGGATGATTTAACTATGAAACTCTGTTGACCTTGCCGCCGTGACCCTCCCCCTCACCATCGTCGCCAGTAGGCTCGTCGTCGTCTTGAGGTGGGAGCGGAGGGAATGAGAATCCGTAGTTGAGTGCACCAGCATGTAATTGCTTGGTTTTGCTTTGAGGGACTGGCACGAAATTGGCCTTGGGGTCGGTTAGGGAAAAAAGAGGGTGAAGGAGAAGAAGAGGATGATGGAGAATCGGTTCGGTTCGGAGGGACATGGAAGTTGAAAAAAGTGAGGGAAAGAGAAAAGGAGTTCAGGAAATCGGACCGGGTCGGGGCACGTAAAGAGAGAAAAAAGAAAAGAAATCCAGGAGATCGGATCGGGTCGGAGCAATGTGACGAGAAGGAATTTCGCTCGGTCCGAACCAGTCGCTAAACAGACCTAGACCGTTCGAAACGCCCTATCGTTTGAGAACAGGACAAAACAGAACGCATACAGAAGAACATTTCATTGTATATTACAACAATGCATCAGATTACAAGAATATATAGAGTATAAATGAATATATATTGCACAGAAATACCAGAGATTTAAATTACATTTAAATACATAGCAGCGGAAAATAATACAATACACAACTAGAAGAGATATACGGATACAAAGCTTTCCGGATATCGTTCCAGCTGTAAACCAGGATCCTGTGAATATAAATCTGCAAAACCAAAACTATTAGCTGCCCATGTCAAAATAAGGGCACCCAGAGTTTAGGTTAAAACAATAAACTCCAGGTCAGTCATGTGACTGGTGTGAGAACTAAAACAGTTAATCTTTATTTTTAAAGCTAGGTAAATCAAGGGACCACGCCGTATAACACGGAACGGGTTTCCTCCCAAGAATACCAGTGCATAAAACAAACAGCGCAATGCTAAATAAAGAAAAATGAAGCTGTTATAAGACTCAGGTCCCATCACACAATGCAACGCAGTCGAGGATAGGGTTTTCCCTTATAACAGCCAAAGAATGCTTGATACGTTTAAAACAAATCGTTTGATACTATTATAAGTGCATAGTGTATAGAACAACTTCAAATCATAAGTATCAATCATAGGCGACATGAGCGTCCCATGCCACTATGTCGCCATACTAGGCTCTACAAATAAAACCGCAAATGTCACGTATTTGGAAATTGGATTTCCGTCTATGAACCGAGGCAAAAGATAGTCCTCAACCGATTCGAGACTGCCTAGCCCGAGTCTCAGGATCAGAGCTCGAGTGACCCTTGGATCCTCAGGGCCAGTCCACCGATGTGGATTAAACTTAAACCCTGAACATGCGTTTCCCCGCCCTATGGGGCGTAAACGAGCCAACTAAATGACTCCATCGGTTCGAGAACGACCGATCAATCCGAGGCGCCTCGCAACAGCAACAACCACATAAGTCAAACTCGTCAGGGCGTGTAAAACCACTGACGCCACTTCTAGCTAGGAAGAAACGCATGCCCTCCCTGACGTCCTCTCCCGTTTTTGGTTCATACCGGGTGTGAAACTCGCGAATCAAACGTTACACAAAGCTACGCCACAAAGGCCTTGCTTTGATCATCACCACAAGACTTTTCTTTTCAACAGAAGCCTCGATCAATTGCCACTTAGGCATGCCACACAGGCAATTCACTCCATGCGTTTGATATCCATCAATATATAACCCCTGAGCTCGTACGTCTCAGAGAAGGGCGTTAAGCAAGAGAATAAATTCTCCGCCGCCAAACAGATATATATTTAATAGAGATCAATCACACGGACTAAAATCCAATGTCAGACACACAGTCCATTTACAAGTCCGTTCTGGGTCTGAACGAAACCGGAGGCACCTAGTACCCCGCACATCCATCGATCTCCAAGTACGTCTGGACGATCACCAACTGTTTCCACCTTCTTGGGTGTACAGCCCAATCAAGATCATCAGTTATCACCCAAACGACGTGAAGACCTCCGGTCTTCGACCGCCGTCTTCATCTTCGACTTATCGTCGTATCAGTTATTCAGAATGGGATAAACCCGGTCTTTCCGAATAACTCGCGTATATTTTATAAAAGTGCTACACAAACACAACATACGCCTCATTCCAATACATCAGTCACTAACTGCAAATTAATCAAGAGAATAGTTCCCCAAATGTTAACCCCGAAGGCCGAAACCAACATCAGATCAATATCCAGGAAACCATTCTGCTTGGCTAACCGACAGTTAGTTTCTAAATTTCACATTCATAGGGAAAGATTCCCATTAATTTTATCAAAGATAAATTCCTTGAATTTATTCTTTAATCTACTTTTGAATATCAATTCAAACTAGTCGGGATTAACGAACCTTACCGAAGTAATCATTTGTTTTAATTTCCCAATCCCAACCTATTCATCCCATGAAGTAAAACTGGTTATACTTCATATCTAACACCACGGTGTTATCGGTAAATTCAATTACCATTTCACGTTCAAATCTAATTAAAGATTTAACTATCGCCTGGAGCAAAACTGGTGATACTCCATTTCGATTATTTCAATCTAATTAAAGATTCATTAAAACTCCACTTAGTTTTAATCGTTAACTGGGTTAAAGAATCCGTGTCATTTAAAACACGGTTCACGATAAACCCTAAGTCACATTCATTAATTATCGGGTTAAAGAACAAGTGTTGTTTAAAACACTGTTCACGATAAACCCAAAAATCAATATCAATTCAATCCCAATTAAATATTATTTAATTGGTACACTTCATTAAATCTAAATAAAAAGATTTAATCTTTTCTCAACTGGGTTCAAGAACAGTGTTAGTGAAGACACCATTCACGACAAACCCAAATCACATTTGATATTCAATATAAGGCTCTGAATAGAAAATATATCGGCTTATATTCAATATCAAATTCTACGATTAACAAATGTCGTATTGGAAATAACGATATAAATATATATCTTTCAAATTTCCATAACCACATCTGTATAATCACGAATTCCAACATCGAAATATTCCGAAGACAATTTCGATTCAAATCCACTCCAATGCAATCATTGGAGATTCTGGTTATTTTTAAAACCCTTTTCAAATTCAATTTATTTATTTAAAAATAAATAGAATTATAATTCTAGTTCAAAACTAGTTCATTTCGATAAAAATCTATTTTTATCTTTTCAAATATGGAGTTTTTCATCCCAATTCTTCTCAAATCATTTCTTATGATTTTACACAAATTATTATTATTTTTAATAATTTTATCAAGGCTCGTACGGTCGATTTCCATCAACGGCCATCGAACTGCACTTATAGCGACCTTTTTCAAATTTGATTTGGACATAATTCCAAATCCAACCGTTAGATTTCAAATTTCTAATATTCGTTAGAAAGCTCTTTTCGATACAAACCCAACGGTTCCGGTTTTAGGAGAATCCGACGGTCGGATCTCCCGTAATGTCCGTTTGGAATAAATGGTCGAAATTCACGAACTGCCGCGGCGCGGCACGTTCTATTCAGGCCATTATATTATATATATAATATATATAATATATATTTCGTCGATTTCTATTTAAAACGAATTATATAAATAGTTTTAAATTCGTTTCAAAAGCAATTTCAACTTCCATTTCAAATCAAAATTGAATTCTTCTTTATAAATTCGTTTTAAAATTCATTTCTATTCAATTCAAATTTCAATTCAATTCATTTCGAAATCGTTTTCAATTCAATTCATTTCGAAATCGTTTTCAATTCAATTCATTTCGAAATCGTTTTCAATTCAATTCATTTCGAAATCGTTTTCAATTCAATTCATTTCGAAATCGTTTTCAATTCAATTCATTTCGAAATCGTTTTCAATTCAATTCATTTCGAAATCGTTTTTAATTCAATTCATTTCGAAATCGTTTTCAATTCAATTCATTTCGAAATCGTTTTCAATTCAATTCATTTCGAAATCGTTTTCAATTCAATTCATTTCGAAATCGTTTTCAATTCAATTCATTTCGAAATCGTTTTCAATTCAATTCATTTCGAAATCGTTTTCAATTCATTTCATTTCAAAATATTCGATTTCGAAATCACTTTTCAATATTCATTTTAAAATGAATAAAATCGATATAAATATCGTTCACGTCAAAATGGCGTCAATCTAATCAACACGGCTTCATAAATTTCTATTTTCAAATATCCTATTTCAAATATTTCTTTTTCAAAATAGTTGTTATTATCAAAATATTTCGTTCAACACATGACCAATCTCAATGGATGAGTACGGTCAACACATGAACCTTTATTTTATAATATTCTTTATTTTTCAAATTGGAATGAGGCCCAATCAATAACCATATAAAGTTAATTATATGGATTCCATACAACAAATGTATATAATAGCAACGATAGATAATCAACCATCAACCAAAGTGCACTACACCGTATAAGCATCAAATATAGATATCTAACGCTTATAACAGCCTGTCAATCAATCGATCGACACATTTAATCAATCAGGATGAGTGAGATTCATATTTCATCCCAACACCCGTGTGGGGTTTCAAACAATCAAATACATATTTTTATTCGTGCAGTTGGGCGATGTGTAAAATTTATCGTCCCAATCAATGTCCTTCAAATAGGTGTACATAAACAAACCGTCTGGTTTGTAAATGAATGTTTATTCACATTCACGTTAAAAATTATATTTTTAACGATAAAACATTTTATTTCAACATATGAATTTCTATTCAGTTCATTCTTTAAATGAAATGATATTTTATTTTTCTAACTTATTTTAGAAAATTTCGGCGGCATAACGGCACGATACTAGAAACGGGACGAGGCCTCGCCTTATCCCCGGTCTAGTGAAGGCCCACGCCATTCACACATCAATTAATCCATTCATTTCCCCAAACAATTCAATTTCACCAAACGATTCAATTTCACCAAACAATTCAATTTCAAATCAAATCATCTATCTAATCTATGCAACCAAACAAACAAGTCCATGGTCTGTGGACGATTTTGTCGGGTGCTACTAAGCACCGTCTGCATCCTAGTATATATATATATATATAAATAGAAATGAAATTGAAAGGTGAGAAATTCTCACACTATAGCTATCCTAGCTCCACGGCACTTCATTGATAGAAATCTTTGTTGTTCTTGCCTTTTTATCACCTTCGTTGTCCGCTTTCACTACATATGTAAAAATCGAATTTTTACTTCGTTATTCAATATATAAAAATCGAATTTTTTTCTACGATGTTCAATATATAAAAATCATATTTTTACTTCGAAGTTCAATATATAAAAATCATATTTGTACTTCGCTATTCAATATATAAAAATCATATTTTTAATTGTAAAAATTATAACTCTCTATATATAAAGATTATACCTTTAAAACTGAAATTTTAATCAATGTTTTTAAATTAAAAAATGAATTCAAAATAAAATAGAAAAGGGGCTCACTGTTTTTCGGCCTTGGTGCTTGGATCTGCTGACCCGGGACTGTGGAGGCGCTGCTTTTTGCTGTAGAGGTTTGGGATGGGGCGGAGGAGCTGCTGCGAGAGGGGAGCGTCGGGTTTTCGTGCTTGGGCGAGGAGGGTTCGCGAATTTAGGCAGAGGGGGGGCGAGGTTTACTGCTGTTCGCCGGAGGTGGCAGCAGGGGGTCCACGTCGGCGGTCTTCAGGTAAGGGGGTGCTCGCGGTGAGGGTTTTAGGGTTCCTCGATTTGGGTTCAACAGGGGCTTCGCGATTTTCAATTGGTTCGAGGGGTTTGGGGAAAACCGAACGGAAAGGGGGAGGAGGAGGGTGGTGCGACGGGACTGGGCGATGGTGGCGGAGGGCTCATCGTCGGCGGAGGCGGTCTGAACGAGGGGGGCGACGGAGGAACTGCGAGGGTCTACACGGTTTTTTCTTTGTTTTTTTTATTTATCTTCCTAGATCTGAACGAGGCTTGGAAGAATAAGGGTTGACCAAGGAGGGTTTAATTATATTAGTTTAATTAATTAATATTTTTATCCTCTTGCGTTGACTTTTATTTTCGAACTCCAAACGAGACCCACCGCCTGTCGTCCCTAGCTAATTACCCCTATTCCGAACACAATAGGATATGTTTCGTAAGCCGGTTTGGCCGTTTCGATCAGTTTTCGTCAAAATCAAAATATAACTCTATATATTGAATTTGAACGCACATTTCAATTTACTAGGGCCACATATTAACTCTAAAAATTCTCGAAAAATATTATCTAGATTCGTATTGACGATACGGTCCTAACAAAACTAATTTCGTCAAATTCTGAGACCATTTGAAAAATGGCCATTTTCCAGTCGATTAAAATCAACTGAAACTGGTCAAATGCGTTTTCCTTTGCCACGCTCACATATTGATTCGAAAAATTATGAAATTTAAAACCTAGCAATAATTTGACATCACGGACCCAACAAAACTGGTTTCGTCGAAATCCGAGATCGTTTGCAAAATTCCCATTTTTAAGGGCCTGAATTCCATAGCGACTATTCAGAATTTTCAACTGGACATATCTTTTGATTCCCGTTATGAAATCTTGATTTTTTTGGATTCGTTAGAAAGATATTCACTATTAGATTCCATTATTTTTGGTTTCACTAAAATCCGGATTGTTTTGCACCCGGTACATTCAATTGAAGTTTGAAATCGAATTATCGAACTACCGTGCCATTTTCAATTCTATTTATAATTATATATAAATATTTATATTCTAACGATGACGCGTATAAATATATACGTTCGAATTATATTCAAAATAAATTTCACGTCGATATTATTTAAAATAATTCATTTTAAATAATCAAAATTCGCTAAAATTGCCAAAATAAAAATTTTAAACTGGCCCAGATTTTCGGGTTGTTACAATCTCCCCCACTTAAAACTTTTCGTCCCCGAAAAGGAACAAAGTGGAAAGTGGTTTGATTATTCAGCTCAACTTCCATTGTTTTGATTACGGCTTAAGTTCTTCAACTTTTCAGTTTCTAAGAACTTTTCAAAAATTTCAAAAATTTGGCTAACACCCTAAATTTTCGAAAAATTTCGCCATAACCTCCCCTGCACCGGGAGCATCGGGGAATTTCAAATAGCTTCCCCGGTCCTTCAGATCTCAAAAAGAAAAAGAAAAAGCCAAGCGGCTAGCCAATAGGCTCATAAAATCATCATCACCCAAACAAAACAGTAAATTATGTAGTAAACATGTACCTATTTGTCGGGCAAACAAATTTTATTCTCTGCTCTAGCCTCCTTGCTATGACCTGCTCAATGATATATATGTATATGCAAGCAAACGCAACCAATTTTCGATATAATTCAATATTTGGTTCTGTTAGGCTAAATGGCTAAAAATTAGCAAACAAATAAACAAACAACACAAACATCAATCAATTAGTTGATTAGCTTTTCAAATTCATAATTCTAATACATATACAAAAATCATGTTTTTAATGCCAATTCACAACAATAGGCCCTATCTAATTTTGGTTCTCACACCAGTCAATAGGAAATATATAGAAATCTCACTTTCGTCACTCGAATATAAATACTGATAATGTGATCACAATTATCAGCATCATCCCCGGGCGACTAGAGTGTGATTCTATATCTATCCAGTATATTAAAATTTCGAATACACGCGGATCAGACGTATACGCAAAATCTATATATACTGGATTGTCCACATCTATATAAATAAATAATCAAATACAAATAATTGATTTAAATTTTCAAAACAAAATTTGTTTTCACTTTTATTTATCAAAAACACTACTCTTCACACTCGTTCTAGGATACTACTGATCCCATCTCTAACGAGTCATTCTCATTTGATATTACTAATCCAATATCTGATGAATTCTTTCGTATGGTTCTAATGTGCCTTGTTCTCTGCTTTGTAAACCAAAGCTCTGATACCAACTGTGACGAGAAGGAATTTCGCTCGGTCCGAACCAGTCGCTAAACAGACCCAGACCGTTCGAAACGCCCTATCGTTTGAGAACAGGACAAAACAGAACGCATACAGAAGAACATTTCATTGTATATTACAACAATGCATCAGATTACAAGAATATACAGAGTATAAATGAATATATATTACACAGAAATACCAGAGATTTAAATTACATTTAAATACATAGCAGCGGAAAATAATACAATACACAACTAGAAGAGATATACGGATACAAAGCTTTCCGGATATCGTTCCAGCTGTAAACCAGGATCCTGTGAATATAAATCTGCAAAACCAAAACTATTAGCTGCCCATGTCAAAATAAGGGCACCCAGAGTTTAGGTTAAAACAATAAACTCCAGGTCAGTCATGTGACTGGTGTGAGAACTAAAACAGTTAATCTTTATTTTTAAAGCTAGGTAAATCAAGGGACCACGCCGTATAACACGGAACGGGTTTCCTCCCAAGAATACCAGTGCATAAAACAAACAGCGCAATGCTAAATAAAGAAAAATGAAGCTGTTATAAGACTCAGGTCCCATCACACAATGCAACGCAGCCGAGGATAGGGTTTTCCCTTATAACAGCCAAAGAATGCTTGATACGTTTAAAACAAATCGTTTGATACTATTATAAGTGCATAGTGTATAGAACAACTTCAAATCATAAGTATCAATCATAGGCGACATGAGCGTCCCATGCCACTATGTCGCCATACTAGGCTCTACAAATAAAACCGCAAATGTCACGTATTTGGAAATTGGATTTCCGTCTATGAACCGAGGCAAAAGATAGTCCTCAACCGATTCGAGACTGCCTAGCCCGAGTCTCCGGATCAGAGCTCGAGTGACCCTTGGATCCTCAGGGCCAGTCCACCGATGTGGATTAAACTTAAACCCTGAACATGCGTTTCCCCGCCCTATGGGGCGTAAACGAGCCAACTAAATGACTCCATCGGTTCGAGAACGACCGATCAATCCGAGGCGCCTCGCAACAGCAACAACCACATAAGTCAAACTCGTCAGGGCGTGTAAAACCACTGACGCCACTTCTAGCTAGGAAGAAACGCATGCCCTCCCTGACGTCCTCTCCCGTTTTTGGTTCATACCGGGTGTGAAACTCGCGAATCAAACGTTACACAAAGCTACGCCACAAAGGCCTTGCTTTGATCAACACCACAAGACTTTGCTTTTCAACAGAAGCCTCGATCAATTGCCACTTAGGCATGCCACACAGGCAATTCACTCCATGCGTTTGATATCCATCAATATATAACCCCTGAGCTCGTACGTCTCAGAGAAGGGCGTTAAGCAAGAGAATAAATTCTCCGCCGCCAAACAGATATATATTTAATAGAGATCAATCACACGGACTAAAATCCAATGTCAGACACACAGTCCATTTACAAGTCCATTCTGGGTCTGAACGAAACCGGAGGCACCTAGTACCCCGCACATCCATCGATCTCCAAGTACGTCTGGACGATCACCAACTGTTTCCACCTTCTTGGGTGTACAGCCCAATCAAGATCATCAGTTATCACCCAAACGACGTGAAGACCTCCGGTCTTCGACCACCGTCTTCATCTTCGACTTATCGTCGTATCAGTTATTCAGAATGGGATAAACCCGGTCTTTCCGAATAACTCGCGTATATTTTATAAAAGTGCTACACAAACACAACATATGCCTCATTCCAATACATCAGTCACTAACCGCAAATTAATCAAGAGAATAGTTCCCCAAATGTTAACCCCGAAGGCCGAAACCAACATCAGATCAATATCCAGGAAACCATTCTGCTTGGCTAACCGACAGTTAGTTTCTAAATTTCACATTCATAGGGAAAGATTCCCATTAATTTTATCAAAGATAAATTCCTTGAATTTATTCTTTAATCTACTTTTGAATATCAATTCAAACTAGTCGGGATTAACGAACCTTACCGAAGTAAACATTTGTTTTAATTTCCCAATCCCAACCTATTCATCCCATGAAGTAAAACTGGTTATACTTCATATCTAACACCACGGTGTTATCGGTAAATTCAATTACCATTTCACGTTCAAATCTAATTAAAGATTTAACTATCGCCTGGAGCAAAACTGGTGATACTCCATTTCGATTATTTCAATCTAATTAAAGATTCATTAAAACTCCACTTAGTTTTAATCGTTAACTGGGTTAAAGAATCCGTGTCATTTAAAACACGGTTCACGATAAACCCTAAGTCACATTCATTAATTATCGGGTTAAAGAACAAGTGTTGTTTAAAACACTGTTCACGATAAACCCAAAAATCAATATCAATTCAATCCCAATTAAATATTATTTAATTGGTACACTTCATTAAATCTAAATAAAAAGATTTAATCTTTTCTCAACTGGGTTCAAGAACAGTGTTAGTGAAGACACCATTCACGACAAACCCAAATCACATTTGATATTCAATATAAGGCTCTGAATAGAAAATATATCGGCTTATATTCAATATCAAATTCTACGATTAACAAATGTCGTATTGGAAATAACGATATAAATATATATCTTTCAAATTTCCATAACCACATCTGTATAATCACGAATTCCAACATCGAAATATTCCGAAGACAATTTCGATTCAAATCCACTCCAATGCAATCATTGGAGATTCTGGTTATTTTTAAAACCCTTTTCAAATTCAATTTATTTATTTAAAAATAAATAGAATTATAATTCTAGTTCAAAACTAGTTCATTTCGATAAAAATCTATTTTTATCTTTTCAAATATGGAGTTTTTCATCCCAATTCTTCTCAAATCATTTCTTATGATTTTACACAAATTATTATTATTTTAATAATTTTATCAAGGCCCGTACGGTCGATTTCCATCAACGGCCATCGAACTGCACTTATAGCGACCTTTTTCAAATTTGATTTGGACATAATTCCAAATCCAACCGTTAGATTTCAAATTTCTAATATTCGTTAGAAAGCTCTTTTCGATACGAACCCAACGGTTCCGGTTTTAGGAGAATCCGACGGTCAGATCTCCCGTAATGTCCGTTTGGAATAAATGGTCGAAATTCACGAACTGCCGCGGCGCGGCACGTTCTATTCAGGCCATTATATTATATATATAATATATATAATATATATTTCGTCGATTTCTATTTAAAATGAATTATATAAATAGTTTTAAATTCGTTTCAAAAGCAATTTCAACTTCCATTTCAATTCAAATCAAAATTGAATTCTTCTTTATAAAGTCGTTTTAAAATTCATTTCTATTCAATTCAAATTTCAATTCAATTCATTTCGAAATCGTTTTCAATTCAATTCATTTCGAAATCATTTTCAATTCAATTCATTTCGAAATCGTTTTCAATTCAATTCATTTCGAAATCGTTTTCAATTCAATTCATTTCGAAATCGTTTTCAATTCATTTCGAAATCGTTTTCAATTCAATTCATTTCGAAATCGTTTTCAATTCAATTCATTTCGAAATCGTTTTCAATTCAATTCATTTCGAAATCGTTTTCAATTCAATTCATTTCGAAATCGTTTTCAATTCAATTCATTTCGAAATCGTTTTCAATTCAATTCATTTCGAAATCGTTTTCAATTCAATTCATTTCAAAATATTCGATTTCGAAATCACTTTTCAATATTCATTTTAAAATGAATAAAATCGATATAAATATCGTTCACGTCAAAATGGCGTCAATCTAATCAACACGGCTTCATAAATTTCTATTTTCAAATATCCTATTTCAAATATTTCTTTTTCAAAATAGTTGTTATTATCAAAATATTTCGTTCAACACATGACCAATCTCAATGGATGAGTACGGTCAACACATGAACCTTTATTTTATAATATTCTTTATTTTCCAAATTGGAATGAGGGCCAATCAATAACCATATAAAGTTAATTATATGGATTCCATACAACAAATGTATATAATAGCAACGATAGATAATCAACCATCAACCAAAGTGCACTACACTGTATAAGCATCAAATATAGATATCTAACGCTTATAACAGCCTGTCAATCAATCGATCGACACATTTAATCAATCAGGATGAGTGAGATTCATATTTCATCCCAACACCCGTGTGGGGTTTCAAACAATCAAATACATATTTTTATTCGTGCAGTTGGGCGATGTGTAAAATTTATCGTCCCAATCAATGTCCTTCAAATAGGTGTACATAAACAAACCGTCTGGTTTGTAAATGAATGTTTATTCACATTCACGTTAAAAATTATATTTTTAACGATAAAACATTTTATTTCAACATATGAATTTCTATTCAGTTCATTCTTTAAATAAAATGATATTTTATTTTTCTAACTTATTTTAGAAAATTTCGGCGGCATAACGGCACGATACTAGAAACGGGACGAGGCCTCGCCTTATCCCTGGTCTAGTGAAGGCCCACGCCATTCACACATCAATTAATCCATTCATTTCCCCAAACAATTCAATTTCACCAAACGATTCAATTTCACCAAACAATTCAATTTCAAATCAAATCATCTATCTAATCTATGCAACCAAACAAACAAGTCCATGGTCTGTGGACGATTGTGTCGGGTGCTACTAAGCACCGTCTGCATCCTAGTATATATATATATATATATATATATATATATATATATATATATATATATAAATAGAAATGAAATTGAAAGGTGAGAAATTCTCACACTATAGCCATCCTAGCTCCACGGCACTTCATTGATAGAAATCTTTGTTGTTCTCTCCTTTTTATCACCTTCGTTGTCCGCTTTCACTACATATGTAAAAATCGAATTTTTACTTCGTTATTCAATATATAAAAATCGAATTTTTTTCTACGATGTTCAATATATAAAAATCATATTTTTACTTCGAAGTTCAATATATAAAAATCATATTTGTACTTCGCTATTCAATATATAAAAATCATATTTTTAATTGTAAAAATTATAACTCTCTATATATAAAGATTATACCTTTAAAACTGAAATTTTAATCAATGTTTTTAAATTAAAAACTGAATTCAAAATAAAATAGAAAAGGGGCTCACTGTTTTTCGGCCTTGGTGCTTGGATCTGCTGACCCGGGACTGTGGAGGCGCTGCTTTTTGCTGTAGAGGTTTGGGATGGGGCGGAGGAGCTGCTGCGAGAGGGGAGCGTCGGGTTTTCGTGCTTGGGCGAGGAGGGTTCGCGGGTTTATGCAGAGGGGGGGCGAGGTTTACTGCTGTTCGCCGGAGGTGGCAGCAGGGGGTCCACGTCGGCGGTCTTCAGGTAAGGGGGTGCTCGCGGTGAGGGTTTTAGGGTTCCTCGATTTGGGTTCAACAGGGGCTTCGCGGTTTTCAATTGGTTCGAGGAGTTTGGGGAAGACCGAACGGAAAGGGGGAGGAGGAGGGTGGTGCGACGGGACTGGGCGATGGTGGCGGAGGGCTCATCGTCGGCGGAGGCGGTCTGAACGAGGGGGGCGACGGAGGAACTGCGAGGGTCTACGGGGTTTTTTCTTTGTTTTTTTATTTATCTTCCTAGATCTGAACGAGGCTTGGAAGAATAAGGGTTGACCAAGGAGGGTTTAATTATATTAGTTTAATTAATTAATATTTTTATCCTCTTGCGTTGACTTTTATTTTCGAACTCCAAACGAGACCCACCGCCTGTCGTCCGTAGCTAATTACCCCTATTCCGAACACAATAGGATATGTTTCGTAAGCCGGTTTGGCCGTTTCGATCAGTTTTCGTCAAAATCAAAATATAACTCTATATATTGAATTTGAACGAACATTTCAATTTACTAGGGCCACATATTAACTCTAAAAATTCTCGAAAAATATTATCTAGCTTCGTATTGACGATACGGTCCTAACAAAACTAATTTCGTCAAATTCTGAGACCGTTTGAAAAATGGCCATTTTCAAGTCGATTAAAATCAACTGAAACTTGTCAAATGCGTTTTCCTTTGCCACGCTCACATATTGATTCGAAAAATTATGAAATTTAAAACCTAGCAATAATTTGACATCACGGACCCAACAAAACTGGTTTCGTCGAAATCCGAGGTCGTTTGCAAAATTCCCATTTTTAAGGGCCTGAATTCCATAGCGACTATTCAGAATTTTCAACTGGACATATCTTTTGATTCCCGTTATGAAATCTTGATTTTTTCGGATTCGTTAGAAAGATATTCACTATTAGATTCCATTATTTTTGGTTTCACTAAAATCCGGATTGTTTTGCACCCGGTACATTCAATTGAAGTTTGAAATCGAATTATCGACCTACCGTGCCATTTTCAATTCTATTTATAATTATATATAAATATTTATATTCTAACGACGACGCGTATAAATATATACGTTCGAATTATATTCAAAATAAATTTCACGTCGATATTATTTAAAATAATTCATTTTAAATAATCAAAATTCGCTAAAATTGCCAAAATAAAAATTTTAAACTGGCCCAGATTTTCGGGTTGTTACAAGCAAGTATTTAAAGAAGGGAAAAAGTAGCTTACCTAACTGGATCGGGTCGGACCGTAAGATGATGGAGGAGAAATAAAACTACGTGATCCGATCCGAACCATTAGGGGACTTTGCCTCCGATCCGATCCGTCTTTGATTTCTGAGTTTCAATGTGATATTCAAGCCTAAGGCCACGCCCCCGATCCGATCCCAATGAATGGACCCGAACCGAACCGAAGCACAGTCTACCTTAACGCATAAAAACTCGTCTAACTAGCCCAATCAACTTTTGGCATGATCTTCAATTTAATGGACAGTTAGGATAGTGCCTTGCGAATGTAATTGGACATCAAGAACTACTACAACTTTTTATATCTTGCCGAACTTTTTCGTCGCACTTTTAAACATTTACTTTGCACTTTCCGTATGCACTGTTTACACTTTAGTTTGCTCACACGCACGGGGGGATACGGGCTAATTTGCTCTAATTTGTGCTATTGCTTCTTCAATAGTTTTATGACCATGAGACCCAGACGCTCTTCCAGACTAGCTGAGAGGAAAGAAGCCCTGGAAACCTCTAACAAGATTACTCTCGAGGACATATCTTCTCCGTCGGATCCAGAATAGGATAATGAGGGTTCAGACTACGACGTCGGAAATCGTAAAAGTGACGAAGTGTCTTAAGAGAATGAAGTTTCTTTAGGGTTTGAAGAAGAAGGAGGGGTTGGCGACGACCGGGCTCCTGATGAGTTTGAATCGGCTGTCATATTGGAATCGCCCCAAGATTATGTTGAATCAACAATTGATAACGACCGACTTATCCGAATTTGTTTGAAATATGGGATATTGAAAAGGGACTCTCTAGTGCCTTCAAGCTCTGTCCGTCCCCACAACCCTCCAGAAGGATATATGGCGGTCACTCGGTTGATGTGTATGGTCGGCGCTATCCCTCCATTTTCTCCCTTCATTGTTGACTTTCTAAGACAAATGCGGATTGCCCCCATGCAGCTGCATCCCAATTCTTATGCCTACTTGCACACTTTGTACATAGCATACCGTGAGATCTTAGGCATAGAGCTCACATTCGATGACGTTCATTTCTTCTATAACTTCAAGCATCGGACTCGAGAGACTCCATCTTTCTGCTATTTTGAGTCTGTTCCTAAAAGGAAGATAATCTCGGCGCCATTCAGCAGTAAAGCTGGAGATTCCAGACTGGAATGGTTCTACGTGAAGCGACAGCCTGGATGTGCCAGGAGGTGGACAAAATCAAGTAAAGCACTGATTTTCTAAATCCGGGCTCTACACACTCGAGTCATCACCTTAACTTGTTTTCCTTTTTGTTTGCAGTCGACAATCCAAAACAAATATCAGATCAGGTGTTCTTTGACCGGATGCACCAACTTCTTAATGGCGATCAGAAATTCTTGACTATCGATGAAGTCCTTAAAGACGAATATCTTCAGTTTCATGGGCTGTTATCCGTTTTTCGTAGTATTGGTCATGGGACGGCTCCATACGTATATATTCCTCCAGTGGAGGTAGTCCCAGAGACAGGAGAAGGCTCGGGAGTTCCTACAGTGCCTCTTCAAACTTCACCTTCTCCATCTTCTACTCAGGATGACGAATTGGCTAACCTGGCCGAAAAGCATCGTGAAGGATATACTGCCCCCGAGGAGGCTACTTCTCTGGAAAAGTCAACATCCTCTCAAGAGTCGCCACTTAATGCTTCCGAGGGAGATGTCCCTAGTACTGATGACCCAATATTTCAGGGTTTGGGGGATCTCCCCTTACCTGAAACTATATACACTTCAGAGGATTTTAGGAAGGATCCTTTAGTCTTCACCTCTTCTGAAGAGACTACTCCTGCTAAGGCCAAAGAGCCTGCCCGTACTAGTCTAGCTTCAGACTCGGGTTGGTTGGGGGGAAACACACCACTTAGGACACACTTTATACAACAGCATTAGCATTCATTGCACCTCTTTCTCCATGAATCCATTGATTCTGAATTTCGTTTGTCTTATTGTGCAGGCACGATGTCTCGATCCTACTATGATATCAGGAAGCTTCGCCGCAGCATGTCTAATCCACCTCAGGATATCGAGTATGATCGCCGTGATGATCGCGGTAGGGAGGAGAGAAGGCCTTATGATCCCTATCGCTCTCGACCCTCACGTTCTCGCTCTCCCATTCGGTCGGATCAAGAGAAGTACAAAGGTTATCAAAGCCGTAGGGAAGAGGACAGACCACAATCGAAAGACTCCACCTCTTCCCACGAAAAGCGCAGCAGAGAGAGAAGTCCTCCAAAAGATTCTGAGTCTCGAAGTAAGCGCAAGGTCCCTGCTACTAAACGACCTAGGACAGACAAAGAAACTACTGAATCCTCTACACACAGGGACACTGAATTGACGATCCCCGCTCCTCCCCCACTAGATGCGGAAACTGCAATAAAGCGAGCGTATTTGGAGGAGCAGTTTCCCGAACACTACTTCGAGACTCTGACTTTTTTACCTGCCCTTGAACCTGTTTCTTCTAAGTGGGCAGATGAGGCCAAAGCAAAGATAGACGCGGTTGAAAAGCAGTATACTGAGATGTTTAAATATTCATGCAATCTTTCCAGAATTATCCGTACTCTAATCACGAATGCTGATTCAATGCAAAAAACCGCGGAAGAAGATGCTAAAGCCTTAAAGAACCTAGGTAAATATTTGGAGGACACACAGGCCCAGCTTGCTATTGCTCAAAGGGACGCTACCAACTTCAAACAACAATTTGAGGATATGCAAAAATGTTATCATGACTTGCTTGAATCTCACACTCAAGAGCGTTCTGAGTTAAAAAAGCAAGCTGATGATGCTAAGTCAGAAGCTGCTAAGACGCGCCTTGCTTACACTGACCTCGAACGGAAAAATGCTGAGTTAGCAAAGAGGAACGCTGAACTAGAAAAGAAGAATGCTGACTTGGCTTCAAAGCTATTGGAAGAAGAGAACAGAGCTGCCCTGGATAAGGGCAATGTTGAGTGTGCTATCAAATCTGCGGAGGAAGCCCGCAAACAACTGTCAGAGGCGGAGGCTGATATTCAGGGTTTTGGCGAATTAATGATTGAATTCTTCGCACATATCATCCGTCGCCGAAACATTTCATGGATCGAAGATTACCCATCCACTCTAGTTCAAGTATGGAATCAAATCGTTGAGTGGGAAAAAGAGGAGCTCAAAGTCGATTCCATCGATGAGGATAAGCTAATGGAAAAATACTTGAGGGATGATGAGCCAGAACGCCTAGCTGAAGGGCGCCGCCTCATTGCTAAGGCTATGGAAGAAGAGAAGCGGAGGATTAAACAGAAAAACATTCCCGAGACTGGTTCCTCTTCTGCTGCCCCCGCGACTTCGGAAGTGGAGGGATATGACCCTGAAAATCCTGGAATCCCCCGAACAACTCTGCTATCTCCAATCCCTGAAATGGCATCAGAGACAGCAGTTACCCCTGCTGAGAAGTCTTCGGAAGGTATCCCTACCTTTTCTCCTCAATTTGTCAAGGCTATTTCTACCTTTCTCCATGTGATTGAGCAATCGATGAAAAACCCATTGTTTTCGCCTGAGTTGATAACTGTTGCTTCTCATTCTGTAGGTATTGAGCCATCCGAAAAGACAGATGTGACTCAAGGAGCCACCGCCGGGGCAGAACCTACAAAAAAGGCAAAAGGAGGGGAGGACAAGGCTGCTCCTATAGACTCGGGAGAAGGAAGTGTGCCGACTAAGGCCGCCACTCCCCATTATGAAGAAATGATAGCAGCTTTAAAGGATGATGGCGGTGACGGAGGTCATGAGGAGGAACCAGAAGTTGTAATAGTGGGGGAGTCAAAAAATGTTGATGATGTTACTTTGGCTGCAATGAAAGCTGATCAAGACAAACGCTTGCAATTGAAAGCCGAAGAACTAGACCCTGAAGCCCTCAAGCCCCTCGCAGTTGTGGATGCGGGATCAAGGTTAGTTGTTAAGCTCTCAACTAGATCTATTACAGAGGAACTCGCTAAAAAATCTTCTCTTGATTCCAGCGCTCCGCCCTCCGGGAAGAAGTCTACCGGTTCCAGCACCGCATCTTCAGGAAAGAAGAAATCAAAACGAATCTTGACAGTGGCCGAGAAAGAAGCAAAGGATGTGGAGAAAGCCGCCAAGAAGTCCAAGGCTCACTCAAAATCTAAATAGTGGATTGCCTTGTGTCATTTTAGCATTTAGTGAACCAACAATTGCTGCTACAAAAGCGGCTCTTGCACCTTCTTTTTTAGCTACTCTCCTGTACAAATTCATTCATTCGTAAATAAATAAAAAATAATTCATTTTATGCAATGTCTGTTTGTCAGTAGTTCTGCACTTATGTAAAAATGCATATCTTACTATAGCTATGAAATGAAGTTACGGAGGGAGGAAATATGCGTATACATATATGCCCCCCAGTTAATTCTCACAAATTATTTAATGCTTAATCAAGCAATCTGAATGCTCCCGATTTTCTGATGGGATAGCATTTCCTGTGTCGTCAGTGCCTGTCGCTTTTTTGGCATTTCTTTTATACTCTCCTGTCTTATACCCAGGTTAGAATTCTTACTGAGGCGGTCCCTTGTCTGGGTGCACCTTCATGCCTCAGAGGACGTCGTCTTCCCGTCCTTTTATACTCCCTCTCTCTCTGGAGAGCTAGAGTTCGAGCTCAGCAATCTATTCATTCCCCGGTCTTTCAGTGGGGAAGGATCTCTTTCTCAACGCTCAGTCGGAGACGCTTTTAGATTCTCTCTCTCTCTCTCTCTCTCTCTCTCTGGAGAGTTAGAGTTAGGGGAAGGATTTCTTTTTCAGCGCTCAGTCGGAGACGCTTTTATACTCTCTCTCTCTCTCTGGAGAGTTAGAGCTAAGAATGTCGTTTTCTCATTCTTTTATGTCTTGTCGCACAAATAGTTGTTGTGCTTTTTCTTATGTTTAAACTGTCTTCAACCTTTTCAGGTTTTGAATCATCCTGTATTCCATAATCACAACAGAATAATCGATGAATGTATATATATAATGCATAAAAGTAAATAACACACAATATTTTTATAGTGGTTTGGCTAAGTCGTAGCCTACATCCACTTTATAGTCCTTTATTCATATCGTCAGATTTTCCTAAGGCAAGTCATGCCTTATTACAGAGTTCATAAGAAAAATAACAAAGAGTACAACATTTCTAATCCAAATATCGCATTAAGTGTTGGGCATTCCATGCTCTAGGGACTTCTTTGCCATTTACGGTTGTTAACTTAAAGGTTCCTTTTTCAAGTTTTCGTTGGATGACAAAGGGCCCTTCCCACTTTGGACCGAGGTGAGGAAGGGATGGAAAGACTCTCTTTAGCACCAAATCTCCTGGTTCAAAAGTCCTGAGGCGAACTTTTTTGTCGTAATAGCATGCCATCTGATGTCGATGTCTTGCCGCACGAAAATCTGCTTCGTCCCTTTTTTCTTCGACTTCATCAAGAGACTCAAGTAAGAGTGCCTGATTCGTCATCGGGTCATAATACGTCACCCTATGGGAAGGAACTTCCAGTTCAACTGGAATTACTGCTTCTGAGCCAAAGGAGAGAGAGAAAGGGGTGTGACCAGTAGCCGTCTTAAATGTTGTTCGATATGCCCACAAAGCTAGGGGCAATTCGTCAACCCATTTTGCCTTTGCGCGCTCTAATCGTTTCTTGAGGATGGATTTTATTACTTTGTTTATTGCCTCAACTTGCCCATTCGACTGCGGATAAGCTACCGCAGTGTATCGCTTGTCGATCTTATACTTCTGGCAGAAATTTCTGAATTCAGTATTATCAAACTGGGTTCCGTTGTCAGTTATAATGGTCCTTGGGATCCCGAACCGGCATATAATATTTCTAACCACGAAACTTATCACCTTTCTTGCTGTGATTTTGGTCAAGGGCTCAGCTTCCACCCACTTCGTAAAGTAGTCCATGGCCACTATTGCATATTTCGCTCCTCCTTTAGCAATCGGTAGAACTCCAATAATATCAATTCCCCATGTGGCAAATGGCCAAGGACTCACCATTGATCTAAGTTGGGTCGACGGTGCTCTGGGGATTTTGGCGAATCTCTGGCACTTATCACAGCGCACGTTTGATGTCGTCGTGCGCTATACATCGTAACAGGGGCATAGAAAATCCTTGTCTATAAAGAGTATCATCTTGCATGACATATCTGGTAGCCTTGCGAACTACGGCCCTTTTCTCACTCTTCTTTGATGGGAGTGTCCCATTCTTAAGGAAGTTCTTAATTGGGGTCATCCATGACTCCTTTTTCGGTTCCGCTTTGAAAGCGAACTCAACTTCCATCGACTCAAAGCTTGGCGATTCCAACATTTCAATTGTAATTATTTCAATCTCTTCTGGATTGTCGGAACTAGCCAGCTTTGCCAGCCTATCCGCCTTCTGGTTTTCGACTCTTGGGATGTGTGTTATATTGTACCGCTCCAAGCTACTCAATAGCTCTCTCACTTTCCTGAGGTAGGCGATAAGTCGAGGTCCCCGAGCCACAAATTCCTCTCGCACTTGGCAAACAACGATTTTAGAGTCACAGAATATGTCCAACGTTTTTATTCTGAGGTCTTTAGCAAGCTTCAGCCCGGCAATCAGGGCTTCATATTCAGAGTCATTGTTAGTCGCCGAAAATTCTAATCGTAGAGCATAATATAACGACCGTCCTTCAGGAGTGACTAAGACGATTCCAGCTCCGGACCTTCGGTCGTTCTTGGCTCCATCTGTGTATAGTTTCCATGGATCTATCTTTAACTCATCCTCGGACTTAACCACTCTGTCATCGATTACTTCCTCCTCTGGGATGGTGAACTCCGCAATAAAGTCTGCCAGAGCTTGCCCCCTGATCGACTTTCGTGGTTGAAAATTCAAATCAAACTGACTTAATTCTATATTCCATTTGATCAACCTTCCCGATGCTTCGGGTCTCTACAACACCTTCCTCAAGGGTTGGTCGGTGTATATGGTTATTGGATGAGCTTGGAAATAGTGACGAAGTTTTCGGGATGCAATTAGGAGGCTGTAAGCGAGCTTCTCAATCTTTGGGTAGTTGCGCTCTGCCGCTGCTAATTTCTTGCTTACATAATACACTGGCCTTTGTACTTTGTTTTCTTCTCGAACCAGGGCTGTGCTAACGGCGTGAGCCGAGACTGCCAAGTAAACAAACAATTCTTCGTGATCTACTGGCTTTGACAAAATCGGCGGTTTCTCTAGCAGTTCCAATAAATTTTGAAAGGCCTCAACACAGTCCGTAGTCCACTCAAAGTTTTTCTTTCCCCTTTTAATCAAATCAAAAAACGGAACGCACTTGTCTGTAGCTTTGGAGATGAATCTACTCAACGCGGCTACTTTCCCTGCAAGACTTTGGACATCTTTAATTCTTCTTGGTTCTTCAATGTTTCTAATCGCTGCTATTTGGCTAGGATTGATTTCAATTCCTCGGGAGCTCACAATGAAGCCTAGGAATTTTCCCGACGCCACTCCAAATGAGCATTTCAGAGGATTCAACTTCATCCGATACTTTCGCAGGATACCAAATATTTCCGCCAAGTCTTGCGTATGGCTGGAGGACTGTTTCGATTTGACAAGCATATCATCCACGTAAACTTCCATAGTCTTCCCTATTTGATTATAAAACATTCTGTTCACCAAACGCTGATAAGTGGCTCCGGCATTTTTCAATCCCAACGGCATTACGAGATAACAATATAATCCCAAATTCGTAATGAAGCTCGTATGTTCTTGGTCTGGCACGTGCATAGGAATTTGGTTGTATCCAGAATATGCATCCATGAAAGAGAGAAGTTCATGACCTGCCATCGAATCTACAAGCTGGTCAATCCTGGGAAGTGGAAAACTATCTTTTGGGCAAGCTTTGTTCAAATCTGAAAAATCAATGCAAGTCCGCCACTTTCCATTCGGCTTCTTTACCAATACGGGATTCGATATCCAGTCGGGATATGTCGAATCTCGAATAAATCCGTTCTGCTTCAGCTTCTCCACTTCCTCTTTGAGAGCAGCCGACCTCTCTGGGCCCAGCATATGTCTCTTCTGCTTTACAGGCGGATGTTTCGGGTTTACATTTAGTGTGTGACTTATGATGGATGGCGATATCCCACACATGTCAGCGTGGGTCCAGGCAAACACGTCCAAGTTCGCCTTCAAAAAGTCCGTTAGTTCTTTGGCCCGACGTGGATCCAATTGAGACCCAATCTTCAAAACTCTTGTTGGATCAGCTTCATCAATGGTAATTTCCACTGTCGCTTCATTAGGAGTTGCTTTTTTAGTCTCTGGTTCCTCGTTTTTTCTGGGATCCAGGTCTTCAGGCGTTCCTTTGGGCAACTCCTTCGGGGTCAATTTCTCTAATTGCTATGCCGAGCCCCCCTTTGGGGGAGGCGAGGCATCTTTACTCTCGATGTTAAGTCCTTTCATCAACATCTTTAATTCGGCAACATAGCAGGCCCGTCCGGAAACTTGATCCCCTCTCATTACTCCAGTTCCGGCTTTGGTTGGGAACTTAAGCAATAAACATCAAGGGGCGATACAACCTCTAAACTCAGCAAGGGCAGGCCTCCCCAAAAATGCATTATAAGGCGAATCCACGTCCAATACTACGAACTGAAGCATCCGCACTCTTCGGCGTTCTCCTTGCCCCAAGGTCATGGGTAATTCTATGTATCCCATGGGAGCTGTTGACGCCCCATTGAAGCCTCTGATCCATCCTTCACATGGCTTCAAATCTTCAGATTCAAGCTTCATCTGATCAAATGACTTTTTAAATAAAATATTGACAGAACTTCCGTTGTCTACTAATACCTTATGAACCAAGGCCGGCCCAATGGTGGTAGTAATAACCAACGGATCATCAGTGGGTGATTGGATCCCAGTATTATCTCTGCTGCGGAATACCACGTCATCAAACATGGTCTTCTGTTGTTTTATGGGGGTGATATCCTCCATATCATCACCTTCATTCACATCTATGTGCTTGGCAGCATTTACATATTGATCCATCGCTCTAAAACTACAGATTGCCGGGTGAGGTCCACCCACTATGGAGTTGATAACAATTCCTTTACCTTTCTACTGCGTTGTAGGCTTGGGAGCAGGTAGAATCTGTTTTGGAGCCTGCTCTCCTTGCCCCCTGTCCCTCGGGGCAACCTTGTATTCATCCAACTTCCCTTCACGCAGCAGCTTCTCAATCACATCTCTCAAATGCCGACATTCATTGGTTGAATGCCCATGGGTTCCATGAAACAAACAAAACTTCCTAGTTTCCATTTCATTCTCGGTCGAATCACGAGGTGGAGGTCTTTTATACTGCAAAACGTTGTACGTATCTAGGTAAATATTCTCCAGGGTGTCGTTCAATGGTGTATAATTCTCGTAGGTCTGGAATCAGGGTCTTTTGTTAGGATCACTTCCCCTATTTCTATTTTTTCTGTTACCGTTCACATTACGGTTATTGTTGTTGCCCCCGTTTCCAGCATTGTTGTTTCCACCCTTGTTTCCCACATTTACTTCAACCTTTCCAGAACTTTCCCCAGACTGCTTCACGGCGATGTTACTCTGCACATTTTCTTTTGAAGCCGCTTCAGACTTTCTCTTTCGGTTTGCCCTGGCCTCCTCTCGTCTTAAATAAATATCGGCTTTTTCATAGAATATCTCTCTTGTGGAGGGTGTCTTCCCAGAAAGGTAATCCCCGAACTCGGATTCAGGATCGACTCCTTCCTTTAATGCCATCAGAATGGTGGGCTCATGAGGGTCACTAACTTCAGTCACAGCTAAATTAAAACGGTCAAGATATGATCACAAAGACTCTCCTGGCGCCTGCTTAATTCTTGATAATTCAATAACACTTTTGGACTTTTGGGTATGGAGTCGGAATTGATTCATAAAACGTTCGCTCAGTTCCCTGTAATTCTAAACCGAACGAGGGGGAAGTCAGGTAAACCAGAATAGCGCCACATCTTCTAAATAGATCGGGAATGCTTTACACTTCACTTCATCAGGCGCAGCAGCAGCATTCATGAGCCATGAATATCGCATCAAATGCTGTCCCGGATCAGTTCTCCCGTTGTACTTGTCCATCTGTGGCAGGTTAAAACGCCGGGGAAACTGGAAGTTGAGGATATCGTCGGTGAAAGGAGTATGGCTTCGCTCAATGCCATAATCTTCATTTGTATATTTCCGGCTCTCGGACATGATCTGGCGCACCATTGCCTGTACATCAGCATTAGTTAGGGTTCGTTCAGGTTCCCTGGCCCTAGTATCCGGGTTCCTTCTGGGCTCTTGTTCAGGAGATGCCCTTCTTCTTCGAGCTGCTCTATTCCGTTCCCTACGCTCCTGGTCGATCTAGGGAGGAGGGGACTGGAGCCTTTGCCCCCGAGTGGGGTCATTGTTTCCTAGTGCTCGTGCAATATTCTCACGAGACCCCAAAGATCCGAATGTCAGCTGCTCCACATTCTGAGGTCGTTCGAGCGGCCTTCGTTCCCGGGGCCGCTCTTCCTCGGAAGATGAAGACTGATCCACTGGTGTGTGATGAACCGGTGATAGGGTTCTCTGTCGACGGAGTTCGCTAATCTCCCTGCTCATGAGCCTCATATTTTCCTGCATCATGAGATTAGTGCGCTCGTGGACTTTCATAGCCTCCCTAGTACTCTCGAGCATTTCAAGTAAGCGCGAGAAATCTCCTTGAGTAATGGGCGCAGATGGATTGACCTGGTCACTGACCATGGTGGCTGGAATCGGAGCATTTGTAGGGACTCGAGTAGAGGTTCCAACATCATCAAGAGTCGGATCGGATCGGAGATGGGAGATCGGGTCGGTTCGGAGCTGGGGAGCCTGGTCGGGTCGGTACATGGCAAGCTGCTCGGGTCGGATCAGATTGGGGGAATGCACTGCTTCAGAATCTCCTACCCGGATTGGATCGGAGCTCTCCCTCTGGAGGCGGTTCAGATTTCCTGCATCGGTTCGTCCTGCTGCTGAACTCTGCCCACGAGACCTTGTCACAACCGCATTTTGCTGATCTTCGCCAGCTCCATTTCCTCGACCAAATTGAACTTCTTTGCCTTTTCCTTTGGCTATGATTCTTCGACAATCACTTCAACAAATATCCAAGGGCGTTGAAACTTGAGGATTAACTTCTTTAAACTCAACGGTCCAAAAAGTAGAACGATAATCCCGAAAAACAAAGAATTCAGATGAATTCTCAGTGAAAGCACCAAAATGTTAGACTAAAAAGTGGTTCTAACACCCAAATTGATTAAAAGCAGAATGAAATGAAATCAAAAATAAAAATGAACACACAGGATTTATAGTGGTTCGGCGAAGAAATGCCTACGTCCACTTGTCTTTCACTATTTTCACTGATTTAGTTGCAAGTACAATGAAATGTTCACTTGATTTCTCTCACAACTCACTTACAATCGCTCAATTGTCTAAAAACAAATAATGAAAGAAGAATTGGATTTTCCGGGAGTGCTAGAATTCGGGTTATGAAGGTGGTTGAACTCTCAAAGTGCCAAAAAAAAGATCCTTTTCTTTGTCTCCAGACGGGGTATTTATAGGTGAGAATTTGCTCAGAACCCGATCCGGATCGGAGCCACGTGTCATCCATCCCATTAGCCTCGGGTTTGGATGAATTTCTGTGTTGACAACGCATCAGAGCAGTGGACGTTGTGGGTAGGAACTGGTCATAGCCGCTCCGAATAACAAGGCGCTCATGCAGAAAAGTGACGTGTAAAATGGGTTTGGATCGGAGGGACATGCTCATGGGGTTCGGATCGGCATCTCCGATCCGACCAGGATTAACTCAGGGCCAATTCTCTCTCCTTTTTACTCTGCTCCACTCCGATCTATTTCTGTAGCAACTGGGTGGCCTTCCGATCCAACTTGAAGTAGATTGCCCTCCGATCCGAACAGTTGAGCCTCTCTGATTCCAACAGCGATTGTTCACCGATCCGAACAGAAGACCTTATCCGATCCGAACCGATACGCTGCTTCGATCCGACCTACTCCAGTACTTCCCAAGTTTTTTCAATATTTCACATCTTGACTTTGTGTTGCCCAGTTCACAAAGTGGGCTAACAGTTATCGAATGCTGTAGAGAGACCAGCTAGAAGAGTTCTGATGTATGATATAGATTTTATTCCGTTGTGTGATTGTTTATGAGGACAGATTATTATAATTATCTAGATGTGTGATGTACTCTGATGATTGTAAGTATTTTTAAAGCTCTCAGTATTCTGTATTATATTTTGTTCCCTGCGATGTGAGACTCTGTGTTGTGTGTTTCATCTTCTTCTTATATTCTGATAACTCTTTCTTTCTTATCTCACCCTTTGTTTTCTTCCTAATAGCGTTCCTGTGTTTTCGGTGCTTGGAAGGTCGGCATGTCATATGATAAATGTATTTATGTCGATTTTCGTGGTCGAAAATCTACTGGGCCATTACAGCCACCTTTTACAAGAGGCATAAGGTTTCTAGAGCACTCATGGGTTCCCAAGGTAGGCGTATGACTGTTAAAAATGCAAATTTATCGCGGAATTTGTATTTTAAAGTATAATATGATTGGCCAGCCTTTAACCTAAGTCCCTGTAGTTTAAGAAGAAATTCACTACTTAGATTAAATCTTGAAATCGCTTCTTTAAGTATTAGTTCAATCGAAAGAAATTGGTATGTGCGTATGAAACATTTTTCCTACTTGTGCTATTTCCTCATCTTTTTTTTGTTTTAATTGCCGGGGGGGAGGGGGGGTCGTTGGATACTTAAAACAAAAACCAAAGTCTTTTGATTTTTTGTCCATTAAGCCGTTGAATTTAATAGAGGTTACTAATTTTGATTTATAAGCTTATGTGAAGGAAAAATGTTGTATGTTTATTTCCATTCTTTTATTTGTTTTGGAAAAGAAAATTCATTGAAAATATGTCTTTCCATTAATTGACCTTTTGTATTCTCTATTAATGAGAAATCGTCTTTTTATTTATGTTAGGTTATTTATTGATCTTAATTAACTTAAGAGACATGGAATTCAAATAAACAAAAACTTCACATAGAATTATTTCTTATTCTCTTTTTCCTCTCCTTAATTTTATATGAAATTAAATCTCTCTCAAAATATTTCAAATCTTAGGCAGTGTGTTCTGCAAATATCTTATTCTTTGGCCTTGAGTGCACAAATTCGAAGGATGGTTGTGTTAGCCTTGTGAAGCAGATGACAATTATCAATTTCACCATGATTGTGTCGAATTTCTCCTTCAAGGCAGTGACTTGATATACAACACAAGTTCTTCATCCCCGCTTTCTTATTCCAACCCATCAATTTTGCAATAATGTTGAGTTGTGTTAGTTATATTTTGCTAAGACTTGTATTATAATTATGTACTATAATCTAAGTTCCTAATTTTTTTTAAAATAAAAAAATCGAGGACATATTCCTCTACCTAGAATCAAATAATTGGGACTACAAATATATTTACCTAGGACGAGTTTGTGGGGATACCATGGATAGACTTGAGAAGTTAAGTGTTAGAGCTCTTGCCTATAAATACCCCTTAACTTCTATGGAGGTAAGTATCAACCTTAAAAGTGTACTCTTTCAAACCACGAGAATTTATTTTATGCTTCTTATCATTGAATCCTGTTATATATACGACAAAATATATAAAAGAAAAGTTTATAAAGATTGAATTGGCCGCAAGCCATATATTAGTTGGACCACAAAAAAAATGATGTGGTATTTCCTTATCTAGATTTTATTTTTCATTCGTGGTGGAATTTCATCGTTATTATATATGCTTTTGCTCTTAAATAACTTTAGAAATAGATTAAAATCCTCCAAAATGTGTAATTATTGATTAAATATTGAACCAATAGTTCTTACCAATCTCGACGAGGCATGTGCCTATAAATTAAGCAAATATTATTAATGCTTTCAGCGATAACTCAACCAAATAAGTGTTTTTTCTAATTTCATTAGGTTTGTTGTGCTACTCGATTGAAGGAAAATTAGTGGTAAATAAACTAGCAAATGAGAGTGATGCGGAATCGGATCTTAAGGCTATACTAACACTAAAGGGAAGGGCAAGTAGTGTTTACTTAAGTTTATGGATCTTTCAAAAAAAATGGATTATCCTTATGAGTATATATTTGATGATCACAGAATCAATCAAATAATCAAATAACAACTAAACTAAATGCAGTAAAGTAAAAAGTAAAGAACAAACCGGATTATATTGGTTAAGAGTTACCCTACATCCATTCCTGCACTTTGTATGGCCTTTATTCACTATTAATTCAATTCACACTTCTTAATTTCAAGGATACAAAAAGACACCCTCCATAATCTCGGCCTCCAGGCCCATCCAACTTGATTTTCGGACAAAAAAGTCACTCCAAGTTGCTTTTACGAGCATAATCGAACCCAATTTGATTTAGGGGCACCAAGTCACACTCTTATAAGTTGTTTCATATTGTTTTTACAAATAATGAAGAATTTAATCTTTTGATTATGATTATGATTACATTTGCTCGTATAAATCAGAATTGCCCTTTGATATTGATAGAATGATGAGAGTTATTGTAGAATTAAATCAGAGTTGAATTTACTTGATTCGATTTGAAAATCAGTGGAATATAAGTGTATATTTATTATAAAATGGTAGAGGAGAGAGGAGAGTGAACAAAATGATAAAATTTAGTTATAAATTCATTTCTGGAATAATATTATTTATAGGGGTGAAGAGAAATAGCTGCCATTAAATGATTACGACGAATAGACGCCTTAATTCAAATTCAAAATTTGAAATTGCGGGTAACTATATTGACATGCATGGTATGCCTATATCGACATACTCGTAGTGTACTTGAAAAATAATTTGTTAAAAATGTTTTGAAAATATAAAACTATATATAATGATTTAAAACTTTGCGAAACTATTTAAACATAGAAATGTATATTTTAAACATAATAAAACTTAGGAAAACTTATCATTTTTTTATTAATAATTTAAACTAAATTATAATATACTATATTAAAAAACAATATATAATTAATATGTTAAATATAAATATTAGAAAACTACAATATCAAACTACATCAAACTATAATTATTAAGACTAAAACCAGTATACCAAAACCAAAGTATAAAGTATAATCGAATTATATGTCTGAAATATAATATAAAATCAAAGTCTAAAGTATAATTTTAAATTAAAATATAATCACTACAAGCATAATATTATAATCAAAGTATAGTATAAGCTGTAAATATTGATATAAAATATCTATAATATAATAAGTACATAAAAGAATTCTAAAGTAAAGATATCGAAACTTAAAATTCCCTTTTGAAAATACTTTGAAAATTCATTTTAAAACTAGAAATATTTGAAAACACTTTGTAAAGAGATTTTAAAAATAGGAATACTTTGAAAACATTTTGTAAAATAAAATAGACCGAGAGAGATCAGCAAAGTGCAACTTGATTTTTAACATTATTTCTAAAATTTAATAATATTTTTGGATCATTTTGAATTCTTAAACTCTCCAATAATTATGATTATTCATCTTCTGACACTTAAATCGTTAATCTGGATCTTATTTCTTGATACTGTATAATCTTCATTACAAATATATGTTTAGTAACTTATACTATATACAATATATATCTAGATAATCATTAGTACATGTGTAAATATAAATCATGTCATTACCTGAGGTTGTTATTATCAAAACAACCATCCATTGTACTAACAAACTCTTTTTTTAAGATGACAACCTTTTTGTGAAATATCTCTTAACTGCCCCTAAATTCCATAACTCTCGCTTAATCTATACTCGCCATTAACATGTGTATATTTTATATTTCTCCCATTTTGTCATCAACAAAAACCACTATTCTCTGAAACTCCTTTAAATACTTGTTAACTATTTCTAATCCTAAAAAATATTATCTGCCACTCTCTCTAAATATACTCCAGATAGGTATGAGGTTCATATAATAGAAATGATAAGAATAATATATAATAAACGAAAAGTGAAACTCTAATCATTAATGGTAACCACGCCAAGATATATAATTATTCTTTATTAATTCATAAGTATATTTACGTCAAGCCAATCTATATTTTAATTCAATCCTATAATACACATAACCAAAGAAAGTAAACATATGCAAATTTATTGATTTTCCTTAATAATTAGAGACTCGTGAATGGGAAGGAATGGATAATGTAGATAAAATTTTCCTTTTTGTTTGATAAATTTTCTATCCTTATCAAACAAACTTCTCCTACACAACAAACCTCGTAGTCTTCATTTTCTTCCTCCATATCTTTTTCTTCTTCTTCCTCCTCTGCATCTTCCTCTATGTAACAACCCGTAAAATCAGAACTAATTCAAATTTTTTATTTTAACAAATTTTAACAGAAAATGTGTCAGAATTTAAATTTTCCATTTTTAAATAATAACAAAGCAATTAAAAATATCCATTTTGCAAACAACCTTCGTTTTTGACAAAACCACTTTTGTTGGATCTGGAACGTCAAATTATTGCTAGGTTTAAGTTTCCATAATTTTTGGAATTAATATGCGAGCGTGGTAAATTGAAACGCGTTTGGTAATTTCTATTGAAAGGGATCGACCATTAAAAAGACCATTTTTCAAACGGTCTCCAAATTTAACAAAATTAATTTTGTTAGGACCGTATCGTTAAAACATAGCTAGATTTATTTTTCAGGAATTTTTGGAATCAGTATGTGGCCCTGGTAAATTAAAATGTATGTTCAAATTTAATATTAAGTGTTTTATATTTTAATTTAAAGAAAAACTAACTGAAACAGTCAAATAGGCTTACGAAACATAGTCCATTATGTCCGGAATGGGGATATTTAGCTAAGGCAATAGTCGTTGGGTTCGATTTGGAGTACGTGGCATTAAACAAGAATCATCGGAATTAAAAGAAATTTAAATAAATATATATATACTAGTATATATACCCCCCCCCCCCCCCAATACGTAAACCTTAATTCGTATCCTCCAGTCACCATTTAGTTTTTAATGGCTAGAATCATCCCGAATTCAATCCTTAATTTCTTCCATCCTTTTTCGAATTGATTCATAGTTCTAAAACGAAACAAGTAGAGATTCGAGAGATCCACAAAATGATACGGTGATAATGGGTTTTTATTGCACGAATTTCGAGATCTTGGGGCATAAACCTACCGGCGTTAGGGCTATTTCTTGGCCGCCATGGACCGCCGTGGTGAACCGCAAGGGGGGTGTAGGTAGAGGAGGGAGGCGGCTATCGTATGGCGTTGGCTGATCAGCGACAAGGGCTGTGTGGCGGCGTGCGAACTGAGGTAGGGGCGCGTTTTTGTTCGTGTTCAGTTCCAGGAAGAAGATAAGAGGAGTGGCCTCTTATTTTTTTTATTTGAGGGTAGCTAAAACCTTTATTATTTAATAAATTTTGTACTTAAATTATTTAAATGATTAAATAGAGATATCTTTTTCAAATAAGGTCAGAATTTGATGAAACGAAATGCGTTGGACTCGCATTGACGAGAGCTACAACATGGAATCAACTGGAACCAATATGGAGCTGGCTACAATTTAAGGAGGAGTAAAACCAATGTGAGATCTCTAATTTAAAGTAAAATTAATTGAGATTGCGATGTGAAATTTATATATATTTGTTATATAAAATTCATATATGGGTTGTATAAAATTTGAATTTATTGATTGTTATTGTGATGAATAGCTGGATTGAATTGTGTATGTGAAAAATATGATTTTGTTTTAAATAAAAAGGTTAGGCAATAAAAATTATACTTTTATTGTATGTTTGATTCAATAAAAAGAATAATGTTTTAAATAAAAAAAATTAGACAATAAAAATTATATTTCTATTGTATGTTTGATTCATTAAAGAGATTTTGCTAAATAAAAATGTAAATCATTTACATGATAGAAAAGTAGAAAATGATCATTTGTTAATGCATGTTTTGTTTATTAAAATGTAATCATTTACTTGTTAGTGAAGTAGAAAAAAAATCATTTGTTAATACATGTTTTGTTTATTAAAATTTAATCATTTACATGTTAGCAAAGTAGAAAAATGATCATTCGTTAATATATGTTTTGTTTATTAAAACATTATCATTTGCATGTTAGAGAAGTAGAAAAATAATAATATGTTTTGATTCATTAAAATCATGTCGTTTACATGTTAGCGATTTTAATAGAAAAATGCTCATTTGTTAAATATGTATTGATTCATTAGAATAATGTCATTGACATATTAGCGTAGTAGGAAAATAATTACATGTTAATATATGTTTTGTCATTAAAATGACATTTTTAATATGTTAAGTTAGAATAAAAAGAAATTTATATTAAACATGTTTTGCCATTAAAAATGACATTTTTAATATGTTAAGTTAGAATAAAAAGAAATTTATGTTAAGCACGTTTTGTAAAAAAAAATGTCATTTTTAATAGGTTAAGTTAGAATAAAAAGAAATTTATGTTAAACATGTTTTGTCATTAAAAATGACATTTTTTATATGTTAAGTTACAATAAAAAGAAATTTATGTTAAACATGTTTTGTCATTAAAAATGACATTTTTAATATGTTTAGTAAGAACAAAAAGGAATTTATGTTAAACATGTTTTGTCATTAAAAATGGCATTTTTAATATGTTAAGTTAGAATAAAAAGGAATTTATGTTAAACATGTTTTGTCATTAAAAATGACATTTTTAATATGTTAAGTTAGAATAAAAAGATATATGCAAGAAATAAAAATATATATGTGATGAATAAATATATATATGTGATGAATATAAATATATACATGTGATGAACAAAAATATATGCGAGAAATAAAAAGATATATGCGAGGAATAAAAATATATATGCGATGAATAAAACGTATATATATATATATATATATATAATGTGAAGAATATATATTTGAAATGAGAATAAACCACATATACATGCGATATATATATAATTGTCATGTAGTGAAATAAATATTGCATTGTTGAAAACGTAATTTTTTTAACATATATATATATATATATATTGGATCGTTATAAATATAATTTTTAACATGAATATGCGATGAATAAAATTGTCATGTAGTGAAATAAATATTGGATCGTTAAAAATATATTTTTTAACATGAATATGCAATGAATAAAATTGTCAAATATTGAAATAAATATTGGATCGTTAAAAATATAATTTTTAACATATATATAAACTGTATAAAATTGTCATGTATATGCTATATTCAATTTTGATTAAAAATTGAAAATGAAATTGAAATCGTTTTAAAATGAATTTATAAAAGATTTATAGAATACGATTTAAATGGAATTCGATGAAATATATAATATATATATAATATCAGGATAATAACCTGAAGGACAAAATGAACACAAAAATGTTCCATAAGGACAAGAGGACAAAATTTTGTCCATAAGGACAAAACTTAGTGTAAATGGAGGAATTATAGTGGGCCCCTGAATTCCTCCATTTGCAATAAATTTTGTCCTTAAGGATAAAATTTTGCCCTCTCGTCCTTATGGAATTATTTTTTTTGTTCTTTTTGTCCTTTTGGACAAAAACCCCTTTATATATTATATATTTAATGGCATGAATAGAACACGTGAGAATTTTGACCATTGACTTCGAACTGACATTACTGGAGATCCGACCGTCGGATTCTCCTAAAACCAAAACTGTTGGGTTCGTATCGAAAAAAGATTTCCAATGAATATAAGAGATTTGAAATATAACGGTTAGATTTTAAAATATTTCCAAATCAATTTTTGGAAAAGATCACTGTAAATGCAGTTCGATGACCGTTTATGGAAATCGACAGAAAGAACCTTAATAAAATTATTAAAAATATAGGAATATAATGTAAAATCATAATAAATAATTGGAAAGAATTTGGATGAAAAATTCCATGTTTTTAAAGATAAAAATATATTTTTATCAAAATGAACTAGTTATTAACTAGAACAGTAATCCAATTGTTTTTAAGTAAATAAATTAGACTTGGAAAAAAAAGGGGGTTTTAAAATAACCAAAATTTTCCAATATATAAATTGGAATGGATTTGAGTAGAAATAATCTTTGGAAATTTCGATATTGGATTCCGTGATTATACGGATATTGTTATAGGAATTTGGAAGATATTGATATCGTTATTCCAATACGATATCCGTTGGTTTCAGAATTTGAAATTGAATATAAGCCGATATAATTTCTATTCTGAGCCTTATATGTAATATCGAATTTGATTTTGGGTTTGTCGTGAACTGTTTTTAAATGACATTGGTTCTTTAACCCAATTAAAGCCGGATTAATTTCCAGAAAGTTGAACAATCAATAAGAAATGATTTTAGAGATTGAAAGCAATTAGAGTTTAATAAATCTTTAATTAGATTGTGAATGTATAGATGGTAATTAAATTACCAAAACATGAAATGTAATCGAACCAAATACACTTTGTTGCTGATATTGATTGTGATGGATTGACGTTTGGATTGTGCTTGACTAGTTTATGAGCAAAATATGCTTTTACATTTAGCATTGGGTGGGGCAAAAATATCTATGTGCTAACACCCTCTGAAACACTTCACGATTTCACTATAAGGTGTTTAGCAATGTTGTTTATTACAAAATTTAATGAATGATTTTGAAATGAGATTTCTTAAGTAAAAAGAATAGTATTCCCGATTTCGGACAGGGAACGTTTTATAAAACAGAAAGGATTTCGAGGGCTAAACCCGATGATTTCGAAATGATTTGAAAGTATATTATGATTTTACATTATGGTTCATCGCGTATCTGATTAGTTGTTATTGATAACGTATATGTTTGGTGGCGGAGAATTTATTCTCTTGCTTAACACCCTTCTTTGAGACGTACGAACTCAAATGTTATGTGATTAATAGTGACTGATCATATGTGTGAATTGCTGATGTGAAGTACTATAGTTTGAAAGTACTTGTGATTATTATGTTGCGAAATGGTTTTCTCTACTTTGGGATATGAAATGATTTAGTATGTGGCTAAAGATTGGTTGACCGAGAACGACTAAAAGTGTGAGGACGGTGTATGCTTTCCCCTAAAGTGTGGGATGGTGCATCATTAGTGTAGCCTGCTCCATCGAGGGAGGTGCACATATATATATCGAGTTGGTAAGGCGCATGCATCCTTGTCTAAGGGAACATTACCAATATTTGGTTGCATACTTGTTTGTATGCATTGTTATGTTTTGCAATTCATATTTTCAAAGATTTTGGTTTGAGATCCCGAAGTAAAATCTACTTTGATATAAAAGCTAGATATGTATTTCAAATGATTTGAAATAAGAATCGAGAAATAAAGTCTAAAGAAATAATTTATGTAAATTGAATTGGATTTGGAAAATCTAAGTATGGGGATTAATCTAAATGGGTAGATTGGAAAATTGCATGTTGATTGATGCATTGTAGATCCATATTACTATTATTAGTTGTTGTTTATGCACTGGTATTCTTGGGGGTATACTCGTTCCGTGTTATACGGCATGGTCCCTTGATTTACCTTATTTTAAAGTAAAGTTTTAAATAACTGTTTTGAGTTCTCACACCAGTCCGATGACTGACTCGGAGTTTAATTTTTTAACCTAAACTCTGAGTGTCCATATTTTCCACACGGGCAGTCAGTGGTTTAGTTTTGCAGATTGTTTCATTAAGTAGGATTCTGGATCGAAGCGAAAAGTTGTGCCCAGAGTATTGATAGTCTTCCGGTGTGTTATTTTATTTGTTTCCGCTGCATTGTATTACATTTATTGTAAATTAATCATCCGTTGTAGAATTATTTATCGATGTACTCTGATATATTCTGCACTCTGATGTAACATTATTATGATGTTTATAAAAGTCTTCTGTTATTTGATCTAATGTGTTGTATGCCCAGAGTTAGCGTATCCGAGTTTTGAACAGTCTTGGTCAATTTAGCGATCGATTTGGTCCAAGCGAAATCCGTATCGTTACAGTTGGTATCAGAGCTTTGGTCAACTCAAATCTTTGGGATACAACTCATTGGAAATGAACAAAAGACTCATCATAGGTAGGATTAGTAATATCCTATAAAGGAATACTCATTAGAGATAGGATCAGTAGTATCCTAAAATGAGAAAGCTCGTTAGAGATGGTGTTAGAAATGCCCTAGAATGAGTTGAGTGTGACAAGTTTATAATTGACGTATTTGTGATTATATATATAATCCGATCTTAGAAAATATGATTTTTGAATATATAAAAGTTATATATATTTGAAAAGCTAATCAACTAATTTATTGATGATTGTGTTGTGTGATTATTAGTTCAACTAATAAAATTATTGGAACCAATAAAAGGAATGAAAGTTGAGTTGGTTAGTTAAACAGCTTTCAGCTCCGATCCGTTTCGAGGACGAAAAGATTTTAGTGGGGGAGATTGTGACAACCCGGAAAATCGGAACCAATTTAAAATTTTTATTTTAAGAAATTTTAACAGAAAATGTGTCAGAAATTAAAATTTTCATTTCTAAATAATAACAAAGCTATTAAAAATAATCATTTTGCAAATGACCTCTGTTTTCAACGAAACCACTTTTATTGGATCCGGATGTCAAATTATTGCTAGGTTTAAATTTCCATAATTTTTGGAATTGCTATGTGACCGTGGTAAATTAAAACGCGTTTGGTAATTTCTGTTGTAATGAATCGACCATTAAAAAGGCCATTTTTCCAACGGTCTCCAAATTCAATGAAATTAGTTTTTCTAGGACCGTATTGGCAAAACATAGCTATATTTATTTTTCGGGAATTTTTGGAATCAGTATGTGGCCCCAGTAAATTAAAATATACATTCAAATTTAATATTGAATGTTTTATATTTTAATTTAACGAAAAACTGACTGAAACAATCAAGTGGGCTTACGAAACATAGTCCGTTGTGTTCGGAATGGGGGTATTTACTTAGGAGCGACAGTCGTTGGGTTCGATTTGGAGTATGTTGCATTAAACAAGAATTATCAGAATTAAAAGAAATTCAAATAAATATATATACTAGTATATATACCCCCCCCCCCAATAAGTAAACCCTAATTCGTATCCTCCAGCCCCCATTTAGTTTTTAATGGCTAGAATCATCCCGAATTCAATCCTTAATTTCTTCCATCCTTTTTCGAATTGATTCATAGTTCTAAAACGAAACAAGTAGAGATTCGAGAGATCTACAAAATGATACGGTGATGATGGGTTTTTATTGCACTAATTTCGAGATCTCAGGGGATAAATCCGCCGGTGTTGGGGCTATTTCTTATCCACCGTGGACCACCGTGGTGAACCGCGTGGTGGGTGTAGGTGGAGGAGGGAGGCGGCTATCGTATGGCGTTGGCTGATCAGCGACAAGGGATGTGTGGCGGCGTGCGAACTGAGGTAGGGGCTGCGTTTTTTTTCGTGAGCAGTTCCAGGAAGAAGATAAGAGGAGCGACCTCTTTTTTTTTACGGTAATTAAAACCCTAACTATTTGGTTAATTTTGTAATTAAATTATTTAAATGATTAAATAGCGTTATCTTTTTCAAATAAGGTCAGAATTTGATGAAACGAAATGCGTTGGACTCGCATTGACGAGAGCTACAACATGGAATCAACTGGAACCAATATGGAGTTGGCTACAATTTAAGGAGGAGTAAAACCAATGTGAGATCTCTAATTTAAAATAAAATTAATTGAGATTGCGATGTGAAATATATATATATATATATATGCTATATAAAATTCGTATATGGGTGGTATATAATTTGAATTAATTGATTGTGATTGCGATGAATGGCTAGATTGAATTATGTATGTGAAAAATATGATTTTGTTTTGAATTAAAAGGTTAGACGATAAAAATTATATTTTTATTGTATGTTTGATTCATTAAAAAGAATAATGTTTTAAATAAAAAAAATTAGACAATAAAAAATATATTTTTATTGTATGTTTGATTCATTAAAGAGATTTTGCTAAATTAAAATGTAAATCATTTACATGATGGAAAAGTAGAAAATGATCATTTGTTAATGCATGTTTTGTTTTTTAAAATGTAATCGTTTACTTGTTAGAGAAGTAGAAAAAATCATTTGTTAATACATGTTTTGTTTATTAAAATGTAATCATTTACATGTTAGCAAAGTAGAAAAATGATCATTCGTTAATATATGTTTTGTTTATTAAAACATTATCATTTGCATGTTAGAAAAGTAGAAAAAAAATATGTCTTGATTCATTAAAATCATGTCATTTACATGTTAGCGATGTTAATAGAAAAATGTTCATTTGTTAAATATGTATTGATTCATTAGAATAATGTCATTTACATATTAGCGTAGTAGAAAATTAATTACATGTTAATATATGTTTTGTCATTAAAATGACATTTTTAATATGTTAAGTTAGAATAAAAAGAAATTTATGTTAAACATGTTTTGCTATTAAAAATGACATTTTAAATATGTTAAGCTAGAATAAAAAGAAATTTATGTTAAGCATGTTTTGTCAAAAAAATGACATTTTTAAAATGTTAAGTTAGAATAAAAAAAAATTATGTTAAACATGTTTTGTCGTTCAAAATGACATTTTTAATATGTTAAGTTAGAATAAAAAGAAATTTATGTTAAACATGTTTGGTCATTAAAAACGACATTTTTAATATGTTAAGTTAGAATAAAAAGGAATTTATGTTAAACATATTTTGTCATTAAAAATGACATTTTTAATATGTTAAGTTAGAATAAAAAGATATATGCAAGAAGTAAAAATATATATGTGATGAATAAATATATATATATATATATATATGATGAATATATATATATGATGAACAAAAATATATATGCAAGAAATAAAAAGATATATGCGAGGAATAAAAATATATATGTGATGAATAAAACGTATATATAAAATGTGAAGAATATATGTATGAAATGAGAATAAACCATATATACATGCGACATATATAAAATTGTCATGTAGTCAAATAAATATTGGATTGTTAAAAATATAATTTTTTTAACATACATACATACATACATATATACATACATATATATATATATATATGTATGTATGTATGAAACAGTCATGTGTAGAAATAAATTTTGGATCGTTATAAACATAATTTTTAACATGAATATGCGATGAATAAAATTTTCATGTAGTGAAATAAATATTAGATCGTTGAAAATATAATTTTTAACATGAATATGCAATGAATAAAATTGTCATATATTGAAATAAATATTGGATCCTTAAAAATATAATTTTTAACATACATATACACTGTATAAAATTGTCATGTATATGGAATATTCAATTTTGATTAAAAATTGAAAATGAAGTTGAAATCGTTTTAAAATGAATTTATAAACGATTTATAAAATACAATTTTAAACGGAAATCGACGAAATATGTAACGTTCCGTATTTTTCGTGGTCGAATATTTAATTTAAAATACTATTTAAATATTGTTTTGGAAATTATAAATGGATTTATAATGAGGCCCATGCTTCGCACACGGTAAATTGTACGATATATTATATAAGCCTTTAAAATGTTTTCTTTTCAAACGACCTCCATTTTCGACAAAACAAGTTTTATGGGAATACATATAGCTAATAATTGCTAGATTTTCAAGGTGAAGCCGATCGGAGTTGTTTTATTGGTACACGCAATTTAAAAGTTGAACCTATAAATAAGAATAATGTCGTGGTGCAAACGGAGTCCGTTTTCAGTGAAATTAATTTCATTGTGACCGGAACGTTGAGACGTAGTGGTGTATATATTTTCATTGGATTTGGATTTGGTGTCTAGTGATGTGTAAATTTAACGGTCACAGTAATATGGCGGTAACGATATATAACAAATAAAACAGGTTAATTGATTATAATTCAAACCGAAAGCATACATATTTTAAACAAATAATACATACTTACCATTCAATTGAAATCCGTCAAAACGAAAGCATACATCCCGGTGTTATTATTCAAAGGGGATTGGAGTTGTATAATCTTTCAAAAACCAATTCATGTTCACTAACTATTCAGCGCATTTATATAAACTTATAAAAATCCTGACATGAAAACTAGAAGCGTGCGCATGGTCTTTCCTATCAGCCTTCCCATTACGTTTGTTTGACGAAAATTGTAGCTACCCTAGGAATTGTATAATAACGGACAACATCAGAAAAGAAAACACACACTATACATTCACCATCATGTGACTAATGAAATGAAGGTTCAATGTAGACGAGGATGAGACCACTGATATTATGAAAAGAAAATATGGTCGCATAGCTACACTATTATCCTGCACGGCTAATGAATTGTGAAATTTGTCACAGCTGTTCCTTCCAACTGAAGGAAAGTCACCCACATCCTATCAACAGCTATCCTATGTTTCAACACTGTACATCCTACGCTCGAACATGCCTATGATATTTAACCTTTAAGCAAACAGCTACTCTACTCTACATCTATAATTTCACCATCACTCGATTTTCCATCCATCATATAGAGTCTGCATACCTAACACCAAGCTAACACTAAATATCTCCAGTCCTTTGCTTTGTTTTGTTAAGTCCTGCTCTATCTATTTCTTCTGCAAATCCTACGTAAGGTAATACATATAAAAGCACATGTTTACTTTCCTTCCTTAAGTATGAAGCAAATCAAGTGACTGATCTGATAACTCACGCGCAGACTACTGTTTCATCTGTCTCCTGCTAACCTCCTCTATGCTAAGCTGTCCCTTCGACTGAGAGACGTTGTTCTTATCCATCATTTCTCGGCTATAAATATATGAGCAAATCCTTCATTTTTGTGTATACTTAGCAAACCTTCTTACTGTAAAGCAGCAAGCTCCATTAACTAGTGGAACCCAAAACTGTCCCCTCGGCTTAAACAAAACACGCAAACCATATTCTAATTATCGTACCATCGAAACATCACCAAGGGAGGCCACTGGTCGGAGTATGGAGGCGGTTGGTGCAGTTCTATGAGTTCGAGTTTGAGGTGTTGCGGACTGCGGTGGCTCGATGACGCGGTGACGCAGTATGTGATGCTGGAGATGCAGTCGAGGAGACACTGTTAGAATTCGGTGCAGGCGGCTTAAGGGTGATACTGGAGCACGTATATTATTTAGTGCATGGAAGGAGGTCCTGTGAAGTTAAAGGTGATGGCAAGTATATATATTGCGTGGATAACACAGGTAGAAAATTGAACAGTAGAGAGTACTATAGCTGTATAATGGGAATGAATTTGAGGATGCAGCAAACAAAGGTTAACAAGTGAAGGAAAGGGCTCAATTTACTTTACTGTATGTAGTTGCGGTTGCCAGGTGGGAAGTAGGAACAAATAAAAAGACAGTGGGTTTGCTTTTGCTGAACGTGGTGATGGGTATGATCGGATGGTGAAACAGTGGTGCGGGTTTATCTTGGAGCTGCAGTTTGAAAGTTAATAGGAGGGAGTGTTTGCTAAACGCGAGTGCACATGTGCGTTCTGGTGTTGATGTTGTCCTTCTGGCGAATGGTGATGGATACAGTGTTGGGAGGGAAGAAGTTAATAGGGAGCATGCGTGGGGTTTAAAGGGGGGTTCGATGCGGTGGAGTTCGGTTCAGCTGTGGTGATGCAACCGGTGTTTAAAATGGTTAGGCCTTATTAAATTCTGTACGTTAATTTGACCTTTATTGTATAATAACAGTATTGGTGACTGGTGAATATTAATATGGCCTTCATTAAGTAGGTTAGAATTAGTTAATAAAAAATATATATATTTAATAATACACGGGCCTGGTGAGTTTAGACCAATGCCAAATCTGGTAAATATAATAACGCCTGGGTTATTAACAAGGCTGAATTGTTTAAACATACATGTTAACCGAGCCAAACCGAAATTTCCATGGCCAGTTTTAATTTAGTTTATATCTACCTAACTAGTAATAAACGTGGCGTGTAGTAACGAAACCTGTTTAAATATTTACTATTAAATGTATGTAATGTATCGAGTGCCTGACCCAACTTGTATTCAAGTCAGTAGGACTGAAGGAAGTGAATATAGTAGTTAACACGTGCCTAATCTTCTTGTCTACCCGCGTCTAATTAGAAGTTAATGCCATGAATATTTAACTAAGATTTTATAATTTATAATTTAAACCGTGATCTTGTAAGTTACATGTCATGCCATATGATAATGGATTTGAAAATAAAAACAGGAGATGTTGAAAATGCACCGACGAACGTAATGTTTTGAAGCTGGTTTGGACACAGTTGAAAACAACATGGATTCTCAGTTAATCTGAATGCTGGATAAATTTAACTGAAATGAACTGTTTCAGCGACGAACGAAGCCAGGTGAGTTCAACTCACTCAGTTTTATCCCGCTTATATTTTATATAAGTTGGGTTTAAATATTTGTGTGATATAATCGTTAATTGGTCGATGGATGTTTGAATTTTCTGTTATTATTGATGGTTGAAATATCCGTAAAATGATATTGTTGAGATAACATATTTGAATGCAGGGAAAACAGGTTGGAGGGATCCAACTGGATTCCTCAACTTTATTGTTTATCTTCATATTGCAATTATATGAACTATTAACTGATATGATTGGATAATTGATTGATCATGGTTTGTTGAATCTAAATTCGAAGGTTGTTTTGTTTTAACCAATAAACAGTATTGGTTGAGTAATTGGCAGCAGTTGGCCTAAAAATAAATGGTGTTACAAATATTGATTTACCGTCGGTTGAATCAACGATAATAAAATTATGAAATTTATTTTAACCAAAGATAGATTTTTTTAAATCTATATATTTAAATAAAAGTTCAATAAAGGAAATTAAGGTTTATTATTAAGTATTTTTAAATAGTTTACAAATCAAAGTCTTACGTTAATGAGATTTATAAGGAGACGAGCAGAAACTAATGCAATTGTTAAATTAATTGTTTCAAGAAACAATTAGATGGAATTTATTTAATTATGTTAGTAATTAATTTAAAAAGAAGGAATAGTTTGAATTGGTTAACGAGATGATCATGTCTTAGAATTGATAAATTTAGTTTGGTATTAATTAATCTAATGAGAGAAATTAACGAATATCGTTTTAACTTTAAAGATTTTGAAAAGTTTACAGTTTGTTTTTGCTAAATAAGAAGCTAACTATTTCTACGATAGTTAGTTAATGATAATGTAAATTATTATTTTAAATAAACAATGATTTAAGTGATCAAGTAGTAAATGAGATTCATTGAAGTAAGTAATCAAAAGTTGATACTGAAATATAGTTGGACTTTGAAAGTAGTGATGAACGGGTTTTTACGATAAAAACTAAGATTTTATAAACAAAGTTTTTAAAAGAGGTTTCTAGCAAATACGATAACTTAAGATAAGTGTACGAGTTAAGAAGGAGAAGCGGATTAAAAGGGTTTATATTAAACCTAAGTTTTATAAACAATGCATATAAAAGGGAGCGTGAGGCTAAAACGTTAAGTTTTAAATTAACGTTACTTAACAATGGAATTTGAAGGGAGATTGTAAAAACCCGGAAAATATGAGCCAATTTAAAATTTTTAAATTGGTTATTTTAAAGAAATTTGAGCAATTGAAATAGAATACTTCAATAAAATAAAGAGTTAGAAATGGTGCGGTAGTTTAAAAATTTGAATTCAAACTTTGACTGACTGTACCGGGTGCAAAATAAAACGGATTTTTGTGAAACCAAAAATATTTAAATCTGTTTATGAATATCTTTCTAATGAATCTGAAAAATCGAAGTTTCATGGCGGTAATCAAAAGTTATGACCAAATGAATTTTCAGAATGGTCGCTATAGAGAATATATAGCCCTTGAAAATAGACATTTTGCAAACGACCTCAAAATTTGATGAAACCACTTTTGTTGGATCCGGGATGTCAAATTATTGCTAAGTTTCAAATTTCATAATTTTTGAAGCTAATGTGTGAGTGTGGCAAAAGAAAACGTGTATGGTTGATTTATGTTAAATTGATTGACCAGAAAATGGCCATTTTTCAGACGGTCTCAGAATTCGACGAAACTAGTTTTGTTGGGACCGTAGCGTCAAAACATAGCTAGATTTATTTTTTTGGAATTTTTTGAATCAGTTTGTGGCCCTGGCAAATTGAAATGTACGTTCAAATCAAATATTGAATGTTTTCTATTTTAATTTGAAGAAAAGCTGACTTACACAGTCGAATGGGCCTACGAAACATATTCCATTGTGCTCGGAATGGGGGTACTTAGCTAGGGGCGACAGTCATTGGGTTTAAAAAGTCGTTCATTTGTGAAAACCCTAAATTTTGAAATATATATATTCCGACCAATCAGAATTTTCCTTCATAAAATTAAAAATATAAAAATCCCTCAAAAAACCCGCCTCTCTCTCTCTCTCATCGACGACGCACAGTGCTCCCCGCTTCCCATCCATTTTCCGAACAAACCAGGAAGAATTACACCCCCGCCCTTTGGAAATTTTTGAAGCTCTTATCACCCTCTTCAAATCAATACCTGTTAGGCCCCCTATCGCTGCACCATCGAGGAGAACGAGCTCCCCAAATTTTCAACCTTCAAGCCATCGCCGCCCTCTGCTCTGCCCACCGAGCTCGCCGCGCTTACCACCAATCGGAGCGCCTCTTGACGCTCTTTGACGTGGTGCGACTGGATCTTAACATCGTTGCACAGATTTTCTGAAAAATCGAAACCTAGTTTCGATGGTTCAAAGAAAGGTGCGGCCTTTATTATATTTAAACTGAATATAACACTTTTAAGTGTTGCAAACTTTGAAAAATCGTATCTTTATCGTGTGTTAATGAAATTCGATGAAACAGGAAACATCGAGACCATGTCGACGCTCTCTACATTCTAGAAGTGCCGTGGATTTTTCTGAGCACGCTACGATTTTTAGCAAAGCAACAAACCAATGTGAGATTTCTAAACTGAAATGTGAATGGAAATGTGTGTATAAGTTATATAAGCGAAGTATAAATTATATATGCGTTGTATACCTCATGTACATGTGTTGTATAAGTTATATAAGCGATGTATAAATTATACAAGCATTGTATGAAACATATATGCATTGAAATTGAGTTGGAATGGAAATAAAATATATTTATATACGAATATATATATATATATACTCCCCTCGTCCACAAACCATGGACGATATTCATTGATTGTGAATTAACGTGAAAAAATTGGTGAATAATGTGAATGGTTGATAGGATTGTTTGTGGTTGATATTTTTTGGATTGTGATTGAAAAATACCATTGTGGTGGAAAAATACCCATTTGTGGTTGAAACAAAATTAGAATAAATTGTGGAAAAGAAAAACATACACGCCTGCGTGCGAATTAGATGTATGAAATCCCCATTGTCAAAAACCGCAAGGTTTTAAGGTTGAGCGAGGAGCCGTACACGGGACGGTGCCGGTTTTAAATACCCTGCCGTTATACTGCCAAAATTTTCAATAATATTCATGTGTTAGAATTATTTTCATGTGTTGAAACTTTATTCATGTGTTGAAACTATATTCATGTGTTGAAACCATATACATGTGTTGAATAGAAATTCATGTGTTGAAACCATACTCATGTGTTGAATAGAAATTCATGTGATGAATAAAATTCTTTGGGAAAAAAATAACATTTTATCACATATCTAAACTATATAAACTATTTGTGTTTTAAATAAATTGTTTTAACATTAAAAATCACATTTTATTATATATATAAACTATAGAAATTATTCATGTGTTGAATAAAGGATTAGAACGATAAAAATCATATTTTTATCATATGTGTGAAGTGGATAATATTCATGTGTTGAATATATAGATGGAACAATAAAATTTACATTTTTATTGTGAATATAAAGTGCTAAAAAGGTTCATGTGTTGAATAAATATTTTTGATGATAAAAATATCATTTTTATCATGTAAACAACTCGCTAAAAATATACAAGTGTTGAAACAAATATTTGTTTGCTATGAATATTATTTTTAACATGTAGGCGAACTAAATAAAATAGTCATGTGTTGAAATATATTTTTGTTCGCTAAAAATATTATTTTTATGTGAAACGTGAAGTGTTAAAAATAACCACTTGTTCAAATAAATATGTGTGGGTTGAAAATATTATTTTTAACATGTGTAGGAAGTGTTAAAAATAACCATAGGTTGAAATAAACCCTTGTTCGCTAGAAATATTATTTTTAGCTTAGTTTTGCACATATATATATACATGTGTTGAACAGGAAAGTGGATTAGCTGTTGAGTAAAGAATTTATTTGCGTGCCCGACAAATAGGTAAACCTTAATGAATTAGATACGCAATTTTATTATTATATCAACTCCTGTGAATGCCATTGGATGTGGAGTGCTAATTGTTCTGTGTGTAATAATAAACGTCACCATAGGGTAGTAACAATTAATTTTGAACTACACTACATGGCATACTTCTTGACGATAGGCATACTTCATCATATACCACATAAGCATTTGGAGCTTGTGTGACGAGGTTGAAGATTTACCATATCAGCGAGAGGCTTGTATGGCGATAACTATATATTACAGGTTGAATTGATGACTGATCTGTACTATATAAATTGTAACGGTAAATTGCAAGATTAATAAAAAAAACCACACGGGTCTGGAGATGACAACAAACACGTCTCTCTGGTCATTAAGGCACAAAAACCATTTATAGGGTGATGAGAATTTATTCTCTGGAGTTATGATCTATACACACTCCCCTATGGACACCGGAATATATCACTATAAATATGTGCATGCTTATTAGGATTTATTGGGTGCCTAATACGGCCCAATAAATTTCCAAACCCCTTCCCGTACAAAGGAGGTTATGGCGAAATTTTTCGAAATTTAAAGGCGTTAGTGAAATATTTGAAGTGAAAATAATATTGAAATCGTCGAATGAATTATATTTATATATAAACATAAATTAAATAAAACAAATCGAGCTCCTGCAGTTCGCATTTTGAAATCGTAACTTCAAACGATTATACCGAAAGATCCGACCATCGAATTTTCACGAAACTGGAATAGTTGGGTTCGCTTTGGGAATATCTTCCCAACGATATAAACTTTGTTGAGATCCAACGGTTAGATTTTCAAATATGTGTAAAACAAATTTAGGGAAAAACAGTGCCTCGCCATGACCTGAAATGTCGTTTAATTAAATAGGGCTGTTTTTAAATAAATAAAAATGGAGATATATCGTTATAAAATATTGTAGACGATATAGAATGGTAATAAACCGATTCTGCTTGGTTTGCTTGATATTTGATGGTTGAATGTGTTTGACATGAAAATTATACTAAAGAACTGAAATGTGAATGTTGAATAATTTAACCATGTGAAGAAGTAATTTGAAAATCTAAATATACGTGAATTGTTTGAAAAGGTCGAGTTAATTCTCATTTCAAATGATTGATCGACGGTTAGAAGTCGAAGAGTTGAAGATGGTTCAAGACCGACGATCTTCACATTGGATGGATGGGCGCTACTGATGCTCATGATTGGAGTAGCTACCTTGAAGGAGCTAAAGTGGTAGCCGTCCAGACGTATTTGTTGATTATACGGGTATGCGAGGAATATGGTGCCTCCGGCTTCATTCAAACCCAAAACGAACTTGTAAATGGACTGTGTGTCTGACATTGGATTTTGTTCTATGCTGACTGATCTTTATTAAATATATATCTGTTTAGCGGCGGAGAATTTATTCTCTTGCTTAACGCCCTTCTCTGAGACGTACGAGCTCAGAGGTTATATATCGATAGAAATCAGTCGCATGGAGTGAATTGCCTGTGTGGCCCGCATAAGTGGCAGATGATCAAGGCTTCTGTTGAAAAGCAAAGCCTTGTGGTTGATGATCAAAGCATGACCTATGTGGCGTAGCTTTGTGTATAGCGTTGATTCGCGAGCCTCACACCTCGGTATGAGTCAAAAACGGGATAGTGACTGCAGGGAGAACACGACGTTTCCTTCTAGCGATGGGTGATGTCAGTGACCTACCAGCCCTGACATTTATATATTATTTTACCTGTGTGGTTGTTGGAATGTTAGGCGCCTCGGTTATAGGACTGTAAGGACCGGGAAACGTGTATTCAGAAATAACTAATCCTCAAAAGTAAGAGAGGACCGGCCCTGAAGATCCAAGGATCGCTGTGTGTGATCCTGAGACATTTGCTAGAGTGTTTTGAACGGAGAGGAGCTTGCCCCTTGCCTCGACTCATGATGGAATCCAATTTCCAATACGAAATTGCGGATTTGATTGTATTACTAGTATGGCAACATGATATATGGTACCCATGTTGTCTATGATTGGTATTTATGATTGAAGTTGCTTTTGAAACATATATGCACTAGTAATAATATCAAACACTTTTGTTTTATACGTATCAAGCATTTCTTGGCCATTATAAGGTAAAACTCTATCCTCCGGCTTGCGTTGCATTGTGTGATGGGACCTGAGTCTTATAATGGCTTCATTTTTATAAAAAGCATTGCGATGATTTAATAATTTACTTTATTTCATGCACTAGCAATCATTGGAGTAAACCCGTTCCGCGAAAGTGGCGTGGTCCTATGATCTGCCTTATTATTGTTGTTTAATTAGTTAAATATATTTCTCATACTAGTCCCATGACTGACTCGTAGTTTGTTTCACCTTGCAAACTCGGGTTCCCTTATTTTCACACGGGCAGCCTAGTATCAAGTAGCTGGACATATTTTGGCTTGGCACTTCAACAGGGAATGCACCTTTTGGCTCATGGCGAGGCTTGACTTCTCAGTGTTGACTATTGATTTTCCGCCATTATTATCTATGTATATGATTCTGCCTCTGGCGATGTAGACTGATATTTCGTTTATGTACTCTCTATGTATATGTACCGCTTATGGCGATGTAGACTGATCTTGTACTCTTTTGCACTAAGTTGTATCCTACACTGTGCTCTTTGATGTTGTGATATGTATGATTCCGCTGTCATATTTATGTAAATTATTCTATTTCCTGCTTATGCTATTATCTGTATTCTGCTAATGATGATTAATGTGTTATATTCCAATAATTATCCTTAACATCGTCGTACGGGGTTTTGGGATCGTCACAGAGATATTCAAGTTGGAAATGGTTAAATGAATTCGAAAAGGAAATCGAATGGAAATTCAAATTTGAATTAAACTGATTAAGCAGGTTGAATAATAAAGATGCGAGCTAGAATTCGCTATATTAATTGAGATATGAGTTTTCATCAAGATAATAAAAATGGAATTTGTTTTGATATTAGAAATGAATATCGGTTTGAGTTTACAACTGATACCTATCTTAAGATAACAACATTGTTGATCAAGGTCTGAGAGGTAATTAAAATACCCCAACTTGAACGACTTCAGGATTATCGAAGGATGATATTAGTGGTAATGGTGGAAATGTTAAAGTAATTTATTTGACAAATTATAATGTAACGTTATGCGAAGAATTCGGATATATATATGATGGGATTCTAAATATATAAAGAAAGGAAATGTTATTTCTATAATTGAAATAAACAAAAGGAGATTTGTGAAAATATACCGATATTTTCAAAATAAAGAGACAACTTTTAGAATGGATTATTTCTAAAAGGATAAGGAGCGATTATGATGTTCAAATAACGGAAACAAAAAGACAGATTTCGTAACAATTATTGTACGATATTAAATTAAATTGATTCTGCAGTTTTTAGATAATAAGTAATGTTATGACAAATGTTTTGAAATAATAAATTTGATATAGTTATAAGATGTTTTCCAAACTAATGGAGATTTGAAATGATTTCGAGAATATTACTAAGAGGTAATACCATATTTTAAAATATATAAAAGACTTAGAAGTTTATTTAATCATTCGTTAGTTATTTATAATTTAAAAGGGCCAAATGTTGCTGAATACTGAATCAATGAATTCATTTTATTTTCATGATTGAGTGATTGTTATTTATAGTTAAATAACCGACTATCAAATCTGGCCAATACGATTGTCGGTACGGAAAGACCGGGATCGAATTTATATTCGAAAACCATTCCGATTAATGATTCCGTAAACGTTGAAGATACCAGATGCTGAGCGTGATGGAGCAATTGAAGACCGTGGATATTCACAACGGAAGGATTACTATCGAATGTTCTCTGGCCGTACAACCAGAGATAACTCTGACGTGATTCAGTCGTGGTTGAATTTTTTGGATTTGCGAGGACTACTCGCTACTGATCCTTTGGATGCGGTAGGAGAATGCCTTCGGTTTGTCCAGTCCCAGGACAACTTGTATAGACAAGTGTCTGACAGAGTATTTCCAATAGTGATTACGTACGTTGATTTCCTCAAACGTATTTCTATGGCGGCGGAGAAGACACCTTCTCTTAACTTAACAACCCGATTATTTTTGTGGAAATCAATTTGTAATTTCTGGCAGATTTGACGATATGGCATTCAAACTAAATGGTGGACACGCGTTCCAAAAGACACGTTATGACCTCCAGCCTCACAACCGGGAAATGGAAAAAATCGGGCAGGCAGCATGGCTATGTGGGTCGCTCCCATTAGGGTGTATAATCACCTATCTAGAGATTTCATTTCATTCTTTATCTATTTTGATGCTGTTCCTTTTTCGGGAAACGATTGCTGATCCCAACCGTTGGTGATATACATTCGATACACTCAAGCGAAATGAGTGGTCAGTCATGTATGGGCCGGGTTGCAAGAGGTTCTTGTTGAACCCAGTGTATTCGCCTCTAGAGATACACTATCGATAGGTGGTTCCATACCTTGTCATAGTCGGAAATCCAATCTTTCAATAAGCGCCCACGGTTTTGATTATATACTATATATGTGGAGCGTGAGATGCAAGCGTTCCACTAACTTGATATTTATTTGTATTTAGACACTATTATAATATTAGAGAAATGTACGATTTTAAAAACATTTTGGGTTGTAGTAAGGTAAAAACCGTCCATGTTTATGTGTGGGCTGGTCTTGCTATTATCCTTTTATTTCGAAAAGATTTTTGAACTTTAAAATCAAGTTGGATGATCCCCTTTAAGCTGTGCAAGTTGTTCTCACTCTGGTTTACCAGACTGACCCGGTATTTGTAATGCTCAGGTTAGACCGGGTTGTACAGGTTTAGGTTATCAGATATTGTGAAGAGACGAGCGGGAAGAGTTCAGACGTATGATGGTATATTATTCCGCTGTGTGCTATCCAGATGTGTTGGCTGTAAGCTGTACTCTGATGTTTGTAATTATTTTCAAGCTCAAAACAAAGATTATTTTTATATTATATTTTGTTCCGCTGCGATGTGAGACTCTGTGTTGTGGTGTTTCTTCTTCTTCTTCTATTCTAGTATTTCTTTCTTTCTTATCTCACCCTCAAACTTCTTTCTAATAACTATCTGGTGTTTTCGATACTTGCATTTGGCAAGTAATATGGGTTTTATGTATTATTATCGAAGTTCGGGCATCGAAACCGCTGGGTCGTTACAATGGTATCAGAGCGATTGGTTTAGTAGTAACCTTGGCTCTGTGGCGTAACTCGATAGAGAAAGGGTTAGTAATACCCTAGATTGAGTTTGAGTATATATATTTGAGATAGCGTATTTGTAAATTTTATAAAAATGTTTTGTATTGTGTTATTTGATCGGTTCGATTTTGGGCCGACAATAGACACGATATTGTTTTCTAAAAAGGGTCAACTAAAGTCATTTTGACCAAAGTATATTATAGCATTAATTTTATCAAGTTACTGGGATATAGGTGTGTTTGATGGATTGGGTGGGATTCAAATTAGAATGTGAATTGAAATGGTTTAATACAACCAAAAGATATGACATATGAATTTTGTAAATGAGAATTTTGCTATGAGATTGAATGAATTAGAATTTAGCTTAAAAATAAATTAAATAAGATTTGAAGAGAGAATTGATTTTTGGAAATAAAATTAGGATTTAAATTGAAAATAAAATTTAAGGAATAAGAAAATTAATAAGTTAATTAAATCTGGAAATTTAACTTAACTTGGTTAAGTCAAATTAAGAATGAATATCGAAATTAAGGTTTGGATTGGGGAATTAAATAGGATCAATTTGAAATTTGGAATTCAATTAGTTAATTGAATATAAAGTTGAGACTTAACTCGGTTCAGTGGAATCGAGAATGGAGATTGAAATTAAATCGACTTGAAATTTGGAAATTTAGTTAATAATAATTGAATGGCAATCGATTGAATATTAATCGGTTGATAATTAAGGTATGCTAACCCAAGTAAATGTTAATATTAAATATAAATTCAAATTGATTGGGTTAGGTTGGTGGTTCATTATTGTTCATTATTGAGGGATAGATTAAATAAAATTCATCGGTGATTAAATGAATTGATTTTGATTTATAATAAACTGGATTTTTGAAAAGTTAATAAATTGGGATTTGTAGCATTTCTTCTAGCTTAATAATTTCGAGGACGAAATTCTTTTAAGGGGGAAGGAATGTAACGTCCCATATTTTTCGTGGTCGAATATTTAATTTAAATTACTATTTAAATATTGTTTTGGAAATTATAAATGGATTTCTAATGAGGCCCGTGCTTCGCACACGGTAAATTGTTTGATATATTATATAGGCCTTTAAAATGTTTTCTTTTCAAACGACCTCCATTTTTGACAAAACAAGTTTTATGGGAATACGTATAGCTAATAATTGCTAGATTTTCAAGTTGAAGCCAATCGGAGTTATTTTATTGGTACACGCAATTTAAAAGTTGAACCTATAAATAAGAATAATGTCGTGGTGCAAACGGAGTCCGTTTTCAGTGAAATTAATTTCATTATGACCAGAACGTTGAGACGTAGTGGTGAACAGGTTGATTGATTATAATTCAAACCGAAAGCATACATATTTTAAACAAATAATACATACTTACCATTCAATTGAAATCCGTCAAAACGAAAGCATACATCCCGGTGTTATTATTCAAAGGGGATTGGAGTTGTATAATCTTTCAAAAACCAATTCATGTTCACTAACTATTCAGCGCATTTATATAAACTTATAAAAATCCTGACATGAAAACTAGAAGCGTGCGCATGGTCTTTCCTATCAGCCTTCCCATTACATTTGTTTGACGAAAATTGTAGCTACCCTAGGAATTGTATAATAACGGACAACATCAAAAAAGAAAACACACACTATACATTCACCATCATGTGACTAATGAAATGAAGGTTCAATGTAGACGAGGATGAGACCACTGATATTATGAAAAGAAAATATGGTCGCATAGCTACACTATTATCCTGCACGGCTAATGAATTGTGAAATTTGTCACAGCTGTTCCTTCCAACTGAAGGAAAGTCACCCACATCCTATCAACAGCTATCCTATGTTTCAACACTGTACATCCTACGTTCGAACATGCCTATGCTATTTAACCTTTAAGCAAACAGCTACTCTACTCTACATCTATAATTTCACCATCACTCGATTTTCCATCCATCATACAGAGTCTGCATACTTAACACCAAGCTAACACTAAATATCTCCAGTCCTTTGCTTTGTTTTGTTACGTCCTGCTCTATCTATTTCTTCTGCAAATCCTACGTAAGCTAATTCATATAAAAGAACATGTTTACATTCCTTCCTTAAGTATGAAGCAAATCAAGTGATTGATCTGATAACTCACACGCAGACTACAGTTTCATCTGTCTCCTGCTAACCTCCTCTATACTACGCTGTCCCTTCGACTGAGAGACGTTGTTCTTATCCATCGTTTCTCGGCTATAAATATATGAGCAAATCCTTCATTTTTGTGTATACTTAGCAAACCTTCTTACTGTAAAGCAGCAAGCTCCATTAACTAGTGGAACCCAAAACTGTTCCCTCGACTTAAACAAAACACGCAAACCATATTCTAATTATCGTACCATCGAAACATCACCAAGGGAGGCCACTGGTCGGAGTATGGAGGCGGTTGGTGCAGTTCTATGAGTTCTAGTTTGAGGTGTTGCGGACTGCGGTGGTTCGATGACCCGATGATGCAGTATGTGATGGTGGAGATGTAGTCGAGAAGACACTGTCAGAATTCGGTGCAGGCGGCTTAGGGGTGATACTGGAGCACGTATATTATTTCAGTGCATGGAAGGAGGTCCTGTGAAGTTGAAGGTGATGGCAAGTATATATATTGCGTGGATAACACAGGTAGAAAAGTGAACAGTAGAGAGTACTATAGCTGTATAATAGGAATGAATTTGAGGATGCAGCAAACAAAAGTTAACAAGTGAAGGAAAGGGCTCAATTTACTTTACTGTATGTAGTTGCGGTTGCCAGGTGGGAAGTAGGAACAAATAAAAAGACAGTGGGTTTGCTTTTGTTGAACGTGGTGATGGGTATGATCGGATGGTGAAACAGTGGTGCGGGTTTATCTTGGAGCTGCGGTTTGAAAGTTAATAGGAGGGAGTGTTTGCTAAACGCGAGTCCGCATGTGCGTTCTGGTGTTGGTGTTGTCCTTCTGGCGAATGGTGATGGATACAGCGTTGGGAGGGAAGAAGTTAAATAGGGAGCATGCGTGGGGTTTAAAGGGGGGTTCGATGCGGCGGAGTTCGGTTCAGCTGTGGTGATGCAACAGGCGTTCAAAATGGTTAGGCCTTATTAAATTATGTACGTTAGTTTGACTTTTATTGTATAATAACAGTAGTGGTGACTGGTGAGTATTAATATGGCCTCCATTAAGTAGGTTAGAATTAGTTAATAAAATATATATATATATATATATATTTAATAATACACGGGCCTGGTGAGTTTAGACCAATGCCAAATCTGGTAAATATAATAATGCCTGGGTTATTAACAAGGCTGAATTGTTTAAACATACATGTTAACCGAGCCAAACCAAAATTTCCATGGCTAGTTTAATTTAGTTTATATGTACCTAACTAGTTATAAACGTGGCGTGTAGTAACGAAACCTGTTTAAATATTTACTATTAAATGTATGTAATGTATCGAGTGCCTGACCCAACTTGTATTCAAGTCAGTAGGACTGAAGGAAGTGAATATAGTAGTTAACACGTGCCTAATCTTCTTGTCTACCCGCGTCTAATTAGAAGTTAACGCCATGAATATTTAGCTAATATTTTATAATTTATAATTTAAACCGTGATCTTCTAAGTTACATGTCGTGCCATATGATAACGGATTTGAAAATAAAAACAGGAGATGTTGAAAACACACCGACGAACGTAATGTTTTGAAGCTGGTTTGGACACAGTTGAAAACAACTGGGATTCTCAGTTAATCTGAATGATGGATAAATTTAACTGAAATGAACTGTTTCAGCGACGAACGAAGCCAGGTGAGTTCAACTCACTTAGTTTTATCCCGCTTATATTTTATATAAGTTGGGTTTAAATATTTGTGTGATATAATCGTTAATTGGTCGATGGATGTTTGAATTTGTTGTTATTGTTGATGGTTGAAATATCCGTAAAATGATATTGTTGAGATAACATATTTGGATGTAGGGAAAACAGGTTAGAGGGATCCAACTGGATTCCTCAAGTTTATTGTTTATCTTCATATTGCAATTATATGAACAGTTAACTGATATGATTGGATAATTGATTGAACATGGTTTGCTGAATCTAAATTCAAAGGTTGTTTTGTTTTAACCAACAAATAGTATTGGTTGAGTAATTGGCAGCAGTTGGCCTAAAAATAAATGGTGTTACAAATATTGATTTACCGTCGGTTGAATCAACGGTAATAAAATTATGAAATTTGTTTTAACCAAAGATAGATTTTTTAAACCTATATATTTAAATAAAAGTTCAATAAAGGAAATTAAGGTTTATTATTAAGTATTTTTAAATAATTTACAAATCAAAGTCTTACGTTAATGAAATTTATAAGGAGACGAGCAGAAACTAATGCAATAGTTAAATTAATTGTTTCAAGAAACAATTAAATGGAATTTATTTAATTATGTTAGTAATTAATTTAAAAAGAATGAATAGTTTGAATTGGTTAACGAGATGAACATGTCTTAGAATTGATAAATTTAGTTTGGTATTAATTAATCTAATGAGATAAATTAACGATTATTGTTTTAACTTTAAAGATTTTGAAAAGAAGTTTACAGTTTGTTTTTGCTAAATAAGAAGCTAACTATTTCTACGATAGTTAGTTAATGATAATGTAAATTATTATTTTAAATAAACAATGATTTATGTGATCAAGTCGTAAACGAGATTCATTGAAGTAAGTAATCAAAAGTTGATACTGAAATATAGTTGGACTTTGAAAGTAGTGATGAACGGGTTTATACGTTAAAAACTGAGATTTTATAAACAAAGTTTTCAAAAGAGGTTTCTAGCAAATACGATAATTTAAGATAAGTGTTCGAGTTAAGAAAGGAGAAGTGGATTAAAAGGGTTTATATTAAACCTAAGTTTTATAAACAATGTTTATAAAAGGGAGCGTGAGGCTAAAACGTTAAGTTTTAAACGTTGTTGATCAAGGTCTGAGAGGTAATTAAAATACCCCAACTTGAACGACTTCAAGATTATCGAAGGATGATATTAGTCGTAATGGTGGAAATGTTAAAGTAATTTATTTGAGAAATAATAATGTAACGTTATGCGAAGAATTCATATATATATATATATATATATATATATATATATATATATGATGGGATTCTAAATATAAAAAGAAAGGAAATGTTATTTCTATAATTGAAATAAAAAAAAGGAGATTTGTGAAAATATACCGATATTTTCAAAATAAGGAGACAACTTTTAGAATGGATTATTTTTAAAATGATAAGGGGCGATTATGATGTTCAAATAACGGAAACAAAAAGACAGATTTCGTAACGATTATTGTACGATATTAAATTAAATTGTTTCTGCAGCTTTTAGATAATAAGTAATGTTATGACAAATGTTTTGAAATAATAAATTTGACATAGTTATAAGATGTTTTCCAAACTAATGGAGATTTGAAATGATTTCGAGAATATTACTAAGAGGTAATACCATATTTTAAAATATATAAAAGACTTAGAAGTTTATTTAATCATTCGTTGGTTATTTATAATTTTAAAAGGGCCACATGTTGCTAAATACTGAATCAATGAATTCATTTTATTTTCATGATTGAGTGATTGTTATCTGATAGTTAAATAACCGACTATCAAATCTAGCCAATACGATTGTTGGTACGGAAAGACCGGGATCGAATTTATATTCGAAAACCATTCTGACCAATGAATACGTAGATGTTGAAGATACCAGATGTCAAGCGTGATGGAGCAATTGAAGACCGTGGATATTCGCAGCGGAAGGATTACTGTCGAATATTCTTTGACCGTACAACCAGAGATAACTCTGATGTGATTCAGTCGTGGTTGAATTTTTCGGATTTTCAAGGACTACTCGCTACTGATCCTTTGGATGCGGTAGGAGAGTGCCTTCGTTTTGTCCAGTCCCAGGACAACTTGTATAGACTAGTGTCTGACAAAGTATTTCCCATAGGGATTACGTACGTTGATTTCCTCAAACGTAATTCTGCGGCGGCGGAGAAGACACTTTCTCTTAACTTAACAACTCGATTATTTTTGTGCAAATCAATTAGTAATTTCTGGCGGATTTGACGATATGGCACTCAAAGTAAATGGTGGACAGGCGTTCCAAAAGACACATTGTAACCTCCAGCCTCACAACCTGGAAATGACAAAAATCGGGCAGGCAGCATGGCTACGTGGGTCGCTCCCATTAGGGTGTATAATCACCTATCTAGAGATTTCATTTCATTCTTTATCTATTTTGATGTTGTTCCTTTTTCGGGAAACGGTTGCTGATCCCAACCGTTGGTGATATACATTCGATACACTCAAGCGAAATGAGTGGTCGATCATGTGTGGGCCGGGTTGCAAGACGTTCTTGTTGAACCCAGTGTATTCGCCTCTAGAGATACACTATCGGTAGGTGGTTCCATACCTTGTCATAGTCGGAAATCCAATCTCCAATAAGCGCCCGCGGTTTTGATTATATACTATATATGTGGAGCGTGAGATGCAAGCGTTCCACTAGATTGATATTTATTTGTATTTAGACACTATTATAATATCAGAGAAATATATGATTTGAAAAACATTTTGGGTTATAGTAAGGTAAAAACCGTCCATGTTTATGTGTGGGATGGTCTTGCTATTATCCTTTTATTTCGAAAAGATTTTTGAACTTTAAAATCAAGTTAGATGATCCCCTTTAAACTGTGCAAGTTGTTCTCACTCTAGTTTACCAGACTGACCCGATATTTGTAATACTCGGGTTAGACTGGGTTGTACATGTTTAGGTTATCAGATATTGTGAAGAGACGAGATGGAAGAGCTCATACGTATGATGTTATATTATTCCGCTGTGTGTTGTATATGGAGACAGATTATTATAACTGTCCAGATGTGTTGGCTGTAAGTTGTACTCTGATGTTTGTAAGTATTTTCAAGCTCTAAATAAAGATTATTTTTATATTATATTTTGTTCCGCTGCGATGTGAGACTCTGTGTTGTGGTGTTTCTTCTTCTTCTTCTATTCTAATATTTCTTTTTTTCTTATCTCACCCTCTAACTTCTTTCTAATAACTATCTGGTGTTTTCGATACTTGGCTTTTGGCAAGTAATACGGGTTTTATGTATTATTGTCGAAGTCCGGGCATCGAAACCGCTGGGTCGTTACAAAATATATAATATATATATATATATATATATATATTTAATGGCCTGAATAGAACGCGCCGCGCAGCGACCGTTCGCAAATTTCGACCATTGACTTCGAATTGACACTACGGGAGATCCGACCATCGGATTCTCCTAAAACCAAAACCTTTGGGTTCGTATCGAAATGAGCTTTCCAATGAATATAAGAGATTTGAAATCTAACGGTTAGATTTTAAAATATGTCCAAATCAATTTTTGGAAAAGGTTGTTGTAAATGCAGTTCGATGACCATTTATGGAAATCGACTGAAAGGGCCTTAATAAAATTATTAAAAATATGGGAAAATTATGTAAAATCATAATAAATAATTTGGAAAGAATTTGGATGAAAAATTCCATGTTCGTAAAGATAAAAATATATTTTTATAAAAATGAACTAGTTATTAACTAGAATAGTAATCCAATTGTTTTTAAATAAATTAATTGGACTTGGAAATAAAAGAGGGTTTTAAAATAACCAGAATTTTCCAATATATAAATTAGATTGGATTTGAGTAGAAATAATCTTCGGAATATTTCAATATTGGATTCTGTGATTATGCAGATATTGTTGTGGGAATTTGGAAGATATTGGTATCGTTATTCCAATATGACATCCATCGGTTTCAGAATTTGAAATTGAATATAAGCCGATATAATTTCTATTCTGAGCCTTATATTTAATATCGAATTGGATTTTGGGTTTGTCATGATTTGTGTCTAAATGACATTGGTTCTTTAATCCAGTTAAAGCAGGATTAATTTCGAGAAAGTTGAACAATCAACAAAAAATGATTTTAGAGATTGAAACCAATTGGAGTTTAATAAATCTTTAATTATATTGTGAATGTATAGATGGTAATTAAATTACCAAAACATGAATTGTGATTGAACTAAATACACTTGGTTGCTGATATTGATTGTGATGGATTGACTGTTTGGATTGTGCTCGACCAGTTTATGAGCAAAATATGCTTTTACATTTAGCATTGGGTTGGGTAAAAATATCTGTGTGCTAACACCCTATGAAACACTTCACGATTTGACTATAAGTTGTTTAGAAATGTTGTTTATTTCAAAATTTAATGAATTATTTTGAAATGAGATTTCTTAAGTAAAAAAATAGTATTCCCGATTTTGGACAGGGAACGTTTTATAAAACAGAAAGGATTTCGAGGGCAAACCCGATGATTTCGAAATGATTTGAAAGTGTATTATGGTTTTACATTATGGTTCATCGCGTATCCGATTAGTTGCTATTGATAACGTATCTGTTTGGTAGCGGAGAATTTATTCTCTTGCTTAGCACCCTTCTTTGAGATGTACGAGCTCAAATGTTATGTGATTAATAGTGACTGATCAAATGTGTGAACTGCTTATGTGAAGTACTATAGTTTGAAAGTACTTGTGATTATTGTGTTGTGAAATGATTTTCTCTACTTCGGTATATGAAATGATTATATACTAAAGATCGGGTGACCCGAGAGCGACTAAAAGTGTGAGGGCGGTGTATGCTTTCCCCCAGAGTGTGGGATGGTGCATCATCTGTGTAGCCTACTCCATCGAGGGAGGTGGACATTTATATCTCAAGTTGGTAAGGCGCATACTGCCTTGTCTGAGGGAACATGACCGATATTTGGTTGCATACTTGTTTGTATGCATTGTTATGTTTTGGAATTCATATTTTCAAAGATTTTGGTTTAAGATCCCGAAGTAAAATCTACTTTGATATAAAAGCTAGATATGTATTTCAAATTATTTGAAATAAGAATCGGGAAATAAAGTCCAAAGAAATAATTTATGTAAAGTGAATTGGTTTCGGAAAATCTAAGTGTGGGGATTAATCTAAATGGGTAGATTGGAAAATTGCATGTTGATTGATGCATTGTAGATCCATATGACTATTATTAGTTGTTGTTTATGCACTGGTATTCTTGGGGGTAAATTTGTTTCATGTTATACAGCGTGGTCCCTTGATTTACCTTAATTTAAAGTAAAGTTTTAAATAATTGTTTTGAGTTCTCACACCAGTCCCATGACTGACTCGGAGTTTATTGTTCTAACCTAACCTCTGGGTGCCCATATTTTCCACATGGGCAGTCAGTAGTTTAGTTTTGCAGATTATTTCATTTAGCAAGATTCTGGATCGAAGCAAAAGGCCGTGTCCAGAGTATTGATAGTCTTCTGCTGTGTTATTTTATTTGTTTCCGCTGCATTGTATTACATTTATTGTAAATTAATATTTCACTGTAGACTTATTTATTGATGTACTCTGATATTTTCTGCACTCTGATGTAACATTATTATGATGTTTATAAAAGTCTTCTGTTATTTGGTCTGATGTGCTGTATGCCCAGAGTTAGCATATCATGGTTTTGAACGGTCTTGGTCGATTTAGCGATCGATTAGGTCCTAGCGAAATCCGTATCGTTACACTCTATCTCTATTTCTTTTTCTTCCTCATTGTCCCTAATAGGATTATGACTAACTATGTTTGACGATTCATCATTAATGATGATTGGACAAACAGAATTGTCCAGAAGACATTTTTGTGAATTCCTAAATATCTTTCCTTGATGCACTTGTTCCTTTACCATTCTTATTTGCATTACATGAATCTCAAATAACATGTCAAGAGAATTTCTCATCCAACTGTCCTTGGATATTCAACATGGTCATCAACAATCCTATCATCTTCCACATCCAACTCCCCATAACCTACTATTTTTTCTACAACATATTGTTTTGTAAGCATATCATTTTGAATTTATTCATCAATCTACAATGAAATAGTTGTAATAATTATTATTACTCAGTCCAAGCAAATAATATGATTTCGTCGGCGATACAAACCATATAATAAAAAACGGTCATACAAAACCATTTTTCAAACTAAAAAAGAGCAACTGATGACTGTTTAATGGTTACAATACACACATCATTATCAGCCATTGATTGTCGTTTTTCCTTACCTAACTCGACCATGTGTTGTCGTTTAACAGTGACAGTACACATTTCACTAATCGACTACAAAACACGGTGTTCATCTACAGATTAAAATTATGATCAACGTTGTTTTACTGCCGAATGAATTAAATTTCCTGATCATTACCAACACATGAATATGTACTCATCTCAATTATGGATTTCAATTATACATAGTCGATCAAAATTTCCGTTTATTCATCTATTTCAAATTAAACGGTCTAATTCCAATATGATATTAAGTTTACTTCTAGTTCCTTTTGATCACCCAAACAGGTTTCTTGTGTTTATATTACATTAACTATTTCCATTATTTATATCATATCTAGCATTAAATTTTACACATTGATTAAGGTTTAGGTTTTAAGGTTTACATTTAAAAAGATTATAGGGTTAATATTGGAAATTTTATTTATATGTTTAAGAGGAGGTTAATTTATTTGTCCTCCCCCATAACAATTGTACTGTAGACTAGAAATATAAATCCCCTTAACCAAAAGTGGAGTCCCTTTAATAATCCCCTTTATTTTAAATCGTATAAAGTAATTTATTTCTCTTATATGACTAATCTCATAATCCTTAGTCATTATTTAGACAATTCTTTATTTAACTTGTCATTTGTAGATCTAAAAATAATATCATATACATATATTTATATTAGCTAAATATAATTCTTAATCCTTTTAATAAACAATGTTTGATTTAATTTACCAATTTCGAAATTAGAATGAAGTAATAAGATTTAATTCTATCATACCAAGCTCTGGAAGCATGTTTGAGACCATATAATTATTTATTTAGTTTATATACATGATTATGAAATATTTCATCTTCAAAAGTGAAGATTGTTCTACTTATGCATCTGTTGGAGATGCGGATTAAGGATCTTAAGGCAGACTAAACACTAGAGAGGGTGAATAATAGTGTTTTACGAAATTTATTAATTTCTTGAAATCTTTTTGGATTAAACAAAACAGTATGTAGGTCACATATACTAACAAACACAGAATCAATCACAGGATGCAGAAAATAAAAGCGGTAAAAGGAAAGTACACACCAGGATTTTATACTGGTTCGGGACTCCCCTACATCCAGTCCCACATAAAGGTGGGTTAATGTGGATTTTCATTCAACAAATACAATTACGATCATTGATTTCAGAGCTACAGGGTGCACCCTGACTCATTCCATGTACATTGAGACTTAGTTGGTTTGCAATGCACAACTTTACACCCAATCGATTTTGGGGAAATAATCGCACCCAGTCACTTTATATGGGACAAGAACACACCCTTGTCTTATCAGTTTTTATAGTATTGACTCTATAGGACTTGATCTTGAGATCTTTGATTACAATCAACCTATAACTCTTGAGTAGCACTTGAATTCAGAGAGATTTTGATTTAGAATTGAAAGAGAGAAGAATGATATGATTTTTATTGAACGCAAGAGTATAAGTGTGTAGAAAGTTAAGAAAATAAGTATAATTGAAATGACCCGAAACTTCCCCGTGAAGGAAAGCCTGGATGAGACGACCCCAAACCCCGTACCGACGGCGGCAAGGGTGATCCTTGGAATATAACACATAAACAGATAATAGCATAACAGAATTAAATAAATACACCAGATAATGAACAAATAATACACTGGATAAACATAAACATCAGAGTTACACAGTATACAGGATCATACTTAGTACAAATACAGTTCAGCTATACATATATGTCTACAGCGGAAAAACAAACATAATGTACAATAGGAGCTGAACAGCGTAAAAGGAGATAAATGATAGAATCCATCTTCAGCCCCAGCTATCCAGAGAAAGCCAGCTAAAACCTGAATACAAGGCTGCCCGTGTAGAAAAAGGGGCACCCGAGTTTGAAAGTGAAACAAACTACGAGTCAGTCATGGGACTGGTATGAGAAATCTACTCAACACATTCAAAATATGGCCAATCACAGGACCACGCCACTTTCGTGGAACGGGTTTACTCCATTGGATTGCCAGTGCTTTAAAACAAATCATTCTTTTAAACATCGCAATGCTTTTTATAAAAATGAAGCCATTATAAGACTCAGTTCCCATCACACAATGCAACGCAAACCCGAGGATAGAGTTTTACCTTATAATAGCCAAAATATGCTTGATACGAATAAAACAAAAGCATTTGATATTATTACTAGTGTTTACATGTTTCAAAAAAAAACAATTTCGAATCATAACTATCAATCATAGACGACATGAGTGTCCCATGCCACTATGTCGCTAAATATAGGTATACAATCAAAACCGCACAGTCACGTATTTGGAAATTGGATTTTCGTCATGAACCAAGGCAAAAGATAGTCCTTACCGCCTTCGAGACTCTTTAGCCCGAGCCTTAGGCACAGCAGCAACTGTACCTTGGATCGTCAGGGCCGGTCCACACGGAGTGGATTATAATGCCTGAACAATGCGTCTCTCCGCCCTTTGGGGCGTAAATGAGCTAACAAATGACTCCATCGGTCCCGGAACGACAGATATAACTGAGGCGCCTCGCAACAGTAACAACCACATAAGTCAAACTCGTCAGGGCATATAAAACCACTGATGCCACTTCTAGCTAGAAAGAAAACGCACGTCCCCCCTGAGGTCCTCTCCCGTTTCTGGTTCATACCGGGGTGTGAGGCTCGCGATTTCACGTTATACACAAAGCTATGCCACACAGGCGGTGCTTTGCTCATCACCACAAGACTTTGCTTTTCAACAGAAGCCCTGATCACTGCATCTTAGCATGCCACACAGGCAATTCACACCGTGCAACTGATGGCTATCGATCACACAGAATAAATTCCAATGTCAGACACACTGTCCATTTGCAAGTCTGTTCTGGGTCTGAACGAAACCGGAGGCACTAAATACCCCGCATATCCATCGATTCCCACGTACGTCTGGACGATCACCACTCATTATCCATATTTCGAGATGCCTCCCAATCAGGACCTCAGTGACCATCCAAACGAGGTGAAGATCGGTCTTCAACTCCCGTCTTCATCTTCGACTTCTTATCGTCGATTCAGTTATTCAGAATGGGATAAACCTGGTCTTTCTGAGCAACTCGCATATATAATAAACAAGTGCAACACTAATATACATACGCATCATTTCAATTCATTAGTCACTAAACGTCAATCAGTAAGAGAACGATTTCCCAAAAATTAACCCCGAAGGCCGAAACCAACATCAGATCAATACCCAAGAAACCATTCGACTTAGCCAGCCTTCAGTTAGTTTCTAAATTTCACATCCATATCATTTATAATATTTTATAACGATTTATCGCTATTTTTATTTATTTTAAAATAGCCAATTTATTTAAAACGACGCTTCGGGCCATAACGCGGCCGTGGCACTGTTTTTCTTCAGATTTGATTTACGCATATCTGAAAATATAACCGTTGGATCTTCACAAAATTTACATCATTAGAAAGATCTTTTCAAAATGAATCCGACGGTTCCAGTTTCGGGAAAATCCGACGGTTGGATCTCCCGGTATAATCGTTTGAAGTTTCGATTTCAAAATACGAACTGCAGCGTCGTTATTCGATTAAATATAATTATATATATATATAAAAATGTAATCGATTATGGCGTTGTTTTTCTTTAGATTTGAATTAAACATTCCAGACAATCCAACCGTTGGATTTTAACAAAGTTGGTGTCGTCGGAAAGATATTTCCAAAGCGAACCCAACGGTTGCGGTTTCAGGAAAATCCGATGGTCGGATCTCCCGCACTAATCGTTTGAAATCACGGTTTCAAAATACAAACTGTAGCTTCGTTATTCGATATATTTCAATTCTATTTATATATATCGATTCTTCGATTTCAAAACTATATTCTTTTCATACATTTGATAAAAATGATATGTCTATCTAACTGTCTTCTATTTCAACACTTCACTATTTTTAACAATTCCTGTATATAATAAAAATGTGATTTTTAATGTAAAACAATTTATTTCAAAACTCGACTATTTTACATAGTTAATATAGGTTATAAGAATAGGATTTTTATTATAAAACAATTTATTTCAAAACAAGATTATTTTATATAGTTCATATCGATGATAAAAATTGGATTTTTATTATTAAACAATTTCTTTCAAAATATGAATACCATTCAACACATGAATTTCAATTCAACGAATGAATTTCAATTCAACACATGAAGGTTTTCTATAGTTTATATATATCGATAAAAAGGTGATTTTTATATGTAAAACACTAATACCATTCAACACATGAATTTCTATCCAACGAATGAATATCGATTCAACACATGAAGGTTTTCTATAGTTTGTATATGTAGGTAAAAAGGTGATTTTTATATTTAAAAACACGAATACCATTCAACACATGAATTTCTATCCAACGAATGAATATCGATTCAACACATGAAGGTTTTCTATAGTTTATATATATCGATAAAAAGGTGATTTTTATATTTAAAACACGAATACCATTCAACACATGAATTTCTATCCAACGAATGAATATCGATTCAACACATGAAGGTTTTCTATAGTTTATATATATCGATAAAAAGGTGATTTTTATATTTAAAACACGAATACCATTCAACACATGAATTTCTATCCAACTAATGAATATCGATTCAACACATGAAGGTTTTCTATAGTTTATATATATCGATAAAAAGGTGATTTTTATATTTAAAACACGAATACCATTCAACACATGAATTTCTATCCAACGAATGAATATCGATTCAACACATGAAGGTTTTCTATTCAATGAATAAATATAGTTTCAACAAACGGAAATAATTCTAACACATGAATATTATTGAAAATTTCGGCAACATAACGGCAGGGTAGTTAAAACCGGGACCGTCCCAAGTACGGCTCCTCGCTCTACCTTAAAACCTCGCGGTTTTTGACAATGGGGATTCTTGCATCTAGTTCGCACGCAGGCGGCATGTATATTTATTTCATTTCCACAAACTAATCCTATGTGGTTTCAACCAAATATTTCTCAACCAAAAACGGGTATTTTTCAACCATAATCAATCAATATCAACCACAAACAATTCCAATCAACCATTCGCTATCAATCAATTTTCACATCAATCACAACCAATAAATATCGTCCATGGTTTGTGGACGAGGGGTATATATATATATATATATATATATATATATATAGCATTTCACTTCTATTTCAACACATATATAATTTTTACAATGCATATATAACTTATACATCGAACGTACAACTTATACAATGCTTAAACATGAGGTGTACAACGCTTATATAACTCATACATCGACTATATAATTTATACATCGTCGTTTTCCATATCGTTTATGAATTAGAAATCTCACATTGGGTCCCACTCCACCAAAAATAGCAGAAGGCTCAGAAAAATATGCGATCTCTTCTAGAAGGTAGAAGACGTCGACACGAGTCCACTGTCTCTTGTTTCACTGAATTTCGTCAACACATGAAAAAGATACGATTTTTCAAAGTTTGCAACGGTTTAAAGGTGTTAAAACAGTTGAAAATTAACTCAGCCGTTACCTCTCTGAATTCTTCAAAACTAGGTTTTGAATTTTCTTTCGATCTGTGAAGTTATTCGTCGATCGGCCAGCGCCACAGCGTAGGGCTAGGAGAGAGCTTCCAGGCGCGGTGCTCGATGCTCAAATCGACGGCGAGGAGGAGCTCCGGCGGCGGTTTCAACGACGAGACTTCGGGGTGCCCGATCTGCTAAAATACTGAGCGATAAATTATAATCCCTATATGGATTTGAAGATCTCGAGACGATCTACAAAAACTTCAACTAGGGCATGGAGTTTTATTGCATGTAGGAGGAGGAATCGAAGGGGGAAGTTTCAAGCGATTTCCGCCGTCGTTCGCGTTTAATCGGGGAGAGAGAAAAAGGGTTTTTCCCTTTTTTTTAATAAAAAATTTGATTGGCCGGTGGGGTTTAAAAGGGGTTTTCTGACACGACCTCCAATCCAAACCCAACAACTGTCGTCCCTAGCGTTTTAACCCCATTCCGAACACAATGGGATATGTTTCGTAGGCCCATTCGACTGTTTCAGTCGGTTTTCATTCAATTTAAAATATATAACATTCAATATTCGATTTGAACGTACATTTCAATTTGCCAGGGCCACAAACTGATTCGAAAAATTCCAAAAAAATATAACTAGCTATGTTTTGACGATACGGTCCCAATAAAACTAGTTTCGTCAAATTCTGAGACCGTTTGAAAAATGGCCCATTTCTGGTCGATCCAATTTAACTGTAATTGACCAAAACACATTTTCCTTTGCCATGCTCACATACTAGCTTCAAAAATTATGAAATTTGAAACGTAGCAATAAATTCACATCCCGGATCCAACAAAAGTGCTTTCGTCGAATTCTGAAGTCGTTTGCAAAATGGCCAATTTCACGGGCTATATAAATTCCATAGCGACCTTTCTGAAAATTCATTTGGCCATAACTTTTGCTTCCCGCTATGAAACTTTGATTTTTCAGATTCATTAGAAAGGTATTCACTAACAGATTTAAATATTTCTAGTTTCACTCAAATCCATTTTGTTTTGCACCCGGTACAGTCAGTCGAAGTTTGAATTCAAATTTTGAAACTACCGCGCCATTTCAGGCCTTGTTTATAATTAGAATTAATTATATTCGTATTCAAACGTCGATTCAAACTCACTTTTCATTGCTATTATTTAAAATATTTATATTAAATATTTAATATCCACTATTTTAGCCAATTAAAATTTTTTAAATTGGTTCAGATTTTCCGGGTCGTTACAATCTCCCCCACTTAAAACTTTTCGTCCCCGAAAAGGAACAAAGTCGAAAGTGTTTTGATTATTCAACACTACGTTCAATCTGGCTTCCATTCTCCAACTTTTCAGTTTCTGAGAATTTTCAAATTCTTCAAAAATTTGGCTAACACCCGGAATTTTCGAAAAATTTCGCCATAACCTCCTTTGTACGGGGAGAGGTTTGGAAATTTATTAGGCCGTATTAGGTACCCAATAAATCCTATAAAGCACACACATATTTATAGTGATATATTCTGGTGTTTACAGGGGAGCATGTATAGATAATAACTCCAGAGAATAAATTCTCGTCACCCTATCAAAGCCTGAGGGAGTGTGTATTTTTAATTGCTCCAGAGGATAAATCCTCGTCACCTCGTCCCGTGTGGGAAATAAATAGTCCATGTGCCGTATCTAATGACTAGAGAGACGTGATTATTGTCAGCTCCAGACCTGTGTGGGTTTTTTATTAATCTGGCAATTTTATCGTTACATATTTATATGGTCATATCAGTCATCAGTTAAACCTGTAATGTATAGTCCATAGCTGTCATCAGTTCAACCTGTAAAATAGAGTCATCGCCATACAAGCCTCTCGCTCGTATGGTAAATCTTCCACCTCGTCACACAGGCTCCAAATGATCATGTGGTATATGATGAAATATGCCTATCTTCCAGAAGTATGCCATGCAGTGTAGTTCAAAATTAATTGTTACTATCCTATGGAGACGTTTATTATTACACATAGAATAACCAGCACTCCGCATCCAACGGCATTCATAGGAGTTGATATAATAATAAAATTGCGCATCCAACTCATTAAGGTTTACCTATTTGTCGGGCACACAAATAAAATCTTTACTCAACAGCTAATCCAATTACCTTTTCAAACATATATAATGCATAAGTATATATTTCTATCCATTCTTAAATCAGTTCAATGTGTGATTTAATCGAATAATTTCTACTATTCATTCTATTATTGATTTAATTAACAATTATTCTAATAATTTGATTAATCAAATTTACCATCACACAACACAAACAACAATCAATTTGTTTTTAACTATTCAAATATATATCTTTATATATGTTCAAAAATCATATTTCTAAAACCAGAATATAATCACAAATACGTTATTTATAAACATATAACTCTCGACTCGTTCTGGGGCACTTCTGACCCCATCTCTAACGAGTTATTCTGATTCTGGTATACTCATACTAGGATATTATTGATCCTATATGTAATGAGTTACCCGTCCTAGAACATTACTGGTTCCATTTCTGACGGGTTCGTTAACATGTTATATTCCAGCACTAAGCTTAACCGAAGCTCTTATACCAAATGAGACGACCCCAAACCCCGTACCGACAGCGACAAGGGTAATCCTTGGAATATAACACATAAACAGATAATAGCAGAACAGAATTAAATAAATACACCAGATAATGAACAAATAATACACTGGATAAACATAAACATCAGAGTTACACAGTATACAGGATCATACTTAGTACAAATATAGTTCAGCTATACATATATGTCTACAGCGGAAAAACAAACATAATGTACAATAGGAGCTGAACAGCATAAAAGGAGATAAATGATAGAATCCATCTTCAGCCCCAGTTATCCAGAGAAAGCCAGCTAAAACCTGAATACAAGGCTGCCCGTGTAGAAAAAGGGGCACCCGAGTTTGAAAGTGAAACAGACTACGAGTCGGTCATGGGACTGGTATGAGAAATCTACTCAACACATTTAAAATATGGCCAATCACAGGACCACGCTACTTTCGTGGAATGGGTTTACTCCATTGGATTGCCAGTGCTTTAAAACAAATCATTCTTTTAAACATCGCAATGCTTTTTATAAAAATGAAGCCATTATAAGACTCAGTTCCCATCACACAATGCAACGCAAACCGGAGGATAGAGTTTTACCTTATAATAGCCAAAATATGCTTGATACGAATAAAACAAAAGCATTTGATATTATTACTAGTGTTTACATGTTTCAAAAAAAAACAATTTCGAATCATAACTATCAATCATAGACGACATGAGCGTCCCATGCCACTATGTCGCCAAATATAGGTACACAATCAAAACCGCACAGTGACGTATTTGGAAATTGGATTTCCGTCATGAACAAAGGCAAAAGATAGTCCTTACCGCCTTCGAGACTCTCTAGCCCGAGCCTTAGGCACAGCCGCAACCGTACCTTGGACCGTCAGGGCCGGTCCACACGGAGTGGATTATAATGCCTGAACAATGCGTCTCTCCGCCCTTTGGGACGTAAATGAGCCAACGAATGACTCCATCGGTCCCGGATCGACCGATATAACCGAGGCGCCTCGCAACAGTAACAACCACATAAGTCAAACTCGTCAGGGCGTGTAAAACCACTGACGCCACTTCTAGCTAGAAAGAAAACGCACGTCCCCCCTGAGGTCCTCTCCCGTTTCTGGTTCATACCGGGGTGTGAGGCTCGCGATTTCATGTTATACAAAAAGCTACGCCACACAGGCGGTGCTTTGCTCATCACCACAAGACTTTGCTTTTCAACAGAAGCCTTGATCACTTCATCTTAGCATGCCACAAAGACAATTCACACCGTGCAACTGATGGCTATCAATCACACAGAATAAATTCCAATGTCAGACACACTGTCCATTTGCAAGTCCGTTCTGGGTCTGAACGAAACCGGAGGCGCTAAATACCTCGCATATCCATCGATTCCCACGTACGTCTGGACGATCACCACTCATTATCCATATTTCGGGATGCCTCCCAATCAGGACCTCAGTGACCATCCAAACGAGGTGAAGATCGGTCTTCAACCCCCGTCTTCATCTTCGACTTCTTATCGTCGATTCAGTTATTCAGAATGGGATAAACCCGGTCTTTCTGAGCAACTCGCGTATATAATAAACAAGTGCAACACTAACATACATACGCATCATTTCAATTCATTAGTCACTAACTATCAATCATTAAGAGAACGATTTCCCAAATATTAATCCCGAAGGCCGAAACCAACATCAGATCAATACCCAAGAAACCATTCGACTTAGCCAACCTTCAGTTAGTTTCTGAGTTTCACATCCATATCGTTTATAATATTTTATAACGATTTATCACTATTTTTATTTATTTTAAAATAGCCAATTTATTTAAAACGACGCTTCGGGCCATAACGCGGTTGTGGCGCTGTTTTTCTTCAGATTTGATTTACACATATCTGAAAATCTAACCATTGGATCTTCACAAAATTTACATCATTAGAAAGATCTTTTCAAAACGAATCCAACGGTTCCAGTTTCGGGAAAATCCGACGGTCGGATCTCCTGGTATAATCGTTTGAAGTTTCGATTTCAAAATACGAATTGCAACGTCGTTATTCGATTAAATATAATTATATTTATATATATATATATATAATCGATTCTGGCGCTGTTTTCTTCAGATTTGAATTAAATATTCCAGAAAATCCAACCGTTGGATTTTTACAAAGTTGATGCCGTTGGAAAGATATTTCCAAAGCGAACCCAACGGTTGCAGTTTCGGGAAAATCCGATGGTCGGATCTCCCGCACTAATCGTTTGAAATCACGGTTTCAAAATACGAACTGCAGCTTCGTTATTCGATATATTTCAATTCTTATATATATATATATATATATATATATATATATATATATCGATTCTTCGATTTCAAAACTATATTCTTTTCATATATTTTATAAAAATGATATGTCTATCTAACTGTCTTCTATTTCAACACTTCACTATTTTTAACAATTCCTGTATATAATAAAAATGAGATTTTTAATGTAAAACAATTTATTTCAAAACTCGAATATTTTATATAGTTAATATAGGTGATAAAATAGGATTTTTATTATAAAACAATTTATTTCAAAACAAGATTATTTTATATAGTTCATATCGATGATAAAAATTGGATTTTTATTCTATAACAATTTCTTTCAAAATATGAATACCATTCAACACATGAATTTCAATTCAGCGAATGAATTTCGATTCAACACATGAAGGTTTTCTATAGTTTATATATATCGATAAAAATGTTATTTTTATATTTAAAACACGAATACCGTTCAACACATGAATTTCTATCCAACGAATGAATATCGATTCAACACGTGAAGGTTTTCTATAGTTTGTATATGTAGGTAAAAAGGTGATTTTTATATTTAAAAACACGAATACCATTCAACACATGAATTTCTATCCAACGAATGAATATCGATTCAACACATGAAGGTTTTCTATAGTTTATATATATCGATAAAAAGGTGATTTTTATATTTAAAACACGAATACCATTCAACACATGAATTTCTATCCAATGAATGAATATCGATTCAACACATGAAGGTTTTCTATAGTTTATATATACCGATAAAAAGGTGATTTTTATATTTAAAACACGAATACCATTCAACACATGAAGTTCTATCCAACGAATGAATATCGATTCAACACATGAAGGTTTTCTATAGTTTATATATATATCGATAAAAAGGTGATTTTTGTATTTAAAACACGAATACCATTCAACACATGAATTTCTATCCAACGAATGAATATCGATTCAACACATGAAGGTTTTCTATTCAACGAATAAATATAGTTTCAACAAATGGAAATAATTCTAACACATGAATATTATTCAAAATTTCGGCAGCATAACGGCAGGGTAGTTAAAACCGGGACCGTCCCTAGTACGGCTCCTCGCTCTACCTTAAAACCTCGCGGTTTTTGACAATGGGGATTCATGCATCTAGTTCGCACGCAGGCAGCATGTATATTTATTTCATTTCCACAAACTAATCCTATGTGGTTTCAACCAAATATTTCAAAACCAAAAACGGGTATTTTTCAACCACAATCAATCAATATCAACCACAAACAATTCCAATCAACCATTCGCTATCAATCAATTTTCACACCAATCACAACCAATAAATATCGTCCATGGTTTGTGGACGAGGGGCGTACATATATATATATACACACACATATATATATATATATAGCATTTCACTTCTATTTCAACACATATATAATTTTTACAACGCATATATAACTTATACATCGAACGTACAACTTATACAACGCTTATACATGAGGTGTACAATGCTTTTATAACTCATACATCGACTATATAATTTATACATCGTCGTTTTCCATATCGTTTATGAATTAGAAATCTCACATTGGGTTCCACTCCACCAAAAATAGCAGAAGGCTCAGAAAAATATGCGGTCTCTTCTAAAAGGTAGAAGACGTCCACACGAGTCCACTATCTCTTGTTTCACTGAATTTCGTCAACACATGAAAAAGATACGATTTTTCAAAGTTTGCAACGGTTTAAAGGTGTTAAAACAGTTGAAAATTAACTCAGCCGTTACCTCTCTGAATTCTTCAAAACTAGGTTTTGAATTTTCTTTCGATCCGTGAAGCTATTCGTTGATCGGCCAGTGCCACAGCGTAGAGCTAGGAGAGAGCTTCCAGGCGCGGTGCTCGATGCTCAGATCGACGGCAAGGAGGAGCTCCGGCAGCGGTTTCAACAACGAGACTTTGGGGTGCCCGATCTCCCAAAATACTGAGCGATAAATTACAATCCCTATATGGATTTGAAGATCTCGAGACGATCTACAAAAACTTCAATTGGGACATGGGGTTTTATTGCGTGTAGGAGGAGGAATCGAAGGTGGAAGTTTCGAACGATTTCCGTTGTCGTTCGCGTTTAATCGGGGAGAGAGAAAAAGGGTTTTTCCCTTTTTTTATAAAAAATCTGATTGGTCGGTGGGTTTTAAAAGGGGTTTTCTGACACGACCTCCAATCCAAACCCAACGACTGTCGTCCCTAGCGTTTTACCCCCATTCCGAACACAATGGGATATGATTTGTAGGCCCATTCGTCTGTTTCAGTCAGTTTTCGTTCAATTTAAAGTATATAACATTCAATATTCGATTTGAACGTACATTTCAATTTGCCAGGGGAACAAACTAATTTGAAAAATTCCAGAAAAATAAATCTATTTATGTTTTGACGATACGGTCCCAACAAAACTAGTTTCGTCGAATTCTGAGACCATTTGAAAAATGACCCATTTCTGGTCGATCCAATTTAACTCTAATTGACCAAAACACGTTTTCCTTTGCCACACTCACATACTAGCTTCAAAAATTATGAAATTTGAAACCTAGCAATAAATTCACATCCTGGATCCAACAAAAGTGGTTTCGTCGAATTCCGAGGTCATTTGCAAAATGGCCAATTTCACGGGCTATATAAATTTCATAGCGACCTTTCTGAAAATTCATTTGGCCATAACTTTTGCTTCCCGCTATGAAACTTCGATTTTTCAGATTCGTTAGAAAGGTATTCACGGACATATTTAAATATTTCTGGTTTCACTCAAATCCATTTTGTTTTGCACCCGGTACAGTCAGTCGAAGTTTGAATTCAAATTTTGAAACTACCGCGCCATTTTAGGCCTTGTTTATAATTAGAATTAATTAGATTCGTTTTCAAACGTCGATTCAAACTCACTTTTCGTTGCTATTATTTTAAATATTTAAAATCCACTATTTTAGCCAATTTAAAAATTTTAAATTGGTTCAGATTTTCCGGGTCGTTACACTGGATTGCTTTGAGGACAAGACGAATCAGAACCCAAACCGAAGAACATTTCACTGCTTATTACAACAATTTCATCAGAATACAAGAATATACAGAGCATGAATAAATATTACACATTTACTAAATATCAGAGATTTACAAATAACAATGCAGCGGAAAAATAATACAAAACACAACTGAAAGGAATATACGGATACAGAGCTTTCCAAATATCATTCCAGCTGTAAACCAGGATCCTATGAATATAAATCTGCAAAACCAAAACTACAAGCTGCCCGTGGAAAATAGGGGCACCCAGAGTTTAGGTTAAAACAATAAACTCCAGGTCAGTCATGTGACTGGTGTGAGAACTAAAACAATTATTTAAAACTTTACTTTAAATCAGATATATCAAGGGACCACGCCGTATAACACGGAACGGGTTTCCTCCCAAGAATACCAGTGCATATATCAAAACAACGAAATGCTTTTTGGAAAAATGAAGCTATTATAAGACCCAGGTCCTATCACACAATGCAACGCAAGCCGTGGGATAGGGTTTTCCCTCATAATAGCCAAACATGCTTGGTACGTTAAAACAAATCATTTGATACTATTATAAGTGCATAGTGTATAAAACAACTTCAAATATAAATGTATCAATCCTAGACGGCATGGGTACTATATATCATGTCGCCAATACTAGGCTCTATAATCAAAACCACAATTGTCACGTATTGGAAGTTGGATTTCCATCTGTGAACCAAGGAATTGGATCGTCCTTACCGCTTCGAGACAATCTAGCTTACCATGTCTCAGTCAAGCACGCATACAAGCCTTGGATCATCAGGGCTGGTCCACTCGATGTGGATTGAAATGCCTGAACACTATGTTTCCCCGCCTTATGGTGCGTAAATGAGCCAAATGACTCCATCGGCCCCGGATCGACCGATATAACAGAGGTGCCTCCTATCCATCATCCACATAAGTAAAATGCCAGGGTGTGCAAAACACTAACACCAATCCTAGCTAGAAAGAAACGCATGTCCTCCCTAAGGTCCTCTCCCGTTTCTGGTCCACACCGGGGTGTGAGGCTTGCGAATTAACGCTACACAAAGCATGACACAAAGGCCGTGCTTTGATCATCAACCACAAGACTCTACTTTTCAACAGAAGCCTTGATCATTTGCATCTCAGCATGCCACACATGCAATTCACGCTATGCAACCAATGTCTATCAATCACACAGAATGAAATCTGATGTCAGACACACATCCATTTACAAGTCCGTTCTAGGTCTGAACGAAACCGGAGGCACCTTATTCCCCCCCCCCCATATGTTCAACACAGGGGAGAGGCCCTCGCATATCCGTCGATCTCCAAATACGTCTGGGCGATCACCACTTATTACCTCGCCTTGGGTGTACAGCCCAATCAAGACATCAGTAATCATCCAAACGATGTGAAGACCTCTAGTCTTCAACCACCATCTTCATCCTCGACAGATCGCCGAATCAGTTATTCAGAATGGGATGAACCCAATCTTTCTGAATAACTCGCATATATAATAAACAAGTGCTACAAAAACACAACATACGCCTCATTCCAATCCAGAATATTCCTTTATTCAAATATTCTTATACTTTGGGAAAGTTTCCATTAATTTTATCAAAGATAAATTCTTTAAAATTATTCTTTAATCTTCCTTTGAATATCAATTCAATCTAGTTAAAGATGCATTAAAATTCTACTTGGTTTTAATCTTACCAAAAATCAATATTAGCGATTGTTTAACTTGGGAAATCATATCCTGCCTTTAACTGGGTTAAAGAAGCAATGTCCTTTAGAACACGGTTCACGATAAACCCAAAATCACATTCTATTCCATTCGCCTTTAACCGTAAATTAGCAAGTTAACAGTTCCCTAAGTATTAACCCCGAAGGCCGAAACCAACATCAGATCAATACCCAGGAAACCATTCAACTTATCTAATCTCCAGTTAGTTTCTGATTTTCTTAACTCCATTGGGTCTAAGAACAGTATTATTAAAGATACCATTAACGAAAACCCAAAATCACATTCCATTAACAATGGAATTTTCATGGAAAACAAATCGATATATGTAATCGATATAAACTTCCATATCCAACCGATAATATAAATGGAATAATGACAAGGCCTTTTAAATTCCATATATATTAAGCGCCTTCTGAAACGACCCGAACATCCCCGGTGAGGAAAGCCCGGATTGAGTCGAGAACAAGCCACAACAGAACGCAGACAGAAGAACATTTCATTGTTAATTACAACAACTCCATCAGATTACAAGAATATACAGAGTATAAATCAATATTACACATTATAAAATATCAGAGATTACAATAAATTACATAGCAGCGGAAAATAATACAAACTACAACTGAAGAAGATATACGGATACAAAGCTTTCCGGATATCGTTCCAGCTGTACAACAGGATCCTGTGAATATAAATCTGCAAAACCAAAACTACTAGCTGCCCGTGTCAAAATAAAGGCACCCAGAGTTTAGGTTAAAACAATAAACTCCAAGTCAGTCATGTGACTGGTGTGAGGACTAAAACAGTAATTAATCTTTATTTTCAAAGTTAGGTAAATCAAGGGACCACGCCGTATAACACGGAACGGGTTTCCTCCCAAGAACACCAGTGCATAAAACAACAGCGCAATGCTAAATAAAGAAAAATGAAGCTGTTATAAGACCCAGGTCCCATCACACAATGCAACGCAAGCCGGAGGATAGGGTTTTTACCTTATAATAGCCAACCATGCTTAGTACGTTTAAAAATAGATCATTTGATACTATATTAAGTGCATAGTGTCAAAACAATTTCAATCATAAATATCAATCATAGGCGGCATAGCATCCCATGCTACTATGTCGCCAATACTAGGCTCTACAAATAAAACCAAAAAATCACGTATTGGAAGATGGGTTTCCATCTGTGAACCGAGGCAAAAGATAGTCCTCACCGATTCGAGACTCTCTAGCCCGAGCCTCTGGAACAAAGCTCGAGTGACCCTTAGGAGCCACAGGGTCGGTCCACTGATGTGGATTAAAATTCCTGAACACTGCGTTTCACCACCCTTTGGGGTGTCAATGAGTCCAATGACTCCATCGGTCCCAGATCGACCGATATATCCGAGGCGCCTCGCAACAACAACAACCACATAAGTCAAACTCGTCAGGGCGTGTAAAACCACTGACGCCACTTCTAGCTAGAAGGAAACACATGCCCTCCCTGGATCCTTCTCCCGTTTTTGGTTCACAACCGGGGTGTGAGGCTCGCGAATCAACGTTACACAAAGCTATGCCACACAGGCCGTGCTTCGATCAGCACCACAAGACTTTGCTACTCAACAGAAGCCTTGATCAATTTCCACTTAGGCATGCCACTAAGGCAATTCACCCCATGCGTTTGATATCTATCAACATATAACCCCTGAGCTCGTACGTCTCAGAGAAGGGCGTTAAGCAAGAGAATAAATTCTCCGCCGCCAAACAGATATAAATTTAATAGAAATCAATCACACAGAATAAAATCCTATGTCAGACACACAGTCCATTTACAATTCCGTTCTGGGTCTGAACGAAACCGGGGGCACCTAGTACCCCGCATATCCATCGATCTCCAAGTAAGTCTGGACGATCACTAACTGTTTCCATCTTCTTGGGTGTACAGCCCAATCAAGATCATCAGTAACCACCCAAACGACGTGAAGACCTCCGGTCTTTGACCACCGTCTTCATCTTCGACTTATCGTCGTATTAGTTATTTAGAATGGGATAAACCCGGTCTTTCCGAATAACTCGCGTATATAATAAACAAGTGTTACACAAACACAACATACGTCTCATTCTAATTCAGAATATTCTTTTATACAAATATTCTTATCCTTTGGGAAAGGTTCCCATTAATTTTATCAAAGATAAATTCTTTAAATTTATTCTTTAATCACCTTTGAATATCAATTTAAACTAGTAGGGATTAGCGAACCACACCGAAGTAATCATTTATTTTATTTCCCAATCCCAACCTATTCACCCCATGAAGTAAAACTGGTAATACTTCATATCTAACACCGTGGTGCTATCGGTAAATTCAATTACCATTTCACGTTCAAATCTAATTAAAGATTTAACTATCGCCTGGAGTAAAACTGGCGATACTCCATTCTCGATCTTTTCAATCTAATTAAAGATTCATTAAAACTCCACTTAGTTTTAATCTTTACAGAAATCAATATCCTGTCTTTAACTGGGTTAAAGAGCCAATGTCATTTAAAACGTGGTTCACGATAAACCCAAAATCACATTCTATTAATTATCGGGTTAAAGAACAAGTGTTATTTAAAACACTGTTCATGATAAACCCAAAAATCAATGCCAATTCAATTCCAATTAAATATTATTTAATTGGTACACTTCATTAAATCTAAATAAAAAGATTTAATCTTTTTCTCCACTGGGCTTAAGAACAGTGTTAATGAAGACACCATTCACGACAAACCCAAATCACATTTGATATTAAATACAAGGCTCTGAATAGAAAATACATCGGCTTATATTCAATATCAAATTCTACGACCAACAAATATCGTATTGGAAATAACGATATGTATATATATATCTTTCAAATTTCCATAACAACATCTATATAATCACTAAATCCAACATCGAAATATTCCAAAGACAATTTCGATTCAAATCCATTCCAATTCAATTATTGGAAATTCTGGTTACTTTTAAAACCCTTTTCAAATTTAATTTATTTATTTTAAAAATAAATAAATTATTGTTCTAGTTCAAAACTAGTTCACTTCGATAATAATCTATTTTTATCTTTTCAAATATGGAGTTTTTCATCCCAATTCTTCACAAATCATTTCTTATAATTTTACACAAATTATTACTATTTTAAATAATTTTATCAAGGCCCGTACAGTCGATTTCCGTCAACGGCCATCGAACTGCACTTACATCGACCTTATTCCAATTGGATTTGGACATAATTCCAAATCCAACCGTTAGATTTCAAATTTCTAATATTCATTAGAAAGCTCTTTTCGATACGAACCCAACGGTTCCGGTTTTAGGAGAATCCGACGGTCGGGTCTCCCGCAATGTCCATGCGAAGTCAATGGTCGAAATTCACGAACTGCCTCGGCGCGACGCATTCTATTCAGGCCATTATATTATATATATAATATATATAATATATACTTCGTCTGTTTCCTTTTTAAAATGTATTTTATAAATCGTTTTAAATTCGTTTTCAAAACGATTTCAACTTCTATTTCAATCTAATCCGAATTTCAATTCTTTTCAGTTTAATTCGAATTTCAAATCTATTCAATTATTCATTGAAAAATGAAGAAAATCGATATAAATATCGTTCACGTCAAAATGGCGTCAATCTAATCAACACGGCTTCATATATTTCTATTTTCAAATATTCTATTTCAAATATTCCTTTTCAAATATTTCTATTCAAATATTTCTTTTCACATATTTCTTTTCAAAACTGGAATGAGGCCCAATCAATTACCATAGATTTTATTTCTATGGACTTCCATACAACGAATGTATATATCAACAACGACAAATAATCAACCATCATCCAAAGTGCATTCTACACTGTATAAGCATCAAATATAAATATTCAACGCTTATAACAGTCTGTCAATCAATCGATCGACATACAACTAATTATTGGGATTAGTGTACGTCATATATCATCCCAATACCCGTGTGGGGTTTCAAACAATCAAACACATATTTTATTTGTGCAGTTGGGCAATGTGTAAATTTTATCGTCCCAATCAATATCAGTAAAATCAGTGTATATGAACAAATCGTCGATTTGTTTATAAATATTCATTTCATATACACGTTAAAAATTCTATTTTTAACTATCAAATAATTTTCACTATAAAATATTTTATTTCATTTCACATCACATCACACAATCAACTACACATCAAAATCAAACAAACAAGCATACAAGCCGTCCATGGTCTGTGGATGACGGGTGTCCGGTGCTACTAAACACCGTCTGCATCCTAGTATATATTTTAACTTGAAAACAAAATTAAAAGGTGAGAAGTTCTCACCGACTAGCTAATCCAAGCGCCACGACTCTTCTTATGTAGAAATCTTCGTCGTTCTCGCCTTTCCACTGTCCGTAGCCACTACATATACAAAAATCGAATATTTTTACTTCGCCTTCATAATAAAAATTATATTTTTATTCCGCTACTATACAGATAAAAATTCTATTTTTACATCGCTACTATATAGATAAAAATTCTATTTTTACATCGCTACTATATAATAAAATTTATATTTTTATTACCCTACACGAATAAAAATCATATTTTTATTCTTTCTATGATATAAAAATTATATTTTTAACCTTTCTATAATATAAAAATCAAAATTTTATTATCTCTACTATATAAAAATCACATTTTTATATTGCTGCTATATAGATAAAATTTCTATTTTATTCTTTCAAAAATCTCATATTTCATATGCTAAAAATCTCGTCTTTACTTCATTAAAAATCAGATCTTTACTTCACTGAAAATCTAAACTTCATATTGATAAAAATCTAATCTTTACTATATTAAAAATCCTATCTTTATGTAGGAAAAACCCTCGCCTTCACCTAAATAAAAATCTCATCTTTCGCTAATCAAAAATCTCATCTTTAGCTAAACAAAAGCCGTACCTTTATTTTAAATCTACCTACAAGAAATCGAATTTTTAATCCATGTAAAACTGAAAAGAAATTTAAATAAAATAAAGAAAAACTCACCTTTGCATTTTCAGAAAGGGTAGGGGGGTTCAGGCGTCGGAGGTGGTTGGAGATTGGGCGGGGAGGCGCGGTAGAGGTGGAGGATCAGGTTGCGATCGGGGTTAGAAGGGAAGGGAAAGAGAGAAGCAGCAGGTGGAGGAAGAAGATCGTGAGGGGGCCTCGCGAATCGATGAACGAGGAGGGGGAAATCGCGATTGCGATGGGAGGGCGGTGGAGTCGAATGAAGAGGAGGAGGAGCTAGAGGGAAGGGTGGCGTGCTGGGGACCAGCGCGATGGGACGGCGCCTGGTGACTGGGCGGCGCTTGGTGACTGGGCGGCGGACGATCTCTAGGGGGCATCGTCGATCTGAGCAGCGACGTTTTTTTTTCTTTAATGAACCGAGAAGAGTAAAAAGGGGTTGAGGGTGTTTATGTAAATATATATTTTATTATTTTAAAATTTTAAAAAGAAACTTTTATTTTCGACCTCGAAATCCAACCCACCGACTGTCGTCCATAGCTAATTACCCCCATTCCGAACACAATGGGATATGTATCGTAAGCTGATTCGATCGTTTCGATCAGTTTTCGTCAAAATCAAAATATAGATCCATATATTGAATTTGAACGCACATTTCAATTTACCGGGGCCACATACTAACTCGAAAGATTCCAGAAAAATATTTTCTAGCTTCGTATTGACGATACGGTCCTAACAAAACTAATTTCGTCGAATTCTGAGACCGTTTGAAAATTTTGCCATTTTCCAGTCGATTAAAATCAACTGAAACTGGTCAAACGCGTTTTCCTTTGCCACGCTCACATATTGATTCGAAAAATTATGAAATTTGAAACCTAGCAATAATTTGACATCGCGGATCCAACAAAAGTGGTTTCGTCGAAATCCTAGGTCGTTTGCAAAATTCCCATTTTTAAGGGCCAGAATTCCATAGCGACTATTCTGAATTTTCAACTGGACATATCTTTTTATCCTCGCTATGAAATTTCAATTTTTCGGGTTCGTTGGAAAGATATTCTCAAATAGATCCTAATATTTTTGGTTTCGTTAAAATCCGGCTCAGATTTCCAGGTTGTTACACCTTCCTCTACAGAAGCTTACTTCGATTATTTCCAAAACGAATTCCATTCAATTTCAATTTAATATGTTAAATTGAAAAACTTTACTTTGGAAAATCTCCTTTAAATCTTAACAAAAGATATATAAATTCCAAATCCCATTTCACTGTAAATCGGGTTAAAGAACGAATGTCGCTAAAACACAGTTCATAACAAACCCAATTCACATTCTATCAGTCTCTAACCGTAAATTAGTAAGAGGACAATTCCCTAAGTGTTAACCCTGAAGCCCGAAACCAACATCAAATCAATACCCAGGAAACCATTCAACTTAACTAATCTCCAGTCAGTTTCTAATTTTCTTAACTCCAGTGTGTTCAAGAACAGTATTATTAAAGATACCATTCACGACAAACCCAAAATCTAATTTGATATTAAATACAAGGCTGAATAGAAAATATATCGGCTTATATTCAATATCAAATTCTGAAATCAACAAATATCATACTGGAAATAATGATATATAAATATATATATCTTTCAAATTTCCATAACAATATCTGTATAATCACGAAATTCAACATCGAAATATTCTGAAGACAATTTCGATTAAAATCCATTTCCAATTTATATATTGGAAATTCTGGTTATTTTTAAAACCATTTCAAATTCAATTTATTTATTTTGAAAATATTTGGATTATAATTCTAGTTCATAACTAGTTCATTTCGATGAAAATCGATTTTTATCTTTTCAAAAATGGGATTTTTCATCCCCAATCCTTTCCAAATCATTTCTTATGATTTTACACTAATTATTGATATTTTTAATAATTTTATCAAGGCCCGTACAGTCGATTTCCATAAACGGCCATCGAACTGCACTTACAACGACCTTTTCAAATTTGATTTGGACATAATTCCAAATGCAACTGTTAGATTCCAAATATCTAATATTCTTAGAAAGATCTTTTCGATACGAACCCAACGGTTCCTGTTTTAGGAGAATCCGACGGTCGGATCTCTCGTAATATCCATTCGAAGTCAATGATCGAAATTCGCGAACTACCGCTGCGCGGCGCGTTCTATTCAGGCCATTATATTATATATATAATATATATTTCATCGATTTCCATTTAAAACGTATTTTATAAATCGTTTTAAATTCGTTTTCAAAACGATTTCAACTTCATATTCAATTTCAAATCAAAATTGAATATTACATATCATCGATATATAAATGATAATATTTTCAAAAACATTATATTTTGAAATCACTTCCTTTTCGATATTCATTATAAAAATGAATAAAATTGATATAAATATCATTCCCAAAAAAATGGCGTTAATCTAATCAACACGACTATATATATTTAAATATATTCGTGTCCACCCCAAATCGGACATCAAAATCATATTTTCATTCTTTTCTAAATATTATTTGAAAATATTTGTTATTTTAAAATAATCGTTATTTTAAAATATTCATTCTTTCTGAACTGGAATCAGACACAGTCAATTATAATATAATGTGATTTATATGGATTTCATACACACATGTATACAACAACAATCAAACGCAATTAACCATCATCCAAAGTGCATCCTACACTGCATAAGCATCGAATATAAATATTTAACGCTTACAACAGCCTGTCAATCAATCGATCAACATACAGCTAATTATTGGGACTAGTGTATGTCATATATCATCCCAATACCAGTGTGGGGTTTCAATCAACAAATAACGAATTTTATTTGTGAAGTTAAGCGATGTGTAAAATTTATCATCCCAATCAATATCAGTCAAATGTGTGTACATAAACAAATCGTCCTATTTGTTTAAAAATATTTATTTTATTCCTATTCACGTTAAAAATTATATTTATAACTATAAAATATTTATAACATTCCACATCACACAATCAACTTTCACAACAAAATCAAACAAATAAACAAGTCGTCCATGGTCTATGGATGACAGGTGTCGGGTGCTGTTAAGCACCATCTGCATCCTAATATATATTTTTACTAGAAAATAAATTAAAAGTGAAAAGTTCTCACCTTGGAGTTCCACTCCGCCATTCTGTCCTTCTGAACGGTATGGATTCCGTTTTGATTTCCATCGATACCATCGCTATCTTTTCCCGCTATTCACATTAAAAATCACATTTTTACGATGGCATTTCATATATAAAAATCATATATTTCTATCGCTTCTTTTTATATAAATATTATATTTTTATATTTCTACTTTTTATATAAAGATTGAATTTTTATTTCGCTTCATATATAATAAAATCGAATTTTTTTTATCTTAATGATATCCATATAAAGATCGTATCTTTATCATAATAAAAACATTATAAAAATGGTATTTTTATTTATAAAAATCACATTTTTATCTCATTACACATATAGAAAAGATTATATTTTTATATCGCTATCTATATAGAAAAGATTGTATTTTTATATCGCTATCTATATAGAAAAGATTATATTTTTATATTTTCAAAAATCCTAACTTTGTATCAAGAAAATCATACCTTTTCTACATATAAAAATTGAATCTTTATCTATTATAAAAAATCTAATTTTTATCTTGCTTTCATATGTATAAAAATCGAATTTTTTTCCTCGCTAATACGTATATAGAAATCGTATTTTTATAAATCCGTTTTATATATAAAGATCAAATTTTTAATATGCTATTATATAATAAAAACTATATTTTTACTTCAAATTTCATCATATAAAAATCACATTTTTATATTATGCAAATCCTATCTTTTCCTTATATAAAAATATAATCTTTTCACATATAAAATCCACTTCTTTAATCTGCTACTTCACAATACACAAATCACATTTTCATTTTACTTCTTATATAAAAGATCATATTTTTATTACTCTACTTAAGGAAAAATCATGTTTTTATTATTCTAAAAGTATAAAAATCATACTTTTAATTCTTTGTCACCCATATAAAAATATAAAACTGATTTCTGTATTTCTAAAGCTAATTACAGTAGTTGAGAACAAAAAGGAAATAAAATAAATAAACTTACAGTTTTTCTTTTTTTAACAAAGAAGAGAGCGGGGCGCAGAGGCTTGCTGGTCGGTGGCGAGCTCGTCGGAGGTCCCGTGGCCATGGAAAGGGCCGGCGTCGAGGTGGGGGCCAATAAAGGTGGCTAGGTTTACGGTTTGGGGGGTCCTACGGGATGATCGAAGAACGAAAGGGGAGAGGGCCGCGACCTCCTCGGATGGCGGCGCCAGGGCGCGGCTACCCTGATGGCAGCGGCGGGGTGGTTCTCCCACCATCGTTCGCCCCTTTTTTTTCTTTTTTCTTTTATCGGGTTTAGATCTGAGAGAGGAGGGAAATAAGAAAGAGGGGGGAAAATATAATTATATATATATATTATTTTTAATTCCCAAAAAGTACCTTTTTATTTTGAACTCCAAATGAGACCCACCGACAGTCGTCCATAACTAATTACCACCATTCCGAACTGAAGCGACCCGAACTTCCCCGATCTCCGGAGAGAAGAGAAAGAACGAAATATTGTGAGGACAAGACAAATTAGAACACAAACGGAAGAACATTTCATTGTATATTACAACAATTCCATCAGATACAAGAATATACAGAGTAATGAATATTACACATTATAAAATATCAGAGATTACAATACAATACATAGCAGCGGAAAATAATACAAAACACACCTAAAGGAGGTATACGGATACAAAGCTTTTCAGATATCGTTCCAGCTGTAGTAGGACCCTGTGAATATAAATCTGCAAAACCGAAACTACTAGCTGCCAATGTCAAAATAAGGGCACCCAGAGTTTAGGTTAAAACAATAAACTCCAGGTCAGTCATGGGACTGGTGTGAGAACTAAAACAGTTATTAATCTTTATTTTAAAGTTAGGTAAATCAAGGGACCACGCCGTATAACACGGAACGGGTTTCCTCCCAAGAATACTAGTGCATAAAACAACAGCGCAATGCTAAATAAAGAAAAATGAAGCTATTATAAGACCCAGGTCCCATCACACAATGCAACGCAAGCCGGAGGATAGGGTTTTACCTTATAATAGCCAAAGAATGCTTCATACGTTTAAAAATAGATTATTTGATACTATTATAAGTGTATAGTGTCAAAACAATTTCAAATCATAAATATCAATCATAGACGGCATGGGTACCATATATCATGTCGCCATACTAGTTCTACAATTAAAACCGACAAATCACGTATTTGGAAATTGGGTTTCCATCTATGAACCAAGGCAAAAGATAGTCCTTACTGATTCGAGACAATCTAGCCCATGTCTCAGGTCAGAGCTCGAGTGACCTTGGAGCGACAGGGTCGGTCCACCGTCCTGAACACTGCGTTTCCCCGCCCTTTGGGGCGTAGGTGAGCCAACTAAATGACTCCATCGTTTCGAGAATGAGCGATATATCCGAGGCGCCTCACAACAGCAACAACCACATAAGTCAAACTCGTCAGGGCGTGTAAAACCACTGACGCCACTTTTAGCTAGAAGGAAACGCATGCCCTCCCTGAGGTCCTCTCCCGTTTCTGGTTCACAACCGGGGTGTGAGGCTCGCGAATTCACGTTACACAAAGCTATGCCACACAGGCCATGCTTTGATCATCAACCACAAGGCTGTGCTTTTCAACAGAAGCCCTAATCAATTGCCACACAGGCAATTCACTCCATGCGATGGTTATCCATCAATATATAACCCCTGGGCTCGTACGTCCCAGAGAAGGGCGTTAGCAAGAGAATAAATTCTCCGCAGCCAAATAGATATATATTTAATAGAAATCAATCACACAGACTGAAATCCAATGTCAGACACACAGTCCATTTACAAGTTCGTTCTGGGTCTGAACGAAACCGGAGGCACCTAGTACCCCGCATATCCATCGATCTCCAAGTACGTCTAGACGACCACCAACTGATTCCCTCCTCTTGGGTGTACGGCCCAATCAAGATCATCAGTAATTATCCAAACAACGTGAAGACCTCCGGTCTTCAACCACCGTCTTCATCTTCGACATTACGTCGAGTTAGTTATTCAGAATGGGATAAACCCGGTCTTTTTGAATAACTTGCGTATATAATAAACAAGTGTTACACAAACACAACATACGCCACATTCCAATTCAGAGTATTCTTTTATTCAAATATTCTTATACTTTGGGAAAGGTTCCCATTAATTTTATCAAAGATAAATTCTTTAAATTTATTCTTTAATCTTCTTTGAATATCAATTCAAACTAGTCGGGATTAGCGAACCACACCGAAGTAATCATTTATTTTATTTCCCAATCCCAACCTATTCACCCCATGAAGTAAAACTGGTAATACTTCATATCTAACACCACGGTGTTATCAGTAAATTCAATTACCATTTCACGTTTAAATCTATTTAAAGATTTAACTGTCGCTTGGAGTAAATCTGGTGATACTCCATTCTCGATCTTTTCAATCTAATTAAAGATTCATTAAAACTCCGCTTAGTTTTAATCTTCAACTGGGTTAAAGAATCAGTGTCATATAAAACACGGTTCACAATAAACCCAAAATCACATTCCATTAATTATCGGGTTAAAGAACAAGTGTTATTTAAAACACTGTTCACGATAATCCCAAAAATCAATTCAAATTCAAATTCAATTCCAATTAAATACCATTTAATTGGTATACTTCATTAAATCCAAATAAAAAGATTTAATCTTTTTCTCAACTGGGTTAAAGAACAGTGTTAATGAAGACACCATCCACGACAACCCCAAATCACATTTGATATTAAATACAAGGCTCTGAATAGAAAATATATCGGCTTATATTCAATACCAAATTCTATGACCAACAAATATCGTATTGGAAATAACGATATAAATATATCTTTCAAATTCCCATAACAATATCTGTATCATCACGAAATCCAACCTCGAAATATTCCAGAGACAATTTCGATTCAAATCCATTCCAATGCAATTATTGGAAATTCTGGTTATTTTCAAAACCCTTTCAAATCCAATTTATTTATTCTAAAAATAAATAAATTATTATTCTAGTTCAAAACTAGTTCATTTCGATAAAAATCTATTTTATCTTTTCAAATATGGAGTTTTTCATCCCAATTCTTCACAAATCATTTCTTATGATTTTACACAAATTATTACTATTTTTAATAATTTTATCAAGGCCCGTACAGTCGATTTCCATCAACGGCCATCGAACTGCACTTACAACGACCTTTTCTAAATTTGGACATAATTCGAAATCCAACCGTTAGATTTCAAATCTCTAATATTCGTTAGAAAGCTCTTTTCGATACAAACCCAACGGTTCCGATTTTAGGGAAATCTGACTGTTGGATCTCCCGCAACGCCCATTCGAAGTCAATGGTCGAAATTCACGAACTACCGCGGCGTGACGCGTTCTATTCAGGCCGTTATATTATATATATAATATATACTTCATCGATTTCCTTTTAAAACATATTCTATAAATCGTTTAAAATTCGTTTTCAAAACGATTTCAACTTCCATCTCAAATTCAAATCAAAATTGAATCTTTCCAATATAAATTCGTTTTAAATTCATTTCAACTCGATTTCAATTCAAATCCAATTCAATTCAAATCGGTTTCAATTTAAATCGATTTCAGTTCAATTTCAAAATGTTTTAAATTCAATTCAAAAACGATTTCAATTCTATTTCAATCTAATTCGAATTTCAATTCAATTCGAATTACAAGTTATTTCAATTTAATTCGAATTTCAAATCATTTCAATTTAATTTGAATTTCAATTCTTTTCAATTTAATTCGAATTTCAATTCTTTTCAATTTATCAGATTTTGAGGTCACTTCCGATATTCATTATAAAATGAATAAAATCGATATAAATATCGTTCACGTCAAAATGACGTCAATCTAATCAACATGGCTACATATATTTCTAATTTCAAATATTCTATTTCAAATATTTCTATTTCAAATATTCTATTTCAAATATTTCTATTTCAAATATTCTATTTCAAATATTTCTATTTCAAATATTTCTATTTCAAATATTCTATTTCAAATATTTCTATTTCAAAGCTGGAATGAGGCCCAATCAATTACCACATAATGTTAATTATATGGATTTTCTACAACACCTGTATAAAATAACAACGATAAATAATCAACCATCGTCCAGAGTGCGTTCTACACTGTATAAGCATCAAATATAAATATTTAATGCTTATAACAGTCTGTCAATCAATCGATCGACATACAGCTAATTATTGGGACTAGTGTATGTTATATATCATCCCAATACCCGTGTGGGGTTTTCAAACCATCAAACACAGATTTTATTTGTGCAGTTGGGCGATGTGTAAAATTTATCGTCCCAATCAATATCAGTCAAATGTGTGTATATAAACAAATCGTCCTATTTGTTTATATTTATTTATTCACATTCATGTTAAAAATTATATTTTCAACCACAAAATATTTTTAACTACATAAATATTTTATTTCATTTCACATCACATCACACAATCAACTACACATCAAAATCAAACAAACAAGCATACAAGCCGTCCATGGTCAGTGGACGATGGGTGTCGGGTGCTACTAAACACCGTTTGCATCCTAGTATATATTTCAAACTAGAAATAGATTAAAAGTGAGGAGTTCTCACCTTGGAGTTCCACTCCACTATTCTTTATTTCTGAACTGTATGGATTCCGTTTTGATTTCCATTGTTACCATCGCTATCTTTTTCTCACTGCTCATAATAAAAATCACATTTTTATTATGATGTTTATATTATAAAATTTTCATTTTTATCTCAACGCTTTATATATAAAAATCATGTTTTTAAACAACGCTATTTATATATAAAAATCATATATTTTTAAACAACAAAAGATTATATTTTTATCTAAGCAAGATCATATTTTTGTATAAGCAAAATCATATTTTTTATATATAAGCAAAGTCATATGTTTTTTTTAAATAATGTTAACTTTATTTACAAAAATAATGCTACTTCTATTTCTAAATCAATTCTATATTAAATTTACTAAAAATCATATTTTTAAACTTTCTATTTATTTAAACTCGAAATTAAATTAATTAATTAACTGAATTAAATACAATAACATTTAAAACTTACGTTGTCCTTCCCTTTTAACATCAGGCAACTGAACCTCGTTGAACCCAACTGCCAAAACAGAATCTGTCGTCGCCCCTCATATGGATGATCGGAACCTGATCGGAGTGGCCCCCATGAAGCGCCGTCAGTAGCTCCTCCCCTGCCTGGAACCGCCGCCGGTGCGGTTGTGCCCTGCCTCCCCAAAACTCGATTGAATGCCATGGCTTTATGCCAGAAATTCGAGCTCCTCCAGTAATTATATTCGATCTCCACCACAAATCGAGAAGAGCTCGCCTAGCTAAGGAAGTTTTGCATTGGGGAACTCTTCGATTATTGCATGAATGAGGATGAATCGGAGGAGGAAGTTTGGAGATTTCCAGCCCTCGATTTTTAATAAGTGGCGGCTGAACGTTGAAATGAAAATTAGGGTTTAGGAATTTCCATTTATACCCTTGTTTTATTTTTATTTTATTATTTAATTTAAAAATAACTTGTTTATTATTATAAACTCCAAATTAAACCCAATGAATGTCCCCCTAGACAAATACCCTCATCCCGGACACAATGGGATATGTCCCATAACCCCATTCGGCTTTTATGATCCGTTTTCGTCTAAATTTGAAATATAAATCTTTATATTTTAAATTCAAATGTACATTTTTATTTACCGGGGCCACATACTGACTCTAAAAATTCCAGAAAAATATTTTCTAGCTTCGTATTGACGATACGGTCCTAACAAAACAAGTTTCGTCAAATTCCGAGAACGTTTGAAAAATGGCCATTTTCCAGTCGATTGAAATCAACTAAAACTGGTCAAACGCGTTTTACTTCACCACGCTCACATATTGATTCGAAAACTTACGAATTTTGAAACCTAGCAATAACTTGACATCACGGATCCAACAAAAGTGGTTTCGTCGAAATCCGAGGCCGATTGCAAAATTTCCATTTTTAAGGGCCTGAATTCCATAGCGACTATTCTGAAAATTCATTTGGCCATAACTTTTGATTCCCGCTATGAAATTTTGATTTATTGGATTCGTTGGAAAGATATTCTCAATTAGATTCTAATATTTTTGGTTTTACTAAAATCCGATTTATTTTGCTCCCTGCATGCTCAATTGAAATTTGAAACCGAATTATCGAACTACCGCGCCGTTTTAAATTCCTTTTATAATTATAAATAATTATTTATATTCTAACGACGATTCGAATAAATATATACGTTCGAATTCTATTCAAAATAAATTTCTCGTCGTTATTATTTAAAATAATTCGTTTTAAATATTCAAAATTCATCAAAATTACCAAAATTACCAAAACAAAATTTTAAACTGGCTCAGAATTTCCGGGTTATTACAATCTCCTCCACTTAAAACTTTTCGTCCCCGAAAAGGAACGAAGCCGAAAGTTGTTTAACAATTCAACTCAACTTCCTGTATTTTCACTACGGCTTAAGTTCTTCAACTTTTCAGTTTCTAAGAACTTTTCAAATTTTTCAAAAATTTGGCTAACACCCTAAATTTTCGAAAAATTTCGCCATAACCTCCCCTGCACCGGGGACTTCGGGATATTTCATGTAGCCTCCCATGGCCTTCTTCAATCCAAAAGAAAAAGAAAAAGCCAATCGGATCACAAAATCATCATCACCCAAACAAAACAGTAAATTATGGTAAACATGTACCTATTTGTCAGGCAAACAATTTTATTCTTCTGCTCTAGCCTCTTTGCAATGACCTGCTCAATGGATATACATGTACTATGCATGCAAATGCGACAAATTCCAATACAACTTACTATTTGATCAATTTTACTAAAGGTTCAACATTTTAATTAATCAAACAATAATCAAACAACACAATCAGCAATCAATTAGTTGATTATCATTTCAAATTCATAATTTTGATATATAGTCAAAAATCACATTTTTGGTGCCAAATCACAACAATAGACCCTATCTAATTTTGGTTCTCACACCAGTCAATTGGAAATATATAGAAATTCCCACTTCGCTACTCGAATATAAACACTGATGATGGCGCGCAATCATCAGAATCAGATCCGGGCGACTAGAGTGGGATTCTATATCTACCCAATATATTAAAACTTCGAATACACGCGGATCAGACGTATACGCAAAATTTCTACATACTTGATAGTCCAAATCAATATAAAATAAATATTCAAATACGAATAATTGATTTAAATTTTCAAAACAAAAATTGTTTTCATTTTAAAAATATACTCTTCACACTCGTTCTAGGATACTACTGATCCCATCTCTAACGAGTCATTCCCATTGGATATTACTAATCCAATATCTGATGAATTCTTTCGTATGGTTCTAATGGGCCTTGTTCTCTGAGCTTTGTAAACCAAAGCTCTGATACCAAATGAAGCGACCCGAACTTCCCCGATCTCCGGAGAGAAGAGAAAGAACGAATTACTATGAGGACAAGACAAATCAGAACACAGACGGAAGAACATTTCATTGTATATTACAACAATTCCATCAGATACAAGAATATACATAGTAATGAATATTACACATTATAAAATATCAGAGACTACAATACATTACATAGCAGCGGAAAATAATACAAAACACAACTAAAGGAGGTATACGGATACAAAGCTTTCCGGATATCGTTCCAGCCGTAGCAGGACCCTGTGAATATAAATCTGCAAAACCGAAACTACTAGCTGCCCGTGTCAAAATAAGGGCACCCAGAGTTTAGGTTAAAACAATAAACTCTAGGTCAGTCATGGGACTGGTGTGAGAACTAAAACAGTTATTAATCTTTATTTTAAAGTTAGGTAAATCAAGGGACCACGCCGTACAACACGGAACGAGTTTCCTCCCAAGAATACCAGTGCATAAAACAACAGCGCAATGCTAAATAAAGAAAAATGAAGCTATTATAAGACCCAGGTCCCATCACATAATGCAACGCAAGCCGAAGGATAGAGTTTTACCTTATAACAGCCAAAGAATGCTTGATACGTTTAAAAACAGATAATTTGATACTATTATAAGTGTATAGTGTCAAAACAATTTCAAATCATAAATATCAATCATAGACGACATAGGTACCATATATCATGTCGCCATACTAGTTCTACAATTAAAACCGCCAAATCACGTATTTGGAAATTGGGTTTCCATCTGTGAACCGAGGCAAAAGATAGTCCTTACTGATTCGAGACAATCTAGCCTATGTCTCAGGTCAGAGCTCGAGTGACCTTGGAGCGACAGGGCCGGTCCACCGATGTGGATTAGATGAAATCCTGAACACTGCATTTCCTCGCCCTTTGGGGCGTAGCTGAGCCAACTAAATGACTCCATCGGTTCGAGAACGACCGATATATCCGAGACGCCTCGCAACAACAACAACCACATAAGTCAAACTCGTCAGGGCATGTAAAACCACTGACGCCACTTTTAGCTAGAGGGAAACGCATGCCCTCCCTGAGGTCCTCTCCCGTTTCTGGTTCACAACCGGGGTGTGAGGCTCGCGAATTCACGTTACACAAAGCTATGCCACATAGACCATGCTTTGATCATCAACCACAAGGCTTTGCTTTTCAACAAAAGCCCTGATCAATTGCCACTTAGGCATGCCACACAGGCAATTCACTCCATGCGATGGATATCCATCAATATATAACCCCTGAGCTCATACGTCCCAGAGAAGGGCGTTAAGCAAGAGAATAAATTCTCTGCCGCCAAACAGACATATATTTAATAGAAATCAATCACACAGACTGAAATCCAATGTCAGACACACAGTCCATTTACAAGTTCGTTCTGGGTCTGAACGAAACCGGAGGAACCTAGTACCCCGCATATCCATCGATCTCCAAGTACGTCTGGACGACCACCAACTGATTTCCTCCTCTTGGGTGTACGGCCCAATCAAGATCATCAGTAATTATCCAACCGACGTGAAGACCTCCGGTCTTCAACCACCGTCTTCATCTTCGACACTACGTCGAGTTAGTTATTCAGAATGGGATAAACCCGATCTTTCTGAATAACTCGCGTATATAATAAACAAGTGTTACACAAACACAACATACGCCTCATTCCAATTCAGAATATTCTTTTATTCAAATATTCTTATACTTTGGGAAAGGTTCCCATTAATTTTATCAAAGATAAATTCTTTAAATTTATTCTTTAATCTTCTTTGAATATCAATTCAAACTAGTCGGGATTAGCGAACCACACCGAAGTAATCATTTATTTTATTTCCCAATCCCAACCTATTCACCCCATGAAGTAAAACTGGTAATACTTCATATCTAACACCACGGTGTTATCGGTAAATTCAATTACCATTTCACGTTCAAATCTAATTAAAGATTTAACTATCGCCTAGAGTAAAACTGGTGATACTCCATTCTCGATCTTTTCAATCTAATTAAAGATTCATTAAAACTCCACTTAGTTTTAATCTTTAACTGGGTTAAAGAATCAGTGTCATTTAAAACACAGTTCACGATAAACCCAAAATCACATTCCATTAATTATCGGGTTAAAGAACAAGTGTTATTTAAAACACTGTTTACGATAAACCCAAAAATCAATTCAATTCCAATTAAATACCATTTAATTGGTATACTTCATTAAATCCAAATAAAAAGATTTAATCTTTTTCTCAACTGGGTTTAAGAACAGTGTTAATGAAGACACCATCCACGACAACCCCAAATCACATTTGTTATTAAATACAAGGCTCTGAATAAAAAATATATCGGCTTATATTCAATAACAAATTCTATGACCAACAAATATCGTATTGGAAATAACGATATAAATATATCTTTCAAATTCCCATAACAATATCTGTATCATCACGAAATCCAACCTCGAAATATTCCAGAGACAATTTCGATTCAAATCCATTCCAATGCAATTATTGGAAATTCTGGTTATTTTCAAAACCCTTTCAAATCCAATTTATTTATTCTAAAAATAAATAAATTATTATTCTAGTTCAAAACTAGTTCATTTCGATAAAAATCTATTTAATCTTTTCAAATATGGAGTTTTTCATCCCAATTCTTCACAAATCATTTCTTATGATTTTACACAAATTATTACTATTTTTAATAATTTTATCAAGGCCCGTACAGTCGATTTCCATAAACGACCATCGAACTGCACTTACAGCGACCTTTTCCAAATTTGATTTGGACATAATTCCAAATCCAACTGTTAGATTTCAAATCTCTAATATTCGATAGAAAGCTCTTTTCGATACGAACCCAACGGTTCTGGTTTTAGGAGAATCTAACGGTCGGATCTCCCGCAATGCCCATTCGAAGACAATGGTCGAAATTCGCGAACTTCCGCGACGCGGCGCGTTCTATTCAGGCCATTATATATATAATATATACTTCATCGATTTCCTTTTAAAACGTATTTTATAAATCGTTTAAAATTCGTTTTCAAAATGATTTTAACTTCCATCTCAAATTCAAATCAAAATTGAACCTTTCCAATATAAATTCGTTTTAAATTGATTTCAACTCGATTTCAATTCAAATCCATTTCAATTCAAATCGGTTTCAATTTAAATCGAGTTCAGTTCAATTTCAAAACGTTTTAAATTCAATTCAAAAACGATTTCAATTCTATTTCAATCTAATTCGAATTTCAATTCTTTTCAATTCAATTCGAATTTCAATTTATTTCAATTTATTTCGAATTTCAAATCATTTCAATTTAATTCGAATTTCAATTCTTTTCAATTTAATTCGAATTTCAATTCTTTTCAATTTAATTCGAAGTTCAATTCTTTTCAATTTATCAGATTTTGAGGTCACTTCCGATATTCATTATAAAATGAATAAAATCGATATAAATATCGTTCATGTCAAAATGGCGTCAATCTAATCAACACGGCTTCATATATTTCTAATTTCAAATATTCTATTTCAAATATTTCTATTTCAAATATTCTATTTCAAATATTTCTATTTCAAATATTCTATTTCAAATATTTCTATTTCAAATATTTCTATTTCAAATATTCTATTTCAAATATTTCTATTTCAAAGCTGGAATGAGGCCCAATCAGTTACCACATAATGTTAATTATATGGATTTTCTACAACACCTGTATAAAATAACAACGATAAATAATCAACCATCATCCAGAGTGCGTTCTACACTGTATAAGCATCAAATATAAATATTTAACACTTATAACAATCTGTCAATCAATCAATCGACAAACAGCTAATTAATGGGACTAGTGTATGTAATATATCATCCCAATACCCGTGTGGGGTTTTCAAACCATCATACACATATTTTATTTGTGCAGTTGGGAGATGTGTAAAATTTATCGTCCCAATCAATATCAGTCAAATGTGTGTATATAAACAAATCGTCCTATTTGTTTATATTTATTTATTCACATTCATGTTAAAAATTATATTTTCAACCATAAAATATTTTTAACTACATAAATATTTTATTTCATTTCACATCACATCACACAATCAACTACACATCAAAATCAAACAAACAAGCATACAAGCCGTCCATGGTCTGTGGACGACGGGTGTCGGGTGCTACTAAACACCGTCTGCATCCTAGTATATATTTAAAATTAGAAATAGATTAAAAGTGAGGAGTTCTCACCTTGGAGTTCCACTCCACTATTCTTTATTTCTGAACTGTATGGATTCCGTTTTGATTTCCATTGTTACCCTCGCTATCTTTTTCTCACTGCTCATAATAAAAATCACATTTTTATTATGATGTTTATATTATAAAAATTTCATTTTAATCTCAACGCTTTATATATAAAAATCATGTTTTTAAACAATGCTATTTATATATAAAAATCATATATTTTTAAACAACTAAAGATTATATTTTTATCTAAGCAAGATCATATTTTTGTATAAGCAAAATCGTATGTTTTTTTATATAAGCAAAATCATATGTTTTTTTAAAAAACAATGTTAACTTTATTTACAAAAATAATGCTACTTCTATTTCTAAATCAATTCTATATTCAATTTACTAAAAATCAGATTTTTAAACTTTCTAATAATTTAAACTAGAAATTAAATTAATTAATTAACTGAATTAAATACAATAACGTTTAAAACTTACGTTGTCCTTCCCTTTTAACATCAGGCAACCGAACCTCGTTGAACCCAACTGCCAAAACAGAATCCGTCGTCGCCCCTCATATGGATGATCGGAACCTGATCGGAGTGGCCCCCATGAAGCATCGTCAGTAGCACCTCCCCTGCCTGGAACCGCCGCTGGTGCGGTTGCGCCTGCCTCCCAAAACCTCGATCAAACGACATGGCTTTATGCCAGAAATTCGAGCTCCTCCTGTTATTATAATCGATCTCCACCACAAATCGAGAAGAGCTCGCCTAGCTAAGGAAGTTTTGCATTGGGGAACTCTTCGATTATTGCATGAATGAGGATGAATCGGAGGAGGAAGTTTGGAGATTTCCAACCCTCGATTTTTAATAAGTGGCGGCTGAACGTTGAAATGAAAATTAGGGTTTAGGAATTTCCATTTATACCCTTGTTTTATTTTTATTTTATTATTTAATTTAAAAATAACTTGTTTATTGTTATAAACTCCAAATTAAACCCAACGAATGTCCCCCTAGCCAAATACCCCCATCCCGAACACAATGGGATATGTCTCATAACCCCATTCGGCTTTTACGATCCGTTTTCGTCTAAATTTAAAATATAAATCTTTATATTTTAAATTCAAACGTACATTTTTATTTACCGGGGCCACATACTGACTCTAAAAATTCTAGAAAAATATTTTCCAGCTTCGTATTGATGATACGGTCCTAACAAAACTAGTTTCGTCAAATTCTGAGACCGTTTGAAAAATGGCTATTTTCTAGTCGATTGAAATCAACTGAAACTGGTCAAATGCGTTTTATTTCGCCACGCTCACATATTGATTCGAAAACTTATGAATTTTGAAACCTAGCAATAACTTAACATCACGGATCCAACAAAAGTGGTTTCGTCGAAATCCGAGGCCATTTGCAAAATTTCCATTTTTAAGGGCCTGAATTCCATAGCGACTATTCTAAAAATTCATTTGGCCATAACTTTTGATTCCCGCTATGAAATTTTGATTTTTCGGATTCGTTGGAAAGATATTCTCAATTAGATTCTAATATTTTTGGTTTCACTAAAATCCGATTTATTTTTCTCCCGGTATGCTCAATTGAAATTTGAAATCGAATTATCGAACTACCGCGCCGTTTTCAATTCCTTTTATAATTATAAATAATTATTTATATTCTAACGACGATTCGAATAAATATATACATTCGAATTCTATTCAAAATAAATTTCTCGTCGTTATTATTTAAAATAATTCATTTTAAATATTCAAAATTCATCAAAATTGCCAAAATAAAAATTTTAAACTGGCTCAGAATTTCCGGGTTATTACACGAACACAATGGGATATGTATCGTAAGCCAGTTTGGCTGTTTTGATCTGTTTCCGTCAAAATCAAAATATAAATCTATATATTGAATTTGAACGTACATTTCAATTTACTAGGGCCACATACGGACCCCAAAAAATTCCAGAAAAATTATTTCTAGCTTTTCTATTGACGATATAGACCTAACAAAACTAATTTCATCAAATTTGGAGGCTGTTTGGAAGAATGGCCATTTTCTGGTCGATCCAAATTGACTGAAACTGACAAAACACATTTTCTTTCGCCACGCTCACATATTGATTTCAAAAATTATGAATTTTGGAATCTAGTAATAATTAGACATCCCGGATCCAACAAAAGTGGTTTAATCGAAAACGGAGGTCGTTTGCAAAATTTCCATTTTTAAGGGCCAAAATTCCATAGCGACTATTCTGAATTTTCAACTGGACGTAACTTTTTATTCCCGCTATGAAATTTCAATTTTTCGGATTCGTTGGAAAGATATTTCCAATTAGATTCTAATATTTTTAGTTTCGCTAAAATCCGGTTTATTTTGAATCCTGTATATTCATTTGAAATTTGAAATCGAATTTTCAAACTACCGCGCCATTTTCAATTCCTTTTATAATTAAAATAAATATTTATATTCTAACGTTGATTCAAATAAATATATACGTTCTAATTCTGTTCAAAATAAATTTCTCGTCGTTATTATTTAAAATAATTCATTTTAAATATCCCAAATTCACTAAAAGGGCCGAAATAAAAAAAATTAATTGGCTCAGATTTTCCGGGTTGTTACAATCTCCCCAACTTAAAATCTTTTCGTCCTCGAAAGGAACGGAGCTGAAAGTTGTTTTACAAACCAACTCAACTTTCATTATTCATTACGGCTTAAGTTCTTCAACGTTTCAGTTTCTAAGAACTTTTCAAATTTTTCAAAAATTTGTCTAACACCCTAAATTTTCGAAAAATTTCGCCACAACCTCCCCTGTACGGGAGTACCGGGAAAATCCCGAAATTGCCATACAGGCCTCTCCAATCCAAAAAGAAAAAGAAACAACCAAGAGGCTAGCCAATTGGCTCATAAAATCATTAAAAACCCCAAGAAATGCAATAAACATATACCTATTTGTCAAGCAAACAATTTTATTCTTCTGCTCTAGCCTCTTTGCTATGACCTGTTCAATAATTGAAACACCCCACCTCCCTTAGGGTCACTCTCAAAGGGAATGCCCTAATTTTGGTGGAGGTTTATAAGTATAAGTCACAGATATACAAGACAGATATAATAACACATATTTTTGAACAGCGGAAAACAACAACTTTTATTTCATTAAAATACGTGTTACACCAACCATACCATAATTGTCTTACAATACTTCCAAAAAACATAACATCTTCATAACTGTCTTGATTACATTATTTAAAGAAGCATAAAGAAAACATAAATAAACTGCATAAGTCCCATAATTGCTGTCCAAAGCCATAGTCCAAAACGGAAAAGATCCAAGCAATACATTCTTTCTCTTCAAGCTGGATGTGAAAGCTGGTCAAGCTGCGGTATTTCCTCCCTGTGGACCTTGGGGGGGAAACGGAAGAAAAGAAGACGAAAGAAAAGTAGAGTCAGACATAAAGCCTGAGTAAGTCTAGGACTATTCAGTCTATGAATAAAGAACTGGGTATGATAAGTATAAACTAGAAATGGGAAAGCACCATAAACTTGGTTAAGTTGTCTAGGGTCGAATATACTATCGTACCCCATATTAATCTCTGTACCCATATAAACTAGTTCCCAACAGGCACCCCATAATCAGGGTGAAGTGATCCATTTGGCTCGAAACCTGGCTCTGATACCACGATGAGACGACCCGAAATCCCGTTCTCACGGAAACAAGGGTTATCTTTGGAATATAACACAGAAACATATAATAGCAGAACAGAATTAAATAAATACACCAGATATGAACAACAAAATATACTGGATAAAAGTAATCATCAGAGTTACACAGTATACAGGATCTTACTTAGTACAAATACAGTTCAGCTATACATAAATGTCTACAGCGGAAATAAACAAAATATGTACAATAGGAGCTGAACAGTATAAAAAGAAATAAATGATAGAATCCATCTTCAGCTCCAGCTATCCAGAAAGAACCCGCTAAACCTGAATACAAGGCTGCCCGTGTAGAAAAAGGGGCACCTGAGTTTGAAAGTGAAACAAACTACGAGTCAGTCATGGGACTGGTATGAGAAATCCACTCAACACATATATAATTGGCTAATCACAGGACCACGCCACTTTCGTGGAACGGGTTTACTCCATTGGATTGCCAGTGCTTTAAAACAAATCATTCTTTTAAACATCGCTATGCTTTTTATAAAAATGAAGCCATTATAAGACTCAGTTCCCATCACACAATGCAACGCAAACCGGAGGATAGAGTTTTACCTTATAATGGCCAAAATATGATTGATACGAATAAAACAAAAGCATTTGGTATTATGACTAGTGTTTATATGTTTTCAAAAACAATTTCAATCATAACTATCAATCATAGACGGCATGGGTACCATATATCATGTCGCCATATATATATATACAATCAAAACCGCACGATGTCGTATTTGGAAATTGGATTTCCGTCATGAACCAAGGCAAAAGATAGTCCTTACCGAATTCGATACAATCTAGCCTACCATGTCTCAGGATCAGAGCTCGAGTGACCCTTGGATCGTCAGGGCCGGTCCACCGATGTGGATTAAAATGCCTGAGCAATACGTTTCCCCGCCCTTTGGGGCGCAAACGAGCCAACGAATGACTCCATCGGACCCGGATCGTCCGATCAAACCGAGGCGCCTCGCAACAGCAACAACCACATAGGTGAAAAGTATATAAATGTCAGGGCTGGTAGGTCACTGACACCACCCTAGCTAGAAAGAAACGCAAGCCCTCCCTGATGTCCTCTCCCGTTTTTGGTTCATACTGGGGTGTGAGGTTCGCGATTCTACGTTATACACAAAGCCACGCCACACAGGCGGTGCTTTGATCATCACCACAAGACTTTGCTTTTCAACAGAAGCCCTGATCACTGCATCTTAGCATGCCACACAGGCAATTCATGCCAGGCGACTGATGTCCATCGATATACAACCCCTGAGCTCGTGCGTCTCAGAGAAGGGCGTTAAGCAAAAGAATAAATTCTCCGCCGCCAAACAGATGTATATTTAACAGAAATCAATCAACACAGAATAAACCCCAATGTCAGACACACAGTCCATTTACAAGTCCGTTCTGGGTCTGAACGAAACCGGAGGCACTAAATACCTCGCAAACCCATCGATCACCACGTACGTCTGGACGATCACCACTCATTATCCATATTTCGGGATGCCTCCCAATCAGGACCTCGGTTACCATCCAAACGAGGTGAAGATCTCCGGTCTTCGACCATCGTCTTCATCTTCGACTTTCAATCGTCGGTCAATTATTTAAAATGAGAATTAACTCGGCCTTCTCAAATAATTCACGTATATTTAGAATTTCAAATCAATTTATTTCAATGGTTAAATTATTCGACAACACCAATTGTGTTCTTTAATGTAATTTTCACACCAAACACATTCAACCATCAAAAGCCACATAAATCAAGCAAATTCAGTTTATTTCCATTCCAAATCGCTTATGATATTTTATAACTATTTATCGCTATTTTTATTTATTTTAAAATAGCCATTTTATTCAAAACGACGCTTCGGGCCATAAGGCGGCCGTGGCGCTGTTTTTCTTCAGATTTGATTTACACATATCTGAAAATCTAACCGTTGGATCCTCGCAAAATTTACATCATTAGAAAGGTCTTTTCAAAACGAATCCAACGGTTCCAGTTTCGGGAAATTCCGACGGTCGGATCTCCCGGTACAATCGTTTGAAGTTTCGATTTCAAAATACGAACTGCAGCGTCGTTATTCGATTAAATATATAATTATATTTATATATATATAAATATAATCGCTTCTGGCGCTGTTTTTCTTCAGATTTGAATTAAACATTCCAGACAATCCAACCGTTGGATTTTTACAAGGTTGGTGCCGTTGGAAAGATTATTCCAAGGCGAACCCGACGGTTGAGGTTTCGGGAAAATCCAATGGTCGGATTTCCCGCATTAGCTGTTTGAAATCACGGTTTCAAAATACGAACTGCACGGCTTTGTTTCGTTTTGATTTTATTTATATTTATATATTTATATAAATATAGTTCATTCAATGATTTCCATATCGTTTTCACTTCAAATATTTTTCTAACACCTTAAAATTTTGGAAAATTTCGCCATAACCTCCCCTGCACCGGGAGCATCGGAAAATCGCAAATAGCTTTCCCGGTCCTACTAATCTCAAAAAGAAAAAGAAAAAGCCAAGCGGCTAGCCAATAGGCTCATAAAATCATCACCCAATCAAAACAGTAAATGTGTACCTATTTGTCGGGCACAAAATTTTATTCCTCTTCTCTAGCCCCTTTGCTATAACCTGTTCAATCAATATGCATGTACATATATATACAGTTCTTATCATTTATCATTTTCTATTCAACTTCATATTTGATTTCTATTTGGTTTAAAAACACCATTTATTCTAATGTTACATAAATAGGTGCAAATCATTTCATTAGCTAATTTATGAATATTTCAACTCATATATGTTTATTTTGAACAAGTGGCTATTTTTAACACTTCACATTCCAACGGTTTATGCATACAATAAAAATGTGATTTTTATTGTAAAACAATTCATTTCAAAACTCTATTTTTCTATATAGTTCATATAGGTGATAAAAAATGGGGTTTTTATCATAAAACAATTTATTTCAAAATATGAATACCATTCAACACATGAATTTCTAATCAACGAATGAATATCAATTCAACACATGAATGTTTTCTATAGTTTTTATATATAGATAAAAATGTGATTTTTATTATCAAACAATTTATTTCAAAATATGAATACCATTCAACACATGAATTTCTAATCAACGAATGAATATCAATTCAACACATGAATGTTTTCTATAGTTTTTATATATAGATAAAAATGTGATTTTTATTATCAAACAATTTATTTCAAAATATGAATACCATTCAACACATGAATTTCTAATCAACGAATGAATATCAATTCAACACATGAATGTTTTCTATAGTTTTTATATATAGATAAAAATGTGATTTTTATTATCAAACAATTTATTTCAAAATATGAATACCATTCAACACATGAATTTCTAATCAACGAATGAATATCAATTCAACACATGAATGTTTTCTATAGTTTTTATATATAGATAAAAAAGTGATTTTTATTATCAAACAATTTATTTCAAAATATGAATACCATTCAACACATGAATTTCTAATCAACGAATGAATATCAATTCAACACATGAATGTTTTCTATTCAATGAATAAATATAGTTTAAGCATATGAAAATAATTCAAACACACGAATATTATTCAAAATTTCGGCAGCATAACGGCAGGGTAGTTAAACCGGGACCGTCCCTAGTACGGCTCCTCGCTCTACCTTAAAACCTCGCGGTTTTTGACAATGGGGATCATGCATCTAGTTCGCACGCAGGCGGCATGTATATATTTATTTCATTTCCACAAACTAATCCTATGTGGTTTCAACCAAATATTTCTCAACCACAAATGGGTATTTTTCAACCACACTCAAATCAATATCAATCACAAACAATCCCAAACAATCATTCGCTATCAATCAATTTTCACAACAATTTCAACCAATAAATATCGTCCATGGTTTGTGGACGAGGGGCGTATATATATATATATATATATATATATATATATATAGCAATTCACTTTCATTTCACACATATATATATATATATTTTTAAATCAGAAATCTCACCAAAAGCTATCCAACTACTACGACTCTTCCTTAGAGAAACCTTCGCCAATCTCGCCTTTTGTCGCTTTCGTTGCCCGTATTCTCTACATATGTAAAAATCGAATTTTGACTATGTTATTCAATATATAAAAATCTGATTTTTACTTCGACTTTCAATATAAAAAAAATCTGATTTTTTTTTCCTATTTTAAAAATATGATCTTTTCTATTTTAAAGTTTAGATCTTTTCTATTCTAAAGTTTCTTTTTCTTTAGAAAGTCCAAATCTTTTTCTTTAGAAAGCCCAAATCTTTTTCTTTAAAAAGATTAAACCTTTTTCTATTTAAAGTTTTAAAATCAAATCAGTTTTAAACTCTTTTTAAAATTCAGTTTTAACCTTTTAAAAAAACAGTTTTACTATAATTGAAAAATCAGTGTTTATCCTTTATAAAAAATCTGTTTTTCCTTTATAAAAAATCAGATTTAAACCTATTCTAATATCAGTTTTTATAACCCCTTGTTCAAATTCAGTTTTAAATTCTGTTTATATAAAATAAAAATAAAATAATAAAATAAAAAGAAATACTTACAGAGAGGGGGGGTTTCCGCAGTTCGTCGGAGGGGAGGCGGAGTCTGGCTTCGAGGCGGCGGCTCGGGGTTTGCCGGTGGTGGCAGGAGGTCGTCGGACTGGGAGGGGGGCTGCTCGAATCGCTCGTGATGGCTTCTGGAGGCTCGGGTCTTCGATCGATGGAGGGGGGACAGGCGGATCGTCTTCGTCGGAGCTGCGGTGGTGGCGGCGTTCGCTTTAGGGGGGGCGGTCTGTCGATAGTTTTTAGGTTTTTTTTTTCTTCTTCTTTTCGTTTGAAATAAAAATGAACGGGGGGGGGGGGGCAGAAAGGGAGATAAAGGAGGGAAATTAAAATTATTTTTATTATTTAATTATTTAATTTTGCAAAAAGGTTGACTTTTACATACGACCTCGAAACGAGGCCCACCGCCTGTCGCCCATAGCGTTTTACCCCCATTCCGAACACAATGGGATATGTATCGCAAGCTGATTTGATCGTTACAATCAGTTTCCGTTGAATTTACATTTAAATCACTATATTGAATTTTAAACGTACATTTCAAATTACCGGGGCCACATACTGACTAGAAAAATTCCAGAAAAATATTTTCTAGCTTCGTATTGACGATACGGTCCTAACAAAACTAGTTTCGTCGAACTCTGAGACCGTTTGAAAAATGGCCAATTTCCAGTCGATTAAAATCAACAATCTGGTCAAACGCGTTTTCCTTTGCCACGCTCACATATTGATTCGAAAAATTATGAAATTTGAAACCTAACAATAACTTGACCTTGCGGATCCAACAAAAGTGGTTTCGTCGAAATCCGAGGTCATTTGCAAAATATCCATTTTTAAGGGCCTGAATTCCATAGCGACTATTCAGTATTTTCAACTGGACATATCTTTTGATTCCCGCTATCAAATTTCGATTGGTCAGATTCGTTAGAAAGATATTATCAATTAGATTCCATTATTTTTGGTTTCACTAAAATCCGGATTGTTTTGCACCCGGTACAGTCCGACAAAGTTTGAATTCAATTTTTGAAACTGCCACGCCATTTCAGGCCTTGTTTATAATTATAATTAATTATATTTGTTTTCTATTGTCGATTCAAACTCAGTTTTCATCGCCATTATTTAAAATATTTATTTTAAATATTTAAAATCCATTATTTTAGCCAATTTAAAATTTTTAAATTGGTTCAGATTTTCTGGGTCGTTACATCAAGCTGCGGTATTTCCTCCCTGTGGACCTTGGGGGGGGGGGGGGAAACGGAAGAAAAGAAGACGAAAGAAAAGTAGAGTCGGACATAAAGCCTGAGTAAGTCTAGGACTATTCAGTCTATGAATAAAGAACTGGGTATGATAAGTATAAACTAGAAATGGGAAAGCACCATAAACTTGGTTAAGTTGTCTAGGGTCGAATATACTATCGTACCCCATATTAATCTCTGTACCCATATAAACTAGTTCCCAACAGGCACCCCATAATCAGGGTGAAGTGATCCATTTTATGATGGTCGGCTCCTACTCGCATAGTTACATGTGTCTTACGGCCCCCGATGTTGTAGTTACCTATGCTGGTCCCACCATGGGGTGTATCAAGTCCCATGGTGGCGGCCCGACACAATCCTAGAATGCACAGGTATGCTACTGGTGCCCAGTGCCTTATTTTTCTGCGCCGGAGTGTGTGCACGCCCGCACCCCGTTAGAACCTACACTGCTGCACCACCGCCGTCGATTTGACCGCATACAATCAGCCCAGTAATCGTGCCCCACCCTGCCTAGTTTCAGGGTATCATGATACCTTGTAGGGTTACTGCTGAAAAGGGTCCCCCGCTACTAGGTTTTCTATTTCTAGCCAACATGCTAAGTTGGTTAAGTGTTTTATAAACCTAACACCCAATCAGTCTGTTTAGTTTAGCATGTTCTATTTTGATTAAGTATTAATATAATTTACTTAATCCTATCAATCCTGACTCAGCCTTAATTGTCTTATTAAAGCCTTGACCTATCACACTAGACAGGTATTGTTGTGGCTGCCTGTTGCCGGTTGGGTCCGGGCAGTCTTACGCCACAACTCAGTCTAACCTCGGGTCCTTATTGGGCTCCGTGTTTAACCACCCACATTGGATAGGTATTGTTGTGACTACTGGACAGCCGGGCGGTTCCGGGCAGGTTTACATCACAACTCAATCCAACCTCGGGTTAAACACATCGTATTTTCTACATTTACATATTTTGTCTCTTTTCTTTTTATATGTAAATATTTGCGGCCCATTATTCAAATTCATCTTTATTGATTAAAATTTATTTATGCCACTTAATTGCTTTTCCAGATTGTTGGCATGCGTCGAACATGCCAACACATATGTTCTATATTTTAGCCCAAACGTCATTACCCCCGTTTTACACGTTCGCTCCAATGTAAGGTGTGTTGGGTTTAATACTTAAACCCAATTTAGCCAAATGAAAAGGGGAGGCTTATAACATGGTGTTTATCAGGTAACATGAAAGAGGGGAGTGTGAACGCATGAACTTGCAACGAACGATTCAATTAACATAAAGTAGGCACATGTGAACTTGCAATTGTAACATCATATAATCATGGCATAACATGAATCATTTTATCCATATAATCGTAGCATAAACAATACTTAAACATGAATCATTCTATTCATATAATTATGGCATAGAAAATACTTAACATGAATCATTCTATTCATATTATTATGGCATAAACAATACTTAAACATGAATCATTCTATTCATATGGTTAATGCATAGACAATACTTAAACATGAATCATTCTATTCGTATGATCATGGCATAAACAATACTTAAACATGAATCATTCTATTCATATGATTATGGAATAAGCAATACTTAAACATGAATTATTCTATTCATATGATTATGGCATAAACAATACTTAAACATGAATTATTCTATTCATATGATTATGGCATAAACAATACTTAAACATGAATCATAGGTTCAACTAACCATGTAAACTTGAAATTAAGAATCTAACTAAATTAGATATCATTATTATTGGCACATGGTCTTGACTAGAATATAAGTCTATATTTTTATTTAGGCATAATATAAACTAATCATGTTCATAAAATCACTACATGTTAACAAAAAGGTACTTACTTTTGTCACTAATACAAAAGTATGGTTCAACTAGAATTATCCCAACCTAATTCTTATATGAATCATGGTTTTTAATCCATTTATAGAATTATAGCATAAACATACCTAAACTTAAATCATGGTTTTTATTCTATCTATGTAAACTTGCAAGTGGAATGTAATTCTAATGTAATTCTAATGTAACTTATGTGTCACATATATTATCATATGATTATGATAACAACATAAGCCTAAAAACATGTTTTTCAATTGGGCATAATAACAAACATAGTTTAGTCATGTTCATAAAATTAATACAAGTTCACAAAGATGCTTGCTTTTGTCACTATCACAAAAGCATGATTTTTATACTTGAACTATGATGCCAATTCCAACATAACTTCATATGAATCATAATACTCAAATGGATCAAATTACACTAAAGATGACCATAGAATTATACCTCATTTTGGCATAATAGTAAATCATATACTTGCATGAATCTCAAATAAACTATTACACATATAGTTGTTACTTTCAACATGAATCATATACTTGCAATTATCAAATGGGTGTTGTAAATAACTACCACAAACATGTGGTTTTCAATATGAATCATATGCTTGCATGAATCCCAATTAAAATTCCACAACATGTGGTTGTCAACATAAATCATATACTTGTATGAATCCAATCGTACACCATAGCAATGCCAAATCGTTTAGAATCAAAATAACATACAAATATAGATTATTATCGCCACAATTCCATTTCGTTGTTAACTTCCAACGCAAATCACGTACTTGCAAATATCCAATCGTATACCATAATATTCCCAAATCTTTTAGCATCAAAGCAACATACAAATATAGATTATTATCGCCACAATTCTATTTCTTACTTTACACAAATCAACAAAATTATTTAATTCACATCGGAATAGCACTCTACTTACAACGTATGATGAATCTTCAATTCAGGAATCTGAGTTCTGAATTTGGAGATGCTATCCTTTGTTGTAGGCGTTGCTTTGATTTGATTAACGTTGCTTTTAGCTTTGAATTATCTCCTAATTGTCTCTCTATTTCTGACGGCTATCCTTAGTCTCTCCTCAGCAACATGACGGTCTCATCTCTATTTTAGTTTGTGTGAATTAGAGTTAGTCTTAGGTCCTTTTTATAGAGTTTGCGAGTTGATTTAGACCGTCGATGAAGCTTGGCTTGATAATAGCCGTTCGTTTGAAGGAGAGACCAACCAGGAGCTGACACCTAGCCCTAGTGACAAGGCAAGGCTCAGAAAATCGACCAAACACAGACTAGGCCAGCCAGGACCAGACCTGACCAGCAGGTCATTTTGACTTGGGCGCACTTGGCAGGTGCGCCAGGTCAAAAATGTACTGGCGCACTTCCCAAGTGCGCCAGTTCATTTTTGTTCTGGCGCACTTCCCAAGTGCGCTAGTGCATTCTGACCCGTTTTCTGGTTTTTCGCCCAACTTCGTTCGTCTATATCTTCTTCATACGATATCCGTTTTATGCAAACTCAGACTCTATCTCAAGCAGAATTCCGAGACAAACGCAATGGCGTATCCCGTTTCCCTTAATTCTTTGATTTGAAATTAGTTATACTTTAATTTGTGAATTTCACAGTTATAGAATACACGGGGTGTTACAATAATCGTGTATGTACATGTATGCAAATGCGATAAATTTTCAATGTTGTTCAATATTTGGAACAATTTGGCTACCTTTACCATTCGTTTACATAATGGTTTAAATGAATAATCACCCAACTCAATCATCAATCAATTAGTGAATTAACGTTTCATATTCATAATTTTGATACATATACAGAAAATCATGTTTTTGATGCCAATTCACACAATATATTCTAATTAAATTTTGGTTCTCACACCAGTCGATTGGAAACATATAGAAATCCCACTTTCGAAACTCAAACACAAATGCTGATGATGCCATGGTCATTATCAGCATCATCTCCGGGAGACTAGAGTGTGATTTTATATCCATACAGTATATTAAAACTTTGAATACACATGGATCGGACGTATATGCCAAATCTTTATGCACTGGATTGTCCAAATCAATTTAAAATAAATATTCAAATACGTATAATACGATTTAAATTTTAAAACCAAAATTTGTTTTTCACTTTTATTTTAGAAGTATCACTCTTCACACTTGTTCTAGGATACTACTGATCCTATCTCTAATGAGTCATTCTCATTGGATATTACGAATCCAAATTCTGATGAATTCTTTCGTTTTGTTCCAAAGTGTCTTGTTCTCGAGCTCTGTAAACCAGAGCTCTGATACCAAACTGAAACGACCCGAAACTTCCCCATGAAGGAAAGTCCGGATTGCTTTTAGGAGAAGACGAATCAGAACCCAAACTGAAGAACATTTCATTGCTTATTACAACAATTTCATCAGAATACAAGAATATACAGAGTATGAATAAATATTACACATTTACTAAATATCAAAGATTTACAAATTACAATGCATCGGAAAAATAATACAAAACACAACTAAAAGGAATATACGGATACAGAGCTTTCCGAATATCATTCCAGCTGTAAACCAGGGTCCTGTGAATATAAATCTGCAAAACCAAAACTATAAGCTGCCCATGGAAAATAGGAGCACCTAGAGTTTAGGTTAAAACAATAAACTCTAGGTCACTCATGTGACTGGTGTGAGAACTAAAACAGTTATTTAAAACTTTACTTTAAATCAGATATATCAAGGGACCACGCCGTATAACACGGAACGGGTTTCCTCCCAAGAATACCAGTGCATATAACAAAAAAGCGCAATGCTTTTTGGAAAAATGACGCTATTATAAGACCCAGGTCCTATCACACAATGCAACGCAAGCCGGGGGAAAGGGTTTTCCCTTATAATATCCAAATATGCTTGGTACGTTAAAACAAATCATTTCATACTTTTATAACTGCATAGTGTATAAAACAACTTCAAATATAAATATATCAATCCTAGATGGCATGGGTACCATATATTATGTCGCCAATACTAGACTCTACAATCAAAACCGCAATTGTCACATATAGGAGGTTGGATTTCCATCTATGAACCAAGGCAATGGATCGTCCTTACCGCTTCGAGACAATCTAGCCTACCATGTCTCAGGCAAGCGCGCAAACAAGCCTTGGATCGTCAGAGCCGGTCCACTCGATGTGGATTAAAATGCCTGAACACTGGGTTTCCTCGCCCTATGGGGCGTAAATGAGCCAAATGACTCCATCGGCACCGGATCTACCGATATAACAGAGGCGCCTCCTATCCATCATCCACATATGTAAAATGCGAGGGCATGCAAAACGCTGACACCAATCTTAGCTAGAAAGAAACGCATGTCCTCACTGATTTCCTCTCCCGTTTCTGGTCCACACCAGGGTGTGAGGCTTGCGAATTAACGCTACACAAAGCTATGCCACAAAGGCCATTCTTTGATCATCAACCACAAGACTCTGCTTTTCAACAGAAGCCTTGATCATTTGCATCTCAGCATGCCACACAGGTAATTCACGCTATGCAACCAATGTCTATCAATCACACAGAATGAAATCCGATGTCAGACACACATCCATTTACAAGTCCATTATGGGTCTGAACGAAACCGGAGGCACCTTATTCCTCCCCCATATGTCCAATACCGGGGAGAGGCCCTCTCATATCCGTCGATCTCCCAGTACGTCTGGACGATCACCACTTATTACCTCACCTTGGGTGTACAACCCAATCAAGACATCAGTAATCATCCAAACAATGTGAAGACCTCCGGTCTTCAACCACCGTCTTCATCCTCGACACATCTCCGAATCAGTTATTCAGAATGGGATGAACCCGGCCTTTCTGAATAACTCGCGTATATAATAAACAAGTGCTATAAAAACACAACATACGCCTCATTCCAATCCAGAATATTCCTTTATTCAAATATTCTTATACTTTGGGAAAGGTTCCCATTAACTTTATAAAAGATAAATTCTTTAAATTTATTCTTTAATCTTCCTCTAAATATCAATTCAATCTAATTAAAGATGCATTAAAACTCTACTTGGTTTTAATCTTCCCAAAAATCAATATTAACGATTGTTTAACTTGGGAAATCATATCCTGCCTTTAACTGGGTTAAAGAACCAATGTCCTTTAAATCACGGTTCACGATTAACCTAAAATTACATTCTATTCCATCGGCCTTTAAACGTAAATTAGCAAGTGAACAATTCCCTAAGTGCTAACCCCGAAGGCCGAAACCAACATTAGATCAATACTCAGGAAACCATTCAACTTATCTAATCTCCAGTTAGTTTCTGATTTTCTTAACTCCATTGGGTCTAAGAACAGTATTATTAAAGATACCATTCACGACAACCCAAAATAACATTCCATTAACAATGGAATTTTCACGGAAAACAAATCGATATATGTAATCTATATAAACTTCCATATCCAACCGATAATATAAATGGAATAATGACAAGGCCTTTTAAATTCCATATATATTAATCGCCTTCCTCTACAGAAGCTTACTTTGATTATTTCCAAATCGAATTCCATTCAATCCCAATTTAATATGTTAAATTGGAAAACTTTACTTTGTAAAATCTCCTTTAAATCTTAACAAAAGATTTATAAATTCCAAATCCCATTTCACTGTAAATCGGGTTAAAGAACGAATGTCGCTAAAACACAGTTCACAACAAACCCAATTCACATTCTATCAGTCTCTAGCCGTAAATTAGTAGGAGGACAATTCCCTAAGTGTTAACCCCGAAGGCCGAAACCAACATCAGATCAAAACCCAGGAAACCATTCAACTTAACTAATCTCCAGTCAGTTTCTAATTTTCTTAACTCCATTGGGTTCAAGAACAGTATTATTAAAGATACCATTCACGACAAACCCAAAATCTAATTTGATATTAAATACAAGGCTCTAAATAGAAAATATATCGGCTTATATTCAATATCCAATTCTGAAATCAACAAATATCGTATTGGAAATAACGGTATATGTATATATCTTTCAAATTTCCATAACAATATCTATATAATCACAAAATTCAACATCGAAATATTCCGAAGACAATTTCGATCCATTTCCAATTTAATTATTGGAAATTCTGGTTATTTTTAAAACCATTTCAAATCCAATTTATTTATTTTGAAAATATTTGGATTATAATTCTAGTTCATAACTAGTTCATTTCGATGAAAATCTATTTTTATCTTTTCAAACATGGGATTTTTCATCCCAATCCTTTCCAAATCATTTCTTATGATTTTACACTAATTATTGATATTTTTAATAATTTTATCAGGGCCCGTACCGTTGATTTCCATAAACGGCCATCGAACTGCACTTACAGCGACCTTTTCCAAATTTGATTTGGACATAATTCCAAATCCAACCGTTAGATTCCAAATCTCTAATATTCGTTAGAAAGCCCTTTTCGGTACGAACCCGATGGTTCCAGTTTTAGGAGAATCTGACGGTCGAATCGCCCGTAATATCCATTCGAAGTCAATGGTCGAAATTTGCGAACTACCGCTACGCGGCGCGTTCTATTCAGGCCATTATATTTTATATATATATATATATATATATATATATATAATATTTCATCGATTTCCATTTAAAATGTATTTTATAAATCGTTTTAAATTTGTTTTCAAAACGATTTCAACTTCATATTCAATTTCAAATCAAAATTGAATATTCCATATCATCGATATATAAATGATAACATTTTCAAAAACATTAGATTTTGAAATCACTTCCTTTTTTATATTCATTATAAAAATGAATATAATTGATATAAATATTGTTCCCGTCAAAATGGCGTTAATCTAATCAACACGGCTATAAATATTTAAATATATTCGTGTCCACCCCAAATTGTACATCAAAATCATATTTTGATTCTTTTCTGAATATTATTTGAAAATATTCGTTATTTTAAAATAATCGTTATTTTAAAATATTCATTCTTTCGGAACTGGAATCAGACACTGTCAATTACCATATAATGAGATTTATATGGATTTCATACACACATGTACACAACAACAATCAAACGCAGTCAGCCATCATCCAAAGTGCATCCTACACTGCATAAGCATCAAATATAAATAATTAACGCTTACAACGGCCTGATAATCAATCGATGGACATACAGCTAATTATTGGGACTAGTGTATATCATATATCATCCCAATACCCGTGTGGGGTTTCAATCAACAAATAACGAATTTTATTTGTGCAGTTGGGCGATGTGTAAAATTTATCATCCCAATCAATATCAATCAAATGTGTGTACATAAACAAATCGTCTGATTTGTTTGTAAATATTTATTTTATTCCTATTCACGTTAAAAATTATATTTATAATTATAAAATATTTATAACATTCCACATCACACAATCAACTTTCATAACAAAATCAAACAAACAAACAAGTCGTCCATGATCTGTGGACGACGGGTGTCGGGTGCTGCTAAGCACCGTCTGCATCCTAGTACATATTTCATCTAGAAAATAAATTAAAAGTGAGAATTTCTCACCTTGGAGTTCCACTCCGCTATTCTTTCCTTCTGAACAGTATGGATTCCGTTTTGATTTCTGTTGATACCATCGCTATCTTTTCCCGCTGTTCACATTAAAAATCACATTTTTACAATGGCATTTCATATATAAAAATCATATACTTTTATAGCTTCTTTCTATATAAAAATTATATTTATATATTTCTACTTCTTCTATAAAGATCAAATTTTTATTTCGCTTCATATATAATAAAATCGAATTTTTTTATCTTAATGATATCCATATAAAGATCGTATCTTTATCATAATGAAAACATTATAAAAATCGTATTTTTATTTATAAAAATCACATTTTTATCTTGCTACACGTACAGAAAAGATTATATTTTTATATCGCTATCTATATAGAAAAGATTATATTTTTATATTGCTATCTATATAGAAAAGATTATATTTTTATATTTTCAAAAATCCTAACTTTGTATTAAGAAAATCATACCTTTTCTACATATAAAAATCGAATCTTTATCTATTATAAAAAATCTATTTTTTATCTTGCTTTCATATGTATAAAAATCGAATTTTTTTCCTCGCTAATACGTATATAGAAATCGTATTTTTATAAATCCGTTTTATATATAAAGATCAAATTTTTAATATGCTATTATATAATAAAAACTATATTTTTACTTCAAATTTCTTCATATAAAAATTGCATTTTTATATTATGCAAATCCTATCTTTTCCTTATATAAAAATATAATCTTTTCACATATAAAAACCACTTCTTTAATCCGCTACTTCATAATACACAAATCATATTTTCATTTCACTTCTTATGTAATTGATCATATTTTTATTACTCTACTTAAGTAAAACTCATATTTTTATTGTTCTAAAAATATAAAAATCATACTTTTAATTCTATGTCACCCATATAAAAATATAAAACTGATTTCTATATTTCTAAAGCTAATTACATTAGTTAAGAACAAAAAGGAAATAAAATAAATAAACTTATAGTTTTTCTTTTTTTAACAAAGAAGAGAGGGGGGGTGCAGAGGCTTGGTTTACAGTTTGGGGGGGTCCTACGGGATGATCGGAGAACGAAAGGGGAGAGGGCGGCGACCTCCTGGGATAGCGGCGTCGGGGCGCGGCAGCCCTGATGGCAGCAGCGGCGGTGGTTCCCCCCCCATCGTTCGCTCCTTTTTTTCTTTTATCGGGATTAGATCTGAGAGAGGAGGGAAATAGGAAAGAGAGGAGGGAAATATAATTATATATATTTCTTATTATTTTTTATTCCCAAAATGTACCTTTTTATTTTGAACTCCAAACGAGACCCAACGACTGTCGTCCATAACTAACTACCCCCATTCCGAACACAATGGGATATGTATCGTAAGCCAATTTGGTTGTTTCGATCGGTTTCCATCAAAATCAAAATATAAATCTATATATTGAATTTGAACGTACATTTCATTTTACTGGAGCCACATACGGACCCTAAAAAATTCCAAAAAAATTATTTCTAGCTTCGTATTGACGATACGGTCCTACCAAAACTAGTTTCGTCAAATTTGGAGACCATTTGAAAAATGGCCATTTTCTGGTCGATCCAAATTGACTGAAACTGACAAAACACTTTTTCTTTCACCACACTCACATATTGATTTCAAAAATTATGAATTTTGGAATCTAGAAATAATTAGACATCCCGAATCCAACAAAAGTGGTCTCGTCGAAAACGGAGGTCGTTTGCAAAATTTTCATTTTTAAGGGCCAAAATTCCATAGCAACTATTCTAATTTTTCAAATGGACGTAACTTTTTATTCCCATTATGAAATTTCAATTTTTGGGACTCGTTGGAAAGATATTTCCAAATAGATTCTAATATTTTTGGTTTCGCTAAAATCCGGTTTATTTTGAATCTTGTACATTCATTTGAAATTTGAAATCGAATTTTCAAACTACCGCGCCATTTTCAATTCCTTTTATAATTAAAATAAATATTTATCTAACATAGATTCAAATAAATATATACATTCTAATTCTATTCAAAATAAATTTCTCGTCATTATTATTTAAAATAACTCATTTTAAATATCCAAAATTCACTAAAAGGGCCAAAATAAAAATTTTAAATTGGCTCAGATTTTCCAGATTGTTACAATAATAATGGTGGAATGTTTAAGAAGGAGATGAAAAGTAATTAAAAAATTCAAATTCTAGAAGATATTTATAGGTTTCCAACAGTCACAACCTTTCAAAAACGGTTAGGATTCAAAAGCCATTTCTTTTCAAAATTAAAAAAATAAACTAACGGCTAGTATGTCGATATATGCAAATGCCTATGTCGACATATGCTAATGTTAATTCAAAAAATGAATTTAAAAAAAAAAGTAAATAATTTTTAAATAAATTATGGTGAATCCAGAGTTAAAACAAACTTTTTTATATTAAAACATTCTATTCAATGTAAAATATATTTTAAAAAACTTATATAGAGATGAAATAAAAATAATTAAGAAACTAAATATAAAATGATATAAAATTATAAATATAAAACTATGAATATATTAAAACTTAATACAAACAAGAAAACTGAAAACACGAGTAACTGTAATAAAACAAGCTATAAACTTGTAAATGAAACTTAAGTTAAAAAAAATCTATTATTCTGAAAATAAGAGTTGAATAAATTTTAGAAGTTAAGATATTTCTCAGAATAATTAAGTGTATATTTATAAATAGGAAGTAATTTTGAAATTATTTGAAAACAAGATTTAAAAACAGGTAAATAATTTTGATATCATTTTGAAAGAAAATTTGAATTTAGAATTTAAATTTATGGTTTTAACAGAATATCTAGACATGTTTACTTTATAATTCTTGAACTCGTGAACACTTGATACTCATGAGTCCTTAAACTTGAACTCTACTGCTTTAAAATCTTGATTCTCTAAACTGTGCAGTCTTTAATAATAAATACCTGCACGGATTTCCTGTATATACACACCAACATATATATACATATGTATGTATGTATATATATATATGTGTGTGTGTGTGTGTGTGTGTGTGTACTTGTTTTCCTGGACTTCCTAGCTACCTCTGATTTGCTTCGCCATATTCTGTTATCTAATCTCCTTGGCCACTTCATTTGGGCTTTGTTTCCTGATAAGGGTTTCTCAGTTGCATCATGTTATCATTACCTAATCTTTATTGGTCCCTCTTTCTCCTTTGCCAAACTTTGTACATGTTGTCTACCTCCTAGGGTATTTTTCTTCCAATGGTGTCTTATTCATGACAGGGTCAACACCCTGAGCACGTTTGTTTTGCCGCAACATTGTGTCTAATACCAACTACTCGCTTTGCTCCACATATGAGGAAACAATTCATCATCTTTTCTTTGACTATAATGTTACCTATCCGATTTGGGTTGCATCAAGTGTTTACCTTTTGGGTTACAGTCCTGTGATTTCATTTGTGTTTGATCATTGGCAATAGGGTTCTATTAACTTTAGACCAGATTCATCTCTTGTAATATATTGCTGGTATATTTGGAAGGAGAGAAATGCTATTATTTTTAATAAACCTTTGAAATACTTCAGGGGAGTTTTCAGAAGTATCTCTTATATTTTCGTACATGTACAAGTGCATCGCATTCTGCTCGCTTCAAGTTACCTCTGCCGCAGGCACAGAGTCCTAATGAATCGGTTGGTAGCTCCAGTCCTGAACTTGTTTGATCTACTGCTGCTTTTGCTTCTTGAAACTATATGGCTTTTATATGTATGTTTTATGTTATGTATTATGCTATGAATGACTATTGTATGATGTATTTTGATGTCCTTGAAGCTCGCTACCAGTTGGGCATGTAACTGGGTTTGTTAATATATATAATATAATATAATCGGGTGTGTTACACAACCGTTAAGCTCTAAAAAAAATAGTGTTAGTATGCATTTTATAACAATAATAATTGAAACAACTTTGTTGTCATCAAAACCATCATCATCAATATCTCAGTTTCTAACAATTTCCCGCTTTTTGATGATGACTACCTTGGTTTATAAAATATTCATACCTGATTTCTTGATTCTTCAGTTACTCCCCTTACTCCATTGACTTCCCCTAAAATTACTAACTCCCCTTAATCTAAGCCCTATTTTATAATTCTCCCTCATTGTCATCAATGAAAACTATAGTTCTGACTAAACTACAATACTCCCCCTAAAACTAAGGCATAATTCTAACACCTAGAAATATTATCTTAATTGAATATAATGACTAAACTAAATAATTGTAATATTCTAACTATTATAACTCGAATGATTATAAACTACTTACAAATCACACCAAGCTAATTCAATATGTGTATATATATATATATATATATATATATATATGTCCAAAATATCAATACATTCAATCAATCAAACCAAACTACACCATACTAAAAGTTGTTTATATACCAGTTTAAATTTTAAAATAATTCAAACAAACCACACAAATGAAGACAAATTCATACATTTCAAGGAAATTCAACCCAACCATCTCCACCAAAGATTGGATCAGCCTTTATAGCATCTCAGTCTTTGTTGTCTTTGGTGAGAGGTGCTCCAGTGATGTTGTTATCTTTATCTTTTGAATTAGAAGAGATCATCCATCGAATTGCATCAAAATGTTTTTCTTGTTGTTGATCATATGTATTTGACTTAATTATAAGTGACACTAATTATGGAGAATGATTGAGAGAATATTCTTGAAAGAATTAAGGATTTCATCAAGATTCTCACCTAGATTATGGATTTGGGTAGCCATAGTTTTGAATTTATTAAGAAATAGTAAAAGGACATATAGGCGGAATAAATGGATAAGTTTTACTGGAAGAGAAGGGTATGAATAGACTCTAAAATTTGGTTGAATTGAATAGACATGAGTTGGTTGTAGCAGTTTTAAATTCAAACAATTTTGGAAATTATACATTTATATGTTGACATGCTTAAACCTAATTGCCAACTTATGCACGTATATTTTCAATTTTTGGAGAATTTTTTTATTATGTGATACATTCCATCTTATATAAATTTATTTTTATAGTTTTAATAGCTATTCCAAAGAATTGACATAAATAAAGAACTTCATTTCAAACTAATGATAACGATACATGAAACAAGTACATAACTTAAGATAGAAATTGTAACACCCCGTAATTCTGTAACACTAAGATTCACAAATCAAGGCATAATTAATAGTTAAAATAAAAAACAAGGGAAACGGGCTGCGCCATTGCGTTCGTCTCGAAATTCTGCATGAAAACGAGTCCGGGTTTGCATAAATCGGAGTCCGTATGAGGAAGATATGGCTTCCGGAAGATTCAATAAGTTCAAATTTCAAAACAGGTCAGAAAACGAGTTCGAAATTCAAAAATTGGACCCAGATTGGGCTGGGCGGGAATTTTCCCGCCCAAGGCACCCAGGTAGACTGGGTAGTCGACCTGGGGGTCGACCCCCCTGCTTTTTCCAGTTTTCTGAGCCTAGTTCGTTCTGATGTATTTGGTCACGTTTTCTGCCTAGGTTCGTCCGCCTAACACTACATAAACAGCCCTAGCCTCCTTCTCTATTCACAATTCTTTTCTATCCTTATGCTGCCTCTGAGAAAATATATAAATAAATAAAATAATATATATATATAATAAATCAAGACGAGGAAATGCCGCTCAAGACTTTCAAGAAAAGGTTCAAGTCAAGCTAGGATTTCAAGTGAAGATTCAAACGACTGCAACGACTGTTTTCTGCGAATCTAATCTAATCTCTGTAAGTCAGTTACTTCTTAGATTTGAACGTTTCTCTTTCCGTGACATGAAATTAAAGGAATAAAAGAATATGCCAAATCTTTCTATTTGAATCTATGCCTATATCTTTGGACTTAATTAAGAACTGTTATGATTCGATGACCGATAAGACTGTGACTATGAAACTATGGACCTTAAAACCATATGCCTCTTTGACTATGAACATTGCCTATGACTATGGACATTGCCTATGACTATGGACATTGCCTATGACTATGAACATTGCCTATGACTGTGACTGTGACTATGGGAATTATTTCCTTGACCATGAACACAAGCCCATGCCTTTAGGAAACATAAACTATTGCCTATGACATAACAAGAACAACCATGATTCATGACTAGGAAAGTGTTTCTTAAGTTTTGTGACTGTGAAATTGGGTCTAAACCCGATTATCTATTCTGTATGTTCTTGGTCTTCTTTGGTTTTAGACCTTGGGAATTTACCTATTAAGTTAGGTCTACCCATGTTCTTGAACCTACGTCTCTATTCTGTCTATTCTTGGTTTTCTTTGGTTTTAGACCTTGGGAATTTACCTATTAAGTTAGGTCTACCCATGTTCTTGAACCTACGTCGTTATTCAACCCTTTTTATGTCATAAGACTTTCAGACCTATAGGCCTTCGATGTTTTAGATCAATTTCTGTGTAATTCGTTAGGTCTGTAATTGGTAAATTATCATTTTATGCCAGCTATTATGCCTATCTTGTTCATAGCATCTTTGGTTCATTCCCTATTTTCTACGAATCTAGATTTATATATAATCTAGATTGAATTATGATATACGAACGGTGGGAATACGATTTGGGCAAAATATGAAATTCACTAAAAACGTAGTTATAAACTTGGAAACTGGCATAAATTGGGAACATGTATTATGGCATGTTCATAGAAATGCAAATTGGATAAATTTGACATGAATTATAGGATGTGTAATTTGAATCTAGTATTGACTTGTAAATCTAACATTTACATGAATTGTGAACTAGAATAATAAGTCTAGTTTGACATGAACTGTAATTAGAATGTTAAATCAGAATTGGATTAGCTAATTTGGCATGATAAGTACATGGGTATAAATTTGAAATTGGCCATAATTGTGAGTAATTGTCATGTTAGAAAAATCATGGTTGGTGACACTTAATTTGGTATAGTTTACATACCAAAAAGGCATAAATATGATATAGAGGGGAAAATGGGCCATAAGAATAAACGTTGACAATTTACATTAAAAGAGTAATTGGGAAATAAGTAAATTAGGAATAATTTACTTATAGAATTGGCCCTAAATGAGAAAAGGCAAATTTAGACAAATTAAAGGTTTATTAACGACATCTCTTTAATAATACACCAGAAAGTTCTAGGGTGACAGAGAGGATAGTGTCTAGGCTTGGGTTTGGAAAATACAAGTTTCCTGCTCTCTCTGGCTATCCCTAACTGATCCGATGGACGGGATGGTTACTTTTAAAACCTGATTTGAAAATTAATCAAAACCCTTTGAACTTAGAAAACACGAATATGCCTAACCCGAGGTTAGACTGAGTTGCGATGTAAACCTGCCCGAAACCAACCGGCACATCCAGTAATCGCAACAATATCTGTCTAATGTGAGTGATAGCGGCTTTAATTTATTTAGTTAAAGCTAGAACAAGAATGGTAGGGTTAAGTTAACTAAGACACTTAACCAATTCAACATGATAAACCAGACCGGTGGGTGGGGTTAGGTTCATACAGACACTTAACACAGTTAAGCTAGAATGGGAGGGTTAAGTCCATAGGAACACTTTACCAACTTAACACAGTTAAGCTAGAATGGGAGGGCTAAGTCCATAGGGACACTTAACCAACTTAACATGGTAACAAGACAAGATTTGTAAGGGTTAAGTAAAGTTAATACACTTAGCCAAATTAACATGTTAACTAGAGGTTGGGGTTAAGTAAAATCTAATACACTTAGCCAATTTGATATGTTAGCTGGGCTAGACCGTACGGTTAAGTAAACTGGAACACTTAACCATCAGATTGTGATAAAGGAATAGGGTTAAGTCTAAAACATGAAGGGATGATACTTAACCACTAATAACATGGTAGTTAAAACAGACGGGCAAGGTTAAGTTAAAAAGGAACACTTAACCAATACAGGGTGAATGGGTAGGGTTAAGTAATAAGAAATACTTAACCAATATAACTTGGTTTGTGGAAGGGTTAAGTCAACATGAATTACTGATAACACTTAACCAGTTTAACAGGATAAATGAAGAGGGTTGAGTTGACTAATGACACTTAACCAATCTGAATTGACGAGAAAGAGAACTAAGTAGTAAACCTTAGTTGAAAGGATCTAAGTAGTAATTCTTAGTATAACACGTGAAGGAGCGAATGTCCGTCTGAGTAAAAAGAAGGCTCCAACGAATTGGGTTACGAAGCCCGAGGCTTCGAGGGGACGTGAGCGTACTCTTGGTATCCCTCTGTGAGGCTGCAGATGATCCTCCTGGGCTCACAGAGGTTAAGGTCTGCGTAGAAGAACCAGGGGTATGCCTTGGTTGCAATATATGGCAACCTAAAGACTAGGATGGACCGGCGTGATTCGGCGAGAAAACGGTAGCCCTGTGATAGCAACTCGTCGTCTACCATCCATCTTGAGTCAATCGAGATACGTGAAGCGGAAAGGCGGAGAACTTCAAAAGACCATATACTTGCTATCTAATTATAGGTGAGGATGGCCATAGGATAGTGGGGCACCGGGGGCCTGCGTATAGTTCTCATTTTTCAAGGTGTGCCTTTCAGTAGTTGAGGGAGGGGTCAAGTGGGACCATAGCCACTGGAACAAAAACAGACCTTAGCATCTGCATAGGCAAATATCTGAAAGCTCCCGACCGAGTTCTGTATTCCTTGATTTGCCCTGCCACAGGACTCGGGCTGCACATTACTGGACATGTGCATCTAGAAAAGCGATAACAATTCGCGATACATGCGTGGGGAAGTCTAGGAACATATACCACCCTATGTAGTGTGTCCTAGACTAGGGGTCATCGTTCGACGGGTATCATAATCCCTAGTTGGACTAGGTGGCATAAACCCTGAATCCAAGAAGCGTTCAGCAGATAGCGCCAACTCTAGTTGAATCTAGAAAGCACTTGATAGAAAACCCTAGATTAGATCTAGATAATAAATAATAAATGTATTCCTGAAGGCAATGGAAAATACAGGGATTGGGATCACGTTATCGTTACTAGTTGGGACACTAGTTAGGTGGTGCAGAGATATAGAAACCAGTAGAACAAGGAAACAACAAAGCGGCGGAAGTATTAGAGTATATCCAGTTTATCTTAGCTTAGCATATCTTGAGATTATCTTGTCTAATCTTGCTGACCCTATCATCATGGTGAAATCTTGTATTCAGTTAATTCATGTCATTTTGTTTTCCATGTTCACATGCTAGAAGTTACTGAACTTACTCAGGCTTTATGTCTGACTCTGTTTTTCTTTCATCTTCTTTTCTTCTATCCCCCCCCCCCCCCAGGTAGTGAAGAAGAGAATAGTATAGCCCAGGTTAAGTTGGACTTTCACTCTTTCCCAGCTTGAAGATTTGTCAAAGTTTTGCTTGGATTCTCTTTTCAGATGCTATGGCTGGCTCTTGCTAAAATTGGGGAATATAATTGTGTTTTATGCTTCTTTATTTTGTAAGACAGATGATACTCTGATATTGTAAAAGAAATCATTGTACAAACTATTTTATCAATAAAGTAAAGTTTTATTTTCCGTTGTTTAATTTCTGTCTGTCTTGTAATTTATCTGCATCTTTTACCCTAAATGCTCCACAGAACTTAGTGCATTCCCTTTTTGAGTGACACTAATGGATGTGGGGTATTACAGAAATGCTGAAATTGAAGTACAAGCAAATACAATATGATATTAAACTTAGAATTCAGCGGAGGAGAAGAATGGCGCCAAGTTTTCTTCCAACTTTACCAAAAAACAAACTCATTTAGTTGAAATCATTTCAAATTTCTTACTAAACGATCTCTTAAGTGTCTTTTGGTTTTTGGCTAGAATAATTTAATTTTTTAGAATGGTTTTCTTGGAGGGGTTAGTGGGAAATTATATGCTTTGTAAAGAGGTATCTTCTTCCTTTTCTTTGATATCCATTTGATAGGTTTCTTCTTCTTGTTCCAATTTTGCTCACTTTTTCGCATATGTTTAGTACGATGAAACACAAGTGGAATCTTCATAAGAAAAATATTTCTGGTATTGAAAACTTTTCTAGAAATGAACTCTTCTCCATTGAAATGAACCCCAAAATACTTGAAAATACATGTAAGGTAAACTCCATGATATAACTTATTTTCTTCTGTCAATATTTCCTTTTGTTGAAATTCACTTAAATTCACTTTAGGCCAATTGATTTCATAATTTCCAAAAATAGCAAAGAGAGCTTTGTTAACTTTCGTAGTAAGGTTGTTAAAATTTACGGACCAAGGGGTGACGGTATGTTGAAGAAGTAGATTGACAATTCTTGCTTTTGGACGATAAACATGATTTTTGAATTCCGAAATTTTCATCATTTTCAAAAATATGATGAAAAGTTTCTAAATCACTTACGTTGATATTATAATTCGAAAGATCCATCCCCGTATCCTTACAACCTAAAACGATACTTAAAACTTCTCAATCTAAAACAATTTGTGTTCCTTTAACACTACTTCATATTTCATCCTCATTTCCTTGATAAAAATTACATTTTAAGTTTGCATAAAACATTTTCACAAGATTGGGATAGCAAACTTTGTCATTTTACCAAGAAGAAGAGAGATTCAAGTTCATAAGTACCAAGATCACTAAAGATAGCAAATTTTCCTGTGTCAACTTTACCAAAATTTACATAGCTAATATAATTTTGATAGCATCTGGGTTGTTGAAGAGAAAGCCTTTGATAGTCTTGGTTAATCTCATTAATTTCGGAGTACTTGAGAAAGCCATTAGAGAATAGTTTTGAAGGGAATAGAACATAAAGATAAGTTTTGAATTTTTGAATTAAAGGTAGAAAAAGATGATAGAAATAGGTAGTAAATATAGAGAATCAAAGGACATTCATTGGATTAACGAACACCTTTTCAGTCACATTGGGTTTGGTGAAAAGGTGGAGGGAATTTCAAAAGTTTGAAATTCAAAACTTGAATTCCGAAATCCAACTTTCAGGAATATGTCGACATATGCAAACAGGTATGTCAACATACCCCTTTGTATTTTCAAAGTAACTTTTGAATTTTGACTACTTGAATTATTTATAACTTTGTATTCTTATTTAATTACTTCCTGAGATAATATTTATTATAAAACTACTAATGTATATTATTAATTTATTATTATATTATTAAATAATAATTATTTTAAATTTTATATTATGAATTTTGAATTTAGAATTCAATTTTTAAACAAGGCAAACAATCAAGCAAGCAACCAAACAACTTTTAAGCAATTAAATAAATATTAAGGCGTACCTATTTTAGATACATTCTTTGATTTCTTCTGACTCGTGAATTACCGTGAATTACATATTCTAATTATTTGTTTCTTGTTCTTCAACACCGGACGATGAATCTGAGTCTTCTAGAGTTACTTCATACGCTCTTTTCTTTTTCTTTGACGAACTATCATTAGTAGGTTGATTTTATTTCTCTGGATATGGGCAAAAACTTTCAAATAGCCTAATTCATCATAGTTATAACACCTGACATTATTTGGTGTCTCATTATGTTTCATTGGGTTTCTTTGCACATTCCTTTTGAAACTATATTTTTTATGTATCTCAGGAATTTTCTAAAATTCTTTGTCATTAGTGTTGTCTCTTCATCATCATCACTATCTAAGTCTGAATCTTCAGTTGATGCTTTAGATGCTACCGATTTATTTTCTGATGACTTATTTTCTTTTCTTCCTTGCATTTGAACTCCAAATGACATTAAATTACAGATTAGTTCTGTAACGACCCGGAAAATCTGAACCAATTTAAAATATTTTAATTGGCTAAAATAGTGGATTTAAATATTTAAAATAAATATTTTAAATAATAGCGATGAAAATTAAGTTTGAATCGACATTTGAAACTGAATATAATTAATTCTAATTATAAACAAGGCCTGAAATGGCGCTGCGGTTTCAAAAGCTGAATTCAAACTTTGTTGGACTCTACCGGGTGCAAAACAAAATGGATTTGAGTGAAACCAAAAATATTTAAATTTGTTAGTGAATACCTTTCTAACGAATCTGAAAAATCGAAGTTTCATAGCGGAAAGCAAAAGTTATGGCCAAATGAATTTTCAGAAAGGTCGTTATGGAATTTATATAGCCCGTGAAATTGGCCATTTTGCATACGACCTCGGAATTCGACGAAACTACTTTTGTTGGATCCGGGATGTGAAGTTATTGCTAGGTTTCAAATTTCATAATTTTTGAAGCTAGTATGTGAGCGTGGCAAAGGAAAATGTGTTTTGGTCAATTACAGTTAAATTGGATCGACTAGAAATTGGCCTTTTTGCAAACGGTCTCAGAATTCGACGAAACTAGTTTTGTTGGGACCGTATCATCAAAACATAGCTAGATTTATTTTTCTGGTATTTTTCGAATCAGTTTGCGGCCCTGGCAAATTGAAATGTAAGTTCAAATCAAATATTGAATGTTATATATTTTAAATGGAATGAAAACTGGCTGAAACAGTCGAATGGGCCTACGAAACATATCCCATAGTGTTCGGAATGGGGTTAAAACGCTAGGGACGATAGACGTTGGGTTTGGATTGGAGGTCGTGTCAGAAAACCCCTTTTTAAAACCATCGGCCAATAGAATTATTTATTCATAATTTAAAAATAAAATAAAAAAAACCCCTGAAGCCCTCGCGATCGACGACGGCCGACTTTCCTCCCTTCCCTTCCATTTTCTGGCGAATCCGTTCACCTTTAGCCCCACTCCAGTTAAGGTTTTTGTAGTACTCCTCAAGGCCTTCAAATCCATACCACCCTCGACCTCCACCGTGCGTTGTGCCTCGAGAAACGAGCCCAGGAAGATCCGAACTTCCCGCTGCCGACACCCCCTCCTCGTCAGTTCGAGTTCAACGAAACCCCCGGCGCCGCGAAGCCCTTTCCTCTCACTTCGACGTCACGCAACCTGATCGGGACGAAGTGCTACGGATTTCATGAATTTTTAAAACCTAGTTTTGAGCAATTTTGAAAGGTACGGCTGTGTATATTTTGAAATGATTTTGACGCTTCAAAGTGTTGCAAAACTTTGAAAAATCATATCTTTTTCGTGTGTTGACGAAATTCGATGAAACAGGAAACACCGGGACCATGAGGACGTCTTCTACATTTTAGAAGAGACCGCATATTTTTCTGAGCCTTCTGCTACTTTTGGTGGAGTGGAACCCAATGTGAGATTTCTAATTAATAAACGATATGGAAAACGATGATGTATAAATTATATAGTCGATGTATGGGTTATATAAGCGTTGTACACCTCATGTATAAACGTTGTATAAGTTGTACGTTCGATGTAAACGTTATATATGCGTTGTGAAAATTATATATGTGTTGAAATAGAAGTGAATTGCTATATATACATATATATATATATATAAATATATATACGCCCCTCGTCCACAAACCATGGACGATATTTATTGGTTGTGATTGGTGTGAAAATTGATTGATAGTGAATGGTTGATTGGAATTGTTTGTGGTTGATATTGATTGATTATGGTTGAAAAATACCCGTTTGTGGTTGAGAAATATTTGGTTGAAACCACATAGGATTAGTTTGTGGAAATGAGATAAATATACATGCCGCCTGCGTGCGAACTAAATGCATGATTCCCCATTGTCAAAAACCGCGAGGTTTTACGGTAGAGAGAGGAGCCATACTAGGGATGGTCCCGGTTTTAACTACCCTGCCGTTATGCTGCCGAAATTTTGAATAATATTCATGTATTTGAATTATTTTCATTTGTTGAAACTATATTTATTCGTTGAATAGAAAACCTTCATGTGTTGAATTGAAACTCATTCGTTGATTAGAAATTCATGTGTTGAATGGTATTCGTGTTTTAAATATAAAAATCACCTTTTTATCGATATATACAAACTATAGAAAATCTTCATGTGTTGAATCAAAATTCATTCGTTGAATTGAAATTCATGTGTTGAATGGTATTCGTGTTTTAAATATAAAAATCCAACGGTTGGATTGTCTGGAATGTTTAATTCAAATCTGAAGAAAAACAGTGCCAGAATCGATTATATATATATATATAAATATAATTATATTTAATCGAATAACGATGCTGCAGTTCGTATTTTGAAATCGAAACTTCAAACGGTTATACCGGGAGATTCGACCGTCGGATTTTCCCGAAACTGGAACCGTTGGATTCGTTTTGAAAAGATCTTTCTAATGATGTAAATTTTGTGAAGATCCAACAGTTAGATTTTCAGATATTTGTAAATCAAATCTGAAGAAAAACAGCGCCACGGTCGCGTTATGGCCCGAAGCGTCGTTTTGAATAAATTGGCTATTTTAAAATAAATAAAAATAGCGATAAATCATTATAAAATATTATAAACGATATGGATGTGAAATTTAGAAATTAACTGAAGGTTGGCTAAGCCGAATGGTTTCTTGGATATTGAGCTGATGTTGGTTTCGGCCTTCGGGGTTAATATTTGGGAAATCGCTCTCTTACTGACTGACGGTTAGTGACTAATGAATTGAATTGATGCGTGTGTATGTTAGTGTTGCACTTGTTTATTATATATGCAAGTTTCTCAGAAAGACCGGGTTATCCCATTCTGAATAACTGAATCGACGATAAGAAATCGAAGATGAAGACGGTGGCCGAAGACCGGAGATCTTCACCTCATGGTAACCGAGGTCCTGATTAGGAGGCATCCCGAAATATGGATAATGAGTGGTGATCGTCCAGACGTACGTGGTGATCGATGGGTTTGCGAGGTATATAGTGCCTCCGGTTTCATTCAGACCCAGAATGGACTAACAAATGGACAATGTGTCTAACATTGGAATTTATTCTGTGTGATTGATAGCCATCAGTTGCACGGTGTGAATTGCCTGTGTGGCATGCTAAGATGCAGTGATCAGGGCTTCTGTTGAAAAGCAAAGTCTTGTGGTGATGATTAAAGCACCGCCTGTGTGGCGTAGCTTTATGTACAACGTGAATTCGCGAGCCTCACACCCCGGTATGAACCAAAAACGGGAGCAGGACCTCAGGGGGGACGTGCGTTTTCTTTCTAGCTAGAAGTGGCGTCAGTGGTTTTACACGCCCTGATGAGTTTGACTTATATGGTTGTTGCTGTTGCGAGGCGCCTCGGTTAGATCGGACGATCCGGGTCCGATGGAGTCATTCGTTGGCTCATTTACTCCCCCAAAGGGCGGAGGGACGCATTGTTTAGGTATTATAATCCACTTCATGTGGACCGGCCCTGACGATCCAAGGTACGGTTGCGGTTGTGCCTGAGGGGCGGGCTAGAGCATCTCGAATTCGGTAAGGACTATCTTTTGCCTTGGTTCATGACGGAAATCCAATTTCCAAATACGACATCGTGCGGTTTTGATTGTATATATATATGGCGACATGATATATGGTACCCATGCCGTCTATGATTAATAGTTATGATTGAAATTGTTTTTGAATCTTATAAACACTAGTAATAATATCAAATGCTTTTGTTTTATTCGTATCAAGCATATTTTGGCCATTATAAGGTAAAACTCTATCCTCCGGTTTGCGTTGCATTGTGTGATGGGAACTGAGTCTTATAATGGCTTCATTTTTATAAAAAGCATAGCGATGTTTAAAGGAATGATTTGTTTTAAAGCACTGGCAATCCAATGGAGTAAACCCGTTCCACGAAAGTGGCGTGGTCCTGTGATTAGCCATATTTCAAATGTGTTGATTGGATTTCTCATACCAGTCCCGTGACTGACTCGTAGTTTGTTTCACTTTCAAACTCGGGTGCCCCTTTTTCTACACGGGCAGCCTTGTGTTCAGGTTTAGCAGGCTTTTCTGGATAGCTGGAGATGGATTCTATCATTTATCTATTTTATGCTGTTCAGCTCCTACTGTACATATTTTGTTTGTTTTCCGTTGTAGACATTTATGTATAGCTGAACTGTATTTATTCTAAGTATGATCCTGTATACTGTGTAACTCTGATGATTACGTTTATCCAGTATATTCTATTGTTCATTATCTGGTGTATTTATTTATTTCTGTTCTGCTATTATCTGTTTCTGTGTTATATTCCAAGGATTACCCTTGCCGCCGTCCGTATGGGGTTTGGGGTCGTCTCAAGTTCCTCAATTTTCATTGTACTGATATCATTGGCTTCTTCAATAGCAAGTCTCTTTTGATCCTAATCTAAAGTTAGTGAATCAGAACTTTTTTGACTTAATCTTCCTTAGAATATGATTTTCCCAAAGCCATTAGTGAATGCATGATTTTCTAGAACCTATCGTACATACGCGAGATGGACTCATTCTGATTCATTTTAAATAACTCAAACTAATTTGTTAACATGGATATTTTGGTATGTTTAACTTTGTTTGTTCCTTCATGAGCACTTGCAAAGTTTTCCAAATTTCATATGCAGATTTACAAATAAATACCCTATTAAATTCATTCATATCTAATGAACAGAATAAAATATTCATAGCTTTTGAATTATTTTGTGTATTGGCTTTCTAATCATTAGTCCAAAATTAACAGTGTACAAAATTAACAATAGGTTCAACATATTCGGTTTGTGTGATATTCCAAGTGTCTAATCCTATAGATTTTAAATAAATTTTCATTCTACATGGCCAATAAGCATAATTACTGCTACTAAATAGTGGTGGTCTAACAGTGGACCGACCCTTTACAAATGAACTACCATTATTGACAATTCCTGTGTTGGTCGCCATTTAAAATTTTCAAAATTTAGATTATGAAAATTCTGAAACCAATGCTCTGATACCAATTGTTGAAGATGCGGATTAAGGATCTTAAGGCAAACTAAACACCAGAGGGAGTGAATAGTTTTTTATGGAATTTATTAATTTCTTTGACCTTTTTGGATTAAACAAAACAGTATGCAAATTACTGATATTAACAGAAACAAAATGATTCACATGATGCAGAAAATAAAAGTAAAAGAAGTAAAAGGAAAGTATACACCGAGATTTTATACTGGTTCAGGACTCCCGTACATCCAGTCCCACACATTACTGAGTTGATGTGGATTTCCATTTAATAGTTCCAATTACAATCCTAGATTTCAAGGATACAAGGGCACACCCCAGCTGATTACAAGTACAGTGAGACTTAGTTGATTTACGGGCTACAACTTTACACCTAATCGATTTCCAGGACACAATCGCACCTAGTCACTTTATATGGGACAGGACCACTCCCTTCTCTTATCAATTTTTGTAGTATTGACTCGACAGGGCATATTTTGAGATTTTTTTATTACAAACAGCCTGTTACTCTTGAGTAGCACTTGAATTCATGAAGATTTTGATTCAGAATTGAAAGAGAAGAAGAATGATGTGATTTCTATTGAAACCGGCAGAGTATAAGTGCAAAAAGTTAAAAAATTAAGTGTAATAATGGCGGAATGTTTAGAGAAGAAGAAGGAGATGAAAAGTAATTAAAAAATTTGAATTCTGGAAGGTATTTTTAGGTTTCCAACCGTTACAATCTTTGAGAAAAGGTTTGAATTCAGAAGACACTTCTTTTCAAATTTTAAAAAACCAGCTAACTGCAAGTGTGTTGACATTTACAAATGCCTATGTCGACATGTGCTAGTGTAAATTCGAAAAATGATTTCTTTTTTTGGCAAAGCCGACCAATTTTAAGGTGACTACAAACTCCTTTTATTATAAATAATAATAGAGTACGGAGAAGTTCAGGTGATTGTAAGTTGACAATTAGCTACTACAGTTTTAATGGTGGGTTGTCTACCACATTACATCAATGATGTAAAAATGCTTTCACGCAGGAAAACAAAAGGAATTTATCTTCCATTACATCATATCAATCTGACAAGGATAACACATCTCATATCACATTACGTTAAAAATTTGACATAAGTTCATAGCGTAACTTTACTGACTATGACAAGTCTCCTAACCATTATCGTGTTGATTCCTAAGCATACCCTTTTTCATGTTACGCGTGATGGGGGGTTTTTGCCTAGCTTTCTCACCAAAAGAAAAAGCAACATGCTAGGAATCTATGATAATATCAGGTGGACGTGCCTTGTGCCCCGGAGGTGGTGCAATGTTTACATATGGGGAAGCGGCGCGCTCTGGAATTACCCTTATAGCTGTTTCAAGGTTTGATACTTTGCTTTGTGATGCAAACAGATGCAGATTGCTTGCTTTCCACACTTGTAGTGATTTCTTGATTGCCTTGAACTTATTTAAATCCAGTTCATTAGTGCTCATTACGGAGTTGTAATCATTAATTTGCTTCTCAAGCATAACACGCCTACATGGATGCAGCTGCACACTTTTATCATTGCAAGCTAGGCAGAGATCCTATCAATGATAGCTTGAATATCTCTAAAATTATTGGCTTCAGTATCCCACTGTGCACACTATGCATGCCTATCCCTATTACCCAATGCTTCATCAATATACTTTTGCTTATCATTCATTTCATGATTACCACTGTTGCTATCTTGACACACATCAGATTTGGGTTCCAGATTTGTGAGCTTCATGTTTCCAACTTCAAGCATTTCACTATGCTTATCTGCTATGTTCATGTGTATTTGCTCACATGCATGAGTAATGCCTTCATCCATTCCAGTATCATGTGTTTGTTCTACTGAACTTCTTTCTTCACTTCCTACATCTATAATTTCATTTCCTCCTCTATCACTTACGTTATTATCTACAATACACATATCTTGCCACTCAATTGGAACAACTGGAACATGTGTGATTTTTTTTACAAGCAATGCATCAACTCTGGCTGTTTCACCCTCTTCGTGTTCGGATTCAGTTTCAATGTTTTCAGCATTTATAGCATCGGTCTTATCTTTGGTTTGCACTAACAAACCAAAACTGTTAGAGACACTAAACATTCAAGCTATCAATCTACCTGGTGCTAACAGCAGCATATTGATCCTTTTTTTCACATACCTACTGTTTAATTTTCTAATTCCATATGATGGTTTAAGTAAACCATTTTTCCTGAAATGAGGATTTTCTCTAATCCTCATTTTTCTTAGCTTCAAGTTCAACTTCTCCCCCATTTTTCTTTTTATTACCCTCCTTACCTTTGCTACCTTCACCGTTTACTTTATTCAATGCATTGCAAGCAATAACAGCTTCTCCTGAGTTTGGTATGCACTTAACTATACTAGGAAGCTCACTTTTATTCATAATACTCATAGTGCTTATCAATTACAATTTTCTTTCAAATGGTCGAAAACCTTATTATCTAAGCATAACTCTGTTTGCCACAAGTAATGAACAAACACCAAATGGTCGATCCCATCAGGCAACTCAACCGCAAATTCAGATATTAATGGGTACTCTAGGGTCACTTCGACCATACAATTAGCATACTCCGACCGATCTAGTCTTTCAGTCGAAGTGTCCATATATAAAAACTTTCCTACTCATGTTGCTATCCAGCTTATGCCAATTTTTGACCAAGCAAAAATTTAAATGTTTCTCATTTTAATCCAAATTGGTACACTTTTGATTAATCTAGCATCATTACCTAACTGTACATCCCACGGTTTTATTGTAAAAAGCTTGTTTTGGATAATAACTGGGTCTTCACGGGTAATTCTAGTTTTATCTTTAATGCTTGAGAGAAGAAAAGGAAAACTACACCATTCGACTTAACTTTAATACCTCCTGTGGGTTTCAAAACCCTCTACAAATATGTGGTGGCCACTGTATAGCTTTGTGGCTTCTCCAGAAAAAGCCCATTAGGAACTCAGACCATTGCTCTTTCGCCGCTTAAAGGATCTCTTCACAAGGGACTATCGCCTTATCGAAAAACTTGAGAGATATCGGGGGTGGTGCAAACTCTCCTTCGTTCTTCGGTTTCGCATAAAACAAAGAAGATCATTTCGCTGTACTGGAACCATTGAGTAAATTAGGAAGAGGCATAAGAGGATTAAGGTTGGAAGTGGACAGATCTGGCTCAAGAGACGGATTCAGGTTGAGGGGAGGGTCAGGTGGATCAGGCGATGAAAGAATCGGAGGTGGTGGAAGAGAAAGAAGTGATATCTGGTCGAAGATGGGAGGAACAGGTCTTGAGGTAAAGGTGAGGCTAGAGGGGAAATTCATATAAGAGGACATTAAAGGACGAACCATGATGAGGAGCAATTGGTTCAAAAAATGAATTTTAAACAAAGTAAATAATATTTAAATAAATCATGCTGAACCCAGAGTTAAAACAAACTATATTCCTATATATTAAAACAGTCTATTCAATGTAAAATATATTTAAAAAACTTATACAAAGATGAAATAAAAATAGTTAAGAAACTAAAAATGATATAAAAGTATAAATATATTAAAACTTAATATAAACAAGACCTTTGAAGACACGAGTAATTATAATAAAACAAGTAATAAACTTGTAAGCAGAACTTAAACTAAAAAATATATTATTCCGAAAACAAGAGTTAAAATAAATTTCAGGAGTTAAAATATTTCTCAGAATAAAGAAGTATACATTTATAAATAGGAAGTAATTTTGAAATTATTTGAAAACAAGATTTAAAAACAAGTAAATAAATTTGAAATCAGTTTTCAAAGAAACTTTGAATTTAGAATTTAAATTTAAAATCGGAATTAAATTTGAAATCAGAATCAAGTGCTAACCAGAGTTTTAATGGAATACTAGACATATTTACTCTATAATTCTTGCACTCTTGAACTCTTGATACTCATGATTCTTGAAACTTAAACTCTTCTATTTTGAAATCTTGATTCTCTGAACTGTACAGTCTTCAATTATCAATACCTACATAGATTTCATGTGCATGCATACATATATTCTAGAAAATAGTGTTAGCATATATCTTATACCAATAATAATTGAAATAAAGTTGAAACAAGGTTGTTGTCATCAAAACCATCATCATCAATATCACAGTTCTAACAAAATCTTCTTTTATAAAACCATTTAGGAATGCACTTTTAACATCAATTTGATATAATTTAAAATTATTATAATTTGCAAAAGCTATTAAGATTATAATGGCTTCTAATCCTACTATAAAAGCAAAGGTTATGTCAGTTTCTATTCCTTCTTTTTGAAAATAATGTTACATGGCTAGTTGAGCTTTATTTCTTATAACTTCTCCTTGTCCATTCATTTTATTTCCATATACCGGTTTATTTCCAATTATTGATTTGTTTTCTGTCCTTGAGACTAGTTCTTAAACATTATTGATTGTAAATTGATTTAATTCTTCTCGCATTGCAAGAATCCAAGAATCATCATTTGATGCTTTTGTTGAATTTTTAGGTTTAATGGTCAATATAAATGCAACATTACTCATTTCATTTGATTGATTTCTTGTTTTAACGACATATTCAATGCTTCTTAATATATTTTCTATAGGATGATATCTTAAAATATAATTCTTTTATTAAGATGTAATTCTTCTATATAATCTTTGTTTTCAGTATTATTAAACTGTTATCTGATAATTCATCTATGAAATTTTCTTCCTCATCATAATTATTATGTGTTTAAAGTTTTCATTGAAAGAAACATATAATGTTTCTTCAATGGTCTTAGCTCTAGTGTTAAAAACTTTGGCTCTGCTTCTATCTGAATATCCAGTAAAAATTCTTTTGTCTGATTTAAAATCAGATTTATCTAAATTATCTTTATTATTTAAAATAAAACATTTACTACCATAAACTTTAAAATATGATACTTTAGGATTTTTATTATTAAGTCACCATACGATGTTTTATTAGTTAATAGCCTAATTAAAATTCAGTTCAAAATAGGACATGCTGTAGTAATTACTGTAGCCCAAAACTTTCTTGTAAATTACTCTCATTTAAAATAGATCTAGTGCACTCTTGAATCATTCTATTTTTATATTTCACCACTCCATTTTGATGAATATGCCTGAAAGGGAAAAATTATTGGTTATACCTTTCTTAATGCAGAATTTCTCAGCTTTTTTTATTTTTGAGCTCTCTTCCATGATCATTTCATATAGTTTTAATTTTAATAGATAGATGATTCTGATTTCTTTTAATAAAGATTTTAAATTTTTCATAAGCTTCACTTTTATGTTTTTAGTACATCGTCCATGTATATCCAGAATAATTGTCTATTATGACGAACAAATATCTATTTTGATTTATATATTGTATTTGCGAAGGACCAAAACGATCTGGATGAAAGTTTATGGAGCTGATATGTAGAAATCATACCTTTTAACTTAAAATAATTTTTTGAGTTTCACTGGTTTATATGTATCTTATAAATTATACATTACAAAATTAATTTTGGGAAGACCTCTAACAAGATTATGTTTAGAAATTTTGGATAAAAGGTTAAAGTTTAAATGACTTATTCTTTGCCAAATTGAAGAGTCGCCTATAAAGACACATTGGATGTAAATGTTTTGTTTATTACCTTGGAAGACAATGTTTGACTCGTTACCTTCAATATAGTATCTATCATTTCGAATTTAATTTTATAGCCTAAATCGCATAATTGTCATATAACAAGTAGGTTATGTTTTAGATTCCTAATAATAAAACATTAGAAAAAGTAGAAGTTTTAGAACTACCTACATTGCGCACGCCGTTTACATATCCTTTAGAGTTGTTTGCATAATTGACCAATCCACCATCTTTGTAAACATCCTTCAAAATCTGGGGATATCCATTTATATATCTTGAACATCCACTGTTCAATATCCTCTAATTCTTTTTTATTTCTAGTGCTATTTTTCTAGATGTTTTTTCATCAATTTCCTTGTAACACGTATGTTCTTGCAAATTATACCTTTTCAAAAGATCAAGTCATTTTTTATAACAGACAAATACAAATCTTGAAAATAAAAATCATGATGATTCTGTGAAAAATCCATATGAATTTAGCCTTTATAATTTGATCAAAATAGCCATTTTAAAAAAATTCAAATCAAATTATGAATATTCTTAAAATCAATGCTTTTATACTAAGTGAGGGCGATGTGGAATAGGATATTAAGGTTATATTAACATTAAAGGGTATGAATAATGTTTATTTAGTTTATGAATACTTTTAGAAATCATTTTGGATAATGCTTATGAGTATGAATTCAATGATCACATAATCAATCAAAGAATCAAATAAGAAGTAAAGTAAATGAAGTAAAATGAAAAAGGAAAAACATATCAAATTTTACATTGATTCTTAGTTACACTACACCGAGTTTTGTAATCTATATGGCCTTTAGTTAATATCAATTTGATTACACTTCTTTATTTTAAGGATACAAGAAGACGCCCTCCAGAATCTCAGTTTTTGGGTGTAGCTAACTTGATTTTCAAGCAAGCAGTTCACTCCCAATTACTTTTCTAGGCACAGTCAAACCCTACGTGATTAAGGTCCACCAAGTAACACCCTCATAAGTTGTTTGATATTGTTTTTTTTACAAAGAATGCAGATTTGAATCTTCCAATCTTGATCACACTTTCTCTTTAACTCAGACTTGCACTTTGATCTTGATAGAATGATGATAATTTGATGTAGAATCAAATCAAAATTGAATTGCTTGATTCAATTTAAAAATCGATAGAGTATAAGTATAGATTTATTAGAAAATGAGAGAGGAGAGAGGGGAGTGAAGAAAGCTAGTTATATATTCGTTTATATAAGAAGATTAGAATGGTTATAGAGAATAGATAGATCAATTCAAATTTGAATTTTGAAATTACTGGTATCTATGTCAAGGTACATGATATGCCTACGATGACGTACTCATAGTGTATTTGAAAAATAATTTGTTAATAAAAGTTTTGAAAATATAATACAAATATATAATGATCTAAAACTATTTTAACACAGTAAATGTATATTTAAACATAACAAAACTCAAGAAAACATATCAAAGATATTTAAAAAAAATAAACTAAGTTAAAATTTATTATATTCAAAAATAATATATAATAAATCTATTAATCATAAATATCAAAACTGTAGTATTACATAATACCCAATCATAATTAAAAAGTCTAAAACCAAGATCTAAAGTATAATTAAAATAAAAGAATGAAGCAAAATCAAAATATAAATTTAAATAGTAATATAAAATCAAACTCTAAAGTACAATTAAAAATCAAAATATAAGTATTGAAATCAAAACTATAAGTATAATATTAAAATCAAAGTATAAGCATAAATATTAAAATTAAAAATATAAATTATCATATGTATATAAAAGTATATTAAAGTATAGATATTAAAACTCAACATTTCTTTTTGAAAATGGTTTTGGAGTTCATTTTTAAAACTAGAAATAAATAAATAAAACTTTGTAAAGAGATTTAAAAATAGGAATACTTTGGAAATATTTTGTAAAATAGATGGAGAGAGGTAAGCTTAGTGCAACTTGAGTTTTAACATTTAATCTAAGACTCAAAAATATTTCTGGATTACCTTGAATTCTTGCACTCTTCAATACTCATATGTCTTCATTCTTTGACTCTTGAATCATCGATCTAGATCTTCTTTCTTGCAGTCTTCATTATCAATACCTGTTTAAACATCTTGGAACAATACTAGTTGAAATATGTATATGCATGTCAGCAGTAGGATCGTAACCGAGTTTCTAAAATATTAATGCAAAACCTCTTGAAGGATGAAAGAAAATTGTTTTTACAATTGATATAATTTGATTTTCCAAGATATTTTGGTATAATGAATAGTTTATAAATTGGTTTATAAACAAAGAAAATTACGACGACTTAAATCCCGATATTTTAAAGGATTTTGAAACAGAATTACTATGATTTGAAAGTACTTGTAAATTATTATTGTGTAATTATTTATAACTCTGGGATATGAAATGATTTTAAATATAATCATGGATTCGGGTAATGTAACACCCCGTGAATTCTATAACGTTAAGTTTCACGAATTAAAGTATAATTAATTATAAATGATGAAATCAAGGGAAATGGGTTACGCCATTGCATTCGTCTCGAAATTCTGCTTGAGATAGAGTTCAAGTTTGCGTAAAACGGATATCGTATGAAGAAGAAATGGTCGAACGAAGTTGGGCAGAAAAGCCGGAAAACGGGTCAGAATGCACTGGCGCACTTGTGAAGTGCGCCAGAACAAAGTTGAACTGGCGCACTTGTGAAGTGCGCCAGTACAATTTTGGCCTGGCGCACCTGCCAAGTGCGCCCAGGTCAGAAAGACCTGCTGGTCAGGCCCTGGCTGGCCTGGTCAGGGTCTGGTCGAATTCTGATGCTTGGCTGAGTCACTAGGGCTTACATGTCTCTTTCTTATTGGCCTCTCTTGAGATGGATGGTCTGGATTCACCCTAGCTTCATCGACGGCTCAAAACAATTTAAAATTCTATAAATACAACTCAAGTCTAACCCTAAATTCACACAAATAATAGAATACAAAAGCTGTCATGCTGCTGGAGAGGAACTAGGAATGGCCGTCAATTAGAAAGCCTAGAGACAAGCCAACAAGCCTAAGAGACGAATCAAATTAAAGCTTAATCAAATCATTCAACGCAACTTTGCTACCCAAAGGAAAGCATCTCCAAATCAGAATAACAGAAATCAGAAAACAAGAATTCATCACACGTTGTAAGTATAGTGACCTTTCAAAATTTGAATAGAAACTGTGATGTGATTCGATGTAAATGAAAATATGAATCGTGTTGTTATAATCTTTGTGTATTGTAATGGTTCTATCATGACTTGTGTATTGATGTTTGTGGCATAAATTGATTGATGCAAGCCTACTAAACAATTGTATATGAAAACAATGGCACTTGCAAGTTTGTGGCAAAAACTAGGAATTGATCCCTTTTTGTATATGTCGATGGCATGGACTATGTATATTACCTTAGTCTAAATTAGAATTTATGTAAACATGTTATAGACCTTTTATGCCTACGTGACCCAAAATCTATGATATCATTCTTATGTTTATTGGAAAGTATAATTAGATTTATGTTTGCAAGTATAATTGGATATATGTTTCATAAACTATGCAAGTTCATGTTTATTTCCAAAATATAATTGGTTCCATGTCAAACATCGTTTGGGTTTCATAAACTATGCAAGTTCATGTTGAAATAGGCTATATGATTAGATGTAAAAATTGTACATTTTTGGTGAATATATAACATGCTAGTTTTTGTGGTCGATATTATGCCAAGTTAAACATGTTTAAACACAAGTTTGTATTTGCTAAACTATGCCATTTCATATGTCACCTACTTAGTCATACTTTGATTTGAATGCAAGTTCACATGACCCATGTTATATGTTAGGTGAATCGCCAAATTGCAAGTTCATGCGCCACACACCTTTATGTATTACATGTTCTTGATTTCCTCTTTTCCTCACGTTTATAAAGTTGGGCTGAATTGTGATAAGCCCAACACATGTTATAACGTTGCGAACAAACGTGGGTAATAACGTTGGGTGTAAAATATGAAAATATATATTGGCATGTTTGGCACATGCCAATGATTTTGACACATAAGCGGTATGAATTGAAATACCCAAAAATAAAAGATATGACATTTACATATAGTTGAGAAGTAATAAAATATGTAAATTTAGAAAACACGATATGCTTAACCCGAGGTTGGATTGAGTTGTGATGTAAACCTGCCCGGACCCACCCGGCTGTCCAGTAGTCACAACAATACCTATCCAATTTGGGTGGTTAAGCATTGAGCCCAATAAGGACCCGAGGTTAGACTGAGCTACGGTGTAAACCTGCCCGGAACCGACTGGCACATCCAGTAACCGTAGCAATACCTGTCTAATGTGAGTGGTCTGGTGCTCCTAAGAGGCTAAGGACAGATGGTAGGGTAAAGTCAATTATAACACTTAACCAAATTCAACATGTTAACAAGAATTGATGGGTGGGGTTAGGTAAATACAGACACTTAACCACTTAACATGTTTGACTAGAAAATCCTGATAACGAGGGACCCATTTCAGCAGTAACCCAAAGTTAGGTATCAACGGTACCCTGAAACTAGGCTAGGTGGGGCACGATTATTGGGCTGATTGTAAGCGGTCAAACGACGGCGGTGGGTGCACAGTGCAGGTCTAATAGGGTGCAGGCGTGCACACACTTCGGAGCAGACAACCAGGGCACTGGGGACACCAGTAGTATAACCTATGCCTTCTAGTTTTGTGTCAGGGCCGCCACCATGGGTCTTGATACACCCCATGGTGGGACCAGCATAGGTATCTACAATTCTTGGGGGTCGTATGACACATGTTAACGCGAGTAGGAGCCGATCTTTAATAAGAATGGGGATCACTTCACCCTCACCATGGGGTGTCAGTTAGAATGAATTCAAATAGGTGCAGAGATATAGTATGGGTGTGATAGTGCATTCGACACTTCCTTAGCTTGTGACACTTTCCTATTTTTGGTTTACATCCATCATACCCTTTTCTTATTCACATATTGAAGAGTTACTAGATTTACTCAGGCTTTATGTCTGACCCTATTTTCTTTTTGTCTTCTTTTCTTTCGTCCCCCCCCCCCCCCTCCTCAGGTCCACAGGGAGGAAACAGCTCAACTCAGTCAGACTTTCTACAAGCACCACGAACGTAGATGTATGATTTGGATCTTTCTTGCTCGGATAATGGCTTTGGATATCACTATTGGGATTTTTGCCACTTTATTTATGTTTTCATGCTTCTTTAATAATCAAGGCAGTTATGAGGTTGTAATGTTGGAAGTATTTTGAGACAATTATGGAAATCTTTGTTTGATACACGTATTGATGAAATAAAAGTTTGTTTGGTTTCCGTTGTTTAAAATATGTGTATTTATATCTGTCTTGAGTTCATCTGTGGCTTTTACTTATAAACCTCCACCAAAGTTAAGGCATTCCTTTGTGAGTGACCTTAATGGAGGTGGGGTGTTTCACTTGGTATCAGAGCATAGGTTTACCAGACAAGATAAAAGTTTTTGAAAATTGTTTTCAAAAAGAAAGTTTAAAGAAGCATTTTTTTTTTAGAAAAAAAGTGTTATATTTATAGAAAGATAAAATCCCCCAAAGCCATGTGCCCTATCTATCCCTCTCTATCCTTCGTTTTGAATTTTTCCTTTCCGTTTCAGTATGTCTGGGGACCTTACTCCCCAGCTACAGACGCTTTTACTCCTCCTCCTCTGCGCGAAACAGCAAGCGGGAAAATCGCAGAACAAGAAGACGGGTAATAGTCAAGGAGGAAAGGACCACAACAATAATAACAAGACACGTGAGAAAAGGAAGTGTTATTTCTGTGGCATTGTTGGGCATATAGTTCAGGATTGTAGAAAGAAGAAGATGAAGATGGGGGCATGCTTTCAGTGTGGTGATATTGGACATATCAGTAAGAACTTCCCTAAGAAGCAAGGGCAAGGCCTGCAAGCAGGACCTTCTGGGGGTACCTCTTTAATTTCTTATCCTAGATGCTTTGTTTTATCCTGCTTATCTTCTCAATCCTATCTTGAGAACTTTAGGTAGTAATATTTTTGTAGAAAGTGTAGTTTATCTTTATGATCATCCAATTCGTACACTTTTCGACTATGGCGCATCACACTCTTTTACTTCATCTGCCTTAGTAGAATCTCTGCATCTAGACACTAGTATGGTAGAAGATCCCTTAGTAGTTTCAAATCCAATTGGGGGCTCCTCTTACTTGTCAATGGTTTGTTTGGGTTTGAAAATCTCTATTCTCAGCGTTGAGTTTAGTTGTAATACCTTTGTTTTGGGCTTCTCGGGATATGGTTTGATCTTAGGCATGGACTGGTTATCCAGTAATAGTGCCATTCTTGACTGTGAGAAAAGAGTAGTTAGACTCTTGACTCGGCTTAGTAATACTCTAGAAATTTCTTATAATCCCTTGAATGCTGTTATGCTTATTTATCTAGAGTCGCTTGATGCTTCTGATGAGAATTTGCAATCAGTTAGAATAGTCCGGGAATATCCGGATGTCTTTGAGGAAGTGAAAGGCTTACCTCCGAGGCGGGAAATAGACTTCCTCATATATCTTGTGGATAACGCAAAGCCTGTAGCTTTACCTGTCGGACACATGGCTCCAAGGGAGAGAAAGGAGCTCATTAAGAAGGTTAAAGAACTTCTTGAAAAGGGGTTCATTAGACGGAGCATTTCGGAATGGGGTGCTCTAGTGGTGTTCGCAACCAAAGCAGACGGTTCGCTTCGCCTTTGCGTCGACTATAGGGAGTTAAACAAATTGATCAAGAAAAATAGGCACCCTCTTCCCCGAATCGACGATTTGTTTGATCAACTTGTAGGTGCGACGGTCTTCTCCCAACTTGATCTGGCAACTGGGTTCCATCAGCTAAGAGTAGCTGAAGACGGCATTGATAAGACAGCATTCAGAACCCCAGACAGTTTCTTCGAGTGGCTTGTCATGCCTTTCGGCTTGATAAACGCACTCGCTTATTTCGTAGACCTAATGAGCAGGGTGTTCAGAGAATTCCTCAACAAATTTGTGGTTGTCTTCGTAGATGATATCTTAATCTTCTCAAAGAGTGAGGAAGAACATGCTCAGCATCTGAAAGAAGTCATAGATACTCTCCGTGCACATCAACTAAAAGCCAAATTCTCCAAGTGTCACTTCTGGAGCAAAGAAGTAAGGTTTCTTGGGCATATAGTGTCCAAAGAAGGGTTGGCTGTGGATTCCGCGAAAGTGGTGGCAGTACAAGATTGGAAGACACCAAGAAATGCAACCGAAGTTTGAAGCTTTCTTGGGCTAGCCGGTTTTTATCGAAAGTTTATTAGGGATTTCGTGAAAATCTCAGCCCCACTCACAAGGCTAACAAAGAAGAATCTGGCGTTCACTTGGGATTTGGACTGCGAGTTTTCTTTCCAACGATTAAAAAGGGCTCTCACAACAGCCTCAGTTCTAACTCTGCCTGACGGAAGCAAAATGTTCACAGTATACGCGGATGCATGTGGAACGGGACTAGGCGCTGTTCTAATGCAAGAAGGAAAGGTAGTAGCTTATGGCGGAAGACAATTGAAGGTTCATGAAAAGAACTACCCAACCCACGATCTTGAGTTAGTCGCCATCGTCTTTGCACTTAAGTCTTGGCGCCATTATCTCCTAGGTGAGATGTTTGAATTATACACTAACCATAAACCGTTGAAATATCTCTTCTCCTAGAAGGATCTTAACTTGAGGCAGCAAAGATGGATGGAGATTCTTGCCTCGTATGATTTTGAAATTTCCTATACTCCCGGAAAAGGCAACGTAGTAGCAGACGTGTTGAGCCGAAAGAAACTGACCCTAAGCCCTCTCTTTGTGGAAAGGCAAAACTTGGAGTATATAGCCAGTTTCAACTTTAGGCCCTCCTCGGATTTTGTACCGGGTTTGTTAGCATCTTTCGAAGTACGCCCTACTCTCTTAGACTCAATAGGGGCTGCCCAACGTGAAGACCCTCAGCTTGTGGATGTGATTGATAAACATATTAGGTGTGAGACTTCTAGTCACCTCAGTAGATACGCCATCAATGATAAGGGTTGGCTGAGACGAGATGGAAGATTATGCGTCCCACAAGCAAGGGAGTTGACAAAGAAGGTTCTCGAGGAAGCGCATCATTCCAAGATGACTATACACCCTGGCGGTGATAAGATGTACAAGGATATAAAAAGGACTTTCTTTTGGAGCGGTATGAAGCAAGACGTGGCAGATTTCATTTCTAAGTGCATAACCTGCCAACAGGTTAAGGCAGAACAAAAGAAGCCTGGAGGACTACTTCACCCTCTAGAGGTCCCACAGTGGAAGTGGGATAGCATTTCAATGGACTTCAATGATGGACTGCCTAGGTCGAGAAGAGGCAACACTAGCATTTGGGTAATAGTGGATAGGCTTACTAAAAGCGCCCACTTTATACCTATCAAGAGTAGAAGGACTGCCTCATCTCTAGCATCTCTTTATCTCAAGGAAATAGTTCGACTCCATGGGATACCCTCCAGCATTGTTAGTGACCGAGACCCTATTTTCACAAGTGAGTTTTGGCGGAGTCTGCAAGAAGCTGTAGGCACACAGCTATGTTTGAGCATGGCTTATCACCCCCAAACAGATGGCCAGACGGAAAGGGTGAATAGAGTTTTAGAGGATCTTTTAAGACTTTGCATTCTTGACTTTAGAGGGACATGGGAGGATCACCTTCCTTTAGTGGAATTTTCCTACAACAACAGCTACCAAGCTACCATCGGCATGGCACCCTTCGAAGCCTTGTATGGAAGACCGTGCAAATCACCAACTTTTTGGTGGGAGTCTACAGATAAGCTTAAACTTGGGCCAGACATGATTCGAGAAACTTCAGAGAAAGTGGACTTGATACATAGGAGAATGAAGACAGCCCAAGACAGACAGAAATCCTACGCCGACAAAAGAAGGACCGACCTTGAGTTTGAGGTTGGGGACAAGGTTTTCCATAAGGTATCCCCTTTAAGGAACATTGTTCGCTTTGGATCCACAGGAAAGCTAGCACCAAGATTTGTAGGACCGTTCCCTATCATCGAGAAGATTGGGAAAATGGCTTATAGAGTAGATCTGCCTGAAAGATTGGCCGTAATTCACAACGTCTTTCACATTTCTCATCTTCGGATATGTCTACATGAATCAGTGGAAGTGGTGGAGCCAAGCATTCTAGAAGAAGCCGAAGTGGAACGTGAAGCAACTGTGAGGAGAGTTCCAACTCGAATCGTAGGAACTGAAATCAAAAAGCTACGCAACCGCGAAGTCAAACTCGTTAAAGTTCAGTGGAGCGACGCCGAGGAAGACGCGACTTGGGAAACTGATGAAGGAATACGCGCTGCCTACCCTCTTCTCTTTTAGGGTACATCTTTGACCTCTCCTTTTCTTAAGTTGTGCTTGTATCTATCTTTTTAGGTATATCCCCTCGATATTATCCTTTATCCTTAGGTAGAAACCCCTTTGGATGTAAACGTGTATTTGAAACATGTTATGGTTGATGGCTGCAAGTGGTTGCTAGTGGTTGCTCGTGGATGCATATATACACACAACCTAGGTCTTAGATCGGCTCAATCACTACATACTGCATATGCATATATGTATTCTTATTTGTATATGGTTGAAAACTTGATATGCTGTCATATGGCCGTCGCATCTGTATGAATAGTTGTGCAATCATGTAGAATTATGAGTAGGAAAAATTTGCATACATAATGGATTCATGACACTTACATGACTCGCATTAAGGAGGTCAACTGAATCAGTAGACCGCCTGATTTCTGCATTAGATAAGGACATGTACACACACTATGCATATGATCATGAAGCATTAGAAGTCTTTTAAGGACAGTGGATGCCTGTGTTTGTTGGTTGAGTAGATGGACTGTTGGATGGGAGGATATACATTCTTCCTAACTTGAAGATTTCGGGGATGAAATCTTTTTAAGTGGGGGAGAATGTAACACCCCGTGAATTCTATAACGTTAAGCTTCACGAATTAAAGTATAATTAATTATAAATGATGAAATCAAGGGAAATGGGTTATGCCATTGCGTTCGTCTCGAAATTCTGCTTGAGAAGAGTTCAAGTTTGCGTAAAACGGATATCGTATGAAGAAGATATGGACGAACGAAGTTGGGCAGAAAAACCGGAAAACGGGTCAGAATGCACTGGCGCACTTGTGAAGTGCGCCAGAACAAAGTTGAACTGGCACACTTGTGAAGTGCGCCAGTACAATTTTGGCCTGGCGCACCTGCCAAGTGCGCCCAGGTCAGAAAGACCTGCTGGTCAGGCCCTGGCTGGCTTGGTCTGGGTCTGGTCGAATTCTGATGCTTGGCTGAGTCACTAGGGCTTACATGTCTCTTTCTTATTGGCCTCTCTTGAGATGGATGGTCTGGATTCACCCTAGCTTTATCAACGGCTCAAAACTATTTAAAATTCTATAAATACAACTCAAGTCTAACCCTAAATTCACACAAATAATAAAATACAGAAGCCGTCATGCTGCTGGAGAGGAACTAGGAATGGCCGTCAATTAGAAAGCCTAGATACAAGCCAACAAGCCTAAGAGACGAATCAAATTAAAGCTTAATCAAATCATTCGATGCAACTTTGCTACCCAAAGGACAGAATAACAGAAATCAGAAAACAAGAATTCATCACACGTTGTAAGTATAGTGACCTTTCAAAATATGAATAAAAATTGTGATGTGATTCGATGTAAATGAAAATAGAATCGTGTTGTTATAATCTTTGTGTATTGTAATGGTTCAATCATGACTTGTGTATTGATGTTTGTGGCATAAATTGATTGATCCAAGCCTATTAAACAATTGCATATGAAAACAATGGCACTTGCAAGTTTGTGGCAAAAACTAGGAATTGATCCCTTTTTGTATATGTCGATGGCATGGACTATGTATATTCCCTTAGTCTAAATTAGAATTTATGTAAACATGTTATAGACCTTTTATGCCTACATGACCCAAAACCTATGATATCATTCTTATGTTTATTGGCAAGTATAATTAGATCTATGTTTGCAAGTATAATTGGATCTATGTTTCATAAACTATGCAAGTTCATGTTTATTTCCAAAATATTATTGGTTCTATGTCAAACAACGTTTGGGTTTCATAAACTATGCAAGTTCATGTTGAAATAGGCTATATGATTAGATGTAAAAATTGTACATTTTTGGTGAATATATAACATGCTAGTTTTGTGGTCGATATTATGCCAAGTTAAACATGTTTAAACACAAGTTTGTATTTGCCTAAACTATGCCATTTCATACGTCACCTACTTAGTCATACTTTGATTTGAATGCAAGTTCACATGACCCATGTTATATGTTAGTTGAATCGCCAAATTGCAAGTTCATACGCCACACACCTTTATGTATTACATGTTCTTGATTTCCCCTTTTCCTCACGTTTATAAAGTTGGGCTGAATTGTGACAAGCCTAACACATGTTATAACGTTGCGAACAAACGGGGGTAATAACGTTGGGTGTAAAATAAGAAAATATATGTTGGCATGTTTGGCACATGCCAATGATTTTGACACATAAGCGGTATGAATTGAAATACCCAAAAATAAAAGATATGACATTTACATATAGTTGAGAAGTAATAAAATATGTAAATTTAGAAAACACGATATGCTTAACCCGAGGTTGGATTGAGTTGTGATGTAAACCTGGCCGGACCCGCCCGACTGTCCAGTAGTCACAACAATACCTATCCAATGTGGGTGGTTAAGCATTGAGCCCAATAAGGACCCGAGGTTAGACTGAGCTACGGTGTAAACCTGCCCGGAACCGACCGGCACATCCAGTAACCGTAGCAATACCTGTCTAATGTGAGTGGTCTGGTGCTCCTAAGAGGCTAAGGACAGATGGTAGGGTTAAGTCAATTATAACACTTAACCAAATTCAACATGTTAACAAGAATTGATGGGTGGGGTTAGGTAAATACAGACACTTAACCACTTAACATGTTTGACTAGAAAATCCTGGTAACGAGGGACCCGTTTCAGCAGTAACCCAAAGTTAGGTATCAACGGTACCCTGAAACTAGGCAGGGTGGGGCAAGATTACTGGGCTGATTGTAAGCGGTCAAACGACGGTGGTGGGTGCACAGTGCAGGTCTAACAGGGTGCGGGCGTGCACACACTCTGGAGCAGACAACCAGGGCACTGGGGACACCAGTAGTATAACCTATGCCTTCTAGTTTTGTGTCGGGGCCACCACCATGGGTCTTGATACACCCCATGGTGGGACCAGCATAGGTATCTACAATTCATGGGGCTCGTATGACACATGTTAACGCGAGTAGGAGCCGATCTTTAATAAGAATGGGGATCACTTCACCCTCACCATGGGGTGCCAGTTAGAATGAATTCAAATAGGTGCAGAGATATAGTATGGGTGTGATAGTACATTTGACACTTCCTTAGCTTGTGACACTTTCCTATTTTTGGTTTACATCCATCATACCCTTTTCTTATTCACGTATTGAAGAGTTACTAGATTTACTCAGGCTTTATGTCTGATCCTATTTTCTTTTCGTCTTCTTTTCTTTCGTTCCCCCCTCCCCCCCAGGTCCACAGGGAGGAAACAACTCAACTCAGTCAGACTCTCTACAAGCACCAAGAACGTAGATGTATGATTTGGATCTTTCTTGCTCAGATAATGGCTTTGGATATCACTATGGGGATTTTTGTCACTTTATTTATGTTTTCATGCTTCTTTAATAATCAAGGCAGTTATGAGGTTGTAATGTTGGAAGTATTTTGAGATAATTATGGAAATCTTTGTTTGATACACGTATTGATGAAATAAAAGTTTGTTTGGTTTCCGTTGTTTAAAATATGTGTATTTATATCTATCTTGAGTTCATCTGTGGCTTTTACTTATAAACCTCCACCAAAGTTAAGGCATTCCCTTTGTGAGTGACCTTAATGGAGGTGGGGTGTTTCAGTTAACCCCTGACTAAAAAAGGGAGTGATTAGGTTTGTAATCCCTTGATGATGGTCTGCTCTGGGATTCAGAGAGACATCATTTATTGATATTAAATGTGTATAATAGGTCATAACTAGACCTTGTCATCGGAGGAGAACCTCTCGAATATATGACATATGTGTTGCTACGTTTTACCATGAATATTTGAGTTTTTGAAATGATGTTTGGTTTTGAAATCTTGAAGTAAAGTATGATTCGATATGAAAGAACATATAATATTTCAAATGATTTGAAAATAAAAACCAGTGATCTTATTGACATCTTCTATACTCTGATCTGGTGGTCCTCCTCTAACCACCATTCTAATCATCTCAGTCATTTTATTTGTGTTGTTTGTTTGAATCATTTGATCCATAGTTGTATTCTGCCTTACAATCATATAAGCTCTCCTATCTCAAATTCAGGGATACGCTCCTTTGGTCTCTGTCGATTAAAGTTTTTATCAACCACTCTAGTTCCATCTTGAGCATCATTCCTTCTAGGAAATTCTAGTACATATCCTTCCAACAGTGGCCTTCTAACACTGAGATCTGCATTTCCCACTCTAGATCCTTCAGTCCTTGGAGTTTCTACAGTGACTCCAATATTGCTACAACTTTTTTGATGTTTGCTCCAGCATCCCAACATTTTCAATACTTCTCTCGAGTATCTGGCATTCTACTTGCATGGGGATTGTACCCACTTGTCATAATCCAGCTCTATAAGTTCCTATCTCAATTCATGGAGTTTGATTCTAACTCCCTGTAGATGCAGCCATCCCTAATCTCTCCGTTCTTTGAAAAAATTAATTTGTCTTTCCAAGATCCCATCTTGCGTCTCCTTTATCATCTTCTCTACTTTAACCCTTGTGGAAAATCTTGATCTATTTGAGTTTGAATGAAAATTTTGACTTCCTTTATGTACAAATTAGTTCCCTTCAGTTCTAGATCTTTCATATGTTTTAGATCTATTTCTAGTTTTTGCCATTTCTTTGTACCTTCAACTTCTAAGCTCTTTCCTTTGTGAGTTAAACACTCAATGAAGGCACCAAATATTAACTCTAAAAATGGATATAACCCTAGATGCTTGTGAAAACATCAACCTCAACGGAATTCTCGATAATCAGTAACACTAATCCCATATAAATAGCAAGTAATAGATATGAACAGTAAAGGTAACATAAGAGTTTTATAATGGCTCAACTATTTATGACCTTTGTCCACTTCAATCAAAATATTATCAATTCTTCTAGTTAGATCTCTCTGAATCTGAAGTAGCTTTCCTTAAATCTAGATTACAATTGACTATAATTGTTTGGAGGAGATAAGAAGTGAAAAAAAATTGATGATTCAATAGAGCAATTGTGTACCCTTTCCAGATTTAATCCAATAAAGTCTTAGCGTAGTCAGCAAAATCCCCACCTCTAGTTGATCAACATCTTGTATTAATATGTGTTTGCGGACAAGTTGGGCTAGGCTACTACATCAAGAGATTTTCATTGAACATAGGAAGGCTGGCAAAAAAAGCTTTGGGTAATATGAGTTGAATTGATGGATCGATATTGATCCATAGGGAATGGATCGATATCAATCCATAGCAGCGAACTACATTATGTTGCATATTTCTTTGCGAGTTTTCTTATCTTCTTATAATGACCTCACCAAGTTTCATTGCATTTGGACATTGTTTACTTGTACTTTATACTCGAGTAGTACTGAACTACTCTCCAGAATGTATGATCCTTCAACAACTTAAGATACAAACATAGAAATGCAACAAAACTTGGAGGTGGACTAATGAGTGATAAGTATCGAGATAGTATAGCCCATGACATGTCGTACCCATTGGTTATGGATTGGTACTGATCTATAAGAGATGGATTGGCACCCATTCATATGCCTAACTTACGTTTGGGTCCTCCAAGTTCAAAGAGCAAGGTCAATTAATTACTCCTTCAATACTTAACCATATTGCATGAAATTTCACATATGAAATGTAGATGGGTATGATGCCCTCCTACATGAGTCACAGGCCATGAGGGTCACTGCTGATAGGTCAGATTATGTCCATCAAACTGACTAAATTATAGGAAGATTCATCTATTACTCATTCAATAATTATCTGATTATCATGAAATTTTGGAAATGCACTCTATATGATGTGTGATACCTAAACTATGGACCGCAAATGGTGGGTCCTACCTAGATGGATCTGGTCTGACCCATATGATATGGGTCGATGCCGACTTGTAAGATCTTTTTCAAATGGCTCTATTTTTTTTATGGGCCTTCTATTATGTCTTCTTAGTGTTCCTTCCGAATTTCAAGTCAATTGGAGTCCATACGAGTTCTCTATGTTCTGTTGAAGCTGTTTTGATCCAAAAGTGAGTAAACACCGGTTGATGTATGGAAATCGACGAGTGCAATGTCTAACTCAAAAATGAGAAGCTTATGTTATAGGCCACCATTTCTCAACTACGATGAACATAAGAGAACAGTCAAATAAATAAGGGGGTCGAACTTGTATGAAAATGAAAAAAGGACTAGTATGTAGCTTATTTACTAGACACCGAGGAAGTCTATCATAATATTCTGCTATACACTTAACCAACTAACACAATGATACTACAAAACAAATATTTGTTTGTGTTTAATGCAATTTATATATTAAATAATAGTTCACGATTAATATACAAGATGTCTTGATATTTATTTAGTATATTAATGGTTATATAATGTTAAGAGTTATACCTCAGTCGAGTCCAAAGTTGTAAACATATGATGCACGTATCCTTTGGGTAAATTGTGCAAAATCCATAAGTCTTAAATACTTGTCACGGGGGAAAGGAGCAATGTAAAGTGGAACAAACCATCGAATGGTATTCTTGCCAAATAGTATTTCGATGCTTTTTTGTTTCAAACATTTAATAACCTAAATGTTTTCAAGAATTAAGAGTCCGGGGAGGGTTAGTCATGGGTTTTATATACGCCATGATGTGGACGCTTATTTAATAAGTGTCACGTGTTGGACGCTCATTAAATAGACGCCCAATTAGACCTCTAATCGGTTGGGATGCTCTAACCTTGCTCAAGGGGTTTTCTATGGACCAGATGTATAATAATGATAAGATATAATAATGATAAGAGATAACACAAGTTAAGGCAATAGTTGTTTCACCTTTAGTAGTTATGAGTATGCTTTCTAGGTTCAATAACGACCAAAACCATTTATAAATATAATGACATCAATTGAAACAAGTTAATCTTATGCCCTTGATAAACTAAGGTACGTACGCAGCTAGAAATTGCAGCGTTTCCATTTTGGACGTGTACGACGCATCCAAAACGATAACGGTCCAATTTGCCTAGTTTTCATATTGAATAAAATTGAACTATTGGTTTTCAACATGTCGAACGCCAACTGTTCTATTTTCCTACCTGTTATAAAACATATTTACCTCTATTCTCCCCACCTCGATTGAAATGCACCTCCTCCCCATTTTTTATTTTTTCGGAGACATTTGCAAAATTTCAGGTAATTTTTCTACTAATATCCTCACTTTTATCGTATCGACTACATAATTTTTTTGTAATTTTTTAATTAATGTTCAAATTTTGACTTTACAAAGTTATAGTCCGCTCTTCTGCCTCCGTTACTCTGCTTCTTCATCCACGCCGATTGCAGATTAAACACATGAATGCGTCGAAGAGTTCATTGACATATACATCAGTCATTAAAACCTAAGAGGAAGCACGAGCTCATTTTTATCGGTTGTAGTAGATTTCAATGAATGGTTTAATGAGCACTGGATCAAAACATAAATAATGAACAAATCAGATAACTTGAAATGTCTCTGAAGGAGAGATTGGAATAAATTGCTTAAGATACCAGTAGGCGAATGAGATGTTCAAAATGATTTTCTCGACAGACCGAAGAAATGGTGGTAAGTGCAAGTACTAGAAATTTTGAAGAAATAATTCGCTAAAATTCATAAAGTTAAATGAGATGTTTGCTGGATGCATAGAAAATGATGTTTGCTAGAATGAGACAGCAGAAGCTTTACCGCTTCAGCCCTACCCTCAGCCCCAGCCTTTACTACTATCAATCCAACTTGATACGGGGATTGAATTACTGGTGACGACACACCTGCTCACCCATATGTCCCTTCTTCGGTAGACATGTGAGTTCGAGTAGAGATGGATTTTTTTTTAGGCAGCAAGTTTCTTTGACGCATTGCGTCTCTCTTTTATTTGTTGTTGCCGACATTCAAAGGTGTGAGATTATGTAGTTTTTTCATACCGATCTCTCTGCTATGGATATGGTGGATGTACCATGTTACAAAGACCTGCATGCGTATATTAGTTGTCAGTTAAATAATTTTCATCATCCATAGTAGCAGGGTTTTTTTTAGTTTCACTATGCCAGAAATCGAATCAGACGACAGATATCCACTGTTGTCTAATTGCATATCTTTATGTCGTTAAATCCCATATCATCTCATTTTATATCAGACCACAGATTTAACTCATCGTCTGATATGCACTAACACATTAAGAGAAAATAAACCATACATTGTTTGATGTTATAGTATCATTTCTAAAAATTTCTATGAAACAATATATATATATACATATATATATATATATATATGTATGTATGTATATGTATGTATGTATGTATATAGACTGATGTGCATATCAATTACACTTATGTTATATTTATAAAATGAAATAATGATCTGTTTTATTTAAACAAATATTATATTTCAAATCAAATTCAAATACAATACAACTTTTATACTTACATTTTCAAATGCAATACAATAATGCAACTTTTCTCTACACTCTCATATATAACATTCATTTTATTAGCATTCACTTGCACTTACTTGAGTTTATTTTTTATATTGAACTTCATTTGCTTGCTCCAGCTTGTGTCCAGCTATCTCTTATACCTTTCGAATGAACAACACAGTAATGGAAAAGGAAACAAACCTAAATTGCAAAAATAAAATAAAATTTGAATATAATATTGTCTCAGTTTATGGGTTTGTTTTCTCTTCATGGTTTAGACAATGATAAGGTACCAAGGGAAGTGCAATATAGTGTACTAAATCAAGGCATAGGCATATGACAGTAAGGAAAACGACCAAGCTCAAACATGTCGGCAATAATACATTTACAGGTCCAAAACGAGCAAAAAAAGAAGAAAATAAATAAAGAAAGAAGAAAATGGATACAATACTAAAGTTTTTACAGGCTTGACAAAAATAAGTCGTCAATCTCTAACAAACAATTAAAAAAATAAAAAATAATGAACAAAGTTAATGAATGTTACTCTGTCTAATTGTAATTAAAAATATAATGATAGTCCTTATTTTCAAAAAAAGAGAAAAGCGACATGGTTATAAGCAGTACATATAATATATCATATACCTATGTTAAACCAAATTTTTTGAGAAGTTTTAGACTTGAGCATTTGTCAACAATCAATCCAACACCTTCATTAGTCATGCTGCGTAAAATGAAAGATCCGGACTTCTCAAATTTGAACACCTCCTGGTAATTGCAACTGTAGTCTATTGAGAATCCTGAAAAAACAATATGACCAAAAAACAAGAAAAATCTAAATTTCTACTAATTGCATGCGGATAAAACATGTGCATGCTCCAGTTTGATGAATTGCCGCCCTTATTCAAATGAAATTTTAAGTCACTTTTCTGATTTCGACAAACAACCCTCACTTTCCATTGATATATTTCTTTCCTTAAGAAGGAATCAAAATACACCAAAACTAGACAAATTTGATGAAATCATGAAACAACAAAAATAACATATAACACATACTCCTAGGACATAAGACATATTTGAAATTTTCTAATTATAAGAAGCTGTATGTTACATAGGCAATATAAAAAAGAACCATATATGTATGCACCATAGCTTAAATCAAATTGACAGTTTACTGTTATTGAAATTCTCTATCAAAATGCAGCATGCAAGAATTTGCATATTTACTAAATTCCATTTCACCTTTGAATAAGTATAGTACATCTGTTGTCTTAATAATATGCCAATAAATTTTCCTAACCTATAAATCATGTTTGAACAATAATTCGTAGATTCCTCTAATAAAATGCGTGACTATAACTAGTACAATAAGGAAAACAACATAAGGGGATCATAATATATAATTAGGAAAAGACAAAGAAACATAATATAATATTTTGTTTCTAAAACCTAGTTAGAATTCCAATAACAAATGTTGCCAAATCAAAACATCTGTGAGCTTGAAATTCATGAAAACAGAGTTACGAACTACTTAAAAATAAAGAAAATCTCATCTAAGAATTAAAATGGAAAAACAATTGGTTTATACCTCACTTTAGGTTAAATGATTTAGCATTGTGTTTATACAACTTCACAACAGGATAACTCCTAAGGATGGCTATCCTTAAGCTCATAATTGGAACGGATCTAGTAAAGAAGTAACCAAGCAACAATTAACTATAAATTCGTCGATAATTCAAGAATTAGTATTAATATGTTGTCTTTCGCACCTGATATGGCAAGGAGCTACTGTTGCACTACCAATAGCTTCCCTGAAGAGTTTATTTTGCGCTCATATGATTGGAGAATAAAGGAAATCACCCCATTACCTGTAACCATAAATTATCTAAAGCAACTTTACTTCTGAAGCTTGTTAGAATAAAAGTGACCACAAAGCTATACATATTAACCATTCCTTGTTAGCAATCTAACAAAGCTAAACAAACATGACATGATGAAATCCCAATCACAACAGCATTGTGAGGTACAAGCCACCGAAGAAAACACGCTAACATGATAACATAACATAAACTGAAGATATAGAGGCAAAACAGTTTCAACAAACTTCAAAGTTTATTGAATGTCAGGCTAGGGGGTGAACAAAAGAATTGTGTTAATTAACTCAAAACAGAAAAAACAACAGCTAAAACTGTTAACAACCATTAACATAGCCAAACGACTCCAAAAAGCATCCCATGAGCATCGATCGACCAGAAAAACCCTTAGCAAACCACTTTGACTGTAGTGTTAGAAGTAATAAAAAGACCACGTTGCCCGAATAAACCCAATCTAATTCCAGAGCAGCCCCAATCGAGAACCACCGCCTAAAAACCTAAAACCCAAACACACCATGCTTTACGTCAAAACGATTCGAAAACAACTCCAGATTTGGTGTTAGTCTAGCGTTGAGGTGAACACGAGGAAGGAAGGTCAGAGAGTAGTAACGAACAAGACCAGTAAGGAAGTAGACATCTAAAGGTGATGAGGCGGACATCCGACATTTTGATTTGGGGAAGAGTACAAAAACCCTGACTTTGATTTTTAATTCGAATTTGGTTCAGTCAATTTGGTTTTGAGAGTGAGATTAAAGGGTTTTATTGATTTTGTTTTGAGAAGAAGGGAAGAGGGAACGCAAATCATTGAGGGGGAAATAACCTGAGGAAGACGACCACCAAAATATTAGGGGAAACAAAATAAAAAGAGTGACCACAATATAACTGGTAGGGAAAAGTTGGAGCTAAAACTAAAAAAATTGATAACTTAAATAAGATGACATATAAAATATTGTCTGAATTCCAAGGTTGTATATAGAGAATTCACATTCGTGTTCAGACAGCAGGGTATTATTTCCATATATTGTGTGAAACAGTGGAAAATGTTGAGACAATAGCAAATCAAGCTTATGTTGTGTGATCACTATTATCTGATTCAATTTTTGGCGTAGTATTTATAGTTTGTTTTTCTAGTTTGATTGGTTCGCTAATATTTGACATATATTTAAATTGAGTGAAACATCGAATTTACTTTGATGTGTTTTATTTGTAACTATTAAGCATATGCTATACAACAAAACAAATAATTAATTAATTAAAATTTACAAACTAAAATACCAACTTAAATGTCTCGTTCAGATGTCCTAGTTAAAACCACAAACACATGACCCGCTTAATTCCCTACTTCGCTTAAATATCCTATTAAAATACTCCGCTTATCTTGCTTCTACTACATGCAAACGCATCCTAAAAATAGAATGTATTGTTTGATATTTATTGTGTTTTAAGTTTTGAGGGTTCACATGTATTACAAAATATAAATGTTGAGGTACGGCAAATGGAAAAAAAGAAAGAAAGATGAAGGCGGGGTTGAAAGGAATGTAATAACGATGAAATAGTAAATTACCTTTCGTTCTTACATTACTTTTTAAAACATAAAAAATAAGTAATTATTTTCAATTTTGAGTGTTAATTTAATTTTCTAAATGGTAATTTTTCACATTACACATCATTTGTATTATCGTTGAAAATCTAAAATTAAAAAGGGGATTGTTAAAGGGACTCCATTTTTTGTTAAGTAAGGTAACATTTTTAATTTATTATATAATTGTTAAGGGGAAGACAAATTAAATTAGTCTCCTCTTAAACATATAAATAAAAATTGCAATATTAACTCTAAATCCTCCTTAATATAAACCTTAGAACCTAAATCCTAATTTCCTCAATGTAACAACCCAAAATCCGACAGACCGGTTTCATACAAAATTCTAATCTGTCGAAACCCGTGTTGGTTTGTCTGGTATCTTGCAGAAAAGACAAAGATAATAAACATATCAGAGCTCAGAAAACATCTCATAGTGGAATGAAATAAAATAAAATATAGCCTTACCCAGATAATAATACTGCCTAACCAACATCCAAAGCTATCATATCTCCGCTACAAATCTAACCTACGAGTATGTTATGAGAAGGGGGTCAGAACACAAGTTCTGGTAACTGGATTTAAACTACACATTTTGGATAACCCTATATATACCATCCAGTTACATTATCTTATTTATTAAGTTACTTGGGTTAACAGCACTCAAGGCTTACATACGTGTCGTATTCGTCTACTTCCCAGTGGATTAACCTAATACAATATATATAGCTACCCCCAACATTACGGTACACCCATGGTACCCCACTCGCACGGTCTCCATCGTAATGCCATAGAAATATACGTAGTCACTCATCCTACGCCAGAACGACGTACGGATCTCTATATAACAACGCTATGTTCTGCATGAACCGTCATCGCCATGTTACATAAGCGTACAGATTGCCACCTTTGATTGAATCAGATTCCATCACAGAGTAATCCCCTAGAGTCTACGACACTACCTGTAGCAGACATGCATGTATCTAAAATTTCTTACGTACGTATCGTCAATCGTACTCGATGCCTCAACCTTAATGATACACCATCCGGAAACGGTATGCATGTATACGCATGTTTATCTACTGTGCACCGATTATGGTCTACATTTTCACAGTAGCTATAGTCCCAACTGACCCCTCCATCAACTAGTGAAAGACTAACAGAATTGAAAGCTAGTGACGTGGTCTAGAAAAACAACAAACAATGAACCCTAATATGCATGTCCCTCAACCATAGCCTTGATAGAAAAAGTTTGATGGTCTATTGGTTTAACTTTCCGTCTTTCTGCATCACGCTGATTGTTGATGATTGATACCCGACGATTACTATCAATCAGATGGTTAAACCCGCCTAAGGCAAACAAATGAGATGGTCGTAACTCGCCTAGTCATAAAGCAAAACGATCGTCGAATCACCTATGCCACTCTACAGCCTTCTGACTGCCCATTATCGTGGCAATCAAGGTATATTCACCGGGTACTAACGCACAGACCCAACCTCTGCGAACATAGCCTAGACGCTGCTACCGCACAATGGACTACTAGGACCAGGAGTACCCTCCATGTCCGAAGAAGTCGCGAGCTTCCCCTTATAGCCCTTCGAAGCCAGCAAAACATCAGCAAAACAACAGGCAGAACATGCAGAATAATCCAATGGACGTGCAATCCCCTCGTGTCTCATGACACCACGATGACCTACCCCCATTGGGCTATTCACGTTCACACGTACAGACTGCTCCAAGCGCCTCAATTTGACGTGTTATTAGACCCTATGTCTAAAAATTTAATTACGCGCTTTCTCTTCCTCATCAGATTTTCAGTTAACTTGATTATTTCAGTTCGTGTTGACTTCTTATTGAAGTTACCAAGTTCCTCTTGCTTATCGATTCAAGTATATAACTTAACCCATTTAAGTTCATTAACAAGCCTTTAGCATGTTATTCTTATCAACCGATTTAAGATTCTTAGGTTTTCAGATAACATATTCTTTTTATCAGCAGGATTCAGATACTCAGGTTTTCAGATTACTTAATTCATAATTAAGTACAACTTATTGCATTTCATTAGTTCTTTTTTCTCTACTTGTTACAAACAACAGGTTTCAAGTTTCCAGATTTACAGATTACTTAATTTATAATTAAGTACAGCTTATCTAATTACATAAGTTATCACATTTTTCTATCGTTTATTATAAGCTAAGCTATAATTTCAACTTGTCCCTAGAACAAGCCTACCTATTATCTTTCGTTTTCCCCTTCAGGTTTATTCATAATAGGTTATTATTATTCCCAGTTCATTCCAATTCTTTTACTGTTGTAATTTTCTGTAACAACCCGGAATTTTAGAACAAATTTAAAAAATTTATTTTAACAATTATAATGGATTTTGAAAATTTAAAATAATTTATTTTAAATAATAGTGATTAAAACTTTATTTAAATCGAAGTTAGAACGAATATATTTATTTTAATTATAAAAGGAGTCAGAAATAGCATGGTAGTTTGAAAATTTGAATTCGAACTTTGACTGAATGTATAGGATTCAAAATAAATCAGATTTTAGTAAAACCAAAAATATTTAAATCTGTTTAAAAATATCTTTCTAACGAATCTGAAAAATTGAAATTTCATAGCGGGAATAAAAAGTTGTGGCCAGTTAAATATTCAGAATATTCGCTATGGAATTTATATATACTTTTTAATATAATAAATAGCCATTTTACAAACGACTTCCGTTTTCGATGAAACCACTTTGGTAGAATCCGGAATGTCAAATTATTGCAAGATTCCAATTTTCATAATTTTTAGAATTAATATGTGAGCGTGGCAAAAGAAAATATGTTTTGTCAATTTTAGTCAATTTGGATGGACCAAAAAATGACCATTTTTCAAACGGTCTCCAAATTTGACGAAATTAATTTTGTTAGGATCGTATCGTCAGAACATAACTAGATATAATTTTTCTAAAAAATTTAAAGTCAGTATGTGGCCTTGGTAAATTTATATGTACGATCAAATTTAATAATTACATGTTTTATATTTTAAAATAAAGAAAAGTGGGCTGAAACGATTGAATGGGAAGATGAGACCTAGCCCATTGGGTCTGGAATAGGGTTATTTGGCAAGGGGAAGTATTCATTGGGCTGAATTTGGAGCTATCAGGAAATTAATGGGGTTTTATTTGCTGACTAGAAATTTAATAATATTTGATTATAAATAATAATTTAACCTAACCCTAATTTCAAAACAACCAGCTGCCGCCTTTCTTGAATCCATGGCTACGCTCATCCCATCTTCTTCCTCCTTTCTCTTCTAATCCACTAATATTTTCGAAATCATATAAAAGGAAAAATCAAAGAGAGGCATGAGATCTTCTATAGAGGCATGAGATCTTCTACATGAACAGCTGAGATCATTTATCGGTTAGTAAATGGTGTGATTTCTATGCTTAAGTGGTCGTCGTTTGAGGTGGGTTCTACGCCACCTGAGGCGTGCGAGTTGAGCCAGATCGCAGGCGATTGGAGGGGCCACGTAGGCGGAGAGCATGGCGCTCGAGGATCGTTGTCAGGATCGACGATGGTGGAGCAAATTGGAAACCTTAGATGTAGCGATGGGTTTGGTTTCTTCAAATCGACCTGGAGGGTTTCGTAGAAGATGAACAGATAGATTGGAGGGTAATTAGGGAAAAAATATATTATTTCATTATTAATGATGTTATTAAACAACTTAATGTATAAATTGTTGTAACTTATGCAAACAGAAACGAAATCGGACGATTTCGGAAGCATTGGAATCGTGAAATCCGGATCTACCTCATGGAACAGACTAGAACATGTTTGGAGCTTTCTACAATTTTAAACGGAGTAAAATCGATGTGAGAATTCTATATTTTTTATATAACTAAAATTAATTAATTATGATTGTGTTATTATCAATACGCTGTTAAATTCTATTTGTATTTATACGTGATTTGATCTGGGTTTGATGTTGTTATGTATATCTATTGATTGGATGATTATTGTGTTGATATAAAATTGTTGAAACAAAATTTACATTTTGTTAGATGAAATTGTTGAAACAAAAAAAAAAATTCATTTTTGTTAAATAAAATTGTTGAAACAAAAATTATCATTTTTGTTAAATAAAATTTGTCATTTTTGATTAAATTAGAATAAACAAAATAAAATTGTCATTTTTGATTAAATTAGAATCAACAAAATAAAATTGTCATTTTTGATTAAATTAGAATCAACAAAATAAAATTGTCATTTTTGATTAAATTAGAATCTACAAAATAAAATTTGTCATTTTTGATTAAATTAGAATCAACAAAATAAAATTGTCATTTTTGATATATTAGAATTGTTAAATATGAAATGTCATTTTGATATATTAGAATTGTCAAATGTCATTTTGATATATTAGAATTGTCAAAAATGAAATGTCATTTTGATATATTAGAATTGTTAAATATGAAATGTCATTTTGATGTACTAGAATTGTCAAATATAAAAATAACACTATTGTTAGAAATGTTATATTAGAATAAAAATAACACTATTGTTAGAAATGTTATATTAGAATAAAAATGTCACTTTTGTTAGAAATGTTATATTAGAATAAAAATGTCACTTTTGTTAGAAATGTTATATTAGAATAAAAATGTTATTGTTAGAAATGTCATATTAAAGATTGGAAATTCGCATACAAATAAATATTTACATTTATTTGTCATATTAAAGAATGGAATTTGCATATAAATAAATATTCATTTTTATTTTTTCATTAGCAACATAGAAAATGTCATTTATTTAGAATCATATTTTATAATAAATACGTCATTTATGTTAGGAATCACATTTTGTAATAAATATGTCATTTATGTTAGGAATTATATTTTATAAAATGTCATTTATTTAGATAATGTCATGTTATGTTAAAACGTCATTTATTTAGATAATGTCATTCATTTAGATAATGTCATGTTGAAATAAAAATGTAATTTTGTTAGGGAATGTTAGGTTGAAATAAAAATATGTCAATGATAACATTTACATTTTTATAGTGCATGTAGAAATGATTAAAATGATCATGAGTTAGAAATACAAAAATATGTTTTGTTAGTTAAAACATTATCATTCATATGCTAGTAACATAGTAAAATGTTTGTTTGATCATATATGTTTGTTTGTTAAAACATTATCATTCATATGTTAGAAACATAGTAAAATGTTCATTTGATTATTTATGTTTTGTTAATTAAAACATTATCATTTATATGTTAGTTGAAACACCCCACCTCCGTTAAGGTCACCCACAAAGGGAATGCCTTAACTTCGGTGGAGCATTATAGGTAAAAGATGCAGATAAGTTACAAGACAGACAAATAAAACAGCGGAAAATAAAGTCATTTTATTAACAATGTGGTTCAGTCAAGCTTTTACAACAGTTGTCTCAATCACACTAAAAGTAATACATTGAACTTCTGTCTTGATTTAAAAACTTCAAAGTATAAAAGAAGCATAAAAATAACATCGATTTATTCCCCAATAGAGTAAAGCAAACCATAGCTGAAATGAGACTGAATCCAAAGCAATACAAGATGATCTTGAAGCAACAAGTAATCCAAGCTAAGCAGAAGTGTTTCCTCCCTGAGAACCTGGGGGGAAACGGAAGAAAAGAGGTGAAACAAAACTAGGTTAGACATAAGTCTGGTAAGTCCAGTGATCTTTCAGCATGCAAACAAGATAAAGGATCATGAAATGAATGAACCGAAAATAGGACAATACCATAAAAACAAGGTAACTAAAGACAAGATAAGTGCAAGGTGAACTGAATACGCTTCTACTTTTTCTCTGCTTCGCTACTACTCTGTTAATCTAATTTCTATATTTATCTCTGCACCACCTAACTAGTGTCCCAACTAGTAATATGTATAAAATGATAATCGTGATCCCAACCCCCGTAATTGTGGTAGCCTTTAGGTGTACATCTATCGTGAGGATTCCACCTCAATCAGCATAATTTTCATAAACATGTTAGATGTACCCTTACTACCCTATCGATTGGCTCCCTACTTGTATTCATGTTCCATGTGTCTGTGTCAATCGACCCTCTCTTGCGTGTAGATACCCTGTGCTGGTCCAACCATAAGGTGTATCAATCCTTATGATAGCGACCCGACATGATTCAAGATGCACAGTGTATAACTACTGGTACCCAATGCCTGCTTTTTCCCACTCCGGAATACATGCTTGCCCGTAAACCGTCGGAACCTACACTGACGTACCCCTTGCCGCTGCTTTGACCGCTTATAATAAGCCCAGTAATCGTGCCCCAACCTGCCGAGTTTAGGGTACCGTGATACATTAATGTGGGTTACTGCTGAAATGGGTCCCCGTTACAAGGGCTTCCTATTGGTTAAGTTTGGGGGCCTATATTTACTAATATTACCCACCAACCCGATATGTACTTAACCCTCACATCGGTTCAAGCATTTTTAATAAACGGTTAAGTTTTGTGGGCCTATATGTACTAATATTACCCACCTACACGAGATGTACTTAACCCTTCCATCGATTCAAGCATGTTTATTTAATAGTTAAGTTTTGTGGGCCTATATTTATTAATATTACCCACCAACCCGATATGTACTTAACCCTTCCACTGATTCAAGCATGTTTATTTAATGGTTAAGTTTTGTGGGCCTATATTTACTAATATAACCCACCAACCCGATATGTACTTAACCATCCCACTGATTCAAGCATGTTTATTTAATGGTTAAGTTTTGTGGGCCTATACTTACTAATATTACCCACCAACCCGATATGTACTTTACCCTCCCGCACATTACGCCATATTAGTTAAGTGTTGTCCGCTCATGTTAACTTAACCTACTCATTCATCATGTCATGTTGGTTAAGCATTTCTTATTAACTTGACCCTCCTTACTTATCATGTTGGATCAGTTAAGTGTTTCCTATTAACTTAACCTCGTTCGTTCATCAAGTTATATTGGTCAAGTGTTTCTTGTTAACTTAACCCCACGTATTCATCTTGTTGTATTGGTTAAGTGTCATCAATCAATTCAAGTTAACTTAACCCACCTACATGTCATGTTACTTTGGTTAAGTGTTTCCTTCTTGTGTTAACTTAACCCTACTACAAATCAAGTTATATTGGTTAAGTGTTGCCCTCTTATTTTAACTTAACCTTTCCATAATTCAAGTTATATTGGTTAAGTGTTTCTAAATTTACTTAACCTCACCCACTTATCTAATTAACATGTTATAAAGGTTAAGTGTTATAAATTTACTTAACCTCACCCACTTGTCTAATTAACATGTTATAATGGTTAAGTGTTCTAAATTTACTTAACCTCACCCACTGGTCTAATTAACATGTTATAACGGTTAAGTGTTCTAAATTTACTTAACCTCATCCACTTGTCTAATTAACATGTTATAACAGTTAAGTGTTCTAAATTTACTTAACCTCACCCACTTGTCTAATTAACATGTTATAACGGTTAAGTGTTCTAAATTTACTTAACCTCACCCACTTGTCTAATTAACATGTTATAACGGTTAAGTGTTCTAAATTTACTTAACCTTACCCATCAGTTTAGTTAACATGTTGAATTGGTTAAGTGTTTCCTTAATTGACTTAACCCTACCAATCTTGACGTAGTTTTATTAAAGCACCAACCACTCACATTAGACAGGTATTGTTGTGGTCACTGGATGTGCCGGTCGGTTCCGGGCAGTTTTACACCACAACTCAGTCTAACCTCGGGTCCTTTTTGGGCTCAATGCACTAACCACCCACATTAGACAAGTATTGTTGTGGTCACTGGATGTGTCGGTCTGTTCCGGGCAGTTTTACACCACAACTCAATCTAATCTCGGGTTAGGCATATTCGTCTTTTCTAAATTTACAAATTTCTTATTTATGACAAATTCCATATGTAAATTATTCCCAATTTAATTATGCCATAATTATCCTTTTAATTATGCTCACAATTAATGGTATACTAAATATACCATTTCATGAACCAATCTATGCCATGTAATTTTTTATGTTAATCCAGCATATTTATATGTAAATTATAAATCAATTATTGTCATGGCCCACTTTCCTTCTAAATCACGTTCAAAATTTTAGGTATATAAATTATACCATTTTCATGCCACTTATCATGCTTATGTGTCAAACATGCCAATTACATGCAATTTCATGTTTTCCCCAACGTTACCTCCGTTGTACGTTCGCAAAATTACATAGACTGTTAGGCTCGATATTTTAGCCTAACTTATAAAACAAAAAGGGGAAAAGAGGAACTTTGCAACATTCCAACATCATACAAAAGTATGGATCTAACTACACATATGTCACATGGATTTGGCATAGAACAATATAATTTTAACTATGAACTTGCAAATTTGATCTATGCAACATGAACCACAAGCATATGAATTTACATAAAACTATACAAGTTAAACTTGGCATGTAGTGGTGAACTTGCAAATTAGATCTATCATAAAGGCATATGGATCTAACATATAAAGTTGTAGATCTAAACATATAAGATCGTAGATCTAAACATGTATGCATAATGGCTCTAAACAATTAGGCATAAACGACATGACTCAGCCTAAAACTTGTATGTATCATAATATCACCAAACTTACATATGATAATTTCATTCCCAAATTCCTATACAACATCATAGGTTTACTCACCAATTTCCTCATAACATGATAGGTTTGATAGACCACAATAGTTCATAGGCATATATGATAGAATAGACATGAATAAGCGTGAATCAGCATCACATACAACTTGATGCAATTCTATTTTACAATTCATTACAAATCATGTCTTTAATTTATTCACATCTGAAAGATAACTACACTTACAATCAAAAGGAAAACCTGATTTCAGGGATCTGTATTCTGAAACTGAATTGCTCGCCTTTGATGTAGACCGTTGAATTCTCTTAGTAGAATTAGATTAGTTTTGATTTGATTTTGATGTAGCTTCTGTCTTGCCTTTGAGTTAAAAGAGATGACGGCAATTCTAGGTTCACTATTGATGGCATGACGGCTCTAGGAATATTTTTGTGTGGCTTAGGGTTTAGATTTAGGTTGCTTAGATAGAAGTTTGATTTAATAGGAACCGTCAGATTAACCTAGAGAAAATCAAAGCAATTCAGACAAGATAGAATAGCCACCTCAGCCCTAATGACTCAGCAAGGAGTCCATCAGAACCAATCAGATGCCACATCTGCCTTAGAGCGAATCGGCCCACGGGTTGACAGCCAAACACCCTGAATCAACCAATAGTCGACCCAGCAGGGCTCGGGTCGACCTCAAAAATGGGCCGGTTTGGTTATTCCCCCTCACAATACGCTGTTTTGAACTTTTATTGCATATTTATTTATTTAATTTATATATATTTTTCTCATATGCATACAAACTTTAAGGCTTAATAACTTCTTCATAAGGTATCCGTTTTATGCAAACCAAATGTCTGTCTTAACCAAAATTTTGAGACGAACGTAAGAGCGCAACCCATTTCACTTAATTCTTCTTCTAAAAATTAAGTGTTCTTGAATTTGTTAATTTTAATATTCTCAAAAAATTTGGGGTGTTACATTCTCCCCTCCTTAAAGGATTTCGTCCCCGAAATCTTCAAGTTAAGAAGAATGCATCCTAACATCCAATCATCCATCTACTCATCCATCATCCACAAGCATCCATTGTCCTTGAAAGACTTCTAATGCCTTATGAACATATGTAGAGTGTGTGTATACGTCTCTTATCTAGTGCAAAATCAGGCGGTCTTGTAACACCCCACCTCCGTTAAGGTCACTCTCAAAGGGAATGCCTTAACTTCGGTGGAGCGTTTTAAGGTACAAGATACTATTAAATTACAAGACAGAAAATTTGTGCAACGGAAAAAGATCAATATTATTCCATAAATACTTGTTCAACACAACAATTCAACAACTATTTCAACCTTCCTAATTATTACAACTTTTCATCTGTCTTGAAAACATAAAGAAGCAATACTGAAAATAAAATGACATAAATCCCCAATAAGACCATAGCCATAGCTCTAAAAGGAAAGTCCAAGCCTTACATATATGGTCTTCAAGCTTTGGCTAACCTGGACTAAACAGAAGTGTTTCCTCCCTGCGGACCTGGGGGGGGGGGGAGGAACGGAAGAAAAGAAGCGAAAGGAAAATGGGTCAGACATAAGTCTGGTAAGCCCAGTTATTTAATATCATGTAAACAAGTAAAAGACTATGACATGAATAAACTGAACTTAGAATGATACCACAAGGATAGGGTAGTCCTAAAATGAGGTAAAGTAAGATTTAACTAGATTTGGCTATCGCACCCACTTTTACTTCTCTGCACCCACTAAGAGTTGTTTAACTAGCAATGTATGTTCATGATAAAGTGATCACATTCATGTATTGATCGGCTCCTACTCGCATTCATGTATTCCCAGTGTCATGCGGCCCCATGTGATTTTTAAGTATTTGTGTTGGTTCCAGTATAGGGTGTATCAAGTCCTATAATGGCAACCCTGACACAGTTCAAAGATGCACAAGTGTACGCCTGGTGCCCAATGCCTGCTTTTTCCACTTCGGAGCCCGGGCACGCCCGTACTCCGTTAAAACCTACACTGATGCACCTAACCGCCGCCCTTTTTATCGCTTATATTCAGCCCAGTAATCGGGCCCCACCCTGCCTAGTTCAGGGTACCTTAATACATCCATGTGGGTTACTGCTGAAACGGGTCCCCATTACTAGGGTTTTTCTAGTCAACATGCTAAATTGGTTAAGTGTCCTTGGTTTGACTTAACCCCTATCAATCTTGTCTAGTTAACATGTTAAGTTGGTTAAGTATTTCCTCAATTACTTAACCCCGCCAATCTTGTCTTGTTAACATGTTAAGTTGGTTAAGTGTTCCCTTAATTACTTAACCTCACCATTTCTAGCTTGATTGTTCATGGGCTTTAATTAATTAATTAAAGCACCAACCACTCACATTAGACAGGTATTGTTGTGGTTACTGGATGTGTCGGTCGGTTCTAGGCAGTTTTACACCACAACTCAGTCTAACCTCGGGTCTTTCTGGGCTTGATGCATTAACCTCTCACATTAGACAGGTATTGTTGTGGTTATTGTTTGTGTCGGTTGGTTCCGGGCTGGTTTACACCGCAACTCATTCTAACCTCGGGTTAGGCATATTCATCTTTTACATTTTATATATGTGAATTTTCTACAAGTGTTTCATGTCACATATTTTAATTATGTTCAAGACTAATGGTATAAATTATACCATTCATGGTCTTAACCATTTACTTGGTTTTGCGCCCACCTACATTATTAACATGTTTTGATTTAATAACTATCCCAACGTTACCCCCGTTTGTTCGTTCGTATTAATCACATAAAGTCATTGGGCCCGCATATTAGCCCAATTTATAAACAAGAGGCAAAGAAGGGAACATGCATAATATAGATTCAACCAAACATGTAAATTTTGCATAAAACTTTACTCATATAATTTAACATGTCACATTAACTTGCATATAATTTAGACTTAGATAATCATAAGCCTAAAACATGTTAATATGTAGATCTAGGCATGTGTGAACATAACCTCAATTATAAACTAGCATATGACATAATCATGACATGTCCAATCCCAAGGCAAGTTTAATTTTAAAATTAACATATAGGTGCGAACTAGATCTAACAAGGTGAACTTGCATAAGTCCACTTTACAAACATGCATATAAATATAGATCTAGTTTTGGATCTAACATGTAACTTGCATATGAACATATGTATAATTAGATCGTGACTTGGATCTATCATAAAACATATAACTTGCATTAATCATACGAACCTAGAAAGATCTTGACATGGATCCAACATAAAACTTGTAACTTACATATGAACATATATATAGGCATATGGATCTAACATAAAGCATATGAATATATATATATATATGTAGATCTTGACTTGGATCTAACATAATACATACAACTTGCATTAATCATATAAACATATATATGTAGATCTTAACATGAAACATATAACTTCCATATGATATTGATAGATTCATTCTCAATTTTTAATAGATCCAACACCAAGTCCAATAAGCCACAAACATTCCAAGACAATTCATGATAAAATCATCGCAAGAAACAAACATGAATTAGCATCGTCAATATTATACAACATGGTATAATTCTATTTTTCACTTTATATCAAATCACGTCTTAAATTTATTTACATCGAAAAGATAACTACACTTACAAAAGACAATCTTGAATTCTGGAATCTGTATTCTGAAGTTGAAATGCTCGCCTTTGATGTAGACAATCGTTGTTTTAGTTTAATTTTGATTTGATTTGGTTTGTCTCTTTTAATTTGCTTCAAGTTGAACGGCGGCTACTCGAGGTTGTCCAACGGCAGCATGACGGCTCTTGGTTTGATTTTTAATATGATTTAGGGTTGAGGTATTATGTTGCTTATATAGAAGTTCGATTTAATAGGAACCGTCAGATTAACCTAGAGCAAATCAAAACCATTCAGACAAGATAGAATAGCCACATCAACCCTAATGACTCAGCAAGGAGTCCATCAGAACCAATCAGATGCCACATCTTCCTTAGAGCGAATCGGCCCACGGGTTGACAGCCAAACACACTAAATCAACCCCTAGTCGACCCAGCGAAGCTTGGGTCGACCTCAAAAATGGGCCGGTTCGGTTATTCCCTCTCCCGATTCGCTGTTTTGAATTTTTTTATATGCATTCTTCTTAACTTTTTTGCATATTTTCTCATATGCATACAAACTTCAAGGCTTAATAACTTCTTCATATGGTATCCGTTTTATGCAAAACAAATGTCTATCTTGACCAAAATTTTGAGACGAACGTAATAGCGCAACCCATTTCACTTAATTCTTCTTCTAAAAATTAAGTGTTCTTGAATTTGTTAATTTTAATATTCTCAGCAAATTCGGGGTGTTACATTCTCCCCTCCTTAAAGGATTTCGTCCTCAAAATCTTCAAGTTAAGAAGAATGCATCTTAACATCCAATCATCCATCCATCATCCACAAGCATCCATTGTCCTTAAAAGACTTCTAATGCCATATGAACATATGCAGAGTGTGTGTATATGTCTCTTATCTAGTGCAAAATCAGGCGGTCTACTGATCCAGTTGACCTCCTTAATGTGAATCATGAGAGTGCCATGAGTCCATTATGTATGCAATTTTTCCTATTCATAATTCTACATGAGTGCACAATCATTCATACAAATGCAACGTCCATATGATAACACATCAAGTTTCAATCCACATACAATTTCATGCGTTCATATGCAAATGCAATATGAAAGTGATTGAGTCGATCTAGAACCTAATGTGTATGTGCATATGCACCCATGAGCAATCACTAGCAACCACTTGCAACCACTTTGCAACCACTTTGCAACCATCAACCATAACATGTTTCAAATACATGCTTACATCCATTGATTTCTACTAAGGATCAAGAAATAGGACCGATAAGATAACTAAGCATAACAGAATTCATGGGATTACAAGAGATTTCGAGAGTGTTACCGAGGCAAGTCATGAGTCTAATCACTCTCTTTTCACTATCGAGGACGGCACCATTACTGGATAGCCAGTCCATGCGTAGAATCAACCCATAGCCCGTGAAGCCCAAAACATAAGCATTACATTTAAACCCAATGCTTAAAATAGAGATTTCCAAATCCAGACAAATCATTGACAAATAAACTGATCCCCCAATTGGATTTGAAACAACCAAGGGATCCTCTACTATATGGGTGTCTAGGTGCAGAGATTCAACTAAAGCAGTAGATATAAAAGAGTGCGATGCGCCAGAATCACAGAGAGTACGAACAAGATTATCTACACCTCCGTTAAGGTCACTCACCGAGGGAATGCCTTAACTTCGGTGGAGCATTATAGGTAAAAGATGCAGATAAATTACAAGACAGACAAATAAAGCAATGGAAAATAAAGTCATTTTATAAACAACTTAATTCAGTCAAGCTTTTACAACAATTTCCTCAATCATACTTAAATGTAATACATAGTACTTCTGCCTTGATTTAAAAACTTCCAAGAATAAAACAAGCATAAAAACAATGATATTCCCCGATAAAGCATGAACCAGCCACAGCAGTGGAAGAGAGAGTCCAAAGCGATCCACCAACTAATCTTCAAGCTTGGAAAGAGAAGAGGTCCAAGTTAAGCTGAGCTATTCCGTCCCTGTCTACCTTGGGGGGGAGAAACAGAAGAAAAGAGGCAAAAAAACAAACTAGGTCAGACATAAGTATGGTAAGTCCAGTGATCTTTCAGCATGCAAACAAGATAAAGGATCATGATATGAATAAACTGAAAATAGGACAATACCATAAAAACAAGATAACTAAAGACAAGATAGGTGCAAGGTGAACTGAATGCTCTTCTACTTTTTTTCTCTGCTTCGCTACTACTCTGTTAATAAGATTTCTATATTTATCTCTACACCACCTAACTAGTGTCCCAACTAGTAATCTGTCTAAAATGATAATCGTGATCCCAACCCCCGTAATTATGGTAGCCTTCAGGTGTACATCTATCGTGAGGATTCCACCTAAATCAGCCTAATTGCCATGAACATGTTAGATGTACCCTTACTACCCTATAGATCGGCTCCCTACTTGTATTCATGTTCCATGTGTCTGTGTCAATCGGCCCTTTCTTGCGTGTAGATACCCTGTGCTGGTCCTACCATAAGGTGTATCAATCCTTATGATAGCGACCCGACACGATTCAAGATGCACAGTGTATAACTACATGTACCCAGTGCCTACGTTTTCCCACTCCGGAGTATGTGCACGCCCATAAACCGTCGGAATCTACATTGACGTACCCCCTGCCACTGCTTTGACCGCTTATAATCAGCCCAGTAATCGTGCCCTGCCCTGCCTAGTTCAGGGTACCGTGATACATCCATGTGGGTTACTGCTGAAATGGGTCCCCGTTACTAGGGTTTCCTATTGGTTAAGTTTGTGGGCCTATATTTACTAAGATTACCCACCAACCTGATATGTACTTAACCCTCCCATCGATTCAAGCATTTTTAATAAACGGTTAAGTTTTACGGGCCTATATGTACTAATATTACCCACATACAGGAGATGTACTTAACCCTCCCTTCGATTCAAGCATGTTTATTTAATAGTTAAGTTTTGTAGGCCTATATTTACTAATATTACCCACCAACCCGATATGTACTTAACCCTTCCACTGATTCAAGCATGTTTATTTAATGGTTAAGTTTTGTGGGCCTATATTTACTAATATTACCCACCAACCCGATATGTACTCAACCCTTCCACTGATTCAAGCATGTTTATTTAATGGTTAAGTTTTGTGGGCCAATATTTACTAATATTACCCACCAACCTGATATGTACTTAACCCTTCCACTGATTCAAGCAAGTTTATTTAATGGTTAAGTTTTGTAGGCCTATATTTACTTATATTACCCACCAACCCGATATGTACTTAACCCTCCCGCACATTACGCCATATTAGTTAAGTGTTGTCCGCTCATGTTAACTTAACCCACTCATTCATCATGTCATGTTGGTTAAGCATTCCTCATTAACTTGACCCTCCTTACTTATCATGTTGGATCGGTTAAGTGTTTCTTATTAACTTAACCCCATTCGTTCATCAAGTTATATTGGTCAAGTGTTTCTTGTTAACTTAACCCCACGTATTCATCTTGTTGTATTGGTTAAGTGTCATCAATCAATTCAAGTTAACTTAACCCACCTACGTGTCATGTTACTTTGGTTAAGTGTTGCCTTCTTGTGTTAACTTAACCCTACTACAAATCAAGTTATATTGGTTAAGTGTTGCCCTCTTATTTTAACTTAACATTTCCATAAATCAAGTTATATTGGTTAAGTGTTTCTAAATTTACTTAACCTCACCCACTTGTCTAATTAACATGTTATAAAGGTTAAGTGTTCTAAATTTACCTAACCTCACCCACTTGTCTAATTAACATGTTATAACGGTTAAGTGTTCTAAATTTACTTAACCTCACCCACTTGTCTAATTAACATGTTATAACGGTTAAGTGTTCTAAATTTACTTAACCTCACCCATCAGTTTAGTTAACATGTTGAATTCTCTTAGTTGAATTAGATTAGATTTAATTTAATTTTGGTTTTAGTGGCGGCCAGGTTTAGATGAGAGTGAACAATAGAATTAGGTTTTAGGTTTAGGGTCTTTATATAGTTGCAGAGAGTGTTTTATGACCATTAGATTAACCCTGAACCATGAGAACCAATCAGATGCCACCTCTCCTTTAGAGCGAATCGGCCCACGGGTTGACAGCCAAACACCCTGAATCATCCCCTAGACGACCCAGCGGAGCTTGGGTCGACCTTAAAAATGGGCCGGTTCGGTTATTCCCCCTCCCGATTCGTTGTTTTGAACTATTTTGCATATTTATTTATTTAATTTATATATATATATATATATTTCTCATATGCATACAAACTTCAAGGCTTAATAACTTCTTTATAAGATATCCGTTTAATGCAAACCAAATGTCTATCTTGACCAAAATTTTGAGACGAACGTAATAGCGCAACCCATTTCACTTAATTCTTCTTCTAAAAATTAAGTGTTCTTGAATTTGTTAATTTTAATATTCTCAGAAAATTTGGGGTGTTACAGGTCTACTGATCCAGTTGACCTCCTTAATGCGAATCAAGAGAGTGTCATGCGTCCAATATGTATGCAAATATCCCTAATCATGTAAATACTATATGTGTGCATATTCAATCATCCATATGCAACATCCATATGATAACATATCAAGTTTCAATCCATATACAAATACATTCATATGCATATGCAATATGTAAGTGATTGAGCTGATCTAGTGCCTAATGTGTGTATATGCATCCACAAGCAACCACTAGCAAACATTTGCAACCACTTGCAACCATCAAACATAACATGTCTCAAACACATGTTTTCATCCATTGGCTTCTACCTAAGGATCGAGGATAGGACCAAGAGGATATACTTAAAAGATAAAGACTAGCATGCAAATAAATATTACAGAAGAAGGAGGAATCAAGGATATACCCTCAAAAAGGGTATGATGCGCGTATCTAGTGTTCAGTCTTCTAAGTCACATCTTCTTTGAGCTTCACTCCACTGTATCTTAACTAATTTAACTTCACGATTGTGAAGCTTCTTGACCTCCATTTCCAAAACCCTCTACTAAAGATAGGATCTCGATCATTTAATATGCTAGAGGGTATCCACTGTTGTCGAACTATCTTTCAGAGATAAACAGAAGTTAACCATGATACCAAGTGTATATACTAAGATGATTAAAGGTATCTCTTCTACTTAGCTTATCCCTCATGTCACAAATCTGAGGGTCGATATCTCTCACGCAAACCATCCTAGTCAAACTTGGCATCCCTCAAGTACAAGCCCCAAAGGCCTAAACCAATATCAGACAAGCACCCAAGGAATATCTCCTTTGAATTTGGATGATTTATGTGAGATGATACTAGTAAAACAACCAAACAATTGAGCACTTAACCGACTCTGGCTATCCTCGCCAATCCTGCTCCAAAACTATCGTTGATCGCATAACTGGCTTTGCATTGTCAACTAGATATATGCGGAAGTCTATCTCGATTTTTTAGGGGGAAAACTCCTAACCTTAATCAAAAAAACATCTGCGTACTCATGGACTACTCTAACAGATCGAAAATCGTCGATAAATACATAAAGTGATTCTAGGTAGCTAAGACAAACTGATCCCTTAGGATCGCATGAAATTTCGAGGGTATTTCCGAGGCAAGTCGAAAGTCTAACTACCCTCCTTTCACAATTACAAGCTAACTAATCCATGTCTAGAATCAACCCATAGCCCATGAAACCAAAAATATAAGTATCTCAAATCCTTACAAACCAAAGATAAATGAGCCGAACTACAAATTGGACTTGAGACAATAATGGGATCCTCTACTATACAAGCTCTAGGGTGCAGAGACTCAACTATGGAAGCAGATATAAACGAATGTGAAGGACAAAAATCAAAAAGAGTACTAGCAGGATGATCAAGAAGAAAAACTAAACTTTTCAACAGAAACCTTACTACCTCTCTCTCAGGTATGCTGGTGGTGAGAGCATGCACTTGCCTTTCGGAAAATCCTGTCTTTTGTTCTTGCCCTTGCCCTTAATTATACGACCCGTTATACCAAAATAAAGATACTTTATCTTGTTTTAGGTTTTACTATTCTTTCCTCCCCTCCTTTGTGAACAAAGTCCATATTCATGAGTTCTTCATCCTTGTGTTGTGCTCCTTAGCCAAACTCCTTCATTCTCATCTTTTCCATCCTTGTGTAACTTATTGATAGGTCTCTCGAAAGCTGCCTCCATCGCAGGGAGAATCCTACAAAGCTCGAAAAAAATTAGCTGCAGGTGAAACTACTACGGCTATAGATGGAAGTTGGGCACTTGTTTGCCCTTTGACAAGTGTCATAGTCTCGTCGAGCCTACGAAACCATGCCGCGATGAAGTTACCTCCCAGAAAGCCAGGAGCCCCTGAGACTCAGGAAAGAAGGAAACAAGGATTCAAACAGAGGACCAAAAGATAGAGCATATGGCTTTGGGGAATACGCCTTTAAAACAAAACTTTTCTTTTGAAAATGCTTCTTTTAAAACCGTTTTGAAAATAATTTTTCAAATCTCTTATCTGATCCAGTAACCTTCAGCTCTGATACCAAGTGAAACACCCCACCTCCGTTAAGGTCACTCACAAAGGGAATGCCTTAACTTCGGTGGAGCATTATAGGTAAAAGATGCAGATAAATTACAAGACAGACAATTAAAACAGTGGAAAAAAAATTCATTTATTAACAATGGGGTTCGGTCAAGCTTTTACAACAGTTGTCTCAATCACACTAAAAGTAATACATAGAACTTCTGTCTTGATTTAAAAACTTCCAAGTATAAAAGAAGCATAAAAATAACATCGATTTATTCCCCAATAGAGTAAAGCAAGCCATATCTGAAATGAGACTGAATCCAAAGCAATACAAGATGATCTTGAAGCAATAAGTAATCCAAGCTAAGCAGAAGTGTTTCCTCCCTGAGAACCTTGGGGGAAACGGAAGAAAAGAGGCGAAACAAAACTAGGTCAGACATAAGTCTGGTAAGTCCAGTGATCTTTCAGCATGCAAACAAGATAAAGGATCATGACATGAATAAACCGTAAATAGGACAATACCATAAAAACAAGGTAACTAAAGACAAGATAAGTGCAAGGTGAACTGAATGCGATTTTACTTTTTCTCTACTTCGCTACTACTCTGTTAATCTGATTTCTATATTTATCTCTGCACCACCTAACGAGTGTCCCAACTAGTAATCTGTATAAAATGATAATCGTGATCCCAACCCCCCTAATTGGGGTAGCCTTCAGGTGTACATCTATCGTGAGGATTCCACCTCAATCAGCCTAATTGCCATGAACATGTTAGATGTACCCTTACTACCCTATCGATCGGCTCCCTACTTGTATTCATGTTCCATGTGTCTGTGTCAATCGGCCCTCTCTTGCGTGTAGATACCCTGTGCTGGTCCCACCATAAGGTGTATCAATCCTTATGATAGTGACCAGACACAATTCAAGATGCACAGTGTATAACTACTGGTGCACAGTGCCTGCTTTTTCCCACTTCGGAGTACGTGCACGCCCGTAAACCATCGGAACCTACACTGACGTACCCCCTGCCGCTGCTTTGACCGCTTATAATCAGCCCAGTAATCGTGCCCTACCCAGCCTAGTTCAAGGTACCGTGATACATCCATGTGGATTACTACCGAAATGGGTCCCCGTTACTAGGGTTTCCTATTGGTTAAGTTTGTGGGCCTATATTTACTAATATTACCCACCAACCCGATATGTACTTAACCCTTCCATCGATTCAAGCATTTTTAATAAACGGTTAAGTATTGTGGGCCTATATGTACTAATATTACCCACCTACATGAGATGTACTTAACCCTCCCATCGATTCAAGCATGTTTATTTAATAGTTAAGTTTTGTGGGCCTATATTTACTAATATTACCCACCATGCCCGATATGTACTTAACCCTTCCACTGATTCAAGCATGTTTATTTAATGGTTAAGTTTTGTGGACCTATATTTACTAATGTTACCCACCAACCCAATATGTACTTACTCCTTCCACTGATTCAAGCATGTTTATTTAATGGTTAAGTTTTGTGGGCCTATATTTACTAATATTACCCACCAACCCGATATGTACTTAACCCTCCTGCACATTGTGCCATATTAGTTAAGTGTTGTCCGCTCTTGTTAACTTAACCTACTCATTCATCATGTCATGTTGGTTAAGCATTTCCTATTAACTTGACCCTCCTTACTTATCATGTTGGATCAGTTAAGCGTTTCCTATTAACTTAACCCTGTTCGTTCATCAAGTTATATTGGTCAAGTGTTTCTTGTTAACTTAACCCCACGTATTCATCTTCATGTTTTGGTTAAGTGTCATCAATCAATTCAAGTTAACTTAACCCACCTACGTGTCATGTTACTTTGGTTAAGTGTTGCCTTCTTGTGTTAACATAACCCTACTACAAATCAAGTTATATTGGTTAAGTGTTGCCCTCTTATTTTAAAATAGCCTTTCCATAAATCAAGTTAAATTGGTTAAGTGTTTCTAAATTTACTTAACCTCACCCACTTGTCTAATTAACATGTTATAAAGGTTAAGTGTTCTAAATTTACTTAACCTCACCAACTTGTCTAATTAACATGTTATAACGGTTAAGTGTTCTAAATTTACTTAACCTCACACACTTGTCTAATTAACATGTTATAACGGTTAAGTGTTCTAAATTTACTTAACCTCACCCACTTGCCTAATTAACATGTTATAACGGTTAAGTGTTCTAAATTTACTTAACCTCCCTTAAGTGTTCTAAATTTACTTAACCTCCCCCACTTGTCTAATTAACATGTTATAATGGTTAAGTGTTCTGAATTTAGTTAACCTCACTCACTTGTCTAATTAACATGTTATAACGGTTAAGTGTTCTTAATTTACTTAACCTCACCCATCAGTTTAGTTAACATGTTGAATTGGTTAAGTGTTTCCTTAATTGACTTAACCCTACCAATCTTGACTTAGCTTTATTAAAGCACCAACCACTCACATTAGACAGGTATTGTTGTGGTCACTGGATGTGCCGGTCGGTTCCGGACAGCTTTACACCACAACTCAGTCTAACCTCGGGTCCTTTTTTGGGCTCAGTGCACTAACCACCCACATTAGACAGGTATTGTTATGGTCACTGGATGTGTCGGTCGGTTCCGGGCAGTTTTACACCACAACTCAGTCTAACCTCGGGTTAGGCATATTCGTCTTTTCTAAATTTACATATTTCTTATTTATGACAAATTCCATATGTAAATTTTTCCCAATTTAATTATGTCGTAATTATCCTTTTAATTATGCTCACAATTAATGGTATACTAAATATACCATTTCATGAACCAATCTATGCCATGTAATTTTTCATGTTTATCATACATATTTATATGTAAATTATAAATCAATTATTGTCATGGCCCACTTTCCTTCACTACGCCACAGATGGTCTACGGCAACCCCAGAGAAGTGACACAGTAGGTGCCAAAAAGTGTTGATATATGCAAAAAATGATCTGTGGCAACACTTTTTTGGGGTTGCCTTTTGTCACGTTGCCTTAGAGTCAAAGGCAACACCTTTGCGACCCTATGGTAACATCAGTACTGGTGTTGCCACAGGTACTACTACAACAAAAAATATCCTTTTACAACTGCCATAAACAGTTGTAATATGTCTAATACAACTGTCAATCGTAATAAAGTCAACCTTTTTACAACTGTTTCTAGCAGTTGTTAAAATTTGTTTTACAGCTACTAAAACTAATTACACCTCAACTGCTATTAATCAAAGATTTCATAATATTATAATAAATATTATTATAACACAATATTTTATTCAAATAAATATTTTATTTCAACATTTCAAATGATTCAAATTTTTTGACTCCACTATTGTACATTCACTCGTATATTACACAATCATTCATATTTACATACATTCCTCACTACATTGTCACTCGATTCACTCATATACAGACTCATACGTACAACCATAAGCAAGAAAAAAATACACGAAAATGATTATATAAACTACATTGTGAATACTACTCCATGGGTTGGATGATATCCCACATTTAACAGTGATGTTCATGATGCAAAATATTTAATAGTGATGCTCAGTGACCACTTCATATATAAAGAAAAGTTGACTAATTTGTACCTAGTAACCTGAGCAAAGAACCAATCTTTTGTGTAATCGCTTTTGCCTATAGTATAAACTAGATCCCCATCAGGTACAATTCTCTGTACCTCTCCCATAAACCATACTTTCTGTATCTGTAATAAAACTAGGATAATTAGTTTTAAATTTTATATTTTACATGATGCAGAATAGAAAAATGAAAACAGAAAACAAGTCAAGCACAAAAGAAGAGAAAATGTAACGAGTATACATACCAGATACAATATATGACATAAATCAAGGTTCTTGACTATTTACGCTTCTATGTTGCTCCAACACTGATAGGTGATAACATATATAAGCACTCTAAGTTGAATACAACACGGTTTTCTCTGTAGACGACTGACAGTATCTACATACAAGTAGGAAAAGAAAAAAAACATAATCAGGTTTCAGTTTAGCATTTAATACATTAAGAAGTTTCAGGAAGGGCATAAGCAGCAATTGGTCGGTAGCAGATAAAGATTTCAGCGATGTTTCCACAATGTATAACAGTTTCAAAATTTTCAAAAGGAGTTTAAAAGGATTTAATATTAAAGAAGTACCCTCCATGCAAAATCTCATCAATGCATAACAGGATCAAATTTAAGTGCGCCAGTGCTTCCCGTTTGTGTACACCTTTCCTGAGATTGGAAAAACAATCAAGCCATGAGGATGATGATGTATAAATTACCCAAACCAAAGTTACAAAGGATAAATTGCAGGAAACATCATTTACTCTAACTTGATGATCATAACCAAGGAAGAGAAAGAGAAGCAGGTAGCTGGAGAAATATGAACTCACTTGGGGTCATAATGTGTTATATTGTATAAGGTTATTAGTTATTGTGAAGCTTACGATAGTATAACGAAACCGCCTTTCTAATATGCAGAGTCGAGTCATCTCAACCAAGACTTTATCTCTTCCTTCTACAGCTTGATCATTTACTGAGTACGGTCATGTCAAATGCGATTCAGTTAATAATTAACATATATGGCTCCACCCTACATAGTATCGCTCCGAACTATGCAAAGATGCACCTCTTTTGATCGCATGGTATGCTTCATTGCATACACCAATGAAAAGCCTTGCCCCTTTAAATGTTTATGGGATATGATGTACCGTCTCCTCAATCACTCCACCTATGTCTCCTGTAGCCCTAGCTTACAATGGCTTGGACTAAATTGTCCTCAACCCAATGTGCCTACTTTGAATCTGCCTTACTTTAGCAGGCTAAGATCGTCTTTGAATGCACATGACATAGACGATTATTATATGATGTAAGAGCAGTTGATCAAGGATCTGTATTTGTCGAGGCTCAATTCTAATTCTAATCATGGGACGCCGATCGATGAACCAGACTCCAACAAACCTAGATAAGTTGTTTTCTGCTGAGCTTTCGTTGTCTCCTAGTTACAATACTGAACAGAAAGCAATGTTTTCTCCTTCTCATAGAATTGCATTATTGAACTAGTGTCATATCAATAACAATGAAGTAGATTTGGACAAGAATGAAATGATCAGATGCTACTCTGGTGCTTATTTAGCAAATGTGAACCCTATGAATAAATATTTTGCATACAAATTGTTTCCACTCATCAAAATGACACAGCCAGGCATCACTTTGGCATAACCATAGTCAGAATGAGTGCATGATGGAATAACACACGGGTTGGTGCTATTGTGGGAAAAATTAATGTGGCAACAACAATTTGTTCCACATAAACTACACCAAACATTTAATTCATTCGTACCTGTACCTATCACAACTGAATCCATTGTAGCAAGAAAACTCATGAAGCCCATGGTACAAACGTCTTTATCACAAGTGGAGTGGAGAGGCAGACTGGCAGCGTCTACAGCAGGTCGGGAAACAGAGGAGAGGGATGGAAAATCATCGTCAGAAGGAGCAATTTGTAGCGGAATCGAAGGAGCAGAAAGTCATCGAACAGAACGAGAGACCTCGCCAGAGGAGACAACATCGTCATTATGAAACTGGTACTTGTTCAGATCTGAAAGTCAGATCTGCATAAAAAGATTCGCCATTTTTGAAATTATTTTTTGATAAGAATTTGGATTTTAGTTCAGGGTTTGAACGATTTAGGGTTGTGAAAGTGGAAGCCGGCCATAATTTCTCAAGCGAAAACAAAGAGAATTATTTTTCAGCGGGAAAATGAAAATTTAGGGAAAAGAAGCTGAGTTGTTGAAGGAAAATCAGATTGACGCGGATCAGTAACGTGGACCGTTGGATCATGTTGACGTGGATTGATAATTTTACTCACGTGGTTACTGTAACACATGTTGATATCTATGCTAACACATTGAAGTGTGCATTGCAATAGACAAAAAATAGCATAGCAATGGCAACATTGTAGCTAGCAACACCATAGGTTTTCGTTCCGATATGTCATCTATGGCGTAGTGCTTCTAAATCACGTTCAAAATTTTAGGTATATAGATTATACCATTTTCATGCCACTTATCATGCTTATGTGTCAAACATGCCAATTACATGTAATTTCATGTTTTCCCCAACGTTACCCCCGTTGTATGTTCGCAAAATTACATAGAATGTTAGGCTCGATATTTTAGCCTAACTTATAAAATAAAAAGGGGAAAAGAGGAACTTTGCAACATTCCAACATCATACAAAAGTATGGATCTAACTACACATATGTCACATGGATTTGGCATAGAACAATATACTTTTAACTATGAACTTGCAAATTTGATCTATGCAACATGAACCGCAAGCATATGAATTTACATAAAACTATACAAGTTAAACTTGGCATGTAGTGGTGAACTTGCAAATTAGATCTATCATAAAGGCATATGGATCTAACATTTAAAGTTGTAGATCTAAACATATAAGGTCGTAGATCTAAATATGTATGCATAATGGCTCTAAACAATTAGGAATAAACGACATGACTTAGCCTAAAACTTGTATGTATCATAATATCCCCAAACTTACATATGATAATTTCATTCCCAAATTCCTATACAACATCATAGGTTTACTCACCAATTTCCTCATAACATGATAGGTTTGATAGACCACAATAGTTCATAGGCATATATGATAGAATAGATATGAATAAGAATTAATCAACATCACATACAACTTGATACAATTCTATTTTACAATTCATTACAAATCATGTCTTTAATTTATTCACATCTGAAAGATAACTACACTTACAATCAAAAGGAAAAACTTGATTTCGGGGATCTGTATTCTGAAACTAAATTGCTCGCCTTTGATGTAGATCGTTGAATTCTCTTAGTTGAATTAGATTAGTTTCGTTTTGATTTTGATGTAGCTTCTATCTTGCCTTTGAGTTGAAAGAGATGACGGCAATTCTAGGTTCACCATTGATGGCATGACGGCTCTAGGAATATTTTTGTGTGGCTTAGGGTTTAGATTTAGGTTGCTTATATAGAAGTTTGATTTAATAGGAACAGTCATATTAACCTAGAGCAAATCAAAGCCATTCAGACAAGATAGAATAGCCACCTCAGCCCTAATGACTCAGCAAGGAGTCCATCAGAACCAATCAGATGTCACATATGCCTTAGAGCGAATCGACCCACAGGTTGACAGCCAAACACCCTGAATCAACCCCTAGTTGACCCAGCCCTGCTGGGTCGACCTCAAAAATGGGCCGGTTCGGTTATTCCCCCTCCCGATTCGCTGTTTGGAACATTTTTTGCATATTTATTTATTTATTTTATATATATATATATATATATTTCTCATATGCATACAAACTTCAAGGCTTAATAACTTCTTCATAAGGTATCCGTTTTATGCAAACCAAATGTCTATCTTGACAAAAAATTTGGGACGAACGTAATAGTGCAACCCATTTCACTTAATTCTTCTTCTAAAAATTAAGTGTTCTTGAATTTGTTAATTTTAATATTCTCAGAAAATTCGGGGTGTTACATTAGTGAAATAGAAGAATGTTCATTTATGAAACTTGTGTTGATTCATTAAAAATAGTGTCACTTAACATTGTTAGCATTACAAAAATGCCATTTAGTTATGTTTTGTGAAATAAAAATACATTAGTTAGAATAATGTTTTGTGAAAACAAAAACATCACTTTTGTCGTGTTAGACAAGAATAAAAACATTTCAGGTAAATATATGTCTCGTTAGACAAAAATGTCAATTTTGTCATGTTAAGATAGAATAAAGAGAATTAGGTGCAAAAAAATGTATTGTCATTAAAAAGACATTTTTATGATGAGAAATTAAAATAAATAATCATTTGTTAAAATGTTTTATTAGATAAAAACATTGTCTGTATCATGTTAATGAAATGAAATAAATAATCATGTCTTGAAATATATGTTGTGATGTTGAAATGTTAACATTAATGTGATAGTAAAATTAAATTATAAATACCCATTTATAATTTTAAACAGTGTAAATTAGTTTAATAGAAAATAATTCAAACCGAATTAGAATTGGTTAAAGTATTAACCAATAATTTATTTAAATAAATAAACTGTTGTTATTTGAAAACCCCACATGGGTATTGGGATGATATTTGGCCTACACTAGTCCCAATATTTAATTAAGTATCAATCGATGGATTGACAGTCTGTGATGAGCGTTATTTTTTTATTTTAATGCTCACATAGTTATAAACTTCACTTTGGATGTAAATGGATTGTTTATCATTATCATTGAATATATGCAATGTATGAAATCCATATAACTGAATTTATATGGTAATTGATTGAGTCGCATTCCGATTCAGAATATAAAGAATATTTTAAACTAAAGAATATTTTAAAATAACGAGTATTATAAAATAATATTCAGTGAAGAATAAAATTATGGTTTTTATGTCCATCTTCGGATGGACACAAAAATATAAAAATATGAAACCGGGTTAAGTATAGAAACGCCATTTTTAACCCGAACGGGTTTATCGATCGATTTTATTCAATTTATAATGAATATCGAAAAGTAGTGATTTCAAAACTTAACATTTTGGAAATATTATCATTTTAATATGATAAAGATATAGAATATTCAATTTTGATTTAAAATCGAAAATGGAGTTGAGAATCGTTTTAAAACGAATTTATAAATATTTTATAAAATACGTTTTAAATAGAAATCAATGAAATATATATAATATATATTATATATAAATTTAATGGCCTGAATAGAATGTGTCGCGCAGCGACCGTTCGCGAATTTCGACCATTAATTTCAAATGGATGTAGAGGGAGATCCAACCGTCGGATTCTCCTAAAACCAGAACCATTGGGTTCGTACCGAAAAGAGCTTTACAATGAATATAAGAGATTTGAAATCTAATGGTTGGATTTGGAATTATGACCAAATCAATTTCAGAAAGGTCGCTATGAATGCAGTTCGGTGGCCGTTATTTGAAACCAACTGTACAGTCTTAATAAAATTATTAAAAATATGGAATAATTATGTAGAATCATAATAAATGGTTTGGAAAGATTTTGGATGAAAAATTCCATATTTTAAAGGATAAATATACTTTTATCAAAATGAACTAGTTATTAACTAGAATAAATCTTTAAATTAAGATTTAATGAAGTTTTCCAATTAATTAATAAATAAATTGGAATTAAATAAAATGAATTGGATTTTTGGGATTGTCGTGAATGGTGTCTTCCATAACACTGTTCTTAAACCCAGTCGAGAAAAGAATAAATCTTCTAGTTAAGATTATTAGAGTTTCCAATTATATTTGGTAATTAGAATAAAATAAAATGTGAATTGGGTTTATTGTGAACTGTATTTTTAACGACATTCATTCTTTAACCCAATTAACAGTGAAGATATGATTTAAAATTTATCAACCTTTTTTTAAGATTTAACGGAAATTTTCCAAAGTAAGGCTTTCTAATTTAGTATATTAAATTTTGAATTGAATGGAATTCGATTTAATAATAATCGAGATAAGCTTCTGTAAAAGAAGACTGTTATTATATATGGAATTTAAAAGGCTTTGCCGTTATTCCATTTATATTATTAGTCTGATGCGAAAATTTATATCGATTATATATTGATTTGATTCTGTGAAAATTCCATATTTAATGGAAGATGATTTTGGGTTTATCGTGAATTGTGGTTTAAATGACATTGGTTCTTTAACCCAGTTAAAGACAAGATTAATTTCTTAAAGGTGAATAATCATTAAATAATGATTTTTGAGATTAAAACCAAATTGGAGTTTTAATGAATCTTTAAAAAGAAGATTAAAGAATGAATTTCAAAGAACTTATCTTTGATAAAATTAATGGGAATCCTTCCCTAGTAATGTGAATATTTATTTAAAAGAATATTCTGAATTGGAATGAGGCGTATTATGTGTTTTCTATAGAACTTAACTATTGACTATAAAATACGCGAGTTGTTCGGAAAGACCGGGTTTAACCCATTCCGAATAATTACTACAACGATTAATAGTCGAAGATGAAGACGGTGCTTGAAGACTGGAGGACTTCACATCATTTGGATGATTACTGATGTCTTGATTGGGAGGCATCCCAAGACAAGGTAATAAGTGGTGATCGTCCAGACGTACTTGGAGATAGATGGATATACGAGAACCTCTCTCCTATGTTGGACATATGGGATGAGGAATAAGGTGTCTCCCGTTTCGTTCAGACCCAGAACGGACTTGTAAATGGATGGTATGTCCGATGTTGTATTCCTTTATGTTGTATTCGTTGATCTCTGCTAAATATATATCTGTTTGGTGGTAGAGAATTTATTCTCTTGCTTAACACCCTTCTCTGAGACGTACGAGCTTAGAGGTTATATATTGGCAGAAATCAATAATGTGGTATGGATTGACAATGTGGCATGCTAAGATGCAAATGATCAAGGCTTTTTTTGAAAAGCAGAGCCTTGGGGTTGATGATCAAAGCACAGCTTTATTTAGCATAGCTTTATGTAGCGATACTTCGCGAGCCTTGCACCCCGGTATGAACCAGAAACAGGAGAAGGAACCCAGGGAGAACATGCATTTCTTTCTAGCTAGAAGTGGTGTCCGGGTTTTACAAGCCCAGATATTTTTACTTATGTGGGTGATGGAAAGCGAGGTACCTTGGATTTGAGTCCCTAGTGGCTCTATTTTACGCCCCATAGTGCGGGAATGCATATTGTTCAGGCATAACCAATCCACTAACATATTTGTGGACCGGCCCTGGCGCTCCTAGGTGCAGTTGAGGCTGTATCCTAAGGCACGGGCTAGAGTGACTCAAATTCGGTAAGGACGATCCCTTGCCTTGGTTCATGATGGAAATCCAACTTCCAATACGACCCATACGGTTTTGATTGTAAACCTATATTTGGCGACATAGTATATGGTAGCTATGTCGTCTATGATTGATACATTATGATTGAAATAATGTTTTTGAAACATATATACACAAATAATAATATCAAATCTATTTTTATCGTATCAAGCATTTTTGACCATTATAAAGTAAAACTCTATCCTCTGGTTTGCGTTGCATTGTGTGATGGGACTTGAGTCTTATAATGGTTTCATTTTTCTAAAAAGCATTGCGTTGTTTAATGATTTACTTTATTTATGCACTGGCAATCCAATGGAGTAAACCCGTTCCGCATTAGCGGCGTGGTCCTGTGATTAGCCTTATTATTATTAGATAAGTTAAGTAAGATTTCTCATACCAGTCCCATGACTGACTCGTAGTTTGTTTCACTTTGCAAATTCCGGTGCCCATATTTCCACACGGGCAGTTGAGTAGCTTAAGTATGCAGATATCTTGAGCAGGATTCTAGAACAAAGCTTAAAACTGTGTCCAGAGCATTAATAGTCTTCCGCTGTGTTAGTTCATTTGTTCTGCTGCATTGTACTACATTTATTGTAATTTATCTTCCGCTGTATTATATCAATGTACTCTGATATTATGTACTCTGAAGTAACATTATTAAAATGTTTATAAAAGTCTTCTGCTATTTGTTCTGATGTGTTATATGCCCAAAGTTAGTGTATCCGGCGATTTCCCGCATGGAGAATTTTCGGGTCATTACATTTTCCTTCATTTCCATTAATTACAATCAATGCCATTTATTTATATCCTTTTATATACATATATTCATATATATGTTTATGCACCAGACCTCTCATATTAAGCCGACCACTTGTGGATGATGGATTCGTCGGGCATTTCCGGGCAAACTTCTACCACAAGTTGGACTTAACCTCGTGTCTTAACACCGTTATAGGTATATTTACACACCAGACCTCTCACATTAAATTAACTACTTGTGGATGTCGGATTTGCCGAGCGGTTCCGGGCAGATCTCTACCACAAGTTAAATTTTACCTCGCGTCTATATGCAGTTACAATTTTCTATTTACTATAAATTTAGGCATATTTATTCTTCCAAATTTTACTGTAATTCTTATTTACAATCTTTTGGCACAATAATGTTCTTAACAAATGATCATTGTAAATTTCATAACTATAGTGTTCACATAAATTCCCAATTCAGACAAGTGATTAATGGAAACATGGTTTTAAATAATGCCAACGGATTAAACAGGTTAAGTATCGCAGGTTAAAAGTTCATATAACCTCGACAAATTAAACGTATTTACTTAACCTCACAGATTCAATAGGTTTACTTAACCCCAAAGATTTAACAGATTCCACAGGTTACTTACAGTTTCATAACGTATTCACTAAATCTTGAATTAAGCCTATAGATTTACATGTTCATACAACCCCAAATTTCCAGTCATATTCCATAGTACTTAATTTCAACGGATTTCAGCAAGTTAATCATTTCAGCAGACTAAACATTTTGTGAAAACCCCAAATCCATGTGCCATGGAAAGGATAATCATTGGAATATAACACATTAATCAACATTAGCAGACTACATATAATAGCATAGTACTATAATGTCAATTTGAAGTCAATGGTCAAAATTCGTGAACGGACACTGTAAATGCAGTTTGATGACCATTTATGGAAATCGACTGAAAGGGCCTTAATAAAATTATTAAAAATATTAATAATTTGTGTAAAATCATAATAAATGATTTAGAGAGAATTAGGATGAAAATTTTCATATTTGAAAAAATAAAAATATATTTTTATCAAAATGAACTAGTTATTAACTAGAAAAATAATCCAATATTTTTAAATAAATAAATTTGGTTGATTGGTTTTGATTTGTGTTGTATACATGTGTTGTATGAAATCCATATAAATAAATTATATGGTAATTGATTGGGTCTGATTCCAATTAAAAAAGGAACATATATTTTAAATTGATGAATATTTTAAAATAATATTCAGTAAAGGATTAAAATGTGAATTTGATGTCCAATTTTGGATGGACACGAAAATATAGGAATATGTGAAGCCGTGTTGGTTAATTTGCGCCATTTTAACTCAAACGATATTTATATTGATTTTATTCATTTTTATAATGAATATCGAAAAGGAAATGATTTCAGAATCTGATATTCTGAAAATATTACCATTTAAATATTATAATGAAAAAGAGTATTCAATTTTGATTTAAAATTGAAATGAAAGTGGGAATCGATTTTAAAACGAATTTATAAAATATGTTTTGAGCAAAATATGTTATATATATAATATAATGGCCTGAATAGAACGTGCCGTGCAGCGGAAGCGTGGTATCAAAGCCCAAACATTTATATTTTTTTACCTATGTGGATGATGGATAGCGAGGCGCTTCGGATATATCGGTCACTACGGGGCCGATGGTAGGTCCTATAGGACTGGGAAACGTGTGTTTTGGAATACTAATCCTCTATCGTAAGTGTGGAATGGCCCTGAAGATTCAAGGGTTCACTGCAGAGGATCCTGAGGCATTTGCTAGAGTGTCTCGAATCAGTGAGGAGCCATCCGTTGCCTAGACTCATAGATGGAGAATCCAATTTCCAATACGTGACATTTCGGTTTTAAATGCAGAACTAGTATGGCGACATAGTAGCATGGGATGCTATGTCGTCTATGATTGATACATGTTAGATCCAAAATTGGCTCTAACACCCAAACCAGTAAAGATTCTAATGAAATGAAAATTAAAACGAAGAAAACACACAATTTATAGTGGTTCGGCGTTAAATAGCCTACATCCACTTTTCTTCTTTTTTGATTGATGTCTTGAATGCGAGTACAATAATGATTTTCACTCAATTCTCACTCATTTTATACATTGATTCTCTCGATTTCCTTCACAATATGACTTGAAAGATGATTGGAGGCTGAATGAGTTGGGGTTGCAAAGGAGTTTCAATCCTGAAAGTGCAAAAAGATCCTTCCAAATGCCTCTTGATGGGGTATTTATAGGTGTAAAATCCTCCCGGAACCGGATCGGTTCGGGTCCACGTGGCCTTCATCCCGTCACTTTCGGGTTCAGATGGATTCTGGAGAGGACAACACATCTGATTAGTGGCCATCGTGGGTAGAACGTGTGTGTAACCGCCCCGACTCTTAAGGAGAACGTGTGAGTGAAGCTGTTGACATCCTGGGCTCGGATCGGATGGGCTATTAAATGGGGTTCGGATCGGCCTTGCTACTTGCGATCAGACCTGGCTCCCTCTTTCCTCTATAGCTTTGTGAGCCCGATCCGATCTAGTTGTCTGGCAAGGTGTTCTTCATTATTTGATCTTCTAGCTTTGTGTAGGCTAACATTTTGCCCCCTCAAGGGATGCTTCTATCGAAGATGGAGCGTGCCTTGATATCATCTGTTCATTGGTCTTTGAATTTGAATCATTGAAAAGTCGTTTCCATTGACGTATACGGATATGCTTCTTCAGAAAGTCGTATCTCTCACTATCTATATATACATCACGAAGCGTGTGGATTACTTTCTTCATTTTTAACAAATTTAAGAACTCTTCTTGATTTCCAGCAGTCCCTCCAGGTAATCTTTTTCTTTATTTTCCTTTGAATTTAATTTGCATGCCAAGTTATTGTGTTTAATCCCATTCGGATCGGACCCCTATCCGAACAGCCTTCCCTCTTTTATCGCTCGATACTGGGTTTGCAGGCCAGAATGGGTTGGTGGGCTTGTACCCCGGTCCGAGCAGGAAAAAAGGATGGGAATACGAGTGGTCACCATCAACATGTATATAAATCTGCTACCTACCTCGTTCCTCCTTCTTCCTTTTGTTGCCCCGTTTATTATTCTCTACACCGAAACCCTAGCTTTTAAAAAACTTCACAAAACTTCAAAAAAAATCTCGTTAGTCTCCAAATCAAACCCGTAAGTAGGTTAAAACTTCAATTTGCCTTCATAATAACTGATTTTAGTTATGATTTGTAGTTAATTTTAAATAATTTGAACATGGAGCCTTCCCGGTTTCAACGCTGTGACCCTCACTTCTCTCGTCGTCGTCGTTTGAGGCTCCGCCATCACCTCGAGGCGTTATGAGATGGGGTCAAGCTTTATCGTTGGATTCTCGAGCATGGAAGAGAGACAATCATCTAGGTTAGCAGAGAAGATAGAAGTTACATAAACTTTCGAGAAATTTATTCTTGATGACATATCCTCCCCCTCCAACCCTGAGTGGGACGATGAGGGCCCAGATTATGAAGTAGAAGCACACAATAGTGAAATACTTTCTGATAGTGAAGTTACTCTTGGCGATGAAGAGGAAGAAGGGATAGAAGATAATCGGGCTCCTGATGAGCTTGAGTCTGCCATTATATTGGAGTTACCCAAAGAATCTGTTGAATCGACGATTGATGACGACAGACTTGTTCGAATATGTCTAAAGCATGGGATACTGAAAAGAGATACCCTGGTGCCATCGAAAGCAGATCATCCCCCACAATCCTCCGGAAGGATTTATGGCAGTTACCCGATTGATGTGTATGGTTGGGGCTATTCCACCGTTTCTGCCTTTTGTTGTCGACTTTTTGAGACAGATGCGAATTGCCCCCATGTAGTTACATCCCAACTCTTATGCTTATTTATACACCTTATATATAGCATACAAAGAGGTTTTAGGTATAGAGCCTACCTTCGATGACGTCCACTTTTTTTATAATTTCAAGCATCGGACTCAAGAGACTCCTTCCTTCTCATATTTTGAATCAGTCCCAAAAAGGAAAATTATTATAGCTCCGTTTAGCAGCAAGGCTGGCGATTGTAAGCTCGAATGGTTTTATATCAGGCAGCAGCCGGGGTGCGCCAGAAGATGGACCAAATCAAGTAAAGCACTGATTTTCTAGATCTCAATTTTAAATGTTCATGCCAATACATTAACCTGCTTTCTTTTTTATTCGCAGTTGATAACCCAAAGCAGATATCAGATCAATTGTACTTTGATCGTTTGTATCGGCTTCTCAATGGCGATCAAAAGTTTCTAACCATCGACGAAGTTATTAAGGATGAGTATCTCCATCATCACGATTTACTATCCATTACCCGTAGCATAGGTCATGGGACGGGTCCATATGTATACATACCCCCGGTAAACATTATTACTGAGATGGGCGAGGGCTCGAAAGGTCCAACAGTACCTCTTCGGACTTCACCTTCTCCATCTTCAATTCAGGACGACGAGTTAGCCAACATAGCTTAAAAGCACAGAGAAGGGTATACCGTCCCTGATGATGCTATTTCTCCTGAGAAGTCAACATCTCCTAAAGAGCTGCCAACAGATGCTTCTCGAGGAGATGCCCCTACTACCGATGATTCCACATTTAAGGGATTAGGAGATCTCCCCCTGCCTGAAACCATCTATACTTCAGAGGACATTGGCACAAATCCTTTAACTTTCACTTCTTCAGAGGAGAATACTCCCGTGAAGGCCAAAGAGCCCACTCGCACTAGTCTGGCTTCAGACTCGGGTTTGTCGCGGGGAACACCACTTAGGATGCACTCAACACATTAGCACCACACATCACGGCACTCACTTCTTATGTGAACACTGATTCTGAATTCCACTTACATTGTTGCGCAGGTACAATGTCTCGCCCTTACTACGATGTCAGAAAAATGCGTTGTAGCATGTCTAGACCTCCTTCCGGTATCGAGCATGATCACCATGAGAGCCGGGGCAGAGATGACAGAAGGCCTCATGATTCTTATCGACCACATACCTCGCGCTCTCGTTCCCCCGTCCGGTCGAATCCAGACAGATATAAGAGCTACCAGAGTCGTCGAGGAGAAGACACGTCGCAGCCCAAAGACCGAACTTCTCCTCAAGACAAACATAGTCGGGAAAAAAGTCCACCGAAACATACTGATTCACGAAACAAACACAAGGTTTCTGAGAAGCGATCTGGAAAGGATGATACAGCCATCGTCCCGACTAAGTGAAAAGACACTGAACTAACATACTGCAAACCTCCACCACTAGATGCTGAGCCCAAAGTTAAGCTGGCATATCTGGGGAAGCAGTTCCCAGATCATTACTTTGAGAATTTGACTTTTTTACCAGCACTCGAGCCTATTTCCTCAAAGTGGGAAGATGAGGCTAAACCAAAGATTGACGCAGTTGAGAAGCAATACTCGGAGATGTTCAAATATTCACGCAATCTCTCCAGAATTATTCGGACTTTAATTACAGATGTTAATTCAATGAAAAAGACTGCGGATTTCGATGAAAAGGCCTTGAAAATTTTGGAGAAGGACCTAGAAGACACACAGGCTCAACTCGTCATCACTCAACGAGACGCCAACAACTTCAAACAGCAATTTGAGGAGTTACAGAAGCGTTATCATGACTTGTGGGAATCTCATAGTCAAGAGCGTTTGGAGTTGAAGAAACAAGCGGAAGACGCTAAGTCGGACAATGTCAAAATGCAACTGGCTTATAATACTCTTGAGCAAGAAAAAGCCGAGTTAGCAAGAAAAAATGCTGAACTGGAGAAACGAAACGCTGGCTTGGAGTACAAGTTAATGGAAGCTGAGAATAGGGCTGCCCTAGCTGATGAGAATGTGGAGAACGTCATTAAGTCTGCTGAAGAGACCCGTAAACAGCTATCAGAGGCTCAAGAAGAAGTGCACGGTTTTGGCGAATTACTGATTGAATTCTTTGCGCACATAATTCGTCGCAAAAACATCTCTTGGATTGAAGCCTATCCAACTACCTTAGTTCACGTATGGAGTCAAATCATCGAATGGGAAAAGAGAAACTTAAGGTAGACTTCGTTGATGAAGATAAACTTATGGAGAAGTATCTGAGAGATGATGAACCATCACGCCTGGCCGAGGGGCGTCACCTCATTGTCGCTGCTATGGAGGAGGAGAAGCGGCTGGACAAACAAAAGAATATCACTGAGGCTGGTTCTTCTTCCGCTACCGATGAAGCTATTGAAGTCGAGGGATATTATCCCGAGAACCCGGGAATTCCTAAGGCTTCTCTTTTATCTCCTATACCCGAATCAGTGTCAGAGACGGTAGTCACTCCAATTGATAGACCATCGGAAGGTATTTCTACCTTTTCGCCTCAATTTGTCAAGGCCGTCTCCACCTTTCATCACATAATTGGGCAATCAACGGAGGATCCTTTATTTTCTCCCGAGTTGATAACTCTTGATTCTCATTCTGTAGGTTCTAGATCAGCCGAGAAGATCGATGAGCCTCAGGGATCCTCTATTAGAGAGGAATCCGTGAAAAAGGCTCTGGGAGGACAGGATAAGGCTACCACCGCCGAATCCGGAGGAGGCAATGAACTGTCTAAGGCCGACACTTCTCATGATGACGAGATGATAAATGCCTTAAAAGACGATGGTGGTAATGAGAGGCATAAAGAAGATCCTGATGTGGCTATAGTTGGGGATTCAAAAAGTGCCGATGACATTACTTTGGCTAAAATGAAAACCGATCAAGACAAACGCATGTAGCTAAAAACTGAAGACTTGGACCCCGAAAGCCTTAAGCCCCTTGCAGTGGTGGATCCTGGATCAAAGTTAGTCGTTAAGCTTTCAACTAGGTATATTACAGAAGAGCTTGCTAAAAAATCTTCTCTTGATTCCAGCATTCTGACTCCTGGGAAGAAATCCACCGATTCTGGTACTTCAACTACAGAGAAGAAGAAGCCAAAGCGTCTTATGACTAATGCTGAAAAAGAGGCTGGGGCAACTCATAAGGCTGCCAAAAAATCCAAGTCCGCTTCAAAGCCCAAGTGATGAAGTGCTTTGTTTTATTTTGATATTCAATTGGTCCACAATTGTTGCAGCAAGTGCGTCCCTCGCATCTTTTTCTTTATTTCCCTGTACAAACTCACGTGTTTGTAAATAATAATAGTTTATTACCTGCAATGTCTGATAGTTGTTAGTTTAGTACTTAAGTAAAAATGCAAAAGCATGGCATATTACAGTTATATAATAAAGTCATTGTTGAGGGGTATATGTGTACACATATTTTCCCCCAATCAATCTTGGGTAACTGAGCAAGAATTATTCAAGATTGATTAAATTCAAAATCCAATTGCCTCTGATTCTCCGACGGGGCCATTTTCCTTTCGTCATTGATGCCTATTCTTTCTAGCATCTTTATACTCTCTTGTCCCATAACCAGGTTAGAGTATTGTTGGGGCGGTCTCTCATCCGGGTGCACATTCACGCCCCAAGGGACGTCGTCTTCCCGTCCTTTATACTCTCTCTCGATTCATGAGCGTTAGAGTTAAGAATGTCATCTTCCCATTCTTTTGCATTCTATTATGCAAGCGGTCATTTTGTTCGCTCCTGCACATAGGTTATTTCCAATTTTCTAGATTTAATTTAATGTTTCGTATTTCATGGTCATGACAAAATGATTGTCAAATATGTAGATAATGCAGGAAAATAAATGACACGCGATATTTTTGTAGTGGTTCAGCTAAGTCGTAGCCTACATCCACTTCATAATCCTTTGTTCATATAAACAGACTTTTTAAGGCAAGTCGTGCCTTTTTACACTGCTTATAAAGACAAAAAGGAAGACATTTCATATTTAGCTCAAATATCATCGTAAGTGCTGAGCATTCCAAGCTCTGGGAATCTCTTCACCGTCCACGGTCGTTAGCTTGAATGCTCCTGTATCAAGCTTCCGTTGGATGGTGTATGGCCCTTCCCATTTTGGACCCAATTGGGTCAAAGGTGGGAAGACTCGTTTCAATACTAGATCTCCTGGTTCAAAAGTTTTGAAGCGAACTTTCTGATCATAATAACGTGCTACTTGATGTCGATGTCTCAAGGCACGTAAGTCTGTTTCGTCTCTTTTTTCTTCAATCATATCAAGAGACTCTAAGAGGAGTGTCCTATTTTTCATTGGGTTATAATACGCGACTCGATGAGAAGGGACTTCCAATTCTACCTGAATCACTACTTCTGACCCAAAGGAAAGTGCATAGGGAGTATGGTCGGTAGCCGTCTTGAAGGTTGTCCTGTAGGCCCATAAAGCTAGTGGCAACTCGTCTACCCATTTGGCTTTGGCCCGCTCCAACCGCTTCTTCAAATAGATTTAATGACTTTGTTTATGGCTTTGACCTGGCCATTTGACTGTGGGTGAGCTACTGCAGTGTATCGTTTATCAATCTTGTACTTCTGGCAGAAGTTCCTGAATTCGATGCTGTCAAACTGTGTCCCATTATCGGTTATGATGGTCTTCGGTATCCCAAATCGACAAATAATGTTTCTGATCACAAAACTGATTACCTTCCTCGTCGTGATGGTTGTTAAAGGTTCAGCTTCCACCCATTTTGTGAAATAGTCCACGGCGACGATCGCGTACTTAGCTCCTCCTCTGGCAATAGGCAACACTCCAATAATGTCAATTCCCCACATGGAAAATATCCATGGGCTTACCATCGACTTGAGCTGAGTCAGAGGCGCTCTGGGAACTTTGGCAAATCTTTGACATCTGTCGCAGCGTCGTGAATAATCAGCCGCGTCTTTATTCACGGTAGGCCAGAAATATCCATACCGTATTACTTTCTTTACTAGGGTTTGGCCCCCAGTGTGGTCTCCACACCCACCTTCATGTACTTCTTGCAGTACACGTTTAATGTCGTCGTGTGTGATACACCGTAATAGGGGCATTGAAAACCCTTGGCGATAAAGGATGCCGTCCTGTAAAACGTATCTTGCAGCCTTGCGTCTTACAGCTCGCCTTTCGCTCTTTTTCAATGGGAGGGTTCCATTCTTGAGAAAAATCTTGATCGATATCATCCAAGATTCTCTCTCTGGGTCGACTTCCAAGGCTAGCTCTTCTTCCATTAGGTCGAAACTCGGTGATTCCAAAACTTCTATCGAAACCATTTCAGTTTCTTTAGGATTGTCAGAACTTGCCAGCTTTGCCAGTCGATCTGCTTTCTGGTTTTCCATTCTTGGAATATGCGTTATGCTGTAATGCTCCAAACTTCCCAACAACTCCTTTACATTTTTGAGATAAGTTAGGAGTCGAGGTCTTTAGCAGTAAATTCTTCCCGAACCTGGCATACAACTATCTTGGAATCGCAATATATATCTAGTTTCTTCACTCCCAATTCTTTGGCGAGTCTCAGCCCGGCAATCAGGGCTTCATACTCGGAATCATTGTTAGTAGCAGCAAACTCTAGTCGTAATGCATAGTAAATAGATCGTCCTTCAGGAGTTATTAAAACAACTATGACGCCGGACTTTCGATCATTTTTGGCTCCGTCCGTATATAGCTTCCACGGACTAAGCTCTAACTCTTGGTCCAAAGTAACTACCTTGTCACCCACTGTTTCCTCTTCCGAAATTGTAAATTCAGCTATAAAGTCAGCCAATGCCTGCCCCCTTATTGATCTTCGTGGCTGAAAATTCAAATCAAATTGACTCAGCTCGATGTTCCATTTAAGTAACCGCCCTGATGCTTCGGGTTTTTGCAACACTTGTCTCAAAGGTTGATCGGTATATACAACTATTGGGTGAGCCTGAAAATAATGACGAAGTTTTCGGGAAGCAATCAGAAGGCTATAAGCAAGCTTTTCTATCTTCGGATAATTACGTTCCGCAGCAGCTAGCTTCTTGCTCATGTAATATACATGCTTCTGGACTTTATCCTCTTCACGTACTAATGTCGTACTGACGGCGTAGGATGATACCGCTAAGTAGACAAACAAATCCTCATGTTCCACGGGCTTTGACAATATTGGAGGCTTTTCTAATAAGTCTAATAGATTATGGAATGCCTCCAGACAATCGGAGGTCCACTCAAAATTTCGCTTTCCTCGTTTTATGAGATCGAAGAAAGGTACACATTTGTTTGTAGCTTTGGAGATAAACCTACTCAATGCAGCATCTTTTCCAGCCAAGCTTTTAACATCTTTGATCTTGCGTGGTTCTTCAATATCCCTTATTGCTACTATTTGGCTAGGATTTATCTCAATTCCTCGAGAACTCACAATAAACCCAAGGAATTTTCCAGATGCAACCCCAAACGAACATTTTAGGGGGTTTAACTTCATCCCATACCTTCGAAGAATATCAAACATTTCAGCTAAGTCCCTTGTATGGTCAGAAGATTGTTTAGACTTCACAAGCATGTCATCCACGTAAACCTCCATGGTTTTCCCGATTTGATTATAAAACATGCGGTTGACCAGGCGCTGATACGTGGCTCCTGCATTCTTTAACCCAAATGGCATTACCACATAACAATATAACCCCAAGCCTGTGATGAAGCTTGTATGCTCTTGATCCGGTATGTGCATGGGAATTTGATTGTACCCAGAATAGGCGTCCATAAAGGATAAAAGCTCGTGCCCGGCCATCGAATCTACTAGCTGATCAATTCTGGGGAGAGGGAAGCTATCCTTCGAGCAAGCCTTGTTCAAATCAGAAAAGTCGATACATGTTCTCCACTTCCCGTTTGACTTTTTGACCAGGACAGGATTCGATATCCAGTCGGGATATTTCGAATCCTTAATGAATCCATTATCTTTTAATTTCTCTACCTCTTCTTTAAAAGCTGGTAACCGCTTTGGGCCAAACATCCGTCTCTTCTGTTTGACTGGTGGGTGCTTTGGATTAATACACAAAGAGTGGCTCATGATGGCAGGCGAAATCCCACACATGTCATAGTGAGTCCAGGCAAACACATCCAGATTTGCTTTTAAAAAATCAGCCAACTCTTTCGCTCGAACTAGATCTAGTTGCGAGCCGATCTTTAGTACTTTTGTCGAATCTGTCTCATCAATAGGTATATCTACTATTATTTCGTTGGGAGTCGCCTTCCTATCCTTGGGTTCTCTATCCTCTCTGGAATCTATATCCTCGAGCACATCTGAGGGCGACTCTCTTGGGTCAGGACCCCTCAATTGCTATGCTGAGTTCTCCTCTGGAGGGGCAGTGTAACGGCTGGAAATTTTCGACTCCTCGAGGGTCGAAAATTCCGCGACGTTAGTGAAAGAATTTAGAAGGTGAGAAAGAAAAGATAGAACTAATAGAATAGAAGAAGAAGAAGAACATCAGAATCATCAGAGTAACACGAATCTCGCAGCGGAACGAATAACATATAATATATAACATAGCTTTGAAGTAATCAGTTATATATATATATACAATAGCACTTATCAGAGTACAACACTTACAACACAGCGGAAATAACTATAGCTATAGAATCTTGCAGCCTCCTGCTCCAAGCTCTCCAAGTATATCTGTAAATCCCGACTACTTGACTGCCGTACAAATTTAGGCACCCAAGAGTTTAGGGAAAACAACAAAGTAAACTCCGGGTCAGTCATGGGACTGGTGTGAGTAAAATAGTTTAAAACAGGTATATGATATCTCATAAGACCACGCCGTGAATACGGAACGGGTTTTTCCTTATGAGTATCTGAACAACTTTGACAAGCAATATCATTGTGATATTATAATAATGTCTAAGTACAAATAGGTATCAATCTAGCAGAAACGCTTGCATCTCATGTTCTACATACATAGTATAAAATCATAAACCGCAGGGCGCTTAACGGAGAATGGATTCCAATAGACAAGGTATGGGAGCACCTTCTGATCAGTGTACTCTAGAGGTGATACACTGCAGGTTCAACAAGAACGTCTTGCAACCCGGCCACACATGACCGCTCACTCATTTAGCTTGAGTGTCGCGAATGTATTGCCACCACGGTTATAGGCCATCAAACCGTCATCCGAAGATACAGAATCAAAAAGAAGTATAAATATGAATATTCCCTAGATCGGTGACAATACACCCTGCTTGGGAATGACCCAACTAGCCATGCTGCCTAGCCCAACTTTTGTTACTTCCTGGTGTAAGGCCAGAAGCTACGTCTATCTTCAGAACATCTGATCACCATTCACTTTGAATGCCACATCGTCATACCCGCCAAATAAAAAATTGACTTATCCAAAAATAACACGGGTATACAGCTAAGAGAAACGAATTCCTCCGCCACCAAACGTGAATACGTTTGAACAGATCAACTTACGCGATCTATTTGATATACTCTGTCAGACCTTCTTCCATATACGTTGTCCTGGGACTGGACAAACCGAAGGCACTATTCAGTATATCCATCTTAGTCACTGTTATCTAAGACTTATACAACAGCCCTTGCACTTTACTCCGTCTTCAATTGTCTTTGGCATATATTGCTCGCAACGCTTATGCCAATACAGAGTGGTTCTTTGGATAATAATCCAACCGGTCTCTCCATATTAACAACGTTAAAATGGTAAAAACTTTGATAGTCTGTGATTTAACTATCAAATGAAAACATGTCGGTGTACAAACAACGATCTTATTTCCAAATGGGAATTCGATCGATCAATCATCATATGTTCATATTTCCTTATTTCATATATTTAGAAAATATATGTTATTAATCATTGGAAAACATTTCCATAACTTATTTTCACATCACTATATTTTCGCAACTATCAGTCCCTAACTGTAACTAGTATGAGAACAATTCTCTAAGTATCAATCCGGAAGGTCAAAACCAACATCAGATCGTCACTTAGAAAACCGTTCAACTTACCCTCTCCAGTCAGTTTCTAAATTTGCTTAACTCTATTGATTAACCCTATTCACTTAACTTCTGTCGAATAAACTATATTCGATATCTCCTCCAACACTATTCGAATAAACTATATTCGATTAACTTCTCTAACTCTATTCGAATAAATTATATTCGATTAACTCTTTTAACTTTACTCGAATAAACTATATTCGATTAACACTTTCTTTCGAATAACTATATTCGATTAACTCTTCGACTAACTCCTTTGGATTAACTCTTCGACTAACTCCTTCGGATTAACTCTTCGACTAACTCCTTTGGATTAACTAACTTCGAATAACTCCTTTGGAATAACTCTTTGACTAACTCCTTCGGATTAACTAACTTCGAATAACTCCTTTGGATTAACTAACTTCGAATAACTCCTTTGGATTAACTCTTCGACTAACTCCTTCGGATTAACTAACTTCGAATAACTCCTTTGGATTAACTCTTCGACTAACTCCTTCGGATTAACTAACTTCGAATAACTCCTTTGGATTAACTCTTCGACTAACTCCTTCGGATTAACTCTTCGATTAACTCCTTTGGAATAACTCTTTGACTAACTCCTTCGGATTAACTAACTTCGAATAACTCCTTTGGATTAACTAACTTCGAATAACTCCTTTGGATTAACTCTTCGACTAACTCCTTCGGAATAACTAACTTCGAATAACTCCTTTGGATTAACTAACTTTGAATAACTCCTTTTGTAAATTTCGTATTCAATTTCTAATTGAATATCTCCTTTTATCCTATTCAATTCTAGGTGAACGACTCCCCCTATAATATCTTATCCAAGTTCTAATGAATAATCTGGTTTTAAATATCTTATTCAAGTTCTAATGGATAATCCTGTTTTAAATATCTTATTCAAGTTCTAATGAAAAATCTGGTTTAATATCTTATTCAAGTTCAAATGAATAATCTGGTTTAATATCTTATTCAAGTTCTAATGAATAAGTCTGGTTTAATATCTTATTCAAGTTCAAATGAATAATCTGGTTTAATATCTTATTCAAGTTCTAATGAATAAGTCTGGTTTAATACCTTATTCAAATTCTAATTGAATAGGTCCTTTATAAATTATTCCATTCATAAAGATTTCTATTTATAAATATATTTTATTTATAAATATTCTGTTTCCACATTCCGGTATGTTACGGTGTTCTAACTTATCAAGTTTCGATGTCCAATATCATCCGTACCCACAAAATCAGCAATAGGTTATAAATCACATCATATATTAAAATATATGAAAAACAATAGAATAACTGTTGAGGAATCCAGTCGGATTCCTCCGACCTGTCTTCCCTGCATCCACAGATATTACACAATAATATCGATATCACTTTCAGTTCCAGATGATATATTCTGATAAACAGAATCAATACAGACATTTAACTAACTAACTAGCAGTTCAATCAATCGGTCAACACAAAATCAAATAGTCAATATCTAACAGTTCTAAAAATACAACATGCAAATATAAACTGTTCAGAGTTGGTGAGTTTTACTCACATTTGCAGTTCATCGTTAAAGAACGATAAACCGTTATTTGATTTGAATCAAACAGTTTATTTCGCCGTAAATTGTAACGAGCTCGGATTCACTCCCAGTCAGTCTCATTGTGTTGCTCCCGTCCATATGATCCTGTCGGATCTTGTTTCGCTGAATTTCGTCTACGTATGGCCAAGTTATAGCATTACGAAGTTTGAACATTTTTAAATAATTAAAAACATGTATTTTAACTACACTTGGGCCTTATACCTTCATCCCGGCCCAAACCACTTCTGCACAGACCCGACCCGCGCCTTATCTTCCCCAAATCAATCCTGTACTCCCATTTTTACACCAGCTCACACCACCGAACTCAAAGTCTCCCATTTCTCCATCTCAACACTTCATGATTTAAAAATCCAACTTCACCATTACCTTCTCCTTTGAATCCCCTTTCTCTTCATACCCCTTTCAGTAAACTCGAACTACCCTGCACCATCTCAACCGCAACCTCCCTCGACGTTATCCATCAGCTTCAGGAACCCACTGTCGCTCCTTCAACCTCCATTCACGCAAGGATCTTCCACCAAAAATCGTACAAGCTATACCATCTTACTCCTCATCAAAATCACTACAATCCGTACCCCACACACTCAGTTCGATGCACCCTTCCCTGGTGCGATTCCAGCCCTCCACGATGATGAACAGTACCCCTTATTACCCAAAAAGCATTGGACTTCCTCAAAACAACGCACCAAGGTGCAGATTTTCATGCCAAACCCCAAAACAAACTCTGTTTCCTACATCGTTGCCTCGAATCCGATCTGTCGCAAACCCTAGGTTTCGCATTCAAAATCCCCAACCCCAAAACAAGAATCGAACACGCTGAAACTGGTATAGAATGGTAGAGGATCTCCTTAGCAACTCGAAAAATGTATTCGTATTGATTTATAGCATTTTGCTTTGTTTGAATTTGATTTTTCTCTTTTGGGAATTTTGTCTGTATAAACACTTGTGGTTATATATATACGCTGTTGTGGTAGATAGCATATGTGGTGGAGAAAGAAGGCCGCGTGGCCTATGTGGAATCACAGAAAAATGAAGAGGATATTTTGAATTTGATTTTTATAATTTATTTTATCGATTTTCTTCTTGTATTTGCCTTCTAAAAATCCCAACGATTACATACGATGCCTAAAAATCACCAAACTAGACATGTAGCTAGAGCTCGACATTACGGTCCCAACGAAACTGGTTTCGTCGAATTCCGACTCCGTATGCTCACACAGCGTATTTTTAACCGTTGAAATACTGACTATTTCTCACTCTAAAAATCTGTACGGCCACATACTGACTCTAAAAATCACGAAACTTGACATCTAGCAATTATTTGATATTGCGGATCCAACAAAACTGGTTTCGTCGAATTCCGACTTCGTATGCAAAAGTGGCTATTTTTCAAAGCTCTAAATAGCCTATTTAAATATATAAATATATTTAAATATAATTAAATTAAATATTTAAAATTAATTATTATCGTCTGTATTCACAGTGTAATGCCGTACAGCTCCAGAATATCCCTGTATGTATTTACAGCTCGATATTACCTCGTCAGAGTTATATCGATGGTCGATTTCTATTTAAATCCTTATTTAATATATAATTAAACCGTTATGGTCAGGGCGCTGCATTTCTGATATTTTGATTTGGACGTAACTCAAAATCTACACGACGAAATCCCGATATTTCTCTTCCACTAGAAAGATATACTCCACCAGCTCCACACGTTTCTTGTTTCACAGAAATCCGGCTTAAAACGAATCCTGTATATTCAGTTGAAGTTCGAATCGCCAAATAGCGAACTGCCGCGCCATTTCGAGCTCGATTATAATTATATTATAAATTATACGTTCAACTATCGTTTATTTAAAAATATTCGTTATTTAAATAATTAAATAACTTAATTATTATACCTTACAAAACGCGCCATTACAGGCAGAATCGTCCTTAGTTTCAATATTCAACCCCCTTCATTAGCATCCTTAACTCCGTCATGTAACAAGCTCATCCCGTAGCTTGGTCGCCCCTCATCACCCCAATTCCTGAGTCAGTCGGGAATTTAAGCAGCAAGCACCAAGGTGCAATACATGCCCTAAACTCGGCAAGGGCCGGTCAGCCTAGGAAGGCATTGTAGGGCGACTCCACATCCAAAGCTACAAACGGCAGGATCCTCACTCTCTGACGATCTCCCTACCCTAATGTGACTGGTAATTCCACATAGCCCATCGGAGCCATTGACGCTCCGTTGAAGCCACGTATCCATCCTTCGCATGGCTTTAGATCTTTTGCTTCGAGTCTCATTTGTTCGAAAGCTTTCTTGAAGAAGATATTGACCGAGCTCCCATTGTCCACTAACACTTTATGGACTAATGCAGGGCCAATTGTCGTGGTAATCACTAGTGGATCGTCAGTTGGGGATTGAACTCCGGAATCATCTCTACTGCGGAATACGACGTCGTCTGACATTGTCTTTTGTTGTTTTACTAGAGTAATGTCTTTGAGGATACTACATTCTCCTACCTCAAAATGCTTGGCGGCGTTGATGTACTGATCCATTGCTTTAAAACTACGACCAACTAGGTGAGGTCCGCCTATAATAGTATTAATAACGATCCCCATACCTTTCTGCTGGGCTGTGGGTTTTGAAGTAGGCTGGTATTGGTTCGGGGCTTGTCCCCCTTGCCCCATGTCCCTTGGGGCAACCTTGTACTCGTCTAACTTCCCTTCTTGCAGCAATCTTTCAACTATATCTCTCAAATGACGGCATTCATTGGTGGAATGACCGTGGGTTCCATGGAACAAACAAAACTTTCCTGTTTCGATCTCTTTCTCAGTGGAGTCTCTGGGTGGTGGTTTTTTGTACTGCAATATGCTATATGTATCCAAGTAAATATTCTCCAACGTATAATTTAACGACTTATAATTTTCAAAAGTCTAGAATCTAGGTCTTTTACTAGGGCTATTCCCTCAGTTTCTGTTCCTTCTGTTTCCGTTCCCATTTCTGTTGCTATTACCACCACTCTGGTTGCCAACGTTTACTTCAACCTTCCCTGAACTGTCACCAGATTGTTTCACAGCAACACTACTCTGGACACCTTCCCTCGAGGCCCCTTCGGACTTTCTCTTCCTATTTGCATGAGCTTCTTCTCACCTTAAGCGGATATTAGTTTTTCATAGAACAATTCTCTAGTGGGAGGCGGTTTCCCAGACAAGTAACCCCCGAATTCTATGTCAGGGTCTACCCCTTCTATCAAGGCCATCAGGATAGTGGGCTCATGAGGATCACTAACTTCAGTGATGGCCAGGTTGAAACGATCTAAATATGACTTCAAAGATTCTCCTGGGGCCTGTTTAATCCATGACAACTCTATGACGCTCTTGGACTTTCGGGCATGAAGTCGAAACTGATTCATGAAGCGCTCACTCAATTCTGTGAAATTTGATATCGACCGAGGGGGGAGTCGGGTGAACCACATTAATGCCACGTCTTCAAGATAAATTGGAAAGGCTTTGCATTTTACAGCATCTAGAGTTGCTGCCGCATTCATGAACCATGCATACCTCATCAGATGCTGCCTTGGATCCGTTCTTCCTGAATATCGATCCATCTGAGGCAAGTTGAATCGCCGAGGGAACTGGAAGTCTAATATATCATCTGTGAAGGGGGTATGACTTCGCTCAATGCCCCAATCTTCATTAGTATACCGTCGGCTCTCGGACATAATCTGGCGCACCATCGCCCATACATCGGCATTTGTTAATGTCTGCACAGGTTCTCTAGGTCTGATGTTCGGATTACCCCTGGGTTCCTGATTAGGGGATAACCTCCTGTTCCTAGTAGTAGCTGCTCTACACTGCTATATGCGCTCTCGGTCGATCTCAGGAGGTAGAGGTTGAAGAAGGTGTCGTTGCGTAGGGTTGGTAATATTAGGATCCCTGGGTAGGACGTGGGATCCACGCATGGGTAGCAACATAGGTTGTTGCAAGCTTGGGTCATCAGGCCCTAATACACGAGCGGCGTCTTCTCGGGATCCTAAAAATCCAAAAGTTAACTAATCGAGGTTTTGAGCTCGTCCAAGCGGCCTTCTCTCACGAGGGCGTCCCTCGTCTGAAGAAGACGAATCATCTGTAGCAAGGCGGCGGGTTGGGAAGGAGTCTTCTGCCTCTAGAGCTCTTGGAGTTCTCTACCCATAGTGATCATGTTTTCCTGCATGTGAAGGCTGTCACGCCTTTGGGCTTCCAATGCCTCCTTAGTACTCTCGAACATGTCAAGAAAGCATGAAAAATCTCCATGTGTGATGAGTGCAGATGGATCAGGCTGAACATTAGTCATCGTGGCTCGAATCGGAGCGTTGGTGGGAGCTCGAGTAGAAGTTCCGGCTTCATTCTGGTTCGGATCGGATCGGAGTGCAGTGGCCTGGCCGGAGCGGTTCGGATGGGGAGAATGAGTGCCCTCAACTTCATTGGATCGGCTCGGATTGGGGTCTTCCATCCGGTTCGGACCTTCCTGAACAGAGCGGCCTGCTCCAGAGTCTTGAGCACGTCACCTCGTTAGCACAATGGCTTGTTGGTCTTCTCTAGCATCATTTCCCCTAGCGCCTTGCACTTCTTTTCCTTTTGTCTTGACCATAATATTCAATTCTTTAACATTTAGTCAACAAGTACTTAAAGATGTCAGAAACAGAGGATTAACTTCTTTGAACTTGAGGGTCCAAATAGTAGAATGATAATCCCAAAAAGCTGAGAATTCGAAGATTTCTCAGTTAAAGCACCAAAATGTTAGATCCAAAATTGGATCTAACACCCAAACTAGTAAAGATTCTAATTAAATGAAAATTAAAACGAAGAAAACACACAATTTATAGTGGTTCGGCGTTAAATAGCCTACGTCCACTTTTCTTCTTTTTTGATTGGTGTCTTGAATGCGAGTATAATAATGATTTTCACTCAATTCTCACTCATTTTATACATTGATTCTCTCAATTTCCTTCACAATATGACTTGAAAGATGATTGGAGGCTGAATGAGTTGATAAAATTCGGGTTGCAAAGGAGTTTCAATCCTGAAAGTGCAAAAAGATCCTTCCAAATGCCTCTTGATGGGGTATTTATAGGTGTAAAATCCTCCTGGAACCGGATCGTTTCGGGTCCACGTGGCCTTCATCCCGTCACTTTCGGGTTCGGATGGATTCTGGTGAGGACAACACATCTGGTTAGTGGCCATCGTGGGTAAAACGTGTCTGTAACCGCCCCGACTCTTAAGGAGAACGTGTGAGTGAAGCTGCTGACATCCTGGGCTCGGATCAGATGGGCTATTAAATGGGGTTCAGATCGGCCTTGCTACTTCCGATCCAACCTGGCTCTCTCTTTCCTTTACAGCTTTGTGACCCCGATCCAATCCGGTTATCTGGCAAGGTGTTCTTCATTATTTGATCTTCTATCTTTGTGTAGCCTATTTCACAAAGTAGGCTAACAATACATTTATATTTAGTGATTTTGACACTATATACTTATAGCAATATCAAAATGATTTGTTTTAAACGTACCAAGCATGTTTGGCTATTATAAGGTAAAACTCTATCCTGCGGCTTGCGTTGCATTGTGTGATGGGACCTAAGTCTTATAATAGCTTCATTTTTCGAAAAGCATTGCACTATTTATAAACTATTTTATGAACTGGTATTCTTGGGAGAAAACTCGTTCCGTGTTATATGGCGTGATCTCTTGATTTACTTTATTTTTAAAGTAAAGTTTTAAATAACTATTTTAGTTCTCACACCAGTCCCATGACTGACCTGGAGTTTATTGTTTTAACCTAAACTCTGGGTGCCCCTATTTTCCCAGCTAGTAGTTTTGGTTATAGGATCCTGATTTACAGCTGGAGCTATATTCGAATGCTCTGTATCCGTCTTCTTCTGTTTTAACCTAATCTCTGACATTTTTCTGTTGTATATTATTTATTCATACTCTGTTATATTCTTGTACTCTGATGTAATTATTGTAATAGTAATGAACTATTCTTCTTCTTCTGTTTGTGTTCTGATTTGTCGTGTTCTCAATTCAATCCGGGCTTTCCCTTACGGGTGATTTTGGGTCGTTTCAACGTGGTAATAATAAAGATATGGATCTACAATGCATCAATCAACATACAATTTTCCAATCTACCCATTTAGGATTAATCCCCAAACTTAGATTTCAAAATACAACTCACTTTACAAAAACTAATCCTTTAGACTTTATTTCCCGATTTCTTATTTTAAATCATTTGAAATACACATCTAGCTTTTAAATCAAGGTAGATCTCACTTTGGGATCTCAAACCAAAATCTTTGAAAATATGAATTCCAAAACATCACAATGCATACAAACAAGAATGCAACCAAATATCGGGAGGTTTCCCCCATCGACAAGGCAAAGGGCACACACCTAAGCAAATCGATATATATATATATATATATATATATATATATGTGCACCTCCCACGATGGAGCAGGCTACATTGACGATGCACCTCCCACGCATGGAAGCATACACCGTCCAAAGCCATTTAAGGCTATAACACTCATACTTTTAGTCACATAGGTTACCCGAATCTTTAGCCACATACTAAATCATTTCATATCCCCAAGTAAGGAAAAATCATTTCACAACATAATAATCACAAGTACTTTCAAACTATAGTGCTTCACATCAACAATTCACATATATGATCAGTCACTATTAATCACATAACCTTTGAGCTCGTACGTTTCAAGGAAGGGTGTTAAGCAAAAGAATAAATTCTCCGCCACCAAACAGATACGCTATCAATAGCAACTAATCGGATACGCGATGAACCACAATGTAAAACCATAATGCACTTCCAAATCATTTCGAAATCATCGGGTTTAGCCCTCAAAATCCTTTCTATTTTATAAAACATTCCCTATCCAAAATCGGGAATACTTTTCTTTTCACTTAAGAAATCATTACAAAACCATGCAAAACATTCCCTATCAAAAATCGGGAATACGGTACTTTCATTTAAGGAAAATATCAACATAACATTGCTAAACACCTTGCCGTCAAATCGTGAAATGTTTCACAAGGTGTTAGCACACAGATATTTTTACCCAACCCAACGCTAAATGTAAAAGCATATTCTGCTCATAAACTGGTTGAACACCATCCAAACAATCAATCATAATCAATATCAACAACCAAGTGTATTTGGTTTAATCACATCACGTGTTTTGGTAAATTCAATTACCATCTATTCATTTCAAATCTAACTAAAGATTCATTAAAACTCTAGTTGGTTTCAATCTCAAAAATCATTTCTTAGTGATTGTTCAACTTTCGGGAAATTAATCTTGCTTTAACTGGGTTAAAGAAACAAAATCCAGTTTGATATTAAATATAAGGCTCCGAATAAAAATAGTATCGGCTTATATGCAACATCAAAGTCTGAAAACATCAAATATCGTATTGGAATAACGATATATATATATCTTCCAAATTCCTCAACAATATCCATATAATCACGGACTCCAATATAGAAATATTCCGAAGATTATTTCAATACAAATCCAGTCCAATTCATATATTGGAAATTCTGGTTAAATTAAAACCATTTCCCTATCCAATTTATTTATTTAAAACCATTGGATTTCATTCTAGTTATTAACTAGTTCATTCTAATAAAAATATCTTTTATCTTTTAAAATATGGAATTTTTCATCCAAAATCTTTCCAAATCATTTATTATGATTTTACACAAATTATTAATATTTTAATAATTTTATCAAGGCCCGTACAGTCGGTTTCCAATAACGGCCACAGAACTGCTTCCATAGCGACCTTTTCCGAAATTCATTTGGACATAATTTAAAATCCAACCTTTCAAATTTAAATCTCTTATATTCATTGGAAAGATCTTTTCGAAACGAACCCAACGGTTCCAGTTTTAGGAGAATTTGATGGTCGGTTCTCCCGTAATGGCAATTCGAAGTTAATGGTTGAAATTTGCGAACGGTCGCGGCGCGGAGCGTTCGATTCAAGCCATTAATATATATGAGATATATAAAATTGTCATGTAATGAAATATTCAATTTTGATTTAAAATTGAAATGAAAGTAGGAATCGTTTTTAAACGAATTTATAAAATATCTGTGCCATGGAAGCAAGGATAATCATTGGAATATAACACATTAATCAAAATTAGCAGATTACAGTTAATAGCATAAACATGAAATGGAATAATTTACATCAATATGACAGCGGAATCATAAAATGTCATAACCGTCAGAGTTGCACAATCATAGGATACAACTTAGTGCATAAAAGAAATGATCAGTCTACATCGAGATCAACGGTACATATACATAAGATAGTACATAATAGAAATAATCAGTTTACATCGAGATCAACGGTACATATACATAAGATAGTACAGGCGGTAATGTCAATAGTCCAAAATATAGATAAAAGCGAGTCTTCGCCTTTAGCCAAAAGTGCATTCCAAGCTGTAGTGCTAAGCCAAAATAAATCCTGCTACCTGCTACTTGGCTGCCTGTGTAATAATAAAGGCACCCAAGTATGCAAGTGAAAACAAACTACTAGTTAGTCATGGGACTGGTAAGAGAAATCTTACTTAACTTATTTAATAATAAGGCTAATCACAGGACCACTTACTCCATTGGATTGCCAGTGCATAAATACAGTAAATCATTTAAACAACGCAATGCTTTTTAGAAAAATGAAGTTATTATAAGACTCATGTCCCATCACATAATGCAACGCAAGCCGGAGGATAGATTTTTACCTTATAATGGCCAAAATATGCTTGATACGTATAAAACAAAATCAATTGATATTATCACTAGTGCATATATGTTTCAAACACAATTTCAGTCATAACGTATCAATCATAGACGGCATAGTACCCATCCTACTATGTCGCCATATAGGTTTACAATCAAATCGAAATGTCGTATTGGAAATTGGATTTCCGTCATGAGTCGAAGCCAGGGATGGCTCCTCTTTGATTTGAGACACTCTAATAAATGCCTCAGGATCCCCCGCAATGAACCCTTGCATCTTCAGGGCCGGTCCACACTTATGTTAGTGGATTAATATTCTTGAAAACATGTTTCCCGGTCCTATTGGACCTATCCATCGGCCCCGTAGTGACCGATATTACCGAGGCGCCTCGCTATCCATCATCCACATAGGTAAAAATATAAATGTTTGGGCTCCATACCATGACACCACCCATAGCTAGAAAGAAATGTCGTGCACTCCCTGCAGTCATGATCCAGTTTTTGACTCATACCGAGGTGTGAGGCTCGCGAATTAACGCTATACACAAAGCTGTGCTATTTAAAGCCATGCTTTGATCATCAACCCCAAGAATTTGCTTTTCAACAAAATCCTTGGTCATTTGCATCTTTGCATGCCACACTGCCAATTCACGCCATGCGACTGATGTCTATCGATATATAACCTCTAAGCTTGTATGTCTTAGAAAAGGGTGTTAAGAAAGAGAATAAATTCTCCATCACCAAACAGATATATATTTAATAGAGATCAATTAACATAGAACGAAATCCAATGTCAGACACACATCCATTTACTAGTCCGTTCTGGGTCTGAACGAAACCAGAGGCATCTTATTCCTCGTCCCACATGTCCAATACAGGAGAGAGGCCCTCGCACATCTGGACAATCAACAAATACGTCCAGACCACTACCACTGTAATCTCATCAAGGGAGCTACCCATATCTAAGGCATTAGTAGTAATCCACACGATGTGAAGATCACCGGTCTTGCACCGTCTTCATATCTTTGACTTTTAATGGTCGATCAATTATTTGAAATGAGAATTGACTCGGCCTTTTCAAATAATTCACGTATACATAGAATTCAAATTAATTTTTTCCATGGTTAAACTATTAGACATTTACGTTTCAGTTCATTAATATAATTTTCATGTCAAATACATCCAACCATCAAAATATCTGATAAACCAAGTAAAGTTAGTTTATTTCCGCTCCACATCATTTTGTAATATTTTAAAATGATTTATCACTATTTTATTTATATAAAATAGCCCATTTTAAATAAATGACGCTTCAGGTCATTACGCGGCCCTGAACGCTGTTTTTATTCAGATTTGAATTACACATTTCTCAAAATCTAACCATTGGATCTTAACAAATTTAATATCATTGGAAAGATCTTTCTAAAGTGAACCCAACGGTTCCAGTTTCGGGAAAATCCGATGATCGGATCTCTCGGTATAATCTTTTAAAATTACGATTCCAAACGCTAACTACCGCGCGCAATTCGTTTAATTTTAATTTATATATATATATAATTCATTTGGCGATTTCCAAACCGTTTACACTTCAAAAATTTGACTAACGCCTTTAAATTTCGAAAAATTTCGCCATAACTTCCTTTGTACGGGGAGGGGTTTGGAAATTTATTGGGTCGTATTAGGCACCCAATAAATCCAGAAACATCATACACAATTTTTAATGACCTATTCTATACCCAAGGGAGAGTGTACGAATCATATCTCCAGAGATTAAATCTCGTCACCATGTCCAGCGTTGGAAAATAAATAGTCCATGTGCCATATCTAAAATCAAGAGAGACGTAAATCATTGTCATCTCCAGACCCGTGTGGGGTTTTTATTAATCTTACCATTTACCGTTTTATTTTATTTAGTCCATATCAGTCCTCAGCTCAACCTATAATTCAATCATCGTCATACAAGCGTCTCGCTCGTATGGTAGTCTCAACCTCATCATATAAGCACCTATTGCTTATATGAAATATGATATGCTATGACATCAATAGTTCATCTTCAGTTCAACCTGAAAGGTAGTCATCGCCATACAAGCCTCTCCCTTGTATGGTAATTCCAACCTCGTCATACAAGCTCCAAATGCTTATATGGAATATGATAGAGTATGCTACCTTCATGTAGTATGCCTTGTAGTGCAGTTCAAAATTAATTGTTGCAATCATATGGCAACGTTTATAATCTCACACAGAACAACCATCACACCGCATCCAATGTCATTCACAGGAGTTTATGTAATAAATAAAATTTCGCATCCAACTCATTAAGGTGTACCTATTTGTCGGGCACGCAAATATATTCTTTACTCAACAGCTAATCCATTTTTTTGTTCAGCATATGTATATATATATGCATATCTAAGCTAAAAATATTATTTTTAGCAAACAAATATTTATTTTCATAGCATATCTATTTTATTCACTTCATGTACATGTGATAAAAATGATATTTTGGCAAACACATATTTATTTCAACACATGGATATTTTATAAACTTCATATATATGATAAAAATGATATTTTTGGCGAACAAAAATATATCTCAACACATGGTAATTTTATATAGTTCATATACATGTTAAAAATTATATTTATAGCAAAAAATATTTATTCAACACATGGTCATTTTTAACACTTCATATACATGATAAAAATAATATTTTTGGCGAACAAAATTTATTTCAACACATGACTATTTTTATAACTTCATACACATGATAAAAATAATATTTTTGGCGAACAAAAATATATTTCAGCCCATGACTATTTTTAACACTTCATATACATGATAAAAATAATATTTTTGGTGAACAAAAATATATTTCAACACATGACTATTTATAACACTTCATGTACATAATATTTTTGGCGAACAAAAATATATTTCAACACATGACTATTTTTAACACTTCAAATACATGATAAAAATAATATTTTTGACGAACAAAAATATATTTGAACACATAACTATTTTTATAGCTTCATATACATGATAAAAATAATATTTTTGGTGAACAAAATTTATTTCAACACATGACTATTTTTATAACTTCATATACATGACAAAAATAATATTTTTGGCTAACAAAAATATATTTCGACACATGACTATTTTTAACACTTCATATACATGATAAAAATAATATTTTTGGCGAACAAAAATATATTTCAATACATGACTATTTTTATAACTTCATATACATGATAAAAATAATATTTTTTGTGAACAAAATTTATTTCAACACATGACTATTTTTATAACTTCATATACATGATAAAAATAATATTTTTGGTGAACAAAAATATATTTCAACACATGACTATTTTTAACACTTCATATATATGATAAAAATAATATTTTTGGTGAATAAAAATATATTTTGACACATACAATTGTATTTAGTTCATATACATATTAAAAATAGTATTTTCAATGAATAAACATTTTTATCAACACATGAATATTTTTAGTGGTTCATACATACAATAAAAATGTTATTTTTATTGTTCAAAAAATTTATTTCAAACATGAATATTTTTAGGGGTTCATACATACAATAAAAATGTTATTTTTATTGTTTAAACAATTTATTTCAAATACAAATATTTTATATAGTTCATTTCAGAAAATTTCGACGTTACAACGGCAGGGTGTTGTAGCATCGGCACAGTGTCTGAGCACTGCTCCTCTGCTAACCTAGGCCGTACAACCTTACAATAATTTCATTTCCATAATTTCCACAATACCATTCATTTTCACAACACAATGAATTTACCACAAGCACAATTTATTTTGTTGCAACCACAATTAATCATTCACAATCACAATCAATTTCACACCACAATCATAACACAATCATTCATGGTTTAACAGAAAGTAGTGTCAGGAGCTAATAAGGCTCGTCTGTAATCTATTATATTTTTCTCCATTTTATTTGAATTTAGAAATCTCACATTGGGTTCCACTCCATCTAATTTTGCAGTTGGCTCTAAACACTTTCTAGCCTCTTCTAGAATGTAGAATACGTTGTCATGAGTCCAATATCTCTTGTTTCACTGGATTTCAACAACATATGAAAAAAGATATGATTTTTATTCGTTAGTCTAACTTTGTAACGCTTTTAAGTGTGGTAAACCTTTAAAAATATAAAAGTTGTTACCTTCGGTATTGATTCAAAACTAGGTTTTGATCTTGCGCTCAAAACATTGCACGAGGGGACGATCAACTGGCGCCACGAGGAGGAGCTCGAAGAGGCGCGCCGAACACTGGTGGTCACCTTGAGTTCGACGGCGATATGGAGGAGCGGCGGCGGCTTGAGCGGCGCAAGTTCCTGGTGAGATTCCGATCCAAATACAGAACGATAAATTACCAAACTTATACGGATTTGAAGGTGGGACTGAGATCTACAAAAAATCTCTAAAGAATCATCGAATTTCATTGAGTATTTTGGAAGAAATGGAGGAGAGAAGGATTGATCGATTTCCGTCGTGGGTTTTCTGAGCGGTTCGGGTTTTTGGGAAAGTGATCGTGAATTCTGATTGGCCTGTGCCTTTATATTTTATTTTATTTTTAATTATTTTAATTCCCATTTCTCCACCCGAACTCCAAATCAAACCCAATGACTGTCTCCCCTAGCTAAAAACCCTCATTCCGGAAATAATGGAATATGTTTCGTAAGCCCATTCGACTGTTTCTGACAGTTTTTCTTCAAATTAAAATATATAACATTCAATATTGAATTTGAACGTACATTTCAATTTGCTTGGCCTACATACTGACTCCAAAAATTCCAGAAAAATTATATGTAGCTTTATTTTGATGATATGGTCTTAACAAAACTGACTCGTCGAATTTGAAGACCGTTTGAAAAATTGCATTTTCTGGTCGATCCAATTTGCACTGTATTTGCAAAACACGTTTTCCTTTGCCACGCTCACATATTAATTTCAAAAATTATGTAATTTTAAACCTAGCAATAATTTGACATTCCGAACCCAACAAAAGTGGTTTCGTCGAAAATGGAGGTCATTTGCAAAATGTCTATTTTTAAGGGCTTTGTTATTATTTAAAAATGAAAATTTTAAATTCTAAAGTATTTTCTGCAAAAATTACTCGAAATAATGATTTTAAATTGGTTTTGATTTTTCGGGTTGTTACAATCTCCCCCACTTAAAACTTTTCATCCTCGAAAAGGAAACAATAGTAAAGTAGGAAACAAAACGGAAATAGAATATATGATAAATGTACCTCGCACCAGAGCTTCCACCCTGCACTTGGGATAAGCCTGTTTAATGCTATCTTCTGTTTCCCATGTACAGTCTCTAGGATCTCCACTCCATTGCACTTTGACTAAAAGTATCTTCTTGTTTCTCATAACTTTGGTTTCTTTGCCAATAATTTTCAGTAGCTCCCTTCTCACAACTAATTTTGGGAGTAATATCCAAATCTTGTTGCGTTGCTTCTTCTACAATCAAATTTGGATCATAAACATGTTTACGAAGTTGAGAAATATAAAACACATCATGTACTCCGGGCAACCAATCTGGTAACTAAACCTTGTAAGCAAGAGTTCCAATCCTCTCGAGTACAGGAAACAGACCAATAAATCTAGGTGTCAACTTCCCTATTTTCGTGAGCCGGACTACTCCTCTCATCGGAGAAACTCTTAAATACACATAACCACTAATAGCAAACGCCAAATCTCTTCTTCTAGAATCTGCATAACTCTTCTATCGGCTTTGAGCTGCTTGTAATCGTTTCTTAATGAAATCAAATTTATCAGAAGCTTCTCGGATCATATCTGGACCCAATACTAGTCGATTGCCTGGTTCTACCCAACATACAGGAGATCTACATGGTCTACCATACAATGCTTCAAATGGTGACATTTCCAAGCTCGCTTGATAGCTGTTATTGTATGAGAACTCCGCAAAATCTAGGTGATCTTCCTAAGATCCACCAAAATCAAGAATACAAGCCCGCAACAAATCTTCTAATATACGATTCACCCTCTTAGTTTGGCCATCTGTCTGAGGATGATATGCGGTGCTAAGATTCAGCTTTGTTCCCAGCTCTTCCTGAAATGCTTCCCAGAATTTACCGGCGAAAATTGGATCTCTATCGCTGACAATACTACTAGGCAATCCATGTAGTCTAACAATTTCTTTAAAATAAATTTACGCCAGGCTCTGAGCTGTTCTATTCGATCTGACAGGAATAAAATGGGTGGTCTTCGTGAAACGATCTATGATCACCCATATGCTATCATTTCCTTTCTGGGTTCTAGGCAAACCATCAATGAAATCCATGGAAATTTGATACCAAATCCAATCTGGAACCTCTAATGGTTGCAACAATCCTACGAGTTTCTATTGATCACTCTTGACTTGTTGGCAATTAGTACACCGGCTAACATATATGGAAATGTCTCTTTTCATCGCCTTCCACTAGAATGTGCGTTTGAGATCATTGTACATCTTACTTACTCGAGGATGAATACTAAGCTTGGACTTGTGACATTCATCTAGTACTTCTCTCAGGAGTTCTGGAATATCTGGAACACAAATTCTTCCTTTCAACCTAAAAGTTCCCTTGCTATCAATTTGAAAGCTTGAAACTTCACCTTTTTGAACTCGTTCGCTGATTATCTGAATAAACTTATCGTCTTTATGAAGGAAAGAGATCTTATCAATCAATGAAGGCGTAATAATAAGATTGGCGATGATTGCATTCTTTCTGCTAAGCACATCCGCTACCATATTGGCCTTTCCTGGAGTATACAAAATATCTAGATCGTACGCTGCAAGAATTTCTAACCAACGCTGCTGTCTCAAATTCAAGTCTTTCTGGATGAACAAATACTTCAATGACTTATGATTTGTATATAATTCGAACTTCTCACCCAAAAGATAGTGCTTCCACATTTTCAAAGCAAACACGACGGCTAACAACTCAAGATCATGAGTAGCATATCTCTTCTCATGCGGCTTCAACTGACGGCTAGCATAAGCAACTACTTGGCTTCTTTGCATTAATACCGCACCAACACCTTCAAGAGAAGACCTATATAGACTGTCAAATCTTGATTGCCATCTATAATTGTTAATACTGGAGCAGTAGCTAATCTTAATTTCAGCTCTTAGAAAGCCGCCTCACATTTTGGAGTCCAATTAAATCTCGTGTGTTTTTTTGTAAGCTTTGTTAATAGACTAGATAGCTTCAAAAAATCTTTAACAAATTTCCGATAATAACTAGACAATCCTAGAAAACTTCGGACTTCTGTGAGTGTAGTAGGCTATTCCAATCTTGAATAGTTATAACTTTGCTTGGATCCACTGAGATTCCTTTCTTTGATACTACACGACCAAGGAACTTCACTTCTTCTTGCTAGAATATGCATTTAAAAAATTTGGCTTTTAAGACATTTAGAATGCTTGCTAGATGACTTAGAGAAGATTAGAATGTTGTCAATGAAAACTAACACAAATTTATTCAAGACATCGCAGAATACTCAATTCATTAAATCGACAAAATAAGCAGGAGCGTTACAAAAGCCGAACGACATTACTAACCACTCATAAAATAAGTCTGGACCTCTGAAAGCTGTAAAAGGAACACATTCTTCGGCAATACGCAGTTGATGGAAACTTGTAGTGAGGTCCTATCTAGTAAATACTTGCGCTCCATTCAAGCGATCTAATAAATGATCAATCCGCGGTAAAGGATATTTATTCTTCAATGTTTGTTTATTTAAATCACAATAATCCACGCATAATCGGAGAGTACCGTCTAACTTAGGAACAAATACTACGGGTGCTCCTCAACACGAGAAGTTAGGCTTGATTAGACCCTTCCATAGCAATTGTTGAGTTTGATCGCCTAATTCTTCTTTCTCTTTCAGTGTCATTCTCTGAATAGCATGCACTACTGGCCTTGCATTCGGAATTAAACCGATTTTGAAGTCAATTTCTCTTCACGGAAGTAAGTTATCAACTTCTTCAAACATATCCACATAATTTTTAACGATAGGAATCTTTTCTAATAAAGTGGGAGTAATTTCTGGTGCAAACCAAAATTCTTTTCTAACTGAATCTGAGCATTGGTGTAACACCCCACGTCTGCTAAGGTCACTCATACCAGGGGAATGCCTTAGTTTCGGTGAAGTATTTTAAGTGAATATAGAACAGTAAAATTACAACAAGACAGATATAAGTAATACTTGAAAATTTAAAACATCATTTCATTGCAGCGGAAAGTAATACATGTTTGGTTACATCACAAAACCATAAACCAAAGTCAAGTACATAATATCCATCTTGATAAAATAGAAGTACATAATCCCACTACATAACTAATAGCCATAAAAGAAAAGATGAACTGGGCTTCACTTCAACGGTCCAAGCTCCAAAGAATAGATACAGCAATCCGATCAAAGCCCACTAGCACCAGGCCCACCCTAATAACCTGGGGTTGGGGGAAAAAGATAAAAACAACGGGGTCAGACATAAGTCTGAGTGAGTCCTATAACCCTAACAATACAATCATTAAAATAACCAGAGAAGACATAAGTCGATATACGGTAACGCCTGGGGATGTATGGCTACACCAAGCAGCTTGGCAAACTTAGGATAAACTAAGATAACCGTAAAGACGCATTTACCCACCCAAGGATAATTACTAAATTACACCGCCCCAGACCTACTCAAAGATAATTCCTACACTGCACCACACCAGTTTTACCTACCTAATATTAATTCCTACTTAAAGGTTGATCCCACTAAATGTACTTAGTAATTTTTACCCAGTAGTTTCTAGTACCCCTACATAGGTGCCGTCTGCCCCTATCATTACTAGGTGTACCCACTACTCCCAAGCGATCGGCTCCCTAACTTAGATACCCGTGCTGGTCCCACAATGGGGTGTATCATTTCCCCAAAGTGGCAACCTGATAATATCAACGGTGCATGGCTTTATATCTACACGATGTAACAACGATTTACTAACCAGCCCGGGTCCACACACGCATATGAAACCCGTTGGTCCTACGTTGCCACCGCTAACCCGTTTTTGGCCTCTTATAGTCAAGACCAATATGCGTGTCCCGTCACCCGACTTGGGTCGAGCCCACAAGGATACGTTTGGGATATTGGTTGAGATGGGCCCCCACAAGCTACCACCTAAGCTTGTTATTTTTTTATCTAGTGTATCCCACTTAACCCCTTTAACCATGTCTACTTACATGTTATAAATACTTTGGTTAAGTCATTAATCATATTTTAATTACCTTTCAAGGCACCCACTAGATTTCCACATGACACCCAAGTCCTTTACTTAATTCCCACATGCCACCCGAGGCACTTACTTAACCCCTTAATCATGTTTAATTACATGTTCCACTTTGGTTAAGTATTCTAATCGTGTTTTCTATTGCCACCCAAGGCAACCCACTAGTTTTCTCATGCCACCCAAGGCACCCACTTAACCCTCAAGCCCCACTACATGCTTATATGGTTAAGTGTTTCTTAATTAATTAAGACCGTGATCCTCATAAAGACCTCTCACATTAGACTATCTTTTATGACCGCTGGTTAAGCCGGTTGGGTCCGGGCAGCCTTATGTCATAACCGAGTCTAACCTCGTGTCTTTACATTAATCACGTATTTAGTTTGTGCCTAAGACCTCTCACATTGGGCTAACATTTGTAGCAACTGGTTAGGCCGGTTGGGTCCGGGCAGTTTTACGCTACAACTGAGTCCAACCTCGTGTCTTAGTCGATTAATTACACCTAATTAATCACCCCCATAATTTATATTAATTATCCCTAATTAATATCAAGTTTTTCATAACATGGGTAGACCTAACTCAATAGGTAAATTCCCATGGGGTAGACCTAACTCAATAGGTAAATTCCCACTTATGTTGATTTGTTTTTATGGTATGCTTAATCATACCCAATCATACTTTTATTAATCATCTTTATTAACCCCATCGTTCCCCACGCAAATCGTTTTCATTTCACGACATAATAAAAGGGAAGATCCATCACAACATCATGGGTTTAACCAAATCTTAGCATATAACTTTGTCATGGGTTAAGAGAATGTCAACTTGCATACATGAGCATATATTAACCCAACTATATTTAACCCAAACTTGCATATTATCGCACATGACTTGCATAACATATTGCATATGAACTTGCATATTATCATACACATATCTTGCATAACATGTTGAACTTGCATATTAGCATTCACATAACTTGCATAAGCACACATAACTTGCATAACATGTTGAACTTGCATATAAGCATTCTCACAACTTGCATAACATGTTAAACATGCATCTAAGCATACCCATAACTTGCATAAGCATTCACATACTTGCATATTAACAAACATGTAACTTGCATAGCATATCTTGCATATTAACATACATGTAACTTGCATATTAACAAACATGTAACTTGCATAGCATATCTTGCATATTAACATACATGTAACTTGCATAGCATATCTTGCATATTAACATACATGTAACTTGCATATTAACAAACATGTAACTTGCATAGCATATCTTGCATATTAACATACATGTAACTTGCATATTAACAAACATGTAACTTGCATAGCATATATTATCATACATGTAACTTGCATATGAACTTGTTAAACATGCATAAACCCACTTGTTAAATATGCATAAAACAACTTATTAATCATGCATATTATCACATACTTAGCATGCATAGAATCACATACTAAACTTGCATAATATCATATACTTAGCATGCATAGAATCACATACTAAACTTGCATAATATCATATACTTAGCATGCATAGAATCACATACTAAACTTGCATAATATCATATACTTAGCATGCATAGAATCACATACTAAACTTGCATAATATCATATACTTAGCATGCATAGAATCACATACTCATCATGCATAATATCACCTACTTAACTTGCATAAAATCAATTACTTATTATGCATAAACCCACATATCCAACTTGCATAAACTCTCATATTCAACTTGCATAAACTTACATATTCAACATAGGATTAATATTATACATAGATTAGCATATCATTACAAATGATTCAAACTCACAAATCCGCATTCAAGACCATAAATCTCATTACACCTAATCTACTTATCTTAACAATTGATCATCAAAGTGATAGAAACTCACCACTAGCAATTTGCACTCCAAATGAAGAAGATTAAGATGCTTAGAATGGATTAGAAGTTGATTAGAGAGGTTGATTAGCTTGCTTTCCTCTTCATTGATTTGTGGAGGCCATGATCAAGTTTCATTTTGCCATAGTTTAGTTACTAGGTTTAATTATGAATGAATTAGGGTAGGGTTGTGGTCTTATTTATAGGATTAGGTTGCATTTTAGACCCTTAGATTAACCCTAGATTAGTTTAGGACCCTTAGATCTCGGAACTCTCCAGAAATCAGCCCTAAGACCAAGCCCAAACCCCAAACTAGTGCACCCAACCACAGAACTCTCTAGAAACTGTGCAGGTTTCTTGGCTCGGCACGGGCGCACTTCCCAAGTGCGCCAGTCTATTTTTGTACTGGCGCACTTCACAAGTGCGCCAGTGCATTTTTGTTCTGGCGCACTTCACAAGTGCGCCAGTGCATTTCTGGCCTGTTCCGGGTTCTTCTGCCTAACTTCGTTCGTCCATATCTCTTTCATACGGACTCCGATTCTCGAAAACTCGGACTCTATTTCGCGTATTTTTCCGAGGCGAACGCAATGACGCAGCCCGTTTCCCTTGATTCCCACATCTGGGATTAGTTATTCTTTAATTTGTGAATTTTAGTATTAACCGAAATTCGGGGTGTTACATTCTCCCCTCCTTAAAGGATTTCGTCCCCGAAATCTCTAAGCTAAGGAGAATGCATATCCTACCATCCAAACAACCATCTACTCAATTCATCAAACACGAGCATCCATTGTCCTTAAACAATTTCCAATGATGTATGAGCATATGCGAAAAGTGTGTGTATATGTTCCCTATCTAATGTACGAACATATGCAAACCATGATAGTGCCATGCATCCAGTATGTATGCGAGATAACCCTATCGACACATACAGTATCTATATGAGTGCACAATCATTCACCAAAATGCATCATCCATATGATAACACAATCATTATACATCCATAAATATAGCTAACTACACACAATTTTATGCAATATGCAATATGAAGTGATTGAGCCGATCTAGTGCCTAGAGTGTGTATATATGCATCCACGAGCAACCACTAGCAAACACTTGCATCCACTTGCATCCATCAACCATAACATGTCTCAAACACATGTTTCAACCATAGGTTTTCCCTATCTAAAGGTCAAACAGGACTAACGAGAGGACATACTAAAGATAAGGTAAGTACTAGGCAGGCGATAAAGGAGAAGTTAAAAGACACACTCTCCAAAAAGAAATGGATACAAAGAACGCATCTTCGCTTCCGTCTCCCAAGTAGCATTTCTTTCGTCATCTCCCCATTGCACTCTAGCTAGTTGAACTTCTCTGTTCCCCAACTTCCTAGTCTCTGACCCAATGATGCGAGTAGGAGCTCGTCGAATCGTCTCATCGCACTCTAACTCTGCTTCTTTAAGCAAACTCGGCTCTACCACCTCAGCGGTCTCATGTAAGCACTTCCTCAAATGGGACACATGAAATACATCCGGTACACCACTAAGTCTGTCAGGCAACTCCACTCTATATGCCATCCGTCCAATTCTTTCCTTAATGGGAAATGGCCCTACAAACCTTGGTACTCACTTCCTAACAGATCCAAAGTGAACCACATTCCGTAACGGAGACACCTTGATAAAAAGCATGTCCTAATATCAAACTCAAGCTCTGTTCTCCTCTTGTCCGCATAAGATTCCGCCGCTTTCATCCTTCTTCGAATCAAGTCAATCTTCTCTGAAGACTCTCTAATCTCATCGGCCCAACCAAGATCTTACACGTAGATTCCCATCAACATGTAGGTGATCAACAAGGCCTTCCATAAAGAGCTTCGAAAGGAGCCATACCAATACTGGACTGAAAGCTGCTATTATATGCGAACTCTACCAACGGAAGATGCTCTTCCCATGTACCTCCAAAATCCAAAATACATAACCTCAAAAGATGTTCTAGATACTGTTCACCCTCTTGGTCTGACCGTCCGTCTGAGGATGAGATGCGGTGCTCAAACACAACTGAGTCCCTACCGCCTCTTGCAAACTTCTCCAAAACTCACTAGTGAAGATAGGATCTCGATCGCTCACTATACTGGGAGGTACACCATGCAATCTAATAATCCCTTGAAGGTAAACTGAAGCTAGACATGGAATAGTCCTCTTGCTCTTCACGGGTATGAAATGGGCACACTTAGTAAGTCTATCTACCATAAGCCCAATCCCCGTATTACCCTTCCTTGATTTCGGTTATCCAACGAGGCACTATCCTACTTCCTATTTCGGAACTTCCAACGAGTGAAGCAACCCTCCGGGTTTCTTCTGTTCCACTTTCACTTGTTAGCATACCAAGCATCTAGCGACATACTTGGCCGCGTCTTTCTTCATATTGGCCAAAAAGAAAACTCGCCTCATGTCTTGGTACATCTTGTCCCTACCGGGATGAATGGTCATCTTCGACCGATGTGTATCATCAAGTATAGCCTTCCTCAAATTCTCGTCTTGCGGTACACAAAGTCTACCGTCTCTACGCAACCACCCCTTACCATCTAGGGTGTATCTTATTCAAAATGCTGGATGACCCTCTCCTCGTGAGCTTCTCTACTAACTCATCCAACTGTGGGTCGTCTCGCTGTGCTCCCCCAATCCGCCTAAAAGAGTAGGCCTAACCTCCAAGGAGGCTAGCAAAACCGGGTACAAAGTCAACGGAAGGTCTAAAGTCAAACATAGAAATAAATTCTAAACTCTATAGTTCAACAGACAACCTTTTTCTTCTTAAGGCGTCTACTACCCTGTTTCCCTTGTTAGGGGTATACGCTATCTCAAACTCATAAGATGCTAAGAATCCTATCCAAAATCGTCACAACTGTCCATCTCTCACGCAGACCACCCTAGACGAATTCGACATCCCCCAAATGCAAGCCCCAAAGGCCGAAACCAATATCAGACAAACACCCAAGGGACATCTCCTTCGAGTTCAGGCAACCTATGTGAGATGATACTAAAAATAATAATAATAATGGCTAAACAATTAAGCCTTTGACCAACTTTGGATGTCCTCGCCAGTCTCGCTCCAAAACCACCGTTTATCCTATAACTGGCTTTGCTCACCCTATTGAGCACATACAAAAACTTATTACGCTCCTTGAAAAGACCAAGATGTCATTTACAAAGGCCATCACAAACTTATTTAGGTACTCCCTGAACACCCTTCTCTTCCAATCAACAAAGTATGCGGGGGCGTTCGTCAAACCAAATAGCATCACCAGCCACTCATAAAACCATCCGGAGTCCTAAAGGCAATCTTCTCTATACTATCGTCAGCCACTCTCAACTGACGAAACCATGTGGCTTAGTCCAACTGCGAAAATACTGAGGCGCCAACCAACTGATCAAAGAGATCATCAATCTTTGGCAATGGGTGTCTATTCTTCTTTGTGAGTTTATTTAGTTCTCTTTAGCCTACACAAAGTCTGAGGGACCCATCCGCCTTCATGGCAAAAACTACTGGAGCGCCCCACTCCGATATACTTCTTCTTATGAACCCCTTCTCAAGCAATCGCCTACTTACTTATGGAGTTCCCTCCTCTCACGAGGAGCCTTGTGGCACACTGGCCAAGTCACTGGTTTGGCATTGTTTACCAGATATATTCGGAAGTCAATCTCCCGCTCCGGAGGTAAGCCCTTCACCTTCTCAAACACATCCGAGTATTCCCGGACCACTTCTAACAGATCGCAAACTCTCGACCGACGTGTCCAGCGATTCTAGATAACTTAGCATAACAGATTCTATGGGATTACTAGAGATCTCGAGAGTGTTACCCAAGCGGGTCATAAGCCTGACAACTCTCCCCTCAAAATCAGGAATGGCACCCCTACTGGATAACCAGTTCATGCCCAAAACTAACCCATAGCCCGTGAAGCCCAAAAAGCATCACATCTAAACTCAACGCTAAGTACAGCAACTTTCAAACCCAAACACATCATGGAGCCCAATTGGGTTTGAAACAACTAAGGGATCATCTACCAAACTGGTGTCTAAGTGCAGTGACTCAACTAACAATGATGAGATAAACGAACTTAATGCGTCCAAATCAAATAAAGTTCAAATCGGATAATAAAGAAATCCAAATTCCAACCTAGACGGTCTTATCCCCATCCGGCACCCTAGTCGTGAGGAAATACAACTATCCTCCAGAAGATTCCATACCTTGCCCTTGCTTCTTTGGACGATCCTAATAAGGTGTCCTATTCCTCCCCAAAAGGATAACTACTAGCCTTCTCCTTCCCATTCTCCACTCGTAACCTCCCATCAATGAGGTTTCGTCCTTCATTAACCAAACAACTATTAGAGCCTTCCTCCCATCGTCCATCCAATAAGTTCTTACAAGTTCTCCTCCTTCTTGAACCAACTTCTAATCTGATTTACGTCTAATTCCCTTGAAGCGGTTTTCCATTCTTATCTATCTTAGAAAGATCATCTACACACGGAGGGGAAACTCAAAACGAGAGAGAAAGAGATTCAAAACGGAGAATTCGAAAGATATAGATATGGCTATTGGGGATTATGCTTTTCTTTCAAAAACTTTTCTCTTAAAAGACATGTTTTTGAAAATACTCCTTTCAAAAATATTCTTAGAAAATAGTTTTTCTAAAAAATTTATCTGTTCTGGTAACCTTAAGCTCTGATACCACGTGTAACACCCCACGTCCGCTAAGGTCACTCATACCAGGGGAATGCCTTAGTTTCGGTGAAGTATTTTAAGTGAATATAGAACAGTAAAATTACAACAAGACAGATATAAGTAATACTTGAAAATTTAAAACATCATTTCATTGCAGCGGAAAGTAATACATGTTTGGTTACATCACAAAACCATAAACCAAAGTCAAGTACATAATATCCATCTTGATAAAATAGAAGTACATAATCCCACTACATAACTAATAGCCATAAAAGAAAAGATGAACTGGGCTTCACTTCAACGGTCCAAGCTCCAAAGAATAGATACAGCAATCCGATCAAAGCCCACTAGCACCAGGCCCACCCTAATAACCTGGGGTTGGGGGAAAAAGATAAAAACAACGGGGTCAGACATAAGTCTGAGTGAGTCCTATAACCCTAACAATACAATCATTAAAATAACCAGAGAAGACATAAGTCAATATACGGTAACGCCTGGGGATGTATGGCTACACCAAGCAGCTTGGCAAACTTAGGATAAACTAAGATAACCGTAAAGACGCATTTACCCACCCAAGGATAATTACTAAATTACACCGCCCCAGACCTACTCAAAGATAATTCCTACACTGCACCACACCAGTTTTACCTACCTAAGATTAATTCCTACTTAAAGGTTGATCCCACTAAATGTACTTAGTAATTTTTACCCAGTAGTTTCTAGTACCCCTACATAGGTGCCGTCTGCCCCTATCATTACTAGGTGTACCCACTACTCCCAAGCGATCGGCTCCCTAACGTAGATACCCGTGCTGGTCCCACAATGGGGTGTATCATTTCCCCAAAGTGGCAACCTGATAATATCAACGGTGCACGGCTTTATATCTACACGATGTAACAACGATTTACTAACCAGCCCGGGTCCACACACGCATATGAAACCCGTTGGTCCTACGTTGCCACCGCTAACCCGTTTTTGGCCTCTTATAGTCAAGACCAATATGCGTGTCCCGTCACCCGACTTGGGTCGAGCCCACAAGGATACGTTTGGGATATTGGTTGAGATGGGCCCCCACAAGCTACCACCTAAGCTTGTTATTTTTTTATCTAGTGTATCCCACTTAACCCCTTTAACCATGTCTACTTACATGTTATAAATACTTTGGTTAAGTCATTAATCATATTTTAATTACCTTTCAAGGCACCCACTAGATTTCCACATGACACCCAAGTCCTTTACTTAATTCCCACATGCCACCCGAGGCACTTACTTAACCCCTTAATCATGTTTAATTACATGTTCCACTTTGGTTAAGTATTCTAATCGTGTTTTCTATTGCCACCCAAGGCAACCCACTAGTTTTCTCATGCCACCCAAGGCACCCACTTAACCCTCAAGCCCCACTACATGCTTATATGGTTAAGTGTTTCTTAATTAATTAAGACCGTGATCCTCATAAAGACCTCTCACATTAGACTATCTTTTATGACCGCTGGTTAAGCCGGTTGGGTCCGGGCAGCCTTATGTCATAACCGAGTCTAACCTCGTGTCTTTACATTAATCACATATTTAGTTTGTGCCTAAGACCTCTCACATTGGGCTAACATTTGTAGCAACTGGTTAGGCCGGTTGGGTCCGGGCAGTTTTACGCTACAACTGAGTCCAACCTCGTGTCTTAGTCGATTAATTACACCTAATTAATCACCCCCATAATTTATATTAATTATCCCTAATTAATATCAAGTTTTTCATAACATGGGTAGACCTAACTCAATAGGTAAATTCCCATGGGGTAGACCTAACTCAATAGGTAAATTCCCACTTATGTTGATTTGTTTTTATGGTATGCTTAATCATACCCAATCATACTTTTATTAATCATCTTTATTAACCCCATCATTCCCCACACAAATCGTTTTCATTTCACGACATAATAAAAGGGAAGATCCATCACAACATCATGGGTTTAACCAAATCTTAGCATATAACTTTGTCATGGGTTAAGAGAATGTCAACTTGCATACATGAGCATATATTAACCCAACTATATTTAACCCAAACTTGCATATTATCGCACATGACTTGCATAACATATTGCATATGAACTTGCATATTATCATACACATATCTTGCATAACATGTTGAACTTGCATATTAGCATTCACATAACTTGCATAAGCACACATAACTTGCATAACATGTTGAACTTGCATATAAGCATTCTCACAACTTGCATAACATGTTAAACATGCATCTAAGCATACCCATAACTTGCATAAGCATTCACATACTTGCATATTAACAAACATGTAACTTGCATAGCATATCTTGCATATTAACATACATGTAACTTGCATATTAACAAACATGTAACTTGCATAGCATATCTTGCATATTAACATACATGTAACTTGCATAGCATATCTTGCATATTAACATACATGTAACTTGCATATTAACAAACATGTAACTTGCATAGCATATCTTGCATATTAACATACATGTAACTTGCATATTAACAAACATGTAACTTGCATAGCATATATTATCATACATGTAACTTGCATATGAACTTGTTAAACATGCATAAACCCACTTGTTAAATATGCATAAAACAACTTATTAATCATGCATATTATCACATACTTAGCATGCATAGAATCACATACTAAACTTGCATAATATCATATACTTAGCATGCATAGAATCACATACTAAACTTGCATAATATCATATACTTAGCATGCATAGAATCACATACTAAACTTGCATAATATCATATACTTAGCATGCATAGAATCACATACTAAACTTGCATAATATCATATACTTAGCATGCATAGAATCACATACTCATCATGCATAATATCACCTACTTAACTTGCATAAAATCAATTACTTATTATGCATAAACCCACATATCCAACTTGCATAAACTCTCATATTCAACTTGCATAAACTTACATATTCAACATAGGATTAATATTATACATAGATTAGCATATCATTACAAATGATTCAAACTCACAAATCCGCATTCAAGACCATAAATCTCATTACACCTAATCTACTTATCTTAACAATTGATCATCAAAGTGATAGAAACTCACCACTAGCAATTTGCACTCCAAATGAAGAAGATTAAGATGCTTAGAATGGATTAGAAGTTGATTAGAGAGGTTGATTAGCTTGCTTTCCTCTTCATTGATTTGTGGAGGCCATGATCAAGTTTCATTTTGCCATAGTTTAGTTACTAGGTTTAATTATGAATGAATTAGGGTAGGGTTGTGGTCTTATTTATAGGATTAGGTTGCATTTTAGACCCTTAGATTAACCCTAGATTAGTTTAGGACCCTTAGATCTCGGAACTCTCCAGAAATCAGCCCTAAGACCAAGCCCAAACCCCAAACTAGTGCACCCAACCACAGAACTCTCTAGAAACTGTGCAGGTTTCTTGGCTCGGCACGGGCGCACTTCCCAAGTGCGCCAGTCTATTTTTGTACTGGCGCACTTCACAAGTGCGCCAGTGCATTTTTTTGTTCTGGCGCACTTCACAAGTGCGCCAGTGCATTTCTGGCCTTTTCCGGGTTCTTCTGCCTAACTTCGTTCGTCCATATCTCTTTCATACGCACTCCGATTCTCGAAAACTCGGACTCTATTTCGCGTATTTTTCCGAGACGAACGCAATGACGTAGCCCGTTTCCCTTGATTCCCACATCTGGGATTAGTTATTCTTTAATTTGTGAATTTTAGTATTAACCGAAATTCGGGGTGTTACAATTGGCATGGTATAATAATATCTCCTTGTTTCATTTTAACTTTAAATATTCTTTCGGCACATTTTATTTCGGCCTCATATTTCGTTAATCAATCCAGCCCAAGAATAATATCGAACTCAGAAAAATTCATGATGAACAATTTAAAAGAAAGCCGGTAACAAGAATAAGAGACTGGCACATTACAATATAAACCGAGAACAAGAGAACCTCCTATTGGATTATGAACTCTAATCGATTCTTTAAGATCTCTTGGTTTTAACTTTAACCTTTTAACTATGTTACTTGAAATGAAGCTTTGTGATGCACCAGTGTCAAATAATACAGAAATAGGAATATTTTTAATAGTAAGGATACCTCCCAAAACATCTGGTTTACCTGCTCCCGCAGAAGAAGTTAGCGTATCCGCCCCGTCGCACACATGAGCCACTTGGGAGCTTTTCAGCAATGGACAATTTGGCTTGATGTGCCCCTTCTTATGGCAGTTGAAGCACTATCTATTATCAGGATAGTTCTAACTAGGACTTGATTGATTTTTCTTTTGCTTCTTCGGAGTGTTGCATTCATTTGCCCAATGCCCACTTTGACCATAGTTATGGCATTTGCCTTTTGGTTTCCAGCCTTCGTGAGGCTTTGCTGCTTCGATGTTGCTTGTTCCAGGTTTCTTCCCAGAATTTTTCCTTTTGTTGCTAGCTTGGTTCTTCCCGCGGTCCTCCTAAAAGTTCTTCTTATCTAAACTTTCATACATACATGCCATCTCAACTAGCTTGGTGAATGGAAGGTCAATGTGTCCAGTTGCTCGACTTTGGTACCTACGAAGAAGACCATTGATAAATTGCTTGTTCTTTTCGATAGGATCCTAAATAAGCTCGGGTGCGTAGCGAGATAGTTTGATGAATTTGTTGAGGTATTCATGTATAGTGTGATCTCCTTGCTAGATATTAGCGAACTCATCATGTAAGCGCTCGACCTCCTATCGAGGGATGAATCTCTCTTCGAACACTTCTTTGAATTTAGCCCATAGCATATCTACCTCAAGCTCGCCTACCGTGATGGCGTCCCACTATATCAGTGCTTCATCCTTCAACAACCAGGATGCCATGAACCTCTTTCTATGATCTTCTAGCTCTAGGTCATCGAAGATTCGTTCGCACGACCGTAACCAGGCTTGGGCTTCTGCCATTGTACCACTGCCAAAGAATGGTAGGCCACCTAGACTCTTATACTTCTTGGCCACCTAATCAAGATCAAACTGTGGCTGTGGGGGCTGCTGCTAAATCATAGGCTCATTAACAGTGGGAATATTCTCCCCTCTTCCACCTCGGCCACTCCTCGTCCTGCCTCTTCCTCTACCACCCATCTTTAATTTAGTTCTGTACAAGCAAGAAAAGAGTCAGGCCAACAGAAATGGTAATTTTAAGGAATGGTAAAAGCAGAAGGACACATGGAAAAACAATGATATACTGATCAAATTATTATGCTATTTTGTCGTGCTCATTCTAGGATATTACTAATCCTATCTCTAATGAGCTACACGCCCTAGAATACTATTGATTCTATTTCTGACAAGTTGTTTAAATATGTTATATTCCGGAACTAAAATTACTCAAAGCTCTGATACCAACTGTGAAAACCCCAAACCCCCATGCCACGGATGCAAGGATAATCATTGGAATATAACAGATTAATCAACATTAGCAGATTACAAATAATAGCATAAACATGAAATGGAATAATTAACATCAATATGACAGTGGAATCATAAAATGTCATAACCATCAGAGTTGCACAGTCATAGGATACAACTTTGTGCATAAAAGAAATGATCAGTCTACATCAAGATCAACGGTACATATACATAAGATAATACATAATAGAAATAATCAGTCTACATCGAGATCAATGGTACATATACATAAGATAGTACAAGCGGTAATGTCAATAGTCCAAAATATAGATAAAAGATAGTCTTCGCCTTTAGCCAAAAGTGCACTCCAAGCTTTAGTGCTAAGCCAAAATAAATCCTACTACCTGCTACTTGGCTGCCCATGCAAAAATAAGGGCACCCGAGTTTGCAAGTGAAAACAAACTACGAGTCAGTCATGGAACTAGTATGAGAAATCTTACTAGCTTATTTAATAATAAGGCTAATCACAGGACCACGCCGCTAACGCGGAACGGGTATACTCCATTGGATTGCCAGTGCATAAATACAATGAATCATTTAAACAACACAATGCTTTTTAGAAAAATGAAGCCATTATAAGACTCTGGTCCCATCACACAATGCAACGCAAGCCGGAGGATAGAGTTTTACCATATAATGGCCAAATTATGCTTGATACGTATAAAACAAAATCATTTGATATTATCACTAGTGCATGTATGTTACAAACACAATTTCAATCATAATGTATCAATCATAGACGGCATAGTACCCCATCCTACTACATCGCCATATAGGTTTACAATCAAAATCGAAATGTCGTATTAGAAATTGGATTTTTGTCATGAGTCGAGGCCAGGGATGGCTCCTCTCCGATTCGAGACACTTTAGCAAATGCCTTAGGATTCCCCGCAGTGAACCCTTGGATCTTCAAGGTCGGTCCACACTTACGTTAGTGGATTAGTATTACTGAACACACATTTCTCGATCCTATCGGACCTATCCATCGGCCCCGTAGTGACTGATATAACCAAGGCACCTCGCTATCCATCATCCACATAGGTAAAAATATAAATGTCTGGGCTCCATACCATGACACTACCCATGGCTAGAAAGAAACGTCGTGCACTCCCTGCAGTCATGATCCCATTTTTGACTCATACCAAGGTGTGAGGCTCACGAATTAATGCTATACACAAAGCTATGCTATTTAAAGTCGTGCTTTGATCATCGACCCCAAGACTCTGCTTTTCAACATAAGCCTTGATAATTTGCATTTTTGCATGCCACACTGACAATTCACGCCATGTGTAATAACCCGGAAAATCTGAGCCAATTTAAAAAAATTATTTTGGCAATTTTAGTGAATTTTGAATATTTAAAATTATTTATTTTAAATAATAACAACGAGGAATTTATTTTGAATAAAATTATAATGTGTATATTTATTTGAATTGTCGTTAGAATACAAATATTTATTTTTAATTATAAAAGGAATTGAAAATGGCGCGGTAGTTTGAAAAATCGATTTCAAACTTCAAATGAATGTATAGGATTCAAAATAAAATGGATTTTAGCAAAACCAAAAATAATTGAATCTATTTGAAACTATCTTTCCAACGAATCTGAAAAAGTGAAATTTCATAGCGGGAATAAAAAGTTATGCCCAGTTGAAATTTCAGAATAGTCGCTATGGAAATATAGCTCTTAAAAATGGAAATTTTACAACTACCTCCGTTTTTGATGAAACCACTTTTGTTGGATCCGGGATGTCAAGTTATTGCTAGATTCCAAAATTCGTAATTTTATGAATCAATATGTGAGCATGGCAAAAGAAAACGTGTTTTGTCAGTTTCAATCAATTTGGATCGACCCGAAAATGGCCATTTTTCAAACGATCTCCAAATTTGACAAAACTAGTTTTATTAGAACCGTATCGTCAATACGAAGCTAGAAAATATTTTCTGGAATTTTTAGAGTCCGTATGTGGCCCTAGTAAATTGAAATGTGCGTTCAAATTCAATATATAGATTTATATTTTGATTTTGACGGAAATTAATCGAAACGATCTAATCATCTTACGATGCATATCCCATTATGTTCGCGATGGGGGTAATTAGCTGGAGGCGACATTCGTTGGGTTCGATATGGGGTTCAAAATAAAAGTCAACTCTTTGAAATATAAAAATAATAAAATATATAATTCCCTTTACCCCATTACTTTCTCTTCCCTCTTCATTTTAATTTCTCCGAACAGAAAAAGAATAAAACCCGCTTCCCCCTCGACCTCGATCTCTGTCACCGCTCCACTTCCACCGCCCCTCCGCCTCTGGCTTCGCGCGACCCCGCTTTTTGCCTCCATCTCCTCCCCTTTGGCCTCCTCCTCCTCTAAACCGAAACCCCCTTCTTCAATTTTGACCTAGCCGCCACCGAGAACCTCATTCGACGCAGCCCCTCCTGAAGTCGACGCTCCACCAACCTGCCACCTCCCCTTAGTCCAGTGCCTCCCCTACCCCCTCTTCTCTCTTCATTGAACGCCCAAGACCTCCGTAGCACCGAAATCGAGGACAGCCGCCACCAAGGGCCGCACTCCGACCATCCACGACCGCCGCAGGTCCGGCGCACCACCCCAACGCCGTCAGCAACGCTAGCAACCCTCCTCCGACCAAATACGGTGAGTTTTTACGGGTTTTAATTATAAAAATGGGATTTTTATTATGTGTTTAACACTAAAAAGCTACGAATTTTAACATGATAAAGATTTGATTTTTAAAACAGAAAATATTGGATTTTTAAAATAAAAAGATTTGATTTTTGAATCCATATATAAAGATGAGATCTTTGTATGTGTGGCGATATTATAAGAATGTAATTTTTATATGAAGTGTCATGGATTAAAAATGTGATCTTTACATATGTTGAAGTGAAATAAAAATTTGATCTTTATATAAGAAGTAGAGATATAAAAATATTATTATTATATAGAAAGAAGCGTTGTAAAAATATATGATTTTTATATATGAAGATATAATTTTTAAATAGAGAAGACATGATTTTTAAATAGGTACAGATTTGATTTTTATAAAGAAGTAGCGAAAAAAATATAATCTTTATTATACGAATAACAATATAAAAATTCGATTTTTATATATATGAAGTAGCGATAAAAATTCGATTTTTATATACATGAAGTAACGATAAAATTTTGATTTTTATATATATGAAATAGCGATAAAAATTCAATTTATATATATATATATATGAAGTAGAAATAAGAATATGATTTTTATATATGCAGCGTTGAAATAAAAAGGTGATTTTTTTATAGAAATCATCATTTAAAAATATGATTTTTAACATATACCGCGTGAAACAGATTGTGATGGAACGAACAAGAAACAAATCAAAACCATTTGATAAAGAAATGGAGGAGTGGATCCCAAAGGTGAGAACTCCTCACTTTTATTTTATTTTCTAGTTAAAATATATACTAGGATGCAGACGGTGCTTAGCAGCACCCGACACCCGTTGTCCACAGACCATGGATGACTTGTTTGTTTGATTGATGTGTTGTGAAAATTAATTACGTGATATGGAATGGAATAAAATATTTTATAATTAAAAATATAATTTTTAACGTGTATATGAATAAAAAAATATTTTATAAACAAATCGGACGATTTGTTTATGTACAACACATTTGACAGATATTGATTGGTACGATAAATTTTACACATGCCCAACTGCACAAATAAATTCATTATTTGCTAATTTAAACCCCACATGGGTATTGGGATGATATATGACATACACTAGTCCCAATAATTAGCTGTATGTCGATCGATTGATTGACAGGCTGTTGTAAGTGTTAAATATTTATATTTGATGCTTATGCAATGTAGAATGCACTCTGGATGATGGTTGGCTGTGTTTTATCGTTGTTATACACATTTGCTGTGTGAAATCCATATAATGACATTATATGGTAATTGACTGTGTCTGATTCTAGTTCAGAAAGAATGAATATTTTGAAATAACGATTATTTTAAAATAATGAATATTTTTAAAATAATATTCAGTAAAAGATCAAAATTTGATTTTGATGTCCGATTTGGGATGGACACGAATATATTTAAATATATAAAGCCGTGTTGATTAGATTGACGCCATTTTGACGTGAAAGATATTTATATCGATTTTATCCATTTTTATAATGAATATCGAAAAGGAATTGATTTCAAAATATAGTGTTTTGAAAATATTATCATTTATATATCGATGATATGGAATATTCAATTTTGATTAGAAATTGAATATGAAGTTGAAATCGTTTTGAAAACGAACTTAAAACGATTTATAAAATATGTTTTAAATGGAAATCGACAAAATATATATTATATATATAATATAATGGCCTGAATAAAACGCACCGCGCTGCGGCAGTTCGTGAATTTCGACCATTGACTTCGAACAGACATTACAGAAGATCTGACCATCAGATTCTCCTAAAACCACAACCGTTGGGTTCGTATCGAAAAGAGCTTTCTAAGGAATATGGGAGATTTGAAATCTAATGGTTGGATTTGGAATTATGTCCAAATCAAATTTGGAAAAGGTTGTTATAAGTGCAGTTCGATGGCCGTTTATGGAAATCGACTGTACGGGCCTTGATAAAATTATTTAAAATATCGATAATTTGTGTAAAATCATAATAAATGATTTGAAAAGAATTGGGATGAAAAATTCCATATTTGAAAAGATAAAAAGGTATTTTTATTGAAATGAACTAGTTATGAACTAGAATAATAAATCCAATGTTTTTAAATAATTAAATTGGATTCGAAATGGTTTTAAAAATAATCGGAATTTCCAATATATGAATTGGAATGGATTTGAATCGAAATTATCTTCGGAATATTTCGATATTGGATTTCGTGATTATACGGATATTGTGGAGGAATTTGGAAGATATATATATATATATATATTGTTATTCCAATATGATATTTGTTGGTTTCAAAATTTGATATTGAATATAAGCCAATATATTTTCTATTCAGAGCCTTGTATTTAATTTCAAATTGGATTTTGGGTTTGTCATGAATGGTATCTTTAATAATAATGTTCTTAAACCCAATGGAGTTAAGAAAATTAGAAACTGACTGGATATTAGCTAAGTTGAATGGTTTCCTGGTTATTGATCTGATGTTGGTTTCGACCTTCGGGGTTAACACTTAGGGAATTGTTCTCTTACTAATTCACGGTTAGGGACTGATAGAATGTGAATTGGGTTTGTTGTGAACTGTGTTTTAGCGACATTCGTACTTTAACCCGATTTACAGTGAAATGGGATTTGGAATTTATAAATCTTTTGTGAAGATTTATAGGAGATTTTCCAAAGTAAAGTTTTCCAATTTAACATAATAAATTGGAATTGAATGGAATTCGATTTGGTAATAATCGAAGTAAGCTCCTGTAGAGGAAGACGGTTAATATATATGGAATTTAAAAGACCTTGTCGTTATTCCATTGATATTATCGGTTGGATATGGAAGATTATATCGATTATATATATATATATATATATCGATTTGTTTTCCATGAAGATTCCATTGTTAATGGAATGTGATTTTGGGTTGTCGTGAATAGTATCTTTAATAATACTGTTCTTAGACCCAATGGAGTTAAGAAAATCAGAAACTAACTGGAGATTAGTTAAGTTGAATGGTCTCCTGTGTATTGATCTAATGTTGGTTTCGGCCTTCGGGGTTAATACTTAGGGAATTGTTCACTTGCTAATTACGGTTAAAGGCTAATGGAATGGAATATGATTTGGGTTTATCGTGTACCGTGTTTTGAAGGACATCAGTTCTTTAACCCAGTTAAAGACAGGAATAAGATTTTGGGTTGTCGTGAATGGTATCTTTAATAATACTGTTCTTAGACCCAATAGAGTTAAGAAAATCAGAAACTAGCTGGAGATTAGTTAAGTTGAATGGTCTCTTGGGTATTGATTTGATGTTGGTTTCGGCCTTCGGGGTCAATACTTAGGGAGTTGTTCACTTTCTAATTTACGGTTAAAGGCTGATGGAATGGAATGTGATTTTGGGTTTATCGTGAACCATGTCTTAAATGACATTGGTTCTTTAACCCAGTTAAAGACAGGATATGATTTCCCAAGTTAAACAATCGTTAATATTGATTTTTAGGAAGATTAAAACCAAGTGCAGTTTTAATGCATCTTTAATTAGATTGAAATGATATTCAAAGGAAGACTAAAGAATTTATCTTTGATAAAATTAATGGGAACCTTTCCCAAAGTATAAGAATATTTGAATAAAGGAATATTCTGGATTGGAATGAGGCGTATGTTATGTTTTTAGAGCACTTGTTTATTATATACGCGAGTTATTCAGAAAGACCGGGTTTATCCCATTCTGAATAACTGATTCGACGAGGTGTCGAGGATGAAGATGGTGGTTGAAGACCAGAGGTCTTCACATCGTTTGGATGATTACCGATGTCTTAAATGGGTTGTACACCCGAGACAAGGTAATAAGTGGTAATCATCCAGACGCACTTGGAGATCGACGGATATGCGAGGGCCTCTCCCCTGTATTGGACATATGGGGGAGGAATAAGGTGCCTCCGGTTTCGTTCAGACCCAAAACGAACTTGTAAATGGATGTGTGTCTGACATCGGATTTCATTCTGTGTGATTGATATACATCGGTTGCATAGCGTGAATTGCCTGTGTGGCATGCTAAGATGCAAATGATCAAGGCTTCTGTTGAAAAGCAGAGTCTTGTGGTTGATGATCAAAGCACGGCCTTTGCGGCGTAGCTTTATGTAGCGTTAATTCACGAGCCTTACACCCCGGTGTGAACCAGAAACGAGAGAGGACATCAGGGAGGGAATGTGTTTCCTTCTAGCTAGGAGTGGTGTCAGCGTTTTACTAGCCCTGACATTTTACTTATGTGGATGATGGATTGCGAGGCGCCTCAGTTATATCGGTCGTTCCGGGGCCGATAGTTTGGTCGGGATATGACTAGTTGACACCCCATAGGGCGGGGAAATGCAATGTTCAGGCATTTTAATCCACATCGAGTGGACCGACCCTGACGATCCAAGGGATGATGCGCTATATTCCTGAGGGACAGGCTAGAGCGTCTCGAAGCGGTAAGGACGATCCCTTGCCTTGGTCCACAGATGGAAATCCAACTTCCAATACGACATCATGTGGTTTTAATTGTAGAACTAGTATGGCGACATGATATATGGTACCCATGCCATCTATGATTGATATATTTATATATGAAGTTGTTTTCTTCACTTATAGTAATAATAAAAGATGAAATTTAGTGTATCAAACATTCTTTGGCTATTATAAGGTAAAACCCTATCCTCTAGCTTGTGTTGCATTGTGTGATGGGACCTGGGTCTTATAATAGCTTCATTGTTCTTTATTTAGCATGGCGTTGTTTGTTTTATGCACTTGTATTCTTGGGAGGAAACCCGTTCCGTGTTATACGGCTTGGTCCCTTGATTTACCTAACTTTAAAATAAAGATTAATAAATGTTTTAGTTCTCACACCAGTCACATGACTGACCTGGAGTTTATTGTTTTAACCTAAACTCTGGGTGCCCCTATTTTCCATACGGGCAGCTAGTAGTTTTGCAGATTTATATTCACATGATCCTGGTTTACAGCTGGAATGATATTCGGAAAGCTCTGTATCCGTATATTCCTTTCAGTTGTGTTTTTTATTATTTTCCACTGCATTGTAATGTATTTAAATCTCTGATGTGTATCAAATGTGTAATATTTATTCATACTCTGTATATTCTTGTATTTTGATGAAATTGTTGAAATAAGCAATGAAATGTTCTTCTGTTTATGTTCTGATTCATCTTGTTCTCAAAGCAATCTGAGCTTTCCTCTACGGGAAAGTTCGGGTCGTCTCACCATGCGACTGATGTCTATCGATATATAACCTCTAAGCTCGTACGTCTTAGAGAAGGGTGTTAAGCAAGAGAATAATTTCTTCGCCACCAAACAGATATATATTTAATAGAGATCAATCAACACAGAACAAAATCCAATGTCAGATACACATCCATTTAATAGTCCGTTATAGGTCTGAACGAAACCGGAGGCACCTTATTCCTCGTCACATATGTCCAATGCAGCAGAGATGCCCTGCACATCCGGACAATCAACAAATACGTCCACACCACTACCAATGTAACCTCATCAAGGGAACTACCCATATCTAAGGCATCAATAGTAATCCACACGATGTGAAGATCACCGGTCTTGCCTGTCTTCATATCGTCGACTTTTTAACGTCGGTCAATTATTTGAAATGAGAATTAACTCGGCCTTTTCAAATAATTCACGTATACATAGAATTCAAATCAATTCTTTCCATGGTTAAACTATTTGACATTTACATTTCAGTTCATTAATATAATTTTCATGTCAAATACATTGAGCCATCAAAATATCTGATAAACCAAGTAAAGTTTGTTTATTTCCATTCCACGTCATTTATAATGTTTTAAAATAATTTATCGCTATTTTTATTAATATAAAAATAGCCCATTTTAAATAAACGATGCTTCAGGTCATTACGCGGCCCTGGCGCTGTTTTTATTCAGCTTTGAATTACGCATTTCTCAATATCTAACTGTTGGATCGTAACAAATTTAATATCATTGGAAAGATCTTTCCAAAGCGAACCCAACGGTTCTGGTTTCGGGAAAATCCCACTGTCGGTACTCTCGGTATAGTCGTTTAAAATTACGATTCCAGAACGCGAACTACCGCGTGCGATTCATTTAATTTTAATTTATATATATATATATATATATAATTCATTTGGCGATTTCCAAACCGTTTACACTTCAAAATTTTGACTAACGCCTTTAAATTTCGAAAATTTTCGCCATAACCTCCTTCGTACGGGGAGGGGTTTGGAAATTTGTTGGGTCGTATTAGGCACCCTATAAATCCAAAAACAGCATACACAATTTTTAGTGACCTATTTTATGCCCAAGGAAGAGTGTACGGATCATATCTCTAGAGATTAAATCTCGTCACCTTGTCTAGTGTTGGAAAATAAATAGTCCATGTGCCATATCTAAAATCAAGAGAGACGTGAATTTTTGTCATCTCCAGACCCATTGGGGTTTTATTAATTTACCATTTACCCTTATACTTTATTTAGTCTATATTAGTCCTCATTTCAACTTGTAATTCAATCATCGCCATACAAGCATCTCGCTCGTATGGTAATCTCAACCTCGTCATATATGCACTTATTGCTTATATAGAATATGATATGCTATGACATCAATAGTTTGTCTTCGGTTCAACCTGAAATGTAGTTATCGCCATACAGGCCTCTCGCTTGTACGATAATTCCAACCTCATCATACAAGCTCAAAATGCTTATATGGAATATGATAGAGTATGTTATCTTCACGTAGTATGCCATGTTGTGTAGTTTAAAATTAATTGCTGCTATCCTATAGGGTCGTTTGTAATCTCACACAGAACAACCATCACACCGCATCCAACGTCATTCATAGGAGTTTATATAATAAATAAAATTGTGCATCCAACTCATTAAAGTGTACCTATTTGTCGGGCATGCAAATATATTCTTTACTCAACAGCTAATCCACTTTCCTGTTCAGCATATGTATATATATGCATATCTAAGCTAAAAATAATATTTTTAGCAAGCAAATATTTATTTCCATAGCATATATCTTTTATTTACTTCATGTACATGTGATAAAGATGATATTTTGGCAAACACATATTTATTTCAACACATGGATATTTTATACACTTTATACATAAGATAAAAATGATATTTTTGGCGAACAAAAATATATCTCAACACATGGTTATTTTATATAGTTCATATACATGTTAAAAATAATATTTATAGCAAACAAATATTTATTTCAACACATGGTCATTTTTAACACTTCATATACATGATAAAAATAATAATTTTGGCGAACAAAATTTATTTCAACACATGACTATTTTTATAACTTCATATACATGATAAAAATAATATTTTTGGCGAACAAAAATATATTTCAACACATGACTATTTTTAACACTTCATATACATGATAAAAATAATATTTTTGGCGAACAAAAATATATTTTAACACATGACTATTTTATTTAGTTCATATACATGTTAAAAATAGTATTTTCAATGAATAAACATTTTTATCAGCACATGAATATTTTTAGTGGTTCATACATACAATAAAAATGTTATTTTTATTGTTCAAACAATTTATTTCAAACACAGATATTTTTAGTGGTTCGTACATACAATAAAAATGTTATTTTTATTGTTCAAATAATTTATTTCAAACACAAATATTTTATATAGTTCATTTCAGAAGATTTCGGCATTACAATGGTAGGGTGTTGTAGCACCGGCAGTGTTTGAGCACTGCTCCTCTGCCGACCTAGGCCTTGCAACCTTACAATAATTTCATTTCCATAATACCATTCATTTTCTCAATACAATGAATTTACCACAAACACAATCAATTTTGTTGCAACCACAATCAATCATTCACAATCACAATCAATTTCACACCAGAATCATCGCACAATCATCCATGTTTTAACACAAAGTAGTGTCAGGAGCTACTAAGCCCCGTCTGCAACCTATTATATTTTTCTCCATTTTATTTGAATTTAGAAATCTCACATTGAGTTCCACTCCTTATAATTTTACAAATGGCTCAAAACACTTTATAGCCTCTTCTAGAATGTAGAATACGCTGTCACGAGTCCATTTTGCAACGCTTTTAAGTGTGGTAAACCATTAAAAATAGAAAAGCTATTACCTTCAATTTTGATTCAAAACTAGGTTTTGATCTTGCGCTCAAACCGTTGCACGAGGGGACGACCAGCTGGCGCCACGTGGAGGAGCTCGGAGAGGCGCGCCGGACGCAGGTGGTCACGTCGAGTTCGAGGGCAAGATGAAGGAGCGGCGGAGGCTCGAAAGGCGTGAGTTCATAGCCAGATTTCGATCCAAATACACAACGATAAATTACCAAACTTATATGGATTTGAAGGTGGGACTGAGATCTACAAAATTCTCTAAAGAATCATCGAATTTCATGGTGTAGTTTGGAAGAAATCGAGGAGATAAGGATTGATCGATTCCCGCCGTGGGTTTCCTAAGCAGATCGGGTTTTTGGGAAAAGTGATTGTGAGTTCTGATTGGCCCGTGCCTTTATACTTTATTTTTTTAATTCTTTTAATTCCAAATTTCCCGTTTCTCCATCTGAACTCCAAATCAAACCCAACGACTGTCTCCCTAGATAAATATCCCTATTCCGGACACAATGGAATATGTTTCATAAGCCCATTCGACTGTTTCTGATATTTTTTCTTCAAATTAAAATATATAACATTCAATATTGAATTTGAACGTACATTTTAATTTGCCGGGGCCGCATACTGACTCCAAAAATTCCAGAAAATTTATATCTAGCTTTGTTTTGACGATACGGTCCTAACAAAAATGATTTCATCGAATTTGGAGATCGTTTAAAAAATGGCATTTTCTGGTCGATCCAATTTGCATTGTATTTGCAAAACACATTTTCCTTTGCCACGCTCACATATTAATTCCAAAAATTATGGAATTTTAAACCTAGCAATAATTTGACATTCCGGATCTACCAAAAGAATTTTCATCGAAAACAGAGTTCGTTTGCAAAATGGCTATTTTTAAGCGCTTTGTTATTATCTAAAAATGGAATTTTTAAATTCTGACGTATTTTCTGCCAAAATTACTAGAAATAAAAATTTTAAACTGGTTCTGATTTTCTGGGTTGTTACACATTTCATCAAGGTTACAGTTCAGCAGATTAATCATATATATTAACGGGGGATGTCGAACGATAGATTTACCATTATCAAAAAGGTATAACTTAAATCCACTCATCTAATTGCTTTCCAATTCATGAATCTGGTCCAGACCTAGCATTCCATGACTCTCCTAACTGGATTAGAATCTAAGTAAATATGGATTCACAATTCTCATACTAAAAGAAAAAGGGGGGAAAGAAGGGAAATCTAAATTAACCTGATCCAAGAATTTACCTTACTTCGAACAAAATTCTGAACACCCATTTTGTAAATATACATTCTTTTCCTCCAGAACTTGAATCAGAATTTCCAAATACTAATTATTCTATTTTTTGAAGAGGTTAGAGGAGGAATAATAATGGTAGAGTCTAGACAGCCTCTCATGAAATATGAGATTTAGGCTAGTCTCTGCTAGCCTATTTATAGGTGTTCTTGCACACGCAGCGCTGAGTAAGCAACGAATGCGGTTTGAAAAATAGCCCTGATATGTTGAATGAATCTTCCCAGATTAGGAGTGGGTCGACCCACCTACCCCTTGGGTTGACCCAGGAGGTACGGGTCGACCCATATAGGTCTACAAACTTACACTAGCGCACTTCACAAGTGCGCCAGTATAAATTAGCTTTAGCACACTTGCCAAGTGCGCCACTTACACTTGTTGAGTATAACAGTATGATTTTTGTTTGATGATAACAAACATATACATTATTTTATAAATGTGTTTGTAAATAGTACTATTCTATATTTCATAGCGCATATAGAAACAAATATTTATTTGAATAGAATAGAATTATACAGAATTGAATATTCAAACAGTACTTTTATTTAAATAAATATTTTATTTCAGCATTTGAAATAGTACATATTCATGACTCCACTATTTATAATTCACATAAACATGTTTGGGTATTTTTGTTCAAATCTGATATGACACATTTACATATCACACATGAAATGGTACTAAAGGAATTCAAACAAAATAAACATATTGAATTAAACAACACAAACATATTTTATTCAATCAATTTGTTTGTTACAAATATCAGTACAATTTTATTCATGTATACAGTCGATTTCATATACAATTTTTCCTTACTACATATCGATCAGTGTCACTCAGTTTATATACATATTCACAATTACAAACGCTCACTAACTCTGACGCACAGTCTTCTTATGCTCCAATCCAGTCCAGCCACCTGTATACCTGTCACAGAAACACACACAGTAAACTGCAATAAAAATAAATTAAATACAAGCAAATTTAAATTTATTTTTAAATTTTAATTTCCTTTGAATTTTGGTGTGCTTCTCATCATTTTTCTAGACTTGGTCTGTTATATATACGTATATTCATCTGTGTCTAGACAGCTTGTGATATTCACAGTGATACACTGTAAATACCACAAAGTATACAATATTTATAGTGCTCACATTTATATATATTGTAAGTGCACTATACATGCATACACATACAAAGTATGTATATACACATATTTTTGTGCAGGGGCAATATGGTGAGAAAGGGACAAATATATCGAACATGATGTTTCAGGTGAAGACTGACAACATTTTCATGTCGCAAGTATCCACGAACACTCAAGCAACAAATACAAACACATATATATACGCATATTTGTATATATATACATATGTATGTATACGGTGATACATGCGCACGTATAACAATGTATAGTGCTCAAGACTGCAAGCTCAAACCAGCAATTAAAATCAAAATGGCCAATACCATACAAGGCAGCAGGTTCAAGAATGCACATGAGTGCATGAACATTAAACAGTAATACATATGGTCGAATAAGGCAACACAGCAAAAGGTTCCAAGATTACAGGTCCAACCTGCAAGCATAAAGGGGCAAACAAAGTTATGCAAACAAAATGGCATAGTTTTTTTTTTTTTTGGATAAAGCCACGTACAAGAGTGGGCGACTACAAACTTGTTTACATGTGCATGTATCACATATGGTCCAGCATGTACAATATACACAATGCAACATGGTACATCCATGTCACCAAAATAATGGACAGAGCAACGATCAAACTGTTCAGCTCGACAAACAGTGAAGTTCATGAAGAAAACAAAGCAAAAGGCAAATACACAATTACATGGCTGATTCAAGTATACATGCTCGGTTTTACAACATGGTTATGGCAAAACGTTCAATGACAAAACATCAAGTAAATGCCATGTAACAATTTCTAAGTTAATGTACATAAGTATACAAGTGAATAAGTCATGGCAAATAAAAGTATAGCAGCATTTAAATTGGAAGCAAGTTATTCAAAGCTGGTAGCAATATGAACAGCAAATACAAGCATCGACCAAGCAAGCAACAGTAAAACATAGTATATCAACACAAGTGCCAAGACAGAAGTTTTAACAGGGTAGTATCTATTCTTATCAAAGTCAAGGAATCAGTTCAAAGCATAAGTGCATCACGCTTAAACAAAACACAGCAAAGGGTTTAGGTCGAAGTGTACTATCAGTTAAATTTTTCAAGCATCTGTTCGTATCAGTGTTTTTCTTATGGAGTAGCATTAAAAAGGGGTTTCTAGTCTTTCCAGAAATTCACGCAAGTAATATTTTAGCAAAGAAAAAAATCAACTTGAACTTAACTGGGAAGATTAAATTTAAAATAGTCAACCAGGAAATATAAACTTAATTTTAGAAAAGTTGTTCAAGTTTGTATTCGATCAAGACCAATTCAAGTCTAGAACTCAACACGCAAGCAATTTTATAAAATTTGAAGATTTAAAACTCATCAAATTCAAGCCGTGGAATTCAGAAGCCAGTGCAATATATACCCAAGACAAATTCAAAGCCGATAAGATCAAGCCCTAAAATTTATGCAAATATCAAACCAAATCCTATGAGGAAATCAGAGATTTTTATGGATCGAAAATCCTATATTAACCTATTCATCATAGGTTTTCATCATCGAAAAATCAAGCAGTAAAATCAAATAAATAAATTCAGAAGAACTCACATAAAGTTGGTAATTTTCGATCAATCAATAGGTCAAGTCACTCGACCAAGATTAGCAACAAATTCGAGATCATCACTTGAGTGAACAGCGGCTTCAAATCCAAGGAGAATTATAACCCTAATCTGAAGATAGTATCGGTCACCATTAAAGAACAAGAGGACCCGATTACCACGTGAATGAGCACAAAAGAAAAAGGGATCGGTCAAGATAAAAAGGGATAAAAGGATAAATTTTATAAACTAGGGTTTACTTTTGTTTTTATAAGCTTTAGGTTTTTATTTTAGTGTTTTAATTTTATAAACATGTTAGTTTGTCTGTAAAACTAGGGAGACGAGTTACGGGTTGTAATCCGAGGAAATTTGATTTCGGGGATAGAAATCAGTACAGGGTTTTGAGCGTAGGGTTAGAACAGTTGGGAGCGAGTGTCATGAGTTTACAGGGGATTGTAAGCGTATAGATTGTTTTAATTCCTAGAAGAAACCTTGGGGAATGTAGCAGTAGGCAGGGTTTTGCCAAAGTTGGTATGTCTGTGTGTTATTTATTTTTCACATTAGCTTTGATTATTATCTATGATTGATATTTTTTAATTACTTAGCAAAAACTACAACAAACCCTATTCACCCCCCCCCCCCCCTCTAGCATTAATTTAGTTACTACAAGTGGTATTAGAGCAGGTATTTTTAACTCTAGACTCATGAATCTGTTTAATAACGCTTTTTCTGAGGGTCAGTCCATATCTAGGCCACCAATGTTTAATGGAACTGATTATGCTTATTGGAAAGCTAGGATGAAATTTTATTTGAGTTCAGTTGATTATGATGTGTGTTATTTAAATGGCTTATATGTCTCCTACTATTATTGTTAATGGTGTTGAAGTTCCTAAATCAAAAGACAGGTGGGATGCTAATGATAAAAAATTATTTTCAACTAATGCCAAAGCGATGAATGCTTTAATCTGTGCTCTTGATAAAACTAAATTTAATCGAATCTCTCATTGTGAAACTGCATAGGAAATATGGCATATGTTGGAGGTCATACACGAAGGAACATCTCAAGTTAAGGAATCTCATCTCGCTCTACTCAGCAATGAATATGAAAAAAAATCTATGCAAAAGGATGAAGATATGAAAGAGATGTTTGGACGCTTCTCATCACTGGTTTACAATGCAAAAGCTCTTGGCAAAGCTTATACTGAAGTGGAATTGATCAGAAAAATATTGAGAGTTTTATCAATGAATTTTGACGCTAAAGTGACGACAATTCAAGAATCAAAAGATCTAAATAAAATAAGCATGGAAGAGTTGATTGGAAATCTGATTACTTACGAGATGGAGCTAAAAGCAAGGGAAGAACGAAAGAATTCTGAATCAAAGAAAAAGGCGATTGCTCTAAATAATACTGTTGAAAGTGGTGACAAAGATCATGTTGAAGAGCTAGCCGTGATTTTTAGAAAGTAGGCTAAAAGGAATTACAAACCGCAAAAGAAGAAATCAAACACCAACAAGTCTGAAAATTCAAATAGCTCAGACGATGAAGTTATTTGCTACAATTGCAAGAAACCCGGACATATCAAACCAGATTACTCACAGCTTCAGAATCAAAAGAAGAAGAGGAATAAGAAGAAGGCATTTGCAGCCACATGGGATGATGAGGAAGGAGTACAAGTTTCTGACAAGTGATGAAAAGGAAGCTAATTTGTGTCTCATGGCACAATCTGATTCGAATAGCGATGAAGAAGATTCAAGTGAGGTATCAAATTTCACTTATAAAGATTTGATTTTAATGTGTCGTGATCTCACAAAAACCGTCGATTCCCTTGAACTAAAAGTTGAGAAATTGAAATACGATAAATCAAAATTAGTTCAAGAAAATAATATATTAGAAAGAAAACTAGAAAAACTTAAGAATTCACAGATTTTAGAATGCCAAAAATGTCATATTTTGAGTGATGATTTTTTTAATTTCAAAACTAATTTTGAGTTACATGAAAGTGAAAACGTGAGTTTGAAAAACAATAATCACGATTTTGAAAAGGAGATTGAAAAGCTTAGAGAACTTGAAAAACTTGAATGTGAAAAGCGTAAACAATTTGAAATTGAAATTTCTAAGTCCAATGCTAAAATCAAAGCGCTTGAAAATGAAAATTTGGATTTAAAACAAACTGATGTTGAAAAGAGGAAGATCGCTATTAATCATTGTTCAAATTTAATGAAAGAAAATAGTGATCTTTAATATAAAATTCAACGACTTGAATCAACTTTGACTAAATTTTCTAAAGGAGAAAAATCGTTAAATATGTTGTTAAAAAACCAACTTTGTTGAGAATAAGAAAGGACTTGGTTTTGGTTCCAATCAAATTGAAAAGCAAAATTCTAATGATTTCATAAATCCTTCAAATAGCTTTGGAGAAGATTGAATTGGAAATTTGAACTATAATAATTTCAAAGGATTTTCAAATCAAAAACGAAATGAAAACTCGTTCAAAAACAATTCAGTTAAACGTTTTTAGATCCCAAAAGATAACAAAATGAATTCAAATAAAATTAAACGAATTTGGGTTCCTAAGGGTACTTTAGTGGGTACTAATAGATTGTTATATAAATAAGTTTGGGTATCAAAATGTGTAAACAAGCTAAGAGTGGTGAAACAGTCTTTGTTAGACCACTCGTTTATAAATATTTAGGTATCGAGGGAGGCTAAGGAACAACTGTGCTTAAGAGATATAAAATTCAAATTGTTCCACATTATTGAATTATTTGGAGTTCCTTAGCCATAGATTTCTGAGTTGTAGATTCATTGATTCACATCGATTACGGCAAGTTAGGTATGATCTCTAAACTCGTATTTTTATTTTATTTTATGTTGATTTGTATTGACACTATCATAGTATTTTTAGCATATCTTGAGCATTGTCAATCGAAAATTTGAAATTTATAATGTTTTTGGAAAGCTAATGAAATTTCATACATCTTTGCTGTTTTGAGTTTCTTCTAATTCACTTTGGAAAATATTGAAAAACTGCACTTAATTCAGTGTATTACTTGAAAGCAATAATTGAGTAGTTGCGGTAATTTCATAGTTTTTTAAATTGGCTTGATTATATTGATTTTGAAATCTTTTTTGTTTGATTGTTAAAATTCATGGATTTGGATTCTGAAAATAATTTTTTTCTCAAGTGATTTCAAATAATGTGCCTTTGATTTGAATCATAGATTGTTCCTTATGCTGTTTAAAAATACCCTAAAAATTCTCTTGAAATTCTTGCATTGAAACTGATTTTGTGCTGCTCTGATAAAGGAAATTGATTTGATTCGTTTAAGTTTCTTGGTGATTGGACGATGAGTTAAAAAAATCAGTGACTAGATTTCTTTAAATTCCATAGGAAATTTGAATTACATATACAAGTTTTTTTTTAAATTGTCTAGGAGCAATCAGTTTTAAAAGCATTAGAAAATTTCATATTCTGCTGATTGATTTTTAAAACTGATTTTTAACTTACAGTAATTTTTCAAAAACCCCTCATGAAATTGATATTTTTAAGTTTAAAATTATTTTTGATTATTTATTAAAAAAATGAAATTATTGATCAATTTGAACCATTTTTGGAACTCATCAAAATTATTAATAGATTTATGAAATGTTGATGAGTTGTGACTATGGTATATTTCATAACAAGAGAATTTATTATTTAAATTCTCATGATGATTGGACAGATTTTATAATATTTTTGAATTAGTGCTTATTTCACGACCATCTTCTATTTATACCATATTTATGTCACTCATCATGGTTTTATATAATGTGGGGAGTTTTAATAAGGAAAATTTTGATGAAATTATTAAATAAATGATTTTTTTTATCCTTGGTATTCACTCTCATTTAAAAGTCCCCATGGTTATGCATGGGTGAATCACCTTAATCTCTATGTGCTTCCATTCTCATTTAAAAGTCTTCACGGTTATGCATGCATAGAACTCATAAGAGAGGATAAAATTTATGTTACTACTAACCCCATTTAAAAGTCGTAGCGGTTATGCGTGGTTAGAAAGTGCTTAAATAATTCTAAATTATTTCGCGCTTAAATTTGAAATTTATTTGAAAATTATGAAATTCATAATCCAATATTTAAAATTTAAAAACTCTCCTCATTTTATAAAATCAATCATAAATCCATCATTCTGAAAAGTGAAATACGCTTCTAATTTGAAGAATATTATGATTTTTGTTTGATTAAATGAGATTTATGATATATATTTTCCCTCATAATTTGAATATATATTTTTAGTCTGTATTCATCACTGTTTCGATTTTTATTATTCTTTCGATGATAACAAAAGGGGGGAATGGTTAAGATTTTGATTAATGAGTGAATAATTCAAGAATATTTTAATATTGAAAAATCAATTAAATTTTTAAATCACTTATATATGCATATATATAGGGGGAGCATACAAATAGGGGGAGTATTATATTTCACATTCAAACACATTTATCACATTCAAAATCTTAGTGTATGTTTGTCATCATCAAAAGGGGGAGATTGTTGAGTATAACAGTATGATTTTTGTTTGATGATAACAAACATATACGTTATTTTATAAATGTGTTTGTAAACAGTACTATTCTATATTTCACAGCACATACAGAAATAAATATTTGTTTGAATAGAATACTAGTATACATAACTGAATATTCAAACAGTATTTTTATTTAAATAAATATTTTATTTCAGCATTTGAAATAATACATATTCATGATTCCGCTGTTTATAATTCACAAAAATATGTTTGGATATGTATGTTTAAATCTGACATGACACATTTACATATCACACATGAAATGTTACTAAAGGAATTCAAACAGAATAAACAGATTGAATTGAACAACACAATTATATTTTATTCAATCAATTTGTTTGTTACAAATATCAATACAATTTTATTCATGTCTACAATCGATTTCATATACAATTTTTCCTCACTACATATCACTCAGTGTCACTCAGTTTATATACAGACTCACGGTTACTTACACTCACTGACACTGACACACAATCTTCTTATGCTCAATTTAGTCTAGCCACTTGTAGAATTTTGGTGTCTCATCATTTTTCTAGACTTCTTCTGATATATATATATATATGTATATGTATATGTGTATATATATATATGTATATATATATATGTATGTATGTATGTACGTATGTGTGTGTGTATATATATATATGTATGTATGTATGTTTGTGTCTAGACAACTTGTGATATTCACAGTAATACACTGTAAATACCACAAGGTAGACAGTATTTCTGGTGCTCATATATATATACTGCAAGTGCACTATACATGTATACACATACAAAGTATGTATATACATATATTTCTGTACAGGGGCAATATGGTCAGAAAGGGAAAAATATATCGAATATGATGCGTCAGGTGAAGCTTGACAACATTTTCATGTCGCAACTATCCACGAACACTGAAGCAACAAATACAAACACACACACATATATATACATATATATGTATATATATATACATACACTCATATGTGTATATATATACATATGTATGTATATGGTGATACATGCACACGTATACCAATATATAGTGCTCAAGACTGCAAGCTCAAACCAGCAATTCAAATCAAAATGGCCAATACCATACAAGGCAACAGGTTCAAGAATGCACATGAGTGCATGAACATTCAACAGTAATACATATGGTCAAATAAGGCAACACAGCAAAAGGTTCCAAGATTATAGGTCCAACCAGCAAGCATAAGGGGGAAAACAAAGTTACGCAAACAAAATGGCACAGTGTTTTTTGGACAATGCCATGTACAAGAGTGGGCAACAAAAAACTTATTTACATGTGCACGTATCACATACGGTCCAGCATTCACAATATACACAGTGCAATATGGTACAGCCATTCACCAAAATAATGGACACAACAGTGATCAAACAGTTCAGCTCGACAAACAGTGAAGTTCATGAAGAAATCACAGCAAAAGACAAATACACAAATACATGGTTGATTCAAGTATACATGCTTGGTTATACAGAATGGTTATGGCAAGACAAAGCATCAAGTAAACGCCATGTAACAATTCTAAGTTAATGTACACAAGTATACAAGTGATTAAGTCTTGGCAAATAAAAGTATAGCAGCAGTTAAATTGAAAGCAAGTTATTCAAAGCTGGCAGCAAGATGAACAACAAATACAAGCATCGATCAAGCAAGCAACAGCAAAACATAGTATATCAACACAAGTGCCAAGACAGCAGTTTTAACAGGGTAGTATCTGTTCTTATCAAAGTCAAGGTATCAGTTCAAAGCATAAGTGCATCATGCTTAAACAAGACACAGCAAAGGGCTTAGGCCGAAGTGTAGTATCAGTTAAACTTTTCAAGCATCTGTTCGTATCAGTGTTTTTCTTATGAAGCAACATTAAAAAGGGGTTTCTAGTCTTTCCAGAGATTCACGCAAGTAATATTTTAGCCAAGAAAAAATCAACTCGAAATTAATTGGAAAGTTTAAATTTAAAATGGTCAACCAGGAAATATAAACTTAGTTCCAGAAAAACTATTCAAGTTTGTAATCGATCATGACCAATTCAAGTGCAGAATTCAACAGCAATTCCAGAAATTTTGAAGAGTTCAAGCTCATCAAATTCAAGTCGTGGAATTCAGAAGCCAGCGCAATACATACTCAAAACAAATTCAAAGCCGATAAGATCAAGCCCCAAAATTTACGCAAATATCAAACCAAATCCGATGAAGAAATCCGAGATTTTTATGGATCGAAAATCCTATAAATTAACCTATCCATCATCGGCTTTCATCATGGAAAATTCAAGCAGCAAAATCAAATAAATAAATTCAGAAGAACTCACATAAAGTTGGTAATTTTCGATCAATCAATAGGCCAAATCACTCGACCAAGATCAGCAACAAATTCGAGAGCATCAATTGAGAGAGTGTCAGCTTCAAATCCAAGGAGAATTAAAACCCTAGTTGAAGATAGTACCGGTCACCATTAAAGAATAAGAGGACCCGATTACCATGTGAATGAGCACAAAAGAAAAAGGGGTCGGTCAATATAAAAAGGGCTAAAAGGAATAATTTTATAAAATAGGGTTTAGTTTAGTTTTGTTTTTAAGGGTTTAAGATTTTAATTTTTAGTGTTTTAATTTTATAAACCTTTTTAAGGTTTTCTAGTTTGCCTGTAAAACTAGGGAGACGAGTGACGGGTTGTAATTCGGGGAAATCTGATTTCGGAGATAGAAATCAGTATAAAGTTTTGAGCGTAGGGTTAGAACAGTTGGGAGCGAGTGTCGTGGGTTTACAGGGGGTTTTAAGTGTAGAGATTGTTTCAATTCCTAGTAGAAACCTTAAGAAATGCAGCAGTAGGCAGGGTTTTGCCGAAGTAGAGTATATCTGTGTGTTATTTATTTTCTGCATTTACTCAGATTATTGTCTGTGATTGATATTATTTAATTACTCAGCAAAAACTGCAATAAACCCTATTCAAACCCCCCTCCCTCCCCCCCCCCCCTCCCCCGGAGTTAATTTAGATCCTACAACACTGGCATGTAGCCCGTTTGCTTTGTCAAACTTCTAATGTCCATAACTTCATATGTTATCCTACGCAAACTTAAGGTCTATCTAAACCAGAATTCCGAGACGAACGCAACAGTAATACCGATTTCACCAAATTCTAAATATTTAATTATGGTATCCCCAATTTATTATCTTTAACTAAAAATGCAGGGTGTTACACTCAATGTACAATTGATTTCAAACAAAAACAAAAAAGTAAAATAAAATAATGGAAAATTGAACATTTCCAGGATTTACCCCATTACAATTGGATCTGACTGCCTTAGCTTCGTCGTCTTGTCATGCACCATTGAAAGAAATTAAAGTTTGCTAGAAAATTATGTTTAGCACGATGTCTCTCTTTGGATTTTTGGTTCGTGTTTTGAACGCTTAGATTTAAATTAGGGATAGTTATCGTAGAAATGTTAGATGTCTTTTTTCAATATGCAATATCCCCTTAACAAACAAAAAATATATAAGGTGCCCCCTTAAATTTCAATCCCTTTAACAATCCTCATTAAAAATAGTAAACCAAACAACACTAAACCATTTAACTTCTACAGCTATTATGGCGCTTTTGATATCAACAGTTTTGGCGGTGGTCAATATTATTTGGATAAGCATACAACCTGACATGTGAATGGCAGTGCAGCATATAATAGATCACTTTCAATAAAATAAGTGTGCTTTTATTCACACCCCCATTTAAACTACTGACCACCTCTTTTTTGTGCCTCTCTACTTCTTTACACCACCTAAATTATTCAATTTCTAATTTGCTACCGCTTCTGCCTTTAATTCTTCATCGTTCCAACAAAAAAACGTTTTCTTCCTGAAATTTTCTCCATCGCTCTACAAGCTTGAAGAGTTCCTTAAATTATCAAGGCAATTTTAAACATCCAATCAACTGATTAACACCATCGTATCGCTCTACAACAACATTCAACTTTTTCCCTGTTGTTTTACACCATCAAATCAGTGCGTTCTGGCGAATCAAATACCTGAAATCACATCGTTTAACAACAAAAATTTAACATACTTCCAGTTTTACATGAATAATAGTGATTGTAAATTAAGTACAAACTACATACTTCATCAGTCGTAAAATGATCTGTCAAGTCAACTTTTGTGTCTTCAACGGCATTTGACCGATCATCTTGTGGCCTATTGCTATCATCCACATAGTTATCAAGTTTATTGTAAATCATATTATCTTCCTACAAAAATCAAATAAAAATAATTAAAATGAATTTTTTTGTAAATTTTGACATATAAATTGTTGTTGTATGAAGAAAACCCTAAAATTCAATAACTTACAATGTCATTCTTTGTTACAACGTCATCGAAATTAATGTCTTTCAAACTCGAAGTAGAGAGAAGGGTGAAAGAAAGCTCCTACAAAAATTAAAACAAAACCCTTAAAAAAAGTTTCTATAACAACAGAATAGATTATGCAGCATGATATACAAAACTAAACTCTTTTTTGTCTTTATCTTCCATCCTCTACTCAACCAAAAAAAAAAAGTGCTTTTTTTTTCTTTTACGGTTTAGGGTTTGGTATTTGAGAAATAATACAATCTATTAATTTTTTAAAGGTGACCAGTAGTCTAAATGGGGGTGTGAATAGCAGCACGCTAAAATAAATACAACTAAGGCCATCCCCAACAGGGGGTCGGTTGAAAAGCAACCGACCCCTAACGCAGAGGTTAAAGGATGGGCCAGGGTTACTTCGGCAACCCTGGAGGTTGTTGGAGCAACCGATTGGTTGCTCCAACAACCGAACCCAAGCCGGCTTCGATGGAGCCGGCTTGGCTTGACCGGTTTCGATGAAACTGGTCAAGGTGGGAGGAATTAATTTCTTCCTCCCACCGTGGCCGGTTTCGTGGAAGTCGGTTTATTTTTAAAAAAAAAATTTGCCCATTGGATTGTTACCATTGCTCATTATTACCATTGCTTTGAAAGTTACCGTTTGATTAAAGGCTTTATATACAGCAAACCTATATACATCATAATACACAACATTTCTACATCAAAACACACTTCTCTTCCTTCTTCATTTTCTGTTCAGTTTATTTACAATGTCAAACCCTGGTAAAGGGAAGAAGGGTGTCTCTAATGTTGCACAAAAGCAACACAATAATCAATCCGACAACAATCAGTTTCCTATCCATCCGTCGTTCCAGCTGAATCGGCAATCAAGTTATGGTAACTTCCTGAATGTTCCGAACTCTAATTATCATCAATAGAGACCGAACTTCTACCAATCGCAGCAAAACTCCAATCATTATCACAGTACTCAAAATTCTGGTTCTGGGTAAAACGCGTATTTTCAGCAAAACTACAGTGATCATCACTACGCTTCTCCAAGCAGCCAACAACGGTTAGTCTCGCCTGAAACTTCTCCAAATCTGTCAAGAAATTTGAATTGTTTGTTTGGAGATAACAGTGGCTTGAATGAAGAAACATAAGTCGATAATACTGAAAATCCAGATGTTGTTGGCACTACACAGTTGAGAAGATCAAACAAAATAGTGAAATGGTCTCCAGAAGAACAAGCAGAACTAGCTTTGTGTTGGGTGGAGTGCTCAAGAGACAATGTAAAAGGGACTTGTCAGACTGTAATTCATTTTGGAGTTCTGTTTCGAGATTATTCAACGGTCGTAGTCCGGAAAATCCACCGAGAACAGTCGACTCTTTGAAATAGTCTTGGAAGAGAATCAACGCTAACTGTCAAAGTTGGAATCAGATTATGGCTGGACTATATAGTAGACAGCAAAGCAGTGCCAACGATAAGGACTTGGTAATTTTTATTTACTTAAATTATTATTATATTGTTTTACCGTATAATTATAGCAACTTACGTTTGTTCAACACGTATAGCTAAAGAGTGCAAATGAAGCTTATATGGCAGATCACAGAAACCAACCATTCAATTTGCATAATTGTTACGCCATTCTATCTAGAGAGGAAAAATGGAGCAATATACGGCAAGAACATTCTACAGCGCGATTTATGCCAAGAAGGCCAATGCAGGATTCAAGCCCGGTCCCGATCCTCAAGAAAACACCCCATTTTCAACAAGCTCTGGTGGTAGGCCTCCTGATAAATATAAAAGTAAGAAAAAAGCCGTCGCAGACTACAGTTCGTACTATGAACAACTACATAGTCGAATGATAGCTTCTGAAAAATCTAACCGGCTTTTGGTGGAAGCAAGGGAAGCGAGGGAAGCTAAGAGAGATGAGAGAGCCCAAGAGAAGCAGCAAAGATATGAAGAACTACAAATATCAAGAGAGCGTGAGTTGGCTGTTAGGGAGCGTGAATTAGCTCGAATCGAACGAATTGATGATAGGGCACTTATGACTGTCAACTTGGATACATTAAACCCAATGCAATGATTATTAATGGAGCAAGAACTAGAAGCGTGCCGCAGAAGACGCATGGGATAGGACGTATTTATGTTTTGAGCGTTTCATTATAGTCGTTTGTTGGTATGTCGTTATCCAGTTTTTAATTATTAGATACCATTGTTGTAGGAGTCATTAAGGTCGGTGTCTGTAGTTCGATACTCGGTGTCATTGTTGTAACAGCTCCTTAGTTATATTTGCCTTTTTAATTGTTACTCGTAATCGTGCAAGTATGAACATGTAATAATAGAACAATAATGTAATATTTCATAACTCTAGCAATAAACGATACATAAAAGCATTAACGCATACATATAACTGAACAAACGAAAGAAATTTAACTTCAAACTACGGATACAGTAAACCACTTCCTATTGATTGCCGATATGCTCCCAATAATGTTCGACTAATTCGTCCCTTAATTGTAGATGAGCCTGGGGATCCCTAACGTCCTAGATACGCTGCAAGTACTCGGCAAAAGTATTCGGGTCCTTGTACGGCTTACTCCTAAATGCCACTTCTATATCCGGATAGTATTTAAGTTGCAGTTCGAATCCTCCCTTTTCTTCTTCAACTATCATATTATGTAGTATAATGCAACAGTACATAATATCTGATATAACTACTTGTTCGCGGTAGTGCACCTCATTTCTCAAAATATGAAATTGTCCCTATAGAACTCCAAATGCTCTTTCTACGTCTTTTCTCAGACTCTCTTGTTATTGCATAAATTTCGCCTCTTTGTCATTGTTCGGCTTTTTAAATGCCTGTACTAGTGTCTTCCATTTCGGATATATTCCGTCAACCAAATAATAACCAACAGAATGGTCAGTATCACCAATTTTATAGTTGCATGGCGGTGACAGATCGTTGTACAAATCATTAAACAAGTATGATTGGCGAAGGACATTAATATCATTTAATGATCCAGGAACACCAAAAAATGCATGCCATATGTACAAATCAAAAGAAACAACTGCTTCTAACACCAACGTTGCCTTTTTGTGGCCTTTATATTGGCCTTGTAGTGCTACTGGATAGTTTTTCCACATCCAATGCATACAATCTAAGCTTCCCAACATACCAGGGAAGCCACGTTAATCTCCCATTTTTAACAATCGTTCAACGTCGCGTGCGGTTGGGGATCGTAAATACTCTTCACCGAAGACACGAACAACTGTTTTGCAGAACTCTTTCAAACACATAACTGACGTTGATTCACTTATTCGTATTTTATCATCTAACGAATTAGCTGAACTTCCGTACGAAATCATACGAAGTGTCGCAGTTACTTTTTGTAGCGGTGAACTCCTACTTCTTTGAGAGAATTTCTTCTGTGAGTAAAAAATATATTGGATTCAGAAACTTTATTCAGAACTCGATCAAACACTGTTCTCGACATACGAAATCTACTACGAAAGTAAACGTCGTCATATACTGGGTTTGGCACAAAGTAGTCCTTCATCAACTGATTGTGCCCCCCTGGATAGTCACGTCTGTAGCGTATATCTCTTCTACCATCTTGGCTTCCTCCTTGGGTTGATCTGGAGCTCTCAGCGATATCACGTTGCATCGCGTTTAAAGTTTCTCGTTGATACATTAGTTGTTGTTTGTGGTAGTTTTCTTCGTCTTCATCTGAACTAGAAGATAAAGATGATGAGGAATTTGTGAGGCACCATAATCGCTTTAAAGCATTTAGGGTGTTAACGCTGATTTCTAAGCAATGAAAATTGGCTGAATTAGAAGAACAACACAACGGATATTATAAAGCAATCCCGGGGTCCCACCAAATTAAAAATTGGTTTAAGTATACATTATGGGAGTTTTGGCTATTTTGTTTATCTTAAAAGAAGTCACGGGTGAAGCAGAAGTATTTATTGAAGGGGGGCCTACGGATGGTGGTTAAAAAAGTAATAATGTTTAGTAGAAGACGAAACATTGATTTGTTTTTTATGCCAGTGAATAGTGTATAGTGTGGATTCCTTCAACATGAAACATGGCCGAACTTTATCTTTCTGTCACTTTAATACAAAGACAGGTTATATCACTATCATGAAGTATGACCTTTTAATGTCCAAAGTTATACAGTGAACACTGCTGTGTACTGTAAGTGTATAGTGTGGATTCCATCAACATTAAATGTGGCTTCACTTTACCTTTCTGTCACTTTATCACGTTTCTCCAGATATTGGACCAGTCTTTATTGGAAATTGAAACGAAACGATGGTAGACAAGCCCTTGTTAGGAATTGCACCATTTCCTTTTACAAATTTAGCCCTACCTAGGGCGCAAACACAACAATATATATGCACCTTATTTATTTCTCTAACATTACAAAAATTTCATACACTTTGTAGACATTTCATTTAGTGGACGTATTTATTTTTAGTTCAAGCTATGAAGAACTTGGAGATTGACGATGAAACAAGGAATAATTGTTATGAAGCGTTTGAACGATCAAGGAATAGTCTACAACATAACAAGGCTTTGCTGGAATTCGGTGAAGGAGTACAAGTTCAGTCTAAAGTAGGGAGGCCGAAAACAAAATCATTGAATGCTCGATTGCGCGAAGTTGTAGCAAACCAACGACCGGGTAAACAAATCGTATACGAAGGGCATGTAATCGAGCCCCTACATCCTATCGGTCCAACACTACCTAGTGGCGCTTACCCCTTTTGTAGTTGTGGAAATGAATCGGTTGTTGTTGTTGCCAAAACTGAAAAAAATGTTGGGCGTCGATTTTTCGAATGTAGTGCCTTCGAGGACCATCGGTATTACCCTAATGATGTTCGATGTTGTAACTTTATGCAGTGGATAGACCCCCCCCCCCCCCCCCCCGATGTGTCCACGTGGACTTCAGTATGCACTGGAAGCACAAGCGGAAATAAGGCGGTTGAACAAGATTGTTGCTGAGGCAAATAGAACTGGATATCTCAGAAATTAGTAGTATTTGTTGTTCTAGTTCGTGTAAGTGTAATTTGGAATTCGATGGTGGTATGTTTTGTCGGTATGTTTTATCGTCCTTTGAATTCGATGTATGTTTTGAATTCTAGTTCTAGTTTGTATATTTTTTATCGTCCTTTGAATTCGATGTTGGTATGTTTTGTTGTTCTAGTTCGTGTAAGTGTAGTTTGGAATGTCTTAACGTTTGTTATTGTCGTCTTCAGTTACATATTCTTAGGATTCATCGTAAAAACGTACAATTAAATAGACATTCAAACACAAATAAAATCATAATACAATATGGCTACTCAGTTCTATAGCGGGTCAACCAACTGTTGCGGAGTTTATACGCTTCGTACCCAACAAATTCCTTACAGTACTCGAAAAGGTAACGGGAATCGTATGTTGTTTGGTTTGTTTTGAATATGTTTTCATCTTCAACAGTTTCGATAATCTTTGTGTACTGATCACAAGCGTCTGCAAAACGACGATTAGCCATTTGGAGTTGAACTGATGTTCGTCTAGTCGGCCGAGAACGATGGTTGTTGTACAGCCTCGTGATCATTGCTCATCTTTCTTCATATGTTAAACCCCCTCCACCTTGCATTAGTAACTCATCTCGTTTTTCAACCTCAATCCAGCTTTTTACGAGGGCCGGCAAATCCTTGGAAGAAAATTCTCGAGTTGCAGAAGTCAATGTTTGAACACTATTACTAGGTCGTTGATTTACTGTAAATGGACGCGGAGCTGTAACCGCTCGATGCTGCAACGCCCCAGGCACCTCTTCAATTTGTGTATCATGAACTAATCCAACTTCGTTATCGTTGACTAGGTTTCGTTCGTACTCATCAAAAATCCTTCCCATTTGTTCATCACTTATTTCAGAATCGTCCATGTAACCTACGCATCAGTAATATAACTAGAGTTACTAGAAGTACGAAGTATGATGTTAATAAACGTTACCTTTAAGCACAGAAGGAAATATATTTCTCACTTTAGTCTGGAACAATGCTGCCTGAAGATAGTGAAGGTATAGGAAGGATTTTCAAATATGCATTACTTATATGGATTATGTACTACCAAGAGCTACAGTTCAACAGAGCTGACTACTCATTACTGTGTTCTCGTGATATTATGTTCGATTCGCTGCAGTGACTGTTCACATCACAATAACTTTTGATTTTTACTGATTACACGTCGACGCTCACGACCAAAATCATACTTAATACTATGTTCTCGTGAAATTATGTTAGCTTCGCTGCAGTGACCATTCACATCAAAATAACTTTTGTTTTTTACTCATTACTGTGTTCTCATGATATTATGTTAGGTATAACAACAATGAAGCGTAGAAGCTTAAAACAACAACAATTATACCATCTACAACAAAAATCATACGAACTACAACAACAACAACAACAACTTAGAAGCTTACGACCAAACCACGATTACACAAGCTACAACAACTAAACACACAAACAACACATTCATAGTAATATAATAAGTAAACAATTACTAAACAGATACATCTACCATGGCCTTGGGAAAGGTCCAGGTCTAGGTTTCTCGGCAACAACCTTGTTCAAGCGTCTTATTTCGGCTTGCGCTTCCAGTGCATACCGACGTCCACGTTCGCACATGGGAGGGTCAATCCACTGCTTAAAGTTACAACAATCAATTTCAGCAGGAAATACCTTATGGTCCTTGTAGGCTTCACAAGCGAAAAATCGACGACCAGCATTACTCTCCGTATTGGCAACAACCAGGATCGATTCTTGTCCACAATGGCAAATGGGGTTGGATCCAATCGTACGTAGCGGCTCGGAAATCTTCCCTTCAAGTATAATTTCTTTTCCAGGTCGTTGATTATTGGAAGCCTCGTCGTTATTTCCCCAGTTGCTCATAGCTCAAATTGTGATTGTGTGGTAATTTAATTATGAGTTTACAAAGCATCAAACTAGGCCATATAAATACATCTTCGAAGATAAATATATATTTGTGCTAAGTGGGACACTATCTGAGTGGGAGCGTCAGTGTATTAGTAGTGTATAGTGAGTGATGCTCAATGAATGGTCAAGTCTTGCACAGTTCCCATGTCAGTATTAGTAGAAAGTGAAGTCATGTCACTCTTTTTCAAGAGTTTTCGGATTATAGTGCAGTCCTTAGTCCTTTCTCCTGTATGGGTCGTCCTCGGTATACGTTATCAATCAAAAGCAGATTCCTTAGTCCTTAATAACTCCGTAATTTAAGGGGTCGTCACATGTACACTACTACAACCCTGTAATTTAAGACGTTAGTCCGCATATTGCCCCTATAAATATCTTCGCTTACTACTTATTAGTAAGCTGGAACAAATATTTTCATCAAAATAATAAAATGTCTTCATGGTCATGGCCCTCGTCAATGGATTCGAACTATGATCAAAATTTTCCTTAGTGTCCGCCTTCAATTCCAAGAACAGATATTGATTGGAATATCGAATACCAAGAGCGGCACTACGAGGACCTGCGTCGTGACTACCCGGAGTTGGCCCGTCTGACCATTCATCCACCAATTGCTCTTGTTCAAGATGTAGGTCATCAAGTAGTCCACACTTTAAATGTAGAACGCGTACAAGAGCCTACAGCCCCTCGTCCTTTACCTGTTCCAGATATAGGTCATCAAGAGGTACGACGAGTTTCTGTTAACCAGTCTACTAACGAGCAGGAAATTAACTCCTATCCCGTTTGTTGCCACTGTGGTTACGCAGTGGAGGTGGTAGTCCAGGCGGACGGAGAGAATATTGGTCATAGGATCCAGTTATGCTCGCTATGGCCCAACGGCTGCAGTTATTTTGAGTGGATAAACGAGCGTTTATGTCCAAGGGGTATTTCTTACGCCAACGAGTTAGAACAAGAGAATAGGCGACTTCGAAACTTTTTAGAATCCGTTCAGAGTGAGCGTAACAATTAATGTGCTTACGTACGTACGTACGTACTTACGTAAGCAATCTACTATCGTAAGTTGTTGTATCTTTATAAGCTTTGTTATCTTTATGCTTAGTGTTGGATATATGGGTACTATAGTTGTATCGTTAAGTTTATTGTTTGATCTATTGGTGCTATTGTTCAAAATCAACAATACGAGTATTACCAATAACAAGATACGTTACAAGGTACAAAAGAAAGAGACAGACAGATAACAATACAAAACAACCATTATACCCACACTAAATAACAATACAACCATACAGTACAACCAGTATACAGACAGATAATAATACAATATAACAATACACTACAGACAGATAACAATACAATACAACCATTACAGTCTAACAAATAAGATAACAACAAGATCGCACATACTACATAAAATTACTAGTACACCACACTAAAGGATAACGTACGAATACATCTAGCAATACTAACATTTCACATAAACTGAATCTAAGGTATATCACTAAAGAACCACGAGTCCTCCCCAAGAGGTGCTGCTGATCCACTATCGACATGGCCATCGTCATCGTCATCTACTCGTGGTGTAGGATGATATCGCTCATCATCCTCAGCAGTTAGCTCGTTAATACAAGCCGTCAATTGCGCGCTTATGCTCTCTATACATCGTATCTCGAAGGCCAACATGCATAAGATATAGTTCCTCGTACGGAAGAACAGCGGGATCTGGAAACTGTGTGACAGTAGGCCGTGAAATATCAACATATGTATCCGGACCGGATGTGCTAGGAATGCCCACAGTCCAACCGTAACTCGTCGGCATAAACGAGTGAGGTGGCTGAGGACGAGGAGCCATATGAAAAGTAAGCGTACTATGAGACATGTCGCGTAAAACATGTGTAACACCTAAAGGATTGTAGGCGGAAGGACAAACTAAAGGATTGTAGGTGGCGGAATTTGCAAATCGAAGATGGGGGAGGGTGTAGCAATCGGGTTACTCGATTGCAACGGCTAAGGGGTTAAACCCCTTGGCCGGTTCAAGCGTGACTGGCTAATTATTTAAGCCGGTCACGTTGCCACCAGCTAAGGGGTTTAACCCCTTGGCCGTTGTGTTTGTGTGTGGGGGGGAGGGGGTTAGCCGTGTCAACCTCCTTAATTAGACAACGACCAACCCCCCCCCCCCCCCTATGCTCTAAGATTGAGTTCGTTCACCACGCTATGAACAGAATATCCTCTCCCATAGATATCAGGGGTTCCTAGAAAAATTAGAAAAGAATCATCATGAAGTATTGGACTTGCAAGAAGCAAGAAACGTTGTGCTTATCACAATCAATGCAGAAATTAACCCTAAAAAGAAAAGAGGTCGAGTTTTCCGGGAATGCAGCAGAGTTTCTACTTCTTACTGATGGAGGTATATTCTGCAATTTTTGTCACCAAATACAAAGACTGCACATATAAATTGTCAAACACAGAAATTTATTTTCATACAAAAAGTTCAGTTTCACTTTGCAGGTGCAACCACAGCTACAGCTAAACTTTATAGAATAGCAAAACTGAACTAGGACTGTACAGTATAATTTTACTTCAGAATTCATCAACAGGAAAATCACCTCAAAATTCAGAAACATTAGACAACACTGGTTCAATTAAAACCAGAGAAAACGCAATTGAAACCACTACATAACGACATGAAACGCAATTGAAACCAGAGAAACGATAACATTAAGAAAACAGCAACGTGAACGTTTTTACAGAGGACAACCGTCATCAGAACAAAAAACCTAAACCATCACCATACTGCCCATAATTTACAAACCCCCTACCACCACCAGAAAGCACCCCAAATTACTTTTCTACCTTATTAGCAACTGCCCCCTTCTTGACCGAAGACTTACCAACCTTCTTCACTTTCGGCTTTGAAACCGCAGTAGCCTTCTTCTTCTTCGCTGGAGTTGCCTTGACCTTGGCTGGCGCAGCCTTCTTCTTAGCAGGTGCGGCCTTCTTCTTAGCAGGGTTGGCCTTCTTCACAGCAGTCTTCGCTTTCTTCACCGACGCACCTTTAGCTTTGGTGACTTTCTTCTCAGTCGAAACAGGCTTCGCCAGCTTAAACGAAGCCTTGACCTTGGTAAGCTTACCGCTTGCGGCCATCCTCTTCAATTGAACGGAAAGCATCTTCTTGAAATTCTCCGGCAGGCCCTTGTGTTTCTCTTCTACGTACTTCGCAATTGCGAACTGGCTTGATCCGGTTCGCTCTTTCAGCGCAGTTATCGCCTCTTTAATCATCTGAAATGTAAAATCGAAATTAAACTAAAAGGAAATAAAAGGAATGAACTAGTTAGACGAAATAATCATGGAAGTTAAGAAGAAAATTACATCTTGATAGCTGGGATGGGAAGCAGTTGCTTTCTTAGTAGCCATGGCAGAAATTAGGGTTGCGGTGAGACTGAATTGCGAATCGAATTGTTTCTCTGCTTGAAACTGAGGTAAAGAATGCGGATTAAGGCTGTGAGAGCTAATATTTATAGCAAAGCGTGGGAGGGTTATGGGACAAGTGGGCAAATGTAATTGGCTGAGATTTGATCACGCGGATAGGTAATCTCTGGGTTTGGAATGCAAAACGTGCGATTAATCTTGAAATGGACGGCTGATATGGAGGGATTGGAAGAGTGGGTTGATGAGGATGGTATTTGAAGCTAAATTAGTGTGTTTTTGACATGAATTGAATTTCAAATAATTTTGTTGTTCTTGATGACATTTAGTATATTTTAACGGATATGAAAGGTGCATAAATTGCGGTTCGGACGGATGTAAATGTATGTATAATAATCGTGTGGTTATTGAGTAAAATCACCTTAAAAATTAAGATAAAGATAGACCAACTACGAGCAATTTATGGTTTAGTTCCATTAGTTTCATTTCAAATTTATCTACGTAACTGTAAACAAAGCAATTCATTGAAAATAAAAAACGCAAGTCTTTTCTTTAACTATATTTTTTCCTTATACCCAATGAGTAATCAACATAAATATTAAAATTGATCTTAAACTATTTAGCATCTACATGACATATTTGTATTTTTATGTATAAATTGCTCTTTCAATGTTCATTTCAATTTCAACTCAAATCCAAATCTACTTTTTATTCTCACAACAAACTGATTTGTCAAAGACATGCGGAAGATACACTGATGTTTATGTAAACATTTTTCTTCTTGGTTGTACAAGAAGTTATCTATCAAATAGGATCAACAAGCTTTCATGTTTGGAGGTTATTTTAAGGTAACGACTTTTAATACTATAGTCATATCTATATTGGACCTACTCCGGTTGAACCACAATGATAGTGGTAAATCTTTGCCATATATATTAAACGGCATCAGTATCAGGATGATTATGTACTATGACTTTATTTTACGATGTCAGAGGTTTGAATTATGCGTAGTTCGTGATTTAAACCACCGGTTATATGTTTGTTGGATAATTAAAACCAAAACCAAAATTTTTAGTTTTTTTTTTTCAATGTTACCATTTCGCATTAATGAAAAAGTTATGTTTAACGGAGGTCGTTAATGTTGGTTTATGACTTATGTGAGAGAGAAAAACATTATACATTTATTTCTTTTCTTTTTATCATTCTGGAAAAGGAAATTCATAGAAAGCATGTCTTTTCGTTAATTGACATTTTGTATTTTCTATTGATGAATAATGAGAAAACGTCTTTTAATTTATATAAGATTATTTATTGGGATTAATTAACTTAAGAGACATAGAATTCACTTCAATTTATTCTTTTCAATTATCTCTCTTCCAAATAAAAAAACATCAGGGAGACTTATTTCTCATTCTCTTCTTCTATCTTCGATTTTCTATAGAATTAATTTTCCATAAAAATATTTGAAATCCTTGGCGGTGTGTAAAAAAAAATGCCTGGTTAATGATAAATGTTAATCATATCACGTATACGTTGATATGAAATATATAAACATTCCTTTTAACATACATAAATTTCCTATAGAACAGAAATTATTAAGGTCATGTATCATTGATTTAGTTTATTGTGCTATATACATGGAAAGAAATAATGGATTTAGAATAATATTTAGATCAGTATGTTTTATTATGAAACATGACACAATTTGATTTTAAAGGTCACGATTTAGATGGGTACCGATTTATCATCAAACCGACTGTTAGGGAGGTTTGTCTACTGTAAAAAGCCAAAATCAATTTGTCTGTGCCACTGAATTTCGGCGTCAATTTCGCGTTTGAGATATTTGTCCGCGGTTTACTTCCTTCCTCAACTCTGTTCAATTCCGATTCTTTCTCATTTTTATCTCCAGATTTCCAAAATTTCAAACTCCTTAGGAATCGTTGTGAAACTTCTTCTTCAAAACCCAATCTCGGATTCCCGATTCAGCGTGCACCCTATTCAACCTCAACGTTCAAATCAAACTCCCTAAGAATCGCTGTGAAACTTCTTCTTTAAAACCCAATTAAACAGTGTTTTTTTTCTTTCTCGATCTGAATTTTGGATCTGGCTTTCTGGATTTAAATCACTCGCTGCTTCCGAATTCTCTTTTGAGGCAGATCTAATCGACAGTTGCGAGGTAAATAATTCTGAACGATTCATGATTTTTATGATTGTTCCATGTTTTTTGTGATTGCGCCGCCTTGTCGTTTCATTGTTTCTTCCATTTTCTGTCTAGGGCTACCGCGTCTCGATTACCTAATTATAGTACTGACTTGGCTTTGTTCAGCTAATTTTTCTTTATTTTGTTGTCTTCTTATTTTTTTTGTCTTAAATGCATTTTAGATGTCAAAACATGTATTTTAGCATATTTGAAATGTTCTATTTCGTGTATAAGTTTGATTTAATGATAGACTTTTAGTTAGTATTTTGCTTATTATATTCAACCGCCTTGGCTCTGTATTATAGCTCATGTTATCACGTTATTAAACTGAAAACGCCACCAAAAGGAACACGAAGTTACGGCCTAAGCATTTTAATTGCATAACGAATTATTTAAAAAGCATTCTGAGGTTCATTTGAGTGCTTCTGGATGCTGTTTTTATATACTTTATTTGTTTAATTATTTATCTATTTTTTAAATATTTTTTTAATGCTTCTGGATGATAATCGTATACATCTTGCAGGTCTGGGAAATTCGAGTGTTGGTAGCCATCAATCGTGTAAGGCAGTGCAGCAAAAGCACACTTAATCTCATTCCACACCAAAGCCAGTATTATGTTTCTTATCATTCCACACCGGTCCAGCCATGTCAATGTATAGCCAATCGAACATTCTCCTCTATGAACTATTCAGTAAGTAAAGAAAATATTTTAGTTCCGTGATCTAAACACATATTAGTAAACAAAATTATGCTCTTAAATAAAAGCAAATTCCTATGCATATCTTGTGAACAAAGACAGTTGAGGTTAAATCATTCAATACTGAAACTCGTTACGTTTAGTATAAGTAAATATGGTGTGTTCTCCAAGACTTAAGCTATGAACTTATTTTAAGAAAATTGCAACACTGTCATAAATGAGAACCAGCTGAATCTATTTTAAGAAAATTGCAGCTGAGAGACACCTTACGTTTTTAAGAAAATCAAATAACACTGTAATTGTTTTCCTTATCAGCTAGAGTTTTTTTTTTTTTTCAATATCTTGCTAGAACATTAGTTGCTTTTCTTTTCCTCTCCCAGCAAGTACTATATACATGTCGAATAATTTTGTGTTCTGTTAGGCTGATTGCTGTAATGTCAATGAATTTTGTTTTTAATGTCAGTTAGGCTGATTGCTGCAATGTACCAAAATTAAGATTCATCTTTTGTCAATATGGTATTGAAATTGCTGTAGAAAACGTCTGTAGCAAAATAAATGCAAAGAGAAATTTGAATATCATGTTAGTTAGGCAAACATGCAGGTTTCCATGGTATTTGATCCTTTTGAAATATCTTGTGTACTTAAAATTTCATAGAAAGTTCATGCATGGAGAAAGCACCAGTGACGATATGGTATTTTAGGCATTGTTAATGTTATTGAAGAAGATCCGCAATTTTGTGCTTTTATCACTCTATGGTGGTATAAAATCATTGTAATTTACCGAATGTAGTGTATGTATGTGGATGCTACTGATTTGCATGCTGATCCATTGTAATTTACCTATCTGAAAATGAATTTCTATTTTGTTTGTAAACATGCTAAAAGTTATTTACCTAACTTATGCTTGTTGTTAATTAGAATGAATTTAACATAAATATGCTTGTTGTTAATAGCAGATTAGGCATGCTCAAGATTTATAAAATGAATTTAAAATAAATATGTTCAATTGTTAATGTTTTCTTGTATAGTGAACATTAAGTACATCACCACGTTTTGTTATTAACCAAATGATATTTTTATAGCTATTTACATTAGATTAAAATTAGTTTCAAATTTTGTTCTTTTGGACCTGAACATAGTTTGTTGACCAATTTTACTTCTGAAACTTTGCATTGCCTTACTGTGCAAAGTTTGTACCTCTAATTCATTTTTCTACTGTGATTAAGAAACCCTCGTATATTTTCAGATTCCACTATTCAACGGCAGATGATCAACGCAAAGTCAGAAGTTGCAAAATGAGGTAAATTTGTACGTACGAGATCACTTAAAAGGATTTGACTCATAAGTTTATTTGACAATCAATTAATGAATCGATTTGGAAATCGATTCACTTCAGAATCATTTCGAATTTGGTCCATAAATCATGTTGTTGTTATGTCACATAATTGCTCATTAATTTTGTTATAATATTTTATTATTGTGGAAGTTGGGAACATTGATAACCTTGAGGTGGGGATGCTGACGAGGCAGCGGATGCTGGAGTTATGCTATAATCAGATGTTTTTTAGGGGTTAATGTTTAGGAATAGATGATGCTTGTTTGCGGTGGAGCAGGTTCTGGATCTAAAGAGGAAGGATTCGGAGGCAGATGAAAATGGTTCAAGTTTGGTTTGCATTTGACTAATGATGTTGCTGCTTCTTCTTCTTCATATGCGATTAACTTGTGAGTTCGGTAATCAATATCTGAACTTGGGGAGTTTAATTTGATGTTATTTCCTTTTTTAATATATGGTGGGTTAATGAGGCTTATTGCTTTGTGCATAAACATTTATTTTCTGACCAATCTATTATATTTTCATATCAAATTTTATACTATTTGGATAAAAATTACATTATATTTTGATTGTTTTTTAATATTATTTTATTATCAAATTACATATAGTAGAGTAAGAGCAGTGAATTGAGTTGACGAGAAACGCAGTACTTGACTGAGTTATGATTTCACATTGTTTGAGGTGTCTAAATTAGAGCAGATTATTTAGTATATAATTTCTGGATGAATATGATGTTCTTCATTGTGATTTTATTACTTGTGTACTCATTTAACCCTTGAATTTTATATTTTTGATCAATGATTTTTTAGAAAAGAAATTCAAACTTCCCTTAATATTCTTCCATTTACGTTCTATATATTTCTTTGCACTTAAACTGTTAATATTGGAACTATCAGAAGCTCTTTTTTAACCATCAAAACCTTTTTTTTTTCACTGCGTACCCATCTATGGCATTGATACCATACCAGCCCAGTTTTATAAGGGTATTTATAATCAGATAACTTTAGTCTGTGCTATTGCTTTCTGTGGGTTATCTACATATTACTCCACTATTCGCCTCACTTAATGATTTAAGGATCTTAACTTACCAGGCTACCCAATAAATGTTGCATTCTTCCGCTTGCATTTTAGGACAAATAATGAACTTGATACAAGAAAGTATTGCTACAATTTTCAGAACAATATCCGACAGGGTACTTGGTTGTTCACTCAAATGTAAATGAGCTTTAGGTCGCATCTCACTTCTCAGGCTATGTCTCGAAACAACTCGTTCCGTTGGTCTTTTGGAAAAGAAGGTACGGTTCTGAATTACTATGCTTCTGAATTGATTTTGGGTTTAACGCTTGCAATTTCAACTAAATATCAATATATTTTCTATTTTAGTACGACTCATATGATTTTCCGTTTCGATTTTGATTAAGATTCTCCAATGATTTTCATTAATAATTCCTAAAAAATTGGATCATAAGGAGAACAAAACTCGAATGATTTTCCATTTTCTGCGAAGACTCTCGGGTGAACTAAAAGTTTTAATTAAGCAAGATATGTTAGAATCAAGGTCCATGATCTTGATTTCGGTCTTTTCTAATCTCAGGAATTTCAATCTATAAACATCATAGGTGGGCCTTGGAATTATTATTTTATAGTCTAGTTTGATATTTCAATTTTTTGGATTTATATTTTCAAACAATTCACTTTGGATTATTGAGAATTATTAGGTCTGTACTGTTGGAATTCGTAAGTATTGAATGAAATATACTTTTTCCATTAAGCGAACAGGTGCGACTGTTAAGTGAAAGAATGTGACTATTAGAATCATGTTTTTCCATGAAAAGACACTTTGCGAAAAGACGATTCGCGAAAAGACGCTTCGCGAAAAGACACTTCGCGAAAAGACACTTCCTTTCACCAACGGTCATATTTCCCAACGGTCATATCTCAGCGAAAAGACACTTCGCGAAAAGACACTTCACGAAAAGACACTTCGCGAAAAGGCACTTCATTTCGCCAAACGGTTACATTTCAGCGAAAAGACACTTCGCGAAAAGACACTTCCTTTCATAGAAAGAGATATGTCTGTACGAAGAGGTACGAATACGACCGTTCGAAAGCGATGCAATCGTACGAAGAGGTACGGATGCGACCGTTCAGAAGAGATGCGATCGTACGAAGTGGTACGGGTGCGACCGTTCAGAAGGGATGCGGATAAACTATAAATAAGGAGGAAACCTGATCACTTTTCTCACGGAATTCCAATCCGAACTTCCTTCTCTCTTCTCTGATACTCTTATATATAATCACAGAGTGACATACTCATTACAATCTCGTGCAGAATACGTTTGTTGTATCTTGGGAGAATTTTGAAATAAAATTCTTAAGATGTTATACGTCTAGTGTACCAAAACAGAGAATAATCAATTCTAAACTCGTCGCACAAGTTTATAAGTTGAATTTCCACTACTGTGGAATTCAATATTCGCAATAAGCATGTTGTAATCAATTTACAACAACAACGTTATATTATTTTAAGAAATAGCACAACATAGAGAAAGGGGAGATTATAGAATAATGTATATAAATATACAAATAAACTAGAAGTCTAACCGTATAATGTCGTCTGAGGCTTGTCATAACAATTTCCTTAAGAATTTTATTTCAAAATTCTCCCAAGATACAACAGACGTATTAAATGTTATACGTCTTGTGTACCAAAATAGAGAATAATCAATTCTAAACTCATCGCACAAGTTTATAAGTTGAATTTCCACTACTGTGGAATTCAATATTCGCAATAAGCATGTTGTAATCAATTTACAACAACAACGTTATACTATTTTAAGAAATAGCACAACATAGAGAAAGGAGAGATTATAGAATAATGTATATAAATATACAAATAAACTAGAAGTCTAACCGTATAATGTCGTCTGAGGCTTGTCATAACAATTTCCTTAAGAATTTTATTTCAAAATTCTCCCAAGATACAACAGACGTATTCTGCACGAGATTGTAATGAGTATGCCACTCTGTGATTATATATAAGAGTATCAAAGAAGAGAGAAGGAAGTTCGGATTGGAATTCCGTGAGGAATGTGATCAGGTTTCCTCCTTATTTATAGTTTATCCGCATCCCTTCTGAACGGTCGCACCTGTACCACTTCGTACGATCGCATCTCTTCTGAACGGTCACACCCGTACCTCTTCGTACGATTGCATCTCTTTCGAACGGTCGTACTCGTACCTCTTCGTACAGACACATCTCTTTCTATGAAAGGAAATGTTTTTTCGCGAAGTGTCTTTTCGCTGAAATGTAACTGTTTGGCGAAATGAAGTGCCTTTTCGCGAAGTGTCTTTTCGTGAAGTGTCTTTTCGCGAAGTGTCTTTCGCTGAGATATGACCGTTGGGAAATATGACCGTTGGTGAAAGGAAGTGTCTTTTCGCGAAGTGTCTTTTCGCGAAGCGTCTTTTCGCGAAGCGTCTTTTCGCAAAGTGTCTTTTCGCGGAAAAACATGTCTTTTCGCGGAAAAACATGCTTCTAATAGTCACATTCTTTCACTTAACAGTCGCACATGTTCGCTTAATGGAAAAAGTATATTTCATTCAATACTTACGAATTCCAACAATCCCCCACATGAATGATAATATTCTTTTCTCCCACACAAAGCGAAATATCACAGAGTACATATGGAATAATGCTTTATCGTGGATAAGTAGATATTCACTTTGAACTTTCCCTAGTTAAGACTTATCGGATCTACTCGGCTAATCGGTGAATTATTTCATCTTGAACCGTCAGCCTTTATTGTATATCCAAACAATAAGTCTTACGAAGCATTGATTCCCTTCTCATCCAATCTCTTGGTTGTGTTCATTTTGGTCCTGAACATTTTTTGGTTCTGCGAGTGTTATAGAGAATTCAAGCCTTTTAAAATTCTCATAGAGCCGACCCAGCTCACACTAACATAGGTGATCGCAACCATTAAGAGTATCCTACCTATACCCCACTTGTTTTTTTATTTTCAAGATATGGTCATCATTAAAAACATAGTTTTAACCTTGTAATACTTCTGTAGGCATGCATTTATATTGTGCACTATAGGAATGAAGTAGGACTGTGTCCAAAAATGCATTACGTCTTGAGTTATTCAGAACTGGTTTGCCTATTGATCCTAGTTCGTGGGATCTCCAGTCGCTAGGATAGGTTTCCGTATAAGATAACTCTTATTGGTTTAGGCTTTTAAACCCATTCCCCTCGATGCGCAGTCAATTTTCTCTCGTGATAACCCTTTTGTAAATGGATCCGCTAGGTTATCATTGGTTCTTACATAATCAATGGAGATAGTTCCATTTGAGAGTAACTGCCGAACTGTGTTGTGGCATCGACGAATGTGTCGAGATTTGCCATTATACACAAAGTTTTTCGCTCTACTTAGCGCTGCTTGATTGTCGCAGTGAATACATATGACCGTTACAGGTTTAGGCCAAAATGGAATATCTTCTAAGAAGTAACGAAGCTATTCTGCTTCTTCGCCTGCTTTATCTAAAGCAATAAACTCAAATTCCATCGTTGATCGAGCTATGCATGTTTGCTTAGTAGATTTCCATGACACTGCTGCTCCTGCTAGAGTAAAAACATAACCACTTGTGGATTTTGATTCCTCTGAATCGGCAATCCAGTTTGCATCACTATATCCTTCTAATACGGCTGGATATTTTCCGTAATGCAAAGAATAATTTGTGGTAATCTTTAAGTATCCAAGCACTCTCATTAGTGCTTTCCAGTGTTCCTTTCCTGGATTACTTGTATACCTGCTTAGTCTACTTACTGCATAGGCTATATCTGGTCTCATGCAGTTCATAAGATACATTAGACATCCTATTACACGAGAGTATTCTAATTGCATTACACTCTCATTAGTGTTCTTATGCAGTACTTCTGACGGATTAAAAGGTGTTCTTACTCCTTTAATCCCAAGATTTTGAAATCTTTCAATCACTTTGTCTACATAATGTGATTGAGATAATTCAGTTCCATTAGGGGTTCTTATTATTTTGATTCCCAAAATAATATATGCAACTCCTAAATCTTTCATATCGAAATTGTTAATTAACATTTTCTTTATGGACTCTATTACTTGGGTATTCGGACCAAATATTAACATATCGTCTACATATAGACAAATCATTACATATGATTGTCCAACTTGTTTACAATAAACACACTTATCACATTCATTTTTATGAAAACCATTTTTCATCATGACACTATCAAAATTTGCATGCCATTGTTTTGGAGCTTGTTTTAGTCCATATAATGATTTTACTAATCTACAGACTTTGTTTTCATTTCCTTTTGAAATGAAACCTTCTGCTTGCTCCATGTAGATCTCTTCATCGAGATCGCCATTTAACAATGCTGTCTTTACATCCATTTGATGAATCTCTAGATTATAAATGGATGCAATTGCTATTAGCATTCTTATAGAGGTTATTCGTGTAACTGGTGAATAAGTATCAAAGAAGTCTACACCTTCTTTTTGACGATATCCTTTGGCTACTTATCTGGCTTTATATTTATCGATAGAGCCATCGGGTTTCATTTTCTTCTTGAAATTCCATTTGCAGCCAATTGGTTTTATTCCAGGTGGAATATCTACAATTTCCCAAGTTTTATTACTTAGAATTGAATCAATCTCACTTTGGATTGCTTCTTTCCAACACACAGATTCAGAAGATGGCATTGCTTCCTTTGCCAAGCACCCCCACACTTTGAGGTATTTAAAGCTTGGTTTATGCCCTTTCCATAACTCATATGGAAGTGTTTCTGTTTTATTGTGAGGGACCTTGTTTAAAATATGATTAGACATATTCAAGGCCTCCCTCCACAAGTTCGTCGGTAAGTCAGAGGTCAATAGCATCACATTATTCATACCTTTTAATGTTCTATTCTTTCTCTTGGCAACACCATTTTATGGTGGTGAATATGAGGCTATTGTTTGATGAATTATTCCATTTTTTGCACAGAATTGTTCAAATGGTGATTCAAATTCTCCACCTCGATCAGATCTCAATATCTTAAGAATTTTATATCTATTTTCTTACTAAAACAGAGATGGCAACAGTTGAATTGTCAACAAAGGATGAGGTAGAAAATCAGTTAAATAAAAAGATACTATTGTATTAGCAGCGGTACTTTCAAGTTTTTCCATCACTTTGGACTGTATTGTTGAACTAATTGAAATGCAATAGATTAGCAATCTAGAAAGCAAACGCAATATTTAGCGTGGATAAACTCATTAAATTGAACTAGAAACTTATTTTATAAATGTACAAACTAATAAACTAAACAAATATATGTATATAATACAGTGAAGGAGTTAGTAGAAGTATGTGCGCCTATACTTTCAAGTCCAGGAAAGTGCGAATGAAATTATGCTTCGAATTGAGATAATCTGCTGATATACACAAGTGTAATGAAATCCACAATCACGCTTTGAATATTTAAACTTGACTCATTAAATGAAAGCAACTCAGCCTTAAGAATAAATATCAAGCTATTCTTGCAAGATAAAAGTATGTGTATTTATACAATATTGGTTCTATACTTTAATTTGAACCTGTAATCGAGAAAAAAAGAAAAAAAGTTTGTTCCTTTTCTTTTACATCTCCTATGTTGGTGTATGTGCTTCAGCCTTGTGTTTTCGTGAGGAAGCCCAACGTGCGAACAGTAAACTTTGCAAGGACACTGTGAAAAAATAATCGTAAGTATGTACAAATCGTGCATAAGAGAGCATGCACGTTTCCAAACTGAAGCTGCTATTCAGTGTGGCAACACATATGAACTAATGTTTTGTATGATACATAATGTTTCAATACATGTTATGGGTATATCACATAGATAATATAATTGCTATATCAATCTGAGTCTTTGTTAAAAATGATTGTATGAAATATAAGACTGTTACTTGAAATAGATTACCATGAGAGAGTGATGTTTTTCTTGTGCTTTTATATTTAGAGGCATGTTTGGACTATTCATTTCAGGAATACAATGCATATGTTATCCTTATACATGCGGTTCTGTGAAATCAGACTAAGCTTATAAGCTATAAAGAGGCATTGCTTTGTAAAACTTAGGATGGAATTTTTCAGCCATGCAAGAAGAAATTATGAAGATTTGGAAGCAGGAAGATAGAATACAGTTAGTTTTTGAGAGGATCGTTACAGCTCCGATACCATCAAAGATTATGATCCGTGTCACCCAATATAAAGGTATCAGAGCAGGTTTAATTCGTGCGCACAATGCCACACTTATCCACGTCACCCAATATAAAAGGTCCACGTGTTAGGCTCATGATATGCCACACGTGCGGGGGTGTGTTGAGACAAGTCCCACACTGGGGAATTTGTAAAATGAATCCTGTATAAGTATAATGAGTTCACCCTTCACATTACCAATTGGTTTTGTGATAACTCGGGGTTCTCTAACAGAGGTAATTTTATTCAATAAAACCTAAATAATTCAAACAAAATTCACTGACCGCCTAAAACTCCAAACAATAAGAAAAGAAAATAGGCAAGAACTTGCCATCGCCTTGGCTTCATTTACTCATATGAAGTTCCTATATCAAAAATGAAAATCAAACATCTGCATTGTGAGGTTTTTTGTAACAACCCGAAAATCTGGGCCAGTTTAAAAAATTTATTTTGGCAATTTTAACGGATTTTGAACATTTAAAATGAATTATTTTAAATAATATCGACGGGAAAATTTATTTTGAATAGAATTCGAACGTATATATTATATACGTCGTCGTTAGAATATAAATATTTATATATAATTATAAATAGAATTGAAAATGGCGCGGTAGTTCGATAATTCGATTTCAAACTTCAATTGAATGTACCGGGTGCAAAACAATCCGGATTTTAGTGAAACCAAAATCATTAGGATCTAATTGATGATATCTTTCCAACGAATCCGAAAAATCAAAATTTCATAGCGGGAATCAAAGGATATGTCCAGTTGAAAATTCTGAATAGTCGCTATGGAATTCAGGCCCTTAAAAATGGGGATTTTGCAAACGACCTCGGATTTCGACGAAACCACTTTTGTTGGATCCGTGATGTCAAATTATTGCTAGATTCCAAATTTCATAAATTTTCAAATCAATATGTGAGCGTGGTAAAGGAAAACGCGTTTGACCAGTTTCAATTGATTTTAATCGACTGGAAATTGGCCATTTTTCCAACGGTCTCGGAATTCGACGAAACTAGTTTTGTTAGGACCGTATCGTTAATACGAAGCTAGAAAATATTTTTCTGGAATTTTTCTAGTTAGTATGTGACCTCGGTAAATTGAAACGCGTGTTTAAATTCAATATATAGAGTTATATGTTGATTTTGACAAAAACTAATCGTAACGGTCGAATCAGCTTGCGATACATATCCCATTGTGTTCGGAATGGGGGTGATACGCTATGGACGACAGGCGGTGGGCCTCGTTTTGAGGTCGAAAATAAAAGTTGCTTTTTGAAAATTAAAATAATAAAATATATATATATATATATTAATATCTCCCTCATCATCATCCATTCAGAAGACAACCCGTTCGATTTAAAAATGAAAAAAAAGGGAGAAAGCGAACGACGGGGGGGGGGGGGGGGGCAGGCCGCCGCTGCCACCAGGGGCGCCACGCCCTGCCGCCGTCCACCAGGACTCCCCTCTCCTCCTCTTCTCCACCTCGCGCCCTTCCTCTTTCTCCTCCTCTTCTTATCAAACCACGCCCCCCAGACCTCCACCCTCCACCGATCGCCTCCCCCACCGCCTGCTCCTCCGCCTCTTCTTCTCCTCCCCTCCACTTCCTCTCCCCCTTCGAAAACCATACACCCCGAGCCCCTCCACGCCACAACCGCGTCGCCGCCGCCCCTGAAACCCTAACCCCGACCCTCGACGCCGACCACCACTCCAACCGCGCAGTCCCCCTCCTCTGCAAAACACTGTAAGCCCCCTTCTATTTTATTTTTAATATGTAATTAATCAGTGATTTTTATATAGTTGTTTAAGGAATAAAAATTCGATTTTTATTTTATGAATTAAAATAGAAAAGACGTGATTACTAAAATAGAAAAGACGTGATTTTTTAAAATAGAAAAGATTAGATTTTTAAAAGAAGAAAGACGATATTTTTAAATAGAGAAAGGTGAGATTTTTACATAGGTAGTGGGTTAAAAATATGACTTTTACATAGTAGGAACTATAAAAATATAATCTTTATGAGATAGAGAATAAAAATATCATCTTTGTATATGTAGCGAAATAAAAATATGATTTTTATATATTGAATAGCGAAGTAAAAATTTGATTTTTATATATTGAACATCGAAGTAAAAATTTGATTTTTATATATTGAACATCGAAGTAAAAATATGATTTTTATATATTGAATAGCGAAGTAAAAATATGATTTTTATATATGTAGTGGCTACGGGCAACGAAGATGACAAAGATGCGATAACGATGAAGATTTCTATAAAAGAAGTGTCGTGAAGTTGGATAGCTATTGGTGAGAACTTCTCAAACTTCTCACCTTTCAATTTCTTTTTCTAGTTATATATATATATATATATATATATATATATATATACTAGGATGCAGACGGTGCTTAGCAGCACCCGACACCCGTCATCCACAGACCATGGATGACTTATTTGTTAAATTATTTGGTTGTGTAGTTGGTTAGTCTAATTGGTTTGAATTGAATTGTTTGGTGAAATGGAATGGATTTGATTGATGTGTGAATGGCGTGGGCCTTCACTAGACCGGGGATAAGGCTAAGCCTTGTCCCGTTTCTAGTATCGTGCCGTTATGCCACCGAAATTTTCTAAAATGTGTTAGAAAAATAAAAAATATATCATTTTATTGAATAAATGAACTGAATAGAAATTCATGTGTTAAAATAAAATGTTTTATCGTTAAAAATATAATTTTTAACGTGAAAGTGAATAAATGAATATTTATAAACAAATCGGCCGATTTGTTTATATACACTGATTTGACTGATATTGATTGGGACGATAAATTTTACACATCGCCCAACTGCACAACTAAAATCTGTGTTTGATTGTTTGAAACCCCACACGGGTGTTGGGATGAAATTTGAAGTTCACTCATCCTGATTGATTAAATATGTCGATCGATTGATTGACAGGCTGTTATAAGCGTTAGATATCTATATTTGATGCTTATACAGTGTGGTGCACCTTGGATGATGGTTGATTGTTTATTATTGCTATTATATAAATGTGTTGTATGGAATCCATATAATTAACATTATATGGTGATTGATTGGGCCTCATTCCAATCGGGAAAATAATGAATATTATAAAGGAAAATTCATGTGTTGAATCTATTCATGTGTTGAGTGAAATATTTTAATAATAAAATTCACATCTTTATCATATTTAAAATTAGAACTATTTTACGATGGAGTCTAATTAAAATCAAACGATATATACCATAGTGTTATAAAATATTTTACACAACAAAAATAGTTGTGTTGACAGTACTCATTCGTTGAGATTGGTCAAGTGTTGAAAGAAATATAAATTCATGTGTTGAATAGAATAAATATTCATTTGTTGAATAGAATAACGAAGTGATTGAAATATATAAAGCCGTGTCGATTAGTTTTGCGCCATTTTGACGTGAACGATATTTATATCGATTTTATTCAAATTGAAATGAATATTATAGTGAATTGAATTGAAAAGAAAACGAATTCAAGTTGAATTGAAAACGAACTGAAATTTAATTGAAATCGATTCGAATTGAAATCAAATAGAAATGAATTCGAATCGAAATTGAATTGAAATCAATTTGAATTGAAATCAATTTGAATTGAAACGAATTTGAATTTGAATTGAATTAAAACGAATTCGAATTAAATAAAATTGAAATGAATTCGAGTTGAATTGAAATCAAATCGATTTGAAATTGAATATAGTGTTGAAATGGTTTTGAAAACGATTTATAAAATTCGTTTTAAAAGGAAATCGACGAAATATATATAATATATATATTATATATATATAATGGCCTGAATAGAACGCGCCGCGCCGCGGCAGTTCGTGAATTTCGACCATTTATTTCAAACGGACATTACGGGAGATCCGACCGTCGGATTCTCCTAAAACCGGAACCGTTGGGTTCGTATCGAAAAAAGCTTTCCAATGAATATTAGAAATTTGAAATCTAACGGTTGGATTTGGAATTATGTCCAAATCAAATTCGAAAAAGGTCGCTATAAGTGCAGTTCGATAGCCGTTGGTGGAAATCGACTGTACGGGCCTTGATGAAATTATTAAAAATAGTAATAATTTGTGTAAAATCATAAGAAATGATTTGGGAAAAATTGGGCTGAAAAACTCCATATTTGAAAGGATAAGAATAGATTTTTGTCGAAATGAACTAGTTTTGAACTAGAATTAAAATCAATTTATTTTTGAAATAAATAAATTGAATTTGAAAATGATTTTAAAAATAATCAATATCCCCAATACATGGATTGGACTGGAGCTGAATCGAAATTATCTTCGGGATATTTCGATGTTGGATTTCATGACTATACAGATATTGTTATGGGAATTTGAAAGATATATTTTATATCGTTATTTCCAATACAATATTCGTTGGTTTCAGAATTTGATATTGAATATAAGCCAGTATATTTTCTATTCAGAGCCTTGTATTTAATATCAAATGTGATTTGGGTTTATCGTGAATCGTGTTTTAGATGACATTGGTTCTTCAACCCAGTTAAAGACAAAATATTGATTTTTGAAAAGATTAAAACTAAGTGGAGTTTTAATGAATTTTTAATCAGATTGAAATGTGAATTGATGATTTAAATTATCAAATCTGGAAGGTGATTGAGAATGGAGTACCACCAGTTTTGCTCCAAAGCGATAGTTAAATCTTTAATTAGATTTGAACGTGAAATGTTAATTAATTTTACCGATAGCACCGTGGTGTTAGATATGGAGTATTACCAGTTTTGCTCTATGGGATATATAGGTTGGGATTGGGAAATAAAATAAATAATTACTTCGGTGTGGTTCGCTAATCCCGACTAGTTTGAAAAACCATAAAATGGTTTGAAATGATATCCAAAGGAAGATTATGGGATAAATTTAGAAGAATTTATCTTGGATAAAATTAATGGGAACCTTTCCCTAAGAATGTGATTTTGTGAATAAAATAATATTCTGAATTGGAACGAGGCATTCGTTGTGTTTGTGTAACATTTGTTTACTATATACGTGGGTTATTCAGAAAGGCCGGGTTTATACCCATTCTGAATAACCGATTCGACGAGATGTCAAAGATGAAGACGGTGGTTGAAGACCGGAAGTCTTCACATCGTTTGGGTGATTACTGATGATCTCGATTGGGCTGTACACCCAAGATGAGGGAAACAGTTGGTGATCGTCCAGACGTACTTGGAGATGGATGGATATGCGAGGAAAGTGCCTCCGGTTTCGTTCAGACCCAGAATGAACTTGTAAATGGATTGTGTGTCTGACATTGGATTTTATTCTGTGTTGATTGATCTGTATTAAATATACATCTGTTTGGCGGCAGAGAATCTATTCTCTTGCTTAACGCCCTTCTCTGAGACGTACGAGCTCAGAGGTTGTATATCGATGGACATCAGTCGCATGGAGTGAATTGCCAGTGTGGCACGCGTAAGTGGCAATTGATCAGGGCTTCTGTTGAAAAGCAAAGTCTTGTGGTTGATGATCAAAGCACGGCCTGTGTGGCATAGCTTTGTGTATAACGTGAATTCGCGAGCCTCACACCTCGGTATGAGTCAAAAACGGGAGACGGACCGCTGGGAGAGCACAACGTTTCTTTCTAGCTAGGGTGGTGTCAGTGACCTACCAGCCCTGACATTTATATACTTTTCACCTGTGTGGTTGTTGGAATGCGAGGCGCCTCGGATATAGGTCTGTAAGGACCGGGAAACGTGTGTTCAGGAATTGCCAATCCTCAAAAGTAAGAGAGGACCGGCCCAGCCGATTCCAAGGATCAAAGTGGGGTCCTGGGACATTTGCTAGATTGTCTCGAACGCGGAGAGGAGCTTGCCCCTTGCCTCGACTCATGATGGAATCCAATTTCCAATACGTGTGTTTCGGTTTTATTTGTAGAACCTAGTATGGCGACATAGTGGTATGGGACATTAATGCCGTCTATGATTGATAGTTATGATTGAAATTGTTTTGACACTATGCACCTAAAATAGTATCAAATGATTAGTTTTAAACGTATCAAGCATGCTTTGGCTGTTATAAGGGAAAACCCTATCCTCCGGCTTGCGTTGCATTGTGTGATGGGACCCGGGTCTTATAACAGCTTCATTTTTCTTTATTTAGCATTGTGCTATTTATTCTATGCACTGGTATTCTTGGGAGGAAACCCGTTCCGTGTTATACGGCGTGGTCCCTTGATTTACCTAGCTTTAAAACCAATATTAATAACTGTTTTAGTTCTCACACCAGTCCCATGACTGACCTGGAGTTTATTGTTTTAACCTAAACTCTGGGTGCCCCTATTTTCCACACGGGCAGCTAGTAGTTTTGGTTTTGCAGACTTATATTCACAGGGTCCTGATTTACAGCTGGAACGATGCTCGGAAAGCTCTGTATCCGTGTATCACTTTCAGTTGTGTTTTGTATATTTTTCCGCTGCTATGTAATTCAAATCTCTGATTTTCTGTGTAATTTATTCATTTATACTCTGTATATTCTTGTATCTGACGGAATTGTTGTAATAACAATGAAATGTTCTTCCGTCTGCGTCCTTTTGTGTGTTGTTCTCAAAGTATCCGCTCTTTCCTTCACGGGGAAGTAACGGGTCCTTACATTTTTTTTATATAGAACTTCTGGATCCTTGAAACGTGACTAGTGTAAGCATTATGAGCATTTAACTACATGGCTGCTGTGCAATATATACCACATTCAGGCTTTTGTATGTGCTAAGTTGTTTTCATCATTGTTGATATTCATTTTTATTTTCCTTTAGGTTCCTAAAAGTAAACTGTTTCACAGCTTAAATGCTACAATAATTGGACTGACAGTTGATTTCGAGGAGCCAACAATTGCAGAGTATCCTATACCTTGGTGTGATGGTTTAGGTATAAATTATGTATTCATTTCTTTGCTTTGAACTGAAGGGTAAATTGTTTGTTTGATTTATTTGCAGTTATCGCTCAGACCGACCCCTGTCGGGTGCTCCATTGATGCTATAACCATGACGGTGAAAAGACATCTGTAGATTTTCGTAGGTTGGTAGCAGTAGACACATTTCCGATGCTAGGTTGACACAATAGGATGCCAGGATGGTGCTGGTAAATGCAGTTAGGTAAATATTGTATTTTTCTAATTGCGTTAATGTTGCTAGCTGTATTGGATGCTGCGTGTTATTATGTTAGATCAGGATCCTCCCATATATTTATATTCCGCATGAAAATTCCAATGCAAAATACAATAAATAGTTGTCTAAATTTTACTTTGGACTTTCTGTGCCAATATTTGTTCAATGGTAATGAAAAAATGGATCAAGTTGGATAAATCAGTTATTTTATGAACTGGAACCTATAGTAGTTCAGAAATAAAAAAATTAGAGCATTTTGTGAAACATACAGAGGTTTTCCCTTTCTAACGCAAGTTACTCTATAATAAAAACAGCTATCTTTCTTTTGAATAGTTGTGCATAATACTAATTTACAATGATTTATGAATTTAAAAGAAAATGCAAAGTTAAGCAATCGGCTCCTTAATTATCAAGCATATTTTATGTTTATGTTTTTAGAACCTTTACCATGATTCACCAAACTGAAATAGGGAAATATCCATTCTGGAATACAACTGAAGCGAGAAAAGAACCGAATTTTGTTGCAATGACTATTGCATAAATTGGCTTTCTACTTTAACATACTCAAGAAAAAATAATTTACAGAAATACTTAATCATGTTTTACATTGAAATCATAGGTCGGTAGTCTCAAATTTGCCTCTATGTTTTAGAAATGTTGGTTGCACTAGCTCTTGCATAATAATGATCATGTTTAACAAATCATAGGCTGGTTGTATTAACTGCAAAAGCAAATGCATGCAGTTACCGCCGCGGCGATGTGGTAATAACACTACAGATTGCCTCTATGGATGCGAGAATGAGTATTTCAGTTGCATTGACATCTGCTAAGTCTTTATTTGCTTTCTTCTTCTTATTTTTGTTTTATGTTGTTGTTTACAAAAGATGTTGATTAAAGAATAAACAATGTAAAGCACAGATGATTGTTGTTATGTATCTATTATGCATAATAATCACGTTATTTAAGGGATTTTCTTGCATAATTTGGATTAAGAGTTCAGTGAACAATGAGCCAGGTTTCAAAATCCTAGATGCATAGTGATTTGTTTAAAAACGATCAATATTTCAGTATTTCCTGTAGTGTTCTTTGGATATTGTTGAACGCTCACCATGCTTTTAGTGAAGCCAATTCCTGTTCCCTCAAACTCTCTGTCCCTGATGCATCCATTGAATCATAGTCTTTCGTTATTTTTTGAAAAATAATAATTCAAAGTTGAGATCCATACACCCAATCGATGGCGAGAAATCAATCAAAGACAGATAGAGATCTTCAAAATGTCACAAAACAATCATCAGATTAATAAACATTTTCAAAGCCAACAATTCTTCAACATCTTACGAGCCTCCATTAATGAAGGCGACAATGGTGCAAAATCATCTTCTACATGGTTTGATCTTCTAAGAAATGGTAGATTACCATCTAATTTTGATCTAGAGTTCATAATGCCTATGAAAATAGGTAATACAAATATTTCTTATTAAAAAGGTAATTAGATGGAACGGGGGTTAAATGAAACAATTTAGTTAAAAGTCCGGTCAACTCCTCCATTAAAAGGATTTACTCTCTTTTCCTCATTGACAAAATCAAAGCCTGACCCTAATTAGATCCAATTGATCCATTCATGAATTCAGGTGTTTAAACTTTAATTTTACTACTACTATTTTCTAGATCTATTGAAACATGAAATTTTGATATGAATATAGTTTTTGAACATGATATCATTTTGATTGACTCTCATTCATTTTTTTCACCTGCATACATTTGATTCCTCCATTTAACATGTTTTAATATATATTTTTGTCTTATCTATACTAGTTAGTTAGTGTGCAAGGATTAATTTTGCTTTAATTATCTTGTGATTTTTGGAATGTGATCAAACTTTCAAAGAAATGCATTTATGCTAAAAATAGACTGAAAATAAGGGTAACTTATTTTCTTTTGAGGAACAAATAAGTTTATTTTTCGTAAAAGTCTCTTAATACGATTTCAACGATGCTTGAAGGATATTAAAATGAATATGCATTATCAAAAAATATTTTGCTAACTATTTTTCAAGAATAAAGGACAAATGAATTCTTCTTTTATGTACTGTAGATAGTATTTAATACAATATATATTGCTAACTTCTTTTTTGTACTATATATAGTAATCAAAATATTGCATATGGATTAAGAAAGTCCAAGAAATATTGCAGTTTTTTGTGTGGTTGTATTATGCAAGTGATGGAAAATGGTGGAGTACGTAGGGAAGGTTGTTTTAGCATACTGTATGTGAATGTGTATCGTGTAACACAATGAGTTGTAGGTGATGGCTGATTGCGAACAGGAAGAGGAGGCTATTTGGTCGGATTTTGTTTGTTAATACAAGGGTGTTTGGTTGCGTTAGGTTGAAGGTGGAAATTTTTTAGGTGTTATGGGATTGAAGTGGTCTTTGTTTAAAGATTTTCAATGCTGCGTGGAGAATGTGTTACTGGTTTTGTTGAATTAGCAGTGGTAAATACAAGGCCTATTGTGAAGTGGTAGTAGATGATAGAAGATTTAGGGATATGCAAGATGTAGATTTATTGCGTTGATGATGAGGCAGAGGGTAGTATGCAGGGGATTTAGGCACTGGAGTGTGCAAGCTGATTAGTTGATGGTTGACTACTTGACTTGTAGATGACAGTTGTAGTGGAGTTTTTATTTGTAGTCTAACTGCTACGGTGCAAATAATTGATCCCAAGTTGACGCTTGTTACTCTTTTTCCTAAATGGATATTTGTGTGCTTAGGGGTGCGTGGGGCTGTGTGCTTGTGTGCTTGGATTTTACTTTGTTATAAGAGTCTAACTTATACTTGTCTCAATTGCAGATTTCTAAAGTTGGATGAGCTTACAAGCTGAAGATTAAATGATTTTTCATGTAATTTTGTTTTAAAACTATGTCTAAACATTTACTATGTATGTAGACTTACTAGCTATGACTTTGTAATTGAAATCAAATGTGCTTTTGGTATTAGATTTTTGGTAATTAACATTTGCATTGTGAATTTACTGCTTAATTGATTGAACTGTGTGTAAATTATATAAGAAATGAGAACGATCATAGCTAAAAAATGTGCTATATAATAATAAAAAATTAATAGCATAAAATTACACTTACGGAAAAAAGTTGAAATGCTATGTAAAATTTAAACTATGGAAATTTTTTTATACTGTGGAATTTGGTTATAAAAACACTATTAACGCTATAGATTTAAAATAGCAAGGTCCAAGTGTTACATCTCAAAGGGAAAAGCAATAATAGCGAAATAAATTTAAATCATCATAGATCTTTTTTCATATCGTTGAATACTGCTATGAAAACATTGATAACGTTACAAAAAAATAATCTGAGATTTTAGTAAGACAAATAAAGTAGTAAGGTTCACACGTAATGTAAAACTTTTCATATTGGTGAATGTGCATTATAAAATATTTGATATGGTTGTGTTTTGATTAGAGTTATGGGATATAACCGAGCTTTCATAACATGTTGTCATATAGCGTCGTAACTTATGTTATGAATAGTTATTATAATGTTTTTCACGTGCTATTAAAAGGCAAATCTGGCATAGTGATTGTTATTTTTATCTACCATTTGGAAATTAAACCATATTGTGATCGTTGAAAATATTGTTTGACTATAATCATATTAAACAATTTTGAGTTACTCTAAATTATTCATCTAATTTATTGGTTATTTTTATTTCTTATTGATCTTACACTTTTGATTGGATACTCGGATTCGATCGTGAATATTTAAAAACTAATAGTCTGCGCCGTCAGACGTTTTCATCGTTGGGGGATACAATTGGGCGATTTACTGTTATTTTGATGGAGAAAATGATAAGGATAATTTTAGTTGTGTGTCATTGTTTAAAGTATTCATTGGAGATTGAAATTATGTGAGAGCTTTCTTTGAGTTGAGACTTTCGGATTAGAGTGGGAGAGGGATGGATAAGGTCCAAAATTGGATTGAATATTTGTAGTTGAGAACTTGGTTTGTGTTCAAACTATACTTTGGTTTTTGAATTGTAATTTGTTATAATTATGTCATTGTTGTTTACTATTGTGAGTTGAAGTGTAGAAACCTTTAAAAGCAAAAGTAGAAGTTAAATACAAATTGCTCATATGTTCACACTAAAATAGATAAGTTGGATGGATAATTTTCTGTAGCAGTTTTATTTTTTTGTTTAATGCAAATACTCTTTTACTGAATTTATCATCAGCACATTTAATTTAAATTAATAAAAAAATTTAATAAATATTTTTTGATGAGAAAGGATACATCTTCAACCGTTTGTTTTCCATTATCCTGCCACTGTACTAGTAGATAAAATCATAATAAATTTTTATTTTAAAATTGTATGATTAAACGGTCGGTTTTTTCACCGTTGTACGGTTATACTAGCATAATCTGAGATGAAACAAATATGAAGTAATATATTCAACAAATAAAAATTCTTTAATCTAATGCATAAAACATATAACTTCATATTTGTTTCATCTCAAATTACATGACAAGGCAGTGCAATTATTGAGAGAAAATACAGCTTTTTGCCTTCCCATTTACAGAAGGAGTTAAAAAGGAATTTACAAATCATAATTGCTAATAAATGTAGTAATGTTAATTTAATATTTAATTCCATTTGTCTGAGCATAAGTTGAGGTTTTACTGGCAATGCACAAATAAGCAAATATCATACAAGCAAATGATTAAATATTGATTTATTTTAATTATAGAAACTTACAAACAATAAAGATGTGAATTCCACTTTGTTAAATCGTGTAATTAAATATCATATAAGCATTAAATGCCTGTAGTTTGTTATTCTTTTAAAAAATTGAATGCTAAAATGCATTATTATATTATATGCAGGATTTTTATCTTTTGATATGCTTGTTTTCTCTAATATTTAAAAGTTAATTTAAAGTGTAACAATTATACTTAAATATGGATGTTTGCAATGAGCATGCATTTATTGTGTAACAGTTATACGTAAATTTTTCTCTAATTTTGTCCTTCACACTATTTTTCTGTTTTCAAAATACGAACATACATATTTTCTTTTGGGAAAAAAAATATATCATGGTGACAAACATTAGCGTCTAAGTGGTTAAGACACTCCGACAGAGTGCGAAATGTTACGGTTTCGAATACCGGTTCACGGGATATAAGCCACTTGTCATGTAGTGTGTTATATACTACTTAGACTTGTATATAAAGCTCACAATTTTTTTTTTTTTAAAAAAAAAAAAATAAACATCATGGAGTTAAGTAAGAGAATTTTATGAAAATATTGGGTCTATAAATATTTGGTAGATTAAGGATACACATTACACAAAAAAAAAAAGGAAGAAAAAGGAAGAAGTCCTATGTGTTATACATTAATGTGTTTTTCTCTTCTACATAAACATCATAGTAAGGCCTATATTTGACATGCCATATTGCAAAAAGTGCATATATGTAGGTTTATTTATGTCCAATAGAAAAATGACATGTTGAATTAAATGTGGCATTTATACATGCTAATATTATCTAAGCATTATCTTTATAGATATTGTCTTGATTTTCATTTACAGGTATGAAAATACTTGACATGTTAAATTATATTGATTATAACCGAAGATAGAGAATTAAATATATCAATTATTGCAAATCAGATTGTATGTGAGAAAAATAGTTTTGTTGGGTTGTTTCAGACCAACATGGTTCATTATGAAAAACTGGAAAGTGTAATTCATGATTTATGAAAATATGACATCTTTCCTTAGATCTTTGCAGGTAACACAATTAGTCAAATAATGCATGTGCTAAAATTAAGGGAAGCGTATGTTTCCCTTGAATCAACAAATTTACCATTTCTTCTTTTGGGAGGAGATATATATATATATATATATATATATATATATATATATATATATATATATATATATATATATATATCCGTTGAGGAATATTGAAATTTCTATAAGATAATGGAATGGAATGGAAATAGAATACAAGTCCATTTCTGACTTGAAATAACAAAGAAATAGTTGAAAGTAGGGAGCATACAAAAATGAACAAGATCAAAAGAAAACTTGGTTATTTTGAAAGGAAACTAGTCATTGAATCATCAATAAGAACAAAATCGAGCACGTAATATGAGAAATGTAAAGAGTACTCATTAGTGGTTTAAAACTGATTGCAATTTTTTTTTTTTTTTTTTTAATTTATAAATTACTCATATATAGGCTGTAACCATTTTTGTGGTGCTTTTGAAGGCACTTGACATGTTTTGCTATTTGATATGATTTTGATGCTTCGTTATTTATTTTTTAATTCAAAACCAAATTTTGGTGGTGCTTTTGAGACGCACTAAATGAATTTTGTTATTTCATACAAATTCGTATTTTATTGCCTTCGTGTAAATATGACCGATTTCGTTGGTGCTTCTGAAATGCACTTGATGAATTTTTGTTTAACTTGATTTCGAGAATTTTTATTTTAATATTATCCGTGACCAAGCTAGTGTTTTTGAGACGCATTTGATGTATGCTATTATTTATTACAAAATTTGAGTTTCTTTATTTCCATATGTTTCATAACCAGTTTCTGTGATGTTTTAAGACGTATTTGATGGATCATATTATTTCCATATGTTTCATATTATTTGAATTGCAATAGGAAATGTTTTCCATCTGCTAGCTTCAGTCCAATCATTAAGTAGGCCAAGCCAATAAAATGCAAGGGAGTTATAGCTAATTCGTTTCATTCCACTTCTCTCTCGCTTTCATTTTATATGCTTTTCATAAAATTTAAAATCCCTAACATTATTTTTTTAACCCCTCATCTGAGCTCGATCTGATCTAGCACAACCTCGTCTGTGGCTGTCGGGTTTTGATTGCCATCATCATTCAATCCATGTTACGATTTTTAAAGGTTGTGGTTTATTGTTTTGAGGAATGACTGAATAACTAAAACAATTTGTAAGTTGGATTTTTAGCCATAAGGACAAAATCAACAAAAAATTTAGCCATAAGGATAAGAAGCTAAAATTTTAGCTTAAGGATAATTTTTAATGTAAAGGGGAAAATTCGGGGATCTACTATTTCATACTTTACACTAAACTTTATCCTTATGGCTAAATTTTTTGCTTCTTGTCCTTACGGCTAAATTTTGTGTTTATTTTGTCCTTCACTCTATTTTCTGATTTTTTGTGATTTTTATTTAAGGCTAAGTATGAAAGGGCTCAGTTGTATGCCTCGTTTGCTTTTATTATGTGATGTGATATCAAACATTATTTATAGTGTATACATTAATATAAGTATTTCATAGGAATCACATTTATTAGACATTATATGGTTTACTGATGGATTACGGAAACACAAAAATAACCAATGAAATAAAGTAAAACCGATACCAGGTATAATTACACCGGTAAAAACCATAATGTGCATGTGATTGTTTATTTTCGCAACTAATTAGAGAAGCTGTACAAATCTTACTAAACGTCAAGATGAATCAATTTAAAGATTTGTGCATTAAAGGCTTTTAAGGTATACTGTATTTTGTATCCCTCTAGAGCTACTCCTAATTCAACTTATTACAGGTTTATATTTTGCAAACTGGCGCTTGAAATATGTGTTGGACTCGGTTACTTATGGCTTTGCATTTTGCTGACATTTAATATATATTTTGTACGTTTGAAAAATATTTGGGAGGAATGATGGAATTCCATGTTTCTTCATGTTTTGGTTTATTGGAATACTGGGGTTCGCAGTACAGAATACGCAACATGTTGTGTTATTTCGTCGAAGATCAAAAGAAACGGAAAAGTCTCGGTTGGTATGGAAACTTTCCATACCCACCCTTACTAATTTATCTTGACTTGGGGGCGTTTTGCTCTTTTTATATATTTCATACCCAGCTTCGGTGGTAGTTTTGAGACGCACTAGATGAATTATATTATTTACTTATGTTTAACCCATAATCAGTTTTGGTGGTGCTTTGTGATGTACTTGATGGATTTACTAATTTATTTTAGTTTGAGCATGTTTGCTCTTATAAATCTATAACCATTATAAGTGGTGCTTTTAAGACACGCTTGATGGATATCACTGGTTTGCCTAAGGCAATGCTTTATTACTCACATATGATTCATAGCAAGTATTGACAATGTTAAATTTAGACGATTTAAATCTATGCTAAATTTATTATGTAGAAGATTTTAATTCATTCTTGTAATGAATTAATTATGGGGAACAAATTGGACGAAAAATGCGAAAAGAAATATTATTTAATTAGATGAACCAATTAAATATATATATATATATATATATATATATATATATATATATATATATATATGACAACAGATTAGGAAGATATGAGAAGTGAAGCTACTCAATTTGGGGAATCAGCTAAATATAGATATACGTGGAAACAAATACAAATACGCAAGATTTATGTTGAAATCAAGTCCAAAAAATTTGGAAACTTTTCACCCTTATCTTCATGGAAGTTGTAACAACCTGAATTTCGAGAAATTCGATTTTTTTTTTCAAAAATCCAAATCTACCGAAACTCGAGTTGATTTGTCTGGTATTATGCAGAAAAGCAAAGATAAATATATCAGAGCTCACGATAAAATATCTCATAGCGGAACGAATAAAATATAATAGTTAATACATACTTATATCAATATAATGACACTAACTAACAAGTGTCTCAAAGTTGCAGAATCTCACCACTTGTTTAACCTGCGGTTTTGTTATGAGGAGGGGTCAGGACAAAAGTTTCGGTAAATGGATAAGTTATAATTTCTACAAATACCACTATAATACCGTTCTATCACTGGTTTATATTTATTAAGTTGTTCGGGTTTATTTCGCAATACACTTTTTATATCTTCGCATAAATATACCCATCTACTCCCCAAAATTAACCTAATAAATAATATACATATGTAGCTATATACCAAATATCAAGGTACCTCCCATAGTACCCTCCCCGAGTGGTCTCCATCGTCGTACTATGAAAAACGTACTAGACCTCAATCTCCACGATAAAAAAGCGTACTATACTATGTTACGAAGGCATACCAAGTCTCCAACGTCACCCCACCAAAGCGTACAAGGCTATGTGTAATGATCCAAGATTTCAACGTTTAATATATGAAATTTGTTTGGATTTTGTGAATATAAATTTAATTTAATAGGGTAATACAAATATTGATTAATGATCTTTCATATATTAGTTTAAGTAAATATTTTGTTCTATTTTATAAATATGATTTTGTAAAGGAAACTTATTTAAGAATATGTTTAATGTATATAAAAGATTTAATATTTAATTATTTTATATGATTCATTCAAATGTTATTTAATGTAATGCATAAAATTTTACAAATCTATTTGAATAATAGCATTTAAATCTTGTATATACGTATGTGAATATATTAAAGATTGGTAAGTGTTTAAAATTTCGAAATGTTTTTGGTAAAATATAAATTTTGAGGCAATAATATATTGATAAGATTTAATTTAGTTAAAATAATATTCGTTTTGCAGAAACAGTTCGTTGTTAATCGAATTGCCTTAACGGTTGGTTATTTAGTTGCTGTAACGATCAGACTTTGAATATGAATTATAATTAAATATCGGTTCAAAATATTCGTTCAATTTCTATATGCGCAGTTTTAGAATATTTTATAGTATTTTACTGTAAATTTTAATATGGAAAATAAGCACATGTTTTTCTAGCACATTTTAGAGTAACTGTGGTCCTTTAGACACTTTACTGAATCAACTAACCGGTCTATTTTTTTTATTGTTTTGGGATCAGGGCACATTGTTGTATACGATTGTAATTTTATTTCACTACCGTTCACAATTAATAATTTTAAGTAAATAAAATTAGGAAAGAGAAAACACTAGGTATTAGTTCATATCTTCATTTGCATGACAAGCACGCTGGGTTCATAATGGAACATGCAAACATTTGTACATTCGAAATAACAGGCTCCAAATCGCATTTAAACTAAAGGCCTGAACGTTAATATATCACCGTTTAAGGTGCACGACATGTATAGATTATTTGTTTGCATGCACGACAAATGTCAATTGGAGCTGAGAAGTTTTCCCCACGTGTTAATCTCTTTCCACCGCACTCCCTTATCTTACCATAGCAGCTCCATGTATTTTTCTTCTGCTATTTCATTTCACCATATCGCGAGTTTCCTCTTTTATATTTTCATCCGCACCTGTCCTCGCTAGTCCCAAACTCCACTAAGCCGTGAGCCGCCAGTCCGCCACCGTCGCCTCTCGCATACTTCCAGTCATCACCGCCAAGCCTCCCTCCTCTCCTTCCTCTCCACATAGAAACAGCTCACTCTCCCCTTTGGTTCCATATCCACCGTGCTTGCTACCATTACCCCTCCCGCCTCCGTCAGTCCACCGCCTTCCATTACGCCGAAGGTCAGCCACTCCGTCTGCAACCCTCCAGCACATCAGTCCTCACCCAGGTCCGCTCCTCCTTAGTAAAAGTAGCTTGCATCACCTCCTCTCAAATTAAAGCACACCCGTCATTATTTCCTCCTTGAAACAGTTTGCCACTTTTTCCCTTTAAACCGCATGCAGCTTCACTTGTTCAAAATGGTTCGACCTCTCCACTGTTCTAGTCTCACTCGAGCCGCAGCACTCCCCTCTTCGTGACGATGTCCTTACTCTTTTCCATAATCTGTTGTCTCTTGGTCTCCACATGTAGCTTCTAGACAAGCCATCCGCTCCACTTCCCAGTCAGTCTGCCACCACGTCATTCACCTCACTCCTCCGCGTCGACCACCACACCATTGACCGCCTTCTACACTGACCAGTTTTCCCACCTCAGACCACTACAGTCCACGCCAAACCCGCAGCTCCCCTTAAGCAGTTCGGCCTCCTTATAAAGTGAAAATGAGTGTATGAGCATGCATGCCAATTTGAGAGGGGACAGTGAGCCACGTTCTATGGGTTTATTCATGTTGTGCTTGTTTTATCAAAACATAAAGAAGAAGCCATCCCCATTTTCACTTTTGTTGTGTCCGCCTCTTTGAAAAAGAAAAAAACGCAAAAGGTTCCGCTTCTAAGAAGAGAAAAAAGGAAGCATGTTTGGCTTGACTAGAGTTCACTCGCTTATTGATAGCGTCGTCCGTGAAGTGTACGTGATCGTCATGAGTTCTGCTCGCGATTGATGCAAGATCCGTCAGTAAATCTAGAGAGCTTTGGGTGAGAGTTCTAATTTAAATTTATTTTAAATTAGTAGAAACGTTAAGTTTGACTAGTTGTTAGTTTAAAATTAGTTAATGATCTTGAATTATGATGAATGATTGTTATTGGGTGTTGATGGATGTGCATGTAGTTATAATACACCATACACCAAGCGTTATTCACCGTAACGTTTTGCGCACCGCCAATAGGTAATTTTAATTGCGACGATGATAATGAATGGATTCATGTTTGTTTATCGGTTATTTAGTTGATTCTGGTTGCATGAAATCACATACACCGTAGTGGTGGAATTGTACAGATAATTAATTTAATTCCCCTTTTCATGTAAATAACGATTTTTATTGAAATAAAACAGGGAATGCGGTTTTAAATTTAATTTTAATAATCAGTCTTGGAAACTGAATTGAACATTCATACAAAATGCAATGGGTTTGGAATTCGATCGCTTATTGGCGAATTAAATATTGAATTGGGTTTTGAAAATTAGTTCGGAAAATGATTCGGAATATGTACCCAACGCTGATTTTATGCGAATAAATTTTAACGGTTATTTTGAATAATTAACTGAGCTTTGATAGGAATATTATCTTTTCAATCTATTTTGAAATGAAATTGGAATTTAAAGTGATGATTTTTGGAATAGTTATTTTGAAATGTTTGGATGAAGTTTTGGATATATTATAATTAAATGTTAAATTTAATTATGGTATGAAGAATTTGGAAAATTGGAATATTGGATTTTATGCGAATTCTTGGATTTTGTATAATAATTGAACGAGTTTTAAATAAAGTATTATTTTTATTCAAATCGATTTGAAATGGAAATTTGAAATTTGAAATTTAAAATGTTATTGAACAAAAGTTGGAATATAAAACAATTATTTCGGAAAAAGATTTGGAATACGATTTTATTCTAAATTATGAATGTACTTTATTTTGTAAAGAGGAATTTGACGATTCATAGAAAAAACGTTATATATATAGCGTGAATCGAACGCGTCGCGTAACGACAGTTTATTAATATCGATAGTAAAATTCAAATAATTATAACTTGAATGCTTTAAATCGGATTGACTTGAAACAAAAAACGACGGATTTATATTAATGATGGGTTTTGAATAGAAAGGGATTTTCAAATTCCAACGTATGGTTTTCGAGCTGTGTTTAAATTAAAATTGGAAAAAGTCGTTATAAGTGTAGTCGACGACCGTAATGGAAAATCAAAATGGACTTATAAAAATTAGTTAAAAATCCCGAAAAATATGATAAATTATATTTTATTATTTAATAGTGATTTGAGTTAAAATTTGTGATTTGGGAATGATTTTGGATCTATTTGATTAAATAACCATTTTACAACGCTTTCCGTATCTCTTTTAACGTTGTTATACCAGTTCTTTGAAGATAATTGGAATTTGAAGATCTTTAAACACGAACTATTATGGAAAGGAATTTGTTAATTATATTGAAAGGTTTTAAAAGGATTTAAAATATATGAAAATTAAATAAGATTAGAATTAAATAGGGAATGAGGTTTGGATAGAATTAGTCATCGGATATTCGATATGGATTTACAGGAGCAGAGAAATACGATCAGAAATATTAAAACATATCCATATCCAGATTCTGATAGTGTTTGCCTAAGTTTGTTAATCAATATCAAATATAAGTCGATTAAATTCTACTTAAACTTATATTTGAATACATTAATTATTTGAATCGTCATAAGTGGAAATTTAAATCCAAGTAAAGATTTGGTAGTTCGGAATAACGACGAATAAATGAAGTTTGTTTCGAAATATAAGGTTTGGGAAAAATGAATGTTGACTTTCAGGGAAAAGGTTAAGATGATAACGGGGTTTCGGGAATTAAATAAATATAACCTTGAATTGAAAAGAATAGATAAATGATTTGGAAAGGGGATTTGAATTGAGAAACTCGTAAAGTCCATAGCTATTGTTTTAAAATACGCTTATTATTTGGAAAGTCTGGGATCGAATATATGTTCGAAAACCATTCCAAGTAATAGTACGATGTATAAAACTGGAAACTTGGAAATTTATAAGTGAGGACCGAGTATATTCAAATTGTTTAGGTTACTGATGTCTCGGATCGGGCCATACACCAGATACGAGGTTATAAGTGGCATGAGATCTGAATATATTTGAATATTTTCGGGTTGTTGTTCCGTTCAGACCTAGAACGGACTTGTATGGATTGTGTGTCTAACATTGAAAATTACCACATAACACAGGTTTCTATTAATATGTAACGACCCAGAAAATCTGAACCAATTTAATTTTTTTTAATTGGCTAAAATAATGGATTTTAAATATTTAAAATAAATATTTTAAATAATGGCGATGAAAACTGAGTTTGAATCAACAATTGAAAACGAATATAATTTATTATAATTATAAACAAGGCCTGAAAGGGCGCTGTAGTTTCAAAAATCGAATTCAAACTTTGTCGGACTATACCGGGTGCAAAACCAAACGAATTTTAGTGAAACCAAAAATATTTAAATCTGTTAGTGATATCTTTCCAACGAATCTGACAAATCGAAATTTCATAGCGGAAATCAAAAGATATGTCCAGTTGGAAATTCTGAATAGTCGCTATGGAATTTAGGCCCTTAAAAAAATGGAAATTTTGCAAATAACCTCGGATTTCGACGAAACCACTTTTGTTGGGTCCATGATGTCAAGTTATTACTAGATTCCAAATTTCATAATTTTTCGAATCAATATGTGAGCGTGGCAAAGGAAAACGCGTTTGGCCAGTTTTAGTTGATTTTAATCGACTGGAAATTGGCCATTTTTCAAACGGTCTCAGAATTCGACGAAACTAGTTTTGTTAGGACTGTATCGTCAATATGAAGCTAGAAAATATTTTTCTGCAATTTATAGAGTTCGTATGTGACCCCGGTAATATGAAATGTACGTTTAAAGTTCAATATAGTGATTTAAATGTAAATTTAACGAAAACTAATCGTAATAGCCGAATTGGCTAACGAAACATATCCCATTGTGTTTGAAATGGGGGTATTTAGCTAGAAGCGACAGTTGTTGGGTTTGATTTCGAGTTCGTATCAACATAAGGGTATTTTCGAAATTAAATAAATTAAAATATTTTATATACAAGCCCATTCATTTCAAAACCCTAGTTCATTAATTGCGGCCACCGTCATCATCATTTCAAAGGCCAGAACGCTCAGATTTTCACCCTTCAAATTCTTCAAATCCACACTATGAAGTTCGAAGCTATTAATTGAAAATTAAAGAGCTTTTCACGCTCTCCAAATCAATACCAAGAAGACCGATTTTCATTAGGAACTCTGTTCGAATTTCGTGGCCAAACTGCCAACGTTCGGGCTCGATTTCTGGTCAAGGACGACCACCGGATGGGGCGTGCTTCAGGGCGGAGGAAGGTGGGGGGGGGGGGAGGGTGGCGCCTCGACTGGTGACCTTGGATCGGCGGTCAACCTCTCCGACGAGCGTGCGATGGGGGGGGGAATCCTAATGGGTTCGGTTGTTCATTCGTGGACTGTAAGTAGCTTTGTTTTTTTTATAAATATAAATGCAGTTTTTTTTATTTTCATTTTTTTAATATAAATGCAGTTTTTAATAAATATAAAGGCAGCTTTTATTTTTCATTTTTTTAAATATATATAGCATTATGAGAATAAAACTAGAAAGGTTTTAAAATAAAGTTAGAAAGGTTTTAAAATAAAATTAGGATTGATTTTGAAAATATAAAACAGGATTGTTTTGGAAAAATAAAATACTTTCAAATAGAAAATATAAAATAGACTTTGACTTAAAAATAAAATTACCTCTGATTTGAAATTAAAATTATCTTTGTCTATAAAATATAAACCATAGTTTAAAAATGAGATTTTAAAAAGGGGAAAGACGAGATTTTTAAATAGTAAAAATATGATTTTTATATATTGAATAGCGAAGAAAATTTCGATTTTTATATATTGAATAGCGAAGAAAAATTCGATTTTTATATATTGAATAGCGAAGAAAAAATTCGATTTTTATATATTGAATAGCGAAGAAAAATTCGATTTTTATATATTGAATAGCGAAGAAAAATTCGATTTTTATATATTGAATAACGAAGAAAAATTCAATTTTTATATATTGAATAACGAAGTAAAAATTCGATTTTTACATATGTAGAGAATACGGGCAACGAAGTGACAAGAGGCAGAACGACGAAGATTTCTATAAAAGAAGTGTCGTGAAGTTGGATAGCTATTCGGTGAGAATTTCTCACTCTTCAATTTCTTTTTCTATATATATATATGTGTTGAAATAAAAGTGAATTGCTATATATATATATATATATATATATATATATATATATATATATATATATACGCCCCTTGTCCACAAACCATGGACGATATTTATTGATTGTGATTGGTGTGAAAATTGATTGATAGCGAATGATTGTTTGGGATTGTTTGTGATTGATATTGATTGATTGTGGTTGCAAAATACCCATTTGTGGTTGAGATATATTTGGTTGAAACCACATAGGATTAGTTTGTGGAAATGAAATAAATATATACATGCCGCCTGCGTGCGAACTAGATGCATGATCCCCATTGTCAAAAACCGCGAGGTTTTAAGGTAGAGCGAGGAGCCGTACTAGGGACGGTCCCGGTTTTAACTACCCTGCCGTTATGCTGCCGAAATTTTGAATAATATTCGTGTGTTTGAATTATTTTCATTTGTTTAAACTATATTTATTCATTGAATAGAAAACCTTCATGTGTTGAATTGATATTCATTCGTTGATTAGAAATTCATGTGTTGAATGGTATTCGCATTTTAAATATAAAAATCACATTTCTATCTATATATAGAAACTATAGAAAACCTTCATGTGTTGAATTGATATTCATTCGTTGATTAGAAATTCATGTGTTGAATGGTATTCATATTTTGAAATAAATTGTTTGATAATAAAAAAACCACCTTTTATTGACTATATGAACTGTGTAAATTAATCTCGTTTTAAAAGAAATTGTTTTATGATAAAAATCCTATTTTTATCACCAATATGAAATATATCAAAATAATAGTGTTTTGAAATGAGTTGTTTTACAATAAAAATCACATTTTTATTGTATGCATGAATCGTTGAAATGTGAAGTGTTAAAAATAGCCACTTGTTCAAATAAACATATATAAGTTGAAATATTCATTAATTAGCTAATGAAATGATTTGCACCTATATATGTAATCTTAGAATGAATGGTGTTTTTAAACCAAATAGAAATCAAATATGAAGTTGAATAGAAAATGATAAATGATAAGAACTATATATATGTACATGCATATTCATTGAACAGGTTATAACAAAGGGGCTAGAGAAGAGGAATAAAATTTTGTGCCCGACAAATAGGTACACATTTACTGTTTTGTTTGGGTGATGATTTTATGAGCCTGTTAGCTAGCCGCTTGGTTTTTTCTTTTTCTTTTTGAGATTAGAAGGACCGGGAAAGCCATTTGCGATTTCCCGATGCTCCCGGTGCAGGGGAGATTATGGCGAAATTTTCCAAAATTTTAAGGCGTTAGTGAAATATTTGAAGTGAAAACGATATTGAAATCATTGAATGAACTATATTTATATAAATATATAAATATATAAATATAAATAAAATTAAAACGAAACGTAGCCGTGCAGTTCGTATTTTGAAACCGTGATTTCAAACAACTAGTGCGGGAAATCCGACCATTGGATTTTCCCGAAACCTCAACCGTCGGGTTCGCCTTGGAAATATCTTCCCAACGGCACCAACCTTGTAAAAATCCAACGGTTGGATTGTCTGGAATGTTTAATTCAAATCTGAAGAAAAACAGCGCCAGAAGCGATTATATTTATATACATATAAATATAATTATATATTTAATCGAATAACGACGCTGCAGTTTGTATTTTGAAATCGAAATTTCAAACGATTGTACCGGGAGATCCGACCGTCGGATTTTCCCGAAACTGGAACCGTTGGATTCGTTTTGAAAAGACCTTTCTAATGATGTAAATTTTGTGAAGATCCAACGGTTAGATTTTCAGATATGTGTAAATCAAATCTGAAGAAAAACAGCGCCACGGCCGCTTTATGGCCCGAAGCGTCGTTTTGAATAAATTAGCTATTTTAAAATAAATAAAAATAGCGATAAATAGTTATAAAATATCATAAGCGATATGGAATGGAAATAAACTGAATTTGCTCGATTTATGTGGCTTTTGATGGTTGAATGTGTTTGGTGTGAAAATTACATTAAAGAACAAAATTGCTGTTGTCAAATAATTTAACCATTGAAATAAATTGATTTGAAATTTTAAATATACGTGAATTATTTGAAAAGGCCGAGTTAATTCTCATTTCAAATAATTGACCGACGATTGAAAGTCGAAGATGAAGACGATGGTCGAAGACCGGAGATCTTCACCTCGTTTGGATGGTAACCGAGGTCCTGATTGGGAGGCATCCCGAAATATGGATAATGAGTGGTGATCGTCCAGACGTACGTGGTGATCGAAGGGTTTGCGAGGTATTTAGTGCCTCCGGTTTCGTTCAGACCCAGAACGGACTTGTAAATGGATTGTGTGTCTGACATTGGAGTTTATTCTGTGTTGATTGATTTCTGTTAAATATACATCTGTTTGGCGGCGGAGAATTTATTCTTTTGCTTAACGCCCTTCTCTGAAACGCACGAGCTCAGAGGTTGTATATCGATGGATATCAGTCGCATGGCATGAATTGCCTGTGTGGCATGCTAAGATGCAGTGATCAGGACTTCTGTTGAAAAGCAAAGTCTTGTGGTGATGACCAAAGCATCGCCAGTGTGGCGTAGCTTTGTGTATAACGTGAAATTGCGAGCCTCACACCCCGGTATGAACCAGAAACGGGAGAAGGACCTCAGGGGGGATGTGCGTTTTCTTTCTAGCTAGGGTGGTGTCAGTGACCTACCATGAAACGACCAGAACTTCCCCGTGAAGGAAAGCACGGATAGAATTGAGGACAAGACAAATCAGAATGCAAACAGAAGAACATTTCATTGTTATTACAACAATTCCATCAGATACAAGAATATACAGAGTATAAATGAATAAATTACATTCGATAAATATCAGAGATTACAGCAAATTACATAGCAGCGGAAAAATATACAAAATACAACTGAAAGTGATACACGGATACAGAGCTTTCCGAGCACCGTTCCAGCTGTTAATCAGGACCCTGTGAATATAAATCTGCAAAATCAAAACTACTGGCTGCCCGAGTGGAAAATAGGGGCACCCAGAGTTTAGGTTAAAACAATAAACTCCAGGTCAGTCATGTGACTGGTGTGAGAACTAAAACAGTTATTTAAAACTTTACTTTAAAGATAGTAATTCAAGGGACCACGCCGTATATCACGGAACGGGTTTCCTCCCAAGAATACTAGTGCATATAACCAAAAAGCGCAATGCTCTTTGGAAAAATGAAGCTATTATAAGACCCAGGTCCCATCACACAATGCAACGCAAGCCGGAGGATAGGGTTTTCCCTTATAATAGCCAAACATGCTTGGTACGTCAAAACAAATCATTTGATACTATTATAAGTGTATAGTGTCAAAACAATTTTCAATCATAAATATCAATCATAGGCGGCATGGGTACCATATATCATGTCGCCATACTAGTTCTACAATTAAAACCGTAATATCACATATTGGAAATTGGATTCCATCATGAGCCGAGGTAAGGGGCAAGCTCCTCTCCGCGTTCGAGGCACTCTAGCAAATGCCTCAGGACCCCACTATGATCCTTGGATCTTCAGGGCCGGTCCTCTCTTACTTTTGAGGATTAGTTATTCCTGAACACACGTTTCCCGGTCCTTACAGACCTATATCCGAGGCGCCTCATATCCAACAACTACACAGGTGAAAAGTATATAAATGTCAGGGCTGGTAGGTCACTGACACCACCCTAGCTAGAAAGAAACGTCGTGCTCTCCCTGCAGTCACTATCCCGTTTTTGACTCATACCGAGGTGTGAGGCTCGCGAATTCACGTTATACACAAAGCTACGCCATACAGGCCGTGCTTTGATCATCAACCACAAGACTTTGCTTTTCAACAGAAGCCTTGATCAATTGCCACTTACGCGTGCCACATTGGCAATTCACTCCATGCGACTGATGTCCATCAATATACAACCTCTGAGCTCATACGTCTCAGAGAAGGGCGTTAAGCAAGAGAATAAATTCTCCGCCGCCAAACAGATGTATATTTAATAGTGATCAATCAACACAGAATAAAATCCAATGTCAGACACACAATCCATTTACAAGTTCGTTCTGGGTCTGAACGAAACCGGAGGCACTTTCCTCGCATATCCATCCATCTCCAGGTACGTCTGGACGATCACCAACTGTTTCCCTCATCTTGGGTGTACAGCCCAATCAAGATCATCAGTAATCACCCAAACGATGTGAAGACTTCCGGTCTTCTACCACCGTCTTCATCTTCGACATCTCGTCGAATCGGTTATTCAGAATGGGTATAACCCGGCCTTTCTGAATAACCCACGTATATAATAAACAAATGTTACACAAACACAACAAACGCCTCATTCCAATTCAGAATATTCTTTTATTCTCAAAAACACCTTCTTAGGGAAATGTTCCCATTAATTTTATCCAAGATAAATTCTTCTAAATTTATTCTATAATCTTCCTTTGGATATCATTTCAAACTAGTCGGGATTAGCGAACCACACCGAAGTAATTATTTATTTTATTTCCCAATCCCAACCTATATATCCCATGGAGCAAAACTGGTAATACTCCATATCTAACACCACGGTGTTATCGGTAAAATTAATTACCATTTCACGTTCAAATCTAATTAATGATTTAACTATCGCTTTAGAGCAAAACTGGTGGTACTCCATTTTCGATCACCTTTCAGATTTGATAATTTAAATTATCAATTCACATTTTTAATCTAATTAAAGATTCATTAAAACTCCACTTAGTTTTAATCTTTTCAAAAATCAACATCTTGCCTTTAACTGGGTTAAAGAACCAATGTCATCTAAAACACGATTCACGATAAACCCAAATCTCATTTGATATTAAATACAAGGCTCTGAATAGAAAATATATCGGCTTATATTCAATATCAAATTCTGAAACCAACAAATATCGTATTGGAAATAACGATATGAATATATCTTTCAAATTTCCACAACCATATCTGTGTAATCACAAAATCCAACATCGAAATATTCCGAAGACAATTTCGATTCAACTCCAGTTCAATCCACGTATTGGGAATATTGATTATTTTTAAAATCACTTTCAAATTCAATTTATTTATTTCAAAAATAAATTGATTTTAATTCTAGTTCAAAACTAGTTCATTTCGATAAAAATCAATTTTTATCCTTTCAAATGTGGAATTCTTCAGCCCAATTCTTTCCAATTCACATATTATAATTTTACACAAATTATCGATATTTTTAATAATTTTATCAAGGCCCGTACAGTCGATTTCCATCAACGGCTATCGAACTGCACTTACAGCGACCTTTTTCAAATTTGATTTGGACATAATTCCAAATCCAACCGTTAGATTTCAAATTTCTAATATTCATTGGAAAGCTCTTTTCGATACAAACCCAACGGTTCCGGTTTTAGGAGAATCCGACGGTCGGATCTCCCGCAACGTCCGTTTGAAATAAATGGTCAAAATTCACGAACTGCCGTGGCGCGGCGCGTTCTATTCAGGCCATTATATCTATATAATATATATATATTATATATATTTCGTCGATTTCCTTTTAAAACGAATTTTATAAATAGTTCTACATTCGTTTCCAAACAATTTCAACTTCATCTTCAATTTCAAATCGATTTGATTTCAATTCAATTCGAGTTCATTTCAATTCAATTCAAATTCAAATTCGTTTCAATTCAATTCAAATTCAAATTCGTTTCAATTCAATTCAAATTGATTTCAATTTAATTTCGATTCGAATTCAATTAAATTTCAGTTCGTTTTCAATTCAACTTGAATTTGTTTTATATTCAATTCCATTCGAAGTCCTTTTATATTCAATTCAAATTCGTTTTCTTTTCAATTCGAATTTGCTATAATATTCATTTCAATTTGAATAAAATCGATATAAATATCGTTCACGTCAAAATGGCGCAAAACTAATCAACATGGCTTTATATTTTTCACAACTTCTTTATTCTATTCAACAAATGAATATTTTTCCCATTCAACACATGAATCTATATTTCTTTCAACACACGACTAATCTCAACACATGAGTGCTGTCAACACATCACTATTGTTGTTATGTAAAATATTTTATAAAACTATGGTATCTATCGTTTGATTTTAATTAGACTCCACCGTGAAGTAGATTCTAATTGTAAATATGATAAAGATGTAATTTATTTTATTTAAAATATTTTACTCAACACATGAATAGTTTCAACACATGATCATCGTCAACACATGACTATTTTTATATTCAACACATGAATTTTCTTTTATAATATTCATTATTTTCCCGATTGGAATGAGGCCCAATCAATCACCATATAATGTTAATTATATGGATTCCATACAACACATGTATATAATAGCATTGAAAAATAATCAACCATCAACCAAAGTGCACTACACTGTATAAGCATCAAATAAAGATATCTGACGCTTATAACAGCCTGTCAATCGATCGATCGACATATTTAATCAATCAGGATGAGTGATCATCAAATTTCATCCCAACACCCGTGTGGGGTTTCAAACAATCAAACACAGATTTTATTTGTGCAGTTGGGCGACGTGTAAAATTTATCGACCCAATCGATATCAGTCAAATCAGTGTATATAAACAAATCGGCCGATTTGTTTATAAATATTCATTTATCCACTTTCACGTTAAAAATTATATTTTTAACGATAAACATTTTATTTTAACACATGAATTTCTATTAGTTCATTTATTCAATAAAATGATATTTTTATTTTTCTAACATATTTTAGAAAAATTCGGCGGCATAACGGCACGATACTAGAAACGGGACAAGGCCTAGCCTTATCCCCGGTCTAGTGAAGGCCCACGCCATTCACACATTAATCAATCCATTCCATTTCACCAAACAATTCAATTCAAACCCAACAAACTAACCAACTACTCAACCAAACAATTTAACAAACAAGCCATCCATGGTCTGTGGATGACGGGTGTCGGGTGCTACTAAGCACCGTCTGCATCCTAGTATATATATATATAATTTGAAAAATAAGTTTAGAGTGAGAAGTTCTCACCAATAGCTATCCAATACCACGACACTCCTATTGTAGAGATCTTCGTCGTTCTCGCCTTTTCATCTCCTTTGTTGCCCGTAGCCACTACATATATAGAAATCACACATTTTTATATTTTGATGTCTTTAAAATAAAAATCACATTTTTATTCACTTTCAATTTAAAAATCATATTTTTATAATCACTTCATATATTTAAAAATCGAATTTTTACTATGCTATTCAATATATAAAAATCGAATTTTTTTCCGTTATTCAATATATAAAAATCGAATTTTTTTCTACTATGTCATATAGATAAAAATTCCATTTCAAAAGCATAGATTTCACCTTTATAAAAATAAAGTTTTCGCCTTTGTAAAAATAAAGTTTTCGCCTTTATAAAAATAAAGTTTTCGCCTTTATAAAAATAAAGTTTTCATCTTCATAAAAATAAAGTTTTCGTCTTCATAAAAATAAAGTTTTCGTCTTCATAAAAATAAAGTTTTCGTCTTCATAAAAATAAAGTTTTCATCTTCATCACTATAAAAATTCCCTCTTTATTTCAACATATATAAAATAAAAATCAGATTTTTATTTCGCTACATATACAAAGATGATATTTTTACATTCTATATCCCATAAAGATTATATTTTTTATAGTTCCTACTATGCAAAGATTATATTTTTATCTTTCTACAATATAAAAGATTATATTTTTACTACTTTAAAAATATAAAAATCCAATTTTTAATTCTTTAAAAATATAAAAATCATATCTTTAAATTTTCCTATCGAATAAAATTCAGTTTTTTCTAAACTAATTATGTAAAATAATTTTAGAAAGAAGAAAGAGGGAAAAACAAACTTACAGGCGGTTTCAATTGGAGAGAGGGAGCGGCGCTGGGGGAGTATGGGTGTGGTCGGAGGCGTGGGGCTGCGGGTCAGGGGAGGTGGCAGGTCGGAGGGGCCCACGCGGTGGTGCAGTGTCGGACGGAGGGGATAGGGGCGGCGGTTTTTCAGGCAGAAGAAGGAGGAGATGGAGGCGAGAGAAGGGAAGAAGGAAGGAGGAAGAAGAGGAAGCAGCGGCGGCGGCAGAGGTGGCAGGCGGGGGTTTATGGCTGAGTTAGGGTTTGCGGGTTCGTGGGTTTTGGCAGATGGGGGGGGGCACGTCGATCGAGGGGAAGAACGGGGGGGGGGGGGGGGGGCTTGGTGGTAGCGGCGCCGCCCCTGGCGTGGTGGCGGCCCCATCGGAGGAGCGACGAGCTCCTCCGTCCTTTTTCTCTCTTTTTTTTTATTTTTTTTCTGTTGAATGAAAACGAGAAGGGGGGGGGTTTATATATTTTAAATTTTATTTAATTTAATTTTCAAAAAGTTGACTTTTACTTACGACCTCGAAACGAGGCCCACCGCCTGTCGTCCATAGCGTTTCACCCCCATTCCGAACACAATGGGATATGTATCGCAAGCTGATTCGACTGTTTGAATCAATTTCCGTTAAATTTACATTTAAATCACTTTATTGAATTTTAAACGTACATTTCAAATTACCGGGGTCACATACTAACTCTAAAAATTCCAGAAAAATATTTTCTAGCTTCGTATTGACAATACGGTCCTATCAAAACTAGTTTCGTCGAATTCTGAGACCGTTGGAAAAATGGCCATTTTCCAGTCGATTAAAATCAACCGAAACTGGTCAAACGCGTTTTCCTTTGCCACGCTCACATATTGATTCGAAAAATTATGAAATTTGAAACCTAGCAATAATTTGACATCACGGATCCAACAAAAGTGGTTTCGTCGAAATCCGTGGTCGTTTGCAAAATGTCTATTTTTAAGGGCCTGAATTCCATAGCGACTATTCAGAATTTTCAACTGGACGTATCTTTTGATTCCAGCTATGAAATTTTGATCTGTCGGATTCGTTGGAAAGATATCATCAATTAGATCCTATGTTTTTGGTTTCACTAAAATCCAGATTGTTTTGCACCCGGTACATTCAATTGAAGTTTGAAATCGAATTATTGAACTACCGCGCCATTTTCAATTCTATTTATAATTATATATAATTTTTATATTCTAACGATGACGTATATAAATATATACGTTCGAATCCCATTCAAAACGAATTTCTCATCGATATTATTTAAAATAATCTATTTTAAATGTTCAAAATTCACTAAAATCGCCAAAATAAAAATTTTAAACTGGCCCATATTTTCGGGTTATTACAATCTCCCCCACTTAAAACTTTTCGTCCCCGAAAAGGAACAAAGTCGAAAGTGGTTTGATTAATCAACTCTACGTTCGATCTGGCTTCCATTCTCCAACTTTTCAGTTTCTGAGAATTTTCAAATTCTTCAAAAATTTGGCTAACACCCTAAATTTTCGAAAAATTTCGCCATAACCTCCCCTGTACCGGGAGCATCGGGGAATTTCAAATAGCTTCCCCGGTCCTTCAGATCTCAAAAAGAAAAAGAAAAAGCCAAGCGGCTAGCCAATAGGCTCATAAAATCATCATCACCCAAACAAAACAGTAAATTATGTAGTAAACATGTACCTATTTGTCGGGCAAACAAATTTTATTCTTCGGCTCTAGCCTCCTTGCTATGACCTGTTCAATGTAAGTATATGTATATGCAAGCAAATGCGACCAATTTTCGATACAATTCAATATTTGGTTCAATTAGGCTAAATGGTTCAAAATTATCAAACATATAAACAAACAACACAAACATCTATCAATTAGTGGATTAACTTTTCAAATTCATAAATTTCGATACATACACAAAAAATCATGTTTTTGATGCCAATTCACAACAATAAATCTCTCTATATAAGTTTTGGTTCTCACACCAGTCTAATGGAAATATATAGAAATCACACATTCGAAACACGAATATAAATACTGATGATGTGGCCACATCACCAGAATTATCCCCGGGTGTCTAGAATGTGACTCTATATCTATCCAGTATATTAAAACTTCGAATATACGTTCATGACGCGTATACGCGAAATCTTTATATACTCGATTGTCCATATTCAAAATAAATAAATAATCAAATACGTATAAAGCGATTTAAATTTTAAAACAAAATTGTTTTCATTTGAAAAATATACTCTTCACACTCGTTCTAAGATACTACTGATCCTATCTCTAACGAGTCATTCTAATTGGATATTACTAACCCAATATCTGATGAATTCTTTCGTATGGTTCTAATGCGTCTTGTTCTCGAGCTCTGTAAACCAAAGCTCTGATACCAAACTGAAACGACCCGAACTTCCCCGTGAAGGAAAGCACGGATAGAATTGAGGACAAGACAAATCAGAATGCAAACAGAAGAACATTTCATTGTTATTACAACAATTCCATCAGATACAAGAATATACAGAGTATAAATGAATAAATTACATTCGATAAATATCAGAGATTACAACAAATTACATAGCAGCGGAAAAATATACAAAATACAACTGAAAGTGATACACGGATACAGAGCTTTCCGAGCACCGTTCCAGCTGTTAATCAGGACCCTGTGAATATAAATCTGCAAAACCAAAACTACTAGCTGCCCGTGTGGAAAGTAGGGGCACCCAGAGTTTAGGTTAAAACAATAAACTCCAGGTCAGTCATGTGACTGGTGTGAGAACTAAAACAGTTATTTAAAACTTTACTTTAAAGATAGTAATTCAAGGGACCACGCCGTATATCACGGAACGGGTTTCCTCCCAAGAATACTAGTGCATATAACAAAACAGCGCAATGCTCTTTGGAAAAATGAAGCTATTATAAGACCCAGGTCCCATCACACAATGCAACGCAAGCCGGAGGATAGGGTTTTCCCTTATAATAGCCAAACATGCTTGATACGTCAAAACAAATCATTTGATACTATTATAAGTGTATAGTGTCAAAACAATTTTCAATCATAAATATCAATCATAGGCGGCATGGGTACCATATATCATGTCGCCATACTAGTTCTACAATTAAAACCGCAATATCACGTATTGGAAATTGGATTCCATCATGAGCCGAGGCAAGGGGCAAGCTCCTCTCCGCGTTCGAGACACTCTAGCAAATGCCTCAGGACCCCACTATGATCCTTGGATCTTTAGGGCCGGTCCTCTCTTACTTTTGAGGATTAGTTATTCCTGAACACACGTTTCCCGGTCCTTACAGACCTATATCCGAGGCGCCTCATATCCAACAACCACACAGGTGAAAAGTATATAAATGTCAGGGCTGGTAGGTCACTGACACCACCCTAGCTAGAAAGAAACGTCGTGCTCTCCCTGCAGTCACTATCCCGTTTTTGACTCATACCGAGGTGTGAGGCTCGCGAATTCACGTTATACACAAAGCTACGCCACACATGCCGTGCTTTGATCATCAACCACAAGAATTTGCTTTTCAACAGAAGCCTTGATCAATTGCCACTTACGCGTGCCACATTGGCAATTCACTCCATGCGACTGATGTCCATCAATATACAACCTCTGAGCTCATACGTCTCAGAGAAGGGCGTTAAGCAAGAGAATAAATTCTCCGCCGCCAAACAGATGTATATTTAATAGAGATCAATCAACACAGAATAAAATCCAATGTCAGACACACAATCCATTTACAAGTTCGTTCTGGGTCTGAACGAAACCGGAGGCACTTTCCTCGCATATCCATCCATCTCCAGGTACGTCTGGACGATCACCAACTGTTTCCCTCATCTTGGGTGTACAGCCCAATCAAGATCATCAGTAATCACCCAAACGATGTGAAGACTTCCGGTCTTCTACCACCGTCTTCATCTTCGACATCTCGTTGAATTGGTTATTCAGAATGGGTATAACCCGGCCTTTCTGAATAACCCACGTATATAATAAACAAATGTTACACAAACACAACAAACGCCTCATTCCAATTCAGAATATTCTTTTATTCACAAAAATACCTTCTTAGGGAAATGTTCCCATTAATTTTATCCAAGATAAATTCTTCTAAATTTATTCTATAATCTTCCTTTGGATATCATTTCAAACTAGTCGGGATTAGCGAACCACACCGAAGTAATTATTTATTTTATTTCCCAATCCCAACCTATATATCCCATGGAGCAAAACTGGTAATACTCCATATCTAACACCACGGTGTTATCGGTAAAATTAATTACCATTTCACGTTCAAATCTAATTAAAGATTTAACTATCGCTTTAGAGCAAAACTGGTGGTACTCCATTTTCGATCACCTTTCAGATTTGATAATTTAAATTATCAATTCACATTTTTAATCTAATTAAAGATTCATTAAAACTCCACTTAGTTTTAATCTTTTCAAAAATCAACATCTTGCCTTTAACTGGGTTAAAGAACCAATGTCATCTAAAACACGATTCACGATAAACCCAAATCTCATTTGATATTAAATACAAGGCTCTGAATAGAAAATATATCGGCTTATATTCAATATCAAATTCTGAAACCAACAAATATCGTATTGGAAATAATGATATGAATATATCTTTCAAATTTCCACAACCATATCTGTGTAATCACAAAATCCAACATCGAAATATTCCGAAGACAATTTCGATTCAACTCCAGTCCAATCCACGTATTGGGAATATTGATTATTTTTAAAATCACTTTCAAATTCAATTTATTTATTTCAAAAATAAATCGATTTTAATTCTAGTTCAAAACTAGTTCATTTCGATAAAAATCAATTTTTATCCTTTCAAATGTGGAATTCTTCAGCCCAATTCTTTCCAATTCACATATTATAATTTTACACAAATTATCGATATTTTTAATAATTTTATCAAGGCCCGTACAATCGATTTCCATCAACGGCTATCGAACTGCACTTACAGCGACCTTTTTCAAATTTGATTTGGACATAATTCCAAATCCAACTGTTAGATTTCAAATTTCTAATATTCATTGGAAAGCTCTTTTCGATACAAACCCAACGGTTCCGGTTTTAGGAGAATCCGACGGTCGGATCTCCCACAACGTCCGTTTGAAATAAATGGTCAAAATTCACGAACTGCCGTGGCGTGGCGCGTTCTATTCAGGCCATTATATATATATATATATATAATATATATATTATATATATTTCGTCGATTTCCTTTTAAAATGAATTTTATAAATAGTTCTACATTCGTTTCCAAACAATTTCAACTTCATCTTCAATTTCAAATCGATTTGATTTCAATTCAATTCGAGTTCATTTCAATTCAATTCAAATTCAAATTCGTTTCAATTCAATTCAAATTCAAATTCGTTTCAATTCAATTCAAATTGATTTCAATTTAATTTCGATTCGAATTCAATTAAATTTCAGTTCGTTTTCAATTCAACTTGAATTTGTTTTATATTCAATTCCATTCGAAGTCCTTTTATATTCAATTCAAATTCGTTTTCTTTTCAATTCGAATTTGCTATAATATTCATTTCAATTTGAATAAAATCGATATAAATATCGTTCACGTCAAAATGGCGCAAAACTAATCAACACGGCTTTATATTTTTCACAACTTCTTTATTCTATTCAACAAATGAATATTTTTCCCATTCAACACATGAATCTATATTTCTTTCAACACACGACTAATCTCAACACATGAGTGCTGTCAACACATCACTATTGTTGTTATGTAAAATATTTTATAAAACTATGGTATCTATCGTTTGATTTTAATTAGACTCCACCGTGAAGTAGATTCTAATTGTAAATATGATAAAGATGTAATTTATTTTATTTAAAATATTTTACTCAACACATGAATAGTTTCAACACATGATCATCGTCAACACATGACTATTTTTATATTCAACACATGAATTTTCTTTTATAATATTCATTATTTTCCCGATTGGAATGAGGCCCAATCAATCACCATATAATGTTAATTATATGGATTCCATACAACACATGTATATAATAGCATTGAAAAATAATCAACCATCAACCAAAGTGCACTACACTGTATAAGGATCAAATATAGATATCTGACGCTTATAACAGCCTGTCAATCGATCGATCGACATATTTAATCAATCAGGATGAGTGATCATCAAATTTCATCCCAACACCCGTGTGGGGTTTCAAACAATCAAACACAGATTTTATTTGTGCAGTTGGGCGACGTGTAAAATTTATCGACCCAATCGATATCAGTCAAATCAGTGTATATAAACAAATCGGCCGATTTGTTTATAAATATTCATTTATCCACTTTCACGTTAAAAATTATATTTTTAACGATAAACATTTTATTTTAACACATGAATTTCTATTAGTTCATTTATTCAATAAAAAGATATTTTTATTTTTCTAACATATTTTAGAAAAATTCGGGGGCATAACGGCACGATACTAGAAACGGGACAAGGCCTAGCCTTATCCCCGGTCTAGTGAAGGCCCACGCCATTCACACATTAATCAATCCATTCCATTTCACCAAACAATTCAATTCAAACCCAACAAACTAACCAACTACTCAACCAAACAATTTAACAAACAAGCCATCCATGGTCTGTGGATGACGGGTGTTGGGTGCTACTAAGCACCGTCTGCATCCTAGTATATATATATATATATATAATTTGAAAAAGAAGTTTAGAGTGAGAAGTTCTCACTAATAGCTATCCAATACCACGACACTCCTATTGTAGAGATCTTCGTCGTTCTCGCCTTTTCATCTCCTTTGTTGCCCGTAGCCACTACATATATAGAAATCACACATTTTTATATTTTGATGTCTTTAAAATAAAAATCACATTTTTATTCACTTTCAATTTAAAAATCATATTTTTATAATCACTTCATATATTTAAAAATCGAATTTTTACTATGCTATTCAATATATAAAAATCGAATTTTTTTCCGTTATTCAATATATAAAAATCGAATTTTTTTCTACTATGTCATATAGATAAAAATTCCATTTCAAAAACATAGATTTCGCCTTTATAAAAATAAAGTTTTCGCCTTTGTAAAAATAAAGTTTTCGCCTTTATAAAAATAAAGTTTTCGCCTTTATAAAAATAAAGTTTTCATCTTCATAAAAATAAAGTTTTCGTCTTCATAAAAATAAAGTTTTCGTCTTCATAAAAATAAAGTTTTCGTCTTCATAAAAATAAAGTTTTCATCTTCATCACTATAAACATTCCCTCTTTATTTCAACATATATAAAATAAAAATCAGATTTTTATTTCGCTACATATACAAAGATGATATTTTTACATTCTATATCCCATAAAGATTATATTTTTTATAGTTCCTACTATGCAAAGATTATATTTTTATCTTTCTACAATATAAAAGATTATATTTTTACTACTTTAAAAATATAAAAATCCAATTTTTAATTCTTTAAAAATATAAAAATCATATCTTTAAATTTTCCTATCGAATAAAATTCAGTTTTTTCTAAACTAATTATGTAAAATAATTTTAGAAAGAAGAAAGAGGGAAAAACAAACTTACAGGCGGTTTCAATTGGAGAGAGGGAGCGGCGCTGGGGGAGTATGGGTGTGGTCGGAGGCGTGGGGCTGTGGGTCAGGGGAGGTGGCAGGTCGGAGGGGCCCACGCGGTGGTGCAGTGTCGGACGGAGGGGATAGGGGCGGCGGTTTTTCAGGCAGAAGAAGGAGGAGACGGAGGCGAGAGAAGGGAAGAAGGAAGGAGGAAGAAGAGGAAGCAGCGGCGGCGGCAGAGGTGGCAGGCGGCGGTTTATGGCTGAGTTAGGGTTTGCGGGTTCTGGCAGAGGGGGGGGGGGGGGGCGCCACGTCGATCGAGGGGAAGAACGGGGTGGGGGGGGGGGGAGGGGCTTGGTGGTAGCGGCGCCGCCCCTGGCGCAGTGGCGGCCCCATCGAAGGAGCGACGAGCTCCTCCGTCCTTTTTCTCTCTCTTTTTTTTTTCTGTTGAATGAAAACGAGAAGGGGGGGGGGAGGGTTTATATATTTTAAATTTTATTTAATTTAATTTTCAAAAAGTTGACTTTTACTTACAACCTCGAAACGAGGCCCACCGCGTGTCGTCCATAGCGTTTCACCCCCATTCCGAACACAATGGGATATGTATCGCAAGCTGATTCGACTGTTTGAATCAATTTCCGTTAAATTTACATTTAAATCACTTTATTGAATTTTAAACGTACATTTCAAATTACCGGGGTCACATACTAACTCTAAAAATTCCAGAAAAATATTTTCTAGCTTCGTATTGACAATACGGTCCTATCAAAACTAGTTTCGTCGAATTCTGAGACCGTTGGAAAAATGGCCATTTTCCAGTCGATTAAAATCAACTAAAACTGGTCAAACGCGTTTTCCTTTGCCACGCTCACATATTGATTCGAAAAATTATGAAATTTGAAACCTAGCAATAATTTGACATCACGGATCCAACAAAAGTGGTTTCGTCGAAATCCGTGGTCGTTTGCAAAATGTCTATTTTAAGGGCCTGAATTCCATAGCGACTATTCAGAATTTTCAACTGGACATATTTTTTGATTCCCGCTATGAAATTTTGATCTGTCGGATTCGTTGGAAAGATATCATCAATTAGATCCTATGTTTTTGGTTTCACTAAAATCCGGATTGTTTTGCACCCGGTACATTCAATTGAAGTTTGAAATCGAATTATTGAACTACCGCGCCATTTTCAATTCTATTTATAATTATATATAATTGTTATATTCTAACGACGACGTATATAAATATATACGTTCGAATCCCATTCAAAACGAATTTCTCATCGATATTATTTAAAATAATCTATTTTAAATGTTCAAAATTCACTAAAATCGCCAAAATAAAAATTTTAAACTGGCCCATATTTTCGGGTTATTACATACCAGCCCTGACATTTATATACTTTTCACCTATGTGGTTGTTGCTGTTGCGAGGCGCCTCGGTTTGATCGGACGATCCGGGTCCGATGGAATCATTCGTTGGCTCATTTACACCCCAAAGGGTGGAGAAACGCATTGTTCAGGCATTATAATCCACTTCGTGTGGACCGGCCCTGACGATCTAAGGTACGGTTGCGGCTGTGCCTGAGGGGCGGGCTAGAGCGTCTCGAATTCGGTAAGGACTATCTTTTGCCTTGGTTCATGACGGAAATCCAATTTCCAAATACGACATCGTGCGGTTTCAATTGTATATATATATTTGGCGACATAGTGGCATGGGACGCTCATGTCGTCTATGATTGATAGTTATGATTTGAAATTGTTTTCAAACATATAAACACTAGCAATAATATCAAATGCCTTTGTTTTATTCGTATCAAGCATATTTTGGCCGTTATAAGGTAAAAACTCTATCCTCCGGTTTGCGTTGCATTGTGTGATGGGAACTGAGTCTTATAATGGCTTCATTTTTATAAAAAGCATAGCGATGTTTAAAAGAATGATTTGTTTTAAAGCACCGGCAATCCAATGGAGTAAACCCGTTCCACTAAAGTGGCGTGGTCCTGTGATTAGCCATATTATATATGTGTTGAATGGATTTCTCATACCAGTCCCATGACTGACTCGTAGTTTGTTTCACTTTCAAACTCGGGTGCCCCTTTTTCTACACGGGCATCCTTGTATTCAGGTTTAGCTGGTTCTTCCTGGATAGCTGGAGCTGAAGATGGATTCTATCATTTATCTCTTTTTATGCTGTTCAGCTCCTATTGTACATGTTATGTTTGTTTTCCGCTGTAGACATTTATGTATAGCTGAACTGTATTTGTACTAAGTAAGATCCTGTATACTGTGTAACTCTGATGATTACTTTATCCAGTATATTCTATTGTTCATTATCTAGTGTATTTATTTATTTTGTTCTGCTATTACCTGTTTCTGTGTTATATTCCAAAGATAACCCTTGTTTCCGTCAGAACGGGATTTCGGGTCGTCTCAACGTGGTATCAGAGCTTTGGTTAAGCTTAGTTCTGGAATATAACATGTGAACGAACTCGTCAGAAATAGAACCAGTAATGTTCTAGGATGGTTAACTCTATACAGATAGGATCAGCAATATCCTAGTATGAGTAAAGCAGAATGAAATTACACCTCGATAGACACATTTACACTTGAAGTATATGTTTCTATGTTTTAAACTACCTTTTCTGTGACTTGACACTTGATCTGCTATTTGCAGAAGTACTAGAAAATGATTGTCAGAAACAGGAGAAATGCAGAACCCGATCTAGAGGCTCTATTTAAGAGATATCGAAATCTGGGCGGAGCACAGTTCTCGGGCAATGAATCTATTATTCAAACTCAAGCTTGGGTGAGCTCTGCAGAAAGAATATTTGAGCGTTTCCAGCTGAGAGACGACCAATTTATCAAAGGAATGAGTCAGCGAATTCGTGAAGGCAATACTTCGGATTTCCAACTAGACAGCGAAGGGATTCTGAGGTTAGAAGGACGAATTTGCGTTCCAGAAATTCCTGAACTCAGAAGAGATGTGCTTGATGAATGCCACAAATCTAAGCTCAATATCCATCCGGGTGTGAATAAAATGTATAACGATATCAAACGCACATTCTGGTGGAAGTCGTTAAAAAGAGACATCTCGATATATGTTAGTCGATGCCCTACTTGCCAGCTAGTCGAAAGTGACCAACAGAAATTGGCTGGATTGTTACAACCACTAGAAGTTCCTGGTTGGAAGTGGGAACATATTTCTATGGATTTCATTGATGGTTTGCCCAGAACCAGAAAAGGAAATGACAGTATTTGGGTGATCGTAGATCGCTTTATGAAGACCGCCAATTTCATACCTGTCAGATCAAATAGGACCGCTCAGAGTCTGGCGCAGATTTACTTCAGGGAAATAGTTAGACTACATGGAGTGCCGCTCAGCATAGTCAGTGATAGAGATACAATATTCACTAGCAAATTCTGGGAAGCATTTCAAGTCGAGCTGGGAACGAAGTTAAACTTGAGCACCACTTATCATCCTAAGACAGACGGTCAGACTGAGAGGGTGAATCGCATTTTAGAAGATCTATTGCGGGCTTGTGTTCTAGATTTCGGTGGATCATGGGAAGACCATCTGCATTTGGCTGAATTCTCTTATAACAACAACTACCAGGCGAGTCTGACAATGTCGCCATTCGAAGCATTGTATGGTAGACCGTGCCGATCTCCTGCTTGTTGGGTCGAGCCTGGAAATAGACTTGTGTTAGGGCCTGATATGATTCGCGAAGCTGCCGACAAAGTCGATTTTATTAAGAAGCGATTACTCGCCGCTCAAAGCCGACAAAAGAGCTATGCCGATAGAAGAAGAAGAGATATATCCTTTGAAGTTGGCGACTATGTATATTTGAAAGTATCGCCGATGAGAGGAGTTATCCGGTTCGGTAAAACTGGAAAGTTAGCGCCCAAATTCATAGGTCCGTTTCCTATTCTGGAACGGATCGGAACTCTCGCTTATAGGGTCAAACTGCCTGATTGGCTGCCTGAAATTCATGATGTATTTCACATATCTCAACTTCGAAAGCACGTTCATGATCCAGACTTGATCGTGGAAGAAGCAGCTCAACATGACATTGAAATAACCCCAGAATTAGCTGTGAGAAGAGAGCCGCTAAAGATAATAGGCAAAGAAACCAAAGAGCTGAGGAACAAGAAGGTTCGCTTAGTCAAAGTGCAATGGAGTGGAGATCCGCGAGATTGTACTTGGGAAACTGAGGAGAGCATTCAGAAGGCTTATCCTAGATGCCGAGTAGATATCTCTGATTAACTCTGGTGCAAGGTACATTTACCCTACTTTGCACTACCATTCAATTCTCTACTCTATTGTTATTTTCTTTTCATAGATGTGCACTTTTAATTATATAGTCTGAAGGATTTTTACAGGGTATAGGATTTGATTAGTATAATTTTGAAGGTTAAAAACAATTGGATTGGTTGTTGTGTTGTGTGATTGTAGATTTATCAAACCACTTTTCGACTTTGTTCCTTTTCGGGGACGAAAAGTTTTAAGTGGGGGAGATTGTAACGACCCAGAAAATCTGAACCAATTTAATTTTTTTTTAATTAGCTAAAATAATGGATTTTAAATATTTAAAATAAATATTTTAAATAATGGCGATGAAAACTGAGTTTGAATCGACAATTGAAAACGAATATAATTTATTATAATTATAAACAAGGCCTGAAAGGGCGCTGTAGTTCCAAAAATCGAATTCAAACTTTGTCGGACTATACCGGGTGCAAAACCAAACGAATTTTAGTGAAACCAAAAATATTTAAATCTGTTAGTGATATCTTTCCAACGAATCTGACAAATCGAAATTTCATAGCGGAAATCAAAAGATATGTCCAGTTGGAAATTCTGAATAGTCGCTATGGAATTCAGGCCCTTAAAAAAATGAAAATTTTGCAAATGACCTCGGATTTCGACGAAACCACTTTTGTTGGGTCCGTGATGTCAAGTTATTGCTAGATTCCAAATTTCATAATTTTTCGAATCAATATGTGAGCGTGGCAAAGGAAAACGCGTTTGGCCAGTTTTAGTTGATTTTAATCGACTGGAAATTGGCCATTTTTCAAACGGTCTCAGAATTCGACGAAACTAGTTTTGTTAGGACCGTATCGTCAATATGAAGCTAGAAAATATTTTTCTGCAATTTATAGAGTTCGTATGTGACCCCGGTAATATGAAATGTACGTTTAAAGTTCAATATAGTGATTTAAATGTAAATTTAACGAAAACTAATCGTAATAGCCGAATTGGCTAACGAAACATATCCCATTGTGTTCGAATTGGGGGTATTTAGCTAAGGGCGACAGTTGTTGGGTTTGATTTCGAGTTCGTATCAACATAAGGGTATTTTCGAAATTAAATAAATTAAAATATTTTATATACAAGCCCATTCATTTCAAAACCCTAGTTCATTAATTGCGGCCATCGTCATCATCATTTCAAAGGCCAGAATCACTCAGATTTTCACCCTTCAAATTCTTCAAATCCACACTATGAAGTTCGAAGCTATTAATTGAAAATTAAAGAGCTTTTCACGCTCTCCAAATCAATACCAAGAAGACCGATTTTCATTAGGAACTCTGTTCGAATTTCGTGGCCAAACTACCAACGTTCGGGCTCGATTTCTGGTCAAGGACGACCACCGGATGAGGCATGCTTCAGGGCGGAGGAAGGGGGGGGGGGGGGTGGCGCCTCGACTGGTGACCTCGGATCGGCGGTCAACCTCTCCGACGAGCGTGCGATGGGGGGGGGGGAACCCTAATGGGTTCGGTTGTTCATTCGTGGACTGTAAGTAGCTTTGTTTTTTTTATAAATATAAATGCAGTTTTTTTTACTTTCATTTTTTTTAATATAAATGCAGTTTTTAATAAATATAAAGGCAGCTTTTATTTTTCATTTTTTTTAAATATATATAGCATTATGAGAATAAAACTAGAAAGGTTTTAAAATAAAGTTAGAAAGGTTTTAAAATAAAATTAGGATTGATTTTGAAAATGTAAAACAGGATTGTTTTGGAAAAATAAAATACTTTCAAATAGAAAATATAAAATAGACTTTGACTTAAAAATAAAATTACCTATGATTTGAAATTAAAATTATCTTTGTCTATAAAATATAAACCATAGTTTAAAAATGATATTTTAAAAAGGGGAAAGACGAGATTTTTAAATAGTAAAAATATGATTTTTATATATTGAATAGCGAAGAAAAATTCGATTTTTATATATTGAATAGCGAAGAAAAAATTCGATTTTTATATATTGAATAGCGAAGAAAAATTCGATTTTTATATATTGAATAGCAAAGAAAAATTCGATTTTTATATATTGAATAGCGAAGAAAAATTGGATTTTTATATATTGAATAACGAAGTAAAAATTCGATTTTTACATATGTAGAGAATACGGGCAACGAAGTGACAAGAGGCAGAACGACGAAGATTTCTATAAAAGAAGTGTCGTGAAGTTGGATAGCTATTCAGTGAGAATTTCTCACTCTTCAATTTCTTTTTCTATATATATATATATGTGTTGAAATAAAAGTGAATTGCTATATATATATATATATATATATATATATATATATATATACGCCCCTCGTCCACAAACCATAGACGATATTTATTGATTGTGATTGGTGTGAAAATTGATTGATAGCGAATGATTGTTTGGGATTGTTTGTGGTTGATATTGATTGATTGTGGTTGAAAAATACCCATTTGTGGTTGAGAAATATTTGGTTGAAACCACATAGGATTAGTTTGTGGAAATGAAATAAATATATACATGCCGCCTGCGTGCGAACTAGATGCATGATCCCCATTGTCAAAAACCGCGAGGTTTTAAGGTAGAGCGAGGAGCCGTACTAGGGACGGTCCCGGTTTTAACTACCCTGCCGTTATGCTGCCGAAATTTTGAATAATATTCGTGTGTTTGAATTATTTTCATTTGTTTAAACTATATTTATTCATTGAATAGAAAACCTTCATGTGTTGAATTGATATTCATTCGTTGATTAGAAATTCATGTGTTGAATGGTATTCGCGTTTTAAATATAAAAATCACATTTCTATCTATATATAGAAACTATAGAAAACCTTCATGTGTTGAATTGATATTCATTCGTTGATTAGAAATTCATGTGTTGAATGGTATTCATATTTTGAAATAAATTGTTTGATAATAAAAAAAATCACCTTTTATCGACAATATGAACTGTGTAAAATAATCTCGTTTTAAAAGAAATTGTTTTGTGATAAAAATCCTATTTTTATCACCAATATGAAATATATCAAAATAATAGCGTTTTGAAATGAGTTGTTTTACAATAAAAATCACATTTTTATTGTATGCATGAATCGTTGAAATGTGAAGTGTTAAAAATAGCCACTTGTTCAAATAAACATATATGAGTTGAAATATTCATTAATTAGCTAATGAAATGATTTGCACCTATGTATGTAACCTCAGAATGAATGGTGTTTTTAAACCAAATAGAAATCAAATATGAAGTTGAATAGAAAATGATAAATGATAAGAACTATATATATGTACATGCATATTCATTGAACAGGTTATAGCAAAGGGGCTAGAGAAGAGGAATAAAATTTTGTGCCCGACAAATAGGTACACATTTACTGTTTTGTTTGGGTGATGATTTTATGAGCCTGTTGGCTAGCCGCTTGGCTTTTTCTTTTTCTTTTTGAGATTAGAAGGACCGGGAAAGCCATTTGCGATTTCCCGATGCTCCCGGTGCAGGGGAGGTTATGGCGAAATTTTCCAAAATTTTAAGGCGTTAGTGAAATATTTGAAGTGAAAACGATATTGAAATCATTGAATGAACTATATTTATATAAATATAAATAAAATTAAAACGAAACGTAGCCGTGCAGTTCGTATTTTGAAACCGTGATTTCAAACAACTAGTGCGGGAAATCCGACCATTGGATTTTCCCGAAACCTCAACCGTCGGGTTCGCCTTGGAAATATCTTCCCAACGGCACCAACCTTGTAAAAATCCAACGGTTGGATTGTCTGGAATGTTTAATTCAAATCTGAAGAAAAACAGCGCCAGAAGCGATTATATTTATATATATATATATAAATATAATTATATATTTAATCGAATAACGACGCTGCAGTTCGTATTTTGAAATCGAAATTTCAAACGATTGTACCGGGAGATCCGACCATCGGATTTTCCCGAAACTGGAACCGTTGGATTCGTTTTGAAAAGACCTTTCTAATGATGTAAATTTTGTGAAGATCCAACGGTTAGATTTTCAGATATGTGTAAATCAAATCTGAAGAAAAACAGCGCCACGGCCGCTTTATGGCCCGAAGCGTCGTTTTGAATAAATTAGCTATTTTAAAATAAATAAAAATAGCGATAAATAGTTATAAAATATCATAAGCGATATGGAATGGAAATAAACTAAATTTGCTCGATTTATGTGGCTTTTGATGGTTGAATGTGTTTGGTGTGAAAATTACATTAAAGAACAAAATTGCCGTTGTCAAATAATTTAACCATTGAAATAAATTGATTTGAAATTTTAAATATACGTGAATTATTTGAAAAGGCCGAGTTAATTCTCATTTCAAATAATTGACCGACGATTGAAAGTCGAAGATGAAGACGATGGTCGAAGACCGGAGATCTTCACCTCGTTTGGATGGTAACCGAGGTCCTGATTGGGAGGCATCCCGAAATATGGATAATGAGTGGTGATCGTCCAGACGTACGTGGTGATCGAAGGGTTTGCGAGGTATTTAATGCCTCCGGTTTCGTTCAGACCCAGAACGGACTTGTAAATGGACTGTGTGTCTGACATTGGAGTTTATTCTGTGTTGATTGATTTCTGTTAAATATACATCTGTTTGGCGGCGGAGAATTTATTCTTTTGCTTAACGCCCTTCTCTGAAACGCACGAGCTCAGAGGTTGTATATCGATGGATATCAGTCGCATGGCATGAATTGCCTGTGTGGCATGCTAAGATGCAGTGATCAGGACTTCTGTTGAAAAGCAAAGTCTTGTGGTGATGACCAAAGCACCGCCAGTGTGGCGTAGCTTTGTGTATAACGTGAAATCGCGAGCCTCACACCCCGGTATGAACCAGAAACGGGAGAAGGACCTCAGGAGGGACGTGCGTTTTCTTTCTAGCTAGGGTGGTGTCAGTGACCTACCAGCCCTGACATTTATATACTTTTCACCTATGTGGTTGTTGCTGTTGCGAGGCGCCTCGGTTTGATCGGACGATCCGGGTCCGATGGAGTCATTCGTTGGCTCATTTACACCCCAAAGGGTGGAGAAACGCATTGTTCAGGCATTATAATCCACTTCGTGTGGACCGGCCCTGACGATCCAAGGTACGGTTGCGGCTGTGCCTGAGGGGCGGGCTAGAGCGTCTCGAATTCGGTAAGGACTATCTTTTGCCTTGGTTCATGACGGAAATCCAATTTCCAAATACGACATCGTGCGGTTTCAATTGTATATATATATTTGGCGACATAGTGGCATGGGACGCTCATGTCGTCTATGATTGATAGTTATGATTTGAAATTGTTTTCAAACATATAAACACTAGCAATAATATCAAATGCCTTTGTTTTATTCGTATCAAGCATATTTTGGCCGTTATAAGGTAAAAACTCTATCCTCCGGTTTGCGTTGCATTGTGTAATGGGAACTGAGTCTTATAATGGCTTCATTTTTATAAAAAGCATAGCGATGTTTAAAAGAATGATTTGTTTTAAAGCACCGGCAATCCAATGGAGTAAACCCGTTCCACGAAAGTGGCGTGGTCCTGTGATTACCCATATTATATATGTGTTGAATGGATTTCTCATACCAGTCCCATGACTGACTCGTAGTTTGTTTCACTTTCAAACTCGGGTGCCCCTTTTTCTACACGGGCAGCCTTGTATTCAGGTTTAGCTGGTTCTTCCTGGATAGCTGGAGCTGAAGATGGATTCTATCATTTATCTCTTTTTATGCTGTTCAGCTCCTATTGTACATGTTATGTTTGTTTTCTGCTGTAGACATTTATGTATAGCTGAGCTGTATTTGTACTAAGTAAGATCCTGTATACTGTGTAACTCTGATGATTACTTTATCCAGTATATTCTATTGTTCATTATCTGGTGTATTTATTTATTTTGTTCTGCTATTACCTGTTTCTGTGTTATATTCCAAAGATAACCCTTGTTTCCGTCAGAACGGGATTTCGGGTCGTCTCATAATATATATCGGATTTGTGGCAATATATTATCCTTGTCTCTAAGTTATATGAACCTAGAGGATATGCATTGATCGAAATCAGTGATAGGTTGTGAATTGTCAACGTGGCATACTCGAGTTATGAAACGAGCTAGTGATGATCAAAGCATGGCTTATTGAAGCGTAGCTTTGTGTATATCGTGACATCGACCAACCTCACTCCCTGGATTTGATGGTTAACTGGCGGTTAGGTTGTATACATAATCTCTAGTGAAAATCGAAAGCTTCGGTGGTAGATCTACTTCGAAACCTGAGGAAATAAATTATATACGGTGCTCGAGTCTGGATGTTAGCCGGAGTATACTTTCGCGCTATGTATTTGGTATCCGTTGTCTGGATGTTAACCGGGAAATACTTAGCTTCGTGTGCTTGATTGATCTTTCGTGCCAGGAATCATTATGTTGGAAACCCAGTAACCGATACGAGCCGCTCGATTTGTTTGTAAACTATGTATGTGGTCATAGTCACTAAGCTTGCTAAGATTTATATATATTTATTTGTGAAATGATTTTCAACACTATGCACCGACTATTGTATTAAAATAGGACTTCTACGTATGAAAGCATTTTTGGTTATCATCAGATAAAACTCGCTCATTTGGTGTATGTTTGCATTGTGTGATATAGGACGAGCTTATGATAGCTGCATTTTCCAAAGTCACTGCGAATTTCTATGCACGGGAATTCACAGGGAGTAAAAACCTGTTCCGCGTTAGCGGTGTGGTCCGATGAATTTCCCAACTTGAAAATGAATCCCAAATAAGAACGTGTTTTCGAATTCTCACACCAGTCCCACGACGAACCACAAGTTTATTGTTTCTACAACTAAACTCTGTGTGCCCAAAATTTTACATGGGCAGCTAGAAGTTTAGCTTGCAGGTTTAGATTTTAGAGCTGAAATCAGATTTGAAGTTAGAGTTATGATTCCGCTGGAGAGTTTATTTCTATTGAGCATATATGGTACTCTGATATTCCTTGTAATTTCTGATGTAATCAATGAAATGAAATAAAAATTTCTGTTATTTTTGTGCAGACATGTAAGTACCCATAACCATCCGTCTTTCTGAATGGTTTAAGTTGGTTTAATTATCGGCGAGAATCAGGCGAAAAGGCGGGTCGTTACATCTGGTATCAGAGCTTTGGTTTATACAATGCTTTGGGGTACGACATATTTGAACAAGTGATAGGACTCATCAGAGTTATAATATCTCATTTGAGATAGGGTTATAAATGCCCTAGAATGAGATTTTGGAGTATTATGTTTGAGAGAGCGTATGTTGAAAATATAAATTATTATTTTTGAAACTAAGTAAACCGTTTTAAAAAGTGTAATTATTTTGAAATATAATCAGGGTTTTGAGTATATTATTGACGTCGAGATTGGACTATTGAGTACGTAAGGATTTTAAATATACGCCTAGCTAACGTATATACGAAGTCCTAAATATATTAGATAGATATATAATCACACCCTAGTCGCTTGAAGATGATTCTGTTGATGACTGCATCATCATCAGTATTTATTTTCGAGTTTCGAAAGTGGGATGACTGTATGATTCCGATTTAAACATCGAGAAATACTTAAAACCATACGATAAGTGTTTGAAATTGTTTGAGTACAGTTTGATAAAGCGTGGGATAAATAAATATGAATTGGAACAGATAAGCAAAAGTTAAATAAGTAATGTACTCCTTGTTAGTAGAGTATAGATTGAATTTGCAAATAAATTATAGTGTAATAAGGAATAATGAATTTTTGAAAATACATTCTACCTCATCGCTCGTTGGTGCGTTGTTCCCTTGACCCGCCGTTACCTTTTGTTTATCACCTCTTCGGTCTCGCCGTGCTTGAAATCTCAAAACTGTGAACTTCTTGAAACCTCTCTTTGCCTTGTTTGACAAATTTGAGGACAAGTTGTATTAATAGCATAGGTTCGGATTTGGAAATAAGTATTCTGAATTATAATTAACATTGAATTTTTGCAAATGATGGACAAACGAATTTTGAAGTATTGAATTTATCCGAAATACTATGTTTTGGGAAAATGAGATTTACAAGATAAAAGGTTTCACGTTATTTTTCAACTACTCGAATAATGAAAAATTTCAAGTAGAATTTAAATATTTGAAACCAGAATGAATAAATCATATACTTGACGCAAATGATTTGAAATTTATTTTCATGAAAATTTGATTTGGCTTATAAGTTGAAATGGTTTATAAAATATATGATTTAAATATTTATAAACTTGAATTCGTGCAATACTTGATATAGAGTTAAATCGATTTGCAAATTAATCGAATTTGATTTCTAATTATTAAAAGGAGTTTCCAAGTTACTTGGATATGGCAAATAGTTTATAAATTGGTTTATAAACATAGAAATTTCGATGAGAAATCCCGATATTTTGAAATGTTTATAAATGAAAATAATATTTGAAAGTATTTATAATTTATTGTTGCTTAATGATTAATAACTTCGAGATGTAAAATAAAATGATTTGGTACTAAGTTTCGAGTAAACCGTGACTAAAGAAAGGTATGACGAGCTTTGATGATGGTCTGCTTTGGGAACCGGAGAAACATCACTTATTTATATCGATGCGAGCATAGGCCGTACCAAGTGGCCTTATCATTGGGAGAAACCTCTCGACTTGTAAAATAAATGTTATTATGTCATTTATCGTAAAAATATTTGAAATTTCCGAAATGATTTCGATTTTGAATTCCCGAAGATAGTATGATTCGATATGAAAACAATATACTATTTCAAATAATTTGAAAACGATTTGGGATTTCAGGTTGAAGAAGTTATCTCATACTTTAATTTTCAAGTTTGTATTCTATTGTTATTTATTTAAAACTAAATTTGATATTGGTGAATATTCTAAATTTATACAGGTTTAACAATCTCTCCTTTTCGAGGACGAAAAGTTTTAAGGAGGGGAGATTGTAATGATCCAAGATTTCAACGTTTAATATATGATTTTTTTTTGGATTTTGTGAATATAAATTTAATTTAATAGGGTATTAATAAAAATATTGATTAATGATCTTTCATATATTAGTTTAAGTAAATATTTTGTTCTATTTTATAAATATGATTTTGTAAAGGAAACTTAGTTAAGAATATGTTTGATGTATATATAAGATTTAATATTTAATTATTTTATATGATTCATTCAAATGTTATTTAATGTAATGCATAAGGTTTTACAAATCTATTTGAATAACAAGATTTAAATCTTTTTTTTATATATATATGTATGTGAATATTTTAAAGATTGGTAAGTGTTTAAAATTTTGAATTGTTTTTAGTTAAATATAAATTTTGAGATAATAATATTTTGATAAGATTTACTTTAGTTAAAATAATGTTTGTTTTGCAGAAACAATTCATTGTTAATCGAATCGCCTTAATGGTTGGTTATTTAGTTGTTGTAACAATCAAAATTATAATACAAATTATAATTAAATATCGGTTCAAATATTCGTTCAATTTCTATACGTGCAATTTTAGAATATTTTATAGTATTTACTGTAAATTTTAATTTGGAAAACAAGCACATGTTTTTCTGGCATATTTTAGGGTTACTGTGGTCCTTTAAACACTTTACTACATCAGCTAATCAGTCTATTTTTCTTATTGTTTTGGGATCAGGCACATTGTTGTATACGATTGTAATTTTATTTCACTACCGTTCACAATTAATAATTTTAAATAAATAAAATTAGGAAAGAGAAACCGCTAGGTATTGGTTCATATCTTCATTTGCGTGACAAGCACGCTGGGTTCATCATGGAACATGGAAACACTTGTACATTCGAAATAACAGGCTCCAAAACACATTTAAACTAAAGGCCTAAACGTTAACATATCACATTTAAGGTGCACGACACGTGTATATTATTTGTTTTCATGCATGACAAATGTCAATTAGATATGACAAGTTTTCCCCACGTGTTAATCTCTTTCCACCGCACTCCCTTATCTTACAATAGCAGCTCCATGTATTTTTCTTCTGCTATTTCATTTCACCATATCGCGAGTTTCCTCTTTTATATTTTCATCCGCGCCTTGTCCTCGCTAGTCCCAAACTCCACTAAACCGTGAGCCGCCAGTCCGCCTCCGCCGCCTCTGGCATACTTCCAGTCATCACCGCCAACCTCCCTCCTCCACAAACATCAACTCCCTCCTTTTCTTCCTCTCCACTTAGAAACTGCTTACTCTCCCCTTTGGTTCCATATCCACCGTGCTTGCCACCCACTACAACAAATATGTTCATTGACAGCGTTGAAAAAACGCTGTTATATAATTTTACAGCGTTTTGAAGAACGCTATCTACCAACACGTTGTTATAGGTCATGGGAATATCACAACACTTTGAAAACGCTGTAGAAAAAGGACATACTACAACATTTTAGTTGGTGTTGTTGTTATGTTTTGTACAGTGTTTTAATTGGCGTTGTCATTATGTTTATACAGCGTTTTGTGTTGTTGTGTTTGCATAGCTAACACAAATTATTCCTTCTTCATCACATATATAACAGCGTTTTATATAGGTTAGAAACGTTGTTATCATCTTCATGCCACAACGTTTTTATGAATATATAACAGCGTTTTAAAAGGGCTATAACCATTGTCATCATTCATATATTATAGTGTTTTCAACATATATAACAACATTTTATAAAGTCCAGAAATGTTATGATCGTCCATATAGAACAACGTTTTCCAACATATATTACAACGTTTATTTCTGGTTAGAAAAGTTGTTACTCTCTACATATAACAGCGTTTTACCATATATATCACAACGTTTTTTATCATCTGCAAATGTTGCTCTTTCCCGCATGCCACAACGTTTGTTAAAAATATATCACAGCGTTTCTGTAGTGTTGTTGAGGTATATCTATCAACATTTATCATTTTTACACAATGTAGTTCAAAATCATCACGAAATTCAAACAACACAAAAGAATTATAATTATAAAACTATATCACATAAGTTATAATAATTCCATATGCCAAATATACAATAGTTGGACATAACATTTTGTAATTGATGTTCCCATCTAACTTGTTTTTACAAAAGATGCTTACCGACAAAAAAAGAAAAATATAAACCGTTCAAAGTCCAAGCTTGTGTGCTCCAAAGTTGAATTTCCGTCATGCATCAAACATCAACAACTGATTTGGCAATAAGAAAATACATAACTACTTTTGTCGTATATGTATGACATTGAGAAACTGCTAACAACTGAACTAAAAAGTACGGCTAAACATGGCAATGTGAAAAGAAAACGAGGTCAAGTGTGATCAAGTCATCTTGTTGTTGGATTCGGTATAAATATAACATTTCTAATATTTGCTTGTTTGACTGGTCGTAGTGCTTAAACAACTTGACAGCGTTGGCATGGTTCAGTTCCATGCACAGGAAACATATTTTTTTTCCAACCAGCATCCTAAACTTCGCAACATTTCTTGTGTCAACAAATATGCGTACGGCTTAGTATGACCAAATTACAAGAAAGAAAAATTGTATAAGATCAAAATGTTTGAGCACATCTAGGTCACCGCATCTTCTATTTTTTCCAATTTTATCTACCTAAACGAAATTAAATATTAATTCAGTTTTAAGAGGTGAACAGGGAAATCATACTTGAAGTAAAATTCTACCAAAACAATCATAATAAGGAGTATTTCCATCATTCATACTGATGGTAAGTAAAGAGAAGTATAAGTCATTCTTACTTGAAGATGATTCTGCGGCGACATTTGCAGAAGGCCAAGCTATAATAGAACCAACTGCATCTTCAATAAACTCAAACTCAGATGTAGGTCTCCATAAAGGTGCATTTGGAACTTTAATAATATCAATCCAAACTTTAACGGCACCTTCTCCCAAACGAACAAAATGGACCATCGCATTTGGGCCAGTCGAAGACACGCGTCCTTCAGCAACAACTTCTTTCTCTCCATGAACACTAATCAACTTGCATTTAATGTTTGACTTGAAACTAGTGGTCTGTCATGCAATATTTGAAGCAGTTTAAATATGTTTTCTACAAAAAAGAAGTGATTGTAATAATAAAACAGTATCAAGGTATATTTTTTTTATAAATTAAATACATAAACTACACATTACCGCTGAATGTGATACAATAAATAAAACAGACGGACTCTCATCCCTGCTGCTTCCTTTAATCTGATAAACAATTATGCAAGTAATTATTAATTGGAGGTGATCGTGATGCAATTATGTAAACAATTATGCAAATTAAGAGGACATCTCACAAAAAATTAAAAACCAGACGTCTGAATCAATAAACGAGAAGTCTGGAAATTGACAGGGTTAAAATAAAAAACAGGAAAACTGAAATCAGACGTCTGAAAAAATTGCCAGGCGTCTAAAAATAAACACGGCTTTAAAAATCATCCAACATAGACGTCTGAAACTATTCCCAGACGTCTGAAAACTTCCTCGGGTTGAAAAAACCCTAAATCAAATGTCTGTAAAAGAAGCAGCAATCAGACGTCTGGATTACATCTCAGCCTAAAATATTATGCATGAAGAATCATTCAGACGCCTGGATATTTTATCCAGACGTCTGGATATTTTCTCGGCCTAAAATAATGTCTACAGAAGCATTGAATATCATAACGAACACAATGATATATTGGACAAATTGATATACATGTAGAACACAACGATATATTGGACAAACTGATATACATTTAGAATACAATGATATATTGGACAACTTGATCAAATATCAAAACAAAATTTATTTTGGCATATTGAGCCATCTTTTATGAACAAGGTCCAACTTTTTATGTTTTGGCATATAGCCATGGTTCATTGATTCACCTTTTGAGCATACCACAACATAGAAACCATGTGTACATGCAGCAGTGTCAAGCTTGTACATGCAGCGGTGTCCAGCTTGAATTTATTCTATCTCTGAATTCATCTTTTGGTTTTGCGAAAAGTGACGTATGAAACTGCTGCATGTACTCAATCTTTATTTTATCTTTGGGTTTATATGACAACTTGAATTTTATTATGAATTATTTATGTAGTCATTACTCAACAAAGAGTTTATTCAATGATTTACTATGATTCTAAACTTACAGAATGCAAATAACTAATTGCAAATGACTAATTTATTAACTAAAGTGCATTTCGAACACCTAAAAATACACCCCATTTGCCAAAATATGGGGACCTTTTGCCATTCCTCATTCAACATAAATCTAGCACGTAATTAAAAAAAGGAAAATTTGCATTAGCCCTCTTTTGAGAACTTATAACGGATATAAATTGCTAGTTTAGGCCTCATTTGGGTATAAAGTTTAGTTGCCTCCTAAAATTAACTTCAATGGCCAAAAATCAAAATTCTCCGCTGAAATTAACTTCAGTGGCATCCTCTTATTGTCAATCGCCTCCTACTAGTAAGTTTGCCTAACTCTATTGTATAAAGTTTGTATGTGTATGTTTAAAATTAAACTTGTGATTAAAGTTCAAGTCATCCATATTTAGTTGTGCATTTTTTGATTGAGTGATGTACTAATGCATGTATCTTAACTGTTTACAAACTATGAAGCAGGCGAAGCGTGACCAAGCTGAAGAATTTACTAGGTGATCCACTAGGTGGTGCATTGTAGCTCACGGACCTATTTGGTCTTTCATGCGTTAATAGCTTTATTCAAGATACAAATGTTGCTTCACTTAACCTAATGAAATTTGCAACTACTTGCAGTTCAGCAATTTATTTTGAAGCAACTTTTACTATCTTTGAATCAAACTATGTAGTGTAGGTAATATACATTTGTGCTGCTGTAGGGAAGTGTTTTCCTGAGGTTATCTCTTTTTCTTTCGCTGCAATGGAAAAACAGATAACCCCATGAAAACATTTCCCGTGTACAGACAAATATGTATTACTTGCACTACATAGTTTGCTTCAAATATAGTAAAAGTTGCTTCAAAATAAATTGTTGAATCACAAGGAGTTGCAATTTTCATTACGTTAAGTGAAGCAGCGTTTGTCACTTGAATAAAGTTAATAAGCATGAAATCCCGAATAGAGCCATGTGCTAAAATGCATCCACCTAGTGGATCACCGAGTAAATTCTAAACCAGAAATTAAGTTAAAACCTTCAGCTTGGATATGTTATGTTCAATATGCAATTCGGACACGTTGTTGCTATGTTCGTTATGATATTTGGGTTTGTTATTGCTATGTAATCCAGATATGCAATTGATATGTAATTCGGGTATGTTATTGTGGATGGAAAATATTGTGCAACTTTAATTATATGGCTATAGCTCGACAACAAGGAAGACATGCACAGGTTAAAAAGGTGTGTCAGATGTCTGGATATTTTTCCAGACGTCTGAGAGTAGAAAAAGAAAGCAATCTGAATATCAATCAGACATCTGAAATTTTTACCAGACGTCCGGATTTTTCTCCGGCCTAAAGTAAAATGCCTAAAGATGTTTTCAAACATCTGGATATTTTATCCAGACGTCTGATAGTGTTCTCTGTCCAAAAAAGAATATCTGTAGAAGAATTCAGACGTCTGATATTTTGTCCAGACATCTGGATTTTTTTTGGGTTTGAAGTAATATGCTTGAATAAATATTCAGCCGTCTGGTTAGTTTAGCCAGACGTCTGATAGATTTCTCGGGCTAGAGAATTATATCTGCAGAAGAATAAAAACGTCTGATATGTTATCCAGACGTCTGGATTTTCTTCTCAACCTAAAATTTTAAGCCTGAAGAAGTACTCAGACATCTGGGTATTTTATCCAAACGTCTTATATTTTTTTGGGCCTATAATATTATGCCTTAATAGGTATCCAGACGTCTGTATTTTTTATTTGGCATAAAACAATGAGTTTCTTCAAAATATACCTCAATGCAATTCTATAAAATGGCTTTCCCTAACATAGCTAGTGATATAAAATGGCTTTCCCTAACATAGCTAGTGATATATTACTCAAGTATTCCTTCGCAATCTTCCCTAACATAGCTAAGATCCTCGACAGAATCATCATTCTTCATATCAGTTTCTTCAAAATTTCCAGTATCCATGCTAAATTCCTCAAACGGGTCATCTGCATCTATTTCATGAAAAGTTCTTGATGGTGCTCTCATCACAACATACCAATTAGAATCATCATCTTCCCTTGAATAGAAAATTTGTTTTGCTTGAGATGCAAGGATATACGGATCTTTTGAAAATGAAGCTTGACTTTGTTGTAAATTGACAAGGGTAAATCCATCTTCTACCTTCGCACCATTTCCTATATTTGTCCAATGACTCTTAAAGACGGGAACATAAAAGGCATGATAGTCTAACAAAAATATATCGGTCAACATCCCATAATAAGTAATCACATCAACTACTTGGGAAATATCTTTTGTGCTAGCCCTACAAATGGTGGTTGCATCATTAGTGACTCCACTATTTTGAGTTTTTCTCTCAATATCTTTTGTGTGAAAATGTTCTCCATTTATGATATAACCTGTACAAGACAATGCACTACTCCTTGGACCATAAGCAATCCATTTTAACATTGTGTCATGATCGTTCGCATCATAAGGTATCTGTAAATGAAAATATTATTTATGTTAGATCTCAATAATAATATATTCAAAATTAATGAGAATATATTTTAAAATTCAACTCACCTTCTTCTTAATCCAATCGGCAAAGTTATTTGTGTGGGTTTTCCAAAGTAAGGTCGCATTTTTTTCTATGCGCTTGTTTGAGGGTTGCAACTCCTGAAGATGCAAACTATTGTAAAAGAAAAAAAACAGATAAGTTGCACTATAAAAATAATTGAACAATAGAACAAAATGCACTAGTCACTTACTCTACAAATGGTTCCACTATAGCCATATTCATTAGCACAGCCAAATGAGCAGCTTGTTTCTCATTCTCGGACAGTGTAATTATTTTGCAAGCTGAATGAAGTTGGTCGTCCTTCAAGTATGACATCATTTTCATAATCTTCATTTCGGACTTCCTTCTCTTCTATTTTTTCCTGATTTCTTTAAGAATTCACTAAAATATTTCATGCACTCCTCTGCAAGATAGGATTCTGCAATACACCCCTCAGGCCGTGCAGTGTTTCTTACATAATCTTTTAGTGTCTTCATGTATCTTTCAAATGGGTACATCTAACGAAAATGGATCGGTCCACATAATCTGGCTTCTTTTCCAAGATGAACCATCAAGTGTATCATTATATCAAAGATCGAAAGTGGAAAATATCTTTCAAGTTCACATAAAATTAGAATAATCTCATCATCGAGATGTTGTAATTTTTCTCTATCAAGAACACGTTGGCATAATTTATGGAAGAACAAACATAAATGAATTATTGCTTTCCTTGGCTTCTTCAGTAACAATCCTCTTATTGCAACCGGCAACAACTGTTGCATTAGGACATGATAGTCACGTGACTTCAAACCACTAATTTTACAATCCTCCAACGGTGTAGAGCTCTTGAAATTCGAGCAATAACCATCAAGTCCGTTAAAATCATACAGTCTTTTACATTTGTTTTTTTTTAAGATTTAGACAATGTATATGGAGCAAGTGGAAGATATGTTTTTTGCACGAGATTGTGCATAAAGGCCACGTCGAATTCCCCACTCTTTTGAATCTTTTCTACAATTAATTCCAATTTTCGATTTGTTATCATGCAGCGTCGTGCTTATTACGCTTTCACTAACATTTTTTTCTACATGCATTATGTCTAAATTATGATGCATTGGCAGTTCCTACAAAAATCAACAATGTTAAATTTCATTACAAAAGAACTGTATTATTGATCAATGAAAAATAAAAAACTAACCACCCAATATGGTAAATTAAAGAAGATTGATCGTTTTTTCCACCTTGATAGCTCTATATTCACAAGATCACCATCTTCACCTCTATTTTTTTATTAGTATTTTTTCTCTTCCTGCTGTCCTACTTAATTTTCTTCTTCATACCCTTCCCAGTCTTGATATTATTATTATTTACATTTTTTATTTCTTTTCCAAAATTATTCGGAAAGTTTTTCAAAATAACAGAGATTTTTCTTTCAGTCAAAACTCTAGGTCTACGACCATTTTCTATAGTATTATCAAACTAGGTTTTTTTATTTCTCAATGAATTTGAAGGGGGTAAATATCTCCTATGACCCATATATCCGCTCTTCCGACTATGTTTCAACCATCGATGGTGAGTATTGATACCACATAATGGACAACCATTTTTGTAACGACCCGCCATTTTGACCGTGCCGAATCGACAAAACATGTCAGCTCGAAACGTCCAAAACAACAGATTGTTATTAACTTCTAGGGTAAACAGAATAAATCACAGAATCACAGATCTCAGACACAGATACAGAGTAATATAATATCTCACAGCGGAAAAATACAAAATACAATTGTAGTTCATGAAGCTACAAAAAATAAGTTTTACATCAGAGTTTACATAAATAATACAGCGAAAGACTAATACAGTAAATGAAAGATAACTACAAAAACAGAAATGACAAGAATAGCTAGAACTGGATCAACTGAACAGGTAGATATAGATGAGAAAAAATCCAAAATAAGCACCAACTCCAAGAGTGAATCTCAAAACTGTAATACTCGATCTGACCCGAGCAATAATGCAAAACAAAACAACTCGGATCAGGACTAACATTCTCATGGAAGTAAATCAACACAAATGAAATGTTCGATGAAATGCAATCAGTAACTTAGAGGATGTTTGGGATCACCATCCTCTAAGGATCCGCCAAACTAATACCATATAGTATAATACGCTATATACAATAGTGTCTATCAGTAAAGTAAAAATATCAAAATAGCGTAAGCGGGATTACCATGATTACCCTTACACCGTTTATATATTCCCATAGTATATACAGTACCGTAATTCCTCCGTAAACTGGAGGTTGATCAGAGGGCACTCCATATAAAATAGCACAAAACAAAATCGTAGTGTGCTCGTATTAGGCATGTGACAAGGCACGCAAGGAATGCCAGGGTGGATTCACCGTTTGCAGAGCCGGACTGGTGGTAACGCATAGTAGCTACTACCGCCCACCTCGATACACACTCCCATAACCAAAAGGACCCAAATCGAATCTCAATAGTAATAGAATAATATCGAAGAAGTGTGCTCGATAAGAGGTATGACCTCACTTGGTCTCGGCATAGCTCCTGTTTTAGTCACATCAAGCTGACTCAAGGTAGTCAGGGTCTCGTAATTAATACGAAATACAAAAATAGAGTCGTTCGCCAAATCATCCCTTCATTCTGGAACTCCACCGCGTACATAGTTGTTAAAGTGGTTTTCGGTATTGGCACAGAATATGACAATAGCTGATCCCGGTCTCTTTAACAACCAATCGTTTACATTTTTCACACCGTGGTCATTATTTTATAAATTACTTTATAAAATAGTTTATATGAAATCTCGTATTCGAATTTGAAATCAAAATTAAATATCTAACTTCGAATACACAAAATTTGAAACAACTCAAATTGCTTAAAACAAATCGATATAAAACCATATCAAAAAGATTTCAAAATATAGTATAAGAAAAAACTATACTATTTAACTTCGATTTATATATGCTTCCGACAAAAATCGCATAACAACTTTCAAATCCCAAATCGACTTATATTTAAGTTATACCTTAAATATCTCAGTTTTTGATTAAATCGATATCAAAACCTTTAACTTCGATTATAATTTTTGGTTCGGCTTATATTCGCAAAAATTCAAGTTCGAAACCATTCAAATGATTCAAAATTTTCCTTTATAAGAAATCGTTTCAAGTCGATTCATTTGAATCCAGCACTTTGGTTCGAAATTCAAAATATGAGATTCAATTCAAAACTTACACTTCAATTTAAACAAAACATATCGAGTTATGTAATTCAAGTCATATAATTCTAAATCGTTATTCATAATTCATATAATTTGGTTTTACCCCCTTAAAGCATTCATTTTAGTCGATTAATGAAATTCAACACTTAGGTTCAAATTTCCTTTTATATAATTCAAAACGAATCTTAAACTTCAATTTAAACCAAATTGTATCTTATTTTAAAAATTCAAGTCATACTGTTCAAAGTTATTACTTAAATTCAAATCATAAGATTTAAACTACTCATATAAATTCGATTCTAACAGATTTCTTAATTCAAAATCAAACAATTTATAACACCAGTTCTATATATATAATTTTATATATTCCAATTCATATTCAATCACTTTAAAATAAAATTCATTTCATATCAATTCAAATTCATTTCTTTCAATATTTAGACCATCTCAAATTTTGCATTTAGTTAACTTAAGATCAAATTCATTTATATTCATTATAGGTTTGAATTCATTCCTTAAACTTGGAAATTCAATTTCAAAACAAATTTCACCTTCAAGTTCATTTCTTAAGTCAATATCGATTCGAATTCATATTCATATCCTATATCAGTTTATTATTAAAGTTTACAATATATATATATATATATATATATATGAAAATATAACTTTGAAAATAAATATATAAGTTTATAAAATTTTAAAATAAATTAGAAATAGATTATAAACATATATAAGTTTATAATAATATAAAATAGATTTAAAGAAATAGTTATAATAATATAAAAAGGTTAAAATACTTATAGGAATAAATTATATGGTTCAAAATAGATACATTTATAAATAAAATCTTAAATAAACATTTAAATCTCTATTTACAGATAAAATCATTTTAAAACACATAATTTAAAATATACAAAGTAATTTAAATTTAAATAAAATATAAATATAAAAATCTAAAGTCTTAAGTAAATATTTTAAAATAAAACTCCTTTTACTTCAAAAACATGACCGACGGTGTCCGTATATAGTTTTGTACCCTATGGTCAAGTGATACGGATATTTATCATTTCAACCCGCAATTTATAAAATTTCTACGGGTCTATCATTTAAACCCGCGATCCCAAATTCTGTAAAAATTGTTCTGGTCTATCATTTCAACCCATAATGATTTTTCCATATTCTAATGTCCGTTCGGGTATGTATCATTTCAACCCTAAGTGATTTTTCCTAAACTAGGGGTATCAACAAACCCAACAACACTCACATAGCAACAATTCACAACATATATATCATCAGTGCAACTACGTGTCATATGAATATATCGTGTCACATATGCAATGTGTATATATATTAAATCAAGCAATTTCTATTAGCAACCCTATACATTTCATATAATAGTTCATTATTGATCTATCATCCATGAAATAAATGTGAGTCAGGTGTGAGATAAACTCACCCTTCGTGGCATAGATTGGAGACAGCGGAAGGATTGGCATTGAATGAAATGACGACTTTCTGGCATGACTCGGAATAGATTTCTTAGCCTGCTTTGTGATCAGGCTACCCAAAGCAAAGATCATGTTGACACACCTCTGGGTAAATGTTGTCTCATATGGAATCTCTGGATAACATCGCTCTATGGCATTGGAAGCATCGTCAGAAGACACAAGGCAGTTTGGTCAAAATCACAACATCAGTATAAACTAGCCCGAAACCCCTATCAAATGACCTTATTTGGATCTATTCACCTCATATACTCGTAGCCCTTTGAATTAGCTTCAGTTTGAGCTTTGGTTTGGCTCAATCGGACTTACGGTTTGAAAGTTACGCCAATTTCCGTGAACGGGTGTAAGCTGACATATGACCGCGATCCGATCCGCCCTTGCCTACGCGATCCGATCCGACCTTGCCTACGCGATCCGACCTATGACCGCGATCCGACCCATGACCGTGATCTGACCCATGACCGCGATCCGACCCATGACCGCGATCCGACCTTCGGACCTGCTCACACGCAACTTGTTTTGACCTATTCTCAAGGCTACTGGCTCTCCTATTTTTCTGGATCGCCTGCCACGTACACCATCACGAACCAGTCCTCCCAGGAGCTTTCCTACAGCTATAAATACACCTTCAGAGGGCATTTTCAAGGGACCTTTTGACATCTCAACATCCATGGCTGCCATAGCCAACACTTCTCCATGAATAACCACCATCTTCCTCAATAAATTCAATGGATTCAGAGAGAATTATTCATTGAATTCAAGTAATTGAAAGACAATATTCATTGTAATTGTAATCCATGAGTGAAATGAGAAAATATGAAGTGGATGTAGGCTCGTTAATGCCGAACCACTATAAAAATCTCGTTGTCTCGCTTTTTCTACATTTTTCAGTTATTTCTTCATATCCTATGCTCAAAATACGACGATTTGGGTGTTAGGACCATTTTTTGGTCTAACATTTCGGTGCTTTCACTGAGAAATGAATTCTCAGCTTGTCAGATTGTTATTCTACTATTTGGATTTGAAAGTTCGAAGAAAACAGTCCGCGTTTTCTACCATTTTTGAAGATTTCAGTTGTTTCAGTAAAATCAGAATTTTGTGGCTCCGAAGAAAGCAAAGGAAAAGCTAACTTCCTGACCGAATGAAGAACGGATAGATAACATGTAACACCCCGCAAATTCTATAACTGTGAAATTCACAAATTAAAGTATAATTAATTTCAAATCAAAGAACTAAGGGAAACGGGATACGCCATTGCGTTCGTCTCGGAAAAATACGCGAAATAGAGTCCGAGTTTTCGCAAAACGGAGTCCGTATGAAGAAGATATGGCCTTCGGAAGTTTCTGAATTAAGTTTAAAATTCAAACAGAATAAAATAACTCAGAAAAATCAAGTTTAAATTCCAAAATGGGGCCCAATGGGCCAGGGCGGAAAAACACCCGCCTAACGCACCCAGGTCGACTGGGCTGTCGACCTGGCCTAACCAGGTCGACAGGGCTGTCGACAGGCATGTCGACCTGGTCCAGAGACAGGTCGAACCCAGTCTAACCCGGCTGGCCTATTCTCTGTTAGTCGATTTTCTATGGTCTGCTTTGTCATTAGGGCTAGGTGGCAGGCTCTAATTGGTCCCTCTTTCGAATGAATGGCTACGATCAATCCAAGCAACATCAATGGTCCTAATCAGTTCCTAAACCCTATAAAAACAGCCCTAGACTAACCCTAATCTATTCATTCAAAAATAAGAACAAAGCCGCCATGTTGCTGAGGAACGACTAAGAGTAGCCGCCAATTGGAGAGAGAATTAGGAGGCAAATTCTAAAGCTTAAAGCAACCTAAATAAATCAATTCAACAAAGGAATCGTATCTCCAAATCCCTAAATTGGAGAATTCGCCACACCATTGTAAGTAGAGTATTGTTTTGGTATGAACAAATAATTGTGTTGGTTTGTATACTTGATTTGTGGCAATAAAGTAATTCATATTTGTGCGCTCTTATCGATTTGAAATATTATATACGTTTGGATATTCTTGAATTATGTTATTCAATTATGAAAAACTACATGCGGTAGTTTTATGCAAGTATACGTTTGGAATATTCGCAAATGATGTAATCCATGTTGAAACTACATGTATGTAGTTGATTAATTGAAATTCATGCAAGTTTGGGGTTTTGCTACTATGCCATCATAATGTGTATTTCCATACAAACATCGTTTTTGTGAAGTAATTGGAATAAGTTTGGGTTATCATAATTCATATGAAACTATGTTAAAATTTTGGCACCATGTATTAAGCCATGCTTTTGTACTAGAAAACCTATTTGCAAACTTATGAATATGATTAGGCTATGATTGATATTTTGCATAATTGAAATCCATATTGTTAACAAGGATTATATGATGACATATGTGGTACATAGCTAGGTTAGGTTCAAAAACCCCTTTTTGCAAGACTAAAGTAAAAATCATGATTTCATGTTAGAAATATTTATGCCATGTGAATAGATTTAAAATCATGATTAGTTTGAATTATACTTTTGTGTTAGTAACAAAAGTAAACACCTTTGTAAGCATGTAGTAATCTTATGAACATGATTTGCTTATGTTGGCATTATGCCTGAATAAAAATATAGGTTTATGTTGTAGTTAAGCCTATGTGTCAATAGTGATATTCTTATCTCAACTACAAGTTTACATGCTTTGATTCATGTCACCTATGCTCTATGACCAAAGTATATGTTACTACTATGCAAGTACACCAGTTTCTATTTTGTAGTTCCAACGTCATATTGCAAGTTCATGCGCTCATCTTCCCCTTTTTTGTGTATGTAATCACGCTTTAAGCCTCCCCTTTTCGCATGGCTAAGTTGGGCTTTAAAAGGCTAAGCCCAACATATATATAATAAACGGATGTGTTAAACGGGGGAAAATAACGTTGGGTTAAAATTATTAATGAATGAAAATATAAAATAGAAGGGCCCAAATTCAAGTATGGGCTGGGCCCATGATTGGTGTAACCTTTACACCATTAACTTAATAATGGGCCGTAAATATTTACATATAAGAAAATAAAGAAGAAAGACAAAAATATGTAAATGTAGAACATACGATGTGTTTAACCCGAGGTTGGATTGAGTTATGATGTAAACCTGCCCGGAACCGCCCGGCTGTCCAGTAGTCACAACAATACCTATCCAATGTGAGAGGTTAAACATGGAGCCCAATAAGGACCCGAGGTTAGACTGAGTTGTGGCGTAAGACTGCCCGGAACCAACCGGCAACAGGCAGCCACAACAATACCTGTCTAATGTGAGAGGTCAAGGCTTTAATAAGACAATTAAGGCTGAGTCAGGATTGTTAGGATTAAGTGAACTAAAGACTTAATCAAAATGGAACATGCTAAACTAAACGGACTGGTGGGGGTTAGGTTAGAAAACACTTAACCAACTTAGCATGTTGGCTAGAGATAGAAACCTAGTAACGGGGGACCCTTTTCAGCAGTAACCCTAGAAGGTGTATCAGGATACCCTGAAACTAGGCAGGGTGGGGCACGATTACTGGGCTGATTGTAAGAGGTCAAATCGACGGCGGTGGTGTAGCAGTGTAGGTTCTAACGGGGTGCGGGCGTGCACACACTCCGACGCAGAAAAATAAGGCACTAGACACCAGTAGCATACCTGTGCATTCTAGGATTGTGTCGGGCCGCCTCCATGGGACTTGATACACCCCATGGTGGGACCAGCATAGGTAACTACAACTTCGGGGGCCGTAAGACACATGTAACTATGCGAGTAGGAGCCGATCATCATAGAATGGATCACATCACCCTGATTATGGGGTGGCAGTTGGAAACTAGTTTATATGGGTTCAGAGATTAACATGGGGTACGATAGTATATTCGACCCTAGACAACTTAACCAAGTTTATAGTGCTTGCCCACCTCTTGTTTATACTTATCATACCCAGTTCTTTATTCATAGACAGATTAGTACTAGACTTACTCAGGCTTTATGTCTGACTCTACTTTTCTTTCGTCTTCTTTTCTTCCGTTTCCCCCCCAGGTCCTCAGGGAGGGAACACTGCAGCTTGACCAGCCTTAACATCCAGCTTGAAGAAGAGAAATGTATTGCTTGGACTTTTTCGCTTTGAACTATGGCTTTGGACAATCCACTATGGGGCTTTTGCAGTTTATCTATGTTTTATTTATGCTTCTTTAAATAATGTAATCAAGACAGATTATGAAAGAGTTATGTTATGTTTTGGAAAAGATGTAAGACAATTATGGTGATGTTGTTGTAGCACGTATTTGCTTTCATGAAATAAAAGTTTGTTGATTTTCCGCTATTTACAAATATGTGTTCTTATAACTGTCTTGTATATCTGTGACTTATACTTATAAACCTCCACCAAAATTAGGGCATTCCCTTTGAGAGTGACCCTAACGGAGGTGGGGTGTTTCACTTGGTATCAGAGCATAGGTTTACCAGATAAGATAAAAAGTTTTGAAAATTGTTTTCAAAAAGGAAATTTAAAGAAGCATTTTAAAAAGAAAAATATTATTTTATTTTAAAAGGCAAAGTCCACTCCCCAAAGCCATAGGTACTATCTCTTATCCTTCGTTTTGAATCTATCCTTTCTGTTTCAGCATGTCTGGAGACCTTACTCCCCAGCTGCTGACGCTTTCACTTCTCCTCCTCCACGTGAACCAGCAAGCGGAAGAGTCCCAGAGTAGGAAGACGAATAATAGTCAAACAAGAAAGGATCGTAACAGTAATAATAAGAAACGAGAAAAAAGGAAATGCAATTTTTGTGGTACGGAAGGGCACATAGCCAAGGATTGTAGAAAGAGGAAAAGAAAGCAAGGTGAATGTTTTCATTGTGGGGAGACTGGACACATCAGCAAAGACTGCCCTGAGAAGACAGACTTTGAGAAGGGCGGGAAAGACAACAAGTCCCGAGAGAAGAGGAAGTGTAAATTCTGTGGCAAAGTGGGGCACTTAGTAAAGGACTGCCGGAAAAAGAAGGCCAAGATGAATGGTGGGTGCTTTTCTTGCGGTGAGACAGGCCACATGGCTAAGGACTGCCCAAAGAAACGAGGTATAAATACTTCTGTAGGAAGTGTAGTTTATCTTTATGATCACCCCGTTCGCACTTTATTTGATTCTGGCACATCACACTCCTTTATCTCGTCTGCTTTAGTAGAATCTCTGCACCTAAAAACTAGTATGGTAGAGGACCCCTTAATTGTTTCAAACCCAATTGGGGGCCCAGCTCATTTGTCTATGATCTGTTTGGAATTGAAAATTTCTATTCTAAGTGTAGAATTTCAATGTAGTGCCTTTGTTTTGGGCTTTTCGGGTTATGGTTTGATTTTGGGTATGGATTGGCTATCCAGTAATGGGGCCATCCTTGATTGTGAGAAAAGGGTTGTTAGGCTCCTAACCCAGCTCGGTAATACTTTGGAAATTTCTTGTAATCCCTCGCATGCGGTTATGCTTAGTTATCTTGAATCGCTAGATGCCTCTGTTGAAAATTTGCAATCAGTTAGAGTGGTCCGGGAATATCCGGATGTCTTCGAAGTGGTGAAGGGCTTGCCTCCGAAGAGGGAAATAGAATTCCACATATATCTTGTAGATAATGCAAAGCCCGTTGCGTTGCCCGTTAGACACATGGCTCCACGGGAAAGGAAAGAGCTTAGTAAACAGATTAAAAAGCTTCTAGAAAAGGGGTTCATTAGGAGAAGCATTTCAGAATGGGGCGCTCCAGTGGTGTTCGCTACAAAGGCGAATGCTTCACTCCGTCTATGTGTTGACTATAGGGAGCTCAACAAGCTAACGAAAAAGAATAGGCACCCTCTCCCTAGAATTGACGATTTGTTTGACCAGCTTGTAGGAGCGTCTGTTTTCTCCCAACTCGATTTAGCAACCGGTTTTCATCAGCTAAGGGTGGCTGAAGATAGCATCGATAAAACGGCGTTCAGAACCCCAGACGGCTTCTTTGAATGGCTTGTCATGCCTTTCGGCTTGACAAATGCACCTGCTTACTTCGTGGACCTGATGAGTAGGGTATTTAGAGATTTCCTCAACAAATTCGTAGTGGTCTTCGTAGATGATATCCTTATCTTCTCAAAGAGTGAAGAGGAACATGCTCAGCACTTAAGGGCAATCATGGAAACTTTGCGAGTCCATCAACTAAAAGCCAAGTTCTCCAAATGCCACTTTTGGAGAGAAGAGGTGAGGTTCCTTGGGCACATAGTATCCAAACAAGGGTTAGCAGTGGACCCCGCTAAGGTAGTGGCGGTACAAGATTGGAAGACACCAAGGAATGCGACTGAGGTCCGAAGCTTCCTAGGACTAGCAGGTTTCTATCGAAAATTCATAAGGGATTTTGCGAAAATCTCAGCTCCGCTCACGAAATTGACCAAGAAGAATCTAGTGTTCAATTGGGACTTGGATTGCGAGTTTGCTTTCGTACGACTGAAAAGGGCTCTTACAACAGCCCCGGTTTTGACGCTGCCAGATGGGAGCAAGATGTTCACTGTTTATACGGATGCATGTGGGACAGGGCTAGGCGCCGTCTTAATGCAAGAAGGAAGGGTAGTAGCTTATGGCGGGAGGCAGTTGAAAGTGCACGAAAAGAACTACCCAACCCACGATCTTGAGTTAGCCGCCATCGTCTTTGCACTCAAGTCTTGGCGACACTATCTCCTAGGTGAGAAGTTCGAACTTTACACTGACCATAAATCGTTGAAATATCTTTTCTCGCAGAAGGATCTTAACTTGAGGCAACAAAGATGGATGGAGTTTCTTGCCTCGTACGATTTCGAAATCTCCTACACTCCGGGCAAAGGCAACGTAGTAGCAGACGCGTTGAGCCGAAAGAAATTGACCCTAAGCCCGTTGTTTGTTGAAAGACAAAGCCTAGAGTTTATAGCCAGCTTCGACTTTAGGCCTTCCTCCGATTTCGTACCAGGCTTGCTTGCATCTCTCGAAGTGCGCCCAACTTTAGTGGATTCAGTAGGGGCAGCACAACGCGAAGACCCTCAGCTTGTGGAAATGATTGATAGGCTAATTAGGGGTGAGACTTCAAGTCACCTCAACAGATACTCCATCGACGATAAGGGTTTGCTAAGGCGAGACGGAAGACTATGCGTCCCACAAACAAAAGATTTAGTAAAGAAGGTTCTCGAGGAAGCACATCACTCTAAGATGACGATACACCCAGGCGGAGATAAAATGTACAAAGATATAAAAAGGACTTTCTTCTGGAACAACATGAAAAAGGACGTGGCAGAATTCGTTTCTAAGTGTATGGTGTGCCAACAGGTTAAGGCGGAACAGAAAAAGCCTGGCGGACTGCTACATCCTCTGGAGGTCCCGCAGTGGAAGTGGGATAGCATCTCAATGGACTTCATCGATGGGCTGCCTAGGTCTAGGAGAGGCAACACTAGCATTTGGGTAATAGTGGATAGGCTTACTAAAAGCGCCCACTTTTTACCTGTCAAAAGTAAGAGAACTGCCTCATCCCTAGCATCACTTTACCTCAAGGAAATCGTTCGACTCCATGGAATACCATCTAGCATTGTTAGTGACCGAGACCCCATCTTCACCAGTGAGTTTTGGCGGAGTCTGCAAGAAGCAGTAGGAACGCAGTTGTGCTTAAGCACAGCCTATCATCCCCAAACCGACGGCCAAACAGAGAGAGTGAACAGAGTTTTGGAAGACCTTTTAAGACTATGCGTCCTTGACTTCGGAGGGACATGGGAAGACCACCTTCCTTTGGTGGAATTTGCCTACAACAACAGCTATCAAGCAACCATCGGAATGGCGCCCTTCGAAGCTTTATATGGAAGACCGTGCCGATCGCCCACTTGTTGGTGGGAGTCCACGGATAAGCTCATACTTGGACCAGATATGATTCGAGAGACTTCAGAGAAAGTAGACTTAATACGAAGAAGAATGAAGACGGCCCAAGACAGACAAAAGTCCTATGCCGACAAGAGAAGGACCGACCTTGAATTTGAGGTTGGAGACAGAGTTTTTCTCAAGGTATCACCGCTAAGGAACGTTGTTCGTTTTGGAACCACAGGAAAACTGGCACCAAGGTTCGTAGGGCCATTCCCTATTATCGAGAAAATTGGGAAAATGGCCTATAGATTAGAGCTACCCGAGAAGTTGGCTGGAGTCCACAACGTTTTTCACGTTTCACATCTCCGAAAATGTCTACATGAGTCAGCTGAAGTGGTAGAGCCAAATATCCTCGAAGAGGCCGAAGTGGAACGCGAAGCAACCATAAGAAAAGTTCCAACCCGCATCTTAGGAACGGAAGTGAAGAAGCTACGCAACCGCGAAGTCAGGCTCGTCAAAGTTCAGTGGAGCGACGCCGAGGGAGACGCGACTTGGGAAACTGAAGCTAGAATACGTACTGCCTACCCTTTTCTGTTCGAGGGTACATCCTTGATCTTTCCTTTTCCTTAAGTTGCGCTTTTATCTATCTTTTTAGGTATATTTCCTCGACCTTATCTTTTAGGTAGAAACCCTTTGGATGGAAACATGTAGTTGAAACATGTTATGGATGATGGTTGCAAGTGGTTGCAAGTGATTGCTAGTGGTTGCTCGTGGTTGCATATATACACACACAATCTAGGTTTTAGATCGGCTCAGTCACTTCATATTGCATATACATATATGTTTGCATTCGTATATGGTTGAACTTTAATGTGTTGTCATATGGATGTTGCATTTGTATTGAATGATTGTGCACTCATGTAGAATCAAGAATAGGAAAATTTGCATACATAATGGATCCATGGCACTTACATAATTCGCATTAAGGAGGTCAACTGAATCAGTAGACCGCCTGATTTTGCATTAGATAAGTTCATGTACACACACACTTCGCATATGATCATGAAGCATTAGAAGTCTTTTAAGGACAATGGATGCTCGTGTTTGTTGGATGAGTAGATGGATGATTGGATGTTAGGATATACATTTTCCTCCTAACTTGAAGATTTCGGGGACGAAATCCTTTTAAGTGGGGGAGAATGTAACACCCCGCAAATTCTATAACTGTGAAATTCACAAATTAAAGTATAATTAATTTCAAATCAAAGAACTAAGGGAAACGGGATACGCCATTGCGTTCATCTCGGAAAAATACGCGAAATAGAGTCCGAGTTTTCGAAAAACGGAGTCCGTATGAAGAAGATATGGCCTTCGGAAGTTTCTGAATTAAGTTTAAAATTCAAACAGAATAAAATAACTCAGAAAAATCAAGTTTAAATTCCAAAATGGGGCCCAATGGGCCAGGGCGGAAAAACACCCGCCTAACGCACCCAGGTCGACTGGGCTGTCGACCTGGCCTAACCAGGTCGACAGGGCTGTCGACAGGCATGTCGACCTGGTCCAGAGACAGGTCGAACCCAGTCTAACCCGGCTGGCCTATTCTCTGTTAGTCGATTTTCTGTGGTCTGCTTTGTCATTAGGGCTAGGTGGCAGGCTCTAATTGGTCCCTCTTTCGAATGAATGGCTACGATCAATCCAAGCAACATCAATGGTCCTAATCAGTTCCTAAACCCTATAAAAACAGCCCTAGACTAACCCTAATCTATTCATTCAAAAATAAGAACAAAGCCGCCATGTTGCTGAGGAACGACTAAGAGTAGCCGCCAATTGGAGAGAGAATTAGGAGGCAAATTCTAAAGCTTAAAGCAACCTAAATAAATCAATTCAACAAAGGAATCGTATCTCCAAATCCCTAAATTGGAGAATTCGCCACACCATTGTAAGTAGAGTATTGTTTTGGTATGAACAAATAATTGTGTTGGTTTGTATACTTGATTTGTGGCAATAAAGTAATTCATATTTGTGCGCTCTTATCGATTTGAAATATTATATACGTTTGGATATTCTTGAATTATGTTATTCAATTATGAAAAACTACATGCGGTAGTTTTATGCAAGTATACGTTTGGAATATTCGCAAATGATGTAATCCATGTTGAAACTACATGTATGTAGTTGATTAATTGAAATTCATGCAAGTTTGGGGTTTTGCTACTATGCCATCATAATGTGTATTTCCATACAAACATCGTTTTTGTGAAGTAATTGGAATAAGTTTGGGTTATCATAATTCATATGAAACTATGTTAAAATTTTGGCACCATGTATTAAGCCATGCTTTTGTACTAGAAAACCTATTTGCAAACTTATGAATATGATTAGGCTATGATTGATATTTTGCATAATTGAAATCCATATTGTTAACAAGGATTATATGATGACATATGTGGTACATAGCTAGGTTAGGTTCAAAAACCCCTTTTTGCAAGACTAAAGTAAAAATCATGATTTCATGTTAGAAATATTTATGCCATGTGAATAGATTTAAAATCATGATTAGTTTGAATTATACTTTTGTGTTAGTAACAAAAGTAAACACCTTTGTAAGCATGTAGTAATCTTATGAACATGATTTGCTTATGTTGGCATTATGCCTGAATAAAAATATAGGTTTATGTTGTAGTTAAGCCTATGTGTCAATAGTGATATTCTTATCTCAACTACAAGTTTACATGCTTTGATTCATGTCACCTATGCTCTATGACCAAAGTATATGTTACTACTATGCAAGTACACCAGTTTCTATTTTGTAGTTCCAACGTCATATTGCAAGTTCATGCGCTCATCTTCCCCTTTTTTGTGTATGTAATCACGCTTTAAGCCTCCCCTTTTCGCATGGCTAAGTTGGGCTTTAAAAGGCTAAGCCCAACATATATATATAATAAACGGACGTGTTAAACGGGGGAAAATAACGTTGGGTTAAAATTATTAATGAATGAAAATATAAAATAGAAGGGCCCAAATTCAAGTATGGGTTGGGCCCATGATTGGTGTAACCTTTACACCATTAACTTAATAATGGGCCGCAAATATTTACATATAAGAAAATAAAGAAGAAAGACAAAAATATGTAAATGTAGAACATACGATGTGTTTAACCCGAGGTTGGATTGAGTTGTGATGTAAACCTGCCCGGAACCGCCCGGCTGTCCAGTAGTCACAACAATACCTATCCAATGTGAGAGGTTAAACATGGAGCCCAATAAGGACCCGAGGTTAGACTGAGTTGTGGCGTAAGACTGCCCGGAACCAACCGGCAACAGGCAGCCACAACAATACCTGTCTAATGTGAGAGGTCAAGGCTTTAATAAGACAATTAAGGCCGAGTCAGGATTGTTAGGATTAAGTGAACTAAAGACTTAATCAAAATGGAACATGCTAAACTAAACGGACTGGTGGGGGTTAGGTTAGAAAACACTTAACCAACTTAGCATGTTGGCTAGAGATAGAAAACCTAGTAACGGGGGACCCTTTTCAGCAGTAACCCTAGAAGGTGTATCAGGATACCCTGAAACTAGGCAGGGTGGGGCACGATTACTGGGCTGATTGTAAGAGGTCAAATCGACGGCGGTGGTGTAGCAGTGTAGGTTCTAACGGGGTGCGGGCGTGCACACACTCCGGCGCAGAAAAATAAGGCACTAGACACCAGTAGCATACCTGTGCATTCTAGGATTGTGTCGGGCCGCCTCCATGGGACTTGATACACCCCATGGTGGGACCAGCATAGGTAACTACAACATCGGGGGCCGTAAGACACATGTAACTATGCGAGTAGGAGCCGATCATCATAGAGTGGATCACATCACCCTGATTATGGGGTGGCAGTTGGAAACTAGTTTATATGGGTTCAGAGATTAACATGGGGTACGATAGTATATTCGACCCTAGACAACTTAACCAAGTTTATAGTGCTTGCCCACCTCTTGTTTATACTTATCATACCCAGTTCTTTATTCATAGACAGATTAGTACTAGACTTACTCAGGCTTTATGTCTGACTCTACTTTTCTTTCGTCTTCTTTTCTTCCGTTCCCCCCCAGGTCCTCAGGGAGGGAACACTGCAGCTTGACCAGCCTTAACATCCAGCTTGAAGAAGAGAAATGTATTGCTTGGACCTTTTCGCTTTGAACTATGGCTTTGGACAATCCACTATGGGGCTTTTGCAGTTTATCTATGTTTTATTTATGCTTCTTTAAATAATGTAATCAAGACAGATTATGAAAGAGTTATGTTATGTTTTGGAAAAGATGTAAGACAATTATGGTGATGTTGTTGTAGCACGTATTTGCTTTCATGAAATAAAAGTTTGTTGATTTTCCGCTATTTACAAATATGTGTTCTTATAACTGTCTTGTATATCTGTGACTTATACTTATAAACCTCCACCAAAATTAGGGCATTCCCTTTGAGAGTGACCCTAACGGAGGTGGGGTGTTTCATAACACGCAGGAGCAGGTGGTCAGCTCGTGGTTCGCGGATCGTGACTCGCCTAGGGCGACCCGATCCCTCGGTGAGGATCACGAACCGATCTGGAGCTGGAAGGTTGGAGGATCCCAATCGCCAAGTTGGACCACGACCCGATGAAGTTCAGTGAACCGCGACCCATAGGAGCTCAACCACGAATCGACCTGAGCCCCAAGAGCTATCACGAACCAACCGGAGGGACCTTCACGACTCGACCTGGTGCAGGATCCGCGACCCGATCCGAAGACGTTGATTAATTGACGATCCGAGCCACGAACCAGACGACAGTAGCGAACCGCGACCCAGAAAAGTGGTGACGAACAAGGGTCGCGACCCGACCCAAAAAAGTGACATTTTTTGGAAAAAATACAATTTTCAGATCATTTCAGAAAAGCTGACGGCCTCGCCTTCGGCTCGGAGCATGGCTCATCTTCAGCTCAACATATATGTTGGCTAACAGCATTCATCAAAGTTTGTCAATGAAGAATAAACAGATTGTCAAAGAATTTGACAACAGAATGGCGACGACTGGAATTCCTCCAGAAGCCATGACCTCTATCTACCGGTGTTATTGAATGTGAGGAGTTGTTGAAAAGATTCGACATACTGGCTATGGCAGTATACAAAATAATGATGGTCTCATAACATCCCCCTCATCTAGAGTTCCGATGGTGTATTGATTTGGCCAATGCGACTGATGTTTTTCATGAACGGGTAGTGATCACCTAGTTTACGTGACTTAAACCTGTCCTACAGGCGAAATCCCAGATTACATTGACATAGAACAATCCGGACACTATTCTGCAGATGACTCAGAAGATCCCAATGACCAAAATTCTCAATGGTGGGATACCCGATGGCAAATAAGGATCCTAGCACTACAAAGTTACCCTCCACCTGAATGGCATGGTGTAAGACATGTGTCCTGCAGTTCACTCCCTGAAAGGCTTAGCTAACATTTGCAATGCCTATTTGTCGTCAACCGCAACGAGGAAGACTGATTTCCATAGAATAAAGGGTAGATCAATGTACTTTGGTGCCCAGAGTTAGGTACCAATTGAACCACCGTAGGCCATGATTGGGCATATGGATCCTTGCCCGGATGATAGCAACTTGACTACTCACCAGCCACCGCATGACCTTGGTCAAGAGATGAGAGCTTGGGATCAACAAAAATATGAATCAACCATCAGCTCTCCACTTCATACAACAGCTGTGATAGGATATACGAACATTACTTGAAGCCTCACAAGCTATGCTATCATGTTCAAGCTCGTCTGATCAAGATTCAGACAGATCAGCTCCAACAGAATTCAGAGCTTACATTGCACCCTAGCGCCTATTGCTAAATATGCCAACCGAAGATGGAGCGGGAATGGTCTATGGTGACCAAGTTATTGGCGAATACGACTATTCAGCTGGATGGACCATGCTACGCAACAAAGATGGCGTGAAACCCAAAGATGCTTCCCCTCTAGATGAAATGGAGTGTGAAGGAGGTATCAATATTGCGAATAATGGGAGCATCCCAAAAGGAATTGCCAAGGATCTGTCTGAAGATCTAGATCCCAGTAAGGATCATCATTTGGGATGCAAAAGGGTGACATCTAATGACGCAACTACACGTGTTCTGATTGGTGACGTCGACTTGACTAAGGTCTTGAAATCGGATCTCATTTAGACCTCTTCCGAACGAAGGAACTGACATGCTTTCTACAGGCGAACCTGGATGTGTTCGCTTGGACCTATGCTAATATTCACAGGATTTTACCATAGTTTATGAGCCATTTGTTGAGAATAAACCTGAAGTGTGTTCTTGCCAAGCAAACAAGACGTATGCTCGATCGAGGGAAAGCATCTACCATGAAAGAGGAAGTCAGAATGTTGAGAGGCAATGGTTTTATATGATGTGCCACATATCCCGCTTGGATATCAAATCCCGTCCTTGTCAAGAACGCTAATGGAATAAGGCGCACATGCATTGATTTCTTAGATTTGAACAAAGTTCGCCCAAAAGGAAGCTTCCTGTCAATCAGAATTGACCAGCTTGTGGATTCAGTGACTAGACATGAATGTATCTCTCTCATGGACGTGTGCGCAGCTTACAATCAAATTCTTATGCATGTGCCTGATCATGAATAAACATGTTTTATCATTGACCTCGAACTGTACTGTTATATGGAATTGGCATTCGGACCGAAGAATGCCGAGGCAACTTACCAGTGCTTACTGAATTATATGGTCCACAACCAAAGTGCAAGGCCCATGGAAGTCCATGTAGGTGATAGTCTTATGGAGTCCGAGCGGTCAACCTACCACGTTTCGAATCTGACAGAGATGTTCAATATCTGGAATGAACCTAAAGGCCTCATAGTTAGCCATGAACAACAAAGAATTAAAGGCGTCTGAAGCTTGGCATGAAAGTTGGCACCACTTGTGTGTAAGGAGGATAAGGTCTAGAAACTAGTCAATAATGTGAGCAAGAAAGTAGTCGTGGTATACACAAAGATTGAAAAACTCGTCTACAGCTTGTTGATTGCTCTAAGAAAGCTCCCCCATTACTTCCAAGTTCATCCGATGGTATGCACCCTCACTAACTGCTACGACAAGTCCTACAACGACCTGAGGCATCTGGAAAGTTGCTTGATCGGGACATAGAGCTAAACCAGTTTGATCTCAACTCCCTCCTAAAGAAGTCCATACGAGGGCAAGCATTAACCAACTACATCGCTGAATGTACCACTCCCGAAGAGGATGTGGCAGATGTAGAAGATGCACCTGGAAGATGTAATCAGACGGTGCAAAGAATGATTGACTGTCCGACGCCGGTGTCTTATTAAAGGGCGGTCAATTTACTATGCCTTGCGGTTGAAATTCTCCGCTACTAACAACGGCTCCGAAGACGACACCCTGATTATCGAATTGAAACTCGCTAAGGAGTTGGGAATAGTGGCATTGAGCATATTTTCTGACTTTCACATTGTTGTTCGCCAGGCTCGAAAGGAATTCCAGACGAAGGAACCACCACTCGCAGCTTACCTAGAACCGGAAGAAGGGTTGTTGGATGTATTAGAACGTTACAACATATCTCATGTCCTGCGAGCAGAAGATCAGAAGGAGGATAATCTGACCAAGTTAGAAGGGTCCGACAATCTGGAAAAGACAGAGATGATCCCCATCAAGACACTATGAAATACAACCATTGATCAGATGGAAGTTGATCCAACGTTGGAGACCAAACCCGGAAGAGAGTCATGGTTAACTCCATGATAAACTTCCTATAGCACAGAATGCATCTAACAAGGTGAAGTGAAAGGCGTGCAATCGTTCTTTATGCCTCGAGATATGACATGCAATTCGACATTGCCTATTTTTCTTGGAAGGTTGTCCCAAAACAAACACCAACGAGTGCAATTGCCGAATTCACCGCCCTGAATGATTCGACCAAATCACCAATCAACCACCCATTAGATGGGAGATGTACATGAATGAAACTTCTGGTGAACAGCGTTCTGAAGTTAGAAAGTGAAGACTCATACTTCCACTCTTTTCATCGATTATCTGCCAAATGACTCACTCCCCTAAGGCTGGGGGCAACTACAGATTTGAGCATAAATTGCTCGAGATTACATCATCTAATTCAGAGCTGATACATCAAGAATTTGCCTGGCGAATTGACATAGTCTTGCCTGAAAGTTAGCGAGTTGAAGATCTAGAATGCTTACGCATGAATGCTGGTTGATTGTCGGCGCACCAACCCTTGTCCCCGATATGAGATCGAGGGTATATCAGCAAATTTATGTGATATGATTATCCCACCAGCAGTAATATCCTATTTCCTAGCATGGAAAGTGCAAAAATTTCTATAAGCATGAATCCATTGTTCTCATGCTAATTTACAACCTAACACCAATGCAAAGATGTGCTACCATTAGCAATCCAGTCATGACTTCCTGACACTCTATCCTTACCCTCAGCACGGGGGCAAAAAGGCGATTCTAAGGAGATGCAAACTCATCACACGCTTATAGTACCTACCTAACCGCCTTTGACATCTTAAGACCCCGATCAAGGTCTATTCGTTCTCGAGACTGCCGCCCCACGATGGTTTTTAAAGATATCCTTCATCACCTGAAAGGTCGTAGCAGCCCTTCACTGACAGAGCTAGGGCGAAGCAAAATGGACCTGCAATGAACATGCAACGCCATTTTTGCTCAGAATGATGCTCTTTCCTTTAACAGGACTATTCTTTAGCTATGACTCTTATATTTGCATGCTTTATGAGATATTGATGTAATTAACTCAGATGAATTAACATGTGGATGGTGTAGGTACCCCGGATTTAATACCGATCAGATTTCTAACACCCGCATATGGAATTATGGAACAGAACCATAACGAGCTCGATTGAACTGCTCGTCTACAAAGCCACGCCCTCCATCTAAAGAAAGTCGTATAGCTCAAGGTGGATCCGGAGTGACCATCCAATCCTTGGCTCACACGTGACAGACCAAAAAACAATCGTACATAAATCATTGAATCGCAAAGTCGTAGTCCGACTCCAGATGAACGCGGTGTGACGCCAACGTGGCTCGATCCTATGCTCGACGCCACCAGATTACATAAATTCAAATAAAGGAGGAAACACTACCCCTTGATATGCTCAATTTTCAATCATGCAATTTACTTTCACATGCTTTCCGAGTTATTGACATAACTAACTTGTGCGATATGAATAACGCAGGTACCCGAAGTTTGGTGCCAACCATTCCTCCCACAGACTGTTCGGAGGAACGCAAAGCCTTGGCAAACATTTTCTAATTGTTTCTCTGAACGATTTTTATCCTCAGAGCTTGGATTAAAATATAAACCTAGGATGAGTGTGATGGGCGTGCATGATTGAAGACTGCTCAATCCGTGACTCCGACTCTCAAGATTCGAGAGAGAGTATAAAAGACGCGAAGATGACGTCCGCAAGGCGTGAAGGTGCACCATGATAAGAGCTGCCTTGACGAAACTCTAACCTTGGCGACCACCAGGAGAGTATAAAAGCGTCCATGATTAGGCGTTGAGATAGGGCTCTCACCCCGCTGAAGGATCGGGGAGCGATTGAACAGCTGAGTCCGAACTCTAACCTTGGCAACCGCCAGGAGAGTATAAAAGCGTCTATTATTAAGCGCTGAGAAAGAGATCTTACCCCGCTGAAGGATCGGGGAGCGACAGAACAGCTGAGCTCGAACTCTAACCTTGGCGACCGCCAGGAGAGTATAAAAGCGTCTATGATTAAGCGCTGAGAAAGGTGCTGGAGACTCAGCGCCCCCAGAACTCCTTCCCCGCTGAAGGATCGGGCAACAGAATGAAAACCAAGCTCGAACTCTAACCCGCTGAAGGATCGGGATAGTATAAAGGCGCTAGAGACTTAGCGCTACTCGAAATCTAACCCGCTGAAGGATTGGGAGAGTATAAAGGCGCTAGAGACTTAGCGCCACAAGAACTCCTACCCTGCTGAAGGATCGGGGAGCAGACCGAAAGCTGAGTTCGAACTCCAGAGAGAGTATAAAGGCATAGATTGAAATGCCAATCAAGGGCACTTATCCCACCGGAGTGTCTGGGGCCAGACTGAAAGCTGAGCCCGGATCCTCCATGTCCGGACATGGGGGCAAAACAGTTAAGGTCCTAATCAATCCTCAACAAAGTCCTGGCCAGGCACTAAGTCAATGATTGATTGGGGGCGTACCTGTATACACATACCATTTCAGTGCACTTTCATCTATAATCGCATTGACTACTTATAACGCTTCATGACTTATTTGCCCATTTGCATTTCAAATGTTTAAATGCGTAACTAATTATGGAATATTCGCACGTACAAGACAATGTGAAAGAAACAAAATTTTAATTAATAAATGCAGGTTTACAAAAGATAACTAGTCAAGAACGCGAGGGCCTCACTCGCAACAATGGCAACATCCTAATGGAAAACGAACAAAGGGTCGCGTCCAGAAGGATGATGCAGGCCCCTTGAAGACCAGAAAGCAGATGCAAAGAGAACGTCCATCTGTTGATCTCAACTTACTTCCAGAATGGGAAGCTCAGATAAGGCTGGATATATCCCATGTAATAATTGAACGTGATGCAACCATTTCGTCCCCGACCTTTCCCTTGATGCAAAGAGCAAACGGGAGCACTCGAGGCGACTACAATCTGACCCTTCACCGCTTGATTTCTGTCCTCGGAGCTTGGATGGGAGACTAGGGCTTGGCATGGGCTGAATACCAACAATTCATTTTTGCACTCAACTCCGGCTCTTGATGCGAGAAGTGAACATGAATCCAGAGAAGACATGAATTCGAAGTGTACTGCTCAACAAAACCCCCTATGGATAGGGGGCACATGATATGAGCCTTGAGCAGCATAGTTCAATTACTTGATGCCTCCGTTCCCAGTCGAGTGACAGAAGCCTGATTGATGGCTACTGCACATATGGATTTGAGAAGCCCGAGGCCGATCTTTACTTATTTCAAGACTTTACGCAGGGGGCATCAATGACAATTTAAAGGCTAAACAACAATCATCCATTCGCTGGAAATGATAAAATCGAAGTTCAAGCAGTGACGAACTTGGCATAGTCAGATAGCCACCATCAACTCGAGTTGAACATGAACCAATCAGCAGGCATGCAACATGCGGTTTCGATTCAGAACATCGCAGATGGAAACATGGGCAGTGGAACAGCTACCTGCAACATCCTAGATGAAAATGCAAAAATGGTAACAAACTCAGGTCATGCACGACCAGCTTTAGCTCCAACCCGAATGGATATTCGAGCGATATTCCATACTCAGCTCCAAGCAATAAATCGGCAAAAGACCCCATTCGTGATCTCAGATTCAATGCTGGGGGCAACAGTCATGATATTGACGATATGCAGCAATTCTTTGATGGCAACCTGCTCGCCAGTTTGATTTAGCGCCTCTCGAGAGGCGGCACTTCTCAAGATGATATGGACAACGACAGTCAGCCCTTACACGTGGGACGTCAGGATCCCCTGTTATTCCCCTAGACTTTAAATTTTCTCTCTAACGAGAGTTGCTTAGAAGCTTTGATGAATTCAACCCTGAGGTGGACATACTTCTATGATAAGAAGGTGTTAATGTCGAGATAGAAAATCTCAATGCTTTTATGATAAAGGATGGAGCATCATTCGACTCCCGAACTGATAAGGATAAAGAAAAAACCTTGGAAATGAATGATTAGAATGTGCAGTTCTAAAGAGAATCTATATCACTTATCGGGCCCACGATATTGTTTGTCAAGCTCAATTGAACCGATCATGACAAAGAGATTCAACAAGACTATGAAGACCATTTTGGATTATCTTGAAGTATGAGCGGAGGGGCTCGACTAATCTGCTTACATCTTTGACAAGCCTATTTATCCCCGTGATTGATCCGATAAGAGTGTTAATGTTAGCTAACACCGAATGAGTAAATTCCCGCCTTCTGACTAAAGGGAAGGGATGATATCAAAGAAAATGTGATTCGACTGTTCGCATATACAACTCGAACACTTGCTGGCACAAGAAGAGCACATGACAACTTGGGTTCAATTAGAATTGCTGAACTTGCAACTCAGCTACGTCCTGAATCAACTGCAGAGAGTATAAGAGCTTAAAGACCGTATGCCCCATTAACTTAGCTCACCCCCACCGACGCTGGGGGCATAAGAACTAACTTCGCTTGTCCTCCAGTGGCCCTCATAGCATGAATGCCGATTCGCAAGCTGACATTGAATATGACCCTGGCCTGGCACATGACCCGAAATGTATACACTATATCTTCAGAATGTGACAGAATGCATCTTGCCCGTTCAAACGAGTCAGTTTATGGGTCAAGTGTGACTTCAAAGGTTTAAATCGCTGCTACACCGGATGGAAGGTGTGACAAATTCCTCCACTGCCTTATGATAGTGATGATCGCACGAGCACTGGTTCACATGGTATCAACTACGTCTCTTACTGACTTGCATATGATTATTGAATTGCGAAGCAATCCAGAGCGATCGCGGATTCCTTTGACCACGATCCAGAGTGATCATGGCCTTCAGATTCCCTACTGTTACGATTCAATGCGATTTTAAGATCCTGGATCAATACCAAGATATCAAGATAATCTAAACTTGAATACAAATGACAAATTCATACGTTGATTCTGATATGCTTCGTCCCAATAGTCCAGTTGTTAGCTCAGAGCCCAAAGATTCTTACATTGCCCCATGATTTGGTTGGCTACTTCATACATTGGCTCATATGAAAAAGAAAGTCCAACCCTACCACGCGCTTGGCTTGCATAGAATGATGATGTTGTTTGGCAACGACCTGTGCGTGTAGAATCACGCTCGGGAGCCAACGATTTAGCATGACTTCTGACAGATGAATTAGATCTTTTGATTTGACAAGGTTTAAACAATTTCTTGATCGTCTCGAATACTCCTCTCATAGAACTTAGCCTGATTATCTCCAATGGAAGCAATGCAACAATTAGATAAAGCCTTCTGAAGGACAAATGATTTTCCAGAAAGATTTAGCTCAACATATTCAAAGCACATCTCATCCTCGATAAGATGACTTTGGGGGGCAAAATGTTAGCCTGCTTTGTGATCAGGCTACCCAAAGCAAAAATCATGTTGACACACCTCTGGGTAAATGCTATATCATATGGAATCTCTGGATAACATCGCTCTATGGCATTGGAAGCATCGTCAGAAGACACAAGGCAGTTTGGTCAAAATCACAACATTAGTATAAACTGGCCCGAAACCCCTATCAAATGACCTTATTTGGATCTATTCACCTCATATACTCGTAGCCCTTTGAATTAGCTTCAGTTTGAGCTTTGGTTTGGCTCAATCAGACTTACGGTTTGAAAGTTACGCTCATTTCCGTGAACGGGTGTAAGCTGGCATATGACCGCGATCCGATCCGCCCTTGCCTACGTGATCCGATCCGACCTTGCCTACGCGATCCGACCTATGACCGTGATCCGATCCATGACCGCGATCCGACCCATGACCACGATCCGACCCATGACCGCGATCCGACCCATGACCACGATCCGACCCATGACCGCGATCCGACCTTCGGACCTGCTCACACGCAGCTTGTTTTGACTTATTCTCAAGGCTACTGGCTCTCCTATTTTTCTGGATCGCCTGCCACGTACACCATCACGAACCAGTCCTCCCAGGAGCTTTCCTACAGCTACAAATACATCTTCAGAGGGCATTTTCAAGGGACCTTTTGACATCTCAACATCCATGGCTGCCATAACCAACACTTCTCCATGAATAACCACCATTTTCCTCAATAAATTCAATGGATTCGGAGAGAATTATTCATTGAATTCAAGTGATTGAAAGACAATATTCATTGTAATTGTAATCCATGAGTGAAATGAGAAAATATGAAGTGGACGTAGGCTCGTTAATGCCGAACCACTATAAAAATCTCGTTGTCTCGCTTTTTCTATATTTTTCAGTTATTTCTTCATATCCTATGCTCAAAATACGACGATTTGGGTGTTAGGACCATTTTTTGGTCTAACAAGATTCAAATCACGGTAGCCGCTCAAGATATATTTTATTTCATAGGATGAGGCGAGGGAAATTTCAGTGGATTGGTATGGCTATTGGATTTTTGGACGGTCCCGAACTCAACGCTCCACTCAACTCAACAAAATAAACAAAACCTCGTTTTACAAAATATTTCACAAATATTTTCATATACACAAAACAAAAAAAAACAAAAATTATAACATATATATATATATATTTCAAAACAAATGAATTTAAAGCACCATACACCATTCGCAAACACACCGTCCAACTCACCCTAAAATATACACTCAAATACCAACAAAAAATACACTCACGCCAACACTCTTACACTAAATGTTCACTCACAGAATATATCCTCCCAGTACCCATACCAACTCATGCAACCCATACACCAAACACTACACAAACAATCACGCATAGCACACACTCACCATACACGCACACACGCACCCACTCAACACACACACACACACATCACATGATAACACACACGCAGGGACATATACCATCACACACACTCACACCATTTTACGCACAAAGACCCAAAAATTCACACAAAAGCATATATATATATATATATATACAAAAAAAAACTACACATAAAAGTAATCGACGCGAAGCATGTCAGGTGCAATGGTGGAGAACAGTAGTGAGTTCGGCGGTTTGGAATTGAGTCGGTCTGCGAAAATTGAACTGTGGTGACGTGAGATGACTGAGATCGTGGCAGTGGGTTTTGGGTAGGAAGTCGTAATTTTTCTATCCTAAGCAACAGTTACAGAAGAAGAAATTGGAGAGGAGCAGGTTGAAATGGGTACTGGCGATGGGCAAGTTTCTAAAGGCGGCTGCTGGTTCTTTTTTTCTGATGTGAATAAAATGGCAAATTGATGGGAGATGAAAGTGGAGATGGGAAAATAAATGAGTGGGTGTAACGGTGCAAACAAATGGAATGAGGCATGGCTTTCGAAGCAAATGGTTTGAATGTTTCCTTGGGAATTTTAAAAAGCAAAGGACGGTTTGATTTTTTTATTCTTGTTTGGCAAATGGCATTAGTAATAACGGTTTGAAAAAAATAAACAAATGGCTATGGAAATTATAAAGGGAACCAGAAGTTTACGCATGAAAACATATAGAGCATAAAGCTTTTGAAACATGTAACGTGCATTTAATTATAAAACCTGAATGGAAGAATGAAGAGGAAAAAGGCTCATGCACGCATGAAATGGAATGGTATAATCTTGGAAGAATGTAAGTGGCTTTGGAACATTTAACGTGCATGCTTTCTTTCAACAACAAAAGTGTCCACTTAAGGAAACAAAAATTTAGTCGGGTAGTTTAGTAAAACAAAAGGACGGGTTTGCAGATCCAAAATACATAGAAATATATGCAGGATCCAAATAGGGGCACTTCGAACTCAAATGACATTGTTTCAAAAATGTACTGCGCAAGCCTTTTCGCAATTTCAGCACGAACAGAACACCGAAACTGACAAATGAATATATTTCGCAAATCAGCGATGAGACGGACACAACGGTATATAATTTGCAGTGTCAGGATGCTCCATTCAAAAACGCGTTACGGACCCCTTTTAACGTAAAAGTGCGGATGGAAAACGGAGGTCAAGTCGTCCGATTTTCGCGAAACGAATTTCATCGTTGGATTACTGACAACAAATAGAATATTTTTCATGTTTGTCCGAACTGGTTTCAGAGAGATTTTAAAATCACTAAAATTTGAACTGTTATGTGCAGCTTTGCACTGAAAATTGCACGATCGACAAACATTCAAATTTTCTAACGAAATTTTCACGGCTACTACATTTCACTATACGTATTTCGAATTTCAAATTCCCGTTATGTAAAACCATAGAACATTTTCCAAAATAAAATTTCGATTTAAATCTAAATTTAAATCGTTAAAAATAGCAGGTTGTTACAATCTCCCCCACTCAAAAACTTTTCGTCCCCGAAAAGGAACGAGGCAAAGAAATAGTAATTAAATAATTGATATATTTTAAGCCAATGGTTCATATCTATCTTCATACATATATATAATTTGAAATATATATATATATATATATACAAATCAAAAATTAAAATAATTTCAAAATAATTTCAAGTATTCACTCGACGTCTCGATTGGCTATATATATCTATCCCACTTTCAAAACCCGAAAATAGATATCGATGATGCTGCAGTCATCACAAGGATCATTTTCAAGCAACTAGAGTGTGACTCTATATCTATATAATACATACATGATTTAACATATACGTTGATCAGACGTATACCCAAACCACTAGGTATTCGATAGGCCAATTTTAACATCAAATAAGTACTCGAAACATCTTTTTATATTGAAATAGAAAATATACCAAATTTCAAATCATATATTATAAATAATATATATCGAATCATTAAATCTTTTTTTAAGTAGGAAAATTTTATATCTCTCCCCCACTCATTTATTTATTAAAATTCAAATTCAATCCTTAATAAATATGCAATAATATTATCAAATCAAGTATATAACAATATTATTCTATACCATACCTAAATATTTTCAAACCCAAGTTATCAATATTATAAAACTATTTTAATTTCATAAGTTTAACATATATATACATAACAGAATAAAATCTATATAAACCAATTTTAATTTATATATATATATATGCATACATTTATAAACTATACCTTTATAGATTTCAACCAAGATAAAATCATTTTCTTACAAATCTACATCTTTAAATCTTATATAAAATAAAAATATAAACATCAAATCTGTCAAAATATTGGTATTGATAAAACATAATGTTATTTACAAATATATGTCTTATACAATATACCAAAATTTCATATTATATCAAGAAAATCTTATATCATAATATATATTTCAAAATACCTATTTCAAACAATGTTTCATAAGAATGAACTCGCTAGAATATTTATACTCATTTTCTACTTCTTACCTTGGTATGGATAAGGATAAGTGATAGAATTCGAGTTAAAAGCTGAACGAATGAAAGAACCTAATCAAAGAAGATTTACAAAGGAGGATGGATTCAAATATAAAGGAAATTTCAGAAAAAAATTTAAATATTAAACAAATTTTTATGTCTGAAACATTTGCTTTAAAACATTTAAAATCATTTTAAAACTAATTATACTTTCAAAATACGCTCTCTCAAGAAGATTCTACGACTGATTCCACTCATTCTAGGGTATCACTACCCTATCTCTAATGAGTTTTTACCCCATAGGCTAAAGCTTTGATAAACCAAAGCTCTGATACCACTTGTAATGACCCGCCATTTTGACCGTGCCAAATTGTAACACCCCGTATGTTGAATAACTTACTATAATATAAAATAGGGCAGAATTAAATTTAAATTCTGAATCAGGGGAAACGGGCTATGCCATTGCGTTCGTCTCGGAAAAATACGCGAAATAGATCCGAGTTTTCGAAAACCGGAGTCCGTATGACCCAGATAAGGCCCAAAGAAGTTTTCAGAAATTTAAAAACAGATTTTAAAAACAGAAATTTCAAATTTCAGAAGTGGCGGGAAAATTCCCGCCAGACCCAGGGGGTCGACCTGGGGGTCGACTGGGGAGTCGACCTGCCCACCAGGTCGACTGGGGAGTCGACCCTAGGGTCGACCTGGGAGCACCTGTTTGGCTTTTGGGCTGTGTTTTGGTGGCTAGGACGTGATCTGACGGCTCTAATCTGATTTAGGGTTAATCTAATGGCCTAAAACACCTAACTACTCTATAAATACACCCTAAGACTACCCTAATTCATACTAAAAATAGAAACAATGCCGTCATGTCGTCAAAATGCAACTTGAAGGAGCCTCCATCAATTTGTAGAAGAAGATAGCATCTCAAATCAATCTCTAATCAACTCTAGCAACTTAATCTTCTTCTTAGGAGTGCTAATCAACAAGTTGTGAGTTTTCTATAGCCTTAATGACCAATTATTGAAATGATTATGATAGGATATAATGAGGTTATGGCTATGAATGTGGATCAATGCAAGTTATATGCTATGTGTTAATGATGTTATGCATGTTATGCAAGTTATATGCTATGTGTTAATGATGTTATGCATGTTATGCAAGCTATATGCTATGTGTTTGTGATGTTATGCAAGTTATGCAAGTCATATGCTACATTTTCATGATGTTATGCAAGTTATGCAAGTCATATGTTACATGTTCATGATGTTATGCAAGTTATGCAAGCTATATGCTATATGATCATGATGTTATGCAAGTTATGCAAGTGTTCATGATGCTAGTTGCTATGATAAACATTGATCCATTATGACACCATGATTATGCAAGTTTGGTGTATGATTATATGCAAGTTCATATATGATATGTTATGCAAGTTTGGTGTATGATTATATGCAAGTCCATATATGACATGTTATGCAAGTTTGGTGTTTGATTATATGCATGTTCATATATGACATGTTATGCAAGTTTGGTGTTTGATGATATGCAAGTAACATGTGCAAGTTTACACCTTATTATGATATGCATACATATGCAAGTTAACCCCTTTGTATGTCATACATACATATGCTAGTTTACCCCTTTGTATGACATAAATAACTTATGCAAGTTAACCTCCTTATGACATATGTGATTCATGCAAGTTTGGGTTGATTATTTATGCTAGTTGGGTTTGATGCTATATGCATGTTGACACCTTTAAACCCATGTTGATGCTAATGTTATGCAAGTTGAACCATTATATTTGTGATGAATCTTCCCTTTTATGTCATGTTAGCGAATTACGTGGGGAACGATGGGGTTAATATACATGTTAATGAAATGCTGTGAAGTTGGTATGATTATGCATACCATAAAGTGGATGGACATAATTGAGTCAATTATGTACATCGTTAAAATTGGAATTAATTAGGGAAAATTAATTCGGGGGTGATTAATTAGGTGTAATTAATCGACTAAGACACGAGGTTGGACCCTTTTGTAGCGTAAGACTGCCCGGAACCGACCGACAAATCCAGCGGTTACAAATGATTGGCCCAATGTGAGAGGTCTTAGGCACAAACTAAATACGTGACAAGTGTATAGACACGAGGTTAGACTCGGTTATGGCGTAAGGTTGCCCGGACCCAACCAGCAAATCCAGCTGCCATAAAAGATAGTCTAATGTGAGAGGTCTTTACAACGATTACGTTTTTAATCAATTAAGAAACACTTAACCAGATAAGCATGTAGTGGGCATGAGGGGTTAAGTGGGTGCCTTGGGTGGCATGTGGAAATCAAGTAAGTGCCTTGGGTGGCATGAGGAAATCTAGTGTGTTGCCTTGGGTGGCAATAGAAAATACGATTAGAATACTTAACCAAGTGGAAACATGTAATTAAACATGATTAAAGGGTTAAGTGGGATGCACTAGATATAATGACAAGCTTAGGTGGTAGCTTGTGGGGGCCCATTTCAACCAGTAACCCATATGTATCTTATTGGGCTCGACCCATGTCGAGGACGGGACACGCGTACTGGGCTTGATTATAAGAGGCCAAAACGGGTTAGCGGTGGCAACGCGAGTCCAACGGGTTTCATATGCGTGTGTGGACCCGGGCTGGTAGGTAAGACGTTGTTGCATCGTGTAGGTATAAGCCGTGCACCATTTGTTGTATCGGGTTGCCACTTTGGGGAGTGATACACCCCATTGTGGGGCCAGCACGGGTATCTACGGTAGGGAGCCGATCGCTTGGGAGTAGTGGGTACACCTTGTGGAGATAGGGGCAGACGGCACCTATGTAGTCAGCTAGGGGTACACGAAACTACTGGGTAAATTCTCTAGGTCCTTGGGAGGGATCAACCTTTAAGTAGGAATGACTGGTGTGGTGCCGTTAGTAATTAACCTTGGGTGGGTAGATGCGTCTTTACCGTTATCTTAGTTCATCCTATGTCTAGTGGGCTACTTAGTGTAGTCATTTATCCCCAGTCATCCCGTATCAAGTTTATATCATACCCTAATTACTTTAATGATTGTGTTGTTAAAGTTATAGGGCTCACTCAGACTTATGTCTGACCCCGTTGTTTTTATCTTTTTCTCCCTCAGGTCCTCAGGTTGGGCCTAGCACTAGTGGGCTTTGATCAGATTTATTATCTATCTTCTGGAGCTTGGACCGTGATGTAAAGCCCAGTTTATCTTTTCTTTTATGGCTATTGTTTATGTAGTGGGATTATGTACTTATGTTTTTATCAGGATGGATATTTAGTTCTTGACTCTTTATGGTGTTGTAACTAAACATGTTTACCTTCTGCTGCTATGAAATGATGTTTTAGATTTTCAAGTATTTATATCTGTCTTGTTGTAATTTTTTTGTTCTATACTCACTTAAAATGCTCCACCGAAGTTAAGGCATTCCCTTAGTGAGTGACCTTAGCGGGTGTGGGGTGTTATACGTGGTATCAGAGCCAGGTTACCGGAACAGATAAATTTTTTAGAAAACTATTTTTCTAAAAACATTTTTGGAAGAAGTATTTTCAAAAACATGTCTTTAAAGAGAAAAGTTTTTGAAAGAAAAGCATAATCCCCAATAGCCATATCTTTATCTTTCGAATTCTCCGTTTTGAATCTTTCCTTTTTCATTTCAGCATGGCTGAGGATCTTAACTTTCCGGAGGGTGTGACGATACCAGTATGATATAGGAGATTGATGGAGGCTAGGGCCGCCACTGCGGGTCCAGCAAATGTTCCTCCACCAACCGTAGCACCCGATCTTCCTCCTCCCCCTCCTCCTCCTCGCACGGATACTTTTGCTAAGACTTGCAAGGAATTTAAAGCTATGTGAGGGAAACCTTTTCAAGGATCAGAAACTTTTGTGGAGGCTAGAGATTGGCTTAAGGAGGTGGAAGAGTTGATAGATATCTTTGAGATGGAAGAAGGAAAGAAAGTCAAGTTAGCTGCTTGGTTAATGAAGGGAGAGGCCTCATTCTGGTGGGAGGTCACTAATGGAGAACGCCTAGTTGACTCTTGGGCGGATTTCAGACAAAGATTTGTGGCAAAGTTTCTCTCAAGGGCGGAGGAAAACTTGTATATTGAAAGGTTCTTGACTCTAAAGCAAGGAAATCTCTCGGTGAAGGAATATGTCAACAAGTTTAATCAATTGGCAAGGTTTGGCATAGACATGGTGAATACACCGGAGAAGAAGGCTTTGAGGTTCGTTAAAGGCTTGAATGAACCGATGCATGGATTGGCTATGACTCATATCCCTATGGGGGCCACCTTTGAGAAGCTAGTTGACATGGCACTCATGCATGAGGAAGAGAAGGGTCCCAATGCTAATAAGGCACCCGAGAAGAAGGGAGATCAAAAGAGACCTCAACAGCAACAAAACAAAGGTGGGAAAGGCAACGGTGGCAAGGGGAAGAAGAAGTGCTTCAATTGCGGGATACCAGGCCACCTAAGCAAAGATTGTCGTAAGAAGAAAAAGACTGGCTACTATCACTGTGGCGAAGCAGGGCATCTAGTGAAGGATTGCCCTAAGAAGGGGCAAAGGACGGGATCTACCTCAGGAGGACAGGTGCAAGCTCTTATGGCATCGGGTCAGGCTAGGGGGCAAGTTCAGGCTCTCGCGGTTCCACCAACTCAGGAAAGAGGTAGGACTATTTCCGTTGAAACTCTGGTTTTTCTATTTGATCATCCTGTCCGTACATTGTTTGATTCTGGCGCATCGCATTCGTTTATCTCATCATCATTAGCACTTAGACACCAGTCTAGTAGATGATCCCTTGGTTGTTTCAAACCCAATTGGGGGCTCCACTTATTTATCCATGATATGTTTGGGTTTGAAGATTTCTATACTTAGCATTGAGTTTAGATGTGATGCTTTTGTTTTGGGCTTCACGGGCTATGGGTTGATTTTGGGCATGGACTGGTTATCCAGTAATGGTGCCGTTCTTGATTGCGAAAGGAGAGTTGTTAGGCTCATGACCCGCTTGGGGAACACTCTCGAGATTTCTTGTAATCCCATGGATTCTGTTATGCTAAGTTATCTTGAATCGCTTGACGCTTCGGTCGAGAGTTTGCGATCTGTTAGAGTGGTCCGGGAGTACCCGGATGTGTTTGAGGAGGTGAAGGGCTTACCTCCGAAGCGGGAGATAGACTTCCGAATATATCTGGTGGATAATGCTAAACCTGTATCTTTACCAGTGCGCCACATGGCTCCTCGTGAGAGGAGGGAACTCCGTAAGCAAGTAGGGGAGTTGCTTGAGAAGGGGTTCATAAGACGAAGTATATCGGAGTGGGGTGCTCCATTAGTTTTTGCTACGAAGGCAGATGGGTCCCTCAGACTTTGTGTAGACTATAGAGAACTCAACAAGCTCACAAAGAAGAATAGACACCCATTGCCGAGGATTGATGATCTTTTTGATCAGTTGGTTAGCGCTTCAGTATTTTCTCAGTTGGACTTAGCCACGTGGTTTCATCAGTTGAGGGTGGCTGAGGATAGCATAGACAAGACTGCCTTTAGGACTCCGGATGGTTTCTATGAGTGGCTGGTGATGCCATTTGGTTTGACGAACGCCCCTGCATATTTTGTGGATTTGATGAGTAGGGTGTTCAGGGAGTACCTTAATAAGTTCGTGGTGGTCTTTGTGGATGACATCTTAGTCTTTTCTATGAGTGAAGAAGAGCATGCCCTACATCTTAGGGAAGTGTTGGAGACTCTTCGAGCGCATAGCCTTAAGGCTAAATTCTCTAAATGTCACTTCTGGAGGAAGGAAGTGCAGTTTTGGGGCACGTGGTCTCCAAGGAAGGGATAGCTGTGGATCCCGCGAAGGTAGTATATATTCAAGATTGGAAGGTTCCAAAGAATGCTACCGAGGTGAGGAATTTCTTGGGGTTGGGTGGCTACTATAGGAAGTTTATCAAGGACTTCGCGAAGATATCAGCCCCATTAACTCGCTTGACGAAGAAGAATCTAGTCTTCGCATGGGACGTAGATTGTGATGATGCGTTCCGACGGTTAAAGAGAGCTTTAACCACAGCTCCAGTCTTAGTGTTGCCAGATGGGAGTAAGCCATTTGTTGTCTATACCGATGCTTGTGGGACAGGACTGGGCGCAGTCTTAATGCAAGAGGGAAGGGTAATAGCCTATGGTGGAAGGCAGTTGAGAAAGCATGAGAAAAATTACCCTACCCAAGATTTAGAGTTGGCCGCTATTGTTTTTGCGCTTAAGATTTGGCGCCATTATCTTCTGGGAGAGAGGTTCGAATTGTTCATTGATCACAAATCATTGAAGTACTTGTTTTCTCAGAAGGATTTGAACTTGAGACAGCAAAGGTGGATGGAGTTCTTAGCATCCTATGATTTCAAGATAGCGTATACCCCTGGCAAGGGTAACGTGGTGGCGGACGCCTTGAGTAGAAAAAGGTTGTCCTTGAGTCCATTGTTCGTGGAACGACGAAGCTTGGAATTTATCTCAATGTTTGATTTCAGACCTTCCGTTGATTATATACCCGGTTTACTAGCATCCTTGGAGGTTGGACCTACTCTTTTGGGGCGGATTAGCGAGGCACAGCGGGACGACCCATAGTTGGTTGAGTTGGTAGAGAGGCTCATAAAGGGGGAGTCGTCCAGCCATTTGAGTAGGTACACCCTAGACAATAGGGGGTGCTTGCGTAGAGACGGTAGACTTTGTGTACCGCAAGACGAGGGTTTGAGGAAGGCTATTCTTGATGATGCACACCGTTCTAGGATGACCATTCATCCCGGTGGGGACAAGATGTACCAGGACATGAAGCGAGTTTTCTTTTGGGCCGGTATGAAGAAAGATGTGGCCGAGTATGTCGCTAGATGCTTGGTATGCCAACAGGTGAAAGCGGAACAAAAGAAACCAGGTGGGTTGCTTCACCCATTGGAAGTTCCGCAATGGAAGTGGGATAGCGTCTCGATGGATTTTATTGACGGGTTACCCAGATCGAGAAAGGGTAATACGGGAATTTGGGTTGTGGTAGACAGACTTACTAAAAGTGCCCATTTCATACCTGTGAAGAGCAAGAGGACTGCTCCATGGCTAGCTTCAGTTTATCTTCGAGAGATAGTTCGATTTCATGGGGTACCCTCTAGCATAGTGAGTGATCGAGATCCTATCTTCACTAGCGAGTTTTGGAAGAGTTTGCAAGAAGCAGTAGGGACTCAGTTGTGTCTGAGCACCGCATATCATCCTCAGACGGACGACCATACCGAGAGGGTGAATCGTGTTCTGGAAGACCTTTTGAGGTTTTGTATCTTAGATTTTGGAGGTACATGGGAAGAGCATCTTCCATTGGTGGAGTTCCCCTATAATAACAGCTTTCAGTCCAGTATTGGTATGGCTCCTTTCGAAGCTCTTTATGGAAGGCCTTGTCGATCACCTACATATTGGTGGGAGTCTACGGAAAAGATCTTGCTTGGGCCTGATATGGTTAGAGAGACTTCGGAAAAGATTGATTTAATTCGAAGAAGGATGAAAGCAGCACAAGATAGGCAGAAATCTTACGCGGATAAGAGGAGGACGGATCTTGAGTTTGATGTTGGGGACATGGTCTTTGTCAAAGTATCTCCATTACGGAATGTAGTTCGCTTTGGGTCCGTTGGGAAGTTAGCTCCAATATTTGTTGGGCCGTTTCCTATTAAGGAAAGGATTGGACGGATGGCATATAGAGTGGATTTACCCGAGAGACTTAGTGGGGTACATGACGTATTCCATGTGTCACATTTGAGGAAGTGCCTACATGAGACCGCAGAGGTGATAGAGCCGAGCTTGCTAAAAGAAGTGGAGGTAGAGCGTGATGCAACTATTCGACGAGCTCCTACCCGCATCCTTGGGTCAGAGATTAGGAAGTTGAGGAACAGAGAGGTGCGGCTAGTCAAAGTGCAATGGGGAGAAGATGAGAGCAATGCTACTTGGGAGACATAAGCGAAGATGCGTTCATTATACCCATTCCTTTTTGAGGGTATGTCTTTTAACTTTTCCTTTATCGTTTGTCTAGTACTTATCTTATCTTTAGCATGTCCTCTCATTAGTACCTTTGACCTTTAGATAGGGTAAAACCTATGGTTGAAACATGTGTTTAAGACATGTTATATTCGATGGATGCGCGTGGATGCAAGTGTTTGCTAGTGGTTGCTCGTGGATGCATATACACACACTCTAGGCACTAGATCGACTCAATCACTTCATATTGCATAGTGCATATAATTGTGTGTAGGTAGCTATATTAATGGATGTATAATGGTTGTGTTATCATATGGATGATGCATTTTGGTGAATGATTGTGCACTCATGTAGAAATAGTATGTGTCGATAGAGTTCTTTCGCATACATATTGGATGCATGGCACTATCATGGTTTGCATTAAGGAGGTCAACTGAATCAGTGGACCGCCTGATTTTGCATTAGACAAGGAACATATACACACACTCCTTGCATATGTTCATACAGCATTAGAAACTATAAGGACAATGGATGCCAGTGTTTGATGGTTTGAGTAGATGGTTGTTTGGTTGGTAGGATACGTTCTTCTTGACTTAGAGATTTCGGGGACGAAATCCTTTAAGTAGGGGAGAATGCAACACCCCGTATGTTGAATAACTTACTATAATATAAAACAGGGAAGAATTGAATTTAAAAAATCTGAATCAGGGGAAACGGGCTACGCGATTGCGTTCGTCTCGGAAAAATACGCGAAATAGAGTCCGAGTTTTCGAAAATCAGAGTTCGTATGACCCAGATAAGGCCCAAAGAAGTTTTCAGAAATTTAAAAACAGAAATTTCAAATTTTAGAAGTGGCGGGAAAATTCCCGCCAGACCCAGGGGGTCGACCTGGGGGTCGACTGGGGAGTCGACCTGCCCACCAGGTCGACTGGGGAGTCGACCCTAGGGTCGACCTGGGTGCACCTGTTTGGCTTTTGGGCTGTGTTTTGGTGGCTAGGTCGTGATTTGACGGTTCTAATCTGATTTAGGGTTAATCTAATGGCCTAAAACACCTAACTACTCTATAAATACACCCTAAGACTACCCTAATTCATACTAAAAATAGAAACAATGCCGTCATGCCGTCAAAATGCAACTTGAAGGAGCCTCCATCAATTTGTAGAAGAAGATAGCATCTCAAATCAATCTCTAATCAACTCTAGCAACTTAATCTTCTTCTTAGGAGTGCTAATCAACAAGTTGTGAGTTTTCTATAGCCTTAATGACCAATTATTGAAATGATTATGATAGGATATAATGAGGTTATGGCTATGAATGTGGATCAATGCAAGTTATATGCTATGTGTTAATGATGTTATGCAAGTTATATGCTATGTGTTAATGATGTTATGCATGTTATGCAAGCTATATGCTATGTGTTTGTGATGTTATGCAAGTTATGCAAGTCATATGCTACATGTTCATGATGTTATGCAAGTTATGCAAGTCATATGTTACATGTTCATGATGTTATGCAAGTTATGCAAGCTATATGCTATATGATCATGATGTTATGCAAGTTATGCAAGTGTTCATGATGCTAGTTGCTATGATAAACATTGATCCATTATGACACCATGATTATGCAAGTTTGGTGTATGATTATATGCAAGTTCATATATGATATGTTATGCAAGTTTGGTGTATGATTATATGCAAGTCCATATATGACATGTTATGCAAGTTTGGTGTTTGATTATATGCATGTTCATATATGACATGTTATGCAAGTTTGGTGTTTGATGATATGCAAGTAACATGTGCAAGTTTACACCTTATTATGATATGCATACATATGCAAGTTAACCCCTTTGTATGTCATACATACATATGCTAGTTTACCCCTTTGTATGACATAAATAACTTATGCAAGTTAACCTCCTTATGACATATGTGATTCATGCAAGTTTGGGTTGATTATTTATGCTAGTTGGGTTTGATGCTATATGCATGTTGACACCTTTAAACCCATGTTGATGCTAATGTTATGCAAGTTGAACCCATTATATTTGTGATGAATCTTCCCTTTTATGTCATGTTAGCGAATTACGTGGGGAACGATGGGGTTAATATACATGTTAATGAAATGCTGTGAAGTTGGTATGATTATGCATACCATAAAGTGGATGGACATAATTGAGTCAATTATGTACATCGTTAAAATTGGAATTAATTAGGGAAAATTAATTCGGGGGTGATTAATTAGGTGTAATTAATCGACTAAGACACGAGGTTGGACCCTTTTGTAGCGTAAGACTGCCCGGAACCGACCGGCAAATCCAGCGGCTACAAATGATTGGCCCAATGTGAGAGGTCTTAGGCACAAACTAAATACGTGACAAGTGTATAGACACGAGGTTAGACTCGGTTATGGCGTAAGGTTGCCCGGACCCAACCGGAAAATCCAGCTGCCATAAAAGATAGTCTAATGTGAGAGGTCTTTACAACGGTTACGTTTTTAATCAATTAAGAAACACTTAACCGGATAAGCATGTAGCGGGCATGAGGGGTTTAGTGGGTGCCTTGGGTGGCATGTGGAAATCAAGTAAGTGCCTTGGGTGGCATGAGGAAATCTAGTGGGTTGCCTTGGGTGGCAATAGAAAATACGATTAGAATACTTAACCAAGTGGAAACATGTAATTAAACATGATTAAAGGGTTAAGTGGGATGCACTAGATATAATGACAAGCTTAGGTGGTAGCTTGTGGGGGCCCATTTCAACCAGTAACCCATATGTATCTTATTGGGCTCGACCCATGTCGAGGACGGGACACGCGTACTGGGCTTGATTATAAGAGGCCAAAACGGGTTAGCGGTGGCAACGCGAGTCCAACGGGTTTCATATGCATGTGTGGACCCGGGCTGGTAGGTAAGACGTTGTTGCATCGTGTAGGTATAAGCCGTGCACCATTTGTTGTATCGGGTTGCCACTTTGGGGAGTGATACACCCCATTGTGGGGCCAGCACGGGTATCTACGGTAGGGAGCCGATCGCTTGGGAGTAGTGGGTACACTTAGTGGAGATAGGGGCAGACGGCACCTATGTAGTCAGCTAGGGGTACACGAAACTACTGGGTAAATTCTCTAAGCCCTTGGGAGGGATCAACCTTTAAGTAGGAATGACTGGTGTGGTGCCGTTAGTAATTAACCTTGGGTGGGTAGATGCGT